>CM077643.1:293146918-298984418 GCA_039707465.1 Rhabdophis nuchalis | reverse complement strand
GGTCACCCACTGGACGCCGGTTCCCTCCAATCGCCCTGGAAGTAGCCTGGCCCGCCAGCTCGCTTGCTCAGGCTACTTCCAGGGGTGAGAAGGCTCCGTGTGGGGGGGAAGTAACGGCGTTCAGTGGGTGACCCACTGGACGCCTGTTCCCTCCCCCCACCCATGGAGCTCTGCACCCCCTGGAAGTAGACAAGTGGCCGGCATGCTGGCTGGGGAGGCTCCGCGGAGAGAGTGAGGGAGGTAATCGGCGGCCGGTAGGGAGAGTTGCTCCGGCAGGTCCCCGGAGTCCCACCGTCGGCGAGGATGGAGGAAGAGACGCACTCGAGGGGCCGAAGAGCCGCATGCGGCTCGCGAGCCACGGTTTGCCGACCACTGTACTAGAACAAAGCACAAATTGACAAAACATGTGGGGTTGATGATATCCTATTGGGTATTCTAAATTATTTCTAACCTGTTCACTTTTAGAAAAACGTATTTATGAAGAGCCCTAAATAATGAAACCTTTTGTGGTTTATTTTTCAGAACTGTACACATGTCCACACGTTTAAAAAGCAGCTGTATCTCGTTCATTCCAACAACCAGACCAATCAGCTGGCAGATGTTAACAGATTCCTATCATCTTTTAATAAATTCAGATTTATTGTTTTGAATTAAAATCACTCCACCAAAATGTCAGTGGATGTTTTCAAACACTAATGAGTCAGATGGCTTGATAGTTGCCACACAATATAGTGCATGTTATATTTTGAGATTATCTGTATAGGGGATAATCTGTACAAGTATAAGGGATAAAAGAGTGCCAGTATGTTAAGACATTATCCTACAAACCAGAGGATCCTGAGTTCTAGTACTGATTTGGCACTAAGCTAGCTGGCTGATCTTGGGCCACTCCCTCCCTCTCAGTCCTAGGAAAGAGGCAATGGCAAGTCACTTCTGTAACATCTTGCGAAGAAAACTGCAGGCACTACAGTACTGTAGGCAGTTGCCAAGAATCAATATTGACTTATAGGTATATAAATAAATAAAATTTAAAAGAGGGTGAATAAAACAAAGAGGGGAACAACTCTCTTTTTTCTAGAGATTTACAGCATATCTGCACTTGTTCCTTCAACACTGATTAAATTTTCTGCAGAAGTGCATGCATGTGTGTTTACACACACACACACACTTCAATTATTCTAAATCAAGCTGGAATATGTTATGGATTTCTCCCAGAACTTTTTGAATTAAAAGAATTTTGAATAAAAGCAGTACATAATTATTAACTCAGTTACTATTTATCTCTTCTTTTTCCTGGTTCTCGTTCTGAATCAATAAAGAAGTTCCTTATTATTTATGTGATTAATATTCTGATGATTTTTATCAGATTAATAAGCAATATAGAAACATGTAGATAGGATGCAAGAAAATCACAAGATAGATCTGCTATAAGCAAGTCATACCGCCCTAAACCTTTTCCCTTTTTTGACGAAGTTATCTGCTTAATACATTGGTGGTGGGAGTAGAGGAGATGTTGTAAATATTAGAGTTATTTGATTTCAGCAAAACAGAAAATAAAGATTCTCATTAATAAAATCCTAAAATACGACTGTGAGATGAATTTAGAGTAGGAACGATAGAAGCAACCTACCTTGGCAGTACAGGCAGTCCTTGTCTTGCAACAGTTTATTTAGTGACCATTCGAAGTTACGACAACACTGAAAAAAGTGACTTGACCATTTTTCACACATGACTATTGCAACATCTCCATGGTCATGTGATTTACACTCAAATGCTTGAAAACTGATTCATATATATGATGGTTGTAATGTTCCAGTGAATTTCTGACAAGCAAAGTGAATGTTGAAGTCAGATTCAACTTACCTGTGTTACTAATGTAATACTGCAGTGATTCAGTTAACATATGTGACAAGAAAAGTTGTAAAATGGGGCAAAACTCACTTAACAAATTTTTCACTTAACAACATCAATTCTGGGCTCAATTGTGGTCGTAAGATAAAGACTACCTGTAGTACATGTGAAATGATCTGATTGAAACTATTAATTAGAAGTTAAACATGAACCAACAGTGAGATGCAATGCAGTGCAATGTATCTGGCTAAAAGTGATAAATGCTAGATCAGGGAAAGTCATTGTTCCACTATGCTCTTCCTTGTTCAGACTATTTGGAGTATTGAATCCAAATTTGGGGGAATGAGTTAAAAAGATCAGTTACAAATGAGAGCATGTTCAGAAAAGGGCACATTCATTCAAAAGGGGGGTGGGGAGAACTGAGGGGGAGATATAAAAGATTTCTTCAAATAACTGAAAGTTGTCAAATAGGAAGAGGATTTATTCTCTTTTTTCCCAGAGACCAGGGCCTAGAAGTAATGAATTAAAATTACAAAGAAAGAAGACGCCAGGAGAAACATCTTGACAATATGAGCTGTCAGATAACAAAACAAGCTATCACTTGAAGTGCAAAATTAATGGTAGAATTAGAAGTCCTCAAATAGAGTCTGAATGGTTATCTTCCAATGATACTCTAGTGCAGTGATGGCGAACCTATGGCACGGGTGCCACAGGTAGCACGCGGAGCCATTTCTTAGGGCACGCGAGGCATTGCCCTGTCAGCTCCAGCGTGCATGTGTGCGCTTAGGCCTTCTTTTGAGGCTGTTTTTCACCCTCTAGAGGCTTCAGGGAAGCTTCTGAAACCTCTGGAGGTGGGGGGGGGAGGCTGTTTTCACCCTCCCCAGGCTCCTAGAAAGCCTCTGGAGCCTGTGGAGGATGAAAAAAGCATGCCAAAAGCAGGGGGTCGCGCACATTGCATTATGGGTGTGGCACGCCACATACGACCCCCCCTGCGCTCCCCCCACTTTTGGCATGCGAGCCAAAAAAGGTTAGCCATCACTGCTCTAGTGGAATTAGCACTGAGCAGCAAGTTGGATTAGATGACCTCTAAGAAACTCTGATTCTATGGTTCACTTCTTTTAAGATCACTCCTTTCTAGATTTTTCCCAACAAAACAAATTATTAGCTTGGAATGAGAATTACTATCTCCAAGTCATTCCCCACCTCAATGAGGGATTTATTAATCAAGAGAGGTGGGCGAAACGCAAACTGAGGGTTTTTTTTAGTAAATTTTCTATGAAATGTGTATCTTGGATTTTAGGGGGTATTAGGGCGGAGGGAGGGTTGTTTCAGTTAGGAACCGGGAGTATAGCCAGACCAGCGGGCGGAACTGAGGCGAGCAGGTCCGACATGGGGGGGGGGCCCAGGAACGTTCCGACAGAGGGCTTTTCTATCAAATCGGTCCAAGGGAGTGATAGGTATGGTGGGAGACAGGGAGCTTACCATCCAAGGGGAGGGCGAGGCCGCTGGCTACAGGAGGTCCCACGTCCCAATTCCTTGAGCTCCCCTCGCAATCTAGGAGACAGACCACTGTGCCACAGTCTGCCAGTTGTGAGTCCCTCTGCGTGAAGTGGGGCCTTGGGAGGCAGTTGGGCTTGCTGATTATTTACCTGGCTCCCCGCTATGTATCAGCAGCCCTGCCCGAGCTCCTCGAGATGATTGCCGAGGTTTAATTTTAAATTTTTTTTAAATGTATTTAGATTTATAGAAGTGTCGTTGGCTTACCTGAACGATCTTCTCTGTGAGCTGCGAGGAGAGTCCAACGATGGGTTAATTCTGCCTGATTGCCCTGGACTGGATTGATTTTCTTGAAGCCACGCCTCTTCCTGTGTGCTTGCCAGAATTTCAATATAGGCGTGGACCAGTAGTCCGTTCTTGTTGGTCTCAAGGTGTCCAATACTTCTGGTACAAGGTAACAGTCTGTCAAGATAGTAAACAGGTGAAAAACAGTACAAACAACCAAGGTGTAGGAATCTACTGCTAGAGCAAGGGCGGGTTTGGACTCTCCTCGCAGCTCACAGAGAAGATCGTTCAGGTAAGCCAACGACACTTCTCCTGTGAGCTGCTTGGAGAGTCCAACGATGGGAAGTGCCCAAGCTAAACGTTCCCAGGGCGGGAAGTAGAGTCACCGGTAGATTCCACCTCTAAGTGAACCTGCTGCAAGACTCTGCGACCAAAGGCCGCCTCAGAGGAAGCAAACTTGTCCAACTTGTAATTGCGGACGAACTGGGACGGAGAGGCCCAGGTGGCCGCCCTGCAGATCTCACCAAGTGATGCTTGAGTAGCCCAGGCCGCAGAAGTCGCCGCGCTCCTGGTCGAGTGTGCCGTGATGTTCGGAGGCACCCGTTGAGCTTGGTGAGCATAGGCCGAGGCGATGCAGGACCGCAGCCACCTGCCAATGGTGGCGGAGCTGGCCTTCCTACCCATGTTGCGAGGCTGGAAGGTGACGAACAAGGCTTCCGAACGCCTGAAATCAGCTGTACGTCTTAGGTAAGTCTTGAGCGCACGTTGCACGTCCAACTTATGCCATCGGCGCTCTCTGGGATGTACTGGCCGTGGGCAGAAATCAGGTAAGATAACTTCTTGGCCACGGTGGAACATGGAGTTGACCTTCGGGACGAAGGTGGGATCGAGTCGGAGGACTACCCTGTCCTCATGAATAGCACAGAGGTCCTCCCTGACCGACAACGCCGCCAACTCCGAAATCCGACGGGCGGATGTGATGGCCACCAGGAACACCGTCTTGAGCGTGAGATGGCTGAGGTCGCACCGTCGCAACGGTTCGAAGGGCGGGTCGATTAGGGCCCTGAGGACGATGTGTAAGTCCCATGTCGGATATCTGTGAATGACCGGGGGGCGAAGGTTGGTGGCCCCACGTAGGAAACTTTTCACGCTAGGATGTCTGGACAAGGACGAGTAGGACCCAAAGGTGAGCACGGTGGAAAGTGCGGCCACCTGACGGCGGAGAGTGTTAGCCGCCAGCCCTTGTTCAAGCCCCCGCTGAAGGAAGTCCAGCACCTCTGAGATGGAGACTGAAACGGGGTCAAGGTGGCGCTGTTCGCACCAGGCGACGAAGGTCAACCAGGTGGCATCATAGATTCTGGTGGTCGAGGGTCGACGTGAGGCCTGAATGGTACGTATGACGCCCTCGGAGAAATTGGCACGTTCTAAGAGCCGCCGCTCACACGCCAAACGGCTAACTGCATCCACTGTGGCTCCGGGTGTGAAATGGAGCCCTGGATTAGCATCACCTCCTCCGGAGGGATCCTCCACGGTTTGCTGACAGACAGACTCACCAGGTCCGCGAACCATGACCTCCTGGGCCAGTAGGGAGCGACGACGATCACCTCCGCCTGCTCCGTGAGGATCTTCCGTATCAGACCGGGTAGCAGGGGGAGAGGCGGGAATGCGTATAGAAGACCCGGGGGCCACTGGCACATGAGGGCATTGGTGTCCCCCGCCCCTTGACATCTGTACCTGGTGAAGTACCTCGGGAGATGCGTATTTGCCGCAGAGGCGAACAGGTCGATTGCTGGCAGGCCGAACCTCCGTGATATTTCTAGGAACAGGTCCGGATGCAACTGCCACTCTGAGTTGTCGATGGTGGCCCTGCTCAGCCAGTCCGCCTGGACGTTGCTCTCCCCCGAGATGTGTTCCGCCTTGATGGAGGCCAGGTTGTCCTCTGCCCAGAGACCCAGGCGTTCGGCCTCCTCCATCAACGACCTGGAGCGAGTGCCCCCTTGTCGGTTGACGTGGGCCTTGGCGGACACGTTGTCTGTGAGTAGAAGAACATGCCGGTTCTGAATGGTCGGATGGAAGTGGAGAAGGGCGAAGCGAGCCGCTCTCAGCTCCAGCCAGTTTATGCTGTGCTTGAGCTCCTCCTGCGACCACGTCCCCTAAGCAACTTGGTTGTCCAGGTGGGCTCCCCACCCGAAGAGACTGGCGTCGGTGGTGAGGACCACTCGGTCCGGTTCGCGGAAGAGACAGCCCCTGGCTAAGGACGCCGCTCTCCACCACTTCAGGGACGATCGCACCTGGCTGGGAACCGGAATCGGCCTGGGAGAATCGCTGTCCTTGGCTCTTTGGTAGGGTAGCAGACACCACTGTAGATGCCGAGAGTGCAGCCTCGCCCAGGGTACTATGGAGAAGCAGGAGACCATCTTGCCGAGGAGTTGCGACAAGAGGACAATGGGTGCAGTCCTGGAAGCCCTCACTCTCTGTACGAGGTTGAGCAGACTCGTCACACGTTCCTGGGACAGATAGACCTGGCAGGCGATGGTGTCGATGACCGCCCCCAGATGAATTATCCTGGTAGTGGGAGTCAGGTGGCTCTTCTTCAGGTTGATGGAGAACCCGTGCTGTTCGAGGGTTCGCATGGTCAGACGCAGGTCCCTGATTGCCTGGCGGTGGCTTGACAATTGAACTACGATGTCGTCTAGGTATGCTTGGAGACGAACCGGTCGCGACCTGAGCGATGCCAGGACTGCCGCCAGAACCTTCGTGAACGTCCTCGGGGCGGAGGACAGACCGAAGGGAAGGGCCCTGTATTGGTAGTGGTTTCCTGTGTAATAAAACCTGAGGAACCTGCGATGCGCCTTTCGAACCGGGACATGGAGGTAAGCCTCCTGGAGATCTATGGATGTTAAGAGATCCCCCGGTCGAATGCAACTCAGTATGGACTGGAGGGACTGCATCTTGAAGCGTTTGTATGCCAGATGCTGATTCAGGTGTTTGAGATCTAGAATTCCCCTCCAGCCTCCCGAGGACTTGGGGACCAGGAATAGAATCGAGTAAAACCCTGACCCCTGATGCTCTACTGGCACCGGTTCTATCGCGTTTATCTCTCTCAGGTGGGCTACCTCCTGCTCCATGAGGGACCTTCTGAGGGGAGAGGAGGGGGTGGGGCAGCGAATGAATCGCCTGGGAGGAAGGGAGGTGAACTCCAGGGTGAGACCCATCCGAATGGTCTGAAGGACCCACTGATCGGACGTGGTCTGCTCCCAGGCCGCCTGAAACAGTTGGAGGCGACCCCCTATGGGAGCTGTCCTCTGCGGGTCACTTAAACCTGCGGAAGGGACGGGAGCCGGACCCACCTCGGAAGGGGCGTTTAGAATAAGATGAGCGACCCCTGTCACGGAAGGAATGTCTGTCTTGACCTCTATCAGCTCCCTGATGGTAGGGCCGGTGGTACTGGCCAGAACTGGTGGAGGGCTCGGAGGCACGAAAGGGCTGCTTCCGAAAGGAAGCAGGGCCCTTGCGATCGGATTTTTTGGAGACAGAGGGCATGACTTTCTTTTTGTCCTTGTTCTCCACTAGCACGGGGTCAAGGACCTCCCCGAAGAGCTTCTCCCCTTTATAGGGGGCAGAAGCGATCTTCCATTTGGAACGCATGTCAACGTTCCAGTGACGAAGCCAAAGGAGCCTTCTAGATGTGACATTAGATGCCAAGGCCCTGGAGGCGAACTTGGCGGAACTGAGGGTGGCATCGGCGGTGTATGAAACACCTGCCATGATCTTACGTAACTCCTGTCTAGTTTTGGAGTCGCCCGCTGGTACTTTGGCAAGGAGCTGTCTAAGCCACTTGAGTGTGGCCCTTGACATAAAGGAGGCCGAGGTGGCAGTCTTAATTGCCCATGCAGCCGCCGTGTGGGTCTTGTGGCAGGCCTTCTCTGACCTTTTGTCCTCCGCCTTAAGGCCCTCCAGGAGATCTGGAGGTAGGACCGATGTAGAGGTAAGGGCCTGTACCGGCGGGTCCACTGGGGGCAGCTTAAGCAGGTCCTCCAGTGGGGCATCTACTGTATAAAGCTGCTTGTCTATATTACTATGTGATGCTGCAGTGCCCGGCTGGGCCCACTGGCGTTGAACCAGATTGAGAAACATTTTGAGCACTGGCACTATCTCCTGATTTTCCTCAGGTTCCTCAAAAAGACCCTCATCGTTATCAGAAACCACCTCCGGGGTCGGTGCGGGCGCTGTGACCTTCATACGGGTGGAAACCTTAGCCTTGCCTAGAATGACTTTAAAGGTGGAACTGCGGAAAAGGCCTTTGAAGGCGGGCTTCTCCGGGGCAGCTTGCTCATCCCCAGAGAACTCCTGCTCAGGAGCTAGGTTATCCTCCACGGAGGAGTCTCCACTATCCAGGGACGAATGGGGAGAGGGGGACCTGCGAAAGGCCTGGCGCTCAACTACCTTGGGGACACTAGGCCCCTTGGCTCGCTTGCTCTTATGCTTCAAGCCATCAGCAATCCCCTGGGAGATGGCCCTATCAATGATTGCCTGCATTTCAGCCGAAATTGCAGGCCCCTGATCTTCAACTGTCCTGGCCCTCTTACGAGGCCTAGAATGAACTGGGGGAGGAGAAACTGGCCTGGAAATAGGGGTGCCCTCCTCCTGAAATAGGTCATCATCACCCCCCAAGGAAGGTTCTGGGGAGTCATCCGAAGAAAATTCCTGTTCTTCCTCATCTTCTGTAACATCTCTGCCAAGCAAGGGAACATCCTCAGATTCAGCCACTTGTGCTTCTTGAACAATCACCTCAGTGACTTCTTTGGTATTGTCTTTGGCTTTACGTTGGGCCTTGTCAAATTCTTTGTCAAGGGCTTTTTGGCGCCTGGAGGCAGCCCTATCCTGTGCCTTGTCCTGCTTCTTGCCCCCGGTCTTGCTAAGGGCCTCAGAAGCAGCCTTGCTGGCCTGCCTAACAAGCCCCCTGCTGGTGGATGGCCCTGGCTGTTCCTGATCTTGGGCAGCTCTTTCAGATATCCCGGGGTTGTTAACTCACCACCTGAAGACAATGAAGGGCTCACAGCAGGACGATCACGGGGCAGCAGGAGTAGATGCAGCAACAAGAAAGCGGTAAATCAGCTCCTGGGAGACTGAAAAAACCACCTTCCAATGAGCAGGGATTGCTCAGAAGCCAAGGAGAGCCTGCCGGATCGTGGCCGGACAGGAGCGTTTCCTAAGCCTCTCTCTGTAGCCTGCAGATGCAGCTGGAAGAAACAGCAAACGAATGCTCACTTCGCGCCTCCGCGCTCCTGCAGGAAACGGCGCCAAGAAGCAGCTGCTCAGGAGCGGATCCGGGGCTTCCGGCGGCTTTCGCGCCTAAACAAACCGCCCCCGCCTTCCTCTTGTTGCAAACAGCGCCCGCCAATGGCTGCAAGGCACAAAAATGGCGGGCGCGATTTGAACGAGCGGCGCGAAGCCGCTCGCTTGCAAGCCGGCTGTTCCTGAAGCCGGGGGAAGGATCCGTCGCTCCAGCAGGGCAGCGCTAGGCGGCAGGGCACTCTGGCCACTGACCGAAGCGCTGCCAGGCTCCCTAGGCACTCCAAGCCTGGGGTCAGTAAGCGGAGCCCACGCGCGCCCGGGTGAACCCAGGACGCGTCGGGAATCTCCCTCCTGTGAGCTCCAAAGAGGGAAACTCACCAACGAAGCTGTAAGTAAAAGCTAATAAAATAAAATAAAAAACCAACATAAAAAATTTTGCTTTTGGAGAGTCCAACTAGGTCTGTTAGAATAATCTTTAGGAGAACCAACAGAACATGTCCAATTGGGCTCAGACTGGATTGAAATTCTGGCAAGCACACAGGAAGAGGCGTGGCTTCAAGAAAATCAATCCAGTCCAGGGCAATCAGGCAGAATTAACCCATCGTTGGACTCTCCAAGCAGCTCACAGGAGAACTGCCCTTCTCCATTGAAATGGACTCAGGGCGGTGCACAGGAAATTAAAATCGATAAATAACAATAAATACAGAAGAATTAAGAATAAATTAAACTAAAAGCCTGTGCTAAAAATCCCAATTAAAATTTTAAAATACATTTACTCATTGGCTAAGCTAGGCCGGCTTGATGGAACAGATAAGTCTTAAGTGAGCGGCGAAAGAGGGGAAGGTCTGTGATGGTCCGAAGTTCGGGGGGTAGGTCGTTCCAGAGGGATGGCCCAGCCACTAAAAAGGCCCTCCCCCTGGGCACCGCTAGCCGGCATTGGCCGGCGGATGGTACCCTGAGGAGGCCCTCCCTATGGGAGTGGATCGGACAGAGAGAGGTATGCGGCAGGAGACGGTCCCGCAAATAACTAGGCCCCGTGCCATGGAGCGATTTAAAGATGGTAACAAGCACCTTGAAGCGCACCCGGAAGGCCACCGGCAGCCAGTGCAGCTCGCGCAGGAGAGGTGTTACGTGGGAGCTTCGAGATGCTCCCAGGATCCCACGCGCGGCCGCATTCCGTACTAGATGGAGCCTCTGGATGCACCTCAAGGGGAGCCCCATATAGAGAGTGTTACAGTAGTCTAGGCGGGACATAACGAGCGCTTGAGTGACTGTGCGGAGGGCGTCCCGGTCAAGAAAGGGGCGCAACTGGCATACCAGGCGTACCTGGTAGAAAGCCCCCCTGGTCACGACCGCCACCTGGTCATCCAGGGACAGCCGCGAATCATGGAGGATACCCAAGTTGCGGGCCCTTTCCATGGGGGCCAGTGATTCGCCCCCGATGACCAGCGATGGAATCAGCTGGCCATGCCGGGGCGCCGGAAGCCACAGCCACTCGGTCTTGGACGGGTTGAGCCGAAGTTTGTTGCTTCCCATCCAGACCCGCACGGCTTCCAGGCACTGGGACATCACCTCGACGGCATCGTTGGGGCCTGGATGGGGAGTAACAAACTCAGACTCAACCCGTCCAAGACTGAGTGGCTGTGGTTTCCGATGTCCCGGTATAGCCAGTTTATACCAACACTGACCATTGGGGGCGAGTCATTGGCCTCCGTGGAAAGGGCTCTCAACTTGGCTGTCCATGGATGACCATGTGACGGCAGTGGCCAGGGGGGCTTTTTTCCAGGTTCGCCTGGTCCACCAGTTGCACCCCTTACTAGACCGGGATGCCCTTCGCACAGTCACTCATGCACTCGTGACATCCTGTCTAGACTACGGAAACGCTCTCTACATGGGGCTCCCCTTGAGGTGCACCTGAAGACTGCAGCTAGTGCAGAATGCGGCCGCTCGGGGGATCTTGGGAGCCTCTCGGCACGCCCATGTAACACCTCTCCTGCGCGAGCTGCACTGGCTGCCTGTGGTCTTTTGGGTGCGCTTCAAGGTGTTGATTACCATCTTTAAAGCGCTCCATGGCACGGGTCCTAGCTACTTGCGGGATCGCCTCCTACCTCATATATCCCTCCGACCGATTCGCTCCCATAGAGAGGGCCTTCTCCTGGTGCCGTCGGCCGGGCAATATCGACTGGCGACGCCCAGGGGAAGGGCCTTCTCTGTGGCGGGCCCTGCCCTTTGGAACGACCTACCCCCTGATCTCAGGACCATCACGGACCTCCGCCTCTTCCGCCAATGTCTAAAGACACACTTCTTCCATCTAGCTGGCCTGGCCTAATTTCCGAGACTATTTTATCGACTGTTTTTAAATTAATTTAAAGTTTTAATAAGTGGGTCTTAAATTGATTTTAGCACAGGGTATTGTTTAATTTAATAGGATTTTATATTGATTATTTACGACGTATTTATTCTTTTTATATATGTTTGTATCCGTGTTCTTAATCTCCTGTGCACCGCCCCGAGTCCCTTATGGGAAAGGGCTGCGGTATATAAATTAAATAAAACATAAAACATTCATAAACTTTCAAGGCTGAGCATAAACTTGCACTGGAAAGCTTTAACCCAATACCCTAAACTGCTCTACAATTATTATAAGACCCAGATGATGTAGAAGACTGCCATCTGGGTCTTATAATAATTTTGCAGGGCTTCCGGTTCCGGCTCCAGCGGCGACGGGCGAGCCTAGCGCTCGCTCGCCGTTTTGTTGCTTTTTCTGCCCCCCCACGGGGGCGAGACACCCCTTTTTGGGGGGTCTCCCGTAAAGCCGGCTTGCCTGGGACGTTCCCCCCCACAGCGGTGGGGGAAGCGACCCCTGTCTTCGGCTTAGGTGAAGGAGAACATGCTGCGGGGGGTTCTCCCTTCGCCAAAGGAGGACGGCGCCATTCACATCCATGTAGAGGGCTAAACGTCGATGTCGGAAGGCTTTCCGAGGCTTCAGCTGCAAGGGGAGAGTGAGTGTTCAAAAACTTGTTTTTCTTACTGTCAGCCGGGCTGAAAGGACTGGGAGGGGGGTGTTTGTTTTTAAAAAAAAACCCTCGGACTTAAGCGGCACTTGGAAATGGTTCCTCGCGGCGAGGAGCGGAAATCTTTAATCCTGACTGTTTGCGTTAAGGGAAAGTGGATTGCGGCTTGCTTGCAACAATGTTTCTAGGTCTGGCTGACACAATTTCTCTCACTACTTTCTCCTGCGGGCTCTGAGCTGGGCGGTGGAAAATGGCCTCTCTTTGTTCCTGATTGACTATTTTGTTTATGGAAAAATTTCAGTGTCTCTTTGCAATCTGGACTATCTCTGGCTTCTAATGAAGAATTTTTTTCTTTTGGATTTGTGATTTCTTTTCTGGAGTACCTTCGCTATTACACCTATTGAGTTGGAAAATTGTTTCTCTCTTGGTTCCTGAATTTTACAACGTTACAACCTTGATCAGAACTTTTGGCTCCCGGTCAGCCTCACCAACCCCACCCTGAAAACGCCATTTTAGTGGCACTGACTTTAACAGTTAGTCATGGCTCAGGAAACAGCACTGACAAGTTTAGAACAAAGGATGGCTTCTCTTGAAACTGTTATACAAACTTTGGTACAAGAAATTCAGGCCCAGAGGGCAGAAAACATCAACTTCAAGAAGGAGTTATTGGACACACGGAAGCAAGTGCTGGAGAATACACAGAAGAATGAAGAATTGGAAGGGGGGTTGGCGGGGGTTAAGGGAGAGATTAAAAATGTTACTAAAGAGGTTGGGGAAACAAATGGGCATGTGTCTAGGATTGATATGGAAAGAATGACATATTTTTTGAGATTTCAGAATGTTCCTGAGGAATCTGGTGAATGCCTCCCTGATCTTATGAGCACGATTTTAGCAGACTATTTACAAAAACCTAAGGATGAGATCAGGGGGGACATTGACCTAGCCTATAGAATTAACTCAGCATATGCCAGGATAAATGAAGTGCCTAGAGAGATACATGTGAAATTTGTTAGAAGGTCAACCAGAGAGGAAATCCTGAAACAGCAGAGAGAAAGTCCATTAATCTATCAACAAAAAACGGTTGCTATCTTGAAGCAGATCCCTAGAAAGATTAGAGATGCAAGAAGGAAATTTTCCTTCTTGTCTAAAACATTGTTTGATCATGGGATTTGGTTCAAGTGGGTGACACCCGAAGGGATGCTGGTGTTCTGGGAAGGAGGAAGAGTGAGGATTAAAACAGTTGCTGAGGCGGAAGCCTTTCTTAAAAAACATTCCTCTATCCTGGGGGAAGATCCAGGGGGCCATGGCCCCGCCTACTGGGGGCCTGGAAGGAGAAAAAGAAGATTCAATTGCCAAGAGACTTAGATCAAAAAAATAACTTTGCCTTGACTTTTCTTTTGAACAACTTTGCATAATATTTGTATTTGGATTTTTTGTAAAGGACTGACAGTATAGAAATGAGAATTTAGATATATGTACACGCTTTCACTTTGTAGTGTGATGAAAAATGTTTTTTTTTAAATTGTTATTAATGTATTTTGAGGTCCCGGAAGAGCCGACGACTTCGACGTGAATGTTCTCAAAATTTCTTTGTATCCCTTACCCCATCCTATAGAAAAAATGTAAAACCAATAAAACTTTTTCAATATAAAAAAAAAAAAAAATTTGCAGGAGGAGATGAGTTTGAAGTTCTAAGCATTGTTAATTCCTACATTGGCAAGTAAAAAGTATCAACCTTCTGGTAATTTTACTTTTAAAAAAGATCGCAATCAGATCACTTTGGCAGAATACTAAATATTAAATCATCTAAAACTAAAAAGGGAGGCTGAAGGCCTCAGAACTTCCCATCTACATCTAAATGTTAAAAAAAAGTGTTTTGATTCAAAATACTACCATTTATCATCTTCTGGTAAAGGATAATGGTAAACCTAATCTAATTATTTGATCTCCACCCCACCGAAGTTCCACCCCAGAAGTATTACCTTATTATTTTCAGATCTTAGGTTGATTAAGATCCAATTTATTCCAGTCAATCTAACCTAACAGTTTGAAATCAAGCATTATATAATACTATATAAAGTTCAATTTTGTAAAGTATAACAAATATTTATCTTTATCTACCCATGGGATGAAACTTGGCTCACATCAACTTTAATAATTACATGGGGAAAGGTTGAATAAACTGCAGCATATTAAAATGCACATCATTATAAGGAGAATTTTCTTCAAGACAAAGAAGAAAGACATGTGCAACTTCAGGACACTTATTTATTTATTCAAAGGGATGAAATAACTTCTTAAAATAAATTCTAAGCCTAAATTTATTTCTGAAAGGATGTACTACATAAATTTAATACTCTTGAGAATTACAGGTTTAAGGGTGTGAAAACTCAATTACATCCATTATAATCATACCATTCTATAAGTTTTGATGAATCTGAAGTGAAACAATCTAACACAGCCAGCAGGAAACCATTATTTGATAGCCTATATAAACTATCACATTTCAGTGTCTATAATAGAGATTCAACCAGCTGAGAACTTTAAATGAACACGCTAATCTCCAGAAATTACTTTCACACTTATTAGTTTCTCTCTCCCTCCCTCCCTTCTTAAAAGAAAAAGAGGGAGGCCAAGAAATTATATTGCTTTTCCACACAATGATGTCAGCTTGCATGAGAAAGTTCCATGTACAAAAATAAAGAATTGCATGTATGTATGAATATACAGGACTTATATGGCTGCCTATCTCATACGATGAATTTAGGCAGCTCACAACAATCCATAAAACAAAGGTACACATTCCCTAAGAGCCAGACCAAACATCCTCCCACCTCAACTCCCATCTGAGCTCAATATTGGGGGAAGAGCCAGATCTTCACAGTCTGTGTGAAGGCTAAAAAGGTAGAGATCAGATCTGAGGTAGAAGAATATTCCAAAGGCCTGTGGCAACCACTAAAAAGACACATCAGATCTTTTCAGATGGCAACATTTAAGAGATGGGACCTGGAAAGCATTCACCTTTTCAAACTTTGAGACAGTCAGATAGCCTCAAGTCCCATGTAGGGCTTTAAAGGAGACAACTAGCAATCCTCAAAGATTAGTGGAAAGAGACAATACTTATGTTGATCCCTGACTAGGAACCTCTTTTGGACTTTTTGTGTAAAATATTAAAAAATGACTTTGATTACTTTTTTCTTATTGGGAGATGAAAAAACTCCTCCAGTGTCACAATAATGAGTGGTTCCAGCATAAATATAATCCAACAAAATTACTGTTGCTATATTACTTTTAATATGGTAGTTGTTAAGCAAAGTTTACTTCTATACAATCAACAAATGTATTCACATTTGATCATTGTCTACCACTAATTTATTATAAACTAGCTGTTCCCGGCCATGCGTTGTTGTGGCCCAGTCTGGTTAAATGGCCAACCAATCTGTGTGTAGATATACAACTGCACACACAAACACGTACACACAACCACCGTATAACCCCCAACCTACCTACCTCCCGTATTTCTCCCTCTCTCCCTCTACCTACCTACCTCCTGTATTTCTCCCTCTCTCTACCTGCCTACCTGCCTACCTGCCTACTGCATTTCTCCCTCCCTCTCTCTATCCCTATAGCTGCCTACCTACCTACCTACTGTATTTCTCCTTGAATCTTATGGACAAAGTATTATGTCATCCTTTATGACATAATACCTGTGGCCTACTGCTCTCTCTGTATCCATCTACCTACCTTTTTTTACAACTTTTTACATTTCCGTTGCATGTACCTGGCACAGGTGCAATATCCACACAATCTATATATATATATCATTGGTGCTGTACTTAAAAGGAACGTTGTGTGAAAATTTGGAAGGGATCTGTGCAGTACTTTCGGAGATTAGCGGTTTGGAACAACCTCATAGTTACATTTTTATTTATATAGATCATTATTATTATAAATAAGTATCTTATTTTCCAGTGTATTGACACAGGGTTACATGGCTACCTTTTAGTTCATCCTTAATTCAAATGCTTTATTTATATAAATGCAAGACTTTGTGGGATTTGAAACAAGCTACTAGAAATGTGATAGTGATTCACTTCAGAATCAAATACTTCCAGAGACACCAGACTTCTCTAGTTCTTTTACATTAATTGTAAGGCCAATACCTCTTTGGTTTGTAACTTATTTACATACTATTATGAGAAATATTTGAAGTTACTGTATTTTTAGAGTATAAGACGTACCTTTTTCCCTCAAAAAAGAGGCTGAAAATCTGGGTGTGTCTTATACACTGAATACAGCATTTTTGCCTCCTGAAACCCCGCCTCCTTCACCAAAATGGCCCTGCATACCCTTAGGAGCACTGCAGAGTGCTCCTGGGGGCTGGGGAGGGCAGAAATGAGCAAGGTGTTAGTGATCATCTTTAAAGCGCTCCATGGCTCGGGACCTAGTTATCTGCGGGATCGGATCCTGCCTCACATCCTCACGGCCGATTCGCCCCCACAGAGAGGGACTTCTCCGGGTGCCGTCCACCAGGCTATGCCAGCGGGCGACGCCCAGGAGAAGAGCCTTCTCTGTGGTGGGCCCGGCCCTCTGGAACGACCTTCCCCCCGAAATCAGAACAACTACGGACCTCCGCTCCTTCCGTCAAAAACTTAAAACACACTTTTTCTGCTTGGCCGGCCTTGGTTAGTCTCCGTCTAATAGGGTGAAAGGGATTCTAGGTAATTTATATTTGGGAATTTTAGCGCAGGGATAATCTAGTTTAATCTGTTTTTATTCATTCTATTTATGTATTTTTATAGTTATTTTAATTTCCCTGTGCACCGCTCCGAGTCCCCCTGGGGAGAGGATGCGGTATACAAATAAAATTATTATTATTATTATTATTAAAAAATGGACCATTTTTTGGTCCATTTTGGTCCACCCCCAGTCCCCAGGAGCACTCTATAAGCCTCCTAAAGGCTATGCATGCCCTTTTTTTGACAAAAAATGGGCCAGTTTCATGAAAAATGGCTCTTTTTTGCTCATTTATGGGACCCCGCACCCACTCTACAATCCTCCAAAAGGCTATTCATGTCCCCGCTTTTTTGGGGGGGGGGGAAACAGGCCCATTTTCGCAAAAAAAAATGGTCCATTTTGGGGAGGTTTGCAGAGTGCGAAAACTTTTTTTTTAATTTGCCTCTTCAAAACCTTGGTGCATTTTATACTCTGAAAAATATGGTATCCAAAACCTTTTATCTTGAAATTACAGGTACTGGCATTAAAATGCAAACTGTGAATAGAATCATTATTTCTGGCATGAACGTTTATTGATAATCTTTCTATTTCAGATGTTTAATAAAATAATAGAAATTTCCAGTATATAATATAAAAATATTTGTGATTATCACAGGAATTAGCACGTTAATTAAATTTATAAAATTGTACAGGGAAAATGTTTTTTGCTTCCACATTCAAGAAAAAATTATTTTCCACCTGAATGAAAATATCTTCATTAAAAAGTCATGTATCTCTCATTCAAATTAATTAACATTTTTATGTCCATAGTTACACATATTTACATAATTTCTATGCTAGGTTACAGACAATACATTAAAACCATAACAATAATGAAGAAAGATCTCAAACAGAATAAACTCCAATTACAATAATTAAAGAAATAAAAATAAAACACACATTGCTTGTATAAAATGCGAAAAACAATTTGCTTGGAAAACACAAAACACAAGTTTGATATTCTGATCAGTGAAAGGTTTTTTTTCCTGTGAATTCTTTCATCCATTTTATATATTTTCTACCAAAAGTGCATGTATATAGTCACAAATTGCAATATTCAGGATGTATTCCCAGACTGTTCATTAATCACATCCAAAAGCTCTCAGAAAACAACTTTAACCCTTTAGTTGTATTTTGGAAATATTTTCTTATAAAAATGTAATAGATGTTCCAAAGTTCAGAAGGTTACTGTATACTTTGTAGCACCATAGAAATACTAACTAAATTACAGTACCTATTTTGATGGCAAATAGTCCTCAACTTACAATAACTTATTCGGGGTCTGTCCAAAATTACTGTACAATGATGCTGAATTAAGGGATTAATGACTCACAGCCAAAGTTAGCCTCATGGTCACATGATCACAATCTTGGCACTTGGCAATCTGTTTACACTTATGAACAGTTGACAAGTAATGACCATCTTTAAAGCGCTCCATGGCTCGGGGCCTAGTTACATGCGAGACCGTATCCAGCCCCATACATCCCTCCGACTGATCCGCTCCCATAGAGAGGGCCTTCTCCGGGTGCCGTCGGCCGGGCAATGCCGGTTGGGGATACCCAGGGGAAGGGCCTTCTCTGTGGCGGGCCCAACCCTCTGGAACAACCTGCCCCCTGAACTCCGTACCACCACAGACCTTTTCCACCGGCGTCTTAAAACGCATTTGTTCCAACAAGCCAGCCTAGGATAATCACCCGATCTGGACTTTTTAGTTATAAATTTTAATTAGAGAATTTTAGAATATTTTAGCACGAGGTAATTTAATTTAATTGATCTATTTATGTACGTTGTGTTTTAATTTGCCTCTGCGCCGCCCTGGGTACTTTTGTAGGAGAAGGGCGGGGTATAAATTTAATAAAATAAATAAATAAAATAAAGTACCTTACAATCACATGATCACATTTGAAGCCTTCCCTGCTGAAATCCCTCAAGCAAAGTCTATGGGGGCAGGAGACATTGCGAGCTGCTTAGATTAGGTTTCCCCCCACCTATGCTGACCTTTCTTTGCTTACTTGCATGCATTGTATTTGCGGGATCGGATCCTGCCTCATACATCCACACGGCCTATTCGCTCGCACAGAGAGGGACTTCTCCGGGTGCCGTCCACTAGACTTTGTCAGCGGGCGACGCCCAGGGGAAGGGCTCTCTCTGTGGTGGGCCCAGCCCTCTGGAACGACCTTCCCCCCGACATTAGAACAACCACGGACCTCCGCTCTTTCCATCTAAAATTAAAAACATATTTGTTCTGCTTGGCCGGCCTAGGGTAGTCTCCCTTCTATGGGGTTGTTAATAATTTTAGATTTTTAACTGGGAATTTTTAGCGCAGGGATATTATTTAATTCGTTTTTATTATGTGTGTATATTTATTGTTTTATTTGCCCTGTGCACCGCTTCGAGTCCCTTCGGGGAGAGGGAGCGGTCAACAAATTAAATTTATTATTATTATTATTATTATTATTATTATTATTATTATTATTATTATTATTATTATTATTATTATTATTATTATTATTACTGTGCCTTCCTTGCCTCCTTCACATGTATGCATCATAGCCTCCTTTCCACCTTAGCTCATACACATGCAACATGGCCTCCTTCTCTCATTCATTCACTTGCATTGAATTCTCTTTCACTTACATGTACCTGAAAAAGGAGGCTATGATACATACTACATTTTTCGGACTGTAAGATGCACTCCCCCTCCAAAATAAATTGGGTAAAAATGCCCGTACTTCTTATAGAACGAATATGGATTTATTTTTGGCCTCTGAAATCCTCTGTGTGTCCCATTTTTGCCCCCCCCCCTTGACGTCGGGGAAGCTGAAAATGGGATGCGCGGAGGATATGAAAGGCCAAAAATGATCTCATTTTAGCCTGCAGAGTGCTTCTCGGGGCCAGGAAGGCTAAAAACAGGGCACGCGGAGGTCAAAAACATTTTTTTCTTGTTTTCTTTCTCTAAACTTTATGGTCTGGTGCGTCTTATAGTCTGAAAAATATGGTATATGATACTTGCCTTTTTTGCTCATATGATTACACTTCACCCTCTTGCTCTCCTTTACTCACTCACACTGCATTCTCCCTCCCTTGCATTCACCATGTCCTCCTCCTTCCTAAATTTCCTCATACCAAGCCCTCAAAATCTCATCAGACGGAGGCCCAGACTAAGAGATTATACAGTACCAAAATGGATGGGGAGGGGGAAAGAGTTTCAGAATTATCACACTCTAGAATCTCCAAGGATGTAGCTAGAAGGTTAGAAGTTTATAGCTCTCATTTGACAAAGTTCTGTCCATTAGACATAAGCAAACAAAGTATTGAGCTTGATTGGATGTCACTGTGTCATCTTTAGGATTGGGCCTGTTAGTATATTGGTTATACTATTAAGCAATGATCACACAACAGGTTGCCTTTTCATCTCTATCTAGCACTGAACCCTTCTAGTTAAGTGGGAATTGGGATTTGTACTCGGCAAAGTTCAAAAAATATGAACAAAATGCTTTTGAATCCTCATATATGAATGCAATACACAATGTACCGTATTTATCGGCGTATAACACGCACCGGCATATAACACGCACCTTCATTTTAAGAGGGAAATTTCAGGGGAAAAAATTTCCCTGGCTTGGGATGGAGCGACCCGGCAGCCGGCTGGCCAAGGACCGCATGAATGAATGACTGTTCAGGCATGCCTCTTCTCTGCCAGCAGCCCACACCCTCTCTGGCTAATCTCCGGGCAGCAGCCTGGCTCTGCCCCAGCGCCACTCGTCGCTTCTCGGAGCTGGAGGAAAGCGCAGGAATTCCTGGCCCTGCGCTTCCCGGCCGCTGGTTCCAGCAGCAGGAGGAGGAGGAGGAGGAGGAGGAGGAGATGACGGCCCCGGAGGCCCGGAGCTCTTCCCCGTGGCGGGCGCCTCCTTCTCTGCTGGCAGGTAGAGCAAGGTCGAGGGGCTTTCCCCACTTCCCGGCTCTTTCCAAACCCCGGGAGCTCGCTGAGGGGCGGCGGCAGCGGCGGCGGCAATCCCCCCCAAAAGGGCAACACGAGGGAGGGCGCTGCTCTCCCGTTAGGGAAGGGACCGCAAGGAGGGCTAACCGTTCCCAGGGGAAGGAGGAGAAAAAAACCCCCAACCTCTCCATTAATCCCCATGGATTCGCTTGCAAGGCAACCCAGCCAACGGCATCGAAACTGCCCCGCGGAGGACGGAGCCTCCTTCTCCTCCTCCGCCCGATCACCTTTTTTCCCACGCCGCGGCAAAAGCTGGCACGAAGGTAATAACGGCGGAGAGGGGGGCTAACGCCAGCTCACCGAACCGCCGAAGCTGGCTTCTTTAATCGCCGGGGCTGGAAGCCAGCCAGCCAGCGGGGCGACACAGTCCCGTCCCTTCCCTCCCTCCCTCCCGTCCTTCTTCCCTTCCCGCAAGACTGCAGCTTCCCGTACTTGCCCTCCTCCGATCATGCCCTCCGGGGGTGCCTGCAGGGCGCGGGGAAAAGTTGTATCCCGGCGGGATCGCTCCGGTGGCTGCTTTCCCACCGCGCGGGATCACCGGGATTTTGGCCGCTCCTGGCTCCGCCGGGCTTCCGTTCTCTGCCGGCGGGGAGATGGTAAGAGGAGAGGCGGTGCGATCTCCTGAGCAGCCGCCCCGTGCCGCCAGGCGCTCCTTTGGTCGCTTCCACCCGCGCCCCTCTCTCGCGGGCTCCGAATTTTGATACGAGCGCAAGGGCAGTGGTTTGCCAAGGCTCCATTAGGGGTGGAGGGATGGACCCGGGAACCGTGGACCCTGGCAGGTAGAGCAAGGTCGAGGGGCTTCCCCCCTTTCCCCACTTCCCGGCTCTTTCCAAACCCCGGGAGCTCGCCAAGGGGCGGCGGCAACGGCATTCGCATTTTGATACGAGCGCAAGGGCAGTGGTTTGCCAAGGCTCCATTAGGGGTGGAGGGATGCGAAGAAGCGGCGGCGGCGGCCGTTGCCGCCGCCGCCGTTGCCGCCGCCCCTTGGCGAGCTCCCGGGGTTTGGAAAGAGCCGGGAAGTGGGGAAAGGGGGGAAGCCCCTCGACCTTGCTCTACCTGCCAGGGTCCACGGTTCCCGGGTCCATGTATCGGCATATAACACGCATATCGGCGTATAACACGCATACATAATTTGCCCCCTATTTTCAGGGGGAAAAAGTGCGTGTTATACGCCGATAAATACGGTATGTATGTATGTATGTATGTATGTATGTATGTATGTATGTGTATATATATATATATATATATAAATATATATATATATATATATATATATATATATATATATATATATATATGAATGAAGTGGATATATTGTTATATATATGATTATTATTAATCATCCCTTAAAAGAAATTTAACATACATATATATATATATATATATATATATATATATATATATATATATATATATATATATATATATATATATATATATATATATATATATATATATATATATATATGTTAGATTTTTAAGGGCTAAAATAAAGAGACCAGGATGGATCCATTTCAGGCTTATTAGCCTTCTTCAGCTGGCCATACTCCTTCTACTGGGATTTGAACCGGTGCTTTCCAGCATTTGAGGCGAGCCTCTCTATGCCTTGAGCTATCCGGTATCCCTGATACATCAGCCAATTTACAGGACTCTTAAATGAGAGAATATTATCACAGCTCCTGATCAGAGGTCCCTATATATATATATAGACATAATCCTGCCTGATGATGGCAAGTGAGATCTTGCGGAAACGTTGCAATAACATCTCCATGCTATACACACGGGAAAATCCCCGAAGCCAGCAATTCCAGCATACCTACGCCCGTGAAAATCTACGAAAACATATATATATATATATATATATATATATATATATATATATATATATGTATATGTATATGTATATGTATATGTATATGTATATGTATATGTATATGTATATGTATATGTATATGTATATGTATATGTAGATGTAGATGTAGATGTAGATGTAGATGTAGATGTAGATGTAGATGTAGATGTAGATGTAGATGTAATTGTTTCTCAACAACCTGTTATTAGGCCCCAATTAAGAGAGGAGACATACTGTTTCCTTTCCTGCCTTTCGACTCATCACCAGAGATCATCTAGACAGCAAGCCAGGAATTACGTTGTGTGATTTTTTTAGATATGTGTGTTAGTTTTTATGAGCTGATCAATACATTAAATTAGAGAGAGACCAGGATAGATCTATTTCGAGCTTATTAGCTCTCATCAGCTGGCCATACCCCTTACTGGGATTCGAACCGGGGCTATGTTGCATGCTAAGCAAGTAGCCTAGCACTTTAGCCAAGCCGGTTCCCCTTATTGCATCAGCAGAGACAGGGTATATTAGTATAGGTAATTGTTTCTCGAATTGTTCGAATCCCAGTAAGGGGTATGGCCAGCTGATGAGAGCTAATAAGCTCGAAATAGATCTATCCTGGTCTCTCTCTAATTTAATTTATTGATCAGCTCATAAAAACTAACACACATATCTAAAAAATCACACAACGTAATTCCTGGCTTGCTGTCTAGATGATCTCTGGTGATGTCGAAAGGTAGGAAAGGAAACAGTATGTCTCCTCCCTTAATTGGGGCCTAATAACAGGTTGTTGAGAAACAATTACCTATACTAATATATCCTGTCTCTGCTGATGCAATAAAGGGAACCGGCTTGGCTAAAGTTCTAGGCTACTTGCTTAGCATGCAACATAGCTCTGGTTCGAATCCCAGTAAGGGGTATGGCCAGCTGATGAGAGCTAATAAGCTCGAAATAGATCTATCCTGGTCTCTCTCTAATTTAATTTATTGATCAGCTCATAAAAACTAACACACACACACACACACATATATATGCATTTGTACTGATAGATAGATAAATAAAGGGAGACTATGATAGATCTAAAGTACATTTTAATACCTTGCTGTTAATTGCTGACCATTTTATGAAAGTATTTTTGGAAAGCATGAGCTCCTTTACTACAACCTTGAGTAGCAAGTTGAGCTGGATTGAATAGAGCTGTGAGAATGAGGCAATGATTACAGTGAATATCTTTTATCAACCTTTTCACTTTCTTATTTTTTGTACATAGTAATGAGAGCTCCAGCAGTAGGAGAGAGCAGAGCACCAAATAATTTAAGAATAAATGAAAACATAAACTCTATGTACAGTACATGTCTATGTAAAGACAGCTGTAGAAAAATTCTTAGTACTAATAGTTTCAGTGGGAATATTCAATATTCATGCAAGCATATCTCATGAAAAAGATGTCAGCAATGGGCACAAAAGCAGCTAAAAGAAGATACATGCCATTACGTCCTCTGAGTACAATTTTTATTTTAGCTACAGGTAGTCCGCAACTTACAGCCACAGTTGAGCCCAAAATTTCCATTGCTAAGTGAGACAGTTGTTCAGTGAGTTTTGCTCCATTTTTTCCAACAGTTGTTAAGTGAATCATTGCCATTTTTAAGTTAGTAACTTGGCTGTTAAGTGACTTTGGCTTTTCCATTGAGTTTATGTTTTGTGATAAAACTGATTGTATATGCCACCTACACTGAGGCATTTATAACTCCCATAATAAATAAAACAAGTATATTGACTCTGAGAAGTGTCGTTGTCTTACCTGAACGATCTTCTCTGTGTGCTGCGGGAGAGTCCAACAATGGGTTAATTCTGCCTAACTGCCCTCTGGACTGAATTGAGATTCTTTAAAAGCCACGCCTCTTCCGTTGCTCTCCAGAATTTCAATGCAAGGCGTGGACCTGTAGAATGTTCTGGTTGGTTCTCATGTGTTGAAAGTCCATAGTCCCCATAGAAGACAAAGTCAAGTAGGTAGAAGTCAATAGCTATAAGCAAAACCGGAATCACTAGACCAAGGGCGGGTTTGGACTCTCCTGCAGCACACAGAGAAGATCGTTCAGGAAAGACAATGACACTTCTCCTTTGTGCTGCTTGGAGAGTCCAACAATGGGAAGTGCCCAAGCTAAACATTCCCAGGGCGGGAAATAGGTCTGCCGGTAGATTTCGTCGTTGAATGAACTTGTTGCAGAACTCGGCGGCCAAATGCCGCCTCCAAAGAAGCAAACTTGTCCAGCTTATAGTTACGTACGAACTGCGACGGGGAAGCCCAGGTGGCTGCTCGACAGATCTCGTCAATTGGCGCCTGAGTAGCCCATGCCGCGGAGGCCGCCGCGCTCCTGGTTGAGTGTGCTGTGATGTTACAAGGCACCTTTTGAGACTGATGTTCGTAAGCCGAGGTGATGCAGGCATGCAGCCACCTATCTATGGTAGCCAAAGTGACCTTCCGACCCATGGTGTGGGGTTGGAAGGAAACAAACAGAGCTTCCGACCGCCGGAAGGACTCAGTGCGTCGAATGTACGTCTTGACCGAGCGACGGAGGTCGAGCTTGTGCCACCGACGTTCCTGGGGATGACTCGGCCGTGGGCAGAAATCTGGTAGAATGACGTCCTGACTGCGATGGAACAACGAGTTGACCTTCGGGACAAAGGTCAAGTCGAGGCACAAGACCACTCTGTGTGAATAACGCAGAGGTCCTCCCTGACCGAAAGCGCGGCCAGCTCAGAGATCCTGTGGGCCGAAGCGATGGCCACTAAGAAGACAGTCTTGAAAGTCAGGCGTTTGAGGTCGCAAGTATGCAACGGCTCGAAGGGCGTATCGATTAGAGCTTTAAGAACCACATGGAGATCCCAGATCTGATACCTATGGATGACCGGGGGGCAAAGATTGGCAGCCCGCTTCAAGAAGCTCCTCACCCTGGGGTGACGTGCCAGGGAAGAGTAAGACTCAAAGGTCAGAACCGTGGATAGGCCGCTGTCTGATGGCAAAGAGTGTTGGCCGCCAGTCCTTGATCAAGGCCAGACTGAAGAAATTCCAAAACCTCAGGAATGGAAGTTGAGACGGAATCAACTTGGTGTGTTCTGCACCAACCCACAAAGGCCGACTAAGTTGCATCGTATATTCTGGTAGTTGAAGGGCGCCGGGAGGCTAGAATGGTACGTATGACCCCAGTGAACAAGTTAGCCCTCTCTAGGAGCAGCCGTTCACATGCCAAGCAGCTAATTGCAGCCACTGTGGCTCCGGGTGAGAGTTGGAGCCTTGAATGAGAGATATCTCCTCCAGGGAAATCCTTCACGGCTTGTCGACGGAGAGGCTCATCAGATCTGCGAACCACGACCTCCTGGGCCAAAAGGGAGCCACCAGGATCATGTCCGCTTGTTCTGCAAGTATTTTGCGTATCAGACAAGGAATCAGGGACAACGGCGGGAAGGCGTACAGGAGACCCGGAGGCCAACGACACAGAAGGGCATTGGTGCCCTCCGCCTCCTGACACCTGTACCTGGTCAAGTACCTCGGAAGCTGCGCATTCTCAGTGGTAGCAAACACATCGGATACTGGCAGGCCGAACCTCTGTGAGATCTTGAGAAATAGGTCCGAATGCAGCTCCCACTCCGAGTTGTCGATGGTGGCTCTGCTCAGCTAGTCCGCCTGGACGTTGCTCTCCCCAGAAATGTACTCCGCCCTGAGGGAGGCAAGATGTTTCTCCGCCCAAAGGCCCAGCCGCTCAGCCTCCACCATCAACGATCTGGAGCGAGTGCCCCCTTGGCGATTGATGTGTTCCTTGGTGGAGACGTTGTCCGTGGCAGTCCTGGATCGTGGGCCGGATGTGGATCAGAGCCAGCCTTGCCGCCTTCAATTCCAGCCAATTGATGCTGTGTTTGAGGTCTTTGGCTGACCACTTGCCTTGTGCCACCTGGTTGTTTAGGTGAGCCCCCCAACCGAAGAGGCTGGCGTCTGTGGTGATAGTCATGCGGTCCAGCTCGCGGAAGAGACACCCCTTGGCTAGGGCCGGGGCCTGCCACCATTGCAGGGAGGAGCAGACCACTGTCGGAACTGGAACATGTCTGTGTGAGTCACTGCTCTTGGCGCGTTGGAAGGGCAAAAGACACCACTGAACTACATTTAGGAAGAGTTTAGGCACAGGGACTATCTCCTAAGTATCCTCTGGTTCATCAAAAAGGCCCTCATCATGGTCAGAGGCCACGGCAGTGGCCGGTTCAGGAACAGAAACCTTCATGTGAGTGGAAACCTTAGCCTTATTTAGTCTTGAAGGAAGTGCAATGGAAAAGGCCAGTGAATTCCTGTTCTTCCTCCTCTTCTTCCCTGTCTGGCAAAGGAGTAGCCTGAACAACTGGAAGTGGATCTTGCTGATTGTGTCCTGCTGGCACATCTTTGGAAGGGGCACCTGCCTTGCGCTGGGCCTTATCAAATTCTTTGTCAAGGGCCTTCTGGCATCTGGTGGCAGCCCTGTCTTGAGCCTTATCTTGTTTCTTCCCCCTGGTCTTGCTCAAGGCCTCTGAGGCAGCCTTGCTGGCCTGCCTGATGAGCCCCCTGCTGGTGGATGGCCCTGGCTGTTCAGAGTCTTGGGAAGGCTTCTCAGACATCTTGGGGCCCCAGGGGGAACTCACCACCAGAAGAGGCTGGAAGTTGAAGCAGAAAGTCGCAGTGGTGATGTGGCAGCAGATAGACAACAAGACAGCTCTCAAGGAGATGGAAAAGGTTGCCTTCCGGACTTCCGCTTCCGCCCTCCAACGGCGACGGATGGGTCCTTGACTCGTCCGCCGCTTTGTCCTTTTTTCTGCCCCCCCACGGGGGCGAGACGCCCCATCTTGGGGGTCTCCCGTAGGGTTGGCTTGCTAGGGACGCCCCCTTCCCACGGCGGTGGGAAAGCGACCCTTGTCTTCAGCCTAGGTGGCGAAAGGCTGGCTGCGGGGGGGAGACGCCTGTCTCCACCTTCGCCAATGGAGAACGGAAAAGCTGCTTAATTTTGGAGTGAGCCAGACGTCCGGGTCGGAAGGCTCTCCTGAGGCTCGGCTGCAAGGTGAAGAGTGAGTGTGCTTTTATCTGCTATTTTATCTCCGATGGCAGCGCTGGACTAAAAAGCTTGGAGGGGGGTGTTTTTTTCGTTAAACCCCCCCTCGGATTTAAAGCGGCGCTTTGAAATGGTTCCTCATTGCGAGGGACGGATTTTTCTCTATGCAGTTTGCCTGGAACTTAGTGAAAGCGAGTGAAAGTGATCTGCGGCTTGCAACAATGTTTCTAAGTTCGATTGGCTTGTTACAACTTATTTCTTTGTTACTTTTTCCGGCTGGCTCCCAGCTTGGGCGGGGGAAGATGGCTTCTCTCCACTCCTGAATGACTATTTTATTTATGGAAAACTACCAGCATCTTGTAATTTGGACTTCCTCTTGCTATTAATGAAGAATTTTTTGGGATTAATTGATTCCCTGTCTGGAGTGCCTTTTTTTATTATAACTATTGATTTGGGAAAGTGTTTCTCTACTGGTTCCTGAACTTTTTTACAACCTTGATTTGAAACTTTTACCTCCTGATTTGTCTCAACGGCTCCACCCAAAAAACGCCATTTTAGTGGCATTGACTCTAACAGTTAACCATGGCACAAAAATCAGAATTGGCAGGATTGGAACAAAGATTGTCTTCTCTGGAATCTGTTATACAAACTTTGGTACAGGAAATCAAGGCGCAGAGAGAAGAAAATAACAACTTTAAGAAGGAACTCCTGGAAACTCGTAATCAAGTGAAGGAGAACATACAGAAGGCTGAAGATCTGGAAGGGGGGCTAACTGAGGCAAAGGGAGAGCTTAAAAATGTTAACAGCGAGGTGGGGGAATTAACTGGGCATATGTTTAGGATGGACTTCGAAAGGATGTCATATTTTTTAAGATTTCAGAACATTTCTGAAGAATCTGGTGAATGCCTGCCTGAACTCATGAGCACAATTTTAGCAGACTATTTACATAAACCTAAAGATGAGATCAGGGGGGACATTGACCTAGTCTACAGAATAAACTCTGCATATGCCAGGATAAATGAAGTACCCAGAGAGATTCACATTAAATTTGTCAGAAGGTCAACCAGAGAGGGAATTTTGAGGGCGCAGAGAGGGGGTCCTCTAATTTACCAACAAAAGGTTGTCGCTATCTTGAAGCAGGTCCCAAAAAAAATCAGAGAAATGAGAAGGAAATTTTCCTTCTTATCTAAAACATTGTTTGACCACGGGATCTAGTTCAAGTGGGCGATGCCCGAAGGGATGCTGGTGTTCTGGGAAGGAGGAAGAGTGAGAATTAAAACAGTTGCTGAGGCGGAAGCCTTTATTAAAAAACATTCCTCTGTACTGGGCGAAGATCCAGGGGGGGCGGAGGGGGCCCCGCCCCCGCCCACGGGGGACCAAGCAGGAGGAAAAGAAGATACAATTGCCAAAAGACTTAGATCCAAAAAATGATTTTGCTTGCTTTTCTTTTTTCTTATTAACTTTTCTTTCTATTCTTTTTTATACCAGGATGTTTGTACATGTCTGCCATCTCAGAATTGGAAATGTAATATGTAATATGTATACACTGGTCTTTATCTTGTAGTATTTTTTTTTGATAAATTTGTTTACTATTGTTTTATTATGTAGCCCGGGATGGGCCAAGGACTCTGACGCAAAGGTTCTCAAAATGTTTCTGTAACCCTTACCCCACCCTTCAGAAAATTGTTAAAACTCAATAAAACTTTTTCAAAATCGAAAAGGTTTCCTTCCAAGGAGCAGGGTGCGTGTAGAGCAGGAGAAAGTGAGCCAGATCAGGGCCGGACAGAAACCTTTCCTGAGCTGTGTCCAGGCAATCGTTGAATGCGGCAAGAATAAAAGGGACTAAAGGTGGCAGCTCCGCAGCAGCGTCCCTCGCGCCTCAGCACTCAGCCAGGGAATTGCGCCAAACCCCTTGCAATCTGCCCAGCAGATCTGGGACTTCCGGCGACAGCACGCCTAATTTTGCCGCCCCTGCCTTCCTGCTGGCTGCAAAATCTCCCGCCGTGGCTGCAAGCTCCAAAGAGATGATTGCGTAATTCAAACGGAGCGGCACGAAGCTGCTGGCGCGATTCCGGCGCCAAATGCAAATTTGCGGGAAAGCGGCCACAGCAGCGAAGCCAGCGCGAGTGGTTGGGCCCCTTTGCCACTAACCGATGCGCTGCAGAGGCTCCCAAGGCAATCCAAACCTTGGGGACACTGATAAAAGCCCGCGCACGCCTGAGTGAACCCAGGACGCGTCGGGAAGCCGCTGGCCCAATTCCGGCGCCAAATTCAAGGTTGCGGGAAAGCGGCCACTCCAGAGAAGCCAGCGCGAGCGGTTGGGCCCCCTCACCACTAACCAACACGTTGCAGCGGCTTCCAAGGCAATCCGCACCTTGGAGACACTAATCAAAGCCCGCGCGTGCCTGAGCGAACCCAGGACGTGTCGGGAAAAGCAAGCCGAGAGATCCAGCGATGAAATCCTCACCTATGTGAAGAAACGAAGCTGAAAAGTAAAAAAGTCTGTTTGGAGAGTCCAATTGAGCTAGTGTAAGAAAAAAGTTGGTCAGAGAACCAACAGAACGAAACTGGGCTGTAGACTGAATTGAGATTCTGGAGAGCAATGGAAAAGGCGTGGCTTTTAAAGAATTTCAATTCAGTCCAGAGGGCACTTAGGCAGAATTAACCCATTGTTGGACTCTCCAAGCAGCACACAGGAGAAATTTGAGACTTCATTCCAAACATAAACTAATAATATTTCTATGAAAAGGAAAACCATGGCAAAATTATGTGACATTACAAGCAAATAAAGGTTAAACAGTTAAAATAGTCATTTACTGGGTCCTTTTTTAGGAGAAGGCCGGGGTATAAATTTAATAAAATAAATAAATAAATAAATAAATATACATGAATAAATAACTTAATTGTAGAAGAACAGGGAGCGCTTCAATTCTCGGACCATCCAAATATACTCATTTCAGGAGTTCATGTTTATTAAACTCACTCTTCCTTTTCAACAAACACAAAGGAAACAAATGCTTTCAGCTTCATGAGGATCGCAATGGACACTAAGGGGTAGCTAGCATCACATTCTCCTTTCACCACTGCACAACAAAAGCTTCTATCACGGCTTACCAGTAAAGGAAATTCAATTAATCCTTTGTAACAAAATACTAAGGTCAGAGCACCCATTACGTATGGATAGTAGGCCACTAATCCCTTCAACTGAGAAAATGTCACTTCTTATTCCTATTGTATGATTTAGAAAGAAATCCAAAGAGCAATCTTTTCTTGCCAGAAACTTCTCTATTCCAGATTGAGTGCTTGGCCTCTATCCCAAGAGTTTTACATTTGAGAGAAATAAGATACTTGTGTGGAGGTTTGGAGAAAGTGACAAGGAAAGGCTTAAGTATCAATTTCCTTGCTTTTTGTCTCATTTTATTTCTAATCACCATCATGGGCAGCAAAATTTTCCTACTTTAAAGGGAATTGTCAACTATGCTACCATGGTATGCATTTGCTTGTACCATGTAGTTTATGCTTAACAAAGAACAAACATATAATCTATTGTAAGTCATTAAGGGAAACACTAGTATTCAAGTCAGAGATAACAGAAGAAGAAATTTTAATACACATTATATCTAATTGTGCTTACAATTCAGATATATTTATTAGTGTTAAACAGTTATTAATTCATTCCAAAGCTTCTGCCATTGAAGTACTTACTAAGCATAGTTTCAGACTGAAAGATATTTTAGATTTCAGTCTTCCTTCACATGAAATGTACTGAATTTCAATTGAATAAATCCTATTTATTTATTTAGATTTTTACAGAAAGATTAGTGGACTGAATGTTATCTTGGATTAATTACATGGCATATAACATTTATTCATTCTTGAATTTTAAATATTATTTTATTAACCAAGCTGTATGGCTGGGGACTGAAACTAAATTACAATTTGGTTCTAGAACTTTATCTTCATCAACATTCAGATCCAAGTATACTAGACAGACTGCAGTATCAGCCTTTGGACCCATCATAGAAGTCCATCACAATCTCTAGATTTTGATTCTTGGGCTCAGAGCTTTTTCCTCCAGAAGCTGCTTAGGAATTGATGCATCTTTCCAATTGCTGCTTTGTGTCACGACTTTTGCTATCACTACTATATAGCTTGTCTTGAATTAGCACTGTGGTACCAAATGTGGAATTTGCCTTTACATGGAAATAAGCATGAAGTTGGCCTTTCTAATCCTTACTTGCCAGCTTTCAATCCAAATCCATATATGTTGCAAATAACACCTTGCAAAGGAATAAAAATATATAAATATATATTCATACAACATACTGTAAATGATAAATAATTTTCCATTAGAAACAAAAGACTTTTCTCTCCCTTAGCCTGCAATATTTTCTTTTTCCGCAACATAAGCTCAGGCTAAATCATACATAAAGGAACTAATTATTATGCAGAATATTTTAATTTGAAAAGTAATAGGGAACTCAGTAGCAATATATGGAGACTCTTAACTTCTTCCTTTTGTGTATAAAGCTGCATAGTAAGCCAATATACAGGACATGGTTGAACACTATGGATGGATGTACTATACGTGCATATTAGATTGAGTTATTCAGTTACAGTTGTAAATCTGGTAGTGGATGTTCCTGCTGAGATAATATGAATTATCAGCAATTACCAAGATGGTAGTTAACTAAGAAACTGTAAAAACTTTCATCAGTTCTAAATTAACATTTTATTTTGCAATTTTGGGGGGAGGTTTCTGATTGGCTGCTAGATGACCATGAATGTTGATTGCATTATGCCAGCATTAGTGCTAGTGTAGTTGCTCACACATTTATCATAATGAAATCACTATGTCCTTTTCTGCTCTGTACATAATTAGGTGAGAAATATTCAATATTAACCATGGAGGGGTATTTTTTGAGAGTGCAGGATAATCTGTAAGAAGAACATTCAGTTTAATATGTTGGCGTTCATTGCTGTGTCATGGGTTATATAGGTTGCTTTATGTTTAATTTTGATTAGGACCTCATAGTCTTGTATGTTACAACACTGAAGAAAATATATGCTGCTAAAGGTTTGTCATAATAGTTCTCAAAGAAACAGTTTTTAAAGAAAAATAACGTATAAAAGAAAAAAGGGGGATAACTGAAAATTGTAATGCATCAAAACTATCCAATATTTACCAGACCTATGAAGGAGATTCTTAAAAGAAAAATGAAAAATTAGTTTAATAAATAGTCTAGGGCCATGATAGCAAACCTATGGCATGCGTGCCATGGGTGGCACGTGGAGCCATTTGTCAGGCACGCAAGGCATTGCCCTGTCAGCTGGCCAGCACGCAAGCGCACACTGGCCATCTGACTTCAGCCTTCTTTTAAGCCATTTTTTGCCTTTTCTGGGGTGTGAAAAACTGGCCCTACAGACAAACTGGAAGTTCGGAAACGGAAAGGAACGTTTTTCACCCTCCAGAGCCTTCAAGAGGCCCTATGGACAAACTGGAAGTCACCATTCCTGAACTTCCGGGTTCCCCGTAGGTTTTTTAGTCCTTGGGAAGCTTCAGGGAAATTCCTGAGGCCTCCAGAGGATGGGGGTGGGGAGAGGCTGTTTTCGCCATCCCCAGGTTCCTAAAAAGTCTCTGGAGCCTGGGGAGGGCAAAAGAACCATGGCAAAAGCGGGGAGGTGTTACTGGTCGCACACGCATGCATGCATGTGTATGTGTGTGGTGTCGTGCACATAGCATTATGGGTGTGGCATACCAGTGCATGACCCCCCTGTGCTCTCCCCGCTTTTGGCACGGAAGCCATCACTGGTCTAGGGCATTACCTCTTTATGCATTATGCTTCAAATTATCTACAAGACAATGACAGAAACAGTGCTGAAGAGAAACAGCTAACACATAGGTAAAAATCTTTTGTGAAAATTAATGGATAGGAGAAAGTAACTATCTGTGAAAATACTTCTTTATAAAGATTCTCAATTTAAATCGCATCACATTTGTTTATAATAAAGTTATCTTCTATATCACTCTTAACCATTGTCCCTTTGCCACAGAAAAATTATCTCTTTGTCTTATATCAACTCAGATATTTTCAAATCTATTCCGGAAGATTGGGGGATAGGATGGGAAATTTCTAATGCTTAAGCACTAAGTCAAACCACATTTATTTTGGATATACTGTAGCTCAATTATGGTAATATTTAACACTGGATAGTGCTTTCAAATGCACTGAGGATTTGATATGCATTAACTAATTGAAATCCAATCAAATCCTTGCAGAAGAAATCAATATTATTTTCCCCCATACTACACAAGAAGGCACTGAAATTAAAGAACTTACTTGCCTTAAGAATGCCTTGATATCACAGAAGACATTGCAGTGGGATCTTTTCTTAATACTTCTCTTAAATAGCAGTTCTGTAACTAAGAGGGTGCAAAGGAGTGCAGCAGCCATGATGATTAACATAGCTACAACACCCCTAGGGAGGAATCTCCAATTTAATTAACTACACACCCACATTTACACACACACACACACACACACACACACACATCAAATATTGCTAAAAATGGACAAAAAGGAGTTACATCTCAAAAGTTATGTTCTCATACTTGGAAACACAGATAAAAATCTGAAATCTCACTATTTCATGATCCCATAAAACATCTATTATCCATCAAATGCTCTTAACAGTTACCTGGGAGAAATTGTAGCTTTTGATAGGACCACACTCAGTCTTGATAGGACTGACTCCCACTCAGTCTTTAATGGTAGCCCTGTACAGACTACTTACAGTAACCAGAATAATAGAGCATTAATCATTGTCATTATGACAATGTCCTCCGATCCCAGGTAAGATCACATTGCAGAAGTCTGTGTTATAGCAATATCAATAGCACATAGACTTGTATACCACTTCAGTGCTTTACGGCCCTCTCTAAGCAGTTTTACACAGTCAGCATATTTGCCCCATTAATCTGGGTCCTCATTTTACTGACCTTGTAAGGATGGAAGGCTGACTCAACCTTGAGCCGCTCAGAATCAAACTCCTGGTTATGGATTGTGAGTTATCCTGCAGTACTGTATTCTAACCACTGCACCACCACGGCTCATAATAAAGCTTTCAGTCACTATAGCCATGCTTCCCACTCCAGGAAAGGCTTCAACAGGTATATCAACTAAAGAGAGGCATGAGTCTAATAACTCCAAGTTATGGGCCTCCGAGGTAGTACCTTCCATTAGAAACACAGCATTGCAGTTGAAAGAGAATTCTACTGAACAAACAATAACCATTTTTGCTAGGAGGTTTCAGCCTTCTTTGAACTCATAGACACTACACATTAAGACAAGCTTCCATGATATCTTCATCTACGCCCAGGGGGGCAATGTCAATGTAAATATTATCAAAATAACAAAACCTGAACCATTGGACAATCTCTCCCAGCACTGTTGTTAAGCTTAATCAGCAAGGGAAGGATCTCATAAGATTAAACTATAGGTAATACTCTTCCTCAACTCCCTTTAGTACTGATTGAAACTTCTCAGTGAGATAGGAATGCAACCACTGTATAACAACAATTCCCAGCCTTCACAAATCCAACGAGACATCATGGTTGCCACTATCACTAGCCCTTACCAAGAAGTCTAATAGGACCAAGACGGATACACTATCCCCTTTAAGGTCCAAACAAAGATAATCTATCATCAATATCATTTCCACCCTAAGCCCACATTTAGTCCTGACTGAAAATAGATTGGGGTAGCCTGCTTCCCTTATTATAGTCTACAGAGAATTCCCTATCCTACTCAATGATGTTGCTTAAAAATGGAACGCTTTAAAATGTGCAGTAGTTATCAAGTGCCATTAGTCTTCTTCTTAAGGAAGTCTTCTTAAAAATTAGACACACCACAGATTCCTACGAGGGGAGGCATTGATAAGCTCCTAGATTCAGTTTGTTCAACATAAAATTCAGTTCACAACATAAAAAGCTCCTCAAAATATTTTGCATACTTTAATAAGTAACAAAGCTGTCTTGTCTCAGGTAGAAAACTCTAGTCATATAAACAAGCATACCATGAGAAAACAGTTGAAAAACATTGTTTAAAAATATTTGCAGTGCTATCTATTTTAAGTTTCTTAATACCTGAGATTTTCCTATTATATGCCATTTTTTTAAAAAACAAGCTTACTTGCCATTCCACATTAAAACTACAAGCTTCAGTTGTATACAATGCATATATAATTCAAATGTACTTCATGGAGATGTAAGGTTCTATTATTATTTTTAGATTTATTTGCCACCTATCTCGCACTTCAAGGCAACTCTACTTTACTCTATAATAAATAATAAGAATAAAGCTTGATCTGAGTCTTCCACAATATAGGAATGCCATGAATAGAAATGTGAAAGTCTCTTAAAAAGAAATCTAGATATCTTTCTCCATTCTTTCTTAGGCTATTTAACACCCCCACACATACACACATTAAAATGGATGAGGAATGTTACAGTATAGTTCTCTTCTTTTTAAATTATACAAAAACCAGTTATGGTAGGGGAAAATGCTCTATGTTTAGAACTATATCAAATCAAGCACAAATAAATTCACATGAAAAAAGGCTTGCATTTTCCAGTGCAAACGAGTCCGTGAAGTTTTAGAAGTTAATAAAAATGATAATGCAATTTCCATTCCGCTATCCACAGATCCAGACACGGTAACACCACAATGCAGCTAAGGATTAAACCAGTTTTAAAGAGCTGCCTGTTACATAAAATGTTATGCCGGGCATCATATTCAAATACATTCAGAATTCTCTCCTTGTCCAAAAAAGAAACCTGGCATATCCACATCACTAACTCTACTTTCCCTTCTCACAGTTCTCCAGGATAAAAAGCAATCATCTGTCCCAACATAAAATGCTGATGTCCCAATATTCTCCCCCAATTAAAAAAAACAGCAATGAATAAGCTAGGAAGTTGGAATTCTTTGTTTGCAGATCATATTATTTCCCATTAAGATTTTTTAAATTATTATTTTGATTATACCACAATTGAATATGCAAGAAGAGAGTTTGATAGAAAAATTGTTTTTAAAAATATAAAATAAAGGACTCTAAAAATAAATGGTAAGATATGCATGCAGGTCTGGCTGGAACCTTCACAGAGCTGTAAACTGATAAACATTTCTCATAAGTAATGGATGGACTGAAATCAAGAAAATTATTAAAAATGCATTAAGTGCAATATATGTGGAAATAGATCAATTCACTATGGATGTTTACTTTTTAGTGGAAAAAAATAGGCCCTTTCATTTTTTAAATGTAATTTCTACCAATAAGATACTATAACGTTCCAGGGCAGGGATATCAAACTCAATTTCTTTGAGGGACGCATCAAAGGTTTGGGTTGACCTCTGGGAGCCGGGGGAGCATGGCAAGAGTGGGCATGGCCAGCTCGACATCCGTTTTCGACCACAGTGGCCTCCTGCAGCCCTCTGCCAGTGACTGGCAGAGGCACCATGGGCTGGTCCTTCGCTGTTTCCAGGGTGGCCCTACAGGACAGATCTAAGCACCTTGAGTTTGACATCCCTGAACTAGGGAAAATAAAGGTTACACAGCACTTGAATCAAATGTTTAGAACTAGGAGATCTGACATTGTCTAGTTTGAGAGTAATATACTTATACAAGCCGCTACCCAAACTATGCTTACAAAAAAGTAGCAGAACAAAGCTAGTTACTACTGCATGTAATGAAAATCCAAAATTCCTCAGGCTTCAACTTACTTGGGAAACAGCATGCTCTAGTTTGCTTATTCATGCTATTTGATTGTCTTCCTTCGATCATGCTGCCAGCAGGGATGACCAAGAAGAATCTAGCAACGCCAAGTCTACTCATCACATGCACATCAGGCACTCATTTCTTTATGTGTAAGACAGAGTCGAAACCCATGGGGTGGCGTATGTGTTGTGTTTGCAAGCATTACGGGAACTCAAAACTAAGCAATGTTTAATGATGTACGTTTTGCAACTATAAGGGAAAGATTCACAGAAAATATATTACAGGGATAAGCAAATCTTAGCACCCAGCTAACTGTAGACCACCAGGAAAAGAGTCAATAGAGTCAAAAGAGAATGTCCTCTGGGTATCAATAAAACAAAGAAGGGACATAAAATAAATTCTTCACTTTCTAGGTCATTAACTATTATGTTAGTTTAGAATCTATCCACTTGCCAAGTGACTCTAGGAAGCTTACAGGAAACTCTAGGAAGCTTATATTTAAAAAGAATAAAGAAAATACATTTTACAGAATAAAACAACCACATCATGTGGTGCTTAAATAAACATTCCCCCCCCTGTGTCTTTGTATTTTACCTTATTTTGAAATGTTAATAAAGTTTGGAAAACACATACCTACATACAAACAAAGTCAGTGCCACTGAATATCCATATCTAAAAGCAATGGCTCTGGTTCTTGCTTACCAAACAAAGAGGCTAGCAAACACCTGCTAGCAAGATATGCTAAACAAGAAAGCTGAAGCAATATGTACACATGAAATCTCTACAATCTTGGGTGATATAGCCTTCTGAAGAGATTTGGATTACTTCTAAGTGTCTAATTTCTAATTAAACATTCATAGGATAGCAGAAATGTATATAGTTAAAGTATTTATAGCCTACCCATTATCCAGAAGATTTCAGTGCAGGTTGCAATCTACAACAGGGCTTGAATAGCTTAAGAGCCAACATTTCTAAGCTAGTACTTTTAAAATATTTGTAACTCCAGAACTCCAAGGCAAAATATTTTAGCTTTTTTTATATTATATATGGATTTTGATTGCAAATTACTTCTTATCCATGTGAGCCTGATGAATTAGATGGTGTATACTTTTTCTTTATTAAATAAACAAATACAATAGTAAAATGTAACTGCAGTCTGAAGTCTCAAGGATTCAAGGATGGAAAATGTTGATTATGACAATGAAAGAAACAAAAGAAAATGAAGATGTTTGTACACTTCAAATAAAACTGGGTTATGTCATAGCTCTTGTACTACTGGACACTAAAACATACTTATTGTGTATAGAGAATAAACTATTGTTCTTTGTGTTAAGTATGCCATTGTACATAATGCACAAATTACAACAAAAGTACTATAATATAAAAATACTTGAATTGTCTTCTCTGCAAATTAAAACCTCTGATGATATTCCCAAATTGCACAGACATTCATTGCTTTACATGCAAAAATACTTTCTTTTATGGAAATTCACATGGTTGTACTCTCATTCACAACCACAACAACAACAACAACAACAACAACAACAACAAAGATAAAAATAGTACAGGTGGTCCTCAGGTTACGACCCAAATTGAGCCCAACATTTATGTTGCTAACATTTAAGTGAGTTTGCCCCATTTTATGACTTTTCTTGCCACAGATGTTAAGTGAATCGCTGCATTTGTTAAATTAGTAACACGATTGTTAAGTGAAATTGACTTCCTCATTGACTTTATTTGTGAGAAGGTCCCAAAAGGTGATCACAAGATCCTGGGATACTACAACTGTAATAAACATGAACCAGCTGCCAAGCATCTGAATTTTGATCATATGACATGAGGTTGCTGCAACGGTCGTAAGTGTGAAAAATGATCTTAAGTCACTGTTTTCAGTGCCGTTGTAACTTTGAATGGTCACTAAATGAACTGTTGCAAATTGTATTTTGTACCAAAACTACTAAAAAGAAAATAAAGTTCTTCCAATAGTTAGCAAGACTTGTACTCTTACTTGTTTAAATGAGCATTTTGAAGTTCAGAAGAAGCAGGTCTGTACAATAACAACTAACCTGCCATCATTAGCTGCTCTGCTACTTGACTAGGACACTGTAAATCAAGTCATGTAACATGACTTGCCTTCCACACTGCAAGCAAAACCTTATACAAAACTTGATCCATAATTAATAAAATCAGGACTCTAGACCTTTCTCAGTCAGGTAGAGACTCGGATATAGAACTGTATCCACACTTTTGTGGATAATATATGGAAATACTACACCAAAGGGGAATATAATTCTTTTGGACTTGTTTGATCTCTTAGCAGTTTTAATATCAATGATTATGGCAACCTTCTGGATTATCTATGAAAGTAAGAAAGAAGACACCATTTAAAACTAAGTGGATGGTTGCAATCAGTAGAGGGGAGGGGAGATTGTCTGAAATGGTATAAGGTTCCTGCCTATGCAGAGGGTTGGACTAGAAGACCTACAAGGTCCCTTCCAACTCTGTTATTGTATTGTATTGTATTGAGATCAACCCTTTGGATCCCCAATTGTGGATCCTGATGACACCAGGGTTGATGTTCTCCTTCCTCTCGCCACTGGGCAAGATCATCCAATTGTATAAAGTCATATTTGAATCAGCACATAGATGACAATTAATTACATATCTCAATTCTGAGCCATGAAGATGTGGCCAAAGTTCTGTCTCTGATGTTTGGAGGCTATGAGGGTCTGGATGGAAATAAACATTAGACTTCATAAGACTAAATATGTTTGTATGGTTTTCAACAGGAGATACTCTATCTTTGGCTCTGGATAGGGTTATGCCTCCTTGTGCAAAGCTAATTTGTAAGCTGGGGAATCTCTGGGCTCATAGCTCTTATCAAGAAGAACAGGTGGCAGCTGTGGCTAGAAGGGCCTTTACAAAGATCCATCTTGTGCACCAATTTCAGGATCAAGAGACTTTGCTCATTGTCACTCACCTCCTGTTTGGAATAATGAAATATGCTCCACATGGAGTTGCCTTTGAAGACTTCCCAGAAATTGCATCAGACTGCAAATGAACAGTTGAACAATTCAACTGCTGTTAGCCAACCTACCCATGTGACATCTGTGCTACAAGAACTGTACTGGTTATGGGTTTATTTTCAAGGGATCTAAAATAAATATATTGAACATGGAGGTTGTCATCCTCAAAACCTTTCATGGCTCAGGATTTGGTTACTGCAGGATCCTCTTCTCCCAGTGATCTCTGATCGTTGTTGAGAAGCACAAGAGAGACTTCTCTCCTTCTTCAAACTCTTCACAAAAAGTCATCTGCAGAAATCCTGGGACTGGACCTTGTCAGTACTTACCCCCCTTTTCTGGAAGAGAACTCCACCTAATATCAGGCTGGTCTGCTGCTACCAATCTTCCATAATTTTACTGAAATATGTTTTGAAATAGATTTCAACAGCAAGATTTCGAAGACTGAGAGGGTTATCTTAAGTTTCTCCTGAAATGCAATTCTGTAATGATTGTTCCTTGGGCTAATATTTATTAGATTGTGGTATTTATGCTCTTTTGTTTGTTTTTAATTTCATACTATTCTGGATACCAGTAAGCTTCGCTCAGAGTCAGAAATGACTGGTGAGCCATAAGCCTAATAAACAAATAAAATCACAATAAAGTTTAAAAACTACCTCTAAAATAATTACCAGGTCAATTTGAAATCAGGGATAAATTACATACATATTTAAAACAGTTTAGTACTCTAAGATAAAGAATTTTAATTTTGAAAGCAATTACCTAGAACATTTTTCAAAGATGATTTTTAGAACTTTTGAATTCAATTTTTATGACATATTTCAATCAGCATATGTTGCCCAGAAAAACAGAAGTACAATTATCCAAAAATAAAGTGGTAAGGATAACATATGGATCATAGAATGAATTACAGTTCAAAAAAGTTGCAAGCTAAGTGAGATTTAAAAAACCATGAAATTCTAACTTGGACTGTTTCAGTATATTTAATAGCAATGTAATTTACAGATATCAGCAGTTAAAGATTTTCACAGCTTGGAAATAAATATTATCACCTCTAAATGTCTCTATGTAACCTATACTTAAAGACACAGTTAAGGAGCTACCACGAAAATGGTAACTGTGCTTCATTCACTTATATAATTGTTAGTTGCTGAAAACAAAGTGGTTGTCCATGCAGTCACTTGGAGACAACAAGGAAAGCTTTTGAAGCAGCCAGGGGATTCTGGAAAAAGACAGGGCTGCTTTAATTATTTAAAGAGAGGTGCTGCATATGCTCTCCCACGCATTCCTTAGTAACCAGTCTGAAGGTTTTGCACAGTCCTTATACAAAGATTACAGATCATGAAAAAAAATAAGTCTCCAAATAATTTGATAAAAGTGAGTAGCCCTCATATAAGTTGTGGACCCTCCACAAAACCCAAAAATTATTTGAATCTTCCTCCCTTGGAGAAAATAAACCGTGGATATCTATCTCAAACTGACATTTAAAGGAAGGTACTGGAAGTGAAGTAGATGGGTCCTGTCTCTATATTTCATTCTGAGGGTGCTTCACTATGACAAAATAGACTCTTAAGAGATTCACATCTTCCTACTAGTGTAATCATTAAGCACTGGCAAGTACTAAGTGAACCATAATGGCATTTTTAAAATAAAACACATATGTAATAGAGTCTCTGTGGACAATCACTAAATGACAAATATCTAGTGGAGACCCTGAAATCAACGTACAGCTTCTACTAAAAAGGGAAATTCTAAACCTTATTAATAAGAAAAGGAATACAAAATAAAACTACTCATATCAAAATATCCCTATAAATATCTGTATAGAATATTGTGGACATTAATTTATATCCAACCTTTGTTATTTTTATAAGAAACTCAAGGCTGCAAACAGATAGGTGGGTTGTTCCCAGTTCGGCTGAACCAGTAGTGTGGGTCACAGAACTGGCAGGGACCCAGGCTGGCCACGCCCCTGAACTGGTTTCCCAGCTGCCGCTGCTGTCATGTTGTTTACTAGTGCGTGTGCATGCACAGTTCTCTATAAATTGTTCTGCGCATGTGAGAAGAACAATTTACATTGAACTGGGCATGCATGCGCGAAGCGAACTGGTAGTAAAACCGGGAGCAACCCACCTCTGTGCAAACATATCTAACACATCTTACTCCTATTTTTCCAACAATCGCCACACTGTGAGATAAATTGGGCTGAGAGTGACTAACCTGAACTCACCTAGCTGGCTTCCTCAAGAAAGTTAGTGTTCAACAGCCAAAGATGTGGAAGAGGACAGAAAAAATAAACCATGATGAGAAAAGAGTATAGTTTTGAGGGCTTTTAACTTTTTTAAAGTAATCCTGTATGAGTCATCTTATGACAGAGGCATATAAAATTATGATGCTGTGTAAATATAATTCCTTTGTTTATTCACATAATTGGAAGCCAAGGTGATAGAATCAAGCTTATAGATAACGGAGCAAGGGCAGGAAAGATATACTAATCTCCAATCTCTACGCTATAATCTACTAGCACAAGGTATCATAGTGGTTAGCAACTTGAAGAACATTAAAATCTCCTTAAAATAATTCAATTATTTCTTGGACCATAAGGCCAATAACTGTTTGTGGGAGTATGTGGATCTCTGAAGAGTTGTTCTATTTCAATGAGGCTTTGAATGAAGCACCTTGCTTTTCTTTGCCAAGCTAGAACAGCTGCTTCACTGCTTAACAGCAGCTTCCATGCCTGTGCCCTGCTTACATGAATGCCTTGTTAATGGTGTGGAGGAAGTCGGGCCCACCTCAACTCTCTGCTTCTCCATGAGGTGGCTGAATGTCCATTCAGCCAGATCACAGGAGACATGCAGACAACCTACTGATAGTTAATCGGCAGTACTCCTACCAGATGGAAATAAATTCTGGCCTAGATAATCACATTCACCTTCAAGATTGTGCTAGCACAACTCTAACTCATTACGGTATCTTCTTAGCACAAGCCATTTGACCAAAGCAATGTTCTTAAGACTGAACCAAATTAGACTTTACTGTAATTTATATATTGTGCTGATTTTCCATATACAGGAAAACCATCATTTTTCACTGACCTAGCATTTACATCGTAATTTTGTTTTTCAGCCTAAAAGCGAACCATTTTTCACTTATTTTCCCAGCAATTATACAATTACAGAAAATGCATACTTTGTTTCACTGGACATATCCTTCAGCCTACAGCAACATTTCAATTCCAGGCAGTTTTGGATGCTGCTGCTTGTTTGGGCTTAGTCTAATTTATTACAACATTATTGAAATTAATTGGATTAGTTAGTGGAAAACCTATATTAATAAGCAGGCATAGGGTGTGTAACCATAGCAATTATCTTCAATTCAAGTAGTATCAGTATAGCATTAAGTTAGATCATTTGCCAACACTGTTTTTTTGTAAAAAAACAAATGCTTTAATAGTTTTTTTCCTTTTTTGGATGAACTGATCTACGGATGTTCTAAGATCCATTTTATCCCTTGGGATCTGATAATTAGAAAATACAACTATCTCAGCTTGACATCTGGGCTTTTGAAGGCCATATAAAACTTGAAGAAATCTGAAAACTTTAGAAATACATGTAATACACAGTATATAATTCTACCTCTAAGATCCACCTGCTAGTTCTAGAATGGTAGCAAATCATTAATAGACATTTGGTGGAAACACCAACTAAATATAAACTTAAAACTTAAGTAGAAACATTGCCGATTTCAATGTACATTCACAACATGAACGTTGTGGGGATAAGGATAAACTTACTTGGAACAAACAGATACACACACAGTAGAGTTTCTGAATCCAGTATTTATATGTATGTATGTATTCATTCTCTCTCTCTCTCTCTCTCTCTCTCTCTCTCTCTCTCTCTCTCTCTCTCTCTCTCTCTCTCTCACACACACACACACACACACACACACACACACACACACACGAACGATCTCCGTGGCTAGTGGTTTCTCTACTTAAAAAAGATATGCCCATCATAACCTTATCAATAGATTCTCCTTCAGGATAACCAACAATACACATAACCCAGAAAAGAATGAAGAAAGAATAAATCGGGGGGGGGGGGGGGGGGTCATAAAAAAAGAAAAAGGAACTACCAGTATTAACTAAACCAGTTCACATCAACATCATTCACTATAGTTCTCCATAACTAGCTAGTCTTCCAGGCCACCTCAGCTTCTACCAGGCTCATGCACAACTTCATACATTGCCTTTTATTCTTTAGCTTTGGAATTCACTCAACTGTATCTTACTCACTCTTCGCCTTCCCTTTTAACCCATTCACTTTTTCTTCTTGGATTTGGCAATTTTGAAACAATTACCACTCATTTATTCTATTGGCCAAATTATCTTGGTGTACTGTTCTTGTACCAGTCACTTTATTTTTAATTTGATTTCTATTCCTTCAACATCAATTTATTTATTCTTGAGCCAATCTCTTTTTATTTTACTACAATCTCTACTAAATTCAATTTTTATGTTTCTCTTGACACGCACAATTCTCAAAATGGACAGAAGCATGCCCTTAAGCATTGTTTCCTCTTTTGACAACTTCTTATATATAACTCTACCAAAATGCCTTTTAGTCTATTCCAAAAATGCCTTTATTTATTTTACTAAATGTCTCTGGGCAACTTACTAGTAAAAGCCAGTACTGTATATGCAAAATGCAGTTGGACAGAAAAGTAAAAAACAAAACAAAAAGAGAAACCTATATTGTAACCACTTAGGTGGGAGAAATAACAAAACAGAAGATCACTCTATTAAAAGAATGAAGAGCTGGTGAAAATGAAGAGTTTGAAGTAATTTTTCTCTGGGCAAGGAGAGGACTTGAAGTCATCCATATGTGTTCCAGACACTTGCTACTGTAAATGGCAACACAATAATCGCCAGAGCTTTAAGCAATGAGGGAATAACCATCTTGCTAAAACCACATTTGGTGCCCTCAAAAGAGATACTGGGTTTGCATACATCCTTTTCTAATCACTTCCAAATATTGCTTGTTAACTGCTTTTCAGCTATTAGGAAGCGTTGGATCAACTTGCTTTAGAGCTCCAGATGAGTGATATCCTTCAACCCTTATTGAAATAAGTTTTAAATACAAGCTTAACAATTTTTAAAAAATTGAACAGCAAAAGGTGATTTGAATTTTGATTTTGGAAAGTTACAAATGGACTGAGGGTCCAGATGGATTTGAAATAACATTTTGCAATTAATTATAAGACTCCTTACCATAGGAAAATATTGTTGTTTTGAATTCTCTGAAAAACATGATGAGACTTTGAAAGTTGGATACTAAAGTAATTCTTAACTTACAATCACAAATGGGATCAAAACTTCCATCGCTAAGTATTTCAGTGAATTGTGCCCAATGTTACCAACTTTTTTGCTGGGGTTATAAGTCAATCACCATGGTTGTTAAGCAACTCCTGCAGTCGTTAAGCAAATCTGTTGTCCCCCCCATTGATGTTGCTTGTTGGAAGCTCTGAAGGCGGAAATGCAGATCACATGACTTCAAGATGCTACAACCATCGTACATACATGCCAGTTACCAAATTTTGATCATGTGATCACATGGATGCTACAACAGTTGTAAATATGAGGACCAGTCATAAGTCACTTTTTAAGCACCATCATCACTTTTAATTTTCTGTAAATTATTATTGTTGTTATTATTATTATTATTAAAATTTCTATACCTCCCTTCTCCCTTCTGGGACTCAGGGCGGTGTACAGGCAGCAATAAAATCAACGATAAAAAATACATGAAATATATATTTAAAAATGTATTAAATAATACGCCTGTACTAAAACCATTAATAAAACCTAATGAATGGTTGTAAGTCAGGAAAACTAGAAGGAATTAAAGATTGCAATTAAAAGAGAAGAAGACTGAAATGTCACTAATTTGACTAAATGTGACCAATAAAAAAGGAGATAAAATATTATAAAATTAGACATATTGAAAAATATCTTTGAACTATGACCCTAGAAGTTAATTTTAAGAATGCTTGGTTCTATAGAGAGACCATGACAAGCTTGAGGCTGTTCTGAAAGTGAATTTAAAAATGACAGGTTACAAGAATTACATAGGAAAAGATGCTATATTGAATATAAAAGGGATGCGGTGGCTCAGTGGCTAAGACGCTGAGCTTATTGACTGAAGGTTGGCAGTTCAGCAATTCAAATTTCTAGTGCTGTGTAATGGGGTGAACTCTAGTGCTGTGTAATGGCAGAACTTGTCCCAAATTCTGCCAACTCGAAAGCACGTAAAAATTCAAGTAGCAAAATAGGGACCACTTTGGTGGGAAGGTAACAATGCTCTGTGCACCTTCAGCATTTAGGCATGCTGGCCACATGACCATGGAACCGTCTTCGGAAGCACTGGCTCTTTGGCTTAGAAACGGAGATGAGCACCACCACCCCTAAAGCCGGAAATGACTAGCACACATGTGTGGGGTAACCTTGAATATATAAATGAAACCAACTGATGTCTTAATAATTAAAGGGGATATACAAATAATAAACTAGAATGGTGACCTAGATAATTTTATCAGATTTACAAAAGAGATTTGTTATCACTCTGAAGAATGTTGTGATAAGGGACAAAGACAAAAATAAAAAGAAATCAAATTCTAGGATATAACTTGAACAGTAATAGATCAAGATTGTTAATAGTAAAAGGGGAATGATGAAATTGGTTTATTTGATCAAGGTTAAAATAGTTATATTATCTCTAGTAAACTTTAATGGACTTTTGCTGATCAGGACTGAACAAGGAGGTTTCAAGGATTTGTTCATAAATAAAAAAGGTGATATGGGAAGAAGACATCATTTGTTATATTTTAAGTGATTAATTATTAAAATTGTTTATACACTTCTTTATTTTTCTATGCTCATTTTTACTTTTACTTTTCTATTTTTCTTTTCTGAACATTACTTTTATTCTATTTTTTTAGTTTGTATTCGTTATCTTTAAAAAAAAAGTAAAATTTTGATCTATTATACAACTATGAACAATCAATATCTTGATACTATGAAGTATATTTTTTTAAAAGTGCAATCATGATAAACTGTTTGCATGCAAACTTGAAAATGTTTGAATTCCTTTAAATTCCAAACCCTTCTTTGTCTTTAACTATTTTTATTTCTTATGTTTTATTTTATAATCTGTCTTGTCAGAGGTGGGTTTCTCAGCAACTGATCATGAACTGAATACATAGCAAGCAGTGTTAGTGGAAGGAATGCAGAGATGACCTGGTCCAGCTCCCTTGCTACCCCTAGGTATGCTGATTTCATACCAGCACTATCAATCAAGTGTCAATTTGCAGCTCTTCTTTTTCCCTTAATGAATTTTTAATAGCAAGGAAAAAAAGGGGAGAAGATTCAGTGGGAAAACATTTAAGTGGAAGATTATAATTTCTTGATGTCCACCCATACACTTTCACAACTGCGATATAATTATTGCATCATAAACATTTGGTCTAAAAGTAGAGTATTCATAGATTGCCTTGTACAATCCACAAACAGGGATATGGTAAATATTATTGTTTAACTCTTTCTGTCTGTGAAGGTAGCTTTCTCAGTCCAGAAATTCTGAAATGCACTTAGCAACTACGCAAAAACTGACCAGAAAAACATTAGTGAAAACCGCCTGATAAATTAACGCATGTCTCTGAATCAATATATATATGTTTCTGAAGATTCCTGTCCTTGAGACAGGAATCTTTTACAAATGTGTAAAACTACACATTTTTAATTTCTTAGGGCATGCTGAGAAAAGTAAAGTCTATAACAGTCTTAAGTTTCTCTCAACCTTTCCAGGATCATTAACAAAAATTAATAAACATCGTAATACAATGCACGCTCACATGCATCAGTGTCTTGCACAGATCAGTCACAGTGAAATGATTCATGAGCAAACAATGAAGAGCAATCCAATAAGGAAGAAAATATTTCTCAACAGTATTTAATATTTTGGAATATATGTAATATATAGTCGTCCAAGGATATAAAGCAATTGAACTATCAAATGGTCAGTTTTCTCCTCTCTCTCTAATAGATCAGTGCTATATGGCATTAAGGTTTGCTTAGGAGGAGTCAAGAAATTAAACAAATGTCATGAACTCAAGAATTAAGTTTTACAATTGGCCTTATATTCTATTTCATGAACTTTACAATTGGCCTTATATTTTATTTCATTAACTTTGAAACAGGGAAACTGTACAACTTCATGTCATGCTCCATTTCAGCTCAAGTAAACTTGGGCACATTTTAAATTAATTAATGGTTGTGTGCATAGGTCCTTCTATGTTGAGCCAAAAATACAAGGAAACCAAACCCAATAACATTGGATGTCCGGGACAAAGAAGGAAATAGAGCATTTTGATAGCATTCTTGCCCCTCCCCAAACATCTGGTTACAATGAACTAACTCATCCTTCTACTTGATTCCATAGGATAAGTCCTGAACACTGATTTTTTGGTTACATGAAACAAAAGAAGAAAATAAAGATTTGAAATAGCCGGACTAATACATGTTACTGATAAATATTCCAGGTTCTTCAAACAGTTTAATATAAAAGCAAATATTGATCCTTTTAAGACAGCATTTCCCCCTAAGAAATTGCATGTAAATAAGCAAAGCAAATACTATTCTGAAGAACAAGATTTAGATACCATCACACACAACTTAAGAGTTGATAGATTCACTGAAAGACCTCCCTAGGCTACACAGCTATCATTGACCATTTTCTTCTCCCAGACTCTTTTTAACCACCTGTCATTCCCAGAAAATAAAGCACCTTAAATGGTATCTTACCAAATATTAGAAAATTTGTTCCTGTTCTCAAGGTTAATTGCTTTTCTCACTCTTTTATAACTCTTTTATAGACTCTAGCAGAGGTTCAAACCATCCACTCCCATGCAAATAGGATAGAATTGCAATTGTAGGAAACTATTTCACAACCTGTTTCACCTAATTCATTCAATCAAGGTGCCTTCACAAACCGTTTGCCTAATTGGAACTGCATCTCTGAAACACCTTTTCACTTACCAGTCAAAGTATTCAGCAAAACTACAGTAGTTGGAATCTCCAACACACAAGGTCAGAGACTGAGATCGATTTGCTAGTTATCTCCTTTTCAATCTGTGGCCAAGGCAGTTTCATCATTCCAATAAAATTACACGGTCCGGTTATCTGAGCTTTTACCACCCACTTAAAAACAATACGCTACTTAATCCCTAAGCACAGCCTCTCACTTGATAATCTGAAACCACTTTATAAATCACGATCGCGAAGCATTCACTCGTTTTAATTAAGAAGAGCCCATTCCAAGTCTCCGCTTTAAGCCTCCCTGAAGATAAGTTAACTTTTCATGCCTTCCTAAACTTACACCTTCTGTGGCAATTTACCCGAAGTCCAATTCCCTTTCAAAAACCGCTCAGGTTTAGAAAGATCCCAGATCTCTCTGAGTTGGCGGGCCTTCAAGTGGAAAAGAGGTCTCACTTTTTAAACACCACACCAACGCTTCCCACACTCGGAAGACAGCCCACTCCGTTCAAGGTGGCTCGCTCCCGAGTTAAGAACCTCAAACAAACAATCTACCCCGTCCTCTGGTGAAATCCATTTAGTAGGTACCTAAAGCATCGCCACACTTCAGGTTATCTTTCTTCTAATTCCTGCTTCCCTCGCATTAGCACTACCGCCCTGAGCCCCCACCACTCTTTTGCACTTTCTTTCGCGAGGGAGTCTTTGGATCGGAGGGAGGGGATCGGGAGCGACAATTAAAAGGAAGCCGAAGCCAGCAGCCAGCTTACTCACTTACCAGTTGCATGCCACAGATAAAGATCAGCGTGCACCTGCCGCTGCAGTAACCCATGGTTTCCTCGAGCCCTCGCAGCAGCCCCGCAGTCCCACGCAGAGCCCAGCCGTATCCAATCAGATGGTGGGTGAGGCTAAGCGAGCCTGGGCAGGATTCAAGGGGCTCCTCTCTGCCGCCGCCGCCGCCGCCGCCATTGCGTCCCGGGAAGGGGCGGACATCAGGATCCCCTTAGCAGCAGCAGCAGCCGCGCCAACAATCGCCTTCGGTGCCCTCCCGCCCCTCGTGCAAAGCGGCGCGGGCGGAAATGGTGTCCCGGCATCCAGCAAGCACGGCGGCGTCTCCCAAAGGCATCCGACGGCCTTTGCAAGTTTGTTCGCCAGCCGGGCTCAGCTCTTGATCCATCCAGCCATTCGGGCAGGTGGGAAGGAGAGAAGCAAGCGAGCTCAGCCCCTTCTGTAGTCTGACACACACACACACACACTCTCTCTCTCTCTCCCGCGCTGGCTCTTTTCTCACGCCCCGCTTAACCAGAATCCCCCCACCCCTCTCCTTGTTTTGTTTCGCCTCAAGACAACAGCAAGCCCAAGCCTCTTGTCGGCGCTCGGTCGGGGCTCCTCTTCGCCTCGGTCCCGCCGTTCAATGGCAGCGCGGCTATTCCCAATGCAGCACAGCAACAGAAGGAGGAGGAGGAGAAGGGAGCTGGCTGTTGCTCAGAAGCATGACAGGCGCTGTCTCTCAATGTTTGCAAGGCAACGGCAGCCGCCGCCGCTCCCTGCTCAGTTTTGAAGCACGCGGGGCGTCGGGGAGGGAGGCTGGAAGGAAAGGTTGGGGAGGCGCGGGGAGAGGCTAGGAGGGAGATCTCCCGATCCCCTTATGACCTTAGCTCTGCCCTAGACTTCGGGAACATCTTCCTTCCCACGCGCACACCCAGCCTTTCGCCTTGCTCCCCCCCCCCCCTTTTTTTCTCTCCCTTTGCTCTCTTTTCTGAAATGGCACCTCGGCGTTCGCGTCCACCCCCGCCTGCGTCGCGCCGCAAACCGTGAAGTTGAGAAGACTGTAAGCGGTGCTTTTTGAGCGGGGTTGCACAACACAAGGACCTCGGGGGAGATGTGGGAGAGAAAGGAAGAGTCGCCCCCGGACAGCGGCTGTTTTGGCCGCTACCCTTCCGAAGGTGGAGGAAGGAAGGGTCCCCGGGCACCGCCACCTGCCTGCTATCTCCCTGAGGCACGTCAGGGAGCTTGGCTGGCTTCGCTTCTGCTACCTCCCTCCCCAACTAAGGAAGCGGCGGGGGCTGTGTCTCTGGAAGTGGACGCCGGCTCAGGCGAGAGGCGCGGCACTCTCTACTGCCGGCTGCTGGGCCTTTGTTGCAGAGGCAAGCTCAGGTAAAGGAAAGCAAGGCAGGCGTGCCCGTCACCCTATCAGGCCCCCTTCTTGATTAGCGGCCACCTCGGCCCGTGAAAGAGAGAATAGGGTTTCTGACCGGGGAGAGAACGCAAGTCTCATTCTAACAAAAGCAAGTCTACTTCCCCTCGGCGTTGATGGAAAAGGACACCTGGTTTTAAAAGAGTTATATTCAAGTTTTCTTTAAGACTTGACGCTATATACTACTGAAACTCTCTATAATCTTTAACCGGGTGAAACAGGGCGTCATGGAACAATGTTTGAACCGAGGTACCTCAAATGGGCAAATTTGCAAAATATCTCCAAAATGACTCCCAAGGCAATAAAAATGGGGAAAGTTGTGCTAGCAGGGATTCAAGGGCGAAAAGTGGTGGGTAGTGTGATCTAGTGATTCTCATTTTAATGTTCTGGGACAGTTTCCCAGCCACTCTCACAATCCCTCCCTCAGTCCCCACACAGCAGTTGCTTGCTGAGAAGGGAAGGGGGAGAGAAAGGAACCTCCATCAACCCTTTCTAGGCTATGCTACACACACATACACACCTCCACTTGTGTGTCCCCACATGCCCTACCTGACCCACACCTTGAAATGGGAAGATAGATTCATTTTATTGCAATTTATTTCATTTGAACTATAGAAACAGCAATGGTAAAGGAATATGAAAATATACTTTTATGATGGATGGTGTGGCTATCAGCTTCATTTGGTTTACTGCAATCCTTTTGGGGGGAAATTGATAGTTGGTTATTTAAGTATCTTAAACATCTTAACAATCATCAGGTAGCATTTACAGTACAAAGTGTTAGAAGTTGAGCTGAAGGGAAGAAAGAAGGGAGAACTTCTATCTGTTTTGTTCTGATCATTTTCTCAGCTTTCTCCAAGTATTACAAGTCACTACTGTAGTTTAAAACATAATTAAAACACCGTTACTTACTCATTGTGACTAGAATGAGTCAATATCCATCTGATGGGTGTCAGCAGATACTACAGTTTTTTCAGTATATTCAAGAACAAGCTAAAAGGAGAAAAATGCTTTGGCAAGACTTGGCATATTTCTCTCATTCATTTCAACTCATATACATTGCCTGCCACGGGGAAATGGTTAAGATATGAGGCTAGAAACCAGGAGACTGTGAGTTCTAGTTCTGCTGCAGACACAAAACTATTTGGGTAATTGTGGACCAGTCACTCTTTCTCAGCCCTGGGAAGAATGGAAGAACAAACCAAGAAAACTGCAAGGACTTGTCAGGGCAATCACTAGGAGTAAAAAGGGACGAGAAGACACTCAAGTATAAAATTGACAATATAGTATCCTGTAGAATAACATTTTTAAAATTATATTCTGTGGAACTTTAAATTTGCAAGAATTGAGTGAGATTCATGTGAGATTAAGGAGGAAACTTAAATAAAGTCAGTTTTCTATCACTAGAACTTTGCTCTTTACTGTTTTGGGATTATCACCAAGTGTCCACAACCTGAAAAACAAAACTCCTACTCTAGATCTTTAAAAAATTACTGCATTTTCTATGTGTCCCAGACAGCATAATGTGGATGCCAAATGATGTTGTAATTCAGAAGTCTTGGAAAAACATATTGGAAAACTCATATTTAAATTTGTTATTCTCAAGTGATGGTGGTTATTGTTAGTTGCGAAATCGTGTCTGACCATCGTGACCCCATGGACAATGATCCTTGATGGTATGGTTACTGAAAGTGGGATTTAGATGCAGCGTGGATGGGACACATTATGAGGCATTAAAACTTTAACTGAATATTTGATTGTGTTTCCTTCAGGGGTGGATTCCTGCCAGTTCTAAACTCTTCTATAGAAGAGGTTCCACAAATCTACAGTGCCATTTAGAACCGGTTCCAGCTCCCTCCCCCCACCCGTCCGGACATCATCAAGATGAAGAGTGAGAGGAGGAATTTTGGGAGTTGAAGTCCACAAGGCTTAAAGCTGTCAAGTTTGAACACCCATGGGGGGGGGGATTTCTAAAGGGTTAGGAGTGCAAGGGTCTTGTAACTTGACAGCTTTAAGACTTGCGTGCTTCAATGCCAGAGTTCCTGAGCCAACATTTTGGTTGCTAAGCAAGAGCATTGTTAAGTGTGTTTCACAACATTTTACAAGTTGGCCACACCCACCCAGTCACATGACTGCCAAGCCACTCCCATATGGCTAGCAAGCCACTCCCATAAAGTAGGCCACACCTACAGAAGAGGTTCTAAAAATGTTGAAACCCACCACTGGTTTCCTTCTACACTAAGACTGGCGTACAGAACTAATTTATTTCAGTAGTAGCAGATTCTTAGCTAGCTCCACAGGCTGCAATGTTTATTAAGAGATCAACCTGAAGAAATCTCTTTGAAAATCTGTATCATTCATTACCATCACTTTAGAGGATGTTGAGTCTGATCTATGTACAGACCATAATAGAGTCTGATAATACATTGGTTTCGAAGTCCTTGTATGTGGTTTTTTTCATGTAGTTTGGATTTCAGTGTTAGCTTTTGTTTTCTAACTGTACAGTAAATAAATCACCCAGTCAAAATTCTCGTGACATTTCAAAACAAAAGCATGAAATTTACACGTTTCACTTGGTGCTTATTGACATTTTTGTCCCGTTTCTGTAGCCCAACTACTGCAAAATAGAAATACCTTACTTGATCAAAATGCTAGTTGAATCTTCCAGCAACAGATCAAAAGATCCTATCTCTGAAGGCATGTTGGTTTGGGACCGCAGAGCATCTGCAGAAACATATTTAGAAGCACAAAAATACTTCTAAATATGTAGAAATGAATATGTCGAATGTCATAGATAAGATTTCTATGGATATTAAAAATAGCCCTTGTTTATTGACATTCGTTCAGTGACTGCTCAAGGTTAAAATGGCACTTATGACTAGTCCTTGAAGTTCTAGTTGTCATAGCATCTCTGTTCTCATGTGGTCACTATATGGATGCCTGAAAAACAGCTTGAACATATGATAGTTGTAGCATACCATGGTCACACAATGACCATTTGGAATCTTTCTTGTCAGATTTCCATAAGCAAAAGCAATGGGGAAACTGGTAGGGAAGGTTGAAAGTCACTCCTTTGGGCGAGAGTGTACAAGTGGCTTGTCATGAAAGAAATCTTACCCAAGCCCCTCAGCACTCGCACCATGTATCACAGGCCATGTATCATCTGCCAGGCAGTAGCTATTTCTGCCTCTGCTGTGCTCATCATGCCTTAATTATTTGCAGGCCTGATTGCAAGCCACCAGGGACTTATTTAACAACTTTCAATTCTTGCTTAATAATGGCAATTGGGAGTGCTGGAATTGTTACCATTAAGCAATGTGGTCATGTGACATTGCTCTTTCTGATCACATTGCTTAGTGACAGAAATTATATTCCTAGTTACTGTCATTAACCAAGAACCACCTGTAGTTGGTGCATTAAAATTCTACTTACTTCATGGGTAAAATTAATATTAATGAAATTAATATTACTCCTCAATATAAATTTTAAGAGGCATCTTGGTGTTAATTCAAAATAGTTTTTTTAAAAAAAAATCATATTGATCTAAGGAAATTTATATGACAAGACAGGCTGCCAAAACTTTTATTGGCTAAATTGGTACTATGTCACAAAGAAGGAAATTTTAATTTGCCAAATATCATTGGGCATTTATATGATTGTCTATATTTATGTGGAATGAGAATTTAACTGAATATCAATTTCTATGGATTCTATTCAAAAGTTATTATATATCCTTGTTTAGATCTTGGCAATTACTCAGATCAATATAAGCCAAAGAAAAAACTTTTTTTCATTTCCTGTCTTACATACAATTGAACATGTTTAGGCCCTAAGGGGATGTAGATTGGATTTTGATGCTGGGTCTCATAAATATTTAATTTTATAGAAAAACACTGCTTTAAAAATAGGTGATAAGATAGCCTTTGGAAAGAATGGGCAAATAGTAAAATAGACACATTAATTCAATTATTTTGTAATTATTGTTTTACAATTTTTCAATAATTAATGTGGAACTTTCTTGGCTTAATGCAAATCAATAGCAATATAATTAACTTAAGTGTGTTTTGATTTTTTAATATGCATCATATGCATTAACTTGAGTTATTATCATTTAAAAAAATTGAATCTAGTTCTGAAATTACAACCGAGTTTGAAATTATGTGAGATGTTGCAAATATCTTTAAAATTGAAATTACTGATATTTTTGATTTATGAAAGATTATGAAAGACTTTCAATACCCAATAATTGAACATAATACAATAATAAAATAGCAGAGTTGGAAGGGATCTTGGAGGTCTTCTATTCCAAACCCCTGCCTAAGCAGGAAGTCCTATACCCTATACATGAATGAGCGTTTAAAAACTTTCCTTCTTTGGATTTGAATCTTAAATTCATCCATCTTTTTTTTAAATTCTAATTCTAGACTTCTGAAACATTTATCAATATGTGTGTGTGTGTGTGTTGATAATATAAGAGGTACATTAAAACGTATGATGTAATTAAATCCTATTTGTTTTCTTTTTGGAAATATGTAACACATACAAGTAGATGTTTCATATATACTAAATGTTTTCAAATTAAATATGTCAATGTAAATTTTAATTATGTTCCAAAATTGTGAAAGCAGATCATTTTAAGAAGTATTGGTTACACTGGTCATGAGGAAGAATCAAAAGAATTTTAATGAGAAATTGAAATAGTGCTATTACCCAAATATCCAAGACTGGATTCAGGAAATGAGATATTTATCCAGTTTTTGAAAAAGCTATCTTCAAAAAATAATACAGTCTGTTTCCCTTGGTGTAGGTTCCATGATATGTTATAAGAAAAGGTACTTTTAAAACACAATTTGATACATTTAAAAATGATGGAATAAATTTGTGATATATAGGTGATTTATATTTTTAGTATATTAAGTTATTTAAGGAGTTTTTCCTGTTTATTTGTTTACTTGTTTATTTACCTGTTTAATTTGTTGGATATTACTGTTTTCTTTTAAATTTGTTTTTATATATTGTTTTTTCTGTATTGCTTTTTTAAAAATTGCAGCACTTTTATAATCACTCTTTGCTTCTGGGTTTATTACAGCTGGAGTGACTGTCTCACTGTATATCATGCAATGGTGGCCCCTGATCATCAAGAGCTAGATTGTTATTAACATAAGAGATACAACATAAGGTAAACAACATTTCTTCTGTCTCCAAACACTGTACAATTATTGCTCCACCTCTGATTCTGATTGGATTACAAGGCATGGTTCATGTGCAATTGACTTTCCACTGAATGCACTAATATACAACTGAGTAAGTTATTTGATTTCTTTCTGAAAAAATGAATCCATAGAATAACTACAGTATTTGTTTTTATACCGTGTTTTATTGTTGGTAAGCTGCTTAGAGTCACTGTGAATGAGTAGGTAGCTATATAAAATTTCTAAATAAATAAATATTGATAGTATTGTGTGAAGCAGATGATGAATAACATAAAAAGTTGCATTTTTCCAACAATCATTTCTATTCTGTTTAGCATTTTCCATCAAAATATTACTCTGGAAAGGTTGTAGTTTTTTTCTGTAATATTAACTAGTACATTTTTTAAAAGTTTGTTAACAAATAAAAAAGGTTAGAAGTTTAAAATGCTATTGAGGCAGTCTAAATTCTGGTTCTGTTTTAAGAACAAGAATAAGGAAAGCCCTTGACCTAGGACCGTAACGGAGCCTCCCTAATACAGTCGCAAGTGGTGACAATTATTATGAGAGATCTTCGCTTAATGACCCCCATCTCTTGTTCTCCCTGATGCCACTGTTAAATGCACAGGTCATTAAATGAGCATTGGGTATCCTGTGGGAGGAGAAGGCCCTGAGAGGCAGGCCTCCCAGCTGGGTCCATAAAGGAGGCAGGAAAAAACTTTGCAAATTTGGGCTTAGCATTGCATTTCAATGCCAGAGAAGCTTCCAAACAAGCCTCCATGCTTGACTGATGAAGCCATGCTTGTGGGCGGTGCCTCTGTCCCAATCATATAGTCATTGGGAAACTGCATACCTCTCCTGGCTTCTGCTAGCTCTGGGGAAGTCAGCCGCCTCCATGCACAGCAACTACTTCAGGACAAACTTCCAGAGGTTTCCAAGCTTTTTGCTGTCTTCAGGACCCAGCTTCTGCTGTAGCCATTTGGTGCACTTTTTCTTTGGACCTGAACTTTTTCTTCAAATCCTCAAGGCAAACAAGCCACAGACAGTTTTTCTTTGGTTGTTTCCTTCCTTTTTTCTGTTTTGGTTCTGGCAGTGACACATCAAGGTAAATAACTTATAGATTTTGTCACCCTCTTTCCAGGCCTGCAGTAAATTTAGCAAATTAAGTGGTTGAAAGAGACTGAGATTAGAGAGTTAGAGGCAGAGAGTTTAGTTTCAGTTATTGGGGGAGAAAGATCAAGAAGTCTGTTACTCCCAGCTTTTTTCTTTATTGAAGAAATGTCAATTTTGGAGGGAGGGAGGGAGAGGTTAAGAAAAGGAAAGGTTTGTCCTGAAGCTGCCACCTTTGTATGCAGACAGCTGGCTTCCCCAAAGCCTAGGAGAGGTTTACAATCTCCTAACAGCCAGGTGATTGGGGAAGAAAGCTCCGAAAGCAGCTGCCATTTCCACAAGTAATTGTCAGAGCGCTGAAATTGATGGCTGCTTCCAGGAGGCATGGGGAGCAGGCCCAAGCAGCCTAGGGTCCTGTTTGAGGGGGATGTGGAGAGAGACGTGGAGGTGTTGTAGCATCCCTGTGGCCAGTTATAAGAGCAAATGACCAGAAGGGTCTTACAGCCGTAAGTTTGAAAAAGATTCATTGGTAGCTTTTAAGGGGTTTGTTATAACTTAGAACTGCTGTTAAGTGGCCAGTCATATCTGAAGGACTAGCTGTAATTAGAAAGGTAGCAAATAAAGTTAGCACTACCAGATCTGGGCTGCAAAGTTCCTTATAATGATGGTGTTCATTTATGAGGAGGCAAAGACCCAAGTTGAATTAACTGTATTTATTAAGATCAGCTCTGACATCACAATGCATGTTTTTCAAGTCCTGCAAATAAGCATCATAACATCACACAAAAAAATATTTAAGGGGCATGATTTGCATTAGCATATAAAGGTGCACATTATATCACTTGACTCCCTCCCCTTCTAATGTGGAATTCCCTGCCATCTCTCTAAGCATTAAGCCGACCCAATCCTGCTTAACCTTCAGAGTGAGGGAGATGTTGGCATCTGCTGAGATGATCATAAAGTAACTGAGGCATAATTATCCTTTCATGTGTCAAAGTGTTCAAAATAACCTGTCTTTCGTGCTGTCTTTAATAACTCTACTGATGAATTCCACAGCAAGTTCTATGGGTGGATATTTAGGGACTGAGGTGTAAGCAAAGTTGTGTTTGCAAAGCATTGACATTAAAGATAAGCTTTAACTTAAAATTCTAACATGCTTGCATATGAGTGAAGAGTATGTGTTGCATCTTAGATAAAATCGGCTTTTACAAACTGGAATTTCATTTTATAGCTATTAAATAAACGTAAAAAAACCCACCAAAATCTAAATGGGTTTTGCTCATTTTTAAAAAAAAACAAATTTTTGTCAGATAATAACTGTATAGTATTAATTTATAAATATAATAACAAATATTTCATTAAAAACAATAAGCTTAATATGCAGATAGCTTATTGTGATTTACACCTCCCTTGTTCTCATTTCTCAGTCTTTTTCCATCCACACATTCTTTGCAAGCTGATGTTTTTCACAGAGGCCCTATCAATTCAAACTGAACGCATTTCAGGCAATAACAGTATTAGGTTTGACAAGCTATACTATTTTCTTTCTATAGCTATTCTTTTTATGAAAGGAGAGTGGCATTTAGTATAGTATGGTAAATAATCGTTGGTTAGCAAAAGAGCAAATATATTTTATAAATAAATAATAATTAAGAATGTGTCGATGAGATAGACAGCAAATAAATTTGCCGCCCTGGGTCCGTTTGGAGAAGGGCGGGGTATAAATTTAATAAAATAAAATAAAATTTTATAAACAAACTAGCCATTCCTGGCCACGTGTTGCTGTGGCCCAGTCTGGTTAAATGGCCAACCAATCTGTGTGAAGACCTACACCTGCACACACAAACACATACACACAACCACCGTATAACCCCCAACCTACCTACTGTATTTCTCCCTCCCTCTCTCTATCCCTATACCTGCCTACCTACCTACCTTCTGTATTTCTCCTTGAATCTTATGGACAGTGTATTATGACATTTTGTATTATGTCATCCTGTGGCTCACTGCTCTCTCTGTATCCATCTACCTACATGTTTTACATTTCTGTTGCGTGTACCTGGCACAGGTGTGACATCTACACAATCTATATATATCATTGGTGCCGTATTTGTAAGGAACGTTGTGTGAAAATTTGGAAGCGATCTGTGCAGTACTTTCAGAGATTACCTGTTTTGAACAAACTCATAGTTACATTTGTATTTATATAGATGAAGGAAAGCATGTTGTCTTTGACCAGCATCATATCTATAAATTTGTACCTCTGGTCAGTAATAGACTGCAGCAGTTACTACCATAATTCAGAAATTTGATGTTGTATCAGTTTTTGTATGGATTTTAATATTTTAGTGATGTATTACTTAAAGCATCCTATCTGGAAGGAGAGACCATCTTGCAAATATCTCTTTCACCTTGAAGGTTTCTGTTTGGCTGAAAAGCTGCTTCTGAGACCTAGGGAAATTTCTGGAATAGGATAAGATAGGATATAGGATAGGAAGGGACAGGATGAGAAAAGAGAAGATAATCTTTAGTGTCAATTTTTTACTGTGAACACACTGGTACACATTAAAAAAAATGAAATTCCAATTTTGCCCACTCTCAAATGAAAACACATGAAGATGATATTGAGCAAAAAGAGCTTTTTCTAAGATCCGCCCCATGATGTATGCATGAGAAAGACATTCTGGATTCAACTGATATATGAAATGTTAAGAAAAATTGTGCTTTGAGGGAAAATGAAATGTCATGTGAAAATGAATGTAACATTTTTATCTTTAGCAACTCTGTTTACATATTTTCTACTGCATCGCTGTTCAGTAATGCATTCATGTATGACTGTAAACCCTATTGCTGCTTCAAAGTCTGTGTCAAACACTCTTTTCCTGGTCCTGAAGGATTTAAAGGATTGATTGCCCAAATGACAGTTTACTTACTTTACTGTCATATACATTTGTGAAATGCTATAACAAGTTGATTAGAGGGTTCATATTTTGCATAGTGACAAAATCATCTGTCATATAATAGTCTGATGTCTTAAAACCATTTAACTAAATAACAGTTCCTAGTGGAAAAATGTAATTCGTTGCAGTAAAACTGATTTACAAGTGCCTTATGTCAGACTTTAACTAAATGTTAGGATGTATTAAATGGAACTTTCCACAGAATTAGCCATGAACACAGAAATCCATGGAAAAGTAAGATCTCTTTATAAGGATTACAACCAAGAAATTTACTTATTGTTCTAGAAAAGTTTCCAAAAAGTCTGTAATATATTATTAACATATGCCATTTACTACTCTATGACAACTAAATGGTAGAAATCTTTAATGCCCTCCAGTGTCACTATCACATAAATTCCCTTGTAGCCAATTATCTGTAATATATAATTTGTTGCTCTGTTCACTTAATCTTTGAGGTAGGAACCAATAATCAGGTATGATGAAAGTCCAATAACATTAGAATAATCACAGTCCTCTACATTATTTCATTAGAAGAGTAGATAGATGTTTAATACTTATTAGATACATTATAATGAATCTCCTTAATAAGCCCAATATCTTTATATATTACTTCAGTCAAAATGGTGGGATTTTATAGCTAAAAATTAAAAAGTGAAAATATATTACGTTAGGGAAATAGCAGTTTGTGTAAAAACCTATGTCAAGGATGTCTGTAATACATAGTTTTGTTCCAAAACAGTGAAAATGGGATTAATATACAAGATTTGTTGTAAAATGAAACATTGATTACAGACAAGTTTAAAGGCACATAAAAATGGAGTAAATGTAAAATTTCTACCAAAAGGAAAAACAATAGATGATATATATAAGCAACTTCTATTTATAATAAGTGATTAATGTTAATACAATTTTGTTTATATTAAGCTATTTTATGTTTGATTAAGAGAGAATTGAAATAGAAAATGGAAAGGAGGCAGGGAGGAACATTTCTAGAGTGGAAAAGAATGTAGGGTTTGTTAGATAGGATAAAATTGCAAAATAAAATTATATTTTAAGAGATTTTGTTATTTTTAAAATTATTATGCTATACATTAGCCATAGCTGTGGCATCAGTACAAAATAATCAGATGCATTCCTGCACTTGTTAATTAATTCATTTCTGAAATTGGATAGCCCAACCTCATTATCGTTTGGAATTTGGAATTTAAATTTGGGGAAAGTAAAAGCCTGCATCTGCTTCAGTATTTTATAAAGCATTATTGGGAGCAGGTGGGAAAGCAGGGGTTATACACTATTCTTGTACTATATAAAAAACTTTTATAAGATATGATTGCAACCTGATGAGATTAGATTTATATTAGGAAAACAACACCTTGTAAAAACTTAGGTCAATTTCTAGGAAATAAATGGGAGAGGAGGACCACATTGAAGTCAGTTCATGAAATCAAGCAGAGATTAGAACATAAACTAAAAATAAGAAATTGACTTATGAGAGCTCAAACTGTGACAGTGACCTTTAGCTGGAAGCAACTGCGGATATCCTTGAATAAATGTATAGCTGCGTTTGTATAGGAACAAAGACCTTACATACTTAAACAGATTAAGGAAAATGAGAAATTTTAGCCAGGATGCAAAGGCATCATGGCAAAATGGAGCGGGAGGAGACATGTTTATGAAATAGGTGGGAAGTAAAGTAAGGAGAAAGTTTGAGGATCGTTAGGAAATATGAGAGACTATTGGGCATTCTGGACCACAAATACTAAAAACAACCATTTTCAAAGTATTTCCAAGAAGAAATTGCTTGGCAATCTTATAATGATGTATAAATACTGTAGATTGCATTGATTAGCAAAGAAGAAACTAGTTGTCCAAGGACAGATGTGGTCCTGCTGCAGGAAGCAAATGCCAAATTTGGTTGTGATCAAGGATTTCTTGCTGAATATAGAGAGACAGCTGTGGGCCAACTAAAATTGTTAATAAATATATATACAGTATCCTCAGTATATGAATTCTTGGTGAGGAAAAATAGCCAAAAGACAAATTATTGGAACATAGGTCTGTACGTGATTGCTGTAATGGAATCTTCATTCTTGTCTATAATACAGATATTAATTTAGCTGAGTAATATCTAGAAATCTCTTGCGGAGTAAGCCAACTTCTGAACAAAGGGTTAAGTATTTAGAGAGCCAAGATTTATAATTGAGCACTTGGTGAAAGGTCTGACAATTGGGAAAACAAAACACAAAGAGAGAGAGACACACAGATAGATGAATATTGATGTACACATGAATCTGAATAGAATTAGTAAAGTTAGAAATGGTTTAAAAAGTGAAAGTAACATTTATTTCTTGCCTGCTTGGAAAGTGAATCTTTTTATCAGCCATGTCTCTTGGAGTGTTTCTATTTTGGACTGCTTTCTGGCCCTAACAAATGATTTGGGACTTGTTGTTATAAACAATGACAGAGGGAACAGGACTGACGCGACACGGATCTGAGGCAACTTGATTTATTAACAAAACAAGTAACGAGCTAGAACAGCAGATCTGAACGGCAACAACGCGGGCTGTCAAACGGGCAGCCAATAAACAGTCTTTATTTTCCCGCTCCTGTGGACACGCCTCAAGCCAATCACCACATCTTGCGGCGTCATGTCTTTGGAGCTGGGACACAACACTTGTATCTAGTTTTAGAAACATTGAACTAAAAGTGTGTTCCTTATAATTCAGACCTACTCTATAGCCAAGTTCTTTTGGTAACTCATGAAGGTTTGGGCTGCCTTTGCTTCTTCTTGCCTCTTGTCTATTGCCCTTAATATTAATTTCATTTCTGACATTTTCCATAAGGTGTAGTATTTTATAAGGAAGCAGGGAAAGTATGCTAGAAAGTACTCCTAAAGACTCTTTGTTGTTTGTTTTCCATATCTATATATCATATTAAAATAAGTGGTGAATCAATAGATGATTTCTCAATAGGTGTTATTTTCATGGCAGTGTGACCAGCTCTATTAAAGTTTTAGTAACTTTACATGTTATTACTAGGAGTGTGGTAGCTCACATGATAGGACGCTGGGTGGACAATTTGCAAGCCTGCATTCAAAGCTGAGTGCTGCTGTGTGACGGGGTGAGCTTCTGTCATTTGCTCCAATTCCTGCTGACCTTGCAGTTCGAAAACATGTAAAAATGTGGGTAAATAAAGAGGTACCACTTCAGTGGGCTCATTAATGGGGGCATGAAAGGAGCCCCAAATGGGGCATCCACCAGAGTAATGGTGATGTCACTGACTGATCCTTTTACCACAGGAGTGCTTTGATGCTTCCAACATAGTACAATAAATATAGTGTAGTATGTTGTAACTAATAATTCCCTCAGATCGTCTAGTCTTTTTATAACACCCACTTGTCCATTATTTGGCAAGGAACTGAAAGAGTTAATCAAATTTGTCGCTAAGGGTTCTTCAGAAAACTGACTTGCTCTGGGAAGTACAGATTGTTCAGACTTTTTCTTCTCCAGGACAGTGGTGATAGAATGTCCTTGGAGTTACCTACTTTTATCTTGCTACAATTAAACTTTAAAGTAAAAGCACTTTTATTGCCAAGATGAGTTATTAATGAGCTTACCCCCTCTGTGTGAAACACATGTAATTGGAAGATCACAAACTTGCTCAAAAAAGGCTTCACTTTGAACAACCTGCTGGCAATAGTAGGATATTCAAATGTTAGGAGGGTTTGTTTAGTGGTTCTCCTGGATGGAAGCCATGCAACCTTTTGCAAATCAATGTACTGCTTTCACAGTGTTGAAGCTGACTGAGAGACAGAATGGTTGCATTTCTGGATCCCCATTTTCCTCTATTTATTCTGTTATTTTGGATTTGTAAAGTAATCTGATTTGGCTATAAGTAGCAGTTATGATGTAATTGCCTTTCATCCAAAGTGATACTTTTCTTGTATATTTCTCTGGATATAGGTTTATACCTCTAAATATGAGGTCTTCCCCTGTATGTGTTGTAGATCGGATATTGTGTGTACTGTAGGATGTGTGAGATGGATTCTTCACAGTGTGTCTTCTGTACGGAAACTTCATTTTCTTGGATTGTCCTTTGATCCTCCTACCTCAGTGCACAATCTATTTAGCTATTTCCACACAGGCCAAAGTTGTTCTTGACCAGGCAGCATACAATCGTGGTTGTGCCCAATTTCCCAATAACTACTTACTCCCTTCCATTGTTCCAGGGCAGTAGGTGGTGACTGGTTGTTAGGAGGGGCGGACGTTTTTAAGGAAGCTGTTCCTCAATCTCAGTGTAGAGTCATAAACTGGTAGATGCTGGTGAATGGTGGTCTTTATCTTGCTGACACATTCAAGAACAGAACCAACCTAGAACTAAGGAGACATTTCCTATCAATGAGAACAATTAATACATGGAACTGCTTTCTTCAGAAGTTGTGAGTGCTCCATCACTGGAGCTTATAAGAAGAGATTGGACAGCCACTTGTCTGGAATAGTATATGTTCTCCTGCTTGTGCAGGCAGGGGATTGAAGTAGAAGACCTCCAAGGTTCCTTCCAGTCCTGTTATTCTGTTCTATTCCTCATTCTCTTTTTAGATTCCAAAACGAGACCCATTTTTCCAGCCCAGTTATTGAGTTTTGAGACACGGTTATATCAGGGTGAGATTGGTTTGACTGATTTGCCAGTAGTGTATGAATGTGTTTAAGCTTAATAAGAGACTCTTAGAATGTCTACTTAGTTGTTAACTGTTAAAAGCTCAAGAATTGACAATACAGTTTGTGCCATCAGTAGGCATTGGCTGCTTATAAAGTCAGTAACATTTTCATTTTTTAAGTCCTAATCCCCTTGTTGTATAAGCCTTGCAGCAGCTGGACAAATGGCTGCAATCTGTGAGGCAGAAGCTTCCTCAGGGATAGAAGAAGAAAGATCTAAAAGTTGGGAACTCTGTCTCTGTTTGTAAATCCCATTCAAGGAGGATCTATTAGAGAAGCTATCAGGAAAAGTGCAGGGGGTTTGGTTAGCTGTTTGATTTTAAAGTAACTGTCAACTTTGAGTTGTTTGGTAGGCTTGAGTGAAATCTGAGAAGCAGAATGTGAATACTGCCGCTTCTTCCTTTTCTCCATGACAGAAATGCAAAGAATGTAAGTCTCCATTAAAAAGAGTAAAAATATAGGACTCTAGCAGAACAAGAATAAAAATAAAATAAAAATAAGATAAAATGGAATGAAATAAAGGAGTTAATTAAAAATTTAAAGTGGCTTTAGAGGGAGTTTTTAACAACAGATGCTTCCTCAATACCATCTTTCTGGACACTCCTGGTTGTTTATACACATTTTTAGGCTGCTTCATTCTCAGCGGAATCTGAATCGTGAACTATAAAATAGTAACAATACAATTAAAACAAAAGCTAATACAATATAATTCTTATCAAAACCATAAACACCCTCATCATGGTGTTCCCATTCAGCTGGAGTTAAAAGCATGATAGGATAAGACCATTTTCACTTGCTTACCCAAAGCTAGGAGGATATGGTTATGTGTAAACATTAAGCTGAATTCCTTGGTGCTAATAACATGGTAGGTATTTTTGACATAGTAGATAGTAATGGATATATTTAAATATTTTGTAAAATAGATATGTGGATGTAAAAAATTTCAAATACAAATAATAATTTAGAGACTGAATTGGTAATTGATAGAATCTTTGTGGCCTTACCAAAAAGGGAAGCAGATGGGAAACGAATTTCTAATCTCAGTAATACTCAAAATTCAAGCACAAACTTATTTTAAAAATTGCACACTGCTCTCATTGCTTATTCCTTCCATAGGGAGGAGGGAGTGGATATGAACCATAGTTTAAGGTTCTTACCCTCAAAAGTTGGTCATTCGCAGTGATCAAACCAGACCACTAACAAAGAAATAGGAGGTGATGTTCTCTCACAAATTAAACTATTTTAGTATTTTAATACACTTAGAATATATATAACTAACCAAAAATAGAACACAGACGTTAGATTAATAGAGTTGGAAAGGACATTGGAGATCTTCTAGCCCAACCCCCAGCCCATGGCAGGAGATCCAGACAAATGGCTGTCCAATCTCTTCTTGAAAATCTCCAGTGATGGAGCTCCTGCAACTTCCAGGTTGATTGATTAATTGTTCTCACTCTCCAGAAATTTCTTGTTAGTTCTAACTTGGATCTCTCTTTAACAATCTTCCATCCATTACTTCTTGTTGGGTTCTATTTTCCCTGTCATTTCATAATCAACCAAATATGATGCAGTTTCCTCTTTTCATCATCAGGATTTAATGTTCTCCAGTTTTTCTGGTCCAAGCACTTTATGAGAGAAACACATAAAAGCTTCAGTATTTTGCTGTCAAAAATTGATGATCTATCATGATTCTCTAGGGGAAGTTAGCATCTTAAAAGGATGCCAGTGGATATATTATAAGCACTCTTCTGGATGTAAAAGGCTATCTATCCATAATTCTTGTCAATTAACCATCAAAATGTATGAAACAGGAAAGTACACTATCAATTGTGTATTGAAACATTGCCATTCCTAATTTTGATATTGCCAAGTGCCAAGTGTCCTTTGGTTAAGTGGCTTGATCTGTAGGTTTTAAAAAATAAGGTAAAAATGAAACCGATGCAATTTATGCAGAAAGGAGGCAGGGTCCAGAATGCCAAGAAATACCAGATGGTCCATCTTGCTCCTAACTAGCTTCTGGCTTTCTTCAGCATTCATTGTGGCCATTTGGAATGCTATAACTATAGCCTGGCAAAAGCTTTTAGTTTTCACAGATCAAGAACCCATTTTCTAAGTAACAAGCAGTCTACATATCCTGCAGTCTGTGCCAGTTGGATTCCAATTTTCTGGCAAACTTGAGGATCTCAGCAATAAATTGCCCAAGATTAAAACAAAAAAGCCAATAAAATATAGAATTATTCTGAATAAGAGAGATGAAATCTACCCTGTCTCCCTGAAAATAAGACCTCCCCGGATAATAAGTCCAATTGGGCTTTTGAGCGCATGTGCTAAAATAAGTCTCCCCCCAAAATAAGCCCGAAATATTGCAACACAGCAGCGGCCATGAGGTGACTATGCTCGTCGCCTCCTGCACCTCAAAAATAATAAGACCTCCCTGAAAATAAGGCCAAGCATTTATTTCAAGGGTCAAAAGAAAATAAGACCCTGTCTTATTTTTGGGGAAACACAGTATTATATCCAAATGGGTTGAAGTTAGCATATGTTCTAAACTCTGGAAAAATACCTTTAGGGAAATTTATTTCCTCACCCCATGAAAACTCTCAAATTGTATATCCCTTTCAGGAAGAATGCATACGGGTTAATTGTAATGCACTAATTATAACCCTGAATTCATGATATTTTGTTATCCACACATTTTCAGTCATTTATGGATTACATTTATTTATTATTTTGTTTGTATCTCATCTTTACTATTTTTACAACAGTAACTCAAGGCAGCCAATATATCTCATACACTTTCCTGCTTCTATTTTGCCCACAACAACAACCATGTGAGGTGGTTAGGCTGAGACAAAGTGACTGAACCAAAGTAACCCAGCTCCTTTTCATGGCTAAGGTGAGACTTAATTCACGGTCTCCCATTTTCTAGACTAATATGCCTTAATGACTAGACCAGCCTGGCTCTCAGATTGTATCTCAGCTCATTATCATCTGTTCCAAAACAATCACAATCTCTCTTCAATTTTTGGATAGAAACTAGAGATAGAGTTGTCACCTTATTGCCATCTTCTCCTGTTAGTGGACCAATTGTTTCCTTGCCTTTTTTCATGTTGAAAAAATTACTTGTTTGTTCAAGATGTCATATGTATATGTGTCTTTGACAATTGAGTGATTGAAAGACTAGAAAATCTTGGTTCACATTTCATACTGTGTTATGATTGACTTGGCTATATTTATTCATGGTTAATGAATAGCTATTATTCAAGCACAGGTCAATAGGTAGTTCAATTTATTGTTTTGTTTACCACAGTAGCCAAATTCCTTTGTCACACAGCCTTCCTCAACCTTAGTTTCCTTCAAATATATAGAATCTGACTCCTAGAAATTTCAGCAATGGCTATGCAGGCTGAGAAATCCTTGAACTTGAAATCCTAACTGGAGAAAACCCAGATGGGAGAGGCAAACCACCTTATTGTGATGATCAAAGTTAAGTATTACAAATATTGTATTTATTTATTCACAGAGCATTTAAATTGCAAAAAAGTCAAATAATATATTATTTTGATATGTCTTTCCAAGCTTTCTAATAATTTGATAGCATAATTTTCAATTATTTCATGATTGCTAATTTCCAATAAAAGAACCTTTTTTTCAGCTGCCATGGAACAGGTTCTTTGTTGTCTTTAAAGCCACTCTTGAGAACACATTTATCATTTGAACATGATGTTAAAAAAAAGCATTGTTTTATCTTTATAGTTTCAGAAAAGATGAGCACCTGTCCAGCTGAATAATAAGCTTCCATACTCAATTGATTTATTAACAAGATTCCAGATATGTGAACTTTAAAGCAAACCCCAATGAGTTCAAAGGAGTTCTAGTCTAACTGAAAATATTTTTAGGTCTAAAAAACCTTGTTAAAGCTTTGAATATTTTTGTGGAAGGAACAAAGAAAAAAATGAAAAGAAATCAAGTTGTAGGACATTATTTGAAGGGACTAATGATCAAGACTGTTAGAAATAAGAAATGTAAAATTAATTTATTTGATTAAGATTAAAATAGATATGTTGTTCTAGTCACCTTTAATGGATTTTTGTTGATATCAGTATTGAAAAGATGATGTTTTATGAATTTGTTTATAGATAAGACATGGATAAGAGATATATTGTTTGTTTCATTTTTAAAGAAGGCAATAAGTTACTAATATTGTTTAAGTTTGTGATGAAGGGGGAATTCATTTCTTTATATAATTCTTTTATTTTTTTCATTATATTCTTATCTTTCATTTTCTGTGTTTCTATTTTTTCTTTTCTGCACCTTTTCTTCTTTTTATTCTATTTTACTTTGTATTAGTTTTTATTGCTGTACGTTGTAATCTTATAATCTTATAATAATATTACTATAAAAATGTAATTATAACATTTTTAAGGACATGCTGCCATTGATATACAGTACATTAGTAGAGATTTCAATTTTTTAATCCATATTTGATACATCCCTAGTTATATCTATTCATCTTGAACTTTTGATAAAGTTATGTTGTGGGTTTAACTTTTACCATGGATTCCATCAAAAAAGAAAGATTCCCAGGATTCTTGAAGTAGCCAAAGCATCTGGCCCATATTGAGTTGTTAAAACTTGCTTAAATTCAAAGTATTACCTTTGTTGTGAACTAAGAAAACCAAATTCTTTGTGCAGTCACTAAAAATCCTTAAAATGTATTACATTATAATTGAATTAAAGTCACTGCTTACACTATACCTTCCAACACACACACACAAAAAAATCACCTATTTTTAAGGTAGAATTTATCCAAAGCGGAGTTGTCCAAACATTCATGAGTGTCATTACTAAAATCTAATCTACACCTTGATATGGCCCAAATATTTCTTGCAGCCTGCACTCCTGGGAATAATATGCCTTTTCTAGTGTATGGAATACACCTGGATGTCTCCAGGTGTGTAAAGTAGCTGGCAACAATGTTAATACATCTATTATCTACTGCTGACAGGAAGCCTGAGCCTCTCTAGATCTGCTTGCTACTCTCTATCCTTTATTTTTTGTTCCAGAGTTTGTTTCATCTGATCATATTTCATTTTAAGAACCAAAAAAAGGAGGGTAGCCTAGATTTAAAAGATCCGCTTTAACAGTTTTGCTCATGTGGATTAAAAAATTGTCCTGAATTGTCCTGAATGCTTCTAGGCTTTGAGGTTAAATGTTAAGTTTAACCAAAAATTTATAGAAGCTAGGCTTCTATGTTTGATAAACCTAGATTCAGAAAGGGAATTATACATAATAAATTCAACTTTGATCATGCCTATCTCTTTGTAGATGTGTACTTGAGACACAAAAAGGCACCTGGAGAGCTGTTGTGTTAAATTTAGATTGTACCCTTTCCAAGGAAATGAAACAAGAAGCTGGATTGGCCAATCAGAGTCCCTAAAAGGAGCTGGGTGAATGGCTTACTTGAAAGAACTCAGCTGGAATATATCTTCCCTTGGACCGGAAAAATGTGATGGCACTGGCAGATCGTTGTCTAGTAGCAGCAGCATATTCACAATGAGCTTTTTAGAGTCACTGAAACACATGACTATTCCTAAATACTTAAAGCAAGCCACTTATTCTGTTCTATGGCCATTAATACTCCATAAAAATTTAATCCAAACCAAATCAAAGCCTTTTTCTGCATCAGAGAGACTAGTAGAGCAAAATCCATTCTATATTTAGCTCTATCCTACCTATCAATTCATAAGCCACAGATTATCTAATGTTTGATAAACCTAGATTCAGAAGGGGAATTATCCATAATAAAGCCTCCTGCAACTGCTTAGCCAATGATGCAGTTGGAATCGTAATATCCATATTAATAAATGAAATAAGCCTACAACTAACACAACAGTTCGGACCTTTACCTGGTTTTAAAATCAGCCTTATATTATCTTCATTTAACAATAGAGGCATACTGAAACTGATAGATGTTTTGAAGACAGATGAGGGAGGTCAGAGGAATGAACCAGTTACTTTCCGCATCTAACATTAATGTAGTACCATTAAGTCAAAACAAAATTACTAAAAGCGGGATAGGGTTCTACCAAGTGAGGGGCATATCAGTACAATTTTCTCCCCAGTCTAGGATGAGTACAGAGTAATAACTCAGCCATGAAGACAGGGTTGGTTCTCAGTTACTAGTGAAAGCTTCCTCTGGAAGTTAGTCCCATATTTTGTTCATATTTGAATGAGAGAAATCTTCCCAATTGAACTGTTTCCTTTGACCATGTTATTGTGCTAGTGTATAGTTGGGCTTGTTATCCCTCCAAGTAATAAGGTTATTATTTTATTTTCTTCCATTCAATCATGACCTGTTCTTGGAGATCGCCTAGACCAGTGATGGCGAACCTTTTTCTTATGACATGCGACCCCTCCCCAGGTTCCGGAGGCTTTCCTGAAGCCCGAGGCGGGTGAAAACGGCCTCCCCCAGCCCTCCAGAAGCCAGAAACTGATCCTTTTCAAACTTCCAGTTGGACCATTGGGGCCAGTTTTTACCCTCCCCAGGCTTCAGGAAAGCCTCCGCAGGCTGGGGAGGGCGAAAAACAGCCCCAACGAGCCAATCAGAAGTTCGGAAACGATCCCTTCTGGTTTCCAGAGGGCCTCTGGGAGCCAGGGGGGGGGAGAGAGCATTTTCACCTTCCTCAGGCGTCGGAAAACCCCCAGAGGCTGAGGAGGGTGAAAAACGGCCCCAGTGGGCCATCCAGAAGTTCATTCCAGACCTCACGGCCTGGGCCCAATGGCATGAAGACCTAATGGCTGGCATGCCACCAAATATGGCTCCATGTGCCACCTGTGGCACGCATGCCATAGGTTCACCATCCTAGGCCCTAGACAAATTCCTGCAGTTTTCTTGGCAAGATTTTCAACCATTGCCTCCTTCCTAGAACTGATATAAAGTGACTAGCTCAAGGCCACTCAGCTAGAACTCGCCGTCTCCCAGTTTCTAGCCTGATGCCTTAACCACTATACCAAACTAGCTCTCATGGTTATTGTACATTAGTGTTAAATATTTACCAGTAACCTCTGATATTTAAAGATACTAGTAGAGAGAATGGGAGAAATATTAAAGAAAATGATATATGATGCATACAGTTATGTCCATTTGAGTGTACTGTATTGCACATTTGCGTCAGTACTGATATCTGACAACTGTTTTGACAACTGTCCCTGTGGTTTTCTTGGCAAGATTTCAGAAATAGTTTGCCATTGTCTGAGAAAGTGTGACTGACCCAAGGTCACCCAACTTGCTTCATACTTGAAGCAAGGGTAGAACTCACAGGCTCATTATTTCTAGCCTCCAACCATTAGAGCAAACTGGCTCTCAATATTCTAGGCCTTTTTTTATTAAGGATTTTTCATAGTTTACCATCTTTGTAAAGAGAACATCAAAGCCTATTTGCCATTGATTAATGTTTAAATTGAACGTTAATGTTTTAAATTTAAGTGACAATTAGATTTAAATTGTTTTCCTCTGCTTTAATATTTCAAATACAGTTAGAATTGTTCCTATTGAAATGTTGCTCCTTCACTGAGTGAAAAATATTTCAATATTTCTTCAGAAAGAATTTTAGTATTGTGGAATCTTTTTTTCCCCCTATCTAGGACCCCTCAATTTTAACCAGCAGTTCAGTCCCATGTGATGCTTCATTCTGAAAATTTTTGCATGAGTGGTAATTGGTCTCAAAGTTCCCACCTGGCATTTGGAAAGAAGTAGTCCCAAGAGATCAAGAGAGAACCAGATTCAGTAAAACTAATTTGACCTACTAATACTGCTTTTAAAAAGCAATCGCACATAACAAACCCGTTCATTACAAAATAATACAATAGGATAAAAATAATGGGATGATACACATTGTGATTGATTAGAAGCAGTAGCATCATCCTTAAACAAAATGTTCCCCGAATTAATTCAAATTGCCAAAGAACTGAGAATAATGGATATGTCACATGGCTTAATTACAGCAAACAAAGGGTAATTGATCAACTCTAATGGGGAAATGACACTGGAGTCACTAATAGGTCAATTGTCTCAAGCATCTCCATTAGTTTAACATTATTGAAAGTAAATGATGTGTCCCTGAAATTCCTTTAAAAAAATCAACCAATGAACTTCTGAGAAATGAAAGAGAGACAATATTAATATTGTGGAGAATCATCAAATAATTATTAACAGTACAAAATTTGATGACAGAAGTAAAAGGCAGTGTTTTAGAATTCATCAAAGCTTTTAATGGAACATCTCTAATAGGTAAGGAAATTCCTACTCATAAGATTGAAAGATGTAGCATTTAGATTTATATACTACCTGCTGTAGTGCTTTACAGCACTCTCTGGGTGATATACAGTGTAAAAGCATTATTCACATACTTCCCCCAACAATCTGGATTCCCATTTTACAGAGCTTGGAAGGATGGAAGGCTGAGACAACCTTGAGTCCTGTTAGGATTGAACTCCAGACTGTGGGCAGAGTTTTGGTTATAATTTTGCACTTTAATCACTGCGCTATCATTCTCTCATATAAAGATGGTTCTTTTCTTACTGAGGTGCAAGCATAGAGACAGGAAGCCAACTGTTACCTGAGTATCTTGTGTTACAAGCAAATGCTTGTGTACGTTGGGGACAATATACTGTAAACCACATAGAGAGGGCTGTAAAGCAGTATGAAGTTTAAGTTTAAGTGTTATTGCTATACAAGTTGCAAAAGCCTGTGGAACTTTTATAATCCGAACTGCTAAAATAGAATATAAGCTTGAACTAGTAACCACATTAAATAAACTATGCTATAATAATCCGTTAGCACAGATATTGTTTTCCTAATTGGAACATTGCAAACTTATGAAACTCTGTAGAGATTCTCAATCATCCAGGTCATGGTTGTCCCAAAGGTGTTTTTTCAGGAGGCAACTGGACTTTCTTCTTTTTTCTTTAAAGACATTTTGTTTCTCATCCAAGAAGCTTTAAAAAGATGCAAATGACCAGCTGTCTGCAAGGAATATAAATCCTTCCATTCCCCACCATCCAGCCAGAGCTGAAGAAGCTTCTTGGATAAGAAGCTAAACGTCTTCAAAGAAAAAAAACAAGAAAGTCCAATTGCCTCCTGAAAAAGTATCTCTGGGACAAGCTTATGAAACATTTCAGAATGCCGACAATATTAAATTTGTATTGGATTTTGCACTATTATGCTATTCTGAAAAAAATGAATGCCCTCTATCTGAATATAAAATGCAAATTGCTGCAACCTAACACAGGTTTACATGCTGTTATTACTTTTTTTCTGCTTTAAAGTTTACAACAGCCAGTTACAACCCTGAAAACCTCTCTTTTTAATGCATTAGAAGTTTTATGAGAAGTTGTTCTCTGTGAAAACACTCAAAGACAGACAACTATATATTTCTCAGATAAAGAGGGCACTAGATGTCAGTAGCCGCTCTCTAGAGACCTCAATTTTTACAGCCTCATTAGCAGTGTCTTAATTAGATGTCAGGCAGGTTAAAACCAACTTCTTAAGTTGAAGTAAAAGGCAATGAAAGGCAACTGATCTCAACATGCTAAGTTACAAACTTCAAACTGTTGCAAAATTCAGGATAGAAAAGAGCACGGCTTTAAATGTTTGGGATACAGTTATTTGAGAAATGATGTTGGATAGCTTTTCCAATATTCCTTGTTGACAGAAAAGAATTAATTTTTTAGATTCACTGTTCACATATGACTTCAAATACCAGGGGGAGAATCCCAATTATTGTAGAATACTCAATAGAAAATAGATTATTTGATTCAGCTTGAAAAACAGTGCAAACTGTTCCTACCATAGTTCTCCCTTTCCATTCATGAGAGCATGGATCAAAGGGGAATTGATCCTATGAAGGCTTTCAGCCTGTCAGTAGATCATCTTCAAAAAGATAATTTATCATCCATTTTACTGCAGCATCAGTCAGTCCTGCATTCTAGCTCTTCTCATCTCTCTTCACATATTGTTTACAACTCTTGTATAAGTCTCTGATAACAAACTATGAATGAACAAAGGTCTAACTTAGGTATGAAACACAGATAAAAAATGTAGACAGAAACTCTTGAAGTATTAACCTAGAATAGATTAAACCAGAAATTCAGAGGGGGTCATATCCCCAATTATATATTGTGGCAAACACCCTAAATATGTTTTTCAAAGTTAACTTTGCATGAAGACATATCAGAAAGTGTTTTGAGGTAAAATCCTTTAAGCGTAACATATGCTATGGGTTCATATATGTGGGGGGGGGACGGACAGGAAGAGATGACCAGAGACAGAATGCTATGTCTTCCTCAACCTCTCTCTCTCTCCTCCAGCAACATGCTAAATGATAATTTTATGCATATATTGTGTGAGGTTATATATTGAAATTTAAGACAAGCCATGGAATTTATAAATTATGTCATATCAAAAATTGCTATATTGTGCATTATTCCCTTAGTTCGCTTTCTTGGAGTGCTTATGGTTCTTCTTATTAAATTCTTACCAAAAAAGAAGTAAACTTTTTCACTCTGTAATGAGCCTTGTCCCATGTCTTTTTTCTGGATGTCCATTAGCTATCCCATACTTTGAAGCAGTAGAAGCCAAAGTTCACCAATCCCATAGTAGGCTTTTATCCAGAAACATGGCTGGCTATGTGACTTATTCACCGAATATTATAGTCCTCAGAATTCATATGATGCTGGGACTGAGAAGATGTGTAGGGTTCGATTTTAAACTGAGAAGTTTTCTCACTTGAGAGCTAATGGAGTAAGGAAAGGGCAAACATATACCTGGTATTTGCACCCACTCTTCCATCTTTCCGTCTTGAGGCAGGAGGGCTAAAACAACTTTTACTTGCACACTGTCACATAGGTTTTGTTGGGTGGGATTTTTTCCTGATTGCACAAAGAACTATCTTTTTACTCAAACAATCCTTTGTTAAGGCAAAAGTTTGGGGACTAAAGAGGAAAATGTGTGAATAATTGAGGATGGCTATGACTTTTGAGTGCAACCCTCCCTATTTGCCCTTGGTGTACAGGTAGTCTTCGATTTATGACCACAATTGAGCCCAAAATGTATGTTGTTAAATGAGATATTTGTTAAGTGTGTTTTACCCCATTTTACAACATTTCTTGTAACAGTTGTTAAGTTAGTAATATGGTTGTTAAGTGAATCTGGCTTCCCTATTGACTTTGCTTATCAGAAAGTCATAAAAAGTAATCACATAACCCCAGGACACTGTAACTGTCATAAATATGAACCCACTGTCAAGCATCTGAATTTTGATCACATAATCATGTAGATGTTATAAAAGTTGTAACTGAAAAATACTTGCCATAAGTCACTTTTTTCAGTGCTGTTGTAACTTTGAATGGTCACTAAATGAACTGTTGTAACTTGAAGACTTCCTGTATATAAAGAGATTGGAATTTATTTCTATATGCAAAAGGGGCTTGAGAAGATACAAAAGATTACTAAAATTACCTTCTGCCAAGTACACTTTTAATAATGAAAGACTTGCAACCATTTCACACCTTGGACAGGGATGTCTTCAAGATAACACATCCTAAGCTATGTCTGTATGATAATCAGCAATCTCTATGTATGCGAACATGTATTTCAAACATTTATAAGGCTGTCTAACTCAAACAGTACAACCCTGAGTGTTGTATCATATAAATAATCATTAACCAAAGAGATAATCATACATCATTAAATAAATAGCCCACTATATAAAATAGTGACGCAAACAGGATAATGTAAAATAACCAAAAGAGATTTAGCAATAGATTTGTTACATTCTCACTGTACATGTTTTTAGGTACTCGGTTAAAACAGTTGATGTAATGCTTAAAAAGCATTTGATGTAATTCATATTTTTGCTAGTTTCTGACAGATTTCATTAACAATACACTTTTTAGGAAATAAAAAATAGACTTTTAATTAGGCATCTGAATGATAACATATCATTTTGCTTTTATTCATGATAGAAATGATTGGGTATGGTTAAAGGCTGATTTGGATAAAACAAATGTGACTTGGATTGCATTGCTTCCTCATAAACTTACTATGTGGGCTTAAAATATTTGAAAATAAACTTTTACCATGTTGTCATCTTCTCTTCTAGGAAAGTAATGACTGTCATGAGAAGTATATATGAACGTTGGATTCCAGTGGTTACATTGATGAGAAGATCATGTCTCAAACAAACAAACAAACAAACATCAATAGTTTTCTGTGAGGCTGAAAATATTATGACAGCAATTTGAACACATTCAGTGTAGTATGATTACAAAAATTCAGTCGATGTGTAAAATATCTATGAGGTAGAAGCAGGAATTTGTATAAATTATTGAAATTCAGAGTTAATTTCCTGGGCAGAGTATTATAATTGAATCATGTTTACTTGAACAATGTAGGAATATTTGAATATAGTTAGTGTTGCATGAACATTTGTTTTGCATTATATTGGTTTTTATTTTAACAACTCTGTTAAAAAGTAAAGTTGATGTAAACACTATTCCTTCATGCTATATTTGTCTTCTCTGTTGATGACATGGTGGGACAAGTCAGTTTAGCTACACAGTGAGTTTAAACTTGTAATTCATATATGAACAACAGTGACCTCATGTGGCTATTGCTTTAGGATTTATCTCTCAGAGATCAATAGGAAAGTCTCTTTTTCAAAATTAACCCATTTAAAAAGTGTAAGAGGATAACTAAGCATGATATTTTTCATTTGTTTAATGTGGTAATTTGTAATCTACTGACATTAGGTAGGTAGAAAAAAAATTACATCTGATCTAGGTAAAATTACTTATCGCTGCGTTATCCTGAAATTCAAACTAATTTATCCGTTTACTTTCAACAGAACTTATTTATTATTACCTTTTGTTGAAGTTAAACAATTTGGCTACTTTCCCCCCAAATCTTCTTATATACGTTTCCTTTTTGGTTATTCATGGAGTTCAAATTCATAGAAATAAAAAGTCCTTAAAGATTTATTTAATTCAGTCTCTAAACTATGCATTCCTAATGTTCATTTTAAATATACATGGTCATAGGGTAACATGCCTTCTCACCTGATTATGATTGTAGGGAGACTTTATTGAAGGTGTTGCTCCTCTGAATAATAAATCACTACTATTAAAAAAAAATCAGAGGCATGTATCTGTAGCTACCATATTATTCAGCTTCCAAAAGGGATTGACTTAGGACCAGCAAGGCTTAGCTTCTTATAGAGAATTTAAAATAAGCATTTACTTTATTACTTCTACAGGTAATGCTAAAAGAAAAGGCTTTTAAAAACTTGTCATGGTTGAGCAAAAATGTCTTTTAGTAGCTGCTCCAATTTAGGTACTTTCCAAATTTGCAGATTTCAGTTCCCTTAATTTCCAGGAGACTTTAGCATTACTAGGAATTCTGGTCAAATGCATTTAACATTGACCAGTTTAGGGAAGAGTGACCTTCATTGTGTATGCTATATATTGATGTCCATCTCAATCCAATTGTTCGGGTGACCTCTGATTTCATATAAATCATAGCAGAGCCTGAAAACAAATGATGTGGCTTTCAAAGCTAGATGATATTGTACGATTGTGGAGCTGGTTCTCGTGGAGATACTAAAAGAATGTCTTTATTCTGCTTTATATAATTATGGCATTTAGGTTGCAAAGCTAAACATTCTTCCTTGAAAGTGTGTTTTAACTGAAAATCAGGAGATAGATGGATCGCCTTAACTTTCTCCCATGGTTGCTTAAAAACAGTAAGCTTTTCCATTACATTAATGAAACAAATGTAAATTTTGGATGTCTTTTTTATTTTAATGAAGATAAATCATAACTTAAACCACCAAAATTCAATAGCTACAGCTTTTCAACATCTAAAAATGGAAAGGTGTCTATCTTAGACTTTGCCAATCTCGACCATAGCTCTTAGAAATAAGGAAACTGCCAAAAAATTAATATCAATATTAACATCAGAAATATAGCCAAATACAGAAGGGCATTGTAAGAGTCAGCCAATAAAACCCATATCCATGAATGGACGAACCTGTCAGCTTCATTTTTATTTATATTCATTTCACAAATGTGTGCACTCTCATACTTATCACATATCATGAATCATTTACAATACCTGGTTATGTGCATAAGTATGCCGGTTATAAAAAAAGTGTGCTGAATATGCAAGAATGTAACTTTCAAAAGACAATTTGCTCTATTTCATCTATTGTGTTATGGCTTTTTTTTAGTTATAAATCTTTGTAGCTTCATGTTCACATTTATACTTTCCTATCAACATGGATATGAAGTGTCTTAAGTAACCAGATTTCTTTACAAAATGAGCGAAACCCGAAATAATGTTCCTTTCTATTCAATATTTCATACCACATATTGTAACTGAGGTGTTTTTCTTTTTCTTTTTGCATTATATGCTGTAAATGTTATGTTGATAAGTCTTAAGTTTAAATTCTTTGTACTGGATAATTTTCCAATATTTTCCAAAAATAAAAATTTAATTAGGAGACAACTTCTATTTGCTGATTTATTTCAAGACAGTTGCCAACAGCACTAAAATCAACATATTTCTGAATTCACAGAACTATTTGATGACCTAAAAAGGCTGAGAGGCCCAGAAAACTACTTTAGAACTATGTAGCACAGCCATTTTGGCAAAGTTTTGAGATACAATATTTATGCTTGCTTATAGCTGGATTGATATATCACAGATTATGACCCACACTTAAGAAATTATGTTCTGATTGATTTTTGGCAGTCTATGACTAGTGGAAACCAGTTGGTATATGTGGATTTGAAAAAGCAAGGAAAAGAGGAATGTCTTGCTCTAACAAAAAAATGAAAATGGGAAACAGGATTTTTAATTCCAGGAAAAGGGGGAAATAAACTAAATAAAACCGTATTTTGTGTTTTATAGGAATTTTGTTTTTTCATAGTTACTTACTAATGTAAGCCATAATTTTATGCACTTGGGGTGACAATTATCTTGTAACTTTCATAAAACCATTTGTTGAAAAAGTAGATGTTTAAAATGTTTGAAATGTTATGAAATAATCTAGTCTAGGATATGAATTATGATAAGATTTTCAAGTTTGAATGAGAATCATTGATCAAATGCACCAAGAAAGGGGATGTTTTCATTCATCAAAGCCTTTGATAGGACGGGAAAGAGCCTAACTTCTGAGTTTTGGGGGAGTTGTATTCATATTTTATTTTTTATTTTATTATTTATACATCACATTTTTACCTTGCCCATCTCACTAAGTAACTGTAGGTGGTTTACAATACAACAAACATCTGACATCTAACAATTATGTAGTCATTTTGCAAACTATTCTGTTTAATTCAGTTCCTATTATGATTGTGGCTTTTAGAGCAAGTCAGCCATACTGTCTGATAACCTAGGTCTATATATTGCAAGGTACCTTTGCAACTCAATGGAACATATATGGAATCAGTAAAACTGATTCTTTCATAGTTATCCCAGCAAATTACATTGATGCCAAACTGTCAAAATATGCTGCATAGCATTGCAATGTAAGGTCCACCCTTTCATAACTGTGTCACAATTTGCATGCAAATCCTTAAGGAACAGAATGTACTGTAAGTTGTAACAAACATTTTGTCACCCATCTTCTGCAGAAACTCAAGTATCTTTTGCCTTTCATAGTCTAGACTTCTGTCCTAAATATACAATCCATCAACTGTCAGTAAATCATTGCACTGACCTATAAAAGAATACAATAAATATTCACCCAAGATTTCTAGTTTATGAAAAGCACAGATTCTAGCCTGCATGAACACCGATTTGGTGTTGTTGAAAACTTCAACTTGAAAGAACAATGCAGACCACCAAGTTGATCAAGAAATAATTTGGCCACTTGGTTGAACTCAGGAAACATGGAGAATGGCTAAGGTTATAGTGTATGATTGCTCTTGAAACTGCTGGATTCACCTTACAAGAAGTAATAAAAACTTTCATCATTCAGGTATAATCAGTACTTGGTGCCTCCAATAAAGCATGCATCTTCTGCTGGTACAGTCAACTGCTACAAACTCATATGCTGTAGATAAGAAACAAGTAGTTGAACAGTGGTTCTCAATGTGTGGTCCACGGACCCCGGAGTGCCCATGATATCACAGGGGCTCCACAAAGGCTTGAAGAAATGTTATGATTTAAATCTTGAGTAGTTTGGGGGATCTGTAGCCATGGTCTGTAACCACAAAAGGTATTTAAAGAGGGTCCGTGATGAAGAAACAGTTGAGAACCACTATAGTAGAACATTCTTGTATAAGCATACCTACATTAGATAATCACAATTATGAATATAGTAAGCAGTTGGCATAGTAGGTTACCATTGTAAGTAGCACTAATTAATGAGTAACAACAAGGAGTGGGGCTTAAATGACACAGATAAATCTCACGCTCGATACTATCTAGCCATCAAGTCAGACAAGGAGTTAGGTCCAGTTACATCAAATTTCTCATCTTTGGACTACATAACCTACACACACTCCTCTGACTCCTCTCTATGAGATCCTTTAATGTGTGTGCTAAATAGGGATATTGAAATGATTCAGTCTATTTGCTTACTCTGGAGGATGATCTTGCTCCAGGCTACTAGGCATATGTCCGCTTACCTAGTCTCTAAGGAGACAAAATGAAATCCTAAGAGAACAGCTTGTCTTTATCTTGATTCCCATGTATTCTGGCTGAGCTTTATTTGTGGTTGTAAATCACCTGAGTAATGGCAGTCTATCCACTTTTGAAATATATAGCAAAAATAAAAAGTCTTCTGACCTGTTCTGGTTGTACAGGCAATCTGGCTGTGATATCTGTCACCTTATTGATCTGCAGGCTTGATGTCTGTACTTGCTTCTCCTTGGTTAACTTCAGAGATTCAGGTGGAACAGAGGATACCGCCCCTTTCAGCTGCCTCTCCAAATCCACTTTTGTGATTCTTGCTCTGAGACAAGTTTTCAGAGAGGAATTATTCACCGTGATATATTGTGCCAGGGAGTGAGATCATTTTTTTTCTGTATGTGCCCTAGCAGTTAGGAATCATTCTGCTGCTGTATTTTTGTTGAATCTCTGCAATTCCTTGCTGGTGCTGACACTTTAGCCTTCAGGACTTTGCCTTTCCAAAGTGATATGAGTTCAAATCTAATTTTGCCTAGAGCGCCACTTAGTGTCATATCAAAATGGAGTCATTAAAATGTCCAAATCTATTTTTCTAGTTTTTAAGCCCTGGAACCACACTTGGAAACTGCTGCTAATTTAATTCTAGGACTTTATGTTATACCCTGAATTTTGCAGTACAAAATTTATTAAAGCCACTGTAATCAACAGAAGAGGGAATAGATAGTTATAAAAGCTCTCTTTCTCTTTATATCCCTCTGTTTTTCTTTCTGATGGTACAAGTCTTCTTATGGGTTTGATAATTACAAAGAGTAGAATATGGAAAGAAGTGCACCATTATGTAATTTTAGAGAAGATAAAATATATAAATGCATTTATAACAGCTGTAAAAGAAGACCAGAAGCCAGTTCTTTTTCTTTTTATTTTTTATTTCAGCTTTTTTTCCTTTCATTTCTTTACTATTGATTCTTACTGCTTTTACTTTGAAAAGTCTTCAATACAAATAAACCAATGTACCAGCCATTGATTCATATACAATGACACAGATGCTTCATTATGTAGGGATTTTAAAAAAAAACATGTAAAGCTTTTGGATTAGCCACAATTGTACATCTTGACTCTTATCTCATATTCACCAAGAATACATACATTGTTAATAACTTTTGAATCATTAAATGTATCTTCATCTCTAAAACATTTCCATTTGTATACCATTATACCATAAATGCATGGGTTTTTAAATGTTTCAAAGAAAAAAAGTTACATTTGCATTATGTTGTTTTTGAAGTTTACCAAAGTGATTTATCTTAGTTTCTAACCAAAGGGCATCTGTAGGTATTTTTTAAAAGTTGAACGATTAGAATTTGTGATGAAAATACTGGCTGAGGGATAATTTAAGGATTACTTGATTGTTGCAATGCACACAAAAGGCTGCATTTTAAAGTAAAGACGGATCAAAAGGCTTGATGATCTGAAGCCACAATTCTAATAAAGAGTAGCTTAAATACTAATATCCTTTTATAAATGTTAACTGTCAATCATTCTTTCCATTTTTTAAACAGTTTGGGAGCATTCTTTCAGTATTTTTATTTCTCGGTGAAAAATCTAGTTATAGGCAGCCTAATTATCTTATTTCCTGTTTGTTTCAAAAACAATATCTAAAGTATTGTATTAGACCCAATTTCTGGACAAACTGAGACTGTTTAGTGCAGTTGTCGGCAAACCGTGGCTCGCGAGCCACGAGCGGCTCTTTGGCCCCTCGGATGCAGCTCTTCCTCTCTCCTTTCCCACCCCCCAGAGGCAGCGGAGCGCCCGGCATGTTGGTTGGGGGGGGTTCTGGTTGCCTCCCCCTGGAGCGAGCAAGCAAGCCAACGGGCGGGGGGAATGCCCGGGGCTGTGGCTGCGCTGGAGCCGTCCGGGCGCCGCACGCACAGGGAGGCGGGCGCACAGTGCCCGGACGGCTCCGGCGCAGCCGCAGACCGGGCACTACCCCCGCCCGTTCGCTTGTTCGCTTGCTCCAGGGGGAGGCAGCCAGAGCCCCCCCCAACCGACATGCTGGGCCCTCCGCTGCCTCCGGGGGGGAAGGAGAGAGGAAGAGCCGCACCCGAGAGGCCAAAGAGGGACCTGGTGGAAACGTGGCCGGCTGTCCTGCCCGATGCGCTCGGACGGCGGGAGCTGCCTGTCGCAGGGCTCGGTGCCAGCAGCAGCAACAGCCACCTGCAGAGAGCGCCGAGCCATGCTTTCCGGGGCTGGCCGCTGCGTGCGGCTGGGACGGAGGTGGGCATGCGGCGGCCGGACAGCCTCCGCAGTGCTTGGATGGCCGCGGCCTCGGGTTCTCCCCCCGCCCGCTCACTGCGTGAAAACCCATTCCGGCCTTTCCACTGCTTGGGGGGGGAAGGGAGGGAGAGAGGGAGGGGGAGACTGACATACAGAGAGAGAGGGAGGGGGAGGGAGGAAGAGACAAACAGAGACACATAGAGAGAGGGAGAGAGAGAGGGAATCAGAGAGAGGGAGACACACACACACACACACAGAATGACAGATGAGTGGAGGGAGGAGAGAGAGACAGATAAAGAGAGAGATAGACAGAGACAAAAAGAGAAAGAGAGAAAGAAAAATAGAAAGAAAAAGAAAGTGGTAGAGAGAGAAAGAAAGAAAGAAAAGGAAAGAATTTTGGTTGCTAAGCCGGACCGTCGTTAAGTGAGTTTCACCACATTTTCCAAGTTGGCCACCCCCACCCGGTCACATGACCACTGAGCCACTCCCACAAAACAGGCCACACCTTCCGGCTCTCAAAAGAAATTTCAATCGTGGTACTGTTGATATTTGGCTGTCTTCACTAATAAGTTTGCCCACCACTGGTTTAGTGGAAGGAGGAATGTATGGGAAAGCTCACTCCAGATGTTTTTATGTTTTAGATTTGAAACATCAAACCAGAAAGTAGCTGTAGCATATTGATAATAATAGTCGATAGGCTCCTTGTAGAATTTAAAAAATAGTCATTATCAGCTGGGCAACTGGGATTTGCTACAAGTGATAACGTGAGATCTGTGCTGGCCAACTGGCTATCCTAAGTAGAAGTCACACTATGGTAGCATTGGAGATATGCAGTGTGATTCATCACATAATATATACAGCAGTGTGAGGAGGAAGTGCCATACATGGCACAGTATTATTGTCTCATGAAGTTTAAAGTATAATTATAATCAACAGTGGGGTGATTACCAGAGGTAAAAATACAATGTAGGAAAGAGAACCCTTGTGTCTTGAGAGCAGCAACACTCTCACTGAAGGAACAATAAATATATTTATCAGAGTATTTCCTCTTTTTGACCCCTGAGCAAATAGCAGCTTTTAGGAACATGATGCAATGCTCTCATCTAGAGAATTTTCTTAATTAGTTGCAGAAACAAGGGAGAATATTGTATATAAAGCCAGAGAATAGGAGAGGAAATGAGCAAGATTCACACTTAATTTTGAGGAAACTTGAAGAGTGCTTTCTGGGAATAAGTGTATCTAGACTTTTTATAGATATTGGGAAATTGCCAATCTTTGTGCCATCCTTGTATTTAGATTTTTTTTAAAGGTCTTTAAAGTCTTTGAAATTGCACGTGTTTAAAAAATATAAAAGGGAGTAGAGATCAAACTAGATCAACTAAGAATAGAATAGAATAGAATAGAATAGATTTTATTTTTCTATACCGCGTCCTCTCCCCAGGGAACTCGGAGCGGTGCACAGGGAAAATTAAAACAACATAAAATATATACATAAATAAATACAATAAAAACAAAAAAAAATACAATAAAAACAAAGGGAGGAAGTAATAAGCCATAGAGCCAATCATAGCTGTGGCTGTTAACTAAATCAGAACACAGGATTTGAAACAATCTGCTTTGAGGATAAGGCAACTTGGGCTGAAAAATACTTTTTTATTGTGTCTGGAAAACACTAGCAGAGACTGCTTTTGCAGTAGGCTAAGAAAAAGAGGAGCATGATGTCATCTGTTTTTGCATTCTGGGAGAGATGGCTGGCTTGTTCTGCTGACAGGCTAAAGAGTACATGAAGATTCCCTAACTGACAGCATATAATGTGATTTCTAAAAAGCAATAGTCTTCAGGTGATTGCCAGTAATCACAAAGTATCTGCTGCAATCACAAAGAATCCTAATACTTTACCATAACTTATTCTATCTTTACTAGGAGTTTAGAATACAAAAGTTTGAACGTATATATTGTACACAACTTATCTCCTCCTCCATAAAATGCTGTGGAAAAATTAAAGTCTTCTAAACACTCAAGGTCAACTCCTCTCTTGCTGTGAAAAAAATATTTTGTATACAATAAAGAAGCACAGAAGTGACTTGTGAAATTAAGTAGGGGAAATTGCGTGGTGGAAGACATTCGCAAAAAAAAAGGGGGGGGGGCTCTCCTTACTATTTTGGCAGGAAAGGAGTTACCATCTTTGCTCACTAAAAATTATCTTAAATATTTAATAGCACCAGAAACCCAGTGGAGGACTTCAGTGCCCAAAGACCTCTTTCAAACTATGAATACTTTATTAATAAGTAAATAGGCAGAACCTGTTTAGATTCTGCTTAGCCGTTTTCTAATTCAGGGTTTCTGCCTTTAAGGGTAACCATGCATATAGAAGCTAGAGGCATTTGGCGGATGTGGGGAGAAAGGTTCAGTATTCTTTTGCAGAGAGAGAGAGGGTCTCTCTAATGTGGGGGGAGTTCTTACTAACTTTGGAAAAGCTTCCATCTTTCAGTGGTTCCATCATTCATTTACTACACTCAATAAATGTTCTCTTTCATGGCAGACATGGCAACTCATGAATCAATGACAAAGGGTATCACTGATTACCAACTATGAGTCTCTTTATATGCTATCTTTGGGATCAAAGGTGAACATGCCTGTGAAGACCTGGGGAAATGACAGAAAGAGTGGGATGCTGTCCATCTCTGATTCTCAACTCATAGACAGAGTAAGGCACAAAATAAGGCATCAACAGTGGAGGGAAAAAAGCAGCCTTTTGTCTTCTTTCAGGCTTCTGCTTAGTACGCAATAGAAGTCATTCTCTTTGATTAAATTAAAAACAAAAAGGAAGGGGGATTAGCATCAAATCCTTTGAGTATTTGTGATATTCAATTAAAATGTATTGAGTAATAAAAATGCATGGCATATGCAGGAAATAATAGTTAAAAAGGCTAATTGGAAACCTGGCTGTTAAAATGACAAATTGTTCTTTCCTTCGCTTTTGATTCATGTAGCATTATATATCAATAAGGGCTGGTTTGCAAAATGTCTCAGCCTTTGATGGACATTGGCAGACTGATTAGCTATTGCTAATGATAAGCCAGTCAGATCAGTCTCAAGAGTAAATAAGAAACAAAAAAAATCAAGAAGGTGCAGCCACCAGGAACCCTTGGTATTTGAATCTGCAGGGAAGACATTTTGCTCCTTAAGTTTGATTTAGCTTACCAGCCCCCAATTTGAGTAAATGTGTGTGTTACTATGGCAATTTATGATTTATTTGAATTTAATGCATTCATCCCAGTCGTCATAAAAACATCCATTTGATGAATTAAAAATTTATATAAAAGTAGCATGAATTATCAGTGCAGTTTATAATTTTATATCATTCTCATGTGGTTTCCTGTACAAATATACTCATCTCAGAAGCTTGCAGCCAACCCTTATTGGTATTATTAGACTGCAAAACTTCACTTGATACTTGATTGGTCAGTTTTAATATTTAGCTAATATATCGCAATGTATAAAAGCATACAGGTTTTCTTTGTTTTGTTTTTCCCTGGAAGGTGCTCTAATATAAATTGGTCCCTTTTGGAGCCTTCCCATAACTATTACCTTATTTATTTATTTCTTCACAAAAAGCTAGGCCATAATATAATTTTTGATGTCTAAGATGCCAGCTAGTGCATTTGTACTGAATGTCTCCAAATGTCCCCCAGGAGCTTTTTTTTTTTTAAGGGATACATTGGTCTTTTATAAATTCAGATTCTAAGTTTGACTTTTTTATAATTTAACCTTTGATGGAATTACTTTGTTCAGATTCATGACAGGCATTTTTATTCTGACCGTAGCTTCAACAATGAACAAGTCGAGGTCACAAAGGAATTATGGACTGGAAAGTAAAAAAAGAAAGAAAGAGGCAATGGAAGACTTCTACAAAGTTACTAGTTACCAATTATTGTAAATACTCGATGGGAAGCCACAAGGAAATGTAATTTTATTTATATATTAGATTTTTGCCTTCATTACTTTATGAGTAACCCAAACTGGTAAACATGGATAATCCCCTTTTTATTTATTTTCTCCTCAGCAACAACTCTGTGAGGTTGCTCTGAGAGAGAATGATTGGTCCAAAGTCACCCAGCCATCATCCTGACAACCTTGGAAGTTAAAAGAACATTCTAGATTAAAGCAATATCAAATCATGTTCTTATTGTTCCTATTTTTTAAAAACATCAAAAATTAAGATTGAGAAAGGGAGTTTTCATTAATTTTCATACAGCTACTGGTAATGTAAATACAAGCAGGGCTTCCTAAACCTTTTGCTATCAAACCTGTCTTTAGTGTAATCTTAATGTATACATCACCTCTAAAAATCCAAATACCACAATGAATACAAAGTTAACACAAACAATATAATGAATATTAAGTTTCATGTTGAGGTTAATTATTTATTTATTAACTCACTAACAGAACAGGCAAATGCAGTCTGACAGCTCTATTTATATCCGAGCTGTCAAGTTAACAACCAATGAGAACCCGACGATTCTCCCACCAGAACGCCAGCCACGCCAGAACCAGAGAGCATGCCCCGTTTGATTGACACTCCTGGGCAGAACACAGTGTATTTAACAATGAAACTTTAGGAAAAGTGGATTGATTGTAACCTTGTAACTGAAAGGTTCCTCACATGCCTCCTCTGAATGCTATTTGCCCTTCTCTAAGGGAGGTTCACCTCACAGTTTGGAAAACTCTGACCTAGAAGATCTGGGTTTAAGATTACTGGTTCAAAGAATATGTTTGTTTGACAATTTGCTTGTTTTAAAAGAAATATTATGATGCTTGGCTTGTCCTAGGTGGAAGTAGTCTTTTGTGCTTCTGTTTAAATACAATCAAATGGAGTTGCATTTTTACTCTTTCTCAGCAGTTAATTTCCCCTTACCCTGTTTTACCCTGTAGTTCAAATTCAAAATTCAAATTCAAATTTATTAACCGCACCCTCTCCCCACAGGGACCCGGGGCGGTGCACAGGAAAAGCTAAAAACAATATACAATAAATACAAAATACATACTTTAAAATAGAATTAAACAGTATTACCCGTGCTAAAAATAATTAAGATTAAGAACCCATTAAAATATTTGGAATCAATAGACAGAGAGAACTATTCAAGGCCGGCCAGTCGAAAGAAATAGGTCTTCAATTTTGCACGGAAGGAGCGGAGGTCAGTGGTCGTTCTAATATCAGGGGGAAGGTCGTTCCAGAGGGCCGGGCCCGCCACAGAGAGAGCCCTTCCCCTGGGCGTCGCCCACTGACAAAGTCTAGTGGACGGCACCCGGAGAAGTCCCTCTCTGTGGGAGCGAATCGGTCGTGAGGATGTGTGGGGCAGGATCCGATCTCGCAGATAGCTAGGTCCCGAGCCATGGAGCGCTTTGAAGATGATAACTAACACCTTGAAGCGCACCCGGAAGACGACAGGTAGCCAGTGCAGCTCGCGCAAGAGCGGTGTAACGTGGGTGAACCTGGTGGTCCCCATAATTGCTCGCGCGGCTGCATTCTGAACTAACTGAAGCCTCCGGGTGCACCTCAAGGGGAGCCCCATGTAGAAAGAGTTACAATAGTCCAGTCGGGATGTCACGAGGGCATGAGTGACTGTGCGAAGGGCGTCCCGATCCAATAGGGGGCGCAATTGGCGAACCAGGCGAACCTGGTAGAACGCCCTCCTGGCCACGGCTGTCACTTGCTCTTCCATAGACAGCCGGGTATCCAGGAGGGCACCAAAATTGCGCGCCCCATCCACAGGGGCAAGATGTTCGCCCCCTATGGCCAGCGTTGGAGAGAGCTGGTTGAATCGGGCAGCCGGAAACCACAGCCACTCGGTCTTGGTCGGGTTGAGCCTAAGTCCGTTACTTCCCATCCAGTTGGCAGAACTCCCCAAAGTACAGCAATTATGTGGATTGTCATCCCTTAATTTATTTCAAAAAACTGTACAGGTAGTCCTCCAGTTATGACCACAACTAATAATAATAATAATAATTTTAATGTATAACCCGCTCTATCTCCCCGAAGGGACCCGAGGCGGGGCACAGGGAATTTAAAAATACAAATAAAAACCACAAATATAATATTTATTTATTTATTATTTATTTTTATTTATTTTATTAAATTTATACCCCGCCCTTCTCCTAAAAAAGGACCCAGGGCGGCGCACAGGCATCATTAAAAAACATACACAGTACAAAATCCAAAGTTTTAAAAACCAATTAAATAATTCCCTGTGCTAAAATACTAACACTCTAAAATTTAAAATTATCCCTATAAAATCAGAAACGGGGTTATGCTAGGCCGGCTTGTTGGAATAAGTAAGTTTTAAGACGTTGGCGGAAGAGGCGGAGGTCCACGATGGTGCGTAGGTCGGGGGGAAGGTCATTCCAGAGGGCAGGGCCCGCCACAGAGAAGGCTCTTCCCCTGGGCACCGCCAACCGGCATTGCCAGGCCGACGGTACCCTGAGAAGGCCCTCTCTGTGGGAGCGGATCGGTCGAAGGGATGTATGGGGCAAGAGGCGGTCGCGGATATAACTAGGCCCCGAGCCATGGAGTGCTTTAAAGATGGTCGTCAGCACCTTGAAGCGCACCCGAAAGGCCACAGGCAGCCAGTGCAGCTTGCGCAGGAGAGGTGTTATGTGGGCCTGCCTTGCGGCACCCATAATTACCCGCGCGGCCGCATTCTGGACTAGCTGTAACCGAGTGCACCTCAAGGGGAGCCCCATGTAGAGAGCGTTACAGTAGTCCAGCCGAGATATCACCAATGCCTGAGTGACTGTGCGAAGAGCTCCCCAGTCCAGTAAGGGGCGCAACTGGCATATCAAGCGTACCTGATAAAACGCCCCCCTGGTCATGGTCCTCCATGGTCAGCCGGGAATCCAGGAGGACACCCAAGTTGCGCGCCCTCTCCACGGGGGCTAGTTGGATGCCCCCAATGGCCAGTGTTGGATTAATCTGGCTGTATCGGGGTGCTGGAAACCACAGCCACTCGGTCTTGGACGGGTTGAGTCTGAGTTTGTTGCTACCCATCCAGCCCCGTACGGCCTCCAGACACCGGGACAGCACCTCGACGGCATCGTTGGGGTGGTTTGGGGTGGATATGTACAACTGAGTATCATCAGCGTACAAATGGTATTCCACCCCAAAACCACGGATGATCTCGCCCAGCGGCTTCATATAGGTGTTGAACAGAAGTGGCGAGAGGACCGACCCTTGCGGAACTCCACAAGTGAGGGACCTCGGGGTCGACCTCTGCCCTCCTGCCAACACCCATTGCGACCGACCAGAGAGGTAGGATGAGAACCACCGCAAAACGGTGCCTCCCAGCCCCAACCCCCCCAGTCGGTGCAATAAGATACCATGGTCGATGGTATCGAAAGCCGCTGAGAGGTCTAATAGGACTAGGATAGAGGAGCAACCTCTATCCCGAGCCCTCCAGAGATCATCCACCAACGCGACCAATGCCGTCTCGGTACTGTGACCGGGCCGGAAGCCGGACTGGCGCGGGTCTAGATAATCAACTTCCTCCAGGTGTCGAGGAAACTGTTGGGCCACCACACTCTCAACAACCTTCGCTAGAAAAGGAAGGTTGGAGACTGGATGATAGTTTTCTAATAATGCTGGGTCCAGGGACGGCTTCTTGAGGAGGGGCCTCACTACCGCCTCTTTCAAGACGGCAGGCAAGGACCCCTCACTCAAAGATGCGTTGACAATGCCCTGGAACCAGCCTCGTGTCACCTCCCAGGATGCCAGTACAAGCCAGGAGGGGCACGGGTCCACTAAACATGTGGTAGCCCTAAGCTTCCTCAACCACCTGCCCATATCCTCGGTAGCAACAAAGTCAAACTCCTCCCAAGATGTTGTCACAAGACCGGCATTGGACAGGTCGACTGGGCCACTTTCAGTGGAGGGCAACTCGTTCCGAATCTGAGTGATTTTGTCCTGCAGATAAGCTCCAAATTCCTCTGCTCGCCCTTGCAAAGGGGCTTCCCGCGGCCTCTGATGAAGGAGGGAGTGGCTCACCCCAAACAGGGTGGCAGGGCGGTTATCTGCGGACGCAATCAGGGTGGCACAATACTCCCGTTTGGCCACTCTTATCACCACTAAGTAAGCCCTAATATGGTCTCTCACTAGTGTTCGGTCAGCTTCGGATCGAGAAGATCTCCACCTACTCTCTAGGCGTCTCTTGCGGCGTTTCATCTCCCGCAGCCCCTCGGTAAACCAGGGGGCCTGGGTGAGTCGACGCCGCGTAAGAGGCCGCAAGGGCGCAACTCGGTCCAAGGCCCCCGCGGCCGCACTATACCATGCGGCCACTAGGTCCTCAGTCGAGTCGCGGGGCAAGGACACAGGTATTGGCCCAAGCTCCCTCTGGAACCCTTCTGGGTCCATCAGGTGCCTGGGGCGGAACCACCTAGGTGTATCTGGTTCCGCCTCCCCGCGGTGGGGTGTGACGGTTGGGAAGTCAATCCGAAGGAGAGAGTGATCTGTCCATGACAAGGGTAAGATGGCTAAATCCCCTGTTCCAAGATCACTTCTCCACTGTCCAGAGACAAAAATCAGATCCAGTGTGTGTCCTCCCTCGTGAGTGGGGCCCTGAACTAATTGGGTCAGGTCCATAGCCATCATGGAAGCCATGAACTCCCGAGTCGCCTCGGATGTTTCGCCTGCTGATGGCAAGTTAAAGTCCCCCATGACCATAAGTCTGGGGGTCTCCACTGCCATCTCGGCAATCACCTCGAGCAACTCGGGCAGGGCTGCTGTTACATAGCGGGGAGCCAGGTATACAAGCAGCAAGCCCAACTGCCTCCCTAGGCCCCACTTCATGTAGAGGGACTCAACACCATTCGTCTGAGGAACAGTGGTCTCCCTCGGCACAAGATCTTCCTTTACGATAACCGCCACCCCCCCACCCCTACCCAAGGCCCGGGGCTGATGAAATGCACGGTAGCCCGGTGGGCACATATCCACGAGGGGCGCACCCCCCTCGGAGCCCAACCAGGTTTCCGTGATTCCCACCAGGTCTGGGTCCCCCTCTGACACAAGGTCATGAATGAGGGGGGCTTTGTTCACCACGGACCTGGCATTACAAAACATCAGCCGGGGCCCCCGGTGCTGTGATCCTTGACTGCCTAGTACAATATTAAATACAATATTAAAATGAATTAAACTAAAACCCTGCACTAAAATCCCATATGAAAACTAAAACTAAGCCCCTAAAAACCCTAAAAACAGTTTAATTACCCCAGGCTGGCCAAGCAGAAGAAGTGTGTTTTTAATAGCTGTCGGAAGGAGCGAAGGTCCGTGGTTGTTCTAATTTCGGGGGGGAAGGTCGTTCCAGAGGTTCGGGCCCGCCACAGAGAAGGCCCTTCCCCTGGGTGTCGCCCGCTGGCATAACCTAGTGGACGGCACCCGGAGAAGTCCCTCTCTGTGGGAGCGAATTGGCCGCAGGGATGTATGGGGCAGGATGCGATCCCGCAGATAGCTAGGTCCCGTGCCATGGAGCGCTTTGAAGATGATAACCAGCACCTTGAAGCGCACCCAAAAGACGATAGGCAGCCAATGCAGCTCGCACAGGAGCGGTGTTACATGGGAAAACCTAGAGGTTCCCATAACTGCCCGCGCGGCTGCATTCTGGACAAGCTGAAGTCTTCGGGTGCATCTCAAGGGGAGCCCCATGTAGAGAGCATACTGACCCCAAAATATATGTTGTTAAGTGAATTTTGCCCATTTTACAACCTTTCTTGCCACAGTTTTTAAGTGAATCACTGCAGTTGTTAAGTTAGTAACACAGTTGTTAAGTGAACCTGCTTTTCCCATTGACTTTGCTTGTCAGAAGGTTGCAAAAGGTGATCACATGTCCCCTGGACACTACAACTGTCATAAATATGAACCAATTGTCAAGCATCTGGATTTTAATCATGGACCATGGAGATGCTGCAATGGTCATAAGTATGAAAATTGGTCACAAGTCACTTTTTTCAGTGCCTTTGTAACTTTGAACAATTGTAAGTCCAGTATTATTAGATATTGTCTGTATTTCAAGGTTACTCTAAAACAGAAGAGTTATGTTAAACTAATTATTTTGCCTTAGTCTTACCCTGTCCACTGGCTGGCCTTTTTATTTTATTCCCGTTGTGTTGTGATCCTGGAAGCAGGTATGGCTAGTCCTTTAGTATTTGCAATGCTTAGAAAATAGTTGATGCTTTATAAGTGTTTAGTATTAGTACATGCATGCTTAAACGCACACAAAAATGTAGTGCGCTAATTCAGCTTTATGCAGAAGGGAAGTTACTAAATTTCATCCAGCTGTGGAAATAAATGAATGTTCATGCTGGGAAATCTGAATGAAAAGGCCTCAAAAGTATAAGTATGGATGCATCAGCCCAGCTGATAATGTAAGACTTCAGTCCAAAATTCTAAAAGACATATTTTAAGATTATTTTAAGAGTTGTAGGACAAGTTTCAGATTTTGCTTTGTATAGGCCATTCATTTACTTTTTATTTTATTTTTTTTAATTAGATATGTAGGTTAGATTAAGTTACTGATCAGGATGAGAGGGAGACAGACTGTGTGAGAACAAGACTATTTTCAAAAGGACTAGAAGGAATGAAAAGTACTGAAAATAAAATTCATGTTCAAAATTCAAAGTCTCCTCTGAAATCCAAATGTGGTATAAAGCAGCCAGAGGCTGTCACAATATTTAATGAAGTTTGTTCGCTAAAAATGCAGAATTACAGGGTCATCCCATGAAGAATTTGTTCACTCTAAATCCTACAATTTTTTAGTGCATCTTGGACATTCCAATTTGAATTCTTCAAATATGTGTTACTGTGTGTATACATATATGTTTATTAAAGATTTTTAAAAATAATATAAAAGTAAGCACAAACTAATACAAATAAAAGAAAAGAAGTCAAAGAGAAATACAAGGAAAAGAAATGAAAATAGAAAAAAGATGCAAAGTTGCTTCTGATTTTCTTTACAATTATTGTAAGTACAATTATATCTTATTCCATGGTTATAACATAATCTCTATTCTTTGTATAATTTATTCTGGTTAATCATCTAAATCATAAATCATAAGTTCATTTTTTTTGTTTTATGCAAAAAGTCTCAAAATACAGTCCTATGATGATTTGCCCCTTCCCATAAAGAATTCCAGGAGTTTCATTTTATGATAATTGCTGCATATTTGCAACTGAAGTGTGTCTCTGTCTTTTTTCCTGAGCCACTGAGATAATTGCAGCTGTTTGTCTTAATTATCTGGTGATATCTATCATGCAATACAAGACACTGCCTGGTTTTGTTCTGAAAATTCGCAAAGCATTGAGGTAAAAAAGCAGAAAAGAAAAATGCTACTTTGTGCTTATTTTTCTACAATATAATGATAGTTTATAGTAGTTTAAAGCTGCAGCCAACTTCCATTCTGATAACCTTCTTAACCCCCCCCCCTTTAAATGCTGGGTCAAACCAAATAGACAATTGGACTGAATTGTAAAATAGGTAAGGAAGCTTAAATGTTCAGCTGAAAGAGTGTCATAATTATTCCAGTACAATTAATGTACTATTTTACAATCTCAAAATATTTACTTGACTTGAAGTTATGATCCTCTTCTTTTTTCATATTTCGTCTTGTGAAACAAATGCTAATTTTTACATGCTTTATTTTTAGAATTACATTGGTTTCCTTTTCATTTCTCCAAATATTCTTTTGATCATACTACCTGTCTACCTACTTCATTTTCTCTACTCTATTCTATTCCCTTATAGTGCTCTCTATATTTCATGTTTTAGACTGTTCCCTCTGCATTAGCTTTGCCATAACTCAGTATTAAAAAAAAGTATGTCTATGCTGGGAGGACAATCTGGTGTTCTCCATATGTTTGGACTTCAAATCACATCAGTTCCAAACAGATCATTTCATTATCTTGGATTTCCACCACTCACTGTGTTTAACTCTGGAACTACTTATTGGAACAAGGGAAGACAAACGATGGCTTTCCAGATGTTTCTGAATTTCAGTTTTCTCACTTGTTCCTATCAGCATGGCCAATGATGAGGGATAATGCAAATTTATTCAATTCTGTTTGCATTTGAGAAATGATTGGGCAATTAATTCTATAATAGAAACATGCCATTTTAATCATCAAAGCTCTTTGCTACTGATTTGCTTGCTTGATTTTCTCTTGAAGGAATATTGCACATTGAATTTTACTTACAGTATAACAAAAATATTGTCATGACCCAAGAATCAGAGAATGACTCTGTGAAGAAGCTATTCCAGCAAGGTCTGTGAAATGTCAGTCTCAGGACATGCAAGGCAAAGAATTCCATGAAGCTCCTCACTACCTGAGCATATAAAGAAGTCAGATGATGAAGGAAGGCTTCCCAGGCCCACATTTGGCAAATAGAGAGGAGAGCAGAGCAAAAAACCTGTGAGGCTCCTTGCCAAGCAAGGGACTACCGTATTTTTCAGAGTATAAGACGCACCGGAGTATAATACGCGCCCAGGTTTTGAAGAGGCAATCGATAGAGGGATAGAGAGGGAGAGAAAGAGAGAGAAATACAGTAGGTAGGTAGGGAGAGAGAGAGAATAGGTAGGTACATAGGTAAGTGGAGGGAGGGAGGGATGGAGGGGGAGAGAGAGAAATACAGTAGATAGGTGTAGAGAGTGTAGATAGGTAGGGAAAGGGATAGAGAGAAATAGAGAGAGAGAAATACAGTAGATAGGTAGGGGGAGAGAGAGTAGGTAGATAGGTAGATAGGTAGATAGAGGGGGGAGATAGAGAAATACAGTAGGTAGGTATGTTTCCAGGTATATTTACCCATGTGCTGGAGAAGGAAATCACTGACCACCTTTGGTACAAATCGTACGTCGGTACTTGACCAACGTAATTCTCATCAATCACTCTAACTAAACAGCTTTCCAAAAAAGGGGGGAGAAAAACACCTTTTTGTACTTTGCAAACCTTCCCCAAACGGCCCGTTTTTCGTGAAAATGGGCCCTTTTTTTCCCAAATAAAAAAGGCATGAACAGCCTTGGGGGGGGGGGCTTGCAGAGTGCTTCTGGGGGGGTGAGGGGGTTTTTCTTGAAAAGGGGCCATTTTTTGGTCAAAAAATTGCATGCATAGCCTTATGGAGACTTATAGAGTGCTGCTGGGGGGGCAAAAACGCCCTGTTTTTTGCTCATTTCTGCCCTCCCCAGCCCCTAGGAGCTCTCCATAAGGGTATGCACGCAGCCATTTTAGTGATGGGACGGGGTTTCAGGAGGCAAAAAATGCTGTATTCGATGTATAAGACGCACCCAGATTTTCTTCCACTTTTTAGAGGAAAAAAGGTGCGTCTTATACTCTGAAAAATATGGTAAATCTATTGATTAAAGACAGAAAACTGCCTTCTGATTTAAGAAGCACCCCTGACCAATGATTCCTTGTTGGAAGCAACTCTCTGATCTCTGGCTCTTGTGTGATGCTTGTGTGTGAAATGTGCTTGTGAAATTCTGATCTTGATTAGCTGACTGCCCTGATCTGGATCTTGGAACTCTGGATTGGATTTTGATTACCCTGCTGTATGCTTCTCTTACAAGAAAAGTCATTCAGGCAAGTTTCTTTCAGATATTGTGTTTTGATTTGCATTTCTTATCTGCTCTATATTTTGATTTTGAGTAAAATGCTAATTCCCATAGCAAATAATGTATTTTTAATGTATTTTATGTTTTATATTATCAATTTTACCTTGCCTGTACACCGCCCTGAGTCCCAGTAGGGAGAAGGGCAGTATATAAATTTAATAAATACCAAATGAATGTGTGAATGAGTGTTCAATGGAACCAGAAACAGGACAAATGTTATGATTTAACACTAATTGCTTTCTTATTCCTATTGCAGTAGCCACAGCAAAGCAATGGTACTCACAAATAGGTTCCTCTGGGAAATCAAGTCTTTTTGGCTCCTCCCAATTTATTGCTAAATGGAATCAATCTGCTTTTGGTTGGAGGCTTGCTGCTCACTTCACTTTACCTTCTACTTTTCAGAGAGTTCCAGAGAGCACACAATTTTCAACCAACTCTGTGAGATCATTAGAGAGGAAAGACATGTTTCATTTCCACTAAGGGTGACTTCTTTTTTTCAATAGATTGTAATATGACTGAGGATTATTAATATTCCATGTCATGGGCAGGAAAAGCAAGTTCACGCAGAGCACCCATGGCAACATTAAGGTGAAGAATTCCTATCTTTTTACTAAAGTGGATGAGATTTATCCCAAGATAGCTTAATAAATTGTTTCCTCATTTTCCTTAAAGGACAGCACATTTATCAGAATGGATGGTGTCATTCTTACCAGAGCTAGTCATAAAATTGTTCATCACAGTTGGAAGTTCTACTTTTGAATGAAACCACTGGTAGACAAAATTTAATCAAATCAGGCACAAGCCTAGCCATAGCAAAATCCGATTGAGCCCAATTCTTTATTTGCAGAATAAAACAGAATTTTGTCCAATTAAAGCTGTAACCTTCTAACCTACTGGATGTATCCTGAGAAAGGTGTGTGGTTATCTGAACCTTCTACCCACCCCTTACTCATCCAGTCTCATCTCCCATCTATCTTGGAATTTTGCAGTCTCTTAATCCAGGCCTCTTGGAAAGTTATCTGCTGCCAAAACTTTTATCCACTGATTCTCCAGATGCACTTTCCATCACAACTAAAGAGATAATGGATCTGTAAATCTTTAAGGTTTTGGGCTGAAAAGGAGGCCTGATGATATATAAACCAAATAATTTTTTGGGTAAAAAGAGAAAGTGTAAAAAGAATGAAAGATTTAAATTTAGTAGGCATCTGACTATCCCCTTTGTAAATATATAGCTCTTATATTAACTTGAAGAATAAAAATGTTCAAAGTAATCAACAGAAATCTCCTGATTTGGTACCCAGCTGCAGCAACATCCCTTTAAAAACTAAATAAGTGTCTTTTGAAATTAATTATGGAACTGGAAATTCTTGGATCTGTAGTTCAGTAACATATAAAAGGCCACAAGTTCTCTATGCTTTTTTTGTGGGAAAAGGTGTGCTTTATCATTGGATATTAAAGACAGAATGGAGACTCCATTTGTAATAGAAAACAGGTATCTGTGAAAGCTTTTTCTGCAGATGTGTTGAATCAGAATGAAAGAGATTAAGGCTATAATCCCATGCCTATTAATTGGAAGCTAATTCTATTACAATGAATGTGTTTCACTATATTATGAATGCTTCCTTCTAATCTAAAATAATCTGAGGTAGCATAAACATATTTGCTTGCATGCTTGTGTGCATTTATTATGTGTGGAAAAGGGAGGTAGTTGGTACAACATGAAGAGAGTACATAAGAAGATACTTTGCATCATTTTGAAGTCTCCTTCAAAAAGCATTTATATTTTTTTCTTTACTTAAATTCAAGGTTTCCCCTGAATTTGTTAAACGTGTGTGAAAGGGTGTGGTAGTTGAGTTGGCTAGGTAGCATAAGGTAGAATTGTGTTGTCAGGATATAATCATCAAGATGCTTTATGAAGGTACTTTTCAATATTTTGAACCCTCAATAAATGCTTTTAAAAGCTGTTTGTTGAAGCTTCAAACAGTTGTAACAGGAGTGTCAAACTCGTGGGCCTGATATATCCTGCGCTGGCCATGCCCACCCATTTTAGCGAAGGGGAAAAAAACTTGTGATACATCACATTAAGACAATGTGTCGCTGAGAGTTTGACACCCCTGAGTTATAGCATTTATACCCCTCCTTTCCTAAAGTAACTCATGATTTTTCTTCTGATTACTGGTTCATTCTTTTGGTTATTGGTCCAGCACTCTATGCATGAGTCAGTAGAACTACCTGATATTCCCATATTATGTATGGAAGAGTACTCAGCCCTCTGGAGAAAGCTCTAATGTTGTGAAAGATGGAAGGGAAGAGAAGCATAGGAGGGCCAATGGCAAGGTGGGTAGATTGCACTGGCAATGGAAAACCTGAGAGACCATGTTAGGGAGGGATCATCATGAAGAAAATCTGTAAGTGCTGACACTAAGCTCACCATCACTCACTCGCGGTATATAAAGAAAATCTTGTGAACTTGATTAGTCTGAGAAATCATGACTAGCCAAAGTTATCCAGTAAAGTTCTGGCTAAATGAGAATATGAAGATGAATCTGTCCACTCCTAAGCCAGTGTTTTAATATTCTACTACAGTCAATATATTGTGTTAGGCTTTCTTATTAGGAGCTCAGTTCATTCTGCCATTACCATTCTAGACATTCAAGTATTCCTTCCTCTGTCATCATAGTTATTAAACACACACACACACACACTACTTAAGCATTGGCATTTGTTTTCATCTTGTTTATAGCTGAGATTAGAAACCTCAGAAAAGTCCCAGAGGAATTCTTATAATAGCTGCCCTGCTGATATTATATTGCTTAATTATTTTTTCTCCTTTCTGATATTTAAATTGAATGCATTTTTTGAAGTTTATGTTTTAATATATTTTTAATTGCTATAACTTGGGGGTGGGGAGAGAGGGAAAAAACTTATCATGTTTCCCATTTTGTTTATATTGCACACATTAATGGGTTGTGAGTTACATTGCTGTTATGGAACAGCTGGATTTGAGCAGGCTACATTAAAAGGTGAATTGCCAGTATTGTGATATTCAATCTAAAAATGTTGACAGAGCAATGGACTGCTTGAGGTATACATAATCTCTATTCAGTGGATTTTCAAAAAAAGGAGGATGTTTCTTCAGGCATCAAGAGACTAGATCTCTTCCCATTCTCCACCTTTCCTTTTCCCTTTCCTTCCCTTCCTTTTGAGTACACCTATACTTGGTTTAAACCCTCCCCCCCCCATGCTCTGAAACATCTACCTGATGCTCAATGCTTCTTAAAGGAGTATGAATATACAATAACATCAAGCGAACTGGAATTAAGTATGATTTTACTTGTCTTTGCTAGGTTTTACATATATCAGTCACAGTGAAACAGCTTGGTGAATGTAATATTTGGAGTAAAGGCTATGTGGGTGGGGAAGGCAATGTTGCCCTTTGCTTCAAGTAAATAGTTGCATTATTGCATTGATTCTGAAATGAAACAAGGTGTGCATGCTGCATTTAGGAATTTTTCTGAGTAATACCATCAATCCCTATCCCCAAGTCCTGTTCTGTGGACATGGAAGGTGTCTCCCATGTGTCCACCTTTAAACATCTCCCCCACCACTGTGTATTTAATGAAATTTCACATGTCTGAACAATTTTAACCCACCAGCTTTCACTGACACATTTAAATAGGATTTTACTGACTCGAAGGTCATTTTAAGCTCAATCCATAGAAGAGGAATAGGCAAGTTGAAGTTTTCCAGATTAGCAAGTTTACAAGGAATTGTGAGAATCCAAGAATCCAACACATCTGGAAAGGACTGGATGCAGTCCCTGCTATAAAGAGATCAGCTAGAGATACTCCCATGTAAAATAGGCTCCCAGTGATACAGTTCAATTGCCTTCTCGACTCTGCTTTTTATACCTTCAGAAAGGGGGAAATGATGCTAGATAACTGAGTTTAGAAAACTTTGGAAACCAATGTTATATTTAAAGACAATCATTTTTGACATTCTCCTTATCCATAACTCTCCAGCTTCTTGCAACATCTGGTAGCTATGAGACACACATATGGACAAGCAACTTTAATTTCTCGCTATATATGTTGTAAAAATACTACATTAAATTGGAGAAAAAGCCACATATTGCTGTTATGCTACAATATTTCAGAGTGGAACATCATTCTAGTTTTATAATAGATAAAGATTTATTAATGATACACTCTCCAAAAATTCTTCCCAGGAAAGGGGGAAATATTCCTATTTGAATTCATTCAAAGGGTTGTTTGGCCCCTGCACATATGTTTTTTTCTGAATTGCACAAGTTTTTGTTTGTCTTCATCAACAGACTTAAAATGGGTTTTCTTTAACAGAAGTGCAGATGGGGAATCTAGCAATGTTTCTCAAATTGAATTCCCATTGCTATCGTGTCACATTTTTCACTGATACCACCCACTGTTTTCTAAAAGTACTCTCTCAACAACAATCTGCCTGAATTATAGTTTGAGACAGTTTCTTCATTAACCTCTCTCCATTTTTATTTCTAGCAATTGCCTTGGTTTTCTAATTGCATTTCTTGTGCTTCTTTTCTTCATAGTGCCTGTAAAGTGAAATGCCAATTTTGTAATTACTGATATGCCGAAGTACTTATTTCTATCCCTCCTTATCCTTATTGCTTGCAAACCCATAAGTGTCCACTTCCTAAACTCTTGAGGATTCATAAATAACTGCATAATTTTTAATTGTTTAACCAGAGTTCACGGGAAGCACACACATCATAACCATTAGCACAGAAAGGAGACACTTGAGTGCTCAGTTACTCATAGTTAAATTATTGTTAATAAATTTTGAATACTTCTCGGAGAATGAACGAAGTGTGGGTTTCCACACAACATGCACTTCATTTATACCCACCCAAAAATGATGAGACTGTATTGAGACATACACTGAAGGATAAGATAACGAGGAAAAACTAGCTTATACATAGTAATTCAGTTTTATAGATTAAAAAAAACATTAGGTATCTTTCACATTCTCTCTACTATACCATTAAGTCCAGGGGTGGGTTTCAAAAATTTCAGCAATGGGTTCTCTGCCTGGTTGCTGGGTGGGTGTGGCCTAGCCTGCCTCCTGCACCATTGCACTGGGGGGGGGGGATATTTTCACCTTCCAAAGGCTCCGGAGGCTTTCCTTGAGACTCAGAGGGTGAAAACTGCCTCCCCTGGGCTACGGAGGTCTTCCAGGAGGTCTGTTGTTCCCTATCCCCGAGTCTCTGTGTGGGCCCTGCACCCACCTCACATCCAAAATGGGCTGCATGGAGACTTGTGGGAAGGGAGCAGTGGGTGGGACCAGCCAGGGGTGGGACTTGGACGTTCTCTGAACTGGCCATAATATTAGCTACGGGGTCTCCCAGACCTGGGCGAACACATAGCAGTTCACCCCTGATTAAGTCCTAGTAGGAGATATTTTCTCCCCTAGTGACTTATAGAGTCTCTCAATATCAGCTGTGAAGAAATTGAGATGTGGCCTTGGAAAATATTACTCAGTCATGAAGAAGGGAAAGTGTGAGAAAAACTTGTAATTAAACCTGCTTTGATTTGTTTTGCTGGAGATGATGCAGAGAAAAAACTCTGGGCTTGATTTTCTTATGCTATTCCAATGAAAAATATTTTTGAAACTGTCTTGGCCTGTTTTTTTTTAACTTTGCCTACCTTGAAGGGCTAACATCATCCACATCATTATTGTGTTGCTACAACAGTAGCAAGGTTTATATATTTTCAGCTGTGGTTGGATGATTCTACAAAGTATTCTAAGTCATTAGTGAAGCATTGAAGGAAGGGAGCTGTATGAGTCTAGAGTGACATATCAAAAGAAGTCTCATAGCACTTTTTCTAACCCTTTTTTTAAATTAAAAGGTATAAACCTTTATGAGTGGAATTCACTTCATGGACTGTAGGACTTAAATAACTTGAAGTAGGACATAAATTAGGCCGAGCTGGGGCTACTCTAATAACAATTGTCATATGTAAAAAACCCATTGTGTTTTTGTGGGATTGCTTGAAACCATCTGAAGTACGCAATGGTGTGCTGCTAAATGTTTAAGAACTGGTTTTCCTGCACCACACCTTTATCCATACTTGAGAAAGTGAAGTGTTGTTGTCCGGGATGGGCTATAATGTGTTTGAATGGTTTGAACTATGATTTGTGGATGAAAACCAATGACAGATCCTCTCTGAGGATAGATCTGGCTCTGTTGATTTGTCTGTTGCCCTCACTAGATGGACTTTAATTCCTGGTTTAATTGATTAGCGAAAAAATGATCTTAGCATTGCTTGTTATATTTTGCCGTACCAGAAAATCCTGCTTTTCTGATGTAATCTGTGCTGAAGAGCGAGAGCACTCACCTGCTTCTTAACCGAAGAATAAACTGATTTAAAGAAGCCTTCATTTTCACAAATATACCGCAATTCTTGCACTTCTTCATCTTCCTCTCTCCACTATTCTCAGTATGGTTAATACAATTGGGTCAATATTTTAATTTTAATTTTTTTATTTTCACATCCATTTTTTCCCATTACTCATTGGGATCCATTATAGTCATCCTACTAATAAAATTTTTAAACATCCTCACATATTTGATAATACAGGATTGTGTAAATAGATGGATTAAGTAGGTGAAAATAGCTGTAGACCTAAATGTATCATATGATAAATTAATTTCTAAATTATTTGAATCAGACAGGAGTGGAGATAAAGAACAGTGAAAAAAGGGAAAGCACTGATTATGTAAAATAATGAAGTATCTGACAGGAATGTATCACTGAGGTGTAAGAAGGTAGACGGAGGCTATTATTATTAGCTATTCACTTAGGAATTTCCCTCTGAAACCCTCAAAATTATATATTTTTAATTAAAATATTTATTACATTGTTATGTATAGCTGTGTTCTCTCTCTATGTATGAGTAGCTATGTTTACAGCAAAGGACATGGATCTTATGCTTTAAATAAATTCTGTACCTCAAATCAGAACAAGTCATTTCAGAAACATACAGGAGTCATTAAAAGGAAAGCTCTCATGAACCACTCTGGAGAGCTCTGAATAGTTATTAGAATTTTGGAATCTCAGAATGGACTTTTCTATGAAAATTAATACTTTTCTACAAGCTCTCCAGCTATGAAGCCAGGACGAGAGAGGGAAGAAGCATAAGGATATCCTCTTTGTCAAAAAAACAACCAACCAACCTTTCTTCATAGTACCCCTAGAGCAGTGATGGCTAACCTTTTTTGGCTCACGTGCCAAAAGCGGGGGGAACGCAGGGGGGTTGTGTGTGGGCGTGCCACACCCCTAATGCTATGTGCGCGACCCCCTGCTTTTGGTGTGCTTTTTTCACCCTCTCCAGGCTCCAGAAGCTGTCTAGGAGCCTGGGGAGGGTGAAAACAGCCTCCCCACCACCTCCAGAGGCTTCAGGAGCTTCCCTAAAGCCTCCAGAGGGTGAAAAATGGCCTCAAAAGAAGGCCTAAATCATCTGGCCAGCACACACATGTGTGCTGGAGTTGACAAGGCAACGCCTCGCGTGCCCTAAGAAATGGTTCCACGTGCCACCTGTGGCACCTGTGCCATAGGTTCGCCACCACGGCCCTAGAGGAATCCAACCTTTGTGTTTGCCCTAAGTTCCATCATTTTCTTCTGTTACTTCTAAGGATATTGTGATATGGAAAACTGTGGGTTAGATTGCTTAAATCAGGGGTAGTCAACCTTTTTATACCTACCACCCACTTTTGTATCTCTGTTAGTAGTAAAATTTTCTAACCGCCCACCAGTTCCACAGTAATTGTGATTTATAAAGTAGGGAAGTCAATTAAATTAAAAAAAGGAAAGTGCTTCAGTATCAGACAAAACCCCTACTGCCCACCATGAAAGCTGGAATGCCCACTAGTGGGCGGTAAGGACCAGGTTGACTACCATTGGCTTAAATCATAATACAAGAATGAAACAAGACCAGCAGTATAATGCAGAAAATAAAATTGGGAGTACCAGAGCATATTGTAATGTTGTAAATTTAAAAAAAGCTGTTTTCCTACTGAAAAAAGCTGCTTTCTATAAACCTGATATCTTTATCAGATGTTATTCACTTACAGAAAATGAAATTTAGGAGACAACTGCAGGATTGTACTCTTCTTCCATGCTTCATTGCAAAATCATTCAGACTTTCCTATTATTTATGTGCTACGACATCAGGGAGAGAAAAGTAAGACTTGTAGACCCTGTTGCTAATAGAAGGTTGATAAAGGTTGCTGTAGGAATTAGGAGTTTTCCACAATCTCTGTATATTAGCCAGAGTCTAATTGTATTCTAGAAGTAGTAAGGTTTTTGTTATGCTCCAAAAAATTAACATTAAAAATTGCTTTTCCCAAGGACAAATCTTTTTTTCCCAAAGACAAATCTCATGAGCACATTTTAGGAAGATAAAAGTAGGAGTGTTAAAATGAATTCCAACAAGTGAATTATTTCTCCTTTAGAATAAAAGAATATCTCTCTAGATTAGGATAGGAACTTGGTCTTTTCTCAAAGTCTTCCATTATGACAATGAGAAGTCTCAAATTTGAATAATGTGATGGGGTGTTATTCTCCAGGGTGGGTTAGAAAATGAACACTTGAATCTTTATTAGTCTACGAATGAACTAGCCACACTCCTTCACCATGCATCCTTTCAAAGTAAGTTAGGTATTATCTGTTTCTCAAAACTGCTACAGCTTTGTCACTTGAGGGAAAAAAAATAGCTTTAAGACCGCTTACACAAGTTATTGATGAGCTCATGTCTTCTTTATATGCTTTTCATTGACAAGAAAAGGACAAAATGATATAACTAATTTTGGAAGTTCTTTCTCTATTCTCTTTTCCCTCCTGTAGCCCAGATAGATAGATAGATAGATAGATAGATAGATAGATAGATAGATAGATAGATAGATAGATAGATAGATAGATAGATAGATAGATAGATAGATAGATAGATAGATAGATAGATAGATAGATAGATAGATAGACTTGGAATTCTTAACTGTCATTTGTCGGCCATTTTATTTACCTAGAGAGATTTCAGTTACAGTTATAACTGCTGTCTATATTCCACCTGATGCAAATGTTAGCACAGCACTCTCTAAGTTACATGATGCCATCGAGAGGCAGCAGCAAACTTACCCTGAGGGTGCTTTTATCGTGGCTGGGGATTTTAATCAAGCCAGTCTAAAGTCTGTTCTCCCTAAGTTTGTACAGTATGTGCAGTGTACCACCAGAGGTAAGAATACTCTAGACCATATGTACTCAAACTTAAGACAGGCATATAGAGCAATCCCCCTCTCCCATCTGGGTACGTCTGACCACATCTCTCTGCTGCTGTGCCCAAAGTATATTCCCCTCAGGAAAAGGATACGGCCAGTCTTGAAAACTGTCAAAATCTGGCCAGAGGGAGCACTCTATCAATTACAGGACTGCTTTGAGACTACCGAGTGGAGTATATTTGAACACTTGGAGCTGCAAGAATTCACTGACACTGTACTCTCATACATTAAAACATGTACAGATAACGTAACAGTGAATAAACGTATCAGAGTTTACAGCAATCGTAAACCCTGGATGTCAGCAGACGTACAATCACTGCTGAGAGCCCGAAACTCCGCTTTCAAAGCAGGGAACAAAGACAAATATAATGAAGCCAGGGCAAACTTGAGAAGAGGCATTAAGGCAGCTAAACAGGAATACAAGCAAAAGGTAGAGAAGTATCTGGAAGATAACAATTCAAGACAGGTGTGGCAGGGACTACAACACCTAACCAACTATAAGGGCAATACAAAAAAAATAGCCAATGCTGATGCCCTGCTAGTAGAGGAGCTAAATAGCTTCTTTGCCTGCTTTGAGGTAAAAAGACCAGTCTCTGTGGCTTTATCCCAAAGGCCCTCTAACATCCAGCCACTCACCCTGGATGAACATCAAGTGAGAGCTGAGCTGAAGGCTGTAAATCCCAACAAAGCTGCAGGTCCAGACGGGGTGTTGGGGAAAGTGGTAAAAACCTGTGCTGACCAATTAGCAGGGGTTCTGACAAGGATTTTTAACCTCTCCCTGAAACAGGCTAGAGTCCCATCATGCTTGAAAGCAGCCACCATTATCCCAGTTCCAAAGACAGCAGCCATAAAAAGCTTGAATGACTATAGACCCATTGCACTGATGTCTATAGTGATGAAGTGCTTTGAGAGACTGGTCCTAACACACCTCAGGTCCTGTCTTCCACCAAGTTTTGATCAACACCAGTTTGCGTATAGAAACAACAGGTCGACGGGATGCCATTACCACTGCTTTCCATATCGCACTGAGCCACCTTGAGAAATCTGGGAATTATGTCAGAATGCTTTTTATAGATTATAGCTCGGCCTTTAACACCATCCTACCAGGCATTCTCATTGAAAAGTTGACTGACCTGAATTTCCCTCCCCTTACTTGTGAATGGATCAAAGACTTCCTGACCGATCGTCCACAAACAGTAAGGGTTGGGTCCTTTACATCTTCCACACTGAAGCTCAGCACAGGCTACCCTCAGGGCTGTGTGCTCAGCCCCTACCTCTACTCACTGTATACATATGACTGCATATCCTCTTATCCATCCAACATCATAATAAAGTTTGCAGATGACACAATGGTGGTGGGTCTCATAACTGGAGGGGACGAATCAGCATACAGGGAAGAAGTCCAGAAGGTATCCGCATGGTGCTCAAGAAACAACTTAGGTCTAAATACTAGCAAGACAAAGGAGATGGTGCTAGATTTCCGGAGGCACAGAGAGGAACCTGCTCCACTGCTCCACTGTATATTGAGGGGGGTTGTGTGGAGAGGGTTTCCTCTTTTAAATTCTTAGGAGTGCTTATTAGCCAAGATCTCACCTGGAAAAAGAACACGTCTCTGGTGATTGGAAAAGCTCAACAGAGACTTAATTTCCTTAGAGTCCTGCGGAAAAATCAGGTGGAACAACGGCTGATGACCTCTTTCTATCGGTCCATCATAGAAAGTGTCCTCACATATTGTATCACAGTGTGGTATGCTGGTTTAACAGTTGCGGAGAGGAAGGCACTACAGAGAGTGATCAATTCGGCACAAGAAACCATCGGTTGCCCTCTGACATCACTGGATAACATCGCCAGATCTCGCTGCTTTAGCAGAGCAAGGAAGATTCTCAAAGATGATTCACACCCTGGTTGGTATCTCTTTGCCCTTCTACCATCAGGCAGAAGATATCAAAGTATAGCCAGCCGAACAAACAGGTTTAAAGATAGCTTCTATCCTTGGGCTGTGAGACTTTTAAATTCAACCGCAATCACTCCATGCACATGCTAGTTTTTCTTTTTTCTTTTCTCTTTTTTGTTTCTATTATAATTTTGCACCAGTGAAGTTAAAACCAATTTCATTGTAATTTTTACAATGACAATAAATATTATTATTATTATTATTATTATTATTATTATTATTATTATTATTATTATTATTATTATTATTATTATTATTATTATTATTATTATTATTATTATTATTATATTTTATTTTTCTTGGAATAATAATTCTGCAGAGATATTTAAGTTGGTAGTACATTAACTTCCTATGCTTATTATCCCTTAGAAAAGCATTTGCTAAATAGACTCCTGTCCCTATTGCTAATGTTTAACTAAGCAGGCGTGCTAAAATATCTCTTCAAGACCTTCATGTATCTGTTTTGGGATTACTGCTAGCAAAACTCCCAAATCTATTATCTGCAACCATGACATCAGCTTTATAATGGATCCTAAATTCTTGGGGTCCTTGTTGGAGAACAACTATTCTCCATTAATATGCTGATGATTGAGCATACTATTCAAGCTACATTATACAGTGCCATATTTCACTTTGCCCTTCAAACATTAGTGCTAAATGAGACATGGTACAAAGTAGAGGACTTACCGTTCAACAGTGGGGTTGTTTAATGCTAAAGCAGATAATGAGGTGGGATAATGTTCAAATATTGAGAACCACTACATATTGCATGGAATTTATTATTGCAAAATCTTCAAATACCAAATTTCAGTGCAGAAAAACAGATGGATATTCCATACTGGATTTTTTTCTCAGTACAATACTATCGAGGAAATCTGCACCAAAACAAGATTTTTTAAAAAGGTCATATAAACTAAAGGTAAAGGTTTCTCCTGTCTAGTCATGTCCAATTCTAGGGAGCAGTTCTTATCTCCGTTTCTTAGTCGAGGAAGCCAGTATTGTCTGAACACCCTTCCATGATCATGTGGCCAGCATGACTATACTCTGAGGCACATGGAATGCTGTTGCCTTCCTACTGAAGTGGTACCTATTTATCTACTCTCATTCAAACTGCTAGATTGGAAGTAACAGAAGCTCACAGCGTCATGTGGTTCTCAGATCTTGAACCATGGCTGTCAGCTTTCCAGCTGTTAAGCTCAGCATCATCTTTAGCCACTGAATCATCACACACTCCTTGAACACACAAATATTAAGATAAAACCCTACCCTTTGTGCCAATATAGGTATCATGAGTGAGGTACATAATGTCAAAATACATATTACAGTATTTCTGCTCCATATTCTGTTGATCTTAATGAACATTGGTTGTTCCTACTTTGTTTATCAGAGTACAATTGTTGCAATTTTTACATAGAGACCTTGTAGCTTCTGATAGAGTTCTAGATTCTCAGGTTCTACAAAACTATTCTTTTTTCACAAAACTGCATTAAATTTCATATAGGCTATATTAAATATAGAAAAGAGTAACCTGTGATTTCCTTTGGTACAGAACAATGATCCTTTGAACTAGAGCAATCCAAAGCACGGAGTACTTTTGTAGTTCATAAACAGTTCTAGTGATCAAATCCCAAGATTAAAATTTCATTTCTTTCAAAGAAACAATTCCAAAAGTAGATTCTAAATAGAAACTAATCTAGACAGTCTTCTTTTTAATCAAAGCCATCAATTTCACCATCTCTGCCAACTCCATTAATGTCACCGTCCATTCTTTCATTGTTGGTATTTGTGTGTCCTCCCATCTCTATGCACAAAGAAAAGATAGATAACTGCTGTTATGTATAAGAACAAAGTTCCATTTTTTAAAAAAAAATTCCAGTTTGTTTCTCCATCAAACCTGGAAGAAAAACATCTGCTTTCAATTGTTCGATTCAATTTGAGAATTCTCTGAATTAAAATATAGATCTCATCCCTATATTTCTTAGCTTTCTTATATTATGATGCTAAGGTACCTTCAATTTTCTTACATTTTCAACATACATTTGACACACCCTTATAGATCTTTGGCAATTTAGCAAGTATTTAAATATCAATGATACATCATCTTATAAAGATTTTCTTTCAAATAATAAATTTCATCCCTTTGCTCCTCATATTTTCCCATTGATCAAGCATTATGTTGTATCCAATATTTTCACCCATTTAATCATATAATCTTTGACATATTCATCTTCCGTATTCATCTCCAATAGTAATTTATACAGCTTAGCAACAACATGCTTGCCAGTGCTGCATAAATCCAATTATGGTTTCTCATTCATAAAAACAGAATTCTTCTCATCCAGTTTAATCTCCCTGTCAACTGAGGGTAGGTAAACCATTGACAAATGTAACTATCACTTTCCAGTTCTCCTCTATTTTTAATTTAGGTTCTCCTTTCAAAGAAAATAAATCAGCATAGGTCAGCCAAGTTAGTGTAGCTATCATTTCTCTTTTACAAAAGGATTCTTGGGGTGATAAGTCTAAAGGAAATTTAGAAGTCTAACTTACTTTATATCTCTTCCAAATCCTCATTGTGGCACATTCAATAAATGATTTAAAAATCTATATCAACCTAGGCTATGGCATGCCATGCCATACCATAGCCATGCCATCCAAACCTCAAATCATGCTCTTCCAACTCCTACAAAACTATGCTTACCGATAGTATGGCTCAAGTAATTGTAGGCAATACTTATATGTTTTATGTCTGATTAAGGAAGGAGATATGAAGTCTTAGACTTTCTAACCAATACCCCTACAGATAAAAAATCTCATTTTATGAATATACAGAACAGAATGGCCATTATATTGACATCTGCACAAACCATGGCAGGTCCTAAGGTTGTTTTTTTTTAAAATACAGTAATATTTTACTGGCAACTGTCTATTCATGCAAGTGTTGAGAATGCTATTAGGAACTTCCATCCTGTCATAGATCTTCTGTTCTTCTGTTCCAATTCCAATTTAATGGGTTAAAATGAAATTTTCAGTGTAAATAATATAATTTAACTCTTCTAGACCCTGGTGCAAAATCAATTTATATAAAAGCTAATGGAAAAGGGAAGCAGCAGATGGAAGTAATTGCAAGTTCTCTTTTCCTGAATCTTAGCTTAACTTTTTCTTGGATTACAAACACAATTCTGTATTTTGGGACTCAGACTGAATTCAGAACAAACTCCAAGCAATCGTGTGCTGTGTGTAGATAACATGCAGCTGCCAAGCTTGTTAAGCAAATCCTTCCTATCTAGAACAGCCACTAAAGAAATAGCTGATGAATATTAGTCATGTTTCCATAAAGATTATGTACACTATTTCTCAGTGGAGTTTGTATTATTGTAACTCTTCAATTTATCTATGTTAATATGATGAATTTTGTGGCTGCTAAAAGAAATATATTCATAAACCACAATTCCCTGGAATCTGATATAAGCCACGTTTTGCAGCAATTCAGTTTAAAATCCACTTTTCAATGCCACATTTCACTTCAGGACATGCAACTCAGAAAGATGATGCCCAAGAGAATTATTTTTCATTAGCGACAGTTAACAATGCTCTAAACGACAAGGTCTCTTTTTCAGAAACTTAATCAGTACCCACATTCTTATATACTAAGCAAAATGAGAGCACTATAAAAAATTCCATAATCAAGTAGATGCAATATTATATTTAGATTTATTGAATGTAAACCAGCATTCAGAAAAGTGTCCTGATTTGGGACTAAAATATTGGAGGAGGTAGCTTTGCACAGGGGAAATAATGTTTAGAGATGAAGTTTTGAGAACAGAATAGAATAGAATAGAATAGAATAGAATTCTTTATTGGCCAAGTGTGATTGGACACACAAGGAATTTGTCTTTGGTGCATATGCTCTCAGTGTACATAAGGAGAATTCATCAAGAATAAAAACATACAACACTTAGTGATAGTCACAGTTAATAATAAGCTATCAAGTCATACTAGGAACAATAAAAACAATATAAATTGAAAGATACAAGCAACATGGTTATAGTCATAAGTGGGGAGAGATAGATACTAGGAAGGAAGAGAAGAATAATAGTAACACATTCTTGGTAAATTATTGACAGTGTTGTAGGAATTAGTTGTTTAGCAGAATGATGGCATTCAGGGAAAAAACTGTCCTTGTGACTAATGGTTCTGGTGTGCAGTGCCCTATAGCATTGTTTTGAGAGTAGAAGTTGAAACAATTTATGTCCAGGATCTTGAGGGGTCTGTAGATATTTTCACAGCCCTCTTTTTGACACGTGCAGTTATGCAGGTCCTCAATGGAAGACGGATTGGTAACACTAAGTGACACTAAGATGGGAAAAATCCATAGGATCATTTCTGTTTTGTTCTAATTTTATAGATATGTACCAAAAATAAGTGTGTGCGTGCATGCATGCATGCACATGCACATGCATAGGTGCAAGGTGCCTTAATTCATGAGACTGTGTAGCTTCAGTTAATGAAACGAAAAAGATTGGTCAGATTTTTCCAAGTTGAAAAAAGAGATGAGATAATATCATTTTAAAATAAAGTTCTTTTAAAAAGATCTGCAATAAGGAACCTTTGAGCTTTCTTTGAATTGCAAACAGCCAATTATGGAAAACCCCTACTGGCAAACAAAAAAGAAAAGTGATTGCAAAAAGCTGAATATTTCAAGATTGCAAGGTGGGTTTGAAATCCATCCCTCAAAATCGGTTATATAAACTCGATTTTTAAAACCTATCACTGATAAATTCATTGTATTGGAAATTGAGCACTCAGAAAACAGCTGAACTCCAAACCGTGAAACGTGCAAGATTCTTCTTGTCACTTAAGACAGATGAGATTTTTGAGGGCACAGGCATGCTGTGAATCACCGTCAGTGACCATAAGGGTCAAAACTATCAGCAGAAAAACTCTCAACTCTTCCATGAAACGAAATAGAAAGGGAATTTTATATCATGCCAGGCTGTCTGTCATTTTGGCCTCCTGGCATTTCATGTACATGAGATCAAGCTGCTGTTCTTTACACTGAGCGCAATTGATTTTGAGTGCAGAAGTGGGCCTGAAAGCATACACAAATAGCTGTTAAGCCTTATGTTTCTCAGCTGGAGTCCAGTGTTACTTTCAAGAGTAAAGTGTTTCCCAGAGAGAACAGGGGATGCTTGGCTCAGTATTACCAAAAAGTGAATGGTGCTAATTTCTGCTTCTTTTAAGCAAAAATATCTGAGCCTTGATCTCAACAGATCTACGTCACTGCAGACCACCTTGAACTCATGTTTCCCTATTGCAGTCTGAGGTCTGGCCGATAAAATGGTTCATATCTCAGAAAATGGGGAATAAAAAACTGCACTTCTGGGCAGAGAGTAACTAAACACAAACATACCAGGCAGAGAGGACTGAATTCTAGGTTCTCCCTGTTTGTAGTCTTATTTCCTCCAAAATCTAAATAACATATTTTGTTCAAATAATACAATTTTCTTTGATAATTTTTAAAGCAAATGAAAAATGGTAGAGAAATGCAGTGCACTACAGTTGGAGTGATGCAATTGTGTACCACAGTTTTGTTTTAAGAAGCTTTGCTTTCTAGAGACAACAGATAATGTATCAAAAATTTGAATTCCAATATTTTCTTCCCAAAACAGTTGGGAAATGTAAGGTTTTGAAAATACATTGAGACCCTTAGAAAATGTTCAAGTCACAATGAGCCAAACAAGAGACTTAAACGGAGACTTGAATAACAGAGAAAACAGACTTTGATCAAAGTTAAAGTTCTGGGTAAGAAATCCCAAACCCATGTACAAGGGACATGGTGGGAAAGATCTACAAAACTCAAGGATCCAGGGTCCTTTCTTATACACGAAAAGATGTTTGATCTTCAAAAGGATCTTTTTTCTTCTAACTCTAATTACTCTCTAGCCATATATCTAGTGACATTGTAAACTTCCAAGTCAAACCTTAAGTCATATAACTCTAACTATTCTAAGTAATAATAATAATCTTTATTGTCATTGTCAATAAAGTCACTCTAATCAACATTGTAAACTTCAAGTCAAACCTTAAGTCACATAACCTAACATTGTAAAACTTGGATCATATATCCTAACTCAGATTTGCATCCTTCCTGGCTCAAAAGGTTTGTTATCTTTTCCCTTCTCTGTTTGCTTAATTGCCCATTTAGCAGCACAAACGATGTGAAGATTGCTCTGGAATTTGAGAACATCTTCTCTTCCTGAAGGAAGCAGAGGTGACATATGAAGATTTCAGATTTTATCACAGGATTTGACATTTGCCAGATATCTTACAGACCCCAGTTACAGGACCCCAGGAAATAGCCCCAGGACACAAAGGAATCCATAGCATACAAGCTGTGCATTACAAATACAAGGCATAATATATGTGTGTTACAGAAAGCAAATGTTTCTATTAATCAACAAGTTTGTATCATTATTACCATCTCTACAGAAATATTGAGCCCGCCATATGAAATTTTATTTATTTATTTGCATAGTTATTTTTATAAAAACTAAAAATTTCTTTCCTAATTTTACCCAATATTAATACTACATTGTCTGTTATTTGAATTTTGTTTTTCAGTTATGGCTGAAACTGCACTACAAAATTCAGAGATGTGCATAACCTGAAGAATAATTATATTTGTTCTTTGTAAGAGTTTGGAAATGCAGATGAGATCAGGTTGATTAAGCTTCCAACCAAAGTCTCCAGCATTTCTAACTTCCCTTTCCCCATCATGCTATAAATCATCAGAGCACAGACAGTTGGAAAAGGAAGGTATCAACAGCTGCTAAATGTCTAAGACAGCAACCAGTCTTAGCAATCTAGTAAAGGGCATTTATCAATAAATTATCTACTATTCCTGAACTGTCTGTGCCTAACTATGATTCTATTTTATATAGATTCACCGGTACCATGTGACACATCAACTCAAAATTTCAATCTTATTTTAACCTAGCAGATTGTGTGCCAGGCTTCATCAGGTACATGGGGCTTCTGAATCTGAGCTGCAAAAATATAAATAATCACTAGAAAATATTGAATTCAGTAGCTTAAATATGGTACTCTATTATTGTGTGGACAGTAGCTTTTGATTTTACTTTTATTCAGCCAATCAAAAATAATACAAATTTAAAGAAACCAGCTTTGTGCGCTGTGTGAAAACAACCCTACTATTAACAACCTTAATTATACTTTTTTATTTATTATTTTGTCAGCATCTCATTAATCCAGTCTCTGAAATAACCTATTTCTGGGTTTCATCAATAAATAAGCCATGAGCTTGTTAGTTAACTCATGATAGGTAGACAGACAGACAGACAAGACAGACTGACTGTTTTCCTGAAAATAAGACCTCTCCAGATAATAAGCCTAATTGGGCTTTTGAGCACATGTGCTAAAATAAGCCCTCCCTTGAAAATAAGCCTTCCTGAAAATATTGCAACACAGCAGCAGCCATGAGGTGACCACGCTTGCTGCCTCCTGCACCTCAAAAATAATAAGACGTCCCTGAAAATAAGACCAAGCGTTTATTTCAGGGGTCAAAAGAAAATAAGACCCAGTCTTATTTTTGGGGAAACACAATAGGTAGGTAGGTAAGTAGGTAGATAGGTAGGTAGACAGATAGATATAGACATACATAGACATAGATATAACTCTTTATCTGACACTGATCTTAGGAAGCTGCTAACCACTAATAAAAACAGAAATATAAAAGTGATAACTAGCACCTTGAATTGTATCTGGAAAGCAAGTTAATGAATGGGTTAGATCAGTGGTAGTCAACCTAGTCCCTACTGCCCACTAGTGGGTGTTCCAGGTTTCATGGTGGACAGTAGGGGTTTTGTCTGATACTGAAGCACTTTCCTTTTTTAACTTTAATTGATTTCCCTACTTTATAAATCACCATTACTGTGGAACCAGTGGGTGGTTAGAAAATTTTACTACTGACAGAGATACAAAAGTGGGCAATAGGTATAAAAAGGTTGACTACCCCCGGGTTAGATAAACTCAACACACTAAGCCACAAAACACTGCCTCCCAAAAACAAAAAGTCATGAACTTAGTGTATTATACAAATATGCCTGCTAGGTCACTACTTAATCTATTTAAGCAAATTATTGAACATAGCCAGTGAGTGAACAAGCATGTATATCATTTTTTAACCCTTCCGACTCACAGGACAAACATATGTAAATGCCTCAAAGGCATTAAGCAGTGAATACTGGCATAATGGCAATTAACATTTTAAAAGAATATATAAAATAGCTATAGCAACCAGATCTGAGTTGCAAAAATCTGGATGACCAGTAGATGAGAGCAGATACTAAAAACTGATACTAACTTGTTTTGACTTTCTCAAAATGAAAAGAAATATGAGAATCAGAATGGAATTCAATTTCATGGAATCTGAGAGGATTATATTTCTAAATTTCAAAATAGCAAGTGGTAGAAATAATCGAGGCTCAATCACCACATGGTACGATGTTGCCAAATACTTATTTTGTTTTTATTTTGTTTTATGTTTTTGCCCCTTCTGGTTTTGGGGTGGAATACCATCTGTACGCTGATGACACTCAGTTGTACATATCCACCCCAAACCACCCCAACGATGCCGTCAAGGTGCTGTCCCGGTGTCTGGAGGCCGTACGGATCTGGATGGGTAGTAACAAACTCAAGCTCAACCCGTCCAAGATCGAGTGGCTGTGGTTTCTGGCACCCTGGTTCAGCCAGATAAGTCCAACTCTGGCCATTGGGGGCGAACAAAAGGCCCCCGTGGAGAGGGCGCGCAACTTGGGCATCCTCCTGGATTCCCGGCTGTCTACATGGGGCTTCCTTGAGGTGCACCCGGAGACTTCAGCTAGTCCAGAACGCAGCCGCGCGAGCAATTATGGGTACCACAAGGTATACCCATGTAACACCGCTCTTGCGCGAGCTGCACTGGCTGCCTGTTGTCTTCCGGGTGCGCTTCAAGGTATTAATTATTATCTTTAAAGCGCTCCATGGCTCGGGACCTAGCTACCTGCGGGATCGGATCCTGCCTCATACATCCTCACGGCCGATTCGCTCCCACAGAGAGGGACTTCTCCGGGTGCCGTCCACTAGACTTTGTCAGCGGGCGACATCCAGGGGAAGGGCTCTCTCTGTGGCGGGCCCAGCCCTCTGGAACGACCTCCCCCCCGACATTAGGACCACCACGGACCTCCGCTCCTTCCGTCTTAAACTAAAAACACACTTCTTCTGCCTTGCCGGCCTGGGATAGTTATTCCTCTGTTTTGGGTTTATTGGGGATTTTTAGTTTAGTTAGTTTTAATGGGTATTTTAGCACAGGTGTTGTTTAATTTATTTTTAATATGAAATGTTGTATATAGCTATTGTTTTTATTCTCCCTGTGCACCGCCCCGAGTCCCTGTGGGGAGAGGGTGCGGTTTATAAGTATTAAATTGATTGATTGATTGATTGATTGATTGATTGACCATGTGGCGGCCGTGGCCAGGGGAGCTTTCTATCAGGTACGCCTGATACGCCAGTTGCGCCCCTTACTGGACCGGGGAGCCCTTCGCACAGTCACTCAAGCACTTGTGACGTCCCGGCTGGATTACTGTAACGCTCTCTACATGGGGCTTCCCTTGAGGTGCACTCGAAAGCTACAGTTAGTACAGAATGCGGCCGTGCGGGTGATTATGGGTGCCCCAAGGCAAACCCACGTAACACCTCTCCTGCGCGAGCTGCACTGGCTGCCTGTGGCCTTTTGAGTGCGCTTCAAGGTGTTGACGACCATCTTTAAATCGCTCCATGGCTCGGGGCCTAGCTATATACGAGACCGCCTCCTGCCCCATACATCCCTTCGTCCGGTCCGCTCCCACAGAGAGGGTCTTCTTTGGGTGCCGTCGGCCGGGCAATGCCGGTTGGCGACACCCAGAGGAAGGGCCTTCTCTGTGGCGGCCCCGGCCCTCTGGAACGACCTACCCCCCGACCTTCGCACAATCTTGGACCTCCGCCTCTTCCGCCAACGTCTTAAGACGTACTTATTCCAACAAGCCGGCCTAGGATAGCCCCCCGTTTCTGACGTTTTAAGGAAATTTGTAATTTGGTAGGGTTTTTAATATTGGGTTTTTAGCACGGGTTAATGAATTTAATTACATTTTAATTGATATTTATTGTATTTCTGTGTTTTTAGATGCCTGTGCGCCGCCCTGGGTCCTAACAAGGAGAAGGGCGGGGTATAAATTTAATAAAATAAATAAAAATAAAAACACCTTTTTCAGGAGAGATGCATCTATGCTAAATGCTAAGCAGCTGGTTCTTATCCTAGACAGCTGATCCTTGATTGCTCTCTGCTCTGCTCCTTTGCACTCAAGTGCAAATCCTCATGTGAGGATCTTCCTGGTCTTCCTGGGTTACAGCCATAGCCTGCAGGACAGAGGCTATTAAGTGTTGAACAGCCTGCCTCCTAGAGTCTGAGATACTGCAATGAAGTAACCAGCCAAGGTATGACTTGGCTAGTTACTTTGCCTAATATCAGGGTTCTTGTGAATGACCTTTTTCCTTGGAGGAATATTTTGATACAAATAGTCTTCAACATGCAACCATTCATTTAACAACTATATCAAGTTATGACTGCACTGAAAAAAGTGACTTACAACCAGTCCTCACATTTAAAAATACTGTGGAGTCCTTGGTGCTCTCTGACCTTAGTTATTTGTTTGCAGAAAATTTGTTTTCCATCTAGATAGCATCAGTGCTAATGAGTGGCTCGCTATTTGTGGGGGTTGACTCACTATTTATGTATAGTAGCTTGCTCTGTCAGTGATGGTGAGATGGAGGTTTTTTCCCCATGGTAATTCTTTGATTAGCAATAGCAATAGTACTTAGACTTATATACCATGCTATAGTGCTCTACAGCACTCTCTGGATGGTTTACAACATCAGTATAATGCTTCCAATAATCTGAGTCCTCACTTTGCTGTCCTCAGAAGGATGGACGGACAGCTGATTGAACTCCAGACTGTGAGCAGAGTTAGCCTGCAATACTGCATTCTAACCCCTGAGGTACGTGTCTCCTTGGTACTGATTAAGGTATTGTTTTCAGTTTTATTGTTTGACTCTTAGTAGTTTCTTAATTAGGGTATTATTTTCTGATTGATTGATTGTTTTAATGGTGTTAATGCTACTTGCTGAAGAGGATTTGTTCTGGTCTTTTTGTTTCCTTCTTAATATTTTTTATTATTGTCAACAGACCCATTGGCATAGGCAGCAAAAGAAACAGCTGGGACATTATTTACCAAGAGTATAAACTTTACTGATAATTCCATACAGGCACAGAAGAAGGATGGAAGAAGCTCTGAGGCTTTCGGACAAAAAACAGTATAGTTATTTTCCCCTTTTCCTCATTTGGGCTACCCATTGTCCATTGTCCACCAATCCCACACATTCTTTTTATTTTGGGAACACAGTCTGCACCTTCAGAAGGTTCCCATCACATGGCCTTGAAGTATCAGGATTTTCTCAGGCTGCAAATGGCTCACATACATTTCTCACCTCCTTCCCAGCTCCCAATACATTCCAAGCATTTTCCTCCTCCCTCCCTTAGTTTCTGTTGTCAAGTTACGAGTAGAGGTGCATTACTAATCAGCCTTGACAATTGTCTTTTTGAATAGTGTGCAAATGTATTTTATCTTTATGTGTATATTGATGGCTAAAGTATCTGAGTGCCAAGCTTATGTTTTTGGATTTAGCTTGGTCTAGGATGCTCCCAGATTCCCAGGGAAAGTATGGTTTAGTCCCATAACGGCGAACAAGTGGCACCCAGACCCATTTCTGAGGGTACGCGAGCCATTGCCCTAGGTCATCTGCAGTACGCATTTAGCACACTGGCCCCCTGATTTCCGGCCTTCAAAGGGCCTCCAGAGGGTCTGGGGAGGCCATTTTCGCCCTCCCCAGGCTTTAGGAAAGCCTCCGAAGCCAGGGGAAAGTGAAAAATGGGCCTACTGGAAGCTTGGAAACGGCTGTTTCCGGCTTCCGGAAGACCTCCGGGGAGCTGGCCGAGGCCATTTTTGCCCTTCCCAGGCTTCAGATAGGTGGTGTGTGTGTGCATGCATGTGTGGGGGTGAGGCAGTGCAGGGGTCATGCACGCATGCATGGAGAATGTATGGGAGATTGAATTATTGGTGTGGGCACACACATGTGTGCTATCACGCGTGCATGTGCACTTTTGGCACCCGAGTCAAAAAAAGTTAGCCATCACTGGTTTAGTCTGTCCCTGTATTGTGAGATGAAGGAGCTGTCATTGTGTCTTCTGACTGCTAATTGGTGTTCTTGGATGCACTCTGCTAGTCTGCTAATCTTCCACCTGTTTGTTATATACAGTGGTTGTTACAGTCCTTATATTGTATGTTGTAGATGTCTCCTGTTTTTTTCTTCTTGGGCACAGGGTCGTTGGGTTTACTTAAGATATTTTGGATATCATTAACTGGTTGGTGCTATGATAATCCCATGTGGTTGCAATATTTGCTGGTTGTTTCTAAGATATTTCTGTTATTACCCTTTTAATAGCTTGAGGTAGTTGTGCTGTAATGGATTGAGTGGTCAGGCACTTTACATAAAGTTGCATCACTATCCATTTTATGTAGGCTGTCTGTTTCTTTTTTTGGTGTCCTGGATCGTTGCACTGTATTTGTACACATCTGAATAATGTTCTTACATAACTCCTCTGGTGAGAGGTTGAGCTATTACTTTGTCAATAGAGCATTTGGTTAGTGTGTCATAGTGGGTCTTAAAGATAGGTCACTAAAAACTCTGGATCTGTCAGATTCAAATCCTTTCCATTCCCTAAGAAAAGCTGAAAAATGGTTTTAGCTTTGGAGCTGATGTACTTATTTTCTCTCCATGATACTCAAGAAGTTGGAGCTTCTGTGCCGTTGAAACTCTCTGCTATCAGAATATTTTTATTGCTTGCTTACATCATTTTAATACCAAAATACAACATGCAGGTTTATACACAGGGCATCAAAAGAATTAATGGAATTCAGAGTTTTCCACAAAAAAACTGTTTCAACTTTAAAGGCAAGATGTAAATATGAGATGAGGAATCCTAGAGGTACAAGATATAATTAAATATTACAGAAACCAATTTCCTCTTTATCTTCAGTCCTCTAGATAAGGCAAACAGCTTAGAAGGAAGCCTGCAGGTCTCAGAGTAAAATCACAGTTCAGGACCCAGTGAAATGAAAGAGATTGTCAAAAATGTCCATAAGTACAGTATAGTATAGAAAGAATTCCTGTCTTCATCATCTAAAGTGAAGAAATGTATGTCCTGGCATTACTCATATAGTTTTCCTCACCACAAGCATCATTTCTGTATGTCAGCGAACAGGTAATTGTGTTCCAATAATACAATATATGCCAGGTATTTTCAAGAATATGGCTGCATGGATGTACAGGCGTCTGTCAATAAGCAAACATTTGTAGGAGGGTATACTCTGTACTAACCAATTATTAGAAATGGAACATTTAAAATAAGTAACTTCCACTTTTTGTGATTTGCAATTATTTTTACAGTGAAAACAATGGTTTGCTTTTGAAGATATAATTCCACAATTGGCTTTTCATCGGGGGAGGGAGACGGATGGAAGCTTCAAATCATTGTTGATTCTTGGGCAACTGTCTGGATTCCCTGCTGTTTTCTTGGCAAGGTTTTTCACAATGGTTTATCCTCGCCAGGGGTGGGTTCCTGCCAGTTCTAACCTCTTCTATAGAAGAGGTTCCACAAATCTACAGTGCCGTTTAGAACCGGTTCCAGCTCCCTCCCCCCGCCCGTCCGCACATCATCAAGATGAAGAGCGAGAGGAGGAATTCTGGGAGTTGAAGTCCACAAGTCTTAAAGCTATCAAGTTTGAACACCCCTGGGGGGATTCCTAAGGGTTAGGGGTGCCAGGGTCTTGTAACTTGACAGCTTTAAGACTTGCGTGCTTCAAATGCCAGAGTTTCTGAGCCAACATTTTGGTTGCTAAGCAAGAGCGTTGTTAAGTATATTTCACCACATTTTATAAGTTGGTCACGCCCATCCAGTCACATGACTGCTGAGCCACTCCCACTCAGTCACATGGCCAGCAAGCCACTCCCACAAAGCAGGCCACACCCACAGAAGAGGTTCTAAAGAAAATTGAAACCCACCACTGGTCCTTGCCTACTTTCTAGAACTGAGAGAGAAAGAGACTGGAGAATGAAGGTAAATATACATGTCCCAGGATAATGTTGCAGGTTCCAAACTGAGGCGGTCACCATGACTAAAGGTTTATTCTTCCAAGCTTTTGGACTCATGCTGGAGTCCATCTTTAGGGAACTTCTTTTTCTTCATAATATGTGTGCTGGGCTGTTCTATGCGTTGCATTTATATGGGTCCTGGTTGTGTGTAGCTTTTAGTTGTTAACTAGGGTGTTGATGGGTGACTATTAAGTTGATAATTGTTGTTTCCAGAAAGAGACTGGTTCGAGGTCAGCCAGCTGGTTGTGTGCTTAAGGCAGGGCTAGAACTCACAATTTTCTGGTTTCGAGCTTAATTCCTTAAACACTTCATCAAACTGGCAATGCAACATTGAGGAACATGTATTGGTGCAATGTAGCAAATCCATTATTTTATTTACTACAGCTCAGAATGTACAATTTTAGCAACATATTTACAGAACTATTTTTGCAAATCCCATCTCACATCTGGAGCTAAATAAATTGCAGTGGGTTAAATTTCACAATGAGAAGAAGCAAGTGGCTCTGTGTTCATTTCCTTCTTATTCCAGGCCTCCAAAGACGTTCTTGGCGCTAGGGGGCAGTAGGTGGGAAAACCACCATCTGTAGGAACAGTGGGTTAAGATGTTGCCAACATACAGATGGCCACTAGATGGAAACAAACAGATAACATAAATTCTTGTCATTTGCTGCCATTTAGTGGCTGCAAATATTTCTGCGGGCGAGATCTAATACTTTTATTTAACTTGTTATATAAAACAAAACAATGTAATGATGGTTCTAATATACTAGTAATGCAGTCCTTAGGTTTACTTGCTTTATGATATGCCTTTGCTTCATGGTGGCTATTGGTTGCAGAAAAATCTTTTTCAAACTACAATTAGGTAATTAAATAACCTCTTTGAGTTTATGGGAAATATTTATCTGCACAGGCAAAATAGTGTATTCTTCTTGCTGTACCACTTGCAGTTAGGAATGAGTAACTACATTCAGGAATGAGTAATATTATCCTTATGAACTGGGGGTGTGCAAAATATTTTAAAGTCAAATTGTTTCAAGCTCCATGCTAAAGCATGAAACTACACAGTTATTGTGATTCTGAAATGATGCTTCTAAGATACAATAAACTCATATGCTCTGAACATTCCTATTATGAACACCCCATCTGTCTCTAACAACCTATCTATTTCAAATTGGCATCAATGCCAAAGTTCTTGAAAATATCACATTCTGTTTATTTTTTGGGGGGGGGGGAATAAATAGAAATAGCACACACACATATCAATATATAGACAAAGATTTTATGAGGAATGTAGTATGAAAAGGCCTTTTTTTACATTTCATAAAATGTGGCAATTTCTCCTTTAAATGAAGAGAAGAATCGAGAGGAAGGGGTCAAGCTATTTTCAAGGAGAGGTTCAACCTAGAAATAAGAAGAAATTCTCTGACCATGAAAACAATCAGCCAATGGAACAGAAGTTGTCTTTGGAAGTTGTGGGACCTTCATCACTGGAGGCCTTCAAGAAGAGATTGGACTGCCATTTGTCAGAAATGGTGTAGGGCCTCCTGTTTGGATTGGTGGGAGGGGGGGTTAGGTGACCTACAAGATCCCTTCCAACTCTATTAATCTGTTAAATTATTTATGAATTGAATCTTACGTTGTTGAAAAACAAGACCATTAACAGTCATTGTGTTTTGTCTTACTAGTTAGGAGAATTGAGTTCCTTTTCCCAAATCTGGCTCCAGATGTGAGTACTGAATTGGATCAAACTATCTCTGGAGTTTCCCAATAAAGCCATTTGATGGGAGTCGGGGAGAGGGCCCACAAAGTGATGTCAAAATTAGGACGCCAGTTGCGCCCCTTACTGGACCGGGGGGCCCTTCGCACAGTCACTCAAGCGCTTGTGACATCCCGGCTGGATTACTGTAATGCTCTCTACATGGGGCTCCCCTTGAGGTGCACTCTAAGGCTACAGTTAGTACAGAATGCGGCCACGCGGGTAATTATGGGTGCCCCAAGGCAAGCCCACATAACATCTCTCCTCCGCGAGCTGCACTGGCTGCCTGTGGCCTTTCGAGTGCGCTTCAAGGTGTTGATGACCATCTTTAAATCGCTCCATGGCTCGGGGCCTAGCTATATACGAGACCGCCTCCTGCCCCATACATCCCTTCGTCCGATCTGCTCCCACAGAGAGGGTCTTCTCCGGGTGCCGTCGGCTGGGCAATGCCGGTTGGCGACAGCCAGGGGAAGGGCCTTCTCTGTGGCGGGCCCGGCCCTCTGGAACGACCTACTCCCCCGACCTTCGCACTACCTCGGACCTCCGCCTCTTCCGCCAACGTCTTAAGACACATTTATTCCAACAAGCCGGCCTAGGATAGCCCCCCGTTTCTGACTTTTTATACTTAAATTATAATTTGGTAGGGTTTTTTAATGGGTTTTAGCACGGGTTGAATAATTTAATATATTTTAATGATGTATATTGTATTTATTGTGGTTTTAAATCATGCCTGTGCGCCGCCCTGGGTCCTAACAAGGAGAAGGGCGGGGTATAAATTCGAATAAATAAATAAATAAGGTGATGCCATCTCTGTTCACCCCTTCTACCAACGTTTACCTTTGTTGTTTGGAAATGTTTAAGAAATGTGATTCTTGCTCACAGCTCTATGAAAAAACAAATCCACACCTCTCACGCTAATCTCATTGAACATAATGTAGTTTTGCATCAGATTTCACACCTTTCTGAAACCATCTTTTCGTATGTCAAAACTTTCCCCATTAAATTCTACATGGTAATGAAAGCTCATTTGAGCAGCTTTTTATCTTATCTATTGACAGCGTGGCACGAGCAAGATTATGAATGCAATTAGCACACTTTAATTACTGGCTGGGTAGGTAATGCATTGATAACTGTCCTGCTTGCTGTTTTATGGAAGATCTGCCTCATTGTTCATTTGTTTATAATTATTATGCTTCAGCAAAGAAGAATGAATGTCCCTCTTGAAAATAGCTTTTTATTCAATTCTAGGCAGCAAAATATAGTAGCATTTCCAATCCTGTCAGTACACCAGGTATGATCAATAGGCCACTTTATTAGGAAACTTTCTGCTAAAGGGTTACTTTTTAAAAAAAGAAATAGCTCAATTTTCCTATGTGTTTTATTCTTTATATTGTGTTGTTTTGACAGCATTTCATTATTCATTCAATACGTAGATTAGAGACCACCTTCTCAATATTTAATACATCCATCTATTTCTGATTACTTCTGTGTTTCTGTTTAAAACCAGATGGATTAAACCTTCAAGTAAGGAATTTAGTGAATGAATATGAGATTCAAATGTTCAAACAACCACTGAGTGCCTTGATTGCACTAATCAGGGGTCTGCAAAGTCGGCTCTTTTAAGACTGGTGGACTTCAACTCCCAGAGTTCCCCAGCCAGCATAGCTGGCTGGGGAATTCTGGGAGTTGAAGTCCACCAGTCTTAAAAGAGCCGACTTTGCAGACCCCTGCACTAACTAAAGGGGAGCTCAAATATAAATACTTAGGGATGCAAGAGGCTGATACTCTGATACGAATAGGGGAAGAAATGAGAGGGTGCATGTGAGTGCAAGGGAGGCATTATGCAGCTCCGAGAGATTGAGAAAGAAGTGCAGGGTATGGCAGGAATGTGAAGGTGCATTGCAGGTGGTGTGTGCATGCAAAGGAGCAGTGTGGATCAGAGAGGGTGCATGAGGATATGCAAATGGATGACATGTTGCAAGTGCAGATAGGCTTGGGAAGAGGGAACAGGTGGGACAGCCCTACCCCAGTAGCTTGTGATCTTTCCTGCCCGCTTTTCCATTGACTTTCTGGGAAAGACAGCAGGGAAATTTGCAAACGGTGATCATGTGATTGCAGGGCACTGCAACCAGTTGTGTGAACCAATTGCCAAGCACCAGATTGTGATCACATGATCATGTGGATGCCAGGAGAGCTGGAATTTCAAGGACCACTTGTAACCACCATTTGTTCAGCACTGTGGTGATTTTGAACAGTTGCTGAACAAATGGTGATTGGTTGAAGACTATCTGTATAGGCAACAGAATATCAGAAGAGCTGTGTATGAATTTATTTGTGTATTGCTTATATGTCACAGTCTGCTGATGACGGAACTTGCAAATAAGGGAGACAACCAAATTCAGTTGAATAGCAATCAAGGATAGGCAAGTTTGTATCTATCAGAAGATTACATTTTGCATATACCTTTCTCAAACTTGCTAAAGATGATGGAAACTAAAGTTCAAAACTTCTGAAGGACACTAGCTGTTCTCATCCCTCTATTGCTCCAAATTCTGCAGGCATTACACAAAACCTAGCCATGATATCCAATAGAATTAACATTTTTGAAGATGTTCTTATATCGTCTTGAAATCTAGAGTAAATATATTTCTACTAAAGTAGATTGCAGTAAAAATCAATTGTACAAATACCCTGTTTCCCTGAAAATAAGACCTCCCGGGATAATAAGCCCAAGTGGGCTTTTGAAGTAAGCCCTCACCTGAAAATAAGCCCTCCCTCAAAATATTGCAACACAGCAGCACCCATGAGGTGACCATGCTCACTGCCTCCTGCACCTCAAAAATAATAAGACCTCTCCAAAAATAAGGCCAAGTATTTATTTCAGGGTTCAAAAGAACCTAAGACCCTGTCTTATTTTTTGGGAAACATGGTAGATTAAAAGAGTTTATGAAAACATGCTTTAAAATATTATAAGAGGGTATAAAAACAAAACAATAAACAAAATAAAAGCAAAGAAAAAACTTAAAATTATTCTGACCCAGCCTTAGCAGAAGCAAGAAACAGACTCCTTGTCATGAAAACCTCTTCGTTATTTACCTCCTGTGAATTAATTGCATTCACCCACCAAAAAGTCCAGGCAATAGTCCTTCAAGGAGTTAACTGCAGTAACAGACCTTATCAGTTCCTTATGATAATTGAGCTCCCAGCCAAAAGGCTGCAAATTAAGTTCTGGCAAGAAGTCTTTGTGGCAGTTACAATAGTCTTTGTTGTCTCCTACAACAACCACACTCGCCTTTCCTTCTATTTATTCCCCAGCGGATGGGTGTGTGTGTGTGAATTCAGCATCCACATGTGCTTTGCTTTCCAAGTCGACTCCTTGTCCTCTGTTGTTCACCTCTCCTAAATGCTCTGCACATACGTACATCTGAACAGGCCCCAGCTGTTCTTCCTCCTCACTCATATCAGCCTCCAAAGGCAGCTGCCTCTCAGTGGCTGGGAAATGTCGGACAGCCCTGGCTCTATCTCTGTGTCTGACACAGAACATCCATCAGAGCCTTCCCCAGACTCCAGAACTGGCTCAAGTTCCTCCCCAACCTCTTCATCATCCGAGTCTGCCACCGGCTATGCTGGCAGCTGGCAGACCACAACAAAAATATCACAGCCACATCAGCACATAATTAAAATGCCTAGGAAAATATGAATGTCTTTGCCTGGTGCCAAAAAGATAAAGAAATGGTACCATAGAATAACAGAGTTGGAAGGCAACTTGGCGGTCTTCTAGTAGACCCAAACAGGAGACCCATAGTTGGAGCACCCACACCTTCTGGAGGCAAGCTATTCCATTGATTGACTACTCTCTCCATTAGGAAATTTCTGCTTAGATCTAGGTTGCTTTTCTCCTTGGTTACTTTCCAATCATTGTTTCTTGTCTTGCTTTGGAAAATAGTTGAACCCCTCATCTTTGTATGAGCCCCTTAATATTGGTACAGTGCTACCATGTCATCACTAATCCTTCTTCTCATTAGACTAGACCATGGCTGGCTGGGGAATTCTGGGAGTTGAAGTCCACCCAGCTTAAAAGAGCCAACTTTGCAGACCCCTGGACTAGATATACCAAATTCCTGTAACAGTTCTCCACATTTTAGCTTCCAGCCCCATAATCATTTTTGTTACCATGGAGAGGTGTTCAAATAGTGGGTTACAACTGAAAAAGCTTTGTCCCAAATAGTAAGGAAAAGGTAAGAAAGAGAGTAATGCTGCCTTCATCACTCTTAATATAAGCTGATTTGGAGAATAGCTTTGGATGGCTTTCAAGATTCTGTTACCTTAGCATTACTCATTCATTTCAGAAGTCAAAGCGACTTTTAATTCCTAAGTTTGCCAGTCTTAAAGGGTTTGACAACATGGAGAGAGTCATTGCTTCAAAACTTTAGTCTCATGCTGTGAAGGGCTTAAGTTTTAAATGGAAAGTAATTGGGAACTATTGAAGAGCCAAACGAGCAGGTTATGTTTATGGTATGTCACTCAGTTCTAATAAGGATTCTTACTACAATATTTTAATTGGTGTTTTGGAGCAAAGTCAGGGTCATGTAAAATATATGGCAGCAATCTAAAAATGATCAGAGAGAGCTTATTTCTGTCTAAGTATTGCTGCAGCTGTCATACTAGCCCTAATTGATGAAAGCTGTTTTTTGTCACTGATGCAATGTGTGTTGTAATTTCAGAAATTGATCCAGAAGCACCTCTAAGCTACAGACTTAATCCTTTAGAGTCTATCTTGTCTGCACTTAGCTCTAGTTTGCTAACCTTCATAACCAGGCACTGATTTATTAATCATGCATCCACATCTTCTCACTAAATGAGACAACCTATGAGTGCCAAGGGTGAACAAGCATGTGGTGATGTTATATCAGGCCTTAACACTGAAATTCATTTAGAGAAGTGATTAAACAATCATGGACACTTCTACTGCTGGAACTTTAGAATACAATTATAGGTAAGATTGATCAATTTTCCTTCAAAGTGTATAGCCATGAAGTGACGCAACAATCTACTTGGGGTTCTATATGACCTCTAGTTGGGTCAGATCCCAAAAGGAACCAAGCCATTTGGAGAAGCTTGGGTAAAGCTACTCAGAAGCTTGCTTTTTCAACTCCTTATGACCATAAAATAGTGATAATGAAGTTTCTATTAGTGATCAGATTTGAGATGAGGTTATCCTCCTGCATTCTAATAATCCTCTATCTGTACTTCATTGCCTTCAGGCAAGAGTCTCTGTCATGGGGGAAGAAATTCAGAAATTATTGCATCCATCATTTTGGTCACCTCTGTATTCCACATGCAGCTAAATCTTCTAGAATCCATTGGAATCATCCAGCCTTTGGAAGCAGATCATCCTAGTAGATCTCTTTTCCTAATTATTTCTACAGAGAGGAATAATTGTTGGAAAACTAAATCTCAGCAGGACATGGTTTGATTGTAACAAGGGAAGAAATATCAAATATCTGACTTTCAGCCTACTATCTTCCTGCCTAACAAAGGGAAACTAAATCACAGTGGGTCCTGCCACATTGAAAATTTCTCATCTTGCAGTCTGTCCTCTATAACATTCTCTATAACAATATGACATTTGTCCTCCCTGTCACTTCACAAAAACAGAGTGGGTGTATAGTGCCTGGAAGCCGTGCGGATCTGGATGGGAAGTAACGGACTCAGGCTCAACCCGACCAAGACCGAGTGGCTGTGGTTTCCGGCTGCCCGATTCAACCAGCTGACTCCATCGCTGGCCATAGGGGGCGAACATCTTGCCCCTGTGGATGGGGCGCGCAACTTGGGTGTCCTCCTGGATACCCGGCTGTCCATGGAAGATCAAGTGACAGCCGTGGCCAGGAGGGCGTTTTACCAGGTTCGCCTGGTACGCCAGTTGCGCCCCCTATTGGATCGGGATGCCCTTCGCACAGTCACTCATGCTCTCGTGACATCCCGACTGGATTATTGCAACTCTCTCTACATGGGGCTCCCCTTGAGGTGTACCCGGAGGCTTCAGTTGGTCCAGAACGCAGCCGCGCGAGCAATTATGGGCACCTCTAGGTTTGCCCACGTAACACCGCTCTTGCGCGAGCTGCACTGGCTACCTGTCGTCTTCCGGGTGCGCTTCAAGGTGTTAATTACCATCTTCAAAGCGCTCCATGGCTCGGGACCTAGCTACCTGCGGGATCGGATCCTGCCCCATACATCCTCACGGCCGATTCGCTCCCACAGAGAGGGACTTCTCCGGGTGCCGTCCACTAGACTTTGTCAGCGGGCGACGCCCAGGGGAAGGGCCTTCTCTGTGGCGGGCCCAGCCCTCTGGAACGACCTTCCCCCCGATATCAGGACAACCACGGACCTCCGCTCCTTCCGCTTAAAATTAAAGACACACTTTTTTCGCCTGGCCGGCCTTGGGTAGTCTCTTTTTAGGTTAGGGGTTTTAGGGGTATTTTTAGTTTAGTTTATGGGTTTTAGCGCAGGATCAATTTAATCCATTTTTAATTTTGTATTTTGTATTTTGTCTGTGGTCTTATTTGTATTTTAATTGCCTGTGCCCCGCCTCGAGTCCCCCTTGGGGAGAGAGAGCGGGATATAAAATTAAATTATTATTATTATTATTATAGAAATATAGGGGACTGAAAATGTATGGATTTTTCAGTCTATCTAGGTTCTCAAAATGCTGCTTCAAACACATCTGCTCAAAATACTGTTTTAAACATTGTGAACGCTAGAGAATTCACAGTCTGATCTAGACATTATAAAGCATCATGTAATTTGTTCAAGATTCCTAAACTTCCCTTAGTTGTCTAAGCTTTGACATTGCAGACATTTTTTATTAAATTAAAAACAAAACAGGCACACAAATAAACAAATTATCTATCCATCAAGAGTTAGAATGATACCAGTGAACGTCAGGACTCTGCATTAACCAGTAACCATAGCTATTAATATGCATATTCAGAGATTTGAAAATGCATTAGAAGAGATTCATTCTTGGTATGAACCAGAAGATTTCTTCTTAGAAACTGAGGGGCAAGAACTAAGAAAGAAGCAGAGGTGAGGTGGCGTATTTCAGTGATTTTAAATGTCAGCAGGGAATTCAACAGGGGGAAATTTACCTAAGTTAAATTTTCTTCTTCAGTCACTGTGGCTGACTTCACGGTGTCCTTCCCAACCCAAATAAGGCCCGGAAAGAATGTGCAAAGAGTATGCTAAGAATACATTTCAGCTTGGTTGGATAAGATTACCGTCAAGTCTGTATTTCATGTTTTCTGCCATAGACCTCAAAGAACTGTAATCATATTAAAAGAAGCGGCTAGGGCTTTGACAGCTCCTTCCAGTTCCTTTGTGCTGCCTTTGCTTTTACCCGCTTGGCTTTCTAGTTTGGAGCTGGGTGCTTAAAACTGAATAAAATAGATCAAGTCCCTGAGTGGTGCCTAGGATGCCAAATAAGCTGAGCTACAGATCTGCTGAGAGCCATGGCTATTTTTATTAGAAGCTGATACTTTAGTGTAGCTGTGAACACTGCCTTGGGAGAGGGTTAGTTTCTAGCGAAGGTGGGGAAGGCAAGGCAGGGCTTTGTAGAGAAAGTAGCTCAAAAGAAGAACCCAAAGAAAGTTAGAAGTGCAGAGGACGTCCCACCTTTTAATACACCAACTCCTGCGAGAGTCAACATTGGCCCTGTCAGATCCTCTGAGCTGCTAATACAACTTGACCTTTTTTCACAGTGCATTTCTTACCATCAGCATTATGACTGAGATTGCAGCAGAAGGTACTGTAATAATCTTGATGTTCTAATTGTCTGAAAAAGATTTCTACTCACTATTTTTAATAGACTCAGCCACTCAGCATGATCTATCTCTATATATATTTTAGGAAATTGTGGCTTTGCTGAAGGGCATGCTTGAAGGGAAGAAGCTGCTCCTCTTTAGCAGCTGGAATTTGTACTAGTTAATAAAACCTGATAATCAGTCCCCTCTAAAAATAGCCCTGGTCATATAAAGCTTGGGAAGGCAGGCTTAGACATAGAGGCTGCAGAATAAAAAAATGACAAAAAAATAATAATAAAGCTGGGAGGGTAGATTTTAAAGCTCATCCTAGTCACTGTATCGTTGTTTGGCATTTATGTACTTTTTCCCTTTCTGAATCCATCTTACGTTTGCTGGCAAACCTTTGAGGCACTTTTTAAAGAAATTTTATCTTGCTTTTATTATTTTTATAAGTAACTCAAGGCAGTGAACATACCTAATACTTGTTACTCTTCCTGTTTTTCCTCCCACAACAACAACCCTTGAAGTGATTTGAGCTAAGGAAGAGTGACTTGCTCAGAGTCACCCGGCCAGCTTTCATGCCTAAGGCAGGATAATTCCTGCTTGGTTTTATTTTTATTTTTTTAATCTATGTATCAAATTTAGAAACCCCCAATCTCCCTCACAGAGGGACTCTGGGCTGAGTACAAGTAAACTATTAAAGCATAAAAACTGTATATAGAATTTAGACAAAAGGCAAACATAGGTAAAATTCAGAATTAAAAGGTGGAAGAGAAGGCCTTTAGGCACTATTCAGCCCTACAATTGCGTGCTCCTCTGTGACCCCCAAACAAGATGGAGAGCAAGGTGTTTAGACATTTCCAAAAGGCCAGGAAAGTGGGGGCAGAGCTCACCTCTGGGGGTAGAATGTTCTAAAAAGTGGAGGTAGCACCAGAAAAGGCTTCCTTCCTGGGTGCCACCAATTGAAATTTTTTAACTGACAGGGTCTGCAACATACCAATACTGTCTGACTGGGTGGGACAAGCTGATGTAATAGGGTGAAGATGGTCCTGCAGGTAACCTGGCCCCATGCCATGTAGGGATAATTTTAATTTCCTGTTTCATACATTTTACGTTCTGCTGATTTTTGCAGTATTCCACTTCACAAATTATATGAGCTCAAAACTGGCTTTCCACCAAAGGTATGCCCAATAGAATAATGTTAGAAATAATGCAATTTCAAATGCTGTTTCCATGTTGTCACACTATATTTTAGGTTGATGCATATCTATATTAAAATAATTCTGCCTGCCTGCCTGCCTGCCTGCCTGCCTGCCTGCCTGCCTGCCTGCCTGCCTGCCTGCCTGCCTACCTACCTACCTACCTACCTACCTACCTACCTACCTACCTACCTACCTACCTACCTATCTATCTATCTATCTATCTATCTATCTATCTATCTTAAATGTATTTGGTTTAATGTGAGCTGCTGTTTACTAAACAAATATTTCTCTAGTGCATTTGTTTTCAGATCATGCCTTGAAAATGTGCAAATATTTCTCTCTACATAAAAGAAAAGTCAGGATTCTGATCTCCCCCACTGTGTTTAATTAGGGAAATGCAGCATGGGTTGTTACAGAAGAAGTAAAATGCAGGATTTGAACCTTGAGGAACAAATCACTTAAAGGCATGATGCAAATGTAAATGCTACACAGTATGCCTTATCAAATTAAATCTTTGAAATACATTTGGTCCTTTGTAAGACTAGATGCTATTAATCCTAGAAGTCTTCCGTAATATAGTTTTGGAAGCTGTATATGAGGGTTGCCTGAATGAAGGCTAGAGAGAATAAAATCTGAACTTATAAATAAAAAAATGGTTATCTTGAAAATATCAATAGTTCATGAATAATTTTAATATGTCCAGACTATTAATGTATACAAACGCTTTATTCAGTACAATGATGAAGGGTTTTTTTAAATGTAGGTTTTTAAATATATTGTTCAGTTTTACAATGGAATCTCATAGCAATTTTTTCCATTATGAATCTTTGAATTCTACTTTCCCAAGCTTATAACCATCCTTTTTGTAACAAAAGCTCTTATTCAACAGACTAACACTGTGTCCCAAATCACTGCAGTTGTTAATGAAATATGAAAGCAAAATAAGTTTAATATAATAGAATTTGCATTGGATATTATTGGAGACTGAATCTGTTGCTTTCTATTTGTGGGATGCTTAATATTCATGTTGAGTGGTATGTTTGTGAAGAACAGGCACAAAGCCAATATAGCTGTCCACTTTGATTAGAGTTTGGGTAGATGTAATGAAGTATTTGAAGAAGAACATGTTGAAGCTGGGCAAGACCAGGTTCATACAAAAGACCAAAATTCTTTAAAAGGTAACAATCTACTTCCTGGCTCAAAAGGTTGAAACCAGTGACCAACACAAAACAAAACGAACAGGTTAAGGGATGTAATATTAAATGGATGCTAAATTTTGGACCAATATTGGCACTGGAAAAAAATGTGGACTAAAATATTTAATTTACTCTGCTCAACAATTTAAGAGACTATCTTTATAAAATTATATATTGATGTCATTTGTCACCTATGAAACAAAAATGTATAAAAATATTTCAAGTAAAGTTTTGGAATATGGAAAAGTGGATGGAACCTATTATCATATGCAATGGAATTATGAAGTGACCAAAATGTTTGGTTGATGATCCACAGGACATTGGAGAAAATAATGGGAATCCCTTTTTAGATGATACCAGACCTTTACTTATTAGAGTCAATGGAAAAAGAACTGAGTAAAAAGCATGTGTCTTATTGTTGCACATTGTTACAGCATCAAGATTATTATATCCACAGAAATGGAAAAGTAAAGAAGCTTCAAACAATGAAGAGTATCAGTATTTAAATAGTGAAGGCTATTTAAAGTTACAGACTTGTCAGAAATGGACAAAACTTACTTGTCTAACAAGAGAGAAATCTACAGAGGGTTTTATTAAAAATTGGAGTTACAAACGTAGAGAAAAATAGTTTGATGATAAAGGTTTTCGTAGATTAAACAAGGGGAGATCATGGGAAATGTAAATAGTGTTTAAAATAATATAAGAAATGGTTAATGGATGCCTGAAGAAAGTGAAGGATGGAAATAAGACTACGAATTTTTAAAATTATGTTAGATGGTTTGTTTTGGTTTTGTATATGTTTGTATGTTTTTGTATGTGTTCTTATGTCCATTTTATATGTAGAATTTTAACTGAGTAGCTGATGTAACTAAGAATTATTTTTCCTGAGAAGAGTTATGGGGAGTTTTTCTACCACATAATTTATTTGATGTAAACATCTGCATTATTATTATGCAGATATCTTGAGTCTTGCAATTATTAAATGTAAAGCTCACTTGGAATGTTCTAGTAGAGGGATAAAATATAAAATATAGGAAATTTAAAAAAGAAAGAAAAGTTTTGTTTGGATTTTAGCATCCCAGAAGATCGTGGTAGTTTATAGATGGCAAAAAATAACTTTCAAAGGAAACAGAGGTCTTTGACAGATAGTTGGGGCAGTTATACAGCAGTTCTTTTTTATAGTTATATATTTTATCAAATTTTCTAAAATAAAGATTACAAGTGAAAAAGTAATGAAAGCAAAAGCTAAACATGCAAGAAAGAGAAAAGGAAAATAGAAAAGAAAGAAAAAATATATAAAGAGATTGCCAACCTTTTTTACAACAATTATCCAATCTAATAAAAGAGTATGTGTATATATAGAGAGATATAGATATAACTACATAGAACAATCATTACCTAAAACATTGCATAACAATTATTTTAAAAACATTAAAATCTATAAAAGTAAATTAATAAAACAGTGAAAGAAAATAATAGATGTAGGGATGTGAATAATAGTGGAGCCGCTCATGATTTCACACATCCTCTGGGTTGGGTAAAGAAAATTCCATTTATCATGCTTTATAGCAAGATCAATTTTTCTTAAATACTAGTATTAATTTATTAGTAATTTATGCTAGTATTGATAATGGTTTCTTTTTTTATATAAATAACAAACAAATGAAGGCAAATATATGTGTTGCAGGATCCAATCTCAGTTTGTCACTGGAAACATAAGTTTCCAGTGACAGAGATTGAGGCCATGGTCTCATTTGCAGGATCAATTGTCAGTAGAGGCAGACCTCCAGGGATGCTTTAAGAGGCAAGGCAATGCAATGCAAATCAATGGTAAGGCATGGAAAAGTTAAGAAACTTAAACAAAGGGTATTAAAAAGTAAAGGCATACTTTTAAATATGTTTCAAAACAATCAAGGCCTTTTTGATATATCCCATGGTACATAAGTTGAGTCTTCTGAGATTTTGGGCTCATGTTAAAGCCCATCCACATTCGGATGAGTGGAAAGTTCCATGGGGATGGATTCCAGCATGAGTCAAAAAACTTGGAAGACTAAATCTCTGGTCCCAGTGACTGACCCAGATTGGATCCTGCAATAACAATAGCATTTTTTTAAAAGAACCATAACTGTCCTAAGCAACAAATGATATGTTTTGTCTACTTCTTATGCTGAAAACGGTCTTAAGTGAAAATAACCAAACAAACAAATGAAGATTTTTTTTAACCAGGGTTTAAAAATTACATTTAATTAGCATACATTTATTTAAGATAACTTCCGCAATTATTCACAGCAGTGATTCTTTGAGGTTGCTTTCTATATAAAATCTTATTAAGAATATGTTCCTCTTCAAATTATATTTGGCATATTTGTATTTGTCAGCTTGTGGGTGCATGGTATAATCTCACAGTGAAAGGTGATGAAGTCTTCAATATATAATATTGTAAACAAATGGAATGATGGAGAGATTTCTATTTCTGTTGTTAACTGTTTAGTTAAAGGGAGCTTTTCCAGTATTCATTTGAATATGAGCAGAACATTCCTAGCATTCAAGAGGTTCTGTTTTCTTGATATCCTTGATTCTATAGAGATCCTGTGGAAAGTAACCTTCTGTGCCTCATTTTTCTGCTCAACAAGGGAAGTCAGAGATTGAGGCCATGGTCTTATTTGCAGGATCAATTGTCAGTAGAGGCAGACCTCCAGGGATGCTTTAAGAGGCAATGCAATGCAATGCAAATCAATGGTAAGGCATGGAAAACTTAAACAAAGGGTATTAAAAGGTAAAGGCATACTTTTAAATATGTTTCAAAACAATCAAGGCCTTTTTGATATAGATTAATAAGACAAGAACCATTATATAGATAATGGTTCTTTAGATTAATAAGACAAGAACCATTATACTTAAAGTGAAATAAAAGCTGTGGTGGCATAGTGATTAGAATGCACACAGGCTAACTCTGCTGACTGCCAGGAGATTGATCCTGACCGGCTCAAGGTTGACTCAGTCTTCCATCCTTCGGAGGTAAAATGAGGACAAAATTGTTGGGAACACTATGCTAATACTATAAACTGCTTAGTGAGGGCTATGAAGCACTAGAGAAGCATTATAAAGCGGTATATAAGTCTAAGTTCCATTGCTAAATTGTTAATGATTTTCTCCAACATCTTTAACCCCAGACTTTTGCAGGCCAGTTTGTATCCCCCTTGAAATGTATTATCAGCAAACTGAATGAATAACAAACTGCTCATTGTAATTTTTATCTACTATTTACAATTTGTTTCTTTTATTTTATTAAATTATTGAATCAAAGTATCCTGTATTCAAAAAAATCCCTAAAGAATTGCCTATGAAATCCTGATTGCATTTATGGATTCCTTCATATTTTTCTGGATTCCCCCCCCCCCCCAAAACCCCAAAACCGTGTATATTTCAGTGAATATATTTTAGTTATGCAGATTGAAGTTAACCAAGTGTGGTAAGAAAGAACAATATCCTGTTTTTTATATATAATTATTTGTCAAATACTTAATTTTAACAGATACTTTCTGTGTAAATCTGTATTTTATTCTGATTTGTTAGTTCGAACTTTTCTTCAGAGGTAACTGGTTGGCCTCTGTAAGAAAGAAAATGTTGACATATAACATGACATGAGAAGAACTATTCTTATAATCTTGTGAACATCCTAAGGAAATTTGTCTGGATAATAACCACATTACCTTCTGGTTTACTGGGAGACCAAAGTTGTTTTTGTTTATTCTAGAATGTTTTGGGTTCTATCCCCCTCCAAAATCTATAATGATTACACTCAAGCTAAGGAGATGGAGGTTCCCCTTTTATCAAGTATTACAATAAAATGCACCTTCTAAAATATTCTTATACATTGAAAATGTAAAATCCATTCTGTTGGAACCCATTCTTTGCTGCATGAAATCTATTCAATAATTAGCCTATGGAAACGATATAAAAAAGAGTAGTTTGGTCAGTTATTGTTCCTTCTGGGTTTTACCATCTCTGCAGAAATGACTATACCAAGGTGTTTGTGAAACTGCAGGTGACACAGTATACCCAATGAGGGGGGAAAAGTCAGCTCTTTTGTTCTCCCAAGAGAGATAAATCTGCAATCTGAACTTTTGCATCTTTATCTCTTTGCATTAATTTAAAATAGAAATGTTTTTGTGGGACCACATAATGCATTCATAATATGCAAAAGAATTTTGACAGGATCAACAATGCTGTCTTATTTTTTTAGAATCTAATCCCTTTTTGTATTTGAATAATTCTGAAATGCATAAAAGCAATTAACCCTCCCCCCACCAATAATAGGAATATAGAAGGGGGGATCATAAGGTTTAGTATATAGGAACTATATTCTTTTTCATATACATTCACAGTAAATTCAGGATGTTTCCATTCTAATCTAAAAGTACTATGAAATTACTTCTAAATTTTAAAGAAAAAAATATACTTCAGTATCACCTTATTTTTCTATCTTGAGAAAGTTTACAATTATGTGTATGTGTGGTCTGAATATATATGTTATTTTGAACTGAAGAGACTTTCATTTTCTCTCATAGTACTCTCAAGGTATTCTTGTGAGTACTTTCTGGAAATATTATTTGAGTATTTTCTATTTTATGTGTTGTGTTGTGTTGTGTTGTGTTGTGTTGTGTTCTATTCTATTCTATTCTATTCTCCGTTCCCCGCCACATGTTGCTGTGGCCCAGTCTGGTTAAATGGCCAACCAATCTGTGTGTAGATCTACACCTGCACACACAAACACATACCCCTACCTACTTACCTACTCCCTCTTTCCCTCTACCTACCTACCTACTTACCTACCTACCTACCTACCTACCTACCTACCTACCTACCTATGGACAGAGTATTTTATGTCATAAAGGATGACATAATACCTGTGGCCCACTGCTCTCTCTGTATCCATCTACCTACCTTTTTTACATTTTTTTTACATTTCCGTTCTGTGTACCTGGCACAGGTGTGACATCTACACAATCTATATATATCATTGGTGCCGTACTTGAAAGGAATGTTGTGTGAAAATTTGGAAGTGGTCAATGCAGTACTTTCGGAGATTAGTGGTTTTGAACAAACTCTTGTTAAATTTTTATTTATATAGATTATATATTATATTATATTATATTATATTATATTATATTATATTATATTATATTATATTATATTATATTATATTATATTATATTATATTATATTATATTATATTATATTATATTATATTATATTATATTATATTATATTATATTATATTATATTATATTATATTATATTATATTATATTATATTATATTATATTATATTATATTATATTATATTATATTATATTATATTATATTATATTATATTATATTATTTACTGGAGGGACCATCACATCCCACTGGAATTGGCACATCTCACCTGTGCTGCTAAAGGAGGCATGCCATGAGCACTGTCAACCTGATTATTCTGGTGGATGAGGTCCAGGACCAGCACCTTCTCTTCTGTTGCACTTGCGCTCTGGAACATCTTCCCTCTCCCGGTGTGTGGTCAGCCCCTATCCTCCTGACTTTCTGCAAGAGCCTAAAGGCCTGGCTCTGCTGGCTAGCTTGGGGCTTCAGTGGGGGGAAATCAGTGGGGGGGACAACAACAGATCTCACCTCCTCCCCATCTTACCCCCATTCTCCCCATCATTAATTGGATTATAGCATTGGGTTTCTTTTAGCTTATTAATGTATATTTATCTTTTATGATTGCAAGCCACCTCAAGTTACCTTGTGGTAAGATGGGCAGCCAATAAATTTTATAAATAAATAACTCAAAGGTCATCAAATTATCTTGGCTTCATTTGTGTTGCTTACTAGAATGTTAGAATCCATCATGGAAAATCAGAAGGAAACCCAGGCCATCTTATGCTTAGAATTAAGGAAATAAGAATATTGTTCTACCTTAGAATTGCTGTGCTTTATTTACTGAAATTCATCTCTGGGTAAATTAGATCCAGAGGATGTTAACTTGCATTTAACATCTTTTCCCCCCATTATCTCTTACATAAGGCAAGTAACCAGTAACTTTTCAGATGTTTTGAACTAACTCAAACAATTCTTTTCCATCAGATTACTAGCTCTGCCTTCCCTTTATGTAATTCTTTCTACAGACAACCATCTTAAGGTGGAAGAATAATAAAACTTTGCTAAAGGGGTGCTTTGATTTGATGAAGACTTGATCAAATGAAGTAGATTTGTGAATTGAAGTAGAGACACCATTTGAGTGCATTAAATCAAATTGTGATAACTGAAACATGTGAAAATTGGTTTTGTCTGAAAAATCCACCAGCCTCACTATTTTAATCTCATTCTGTGAAATATAAAATAGATGCTTTCATAGTATAGATCATGGATAAATATTTTTATGAATTAATTTATTAAATCAGTTTTCCCTTAGAACTTATTAAAGGACAAATTGAGTTGTATTTTCTTGAATCTTAAATTTCCAATTTGAATGGATCAGTTTGATTTGCCCAAGATCTTTTCATTGGGAATCTATTTGTTTGGAAACATTTGAGATGACCCTGAGCAGAAGTGGTATTCTGCCAGTTCTAACAGGTTCTGGAGAACCGGTAGCAGAAATTTTGAGAAGGGGGGGGGGGAATGGGGAGTTTGCAGTATCCTTTCCCTGCCACGCCTAGAAAGCCATGCCACAGAACCAATAGTAAAATTCTTTGAATCCCACCACTGACCCTGAGGCACCAGGAATTTCTTTCCAGCTTCTAATCTTTTCATCATTTTTTGTCTTCATCATTGCCAGACTTGAAGTATATAGTTAGGCAGAACGAAGCAAATGCACTTTTTTATTGTTGCTATTGGCAATGATCAGAATCAGAAACCATTCTGATATAGACATGCCTCATTCAGATAATCTCCTGAACAATGAATGAGAAATGTTAAAAGAAAAAAGCACTAGCCTTATGATTAATTTTAATTATTAATGTGAAAAATCTATATGAAAAAAAATTATATCTTACTTAACACTATCTTCTTCTTATGAAGTGCATTTGGATTTATATATTTTTTCTTTTCTTTTTTCAAAATTCAAATTTTCCAGATGCTTTGTTCTTAGTTAAAAGCAATAATAACCTTCACAATAGATTGATGTGGAAATTATGATATCACAAAGGCAGGTTCCAACCCCAAATAGATGTAAGCAGCAGGAGGGAAAGAGCCCTGTAGAAAGAGACACTTTATTTCCATATTAATTCATTTTTAAAATATAAAAGACAGAAGCAATAATAGGTCACGTACTGTTTTAAGGAATATTTTCTGTATCCCTTAAAAGCAGTCCTGAAATTGATTTTGTTGTAGATTTTTCTCATTCAAAACTTATTTTCTAATTCAAAATTCTGCTATACATTTTCATAGAGAAAATGTGTTTGTACATAATTTTGTTTGGTATGTATATATTAATCCAACATTTATAGAATAATTATCTCTTCTAGAAGAGATGAAATATGCATAATATAGTACTTGACTATGACACCATCTAGAAGAGTCAAATCACTTATCCAGAAAAAAGTTATTTAGGTTTTTTAGTGCAAATCTTGCCCAGTGCAGAGGTCAAAGAATACTATATAGTCTCTGCTAAAATGCTCTGACAAAGTACTATATTTTTCACACTATAAGATGCACTTTCACCCCCCAAAAATTGGGTGGAAATGTCTGTGCATCTTATAGAGTGAATGTTGCCAAAGCCTCACCCACCTGTTGGCCCCCACCCAGCCGCTGGCCGTTTGGGGCCTTCGCACGTCCTGTTTTTGGCTTCCGTGCATCCCGTGTTTGGCCTGTTCCAGGGGGCGGGGATCACTGCTCCCTATCGCCGCTGCCATGGCTCGCCAACATTGTTTGCCGCCACTGTTCACCCCTGACGATATGGAACAGGCCAAAAACAGGATGCGCAGAGGCCAAAAACGGGGCATCCAGAAGCCGAAAATGTGACGTGGAGTAGCCAAAAATGGGACGGGTGAAGGGCAAAAACAGGATATGCGGAAGCTGAAAATGGAATGCATGGGGACTGAAAATGAGATACACAAAGGCAGTGATATGCGGTGGCAGCAATGGGCGGCAGCAATCCCCGCAGCCTGGAACAGCCGATTGGTGGTATTTCAGGAAGCCGATCCAACCACCAATCAGCTGCTCATGCTAAATCAGGCTGTGAAAACGTGCTGAAGCTGACCAGGCTCTTTGCTGCTTGCTGCAAGGATGCCAGCCAAATGATTACTGATGGATGCTGGAAGCCAGAGGCAGATTTTTGTTTCTTGTTTCCCCTCCAAAAAGCTATGTGTGTTTTATGGTCTGGAACACAAAAAACAAACAAAATGTCTCTATTCTTTCTTTTCTTCTGAAAACAAATGACCTCAAGATATACGACATGCTAAAACGATCAAAAGTGTGAAAAACGGTCATAAGTCATTTTTTTGGTGTCCTTGTAACTTTGAACAGTCATTAAATGAACTGTTGTAAGTCGAGGACTAGCTGTAATTTTTAGCACTGAGTAATATTCCATTTTCAGTATGTAGAAGCAGAAGTTTTTGGAGAAATCAGAAGTACATCATTTTACCTGCACTATTTTTCTTCAAAATATTTCTAATGCCAGTCATCACATTTTTGAACTAAAACAGAGAACTGCAAAATCAGATAAATACATATACCTCAATCTGCATATTAGTCCAGGTGTTGCAGAGCAGGTGAACTTGAATTAGAATTTGCAATCCTTATGCAAACATTTTTCAAAATGGGGCAAAGAAATCAGGATGACTTCAGAAATATCTGTTTTCCCTTTGATTTTCTAATATGTAAATCAAGTGTTCCACATAACAATTTTAAGGTCTCTGGGCAGGAAGTTTTTTAGTAGTATAATGCCTTTCCAGATAGCTGTTATCTCTGTTAAGTGTTATATAATAATAGTCATCATGATAGAATGTGTTTAAGCAGCATCACCTGTTGCAATCACACAACTGTTCCACTTTTGATGGAACACATAATGTTACTGATTTAGAATTTGGCATTTTGTAGTAGAGCTTTGTAACTGTTACTTGGCACACTTTGTCTCCTGGAGAAATTTGACAGAACCAAAATTATGCCTTGGAAAATGGAAAAAGTGTTGCCTTTTAACATGTAAAAATATTTTTTAAAGCATACAGATTGCAGCTATGTATATGAGTGCACTAAGTTGAATACATCATTCATCAATAACACCCATTTCATACAGGTGGCAAAAGCTATGCCAATTTTGTTCAGCTTACATGACATTTCAAGGTAGAAATCCCAAGTTTCAAACAAATCACTTGATCAGCAGAAGAATGTTTGAACAGAATGCAAATGAAAAGAGGACAAAGAACAAGGGAAATTGTGTACAATGCAAAATGGATAAAATTGTCCTGCTGACAAGGGAGCCAATTAGAATTATGTCTGTCGACTTTGAAAAGCATTAGAATTTTTTCTAGCAAAGCTGGGAGATTGTGTTATCATCATGAATGATTGTAAGGACACATCTGAACAACTCTAATTCTGACAATTGGAGGAGCTGTTTCAAACTTTCAGTCACCACATTTAAATCTGCAAAGATTTCACTTTGCTGCCTAAAATCTGCAGCAAAATAACTTAAAAAGGCATTGATTATCATATTGATAGGGGACATTATTGCACTCATTTGGGAATCATGGTAGAAGTACACTTTTCTTTCCTTAGATATTGTTCACCACTTCTGATTATATGTCATTGTGTAAACCTAGAATAATGTACAGTTTTTAATGCATTAAATTATAATCTAATTTTACATTGGTAAATGTTATGATTTACACTGAAACGATAAATTAAAGTTACACTGTAAAATCAAATTATTTCTATTATGATTTAGTACAGTTGTTTAATCCTCAATATCTTATCTGATATAAAAATAAACATTAGGAATAAGGTATGAATTTCTGTTGAGAATAAATAATTTGTATAGAAACTCTTAATGAAGTTACCTGTGAGACATCAGGTAGAGCTTATTCTCTGTTCTTATATGGCAAGCTTAGTTTATACTGTATATGTTGCCCAAATAAAGCATTGAGTCTCAAAGTCATTGAGACAAGCCACTCAAAATGAGGGCAATGCCAATTTGCCAATTTTGGAATCATTGCCTTCAGCTATATAAACTCATAGCCAAAACTTAATGCTGGATGATTGACTCATCTCAGTTGTTTAAGTGCCATCCTGAGGCTACTTATGGGATGTTGTTGTTATTTAAAGGAACATATTCCTATAAATCACCAAGAATTCAATTTGTTTCAAAATGACTTTTGACTATAAATATTCTCCATGCTTTAAAAAAATATGTTGCATAATATAATGCATTTAACTGTCAAAATAAAAGCCTGCTAGCTAATCTTGTACTTAGGATATAACTTTCATTGGATCAGCAAACAAGTAGCAACAATAAATTAATTTTCACCTTAACCTTGGTTAATACTTATTATTTCTGGAAGATGCTTGATAATATGCTTATTTATGTGGATATCCAACTTGCCATTGGAATTCTGGCTAACTAAAATAGGGTTAAACAGAAAGCAACTTAAAAATAACAAGAGTAATAAAAGCCAAGGTACAATTGAAGGCAAACTGCAATCAAATTTATAATCCCAAACCACAGCAAGATGGAAATTATGGTTTGGTAGTACTGAAAAATAGTTACAACAGCTATAAAACATTTATTAAGTGTACAGTATTATTCCTTAAAGAAAGCTTCTGGATTCTTTATTTTTAAAACCTCTTACAGTGGAGTTAAGTGTTCACTATAAATAAAAGAAACACAATTTCAAATGTAAATTTGAATAAAAACCATTATATATTTGCCTTTATAAAATATGAATATAAAGAACAACAAGAAGCTAAAACATTTAAGGGTTCATTTTACTGTAGAGTATACTTATAATAAAAAAGAGAAATTGGGGCCCATTCTATAGGCATCTTTCAAAAGCTTGTTGTTTTCTTTCCCTTGATCCTGTGGATGTTGTCTTTGACTTTTTTTTAATTCTGTGCTTTTTCTTTACTTCTTTTCATAGTCTCTACTCCCTTTCCCTATACTTTCCCTAAGAATGATGGTTGGTTGCCAACTGTCTTAGGAATTCCTTTCCTTTTGGCTACTTCCGCTGTCGATCTTTGCTGCATTGAATACTTTGCTTCTTGTATTCTCTTCTCTTTTTCCCCTTATTATCTTAGTGGAAATACAGAGTAACTGTGGAAATGCAATGTCAAGACACTGTGCACTGATTTAATTTCTTTTACTTGTTGTTAGGACCTGTGTCCACAACGACTGTCATAGATAACAAGAATGGATCAGTTCCTGTGCCGCATATGAAAATGTCCAAGAGATCAGTATCAGAAGATTTTGCAACAACCTTCAGTTCACCTGCAGCATGGCTCCTTGTAGTTGCTCTTATTGTTACCTGGTCAGCAGTGGCTATTGTCATGTTTGACTTAGTGGATTACAGAACCTTGGCAGGTAATATTCATATATGGTGTAATAATATATAAGGTATTCATGCATGCAGCAGGATCTGGTGAGAAGTGTCGTTTGGGAACTTACTAAATTTATTGTTCTCCACAAATTAGCGGAGTTATGAACCAAACACAAGTCGTTAACATTAATTTCAGTTATAAAATATCTGGGATATCTAGTTATTCTACTTTATTTCTTTTTATGTAATTATTTATAAAATTTGTATATTATTGTCCACCCTAGATTGTTCAAGATTTTGTTTACAATCTTTAGCTGAATCAAATTATATCCTCCTCTCAGACCTACCTCAGAAACACAAAGAAATGTGGAGGTTGAGACGAAGCACATGTTAACCTCAAGATATTCTTTTTGTGAAGAACTGAAAGATCTTAATACTTGTTTAGCATTTTCATTTAGTTTATAGAAGCTTGCATAACAAATAGTACAATGGAAAAGTTCTGTAGAATGTTTTCATTTGCTTGATTGGGGCTACAATATAAATCAAGCTTCTTAAAGCTAAAAAAAATACTAAAATACTTTGACTAAGGCGAAAGAAGTGAGGAACAAGGAAGAAAACTCCATTTGTTTGAATTCAGTGTAAATATAATTTACATTTAATTCAACTAATGTGATTTTTTTCTTTGTATATGACAATTTTCTCTCCTGTGAAATTAAAAATTACAGTTTGACATAAGGTTTTGGAAGGATTCTGGGATGTAGCCAGCTGTAATCTTTTAGTATGGATGATGATTTCTTCAGAACCAGCAATGGGCAATGCCATAATATCGGTATCATTATTGCATTGCCCTGTAGAAATAAGAAGCTATTATCTAGTCATATGTTAGATCCAATCCATGGGCCAAAACATTGCATGAGCGTTCTTTTCCTTCTTCCTTGTCCTGTTATCTAAATTTCATCCCAATCTATGCCTGAGGTAGTTTAAGGTTATCCTTGGCTTCTTTGTATTTCCATCTTATGCTGACAATTTTGTCATGGTTAAAATCTAGTATCTTCATTTGTACATTGGTTACTGACATGATCAGACCTTGCAATTTGCTTAGCCCTTTCAAGATTGCTTTCAGTTTCTGAATTTATTATACCGAAAAATCTGGGTGCTATTTCATTGTGTGATAGAGGAGAATTTTCTTCTGAAGATGCAAATTTCCAAAGAATTCTGAAATCTCCAAAATTCAGCTGAGCCCTAATTATCATTATTTTGTATTAACTGACTCACAGATTTGTCTGAGCAAATTTCATTTAGCTTTCCAATCTTAATGAGACCATTGAGGATTAAACTTTGGTCTCCAGTTCAATTTTGTGCTTGCTAAATAATTACAAATCATATTTTAATGGCTTGAATAGACTGCACAAAGATTTGTTTAGTATTTTTTTCAATTATATGTGAATGGGGCAATATATTTAACACAATAAAATAACTGCAAATAAGAGTAATTTATGCAGGCAGGATAGATATCCTCTTCGTTAATAATGGCAAACTGTTACTGTATATGTGTGAATTCTCTTACATTATTTCCCCCCCAGATATTGAAGATAGGAAACATTTTCATTAAATCAAATTTAGCATCTGGAAGCAGCAGCCCATGCATGTGCCTCAGTATGTGCATGTTACACATTAGCTAAATGAGCTACATTGGTTAATGTCGCTGACCAGTGGAAGACCATTTTCCACTGAGCTTCAATTGGTCCCAAATCTACTGACCCTTCTAAAGGCCCTTAAGACCGATCATATTCCAGGCATGGGAATCATCATTTTAGTGACAATATGTGATATGCTACATTGTTTAGATTGGTTTAGCCCAGGGGTGGGCAAACTTTGCAACTTTTAAGTCTGAAGGACTTCAGCTCCCAGAAGTCTCCAGCTTTGCTGGCTGGAGAATTCTGGGAGCTGAAGTCCTTTAGACTTAAAGTTGCAAAGTTTGCCCACCCCTGGTTTAGTCTCTTGATTCTTTTGGGTGTAGCTGCATTTTATAATAGGTTTTGTATTGTTTTTGCTGCTGTAAGCTGCCCATAGCTGCTATAACTGAGATGGGCAGTTATATAAATCAAAGAAATAAGGAATGTTAAGAAGGAGAGTGACATCATTGTACACTGCTGTAGTTGTATACTTGCATTTCATGTACTCTTCTGACACTCTTATTTTCATTCTTTCTGACCACTCCTTTTTTCTTTGAATTGCTGTTTTCTGATTCCTACTCCTATTTCTCTGTATTTTCTGCCTGTTTAGAAGAAGAAGCTCAGTCTTTCCAAAGATCTAATTTTTTTTCACTTGCATAGGTTTTTAAAAAAAACCATAGATTAAGAGTTGTATTATATTAGGCAGAGGTTCAAAAGAAGCCGCAGAGCTTCACGTAACCTCCCCCTGCTTTTAAAGAAGTGCATACATACTCCATTTTGGCTTTGTCCTTGTGGCTGGAGATAGAGTTTGTGCCTAAAAGCACATTACTTGTCTTCTCCAAACACCGTCTAATAGGATTGGGGAACTTCTCAGAGCTATATCTATAACTCAAGTGTGGCCTGCTACTTTGATTCCTCCAACAAAATGAGTCTATGAGGGGCTTTTGTCTTTTAGATGAAAGATAGAGAAATTATGAAAGAGCACTCAGAGGTATATATATAAAAAAAGGAGAGAGCTTCTGATAATTATGAAACAACACAGATAGTTCCCCGTGGTCTTATAAATAATAATAAAATGTAGAGTGCAATAAAAGTAGTGTGCTTCATCTTCTAACAAATCATCATACAATTTAACATCTTATTTAAACCCATCCTTAAAATCATCAGATTGATTCAGTAAGCCCCATTGGTTGCCATAAAGTCATTCCTTGAAGTTTAATATGTATAGGTTTAGTCCAGAATTTGTTATCATTATCGGTGGGTAAAGGTTTTTGTTTTAAATTAATGCTTTAAATTTGAAAAGTAGAATTAGATACGCAACCATTTTGGAGTAGGTCAAAGTGCTTTCCTGAATTGTGCCACTACTAAGCAGTGCTTTTGTCAAAAGGTTTTAGATCTCTGACTTCCTCTGTGGTTGGGGCTTTGATTCTCACAGTTTCTGCAACATTTACTCCTTGAGTGATGAAATTGGTAAATAGTACAGAAATTTATATATTCATGCACTGTGGTTTGGATACTGATATATAGGAGAAGAGTAATCACTGAGGCTAATTAATGGAGACTGCACAATATGGGAAGCCTTGATGTCACATGATGCATTTTAATATTTTTGAATTTCCCAGATTTATTCAGATAATTTGAATACATTAGAATCTGCCTTGTTGTAGAGGTAACCCATGTTCTTCATTGAAACAAATAACTAGACATGCATCATCTGGTAAGGTTCTTAATACCAATACAAAGTTGATTTAAGACAAAAATGTAAAACAGCAATATGGGAGGTCTATAACCAAGCTGTTCTGATACTTTTCTAGCAACAGATGTATTTTGATTTCAAAGTTAGAAGTCCTGTAATGCAGCTTTTACTTTAACTAGTAACTATAAATTACTCTAAAATGCGGTCTTAAAAACACAAAGGAATATCCCTTAACTTAAGACAGAAGGAAATACCCTAGTGAATATTTTAGATGTTCATGCTCACAGAAAAAAATTGAGAGCCAAAGAAAATGTTAAATTAGAAAGGTGTTGTTTCATCATGTGGCTGATTCTACTAGCTATGAAAAAAACAAGTTTGCTTTCATATTTTGAACTGAACTGAAGTTTTTGTAACAATGATATAGGAAAGCTACAAAGAAGTTTGATTATAAAAAAAGTTTGATAATTAAAGAAAGCTCACTAAATGCGATTATCAAAGAAAATCAAAGCTAATTCAGATTTTATTGCATGAAATGGGCAAAATAAACTATAGAATAGTTTTAGTTTTTTAATAATTTTGTTAGGTACAAAATACAGCTCAGATATTTAATTACACACACACACACACACACATTTTGACTTAATCTACCTATTGGATGATTTCTAATATTAAATTGTTGAAACTCTTTTATAAAACAGCCTAAACTTAATCAGATTAGAAAGTTATATAGTCCCAACTTGTTGCAAAAATGAAGATTCAAGCCTATCTAAATCTGAATAACATATGAGTTTTAATTACTACATACCTTAAGAACTCCAGTGAGAAAAATCTATGAAGCTGTAATTCAAATACAAGAAAATCCATATCCAGTTAATAAAAACAACAGTATAATTTTTTTTAAAATCTAACTGATAAGATACAAACATGAAAGTACCAAAAAGTATCCCAAACTTTCTGGTTTTTTCTTTGAAGATGTTTCTCCATAGACATCATGAAATATAATACACATTCAATAGCTAAAGAAGCTGTCAGAAAGAAGAGTTAAAACCACATCAGGGAGACAAAAATGCCACTTTTAAAAAGCATTGACCTAGCCCTGAAAGTCTCTAATAAAGGCATCCAGTAAATTCAGAAGTCAGAAGTTTCCTCTCTCAGGGTTAAGGTCTCCTTAGTGGCAGTACAGGAAGAAGGGCTTTGAAAATCCCCCAAGGATAAAGATTGAGAAATAACCAAGAGCTGGAGGATCTTGAGACAGAGATGTTAGCTGTATCAGCAACCCACAAGCAGCTCAGTTCAGGCCATGAAATGCAAAACAAAGTGTTTTTTGAAATGTGGAGCAGGGAAGAATATGTGCATTATGGAACTGATTGCTGTCTGCCTCATGCTGACAGCAATCAACTGCTTAATATGGTTTCAAAGTACAAAGTTATTTTGCTAGATTAGGACCAGGATTATGGCTGCTTTAAAGAGCTGCAGAAAGATGCCCACACTCCTGCCTCTGAAAGCTCCAATGCATCTTAATATGGATCTTAGGGTTCCTTAGGTAATTAGTTCTTATACCAAATAGAAAAAGTAGCCTCTTGAACTGCACCACAGACAAACTGATTTTTGATTAAGGGAAAAATAGAACTGGTCTAAATAAATACAGATAATAGATAAATAATAAATATAGGAGACCTGGTGGTACAATAATTAGAATGCAGACTAACTCTGTCCATGGTCTAGGGTTTGATCTTGACGGGCTCCAGGTTGACATAACTTTTCTGAGGTCAGTAAAACGAGGACCCAGATTGTTGGGGGCAATATGCTGTCATTATAAATTGCTCAGAGAATGCTGTAAAGTGCTATAAATAAATAAAGGCAAAAAGCTTTATTACAAGGTTACCATATAAAGGAGTTTAGTATTGCAAAGCAGGAATGACTAACAATGTAAATACTTGCTTGAAATTTTATCACAAATATCTAACTGGAGCAAGTTTGTAATTCTAGAGGTAGTCCACATTTAAGCAACCACAATTGGAACTGGCAACTTGGTCCTTAAGCAAAGTGGTTGCTAGTGAAACCATACTGTAGCTTATAATTTCACTTCAGCTATCATTTGCTTTAGAGATCTGCAAAAGTTATAAATGTGAGGATTGATTGCAAAGTTTCTTTTTCATTACCACTGTAACTGTAAACGGTTGTTGTATGATAGAATCACTGAGCAGTAACTACCTATAATTCATAGAACTTTTTCCTACCATTCAGTCATATCAGATTCTTGGAACCTGCCTGGAGAGGTCCTTGCAGTTTTCTTGGCAATATTTTTTTCAGAAGTGGTTTGCTACTGCCTCCTTCCGAAAGCTGAGAGAAAGCAACTGGCCTGAGGTCAACCCAGTTGGCTTGTGCCCAAGGTGGTACTAGAACTCATGGTCTCCCAGTTTTTAGTCTGATGCTTTAAACACTACACCAAACTGGTTCTCTATTTCACTTTGTATCCCATATTGATTTTTGTTGACCCATATGTCTGTTCCTGATCTTGTTTCCAAGAACAGGAAGGAAGTTTGAAATATAGCAGCTTGAGAAGCAGGATAAAAAAAAAATTCCATAGGTCACTGACCAGCTGTTGGAGGGATGAATACTGTGGCTATTTGGAACTGAGGTTGTCACTAAATCAGAATAATGCATTGCAGACCACTGTCCTGAAGGGCTTAAGATGCTTCAGGTAAAAAAGAAAAACCTGAAGACCAGCTGGAAAAAATAAGTATGGAACATATTAGGCATGGATTTAAGATGACATTATCTGTTCCTGTTATTCAAGAAAGACAAGCAGAGAATGCAGATCTACTAAAAATGTTCATGTTCTCAGTTTTTAATAATTTCTTATGGCTAAAATATCTGATAGATCAATTTACTACTTGATCATTTTTAGAGGTATCCCTGCTACCATCACCTTTTCTAAGTTGTATTCAGACATTATGTTCAGTTATAGCTTGCTGACTACACCATCATAGCCTGATTCATATATCATACTACCACAAACTGAACAGACCACAGCACAGTTTAGCACAATCTCCCCGTTGATGCTCTTTAGATTATATTTAATTTCTATAATTTTTAGTAATGACCATGCTTTCTGAGAGATGTTTGGAAGATGTAATTTATCTTGATGTAAGAATTTACCTTATTACTTGTAATAGTAGTGATAGGAAATAACTTTTTTCCCCAAATGAACCTATGAAGAGTGAGATAATTAGTTTTTTAATTTTTTAATTTTTTCTATGCTGGCAGAAATGCTAATCTGACAACAAGTATCAAGATTAAAATAACTATTCTTATTTTAGCTTGGGTGATTTGAACAACAGAGGCAGAGATAAGTTTGAAAAGTTTGCACATCATATGTATAGGTGTCCATTTCTAACTACAGCAATGACAAAATGGCAATATATGTACAGTGGTACCTCGCTTCACGAACTTAATTCGTGAACTGACTCTGTTCGCGTTCCGAATTGGTCGTGAAGCGAGGCACAATTTCCCATAGGGTTCAATGTAAATCCGGTTAATCCTTTCCGACCTTGTTTTTTGGTCGTGAATCTTGAACGGACTCTGTTCGCGAACAGAATTGGTCGTGAACAGAGGCACAGTTTCCCATAGGGTTCAATGTAAATCCGGTTAATCCGTTCTGACCTTGTTTTTAAAATGTCCGCGGCTCCGGTTCGTGAAGCGAAGCGGGGTTCGTGAATCCGAGCATTTTTACGAACTTTTCTGTTCGTGATGCGAGGGCGGAGTTCGTGCAGCGAGGCGGAGTTCGTGAAGCGAGGCGGAGTTCGTGCAGCGGAGCGTATTTTTACGAACTTTTCCATTCGTGAACCGAAACGGTGTTCGTGCAGCAGAGCACATTTTTTGGAAAATTTCTGGTCGTACACCAAATTGGTCGTGAAGAGAGGCGTTCGTGAAGCGAGGTACCACTGTATTAGGATGTTGTGATGCAAGCTGTACTCTTTAATAATTGCATCATGATGTTGCACATAAGAGACAGAGTTTGAATTGACATGTGCTGATGAACTTCTTATCTCTTTACTACTATTCAGCTCCACCAGTACTTATAATCACACAGTGACTTGCCTGTCCAGTGCAAAGTTGGCAGATTTTACACATTGTTTAAATAAACAGACAAACAGTGTGAGGGATAAGGCAATGATCCTGGGTCTCCTTTGACAAAAGGGATATTGAAAAATGCAGTTAGCCTGTCCTGAAAAATCAAATTCAGGCTGCTAGATAACAAATCGAAGCCTAGAAATTAGAAAGTTCATTACATTCTTAGAATGCTACTGGCTCTACTCATAGGAACAACTAGACAGGCAGAGCTCAAGGCTATCGATGTGTTGATAAAATGTAGTACCCAGTGGAAAGATTCACATTTGACAGGCCTTGGGGAACATTTCTGGACTAACAGAATTGGAGAGATGGACTTTCCTTGACCTGAAGTGGAATCAAACTGCTGACACTTAACATCAGCACACTGCCAAAGCAACTTTGAAGTAATCCCCTGGGGGAAAGTTAACAGGGGCTAAGCAGTGTCAAGTTTGGAAGGGTGAGATATTTCAGAAAATAATATAAGGCAGTGTATTGTTGGTACATGTCACCAGAAAAACTGCCTAGAATGTATAAAAAAAAATCTTCAAATTTCTGTTGTAAAAAAGCTAGAAAATTTCAGACTTAATCACATATAATAATTGAGAAAATAATAAAAATCTAAAGATTAGTACACAACTTAAACTGGAGAGTTTAAGGGATTGATGGATAAGTAGATGGGGGAAAAACATGGAACTTTGTTTTTATATGTGACAAATGCATATATTTATTCTGAGAAGTAAACTAGCAGTCTGTCTGGGCTTGACTGATGAAATTAAGTTAACTGCTTGTGTTTGTCTTTAACTCTCCTGCCTTGTGTTTACCTAGAAGAACCACCTGTTGGTATTGTACATTTATTCATCTATTTTAATATATATATAAAGAAGTTAATGAATCCTGCTGCATCAGTTATCTGTGTGTGCTTCTGGATTTGAATTTATGGACCAAACTCTGACAATGTTACTTTTTTACTGAGTAAAGTTATAAAATCTAGTCTATTATAAAGATTGATCTCCTCCTAGGATTCCTGTACAAGATCTTTAGCCAGAAATATAAATTAGATCTAGAGATATGTTATCAACCACTAGATCAGTGATAGTCAACCTGGTCCCTACCGCCCACTAGTGGGTGTTCCAGCTTTCATGGTGGGCGGTAGGGGTTTTGTCCATACTTTCCTTTTATAAATTTAATTGACTTCCCTACTGTATAAATCATCATTACTATGGTGGGCGGTTAGAAAATTTTACTACTAACAGAGGTACAAAAGTGGGCGGTAGGTATAAAAAGGTTGACTATCCTTGCACTAGATCAAAATGGTCAGGGCATGCAAGAAACTGTTTATGTTCATGACTGGATGGGTAGTAACAAACTCAAACTCAACCCGTCCAAGACCGAGTGGCTGTGGTTTCCGGCACCCTGGTTTAGCCAGATAAGTCCAACACTGGCCATTGGGGGCGAACATCTTGCCCCCGTGGAGAGGGCGCGCAACTTGGGCATCCTCCTGGATTCCCGGCTGTCCATGGAGGACCATGTGGCGGCCGTGGCCAGGGGGGCGTTCTATCAGGTTTGCCTGATACGCCAGTTGCGCCCCTTACTAGACCGGGGGGCCCTTCGCACAGTCACTCAAGCGCTCGTGACACCTCGGCTGGATTACTGTAACGCTCTCTACATGGGGCTCCCCTTGAGGTGCACTCGAAGGCTACAGTTAGTGCAGAATGCAGCTGCGCGGGTGGTTAGGGGTGCCTCAAGGCAAGCCCACATAACACCTCTCTTGCGCGAGCTGCACTGGCTGCCTGTGGCCTTTCGAGTGCGCTTCAAGGTGTTGACTACCATCTTTAAATCGCTCCATGGCTCGGGGCCTAGCTATATACGAGACCGCCTCCTGCCCCATACATCCCTTCGTCTGGTCCGCTCCCACAGAGCGGGCCTTCTCCGGGTGCCGTCGGCTGGGCAATGCCGGCTGGCGACACCCAGGGGAAGAGCCTTCTCTGTGGCGGGCCCGGCCCTCTGGAACGACCTACCCCCTGACCTTCGCACTACCTCGGACCTCCGCCTCTTCCGCCAATGTCTTAAGACGCATTTATTCCAACAAGCCGGCCTAGGATAGCCCCCCGCTTCTGACTTTTTAAATATAAATTATAATTTGGTTACGGTTTTAATAACGGGTTTTAGCATGGGTGAATTAATTTAATATATTTTTAATTGATGTATATTGTATTTATGGTTTTATATAATGCCTGTGCGCCGCCCTGGGTCCTAACAAGGCGAAGGGCGGGGTATAAATTTAATAAAATAAAAAATAAAATAAACATGATCGAAAAAACCAAATTTCATGATTCACTAATTTTATTATTTTTATTTTATTAAATTTATACCCCGCCCTTCTCCTTGTTAGGACCCAGGGCGGCGCACAGGCATTATTAAAACCACAAAATACAATATCAATTAAAATATATTAAATTAATAGACCCGTGCTAAAACCCATGTTAAAACCATACCAAATTAATTTATTTTTAAAAAGTCAGAAGTAGGGGCTATCCTAGGCCGGCTTGTTGGAATAGATACGTCTTAAGACGTTGGCGGAAGAGGCAGAGGTCCGAGATAGTGCGAAGGTCGGGGGGGTAGGTCGTTCCAGAGGGCCGGGCCCGCCACAGAGAAGGCTCTTCCCCTGGGTGTCGCCAGCCGGCATGAGTATGCTTTAGAATACTACAAAAGGAAAATGTTCCAAAATGAATGGATGGATGAAAAAGAAATTGAAAGAAAAAGTAAACACAACCAATTCCTTGATAGTGTGTGTGGGTTATTTAAAAGTAGACTTAATTGAGACTCAGCAAGAAAAACGGGTAGTCCTCAATTTAGGATAACAATTGAGCCCAAAATTTATGTTGCTAAGTGAGACATTTGTTAACTTTTACTCTGTTATGGTAAAACAGTTGTTAAGTGAATCACTGCAGTTGTTAATTTGGTAACATGGTTGTTAAGTGAATCTGGCTACTCATTGACTTTGCTTGTAAGAAGGTGATCACATGACCCAAGGACACTACAGCCATCATAAATATGAGTCAGTTGCTAAGTGTCTGAATTTTCATCACATGACCATGGGGATGTTTTCATCATCATTGTAACTTTGAACAGTCACTAAATGAACTATTGTAAGTCGAGAACTACCAGTATCACATTGTAAGAAAGGATCAGAAAAATCCAGAAAACTAACCAAAATAGATAGATTGTAGTGTCCAGGAAGCTCTAAAAGTAGAAAGACTTCCTTCAGGAAATAAAATAAAGTTGTTACTTATGTGTATCATAATTAGAAGCACAAACTGTCAGAAAAATAATACTGTAAATAATAATTATTAAATATGCACTGTGGGAAATGTTGTGGACTTCTTTCAATGTATATTAAAATAGACAATTATCTAGAAAATCAAGAGAGAGTCAGGAAATTTTAGCCTTGTCAGTTAAATACTTTTTCTGAATGAAACAGTAATTATACAAGAAGTAATTAAATGTATGGAAGGGTAAGTCCTGCTGAAGGAAAATCAGTATGGATTTTTCAAAAATAAATCCTGCTTTATCCACCAATCTTCTAGAGCTGTTTGAAAGAATCAGCAGGCTCTTGGGTGAAGGTAAAACCCAAAAGGGACTGGGATAAGTTGCAAAAAAAATCTTTTTAAATTGGGTGAATGGTGACCCAAAAGATCCAGCTGGGCTCCTCTAATGCTGCAGTCTCATTATAACCTATATCAAGGCTAACTCCTTAGAAGTAGTATTCTTTTAAAGGGGTTATAAATCGGTTAATTAATTCAAAGTTAATCAGTTTTTACAGTCTTTCTTTCTTCCTCTTATCTTTCTATTTTGTATTTAGGGCAGTCCATAAACAAACTCACCACGGATCCATTGAGAATCATGCATGGTGCTGTGGAAGACAGCACCAATTCCATTTATGGCTTTCTTTCTTTACTGTCTGACCTCATATTTGAAGATGAAGATGAGAATGGAAAAGGTAAGTTGAAGTTAGTCTGTTGATGTTGATGTTTATTCGACTTATATCCCTCACCTATCTCCCAAAAAGGGACTCAGGGCAGCGCACAGGAAATTAAAACAAAATACAAATATACAAATACATAATAAATATCATAAAACCAAATTAAAATTAGAAAACCCTGTGCTAAAATATTGTTAAAATCCCTCAGATTAAAATTTGCTAATTTAAAACTCAGTCGTTATAGTGTGGTCACACTAGGCCGGCTTGATGGAAAAAGTGCGTCTTCAGGCGCTGGTGGAAAAGGCGGAGGTCCACGGTGGTACGGAGTTTGGGAGGAAGGTTGTTCCAGAGGGTTGGGCCCACCACAGAGAACGCCCATCCCCTGGGCGTCTCCAACTGGCATTGCCCGGCTGACGGCACCCGGAGAAGACCCTCTCTATGGGAGCGGATCGGTCGAAGGGATGTGTGGGGCAGTAGACGGTCTCGCACATAACTAGGCCCCGTGCCATGGAGCGCTTTGAAGATGGTAATCAACACCTTGAAGCACACTCGATTTGTTGATTTCATTTATCTTGCTGCACAATTTTTTTTAAAGCAAAACTGAATAGGAAATGTGACTCTTGAACCACAAAAGCTTACAAAATGGCCAGCATAGTTCTTTTTCTTCTTTTGTAAAATAAATCCATGCGCTATTAAGGGAAGAATGCCAGAATTAAAATGTTAGCATTATTTTCAGCCTTCCTCTAAAATATATAAAAATGATAGAACTACAGAACAAACATGCTGCCAAAGAATTAGCTTCAGCAGTACTATTCATAAGTCTTACATTTTAATTTTGTGAGAGAGAGGAATATTTGAGCAACAGCAATTCTAAATGGACATTGGATGCTTTCAAATCTAAGGGAGTTCACTTGTCCCACCTCACATTTTGTATTAATCAGTAGGTGTCAGAGCTACTGGCATCAACAATAACATTTCAGTCCAACTGAAAGAAAAACTGAATGCTAATATGCTACCTGTGGTCTTGTCAACATATACATTGGCAGTAATTTGGGGAAACTGCATAACTAAGTCCAACAACTCAAAGAGGCTTTTGATTGTTTTGTCTAAACAACAGCTCATGTTATGGGCTTGGGGAGCTTGGGATGTAATGGGGACTTTTTCCCCCTTTTAAAGCAATTTAAAAATTGGTTATGTGCCAGTCCGTGTGAACTGCTAATGAAACTCGCAAATAAATGGCTTAACAGCTCAGAATTAGCTTCTTTTTAAATGAATTCACCATACCAGATTTTTTTTTCTATGGCATAGTATGAATTATTGTTTAGACATACCGTATCTGCCGGCGTATAAGACGACTTTTTTGCCCTGAAAAACATGCCTCCAAGTGGGGGGGTTGTCTTATACGCCGGGTCATCCGCGAGGTCCCCTTCTTGCAAGTCTCCGCGCGATGGTTTCCTCCTTCCCCCGTCTCTTTCCCTTCCGTGCAAGTCTCTCTCTCGCGCGCGATGGTTTCCTCCTTCCCCCCCGTCTCTTTCCCTTCCGTGCAAGTCTCTCTCTCGCGCGCGATGGTTTCCTCCTTCCCCCCGTCTCTTTCCCTTCCGTGCAAGTCTCTCTCGCGCGCGCGATGGTTTCCTCCTTCCCCCCCGTCTCTTTCCCTTCCGTGCAAGTCTCTCTCTCGCGCGCGATGGTTTCCTCCTTCCCCCCCGTCTCTTTCCCTTCCGTGCAAGTCTCTCTCGCGCGCGCGATGGTTTCCTCCTTCCCCCCCGTCTCTTTCCCTTCCGTGCAAGTCTCTCTCTCGCGCGCGATGGTTTCCTCCTTCCCCGTCTCTTTCCCTTCCGTGCAAGTCTCTCTCTCTCGCGCGATGGTTTCCTCCTTTCCCCCCCCCGTTTCTTTCCCTTCCGTGCAAGTCTCTCTCTCGCGCGATGGTTTCCTCCTTCCCCCCCATCTCTTTCCCTTCCGTGCAAGTCTCTCTCTCGCGCGCGATGGTTTCCTCCTTCCCCCGTCTCTTTCCCTTCCGTGCAAGTCTCTCTCTCTCGCGCGATGGTTTCCTCCTTTCCCCCCCCCGTTTCTTTCCCTTCCGTGCAAGTCTCTCTCTCGCTCGCGATGGTTTCCTCCTTCCCCCCATCTCTTTCCCTTCCGTGCAAGTCTCTCTCTCACGCGCGATGGTTTCCTCCTTCCCCCGTCTCTTTCCCTTCCGTGCAAGTCTCTCTCTCGCGCGCGATGGTTTCCTCCTTCCCCCCCCGTTTCTTTCTCTTCCGTGCAAGTCTCTCTCTCTCGCGCGATGGTTTCCTCCTCCCCCCCGTCTCTTTCCCTTCCGTGCAAGTCTCTCTCTCGCGCGCGCGATGGTTTCCTCCTTCCCCCCCGTTTCTTTCCCTTCCGTGCAAGTCTCTCTCGCGCGCGCGATGGTTTCCTCCTCCCCCCCCGTCTCTTTCCCTTCCGTGCAAGTCTCTCTCTCGCGCGCGCGATGGTTTCCTCCTCCCCCCCGTTTCTTTCCCTTCCGTGCAAGTCTCTCTCTCGCGCACGATGGTTTCCTCCTTCCCCCCGTCTCTTTCCCTTCCGTGCAAGTCTCTCTCTCGCGCGCGCGATGGTTTCCTCCTTCCCCCGTCTCTTTCCCTTCCGTGCAAGTCTCTCTCTCGCGCGCGATGGTTTCCTCCTTCCCCGTCTCTTTCCCTTCCGTGCAAGTCTCTCTCTCGCACGCGATGGTTTCCTCCTTCCCCCCCGTCTCTTTCCCTTCCGTGCAAGTCTCTCTCTCGCGCACGATGGTTTCCTCCTTCCCCCTGTCTCTTTCCCTTCCGTGCAAGTCTCTCTCTCGCGCGCGCGATGGTTTCCTCCTTCCCCCGTCTCTTTCCCTTCCGTGCAAGTCTCTCTCTCTCTCGCGATGGTTTCCTCCTTCCCCCCCGTCTCTTTCCCTTCCGTGTAAGTCTCTCTCTCGCGCGCGATGGTTTCCTCCTTCCCCCCCGTCTCTTTCCCTTCCGTGCAAGTCTCTCTCTCGCGCGCGATGGTTTCCTCCTTCCCCCGTCTCTTTCCCTTCCGTGCAAGTCTCTCTCTCGCGCGAGATGGTTTCCTCCATCCCCCCTGTCTCTTTCCCTTCCGTGCAAGTCTCTCTCGTGCGCGATGGTTTCCTCCTTCCCCTCTGTCTCTTTCCCTTCCGTGCAAGTCACTCGCGCGCGCGATGGTTTCCTCTTTCCCCCGTCTCTTTCCCTTCCGTGCAAGTCTCTCGCGCGCGCTAGGAACGTGAAGGGGACAGCCGTCACCACAGAGCGCGCGAGACAGTGACACAGAGAGAGAGAGGCCCAGAATGAGAGTGTAACAGACACACTGAGGGGAAAGAGACAGAGGGGAAGGAGGAAAAAATCCGCAGCCGCGCGGAGATTTGCTGCTTCTCCACGCCGTGCAAAAGATAGCCTCACGCATGCGTGGAAAAGCGGCAAGTCTCTGCGCGGCTGCGGATGGCTCTGGACGCCATTCGGGGAGACGAGGAACGTGAAGGGGACAGCCATCACCACAGAGCGCGCGAGACAGTGACAGAGAGAGAGAGGCCCAGAGAGAGAGAGAGAGAGAGAGAGAGAGAGAGAGGAAACAAAACAAAACAAAACAAAACAAAAGAAAGCAAAACAGGCCACACCTTCCGGCTCTCAAAATAAATTCCAGTCATTGTATTGTTGATATTTGTCCAGCAGTCAAACCCCTATCAACCCTATCATGGCACCAAAAAGAAAGAAATATGAGGCAAGTTTTAAACTTAAAGTTGTAAACTTTGCCAGGGAACATAATAATTGTGCTGCTGCAAGACAATATGGAGTAACAGAAAAGATGGTTCGGGACTGGAAATCAAATGAAAAAGCATTAAAGAGTATGCCAAGGGGTAAGTGTGCATTAAGAAGAGGCATCGCACACTGGCCAGAACTTGAAAAACATGTAGCAGATATGGTGGCTGAGCATCGCCAAAACGGTTATGTGGTGACACGAAATAAAATATGCTTGTTTGCACTTCAGTGGGCCAAATCTAACCCCGATCACAGCAACAATTTTAAGGCCACTATATCCTGGTGTAGTAGATTCATGACAAGGCATGATCTGGTACTAAGGCAAAAGACAAAAATTGCCCAAAAATTACCTGCAGATCTGGATAATAAAGTGGATAGTTTCCATCGATACGTAATAAAACAGCGCACTAAACATGGCTATGAGCTAAGTAATATTGGAAATATGGATGAAACTCCAATGAATTTTGATATGATTGGAAATAAAACTGTCCATCATAAAGGTGAGAAAACTATTTTGATAAAAACAACAGGACATGAGAAGTCAAGTTTTACAGTGGTACTAGCATGCACAGCTGATGGCAACAAACTGAAACCTATGATTATTTTTAAAAGGAAAACCATGCCAAAACTCAAGTTCCCTGCTTGTTGTTTTGTGCACGTGCATGAAAAAGGCTGGATGGATGAGGAGGGTGTGAAACTATGGCTGGATAATGTATGGAGCAGACGACCAGGTGGTCTACTTCAAAAACGTAGTCTACTTGTGTGGGATATGTTCAGGGCTCATTTAACTCCCACCACCAAGGAAAGGCTTGCGAGAATAAAAACAGATGCAGCAGTTATTCCTGCAGGATTGACATCATTGGTACAGCCCCTGGATGTGTGCCTAAACAAGCCTTTTAAAGATCGCATTCGAGAACAGTGGAATGAATGGATGGTTAGCGGCGAAAAGTCATACACAAAAGGAGGAAACATGCGTGCTCCACAGTTGGATGTTTTGTGCCAATTTGTCATAAAAGCCTGGAATGATATTGATGCACAAACAGTAATCAAGTCTTTCAAGAAGTGTGGCATATCAAATTCATTAGATGGTATGGAGGACGAGTACTTGTGGCAAGATGAAGATGAAGAGGAAGCTAAAACTGAGGCCACATCATCTGACACGGAATTAGATCCATACGATGACTGCCTTACAACTGTATCACAAGATGTCATTGATGAACTTTTAATATCAGATGACGAACAGGAGTTTGAAGGCTTTTAAAGGGAAACTGTCACGCCAGCAAACTTGCCCGGCACTTGCTCTCTCCCTCTATTTGTTATCTTCCTTCTATCATTGACAGTTCCAGTTTGGTTAACAGCTTAGAAAACAAACAGCATGGTAGCTCCCATAGGTTTATTGTTCCATTCAGCTTTAGTGAATTAGCCTCTGGCATTTACTATTGGCTGGTATAATACAGGAGGGGGTGGGGTCTTAGCCACCCTCACACTATTTACCTTATGAACATTCCTTTGGGAGCTCAGCAAGGTCTGACGAAGGGGGCATGTCCCCAGAAACATGTTACCTATCCCGTGGTTTTGCTGATCCAATGTTTATGCTCTTGATGTGCAACTTGCACTGTTTTATGTTTACTGTACGTGTTTGATAACATACAGCCTTGTGACAGTTTTCCTGCATGTCATAAGCATTTGAATATAAATTAACATGTTGAAATCAAATCTGATGTTCTTTTACGTTTTATTTGGGGTGTGGAAGGTGTGCGGAAGAGGGGGTAGTCTTATACGGCGAGTATATAACAAACTCTATATTTTGAGTGGAAATGATGGGGGGGTCGTCTTATACGCCCAGTCGTCTTATACGCCGGCAAATACGGTAATAATAAAACAGTACCTATTTGAGGCTCATGTTTATGTAGCTTATAATTTCTAGGCAAAAAGATAGTTGTGACAATGAGGGGTCTGTAGTGGGTAGGTTCTTGAGCGATAATGGAAATGTTTGTGTGTGTATGTATGTATGTGTGTATGTGTGTGTGTGTGTAGATAGATAGATAGATAGATAGATAGATAGATAGATAGATAGATAGATAGATAGATAGATAGATAGAGGGGGCTGCTACTTGGGATAAAGTACAGCAGGGGTCCCCAACTCCCAATTTGTGGACCAGCACTGCTCCATGGCATGCCAGAACCTGGACCATGCAAACAAGTGAAACCCCATTCACGAGATGCAGGTGACACATGAAACCACACACCCTCCAGTCTGCAGAAAACCTCTCTCCACATAACTGAACCCTGGTGCTCAAAAGATTGGGGACCACTGAAGTACAGGTAGTCCTCGATGTACGACCTTAATTGAGTTGAGAATTTATGTTTGCTAAGTGAAAAATGTGTTAAGTAAGTTTTAACACATTTTACAACTTTTCTTGCTACATTTATTAAGTGAATCGTTGCAGTTATTAAATTAAGAACACAGTTGTTAAGTGATTCTGGATTCCCCACTGACTTTGCTTGTCAAAATGTTGCAAAAGATGATCAGATAATCCTGGGATACCGCAACCATCATAAATTTAAACAGTTGTCAAGCATCCAAATTTAATCACATGATCATGAGGATAATGTAATGGTCATAAGTGTAAAAATGGTCATAAGTAACTGTTTTCAGTGCTGTTGTAACTTTGAACAGTCACTAAATGAACTGTTGTAAGTCAAGGACTACCTTTAAGCAATGATTTCATGGTTGTGATGTTTCTTTATAGCCCAAATCACATGCCTTTTTAACTAATATACTGTAATTAAAATTCAGCTGGAACAAAAACACTGCTCCTGACAAGGATGTTTGACAGCTTGAAGTAGCACCTAATTTCAGCCACTGCAGGGATCTTCGATTGGTAGCGCCTACAAATACTAACCATTATGTTGTTTTACCACTGGGTCCCATTTCTTGATAGAGTGTCAGATCATTTACCCATGTTACTGAAACAGAAATGAAGCTCTCTAGTCCTTTCTAAACAAGAATTGTCACATAAGATTTTTCAATTGTGACAATAAAAGTGTAAAACTGTAATAACAAAAGACAGAGAATTTCAGTTTCCATCTACAGCCTATATTTTAGTTGAAAAAGAATTGAACGAATTATATTCTTTCAATATTTCAATACTTTCAAAAGTCCGTAATTTCTAATTAAAAATGTGTACATTACAGTGATAAGGTTCATAAAAGCTAAAAAATAAGGCAGATTAGAATTCTAACGTTTGAAGATTCTTTGATGTTTTTAGAAACCATGTACTGCATATACCAATTAGAAACTCCAAAAGAGGGAAGATACTAGAAGTCTTCCTATTTTTAAGGCTTGATCGAAAGATATTTTTCTTTTAAATAGAAGAACTGTCATGGTCATTATTAGGAACAGACAATACTTTGCATCCCAAAACATAAGGATACACAAACATAGCACCTCTCTGGTATTTTTTAATGCTGCTTCATCTTTTTCCAGGATCATATGATAATTGCAGAAGATAGCTACATAATCCCAGAAAATGTATTTATTCATTTATAAAATGAATTCATTTATTCATTTAGTCTACACACACACACACACCTCTTGCAATTGCAGACAGATGCTATGTTACTGCTCCCTTACATGTTGAAGTACTGTTTAGGAATTATATTTGAAGTAGCCCTGGTAATGATAGCAACTTTTAACAATCTGATACACTCCAGTTATATTAGGTTGCAATTCATGAACATCTGGGAATTATGAAAAAAATATCATTCAGCTTATCTGAAAGGTCAAAGGTCCCAGACGGGAAGTGGTTGACCTCAATGACAATTTGTTCAAATTACTTGTAGTCAACTAATGATACATGTCAAAATCTAAAAAGGTAAGGGATTTTTGGAGGCTCTTTATTTAATTAGAGCTTTTCAAACTGCCTAAACAATTGTAGGACATATATGGGCAACCCAGGGCTGGGGTCAAGGAAAAAGCCCTAGCTTTCCCAAATAAAAAAAAGATCCAAAACATCTCCACCATATCATCTGAGGCTACCAGGACAGATAAAAAAGATGATAGAAAAAGCGAGGTAAGCATGAGTTTAGGGAGTGAAACCAGATTTAGCACAATAGATGCTATTGGAATGAAAAATACTGAAATTGCAATCAAAAAAATCTGTTTGGTGCTTGGGCCACTTGAATTCAATGTATAAATTCATATTTGTCCATTCCTATCTCATATCACAATCATTTCCATAAATCCTGATATGGTCATAAAAAATAGCAGTACAAAAATCTCAAAATGGAGCTTCTTCTCTCTCTTTTTCCATTTACCAGTCATAATGTTTGAATGCATTTAAATGTGAAAATAATCTAACATGGAATAAGAATGCAACTACATTATTCTTCTTATTCTTCTTCAAGACCTGTGGTGGCGCAGTGGTTAGAGTGCAGTACTGCAGGCTACTTACGCTGACTGCCGGTGTCTGCATTTTGGCAGTTTGAATCTCACCAGGCTCAAGGTTGACTTAGCTTTTCATCTCTCCATAGTGGGTAAAATGAGGATCCAGATTGTTGGGGGCAATATGCTGACTTAGAGAGGGTTGTAAAGCACTGTAAAGCAGTATATAAGTCTAAGTGCTATTACCGTTGTTATTGTCATTCATTTTATTCTGTTTATTATTTTCTCTTTTGTCTTAGGTGAAGGAGAGCCATCCCTGAAAGTAAAAGGTTTGTTGATTTTTTATAAAGAATCATATGCTTTGTGCGATTAAGTGGGTATGAAGCAGGGGTGGGTTTCTGCAGGTTCGCACCTACTCGCGAGAACCGGTTGGTGAAATTTAGAGAACCGGTGAGAGGGGGTTCCACTGGCGTACCTGGAAGTAAATCTGGCCCACCGCTGCCAGTGACCCAACGGGAAGGAAAGGAAAGGAAGGAAAAAAGGAAAGAAGGAAGGAAAGAAGAAGAAAGAAAGAAAGAAAGAAAGAAAGAATTTATCATCACAATTGAGTCCAAAATTTTGGTTGCTAAGCAAGAGCGTTGTTAAATGAGTTTCACCACATTTTAAAAGGTGGCCACTCCCACCTGTCACATGACTGCCAAGCCACGCCCACAAAATAGGCTACACCTACAGAGTAGGTTCTAAAAAATTTGAAACCCACCCCTGGTATGAAGGCAGAAATAATGCAGCTTTGTACTGTCAGGGCTTTGTTAATTTATTTTTATTTATTTATTTATTTAAATTTATATCCCGCCCTTCTCCACAAAGGACCCAGGGCGGCGCACAGGAAAATTTAAAAACATACAAAATACAATAAATATAATTTAAAAAACTATTAAATAAACCTATCCTGCGCTAAAACCAAATTTTAAAAACCCAATTTAAAACTACCTAAAAGTCCCCATGGGAGGTTAGGCTAGGCCGGCTTGTGCACCTTCCTGCTAATTGCACGTTCCTTCTCTGGATAAATGGATAAATATCATTTGAAAGCCATGAAGAATAGTCAGCTCCTGGATAGCATGTTGCATGCCTTAATAACTCAAGGTGTTTTGCAGTAAAGGTAAAAGCCTGAGTAAGTTGCTACTGCCCTAAATGGCTTGTTTTATTTTTTGGTAAAATTCCTGTGTCTTTAACAGCTGCGTGATATTTAAATAGGGGAAGACATGTTCCAAACACTACTTTTTTATATTTGGAAAATTTGAATATTAATTCTTTAAGAACCAAGGAAAGTGGCTGCTTTCCTCTATTTAAATAATATTATATCAGAGGATGATTGGTCTAGGAAAACTGACTTTTTAAAGAGTATAGAAATTTAGTTCATCAGGTTGACTTTCCCCAAATGAGGAAGTCTTTCTCATCGGATTTTGTCTTAACTCCTATAAGTACCCTACAAAGAACTGAACAGAGACTGAAATGGCATGGAGCGTAGCACATTTATCTACATTGTGTTGCCTTCGCAACTAGGGCCTCTTCTTAAGCTTGTGCAGTTCTACCAAAGTTAATGCAGAAAATGGAAAAGAAGCAAATAAGGCTGCCCATTCAGTAGAGCAGATGGCTTTGTCTGAATGTAGTGCTTTCATTTCAAACTCTAAAGGCCACCTAGGGGAGGTTTTTTTATTAACTGAAAGACACCGTAGAAATTAATGGCATTGCATTTTGTATAAGAGATGCAGCTACTGTCAGAGTAGTAATGACGGACAAGGATTTATTACTTGAAAATATTCTTCCTTATTAACTGTGAAAAAAACAACGGATATTTGTCTCTCACTTGGGAATAAATTATGAGGTCCCTGCAGTGGTGGGTGTTAGCAACTCTGGGTTCAGAACCAGTGTCACAGCTCTGGTCCCATAACCAATGTTAGCTAATACATGCGGAATAGTGTAATTCACCGGACAGTAGAGAGATACGTTGCTGTAAACCACAAACAAACTCTAAAACAGTGATAGTAAGAAAATAAATAGTCTTTACTTTGTAGCAACTAAAAATGCTTCTTCCGACTAACTTCTCAAACAATGATAACAGTCCTACATCAAACAGAGTTTATCTTACAGTGATGCAAACAAAACATCCTCCTTCTTCAGCTTCTCAAACAGCAATCAGGAAAAACACAGGATGTCAATCAGGGAATGAGCTTGTGATTCTGAGCTTCCTTTATAGTAGAGCTGTATAATTACAGCCAATCAAATGATAAGTCAGTTCTTAAAGCTACATAACTTCTTAAGAACATAGGCTCATATATATTGTCAACCCAATATAAGGCTGAATATCCTAACAGTGGGTTGCTCCCGGTTCGGCTGAAACGGTAGTAACAGTGGTGGGAGGCCCTGCCCACCTGCCCAGACACTTCTGCACATGCGCAGAAGCGTTGCGCAGGGGAGCGAGTCCAAACTGGTAGTAAAAATATTTGCAACCCACCACTAGGTCCCTGGTCCTGATGGAATCAGTTCTCTATGGAGGATAAACTTAGCTTTCAGTTCATGTCTTCCAAAAAGGGGGAAAGTGCTCTGGTATCCAGTTTTTACCCTATCCAATGAAATAGCTTTTGTCCCAACAGGATGAACTATATGAACAAGAGGGAAAAAGAACATTTAAATGGAATTTATCAGATTTAGCTATAAAGTAGGATCAGTGAAATTATTCAGACTCATAAACTGGTGAAGATAGAACCTGTATATGCCATTGTACTTAAAATTATAGTGCTTCATCACTTGAGGTTTTTAAGAAGAGACCGAACAGCCACTTGTCTGATTTCCAGAATGATGTTTATTAAATCTGCAGTCAGCATTACAAAAAGCCAGTTTAGTCTAGTTGTTAAGGCATCAGGCCAGAAACTGGGAGACCGTGAGTTCTAGTCCCTCCTTAGCCATGAAAGCCAGCTGGATGACTTCAGGCCAATTCTTCTCCTTCTCAGTCCAACCCATCTTACAGGGTTGTGTTGTGGGGAAAAGAGGAAGGAGAAAAATTAGGTATGATCATTGCCTTGAGTTATTTATAAAAAGACTAAAAATAACAAATAGAATCAGTTACTTTGAAGCTCATCCTATTCAGACAGAGGTTAGGCCCTTCCTTAATTTTCTCAGAATTTCTTTTTTAATTGTTTAAGACTGCAGAAGAATGCCTTTCAAATTCACTAATAACTTTGTGGGTTTTTTTCTCCCATGCAGAAGTAATTCAACCACCAGTCAAAAAGAAAGGTGAGCAAATTTAAGAACAAATTAGGTTTCATCTTTTATCTTAACATTGGATGGCAGCTTTCTGTTGATTTACTTTACGGGTCACAAAACAGTGGAAGAATAGAGAAAACAATGAAACGGAGCAGGTGGAATAAAGGTAATAGCTACCTTTGACCAGTAGAAGAGCTTTGGGAAGAAAGAGGATTTTCAGAATTCCCTGCCCTGCTAATTCCTCACCTTGAGAATAAAAAATTAGAAGAAGCTGAACTTCCTTACAGATAGTGTTTTAGTGGAAATTCTGATAAGAACACAGATAAGGGATCAGTTAAGTTAAGGCAAATTTGTTCACAGCTCCCTAAATACACAAATATCTTAGCTTATAGAGGACAGAGAAAATGGGTCTTACCTGTCCATTCATATCCTACCTCTTTCTGATTCATTTCCATTGGTAAGCACCTGAACACTTTGTTGATTTTCTTTCTGTAGTATTTTCAGCAATTGCTAAAATTGCCTGTCCTACAAATTTCACAACTACAGTAATTTCTTTTCGGCTTGTCAGGAAGCTCAAAAAAGCTCAGGACATCTGCCAAAGAGAAGGAGGAAGGGGGACGCTACAGGATGTAGAAGATTAGAAAAGGGAAGCAAGACAAAAGGGACTTTGATGGAAATCACTGAGTTATGTCCTAGATTTTATTATACATTTGAGACATATGGTGCCTGGAAAGCCATTAAAAAAAGGTGTGGACCAATAGAAGTGAAGTTGGGGAAAGGCAAGACTCTGAAATGTTGTACTAATATAAGAACCTGAAAAGACAGGCAGAGAGAACAAGCAAAACAAGGGATATTTTTTTAAAAAGTGTGTGTGTGTGTGTGTGTGTGTGTGCGCGCGTGCACGCTATGTAGGCCATTTGAAGCACCTGAGGAGTGGTGGATTATAAATCTAAGAGTGGGATTCTGTCATTGTTAATCATGACTTCCTCTTAAAATGTAAGTACTGTTTAAAACTAGTAACAAAATATTACAATAGAAAGCTTTTCATTCCATCTAATTAAGCTTAGTCTTACATTAAGGAGTGTGTCTCAATAAGATTAAAGAGAATTTGTAGGTCTGTGCTGTAAATAAGGAATCTTTTTTAGTTCTTCAGTATGAAGGTATGAACGACCTACCCCTGATCTCAGGACCATCACGGACCTCTGCCTCTTCCGCCAACGTCTAAAGACACACTTCTTCCATCTAGCTGGCTTGGCCTAATTTCCGAGACTATTTTATCGACTGATTCTAAATTAATTTTAAAGTTTTAAATAGTGGATCTTAAATTGATTTTAGCACAGGGTATTGTTTAATTTAATAGGATTTTATATTGATTATTTTACGACGTATTTATTCTTTTATATATGTTTGTATCCGTGTTCTTAATCTCCTGTGCACCGCCCCGAGTCCCTTACGGGAGAGGGCTGTGGTATATAAGTTAAATAAAACTTAAAACTTAAACTTAAACTAAGGAACTTTAAAATATAAACAATAAAATATAAAGATAGCATATATTATACAGAGCCCTGATAATAGCGATAATGCACATGGGCGCGTGGGCATGCGCGCGCACACACACACAGTATTTTCCAGCACATCTCCCTAAACTTTTCTTATGCCTATAAAGGTCAAGATAATATGTTGTGAGAACTGAGTCGTTATGGCTGGAATATCATAGTTTATGACTTCATGTTATACCCAGTCACCCAGTCACTATGACTTGGTATGCTATGAGAAGCCGTAAATTGCCATGTTTTGTCCCTTTCTTTTAACCATAGTGATTTTAAACAATACTGAGATTTCCATCTTTATAATGACATGGTTAAAACAAGCAATGAAAAATAGAAAACAAGAAATGTTTTAAGCTGCAGAACAATTTAAAATACAAGCCATAGAACAGCTTGATTCTCTCCTGAAAACCTGTGGACTTGATAGAGTTTGCCAGTATGGCAGATATTGGCACCAGTTGGGTAATTAGTTATTCTATTCACTCCTCTCTAAAGAATATCTCTATTTGCATATTTAGTGCTTTCAGAATTTAGCTGATTTTCTCTTTATATCTCCATATGGCAATGTTCTTTTTTTGTATTTGAATTGCTTTTGCCATGGTTTGGAATGGGGCTTGCTGTCTCTTAACTGCTTCCCACTGGCTGGTGTTTTTAGAATCTTTGTTCATGTTTTTTTCTGTTGAAAAATGCAGTTTTATTTCCAAAGGTTCCTGAATTACATAAATATTCTCTTGACGTGCTTGGAAAGCTTACTTTAAATTTTGTCTTCTAAATATTGTTCTTGATGACTTGCATCACCCATGATTAATGCAGGGTTTGGATCAGAACTACCCATTTTAGTGACCACAGTATTAAAAACTGTAGGTGGCAGCTAGTGGCATTATACAAAGCACTACACTTTATATATGTCAGGCCATTTGTAAGCACCATTAACAGACAGATTGATTGATTTCTATGCCGCCAAATTATTGTCAACTCTTAGCAACCACATACATTTTCTCCCTGATGATCTATCCCTAATCTGGTCCTTCAGCTCTTCCAATAGTGCGCTCACTGCCATTTAACCAAGTCCATCTTCCTTGCTGCTAGTCATCCTCTTCTTTTTTTCTTCCACCTTTTCCAACATTAGAGCTTGTTTCAGAGAGCCATGTCTTCCCATAATGTGTCCAAAGTAGGTTAATTTTTGCGTGGTCACTTCTGCCTTGAGTGAGAAATTTAGGTTGATTGTTTGATTGCCTATTAATTGGTTTTCTTGACTGTATGGTGTTCTCAGGACACTTGACCAACAAAAATTTTAAAAGCATCAGTAAGCTTCCAATCATGCATATTTGAAAGCCCATTCTATTTCAGATAGATGACCCTTTGGTAAAAATGAAGAGATGAGACTGTTTTTTCTCCACAAAACAAAGCCACCTCCCTGTAAATCTGTTCTTTTATTTAATTCAATGTATTCTATTACCTATCCTACTTTAATTAATAATAAAGCTTTGGACCAAAGAAAAGGGGAATATACCCATTTTACATCACTGATCTGCAATCTTTATTAACTGAGCCTAGCAAATGGTTTTTGAATATGTATGCATGCATGCATGTGTGTCCTCGGATTCGGAATGAGCTACCCTCCATCGACAGTGGTCCTGTGGGACTGTCCGAGGCTAGTCTTGAGGCTCCTTCTTGGGAGGAGTTTGACTTTGTTACCACCGAGGATATGGACAGGTTGTCAAGGAAACTTAGGGCGACCACATGTTTATTGGACCCGTGTCCCTCCTGGCTTGTACTGGCATCCTGGGAGACGACACGAGGCTGGCTCCAGGGCATTGTCAACGCATCTTTGAGTGAGGGGTCCTTACCTGCCGTCTTGAAAGAGGCGGTAGTGAGGCCCCTCCTTAAGAAGCCGTCCCTGGACCCAGCTTTACTAGAGAACTATCGTCCGGTCTCCAACCTTCACTTTTTAGTGAAGGTTGTCGAGAGTGTGGTGGCCCAACAGTTTCCGCGACACCTGGAGGAAGTTGATTATCTAGACCCGCGCCAGTCCGGCTTCCGGCCCGGTCACAGTACTGAGACGGCATTGGTCGCGTTGGTTGATGATCTCTGGAGGGCGCGGGATAGAGGGTATTCCTCTATCCTAGTCCTATTAGACCTCTCGGCGGCTTTTGATACCATCGACCATGGTATCCTATTGCACCGACTGGGGGGGTTGGGGCTGGGAGGCACCGTTCTGCGGTGGTTCTCATCCTACCTCTCTGGTCGGTCGCAATATGTGTTGACGGGAGGGCAGAGGTCGACCTCGAGGCCTCTCCTATGTGGGGTTCCTCAGGGGTCGGTCCTCTCGCCCCTCCTTTTCAACACATATATGAAGCCGCTGGGTGAGATCATCCGTGGTTTTGGGGTGGAATACCATCTGTACGCTGATGACACTCAGTTGTACATATCCACCCCAAACCACCCCAACGATGCCGCCGAAGTGCTGTCCCGGTGTCTGGAAGCCGTACGGATCTGGATGGGTGGTAACAAACTCAAACTCAACCCAGCCAAGACTGAGTGGCTGTGGTTTCCGGCACCCCGGTTCAGCCAGATCACTCCAACTCTGGCCATTGGGGGCGAAACACTGGCCCCCGTGGAGAGGGCGCGCAATTTGGGTGTCCTCCTGGATTCCCGGCTGTCCATGGAGGACCATGTGGCAGCCGTGGCCAGGGGGGCGTTCCATCAGGTTCGCCTGATGCGCCAACTGCGCCCCTTACTGGACCGGGCTGCCCTTCGCACAGTCACTCAAGCACTCATGACGTCCCGACTCGACTACTGTAATACTCTCTACATGGGGCTTCCCTTGAGGTGCACTCGAAAGCTACAGCTAGTCCAAAACGCAGCCGCGCGGGTGATTATGGGAGCCACTAGATGCTCCCACATAACACCGATCCTGCGCGAGCTGCATTGGCTTCCTGTGGCCTTTCGAGTGCGCTTCAAGGTTTTGACTACCATCTTTAAAGCGCTCCATGGCTCGGGACCTAGTTATATGCGAGACCGCCTCCTGCCCCATACATCCCTCAGACCAATCCGCTCCCACAGAGAGGGCCTCCTCAGGGTACCGTCGGCCGGACAATGCCGACTGGTGACGCCCAGGGGAAGAGCCTTCTCTGTGGCGGGGCCAGCCCTTTGGAATGACCTACCCCCTGAATTACGTACCATCACCGACCTCCGCCTCTTCCGCCAATGTCTTAAGACATATCTGTTTCAACAAGCCGGCCTAGCCTAACCTCCCTTGGGGACTTAAGATAGTTTTAAATTGGGTTTTAAAATTTGGTTTTAGCGCAGGATGGGGTTATTTAATAGTTTTTTAAAATTATATTTATTGTATTTTTGTATGTTTTTTAAATTTCCTGTGCGCCGCCCTGGGTCCTCTGTGGAGAAGGGCGGGGTATAAATTTAAATAAATAAATAAATAAATAAATATGTATATATGTGTATGTACCTATGTATCTGCTGCTAAGTGCCTTTACTTGTTCTACAATGATCAATGCCTCAATGTTATTTTTAATCAGTCCTTCCCAACCACTGGTAGAATTTCCCCATGTCTGCTACTATAGTTAACTGCCAAAGGTACACCACATGCAGGGTCTTCTTTTGCCATGGCACTTTCTCTGCTTGATCTTCCTTTCATGTCTGTTGCTGCTACGGGCATTTTTGGATGCCATGTTACTGCTGTACTCCTAGATGCTCTTTGGGATCTGCCTTATCTTTTGATGGGTATTTGATTATTGCTTCGGATTGCTGTGGTCTGCTCTCAGGGCCTGCTTCTGCTTTGCACTGGTGTCATGTGACTTTTCTCCTTAGCCATTGCTGTGAGGTTTTATTTAGCAATCTTAAGGAGGTTCAGATGGAGCCAGGCTCTTGTATATTTTTTTCTTCAGTAGCTGAGACTTATCCTTAATAGTCAAATGCTTCTGTAATTCCATCAGCTGACTAGCTTCTCTCCAAGTTGCCTTGATCTTAGCCAAGTCAAGATAATGTTAATTACAGTCCAAGACCATAATTGTAACCTCTTATCACATTTTCAAGGGGTGGTGGTGGTTATATACTGCTGTTTTTCCAGATTGTGTAGCTAAATATCTCCAAGATTACCTGCCATGGCAGGCATGGCTTGTCACAAAACATCTGCACACCAGAAATGGAACCAGTTGTCAGGACATGAAAAATCAGCCTACTACGAACATCCAGAAGTCCAAAGGCCTTGGAAATAAATACTTTTAATTTTTAATTAAACTCATAATATTTTTATACCATGTAGGTGAAATAGGAACCTTATAGGCACCAAAAGAGGCACCTAGAGACACTTCATTTTCCCTAAACCTACCTCTACCTCAGTTTTAGCAACTTTTATTTCATTGTATCCAACTATCTCCTGATAAGAATGGTTAAATTAATAATTGTTGATTTAATCTGAAAAGGTCTGTTTAAAAAAACCAAGAAAGCAGAAATAGAAAAATTGTGAGCAACTACTGAATATTTCATATTGAAAAAATTCTCTTTCTGCGTTTCCCCCCCCCCCCCCCAAAACACAGCTGGTTGCTCATAGGAGAACTTGCTGTAAAGTTGGATCTGGGCCTCCTTGTAATAGTTGAAACATTTTTTTAGGATTTTTAAAATAAATTTTAGTCTGGTTTTAATAATTGTTATAATCATGAATATTTGTCAGGTGCTTAGAGCTACCGGCATATCTCCCCCCCCCCACCCTCTCTTTAAGAGGCAGTTTTATTTAAGTAAGAATTTAGTAAAAGTACAAAGGAACTTTCATTTTACTTTCAAGGAATGTAAAAATGTAGAGGAACAGAAGCTGGTTGAAGAATCCGCATTTAGTTCTTCATAATAGATGATAATTTAATGTTTTAGCTTTAACTGATGGCAAGGAAGAGTTCAGAAACTTTCACTTCAGATCAGCACAATTTAGCATGTTAGTATGTAAGTAACTACTATACTTAGTTGCAGTTTATTTCAATATCCCGTGTTAAACTAGGGTAAACAATTATCTTGATCAAACTTGACGAGGTAGCTCAGTGGCTAAGACTAACTAGGGTGAGCAATTGTCTTGATCAAATTTGACGCAGTGGCTTAGTGGCTAAGCTTGTCAATCAGAAAGGTCGGCAGTTTGGCGGTTCAAATCCGTAGCACCATGTAATGGAGTGAGCTCTTGTTACTTAGCCAAGCTTCTGCCAACCTAGCAGTTTGAAAGCATGTAAAAATGCAAGTAGAAAAATAGGGAACACTTTGGTGGGAAAATAACAGCTTTCCAGGCACATTTGGCATTTAGTTATGCCAGTCACATGACCATGGAGACATTTTTAGACAGTGCTGGCTGTTCAGCTTTGCAACAGAGATGAGTGCCTTCCCCTAGAGTTGGGAACAACTAGCACATATGTGCAAGGGGAACCTTTACCTTTATGTAAGTAACTGCTATACTTAAGTTATGGTTTATTTCAATATGCCGTGTTAAATTAGGGCAAGCAATCATCTTGATTGAAATAAATATTAAAATGAGCCATGGTTTGGTAAGTTGCAGGGAGATAATAAACAATGGCTACTTAAACTCAGAGGTAAATGCTTCTGAAGTTCTTGACATCATTTTGGAAGGAAAAAAAGTAACTTCATTGTGGTTAAAGATGTGTTTTGTGAAAATTGTTTTGCATGTTGAAAGCAAACACATGTGGGATTAGAGTTAGGGTCTGAGAAATATATTTTAATATATAATCTAGATGGGACTAAAATCCCATAATTAGTTTATATTATTATTATTATTATTATTATTATTATTATTATTATTATTATTATTATTATTATTATTATTATTATTATTATTATTATTATTATTATTATTATTATTGTTATTATTATTGTTATTATTATTATTATTATTATTATTATTATTATTATTTATTATTATTATTATTATTCACATTTGTAACCCGCACCCATCTCACCACAAAGGGACTCGGGGCGGCGAACAGAGATTTAAAATGAATATACATAAATACAAAATATTACTAAATAATAACTAAATTAAATCAATACCCTGCTTAAAATATTTTTTTTTAAAAACCCATAAATTAAACTTTGAATTTGATTATAAGACAGTAGGGTGCGGAGTAGATCATGCTAGGCTGGCCAGATGAAAATAGTAAGTTTTTAAGTGCCGGCGGAACAAGCGGAGGTCTGAAATGGTATGGAGATCGGGAGGTAGGCCCTTCCAGAGGGTTGGGCCCACAACAGAGAAGGCCCTTCCCCTGGGAGCCGCCAACCGGCATTGCCCGGTCGATGGCACCTGGAGAAGAACCTCTCCCTGGGAGCGAGTCGGTCATAGGGATGTATGGTGCAGTAGACGGTCTCGTAGGTAGCTAGGCCCCGTGCCATGGAGCACATTGAAGATGGTCATCAAAACCTTGTAACGCACCCGGTAGGTCACAGGTAGCCAGTGCAGCTCGGGCAGGAGTGGTGTTATGTGGGAATGTCTTGAGGTTCCCATGATCACCTGTGCGGCTGCATTCCGAACCAACTGCAACCTCCGAGTGCATCTCAAGGGGAGCCCCATGTAGAGAGCGTTACAGTAGTCCAGACGAAAAGTCATGAGTGCTTGAGTAACTGTGCGAAGGGACTTCTGGTCCAGTAAGGGGCGCAATTGGCCGACCAGGCGAACCTGGTTAAATGCCCCCCTGGCCACGGCCGCCACCTGGTCCTCCAGGGACAACCGGGAATCCAGGAGGACTCCTAAATTGTGCACTCTATCCACGGGGGGCAAACTTTCACCCCATAGCCAGTGATGGTGTCATCTGGCTAAACCGGGAAGCCGGGAACCACAGCCACTCGGTCTTGGACGGGTTGAGTTTGAGTTTGTTACGGCCCATCCAGATCCGTATGGCCTCTAAACACCGGGACATCACCTCAACGGCATCGTTGGGGTGGTCTGGGGTAGAGATGTACAGCTGGGTATCATCAGCGCACAGATGGTACTCTACCCCAAAACCATGGATGATCTCATCCAGCGGCTTCATATACGTGTTGAATAGGAGCAGTGAGAGGACCGACCCCTGCGGCACCCCATATGAGAGGGGCCTAGAAGTTGACCTCTGCCCCCCTGTCAACACGTATTGCGACCGACCAGAGAGGAAGGAGGAGAACCACCACAAAACGGTGCCTCCCACCCCCAACCCCTCCAATCGGTGTAAAAGGATACCATGGTCGATGGTATCAAAAGCCGCTGAGAGATCTAATAAGACCAGGATAGAGGAGCAACCCATATCCCGGGCCCTCCAGAGATCATCTACCAACGCGACCAATGCCGTCTCGGTGCTATGACCGGGCCGAAAGCCGGACTGGCGCGGGTCTAGATAATCAGTTTCCTCCAGGTGACGGGAACCACACTCTCTACAACCTTCGCTAGAAAGTGAATGTTGGAGACCGGACGGTAATTAGTCAATAATGCTGGGTCCAGGGAAGGCTTCTTGAGGAGGTGTCTCACCACCGCCTCTTTCAAGACGGTAGGTAAGAACCCCTCACCCAAAGAAGCGTTCACAATGGCCTGGAGCCAGCCTCATGTCTCCTCCCAGGATGCCAGTACAAGCCAGGAGGGACAAGGGTCTAATAAACATGTGGTGGCCTTTAGTCTCCTCGCCAACCTGTCCATGTCCTTGGCGGTAACAAGGTGAAAGTCTTCCCATAAAATTGTTTCAAGGCCTGCATCGGATACTTCCTCTGGACCACTATCTGTGGAGGGCAACTCGCTCCGAATCTGAGTGATTTTATCCTGCAAATATTCTCCAAATTCCTCAGCTCGGCCCTGCAAGAAGGACTCCCGCGGCCTCTGTTGAAGGAGGGAGCATATGGCATAGAATAATATATCTCTGTTATAATTTTGCACCAGTGAAGTTAAAACCAATTTCATTGTAATTTTAGTACAATGACAATAAAGATTATTATTATTATTATTATAACATATGGATAATGGTAATATAGAAGGAGTACATAATACTGTGCGATGGAAATATGTAATAACTTTTGTAAGGTTTGAGGAATTAATACACACACACCATATACTGTATATATGATTGCATTTTAAAATATGTTGATTCATATGAATTGGAGTGTTCTATATATTGATTATAATGTCCTATATATAAGCCTAAGCTAGTAGTACTGCTTTATAAGGCCTTGATAATACCACACTTGGATACTGTATCCAGTTTTGGTCACCACAATATAAAAAGATGTTGAGAGTCTGAAAGAGTATAGAGAAAAGTAACAAATATGATTAGGGGGCTGGAGGCAGAAACATATGAAGAATGGTTGTAGGAATTAGGTTTGTCAAGTCTAGTGAAAAAAAAGGATTAAGGGTAACATGATAGCAGTGTTCCAATATTTGAGGGGCTGCCACAAAGAAGAGGGGGTTTCTCAAACTACCTCCCTAGGTAACTTGTCTTGAATAGCATCAGTTTTAGCTAAACACAAACAGACAACACCATCCCAAGTCCAGCAAAATTTGTGGAGACAACGGAGTTTTTTAAGGTACCAACTGCATATAGATGGGTCCAAAGCTACACTCATTATACTGCAAACTAGAGCATATAAAACTATTGCGAGACCTATTCGCTATATATATACAGTATAACTTATCTGTCTGGAATCCACACTGTATATTGGACATTAATACAATCGAGCGAGTCCAGAGGTTTTTCACGAGAAGAATACTCCCTTTCTCTGCTCATAATAGAATACCACATGTCACCAGGGTTGAAATTTTGGGCTTGGACAACCTAGAAATATGCTGACCTAAGCATAGTACACAAAATAGTCTGCTACAGCATCCTACCTGTCAATGACTACTTCAGCTTCAACCTCAATAATACAAGGGCAAAGAATAGATACAAACTCAAGGTAAACCACTCTAGACTTGATTGCAGAAAATATGATTCCAGCAACAGAGTGGTCAATGCCTAGAATGCACTACCCAATTCTGTTTTTACATCCTCAAACCCCCATAACTTTCTCCTTAAACTGTCTAGCGTGGACCTCACCCCTTTCCTAAGAGGTCTTTAAGGGGGCATGCATAAGTGCACCAGTGTGCCTACCTTCCATGTCCTATTGTCCCCATTTATTTGTGCCCATTTCCTGTATTCGTGTTCATGTTTATACTTTAACCAGTTATCTCATACATGTTTGACAAGCTAAATAAATAAAATAAATAAACAATAACTGCCAGCAGCTTCATAGGAATTTTAAAGAGCATATTGTACAAAATGGAACACTGCAGGAAACAGCTAAATAGAAATTCTTTTATTATTCATTGCATCCACATTCTTAAAGATTCTCTTCCTATATATAGGAATTTATACTTAGCCACAAATGTCATGAAGGCTGCACACTAGACACATTTATAGGAAAATGTCTTTGATTTCTCAATCAACATAGTTTTGATGACACAATAAGTAGTCTTCACTGCATTAATGATAAAGAGCTGACATTTAGGAAAGTACAACAGTTCTCTTGCAACCACTTAAAATCTGCTGTGCAGACATTTTAATAAGTTTGTGTGGCTTATTGAATTGGCTATACTTATGTTTGATGTTTTGTTGCACTTTATTGTGTTGTTTATACTTTTAACTATATGCTATTGTAGGAATCAAACTGAAGGGCTATTCACATTTTGCTACATAAATAAACATAAGCCTTCTCCAGATCAGTCTCATGATGCAGATAGTTACAGTCAATTTGCCAAAATACTTCTTAATGTTGTTCATACCATAGATTTACTACACTCAGTTCTCATTACCAATGGTTTTTCAGCACAAGATCACACTAACTAAATTCAAAGCCACTCTTTTGGGAACACAGATTCTCAATTTAGTTTCACTATTTAGTGCCTGGTATCAGATGAAGCTTAGCACGTTGTCAGTACAGGCAAAGCTTTGTGATATCACTAGTTACTTCCCCTTTGATCAGGTAGGAGAAGACTGAGTGGAGCTAGTGGAAATGCTACTGTACTATATTAAACATAATTCTCCTTTAAAAAGAATGCAGGGTGTCCTAAATCAGACCAAAGTTCAATTTGGATTTGGATCTGATGTCTCATAGTGGCCAGCTAGCTAACTTTCAACAGCACACAATTGAAAGTAAAAAGACAGTTGAGTTTCCCAATTACTAAATGATGACCTGTATGCAATTTGGCAGTGAAGTGGAAATGCTTTGCCATTATTTATTACCAGCTTTGCAATCTAACCAACAGACATGAAATTCCTTGAGGATCTCCCATGTAGAGCTTAAGTTCCAAGATCAGTCATAATTCAAACAGCCACACTGTGATTAGCATTCCTTTTGAACTGAGATTGACTCCTGAAGATTAAGATGGACGTATCCATACAACTTTCAGCAATTACAGTAATTTGCCATTGTTGTCTTCTCTAGCCAACTCAGCTAAAGCTAGCTTTCATCCAGCTACTTGTAGATTTAACCCTGTTTAGCTTTTCAGATCAGCCAGCTGATGATAGATAGATAGATAGATAGATAGATAGATAGATAGATAGATAGATAGATAGATGATGTCACCTATTTAGATAGCTCATAAATAGGCCTACTGAACTTGAGGCCTTTTATTGTTGTTATTTTGAAGAATACAAGTCAGTCACAACGTGAAAAGGATAACTACAAAATGATTAGGGTTTCTATCTAAATGCATTGCAAGGATCTATTATTTTTGCCGTTTACCATATCTGTAGAAAATGATTTTAAAAGTGCTTCCCTGCAGTGCTTTTTTAGACATATCGCCCAATAAAAATAATCAAAAATAATACCTTCAAATCAAAGTATTTGCCTCTGTGGGAAATATGATGTGTTTGACTTGCCTGCAGTATTATTTTCATCACTGAGGACTTCTGTAGAACTATGCACAGTGAGAAAAATGCTTAAAATTCTCAGCAGTAAATGCCTAATTCATGTTAAGTCTGTGCTGTTCGCTTCCTCCAAACAAAATAGTGTTAATATTTGGATGTATTATAAAATCATCCCGTATCGAGTACTTTCTTGGTAAACAATCAAATACTGATTTTAAGGCCTACAGTTGTTTGCTTCTCAGCGATATAACTATGTTGTTCTACAATGGTTAAGTACATAAAAGAAGTCTACTTTGGATTTATTTTTCGGTAAAATGGAGCAATTTACCATTATAAGTTCCATCATAGCTCAACCCAGCTTAGATACTTGTAACATAGAGATGCATTATCCATAGATTTTGGTTGGAAAAAAAATCAAGTAATATATGTCTGAGGAATTAAAGTACAAAAAGATGCATACTTTGGAATGTTCTGAAGAAAAGAAGCAAGTTACTAAGAACTGTATATAAAAATGAATATTAAAATCAAGTCTCATTTGAGTGAAGTTTGAGTCCTGGTGAGCTCTTACACATGGTTGGGTAGTTGTCTTGGAAATAGTATAGAAGTTATTTGTCATTGCTTGCTTTTAGGATATTTTTTAACATCTTAGTCTTGGTTACAGATATGATATTGTATGACTGCTTTAGTTGTTTTTTCCTATCCTATAAGATGAGACAAAGTTGGAATGCTTTACTGATGGGTTGATATATCTTTTTATGGGATCTACGAAGTGTACCTTCTTCTGCAGCTATGCTTACTTTGACCATATCGATCTTTAGGAAGGCACTTAAACCTGGCTCTTCCCAGAGACATTGGATTAGCGATAATGTGCATTTGTGCAAACCCACTAATTGTGATGTAGGTTGCTTCTTCTTAGTATAGTTGCTTTTTAAAATTTGTTTAACTTGTTCTTATTTCTGCAAGTTGCCTAAAGTCATTGGTGAGTGGGCAGCCTTAGAATCTAACTAAGAAAAGAACAGAAAAGAAAAAGCAGATTTTCTTGTGATTTAAAAAAAAACGCTCACAGATAATTAAAGAAAAATAAGAGATTCTGGCACAGACCATATTTAGACTGATCTAAATATTTACACATTTTTAGTGATGGTGATTCCAATTATTTTTCTACAGTTAAGATTTTTACCATAGATTCCTTGTTTAGTTTGGCACACAAATGACTTAAAATTAACACCACAGCACACCTCCCAACAGAATGGTAGAGTGTAAATTCCATCTGTCATTTACACTGAGCATGGATTGAAGATTTTAAATTGTTGCAGGTTAGGATACCTTTACTTGCCTCATATATTTCTTTTCTTCCCCCCCCCCCCTCACAAATGAGTCTGACTTGCTGAATTCATATTGCATTCTGTAGGAAGTTAAGTGATTCCTTTAAGATTGCTTTTAACTAGTGTTCTTATAATATCTTACACAAGAAACTGTGTAAGAGGGAACATGAGCTATAAGTTGTAACAATTATAAATTCTTCAGGTTGACTGTGGTGCATGGTCATGTATTAAGCCAAGTGGAAATACCTTCTGTGGAAGGAAATGGTGTCAAGACTCGTAAGAGACCGAAATGCCTTAATGAACTGAGAAATAGGATCTTTCAAACAGTTAAAATAAGCATGTTAAGATACTGCTCTCGTTTCTAATAAGAAAGAAAGTAGGTAGATGATAGTGATTCCCATTACTATCTGAGGCGATTCTTTTACATAAATGTCTCTTGCCTTATACCTCTCTTCTCAACTATTTTATGCAGGGAAAATATCAAGATACTGTAATTTTTTTTTTTACAGCTTTAACATTTAACATTAACATACAAGGTTTTTTTAAAAGTAAGCCATAATCATCACACTTATGACAAATCACGGCTTGAGCTATCTTGTTTTGCATGTAATGAGTCTATCTCATATATTAGTTTCACCTTTTAAGTTGCATTACTGAAATAAATGAACTTTTACATGATATTCTAATTTTTCGAGTTTCACCTGTACTATATTAGGTAACTTTGGGCCAATCACTCTCTTTCAGTCCAGTTCATCTCACAAGGTTGTTGTTGTTGTTGTGGAGAAAATAGGAGGAAGGTGTGTTTGGATAGACACACTGCCTGGAGTTATTTATAAAAATATAAAGATGGGATATAAATAAACAAATAAAAATATTAATATATGAACACATTACATGCAGTGTAACCATTTGCAAAGGTAACAGATTGCTCCAATAGAACAAAACTAAAATTGCTGAAGGAGTTGTAGCAATGCTGTAACATCAGTTGATCAAAGATTTTGTGTGATGTATTTTATTAAAAAGCTTTCCTTTGCATTCATTTGTAGCATGCTAGAATATATATATATATTGTATTTTAAACCTGGAAAATATATATCTGAGTGGTCTTCTGTGCTTTCCACATTTGGCATTACATGGGCTCTATAGATCAGCCAAAGGTATTGAGAATCATATCTTGACAAATGGTATCTCAACAAGCTTTTAGTTTACAGGATATAAAACAATTATTTAACTACAGTATAAGTGCTTTGTATCCTCATGTCATCAGTGATGAAACTATAAAAGTTGGCAACTTAAGAAGCTGTGGATTTCCCCCTTTTTTGCTCTGTTTCCTTGTAGCTAATGAAAAAGGAGCAACAGAATACATTTTAAATACATACTCTCTCACAATAATTTAATAAACTGTGGTGCCATCTCATGAAGAATCGAGGTGGTTGCCTTGGTGACAGAGATTATCCTTGCTGCTGAAGGATTCTGGCAGTTTTCTAAAAATGAATTCATAATATTTTGGATTTATTAAAAATATGCTTTTCTGATGGAGATAAATTGCATCCTTTCAGCTGGCCATGTAATGCTTCTACAGAAATACAACTGCTTTAGCAACTCAGCAAAAAGATATTATGTGATTAGTTGGAAATTAAATTGCATGCTATTTTAAAAAGTGAAAGGAAGCTTCGGAGAATGTGATTCATTCCACATTAAATTTCTAGCATTCCTTTCGGTTGCTGACTGCCCACACTATCCTCCAAATAATTTCGGTAGGATCCAGTCTCCTTGTCAGCAGTGCTACATTTTGACAGCCTTGCATTTTAGAGAAAGAAATCCAAATATATATATATATGGTATATTAAACCTAAAATAGATTGAGCAGGGTTTGTGTAAAACAACACAAAACTCTAGCCAGAAAGTGGATGCCATTCAACTCGTTCTATATCAGTTATCCACTTGTTGTTTTTGGCTACTAAAGCTCACAACCATGTTTGCCACAGACGACTGGTCTTCTTATAAAACCCTATCAGCATGACTAGGAATTGACCATCATGGATTAATGATTAGGTTAAGTGGCCTAGACTTCAACTCCCCCCCCCCCATTCACCTATTCAGGTGACCCATTAGTTACTTCAGTTTCTCAGATTTCAAATTTTAAAAAGAGCCAATGTCACACATAGAACCCAGAAGGAACCTGCTTCTTCTTTCATGGTGAATAACCAATAGTCCTAGAACTAAGGAGAAGTTTCCTGATAGAACAATTAACTAGTGGAACAATGTGTCTCCAGAACTTGTAAACACTCCAACACTGGAAGTTTTTAAGAAGAGATTGGATAACCATTTTTCTGAAATGGTATAGGGTTTCCTGCCTAAGCAGGGGTTGGACTAGAAGACCTCCAAGATCCCTTCCAACTATTCTATTCTATTCTATTCCTATTCCTATTCCTATTCCTATTCCTATTCCTTATTCTATTCCATTCCATTCCATTCCATTCCATTCTTGGCCGCTGACTGAATATCCAATAGCACTAAGTGCTTTTTTCAAAGGATAAACATATATTTATGAATCTATTTATTTATATCCTGCTTTTATTATTTTTAGAAATAACTCAAGGCGTTGAACATACATAATATGTGTTTAGTGGAAATAGTCGGTCAAGATCCTCTGAAATCTTAACATCTTGTTGGTACTCACAGAAGCAAACCATTCCAGCTCTTAAGAAAAATTCAGTTGGATCATTTTTTAAAGCAAACTTATAAACTCATACTGTCTGAACCACCAGAGAAACCAAACATATTTTACTTATTATTTTCCAAATTTTGTGATCAACAATCTGTAGGAAAATGTATAGGAAAGATAATGTATCATGGAAATCTAATATTTATAATTAGAATTACATATGAAAATCTCTAGATGTGCCAGTTTCTCCCATCAAGAGTTATCACAAAGAATAGGTCTAAAACCAAACTTGGAATCTGATTGAACTGGAACAGTAAAATCCATTCTGTTGCAATCTGATTAGACGCAGAGCACCTTACCCAAGGAATCTTTTCTTCACATCTTGGGTATATTTTCAGGCAAAGCCACTGAGAGAAACAGCAAGATGTATCACTATCACTAGGAAAATGGCTCAGAGCAGTTCCATTACATTTCTCTGAAAGCCAATTCGGAACTGAATGTTGAGGTTTTACCTTAAGTGATTTTTTTTCTTTTTGATGGAATACATTTTGAAAGCAGAAATCCTACCAAGAGCAAAATATAAGGAGTATCTCTATACTTCAGACATAATATTCTAATCATTATGCCTCTGTAATGTTTTCTCTGTTCCAGAAATCCAGATAGACAAGGCTGAAAAAATAGAGAAAGTAGAAAAGAAGCCAACACCAAAAGGTAATATTATTTAAAAAAATTCAGTATGTATATATTCTGTGCTTTGGCAGATCTGGTTTAGCACTCTCTTGCACAAACACATACAAAGGGGTTATAGTCGATGCCCTTGAGCTCATTGTTGATGTCAGCAAGCATAAAATGCAAGCCTTGAAAACAATTCTACCAGAAAATGCATTTTTTTGGTTGCCTAAGTTATCAAGCAGAATCAAATGCCTGGTCAACATGTCCTCCTCTCATTTTTATTGGAAAATAATCCACAACAGCATACAGGGGGAAAAAGCCTATTCATTCCTACTCACCCACCCCCAAATTGTGGATAGTTAAAATAGGACATATCCAGGATAATGTCTTATCCTTGGTGAGTATATTATTGATCAGAACTTCCTATATTTCAGTTGTGCATTTGTCAACTTTGATATATTTCCACTGGACTTCCTTCACAGTGCTCAAACCATAACAGTTTCCTTTTCCTCTAATTAGCTGGTTTTCTTTTTTGCTTGCAGAAATTCAGAGAGACAAGGAAAGGGAAAGGGAAGTGAAAATAGAAAAGAAACTACCGCTCAAAGGTAATTAGTTTCATTTATTATATCATGGAAATGTTTTATATACAAGAAGAACATACAAAACTGCCCCAAACCTTGGGAAACATAGACAGTTTACATGAAGTTATAAAAAGCTGCACAAAGCAAACTTTTTGCACAATAGATTTTCCTATGACTATATCACACATCATTGATCTGCTCTGGAAGAGTAATGGGTTTGGTAGTTGTTTCATCAGCTCACTCATAAAACACCCTTGGATATAACCTGTGGTTAAAATAATAATTAGACAACTAAAGGCAAATGAAGCTTTAAGGATACCTTGAAAGAAATGCCTACATATTTCTCAGTCACTTATGGTGAAGAACCTTATAACAAACACCTGGAGGCAGGACAAGAAACAATGGATGGAAATTAATAAAGGAGAGAAACAACCTAGAACTGGGGAGGAATTTCCTGACAGTTAGAACTATTAATCAGTGAAAGTACTTGTGTCCATAAATTGTGAGTTTTTAAAGAAGTTATTAGGCAACAGTCTGATGTGGTGTAGGGTTTCTTTCCTGAGCAGAGGATTGGACTAGAAGACCTCCAAGTCCCTTCCAATTCTGTTATTCTGTTATTAGCAGTTATTCTGTTATTCAACAGTTTCTTCCCATAGAGGCTAATCAGATAACAAAATAATGAAGAATTAAAGAGTAAAAAAATCTCATTGATTGAAAAGTTAATATCTTGGCTAAGTCTTTATGAACACTTCAAATAAAGATGTCTTTATTAACATTTGCTGGTTTTTTTTAGCTATATTAATAAAGTATTCTGAATATATTACCTTTGTCTATACAAAGGCAGACCTTTTAGAATAGGCCTATTTAATATGAGTGTTTAAAACCTTTATAAGATTTGTTCTTTCTTTATATGTTTCATTTTCTTTTTCTTACTTTTCTTATTATTTTTAACATATTATACTCTGAACATTGGAGCTATTGGATTGATCAGAAATGGCACTAAACCATGGTAGGACCTTCTGAGCACTGGTTTAATAGCACAAAGAAAAATGGAAGAAATGAAAGCTGGCAGTATCATTTGAGTCTGCAAATGCTGAATTTTTTAGTCTTTTCACCTGGATTGCCATCGGCTGACCCATTTCTGCCAGGGCCACCTGCTGCTGTCTGCCATTTGCTAAACTGAGCCCAGATTAACTTTTGACATTTGATTGCAGCTGCTCCCAAAGCTGCAGTGGCTGCACTTAAGAGCTTCGCGATTCTATTTAATGTGTAGTGGGCAGCAGTGGGCAACATGCAAATAATTTCTTCCGTGTCCAATTCATTCCAAGCTTGAAGGAAGACAGCAAATTGTTTGCCACAGGCTCGCTCAAACTATGCAAATTACTGCTTAATTATGGCTATTAACAATATGGTCCTTCCTGGATTATCTCAGTCTTGAAAAGAATAGCGTGGAGTAAACCAAATTAGGAAAAAAAGAAATATGTTTTAATTTGTACCAAGGTGTTAATTTTTAGTATAAATGTGTAGGTACAGACACACACACACACACACACACACACCAGAAGTGGGTTACAAATCCTGACGCTACCATTTTGCTCATGCTTGCTCGTGTGCAATGTTTCTGTGCATGCGCAGAAGCATCTAGGTGGGTGGGCTGAGCCTCCTGCTACTGCCACTACAGGTTTGCCCGATCTGGAACAAACCGGGAGCAACCCACATCTGACATACACAGATTATTAAAAGCATTGCATTGCAAATATGCCAGTTTAAGACAATAGATGTTTTGCTTAAAGTTTTAAAAAAAAATAAAACCTACATTAGTTAGAAGAATTGATAAACATAAGAAAAGAAAGAAAAAGAAAACACAAATCTTTGCAGTGAAGCATTTCTTTGAAGCCTTTGCATAGCACCATCCTTTTAAAAAGTCAACCCACTTTCAGCAGACACTCTTCTCTTTAAATGTCCATTCGTAGCAATGTGACAGAGGCCATGCAGAAGAATTGGGGGGGGGGGGGGAGGGAGGGAAATAGTGTGTGAGTCTAGATCAATGATGACGAACCTTTTGTAAAGGCGTACCAAAAGTGTGCGTGCGTGCGCAATAGCACGCATACGTGTACCCACACCCACAATGCAATGCACCCTGCCCACCTGTGCATGTGCGCATGACCCCCGTTGGGCCCATCTTTTGCCCTCTCCAGGCTCCAAAAGCTTTCCTGAAGCCTGGGGAGGGCAAAAACGGCTTCCCCTATCCCTCCAAAAGGCCGAAAAATCAGATGGTGGCATTCACATGGGTGCTGGAGTTGCTGGCTCATGTGCCAGCAGATATGGCTCCGCGTCCTAGCTGTGGCACACGTGCCATAGGTTTGCCATCACGGGTCTAGATGTTTACTAAACTAAAATAAGTGTGGCAAAATGTTTCTTCTTTTTTTTTTAATCCTTGTATAGAATATTCATAGAATCATGGTGGGGCTGGCCTTGGGTTAATAAACATAGGCCTGTGATATATGGTATATTTAGCCGGACTTTTTTTTTAGTTTGATCTGTTTTCATTAAACTAGAGATGATTATCTCTCCCAGAAGAAGGAGAAAGTGATTACTCACTTGCATAATTCTAATGTATACAAATGATTTTAATTTAAAACTGCTTGTATAAATTAGGATGCCATAAAACAAAGCCAAGCAATATAGGTATTCCTAGAATATTGTACACAGCCTCCGGCTCATGGCAACGGCATTTAGAGGCAGTTAAAGGCTGAGCAGGAAATAAATGGATTAATAACATTTTGGTATATGTCTAGGGGAAGTCAGGCAAGGGGGCTTCTGCTCTCAATTTAATGCTTCTGCCCAAAGTATTGCATATGACAGTAGCTTCAATAGCATTTGGAATTGTTTTCTGAGATTAATTCTCAGAGAGCCTAAAAGTGTACCTGCTTGTTTCCTAAGAATGAAAACCAGGAGCTATTTATGGTTCTAGGACTTTTTCCAACTAGTCTTTAATTACTGGCTAAGATGCCAAATTGCCTTCCTAAGATATGCTTACAGGAGCAACTAAGCTTCTGTAAAGGTGACACCTGGCATTAGCACGTGATGCTATTGATACTGAAAATGGGGTTCTCTAACGTTTACTTTGTGCATCAATAGAGTGCAAATGTCAACCTTGAAATTAAGACTTGGATCCAGGATATTTTAATACAAAATTATATTGCCCAGTTTAGGATAAGAAAACTGCACCATCACTTATGATTCTCAATAGGATTTTGAGGCTTTGGTCTTTTGTCCATGAATGGAGGGCTATGGCACAGGTACAGCTGGTAAAAGTTATATCATGACAGTATGATACCATTTTGGTCATTCTGCCCACCCCACACGCTTGTCCTTCTCTGTATACATGATTGCCAAGGTTAAAATGCTTCATGTTCAGAGCTGGATTGGTTCTGAGGGAAGTCGGTAATCTGAGGAGGGTGCTGGTGCTGGCAAGGCTGAATATCTGTGGTGCCAAAGACAATTTTAGAAGAGAAACTGGCAGGGGTTCATGTAAGTTTGGGTTCTAGTCTTGAGGATCGGGCAACATAGAAGATCTCTGTCACTTACATCCCCTTCCTTCAAAGTATCCTGAACAATTAAACTGCAGACTTCATCAGTTAGAAGAGACTCACCAAAGATCAATTCTTTTGTGCTTTTTAATACAGATGCCAGAAGAGGATCCACATTCTGCTTAAAGCAGAAAAGGGTTGTTAAAACTGTTATACCTTATATTGTGAAAATTAAAGTGAAACAGCTTACAGTTGAAACACTAAGTAGAGATTCAGCCCACAATTTTACAGTCTTGTATCTAAGTAAACTAATGGTTATAGATTTTAGGGTAGCCTCTATAAATGTTATGTACAATTTTGTTTAACCTTTTATATAAATAGTTTTGCACACTTCACTTGAACAGTCTCGGGAAATTTGCAAGTTTACACTGGAATATCTGTGGTCAGTGTGTGAATGGTGCCTTATAGTTTTAACAAAATTTTGAACATGTGATAATCTTTGATTCTTTATTATTTTACTCTGGTATGGCTTATGTTCAGATAAAACTTGACGGGCTTTAAAATTGCAAGTCAAGGTTGACGTTAAAAGACGAAAGTGGGTGTGAAAATGAAAATGTTATGATTGGTCTACTTTAAACTAATATATATATATTAGATTATATATATATATATTAGAATTTCTAAACTAGAATTCTAGTTTAAACTAGAATTAGTATTAACATGATCAATGAAAACTTTCATTTCATGTATGTAGGTTTCCGAACCATTTACACACACACACATTCTCTCTCTACACACACACACTGACACACACACAAACTAAATACCCACATACACACGCAGAACACACATACATAAACACACAGACACCCAAATATATCTCAGTGTTATACGCTGTATGTGCTTGTATCGGCCAGGGGCTAGAAAGTGCTGCCTTGATGTCTCTATGAAGCAGTAAGTTAACTTGCTAAGTACAGTGGAATGTAGATTAGTTTATGTAATGAATAAATATATATTTTCTACCGCTCAGCATTGGATGGCAATGTGGTTTGAAAGCTCTGCTCTTTGGATCTTGGCATCCTAGTTATGCTAATCTCAGTCTGTAGAACAGTGACCATTAGCTCCTCATAAGGACATGGAAAGAGGCATAACTTCAGGCTATGTTCTTATCTAGCACAGCAGGTGTTGGCAAAATAAGAAACCTCAAGTTCCAATAATGATTACACATTTTGACAACGCTTCCTTGGTGACACTGAATATTCACAGGCCATGAGAACATCAGGGTTTTAGATAAATTTGTTGGATGTTTGTGTTTGTTTGTCTGGGTATCTTTTTGTGTATTTGCTTGCACACATGCATTTATAATGCTGCTATTAGATGGCTGTTTAAGACTTTGATATGATTTAACTTTGACATTTTGTATCAGTGGGGAAATTGTAAATAGCTGCTGTACGTAAAAATTCTACTGAGGTCAGTATATTTTATTTCAGGGAATAAGCTGTTATAGCAACAGCCACCTGGAGTCTCATAAATAATAGATTGAACAACAAATTGTGGGGAATGGGTTATTCATCAGATATTTATATTTATTTATTATAAAATGTATATCATATTCTTCAAGTGCTTAAAAACCACCTGCAGCAGCTAAGTGAATTTGGTCTAGTTGTTAAGGCACCAGATTAGGAGGAGGAAACTATGTTGGATATATTTGCTGCCTTTTGTTATTCATAAAAATAATCAAGTTGGGATACAAATAAATAAAATAATACACATAAAAAATAAACAACAGATAGCTTTGCATATTTCCTAGGCCATGGGTCCCCAACCTTTGCAACTTTAAGTCTGAAGGACTTCAGCTCCCAGACTTCTCCAGCCAGCTTTGCTTTAAGTCCTTCAGACTTAAAGTTGCGAAGGTTGGAGACCCCTGTCCTAGGCTACCAGATATTGGGTGTAAAAGCTGTAATGATCATTAGATATTTTTTTTAAAAAAACCTCTTTGCTGTTATCTAGTTGTCGTTCATATTTTAGCAACCAAGATATGCAAGTTGTTGATTTTTGTTAAAGGAGTGGGCAACAGAGAGTGCCCAGTGAGGCTTTATAGCTGCAGGCTCTAAGGTGGCTACCTACTCATCCTTTACTGTACCTATAGCACAGATAAGCTGTTGGAGAAACTGTTGGACTGAGATATGGTTACTAATGTTCTGCTGCCATCAGTGAGACATCCAGAGTTTTACAGTCGTAATATGATAGACAAATTCTAATTCCAACAAATTTCAATTGATTGAATTACAAATCGTTCCAATCTTGCAGTCTACATCTGGTGGCCATAGCCTAGCTTAAAATTACAAATAGCTGTGCCATTGATATTTTGGCATTTATTGGAGGGGACCTTGGGATTGTAGGTGGCCTTAGGTCTCTTGTGTTGCTGATCTGAAATAGAACCAATAGTTCCAAAGAAAAAAGAGCAATAGCCATCATCATCATCATACCACCGTGGTTTGACAACTTCCAGGTTAATTCACTAGTATACTATCATATACAAAATCTTTATAATCATGACAGTGCATCAAGTCATGTCCTTAGTAAGTACTGTAGATATAGAATTAAATCAATTTCTACTGAAAAAACCCCCACCGACCAGGGGTGCGATCCTACTGGTTTAGCAGCCGGTTTTCTGAGCATGTGTTTCTCTCATGCACACACCTAACATGCCTGACACCAGCTGCACATGCATGGACAATTCACAGGAAAACCACTGAGGCACAGCAATCCACTCTGCCACGCCTATCAACTGGGCTAAAAAAAACAGGGAATATAGATGAGTGTAGCCCAGGAGTGGGCAGGTGGGCCCACCTGAAGGTCAAAGCGAACCAGTTTGCTCTCAGCTAATCTTCAGACCTAACAGTTTGCCCAAACTGGGCTGAGCGGGTAGAATCCCACCTCTGCCATCATTTCCCCCAATTTTGTAGTCGCCAGATGAATTGGATTTCAAATTCTCAACATTTCCAGTCAGCATAGGAATTTTAGTAAAAAGGCAAGAAATAAGGAATGCTTGTTTCTACTTGTATTTGCTTCATCAAATAAATTTAGCCTTGCGTAATAAGGAATATTGTTTGAGGACACAAAAGTGGTTTTTTTCTTTGTCAAGCTAGAAACCATTTCCCTAATCAGCTGAACAATTTTCTCACTAGTTTCAGAACAAACTTAAGAATTTTAAGCACATAAACAGGAATGACACTGTGGGTGAGCGAACAGCTGTTTGTGGGTGTTGATTCTGTACGACCACAGAAAATAGTCCCCTAGCTAGCTTGATTTAAAAATGCAATGCATCCTGAAGATGTGTGCTTGTTTAAAGAACACCCCATTGTTAACTCATGTCCTTGCAGTTGAACTAATTTCCAAAAATAAAAACCTTACTTGGCAGGCAATGTGTTGTTGGTTTTTTTTTGTTAAGAATAGAAAGTTGCATTGGTAAATGGCAATGCATTGAGCTAGCAAATCAGCATACTGATGTAATATGAAAAGTTAGATTATGCAACAGAGGATAGGTGTAGCAATAGCACTTAGACTTATATACCATTCCATAGTGCTTTACAGCACTTTCCAAGAGGTTTACAATGTCAGCATATTGCCCCCAACAGTCCTCATTTTACTGACCTTGGAAGGATGGAAGGCTGATTCAACCTTCAGCCGGTCATGATGGATCTCTTGCCGGTGGCCAGTGTTAACCTACTGCATTCTAATCACTGCACCACCACAGTTCCTAAGGTCTGGAAAACAAACAACAGCCATGTAGAAATATCCATTTTGTCACATCTACTATAAGCACATGGATGGGGGCAGGGGAGATCCCACCATGGTACCTCTATTCTCTATGCATCTATACTACATGCTGATGGGATCCAATAAAATCCTTCATAGGTAACGCCTACAAGTAGTGATGTGAAACCATGTAAACGCACCCATTTGGCTCCCAGCAGGGTTCAGGCAGGCCTCCTAGGCCTGAAATAGAGCATGGGGGGCATTTTGGCTCCCAGCAGACTTCAGGCAGGCCTCCTAGACCCAAAATAGGGCTTGGGGGGGGGGGTCCACACCCATTTAGGCTCCCAGCAGGCTTCAGGCAGGCTTTCCACTTGGTATGGAACTATGGTTGACCTACATGTGATTTGATATAACCACTTTTACTCTGATGTTGTTAGATTTTCCAAACTGTAGATAGAATCTAGTCTAATACTTGTGTTGAATTCCATTGGTTAACTCATCTTTCTCATGCATGACTATTATACTTCAAAAGCTTTACATCTGTATTTGATAACATTATTTCATGTTACTCTTCTAAACTGTAGAACACTTAGAAATGTCAATGTATTAATATTGTTATTTATAGAAATTCACATTAATATTTTTGTTTATAGAAATTCACAAAGAAAAACCTGAGAAATACGAGAAGCCTAAAAAAGTAGAGAAGACCAAAAAGCTTGAAAAAGTAGAAAAACCTCAAAAAAGGGAACTTACTAAAGGTGAGAACTAACCACTGATCATAACCTTGGTAATCAGGTTAACCCTGTGATTGCTTTTTGACATAGTAGAGTGTATAATCCACTGTTGAAGTTTACGTAAGGGACCAAAACCAGAATGGGACAACTTGACATAGTCAACTTGCTTTAGCCAATTTGCTACAACCAACTCACCATGGCCAACTCACTGCAGGACAACTCGCTGCAGGACAACCTGCCACAGCCATGAGACAAGTGGCTTTGGGAAAAATTAACAATTCAGTTTAATTATTTAAAATAAACAAAAAATATTTTAATTTTTGGCATTTGCATTTCATTCTGTTAATCCTTTTGCATCCTTTCTTTAATAATTGTATTCCACCATTTATTTGATATTAATGTGTTCTATCCCCCCGGCCTGTGAATAGACCAGAACACAAGCTTGGCTGTTTGCCACTGTTTAATGAACGAAATAACAAATTCTTTGGCTGAGAGACCAGACAAGTCACGTTAGCTCTGCAGTGATCTTTCACACAGATATTCCCAAAGGAATAGACACGGCTAGAATGCACAGAGAGTCCAAACGAACACGACTAGAATACCCAGACAGACTTTATTGACTACTAATTCCAAATGATTGTTTCCTGCAAATGTCCCCTCCCAACGCCCCACCTATAAGCTCTCTTGGGAGGGGCCAATCAACAACCACCTGGTTCTTAATCATCTCCTGTAGCCTGCCTATGACATAATTGCTGCCTCCGCCTCTCAGCTCCGCCTCTCAGCTCTGCTCTCTCTTCCATCATGGACAAATTGCCTTTGATCCTCCCCATTGCTCCAATACACAGGTGCCTCCTGCTGACCAACCAGCCTCTCTGATTCCTATTCTGACTCTGAACACTCCCCAAGATCTCCCTCATCTTCCAGAGCAGACTCATAGGGTTCCTTGCTCTCCTAGTCCATCATCAGCTCAGCTGCATCTGGCTGGGCCACAACACTAATGTAACTCTTGTCCCGCAGCAAATTGTCCCATGGTGAGTTGGCCACGGCAAGTTGGCTGTAGCAATGACGAATTGTTATAGACCCAACCAAAACAGTAGTAGAACAGTTTTTGCTCTTTTCAGAATTGTGAATTATCACTTTTTTCAACAGATGCTCAGATAAGATGAGATCTAACAGGATTTGTCAGCTCTTTGCTTCCTAACAAAATAGAAAAATCCAACTATATCATCATTGCAAGAGGAAAAAATAAACTCCCTCTTTCTCAACTACAGTATGATAAAGACCATAGAGAACTTGAATCAACAGCAAAGGAACAATATCTGGTTTTAATTTCTAATCAAATGAAGAACTGAATGAGGAAATGTGAAAACAATAACAAGACTAGATTTAGAAGAAGGATTATTAGCTTTCTGATGAATGACTATCATTGGATGGTTAGAATACATTCACATTCCTGAATATCTTCCAACAATTTGCATTCTGTTAGTCAGAATTAGAAGCAAATTTCTTGTCTTCTTTACCTTGGGTTTTGGAAAAATTTAAATTTATCTTTTTACTATACTTGTGATTCTGTGTTGCTGCAAATGTACCCACTGATACCTATAGAGAACGGCATATTAATGTTCACTGTAATAAATTTCAAAGCTCACTAGATCCTTCATTAATAAAAATTCCAACATTTTGGAATCAGACTTTACTTGATTTATTTGCAAATATATTGATCATAGTGCTACCTTTTTGTACTGATTTATACTGTGACAGTATTGAGGAATATTTCATAAACCAATAAATTGGATCAGCAATAAGGAGTAACTTCTGTGAATAGGATTTCTGTAGAAATCCTTTGCATACTACATCAGGAGTGTCAAACTCAATTTCATTGAGGCCGCATTGTGTGCATGGCCAGCTTGACATCACTTGTGCTAGTAGTTTGTTTTGCTAGCACTCTGCCAGTGAAAACAGAACTCATGACGATCATGCATAGTTCTCCTGGGGTCTGTTTTTGGCTGCAACATCCTCCTGCAGCCCTCTGCCAGTGAAAAAGGAGGTCGGGAGGGATGCGTGCAGTCTTCCCAGGGTTCATTTTTGCTGGCAGAGGCACCATGAGCTGGTACTTCATTGCTTCAAGGGTGGTCCGGTGGGCCAGATCTAAGCACCATGTGGGGCGGATGCGGCCTGCTGGCCTTGAGTTTGACACCCAGGATCATGAACAAAAGGGAAAGTGTAGCAGAGTAATGTAGCAAAATAAGACCAATATCAATAGTAATTCAGAAAATGTAATTGCACCATTTTGGTAAGATGACATTTTTAATTGTATAAGTAAATATATGTATTTGCTTATAGTGATACACAAAGAAAAACATGAAAGACATGAAAAAGTTGAAAAAAGAGAAAAACCTGAAAAGCAAAGCAAATTTGAACAACCAGAAAAGATGGAAAAGAAAGAAAAAGCTATAGGTAATTATAATTTTCATGAATTCTAAAGGTGAACAATTCAAATTGTAATATGAAACACCCATAGGAGATAGGGAAGAAATGTTCTGTTTCCCAAATCAATTTTTGCTGAGAGATGGAATATGAAGCTAAATTTGACTTTCATTTTTATTTCATTATGTTTCTCGGGAATTAGTTAAAATCCACAATGAAAAAAGGACCAATTCCTTTTCCTAGACAAAATATATTCTCTTACGATTTAAGATGAATTCTCTTATTCTTCTGTTATTCTGCTTTTTGTAGGCAATCATTGCTTTCATTTATGAGAAAACAGTGGGTGATTTACACCACTTTCAGTTTTTAAAACCCTAACATTTTATCTGATTAGTTGCAAGCTATTGAAATTTGAGGAAGGGTAGTGAGTGACAGAAGAAAAGAAAATAGGTTTTAATTAAAGAAGATAACAAACCATTGTGTTGCAGCACACTAAGCAGGTTTGCAAAATACTAATGCATTTGGCAATATCCAAATTGTTTATAGACAGTATCATGCTCAGTGTTAATTCTTTTATTCTTTAGGGACTTGGATCACCAAAGTTCAACTTGTTGCCTATTGATAGGCCTTGCACCACAAAAATATGATTTCCTGTTCAGTAATAATAATATTATTTATTCTCATGATTTTTGCAAAGGTATTTAGGGGAAGATGTTCCTACCATATATAAAAAATGTGCAACAATATGTTTCTGTTTTTATTGAGATCTTATATAAAAGTTATGGTGAGCTATGAATATCCTGTTCAAGAGAAATCAAAATTGGTATATTACATCTGTTGTGACTGTATTTAATGAGTAGATCTCCAAGTATGCTGCATTTTTCCATTCTTTCCTTTCCCTCTCCCCTACATAGCCCTGAAAATCTGTTCCAGAGGATCCCAAGTCCCCAAAGTAGAATTAGGGGTGCTGAAGCCTGCAGGGAAAGAGTAAATCCATTCCAATGGCAGATGTCTTTTTTTCAGCAGATAAACACAAATTGCTTCCACCCATTATGATTACCCCACGAAATTGTCATGAAAATGATGGTGCTCTCCCAGGCACAAAACCCACTTGTGTTCTACTTTGAAAGTTGATGGATGATAATAAAAAGCTAATTATATTGTACTTGCCTGCAAAGAGAATGACTCGCTTAAGGCAAGAGGACATATGGTATTTGTAGGAGCACTTATGGTCATTTTTCACTGTAGTGTATTGAATTTAACATTTCTTTATGGCACAATCATGGCCAATTGAGGCTAAAGATCATATATGGCAGGAAATTGAACTATTGACTGACACAGCTATTATTTGTGTGCATCATTTCAGTTGATAAACCAAGTTTTAAGAGGATTTTTAATGGAATTAGCACCGCAGGAAAGGGTTTTATGTATATGCACCTGCATATTTGTAACAGCTCCATAATCATTTACGTTTTTCTTGTGATTATCTATTCAAATGTAAAGGTCTTTATTTAAAAGCTGGCTATTTTGAAATCTTACAAGTGCATTAAAATATTAAAAAGTCGTAGTGGCAATTAAAAAAGGACAAAGAAGCTGAGCAAATGTGGTGTCAAAAACCCTAACTCTACATCATTTCAGACAACTATTTGTTTGAAATGGTATAGGGTTTCTGGCTTGAGCAGGTAGTTGGACTAGAAGGCCTCCTAGGTCCCTTCCAACTCTGTTATTCTGTTAAATCTCACAATTTAATAAGCTGTGAGTGAAGATGAAACATTTTAAGCTGAATTCATATTCTTACCCCATTCCTGAACAGATATTTCAGATGTGGGCTTCTTAAAACAACAATAACAGCAATAACAACAACATGCATCTGTTTCAGTACTCTTTAAAAAACAAAAGTAAATTAAGAACTTATCTTTGGTGGCAGAAACATGGGAATTTGCAAAAGCCACACAAAAAGTCCACAGTTTATACTTGCTGATTAGTCTGGCTCTGATTATTATTTGATAGCTTTGAAACCATATGCTTGACTCTTCACTATTGCTACCAGTAGTTCCTCTGGTTCATCTCCAAATGGGGAGAAGATACTTTTGTAAGTAGATTTTTTTTAGCTAGCAGGTGAACATTTTCAGTCATTAGTTCCCAGTGCTTCAAGAAACAAACTGAACAATAGAAATCTGAAGCTGCTAGATTAGGATCAAAATCACATGAAGTGTTAATACCACTTTATAATGCCTTGGTAAGGCTACCCTTGGAATACTGCATTCAGTTTTGGCCGCCACAATGTGAAAAAGATGTGAAGATTCTAGAAAGAGTGCAGGGAAGAGCAACGAAGATGATTAGGGGACTAAAACATACAAGGAATGGTTGCAGGAACTGGGTATGTCTACTTTAATGGAAAGAAGGACTAGGGGAGAAATGATAGCAGTGTTCCAGTATCTCAGTGGTTGCCACAAAAAAGAGGGAGTCAAACTATTCTCCAAGGCACCTGAGGGTAGAACAAAAAGCAATGGGTGGAAACTAACCAAGGAGAGAAGCAACTTAGAACTGAGGAGAAATTTCCTGACAGTAAGAACAATTAATCAGTAGAACAGCTTGCCTCCAGAAGTTGTGAATGCCCCAACACTGGAAGTCCTTAAGAAGATGTTGGATAGACATTTGTCTAAAACGGTATAAGGTTCCTGCCTAGGCAGGGGATTGGACTAGAAGACCTCCAAGGTCCCTTCAAACTCTGCTATTGTATTGTATAGGACAGTGATGGTGAACCTATGGCATGCGTGCCACAGGTGGCACGCGGAGCCATTTGTCAGGGCATGCGAGGCAATGCCCTATCAGCTGGCCAGCACGCATGCGCGCACTGGCCAGCTGACTTTTTTCATGCTTTTTTCACCCTTTGAAGCCTTTGGAGCCTGGGGAGGGTGAAAAGAACCCCCCCCTCACCCCCCCAAAGGTCCTCCAGAGGCTTCATGAACTTCCCTGAAGTCTCCGGAGCACTCAAAATGACACTGCAAGTAATCGGAGGTCACTTCCGGTTTTGGCGGTGCATCATTTTGAGTGCTCCGGAGGCTTCCCAGGAAGCCTCCTGAAGGTTGCTGAAGCCTCCAGAGGGCCTCTGGAGGTCCTGGGAAGCCTCTGGAGCACTCAAAATGATGCACCGCCAAAACCGGAAGTGACCTCTGATTTGCTTGCAGCATTATTTTGAGTGCTCCGGAGGCTTCAGCAACCTTTAGGAGGCTTCCCTTAAGCCTCTGGACCACTCAAAATGATGCTGCAAGCAAATCGGAGGTCACTTCCATTTTTGGCGGCACATCATTTTGAGTGCTTCGGAGGCTTCCCAGTCCCTCCGGAAGCCCTCCGGAGGCTTCAGCGACCTTCAGGGAGTTTCCCTAAAGCTTCCGGAGCACTCAAAATGATGCGCCACCGAAACCGGAAGTGACCTCCGATTGCTTGCAGCTTCATTTTGAGGGGAATCTGTAGTGCGCACATGCGGTCTAGAGGGGTCGCACATTGCATTATGGGTGCGGCACGCCCGCACACAACCTCCCCTGCGCTCCCCCCCGGGCTCCACCCGTCCAAGACCGAGTGGCTGTAGTTTCCGGCACCCCGGTTCAGCCAGATAAGTCCAACACTGGCCATTGGGGGCGAACAACTGGCCCCCGTGGAGAGGGCGCGCAACTTGGGCATCCTCCTGGATTCCCGGCTGTCCATGGAGGACCATGTGGCGGCCGTGGTCAGGGGGACGTTCTATCAGGTTCGCCTGATATGCCAGTTGCGCCCCTTACTGGACCGGGGGGCCCTTCGCACAGTCACTCAAGCGCTTGTGACATCCCGGCTGGATTACTGTAACACTCTCTACATGGGGCTCCCATTGAGGTGCACTCGAAAGCTACAGTTAGTGCAGAATGCGGCCGCGCGGGTGGTTATGGGTGCCTCAAGGCAAGCCCACATAACACCTCTCCTACGCGAGCTGCACTGGCTGCCTGTAGCCTTTCAAGTGCGCTTCAAGGTGTTGACCACCATCTTTAAATCGCTCCATGGCTCGGGGCCTAGCTATATACGAGACTGCCTCCTGCCCCATACATCCCTTCGTCCGGTCCGCTCCCACAGAGAGGGCCTTCTCCGGGTGCCGTCGGCTGGGCAATGCCGGTTTGTGACAACCAGGGGAAGGGCCTTCTCTGTGGCGGGTCCGGCCCTCTGGAACGACCTACCCCCCGACCTTCGCACTACCTCGGACCTCCGCCTCGGACCTTTTAAGACGCATTTATTCCAATAAGCCGGCCTAGGATAGCCCCCCGTTCTGACTTTTATACATAAATTATAATTTGGTAGGGTTTTTAAATATGGGTTTTAGCACAGGTAATTTAATATATTTTAATGTTGTATATTGTATTTATTGTGGTTTTTAAATAATGCCTGTGCGCCGCCCTGGGTCCTAACAAGGAGAAGGGCGGGGTATAAATTCGAATAAATAAATAAATTAAATAAATGGCACGCGAGCCTAAAAAGGTTCGCCATCACTGGTATAGGATATTTAATGGTGTAGTTCAAATACCTCATCCTAAATCCAAACCAAGTATTTCTTTTGAGGAGAGGAAGTGTGTGTGAGAGAAAATAATTTTCTAGGTACACCTGAAGAGCAATGACCTTAAAGTAATGCTAATCATGTTGTTGGGCTTTGTAGAAATGAAGTTCAAACATTTCCCTCTAAGGAGGCTATTTGTCTATTACTCACTTTTTATGCCAAAAGGAAAAATAAGAAAAGTCTCCTTGTTTGCACACATTTGTTTTTATTTATTTATTTATTTATTTATTTATTTATTTATTTATTTATTTATTTATTTATTTATTTATTTATTTATTTATTTATTTATTTATTTATTTATTTATTTATTTATGCTGCCCATGTCCCCTATTAGTGTTCATATTCCATCACACTGTTATTTTGCTCTTTTCTTTTAAATCCTCTGTGGTACAGCTGCTTACCTAGCACTTCACCTCCCAGCAACTACAAATGAAGGCAGCAAATGAAAGCAACAGCAACAGTAATTTTTCTTGTAGTTGTAGTTGAGAGAAGTGGGATGCTATTATGTGGATGAGTACTGGGGCAGTGGCTCATTCCTTATACAATAAGTAATTTGTTATTGAGTTTATATCTTCTTTTTCTCCCAAGAGCTTAAAATGGCTTAAGGTGACTTCTATAATTATATTGCCAACAACCATCCTATTAATTAGGTTGGGTTGAGAGAAGATGACTCAAAGTAAGGCTGTGAATTCAGTGATGGATCTTAGAGCAGTACTTTAAGTGATATATTATACAGGCTCTCTGCATATCTAGAGAATACGGTGTATCTATATCTATACCCAGTCTACTATTCCCATTTAGAGTATGCAGCATCAAGCTGCAGAAAAAGGAATAAGAAGTAGTTAGCAAAAGAAATGAATAGATGATAGATAGATAGATGATAGATAGATAGATAGATAGATAGATAGATAGATAGATAGATAGATAGATAGATAGATAGATAGATAGAAGGAAACTGGGACAGCATGAGTTATAGTCTTGCCTAAGGCATAAAGCCTGCTGGGTGACCTTAAGTCAATCACTCTCTCTTAGCCCTAGGAAGCAGACAGGGGCAAGCCACTTCCAAAAACATTTGTAAAAAACTGCATTAGCCTCTCCAGGCAGTTGCCAGGTGACAACACTGTGAACACTGACTTGAAGACACAGACATGCATACACTGACAAACCCAAATTAAAAAAAAAATATAAACAAATATTTTGCCTTTACTTTGAATGGGATTCATACACTTCACCTATAGTGCATGTCCATTCACCCAAATACATGGTATAGTGTCATATCATGTTACGGTATTATACAATTGTTGGCATTTCATTCTGGTGACAAGAATGTAATGGGCAGTAATATGGCTAAGAGGTTCTAAGAAGTTCTATACTTCACTGACATATTTACTTTTTGTTTCTTTATTATTTTCCAAGATCTGTTACTGAAATATATTAATGTTCTCTTATTGTTGATTTTTCTATATTATATTCTTGTTCTATAAAGGGAGCACATTTATACTGTACTCTTTTTTGAAAAAATGTTTCAGTATCTTCCAAGGAGAAGTCTGCAAAACAAGAGAAAAAGAAAGAAGCTCCTTCCCCAAAAGGTAATTTTACTAATTTTACTTTACTGAGAAATAATTCAACAAGCACATTTCAACAAGGAGCACATTTTTGATGGGAGAGGGAGAACTGAATGCAGAATGCTCCTTCCCATGTATCTCTGTTGACAAGGGATTTTCTCGATATAACTCAGTGGTAGTCAACCTGGTGCCTATTGCCCACTAGTGCGCGTTCCAGCTTTCATGGTGGGCGGTAGGGGTTTTGTCCGATACTGAAGCACTTTTCTTTTTTTAATTTAATTGACTTCCCTACTTTATAAATCATCATTATTGTGGAACCGGTGGGTGGTTAGAAAATCTTACTACTAACAGACATACAAAAGTGGGCGGTAGGTATAAAAAGATTGACTACTCCTAATATAATTGCTATTGAAAGAGCACTTGTGAGCCCAGCTATCTTCTGTATGATCTCTGTCAAGGTGTAGATCCCCTCTAGAGCTTTTTATTTTGGATTTTCTTCTCCAAGAATGGATGAACTCTGATGAATACTGTAGGAATGATTTAATAATAATAATAATAATAATAATAATAATAATAATAATAATAATAATAATAATAATAATAATAATAATAATTTTAATATTTCTAAACCGCACCCTCTCCCCACAGGGACTCGGGGCGGTGCACAGGCACAGTAAAACAATAAATACATATAAACATTTCATTAAAAATAAATTAAATCTAAACCTGCGCTAACTTTAGGATGTCTTTATTTAAAGAGCAATTATTCTTTCATTGCCCATATTTGTTTTTTTATCAACAGATTGCCTGTGAAACTTAGCTTGTGACAAAATGCACAAATTTTCCAAGGCAGGTGCCTCTTTGCAGTCAGAGGCAAGACATTTGCCTATTTGTATCCCATCTTTATTATTTTTATAAATAACTCATGATGATGAACATAGCCAAAACACTTTCCTATTGTTCCCACAATAACAATCCAGTGAGGTGAGTTGGGCTAAGAGAGAGTGAACCAAGCTTACCCAGTCGGTTTTCATGGCTAAGGCGGGACTAGAACTCACAGTCAGCCCTTTCTAGCCTAGTGTCTTAACCACTAACCCAGGGGTGTCAAACTCGCATTGTCATGGCAGCATCATGTGACACATTGTGACTTTCCCCCCCTTTGTTAAATCAGGTGTGGGCATGGACCACGAGTTTGACAGCCCTGCATTAGACCAACCAATTGGCATTTTCAGAAGTGGTAATGGTGATGGTGGTTTTCTCCAAAATTAGTGGCAGATAAAAATTTATAATAACCCTTTAACCTGCGTATCACTTTTAATTAAGTGAGACTCAGGCTATTTCAAGGTTGTTTGAATTGCTTTGTATATGACTTTCACGTAAAAATAGATCTTCACTTTATGCTCTATTATTTACCACATCAACTATTTACCACATTACTAAGTTCTCTCACTGACAGTTTATTCTACAGCTGGGAGGAGGGGGAGATGCTGGGATAAGCTGTTCATTACATTGCCACACACCTTGTAGAGTAAAAGTTCGGAGAGAGGAAGTTTGCAATTCCTTTTATTGACATTGTATTTTTAAATAAACTTTGGGAGAAAGTACAAAGGAATCTATATGTTTCTCATTTTCTTCATTTTCTTCACTCTTCATATGTGTACAAGGGTAGGATAAAACCTACCCTTAACGTTTTTATATTTAGGTGCTTACTATAAAAGTGTTAACTCTACTTCATATTCTAGTTAAATTGGATATTTTTCATATTACTACTCAAAAGTAAACTTCATTGAATTCAGTAGGGCTTATTCCAAAGAAAATGGATGCAAGATTGCAGTAATCCCATTGAATGCAATGGTTTCTTAGTAGATAACATAAAGTGGCATTTTCTGGTATATTTATTATCTTTTCTCTGATTTTTGTGATTTAGAGCAGGGGTCTCCAACCTTTGCAATTTTAAGTCTGAAGGACTTCAGCTCCCAGAGTTCTCCAACCAGCAAAGCCAGCAAAATTGCAAAGGTTGGAGACCCCTGATTTAGAGAGTGCCACATCTTAGAACAAAATAAAATACCAACTTAAATATTGACAGCAATCATTTGATTGAATCCTCATTTTAACAGTGTAAATGTTGGAAGGATATTCAGGAATACCAGTAAGGCATGATGGGTTTATTCTTTATAAATAATGACTTGCACAGAAATGATGCAAATGACACAAATTCTGTCATTTGCATAATGGTGACATAATGCAAATTATATAAACTGTATATTTTCTGCAGCTTACAAAGCATCTTGCATCAAGTCTGGTAAAATTAGGTTTGCTATATTAGGAACTAGAGCCTCAGGCTCTACCAGTAAATAAGCCAATAGGTGTCTAACTTTCCTAATATAAGCAGAATAATTCCTAAGGCCTGATTGTCGAAGAAAAACAAATTTATCTTATTTCAGAAGGCCACATCCTGAAGGAAACTGCATTAATAATAAAATAAATAATAATAAATTTTATTTATAGACCGCTTCCTCTCCCCAAAGGGACTCGGAGCGGTGCACAGGGAAATTAAAAATACCAATAAATATACATAAATCGATTAATAAAAGGCAAATTAAACAATGATTATCCCTGCGCTAAAATCCCCAATTTTAAAATTAACTAAAATCTCCTAAGCCCTATTAAAAGACGGAAGACTAACCTAGGCCGGCCAAGCAGAAGAAGTGTGTTTTAAGTTTTTGACGGAAGGAGCGGAGGTCCGTAGTTGTTCTAATTTCGGGAGAAAGGTCGTTCCAGAGGGCTGGGCCCACCACAGAGAAGGCCCTTCCCCTGGGCGTCGCCCGCTGGCATAGCCTAGTGGACGGCACCCGGAGAAGTCCCTCTCTGTGGGAGCGAATCGGCCGCAGGGATGTATGGGGCAGGATCCGATCCCGCAGATAACTAGGTCCCGTGCCATGGAGCGCTTTAAAGATGATAACTAACATCTTGAAGCGCACCCGAAAGACGACAGGTAGCCAGTGCAGCTCGCGCAAGAGCAGTGTTACGTGGGTAAACCTTGAGGTTCCCATTATTGCTCGCGCGACTGCATTCTGGACAAGCTGAAGTTTTCGGGTGCACCTCAAGGGGAGCCCCATGTAGAGAGAATTGCAGTAGTCCAGTCGGGATGTCACGAGGGCATGAGTGACTGTGCAGAGGGCATCCCGATCCAATAGGGGGCGCAACTGGCGTACCAGGTGAACCTGGTAAAACACCCTCCTGGCCACGGCTGTCACTTGATCTTCCATGGACAGCCGGGTATCCAGGAGGATGCCCAAGTTGTGCGCCCCATCCACAGGGGTAAGATGTTTGTCCCCTATGGCCAGTGATGGAGTCAACTGGTTGTACCGGGATGCCGGAAACCACAGCCACTCGGTCTTGGACGGGTTGAGTCTGAGTCTGTTACTTCCCATCCAGGCATTAAAAACATTGCTCTTGAAATCTTATGTCTGTTCTGTCACAAAGAACACTTGTGACACTATTCAGAGTTGGAGCTGTTCTGGTGATAATGGAACTTAGAGAGACGATTTTCATGTTGGTTGTATATTGAAGAGTGCTTGAAAAATAAGTCCCAACATTTTGAATTAAACTCGGAAGCCCTAAACAGTTGTTTCTGACCTTGCCATTGCATTACTGCAGCTGAATAGGCTTGTTTTTATTAGTGATTCATTGGAACGTTAGTGTAGAAGTCATGTGGTGCAGTAGTTAAAATGCAGTATTGCAGGCTAATTCCGTTTACTGCCAGCAGTTCGATTTTCACCAGCTCAAAGTCACTCAGCCTTCATCCATCCAAGATCTCTAAAATGAGGATCCAAATTGTTGGGGGCAATATGCTGACTTTATAAACCGCTTAGAGAGGGCTGTAAAATACTATGAAGCGGTATATAAGTCTAAGTGCTATTGCTGTTATGGCACCAATTATATTTGTAAGCCTTCCAGAATGGCTTTGCAGAGTGATATGGATAGCATATAAATTTAATACATAAATTGTATGCAAGTTGTGATTTCCGAATTGCCTTCAAAGACAGCTCAGAGTAAATGATGTTAAAATAAACTCTGCAAGGGGTCTCCTTCTCTGACAAAGGTTAAAATTTGAAAGTTACTCTGCTCATTACTGTGATCTGCTTCTCTATATTTAGGAAGTAAATTTCTCATCTTCTATAATTCTACCACAATTCTCCAAGAATCAAGAATTACTTTATTAACAGTACCTTTATGTTCTGTCAATTTGGCTTAATCATGATAAGACAGTTACAGACACTCCTGCATGTTTAATTAATGATGTAAACTCCCTTAAATAGATGTTTTCTTCCTCCACTGCATACAAAGCAAGTAGTTTATACTAAAAGCAGTATGGAGAATGCCCTGAAAAATCCAGAGTCTCAGGTTATGTGAGAAGTCCTATTTTGTTCCTGAGATGGAGAAAATAGACTTGAGACTCATCTATTATCTATCATTTAAAACAAACTTTTGAGATTATGTAAATAGCATGATTGTCTGTTGTATCAAGTTACTATATTGCTCCACAGTTTGTAATTTGCACTAACATACCAGGAGAACGATATGTAAATCACCATAAAACAATTACATACATTTATGTCTGCCATTGGAAACCCATTAAAGCAAATATGTCTTCACCTTCACCTAAACCTATCTATATTGTTAGGTGGCAGATAATTGATGTGATTACATAAGTGTTCTGCATCTCTTTCTGCATTTTAAAGAATAATGGAATTAAACAACAAAAATACCTGTTAAAAAAAATCTTTTCAAAGAAATTAAGCATCGCATATCTTAGTATACTTCTACATATTATATAAAGTGCTGGTAAAGTAATGTTAATATCTTTAGTGAGGATTACATAAAATTTTGATATTTAACACTTTGAATTAAATCCACAGGTATGGGATTCTCTGTCCATATCAATTACTTTTTCTTAAATGAACAAATTAATAATTGAGTTTTATAGATTGATTGGTAAAACAAGATCATTTTCTCATTTCAGTAACAGAAAAGAAAACTGAACAGCAAGAAAGGATGGGGAAAAAAGTTGTCACAAAAGGTATTTCTTTAGTTGTTAATAATATTGAGGAGTGAACTTCTTTAACTTCTTTAATCATATAGCAAGAACAGGAATGCAGAGGCCAAATCACTCCAGGAGGCTATTAGTAAAATAATGATAAAGCCAGCAAGATTTAAACATTAGTATGAATCACATCAGATATGGAATTCAACACTCCAAATTTTCAGCACTAATTGTGAATTCTGTGAGTTGAAGTTTATGTATCTGGATATAGCCAAGCTGGAAAATTCTTGGCTAAACATTACGTTATTCTTCTATTATGCAGAATTTAAATCTTAAGATTAACTGTTGTTGTTAAATATTAAGACATCTAAGAACTGTTTGGATGTGTTACTATTTTGCTATTGCTATGCTATTGTTTTGTTATACTCAGGAAACTAGATAAACAATATTTCATTAAATACAAGTGTGTCCAAATGCAAGTAAAAAAACTCTAGGCATTATTCTCTTTAAATAGCTTTAAAAAAATCTGTAGCTATTTGAGCTAAGAATTAGGTCCTGTTTAAAGTGTGCTTGAAACAGTTGTCCTTTATGTTATCCACATATGGTTAATAATGAGCGTGATTTTTAAAAACTTCAGAAGCTTTACTGAAGATATTTTTAATGCCATACTTTTGAACTTAAAACATTTATGTTGCATGCAGATAAAAAGAGCATCCAAGTTGAAGAAAAGATAAAAAAAGATGTGAAAGAAAAAAAACCCGAGGCCAAGGCACCTGAAAGACTAAAGACCAAGGAAATCAAAGCAGCGGAAGTTACATCACCAAAAGCCAAAGGAAAAAAGGAGACTGCCCTGGCAGTCAGAGAAAAAATCGATCATAAAGGTAAACAATATCAGGAGGAGGTCACTAAGAAATGTTGAAGTGCAGGAAGGAATTCAGATTCCCCTTTTTAGAAAGAATTCATCCATAATTATGAGAAGGAGGGGGAATGTCTTCCTCTTGGATCTACTGATGTCTATTTTTTTTAACTAATAATTCTTTTAGGAACAAATTTCACTACAAAAGCAGGGTTCTTATACATTCTAAAAATCTATCTAGCTCATTAAAAAAAAAAACCAAAGTCGTAGTTGAATGCAATAGGACACATATAATTAGGGCACAATTAATATTTGGTTACCGGCTTTGGCCTTAATCGGGACTTCTTTCCTTCTCTCTTAGATGGATATCTTTACTTCTCCACTTCCACCCAACACATTCCATTTTCTCCTTGCTTTCTTTTCCAAGTGATTTAGTTGTGGTTCCAGCCAGCCATTCTCTTTAAAAAATATATATATTCCAATTCACAGGTTCTAATGTTCATTTCCTCATCTTTGTAGTCAGCCAACCAGCTTTTGGTGAGTAGAATGGCGAGTCAGTCCTAAATGAGCTGTTTTCAACTTCACTTAAACTTCTCTGCCCTTTGAAAATCCATTCCACATTGGGAGGTTTTTTCTTCTTCAAATGTTGAACCTCTCTTAAATCTGCTGATGCTTTTCTTTTAAGCACAAATGGTGGCATTTTGAAAATATCAGGATTCACATGGAATCCTGGGTGGGGAAACGGTAGACAAAACATATTATTAGCATTTATGATGTATCTTTTTAATGACTTACAGAATTTTGAAAACTTTATGCAAATCTTCAATTTAAGCTTCTTAAGATTTTTGTGAACACACTTATTTTTCTTTTTAGAAAAAGGAAGGAAGAGGGAAATGAAAGTTTTCCTATTCACCTTCAGGCTGTGCAAAACCACTATATTTTTAAATCTATTTAAGGTTAGGTCCCATAATCTGAGTTATTTCTTAAAAATTATTAGGATTATCTCTGGAGTAAATTGGTATGAATGTAACTAAAATGACAACTCACATCATTTTTTTAAATTCTTCCTATTCATTTGAAAGGCTATACAACATTTTAACATATGTAAGTTAAGAACATTTGTGCCTCATCTTTAATTTTCAAGCCCTCTTATATAAATTATTTTCTTTGAGACAACTAAACCTGTCAATAATGGGTTTTTCAATTTTTTAAAGTTTTGTCAGGCACGAACAACCAGGCCCACATGTGCAAAGCTTGAGGTAACTACTTTATTATAGTCTGCCTATTATACAGGAATCTCCCTAGTCTGGCAGTTCTTTCCTGGTAATAATTAGATAAGGCTCCAAGGAATTCAGGGGTGGGGAGGCTGTTTCTGGCCCTTTTATAGTTGCATAGTGGCTCTAGCAGCCTTCCACCCTGCAAGTCTGGATGCTTCCCAAAAAGTTCAAATAACTCATCCCAAATTTGTATTAAAATTCTTAGGCTTTTTGTTTGGGTTTCTATTCTTGCATGCATGTTTCTGCATACCTTTCCTTGTACTTGTATTTCTCCAACCAATTTCTCATAATATTATGTGTTTATGTGCATATTTATTCCAATAAACACATTTTTGTGCTCATCATTACCTAATATATGCATTTTATGTCTTTTTATTTCCTTGTGAATTTGCATTGCGCTCAGAACAGTGTTAGTTATATCCAGAAAGCTTGAAGGGTGTGAATATTGTAAATCTGTATAAAATTAGATTGAAAAAAATATATATGTCCCAATTAATTGCACTATGAATATGGATATCATTCTTTAGCCATAGCAGATTAGGAAACAAAATCAAAATTTAGATATATTTTTTTTAAAAACTTTGAACCTTAGCATTACTATCCCTTCACATTCGTTTTTCTGACCTGTTCAATCATTTCTGTCTTTTTGACAGATGTGCCATATAGAAATTGGGAGCACTTGTGGTGAGCTCATATCTGAAGAGATTGCTCTCATTACTCTCTGAATGGGCTTTCAGTTTGAGTAACATGTACTGAACTGACAAAGGGCTGATAGGGTTATGGAAGGAAGATTGTATGAACTTAATATTTCTTCCTTTGGCAAACTGCAACCCATCAGAACAAACATGAAAATTGTGATATTTCTGCATTTCCCCTGCTATGTCACTTCTGCATGTACCGCCCTGGGTCCATTTCGATGGAGAAGGCGCGGTATATAAATTGAAATAAAGTGAAAGTGCATAATAAAAAGGAGATTTCCCTGCTCTAGATGTAGAGAAAGAGAGGAACATATGGCTCCCGAATCCTTTCCCAAACATTTTCCATTCCATTGCTTCAGATTTTGTGTTTCTCTGAATTTCAGTTGTCAATTTAAAAATAATATCTATTAACCTTCTTTAACATCTGTACTTTATGATCAAATATGGTTAGAGGTATGTTTATCAGATAATGCCTCTATAAATACTTTATGAGGAAAATATAAACACATATATTTAAATATGTGCTAATGTAGGCATTTTGGTAGAACGCTTTAAAACTATTTTTGGCAGAATGGGTACATTGAAGTTTTTCACATGAAATAGTGATGAAATATACTGTATTGATTTCCACCCCCATCCTTAGTGATAAGCCATTAGATCAATGTTTGATAATAAACTACAGTGCAGGTACCAGCACTGCAGCTACAGTGCTCCACCGCAGCTGTTTTTCACCCTCAGGAGGGTTTCGTGAAGCGCAAACCTGAAGTTCGGGAGCGGACTTCCGGTTTGCGTGTTGGACTGTTTTTCACACTACGGAGGCTTCAGGGAAGCTTCCTGAAGCCTCTGGAGGGAGAAACATGGCCGAACAGGCAACCTGGAAGTCTGTTCTCAAACTTCCGGTGTACGTGTTGGGTTGTCTTTCTCCCTTCAGAAGCTTCAGGAAGTTTCCCTGAAGCCTCTGGAGGGTAAAAAACAGCCCAATGTGCAAACCAGAAGTCCAGAGGCTTCAGTGAGGCCTGCGCACATGTGCAGGGGGGAGGGCATTGCATTATGGGTGTGGGCACATGTGCGCGTGACCCTCCCATGCTCCCGCCGCTTTTAGCATGCCTTGACAAAAAGATTAGCCATCACTGTCTTATCCAGTTTGTGTTGGGGAAAAAATATTTTATTGATAGCTAGAGTGAGATGTAAAACTGGTATTCTTCAGCCCCAGGTCTTTTGCCAATTCCAGTGAAAGACACATCCTAAAGGTGAACAAAAATTAGAATTATTTATTTGTCAGTGCACAACATATGTACAATGAGATTGGTTGGTTTCACTTCACCCTTTCCCTCCCCTCCCACAAAATAGGTCTGGAAATATAATTCATGATGTAATAGATTGAAAGAGAATTCAATTGAAATATACAGTGTAAAGCTTTTAATTTGATAACTGACACACATATGCCATAAGCATAAATCAATCCTTTATCTCAATGCACATGCATTTTTCTGACTGGATTTAAAAAAAAAATAAAAATCAGGAGGTATTATGCATTTTCCAAAGCCATCCAGAATGAGTGGATGGAAACTGCAAAGCAAAACTAGACAATGTGCAAATTATATAAATGCTGCAATTAGTTATTTATTAAAAATGATTTTAAGGTACCAGGATTATGTTCTTGATGGTAGAAACCTAATGTTTTCTCCAAATTCCTTTGATTTATTTATTTTTTAAAATTTGTTCATCCTGGACCGTGGTTCATTACTGACCTCCATATCCAAGCATTGCCTGCCAAGGACTATGAGCTTTCAAGAACAAAAACGCTGGGGGGGAAGGATTACATATCCTCTTCTGTACCAGTTGATCATAATGCAGAGTGGCCCTTCGTGTGCTTCCAGGGAAGCCAGGAAAATCACAGGTTGGAGCAGGGCAATACAACCTGTGCGTTATCTAATTTAGACCTCAGTGGAAACCACAGCTGATGTTTTCGTGCATTCCTCTTCCAGATGAATATCAGAGGTGGCAATTCATAAAGCTTAAAATCCAGTTCTCTCCAGTGGAATTAGTAGAAAAGCATTGCTAATGGAAATAGTCTGTGAAGAGCCCAGAAAGGCAACCTTGACCTGAATTCTTCAGCAAGAGCCCAACGTTTTCCATCTGTTGAATGCAGTAGCTTTTATTTTGTAGCAGCTGCAGATAAATTAAAAATAAACTTAATATATTTTATTTAATTGAATATGAAAATAAATTAGAATCGATAAATCATTTTCTGCTGCACAGATTTATCATGCAGTTAATTTTCTTCTGCCTCCAAATGTTTTAATTTTAAATGGTCTGCAAACTCTTTTTATAATTGGATCACAAATGCTGCCCAAAGGAAAGGGAAGATGTTTATTTTTGTGGAGCAGAAAACGAAAATTAGGCTGAAATGACCACGACAAGCTCTGTTGACAGTCCAATGGCCGTTGCTGTTTTCAAAACCATCACATAGCCCTGCCAGGGACTAGAGACAAGAACTTAGAAGGGATGCAAGGAACGTGGCCATGGTGAAAGGAAAAAAAAATGTATCTGAGATCTGAGGGTAGTAAATTTGAAAGTTGTCTTTCAGTACAAATACTTTGTGCCAAACGGAAATTTATCTTCTGAATGCAAATTCTTTATAGGAGTCGTATAATCACAGAAGTTAATTCTTTTGGATTTATGGACTTAGCATGTATGATTATGTTGCATCAATTCTTTTGCAGATGTCTATTTTGTACACGCAGATTTACCTTGGGTTTTTTTTTAATCTGCTTTTTAAAATGAAGATGAGTTTGATGTAGTAAATAAGGCACCAAGGCACCAAGTTAGAAACTGGGAGACTGTGAATTCTAGCCTGCCTTAGATATGAAACCAGCTGGGTGGCTTTGGGCCAGTCCTTCTCAGCCGTAGGGCAGAAGAAAAAGCAGAAGAAAAAACATAAAACATAGAATAATATAATTGGAAGGGACCTCAGAGATCTTCTGGTCCAACCCCTTCCTTGAGCAGGAGACCCTATACCATTTCAGGCAAATGGATGTCCATTTCTCTTTTTGGAAGCCTTCAGTGATGGAACACTCATGACTTCTGATAGCAAACTATTCCATTGATTGAGTGCTCTCACCATTATGAAATTTCTCCTTAGTTCTAGGTTATTTCTCTCCTTGGTTAGCTTCCAACCATTGTTTCAAGAAAAAGAAGGAAGAGGAAGAAGAGGAAGAAAGAGAAGGAGAAGAAGAAGAAGAAGAAGAAGAAGAAGAAGAAGAAGAAGAAGGAGAAGGACGAGAAGGAGAAGGAGAAGGAGGAGAAGGAGAAGGAGAAGGGAGGGAGGGAGGAGGGCACTGAACTTCAAATTTATATATTTTATTAAAATGATTGTGCGTAAGCATCTTCTGAAGTGCAATTGACACATTTGACACATAGAATTGTGAGCTTTATTTAACACTTATTTCTGCATTTTAGCCTATACATAAATTTGTCACAGTTTAATTGATAAATTGCATACATTTGCTCAAGGTAGAGTTCAATGGTTCTCAAGCTGTGGGTTGTGGACCCCTGAGGGCATGCAATGTCATCACAGGAGATCCATGAAGGCTTGAAGAAATGTTATGATTTAGAATTTTGATTTAAGTCTTGGGGGTCTGTTGCTGTGGCCCGAGGCCACAAAAGGTAAGGGGTCTGTAGTGAAGAAAAGGCTGAGAACCACTGATCTTATTATCTATTTTCACTTGTCCATTAATATTTTTAATATTTATTATTTTAATGGGAATTCCAGCCCTTTAACAGAAAATGCTCATGGTGCTGCAATAAGAATTTGTTTTTATCTATTCTCAAAGACCAATATTGAACAGAAAATATTATATTTTCAATTAAAATATCTATGGTTATTTAAAGTGACTGAAATCAGTCTTAAAATGGAAATAGTGATTAACAAGTAGATGGCTCAGTGGCTAAGATACTGAGCTTGTCGATTGAAAGGTCGGGTAGTTCAGCGGTTTGAATCCCTAGTACCACGTAATGGAGTGAACTCCCATTATTTGTCCCACCTTCTGCCAACCTAGCAATTTGAAAGCACGTAAAAATGCAAGTAGAAAAGTAGGAACCACCTTTGGTGGGAAGGTAACAGCACTCCGCGGACCACATGACCATGGAGACATCTTCAGACAGCGCTGGCTCTTCAGCTTTGAAACAGAGATGAGCACTGCCCCCTAGAGTTGGAAAAAAATAGCACATATGTATGAGGAGAACCTTTACCTTTACCTTTGAGTTTTCCTATAAATAAATGCCAAAAACATTTGGACTAAATTGTCTAGTTCAGGAATATCCATTTCATGTTGCTGGACTCAAGACACTCAGCTTTATTCCCCATTGAGCATGATAGCTAGGGCTATTGGAAATAATGGTTCAGTCGTCTCTTAAAGGCCCCACATTGTCTATCCCTTAGTTAGTTTAACTGTCTGTACTGGAAACATCAATGTGCAAATTCGTCAGTTAGAAAAAAGAATGAGTTCCAGCAGTTTTTCAACCTGGCTTTCTGTACATCAGGGGTCTCCAACTTTTGCAACTTTAAGTCTGAAGGACTTCAGCTCCCAGAATTATCCAGCCAGCTTTGCTGGGAGCTGGAGTCCTTCAGACTTAAAGTTGCAAAGGTTGGAGATCCCTGCTGTACATGATCTGGGACTGCAAGTTTTGCCCTGCTGATGAATAAGTCTAGGAATTTCAGTCCCAATCCTCGTGGAAGGTGTCTAATTTGGGAAGGTGGAGGTAGGGAAAAGAATTGGTGATTTGGTCCTCAAAATTACACATGATTTAGAGAGTCCTGGCCATTGGAAATGCCATATTTGTGCAGAAAGCCTGAAGGAATTTTCTAAGGAAGAGACTTTAAAAAGACACAGAAATACCAATATTATCACTTGTTTCATGATTGGTTACTTCAAGAAATAAAACCTCATTAAGAGTTCCAGTGCAGTACTCTTTTTTAAAAATCTTCATTTAAAAAAAAATCTAATTATGTCTTATTGCTCTTTCCCCCCCTTCTATTCTGCCAGATCAATTTGCATTCTGTCGTTATATGATTGACATGTTTGCACACGGGAATTTGTACACAGGTACTTGAAATGAATGCTGTCAATGAAATGTTTGATTTTTCTCAGAGCTTCTACTATTTTGTGCTCTTTAAATATCTCTCTGTGTGTTTGCGTGTGTGTGTGTTGTTAAACATGGAAACTGTGAGTGCACAGGTTAAATAAAGCATATTAACAAATGGCTTGATCCATTAAAGCTTCTAATAAATTTTTCTTTATTTGCATGCATTTAAGTTAATGTCAATATAAAAAGATGAAATCAGCAGAGATTTGATAAAGAAGTAAGATGCTTTCTTTAGCAGATGGCATACTGATTGTTTGCATGATGCTTTTATGCCATATAAAAGATAAAATATTTCCTTGAATTAAGGTTTTGTTTGTATTTTCTTAAGTTAGTAGAAAACATCAAAAGCAGGGACAAATATCTCATGAAGGTATTTTGAACCAGTTGCAGTTTTTAGGGTAAAAAAAGTGATTGTGAGCGTGTGTGTGTGTATTATACTGTTATATAAACACACACACACACAAAGTCCCAGGATCATACATAAAATCTCCTTTTTGTACAGTTTGCTAAAACTTTCTGACCATAACTGATAATAATTAACATCATCAAGTCATCAATTGTGAAATGGATAACAGGTGAAAAAATTGTATTCAAAGCCAAAAAGTGGAAATATAACATTTTTAAAAATCCAAAAGAAACATCCCAATATTTTTCCCCAAACCCAGTCCCTCCCATCTACTTTGCAGCTTTGAAGCTTGTGGTATTGTGATAATAAGGACATTATTGTTTCTGGGAGGAAAAAGTATGGTGACTTGCTAAAATATTTTAGGAAACTAATTATAGTCAAGAAAAACCATGAATTAATTTAAAGTGTGTGAAACTTGAAAGACATTCAAAACCTCTGTGTAATAAATGTAGTGATTATGTAGGCTGCCTTTGGAACATGAATAACAGCTCATTTTTTCTCACTGATCTTGATGAGATTCAAGGTTCTTTTCTTCAACTTTTATAGAAAGGAATATAATTACCAATGCCACTCGCCTCGTGTTTATTGACAAAATTAAAATACATTGTTCTGCCTCATGTAGGATGTACATTTACTTCCTTTTTCGATATGGCATCTCCTTCCCTATCTTTTCCTGGAATGCCATTTTCAAAACAAGCAGAAATGAATATTGTTCTGAGTATTGCCAGTTTAATAGACCAAGAATATAAATGTATTGCTTTTGTACCTGGGCATTTTAAAGAGAGTTGCTAATGCTAAAAAAAAATCATACAGAAATCTTTCCAAGGTTTGTTTCTCAATAATTCAAAAAATTCAATGAAGTATATTCCTAAGAAAGTAGTTCTTATCCCAACTAACATAAAGCAAAAAGATTTAAGCAAATGGTTTCTTATTGTTTAGAATGTCGAGACCAAACTCCAATCCATTTCTGAGCTATCCTGACAGTTCCCACAACCATTAGCCAAATTAGATAGTGCTGATAAGGATTGAAGGATGCTAGAGGGCACCAGTTTATTTAATTCCACTATAAATAAAAGGGCTGCTGACATAACCATTTACATGGTTTGGGTGGGAGGACTATGCATGTTTTAGAAACATAGAAATTGAGAAAATTGACCAAGCAATTAATCATGATGTGGTTATAGTTATCTTATTTCCTCATTCAACTCACTATGAATCTGAGGATTAATTGTCCCTTCTCACTTCCGTTACTGAGGCAAAGACCTAGAATGGCCCATGAAAATGTAACCTTATAGAATCATAGAGTTGGAAGGGTCTGCTGCGGTCATATGATTCAGTGTCTGGCCTCTCTACATTCTTTGTGACTGTTTTGGTCGTTATCCTCCCTCAATTCTAATGGGTTTGAAAAAAAGGGACAGAAATGGAAAGGAATGGTTCCTTCTAAACTTGTCAGTAGCAACACCACCATCAATCATTGTGCCACCACAATTGAAAAAGGAAAAAAACCAGGAAGTGAGCTGTAGGTAATAGCTTCCTGGCCTTTTTGCAAGAGCTGCATGCTACTGCATAGTAATCCTGAATAGTGTACTGTTGTGTTTGCTGCTGCACAAAGTTGAAGTAATTGGCTCTGTATTGCTTACATTTCATAAGCAAGTGGATGTGCTTTGGTAGTGTTCATTCACTAGATTCTAAACTGTAAATGATAATAACAGATCACAGTGAATGAAAATGTTTTTCATGGATTTTATAGAATTTCATATGCTGCCATGTACATAATTCAGGTTACTCTTTAGAATTCTTGTGAGCTCTAACTGAAGAATATATATTCCTGTTTTTGCATTCAGCAAATATAATTTCACTTTATGATGGCCAGTTATGTGTGAAAAATTCTTTCCTCTGTACTTTGGTATGCAAAGTAATATGCATAATACTGTGCAGATCGGAGGAAAAAGGATACTTCCTCTTTTACAGTGATACTTCAAGTTCTAGAGATAAATCTGGGGAATCTATAAACTTGAAGATGTCAATAAAACAATAACTTCACTAATTTTTGGCCATCACTTGAGGCTTCATTGCATTGTCAAGATATTTATGTTTATTTTAGATGGATGAAATGTTTAATTTCCTAGTGATACAAAATTCATTTTCACTTGTCGGTTGATCTTCTGATCAGTAAGAACAAGTCTCCGTCTTGTTGCCAGTGTGACAGGGCACCAAACTTTTGAACTTGCAGAAAAATAACCAGAGACTGTTTGTCAAAAATAATAATAATATGGGTATCATGTTTCTCATTCAAGAAGCCATTTGATTTCCCCATGTTCCTTATATGTCCATGACTCTTACTTGAATAAGTCTATGTTTAGCAGGCATAAAATGAAACCTGGACACTATTATGGCTTTCCCCCCAAATAACAATAATATTTCTGATTTGAAGTGTTATTCCATATGTATACCCAATCAAGAACTAATTTGAGATGTGAGGCTCCACAAACAGGTTTCTTAATGCTAGACCAGGGGTGGGCAAACTTTGCAACTTTAAGTCTGAAGGACTTCAGCTCTTTGCTGGCTGGAGAATTCTGGGAGCTGAAGTCCTTCAGACTTAAAGTTGCAAAGTTTGCCCACCTCTGTGCTAGACGGTTCTATCCCAAAACACTGAGCTGAATCAGGGGTTCATTTTGGATGAGGTATAAGCCCAGGAAAAGGTTGGGCTTATACCTTGTCAGCTTGGATGAGGTATAAGCCAGGAAAAATTTCAGTTACTGCTTATATCTGCTAGATCAACACATTGATCTAGACTAGGCTGCAATCTTATTTATACCCATTCAAGAGTAAGTTTCACTGAGTTTAATAGAACTTATTCCAAGGTAAATTAATATTTCAGCCATTGTAGGTAGTCCTTGACTTATGACCACAGTTGAGCCCAAAAGTTATGTTGTTAAGTGAAACATTTAAGTAAGTTGTGAGTTTTGCCTCCTTTTACAACCATAGTTGCCACAACTGTTAAGTGAATCACCGCAGTTGATAAGTTAGTAACATGGTTGCTAAGTGAATCTGCCTTCCCTTTGATTTTGCTGATCATGACCTTGGGAGACAGCAACAGTCATAAGTATGAACCAGTTGCCAAGCATCTGAATTTTGATCACATGAACATGGGAATGCTATAAAGGTTGTAAGTATGAAAAAACAGTCATAAGTCACTTTTTTCAGTGCAGTTGTAACTTTGAATAGTCACTAAATGAACTATTGTATATCAAGGACTAACTGCATTGATTTAGTTAAAACAGTTACCATATTTTTCAGAGTATAAGACGCACCGGAGCATAAGACGCACCCAGGTTTTGAAGAGGCAAATTTTTAAAAGTAGGTAGATAGATAGAGGGATAGAGAGGGAGAGAAAGAGAGATAAATACAGTAGGTAGGTAAGTAGAGAGAGAGAGCGTGTAGGTAGGTAGGTAGGTAGAGGGGGAGAGAGAGTGAGAAATACAGTAGGTAAGTAGGTAGGGAGAGAAAGTGTGTGTAGATAGATAAGTAGATAGAGGGATAGAGAGACAAATAGAGAGAAAGAGAGAGAAATATAGTAGATAGGTAGGGGGAGAGAGAGAGAGTAGCTAGATAGGTAGATAGAGGGCAGAGAGAGAGAGAAATACAGTAGGTAGGTAGGGAGAGAGTGTAGATAGGTAAGCAGGTAGAGGGATAGAGAGAGAAACACAGAGAGAGAAACAGAGAGAGAGAAACACAGTAGATAGGTAGGGAGAGAGAGAGTAGGTAGGTAGGTAGATGTTTCCAGGTGTATTTACCCATGTGCTGGATAAGGAAATCACTGGCCACCTTTGTAACAAATCTTTATTTCTGCAGGCACAGCATTTGACCAACATAATTCTCATCAATCACTCTAACTAAACAGCTCTTCAAAAGGGAAAAAAAGCCCTTTTTACACTTTGCAAGCCTCCCCCAAACGGCTCGTTTTTTTGCGAAAATGGGCCCGTTTTTTTCAAATAAAAGGCATGAACAGCCTTGGGGGGGCTTGCAGAGTGCTCCGGGGGCCCCCCCAAAACGAGGAAAAACGGGCCGTTTTTTTCATGAAAACGGGCCATTTTTTGGTCAACAAATAGCATGCATAGCCTTATGGAGGCTTATAGAGTGCTGCTGGGGGATGGGGGGGGGGCAAAAACGCCCTGTTTTTTGCTCATTTCTGCCCCCCCAGCCCCCAGGAGCTCTCTGGAAGCCTCCATAAGGGTATGCGCGTGGCCATTTTGGTGAAGGGGCGGGGTTTCGGGAGGCAAAAAATGCTATATTCGATGTATAAGATGCACCCAGATTTTCAGCCTCTTTTTAGAGGAAAAAAGGTGCATCTTATACTCCGAAAAATATGGTATGTTCTAAGTTTTTGGTAAAAAGCTGAAGTAGACTATTGGCTGTTGAAATATATAGAAAAGGAAGTCTCATAGATCAGAGTTCCCCAACCTTTCTGGCTTTACAGACCAGCAGGGGGGGACAGGAAATGGTTCTGTGTGAGCAGCGGACAAGTGCATACACAGCTTCATTTGTGTGAGCGGCAGGCACATGCGCCCATCACTCACTCAAATGGAGCATGCCCGCATGTGCGCACTTGCTTCTCATGCAAGTAGAGATGCACATGCTCACTCACCACTTCCGTGACGTGGTTCTGAATGGCTCAGAGCCTAGTAGTGGGCCGCACCCTGGAGATTGGGTACCTCTATCATAGTTTACATATTAAATGCCATTCAGTCATGAAATTAGCAGGTAGGTTTGGACTGTTCACACTTTCCCAGTTTAACGTAGCTCACACAGTTGTTGTGAAGAAAAGGTAAAGGGAGGGGGGGGACTCTAATTTGAGTTCCCAGACCAAAAACATATATCTATGAAATACCCTTTGGCTATAGTCTGCACAGCATGTGGCTTACAGCCAAAAATTATGCTTTACACTGCCCAAACTAATTTGAATCCTTTACAATGAAGAAAAGTAAAAACAGTAAAATCATGTTCAACTGATGCATAACATCTGTCCGATCTTACCCCTAAAGTCAATTAGTCCAAGGTTTGGAGGCAGGGTTTTGGACATTTCAATGGATAAAATGATTTTCTTCTTAAAAATTGACCCATTATTATTTTTTGAAACCCCCCCTGGGGCCTGTGGTTGATGGCTGGTTGGTCCCAGGATGCTGTTTGAACAGCTGTGATATTTACATTTAATTATAAAATTTGTAATTTTGTTTATTTGCGCCACAAAATAACCAACAAATAAACATTATACAAAAGCCAATTAAAATTATTGTGTAAATAAAAACAAGGGGACCAAAGGGATTACAGCATCATAAAAAAGGGAGTTAGAGTTTTTACAAAAGGGAACACATCAGAATAGCACAGGTAGTCCTTGACTTACGACCACAATTGAGCCCAAGATTTATGTTGCTAAGTGAGACATTTGTTAACTGAGTTTTGCAACCTTTCATGTCTCAGTCGTTAAGTGAATCACTGCAGTGGATAAGTTAGCAATCCGGTAATTAAGTGAATCTGGCTTCCCCATTGACTTTGCTTGTTGGAAGATCTCAAAAGGTGATCACATATGTCCTTGGGACACAGCGATGGCCATAAATATCAACCAGTTGCCAAGCATCTGAATTTTGATAACATGATCGTTGGGATGCTACAAAGGTTGTAACTGTGAAAAACGGCCACCTTTTTCCGTGCCGTTGTAACGTTGAACAGTCACTAAATGTACCATTGTAAGTCAAGGATTACTTGTACACATGATGCAGCAATTGGGAATGAATTTCCAAATGGCAGCAGAAAAAAAAAATCATTTCCTAGGTCCCACCAGAACTTCTTAGCAAACGGCACCTGTACGATGCCTCTCCTGGCAGATCAGATGGAACAGGTAGCAGTAATCAGGGAGAGGAGGTCCTCAGATAATCTGTCTCCATGCCATGTAGGACTCTCAAGGACAAAACCAGCACCTTGAATGGTCATCTGGAAGCAAACTGGTAACCAGTGCAGCTCTTGAGCTGAAATATAATGTGTGTCCTTGGAGGGACATATCACTGCCCATGTTACTGCATTTTGCAGCAGGACAGCCACATGTAGAATGCGTTACAGTAGGGGTGTCAAACTGGTGGCCCACAGGACCCAAACATCAAACACAGCCACGCCAATCCCAGCTCTGCGAAGGGGAATAAGGTCACAACACATCACATGACAGCAACATTACACCATGAGTTTGTACAGTAATCCACTTGGGAAATGATTAGGGTATGAGTGGCTGTGAGCAAAGCCCCATAATCCAGGAATGGGCACAACTAACAGATCACACAAAGATACACAAAGGGAGGAGAAATTCAAAACAAATGGAGAAATTATGAGAATACACATAAATGTCTCTGATTTGGCAATCAGATATAGAAAAAAACTGAATTGAATTTACAGATAGGAACAAATGAGACTAAGCGTAACTAAAATGGAAATACGCTCCTTCTGCTACTCAACTACATGCCTTCCTTTAATTATGCACCATGCTTTAATTATGTGTCTGTGGGGAATTTTAAAAAATTCTAAGTATGGAGGGAGCAATATTCATTAAGACCACAGTACATGGGGAGGGGAAGTTTAATTCTAACAAAATTGCCCTCATGCTGTAATTAGCAACAGGGAAACAAGTTCTCACTAGTGTCACTGAGAGCCTTTTCCAGTTTTAATTTTAGTGGTTGGAGTAGTTTTTATCAGGATAATGACTAGAGGAGAAGGATTACATTTCTCCTCCCCCTATCCAGATTTTTTTTTTAATTTCCTGAATTTCTTGAAAGACACTGAATTAACTCAATCACGGTTGGTCAGCCTATTCTACCTAGGAGATTGCTATGAAGATAAAATATTGCCGCAGACAGCCGGTTATGAGTCCCTCTATGTGAAGTGGGGTCATGGGAGGCAATTGGGTTTGCTGATTGTGTATCTGGCTCCCCGCTACGTCTCAGCAGCCCTGCCCGAGCTCCTCGATGTGATCGCTGAGATGGTGGTTGATACCCCCAGGCTTTTAGTCATGGGGGATTTCAACCGGCCATTGGTAGGCGAGACATCTGAGGTGGCCTGGGAGTTCATGGCCTCCATGACGGCCATGGACCTGACCCATGTAATTCATGGCCCCACGCACACCGGGACACACACACTGGACCTTGTTTTTGCCTCCGGCCAGTGGACAAGTGATCTAGGATTAGGGGAATTAGTCATCGAACCCCTGTCATGGTCAGATCAATCTCTCCTCCGGCTTGACTTTCCAACCGCTGCACCCCACTGCGGGGAGGCAGAGCCAGAAGTGCCAATATGGTTCCGTCCCAGGCACCTGATGGATCCTGAAAGGTTCCAGACGGAGCTTGGGCCAATACCTGAATCCCTGACCCGTGACCCGATGAGGACCTAGTGGCCGCCTGGAATAGCGCGGCCACGGGGGCCCTGGACCAGGTCATGCCTTTGTGGCCTCTCACTCGGCACCGATCTACCTTGGCTCCTTGGTTTTCCGAGGAGCTGAGGCAAATGAAATGCCAGAAGAGATGCCTAGAGAGCATCTGGAGGTCCACCCATGCCGAATCTGACCGAACACGGGTAAGGTCGCATATGCCGACCTACCTCATGGCGATGAGAGCAGTGAAGCAAGATCATCTCGCCACTCTGATCGCGTCCGCAGATAACTGCCCTGCCGCCCTGTTTAGGGTGACCCGTGCCCTCCTTCACCAGAGGCCGCAGGAGGCTCCCTTGCAGGGTCGTGCAGAGGAATTTGGATCCTATCTGCAGGATAAAATCGTTCAGATCTGGGGCGAGTTAGCCTCCAATTGGACTAGTCTGAGCGGGGTGACAGAGATAGGCCTTGAGACCACTGTTTGGGCTGAGTTTGACCCCGTGACTCCCGATGGCATGGATAGGATACTGGGACAGTTGAATGCCACCACATGTTTATTGGACCCGTGTCCCTCCTGGCTTGTACTGGCCTCCTTGGAGGTTACACGAGGCTGGCTCCAGGGGGTTGTTAATGCTTCTTTGAGTGAGGGGTTCCTGCCGACTGTCTTGAAAGAGGCAGTGGTGAGGCCCCTCCTCAAGAAACCCTCCCTGGACCCAACTTTATTATCTAACTATCGTGCAGTCTCCAACCTTCCCTTTCTGGCGAAGGTTGTTGAGAGTGTGGTGGCACAATTCCCCCAGCACCTGGAGGAAATTGCCTATCTAGACTCGCGCCAGTCTGGTTTCCGACCTAGGCACAGCACGGAGATGGCATTGGTCGCGTTGGTAGATGATCTCTGGAAGGCTCGGGATAGGGGTTGTTCCTCTATCCTGGTCCTGTTAGATCTCTCAGCGGCTTTCGATACCATCGACCATGGTATCCTATTGCACCGGCTGGGGGTGTTGGGGCTGGGGGGAACCGTGCTTCAGTGGTTCTTCTCCTACCTCTCTGACCGGTCGCAATTTGTGTTGGCAGGGGGGCAGAGGTTGACGTCGAGGCCCCTTACTTGTGGGGTGCCTCAGGGGTCGGTCCTCTCGCCTCTCCTGTTCAACATCTATATGAAGCCGCTGGGTGAGATCATCCGTGGTTTTGGGGTAGAGTTCCATCTGTACACGGATGATACCCAGTTGTACATCTCTACCCCTAACCTCCCCAACTATGCCGTTGAAATGATGTCCCGGTGTCTGGAGGCCGTGCGAGTCTGGATGGGGAGGAACGGGCCAACACTCAACCCGTCCAAGACCGAGTGGCTGTGGTTTCCGGCCCCATGACATAGCCAGTTAGTTCCATCTCTGGCTATCGGGGGCGAGTTATTAGCCCCCGCAGAAAGGGCTCGAACTTGGGTGTCCTCCTGGACTCTCGGCTGTCATTGGATGACCATGTGATGGCCGTAGACAGGGGGGGGCTTTTATCAGGTTTACCTGATACGCCAGTTGTGCCCCTTTCTGGATCGTGATGCTCTACACACAGTCACGCAAGCTCTTGTCATTTCCCGCCTAGACTACTGCAATGCACTCTACATGGGGCTCCCCTTGAGTTGTGCCTGGAGGCTCCAGTTAATGCAGAACGCGGTCGCGGGGGGATCTTGGGAGCACCAAGACATTCCCATATAACACCTCTCCTGCGCGAGCTGCACTGGCTGCCTATGGCCTTCCGGGTGCGCTTCAAGGTTTTGGTGACCATCTTTAAAGCGCTCCATGGCATGGGTCCTGGTTATTTGAAGAACTGCCTCCTGCCACATACCTCCATCCGACCTGTCCACTCCCACAGGGAGGGCCTCCTCAGGGTGCCGTCCGCTGGACAATGCCGGCTGGTGATTCCCAGGGGAAGAGCCTTCTCTGTGGCGGGTCCAGCCCTCTGGAACAACCTGCCTCCCGACCTTCATACTATCACGAACCTTCGCCTCTTCCGTCAAGCATTAAACACCTATTTTTTTCATGCAGCCGGCCTGGCATAGTTTGCTTTTACCATTGTTTTAATAGGGTCTTAAATTATTTTAGCACGGGTTACACTTATTTAATTTAATTTTAAATCTATTCAACTGATTGTATTTATATGTATTTATCTTTTTATCATCCCTGTGCACCGCCCTGAGTCCTAAATTGGGAGAGAGGGCGGTATATTAATAAACAAATAAATAAATAAATAAATAAATAAATAAATAAATAAATAAATAAATAAATAAATAAATAAATGGGTGATATTATCCTGGCACCATGGAGGAAAGACAGGATATATAGTGCTAATTGCAAATCAATAAAGTGGCATAACAAGGAAATGATTTGCTTTGCAATTGAATGCAATGTTATTGAATTCTGCTTCTTTGAACCATTAAGTGAAATGTGTTTTTATTTTGGTATTCACTTTCCGGAATTGTATTATGCTTTTCCCAAATAAAAGTTATGTAAAAGAATCTACATGCATATGCTATGTCTATTTGATTTTCAGATGAGCAGGCAACCCATCCTTAATAATCAAATGCCATCCCATATTGATGGCAAACATGATCTATAGTAGATACCATAGTTTGCTTTATGAACAATTGTGTATAAAACTGCATATGAGTCCAATGAATCCAATGAAAATGCACACAAATCTTCAGAGGGTTTTTATTTATTTATTCCAAACTGATGTCTAACTAGCATTAAGAATGAGGAAAGGAGAAATAGGAAGAAGAATTGAAAATGCTTCTGTAGAAAATGGTTTGAAAAGATCAATTTGTGAATTGAAGGAATATATATATGTGTGTGTGTGTGTGTGTGTGTGTGTGTGTTAGATTTTTAAGGGCTGAAAATAAAGAGACCAGGATGGATCCATTTCAGGCTTATTAGCCTTCTTCAGCTGGCCATACTCCTTCTACTGGGATTTGAACCAGGGCTTTCCAGCATTTGAGGCAAGCTCTCTATGCCTTGAGCTATCTGGTATCCCTGATATATCAGCCAATTTACAGGACTCTTAAATGAAGACTAATTATCAACGTCATCCATCTCTGCCCTTTGACTCAACCCAGAGTCATCCAGACAGAGAACCAAATTAGATTACTGCTGTGTGACATTTTTTAGATGTGTGTTAGATTTTTAAGGGCTGAAAATAAAGAGACCAGGATGGATCCATTTCAGGCTTATTAGCCTTCTTCAGCTGGCCATACTCCTTCTACTGGGATTTGAACCAGGGCTTTCCAGCATTTGAGGCAAGCTATGGATGGATGACGTTGAGTCTCCTCCCCTTAAAGGGACCTCTTCACAGGAGCTGTGATAATTAGTCTTCATTTAAGAGTCCTGTAAATTGGCTGATATATCAGGGATACCAGATAGCTCAAGGCATAGAGAGCTTGCCTCAAATGCTGGAAAGCCCTGGTTCAAATCCCAGTAGAAGGAGTATGGCCAGCTGAAGAAGGCTAATAAGTCTGAAATGGATCCATCCTGGTCTCTTTATTTTCAGCCCTTAAAAATCTAACACACATCTAAAAAATGTCACACAGCAGTAATCTAATTTGGTTCTCTGTCTTCATGACTCTGGGTTGAGTCAAAGGGCAGAGATGGATGACGTTGAGTCTCCTCCCCTTAAAGGGACCTCTTCACAGGAGCTGTGATAATTAGTCTTCATATATATATATATATAATCCTTTGAAAATAAAGGTATAATCCTACTACTCCAGTTAGACACAACAGCTAATATCCATTTAAACACCTTTATGTAGATAGTTTGGCCTGAATGCAGTATGTCTCTGCCAAGCCTATATTTTGCATGCTAAAAAAACATGGCCAATATGTTGTAAAGAATTATAGAAAACAAGATTAGAAAAAGCTTAGCCTGAGAACTTGAGAGTCATAGCCACTTAAAATACTAAGTGGGTATGCTGTATTTAAAAAGTAACATTTCCTTCAAGTTAAGATAATCTTCATAGACATGTTCATATATGTTGTGCTAGATTGATTTTTCAGCTTCCAAATTTAGGAATTCCTGGTGATCTAAGTCCATCCTGATTATCTTTTGAACCACAAAAACCAGATTTCAAGGTGCCTAATGCAATATAAAGTCCTTCAATGCACTATGATCTCAAGGTCTATGATCTCAAGAATGCTTACCCTTCTAAATCAAGTCATTTCGGAATGGTACAAAATGCTAGTAGCATCCTTCGAATTTGCCTCAAAGAGGTTTCTTGGGAGATCATGCTTGAAGATTTTCCTTAAAAAAAAAAAGTTAAGTAACACATACTAAATATTTTGAGGGTAAAATTTTAATCACATAAGAAACAGATAGATTTCTAAATTATCATTCATTTTGTCTGTGTTTGTTTATATGCGTGTGTGTTTATGCAAACTTCTATTAACATTAACTCTGTCAAAAATAACTGTAGTATACTAATAGTTAGAGTAGAAGGACATCCTATTATCTTTCTCTGGTCAATAGCTATTCTATTAGATTTTATAAGCATGTAAATGATTAATTGCACTGGTGCTTATTATTGCTCACTATTCGTATTATAGGCTCCCCACAGGACGAACTGACCTCATGGTATCCTGCAGAGTGCGAGATATCAGCAAGAATATTTTCATTAAGCATTTTGATTACAAACTGTGTGTAGCACTTGGTTGCAATTGGAATTGTATCTAATCCCCTGCTTCTGAAGATAGCTGTAATAATGGGATCTCATTATTTATGAGAACTCTACTTTTAAGCCAGCAGTGTTCACAGCAAATCAAGATGGTGCCAGGGATTGTATTACATAAAGACTTCCACTGTATCCTGATAGCTGATGGAAGTATGTAATTCACAGCATTTTTATGATCTCCCTATGCACATATTGTAGTTTGTTGCCCTTATTCCTCAAGGTTTGCTACAGACTAATAAGAAAGAGATAGTTGAGTGAAAAGCTGGACTTGGAAGTTTTGCCAGCCTCTTGGATCATTATTTGAATTTACACAACCCTTGAGGTTGTTGGCCATTTTGTTTTTACAATGAATGTTCTCTCACACAGAGAATTAATTAATATGTTCAATAATTTTTTTACAATGAGATAGTTTGCAATGACACTGAGAATACCCCATTTCCTAATAAAACAGACTAATTAATAAACAGTTACTGCTCTTTTCTTTTTCCTGCTGTTTTTCAGGGTAGCAGAAGCTGCCTTATTTCTATAATGTTATGTGTATTTATTGTACACAAACATTCTCAAATCACTCTGGGGAAAGTATATGCAAGCATGAATTAGTTCTATTATATTATAATTGCAAACAGTGGTAACAAGGTCTTTTATTTGACTTCCACCAGGCCTTAACTTTCTGTATCTTTACCCTGGTTTTCTTCTTAACTCCTTAACTTCCTACTGTTGGAAAGTTGGTTTAGGTCAGGGGTCTGCAAAGTCGGCTCTTTTAAGACTGGTGGACTTCAACTCCCAGAGTTCCCCAGCCAGCATAGCTGGCTGGGGAATTCTGGGAGTTGAAGTCCACCAGTCTTAAAAGAGCCGACTTTGCAGACCCCTGGTTTAGGTTAACCTTGGGCATTTCCTTTGTCTTCTTGTCCTTATTAGTTTTCTTATCTTCATGATTTGCCAATTCATACATCTTTACACCTAGCTATTCTTCTATCCTGACTACGTTATGACTCCTTGAGATTTCCACCACTTTCTTAAACTCTGTGCTCAAGACTAAACTTCTCATCTTTCCTTCAAAAACTGTATTCTCCTCATTACGTTATGTGTCCACTGTAATGCTGTTTATAATCTTCTTTCTCCCAAACCTACATAGTTACCTAACATATTTAAGTATCTCTAATCTTGTGGATTCTGACTTCCTATAGGATATTTTATAGAACTGTTTAGACCCAAAATTCTTATTTGCCCCAAAGGAAAAAAATTGTGGAGAGATTATTAAAGAAGATGTACTTGGGATGCTAATTTGGCTTTTTGAACATAACTTGTTTAAATGGAAAGTTATTGCATTTTGTATCAAAATGGTACAAAATGATCCTTCAGGTTGGGAACTCCCACATGGGTTGCGGGATTCCTTGCAGTCTAGATGTTGTCCCAATCTGGAGCCGTCAGTCAAAAATGACATGTTCACATAAAAGGAAGAATAACATGTTTTTTGCTTTAGCTTTGTTCTGTTGTTGGTTAAGCAAGTTCTGGAGATTATAGAATGATAATGCTGAAAATAAAAATCTCCAAAAGATTCGTATTATTGGCCAATATTTTCCCCAGATTGGCAACCCCTCTTTACAGAAAATGTTCTCATTTGGTATTGGCTAATATATTGCAATTTACAAAGTTAGAGTCCAGGGAAAACTTTTAAGATGGTTTGTCTTCTGTTTTAAGCATTCAAAGTAAACGAGACAGGAGAAGAATGTTATTTAAAATTACGCAGTGATCAGGTGGTAGAAAATATGAGTTATAAAAAGCGACGAATGTAAAATTGTTTCCTAAGAAAATGTGCTGTTCCCTGAAAAATGATTCAGACTGTTCTTACGAAAACATCTGGGTTGCTTTTGAATTTATTTGGTACATCATGCTTTTTCAAAATATAATGTATAAATGAATCACATTATTTTTTCTCGTAAACTTTACAAACATACAACATGTAAAACATTTACAGACACAAACACAAGGTGTAAATCCCCATACATGCCCTGTTCCTGTCTTCGTTTCCTTTCTGGAGACAGGAAGAACATGCTGTAACCCACTTAATAGTTCCTCTTGCAATTTTGTACCCAATTCTCACAATTTTTCAGTCATCTGCTTCTACCTAGACCTGTTCCAGACATTTGGGCAGCATTTCTAGAGCAGAGCTGAATGGATTCAACTTTGCTGCAAGTGGGAGGCAAGAGAGGGAAAGTTACCCATCATAAAGCAACATCTGAAATCTGAGCTATCAGGATAGAGTTAGATGGATGCTTATATTCAAGATTTTAATTTCAGACTAAACCCAATCCTCTCCTAGTTATAAGGGGCAGGGAGAAAAACTGTATGAAGTTTACTGAGCTGCAATGTTTGGAATGTATAGTTCCTACATTTTGATATGCTGTGGTACTCTTATATAGGCCTTCCTGGGGAAATGGTGTTATAACTAGATAATGCTGCCCAGTTGCCCTTTCTCCATATTCCTTTTGGTCAGAAGGTTTGGTCATCAAATACTGGAGGGAGACAAAAAGTAGGCAAGATAGGTTTCCAGGCTGCGGGGTGTCTATAGCATCATTGTTTAGGTCCAATATAAGTTGGATATCTTGTCCAAATACTCAAAACTGCCTATGTTACCATTGCTCAATTCTGAAGAACAGAAGCTCTGAACCTCTGAAATCCATCTCATTCCAGAAGAAGAGAGTTTGATGCTGGCTATCCAGGGATGCGGTGACTCGGTGGCTAAGATGCTGAGCTTGTCGATCGAAAGGTTGGCAGTTCAGCAGTTCTAATCTCTAGTGCCGTGTAATGGGGTGAGCTCCCGTTACTTGCCACAGCTTCTGCCAACCTAGCAGTTCAAAAGCACGTAAAAAATACAAGTAGAAAAGGGACCACCTTTGATGGGAAGGTAACAGCGTTCTGTGCACCTTTGGCACTTAGTCATGCTGGCCACATGACCATGGAGACATCTTCGGACAGCACTGGCTATTTGTCTTAGAAATGGAGATGAACACCTCCCCCTAGAGTTGGGAACGACTAGCCCATATGTTCAAGGGGAATATTTACCTTTATCCAGAGGATGGGCTTCAGGATTTTTTTTACAATCTAGAACAGCCATTCCCATCTTGGGAATCTCTTTGTATTGCTCTTCTCCTAAACTGAAACTGAACAGCTTTGAAGTCCTCTCATATGGAAGAGGAGGCTTCAAACTAGTTGTGGGTTGAGTCCCCTCCCATGGTTAAAGGCTCTTTGATTTAGTCATCCTTTCATGGATTCTGGGATTCTGTGTAGCCCAAACTGGTGCGGCGCAGGATGTGATTCCTCTTAGACGCAACATGGAGAATGTACATCTCAGCTTTCTTCCACAGTGCTCACTGAAGAAGTTCCTGTCAGCCTTCTTTTATACTGCAAGCTCTGTGAGGAAAAAAACAAGGGAGTCACTGAAGCAGAGCCTCATAGCCACATCATTTAGCTCTTGAAAGGGAGCAGACCAGGCAGGCTTCACTAAGCAGCTTCAAGGGACTTCTTGGTTCAAAGCCTTGTCAAATTGAAGCATGTTGAAATTCCTTTCAGAATGAAAGTGTACCAGAATGACCTCATCCATGTTCAGCCAGAAATTGCATTATATATTTCATAACTTATATCTCCCTTAAAAACTGAGATTTTAAATTCCCACTTGAGAATGGGCAGCTGGGCAGAGTAGGTGTTCAAAGTTAAAATGTAGAAGAAGAAAACTGTATTGCTGTATGATTGTCAGTATAAACATATTGCAAATTTGTCAAGGTAAAAGTTTCTATGCCAGTGTGTAATAAAATAACCTAATACGGCAGGCATACATTTTTATGAATGCATTTGACTGTATTATCTCAAAACTTCAAAGCTTTGGCTGTCATAATCCTGATTTATATTACTAATCATTTTTGTGAGTTCACGCCTGTTTTCAAGATGTATGGAAAGTAACAATAGAAGAAATAAATTATACCAAAGTATTGTATTATATATATTTTATTAGGGTGAAGGTGGAAAATAGAGGGTTCATGTTTTGAAAGAGAAACTAGCAGATTCGAAGGGCATTTGTTGCCAACTTATCCCACACATAATGGGAGAGGAAAAACATTTTAGCCGAAGTTATTCTACTAGAGTGGACAAAGGTTTTCCTAACCAAATTAAACATGATTTTGTTCTTGATCTTGGTTATGACTCCAGTGATGTTGCCTATGCTAGCCACCTTCTAAAATGGATCATCTAGGACTGTGGTCACTTATGGAAAATGTAGAGGTCTTTCGCCCATGTATTCTACCCAGAATGTGGAGAGTAGTAATTCTACTTCTTCCCTTTCTTCACAAAATGATAATCTCTTTCACTGAAAAATATGTCATCTGCTCATGCTACTCTGCATCTGCTCTCATGCTGACATTTCTATGAAGGTTTGGTAATATGCTACACAATGTAAAGCAGCTATTAAAGAGTTTAGAGTTTACGTCTCTACAACCTGGTAGATGTTCATGAAGTAGAAAAGTCCTTTCTATTGCAAGCAGTAGGAAAAGGGCTTTCAGGACAACAATCAAGAGCTATAAATGTGTGACGCTTGATTGTATAGATTGATGATTTTTTTAACCCTGAATACAAAGTGATCAGCAAATAATTCAGCATTTTTAATTTCTATGACCTCACGCTCACTCATCTAAAACTTCACATTTTAGATGAGGGTTTTATTTGTTCAGCCCTCTTTTATTTCTAGGAGGTACTTAGCAATACACACAAGCAATTCAGAGGAAACTCCATTCTGCTGAGGGACTGTTTTTTGTTTTTAAAGTAATCTCCAAGTGTACTTCATTATATATTATGTATTATTTTGCATATTATTATAATTAATAGCCTTTCATGCCTCTCTTGTGTTCAGAATCATATCCCCCCCTATTTTTGGAACCGACCTCGGCAATCACAGCTCTTCTCCCAACTGCTGAAGGTAAGTTCAGTTAACTTCTATTAAAAAACCCTTCAGATATTTTTACAGAGTATCTTGACCAAAATAGATACTATTATTCAAATTGATATCAGTATCCTATCCTGGGCCAGGGCTGGAGATGGAAATAAAGGAAAGCGTAACTATATCATCCAAAATCTAAATTCAAAATAGTGCTCAGGATCAAAACAACACCAAGTTGCTAAGTTAGTCCAAAAACTAAAGCCAGACTACTCCAAATCTATGCTGAGACTCCAGGAAACACAACACAAGAGAGAATGTAAGGGAATCCACTCACCAGACTTCACAAGCAAGGCCTCTTTGGATCCAGCTCTTTTAAACAACTATCATCCCGTCTCCAACCTTCCCTTTTTGGCGAAGGTTGTCGAGAGTGTGGTGGCACAACAGTTTCCCCGTCACCTGGAGGAAGTTGATTATCTAGACCCGCGCCAGTCCGGCTTTCGGCCCGGGCATAGCACCGAGACGGCATTGGTCGCGTTGGTCGATGATCTCTGGAGGGCCAGAGATGGGGGTTGTTCCTCCATCCTGGTCCTATTAGACCTCTCAGCGGCTTTTGATACCATCGACCATGGTATCCTATTGCACCGGCTGGGGGGGTTGGGGATGGGAGGCACTGTTTTGCGGTGGTTCTCCTCCTACCTCTCTGGTCGGTCGCAATACGTGTTGATGGGGGGGCAGATGTCGACTTCTAGGCCCCTCTCATACGGGGTGCCGCAAGGGTCGGTCCTCTCACTGCTCCTATTCAACACATATATGAAGCCGCTGGGTGAAATCATCCGTGGTTTTGGGGTAGAGTACTATCTGTACGCTGATGATACCCAACTGTACATCTCTACCCCAGACCACCCCAACGATGCCGTTGAGGTGATGTCCCAATGTTTAGAGGCCATACGGATCTGGATGGGCCGTAACAAACTCAAACTCAACCCGTTCAAGAGGTTCCCGGCTTCCCGGTTTAGCCAGATGACACCATCACTGGCCATGGGGGGTGAAAGTTTGGCCCCCGTGGATAGAGTGCGCAATTTAGGAGTCCTCCTGGATTCCCGGTTGTCCCTGGAGGACCAGGTGGCAGCCGTGGCCAGGGGGGCGTTTTACCAGGTTCGCCTGGTTGGCCAATTGCGCCCCTTACTGGTTCTCCTCCTACCTCTCTGGCCTGTTGCAATTTGTGTTGACAGGGGGGCAGAGGTCGACCTCGAGACCCCTCACATGTGGGGTGCCTCAGGGGTCGGTCCTCTCGCCCCTCCTGTTCAACACATATATGAAACCGCTGGGTGAGATCATCCGTGGTTTTGGGGTAGAGTACCATCTCTACGCTGATGATACTCAGCTGTATATATCTACCCCAAACCACCCCAACGATGCCGTAGCGGTGATGTGCCAGTGCCTGGAAGCCGTGCGGGTCTGGATGGGAAGTAACGGACTCAAGCTCAACCCGACCAAGACCGAGTGGCTGTGGTTTCCGGCTGCCCGGTTCAACCAGCTGTCTCTATCGCTGGCCATAGGGGGCGAACATCTTGCCCCTGTGGATGGGGCGCGCAACTTGGGTGTCCTCCTGGACGCCCGGCTGTCCATGGAAGATCAAGTGACAGCCGTGGCCAGGAGGGCGTTTTACCAGGTTCGCCTGGTTCGCCAGTTGCGCCCCCTATTGGACCGGGATGCCCTTCGCACAGTCATTCATGCTCTCGTGACATCCCGACTGGACTATTGTAACTCTCTCTACATGGGGCTCCACTTGAGGTGCACCCGGAGGCTGCAGTTGGTCCAGAATGCAGCCGCGCGAGCAATAATGGGTACCACAAGGTACACCCATGTAACACCGCTCTTGCGCGAGCTGCACTGGCTACCTGTAGTCTTTCGGGTGCGCTTCAAGGTGCTAGTCATCATCTTTAAAGCGCTCCATGGCTCGGGACCTAGCTATCTGCGGGATCGGATTCTGCCTCATACTTCCTCACGGCCGATTCGCTCCCACAGAGAGGGACTTCTCCGGGTGCCGTCCACTAGACTTTGTCAGCGGGCGATGCCCAGGGGAAGGGCTCTCTCTGTGGCGGGCCCTGCCCTCTGGAATGACCTCCCCCCTGATATTAGAACTACCACGGACCTCCATTCCTTCCGTCTGAAATTGAAAACGCACTTTTTCTGCCTGGCCGGCCTAGGGTAGCCTCTTACCATAGTATTATAGGGTTTAGGGTTTTAGTGATTGGTTTTGGGGAATTTTAGCGCAGGGTCTTATTGTTTAATGTGTTTTTTAACTGTTTTGTATATCTATGTATATTTATTGTTTTAATTTCCCTGTGCACCGCTCCGAGTCCCCTTGGGGAGAGGGAGCGGTCTAGAAATTAAATATTATTATTATTATTTATTATTATTGCTTCCAATCATTAACTGCTCTCATCAAAGAATGTACTAAAAGTTAGTTACATGATCCTTACGCAGTTGGCTTCAGATCTGATCTGCCTTCATTTCATTTTCATTTATTCAATTTATACCCCGCCCTTCTCCAACGGACTCAGGGCGGCGCACAGGAATATTAAAAATACATACAAAACCATATAAAATTTTAAAAAACTTATTCAATGAAATCCTGCGCTAAAACCAAATTAAAATCCCCAAATTTAAAACTATCTAAAAGTCAGTTGTGGAGGTTACGCTAGGCCGGCTAGATGGAACAAATGTGTCTTTAGACACTTGCGGAAGAGGCGGAGGTCGGAGATGATGCGAAGTTCAGGGGGTAGGTCGTTCCAAAGGGCTGGGCCTGCCACAGAGAAGGCTCTTCCCCTGGGTATCGCCAGTCGGCATTGCCTGGCCGACGGCACCTTGAGAAGGTCCTCTCTGTGGGAGCGTATCGGTCTAAGGCCTTAAACTCTACAAGTATTGAGCAATTCTTAAATGTACTTTTATTTTCAAGACCTTCTCTTGTACATTTGCACACTGATCCATCTTTATCTTCTCACATTTGATTTGACATACGTGCCATTTTCATGAACTGTGCTGGTAAATATGGGTCCGAGTCTTGGTCAGCATATTCTGGGTTAGTGGAGATTGATTATGGCCAGAGACAATCTGGGTCATGTGATCCAGAGATCTTAGTGAGATCACCTGACTCAACTTCCTTATCTCAGAAGTCCTTCTCAGATGAAGTCATAATAACCAGGTTTAAGCTATGAAACTAAAATTGAATCAGTTTTGCTCACCCATTTTTTTCTCCAAGATTACTTCTAAATTTGATGAAATATAAAGATTCCGGTTTTAGTCCACTAAAATTTACAGGACTTCCCTTTTAGAATGGTCTGGGAATAAACGTTTGTCTTTTTCTGCCGTTTTCTTGTTCTACTGATGAACATAATGAGTTAAAGGAGAAAGAAAAGATTTGCCTCTTTGTTCCTTCCCTTGTCATATGTATAGCAGACTACTCTTTAAAATTTCTGCAAATAGAATCATATAATAATAATTTTGTAAAACTAGGCAAGAAATTGTCAAGTTCTTCATATTACAACATCCTTTGACAATGTCTCCACTTTGTTTCTATAAGAAATAAGTAAATAATTAAAAATGGAAAATATGCTCCCAGAAAAACTATTACAACCCTAGCAGGTGTCGAGTGGTGGTGATAGTTGTTTTGGTGCCTGACTCAGCATTGGCTTTGGGGGATTAGACTAGTCCCTGAGTTTTCCTTGGCAAGATTTTTCAGAAATGATTTGGCATTGACTTCTTCCAAAGACTGAGAGAAAGTGACTGGCCCTGTTATCATCCAGGTCGAAGGTCATCCAGTTGGCTTGATGTTGAGTAAATCATGTTTTCTCAGTTTCTACTCTTGTGTCTTAATCACTATGCAAGCTGGCTACCATTTCATATGCCCTGTAGTACAACTGTTTAATTCTTGCTCTAAATATATTTCTGTTTTTAGATTTTTTTTCTCTAAATATATTTTCTCTTAGATAAAGACTGGGATGTCTCATTCTTTCAAGAATATCTAGAAATAGGGCACTACATTAATCAACTAGATTCCCTTGAAAAAGTTCCAAGCGAAGCTTTTCTTGGTCACTCAAGAAGCCATGAGCATGAAGTATTTAGAGATCTAGCATTGTATGATTGAATAGGGTAAGAGTAGAACTACCATGTAAGAAGCAGGATGAGAAGGAAATAAGAAGCATATCAGTGCATACTTTAATGAGACTGTAGCTCCTGAAGATGATAGTTTCTTCCCAAAAATGAGATGATAGTTTGACTTCCATTTCCTGTAAAATATTCTCATATAAATATAGAAGGTAGAGCTAAATTCACAATTTAGTCCCTAAATGCATGATGCTAGGGAGGACATATTGCTTCTGCTTTTGATGGATACATTTCTTCAGCTTAAAAAAACCACAAACAAAAAAACCTTAATAACTAAATGCTGTTGTGCCACCCTGTTTGTCATAATGGTAAATATTCACTGTGTTAAGTTGTAATTCGTGTTTTAAGCTTTAAATGCTTGGCTTTAATTCCTATTTTTCAGAATTATGAGTTACATATTGCTTTTGCTGATCCTCAAATGTAAGCATTATAGGATTGGCTGTGTATATGTTTCATACCAGTGGTGCTATATGTAATCATATTCATAAATTGATGCATGCAGCTGCAGAAATTGAGACGGTGTAGCCCCCCCACACAGCTGAATCCATATAAAAGTCCGTGGACCCAATTTTTCTTCAATAATCCCAATATCAGGAGTTAATGAAATTCATTTAAAGAAAGAAGGAAAGGAAAAATAATAATAAAATGCATGCTTTTTGCAAAGTCCCAGGATACCTGTCAGGCAGTGACAGCTTCAGAAAGATGTAGGAGAAATCTGGATATGTTTCTGGACATTATTTCTGAAGTATTAAAACCTAAATTGCTTCTACCTGTCCTGTCTGATCTGGCAAGAAAGAGGATACTCTGGATACTATCTACTAGGGAATGTTGGCTAGCTAGATCCAGAAGGCATGGGTTAGAGCCCATCTCTTGGTTGTGTGGATGATTATGTTAGTTTATGCCTGTCTGCTATGTGTTTTTTTTTAAACGTTTGCTTCTTGTACTGTGTGTTTTATTTATTTATTGTAAGTGTATACGAGTGAGATAGGAGACTGTATAAATAAAATAAATAAATACTATTAATTCTGCAAACCGAAGATAAATTTAGCATCAAACGTAACCGATGCAATACTTTGCATATGTAAAGCTCTGTGCAACGATTAACTAGATAAAGATTAAAAAGAAGGATAATTGTTTTTCCACTGTGAGAGTAATAAAACCGTGTGCTGAACTGACGTATAAAATTATAGGTTAGGTCTAGTCCACTGCATCCACATTAGAATCTAGATATAGAACTATATCTCTGATGCTGGGCTCTTACTCCTAATGTTAACACAGTGCTATGTTTTCTCCTTATACTTATTTACACAGTTTTACCCAACTCATTTCTGTGAAGCTATTAGAAGCAGCCTTCAAGCAAGTGACAATTTAGAACAGGGATCCAAGAGTCAGTGTGATTTTTAATATAGAGAGAAACAAACAAAAATCAATGTGAAGCCTTTGAATTTTGAAGCAATTCTATACTAAGCATAAGTCCAGAATAGGAAAAAAAAATCCTTACCCCATTTGATGTCTGATGCTGACAATGATATCTATAAAAGTGAGAACAGTGCAGATGTTCCAAGAATGCTGCACAATATGACTCAGTATTGAAAGCAACGTAGAATGGTTTCTATGTAAAACTAATTTCAGAGTTCTGTAATTTAGGATATGTATTATCAGGAAAAAAAAATCATTAAGAAAATATTTTTCTCAGACTAAGTACCGATTAATATTTTTGCATGATTATCTGTGCATGTCTAGTCCTTACCAAATTAACTATGTCCCTAATATGAGAAACATCACTTTTAGTGCCATTTCTCTGAAATTGCTATTTTTTATTTCTTTTTTTATACTGAATTTCCATATGGTGCTGGCTCCGAATCAGCCTATTCCAGTATTTTTTTTTTGCTACTTCCATGTCCTGTCTCTCCCCCATCCCCACTCCAGCTTGTGGCAATTTTCTTTCAGTCTTTCATAAAATACGATGGCATGTCTATTGTGACTTGTAAGAATGATTCTATGTTTAATTAATTTAGGCTGTCTCTGATTCCTTTTCACAGTAGCTTGGGGATAACTGATAAATTGCCCATTTACTCATCAATTTCTATTTCTCTCAGGGAGCACTTTATTCATAGTTTTTCTTCCTATTATAATGCTATTTCATTATTTAAAAAATACAAAAAAGTAATGAAAAACCTAGATGCTTAGCCCCTCCTCTAGGATGGAATACAGAGGCATGTTAATTTTTTAATGTATTATGGTGTGACCTGGGCCCAGAAATAGGGCCAGCATATTTATTTACACTTTTTAGTATAGTAAGCCTTCATTATTCGGGAATTATTATTATTATTATTATTATTATTATTATTATTATTATTATTATTATTATTATTATTATTATTATTATTATTATTATTATTATTATTATTATTATTAAATTTATATAACCGCACCCTCTCCCCGAAGGGACCCGGGGCGGTGCACAGGAAGTTAAAACAAACAGTACAAAATATAAATAATTAAAATCGAATTAAATAGGTTATCCCTGTGCTAAAATTTAGAAAGTTAAAACATAACTTTCCTGGCCTGGAAACTTGGCCTGGAAACTTTACCAAGGTGAAAATGAAGTTCAGTAGTGGGACTATGGAAAGTCAGGTAGATGACATGTAGAAGTCTCTGGAATTTACTGTTGAAATCTTTTTCTATAAAAAGAAAATGTATATAAAACAAATCTCCCTTGTGGGATATAGAAACATAAAATATAAATAAATAAATTTTCTGGGGATTTTAAAAAATTATTTCATTTGAAGCTTACCCATAAACCATGTTGCTGATTTGGTCATCAACAGGTTCACAATTAAAATAAAATGCCTGGTATACAAATAAAAGCATAGGCAGGAGAGCTGTAGCTGCTGCCAAGCATTTCCACTGCATCCTTGACATTTTTTATTTCATTTTGCATTTGGCATTCACTGCCAATTAACTTTGGAGGGCCAAACTTCCATATTATACTTTTAAATCTGAAGGCAATCTGTTTTCTCCTAGCTACTATCTTCCTTAATGGGTTACCATACTTTAAATGACTTTAGGTATTCTGACTTGTGAAAGAAGATTTTAAGCTCTTGAGACCAAAGTTGAGTGCTCACAGAAGATCCACAACAGATTCACGTCATTTGAGTGCAAGAATATTAAATGTGCCTTAGCTATCTATTATTCCATCCCAACAGCAAATAAATTATAGGCTGGAAAGGCAATAAACAGCAGAGTAGAAGATTTCAGACACTTAGGGAAGCTATGCTGTCTCCCAGAATGACCTATCTGCATCATTATACCTTAGCTTTCTTAGCCCCAAAGGGTTTAGTTATATCCAATCCAAATAAAAGACAAGGTATTTAAAACATTAGATTAATTTATACTATAGTGATTGCAGTACCTATTTCTGGCTTAGCATTCTTGAGACAAGTCGAACAGATGGGATTCAGAATTAAAAAAACCAGCTACTCTCAAAATCTCAGATTGATTTTATTTACATTTCCTTGACCTTTGTAAACTGCCTGATTACATCAGGATGGCACAGCTATGCAATGCTGAAGAGAAGAATAGAAGTTAAAGGAAACACTCATTAAAAAAAAAAAGAATGTTTGAAGAGACCCTGTCAGATGAGATGAGCTCAGAGGCACAGCAGGCTTCAGAGAAGTTCTAATATACCAGGAATATCATTTCTATTCTCAGCTGATTTCAATGAATATTAATACTTTGAATACTTGGAAACTGAGAATAGCCAATATATTAACTGTTTCATAAAATGAAATGAAATAGCCATGCTCGTTAGGAATTCTGGAAGCACCAGTCGCAATATTCCTAGGCACCAAAAGGTGAAGAAGGCTGAAAGAGAATATATCCTTAAATAGTATAAATAGAACTGATCTAGATAAAATGAAATCTAGCATTAATTTTAAAATTATTTCATGCTGAATTATATCTCAATAATGCAGTATTAGTGGGGACTGGCATAGATATGAAATCAAGATCTAACTCAAGCTTATATTGCCAATTAACTTTGGAGGAACAAATCTCCATATTATACTTTTAAATCTGAAGGCAATATTTTAAGGGAAATCAAGCTACTGTCACATGTCTTTCACGAAAATGTGTTTCCATAACCATTCTTACAGTCTTGATCAGAAGCACCAAATGCACCCAGGCTCCAAAAATGAGAAGGAAGCTTCCTGATGATTCTTTTTGCTTCTATATGTTCCTCTTTAGCAGCAGTCTTTTAGGCCAGGGGTCCCCAACCTTTGCAACTTTAAGTCTGAAGGACTTCAGCTCCCAGACTTCTCCAGCCAGCTTTGCTGGCTGGAGAATTCTGGGAGCTGAAGTCCTTCAGACTTAAAGTTGCAAAGGTTGGAGACCCCTGTTTTAGGCCCTTTTTCTTACCTCCTCCTTTTGCTGGTGATGGATAGGCAGCAAGCTGTTTCTGAATCAGCAGTAATGTCACTTACTTATTCCCTGTATCATCTTGGAACTTAAAGTGTGAAAATACAGAGCTTGGTAACGTGTCTCTTCGGAGAGTCTCAGTTGTGTAGCACTATGCCATCTAACTCAAGTGCTTTGCTATATTTAGAGATTTTCATCACAGGCAGATCAACAGGCAGTTGCTGCGCGCTAATCTACTTTGAAGGACACTTGGCATAAAGCCAGTGCTGCTCCTCCTTGCCTTCTTCCATCTCTTAAAAACACTTGACATCACAGGTGAAAGACATAAGATGTTGCAGAAGTCATTGAAGACCATTTTAGAGCAATGTGCCTGACCTTTTGAGGCTTACATTAAAACCCTTCTTATTTTTCTCATCACATCTTCCAATCTTTCTCTCCTTCATTGACTTTCCAAAGTTAATTTTTTTACTTTAGAAAGAGATCTTTCTGATTTGGGAATTTTCTAGGACCTTGTTCTATTAATGTGGGGTTACGGAAAGAAAAACATATTTTGAAAATAAGTCACATTCAAAGAAAGCCTTGGCAATAGTTCTTAGCTTTGAATAAGATCCTGCATTCTGAACTAGAAATGGCAACTCTTGTTAAAGTCTGGATGAGGTCATGTGTCATGGCAATGTGAATGTGCTGGCTCAGTTTATTCATTTCTATTGTGACCTATTGAATATATTTTGTGTTTATCAAGCTTATGGATGGGAAAGGTTTTTTACTGAGCAGATCTATTTTGCAGTAGATAAACAATCTGGGATTACATGCAGAGTTGGCTTCTGGGATCTGGCTTCTGCATACTTAGTTGGCTTCTGCATACTTAGAATTAAGAAATCTTAATGGGAAAATATCTGACTCCATGTTCAGGCCCAGAATGACCTTCTAAGAAACACAATTACTTAATTTATTTAAGGTATAAATCCATTTCTGGCTTCCTGCAAGCTATCTTTGCTTATTCAGCCTAATTTGCAACTTTGTTGTAACTTGTGAAATGCAAAATCTATGCTAAGAGTCGTATAATACATATTAGAACTGAGTGGAATGACTTAAAATTATTGTCCAAATCAAGTTATTTACTTTTCAAAGAACACACACTAATAGCACCATATTTCTACTCCATGTTCCCATTGAATACTGCATATTATTCTCCCTTAGTCTCATAGTTTATGTTTGCCACTTGCTTTTCAACTTTCATTAATTAGGGTTACTTCATACAATTCCTTAGTTTGCTCATATGGGACTTCAAATGAATTTATGGAATGGAATGAATTTATGGAATGGAATGAATTTATGACCAGAAAGATGCTAATAGGAATATTTATAACACTCATTATCAAAATAATCAAAAAGGATTCTTACCTGGTACTTAATTTAGGAAGAAATAAGTGCCTCCCACTAAACATTACAGATTTTTTTTATTATGCAAAAACTTTGCCACATTTTTTTCTATGATCATTTTTTCTTCTGATGGTTGTCCTAGTTTCCACATATATGTGTATATTGCATGAACATAGTACACATACTTGCACTTCGGGGTTTTTAGGCACCTCCCAAAAAGAGTACACCTTTGGTTCACCTTTGCCTAGGAAATTCAGGGAGTTGTAGTTTCAAACGCACACAAAAGAAGGAAGTCTGCTAGTGTCTAATAGTATTGCACACCTGATAGAGATGAAAGTAAAGGCCTTAATTCTGTTTTTCTGGCATTTTCAGAACAGTTGTTACTGTCTAGATCAGGGATGTCAAACTCCAGCCCACTGGGTGTTTAGATGTGGCCTGCGGGGCCAACCTGGAAACAGCGAAAGACCAGCCCATGGTGCCTCTGCCACAAAACAGATCTCATTGCAGGAGGCCGTTGTTGTTGAAAGCAGAGCTTGGGAATCCGTATTCACTGCAGAGCGCTCAGGCCTCCACAGGCGCCCCTGACACGAGTGACATCAAGCTGGCCACCTTCCCCCCCCCCCAGGTCAAACAGAACCCTGATGCAGCCCTCAATGAAATCGAGTTTGACACCCCTGGTCTAGACCTTTCTAATAAACGTGTGTGAAACCAAATGCAAACAAAGTTTCTGCTTCTTGAAAATTTTTACACTGGGTAGACCCTTTGTATACAAAGATTGTATATGACCTATTGATATATTTGTGCTGGATTGGAATAATAAATGTGAGTTGGTTCATGGCTGTGAAGTGTAAAGAATAATGGTATATATATTTAATATAAAAGAAACTACTCATGGCTGAAAAATTTAACAGACATTTTATTGCACTGTGGCTATCCCAATATTGGCATACAGACAGAATCAATTTTGTTTTCATACCTCTGGTAAATCTCTTCTCTCCCATAGCACATGGATGGTGCTTATATTTATGGAACCAATATGCAGAAAGACTATAGGGTTTATAGCTTTTAAGAACATATCTACTTTGTAATACTCACAATCACATATTTGCTGGTGCTTCTGCAAACATGCTGTCTTTTCTCATCCTTGTAATTCATTGTTTGCATTCCTTGGTTTAACTTTTTTAAAATTATTCTTTTGCTCATACAGTGGGAAAGCTTAATGTGACAGCTACAAAAAGTAAGTAGTGTGTATTGTATTCTGTTGTTTGCTTTTGCCTAGATAACCGTACCAGTTAATGGTCATACGATTTGAGGATAGATTCTTCTAGTATCCAGAAAAACATCTTGTATATTCAAATCAGCATGTGTGGGGAGAGTTAGGATGTGCCTAAATAAACCATGATTAAGCTAAGTTAATCCTGTGTCCTTTGGAGGGAAATGCACAGGATTCCAAATCACAAGGATATTTCAAATGTGGTTTCAAAGGTCTTCCTCTGAAGATAATCAGGTTGTATAAATGAATGCAAGGGATCAGAACAGAGACTAGTTGATGCTATTCTCTTCTCCCTTTGTAAGTTGATAAAATGTGTGAGGCATTTCTCTGTATGTTGGCAATAAATAACAAAACACTTTAATATTTGTGACACTGAAATTGAGGGCAGAGTTAAAGATAAAACTTCGTGTTTGCTTTTACTTTCCTTCTCTCATGCCTAAAGTTCCTTAGTCATTTGTGAGAGAAGCAGCTCCTGATCATGAGTGATCTGAAGTCCATAAGAAAACATTTTAGCAAATTAACTGAATATGGGTTTATTAGAAAAACAGTTTACCTCTTTCTCTCTTCCTTCCAGACACTTGGTATAAGAGCATGTTGTGTTTACTGCAATATAGGTCAACGTAGCATTTCAGGTTGCATATGGGAGCACATATGATTGAATACTTTTTTGTTTTTCTAAGTCCTCTAAAGACAATTCATTTGAATGATTTAGAGCTAATCTATCTCCATTTTTTTTGAAATTATTTAGAACTCTGTTTCTGTGTCTCTTTACCTTTGCCTTCATCTGCATAACTGTCTCATTCACGGTCTCTGGCTTTATCCATCTCCTTCACTGTCTCTATAATTATCCATCTCTGTCTCCATCTCTGTCTCATTTACATCATCCGTATTTGGATCTATTATCCAATCTATATCTGCAGCCTGAAGGGATGTAACTGAGACACAAACTGATGAAACTGAAGCAAGGCTGATTGTCTACTCTATCAGTTAAACAGAGTTAAACAGAGCCCCCTTGGACCTGAGGGAGGCCTTTTAGATGGAGAGGGCCTTAGTAGCAGCAGAGTTGCGCTGAATGATCATTGACCTGCAACTCATAAAAATATTCTCACTTCTAGATCCAGAAAGGATCTGTCTCCCTCCTCCTCAGAATACAGCCATGCATATTCAAGACCCTTCCCTCAGATAACCGCTTGCAATCACCCTTAGACCTATTTAGCTAGGGTGGAACACTCTGGATGAACATCAAAGGGTAGCAAAGAGTTTTCAGTCTCTTTCAGCTGCCATCACTCCCCCTTCCCTTTTTCCTTTGGGAGCACAAGAAGAGGAAGAGAACATCCAGAAGCAATCAACATGGAAGCTTCCAGAGTCTCTAATGGCTTTGTTTCTTGTACCTGCCACAACAGCCATAGCAGAGTTAGTGGGTCTTCTGTCAATCATTCTGCCTTCCTTTAGAGCTATCAAGCAGCATGTAGTTGACAACTGGACGTGGCAGCAATGAGAAAAAAGCTGACTTGGCTTCCATCCAATCACTGTCAAATATAGCAAACCAGATAGGATAGCCTTAATCACCTTACCTGGTTTGTCAAAGGTGTGGGCTAAGGAGTGGATGACAACCGGAAACCTAGTGGACTCCCCTTTATTAAATGTACAGCATTACTCTTCATCTAATCATCTTTTTAAAAATGTGCATAGACTGCTATTATGTGGAGGAATGTAATCTAATCTGAGACTGGGCAAATGCAGCAATATATACCTATGTAAAGGTTTCTCTGTCCAGTCATATTTGACTCTAGGGTGCGGTCCTCATCTCTATTTCTTGGCCAAGGGAGTCATCATTGTCTGAAGACATTTTTTGTGGTCACGTGGCCAGCATGGTTATAGACCAAAAGGCACACAGAATGCTGTTTCCTGTTAATTTACTCACATTGGATGCTTTCAAACTGTGAGGTGGGCAGGAGCTGGGTCAATAATGGGAGCTCACTCCATTGCATGGTGCAAACCCGGGCTGTCAGATTTCCAGCTGATGAGCTCAGCATCTTTAACTTCATTTACTTTTGGAAAAGAATCAAAGAGCACATCTAAACTATGAATCCCATCCAGCATAGAACTGTAGATTGCCAGGACCATCTATTCCTTGTGTGGATGAAGTTTAAATGCATTTGCCCTCATCCACTTCATTATGAATACTGGTATCAGACATCCATATCAGATGGCTGAATCTATTTGGATGAAAAAGAGAGACATAGAGTTATCACCGAAATCTAAAAATATCAAAGCTTTAAAACCTGGATAGTTTCCTAGTGTAGTTTATTATATACAGTAAATAGAGTGAGCAACGATATAGAGGGACCACTTTCCAAGACCACTTTTCCAACCATGTCAAGACTGACCATTAAAAAAAGGCTGCTAAATTCTATCCCATCCAAATGCTCTGATTATCAGATATAATGGCTGAAATCCAATGGTGCGGAAATTTTGCCTTTCTACCCTAAAGAACAAAATAAACACATTATTTGTGCCCAGTTATTATCACAGATGATCAAAGCACTTTCTGTCCCTAATGAGGTAAAAATGAAGTCAAAGTGTATCAAAATTATCCTGGGTGGTCCAGAAATTCAGTTATCCCTCCATTCAAATGTCAATCAACTGTACTGCTGTTCCACAGGATGGCATTAGTCAACTTTTTATTTATTTATTAAAAGAAACCCTTCTGAAGTTGTTTTTATTAACATTCCTCCACTTCTGTGTGAAGTCTTTTTCCTGCATTAAAATGAATAGGCTGTTGACCAGGCAACATTTTGTGCTGTTTATTTTATTTTTAGATTCAGGGGTATTTTATTTCTCCAAGTGCAGAAGTAGAAAGTAGAAAGGGCGCTGTCATTTTGACTATTAATTCTTGAATAAAAATGCACTCTGAAATAATTTCCTTTTAAATTTATTCTTTAGAAGTAGAAAAAGGAAAAAAAGGGGTTCAAGAAAAGAAAGCTGTTCCACAAGTTATAAGAAAAGGTAGGGTATTTATTATTTTAAAATAAAGCAATTAATTTGATTCATCTTTAAAGGGCTCTGATCTGCCTATTGTATTTAAACAAAATGAAACCAATTAATTACCCTTTGATTTATGTCTTAGAAGAAGAGAGGAAAAAAGTAACTGCTGAGAAGAAAGGTGTTCCTGAAATTAAAAAGAAAGGCAAGTTATTTGCATAAGTATTGCATTACTAGATCGCTGCTGTATTGTATAGGTATATTAGTTATTTCTGAAGCATCACAAATTTGAATCAAATAATGAAGTAGTCATAGAATCACCACTTTATTAAGATGAAGACTAGAATATATGTGATGCTCATAAAAGGAAGAGTGAAGCTTCCATTGCACAATCACAGTTGACCTTTTTTGACTGAATTCCATGAACATATCTGTAGCAATTGGAAAGAGAGTCCGAGGGTGGGGTCAAATGCATCATTACTCTGGGATCCTATACTCCTGAAAGAAACTTAAGTCCAGAGAGGCATGGTGGCCTAGTGGTAAAGATGCTCACTTCCCACTCACAAAGTTGAGAGTTCAGTCCTAGGTAGCAGCACCAGATATTTCTCTCCTAGGGCACAAAGAAAAAATATCTGCTCTGAACTTCCCATGTAGGTGTCAGGAAATTATTTTGTAGGAGATAACAATTTAAACAAAAGAATACATACACTCATCATGAGATGTTAGCTAAATGCCTGATGACACAGAACTCTAAATTACAGCTGTTTGTTTTAATGTTGAATGGACAGAATGAGTTGAGCCTCTTTTTCACTTTATTAGCTACTTCTGATCCTATGATCCAAAGCCATGTTTTTTTCATATTTTAGAAGTGGAAGAAGAAAAAAAGGTAATCCATGAGAAGAAAGATGTTTCTGGTATTCAAGCAAAAGGTATGCTTTTGGACTGTGATTTTTTTTAATTTTATCATTTAACACAATATTTTAAATATAAGGGATTACATATAAATATAATCTCATTACACATTACATCCTCCATTAGAAGTGTTGTAATCTGTACAGATTATTGAACGACTTACCCACTGAACTCCGCACCATCTCCGACCTCCGCCTCTTCCGCAAGTGTCTGAAGACACATCTATTCCATCTAGCCGGCCTAGCGTAACCTCCATTACTGACTCCTAGATAGTTTTAAATTTGGGATTTTTAATTCGGTTTTAGCACAGGATTTTATTAGAATAAGTTTTTTTAAATGTTATTATGTTTTGTATGTATTTTAACATTCCTATGCGCCGCCCTGGGTCCGCTTGGAGAAGGGCGGGGTATAAATATAATAAATATAAATATATAAATCCCACTGATGTCAATGAGCATCTCCCAGGTGCATAACATTATTTACTTTCATCATTAACCAGCAAAATTTACTGTCAAAACTAGAATTAAAGCCTTCTCACTGTGCTAATATAAAAATAACTAAATGTAGGGAATTATAAATATAAACTTATCATTGGCACAAAATATCAATGTCATTAAGATTATAAATAAATAACCTATGAATGCAGTGCTACATAAATCATCTATACTATACATAGTATATACTATTTTACACACACACACACACACACACGAGAGGGAGAGGGAGGGTAACTAATGATAACATTGATGTAAACATATTATTATTATTATTATTATTATTATTATTATTATTATTATTACTATTTATTCGACTTATGATATACTGTAGATCCGTGGTGGCAAACCTATGGCACGGGTGCCACAGGTGGCATGCAGAACCATTTCTTAGGGCACGCGAAGTGTTGCCCTGTCAGCTCCCATGCGCATGTGTGCGCTGGCCAGCTGATTTAGGTCTTCTTTTGAGGCCGTTTTTCGCCCTCTGGAGGCTTCAGGGAAGCTCCTGAAGCCTCTGGTGGTGGTGAGGAGGTTTTTTCACCCTCCCCAGGCTCCTAGAAAGCCTCTGGAGCCTGGGGAAGCCGAAAAAAGTGTGCCAAAAGCAGGGATTCGCACACATAGCATTATGGTTGTGGCACGCCCACGCACAACCCCTGTGCTCCCCTCACTTTTGGCACGTGAGCCAAAAAAGGTTAGCCATCACTGCTGTAGATAACATATATGATATAGATAGATATATCTCCTCCAAGTATGTTCAAGTTTAGACTGAATTCAATATTCAATCATTCAAAATGATAGCATACATTTTTCATAAACTTGCTGAAGTATGTGATTTACTTTCCCAGCATCTGTTTTTAATTAATTTTTAGGGAAAAAAGAAGAAAAAAGGAAAACTCCTGAGAGGACAGTACTCTCTGTAGTTAAAAAAGCAGGTAAGAAATACTGTATAGTCTGTTAGTCCCTTCAGTGAAATTTGATTACTACTTGACTGTATTTTTTAAATTTTTAACTGGGTGGTTATGTAAATGTTGATTTTTAAATCTGAATTTAGTATTTTTTTTAATTAAAAATGATTTTTTACTTTTTTTTGCCCAAACCTGAACTTTTAACTTGGTCTCTTTTTTAAAATAGTATTTATTATTATAAATTATTACATCCTTGAATCTATGGCATAAAATTATGTCAACATTTTATTAATACAATACAATAAGGTATTTTGCTAACACATTTTCATAGTATAAATTAATGAGAATTAGTCAAGGCTCTTACATACATAAACAGTCCTTCAAAGAAATTAATATTTGTAGAAGATAAGTATTTATAAACAATTATGACCATAATAACAAAAAAATATTTTATGACAAGTAACAGTTTGTGGACTGGTAGTTCAGATATATTACTTCTTTTAGTTGCATGAACTTTCATCAAAATCTTCATTGAAATTTGGCTATGCTGGAATGCTACTCAGGATACTGGGAAGACACAGTTGAAGCTTCATATGACCCACATTATCTCCATCCCTAGGGACATCTGTAGGAGAAGTAAAGAAAAGGCAATATGGCAGCCATAACTGCATAATCAAAGCCCCATTCTCTTTTCTATGCAGAGCAAATGTGACCCATACAAAAAGGGGCAGAACTTCTGTTAGGCAGTTGCAGCTGTTACCTTCATGTTTTTGATGGTTCTTCTGTTCATATCTATCCATCCTGATACTAATTGCTACACCCTACTAGCTGTCCTCTGAATAAGATATCAACAAAAAGCTGGGTGGAATTAGATCTAAGTTCCCAAAGTAGAAAGTAGAACTACAGTATAAGTATGAAAATGCATCCTACTCATTTGTCAAAATCAAAAGATATTTTGCCTATTTGGGAATTGAGCTCCCATTTTGTTCACCAATCTCAGTAGGCTTATTTCTGTGAATATTGTGAATAAATTTACAATATGTAAGATTTCATTGGAATAAAAGGATCTTGCAACAGTAACTCATAATTTTATTTTTAAAATAGCCTTATTTTTTATTTTTAATAACAGAGTTATCCTGATGGTCCTATAGAGAATGATAGGGTGCTGAAGGTAGTTTGACTTTACAGTTCTGTGGTTTTATCTATTCAGGTTTAGTTTTACCATTGATGGTCTGGTTTGTATTGCTCTTAACTTCTGTAAACCACTGAGGGCCTGTGTGTTTGTGGCAACAATGAAATCTTATAAAGAAACATATAAATATAATTTGTGTAGTCCCACATCTTCAGATCCTTTTCCAGTCAATATAAGTTGAGGAGATAAATTGTTATGTATTGGTCTGTAACTTTCCCAGATATTCCTCTAAAACTGTTGTAAATGGAAAACTCTGGGTGTCCATTCTAGCTTTGCTCTCCTGGAAGTATTTATATGAGCATCATCCCACCCTCTCCCCATTTATATTGGGAGAAGGTCATTGTGCAAACAAGATATGACTGAATGTTGCATTGTAATTCCAGAAGTCAATGATTTTTGTAGCATTATTTAAATATCATATGCAGATATTATAGTGTAATGCATGGCATCATGACTACTAGGAATGTATAAAAATTTGTCAGTTTATATGAAGTTATTGTTTCCTCACACAATCAGTCACATGAATTCTGCATTTTTGTCTACCTATTGAGTCTTTCCCAAGAACCTGAGATATTATTATTATTATATATGCAATAATGTGAAATCACAGCTGCCAGTTCTTTAGTTGTTGTTAGCCTTCATACTTATTGAGGTCATTCCAAGATTATTATTTTTAGGTCACTCTGAAAACACAGAGCTTTAATTATGATAAAATAGTTCAGATATTCTTTCACTGCTAAGTTAATGGGTGCAATTTATAAACAAGTAAGGTTGACTCAGCCTTCTAGCCTTCTGAGGTAGGTAAAATGAGGACCCAGATTGTTAGGGCAATATGCTGACTGTAAAATGCTTAGAGAGGGCTGTAAAACACTGTAAAGTGGTATATAAATCTAAGTTCTATTACTATAATTGATATGTAAGCAATAATAATGCATAGTGTTAGATATGCATAACTAGATTTAGTTTTCATTATTGAAAAAAGGAAACATTTATTTTCATGCAAAACCAATGTAGAATTCTTGAGTTATCAGTTGTGAATCCCTAATATATATATATATATATATATATATATATATATATATATATATATATATATATATATATATATATGAGAGAATAATTATCACAGCTCCTGTTCAGGGTCCCTTTAGGGGAGGAGACTTAACGTCATCCCTCTCTGCCCTTCGACTCAACCCAGAGATCATCCAGACAGAGAACCAAATTAGATTACTGCTGTGTGACATTTTTTAGATATGTGTTAGATTTTTAAGGGCTGAAAATAAAGAGACCAGGATGGATCCATTTCAGGCTTATTAGCCTTCTTCAGCTGGCCATACTCCCAGTAGAAGGAGTATGGCCAGCTGAAGAAGGCTAATAAGCCTGAAATGGATCCATCCTGGTCTCTTTATTTTCAGCCCTTAAAAATCTAACATATATATATATATATATATACACATTCAAATTATATAATATAAAAATACAATATTTGCAAACTTCCTTGCTACATAACAAGTTGTGGTAGTGCAGTGGTTAAAGTACAATACTGCAGGCTAACTTTGCCCACTGCCAGAAGTTCGATCCTGACCAACCTCAGGTTGACTCAGCCTTCCATCCTTCCGTTGGGAAAATGAGGACCCAGATTGTTGGAGGGAATGTGCTGGCATTGTAAACTGCTCAGAGAGTGCTGTAAAGCACTATGGAGTGGTATATAAGTCTACGTACTATTGCTTTATCTTAATTTAATATTTAAATGCATTAAAAACAAAAACACCACTATAATAACTGCTTGTTCCTTCCTCGTTATTGAAAGCCCAAATAAAAATATAAAAAGTTACAGTTAAAAGGGTTTTCTCTAAAAAGTACAGAATAGATCAAAAAGCCTTTGCACTGATTGTTAAATATAATCCACTTGCATGGTGTTAATTGTATCTTTTGAATTCTGCATTCTTTCTTATAGTTTTATTTCTTCTTTTTCTTAAATTTCTTAACACTTGTTTTGGCAGAAGGTTTATTATTTAATTTATATAGCAGCCATCTGACATGCATGTGACTCTCAGCAACATGCACAACTAAAGCAGAACTAAACAATCAATATTGTTTAGCCATTTAGTCAATTAAAATTATATTAACAAAAGGCAGAGAAGAATGCAGTCAAACCTACACTATTTAATGGCCTATATGCTTCCATGGGATCCTCAGCCCCGATGCCAAACCAAGTTTTGAGGGCCTTCCAGAAAGCCAATAAGGCTGGAGTCAACATCAACTTGAGCGGGGGGGGAGGGGGGGGAGGATTATGTTTGAGATGCTTAGCTACTGCAAGAGAACATGCTGTGCTCCTAGCCCCCACTAAATGATACTATTTGGCTGATGACCCACAACATGCTCATTCTGATGGGGCAGATAGATGTAATTGAGTGAGGGGCCTCTCAGGTAACCTGCCCCCATGTCATGTAAGGTTTTAAAGATCACAGCATCTTGAATTGGACCCAGAAGCAATCTGGTCATCAATGTGGCTCATAGAGCAGAAGTGTAACACACATAATTACCTGCATCACTGCATTTTCTTAATAACTTAAGCTACTGGATACTCTTCAACAGCAGCCCCATGTAGAATGTATTACAGTACTCCATCTGAGATGTGATTAGGGCATAAGTGACTTGACAGGAAGGGTTGAGACTGACAGGCAGTATGAAGCTGTGCAAAAATCCCCCTGGCCGTGAATTCATGACTCTTGTTTGAAGTGCAAGTGCACTTGCACTTCAAACAAGAGTCATGAATTCAGAACAATTCCCAGATAGCACATTGGGTCTGTCTGGAACAATTGCAACACATCTAAGCCAAATATGGTAAATCCTGAGATATGGAAGGTTCCCCAAAACCAAGGCTACTCAGTCTTGACAGGAATAAGCTGAAGCCTGTTCCCCATCCAGACCCCACCCCCCTGGGTCACCAGGCACCAAGAAAGGATATCAAACAGCATCATTTAGCTTAACAGGGACAGAAGTGTATAGATGATTATTATCAACATATTGATGATGCTTTACCCCGTGATGATCAATAATCTCACCCAGTAGCTTTATATAGATGTTAAACAGAAATGGAGAGATCACAATGCAGCAGTAGTGCCGGTATAGTAGCAACAACTCCAATTGATCCTTAGAGATCAAATTAATGAACAGGGCCTCATAACTTAATGACCAGTGAGGAACAGCACCCTGGCAGGGGCCTTAATGCTGCCCATCCACATAAAAACTCTTGGACAAAACAATGAGCCAGATATAATTTTTTCACAAGGATGGAATTTGCTCTGTATCTATTAAAATGATGCTGACAATTCTAAATTTGCGCCTTTACATCGTAGCTTGCTACATGCAAATTGTCAGAATGCAGGTCTGCAATTCTATTGTTCTCATTTTGCACATCTGTTTTCTTTTTTCCAGTAAGAATAATTGGTTGTGCGAGGTAGCAGCAGATTATGACTTTCAGAATTCTTGTGGGAGAATGTATTGAGGATATTGGGGAACATATAGACAGATGCTTAGTTCAATGTATTTCACAGTAAAATACAAAGAGGAGGAAGAGTGTTTGTTATTCCCCTGTTCTTCTACATGTACTTACACATGTATTATGTTGCATCTTTCAAGATTTAAAGGGATGGGTTTTGTATATGTCTAGCTACATCAAACAACTAAATAATATATTTTATATTCATTATGGTTAAAAACAGGTGGGTTGTAAGATAGAAAATATTTGATGTTAGTTTACTTGTTCAATATACCATATATCAGTTTTTCTCTAGAAATCAAAGTGACACACAGCAAGGTTTCAATTCCATTCTGATGGGACCGAAAGTAAAATGAATACAACCCTCTCACAATAAAAACTAAGGAAATTAATTTCATACACCTTTTCACTGTATTAGGGTTCCAAGAAACACCCCTGACAAAATAAAACTCTGAGGCCTGAATTTCCTCAATGTTCCAATTTATCATTTTGGCCCATCTGGGAAAACTCGAATTTGAAAGTTTCCAGGTTTTCCCCATCCAGTTGAAAGTTCACAATTCTTGCCCCATACCCACAGATCCATCGCATGGTCCAATCCAATACTCCAATGCAACTGGAGACAATCTTCAACCACTCCCATCCAGGTGCAGGCAAGTGTCCTTGATTTCCAGAAGAAAGAATGTTGTTATGGCTAAAATTCTACTGTTCCAAGCAACCCCTCCCCCCCCATTTCCCAGGCTAACATATGTGGCAGTCAGAAAGCTGCAAAAAAAGAAAAAATGGCTTCCAAAACTGACACATTGCACACCTAGGTGAATTATATCTACCGTAGGTGTGCAGTAAATACCTATACCTGTACATAACTCCCATAGTTACAGTTGACTTGAACCTTCCTTCCTTCTCTTTTGTGTGATGTGGAAATCACGAGACTTTTGTTGCTGCAAGAAATACATCAACTTCAGATAGAAAAGAGGAAAATTTGCCCAATTAAACATTGAAATTGTAGAGGACAGCAAAAGTTATATAAGCAATGCAATGAAACTAGGGATAACAGCTACATCAGGAGGAAAAGGAAAAAGGTGAATTAAGGAAATTGCAGGAATAATGGAAATTATTATGCAAAGATGGGCATGATAAAAGGCAAAAAAAAAGAAGAAGTAAAGGTCTACTGGAGAAACCCAATATATGGAAAATAGGGCATTTCTGAGAATTGTACAGAAATGATCCCATCTCAGAATTAATGATATGCATGGAGGTTTGATCGCTGGACTACAGCCAGAAGGTCTGAAAAGTGAGGTTAATGGGCCCTGGAAAACATTGCTTCATCAAAGCTGCAGGAATTGATGAAATACCAGCAGAACTATTTAAAAACCTTAGATGATGATGATGCCATTAAAGTGCTTCATGTGGTTTGGAAGTAGCTGCTGAAAACATAGCAGTGGCCTAACGGAAAAGATCAATACCCAAAAGGGCAGCGCTAAGAAACGTCCAGACTAGTGAGTAGTTGTGCTTAATTCACATGCCAGTAAGATAATCCTCAAGATGCTGCAAACCAGAATTCAACAGTGCATGAAATAAAAATGGGCAGAAGTGCAAGCCGCATTCAGGAGAGGCAGGGTCACCCAAGATGTCATTGGTAACTTCTGATGGATAATGGAAGAGGGAGAGGAATTCTAAACAGCGCTATGTTAGCATTGCTAATTATTCAAAGGCTTTTTGTGACTGTGTAGCTCTCTCACACAAAAATTGTGGACAACCCTTAAAAACATGGATATAGGCTACTTCATCTGCCTCTTGAATAATTTATATGATCACCAGAAAGCAACATTTATAATGGAGGACATAAATAGATCAGAATCAGGAAAGAAACATACCAAGGCTATACACCATCTCTTTATTATGTGTAGAATTTATCACAAGAAATACTGCCCTAAAAGAAGCAGAAATTGGAATCTTATTTGCTGGAAGGGACATCAGAAAGTTCAGATATGCTAATGATGCCGCTTTAATGCCTGGAAAAAAAAGGGAGATAAGCAAGGAGGAGATAGAGAATGTCTTGTTCAAAGATACTGCACAACCTGGCTTGCCACTCACCATGTAAAAAAACCCAAAATTATGTCAATAAGAAAAGCTAGTCAAATGTAAGCAAATGGAGATGAAACTGAAGTGCTAGCTTACTTTCTTCAGCTCAGAAAGTCAAGGGAATGATCGTCATAGCTGTGAATAAAAAGAAATTACAGCCAAAAGGATCTACACAAAATATTAAAGAGAAGAGAAATCAGAGTGATAACAAATGTACTGATTGCCCAGGACATTGTTTTTCCAGTTGAAATGTATGGTTGTAAAAACTGAACCATCAGAAACAATCTGAATGAAGAAAAATGACACTTCTGAGTTGTGGTGGTGGAGAATATCTTGGACCATAAGAAGAACAAATAATTTGGTAGCAGATACAGTAAAACCAGATTGCACCTTAGAATACTAAGCTAGGTGCTGGTGATGGCCTTCCAAGTGCATTGGGTCATAACGGTAAAGGTTTCCCTTGCACATATGTGCTAGTCATTCCCGATTCTAGGGGGTGGTGTTCATATCTGTTTCAAAGACAAAGAGCCAGTGCTGTCCAAAGACATTTCTGTGATCGTGTAGCTGGCATGACTAAACGCCAAAGGTGCATGGAACATTGTTACCTTCCCGCCAAATGGTCCCTATTTTTCTACCTGCATTTTTATATGCTTTTGAACTGCTAGGTTGGCAGAAGCTGGGACAAGTAATGGGAGCTCACTCCCTTACTCGTTACCTTTCTGATCGACAAGCTCAACGTCTTAGCCACTGAGCCACTGCGTCCCTTGCATTGGGTCATAGAGCACCTCAAAAGCTTCGAGGTCTGTCACAGCTTTGCATGTGCTGCTGGGCCCTGTAACTGATCAAACCTTCCCATTGGGGTGGAGAGCAAGCTGAAAATCTCCAGAGCCATAGAAGTAGTTGGCTGTAGACTCCTGGGTGTCGGGGAAAGGAGCAGGCCTGGGTCTCCTGGGCTTGGTGGTTTCTGCATCATGAAGATTTAAGTTCCATTTCTGCATCCCACAGAAGGATATCATCTTCCCTCCATCCCTTTCACCTACAATTTTCCCTGTTGGCTTCCCCACTGACTTTCTAGTGAAGCTAGAAGAGAAAATTGAAAATGGTGATCACATGATTGCAGGCCACTTGGCAACCAGTTGTAACAGCAAACATGTCAAGAACCCAAAATATGGTCACATGACTGCATTGCATGATGTGAGAGTGTGTGTGTGTGTGTATGTGTATTTCAGTGTTTTATTTATGACATATGGAAGACACTTTCCGAGGCTGTTGTAAGTTTGACTGTTTAAGTTATAAATCGGGGATAGCTTGTAGGATTGTAGATTTCTTAAACAGGATTAAACACAACCAGAACCAGACAGCTGTAACTGAAGTAGCATTAAAAAAATTAGTGGGCCAACAATTAAAACATCATCCTCACGTGAAAGGAACAATTAAAATATCTGAGTCTTGATCAAATAAACACCAAATCAACATGCCCCAAAGATGCTACAGTGGTGCCTGTGATTTGAGAAAACAATATAAAGCAGTTCAGAAACACTTGACTGATTTCAGTCAAGGTATGTATTTTTTTTCTAGACATTCTCAATCAGTCTGATGGAAAATCAATTGCTTTTGCCCATTCTGAAAAGGACAAAACGTTAGTGAAATTCCTGCAGATTGGATGTGACAATGTTATTCTTACTAGCACTGATGATGAGCTAGCACTTATGATGTTACCTAGTTTGGGTAATGAAACATCTACAAAAAAACAGCCAAGCTCAGAGAGCTCCAAGTATAAAGGTGGGCTGAGGTTGAGGATATAGTCATGTCTTCAGATGCCATTTCTCCATTTATACACTACTAAAGCTCTTCTGCCTATTAGTCTCATTCTAATCTTCAATTAGCCCAAACAGTGCACCATAGCACAATGATTTTTAGTTAAGGGTCTTTAAACCCATTGACTTAAACAAAAGAATCTTCAAACCAGTTGTATTCATAAATTTGTGATTGCTGCAGAGTCCCTGCAATTAGCTTCAGTCACAAGATTATGATTTCTGATGCTTCCTGCCTGCTTCCCACAAGGAAAGTCAATGGGGAAGCCAACAGGAAGTTGGAAGTTACTTCTTCTACTTCTGCTTTTTTGCCTGCCTGTGGTCATTCTGCTTCTCTGATTAGGTGAGGAAATGTCTCTCAAATGAATCGTTAGTTATCGAGTAGTTTCCTATATTTTAGTTAAGTTTTAAGTTAAGACTTTATAGAGAAGTTCTTCCTTTTTTTCATAAGGGGATGGGTGGACAATCAGTGTCAAAGATGCAACAGAGCTATGTAGATAATTGATAAAAAACATGAATATATTTTGCAACAATAAAATAATCTTTAAAACTTTACCAAAAGAGACATTACCAAAGGCAAGTGAGAATGAAGTACTAAAATAAATACTTCTATTCTACTTCTACTAGGCTAGATAATCTTCCAGGAAATTTGGAAGGTAAGTTTAGAATTATGCAGCCCTATTAAATTTGGTTGGGGTGGGTTGGTGACTCAGGAGTTCAGTAGCCCATGTTTGAGACCCAAGCGCCATGCGATGGAGTGAGCTCCTGTTCTCAAGCCAGTTCCTGCCAACCTAGCAGTTTGAAAGCATACAAATGAGTCTATATAAATATATATCACTTTGTTGGGAAGGTAACAGTGTTCCATGTCATCTTGCTGGCCCCATGACTGCCGAAATGTCTTTCAACCCTGCTGGCTCAATGGCCTTGAAACGGAAATGAGCACTGCTGTTGAGCAGGGATCAGGTGTGGCTCTGTGCAAATGAGGAGACCGAGTCCAGGTCTCTCTTGATAAATGAAACACTTATTCAGCTGAACAAAGGTGGGTCTTCCATAAGATTGGAACAACCCTGGATACAGTGTGACACAAGTATACATAGATTCCTTATTTTTACTTAGTTACATGAGAGGAAGCCACCACACAATAGATAAGGTATAGTTGTTATAAAAACACTCATATGTGCTTTCTATAGTTTGGATCTCATGTTAAACCCACAGACTTGTGGTTCCTTATGGAACTTTCCACAACCCTACAGGCCTGGCTAAGGCCTGAACTTTAATTCTGCCATCTCAACATAAGATCCCTTTAATGAATCATCAGAGTTATTACAGTCCTGATCAACACCACCCTATATAGAATAGAATATAAAAGAATAGAATAGAATAGAATAGAATAGAATGGAATGGAACGGAACGGAACAGAACAGAACAGACTAGAATAGAATTCTTTATTGGCCAAGTGTGATTGGACACACAAGGAATTTTTCTTTGGTGCAAATGCTCTCAGTGTACATAAAAAGACATGAAATGATACATTCGTCAAGAATCATAAGGTACAACACTTAATGATAGTCATAGGGTACAAATAAGCAATCAGGAAGAATCAATATCAATATAAATTGTAAGGATACAAGCAACAAAGTTACAGGCCTGCAGTAATAAGTGGGAGGAGATGGGTGATAGGAACGATGAGAGAACTAATAGTAATAGTAATGCAGCCGTAGTGAATGGTTGGACAGTGGTAAGGAATTATTTGTTTAGCAGAGTGATGGCATTTAGGAAAACAAACTGTTCTTGTGTCTAGTTGTCTTGGTGCGCAGTGCTCTATAGCATCATTTTGAGGGTAGGAGTATACTCAGCAACAACTAGTGGAGTAAAATCCATGTGGACTCCTTTATCTTTTTTTACCTTTTTGTTATTAAGTTAGGGTAACTATACCAGGCCACAAGAATTTTGGATGAACACTAGAAATCTTTTAACCTTTTGTTGCCATATACTAGCTGGTTAGAATTTTGCTTTCTAGTTATGGTAGCCTACCATAAATGTTGCATTATCCTTAGAAGTACTGTATTAAGAGATGGCAAGCTGACAAATTGATTGGCTTGGGAGTTTTTCAATTCTACTCTCTCAATAAAGAAAAAAAAATCACCCAAACATGTATTTTCTACAATAATGTCTCAGTCAGAGAAAATAAGGCATTCAGAGAGAGTAACAAATTGAAGGAAGAAATTAATATATCTAGATTTCCCCCTTTCCCCCAAATATCCTTCAATCCATCCCAGAACAATTCCAGTTGTCTGAAAAAGATTGCCTGCAATGGTTTGGGAGGAAACACTTAGTGGAGGGAATTTCTCTCCCAATAATTGAAATACCACCTATGGAAAAAGTATGTTGGGGAGTTATAAAATTGACGTCCTCACCTGCATTCATCAAACTGCTTACTTCATAATGGCTTCTCAGAATGGGATTATGGCATTAGGGAGTAATTCAAAAGTCACTTATCAGTCTCTTGATTCCAGCAGGAGTACATACATATGCATGAGCAGTGAATCATCCCCTCAGGTTGCCTTTCTAAATGCACATTTGCAGAAATAAATAGTAATGCCAATGTTTTCCTTGGAACTTGATATCAGTAGTATGCTGGGAATAATAAAAGTGTGCCATACCAAGCAAATGTAAAGCCCAATAAATAATAAGGGTTTTTAACAAAAGTGAGACAGATAATGCATATTGTTGAAACTAGCATCAATGACTGTCATAGTATCTAAACGTGGAAAGCAGTTGTGTTAAATTCAGGTTAACATCCATTTAGCTGTTTTGGTGGAAGGATATTGTGGCTTTTCTTTATACTTAAAAAAGCCCAAGCCTTAAATGAGAATATTAGCCCCAGCACAAAAACAAACATTTGACTTGATAGCATAGGTTTTGCCAGAATAAAACCTGACAGGCTTGTGTGAACGGAGGATTCAAATCAGTCACGCTCCAGTTGCTTAACATTCAAAAGGTTTATTTTTCTACATTTGGTATGAAAATCTTATTTGCTTATAATAATATGATCTTATATGTCATGTTAATGTAGTTAATTAAATGCAGGAGTAAAGCATTGATGCTTGATAAGCGTTTTCCTTCATATTGGCTCTTGGAAAATGTACTTTTCCAAATCTGAAAAGCATTCTAGAAATTGAACACTACAATCAATATTCTGCTATTTATTTTATCATTTTCATTATTCATTATACAAGGTTGAGGAAAGCCAAATGTAATGGCCTCCTCTCTTCTCAATGTTTCTCCATAAGCTTGTGAATTGCAAAGAAGGCATCAATACCGTGTTCCCCTGAAAATAAGACCTAACTAGAAAATAGGCCATAGCCTCTTCCTAATATAAGCCCTATCCCAAAAATAAGCACAGTTAAGTTAAGGTCGTCATCAGCAGAGGGGTGGATGGGTCAGCACCGGAGTCAACAAGGGTGTGGGGACCAACAGTGTTTGGCAGCAGCCACAGCCCATGCAGTGCAGGTGATTTGATTACAGCAGATGGAGACAGAGGCATGGGGGGGACGACGCAATCCAGATGCACTACATGGGCTGCAGGAAAGCTGAGAGACAGTGGGCCCGCAGCAGGCAGCTGGCCATGGGAGACTCATCTTTCTGTGGCAGCACCAGCAGCAGACGGAGGCTGAAGTGTGGGGGAAGACAGGCGATCCTCATGTGTCACACATGCTGCGGACAAGCTGAGAGATGGTGGGACAGGTGTGTGTCCCATCATGTCTCAGCGTGTGTGTGGCATGCGGCACATCAGGATCAGTTGCCTTCCTCCCACACCTCTGCCACCATCTGCTGCTGCGTGAAGATGAGCCTCCTGCAGCCACCCACCAACTCATGGTTTTCCCATGTGGTGCGTCTAGATTGCCTGCCTTCCCCCCCCCCCCGGTCTCTTTGCTCTGTTTGCTGCTTGGACAGGTAATTAACTCACCTGTGCTGCATGGGCTGTGCAGCTCCAGATTGTTCCAACCAAAGGGGTGGTGGGCTGCAGCTGCTGCTGGACACTGTTGGCCCCCATGTGTCCACTGCCTCTTGTGCACACACCAGGGAGGGGAGCACCCATCTGGACTGATCACCCTGATATCGCCTTATTGCATCTTTCGGAGTTAAAAAAAAACTAAATAAGATTTTATTTTTAGGGAAACACAGTAGCACTAGCACCTTTGACAAAGTTGCATTGATTGGTAATGATTTTTATGTTGTCATGTAGTGCGCTGTATTTGATTGCACAAGACGGCATTTGTTGACCAAAAAGAAAACCCTATGATGATGACGATGATATGAAGATGGTTTTCATTATTCATTATAATTGTTATGACCTGTGTTTTGGCTCTAACAAAATCCCAGAATGTTTTAGTAAAAGAGAAAAGGACATGAATGCCCAAAGTGCCTGGATTTCTCCCTCCCAAGTTTGGAAACAGGGATTATCCTTCAGAAAGGAAATCCAACATTAGACCTTTTGCTTAAACTCCATGCTAAGCTTCGTCAGCTGGGTCAGTGCAAGGTTAGGAAACTCAACACCAGATTTTTTTCAAAATGCATAGGATAGCTTTGGTTGATTGAAAACTCTCACAACATGTCACCATGACTGAAAACACCTTTGGAAAATTTTAAATAAAATGCCTCCTATCCTTGACAAGGTTTTCAAAAGGGGGGAAATGAAGACAGCAGGATAAAGCTGGAAAGCCACCAATACTGCTTTGTTGATGCTCTGTTCCTGGCAGGACCTTGGAATCATTTGAACGCTCTAAGATCAGATGCCTCTGCTAAACTTTATATCCTGTTCTCAGGGGTAGGATTGAAAAATGTTAGCAACCGGTTCCGTGCCCAGTTGCTGGGTAGGCGTGGCCATGGTGGCTATGTCCTACTCAGCCTCCTTGCTGATAGCCTCTGACAGTGGGTCAGAGTTTTCACCCTCCCCAAGCTCTGGAGGCTTTCCTCGACCCTCCAGCAGGCCAAAAACAGCCTCCCTCGGGTTCTGTTTCCGGACTTCTGGAATTTCCAAGAGGTCCATTTGTTGCCCTCCCAGAGCCTCCTTGCGGGCCCTGCATTTACCTGGCATGATGAACGGGCTGTGTGGAGACTCCTGGGAGGGGAAGGAAAGGGGTGGGCAGGGCCAGCCAGTCATTACAACTACCGGTTCGGCAAAACAGATGTAAAATTAATATCCGGTTCTCCCAAACCAGTCCAAACCAACTGAACCCCAACATTGTCTGTCCTATAGATTACACCTCACTATAAAAGTATACAGAAGCTCTATTTGGGTGACATACTCAGGCAATTGCAATCACATGAGACTGTGGCTGGCTCCATCTCCTCTGTATTGGAGAGACAAGGTCTAAGCAGGGAGACTAGTCTATACATGGAAATTTTCAGCATGCTTTCCCCTTCCACACATGAAAAGCAATGGGATCAGATGGCAGGGATATCATTGTATATGTAAGAAAATGCTTGAATCTGTTTAGAAGTTTTGGAATATTCCACTTGAAGGCTATTACAGTATGCAAATTATTCTAAAATAATGTATGTTTTTATTTTTACAAGGTTTTTTTTTTTAAAGCTTATGAGTCATGCTTCAGATGTCTATCTAAATAGAGAATTCAAGTCAACCACGCAAATATAGTTTTTAAAAATGTAGCATTAAAAATGATAGCTACCCATGCTTGTGGATATTTGCCATTTTATATATACTTTAAACGGGCTTTCTCTTTTGAAATGCTAACTTGATAGCATTTTAAAGCTGACTATAATTGCCATGTTTGCTCATCAGATTAGTGTAGTATATAATGAAATTTCCAATTAATGTGTGTTCATAGTAACAAGGTATGGCGGGTTAGGTTTTCATTTTCCTGAAAAACATGTGGCTGTTGCTAGATGTATTATTAGCTTTTCTTTGCAGCATTTGGGTTGCAAAAAAGAAAAAAGAAATCTATGAACAAAACAGTACAAACACTGTTTCTGGCAGTATTAGAAATCTTAGAAACTCATTAAAACTCCTTCGGTTCTTTTTTCATATTTATGCATGTCACTTATGAGTGCAACATTGCTAAATTATTATTTAACTACAGCCATATGTTTCTTTCCTCTTTGTACACTACCTTGAAATTAGAAGGGTTTTTTATTTGTGTGTGTGTGTGTGTGTGTGTGTGTGTGTGTGTGTGTGTGTAGTAAGACTACAAAGACTTTAACTATCATATGTATGACCAGGAAATAGAACCTAAGAGGCAATTAAACACATAGAAGGTTTGTAATTTCCTGTTTGAAATCACCCATAGGAGAAAACTGGTTTATCTTTGCCCCAATGATATTTTTACGTATTTTTGATGGTTTCATATACGTGACTTTGGGGAAGAATGAAGTGGCATTGCATTTATAACCATAGAAATAGTAACTGTAATAGTAATATCTTGCCATCAGTGAAGTATGAATAGCAACACTTGGCAGCCAGTAAACACTTATCTTAGAATAATATAAAGAATATTGTGCTCCTAAGAAGTTTGTAATTGAAAATACTAAATGGAAAGCCTAGAGAGAGAGATAAAGACAAGTTATAAAGGAAAGGATGCGAGCAAATGCTATTTCTATTTCAAATAGAACATTTTAGTTACAGTTGGGAATGGCAATAAACAGATTTTTCTGCCAAAATTCGACAGAGCTTGCTAGGATTGCCAGGGGCTTAAGTGGGATGCTAATGAGCTTGTTTTTGCTTACCTCTGCTTTACATATTAAGGGAGAAATGCTTAGGGAAACCTCTGTGATGTCTACGCTATGATATATTCTTTATTTTGGAAGGCGCTTACATGTTTCTGATCTCTGGTATTTCAATTTCATGTATGCCGGAATTATTTTAAAATGTTTCTTTTTAACGCTACATTTATGCTAACCCTGAATAAATTGTTTAAAATATTGTTATCATTGCAGGATACTCAAAACTTGCTACCAAATCCGTCCATGCATATATATTTTTTGCTCAGTATCCCTGAACATGCCTCTAATCTAGGAATAATCAAGTGTCTACAACTAAGGCTTTACGAAGAGGAAATCAGTGCATGAAGTTTGGAGCCATGGGCATAATACCCCTCCCCACATAACATAGATCCTTTGACACTGTATGTTAATTGAGTTACCTCCACAGAGTTTAAATAGAGAAGAATTAATTGCAAAGATGATTAGCTGACTGAGGGTGTTCAGTCAGATGTGCACAGCTCTAAATTATCACACCTTTTTTTTTTGGCAGTTTATAGTTTGACAGGAACATGGAAATGATTAAAAATGAGATAAGTCAAGGAACTCGTCTTCATTATAGAAAGCTTAGTTAGACTATGTTTCCCATGGTTATGATGGAAGAGTTTACAGAATGTGACTTCACCTTAGAGTACCTTCCAGACTTATATCATAGTTCTTGTAGTCGCCCCTTCATCCAGAAACCAATCTCAGAAAACTTCAAATAGATTATATAAGAGAAAGCCGCAACTGCCATTTCTTTTATTTATCTTGGCAAAGGCAGAATTCAGAGGAGGTAAAACAGATCACTGAAATGAGAATGCCTCCTTCAAAAATGGCTCCAAAGGAAAACAGAAACAAGAAAAGAATTCCAGAGTCTCTGTGAACTTTCTTTTCTTGAATTTTTCCCTTGCCAGAATCTTTCTTTGAAGTCTCTTACATCAGGGGTCTCCAACCTTTGCAACTTTAAGTCTGAAGGACTTCAGCTCCCAGAATTCTCCAGCCAGCAAGGCAAAAGGAATTACTTTCAAAAGAAGAGAGAAGTGGGCAAAACCATAGTTAAGATTTAGTCCAGGTTATAATCATAGGGATGCATTGAGCCTTGAAAACTAAAACTGGGTAGTTAAAAAGCAAGAGAAGTCTAAAGCCAGTTGGACAGGGCACTGAGGAAAATAAAAGACGAAGGAAGGGCAAAAAATAGATGCACCTAACATGTAAATGGCAGGAAGGAAAAGATCAGGGCAGAGCACAAACTGGCTTTGAATGGAAGGCAGGTATCCGTGGACCAAAAATGTATAAAGCAAACGATAACAAGTACAGATACACCACCACCTATTTCCAAGGCAGAGGATAGTAGAAGGGAAGAATCTGTATTGTGGATAATAATGAATAACTGGGGATAAGGAAACTCAGCAATGCAAGATAGCCAATGTATACACAGATATTAAGTACAGATCATAAGGCTAACTGAACATATCCATTAGTCAATGTAGCTACACTAAAAGTTCAGAATCTAAGTATAAGATTTGCATGTGTTTGAAAGCAAAGAATGGCTGGGGAATTTATATATGCATATGGCTACCAATTATGAGTGGGCAGCATTATAAAAAGAGCAATATAATGAAACAAGTTTACAGCTTTATTTGTCCTTTTGCCACATGGGCAAAAACATAGCCCAAATGGAATAAATACCCTTTCTACAAAATTGTAAAAAGAACATTGAATCAAACCAGGTGGAACTGCCCTACTATATTTAGGGATAGTGATTTGCCTTTGATATCTGGCCAGTCTGGTCAACCTTACTGGAAGACAAAGAAATATAGTTAGAAACAAACCCTTGGGAAGAAATGCCAAGTCTAATTGAATACTAATATCCTTAATTAGAAGTTAGCATTGCATTCATTGCTCTCCCAAACTTCACAGGTTGCTTTGTCACTTGTATGAATTCTTAGAGCCCATATAAATTATTTGGAAAATCAAGTTTGCCCATTGCCTAAAATATAAACGAGTGGGATGCAAATGCCTCTTCACTGTCGTTTTTATTCAGCTAAAGGTCATTGTTTTGCAGTATTGTTAAAAGGCTTTTCAAATCGTTGAATAACATTTTAGGATCCTTCAAAATCATAAATTCTTCTCTTTCTTCCATGGCGTATCTCTGAACCAAATCTAGGTAAATGAGATGCATTTCTATTTAATTTTGCTTTGCTTTTCTCTATTGTTCCTTATTTATTGGAGCATAAGCTAATGTTGAATATTTCACTCTTCAACACAAAATAAAGTCAAGGATTCCTAATCAGCTTCTTTTTAAAAATATTCATGTAGATAAAACACATTAATCCCCTAACCTGCAATAATGCAAAACACAGTAGTAATTAGTCTAGAAGAAATAACAACAGACAATTCTGTTGTCAAGTTTGCTAAAATGAGCACAATTGGCAAAACAGGTATCTAGTAGAATCCTCTTTAATACTATTCAAAAGCCAGCACTACTTTGCTGTAGACATGGTATCACAGATGCACAAACCTCTCTAATGGATGAAACAAAAATAAGGGCCTGGAAAAGAATCTGATAACTACTCAAGATATATGTATTTTTTTTTAATCACAGTTTGTTTTAGACTGAATCAATCTTTCTTCATGGACATGGTATCTATAAATGAACTTCAGTTTTTATAGACATGATATCCATAATTCATTCATCCTAATTCAATGAATCTATGGCTGCTACAGTTCCATCTTCATTTCTTTAAAAAATGCCCAGGACGATAGTTACTAATCCTGAGAGGGGCCACTCTTAGATGGTTGTGAGGCTAATTAAGACCATCAGCTTGCTTAGAAAGGGAAAATTCACAATTTCATTTTGCTCCTTTAGTGTTCCAAGGACTGTATTAAAGTTGAAAAAATAAAAAAATCTGTCCTTTGAATTAAATTATATCTTCTGGCTTTGGCAACGGAATTGTGCTCACTTTCTTTCCCATTGTATATGTGACAGTATCAGGCTAGATAACGTCTTCCTTTGGGAAATACATCAGTATCTTACTTTCCCTATTAATAGGTGCCAGTGAAAAGTAATATTAGTGTGAGATTACATTCAGGAAATCAATTATGAACTTTTACTCTATCTTTGATTAATTGTTGTTCTGTTGGCTATTTTGTTTCATGAGTTTTTAGCTATGTTGAGAGTTTTTGGAAATAGAGCTGAAGATTATAAATGTTTTAATAAACACATGTAAAGAAATTCATCTGAAAAGTGGAGATTACCTGAAGAAAAAGGTTCCAAGTAGTCACAGTTTGTGTGTGTGTGTGTGTGTGTGTGTGTGTGTGTGTGTGTGTGTAGTGGAACTATGGTTCTTTTTTGCACTGATTTGTTGCTTTTCACTCAGACTGGGCTTGCCATAGTTACTTGGTGGTATCAAGAATCAGTGCATCTCAAACTGGAAAACTAAAGCTCAAAAATTAAAGTACAGTAACATAGCATATTATGCAACTTGAGCTAAGATTTAAAATGTTTACTTAAAGCTTCCTAGTATTCCTTTTTATTTTCTGTATAGGAGATACACAAGCTACTTCCTCTGTCAGAGACCTGCAGCAGTAGTGCCCAATCTAATGATGTCTTTGTTATAAAATAGACACCCTTGAGAGCAATTTAAGACAGCATGTGACTAGCAGTCCTGTATGAAGTAACACGGATTTGTTTCAACAAAATGGTGCAAGTTATGGAAGTGATCTGGTTTGCTTTACTGAAGTGCTGAAGCTTGGTATCCTTACTTTCTTCTCCCAGAATATAATGGGGAGAAGAAATAATCTTGAGGACCACATCAAGATAACATTTATGTAAAAGAATTCTGGGGCAGAAGTGTAATTGGAGAAAGCACCTCTGTCTTGATAGTCTTTAGTTCTCATGAAGATAAAGGAAGGGACAGAGAGGGAAGCAAATTCAGGCATGCAGTGTTCCATTGCAGTAGCCTTATGATATAAGTAATATTCATAAATTTGGTTTTGTGATCTGGTCTACTTTGAAACTTCAATGATTCCAGGCTGAGCTGTTTCAGGACTGCCCACAATTTTTATTAAAGTGACTAGGCATGGAAGACTTTCAATGTGTGTCACTTTATTAGAGTGACTAGGCATGGAAGACTTTCAATGTGTGTTGTGGAAAGCCCTTGGGAGAACTTTGGCTAGCAATATAAGAGAAGGCTTCTTAAAGAAACTGGTTAGGCCTTTAGGTGCCTCCTCTTGATGGGAGAAGTTTTTTTCTCTCTCCAAGCCTCTCTCAAAATCTGGTCAGCTAGGGAATAGCTCAACAATGTGAAAGAAGCGTTTTTGCACAGCTGGCATTTCTCATTTTCTGGCAATAGTTAGAAGAATGTAAGCTACATAAAAACACAAAAGAATGCATCCTTTCCTGCCATTTGCCTCTTTCAATTGTTGGTCCTCTGAGAAATGGTTCAGAAAGTCCAACCTAGGAGGTTTTTTTTTTTTTAAAGCATGACTCTATGCACAAAATGCATTAAAATATAAAACCATTTGCAGAAAATGCATGTGTTAGGAAAGTTCATGTGGAAATGCTCCTTCTGGGAGAAATGCAAGACTTCGAAGAAGCATTATAGTGCCAGTTCTTGTTGTATAGCTGTGAAAGTTCACATGCCCCTTTTTTGCAAAAATAATTTTAATGAGGCTACATGTGAAACATTTGTCAGTACTTAGGTGCCATAGAAATAATTTGAATACATTATCCAAAAACAAGTAAACAACAATTCTACAGCAATATTTCAGACAGTGTTGTGGAAATAGGAATAGAATAGAATAGAATAGTTAATATTTAACTTTTAAATATAAATTATAATTTGGTTATGGTCTTAATAACGGGTTTTAGCACGGGTGAATTAATTTAATATATTTTTAATTGATGTATATTGTATTTATGGTTTTATATAATGCCTGTGCGCCGCCCTGGGTCCTAACAAGGAGAAGGGCGGGGTATAAATTTAATAAAATAAATAAATAAATAAATAAATAAATAAATAAAATTGGCCAAGTGTAATTGGACACGCACAAGGAATTTGTCTCTGGCGCACAAGCTCTCAGTTTACACCAGCAACAAGTGATATGCATAATCGTAATCATACAGATACAATCATCATAAATCATAGATACAACAGTCATTGATAGTCATAGGATACTAATGCAATCAACATAAATCATAATAGGATACTAAATAAAAGCAATCACCATACAGCATGAGATACAACAAGTTATAGTCAAAGAACTTAAGGAAATATATAGTAGGGCAGATGAGAAGGATAATAAGTAATAGAGCCCTACTAGGACATCCAAGGCTTAGACAGTTTGTGGGAATTAGTTGTTTAACAGAGTGACAGCATGGGGGTGTCTAGTTGTTTTGGTGTGCAATGCCCTATAGTATCGTCTTGAGGGAAGAAGTTGAAACAGTTTGTGTCCAAGATGTGAGGGGTCTGTATTTATTTTCACAAGCCTCTTTCTGGCTTTAGAAATATATATACATAGAAATCCTTTCTTTCTACTCCAATGAGTTCTCAGGGAGTATGTAAGTGCAATAGCTTCACACACATGAATCATCCAATAAAACATTAGATGTAAATATCAGCTGTAGACAGGCATGCTTATTTATTTTATTTTTATCTATTTAATTTGTATTCCACCTTTATTATTATTTTTTACAAATAACTGAAAATGGAGAACATAACCAACACCCCTCCCTCCTCATATTTTCTATGCATCACTGCATATATTTGAGAGGCATGCTGTGGGCATTTTGCCTGGCAGGGGCAGGGCCTTCTCTGCTGTGGCTCCCACCCTATGGAACATCTTACACCCCTGAGGTGAGATTGGCTCCTACCCTTCTGTCTTTGAACAGGAGCCAGAAGGCTTTGCCAGCTGGCTTGGGGCCCTAATGGGGAGCATCACATTGGAGGTGGTTATTGAATTAGAAGGTCATTCCATCCCCACTCCATAGGCATCCTATTCACTCCCTCCCATCTTTTAACTATATCTTGATTGGGATTTGTATTTTTATTCTTTTAAAGATATTTATTTGATAGGTTTTTAAAGTTTTAATACTGGAAGCTTCCCAGAGTCATTTGCTACGAGAGCGGTGGCAAATAAATTCAATGAACAAACAAATATTTCTATTGTATCATATTACCCTCTCAGGAAACTCTTGTGTTCTTTCCAGAATACGGTAATGGCCTTTTGCATTTCCAGAAGCCATTTTCATCATAGCTTGTAACTTTTACTTGTACATATCCTCTATGACTGGGCTGATCCTTCACATCAAGTACAATGTCATGTTGGTTTGTGGTATGGAGCAATGTGCTTGTAATCCTTCAAGCTTAATGTTATGTGTGACCTAGGCTTCTATAACTGATTTAAGAAATCATGATTAAAACAAATTGTGCTTTAGCAAAATATCTGGTCCCCAGCCATCTTTCATATCTAAGGCAGGACCAGAACCTCTGCTTCTAGCCTAGTGCTTTAGCCACTAGATCAAACAGGTTTAGTAAAATTCTACTCAAATTTACTCAATTTCTGCTCAAGAAAATACATGCATTTCGTCCCAATAAATACATTTCTTTCCAATTTCCCAACCTACGCATTTTTGCAGTATTTGTTCTTCAATATATTGTTTTTCAAAATAACAAAAACACTTGTGACAATGGATCTGGGTTATCCTTTAGGCTAGGGATCCTAAACCAGCTGACTTTAAAGACTCCAAAATATTCCTCATTGTCTATAGTTCTAACCCAGCCTCCTCAGTGACTTAGAGTTACTGGACCAGCTGTGGCTGCATTGGGGTCAAGGGTATTGCTTGGTCTCCATGGGCTTTGGTGATAAAGCTATGTTTGCATTGCCTGCTGCCTTTTTGCCCAAGTGTGACAATAGGACGTACTGTCACTAGGGCTCTGATGTTTAAATGTCAGCTTCTGCAGCTTTCCAAAGACCACTGATACATGGGAAATGAGGAGAAAAGGCAAAACTGGTCTGTCACACATTCACCCTCACCTTTGTTACTCTTTGTATGTGTGTTGCTCTGTGTGAGAGAGGAGGAAGGGAAAGAGAAAGGAAGTAATGGTTGCTCATATTTCATTGTTAATAGCTTGGGGTGTTGCTTTTACAAAAGAAAAAGAAGCGCTGGTGACCCCTTGTGGCTGCACCTGTGATTTGCTTTGGGCTTTAGTGTTTGCAAGGATGATACTGTTCCTCCTCCATTAAAGTGTTTTGGCACTCCAAGCAGAGAGGATCACAGTATAATGTTACAGTCGTGAATATCTTCCCAGTGGCTGGAATTAAAAGGAGGTCAGGTTAAAGACTTCGTGGTAATTAGAGTCACCAAATGACAAAGGTAGAGGAGAGCATAATTTTTATTTTGACAATCTGGAGCCCCTGGTGTACAAAACATCTGAGTTTCAGCTCATGCAGCGCAGACTGATTCATCTCTGCTTCGTCAAGAGTTCCCAGCACTATTAGCATCAATATTTCCTCCTGCCTCCTACCTTGTACCCACCAAGCTTGCGGTATGATTCATCTGCTGTTCCCTGGCACCTTCCAGGAGCTGCCTTTTTCCTCCTTCAGAGATGAGCAATCACAGGACCAGCCTTCGGGAAAAGGAAACGAGTTCCCAAAAGCACCCATCTGAAATTGCTGAAAAATCTGCTGCAACATTTGATGCAGCTTCTGGGGATAACACTCTCGATGCAAATTACTGATTGGTTGCAATGTTTTCTTTTAAAACTCAAATATATAATATACTAGCTGGATACTCGTGCTTCGCTATGAAAGTATGTGATCGGGCTTAATAAGTTGGCACGTATAGCTCACAGGCCGGATGAGTCGCACACTGGCCACGCCCACGTCTGGTCTAGTGAGGGGGAGGGGGAGTAGATCATCTAACTCCTTAGCATCTATTATATTATATAATAGATGCTAAGGATGCTAAAAGAAGTGGTATCTTCCAAAGTTAGGGTATTATATATTTGTTAACACATATTATATATGTGTTAATATAATACTAAAGTTAGGGTATTATATATGTGTTAACACATATTATATATGTGTTAATATAATACTGTATAAGGAATACTGATGATCTGATGGCCATTTTTAAAAAAAAATCCTTTCTTAGCGAGCACCTAGAAGCCAAGAGGAACCTATGTGCCAAATTTCAAGTTTGTAGGCTTTACCATTCTGGAGATTTCATGATGAGTGAGTGGTAGCTGGCATAGATAGATAGATAGATAGATAGATAGATAGATAGATAGATAGATAGATAGATAGATAGATAGATAGATAGATAGATAGATAATAAAGCTATAATTTTGCTTAAGGGTTATAAAGGCATAAAAACATTTTTCCCGGGTTCCCGGCAATGCTGATTGTAAGATTGTTCTCCTGGTATCTGATTGCATCCACTCTTGAGGTGCCAAGTAGGTTAGTCCTGCAAGAGTTGTCTGTTGCCACTCGACTTATCACCACAATGGAGCCCAAAATTTTGGTTGCTAAGTGAGACATTTGTTAAATGAGTTTTTTGCCCCATTTTACGACCTTTGTTGCCAGAGCTGTTAAGTGAATCACGGCAGGTGATAAGTTAGTAATATGGTTGTTAAGTGAATCTGGTTTCCCCGTTGGCTTTGCTTGTAAGCAGAACATAAAAGATGATAACATGAGAGCCCGGGACACTGCAGCCATCGTAAATATGAATCAGTTGCCAAGTTACTGAATTTTGATCACTGGTTGTGAATGCGAAAAATGGTCCTAAGCACCTTTAGGACAACCATAATAATAATAATAATAATTAATAATAATTTAATATTTCTAAACCGCACCCTCTCCCCTCGGGGACTCGGGGCGGTGCACAGGCACAGTAAAACAATAAATATATACAAACATTTCATTAAAAATAAATTAAATCTAAACCTGCGCTAAAATTCCCATTAAAACTAAACTATGCTATAAAACCCCAATAAAACCCCAAAGACAGAGAGACTATCCCATGACCAGGATGACTAAGAATCTCTACAGACCTTTAGCTATACAATTTGGGATGAACACCCTTGGAATGGTGTGGGAATAGGAATGGATTTCCAGAGAGAAATTGCACCCTACAGGAACCAGGAGCACGTCTCAGGTGACCCCAAGGACACAGATAAACCTCCAAATGCTTCAACGACCCTCTAAAAGGATGCAAATGACCAGCTTTCTACAAGGAATATAAATCCTTCCGTTCCACACTATCCTGTCAGAGCTGAAGAAGCTTCTTGGATGAGACATGAAGCATTGTCAAAGAAAAAACAGGAAAGTCCACTTGCCTCTAGAAAAAGCACCTTTGGGACTTGCTACTGTTGCTACTGTTTATTTTGTAGAGAACTATGAATGACAGAATAAAAAAAGGTGTTTTTTTTTTTAAAGCCCCTCACTCTAGAGAGTCTAGAAGCATTGAGCTAGGAAGGGAATTAATATACACCAAAATGGCTACTGGTAAAAGAAGTGGTATCTTCCAAAGTTAGGGTAAAATGCCTTGTTTCTGATTTTTCTCTCTTCTGTCTAGGCAGCTAAGGTGGTCTTTTAATTATATGACTTTTTAAAAATTATATCTTATGATATGTAGACATATAACGTTAAATGATAAATTCAGCATCTAGTGTACAGGTATGGCATGTATCTCTGAAGGTGCATTTATTAACTCAACCATACAGAATTGCAAATGCTGAAAGGTGGACTGATCTTCATGTGAAATTGTGCATGAAGGCAATGGGCAGGTTTAAGAGACCCAGGGAAGCAACAAATAGTACCAGAAATATGTGGGAGATATTCTATGCTGCTCCAAATTTTATTACTATTTAAATATATGACCAGGTTTAACCAACAGAACTGTTCATTTTCTAAAAGTATCACCTTAACATCTTTTTAATGTGAAATTTTAATGGATCCATTTTTAGAAGTTTCATAAAATGATTGGCAGATCAGTCTGCCGATCGGTAGACAGAAATTTGCCGCAGGCATCATTGATATGCAAAATGTAAACTGACAACTTAGCAGATATAAACATTATATGTATAAGACTTGTAGCCTATAGTTGAAATGTTTCTCAATAGTAGCTGCAATTTTACTGTACGCAGATTGTCTTAATCTGTGAGAAAAACCTAGTGGTGGGATTCAAAAATTTTTACTACCAGTTCTGTGGCATGGTTTGGTGGGTGTGGTGTGGCTTGGTGGATGTGGCTTGGTGGGCATGGTAGGGGAAGGATATTGCAAAATCCCCATTTCCTCCCTACCCCAGTAACCTGTTTCCAGCTCTGTTCTCCTGTTCAGACCAAAAAAAGATCAGCTGGGAGACTGGGAGGCAGCAGGGGTGGGGCCACCCTATTTGCCGGTTCTCTGAACTACTCAAAATTTCCGCTACCGGTTCTACAGAACCTATCAGAACTGGCTGAATACCCCCTCTGGAAAAACCACTTGAAAACCAGAAAGATACTTTAGGAAAATAAAAAAACACCCCAAAGAAGTGACCCTGCCTGCCCTAAAAAAAGATACAAGGGAAAAAAGATCACCTACAATTATTGCATAGAACCCATCTCCCCTTTCTTGTCAACTAAAGTTGCCCAATCCCATAAAACATCAAGTATATATGTATTTATTCCATACTCCAAAAAAGGACAAGACCAGAACAAAAATTTAATTGTTAGTTGAATTAATAGTTATTGATCAAAACTGTCTGGAAAATAAGATATCTAATATATATCATTTATGGAACCACATTTGCACGTATGATCACCAATCATTCTCTTTCACCCAAGCTTTTCTCTCCCACCCCTCACAGATACATATAAACACTTAAAGTAAGAGACTGCAAATATCTGGGATATGAGGCTTCTTCCCTCTGAGTTTGTTGTGGATTCCTTTCATTATGGGTAGGTTGTTGCTCTGTTAGGAATAACTTTGTTTAATTCATCTTATTTTTGCACAATGGAATGGATACTTGGAAAGAACTTCAACTACGATGCCTACAGTCTGATCTAAGGATAGTACACAAAATTATCTGGTACAATGTCCTACCTGTCAACGACTTCTTCAGCTTCAATCACAGTAATACACAGGCAAACAATAGATACAAACTCAAGGTAAACTGCTCCAAATTCAATTTAAAAAAATATGACTTCAGCAATAGAGTGGTCAATGCCTGGAATGCTCTACCTGACTCCATTGTTACTCCTTGTGATCTCCATAGCTTTAACATTAAACTGTCTACCATGGACCTCACACCATTCCTAAGAGGTCTTTAAGGGGGCATGCATAAGCGCACCAATGTGCCTACTGTCCCTGTCCTACTGTCCCCATTTATTTGTACTCATTTCATGTGCTCATGTCCATGTTTATACTTATGCCTGTTATCTTGTACATGTTTGACAAAACAAACAAGCAAATAACTAAAAGAGAATCTAGAAGTACTGAGCTAGGAAGGGAATTAATAAGAGCCTTTGTATTGGGCTACAGATATCAATAAATCCCTAATAAACCCCTTTGTCTTCAGTAATTCTTATGTGCATGCATACACATGGTACTCTAAATGCTGGTCAACAGGACTTTCCTCTTGTAGTTTTCCATATACAGGAAGGAAATGTCTATAATGGAGCCTGTTTCATCCATGGAGACATTTCATTGATGAAAGAGATTGACTTTATTGAGACTTCATTTGTATAGTTAGAGGAAGGTTTCCACCACAGACACACATTTTCTGCATAAGAAAGGTTGACAAGAAGACAATTCTTGTTCTGTCTCTGAAACGGCAGTACAGTAGCTGCTCTTTGTCCACCCTCCCCAACCTTTGCCTCCACTTCAGTCACTGGCGGGAAGCATTTAGCCTTTCATCTTTCAACTGAATCTTTCTTTGTTTCCATATTCTCAGTAATTCCAAATCAAAAATAAGTATTTGAAGAAAAAAAACATTGTGTTTCATCCAGAACACTTTCAACACTCCTCTGTAAAAAGAACAAACAAAGCAAAAATGTGGGAGCTGATCATTTTGCTCTGCTGTGCCCACACAAATAAATACTATATAATGGCATTCTTATGATGCATCTCTGGAGCAAGGTGGAATATTCCGTACTGCTCTAGAAAGAGCTTGTTTATATTTCAAGAGAGTTAGAGCTTGCAAATATGATCTGGATATGTCAAAAAGCCATTTCCTTCATAGATTGCTTAACGGAAACCAAGTTTTAATAGCAGCTGTGGTAAAGGGCCAACAAGACAGAACCTTGAACTAATGACTTTCATCAAGCTGCTCTCATGTCAATAATTAAATATCCTAAGCCAAATTTGTGTCTAAATGGAAGGAAGAGCAATTGATTTCAATTTTTAGAACTCAACCTAGAAGTTGGCAAAAAAAAAGCTATAAAATAACTGAACGATGGGTTTAAATCATGAGAATGTCAAGGCTGAAGATTAAAATTATGACTTTTTGTAAGGAGAATGCATTAAAAATTTAATGTTCTGCAAAATTGTAAATTGGCAAATATTATTGTTGGACTGTCTGTGTTTCTGATCACTGAAGACCCATGACCAAACATTTGAAAAGTCTAATTTGTCCATTGAGCTGGTTATTCAAATACCATATATGAGACACATGCTATTTATAGAGCACAGTTGCTGCTCTATTACTGTAATTTACTACTGTTTTCTTTTTTAAAATTACAATTTGGAAAATGTCCTCATTTATCTTCTTGTACTTATTTGTGTCTGGGATAGAACTGTAGCATCTCTTTTGCACAATGAAAACAGTTTTTTGTAGCTAATCTGAGTACACGATAGACTGAAGGTGTTAAGAATTCAGCAATGTCATTAACATATAGATGAAGGTGAAAAGAAGCTAGGCTATTCCTTGCTTTTGTCTCTTTCTAAAGGTAGAGAATCTGAAGGACCTCAAATCTATAAGAAAAATTATCTGTTGTGGAGAAGGCCTAGTATTTCAATGGGGAAAATAAAGTGGTTTGTTTAGGGTTTTTTTGCATAATAATTTGCTACTTAGTATAACTTTTATAGCCCCTCTTTCAAAATAATAATCCTCTCAAGGCATCTTTAAAGGTATTAAAGAATTGTAAATAAAAATGCAATAACTATTACTGAAAAATAAATAAAAAGATCTTTCCAATAAGGCTTTTTATGACAATGCCCTCTCTGGTCAGGCAGAGTTGTTTTGGGTGTTGTTTGTTGACCCAACTTCCTTCAAAGAGAAGGAAGTTCATTTCCACAGGGAAAATGGTTGCAACAATTCTGCAGGGCATATGTTGGGGAGAAGAATCCAACTGAGAAAACATTTATGATGCTTATTGCTCATCTTCGTTCCTGAGGGTTTATGGCAATCACTCTGGCAAGGGAATAGGGAAAGAGCTTAACTGAGCAGCTTTGGAGAATGCTTGTCCAATGTACTTTGAAGCTGAAGTGTTGTCATTCAAATTGTTATGATTCCCCCCACTCTTCTATGCTAACTGATAAACACCCTTCTGTGATTGGAAGCAATTAGTTTTCTTCCCACTGTTACCCTTAGAACATTTAACACATTCTAATTCAAGAGGTTAGATCAAAGGAATTATCCACAGTGTCGCTACCTATCTGAAACTTTACTCGCTCATAAGCCTTCATAACTCTGTTTTCGGTTAACACTGTTAATTAGCTCAGTTAATAAATACAAGTCCATCAGCTAATATGAAGATTAAAAAGTTGTGGAAGATTTTGCTGTTATTAGAAACATTCAAGTATGTTAGCTAAAATGTCTGCTGCTTGATTGACCTTAGCACCAGAGTCAAATAATAATGATGGAGTGTTGCATAAATTAATCAAAGGCAATAATGTGCTCCAGAATCATGCATGCATTCCTCAATAAGCCTATTAATTGTACAAAAAGGCATAATTAATAAACAAATCCACTAGTCTAGGAAAAAGTTATTAATGTTTACCAGCTTGCTATTCTGCCTTAAATGAAATTTTCATTAATTAAAATTTTGAGCAGTGTATTCACTTAATAGTGAATTAATGCTACTATGTTTGTGTTAAATTATTCTCAGTTGATGTATGGTTGTTTATATTTCAAATTGCTCACCCCTACATGGTCTTCTCTTTATTCTTAAATAATTGCATATTGTATGATGCAAAATCTAGGATGTTCATCTTTTGTAGCTAATTTTGCTGTAAGTGTAGGGTTATGGACCATTGCAAAAACTCTTCTTCTTCTAAAGACAAGTCCATTCTAAAGCAGTTGCTGTTGATTGTTTAATTTTCATGCTGGCAATCACATGAAAAGGAGATGCCATTGTACACCACAGAAGCAAATAGGCCCATCTCGGTTGATGCAGGGTGCTGATATCCTGGGAAAATGAATGGTACTCTAACTTCCCTAACTAAAGTGGGCTGCATCATTTGATGGAAATGTCTTCTGCGTATGTTTCTGCATGTAAACACCACCGTCACCACCTCAACACTGGCACGAAGGAAGTGGAATGTCATTTCACTTTGCAGAGCTGTATCAAATTGCCTTTTGACTGAAAGCTCAACTGCTTCCTAAGCAACCTGGTTGCATTTAACAACTTTGAAAGAGCATAAACTGGTCTAATCAACATTTATATATATATCTGATATCAACACTCTTTGATAATGTTTAGATAAATTTAGATCCATTCATCTTCCTCCATTGGGGCATAAAGTTCCTAGTCATAAAATTTCAGCACCCGCCTAACTTCATATGGTCACTGATTGAGGCAGTGGGTAAGTGAAGACTTAGCTTATACACTTATACACTCTCACTTATACAGTTTGTAAGTATCTGCTTTTGACCAGATTTTTTTCAATAGAATGTATGTAAACATTGACTAGATAGATATCATCGCATTGATTTCTGAGATCATAAGAAACAGCAGCCCCTTCCTCTGTTGATTGAGGGAATAGCGATCAGGCAGAGGCATCTAAAACCATTATGGATTGTCTTATTTTAAGTGTCAAAACAACTTAAGAAATCAGTTGATATCATATGTATTTAAATAGACCAGGATCAAACTAAAGAGGTGCATCCTTAAATTATTTGGTTAGATAAGTTTCTATAAAACTTATCTTTTTTTTGTCAAAGAGGTTCTTTTATAGGTAGTTCTCACCTACTACTTCAATCAGTGATCATTTGAAGTTATAATAGTGCTGAAATGTTATGACTAATGCCCACATTTATGACTTTCACAGTGTTCCTCTATCATGTAATTGCCATTACAGTCAATATGTGTTCTCCTGTGACTGATCTGTTGTTTTTTTGATAACTTGAATAACGTAACCAAATACCTGATTAAATTCTCAAGTTTTAACCTGACTACTTGCATTATTCTGAACCACATTCTGGGTAAAAATATTTTCTAAATCTTATTTTCATTTGTTAGATTTATAATCCACATTTTCTTTGGGAACTTACGGTAGTTTGCATATCATTTCATTTGAATAACAGTTCTGTGACTAGACTGGCCTGAAAGAATATTTAGTCCTTAGGTATCCAGTGAATTACCATGAGTGAAAGTAGAATAAACCTGTGTTTCCCCATTCTTAAACTAACATCACACTATTTCTTACCCCTGCAACTTTATCCTTCCATGTTCCAATATTATGTTGTTGTTGTTTTTAAAAAATAATAATTTGGTTGTAATATTTCTTTATAAGAATAGGTTAACAAGTGTAGAAGTGCTTCATAGTTTTTTCTACTCTCTATAGCCATTTTATTTGTCATTTTATTTAGCTATAATTTACAGTTACCATTAATGGAATTCTACAAGGAATTATCTGGTTCTGAACAATCCAGCAAATCTCAAGCACTGTTCAAATTTTTTATTATTATTATTAACAGTGACTCCTTCTTGTAAAGAAATTCTTAATAAATTATCCAAGATGAAATCCTCTTAATGGATTTCAAATCTGGATTACTTGATAACATATCTAACAATAATCTCTGTAAAACCACAGAAGCCCACTTGGGAAAGTCTGTTCATGTTTATAATATTCTGCTTTAAAATAAGCTGGTCATTTCAATTTTACTTTTTATAATAGTCTGAAGATAGGTTGTTACAAATTATTATTGCAAAGATAGACTGTAATCTAGAAATCTGTTAAAGTAAGCAGCGTCAAAAGATTTGAAACCCAAATCCTCTTATGCTGTGAATAAGTTACAATGAACAGCCATAAGGAATCCAGTGTCTTTTATTTATTGGTGGACATGCACAATCAGAATAGATGTGACAGGCAGGATGTGAAGAGCTAAACTTCTGGCATGGAATGAAGATTCTTTCATTATGCTTTTTTCATGATCAAACCAAGTTTGTTGCTTTAATGAGGCAGCTTGGAATATAATGCATGAAATCAATAATTATTGCATATTCTTTTTCAGATGGTTAATAAGCATGGTAAAAGCTGCACTACATTTGTACAAAATATTTGACGAGTGCTGAAAAATCCTGACAAAGAAAAGTAGTCAATTGCAAATGAAAAAAAGAGACAAAATACCATAATCAATTATTATTTGCTGTCTTCCTGATCAATAGCAAAGCAGAGAGATATTCCTTTCCTGTTGTAAACTGAAACTTTCACTAAAGAAGCCTCATCTCCAGATTTATCTGGATAGGAAGATGAATGGCATATCAATGTAGTAAATAAAAAAATGGACAAATCTTTTATAAATGTAACTTAAAGTAAGGCCTATCAAAAAGTAATGGGGAGTACTTCTGTGTAGCTCCATAGACAGTTGGCCAAATTGGGAATTTTGCAGTTGAAAGAGTAGAATCCAATGCATTGATGTTGACTCCAATCAGCCATCTCTTGAAGATAAGCCTTATGCTTATATTACTTAGGACAAATATAACTGGCATGCTAAGAATAGCACAACCTCCCATTTACTTTTTAAACAATTAGATCAAGTTAGATTTCATCAGCTGTCTTTGTTTGCTAATCAGTTGTACTTTCTTTGAACTCCTTGGCTAAAGTATGTGGCATTAACACTATGCACACCCTCCAGTTAGGAAAAAAATTGCAAGTGTTTGTGACCAAGAACATTTTCCATGCGAAGGAAATTTAGTGAGCCAGAGTTCTTGATGATAAAGATAATTGCCTTTACTGCCTGGTGTCCTCAGTGTTTTGCAGCTGGTGGCATTTTATATTACAGAAAACAAAGGGACAGGATTAACATCACAGCTTAAGGCTGGGATGGGATATGGTCAGTGTCTGGGACAGGGGAGGTTCTCAATATTTTGAATATATTCAAATAAAAGTCTGTGTCATTTGGATAAAAATGAGGTTTGCTAGTACCCACAGTAGAAGATACCCAAGTTGTAATTCAGGTTGTAAGTCACTGCTACATTGTAAAATTAATGTTATGCAATGGATATGTGAGAGGAGCAATGACAAAAGCTTGTCACTTCTAAAACTGCAGCATTCACACGAAAGAGGTATGGGGAAATGGAGAACAGGTTTTTTCAAGCTTCTGTGCTACTTCTTATGCAAGGGAAAAATGAAGCAAAGTGACTGTATGTATACACACATGTATTGAGTCATCCAAGAATAAATTATGAAGCCTGAAAACAGATGTTGGTGCTCTAAAGATGCAAAGAATCCACTGTGTATTAGAAAGCATCGCTTTTGAAGATTTTGCACAACTTTACTAATATACCCAGAAGCATTGGAAATCCCCCTCTTAGTGTATGTGCATGGGTATGTGTGACCAACTAAGTGAAAGTGTAAGTGCAAAAACTATATTTATTTTAAAAAAATGCTTTTGGGATACATTTATTAAGAGCTGCTAGCATCAATACTACAAATTCTCTAACAGATGGGTCTCAGAATGAGGCAGATATAGCAAGAATAGCCTTACTGTAAAATCCAATCTGAGTTGGTCACTGGGACCAGAGATTTGTTCTTCCAACCTTTCAGACTCATGCTGGAGCCCATCCACAGGGAACGTCTCTGTCGCCAGGATGTTCTGTTCTATGCATAATATTTATGTGGTGTCTGGTTGTGTGTGAATTTGAATTGTTGATTGGGGTGTTTATAGCTGGCTATTAAATCATAGATTGTTGATTCCTTGTGCTGCAGTGTCCTCGGCTCCTAAGTACCTGGTAAGCTGGTAATAAATCAGCACTCCTATTGAGTGGCAAGGGTACTATTTCTCAGGCTTCAATTATTTTTCCATATGTTTTTGTCCCTGCTCAGCCAACAATCTTAGTAGCTGCAAAATTGAATGCAAGTCATTGTTCATTGCAGGCTACTGATGAGGTTGGGTCTCCTCTTCTAACAGCTTGCTCATGTTCTTTAATTTGGTGGTTAAATTCCACTCTACCTGTCCTACATAATCACAAGGGCAATCCATTCAGGGAATCCAGTAAATTTCTCCCACTTCCAACCAATCTTTGTGCTGCATGAGTTTTTCTTCTATGATGTAGCCTCTGGGTGGTGGGAGATACCCACTCTCAGATCTTAGAAACTGAGTTCTACTGCTTCTGAAACCTTTTTGATGTATGGCTTCAAATGTCCAGTTTTAAATCTGTTATTATCAATCTAAACAGAAACACATTCAGAATCCTATTTTATCTTAGCTTTCCTTCAATTCCTCAACCTACTGATGAAAATTGGCTTAATGATCATTATAATTCAATACATCTGGTTGGTTCCAGTTTGGAAATGGTTGTTTCACAGGATCCCAAAGACTCTTGGTGTGTGAATTTTGATTTGCAGCAATTGGAGGTGCTTTGAAAATATGATAGAATGGATTTAATTTTAATTCATTCTTGGCTTTGGTTAAATAATTACTAGGCTATTAGTTCCTTGAGTAGGGATAAAGCACAGTTACCTAGTACTTGACATGTGATGCCCATACTTTCTGAGACGAGGCTGTATTAAGAATTGTCTCTCATTGCTTAAAATACTCCAATGAAAAGCTGTTTTTCAAAGAGCTTATGCCACCTGCTGCAGCTTTTATTTTAACACATTGGAACATTTTGCTAGGGGCAGCAAATGGAACATTAAGTACCATCCATGCATGATGTATTGGTTTAAAAGCCCCCATTAATGTGTCAAAAGTGCAGGAAATGATTTCACACATATGGCTGACATACTGTATCTAGAAACCTTCTGCTTATTCAGTGCCTTGGAAGCCCCAAAGTCTATATGCTTGTGTTAGTTTTCTACATCTAAGTAAGTTGAAATCTTGGTCTTTAGATGTTGAATAGAGAATTGGAAATGCCTTGGTTAGCTCACATTTACCAGGTGAATTCTTAACTAAAATAGAGCAAATTGTTCATTAGCAAATATGTCTTCTGAATGCACTGAGACTATTTTTCTGAGCAAACATTGTTCTGAGCAAACTATCCATCCATGAAATCAATTCTATGATATGTCTCAAGTACATAATCACATGTTGATAAAACATTTGAATTCCTCTATCCCTTCTGCCCATTTATTGAAATATATTCTGTAATGATTTTTGAATTCTAGCATGCCTGATTTTTAGATGCCCAGACACTCCAGCCTAGATGTGTTGAGACTATAGGTTTCCAAATTCCTAGAACTAACCTCTATAACTTTATAGAGGTTGGGGAAGATTGGCCTATACCAGGGGTGACAAATTCAAGGCCCAGGGCCAGATCTGGCCTGCAGGGTGCTTAGATATGGCCCAGAGGGCTGTCCTGGAAACAGTGAAGGACCAGCTCACAGTGCCTTTGCCAGCGAAAATGGAGCTTGGGAGGGCTTTCTGTGGCCCTCCTGAGCTCTGTTTTTGCTGGCAGAGGGTTGCAGGAGGCCATCACAACTAAAAATGGCGCTTGTAAGAACCGCAGGTGGCACACCCCAGCTCCATTTTTGCTGGCAGAGGTTTGCAGAAGTCTATCACAGCTGAAACGGAGCTTGGGAGCCAATTTTCACTGGCAGAGAGCTTAGGCCATCACAGGTGCCCCTGACACGAGTGACGTTGAGTTGGCCATGCCCATCCTGGCCACACCCATCCCATACCCGCCCCCCAGGGTCAAACACAATCTTGATGTGGTCCTCAATTAAATTGAGTTTGACACTCCTGTCCTACACTATAAACAGCTGGTCATCAAAATTATATCTGTCATTGATTACAGGATCCCTTAAAGGTATGGAGAGAACTATTTGTTCAGCTGTTGTCATACTTTTTTTTTCATATTCTATCAACATTGATTCCATATTTAAGATTCCTAAAACATATTTACCTTGTTTTCTGTTGTTTATTACCACATACTGTATGTTCCATTTAGTGGATTTAGTTCTTTATAAAAAATTACCTTGTTCACCATCCGTAGTCCAAAAAACATAGTCTTCCTTTTATTAAACATAGCCTTCTTTTTATTGAAAACTTATGCCTTGCATATGTAAAAATTCATTCCTGCAATTATTCACAAACCCAGCACGCAGTCCTCTGAATCCCATAGAGGTTTGCAAAACTGGTTCAGTGTCGTATGTGCTGTGTCTATGCATTATGTTCATCAGCGATGTTCAATATAGGGAATAATACTTTATCATTATCCATAACGGAGAAGATTGCTTGCTTGCCTAAGGAAACTGAGAACAATGTAAAAACTTGCTCTGGACCCTGATTTTCTCTGGGCAAAGTTGCTGTGATTTGACAATGCTCCAGCTTTGTGATTGCGAAGATTGTTCGTGCATAGTGGAAGCAGTATCAGAGTCACTCCAGATTTTGCCTGAAGTATGTTAATGGAGTCATGACCCACATTTTGAGATTCCCTAGTGTATTTCATTAGGGGCCTTAGCAGAAAACTGGTGGAGGAATTGCTATGCATATTGAATAAAGAACTAATCTCATAGTTCTTTATTCAAGGAGTAACTATGAATGAATGGTAAAATTCTTCACCACAGCTTTGTTTCTTGTTTCTTGTTTTAACCTTTTTATAATATATTACTAGGTGAAAATAAATACATATGAATCAATTACTCACTTGATAATCCTTAAACATTGAAATGTTTGAAAAACAAGCTACCCTTGAAACAGAATTGGACGAATCTTCTCTATGAGAAAGCTATTTGAGTAAAAGAACATTCTTATCTAAAACATAAAGAAATAATCCCAATGTATTAGAACTTTTGTAATGGAGCATGTTGTAGATCACATCTGTTGTTGAACATAATGTTGCCGGTAAGTTCGGGTTTTATAGCTTCCAGTAATAGCAGATAATTGTGATAAATGATTCATATCAACTACAAGCGACACTTTTTAAAATTTCCATATCTGGCAACTATAAAGCATTTATGAATGCTTCAATAGACCTCCATGACCGAAAACAGCTTTATGATTAATTTCATCTCGGTGTGGTAATTAGCAGGGTTTGAAGCAATTCCTGGAAAAGAGGCGGAAGATTAACCCACAAACTTTTTTTTCCAGAGCAAAGGACAATGTACATATTCCCAATAATGTACGAGTTTCTTCTGGAAACTACTAGGTTTTTTATTACCTCAGATGAAAGAAAAGGGTCTTACAAAAATGGCGCATGAGTCCCAAAGAGCAGAAATCAGAGCAAGGGGTCCCAAAGAGATAACCTTCATACAAGTAAAAGGAAACAGTTTGGTGGGATAATACACATCTAAATGGAAGCTGGCCTTGAAAAATGCTAGAAGGTGTTTTGCCTGAAATAACTCTTATTGCCTTTTATTCTACTTACCGCAGAACGGCAAAAATGCAAATACTTCAAAGTAAAGTTTTTAGCAAGAGTCAGTTTGATCTAGTGGTCAAGTCACAGGAGACTGTGAGTTCTAGACATGAAAGCTGGTGCAGAGGTGGTATTTAGCAAGTTTTGACCAGTTCTGGAGAACCAGTAGCAAAAATTTTGAGTAGTTTGGAGAACTGATAAATACCACCTCTGACTGACCCCACCCCCAACTATTCTCTGCCTCCCAAGTCCCAGCTGATTGGGAGGAAATGGGGATTTTGCAGTAACCTTCCCCTGGAGTGGGGTGGGAATGGAGATTTTACAGTATCCTTTCCCTACCATGCCCACCAAGTCATGCCTACCAAGCCATTCCACACTCACCAAGCCACGCTCACAGAACCAGTAGTAAAAAGAATTGAATCCCACCATTGGCTAGGTGACCTTGGGCCAGTACAATCCGCCTCACATGATAATATGAGGAAGAAAGAGCATTAGGTATATTCAATGCCTTGAGTTATGTATAAAAATAATAAAGACAAGATAAGTAAATGAATAAATTATTTCATATGCCAGGTTTGCATTCTGGCATTCAAATTAGATCCTAACATTGGAACACCCATCATTTAGAAAGCTCAGGGTGCAGCTCCCTTGAGAAATACATTTTTATCTTTTGTGATGATGAAATAAATGGTTGGCTTGTGGTGCATACTGTATATGACAGCCTTTGGCAGTGCTAACTATAATAAGTAACAGTATACTTATTGCCTTTTATAATGTATTCTTACAGACACAAAAGAAGCCGTTTCCATCAAAGACCTAAAAAGTGAGTCTTATTTTTCTAATTGTGCTCTTACCCTTGTTTATTTTATTTCACCGTTATTAGTGTTTGCTTTGATACATCCAATTATACGTATTGAAGTATATCATTTTATACATTCTCTTTTTTTTGTTTTGTTTTGTTAAAAGGCGTCTTGTACTCAATAGGATTTACGTCTGGGTAGATCTGGAGAGAATTGTGCTGTAAAATTGTATGAAAATGCAAATATGGATAGAATGACACCATTTATAATTTTAAAGTGACATGTTTAGACTTAGCAGTTTCTTTTATTCTGAATCAATTCACACTGCATTTTCAGTTCCCCATTCTCATTTGTGACAGTTATTTCTTCCCTCCTCCATTTTCTTTTCTTTTTAAAAAAAAATACATCTTGAAAAAGCAGATAGGGATTGAAATGTCAACTGTGATCTCAGCTGAGTATTTCTTCGTGGCCATGAGCTAGATAGAAGAGTTCATGTATCTGGTTCCTATATAATAAAGGTCTGAAGACTCTTAGTCCCTGAATAATGAATATAAGTATCTGGCATGGAAAATGGAACTCATCAAGCATTTGCTGTTTCTGTTTCTGGGAAAGTGATGCAGGAAACAAAGAATCCTGTATTATTTAACCAGGTAAAATGGGGCCTAAAATTCCCCCATGCCACCTTATAAAATGAAAGCTGAAGAGCTTTCAGCTGTGTGTAGGAAGTCCTTGGACCCATGACCACAACTGGGTCATAATTTCCATTGCTAAACGAGGCAATTATTAAGTGAGTTTCATCCCTTTTTTTTTTATATACCATGATTGTTAAGTGAATCATTACGCATTAATCCGGCTTCCATCATTGGCTTTACGTGTGCAAAGCCAGCTGGGAAGGTCACAAATAGTGATCCCACAATCCCAAGATGCTGGACAGCTATGAATACATACCAATTGTCAAGTGTTCAAATTATTATCACATAGCTACAGGGATGGTGCATCGAGAAGTGTGAGCACTGGTCATAAGTAACCCTTTTTCAGTGCCACTGTAACATTGAACAGTCCCTAAACAAACAATTGTAAATCGAGCACCCCCCTGTATTCTTCTGCTGAATTTGCAGAAGGCACCCATACCTCCCACCGACCAGTCCGCTCCCACAGAGAGGGCCTCCTCAGGGTGCCGTCGGCCAGACAATGTTGGCTGGCAACCCCCAGGGGATTGGAATGACCTCCCCCCTGAATTACGCACGATCTCAGACCTACGTCTCTTCCGTCGGGCCCTGAAGACACATCTATTTTGTGCAGCTGGCCTGTCATAGTCTTTTAATTGGGTTTTATCATTGGATGTTATAATTAAGAGGCCAATTATTTAATATTTATTAATCTGATATCTTAACTTTTGTATTTCTTTTTTTTATTGTGGCTGTTCACCACCCTGAGTCCCTAGAGGGAGAAGGGCGGTATACAAATTAAATAAAACACAAACATAAACATAAACATCCAGGTACTTACAGAAGAAAGAAAAAGGACAAATACATCTGAAAGGAGGTCTACTCGTTTCAGATCTTTTCCAGCATATTGCAGTGATGTTATTCTCACTGTGCTTCTATAGCACCACTAAAATCTACATACAACTCAGCATCACAACTTTTCACATTTGGGGATCAGGAGGAATCATGCTTCTTCCACAGGTGTAAGTATTCGAATTGTGACATTAAGTTCCAGGGAAGTAGACGCATGAATAAAGGGAAGACTTTGGATCACCAAAAGCGAGGAAAAGATATATGAATACTTGAGAACCCCCCAGAGCAAAAGGTCATCGTGGGAAAAATAAAATACAAATATGATTGCTGTTTCTTGCTGCTGATTTCAATTGTTCAGTTTGGGTAGCAGGTGCTGAAACGTACAGCTTTGATGGACAATTCTGATCCTTCAGCATGGCATCTTCCACCCTAGGAAAATGGATGCCACAGTCCATCATGTCCCTGACAGAAACGATCATAGTTCAATATTCTCTTCTGAGTAGCACTTATCTTCTGCATTACAGAAGGAGTGTCTGATTATTTTCTTGTCAAACAGGCATGTTTTGCACAGAGACAGGCTGTGAACTGACTCTAATCACACGTAGCCCGGTTGACCTGAAGTGGGAATGGGTTTTCCCATTTATCATAAAAGATGGATCAAACACAAGCCAGATTGTTCATTGTTTACACAGGTACATGTATATCAATGCTGAGCAAGTGTCACGGAGCTTGAGAGTAAACTGTTTTGTTTTATTTTGGAGGAGGAAAACACAGGTATAGAGGCTTTAGTTACCTTCAAGGAGAACGTTATTCCAGCTATGTCTTTCTTTGTAAATCAGGGGTCTCCAACCTTTGCAACTTTAAGTCTGAAGGACTTCAGCTCCCAGAATTCTCCAGCCAGCTTTGCAAAGCTGGCTGGAGAATTCTGGGAGCTGAAGTCCTTCAGACTTAAAGTTGCAAAGGTTGGAGACCCCTGATGTAAATGAAGTGTGTGGTTTGTGAAATGACTGTTAAATTGTGATGCTGAGTTGTATAATACAAAAATCTGCATTTGTTAATATTAGTAATTATCACTTGATTTCAAATCACACTTTCTCCCCCTGTTATTGACTTAACAGTATTCTAAGAAACTTCTTTTAATCTTCTCTTTTTCCTTATGAGGAGGATACTAAGGGCAATATTTTCCCTATGTTGTTTCCCCATCTTATTTTGTTGTTATGGCATGCCTTGTTATGATTGCTTTAATTTGTTCTCATTTCAAGAGCCGGCAAAAGCTCCTGCATTCACCCAGCCAGTTTCTGTAAAAGTGGCAACACCAGGTAAATAATTCAATTATTTTCTCTTGCTTTGTTTTCAGGATTATTTAATCGTCCCTTTGGGCAGCATGCATTTCTTTTTTAATTATGATTCTTTTATTTCATTGCACCAGAGCGCCATCTGTTGGTTCAGATAAGTAAGGAACTCTTTTTGTTCTCTGAAAATAAAAATAATGTAGTGGGTTCTGCCCTGCCAATTTGACAAAACCATACATAATCATTTACAAGCCACAATAATTGGATTCACTCATTGTGTTAACTCAAAACCTAAGCACACTACACTGCAGTGTAGCTTAGCCTTGGGGAGCAAACCTTGCAAATCTCAGAAGGAAAGCTTTTCCTCATAGAACATGATCAGCATCTAATTGCTGAGGGTGGAATTTCTTGAAACAAGGGCCATTGGAAGGTAAGCTCAGTGGATATTCACTGCATTTCTGTAAAATGCTTGGTCACGTTTGCAAATATAGACATAGATGAAAGCTTTCCTGCAAAGGAATACATTATTTTTTGAGGGGGAGTGGGGGGAAGGCAAAAATATTTTTACTGGCTTACCTCAGGTTTGTTCCATTTTACAGAAGATCATCCCATATTTAATGTTATATATTCTTTACCTGTTTTTGTGGAAAACCCAACAACATGGATTATCTGATTACAAATTTTCTACTATAATAAGACATTTGGTATTTCTACTCTGAATCCTTCACTATGATAAAAATTATTTCTAAAGTTGAATCTATAGGCATGAATAAGCTCCTGCAAATCTCCTTTAGCCACTTTTTTAGAGAAGAGAAGGGAGGGGACAGAAAGTAAAAATAAAAGAATATTTTTCTACAATAGGCCTAGCGTAACCTCCATACTGACTATTAGATAGTTTTTAAACTTGGGATTTTAATTCGGTTTTTAGCGCAGGGCTTATTTATTAGAATAAGTATTTTAAATTTCATATATTTTATATATTTTGTATGTATTTTAACATCCCTGTGCGCCGCCCTGGGTCCTAACAAGGAGAAGGGCGGGGTATAAATTTAATAAAATAAAAAATAAAATAAATAAATAAAGTTTTGATTCTGTGTCCCGCAACTCTGGGCACCAAACAGATGACCCCCAATTAAATGGAAAATCTTATCATTAAAAAAAATCGTATAGAGTAAGTAAAAGGAAGAAACAGATGCTGAAGGTATAATATTATTATCCTAAGGCAACAGATTATTCACATAGTCCAACAAGGAAATAATTTTGTAAATTGTTCCTCCAATAACAGTTACTCAGCAGATGACCTCAAATATACGCTTCACAATGTATGAATCCTCATTTATCCATTTTGAATAATAATATTCCTTTGTAAAGGATATCAATATTAAAAGGCATTCATGAGAGTACATTTACTGCTCTGCAGAATGATGATACCCACTAACAAAAGTGACATTATAAAGTAATTGTTCATTCTTAAAAACAAACCCACTCTTTTCCAGGTATTTTTAAAATCCCAGTCTGCCCAGCTCCCTGAAATATTCAAATAATAACCAAGCCCAGTTTTGCTTGTTTCCCTGAAAAGTAAGCTACATGCTGCCATCTGCTGAAACAAAATATATAATATTCATCAGAAAAACATTTTGATTTTTTCACAAATAGTTTATGTCAATATTGCAACAATCGCTGGAAATGCTTATGGGGCTGAATTATTCCAAAAATAATTTATTGTCTGAAATAATATTTTAATAAAACACAGAGCTTTTGTTGAAACTATATAATAATATATGTGAATGACTGAACAGCTTCAAATGTGAAAGGATTAATGTTTAGGTGAATTCCAGCATGAATTCAAAAGTCAGAGTGACCATAAAAAATCTGGCAGTAGGAGGAAACTTGTATTTAAGTTTGACTGAAATAAATTTCAATAAATTTCCCATGGGGAAATAAACATTCTGCACAATAAAATGTTTGCAGTTCAGTTGCAGAAATGTTTATTCAGAAGCAGTTCCTACAGAGTTAGTTAGGCTGACTTACACATATTTGTATATTTTATCTTTAAAATCCCATTTATGTATTTTCTTTGAAATTGGATAAACATACCTCCTTCAAAATTGAGTTTCTCAGGAGGACTTACAAAATATTAAAATCATAGTGTATATTTAAACTAAAAAAACTATAATACACTATATAAACAATAAAAGTTCAATTGCACGGATCAAAACCTTTCTGTATAGTGTATTGCATATGTATTTGCTGTATTAACAGGGTAAAAAGATACGGAGAAAATATATGTAGTAGACTTTTGTAGTATAATGTATACTATACTTTTTATTGAAGAAATGCTTAATGAAGTAAAAGCCATAAAAGAAAATAAAGATAATAAATTAAAAATAATGAAAAAAAATAGAAAAGGAAAAAAGGAAGCAAAGTAAAATAAAGATTATAAAGAAGTAAATTGCGATCTTCTTTACAGTAGCTATAAATAGACTTTAATTCTTTCCATTTGCTAGATTCCACACATCAAAAATTGCATCAAAAGCAATTTTCAGAATGTTTTGACACTATAAATGGTCTAGATGAGCCTGGAGCCTCGGGACATTACTATTTATATGACAGCAACTAAAGTCCATTAAATGGCTTTTTATAGTACTTCTAATATAGTTGTTTCTAAAAAAGCAAAAGGCAAGGGGAAAGGGTTATGCTGGCGCACCAACTCATGTTTGGCTCACTAACATACTTGAAAATTTGGGTGTAACTGCTCAGAGATATAATCTCAAACTTGCTTTCTCAATTCTTACCTCAAAGTACTCTTCTTCTACTGTAGATCTACCTATGAGAATTAGCCATTTGCATAAACAAATCAAATGAAATAATTATCTATTGTGATTGCAAGTTTCAAACTTTACAGCTGCAATACTGAGTATATAGTAAAATTGATTCATGGATATTGAGACTTCTGCATGAATCAGGCAGGGGGAGCAAGCTAGCTATAGGAAAAAATCTGCAGGGTGATGAGAAAACTTCTTATTATAGAAGTAACGCTGATGAGGTTTTGATTTTAAACTATGTGTGATTTCATAGTCTTGACAACAATTTTTCTTTAAAGGAAACATAAAATATGTTTATTCTGTCAGTTTCTAACAAAGCTACTCTAGAGACAATGCTGTGCTTTAGAAAATCTTTTCACAAGTTGCCTTGCTGTCAATTGATAGCAAGCCTAGGTCTTCCTGATTGTCTCACCACCTGTTTGAGATTTGGGGAGTTGATCTTCTAAATATTCCACAAGTAGCAGATGGGCTTGTCCCACCCTCTTCTGCCAGCTTCCCTTTCCTTCCTGAGCCATCACCAGTAGGAGTGATCTCTATTCTCCTTCTGTTATGACACCCGACTACCTTTTCAAGTAGCTTCAGGGGATGCTAGATACTCAATTTGTGATTTGGAAATTATATAGATTCTACAGCCTGTGCTTCAGGAAATGAGGCAAAACATATCCTATTTAGTCACAAGATGTTTGTTAAAAGAGAGAGATAACCATTTGCCTCATTCCTCTTTAGTTCTACTGGAAAAGAGATGGGAGCTTTCTCCCCCATGAATAATGGTGTGAAGAGAAAGTAGTAGATGTCAGGAAGTAATATCAGATAACCTCCATTATGTCCAATTATGCTTAGACAGTCACTGCTGAGTAAATCATGGAGAAAATGTTAATTAATACAGCAACAATAAAATATAATAAAATGCTTAGTCCTCCTATCACATGCAGTCACGTAATATTATTAATATATTATTTATAATGTTAATCAAAATACTTAATCGTATGATTACAAATATAACATTGAATTGAGTTCTGAGCTGTGTTGCAATAATAGCAAGGCTTCAATGTGCATAAAGACATTATTTATAGGGGCAAATATTATTTTTCTGTCTGTAGAATAAAATTAAGAATTTCTTAGCCTAGGACCATTTCTTGACAGTTCAGACTCAACACTAAATTGGATTCAGCAACCCATTTGTCTGAAATGGTATAAGGTTCCTGCCCACGCAGGGGGTTGGACTAGAAGACCTACAAGGTCTCTTCCAACTCTGCTATTGTATTGTATTGTATTGAAAACCCACTGATGCCATTGCTAGGGGCTTAATGCCAGGATGCCAGATCCTGTTTTTCCAAACACTTACCAATCACTGTTTCTGATCCCATTTCTAACACCTAGTTGTTATGAAATAATAGTTCTGTGCCTAATGAATAAAGGAAACCAACAGGTAATGGAAAAGTTTATCCAGCAATGATTATTGGATCTATATCAGATATCAATATTGGTGTCATTACAGAACTTAGAAACATAGCTCCATGTGTCCATTTTACATCGATTCAAAGCATGATTTTGCCATATATGGTTAAACAGTAGAAAGTTTATAATGGTATTTTGCTCCCTACATATCTTTTGAAATGCCAATTAGTCATTTCTCTCATTTTATAATATTCTGACATACATATTAATTTAATATTAATTGGCTGCTGTGAGCTGCCCAGAGTTGCTTAAACTTAGTGACTATATACATCAGTGGTAGTCAACCTGGTCCCTACTGCCCACTAGTGGGCGTTCCAGCTTTCATGGTGGGCGGTAGAGGTTTTGTCCAATACTGAAGCACTTTCCTTTTTTAAAATTTAATTGACTTCCCTACTTTATAAATCACCATTACTGTGGAACTGGTGGGCGGTTAGAAATTTTTTACTACTAACAGAGATACAAAAGGGGGCGGGGTAGGTATAAAGTTTGACTACCCCTGATATACATCTTTCAAATAAGCAAATAAACACTAATTTATTAGCTTGGTTTTCTTGCACATGACTTGTCTTTTTAGAGACAAGAGAAGGACCTTTATATCTCTCTATAGATGATTTGCCTCTATGGCAATAGGCTTTTATTTTATTTTTATTTTTTGGAGGGAAGGAAGAGGTTCTTGTAAGAAAGTGAGTGGGTTGACCAAGACGTTTCTTGTTTGCTGGCAGACAAGCAATAGTTAGCTATCATTGCTGCAAAGCTAAGTTCTGATTCATCCTTGGTTCTCTATGAGCACTGTAAACTTACAAAAAAAGCAAAACATGTCCTTACTTCTTCTCTCTTGGAATAAAACAAACTAACTGCCCTTTCAAAGTCTTTATTGGGGGATAAGTAGGCTCACCGTCTACAAGCTCACAGTCTATCATTTCATTTTCTGTTCAGTGTAGAAACACTACACTGCTTACTAAATACTCTGTAGGACAGGAACAATGTCCTTGTTTTCCTCTTGCTTTCCAGCACCATACAGGAAAAAAAAGTTGATAGAAGTAGGAAACTACACCCCGTTTTCTCACCTCTGCCTTTCCAGAAGCATATTGATATAGAATGCCATTGAATATTTAACATTATCCTTTTACCCTTTTATTTTAGCAGACAAGCCAAAGAAGGCTTCACATGTGAAAGAATCTGGTAAGACCTGGATATTTGCACCCCAAATTACACTTTCTATTTTGAATACTTTGTATTAATTCATACAAGATTGTTGATGTCAGCATGCCAAAGAAGGCATTGAGTAATGAAATAAAATGACATGGAAAAATAGACTAAATCTTTTTCCTATGAGTTACTTAGGACTAATTCCTAAGGCCCCCCTATCCGCTGCCTTAAAATCATCCATATTCTGGTCTTCACTGAATAATTCTTGCTATGTCTTCAATCCATTCACTGAGTCTGAACAAACCATGTCTGCATATGTAATTACATTTTTCTTATTGTAATTATCTCCAGTATGAAAGGCATTTAAAGGACACACTAACAAGTCTATCTAATGGGCTTATTATTTTCCTTATAGAATTCCACGCTTTTACCAAACTTTGTTTGATAATATGTCCATTTAAATGTTTATCCTCCTTTGTGTCTCATAAATAGTGGTATTAACATTCTACTAATCAAGAACTTTATTCATTCTGTTACCCATGACAAGCATGGTTTCTCATTTACCGTATTTTTTGGAGTATAAGACGCACCTTTTTCCGTCTAAAAAGAGGCTGAAAATCTGGGTGCATCTTATACATCAAATACAGCATTTTTTGCCTCCTGAAACCCCACCCCTTCACCAAAATGGCCACGCACATACACTTATGGAGGCTTGCAGAGAGCTCCTGGGGGCTGGGGGGGGGCAGAAATGAGCAAAAAACAGCACTCTATAAGCCTCCATAAGACTATGCATGCACTTTTTTTGACCAAAAAACAGCTCCTTTTCATGAAAAAATGGGCCGTTTTTTCCTTGTTTTGTCCCCCACCCCACCCCCCAGGAACACTCTGCAAGCCCCCCCCAAGGATATTCATGCCTTTTATTTGAAAAATAATGGGCCCATTTTTGCGAAAAACAGGCTGTTTGGGGGAGGTTTGCAAAGTGCAAAAAGGGCTTTTTTTCCCTTTTGGAAAGCTGTTTAGTTAGAGTGATTGATGAGAATTACGTTGGTCAAGTACTGTGGCTGCAGAAACAAAGATTTGTTCCAAAGGTGGTCAGTGATTTCCTTCTCCAGCACATGGGTAAATACACCTGGAAACATCTACCTACCTACCTACCTACCTACCTACCTACCTACCTACTCTCTCTCTCTTCCTACCTATCTACTGTATTTCTCTCTCTCTTTCTATTTCTCTCTCTCTATCCCTCTACCTACCTACCTACCTATACTCTATCTCTCCCTACCAACCTACTGTATCTACACTCTATCTCTCCCTACCTACCCCCTCTATCTACCTATCTACCTACTCTCTCTCTCTCTCCCTACCTACCTACCTACTGTATTTCTCTCTATTTCTCTCCCTCTCTATCCCTCTATCTACCTACCTACTTTTAAAAAAAAATTGGCTCTTCAAAACCTGGGTGTGTCTTATACTCCGGTGCGTGTTATACTCCGAAAAATACGGTAATATAGATTTTGAAGAACAAAACCACAATTTACTTAGATACATGCTCATGGCAATGAGAATAAATTTTCCACAGAATTGGAAGGAATGAACAATTCTGTTGATATCTGATTGGCTACTTAAATTTGGAGAATATGCAGCAATAACAAAAATAAACAGCATATATACAACAGGAAGAAAATAAGAGCCACTCAATCCCTGCTTTGTTTTAATTATGAAATCACAAGACTAATTAACTGTGATCTTGGTTTCTCATTTCACTAATGATATGTAATATATGGAATAAGCATACCCTTATAGACTCTGATAGAGAAATCATGTCCTGTTCTTCTTACATCCTAGAAACACATAAAAAAGAAAAGCCAATAGAAATAGGTTAGTATATGTTAATATTTTCTTTCTTTTACTACCCCAAAACATTATATTGGACATGGATATGGATTATACATGTTCAAATTGTAGAATAACTGAAATCCTTATATCTTCTTCTTTTAGCCAAAGTGCCAAAGAAACATGTCCATGTAAAGAAATCTGGTAAGACTGGGGTAAAAAGCATATCTCAGAAATGGTACTGTTCCATTTGAATACATAGTATAAATTAACAGAAGATTATGGAAATTGATGTTATGCATTATAAGTGATTATCTAGTGAAATAAAGCCCAAACTTTGCATAATAAATTACTGGGCCTCATCCATACAGCCCTATAGCTTTGGCTCCAACATGCTTGCCTTTTCTTGAGGAGATGTCCTCACATTGGCTCTTGGTATTGAAGCCAGATTACTGGAAAAAGGGGTAGAAACTGCACAGGTTTATTCTCAAGTGAGAAGACATATAAACCTTAAGAAGAAAACCACAGAAACAAAAAAGAATAGATGATAGATTGCATTCTGCCAACTGACTCCAGAATCTATTTAATCCCAGATTAGTTTTGTTTATGGAATTAAAGTGTCCTCAATCTGTCATTTACTTCTTTGTTAAGTATTAAAATATAGACTGTTTATTTTGAACATTTAAATGCATTTAAAATAATTTTCTGGTCTCATAAACCTTAAGTTATTCTTTTAAAATCAACAAAAATTAATATGTAGTCAGAGGAGTCTCCTGAATTCTACCTTAATTTTAATTGAGGAATTAAATCATTCTGTCTCTAAGTGCCCTCAATTTATTATTTCCTTCTTTGTTAAGTATGAAATCATTCACTGTTTATTTTGAATACCTAAATGCAGAAGTCAAGTTCAAACCTTCTTCTTATTTTCTAGAACCAGACAAGAAAGAAAAGTCAATAGAAATAGGTAAGCATGCTCTTATTTTCCTACATTTACTTACCTAAAAGTTGTTTTAAGTCTAAATATTCAACATGTGTGATAATCAATATAGTTAAATCTTTTCATTTCAGCCAAGCTGCCAAAGAAGGCTGTGTATGCAAACAAAACTGGTAAGGCTAAGGGGAAAAAAATCTGGGACATTCAACTTTCTACCTTGAAAATTAATCAAAGACTACAGAAGTGAGCGTTCTATATGAAAACTATTGAACTAGAATATCAACATTGATAGGAGATGACTCAATCTTTTGTCAACCATGCTAAATTGACTTAATGGGGAAATGCAATATTAAAAATCTGGGGGGAAATGTTGATATGGAAAAATTGGATAAAAGTGGGAATATTGACTTTGGATCAATTGGTAGATGATGTTGGCAAATTTTTAATGTATGATATGCTAAGAGACAAATTTCATTTATTAGATGTAACTCAGTGGCAATATTTACAGCTATAATAATTGTTAACAGCATTGTTTGAACCAGCAGCATTTTTACTTTCTGAGACACCTGAGATATGAAAACAACTAGTTAAATCTTTTAAAACAACAACCAACTATTCATTTCAACAGATATTATCAATAAATCAATTCAATATGCAAAAGGTAAACGATTAGTGGAATACAGAATTAGAGGTTCCTAAATTGCCAAGACAACGAGACTTAACAGCTATACCAAGAATAAATATCAATAGATCTCAATTTACAACTTATAAAACCAAAAATAATATTTCGAATTTATTGGGCTCCATTATGTTTGTATAAAAAAGAATTGTGTAGGACAGCATTTTGTTGGTATGCAGTAATGACAATGCTTCTTTAAAAGCATTAAATTTTGAGACAAAATAATGGACTACATAAATGTGGACTGTGCAACAAAAGCTGAGATTTTCTGAGGATAATACCTTAAATTACATACCTAATACATGGAATTTGACAACTGAACGACATGGATTCTCCGTGCCTTTATTGTAGCTAAATTACTGATAATGCAACATTGAAAAGATAAATGTGTGGCTTTACTGGATTGAAGGTCTGATTACAGTTGCTACTTATGAGTGGATTGCCTATAGAATGTATACTTTCTGTGGATAAATATAAGAAAATATGAGACTCAGTTATACAAAGTATTATAGGTTAAAAAAAGGATGAAACTCATATAAATGTATTAGAAATATATATATACCCAAATAATGTTTGTATTAGATTATATATAGAACTGTATCTGTTTATTGTTCTAACAACTTATTATACTCTGTATCCTATTTTTTCTGTTGTACTTTTTCACTTATTTTTAAGCACTTCTTATGCATTGTTTTGATAATGTATGTATCCTTTTGTTCCTTTTGCTTTTTTCTGTTATTGTTTTAAAAGCAATAAAATTATTTTTAAAATGTAGATAGGAGACTGCCTTCTGTCCAATAGGATTAATTGGGAAATTAAAAAATTCTATATTTTAAGTGTCCTCACTCTATCACTTTTTCTGTTAAACATGGAGTCACCAATTGTTTATTTTGAACACCTAAATGCAAAAATCATGTTCAAATCTTCCTCTTACTTTCTAGAAGAAGACAAGAAAGAAAAGCCAATAGATATAGGTAGGTGTGGTCTAATTTCCCCACTTCTGTTATTTGAAAGATGTGGTACATATATTAATGATCCACATTCAATATTTATACTAATCAATATTCCTCAATCTTTTCCTTTCAGCCAAGCTGCTAAAGAAGGCTGTGCGTGCAAACAAAACAGGTAAGATCTAAGTAAAAATAATTCTAGAAAATTCCATTTTCCACTTTGAAAATGAATAAAAGGCTACAGAAATGGGAGTTCCAAGAGAAGTGACTAATTGCTAAAAAAAACCTCCACCAAATGTTTTGATTCCCTTCATTTCCCTTCCCCATGGTAAGAGATAGCCTATTCTATTGGCCCTTCCCAGATGACTGATGAACTGTATGGAGTTCTGGGGGAGCTTATGGTTTACTCTGTGGATCTGGGGGATGGTTTAGGTGAGGTTTCAGTTGTTGTCAGGCAAGGGGTTTTGACCACAACACACCCTAGGTGTTCTGTCTCTGTGCATCAATACCAAGCACACTGTATTGAGAAACCCCAGGAGATGGTGCATCAAAGAAATGCAAGTCTGATATGGGGAATTGCTGGTGTTGCTTTGTATTTCTCCCCTCCTCTTTCTAGACTCTTAGAGGAAGGGTCCCACTCAAATGTTGATATCTTGTTCTGGTTTTCCTCTTACTTTCTAGATCCCCTCAAGAAAGAAAAGCCAAGAGAAATGGGTAAGAGGTCTCTTATTTTGTCTTCTGCGCTTCACTGGAACATGTGGGCATTGAAGGGATATTGATCATGTCATAGTCCAAATGTGTGATTTTTTTTCTTTTAGTTAAAGTGCCAAAGAAAGATGTGCATGTAAACAAAACTGGTAAGTGTTGTGTAAAAATAAATCGAGAAAATTGTACCTTTCCATTTGAAAAATTGTTGTAGATTAATACAACTCTATGAAGATGAGAGAAATAATGTTTTGGTATTTCTCTTATTGTCTAGAACCCCACAAGAAAGAAAAGCCATTAGAAACAGGTTAAACACAAATTACTTGTCCACGTTTGCTTATGCAAAATATATTAATATATTACAACTGTGCAACTTTTATGAAAATATATCTTCAACAACTGATAAGGAAATGATCTATATATCTTCAACAACTGATAAGGGCAAAAGATGACTCCTAGGAAAGTTTTAACTTTTCATTTTAGCCAAGTTACCAATTTCATTTTTCATTTCATTTCATTTATTTATATTTATATCCCACCCTTCTCCACAAAGGACCCAGGGCGGCGCACAGGAAATTTAAAAACATACAAAAATACAAAAATAAATACATAATTAAAATAAATATTAAACTATCATAATCCTATGCTAAAAACCAAATTTTAAAATACCCAATTTAAAACTTTCTAAAAAGTCCCCGTGGGAGGTTAGGCTAGGCCGGCTTGTTGGAAAAGGTATGTCTTTAGACATTGGCGGAAGAGGCGGAGGTCGGTGATGGTGCGTAATTCAGGTCGTTCCAAAAAACTGGGCCCGCCACAGAGAAGGCTCTGTGGCGGGCCCAGAGTGAAGGGTATCCATGTAAAAGAATCTGATAAGATCTAGATCAAAATAGATCCAGCAATTTACACTTCCCATCAGTTAACATAAAGTTATTGTGATGAGTTGCTTTGAAAAAGAGACGGATGATGAATAATAGAGTGCCGTCTGCCCACTCTTGGTTTCCTAGAGCTCTTCTCTTGCCCTGCTTCCTAGATCATTTGCTGATCACTTGTTGTAGATCTATCCTTGTATGGGATCCTCTTTGTCAGGGCTGGCTTGCTGCCAGAGGGAGGGGCGCTTTAGTATGAAGATCCAAATGGTGATCTCATCTGGTTTTCCTCTTTGTTTCTAGAAGCCCACAAAAAAGAAAAGCCAAGAGAAATAGGTAAGAGCTCTCTTATTTCGTAAGATCCTCTGCGCTTCTCTGGAACATGTGGGCATTAAAGGGATATTGATCATTGGATTCAATCTATGTCATATTCAAAATGTTTGAATCTTTTTCTTTTAGCTAAACTGCCAAAGAAAGATGTGCATGCAAACAAAACTGGTAAGTGCCACGTAAAAATAAATCGAGAAAATTGCACCTTTCCATTTGAAAAATTGTTATACGTTAACACAACTTTATGAAGATGAGAGAAATAATGTTTTGATGTTTCTCTTATTGTCTAGAAGCCCACAGGAAAGAAAAGCCAGTAGAAACAGGTAAACGTGAATTACTGCCCCACCTTTGCTTAGGTGAATGATATTAATATATCACATCTGTGCAACATTTATTAAAACTCATTACTTTCAACTTTTCATTTTAGCCAAGTTACCGATGAAGGATATCCATGTAAAAGAATCTGGTAAGATCTGCATCAATAGAGATCTACTTCCCATCAGTTAACACAAAATTATTAGGATGAGTTGCCTTGAAAAAGAGACTGACAAAAAAAATCAAATAATGAGAAATAATAGTGTGTTCTGCCCACTCTTGGTTTCCAAGACTCATCTTTTGCCCTTATCAGTTGTTGAAGATATATAGATCATTTCCTTATCAGATATATCAGAAGATATATTTTCATGTAAGATCTTCTTTCTCAGGGCTGGCTTGCTGTAGAGGCTGGTTGAAGCTACTCCAGCTTATCCAACTACAAAACGTATTTTCTATGAGAGAGCCGAAAAAGACTTCCTCCATGTGCATGTTTTGCTTTTAGTGTTGCCAGCATTCTAAACCTAAATCTATAGCTCTAAACCAAACCTATAGAAGGACAATATCAATTGGTTATAGATTCCCTCCATAGTTAACTTAATTTTGACAATCACAGATATTGGAACTTCCACGTTTAAAGTTTATCCTTTGTTTTTTGGGAAAGTTGGTCTACCCAATACTTTAAACCAAAACTGAGTATTCTCTAAGTACAGTATTCCCATCAGTAATCATTAGTCCTTAAATAGAATCTTGCAAAACTGAAAGTATTTCTATCCTCCTTTTTTAATCCTTTAGAGGGTGGGTCCCTTCTGAAATGATACCAAGACTTTCCCCACACTGGCAGACTAAGCTGCCTTTTATCAGACCACTGACAAGGTTGCTTCTGTCTCCCAAGGTCACTTCCACATACCATCACAGTACAGTGATCTCCTCACAGCTTTACCAGACATTGTTTATTCCAGGACCATTTCTTACATAGCTGTCTCTACCCTCTACCCTCTGTTCTTGTTCATCTAGCAGTCTTCCTCTGCCTTCCTCTGCCTGCCTGATTCCATCCCCTATTAGTAGCCCTGAAGCAAGGATGACTCCTTTTCCCCATCATGTTCCTCTTCCCTCCGCTGCACCTTCCTTTAACTTTGCACTTGGTAGAGGACATTGCTGCAACCCTTGACCTTATCCTGCAGGCTGTTCCTTATCCAACTTGCAGGATGAGGAACAAACCAACCAACCAACCAACCAACCAACCAACCAACCAACCAACCAACCACTGTCTTTGTGCCAGGGGAAGAACTTTTCTTTTTAGTATGAACACTAAAATATGACATCATGTTCTGGTTTTCCTTTTACTTTCTAGAACCCCACAAGAAAGAAAAGCCAAAAGAAATAGGTAAGAGCTCTCTTATTTTGTCTTCTATGCTCAGTGGTGGGATGTTGCCGGTTTGGTGAGCATGCACTTTGCGTGCATGTGTGCTTTGCACATGGGCGCAGTTGCTGAAAATGGAGAATTCAGAAGCTCAGCTGCTTACCTTCCAAGTCAGCAATGGTGAGTAAAACAGGTGAGGGAGGGGGGAATCAGCTGTGCCGCATGATTGAGATGAGCTAGAAAGCAGGAAAGCAGGAGAGGATAGAGCAGGGGTCGGTGGGCAGGCCCAGGTCATCGTCAAAGTGAACCAGTTCGTTCCCAGCTACTGGTTTACTCAAACCAATCCGAACCAGTGGAATTCCCCCCTGTCTATGCTTCTCTGGAACATACGGTCATTAAAGGGATGTTGATCATTTGTATTCAATCTATGTCCTATTCAAAGTGTTTGAATCTTTTTCTTTTAGCCAAAGTGCCAAAGAAAGATGTGCTTATAAACAAAACTGGTAAGTGCCATGTAAAAATAAATGTAGAAAATTGCATCTTTCTCTTTGAAGAATTGTTATGATAGCAATAGCACTTAGCCTTAATAGTGAAACAGTGACCCTTAATAGGGTCACAGTGCTTTACACCCCTCTCTAAGCCATTTACAGAGTCAGCATTTTGCCCCCAACAATCTGACTCCTCATTTTACTGACCTTGGAAGGATGGAAGGCTGAGTCAACCTTGAACTGGTGAGAATTAAACTGCCGAACTGCTGGCAGCCAGCAGAATTAGCCTGCAGTACTGCGTTCTAACCACTGCGCCACCATGGCCCCAAGATAATCAATTATCACAACTCTATGAAGATGAAAGAAATAATATTCTGCTCTTTCTTTTATTGTCTAGAACCCCACAAGAAAGAAAAGCCATTAGAAACAGGTAAACTTGAATTACTGCCCCACTTTTGCTTAGATGAAAAATATTAATATATTACAGCTGTGCAACATTTATTAAACCTCAGTACTTTTAACTTTTCATTTTAGCCAAGCTTCCAACGAAGGATAGCCACATAAAAGAATCTGGTAAGATCTGGATCAAAACATTTCTAGCAATTTACAATTCCCATCAGTTAACACAAAATTATTATGAAGAATTACTTTGAAAAAGAGACTGACAAAAAAACATAAAATGATGAATAATAGAGAGCCTTCTGCCCATTCTTGGTTTCCTAGGGCTCATCTCTTGCCCTCCCTCTTAGATCATTGGCTTTCTGCTTGTTAAAGATACATCCTCTTTCTCATGGCTGGCTTGCTGGAGAGGCCTGTTGGAGGTACAACATCTTATCCAACTAGAAAATATCAACTAGTTATAAATGACCTCCATAGAGACAATCAGAGATATTGGAAAGTTCAGACTTAAAGTTTACTCATTCTTTTTAGAGAAAGTTGGTCTATCAAAACCAAAACTGAGTGTTCTCTAGAAAGTATACCTATCAAGAATCTTGCAAGACTGACAGTATTTATCACTTCCCCTTCCTAGTCTTTTAGAGGGAGGGTCCCTTCTGAAATGCTTTCCACCAATAAACTTCTTTTTATCAGACCACTGACTGGGTTGAGGTCTTGTTTCTGTATCTCAAGGTCATTTTCACATACTACCACGCTAATCTCCTCACAGCTTTACCACACATTGCTTATTCCAGGACCATTTCTTACATAGTTTTCTATTTATCCCTTGTCCTTGTCCATATAGTAATCCCCCTCTACCTGCCTGATTCCGTTCTCAGCTAGAAGTCCTCAACCAAGGGTGACTCCTTTCCCCCATCATATTCCTCTTCCCTCTTCTGCATTTTCCATTAACTTTGAACTTGGCAGAGAAGCCCTGACCACAGCAGCAGGAGAAGGGACAAACCACTGTCTTTGTGCCTGGAGAAGAATCTTTCCCTTTAATATAAACACCCTAATGTTGAAATCATGTTCTGGTTTTCCTCTTTCTTTCTAGAACCCCACAAGAAAGAGAAGCCAAGAGAAATGGGTAAGAGCTCTTTTATCTTGTCTTCTGCACTCCTCTGGAACTTATGGGCTTTAAAAGGATATTGATCATTTGGATTCAATCTATGTCATAGCCCAAATGTTTGAATCTTTTTCTTTTAGCCAAAGTGCCAAAGAAAGATGTAAACAAAGCCGGTAAGTGCCATATAAAAATAAATCTAAACAATTGCATTTTTCTGATTGAAGAATTGCTATAAATTAACACAACTCTATGATGATGAGTGTTCTGTGAAACCAATGAATTAAAATAATCAACCTGGATGTTACCATTTCTGGGTTTTCTATTCAGAAGAACCTGCTCAATTTGGCTTCGTTTTGAATATCAAATTAAAGTTTCACTGACTTCACTGGACATTCCAATGCAGAAATGTTTTGTCTTCCTCTTATTTCTAGAGCCACATAAGAAAGAAAAAACAGTAGAAATAGGTAAATATTCTCATCCCCACCCCCAATTTGCCTTCCTGCAGCACTGACATGGTGTACTGTTCAAAGTTTATAGTAACCTAAAACAATACTTTTAACCAGGCTTTCAGAGAAAGATGAGCTTATCAAAAAAATCTATTAAGATCTGGATAAAAATAAATCTAGCGAAGTACATTTCCTGTAAGAGTGGTGTGTTTGTGTGAGCTGGAATTTGACTCAAGTTACTATTAGTTGCACAGGTTTAATATCTATAAAAGAAAAGAGAGTTGCTGAAAGGCAATGCATTATAGGAATAGGCAAAGTAGCTACATCCTACCTGGGGAAAAGTAAAAGAAAATGCATTCCATGCATATATTTCTGGAGCAAATGCAGAAAGAAGTGAACTCAGATTAGCAAGCCTATAAAACAAACAGCAGGCAGAATGAGAAAGATAAAGAGGGAAGCAAAACAAATCCTGAATTATCTATGTGTATCCAGCTTCCCTCTTGTGGTCAGTGAATGAAGAGATGCTGAATAATCATTGCCATGGTTTTATATCTCCCTTTCCACTAGGCACTTTTTACTTTTAACACTTAATATAAATTAACATGAGACAGTGGAAAATAGATATGATATAGGAAAAATGTAGAGAGTAAGGAAAATGATCTTGATAGTGGTAGGCAAACTTCATTGACAAGGTGATAAGGTATGAAACATTTTTAAAGTCCAGAATATCTAAACAACATTTAGAAGTGGCTCAGGCATGTCCCCCTAATTTACTAAAGAGGAAGAGGATGAGGTAGAACACAATCTGAATTGCAAGAATTTTGTTATTATAACCAAACTCATTAAAAGTAGTTTTAGCCTGCCTGTGGAACTGATTTTCTTCTTTGCGCCTACCTGGAAGAGGTGAGAAAAAAGTGCCTAAGTTATGAAATTAAATGCTTAATGAGAATCAAGTTGGTGCAGTGCTTAAGAGGTTGAACTGGCAACAGGGAGACCTAGGTTCAAATCTATATTCAGCCAAGCAGCCTGAGTAAATGACTTGGGGCCAGTCTGTCTGTCTCTCCCCAACCAACCTCAGAAAGTGGTGGTTGTGGGAAGAAATGGGAAGAAAGAATACTATTTATTGTAATTTAATGCAGAAATCATGTTCTGGTCTTCTTAATTTCTAGAAACACTTAAGAAAGAAAAGCCAATAGACATAGGTAAGAATGTTCATCCTATCTGACTTTGCCTTCAGTGAAGCATATTGAAATGCTATAATGTTTAAAGTTATCATATCCTAATATTTACATTTTTTATTTCAGCAAAGCTACCAAAGAAGGATGTGCATGTGAAAGAAACTGGTAAGCACAAGGGAAAAATCTATCTAGATAATTAGAAGGGAGGGAGGAAGGAAAGAAGGAAGGAGTTTTTAATATTTAGTATAATTAGTAAATTTCAGCTTATTTTCTGTTATCTTGTCTTGGCTTCCCTGAAATATATTGATAGAGCAGTTCAGAATGTATATAAACCCAATATCTTTGTTTTTCAGCACCCCAGCCCAGAAAGGATATCCATATTCAAGAATCTGGTAAGACCTGGATTAAAAAAAATAAGTTTAAACACTGTATAAATCAATAGAAGACTATGGATATGTATAGGATTGACAAGTGAGTAACCAGTGAAATAAAATGGCAGATGGAAAGAATATAATGGTTATAGTATTGGGTAGGCATCAGAGATCTGAGCATTTAGCCATAGAAACCATGGTGAGTTTCAGGCAGTTTCTCTGAGTCCAATGGAGGAAAAAGAGTGTCGCTATGGCAGACATGGGAGGAGTGGATTGGAAGAAAAAGCAAAATATAAATCTAAGAAATAAAATAAAATGTTGCATCTGTAAGACAGCCTTCACCAGTTGGAATCTGTCCATTCTCCCACTCATGGAGAAAATAGCTTTCAAAGCGCCTTGTTACTCTCCCTCCCATAAGTAGTGGCACCAGAGATGAGATTGGCTCCCTCCTTGCTGAAATTGTGGAAAGCTATGAAAAAGTGGCTATTCTGGAGAGTCTTTTGGGGTGGATGAGTACTTTGTGGTTGGCCCAAAGAAAGGTGGTATTAACATTAACAGAGTTGAAAGGGACCTTCAGGTCATCTAGTCCAACTCCCCTGCCCAAGCAGGAGACCCTACATCTGCCTCTATCTAGGATCGAACTCATAACCTCATAATTGTGAGGTGAGAGCTCCACCCAGCAATTGTGGATTATTTGTGGTTCTTTTGTGTATTATATATAGAATGTATTGCATTTCAATCCTATTAATGGAAAGAGGTAGGTTAGCCACTGTAAATTGGAGATGGAGGGAAGGAGGGAGGAGGGAGGAAGGAGAAAGGGAGGAAGGAGGGAAAGAAGGAAGGGAGAATTGTTGAATCTCAGTTTTATTTTAATTGGTGAATTGTGGAATTGTTGTATGTGTGTGCTCTTGCTCTATCATCTCACTCTTTGTAATATATGGAATAAACACAATCTTTGGTATATAGACTCTGATGGAGATTCATGTTTTGTTCTTCCTACTTCTTAGAATCACATAAAAAAGAAAAGCCAATAGAAATAGGTTAGTATGTTAATATTGTCTTTCTTTTAAAACCACAAAACACGATATTGGACATAGATATAGGTTATACATGTTCAAAATGTGGAGTAACTGAAATCTTTATATCTTCTTTTAGCCAAAATGCCAAAGAAACATGTGCATGGAAAGGAATCTGGTAAGACTGGGGTAAAAACATATTTCAGAAATCACTCTGTTCCCTTTGAATGCTTAGTATAAATTTACAGAAGACTGTGAAAATGGATGTTACACATCCTAAGTGGCTACTTCGTAAAATAAAGCACAAAATATGAATAATATAATATATTCTTCAAACTGTGGGTTACCTAGGCCTCATCCTCACAGTCCTGTTGCTTTGGCTCCAAGACTGTCTGCTTGCCATTTTTTAAGGAGATATCCTCAAAATGGATCTTGGCTTTGATGCCAGATTATTGGTGATCTAGAAGAAATATTTCCTTGTTTGCTGGCAGATAAGTACTACCATGGAAATATGAATGTGTTGCATTTTAGTCCTATTACTGGAAGAAAGGATGGCAACTGCTCAGTCTTATTCTCAATTTAGAAGACATATAAGCCTTAAGAAGAAAAATGCAGAAACAAAAAAGAATAAATAATAAAGTGCATTCTGCCAACTGAATCCATAATCTATTCAATCTTACATTAGTTTTGCTTTTGGAATTGAAGTGGTCTCGATCTTTGACTTGATTCTTTGTTAAGTATTAAATTACAGACTATTTATTTTGAAGTTTGGAATGCAAAAATCATGGTCTTCCTCTTACTTTCTAGAAGCAGACAAGAAAGAAAAACCAATAGAAATAGGTGAGCGTGGTTGTATTTTCCCACCTATGCTTAGCTAAAAGATGTGTTGCAGGTACTGATTATTCAGATTCAACATTTATCATAACCTTTTCATTTTAGCCAAGATGCCAAAGAAGACTGTACATGCAAACAAAACTGGTAAGACCTGAGAAAAAAATATGAAGTATTCCATTTGATACCTTCAAATATTAATAGAAACTACAGAAATTAGTTCCATAAGTAAAGTGAAATAAAACATCAAGCATAGATAGGAGGCTATGTTCTGTCCAATGAGATTGTTTGGTCAGAAGTTCCTTTTCTATCTCTTGTTTTAAATGTGGATTTAAAAGACCTGCTGACTTAAAATGATCTCTCTCTATGATTTTAATCTATTTAATGTACAGAATTTTAAGCACGCACCCTGTTTTTATTTTGCACCCTGAAATGCAGAAATCACATTCTGATTTTCCTCCTATTTTCTAGAAACACATAAGAAAGAAAAACCAACAGAAACTGGTAAGCATGTTGCACTGTATCTCCTTTAGTTCCCTGGAGCAAATAGTTTAAACAACTTGTTAATGTTTATAATAACTGAGTACTTGTATCCCTTTATTATAGCCAAGCTGCCAAAGAGTGATGTGCACTTAAAAGAAACTGGTAAGGGCTGAGTAAAACAATTCTAGCACATTATACTTACAACCTTCAATTCCTTCTTTAAATTAACCCAAAACTATGAACATGAGTTTGCCCAGAAAATGTGCTTGGTTGAAGAAATCAAATGTTAAGTCCGGGTAATAGAGTGCCTTCTGGCCATCCTTGACTTTCTAGCACTCATCCCTTAACCTGCGCCAAGATTATTTGCTTATCATTGCTTGAAGATATGTCATCACAGGAGATGCTTCTGCTTAGGGTTTGTTTGCTGCTGGAATTCTTCAGGTGATCTATCTATACGGTGGTGTTTTCTATCAAAAAACAGAAGCAGACCTCCTATATGATTGAGTTGCCCAAAGAAGTAGTCTTTAGAGTTGATAAAATTATCCCACAAGAGGACCAAACCATCCCATATGGTCATCAATCTTTGTAAATCCAATGTCATGTTAACGGTGGTTTTTTAAAAAAATTTAATTAAATTTATACCCCGCCCTTCTCCGAAGAGGACCCAGGGCGGCGGTTTCCAGAAAACTAGCATTTCCTGTCTGGAGGTAGTCCTTGCTTCTGTATGGCTGGTAGGCCTTGTTTGGAATATTGAACTAAATAATAATCAGCACTGAGTTTTTCCTAAATTTATTATTCCTATCTATAACCTATAGATTATACTCTATAACTTAAAGTTTATTATTCCTATCTATAACCAGCTTTAGCAAGACCCTGCATGACACCTCCCTCCTGTTGATCTGACCTTCTCTTCCATGAGCCACCTTTTACCTCGACTTTGCCTGTATCCTTCTCACTTCTAAGCCAAGTATTAGTCCTCTTCTCTTAAATGCCATTTCTCTTAAAACTTTGCTTATGGGAGAATTTTACTCTCACATCTGAGAGTAGAACAGAAAAAGGAGTTAAATACTATACTATACTTATGTAAAATAGGGAACCTTCTCTTTTTACATCTGTGCCCCAGATGTTGGTAATATATGGAATAATCCCACACTATGCAACGAACACTAAAATACAGAAATCACGTTCTTGTCTTCCTCTTTCTTAGAATCACACAAGAAAGGAAAATTGGCAGAAATGGGTAAGTATGCACCTGTGTTTAATCTTTGCATCCCTGAAACACATGAATATGGATAACCTAGATTTTATCATAATTAAAATGCATAATCTTTTTTATTTTAGCCAAGCTGCCAAAGAAGGATATTCATGTAAAAGAATCTGGTAAGACCTGGGTAAAAACATATGCATGAAATTATATGTTTCACTTTGAACTTTTATTGTAAATTAAGACAGATCTATGGAAATTAGTTTTCCATGCTTAAGTGACTAAGAAAAGTGATTAAGTAGTGGAATAATATCAAATATTATTAATATACTGCATTCTGCCCACTATGGATTATCTAGTTAGAAAAGCATGTTCAATCTCCATTTTAATTGTGAATTGAGACATCTCACTGTCTATAAGTGATCTTATTCTATCATTTCATTCTTTATAAAGCATAGACTTGCTTTACTGTAAAACACTCTAGTACAGAAATAATGTTCTGGTCTCTGATTTTCTAGAAACAGTTAACTATGTTCTTATTCTTTCAATCCTTCGCTTCTATGAAACCTATAGATATAATATGCTGTTCAAACTTTATAATAAAGTTATATTTAAAAGCATTTATTTTAGCCAAGCTGCCAAAGAAAGATCTGCATGTTAAAAAATCCAGTAAGACATGAGTAAGGTCAAATGTAGAAATTACTTTGAACATTTATTATAGCATAACACAAGATTATGGAAATGAATGTACAATAAAAAATTTGTAACTAAGAAGAGAAATAAAATAACTCCTTTCCATCCTTCAGTTCCTCTTCTCTCTGCTGCCATTTCCATTAATTGGCAGAGGAGAAGGAACAAACTAATGTCTTTGTGTCAGGGGATAGAACCTTTCCCTCCCAACTCCCAAATGTTGACATCATTGTCTGGTTTTCCTCTTACTTTCTAGAACCCCACAAGAAAGAAAAGCCAAGAGAAATGGGTAATTGTATCTTCTCTGAAACACATAGGCATTAAATGGATATTGATTATCTGTGTTCAATATATGTCATAGTCAAAATGTTGTGTTTTTTTTAGCCAAAGTGCCAAAGAAAGATATGCATGTAAATAAAACTGGTAAGTGCTATATAAGACTATGCCTAGAAAACCCCATTTTCCACTCTGGACAATTACTATGTAAACACATGCTGTGGAAATGAATGTGCCATAAAACTAGTGAATTATGCTGAATTAAAGTTGCAAAATTGGATGATAGACTACATTATGCCCCCCTTGGATTTTCTAGTCAAAAGACCCCATTCAGTCTATGCTTCATTTTAACTGTCAAATTAAAAGGCTCTCTTAACTTCAAGGCATTTCAGTCTATGATATAATTCTATGTAGAGTGTCACCCACTGCTTGTTATAATTCTATGTAGAGTGTCACCCACTGCTTGTTAGAAACAACCAAATGTAGAAGTAATTTTCTGGTCTTCTTCTTTCTAGAAGCAAGTAAGAAAGGGAAACCAATAGAAACAGGTAAGAATGCTCCTATTTTCCTGACTTGAAAGATTTGTTCCAAAAACTAATTACCCATATTCAACATTTATAATAATCAATATATTTATACCTTTTCATTTTAGCCAAGCTGCCAAAGAAGGCTGTGCATGCAAATCAAACAGGTAAGATCTCAGAGGATAAAACCTGTGAAATTCAACCTCCCATTTTGAAAATTAACAAAAGGGTCTTGTCAACTCTATTTTCTTTTAATTGTGGAATTAACTCAGATCACTGACTTAAAATGCTCTCACTCTATGATTTTAACATGTTTAATGTATGGAATTAATAAGTCAGGGTAATAATGATTTAATAGCTGACCAACAGCTGTAAGGCTATAAACTGACATAATGATACAATGAGAATGAGTCAGAAGGGTTATCACTTTAAAAGGCTGTCTACGTAAGAAAGACCCTGTAGGAGCATCTCTCTCTCTCCATGTGTGCTTCTGTGCTGTAGTTGATGATTGATTGCCTGACTTTGCCTAGTATGTGTATGTATATTCTTTGTAGGTAAATCACTATTTGAAAGGCAAACCTCTATTTACTGTATTTTGCTCCTGGGTTGTCTCAAAAATAGTCACACTGTGTGCACTCTGACATAATATTTATTTTGTACTCTGAAATGCAAAAATCATATTCTGATCTTACTTTTATTTTCTAGTAACACATAAGAAAGAAAAGCCAATAGAACTAGGTGTGTATGTTGTCATTGTACCTTCTTTATTTTCTTGAAGCAAATGATATGGTAGAGTTGTTCAACATTTATAATAACTCAGTACATATATACTTTTATTTTAGCCAAACTGCTAAAGAAGGATATCCATGTAAAAGTATTTGGTAAGATTTGGGTAAAAACAAATTTAGCACTTTACAGTTCTCATCAGTTAACTCAAGATTATTGAGATGTTTTTGCTGAAACAAAATGTGAAAAAGTATCTGACTGAAGAAATCAATCGATGAGGAAGGATTGGTTTTTTAACAGATATTTCTTGCTCTACTTCAACATAATTTGCTTGCTGTTGCTTGAAGATATGTGTTCACATGAAGTGCTTCATGTTAGGGTTTGCTTGCTGCTGAGGCAGACTGGACTCATCTTCCAGATGATCCTAGGAGGTCATACAGAAAACCTCCTGTATGACTGAATTGGTAAATTGTTGAATTCCAGTTATCCCACAATAGGACCAAACCATCTGATCTGGCCGTGAATCTTTGTGAATCCAATATCATTATAACTGTGGCTACTAGACAACTAGATCTTTCCTATTTGGAGGTTGTCCTTGCTTCTGTCTAGCTGATAGGCTTTGTTTGGAATAATGAACTCATAAATCATCCCTACATTTATTATTTCTATCTATTACCCTCATGGCAACCTTAGCAGGACATTCACGATCCCCCCCCCTCCCAGTGGTGGGTTCCTAACAGTTCGGACTGGTCCAGGCGAACTAGTAGTGGTTTGTCAGCCTGTGTCACTGGAACCGGCAGTGACCCAGGCCTGCCACACTCACAAACTGGTTCTCTTATGGCCCCACCATCTTGATTTTCATTGCACAAATTTTCATTGCACACATTTATTTTTCCCATTTTTTAAATGTTTTGCACATGTGCAGTCCTATTTATGTGCAAATGCGCATGCGTGTGGAGCACATTTTTGTGCGCCCTAAACTGGCAATAATATGCACACCAAATCAGCAGTAATGCCGGCAGCAACCCACCCCTGCCCCCTCTCCTCTATTGATCTGAGCCTCTCTTCCATCACCTATCTTTTACTTCTTTAACTGTATCCTTCCCACAGCCTAGGCAAGTTTGGACCCTTCCTTATATTTCTTCTTCTTCTTTCCCCAGATGCCATTTCTCTTAAATCTCTCATTGTGAGAGAGCTTTATTGTCACATCTGACAGCAGCAAAAGTAGGAGGAGGGGCCACCACTGTGTTTGCACCAGGGAGGAAATCTCTGAATGAATAGATAATAAAATACAGTCTGCCAAAGCTGAGTTATCTAGTCAGAGCAATCCCTTCAATTGGGGAATTACAACTTTTTGCCTCTAAGTACCTCACTCCATCATTTGCTTCTCTGTTGTGTATTAAACTATACACTGTTTATGTTAAATACCCAAATGCAGAATTTATATTTTTTTCTTCCTCCTAATTTTTAGAAGCAGACAAGAAAGAAAAGCCAATTGAAATAGGTAAGCACTCTTATTTTCCTGAAATAACCTTACTCAAAAGATGTCTTATATGTATACTGATAATCCATATTCAACATTTACAATAATTGATCTATTTAAATCTTTTTATTGTAGCCAAGCTACCCAAAAAGCCTGTGCAAGCAAGCAAAACGGGTAAGACTTGAGAAAGAATAAATTTGGAAAATTCCACATCCCATCTTGAATATTAAGAAAAGACTACTGTAATTAATGTTTCATAAGAGCAGTGGCTAATTGATGAAAATAAACCATCAAATGTAAAAAGGATCATTCAGTGAAAAATCATTTTCTGGACTCTTGTTTTCTAGAAACAGACAAGAAGGAAAAGCCAGTAGAAATTGGTAAGTAAGCTGTCCATGTCCTATTTTAATTCCCTGTTTAAAATGGATAATAACCCCAAATTTGTATTATTTAATTTTAGCCAAGCTACCAAAGAAGGATATTCATGTAAAAGCAACTGGTAAGATCTTAGCAAAATAAAAAAGTAAAAATACCCACAATTAATTATCTAGGATTATCAGCTTTAGGTCTTTCTCTTACTTTCTAGAACCAGATAAGAAAGAAAAGTCAATACAAATAGGTAAGCACTCTTTTATTTTCTAAGCTTTTCTTCTTGAAACAAATAGTTATGATAGGAATATTGATTATCTGCAGTATTTATAAAATTTATTATAACCAAAATACTGATTTATTTTTTTTAGCCAAGCCGCCTAAGAAGGATGTGCACACAAAGGAATCTGGTAGGATCTGGGCAAAAACACACCTATGTATGAATTTGTATTTTCCACTTTTAAGCACTTAGTTTTATGTGAAATAAAATTAAGGGCATATAATGTAGTATACATTTTGACCACTGTGGCCTCAACCCCATAGCCCCATTGCTGTACATTCAAGATAGTCTATTTGTTGTTTGTAGAGCACATATTTTCACTTAAGGTTCCTCCATCTCAGGGCCAGCTTGCTACTCAGAAATAGTGAATTTGTTCCAGGCAATCTAGCCAACTCTTTTCCATCAGAAAAAGAAGCAGACCTCCTCCATATTCATTCTGTGTTGCCTAGAGATGGATTCTCCAATGTTGGCAAGCCACTGGGTTTCATTATTCCACAAATGGACTGAACTATCAAGGAGATGACATTCCTCCAATTTGCAGCTTCCTTTCCTTTTGGGGGGGGGGGCGAGAGAGGGGTCAGTTTAAGGGGATCTGGAATTTGTGGAAGAACAAAACTGGTCCTTCCCAATTGGTGCTGTTCCTACCAATAAGCCCTGCAAAACTTAATAGATACTGCACAACTGGTGGCACCTCTCATCATGCCATCTTAACCTCTCTTCCCTCTTCCACTTCATAATTCTCCTTCTCTACCAGCCTGGCCCTCTGAGTCACATCAAGTTTTCCAGCCAAGGGCAGATCCTTATCTTTGTTCCATGGCCACTTCTGTTACCTCTGCCTTTGCTACTGCATCTGACAGAAGTAGTAGGTAGCCACAAGGGAACAAGTGGGAACTATAAGCATAGGATAAGTCTCTCTGTCTTTGGGGTTTTTATTGGGAAATTAGTACTGTTTAGTTTTAATGGGGAAATTTTAGCGCAGGTTATGTTTAATTTGCTTTTAGAATTGTTTGTATGTATTTATTGTTTTTATTCTACCTGTGCACCGCCCCGAGTCCCTGTGGGGAGAGGGTGCGGTTTTATAAATTTTAAATATTATTATTCAAATGGAGAAATAACACTCTGGTTTTCCTCTTCTAGAACTGCATAAGAAAGAAAAGGCAATGGACACAGGTGAAAATGTTTTTATTTTCTTATCCTTCCCTGAAACAAAAGATTATGATAAAAGATATTGATTATCCAGCTTCAAAATTTACAGTAACAAAAATCTTTCACTATTTTAGCCAAAGTGCCAAAGAAGGATCTGCATGTAAATAAAACTGGCAAGTCCTTTGTAAAAATAAAACTCAGAAAATTGCACTTTTTACTTTTAACATCCAGTATACATTAAGCCAAGCCTGTGGAAATCAGCATGCCATTTAACAAATAACTGAAAATTAAATTTTTAAAATTTAACTTGCATAACAGATTATACTCTGTTCCCTTCAGGATATCTCTGAAATTACATTGTCTATCCATGTAAAAAACTCACTAGATTTTTTAATGTGTGTCTGGCAATCTGGTATTCTTCAGTCAGAGTAGTTCTAGCAAATCAACTTTTATAAAACGTATTAATTATTCTTCATGCAAACTATGCAAATATGATATTTGATGTACTGAATACTTGGCACTCTCCAATAAGCCATTTTGAAATGAAATATTTATCTTTTGCTCAATTTTGTGTGTGTTTATGTGTGTATGTGTGTGTGACATACAATTGACAGAAGGAAAACTCTTTTTTTTGATGCTACAAGTTATGATTGTATCTCAGTAAATTGGAGGGATGAGAACTTTGCTCATGAATGCTACTATAGACCTGATAACATCCCCAATTCAAGAAGCACAGCTGTTATTGCATTGTCCTATTGAGGCAAATATTTCCCAATCTCTTACGAGTGGATGGAAATGCATAACACAACATACTATTTTATTAGTAATTCTGTTCCCGTATATGAAATGTGTAAACTGCTCTGGGGATGTAATACCTTTATCACTAAAATAAATATCAGGCGTTCTCCAAATATTTTTTCAAAGTCTTGCTATATTTTACAGTAGTGCTTTATTATCATACATCAAAAATATGTGGATGATCTATATACTAAGCAAAGGCTAAGTAATTGAATACTTCATCACATATTGGAACTTGGAGATCACCTTTGGGGAGGGGAAATGTCTAATCTGCCTCGTGCCCTTCGTACATAGAGATTGCATGGTGCCATCTCATATTTGGCACCTTTGTGAGAGCACCTTTGTGAGAGTGGCAGAGGCTGGTTTGTACCCTCCTGGAGTGAGCCAAATTGTGCCCCCCCTCCACCGCTGCTTGCTTCCGGGACAGCATCACATGGCTCTGTATAGGAAGGCTGCATGGCAGATTGGCTGGTTCTTCTTGCCAAAGGTGAACTTCAGAAAAAGTAAATGAAGTGAGGCATGACGATGGGGTGGAGGAGGCCAAGGGCTGTGAAGACTCAGCTTCTTTGGGAGGTAAGCCTAAAGGATCCAGCATGTCAGGATGGGGGGGGGGGCAATAGACAAGTGAGGTCTCTACAGTATTCCTATAGTTGGTGCTAAAGGCAGCCAGATTTTTGTTCACATGACCACAGGGGGGGCTGAAGTAGCTGTAAATTCAGATACAGGTTGTTCAGTGCTATTATAATTTAAGATGGCCTCTGAACAAACAGTCATAAGGATAATGCACAGGTATAGGTGATACCTCAATAGTAGTAACTATGAGAGGGATCTTGGAGTCCTAGTGGACAACCATTTAAATATGAGCCAGCAGTGTGCAGCAGCTGCCAAAAAGCCAACACAGTTCTAGGCTACATAAACAGAGGGATAAAATCAAGATCATGTGAAGTGTTAATACCATTTTATAATGCCTTGGTAAGGCCACACTTGGAATACTGCATTCAGTTTTGGTCGCCACAATGTGAAAAAGATATGGAGACTCTAGAAAGAGTGCAGAGAAGAGCAACAAAGATTATTAGGGGACTGGAGACCAAAATAAATGAAGAACGGTTGCAGGAACCGGCTATGTCTAGTTTAATGAAAAGAAAAACTAGGGGAGGCATGATAGCAGTGTTCCAATATCTCAGGGGCTGCCACAGAGGAGTAAGAATCAAACTATTCTCCAAGGCACCTGAGGCCAGGACAAGAAAAAATTTGTGGAAACTAATGAAGGAGAGAAGCAACTTAGAACTGAGGAGAAATTTCCTGACAGAACAATTAATCAGTGGAACAGCTTGCCTCCAGCAGTTGTGAATGCCCCAACCCTGGAAGTCTTTCAGAAGATGTTGGCTAGCCATTTGTCTGAAATGGTATAGGGTTTCCTGCCTAGGCAGGGGATTGGACTAGAAGACCTCCAAGGTCCCTTCCAACTCTGCTGTTGTATTTAATTACTATTTGTAACTCCACCCCCCACCCCCCCACCCCCGGAATGAATGGTGCTTTTTTTTTTGGCATATTCATCAAGAAGCTATTATTAATCAAGATGACAGGAAAACCTCTGCATTTTTGAAGCACTGAATCTACCCTTCAATCCTAATCCAACAACAACAAAAACAAAAATTAGCATGTAAGAAAGGTTACGCTTCCACCTAACCCATCTAGGTGAGAAGAAGGCAATGCATACATTTGATCACTGCCATATGCTGGAAAAAATATAAAGAAGGATGCCAGGTCCAATTCTGGACTACCTCCATTTCTGCTCACTTAGCTGATGGGAGCTTTAAACACTATTCAGGCAAGGCAGAAAACTGCTGTGAATATGCCATGCAGCAGCAACATTTTGATCAACACTAATTGTTTTTATTTTTGTTTTATAGTGATTCATTAAACTCAAAAGTCAGAAATTAAAATGACCATGAATATTTCAGAACTGCATAATCTTAAACCATCTCCTGACAATGAATGTAGCTGCCCCATTTGGAACCAGGCAATCCTTCTAGCTAGCAGTGGTGCTCCAAGGGTTTCAGGAAAACATGTTATCAATGCTTCTTTTTAGAATGCCCATTATGTATTTCCTTGTGCTCCAGATCTCCACTAAACAGTCTTCAAGTAATTAGTTCATGTTCTATTGGGGGAATCCACTTTTGTTAAAATCTTTCTGGAAAATCTTAAAAATATTTTTTTAAACCTTCTTCAGGAAAAAAAAGAGTGTTGGGAAGTAAGAGAAATATGCTTTTGCTTTTGTTTCATACCTTGGGGATCAATGATTCAAAAACATCGTTCTCCTCTCCTATCAGATTCATCCCTAGTTGCTTTTTTAAAAAAGAGTTGAAAATATTGCTTCGTTCTACATGGCTACATATTGGATTTCTCATGAGGATTTTATTATTTCTTAGGCTTTTAAAGCTTTTATGGTGCTTTTAGATTGGGTAGCTACCACTTGGGATATCAGTGGTAATGTATACAAATGAATGTGTGTTGTAAGAATTTTAAGGTTCTATACAGTGTTCAGAGTATTTTCTTACCATATTTGCAGCTGTTGGAGGAACCTACAAGCCGAAAGGTCAGGAATGTTATTTCCTTTTAAAAATTTATATACTTATATCAAGAATGCTTTGCAGTCTGATCCCTAGCCAATTTCAGTGAAAAATGCAGAGACCTTCGTTCAGTCCAATAATTCTGAGAGCTGGTTTTGTATTGCCTCCTGAGTTCATTTACTTCTCTTTTGCCCCGTAACAGTTAGTCGTTACTGCTTTTTTGTTAAAAGTATTTTCAGTCTTGAACTATCACTTGTATTAAAACTAACATTTTGTAGTTGACTTCCTTCTGTAAATTATTTAGGATTGTATAACAGTTCCAGATTTCTGAGGTCTATTCCATATTAACTCAATGTGTGAGAAGCTTTCTGCTTTTATTTATTAAATATTATTTATTTACTTACTTATTAAAAATAATTGTATATAGGTGCCCAATTTACGCATACTGTAGGTCAGTGATGGCGAACCTATGGCATGGGTGCCACAGGTGGCACGCGGAACCATTTCTTAGAGCATGCAAGGAGTTGACCTGTCAGCTCCAGTGCACGTGTGCACTGGCCAGCTGATTTAGGCCTTTGTTTGAGGCCATTTTTTGCCCTCTGGAGGCTTCAGGGAAGCTTCTGAAGCCTCTGGAGGAGGGGGGAGGCTGTTTTCACCCCCCCCAGGCTCCTAGAAAGCCTCTGGAGTCTGGGGAGGGTGAAAAAAGCTCGCCAAAAGCAGGGGGCCATGCACATAGCATTATGGGTGTGGCACGCCCACACATGACCTCCCTGCGCTCCCCCCACTTTTGGCACGCAAGCCAAAAAAGGTTAGCCATCACTGCTGTAGGTGACTCCTATTTTAAAATAAGCTTTATTTTTTATGTAAATAATACATTAACATAATTTATAGTTCTTTTTTTTGAAGCAAGACTATGACTTAGATCTATTATGACTTTGGAATTAAAAACATGCTTATTTATTTATTTACATCCTGCCTTTATTATTTTTATAAATAAATCAAGGCAGCTGACATGAATAATATGCCTTCCTCTCTTATTTTCCTCCCAACAACAACACTGTGAGAGGATTGAGCTGAGAATGACTGGTTACCCAGCTGGCTTTGATGATTAAGGTGGGACTAGAAGTAACAGTCTCCTGGTTTCCAGCCTGTGGTGCTTTCCAGTCTGTGCTTCATTAGCTTACACAGTAGTACCTTGGTATCCATCAATAATTCGTTCCAGAAGACAAGATGAATGCTAAAACTGATGTGTACTAAGAAAACCACGTGACTTACCACGTGACCCACTATTTTGGCCAGAAGAAATAGCGAGTCAGAAGGCAGCCATCAACTACTGGCAGAAAGATGACTCCTGGCACAAGATTTCTGCTTCAAAAAGTGTTGAATACCAAATTTGATGAGTTTTGAAGTAGTCAAGTGCCTAGGTAACTGTTCTGACTCCCTCCTTCACAAGACAAATGACTAAACTGACTGATACTTGGCAGCTTGCCCGGACTGACCTGGACTAGGCCTGAAGATTCTTAACGAAAGAACTTGACACACACTAAAGCTTTGACTCTTCAGATGATACGTTGTTTCCTGCAAACCTATTCTTCACAGAGGATTTCTTTTAAAGCCTCTTGGGAGGGGCCGGTCAATTAGGCAACTGATACTCATTATCTCCTCTGGTTATGTCTCTCTTCTAATTGACGCTGCGTTCTCTCGATCCTTCTAAGTCTGACATCAGGGACAAACTGGGTTTCCTCCTCCCCACTACACCAAGCCTCAGGTGCCTCCTGATGCCTAGCCGGGCTCTCTGCTCTCTCACTCTCAGCCTCCTCCTCTAGAGCAGACTCATAGGACTCCTCACTAGAGGAATCCATTAGCAGCTCATCCGGAGCCGACTGGGCCACAACAGTAACTGTATACTAAATCTGCTGCAGCTTTCCTTAGAAACTGCACATTCTTCTCCTTTGCCATGCTGCAAGGGAAATTTAAAGAATTATTTGGTTATCTTTAAGATGAACTTCAGCGTACAAATCAGATACACAGTGATTAACAATCGATAGGTAAACAGTGGGTAATTTAGGATTCAGGTAATAAGCGAAATGCAATTAAGAATAGCAACATATGCTTCTAGTTTATGTCTCACAGCCATTTCAAGGAAGATAACCTCTATATCTATATAGCTTATGTCTATTGATTCACAATGCTCTTCTCCAGGGGTGGGTTCCAGCCAGCACTACCGCAGTTTGCTCGGGTGTGCACTGCCCACACATGTGCAGTACAACTAAAATTGCTCTGTGCTTGCACAGAAGCAAAAAGCAAGATGGCTGCGCCTTCTGGAGAACCAGTTCAGGGGCATGGCAGACCTGTGTTGCTGCCAGTTCCAGTGACCCAGGCCGCCAAACCACTACTGGTTCGGCCACCCCACCACTGCTCTTCTCCCACTAACTCCCACTAACTAACTAGGGAGGACATCCAGGTAAATGCATTCAGGTTGATCAACATACTGTAGGATTTTATATTATTTTAATTATAGGGCTATTTGCAATGCAGATTCTAAGCTCTGGCAGCTACCTCCCCGGCCAATCATGTGATCCCATTTTGAGTGCTCTGCAACCAGGCCATAGTTATGGCTATTTGCAGCATCTGGCAGACACATGGCTATGATTTACAATCTTTTGTTGGCTGGAAAGTGGCATTTACTTCAGGTATCCAGCAAAAAAACAGTCACTGCAGACAATGAACTTGCTTAAGGACCGCCACAAAAAAAAATTGCAAAATAGATCATGGTCACCTGATGACCCACTTAACCATCAGCATGATTTATGACCATAATTCTGAGCTCAATTCTGGTCATAAATTGAGGACTACCTGTATCATGTTCTTTATCTCTCTGCAATTCTGCAAGATTGTAATCTAGATATACATTTCTTAAAAGACTTAAAAGTAATGTTATTGCACAATTATGATCTAATCTGTTAGTACAGAATGCGGCCGCGCAGGGGATTCTGGGAGCATCTCGAAGCTCCCACGTAACACCTCTCCTGCGCGAGCTGCACTGGCTGCCAGTGGTCTTCCGGGTGCGCTTCAAGGTGCTTGTTACCATCTTTAAATCGCTCCATGGCACGGGGCCTAGTTATTTGCAGGACCGTCTCCTGCCACATACCTCTCTCCGTCCGATCCGCTCCCATAGGGAGGGCCTCCTCAGGGTACCATCCGCCGGTCAATGCCGGCTAGCGGTGCCCAGGGGGAGGGCCTTCTCAGTGGTTGGGCCATCCCTCTGGAACGACCTACCCCCCGAACTTCAGACTATCACAGACCTTCCCCTCTTTCGCCACTCACTTAAGACATATCTTTTCCATCAAGCCGGCCTAGCTTAGCCAATGAGTAAATGTATTTTAGAATTTTAATGGGATGTTTTACTACAGGTTTTTTAGTTTAATCTATTTTAGTTACTCTGTATTTATTGTTATTTATTGATTTTAACTTCCTGTGCACTGCCCTGGGTCCATTTCGATGGAGAAGGGCGGTTCTATAAATCGAAATAAATTAAATTAAATTAATCAATATGCAAAAATGTTACTTCAAATAAGTGGTAGAGACTCAAAGCTATTTTAAAAGGCCTTTGTTTGCATAAGCCATTCTCTTTGAGACTAGCTGTGTTACATGTCCCTTATCTTTGTTTTGCAGCTTTACAAGAAAAGAAAGAAGAAAGATCTAGCAAGGCAGCAGCACAAGGTAAAAAAAAAAGAAACTCAGTGAAGCTGATGTTATCTAAAGCAAGTGTCAGAGCTGTTTAAAAAAAAGCACATTTCATATTTCAAGAAATGGACAACCTTGAATTTGTCTCTTTTAACTATCTCCGTGAGTAGTCTCTTCAATCTGTCTGGGAAGAATCATTCTGACAGAACTCGGTTTGTATGTACCCTAGTGCAGAGACAAAATGTAACTGTTTATCTAGACATGTCATCTTTTGTGGCCTAAATTCTTTTAACCAACTTGATTTGTGGCATAAAGGTTTTAAAGGGAGGTGAACACTCTATGGCATAGGCATTATTCTTTTATGTTTTAACAATATCTGACTGTCTGCGTGGATTTTTAAAGAAGTTGCATTGCTTACAGGTAGTCCTTGACTTCCAACCATTCATTTAATGGTCATTCGAACTTACAGTTTTTTCAGATGCCTTCCAACAAGCCAAGTCAATAGGGGAATGCCAGATTTGCTTAATAACCACATGGGTTGCTTGAAAACCATGGCCAAAAAAATCATAAAATTGGGCCTGACTTACTTAACAATCACTTTGCTTAACAATGGAAATTCTGTTTCCAATTGTGGTCATAAGTTGAGGACTATCTATACAGTGGGGCAAAGGTAGGTATAGAAAAGACTTCCGCTTGTTTCCATTTAAATGGTCAAATCAGCATACAGGTTTAATATAGGAAAAAGTATAGAATTGACATAAAGGAAAACGCTAGAGAAAGTGAAGGTTTTTGATAACGCTACAAACGCCCTTAACCAATGAATGTTGGGATATACAGTCGATCTCCAAACAAACTTAAGTAAGATTTCACACTGCAATATTTATCATTTGCTTCCAAAAGGATTTGTTCCAGCCTCCTATTTAATCATCTATTCCAGTTTTGAAATTTCATAAGGTTAGACCTCAGCAGTCCTTTTTGAATGTTTTAAGAGTACTCCCATGTACCTTCATTTATGTTCAGATGGAGATGAAGCAATAAAAACTCTAAACCAGTGATGGTGAACCATTTTGTAAAGGCGTGCCAAAATTGTATGCATACGCGTAATTGTAATTGTAATTGTATTTGAATTTGTATACCGCCCTTTCTCCCTTACGGGACTCAGGGCGGTGAACAGGCAATGATAAAAAACAATAATAAAAATATCAATATAAATACCTACGCTAAAAATAAATTAAATACTAAGCCTGCTCTAAAATGCACAATAAAAACCCCAATAAAACCAGATTAAAAGCTACACCAGGCCGGCCGTATGAAAAAGATGGATCTTCAGGGCTCGGCGGAACAGGTGCAGGTCCGTAGCTATGCGGAGGTCAGGGGGCAGGTCGTTCCAGAGGGCAGGAGCTGCCACAGAGAAGGCTCTCCCCCTAGGGGTCACCAGCCAACATTGACTGGCTGACGGCACCCTGAGGAGGCCCTCTCTGTGGGAGTGGACTGGTCGAAGAGAGGTATTTGGTAGGAGGCGGTCTTGCAAGTACCTAGGTCCCTTGCCATGGAGCACTTTAAAGGTTGTTACTAGCACCTTGAAGCACACCCGGAAAGCCACAGGCAGCCAGTGCAGCTCGCGCAGGAGAGGTGTTACATGGGAGCATCTGGAGGCTCCCAGAATCCCCCGCGCAGCCGCATTCTGAACTAGCTGGAGCCTCCGGGTGCACCTAATGGGAAGCCCCATGTAGAGAGCATTACCGTAGTCCAGGCAGGAGATGACGAGGGCTTGAGTGACCGTGCGTAAAGCATCACGGTCCAGAAAGGGGCGCAACTGGCATATCAGATGAACCTGATAAAAAGCCCCCCTGGCCATGGCTGTCACATGATCGTCCAAGGTCAGCCGAGTATCCAGGAGGAAGCCCAAGTTGCGGACTCTCTCCGTGGGGATAATGATACACCCCTGATAGCCAGAGATGGAATCAACTGGCTATGCCGTGACGCCGGAAACCACAGCCACTCAGTCTTGGACGGATTGAGTCGAAGCCTGTTCCTCCCCATCCAGACTTGCACGGCTTCCAGGCACGGGGACATCACTTCCGCGGCATCGTTGGGGTGGTCCGGGTGGAGATGTACAGCTGGGTGTCATCCGCGTACTGATGGAATTCCACCCCGAAACCACGGATGATCTCACCCAGCGGCTTCATATAGATGTTGAACAGGAGAGGCAAGAGGACCGACCTCTGTGGCACCCCACAAGTGAGGCGCCTCGACGTCGACCTCTGCCCTCCTGCCAACACGAATTGCGACCGGTCGGAGAGGTAGGAAGATAGCATGCACATGCTGGCCCACGCCCACAATGCAATGCACCCCGCCCACCTGTGCATGCATGTGCAACCCCCTCCATGCATCCACGCACACATACCTCATGCGTGGGGGGGGAGTTTTTGCCCCCCAAGCTCCAGAGGCTTTCTTGAAGCCTGGGGAGAGTGAAAATGGCCTTCCCCAGCCCTCCAGGTGAGCAAAAATCAGCTGGCTGGCATGTGCATGGGTGCTGGATCTGATGGCTCCCATGCCTGCAAATATGGCGCTATATGCCACCTGTGGCACGCATGCCATAGGTTTGCCATCACAGCTCTAAACCATATGATACTATATTGTTCCCTGTATAGGGACTCTAGCTTATATCTCATCTTGAAGAAATTTCAAGGTATGGCATATTTAATTTCATTTGGACAGGGACTAGAAAATAACTCCCCAAGTCTCCCAATTCTTCATTATTTTTTGATTCTACTATACTTATTTTTCCCCATTATACCGATATAAAGAAAGATGTGATGCTTCTATTAATAGATATTTTGTTGGTATCTGGCCTTGGGGCTATAATAAATTTTATTAGATTTGATATACATATATAATATTAAATTTAATTTTAAATAAAGTTAATGTTTATTTCAAATAACACAAACTAAATGACATGGAGACTTAAACATATGAGAGAACTTTAAAAAATAGCTTCAACATGTAGCGCTTACCCTCGTAAGGGCCGCTGGAGTCCGGGTTAGGGTTAGGGTTAGGGTTAGGGTTATCTCTTGTTAAAATGGCCTTAGTGACTATAGCAGCAGCTTCATACGTAAATATGTAGGAAAACATATCTTTGCCTGGGTCCAAAGTCAGATGACTCTTTAGATGTTTAAACTGAACACTTAGAAATTATTAATGTTTTCTTTTAATCCTAAGTACTCAAAGCAGTGTTTCTCAAGCTTGGCAGCTTTCAGATGTGCAGACTTCAACTCCCAGCATGTTGATTGGGGAAAACACACATCTCAAAGCTGCCAAGCTAGAGAAATGCTGATTTAAGAGATACTTGAGTAGTTTCATTCCCATGTTTCTTTTCAATCTTTCTGATTCTATCCCATGGACATCTGCAGAAACTTGCTGCTATTATCACAATGTCATGCTGCAAACTCTGCCCTTTTTTAAAAATATGCATGCATTATCGTGATGTGCATACAAACCAGGCAGATCTTTGTGTCATGAGGCTGCAACCCTGCCTTCATCATTCTGCTTTGTCTCCTTTCGGCCTCTGCCTCAATGAAAACAACTGTTTCTCTAGGAAAAGTGAGAAGAGAAATATAGCCAGCTCTGCCCCATGTACATACCATCCACATGAAGTCCATGACAGAGTTGAGTTCTTGGTGGCGCAGTGGTTAGAATACAGCATTGCAGGCTACTTCTGCTGATTGCCAAGTGTCGGCAGTTCAGCAGTTCAATTCTCACCAGGCTCAAGGTTGACTCAGCCTTCCATCCTTCCGAGATTCGTAAAATGAGGAACCAGATTGTTGGGGGCAATATGCTGAGTGTGAAAACTGCTTAGAGAGGAATGTAAAGCACTGTGAAGCGATATATAAGTCTAAGTGCTATTGCTATTGCTTTTCCGGGCTGCACAATGTGATGTTTATATCACGCGGCTTGAGGAATATAGTGTCTCAAATTGTCAGCTGAAAGTGTTTGTGGAAGCAGGATAAATGTAAGCAAAGGCTCCCTCAATTCAAAAGTGATTTCTGGGAAAGATACAAGTATTTTTCTAGGCAGAGATACTGAATTGGTGTGTCATTGCCCTTTGTATTGGGGATACAACCAATTTCATTGTATTTAAGTACAATGACAATAAAGATTATACTTATATTTATATTTGTTCAACTTCCTAGTCTATTTGAGAATTTGACATTCCTAGTTATCTTCCATGAAAGTATTGATCTGGTCCAACAACTACCGTATTTTCGGAGTATAAGACGCACCTTTTTTCCTCAAAAAAGAGGGTGAACATCTAGGTGCGTCTTATACACTGAATACAGCATTTTTGGCCTCCCGAAACCCCACCTCCTTTGCAAAAATGGCCATGCATAGCCTTTAGGAAGCTTCCAGAATGCTCCTGAGGGCTGGGGAGGGCAGAAATGAGTGAAAAATGGGCCGATTTTTGCTTGTTGTTGTCCCCCCAGCCCCCAGAAGCTTTCTATAATTTATATAAACCTCCTAAAGGCTATGCATGCCCTTTTTTTGACGAAAAACGGGCCCATTTTTGCAAAAAATGGGCTATTTTTTGCTCATTTTTGGGGGGGTCCAGGAGCACTCTACAAGCCTCCTAAAGGCTATTCATGCCCTTTTTAAACAAAAAATTGGCTCATTTTCCTGAAAAACAGGCCATTGGGGGAGGGGTCTGCAGAGTGCAAAAACCTTTTTAAAAAATTTGCCTTTTCAAAATTGTGGTACATCTTATACTCCAAAAAATGCGATACTTACTTTCCTGAGATCGGTCTTAGTCAATGAGATGTTGCAACTTGTAATACAGTAGGCAGAAGATATCATCAGTTTCAGTATTAATCCCAAAAGATCCAGAGGTAGCATCTGAAGTCTTGTTCATGCTGTCAAAGAATGAATGGCCATAAAGTTCATGTTTCTGATTGCAGCAGGAGATTCAATTTTTTTTCTTTTTTTTCATTAGCTCGGATTTCCTTTTTAGACTGTCCATGGTGGAGACAATGAAAAGGCATAGAACTGGGCATTGCTCATATATGGATTTCCTCCGTATAAAGACAGAGAAGAAATCCATCTGTAAACATTTCTAATTTACACTTTTAGGGCAGTAGGTAAACTTAATGCAATTGCCTTTCCTTTCTCCCATTTCTGAAAATTTTGTTACCATGAGGGATCCTAGGTGCTCTCTGAGCTTGGATGTTTTCTTTACCCAAATTAGGTTCCATCATCAGGGCTACTAAGGAATGGGGTTTGCTCTCAGTTTATATTCTAGTGCCATAATGAGGAACCTATGGTACGCGTGTCACAGGTGGCACATAGAACCCTTTCTATGGGCACGCAAGCTATTGCCCAGCTCAGCTCCACCACACGTGCGCATGCGCCTCCCTCCAGCCAGCTGATTTTGAGATCTCTGCCATGCATGCAGGAGATGTGTGCACATGCACGGGGGTATGGGGAATGTGGAGGGGTCATGCACACATGCATAGGGGGCAGGGCGCATTGCATTATGGTGTGGGCACACAGGATTTCAGCACGCGAGGAGAAAAAGGTTAGCCATCACTGTTCTAGTGGCTACAGTACAGTACATATAGAAATATTCTTCTTTATCAATTTTGCAATTATTTGCTAATTTAGAAAATTGTAAAGAGATGCACGTACATGAGTAGAATACTTGTAAGATGTGAATATTAGAGGAAAAAATATTGACTAGAATATGTACATTGGGGAAAAGCAAAGAATATGCATACATACAGTAAATCCATTCTCACCTTTTAAAGTGTAAATAATTGCAAAAAGGTATTTATTTACAGTTTCATCTCTCCCTGGTCTTCTTCCCTCTACATTTTGTCTACAAGCATTATTGGGAAACACGAGAAGCATCCTCAAGCCTGAACCCATAGTTTCAAATGCATCTTGTAATTGGCTCTTCTTTAATTAAAATCTCAGTCATGATCTTTTTATTTTAAAGTTGGTTTTCTGAAGGAAAGCTCTAATAACAGGAAAAAAAACAATAGGAGAAGAGAGATTTTGGCTGCTTTCCATTTCAAGGGATGCGTCCTTGGGTAATGTTAAGAATTGATCAGGCACCAACATAGACTTTTAATCTGATGAATTTTACCCCTTGATTTCAATAAATGTATTTCTTCATACGGTTTCCTATTAATCATATAGTCTTAGCTAGTATATGAGAAAAAAGGGAATTTATTATTTTTCTTATTTCTTCGTCTGCAGATAAATCAGACTCCAAAGAAGCAAGTAAAATGTGTCACAGTATGTATATATTTTATGGATATAATAAATTGTCTGACAGTTTAGCCATGAATAATATTTCTCTTTTGTTTTCATTATTTTAAAGTGTTACAAGATCATTTCACATCTTTATTAAAAGTAATTCATTTAAAAAAAAATAGCGCACTATGCTTCCTAAGTGGACAGTTAAAGAAACTAGAAATGATGGATGTGGGCACAATTAATCATACTTTTGATTGCACAATGTCAATATTATTGAATTTTACTGTTCTATTATTTTGAACTCAGTTATCATTTCTACAGCCTAGTAGTGACTGCACAATTCTTTGCACTGCAGAAAATATTAGTCCTGGTCACAGTTTTATTAATTTGTCGATATATTCATTATTTGTAGGCATCTATTTTATATTAGTGGTGCTGTACTTTTAGTTTTCTGGATTAAAAAGTAGTTTTTCCAGTTCAGTTATAAAAGTATGATCGCATATAAGCTTAAAATTTGGAAATTCATAAATAATACTGCAAAAGATTATTATTACTTACAATTATTTTATAGTATTCAGCATGTAGTAATATTAATTATAATACCGGATCACAAAGCAAAAATATCCAAAACCAAGATAGCATTGGAGCTTTTGAAAAATAAGTTTTATATAGGAGTTTCCATGTAGGCTTATGAATTCACACATGGATGAGCTGCAAATAATGTAACAATAATTTTCTGTATTGTAAGTGCTTGTGTTGTATTACCCTTCTCCTTTCCATCCTGCAATAGTCATCTCAGGCAATTAACTCTTAGACTATTATGATGTAAAACCAGAATTTAAAATATTGATATGCTTCTTTTAAGGGATATACCTTTTCAAGATGGTTCCCGCAACTTAATATAATTGTATATTTGCAAAATAAAACTGCCATGGTATAATATAATATATACTTACCCAAATTTTCAACCATCTGTAATTTGTATGTTCATGAAAATTAACACCACTCTGGCATGTATTTTGTAGAACACATGAAGGAAAAAGAAACAAATTATGTTTCTTTTAAATTCTTTTAAAAGTGAAGACTATAAATAAGCAGCTGACAGCAAACTTAAAATTTAAATGTAAGTATGTTAAAACTGCCAAGTTCTTCCTGCTTTTGATTATATACAAACAATTAAGCTGGAATAAATAGGTGTCTGGTCTTGAAATATTTAACTGCAAGGCTAATATTGAATATTACATGAATGCAGACAGCAGGGGGGAAAAGCATATGTGAAATGAGACTGAAACACCTTCAGGGGTTCATAAAGACAAAGGATAAAATCATTTACACACATCTATTAAATACCCAATCTTCTCTTTTTCTTTCTCATTTAAATATAAAGTCCATAGGGAATAATCGTGTGGCATCTGGCTGGGTATTGTCAAAGGTTTTCTTTTGCATTGTAGGGATCTTGCTTTGCTATGCATTGTAAATGTGTAAGATCCATCAAGTACAATGAACCTTACTTGGCAATCAGTGTTGTCAGAATTTCAGCCTTAACTGGAAGTCAGCATCTAAGAATACAATGAGGCTCCTAATGTGGGTAAATATGAATAGGATTTGGCTGGTGGAACATACTATTGCCGAGATGATGATTTTAGGCCGATGTATCCATCTTCTCCCTTTGAGAAAATGGATATTGGCATAAAAAAAACCCTACAGATATAGTATACTTACTGCAGCGATTCACTTAACAAATGTGGCAAGGAAAATGGGAAAATGGAAAAAACCTCACTTAACAAATGTCTCACTTAGCGACAGAAAGTTTGGGCTCAATTGTGGGTGTTAAGTTGACAACTGTAGTAAAATGCGAGCAAAAGATTTTGGGATTTGTATACAATGTGTGCAGAAATGAAAGAGGAGCTAAGCAGATTCACTGAAGAAAACAAAGCGAAAGAATAATTTTAACTGCAAACTATGGCATAGACGGGGCACAAATATAGGCAAGATAATGGAAGAAAATTCTGCAAAATTCAATACAGGTAGTTTTCAAATTATAACTGGTTGCTTAATGACTGTTCAAAGTTATGCCAGACCTCTCCAGAACTATATATAACCTGATTTGAAGTTACAATGGCTGCTGCATGGACCCTCTTCCCCCCAGTCACATGATTTAATTTTGGGCACTTGACAATCCACTTCCCCCTACAGCTATTTGCAGTGTCCTGTGGTCATCTAACCATGATTTGTAATGTTTTTTCCTGGTTTCTGGCATTTATTTCCAGCTTATATCTACCATGTTTCCCCAAAAATAAGACAGGGTATTATTTTATTTTGATCCCTGAAATAAGCGCTTGGCCTTATTTTCGGGGAGGTCTTATTATTTTTGAGGTGCAGGAGGTGGCGAGCGTGATCACCTCATGGCTGCTGCCTTGTTGCAATATTTTTGGGGAGGGCTTATTTTCAAGGGAGGGCTTATTTTAGCACATGCACTCAAAAGCCTGATTGGGCTTATTATCCAGGGAGGACTTATTTTTGGGGAAACAGGGTAGATTATAATTGCTGTTAAATAAATGAAATCTTAAATACAGCAGCTGAAAGTTAGAATGAAACATGCAGCTGTTTAAAATAATTTATAATCTGACAAAGTATAACTATCCTCGTATATTCATCTATCTAGACATTGTCAGACAAGTAGGAAATTATTTGAGTATCTAGTATCCACAGAGACTTGTCTTAGCAAATAGGTTCCACAACTCATTGCTTGGTGTTATACTTTTCCATGGCTTTTAAAAGTCTTGCGTTTAAAATGCCACATTGAGTCAGGCAAATTATAATTGAATGCAATTAGGATTGCTGCAAGCTACAGTCTTCTTTCATTCCAGTTGAGTGAGATACAAGAAGATCTGAAATGACCAGGGGGCTTTCAAGACATCATTCCCCATTTATTTCTGTCCATCTATTTCTGCCCCCTCTACTTCTGTCAAAGCATTACTAATCCTGGAATCTGAAAGGTCAAAGTGCAACACCAGCCATTATTGTCATTCAGTGTGATTGGTCACCTGTTGTTTTTATAGTAGCAAACATCTGTAGAGCAGGGGTCTCCAACCTTTGCAACTTAAGTCTGAAGGACTTCAGCTCCCAGCTTTGCTGGCTGGAGAATGCTGGGAGCTGAAGTCCTTCAGACTTAAAGTTGCAAAGGTTGGAGACCCCTGCTGTAGAGAACCAAGCCAACATGCAGAAGCCCCTAATGTTCTTTATGAACAGAATACATATCAGTCAAAGGAACAGGGTCATGGGAAGAGTCACATAAGTGCAATTCTTTTTCTGTGAACACAAGCTATGTCCAATCCCTGCTTGAAAAATGTTAGATTCCACTAATGATTTTAACTATTAATACTTACTAGTGCTATCATGAAAAGAATTTGTAATATATCCAAACTCAAAACTCAGCTGCAAAACTGTATATCTTTTTGATGTAGCTTCTTTTGGAATTATTAATTGCTAGATGTGACTAATGTTTCCTCACTGTGCTTTTACACAGAACCCGAGAAAGAAAAATTAATGAAAACCACAGAAACCAAGAAGAAAAAGGGTAAATATATAAATATATATAAGTTTTAGGTTTATTTTTAGACTGCAAAAGTAGTAAAGAAATTCTTTTCAAGCCCATAGGGTTAACAAAGAATGTGGGGGGAAATTGTGGAAGGAAAAATGATTGGTTTTATTTACTTGAACTAGCACAACAGTTTCCCCGTCACCTGGAGGAAATTGATTATCTGGACCCGCGCCAGTCCGGCTTCTGGCCCGGTTACAGCACCGAGACGCGTTGGTTGATGATCTCTGGAGGGCCAGAGATGGGGGTTGTTCCTCCATCCTGGTCCTATTAGACCTCTCGGCGGCTTTCGATACCATCGACCATGGTATCCTACTGCATCGACTGGAGGGGTTGGGGGTGAGGGGCACCGTTTTACGGTGGTTCTCCTCCTACCTCTCCGGTCGATCGCAATTTGTGTTGGCAGGAGGGCAGAGGTCGACCTCGAGACCACTCACTTGTGGGGTGCCTCAGGGGTCAGTCCTCTCGCCGCTCCTGTTCAACACATATATGAAGCCGCTGGGCGAGATCATCCGTGGTTTTGGGGTAGAGTACCATCTGTACGCTGATGATACTCAGCTGTACATATCTACCCCAAACCACCCCAACGATGCCGTCGAAGTGATGTCCCGGTGTCTGGAAGCCATGCGGATCTGGATGGGAAGGAAAAGACTCAGACTCAACCCGTCCAAGACCGACTGACTGGTTTCCGGCGTCCCGGTACAACAAGTTGATGTCATCACTGGCCATAGGGGGCGAACATCTAGCCCCCATGGACAGGGCACGCAACTTAGGCGTCCTCCTGGATACCAGGCTGTTATTAGAAGACCATTTGACGGCCGTGGCCAGGGGGCCGTTCTACCAGGTTCGCCTGGTCCATAAGTTATTGGATCGGGACGCCCTTCGCACAGTCACTCATGCGCTCGTGACATCCCGTTTAGACTACTGCAATGCTCTCTACATGGGGCTCCCCTTGAGGTGCACCCGGAGACTGCAGCTAGTCCAGAATGCAGCCGCGCGAGCAATTATGGGAGCCCCTAGGTGCTCCGATGTAACACCGCTCTTGCGTGAGCTGCGCTGGCTGCCTGTGGCCTTTCGGGTGCGCTTCAAGGTGCTGATTATCATCTTTAAAGCGCTCCATGGCAAGGGACCTAGTTATCTACGGGATCGCAACCTACCCCATACATCCCTGTGGCCGATTCGCTCCCACAGAGAGGGACTTCTCCGGGTGCCGTCCACTAGGCAATGCCAGCGGGTGATTCCCAGGGGAAGGGCCTTCTCTGTGGTGGGCCCAACCCTCTGGAATGACCTATCCCCCGAACTTAGAACGACCATGGACCTCTGTTATTTCCGCCAGAAACTAAAGACGTACTTTTTCCAACAGGCCGGCCTGGCCTAACTTTACCTAGCCTTTAGCCTGACATCAAATTGTTTTAATTGGTTTTTAAGGGTAATAGTTTCATTTATTGTAAATTTTAGCACAGAGTTAATAATTTAATTTGATTTTAGATTTTGTATATTGTCATGTTTATATATGCTTTTTTAATTTCCTGTGCACCGCCCCGAGTCCTTTTTTGGGAAAGGGAGCGGTATATAAGTTTAATAAATATAATGTAATGTAATGTAATATATATAGCCTTGTCACATTAAATGGAGGTTTAAAAGCAACCAGAAATATGGGATTTTCTTAAAAAAGAAAAATGCAAAACAAAACGTATTTTAATGTATTTGATGTTTTCTATTGTTGTTTTTATTGTTGCCTGTTCACCACCCTGAGTCCCGGAAGGGAGAAGGGCGGTATAAAAATCTAATAAATAAATAAATAAATAAATAAATAAATAAATAAATAAATAAATAAATAAATAAATAAATAAATATTTTCATAGATATCTCAAAAGAGATTTCACAAAAGCCTTTGATGGCTGTAAAAGGAAATGGTAAATATCATTTCTAAGATTTTTTTTAACTAGGGCCATTTTAGGATTTCAGAAATGTTTTTGTTGTTTCTAAAGTGATTTAAGATAGTATATGTAATATTAAATTACATATAATATTATAGAATTGGGCTCAGTATTGCCAGTGAACAAACAAGGGTCCTTAATTTACCATTTTCCTCTTTTTTGGTGATAACTGTAGTTCACTTTCATCTAAGAGCTCTTCCACATATTGGGTTTGCACCACTCCTAGCTGGTTCCAAACCCCTCCAAACCAATCTTATGATTTCTATTGGTAGCTTGATTGATTTACTTCCAACCCTGCTTCAATAGGAATAGGTCTGAAGCAGGTTTTCAGCTGGAAAAATACGATATTTGTGGTGGGCTTGGCGAGAACTTTGGCATTATTCTCTAATTGCTTTCTGATCAATAGCTACTTAGTAAGTCCTATCAATAGCTATTTAACATTTTAAACGTTTGATAAATTGATTAATCAATTTATATGGCCACCCGCCTTGCAAATTGTGACTCTGCTTGGCTAACAGGGTTAAAACACAGAGACAAAAAGAAACCAAGTAAATATAAAAAAGACAATAACATTGACGTGTACCCAAGCCTAACCACAATCATAATCCCAATCACTACAAAACAAAACTTTTGTAATATCCTGATTCAATACCAGGGGAACTGAGCTGATGAAAGGAATTTTCTCTTCACTGGCTCATGTGAAGTGAGAGTAAGTGAAATATCCTTCCTTCCTTCCTTCCTTCCTTCCTTCCTTCCTTCCTTCCTTCCTTCCTTCCTTCCTTCCAATCTATATAAATAAAAATGTAAAATAGTTTGTAAGAAGCCGCTAATCTCAAAAACTACTGGACCGATTTACCTTAAATTTTCACACAATGTTCCCAAGGACTTCCGATAATAGAATACATACTCATTTTGTGCCTAGCACACATGTGTCATGTGCAAGGTACACAAATGTAAAATGTACCCACTGATCAGGTTTTCACCTCCCTGTAGCCGCCCATCCGGCTGCTTTCCAACAGTCGTTTCCTCAGCAACGTATGGAGGCCTCTTAGGGCCAAAACAAGGCACTGAGATAGCAAACTCCTAGGTGGCCCATAGAGAGAGAGAGAGAGGGAGAAATACAGTTTAATAAAAGAGGGACTAGCGGAGACATGATAGCAGCCTTCCAATATCTCAGGAGTTGCCACAAAGAAGAGGAAGTCAAGCTATTTTCCAAAGCATCAGAGGGCAGAACAAGAAACAATGGGTGGAAACTAATCAAGGAGAGAAGCAACTTAGAACTGAGGAGAAATTTCCTGACAGTTAGAACAATTAACCAGTGGAACAGCTTGCCTCCAGAAGTTGTGAATGCCCCAACACTGCAAGTCTTTAAGAAGATGTTGGATAGCCATTTGTCTGAAATGGTATAGGGCTTCCTGCCTAGGCAGGGAGTTGGACTAGATGACCTCCAAGGTCCCTTTCAACTCTGCTATTGCATTATTGTATTACAGTAGGTAGGTAGATAGAGGGATAAATAGAGAAGGAGAAATAAGGTAGGTAGGTAGGTAAGTAGGTAGGTAGGTAGGTAGGTAGGTGGATAGATAGATAGGGAGAAATACAGCAGGTAGGTAGGGGGATAGATAGGGAGAAATACAGTAGGTAGGTACGTAGAGGGATAGATAGAGAGGGAGAAATACAGTAGGTAGGTAGGTTGGGGGTTAGATGGTGGTTGTGTGTATGTGTGCAGGTGTAGATCTACACACAGATTGGTTGGCCATTTATCCAGACTGGGCCACAGCAACGCGTGGCCAGGTATAGCTAGTAAACAATAAAACAATTAAAACAAGGACAAATAGGCTGAAAAACAGCTTCTATCCCAGAGCAGTAACTATATTCAATTCTACACTAATATAGTGCATATTACACTATAACATACACAATAATGTAATATTAATGGAGTATCAGGGGTTTCAATTCAATTGTATAGAATGTGAAGGTATTTTTGTTTTATTTTTATAGTTTTTTTATGTACGATGTATATTGAAGATGGCATTTAACTTCGTTGTACGAGGTGCAATGACAATAAACTAAACTTCCTTCCTTCGTTCTTTCTTTCTTTTTCTCCTTCCATTTTTATGTCTCTCATTTCCCCTAGAACTACTGTAACATGTTTTCTTCTACCCTTCTCCTCCTCCTTTGTTGTTTTTAGTGTTGTAAGGTCAATAACACATAAGACAATTGTGGGTTGGTTTCAAATAACGTTTGAAAAATAGCAAGATAGAAACCATGATGGAGTAAGTTAGGTTTTATCTACCCATATGAACCATTGCTTTTCAATCCCAGCCACTAACCCTCTCCCCCCCCCCCCCAAAAAAAAACAACCTTTGGCCAATGAGTCATTGTTTCAGAGGTGGGTTTTTTTTAATCTAAAAAGGAAAAGAATGACCACCGTTTGGCAAATAAGCATTGGGAGCATGAGTAACTTTCAACTTCCTGCAAGCTTCCCCATTGAGTCCTTGTGGGAAGCTGGCAGGGAGCATTATAAATCTTCCTTCCTTCCCTTCAGGAAGTGAGGGTTTGTAAGTGAAGCACCAGCCTGGCGGCTGAAGCAGTCATAACTTTTCCAAATTCAAAAACAAAGGTGTGATGTACGGTTGATGTACTGTTTTGCCATGATGTACTGTTTTGTCAGTTAATGGTTATATAAGGAAGAGTTTTAGTAGTATATAGATACTGGATTTCATTTTCACAGTTCAAGAGCATAGCAGTAAAATCATAGAATCTTTTTAAATGGGCTAAATTATACTTCTAACAGTTGTAATGAACTGTGATTTTATGATAAAGAGAGCAACCAGCCTTTTTAATGCTAAATATCTGCAAAGCTATGAACTTTGATAATAATAATCTTCCAGTAGGTCTATAATGAAAAAGGGATAGACATTCATAATATGATATTGCTTTATTCACCTTAACTTTCTGGTTTGCTTTAATTCCTGATTCAGCACACACATGCTAACCCTTTTGTTACTGTTGCAAAAATATTGTGATTATAGCTTTTAAAATGGGGACTGATGCATTCATACTTAAGCAAGGAAAGACATGCTTAAAATTACACTTTGCAAGCTAAGAAAATTGTATTTTTCAGAGGCTGCAAAATCGAATGATGCAAAGCTTCCCATTGCCGAGAAAAAGAAAGGTAAGTATATTATTATATTAATCAAAATATCAAATTCTTGCATTTACTTTCCTTATCTTCAAATGAAAGGAGACCTTCCCCCTCAGAAAATATTTCACTATTTATGGTTATAATACCACCTAGTAAAAGGTAAAGATAAAGGTTCACCTCGCACATATGTGCTAGTCGTTCCCAACTCTAGGGGGTGGTGCTCATCTCCGTTTCTAAGCCAAAGAACTAGTGCTGTCCGAAGATTTCTCTGTGGTCATGTGGCCAGCATGACTAAATGCCAAAGGCACATGGAACACTGTTACCTTCTCATCAAAGGTGGTTCTTATTTTTCTACTTGCATTTTTGCATGCTTTCAAACTGATGGCTTAGCAGAAGATGGGACAAGTAATGGGGGCTCACTCCATTACGTGGCACTGGGAATTTGAACCACTGAACTGCCGACCTTCTGATCGACACGCTCAGCATCTTAGCCACTGAGCCACCACATCCCATAATACCACCTAAATTTACCTAATCCAATCTCAGGAGAGTATATCAGAGGCTGTCTAAAGACCATGTCAAAGTAAACTCATGATTTGCACTCTCTGAAACTCTAGTGAAAATTGGATTATGCAGTGTGTGTATAGGGTTGGGGTCATGATGGCCAATGAAAATTCCTCTAGTCATCTGAGAAAGGGAATTGGTGGAATTAATGAATGAAATATGGATGAATGAAATTAATCTGTATCTGTATACAAAGTCATTTGTATCTATTGTTCCAAAGATCAGAGAAACAAGCTCTCATGCCTATGATTACAGTATATGTTAAATGTATGTAATGTCTGTTATTTGGAGGGAGAGATGGCTGAGCCACCAATGTTAAGCAAATTAGTCGTGTAATATGTGTGCAATTTTTTGCTATTGTTTAGTGCTGCACGTAAGATTGGATCAGAGAGTCAATTAAGCTGTCTGTTATTTTTATGTGCTGCACTTTATATAATACAAATTGATCGTTCTTTAGAGCAAACATGTCCTTAATTCTTATTGTGCATGTCAGGACATTGATGTTTTGTCAAAAAAGAATAAGTGCTATGTCTAAATCGGTTGCAAGTGTCCATACTGCTTGAGGCTTTGCTAGTCTTCCCATTCTTTTTTTCATAATAGTAAGTGGCATGACACATAGCTCCTATGATAGAAGGTTTGAGAAAAGTCACAGCAAAAACCTCCAACAACCTCAGTCTAGTAAATCACATTTTTTCATATATTTACTCTATTGAACAGTAACAGAATTTCATTTTGGCATTCCTATTGAGAATTAAGGTTTTTCATGATTTGAGCGGTATGTCTCTTTTGCATTCAGGATCATCAATATGATACATGGAACATCACAGCATGCATCCATTTAAAATGTTACATTTTCTCTGCAAGTTGACCCCTTAATTACCTGTGGAGATCTCAGAATAAATAGAAAGAAAAAAAAGCATATATTAGTTTAATAAAAAATATTAACAAGCAAAATCAGTGGGGAAGCCAGCAGGAAGTCCGATTCCCATCGCTTTTTTAGTCCACCCATGGCAATTCTGTTTATTGCTTTTAGGTAAGGAAATATATCTGAAATTATGGCCCAATGGGTCATGGGTTGCCTAGTTTTTCTTTGTAGTTAGTACAATACAACAGGAGAGGAGGAGGATGGCCTCTTTTTTCCTACATCTCTTGCTGGGCCTGGATGTGGAAACTATCTAGGCCAAAGACATGGAAGCCAATTGTTGCATGAAGATTAACTAGCAGTAACACTCTCTTGCCAATGATTTTGCCTCTGACATCCTACTTTCGCTTTTACTTCCTGCCTCAGAAGAATAGGGTAAGAAAGCCCTCTCTTGCCAATCCTGGTTTTATTGCTTTCAGCAAGTAATATTTGTTAGATATTGGGAGGATTCTTTGCTAATGGAAAATGGGCTAAAATTATTATATTTCATTATTAATGTGCCAGTGTGCCTACAGTAAAAAATGACAATAAAGATTATCTTCTCTTCTCTTCTCTTCTCTTCTCCCCTCCCCTCATCCCCATATCCCCATCCCCATCCCCATCTCATCTCATCTCATCATCATTTGGAAAGGGAACTATTTCTAGAAAATTAGCATAAACATTTCAAGCATCTAAAGTTCAAAATATGTTATAGTCAATATATAACCAAGCTTCCCAAATCCTCCAATCCTAAATCTGAAGAGAGACAAGAATATGAGAGAGTGAAGTTCCCTGGGAAGAGACGTTCACTCAGATCTCTTCTGATTAATAGATTTTTCAAGCTACTTAATAGTCCTATGCTTCCTTTTCCTTTCTTTTAAAAAAAAATGTTATCTAGAGGATTGGGGTATTGTCTAGAAAATCACAGGAGTTAATGCTGGGTTTCACAGATAGAACAAGGACTTGGCAAACATTTTCTTCTTTGAGGGGTTCTTGGTGCTCTTTGAACTTGGTTGAATTCAGAGTCAAGCTCAGAGAGCACCAAAGACCCTTCGTTTCAGCTCTGAATTATTTTCTTTCACTGCCTCACCAAGAACATCTATGGGGTAGTGTTACTTACTTGAGTGGTGTCCACATAAGCCTGCTAGATTATAGATTGTTTTTTCATTATTCTTCTCTATCCCTTTCCAGATACCACCACTGAGTATTGATCCATGATAGAAATAAGTGGTGTTCTGAAATGTTTCAGTTCAACTATTGCCATTTCCCAATAATGCACTTACAGTAGGAGCACACATTTGACTGATCTCTCTTCAGAAACCTAATAACCCGAGTCCCTGTGGGGAGAAGGTGCGGTTTATAAGTATTAAAATTGAATTGATTGATTGAAGCCATTTCTGGTTGGAGGTGAAAAGGCACAGGTAGCCTACTCAGTTGTATGGCAGCATTCCTTTTTGTTTATTTGTTTCTCCCATCACTGGATTTTTAATAAGAGCTGTGGGACTAATTTCCTTATGACTTGGTAATGGTGGTTTGGTAATGCCTGTGCGCCGCCCTGGGTCCTAACAGGGAGAAGGGCGGGGTATAAATTCGATAATGAATGATGACTTCTAGCAACTGTTTGGGATTTTCTTTAACTCTATTGTCTGCAAAAAGTGAGGCACGTGTGCATTTTAAAAAGATTCATATTTTTTTCAATCCAAATTTATCTGTTTTTAATAATAGAAATGCCCATGAGTTTTGCTGTTTCAGCCTTTTAAATGTTCTTTCTTGCACAGCTATAAAGTCTAATGGCATGTTTGCAATTGATAGCATGGTGGATAAAACATATCATGCTTCCTAAATTTCCATATTTTAAATAGCACTGTTTGATATTCTCATTCATGCTGACTTGCAGGCTGCAGCTGCCAAGCACACCAGGCAACCTTTTCCAATTATGCTTCCTTATTTAAATACCCACTTGATCTGAAGCAAAACCAAATAATGGGACATGGGTTGAAAGAGGCAATGAAATAAGGAAATAAAGATCAAGAGACGCTGAGATATCAAACAAACCTTCCCACCCAAAGACTATAGTATCTCTGCAGTTCAGCTGTGAAGCAGACTGATAGTGCAATCATATACATACCTGCCAGGGGTGAAATTCAACAGGTTCTGACTGATTCTGGAGAACCGGTAGCAGAAAGTTTGAGTAGTTCGGGGAACTGGCAAGTACCACCTCTGGCTGGCCCTAGAGTTGGGTGGGAATGAAGATATTGCAGTATCCTTCCCCTGCCACGCCCACCAAGCCATGCCTACAGAACCAGTAGTAAAAAAATTGAATCTCACCTGCTCTATGTTATGAGTCCATGGTCCATGGGAGCTGGATCTTTGACAGTGGAGGGTTATAACTTGTGTAGGAATGGTCATAAGTAGAGTGTCTCCATACTAGAGAGCTAAGATGTTGCATAGAGATGTTCTCTGCTGGTTTTACTAAAGAAGAAATGGGTTGTGTATTGGATTATATACATGCTTGAGTGTCAGCTTAAACATGTAGACTAGACTAGACAAGAAATGTGGCCAGGTGAGCTAATTCTATTTGTAAGGTTACATCAGTGCTTCTCAATTATTTTCTGTCATGCCCCCCTAGGAAGAAGAAAACATTTCGCGCCCCCCGCGCGACTGTAAATAGTATCATCCGGGTCTAAAAGTCACACGGGCGGGTTTGGCTAATCAGGATAGAGCATCATGTCTATCCAATCGGGTCAAACGCGCCCCCCTTTACGGAGCCTCGCGCCCCCCCTGGGGGGCGCGCCCCACTATTTGAGAAGCACTGGGTTACATTAACAAATCATGCAAGTGTGAAAGTATAAATCTCTCATGATCTCTTTTTACAGCCTGATAAGTTGGGGAGAATCCTTTCTGAGTTTATTTATCTGACCATTATGCATCTGAGAGCTCTAGCAATTCTTATCTGATCTTTCCCCAGATAGCACTTCGTAGTTCCCCCAAGGTCATTCCCACATATCCTTACATCAAGCAAGGCTAGCGAGTCTGTATATTATTTACTCTATAATAATAATAATAATAATAATGTTGAATTTATTGACCGCTCCCTCTCCCCACAGGGACTCGGGGCGGTATTGAAACTTAATATGATGTTACCATATGGTGATAATAATAATAATAATAATAATAATAAAGTTGCATTTATTGACCGCACCCTCTCCCCACAGGGACTCGGGGCGGTGCACAGGGAAATTAAAAAACGAAAAATATACAAAATACATACAAATTAAAACGAATTAAACTCAATCAATCCTGTGCTAAAATCCCCTTAACTAAAAACATCCAATAAATATAGTATACATTTAAAAACCCATAGACAGAGAGACTACCCTAGGCCGGCCAGGCGGAAAAGATGAGTCTTCAATTTCAGGCGGAAGGAGCGGAGGTCCGTGGTCGTTCTGATGTTAAAACAAAAAGAGCTAAGCAGGAATAGGGAGGAAATATGGGCATGTGAGTTCATTCTTTTGTTATCAGTTCAATTTTCAGTCTGATTTATAGCTTTAAATAAACTTCAAGCTATTAGAAATAATGTAAAATGATGTAATGTACAGTACAGTATAGCAAAGATAAGAAATGTATTCAAAATTTAGATGGGCTGACAATCTTGACTTTAAAAAGAAACTATTGGATTTGTTTCCTTTCTCTTTAGAAACTGACATTAAAAAGGGGGAAAGCCCAGCTAAAACAGGTATGGTAACTAACTGATTCTAAATAATTTGGATTAGAAGTGTTTGCTACTGATTTTTTTAATTCTTTGGACAATGCTATAGTGCTCAACCTGAGAAACATAATTTCAGTTGTCAAAGTTGCTAATTTTTAATTATTCTTTCATTTGTATTAAAAGAACTATGTATTATGTTCTCTTAGCATTAATAGACTCAAGTCATTAATAGTTGATTAAAATTACAATTGTCTAAAATCCCTCTTTGTTCAATAATACTATAATTGTCTAAAACTCTGTTGTAAATAATGAGGTTTACTATATTCAGTCTGTACCATAAAAGTTGTGATTCCATAATGTCAAATCAGAAATATTTTGACAAAAATATTGTATATTTTTAAAACTTTCCACTACTTGTAACTTGTTTTTAAACAATGTACAATCAGCCTATACAGTGTACAAATTGGTCATACACATGTTCCCCTTTCTCTTATTTTATGAAAGCAGAATTGTTTTACCTATGCAAACTGCTGAAGATAGTAATTGGTAATGTTTATTGGTCCATTGGCTATTACACCTAATGTGTTATAAAATCTTTCTTTGCTATATATATGTATTTAATAAATTAATAAATAGCTCTTCCAATTAAGTGGTTTTGGGTCAAAGAGAAATTACAGGTTTTACACTTTTGGAGAGCACATAGTTGGAAACAACTGTTGTAATAAATAAATATCTGGTTTACACCTTAAACTGACTGATAGCTAGAAAGAAAGCAATTGTTATTTCTTATATCATTTACATTTTTTTTAGCTTCCAGCATGATAAAACAAACCAAGAACATTTCTCACCCTGCCATTACAGGTATGATTTTGTCTCTTGTGGTTCTTTTTAAAAATTGATTTGCTATTTTTCATTTTTAATTCATTATTAGTGACTTAGAGCTGCAGTAGCAAGATAGCTAGCCATCTAAATAGGATCAGTATATGATAGTGATGGATAGATGGATGGATGGGCGGGCGGACGGGCGGGCGGGCAGGCAGGTAGGCAGGCCGACATACTGACTTTTTCATTTATACATATCTGCTATGTTAGCAGAATAGACACTGTAAAGAAGATAAGAATTATGTATATGGGAAATCCCTCAGGGCTTTCTAAAACAGTTTGTGTGCAAATTAACTATTTATCCTATTGAGTACTTTAGAGGCATCCAAGGATTCAGTACTATTATCAAAAAGACAAAAAAAGGGTTAGGATTTTAGGATTTATTAAATTTTTAGACCGCCCTTCTCCCTTGCGGGACTCAGGGCGGTGTACAGGCAATAATAAGATCAATAATATAGAGCATAAAATACAATTAAAAATACAATTAAAATATATTAAATAGATTGGCCTGATCTAAATCCTGTTAAAAAAACCTTACTAAAACCAATTTAAAAACTAAAACAATTTAAAAAACTACGCCAGGCCAGCCGCACGAAACAGATAGGTCTTTAAGGCCTGATGGAACTGGCGCAGGTCCGTGGTTGTCCGTAGGTCAGGGGGTAGGTCATTCCAGAGGGCAGGAGCTGCCACAGAGAAGGCTCTCCCCCTGGGGGTCGCCAGCAGGCATTGCCTGGCCAACCGCACCCTGAGGAGGCCCTCTCTGTGGGAGCGGACTGGTCGGTGGGAGGTGTTTGGTAGCAGGAGGGGGTCTTGCAGATAGCCAGGTCCCTTGCCATGGAGCGCTTTGAAGATGGTTACTAATACCTTGAATGGTTGCACCATACAATGCAAGATCTGCTTCTTTCATACATGCATACAATGTCACAACAGCATAAAACTTGTTGTTATGTTAGAACAGAGCTCACATGTCTAGCTATATTATGGTGGCAGTAATAAAAGGAACTGCTTGGTTATGGGGGAGACACTCCAAGTGTCAAAGATAAGGGAATTGCTACCATTTCATCACTGTGTGAGGATATCCTATTCTCACAAGAATCTTAATTCCAAGGGTTCTTGCAAAGGGCACCTCTCTGTCTCTCCTGATGCAGGGCTCCAGAAATGTTAACACATTAACCTGAATGTAGCCCATTGGTTGTGTATGCTGGTCCAGTGAAGCCTAAATTAAATCCCATGATTTTGCCCTATTCAGAGAGAATGGAGATGCCAGGACCTTGACTTGATGTTAGGGATTATATTGTAGAGAGCAAAACCAATGGATAACCAAAGTCTCACGGCTTCTCTAAGGTTAGAAATAAAGTGGATGGAAACCACAGTAACCTCTTTAACATATTGCATTAATCCATGTTTAATGATATATTTAAGATACTTTTCTTTACAATGTATGCAAATTACTGAACATTAAGTGCCAGTTCTGAAATTAACCGATACAGTACAAGATAATTTATTCTCTTGATCTTGCCCAATTTCACTTATAATTTCTAGCTAGGAAATGACTGCAGATCCTTTTGTTAATACATTAATGTTCTTCTGAAAGAGAGTACCATGCCTCATTGTTTAAAGGATGTAATTATTAGACCTCTACTTAAGGATGCCTTTTTGTCTTCTCCAGAAATTTCACATAGCACATGCATTTAGCATCACACTGACCCTTGGAAAAAGTGTATTATGCTTGTGTTAAAAGCATTAAAAGGCTGCCAATTTACTTCTAGTTTTGATACAAGATGATAGATATTACCTTTAAAAGCTCACATGGCCTAACAATTCACTGAGAGATGGTCTCCTAATTCTCGTAAATCTACAGATGCTAAAGGCTCATCGGGAGGTGACTTGGAGTCAAACTCTTTCAATCGTTATCTGGAAGGTGTTCCCTAATGAGCAGAGAGGACAGATCTCTGCTTTTTCTTTTTAAGTCCTTTAAAATAAGATACATTTTAACAGGCTTTTTGATTATTTAAATTCTGGTTTTCATTTTTAAACTTTGGGTGTTCTTATTGAAGAGCATCAAAAGACTTCAAGAGCCAACAGTATCAAAAGTATATGAAGTAAGTAATACATCAAAGAAATAAAACCACAGCCAAGACTTCAGAAAGAATAAAGTTACTAATGGCTCCTAATCATTTGTCTATAGATTATGTCCAATATCAGAGGCAGGATACTTCGGACAATGCAGGTCCTGAATAATAAAGCTGGTTAGATACCATGGAAACAAAATGCTGAGCTACATTCTCTCTCCCCCACCCCCACCCCATTATCTGTTATGACAATAGGTATTGTTTATATTCTTTTCTTTATCTTTTCTTGTTTTTTGCTCAGCATAGTTGATGATTCTAAACTGATTGTTTTCCTCTTACAATTATCTATATAAATAAAAATGTAAAATAGTTTGTACAAATCCACTAATCTCAAAAACTACTGGACCGATTTACCTCAATTTTTCACACAATGTTTACAAGGACTTCGTATAATAGAATACTAACTCATTTTGTGCCTAGCACACATGTATCGTGTGCAAAGTACACACATGTAAAATGTACTCACTGAAACTGTGAGAATTCCCTGTAGCCACGCCCATCAGACTGCTTTTCAACTGTCAGTGTTGGAAGAGGCCTCATATGGAGGCCTCTTAGGGCCAAAAAGGCACTGGGATAGCAAACTCCCAGGTGGCCCATAGAGAGAGAGGGGGGGAGAAATACTGCTCAAGACTGTTCTCTGAGGTAAAAACACGGGGGCAGGCAGCTGCTTTAAACTATTTAATACGAACTGAACCAAACTGTAACAAAGAACCACCCATCTGACAGCAAATACAGTTTAATAAAAGAGGGACTAAGGGAGACATGATAGCATTCTTCCAATATCTCAGGGGTTGCCACAAAGAAGAGGGAGTCAAACTATTTTCCAAAGCACCTGAGGGCAGAACAAGAAGCAATGGGTGGAAACTAATCAAGGAGAGAAGCAACTTAGAACTGAGGAGAAATTTCCTAACAGAACAATTAACCAGTGGAACAGCTTGCCTCCAGAAGTTGTGAATGCCCCAGCACTGGAAGTCTTTAAGAAGATGTTGGATAGCCATTTGTCTGAAATGGTAAAGGGTTTCCTGCCTAGGCAGTGGGTTGGACTAGATGACCTCCAAGGTCCCTTCCAACTCTGCTATTGTATTTTTGTATTACAGTACGTAGGTAGAGAGGGGAATAGAAAGAGAGGGAGAAATACAGTTTAATAAAAGAAGGACTAGGGGAGACAGGATAGCAGCCTTCCAATATCTCAGGGGCTTCCCCAAGAAGAGGGAGTCAAGCTATTCTCCAAAGCACCTGAGGGCAGAACAAGAAGCAATGGGTGGAAACTAATCAAGGAGAGAAGCAACTTAGAACCGAGGAGGAATTTCCTGGCAGTTAGAACAATTAACCAGTGGAACAGAAGTTGCCTCCAGAAGTTGTGAATGCCCCAACACTGAAAATCTTTAAGAAGATGTTGGATAGCCATTTGTCTGAAATGGTTTAGGGAGTGATGGCTAACCTTTTTTGGCTCGCGTGCCAAAAGCAGGGGGAGTGCAGGGGCGATGTGCACAGATGTGCCACATCCATAATGCTATGTGCATGACCCCTGCATTTGGCATGCTTTTAACGTCCTCCCCAGGCTCCAGAGGCTTTATAGGAAGGCTGTTTTCACCCTCCCCCCACCTCCAGAGGGCAAAAAATGGCCTCAAAAGAAGGCCTAAATCAGCTGGCCAGGGCACACATGCACACTGAAGCTGACAGGGCAATGCCTCGCATGCCCTAAGAAATAGTTCCGTGTGCCACCTGTGGCACCCGTGCCATAGGTTCACCATCATGGGTATAGAGCTTCCTGCCTAGGTAGGCAGTTGGACTAGATGACCTCCAAGGACCCTTCCAACTCTGCTATTGTATTATTGTATTACAGTAGGTAGGTAGATAGAGGGATAGATAGAGAGGCAGAAATAAGGTAGGTAGGTAGGTAGATAGGGTGATAGATAGAGAGGGAGAAATACAGTAGGTAGGTAGGTGGATAGATAGGGAGAAATACAGTAGGTAGGTAGGTGGATAGATAGATAGAGAGAAATACGGTAGGTAGGTAGGTAGAGGGAGAAAGGAAGAAATGCAGTAGGTAGGTAAGTAGAGGGATAGACAGAGAGGGAGAAATTCCGTAGGTAGGTAGGTAGGTAGGTAGGTGTATAGATAGATAGGAAGAAATACAGTAGGTAGGTAGGTAGGTAGAGGGAGAAAGATAGAAATGCAGTAGGTAGGTAAGTAGAGGGATAGACAGAGAGGGAGAAATACCATAGGTAGGTAGGTAGGTGTATAGATAGGGAGAAATACAGTAGGTAGGTAGGTAGAGGGAGAAAGGAAGAAATACAGTAGGTAGGCAGGTAGAGGGATAGATAGAAAGGGAGAAATACGATAGGTAGGTAGGTAGAGGGATAGATAGAGAGGGAGAAATACAGTAGGTAGGTAGGTTGGGGGTTAGATGGTGGTTGTGTGTATGTGTGCAGGTGTAGATCTACACACAGATTGGTTGGCCATTTAACCAGACTGGGCCACAGCAACGTGTGGCCGGGTATAGCTAGTATACATATATTACTTCATGATTTCCCCCCCCCCCCCCACATCCATTCGTTTGTGTAAGTGTATACGCATGGACATACATTCTCTTACATATTCTATTAAATGGCTAGTTCTTTTAGAGTAGTCATGCTCCTGCAAATCAGGAAATATTTTCTGGCACTATCGTCCACTTGCTTGAAGAATTTTCATTTGGAAACTTTGTCTGTGGCCCATTTGAACACACATAAAATGAGTACCCATAAAAATGAATACCCACTTGGCATTCTAGAAAGAAGAGACTACTCATTAAAACTATAAAATGATTATAAAGAATAGCGACAGGTGATACCAAGAGAGGAACCAAAATAAATAGTGTCCAAAATTAATGAGCCCAGAAGAACTGATTATTTTGAAATAGGAGCATGCTTCTTAAATATATGCCTAGGAATTTTGACTTTCACAAGTCCCTCTGATGTAACCAGAATAAATGCTTATATTGTAGACAACAAAAGTAAGGAATATCCTGAACTCTTTCTGTGCTTTGTCAAACAGTGGCACGGAATCACTACCGTTAATTTGCTCCCTATGGAGCAATACCTTTGAGGCAGATGCTACTAATTACCGGTACCTTATTTTGTACATTATATGCTCATCTCTTTTTTTATCATTGGAGTAGTTCCAGTCCACAGCCAAAATGTTTCATTATTGTGAAAAGGAATGTCACACAGGTAGTCTTTGACTTATGTCTGGTAATTTAATGATTGCTCAGATTTACAGTGGAGGTCTCCACAGCTATTTACAATCCGGATTCGAAGGTCTGACAGCAATCCTTCTCCATAGTTAGGTAATTCACATTTTGTGCATTCAGCAACCGGTTCTCATTTATATCCATTGGTAGTATCCCACAGTAATATGCCACAATTTACTTCTTTTTTTTGCTAGAAACTGGCATTTACTTCCAGTTGACTCAATATAAAGATTGGCTAGCATATTTCTTTCCTTGTTGCCTAAGAATTTCACTTCCTGAGCTAAAGGATATGTTGCTGTGCTACCATTGTCCTGGTGAATTTCAGAACACATTGTCATGATTTCATAGCAGCTGTGGGTCTATCTTAAATAGCATCTCACCTCAGTCCTTCTTCAAGGCATCTGAGATTGATTTGTCTGTGTCTAATGAGGTGATGATGATCAGGCTGTAGAAGAATTTCCTCCAGTTCCATCGTCCTTAATTAATTTCTAATTAATAGTATTTAGATTGATTGAGTCTAAAGTAGGGGATTATTTCAAGAAAAAATCTAAATGTCTTTCTGATAGCTCTTAGAATTTTCTTCCTTATCATGGTAGGCAATTGTGTCAATGCCTAGATTATGGAAAAAGAAAAAAACCCTAGAGCAATTGACATGATTGTTCTTCACCAAATAGCAGCATCACTTAGTTTCCTGCTTTTTAAAGATAATGACAATGAAACAATTAAAGTGATTGATACATTGATATTAGCATAAAATTTAGAATAAGTCCATTGGAGAGGTGAGATCTAACATATGTCTCCTTGATAGTTGTGTTATGAAGTCTGTGAAATTTGGCGGGGGGGGGGGGGGAGGAATAAGTAATAGGAGCAACAGTGAATGCTTCTTTGAAACAAATTGTGAATATATGCATAGGATCATAGTGATCAACAAATCTATTTAGTCCAATTCCCTGCTTCTTGAAGCATCAAAATACAGCATTTCCAATCGATTACTTGTCTCCATTTAAACACATCTGGATACTGGATTTCACAGTCTAATATTCTAATATTCTACTGGAATATGGATTTTGTATGATGTGGAATGTCTGATTTTGTAACTTAAATCAATCGCCCCATCTCATTCCTTCCGAATCCCATGATATTGGGTAATTTTTATCAGGATGGACCCAGCAGGCAAAGCTAGTTCTATCTAGACAGGCATTATGCATCACAACGGATTTAGCAGATTGTAATCTGCTAAACATTATTATGTATTTCTTATCTATGTTTACATTCCAAAATTATTTTATCTGCATCTTTGTGTTATTTTCAGTCGAAAGGTAGAATAGAAAAGTTATAAATTAATAGTCTGCAATCCTGATAAAAGTTCCACTGACTTTTAACATATGGTACAACACTTGTCCTATGGTAGATGACTTCTGTCAAGGCCTGGATATGGGCAGTGAATCTGTCCTGGTCTTATTTGCTGTCTCAGTGATGTTTGATACTATAGAGCAGAGCTGTCAAACTCTCGGCCCAGATGCGTCATGCACTGGCTATGCCCATGCCTAGTTTAGTGAAGGGGGGGAAAGCCCCGATACATCACGTGACACCACCATGATGATGTGAGTTTGACACACCGCTATAGACCATCAGGCCACTTGCTGGAACTAAGAATAGGAGGTATGGTTTTATAATAGTTTAGCTCCTTCAATGGAACTCATTCCATCAATGGAACAAAGGGGGGCAGGGTAAATCCAGGATTAGGGTGGTGGGTGATGGGGAAAACCCACCAGGGAATGTTTTTAGGCCGGCTAGGGGCCGTGATGGGTGTGTGTGTAGGGTCTAGAATTGAGGGGGGGGGGGTGAAGGTCTGTCCAAAAGAGGGCCACTCCATCTGCACTGTGAGTCGGAGGGGAAGGTATGGCGGGAGCCAAGGGCCATATCAAGTAAGAGGAGGGCGTACCCGCTGCCTTCAAGCGGTGACGCCCTCCGGCCTTCATGGCTACCCTTGTGGCCCAGGGGGCTTAGGATCTCAGGGTCTCCGGCTGCTGTTGTGTAATGCCAGGTCTGTGGTCAATAAAGCTCCCCTCATCCACGATCTAGTTTTGGAGGGGGGTGCGGACCTGGCGGGTATTACGGAGACCTGGTTGGGCCAAGAGGGGGGGGGTGCCCCTCATTGAAATGTGCCCACCAGCCAAGAGCCCAGGGTCTGGGTGGGGTTTGAATGGGGAGGAACAGGCTCCGACTCAACCCATCCAAGACCGAGTGGTTGTGGCTTCTGGCATCACGTATAGTCAGTTGATGCCATCTCTGACTATTGGGGGCGAGACATTGGCTCCCGCAGAGAGGGCTCGCAACTTGGGTGTCCTCCTGGACTCTCGGCTGTTCCTAGAAGACCACGTTACAGCCATGGCCAGGGGGGCTTTCTATCAGGTTCGCCTGATATGCCAATCCCTTTCGGGATTGTGACGTCTTACGCACGGTCACTCAAGCCCTCATCACCTCCTGTCTGGACTATTGCAACGCTCTACATGGGGCTTCCCTTGAGGTGCACCCGGAGGCTCCAGTTGGTTCAGAATGTGGCCGCGCAGGGGATTCTGGGAGCCTCTAGATGCTCCCATGTGACACCTCTCCTGCGTGAGCTGCACTGGCTGCCTGTGGCTTTCCAGGTGCGCTTCAAGGTACTCGTGACCATCTTTAAAGCACTCCATGGCAAGGGACCTGGTTACCTGCAAGACCGCCTCCTGCTGCCAAATACCTCCCACCGACCAGTTCCCTCCCACAGAGAGGGCCTCCTCAGGGTGCGTCGGCCAAACAATGCTGGCTGGTGACCCCCAGGGGGAGAGCCTTCTCTGTGGCAGCTCCCGCCCTCTGGAATGACCTACCCCTGGGCTAAGGATGATCTCGGACCTACATCTCTTCCGTCGGACCCTGAAGACGCATTTATTTTGTGCTGCCGGCCTGTCATAGTTTTAAAGGGATTTTAAATAGCGATTTTAGTATGGGATTTTAAAGATGTAGGCCATTTATTTAATACCTTTGAACACATTGTTTTAGATCACTTATTTTATTATGGCTGTACACCGCCCTGAGTCCCGATAGGGAGAAGGGTGGTATAGAAATCAAATAAACTTCAAACTTGTCTCTTGGAGTTGTGAGTGCTCCATTGCTAAAACTCAAAGACGCATAGGTCTGAGAGTGATCTTGGAGGTCTTCTAGTCCAACCCTAAGGAGGTCTTCAAGAAAATATTGGACAGCCATTTGACCAGGATGGAATAAAGTGTTCTGCCTTGGGCAGGGAATGAGGCTAGAAGATCTCCAAGGTCCCTTCCAACTCTGTGATTCTGAGGCTCTTTCCTAAAAGCTCCTAAATAGCTTTTATCCTTGGCCATCAGACTTCTGAATCAGTAGTGGGTTCCTACCAGTTCGGACTGATTCAGCTGAACCAGTAGTGGTTTGGCGGCCTGGATCACTGGAACCAGCAAAGACACAGGCCTGCCACGCCCACAAACCGGCAACACCATCTTGTTTTTCAATTTTGCGCATGCGCAAAATCATTTTAATTGGATTGCGCATGCGCATGCAGCGCACATCAAGCGGACATGCATAGGGCACACATGAGTGAACCGGTAGTAATGCCTGCCGGAACACCACAATCAGGTTTAATATGATAGGCTTGCAGGGCCAATGTAACATGCAACATGCTTATACCAGGGTAATATAATGTTATATAGATATATGTGTGTGGTAATGTGTGCCAATTATTACTTACTTTGGTCTAGGGATTTCTTTTTTCTTTTATTTATTGAGTTATTGAGACGTAATCTGTGTTTTTGGAGGGGATGCACCAAGGGAGGCTCATTCAGTTTCACAGTACACATGTGCATTGACAATAAAGGTTTGATTTGATTTGAGCAGGCAGTAGTAGGAAAGAAAAGACTGATCTCTTCAGCACTCTCCCAAGAGTGTCACATAGACTGGTCCTCTTGATTCTGCATTTATATGAAGCCCTTGAGGGAGATCATTGGTAGGTTTACAACAGTGTCTAACAATATGTTGCCACCATGCAGGTGATATGGAAGGTCTCATCCTGTAATTGGAAACTATAAATATCTGGATGTGGTGAAAAAACTGAGGTTGAACTTTAACAAGATGTAACTTTGGGCTTTGTTTTTTATTGTTTTGGATATCGGAGAGATTAAAACCCTTTGGACTGGCAAGTTTTTATTGCATTCATTGGGTGAATTTCTGTCTCCTTAAAATGATGATGGTGTACGGCAGTGGTGGGTTTCTGTAGGCTCGCACCTACTCACGAGAGCCGGTTGGTGAAATTTAGAGAACCGGTGAGAGGGGGTTCCACTGGCATACCTGGAAGTAAATCTGGCCCGCCGCTGCCAGTGACCCAACGGGAAGGAAAGGAAGCAAGGAAAGAAGGAAGGAAAGAGAAAGAAAGAAAGAAAGAAAGAAAGAAAGAAAGAAAGAAAGAAAGAAAGAAAGAAAGAAAGAAAGAAAGAAAGAAAGAAAGAATTTATCATCACAATTGAGTCCAAAATTTTGGTTGCTAAGCAAGAGCATTGTTAAATGAGTTTCACCACATTTTAAAAGGTGGCCACTCCCACCCTGTCACATGACTGCCAAGCCACGCCCACAAAAGAGGCCACACCTACAGAGTAGATTCTAAAAAAATTTGAAACCCACACTGGTGTACGAGATTGCATCATCATCACTTTAGAGTCATTGTGTTCCCACAAGTGCTCCATGTCCACTCCCTCTTGAATTCTGTTGACCCTTATCTGGCACAATTTAGTGTTGAACTTTATTTGACCAGATTCTTGTGTATAGGTTGAATAAATCTTCTATGCTGCAACTTTATGAATAGTCTTGATTCTTTGTGCCTGATAGGAGATGAGCTATGGGGAGAAGAGAGATTATGTTTTATTTAGAGACAGTGATAAACTACTAAAATTGTTTTTACCTACTGTGATGAAGGAAAAAGTCATTTCTTTTTTCTTTCTTTTTCTCCTTTCTTTTTTTTTCCTTTTACACACTCCCTGGTTTTTCTTTTTCTTATATTTTTCTGTTTGTATTTTTGCAGTACTCTATGCATTGATTTTTATTCATTTCATTTATCATTTTTAATACGTTATTTTTAAAAAAAAGAGAGAATGGAAGTTGCCTACTGTGTGCTGACACTGTTATGACTCTGGTGGTATATAAACATAAATGCATAATTTGGAACACTATTACCATAAATTGACTTTTATTGCCTGGAAAACCATTGCGTAGAAAATTACATTATAGTGACTTTTGGCCATAAAAATGTTTCATTTTGCAATCTGTATTTTCTAAAGATTAGAGGGATACAGGAACTAAAATTAATTATTTTATTTTGTTTTTCTTTGTTTCCTTTTTTTTTTTTAGGCAAGGAGGCAGAACATAAAATACCAAGTAAGTTTCTAAACTTTACAACTATTAAAAAATACAGGAACAGTGATGATGGTTAGAATTTGATATTTGCCAGCTGGGTTTTTACTGACAGTGGCAAACGTGTATTCTTTGCCTATCTTTTAAAGCAGCTGTGGGCCTTGGAATTTCTCCAGAGCAGATCTGGAGGTTTCACAAGGAGGTACATTGAGTTCCATTCACAGATGGATGTTGTATTTTCTCATTGAAATGTGGTTGTAATCATACTTTAGCTGTATGGCGTAGTTATAATAGCTTTACTCCAGTAATACAATACAATATAATAGCAGAGTTCGAAGGGACCTTGGAGGTGATCTAGTCCAACTCCCTGCCTAGGCAGGAAACCCTATATCATTTCAGACAAATGGCTATCCAACATCTTCTTGAAGACTTGCAGTGTTGGGGCATTCACAACTTCTGGAGACAAGCTGTTCCACTGATTAATTGTCCTAACTGTCAGGAAATTTCTCCTCAGTTCTAAGTTGCTTCTCTCCTTGATTAGTTTCCACCCATTGCTTCTTGTTCTGCCCTCAGGTGCTTTGGAGAATAGCTTGACTCCCTCTTCTTTGTGGCAACCCCTGAGATATTGGAACACTGCTATCATGTCTCCCCTAATCCTTCTTTTTATTAAACTAAACTAATATATGTGACTGTCACATGATTTTTCCAGACTATTTATTTATTATTTATTTATTTTATTTTATTTGTAGACCACACCCTCTCCCTGAAGGGACTCGGGGCGGTGCACAGGACTTTAAAAACATATATAAATACAACAATACAATATTTAAAATAGAATTAAATAATTTACCTGCGCTAAAAGTTTAAAATCTTAAAACCTTAAAACTCTTTATACTAATCCCAGCAATCCCTATTACAACAATTTAAATTTATATTACAAACCTAGGAAGGATAGATTATATAATAATGTCCTATCTATCTATCTATCTATCTATCTATCTATCTATCTATCTATCTATCTATCTATCTATCTATCTATCTATCTATCTATCTATCTATCTATCTATCATAATCTATGAATAAATTATGGCAAAGTACAATATTAATCATATTTCTTGCAAATCAAACCTAGAAATGTCATGATATTTATGAAGAAGCAGCCAGGTAGAGTGGGCACTGACCAGGATTCTAATAAACTAGACTACTCAACTGAAACCCAAAGTTCCATTTGTTTCATTTCATGGAGCTCCTCAGAATAGAGTGGTGCCTAACAGAAGGGCTTCAGGTCATTGAGGAACCTGCTTGGTCTAATCATCTTAAAAGGTTTCTCCTCCCTGCAGTAGTTGATGGCCCTAGTTACATAGGCCCTTATTTCTTTTATATGAAGGAGATATTATGAAGTTACCAAGACCATTTGCATGTTCTCAATAGACTGCTAATACATACCCATTCCAGAACTGTATTGTGTGTAGGGTTATCTTCTCAGAGAAAACCTACGCATGGCCACACATGTCACTTCATTATCTACTGTATGATAGTTTGAGAACATCAGAAGACAGGGTTAACACTGTAGCTCTTCTCTCAGTAATTCTGGAATGACTTGTTTTGTGTGAAATCTGAAAATAATTTAAAAGTTAAGAGCAGAGGCTATACAATACACAGGCAAAGCAGTGTTGAATTTATCTTGTATTGCTCCCACTTTGTAGAACAAGAAGTTTTTGGGCATGAAAAAGGAGCAAAACCAGGTATTTATTCTCATATTCACACTTCACACAACCACTTGGCAAAGTAGAAGAAGGAATTGATAAACTGAGCAGAATAATAAGGCCTTGGGCATCTGACATTACTGCTATTCTACAATGTATACTTCTTAGGCTTACTCTTAGCTTAAATAATAGGGATGCACCATCCTGTCCTTATTCATAAGTAAGCATGATTTTTTCTTTGTTGGCAGGGGGGGGGGGCATGCAATATGTATAGAATCTAAGCCAAGAGCAAGCTTAAGAACTATAACCCAACATTATCCTTTTCTTCTTTTCCTCCATTGAAGTAAGGTTCTTTAATATCTCTCCAAGTCCAAAGAAATTACAAGATGTGTCATGTTATATTTATACTTGCTGCCCTGCTTTGCATGTGAATGCTTTTTCTAAACCTGCAATTTAAATAGCCTTGTTAACTTGGTTGCTAATAATGTCTTTGCTGCTATTCCATCTTTGTCTGAAAAGGTGGTTATGCACTTTAACATATTGAATTAATAGAACTTCTTAACTATTGTTAGCCAAATAGCTTAAATAATGCATTTGACAATTAACTGTGATTAATATTTTACTTTTATTTATGTCATCTTTTTTTAAAAAATAGTAAAGAATATAAATAGGTCACTAGCTAGAACACTGAAATAGCAGTGTTTTTTTCAGGGATGCCTGCAAAGAGAAGGTCAAAAGTCAAGGTTGGGTCTACAGCCATGTGATCTAAGCCTGCCTCTTTTTAACATGCATCAAGGTGCATGAAAAAAAGGGGTGGAATTTTTATTGCATGTTGGCTTTTTTGATCCCTTTCCCTGCAGACATCCCTGGTTCCATCAACAACTTTCCGGGCTACCCCATGAATGAACCCAATGTGAATTTCCTTGATATAAGAAGAGTTTAAATGCAATGACTCAATCTGTGGCAGATTGACACATTTGAAACTCTTTCCTTCAGCACCAGTAATGAACATCTCTGTGCTATATATCATGTTTTATTGCCACGGAGAGCATAATATTAAGTAATATAATAAGAATTAGTTATATTGCAAAGTAAATGTAATTAAAAGAAGCTTTGGATAGATGGTGTCAGAGAATGTAGGCTGTAGCTATTCTCAGGAGGCATCTTTTTTTTATGATTTATGGAAACTATTCATGTGCAAAGAAGCAATGTGTTCCCTGTAGTGAATTGCAAGTTGCAGTTTGCTACAAAATAAATGTGTAAATATAGAGAATAATTGGTAACAATTACTGTGACTCTCATATACTTGCTAGTATTTCTGTGCCTTTACATTATATCCAGTAGAAGATAGCAGATCTTCTACATATTTTTTAGAGTAGGTTTATCCAGAGTGGTCAATATCAACTCCCAAAAGTTAATGGGACTATCTATTATTATTATTGTTCATCGCACAGTTCAGTCTGGGTTTGACATTTTTGTCTGCCTATTGAGTCCTTACCAAGAATCTGGATGTTTGATGGTGTTAGTTATCATCACAGGATGGAAGAAGTTCCAAGTAAAGCTGCCTTCTGCAATTGACTGATGGCAAATTTGTCAATGCCTATGGTGCTCAAGCGGTGCTTCAGTTGTTTTGGGACTGCACCCAAGGCGCTTATTACTATGGGTACTACCCTTGCTTGCCTTTGCATTATTATTAGTATTATTAGTATTTATTAAATTATTTTATATGATAAATCTTTGGTGATTGATGAACAATATGAAACTTTATGAAGGATTAATGAGCTGAAGAGTTGGGGAACCAGAGTCATTAATAAGTTGCATATTATTCTTTAAATCCCACAATCCCTCCATTTGTCTACTTCAGGTCTTCCATGACTACACATGAACTCCCTCTGATCACCTCTGATCACAATGTCTCTGAACTTGAATACAAATTTAGCAACACATTATGATAGCATGGCTTTCTTCTAGCCAAATTTAGTCTTGATGCCAAAAAAGATTTTGCACCAAATTTCATATTTTATTCTTACTTTGTCAAAAGAGTGTAAGCTTTTACACTGCTGTGTTGATCAATATATAATTAATGTAATATTATGCTGAAAATAGCTCTCTTATTTGTGCCCCTAGTTCAAATACAGATAGAGGGCAGCTATACAAGTATACAGATTGCTGCTCTTGAGAGAATATCTTACTACACTGATTATTGTGTTGTGTTATCAGTTGTCTCCTATCTGATGGGTAACTGAAGAACATGAATACCAATGAATTAACTTAGCTAAATGTGAATAATTGTTGCATTATTTTAAAATGAGAAAGGTAAAGATAGTAACATGAAGGAAACCCTAAATTATCTATTTCTGTATCTATCAGTCATAATAGGAATGAACAGAAGTAATTGGAATTATATTTTAAAAGTCATTATCTATTTCTATCTTTCTTTCACTATTTATCTATTTTTCTAGATCTCTAATTTATTGCTTGTGGAAGATGTTTAGTATTTTGGAACATCAGGAACTTTATTTGCATTAAAAAGGCTACTGGTGCATTCTATTTTTTAATTATTTAAATCTAAAAAATATTTTCATGTAACATAGCTGCATGAAAAGACAAGGCTCTGCCTTCTACATTTATATTTACTTTTTTATTTATGTCTTATATTTCTACTCAATAAATGTTAAACTGGTTGAAGTGCCCCTCATTTGTAGCTGTAATCAATATTTCAAATAACTTTCGATATCTGCCATGTTGCAAAGATATAAAATGGATACTGACTGGAGATAATCTGCAGAACAGATCACGTTAAAGCAATAATATGAAGTCCTAAGGCAAAATCCAATATATTCAGTTTTGGCATTAAAACAGATCAGGCTTTCGTAATGGGCACCCTCCAGCTATCTCTTTTATCCTGGACCAGTGTCCATTGATCTTCTGGCTGATGGATTGTCAGAAACATAATCCAACATATTTGAAAGACATTTATTCGAGCAGATTAGTCTATATCTGGAATAATAAGTCTAGACTAGCCCTTGCAAGAAAATAAGTTGTAATTCATAATATCTATATTCTGCCAAAAATTCCTGTCAACTTCTTTATATCTTAAAAGTTTCCATTTTGACTGCCCTTATATTTTCTCAGATATTTTGTGGGCTAGATTAGGGTAATTCACCATGTACAGCTTGATGTCTGTGGAGATTCTCAGTCATCCAGGTCATGGTTGCTTTTTTCAAAAGTACTTTTTCCAAAGGCAACTGGACGTTGGCTTTCCTTGAAGATATTTTGCTTCTCATCCAAGAAGTTGGCCAGAATTTAAGAAGCTTCTTGGATGAGAAGTGAAATGTCTTCAAGGAAAAGCAAAATCCAGTTGCCTTTGGAAAAAGTACCTTTGGGACAATGTGTACAGCTTGTTTTTAACAAATGAAATATTTCTACATTAACTTAACAAAAGTGTTGTTGTATGCACAGTGTATGCAACATACATTATACATGTGGTCTTTGATTTACAACTGGTCACTTAGTGCCCATTCAAAGTTACAACAGACCTACTTTGGGAGTACTTACAACCCAGATTCAAAGTTCCAATGGTCAGGTCCCCTCCAAGGTCATATGATCACTTGATTGCCATTTGCAGCATCCTATGATCACATGACTGTTTTACGATCGTTTGGCTGAAAACTGGCACTTATTTCCAGTTTTCTGCAAAACCATACCCATGGAGAACCATGGGTTTGCTTAATAACCACCACTTAATGACTGCTACTAAAAAGGTCATAATATTTATGTTTTATAAACTTTACAATGTACGACTGTAATGGGCAGATTCTATTATAGCCATATGTAAATAACTACCTGCTTTGAAAACAGCCCCAAATTCTCAAAGTATGAAGATTGATATAGATGTACTTATTTTTTTCTTTCTTTTTCTATCTTCATGCTATCCAATAGAAAGGCCAGAAAAAGCAACAGCTGAACTCAAAGTTTCAGGTAAATGTATAGTATATGCATGTAACATATAGTACATACATACATATAGTATATGTAATAACAAGCCATGAGAACTGTGTACCTGATGGAGTTTAATGTACCCAGAACTTCACCTGATATATCTACTGAGCACCATAAAAACTAATTATACTTGTCCCATTAAAAGATCTGCCTCAAAGTGTCAAATATTCTATTTTTATCATTCACTTCATCTTCAAGGTAGCTGCAAACTTTAATCACTTACTTGGAATTATCTGGCTGTTAGTGTCTGGAAGGGTAATGTAGCATGTGGAGAGATTATGCTAGGCTGCTCACAGTTGAGCAAATAGAGACTGAAGTTGCATTAAAGTGAGCTGGATCGGGGTGGGGGGAAAGGGGGGCAGATAGAATGAACAGCTTTATGGTAAATTGCCAACTACCTGCTGTTGTTCTCAGCAGGAAGTATCAGAGTGGCAGCCATACTCCAGCTCTGCACCTTTGTTAATTTCAGTCTGTCTCCTTGTATGAAGTCACAGTTGATTGACTGTATTCAGGGATGCCTGGAAAAAAAATGGATGCTGAAGAAAGACATCTGTGCATATATCAAATCACTTGAGATATGATTCAATCCAAGTCCATAGAAGAGCATGTAAATTTGCAAATATAAGATCTGCTCTGTTTCCAACCACATTTAACTTCCCTGCTGCTGACAGACAGAAATCAAAAGCTTGTTTTCTCCAAGGGTTTGTAAAACAATATGCAAATATCTAAGTCCCCTAAAATTTAACCCTATGATTTCGACATTCTTTGCAGATGAGAAAAAAGCAGAAAAATCTTTGAGAGAAAAGAAAGAAAAACATGGTAAGACTGGGTTCTCCCCCCTTCTTCTAAAAGATTGTATGAAAAGTAATTGTTCTCTGAATTTGCTAATATCTTTCCTTCTTCACTTACCTTAATATTAACAAAGTGGATTTTATGAGCTTCGGTTTAAATATTGTATTTGATTTTCTCTCTCTTTTTCTTTTACTTATATAGGAAAAACAGTTGAAAAGACACCCTTGAAAGTAAAACATGACAAAGGTGTGTGTGTATGTGTATTTGTGTATAAGGTTTCTATCCAACTATTCATTCAAGAGTTCAAGGCAATCTACACAAACCTTTTCCTATGAAGTAGGTTGGGGTGATGCAGAATGAGTCCAGAATTACCCAGTGAGCTTCAGTGGCTGAGATCAATTAGAGTCTTTGGCTCCCTCTTCTTATTACAGCAACGTACAGTGGTCCTTGCAAACCATAAATCTAGAGAGTTACTTTTAAGAGAAGAACAACAAGCTTCTAGATTTTTGTTTGAAACTGGACTGTTGTGGTATTTAGCTTTTCTAGAAATCAATTGGTCCTCTGTAACTACTGTATGCTTGGGGATGGGGAATAGAATTGGTCCTGAAAAGTCTAAGAGAAAGATGGGGGGAAATAGAAACATGGCCACCCATCATTCATCATGAGCTTTTGATTCCATGATTTTGTGATCCAAGGAAAATTTCCCTCTAACCTTGATAAAGTCTCATGGACTTTGATTAAGGGCGAAATACTGTGAAGTTCTTTGAAGAGAGTAGCTGTGCATCTAATCTATCTATCTATCTATCTATCTATCTATCTATCTATCTATCTATCTATCTATCTATCTATCTATCTATCTATCTATCTATCTATCTATCTATCTATCTATCTAACACTTTTATTTAATATTAAATATTTTTGTTCTGTTTAACAGTTCCTGCAGAAAAAGCAGCTTATTTTTATTACAATATGACTACAGGTAATTGGTGGTTGGTTTCCTCCTCCTTCTCGTCCTCCTCCTCCCTTACTCTTTAAATCCAGTGGCTATTAAGATTTAGTATTAATTGGGCGCTATTGAGATCCATTGATCATAATGAAAATCCACATTTTTACTTGATGATTGAACTCATATGTGGTTATTTCCCAAGCCACAGCTTTCTACTGTTTGATATACTATGGTTGTGGGGGCATTTGTCCAACTTGAGCAAGTGCTCCAGTTGCAGCCCTACCTGGGACATTCTGGAAGTGATCCATGCCCCCATTAACACTTGGTTAGATTTTCTGCAGCTATTCTACAAGACCCTTCGTGAAGCTGTAGACAGTCCCAAATGGGGTTGATGTAGACTCTGGCACTCATGCATGGGCCCTATGTTGGCTTCCTTAGGTTTTCAGGTAAAATTTAAACTTGGCAACAAGTTAGTTTCAGGGCTGCTTTTACCCATGAGAATCTCACCTGACCGATTCAATATTTTGGGGGAAAGTGATCTTTCCTCCTCACTTTTGGGAAGGATTTACATTATTATAGTTGTAGTGCAAGGATTCTTTTGCATGGTAAAGGAGGCTAAATCATCTTGCATTTCTGTAGTAGCACCAGTCTTTTGGAACAGCCTCCTTCTGGAACGTAGGCTAGTTCTGAACTTGACTGTCTTTTGGAAGCAGCTGAAAAGAAGTCTCTTCTGGAAGGTCTTGGAAGTGGTTTCCATGAGCCTGAAAAGAATATTCAAAAATGGACAAATACAGAATACTTATGGTATCACCCAGGAGGATTTCTTATACAACTGTGCAAAAAAAAGAGCAGCCTTTCATCCCATTATAAAAGACATTCATAGTCATAGCTGTTTTGAGTTTCAGTATGATGTGGCTTCAAAAATGCTGCGGGATTAAGTTAATTAAGCAGCTAAGAAAGCAATTCAAAGAAAGCAAATTAGCAAAGAAAGCAAAGAATTAATTGATTAGCAAAGAAAGCAAAGAATTAGCAAAGAAACTTGCTCTACAGATTCTCTCCCTCTTTCTGAGATTTTCTTTCTTTCTTTTCAGAAAAATTTTCAAAAGCTGCAAAACCAGGAAGTAAGTTAAAGGCCTTGCAAATATCTTTGTTTTTCAAGTGACTTTAATTCCTTGTCAGGGCATGTAACTTGGTATCCACAGTATTGTTTTACCTCATCTTGTCAGATTAAGAAAGAATGAACAATTTGCCTTTGAAAACTAGTTAATGAGGGAAAGCTCATTTTACATATTTTGTAAGATTAAACTAATCTTGAAAGCAGTTGCATTATGTAGGAGAAAAGATAAATTAGGAGAAAGAATGTGAACAAGACATCCATTTTTATACATTTCATGTTGTTACCTACACAATTACAAGAGTGGATAGTTCCAAAAAATGATTTCCATATGTCAGGCTACTATATATCAGACTTTTTCCAACAGCTGTGTAATTATTGGAATAATGTCGTGAGTTCTGCTCTTCAGTTTAGTTGTAATAATAATGTAACAATACATACCTATTCACTCCTTCCTTTTGCACTAATTTTGTCATAGATCATGGCCATTGCATAAATCTTCAGATCTCCATCTTATACAATTTGTTTTTGAAGTTTAAGATGGGAAGGATTTACATTATTATAGTTGTAGTACAATGATTATTTAATACCAACAATAAGACTCAAGTCAGTAAAATTAATTTGTAATTCAGTAAGACATATTCAATACAAGTTAGAATTTCAACTTCCACTAATTTTTTGCAGATGAAAATTGTGCCCATGGAAGGCCAAAAGCCCACATGAACCTATTTTTTTAAATTCTAAGCTATAATGCTACTAAATGGAAGACTTGCTCTACATTCTTAGAATAATTATTAGCCTTGACTTTATCATCTTCCTTCAAGAAAGAGGGGTTCCTTAGAACTGAATTAGCATCAATAAAACAATGTTTTGCAACTCTTAAAAATGGACCTGTATAAACGTAAGAAAAGTTCACATTAGCTGAACAGAATCTGTGTACTGGTCCATGTTGATGCACTGTTTTTGTAAGATTGAAAACCCGTATTTTTATCCATGAATATGAATCAAATGGCATGTTCCCATCTTAATAGAAAGAGGAAGATGGGTTGCATATATTCGCCATCTTGAATTACTTGTGAAAATAATAAAGACAGGATATTAACTACTGGTAATTGGAATGAACAAACCACCTAAGTAGATTCAGTGGCTTACTTCTTCCCCATTCATATGTCCCCTGCATGAATAATACTGCTGAGAGCATGGTTGTTTTGTTTAGCTTCTGATGTGAATTATTATCTTAATCTTGTAAGTTGATCGCCCCAGTGAGAGCGAAAATGTTTTCACTGAGAAAGTTTCTTTTTAGGGACAGTCTCCTATCTGAACCAGTGTATTAATGAGCCATAAAATAAAAAAGACAAAGAATTCTATTGCTTCTCAGCTTTGTTTATGGCCAATTAATGGCTTTGGAAAGTCCTTTAAGACCTGGTTCATATATGGAAGCTGCAGTGTTGACCATTTGATGTGATGCACCACTTGTGTATTCACTGAACATGATGTAAATTTCTCCTGCATGACGCTGCTGAAATACCTAACATTGTTGTCAGGCTTTCTCTAGCAGGCTGGACTGAATCTAATTAAACGGGCATCGAGAATCCTGGAATTTCTGATAAGGTAGTTTAATTCAGTGGTGAAATTCAATTTTTAACTACCACTTCTGTGGGCGTGGCTTGGTGGGCATGGCAGGGGAAGGATACTGCAAATTCCCCAGTCCCCCCCCCTCTCTGGGGCCAGCCAGAGCTGGTATTTGCCGGTTCTCCGAACTACTCAAAATTTCCATTACTAGTTCTCCAGAACCTGCTGAATTTCACCCCTGGTTTAATTGTGGAAAAGTTAAGGGGCGATTATGAAACAGTGAGGGCATCTTGCATTTATCAAATACAAGCTCTGTTTATAAGGTTTCATGTTCATATTTTTTGCATCCATTTCTTTTACCCATATCTTGGTTGGGAGATATAATTTCCATCTGTTTCATGTTTTGGTAGCTAGATCTGGCATTTGGCTGTATGAGAACCTTTACAGTTGTTTGTTTCATCCAGAGAACACAAATAGCATTCTATAACCACATTCTGATTAACCTCAGAGTGAGAGAGCTGTTCTGTAGCATTAATGTTTCACCCATGAACTAGAGCTAAGCAAAACACCCACCAGCATAATATCCTAGGATGTTTGGACTTTGATTGCAACCTAATGGTTTCTATAAGAGACATCAGTATGAGAGCATATCTGTGATATATTGTGCATTTTATGTTGCATTGTCTTGCTTACAAGTAAGATTGCTGGTTATAAACACCTAGAAGGAGGAATTAAGAACTGAACAAAGAAAAACTGGACTTTATCCAATACAGAAATCTAGGCAGCAAGCAACAATGAACATACTGACAGTATTTAATCAGATTTAGTTAACATAGGAACTGTTGGACTTGTTCAATTATTTTTAGCTAAATGTTTATAATTAATACTTTTTGCTCATTTCATTGGCTCAATGATAATTTGATTAATTAACACGTATGCATACTTATTACCTAATAGTGGTTAAAAACACCTTGTGCATTGCAGACAAGACTATGGACTATACTTTTGGCTATGTACAGAGCCACCTATTGATAGGTATGTCATAAATGATGAATTAGATTATAGACAATCTGTTGGAAAAGGAAATAGCAACCTACTCCAGCAGTTTGCCAGGATAGAATATTCACAATCAGATTTATGGCAACATGATATTAGAAGATTTAATAGTCACAGACATGAGTATTGGTAGTGATCATGATAAGGCTGGAGTAGAGCTAAAAGCATATTCAGTTGTTAAGTCCCCAGAGGCAAAAAAAATTTTTAGTGCTGCAAAAATATGTATATTATTTGTACCTGGATTATCAAAACAACACATACTTGATGCTGTCAGAATATAAATGTTATGAAGCAATTACTGGCAGACAATCCTGGCAAAGTGATGTCCATTGAGTCATGAAGAGTTGGAAGACACTGAATGATTGAATAACAATACTAATTAGCAGCCATGTCCTTTCTCTTCTTCCAATAATTGTTGTAGACCAAAATAATGTGTACAAGTTATGTTTTACTGGCGACATTGATAGTACTGGCAGTATGCCTGGAGAAACTCCTGCCAACCAATGCAAGGCAACAGAAAATGAGTAAGAAGTCCCATTTTTAATTTTATGAGATAATGATATAAATAGTAACTTGGTTAAGACACAAATACTGATATATACCTCCATATCATATGGAGTACTGCTCATGGAGAAATTCATTGCCACAATATTATTTATTTCAATAACAAATCTATTGTGGACAAAACATCTAATCTACAGTACTTTGCAAACTTCATACCAGCATGCCCAACAGATATTCAGAGACCTTAACTTAACTGTTGCCAATGCAATCTTTGGTTGTAGGGTTGTAGAGAGTATCTTTTTTGAGGTTTTTTAAGGAATGTCTGGCATGGATTAGGACATTAAAAATGTAACATATTTTATTTCTGTCTGTTATTTTGTATACTTGTACCCTTGGCCTATCCATCTCAGGACAGGCTTCCTTCTCCCTCTCTAGCTGCCCATGACACTAATGAAGCTCTTCCTCCTTCTCTTCTTCACCAAAGGCTGCCAATCCCTTTAGACATCATTCTTTGAGAAACCACATCTTTCTTTTAAGTGACATGCAAAGGTTCAAGACATTGGTGGGTTCCAGGCAATACGCCCTGGTACAGGAATACTGGTGGCAGCCGGGAGCAGCTGCCACAGTACCAGAACAGTGTTTCCATTGGGCCCACCCACCGCCCTAGTTTCTTACCTCTTTTTTAAGCTAGCAGGCCATTTGCACACGCGCGTGCAGCATACAACACCTGCGCAATGCTCCACTGAGCAGCTGGAGTGTCACAGCACAAATGCACGTGGTGGACACCCAGCCCCATCACAGAGTACCGGTTGCAAGGGGATCCGGAACCCACACTGGTTCAAGGAATTAAGACTGCCATAACGAACGTGTCCCTTTGGTCCAGCTAGATAATAATAATAATAATAATAATAATAATAATAATAATAATAATAATAATAATAATAATTTAATTTCTATCCCGCTCTCTCTCCCCAAGGGGACTCGAGGCGGGGCACAGGCAATTAAAAATACAAATAGACCACAAACAAATACAAAATACAAAGTTAAAAATAAATTAAATAAATCCTGCGCTAAAACCCATAACTAGACTAAAAATTACCCCTAAAAAACCCTGACCTAAAAAGAGACTACCCAAGGCCGGCCAGACGAAAAAAGTGCGTCTTTAATTTTAAGCGGAAGGAGCGGAGGTCCGTGGTTGTCCTGATATCGGGGGGAAGGTCATTCCAGAGGGCTGGGCCCGCCACAGAGAAGGCCCTTCCCCTGGGCGTCGCCCGCTGACAAAGTCTAGTGGACGGCACCCGGAGAAGTCCCTCTCTGTGGGAGCGAATCGGCCGTGAGGATGTATGGGGCAGGATCCGATCCCGCAGATAGCTAGGTCCCGAGCCATGGAGCGCTTTGAAGATGGTGACTAACACCTTGAAGCGCACCCGGAAGACGACAGGTAGCCAGTGCAGCTCGCGCAACAGCGGTGTTACATGGGCAAACCTAGAGGTGCCCATAATTGCTCGCGCGGCTGCATTCTGGACCAACTGAAGCCTCCGGGTACACCTCAAGGGGAGCCCCATGTAGAGAGAGTTGCAATAATCCAGTCGGGATGTCACGAGAGCATGAGTGACTGTGCGAAGGGCGTCCCGATCCAATAGGGGGCGCAACTGGCGTACCAGGCGAACCTGGTAAAACGCCCTCCTGGCCACGGCTGTCACTTGATCTTCCATGGACAGCCGGGTATCCAGGAGGACACCCAAGTTGCGCGCCCCATCCACAGGGGCAAGATGTTCGCCCCCTATGGCCAGCGTTGGAGAGAGCTGGTTGAATCGGGCAGCCGGAAACCACAGCCACTCGGTCTTGGTCGGGTTGAGCCTAAGTCCGTTACTTCCCATCCAGCGTGTGATTTCATCACACGTTGGGCATAGGATGTAAATTGAGAGCGGGTTTTTGGGGTCATGGTTTTGGGGTTTTTTTTGTTTTTGTTTTGCTTTCCTCCACTGTTTTCCTAGTGCAAATACTTTGAGCAAACATTTTGAGAAAAAATAGGTACTAAAGGGCTAGCTATTTATTCTCTTGCAGCCCAAATGAATATTAAGACTGATGCACCTATGATACCATAAGTTGCCAAAGGCTTATAACAAACTTATAGCATCAGATATTTGCTGGTCTTTTACAGTGATAAAGAGTGCCTAGATATTTCGGATTTTTTTTTAAAAAAAATAAAAGGATCTGGTTCTCAGTGGACCAGTTAATCAAAGTGAACTATGATGTTGTTTTGTGACACAGTGTGCTAATGAACTCTCCATCTGCTTTGCCTTTGGTGCCAAAGTACTTTGCTTTAATGAAAGATGTCTGCTGAGTGACCTGCTCCTGACCCACAAGCATAACTCATTACATATTTGGCTCAAGATGGAATTGCACCGAATATCTCTAATTAGCAACATTTTTATATTCAGGTCAAGATTCAGGGCTTCGGATTTAACTGTCTTTCCTAGGCAGCTGCAAGCCATTTGACACATCAGATATGATGACCAGCATCAAAAATGTGCATCAAGAAAAAAAGAGTCCCTTTTAGAGCATTTCATTGTTAAAGACTCGGAGCTGCATTAATAAAATTAGCGATTGAGCTAATCTTACCACACTTTTTCTCTAGTTTCATTTTGTCTGTATGGAAAACCGAGCAAAAATATATCTTCATATTACTCCCTGTTTGTGGAGAGTGCAGGCCTGCAGATGTACACAGACGTGTGTATAATTTGTACATCTCCTTGTACAAATTATATAAGAAATATGGGCATGGCACACAGGAGACAACCAACAAAGCAATTTGATTAATGAAAAGTCTGATGCTAGAGCAGGGGTGTGAAACTCTGGGGACCGGATTCGGCCCATGGGATGCTTAGATCTAGCCCATGGGGTTGCCCTGGAAACAGGAAAGAACTAGCCCATGGTGCCTCTGCCAGCAAAAATGGAGCTCGGAAGGCCCTCCCAAGCTCCTTTTTTGCTTGCAGAGGGTTTCAGGACATAGACACAGCCTAAAACAGAGCTCAGGAGTCCATTTTCACTGCAGAGTGCTGCAGGCACACCCAACATAAGTGATGTCGAGCTGGTAATGCCCACCCTGGCCACACCAACCCTGCCCCCCCAAGGTTAAACACAACCTTGATGCAGCCCTCAATGAAATAGAGTATGACATCCCTGTGCTGGAGCCTTGAGCCATTCTTCCATTTCCCCTCTGAATGATTTCTCACCCACTGACATCCATAGGAGATAAGACAAAGATTCCAAATCTAGGATTGATATTGTCTTCCCGCTGCTTGGGGGGCAGGAAAAGAATCACTCTTTTCTTTCCCCTAAGTCACAGCCAGCGTGAAGACCTGGCTCTGCCAGTTGGTTGGGGGACCTAATGCGGGAATACTATACTGGAGGTGGCTACTGGATTAAGTAGCTGACCCCACTTTCACTCCTCTCCTCCTACCCATCTTTTAATTCACATTGCTGTACTTTCATTGTTTATTTTTGTTTTATTGCTTTACTATTGTTAAATTTACATTTTTAATCATTCCCCGCCCCCCATTTTTACTATTATGAGCTGCCCAGAGCAAACCCAGAGTGAGATGTGCAGCAAATATATTTAACAAATAAATAAAATTAATAAATCAGGGAAAGCAGGGAAGAGGGAATTTCCATTGAGGCTGACAGGGTGGATCGCCATCACATGCAGAGAAGGCATGGACCTAGACAGCAATCATTGAACATTGTACTTTGTATCATTGCGTCTCATACTATTTTTCGCTGTAGTGGCTCAGTGGTTAGAATGTGGCACTGCATGCTAACTCACTGCTCACTCCAGGAGTTCGATTCTGACCCGCTCAAGGTTGACTCAGCTTTGATGCTTCCGAGGTCGGTAAAATGAGGACCCAGATTGTTGGGGGCAATGTGCTGACTCTGTAAAACCACTTAGAGAGGGCTGTCAAGCACTATGGAGTGGTATATAAGTCTAAGTGCTATTGCTATATTGAGCAAAAACTAATCATTTCTCTCGGTCTGACAAACCATTATTATTGTTATTTGTTGTTGCCATTGTTTCATGAGGCATGGGCACAGTGATAGCTGGTGACACAACTGCATTAGATGACTTGACTGAATTTGGCTTTTTTCCTCTCTTTTCACCAGTCTATACTTCATGGCTTAGTGCTCCATGGCTTAGGACCTGGGTACTTACGAGATCGCCTTCTACCACCGATAGCCTCCCACCGGCTTGTACGCTCCCATAGAGAGGGTCTCCTCATGGTGCCGTTGGCTAGACAATGTCGACTGGCGACACCCAAGGGGAGAGCTTCTCCGTGGGAGCACCTGTACTCTGGAACGAATTGCCCCCGGAATTAAGAACTATCCCTGACTTATGCACCTTCTGCCGTGCTCTCAAAATCTTTTTTTCCCAACAAGCCGGGCTGGCATAAAACATGATTTTTAAATTCAAATTTTTATTAATTTTAATCAGGGTTGGTTGGCTTTTTTTTTCACTTTTAGGCCAAAGTTTAATATGTCTTTTAAAAACTTTTTTAACTTTTATATATTTGTTTTCATTCTGGCTGTACACGGCCCTGAGTCTTTTGGGAGTAGGGCGGTATAAAAAACCAGTAAACTCAAACTCAAACTCAAACTTCTAAAAGTCAAAATTGAAATCCTACATCTCAAAGAAGCATTACCTTATCCCTCCCTTTCTCCCGCTCTACCTTCCCCTCCCTCCCTCCCTCCCTCCCTCATACACATACACACTTTTGGTGTTGTGAATAAAAACTAGTATTTCCAATTATGCCATCATCAAATTTCATCCATGGGATTTTGGGATCCTTTAATTTCTGCAATGTATGCTCAGATTCTTTAGAAGTGGCAGCTGGGGAATCAGGGTCTACATGGAGCCTACAGGCCATAGATTGCCCAGCCCTGTTTGAGAAAAAAAACATATTTGAAGCGCCAAAGCTCCATCCAATTATTTCAGACAGCTTGTTTATGAAAGTCATATGATAATGAATACAAATGGGCATAAACTGTATCTTGGGTCCATATACATTAGCATTTCCATTGTGTATTTGACTTCTAATTTTCTATTTACTAATACTGAGGAGCCTATTTGTAATTATTCTTCCCCCAGAAGGATATATTCTGAAATAACTGAAGTAAAGAAAGAGAAATGTCACTTCATAACCGACATTTCTGCTCGCAGTATTTTGTATCAGTCAATAACATTGGAATAATGTGTATCATTCAGTCTCAGATTTAGTTTGCAAGGTACAAAAGAAGTCTTTTTCGATTTGTCAAAAAACAAATGTGGGATAAAACATTGCTTGCCATTTATCTAACTATTAAAACTCTTGATGGCATCCATGCCTGACCAGGGAAGAAAGTGATTTTGGACATTGATAATCTACATCAGTTCCTCAAAGTGTTTGACTTCAATTCCTGGAATTTCTTTCAAGGCGTTGGCTTGATGGCCACATATTTTGACAACAGGCTGGGGAAGTTGATCTATGCTTTGCTAGATTAGATGTTTCCTTAGTTTACAGTTAAATACTCTGATCATTCTTTTTATTCCCTTCTTTTCAGCTGCTGTTCGCTACTATCAATGTTTCTTTGTAAATGGAATTAATGGTTACACACCTCGATATTCTGTTACTCAAGAAAAACCTGCTGATCCCAAGTTGAAGGCACGGAAACAATAAAGTCCTGCAACCTGTGACATTGCAACAATTTTGCACTTTGCACCCACTTCAGAGGGTCATCTGGAAGTCCACTTGGCACCTATGACAATGGAAGTATGATCTGACTGATCGCATGCACCTGTAAAGGTTGTCTCTTGGTTGTTAGAGTACTAGAGACAATTTGATGGCATTATGTGATTAAGGATATCCATACTATTTCCCTGAATGAAAGCACGGTGCTGAAAGAGTACTTGACAGTAAGTTCTGTGTGCAGGTGTAGGTTTATGTATATTTATATCTTCTGTCAAAGTCTGTTTCTAGTTTCTGTTTTAGACCTAGCTAGTATGGAAAACATTTTCCATGGTATCAGTTTCGGAAAATGTTGAAATGGAATTAGTCATTTGCAGTACAGTTTGCGATCTACAATAGTGCTAAATTAAATCATGAGTCAGTCCATACTAAACTTTTGAGTAACAAGACTCTAATAATAAAACTTATGTTCTACATATGTTTTCTTTTTGTAAAAGCAAGCGATAAAATATTTGCTATTTACATATTATAGAGGTATTTGAATTAAGAATACCAATTTCTCTTTACTTCCTATTTGAAATAACAGACTGATATTTCAACATCAAAAGAAAAAAATATATAATGCTCCCAATGAAAATGTCTAAAGATGTTATTCTGGCTACCTATTAAAATAGGTTTTGCTTTGTAAATAATACTGTATCTTTGTAAGTAGTTGTTCGTAATTTCTATTCAATGTATTTTGTGTATATAATTTTATACTTGTTTGCAATGTCAAACTGAACAAATTATGTATTGCTTTTACACAAATTGTGAAAAGACAACTCTTTACACAAAAATTACATCTGAAGTCTTTAACTGAATCAATTTCCTAAGTTTCTAAAGGGAGACTATTGTTGAAATGCTGATATTTATTTTGAAGAGATGGTACAGGGTTTAGGTAACTATGCCTAAAAAGGTTGAAGCAATTCATGACAATGTTTGGCTTTCCCTCTCTGTCTCTCTCTTTATATATTTCACATTTCCATATCTTGGTCATACTAAAATGAGACTGGAATTTAATGCTACCTAGGCAATTTCCATTACTGTATTTGCAACCTGAACTAATATGGTTTTCCCATTGTGAAAGTAATTTATTGGGAGAAAAACAAATACAGATAAATGAAATACTTGATTACTACCAGCTGTGGAAATGGTAATGTTCGTTCTGTAGTAGACTAAAGGCTAAATCACAGACAAGTGATTTAGAATCATGTTGATAAAAATAAAAGAATGTACTACTTAAAGATAGGGACATGGTGGCTCAGAGGCTAAGACGCTGAGCTTGTCAATCAGGAAGGTTGACAGGTTGGCAGTTAAAATCCCTAGCGCCGCGTAACGGATTGAGCTCCCATTACTTGTCCCAGCTTCTGCCAACCTAGCAGTTCGAAAGCACCTAAAAATGCAAGTAGAAAAATAGGGACCACCTTTGGTGGGAAGGTAACAACATTCTGTGCACCTTCGGTGTTTAGTCATGCCAGCCAAATGACCACGGAGACATCTTCGGACAGTGCTGGCTCTTCAGCTTTGAAATGGAGATTAGCACCGCCCCCTAGAGTCGGGAATGACTAGTTCATATGTGCAAGAGGAACCTTTATCTTTACCTTACTACTTAAACAATGTACTTTGGCTTATCCCGCTGCTGGATGAGCAAAATGAGGAGGTGCGTCAAGAAAGCAAAGAATTAAAGACTAGACTGTAGTCTTTATGAAATATGTTTTTGATATGTCACAAGATATATACACTGATTCAAAGATGATTGGTGTTGTTAATATTGTATCATGATTGATGAAAGCACTCAAACTTTATAAATGATGATACCTCATAAGTGACATGAAAATGTTTATACGTTGTGCTTGTTTTTATGGTGGAGTTGTAGAGTTGGCATAGCATTAATGTCACCAACTCAACCATATCAAGAATTATGATCCACCATGAGTGCAGAAGTGTAGAAGTTTCAAATGTAACTTTGAGATCTGCCTCTTTTAGGTGGCTCATATCTACCTCTGATCTTCCCAAAACAGAAACATAGGGTTCTGTTCAATTTTCTTATAATTCATTTATTTTGCTATTTGTAGCATAGTTTCAGAGGCTTTCCAAAGACCTGCTGATTTAAATAGGTGTTTTTAGTCAAATCGCACAAGATTTCTTTTAGAGTTTTATTGAAATATTGCTAATTGTAGTTAACCTTATTTAGATTATTAAAAGCTGTTTAACTGAGATTTATTGAAGCATATCCCAATTCCCTATAACTGGTTCAAGTGCAATAGCATATTTGAGAAGACATTTCCCTTTGGATATCCAGCTGACTCAGAGAAATTCAAAATATAAAATCTCACATAATGGTCAATGATTCCAAAAGCATTAATCATTTGCTTAAAACACAAGTCTCTTATTGTATACATCCAGACATCAGATTAATCAAAAATCCTGCCATTATTTGAATTACATGTTTTTATTCATGTTTTAACTGTTGATTTGCAAAACAAAATGTCAAAGGGTATCATGATAGGTACAGCTCAGTTTGATTATTTGACAGGGCAATGATTCATGATATAGTTATTTATTTTGGTATTTTAAATAATACCAAAAAATCAAACAGTAATTACTGTGGTCTTCCTATGCGGCATAGGTTCACTGAATAGTTTGCCACAAATTCACTTAAAATCCCAAGCTAAAATTCTTTTTCATGTTCTAATCCTTAATGCTTTCCGTGAGATTTCTCAAGACTGAGAACATTTGTTTACTTGGCATCCACATTAAGAGTTGATGTTAATAGACAAAGTCTTCATCACAAAGCAGGGGCCCCATTGTGCTGTTGTGCATGTATTTCTTACAGCAGATAGGGATGAGAAATACATTTCATGATTTAGCAGACAAAATAACCATATAGCAACAGTGTAAAGAACAGATAGTAGGGACACTTCCTGTATCTTATTGATAAGGGCAATGGAAAAGAAAGAGGGACTTATATTTTTGTCTCTGTTTTTGATTATTCTTTTTTTCACCTCCTTAATTTTATTGGGAATGGAAATTATGCCAGTTCCTGGGCTAGCATATTTTCTTTCCGTTTTGTGGATATATTCAGAGAACTGGGAGTTTGAACAGATAGCACTAGATGTAGCCATGACATCTCTTTTTTTTGGCTGAACTTTCCTTTTTCATTAGTTAGACAGCCACACAGGCTGAAGTGTATACTGTCACACAATGAGGTTCCTCAATGAAAATCCTCATTGATCTCTTTCTCGATGGAGGACCATTTCTTTTTCCACTCACCGGGAGGAAGGTCTGCAATATTTTATTACTTGTAGGATGCTACTCCAGAAACTGCAGTAGTATTTATTAAAGGTACAGTGCCAGCTAAGTTAAACAATTATTGTAACTTTCCTACATCCACGCTACTTAGTTTTCTCATTAACAGAGTTGGAAGGGACCTTGCAGGTCATCTAGTCCAACCCACATCTGCCTCTACCTAGGACCGAACTCACAACCCCCTGCTTGTGAGGCAAGAACTCCACCTCTAGGCCACAGCAGCAGATTCTTTATGATAACTATACTATTTCTATATCTTTAATCTCAAATGCAGGCTTTTTTCACAGTAGAACTCAGGGAGTGAATATGTGACATCCATAATTTCTGGTTCCATTTTATTTATCATGAACAGAGTAAGGGGGGGGGGGAAGCACACTGGCTAAATGATTCTTGTATTCCTTAGTTTTTAAAATAACAAGGAAAATATAAGAGCAGTTTGCCAAGCCATCCACTGGCTTTTAACTGCAGCAGATGTCTCCCAATTGTCAAAATAATATACCAAGTTATAAGCACCAAAAATAAGGCTATCTCAAAGCAAGGAAAGAAGTCATGCTTTGTACAAAACTGTTTGTAAATATATCCAGATAGACTCATGTGTATGCAAAGTCAGTAGACGTGTATTTTGTAGGCAAGATCAAAAAGGCTTGTGAATGATTAGAATTAACACAGACAGGGTCTTGTTTTAAACAAGAAGGGAATGAAATGTTTTAATGGATGCAAAAGAAAAGGTAAACATAAGAAGGGTGTTGTAGGAAAGCCAGGACACAGACAAGCTCTTTAACATAGGAATAGGTTTATTCTGTGCACATGGTTCAGCAAAAGCTGCAAGCTCGTACAAAATGTCTGAACCCCATCATACTGACAAAGATCACCTCTTATACCCTCGGTTACGTATAGATTCCTGTTATCCTACATTTGCCCAAATATGGAGTTTGGGGGGATCGAAACTGTACCGTTTGGGACAGTTTGCTTAGGTCAACAAGATATATGTCTTTTGAGGCTATTTGTGGCTAGTAAAGAGATAGATTAGGGAAGTTGCTGGGAAAGATTGTGGGAGCAGTACAACATAACAGGATGCATCTGTCTGCGTCACGAAGACCTTTTTGCAAGTAAAAGCAGAATAATATTGAGCATAGCTTGTAATCTTTACTTCTTGGCCAAAGTTACTTGACCAGGGTTTGAGGCCTAGGCCAGCCTTCGATCTATGCAGCTTCTGCTGCTTCCTCAAGGGCAAAATGAAGAGACATACCACCATTGTGAATGGATGTAGTAGAAGGAATGCTGAGGAAAAATTTAAAAATATGTTGCAAAGCAATGAGGGCAACACAGATGGGAAGAAGCAGCATGATAAATAAAGAAAAATGTTTGATCTTCCATTTTGAGAGATAAAAACTAGAAAACAGAAAAGCTAACACAGGTTGTTTTCTACAAACTAGAGAAAGTACTTTAGAGGGGACTTAGTTGTAAAATAGTCAGTGGTGTTTTACCATTACCAAAATAGATTTATATTTAAGAACACAGCGTAGTGTAGCATTGTAGATAAATGTGGCAGTGGTTGCATGTAGAGCAGGGGTCTCCAACCTTTGCAACTTTAAGTCTGAAGGACTTCAGCTCCCAGGTTGGAGAGGTCTGGGAGCTGAAGTCCTTTAGACTTAAAGTTGCAAAGGTTGGAGACCCCTGATGTAGAGAATCAGGTGATGGTTTGTTCCAATTATATGCACATAAATTGAGCACGCATCAGACATAACACTTTTCCAGGGGTGGGTTGCTACCGGTTTTACTACCAGTTCGCAACCCCCACGCAGACCAGATGTATTCTGCATGCACTGTTCAATGTAAATTGGTCTACACGCATGTGCAGAACAATTTACAATGAACTGCGCACGCGCCGTCACTAAAATCCAAAATGGTGGCGGCCCAGCGGCAGTGAGGGAACCAGTTTGGGGGCGTGGCTGGCCTGGGTCACTGCCAGTTCTGTGACCCAGGCCTGAATCCCACTACTGGTTTGGCCAAACTGGGTTGAACCAGGAGCAACCCACCTCTGTACTTTTTCCTTCTTACAATTGTGAGACATATACTGTACTTGATCAATAAGAAGATTGAAAGGCCTGCACATTTTACACACATTTATGATCAGTGTTCTCCCCTATTCTCAATACATAGTCATAAGTTCCAAACTCTCATTCCTTAATCACACAAAGGCTATGACTCAGTTGTTAATAGAAGCTACCCATTGCTCTCATTCCCTCTAATCTTTGGTATATGTCTTGATATAGCCCTATCTGGAAATACCAAGAAAGCGGAGAATAACCTTTGTTATAATCTATAGCAGATTAAACAATATTGCACGCTCGTGGACTCTTTCTTGGTACCTTCTGGATTCTAGGCTGCGGATGACTTTTTTAAATAGGACCTTTAATATTGACATGTTTCAAGCACCAGGTACTAACATATGGATCCTGTAGATCACGGGGTCAAACAGCATCATGCTGCCGTCACATGACATATCATGACAATTTTCCACTTTGCAGAGATGGGATGGGCATGGCCGGCACGTGACCCATCTGGCCCGCAGGCCACCACTTTGACACCCTTGCTGAGGATAGTCTTAGAAAATAAAAATGCTAGGCAGCTACAGCTTAGCACCTGGTTTGGAAATACATTCACCTTTCCAGAAAACATAGATAAAATGAAAGGAGTGGGGGAGAGAAAGGGAGAGGCAAACTAGAGGTAGTCATAAACGAGATGTATTTTATGACTGGTTGTACTGACTATGACAGGCATTTGTCAAATAGAGTAGTCTATATGGCAGCCATCTGTAAGAACGTTCAGTATGCCAAAATGATAGCCTACTTCTGAGCCACTCCATGAGTGTAGGTAGTCTGGATTTATAGCTTTATACAAAAATATGTATCATACCATACTGACAACTTTATAAAATGAAAAAAGAGAAGAGCAAAACATTGTGTAGACTGAGAATGTGGTGATTGGTTGTGAATTTCTCCAAAATTGATAGAACTGCACAAAAAAAGGGTTTTATGATTACCTGAAGGAAGAGCACTGATCTGAAAAATATATTGTTTAGAACAGGGGTCTCCAACCTTTTCAACTTTAAGTCTGAAGGACTTCAACTCCCAGAATTCTCCAGCCAGCTTTGCTGGCTGGAGAATTCCTGGGAGTTGAAGTCCTTCAGACTTAAAGTTGAAAAGGTTGGAGACCCCTGGTTTAGAATATATTTTAGGCTTTGGTCCTACAGACTTTTAACCTATAGGGTTATTGAAATTAAGAAATAGTTGGAGTTCTTTCCAGTGACGCCTTTCCCTGACTTAGCAGGAAGTGCTTATACAGTAGAAAGTTATTTAGAGTGTCAAAAAATATTCTTTTATTTCACAATTATATTTGACCGCGATGTTAAAATATTGGCACTTACTGAACATTAAATAAAGGTTTTAAAATAAGCAATAAAAAAGAAATGCCAAGAAAAGGGATATTTTGATTTTATGTTTATGTCTTTATGTCTTCATTTGCATTTTAATTTTGTACATACTTTATCAACACTACAAATGTTTTCCTTTCAAAAAAGTATTTCATTTTTGACCTCCAAGTGACATTCTATATAGAAAATGTTTTATCATGAAGACACTGCATTGACTACAGATTGTAATTATTTATGTAATACTTCTAAACATGGAAAGAATTGTTGAATAGCTGAATAGAGATGCAAATTTGAAGCCCTGTAGCAAGGTATTTCCAAAGAAGGTTTGGAAAAAAAAAACCGTGTTGTTTGGTTTCTGTCAAATTACCTACTGTTGCAAACCTCGCTGATAGTCTGTAAGTGAGAAAATATCAAGTCTTTTCAATAAAAGGGAAATGTTTTCAACCTCATGTTTCTCCATTTTTAAATTAAATATTATTGCTCCACTGCTTTTTAAAATGTTTTTAGTTTCAAACTTTAAATGATCTTTTATAATCAATTGTTTCAAATTCCTAAATTGAATATTCACAGCTAAGACATTTGGGTTTGCTTTTTTTTTCTATTTTTATATGCACATCAGTGTGAAATCACAGCTGCCAGTTCTTTAGCTTGTGTTAGCTTTCATATTCATCAAGTTCCTCCCAAGAACCTAGGATGTCAAAATGTATCAGTGTAGTATATGTGAGGATCCCAGCAATAGGACCTTTTGTAAATGATAGATGGAAATGTTTGTCAATGCACAAGTTTTCTAAGTGCCATCCAAGTTTTTTGGTGTGGCACCCAGGGAGCAAAGAACCATTGGCACCACTATAGTTGGCTTATGCCATTATCCACACTTTCTTTTCAACCACAGTTAAATTTGGTGTGTTATGAGCCAAATTCTTATTGTATTTGTCAATGACTAGATTTCAATTTCTGATTTTCAATAAAACTTCAGATCATTTATATTAAGCAAATGTGAGAATGTATTAGTATCTAAGAGCCAAATGGTTTTTTTCCAATATTACTGAAAGTTGGATTACAACAATGACAAATAATAAGAGTGATGATGAGTCACCCTGGAAAATGACTCTTCTAATGTTAACCAGGCCATATTTTTCATTTCCAACCACCAATTCTATCTTCTTATTTTTTTAATAAATATTCCGATGTTTTTTCTCATCCCAGTTGTTTCCAAACATTTCATGATCCAATTATGTGGTAATGAACCAAATTGTTATAATCAATCCAGACCATATGTAAATCATTTTATTAGCTTTTGTAATTTTCCAATCCTATTTTATCTATCAAAAATTGCTCTTTTCTACCATTGCTGTTTCTTTTATTTCCTTTCTATTCCGTTGGTAGATTGTTATTTCTTTCTAAGCAATCTTGGATATTGTCTGCTAAATCATCTTGGATGTTGATTCATTTCCAATAGGTGTTTTGCCCAAGCTAAATTTTTCTACTCTACTCCCTATTCCCAAATTATTTTTGTCCTGTAAAAACTGAAGTGAAAATTGAGCTTTTATACATGTAAACAGAACTCTCTCCCTTTTACTACTACTTACCAATTTTAATCTATTCTCTAGATTATAAAATAACTTTCCAAGTTTGCTTTACTCCTTTATAGGCTATTTTGGTGGTTACAAGTATGACTAATATCATTGATATTAATTATAAATGGGACATAGAGGGAAAGAATCTCAATAATAATTAGAATATAATTTTCTAGATTAACAATGCAGGTTCCTTCCTTATTTTGGAGATAGAAATGTTGATAGGATCCCTTAATAGAAATGAACACATGAGCATGCATTAAAAAATAAGATGTAGTTAATTTTGTTACCTGAATAAAATAGTCAGCAAAAAACCCCATCATTTTCCTCATTGATACCTATATGATTTAAAAGAGTTCTATCTCTCAACTAGCAGTTAATTATTTTCTTGTGTTCTTCAAGTAAAGTACACTTTGTTGCCATCAGGATTAAATCAGATACACAAAACAATACATGGAACTTCAAGACTGGCCGCCCTGGGTCCTCTGCGGAGAAGGGCGGGATATAAATATAAATAAAATAAAATAAATAAAGACTGATTATGGAGCCATTTCATCATGGGCAAGTGACTGAAATGTGCTTACCACTGGATGAAATATTGACAGAATCCCAAAGCTAACAAGGAGACTGACCTCTCTTATGCAGATTCTGACCCTTTCTTTAAGGGGAATAAATAAATCTGGTTTGGTTTATTGGCATGCAGTATCGGTTTCCTTCTGAGTTTGGATTGCAATGCCACCAGTTTTAAGAATCTGGACGATAAAGAAGCAGGGCTCATAGATTTCTACTTTTGCTTTTTGTGATTTTATTCACCTAACAAAGAGGTAGAAGCCAATCCAGTCGTGCTTCATCGAATAAATCAACCAATTTCACTTCCCTGATGGTGTGGATTCTTTTGCAAATAATTCTCCCACTCCCAGCATAGCAGTTTGTTGTAAAAGGGTAGGGGAATTTTATTTTTCCATGCAACGCTAACACTTAGCGCAAATCTATTTTAAACATGAAGCTCAAAGTAGGATAAAACATGAGTTTAAAATAAGTGTGAACCAGCATGTTTTTATCTCTTTAATTTGCTAATATCAGACCTAGTTCTATCCAGAGTTTTTAGAAAGGCATGTTGAACTTAGTGGCAATTTCTATCCCTCACAGTCACATGAAATATCATTTGGCCTGGATCCAATGGTATCCTTCTGATAGGTCAACCTTTAGGTCTTCCATCTCCCTTCTAGCACCCTAAAATCTGCTGTGGTTTTTAATTTGTGATTGTTTTCCTGTTTGGCCAGATTTCTCCAGGTTTTACTCTCAAAAATGCTTCATAGACTTGATCACTCGTAGTCTAAACTAAGTCTTCAATCCTTTTTGGACCCACTAGGCATTTTTTCCTCTTGTTTAAAATCCATTGTTTATCCTCAACACTTATCCCTGGATCCGTTTGGAGAAGGGCGGGGTATAAATTAAATAAATAAATAAATAAATAAATTATTAGAATGAATTCCACCTTAGCTATTTTTGCTGCCTCCTTTTCCTTTAGCCTCATTTTCTAACCTTCTGTCTAGGGTTTTTTTTCCCTTAAGGAAATGTTTTTCCTTCTTAACTCTACTTCTAATGTTATCATGGGATCATATGCGTATACCAGCTTATCATATGTGTATACCAGCTTCTCCTAGGAGAGTTTTCTTCTGAGAATCTGAATTATAATTTAGAATTTGGAATAACTTTATTGTCACTTTGAATGGATACTAATCTGCATACATTAAAATTAAATTTCATTGCATACAGCTCTCAAAGGGTCACCACCTCCAATATACACTACATAAACATGACAAAATAAATAAATAAATAAATATGTATATACCGACATATATTATATGACACAGAGAAACAACACAGTCTGCATATATGTATGTACATGGCAAGAAAAACTAATCTTGCCAGTTTACCAGTCAGATGGCATAGGGAACAAAGTTGTTACAGAATTTGGTATTCCTGCTAGAAATACTTCGAAACCTCCTCCCTATAGGGAGAGCAACAGAAACAGACCGTGAAGTGGGTGTGTGGGATCTCTAACAATGCATTGAGCTCTAAGCACATAGTTCCTTATCAGCTAAGCAGATGATAACTGTTTTCTTGTTTTCCGAAGGAAGGTATGGACATGTGGAGAATCATATTTATTGAATGTTTTCAGATAATAATAACAAACCAAAGAAAAAGAAAAAGAAAACCGAACTTAAGAAACATGTAGAAGACTTCTGACCTTCTTTTCAACAGACGATTACATTTTTAGCTGTTCTTCCACCTTTACAAGTCCCTTCACTTCTGCATTAGTCCTCATCTTTCTTAAGTTTTCAAATCTATAAATCACCAATTCATTGCTTTCTTTCAGTAAAAGGTCCATATAAAACGAATGTGTCCAAGCCACCCATATGCCTCATGTGACCCTGGACAGTTAACAATGTGGTTCCATAAGATTGTAAACTCTTAACATTATTATGTCATTTATATACATTAACTATACTATATATTTCATGTGCAGCCCAAGTCAATATCTCTTCAATCAATGCAGCCTAGACAACCCAAAATGTTGGCCAACCATGACATAAGGCTTCCAGTCTTTCTAAAATGTTTTTATTATTTGAAACAGGTCAGTTTTCCTATTTCTGGAAATTCTGACGTTTTCACAATCCACTCCTCCACTGTGAACATTTCAGTCTTCTTCCATCATTGTTCATAGGTATGTCAAAAACCAATGGCAAACTATGAAAGTGTTTTATCAGAACCATTGCTTAGGGAGAGGAACTCCACTATCTTTGACCTTTATTTTTGTCCTACCTACCTTGTCCAGAAAGAGGAGAGAAAGCTTGATCTGGGCTATGCTAAAAACGTCCCTTTGGGTCGGGAGAATATATATATATATATATGTTTTCGTAGATTTTCACGGGTGTAGGTATGCTGGCATAGCTGGCTTCGGATATATATTTATATATATGTTAGTTTTATGAGCTGATCAATAAATTAAATTAGAGAGAGACCAGGATAGATCTATTTAGATATATATATATATGTAATTGTTTCTCAACAACCTGTTATTAGGCTTCAATTAAGGGAGGAGACATACTGTTTCCTTTCCTGCCTTTCGACTCATCACCAGAGATCATCTAGACAGCAAGCCAGGAATTACGTTGTGTGATTTTTTAGATATGTGTGTTAGTTTTATGTGTTAGTTAGTCTCTCTCTAATTTAATTTATTGATCAGCTCATAAAACTAACACACATATATATATATATATGTTTTCGTAGATTTTCACGGGTATAGGTATGTAGATTTTGGTTTATTCGGGTCTTTTCCCGTGTAAAATTAAAGGTATTTTTGCAACGTTTCGATGGGATCACCCCCATCATCATCAGGCTTGGGCCTTTGCTTTTTTGCAAAGGCCCATATTTGTTTTCGTAGATTTTCACGGGTGTAGGTATGCTGGCATAGCTGGCTTCGGGGATTTTCCCGTGTATAAGACATAGAAATGTTATTGCAACGTTTCGACAAGATCTCACTTGTCATCATCAGGCAGGTTTCTGTCTGTGGCATATATATACGTTAGATTATATATATATATATGTTATATATATAACTAACATATATACATACAATAATACAATAGCAGAGTTGGAAGGGACCTTGTAGGTCTTCTAGTCCAACCCCCTGCATGGGCAGGAACGTTATACCATTTCAGACAAATGGCTGTCTAACATCTTTTTAAAGACTTCCAGGGTTGGGGCATTCACAACTGCTGGAGGCAAGCTGTTCCAGAGGTTAATTGTTCTTACTGTTAGGAAATTTCTCCTTAGTTCTAAGTTGCTTCTCTCCTTGATTAGTTTCCACCCATTGCTCCTTGTCCTGCCCCCAGGTGCCTTGGAGAAAAGTTTGACTCCCTCTTCTTTGTGGCACCCTCTGAGATATCGGAACACTGCTATCATGTCTCCCCTGGTCCTTCTCTTCATCAAACTAGACATACCCAGCTCCTGCAGCCGTTCTTCATATGTCTTAGTCTCCAGTCCTCTAATCATCTTGGTTGCTCTTCTTTGCACTCTTTCCAGAGTCTCCACGTCTTTTCTACATCGTGGCGACCAAAACTGTATGCAGTATTCCAAGTGTGGCCTTACCAAGGCACTATACAGTGGCATTAACACTTCACGCGATCTAGATTCTATCCCTCTGTTGATGCAGCCTAGAACTGTGTTGGCTTTTTTGGCAGCTGCTGCACACTGCTGGCTCATATTTAAATGGTTGTCCACTAGGATTCCGAGATCCCTCTCACAGTTGCTACTATTGAGCAAGGTACCACCTATACTGTACTTGTGCATTTGGTTTTTCTTGCCTATATGTAGGACCTTACTTTTTTCACAATTGAATTTCATTTTATTAGACAGTGCCCAGTGTTCAAGTTTGTCTAGATCCTTCTGTATCTTAAGCCTATCTTCTGGAGTGTTGGCTATTCCTGCCAGCTTGGTGTCGTCTGCGAATTTGATGAGTTCCCCATTTATCCCCTCATCCAAATCGTTGATGAAGATGTTAAAGAGTACTGGGCCTAAAACAGAGCCTTGGGGGACTCCACTGCATACTTCCTTCCATGTAGATGCAGTTCCATTGAGGACTACACGTTGAGTGCGGTTGGTCAGCCAGTTGCGAATCCATTTGGTGGTGCTGCTGTCTAACCCACAATTTTCTACTTTATCTAATAGTAGGTTATGGTCTACTTTATCAAATGCCTTACTGAAGTCCAGGTAAATTATATCAACAGCATTCCTCTGGTCCACTGATTTTGTTACTTTGTCAAAGAATGCAATTAGATTCGTCTGGCATGATCTGTTTTTGACAAACCCATGTTGGCTTTTGGCATATGTTATATATATGTTATATAACATATGTTGGCATATGTTATATATATGTTATATATATAACATATATATGTTATATATATAACTAACATAACTAACATATATATATATGTTAGATTTTTAAGGGCTGAAAATAAAGAGACCGGGATGGATCCATTTCAGGCTTATTAGCCTTCTTCAGCTGGCCATACTCTTTCTACTGGGATTTGAACCTGTGTTTTCCAGCATATGAGGCAAACCTTTCTATGCCTTGAGCTATCCGGTATCCCTGATACATCAGCCAATTTACAGGACTCTTATTATTAATGAGAGAATATTTTCACAGCTCCTGTTCAAGTTTAAGGCTGACGTTAAGTCTCCTCCCCTTAAAGGGACCCTTGAACAGGAGCTGTGAAACAGGAGCTGTGAACAGGAGCTGTGAAAATATTCTCTCATATATATATGAGAGAATATAGGTATGTGTGTGTGTATATATATATATATATATATATATATATGTGTGTGTGTGTGTGTGTGTGTGTGTGTGTGTGTGTGTGTTTTCTGAGGTTTCTGAGGAAAACCCGAACAACCAAAGACCTACATATATATATGTGTGTGTTTTCTGAGGTTTTCGCGGGTGTTTGTGTGTAGGTCTTTGGTTGTTCGGGTTTTCTCCCGCGTAGAATTGGAAGTATCTTCACGACGTTTCGATGAAATCTCATTCATCATCTTCAGGCTGGTGCTTCCGGCTTGGTGCTTCCAGGAGCAATGTGAGATCTCAGCCGGTTCCTCTTTTTAACTGCCAGTGGGGGTGTGACCTGATTGGGTGGGAGCTTGGCTGCATTCTGATTGGGTGGAGGTGTGTTCTGATTGGTAGGGGGTTTGGCTGTGCTCTGATTGGATGGGAGTTTGGCTGTGCTCTGATTGGATGGGGGCGTGTTCTGTTTGGGTGGGGGCCTGGTTGTGCTTGTGTTAGTCTGAGTGGCAGAGGAATTTGACCTGGTGAGCTGCATTGCTGTTGCTTGGCTTCGCGTTTGTGGTCGTACCACATCTCCGTGGTGGGCATCAGTTTGCTTCATGTATGGATTGGAGGGGTTTAAAGTGGCTAATAATGCAGCTTTGGTCTGGCTTCTCGTTTGTGGTCGGGCTTCTGATTTGTGGTCATCATCGGTGTGGGTTTGGGTTTGCTTTTTGCGTGGATGTGTGATAGTGACATCCTGTGTGGTTTTCGTGAGTGTGGGTCTGGTATCATTCTTTGTGTTAGGGACTCGTTTGTCAGTGAGGGCAGGTTTCCAAATGGCTGGTAGGCGGGAGGTATCATCTCGTTTATTCATGCTGTGTGGCCGCTTTTCTATCTCAATAGCTTCTCTGATTATTCTGTTGTTATAGTGTTCAATTTTGGCAATAGTTCTGGTCTTTTTAAAGTCTATATCATGTCCTGTGGCTTTGAAGTGTTGGACCAGGGAAGAAGTTGGTTCCTCCTTTCTGACTGAGTTTTTGTGTTCTTCAATGCGTGCCTTTATTCTTCTGTTGGTTTGTCCGATGTATGTGGTGGGGCAGGTGGGGCATGGGATTTCATATACTCCCACCACCACCCAGCACAGATCAACTCTGTAGCCAAGACACTCATCTCCAGAACAAAACGCTTAGCTGACGAACAACACCTAAAAACTGAACTACACACTCTCACCAACGTACTAACATCCAACGGATTCCAAAGAAACAAGATCACTAACCTAATCCAAAAAGAAAACCCCACTAAAGTCCAAGACAGTGAACAAGAAAACGGCAAAGCCCTCCTCCCATACATAAAAGGCACCACAGACAGAATCAGCAAGATCCTCCACAAACACAACATCAAGACAGCATTCTACACAAACCGAAAAATATCCACCATCCTAGGAAACCCCAAAGAGAAAATAGAGTTAGAAAATCAAGGAGTATATGAAATTTTGGTTTATTCGGGTCTTTTCCCGTTTGGCCATTTCAAATACAGCTCATTTGCAAGAAAGCCAAGGCCGAAGCCTGATGATGATGGGGGTGATCCCATCGAAACGTTGCAAAAACACCTTTAATTTTACACAGGAAAAGACCCGAATAAACCAAAATCTACATACCTATACCCGTGAAAATCTATGAAAACACACACACACACACACACACACACACACACACACACACACACACATATATATGTTAGAATTTTTTAAGGGCTGAAAATAAATATATATATACATGTATGTATGTATGTATGTATGTATGTATGTATGTATGTATGTATGTATGTATATGTATATATATATAATTGTTCCACAACACCCTGTTAGGGCCCCAATTAAGGGAGGAGACATACTGTTTCCTTTTTCTGCCTTTTGGCTCATAACCAGAGACCATCTAGACAGAAAGCCATGAATTCCGTTGTGTGATTTTTTAAAATATGTGTGTTAGTTTTATGAGCTGATCAATAAATAAAACAGAGAGACTAGTATAGATCTATTTCAAGCTATTTAGCTCTCATCAGCTAGCCATACCCTTACTGGGATTTGAACCGGGGCTGTATTACATGTTACGCAGATGTTACGTAACCACCTTTAAAGTGCTCCATGGCATGGGGCCTGGTTACTTGCAGGACCGCATCCTGCTACCGAATACCTCCCACTGACCAGTCCGCTCCCACAGAGCGGGCCTCCTCAGGGTACCATCGGCCAAACAATGTCAGCTGGCGACCCCCAGGGGGAGAGCCTTGTCTGTGGCAGCCCCTGCCCTCTGGAACGATCTGCCCCCCGACCTTCGTACGATCACCGACCTGCGCCTCTTCCGTCGGGCCCTGAAAACGCACCTATTTCGTGCGGCCGGCCTGGTGTAGTTTTCTTTTAATCGATTGTAATTTTTTAATTGATTTTAGTTGATTTTATTAACTGTTTTTATATGGTTATCTGGTTTTTAGAACGGGTCCTTAAATTTAATTAGTTTTAATGTATTTTAATGTATTTTTGTATCAGATGTTTTACTGTTTTATTATGCCTGTTCACCGCCCTGAGTCCCGCAAGGGAGAAGGGCGGTATACACATTTAATAAAAGTAAAAGTAAAGATGTTTTAGCCACTAAGCCACCGGATTCTCCTCCTGATTCAAATCCCAGTAAGGGTATAGCTAGCTGATGAGAGCTAAATAGCTTGAAATAGATCTATACTAGTCTCCCTTGTTTATTTATTTATCAGCATAAATGTAAACACAAATGGCAACAAAAGGCAACGAAACAAATAGCTTTCTGTCTGCATGGTCTCTTGTGATGAGCCGAAAGACAGAAAAGGAAAGCAACTTGCTTCCTCCCTTAATTGGGGTTACCAGGGTGTTCTGACACAAATATATATATATATATATATATAAACACCTAACACACACACACACACACATATATAGAGAGAGATACAGATACAGATACAAATACAGATACAGATAAATATATAGATAGATATAGACGTAGATATATAGATAACTATATCATAGACCTTACAATTTACCTAATGTTGTCTTAGGTAAGGTAACACATTCCCCCCAACACTCTGGAAAAGACAGAAAATCCTGTCCTCATCCCTGAGCATCATATTTATTTGTCTATTTTGATCATTTTCTACCCACTGCAGCCTCTGGCTATCAAAAGATTTGCCGCCTGGTCACAAACCACTTCTCCAAAATCTCAGGATAGATTTCAGTGCTAAGACTCATCATTTATGGATTAAATAATGATCTATTTTTAGCAAACTATATGTCCCTCCTTTACACCAGGAGCTCAAGGAGGCTTACAATATATTTTGTTGTTGTTGGTTTTTTCCCACAACAACAACACCATGAAGTAGTGTGGGCTAAGTAAGAATAAGTAATCCAAAGTGGCTTAGTGAGTTTCTGTAGCCAAGAGTATACTGGAAATCTAGGTTTCTCTGCTCAGTCCCACATTTTAGACATTGTATGACACTGAGTTACCTCATGATGTAGCCCGTGACATTGAGCCGAGTATATTTTGCACAAGAAATCCAGTACAATCACTCTGTTAAGTTGCTAGGTAACACTCCTACAGCACTCCAATTAGCTATGTACTCTGCACAACACAAGCCCACTATTGTATCGTTTTGTCTTGAAGAAGTAATTAACCCAGAGCTTTTTTCTTTCCCGGTGCCTTCCTTTGCCATCCTTATTCCTACAACGGCAGTCCTCCAAGGAGGTTGTTGGGGTTGGTTTTTTTTTCATCCTTTGAAATAGCTGGCCTATTTTCTCCATATGTGCACATTTATTTTGCAACACATTAAGAATGAAAGAGAACGGGAGTCTATTTCATCCCCATTTCATTTGATGAACATTTTTCTTTTGTATAGCATCTGTTTACTCTGCTGAGTGATAAAAGTCACAATAATGGGACTTCTGGAGGAGATACCAAGGCAAAGCCCAAGGCAGACCATACAGTACAGTGGGAAATGCAGCATTATTGCATCATAGTGAAAAGCTCCAATGACAGATCTCCAAAAGAACCCATTTGTTCCCTCTGGCATTTGGCCTTCCTTAATTTACGCTTCACTGAGGTCACAATATCTCTAAAACTTCCGCCAGGCATTTCTCCCCTTTGTTGTGTTAACTGCTTGTGCTGTGAAATGGTGGATATTGGTAGCTGTATTAATGAGACAAGGTTACTGCTTCAGTGAGATATGCAAAATCATCTATCATAGTTAGTCACGGTCTACCACCTTCCTAAAGATAACTTGCTTACCGTAACATTTTTCAGCCAGGCAGTAGAAGTCATTTTGTTACTCTGTAATGAGCAGTATGGATCATCTTAGAGTGATTGATGAAGGAAAGTCTCTCTCTCCCCACCATCCCTGCCCCCACTTTCTCTTTCTTCTAGAAACTTCTTATGGCCAAACCGACCAATAATGCTAAACTGCTCACAGAGAATAAAGAAAAGGAGGGAAATAGTATAGAATGGCAATCAGCTTTCTTGATAATAACAGAATAATAGAGTTGGAAGGGGCCATGGAGGTTTTCTAGTGCAACCCACTGCTGAAACAGGAGACCCAACTGTACACCATTCTGGACAAATGATTATCCAATTTCTTCTTTAAAAACCCCAGCGATGGTGCACCCACAACTTCTGGAGGCAAGCTGTTCCATTGATTAATTGTTCTCAATGACAGGAAATTTCTACTTAATTTTAGGTGGGATCTCTCTTTGTTAAGCTTCCAGCAGTTACTTCTTGTCTTGCCCTCAGGTAGTTTGGAGAATGTGTTTTTCTCCTTTGTGTCACGGCTAAAAATATTGGAAGACTGCTATCGTGTCAAACCTAGTTATTCTCTTTATTTGGCAGGACATAGTTCCTGCAACTGTTCATCATATATTTTAGTCTTCAACCCTCTAATCATCTTTGTTCTTTTCTCTCACTCTTTCCAATATCTCAATATTTTTTGGGTATTGTGATGACCAAAACTGAATTCAAAATTGGAAAATGGCTTTCATAGAATCATAGGTGACTGGTCAATTAGTTGGGGTAAATGAGATAGTTCCTAAAAAAGATGCTTATATTATTGAATGGTGGTGGGATGCAAGTATTTAGCTTATTAAGCAGCTTCACTGTCCCACAAAAACTTTCACAGTGCAAATTTGCAGACTTAGAAAAAAATAATGCAGAACACCTGGGGCTCAAACCATTAAGGATTTCAGGACATTTCATGGTTTCATGAGTGGAAACAGAAAAATGGACAGCCCTAACTGCACTTAACTTATGAAGCTATCTGAACATTGTACATTTAGTGAAAAGGTAAATAATGCATTGAGAGACCAGCTAGCTTGTGTATTTCTTAAGGAAAGGATTAATAAATCATTCTGAAAAGAGACAAATGTAACATTTAAGAGAATGGCTACAATGGCCATTTCTATGGAAACTGGTGTTAAAGAGATACTATAGAGCAGTGATGGCGAACCTTTTTTGGTTCGCGTGCCAAAAGTGGGGGGGAGCGCAGGGAAGTCATGCGTGGGCGTGCCACACCCATAATGCTATGTGCACAACCCCCTGCTTTTGGCGCACTTGTTTCGCCCTCCGCAGGCTCCAGAGGCTTTCTAGGAGCCTGGGGAGGGTGAAATCAGCCTCCCCCCAACCTCCAGAGGCTCCAGGAGCTTCCCTGAAGCCTCCAGAGGGTGAAAAACAGCCTCAAAAGAAGGCCTAAATCAGCTGGCCAGTGCACACAAGAACGCTGGAGCTGACAGGGCAATGCCTCGTGTGCCCTAAGAAATGGTTCTGCGTGCCACCTGTGGCACCCGTGCCATAGGTTCGCCATCACTGCTATAGAGTTACAGTTGGGAGTAAAACAAGAGTAACCAGTCAAGGTGAACTGTACTATGATTGTGTCAGAGGTTTGTTAAACTCAAGCCTATTTAGTCAATGAAATATCTTCATACTTACAGTACATTTTCAGCCTAAATCCCTTAGCAGAATCAGCATCTAAGAATGAAAAATAATTTGGGGGACTTAACAAAAACTTAATTTTATTGAGGTGCTATCTAAGAGTTTCTAAGGTTTCAACTCATACAATGTTGACTTCATCCTGGCTAAGTAATATTTGCTTTTGATGGCGATTTACTATTTAACTACAGATACTTAAATGGATACTTAAAAAATGGGAAGAAAGCTGGAGATTGAATGATACCGGAGAGGTTAAATTTGAAATTGTCTGGGACGCTATGAAAGCAGTTTTTAGAGGGGAAAGTATTAAGTTATCAAGTAGGAAATATAGAGAATATAGAAATAAAACGGAACAGAATATAAGACAGATTAAGGCATTGGAGAGTCAATTCTTACTTACGAAGGATAAAAAGTGCTGGGAGGAATTAAATTTACTAAAAAATAAATTGATTAAAGATGATGTAGAATTGGTCAAAAAAAATATAAGATATTTAAATAGAAATTTTTTTGAATTTAGCAATAAAAATTCTAAGCTATTAGCAAGGATGGCGAAAAATAAAAGTGAGAAGAGGGAAATTGGCTCTTTGATAGATGAAAATGGTACAAGATGTTATAAGATAGTGGAGAAATTTGAAGTAGTTAAGACTTTCTTTCAAAAATTATATTCAAAAAAATCAATTGATTTTGAAAAATTTAAAAATCATCTTAAAAAGTATGTAGTGAATATAGACCAAACCTATAAGGATTTGATGGAAGGGGATATAACACAGGACGAGATTAAGGAAATAATACAAGAGATAAAACTAGGAAAGGCTCCAGGCGAAGATGGACTTCCCGCTGAGTTTTATAAGGATTTTAAAGAAATAATAGTACCAAAATTACAAAAATTATTCAATGGAATTTTATACGGTGGCGAAGTTCCGACCTCATGGAATAGAACAGTAATATCTATAATTCCTAAGCCAGACAAAGATGTGGAGCGGATCGAGTCCTACCGACCCATTTCTTTAATTAATCAGGATGCAAAAATATTCACTGCCATTATAAGTAAGAGATTAAGTAGATTTATAGATAAATATATAAGCTATAATCAAGTAGGTTTTGTTAAAGGTAGATATATGAGCGACATAATTAGAAGAGTATTAAATATTATAGATGTAGCCGAATATAATGGTGATAAAATAGGTATAATAATAATAATAATAATAATAATAATAATAATAATAATAATAATAATAATAATAATAATGATTTAATTTATAGACCACTCCTCCCCCCGTAGGGACTCGGAGCGGTGCACAGGGAAAACTAAAACCACAATACAATAAATATACAAATACAATTAAAAACAAATTAAATCTGGGCCTGTGCTAAAATCCCCTTAACCTGCTAAAATACCCAATTAAAACAGCTAAACCCTGTAGAGAGAGGCTACCCAAGGCCGACCAAACGGAAAAGATGAGTTTTTAGTTTCAGACGGAAGGAGCGGAAGTCCGTGGTTGTTCTGATGTCGGGGGGAAGGTCGTTCCAGAGGGCTGGGCCCGCCACAGAGAGAGCCCTTCCCCTGGGCGTCGCCCGCTGACAGAGTCTAGTGGACGGCACCCGGAGAAGTCCCTCTCTGTGGGAGCGAATTGGCCGTGAGGAAGTATGAGGCAGGATCCGATCCCGCAAATAGCTAGGTCCCGAGCCATGGAGCGCTTTAAAAATGATGACTAATACCTTGAAGCGCACCCGGAAGACGACAGGCAGCCAGTGCAACTCGCGCAGAAGTGGAGTTATGTGGGCAGATCTGGAGGTACCCAAGATTGCCCGCGCGGCTGCATTCTGAACCATCTGAAGTCTCCGGGTGCACCTCAAGGGAAGCCCCATGTAGAGAGAGTTACAATAGTCCAGTCGCGATGTCACGAGAGCATGAGTGACTGTGCGAAGGGCGTCCCGATCCAATAGGGGGCGCAACTGACGAACCAGGCGAACCTGGTAAAACGCCCTCCTGGCCACGGCTGTCACTTGATCTTCCATGGACAGCCGGGCATCCAGGAGGACACCCAAGTTGCGCGCCCCATCCACAGGGGCAAGATGTTCGCCCCCTATGGCCAGCGATGGAGTCAGCTGGTTGAATCGGGCAGCCGGAAACCACAGCCACTCGGTCTTGGTCGGGTTGAGCCTGAGTCCGTTACTTCCCATCCAGATCCGCACGGCTTCCAGGCACTGGCACATCACTGCTACGGCATCGTTGGGGTGGTAGTATCACTAGATATAGTATCACTAGATATTTTTAAAGCCTTTGATTCTGTACAATGGGAAACTATTAAAGTAATTACTGAGGCATTAGGCTTTGGTAATAAATTCATACATGTTATTTCAAAATTGTATCAAAAAAGTAGTGCAAAAGTGAAGGTAAATGGAATAATGACGGGAGAGATTACCCTGGAAGCAGGTACGAGACAAGGATGTCCCTTGTCTCCAATATTATTTTTATTGGTTATGGAAATATTGACTAAAATGATAGAAGAAGATGAAGAATTGAAAGGGTACAAGGGATATAAGATAAATTTGTATGCAGATGATACTTTGATTATTTTGAAAGATATAGAGAAAGACCTGAGGAAGATAAATAAACACTTGAAAGAATTTGAGGAAATTACAGGTTTGAAAGGAAATTGGTCAAAATCTGAACTATTAATGGACAAAAGTGGCAAGGAGTGGGAGAATATGCAAGAACAATTCGGGATAAGAATTAAAAATACATTGAAATATTTGGGAATAACACTTTCACTTAAAGTTAAGGAACTGAAAAAAATTAATTATGATGTGATGTTGAATGAAGTAGAGAAGAAGATAGACAAATATAAAGAGATAAAACTGTCTTGGTTTGGCAGAATCGCAATGTGTAAGATGATGTTGCTACCAAAGTTCAATTTTTTATTTGAGATGCTACCATTAAATCTGACAGAGAAAGATATGGAAGGATATGAGAAGAAATTAGATAAATTCGGTAATGGTGGGAAAAGACCTAGGTTAATGAAGAAAATGTGGTATCAAAACCAAAAGGAAGGTGGATTGGGAATTCCCAATCTACTTAATTATTATCGGGCCTATAGTATTAGAACTGTGGTAAAAATACTTAAAAGAGGAGATGGGCACTGGGGAGATTTAGAGTTAAAAGATATTAAGAGATTTGGTCAGGCATGGTTTCTAGACAAAGCAAAATCAAAAAAGATAATCAATAGTTATTGGTTAAAGGGATTGAGTAAAATTTGGAATAAATTTGTTAAAATATTAATCCCAGATATAACCTTTTTGGGAAAGACAATTGGAAACTGGCCGATTAAAACCAACACAACCCGTGAGAAAGTAATTGAAGAGGAAAATATAGAAAGTATAATAGACTGGTTAAAAACCTTAGGAAATGACAGCAGAAAAAAAGAAATAATGGAAAAATTGGGGTTAAATTGGTTTGAAAAAATACAGATAGAAAAATGGACTACGAATGTAAGGGGAATATGTAAAATAGGTAGAAACGAAACTGAATTTGAAAACTTAGTATCTCAAATTATTAAGGACAAAATTGGGTTAAAAGGACTCGTTAGTAAGATATACAAGATTATAAATTTCAATGAGAAACCACAAATGGCAATGAAGATGAACTGGGAGGAAGAACTTAAGATTAAAATATTAGACTCGGATTGGAATGTGAATTGGAAGAGTTGAATCATGAGGATTTTATCCATAAGGATTAAAGAGCATAATTTTAAAGTTGTTTGGAAATGGTATCTGACTCCATTGAGGTTATCATTGATGGATAAAAAAATAAGTAATAAATGTTGGAGGTGTAATATGGAATTGGGAACGTACGAACACATGTGGTATAAATGTGATAAAGTTAAAAAGTTTTGGCAGAAATTGGAGGAAACGATATTTGAAATGATGAAGAAAAGAATAACATTGAGATTAGAAACTATATTATTATTGATAATTAAGGAATTAGAATTAACAAAACATGAGAAAGAATTGATTAGAATTATGATTATAATGGGCAGAATTATAATAGCAAGATATTGGAAAATAGAGACGAATATTAAAATAGAAGAGTGGTATTGTGAAATGTGGAAATTAGCTTTAAATGATAAAATGACATGTGATATTAAATTTACAGAGGGTGTTTATAAAAAAGATGTTTTTTGGAAGACTTGGAAGCCATTTGTGGACTATGCACTTGGGACCTTGGATGCTTCGACACCTGTACCCAGAGAACGTGGATTTTGGAGGACTTAAAGATATTTGAAGATACCTGAAGAACCAAATTTTCCTTTCCATTGTATAGCACTGGGTGAAATAGTGTATCGTACTGTATATGTTATTTTTGTTATAGTGTTTATAAAAATAAAACAAATATTAAAAAAAAATTAAAAAAAATAAAAAAATAATGCAGAACACCTGGGGCTCAAACCATTAAGGATTTCAGGACATTTCATGGTTTCATGAGTGGAAACAGAAAAATGGACAGCCCTAACTGCACTTAACTTATGAAGCTATCTGAACATTGTACATTTAGTGAAAAGGTAAATAATGCATTGAGAGACCAGCTAGCTTGTGTACTTCTTAAGGAAAGGATTAATAAATCATTCTGAAAAGAGACAAATGTAACATTTAAGAGAATGGCTACAATGGCCATTTGTATGGAAACTGATGTTAAAGAGATACTATAGAGCAATGATGGCGAACATTTTTGGTTCGCGTGCCAAAAGTGGGGGGGAGCACAGGGAAGTCATGCGTGGGCGTGCCACACCCATAATGCTATGTGCACAACCCCCTGCTTTTGGCGCACTTGTTTCGCCCTCCCCAGGCTCCAGAGGCTTTCTAGGAGCCTGGGGAGGGTGAAATCAGCCTCCCCCCAACCTCCAGAGGCTCCAGGAGCTTCCCTGAAGCCTCCAGAGGGTGAAAAACAGCTTCAAAAGAAGGCCTAAATCAGCTGGCCAGTGCACACAAGAACGCTGGAGCTGACAGGGCAATGCCTCGTGTGCCCTAAGAAATGGTTCTGCGTGCCACCTGTGGCACCCGTGCCATAGGTTCGCCATCACTGCTATAGAGTTACAGTTGGGAGTAAAACAAGAGTAACCAGTCAAGGTGAACTGTACTATGATTGTGTCAGAGGTTTGTTAAACTCAAGCCTATTTAGTCAATGAAATATCTTCATACTTACAGTACATTTTCAGCCTAAATCCCTTAGCAGAATCAGCATCTAAGAATGAAAAACAATTTGGGGGACTTAACAAAAACTTAATTTTATTGAGGTGCTATCTAAGAGTTTCTAAGGTTTCAACTCATACAATGTTGACTTCATCCTGGCTAAGTAATATTTGCTTTTGATGGCGATTTAATATTTAACTACAGACATTTCAGGTAGAAGTAGAAAAACTCTTGTCTAAAATCATGGAAAGCACTTAATTATGGGGATCATGACTATCAACTCTAATTCTTAACTATATGCAATCTTCAAATGACAAACTTTACATATATATAGTAAGGAATACATTAATAGAGTCAGATAATTTGTTGTTTCTAATATTCCATTTAGGGAAACTGGTAGTTTTAAATTCAGTGTCTTCCTTTCAGATAAATGTGTTAAAATTCATTTACTTAAGCCCCTTTTCAAATAATTTTGAAACTGAATCAAGGCTGTCTACAGCAACAGTCCCTGTCTTAACAATGACAGAGATGATCAAGGTGCTGTCCTTTTTAATATTTGTATTTTATTGACTTATTTTTACCCTGCCTTTATTAGTTTTATATCTAATGCAAGGTGATGAATGTAACTAAAGCATCTGCCTTCAATTTTTCTCCACAACAACAACCTTGTAAGATGAGTTTGGCTGGGGGAGAATGAGTGGCCCAAAATCACCGAGCCAACTTTCATGCCTAAGGCAGGACTAGAACTCACAGTCTCCTAGTTTCTATTTTGATGCCTTAACCACTAGACCAGGGGTGGGCAAACTTTGCAACTTTAAGTCTGAAGGACTTCAGCTCCCAGACTTCTCCAGCCAGCTTTGCAAAGTTTGCCCACGCCTGCACTAGACCAAACTGGCTGTTTGTGTTGCACAAACATTGTGTAATAAACATTGGGTTGCCTAAATAATAAATTAATATGCTGCATGCATGGGGAAAGAGTTGGGTTTTCAATAGTCTGGTCATCCTTGCAAGACCACCTCCTACCAAACACCTCCCTCCGACCAGTCCGCTCCCACAGAGAGGGCCTCCTCAGGGTGCCATCAGCCAGTCAATGGCGACCCCTAGTGGGAGGGCCTTCTCTGTGGCAGCTCCGGCCCTCTGGAATGACCTACCCCCTGACCTTCGCACAGCCGTGGACCTGAGCCTTTTCCGCCGAGCCCTGAAAACCCATCTATTTCGTGCGTCCGGCCTGGCGTAGTTTTAATTTGCTTTTACTAGTGGTTTTAGAAGGTATTTTAGAACAGGCCTGTGTTTAATTTATTTTTAGTATATTTTTAGTATAGTTACTATATCAGATGTTTTATTGTTGTTTTTATTATCGCCTGTTAACCACCCTGAGTCCCGTAAGGGAGAAAGGGCGGTATATAAATCCGAATAAATGAAATGAAATGAAATGAAATCCACCCAGTTTGAAGCTAGGAAGCGGCATGGTCATAAACTGAATGATTAAATTGTAAAATATCTAACATCCAGGTGATAAGAGTCTTAGTTTCCCAATATAGCAGTATGGAATGGTTCTGGTGACCATTTCATAAACTGGACTCAAAACTAAGAAGCCTTCCTCCTTTGTAGCCAGCTGCTGAAAAATATATGTAATCAATAGTTATGAAACTATGTTTCTGCTATCAGCCTTTAGAAGGACTTGGCCTTAATTGCAACAAAGAGTAATATTGGAATATTCATTTTCAAGTTTTTAGAGTACACTCAGGTACGGATCTCAGCCTTCGTTAGAGCTATTAAGTGGCTCTCTAAATATTGTATGCAAAATTGGAAGAAAACAAATCAAAGTAAATTGCAGGCTATCGAAATAAATTACAGTCAGTTGAAAAGATAGGATAGAGCTTAATTCAATTATAAGAGTTCTTCAGCAGCAATATTTTTGCATATCTGCTTTCCATTCTAGATGTCATTTTTTGAGACCTTTTCTCTAGTATCAAGAAAATTTCAGTTTCTGTTTTCTTACATTTTACTGTTTAACATTATAGTTATCTACCCACACAGTTGGATGGCTCAGTCTTCCTGAGCTGATTAGTAATGCAAATGACATACTGCACTCTACAGAAATTCCCAAAATAGATAGGCTTCCTTTTAAAATGTAGGTGTAAAGAGAATAACATAAACCATCTAACCAGAGTATGTTTCTGTCATTTCCAATGTTCTCCTAACCTATGTCATGGTACATCAGCTTAACTTTGGTTTGTTCTAATCATGGTTTGTTCCATAACCCTCATGTACATGTTAGACTAATGTTGACATGATGTGTAGCCAAATCTTACTTCTTGACATGCAATTCAGCCTCGTTGCACTTACAGCCACTTTCCTCTTGCTCACTGTATCTCCACTATATGAAAGAGTCAAGAATGGGAATATTGAAGCAGGTTATTGGAGATATGAAGCCCAAATTTAAAGCCCAAATATGGCTTTTAAACAAAGAACCATAAGGTTTATATTACTTTCCTCCATGAAAGTATTACTTCTTATTTTCTAAAAGAATCACCCTGCTTTAATTTATCAACTCACAAAGAGATCATATGTAATTACCCCTAGGGCAGGTTGCTCTTCCTAGACCAGGGGTCTCCAACCTTAGCAACTTTAAGACTTGTGGACTTCAATTCCCAGAATTCCTCAGCCAGTTTTTCAGCTTTGCTGGCTGAGGAATTCTGGGAGTTAGTCTACAGGTTTAAAGTTGCCAAGGTTGGAGACCCCTGTCCTAGACCATCGTGAGAACAGGCTTAATGGCTTTGCATCACAACCGTGTATTCAAATCTTATAAAAACCATGTAGTCACATTCCCTTAAAAAGCAGAGTGGAAATCTCAAAATGGTGTCTTATAAATTTATGCATAATTCTGTGCCTATGTGAGCAAGCTACTTTGGAAGGATCCAGATACAATAATTGCTTCTCACACATAAACTCAAACATAACCATAGATATCCAGTGCCTTGCAATTGGCCGGTTCCTGTTTTTATCAGGGGTATCTTTGTGTGTGTACATTTTGCCCTGCCTTTATTAACAAGCAATACTAATCCCACTTGAAAGGGTATTATGTCCTCAGTGCTTCCCCACCCCCCTTAGTCTCTTAAGTCTGAACCAGGAAAATGTATGTTGGGCAACACACTTGGAAGATCATATCTTGGCTTCTTTTCCTAGCTATTCCCTGACAAGGAAGACAATGTCAGTAGTACTAATATAAAGAACACTTATCTAAAATCCTGGTTGTTTGGGAGTGTTTTTTAATCTGGGAAAAATATTTGATCTGCATTTTGGAGACAACTCAGAGAACATAAAAATAGCAATAAAAACCCAGCATTTTAGTGACTAGTAAAAAACAAAAACCAGACAACTAAAATTTCTTTCCTCCCAAATCAGATGGATATATTTAACCAGAGGGAGGGTAAAAATTCTGCTAAGAAAATTCTATGCATAAATATCTCAAATCTGAAGAAAACTGTCTCCTTGGTATAATAATAATAATAATAATTTAATATTTCTAAACCGCACCCTCTCCCCTCGGGGACTCGGGGCGGTGCACAGGCACAGTAAAACAATAAATACATACAAACATTTCATTAAAAATAAATTAAATCTAAACCTGCGCTAAAATTCCCCATTAAAACTAAACTATATTATAAAACCCCAATAAAACCCCAAAGACAGAGAGACTATCCTAGGCCGGCCAGACAGAAGAGATGTGTTTTTAATTTTAGACGGAAGGAGTGGAGGTCCGTGGTCGTCCTAATGTCGGGGGGAAGGTCGTTCCAGAGGGCCGGGCCCGCCACAGAGAGAGCCCTTCCCCTGGGCGTCGCCCGCTGACAGAGTCTAGTGGACGGCACCCGGAGAAGTCCCTCTCTGTGGGAGCGAATCGGCCGTGAGGATGTATGAGGCAGGATCCGATCCCGCAGATAGCTAGGTCCCGAGTATAGCTAAATGATGGATCTCCATAAGCAAGGAGAACCAATTGAACATCTCTTAAGATGGAGTTCCATTATTGGGGTGTGGGGACTGCCATTGAAGAGATCCTGCTCCTAGTTACCACACTATAGACCAAACTTACCAAGGGGCTACAAACAAGACTCTCCCAACTGGCCTTATTGAGGAGGAAATGTGTTGAATCCTAACCTATTTAGAGCTTAATTAATTGACTAATAATGACAATTGAGCAATCAACACAGTAGTTTTAATATGGGTGTTATGTGGTACTATTTAGTCACTCCACTTAAGAATCAGGCAGCTGTGTTTTGCCCCAATTCCAGCTTTCAACCACCTTCAAAGACAACCATATGGAATACATTGCAACAAATCAGACTAGAGGTTATTAAATGAAGGATCATTGAGGTTAGGATATTTCAATCTAACAAGCATAAACATAAGAGGTGGGTACAGCCATTCCATATCGCTGAGACCATGTGGGCTTCTCATGATAGATTGGAATCAAGGAGAACACCCAGATTGTGTGTCAGTTGTTACTTAGAGAGAATGCTACCACATCAAATAAAAGTGGCATTTTTCTAATTTCTTCATAACCTCAAGGCAATTGTCAAATATCTGCACCCCTCCTAAATCAAGAAATGGAAAGGAAAAAGAGAGCTGAATATCATCAGAATGCTAATGAGAGCACTTCCAATATCCATTAATTTAGATATTGAGCAGCCAGGGAGTAATAACTGAGTCCTGAGGGAGCCGGGTAATTCAAGAGCCAGGTGTCTGAACAGGAATCTCTCATTGCTATTCACTTCACCTACAAATAGGAATGGAATTAATGTAACATGGTCACTGAGGGAAAGAGGGGGATTCAGAAATGTAGAAAATAAATAAGCAAAGAAATAAATTAAAATAAATAATGCTGTCTCCAGGTTCAAGACACGCTCAGTCCAACATATCCCACAATCGCTAGTTTCAAAGAATTCAAGACAGCAGCATTTTCCCTTTTCTTTCTCCTAGTGCAGGGGTCTGCAAAGTTGGCTCTTTTAAGACGGGTGGACTTCAACTCCCAGAATCCCTCAGCCAGCACAGCTGGCTGGGGAATTCTGGGAGTTGAAGTCCACCCGTCTTAAAAGAGCCAACTTTGCAGACCCCTGCACTAGTGGAAGGAATGTGGTCAATCAGAAGATTCCATCACCATGACAGACACCGTCCATTCTGCCTATATGAAGTATAGTGTATTGCTAATTTTTTTACTACTGGTTTGGGCGCATTCCTATGGGCATGGGCACAATGCTTCTGCGCATGCACAGAAGCTTTCAGGCGGGTGCGCAGAGCCTTCCACCACCACTACTACCAGTTCAGCCGATCTGAACTGAACCGGCAGCAACCCACCTCTGAAGCGAGCTGAGCAAGCTACCTTTTCATATTCTGCACCACCTTCAAAGGTAGCCCCATACAGTATGCAAACATTGCAGAAACCTAAATGGGTGATTGCAGTACCATTTCTGGACTAACATAAACATTAGAACTGCAGCACGAGATTTCATTCTGGTCCACCTCTTTGCAGAGTTTATAAACATCCCTCTGCCAGAATTATATCTGTACCATTCTTTCCACTACAAATAAAGGATAAAACATCTCAGCTCACACATGTTTGATGTAATAAATGATAGGATATTCTGATGCTGAAGAATAAAAATTTGGAAATGACTTAAACTTTTATATACCAAGATAAAATTGAAGCATTACAAAAATAATCATCTATATAGTTCTGTGCTGGGGTCAAAGTGGCCTTCAACCTGTTAACATTCAAAAAGGCAACAAGGTGACATTTAGCATTTCTAATCCCAAATGATGCATAATACACCATAAATGTTGCTTCGTCAGCGTTGTCTCTTATATGTAAATGTAAAAGGCAAAACAGAATGCAAACACATTCATATCTGTAGGCTTCATATCTTTCAGAATACTTGGGGTTATGCCTTAATGCTGTCAAATTAGCTTAACTGGAAATGCCCTTGAATTGGCCCTGACACTTTGACACTTATATCATTAAATGGTGTTTGCTGGGTATAACTTAATTAAAATGTTACAGCAAATAGATTGACTGAATTGGCTACAAGCTTCAGGAGCCTAGAGCTTCATTTGGCTTTTATGTGGCATTGCAGGGACCTCATCCAGTAAGTACCTCTAACAAGCCCCGTTGATATCCAAATGGCATCATGGGCATGGCCACCATTCTGACAGGGTAGTCCGCTTCACTTGCAGATGTCACTAAATTCATTATGCTGGCTACAATTTTATACCAAGATTAAAGTGAAGTTTTGAAAAATTGTCTTTCAAATTGTTGTTAATAAAGGTCAGGATACCTCTCATATTTAGTGAGAATTATGTTATTCACAGAACAGTAATATTTTAAATAACGTTTTTAAAATCCCATCTTTATTATTTTTTATAAATAATTCAATAACGTGAATGCACAAAACATTCCTTCCTCCTCCCATTTCCCCCACAAACAACCTTGTGAAGAGAGTTGGGCTGAGAGAGAGTCATTGGCCCAAGGTTACCCAGCCCGCTTTCATGGCTAAGGCAGGACTAGAACTCACAGTCTCCTGGTTTCTAGTCTAGCAGAACAGAACAAAACCAAGCAGAACATTAAGCTCTTCTGCCTTTAATTGCCAGTGGACAGCTCCCCTCCCTATATAAAAAAAGGGTGCTACTTACATTGAATAAAAAATTAAGAATGCTGAAATCTATTCTCCCTTTCAACTAGTACAAATACAGTGGTACCTCGGTTCACGAACTTAATTCGTGAACTGACTCTGTTCGCGATCCGAATTGGTCGTGAAGCGAGGCACAATTTCCCATAGGGTTCAATGTAAATCCGGTTAATCCGTTCTGACCTCGTTTTTTGGTCGTGATTCTTGAACTGACTCTGTTCGCGAACCAAATTGGTCGTGAACAGAGGCACAGTTTCCCATAGGGTTCAATGTAAATCCGGTTAATCCGTTCTGACCTTGTTTTTAAAATGTCCGCGGCTACTGTTCGTGAAGCGAAACGGAGTTGGTGAACCCGAGCATTTTTACGAACTTTTCTGTTCGTGAAGCGAGGGCGGAGTTCGTGAAGCGAGGCGGAGTTCGTGAAGCGGAGCATATTTTTACGAACTTTTCTGTTCGTGAACCGAAACGGTGTTCGTGAACCGGAACACATTTTTTTGGAAAATTTCTGTTCGTAAACCGAATTGGTCGTGAACAGAGGCGTTCGTGAACCGAGGTACCACTGTATAGATATTTTTGCTTTCTTTACATACTTTTCATTCAATTTGTGGCAATCATAGCACTGGTACAGATGTTTAATTAGCACTCTAACATAAGAACACCAAAACTGATGTCCTTCCTCCTTAAAAGCTGGGTTTATTCAGAGGTTAATGTGGATTTTTTTTAATGCAGACTTTTCATGATCATTTTGCATATTTTGGTCATTTTAATTGCCTTGTGAGGAGGAAAAGAACGCACAGATGTCAGGGAAACAAATATGTAGCACCTTCTAACAAGGAGAAGAGAAAAAGCAAATAAATAATGAAAGCAGGTGCTCTCTGTACATGTTCCTAGGAAGAAAAAAACAGAAGGAAGTAACTTATATTTAGCAGTTTCTTCAATAAAAAGCAGGCCAAATGGCAGCCGCAGATGGGATATAGAGTAAATCTTTAACTCTCAATGTATACCCACAGCCTATCTGTGATGGGTTAGACAAGGGGATTAGGGGAGACATGATAGCAGTGTTCCAATATCTCAGGGGTTGCCACAAAGAAGAGGGAGTCAAACTATTCTCCAAGGCACTTGAGGGTAGAACAAGAAGCAATGGGTGGAAACTAATCAAGGAGAGAAGTGACTTAGAACTGAGGAGAAATTTCCTGACAGTTAGAACAATTAATCAGTGGAAGATCTTGCTTCCAGAAGTTGTGAATGCCCCAACACTGGAAGTCTTTAAGAAAATGCTGGATAGCCATTTGTCTGCAACGGTATAAGGTTCCTGCCTAGGCAGGCGGTTAGACTAGAAGACCTCCAAGGCCCCTTCCAACTCTGCTATTGTATATAATTGTATAAGCACTTTGGAATTCACACTTCCAACTAATGAAGTGGTTGGAAGAAAGAAAAGTGATTTTTCCAGTTAATATATTGACACATTTTCTTGCATCTATGTTGAATCAATGGCTTTTTGCTGTTGCTGTTACTTTGCACAATCAAAGGTATTGTAGGGGTTTTAACTGTTATGATTATTGTTTGAGGTAAACTTCAGACAGTCTTTAGTGGCAACACTTGGCTGAGTCGGAAAATATTAAGCAGAGTCAGATCTTGGAAAGGGGATCACCAAGGGAATTCCACAGTAAAAAAAAATGTACAGATAGTCCTCAACTTACAACCGTTCATTTAGTAACCGTTCAAAGTTACAACGGCACTGAAAAATGTGTCCTATGATCATTTTTCACTGTTACAACTTTTTGTAGCACCATGATCATGTGATCAAAATTCAGATGCTTGGCGACTGGTTTATATTTATGACCGTTGCTGTGTCCCAAGGTCACGTGATCATCTTTTGCGACCTTTTGACAAGCAAAGTCAATGAGAGAAGCCAGATTTATTTAACAACTGGGCTTAACTTATCAACTGCAGCGATTCACTTAACTACTGCAAGAAAGGTCGTAAAATGGGGCAAAAAACTCACTTAGAAAATATCTCAAAAACAGGAATGTTGGGCTCAATTGTAGTCATAAGTCAAGGACTACTCAGAAGCTAGCAAGTTACAACAGCACTGAAAAAAGTGACTTATGATTGTTTTTCACACTTATGACTGTTGCAGCATCCCTATGGCCATGTGAACAGGATTTGGATGCTTGTCAACTGGCTTGTATTAAATGGTGGTTATAGTGTCCTGGGGTCATTTGATCACCTTTTGCAACCTTCTGACAAGCAAAGTCAATGGAGAAACCAGTTTTACTTAACAGCTGTGTTACTAACTTAACACCTGCAGTGATTCACGTAACAATTGTGGCAGGAAAGGTGATAAAATGGGGCAAAACCCACTTAACAAATCTCTTGCTTAGCAACATAAAGTTTGAGGTCAATTGTGGTAAGTCCAGGACCACCTATAGTTTAAAAAAAGGAAAAATATTTGCATAGATAGTAGGGGGTAAATAATGGTCAAGACCACCTTTATTCAGGCCTATAGATTTATTCAGGTCTATAGAAATTTAAATAACTAGCATTAACTTCACTATTTATTCACTTATTTGTGCATTCTTTGATTATTTTGCTTTTCATGCAGCTTATTACTGCAGCCATTTTTTCCCATGTTGACTTGAGAAATCGTTTGAGGGACCAACATGAGGACTAATAATAACCTGACAAAAACTAGTGGGCCCAAAGTTTTGAATATTATCACAAAGGTTATATTTAAAAGTTCTTTCAATGGCCTCTGAATACTGTGTCTCCCCCAAAATAAGACAGGGTCTTATTTTCTTTTGACCCCCGAAATAAGCACTTGGCCTTATTTTCAGGGAGGTCTTATTATTTTGGAGGTGCAGGAGGCGGCGAGCGTGGTCACCTCATAGCTGCTGCTGTGTTGCAATATTTTCAGGGAGGGCTTATTTTTGGGAAAGGGCTTAGTTTAGCACATGTGTTCAAAAGCCTGATTGGGCTTATTATTTGGGGAGGTCTTATTTTCAGGGAAACAGGGTAGTATTTTATATTTTTAACAAAGAGACAAATTTGAATGCTGACACGTTTCCTGAGTTTCTATTTTTTAGGCCAAAGTGTCTTGGAAAGTTTTCAGGTTTGGTAGCACTTTGAGAAATGTAATACAGCAAAATGTTTGGTTTTGTTTATCAGTACTGAACTATGCAAGTACCCAAAAAATCTTTTTATCATTCTTATTACTCCGGAATGTGTTTTCCCTCCGTGTAATTTAGAGAGTGTAATTTCCTGAAGATTCAGCTTCTGACAGCTTTTCGAAATTTTTCAACACCTGAGGAGGCAAATTACAAGAAATCTCATAAAAACCTTAGCCTCAGCTGAAATGCAAAAGAATAATGGTATTTAGAATATGTGATTTAGATGTCTGGATAGATCTGTTGATATATTATAATTGCCTCACCCAGGTCTGCGTGACTTTGCTGCACACTGGGGGGTTTTCTGCATAATACAACAATTTGTTTGGAGCTGGCCTGAAAGTTATTTCTGGCCTGCTATTATTAATGGATTTGGGGAGCTAGCTCTTTAAAATAAAGTCTTTTAACAACAGAGTGTCAGTTTATAACATCACAACATTTAGCTGATTTTAAAGCATTAATTACAGAAACATAAAGCACATATAGATATGAAGTCTTTTGTAATAATTTTTAGTCACTAACATTGAATGAGCACAATGGGTGACTCATGCTGATTTAATTCCTGTTTTAGGTTAGCACTCATCCTTGTTGACTTTATGATGTTGTCTTTGAACATGTATAGTAATAAAATGAATTTTCAAGAATTCCTCTTCAGTCTTGAAAAACCCCTACAACAGTCCTTATTTTATTATTATTATTATTTATTGGACTTCTAGACCGCCCCCTCTCCCCGAAGGGACTCGGGGCGGTGTACAGGTACAAATTAAAACCATTACAATCAATAATACATATAACTAAAATCGAATTAAATAAACCCCTGTACAAATTTATAAAAATTAAAAACTTAACCTTAAAACCAAATCACAGAATTTAAAAATACAAACTGAGGTGGGAAAGCTGGAAATTAGGCCAGGCCGGCTAGATGAAACAAGTGGGTTTTGAGTTTCTGGCGGAAGGAGCGGAGGTCCTTGACTTACAACCATTTGTTTAACAAACTGGGGGGGGGGGGGGAGAATGACTTACGACCAGTCCTCTCACTTACAACTGGTGCATCTTCATGCTCATGTGATCAAAATTCAGGCACTTGGCCACTAGCACATATTTACAAATTTGCTGTGTCCTGGGATCATGTCATCACCGTTTGTAATCTTCACAGTCAGCTTCTGACAAGCAAAGTCAATGGAAAGCTGGATTTGCTTAATGACCGTGTGATTCATTTAACAACTGCAGTGATCCACTTTAAAAAAAACATGGCAAAAAGATTGTAAAATTGGGGACGACTCACTTAACAACCAAACATTGCTTGGAAAATGAAAATTCTAGTCCCAATTGTGGTTGTAGGTCTAGGTCAGAGTTCCCTCACTTTTTTGGCTTTGTGGACAGGTGGGGAGGGGAAGGAGAGGAGGGAGATGCTTCCACATGAGCAGCAGGCCAGACCAGCACATGTGTGCAGCACCATTTGCACGAGAAGTGGACATACACGGCTGCTGGAGCATATGTGTCTGTACTCGCCCGCCACTTCCGTGCCCTAGTCCCAAAGGCTCAAGGTCCGGTAGTGGGCTGTAGCCCATGGGTTGGGGAACATATATGGGTTGGGGAACAAACATATAGGTCCTTCCTGTAGGTTTTTTTCTGCATTGCTTCCCCCCCCCCTCCCAGTTCCTAAATAGCATTTCACTGAGCTTCTTTTACAGATATGCTGATCTTTATTATTAGGAATGGCCCTCCAATGCAATTTTGTTGGCATTTACAAACATTCTTACAGGTCTTTCTAACAAGCTCTATTTAGAGCATTCATTCTGTGACATAGGTCTGATATCATGGTGAAAAGAAAGCTTCTGAGGGTTTTCAGTTCATTTGTTAATAGTTTCAATTATTGATTTCCACTTGCAACTTCCTCTCTGTCGGGATAATGTTTTGCAGACTTACACGGCCCATAAATGTAAATAAATGCATGGAAATGTACGAGCAATAGATTGCTAGGAACCTAATTGCTTGACTTTTTTTTTTAAAGGCTATTGGATAATTAATGGACCACTAAAACACTGGTGCCAGTAAAAGCGAACACTTAGAGAAGTTGAAACAGAAAGCTTCAGCATTATTTAGCTGACATTATCTATCTTCGGCTATTGTGCAGCTCAGACTGCCAAAGCATAAGTAATGATTGGCTATTGGTATTGACTCGCAAGTACATAGAAAGCACCATCCTGATTGCATCTGAAATGTTCAGGTGGTAAGGATAATGCAGAGGAATCGCAGGTTAATTTTGTAGTGTGTTGCTAATGAGTAATGAATGAGAACGCTGATGGTGTGGTAGATTTCTAGATTGTTTGAGATTTATTTTTAGCTGGGAAAGAAGGTGACTGAGGACAGACATGACTGAGGTGTACAAAATCACAGCAAGGAAAAGTAGGTCAGGTGACTTTTTTTCTCCCTCTCTTCAATCAGGGTCTGTGCAGGGAAGTGATTAGAAGGTAATTTAAAACAGTGAAAGAGAACACTTCTTTACGCTGTGTATAATTAACCGGTGGGATTCGGCAATGGCACTGTAGGCGTCTATATAACTACACAGCCCTCACATCCTGGAATGACTGGTTTCAACTCCTCCCCTCGGGACACCCTATAGGGCATATCATGCCAAAACAACTAGACACAGAGATAATTCCTCCCCCCCTCATGCCATCACTCTGCTGAACACCTAATCCTCGTGGCTAAGTATAGCCATATGTTGTGTGGTTGTAATATTGTTATCCTTCTCATCTTTTCTACTACCCTGCTCTTATTGGTATCATCATTATGATTATTACCCTATGCTTTGCATGTACACTGAGAGCTTCTGCACCAGAGACAAATTCCTTGTGTCTAACCACACTTGGCCAAATATTCTACTCTACTCTACTCTACTCTACTCTACTCTACTCTACTCTACGCCACGCCACGCCACGCCACGCCACTCCATTCCACTCCACTCCACTCTCTTTGGAAAAGACACAGGTCGAGGATCCAGGGGTTCTAAATATGTAGTAGCAACATTTCCTTTTACATGTTACAAGGAATTTGGCAGGCAGGCAAATAATAGGAACAGAAAATACCACTCATTAACATAAAAAGCAAAACGCAAGGCAATGCTAGTCTGGCAGGCAGCTGATGAATTGGTACACAGACAGAGTAATTATGTAAAACTCAAGGAAGATATGAGGATCCCAAGTAGGTTTTGGCATTAAATTTTAGTTTGATGTGACTCAGTGGTGTGTTGCTACCGGTTCTCAATGGTTCAGGCAAACCAGTAATGGAAATTGCAACTCAGTTGCCGAACCGGTAGGGACGGTGGGCTCGCCACACCCTCAAACCAGTTCCCTAGTCACCTGCTGGATGTTTTTTTTGACATTTTTAATGTTCTGCGCATGCTCAAATCTATTTACAAGCAATGTATGTGTTATATTCTCTGCACGGTGGAGAATGGAGGGAGTCCGAGCCAGGTTTACTCAAAAACAACAGCCTTTATTAGCTAGGCAAGCTTACAGAAGAAGATAGGTTCAGTAAAAGAAATAGGCGGTAGACAGGGGCTCCCGCGCTTTGACAGCTCTTTATATTTGGAGCTGTCAAAGGGGGAGCCAATCAGGCTGCAGCAAGGGCCAGGCGCGCCGCAGCCAATCAGGCGCGTCTGTCAGTTGGCTGCCTTGCTACTGTCTGTTGCCAAGGCTCCTAGAGGCAGCTTGGAAGATCTGCGGCCGGTCGTATCTCGAGACCGGTCGCAGGTCGAGGATATAACACCCCTTTCCCCCCTCGGTCTGCGCATGCTCGAGGAAATGTCTGTTCCGATGCACGAGCATGCGTAGTCTTGTAAGAAGGCGGGGCGGCGCCGGGAACGCCCAGACCGCCTCAGTTGCTGGTGAGACGTCGGAGATGCAGGTTGCCCCTGTGCGAGCTCCTCCCTTCGGGGAGTGGAGCTCCAGGTGGTGACGTCATCGAGGCCTACCCTCGGAGGCGGAGCCGTCGGAGCTGGTAAGTCGGGGCGAGGGGGCGCGGCGTTCGGAGCATAGTTTACTGTATGCCGGTTGGTTGCGGCTGTGCAGGGCGGGTCCTTAGGGGCAAGGGCCCGCGCGTCCCCCTCGGCTTGAGACAGCTTGCGCAGCGTGTGCCGGAAGGCGGCGTCCAGTTCGGCCGGTCCTGAAGAAGCGAAGGCCCCGAGCGGTTTCTCAGGGGACGGTTTGATTGGCCCAACCGGGGCAACGGGGAGGTGCGGCTCCGACGATGGGTCCGCAGGTGTGGGAAGGCGGCGCCTTAGTTGATCCAAGTGGCGCCGCCACTCGGACCCGTCCGGGAGGCAGACCCTGAAAGAGCAGGGACCCGTTAGCTCGGTCACCATGGCCGGAACCCACTTAGTGTCCCCTGCATAGTGGCGGGCGTACACAGGGTCCCCGGGCAGGAAAAGGCGGGGAGGGGGGGCCCCCAGGTTGCAAGGCCGCACATCGTTGTAAGCCGGGTGCAGCCTGTCCAAGGTTGTCCGCAGGCGGCGACCCATCAAGAGCTCGGCGGGGCTTTTCCGTGTGGCAGGGCAAGGCGTGGAATGCTGACCTAACAGGTAAGCAGCCACCCTTGCGGGCCAGTCCCCTTTGGTCATCCGTCCCAGAGCCTCCTTGGCCGAGCGGACGGCCCGTTCCGCCCGACCATTGGAGGCCGGATGATAAGGGGCCACTGGCGCGTGGCGGATCCCCTGCGAGGCCAAGAACTCCTGGAAGGTGGCGGACTGGAACTGGGGCCCGTTGTCGGACACCACGATGTCCGGCAACCCGTGCGTCGCAAAGAGGCGGCGCAGGGCCCTGACCGTACTCTCCGCTGTAGTGGAAGCCATCAAGATGACCTCCACCCAACGGGAGTAGGCGTCCGCGACCACCAGGAACGTCTGGCCTCGGAAGGGGCCCGCGAAGTCTATGTGGAGCCTGGACCAAGGGCTCCGGGGCAAGTCCCACTCCCTGGGCGGGGCGACCGGAGGGGCGGGGCGGGAGATTTGACAGGGGACACAACCCCCGACCCAGGCAGCTACCTCCGCATCCAAGCCCGGCCACCACACATAGCTGCGGGCGAGCGCCTTCATCCGGGCTATGCCGGGGTGGTCGGCGTGGAGCGTCCGGAGCACCCGGTGACGGAGGGGGGGGGGAACGATGACCCGATCCCCCCAGCACAAGCAGCCGCTGTGGAGCGAAAGCTCCGTTTGGCGTGCCTGGTACGGCCGAAAATCTTCGGCCACGCCGCCCCGAGGCCACCCTCGCAAGACCCAGGCGGAGACCTGGGACAGGACAGGGTCGGCCTTCGTCCGGGCGGCGACGTCCGAGGACGTCAAGGGCAGGCCTGAGTCCGCCACAGACAAAACGGACAGGGCCGGTACCGGCTCATCGCCCGTCTTGGGGAGGGGGCACCGGCTCAGGGCATCAGCATGCCCCAGCTGCTTGCCCGGACGGTAGTACAGCGTATAACTATACGCTGCAAGGAACTCCGTCCATCTGGTCATCCTGGGAGAAAGGATGGGGGGTGTAGGACGGTCACCGGCCAAAAGCCCAAGGAGAGGCTTGTGGTCCGTGAAAACAGCAAAATTCCGTCCATACAGGTATGGGTGGAACTTTTTGATGCCGGACACCATAGCCAGAGCCTCCTTGTCAATCTGGCTATAGTTTCTCTCAGTGGGAGACATTGTCCGGGACCAAAAAGCAATGGGGGCTTCTGAGCCATCTGGGAAGGAATGGCTCAGGACGGCCCCCAGGCCGAAAGGGGAGGCATCGCACGCTAACGTCAAGGGCAGCCTGTCATCATATTGCACAAGGACTGCCTCTGACGTCAGAGTGGCTTTGACAGCCGCGAACGCATGCGCCTCGCGGCTGCCCCAGCACCAGGCCGCCGATCGATCGAGCAATCGATGAAGCGGCTCGGCTAACGTTGCCTTGTGGGGAAGAAAAGGCGCGTAAAAATTCAAGAGGCCGAGGAACGCCTGCAGCTCCGTCTTGGAGGCAGGCGTAGGGGCGTTCCTAATGGCCTCGACCTTCTTGGGGGTGGGGTGTATGCTCCGGGCATCTATCAAGAAGCCCAGGAACTCCACCTCCGGCGCTGCAAAAACGCATTTGCTGCGCTTTAACTTTAATCCCGCGCCCCTGAAAACGCTGAGAACCTTCCTCAGTACTTTGGCGAGTTCTGAGATGCTGGAAGCAGCTATCAGAACGTCGTCAAAATACGGGACCACGCCTGGGAGCCCATGGAGCAAACGTTCCATGAGGCTCTGGAAGATTCCCGGGGCGACGGACACACCGAATTGGAGTCTGCGACAACGGAAAGCCCCCCGGTGGGTGACGATGGTCTGCGCCTCCGCAGCCGCCTCGTCCACCGGGAGCTGTTGATAGGCCTGGGCCATATCCAGTTTCGCAAATATGCGGCCCTGCCCCAGGGAATGGAGCAGGTCTTGCACCACAGGGACTGGATATGGGTTCGCCTGGAGCCCACGGTTGATGGTCGACTTATAGTCGGCGCAGATCCGCACCGACCCGTCGGGCTTGATGGGGACCACTATGGGGGTCTCCCATCTTGCCTGGTCAACGGGCTCGAGCACGCCCTGCGCCACCAGCCGGTCAAGTTCGGCATCAACCTTGGGCTTCAAGGCGAGCGGCAGCCTGCGGGCCTTGAGCCTAATGGGTGCAACCTGGGGGTCAAGATTTAAGGAGACAGGGGTGCCTACGTACGAGCCAAGCCGACCGTCAAACACGTCGGCGAACTCCTCCAAAACTCCTGAGATGGGAGAGGAGGCGGGAATAGCATGAACCCCCTGCACTGACAGGCCAAGGGCGGGAAACCAATCCAGGCCGATGATGGCCGCCAGGGGGTCAGAAACCACCAGAATAGGCAAGGGCCCCTTGAAACCCCCGTACTCCACCCCCAGGGAAATCTGGCCCAGGGTGGGGATAGATGATCCCTGATAGTCCCTCAGAACAGTGAGTGGGGGGGACAATTCATCTAAGGAAAACCCGGGGCGTAGCTTGGCCAACTGAGCCCGGGAAATAATGGACCGAGACGAGCCAGAGTCCACCTCCATGCGGACCCCCACCCCCTCCAGCTTCACAACTGTCCTGAGCCGCGTACGGTCGGGCCGGGCTTCCAGCGGAGAGTTGTCGTCGGTCAAGGCAAAACAGCCGGACGGCTGCGGCTGCTGGCGTCTGCCCCGGCGGCGTTGGGTGGGCGGGTTGGCCGCTGGTCGTCTACGGTCCTCTCCGGAGCGGCGTTGGGGCTCGGGGGAGGGTAGGTCTTCCGCGGGCGCGGCGGCGCGGCAAGCTGCGGCCAGGTGCCCCTTTCGGCCACAGCGGCGGCAGATGGTTTCCTTGAACGGGCAATCGGCTCGGGGGTGCTTACCCCGGCAGCCCAGACATCGGTAGGCAGCTGGCATGGGCGGCTTGCGGCCGGTGGGCCTAATGTAGGCGACCTGGTCATCCTCGTCAGGGTCCTCGTCAGGGTCCTCGTCCTCCTCTACCAGGCACGCGCGTGCGGCCGGGTGGCGGTCAGAGTCTCTGTCCAGGGCCGAGGACTCGGACATCTCGAATGCCCGAGCCTCGTCTACAGCCTGTTCCAAGGTTAGCTCAGCCCGGGCCAGCAGGCGCCTTCTGAGGCGGACTTCTCTGAGGCCCCAGATGAATTGTTCCAGCAGGGACTCGGCCAAGAACTCCGCGGCGAAGACGCACGGAATAGCGGCCATGCGGAGCGCCTTCAGGAATTCGGCCACCGACTGGTCAGGCTTCTGGAGACACTTCCTGAAAGCGAAGCGGTGGGTCATTTTAGACGGCACCGGGGCGTAGTGGGCCCTGAGTCGTTCGATTAACGTGTCCCACGGCACATCATATACCTCGGCCGGCGCGGCCACAGTGCGGGCTGTGGCGAACAACTCCGTGCCGCCGCAGCCGAGGAAGTGGCCCAATTTTCGCGCCGGGGGCAGCGCCCCGTAGTCATTTGCCAGCACGAAGCATTCGAATCGTGCCATAAAGGACACCCAGGACTCCTTCGCCGAGTCGAACGGAGCGAAAGGAGGAACGGAACCCATAGCGATCGTACCGCAAAAGAAAAAAATGTGTAATAAAAATTTTGTGAGGAAAATTCCCTTCCCTCAGCAATTCGAGCTCTGCCTGGCCCCAGCCCTCGTCGCCAGTGTTATATTCTCTGCACGGTGGAGAATGGAGGGAGTCCGAGCCAGGTTTACTCAAAAACAACAGCCTTTATTAGCTAGGCAAGCTTACAGAAGAAGATAGGTTCAGTAAAAGAAATAGGCGGTAGACAGGGGCTCCCGCGCTTTGACAGCTCTTTATATTTGGAGCTGTCAAAGGGGGAGCCAATCAGGCTGCAGCAAGGGCCAGGCGCGCCGCAGCCAATCAGGCGCGTCTGTCAGTTGGCTGCCTTGCTACTGTCTGTTGCCAAGGCTCCTAGAGGCAGCTTGGAAGATCTGCGGCCGGTCGTATCTCGAGACCGGTCGCAGGTCGAGGATATAACAGTATGCACACAGAGCAAACCGACAATAACACCGGCAGAAACCTGATGTGACTCTGAAGGAGGAGAACAGAAGTCAGATAAGAAAATGGACAGATGAAAAGTGAAGAGACACCATCTTAATATATTTAGAATAATAAAGGAATATAAATTAGGATGATGCAAGATTAAGAGACAGCTTCAAGGTCTAGAATTGGCTGATCAGTTTTTTGGAAAGATATAGTTGGGGCTCTTTCTGCCTGAACAGCAGAGGTGGGTTTCTGCCGGTTTGCCCTGGATTGGGCAAACTGGTAGTAGCGGCGGTGGGAGGCTCTGTCTACCCACCTCTGTCTATCTGTGGTTGGGGCTCTAGGGCAATTTGATTGGGAGCCCAGTAAATATCAGTGTATTTTTAAAAATAGCTGTTTCAAATTTCAATTGGTTTGGTTCAACTTTCAGTAAATCACTTTTCCCCACATTAGTGTTATTAGAACTATGTCATGGGTGGTGTTTGCTGTTGCTGTTTTATGCCTTTGAGTCAATGGATGCAGTTTCCCTGGCCAAGATTTGCCATTGCATCCTTTCTAGGGCTGAGATAGAATAACTGGCCTAAGGCAGAACTAGAATTCATGCTCTCTAGCCATTGAGTCATTGATTTAGCACACCAGGTTTTCATTAAGTATAAAGAGAAGTAGAATTCTTCTCTTGGTCAGTGGCTTCCATATAATAATAATAATAATAATAATAATAATAATAATAATAATAATAATAATAATAATAATAATAATAATAATAATAATAATAATAATAATAATAATAATAATAATAATAATAATAATAATAATAATAATAATAATAATAATAATAATAATAATAATTTAATATTTGTAAAACCGCACCCTCTCCCCACGGGGACTCGGGGCGGTGCACAGGCAGAATAAAAACAATACATACATACAAAACAATTCTAAAAACAAATTAAACAAACCTGCGCTAAAATTTCCCCATTAAAACTAAACAATACTGATTCCAATAAAACCCCAAAGACAGAGAGACTTATCCTAGGCCGGCCAGACAGAAAAAGTGAGTTTTTAATTTAAGACGGAAGGAGCGGAGGTCCGTGGTCGTCCTGATATCGGGGGGAAGGTCGTTCCAGAGGGCCGGGCCCGCCACAGAGATAGCCCTTCCCCTGGGTGTCGCCCGCTGACAATGTCTAGTGGACGGCACCCGGAGAAGTCCCTCTCTGTGGGAGCGAATCGGCCGTGAGGAAGTATGAGGCAGGATCCAATCCCGCAGATAGCTAGGTCCCGAGCCATGGAGCGCTATAACTATCTCTAAACTGATAAAAGAGAATATTTGTAACTCAGGATTGAAATGTGGGGTCCTTGATGCTTTCTGAGCTTGGTGGTTTTTTTGTAGACATTTCATTACCCAACTAGGTAACATCATCAGTGATCTGCCTGCCTGCCTGCCTGCTTGCCTGCCTGCCTGCATGCCTGCCTGCCTGCCTGCCTCTCTCTCTCTCTCTCTCTCTCTCTCTCTCTCTCTCTCTCTCTCTCTCTCTCTCTCTCTCTCTCTCTCTCTCTCTCTCTCTCCATGTTGTGTCTCTCTCTGTGTCTCTCTAACTTTGCTCCCAGAATTATGATGGTAGGCGCAAAATGATTACATATTGTTAGTGTAGAGACATCTAAACATAAGAAAGACACAAGAACAATTAAGTAAAGATCAATATAACCTTGGGAAGGAAGAGTGGGTGAGAAAGAAACTCAAAGTAAGCCAGGCTTGGTTCTCTGGGGTATAAGAGGAGGCATAGGGAAACTGAGACTTTCAAGATTCTGTTAATGTCTGATAATATTACCTAATAAAGAGATGGATGAGATAAAGACTTAATAAATAAACTAAATAAGTAAGTAAGTAAGTAAGTAAGTAAGTAAGTAAGTAAGTAAGTAAGTAAGTAAGTAAGTAAGTAAGTAAGTAAGTAAGTAAGTAAATAAATAAATAAATAAATAAATAAATAAATAAATAAATAAATAAATAAATAAATGTTTCCTGACCTGGCTTATCTTGAAGAGCTGACAATTAAGCTCCTGGAAAAAAAGGCAAAGTATAAATCTAATCAACGAATAAAAGAAAGAATTTTCCCCACTTTTCTTCCAGTGCTGAGTAGCAATAGTGGGCCATGAGACTACTCTGCTCTCCCCTCTACATAAAAGCTGTAGTCAGAGAACAGCTGCAATAAATCATTTCAGTCTGTAGGGAAAAGATTTGATCTGAGCGTTGCTTTAAAATAAATGTCAAAGCAGAGTTTCTTGAATAAATCAATATTATTTCCATGATAGTCTATTTATCCAAAGGCCAAGGAGAACTGTTTGCAGGGTCTTTTCTTTTTTGTATGCCAAAAGATACTGGTCTTTTCGGCTGATTTTTCAAACGTTCTCGTTCAGGGAAAATCACAGTCTATATACTATCTCTGTATTTATCATATAAATTATTAAATAGAAAAAAAATTCTGAATGACATAAAACTATAATCAAATTTCATTCAATCAATAAAGGCATTTATCTGCTTTAAATAAATAGTTATTTATAACTGAGCAGAGGTAATTTTTGCAGTGAAATATCCTTTTTGGGGGGAGGCATGCTCTTTAACAAGATGGAGCTGCGCTCTAGCCTTTCTCTATTTATGCATCCCACTACGCAACGTTCTCACAAATACCCGTATTTATTCGAGTATAACGCGCACACGTGTATAACGCGCACCCCCTAATTTTCGATTAAAAATCGGTATAAAATTTTGTTTCACTTTTTCTCGGCTCAGACCAAGCATTGTAAGTGACAAACGTTGTTGAACACGTGCGGCCATGATAAAAATCATTTATTGACAATGTAAACTATGAACACAATACCGAAATAAAATAAATGCTTACCGTAACGTGTGGGCGAGGCGAGGAAAGGAAATGAAATGAAGAGGCGACCATACGTTACAGTGGATAATAAGAATTCTCACCCCCAGTTCGGGCCGCCCACTCTACACGACGAGGGGACGTTTTTTTTTTCTTCGCCCTCGCATACAGTGAGCGGCTGCAACTGCGTCACACATTATAATGCGCACCCTCGTTTATAACGCACACCCTCGTTTATAACGCGCACTCTCGTTTATAACGCGCACCCAAACTTTGAGTTCTTTTTTTGGTAGAAAATTTTGCGCGTTATACTCGAATAAATACGGTAATTGGATGAGAATTAGACTCTTCAAAGGAAAAAAGGGGGGGCTTTTTGGGGGGGCTTATTTGGTAATTGTGGCCTACTTACTACCCCAATTGAGTCCAACATTTATGTTGCTAAGTGAGACATTTGTTAAGTGAATGTTTTCCCCATTTTATGACCTTTCTCACCACCATTGCTAAATGAAACACTGTAGTTAAGTTAGTAACACAATTGGTAAGTGAAGCTGGCTTCCCCATTGACTTTGCTTGTCAGAAAGTCGCAAGAACGGATCATGTGATCCTAGGACACTGCAGCCATCATAAGTATGAACTAGTTGCTGAGCATCTGAATTGTGATCGGGTGACCCTGGGGATGGTGCAACTGTCATAAGTGTGAAAGTCAGACATAAGTTACTTTTTTCAGGGCCATCGTACCTTTGAACAGTCACTAAATGTTGTAAGTGGAGGACTACCGGGATGGCTGAGAGAGAGAAAAAACTCCATTTTGTCATGTTCCGGCAGTCATGTTGAAGAAACCAATAGAGCAGTGTTTTTCAATCTTGGCGACTTTAAGTCCTGTGGACTTCAACTCCCAGAATTCCCCAGCCAGGACTTAGTCGCCAAGATTGAAAAACACTGCAATAGAGAGACAAGTTTGTTTGATGCAAGGTTTTTATCTCTGCCTAGCAATCAAGTGTTAATTGGCACTGAATGACAATGATACAAAGGCAAGCAACTCCAAGTCAGTTCTAACCAAGTTAACACCATCACCATATATATATATCATTATATATATATGTCATGGTCAGACCACTCACTTCTCCAGCTCGACTTTCCGACCGCTGCTCCCCTCCGCGGGGAGGCGGAACCTGAGTCACCAATCTGGTTCCGCCCCAGGTGCCTGATGGACCCGGATGGGTTCCAAACGGCGCTTGGGCCAGTTCCTGTACCCCTGACCCGCGCCCCGATGGAGGACCTCGTGGCCGCATGGAATATTGCGACCACGGGAGCCTTAGATCGGGTCGCGCCCTTGCGGCCTCTCTTGCGGCGCCGAAACACCCTGGCTCCTTGGTTTACCGAGGAGCTACGGGTGATGAAACGCCGCAAGAGATGCCTAGAGGGAAGATGGAGGTCTACCCGTTCTGAATCTGACCGGAGACAGGTAAGAGCCCATTTACGGACTTACATTGTGGCGCTGAGAGTAGCCAAACGTCATCACTGTGCTACTCTCATAGCATCCGCAGACAACCGTCCTGCCGCCCTGTTTAGGATGACCCGCTCCCTCCTTCAACAGAGGGTGCGGGAAGCCCCGTTACAGGGTAGAGCAGAGGAATTTGTGATTTTTCTGCAGGAGAAAATCGCTCAGATACAGAACGAGTTAGCCCCCATTCATGGCCCAGTGGGATGCCACGAGACAGATCTTGTTTGGGAGGAGTTTGACTCCGTTACTTCCGAGGATATGGACAGGTTACGTGGGCGACTGCGAGCCACCACATGTTTATTGGACCCGTGTCCCTCCTGGCTTGTACTGGCATCCTGGGAGGTGACACGAGGCTGGCTCCAAGAGGTTGTCAACGTATCCCTAAGTGAGGGTTCCTTGCCTGCTTCCCTAAAAGAAGCGATGGTGAGGCCCCTCCTTAAGAAGCCCTCTTTGGATCCAGCTCTTTTGAACAACTACCGTCCAGTCTCCAACCTTCCCTTTTTGGCGAAGGTTGTTGAGAGTGTGGTGGCACAACAGTTTCCCCGTCACCTGGAGGAAGTTGATTATCTAGATCCGCGCCAGTCCGGCTTTCGGCCCGGGCATAGCACCGAGACGGCATTGGTCGCGTTGGTGGATGATCTCTGGAGGGCCAGAGATGGGGGTTGTTCCTCCATCCTGGTCCTATTAGACCTCTCGGCGGCTTTCGATACCATCGACCATGGTATCCTATTGCATCGGCTGGGGGGGTTGGGGGTGGGAGGCACCGTTTTGCGGTGGTTCTCCTCCTACCTCTCTGGCCAATCGCAATTTGTGTTGGCAGGGGGGCAGAGGTCGACCGCGAGACCCCTCACATGTGGGGTGCCTCAGGGGTCGGTCCTCTCGCCCCTCCTGTTTAACACATACATGAAGCCGCTGGGTGAGATCATCCGTGGTTTTGGGGTAGAGTACCATCTATACGCTGATGACACTCAGTTGTATATATCTACCCCAAACCACCCCAACGATGCCGTGGCGGTGATGTGCCAGTGCCTGGAAGCCGTACGGATCTGGATGGGAAGTAACGGACTCAGGCTCAACCCGACCAAGACCGAGTGGCTGTGGTTTCCGGCTGCCCGATTCAACCAGCTTACTCCATCGCTGGCCATAGGGGGCGAACATCTTGCCCCTGTGGATGGGGCGCGCAATTTGGGTGTCCTCCTGGATGCCCGGCTGTCCATGGAAGATCAAGTGACAGCCGTGGCCAGGAGGGCGTTTTACCAGGTTCGCCTGGTTCACCAATTGCGCCCCCTATTGGATCGGGACGCCCTTCGCACAGTCACTCATGCGCTCGTGACATCCCGACTGGACTATTGTAACTCTCTCTACATGGGGCTTCCCTTGAGGTGCACCCGGAGACTTCAGCTAGTTCAGAATGCAGCCGCGCGAGCAATTATGGGGACCGCAAGGTCTACCCACGTAACACCACTCGTGCGCGAGCTGCACTGGCTACCTGTCGTCTTCCGGTTGCGCTTCAAGGTGTTAATTATCATCTTTAAAGCGCTCCATGGCTCGGGACTAGCTATCTGCGGGATCGGATCCTGCCTCATACATCCTCACGGCCGATTCGCTCCCACAGAGAGGGACTTCTCCGGGTGCCGTCCACTAGACTTTGTCAGCGGGCGACGCCCAGGGGAAGGCCTCTCTCTGTGGCGGGCCCGGCCCTCTGGAACGACCTTCCCCCCGATATTAGAACGACCACGGACCTCCGCTCCTTCCGTCTTAAATTGAAAACTCACTTTTTCTGTCTGGCCGGCCTGGGATAGTCTCCCTGTCTTGGGGTTTTTATTGGGTAGCTTTTAGCATAGTTAGTTTTATGGGAATTTTAGCACAGGTTAAGTTTAATTTGGTTTTAGAACTGTTTGTATATTTTTTATTGTTTTTATTCTACCTGTGCACCGCCCCGAGTCCCCATGGGGAGAGGGAGCGGTTTATAAGTATTAAAATTATTATTATTATTATTATTATTATTATTATTATTATTATTATTATTATTATTATTATTATTATTATTATTATTATTATTATTATTATTATTATTATTATTATTATTATTACCCCACCCAGTTCCACCCACATATCCACCCAGTTGACACCTCTAACCACCAACACCAATCACCATGACCCACAGCCACCCTCAGCCACACTCCCAGTCAGTGTCATCATTGCCTCCTCCCTTATCAGTTGCACCCAAGTTACTTCACAGTAGGCAGTTGCACCTGAGTAGAAGAGTTACTTCAGAGTAGGCAGTTGCACCTGAGTAGAAGAGTTACTTCAGAGTAGGCAGTTGCACCCAAGTGGAAGCCTACTCTGAAGTGCAGCTATTGTCCAGTTGTGAGTGAAGCCAATCAGAGTCGCGTGCAGCTACAGGCTCCCCTGACATCAGAGAGAGGAGGGCAGGGACTTCGGCAGCGGCCCCAGTGGCGTTAGTGGCGGTGGCGGCGGCATTGGCAGCGTGTAAACATGGCTGAGCGGGTGTGGCATTGGCAATGGATAGGCTCCCTCCTGAATGGCAGCCCGAGGGCTGACACATTTGAGTTCATTTCATGTACACTGACATATTATGAAAATTAAATATAATTAAAGTTGATATCAGCTAAGAGACCTTGCTGGATCTCAGAAAGCTACAGAGTCAGAGCTGGTTAATACTTGGATGGGATATCACTAGGAAATACAGGCAATCCTTGACTTACGACCACAATTGAGCCCAAATTTTCTGTTGTTAAGTGAGACATTGGTTAAGTGAGTTTTGTCCTATTTTACAACATGTCTTGTCATTGTTGTTAACTGAATAACTGCAGTTGATAAGTTAGTATCATAGTTGTTAAGTGAATCTGGCTTCCCCATTGATTTTGCTAATCAAAATTGCAAAAGGTGATCACATGACCTTGGGACACAGCAGCGGCCCTAAGTATGAACCAGTTTCCAAGCATCTGAATTTTGATCACATGATCATGGGGCTGCTACAAAGGTCGTAAGTGTGAAAAATGATCATAGGTCATTTTTCTCAATGTCATTGTAACTTTGAATGGCCAGTAAATGAACTGTTGTAAGATGAGGATAATCTGTACGAGGGCTATTAATTTGGCTCCCTTTTTATGACCTTGTGGTTCCTTAATTTGGGATAGAGTCAAGGTGACTGGATGTAACTGAGAGAGTTTACTGGCTGGATGCCCTGCCTGACACCTATATGCAGTTCATAGCATATATTTTTCTTTGCTCCCTTGGAGAGAAATATCTGCCGCTATCTAAGGACTGAACTCTCAATCTTCCAAATGGGAGGTGAGCATCTTCACCACTGTGCTACCATGCTGCTCAGGCTGTATGAAAAATGAAAACAAAAACAAAACCCCACTTCTGCATTGTTGTCAAAAGCCTCTTACATAGACAAATTCACCAAGGCACTAGAAGTAACAATAGACTTGAAAAAGACTTTCCTAACAATTAACAAGATTCTTCTGCAATTGTGCGCTTAAGAATTTCTTTCACATGAAAATTACAATGGATGCTAACTTTTGGTAACCTCAGAGAACTATACCCAAGGTTGTCGAGTGTTTTGTGCAGTATTAGGAATTCAAGTTTGCAAGTTTGCTTTAGTGGTGTGAAAATTGCGTTTGCGTGAGTAGTTAAGAAATTAGTGGAACAGCAATTTAATGGTCCTGATAGGGAGAAATATCAACTGTGCATGTCCATACGAACAGCCATATCTCTATGACTGGTGTACTTGACATTGTTCTTTTAATATTTGGATATTAGATTAGTGTCAAGGTGCCCAATCTGGTATGAAGATCAGTTTTAAGGACAGCGGCCAAATTGCCTTGTAAACTGGTTAGAGGAATCCTTACTGAAATTATAAATTAAATTATAAATTTTAAAAGATGCATGAAGCTATTTGAAACTAACCCTTCCATTAATACTATTTAAATAAAAAATGCATTATGATCTCATCTACCATCCAGGGGGTCTGAATAGCTAGTATAAAGAAACCACCAACTTCTATCAGTTATTTTTCTGGCTATGTTCTCCCTCTATGAATGCTGCTTGAAAAATGTGAGCTAGTGTTGAAATATACCGGTATCTTTCTTCTTATTAAAATGTCCTTATTCTTCATTTATCCAACTCTGAGTATTACCTTAACTTCTTCCCTGTCACTACCAGTTTGCTAAGCAAATTCTTAGTGAACTTAGTGAATCAGACCCTCACTTTCCAATTTGTGCAATACTGAAATTTTACTTATTTTCAGCTATTAAATTCATCTGTAATCCCTGCATTGTACTGCATTTTGTGTAACAATCTCCAGTTTTGACCTGTTGTTTCTTTCAATCTTACTACTTTGGTGGGATAATCCTAATGTGAATAAAACAAAGGAGACATATTATGAAGATTGGGGGGGGGGGGGGGGAACCAGCTCTTTTTTTTCAGGTGATTATACAACTGGAGATTTATTGCAGTAGTTATTGAATTCATAGGTGGGTGATGACTGGATCAATAGTTTCCTGTGTTACCACTTGGGACTATTCCATCTTTCTTCTTTTATAAATAATTCTGAATATCCTTGCAAAAAATAAAAAGGCCTGGTTTCATGCCAGATTGCTTCAAAGTGATAACTCTAATCCCACTGGGAAAGTATGAGCATCCCTAAGCAGTACTCTGCGCTCAGTTTTCCAAGCTTATTAATGAACTCTGTAGAAATATTGGCCTGTCCACTCTCAGTTATTCCTGGGTGACACAAAGCGGATACATACATATAGTAGGATCAGGAAATAAACCAGACTCAAATTTCATTACAGGGGTTTTAGCAATATGTCTCCTTCCTTCTTTCTTTTATAATTTTTCCTGTACTGTTTCTCTCCCCTTTGGCATTTTTGACATGTTTTTGGATTGCCTCTTACCTGCTAGTAAAATCTATCTATCTATCTATCTATCTATCTATCTATCTATCTATCTATCTATCTATCTATCTATCTATCTATCTATCTATCTATCTATCTATCTATCTATCTATCTATCTATCTATCTATCTATCTGACTTACGCACCTTCCGCCGTGGCCTCAAAACCTTTCTCTTTCAACAAGCCGGGCTGGCATAAAGTATGATTTTTAAATTTTTAAATTTAAATTTTTAAATTTAAATTTCTATTATTTTAATTAGGGTTAGTTTGGGTTTTTTACACATGTCGGCCAATATTTTAATTATGTTTTTTAAAAGCTTTTTAAAATATATAACTTTTATATATGTGTTTTTATATATTTTTATATTTGTTTTTATTTTGGCTGTACACCGCCTTGAGTCCCTTGGGAGTAGGGCGGTATAAAAAACCCAATAAACTCTAAACTCTAAACTCTAAACTTTCTTTCTTTCTTTCTTTCTTTCTTTCTTTCTTTCTTTCTTTCTTTCTTTCTTTCTTTCTCTCTCTCTCTCTCTCTCTCTCTCTCTCTCTCTCTCTCTCTCTCTCTCTCTCTCTCTCTCTCTCCCTCCCTCCCTCCCTTCCCTTCCCTTCCCTTCCCTTTTAAAATGTAGAAGTTCCCATCTCAGAAATCTCATCGTGCATTATGAATAAACTATTTTGCCATTTCTTTATTTGCTGCCATAAGTCTTCAGATTAATAGTAGCAGCAGGCTACTATGGACCACTCCCATGTAAAACATAAAGTCTTTAAATTGAGTTCAGTTTCTGGTGACTTCTCAAATCACCCATGTTCTTTTCTGGATTATAATAAAGAATTGTTGTCTTTTTCATAGGCCTTTTTTCAAGTTCTCAATATAGTTGATTTTGGAGGATTTTCTGGTGGGTTCCCATCAAATAACAACCAAGCCTGACCCTAGATAATATTTTTGAGGTCACCTGTTAAAAGGAAAATATCTAGCATTTTATATCGGTAGTTTCTAAACTTTCAGTCAGAGATTAACTCTCCTCACATTTATTAATCTCTGATCTGTATTTCCAATAAAACCAAACCTTATGAGTTGAATTTTAGGATAGCAATTAGAAGCAATGTATCCACATCGTGACAATCCTGGTTTACATCCAGAACCAAATTCAATGTAGGATAAATGAAATGTAACAGAATTGTAGGATTGGGAGATTTGCTTGATGAAGGACTAGGAAAAGATTCTAGAAATAGTAGTCCCAAAAGTGCTTTTTCAAGAGGCAACTGGAATTTCTTCACAGCTGGCAGCTGGCAGCTTCATAGAAATTTCTTGGATGAGATGTGAAATATCTTCAAAGGAAAAAGAAATACAGTTGCCTCTTGAAAAAGCACCTTGGGGACAATCATGAACTGGATGACCGAGAATCTCCATAGACATCTAGGAATAGTAGTGGACCACTAGCTTAGCATGAGCAAGCAGTGTGATGCTGCAGCTAAAAGTGCTAATGCAGTCTTAGGTTACATTAAGGGAGATACTTAGTTCAAGCTATGAGGCAATAGTTTCATTAGCCTGTATTGGGAGGATTGTGCCCAAAATTTATCATAGCATTTTAAGTGGATATGAAGATGCTGGAATCAGTTCAGAGGGAAAGCTACCGGGATGCTTAGGGATCCCTAAATCAAACCCATAAGCTTACAAAAAGGAAAAATTAGGAGAAATACAGTGTGGTCCAGAAAAATAATAAACCCTGACCCATGAAACAGAGGTGGTCTATTGTTGAAAGCCAACCAGGACAAGAATCAAGAGGCTGAAAGGAAAACAAAACAAACAAACAAACAAACAAACAAACATCAAGAGTTTTCCTGTAAAATTATGAGCCACGTAGACAAAGTTTACAGACCAATTTATGCCTTGGTGTCTAGTCAACACATACAGGTAGTTCTCAGCTTACAAATATAATGGAGCCTGCCCATCACAGTAGTAAGTCATGATGATCCGTATTCAGATTTGGCATGCTTGTGGAAGTGACTCGGGGATTTGCACATGCCAAGTTTCAAAAACCTGAAATGTACAGTTTCAGTTTATGTGGAATAAAATGCTGAGAAAAACCCATGTGCCAGGGGTGATAAATGTTCCCAAGTCTCTCTGGAGAGAATGTTATACCTCTCTTTTACGGTTGTCAACCTTCTTTGAAAGGGATGAGGCTGCCAGCTGTGAACCATCTGGTCTAATGAAAAGATCCCTATCAGCTTTGAATTGCAGTTCAGGAAGGTATGAAAGACTGCGGTAAGATTGGTGCTAGTGTGGCTACGTTTGTTTTACTTTGACTAATTACTGTAACTTTGGCTCTAAATCAGTGTTTCTCAACCTTGGTGACTTTAAGTCATGTGGACTTCCACTCTCAGAATCCCCCAGCCAGCGTAGCTATGCTGGCTGAGGGATTCTAGGAGTTGAAGTCCACAGGACTTAAAGTCACCAAGGTTGAGAAACACTGCTCTAAATGAACAAAGGGAGGTTGCTCTTTTTCAACAATGAACTAGTCTTGAGATTTGGTTTCTAGATAACAGCTTCTGAAAATATACAAACTAGGAATACTTTCAAAGTAGCCCCGTTTCAATAAAACATTCACACACCTGATTCTTTACGTGTTTTTATTAATTCTTCTGCTGTGGCTTAGAGGTGAAGCTCTTGCCTCACAAGCAGGAGGTTGTGAGTTCGATCCTAGGTAGAGGCGGATGTAGGGTCTCTTGCTTGGGCAGGGGGTTGGACTAGATGACCTGCAAGGTCCCTTTCAACTCTGTTAATCTGTTAATTATTAAGGGTTTAATCCAAATACTCATGGGAGCAAGTTCCAGGGTACAAGAAAGAAGAGATCTTTTCAAGTGGGATCACAGAGGGAGATCTGTTTCCCAGTTTTTTCTTCCTTAAACCAACAGGAGGAAAACCTGAGATTTGATGATGATGCAGATGATGATGATGATGTCTTGCAAGCTTAAGATTCAGGAACTATTGCACCTGAACTGCAAAATGGCAAATGAATATTGTATGGCAAACAAAGCCATAGAAAACGCAAAACCATTGTTGTCCAGTGGTCATCTAGATTTTTAGCATTTCAGATACAATAGCCCTGTTTCATCCCCCAGCCTAGAATCCAGTCTCCACCATTCTATCATCTAGCTCTGCTTCTGATGAATAGTAATGTTTTTGCATTACCATATCTGCTCTATAAATATCTAGATGACCACAAAATAGTAGCAAATCAGTATCCCTCTGTTCCCATCTAGTGGTTGTCCAGATTTTTGCAGACCTGATATGGTAGTGCTAGAAGAAAAGCAGAAAATATATAGGACTAAGTCAGATTACAAATTCTGAGGCTCCAATTATCCTATCCAACTATCCATTATGTGAAATCCAGATCTCTGGAGAAGGCTCCTATGTTGGGAAAGGTGGAAGGAAAGGGTAGAAGAGCACAACCAGCAGCAAGATAGGTAGGCTCAGTTACAGTGGCAAAGGGTGGACTATTAGGAGTTTGAAAATCCAGGTTAGGGATAATGTGTCATAGAGGAAATGTATCTATGTCAGAGATGGGTTTCTACCGGTTCTCCCTGGATCGGGCGAACTGGCAATGGTGGTGGTGGGCGGCTCCGCCCACCTGCCCAGACGTTTCTGCACATGCGCCGAAGTGTCACACAAGTGCACATAAACAAGCAAACTGATAGTAAAATGAATTGAAACCCACCACTGTTCTATGTCATTGTGAATACTTGACATTAATTTGATGGCACATAATCAAATCGGTGTCTATGGAGATTCTCAATCATCCAGGTTTATGGTTGTTCCAAAGGTACTTTTTCGAGAGGCAATATGGGTTTTCTGGATTATTTTAAAGACTTTTCACTTCTCATCTAAGAAGCAGAGCTGAAGAAACTTCTTGGATGAGAAGTGAAACGTCTTCAAAGAAAAACCAGAAAGCCCAGTTGCCTCTTGAAAAAGCATCTTTGGGATAATCAGATTATGCATTGGATAGCTGCCAGCACAGATGCATGCAAACATATGACTTTATTCTTCTGGCACATACATTTTCATTCTAGTAGTCAGGCATGGATCCGTTATCTTGGTAGATTATATTTGAGACAATTAGGACACCATATCCTTACCAGAAGTATCACCCACTGTTACTTGTGAGCACTTGCTGAATTGGATCTTCTATTTTGTGGACAACCTTGTGATATGTGCTGACATATACTGAGTCACATTTGCTATATTGATGCCTGTTTAGCAAGATGAGAAAAGATTCTTTCACAGCCAATGCAATGTGTAAGCATTTAGTGGAGCGCATGAGGAAAAGATAAGTAAAAAGGAAATAAAGAAATAATACTGTGTAGATATAAGGCACTAACAACATGGAAGAGATTATTTGCCATCAACATTGCTAAGAGAGAAAATGTGAAAATAAATAAAAACAGGCAAACTGTTCTTAATTCTGTCTTTTTATTTCATTTTTGAAAAAAAACAACCCTTTCCTTCTTGTTATTAGGACAAACCTCCTCTCCATAATATTGTTGTTAGATTTCGGGAACAGAGGGAGTTCGGACTCAGGCTAGTAAAAACAACAAGCCGTTTATTGGCTAAAACACAGAGACGTGAATAACTATTTACAGAACAGAAGAAGTGCGGTAGACAGGGGCTCCCGCGTTTGACAGCTACTTATACGCGAGCTGTCAAATGGGGAGCCAATCAGGGCGCTTCAGGACCTAGTTTCCCGCCAGTCGCGTCTGGGCCAATCAGACGCGACTGGCAGTTTCAGACTGGCTACAGCCTGTTACCATGGTCCTTCCAGGCAGAGTGGAAGACTTGCAGCTGGTCGTATGTCGAGACCAGTCGCAAGTCGAGGACTCAACAATTGTGGCAATCTAAAGGAAATAAAAATAGCAGAATTGTTGTAATGAAGACACTAAGAACTCTCCATCGCAGCAACCTGGATGAGAATACAATATAAACAGAGATGTCCGGGAAGCAGAGAGAGGCTGTGTCAAAAAAGTCAGTATGTCATCCATATCCACATGATCAAAGCCTTCCCCCTTTTTGGGATGCTGGACTCGGATTGTGCAGTTGGGGGGGGGGAGAGCAGAGGTGGTATTCAATTGGTTTGGACTGGTTCGCTTGAACTGGTAGTGGAAATCGCAGTGGGCCTGCTCGCCCGCCTGGGCTCTATGCCGTCCTATTTAGGCACATTTTCAAGCCACACGCATGCACGCAAGCCACATGTGTGATCAAGGCGCATGCGCAGAAGGACATGTGCATGCGTGGACAGCACGCTCATATTTGAGAAACAGTAGGGAAAGTAAGTGAATACCAACTCTGGAGGGGGGATGCTAATTTAACTTTTTTGATCCTCTCATCTGCAGGGAAAACTCTTGGTTATATTGATGCAGTTTAAATGGATGGTGAGAAATGGGGGCTGTTGCCACAGAACTGCCCCTGGCAGTAACAAGGAATTTCCTTTAGAGAATTTTTGCAATATAAAGAAGAAGTGAAACACCCACCCAATCAAACTATTTCTTTCATTGTATATCATGCAAATGGAATATGTAATGTTAGCTGCCACAATAGTGGAAAATAGCAATTCAGTGGTCAGGAACATTTAGGAAAGGAATTATAAATAAAGCAACCTCTGTTTTCCTTATGGCATGCTTTTAAAGCGACAACCAAAAAGGTAGAAAATTAGGGATTTTGCAAACGGTAAAATAACTGTTTTTGAACGTGGCGGTTAAAGGAAAAATATCACCTTGCTTATTTATTTATATAATTTTTTTTCTATCCTGACCTGCTCCTGCATATTGATTTAATTTCATGTATGGACATTTCAGAAAGCTACTATTTTAAAAACCTAGATGGAAAATGCTAGTTTTTAAAGAAATAATAGCATGGAACGATTTGAGAAATTTTATATGTCAAATAAAATCAAGATTTTCTAAAGCTTTTTTTTTCATCAAAGCTTTATTTTGACAAAATTGAAGCCCTCTGCACTCATTAGCTTCAGCAGTTTATTTTTGTTCAAATATATATTGTTTATATAAACAGTGAAAAGGCTTGTTACAATTTTCCAAAGAGTTTTGTGTGAATAAATGGTTATGAAAAAGTTCTATTTCATGTACATATACTGATCAGTTTTGGCACAAATGTAGAACAATAATTGCAATTTTTCCCAAACAGTACAGAACAATAAACAAGATCTCTTTCAGCAAAATCCTTGTCTGTGGTGTGGTTTGGGCCCAATTCACACAAACATTCAAAAGCTCATTTGACTTTTTCAGTTTTGTGAGATATCAATCTGCCTGAGGGCTTGAAATACTTTAGGACAGTTAATCACTCGCAGGCATTTTTTTAAAAAAATGTGTCCCAACAGCATTACATAAATATACATCTCATAAAATAATTCACCTTATGAGCTTAAGCAAAAAAGCAATTTTGTGAAAGTTTTGTTTCATCAAGTAAAGGGGGATTTGATCTCAACTTAAAGCGTTATATAAAAACAAATTTAATTTCTTAAATCTCAGCATTCTGTCTGATTTGCAAATAAAATGTTTGAACCTTTTCCATGAAGAAGAAATGACATTTTTTGCCCCCAAAGTCATTGCTATGCACCATGCAAAATTCAAGATTTACATATAATTAGGCTGGCAAATGTTCTGCATCAAGAAAATGTAAACATTATTTTCTGTATCATTTCTTTCCTCTATGCAGTTCTATTCTACCCAGAAAAACAACAACAAGGAAAAGTGACCACGGATGTCTTAGGGGCAGGGAAAAAAATACCTGCAGATAACCTGATGTCTTTATGCAAATGAAATGAATTACATATTTGCAACAGAAGTGGGGATGTAGTTATACAACTGCTTTATTTGCAATATGACATAAGGGTGTATGTACCATTTGAGGTAACTCTGGCTGGTGGATATAGGTAATGACTAAAAAAACAACAGAAAATCTAACAATCACGAAAGGTAATTGAAGTCAAGATTAAGCCGTGCATTATTAAATTATTAACTTGTAAACACGAGTATTTATTTATTTATTTTTCTTCTAGCTCCCATTACAATAAGTTGATTAAAGGCTTGTTAGAGAAATGTTTCCTCCCAATTTACATTAAGCTTCATTTGTTTTCTTATTTGGCACTGGGAATACCACGAAAGGTCTTTTTCTTGGTTTATTTTAAAAATATGATGAAACAAGGGACAATTATTAATGATAACACTGATAACAATTCTGGATTTTCCATGTTGTAAAGCGTAACATTTGTAACATCAATTACTCAGTCTTCTCTCCATGCAAATTATATTTTCTTTAGTTGATTTCTATGCCACCTTTTCTCTCTGAGATCAAGGTAGCTTACATAGGGCTTTCTCTTTGTGCTATCCTTGGAAAAACTTACCAAGAAGGCCAAACTGAGAGTGAGTGGCTCATATTTGACCAGTGAACTGCAATAGCCCAGACCTAATTCAACACTTTAACTGCCACACCATACTGGCATATGCAGATGATCCAGAGGTGGTATTCAGCCACTTCTGACAGGTTCTGGAGAATCTGTAGCAGAAATTTTGAGTAGTTTGGAGAACTGGCAAATAGGCTGGCCCTGTCCCCACTGCCTCCCAGCTGATCTTTTTTTGTTGCCCTGAACAGGAGACTGGAGCTGGAAAGCAAGTTGGTGGGGTGGGGAGGGAATGGGGATTTTGCAGTATCCTTCCCCTGCCACAGCCACAAAGTCATGCCTACAGAACCAGTAGTAAAAAAAATTGAAGCCCACCACTGAGATGATCTGAGAAGCAGGTGACAGAACTTTTGTGAAGCACAGAAAAACAAAAGCAAGCCAAGTTGCTTACTAGTGAAATGTTGACAATGGTGGCTGTAGGACATATAGTATATATTCATGAAACCTTTGTTGTGATACACAACTGCAGTAGACAATGTATGAGAGAAACGGGTAACGGATAAGGATAGTTTAGTTTTGAATGGGGTCACAGAATGGGGTACAGAAATTGGTGGCTTATTAGTAACAACTAGGTTTGGCTTCTTGGATATTTCAAAATGAGATTGCTGCTCAGAGTTACATGCAGAATTCTTAGATGCGGATAATCCATAGTAGAGGAAGTCCTTGATTTACAACTATTTGTTTAGTAATCATTCAAAGTTAGGGTGGTGCTGACAAAAATGACTTATTACTGTCATGAGTGTGAGGTTCAAACTCACACTAACTCCACAGTTACAGGATCAAAATTTGGGCACTTGGAAACTGGTTATGTATTTATAACAGTTGCATAATTCTGGGTCATGTGATCACCATTTGCAACTTCTCCTGGGGGCTTCCAACCAAGTTAAAACAATGAGGGAAGCTGGATTTACTTTGTGACCTTGGCAAAAAAGATTGTTTAACTAGGTGTGACTTGTTTAATAACTGCATCTCTTAGTGACACAAGTGCCATTCCCGATTATGGTTGTAAGTCAATGACTATTTGTATTATTTTCAAAACATTTCCAAAATTTGCTCGAACTCTTTCCATATTTCCCAATTCTGAATTCACATCAGAGTGTAAAATACAAATAAGATGGTTTTAATTGGTTTTTCAGTACTGTAATTAATTATGGTTCAGCAAACTAAAAGGCTATGGTTTTCCCAGTTGCAATGTGTGGCTGTGAAAGTTGAACCATAAGAAAGGCTGAGCGCCAAAGAATTGAGGCCTTTGAACTATGGTGCTGGAGAAGACTCCTGTGAGTCCCTTGGACTGCAAGGCAATCAAATCAGTCAGACCTAGAGGAGATCAACCCTGACTGCTCTTTATAAGGCCAGATCCTGAAGATGAAACTCAAATCCTTTGGCCACCAAATGAGAAGGAAGGACTTACTTTGAGATGAGCCTAATGCTGGGAAAGATTGAGGCTAAAAGAACAAGGAGACCACAGAGAATGAGGTGGCCATCAATGGTGGTGGTAGGGTTTATGCCAATCAACAGCAGGCAATATGCCCGTCCCCTCCCCTCCTGCTGCCTTGTGGGAATTGTTAAGCCTGAAAGTCACAACTGGGGATATGGGATATTATGTAGCATATTGGGAGGACAGGCTTTCCGCATATGGATGCAGGAGGAAGAGGTTGCCCATGATGTAAGGATTCAGAGTAAAATCCTTGGGAGGGTAAGAGTATATGTGCTGATGAATTGCAGCGGTGACTTCTTCGGCCTGATTGAATCAACAATAACTAAGAGAGAAGTTGGGAGTCTATAAAAGCCATGAGGATGGATGGGCACAGATGATCTAGAGAACTGCCCATCTACTTGTAGATTAAATAAGGGATAATGCTCTCTATTACCTCAATCCCCACTATCACCCTCTGCCAATCGGCAGCTTTTTTATACAGGATGTACAATCCAAGTGGTATTTGTCACTGCTCTCAGAAGACCATACTGTCGGCAAGGGAAGTATTTCCTCTGGAATAACTCTATTGTTGCTAAAAGATGGAAGATGAATTATGCATAATCAATCTGTTACATCCCGAGAAATCTTTCCAAATGCTGCTTGTAGTAATTGATCAATTAGACATTTTGTAAATGGCAATTAAGCACACATAGAGTTCAGAATGGGAACATAAAAATAAATCCCAAACAATAGCAGACAGAGTTTTGTCTTGGTCTAGGCAGAACCTTTCAAGTGTGGTGTTGATCACTGACTACTTATACTAGACTAAATAGTCCTTGATGCCAAGAAAAAAAAAACCTGAACCTCTTATTGCTGTGAATGAGAACTACAGCACAAACATCCTGTTTTACAAAAATTGTATACTGTTAACCCTTGACTTATGACCAGCGGTGTAATCGTCTAACGTCTGCTAGGGGGAGGGCCTCCTCAGGGTGCCGACCGCCGGTCAATGCCGGCTGTCGGTGTCCAGGGGTAGGGCCTTCTCTGTGGCAGGGCCCACCCTCTGGAACGACCTGCCCCCCGACCTTCGCACTATCACGGACCTTCCCCTCTTTCGCCCCTCACTCAAGACTCATTTCTTCCAGCAAGCTGGACTAGCCTAGAATTTTAGACCTCATATACGCCAAAACTCCAACCAAACTAGTAAATGGTTAATAGGTTAATGGGAATTTTAGTACAAGTTAATTTAATTAATTTTAATTCTTTTATTGTATATGTTATTATTTATTATGGTAGATTTATCTGTACACCGCCCTGAGTCCATTTCGATGGAGATAGGCGCGATTTACAAATCAAAATAAATAAATAAATACTGAATCGATGAGCCTGCTATCAAGCACATGCTTTGCGTGTGCATGCATGTGCTAAAAAGGGAACATGTTGAAGCCCTCTGAGTCTGCAAAGGTAAGTAAAACAGTGAAGGCGGGAATACTCTGTGCCATACGATTCAGATTAGCTAGAAAGCTGGAAATCTGACGATTCTAGCTAATATAAATCACCTGTCACAGCTGATCGTCACCCAGCTGGTCGTCGGAAACACTGGTTCACCCGAACCGGTAGCATTTTTTACTACCGGTTCTGGTGAACCAGTTCCAACCAGTAACATTTCACCCCTGCTTATGACCATTTGTTTACTGACAGTTCAAAGTTACAACAGCCTCAGAAAAAAATGACTTACAACCCGTCCTCAAAGTTATAATCATTGTACCACTGCCTTGGTCACATTTATTTATTTATTTTATTTATTTTTATTTTATTACATTTATATACCGACCTATCTCTCTGACGGGACTCAGAGCGGTGCACAGGAAATGATAAAAGCCAACCCAACACATAGTTGTGATCCTTGCAGTGTCTTGCAGTCACGTGATTGGAACTTGTGATCCTCCCAGCTGGCTTCAGAAAAGCAAAGTCATTCGAGGAAGCCAGGTTTATTTAATGACCATGTGATTCACTTAACAAGGTGTGGTTCGCTTAATGGTCACAGTAAAAATGGGTCATAAAATCAGTTCTGGTCTTAACTATTCACTTTATAACTGCACTGGCTTCTGACAAAAATTTCAATCGCAATTGTGGTTGTACACTAAGGGCTATCTGTACATCTGGGAGAAGGAATCATGAAAAAACCTTTGAAATAAAAAATATTTACCAGTAATTAGAATAACTGGCAATTCCCCCCCCCCCAAATAAAAATCTTGTTTCTAGCAAGAAGTTCAATTATTTTTAAGAGAAAAGAGAAGATGAATTAATACTGTCCTATAGAGAGAGAACATATCTGCCTACAATGCTTCTTGGAGGTTCTCTCTCATGGCTTATAACCAAGGAGGGCAAGCAGAGAGAAACTCTACTGAATTATTGTAATTATCATCATCTTTTAATGGCCCCATAATCCCTTGTGGGGTGGAGTCTGAGGAACTGAATGAAGCTGAGTGATTACTGGCCAGGTGCCCTTCCTGTCACCAATGCAGAGTTGTATTCAGGAGATATATTCTCATCCCGCCCAGAAATGGAGCTCGGCATTGCCCCCTAGAATCAGGGACAAGTGGACAGCGGAAACCTTTAGCTTTACCTTTTAATGATCAGTTAGTGCAGGGGTTCCCAAACGTGGCAACTTGAAGACTTGTGGACTTCAACTCCCAGAATTCTCCAGCCAGCTCTGCTGGCTGGAGAATTCTGGGAGTTGAAGTCCACAAGTCTTCAAGTTGCCACGTTTGGGAACCCCTGAGTTAGTGGGACAGCAGGGATTGACTTGTTCTCAGTATTTGAAGAACATAGCTCAAGTGAAGATTATAGTGTTCCTTTTCAAATCATTTGAGAGAGACTTGGATCGAATCCCTCTATCCCAAACCATTTTTGGAATTAAAAGGCAATTTAATCACATTTTCACTCCAGCCCAATGATCCACAGAAGGATCATTCATTGCACTCCTTTCTGGATTAATCTTCACAACTGGCTTTTGAATGGCATTATTCCCAAAAATTGGGCCGAGCCAGAATACTAAATTTGATTTAATTAATCTAGATGAAATGGATAAATTAAGATATAATTAAAATTAAATAGAGTTAATGAACTACATCAAATATAACTCTCTACATATTAAACATTTTCTGCCTTCTGTTACATGAACATTATGATGTCATTTGTCAAGGTATTTTGATGGCTGTCTTCAAAATCTTGCAAAGTCACAAGTAATACATTGACAAGCTGAGGGGTTCTGTTCTGTTCTTATATTACAGGAGGGAAATGAATTTGTGTAATTATCACTTGTCTTGCTGAGCATTATATCCCAAAAGAAATTTTTTCCACCATCCTAATTCTACCAGGTTATAGAACAGGTATCCCTTGTTTTAGCAACTGTTCAAAGTTACAATAGCACAAAATGACTTATGACCATTTTTTACTCGTAGAACTATTGCAGCATCCCCATGTCCTGTGATTAAAATTCAGATGCTCAGCAACTGACTCATATTTATGACAGTGGTAGTGTCCCAGAGTCTGACAAGCAAAGTCAATGAAGAAGCCAGATTCACTTAATAACTGTGCCAAGAAAAGTCGTTAAGTGGGGCAAAATTCAATAAATGGCTTCCTTTGCAGCAGAAATTTTGGGCTCAAATGCAGTCGTAAGTAGAGGACTACCTGTACTAAGGTCTAACCATCCATTTTTTACTATAAAGCCTTATATAGTTGGTGCTCAGAAGATTCAAGAACCTTCAAAGGGCAAATATAAACTGACCTACTAGTGTGAAATTACACTAGGAAAGAACAGACATGGGAAGTTTTTCCTTCTGATGGGGAAGATACAAGAAGATACGTTAAAGCCTAAACTAGATGCCAAGAAACTGGCCATTTTCTTTTTTTCTAAAACAGTAAAGTGTGAATGTGACAAATACACTTCAAAACATGATTTATATAAGTACCTGACTTAAAGAAAGTAGACTGGTCTCTATCGCAAGTTCAATCTCTTCTTAGCAGTAATTTTGAATGCAATGACACGTACTCTTAATACCTCAGCAAGTGACTACACATAGCAATACATGGCTGACCATAGAAATGAAGTAAGAATAGAGCTGGTTAATATTTGGATGACAGACCCTCGGGATATTTCCAACTATCAAGTAGACTAGGAAACAAAAATAAAGAAATGAAAAAGAAGGCAGTAGCAGTGGTTTTTCAGGAAAAAGTCAAGGACAATCACCACAAGTCAAGCTCAATGTGAGGAAAAACAACGTTTTGCTTACTTGTTGTAATCCTTCCAAGGAAGCTGAAGCAGATCCTAAGAGAGGCAAGTGTTGTTTGAGAAACATGCCTTGAACGCTGATGTGATCAGCATCTGTCTTGCTAAATCATTTCTACCAGTAGCGATCAGTTCTGATCCACTGATTCCAACATTCTTCCACTGAGAATTTTCTGCTTAATACGGTACATAGGACATTTTGGATGTAGAAGGTATACATTCCTAATGCAACTTTCCCACTGTAGCTTTATGCTCACCCTTACAAGGATCCTCCTGGACACAAGAGAGATGGAGGTTTATGCTGCAACTTTGTATGTAGCCCTATATCACCAAAATAAGGTTTAATAACACAATCAAGTTAATGTTCGTGTATATGAAAAACACAAGTGTCAAAATGTACCCAGGGTAAAGAGAAATTAAGGCAAATGCGCCTTTCTTATCTTAGCATTCAACTGCACACAAAATGGTCTGGCATGTACTACAGCCTCACATTATATTAATAGTAATTTGTAATGGAAAAGGCCAGAAAACATGTTTCTATTGAAAAGACTATGCATTTGAATCAAACAACAAGGGTAGAGCCAACATGAGATGTCATAGTCCATCCATGAACTATTATCTGCAGAGGTAATCTCTAAATGGAGCAGAGGGCTCACAACATACTCATACTTTTTTTTTCCCAATCAAAGATGTTTAAAACTAGGATTACAATGAATCCCAACATGGTTAAGGATCTCAAGTATTTTTAACTGATTAATAAGTCCTTGAAAGCTTATTCATAACATTTTTTTTGCACACAAGAGATCTTGTCATTCCTGTTCAACTGTACTGTAATATTAAATCTTTCTGAAGGAAAGATAGTTGTAGGGTGCAATTCTTGTTTTGATGTACAGCAGAAATACACATGCATATCAGCACAATCAAAGATGAAGACACACTCCTAAACTACAGTCCACTTCAGGTACTGTTTGATCTTCTGAGGTAAAAATGTTATTTCAGTCTAATATGGCACATATCTCATCTACACAATTACATCACAAACAAAAGATGGCCTTAGCATGGCATTGCAGCACACCATTCTTCTAACGATTAAGTTTTGCTCCAAGTAGGATGATGTACTTAATATTTTACTAAGTTAACAATGACATTGCCTTAATATACAATATATAATAAACTCTAAACACACCAAATAGGTATGATTTTTTTTATAAATCCTTGATTAAATATACTTATCTACCAATGACACTTTATATGTATAGAGACTGGTAAAAATATATAGATATGTATCCAGACTTTTGTTTCGTACAGTTTAGAAATCATTCATCCATCTGCGAAGTCGAAGGAGCAGAGGATTATGAAATAGATTCCACAAGTATAAAGTTCTCAACACAGAACCTAGATGAGGCTTCTTTCATGTTCAGGAACCAAACAGCTCTCAAAATCCAGACTGTGAAAATCAGATGTCTCCAAAAATATACCAGCGAAGGGTATTTAGCTCCTTGTCTCTATAACTATTTCTTTTTCTTTCTTTCTTTCTTTCTTTCTTCTTCTTCCCCACAGTGAATTGTTTGATAATCCCTGTGATGAGCTCTGGCAAGGTTTGTGGCAATCTTTTAAACTAGAAAATCTGAGTTACAATGCCTACGGATCTTATCTTGCTAAATGGAATCTGTGAGAAACGAATGAAGCTGTGTGGCAGCTGAAATATGGCTTTGTATAAAAGGGATGACATCTATGTAGGGTCTGATTTTCTGTTTTTTGTCTGAGTTCATTCTGTTCTTTTACAGTGCCTTCATCTGGCACGTTAATGGCCACTTTATTTATTTTTCCTGTACTATATAATTCCTATCATTACTTACAAATGCACAGAGAAGGAAATGACTATTTACAAACAGGTTGGCACTTAAGAGAATATATTACTGATATTTTCTCCTGTTTATTTTTTTCCCCCACCCTGTTTTCCAGCTCAGTGGTAGCTAGGATGCCTGGCAAAACCTGCTCCCTCATTAGCATATGCCACGTTAACATGAAAAATAGGATTCCGACTTGTACATTCTTTCTCAATGGATGGCTCTGAAAAGCAATAGCTTCCACCCTAATTCATATTTGATGCTCAGACGGCTAGTCAAGCGAAAGCAAGGGCTGCATGTTTTCTTCTTCATTTTTATCCATGCGCTTGAGCACTCCAGGGTCCACCACAGATTGAGACCTAGAAAAAACATTAAGCAAAGACCTATTGTGACTCATTTTAGCAACAACAAAAAGGCAAGCTCCTTCGCATTATTAAAAAAAAACAAAAAACAAGCAAGACTGAAACCAGAAAATATGCTTGGGGAATATGATGGATGATGCAAGACCCTCCTGAAAAGAAACCCAGCCATGTTTTCGTAAAACAGCACTGAAAAAAAAGTGATTTAAAGGTCAGATTTGGCCAGCAGGCCTCTCCTTTCAGTCTATTGTGGCTTTTGCTGACATGCATTCCCCACCTAAATGCCAACCTTCTTTAAAAAAAAAAAAAGCTGGTTGCTTTGAAGCTGCCACTTCCAGATGGGTGGGAGTGATTTTCTTCCCAGTTTCCTCCCTCCTACCTTGCCTTTGCCATTAGAGGAGGCAAAGGCGGGATGAAGTTTGATTCCATGTTGCTAGGGAGCACTTTTCTGCCTCTCGTTTTGTATGGCTCCTGCTCTTCATTCCCAGGAGCCCTTCGCTCAAAAGTCTTCATTATAGCTGGGAAGACAAGCTGATGAACTAGAAAAAAGTGCATCTGAAAGTTTACAGCTGAACGTCCTCAGAGGTATGGGCAAAGGTTGGTTAGGGGGCAGCCTTTTACATATACCATCCATCTGAAAGAGGGTTTTTTGGGGGGATGGGGAGGGGTTCCGTCAAAAGGTGACATGCAATTGACAGCTTGCGCAGAATGACGTTCTTATGAGGGACAGTCCACAGTTTACTGTGCATGAAATTGCACATGAATGCTGTACGTGAAAAGGGTGTCAAAGGCTCTGTTGCAAAATAAGATCTAAAAGAGGGCATTGCAGCACTTGCCTGAAAGGGGGTGTGGGTAGTTCAAGTAGAATTAGGCATGGATGCTGCCCTTCAGCGAAGTTCAGCTCAGCAAACTTGGAATATTTCACACCTTAGCAGCTCAGCAACAAACTGCAACCATTGTGGAGCCATAAGGCTCTTCTACAGTATATGCAGATCCCAACATAGAAGTGCATAGGTAAAGGTTCCCCTTGCACATATGTGCTAGTTGTTCCTGATTCTAGGGGGCGGTGCTCATCTCCTTTCAAAGCCGAAGAGCCAGCGCTGTCCGAAGACATCTCCCTGGTCATGTGGCTGGCATGACTAAACGGCAAAGGTGCACGGAAGACTGTTACCTTCCCACCAAAGGTGGTTCCTATTTTTCTATTTGCATTTTTATGTGCTTTCGAACTTGTAGGTTGGCAGAAGCTGCGACAAGTCATGGGAGCTCACTCTGTTATGCTGCGCTAGGGATTCGAACTACTGACCTTTCTGATCGATAAGCTCAGCATCTTAGCCACTGAGCTACCGCTTTCCTATGCATATCTATACACAATTCCTTCCCCAGGAATACTATCTAACTTGGTATGGAAAGAATTGTATGGCATCTGGATAAATGGTATGGGAGATGCAAGTTGGTATGATGAATGCATGCTAACTATAGCCTTGTGCATGCTAAGCACAGGCTTTTCTTGCTTTTGCTAAGGTCATGTTCCTGCCTAAAGTAAATTCACCTAGTGAAAAGTGAGGAAAATCTGTGTGTGCATGAGAAAACTTGTCTGTTTGTTTACATGGGTTTCAAGCTAACACCCAGCTTCAAACTGACCTTTAAAATCAATTGGTTTTCCCACTCCCCCTCATCCTTAAAGGGCCACCTTTATCCATTTTATTTTCATTGTTTAAATAAAGGATAATGGGATTCTAACAATTGGAAACCAATTGATGGATGTTCTGGCCTCCACATTCAGAGGCTAGAGATCATGAAGTGAGGCATGAATGACAGCTGTCAGCAAATGCAGAGGGCATACTAATCCACAATGAGGGGGCAGAGAAAAGGAAAGGATAAGCAACAAAGACAGTTGAGAGGGCTCAGTCCAAGGCCCTGGAGAGCATATGCTTCACTAAAGCTTGTAGTTCCTTTAATTTCTAGGAAAGACAATCAGTGTGGTTTGTGTAGGTACAGCAAATTTCCTAGGTCTGATAAATTTGCAAAAATAGTTTTTCTCCCTCTCTCTTTTTTTGGGTGAAACTGTCTGAAGAATGAAAAGTTGATCTTCTCTCTGATTATCCATAAGTATAATGGTGCATAGATGTAAATGTATCTCTAGAGTAGTATAAAAGTAAAGGTTCCCCTGCACATGTGTGGTAGTTGTTTCTGGCTCTAGGGGGTTTCTAAGTCAAAGAGCCAGCACTGACCGAAGACATCTCCGTGGTCATGTGACCGGCATGACTAAACACCAAAGGCGCATGCTGTTACTTTTCCACCAAAAGTGGTCCCTATTTTTCTACTTGCATTTTTACATGCTTTCGAACTGCTAGGTTGGCAGAAGGTTGGGACAAGTAATGGGAGCTCACTGTTATGCAGCGCTAGGGAGTCGAACCGCCAAATTGCCGACCTTCGGATCAATAAGCTCAGCATCTTAGCCACTGAGCCACCTCGTCCCTTGAGCCCTTGAGAGTAGTATACAGTATCTCTATATCCAGAGAAGCAACATCTTCAACCATAATACTGTTTTATTTCTTCCTCTATGCCCTCTTTCTCCTCTTACATAGAGAAAGGGAGTTTTATGCTTACAAATGAGAGCTGAAAGCAACTGATCTGAGCAAGATTGGAAGCCATTATTTAGTCCGCCATATAGAGAAGGACTGGAAGGAGAGTTGAGTTGCCTTCCAAGCAAAGGAAAGAATACCAGAGGATGTTATTCAAGGAGGAGAGAAGGAATTCCGGACCGCCATGTGAACACTTTAATTCAAAGATTTACTTAGTTTCCCATCTCTACCTGTTTGGAATGGTCCCATAATGTAAGAGAGAGGCATCAATCCTTAAGAACAGGTAAATGGGAGATCACCTAGTCCAGGGATGTCCAAACTTGGGAACTTTAAGACTTGTGGACTTCAACTCCCAGAATTCCCCAGCCAGCATAGCTGGCTGGGGAATTCTGGGAGTTGAAGTCCACAAGTCTTAAAGTTCCCAAGTTTGGACATCCCTGACCTAGTCATTTCCTGTTTCAGAAGAAAGACATCATTACCTTACCTCTTCATGGATTTGGGTGAGAGCTCCTTTTCGACTTCTTTTGCAGACGTGTTATAGGAGTCCACACTATATTCGCTGTCATCATCATACTCGTGATCGAGCAGCGTTCTTGCCCATGTGCCCATGTCATAAGGTGGAAGCATTCCTCCGAATTCAGAAGGGAGAATTTCAGGATGAATCAACTGGTGCAGACTGTTGAGGTTGTTTCCATGGAGAAATATCTAGGGGGAAGAGGAATATAATACATTGTAAAATTATCAGAATCTATAATAATAAATGTAGCTATATGAATAGCTGGGCAGCTCAAAGATGTGGTTTTTAACCACCGAACAGTTCCCAAATGTTTCAGAAGATTTTTAAAAATTCTACTGGTTACCTAAAGATGAGAGATTACTCCTGTTTCTATTTCCAAATAGCATCTGGAATCCAAGGAAAATGAATCCTGTTCTATAATCCAAATAGCTGTAAGCACACTCCTTCTCAAATGTACAAGGCAAATTATGGGGAACATCCAAGCTATTTTGGGCTATGACATGTCAGGGTGCCTGATGCTCAAAGGGGAAAATAGTACATACCTAACTTGTCATTGCTATGCAGGGACTTTTTAATGGATTCTTAAGGCTTTCAGCCCCCTTCAGGGATTACTATTTGCAAAGAGGCATATGCACCCAGTGATTTAGAAAAGTTAGGATCACCCAAGTTCACAATACAGTGAAAAGAAGGGCAGAATGATGAAAATATATTACATTGGCACAATATAAGCTGCACCCCACTGGTAGCGCACCATGGAATTTCACACATATCCAAAAGGGGCAGAGCTTGAGACCCAATGGTGCAATGCATCTCTCCCCATTTTGATCTGAAGCCACGATCCACTGAATAACAAAAAGATTATTAACAATGCTTTATTAATTATGCAAAGGTTTTGATCAGGTAGACCACAACGAATTGTGGTTAGCCCTTAAACACATGAGTATACCCAGGCCTTTCCCTCTGCCTTATTGAAGAATGTGCATGGGGATCAGGAAGTAACAGTTAGAATGGAAGACTAAGCAACAATTTAAAAAAAGAGATCAGTGGAAGACAAGGTGATTGAATAATATCACTGATGATAGAAGCAACAGCGTACAAGAATTCAAAGAGGTTCCTGACAGACAGTCCTGTTAGTAGAACGGTACCCTTTAGGTCACAAATAGAAGCAACTGGAAACCGAAGAGCGTAACTGCCTTCAGCGTCTATAGAATTTGGTACTATGCTTCCAAAGAGCAAGCTTATTAAATTCTCCATTTCAAGATGCTTTTGAAACTGAGCCACAGCTAAAAGAAAGAGACCTTGGGATTTTAGTGAGAGGCATGGTTTTGGGGTGAATGTATGCAGGTCACTCTGTGTATGGATTTCCTGGTGTTTTCACCTTCTGCTTAAGATCCAATTCAAAGTAAAATGATGTTTTTTTTAAAGCTATTTTTACATGTTGCATTGATAAGCATCAGACAACAAATACAGAAACAAAGTGAATCTCTAGAGTTCAACCATTGCTTATCTTTAAGCTGCTGGATGAGATTCCAATGAACACATCTGTCATGGACTGTGTAAATATATAGCAATAATGCTTTTCATCAAGATTACATAGCTTAATTCTCCCATTTCAGAAGAGTGTTTTTAAGATGAACCAAGGCTGCTTAGGCAGCTGTGCAAATAACTATTCAGCTTTTAATAAATGACTTGTATCATTCGTCGAAAATCCATTTTTATCCTTGGCTGTGTTGTAAAATGTGTTAGTATTTGTATGTATACAGGGAGCTCATGCATCAGAGACAAATTCCTTGTGTCTCCAATCACACTTGGACAATAAAGAATATTCTAATTCTATTAATCTTTTATTAAACGTTACAATTAAAGTCACAGAACAATACACTAGAAATATTGTATGTGTTCTTTAGTTTTCAAGGCCGTCAGTTATGAAATACGATGTAAACAAAGTGAATAAAATTACCCTCTTCCTTGTCTTCTCCTTTAAAAATGGACGTATGACTGTATAAAGGGCATGGATGTACCATGGCTGATTGACAAAATGAATCCCTCCAAATCGAGCTGGGAAACTGTCCTGGAAGAGAACATAAAACATACATCAGATATTTTATCTTATTTGCCACTTTCTCTATATGTTTAGCACTGCTGTGAAAACAGGTAGTGCTCGGCTTAAAGCCACAACTGAGCCCAACATTTCTGTTGCTAAGCGAGACAGTTGTTAAGTGAGCTTTGCCCCATTTTATGACCTTTCTTGCCCCAGTTGTTAAGTGAATAACCGAAGTTGTTACGTTAGTAACGTGGCCGTAAACTGGCTTTTCCATTGAAGTTGCTTGTCAAAAGATCAGAAAAGGGGGTCACATGACCCCAGGACCCTGCAACCATCAGATATATGAGACAGTTGCTAAGCGTCTGAATTTTGATCATGTGGCCATGGGGATGCTGCAATTTTTGTGTGTGAAAAATGGTCATAAATCACTTTTTTTAGTGCTGTTGTAACTTTGGTCAGTAAATGAACCATTGTAAGTTGAGGACTACCTGTATAAGATCACATAAATTCATCCTCACAATAAATTTGTAGCCAGGTTTCACCATAATGATTAGGATACAAACCATTACAGATAAGCTTTTTATTTAAGATCATGTCTTTAGACTACTGATTTTCTTTTGCAAGATCATCAAACAAAAGTTGTCTTCCACTCCAGGACAGTAATTCTGTATCCAGCTCCAAATTTGAGGAAAGAATTCTAATAAGGAGAGAGGTGGTTTTCTACCAAGCAACAATGCACTTATTTTCAGTCTATATTATTTGTCGCCATATAAACTTTTCATTTTATATGCACAGATGTGCATGCATTTATTTTTATTTGAAACTAGCTGAAAGCTCACTGTTGCCCGGGTATTTATTTATAGGGGGGGAAATGAAAAGACCAAACATCCAAATGTCCAGATAATGATTATGTTTTTATACACAGTATGTTCTTAAGCATCTTAGGAATCATTGATTAAACATTGGAGGAGGGAAGAACAGGACTTAAATATTTTAATAAATTAAAACAGAAGCTTGATTATTCCATGTTAAATTATTTATGCATGTAACTGTTGGGTTTCAGTTGAATAACCGAAGTGTGAACACTGCATGTTTATTTGTCATTATCTCTCTTAGTTCTTAGCTGAACACCTCCAGTGAGGTTTTTCATAGTGTGTTCTGTTGTTCAATGGCTCCTGGTGTCAATAAATTAATCTAAATATTTGTCCTAAACTTCCTTCATTTTCATTTCAATCCTCCTCCTTCAATCATTTCAATCCTCTAATCTTCTTCTGTTCTGAATTTAAGAATAGAGCTGTCCTTTATTGTAAGTAGAACCTTTTAGTTTGTTGAAAATTGTGACCACATATTACCCTAGTCATCTGTTTTATAAGTTAAAAATTAAAGCTTTTCAAAACCCTCAATTATTAGCTTGATAGTTAGCTCCCTTGTCTTGACATACCTCTTCCATTCCACTGCAACTTCTTCATCTCTCTTTTAAACAAATATCCTACCAAGAACTGGACACAGTACTCCAAATGCAGATAGTCAGTAAAGATGGCATAGTCAGGAGTGGAATTCACTTACTTTCCCTAGCGGTTCACAAATGTGAGTGGTCGCTTTGCTAGCACACACCCCATCGACGCATGCGCATGCCCGTCTGTGCATGCACTTTGCTCGCACCCACAGCTTGCACACATGCACGCAGCTTGAAAATCTGCCTATATAGGACGGTATAGAACCAGGTCGGATGGGTGGGCCAACCCACGATTTCCACTACCAGTTCGGGTGAACTAGGCCAAGCCGTCTGAATACTACCCTTGGGCATAGTCCTAGAATCAATAGGCCCCAAGATCAGAGGTGCAGTTCAGTTCTATTCAGTTTGGGCGTACGGATAGCGGTGGTGGTGGGAGGCTCTGCCCACCCACTGGACATCATCACATCCCATTTTTGATGCTCTGCGCATGCATGGAAGGTTCTGAGCATGTGTGCGCTCATATTTGCGAACCGGTAGCAAAGGTATGTTGATTTCACCCCTTTCATCCCCCCAAGATCCAGAGCCACTCAGTCTTTCCAGGATTCCGTTGAAACTTGTTGCTTCGCGTCCAGATTCTTATAGTCCCCATATACCAAATATGATGTTCATGGTACTGCTTAATTCACCAAAGACTTAAATAGAGAGATAGGTATCATCAGCATATTGATGATGAACTAACAAGCCCATCTCATTAAATGTTGAAAAGAAGAGAGAGCACTGAACTCTGTGGCCTACCTCCCCTTTCTAATATATAATCGTGTCTAATTTTAGATTATCAATTTGCATCACAGGAAATTCTCCCCAGTTAAGTGAGTTCCATCAGTATTCTTGATTCAGCTATGTTGTTAAGTTGCCCATTTCTTCAAAATTCTTAAAAGTGCTGATCTAAACTCTCAGAATATCTCACAGCATAGCTAGATATTCTGAAGTATAAAGATATTATATTTAACATTCATTAAATTTTACAATCAATTCTTTTGCCCTTAGTTGTCTTTACATTTTCAATCTAAAATTGTTAAATGGAAATGATAGAAAGAGTCTTTTCCAATTCTCTCAATTACACTGGTATTTTCCATTCCATGAATATTTTTGAGCTAAAATATAGCCCTTGACAGTCTTCCTGAATGATTGATCATGTATGTATGCATGTATGTATGTACGTATGTATGTATGTGTATATTTATCTATCAGTGGTGAGATTCAAAAGGTTTTACTACCGGTTCTGTGGGCGTGGCTTGGTGAATGTGGCTTGGTGGGCATGGCAGGGGAAGTTACTGCAAAATCTCCATTCCTTCCCAATCAGCTGGGACTCAGGAAGCAGAGAATAGATGGGAGTGGAACCAGTTAGAGATGGTATTTACCGATTCTCTGAACTACTCAAAATTTCCGTTACCAGTTCTCTAGAACCGGTCAGAACCTGCTGAATACCATTTCTGGTATGTATGTATGTATGTATGTATGTATGTATGTATGTATGTATGTATGTATGTATGTATGTATGTATGTATGTTGCAATTATAAGGCAGAAGAGACTTGGGTGGTTTCCAAATTTCTTCTAATCCTTACATTCCATGAAATTGTTACATGTGACATTTTGCAAAGAGTGTCTACCCTTTTCATTTTAGCAGAAGCTAGGATATATCAAGAATGACCTTTCTGATATTTCTGAATTAACTATTTTTTAAAAAAAAGCTATGGAATAGCTGTAGGATGTAAAGTCAGCAAAAACAAAAAAGCCAACCAATAAGGATATAAAAGAACAAGTTTAGCAAGAAAGTAATCTGGCAACATCTATTTATTTTCATCTCTATATGTTTCTCCTGATCCTAGATGAAATCTGCAGCCCATAGGCATTTTTATACCAGGCTAATGGCTAGCTCATCTATTTCTATTCCATGCTACCATTTGAAAATGTTGCTTGATGGAGCTACAGGTAGTCCTTAGTTTACAACCATTTGCTTAACAATCTTTCAAAGTTACAACGGTATTGAAAAAAAGTGACTTGGGACTGATTCCTCACACTTAATGACCATTATAGCATCCTCAGTTGCATTATCAAAATTTAGTAGATTTCAGAAATCTACTAAAGGTATTATGGATACAACAAGAACAAGGGTAGCTGGCAAATATTATTATTTTGAAGCTTTTAGAAGTATCAGCCTCACAGAGGTATCAACTGATAGCACAATGATTTAAGCGTTGATATAGTGACATCATTTTGAAAATGTGATGAATTACATCATTTAGTTGCCCAAAAGCCTATGCAACACCATTATTTTCACATGCAACATTACTTATGCTATAACAAACTGTGTGTTGTTATCAGCCCACTATTTTACAATTTATGTTTAATATATAGTGATTGACATAATACTGATCAAACCAAATCAATAAATTCTACAGCCTTAAAAGAAATCTATGACGATATAATCTAGAAGGGTTGGATGAAACCCAACATAATGTGAATGACATCCTATCTTCCATAGCTTCTGTCCCACCATCTGTTCTAAAGAGTCCTTCAATCTTGGCAGCTGATTTTGATATCCCACCACTCCTCCCATTTAAATGAGGACAGTGATTCCCTTAGCAGGAGGACTTAATTGGATATCACCCATATCTGAGGTCATTAGGTCTGTTACCAGTTCAAGATTGCCTCCAGCAAACAGCTGTTGTTGTACATTTTATTAGCTTTGGAACAAAAGAAATGTATAATACATTTAATTACCTATGAAACAGAAGCTTGGAAAGATGAGTTGAATGAGATTGTGACAGTGACAAGCTTGTAAGAAATGGGTATTTTTGAGACTCATTCATTTCCTAAAACTGTGGGGAGGGGGTGAATAGTAAAATCTGATACAAAGAAAAGAACGAAAGAACAGAAAGAGTGAAAAGTGGGGGGGAAGGAAAAGACAGAAAAGAGAAAGAAAAATAAGAATATAATAAAAACAAAATAAATGTATGAATCCAGCAGTTATCACAAGTACAACAAAATTAGTAACTCTTCACCTGTCTAGTTACAAACCCTTCATCCCCTATCCCATCTCTTATAAATAAATCCATAAATCTTTTCAGTCCTGGTGACAGCAAAAAGAATTACTGGAAGGAACAACATATCTTATTTTAACCTTTAACCCAATTGGTTTATTGGAAAACAAAGCTTTCCAAATAAAGGAATTCTCTGATTTTTCTATAGGTAAGCCTATATATTTCATTAAATGTCTGTTATTTGGGGAGTCTGGCCTTCTGAGAATAATTTTGAATGAAAAAGAACAGACAGTACAAGAAGTATGATTGCAGTTGTGGAGTCCATTAAGGACTGGCCAGTGAGAAAAAATCCCTTCAGAGGAAGCTAGAAGAAAACGTCCTTGGTAATTTTCCAGAGTCATAGCAACCTGTTACTTATGAAAGAAAGAAATAATTATTGATTGGCAAGGAGCCAGACTAACCCTTACTATAGCAAAACATAAGAATAAAAATGGGCTTCCGGTTCCGGCTCCTGCGGCGACGGGCGAGCCTAGCGCTCGCTCGCCGCTTTGTTTCTTCTTCTGCCCCCCAACGGGGGCGAGACTCCTCTTGTTTGAGGGTCTCCCGTAGGGCCGGCTCGTCGGGGGGCGCGCCCCCCACGGCGGTGGAGGAAGCGGCTCCCGGCGCGGCTCAGGTGAGGGAGAACATGCTAGCGGGGGGTTCTCCCTTCGCCCAAGGAAGACGGCGCCATTCACAATTATGAGGAGGGCTGATCGGCTCAGTCAGAAGGACTCCCGAGGCTTCAGCTGCGAGGAGAGAGTGAGTCTTTAAAAAACTTTTTTTTCCTGCTGCCAGCCAGACTGAACGGACTGGGAGGGGGGTGTTTATTTTTAAAAACCCCCCCCTCGGATTTAAGCGGCACGTTAAAATGGCTTCTCTGCAAAGGGAAAGCGGAAACTTTCACTCCGGACAGTCTCTAACAAGGGAAAGTGGATTGTGACTTTTTGCAACATTGTTTCTAGGTCTGGCTGAGTTTAAAAAAATTCTTTTTTTGCTACTCTCTCCCTCTGGCTGAGATGGGCGGTGGAAGTGGCTTCTCTTTGTCCCTGCCTGATTATTTCAACTAAGGAAAATTTCCAGCGTCTCTTTGAAAGCAGGACTCTCTCTGGATTTTTGGAAAAAAAAATTTCTTGATGGATTTGTGATTTCTTCTTTGGAATACCTTCGTTATTACTATTTGCTGACTTGGGAAATTGTGTCTCTTTTGGTTTCTGAATTGTTTGCAACTTCACGGCCCTGAACTGAACTGAGCTCCTGATCTGCCCCACCAGCCCCACCCGGAAAACGCCATCTTGGTGGCAGTGATTCTAACTTTTAACCATGGCACAAGAAGCAGCACTTGTAAATTTGGAACAAAGGATGGCTTCTCTTGAAACCTCTATGCAGACTTTGATATCAGAAATAAAGGCCCAGAGGGCTGAAAATAGTACTTTCAAAAAGGAACTATTGGATACCCGGAAGCAAGTGTTGGAGAATACACAGAAGAATGAAGAATTGGAAGGAGGGTTGGAGGGGGCTAAGGGAGAGATTAAAAATGTTTCTAATGAGGTGGGGGAAATAAATGGGCGTGTGTCTAGGATAGATATGGAAAGAATGACATATTTTTTGAGATTTCAGAATGTTCTTGAGGATTCTGGTGAATGCCTGCCTGATCTTATGAGTACAATTTTAGCAGACTATTTACAAAAACCTAAGGATGAGATCAGGGGGGACATTGACCTAGCCTATAGAATTAATTCTGCATATGCCAGGATGAATGAAGTGCCTAGAGAGATACATGTGAAATTTGTTAGAAGGTCAACCAGAGAGGAAATCCTGAAAGCGCAGAGAGAGAAACCTTTAACTTATCATCGAGAAACGGTCACTATCTTGAAGCAGATCCCTAGAAAAATTAGAGATTCAAGAAGGAAATTTTCCTTCTTGTCTAAAACCTTGTTTGATCACGGGATTTGGTTCAAGTGGATGACACCTGAAGGGATGCTGGTGTTCTGGGAAGGAGGAAGAGTGAGGATTAAAACAGTTGCTGAGGCGGAAGCCTTTCTTAAAAAACATTCCTCTGCCCTGGGGGAAGATCCAGGGGGGACGGAGGGGGCCACGGCTCCGCCTGCGGGGGGCCAGGGAGGAGAGAAAGAAGATACAATAGCCAAAAGACTTAGATCAAAAAAATAACTTTGCCTTGATTTTTTCCTGAACAATTTTGCATAATATTTCTATCCGGACTTTTTGTAAATGTCTGACAGCATGGAAGGGAGAATTTAGGTAAATGTACTTGCTTTCAACTTGTAGTGGTATGGAAAATGTTTTCTATGTTAACTTTTTTAATGTGTATTTTGAGGTCTCGGAAGGTCCGATGACTCTGACGTGAATGCTCTCAAAATTTCTTTGTAACCATTACCTTATCCTGTTAAAAAATGTAAAACCAATAAAACTTTTTCAATATAAAAAAAAAAAAAAAAGAATAAAAATGGAGGGGGGAAAAAGATTCTTCCTTAGGGAGAGTAAGACAAGGATGGAAGATTTACCGTAAATGAAACACTATTACAGGTAATCTTCAATTTACAAGCATTCATTTACCGACCATTTGAAGTTAAAATGGAACTGAAAATGTGATCTACAACCATTGCAGGATCTCCATGGTCACATGATCAGAAGTTGGACTCTTGGCAACTGACACTTACAATGGTTGCATCATCCCAGGTTCATGTGATCATTTGAGACCTTTCTAGCCAGCTCTGATAAGCGAAATCAAATGTCAGAAGCTGAATTCACTTAACAATTTGCACAATTCACTTAACATCTGAGTCATTTCCTTAACAACCATGGCAAAAAGGTCATAAAATCAGAGGCGACTCAATTAACAACTGCCTTCCATACCAAATCAGTTGTGGTCCCAGTTTTGGTCATTTGAGGACTACCTGTATAGAAGAAGTATAGTATAGAACACTGTTGGCAAATCTTTTTGGCACTGAGTGCCGAAATGGGAGCACATGCATGCATTGGAAACTGGAAAAGCAGCTCCTTGGAGCGCATGCGCAGAAGCGCCAGAAACTAGAAGAGCAGCTCCCCAGCGCATATGCCAGGAAGCTGAGCTTCTAGCACCTGTCTTCCAGCTTCTGGCGCATGCAAATACCAGCTGATATACCCAGAAGAGCAACGGGTGACAACTGGTGTGCCTGGAGAGATGGCTCTGCATGCCACTTCTGGCACATGGGCCATAGATTCGCCATCACAGGTATAGAAGTATAGAAGGAGTAAAAAAAAAATTCCCTACTAAACCACAGAACAGGTTGCTGGGGAGGAAAATTATCAGACTAGAGAGGTCAGCAGGAAAGGTCAAATGACAAAAAGAATAGTATCATGACCTGACATCAAGTACTTTTAGGTAGTTTTAGGTAGTTTTAAATTGGGTTTTAAAATGTGGTTTTTAGCGCAGGATAGGATTATTTAATAGTTTTTAAATTATATTTATTGTATTTTGTATGTTTTTTAAATTTCCTGTGCGCCACCCTGGGTCCTCTGTGGAGAAGGGCGGGATATAAATTTAATAAAATAAAATAAATAAATAAATAAAATGTATGCATATTAAAGAGAGAACAAGAAGGAATTTTATGAGATTTGTGAAATGAGGGAGACATTTTTCACTTCTTCAGCAAGTTTTAGTTCAGGATTTGCTAGAGGCTTTTTATTACAGTATGGAAGGAAAGTCAGACAAGGGTTAATTTCTATCACTACGAACAGGAGGAAATAATGAAGAAAATGAAGGTAGAAAGGGCGTCTGATGGAAAGCTTATAGCAATGAAATACTAGATTTCAAAGAGAATGAGCACGGAGATAGGAAAAGTAGAGAATAAGATAGAGTAACTTTCTTTCAGAAGCGGTAACACAAGATAAGAAGCAAATTGTTAGCTACAGAGTCTGCGTGCTGGGAACTCACTGAGCACTCAGAAATCAATGTCTCGAAGGGGTTTTTCAGGAAGCAACTGGACATTCTTGTTTTTTCTTTGAAGATGTTTCGCTTCTCATCCAAGGAGCTTCTTCAGCTCTGACAGGATAGTGGGGAATGGAAGGATTTACTTACCTTGCAGACAGCTGGGCTGAAGAGCTGAAGAAGGTTCTTGGATGAGAAGCAAAACGTCTTCAAAGAAAAAACAAGAAAGTCCAGTTGCCTCCTGAAAAATCATCTTTGGGACAACCATGACCTGGATGACTGAGAATCTCTATTGACTTGGGTTTCTTTAGGATTCAAAGGTTAGATCAGAGTAAAATGCCAAAGAGGATTTTACTGAATAAATGTTCAGAGAGTTAACAGAGCAAAATAAACCAATCTTCGTACCTTTAGCATGGCAGGAACCCCCAAAACAGCAACAAAACACCCTGAAGTTGGTATTTGTGCAGGAGTCTCCCAGGACTTTGGCTCTATCTACATTGCAATAGTCAACATTGAACAACTCTTTTCTTAGCAGACAGAGAACAAGGCTTCCAGTGAGGCAAGGCAAACTAATGCCTGCATTTTTCTCCAATCTGTGGATTGTCAAAGCGTTAGGGCTGAAAAGACAGCTGGATGCAAGAGCCAGACTGCCAAAATTCTCTCTAGTACAGAGAGAGATCTGGAGATTGTCAATATGTACTCCGAACAGCTGATTTTTGTGAGTAGAAATCAGGCCAGCACCACAATCCCACTTGTTTTTGAATCCATAATGTATCATGGAAGGTACAGTGAGCCATCTTAACAGCCTGGCAAAACCATATGAAGACCAGCTGTTTGGACTTTAATTTAAAGGGAGATTGAATGGTGAGCTCTGGAAAGGAAATCCTATCCACTGCATTGGAAATTTTCCATATACCAATTGTGGAATCATGCTGGAAATCCTGTGCAACCTTACTGAGAAGTAACTACCATCAAGTATTGGATTTTCTTCTGAGTAAATCATGTTGAACATCCATCAACTGCAATCTGGCCTATCCATAATGTGATTATATTACCATCTGGTGAATCTGACTATCGTTTTCAATTATTTTCACCTTATTGTTTTGTAGCAACTATGACAGGAGATTACTCTAAGCCCTCTCTTATGACCTGCACTCAAATCTAGGAAGGGATATCAGTGTGCGAAAAGATGGCCTCTGGCATACAAATAGAAACGTATTCTGTTATCCATCTGTCACTGCTCTTCAGAAATACATAACAATATATGTATCTTCTCTCAGAGTTACCATCTGCGTATATGCCTCATTTAATAAAACTGCAGGGAGGGGGGTGATGGTATACTGTTCCTGTGTGTGCATTTAATTGTTTTTTCCCCTCCATTCTTGTCTGATGCTTCTTCCATGGGAGCATCACTTCTACTGCCTGACACGTTTGCTCTCTCAGTTGCTTTCTCAACATTTGCAGTTTTCTTTGAATATTATTTTTTTTATTCAAGGTCTGTTTTTAGTGTATTTGGCAAAAAAAAAATCTGAAATGTTTTAACAAGGTTATTGCTTATTTATTCTTCATGTATTATATGTACTTCCTGCCTTTCGTTACAAAGCACAAGTAGGCTGCAATTTAGTCTCATAGTAATAAATAAATTTGGGAAATGGGAGGGGAGAAAATAATTTTGGGAAATGGGAAGAAATGCTTCCTTAAAAAAAAAGGCAGGTAAGAGTGGCCATAGCCCAAAACTGCATAATGGGTAGAGAAAGAAGCTCAGAAGGCACCCATCCCCAAGTTCTCAGAGCATAAAGGAAATGATAGGAGATCTGTACTTTCAGACTTTAAAGATGATTAAATATTAATTAATTAATTAATTAAATTTATATAGCCAGCCATCCCATGAGAAATGAAGGGGATGACTAATACAGCTTTACAATAAAGTAGAATTCATTCCTCTAGTTGTGTTTCCTGTCTGGTCTATCAGGGAACGCTGACAGAGGCATACGTAGTGCTCCCTCCTATTTTCCCCACGAAAACCAAGTTGGTAAGTTGGGCTAAGAGAGAATGACTAGTTCAAAGTTACCTACTGAAATTTTATGTCTGGGAATGGACAGGAGTAAGGGTCTCCTCACTCTTAGCCTAACACCTTAGTCCAGGGCTGTCAGACTTGACTTAATTGAGGGCCACATCAGGGTTGTGTTTGACCTTCGGGGACTGGGGTAGGTGTGGCCAGCTTGATGTCACTCGTGTCAGGGCGCCTATGGTAACCCGAGTGCTCTGCCAGTGAAAACAGGCTGCCAAGCTCTGTTTTCAGCTGCAATGGCCTCCTGCAACCTTCTGCCAGCAAAAATGGAGTTTGGGAGTGCTTCCCATGATCCTTCTGAGCTCTGTTTTTGGCTGTTATAGCTTCCCGCAACCCACTGCCAGTGAAGACGGAGCTCAGGAGGGTCGCTTACAGCCCTCCCAAGCTCCATTTTCACTGGCAGGGGCACTGTGGGCCAGTCCATCACTGTTTCTAGGGTGGCCCCACAGGCCAGATCTAAGTACCTCATGGGCCGGATCTGGCCCCTGGCCTTGAGTTTGACACCCTTTAGTCAGTACACCACACAGGCCTGATGATAAGCACATTGGCAAGTCAGTGAGATGTAATAGCAACGTTCGTTCTCAGCCATGGAAGCTCAGTGGATGCTTTTGGACCAAACACTATTTCTCACAAAGTTGTTATAGTGAAAAAATAAAAATGAAATGAAATGAAAAGAGGGAATGTATGTATTCTCCCTTGATCACCAGCACAGAAATTAAAATAACATTTAAAAAAATAAAGGCAAGACCTTAAAGTGTTCCTTAAAGTCTCAGGGAAACCTATGGCACTTAACATTGGTATAATATATTTTTGGGGAATTATTTACTTACAAAACTGTGGGGAGCAGTCTTGTTACATTCTAATCTAATAGATTTCTTTTAACTTCAGTTACGCTATTGCTGTCCAGAGACCTCTGAGTGCTGAAACACAATAACATTTAGTTCATGCATCAAATCTATCCCTGTTGACAAAATAAGGCTCTCGAAATTCCCAGAAAATTGCTTTCAAGTTAACTGAATAAATCCAAGCTGAAACCAAACCAAAACTCCATTTTGGGGAGTATCTTATGAGAAGTCAAAGTGTAATTCCTGTGCATAGGAAATCTGCTTAGAATTGCAGCCTACATCAAGAGTCAGTGGCATTTCAAGCAATGACATGAATGATCAATGAGAGCCACATATCAACAGAAGAACAAATATTCTGCTTGCTGAATATTCAGATGAGTCTCATCTGAAACTCTACAAAGTGAATCTGATCAGCATACATAATATGGAATTGGTAAGACTAAAAACATCTAACTCAATAAAAGCCGGATTTCTACTATTCATCTGGGTTGTAACTGCTGTGGCACACAAAGCTCAGGTGCACAGTAAGAGCTGTCTAATCTTTATATTATGCATTCATTGAGGAAATCTGTAGAACATGTGATTTACACAAAGAAAGTCCTAGGCTTAATTCTTGATATTGAGGATCCAATTTAAATGATTTCAGGTATCAAGGCTGGGAAATGATTCTGCCTGAGATTATGAAGAGCCAGTGCCTGCTAGATATGAGAAACCAGAACTGGATAAAGCAAATGTTTACATTGTGTTTCTACTTAAAAAGAAATGTGCACTTCCATCCATGTGGGATCATGATCAGAATATATTCCTTTGCAAATGCCCAATAGATAACCAAAAGAGGCTGTTCTAATGTACAATGGTACACTGTGTTTTACAGAGGGTGTCACAGAATATTTGGGAAATCACAGCAGAAGGAAGGCCCTTGCATAAATTCCTCCATCTTGATGTGTTGTGGGGGAAGATTGAGCTAAAATCTCAATATAAAATATGGTGGGCATACAAAGGTACACTTAATGAATTGTGCTTCACTGACTCTGTTTTTCTCTAATTGTGATTGTGGCTTCTGACCTAAACATTTATCTGTAGCATTCTACTACTGGTCTCTTTCTTCCTGCAAAAATATTAGGTGACAGTGTATTATGCTAATCTAGAGATCCTCAACTAATTTTTGAACAACTTGGGTTCACTCAAAACTGGGCTTCTCAGTTGGTGGGAGACTTTAATTTGTATACAGCTGCACGTCATGATTAAAATATTCTGAAGACTATCCTTGCTATCATAAATATTTAGATTTATGAGCTTTATTTCAGTAAATGTTTTAAAACTTACACAATATTGATTAGACAGCCTTTAATAGCCATTTTGGAATTATTTTAGCCTACTGTTTAAATTTGTGATTTTATAGTGTTTGATTGCTGTTCTAGTCTACCATGAAAATTCTGATAAATAATAATAAAAACACATTGCATAACATTATTCAATATGATTTGTTATCTACTATAAAATATGTATTGAGATTTGCATGACAAGCCACAAAAGAAAATCTTGCCTTTTGGAAATCTATGCAGCAGTGCTTTGTGTCAACTTCACCAGTGAAATTGTAATGTTTACAATCGGAGCAAATTACTTACCATGAAGAGTGTAAGTGTGAATTTAAACTAGATTGTGAACATTCATAATCCTATTTGTCTCTCCAGCACCATTCATGTACAAAATATGCATAATATTCCACTGTGTCATATAAAATGCTTAATTTTGGAAATGTCAAACATAAAACAGCCATGATAAATAAATCCAGGTACATTAATGTAGCACTGTAATGTAATGTAGGCAAATTTATCAAGCAATAAACCTATTCATTGAACATAACTGCACAAATAGTAATGCTGAAGACATTCTAGTAGTCAATCAATAAAAAGGATACCCAAGCTTTTTAATTAGTTGTTGTCACCCTTTTTTTAACTATGATGAAGTCAAAATATCAGTAGCATATAAGAATTTTATGCTAATATTACACCCTGAATTTCACATATAGTATAATCTCACAACCAGACTGAACTGCATTGTGATAACCTGGGTCTTTGAATAATTTGGATACATATTATGAAAAGCTATAACCAATGAAGCTTTTCACCTTTGCATACTCCCTATAATTAAGGCATATAATTTCTTACACGTACACATGACAGAAGCCCCATTTTAATATAAAGTTCATATGCTTGCTGTGTGAAGAAGCTTTGAGAGGAAAGGGGTGGAAATAATTCACTGTTGGCCAACTGTTTTAGTATACTTTGTGTCGTGCCTTCTCCTCAGACCTCTCCCCTTAAAGAAAAATTACGAGATTCCTGAATTATAAAATTATGAAGCAACACTTACTCCCACAGACTCTGAAGTGGAATGGAAAGACCCTTATAGGATAGAGGCATCAACTCTTGAGAAAGGTCTTCCAGATGAGACAATTCTTGGGAGTATCAGATACCAAGAAATTCCTTCTGGATAACCAATACAACTCTTTCATGGCCCACTGTAATAATCTTACATAGAACTGATTTGATTAAGTCTTTGAGGATCAAAGTTCAAAAGTCCTCACTGTCAGAACAATTGTTGGAGCAATGTTTATGCCCACTTTGTTTGTGGGCTATGCCTTACTAACTACCTTTGGGGATTTTTAAAACTTGTTTCAAATGTCTTATTAGTGGCCAGGTGCAGTTTCATCCTAACCAAGACATCTTGACTAGATTGTTGTAAATATGTTCTACCTAATCTTTGAAAACCTTCAGAAGTTATAGGTACTCTTGAATGTTATGGCTTTTCAATTCTTTTCAATTCTTAAGAGAACATTGATAAATATTCTGCTTTCTGTGTGAGAACGTCCAATTGCTTTCTAAGCTTAACTAAAATGTACCCTGTTTTCCCCAAAATAAGACCTCCCCGAATAATAAGCCCAATTGGGCTTTTGCATGCATGCGCTAAAATAAGCTCTCCCCTGAAAATAAGCCTTCCTCACAAATATCACAACACAGCAGCTGCCATGAGGTGACCATATTCACTGCCTCCTGCACCTCAAAAATAATAAGACCTCCCCAAAAATAAGGCCAAGTGCTTATTTCAGGGGTCAAAAGAAAATAAGATCATGTCTTATTTTCAAGGAAACATGGTATGTTCATGTTTTTTAAGGCTTTCCCTGATTTAAAACATCCTAAACAGCATCTGAGCCTTTTTCCTTTTGCATCTCATAAACCTCAGGATGCATTTGATGAGTGTGTGAGGGGTTTTGTGCATGGCTATATCTCAATTTAAAAATCCCTTTTGAGAAATATTGTTCTAGAATCCTCTTCAGTGGCATGAATGTCTTTTTTTCACAGTCTATAACTGTTAGGACTGATTGCTTAGTCTTGCTTGTCTCTGGAGTTTAGTTTCATTGGCAGATTTTTAAAACGTATTTTAAATATACTTTGGAGACACTTATTTTAATTACTTTGGAATGTGATTAGAGTTCTTTTCCTTACTGTTAGCTGCATTGGTGCTTTGTATGTATATTTCCATATTCATAAGATATCTCATTTGATTTTGCTAATTTTAAGTTCTGTACTGTATCCCCACCTATTCGGGATGCATATTATCACGACTGTAGGAGTATTCTCATAATTTTGTGTTTATCTCTGATGCAAAAAAACTACGTTATGCAGAGTGTGAGGTGCCCAAAATATGTGCTGGATAATGCAGGATACTGTAATGGTTGATACACACAAGTAATGTTGAGACACACAATAAGACAATTAACAGAAAGTATCAATTAAAATTACTGATAAATACACATGATAAAATTTCCAGTAGTAACAAGGTGGTCCTGTTATAGCAGTCTGACTTATTGCAAAAATGTTCCTTGCTAAAAGAGATTGTTGAGCAGAGACTCTATATCACAAAATTGTGAGGTGTATGTGTGTGCATGTGTTTGTGTGGGTGTGTAAGAGAAAGGGAGACAAAGAGACAGACAGACAGACAGACAGAGAGACTCACACAGAAACAGAGAGACAGAGACACAGAGAAAGACAGAGATATCGCTGACAATGTTACCTAGCTGGGTAATGAAACGTCTGCAAGAAAACCACCAAACTCAGAGAACACCAAGGACCCCACAATTCAACCCTGAGTTACAAATATTCTTTTATCAATGCATAGATAATTATATAGAAACCTCTGACCAAAAAAAGAATTCTGCTTCTCTTTATACTTAATGAAAACCTGGTCTGCTAAATCAATCACTCAATGGCTGGGGACAATCAGGCTTTGCAGGTGGTTCCATTTTTATTTTCATGCTTTTTATTACATTTAAACAGTGGTGGTTCAAATTTTTTAGAACCTACTCTGTAGGTGTGGCCTATTTTGTGGGTTGGCTTGGCAGTCATGTGACAGGGTGGGAGTGGTCACCTTTTAAAATGTGGTGAAACTCATTTAACAACGCTCTTGCTTAGCAACCAAAATTTTGGACTCAATTGTGATAATAAATTCATTCTCTTTCTTTCTTTCTTTCTTTCTTTCTTTCTTTCTTTCTTTCTTTCTTTCTTTCTTTCTTTCTTTCTTTCTTTCTTCCTTCCTTCCTTCCTTCCTTCCTTCCTTCCTTCCTTCCTTCCTTCCTTCCTTCTTTTCCTTTCCTTTCCTTCCTTCCTTCCTTTCCTTTCCTTTCCTTCCCGTTGGGTCACTGGCAGCGGCGGGCCAGATTTACTTCCAGGTACGCCGGTGGAACCCCCTCTCACCAGTTCTCTAAATTTCACCAACCGGCTCTTGCGAGTAGGTGCGAGCCTGCAGAAACCCACCACTGATTTAAAACTTCATACCTACTGTTCTTCAAAATCATTACAGGTTAGAAGAAATCTTCCTGGCACAGACTACGTTTGCCCCTCACATAAATATCTAAGATCTATCTGTCTTTACACAGTTTAATGCATGCTTGCATATTAACTGAACCAGGTTCACCAGGGCAATTGTCAAATTACTAGGGAGCTGGTTTGCATTCAAGTACATAGAAAATTACATTGATAACCCACCATTTTCCAGGGATGTCTCTGATGTAATTTTTATCCCTGCTCTCTAGTACCTAAAAGCAGCATCATTAACTGTTCTGCCTTGAATTGCAGATGTGAATGCCTTTAGTGTGGTCCCTCATGCTGTGAGTGAGGAAAAAGTACCAGCAGTGAAGTCTTCACAGACAAGAGCCGTGATTATTTATTTTTCCATCCGGTAGACATGCAATGCGTGTGAAACCTGAGGAGGTATATGTTTGATGACAGCTTGTCATTTGGACAAAAGCGATGAGGCAGCAAGGCTTTTCAAAATTATGTATTTTAGAGATAGGGCTTAAAAAAAAACCTAGCAAGTAAAAGTCAAACATGAATATAAAGTACAAAATATATCTTCCCATTGATTTATTCTTTCCAACACATTGCCTTTGCTGTCTTTTCTAATAAGCTACTGTGTTTTCACCCTGACTAGGAGTATAATGACCAAGAGCAGGGAGAGTTGTATTGCATTGGCAGCACTTTTCTCAACATGAAAAGCTCCACCCCAACCTGTCAATTTATATGTCACATATGTCATATCAACAGTATCAATGTTTTCTACAAAACAAGCTATGTGGTCAGAGTATATTGGCCTCACCTATTTGTACACTCCAGGTGACAGGACTGTGACTCCTTTCTTCCCCAGCCAAGAGTAAAGATTTAGTAATCCAACACAGAGAGAGCATGTTTGACGTAGTGGTTAAGCACCAGACTAGAAACTGGGAGATTGGAATTCTAGTCCTCCCTTAGCCAGGAAAACAGCTGGGTGACTCTGGACCAATCTCTTTCTCTCAATCCTAGGAAGCAAACAAGGCAGTGGTGGAATTATGTTTATTTTTTACTACCAGTTCTGTGGGCATGGCTTGCTGGGCGTGGCTTGCTGGGCATGGCAGGGGAAGGATACTATGAAATCTCCATTCCCACCCCATTGCAGGGGAAGATTACTGCAAAATCCCCATTCCCTCCTGATCAGCTGGGACGCAGGAGCAAGAGAATAGATGGGGGTAGGGCCAGTGAGAGGTGGTATTTACCGGTTCTCTGAACTATGCAAAAATTCCACTATCAGTTCTCTAGAACTGGTCAGAACCTGCTGAATACCACCTCTGAAACAAGGCAAACCATTTCTGAAAAAGCTTACTGAGAAAACTACAGGGAGTAATTCAGGCAGTCACCATGAATCATGACTGACTTGAAAGCACTCCCCCTCCAAAAAAAAAACCCCAATATAATGAGTACCAAAACTGTAATAGATGAACATCATTTTCTCCCATCTGTTTAGTCTTTTGGTATGTGATATTAAATTTATCCTTGCTGAAAACATTGATGCTTTACTTTGATAGATGTGTTGATTTTGCTTTCACTAGCTCAGTGTATTCAAATCATGTTTCATCCAACCAAACAAAATAAATAAAATTATGTTCCCTCAGAAGAAACAGATCATTTTTTCTACAAGAGGTTGTTCCACACAGTTCATCTCTCTATCCTTCAATGGGTTTACATGGAGCAAAAACCAACGGCACATTAAGGAGTACTGTATTGTACATGTAGTTATTAGAAAAGGCAGCTGTTTTTCTCTGAGGAATTAAGCTCTCAAAAGTTATTGATTTGCTATAATGCATTGTTGACAGCAGGCTAAGTGGAACTTTGTATTGGTGGAACTCAGTCTACGAAACCAGCATGCAAAGCAAGCTTGAGGGCCTCTATTTTTCCCCCTTAAGCCAAAAATCTGAAAGCCAGTTTTATCATGTACCTTCTTAGTTACATGTGCTCTTGGGGAGGAAAGCTATGGCAAATCTAAACAGCATACTAAAAAGCAGAGACCTCACCTTGCCAACAAAAGTGCAGATAGCCAAGGCTATGGTTTTCCCAGTTGCAATGTATGGCTGTGAAAAATGGACCATAAGAAAGGCTGAGTGCCAAAGAACTGAGGCCTTTGAACTATGGTGCTGGAGAAGACTCCTGCGAGTCCCTTGGACTGCAAGCGATCAAACCGGTCAATCCTAGAGGAAATCAACACTGACTGCTCTTTAGAAGGCCAGATCCTGAAGATGGAACTCAAATACTTTGGCCAACTAATGAGAAGGAAGGACCCACTGGAGAAGACCCTAATGCTGGGAAAGATTGAGGGCAAAAGAAGAAGGGGATGAGAGAGAATGAAGTGGCTGGATGGAGTCACTGAAGCAGTAGATGTGAGCTAAATGGACTCCAGAGGATGGTAGATGACAAGAAGTCCTGGAGGAACATTGTCCATGAGGTCGTGATGGGTCAGACATGACTTCACAACTAACAACAACAACTAATAACAATATTCTAAGTGTGCTATGGATGAATTTTGAGCTCTTTGGAACTTAGTTTAATCAAAGGTGTAAACCTTTTGAATGGTTTCTCCCAAGCATGACTGTTTTCTGCCAGAGGTTACAAAAATTGTCTTCTATAATTTTTCCAGCAGCAACATTTAAAATAGGCAGCCCTTTGGTATATAAGCTGGTTTGTTGCTGAGTTTGATATATGATATGCCTTTCATGGATGAATTTTAACTTTTTAAAAAAAAAATTGTACTCATTCCTCAAAAATGGCAAAAGACATATAAATAGCAGTTGACTTCCCAAAGAACTATTTGAGACAGGGAAGTCTTTGAAATTACTGATGAAGAGGATATGTCAAGTTAAAAGTCTACTGTCAAAGATTAGTTTGGAAGGAGAAGCAAAGATTCTGCCTCTCCACCCCATTAAATATTTCATTCAACATTCCATCCATTGAGCAGTCACAGAAAGTTCAAAGACCATATGTAGAGATTCTTCTCCTTCTGTCATAAATAAACAGCACTGACAGTTTGGAGGTGGGATGAGTGGAAGGATGCAAGACAGAAGAGAATGCAGGAGGAAGACAATACGTTAGACACTTTTCAGTGTCTAATGGGTGGATTCTTCTGAAATTTCTACCTTGCCCTCTGTCTAACCTTGGTTGCTAATATTTAGCTCCTGAAAATTCAGCATGATTGAAAGAGATCTATAAGGCATTGAGATAATTTGGGGGAACATTACGAAAAAAGGCTGACTGCGGATAATGTAAGAAGTAGAGAGCCATGTTCATCTAACAATCATACATCCTTACTCTACATACAAACATGTAAGCATATATAGCTATTAGGCCAAACCTGTGTGTCACACAAACACACACACAGTGTGATGGAAAGGTTGATCAAAAGTTGATCACTAATCACAGTGAACAAAAGCTAATCACATAAAATAAAGTCTGATATAATATAATATGTATTGAATAATTCCAGAAGAAATTAATGAATAAAACCAACACAATTCTAGGCTGCATAAACAGAGGGATAGAATCAAGATCACATGAAGTGTTAATACCACTTTATAATGCCTTGGTAAGGCCACACATGGAATACAGCATCCAGTTTTGGTCACCATGGTGTAAAAAAAAAATGTGGGGACTCTAGAAAGAGCACAGAAAAAAGCAACAAAGATGATTAAGGGACTAGAGGCTAAAACATATGGAGAACGGTTGCAGGAACTGAGTATGTCTAGTTTAATGAAAAGAAGGACTAGGGGAGACATGATAGCAGTGTTCCAATATCTCAGGTATTGCCACAAAGAAGAGGGAGTCAAACTATTCTCCAAAGCACCTGAGGGTAGGACAAGAAGCAATAGGTGGAAACTAATCAAGAATAGAAGCAACTTAGAACTGAGGAGTAATGTCCCCACAGAACAATTAATCAGTGGAACAACTTGCCTCCAGAAGTTGTGAAGTTTTTAAGATGTTGGATAGCCATTTGTCTGAAGTGGTGTAGGGTTTCCTGCCTAAGCAGGGGGTTGGACTAGAAGACCTCCAAGGTCCTTCCAACTCTGTTATTCTATTCTGTTCTGTTCTGTTCTATTCTATAGTACCCCACATAGTTTTCAATTCTTTAATAGCAAGTGGGTCACTTTGGACAATTTTTTTAAAGTATATAATAGATGAATGAACGACTTGTAAGAATTATGCATGCATGAAAACTGCATTCCTAATTATAGCATCTTAGACTCAGAGGTGTAGCTTTAATTCCTTCAGCCAATTTAATTCCTTTCAAAATGAAAAGGTAGCACTGACCTATACAGTACTTTTGGCATCTGAAATATCAATTCATTGCAAGGGCAGATCCTTAAAAGAAAAATTCTTCATACATGGACAATTATCTGTAGAAATAACTGAATCCGATGGGTAGAAATTTAATACTTAAAACAGAAATATACCAAATAGAAATGAGTATTTTATGGGAGAGAAGGAAAATATATTTAAAATGTAGCCATCCAAAGAAGTAAAACAACATGATGACTTTTCCTCCCCTTACAACTGAGAAATAGTCGCGCCAGAAAACCAACAACACAAAATACTGCACTATTTTGAGTAGGGTGCAGAATATGGTCAGATTATTCTAGTAGGAAAGCAACCATAAACTCTTAACCACAAATTGCAAGATACATGAATTTGAAGGATAAGATCTTTCCTATACTGTACTGACTTTCCTAGTGAGGATTCAGGATGCAAATGTTTATCCAAGTTACTTTGCATTATAGTACAGGTAGGCCTCAACTTATGATCATAGTTGAGCCCTATTCTTTTGTTGCTAAATTGGACATTTTTAGTGAATTTTGGCCTATTTTATGACCTTTCTTCCAGATTTGTTAAATGAATCAGTGCAGTTGTTAAGTTAGTAACACGACTGTTAAGTAAATCTGGGTTCCCCATTGACTTTGCTTGTCAGAGGGTCTCAAAAAGTGATCATGTGACCCCCAGAATACTGCAACTGTCATAAATCCCACAACAGTCATAAGTGTGAAAAATGGCCACTTCTTTGTTTCGTAACTTCAAATGGTCACCAAATAAACTATTGTAAGTTGAGGAACACCTGTACCGATGTGAATCTGTGGGTTTTTTTTCTTTTGCTGGGGTGAGGTAGAATCATTTTAATCTCCTCTTTAAGGGCCAAAGAGAATTCTACTATGCTGAGTGACACCTATTCCTTCATAAGATTGTTAAGTTTACTGCTTCAATTGGCAGAAACGGAAGTAAATTTACAAATACTTTTATTTAATTTTCACTCCACAGGTGGCCATGTTTTTTTTCTCCACACTGCTACTGTCACCAAAGCTGCCCTATAGGCTGATTGATGATTCTGTTCCAAACTCTGACATGACAACATATGTCTAGCCCCAAGGAAAGAGCTCATCAAAATGAGTCAAAAATCTGGGGAGCTGCACCGGCTGTCCTATCTCCTGACCCATCTTTGCTTCTTTTATGCTGAAGCTCCAACATACTGCACACTTGAGCGTGTTCAAATCTCTACACTGCTTTGACTATCAACGGGGAAAGAGGATATACATGTCCATTTTAAAAGAACAGAACTTTCTGGGAATTAAAAAAAACCAATAACCAACACTGTCTTTACCTGATAGGAGCATGAAGTCCCCATCTTCCCTCTCCGAATTAAGTGTGAGTAGGTGGGAAGGAAAGATTAATTTTACCTTCACTAAATAGAAGCTGTTGTAAACAAAGAAATCAGCAGGGCACGGAAACGATTTGCACATGTTGCTTATGAAAAGCATAGAGGGTTTTGGTGGTAATAGAGAGGTGGATTGTGTGCTGAATTTAGCTTTCTTCTTTTATTCTTTCTTGGTCCAATCCCCTTCTTCTCTCCACATCTTTCTCTTTGATTCCTTCCTTTCTCTTTCTTTCTCCCTCCCCCTCCTCCAATGCAGCTACTCCTTCTCCTTCTCATTTCAGTTCCCATTTTCTTTTCTTTTTCATCATTTTTTTTTTGCAGAGAAAAAGGAACGGTGTGCATGTGAGTTTGAGAGAAAACGGTTTCTCCATCTGTGCTAAAAGAGAAGGGCCGGAGCAGGCAGATAAAGAATCAATGTTATAAACGGAATCCGTTATTTTATTAGCAATTAATTCTAATTAGTAACGAATTAATTAATATACATTTATTCTGTTTTTTTCTTGATTTGCTCTTTTTTGCAGTGTGGCTTTTTGGCATATACTCAGGATATAGGAATATAAATATGAGAATAGATATTGGAGTATTCCTATGTAAAAGTCTATCTTAAGCACATCTCTGGGATTGGCTTCAGATGGGGATGACAAGGTAAAGATGTGTTTTGCCTATATTCTATTTTTTTTTTTATTCTTCCTTTAAGGAGAAAAAAAAATCACCTTAAATTGATATAGAAAGCGTGCCATTCACACACCCATGATTCATTGCACATTAAGTTCTAATTTTCTGGCAACTCAGACTCTATAAGCAATAAAAGATGATTTAAAATAACAAACTGGAATAGTGGGAGACAAATTGCCTCTACCTACACAACTAAACAAACCAATGCCTGTGACAAGGAGGTTTCAAGAAGAGAATAAATAAATTTGGAAAATAGATAAAAATTATTTAGAAGGACTGGCATATTATAATTATTAAGAAGGGTTACAATAAAGATTGGAGTGAGAAAGAATTGATGGCATTCAAAAAGAAACCTTCCTCTGTCTAATATAATATTTTTTGATGATGTTGCACTGATGATCCTGCACAGATGGTGTTACGTAGTTTGGTAAAGAAACGTCTGCAAGAAAACCACGATGCCCAGAGAGCATGAAGGACCTACATACTCTTTTCTACACATTTCTGCTCGATGAATCAATCTAGCAAAGAGCAGAGGGAACAGAAAAGCTCTCTCAAGTGTCAAGCCTCTGATCTGGAAGCCTAGAGAAAATGTTCTCTGTCACTTCCTCTCTCTTCATCTGCTTCTCTCCCAATCTGGCCTTTTATATATGGCAAATGAAACCTAAAGCAGTGAAGCTAAGTGTTGGGGTCCTCGACTTGCGACCGGTCCTCAACTTACGACCGGCCGCAAGTCTTCAACCCCAGCTTGAAAAGCCCGGCAACAGCCAGTTGCGCCTGATTGGCTAAGACGCGACTGGCTGAGCCGGGGTTACTAGGTGGCCTGATTGGTTCCCTGCCTGACAGCTTCAATATAAATAGCTGTCAGGCATGGGATACCCTGTCTACCGCACTTTTCCTGTCTTGTAAATACGTTTCTACTGCCTGCTGTTCTTAGCCTAATAAACAGCTGTTATATTTCAAATCCTACCTGTCTGGACTCCCTCTGTCTGATGTACAACATTAAGCTACAACTTTCCCAGCTCTTAATACACACTGCGGCATTTCCAATGCTTCTGGGAGGTTTTGGATTCAGCTTTACTTGTCTATGGTGGGGAAATCCTGTTTCACACCGAAGAACCCTGTAATCCCTTGAAGTAGCCGAATTTGACCTGAGATTTCTGGTGTGTTGCTTTTCTTCTTCTTGAAGAGAGAAACAAAGAAGCTGGTCCCCAGCTGTTCCCCTTTCCCACCCACCCCTTCTGTCTGATGTGTTTGCTCTCGATGGCTGTTTGAAGAAGAATCGCACCGTGTTCCATTGTGTCTTTTGTCTTTTCATTAGTGGAACAGTGTCAGCGAGAGACTTTTGACATCCCTATTTACCTCTACAAAGTCTTTCGGGCTACCCACAGAGCAAAATCGTAATACCAGCCACTTTAAGTTGTACTCAAAATAAATGTTAACAAGGGGGACTGTTTGAAGTTCCACCGATCACCTGAGTATTTGTTCTCTTAACATGTTCTCAGCAGTCTGGTGTTCTGAAAAGTGTGAAACATCTGCTCTGGAGAACTTATTTTCCTAGTTCATCTACAGACTCAGCTTAGAAAGAAGTCCAATAACAAAAGCAAAATTTGAGCTATTGACTAATAAAAATTAGTAACCAGAAATCACTATTTTATGTTGTGATTAAAAATGACTAACTCTTCAGCAGGAGTGCTGAAAAGGGGGTTTGTGGTCACATGCCGGATGGCTTAGTATGATGGCTGGTGTAGCCCCTTATCTGTCTCTCCCCTGTGCCCATCCACCACTCCACATCTTGCAACTGTGTCTAATACTCATTCTATTCATCCTTTTCATCCTTCATTTTCCCCCCTATCTCTGCCTTCTTGATATAGGGAGGACATCCAAGAACATGGGAAGTTCAAGTTGTGTGATCATCCATATTTTCAGTCTGGAAGATAAAACCTATGAAGCAGCTTTTGATCCCTGGAAAAAATAACGAAGAGAAGGGAGGGCTTAAGACTTCTGCCTGTCTCAGGGAAAACTCCTCTCTTCAAGTTTCATGCGCCAAGCTCAGCAACAGGAATGAATAAAATAAGGAATCAGTTGTACTGTATGTGATGACCAGGCAGAGCACGAGGAAAGGGTTAAATGCATCATCCACCTCAAATCCCTTTGCACCCAGAAGAGAAGTCCAGCCCACCTTGAATTTCACTGACTCTTACCTACCACCAATTTGCTTTAAGTATTAGTAGTTCAGATTCTTATAGATGGTATATGGTAGAGGCAGAGAGAAGACTGCTCCAGTTTGGCAAGATTCTGTCTGAAGGTATGCAACAATAAAGAGCTTGAACGAATCAACACATGTCTTTCTTGGTTTTTGAGTCTGAGTTGCTTACAGGATCTATGAAGCAACCTATCTTAAATACTGGTTGTAGGCAATTCACAATATTTCATAAAAACATTGCAATTTTCCTCTGAAGCTTCAAGATATTTTGGTACCAATCTTTGAACAGTCTGAATTATTCTGCAGGCACTGCAATTTCTCTGGAGACAGCTATCTCTCTCTCCTTCTGATAATCCTGAGGCAATTACAATTTCTGTTTCCTTTTTCTTTTCCTATAAAAGCAATTAATTTCCGGGAATGGTAGTATTTTGTATGCAGCCAGCCATTTTGAGCTTTGCAAAGTCTTGTGAGGCAAATCAAATTCAAATTAACTGATGAAACAGTATATGAGTTTATCAAGATAACATTATGTTTTATGCAGCAATGTTTATCTAGCATGCCTTGGTATAGGGCTAGACAAACATCTGGGGTACACGTTGAACACTGTCAAAGAAACAACATAAAACGTTTCCTCTGTTTTCTGCCCGTCATCAGTGTTTTGCTCAGATCCGGCAAGTGGCTTTTAAGATATAAGGCCATAGCTTTGCAAAACGCTAGTGAATGAGAAGACGTCATAAATGAAAAATCATTTGGATTCACCCAATCAGTAGATATCAATACAAAAATCAATTTTGAGAGGATTCATTGATATTTGATAGTGGAAATTGTTTCTTTTTCTAAATTATAGGAAATGAAAGGACACATAATTATCTTTGGGGGTATTTTTGAGGCAGGAGTTTAAACATAAGTAATGGATAATGAAATAGAAGGCTTCAGTATCTTAATTGTTCTTAACATTTTGTCAATGATAGTGCATCAATGTCTTAGAGATAGTTTATTTCAGTTCAATATTTGAGGGAAATGTTTGATATTATTATGTCTAGAATCCTTGTGCATTTACAAATATTTGTGTTTTTGTTTTATTTATGTATTCTGTTTTTCCTCTAAGGCTTTAAAGGCAGGGTGTGAGAGGTCACTCTTCATGTTTACTCTTACAATAACAACCTTGTTAGGCTGAGAGCGTGACAGCTGATGGACTACTTGACCTTAGCTCTGTCTGGCCCCAGTCATATCACCACCTCATAATAGCTAAAGTGTCCATGAATTAGAAAACATGTTTTACTGAAAATTCAAAACAGAATTTTGCACATCCAAAGTTCCAATCACCCATTCAAGACTGGCCTTTGCCTGGATGAAACAATACCAGATTCAGTCAGAACAAAAGAAAATCCAGAGCAGTTTTGGATGTTCCAGTGCTAAAAAACCATGCGATTAGAAACAAGCCGCAAAAGTCTCTTTGACAACTACATGGCGACAATGGTTGCATTAAATTCTGAATCTTTCCGTCCATCCATCTAGTGACCAAACAGACTTTCGTAGCCCAGATCTGTTGCTTTAACCCTAATAATTGAATTAAAGCAACAATTTGCCCCTAGTATATAAGTATTCAAGCTGAATGGCTGTTTTTGATTCCTCACACAAGATGTAAACTCTTTCCATTGATTATCTCCCCTAGAGTAAGAGGTCAACCTGACAGGAAATGTTGAAACAACTCTAGTCAGCCCATTAAAGGATTAGTTTTCTTTTTAAAAACAGTTTTGTAATAAGTCTCTTCTTCTAATTCCATGTTGTCTATACCTGCACCTAACTTTGCAGACAGTCAGAAAACAATCTCCCTTCACCCTAATATTTAAATATTCCAGGAATGTGGAGTCGGGGGGGCAGAAAAGATGTCCCACCCTAGAAAATAGAAAAAAGATCCCTCCCAATCAGAAGCTTTCATCTAGCTTCATGGCACATAGAACAAAAGAATAATCATGAATCATGTACACACCGTTGCTCAGCAAAACAATTCTTTTTATGCTTAAAGAGAAATTGCATCAAACATATTTGTGCACTTCATATTTGTGCAAAGGGCAAAACTGATCTCCTTGCAAAAGAAAACACCATCAACAGAATCCACTAACTTTCTGCTGGGTACTGTGTCCACAAAACATTTTTGTGAAAGGGCTTTTTATATCAGAGCTCTGTAGAAGTCTCAAGCAACATTTTGGCAAATCCTCTTCAAGGACCGCCTCCTACCACATACCTCCATTCGACCTGTCCGCTCCCACAGGGAGGGCCTCCTTAGGGTGCCGTCCGCCGGACAATGCCGGCTGGCGACTCCCAGGGGAAGAGCCTTCTCTGTGGCAGGCCCCGCCCTCTGGAACGACCTGCCCCCCGACCTCCGTACAATCACGGAACTTCGCCTCTTTCGTCGGGACTAAAAACATACTTCTTTCATGCGGCCAGCCTGGCATAGCTGTTTTATGGCTGATTTCAGTTGGGTTTTAATTATGTTTTTAGCACAGGTCCAAATTTTATTTAATTCAGTTTTAACTACTTTGATTGTTTGTATATTTTATATTTTTATTGTTCCTGTGCACCGCCCTGAGTCCCGTCTGGGCGAGAGGGCGGTGTAGAAATTCAATAAAGACTAAAAGACTAAGTGGTCAGTATTAGAATACATAAATGCTCATCCAGATGGTTTTTAAATTTGCTTCATAGAAGTTCTAAAATATTTCATTACTTCAAGGATGACAGGAGCATTTTCTTCCTTAAATCAGTAAAAGAACAATATTTGGACAGTGCATGAAGGATACAGTTTCACGATGGGGATTTTTTTTCTACCGGTGGTATTTTGTCAAAAAGCTATAACTCCCATCATCCCACTGGTGTGTGGGAATAATACAAACAAACAACACTTCTAGAGAATGCCAAGTTAAGGAAATCTGGTTTTTCATACTACAACATGCCAAAGTAAAATGTGCAGTGTAGTCATCTGCCATCATTATATTTTAGTTTTTAAATAACATGATAAACCTTCACCATAAAGAACCATATTGACATATTTTGGTAACATCAAAATATGGTAACCATATTTTGGTAACATCATCAGTGCTAGTAAGAAATGGGATTTATGCTCAATTTATGTTCTAGTGGCTTGCCTTGTCAGTGTTGGTAGAAATGGTCCTGTTCTTTTCTTATTTGTTAGGTTAATCCTTTCTAGCACTGATGATGTTATCTAGTTCAGGGGTCTCCAACCTTTGCAACTTTAAGTCTGAAGGACTTCAGACTTAAAGTTGCAAAGGTTGGAGACCCCTGACCTAGTTTGTGTAATGAAAATCTGCAAGAAAACAACCAAGCTCCTATAGTACCAAGAACCCATCATTTCAACCCTGTGCTACAACTATTCTCCTTTATTGGTAACAACTATCTGTTAATTGCTTAAGAAATTTACAGGTGGACCTATATTTTTTTAAAATAACTAAATATTTATAGTCATCTTTTATTGAAACTATTATAGAAAAATGTGTTCATATGTAAATATATACTGTATGTATATGTAATTACATATATACATGTGTCTGTGTGTACATACATGAAACCCATAGTTATATATGAACACATACAATCTATCTTGTAGTTATACTATTCCGACTAATTTTTTTATTTTTTTATTTTTTCTCATTTTTTTCTTCTATTCCAAAAGCAAAAAAAAAAAGAGGAAAGGCTGATCATTGCTCCTTGTATTTCTACATCTATACATGAATGTATTGCCTGAATAGGACTACTAGCAATGTATAAATATCTTCACTGTTCCATAATCTATAGCACTTGATAGTAGCTCCTACTGCACAAAGAAGCTCACTTCAGAATAATAACGTAAGATATATAACCCAGTAGTATATCTGCTTTCTTGGCCTGTTTTGTTATAGTCCAACTCTTAATAACAATTTAGAGCTCCTAAATTTGAGAAGTCAAATAAAACCTTTAAACCTTGAGCGTTGTAAGTTTGAAGAACTACTTAGATATCAAATTGATTCGTCACAGTTCATTCTCAAATTCCACAATATACATACCAGTAGTCATCTAAAATCTCAATTGTTAGACTGCAAAAAAAAAGATTGTTAGATAGCTAAAGACATGAAACAGGAAGGACTGAGGAGAGATGCTTGGAGCGAGAAGAGTAAAATATGAATAATGATTAAAACCATTTTACCTGAAGGCCTTCTATGGCTAATCGAAGCATACTTGGTGTCAGCTTAGAAGCCTGTTTGAAAGTGAAATTACTCCAGTCTATAATCAAAACAAATCCGTTTACTTGAAGTTCTGGGTCCTCGATCATAGCTTCTAATGAAAGAAGGATGGCACGTAAAATATCCACCAGTGTGTATCTGTCAACAGATAAAAGCAAAGATGACCTTAAGCTAACCAATAATGTTCAGATGATAGAAAATAAGCCATTATTTTGCTATTACTAGGCAACATTTCAAGATTTCCAGTGAAAAAGATTTCATGAAATATGATTACTGTAACTATTGTAACTACACACATATAATGTTTCTTTAGGTTGAATAGAGTTAAGATTGGGAAAGTTAAACAGCAGGTATTCAGATGAGACCATATCATAATTGTAATTGTTCCAGATAGTCCAGCTCTAATATCATTTGAACAACTCAATACTTCTTTCTTTCAAACTGCATTACATTCTGTTCAATAAACAGAATCAATATTCATCTAGAATGTCTTTATGTTACCTTCAGCATCACTGAACATGCTAACACAAAAACCTGTGGAGTCCCCAAAATGTGACAAACCACATTTTCAATGGATGTATGAATCAGCCTTTGAATAATCAGTTCAGTCATTGCTGGGAGGAAGATGGAGAAAGAGTTCTTAAAAAATAAACAAGATTTCTCTATGCATTCAAAAAAGTAATCCACATCAGAATGTGTTATAAAACAATTGATCCAGTGTAACATCAGAAATGTTGGTACCAATTGCATTGGATAACAATGTTTTTTCCCTGCAATAGTTTTACTTCCTCAAAAATTTTGGTGATTATCATAGACACCTTCAAACTGGACACAAATATAACTGTATCATGTAGGACTCTAGAAATATGAAATTAACTTTGGATGACAATGCTGTATTTAATCACATACTATTTCGACATGAGTTCAACAGAGCTAAATGGGTTTGCTGCTAATTTTGTTTATACTCAGTGTTTGATGTTACTTAGTAAAAGAATTTTAAAATGGAAATCAGCATACAATCTGATCTACAAGACACTTTATAGTGTCACTGATTCCACAGTAAAAATATGTTCTGCTTACAGAATAAGAGAGATGGAAGGGGCCTTGGAGGTCTTCTACTCCAACCCCCTGTTCAAGCAGGAGACCCTATACCACGAGTGTCAAACTTGATTGCTTCATGTGATGAATCATGACATATTGCAAAGTTTTTTACCTCTGTGAAGCCGGGGTGAGCGTGACCTGTGCGTGACACATCTGGCCCACGGGCCACCAGTTTGACACCCCTGCTATACCATTCCAGACAAGTGGCTGTCCAGTCTCTTCTTAAAAGCCTCAAGTGATGAAGCATGCACAACTTCTGAGGGCAAGCTGTTCCATTGGTTAATTGTTCTCACTGTTAGGAAGTTTCTCCTTAGTTCTAGGTTGCTTCTCTGCTTGATTAGTTTCCATTCATTGCTTCTTGCCCTGCCTTCGGCTGCTTTGGAGAATAGTTTGACTCCCTCTTCTTTGTGGCAGATCCTCAAATATTGGAAAACTGCTATAAGTACCTATGATTACAATTCTGTAATCATAGGTATTGCAATGGTCAATTTTATTATGAAAATAGCAGCATAAAATAAATGATGATGAAAGTAGCTGCATTAAAATCTTTGCCCAGTGATGAACTATTTACATAAAAGCTTATCTCATATTCATTGTGGATCTCTAATATGCAACATTTATTGACCAGGATAGGTGAAAACAATCATCCTTATTGTTATTTATGGTGACAGCACAGCGATCGAGGTGGGGGGTGGGGGGAAGGCAAATATAAAATTGAAATTCCTTCACAATGTTCTGACAGATTTCATTATTTTTTTCCGACTGAACACATCATAAACCTATTTTGAAGTAGACCTTAAGGACTTGAAATGCCTGCATGTTATGGAGTTTTCATAACAAAGCTTTCCACATATTAAAATCTAGCCAAATTTCAGAGCTTCATTTTTAAAAAAACACCTCATTTTGCTTTCAGTGTTCCTAAGTCTGAATTTGAAAACCCTGTGGTCTAGTTTTCAAAGCGGTTAAAACCAATATACTATACAAAATGCTTTTAAATAAAGTAAATTAAAGAGCTCTCCATGTTGACTTTGTATGATTACATTTTGGGGCAATGTTACGTGATTTGTCAATACATTCTTCCAAGGTATTTTTTAAACTTCCCAGTTTAATTTATATCCCCAGAATTCCTTGTCCTCTCACATCCAAGTATTAATTCAATCTGATCCACTAACTTTTGTGAGATCAGTTACAGCAGGGGTATCAAACTCAATTTACCTGGGGGCTGCTGGAGGCAGAGTCTGGGTGGGGCTGGGCCGCATAAGGGATTCCTTATATTAATATTAATACTAATATGAATACTAATATTAGACTTTCATATCACGGTGGGGGCCACAAGATACTGTCCTGTGGGCCGCAATTGGCCTGCGGGCCGCAAGAATGAGACCTCTGAGTTACAGGGAGCTAGATGCACAGAAACAGCATACATTTGAAACAACCCACCTCCCCCTATTTAGCATATTGTACACAAACAGGAATTAGGGAAATGTCCTTGAAAATTTTCCTCCAGAGCTCAGAGCTCTTATTCAGGTCCTTCAACCTAGGTTAATAAAAATGGAGCATTGTTGAGAGTTTTACCCATCTACAAAAATGTCAATCAATGTCGCGTTGGTAGATGATCTCTGGAGGGCCAGAGATGGGGGTTGTTCCTCCATCCTGGTCCTATTAGACCTCTCAGCGGCTTTTGATACCATCGACCATGGTATCCTATTGCGTCGGCTGGGGGGGTTGGGGGTGAGAGGCACCGTATTACGGTGGTTCTCCTCCTACCTCTCCGGTCGATCGCAATTTGTGTTGGCAGGAGAGCAGAGGTCGACCTTGAGACCCCTCACATGTGGGGTGCCTCAGGGGTCGGTCCTCTCGCCTCTCCTGTTCAACACATATGAAGCCGCTGGGTGAGATCATCCGTGGTTTTGGGGTAGAGTACCACCTCTACGCTGACGACACGCAGTTGTATATATCTACCCCAAACCACCCCAACAATGCCGTAACGGTGATGTGCCAGTGCCTGGAAGCCGTGCGGGCCTGGATGGGAAGTAACAGACTCAGACTCAACCCGTCCAAAACCGAGTGGCTGTGGTTTCCGGTGCACCCGATTTAACCAGTTGACTCCATCTCTGGCCATAGGGGACGAACATCTTACCGCTATGGATGGGGCGCGCAACTTGGGCGTCCTCCTGGATACACGGCTGTCCATGGAAGATCAAGTGACAGCAGTGGCCAGGAGGGCGTTTTACCAGGTTCGCCTGGTACGCCAGTTGCGCCCCCTATTGGATCGGGATGCCCTTTGCACAGTCACTCATGCCCTCGTGACATCCCGACTGGACTACTGTAATTCTCTCTACATGGGGCTCCCCTTGAGGTGCACCCGAAGACTTCAGCTTGTCCAGAATGCAGCCGCGCGAGCAATAATGGGAACCTCTAGGTTTACCCACATAACACCGCTCTTGCGCGAGCTGCACTGGCTGCCTGTCGTCTTTCGGGTGTGCTTCAAGGTGTTAGTCATCATCTTTAAAGCGCTCCATGGCACGGGACCTAGTTATCTGCGGGATCGGATCCTGCCTCATACATCCTTACGGCCGATTCGCTCCCACAGAGAGGGGCTTCTCCGGGTGCCGTCCACCAGGCTATGCCAGCGGGCGACGCCCAGGGGAAGGGCCTTCTCTGTGGCAGGCCCAGCCCTCTGGAACGACCTCCCCCCCCGAAATTAGAACAACTATGGACCTCCGCTCCTTCCGTCAAAAACTTAAAACACACTTTTTCTGCTTGGCCGACCTAGGTCAGTCTTCCGTCTAATAGGGTTTTAGGGGTTTTTAGTCAATTTATAATTGGGGATTTTAGCGCAGGGATAATTTTAGTTTAATTTGTTTTTACTTACTCTATTTATGTATTTTCTATTGCCATTTTAAATTTCCCTGTGCACCGCTCCGAGTCCCTTTGGGGAGAGGACGCGGTATACAAATAAAATTATTATTATTATTATTATTATTATTATTATTATTATTATTATTATTATTATTATTATTATTATTATTATTATTATTATTATTATTATTATTATTATTAATGTATTTATTTTAATCAAAAATCAGATTTATAATTTAGTAATATCATGTACCATGTCTAACAAAATAGAATATTGACAAGGAAACTGTTACAAAACTAGCCAGTTTCGCATCCTTAAAACATTTTTTTTTTTACAGTAGGGGTTGTTTCCTTTACTAAGAAATAGTTTTGGGATATTTTCATCTGCATTACTCAATTACATTTCAATGTGTGGAAAATAAGCATCAGAGGTGGGTTCCTACTGGTTTGGACCGGTTCGGCTGAGTGCGTAGTTCTATCAGTGGCGCCAGTATTTTGTTTTTTGCTTCTGCGTATGCGCAGGAAGCAATTTTTTACTTCTGCGCATGCACGCATCAAGTGCATGCACGACCGAAGCGTGCGCGCACCCAAAGTGGATCCATGAGTGAATCAGCAGTAAAAGAAGCCAGAACCCACCCCTGATAAGCATTCAGTATTTTTCCATATCAGATCATATGAAAATGTTACCAAAGAAGCTCTCACTAGGTGAGCTCTACAGTGCGTTAGATAAAACACAATGTTCACAGTGTAGAAGAGCTATATTCTGTTTTTGCCTCCTTCAAATCTTGTCTGAGAAGTGGTAACAGATATCCAGCGGTGAAAAATAAAATGGGAATCATGACTTTGCAGTAATATGTAGAAGATTAGTATTAACAATCAGCAAAATTAATCTCTAAGTTAAATCCGGCTGACTTCAGTGAAACTTAGCTTTCATACAATGTCTCCTGGGTCACACTGTAAACCTGATGGTGTATCACTAATGCCTAAAGAATAATCTAGGATTTCTGGTTTATTTAACAGTGTCTAATGCCTCTATTTAAACATGCTGTTAGAAAACCTCTGTTTATGCCATTTCTAAAAGTCTTTATGCCTTAAGAAAACAGATACAATTACCAAACTGGAAATGTAGTAATAAGCAAAATGTTCCTCTTTCAGCTCCAAAATTCAAAGTGGATTTAAATGAAATTTCATACAATCAAGGGACAATCTTACAGATATTTCTTACAAGTCTTATTGAAATTCTCACAGCAGAATTTACTCCAGAAAAGGCATGTAGAGAAGTGTGCAACTGTGCTATGAATTATTTATATTGATGGAGTATGAGGTTATGTCAATACAAATGGGAAAAATGAGAACATTTAACAGATAGCCTTTGTTAGATTTCATAGTTCAGTTGGAAAAAAAAAAAACCCTCCAAACTGGGATTAAACCTAAGATCTGGATGGTTTAGAATGTCATTATTTTACTTCTTTAAATCAATCCCTTTTAGTAGTTTTGTTATTATTTAACTTTACTCTTGGGAATAAATAACAAGTACTTATTTCTGTCAAGTCTTAGCCCAACTTACCTCACAGGGTTGTGGGAAAAATAGGAGGCGAGCATTCTTGCTTTCAACAGCAAGAGAAAAGGGGAGCTTTATGGATTTGCACCATGAATCTGAATTGTGTGCTCATCTACAACTTTACGCACACAGAAGCCCCCCTTTACACTTCTCACTCAACGCCTGGCATGTGATAGAGCCAGTTGTTATTATTAAAGTTGTTGTTGTTCTTTGAATTTATTATTCATCTTTTCAATGAATGAAATCTTTGCATGGAGGGAATAAAATAGCAAGGCTTTTGAGTTAGATACTGATCCCACTAAACCTGTGATGGCGAACCTATGGTAAGCGTGCCAGAAGTGGCAAGCAGAGTCATCTCTTTGGGCATACCAGCTGTCGCCTGTTGCTCTTCCAGGTTCTGGCATGCACATGCGCACCAGAAACCAGAAGACCAGGTGACTGGCATGCATGTGCACCCCGCATACTGGACGCTCAGCTTCCTGGCGCGTGAATGTGTGACAGGGAACTGCTCTTTCAGTTTCTGGTTCTCCCCCGGCCGGCCGTGCACACTTCCATTTTAGCACTCAGTGAGTGCTCAAAAGGTTCGCCAACACTGCACTAAACCATACGGTCTATTCCTGTGCCAACTTTTCCATAGAACTTTTAACTAAATTTGAAGAAGTTAGAAAATATGTGAAAGACATTCTCCTGAGTACCAGCACCGATTTTTCTCTTCAGAATTAGAATCAGGACTAAAGCTACTCATCAGCAGAACCATTCATCTCAAACAACTTATTTTACTCTTTCTGTGTTCTAGCCACTGTATAAAGATGTGAACAGCTGAGAGTCAACAGGGTATGGTAGTTAAAATGGTATAATAGGAACAAAAGAGACCAATTTCTAGTCCTCCCTTAAACACTGAAGTCAGCTAAGTGACTTTGGGCCAATTGTTCCTCCTTGGCCCTTAAATTAGTGTCACTCTCTGCAATAAACCAACTGATAAAATTTCTCATACCGTGCATAGATAGTTTTGCTTTAAGAACTAAGCAAATTTAGAGTAAGCAAGCACATGAGACAAATGCTTAAGAGAAGCATCTAGATCAGGAGTGTGAAACTCAAGGCCCGCGGGCGGGATCTGGCCTGCAGGGTGCTTAGATCCGGCCTGCGAGGCTGCCCTGGAAACAGTGAAACAGCCCGCGGTGCCTCTGCCAGCAGAAATGGAGCCCTGGAGGGCCGCAAACTCCATTTTAGCTGGCAGAGGGCTGCAGGAGGATGCCCCCAGCCAAGCCCAGGCCATCACAGGTGCCCCTGACATGAGTGACATCAAACTGGCCATGCCCATCCTGGTCACACACCCTCACACACACACACCCAAGGTCAAATGCAATCCTGATGAGGCCCTCAATGAAATCAAGTTTTACACCCCCGATCTAGATGCATCACGCTGTAGGATATTCTGCTCAGGGTTTTGCAATAGGGCTGTGTGAAGAAGGTGTGTTCTATTTTAGGCACTTTGCAATGCAGAGACAACACTCATCTAACCCCATGAGAAAACTCAAGACAGGGCTGAACTGCCCTGAACTGCCTGCCTAACTCATAACCATTCCGGCAGTCGAAGCATTGGGATTGCTCAGGCCTGGTAGTTACGGGGAAGAATGTAATGATAACCTTACAGAGTGTTTCAATTAGAGCAAAGCATCTCTTCAAAGCTTTGCACAGCACTGCTGTGTGACTATTATATACATAAACCTTGGTAAGTGAGGATTTCTACTTATATTTCTTTAGAAGAAAATGTATGTAGCTCACTGTTGAACTATGGAGTTCTTGATGATCTTGATTGTTTGCTTGCAGATATTTTACTACACGACCACATAGTATCATCAGTGATGATGATGTTACCTCATTGGCAGTGGTGGGTTTCTACCGGTTTTACTACCGGTTTGCTCATGCGCACCCACTCTCTCTCACATGTGTGTGACACTTCTGCACATGTGCAGAAGCATCTGGGTGGGTGGGCAGAGCCTCCCGCCACCGCCACTACCAATTTGGCTGAACCGGTTTAAACCGGGAGCAACCCACCTCTGCTCATTGGGTTATGAAAACAGCTGCAAGCAAACAACCAAAGCTCAGAAAGCACCAAGGACTCCACCTTAGAGTTCTCTAAGATTTTTGTTTAGCCTAGAAGATTCCCTGCTGTGCTTTTAAAGCGTAGAGATGTATTGATGAGAGAAACAGAATCTGCTGAATTCTATTTCTCGAGTCATTTTTATAGATTTCCATGTCAAAGATACATTCTTTTTCCTACCACTCAACTTGAATTTTAAATGTTTAGCACAAGAACATTGTCTGCAATTTATGTATGGATGTGTGAGAGACAGGAGTGTTCTACAAAATCTATTTCCAACTTAATTGGAATAGGAATTTGCTAATTGGACTTATTCAAATGAGAAGCTGATAGTGGCAGCAATAGATTGTCTATATCATGGTTCGTATTCCTTTTACAATCAACTGTCACTTCACTATAATTATGACCCAACAGACAATTATGCATGCATAATAAATTTACAGACAAGCACATTTCTTTTATCTTGGACATGAAAAGACTCAGAAAAGTTAACTGATGGAACGGAAACATCTGAGCTATTCCAGCTTACATAGGGGAAAAAAGGAGAGATGTATGTCAGGTAAGATAAGAGGGCAAAACCCTAACATATGTAGACCTGACTTTTTCTTTGAAAATGCATCGCTAAAGCATATCCATCCACAGCAAAGGAGACATTCCAGAGGAATAAGCCAATATGATACATTCTCTAATTCCACCCATCTAATATTCCAAGACAGATATAGGATCAGCAGGAGGAAGAAATCTAAATGCTGTAAAAATCAGACTAATCTTGTCAGGACTACAAAAGTGTAATGACATGTCTTGGAGTTGATATTTCCCTGCTATGAGTTCTTTGTTTATTTGATTTGGTTTTGGTTTTCTTTCTGTTTTTAATCCATCAGCCTTCTCTTGCTCATGACTAAATCACGTTTTAGCAGACTGTTTTATTGGGAATGCATCAATATATTTTAGGATAGTTACAGCTTCAATGTGTACATCCTTGGAAAATATGAAAGACCAGGCCAGGGACAGATCATAATGGATGACCTATGTGGTCACTAAGAGTCAACACCAACTTGATGGCACACAATCAGTTTTAAGGTACTTCATTGGCAGACTCTGTGCCTCTGAGACACAGTTCTTGCTTTTTCAAGAAACTAGATCAAAAGTACAAAAGTGAGTGCAACACTTGTGCAAACTACTATGGTTTCTTGCCCTTCATACACCAGCCCAATCATATTCCCCTGAGCAAAACGATGATTATTAAGAAAAGGTTCAATTCAATAGGTATTTTTATACCATGTATTTTACCATGCTATAAAGGTCCCATGTAGGAATTGCAGCATCTGAAGTTGGGCATTACTCTGGGTAATTAATTAATTCTGGGTAATTACTCTGGGTAATTAATTCTGATTCCAACTTCAGAGGAGATAGAACCCTATTTTTGAACTCATACACTATTCAGGTCACCCAGAAGCCATGCTATGCCAATATAAAGTGAGGCATGTCAAAAGAAAAGAACTGTTCTATAAAGAAACCTCTGGATTGTGTGCAGATACAATAGAAATTTTAATTTGAGCAGAGTAAACACTATAAGATCAGTCTAGAACAGGGGTGTCAAATTCACATTGTCACGGTGTCATCACATGGCGTATTGGGACTCCCCCCCCCTTATGTTAAACAGGCAGGGGTGTGGCCAATGTGTGACGCATCTGGCCTGTGGTTTGGGAGTTTGACAGCCCTGGTCTACAATGTCCTGGTTTTAAATCACTTCTCCAATCATAGCCACATCCACTGCAGCTTGATGTTTTCACTAGAATGATGAAAGTTTATTTACTGATATGAGGCTAAGAGGTGTCAGAATGATGAAAGCAACATCGTGGCATTGTGCCATAAGCGCCACCCCTATTGTCTGTGCATGTGACATCACAATATAGTCCAAAAGGGGTGGGTTGTCTCACTGCATTGCAACTTTCCTTGCTTCTCTATCCAATAATGAAACCCCTAAATGAGACATTCATTTTCTTTCAGTCTTTCATGGCAGACTCTGGGTCTACTGTAGGCACTCCAGGCAATCCTTTCAGGTAATGACTTTTATGATAGGAAAGACAGCATATTGTTTGTTAGTTACTGCATTTAATTTATTATACAGTATTGTGTAATACTGTATTATACAGTATTGACCTCTCAGAAGAAAGAAACAAGCATTATGGCCCACAAATGCCCAATTAATTCAATCATTCTGGCGTATTGTGATCCTTGATGGAGAGCAAGTGGGGGAAGAGGGAAAACATGACATTTACCATTTCATTTCAAGTAGCAAGCTACCTTGAGCCAACCTCAAGTGCTTACCTACTTCAAGAGACTATTGTAAAAGATAAAAGAGGAGGAGAACCATGTATAGTGCCTTGAGCTCCTTCAAGGAAGTATAAATGAATGTAAAGTAAAACGTATCAATGATGGCATAAAAGTCTTTTTCATCAGAACTCTTTAACTCAAAAGTTGGACAGACCTTAGGCTTTGTGACATTCACAAAATGCATCATGTTGCTAGGATAAATTGGAGGGACATTAAAATTAATGTTAATTTTAATTAACATTAAAATTAATATTTTGTTAAAGCAGGTTTGAGCATATCCCTTTTCTGTTTCATAGGTAAGTCCTTGTATATTAATATTACTGTTTCTGGTAAAGAAGCTGATACTGATCTGCCAAGAAAGAAGAAACGTAAAATTTGACTTTAAATTTTAAAGGCGTTACTAAACTTTGGGAAACCTAGTTCATTTGGAAAAGTAGAAAACAGCAACATGGGTAACATCATTGTCAAGACATTATTTCTCTCACATTGTTTTTGTCTCAATGACCGAGGCCTAAATTGAAATGCTTGGAAGCTGTGGGGGATAGGAAACTAGAGACTTCTGCAGAACCCTGGTCAGATGGAGTGGTTGTGGATGAGGAGCCCCTCTGTACCTGGGAGTTTATCATTTTTGTCCTTAGATGGGATTGCACTACCCAGGCAGACCTGGTGCACAATCTAGGTGTCCTCCTGGATTCACAGCTCTTGCTTGAAGAGCAGGTGGCTGTTATGGCTAGGAGGGTCTTTGCTCAACTGCACCTTGTGCATCCATTATGAACCTTCCTTGATAAGCAGGTCCTTTGCTCTGTCACTCACACCCTGGTTAATTCCCATCTGGAATACTGCAATGTGGTCTACATGGGTCCTCCCTTGAAAAGTACCTGGATACTTTAGTTGGTACAGATTGTGATCATATGAGCAATATTAGGAGTTCCAAGGATGGTGCATGTAACACCTCTGCTGTGCAAACTGCATTGGGTGCCAGTTTGTTTCCAGAACCAATTCAAGATGTTGGTTATGACCTTTAAAGCCCTACAGGCCAGATCACCTGACAAGTCATCTATTGCCCCTTATATTGGACCATCCCACTTGGTCAGGCAGGGAAGATAGGCTGCAGATCCCAGCAGTTAAATTTTTCAAATGGCAGGAAGAAAGCCTTCTCTGCCATTGATCTTGCCCTTTGGAACATTCTTCCCCCAAATATGGGGACCCCCCTCTCTTGGCCTTTTGGAAATGCTTGAAGAGTTGGTTCTGCCAACTTGCTTGGGAATAACAGAGGAGCACGCAGCCATAGTGATATTTAGTGCTCTGAAGTCCTTCCTATGCCTTTTGAATTTTAATTATTTCATTCTTATTTTAACTGTTGTATTGTAATGTTTATATATAGGTTTTTATGTTTTTGTGATTATTTTTCACCACCCAGAGTCACTATGAAGGAGATGGGCAGTTCTAAGTATGATACATCAAGAAACTAATAATTCAAGAAGGAACTTCTCAGAGATACTCAACTGGCACCAGCATTACAACTTTAAATCAGAGTTAAATTTCAAGGATTGTAATCCACTGTCTTAGATTGCTCACCAACTTTATCTTTGGTTGTCTTTTAATTTGCCACTGCCATTGTTTTTTATACTTGTATTTTTGTTTCAATATTTTGTTGTTGTTGTCTATTAGTCTGGAATCAATTGGATCTAGGGCAAGTTAGAAAGTTTTTGAATAAATAAATCGTTGGCAAATCGGGTGACAAATTGTTAATTGCATTAGCACTTGCTGTTCAGGTTCCAGGAAAAAATAACTGAGTGATTGAGAATGAACTTCTCACTAGTCACTGATGAGAAACCAACTTCCCCCCCCCAAAAGTTATAGATGAAAAAGTCTATTAAAATCAGTTTCCATTCATTGTTTTCACCAACATCTTCACCAACATCTTATGATTGAAGCTCCATAGGCACACCTGATCTGTGCACATTGTTTTTTGCCATCACAGAATATCAAGTTTGGGATGAACTTTTAAAAAATTAATCTAGCTCCTTACCCTGAAATAGATTACAAATATATCAGTTTGGCTCCTGCACATTAGAATCAAATAAAGGTTTCTATTCCTATCATAAGTTTGGAATGGAATATCATTGAGATCAAAGGCAATTTGAGCCCATTATGATGATGTCAAACATATAGACTGCAGCACTATTCAGATGAGCATCTTAGTCTACCCCACCTTCCCCCCATGAGTTTAAAACTTTTACCTGCTTTGGTCCCAGTTGGCAGCAAACAGCACCAGGATCTTCCTGCCATAATGATCAAGGTTGGCCAACCCTCCTGGGAAGCCATCCTTGAGTGCTTGCTTGATGCCTGGATCAGTGGCTTTGAAGCTCTTGAACATATCAAGGTTCTGCTGACGATATTCAAAGTATTGGGCCAACAAGCGAAATGCTTCAAAATGCTGGAACTTTCTGGCCCTCAAGAAGCGAAGAATAAAGGCATCATCTGTGCGTAGAAAGCCAATGTCCGGTCGGGTGATCACCATGTCCCGAACTTCTTGGATGTCTTGGTGCAGAGTATCTGGGTTCTCATTCAGTTCCAATCGGGCCTTCTCCAGGGTCTCTGGGGACAGACCTGCCTGCAAATGAGTCATTGTGCCACTTGGTCCAATAGTGGTGGTTCTACTACAGAAGAAGGGGTGGAACCTCCAAACTGCCACGAAGCCTGAAATTCGGTCTCTTGTTTTGATTTATGAAACCCTCCCTTCCATTTCTAGTATCCAACAAGTTAGATAATTCTTTGCTACCAATCTCTCCAACACGAATTCCTAATATGATTCAATTAATATATGCGCCTCAGTTCCGACCTACCCTTTCCATCTCCCAATTAACTACACACACACTATACTGTTGCTCTGCTCTCCTTTCTCAGCCCCAAATCCCACCCTTCCAACATCTGTCCTCAGCTTGAAGCTGCAGCAAAACTATAACTCACATATAATTGAACCCAATTACTCTCCTTCTGCAGCAGTTGCCTGTTGATGGCTAGAAATAATGGCTCTGACAGGGCCCAAGTAGAGAGAATGGAGCGTCCTCCTTCCCATTCAGTAGTGGTTTAAACAACCGGGTGAGCAAAAACAACACCCCACTAAAATAAAATGCCTTGATCAGCAGATACAGATCAGCATTATGATGCCAGCGAGAACAAGGCCAAACAGCCCTACAGTGACTTTGCCTGGAGTGCAGAAGGGGTTGAGGTAATTAAGTCCGCCACCATAGGCACAGGCAAATATTTTCCACCCACTTCTACCTTCAAATTAGAGATCTTCACCTTGCCGCTGCTGAAATGGCTAAACAACTGCAATTTCAATAAATACGATCTAATTCTGAGCTTTCAGTAAAGGTGTTTTTCCCCCCTGCCTCCCTCACTCTCTCTGAGCCATTCCTGTATAGCATTTAAAAATCAATGCGTGGTAGGGTTCAAGAGGCATGTGCTGATCAGCTGGATAAGTTGGATTATTGTATCTAATCAATTAGCTGCTTCTTCAGATACCCTCCCTCCCCCCAAGCTTTTTAATCTCCGGAGCAGGGGATTGATTTCCACCCCCTTGTCCACTTACATAGTGACCTCATCTAGTACCAGCAAGGCTGCCGTCTGTCCCTCTCCGTCGCCTCTAGAAAACGGGGGGCGGAAAAGAGCGGGGAGAGGCCGGAGGAGAATGAAATCGGGGTCCTTTTCACTCACTGACGGAGCAGGTCTGGTCGCCTCGCGGGGAACCCAGCCATCCGCCGGAAGAAAGGCATTCAGAGACAAAAAGGAACAGCCAAGTAATGCCTACCAGCCAAGCAGCCAGCAAACATACACCAGGCAATGCGGCACCTTCCGGCATCCATCAGCCGAGGCAGCAACTCCTTCGGATGGGAGGCAGAAGAGGCAGCGGGAGCAGCCGATCGATCAAGGACGGGCCTGTGGGCTCAGGGCTCCCCTCTTCTCTCCCGTCCCCTTTCCCCCTTTCCGCAATGGTGGTCCAGGCATCAGGGCGTGGAGGCGGCGTGTCCTCCTCGCCGGTCTCTTCGGGGGCGGTGGGGGGGGGGGGATGCAGAGCTACTTGCCACAGGAAAGGTGAAGCTGGGCGGCCGGCGGCAACCGAGAGCCTCCCCGCTACCCGCCCGCCTTTGTGTTCCTGCAGGAGCGGCCGGTGACTTCTGCTGTGGCTCAGCCTGGTGATGGATGCGCCCGCTTCCAGCAGGTCTACGTCAATCAAGGCTCCCTGGGCGGCAGCCGCCGGGGCAAGTTACTTCAGATCAAATCCCCCGCCCGAGCCCCTCGCATTGTTGTTACCCAGCCCGATGTTTCCCCTCTCTGGCTCCGGAGGCTGGGTTTGTGGTGCGCGGTGGGGGAAGCCTCGGCGGAACAGCGCGGGAGGGAGAAGAGCAGTTTTCCAATAATATCCCCCGAGTCCCACCAGAGCTTGGCCTTCCACCGCATTGCTTTCTCCGGCGCTTCTCGTACGATTAGAGGAGCGCGTGTCTATCTACCGTCAACCCATCCTTCAGAGTCAGCTCACATTCCCTCCCCCGTCCCGCGCCCTCGCCCCCATCGACTCTCACGCCCCTCCGCACCCCCGCCGCCCATTTGTTTGCGATGCCCCAACTGCGAGAGACCGAGTTGCTTAAGGCAGTTTGGGGGCATTGGGTGAAACGAGGCCTGGTCGATTAATCTTATCGTGCCGTTTCTAATAAGAAAAAGCGAGTCTCCCCCCCCCCGCCCCCACCATTCAATATTGTGAAGTGGGCGGTATATTGTTTGCCCCGATTCCAACCAGCAACACATGTGGAAATATTACAAGGGAAACTGTCATTGACAGCATCTTGTTTTTAATCTTTCAGAAATGGTATCTGGGGCAAAGCTAGACACTGCCACCACAATTGAGCCAAATCTACTTTGCCTTGTCGCCTTCTGCCTTATATACATCACTGAAGTTCCAGGGTATCCACCCCTCTCAGCTCATTCTACCTCACTGGGTTGTTGTAGAGAGCAAGATGAAGGAGCATTATGTAAATCCTTGAATAAAGCACAGGATATATTACTAAGGAATAAATACTGTACATTCAAACACTGAGTTTAGTGACAAGGTGAGCTTCTTTTGCATATATCCTCACATTCATGTAACCATAGCATAAAGATGATATGTTCTCTTTAGCTCAGCTGTGGGTTTGACTGTGGCCAAATTTCCACAGGAAATTTGCATTTTCTCCCAAAGTCTGTTTAAATACCCTCTCAATCTCCCTATTTACTTCCTGGGTCTGTTTGGAGAAGGGCGGGGTATAAATTCAATAAATAAATAAATAAATAAATATTTGCATAGCTGATTGTTGAATTACAGTAATAATGGGAGAATTAAAGAAGGATATTTGCATGCATTAAATAATGTATTAAGCAAATATTTACATTTTCTGCCTAAATTTTGTTTTTTCCCAGAAGAAAACTTTTAACCAAAGCTGATGCCACTGGACTCCATCATATATTATATATATCCCTGCTTCTTCCATCATATGACTTTTAAACATATGCTTTTTTGTTGTGTTTTTGTAATTTTAGATTCATTTTTAAACTGCTTCTAAAGAGTTTTTTTAATCATCCTTCCAATATTCCTTTAATATTCCCAATCTAATCCATGTTAGTTTACTTTCTATCTACCCTTAATTACTTTCCTTCTCATCCTTTCCTACAGCAATAAAAAAAATTAAAGAAACAGGAATGGAGACAATGATGGCCCTTAATATTTTAGCCAAACTAATGAGGGCTTGCTGAAAGCTACTTCTTGGGTGCAGCATTAGCTCTCTCTTTTGCAGAGAGAAATGTTTAGAAAGGGGATTTGACAGGAAGCTTCCAGATATGTTGGGTAAAGATAGACAACAATTTAAAAGAGAGGCTGCATCTTGCTTGGCAAAAATACAATGCTTTGGCAAGAATTCTCAACTTCTGCCCCCACCTACTTTCCTGAAAGTTTTCCCTCTACCCTTTGAGTGACATTTGTCTATTTGAAGATATGCTTAAAGGCAGTGGTAGGATTCAAAATTTTTTACTATCGGTTCTGTGGGCATGGCTTGGTGGGCGTGGCAGGGGAAGGATACTGCAAAATCCCCATTTCTTCCCAATCAGTTGGGACTTAGGAGGCAGAGAATAGATGGGAGTGGGACCAGTCAAAGGTGGTGTTTACCGGTTCTCCAAACTACTCAAAATTTCTGCTACTGGTTCTCCAGAATTGGTGAGAAACTGCTGAATACCACTTCTGCTTAAAGAGCAAAAACTGCACCACAGGCAATCCTCAACTTACAACCATTTGTTTAGTGATCACTCAAAATGGTACAAAAGGTCATAAAATTGGGCATGACTCACTTAATAACTGCCTTGTTTAGCAACAGAAATTCTAGTCCTAATTGCAGCTAAAGGACTACATTTAGTTACTAAGTAAGATTTGTAACTATCTAGATAGCTACAAGTTTCTCATGCCAAATATTAAGAAAACAGACATTAGATCAAGGTGTCAAATTCAGGGCCCATGGGCCGGATCCAGCCCACAGGGTGCTTAGATCTGGCCCGTGGGGCTGACCTGGTAACAGCAAACGCCCAGCCTGCGGCTCTTCTGAGCTCCGTTTATGTTGGTAGAGGGTTGCACAAGGCCAAAAATGGAGCTCACAAGGGTCGCAGGCAGCCCTCCCAAGCTCCATTTCCACTGGCAGAGAGTTGCAGGAAGCCGTCACAGCTGAAAATGGAGCTTGGGAGCCTGTTTTTGCTGGCAGAGTGCTCAGGCCACCACAAGAACCCCCAATACAAGTGACATTGAGTTAGCTATGCCCCCTGCCCCCCCCCCAGGTGAAACACAACCCTCATGCAGTTCTCAATGAAATTGAGTTTGACACCCCTGCATTAAAGAATTGATAATCCTAGGGTTCAATTTATCTTCTCCAGCTACTGTTGATAGAACAGTTCCATTTGTTTGGGATCATCCTGAACAATCTCCTGCCTCTCACCAATCATCATGTTAAAGAATCTCCATCTTTTTCCCTCTTCCTTTCAGCCCAGGAAAAAGAAGGGAGGGGAAAAAACACCCACCCACCCACCCACTTTTCGGCTTGGCATGTAATGTTTCTTTTTTCAAATCCTATGTGAGAAGTTGGTTTTGGTTTATTTTAATTTGGTAACTTCCCCAAGAAAAGTGCAAAAATGTTTCTCAAATACAGTATTCAGGATGGTGGCGAAATTCTTGTTCAGTTGAAAAACTCTTTTTCTTAGTTATATTTCCTTTTTAATCTGAAAGAAGCAAAAGTGTCCATCACAAGCCAGCAAATATATTTCAGTGCAGCAAAAGATAAGTATTGTTTCCTGCTACTTAAACCAGAAATCCTTTCCCAAAGAAGGAAAAGGCAACCTTTTCCTTCTTTGACAAGTTAAACTATGTCCCACAACCTGTTCAAAAAAATGTGCATGTGGGTGGGAATGTTAAAATCTTTCACCTTATTTCAGTGACAAGAAATTTGAAACCTTTTCTCCTTAGTTGTGCAGCAAGAAGCTTTAACGTTACATATTTATTTGTTTGTTTGTTTGTTTGTTTGTTGCTTTTTGCAGCTATAGCTGAACGCTGTGTATGCTTAATTAAAGTTAACCTGCATTTTTTAAACTCAGTCTCTGTTTATCTCTCACTGAATTGAATGTATTAAATTCTCTGTAGATTATTTACTGCTTCTTACCTGATTGCTTCCCGCAAATATTCCCCATGCTAAATTCACTGTAAGTTGTCAGCTGCTTATTGATTGCCTTTTATATAATTAGTTTTAAATACCATTTAATAACATGTATTGATTCATTATTAATTATTAAGTATAATTTCAGGTTTGGACAGCTTGGACACATAAACCTTTGAATAACCCTTGCTAAGATCCCAACCTAATTGGTATTGTGAAAGGCTCCAGTTGTAGTAATTTTAAATGACGCGTCCTCGTGAAGTTGCCTTCTTCCTGATACCAATCCATAGCAGAAGAATAGATCTTTTCCACCCGTTCAAATTTTAAAATAGTTTTTTTTCTTTTTCTCCCTACCCAATTTTTGCCATCGACACAATCTAGAATCTATCATTGACACAGGATATGCTCAGCTTTTATTGGACATTTTAAGCTGTGTAAGCCCTCCCAACTGGGTGCTCCATCACTGGAGCTTTTTAAAAAGAGATTGAAGAATCATTTGTCTGAAATGGTATAGGGCAGCGATGGCGAACCTTTTTTGGCTCGCGTGCCATAAGTAGGGGGAGCGCAGGGAGGTTGTGTGTGGGCGTGCTGCACCCATAATGCAATGTGTGACCCCCCCCCCAGTGCGCATGCGTGCACTACAGGGACGACCCCCCCTTTTTTGCATGCTCTTTTCACCCTCCCCAGGATCCAGAGGCTTTATAGGAGCCTGGGGAGGGGGAAAACAGCCTCCCCCCCTGGAGGCTCTCTGGAGGCTTCAGCGACCTTCACAAGGGTTCCCTGAAGCTTCTGGAGCACTCAAAACGACGCTCCGAGCAAATCGGAGGTCACTTCCAGTTTGGTCGGAGCGTTGTTTTGAGTGTTCTGGAATCTTCAGGGAAGCTCATGAAGCCTCTGGGGGGCTGGGGGGGCATGCGGGAGGCTCTTTTTGCCCTTCCCATAAAGCCTCTGGAGCCTGGGGAGGGTGAAAAATGGCTTCAAAAAAGGACAAATTCAGCTGCCTAGCGCCGCACATGCACACTGGCCAGCTGACAGGACAGCGCCTCACATGCCCTGACAAATGGCTCCACATGCCACCTGTGGTACGCATGTCATAAGTTCACCATCACAGGTATAGGGTCTCCTGCTTGAGCAGAGGATTAGACTAGGAGACCTCCAAGGTTTCTTCCAACTCTTGTTATTTTTGCAATCCCTATAATTATGTGAATTAGAGAGGCCTCCACCTGAGCTGCTTTCCAATTCCTTCTGCTTTTTTTGGGGGGGGGGGGGATTTAGTCACGTTTTCCTCTCATCTCTTTGATAGAGAATTTTGCCAGTCTTCATCAAGGTCATCTTCCTTATTCCCCACAAGAACTGACCGACACCTGACGACCCCAGAGGCATCTATTCATGTAATCCCTAACACATACTTTCTGACATGTTCTTCAGATCTTACATTAATTTGTGTGAAAGAGAACTATATTTGTGCTTTTAAAAAAATCAAATGACTTTTGAATGATCCAAAAAATGGGCAAGACAGAAGGAGAGAGGAAGACAAAAAAACAAGATGAGTGAGAGAGTGTGAAAGAAGCAAGTAAAAGGCAGAGTATATCAGTAAGATAGAACCTGACTGAGAGGCCAATAGGCTACAAGCAAAAAAGACAGAAAGCAAACCAAGGACAGAAATTGGGGTAGAGGCATCAATTAATCCAATTAACAGGCTTCAGGTACAAGGGAGTGGCATGGAGTAAAGTGAAACAGAGACACCCAATGCATCTTCTCCTTTCTCCTACACCCTTCTTCTGCACCTGCTAATTTGACCGCCAGTTTACAGAGTACTAAATCCCATCTTCTTTTTAAAAAACCTGCTGTTTCAAAAAAGCGCTAAACCAAAATTTCTAGTTATGTCCAACATTTATATAGTGGCTTTAAGAACTCCTATATTTTCCTGGAATGTTTATTGATGATACATCCATTTCTGAATAGTTCAAAAACTTGAAAAACCAACACCCATTATTGATTGTGAAATTTTATTATGTAATGTACTACAAAACTAGTGTTTTGTTACATAAGAAGGTAATTGTTGGTTTCACAAATTTGTCCCACTCCTCAAAACCATTTTGATTGATCAAATGATGAATATGTTTTCAAACATGGGCATACATTAATGTAATGTTAAAGGAAAGATCCTGTAATAAATGTATATATTTCTAAATGTCACTAGTTCTTGCTGACCTTTACTTGTACATGTTTGTAATGTAATTGAGATGCAGCCTGCTGTCAGTTTTGTAACTAGTGGCCAGGTTGTTAAATTCTTTTTGTTATATTAACCTTGTTGTTTAAAGTCCATAGCTACAAACAGTCCAACAATGATTAATTATATAAATGAATTCCATAACCAAAGTTCCATGACGGAATATGTACAATTTTGTCCTCTGAAAAACAGATTCCCAAATATATTTTACATGAACATGACAGGTAAAATATTGTCTATACCCGCACTTCACCACAATGTATATGTATTTTGCTATTTAAATTTCTTATCTACAAATGTTTAAAAATACAGGGTTTCTGTAGCTGATTCTTGAATATGTTGAATGTTTTGGTGTCTTCAGGTTGGACCTTAATAATAAATTGGCTTCCTGTCAAACTCTGAATTATGCATTTTGTTTAACTGTATTCTTCATTCAGAGCTACAATTATGAAATGGAAATTAAATAAAGGAAGGTAAGAATCTCAAAACTTGATTTGACATCAGATAAAGAGAATCTTGCTTATGGAAACATTTGTAATTAGACTGCAGTCATTTAATGTCAGGGAATAAATATCACTGCATTCAATAGAAATTAACTCAAGTATATATCAGATAAAAATATGTCTGGATATTCAATTGCTTTCAGATGTTGTAATCTTCAAGGTATCTAATTTTGATTAGATAATAGGCAGACAATGGTTTCTCTATAAAATTGAAACCTGAATCCAGAAGAAAGAAATGATATTGAGAAATCTTATTATAATATCATCTACAGTAATATCTTTACTGTAGGTATTGTAATTAGGTTCCTTAACAACACTTCTTAAGCTTTATTTCTAATCTGTCTATATTTACCCCATATCATTTTCTTGGCAACAATATAGTATACAGTATATTTATTTTGGATGCTGTTATTGTTGGGGGGGGTTGTTTTTTTTAAACATGTTTTAGTGTCTTAATTATAATCTATTTTTTGAATTGTAAGCCACTTAGTCATTTAAATAGAAACTGAATGAATGAATAAATGCATACGTAAATACAGTAGAAAAGAGTTGTTTTCTGGATTTTTTTAAAAAATTGCAGTTTAGTCTGTAACTCTGAAATATCTCAGTGGTTTCCCATAGAACAGCATTTTCGCTACTTTAGTTTTCTCTGAACAGCCAGCATCATTTAAGCAGACAAGTCCCATCCTCCCGGTTGGTGGCACGTAGCCGTTGGTTACAAACGGTCGGGTGCCACAACCCCCGCAGGCTAGGTGGTCAGGGGATACAGAGCCAGGGCCTGCGGCTGATGTTTTGCAACGCCAGGTCCGTGGTCAACAAAGCCCCCCCCCCTTGTGTCAGAGGGGGAGCCGGACCTGGTAGGAATTGCAGAGACCTGGTTGGGCCACGAGGGAGGACTTCCCCTCGTCGAAATATGCCCACCAGGTTACTGCGCTTTTCATCAGCCACGGGCCCTAGGCAGGGGCGGTGGGATAGCGGTCATTATCAAGGAAGGCCTTGAGCCGAGAGAGACCATTGTGCCTCAGACTACCGGTTGTGAGTCCCTCTGCGTGAAGTGGGGCCTAGGGAGGCAGTTGGGCTTGCTGGTTGTATACCTGGCTCCCCGCTATGTAGCAGCAGCCCTGCCCGAGCTCCTGGAGGTGATCGCTACGGTGGCAGTTGAGACCCCCAGACTTGTAGTCATGGGGGACTTTAATCTGCCATCGTTGGGCGAATCATCCGAGGCAGCTCGGGAGTTCATGGCCTCCATGACGGCCATGGACCTGACCCAACTAATTCAAGGCCCCACCCACGAGGGTGGACATACGCCGGATCTCATCTTTGTCTCGGGCCAATGGAAGAGTGATCTGGGTATAGGGGATATAGTCATCACACCCTTGTCATGGTCAGACCACTCACTTCTCCGACTCGACCTTCCGACCGCTACTCCCCGTCGCGGGGAGGCGGAACCAGAACTTCCTATCTGGTTTCGCCCCAGGCGCCTGATGGACCCTGTTGGGTTCCAGACGGCGCTTGGGCCACTTCCTGTACCCCTGACCCGCGCCCCAATGGAGGACCTCATGGCCGCATGGAATATTGCGACCGCGGGAGCCTTGGATCGGGTCGCGCCCTTGCGGCCTCTCGCGGCGCCGAGCCGCCCTGGCTCCTTGGTTCACCGAGGAGCTGAGGGCGATGAAACGCCGCAAGAGATGCCTAGAGGGAAGATGGAGGGCTACTCGCTCTGAATCTGACCGGACACAGGTAAGAGCCCATTTACGGACTTACATTGTGGCGCTGAGAGTGGCCAAACGCCATCATTGCGCCACTCTCATAGCATCCGCAGAAAACCGCCCTGCCGCCCTGTTTAGGGTGACCCGTTCCCTCCTGCAACAGAGGGTGCGGGAAGCTCTGCTACAGGGTAGAGCAGAGGAATTTGTGACTTTTCTGCAGGACAAAACCGTTCAGATACAGAACGAGCTAGCCCCCATTCGTGGCCCAGTGGGATGCCACGAGGCTGATCTTGTCTGGGAGGAATTTGACTCCGTTGCTTCCAAGAATATGGACAGGTTACGTGGACGACTGCGAGCCACCACATGTTTATTAGACCCGTGTCCCTCCTGGCTTGTACTGGCATCCTGGGAGGTGACACGAGGCTGGCTCCAAGAGGTTGTCAATGCTTCTTTAAGTGAGGGTTCCTTGCCTGCTTCCCTAAAAGAGGCTATGGTGAGGCCCCTCCTTAAGAAGCCCTCTTTGGACCCAGCTTTTTTAACCAACTATCGTCCCGTCTCCAACCTTCCCTTTTTGGCGAAGGTTGTTGAGAGTGTGGTGGCACAACAGTTTCCCCGTCACCTGGAGGAAGTTGATTATCTAGACCCGCGCCAGTCCGGCTTTCGGCCCGGGCATAGCACCAAGACGGCATTGGTCGCGTTGGTGGATGATCTCTGAAGGGCCAGAGATGGGGGTTGTTCCTCCATCCTGGTCCTATTAGACCTCTCGGCGGCTTTCGATACTATCGACCATGGTATCCTATTGCATCGGCTGGGGGGGTTGGGGGTGGGAGGCACCGTTTTACGGTGGTTCTCCTCCTACCTCTCTGGCCGATCGCAATTTGTGTTGGCAGGAGAGCAGAGGTCGACCCCGAGACCTCTCACATGTGGGGTGCCTCAGGGGTCGGTCCTCTCGCCTCTCCTGTTTAATGCATACATGAAGCCGCTGGGTGAGATCATCCGTGGTTTTGGGGTAGAGTACCATCTCTACGCTGATGATACTCAGCTGTATATATCTACCCCAAACCACCCCGACGATGCCGTAGCGGTGATGTGCCAGTGCCTGGAAGCCGTGCGGATCTGGATGGGAAGTAACGGACTCAGGCTCAACCCGACCAAGACCGAGTGGCTGTGGTTTCTGGCTGCCCGATTCAACCAGCTCTCTCCAACGCTGGCCATAGGGGGCGAACATCTTGCCCCTGTGGATGGGGCGCGCAATTTGGGAGTCCTCCTGGATACCCGGCTGTCTATGGAAGAGCAAGTGACAGCCGTGGCCAGGAGGGCGTTTTACCAGGTTCGCCTGGTTCGCCAATTGCGCCCCCTATTGGATCGGGACGCCCTTCGCACAGTCACTCATGCCCTCGTGACATCCCGACTGGACTATTGTAACTCTCTCTACATGGGGCTCCCCTTGAGGTGCACCCGGAGGCTTCAGTTAGTTCAGAATGCAGCCGCGCGAGCAATTATGGGAACCACTAGGTTCACCCATGTAACACCGCTCTTGCGCGAGCTGCACTGGCTGCCTGTCGTCTTCCGGGTGCGCTTCAAGGTGTCTTCCGGGTGCCCTTCAAGGTGTTTAAAGCGCTCCATGGCTCGGGACCTAGCTACCTGCGGGATCGGATCCTGCCTCACACATCCTCACGGCCGATTCGCTCCCACAGAGAGGGACTTCTCCGGGTGCCGTCCACTAGACTTTGTCAGTGGGCGACGCCCAGGGGAAGGGCTCTCTCTGTGGCGGGCCCGGCCCTCTGGAACGACCTTCCCCCCGATATTAGAACGACCACGGACCTCCGCTCCTTCCGCCTGAAATTGAAGACTCATCTTTTCCGCCTGGCCGGCCTAGGGTAGTCTCTCTCTCTATGGGTTTTTTAATGTTTATTTATATTTAGTGGGGATTTTTAGTTAATGGGATTTTAGCACAGGAATTAGTTTAATCTGTTTTAAATTGTATGTATTTTGTATATTTATTGTTTTTATTCTCCCTGTGCACCGCCCCGATTCCCTGTTGGGAGAGGGAGCGGTTAATAAATTCAACTTTATTAATATTATTATTATTATTATTATTATTATTATTATTATTATTATTATTATTATTATTATTATTATTATTATTATTATTATTTCTGCCTGTTGTAACTTTAGTGATTAAGTTGGGGGGGAAAGTTTCTGTTTTTATAACATTGCAGATTAATATTGCCAAACTGATAACTAAAATGTCTCAAAGGTTTTATGAACTTTATTTAGAGGACAGGTGTTCCACTCCTTTTATAATTGTGGATTATAATTTTAACACTTTGAGCCTCTTCCTGAGTATAGTCCAGGGGTGGGTTCCTGCCAGTTCTAATCTCTTCTATAGAAGAGGTTCCACAAATCTACAGTGCTGTTTAGAACCAGTTCCAGCTCCCTCCCCCCGCCCATCCGCACATCATCAACATGAAGAGCAAGAGGAATTTTGGGAGTTGAAGTCCACAAGGCTTAAAGCTGTCAAGTTTGAACACCCCTGGGGTTTTTTTTTCTAAAGGGTTAGGGATGCAAGTGTCTTTTAACTTGACAGCTTTAAGACTGGCGTGCTTCAAATGCCAGAGTTTCTGAGCCAACATTTTGGTTGCTAAGCAAGAGCTTTGTTAAGTGAGTTTCAGCACATTTTGCAAGTTGGCCATGCCCACCCAGTCACATGACTGCCAAGCCACTCCCACTCAGTCACATGGCTGGCAAGCCACTCCCACAAAGCAGGCCACACTTTTCACTGGCAGAGCACTCAGGCCACCACAGGCACCCCCGATATGAGTAATGTCGAACTGCCCACTCCCATTTTGCCCATGCCCACTCTTGCCTCCCGAGATCAAACAACCCTGATATGGCCCTCAATGAAATCAAGTTTGACACCCCTGTTCTACACGTATTACAAATGAAGCTACACTAGTAATTTATATTTGTATTTATTTTCAGTTGTTCTCTGAACGCTTCCAAGCATAGCCTTTCTGTTTTCCATCTCCATTTCCAAATGATGTGACATTTTCAGTAAGCTATGCATCTCAATCTCAAAAATATTTTTTTCCTTTTTAGTCCATACAGTTCAGATTCCATCAGTGCACATATGGTTTTAGAATTTTTATGCCATTATGTGTATCTTTACACTTATTTGATAAAGAGCCTCCAACATTACCAACATTACAATATAAATCCTCTCGAGATCTTTGTAATTTGTAATTACCTTTTGAATAACTTGGTTGTGTTCACTTGTAGATTTAGAATTTTATTACCTGAGGAAGTCTTAATTTTTACTTTTCGTGCAACATTTTATTATGATTACTAATCCTTTAAGTCCTTGTTGATTCCTGATAGCCTGGACTATCTGTAGTCCCTGTAGTTTTCTTGGTGAGATTTCAGAAGTGGTTTGTCCTTGTCTCCTTGTTAAGACTCAGGGAGAGTGACTGGCCCAAAATCACCCAGCTGGTTTCATCCTTAAGGTGGGACTAAAATTCATAGCCTTCTGGTTTATATATTCAGAAGTATAAGGTTTCCTGCCTAGGCAGGGGGTTGGACTAGAAGACCTGCAAGGTGCATTTCAACTCTGGTATTGTATTGTGTTGTGTTGTGTTGTATTGTATTGTATTGTATTGCATATAATAAATACATAAAATCTGAGGAATGTGGACAGTTTAAAGATATGAAAAATAAATAAATAAACATTTTAAACTAGATAATTAAAATAACAGCAGCATATATTGTTGCATTCGAACCATTCAAGACTACTGTTCCCAATGTTAAGAACAATGTTAAGAACAATTAAGGAAATGATAATGCACAATTTTTACAAAGATTTGGAGTTGCAGGGAGAATTCTTTACTGAGAAATATAAGATGCTATTCCTTAGCCCTATTTACTGAATACAGAAAGGTTTGCTTTCTTGTTTAGTGACTACCTAGAATGTCCATTACCATTTCTTTAAGAACAATTCCCTGTTGCTGTTTCTTTACTTTCCCATTTATCAGGGGGAAAATAGCATTAAGGTGGAAGGAAAGAGAAGACTCAATTACAACAACAGTGGCAGTAACTTTGAGAAGCTTGAAGGGCCAAGTTGCAACAAGCTTTTATTCTGGAGAAAGTCTATTCATGAAATCTCTAACAGCCAATACTAACTTGATGGCATCTAATCAATAAGTCAACCAAAAGACATGCATTTTACAAATGCCAATTTGTATGCATCATAAGAAAATCCCAGACCTTGAGAATTTCATATTTGCCTTGAAATAAGGAATTAGCTACCTGAAAACAAACTTTGTATATCTTTTTAAAAAAAAGAATATTCTATGACTATCTGCTTATATAAGAATATATCTTTTGAGAATGAGGAGCAGATAGTTAAAACAATGGCAAATCTTATAGTAAACAATATCTAAATACAGGCGTTCCACACATCTTCAAGTGGCCAAAGTTGAGAAACCATGATCTAATAGATCTGTAGACCTTGTTTTTGCTGAGCTCTTAAATCCTGTTGTGAAAGATTACATTCTGAATAACATCCTTTATTCCTCGTTAAAAAAAGAAATATAGGAATTATGATATTGTGATATTATGGTGAGTATGCTGACCTAGGAATATTTGTTGTGCCAAATTTCAGTGCAACCATTGCATACCTGTGCCATAGTATTGAACTGAGTGAACAAGGAAACAATGGAAAGAAGTATGAGTTCAAATATGCAGAGATTCAGTCATTATTTCCTGTTATCATGAAATCACGGTGTATTTATTTTGGACACTAACAAAAACTATGCGTAATCTATATTGTAGTTCTACAAGATACAAAAACAGAAACCAACATTTTAATGTAAAATATGCCTCTTGTCTGAGAGTAGCCTGTTAAATGAAACCTGAAAATAATCCATCTCTCTGGGAAGATCCATATTAATTCAGCACTGAAGCAACGGTCCGTATAGTCTGGTGGGGTTTTTTTAAAGTCATTTTCAGTGATGATTACAAAGTGCAATGTAGAAGAAATTTATCACTTTTCTGAAATGTGCTAGCGTAGGTTGGTTTTTTCTTTTTTAAGTGGTCATTAGGATCCCAAAAGGAAAATAATAGCAACAATAATGTACAGGACATTATAAAAATTAATGGCTTTGTATTACAATGAAGCTTCTAGATTCTTTGATTTTGCTGCTATCCCAGTTATTTAAAACTTGTCTTTGCCACCGGGCAAATAATGCTGCCCTGATAAATGAATAAATCTTTTCTTCATATAACTTCAAGATGGAAGGGTTGGAAAATCATTACATGTTTGATGACAGTTGCAATATCAAACTGATTTAGAAGATGTGCTGCTTGCAAGGGTATAAAGCAGAAATGATAAAAAGACATCAATAAAACGATGCTTACATTCATCAAACAAAAGGCAACAGAACATAAATATAATATACATATCGAAAGAAAAATGAGCATTTCAGAATGGCTGGAGCCCCCCCCCCCCATTTTCTTGAAGCAACCAGAGCATTTTTGAAATGAAGATGCAATCTATGACAACTGTTCCCAATTTGGCATCTTCCATTTGTAACCAGCCTTCAGACATTTTGGGTGGGCATTTTGGAACTACAGTCCAAAGACGTTTGGAGGGCATCAAGTTTCTGGCCCAGCTTCGTTTCTCTCTTGAAACAGTCCATTAAAAAAACTAAACCCCTGCTGATATATATTTTTAACCTAAAATGTGTTCCTTCCCCTGCAAGAGGAAAAGACTCATGAAATCCTTTTGCTGTAAATTATGTCAGGTCCAGCAGAATAACCTAAAATAAATAAGTAAATACAGAATAACCTAGGATAAACAGATACTGAAGAAAATAATTTGATTTTTTTAAGAACAAATAAGTATACCTGACAGATTGTTGGTTCTGGACATGGTTCCACCTATAGCTGAAAAGGCAGCTATTGGTATATAATGAATTAAAGTTGTCCATTTTTTAAATCATGCTAATCAACACAGGTTGACACTGTGGGGATTCAAATGTGACACAATTTGGTTTCAATTCAAAATTGAACGGAAACAAGATGCAGTTTGAACACATTCAAGATTCTTTTTGATAAAAGATTAGATTAGAGACTATAACAGAGAGCATTGGAACCCAAAGCTTCTGAAGGAGGTATGGTGAACTGAAAACAACTTTGTGAAAATGGAGCTGGCCATTGTGGCGAAGGATGAGGAACTCAGAAGAAGACCACTTCCTTGAAACCTCCCCAGATTAGGAGAGGACAAGAGGTTGTTTATATGTGCTCTGGACAGCTGTTTCTCACTTGAAGAATATGGGACAGCAGTTTTCCATTATTTTCAGCACTTTGCTCATAACTGCTGTGAAGCTTTTTTAAAGGAGACTAAGTTTGCAAACCTCACTTTCTAATCTCTTTTGAAGAACGGCTGCATCCTCAGCTTGGACTTCCTAGCAGCTGGAGGCTGATGTTTTGTATCCAAGGGTAGGTGATGAAATGATCACCTGCCATATTGAAGACCCCCATGTTTCAAATGCTGATTTATTGGGCATTACAGCATTCCTAGGCATCCCTGGTCAGACCTTGACCCATCAAGTATCATGATACAATTGAGGGATCAGTGGACATCTTGACATCCTCAGCCTTGCGTGCTGCCTTCAAATCCCACAACTAAGGAGAATATCCTCTCAGCCAACACTGAGCACTTTGGTGTAGAAATGTGTTAGATGCTGCTGAAGAGCCTGTCTGCGCTTTGTTTCCTTTTAAAAAAAAATTTTTTATTTCGTTTAAATATGGAACGCTTCACGAATTTGCGTGTCATCCTTGCGCAGGGGCCATGCTAATCTTCTCTGTATCGTTCCAATTTTAGTATATGTGCTGCCGAAGCGAGCACCGCTTTGTTTCCAATGAGGCCAGAAAAAAAAATGTTGGCAGGTCTTCTGCACACGAAAGTGCATCCCTCCACACCTCCCGTTCACTTTCATCTCCCTCTGATGCAAAAATTCCCAGTATCTGCCAGCTATCTGGATTCTGCATTTTGTCTCTGTTGCAGCTTCCACTTTATGTTCAAAGGCAGCTTCATATACAGTACATTGCAGTAACCCCACTGGTGATAAAGGCATGAGTTACTGATATAATGCCCCCTGGTCCATGCAAACCATAAATGGTTGGTGAAGTTGGTGAAAGCCCTCCATCTGCTTCTCCTGTGATTTGTGGCATGGTTCTGTCGAAAAGCATACAGATACAACTTGTCTGCCAGCAACATGTTCCTAGCAACCTGGATGTCTAATAGGCACAAACCATAAAGAGGAGATAGTTAGTTTCTGCCTTTCCAAAGTGATCTAATTTAATGTTATTTATAGCATGTGGGTATCAATCCTGCCTTTCCCTTCTTTACACTGCTTGACACTTCAAACCAGAGTCTCAGTGGAAGAAGAGAGGCATATTGCTGCTACCTTAAGAAAGTATACCTGGAGGGGACTGGATTAGATCTGCCTTTTTCACAAGGGGTCTTTTTATCTCACTATCTTTCCCTGCCTCAATGCCCCAGGACTAACAGCACCTTTGACATTGGCTGTCAACCTTTGAGGCAGACTAGACTAGGAAGCCAAAGTTATGAATAATAATACTCCTTTTATTATGAGGTAACAGAAAAAGAATCTTGCAAGTCTGTGTATGCTTCCCCCTTCCTTCCCTTTAACTTAATGAGAACTAGGGGTGGTCAAGTCAGAGACATTTTCTCAAATTACATTTCTGCTTTGGACGTAAATTTATTTGATCTGACTGTGTTGGTTGCACCTCTTCTTCCTCTTCCTTAAGGTCATTCCTACTTTCCATTACAATTGGCATAAGGGAAATGACTGGAGTTCTTCTAGAAGAGCTTTTGGTTCTGTCTCAGAGGTGGTATTCAGCAGGTTCTGACCAGTTCTGGAGACCCAGTAGCAGAAATTTTGAGTAGTTAGGAGAATCAGTAAATGCTACCTCTGAGTGACCCCACCCCCATCTATTCTCTGCCTCCCGAGTCCCAACTGTTCTGGAGGAAATGGGAATTTTGCAGTAACCTTCCCCTGGAGTGAGGAGGAATGGCGATTTTACAATATCCTTCCCCTTCCCCGCCCACCAAGCCATACTTACCAAGCCATGCCATGTCCACCAAGCCAGGACCACAGAACCAGTAGTAAAAAAATTTGAATCCCACCATTGGTATTTCGGTTCATACTAACTTGACACTAGCTATATCAAGAAGGGAATAGTTAATTTTGTCAACATTATAAATAGAGAAGGGGTAGAAATCTAATGAATAAGCCAACACTACATACATACTAGGCTGTGGGAGAACTAATCTTTATCTAACAATGCATGACTTTATTTTTTATTTTAATTATTTGCATTTATTTATCTATCCCACCTTTATTATTTTTACAAATAACTAAATGCACTGAACATATCCAACACATCTTCCTCCTCCTATTTTCCCCACAACAACAAATCTTGTGAAGTGGATTGGGTTGAGAGAAAGCGACTGGCCATAAACAACATCATTTTTACAAGCTACTGCTCGGTTTTGTGCTGTTGTTGTTATTGTTTTTGACACAATGATACTTCTCTGACTGTATTAAGAAATCACTTTGACCTATGCAGTTCCCATTTCTAACCTACATATTCTTTTCTGATAGGCAGAGTGAAGCATGGTCCACATCTAGTATCCAGACAATACTTTCTCCATATTCACTACAAATTTCTCAAACGTGTAGCTGGATCATTTAAAGTGTGTGCTCTATGACCAGATGGCCTTGTAACTGTTGAGTTCTCTCTTAGGCAAATGCAGCTGTCACATCCTAACATCTGCATAACGCCTTGGGAGACTGATATCCTTTTCATTCATTCTGCTGGGACAAACTTCACGTCATTAACATTCAGAAGAGAAGGAGGTGTCAGACCAGAGAATTAGTACTAACGCATGATAACATACGGCCTTGTCAATCATATACCAATCATTAAACTTACTGGCTGCCAAGATAGATTTAGAAGAAATGCTACACTGAACAGAAGGGAGTGCCATGTGTCTGTGATGTATCCTGTATAATCATTCTTAGTGCAGTAAGATAATTAGATCCTGCTCTGTCTTTATTCTCTCAAGATTTAATGATTTCACATTTAGCCTTCAGCAGGCAAATTTTGATATGATTTGTAAACCATGGTTTATGTCACAGCTTTATGTCAACAAACTATAATTTAAAGAAATATGATTCATCAAGGTGTGATGAGATTAACCAATTTAGTATGGTTTGTTAATTTGTTTTGTTCTATTTTATTGCCCTCAACTCTGGAAGCCAGGTCTTTGCTGAAGCATCCTTTAAGCCTCAACTTTCATTTCACAACATTAGTATTTCTACAACTATGAGGATCCTGCTAAACATGTAAAATCTATTCCCTCAGGTGTCCTGAATTAAATGTCTAGAACAGGAGTGTCAAACTGAATTTCATTGAGGGCCACATCAAGGTTGTGTTTGACCTTGGAGGGCGGGTTGGGTGTGGCCATGGTGGGCATGGCCATGGTGGGCATGACACGGGACTTGTGTCGGGGTGGGCACCTGTGGTGGCCAATTACTAATGCAGGACTTCCCTCAGACTCTTCCTCACTCTCATTATACCTTCCTTCCTTATTCTTCTTTTTCCTTCCCTCTTCATTCTAATTTCTTCTTCCTTCCTCTCTTTCCTTATTTTTCCTTCCTTGCTCTCTTCCCATATTTTCTTCTTTTTCTTTGAATTTTCTCTTTCCCTTTCTCCTTTCCTGCCCCTTCTTACATGCTCAAATGCAAAAGGGGAAACATTTCTCCTTTTGTTTTGTTTTTACTTTTGATAGCCCTCTGCCAACCAAAACGTGGCATTGGGGGGGGGGGGGGGGCAATGCTAGTCGATTTAAAATAAGAATAAAACCATCAAGAAAAGACAGCTTGCTCAGAGTTTGGCTTTTTCCTCAAGAAAAGAGTTAGTAGAAGTCAACTCCATTGATGAGCAGGGAAACAGAAAACTGCCCAAACAAGGGGAAAAAAACCTTCTGGCTACAGTAAAACCTCTGGTCACGAATGCTTCTGATCACGACCAAATCGGGGTCCAACCAAAAAATTCACAATTTTTTTTTGCGGCCGATTTCCCTTTCCATGCCATATTTTTTGTAAGCACCAACTTTCCAAAAGTAGGTTCAGATCACGACCAAATTGGGTTGTGACCAAATTATGGAATGAAATATGGTCATAACCAGAGGTTCTACTGTATAGGAAAAAATGACAGGTGACAGTGCAGTGAAAAGTGGGGGTTTGAAAAAGGCTGAATGAGAGAAAGTAAAGACATACGGCCAAGGAGAAGATCTTCTTGCTTTGACTAGTAGTTGTAGGAAAATTTCCGATGACTAAAGCTGCCTGAAGTTGAGTCTGTGTAGTGTCAAGGATCCCTTCGATTGTCCTCTCTGCCATCAAATCAGAAGTCTTCCAGTCCTCTCAACAAGTGTCAGTGAAGCAAAATTAGGAGTCAAATTTCCCAATTCAGAAATCTCTTGAACCTGCCAGTGCAAAGAATTATATCATATGCCCAATTTCACTGCCTTAAGAAATTGACCCTGGAAGAGGGATTTCCTTGCAACTGGTGTTTATTATCCAGTCCAGTTTTTTTAAAACTGCTTTTCTCACTTCTATGCCATCCATATTTCTTCTGTGACAGTATCTCTTCCTGGACCTTATATATACTCTGCTCCAGTGGTGGGATTTAAATAATTTAATAACCGGTTCTCTGCCATAATGATTTCTTCTAACAACCAGTTCACCAAACTGCTCAGAAACTTAACAACCGGCTCCCCCAATGTAGTGCGAACTGGCTGAATCCCTGCTCTGCTCTCTTTGGCCACCTCCTTTTTTGAAAAAATGCTTTGACCATTTTTTTTCCTTCTCAATGCTGCCTATGTTCCCAACTATTTTCTTTCCCAACTATTTTCCTGTAGCACTCTGGCAGCCAAAATGGGACGGGGGAGCTACCCACGCCCAATTTCTATTGCCATGGTGGTGCAAAATGCTGTCCAGACCCAAAATGGGGCACGGGGGGGGGCGCTCCCTCTGCCCCCACATCCCATTTTAGCCCTGTATGGCCTGCACCACCATGGCAGGCAAAAAAGGGTGCATGGAGGCCGCCTGCGCTACCCTGTGCCCCGTTTTGGGCCTTGACAATCTTCTGCATCATCCTGGCAGCCCAAACAAGGCAAGTAGAGGCTGCCCACCCACCTCCTGTGCCCTGTTTTTGGCCTGGAAAGCCTTCAGTTTGTTTAGTGACCATTCAAAGTTACAACAGCACTGAAAAATGGGACCTATGACCATTTTTCACAGTTACAACCCTTGTTGTTTCCCCATGATCACATGATCAAAATTGAGATGCTTGGTGATTGGTTCATATTCATGACTGTTGCTGTGTCCCAAGTCACGTGATCCACTTTTGCAACCTTCTAACAAGCAAAGTCAATGGGGAAGCCAGGTTCATTTAACAACCAAGCTCTTGAGTTATTAATTGCCGCTCACTCAAGACATACTTTTTCCAGCAAGCTGGCCTAGCTTACAGTTTAGATCTTGGACGCGATACAGCTCCTGCCAATTAGTAAATTAGTAAATGGATGTTGGGTTTTTATTAAGGGAATTTTAGCACAGGCTCTTAATTTAATTCTTTTTAATCGTATTATTGCATTAGTGTTATTTATTGTGGTTTTTAAGTCGAGGTATTATGGTTCCAGGGGGGATCGCTTCCAGTTTCGCCCCTCGTTTCAGGACAGGGGCCATGGCCAATTCCATTCCCGAAGGCCCTTTCGAGGGGGAGGCGGTTATCCCTTCTGCAGGGGTAGACAAACCTGAGCACGCCTTCCCGGTAGGCGGCTGCCTTAGAGCCTTCAGCTCGTTCTGGGCTCAGATCACTACCCATGCTTGGGTGGTGGATACTATCACTAATGGACTTAAGCTTGAGTTCCTGTCTCGTTCCCCGACCTTCTTTCGCTCCTTTCCTTCCTCCAAGAACCCGGAGAGACTGGCGCTTGTCTGCTCGGCCATCCGCCATCTCCTGGATGTCCGAGCTATTGAGCCGGTGCCCCCCGGGGAGGAGGGCCTGGAGTTTCACTCCAACCTGTTAATTGTCCCAAAGATTTCTGGGGGTTGGTGCTCCAATTTGGACCTAACACGTTTGAACAACTATATCGTGTATTGCCTCTTTAAGATGGCATCTCTAAGGTCCATCTTGCAAGGTGGAGGAAAGGTGATATCATGGTCTCCATAGATCTCACTGAGACCTACTTGCATATCCCAGTCTGTGCCTCTCACCACAGGTTCCTGCGATTTTCCTACCAAGGGCAGCATTTCCAGTTCAGGGCCATGCCCTTTGGGCTGGCCTCGGCACCTCGCATTTTTTGCCAAGGTGCTGGCGGCAGTCGCGGCTTACCTGCGCTCCATTCTGTGCACTGCCCTGGGTCCATCTCGATGGAGATAGGCGTGGTATACAAACTGAAATAAATTGAAATTGCTTCACTTAATAACTGTGCCATGAAAAGTTGTAAAATGGGACAAAACTCACTTAACAAATATCTCAATAACAGAAATGTTGGCTCAATTTGGTCGTAAGTTGAGGACTACCTCCAAATAAATATTCCAACATCAATTTAGAGATTGTTGTTTATATTGTCCAGGCTGATAGCCATTGATGTTTTTTTTAATTAATATTTTAATAATTCAATATAATTAATACTTACCAACGAAAGATGAAGTAGTGTTTATAGAGGATGGAGAGTCTATATCAGTGTTTCAAGCATGGCAATTCTAAGATGTGCAGACATTGCCTAAATGCTCTCTCATTCTTCTTTCATAATGCTTTGACACTACTTTCTTTAGACATTCATGCTTGAAAAATCTCTGCCAGAGCTACATGAGCTCTTCCTTCCAGGGCTAAATTCAAAAATCTTTAATTTAGGAGAAAAAACATACTGGGATAACATATGTAGTTTCACAGACAACTGTTGCAAGGCTGCAGATGGTACTGTCCTTTCCTCTCTCTTTTTCAAATAATTTATGAGGAAGCTATGGAATGAGGAGAAGATGTGTGTAACCAAAGGCTCACTTTAGATACTAGTGGAGGTTGTTTTAGAAGTTGTTTCTTTAAAAGAAATGCACAGTACAACCCCATTTTTCTTAGAATGAAATTTTATCAGAAAAAAAACATGAAAGAGTAAATATAACATACTCAAAAATTATGCTGCAATTTAACTAGGATTTCCAGGATAGAGAATTGAGAAAATTGACCAATTTTTCCCAAAATGTATGATCTTTCATTGACTCTTTTGAAGTCTTTAGAAAATATTTCCTTCTTATTCACCCCAAAAAGCATTTTCCTTGCTTTTGATTTACAATTTTAAATGCAAAACTGAACAAGCAGACTACACAATAAACGGAACTGCTGGGTGAAAATTAGATTTCAGAAGTGAAATTGAACAAATAGAGGGTTAGACAAAAAGAAGAAATGTGAGGGAAAAGGACTTAAATCAACAGGACATTCCACACTCCCGATATAATGGGAAAATAACAAGTTGTAGGAGTAATAACTAACATCCATACCTAGTTAGTTAATAATTTGATTTGATTTGATTTGATTTTTATACCGCGCCTATCTCCCCGAAGGGACTAATGTTAGTTTAATGAAATAAAAATAGCTAAAATTCTCCTCAAATTCTCAAAAAGTCAAAAAGTAAACAAAAAGGACTTAAAGAGACTAGTCCTTGGCTCTAAAGAAACTTTTGCCTAACACTGGAGTTTTTTTACAGCACTTATTCACCATAGCTATGTTAGCTACATTAGCATTAATGGTAAAAAAAAGATAAACAAATCTCAACAGTATGATGAAAAAGCAGTTTATGTGTAGTGAGATGTATAAATTAATTGAACGGTCCTCCAGAATCATAGAGTTTAGAATTCTACTGCCAATCCCATGAAATGAATAAAAATTGCTGAAGTGCATATTATTTGTTAGGTATCACTTGTACGTAACCATCACTCTCTTTTTACAACACATTTGTATTTTGCTGAATTTCCAATTATTAGAAATTGGTAGCGAAGGAACCAATTTTTGTAAAATGTTTAGCTAATGAAAGAATCCAGGGTTATGAAACAAAAATAATGAAAACATTCTTCCAAGTGGTGGGAAACCCTACTTATGAGCACTTGTCCTTCCAGCAACTTTAAGTTTTGTTTACTCATCACTAAGCAGGATGAAATTGTGATATATATGACATATATTTGTATAATAAATTACCAAATGATCCTGAGGTGTTGTTTTTTTTTTTTTGCATTATGTTGTCAATTCATGAGGTTTTAGTTATCATACATACACAGGAAATACTCACAGGTGCCTTTGAACACTCATAAAAATCCCTGATCTGTGGGAGAATTTAATGTACCCACTATTTGACAGAGATTTTCACATACAAGAGTAGAATAGATTGTTGTTATTATTATTTGCTAAATTTTGTACCAGGCTTCTACCTCCTCTGCACTTCCTCAGTTAGGAAGAGTGTGATAAGAGAAACCTCTGGCTTTCATGACTAAGGGGTGATTCACTGATGCCAGCCCAATGCCTTAATCGTTATACTACACCTGTTCCCTTCGGTCATTTAATTTCACTAATTCAGTCATTTTCAGGGCTTTGGGGAAGTAAGTTATAATGAAAACTGGCATTATTATTTTTTTTAAAGGAAGATATATTAATGGATTTTGTAGATGTTTTAATATAACTCTGCACCACAGCACACAAATCATTTTAATAAATAAATGATTTTAAAAAAATCTATTAGGATTCTTGGAATTTGTTCCTGTCTTCTTGGATAGTAGGTATTTCACCAATCTTATGTTCTCTGCAAACCTGATAAGCATTCTCCCTTCCTAGTAGAGTTAAGCTGACAGGCAAAGGTTCCCAGAGCAAAGATACCATTTGTATAAACAATCCACAACTGTTCAGTTTCAAAGCCATGAAGTGTCCAGCAAAGAGCCTGTTGAAAGGTGAAAAGAAAGAATGGGAACAGGTGTGACACTATGAAGGAGGGAAATGAAAACTTCCTCTGGTGAGGGCAATCAAGTTATAATAAGTGTTAAAATAGAAGGAAGGAAGGCTAAAGATTTGGTCAAATCAGCAGCAGGTTTCCAGGATATAATTTATCTGGCCCTGAAGACAGAAACATACATCTTCCGTAACCAAGAGATATAGAAGCATCAATCATATGTCCCATTCTTCACAATTACTTGGTGGAATGCCTACCCTCTGGTTGGAGAAGACAGAGCCAAAATAGGAATTTAATCATTCTGCCTTCTCTTTGTTACTTGATAGCTTTTTGTTGTCTGCATTGAGCAGATAATATATTAAGAGTTGTATAGACATCTTTTCTTTTTCTTTAAAAACACATATCCATTGTTAGAGAGCCAGTTTGGGATAGTGATTAAAGGCATTAGACTAGAAGTCAGGAGACTGCAAGTTCTAGTCTTACTCTTGAACCAGTTTCTCCCTCCCTCCCTCCCTCTCTTACTTAAAAAGGCAAGGGCAAATACTGCCAAGAAAATGGCAGGATCTATCCAAATAATCATCAAGTATAAAAACTGACTTGAAGGCATAAAAAAAACCCTAAACCATGAATATGCATCTCTTGCGCGAGCTGCACTAGCTGCCTGTCGTCTTTCGGGTGCGCTTCAAGGTGCTAGTTATCATCTTTAAAGCGCTCCATGGCTCGGGACCTAGCTATCTGCGGGATCGGATCCTGCCTCATACATCCTCACGGCCGATTCGCTCCCACAGAGAGGGACTTCTCCGGGTGCCGTCCACTAGACTTTGTTAGCGGGCGACGCCCAGGGGAAGGGCCTTCTCTGTGGTGGGCCCGGCCCTCTGGAACGACCTTCCCCCCGACATTAGAACAACCATGGACCTCCGCTTCTTCCGTCAGAAATTAAAAACACACCTTTTCTGCTTGGCCGGCCTAGGTTAGTCTCTAGCTTTAGGGTTTAGGGAATATTAGTTTTAATATGGGGATTTTAGTGCAGGGATAATCAGTTTAATTTGTTTTTATTCTAGTGTATTTATTGTATATATATTTTATGTGTTTTAGTCTTTTCCCTGTGCACCGCTCTGAGTCCCCGAGGGGAGAGGACGCGGTATATAAAAATAAAATATTATTATTATTATTATCTCACACATAGACATGTACTTTGCACATCTCAGTTCATTCTGAGCTTTAACTTTTCTGATATTTCTGTAATAGTGTGTGTGTGTGTGTGTGTGTGTGTGTGTTAGTTTTATCAGCTGTTCAATAAATAAATCACGGAGACTAGTATAGATCTATTTCGAGCGTTTTAGCTCTCATCAGCTAGCCATACCCTTACTGGGATTCGAACCGGGGCTGTATTGCATGTCAGGCAAGAGCCTTTAGCCATTCAGCCAGCCAGGTTCTCTTATTGCATCAGCTGAGACAGGAGGATAAGTATCTATAATTGTTCCACAACACCCTGTTAGGGCCCCAATTAAGGGAGGAAGCATACTGCTTTCCTCTTCTGCCTTTCGGCTCATCACCAGAGACCATCTAGACAGAAAGCCATGAATTCTGTTGTGTGATTTTTTTAATATGTGTGTTAGTTTTATGAGCTGATCAATAAATAAATCAGAGAGACTAGTATAGATCTATTTCAAGCTTTTTAGCTCTCATCAGCTAGCCATACCCTTACTGGGTATGCTGAAACAGTGCAAATTAGAACCATAGAGACAGATGAGCTAGTGAGGCCTTCAAATCCAAATGCCTGGACAGTGCAAAAATCCGAATTAAATATTCCAGATTAATTTGGATTTTTGCACTGCCCAGGTAGTCTAAGCATATTGAGAGACAGGTGCATTATATCTCATGAAGCCCTCATGTCTAAGTAATTGCTTTAATTATTGAACCATTCTTCCTGTCAGCAAATTTTTTAATGTTCACTTAGAATTTGCCTTCCTGTAACCTGAAACAAGTATATATACAAGTACATGTCTTGCATTAAGAAATAGAAAAAAACAAACACTTCTTTGTGACATATTTGAAAAAATCCATCATATTCCCCTGTTAAAAGCTAAACAGCATTAAGTGTTGTGAGGAATTCATATCTGACCTCTAATTATACCGAAATTCTTCAGCTATGCCTTTTAGAAACATCCTATTTATTTGCTTTATATCTTGTAACATCTACCCTAGGAGCCATTTTTGTGTCTAAGGCAATTAGGTTCTTTCAGGAAAGCTCCGGTGACACTTTCTCTCACGGAATACCCTATTCTTTCTGGAAGAATAGCCATATTTAATGAAAATCCCTAAGTGAGCTTGTGCCACTCCAGTTTGCATTTGAATCAAAATACATGGGCTTCGGATCTAACAAGAGATGGGATTCCAGGCGGTACTGCAGCGTCCCACTCCACTCATGTTGTGGGAAGTTGCAGTTCTGCTGGGATCTGGAGAGGCACGGCTGGTTCTAGGTCACTTCTAGAGCCTGGAACCCTCGTGCGCCGCGCCGCCTTTTTTCCTTCGGCAGAAGAGAAAGCAGGGCCAGCTAGGGGCGAGTGGGGCAGGGTCGCATTGCGGCCCCGCGTCGTAACGGACTCCAGGAGGAGGACAGGCCCCCGTTTCCCCCATTGTGACGCGCACTGAATTTCACTGTGCTGCGCAAGGCGCTGCGTGACCAGCTGGCAGGCCACTTCGGCCATGAAGCGGCAACAGCAGCGGCGTCGGCCGCGGCGCGGGTCGGGGCAGTGCTTCGGGGCGGAGAGCAGGTGGCGCGTCTCCCCGAGCGACAGAGGCGCGCCCAGCACCAACAAGGGCCGGAAGAAGCCGCCCGTCGTGTCCTGCTGCAGTCTGTCGGGCAGCGAGACCCAGCAAGAGATGACGCGCCGCAGAATCAGCCCCGGGCGCTTCTCTCCGCCGCAATGCTTCCCGGACGCGGCTTACAGCTCCGAGCCCGAAGCGGCGGGAGGCGAGGGCTGCCTTGGCCGCCTCCAGCTGGCGCAATTGTACCGCGACGAAGGCGGCATGCTGTTGCCGCGGAAAGGCAAGTACAGGGGAGCTTCGCTCCCGCACACTAAGGCTCCGGCCATCGCCACCGCCGCTTCGGCCCGTCTGCGCCGCCCCACCTTGCCCCAACAGCACCATTACCTCGCTCCGGCCGGCGAGGGCTGCGCTACTCCTTGCACCACTTCTTGTACCACCCTCTACGGCGGAGATTTTCAGCCCCACCACGAGCTGGCCGGACGCTCTCCGACAGGCAGGTGCACCCGGGTGGAAGAGCTGCTCCGGGACGACCAATGGGCCAGTCCTGTGACTAGAGCTCTGGAATATGGAACGGACTTTCCCACCGACATCAGCAAGCCACCGTCAATTTGCCCGTCTTCTTTTTCCTTCACTCAGATCGACCATAAAGCTTCTCCCAAGCTTGAGAAGAAGGAACCCAAAAGAAGGGATTGGCATGAGCCCTGTGACAGCAGCCCCAGCCTGGTAGACCTGATGCATTCCCTGAGGCAGTATGAAGAGGAAGACCCAATGGGTTATTTGGCCCCTAACACTTCACATCATCACCGTCACCACAGTCACCACAAAACCAAGAAGGGAGATGCTCAGGGCAGCCTCCAGGATCTGACTGAGAAGAGATATGAAGACATGATGCCAGATAGGGAAAAAAAGCTTGCTGCTTTGATGTTAGCTAGGCACCAGGAGGAGGAAGAGATGAAGGATAGGCAGCTCCAGGTCTCTGAGGCTTGGGAGAAGATGAGGCGGAAGGAGAAGAAGCACAAAGCGAAGATGGAAAAGGAGAGGCAATACCAGTTGGCAGACAACGTGGACCAATGGCAGAGGGACCGGGATCAAAGAAAAGCCAAGGCTAAGCTAGAGGAAGAGCAACTAATGGCCGCTAGGGAAAGGGATATTTTATTGCGTGACAAGAAGTGGAAAAAGCTAGCTAAGGAGCAGGAGTGTAGACGTAGAGAGAAATGTGAAAATGCCAGGCTTCAGGCTGAGTATAGGAAACGTTGCCAGGAAAAGCAAGTCTGGGATAAACGGTTGATGGATCGAAATGCCAAAGATCAGAACTCTCATGCATACAAAGAAAAGATGCTGCAGGCCCTGGAGAAGAGGCTTATAAAGGAAATGGAGAGAAAGAAGAGGAAGGTAGAACCGAATGACTATAAGAAACTCAAGCCCATGCAGGTAAAAGACCCAGTTGAGGACAAGCTCAAAGCTGATGAGTTGTACAAGAGGCTTTGCATTGAACAAAAGCTTCAGAGGTCTCAGGAAATCCTGGAGCAGCTGCTGGAAGAAAGGAATAGAGAACTAAAAGAAAAGCCGTACAAGGAAGAAGAGCATGGCGTAGTAGCCAAGGCGAGAGCTAAAGAGACAGAGGAGGAAAAGAGAAGGCGCAAGGAGATGTTGTTGCAAATTGCTGAGATGAAGATACAGCAGGCCAGGGAAATCATGAGCAAAAATATGCAAGACAGGGCACAACATATAAAAGAAATTAATTGCGCCAAGGAAAGGAACCACCATTGCCGTAAACAGAAGCTCGAATATGATGAAAAATGCCACCTTCGGGAATTGCAAGAAGCCTTAAGAAGAAAAGATATGAAATGCAATCAGCTTCTAAGGTACAAGGACGCAGCTCTTGAAGACTCTAGGAGAATAGCCAGAGCCCCATATGGCCTTAGAGACAAAATGAGAGACATGATGAACCACAATACATTTGATCCAATGGCTTTAGAAGCCCACCGTCCAAATTGCCCCAGAGGCCTGTAGTGAAATTTAAGGAAACACACTGTCTTCTGCAAAAGTAGATGGTTGCAATGCATTCATTTTGTAGAACTCTGCATTGCTGTACACTAAAGTGATTTCAGCCTTAATTACTCTTTGACTGATAAGTACTGTGGTTTAAAGGAATTTACAATATACACTAAAAAGCTCTGATGTGCATTTGTAATGTTATTGTGAACAGAAAATACTGACCATTATCCACATACTACTATGAACAACTTAATGCTACACAGAATTTAGCTATAACAATGCAATACATTTCGATTGAATATTCCTGTAACAATAATTTTTTAAAAATTATATTTCATAATGGGCAGATTGAGATAAAAAAATTATGTTTTACCAAATGTGACATTTAAAACATTTCAGTTCAAGGTATTCATTTGGCCAATCAACTATTAATTCATATTGTTCTCGACTTATGGCCACAATTGAGTCCCAAATTTCTGTTGCTAATAAGACAGTTGTTAAGTAAGTCATTTCCCATTTTACACACTTTTTTTGCCATGATTGAGCAAATCATTACAGCTGTTAAGTGAAACACGTGGTTAAGTGAATCTGGTTTTCCCCATTGACTTTGCTTGTCAGACACTCACTAGAAAGATTGTGATGAAAATCTCAGAACCCTAAGGATTCTACAACTATCGTAAATATATACCGTGCTTCCCTGAAAATAAGACAGGGTCTTATTTTCTTTTGACCCCCGAAATAAGCACTTGGCCTTATTTTAGGGGAGGTCTTATTATTTTTGAGGAGGAGGCGAGCATGGTCATCTGATGGCTGCTGTTGTGTTGTAATATTTTTGGGAGGACTTATTTTCAGGGAAACAGGATTACTTGTTGCAAAGAACCCAAATTTTGATCATAGACTGAAGAGATGCTGCCATGGTCGTAAGTATGAGAACTGGTCATAAGTCACTTTTTTCAGTGCCATTGCAACTTTGAATAGTCATTAAATGAACGGTGGTAAACTGAGGACTACCTGTACTAATATTCCAGAAATATTTTTCAAATCATTTTTATATATGTCTAAATAAGCCAAGCAATAATTTTCAATCCATATGTTAACCATAAATCCCATTTGTTCCTTTGGTGTTTATAAGCCTTTCCTGGGATTTAACAGACATAATGAATGTATTTTGTGATATTAGGAATTTATTATTGTATGGCTATGTACTTTAGGACACACATTGTATCATCGATGCTAATTTTGTAAAATTTTCATAATTTTATAAAAACTTTTGATGGCAAGTACACATGTGCTAACTATCTATCATTTAAAATACTTTTAAATAAAGCCTCACCAGAATCTGTTCATTTGTTAAAAAAAATATGAAATTGTATTATTTGATGTTTATATTCTGAGATTTAATCTGCCAATAAGCATTAGCTGTTTTTGGTAAATTGGCTGGAGAAAATAAAGACATGAGCCCACGAAACACTTATAAGTCTTCATAAAAACTTGGTAGAAAGTTTTTCAAAGCACGTTGAACTTGAACTGAATTTGCCAGGAGTTAGCGCAATAAATAGCCTTACAATTTTTGGTTTTTTTTCTCTCAACGAGTGTAGTTGTAAAGCTGAATTACAAATTGATTGGATTTCCTTTGATACACATTTTTTTTAAAGTAGTGTCTTTAGCTAGACATACTAGTTAATACTTGTTCAATATTAGAGAATAATAGAGAATAATATTGAGGCCACATTGCACAAATGACCATGTTGAACTAAAAAGAATTGGCAGTGTTTTGTTTCTAAGATCCTTAGGCAGCAGTAGATGCTAGATTAAGACCTCACTAATGATCAAGGCCAAAGGCAGCATGATTGTGATCAAGGTTTCTAGCTTTCATACTAGATCCTCTGTTACACACAGATCATACATAAGTCCTGTGCCAGTGATAAAAAAGTTTATCTGCTGATATCTCATATTGCTGGGAGAGGAGTCTTAAATGTTTAAATGGGAAAGGCTATATCTCTTTTATCCACACTTATTTAATTCTGTTCATATTAACTGCAGAACTTCAAAAAAAACATGCCTCTAAGAGATCCTGTGTATTTAGATAGCTCCTTGAGCAGCTGTTTGGTGGAATATCAAGAGTCTGGAAAAATAAAGCTGCAACTGTTGGCTCTAGCATTATTACTAGGTGTAATACAGCAGATTAATTCCTGTATACTTCAGTGGAAGCAAATCAGCTTGAACCATAGTACTTACTTAACTTGTTTCATTGGATTCTTTATATCACAATAATCCAGAGATTTATTACAAATACAGCTCATCACAAAATAGCCTTTTTTTGGTAATGTGCTTACAGGGGTTATTGTCAGGCTTGACTCCACGGGCATAATTGGAACTGTAAGCTCAGAAGAATCAACTTCAGATAAACAGTTTTTAAAAAATAAAATAAAATTTAGAAAGTGAAAGAATTCCAGCAGAGCAATGTATCAAGACTAAGCCCTGTTTATGGAGCCAATATTCAAACCCTTGTGTACCTTTTTTGGTTTTTGGTTTCTTTCCCTACAGAATGCATTGGTTAAAGACGCAGTTTCCAACTGTGTCTTGTTTTTGCAACAGATCTCTCATATTTTTGGCTGTATGAGAAGTCTCATACCTATGCAGCAGTGGTGGGTATCTGCAGGCTCGCACCTACTCGCAAGAGCTGGATGGTGAAATTTAGAGAGCCGGTGAGGGTTCCACCAGTGGACCCAGAAGTAAGTCTGGCCTGCCGCTGCTAGTAACCCAATGGGAAGGAAAAGAAAGGAAAGGAAAGGAAAGGAAAGGAAAAAGAATTTATCATCACAATTAAGCCCAAAATTTTGGTTGCTAAGCAAGAGTGTTGTTAAATGAGTTTCACCATATTTTACAAGTTGGCCACTCCCACCCTGTCACATGACAGCCAAGCCACGCCCACAAAATAGGCCACACCTAGAGAGTAGGTTCTAAAAAATTTTGAAACCCACCACTGCTATGCAGTATCCCTGCAGTTTTTCCTGGTGAACAGAGACGATTTAAACTCTATTTCAATCTAGTTTTTGGACCAAATATTTCATGGTTGCGTTGATACATATCTTGGAGAGAACTGCTGAATGCAAATTTACCGATCATGCTTAATCAGCAATTTCTGATACATTTAAGCTATACCACCATTCCCTCCCGGGATGTCTTCATGAATTGAGAATAGACAGAACTTTTATTGTAGTTGTTTCTCCTACTTGAAGAGATGGTTCCCAAATATAGTACAGTGGTTATTGTAATTCTTCATCTGGCAGCTATTTTCCAACATACGGTGTTATGCCTCAGTGGCAAAGTGCAATACTGCAGGCTACTTCTGCCTGCCGGCTGCCTGCAATTTGGCAGGTCAAATCCCACCAGGCTCAAGGTTGACTCAGCCTTCCATCCTTCCAAGGATGGAAGGATGGAAGGCTGATAAATGAGAACCTAGATTGTTGGGGGCAATATACTGACTGTAAACCTCTTAGAGAGGGCTGTAAAGCATTGCAAAGTGGTATATAAGTCTAAATAAAGTGCCATTGCTATTGCTATGCAAGGGGAAGGCTAGAAAAAGAGAGCAGAACCTGAGAATACCCTGTGAGTAATTCTTGAGTAGAGGAAATGATACATTTCTACACTGAGTTGTAATCACACAGTATATTTATCACTTGGTTGTGCTCATAATTGACATTACAGGCTTCTGTGACATTTATGCAAAATATGCCTGTTACCAACTGGGATGGCAACAATGCCTTTTTCTAGGCACCATTCATTCATTCAATTTCATTCAATTTCAATTCATTCATTCAATTTTGCATTGGTTGATGATCTCTGGCAAGCCCGAGTCCTGGTCCTATTAGATCTCTTGGCAGCTTTTGATAACATCGACCATGGTATCATACTGCGACGTCTTGGGGGTTAGGAGTGGGGGGCACTTTTGCAGTGGTTCTCCTACCTCTCGGATCGATTGCAGTTCGAATTGACGAGGGCAGAGATCGACCCCGAGGCGCCTCACTTGTGGGGTGCCCCAGGGGTCGGTTCTCTCGTCCCTCCTGTTCAACATATGCATGAAACCACTGGGCGAGATCATCCATGGTTTTGATACCATGCTGATGATACCCAACTTTTCATCTCTACCCCAAACCACCCCAACGATACCCTCGACGTGATGTTCCAGTGCCTGGAGGTTGTGCGGATCTGGATGGGGATGAACAGGCTCAAGCTCAATCCCTCCAAGACTGAGTGGCTGTGGTTCCCGTCATCCCGATTTGTGCATTGCGTACCATCTTTGATGATAGAGGGTGAAACTTTAGCCCCCTCAGAGAGGGCCCGCAATCTGGGAGTCCTGGATACGCGGCTTAGTTTAGAAGAACACCTTAGGGCTGTGACCAGGGGGGGCCTTTTACCAGGTTTGTCTGGTATGCCAGCTGCGCCCCTTTCTGGATCGGGATGTCCTGTGCACAGTCACTCACGCCGTCGTCCTCTCTTGCCTGGACTACTGTAACGGTCTCTACATGGGGCTGCCCTTGAGGAGCACCCGGAGGCTCCAGCTGGTCCAGAATGCGGCATGCAGGTTGTCATGGGGGTACCTTGGTGCTCCCATGTTACACCCCTTTTAGGTGGCCTGCACTGGTTGCCGGTTGTCTTCCGGGTGTGATTCAAGGTGTTAATTACGATCTTTAAAGCGCTCCATGGCTTAAGCCCAGGGTACTTGCGAGACCACCTAATGCCACCAGTAGCCTCCCATCGTCCAGTACAATTTAACAGAATCGGCTTCCTCATGGTAGACATGCACAATTTGAGTTTGTCCATAGAATTTATATTTCAATTTTATGAGGTACTTCAATTAGAGTAGATGTTTAGCAATATGTAGTAATAATCTGTTACTATCTGTATAAATAGAGTTCTTAGGCCCATCGTTCCCCATGCTGAATAGAGATTTATAGAAGTTGAAAAGCAGAAGGAAACAATTCAGAATTTTCATTTTGGGTTGGAAGCCATACAATCTGATTTATCAATGCATTTGGGTAAAATAAAATATTTTTATGTCAACTGGGTTTACTACAATGCTTTTTTTGTCCTTTGGTTGTGTCCCAAAGTGACAATTGTGGGGAGTTCTGAAGGACCTCTAGAGTTCTGGAGGATCTTGTACAGTTGTCAGCAACTGAACCCAGTTCATTAATTAATTTTAACCCATTAATTTTGTCATGTAAAAATATTAAGTAATAAATAGAAATTTTCAGTACTTAAAAACACTTTTATTGTATATTCATGACACAATTTTTAAAAAGTGTATAATACAATTTTGGAACCTTGTTTACTGTGATGAAAATATCTTGCTTTAGGATTTTATTATTTTCAGATAGTGATACGATTACACCAAGTTTGCAAAAAAATATTTTCCATACAGGCTGGCCTTAATATTTTCTGACTAAATAGATAAAAGGAAATTGGCTCTTTTATTTTCCTGTGATAGCATCCTCGTATCAAGTATTGATAATATGTTTTAGAGTAGGGATTCCCAAACTTGGCAACTTTAAGACTTGTGGACTTCAACTCCCAGAATTCTCCAGCCAGCATAACATAGCTGGCTGGAGAATTCTGGGAGTTGAAGTCCACAAGTCTTAAAGTTGCCAAGTTTGGGGACCCCTTTTTAAAGTTTAAAAAAAAGGGTGGATCTAAATTTTATTTAAACCTACTTAACAGTTTATTCTTATCTCTAGCTGTTAATGGATTGAGGTAGGATATGGGGGTAAAGACCAGGGAAATTATGTTTCTATTAACAAGGAATTGGGTAAGGGGAGCTTTGTGAATTTTATTTTATACAAAACTTAAATTTTAAACTTTCGTAATATAAGCTTATAAACTTTTTTAAATATCTTGGATCCACCATGTTGTTGGTGTCAGAATGCCTTTGAAATAGATAAATTCCTATTGTGATAGATATGGCCTTGTAAAATTTATTCTGATGGAAATTTTAACTGGGAGCAAGGTCAAATGTTAGCAATCTCACAAAAAAGAGGTAGCAAAACATATCTAGTGCATTTCCAGTGCAACAGCTTTGATATATTCCAAATAGATTCTGGTACTTGGGATGAGGTTAACTTTGCTGCTTGAGAAAACTGTACAGTTTATACTTCATGGCTACTGTGGTCTGAAGGGAAGCCGAATCCACAAAGCCTCATAATTGTACTATTTTTAGAAAGGATAAGAAAAAATGTTTTTCATAGAAACATAGGCTATATTCCTGAATGACATGGGAGGTAGTAGGTCCTATGTCATATCCTTAATTCTGTGTTGCACAGCAAATTTTCTCCAACTATTTAGGTCATTAAAGAAACACAGAACACAGTATAAGGCTTTCTGTGTGGATATAAGACTCTCACTACCAGAGCTTAATTTATTGAAAATGAGGAACGCTATTTTGTTGCACATCTAACACTTCCTGATAAGTCATTTGGTGTGAATAGAGATGTGTTTCTATTGGAAGTTTGTATTATCAATATAGCATTCCTCTAATGAAACAGATGAGGGCACTAAAGAGTTACAAAATTATTTCTGATTCCAGAAAAGCTGTTAGTGAGAGATTTGTAAGTAGTGCAATTTATTCTGGTCCTACAATGTACACATATCAAAGAAATAACATACAACTGACAGTGTCTATTTATTCAGAAGCCAATGTTATGTCTAAAAGGGATTTACTACCTTATGGATGTGTCTAGGACTGTATTTTTATGAAAAATGACTCAGTTCAAACGTGAAGCATTTGAAAATTCTATTGACACTCCTAGAAGAATCAGATAAATGCTAAGTTTCACCCTTTGAATTAATGCAGTTTTTGTTGTTTTTTAAAGAAAAAAGTCTTCCTGAGAGATAATACTTACTAGACTGTGGCAGAATCACACTATATTTTTGAATATTAAATTTAAAAATATATATTCAAATTTCAATTTCAAACTTTTATTGTCAATGCACAATATGTGTACGATGGATGACATTGACTGAGCCTCCCTTAGTGCCCCTCCCCTCCATACAATACAACTCACGGTGAAGATGGAAAATCCATAACGCAATAAATCATATTAATAAACACACAGTCCTATTTCACCAATGTGAACATATTGCACATTGTGCCAGCCCTGCAAGTCTATCGTACTACGTAAATATGATGTTATTTTCGCATTACTAAGCAGCACTAATATACAAGTGCTGCTACACCTTTGCATTATATTAATACAGATGGAATTTCTTAATAGTTAACAAGGGTTACTCAAGGTTTTTTAGGCCTTCAACAAATTCAGAAAAGCAAAAACTGAAGAACATTCAATTTATATACACTAAGGTTATATTTTACATGGCATGGCTTCACACATATTTCACACATAAATGCTTTATTTTATTGTGTATGGAAACATCAATTATGACCTAGAATGAAGTGAAAAAGAGTGACGTGTGAAATATTGCAATTGTTACAATAGTTCCTATTTTTGCTATAGTACATTCTTTGAGCTATTCTATTTTCTAAACACATTCACCCACAGAGAACAGAAAGACATGACCCTTTCCCCTCTTTCATTGAAAATATGGGTATGAAATAACCTCCAACCCAAATTAAACGTTTCTTATGTGTTCAGTTATGCTGTTCCCATTTCGAATGCCTGTCCTTAGTGCTAATCAATCACCATTTCCAAATCACAGAATTGCCTGACACCAGTTTTGGGGAATAAATTAAAGAAAGTGTTGCCTGGCCAGGATGCACTCTTGAGGAACAAGGGTGTGGTAATTAGGATTTCTGTTTATGATGTTTTTGTCCAAAACAGTCACAATGTTTGGTACGGGTCACAAAGGGAGAGGCGAACAAACTTCTACTTAACAGATTGCTATTTTGCCAGAACTGTTGCTTGGATTTTTTAGAACCACTTAGTACAAGACTGGGTGTCTATACTGATAAAGACCAAGAAGACCGTTATGTAAACATTCAGATACAATCTTCTCCATTATCAGTTGAAGTTCGGGCGATCTCACCAAATCACAGGAAACAATCTGACAGAAAATAAAATATCAACTCCTTACCGGACACTGGGGTATATTAATCATAGATGGGAAATCATTCAATTGTCAGCATCCTTGGAACTCTATCCCTTGCCTCTTAGTAAATCATACTGAGAAGATTTGCTGACAAATCGTTTGCCTGTAAAAATTGATAAATTAGGACGTGCATTCACCAACTATTGCAACACAGTCCAGGGGTGGAGATGTTATGATTTGTGAACTTCAACTCCCAGAATTCCTGAGACAGCATGGCTAAAGAATGGCTGGCTCAGGAATTCTGGGATTTGAAGTTCACAGTTTTTAAACAGGCAATAGTTCCCCACTCCTGTTCTAGACTGTCCTTGAAAGAACATATGGAAGCTTCATTTGATCCCAAGTGCAATGCCACATTCCACATTCTGCAATGCACTATGCTCCACTGCTGCTATCTGAGCTGCTCTGCTTCCTAATAGGCTTTTGGGGTACAATTCAAAGTGCTTGTAGTCACCTTTGGAGCCCTACATGGCATAGGGCTAGGTTACTAGTGTGCCTCTCCCCAACTGATTCCTGCCTGTCCTATCAGATTGGACAGAATGGGCTCGCTCTGAGTCTCATCAGTGCAGCGGTGTCACCTGCTGGACTCCAAGAGGCATCTCTTATATGTCCCTTAAATAGCCCCCCCCCCCTCCAATACAGATAGAAGTGTCAAATTCTTACCAGGGGTGGACTTCAAAATTTTTAGCAAGGGGTTCAATGGCATAGTCAACCTCCTGCACCATGGCAGGGGAGCATTTTTGCCCTCCCCAGGCTCCAGAAGTTTTCCTCGAGCCTTCTGGAAGGCGAAAATGGCCGCCCCATGCTCTGGAGGCCCTCTGGAGGAAACGGGCCCGTTTCTGGCCTTCACAAACTTCTAGTAGACCCGTTCCAGTAGATTAGCACATGCCCTGCACTTATCTGCATCCAAAACGGGCCGCGTGGGGATTCCTGGGAGGGGCAGGTGAGGCCATCCAGGAGTGGTGTTTGGGGGTTCTCCGAACTGCACAGAATCTTAGTAGAGGTTCTCCCAAACCCCAGCGGCCCACTCCTGATTCTTACCCTATGGACCTATACAAATCTACCATGATCCTATTGAAATTGGAGAAATGATTGAAGCAACCTATATTTTATAAATGTAAGATTAGATTCTATTACTGATATAGGCCATTAACAGAAATAGCTTGGAATACACTGCAGCAGCAAACCGACTGAAGAAAAATGTGCTGCTTTAAAAAATATATATACCTGGTCAAATGATTACTCCATGTAATTTGGTACAGATTACTGGCAATCACTTCCCACAATTTCAGACAAACGTTTTCTCCAGTCCTGCCTCCAGATGTTAGGCACTGAATCTACATTTGACCAGTAAACTATGGTTCTTTTCTCAGCATTATTTATTTTGTAGGATTACCACAGTTGTGTAGATATTTGTTAATGAAACATTCACATCTGACTGTTCTAGTTTTACAGGAACATTGAAACAATTATCCTCTTTTCAATTACTGCTAACTATTTTTGAAGGCAGAATTGATGAGAAAGAGTTCTTCCTTCTTCAGTGGAATGGAAGACTTATCACGTTTGGGACTTTCAACATCAGAGATTTATATGCTCATGCTACATTCTTGTAATTCCTTTGTCTTGTTGAACTTTAAATTAATAGATTAGCTACGACAAGGAAGAATTACAAACAGCCTTGCAAAATATAAAAGGGCTGTGTGAAACTCTTCCTAAGGAGTTCTGGTGCTTTATGAGTTTGGTTCTAATAAGAGAGGATCAATAACTCCACAGTTCAACCCTGAGCTACATAAACTGTATTCTCTTCTATTGAGATCAGTTCTTTCAGTTCTGTGAAGAAGTGGGTCTTCTAAGGCTAAGGTAACTGAGAAGTATTGTGACCAGGTGCACAATCAATATATCAATACAAGCTCATTTGGTACTTCACAGAGAACCAACAGGATGGTCCATTCCAACTCTGTTATTCTGGTGTAGGGTCTTCTGCTTGAGCAAGGTTGGACTAGAAGACCTCCAAGGTCCCTTCCAACTCTATTAGTTTATGTTTTATGTTCTAACCCATCCAAGCTCACTATTCTAACCCATCCAAATTCACTATCAGCTAAATCAATGTCTGGAAAACATAATTTTCCAAGCATATACTTGCATTTTGCCAGAATTGGTTTTACTAAGACTATAGTATTCCTTTGAATGATTTGTAATTTTACCATGTATGTGTACATCAGTGGTGGGATTCAAAAATGTTTACTACCAGTTCTGTGGGTCTGGTTTGGTGGGCATGGTTTGGTGGGCATGGCAGGGGAAGCATACGGCCAAATCCCCATTCCCTCCCTCAGCTGGGACTCAGGAGGCAGAGAATAGATGATGGAGGAGCCAGTCAGAGGTGTTATTTACCAGTTCTCTGAACTACTCAAAATTTCTGCTACCAGTTCTCCAGAACTGATCAGAACCTGCTGAATACTACTTCTGATGTGCATATGATGGTTTCAGGAAAATATTTTTAATACTCAGAATTATAACAGAAATAGATAATGAATAGTACTTGGAACTATCTTCTTTTACACAATTTGTGTAAGATACAGGGAAAAATATGATAATTTATTTCACCATTCCTTTGTAGAAAAATTATTAGTAATTAATGGATAAGTTAATTACTAATAATTTTTCTACAAAGGAATGGTGAAATAAATTATCTTATTTTTCCCTGTATCTTACACAAATTGTAAAATAAATGTTTAACTGCTTTTTGTCACTTTCCGGTCCATTTTTCTACATGCAATCTACGAGTACTTGTTGGAATCTAGGATATAATATTTCAAGTTAAGTTTTTAAGTTTTATATACAGACAATATATTTAACAATTCTACTGCTTCTCAGAATCAACCAACCAATCAAACTGGGAGCCATCATTTTTATTCCTGACACTTTCCTAGCCATTCTTCATCACAGAAAGACTGCCCAGACATGAAAGAGTGGGGTTGTCAGGGTTAACCCTTGTCTGATGATGATGTAATGGATAAGGTTCACCGTGATTGGTGGCAGCCAGTCATGTTCTATCCATGCATGGTTTAGCAGACAGTTTTCAATGCTTCATGCCGGAGTTGAATCTGTCCTTTCAAAAGACAGGCTGAAGGAAAGTTATTCACCAGCACACAAAATACCAATGAAGCATGAAAGCAAAGAAATTTTTGCATTCAAGGACAGGCTGTTTCCAGTTCTTTTACTAACAGCTAGTGGCTACAGATAAGATAGATATTATGTAAGTATACAGCTCTATAAGCTGTGAGGGAGGCCCTTTCACAGATGTAGACAGACTTTTAGGTAAGAGACAAGCAATAGAATTTGTAAGTTGGAGGTGAGCCAGTCTCTGGAGGACAAAGCTGAAACTTAATTGAAGAAGGCAAGAAATGGCTGTGGATCATAAAGGTGATGAGAGAATGGGAGACATTAACATTTATGAGCCAATTTTGTGGATATATAATTTCCTGGTGTTTTAAAAAGGAGAAGACTTTTCAGGGCTTAATGTTTTCTACTTCAAAACAGTAGGGACCTACTATCAACACTGATTGTCAGATTTCCAAAGGCTGTGGAAAAATTGATGGTTATATGTGGTCTTAGGGTTACCCCATTTCTGTAAACAAATAACACTCTAGCAATATGATGTTGTTCTTAATGTTGGTTGCTTCCACAAGACATTCACACTTTCATTCAGAAGATGGAAGAGTGTGAGATGGACCCAAAGAAATGTGAGACAAAGGAAAGCAGCTGATGTTGATCTCAAGGTTTGCATAATATTTGCTAAGTGCCATGTTGGGAGCTGTTCATGGACAAATTGAGCTGGTGCAGGTTCTTGCACAGCAAAAATCAGGAGTGAATTGAGTTTCAGAGATTTTAATTTTGTTCTAAGCATTTTTTTTTCACCCACCTATTCTGCTACTGTGAAGTATAAAATAACCTTGCTATGAACAGAAATCATTTCCCATTCTCTGGAGATACAAAACATAGAAGCTCAACAATGAGCTTCTATTTTTATTTGTTCCTTTCATTTTTATTCCATTCTTTCTTGAGAGGGTTCTGAGTGTCATATTACAGTCCTGCGAAGACAACACAGCTGCTATAAAAGAAATGTTAAAACAGGAGGTGTTCTTCCCTTTTATATCCACAATTGCTAAGGAGAACACACATTTACTATTTGACTGAAATATTTTAGGTGACGTTATCGTCCTTTGTAATTTGAGTGCCAAGAATGGTTGGGGAAATAGGTTTTAGGTGGCAAATGGAAAATATGCATCGAAGACAGACAATGAGATTATTAAGTTTATTGAGTTTATGAAGCAGATGTAATACAATTCCTGATAAAAAGCAAAAATTGAACTCTCCTGCTTTTGTGTTCTTGCTGATTACTAGCCATAGGAAGCAAAAATGAGATGGAACAAAAGCTTTATCAGAATGATTATCTGGAGTTCTCAAATGCTTCTCCCATCGTTTTCTCAGTCATATCTTTCCATCATCTAAGCCACTGCATTTCCACTGCAGGGAAAAAAGGAAATTTTGTACCTCAAGATTATTATTCAAAGCATTGTTAAATCAAATGAACTACAAGGTTAAAACTCTGCTTTTGAAGAAACTTTCTAATATTACCCTGAAATTCTCCCATTCTCACTTCATCACAGTTGTTGGATATGACTGTGTATTTTGACTTAGCTGGGGGAAGTGTTCTAATAAGGATAATCAATCATTCTGCTTTGGACTATTTGGAAGAGGAAATGAAAGGAAGGACAATTATAGAAAAAGTGCCCATCTATGAGTGAAATTTAGTGGTGGTGGTGGTGGTGGGGAAATAACCCAGTAGTGTCACAAAATCCTGAGTTTGGCAACCAGGAATTGTGAAGGACTTCATAAGCTCACAGAGGGTGCTGGATCTTCCAGTTGAGATGTGTCAGTTACAAAGAAAATACTGTAATGAAAGCCAATTACCTCATCACCAACCCACGGAATAAAATGATCCGTCTAATTTTTCTTCCTTACAAATTGCCAGAGAGGTTACTCGAGTTCAGGCAGGCTCATTAAAAGCCGTGCCAAACATGGTGAGAATGGATGGAAGGATTTCAATAAAAAGCAGCCTCAAAGCTATTTTATACAACCCAATTGTTACTCGGCTCCTGCTTAACAAAGACTTGCATTGTTGGGGGGGAAATTTTTTGCTGCTGTTGGGTGGGAAAAAGCACAAAACTGAAGTGCCAAATTATATTTAAAAAGGAATGTGAACCAAGAAATTATGGCAATTATGGCAAATGATATAACTATACAAAGAAATTAATACTTGAATACTTCCTTTAGAAAGAGGGATTGACAAATAGAGATTGCTTTGCAACATTTCAGCCAGTTCTCTTTCTTTCTCCCAGTTTCCTGTTGTCAGGAAAGGATCACTGTAATTCATGTTTCTTTTTCTCCATTAGTTTGAGGTGTCTGGACTGAAGTGCCCAAGTCCTGCACGGCTTTGAAAGTGATGGAACCAATAGGGATGTATTACAGACAAGGGGAAATCCAAGTTGTATCCAGGTTGGTAACACCTTTGCCCAGTTTGGATTGGTGCTACAGGAGGTTCCTCTGCTAGTAGATGCTCAAGCCCTGGCCCTCAACAGCATCTGCAGGCTCCTGCTCCCTTTCTCAAAAGGGTTAAAGCAACATCTTGCCATAGCACCCCAAGAGCCATGGTGTGAAAAAGTGTTGGTCTTCCATCATAATGGTGCAATACTCCTTTCATCAGATGGACCCACTTAATACTCCTTTCTCCAGGGGCACTGCACTTTCCCTCATGAGACTGCTTATAAAAACTGTTAAGGTTTACCTCTTAGAGATCTATAGAACCATCTTTTCCAATTAGAATCATCTAAGATGTTCTGTAGAAAGTTAGCACCAGTGGTGAAATTCAACTTTTTTTACTACCAGTTCTGTGGGCGTGGCTTAGTGTGGCTTGGTGGACGCAGCAGGGGGAGGATACTGCAAAATCTCCATTCCCACCCCACTCAGTGGGCAGCCAGAGGTGGCATTTGCCAGTTCTCCGAACTACCATGTATTTCACAGTATAAGACTCACTGGAGTATAAGACGCACCCAGGTTTTGAAGAGGCAATTTTTTTTAAAAAAGCAGGTAGGTAGATAGAGGGATACAGCAGGTGCTTCCACTTAGGGGGAACTGTTCACATATTTGAGGAATGTTGTTTTGTGATACCATTTCTCTGCTTCCATCACCAGTGGGAAGAACCTCAAGTATTTCCACAGAAGGAGGAACTGACCATGGACAGAGATTTTAGGTTTTCCTGAATGTGAAAACAGGATTCTTCCCTTGACCTTTCATACACACACACCGGTAGACCAGACCATGACATCAACTCCACAGGAAGACTAAAACCCCTTTTATTGAGATTGGACATTTCTACAAATAACTCAAGCTGGTGAACATATCCAATACATTTTCTTCCTCCTATTTTCCTGCTGTGAAGTGAGTCAGGCTAAGAAAAGTGACTGGCCCAAGATCATTGGGTTGGCTTTCATGGCTAAAATGGAATTTAGTCCTATGCCCTGATCACTAGACCAAACTGGCTGTCATGATTTAACTATATTAACATAGTCATTCAAGTCTGATTGTGCTATACTTTCTTTTCCTCCTCCCCATATTCCTGTGAATCATAGATGTCTGCCTGATTTGTTCTGAACTCAAAAATGATTTAAACCCTTTTGACCGTACACGAAGTCTCCATATTTTCATCAAGGTCATCTTCCTTACTCTCTACACCACCCCTGGGAGGAACTGGATGATTAGAGATTACGACCGAGGGTCAGGCACTTGTGGGTGGCATTGCACAGCTGTCCCACATTTCAAGGATACAAGCAAGAGAGGTTGCCAATATGTGCAGTTTCTGGATGCACAGCCTGTTCCACACACTCCAGCATTCCCTTGTCCCTGTCTCACACATAGCTCTCCGGTATAAACAGATGTGTGTCTTATCAGTTGTTTTGTTGTTGCTTAACTAAAGGAAAACATGTAATTAAAATAAATATTTCCACTGCTTTCTGGTTAACATTGAACATAATTTTAATATTGCATTACAGGATCAAATTATATTTGAGCTCTTTGTAAAAATACTGAAGTTACGTATTTTTAAAAAAAATTATATGAATAATGTTCTGAAAATAATAGCACTCCATTATTTTTATGTTATTTATACAGGGATGACACAGAAATATATGTTTATCATATTTTATCTATATCCTAAATTGTTGTATTTTATTCCAATTCCATTTTAAATTATATTTTATCAAATTTCATTTTAAATTGCTTTTATCAAATTTTAGTAATAATTTGTTTCTTGAACTTTGCACTTTGATATGGCCCAAGGGCTTATCAATAAAGACTCAATGATTATGTTATTTATATAACACTATATTATAGATTTCTTCAGTGTATGCCGGCTCTTTTATTTTTCTGGCCCTTTAAGCAATTCTTAAGAGTCATCAACTGGTTTTTTTTCTACATGGGCTAGATCAAAAAGTCAAAAACTATGTGGCTTATTAATTAAGCTAGCATTTCATAAAGCACAAATAAAATTATGTGTATCTATATGTTTATGTACAATTTTTAAATGATCTTAATGGAAAATCTGATAGTACTGTTAAGCTGGAAGAAGAAATGCATATTTTAAAAACATTTTTGGCATAACAGGAATGAACCCATTATTTCCCAGATACATGTATAGCTCCTTTAATTTTTTTAATAGATGGATAGATAGATGGATAGACAATAGACAGACAGATGATAGATAGATGATAGGATATGGCCGGGGGGGGGGGGGTTGTTTCTTTTCAGTGAAAACAACTCAAGAACATAAGCAAAACTGGGAATAATAGAAAACACTCAATAGATCTCTCTTTTGTTGTTGCTAAATTAGAAAGTTTCTGTGTAGAAACTTACAAATGCCTGAAAAAATTACCATGGCAACCATCTGTCTATTTATCTACTTTCTCCAGGATCAATGGATAGATTATGAGGAAATTCAAGTTTCATTCTATTGTGTCATCTAATTCTAGAACTTTGGGCATTGTTTAAGAATTCTATACTTAAGTTTATGTTTTCATATACTTGATTCCAGAAACGTAGATTGTCTAACTGATAGGTTCCTTTGTTTCTTAAATGTTCATCTATTGCAAATTTCTGCAGCTATATATGTTAATTGATACTGCCTCCTATTTCAGTTTTGCATATCTTAGGTTGAGAGGCTGGAAAATGACAATCACTTTAAATGAATGAATGAATGAATAAATAAATAAATAGAATCACAAAGAAAATCTATCTAACTGCATTCTATACAATCAAGATCAGCCCTGAGTAAATGTAGCTTATTTTATTATTAATGTGTACTTTTATATGATTTTTAATTATTCTTCAATATTTCATGGTCTCTGTTGTTATATAACATAGGTAACTATCCAAAGGACTTTTTAAATCACCTTTTATTGCTGTGTAGTTATATTATTTTTATTTATATTTTAAGCAAAACTGCCAATTTAAAGTGTATCCACAAAGGAATTCTATGTTAATTTCTTTTGAAAGAGACCATTCTACTGTGGAAGTGTTTTGAATCTTAATAGTATAGAGTGAGTACTGATGCTTAATGAATGCTTTAAGTCACAGTATTCTTTCATGGCCACTTGAAGGATTTACCGAGAGCAGAAATCCTACCAAAGTCCTGGTGGTAAATTAAATCTGTGCCTATAGTACAGCTATGCCAACGGTATATTTATTCTAGCATTGTAGCATCCACACTTTCTTGATGTTAATTATTATTACGGTTGCAATGGTATTGGAATGTCCATCATTATTTGTTTCTTTCTCTTTGATGTATGGCATTGGCTTTCAGTAATATACCTTGTATAACTCCCTCTCCCTCTCTCCCTTCCCCTCCCTCTCCCCTATCTCTCTTTTATAACATCTGTATCAGAGGTGGGTTGCTGCCGGTTTGGCCTGGGTAGGCTGAACTGGTAGTACTGATGGTGCGAGGCTCCACCCACCCACCCAGACACTTCTGTGCATGCGCTGAAGCGTCACGTGCATGCAGAAGCATGCACAGGATTGCATCCGAACCGATAGTAAAAAAATTGGCAACCCACCTCTGATCTGTATACCATTCTAATCAAAGAATAATTCCTATTGGTTAACAATAATTTAAACCAAAATTTACAGTATCATAAAGGTAGCAGAATAATTAACAGGCTTATAATGACTGCATTAAAATAAAATAAGATTTAAAAGCACCAACCATAAGTACTATAGCATTATTCTCCAGAGGCCCTATGAAAAAAAAAAAGATTCTTAGCTGCCTTACAAATGATGCTAAGGACGGTGCCACTGAGATGTCGGGGTGGGGGAGGTTTGTATTCATCAAGGGAAAAATGTCACCTCTTGGTTTCCATCTCAAAATGGAATGTACGATATATATGGAAAACAAAGCTTCTTAACTGAGATCTTAAGGAGCCTAAGAGCCAAGCTGTATAACACCAGCACTGTAGTTTCTACTCAGAAACTACTGGGAACTAATGTAATACCAGTCATATGGTGCCTTGGGTCTCACATGCTACATGGCTGCTGCATTTTGAACCAGTTTTAAATGCAGAATAGTTTTTAAAAGCAGCCTCATGTAGAATGGATTGCAGTAGTCAAGTCTAATTATGATGTTGAAGTTATATGTCACTATCATCAGAGCTTCCTGCTCCAGGCAGGACTGTAACTGTTATAGCAACTAAAGCTGGGTAAGTATTCCTCTAACCATTCCTCCACCTGCAAATCCAGCAGTAGCTATGAGTTCAAGATGACTTCTAATTTGTAGACCTGCTTAAAGAAAAGGATGGACAACCATTTGTCTGAAATGGTATGAACTTCCTGCCTGACCAGGGGATTGGATTAGAAGAACTCCAAGGTCACTTCCCACTCTGTTATTCTGTTATTCTTCTGTTGAAATGTCCTATTCAGAGTTACTACTACAGCAGTTAGAGAAGCAGATGGGGTTTTTGGACAGACTTTGCTAGGGTTTAACTTTACCCAGCTGTAACCACCAACATTTTTATAAATCAAAATTTCTACAGTATCTCTTGCCCAACTCGCATTGGAAATCTATAGCTGACTATTATCAGCACATTGATGATACTTCAGCCAAACTTAGAGATAACTTCACCCAACAATTTCATGTACATGTTAAATATTAGGAGCAAAAAGACCAACACTGCTCAGGGTCGGTAGAATGATTTCTTTCTACCTACCCCAGGCCCAACTGGTATCACCTTTGTAGAATGCTGTAGAAGCATTGTAGAATAGCACCCAACAATTGCAGCAGCCACAAAAAAGCATGGTCAATAGTATTGAATGACTCTGCAAGGTCAAGTAGGATCAGTAAGATAATGAAGAGCAGAACCAGAACCAATCCATCACAACATCTACTTCTAAACCAAATCCTGATAGAAAGGAACTCTGATAATCCATTACCCTAGGACACACTGTAAATAAATCCCCACCACAAAAAGGTTCTCAACAACCTCCTTGAAGATTGTTCTTTTGCTAATTGTTTTATTTTTAACCTGAATTAATGAAGATGTGAATTGTATGGTGCTCAGGATTGATTTCCATCTGGGTGGTTTTAAGACTTGCAAAACAACCAAACCAGTTTTTTGTTTTTAAAGAGGAGGCTGGAAAGAGGACAATAGTTGTGCAGTATAGACAGGTGCAGGGAAAATTTCTCCAGGAGGGGACAAATCTCCATTTCCCCCCCAAGGCATTTTTTCCTCTTTCCCTATGAAAGAGGTGTGGGTCATCCATCTACTCCTAGCACTATATCTCTCAAAACATGTCAGCAAAGCCCATACTATAGAGCAGTGGTAGTCAACCTGGTCCCTACCGCCCACTAGTGGGCGTTCCAGCTTTCATGGTGAGCGGTAGAGGTTTTGTCCGATACTGAAGCACTTTCCTTTTTTAAATTTAATTGACTTCCCTACTTTATAAATCACCATTACTGTGGAACCGGTGGGCGGTTAGAAAATTTTACTACTAACAGAGATACAAAAGTGGATGGTAGGTATAAAAAGGTTGACTACCCCTGCTATAGAGTATACTGTCCACTTAATTGGAGTCCACAGGGGTAAATGAAGCCAAGTTCATATCCAACAGACTCTGCCCATGAAGAATTAAGGCTGAGGCAAATACAAACAGTTTCCCCGTCACCTGGAGGAAGTTGATTATCTAGACCCGCGCCAGTCCGGCTTTCGGCCCGGGCATAGCACCGAGACGGCATTGGTCGCGTTGGTCGATGATCTCTGGAGAGCCAGAGATGGGGGTTGTTCCTCCATCCTGGTCCTATTAGACCTCTCGGCGGCTTTCGATACCATCGACCATGGTATCCTATTGCATCGGCTGGGGGGGTTGGGTGTGGGAGGCACCGTTTTACGGTGGTTCTCCTCCTACCTCTCTGGCCGATTGCAATTTGTGTTGGCAGGAGAGCAGAGGTCGACCTCGAGACCTCTCACATGTGGGGTGCCTCAGGGGTCGGTCCTCTCGCCTCTCCTGTTCAACACATACATGAAGCCGCTGGGTGAGATCATCCGTGGTTTTGGGGTAGAGTACCATCTCTACGCTGATGACACTCAGCTGTATATATCTACCCCAAACCACCCCAACGATGCCGTAGCGGTGATGTGCCAGTGCCTGGAAGCCGTGCGGATCTGGATGGGAAGTAACGGACTCAGGCTCAACCCGACCAAGACCGAGTGGCTGTGGTTTCCGGCCGCCCGATTCAACCAGCTCACTCCATCGCTGGCCCTAGGGGGCGAACATCTTGCCCCTGTGGATGGGGCGCGCAATTTGGGTGTCCTCCTAGATGCCCGGCTGTCCATGGAAGATCAAGTGACAGCCGTGGCTAGGAGGGCGTTTTACCAGGTTCGCCTGGTTCGCCAGTTGCGCCCCCTATTGGATCGGGATGCCCTTTGCACAGTCACTCATGCTCTCGTGACATCCCGACTGGACTATTGTAACTCTCTCTACATGGGGCTCCCCTTGAGGTGCACCCGAAGACTTCAGCTGGTCCAGAATGCAGCCGCGCGAGCAATAATGGGGACCGCAAGGTACGCCCATGTAACACCGCTCTTGCGCGAGCTGCACTGGCTGCCTGTCGTCTTTCGGGTGCGCTTCAAGGTATTGGTTGTCATCTTTAAAATGCTCCATGGCTCGGGACCTAGCTATCTGCGGGATCGGATCCTGCCCCATACATCCTCACAGCCGATCCGCTCCCACAGAGAGGGACTTCTCCGGGTGCCGTCCACTAGACTGTGTCAGCGGGCGACGCCCAGGGGAAGGGCCTTCTCTGTGGCGGGCCCAGCCCTCTGGAACGACCTTCCCCCCGACATTAGAACAACTACGGACCTCCGCTCCTTCCGTCGAAAACTGAAAACACACTTTTTCTGTCTGGCCGGCCTTGGTTAGTCTCTACCACTGGGGTGTTTAGGGAATTTAGTTTTAATGGGGTTTTTAGCGCAGGGACGATCAATTTAATCTGCTTTTATTTATTGTATTTATTGTTTGTATATATTTTTATATGTTTTAATTTCCCTGTGCACCGCTCCGAGTCCCTTTGGGGAGAGGACGCGGTATACGAAATTAAATATTATTATTATTATTATTATTATTATTATTATTATTATTATTATTATTATTATTATTATTATTATTATTATTATTATTATTATTATTATTATTATTATTATTATTATTATTATTATTATTATTATTAATAATAATAATAATAATAATAATAATAAATGACTTAGCAAAATGTTGCATCACAATGGCCAGTTGCTTGATGTTTCTGTCCATCACTCCAGAGCAAGAATCTATCTATATAAATAAAAATGTAACAAGAGTTTCTTCAAAACCACTAATCTCTGAAAGTACCGCACTGATCGCTTCCAAATTTTCACACAATGTTCTTTCAAGTACAGTACCAATGATATATACAGATTTTTAGATGTCACACCTGTGCCAGGTACACACAATGGAAATGTAAAAAATTGTAAAAAAGTAGGCAGATGGATACAGAGAGAGCAGTGGGCCACAGGTATTATGTCATCCTTTATGACATAAAATACTCTGTCCATAAGATTCAAGGAGAAATACAGGAGGTAGGTAGGTAGGCAGCTATAGGGATAGAGAGAGGTAGGGAGAAATGCAGTAGGTAGAGGGATAGAGAGGCAGAGGAAGAAATACAGTAGGTAGGTAGGTAAGTAGAGGGAGAGAGGGAGAAATGCAGTAGGTAGGTAGGTAGGTAGGTAGAGGGATAGAGGGAGAGGGAGAAATACAGTAGGTAGGTAGGTAGGTAGGTCGGTAGGTAGGTGGAGAGATGGAGAAATACAATAGGTAGGTAGGTAAGTAGAGGGAGAGGGAGAAATGCAGTAGGTAGGTAGGTAGGTTGGGGGTTATACGGTGGTTGTGTGTACGTGTTTGTGTGTGCAGGTATAGATCTACACACAGATTGGTTGGCCATTTAACCAGACTGGGCCACAGTAATGCGTGGCCGGGAACGGCTAGTAGCAAATATGAATGACTTAGCAAAATATTGTGTAAGTGCATCACAATGGCCAGTTGCTTGATGTTTCTGTCCATCCCTCCAGAGCAAGAATAGCATAAACCTGATCAGAGGTGCTATATAACAGTCCACTTGTAATTTTTAATAGTGGAGGTGCTATATAACACAATCCACTGTCTTGTGGAGAATTAAAAGAGGGAGAAGCTGAACAAAGTGACCTTGATCTCTCAATACGGAAGGTAAATATGACAGAGATAAGTGAGCTTGCTGTGAAGTCTTCCATATCTAGAACACAGTGACAAGGCACGAAGGACCGCCCTGGGTCCTTCGTGGAGAAGGGCGGGATATAAATTTAAATAAATAAATAAATAAGTTCTGTTGTGCACACCTTCAAGAAAATCAAGAGAGCAAACATGGTAATCCGTATGAAGATCATTTGCATAAAATAAAACTTCTCTTCCCTTCACCTGTGTGATATAATACTGCAATTATGCTAAATTACTACCATTCCTAGTATTGCTAAAAGCGTATTATGCACTCTGGGGTACAGGAACACAAAACTATTTAATAAAAAGAGATACAGTCCCAAATCCTACCTTTTCACGTACACAAAAGACATAAATCACTTTTGACTCCTTTATCTCTCTTGGGTCCAATCCTGGGATCTTTTTGGATTGGTATGGAATATGAGAGAAGAGGTTGCAATGGAAGAGGTGGAAATTCCCTCTTAGAGGAAGAGGGATGTAATTGAGAATTACAAATAGAATTTTCATGATATTGGTACTAGGGAAAATAGTAGTCTTTAAAGTAAGCTTTCAAATAAAAGATGTGAAACAGCAGAAGGTGCACGAAAGAACATTTTTAATATAGAAGCCCGGGGCTTAAAATAAATAGAAGAACTCCACAATGGTTTGTTAAAAATTATTATTTTGCGACTGAATGTGGGTGCTTTTGAGGAAAATTATAAATGCCTAAAGTTTAGACAGGTTTTGGCCACAATGGGTATTTCAGATAGTTCTACCAGTGTGGAATCGTGTTGACTCCATTGATATCTGCGTATAAATATGAAGAACGGTTTCAGGAACTGGGTATGTCTAGTTTGATGAAGAGAAGGACCAGGGGAGACATGATAGCAGTGTTCCGATATCTCAGAGGGTGCCACAAAGAAGAGGGAGTCAAACTATTCTCCAAGGCACCTGGGGGCAGGACAAGAAGCAATGGGTGGAAACTAATCAAGGAGAGAAGCAACTTAGAACTAAGGAGAAATTTCCTGACAGTCAGAACAATTAACCTCTGGAACAGCTTGCCTCCAGAAGTTGTGAATGCCCCAACCCTGGAAGTCTTTAAAAAGATGTTAGATAGCCATTTGTCTGAAATGGTATAGGGCTCCTGCCCACGCAGGGGGTTGGACTAGAAGACCTACAAGGTCCCTTCCAACTCTGCTATTGTATTGTATTGTATTGTTTAACATAGAACTTCTGAACTTCAGTTAAATCCTGATTTTGAAGGATTTTATAGGCACTATATTGGTTTTGTTTTTTAAATACCAAAATGTTTGATATTAGCTAAGTTCTATAGAGCCAGCATACACATTATATAATTAGCTATATACTCAATACAATCTCTGTAGAAGACATATTGGGTTGAACAGTATTGGTAGATTACTTACAATTTTATAGAACTTGGATCATCCCAGCTCACAAAATAGAAGTCACAATAATAAACTGCACACACTGAATTGATTTATCATTCAAATAAACTTCCTCCTGCTTTTAAGGCTGGAATCCCATAAGCTTTGGCAATAATGGACAGAAGTTTCTAGACTCCTTCATTTCTCCTATGAGATTTAAGGGGAAACCTCTGAAGGTCTCAGAATTTTTTAAAAAGAAGGAACCGTTGAACAACTGTGCTACATTAAGTTTCATTAATGATGTACTAATTATGAAGTCATTACTGCCCGTTATTCACAAGTGAAGACAAGGGTCAAGTCCTTGAACTAGACAGGGACTTGAAAATCAGTTCAAGTCTTACTCTAATATCGGGAAGAAGGAAAAGACAGGAAGAAAAGAAACACTAAATATATCTTTACGTAAAGAGTACATCTGTGTCTGCATTTTCCCCATTCATATTGACTTCATTATAAAAGTAAAAACGTATTTCATGTACAAGCTCTGATTAAATTTGGTTATACGGTGGTTGTGTGTACGTGTTTGTGTGTGCAGGTATAGATCTACACACAGATTGGTTGGCCATTTAACCAGACTGGGCCACAGACTGATTTTGAAGGAATTCACAAACCTATGAATGAAATAGAAAAAAAAATACATTTTCTCATTTTAATAAGGCATTTTTTTCTTCTGGATAATGCATGACTAACTTAACAACATGGCTTAGGGAATTTGTTTTTGCCTTAACAGCATCCATTTTTACAATTATCCAAGCCACTAACAGAGTAACTATTATGATTACTATTTAAATGCAATATTTAGGATCACTTCAAATTTTAATGATTTCAATTTAATAAATTCCAGGTTATTATGTGAACAATAAACACTGCACTTTCATGCTCCACTCCTTCCTAACTAGGATATTGTAACTTAATCTTGGTTTTTTAAGCAGGAGATGAAACCAGAACCATCTTGACGATTACAATAAAATCACCATAGTATCACAGGGAGAAAGAAAAGATGGGAGAATTTTATAGGCATTATATTGGTTTTGTTTTTTAAATACCAAAATGTTTGATATTAGCTAAGTTCTATAGAGCCAGCATACACATTATATAATTAGCTATATACTCAATACAATCTCTGTAGAAGACATATTGGGTTGAACAGTATTGGTAGATTACTTACAATTTTATAGAACTTGGATCATCCCAGCTCACAAAATAGAAGTCACAATAATAAACTGCACACACTGAATTGATTTATCATTCAAATAAACTTCCTCCTGCTTTTAAGGCTGGAATCCCATAAGCTTTGGCAATAATGGACAGAAGTTTCTAGACTCCTTCATTTCTCCTATGAGATTTAAGGGGAAACCTCTGAAGGTCTCAGAATTTTTTAAAAAGAAGGAACCGTTGAACAACTGTGCTACATTAAGTTTCATTAATGATGTACTAATTATGAAGTCATTACTGCCTGTTATTCACAAGTGAAGACAAGGATCAAGTCCTTGAACTAGACAGGGACTTGAAAATCAGTTCAAGTCTTACTCTAATATCGGGAAGAAGGAAAAGACAGGAAGAAAAGAAACACTAAATATATCTTTACGTAAAGAGTACATCTGTGTCTGCATTTTCCCCATTCATATTGACTTCATTATAAAAGTAAAAACGTATTTCATGTACAAGCTCTGATTAAATTTTTTGGTTAGTAAGTACAAATATACCGGTCAAATGTTTTCCACAAATTATATCTCAGAAAATTCAGTGCATTTACTTTTTATTTATTAAACTTGCACTACTAATTGATGCATATGAAAAGATTTGAACACCATCATATAGGCAGCTTATGTTTATTGCTTATTTCATTTTAAGTTGTACCTTGGGTAGTTTCCAAATAATTTGTGCTCCTATGTAGCCTGTTGACATTTTTTAAAATATCCCATGTTTAGAATATGATTCTACAGTCATTATCTATATCTCAAGTCAGGATTCTCATCTAATGAAATGTTCAGACAGTAGATTTGTGTTTAAAGGCTTGATACGCAATTGCTTAACAAAAAAGCTACGAGAAAAGTACTGTATTTCTAAAGATATTTTTCTAGATATCTTTTCTAATGGAAGTATTATCTTCAACATTCCACATCTAGTAGAGGCATAGTAGAGGCAGAATACGAAGTCACCCAGTGACCTTCAAATAAAGTGGACTATTAAAGTTGGCTGCCCCAGATATACATCCAACATTCTGTGTGAGAGTTTTATAAATTTGTGTGGGTGTGTAGAAAGATGTATTTTGAACACACTTTTTTTTCTTAACTATGTGGCAAGCAGGAGAGGGGAGCTAAAGAAGGGGGAAAGCTGAAGAATCATTTCTCTCCCTTTGTGCCAATTAGTTTCTTATCAAATTTTTCATGCTCCACCGCTGTACACTTGGATGGGCTTTTTAAAGGACAGATTAATTTGGATAGTCTTGAGAGAGCTTCCCCCTTTGTGTGAAACAAGCAAGGAGAACAATGTGTCATCTTGAAAGCTGTATGCTGTGCTATTCCCCACTTGGTATGAGATGTAGCCGTTAAGAGGTTTCTTTCCCTTTCCACCAGCCATGTCCTTCTTAATTAACACTGAAACAGCGGGGGATTCAGTGCAGAAGCCCAATAATGATGCAAGAAGCAAAGATAAAAACAGAATATGTCTAGTTAGCTTGAAAACATTCCCTTTGACACATTAGACAATAAGAACCCACCATTGTAGTTTTCTGTTGTCACTAAAATGTAGGAGAAAAGACTTGAGATTCTGATATGCTAGTATGTTGTTTTAGCGATAATTGCTTACAAAAAGCTCTTCCTACTTCTATAAATAAAGCATTGGCAGCTCACTTGTTAAATACAGTCTAGTTTGCTGTCAATAGAATGATAATTTTGAACAAACAGCAGATTATATGTATTAGATCATTCTATTCCTGAAATTAATTTCTTTAACATAACTTTAAATTCATCTACTGAGTATATGCCTGCCATTAAGGGCATCCAAAATATTCAACACTGTGCATCTTACCACAACTAATTACTTTAATTGAGAATTTTATCATGCCAACTGCAGCTACATCCACTGAAACAACTATTAAATAGATATGTTTTCCATTTTCCATTGGAATTATTCCGTTTGAATATATTTTAGCAAGTAATTAAAGAATTTGACCATGAAGGAAGTTAATAGGTGGCAATACGCTTCACTAGAATTTTGCCATAAATTTTAAATAAATTGTTAAAATTTGTTACTGTTGGTGGCAAAGACCATTTAATCCTTTTGGTTGAAAGGTTTTGAAGAAATTGGAGATTATCAAGTAGAATTTTATAATAAATTTTGTTATATGTTTATTGTCTGGGGTCTTACATTTTATAAATAAATGCAACATAACAAACTGATTTAATTCCTGTTTCTAGATGCCCGATTTTGGGGTTGGCAAAATTTTGAAAAAGCAAAATGCATCAGGAGTTTTCTTGAGAAATTGCATGGATAAAAATCTCACAAAAAAGCTTTGAGAAACCCTATAACACAAGATAATATGGCTCAAATTTGATCACAATATATTTGCTTTATTAATATGATTGGGTTACCTTGTAATTCATGGTACATACTAAACTAGACAATATACATTGCTCAGAATTGTACAGGTAGTCCTCAACTTACAACTACAATTAAGCCCCAAATGTTTGTTGTTAAATGAGAAGTTTAAGTGAATTATGCCCCATTTTACAACCTTTCTTGCCTCAGTTGTTAAGTGAATTGTTGCAGTTGTTAACTTAATAACAAGGTTATTAAATGAATTTGGCTTCCCCATTGACTTTGCTTGTCAGAAGGTCACCAAAGGGGATCACATGATCCCAGGACATTGTAATGGTCATAAATATGAACCAGTTGCCAAGCATTTGAATTTTGATCGCATAACCATGGGGATGCTGAAATGGTCATAAATGTGAAAAACGGTCACAAATCACTTTTTTCAGTGCTGCTATAACTTCAAACAATCACTAAATGAATTGTTGTAAGTCAAGGGTTACCTGTCCTGATTGGAGTGACGTATAAGCCTTAATAGTTGTGGGGTGATGATGAGGATGGTGCTGTGTGGCAAACTGCATTGAAGAGAAGATGGCAAGAAAATTACCAGTGTTATTCTTTTGTGTATTTCATTCTCTTTTCACACATATTAAAATTAATCTGTTGTGCTCTAGGTTTCGTTCAGAGCAATGGTTTTGACATTCATCAACCTTGTCTGCCCTCTTTCCTGATACTCTACGGTCTCTGATGTTGACCTTGCGGTGGAAGACTCCATACATTATGAGGATCTTGACATTGGCAGCCTCCATGTCTTCCTTTAGCCAGCTCACTATACCAGGAGAGTGTCTGAGGACTGGCAGGACATACATGTTGATGGCGTGGGTTTTGTTCTTTTCATTGACGTGGCTCTTCAGGTCACGTCTTATCCTTTCATAGCATTTGGATATTACTGTCCTCTTGGGCTCATCATCATGGTTTCCATGTGACTGTGGGATACCAAGATACTTATGTTATCCCTTATTATAGCAGACATACTATAGTATGTCTGCTATATAGTATGTCTGCTATATGGCCAACTGATAGTTGCACCTCATCCGTTCTGAACTACCTTCCCTGTCTTGACTACCATTTGGTCACAATTCCCCAGTCCAAATGACATCCCAATATCTCAGTGTAAATCTGTGTCAGACAGATCAGCGAGTAGCTGTCTTGTTTACTGTTAGCATTTTTTTCCCATCCAAGATGGCGGCGCGTTTAGGCGCAGCGGCTTTGAGCTCCTGGTGTCACAGCAGACTTTTCCATCAAAAACTTGCTTTGAACCTACTGTGAATTATTGAGAAACAAACATATCAACTGGTTGTGACACATCAGTTAAAGAAAGAAAGGATTACTCGGATTTTTTTAGGACAAGTAAGAAAAACAAGTTTCAGGCAGAGAAATCCTCAAGATGACGCCTAGATCTGGGTAGTGGAGAATTTTTAAAACCTAGGTTGTATCATAAACAAAGCCTTGATGAAACAATGATCGCAGATTCTTCACGAAGTTTATGTTCTGTAACGGTGGCACCATCATTATCTCTTGGGAATATACAAGGGCAACTGCAAGAATTGAAATGAAGAAGCGGAGAGCACCACCCCTACCAGTTATTCCATCCTTTTCTATTGGGAAAGCTGGGAGAGAAGAAAAAATGCCAAGTGCGATTCCTCAAAGTTCATTGCAACAAGAAACAAAAAAGAAAAAGAGACGTGCTCCTCTTCCACCAACTCCTAAAATGCCAAACAGATTTGAAGAAATGGATAACAAAAGACAAAGTACAATTGATCCTTTTCAACTGTCATTTGGCGGCCATTTTATTTCAACTGTCATTTGTCGGCCTTTTCATTTGCCTGGAGAGAGATTCCTATTGTGGCTGTCACTGCTTTCTGTATTCCACCTGGCGCTCAAACCAATTTCATTGTAATTTTATTATTACAATGACAATAAAGATTATTATTATTATTATTATTATATACCTTGATATCATCCATGTAGACAAGGTGGTTGACAGTCGGTTCTAGTCTTGAATTGTATCTGTATCCAATCCTTGTAATGATCTGACTGAGAGGGTCCAAACCTTGTAGGATTGCATCAGAGAAAGTACATAACTTTGGTATATGCTGCACTTGATGGATCTGCGTAAGCTGTCTTGAGTTGACTTCCACAGTTACCTTCTACAGTCTCACTGAGTTCTTGAGGAAGATACTTAGTCACTTCTTTACTTTGTACCACACCAGGTATTCATAGATCCAGGTCTGTGGCATTGAGTAGTAGAATTTTCTGTAATCAATTCATGGTGGGCTCAGATTGGTCTGTCTACATCTTGACTCTTAGGTGACTACTTATCTATTTTTGGGCCTCTGGTGGTGTTCCCAATGCCCTTATGAGCTGTGCTCATGTACTGGCCCATTTGTCCTGTAGCTTAGTGGCTACGTTGCCTGATAGAACTTTCCATGTTTTGGGAGACAGTTTATTGGTGGTGTTGGAGATGTTCTCTTGTGGGGGGCTTCAATGTTTAGCACTGCCTTTCATTAGGTTAGCCAGTTTGATGGAAGCCTGCTGCTAGTAATTGGTTTATCTGTGCTGCTAGGTGCTCATAGCAAGGCAATAACAGTTATATATACTGATTCACAGTGCTTTACAGTCCTCCCTAAATGGTTTACAGAGTCAACATATTGCCCCCAACAACCTTGGTCTTCATTTTACCAACCTTGGAAGGGTGGAAGGTGTTAGATTCTCAGAAGGGTTGAGAATAGAGGGAGTCCAGCCAGGTTTGCTCAAAAACAACAGCCTTTTATTTTAGGCAGATTAAAACAAACAGCAAGAACAAGTACGGAAAATAGGCGGTAGACAGGGGCTCCCGCGCTTTGACAGCTCTTTATATTGGAGCTGTCAAACGGGGGAACCAATCAGGCTGGGGCAAGAGCCGGCTTCCCGCCAGGCGCACCTCAGCCAATCAGGCGCGTCTGTCGGTTAGCCTACTTGCTACAGCCTGTCTCCATGGCTTCTCGGAGGCAGCCTGGAAGACCTGCAGCCGGTCGTAACTCGAGACCGGTCGCAGGTCGAGGATATAACACCCCTTTCCCCCCTCGGTCTGCGCATGCTCGAAGAACTGTCCGTTCTGAGGAAAGAGCATGCGTAGTCTGTCAAGTAGGCGGGGCGGCGACGGGAACGCCCAGACCGTCTCAGTTGCTGCTGAGGAGCCGACGAGGCAGGTTGCCCCTGTGGGAGCTCCTCCCTTTGGGGAGTGGAGCTCCAGGTGGTGACGTCATCGGGGCCTACTCGCAGAGGCGGAGCCTTCCGGACTGGTAAGTCGGGGCGAGGGGGCGCGGCGACCGGAGCATAGTTCGATGGATGCCGGTTGGTTGCGGCGTTGCAGGGCGGGTCCTTAGGTGCAAGGGCCCGCACGTCCCCAGTGGCTTGAGATAGGTGTTGTAGCGTATGCCGGAAGGCGGCGTCTAGTTCAGGCGGGCCTGAGAAAGCGAAGGCCCGGAGCGGGTTCTCGGAGAACGTGTTGACAGGCCCAACCGGGGCAACGGGGCAGGGTGGATCCGGCGCAGGGGCCGCAGGTGTAGGCAGGCAGCGCCTTAGCTGATCCAAGTGGCGCCGCCACTTGGACCCGTCCGGGAGGCTGACCCTAAAAGAGCAGGGACCCGTTAGCTCGGTTACCATGGCCGGAACCCACTTAGTGTCCCCGGCATAGTGACGGGCGTACACAGGGTCCCCGGGCTGGAAGAGGCGGGGAGGAGGGACCCCCAGGTTACAAGGCTGCACGTCGTTGTATGCCGGGTGCAGCCTGTCCAAGGTGGTCCGCAGGCGGCGACCCATCAAGAGCTCGGCGGGGCTTTTCCGTGTGGCTGGGCAAGGGGTGGAATGCTGACCTAGCAGGTAAGCAGCCACCCTTTCGGGCCAGTCCCCTTTGGTCATCCGTCCCAGAGCCTCCTTGGCCGAGCGGACGGCCCTCTCCGCCCGACCATTGGAGGCCGGATGATAAGGGGCCACCGGCGCGTGGCGGATCCCTTGCGAGGCCAGGAACTCCTGGAAGGTGGCAGACTGGAACTGGGGCCCGTTGTCGGACACCACGATGTCCGGCAACCCGTGCGTCGCGAAGAGGCGGCGCAAGGCCCTGACCGTACTCTCGGCTGTGGTGGAAGCCATCAAGATGACCTCCACCCAGCGGGAGTAGGCGTCCACGACCACCAGGAACGTCTGGCCTCGGAAGGGGCCGGCAAAGTCTATGTGGAGCCTGGACCAAGGGCTCCGGGGCAAGTCCCACTCCCTGGGCGGGGCGACCGGGGGGGCGGGGCGGGTGGACTGGCAAGGGACACAACCCCCGACCCAGGCAGCCACCTCCGCATCCACGCCTGGCCACCACACATAGCTGCGGGCGAGCGCCTTCATCCGAGCTATGCCGGGGTGGTCGGCGTGGAGCGTCCGGAGCACCTGGTGACGGAGAGGGGGGGCCGCTGTGGAGTGAAAGCTCCAGTTGGCGTATCTTGTACGGCCGAAACTCTTCGGCCAAGCTGCCCTGAGGCCACCCTCGCAGGACCCAGGTGGAGACCTGGGACAGGACAGGGTCAGCCTTCGTTCGGGCAGCGACGTCCGAGGACGTCAAGGGCAGGCCTGAGTCTGCCACAGACAAGACGGACAGTGCCGGCACCGGCTCCTCGTCCGCCTTGGGGAGGGGGCACCGGCTCAGGGCATCAGCGTGCCCGAGCTGCTTGCCAGGACGGTAGTACAGCGTATAACTATACGCTGCCAGGAACTCCGTCCATCTGGTCATCCTGGGAGAGAGGATGGGGGGGGTCGGACGGTCACCGGCCAATAGCCCAAGGAGAGGCTTATGGTCTGTGAAGACAGCAAAAGTCTGACCGTACAGGTATTGGTGGAACTTTTTGATGCCGGACACCATAGCCAGAGCCTCCTTGTCAATCTGGCTATAGTTTCTCTCAGTGGGAGACATTGTCCGGGACCAAAAAGCAATGGGGGCTTCCGAGCCATCTGGGAAGGAATGGCTCAGGACGGCCCCCAGGCCGAAGGGGGAGGCATCGCACGCTAACGTCAAGGGCAGCCTGTCATCGTATTGCACAAGGACTGCTTTTGACGTCAGCGTGGCTTTGACAGCCGTGAACGCATGCGCCTCGCGGCTGCCCCAGCACCACACCGCGGATCGATCGAGCAATCGATGAAGCGGCTCGGCTAGCGTTGCCTTATGGGGGAGAAAAGGCGCGTAGAAATTTAAGAGGCCGAGGAACGCCTGCAGCTCCGTCTTGGAGGCAGGCGTAGGGGCGTTCCTAATGGCCTCGACCTTCTTAGGGGTGGGGTGAATGCCCCGGGCATCGATCAAGAAGCCCAGGAACTCCACCTCCGGCGCGGCAAAAACGCATTTGCTGCGCTTTAATTTCAAACCCGCGCCCCTGAAAATGCTGAGGACCTTCCTCAGTACTTTGGCGAGTTCTGAGATGCTGGAAGCAGCTATCAGAACGTCGTCAAAATACGGGACCACGCCTGGGAGCCTGTGGAGCAAACGTTCCATGAGGCTCTGGAAGATCCCCGGGGCGACGGACACTCCGAATTGGAGTCGGCGACAACGGAAAGCCCCCCGGTGGGTGACGATGGTCTGCGCCTCCGCAGCCGCCTCGTCCACCGGGAGCTGTTGATAGGCCTGGGCCATATCCAGTTTCGCAAAAATGCGGCCTTGCCCCAGGGAATGGAGCAGGTCCTGCACAACCGGGACTGTATATGGGTTCGCCTGGAGCCCGCGGATTCACGGATGCACGCGTGGGTTCGAATCCCACCTTCGTCGCCAGTGTTAGATTCTCAGAAGGGTTGAGAATAGAGGGAGTCCAGCCAGGTTTGCTCAAAAACAACAGCCTTTTATTTTAGGCAGATTAAAACAAACAGCAAGAACAAGTACGGAAAATAGGCGGTAGACAGGGGCTCCCGCGCTTTGACAGCTCTTTATATTGGAGCTGTCAAACGGGGGAACCAATCAGGCTGCGGCAAGAGCCGGCTTCCCGCCAGGCGCGCCTCAGCCAATCAGGCGCGTCTGTCGGTTAGCCTACTTGCTACAGCCTGTCTCCATGGCTTCTCGGAGGCAGCCTGGAAGACCTGCAGCCGGTCGTAACTCGAGACCGGTCACAGGTCGAGGATATAACAGAAGGCTGAGTCAACCTTGAGCCAGTGAGAATCAAGCTGCTGGCAATCTGCAGAATTAGTTTGCAATACTGCATTTTAACCACTGTGCCACCAAGTCTCTTATCATGCACTGCATTTATCCCCTCTCATTAGGTCTGCTGTTGTAGTAGCATTCTATTAATTCCAAGTTCTCTTGTCTTGTTCATATATGGTTTGTTCCAGTAGCCCACTTGTCATCTGACTGTCTTGCTGGCATGACTCTTGTAGATTGTGTAATCTTGTATTAGAGGTAAGCATGTGAAACATTGAGAGGTCTTTGTCCGAGGACCTCTGGTAGTAAAAGCTATTCTATCTTGGTCTCCTGCATCAAAAGCCAATGCCTTAACTGCTACCCTATCCAGGCTGTGTATACCGTATTTTTCAGAGTATAAGATGCACCTTTTTTCCTCAAAAAAGAGGCTGAAAATCTTGGTGCATCTTATACACTGAATACAGCATTTTTTTGCCTCCCGAAGCCCCACCCCCTTCACCAAAATGGCCTTGCATAGTCTTATGGAGGCTTTCAGAGAGCTCCTGGGGGCTGAGGAGGGCAGAAATGAGCAAAAAATGGGCCATTTTTGCCCCCCCCCCTCCCCAGCCCCCAGCAGCACTCTATAAGCCTCCATAAGACTATGCATGCAACTTTTTGAGGGGAAAAACAGGGCCGTTTTGGGGAGGTTTGCAGAGAGAAAAAACTTTTTTTTCCCTTTCGGAAAGATATTTAACTGATTGATAAGAATTACATTGATTAAGTGCTGTTCCAGCAGAAACAAAGGTGCTGCAGATTGTCAGCGATTTCCTTTTCCAGCACATGGATAAATATACCTGGAAGCATCTACCTACCTACTCTCTCTCTCCCCCCTACCTACCTACTGTATTTCTCTCTCTTTCTCTCCCTCTCTATCCCTCTACCTACCTACCTACTTTTTTTAAAAAAAAATTGCCTCTTCAAAATATACTCCGAAAAATATGCTATATATGTATGTGGTAAGACCTAAATACAGAAGAAAAGCAATTTAGAATTGTTTCCTGGAATTTGGAATGAATGAAAAGTTAGACAGGCAAAGCAGCAAAGGAATTACCCAGTGAAGGTCATAACAGTTTGCTGTTCAGAGTGAATATGCTGTAAGCTTTGCCAACATTTCTCAGTCTGGACAAGATTTTCTTAAGATAATTTAGGATCAAATCTGCCTGACCAGAGAACAAGAATGGCTTAAGGGTGTAATATGGATATGACATTATTATCCTCTATACATACATGCACACAGTTCAAAGTTACAAATTTGTCATAGGTTTACAAAAATAGAATCAACTTCATTTGTCAATAAAAAGATAAACTTCTTGAAGATTCAAAGGAACTATTTCTATCATTTACATTACTACTAAGATTGCAATTTTTCCAGCCAGCACATCTACATTTGAAATAATAAATTCAGTTTTATACCAACCATTTCACCTGCACACACAGGCACTTCTCTTTCTATGTTTGAAAAGATTTCACCTGCTAAATTTCCTCCAACTGATGTGTTTTTAGAACACCTGCTGATAAATGGAAGTTGGAGAAAGTTGTGATAAAATTGGTGATATTTTCAAGTCGTTCATACCCTAAATATGCTCTGATTGCCATGATTCAAGATTTCTTCATATCTTGTATAAATGTCCATATTATAGTCTCTTCCTTGTTTTACATAGATTTAGTGTCTAAGTGTAAATCATTCATCCTAATGAATAGTTAGCAATATCCATACTATTCTGCCATTATTTTTATTGCATGTATTTGAACTGGTGGATCAATAAAGTTTTATTGGATAGCTGCTGTGTGCAAAATGAAGAATGAAGTTAGAGTTGTTGGGTAAATAATATTTCATTTCAAGTATGTGTTTAAAGTGTACGAAGAATACCATATCAGAATGTATTGTCATACAGTTATTATTTAAATCAGTCAGTATTGGGCATTTATTTTCTCCCTTCCCATCTTGATCCTGATTGTCTTTTGCTTTTATTTGGACGCTCCATAAATTAGTTGCCATGGAAATTAACACCACTCAAATGATGGCTTTTTCCATGGAGATGAAGTCAGCAACTTGTTCTCACATCCCTGGGAATAGTAGGCCTGGGAAAGACAATCATCTGCTTTGAGTCTTCAACCCAGACAGCACTGATGTGAGCTGTATTAATGGATTAAAAGCACAATGTGTTGTACTATAGGCACAAAACCTTACAAGCACTGCAGAGGAGTATAATAAGGTTACACAAATGAGCCAGAGTCTTGCAAAGATTCACACACATACATCAAGATTCCGCATTTGGAATAGTACAGCTATTTCTCAGGACTAGTGCTGGCAGAGCTTTCTGTATTAGTTCTGGTTAAAAAAAAAAAAGCTAGTTCGTGGAGATCCTAGCACTGGTCTCATTATACTTTCCCATTACACCAGTAAAATTGCACCTAATGTATCCTAGGATCAGATCTAGCATAAGCTTAACAGCCAAGCAATTTGAAAATGTCTGTATTGTATTCTAGGTCTGTGTAGGTACTGTATTTCTGCAGAAATAAATCATGGATCATCCAAAAGGTTCTTCACTCTGTTCTCAGTGCTTGAATGCTTCATTTTTATGTTTCAGTTCTGAAGATTGACCATTTTTCATAGCAAATCCCTATAAGACAAGGGTGTTATTTCAGTACTCCAGATATACAGTACAGCTAAATGGCTTTCCAAAGATAACAAAGAGTCATACAGAGGTGACATTTCCTTTGGCCTATAATAATTTACACTTAATTATTACATACACTATGCAATTAACTATGTTTGGTACAGATTATTTATGTAACAGGAATCTTAAATTAATTTAATTATCTTCTTAATTAACAGATCAATCCTACACAGCTCTGTTGAAGGGGAAAGGCATTGTGTTATATCAGCAGAAATATTGTTATATAATTCTGTGATATGTCAGTGCAACTAAAAGGGAGAACAACACAAACCACCAAGAAGGCTGAAGAAATAAAATTAAAATATATTTAACATCCCTGAAACTATACCCCAAAAGTTGCTAATCTGGGACTATACTAGACAGTATTATTTCCATTGACAAATGAAGAAGCCAAGGTGTTTAGGATAATAATTGGTATGCCTCCAGCAACTTGCAACACCCAACATGTAAAATGGTGCCACAGCACCCCCAATTTACCAGTCCCACTGCACAGCTAGGAAAAAACCCTGCCATAGTTGAATCTATGCCTAGACCCCAAGAGTCTCCGTTGTCCCACTGAATAGGACATGGAGCTTAAGCTTCACACACTTTTTGCAGTTTTGGCAAGAACAAATCATGTCAAGAAGAAAATCAACAATGTTGCTGGGATTTAAAACCACTCTGCATATTCAACAATAAAGGAAAGACATTCATTCAGACATAGCAGCAAATATGAAGAGCATATGTTCCTTTGCTGTCCACTGCCCCCAACCCACACACCAAGTCTGGGTGATAGATTCTGAAAGAACAACCATTGCAAAAAGAGGCAAAAGACAGGTAGGAGAAAAGAGTATTCTGATATAAGAGTTGCAGTTCTGAATCCAGTATACAACCCCTTGTTAACAATTATGAGGAGGGTCCCTTTCCATCCAAACATAGCTTAGTTAGTAAGAAAAATGGCACCGGCTGCTTAGGTCAGCCAACTCCAGTTCTCTTCCTATAGTTATAGGCTAACGTTAAAAATTGATCAGTTTATTAAAATTAGCAATGCAGTACTATGCAAGCTATTGTTTCATCCATTAAAATAATGGCAACAAAGAGACTTGCCATACCTTAATAAGTAACACATTTATAATATCCTAAATGTTTGTAGCTCTTAAACCACTTCATTAATTTTACAGGGCATTGCTCTCAGACCAATATAGACAGAAATATAGAATTTTCTATTTTCTGAAGCAAAGTTCTCATTGACACCCACCATATTGTTCCAGAAGCAGTTTAAGCTAATTGGCATATCTTAAATGGCCAAATACTGTTTCAGCTGAATCTGAATCTTTGGTCTGCTCATCTATTTTGATGGCAGTGTGAATTGCAAAACCATGCCACTGAAGAATGTTTTTCCAGAATCATTTTTTTTTTATTAATTACAGATCATAAAACCATGAATGGTTGCTTCAAGTACATAATGTAGTTTAAATGTACCAGTATGTGATTCATGATCACATGGGAGAACAAAAGTATAAACTAGTTGCATGGAGAAAAACACATAGTTTTCCATATTACTGCTAAATTATAAACATAGAGACAAAAAAGGCATCTTGTTTTCCATAAATCATGCTCAGCCAGAGGTGGAATTCAGCAGGTTCTGACCAGTTCTAGAGAACCGGTAGTGGAAATTTTGAGTAGTTCGGAGAACTGGTAAATACCACCTTTGACTGGCCCCACCCTGATCTATTCTCTGCCTCCCAAGTCCCAGCTGATTGGGAGTAAATGGGGATTTTGCAGCAACCTTCCCCTGGAGTGAGGAGGGAATGGAGATTTTACAGTATCCTTCCCCTGCCACACCCATCAAGCTATGCCATGCCCACCAAGCCACGCTCACAGAACCGGTAGTAAAAAAATTTAAATCTCACCACTATGCAGCTCAGCTATAGGCTTTGACTACCACTTATGTTAACAGCACACAATCATACAACATTTTATTAGGAGTACACAATGGAGTTGGTTTCTTTGTTTCTTTCCTATGCTAGGAATTATTTTCATATAATTGAACTTCATTGCATAAACTTCAGTATGAATTCAATACAACTGTGTGGTGTTCAGGAATTGAGTTCTTTGTTTAGTTATGGCACTTTTTACTTATATTAAGCATTTAAAAGTTCAGTGCAAAATAATGATGGCATCACTTGGATTTAAAAATAAACCAGCAGATCCTTATGTGGGTATTTAAATGAAAGTATTACTTAAACAATTCTAAGTTAACATAATGACATATATGCTGTGAGTTTGGGAAAATGAACACTTAGTAATGCCTGCTAAGAAACTGCCTCTGTACATGGTCTGTTAAAAGCTGTGATAATGTCATCATGCAAAATAATGCAATTATGTAATTTGTATCAATCGCCTCATGTAAGTACATTAACCTGGGTCATTTGTGTGATAATGTGATGATGTGCCTATCATTTGCAGACATTCTTCTCTCTTCTGGATATCAATGCTTCCATCAGGTCAGAGAAATAATTTCCCCTTGTAAATTGAGCAGGTTTCAAAATTGCTTACTGAGTTTACTTTGGGCATTATATGTGAGTTCTGTGTATGCTGTTTTCTTTCACGCATGTGGTACAGCAATTGTTAGTTTGGGATTTGACCAGAAGTCAATGTTCTCTTATCTGAGGAGATGGATCTCCTCAAAGCTACAGTGGCACAGTGGTTAGAGTGCAGTACTGCAGGCTACTTCTGCTGATTACCAGCTACCAGCAGTTTGGCAGATCGAATCTCACCAGGCTCATGGTTGACTCCATCCATCCGAGGTGGGTAAATTGAGAACCCAGATTGTTGGGGGCAAAGATGCTGACTCTGTCAACTGCATAGAGAGGGCTGTAAAGCACTGTGAAGCAGTAGATAAGTCTAAGTGCTATTGCTATCTGCTCTCCTGAAATTAGCTGGGTGCTCATTCCATGAGTATTCTTGCTTTTGTCTACCCAATTCATTTCCCCCATTGCATTAAACGTGCTAGAAAAAAGATGTTTGAAGAAGCCCTATTTCTGAAGAGTTAAAACAGTGGAACCCAAGTCTTTCTATCTGATGAACCATTGGAAATATCATGTAGGATAACAAATGGTTTATTAACTAATTATGGTGAAAGCCTCTATGGATTATGAAATTTTACAATATGTGCATTAAACTTTAATTCCACACATATTGTTTCTAGAAACACATTTCCAGCATAAGGATTGGAGAATCCATGAATTGCAATTAATCAGGAGATGAGATGAAGTGTTAGAGGAAGGCAACAGGCTGTTCCTAAGAGTTAGGAAGAGGAGAAAAGTAGAAGTAAACTGAGGTGGAAGGATTGAGATCTGTATTTATCACTGAATCAGGTCTCTTTGTGAGGGAATGTGCAAGTCTATGACAGATAACTGGTAGGAGAAATTGGGCCAAGTTTTTGTCTACTATGGCAAACTATTAAAGTCAAGTATTTATTCACTAAAACTGTTTTAAAGGACCACTACATACTTAGTGTGAAACTAGGATATTTTTGCTCTACTTGGCTTTGATTTTATAAAATCAACCAAACAGCAACCAAACAGGACTCCAATGGATAAATAAGGCTGCAGAAAGAACTTACAACCAGCCTGCCTTTCATAAAAGATCTGTGTATTATACAGGTCAGAAGGAGGGCTGAGAAAATATCTACAGATCCTTCACATCCTGGTCATGAACTGTTTCAATTCCTTCCATCAGAACAGTATTGTAGGACATTTCAGGCCAAAACAACTAAACAGGGATAGCTCCCCACCCCCCAGGCCATCACTGCTGAACACCTAATCCTCACAGCACTGTCTAATATCTGTGTATTTATCCATGTAATATGGCTGTTATTATTATTTATCCTTATTATCTTTCTTACTCCATCCTCTTATTGGTATTATTATTATGATTATCATTATTTTGTTGCTTTGCATGTACACTGAGAGCTTCAAATTCCTTGTGTGTATAATCACACTTGGCCAAATAAAGTATTCCATTCAATTCCATTCAAGTATTCAATAATGGCAGCATACTTTTTGTTATAAAAGGAGACATTTCAAGATTTTATTGCAAAGTTTATTTGTGGTGATTTACAAAGTGAAATGTTTCCAAGTTATAGCATGGAGATTGTTTTTTAAAAAACAAACAAAAATGATTTTCCCCCCCATATCAGCAATGCAATTTTTACTTCAAAGATGGCTTCTAAAGACAGGTCTTCTTTCATCCAGAAGTATTAATACTCCAGACAATAAGCTGACAGATGTTATGCCTTTTCATATTGGCGAACAGCAACAATATCACCAAAGGTGAGAGTCTGCAAATTCAGTGAATACAAACAAAAACAATTTAAAACAAATATAGACTATTGGGCATAATGTGCAGAGATAAATGAATCATGTGGTCTTTGACAAGGCACCGGGGCAAAAACTAGACATTCCTGAAACATCTGCATCTGCCCCATTTCTGCAACATCATGACAGAAGACAATTTCTCCCAAAATAGCAAGCAAATGACCCAGTGCTATTTCAGTTCTTCACGCTTTTGCTGCATGAATTAACCTGAACCTATCATATCATTCTAGAGCAGGTCTGTCAAATTTGCAGCCTGTGGGCAAGATGCATCACGCGCTGGCCACGCCCACCCCTGGTTTAGCAAAGGGGGAGAAAGTCATGATACATCACATGACAATGATGTGACGATATGACTTTGAGACCCCTGATGTAGGGAAATCATGAAATAAAAAATTAAACCAATTAGAACTGTGTTTGCTTCTTTTACACATGAATGTGCTATATTCATGAGCCACACGCCATTCTTGTTTATTGCATCCCTATTTAAACTTGTTACAGATTTTCCTTACAAATATCATGGTGAGAGAGTTCATTAATAAATACACTACAAGGGATGTTACATTTTTTTTTTGAAATAATTGAATTGGCTCTAGATTGCAATAATGGATCGTTGGATAATGGGGGGGGAAAGTACTTTCGAATGCAGGAATTTCTCTATATCAAGCATGTTTTCATTTTAAAAATGCCATTTCCAAACAAAACTGAAGGAAAAAAACATGAAAGAAGTCATTTTTAACATCTGTGGAAGCATCTCATCTCGTTGAGAAAGAAAAATTTTCTTTTGAATGTCATATTTCTGCAATATGAGACTCTAGGATTCCAAATTCAGTTGCTTTAATCTCTGTCAACATTGAAGTGATACGATTATATTAAAATATCACTGTATATTAAGAGAGAATACTCATATGACAAATATCACATGTTTTATAATTAACCATAGTGCTACAGAAAATAATGGGGCTGTTATTAGAAGCTATCATTGACCTGTACTTAGGTAAGGAAATGAGGGCCCTGTCATAATGTCTATGGTATAATAAACCCTTGGGACCATTTTTAACTTTAAGAAGCTTTACTTACCATGACCATTTTATCATCTTTAATTTCCCTAACAAAGTTTGTTTCCTTCCCATCCCATCTTTGTATGTGAACCAATTTATCACCATCCATGCTGACAACGGACTGTGGAAATAGATGGAAAATGTCACAAAAATTGCCCAAACAATTCATTCAGATTTAATAGTTAAACTTGAAAATCTTTATCTGTAGGAGAATAAAAACACTTCAGTCTTTGAATGACCATGGACCAGTAGGGGCATCTGTTGCAGTGGTCTAAAAATTCTAGGTGATGTCTGTTGCTGCTTGATTAAAACTTGGCAGCTTCTCACATTAAAAAGGGGTGGGATTCAACCACCCAATCACAATGGCCATCTGAATGTTTTAGATCACCCAGCAAGTGCCCCTTTAGACCACTAGTTTCAAAGAAATGAATTCATTAGCAAGATATTTTCAGCAAATCACTTACTAAAAAGTGAAGATGAAAACTAAATCAATTCTTTGCCTGTGTGCAATTCGTATTAAAGATGTTGTATTTAACATGCATTTCAGCTAAAAGTCTTCAGCTTTAATACATTTGCAGTTTAAGGCATGGGATTAAGTCGTTATGAATCAAATAGGAACCAAAAGAGAACTTCTAATGAGATTAAAACACAAATTTGGAACAGAACCTAGCATTGTTCCCCCCACCCCACCCCAAACAAATTCCAAACCTTTCAGGAATCCCAATAGAATAGGGCACAATGGCAACAAGTATGATATTCAGAGACGAAATGCATTTTCTCTTACATCCTTGGGACTTTCCTGATAAGCAGAGCAGGTGGTTGCCCACTGTTAAGAGCCCCAACGGAAAAAATAATACAAGCAAATAACCATTAAAGTATTTTCAACTACATTTTATTGATTTTTCAGAGTTGAAAAGAATGTATGCTTAGCACCATAACTTAATTTGAATCTTTTTATCTTTCCCTTATGCCAGTATAGATTACACTGAAATTAAGTTGTAATGTTTCTTCAACAAATTTACTGTTTGCTGTAGAGAAAAGATGCCTTTCTGCCTTCAAAGTCATTTTCCTGCCAACTCTGAAAAATAAAATAAGGCTTTTTTTTTCTTACTTACTTTGCAATTCCTGTCATCAGCAGTAGCTTCATCAAACTCTTCTCCCAGTTTGAAGGTTATTTCTGTGTTCTTGAAAGTACTCTGTGTTCGAATTGCCACTTTGTCACCTTCCTGGCTGATGATCACAGTTGGTTTGGTAACATTCCCCACTTGGCGAGTAGCAAAGCCAACTCCTTTAATATATACAATATATTAAAAGACACAAACATCCATTTTATGTTGTTGGGAGTACTTAAATAATAATAATAATAATAATAAGAAAGAAGCAATCTGTCTGATGTGGAAGGCACCAAACCAAAACACCACTTGTTGCTGTTAAATCAAGAACAATTCTTTGCAACAAAGGTAGTAACGATCTAGTTACAATTCTAAGCAGAGTTGTATAGAAGACTCCAAGGAACTCAGCCAAATGTACTTCTGAATGTTCAGATAAAATACTATATGAATTTTATTTTTGACATAGCTCTTCTATTTCAATAAACCTGCACTTTTCTTTGTAGAAAAAAAAACCAGTTCTTTTTTCAATACTATTTGATTTCACCAAATTAGTATGAGAATATGGAGTGATGCAAATTATGGCTTCAGGTTATTGGCAGAAGATTTATGTTTATTCAGATTGTTTTAATTTCTACGACCTAGATTTGTACATGGATTTGTTATTGTACTGAATACCATTTATTTCCCATATATCCTAGCATACATAGACTTGGGTAAAATACTTTTTCAGTTCTCCCTCTTTCCACCCCACCCCCATCTATTTTCTAAAAACAGACAAGAGACAGACCCCATGAAATCCATTTTTCTTACATTGAAAGAGAAATCAGCTTCCCAATTCAGTTACACTCACACATTTCAAATCTAACAAGCCTATCAATTCATTGAATTTAATGGAACATTGCAACAAATCTTTGAAATAAATATGCTTATAATCATGTATTTGACTAACATACATTTTACAATCCTCACATTTTACCTTTGTGACCAGAATCAATTTCAGTCCAAACCATAGTTTAGCTTAACTAAGATGATCAGCTCACACTACTCTAAATAATACAATACAATACAATACAATACAATAGCAGAGTTGGAAGGGACCTTGTAGGTCTTCTAGTCCAACCCCCTGCGTGGGCAGGAACCTTATACCATTTCAGACAAATGGCTATCTAACATCTTCTTAAAGACTTCCAGGGTTGGGGCATTCACAACTTCTGGAGGCAAGCTGTTCCAGAGGTTAATTGTTCTAACTGTCAGGAAATTTCTCCTTAGTTCTAAGTTGCTTCTCTCCTTGATTAGTTTCCACCCATTGCTTCTTGTCCTGCCCCCAGGTGCCTTGGAGAATAGTTTGACTCCCTCTTCTTTGTGGCACCCTCTGAGATATCGGAACACTGCTATCATGTCTCCCCTGGTCCTTCTCTTCATCAAAATACTAGCATACAGTTCACTGAACCAAATCATTACGGTTTTGGTTCCAAGTACCATTTAGCATGATTTTACTCCAATGTGTTTGTTCTTTGCAAAATCCAAACTCTGTAACATACATACATACATACATACGTTTTCGTAGATTTTCATGGGTATAGGTATGTAGGTTTTGGTTTATTCGGGTCTTTTCCCAAAACACTTTTAATTTTACATGGGAAAAGACCCGAATAAACCAAAATCTACGCACGCACGCACACACACACACACACACACACACTCACATATATGAAAGAAATATAAATTAAAAAAGGATCCATTGATGATTTTATATGCTGCTGTTTCTACGTACCCAATGCTTTCATGTACTCATCAAAGTTCTGGCTGTCAATCAGCTTCCAAGTAGCACAAAATGCCTCAGCCATCTTCACTGTGGGATGAGTGAGAGAAAGGGACAAAATCTGCTATGATAGTAACTGTTACCCTCCCTAAAACTGGGTTTAAATCCTGCACGGTGACTCCTGCTCAGCTTCCTCACAGGGAACATCCAATGAAACTGAAAACAATTTAAACTGTTGCCTCCTCCTGGATTTTCCCATTACTCCTTTGAAGTGGGAGGGGGTGGGGAGTGAGAGCTGGTGGGAAGGTTGATATTCAGCTGATGATTGGATCAGGCCACTGGGTCAACAGAGCTGGTTGGACTAGCCATCCTATTCAGCCTGGGAAACGTGAGGGAGAGAGAAGAAAAGGCTTTTCTGCAAACGAGAGGAATGCCAAATGATGTGAGGGTCTTTTAAGTCCTGTTTGAAAACTTGGCAAGGGATATTGCAGCCTCGGAAAGGGAGCTACACAATACGATAATCAGATGCATTTCCGCTGACACTCTACGCGGGCGACAATTTTAAAAGAATGCTGGATGTTGTTGGAAAGAAAAGCAAAAGTTATTGGATTTTGGACTGGGCCCTTTAATGCTAGAATAAAAGAATAAATGAACTTTCACTACCAAACCATAACTAGTTATTGCAATCATGCTTTCTTGGTTATCCACTTCTTATATTTAGTATATTTTGATTATTTTTGTCATTTTGAGTATTTTTTCAGCTTTTTTTTGAGCATTCAATTTCTCCCTCTCCCCCAAATAATAGGGTTGGGGTTTTTTTTTTTTGAAAGAGTGGAAGCAAAATATAACAGTGTGAGTTCTTTATTTCCCTATTCCTGGAGTTTTTAAAAGTATTCAGAAATCTCCATCTTCTCCCTCGAGTGACATCAATAAAGTATAATTATTAAAACTTGTCTATAGGATCATTTACAAAGACATCGTTTTGTCAAGGACAAGGAAGATTGTCCTGCAATGCAAAATGTTATAACAAAGGACTTAACATGCAAACAGAAATGTTTTTTCTCTGAAGCATACTGAAAATGTGTGATGTCTTAACAAAGAACTCTTCCGCAAACTCATTTGTAGATACTGAAATAGTGTCTAATACCATTACATCTAGTACCATTACATCAGCCAAAGGAAGCCAAGTGATATGTGAAGTAGTGATATGTTTTTACTTAATGAACTGTCATGTAATGGATTAAATGCAGCATGAAACATCTTTTTTTTTTAACTCCTGGTTTAACAGGGAAATAAAGGGAATAGAGAGATAAAAGAAAAGACTGAATACAGGGAGTCTAACCTGTTATCCTAAAACAGGAGTGTCCAACCTTGGCAACTTTAAGACCTGTGTACTTCCAGAAGTGCTGGCTGGGAAATTCTAGAAATTGAAGTCTACTAGTCTTAAAGTTGCCAAAGTTGGGCACCCTTGTCTTAAAGTGTCTGTAAAATAATGAATTAGCAATAGCACTTAGACTATATACTGCTTCAGAATGCTACACAGCCCTCCCTAAGTGGCTTACAGTGTCAGCATATTGTCCCCAACAATCTGGGTCCTCATTTTACAGACCTCAGAAGGATGGAAGGCTGAGTCAACCTTGAGCTGGTCAGGATCAAACTGCTAGCACCATGGAGGTCTTCTAGTCCAACCAGAAACAGGAGACCCTATACCATGTCCAATCTCTTCTCCCTACAACCTCTGATGGCAAGCTGTTCCACTGGTTAATGGTCTTCATTGTTAGGAAATTTTTCCTTAGTTCTAGGTTACTTCTCTCCTTGATTAGTTTCCATCTTTTGTTTCTTGCCTGTCTATAGATGCTTTGGAAAATAAATTGCCCCTCTCCTCTTTGTGGTGGTCACTCAAATACTGGAATACTTCTATCATGTCGCACTTCTTTTCCCTAGACTAGCCAAACCCAAATTCTGCAACTGTTCTTATGTTTTAGTCTCTAGGCCAGTGGTAGTCAACCTGGTCCCTACCGTCCACTAGTGGGCATTCCAGCTTTCATGGTGGGTGGTAGGGGTTTTGTCCGATACTGAAGCACGTTCCTTTTTTAAAATTGAATTGACTTCTCTACTTTATAAATCACCATTACTGTGGAACCGGTGGGCAGTTTGAAAATTTTACTACTAACAGAGATACAAAAGTAGGCGGTAGGTATAAAAAGGTTGACTACCCCTGCCTTTAATCTAGGCCTTTAATCATTTCAATTGCTCTTTGCACTTTTTCCAGTGTCTCAACATCTTTTTATAATGTGGTGACCAAAACGTGATGCTGTATTCCAAGTATGTCCTTACTTTATAAAGTGGTACTAATACTTCACATGGTTTTGATTCTATGCCTCTGTTTAAACAACCAAGGATTTAATTAGCTTTTTTGGCTGCCGCCGCACACTGCTGGCTCATATTTAAGTAAGTAAAGCCTCCAAGTCATGAAGTAATTGCAATGGAGATTTCAACAAGTCAGACATTTGTTGAAAGACTAATTCTGCCAAACAGGCCGAGATAAACGTTTGGCTTGTATTGCACAATTTCTGTTGTCAAGTGAGACATTTGCTAAGTCAGTTTTGCCTCATTTTACAACATGTCTTGCAGCAATTCTTAACTGACTGCAGTTGTTAAGTTAGTAACACGGTTGTTAAATGAATCTGGCTTTCCCAATGACTTTGCTTGTCAAAAGATTGCAGAAGGTGATCACACGACCTTGGGACGCAGCCAAGGTCATAAATATGAACCAGTTGCCAAGCATCTGGATTTTGTTCACACGATCATGGGGATGCTGCAAAGATTGTAACTATGAAAAACAGTCATAAGTGACATTTTTCAGCGCCATTGTAACTTTGAACGGTCACCAAACGAACAGTTGTAAGTGGAGGAGTGCCTGTATTTGCAGGACCATCTGTCTCTTCTTGTTTTCTACTCATCTCATCAGATCTAGCAGGGAAGATGTGCTCCATTGAGCAGCACCATTGTGTTGTACCCAGGAGTTGTGCCTTCTCAATGGCAGCCTCTGCCTGTGGAGCGAGCACCCCTCCAGAAATCCAGATGGCCTTGGCCTTGTTTATGCTCTTATAAGGTATTGAAAGTCTCACTGAGGACACCCCAGGAATTTAGGCCAGGAGGTTAGATGAACGCTGCTGATAATACTGCTCTACTCTGTGAGGGGGTGTGGCGGGAACAGGTCAGACATAGGAGAGATTGACTAAGCAGAGGTGGGAAATTCCTGAGCATGGCTGGTTGGGCCCAGGAATTCTGGGAGTTGAAGTCCACAACTCATAAAAGGGCCATTGTTCTCTACCCTTTGCCTAAAGCAGGGGTCCCCAAACTTGGCAACTTTAAAAATTGTGGACTTCAACTCCCAGAATTCTCCAGCCAGCATACTCAAAAATTGTGGACTTCAACTCGCCAGAATACTGGAGAATTCTGGGAGTTGAAGTCCACAAGTCTTAAAAGTTGCCAAGTTTGAAGACCTCTGGCCTAAAGTGATTGCTTACCATGCTTAGGCAATCTCTTTGTCCTGTGTGTGGAGAGAGAAAGTCAGGGATAGAACAGTGCCTACTAATAGCAAACACATGGCTGAAAGAGAAAGAGAGACTGCAAAGGTTTCAAATGCAGACATTGGTTATTATTTCAAGTTCTTTTTTCAGCACTATCATAACTTCAAACAGTTGTTGCATGAGGCAGTTGGTTAATGAGGTCTACCTGTATTTTATTTCGCTCTGCTCACAGTCACTCATGCCTTGGTCATCCCCAGAATGGATTCCAGGAACATGCTCTATATGGGGCTGCTCTTGAAGACAATCCTTTAATAGACTAACAGAGTTGGAAGGGATGTTGCAGGTCATCTAGCACAACCCTCTGCCCAAGCAGGAGACCCTACATGTGCCTCTATCTAGGATCGAACTCACAACCTCCTGCTTGTGAGGCAAGAGCTCCACCTCTAGGCCACAGCAGCTTTCAGAAGTTTCAACTGGTGCAAAATGTGGCGGCATGCAGTTATGTGTATCCTTAGATGGACTATGTTACACCTTTGCTCCATGAGCTTTATTGTTTCCCATTTTGCTTCTGGTTCTAATTCAAAGGTCTTTTTTTAATCTTTAAAGCCTTACATGGCATGGGGCCAGATTAGCTGAGAGATCATCCCATCAGATCTGGCAGAAAATGGATGGGTACATATGTGTCCTGTCTGTAAAGAAGTTCCATCTGTCAGGACCTAGGAGATGAACCTTTCCATCACAGCACCCACCCTCTTATTTATTTATTTATTTATTTTATTACATTTATACCCCGCCCTTCTCCAAACGGACCCAGGGCGGCGCACAGGGATGTTAAAACACATATAAAACATATAAAATTTTAAAAAACTTATTGTAATAGACCCTGCGCTAAAAACCGAATTTAAAAAACCCAAATTTAAAACTATCTAAGTTTTAAATTTGAAACTCTGAAACTCTGAAACTCTGAAACCCCATCCCTCCTGAGGTGAAATTATCCCCAACCTTATGGCTTTCCATAAAGCTCTCAAGACAGTGGGGTGTGAATCCCTGTATGTGAAATGGCGACTTGGGAGGAAGCTGGGCCTGCTGGTCGTGTACCTGGCTCCCCGCTATGTGTCAGTGGCCCTACCCAAGCTCCTCGAGGTGATCGCTGAGGTGGCGGTTGATACCCCCAGATTCCTAGTCATGGGGGATTTCAACCTGCCATGGGTAGGCGAGTCATCTGAGGCGGCTCAGGAGTTCATGGCCTCCATGACAGCCATGGACCTGACCCAGGTAATTCAAGGCCCCACACATACAGGGGGAAACACACTAGACCTGATTTTTGCCTCTGGCCAGTGTTTGAGTGATCTAGGAGTAGGGGAACTAGCCATCGAACCCCTGTCATGGTCAGATCACTCTCTCCTTTGGCTGGACTTCCCAACCGCTACACCCTACCGTGGGGAGGCGGAACCAGAGATACCGAAATGGTTCCACCCCAAGCGCCTGATAGACCCTGAAAGGTTCCAGACGGAGCTTGGGCCTATACCTGTAATCCTAACCCGCGGCTCGACTGAGGGCCTAGTGGCAGCATGGAATAGCGCTGCCACGGGGGCCTTGGACCGGGTCGTGCCCTTGTGGCCTCTCACGTGGCGCCGATCCACCCTTGCTCCTTGGTTTTCGGAGGAGCTGAGGGTGATGAAACGCCGCAAGAGACGCCTAGAAAGCAGGTGGAGATCCATTCGCTCTGAATCCAATCGAACACAGGCGAGGTCCTATTTAAGGACCTACCTTGTGGCGATAAGGATGGTGAAACGTACTCATCTCGCAACCCTTATCGCATCCGCAGATAACCGCCCTGCCGCCCTGTTTAGAGTGACCCGCTCCCTTCTTCATCAAGGGCTGCGGGAAGCTCCTTTGCAGGGCAGAGCAGAGGAATTTGGAACTTATCTGCAGGATAAAATCACTCGGATCCGAGATAACTTGGCATCCACCCCGATAGATCTAGGTGGACCGTCTGAGCCGGGTCTTGAGACCGTTTGGTGGGATGAGTTCGACTTTGTTACTTCCGAAGACATGGACAGGTTGCCGAGGCGGATGAATGCCACCACATGTTTATTGGACCCGTGTCCCTCTGGGCTGGTACTGGCCTCCTGGGAGGTGACTCGAGGCTGGCTCCAGGAAATAGTGAATGCTTCTTTGAGTGAGGGGTTCTTGCCTGCCGTCTTGAAAGAGGTGGTGGTGAGACTCCTCCTCAAGAAGCCTTCCCTGGACCCAGCGCTGTTAACTAATTATTGTCAGGTCTCCAACCTTCACTTTCTTGCGAAGGTTGTTGAGAGTGTGGTGACACAACAGTTCCCTCGACACCTGGAGGAAACTGCTTATCTAGACCCGCGCCAGTCTGGCTTCCGCCCCGGGCACAACATGGAGACAGCATTGGTTGCGTTGGTAGATGATCTCTGGAGGGCCAGAGCCAGAGGTTATTCCTGTACCCTGGTCCTGTTAGACTTCTCAGCGGCTTTTGATACCATCGACCATGGTATCTTACTGCACTGACTGGAGAGGTTGGGATTGGGGGGCACTGTATTGCAGTGGTTCTCCTCCTACCTCTCGGGTCGGTCGCAATTCATGTTGACAGGAGGAAAGAGGTCGATGTCGAGGCCCCTAACATGTGGGGTGCCTCAGGGGTCGGTCCCCTTGCCCCTCCCATTCAACACCTACATGAAGCCGCTGGGTGAGATCATCCGTGGTTGTGGGGTAGAGTACCATCAGTACGCTGATGATACTCAGCTGTACATATCTACCCCCAACCACCCCAACGATGGTTATCGGGGGAGAGTCAGTGGCCCCCGTGGAAAGTGCTCGCAACTTAGGCGTCCTCCTGGATTCACGGCTGTCCCTGGATGACCATGTGGCAGCCGTGACCAGGGGAGCTTTTTACCAGGTTCGCCTGGTACACCAGTTGCGTCCCTTTCTTGACCGTGACATCCCGCCTTGACTATTGCAACACTCTCTACATGGGGCTCCCCTTGAGGTGCATCCGGAGGCTCCAGTTAGTCCAGAATGCGGCCACACGGGGGATTTCAGGAACATCTCGAAGTTCCCATGTAATACCTCTCCTGCGCGAGCTGCACTGGCTACCGGTGGCCTTCCGGGTGCGCTTTAAGGTGCTTGTCACCATCTTTAAATCGCTCCATGGCTCAGGGCCTAGTTACTTGCGGGATCGCCTCCTGCCACATACCTCCCACCGAGCGTTTCGCTCCCACAGGGAGGGCTTCCTCAGGATGCCGACTGCCAGTCAATGCCGGCTGGCGACGCCCAGGGGTAGGGCCTTCTCTGTGGCAGGGCCCGCCCTCTGGAATGACCTGCCCCCCGAACTTCACACTATCACGGACCTTCCCCTCTTCCGCCGCTCACTCAAGACATACTTCTTCCAGCAAGCTGGACTAGCTTAGAATTCAGACCTAGGCACGATAGAGCTTCAGCTAAATTAGAAAATGGTTGATAGGTTTTTAATGGGAATTTTAGCACAGATTTGTAATTTAATTTCTTTTTAACTTATTGTATTTGTTGTATTTGTCTATTTATTGTGGTTTTTACTGCCCAGATTCCGTCTCGATGGAGATTGGTGCGGTTTACAAATCGAATAAAATAAATAAATAAATAAAATAAGACATGCCCCCCACCCCACCCTCCAGCAAGCCTCTGGATCCCCTGATAATAATGAGTTTGCATGTTGGTTATACTGTACGTAAACATCTTCCCACTCATAATCTTGATTTAACCATGTTTATTATTTTTATGGTATTGCAAAATACTTTAAATATTTTAAAAATATTACACCATACTTTTATGGTGTTGCAAAATAATTTACAGTACACATAGAGTCACTTGGGGTAGATGGGTGACTGTTGTGGCCCAGCCGGCTCCGGATGAGCTGCTGATGGACTCTTCTAGTGAAGAGTCCTATGAGTCTGCCCTGGAGGAGGAGGGAGACCTTGAGGAAGCAGAGACTCTGGTTGGCCACCAGGAGGCGCTTGGGTCATGGAGCAGTGGGGAGGATCAGGGGCAGTTTGTCCCTGATGCTAGATTATGCAGGGCTGAGAAAAGGAGGCAACAGTTATGGAAGAGGCAAGCTCGTAAGCCCTGATGAGCACCAGCTGGTTGATGAGTGGTCCCTCCCAAGAGAGTTTATAAGGAAGGCTTTGGTGAGGGGTCATTTACAGGAAACAGCATTCATTGGAAATTCTGGTCGCGTCTGCAATTCTCTGTCTGTCTTTGTTACGTGAGTCCGGTCTCGCAGCCAAGGAGATAGTGGCAAGCAGCCAAGCTTGTTTGTATGTGTCCGTCTGTGGGGGCAGAACAGGTGACCATATAAATTTGATTTTAAAATTAATTAATTAATTCACTACCTTAATAACTGCAGTGACTTTGACCACGGGATCTGGTTTAAGTGGGCGATGCCGGAAGGGATGTTGGTGTTCTGGGATGAAGGAAGAGTAAGGATTAAAACAGTTGCTGAGGCGGAAGCCTTTCTTAAAAAACATTCCTCTATCCTGGGGGAAGATCCAGGGGGGACGGAGGGGGCCACGGCCCCGCCCGCTGGGGGCAAGGGAGGAGAAAAAGAAGATACAATTGCCAAGAGACTTAGATCGAAAAAATAACTTTGCTTTTTTTTAATTATTATTAATATTGTATAACCTTATGTCTGGATGTTTGTACACGACTGCTAGCATAGAATGGAGAATTTAGGAATCTTGTACTTATTTTCACCTTGTAGTGCTTTTGGAAAAATGTTATTTTAATGTTTTATTATGAAGCCCTAGAAGGGCCAATGATCCCGACGCGAAAGTTCTTAATATGTTTCTGTATCCCTTACCCTACCCTTTTCGAAAATGGTAAAAACCAATAAAACTTTTTCAATATAATAACTGCAGTGACTCACAATGTTTCACTTTGCAACAGAAATTTTGGGCTCAACTGTGATTGTAACTTGAGGACTACCTCTACATATGCCTATTTAGGTTTTTCCTCTTATAAAGAAATGTGTACAAGTACAGGAATATTCCAGAGAGCTTTAATGATGGGCCTAATCCAGGAAACGTGAAACTAATAAAACTGAAGAGAAAACAATTTTAATTTTTCAGAGATACAGGAAGAAACCCCCCCTAGAAAATAACTGAATATGTCCACGAAAGCACAATAAAGGCATGCTAGTTGCGATTGAGTGGAAAGGAATATTATATGTAAGTACTATATGTATGTATTTTACCAAGTACTCTGTTATTAATAAAATGGATTCTCTAGTTGTTGTTTTTTTACGTTCCTCAAATGTGTTCAGTTATCCTTTTAAAAAAAAAACATTGATAGTTTTTTGGTAGCCGAACCCCCATTCCACCCCTTCTGTGTTATAATATGTACTCTGGCATTACAATGTTATCTTAGGAAGCACACTTTAACTTATACGCAAACCAGGGATGAAATTCAACCACCTTGCTCTGGCTCGGGAGGGGTGGTAGGGACAATTTGAATTGGTTTGCAGTGCCAGTAAAAATTGCCCTTGGTTGGCCCTGCCCATGCCCTCTCCCATGCTGGCTGGGGAATTCTGAGAATTGAAGTCCAGACGTGTTAAGTTGCTAGGTTTGGAGACCCCTGACTTAAAGCCGGGCAATGCCAGTTGGCGACGCCCAGGGGAAGGTCCTTCTCTGTGGCGGGCCCAACCCTCTGGAACGACCTTCCTCCCAAACTCTGTATCATCTCAGACCTTCGCCTTTTCCGCCAGTGCCTGAAGACGCACTTTTTCCATCAAGCCGGCCTAGCGTGACCACCCTATAACGACAGAGTTTTAAATTACCAATTTTTTTATCAGAGGGATTTTAATAATATTTTAGCACAGGGTTTTCTAAGTTTAATTTTGGTTTTATGATATTTATTATGTATTTGTATATTTGTATTTTGTTTTAATTTCCTGTGCGCCGCCCTGGGTCCCTTTTTGGGAGATAGGGGCGGGATATAAGTCGAATAAACCTAAACCTAAACCTAAAGGAAAGACCCAAAATATTGGTGGCAATTTTGAGCTGACTTGGCTATAGTCTACCTTTGGAGACACTATTCCCTAATTTTCCTATATATATAATACGTGTGTGTGTGTGTGTGTGTGTGCATATGTATATGTATAAGAGTCTTATCAAGCAGGAAAACAAACTCTATCCAGCTATCAGCTCTATTAGGCACACAGAAACTCCTGTGAACCCCAAGGTCACAAGGATGCTGGGACATGTAATTTAATAACAAATGGTAAAGCACCATGTTGGGGAAAGCAAGTAGATAGATCAGGGGTGAAATTCAAAAAGAAGTTATATCAATTATTATACACAATAATAATAATAAAAGAGATACACAAATACTTACATAAGAGCAATAAGAATATTGCTCTTATGTAAGTGTTTGTGTATCTCTTTTATTGTTTTGTGTATAATAATTGGTATATCTTCTTTTTTACCTATCTTCATTAGGGCAAAGAAGTGATGTCAACTTGGCCACGCCCACCCAGTCACACGCCCACCAAGCCATGCCCACCAAGCCACGCCCACAGAGCTGGAAGGGAAATTTTTTGAATTTCTATAAACATTTCTATTCAGAAGCAATTTGAGCATCAATTTTTTGCTTCTTCAGTAGCTGCCACTCAAGCTATGCTTTACATTTCCTTCTCTTCTTTAAAATTGATCTAGGCTTCTAGAGCAGGGGTGTCAAACTCTTGTCATCAGTGTTGTCATGTGATTTATCGGGACTCCCCCCCCCCCATTTACTAAACTGGGTGTGGCCATGGCCAGCACATGATGCATCTGACACATGGGCCAGGGAGTTTGATCGCCATGTTCTAGAGCAGGGATGGGCAAACTTTGCAACTTTAAGTCTGAAGCTTTGCTGGCTGGAGAATTCTGGGAGCTGAAGTCCTTCAGACTTAAAGTTGCAAAGTTTGCCCACCCCTGTTCTAGAGCATAGTGGAATTATATCAGGGATTTTCAGAAACATAGAGGACCTTTTTGATAGAAAAAGGGGATCATGGCAGGCCAAACAAAAAGTGCAATAACAAAAAAATTTAGAGACAAGAATAAAATGGAAAATATTTTCAGGCCAGTGTACACCTTTATGGAACTACCTTGATAAAACTAAGATACTTTGTTTGACTGAATAGCTACAGACATTAGCTACCTCTACGTGCAGAAATATATATTTTTTACTCTGAATTTAAGTTTATAGATAAATATGCTTCTATGCATCAATTCATACAGTTATATGACAGGGGTAAGGCATTTCTTGGAAACAAAAAGTATAAATCAAAGAAAACATTTTTTTTTTAAAGCAGATAGTCAGCTCTTAAAAGAATCTATCATTTTAGGCCAAAGTTGGCTCAATAAATCTCACTAAGTTTACTGTTGACTTATTAAACCCAAAATGCCAAAGCAGTAAATACACTTAGTCTTCAGTTTATGACTACAATTGAGCCTAAAATTTCTGTTGCTAAATGAGGCAGATGTTAAATGAATTTTGCCCCAATCTTTCTTGCCCCAATTATTAAATGAATCACTGCAGTTTTTAAGTTAGTAATATGGTTGTTAAGTGGATCTGTCTTCCCCATTGACTTTGCTTGTCAGAAGGTCACAACAGGTGATCACATGACTCCAGGACACCGCAACTATCATAAATATGAACCAGTTGCCAAGTATCTGAATTTTGACTACATGACACAGCAATCATAAGTGTGAAAAATAATCATAGATCACTTTTTTTCAGTGCTGTTGTATCTTCAAATGATCTCTAAATAAAGTCAAGGACTACGTGTAATGCTTAGGGGCCATAGATTGATCAAGTTCTCTTTTTAGAGATTTGGGCCAGGACTTTCATCTTAGAAGGCTGAACCCAATATTTGACACACTCGTTTGCAATTGACATTCTTCCTGTGGAATGGTGGCTAGTCCCTTATTAGTAGGGGCCAATTAAGATCTGCTGCAACACATCCAAAATATTTGGGCATGTGGCACAAACTCATTTTTATCTGTCCTTGGCACTCAAATGATACGCAAATATATTACCAGGTTTAATGAACCTTAATTTGCTTTCTTTCATAGATCCTCTCCATAAAATCCAGACACAACTACCGGTATCTAGAGTGCTCACATTGAAAATACTGATGGCCTATATAACACAGACTATTTATTTGCTAACTGTGGCTTTGTTTTCACTTAACAATTTTATAGATACTGATTCTTATTACAGCCTAAGCCGAGGTCCTATGAATGCCTGTATTATTTTTTTTGGTTTTTCATTTGTTTGGAGGTAGGAGAAAATAATAAAATATAGTGTGAATTCCTATTAAACCGTTCTTTTATTTTTTCTTTCTCTCTTTCAACAGTCTCAGAACATTTGTATTTCATATTTGCTAAAAGTTGAAAATCTCACATTATGGTCAGTTGTTCTTGGAAGTTATCTATTTAAATATAAAAAGCATTAGCTGGCTGGTAATTCTGATCCCCATACATTTGCGAGGTACTGACATAAGGGAAAACTGCTGGATAGAATTCAGGAATTTATATGCATTTCGATACTATACATTTATTACAATACGGTGGTGGGAAGTACTGTTCAGAAAGAGTGCAGGAGTACTTTGACAGGTCTGCGTATATCCAAGGTTTAGTGCCTTGAAAATTAGCTGTGAGTCACAATCATTACTGATGAAATGTATCTGTACTATTACACAATGGCATGGTTGCTATTTATTTCAAATGGGTGCAGAGTGCCACCTATTGATTATAAAGAGAAAGTTCAACCCTATCATTTTATTGTGCTTTATGTTTATATTTAACCTAAAATCTGAAAGCAACAGGACTCAAAATGTTGCATGATTAATTTGGTATCCAGTAATTTGACTATTTTGTTTTAGAAAATAAATAGGAAAAAAATAGCTGGTATTTGATGTGTTGAGATAAATTGTAGAGGATTCATTCCTTTGGAAGAAATGTGGCTTTTGTGCAGAGAAAAGTATCAGAACAGCAGAACAGGCACACTGTCTTAGGCAACAAAGACAAATCTTAATACTAGTATTAGTATGGTGCATGTGGTCTAATACAGGAATCCCCAACCTTTGCAACTTTAAGTCTGAAGAACGTCAGCTCCCAGACTTCTCCAGCCAGCAAAGCTGGCTGGAGAATTCTGGGAGCTGAAGTCCTTCAGACTTAAAGTTGCAAAGGTTGGAGACCCCTGGTCTAATACATTTGGTCCAAAGAGTCATATGCCCATAAGTTACAATTGTGGTTCACTGAGCCAAGGTTGCCAATAAAGTTATTACTGTCCTTCAAAATATGTTGTTTGGGGTCCTAAATCTATTCAAAGAGGACACACATGAATACATTCGGAATTTAATCAAGCATGACAAATTGAAATTCATTTTAAAATAATGATTCTATTCTCAGTTCAAACTCAATGATTATGCTCTAATCTGGAGCATACTTAACTGATTTTCCATTGCAGCAAAAACACATATAATTGGGTCATAGAATTCTTGTGCAAATGATATACGCGTACTGTATTTTAAACAATACAATCTTTATTATAAAATATGGATCAATCCTTTGGAACAGATAAAATGTATCAGGAAGAAAATGCTTTAACAATCATAACAGGATCAGCTATAAGCTGATGAACCAACACCGTGACTGAAGCAAAAAGTTTATCTTCTTAGATCTTGTGAAAGCCTGACTGATAGAACACGTTTTTCTATATGTAAGGATAATCTATTTCATTCCTTGTGCTGAAATGCAATTTAAAAACAACTGCAGTCGTTAAGGATTTGTTTTAAAAATTCTAATAAACAGAACTTTGACTTCACCAGAAAAGTCAGTTTTAAAAAAGTAAAATAGCAAATGCACGGAAAGGTACTTCGAAATCCTAGGTGATCTTGGTTCATCTTGACATCTTAAAGAAGCAAAAAAGGCATTTTTATATGTCTTGAACTTCTGTACATTTCTCAGGCGAGTTCAGATTTGAAAAAGGTTTTGTGGGGCTAATCTCCAGATGCATTTCCTTTTTCTTTCAAAATCAAGCTTCGTGCTGTGTCGAAAATACTCTGGGTCTTGGCTTCTGGGAAAATTAAACTTTGGTATCCAGGGTGACAGAGAAATATTACTTTAAAGTGTGAAGAGCAGAGGCTTTAGAGATTATTGTGCAGAACTAGAGCCATTGTTACAATGGGAACTAAGATGAGCTTTCTGGGTGGGGGGAGGTGAGCAGGAGATTTGTCCTGTCTCAAAAATTCATCCATATTCCTCTAGTTCTATCTTCAGTATCCACCAGCTTGTTCCTATATGGCAGTGATGGCTAACAGTTTTATCCTCGCGTGCTGAAAATGTGTGTACACCTGATATCGCACGTGTCTACGTGCCCACACCTACAATGCAATGCACCCCCTGTGCACGCATGCATGACCCCCTGCACGCCCCCTGCCCCCACACACATGCACGCAACCCCATGACCCCTGCACATGTACCTCCGTACCCTGACACACATGCACGCAGCCCCCCCCCCGCATGCGAGCATGGCTGCCACATGCACAGCAGAGACCTGAAAATCAGATGGCTGGCAGGAGGCGTGCACACACATGTGGTGGAGCTGAGCTGGGTGACAGCTCGTATGCCACAGGTTCACCATCACGGCTATATAGAATCATATATGACTCCTATATGGAATCGAATTGTATGATAAATATGGATACCTTCTGGTACAAAACAGCAATCTTCATTACTTATCTGTTATAGTTTAGAATTGGATGCTCTTTTTATTATATTGTTGAACTTAGGGAATTTCACGAGTTCCTTAACCACGAAGAGCACTAGATAATTCTTCCACTATTTAGCAATGCCCTATGTTTTTAAATATTTGTTGTGTAGTTAATTCAGAATCATACTCAGTCTAAATTCGCTGATTTTTTTGTATGGTGAATCTTACATGTAAAGTTGTTATATTCTGGCCCTGGAATTTACTGATTTTGATATGTGCTTTTGTGTACTATTCTATGTATAAAATGTATGTTTGTGTGCGTGCACATGTATGTATGTACAAATATATTCTAAGCTCAAACCAAACATGATATCTACATTTTATTATCAGAAAAGACCCCAAGTTATTAATGAAGTTTGTCGTTGTATTTGGTTATTTGCAAGAATCAGCTGATTACATTGGACTTCATTTGTTAAATGACTGAAAACAATTCTCTTTTTTTTTCTGCAGATACTGGCAATGATTTGTAAATAAATAAATTCTTGATGAATTTGAAAACATAACTAATTTTTCAACACACCATATTCATATTAGCCAGTTACAGATATTACATATTTCAGAGCCTTGGACACTCTGGCAGAGAAGTTCGTAGGTAATCACCAAAACCGAACATTTAATAAACATTAGGAATCCATTCTTTTTCCTTCCATCTCTTGGTTTTCCATAGTGGCATCAGAGGATGACGCTTCTCCTCCTTCAGCTCCTTTAATTAAAGAGATGTGAACATGAGAGAGTTAGAAGAAACATTATAAGAACTTTTCACAATATTTTCTCACTGTAATATTAGGTACCCACCAAATTCAAAGAACATAGGATGTACACGTTATGTCACAGATGAAAAGTGGTGTGCCTTGATGAAGAACATTTTTTAAAGTTATTCAAAGAGTAAAAGGTAGCTTCTGAGTCTCAAAAGTATTACCTTCTGACATTGAGAGTTCTGCTAATTTGTGTGGCAGTTCGGATGTTCCAGCTCCGGCAGAAGAACCCAAAATGTCTGGTAAGGCATTTCGGCGCCCTGCCCGACCAGATGAAGCAAAATCGGTGACTACAGGCTCAACATCAGTCATCTCTGACGTCTTTCCTCATAGCAACATCTCCTGAAAAACACCAAGAGTCTCAGCTTCAATGATCTGGTGGCCAAATGGAAATCACTCTTGGTTTTCAAAAGAGAAGTTACTTGTTTAAGAGAAAAAAGTAACTTCTCTTTTGAAAACCAAAATGTACTTTTCCTTGGTAGAAGAGCAGGTCTCAGCACATCAATGTTGAAACTTTATCCCAAGAGCCTATTTCCTGTCCACCCCCCACCCCCATCTTCTCTTTCTACTTACAGTATTTTTAACAGCATTCATAAACACAACAAAGAGAAATATGCAGTGACTTTCTGTAACTCTACATATTTGAGTGAACTGTTTCTTTCTTTGTCATTTTTACATTGTTCTTCCAGTCACAAAAAAAAAGAACACTATTCAGAGGAACTTTCTAAAAATTAAAATCAAGTCCTTCCTAGAATTTGAAAATACTGCAGAAAGCTTTGTTTCAAAGCAATATCAAGAGACAAAGTTATCACTAAGTTATCGGATCGGATCCTGCCCCACACATCCTCCCGGCCGATTCGCTCCCACAGAGAGGGACTTCTCCGGGTGCTGTCCACTAGACTTTGTCAGCGGGCAACGCCCAGGGGAAGGGCCTTCCCTATGGCGGGCCCTGACCTCTGGAACGACCTTCCCCCCGACATTAGAACAACCACGGACCTCCGCTCCTTCCGTCAAAAATTAAAAACTCACTTCTTCTACTTGGCCGGCCTAGGTTAGTCTCTACCTTTAGGGCGTTAGGGAATGCTAGTTTTAATATGGGGATTTTAGTGCAGGGACAATTAAATTTAATTTGTTTTTATTCTATTGTATTTATTCTTTATGCATATTTTATAATGTTTTAATTTTTCCCTGTGCACCGCTCCGAGTCCCCCTGGGGAGAGGACGCGGTATATAAAATAAATATTATTATTATTATTATTACTATTACTATTATTATTATTATTATTATTATTATTATTATTATTATTATTATTATTATTATTATTATTATTATTATTATCGGGCCACAGATTTTATAATATAGTTGACGTATCTATGATAAAATGTTTTTTACTATCAGATATTCTTTTTTGCTAACCAAGAAGCTTTTTTCCACTGTTTCGTTAGACAGGAAGAGAGATGAGTTAGTCTATGTCAGCCAAAATTAATAAAACTGGAAGCACATCTGACTAATGCATGTTACTAAAAGGCATAAGCTTTTACAAGTTACAGCTCATTTAATCAGATGCATGGAATGGCTAAACTATCATAGGATTTAAATTGGGATGAGGCCACAGCTGGGGACAAAGACCAGTTAGTTATACCGACAAGGTTATATGCAAGGTAGATTATAATATCTTACTATGTTAATATCCTATTGTGTTTGTTGAAATCTTTGGAGACTTGTTAATTGTGCATTTCAGCAATCAATTATATTAAACTCTTCCCCCCCCTCCAAAACAGTCATTTTGAGACATGCAAAACAGTATCATCAGAAGTTAAACTCCTCTTGTATTATTTTATCCTTGTTTTGAACCCTGCTGTCAAACTTGGGTCAATTAATTCTTTTGCCCCAAGTATGTTGTGTTTATCCAATATAAAAGCCTGAGGGCCTCTGTTGGGGCTTCCAGAAGCCTTCTGAACTTGTCAGGAAGACAGGAAGAAGGCAAGAGGGCTACTTTATAGCTGAAGCATGAAAGAAAGGATGGCATTTCCTAACATTAGCAGGCAGTAGTGGGATTCAGCCAATTCGCACTGGTTATTAACTTTCTAAGCAGTTTGGAGAACCGGTTCTGAGAAGAAATCTCATTTTGGTTTTTCCCCCACATTAGTGGGATAATCCTGTAAGGAAGGCAGGAAGGAAACATTCTGGTGTTGTTTCTAGTCTAATCTTTATTGACCTGCTTACAGAAACTGCCTTTCCGGTTAACCCTTATTACATTGTAACAGCTAAGGCGAAGCGCCCATCGACATGAGTGACATTGAGTTGGCCACACCCACCCAGTCACATGACCACCAAGCCCCACCTACCCAGCTGGTCATTAGGGCAGAGAACCAGTTGTTAAATTATTTGAATTCCACCACTGTTTGTAGAGCTTATACATGGGGGGTGGGGGGGGGGAGAGGAGAATGCTTTCTCCAGGAATGAAGTACAACATACTGAAGAATACAGTAGTCTCTAGAAATGCATCTTTTAAAGTAAACCCGGAATTTCATAATAGAAACGGCTTCATTTTCCAAGGGGGGAGCCTATCTTTAGCTTTCCAATATCCAGGAGCAGAAGGAATTGATTGATGGGGTTGTGTGTCGAGAGAGACAGACCTGAAAAGGCAGTTGGATTATTATCCGGATTATTTTCTCTCCATTTATTGTGATCCTAGATAAGTTGTTTTGGTGCTTGTTTTAAATTAGAAATAGAGAACGTAAATTTAAAAAAAAAACTTAGATACCTCTTTACTTTTTTTGTGGCTTAGTTGATTTGCAAACCAATCAAAATGGAATTAGTAAATGTTGCACTAACTGTTTTAAGTAACATATTTTTTGGAGTATAAGATGCACATTTTTCCCTCAAAAAAGAGGCTGAAAATCTGGGTGTGTCTTACACACTGAATACATCATTTTTTGTCTCCCGAAACCCTGCCGCCTTCACCAAAATGGCCGTGCATTGCCTTTAGGAAGCTTTCAGAATGCTCCTGGGGGCCGGGGAGGGCAGAAATGAGCAAAAAACAGGCCATTTTTTTGCTCAATGTTGCCCCGCCCCCAGCCCACAGGAGCACTTTATAAGCCTCCTAAAGGTTATGCATGCCCTTTTTTTGAAAAAAAATGGGCCCGTTTTCACAAAAAACAGGCCGTTTTTGGGAGGTCTGAAGAGTGCAATTTTTTTTAAAATTTGCCTCTTCAAAATCTTTGTGTATCTTAATAATAATAATAATAATAATAATAATAATAATAATAATAATAATAATAATAATAAAACATTTAATTTATAGACCGCTCCCTCTCCCCAAAGGGACTCGGAGCGGTGCACAGGGGAATTAAAAAACATACAAACATAAATACATCATAAATATATAAAAATCAGATTAAACAAGTTATCCCTGCGCTAAAAATCCAAAATACTAAAAACTAAACCCTTAAAAACCCAATTAAAACAATAAACAGATGACTAACCTAGGCCGGCCAAGCAGAAAAAGTATACTCCGGTACGTCTTATACTCCGAAAAATACAGTACTTAAAGTTCTGATGAGGGAAAAGAACTGAGAAACGAGAAATAAGATCAGCAAATAAACTAACATGTTCTGGATTTTACTTTGTAGTACTACAGTGTCTTAGATGTAATCCCCAACTATCCGAAGCATCACTCAAACACCATCAACACTGGCAAAATCACTATCAGTTAATTGCAAAAGGCAGCTTTGCTTCAAACTGCTTACATCCTGTGACAGTGCCTTTAACGCTATCAAACAACCACATCTGCCCAGGTCTTTAGGAAGACTCGATAGGTGGATAAAAATGTCAACTCTAGTCTGAACATTTGGCTGATTGTGCAAACAATGATAATAAAAATAGTTGCTGTCCTTATATTAATTCAGATTTTTTGGCAGAAATGTGCATTCTCATCTTCAGCGAAATGGCCAACGGTAACAAATGCGAAGAGATTTAGGTAATACAGGGGTGTGGATTCAGGAATAGAGGACAATTTTTAACAATTAACTCTTTATAACTCATTGTAAAGATATTTGTAGTTGCTAACATGTGTGTTAGTACAAAAATCCATTTACCCTGACTGCTGTCCCTTAAGGAACTTTTTTCTAAATGTTCAAGCCAAAAATGATTTTACAAACTAATGAAAACAAGATAATCCCATTTTATGGTCTATAAAGAAAAGCTATGGGAGGAAAACTGACAGGAATGAGAAAAGGAAAGCAAGCAAATTCAGGCACTAATTCTTAGCATTTTAATATTCTTTTCATGATCAATCCAAATGGAAATGAGCTGCTTGCACTTCAAACAAGCACCTCTGACAAGGATACCACAATCATCAACTCCCACAAGTGAAGTCAAGATGGCAGTTTCTTGCCATCTGCTGCTTTTGCTGCTTTGGTTATTTACAGAATTGTTGATTGCAGTAGCCTCTATGTGTGATGCTTGCTTTATAGGGAAACATTAAACAATACTGTCATGTTAGCTGCTGTCATGTTGAAATATTTTCTCTTGAATGAAGGATAGTCCTTGGCCCTAGGCTGTGGCCATGACAGCCCTACATATAGCAGAGTGAAACCAAGCCAAAGGATCCAATTACAGTGATTTTCCAGCGGTCTAATGGAGTGCTCTCATAAATTAGTGGAATCTTGGCTAACATTGAATATCTAAAATTAGTCCCAAGAGATACATTTCCATCTCTTTAGTCTCTTATCTAAGTCTTTATATAGATCTTCAGACACAGCAGTGTTTGTACATCAGTCATCTGTTATGGTACGTGCATGAAAATGCACACAGTATCAGACAACAATTAGAACATGACTTACAGGAATATTTAACCAGTCTACTAACCATTACATGTTAAATCAAAACACAATGCTTGGTAACATCCCATTTCCAGGGGTGGACTTCAAAACTTTCAGCAACGGGTTCTCTGCTTGGTTGCGGGGTGGGTATAGCCATTGTAGGCGTGGCCAAGTTGGCCTCCTGTCCCACAGCAGGGGGATGGGACGGGACATTTTCACCTTCCCCAGGTTCTGGAAGCTTTCCTTGAGTTTCTGGGAGGGTGAAAACTGCGAGGCCAGCCAGGGTTGGGATTTGGAGGTTCTCCAAACTGGCTATAACGTCAGCTACGAGTTCTCCTGAACCTGGGCAAATCCATAGCAGCCCATTTCTTAACTAATGTACAGAAATACATAATACAAAAACTAAATGCTTAGCAAACACATTCCTAGATGTCTACGTAGGAAAAAGTCCCACTGAATTTGATGAAAGTTATTCTTAAGCAAGTACAAATAGGATTTCCACATAAATTAGTTGAATCATCCATTTCCCCCCTAATTTTTCAAATGAAGTGCTATATTCTAACTTCCCCTTGCCATGTTTTAGCAATACTGTAATGACTAAAAGATTGACAATTTCCATTATTTTTATAGTCTGGACCAGGGGGACACAGTCTGATGCTTTTCAGGCCTTTCGGATTCCAACAGGGATCACATTTCATCGTGGCCAAATTGGCCATTGTCCTAATGGTAGCCTAAAATATCTGTATGGCATCATTTTCTATCCCGTTTTAAGAAAATAACTTACATTATACAACAGCACCACTTCACTAATTTGTGTAAGAACATATAGGATCAGCAGCAGATTAACAATAAACAATGTATTACTGCAATTGTTGCTAGAACTAGTGTCAAGGTAATGAACATAATGGTATATATTTTATTATTGTTTGTATCATTTTCTGCCTGGAGAAACACCCCACCCCCAGTTGCTGTTTTGCAACAGAGTTAACCAATTAGAGATCCAAAGTCTTTGCAATTCTACCCAGAAACAAATAACCAACTTATTCCCAATATCATTCATCTTTTTGGCTGATCTTATCTCATTAATATAATTCAACTCACATGTCTTTCCATATTTAACCCTTCTATTCTAGATTCTAGGGTGGAAAAATAGAATCCTGAACGCCTGTCAGATTTACTTTCTGCCCTATCTTATACAAACTAATCAGGGACGGGTTGTTTTGTGTTTTATGCTCACAATTTCTATTTTCTAAGAATGGACACATCTTTTTTTTCTTCCCTAGTTCATTGTCCTCTTTCCAGGGCCAGATCTACATTCTTTCACAAGAATGAATCCAACACATTTGAATCCAACACATTTCTACTGCATGCTGTATTAGGTCCAGTTGAAAAGGTTGATGTTCTAATTTTTGAGGTCAACTGAGTTGCTTAATTGGTTTATAGAGATCTTCAATGAAGTTGTTGAGAAAATTGCACTTAATTCATCCCTTTTAAAAATGATTTCAGGTGACTGCTAAAACAAAACAAAATAACGAATGTGAAAATTAAGTGTTCCACAAATCTGTATTGTGTTTGCTGCAAAACAGGCTATATATTTAGAAGAAATCCAGTCATGTTTCTGGTTAGGGTTCCCATTCTAATGTATAAATCATGTGTGGCTTGGCTGATTCCATAGTTCCATAAAAAATAAAATCATATAAATTTAACAGTTATATAATTATATAATGCAATTATTGTTCCTTTACAATAGGAACCCAAACATTCTTAAGCTGTTTATTCAGGTTTTAATCCTCTATTCATGTATGTTAATTTATTATTAACTATGCTGGCATTAAAATACTATTTTCTTCCTTATTCCTACAGTGTTGGATAACAGCTTCAAAATATATGCAGGGTTACCCTTTAGCAACCATCATGTGGGTATTAAAATCTAGTGATTATTACTGGATAGGATCAAAATGGTACTTATTAGTTGCCTTAGGCCAGGGGTGTCAAACTCGATTTCATTGAGGGACGCATCAGGGTTGTGTTTGACCTTGGGGGGAGGTCTAGGGGGGCATAGCCAGCTTGATGTTACTTGTGTCAGGGGCACCTGAGGTGACCCAAGCACTCTGCCAGTGAAAACGGGCTCCTGAGCTCCGTTTTTGGCTGTAGTGGCCTCCTGCAACCCTCTGCCAGTGATGCCAGGGCATGCGACCCTCCCAAGCTTTGTTTTCGCTGGCAGAAGCACCATGGGTCCTTCACTGTTTCCAGGGTGATCCTGCGAGCCACATGGGCCAGATCTGGCCTGCAGGCCTTGAGTTTGACATCATTAGGCTTAGGCTAATGTAATCCTGACTGGTCTCTTCAGCTTCCAGGTTTTTTTGTGTCTCTCCAAAGAGGTAGACAAAGCTGTGCATATAACATCCGGAAGGAAATATACTGTATAATCATGGTTGTGTTTATACAGTTGCTGTCAGGGTAAAAACTTAACTTGAGGACAACTTGTTATTTTTCAAATGTCTACTACCAGTTGGCTCAGGACCTGCTGCAGTGTTACTGATCCTTTGGATCTGTACATAGTACAACGTGTACTCCTGAAGTAGGGCAGATTGGTTTTTTTTTTTGCACTAGTCCTGATGCAATTAAACATTTGAGTCCTTGTACCAAGCCCACCTTGCACATAAATATTACCATCTGCTTCATATCAGTAGAACAATTTATTATGCCTACAAGGTCATCTTTACAAACGTCTATGCAGCAAAATATTAACAGGAGACCCAATAACATAGCAACCTCAACTCTGTATCCATCATAAGTGAGAGCAATTTTACCTTCTATATGGGTGAATGTGTCCAATGCATTATTTCTCCCATTCAAAACCCCCAAACGAACAATCCTTTTCTCATTAACTTAGGAGGCTGTGTGTTCTTAACTAGAAATCTAGTCAATTGTTACTTTATTTTTTTTAAATACTCCAGTTATCAATCTCTTGCTTTCAGAGCTAAACATTTTTAATAATCATTATGTAGATATCTGGAGTTGTTATCTTCAGATGTCACATCTATAGATCCTACATTAATATTAGCATCATGTAGATGGACAGAAGGACAAAGCTTTGATGCAAATCCTTACCCTTCCTCGGCAGAAAGGGGATATTGTCTGCTTCCTTTTATTTATGGATGGATTAAAATAGATATTCACTCTTTATTTATGGGACATTGCTAGTTGCAAAAGGGTCCTATTATTACTTTCTAACTTATATCTTACTAATATTACAATAGTTTCTAGAACATAATTAACAAGATGTCATTATTTATTATATGTTCTAACAAAAAAAATGAAGTGGAAACAAATGAAATCGTAGCTTTATAACAAAGTCATCTTCAAGTAGCTTACCCACTTTCATTGTCAATGTTTTTGAAAGTCTGACATCATTCATACATAATATAGAAAATTATAGTTTATAGTTAATGAATGCAAGTTACTAATGGTTTTGTCACAGGGTGATTCATCTGCTTGAAGTATTTATATGTACTTTTCCATTTCAGGACCAAGGCAATGAATAACAAAATAATTATTACATTAAAAAAAAATAACAGGCAAGAAAGAAAAAGACAGCAGAAGAGCAATACTGCATTAATTAGAAAAGAAGATGCCTCTGAAGGTAAGACTTCATACCCTTTAAAAAGGAAGAATAAAAGGAAAATATCATATAAACGGAGAAAAATCATGCGCATGTCCAGCTTACGCCTTGTCAGTCTAAAGTTGCTATTCCAGCTGCAATAAATCCTAGTCATTTCTTCTATCTACTCACCTCATTTACAGTTTCATGTATCTATACAGATATGATGTGTTAGTCATTGGATTGGAAATCAAAAGGATGTTGCAGAGAGAGCCAGGAACCTCCTATTTTTCATGGGTTTGTATGGTAGCTTGGGAGAATGCAACTTTGAGTAAAGGAGACACTGACAGAGTGCAATAAGGTTCAGCTTATGGCCCTAGTGTATGTTCCAGAAGGAAATGGAATGTTCTGACACATTTTGAACATCCTTAATACAAGTTTTTCAGAAGCCACTTGCCCCAGAAAGACAAGTCATTTGAGCTAGGGTTTATTACTGTTAAAACAGTAGAGTTGGCTGTAAAATAAAATACTGACAAAAAATGGATCTGCATTTTTGCATGTAACTACCATTCTGTCCTACAAACCCAAACAGTCTCACACAGAAATACAGAAATACGCAGACTTGCGTGCAAAACTCCCTTTCTTTTTCTAGCAGAAACTGTATAGCAGAAAAAAAGGGGGAGGAGAGAGATGAGAGATGGGCTAAGAAGAATCTATAGTTGGATTGAATGAAAAATGAATCTGGGAAGGAAAAACTGGTTGGAGAGGAGATAAGACAGAGGAATAGCTGGAGAAGAGAGGGAAGCCAATGTTTAGGCGTGCCAGAAAGGGTTACATTTACCAGTTAAGTACTCATTATCAAGTCAAAGTAATCTTTTGGCTAATTTTTAAAGGCATTAATGCATTTAAGCAGTGAGGTATGCAATCATTAGTACCATCCCTTTCCTTTCAACAACCTCTGTTCTTATTGATAAATATAATTTCCCAATTCACAAGTAATTATTCCAGTAAATTTCTTGAATATACCATATACAAACATCAGCTTTTACATGTTCTTAAGACTAAGTGTCATATATCAAGAGGAAGTCTTCCATAAGTATAGAAGTGAATTGTGTCTGTAGTATGTGTGCAAAATATACAGTACCTACTAACCCTTTTCTACATTTGATGCTAATACTGGGCATCAAGATGGTATGATTGCCCAAAGATTGGAATTAAACCAAGAAGAACTTTCCAGATAATCTTGTTGTTCACCTCGCTTCAGGGGTGTGTTTTGGTGAAGATAATGTCAGACAGTAGACAGTGGCTCATAAAACTAAGGGCAATTACACCACGCTGTCTCTAAGGCACATGGCCCATATATCAACAGGAAGCCCTCATTATGTGTGGAAGTAAACAGTAATTTGGGGTAATTTGGGATAATAGAGTACTATGTCGTTGCTTGTTTGTGAGTTGAGGATCCAGTTGGGACTGCAGTGACTTAAGACATTGGTTTAAAACAGTTCTCTCTCCCCCCTCTCTCTCTCTGTGTTTGTTTGTGTACTGATATTATTCAAAACCAAAAAAAGTGATAATTGGGTCAACCTATTCTCCAAAGCACCTGAAGGCAGGACAAGAAACAATGGAATGAAACTAAGCAAGGAGAAAAGCAACCTAGAACGAAGGAGAAATTTCCCGACAATGAGAACAACTAATCTGTAGAACAAGTTGCCTCTAGAAGTTGTGGGTGCTTCACCACTGGAGATTTTTAAGAAGAGATTGGACAACCATTTGTCTGAAATGGTATACGGTTTCCTATTTGAGCAGGGGATTGGACTAGAAGACCTCCAACTCTGTTATTCTGTTATTTATGAATCGCTGGAATAGAACAATATGTATCACCTTGCATCCTATGAAGCTCATAGAGGACTGAAATATAACTGGTAACTGGTTGGCTCCTTATTAGTCATTGTTGATGGACGTTATTATCAGTGAAATGAGAGGTCATTTTTGTTACTCCTCCGTACAGTCACTCAAGCCCTCGTTACGTCCCGCCTAGACTATTGCAATGCTCTCTACATGGGGCTCCCCTTGAGGTACACCCGGAGGCTCCAGTTAGTGCAGAATGCGGCGGCACGGGGGATCTTGGGAGCCTCACGGTGCTCCCACGTAACACCCCTCCTGCACGAGCTGCACTGGCTGCTGGTAGCCTTCCGGGTGCGCTTCAAGGTGCTGGTGACCATCTTTAAAATGCTCCATGGCACGGGGCCTAGCTATTTGCGGGACCGTCTCCTACCACATATCTCCCTTCGACCGATCCGCTCCCACAGAGAGGGCCTCCTCAGGATGCCGTCTACCGGTCAATGCCAGCGGGCGGCGCCCAGGGGAAGGGCCTTCTCTGTGGCAGGTCCAGCCCTCTGGAATGACCTACCCCCCGAACTTCATACGATCACGGACCTTCGCCTTTTTCGCCGATCACTTAAAACACACTTCTTCCACCTAGCCGGCCTAGACTAGATTCTAGATTTTAGATTAGATAAAATGTTAATTGGATTTGGTAGGGGATTTTAATATTTTTAGTTAACATTTTAGCACAGGTTATCTAATTTAATTGTATTTTAACGCTGTATTGTATTTATTGTTGTTTGTGTGGCTTTTAATTTCCTGTGCACCGCCCTGAGTCCATTGGGGAGATAGGAGCGGTATATAAATCGAATAAAACTAAAACTAAAACTAAACTAAACTAAACTTCCCATTGCATTGTAGCCTCTCTACTATAGCTTCTTCCTCTGCTTTAGAGGGTTGGTAAATTGGTGCAAGGCATGAGGTGTAAGCAGACCTAATGAGATCTCTCAGATGTCTTCACACAAACTTGCTTCTTCAGTACATTATTTCTTATTGCTTATGATTAACAGCCTCTCTATTTCATAAAGGATTCTGTTCTTTTCACAGTTATACCAATTTAGTATTTAACTAATGCATGTACCATTAACAGTATTCAACTATCTTTTGTAGTTTTTTGTTCTAAGCACAATTCTACTAAAACTGGGAATAATGATTGTAAAAGTTAGAACTCAGACTATGCGAAAAGCATTATCTTTGATAATGGCTACTATTATAAAACACTTATAAAACAATTTGACTTTCACAGATCTTTCTTTGCTCTTTTTTTTTTGGCTTACATACACATTCCCCTACATCTCACAAAACTCTGAAAAATTTGAGGGTTGTATGATAGCAGCGTCAATATATTGGGGAATAAAAATTCATACTGCTGACAGATACTTTTTCATTGGTTTAGATAATATAGGATGCAATTAAGAAACAACCACAGCATAACTTTTATTATTGGCAACATGCATTATGCATGGTATTTACAATTTCTACATTTCATCAAGTTAAATGGCCCCATTGTGTCCTTTTTATATGTATTTACCTATCTACTTATGTACCTTCCAACCTACCAAAATAAGGAACAATGGTTCCACATGGTCAATGCAGCATTAAAGTAATGATTGGGAGTGGGGTGGGGGCAGGGCAGATACACTGTAGTGCAAAACAGAAAACTTGGGAAGAGGGTTTGAAGGCATCCATGGGTGCAGACATCTGGGAAAGCAAGGAAAAGAATGAGATTAGCGAGGAGGGGAGAAATCCCCAGAAATAAAAAGTACATACTTGGAGTTATGTCTTCCCCATGGACAGGAAGGACAAGAAGATGGGACTAACCAATCAGGTTATGTGGCCAATTGTACAGCCAACTGTATGGACTGAGCATCAACCTAGTCCCGTAGCCAAGCTATTACAATCAGAATTGGAATTTGTTAAGTCGGCTTCAGGAACAGCAAGGAGAAACACAGGAAATAAATAGTTTAGGCTGTTGAGTTGAACTGCTTAAATTCCTCTAAACTTGCCTCATTTGTTTCACTTTGGGCATGCCAGAAGGATTTTATGAATTCCTAGGATATTTATTGAAAGGTTTGTTCTTTCAGAACTAGGAAAAAAGATCTAGATATTACGCTCTGTAGCATAGCGGAGAAGAACCTATATGGAGATCTGTATAGTATATGGGAATCCTCTCTATAGAATCTTCTCCTTAGGACTCAAAAATAATTTAGAATTGGTCAGATGGAGGAAAAGAGATATATACTACAACATATCATTGCCATTCCCAGTTGTGCCTCTGCTATAACTGAACTAAAAACAGATCCTTTATACATATCCCTGCAAACAGCCTTCTATTAGTAGTGTGAAAATACCAACTTCTGATACACAGTGCAGTGATAAGAGCTGTGGTGGTAAGAGTTGTGATGGCACAGTGGTTAGAAGGCAGTATTACAGGGTAATTCTCCCAACTGCCAGCAGTTCAATTCTCACCAGCTCAAGATTGACTTCCATCCTTCCAAGATCAGTAAAATGATTGTTGGGGGCAATATGTTGACTCTGTAACCACTTAAAGATGACTGCAAAGCACTGTGAAGCTGTATATAAGTCTAAGTGCTATTGCTATTGCTAAATGTGTAAATTGCTTGATTCCAGTCATTGGGAAGTAGGTCATCACAGAATATAGGAAGGTCAGAATTTAAAGCTCAAGCAAGTACACTCAAACTGAAAGACTTAAGCACTATCATATGTCTATTTCATATGAGAACTGCAGCATCTGTTTCTCAAGAGAAATGAATTTGTTCATACTGTAATAGGTAAGAAATGTGCAGACTTTCCTTTGTGATTTGGACTTCCTCTAATTATTGATGAAGAATTTTTTTCTTTTGGATTTGTGTTTTCCTTTCTGGATTGCCTTCGTTATTGTACCTATGGAGTTGGAAAAGTGTTTCTCTACTGGTTTCTGAATTCTGCAGCTCGACAACTTTGAGAACTTTGGACTCCTGATTTGCCTCACCAGCCCCACCCTAAAAACGCCATTTTACTGGCACGGATTTTAATAGCTAAACATGGCACAAGAAGCAACGCTGGCAAGCCTTGAAGAAAGAATGACTGCCCTTGAATCTGTTATACAAAATTTGGTATTAGAAATTAAGGCCCAGAGGGCAGAAAATGTCAATTTTAAACAGGAATTACTGGACACTCGAAAACAAGTGCTTGAGAATACACAGAAGAATGAAGAATTGAAAGGGGGGCTGGAGGGGGCTAAGGGAGAGATTAAAAATGTTTCTAATGAAGTTGTGGAAATAAATGGGCATGTGACTAGGATAGATATGGAAAGGATGACATACTTTTTGAGATTTCAGAATGTTTCTGAGATGGAGGGTGAATGTCTCCCTGATCTTATGAGTACAATTATTGCAGACTATTTACATAAACCTTAAGATGAGATCAGAGGGGACATTGACCTAGTCTACAGAATAAATTCTGCATATGCCAGGATGAATGAAGTACCCAGAGAGATACATGTAAAATTTGTTAGAAGGTCAACCAGAGAGGAAATCTTGAAGGCGCAAAGAGGGAGTCCTATGATTTACCAACAAAAGGAGGTTACCATCTTGAAGCAGATTCCAAGAAAGATTAGAGAAGCCAGAAGGAAATTTTCCTTCTTGTCTAAAACATTATTTGATCGTGGGATCTGGTTCAAGTGGGTGATACCCGAAGGGATGCTGGTGTTCTGGGAAGGAGGTAGAGTGAAGATTAAAACAGTTGCTGAGGCGGAAGCCTTTCTTAAAAAACATTCCTCTGTCCTGGGAGAAGATCCAGGGGGGGCAGGGGGAGCCATGGCCCCGCCCGCTGGGGGCCCGGGGGAGAAGATGGAAGATACAATTGCCAAGAGACTTAGATCTAAAAAATAACTTTGCCCTGGTTTTTTTTTTGAGTAATATTGTATGATACTTGTAATCTGGATTTTTGTAATTGACTGACAGTATATAACTGAAAAATTTAGGAATATGTACTTGCTCCCAGCTTGTAGTGTTATGTGAAATGTTTCTTTTCTTTTTTATAATGTAACTTGAGGTACCGGAGGAGCCGACGACTCTGACGTGACCACTCTCAAAATTTCTATGTATCCCTTACCCTACCCCACAAAAAATGTAAACTCAATAAAACTTTTTCAATATAAAAAAAAAGAAATGTGCAGACTTTCTACAGTCTCAGATCATCCCGACATGCATTAATGCAAATTATTCATATCATCCTAAGCACTTAAAATGTATAACTGAGATTTACAGCCCTAAATCCCAGATGATGGCTTTTTACAGTATGAAACTACTGAACAGTAGTTATAAATTTATATAACTACCGAATATCATCTGTACATAAATTTGCTCATATGCATAATTGTTTGATTGTTACTTAGGAACATGATAGCCTCCTAATCGACTGTCTAAAATAACCTGAAGAGAGGTATTAAAATAGGTGTATCAGCTTTGGAGGAAAAATATAAGGAAAGACAAACTGATATTGAGGCCTGAAGTGCCCTTTGATTCAATTTTTTTCCTTTTGAAAAGCTTGACAGCGGGAATACATTGTGCCACTAACAAGCAGCACGCTGAAGCTGATTCATGTACCATGTTTGGCAGATATCAAACAGTTCCTATGAGCCTTCCTGCATTCATGCACATCCATAAATATGGCCTATGCTAATGTTACAAGGCGCACCAGAGGAAAGACAAAGAAACTGATTCCCCAGCATCACACACAAACCAAAGGATTCCTTTGTTTACACATTACACTATCCTGAAATTCAGCTTTCAACTGAGATTTCCCACATAGTCGTACCACTCAAGATGTTTTTTTCTTCTTTCTTGAGAGCCTTGAGGTTACTTCACATCTCAACAAAAAGCAAAGTTTGCAAATAAAATGCACATCTTTTTTTAAACGATTTGCATGCATGCTGTGGAGCTGAAATTGGCCCCCAATTCCTGAAGCTATAGGCTTTAGAGACTCTGATTTATTTATTTATTTATTTTTCATATTTATAACCCGCTCCCATCTCACAACAAGGGATTCGGGGCGGCGAACATAGAATTAAATCAATAAATACAAAATACAAATACATAGATATTAGATGCCTGTGTTGTAACCGTTTTTAAAACCCTCGTTTATAATTGGCGGTGCTGGGGTTACGCAAGGCCGGCTAGTTGAAAGAAGTGAGTCTTAAGACATTTGCGGAAGAGGCGGAGGTCAGGAATGGTGCGGATTTCAGGGGGCAGGTCGTTCCAAAGGGCCGGCCCTGCCACAGAGAAGGCCCTCCCCCTGGGCGCCGCCAGTCGACATTGCCCGACCGACGGCACCCTGAGGAGGCCCTCTCTGTGGGAGCGTGTCGGTCCCAGGGATGTATGGGGCAGGAGACGGTCTTGCAGATAGCTAGGTCCCGAGCCATGGAGCGTTTTGAAGATGGTCGTTAGGACCTTGAAGCGCACCCGAAAGACCACAGGAAGCCAGTGGAGCTCGCGTAGGACAGGTGTTATATGGGAGTGTTTAGGCGCTCCCGTAATTATCTGTGCGGCCGCGTTCTGGACTAACTGTATTCTTCGGGTGCACTTCAAGGGAAGCCCCATGTAGAGAGCATTGCAATAGTCAAGTCGAGATGTGACGAGTGCTTGAGTGACTGTGCGTAAGGCTCCCCGATCCAGTAAGGGATGCAATTGGCGCATCAGGCGTACCTGATGGAATGCCCCCCTGGCCACGGCCGCCACCTGGTCTTCCATAGTCAGCCGGGAGTCCAGGAGGACACCTAGATTGCGTGCCTTCTCCACAGGGGCTGGTGTTTTGCCCCTAATGGCCAGAGTTGGAATAATCTGGCTGAAACGGAGTGCCGGAAGCCACAGCCACTCAGTCTTGGACGGGTTGAGCCTGAGTTTGTTACTACCCATCCAGATCTGTATAGCCTCCAAGCACCGGGACATAACCTCGACGGCATCATTGGGGTGGTCCGGGGTGGATATGTACAGCTGGGTATCATCAGCGTACAGATGATATCCCACCCCGAAACCACGGATGATCTCACCCAGCGGCTTCATATATATGTTGAACAGCAGGGGCGAGAGGACCGACCCCTGAGGGACCCCACATAAGAGGGATCTAGAAGTCGACCTCTTCCCCCCCGTCAACACATATTGTGACCGACCAGAGAGGTAGGACGAGAACCACCGTAAAACGGTGCCTCTCAGCCCCAACCCCCCCAGTCGGCGTAATAGGATACCATGGTCGATGGTATCAAAAGCCGCTGAGAGGTCTAATAGGACTAGGATAGAGGAAAATCCTCTATCTCGTGCCCTCCAGAGATCATCGACCAATGCGACCAATGCCGTCTCGGTACTGTGCCCGGGTCGGAAGCCGGACTGGCGCGAATCTAGATAGTCAACTTCATCCAAGTGTCGTGGAAACTGTTGGGCCACCACACTCTCAACAACCTTCACTAGAAAGTGGAGGTTGGAGACGGGACGATAGTTTCCTAATAATGCCGGATCCAGGGACGGCTTCTTGAGGAGGGGCCTCACCACCGCCTCTTTCAAGATGGTAGGTAAGGACCCCTCACTCAGAGATGCGTTGACAATGCCCTGAAGCCAGCCTCGTGTCGTCTCCCAGGATTCCAGTACAAGCCAGGAGGGACACGGGTCCAGTAAACATGTGGTGGCCCTGAGTCTCTTTGACAGCTTGTCCATATCTTTGATAGTAACAAAGTCAAACTCCTCCCACAATGGTGTCTCAAGAGCTGCTTTGGCACTCTCGACAGGGCTATTGACAATGGAGGGTAACTCGCTTTGAATCCGAGTGATTTTCTCCTGCAGATAAATCCCAAATTCCTCTGCTCGACCCTGTAAAGAGGCTTCCCGCGGCCTCTGTTGGAGGAGGGAGCGGGTTACCTTAAACAGGGCGGCAGGGCGGTTTTCTGCGGATGCAATAAGTGTGGCACAATATTCACGTTTGGCCAGCCTTATTGCCACTAAATAAGTCCTAATGTGGTCTCTTATTAGTGTTCGGTCGGATTCAGAGCGAGATGATCTCCATCTGCTCTCTAGGCGCCTCCTGTGGCGTTTCATCCCCCTGAGCTCCTCAGTAAACCAAGGGGCCCAGGTGGTTCGTCGCCGCAAGAGAGGCCGCAAGGGCGCGACTCGGTCCAAGGCCCCGGCGGCCGCACTTAACCATGCAGTCACTAGGTCCTCAGCCGAGTCGCGGAGCAAGTCCGCAGGAATTGGCCCAAGCTCCTTCTGGAACTTTAACGGGTCCATCAGGAGCCTGGGGCGGAACCATATAGGGATGTTTGGTTCCGCCTCCTCACAGTGAGGTGTGGTGGTCGGAAAGTCGAGCCGAAGGAGAGCGTGATCTGTCCATGACAGGGGTGTGATGACTAAATCCCCTACTCCCAGATCACTATTCCACTGACCCGAGACGAAGATGAGATCCAAAGTGTGTCCGCCCTCATGAGTAGGGCCTAGAACTACCTGAGTCAGGTCCATGGCTGTCATGGAAACCATGAACTCCCGAGGTACACCAGAGGTCAAACCTGCAGATGGCAGGTTAAAATCCCCCATGACTACAAGTCTGGGGGTTTCAACCGCCACCCCGGCTATAACCTCAAGCAGCGCGGGCAGGGCTGTTGTTGTATAGCGAGGAGCCAGGTATACAACTAACACGCCCAACTGCCTCCCTAGGCCCCACTTCACAAGGAGGGACTCACGCCCAGTCGTCTGAGGGACTGTGGTCTCCTTTGGCTCAAAGGAGATGCCCTTGACTACAGTTTGATTGTATTTTAGCTTGTTTTAAATAAGGTGCTTTTTATTTTTTGTTTTATTACATTTGATTATTGCATGGTTTTGAAACAGAGGTGGGATTCTACCGGTTCGGACTGGTTCTGGTGAACGGGTACCTCATATCAGCTGGGAATGAACCAGTTCACACTGACTTTGAAGTGGTACAGCCAGCCAGCCCCTGCGCTATACTCACCTAGCTGAAGCCCAGCTGATTAATGCAGCAGAGTAGATTGCCACGCCTCAGCTGTTTTCCATGCCAGCAGTAATGAGGAAGGTAAGTTTTAAGTGAACTGTGCACACACGCGTAGCAAACCGGTTGTTAAACTAGTAGCATCCCACCCCTGTTTTGAAGGCTATGTGGGGCAGAGAATCAATTTACCTTTTGTGCGCATATGTGTGTACGTACACACACATATACTACACAAGGCATTTTCCTTCACAGATCAGATTCTTGATTAATTTGAAAAGACTTTTGTTAAATGCAAAGAAAACCTGTTTGGCAGGTTTTATAATGAGAATATTCCATATAATCTGGAGGAAATAAACATTACAGATTAGATCTTGAGGAACTGTGATCAAAGGAATGAAATAATGCATTTGCTTAGCCCAGCTCTTCCTTTCCTGCTCCATCTTAAGATTCCCCTCTATAGTTTTTTTCAGGGCAAAAGAGAAAGAAGCTGAACCTTTTGTCCTATTCCTGCATGACTCATTTCTAAATTAACATGCACTGAATTGTCCTTCATGTCAAACAGAGAAATTTAATATCACATTAGGACAGGCGTAAACAATCCACAACTCACAATGAGGCCCCCAAGCTATTTATTTGCAGCTTCCAGAGTGACCATGCTGAGCTGAGCAGCAACAGTCAAATTGTAGAAATGGTTTTCCACATTAAAATGAGGGGGGGGGGGAGAAATCCCCATAAATAAATGGAAATCTAAACTGTTTCTTGGATAGATTGTCATGGAGAAAATCTATGTGGTCACTGAGAGTTAACATTGAAGTGATGGCTCACAAGCAATAAATCAAAGCTAGGTTCAGGCTAAGCAAATATGTTTGATTGGGCAAACATGTAGTGGATAATTGAGCTGTACAACTGAATAACAAACTTAGTGTGTATGAGCATTAAGCCCTGAGACCTCACTCTCAAGCTACTACCATTACTCAAAAGTTCAATACTCTTAACCATATTGCTCTTACTAGCATGGGTGAGGCTGGTAATAAAATGTTGCAGTTGATTATTAAGTACATATTTACTTTCTAAAGTAAACAGAAAGAAACACACAACTCTACAAAGTTTATGTTTTAAAGTTATATTTCAAATTGCTAGCTTTCCAACTGGGCTTTCAAAGAAACATGCACGTCATTTTAAGAACAGTGAACGGAGAATAAACATTCTTTTTTACCGAAAGTGAAAACAGGAAAATCAAAATAGGAATTGAACTATCCAAACTAGATTTCTGTACATATTATATGTAAGGTTGGGAACTAATCATAAATAAATGTTTTAAATGGTTGGTCAGGAACCAGGGAATTATTGGCAAAGGCACCCTTTTTTGGTCTTGTCTGCCTGACAGCTTTAAAGGAGAAACTTGAATGGACTTAAAACAGAAGAGTGTTGACCAGAAGCTAAGCTGCCTGTAGCTTATGTTTCTAGGGTGCAAAGGAAGGGGATCTTTGTGGCAGTAAAAAGATATGGGGTAACATGGGGTTTTGAATAGTTGAATGGATGGAAAATAGGGCACATTATAACTTTTATTGTCAATTTTTGTTGCATGGAAAGGATGGGGAGATGTGCAGTTTTTTGTAGGCTGCTGTCTAGTTTCATTAAAAAAAAACATTCAACTATAAAAAAGAAGTGCAATTAAACAAAAGGAACCATGATGGAGAGTGAAATAGAGGCAACCTCCAATCAAATGCTGTTGCTCAGATAAATCTGCAGAGGATTTAAGGTAGGGCTCACTAAATGCACAAACCTGTTATTTAGTGTAGACTAAAAACATGAGTGGCCTTTCTCTCTTCAACCATTAATCACAGAAAAAAGACCAGATATTTGCCCCTTCCACAGAAGGATGTTGCTTATAATTCCATATACCTCTGTATACCTTAAGATTCTGCCCAGAACCTTTAAGAGGCTTGTAAGTGATTCTGTTTTGCTTTCAAATTAAGGAATTTAATCAAGTATATGAAAATAATGCAAAGAAATGGAGGCCCAGATTCAGGCTCGGCCAACACCCCTGAAGAGGTATTGCCATCCTTGGAACTGACCGAAATAGCAAATTGACTGGAAAGAAGCGGCCTACAATCCCATAATTGACATAAGGTGCTCATTTGTGGGCTGCTGCTGATATTGCCAACCAGGAAATTCTTTTGAGTGATTGCAAACTTAAGTATTGTTTTGTGGACAAATACAAAGGAACTGCTTTCATCCCTTTATTGAATGGGGAACAGGCAGAATCAGCCATTAAGAAATTGCACTTGAGCAAGCTGTGAGACAAGGAGATTGCAGTGAACCTACAACCCACACATGCTCTCTTGTGCAGTGCCAATCTGCCCCACCTTTATACACAGCAGCAGTTTGAAGGCCTGGTTTGAGCATTTGGGAACATGGAGCATTGCAAAGAAATGAATAAAGAAGTAAGCCACATCAGACACTAATTCTTCAAAGGGGAGGGGGTAACAGTTAATTACAGCAATACTTAGATACAGTAGCCTTAAATAAATTTGGAAGGAAGAGCATTAGTGAATCCTATGGATTGGGAATACACATATATTTACTAGACAGTTTTAAATGAGGGATTTTAATTTGGTTTTAGCGCAGGTTTTGTCTTATTTAATAGCTTTTTAAATTTATGTATTTTGTATTATTTTTGTATACTGTTTTAAGATTCCTGTGCGCCGCCCTGGGTCCTGTTGGAGAAGGGCGGGATATAAATTGAATAAATAAATAAAATAAATAAATAAATAAATTATGTGTATAATGAAACCATTATCCACATTGTTGCCAATAAAACAACAACATGGACTCACCCATAATATCAAGAGGAGTCCAGATGTACATGGGATTATTTGATTATTTCTATAGGCAAGAAAATTTGAAATATAAATCTAGATTCTTAAAGTACTTTTTCTCCAAAACATTAGTTCTCTACTTCTGGCAAGGAAGAATACCCTTTTTAAGAAGGAAAATCTATAAAAGACCAGAGTTTTTAAAGGGTTAGAAAGTTGAGTGGTCAGCTCAGTAAGCCTTGTCATTGCCGCCCCAGAAACTGCTGTAGTTGAAGGATGGAGGTTCAGAGCTGAGCTCCTCTATTATGTGCAGAATAGCAACAGCACTTAGACTTATATACTGCTTCAGTGCTTTACAGCCCACTCTAAGCAGTTTACAGAGTCAGCATATTACCCCCCAACAATCTGACTCCCAACCTTGGGAGGATGGAAGGCTGAGTCAACTTTGAGCCTGGTGCCAAATTGCAGTCAGTCATCAGAAGTAGCCTGCAGTACTGCATTCCAACAACTGTGCCACCACAGGTCTTGAATGAAGGGTAAATCATGGAAAGTTAGCAAATACTAGCCCAACCTTTTCCTATGAACCCAACGCAGCTGATATTAGTTAAAAGAGGAATTATCTTTTGTTCTTAAAAGGAAGGGGCCTTCCTGGAATCAGTGGGGGGAGGGGAGGCAAAATGGGTATTGATTTGGGATGCAATGCAGATACCTAAGCTTGTACAGCAAGAATTTCAGGAGAAAATAGCGCCCAACACTATGAAAACAGAAACTACCAACTTCAGGGAGAAGAGAGAGAGAAAAAAGGAAATCATATAGAATTGTATGAACAGCAACTCTAGCTCAACTTCTGCAGTATCGGTGCAATGAACATTGATTTTTTAAAATTCATAATTACATTGAAGTTTGTAAACAAAAATAACAAATTAAGATAAAGTAGTGAAAAGCAAAAAGATATTTCTATCTCTAAAATTATGTTGTATTATTTTTCTTTCTATCATCTCTATGTAATCTTCAAAACTATACCTTTTGGGTCCTCCCTCCCCCCCCCCCCCCATTTTTATGCAAAAGGTCCATTAGGAGCAATATATGAAGAGTAGTATGAAATGTACCTACAATTAAAATGCTTTCTTTTCCTTTATGTGTTTGTTTTCCCAATCTTCTATACAAGATCCTCCATTTGTTTTGCTAGCACTGGAGATACATCGGATGACAAGAAGCAAAACAAAAAAGCCTCTTTGGAGATTCTGAAAGTCAGACCAGTTCCCTTTCTGTCAATTCTCATCTGCTTTTTGCAGAGGTTTTGAGACAATACAACTTCTAAATGCAACTAGGAAATACTAAAGAACAAACTCCATTATAACAGAATGTACTCACTATATTAAAAAGGAAAAATCACAGAGAAGTGTACCCTAGTCAGGGAACATGTCTGTCATTGTTTTGGGTCAGTGTTTCTTTTTTAAACCATGATTAAAGGATAAAAGAAAGTCTATTTGTAGTTGAGAGGAAGTGCAACTAAATGAAAATGCTTCATCTGATTTGAAGAACTAACAGAATGAGCATAGAATTAGGTGCTGTAGATCTTTGTGAGAGGTTCTTTGGGGAAATGTTACAGATCAGCACCATATATAGTTTGGTGTGCTTTACTAACAAAAAATTACATAATTAGGCTTATACTATAACTGTACTCCAATCTATGTCTAGCTAATTTCCACACCATCTATAACAGTGGTAGCCAACCTGGTCCCTACCACCCACTAGTGGGCGTTCCAGCTTTCATAGTGGGCGGTAGGGGTCTTGTCCGATACTGAAGCACTTTCCCTTTTTAAATTTAATTGACTTCCCTACTTTATAAATCACCATTACTGTGGAACCGGTGGGTGTTTAGAAAATTTTACTACTAACAGAGATACAAATGTGGGTGGTAGGTGTAAAAAGGTTGACTACCCCTGATATACAATATAACAATGTCGCTTGAGCTGAAGTCATCCACTAACTTTAAGCCACCTGCAAATTGGTTTCTGTCAGTGGCTTTTCCAAACTGTGGCAACAGCATTGACTTTGTAGTTTTCAGACTATGCTATGAGAGAAGGTAAATTTGCTTTCTAAGCTACTAGTTGGCTGTAGTTCCTCTACTGGAGGGCTGAAGCTGCTAGCTCTGTCACTTCCTTCACATCTGTTGCTGATTTGGTAAAATCGAACTCATTACCTCAGTTACTTGTTTTGCTGATGGCTGCTCTACTCCCTTGGCTGAAAATGTTTGCTTTTGGCTCCCCCACAGCAAATATGTCTACTCACACACCCACAATCCTAGTACCGCTCAGCATTTTACCTTATAATTGAGACCAGGTGTGGTAGCGTGTCCTTCAGGCTGCCTTAAAGTCCCATGGGAGAAAATAAAGGGAAAGGAAAAGCTAGTGCTAGCTACTGACAGACTTTTCTTCTGCAACTACTAAGTCATTGAGCATCACATCTTCAGTTGCCTTCTTTTAATTTTAGTAGCTGTAAAGTTGACAGAGGGGGCTGCCCTGTTCCCTGCACAAAGATAATATCCTATGAGATAATATTAGTAAGTAGAGTATTTGTTGCAGAATTTTCCATTCCTACAATCAGTATTTCCAGTGATACCATCTGGAGTTTATATAGTGTAAAATTAAAAGGGAAGTACAATAATTTTTGGTCCACACTCAGATATGGAAACTTATTGGGGGATTTTAAGCCAGTCACTTTCTCTCAGCTCAATCTACATCACTATGTTATTATAGGAATGAGGGATGACCTCCCACCCCACCCCAAGCTGTTTTTGAAGGATAGGTGGAATATAGATTTAAGATATATAGATAATAACATTTTCCCCCATACCTACCGTGGTTGATAATTTTTTTTACAAAACCAAAATCCAGTTTCTTGATCCAGATAGGATTTTGTTATGCTCTTAAAGCAGTGCTATGATTTTTCAACTTAATTTGTAAGAATCCTTGGCTTTTATCAATATGTCTTAACGCAAAATAATTTATACATAGAAAATCACAGCATCTGAAGAGCAATTTTCTCTTTTCTGTTCTGTAAGTTAACTTTTCACATTAGTTTCATAAGAGCAAAGGCTTTACAGCAAGGGTCTCCAACCTTTGCAACTTTAAGTCTGAAGGACTTCAGCTCCCAGAGTTCTCCAGCTTTGCTGGCTGGAGAATTCTGGGAGCTGAAGTCCTTCAGACTTAAAGTTGCAAAGTTTGGAAACCCCTGCTTTACAGTACAACCATTAATCAATTCTCATCTACTGTAGATACATGATGCATAGATTTATTATTATGCAACCTGCAAATGCCTAACTACTTCAAATACATTTTAAGGAAAATGGATGCTGTCTATCTCTACATCTAATTCTGCCAGCAGATATAAACTTTGATAAAGAAGAAAAAACAAACAAGGACGAAAGAGAATGCTTATTTTAGGTGGCAATATTAAGAAAAATATCACACTTGGCCAATAAAGAATTCTATTCTATTCTATTCTAAAAGAAATCAGCACCAGGGTAAATATAAATTGCCGCAATTCTGCTTGCAATATAGATGAAAAGAAAGAACAGCTGTGCTTACCCATTGCAATTGGTCAGATTTCTGAAGATTTCTGGCTTAACAAGATATAAACAACCTGCTGGCACATCCTGCTCAATTTCTACCACTTGGCTTTCCCTACCACTGAGAACAGCTACACTCTTTAGCATGGCATGCACACTCCAGGCATTTTGGTTTGCTCCCCTCCAAACAAATCCATAATTGGAAACCAAAAATAAATTCTTGACCTCCTAAATAAACACAGGAACTTCTGCATTAGGCTTAATCCATTGCATTGGCAGGAGAAAACCGTGGAAAACAATCAAGCTAGTTAACTCTAAGCCTCCACTGTTCAGAATACTGGATTTGTGTACTGAGAAAGACATGGAATCAAAGCACTTGATTACTCTATTGCCAGGTGGATTGTTGAATACCCTAGCTATGAATGGCTATTTTAGGAAAAATAGGCTGATCAAATAGGCTTAATCTGAGCCGGGGAAAAAGTAACATTTTGCATCTGTTCAACAGGGTTCATTTGCATTTTGCTTTACATAACTGTTCTGGGGGAGTTTTCTGTTTTTGTTTTTGTTTGTTTGGGGCCAAATATCTAGTATTTTTCAAATATTTTTTTTAAAAAATTCAAAAATAATAATGAATTTGATGTCACCCGGGCTTCCAGCAACTTCTAAAATTATACAGTTTTTATTGATGCTTAAATATCTGTTCTATTTGCTAATATTATCTCATAGGATATTATCTCATTCTACAATGTTTGTGAAACATGAATGACATCAAACTGGATATTGCAAACATATGTTAAAGCAGGTTCATGTCCATAATTAATACACTTACAGGTTATAGATTTTAGATTTTAAATGTTTAAAGTCAACTATTGCTTTCCATTCACTTTGTGATAATATATTCAACCAAGAGCACAATGGTGCAACCCTTTAATTTGTGCCCGACTCGCCGAGCCTAATGTAATGAAGTAAATTAGAGAAATCCTACAGAAAGTACAAACAACAAACGTTAAACAAAATATCTTTTCAATTGTATTTCAATTTAGAGACATAGGTGCTTACTTATCTCCTATATCAGGGGTATCAAATTTCCGTCATCACATGACATATCACAACTTTTTTCCTTTCACTAAACTGGACATAGGCGTGGCCAGCGTGTGACACATCCCACCTGCGGGCCACGAGTTTGACACCCCTGTCCTATATGAAAATGTCTGATTTGTAAATATGCTTAACTATATCAGGACCAGTATGTCGGTCTAAAAAATATTAAAGACCGGGGGTGGGGTCGGGGCTTCTTCTTGATGTTTTCTCCTCTCTCTTTTGTTAAAAAATAATTTTGACCTCAAATTATTATCTGAATTTTTACCACATGACATAATACTCTAACTGGTTTCCTAATTTGGATATGATACATTGCATTAATCCCACCATTGATTTTTTATAAATAATAGCTTATGAACCTGCATTATATATGGAATCAACCACTGGAACTTACTCAACAAACTATGGCTACCGTGAGAAGAAAGCCTGAGTCAAAATCCAGAAACATTGACACAGGATAGCTGTAGATAGCTCATAGGGTGGCTCAACAGTTGCAGTCAAAAACCAATACGCATGGCTTGTGGAACAAGCCATATAAGCTTGGTTTATTTTATTTTTATTTTATTCAATTTATATCCCGCCCTTCTCCAAAAGGACCCAATGTGGTTTACACATTATATGACAGCTGTCATGGGTGGGTATACACTATTATGCAAAAACTGCATAAAATAGACACACCAGAGAATTGTACAACGGATCTTACTGAATTGGTAGAGTAACCCAATAGCAATATTGACAATTTTCATTCCATCTGATACACATCCATTTAACATTTGCTTCACACCACAGCTTCAAAAGGTATAATTAAAGATAAATATCTTTCAAATCATGTTGATTTCATATAATTTGGCCATGTAAGCAACAGAACAGCAATAGAGAACCATTGCCATCTTCAGGAATATTTTTTTCTGCACTCTGGTCTAGCCCATAGCCCTAAAAATCTAAGAAGAGGTCAATCCATTTCTAGCTCAAATAAGCCACCCATGTATTGCCACCTGCATCTCAGTAATCTTTGGGAACCTTACTACTGGTAAGAATGAAGGGGCTTTCCAGTGCCCCTATTATCATTAGCCAGAGGAACAGTCCCCACTTATGCATAATAGTAATCAAAGGAGAAGTGAAACACAACTAGTTCACCAGATGGCTTTTGTGCTGGGACTTTTGCACCGTTTCCTTTTCTTTTAGTAGACAGCGTTCACAATAAACAGTGAGAAACATCTGCTGTACGCCAGATTAATTAGAAAAAATACAGTTCAGGGAAAAATAGTTCAGAATGATGCACAAGAAATAGAGATGATTCCCACCATAATGTATGGTTCTTTCTCCTGGAAAGAAAACCACAAATGTGATTTATAGACATTAACTACTGCCCACATTGTCAATAATGTTTATATTCATTCATGATGCTTTTTTTTTTTTTTTAAATAGCTTGATGATGAAAGAAATTCTGCAGGAGAGGAAAGCAGGTTCCTTAGCTCTTGCTTTGACTCAGTTCTTTGTTTTTATGGAACAAGAATTTTTCTGAACTATAATTCAAACTCCTATTGTGTGTGCTGAGAGTAACCCAAGTTTAAAGACTGGGGCACATTACAGGTAGTCCTCAACTTATGACTGCAAAATTCAAGTTGCTAAGTGAAAAATTTGTTAAGTAAAGTTTGCCCCATTTTACGACTTTTTTGTCACATTTGTTAATAGAATGACTGCCATTGTTAAATTAGTCCATGGGTAGTCAACCTTTTTATACCTACCGCCCACTTTTGTTTCTTTATTAGTAGTAAAATTTTCTAACTGCCCACCAGTTTCATAGTAATGGTGATTTATAAAGTAGGGAAGTCAATTAAATTAAAAAAAGGAAAGTGCTTCAGTATCGGACAAGACCCCTACTGCCCACCATGAAAGCTGGAATGCCCACTAGTGAGCAGTAGGGACCAGGTTGACTACCACTGAATTAGTCATACAATTGTTAATTGAATCTGGTTTTCCCATTGACTTTGCTTGTCAGAAGTTGCAACATGTGATCGCTACAACTTTATGACACTACAACTGTCATAAATTTGAGTCCATTGTCAAGCATGCAAATATAAATCATGGTGCCATGGGAATTGTCAATAGAAGAATCCCATTATCTTTTAAAAACTTTTCTGATGTCTCATATGGGCTCTTAGGTACCTATTTATGGGCATTACTTACATTACTTCTTTGAGACACAATCCCAGAATCTTTTTGTTACGGTTAATGCTGATTAATTTATTAGGGTTAATGTTTTTCTACAACCCCCACCCCAGCCCCATAATGATACTTTAATAATGCAATGGTGTCCCAGCTGCCCCAGCACTTGCCAGTCCTTGGAAGCCAAAGATCAGTACCAGGATCTGAATCTTTATTTCAGGATAACAGGTGAATGCTAGTTTTTAAAAGGTTGGAGAAAAGCCATATGTTTCTTATTAAAGGCTTTTTGTTCCCAGCCACAGCACATTCTGCTCTAAAAAGCCCTCGGCACTCAGTCTGGATGATTAACCCTAGGCTGTGATTAGGTTTACAAAGCTCCCTAATCTCAAACCAAACAAGCCATAGGATGGTTAAGTGCGAGGTGCAAATCCCATCACAAAATGAAACGAGTAGAGCAAAGGCACCTGAGATCTGCCTTTAAAGGAAAGTAAGGAAATAATTCGTAACATTCTGCCAACAAAGAAAGTCAGTTTATTCAAGATACAGATATACACTCACTTATCTTCAAATCCTTTTAAGCTTTTAACTCCCTTCAAAGCAAATATCCAATCACGAAAAGTTTTTAACCCTTGGGAGGCAAATATAATTGCCTGCCTTAATTATGGATTTTTATATAATATCTCAGTGACCATATGCATTTCTCTAAGCACAGACGCAACTTCTAGCCCGTTTGCAAACTGAGAAAAACATTCCACCTATTTAGATAAGGATGGCCAGATCAGGAATAGACACAATCCATCTTCCAGCCAGACTTAAATAAATCCTAATAGTAGATTAGCAGAGAACTTCTATCTCCTCCAGGGTCTTCATTAAACATGAAGCTTTCAGAGGCGTTCCCCAGCTGCTGGGAAGCCATTTAAAGATGGTGTTTTAAGAGCAAAGAACAAAAATGCTGGCGTTGCTGAATTGTCTATATTTGTTATTCTCAAGTATGAAAACATCTGGCTGATACTTTTAAAGAAGCATTTGACAGCAGGGCCAGGCCTTTTCAAAATATACATATGCAGGGACCTAGATATATATAGGTCCTGCAGGGACCTATCTATATAGGTCCCTGCATTTCAAGCTATTTAGCTCTCATCAGCTATCTATCTATCTATCTATCTATCTATCTATCTATCTATCTATCTATCTATCTATCTATCTATCTATCTATCTATCTATCTATCTATCTATGCTGGTCTTGTTGTATTCGGGTGTTTTCCCGTGTAAAAATGAGATTGTCTTTGCAACGTTTCGGCAAGATCTCACTTGCCATCTTCAGGTTTTAGTCTGTGACCAAAGAAGATGGAAAGTGAGATCTTGCCAAAACGTTGCAAAGACAACGTCATTTTTACACGGGAAAACACCCGAATACAACAAGATCAGCATACCTACACCCGTGAAAATCTATGAATATATGTATATGTATACGTGTGTGTGCGTGTGTGTGTGTGTTAGTTTTATGAGCTGATCAATAAATAATTAATTGGGGCCCTAACAGGGTGTTGTGGAGCAATTATATATATATGTGTGTGTGTGTGTGTGTGTTACGTTTTTGAGCTGATCAATAAACACACATATTAAAAAATTACACAACGGAACTCATGGCTTTCTGTCTAGGTGGTCTCTGGTAATGAGCCGAAAGGCAGAAAAGGAAACAGTATGTCTCCTCCCTTAATTGGGGCCCTAACAGGGTGTTGTGGAACAATTATATATATATATGTGTGTGTGTGTGTGTGTGTGTGTGTGTTACGTTTTTGAGCTGATCAATAAACACACATATTAAAAAATTACACAACGGAACTCATGGCTTTCTGTCTAGATGGTCTCTGGTGATGAGCCGAAAGGCAGAAAAGGAAACAGTATGTCTCCTCCCTTAATTGGGGCCCTAACAGGGTGTTGTGGAACAATTATATATATTTATATATAGCTGATGAGAGCTAAATAGCTTGAAATAGATCTATACTAGTCTCCTTTTATTTATTTATCAGCACAAACGTAACACACACATACACACACACACCTGAATGATGTACTCTATTATACAGATTCATAAATTTTTGTGAATATCTCTCCAGAAAAAAAAATCAAATGAATGATTGCCCATATAGAAGCTGGTAAAAAGGAAAGAACTCTTTTCAGTTCCATAGTGAACCAGAGAGAAATTATTTTATTGTTGGAATTAGGCCAGTTATGGCATCTACACCACAGTTAGTGTATACAAGCCATGGTTTAACACTGTGATGGTGGACGTATGGCATGCGTGCTGGAAGTAGCATGCAGAGCCATCTCTCCGGGCATGCTACATGTTGCCTGTTGCTCTTCCAGGTTCCAGCCTGTTAGTCTTTACGTGTGTGGGAGCGCTGGAAACAGGAACAGTAGCCGCCCGATGCGCATGTGTGTGCTGGGTGGCTGCTCTTTCGGTTTACGGCACGTGCATGCGTACCAGCCAGCTGGTCTTCGTGCACGCATGAGTGGCAGAAACCGGAGGACCAAGTGGCCAGTGCTCTTGTTTCAGCACTCGGTGCTGAAAAGGTTCGCCAACACTGGTTTAACATAATGGGTGAATTCTCACTTACACATTGCAGTAGTTCACAATTATATCACTGTGCTAAATTAGAGTTAACAAAATCATAGTTTATGTTTACAATGAAGGATTAGCTTTTTAAAAATATGTAGAAACAACGTAATAAACTAGAAGTTTAAACATCCCAGCTTCTATCGTCTCTTCTTTTTAATAAAATTAATATTCAATTACTCATAGTTATAAAGAAAAGTAATTACAGTTTTTAACCCTCAAACTTGGAAACCAAAACACCACTAGCTTAAGGTATTCATTTTATAAATCTAATTATTTTAGAGGTATCAGGTAGGTTGAAAATGTCACCGATTTTTGTCACTGATGCAGCATTAGAATCATTTGGTCTCTCATCTTACAGAGAGTTTATACTGCCATTTTGGTCCAATTACCATGGAATATCATTGATGCTGACAAATATACCAAAAGAAATTTGGTAAAAAAAACAACAACAGATACTGACAGGCTTTTTTGAGAAGGTTCAGTAACACTGGCGTAGTTTTAATTTGTTTTTACTAGGGGTTTTAGAGGGTATTTTAGAACAGGCCTGTGTTCAATTTATTTTTAGTATATGTTTAGTATAGTTACTGTATCAGATGTTTTATTGTTGCTTTTATTATCACCTGTTCACCGCCCTGAGTCCCGTAAGGGAGAAAGGGGGGTATATAAATCCAAATAAATAAACAAACAAACAAACAAACAAATACATAAATACAAAAAGTGTGTTACTGAAATCAGTGTGAAAATTAAAACCAAAACCAAATCAATTTCAGTCTTCTGATCAATGAATCTTGTAAGTTCTCAGCATTAAATACACTTTGTCCATTGCTCAAAGAGACAAAAATACAAGCAAGGTATCACAATATTTCTTTTTAAAGACAGGAATGTTTTATATAATCTAAAATAGTAGGGAAACATAATAGACATAATCCTTGCCCACAGACCATAGTGGCTTGAATTTATGGGAATTATATCACCAGACTGATTACCTTTATTGCATCATAACTATTAGGCTCAAAACCAAGAATGACACATAGCAATTCTTCCAAGCTCTTTGTTGTTTCATACCTATAGACAAAATCTTGACAGAGTGAGGAGTCTGCTATCTATATCTACAATGAACACTGTGAAGGGCTGTCTTCACCTTTTTTCCTCACATATAATATCTGGGCTAAGTTGCCTCTTATTCTTCTGAAATGACCCCCTTCCTCCTGCAGATCCATCCATCTCATCACTACATTGCATCACTATAACATATGTAAAAAAAAGTGGGGTTTCAATAGAGTACCATATTTTTCGGAGTATAAGACGCACCCAGGTTTTGAAGAGGCAATTTTTTTAAAAAAGTAGGTAGGTAGATAGAGGGATAGAGAGGGAGAGAAAGAGAGAGAAATACAGTAGGTAGGTAGGTATATGGGGGGAGAAATACAGTAGATAGGTAGGAAGAGAGAGAGTGTAGATAGGTAGGTAGAGGGATAGAGAGAGAAATAGAGAGAGAGAGAGAGAGAAATACAGTAGATAGGTAGGTAGAGAGAGAGTAGGTAGGTAGGTAGGTAGGTAGATATTTCCAGGTGTATTTACCCATGTGCTGGAGAAGGAAATCATTGACCACCTTTGGAGCAAATCTTTGTTTCTGCAGGCACAGTACTTGACCAACGTAATTCTCATCAATCACTCTAACTAAACAGCTTTCCAAAAGGGGGGGGACCCTTTTTCCACTTTGCAAACCTCTCCCAAACGGCCCGTTTTTTGCAAAAAATTGGGGTCAAAAAAATAGCATGCATAGCCTTATGGAGGCTTATAGAGTGCTGCTGGGGGGGCGGGCCAAAAACACCCTGTTTTTTGCTCATTTCTGCCCTCCCCAGCCCCCAGGAGCTCTCTGGAAGCCTCCATAAGGGTATGTGCGTGGCCATTTTGGTGAAGGGGCAGGGTTTCAGGAGGCAAAAAATGCTGTATTCAATGTATAAGACGCACCCAGCCTCTTTTTAGAGGAAAAAAGGTGCGTCTTATATTCCAAAAAATACAGTAGTTGTAGTCTTTTTTAACCATCTCCTTTTGGGCACCCCACAGATAAATAAGCAATCAAATTTAATACCCTCATTCCGTGGAACAATTGAATATATCAGTGGCCAATGTAGCCTTCCCCTGCCCCCTCAAAGAATATTCCTCACCTTCCTCCCAAAAGATCATTTCAAATTCTGTAAGTGAACTTGAAAGGTGATTGCGGAAAAGAATATTAAAAGTCTCCCCATAGATGTTACATTCTGGATTGTGGCTGTCAGCTCCTCTTCACATTTTTAAGAATAAGAACTGGAATATTTGAGAAAGAGAGGAATTCTATCTTATCACATGTTAGCCCGTTTTTCACTTTAAAAAGGAGAGAATGAAAACTGAAGCTGAAAGAATTATTATAAAATTAAGAAAAGACTTTCCTGTGAAGTTGACTTAGTCATCAAAATAAATGGATTTGCTTAGCACTGCCTTCTATCTGTAAGAGTCACATTATCTACTATATATTATTATCCATACAAATCTATTAAAGGAGGAAAGAGTTAGAAAAAGTTTCCAACACAGAGCAATCTGTCTGTAAAATTCCACGCCAGTCCATTTTTATTCCCTAGCCTCCCACTAAACCAGCTGGATGGTGGCCTGCTGTCATCTTCTCTTTGACCTTTCCTTTTCTTGACTGATAAAAAGCTGGCCTTCTTCAAACCATGGTAAGCTCCTGCTAACTTTAAAAGCATGTCTCATAAGGTTTTCTTGGGAAAATATAGAAATTGTTTTATTTCAGAATGCTTCTGCTAAAACCTCCAATTTATTTTACAGCCCTGAGATTTAGTTTGTCATCGATGTAGTAAGCCCAACCCTGCTTAGCTTAGCTTAGCTTCTGGGTCTACCATGAAGACTCAACCAACTAACAAGAAAATTCAGACCTGTTCCCAAATCCCTCTGGATCTTGAGATTAAAAAAAAGTCCCATCATGCAAAAAGAAGACAAAATTGATAATCCCCCTCACCATTCATATTGTCTAATTTATTTAAATCAAACCAAACCAAACCAAACCATGAGACCAGAAATAAATGGACACTGTTGACAGCTTTTCAACTTATATACAGAACAGAATAATTCCAAATCTATATTTATTTATTTGTATTCCACCTTTCATTATTTTTACAAATAACTCATCAGCACACCTTCTTCCTCCTATTTTCTCCATAACAGCAACTACTTTTACTGCCTAGGTTTGAAAAGTTGAAACCCCTTTAGAAAAGTAACGAACATGAGAGAACCTATGACTCCTTTTTTAATTCATTCATCTTTGCTAGATTACCATTGGTATATTACAGATAGTTCTCAACTTACAACCATTTGTTTAAGCAATCATTCAAAGTTACAACAGAACTGAAAGAAGTGACTTATGGTCCTTCGGTCCTTGCACTTATGACCATCACGTCCCCACAGGCATATGATCCAAATTTGGGCACTTGGCAACCTCTGCAGTGTCCCAGAGTCATGTGATCATCATTTGCAACTTTCCCAGCCAGCTTCCGACGAATAATCAATGGTGAAAGCCAGATTCACTTATGATTTACTTTAATTTAATTTGACTAATAAATAATAATAAATAAATAAATGAGAGCAAAGAAAAAGACGCAAAATTGTATACAACTCGTTTAACCACCGTTGCTTAGCAGCGGAAAGTCTGGTAAAATTGTAGTCTAAATCAAGGACTGCTTGTAGCCCACGTGAATGAATGAATGGAACATAGGCAGGTTTTATAATTTCTGCTCTTCTAACAAACTGGTTACTTCCAGTTCTATTCCTGGGATTTACAGGTAACAAGCTGGCTAGGTCTACTCCCTGAATTAAGCCAAAATATAGTTGATGAAGTTACCATACTTAAGTGAGTCGCTGGGAGTAGGAGTCTGCGTACACATTTAATATATTATCGTTCTTAATATTATTACGTAAAGCATAAAGCCCATTGACACTGATTCAAATACAGCTCTCATATCCAAGCTACAATGAGATACAGAAAATTCTGTGCTGCTGGCTTGCCTGGATTTTTTGCCCCACACACATGGTAGCAAACGTGATAGCTACAGAATAAGGTAGCACATTATTCAATGGAATAATGAGTATTTTCCTCTTTCAGTAAACTTACTTCTGGCTCAGAATTCCCTCTTTAGCCCTGTTTCTTCAATGCCCTGTTACAACCTGGGCTGGATTCCATGAAAAGTTCAAACACAGCTGTGATTTCAATAAAAAGAGCAGCAGGAAGTTATTCCTCTATTGAGGCCATGATTAATAAATGACTAAAAATGTAGAAGATACATCAAAAAAGAAGCACATTTGATTTGTAGCTCAGGATTGAAATGAGGGGTCCTTGGTGCTCCCCAGTGCTAACACCGATGATGTTACCTAGTTTGGGTAATGAAACATCTGCAAGGAAACAACCAAGCTCAGAGAACATCAAGGAACCCTCAGAATATACATCCGATCTAGGCGAATAATAGTCTGGGCACATGTGCGAACATGACACATACTTGTTCATTTTAGAAAGGTAATATTCATTTTTAATCTGCTTTAGATAAACTTGTCACAACAGTAACAACTCTAAATCTTTAAGTCCTGTTAATTTGGAGTGGGGGGGGGGAGATACACAATGTATAATTTGTCATCTAAAAGCTCATTGATTATAATAATGTAGCGTACAATAAGAATGCAAATGTTTACCTTTCCATGCGTTGAAAAAGTGCAAAAAGAAAATAATATATAACAACACAGATATTCAGAGTACAGATATAAGTAGAGGAATGGCCATTTCTAGAGATAACCAAATGAGTGGGACTTTTCAATTAAGCTTTATTATAAAAGCCATTCTCTAAATCTAGTTCCAAGCTGTTGGACTACAGTTCCTGGCCTGGAGACTATAAATATGCTAATAGATTATGACCAAAATGCAAAATTATAAGAAACAGGACTCTTTCTCAGAGCTGATCTTATTGTTTTTTTAATCACTGCATAGAAAACAAAGAAAATAATATTTGCCAATTGTACTGGACTATGAAACGGTTGAAGATTATTCTAAGATATATCACTTCCCGGATCAAAAGCTCTAAACAGTTTCACATCAGGGAACGCACACATCCTGACGTATGTACCTAAAAGAAAGAGGAAGTGCTAAAGGCCAAGAAATGTTCTTTAGACTCACTGGACATTTAACATTTAGATTCACTCAATTGCTGTAAGTGCTCAGATGTTCCAAATTAGGGTTTCTAAGGGTATTGCAGCAGGAAATGCTCTCAACATTTATTTATTATTAGAATTCCTATTCATTCTACATCCAATTTTTTTTCTCATCCCTTCTTGGTGCCGCTGCCCCATCATCTTATCTTCTCTGTGTCCCACCTTCTTAATTTTCTTTATTTTGCTAAACTAATCAACAAAAAGTATAACTACACAAATCAATATTAAATGGTCAACATGTGCTCTAAATCGATAAATATAACACTGAAAAAAATGGCTGAGGAAGTAAAACGTTAACTAACAGAACAAAACAGTGACCATATGGTTTGAAAGTCTTCTTCCTTGTTTGAAAAATAATATTGACAAATTAGAGATACCAATATTCCATCGCAACAAACTTTTTGGTGTTGAATTTTTTTAGTCAACCCAGATATGGATAACACAACTGGGAATTATCACTGGAAGTAGAATTTTCTATATGCCATTTCTGATATTCTTTGCCTGGATTTTTATAGCACATATCTGTAGTTCTAGCCAACCTCTAGGTTCCTCCAAATCTACAATGATTTCTTAATACATTAAAATTACTTTGGATGTAGCCAGGAATAACATATGCAGTTCTAATATGCAGCAGTCGATCCAGAATCACATGAACCTTCTTTTTTAATGAATTCAGGTGGGGGGGGAAAATGGAGCAGAATAAATCTGTGTGCATAGGCATGGGGTTTTCTTCCGTGAATTTGTATGGATCTATATGTGAGATTAGTATGTGCAGAGAGGGATCAATTAGTGTTTGTATGTGGGAAGCTTTACTTTGCAGGCAATTAATTTTAATTAGCAGTTATTAAGTCAAGGCAAACATTTAGCGGAGAGGAAAAATCCCAAGATTGGTTTCAGCTGGCATTGGCAAACCTAAATTGACAAGCCAGGGAGGCTGGGCATTCTACTGGATTTTATTTTATTTATTTATTTAATTAGATTTTTATCTCAACTTTATTACTTTATAAGTAACTCAAAGTGGCAGACATACTGTATCTAATACTCCTTCCTTCTCCTATTTTTGCCACAACAACAACTCTGTGCAGTGGGTTGGGCTGAGAGAGAATGATTGACCCAACCCACCCTGCTAGCTTTTAGGCCTAAATCAAGACTAGAACTCAAGTTCCTGGTTTCTAGGTCAGCACCTTCACCATTACACTAAATTGGCTCCCATGTATATAACTGTTCTATCAAACTATTCAACCCTTCAAGCAGTTACGAAATTCAAATTTATTTACTACCAGTTCTGTGGGCATGGTTTGGTGGGCATGGTGTGGCTTGGTGGGCGTGGCAGGGGAAGAGGAAGGATACTGCAAAATCTTCATTCCCATCCAACTCTGGGGCCAGCCAGATGTGGCATTTGCCGGTTCTCCAGACTACTCAAGATTTCTGCTACCAGTTCTCCAGAACCTGTCGGATTTTACCCCTGCATTCAAGTGTATTCTTGCAGTTTCTTAAGAAAATAAACAGTAATTTAAGAGACATATAATTAGTATGGACAAATCCTGCCACAATACAGACATTTCATGAGTTACAATAATCCTTGAAAGCACTTCCAAGTTGCTTCAGTTTTTTCTTTGTTAAGACCCTTCTTAACAATCTTTTGGGTGCACCTGATATATTTTCAAGATATTTACAGCTGAACTTGGCTAAACTGTTACTTTAAACATTGCTTACTAACTAGGTTTGGTTATTTCATTCAAATGGTTTTGCCTGCATTAAAGCAAATCCCAACTAACAAAAAAATCAGCAAATTTTCAAAGCTATATTTTAGACGCCAACAGCCGCAATGCAATTGAATTAGTCAAAGAAGAAGAAAAAAGATCAGAGGATTTATGAGCAACCAGATTGCCCATTTTCTCATTAAGGCATCACATACAAGTCAACTTATTGAACAAGTCATAATGTCATACACGTGATTAGTTCTGCAAATATTTGTGCCGACTTAGTGAAAGCTTTGGCTGCTTGATTTGTCTAGTCTGCTAAAATTATCTGATTCAGACAATGAAAAGGATTTCAGTACGGTCATGGCAGTGGTGGGTTCTGGATCCTGTTCCAACCAGTACGGTTGGAATGGGCCCGGCAGCATCCACATGGATGCATGCAGCGTGCGCATGCGTCTTACCGTCCAGCTGCTCAGCGGAGCGTTGTGCAGGCGCTGTACACATGTGTACATGTGCAGAAGCACCGAAGACTTTAAAGACAGGTAAGGAGCATGGGTGGGTGGATGGGCCCTCTGGAGCACTGGAACGGAATTGTATCCGGTGCTCTGGGCAGGCTCCAGTACGCCCATACCAGGGTGTACCGCCTGCAACCCACCACTGAGTCATGGTTACTGGCTCCAATGTGGGCACAACAAGGCAAAGAAAGCCTCACTTTTTTATATAAAATATAAGGAAAAGAAGAAGGAATGGGGCTTTGATGGCCAAACATGCTCACTATTTTGAAACTTATGTCATTTGTTGCAGCTACCTCCTATCTGTACACGCACATAAGATATTTGTCTGAATCAAAATGAAGATTCAGACTGCCTCAATTGTTTGATGGTCAATTATCCAATGCATTCAAGACATTCAAACTGATTTAAAATTGATCCAATTTTTCAGCTTAAATCAACAAATCAAGAGGATCAGTTCGATATAGTGGTTAAAGTGCTGTTCTAAAAATTAGGAACCTGTGAGTTCTAATCCTGCCTTAGTCATGAATAATGAGCTGAGTGGCTTTGGGCCAGTCACTCTCAGCACAATCCACCTAAAAATCCTGCTAACTACAGGTAGTCCTTGACTTACAACAGTTTGTTTAGTGACTGTTCAAATTTACAACAGTACTGAAAAATGTGACTGATGGCCGTTTTTCATAGTTATGCCCTTTGCAGCATCCCCATGACCATGTGATCCAAATTCAGATGTTTGGCAAGTCGTTCATATTTATGACTATTACTGTGTCCCAAGCTGATGTGATCACTTTTTGTGACCCTCTAACTAGCAAAGTCAATGGGGAAGCTAGATTCATTTAACAACGGGGTTACTAAATTATGAACTGCAGTGAGTCACTTAACCAGGGCAAGCAAGATCATAAAATGGGGCAAAACTCACTTAACAAATGTCTCACTTAACAACATAAATTTTGGGCTCAACTGTGGTCCTAAATCGAGGACTACCTCATGTAAAAGAATAATACAAATAACTCACATTCCTGAATCAGATCTAAAGAAACAATAGCAATCAAAAGTTGGGGGAAACTCCGTCTCCAAGGAGTTTCTAATGCTGTGCTGAATATGCACATATAATCCTAGTTGTGAGAGTGGTGTTTTCCCCCCCTTTTAATTCTTAAAATTACATAAACTGTGCCTGGTTTTGAACAAATATCACATGTGGAGCTTTTGTAATCACAGTACTCGACATGAAATTATAATATCAAACAGTCTTAGATGTTTGGCAGCAGGGATGAAATGTAAACTCTGGTTTAAAAGCAGTCTGTAAAGCTGATCAATGTTTACTTATTAAAAAGAAAATGGAGGGTACAGTCTTACAACTATATTATAAGTAACAAGATTTTCTATAGCGTAGGTATGTAAGAGATACATTTTGGTTCTAACCTGCAAAATAAGCAAACTTTTCAAGCTGTCCATTTTTGCTTTCTCAATGTATCCTTATGTTATTAATTTGGCGCATAGCCCCTTTCTATCCAGTTTCTAGAACTATAGCTAGTTTGGAAGGACATGTGAATAACATGAAGGGACATTTTAACATGCTTGATGGACATGTAAGAAACTGAAATATGTTGAATTAAAATACATACTTTAATACAGATGATTTTAAAGATCAATATTCAACTGAAGCCAGAACTATTTCTTTTTAGGACTAATGGATCACAACGCACTTGTGTCAGAAGCACCAAGGTGCTTCTGGGTTGAAAGGATTAGCTACCAGTGACATTATCATTGCTTGGAGGATGCCCAATCAGGGGCTTTCATGACCCCAGCAGCAGCTGGAGCAAAGGACAAGAGCTCATCCCATCCTATGGCAGGATGAGACTGCTAACCTCCAAGCCAACCATGCTCCAGGTTTAATACATAAACAGTTTAAAAAAGCTGTGGAATATTATTTCAATATATCATTACTCTGGCAAGATTACTATATGCACAGAAATGGAAAGATTTAACAGGGTTCAGTATGGAGGAATGGTTGGTGAAAGTGACAGCTTTTGCTGAAATAGATAAATTGATCTCTTTGATTAGAGAGAAGACATCTACATTTATTGGTGACTGGAAGTCTCTTATGGACTTTTTCTATGTAAATAAAAGATGAGCTGTGATTTATGATTTTGATGAGTAGGTAGAATAGATTATAGAAAGAAGAGAGATAGGCTGTAATGTGAAAGAGAAAGGCTAAAATATACCTGTTCTTACAACTGCTGTAAAGAATATTGGGAGCCACTTCTTTATATCTATTTTCTTTTCTTACACTACAAGCCAGTCAAACACTATTGGCCTTAGGTTGGAAAGTCACAAAACATCTATCTACTAACTGGAGAAAAGTTGTAGATTATGGTCCATAATTTTCAAGGAAGGGACCTTTATTTTACAGTGGATTGGTTAGGATTAATCATAGTAAAAATCAGTCATTTTATTCAAAAGAATTAGTCAGTTCTAAATTGCCACAATATTTTTTTCTGAGTTTCATCTGAGTTCCTTATAACCAATAGAATCTGTTTTCCCCTTATCCCTTTGTCAGCATTCCACACAGGAACTGTGTCAGCATGTCTCTCCCACTGACATGGAACAAGAAAAACTCCCGTTATTTGTAATGTCCTGGTACTCCCAAATAATCCCTGGGTGAAGGAAGTGAAGTTTTTCAATAGAGTTCCACAAACATGCTATAGTACGTCTATGGTAGAGTGGACCCTCCCACAAAGATTTTTCTGTTGTAAATAAACAAAGCACAGGAAATGCTTTGCTTTCAGGCTGCTGCCAAGAAAACTGCATGGAGAAGTTGAAGGAGATTTTACTTTGCCTCTATTGATCATACAGAAGAGATTTATACAAATTGGCTACAGAAACAGATGGAATTTAGAAGTGACATATGTAATCTGTTGTAGTATTCCTGTTAAAGATTCCAGCTGCTTAGGAAAACATTTTTCCCCCCCTAATACATGTCCTTCCAATGTACTCCTTGGTTATTTTGTTTGGGTTCTCCTTTTTTATTGAGTTAGGCTCCTTGTACTTTCTGATGATATTCAGTCTTCGATGTTTTGTTTTAAGGTTCCCCACTCAAGTTAAGTGTGGTATAGCAGGGATCCCCAACCTTTGCAACTTTAAGTCTGAAGGACTTCAGCTCCCAGCTGGCTGGAGAATTCTGGGAGCTGAAGTCCTTCAGACTTAAAGTTGCAAAGGTTGGAGACCCCTGTGGTATAGTTTCTAAAAATTCTTCTAAAGAATCTTTTCTTGAGTTGCTGCTTTATTTATTTATTTATTTATTTATTTATATCTTGCTTTTATTATTTTTGTAAATAACTCAAGGTGGTGAACATACCTAACATTCCTTCCTCTTCCTGTTTTCTCCACAACAATCCTGTGAGGTGGGTTGGGCTGAGATAGAATGAGTGGCCTAAAATAACCCAGCCAGCTTTTTTTATTTTCTTTTTGAAAACAGGTGATACTGTTCTATATCTAAATGATCAGCACTTACAGAATTAAGTAATTAAGCACCAGATTTCAAGATAGGACAAATAGAATAAAGTAAACAAGAAAAGGCAAAAGGAGAAGGAGGAGGAGGAGGAGGAGGAGGAGGAGGAGGAGGAGGAGGAGAGGAGAAAGTGCTTTTCAGCAATAGTAAACTGGTATATCTGTCACAATCCAATAAATAGAATTGGCTTCCATTCCAGCATGATAATTAAAGAGTTTCCAGGGGAAATGGTGATGAGTATCAGGCATTTTTGCTAATTATAAAACAAGTCTTTAGAGAGTTGCAACAAATTTTAGCTTCCAAAGCCTCTCACTGGATCGGGCATGGGGGAAGGAACTGAATTTTTCCCTGGAGTGTTTGTGACAAAAACTCTTCTCCACATGTTAACTATTTCAGAACAAGACCTAACTTATCAAAATAATTACATACTTACCTCTCATTAGCAGTTGCCTATTTTTAATTTTTCCTTGAAGATTGAGAATATATCAGCAGCACCATTGCTACTATAAGTGCTTTTCTACATTCTACATTCTCCTCTGGGAAAGTATTATAGACAAAACCTGAATTTTCCATGGTGCACAGGAAAACCACTAGGAAACATCTTTTATCACAACAATTATAATGAAATAAAGGTGTTTTTTTTAATGTAAACATGGATTAGGGACAGTTCTAATGGGGAAATGCATAACTCTTGAAAGCCTTGCTGCCTTCTGTTATTATCTCTCCTCTTTCTCTAGACTTTAGTAGCAGTATTGACATAAATGAAATAGATCAAAAGCAGTACGGGAATTTATTGCCCCACATAAAATACATCTAAAACTGTTGCCATTCCTGTTACCCTCCAAGGCAGAACATTATCAATTGATAAGAGGAGTGAACTGAAGAGTAAATAGTTCGGGACATGAATGGAAAAATGTTTCAATTGGAAGCTGCCAACTCATTCCTTAGGTGCTGTTTCTCGGCAACTCTTTCAGTTAGTTGATAATGAAAAAACAAATCTGTGAACATCTAGAAACAAGTTATAACTAGTAGCCAGTACATCTGTTTGTTAAAAACGGATCATGCCAAACCTATCTTATTTCATTCTTTGACAAATCTACTAAATTAGATGACCAGGGAAATGCTTAGTATACTTCGGCAAGGCATTTGACAAAGTAGATCACAACCCACTTCATAATAAGCTAGAAAAATGTGGGATAGACAGCATCACCAAACAGAAGGATTTGTAACTGGCTGACAATCATACTCAATGAGTCGTCCTTATTGGTACTACATCTACATGGAGGGAAGTAAGCAATGGAATGTCACAGGCTTCTGTTTTAGCCCAGTACTCTTCGATATCTTCATAAATGACTTAGATGAGAGAATAGAAGAGGAACTCATCAAATTTGCAGATGATACTAAAGTGGCAGAATAGCCAACTTCCCAGAAGACAAAAAGATCCAAAAAGATTTTGACAGACTTGAACAATGGGCCCTCTCAAACAACATGAAATTTAATGTGGAAAAAAGCAATGTTTTACACCTGGGCAGGAAAAACCAAAGATACACGTACAGATTAGGCAAAACCTGGCTCAAAAAACAATAACTGTGAAAGGGATCTTGGAATCCTAGTGGATGATCACTTAGGAGTCAGCAGTGTGTGGCAGCAGCCAAAAAACCTAATACAATCCTTAGTTGTATAAACAGAGGCATAGACTCAAAATCACATGAAGTATTAGTACCACTTTATAAAGCCTCAGTAAGACTACCCCTGTAATACTGCATCCAGTTTTGGTCACCACATTACAAAAAAGATGTTGAGACTTTGAAAAAAAAAAGTGCAAAGAAGAGCAATTAAGATGATTAAAGGCCTGGAGATTAAAACATATGAAGAATGGTTGCAGGATTTGAGTTTGGCTAGTCTAGGGAAAAGAAGGACTTCACTTGTCTGAAATGGTATCGGTTCTCCTGCTTGAGAAGGAGGATGGACTAGAAGACCTCCAAGGTTCCTTTCAGCTCTATTCTGATTGATTGAATATTTGTTATTTAAGGTGCTCTAAATGGGGTATTGTATATACTGGCATGCAACATGTCCCTCCTTCTGAAAAGAATAAAAAGGACTGCTGATCATGTGCAGAATGTCTTTCCTTTACAATAAATTATAAAGATATCCATGTCACAAATCCACCTTGGCAATGCCTTCATTAAGTCAACTGGATTTTCACAATAGATCAATAGATTTTTACAACCTGGGGTCCCTACACCTCCAGAGAGTACAAGATGGTATTTTGGGAGGTGCAACAAAGAGTGGCTTGTGTCCCTTAGTGATGAATGACAATTACTTTAGTAGAAGGTGCAAACAAGCAAATATTTCCTAGGAATGTGGAGCATGGAAAACGTTGGGAACCATTGCAGTAGATGCAAGCGTTCAGTTTTAGCAAAACACTTCAACAGACAAGAGACTTTTAAAACAAGGAAAACAAATGGAAGGGGAGGGAGTAGTGATTGGTGCTTAAGTCTGTACAGCTCAGAGTCTGGTATGACTCAGATTAAGTAGAAATTGCCTGCAGCTCTACAGATTAAACTCCAAAACTCACATGCTGGTTTTCAATAAGCCATTATTTTCTAATTGGAACTATCCTGTGATTTTTGTATTTTTTGGCAAAGTTGTCAGTCTAGGAGCAAACAATTATACTCCAAAACTATGCACAATACATAACTTCAAAGTTCTCCCTTCATTCATTAGGATGACAATCTCACATTTCATTAAGCCATTCTTTGCTCAGCTGTGGTTTTAAATAAACAATAACTGGATTCACATTATGCTGAGGCTAAACAAGCCAGAGTTTGGTTTAGCCCACACAAATGTTTTTCCATTCATATAAATGCACTAAAAGCTTCCTTGGAGGCTTCCTTTGAAAAATGATGTGATTAACACCTGTTGGTGTCTAACCTGCATTTAAAATGTTCCCACTGGCTAGAATACATCTTCAATTTAAACACATCCTCTTTCTATCCAAGGTTAACAATATTCAGGTATGCACAGACAGGAGGTATGATCACCTAAACCCCAACCACATCCAGAATCTCAAAAGTAGGCAGATTGTGGCAGATACAGGTAGTTCTCGACTTATGATTGAGTCCAACATTTCTGTTGTTAAACGAGGAACTTAGGTGACTTTTGCCCCATTTTTGACAACTTTTTTGTCACTGTTGTTAAGTGAAACGTTGCAGGTGATAAGTGAATCTGGCTTCCCCATTGACTTTGCTTGTCAGAAGATCGCAAAAGGTAAATCACATGACATTGGGACAGGGAAACGGTCGTAAGTATGAACCAATTGCCAAGCATCTGAATTTCGATTACACCATGATGGGGAATGTTTGCAAAGGCCCTAACTTTGAAAGCACGTGTGAGAGGTCTAACCTTTCAGGGCCCTTTGAGAGGTCAGTAAACGAGATGTTGTTAAGTCGAGGACTGCCTGTGTCCTGCTCCTTCAGAGATATAGGTTCTTTCACCGGCAAAGTCGTCCCTTTTCAACAACTCTCTTGTTCTTCCCCCTCCTGAGTCAGAAAGGACAATATAATAAAAGTCAGCATAATAAAAAGTCAAAGTCCTGAGCTAACGAGAAGCGGCCAAAGGGAAGGAGGGAAGGTAAAGTTGTACACTTCGAAGGCGCTGACGTGTTGCATTGATTCTTCTAAGCAGAAAGAAATACTGGAGGGAGACGGAATAGCGTAAGTAGATCTCCATGGTGCCCTGGCTTAGGTACTTCGACGCCCGCCTCCCCCTCACCACCGCAAAACTTTGGGGTTTGCCCCAGCATTAAGAGGGCAAACCCTTTGTCCGGGACTTACCACTTTGTCGTTTCAAGCGAAAAAGAAGAAGAAAAGGGAAAAACGCTAAAGGAGCAGGCGCCAGCTGCCCCGAAACGGGATCCCGCCACAGCACTCCCCGGCCCGCCTTCGTTTTGAGCGCACGATCTCCAGCGTCCACAACTCGCCGCCTGGGTAGGCAGCCTCGCAACTAACAACCAGGAAGGAGGCAGTCAAACATTACCAGCGGCTGGCAATAGGAATGAATGAGGAAGGGAAAGAGGCGGGCGCTCGATCTGGCTTCTGAGTGGATCCCTTGGAAACCTTTCTGCCGGCTCCTCTCTCTCTCTCTCTCTCTCTCTCTCTCTCTCACACACACACACACACACACACACACACACACATTCCCCCATCATCTTATCCTAGGAGGAAGGGATTTCCGCCTGGTACAGAAGCTGGATCTGGGAAAACAGCAGGGCAGAGGGGAGGAAATTCAGAGCCCCCCCTTAAAAAAAAAAGAAAAAAAGAACGGTTTTAAAAAAAATCTAAAATTGGCTCTGTTTTCTAGTATTGGGGCGATCCGGATGAGTTCCGGAAAAAGGCAACAAGCAATTGGGTGAAGATCCACTCTGATCTTTTATTCTCTGAAATGTCAGCCCGTTGACAGATCTCAACTAATTTCTTTGCAATCTTACACAGGGCTAAATCCCACTGAAATCAGCGGGACTCACTTCAATCATTCTGAAGGTGTACCATAGTGGCAATTCTACCGCTCTGTATGTGTGTTGTTGAAACCGCAGCCATATACAATAATGAGTCTTGTGTACCATGTTGTCCTGCCTACTAGAGAAGCTCCCTGATGACAGTTTTTAAAGCTCTGCTCTTTGTTGGCGTCCACCTCCTACAGGTGAGACATATGCGGCATGTTGATGCCTGTTGGGATGGTTACCAGGCATGACACAGTAATTAGATTCTACAGTTGTGCTTTGGGATCACTTCCTTCCTCTGGTGTCTTGGATGCCTGCAGGATATGGTCAAAAATTCCCCTCACAGAGTGATTCTGGCAACTGGCTAGGAGGCCTTTTCTGTTCATCACAAATTCATGTACGGCTTTCATGATCTCATTGCACTACAGGTAGTCCTTGACTTCTGAACACAAATGGTGTCAGAATTTTCATTGTTAAGCAGACTGGTTGTTAAGTAACACCCGTTTTACAACCTATTTTGCCGTGGTTGTTAAGTGAACCATCTACAGTTGTTAAGTGAATCATGTGGGCATTAAGTGAGCCTGGCTTCTCTCATTGAATTTGCTTATTGAAACCAGCTGGGAAAGTCATAAATGGCAATCCCAGGATCCCAGGATGCTGCAACCATTGTAAATACATGATAGCTGCTAAGCACCCAAATTTTGATCAGGTAACTGTGGAAAGCTGTGATAAAGACTGGTTGCAAGCCACTTTTTACAGTACCATTGTAACTTTGAATGGTTGCTAAACAAATGCTTGTAAGTTGAGGACTACCTGTAGTGATTGAATGCCATCTGCCCCATATCCCAAAACTCATGGCAGACAGCCACCAGTCATACCGCATACTGGATTGTGGGCAGTGCTTGAATAAGCTTGCCTATAAACTGATGCTGCCCTAGTCTTGAAGACAAGGTCACCATGGCATGAATTCCCACCAACCCAGACTCCATGGTCCCAAGTACAGCAATATACAATATGAACAGTGCTGTTTGTTTTCTTGGTCTGGAAGGATGTTAATTCTGGTGACAGGAAAGTTCTTGCAGGCAAGGAAATGCTAGCCAAGTAGCTGCAGAGTAAGTAACCAAAGACTTCGCCTGAGAGATCCACAAAACCCATTGCTGTTAAACCCTCCCCACAGAAAGGAGAGGGCAGAAGGGGAGCTCTTATGCTTTGACCTCCCATTACATATTTAGCTTTGCCTCAGCCTCCCTTCAAAGCAGTGGTGAAAATCAATTTTTTTTCTGTTCTGTGGGCGTGGCTTGGTGGGCGTGGCAGGGGAAGGATACTGCAAAATCTCTATTCCCGCCCCACCGCAGGGGAAGGATACTGCAAAATCTCCATTCCTGCCCCTCTCAAGGGGAAGGACACTGCAAATTCTCCATTCCTGCTCCACTCCAGGAGAAGGATACTGCAAACTCTCCATTCCAGCCCCACTCCAGGAGAAGGATACTGCAAAATCTCCATTCCCGCCCCACTCCAGGAGAAGGATACTGCAAAATCTCCATTCCCGCCCCACTCCAGGAGAAGGATACTGCAAACTCTCCATTCCTGCCCTACTCCAGGGGCAGATTACTGCAAAATCTCCATTCCTATCCCACTTTGGGGCCAGCCAGAGGTTGTTTTTGCCAGTTCTCTGAACTACTCAAAATTTCAACTACCGGTTTTCAAGAACCTGTTAGAATCTACTGAATTTCACCCTTGCTTCAAAGTCTAGATCCCTTTTATTCCCTAAAATGTCCCCAAAGTGGTCACTATCAATGAGACTATTCAAGATGTCAGTTATGTACATAGTATAATACTATGTATTATTAGTTAACATAGTATTTTGTTTCCCACATAATGAATATCTGGGGATTGATGAACAATCTGAAAATTCATGAAGTTGAGTTAAAGTGTTTGGGGACTCCTGACCTAAAAGGAAGATAAGAGCTGGAGCCCCTGACTCAATTTCTCTTCCCAGTGAGCTTCACTTCCCAGAGAGAAAACCAACCACCTGTTCTCTTCTTCACTGTGCATTGAGCCAGGGCTTGGTGAATGTAGGCAGGTGATTTGAACTGGAGAGGTTAGTCAGTTGCCCAACCCACTGGACACAATCATGAAGAAAGAATTGCAAGGAGAATTGGGCACTGTCTCCTACTTCAGCCCACCTACTCCCCCCCCCCCAAATGACCTGTCAGGCTAACCAGTGCAGTGGAGGGAGAAAAGCGGAAGGACCAAGGGATAATGAGTGAGCGTCAGCTTCCCCTGACGTTGTGGGGAAAAGATAAAGCTGGCAGTAGGCAGCTGTGGTCGGCACTACTGAGAAGCCACTGGTGGCACGGAATTGGCAAAAATTGCATCAGCTCTGCTCCAAGTAATAAAAATAGTGAAAAGTAGGATCATGCAAAAGAATAAGAGAGAATTTTGCTGAATGCTTCTTTAGCTTGTGATTGATCTGAAAGTGTACATTTTTTTCACAAAATGTCTTGAAAGGAAATGAATAGAAAAAGTGAAAGAAAAACCCCACCACACAGACTTCCCTATGACTGGAAAAGTGGAGGTTGAAGCTGGTAGGGGGGAAAAACTTCCTTTCCTTGCTGTTCATACTGAAGTCACTTCTGTGTCTTCATAAATGGCTCTTTTTATTGTTGCTGCCGCCTGCAAATTCTTCGTTTAATCTTTTGTGACTACTCTGAAATAAAACTGCACGTCAGGCACAATGATTCTGTTTTGAAAACATTGCATTTTGACTCCAAGAGTGATAATCCCTTCCTCTAGTAAATGTCCTCTTCTTCAACAGATGCTGAAGAATAATTTGTACTATTATTATGAAGAATTAATTTGTAGTGGAAGGTAGCAGTCATTAAAAAAAACTTTTTTCCAGAGTACAAAAAATAATTTATGTACAGTATGTATAGGTATTTGTTTGTCTGTGTCCGTGTGCATTTGTGTGTGTAAGAGGGACAGGGGGGATGAAGGAGGGGGGAGGAAGGGAGAGTGGGAGCGAGAGAGAGAGAGAGAGAGTTTTCCAGGGAAATAACCTTTTTTAAACACCTTGGAAACTCAGTAATGGTTTCCAAATTTAATATTAATTTATCCATTGCCATTTCTTTTCTAAAATATTTTAGATCTCAATTCAGCTTCAGTTAGTCATGAATTACAGCTACAATCGTCCCTTACTTGAAAATTAGGTCCCTCTGAAAATATATAGTATTATACTGCATTCCCTATCAACACGATAATTTTATAGGACTGCTGATACAAAATGAGAGCCAGTTTAGTGTAGTCATGATTAAGGCATCAGATTAGAAACCAGAAGATCATGAGTTCTAGCCTTGCCTTAAGCACAGACTCAGCTGGGTGACCTTGGGCTAGTCATCCTTTCTTAGCCCTAGGAAACAGGCAATAGGAAACTACTTATACAATACAATACAATACAATAGCAGAGTTGGAAGGGACCTTGTAGGTCTTCTAGTCCAACCCCCTGCGTGGGCAGGAACCTTATACCATTTCAGACAAATGTCTATCTAACATCTTCTTAAAGACTTCCAGGGTTGGGGCATTCACAACTTCTGGAGGCAAGCTGTTCCAGAGGTTAATTGTTCTTACTGTCAGGAAATTTCTCCTTAGTTCTAAGTTGCTTCTCTCCTTGATTAGTTTCCACCCTTTGCTTCTTGTCCTGCCCCCAGGTGCCTTGGAGAATAGTTTGACTCCCTCTTCTTTGTGGCACCCTCTGAGATATCGGAACACTGCTATCATGTCTCCCCTGGTCCTTCTCTTCATCAAGCTAGACATACCCAGCTCCTGCAGCCGTTCTTCATATGTCTTAGTCTCCAGTCCCCTAATCATCTTGGTTGCCCTTCTCTGCACTCTTTCCAGAGTCTCCACGTCTTTTCTACATCGTGGCGACCAAAACTGTATGCAGTATTCCAAGTGTGGCCTTACCAAGGCACCATACAGTGGCATTAACACTTCACGTGATCTAGATTCTATCCCTCTGTTGATGCAGCCTAGAACTGTGTTTACTTCTGAAAAACTTTGCTAACAAAACTGCAGGGTCTTGTCCAGGCAGCCACCATGAGGCAACCCTGACTCAAAACACACCCCAAAACACAAATTGAACATGAAAGTCTGGAACATCCGCAGATGACAGCAAAAAGGTACCAAAACCTCATTTTGCTTCTGTCTAGTGTCTTTCTTAATTTTTGCAGTACTAATTTGCTAGCTGTATAATTTAGTAGTTTCTAATGAAAATTTACAAGGGCTATTTTATAACTGAGATAGAGCCTGAAGCATAATGATTATTTACTGCATGAATGTATTCCTAAACTGGATGAGGGCATGTGTTAGCAGTTGCCATTTCATCACTATCTATACATAAACATGCTTCCAACAGTGTGCAGGCAATTATAGTGTCATTTGGAACTACAATTATAGATAAAGATGTGCATTATAAGTGACTACCATGATGAAAAACCAAGCAGATCCTTTGATAATTAATATAATCAGCATCTCAAATCAATCGTACTGACAGGGTGAGGATATCATAAGAAGGGGAAGGCTCCCCCCTTTTATTTCTATCCTATTCAATTCTGATGAATATAAAACCAACTGGGATTAATTAGTTGCAAGTGGAGCTCTGCTAGCTGAGTACATTATTAAAAATGGCTGTGTTTGGCTCATTCTTCTTGATAATAAGGAATGTGTCAAATAGTTTGAGAAAAATGTATTTAAATATATTCATGAGCCTCTTATCAAATCGGCAGGGGAAAATTATGAAATGTCAATTTAATAAATGTGTGTGATTGCTAGATGTGTATCTCCCTGATTATTTTGTAACATACATAAAAGATAAGAAAATATGGAGGCTTAATTGTTATCATTGCTTAAATATCTATTCCATGGCTAAAGAGCCATAAAATTGAATGCTGTTAAGTATTTTGCTTTTTGGAAAAGCAAAATAAAATCTTATTCTTTCCATCATATCTAAGTGAGATAGTACAAAATAGAAAGCTATCTCAGATGTTAAAATGTTAGAGAAAGCAAATTGGAAACTTCAAATATGTTACAATTCCACATTTCACAGACATAGAACAGGATAATAATTATTGGGTTCACATATTGCATTAAACCAACCAGTTTGTAAGATGAATCTTCGATTAATTGTTAGTTTTTTATACTTTAGCAAGTTATGCAAATTGTACTTTCTTCTTTGAAACAGAGTTAATCAAATCATAGCTTGGTGCAATTTGCAAACTGGATTCAACCGAAAGTTATTTGAATTTTATCATAAAATTATCAGAATACCTTTCATTTTGTGCAAGATCTGATAAAGGAGTGACTTTAAAAAAAAATCAGATTGTTGTAATGAATGGCCAATGATCAAAATGCAGAAGAAATATAAATTTCTGATCTAATAATAGAACAAAAATGTCAGTTTTAAATTATGAAATTTCTAAAATAAGAATACAATAAAATGCATGCTTTACTCATTTAGGATGTGCTTCCTTAGAAACAATTGTACAAATATTTGATTTTTTTTTTTTGAAGATCTGGGTTTAGATCAGGAAGAAAGACCTAAGCCATTGTTCTTGATTTCTTTTATTGGCTTTCTCATGTGAGATTTTGTTCTTTAGCAAACAGGTATAGAAAGCCCTTTCTTGCAGCGTGGAAAAAATAATCACAATTTCAATGTTAGGGCATTTATGATTTAAAATCTTTGTACTGTTTTAACAGACTCCTCAGTAATGCTGATACTTTCCCCTAAGATGTGAAATACACCATTCCACTATGTGCCTGCAGGTAGAAATATATTGACCCAAGATTAATGATCTAATCAGAACAATTACAGCTGGAATACAGAGTATCTGACTAATTGTGAGTTGTAGCTTGATCATAAATGTTGTGGTTTCAACATTCAAGAATGGTTAATCAGTGGAACAACTTGCCTCCAGAAGTTGTGAATGCCCGAACACTGCAAGTCTTTAAGATGTTGAATAGTCATTTATCTGAAATGGTATAGAGCTTCCTGCCTAGGCAGGGGTTTGGACTAGAAGACCTCCAAGGTCCCTTCCAACTCTGCTATTGTATTGTATTGTATTGTATTGTATTGTATTGTATTGTATTGTATTGTATTGTATTGTATTGTATTGTATTGTATTGTATTGTATTTATTGTCCTAGTGACAGTTAATCTAACTGAAGTCAATCAAAATTATATCTGAATGTTCAGGCACTGAATTATAATTAAAATTCCTCTCTTTTAAAGTATGCCAGTCATACTGCAATTTTGAATGTTCTTTTCCCTTTATAAGTGTCTCTTTCCTACTTCTCCATTTGATATTCTGAACTTCAACTAAATATCCTTTCTGTCATTCCTGAATCAAGCACGATTCTTCTTTCCAACAAATTGGACAAAATTCAAGGAAACAGATCTGGAACCAGACAAAATGCAAGTAAGCACAAATCCAAGGAGGGTCTGAATATGGTTCAAACAATACAGAGAAGCTCAGACTGGCACCCAGATTCCATGAATAACATACCAAAACATTGCTAGCTAAACAGGAGTCTTTTTAAATCAGCTTTCAAAGACCGTGGTGAGAGATGGAGATTATCCGTGGTTTTGGGGTGGAATACCATCTGTACGCTGACGACACCCAGCTGTACATATCCACCCCAAACCACCCCAACGATGCCGTCGAGGTGCTGTCCCGGTGTTTGGAGGCCGTACGGGTCTGGATGAGTAGTAACAAACTCAAACTCAACCCGTCCAAGACCGAGTGGCTGTGGTTTCCGGCACCCCGGTTCAGCCAGATAAGTCCAACACTGGCCATTGGGGGCGAACAACTGGCCCCCGTGGAGAGGGCGCGCAACTTGGGCGTCCTCCTGGATTCCCGGCTGTCCATGGAGGACCATGTGGCGGCCGTGGCCAGGGGGGCATTTTATCAGGTACGCCTGATACTCCAGTTGTGCCCCTTACTGGACCGGGGGGCCCTTCGCATAGTCACTCAAGCGCTTGTGACATCCCGGCTGGATTACTGTTACGCTCTCTACATGGGGCTCCCCATGAGGTGCACTCGAAGGCTACAGTTAGTACAGAATGCGGCCACGCGGGTGATTATGGGTGCCCCAAGGCAAGCCCACATAACACCTCTCCTGCGCGAGCTGCACTGGCTGCCTGTGGCCTTTCGAGTGCACTTCAAGGTGCTGACAACCATCTTTAAATCGCTCCATGGCTGGCCCCCGCTCGGGGCCTAGCTATATACGAGACCGCCTCCTGCCCCATACATCCCTTCGTCCGATCCGCTCCCACAGAGAGGGTCTTCTCCGGGTGCCGTCGGCTGGGCAATGTCGGTTGGTGACACCCAGGGGAAGGGCCTTCTCTGTGGCGGGCCCGGCCCTCTGGAACGACCTACCCCCCAACCTTCGCACTACCTCGGACCTCCGCCTCTTCCGGCAATGTCTTAAGACGTATTTGTTCCAACAAGCCGGCCTAGCATAGCCCCCCGTTTCTGACTTTTTATATATAAATTGCAATTTGGCAGGGTTTTAAATGGGTTTTAAAATGGGCTTAATAATTTAATATGTTTTAATGATGTATATTGTTTTTATTGTGGTTTTAATAATGCCTGCGCGCCGCCCTGGGTCCTAACAAGAAGAAGGGCGGGGTATAAATTCGAAAAAATAAAAAAATAATAAATAAATAAATAAACAAATATCACAGGATTTTGTGGATCCATCACTTAGGATTCAAAATATTTCTTAAGAGCTTTTTAGATTTTATTATATAACTAAGTACAGTAGACCACAAAAGTTTCTATTTTCAGATTTGGCCATCATTCCATTGCAAGACTGATTTACAATTAGAGGGCAACATTTCACCATCTACTCTCTCCATCCAGCTGGAAAATAGGTGGCAAATAGCAAGTGAGTAATTGAATCAGAGGCCATGAGATTTCTTGCTACTCATCCATTCAACAGAGAGGCGTTCACTATAGCTTTGCATTGAATCCACCCTGCTACATCCCACCATAAATTATTTTAAACAACAATCAAAACAATGTATTTCAGTCCCACTGTATGTTGTTATGATCGTTAGATAATTTATATTTTACTTTTCCTCCTGAAACTCAGGATGGGGGCAGAGAGGAAAATCTCCCTTAATTTTATCCCACGTACATGCTGTGAAGTAGATTGTTGGAGAGTTGCTACAGTTCTTGATATTCTTATTTGTAGTTTTCATTATATGTATTTCATTGCATATATCTAAGATTCCAAATGGCTCTGGGTTTGCTTTCAAAAATCTAATTTGCGAATGAGCTACTGTTGTAAGAACACACAAAACACTTTTGCTTTTATGCATTTGATCCAATAAATTCCCTCAGCTACAGTCTGCCTTTTATGAGTTATTGGAGAGTACAATGATATAAGCTGACAAAGTGCACTCGGATTGCTTTTCCTTCGTTTGCAGAAATATCAGGCATGATGCATAATGCTTGTTTCAATAAAAAAAATTATTAAGAAAAATAATATTAACTAAACACAGAATATCTATGTTCTAACAATAATTTATTCATGCAAAAGAAGCTTTGTTAATCCATTCAACAAGTAGGAAAATAAACTGATTTCACTTTCAGGATATCTTTTTTTCAGTCCAGGATCAAGCTTCTGTCTTTCTTTAAATGTTACCAATCAAGATTCTGTCTGCATATTCCAAAACTTTTCTATCATTGTCTCTATTATAATGTGTGATACAATATTTTGTGAAAGAACATGATTAATATAACATATTTTAAGCAATTTAAAACTTACTGTAGCTCCCTTTCCTCCCAGACTTTCATCACCTCTCTCTCTTGCTTCCTGTTTGCTCTCATATATCTTCCCTCTCCACTAAATCATTGCTTACCTTTTGATAGTCATATACAGGGTCCTATGTTTTTTTAAAAATATAAGTTTATTTACGATTTTAAAAAGACAGATTTTTCCATATATACTCTCCAACAAAATATTGCAACAAGCGTGTATGAATATACATCCATTAATCCTATAACTTCCAGACAGTAATTAGGACTATTTTTGATTTCCCTTTCTTTGTTTCATCCAATTATACCATATGTTCCAGCAGTTATAGTAATCCGCATCTTTCTGGTTCTTGAGTAGTTTCGTTAGACAATCTGCTTCCGCACATTCTGTAATTTTCCAGATCAGTTTATTTTCTGAAGGTAACAACTCATTTTTCCATTCCTGCACCAATAATATCCTAGCTGCTGTGATGATATGAAGGATCAGATACCATTTTTAATTGTTTATTTTGTCTGGTTTCATTCCCAATAGAAAAACCTCTGGTCTCATATCAATTGTATATCCTGTAACCTCTATAATCCATTTCTTGATCTTTGACCAATATTTGCCTGCTTTGGGATAAGTCCATCATTGGTGGTAGTTAAGTCCCTTTATTAGTTCCGCATTTCCAACACTCTCGGGACGTTCCTGGATACATTTTAGCAATCCTTGCCGGCGGGAGGTGCCAGCGATAAACCATTTTATATATATAATTCCTTGTAGGGGGTTGCCAATGTGAGTTTCAAATTTTTAGTCCAGATCTCATTCCATTTATCCAGGTCGGGAGGGTCCTCTGTTTTCATGCTGCCAATTGGTCCCAAAATTGTATGACCTTCACTCTGTATCTTGGATCCCAATGCAATGGAGGAGCAATAGCAACATTCCCATTCAGTTTTTTTTCATGGACTACATAAGTGACTCCTGGTGTACCCTTTAATGGTACTTAGTCCATGTAAGGTGGTCCCAATACTTTAGCTGAATGCACGATTAGAAGCATTCTTCTTTAGAGGACAGATATTTCAAGCTTCTTTTGGTCTCCAATATGTAGCTTTTTCCAGGAGGAACTTCTGAGAAGTGACATGAATGACACCCTTATAATTCATTTTTGTTCAGGGAACTGATTAAATGCTTCAGCAACAAGTTTGTAGAGATCAATTGACTTCTCAAAGTCTTTTTTGGAAAGGACAAGAGAGTGATGTATAAGCATAGTTTGTTTCTACCACCAGAATCTACACTGAAGCAACAGATAATTTGGTGATAATGGTAGCATTGATTGATTGATTGATTGATTCCATTCATTCATTCACTTAATGACTATTAATCAGGGGATCATACAATCTGTCACCATCGCATTTACTGAAGTGTAAAAATAAAGTGCTCTAGTACTACCAGCAAACTTTGGAGGATTCTAGAATAGCAGCGCAGTGGAAAAGCAATTTTTAATATTCTTAGTTTAGTTTTATTTGGTTCTAATTTAATTGGCTCACAAAAGAAAACAACCGGCAATAAATATAAATGTCATATTCAGTACTATCCAAAAACCAATAGCAATAGCACTTGGGCTTATATACTGTTTCATAGTGTTTTACAGCCCTCTTTAAGTGGTTCACAGAGTCAGCATATTGCCCCCAACAATCTGGCTCCTAATTTTACTGACCTTGGAAGGATGGAAGGATGAGTCAACCTTGAGCCACTGAGGATCAAATTCCTGGCAATGAGCAATCAGTTAGCCTGCAATATTGCATTCTAACCACTGTACCTTCACAGCTGTAATTATTATTATCTATCAAGTATTAGAAGAACTTTGGTTTTAATAATTAAAAAGCTTACTTTATCTGGGGGGTTTTTTAAAGAAAAAAACCTGGAATTGTGTATTGTAGGCACAAGAATTATTTAACTGTTCTAAAGTCCTTTGCCAATTTTGCCAGAAAGGCGTATTTAAGCACTGATAAACAACATAATCACAATCCACTATTAAGACCAAGTGAAATTTATCTTTCCAGTGTAATTATGTTGGATGCCCAACTTGGATGATCTGTAGCAAAATGGGAATGATATTTAAAATTAAATGGTATTGCTTATAGCCCGATCTATTAAGCCATCATCCAAAACAATAATAACATAAATATCTTCCTGCAGTCTAGCTATCATCATTTAGAACTTCTCTGTTCTTCCATTAATTCCATTGTTTTCTATTTCACCCCCAATATGTTAAAGATGGATTTCTTCCTACACCTATTTATTGCTTTACAGCATTAAAAGCTACTTGCCTGGATACCCTCATATGAAGTTGTTAAGTAGCTTCTGAAAGCAGAATCTAATATCAAAATAAGCACCTATCTCAATCAGAATAACACAAACTGAATTATACCCTTTGGTCTCATTATGAAGAATTGTTTTCTATTAGATTGTTTGAGACAACTGAGAATTTTGAATTTATAAATCTTGCAAGATAATACTAAATACAACCCTATCCCCTTTCAAACGGAAGTTGTGCTTTCTGTAAAGCATTCTTAAAGCTATCATTGCTAAAATCAAATTATTCAACCATATAAAATATGTTCTAGTTTAAATGTTTTCAACTACACTATACTTGTCTGCATCCTAGATAGCATGATTAATGATAAAAGAATATCAGTATTGATGATGATTCCTATTCTGCCTGCAAGTACAATTTCTGAAAATATGATTGTATTGTTTGCACTGCAATTAGAAGCAAGCAAGAAAAAAAGGCTAAATCTCACAATAATTTAATTGTGGGATCTTGGCTCTGTCTATATATACTGTGGAAAGTCTTGTCTTAACTATCTTGGCCATTAAACGTTTTCTGGAGTCTCTTACAGCCTGAACACTAAGGCTAAAGTCATATCAAGGAACAATATAATCAGGAAATTGATAAATTACACACAGGGAGTTCAACCATCTACATTGCATATATTAGCTTTGGCCTTGAACATCTTTGAGCTGAGTATGCTGCTCCAATGTGGGGCTCATCTGCATATGCAAGACAAGTTGATATCACCATCAATGAAGTAGTATGCTAAGTGACAGGATGCCTCAAATCACACCAATTAAAAAAAATTACCCTCTCACTTGACATTGCCCCACCTAAGATTAGGAGAGAGGTAGCAGCAGACACTGAGGGAATTAAGCAAGAGAATGATCCTTGACATCCTCTGTACGGACATATGGCCCAAGCTCGACAACTCAGATCTAGGAACAGCTTTATGGCAAGGACAAACATTCTCGAGAATACACAGGAACAAATCAAATTAAAACATGGAAGAAGGAGATCATTGAGCAAGGAATAACATTAAAGGAGGATCTGGCTGAAGGATCCGACCTCCCTTATACTACTTGGATGACCCTGAATAGGTTGAGAGTTGGAGTACTTGAGTGTAAAAGCCAATATGCTCAAGTGACTGCAGAAAACAACATGTTGCATGACTGTGGAGAGATGCAGAGCTTGTATCTGCTGATATGTCGACGACTAATGTACTTATTTTTGGCCAATGACAAAGTCAAGAAGGTGGTTTCATTCTGAGAATTTAAAGTTTAATCTTGACACAGAAGAGGAACCAATAGCTCATATTTTAAAGAATAAAAGAGACTATTTTAAAGCATATCCCTTTCTCATAAGTTTAAAGCATATCCCTTTCTCATAAGCCAATCCCTTTCTCAAAGTTATTTCACTGTTCAGATTGCTTCCTATAGAATATACAGTATATGAACTCATATAGAATATACAGTATATGAACTTATTTAGTTTTCCAACAATGATTGTGTGGCTTCATTTATACACTTAACAGGAAAATCTAGTTTGACAGTGTAATCCTATGCATCTGTTAATCATCAGTAAACTCTAATTTAATCAGATTTATTTTATTCCCAGATAAGTGAATCCAGGCTGTTGCCTTAGAATCCTTATCTTCATTTTACAAAAGAAACAAAGCAAGGTACGGTTGTTGTCATGGAAATGATTCTAGTGTTGATAATGCTGACAATCACCTTTACTCTGTTAGAAAAGTGGTTTCAATGTGAATAGCATTTATATCAATAGGGAACTATGCTCACACAACTGAACCCTAGTTATTAGCAGAAATACTGAGGTCAAAATGTCTTTTGAAATTGATACTTCGAATGAAAAAGAAAATCTGTTTCAGTCATTGAAAGGAAAGTTTTATTTCTTGTCCAATACTGACCTCTGGGTAGAAGGGCAGAATTGCATTTTCTTAAGTAGCAAGCCATAGATCGTTACATTTTATACTGTTTAATAAAATTTGAAAATCAGAAAAAGTGCTACCAAGTCCTGATGCTTGGTTCTCTAAGGAATTTGGGGATTGCTTTCTAAAGGACAGGCAGAACTAGTAGGAAGAATTAAACCTGAAAGTCAGAATTGTTATATGAAGATGCACATTAAAAGATCAAGGGTATAAATCTGTTTATCAAGCTATATGTTGTGGTCTATACGCAAAGAGTGCTTTGTAAATCATTTTGAGTAGTTTCTAACCATATATATTTTTCACTGCCATTGGAATGAATGTATAGTTCTTTTTCACACTTCCTCTTTCCAGTAAGCAGCAACCTATACTTGTGCTAGGAAAGAGTAATAAAAGTTTTATTTTTAATCAGATGTTCTTTGGGAAACTCTTTAAAGTGTAAAATCAAACACGTATTACTAATTTCTGATGGTAATGTAGTTTTTATCTATATGAGATTTGGGAAGTAAATGCATAGCCTGCCTTTATCCTGTCAGGTAAGCAAAGTATAGTATAGTACTACAGATCATCCTCGGTTAGAGAATAGTTTGCTAGCCAAAAGTACATCACACAAAGCTCCTTCGATTTACAGAACGTCCAGACAGTTCTATGAAACGTCTCTTACTCCCAATGCGGGGTTTCAACTGTGTTTGTCTTTCATGCCTTGCATTGCCTTAATGGGATCATCAGGCCTGAGGGAAGGGGAGTGCCGCCGGTACATAGAGCTCAAAGGGGGCCCATTAAGGGGAATTCTTTTTTAAAATTTTACAAAACCAATTTTTTAAAAAGAAAAACAATATTGGATATATACTTCGAACTCCGTACTTTGTGTGTATAGCAAAACCGCCTTGCAGCTTTGTTTGACGTCACCTTTATTAATCTGAAACTCAGTGGACAGTTATTTATGTAATTTATTGAATTTTAATGTCATTACCTATTTAAGTTTGCACGTTTTAATACAATACAATACAATACAATACAATACAATACAATACAATACAATACAATACAATACAATACAATACAATAGCAGAGTTGGAAGGGACCTTGTAGGTCTTCTAGTCCAAGCCCCTGCACGGGCAGGAACCTTATACTATTTCAGACAAATGTCTATCTAACATCTTAGATAGATAGTTTTAGATAGATAGACTGCTCCTAGATAGTTTTAAGTTGGGGGATATTTTAGTTGATTTTAGCACAGGGTTAGAATTTAATATGTTTTTAAATTTTGTATTTTGTAATATTTGTTGTGTTTTTAAATTTCCTGTGTGCCGCCCTGAGTCCTTTTGGAGAAGTATAGATCTAAATCTAAATAATAAAAATAATTTAAAAAAATCTTCTTAAAGACTTCCAGGGTTGGGGCATTCACAACTTCTGGAGGAAAGCTGTTCCAGAGGTTAATTGTTCTAACTGTCAGGAAATTTCTCCTTAGTTCTAAGTTGCTTCTCTCCTTGATTAGTTTCCACCCATTGCTTCTTGTCCTGCCCCCAGGTGCCTTGGAGAATAGTTTGACTCCCTCTTCTTTGTGGCACCCTCTGAGATATCGGAACTGTTAGATTAGACAAAGGAGTCCGATTCAGGCATGGTCAATCAACAGGAACATTTATTCAGCAACTATTTACAATACACAAGAATCACTACTGGCAAGGCTTCCCCGTCTGACAGCCCTTTATATAGGCTTTCAGACAGGAACCCTTGCAGCAAGCTAGCTGCAACATTGTATCTGTTTTCTAGACAGTCTCCTGCTGGCTCCGTTCCGGAATGTGGTGACTCAGAGTTCACCAGACTTGCTGGCACGGTTGTAGACCTGAGGACTTAACACTCCTTCCCCCAAGGTCAGTGCGCATGTGTCCAGTCTTTCTGTCCATCAACGTGTAGGCGCATGCGTACTCCTCCAAGTAGGCGGGGCGGTGTCGGGCCCGCCCCGAAAGCCTCAGTTGCTGCGGAGAGCTCGGCGAGGTAAGCAGTTCCTGGGGAAGCTCCTCCCCATGGGGAGTGGAGGCCCCACCAGCGTCACCGCGGCCTGCCCCTGGAAGTGGCGTCTGCGTCGCTGGAACCAGCGATAATGGTAAGTCCATGCGACGGGGCGTGGCGGCCGGGCTTGAGGTTGTTGAAGGTTGCCGGCTGGCAGCTGGTTGGTAGGGTGGGCCTCCCCGCTCGTTCCGCACGTCCATTAGACGCCGGGGGATAAGGGGTCCGTTGTCGGCCCCGCTAGGAGGCCCACAACTCCGTGTCGGCTTGAGTGGAGTAGTCCGGAGGGGGTCTGCAGAGTGTGTCCGATGACGAGAGGCCGGGACTGGCAAAAGCCTCCGGAGTTACCTTCTGCGGCTCAGCTTGAACAGGGAACAGCGGCCCAACGGGGGCCAACGGGCAGGAATGGCCTGGTGTGGTGAAGGCCGTCTCGGGCAGGTGGCGCCTTAGTTGATCCAGGTGGCGCCGCCACTCAGATCCATCGCGGAGGCCGACCCTGTAAGAGCAGGGGCCGGTTAAGTCCAAGACGGTTGCGGGAACCCATCGCGGCTCCCCTGAGAAGTTTCTTGCCCAGACTAGGTCCCCAACTTGAAATAGGCGAGGGGAGGGACCCTGCAGGTTGCTCCTCTGCACCCCGTCGTAATCGGGGTGCAGTCTGTCCAGGGTGGTCCGCAAGCGTCGGCCCATCAAGAGCTCCGCGGGGCTTTTCCCTGTGGCCGGGCAAGGTGTGACATGCTGTCCTAAGAGGTACGCAGCCACCCTTGCCTGCCAGTCCCCTTTATCCAAACGGGCCAAGGCTTCCTTGGCCGAGCGGACTGCTCGTTCCGCACGTCCATTAGACGCCGGGGGATAAGGGGCAACCGGCGTGTGGCGGATCCCCTGGGTGGCCAGAAAGTCCAAGAAGGTGGAGGACTGAAATTGGGGTCCGTTGTCGGACACAATGACGTCCGGCAACCCATGGGTGGCGAACAGGCGGCGCAACGCGCGCACGGTGCTCTCCGCTGTGGTGGAGGCCATGACAATCACCTCCACCCAGCGGGAGAACGCATCCACCACCACAAGGAAATTCTGGCCATGGAAGGGACCCGCGAAATCCAAGTGGAGCCTGGACCACGGGCTCCTGGGAAGGTCCCACTCCCTCGGTGGGGAGACCGGCGGGGCCGGCCGGGACGATTGGCAGGTGGAGCAGGCGGCCACCCACTCCGCCACTTCAGCGTCCATGCCAGGCCACCAGACATAGCTCTGGGCTAAAGCCTTCATACGGACTATGCCTGGGTGATTGGCATGGAGCGACTGAAGAACCACGTGTCTCAGATGGGAAGGGACGATGACCCAATCTCCCCAACACAAGCACCCGCAATGGAGCGAGAGCTCCAGCTGGCATGACTTGTATGGCCGAAAGTCTTCGGCCACGCTGCCCGAAGGCCACCCCCTCAGCACCCAACAGCAGACCTGGGTGAGGACGGGGTCTGCGCAGGTGTGAGCGGCGACGGCGGAAGAGGGCAAGGGCAAGTCCGACTCCGAAACCGTCAGAATGGAGAGGGCCGGCACAGGGGCCGGATCCGGCCCCGGGAGAGGGAAGCGGCTTAGGGCATCAGCATGCCCTATCTGCTTGCCAGGACGGTATAGCAGCGTATAGTCATACGCTGCCAGGAATTCCGTCCAACGGGTCATCCTGGGCGACAGGATGGGGGGGGGTTAGATGGTCACCGGCCAACAGCCCAAGGAGCGGCTTGTGGTCCGTGATGACAGAAAAGGTCCGCCCATAAAGGTAGTTGTGGAACTTCTTAATCCCGGACACTACAGCCAAAGCCTCCTTGTCGATTTGGCTGTAGTTTCTCTCCGTTTGAGACATTGTCCGGGTGTAAAAAGCAATGGGGGCTTCCGAACCATCTGGAAAGACGGCCCCCAGGCCAAAAGGGGAGGCATCGCATGCAAGCGTCAGATGAAGCCTGTCATGGTACTGGACTAGTACCGCGTCTGACGTGAGCATGGCTTTGACAGTCACGAACGCATGTGCTTCGCGGTTGCCCCAGTGCCAGGCTGCGGATCGGTCGAGCAACCGATGCAGCGGCTCGGCTAGCGACGCCTTGTGGGGAATAAATGGCGCGTAAAAATTCAAAAGGCCGAGGAATGCCTGCAGCTCCGTTTTGGAGGCAGGAGTGGGGGCCTTTTGGATGGCCTCGACCTTGGAGGGGGTTGGGTGAATTCCTTGGGCATCAATCATGAAGCCCAGGAATTCCACCCTCGGCGCAGCAAATGTACATTTGCTGTGCTTCAATTTTAAACCCGCGCCCCTGAAAACTCTGAGGACCTTCCGCAACGTCTTGGCGAGCTCTGATATGCTGGCAGCACCAATCAGGACATCGTCAAAGTACAGTACAACGCCAGGGAGCCCATGGAGCAGTCGCTCCATGAGGCTCTGGAAGATCCCCGGGGCCACGGACACGCCGAATTGGAGGCGGCGACAGCGGAAAACCCCTCGGTGGGTGACGATGGTCTGCGCCTCCGCAGCCTCGTCGTCCACCGGGAGCTGTTGGTAGGCCTGCGCCATATCCAGTTTCGCGAATACTCGACCCCGCCCCAGAGAGTGGAGCAGATCCTGTACTACCGGAACTGGGTATGGGTTCGCCTGAAGCCCGAGGTTGATCGTCGACTTATAGTCGGCGCAGATCCTCACGGACCCGTCGGGCTTAATGGGGACCACAATTGGGGTCTCCCATTTCGCCTGATTGACTGGTTCGAGCAAGCCCTGCGCCACTAATCGATCTAATTCCGCTTCAACCTTGGGCTTCAGTGCGAACGGCAGCCTGCGGGCCTTCAAGCGGACAGGAGCAACCTGGGGATCCAGGTTTAGGGAAACGGGAGTGCCCTTGTACGTTCCTAGGCTGCCATCAAAGACGTCACTGAACTCTTTGATCACTATGTCTACCGGAGAACTGGCTGGCACGCTGTGTACTCAATTGGACTGACAGTCCCAAGGCTGGAAACCAGTCCAATCTGATCAAGGCAGCTAGGGAATTGGCCACTACTAGGACGGGAAGGGTCCCATGGAAAGAGCCGTAGTCTACCCTCACTCTATGCAGTCCTAGGATGGGAATTGGCGAACCCTGATAGTCTTTTAGGATCGTCGCCGCAGAGCCGAGGTCTCGTTTCCGGAGATGGGGGCACAATTTAGTTAATTGTGCCCAGGAAATGAGGGATCTAGAGGACCCGGAGTCTATTTCCATCTTGACTCCCACCCCCTCTAAACAAACCACCGTGGACAGTCTCATACTCTCTGCCTGGTCGAAGTTCAGAGCTGGGGGCATCTCCGACAGTGCGAAGCAGTCAGTCGGCTGTGGCTGGCGGCGTCTCGATCGTTTCTGAGCCGCTTGTTGACCTGGTGGAGCGGCTCTGGAGGCAGCTGCTGGAGTAGTCGTTGGTGCGCCGGCACGGCAAACGGCTGCCAGGTGTCCTTTCCTGCCGCATCTGCAGCACACCGATGCCTTGAAGGGGCAGTCGGGTCTTTGGTGGGCACCTCCGCAACCTAGGCAGCTCCCGGGGTTTTGCTGAGGTGTGAATGCGTGATTAGGCAAGCGCCCGGTCACCCTCATGCAGTCCCCTTGGTCTTCATCCTCTATCTCGTCTAGCGGCGCTATCACGTCCACTAGACATGCTCGCGGAGTGGGGAAAAGAGGAGTGCGAGTGCGGCCCATGTCAGACGTGGAAATCTCTGACAATTCCGCCGCGCGGGCTTCTTCCACCGCTTGCTCGAGAGTCAGGACAGTTTTAGAGAGCAAGCGGCGCTTTAGGCGGATGTCTTTGACGCCGCACACGAACTGCTCCAGTAGAGATTCCTCCAGGAAGCCTGCGGGAAACTCGCAAGGAATTGCGGTGGCTCTCAGTTTCTGGAGGAACTCAGCTACAGATTGCTGCGGTTGTTGCACACATTGCCTGAATGCGTGGCAATGTGCTATGCGGGATGGCACAGGCGCGTAGTGTGCTCTTAGGCGGCCCAGGAGATCGTCTCATGGCACTTCGTGTACCGCTGCGGGGGCTGCTATGGTTCGAGCGGTGGCGAATAATTCTGGACCGCCACACTGGAGGAAGAGGCTCAGCTTCCTTGCTGGTGCGAGTTCGCCGTAATCACTTGCGATCATGAAACACTCGAAGCGTGCTAAGAAGGAAGCCCATTGCTCCTTCATCGGATTGAACGGCGCGAACGGTGGCATTGTCGCCATGGTGCGGCTGTGGTGGGCGCTCTGCACTTGTATAGTCGAAGCTTCGTTCCCCGTTGTGCCTAATGACAAGGCCTGAATCCCATCCTCGTCGCCAGTGTTAGATTAGACAAAGGAGTCCGATTCAGGCATGGTCAATCAACAGGAACATTTATTCAGCAACTATTTACAATACACAAGAATCACTACTGGCAAGGCTTCCCCGTCTGACAGCCCTTTATATAGGCTTTCAGACAGGAATCCTTGCAGCAAGCTAGCTGCAACATTGTATCTGTTTTCTAGACAGTCTCCTGCTGGCTCCGTTCCGGAATGTGGTGACTCAGAGTTCACCAGACTTGCTGGCACGGTTGTAGACCTGAGGACTTAACAGGAACACTGCTATCATGTCTTCCCTGGTCCTTCTCTTCATCAAACTAGACATACCCAGTTCCTGCAACCGTTCTTCATATGTTTTAGCCTCCAGTCCCCTAATCATCTTGGTTGCTCTTCTCTGCACTCTTTCCAGAGTCTCCACGTCTTTTCTACATCGTGGCGACCAAAACTGTATGCAGTATTCCAGGTGTGGCCTTACCAAGGCACTATACAGTTGCATTAACACTTCACGTGATCTAGATTCTATCCCTCTGTTTATGCAGCCTAGAACTGTGTTGGCTTTTTTGGCAGCTGCTGCACACTGCTGGCTCATATTTAAATGGTTGTCCACTAGGATTCCAAGATCCCTTTCACAGTTGCTACTATTGAGCAAGGTACCACCTATACTGTACCTGTGCATTTTGTTTTTCTTGCCTAAATGTAGAACCTTACTTTTTTCACAATTGAATTTCATTTTGTTAGATAGTGCCCAATGTTCAAGTTTTTCAAGAACCTTCTGTATCTTAAGCCTATCTTCTGGAGTGTTGGCTATTCCTGCCAGCTTGGTGTCGTCTGCAAATTTGATGAGTTCCCCATTTATCCCCTCATCCAAATCATTAATGAAAATGTTGAAGAGTACTGGGCCTAAAACAGAGCCTTGGGGTACTCCACTGCATACTTCCTTCCATGTAGATGCAGTTCCATTGAGGACCACACGTTGAGTGCGGTTGGTCAGCCAGTTGCGAATCTATCTGATGGTGATGTTGTCTAACCCACATTTTTCTACTTTATCTAATAGTAGGTTATGATCTACTTTATCAAATGCCTTACTGAAGTCCAAGTAAATTATATCAACAGCATTCCTCTGGTCCACTAATTTTGTCACTTTGTCAAAGAATGCAATTAGATTCGTCTGGCATGATCTGTTTTTGACAAACCCATGTTGGCTTTTGGCTATTACTTTGTTTGCTTCTAGGTATTCGCTTATTTGTTGCTTAATTATCTTTTCCAGAATCTTCCCTGGTATTGAGGTCAGGCTGATGGGTCTATAGTTTCCTGGATCTATTTTTTTTTTCCTTTTTTGAAGATGGGAACCACATCAGCTCTTTTCCAGTCTTCTGGCAGTTCCCCGGTGCTCCAGGATCTCTGAAAGATATAGCTCAGTGGCTCTGAGATCTCGTCTGTCAGTTCCTTCAGAACCTTGGGGTGTAATCCATCCGGTCCTGGTGATTTGAACTTGTCCAGGGCAGACAGATGCTCAGTTACCATTTTCTTCCCTATTTCAACTTGTGTTCCTAATCTGATTTTTGTGGTGCTGTTTTTGATTGATTGGACTGTTTTATCCCTTTGTGTAAAGACAGATGCAAAAAATGAGTTAAATAGTTCTGCTTTCTCCCTGTTGCTTATCATCTTCTTGCCATTTTCTCCCAGCAGTGGGCCAATTGTTTCCTTAACTTTTTTCTTGTTTTTAATATGTTGGAAGAAGCTTTTTTTGTTATTTTTTACTTTTTTGGCAAGCCTTTCTTCATTGCGAGCCTTAGCTTTCCTCACTTCATCTTTACAGGCTTGGGCTATTTGCTGATATTTTGCCTTAGTTATGTCCCCCTCTTTCCACTTTTTATATTTATCCTTTTTGTCTTTCAATTTGTCAGAGAGTTCTTTATGCAGCCATGCTGGTTTCTTTTGGGAACTGTTATTTTTCTTCTTCATTGGTATTGCCCTAGACTGGGCTTTTATAATCTCATTTTTCAAAATTTCCCAAGCTTCTTGAGTTGTTTTCCCCTTGAGGATTCTCATCCATGGAATCCTTCCTAAGCTCTCTCTAAGTTTATTGAAATTAGCTCTCTTAAAGTCTAAGACTCTAGTTTGACTTTGTTCTACTACTTTTGTTTGCATAATGTTGAATTCCAGTATTTCATGATTGCTTGCCCCCAAAGTTCTTGTAGCTTCTACACCTTCTATCATTTCCTCTCTGTTAGTGAGAATTAAGTCCAATATGGCTGATCCTCTTGTTCCCTTCTCTACCTTTTGGGAAACAAAGTTGTCTGCTAGGTTTGTTAGGAACCTGTTGGATCTTCCACTTGGTGCAGAGTTTGTTTCCCAATTGATGTCAGGCAGGGGTGGGTTCCTGAGGGCTCGCAGGGGTTTGCGCGAGCCCTTTCGTCAAATTTCCGGATCCCAAGCGAGCCCTTTGGATCGTGGACCCGGAAGTATCTAAGGAACACATGGCTCGCTCGTGTATCCCTAGCAGGGAAAGTTTCAAGACCCAGGCGCTTTAGTTTTGAAGCTGCCGGGCCTGCTTTCCCTGTTGGCGCGGGGGGCGGGGCGGAAGAGCGCGCTAGGCTGCGCAAACCCCGCCCATCTATCACTCTGTGTTTGTGTGTGTGTGTGTCTGTCTCGCATTCACGCACTTAATCACTTTCTGCGTCTCTCTTTTTCTCTCCCTCCCTCCCTCTCTGTCTCTGTGTGTGTGTCTGTCACTCTCTGATTCCCCCCTCCGCTCCCTGTCTCTCTCTTTAAAGCCTGCCGGCTAGGGGCAGCGGAACAAGAGCGCGCTAAGCTGCGCAAACCCCCACCCCACCCCCGCCACTCGCGGCAAAACTTTCCCTGTTCCCACACACACACACACGCTTCTCAGCTGCAGGCGGCCGGGCGGCGGGGAGGGCAGGCTCAGGTGAGTGAGCACAGCGGCCCCGGGATGAAGAGGCTCCGCGGGGGACGGGCGGGCGGGCGGGCACGACGACAGACAGACAGAGAGAGGCACAGACACAGAGAGAGACAGGGGGCGGAGGGGGGAATCAGAGAGTGACAGACACACACACAGAGACAGAGAGGGAGGGAGGGAGAGAAAGAGAGAGACGCAGAAAGTGATTAAGTGTGTGAATGCGAGACAGACACACACACACACAAACACAGAGTGATAGATGGGCGGATGAAGGGGAGAGAGACAGAGAGAGAAAGAAAGAAAGAGAAAGAAAGAAAGAAAAAAAGTGAGAGAAAAGAAAGAGAGAGAGAAAGACAGAGAAAGAGAGACAGAAAGGAAAGAGAGAAAAAAAGAGAGAAAGAAAAAGAGAAAGCGAGAAAGAAAGAAAGAGAAAGAAAAAGAGGGAAAGAGAGAAAGAGAAAGAAAGAGAGAAAGAGAAAGAAAGAGAGAAAGAGAAAGAGGGAAAGAGAGAGAGAAAGAAAGAGAGAGAGAAAGAGGGAAAGAGAGAGAGAAGGAAAGAAAGAGAAAGAAAGAACGTATGACCACAATTGAGCCCAAAAGTTTAGTTGTTAACCAAGACCATTGTTAAGTGAGTTTCACATTTTCCAAGTTGGCCACTCCCACCCGGTCACATGGCTGGCAAGCCACTCCCACCCAGTCACATGGCCAGCAAGCCACTCCCACAAAGCAGGCCACACCCACAGAACCTGTTCCAAAAATTTTGAAACCCACCCCTGATGTCAGGGTAGTTAAAATCCCCCATTACTATTGTAGTGTGCTTCCTACATACCTTAGTTAGCTGGTTAGCAAAAAGTTCATCCACTTCCTCTGCTTGGTTGAGTGGCCTGTAGTATAGATCTATGGCAATGTCATTCCCCCCCCCCCAACCTTTAATATTGACCCAGATACATTCAAGATAGTTCTCATCATTGTTGTGCTTTATTTCTGTAGAGATATAATTATTTCTTATATATATAGTGCAACTCCACCTCCTCTTTTATTTGGTCTGTTTCTTTTAAATAATTTAAATCCTTCTAGCTGTATGTTCCATTTGTGGGTTTCATCCCACCAAGTTTCTGTAATGGCAACAATATCGTATCTGCCCTCATGTACTTGAATTTTTAATTCACCCTGTTTATTCCTCATACTCTGTGCATTGGTGCATTTTGTTTCATTTCGTTTATGAATATATGCTACCTTTCACTCGTTTATGAATGGTTATGAGATGTCATCTCAAAAATCTGGAGCTGAAAAACGCTGAACATTGTAAATGTACAGTTTTGACTTATTGATTTATGTGTCCATGTGTAGGTGAGGGGCCCCATACTAGTCTGGTTCCAGGATTTAATAATCCTCTTGGCGGCCCTGGGGATTATCGCTTTTTGCTTTTATCCGAGACAGGCTGCTGCTGCTGCTGCTGCTGCATTTCTATATCGTTTTCCTACAGACAAACAGCTTCCACTCCTTCCGGGAAGGAGTGATGGTGCGGAAAAGGACAGGGTGGAGGGGTTGGGGACCCTGTTAACAAGAACCCGGAAGATCAACTTCTCTCTCTCTCTCTCTTGTCAGTTCAGACATTGACTCCGAGCCCGAGGAGGCGGCGACAGGGCGTTGCTTTCTCCGTCGACCTGGAAATGACGCTCAGCCGCGATCGTTGCTGCTAGAAAGACGGGCTGGAGAGTAAACAAGCCCCAGCTGATCCGTCTCGCCGTCTCCATCTTTGAAGGGCCGCCGCACTGCGAGGAGCAAGATGGGGGCGGTTCTGGGCTTGTGTTCCTTGTCCAGCTGGGTAAGGACATGTTGGGTTATACACCCCTCCCCCTTCCCCCCCTCCTCTCTCTTTCCCGGGGTCGGTAGAAATCGGGGCGCGGGCTCTCTGGAGGCGCAGGCGCGCTGCAGGGCTGGGTTCTCTCTGCCCCTCTTCTCCTTCACTCTCGGGCACCCTCCCTTCTTTGTTAAAATAAAACAAGCTCTTTTGGCGTTTCTTCGTTATTGGGTTATCTCGTTTTGGGGCCATTCCATCTCTTGTTCGAGTTAGACCTTAATAGCGTTCTTCCCTTGGCGAGTTAGAACTTAATAGCGTTCTTCATGCCTGGCTAGTGTCATAATTAAAGTCTACATATGGAAAAGGTGGGCGCAGTCCGCTTCGTCCGCCTCTGCGGTACCTTGGCATTTCTTTCTGCCGGGCTTTGTTGCGAAAGAGACACGCGGTGGGTTTTGATTTATTTGTTCCTGCTTGCCCGTCCGCCCGAAATACCGATTATTATTATTATTATTTATTTTCCTGATGGTGTTGCTAGAGTGAGGGGAGAAATATCCTAAAAGACCTTTAAAAAACTGAATTAAAAATTCAGTGTACAAATTTACTGGTCGGTTGACATCGTTCCTGGCAGATGTACACAATTCGCACATCCTAGTATGAGATTTTTAAGAAAGTGCTGTAGTCAGGATCTTCAAGCTGCTTCCATTTTCTGTGCCATTCCCATGTCCTTTAGAAGCCATATAAAAGCAGTTATATGTTCCTCTTTTAATCTGCTCCCATTAGAGTGCAAAAAACAAGGAGTAAAAATCACTGTAATCTTTGACTTCCTTAGGTCTTTCCATCACAAGAATCCTCTCATCTCTATTCTTCACTAAAGAGAAATTGTTAAGATTTTCCAGCCACTAATTTATTTCTTACTGCATGCCTTTGTACTGCATGCATTTGTCTGGTATACACACAAAAATGTATATTGATTTTTTTCACAAAATAAAAATGAAATAAAAATAAAAATCCAAGAGTTTTTTGGAAGGGGAACTGAACAAGAAATTATATCAGATTCCCTTGGAAGATCTGAAGCTTGAAGGCTGGGAAGTGGGATGAAGCCCATGTTCCTGCAGAGAACAGATTACACACTGGCTCTACAGGGAGTAGCAAAGGAGTTGTACTGCTTTGAAGATATCACAGTTAAGCGATGGAATAAATCATTGCAGCGCTTTGGCTCATAGAGATCTAGAATTGTTTTTGAACTGATGTGGAGACTATGTATGGAAAGGCTTGCAGTCTATTAAAAGTTGAATTATCTTTTTGTGGTCCCAGATATAGTTTGGCAACATACTCTATTGTCAGGTGGGATAGGATTATTGTAGGCAGGCTTTCTCTTTAGAAAAAAGGGGGGGAAAGGACTTGCCTCTTCTCAGGATAATCTCTGGCCACTTCCTACTCTTGGTTGATTGACATTTGAATGTCAGATGTGGAATGACTCTGAAGTGGACATCCAGCTCAATCCCAACTCTGTAGTAGTTTAAATATCATGATCAGACCCTGATACTGTATGTGCATGAAGGTTGGGATGAGAAGTTTTGACAAAGACTAAGTACAGAGCCATCCATTTATATCTTACAGTTAAATATAGACAATTTGTGGTATTGAGGGAGGGAACATAACCTAGGACAGTAATTGTGTGCCTAAACTGTGTTATAATATATTCTTGTTTTCTGAAATTGAGATAAACGGATCAGATTAGAAAATTTAATAGAACATTCCTTCAGTTTTTGTTCATATTTGGAAAATTGCTTGTGTTAGGATGAGGGCTTTCTTAGACAGAAAATTCTCTCTAATATGTTTACTATAGACATAGGGTCTAGTTGTATTCAAATATTGAAGTACAGGTAGTCCTCGACTTACGATCACAATTGAGCTCAAAATTTATGTTGCTAAGCAAAACATTAAGTGAATGTTGCCCCATTTTATGACCTTTCTTGATGCAGTTGTTAAGTGAAATACTGCAGTTAAATCAGCAATATGGTTGTTAAGTTAATTTGGTTTCCCCATTGACTTTGCTTGTTAAAAGGCCCACAAAAGTGATCACATGATCCTGGGACACTGCAAACATCAAAAATATGAGTCAGTTGTCAAGCATTTGAATTTTTATCATGTGACCCTGAGGATACTGCAATGATTGTAAGTGTGAAAAATGATCATAAGTCACTTTTTTCAATGCCGTTGTAACTTTGAACGGTCACTAAATGATCTGTTGTAACTTGAGGGCTACCTGTATTAGTATTATGGAGTAAAAGGTTGAAAATGGGTTATATCTGGCACGCAATCAGGATTATTTGAGTTGAATTTAGATTTAAGACAAAATAAACATTACCAAGGCTTCCTAAGGGCTTTCCCTCCGAAGTGTTCTTTTCAACATGTAAAATTTGTAATTCAGATTATTTCTTTCAAACCCAGCATAAAATATACATATCTTTAATATTTATTTTACAATCCACTCTGAGCAATCTATATTTTCCATCTTTATAACTCCAATTTAAACAAAAGGGAATTAAAGTTGAAGCAATCCAACATTCACTGCATGAAAATGGTACTTGCTCTCTTGTTGAGATTCTGTTTTTTGTTGACTCTGGTGGGTACTTTTGGTGAGGAGAACTTTTAAGAGCTTTTTTTGAGTACACCCTTCCCTGTGAATTGACAGGCATAGAAACACATAAGAACTAATATTGCAACATCAACTCTGCTGTTTCTTGCTTGTGACTTAATGCTCAAAGAGCCCAATAAACACCTGCTCAAATTTCATATTTCTAGTACGTAAACATAGTTCTTCTAGGAACAAACTGAAATTTCTTAGGATAACTGCATAATAAGATGCCTAGCAGATATATTGGATCACAACTCCCATAACTCTCAGGTACCATATTGTGAAGCACAATAGTTTGCTAGTCGCAAATTATACTTAATTATTTTCAAATATTGTGAAATCACTTAAGCAAAGTCTTCTTCCTTTTTTCTTTTATCAGATACCATGTTTGTGTGGTAGTGCCCCCTGCCTGCTGTGTGGATGTTGTCCCAGTGGAAATAACTCCACCATAACAAGGTTGATATATGCATTCTTCTTGCTTCTTGGTGTGAGCGTTGCATGTGTGATGTTGGTACCAGGAATGGAAGAACAACTGAAGAAGGTCAGTTCATTATTGAAACACGTATGCTAAAATTATTTTGGTACAAACCCTGATGTCTTGCATCTATCTCTTGTGAAAAATTCTTTCTCTAAGTAGTATGGTATGTTATTGATCAAACCTGAGCCATTATCTGTAGTAGTATAATTAAGGCCATCATGCTTGTGCTATGTTTAGGAGAAGAAAGCTTATGTTTAGAGTGATAAGGAGGCAGTCCAGGAAGCTCAAGCTAAACAGGAAATCTTAAAACGGGAAAGAGGTAGTATCACAGCCCTGCTGAAGGAAGCACCTAATTCCTGGAAATGTCGTGATTTTCAAAGCCTGATTGCAAATGTGTGCTTATACATGGCTATAGAAAATAGAATAGTTATTGATTTGATGTGCAATTTTAATATTATAAAATTTGTGGAACGAATCTCTTCCTGTTGGAAGATCTCCAGTTTCTTTAGAGGAAACACAGAAAGCAGTCTCTGAGATTTCCTTATTACAAAGCAGACATTTTGCATTTTCTGTGAATTCATTTTAATACTTTTCATGCTGTTTGTTACAGATTCCTGGGTTCTGTGATGGCCAGGTGAATTGTGATGTTCTAGTAGGGTATAAAGCAGTGTATCGTGTATGCTTTGGTTTGGCCATGTTCTTCCTCCTGTTTTCCCTGTTGATGATCAAGGTAAAGAGCAGCAGTGATCCAAGGGCAACAGTCCACAATGGGTAAGAAAGAAATGATTGCTTGTCTAATTTGCACTCTATCTATGTTTCACTTGGTACCTTCCAAGTACTGTACATTCCAGAATCATGCTGGTTGGAAATTCTGAGAATTGCAATCCCATGTATGACATTGGACAAAGCTGCCAAGTCACAACCTGACACATATAGTCACAGATTTAAAACAATTAGAGGTTATAACATGTTCCTACAATAATGATCCAACATAAATGTGGTAGAAGCAAAACGCTTCCAACAGTGTTAATCCTTTTGGTCTAAGAATTCAGTGAATAAAATGCTCAGATGAAATTACTTAATAATATTATTGCTCTGTAATGGATTAATTTTTAAAGTCTGTCTAAAAAACTAGAACTCAACAATTATGTAATTTTCAAAATACAGAAAACCTATGTTTTCACATACTGAATTATGGTTATGTATTATGACTGCACGAATGCAGGGGTCATTGAGTGTTTTTGTAAATTTAAACTCTTGAGACAAAAGAAAGGAATTGCTATCAGTCTATACCAGGATAAGCAATTTTCTAGCCCAGGCAGCTCCCTGGAACCTAAAGCAAAAAAGGAAAAAAAAGAAGATGAGGGAAGTGCATGAGAAATAGCAATGGGAATCATTCAATTCCAAATTTCAAAATCTTTGAAAAGAGGCCAAAATCCTAACATTTAAGTTTGCTAGTACAATTCTCAGATTAAAGGAAGAAAATAAAAAAGGGATATGACAGAAAAGAACCTTCTCGTATGTCTTTCCCTGTCTCCCCCAACTGAAAAATAAGGGAGTAATTTCAGTAAGCTATTGGTAAGCTTTCTCTGGTCCATTGGAAGATACATTTGCTATCCAAAAAGGATTGCTTACCCTGCTCTACACCATGATTGTTTGCATGCAACTATTCATCTGACTATCATGGGGACAGTAAGACCAAGCCACTTAGTCTGAACTTGAATGGTAATTCTTGTATTTTGATAGCACTGAGTAAGTATTTCCAATAACCAGTCAAATCTTCAGTGCTGGGCATAGCTTAACTGCAGCATTCAATGTAGCTCAGCCTTCATGGTATACATTGGATCAGTCACACTTTATTTCATTCTAACCCAAAACACAGAGTGGCTGGATGGTGGTTGCAGGAAAAATTGGATGAGGGAAGACAATGTATACCACCTTGATATGCTTTATAAAAGTGAGGATAAATCTAATAAAAGAGTACATTTTACATTATATATCCTGTATTTTGTAGATGTAAGCATTTTCTCTAGGGCTATGATTGTGTAGATAAGTTTCTCTAATAGAAAAACCACAGCTGTGATTTTTTTTTTTTTACTCTGTAAGTATTGAAATCCTGGATAAGCTAGGGAATAGTGTATAATAAGCTAGGGAATAGTGTATAATGTATAATTTGGGAAATTATGTCCTGGAGCTCAGTTTCTCAGAGGATTACATTGTAAAAGTTAGACTTTATCCACTGTACTGCTGGCTACTGAATTTACATGTGGTCTTATAGTATTTTCTACCCTGTATAAGTAATGTGATTACTGTTGTATCAAATATTATGGAACTGATAACCTAAAATATTTCTTGGATATTATGCATTTAAAAATATTAAGAATTACTGTCACTTAGATTGGATATGGTGATTCTTTCAGATTCTGGTTTTTCAAGTTTATCACAGCAGTTGCAATTACTGTGGGAGCATTTTTTATCCCAGAAGGACCTTTTACAACTGGTAAGGTTGCATGAAAATCTTTAATCTTTTCTGCAAAAGTATTTCCTGAGGCTTTCTTAGATATAAAAACCTTATTTGATCTTTTTTCTATTCTGAACTGTTTTGTTGATGAATGAATGGACCATTTGACTGAACCCTATTTCTTATTCCTAATTAAGCTACTTAAAAACATGTGTAACTCTTTTTTCTCATACTGGTATGTCTCCTACTATCTTGGTCTCTCTCTTTCCCCTCTCCCTCCTGTTTCAGTTTGTGTTTTCCCTAAGGTCCATGAAGGTTATACTTAACTATTTCTTAGCTTCTTAAGTCTACAGACTTAAGGTACATTGATTGCTCTGAATTAGACAGTAATTGCTCTGAATTAGACAATAATAATGTTTTGATACTAAAAATAATCTTAATGTAAAATTAACATTTCATTATTTTTCTTAGTATGGTTTTATGTAGGTATGGCCGGAGCCTTCTGCTTCATTCTTATTCAGCTGGTTTTACTTATTGATTTTGCCCACTCTTGGAATGAATCGTGGGTTGAGAAAATGGAGGAAGGAAACTCAAGATGCTGGTATGCAGGTATGGCACAGTTTGTTGCTAAATATGACAGGATTGGTTGCTTTAGTCTCCAAACTGAAATGTAAGATGACATAATCTTAGTTTTAGGAGTTACGAGCTCAATAAAGTGTGAGTGGTCCTTGGTGCTCTCTGAGCTGGCTTGTTTTCTTGCAGATGTTTCATTTCTCTAATTTGGTACAATCCTAATTTGGTAATTCACAACCCTAAGTAGGTAACATCATCAGTGCTAGTAAAGGGTGCTGTTTGCTGTCAGTTTATATTCTGGTATCTTGCCTGTCTGGGTGAGTTAGGATGGTTTAGAGATTCTTTGGTTGGGCTGTTTACTGATGGGTCTTTGGCAGTTTCTTGATTGGGGTATTGCTTACTTGATTGTTGGTCTGAGCTACAAATAGTCTCCTTTATTGGTCAGAAAAGTGTGCTCTTGGTTTTCATATTGTTGTTTTGATTTGTTCCTTTTGGTCTGGACATGTTCCTGCAGTTTTCTTGGCAAAATGTCAGAAGTGCTTTGCCCTTTTCTGCTTCCTAGGGATGAAAGAGTTAACTGGCCCAAGGTCATCCAGCTAGATTTGTGCCTAAGGTTAAACCAGAACTCACGGTCTCCTGGTTTCTAGCCTTGGCTCCCTACCCCAAACTGACTCTACTTTCATATCCTAGTTACTTGCAAAATAATAACATCCACCCATCACCAACCCAAATTTAGGATTTTGCATTTTTCACAAGCCTCATGATACCCGATATAGGAAAATGGTAGGAATGCATTTTAGCCCCAAATAGTATAAAAGATTTCCTCCCACGTACCAGTTGCCATGTATGAATTTTCTCCTCTTGCAAATTTTACAAAAGGCCACTTGCTAGTGTGCTGAATCTCATGAAGATCAGGTGTCATATTGCTAACCCTTTCAGACTAGCATTCCTCAGCCTGGTGTTTTCTAAGCTGTATTAAGTTTAAAATTGCTAATCTTTATGGGAAAAATGTGAAGGCACCAGATTTTCTAGGGAATTCATCAGTTATAATAGTAGTGTAGTTTCGCTTTTTCTTTTTAAAACAGCCCAGTCATAAATTTATTAGTGATGCTAATACAATCTGAATCCCTTTTTGTTCTTTTTTGTTTTAAACAGCATTGCTGTCTGCCACAGCCCTAAACTATCTCCTGTCTCTGGTGGCCGTTGTCTTATTTTATATCTACTATACACATCCAGATGGCTGTTCTGAAAATAAGGCCTTTATCAGTGTCAACATGATGCTGTGTATTGGAGCATCTGTATTGTCAATTTTACCCAAAATACAGGTATGAGTTTTTTGTTTTTTTTTACAAATACTCGGATAATGTTTGAATATTTTTAAAGCAATCTTTTTCCAAAGTCCTAATTGGTCGCTTTCTCTCTGTACCTAGGAATCACAACCAAGATCTGGCTTGTTGCAATCATCTGTGATCACAGTTTATACAATGTACCTTACTTGGGCAGCAATGACCAATGAGCCAGGTAAGAAGACTAATCAATTTGGTAAACATATTCTGGAATAAAATGACTCTAGCAGAGCCTTTTTGTTTATTGCTTTTAAAGATACTTGAGGTATTAGACATGCTTATGAGCAGTTCGCTTTAGATGGATTTCATAGTAGAGATTAATTTCATTGGTACCTCATAGCAATAGCACTTAGATTTATATAGTGCTTTACAGTACTTGCTCTGAGTGGTTAACAAATGTCGGCATATTGCTCCCAACAATCTATTTTACCTCATTTTACCAACCAGGAAGGATGGAAGGCTGAGTTAACTTTGAGTCAGTCAGGATTGAATTCCTGGCTGTGGGCAGAATTAGCCTACAATACTGCATTCTAACCACTGCGCCACAACAGCTCATCATTCTCTTATTCTCTTTAAATATAATATGTAACTCTAATGTGCATCTTTAGAATGATGTTCATAAGCATGACTCTGTATTGTTTGTGCATTATTCACATGAAGTATTATGACGGTTTTAAATACTGATTCAAATTGAATGAGACATTCATATTGGATTAATAGTTTAGAATGTCAATTTCTTTTATTCATCTAGACAGACAGTGCAATCCAAGTTTGCTGAACATAATTGGATATAATACCACAAGCCCTCCAAGCAAGGGTCAGCTGGTACATTGGTGGGATGCCCAAGGAATTGTGGGGCTCATCCTGTTCTTACTATGTGTTCTGTATTCAAGGTTAGTGGAACTTTAAGAAAACTCTTCCACAAAGCTAACTATTAAACTCTGCATTAGCTGAGTATTTAGTAACTGCCCATTTCTCCATTTGCAGTATCCGAACATCTAATAACAGTCAAGTAAACAAACTTACTCTGACTAGTGATGAGACAACACTGATAGAAGATGGACTTCCTCGGAGTGAAGGCTCCCTAGACGATGGAGATGATTTACACCGTGCTGTTGACAATGAGAAAGATGGAGTTACTTACAGCTATTCTTTCTTTCACTTCATGCTTTTCCTTGCTTCCCTTTATATCATGATGACATTAACTAATTGGTACAGGTAAGTCGGTTTATGGAAAATTGTGGAAAGATAACATTTTTTGTGGCATACAAATTTTATTTTACATACCCCACTACTCTTGGTTTTGAAAGTGCTTTCCATTTATGAAGTTTGAAATGAGGCAGCAGATCAAGTATTGGACTCCAGAATTGGATCCAGAACTATGCATGTAGAATAAGCAGAGAGATTCTGTTTTGTGCAACCTATTCTAGTCTATCTCCCATCCATTTTCTCTGTTGCCTAGCCTCACCCCAATCTCTCTCTCTGGAAAATCAGAGAACCTTGTGTAGTTTGGTTGGGGGGGATCAATAAAGTGGAAGTGGATTGACCCCTGACAAGAGATGGAGGGGAATATCTGTAATCTGTGTGAATTCTATTAAGAAAACTGATTTCCTTCTTTGCACAAGAGAATCTAAAAAACCTTTCTGCATTTATTATTTTCCAGTCCTGACCCTGCCTCTGCACAAATGACCAGTAAATGGCCTTCTGTCTGGGTGAAGATTTCTTCCAGCTGGATTGGTATCATTCTGTATGTGTGGACTCTGGTGGCTCCACTTGTTTTAACAAATCGTGAATTTGACTAAGCATCTGTTTCCCCCCAAGGCTTTTATTATTTAGTTGCTTATTTGATGCTAATGCTGTTCTGTACTAAGAAATAATTGTAAATATGTGTTTGTGTACTTACTACTAGTATAGGTTATCCTGTCTTTAGTATGCATGGCCAATTTTAAATCAGGTTATCATTGCCATGACTTTTCCTACTTGAGCTTGATTATGATTGCTGCTAGATTCAGGGCCAAACTAAAAACGTCAGCAGCAGTTCCACAGGTTTTATTCCGCAAAATGCAAGTGAAAAACAAAATAGGAAGATTGCTGCATTCCTCCAGCCTATTGTTGTATATTATGTTAGCAGTAGTTAAGGTGTTTGTGAAGCAACTTGCATTTATTCTAGAGTAATTAAGGTGTAATGAGTTGCCAAAGTGCTACAGCAAGCACATGCAAAATCAAAGTATTTGACTTTTACTTGCAAGAGGTAGAAGTTCAGCAAGTAGCAGTTGTAGTGTTGCTACACCTCACCAAAGTTTGAGAAGTGAGGTGCCTGGCCTTTTAAAAGCAAAATGGATGTGCAGGGATTCACCTGTTTACCATTTATTTCTCCTTTGGAACCTTTACTTCTAGAGCGGTTGTGATATTTGAATATGTCTAAGAAGCAGAATGCAGGGGGAAGATCTAAGAGATTCTAAATTTGTTCAGAAGCATTTAATTTCCTCATTTTCAATTTCAATTTCAATTTAATTTCAATCTCATCTTTGTGTTTGTTTTTAAAATCGGAATGCAGACTGATTCCACATGAGGTTTAGTTTTAAATATGGTGAGGGGTAATAGTTTCATCTGTATTGGCAATTTTCTGATCTATATGAAGACTGCTAAGGGAGAAAATTAGGAGTAGGAAAGAAATAGAGGGTTCAGAGCAGTTTAGAGCCACCTACAATATTGCTAGGATGGTTAGAGCAGACTTTTGCCCTCTTGATTGAATGAATAAGGGAGGATTGGAAATTAGTAATCAGTTTATGTTTGTTATCCTAAAATAACTGAAGGCATTTAAAGTTTAAAGGCATTAATTTGTTGGGATTATCCTTTCCTTTCCTTTGAAACTGTTGTGCAGAGGGATTAACTTCACTTTTACAGGGAAAAGAACAAAGCAAGGATAACCAATAGATTGATTGCATTTATAATTCAGAAGGTATTTTCACTGAAGTTATTTCTTTTAAACTTTCTGCACCGATAGCCATTCTATTTAGGACTTGATAAAGTTGTCACACAAGCATCTTAAGAAATTAATTTTTTGCTTCTTGAAGAGTGCGTTTCTCTGCAAAGTTTAGTTTAATTACAGAGCTTATTTTAAAAGAATCTATAATATTCATAGTTTTACTTAAAATGGATGGAAAAACTTGAATTTTCTAGCCATGAAAAGTCATTGCATTTTTGTACACATTGTCTTTGAAGTGAGTGTTGCATCAATTGTATTAGTTCAACTGCATGTCATTGAAGTTATTTTTGAATCCACTGAGTTTAAAAAACACTATATTTAAAGGTATTATTAGGCTGCTGGAAAGCAATTCAAACCAAGATCTAAGGCTCTCAAGTCTTTCTTTGCTAGCAATGAACATAATATAGGAAATGCTGATAAAATATTAAAAATAGGACAAAACAGGTAGGAACACTAATCTTTTTGGCTTAGTGATCATTAGATTGCAAGTAAGAAAAAATGAAACTTTTTAATAGCAGTTCACTGGATGTATTGGTGGATATTAATATCCTTAAAACATTTACATTAAGCAGCTGAGATTTGCAGTGATGCCATTTGTTTTCTTTGCATAGGACATTGAAGAACTTTTAAGTATTTTTATGTCATCTCTTGCTACTAGTCCCGTTGGGTGCGGTGCAGGTAGTCTTTACAAGTGCAAAATCTTAGGACTATATACTTAGAAGCTATTGGTCCGGCTTTGCAAAGTACTTTGAAATACTCAGCTTCTGTTTTTTTGTTTATTTGAAGTGTAAATACATTACCCATTGCTCCCATGATTTCTCCAGTTCAGTTTCAACTGCAGGTATCGTCTCGAAATTCCTGAGCATTTGTAATTGTTTAAATTTATCCACTGTAATACACAGGCTGATGAAGTTGAACTTAAATGCAATTACTGCTTAGTCATTTTGAGTGTATATTCTGTAGCTATAAATAAAACATTCATACTGGCTATTTAATCTCAATACTGCTTTTAATGTGAACCTTTCGGATTATTTCAATATAACCGTAAGCACCGTGGTACAAAAGACTCTTCCTGGGCCCTGCCAGATGGCACTCTCTCATAGTTGGGACCTGGATCATTTTGCTTCTGCTGGATCTTACCTGTCTGCTGGACAGGTAGATACTACTGGGGAGAGATGGCCCCAAGCCATAGAAAGGCTAAAAGGTATTCATAAGCACCTTGAATTGAATCTAGAAGTATATGTTGGATAGGATACTTTTAAATAATATAATATCACATACTTACTTTTTATACTACAAAGTCTCTCCTTTTAAGTGTGCATTATTAGTATATACAGGTGCAGTGCTATAATAGCTCTATCACAATCCTCCTAAACAGTTTAACAAAGTAACTTGAGCTTTTATTAAAAGGTGGAAATTCATTCTCATTGGAAAAAGGGGCACAAAAACTAAATTGTATTGACTGCTCATTCTGGCTAACAGAAGCACAACTGTCCTGGCTACCTACATAAGGAATTCACTGCATTCATAGTTTATTTAGAGTAGAGTGCCAGGTACCTAGCTACCGTGTTTCCCCCAAAATAAGACCTGATCTTATTTGGTGCCCCAAAATAAGCACTAAGGCTTATTTTCTGGGGTTGTCTTATTTCCACCCCACGTGTACTTTAAGAATACCGGTAGATGGAAGGTCCACTTCTGCTTGCTCATGGTGGTGCAGGCAACATGGTGCTCTAGTGCCACCGCCACAAGGCAGGGGTGGTGGTGGTGGAGCTGCCCCACACACTGGCTTACCTTAGGGCCCCCGCAGTCAGGCCACCCACGCCCCGACACCTGTCTCGCGATGGCGGCTCCGGCAGCCCTATCCAGCAGGGCCTTGTGTGGCTGCCAACCTACTTCTGCTTGATTATGTGGCCACAACACAGCAGCAAGCACAGTGATGTGGTGGTGCTGCGGCTGTGAGGCAGGGTGTGTGTGTGGAACTGTCCCACATGTAGTGCATCAGCTTACTTCAGGTGCCCTGCAGCTAGGCAATCCACACGACCTCCTGCTCTGTTATGGCTGTATGAGCAAGTAGAAGTGGGCCAGAGGCCCACCTGCTGGGTGGGGTTGCTGGAGCTGCCGTGAGGTGAGGCAGGTTTGGCGCATGTATGATCTGGTTGCAGGGGCCCTGAGATAAGCCAGTGTGGGGCTTGTGTGGCAGCTACACCCCCCTGCGGCATAAGCAATCAGATGGAATGAGAAGCCGGCCAGCTATGCAGGCATTTAACTAGGGCTTACTTTGGGGTGGTGGTGTTAGGGCTTATTCTCCGGGAAATACATTATGACATTCACTCCATTGTCCTTTATACACATATATTTCATAGCTATGTGTCTCTACTTCTCTAAAGTTATTTAAACACACACAAACTGATATATAGTCTGGCATTTGCAAATAGATGTTCAGATAAACATTGGTTTTGGTGACATACCTGGAAACTTTTTCCCAACTTTACAGCAGCAGGGTTTTAATGAAATGGGAAGATAATCCATTAATGGCTTTCACTTATTAGGACACGGATATTCCTATAGCTGAGGTTAAAATCCCACTATTTTTTTAGACTAAGTTGATCGCTCTATCCCACAACCAGAAATATCTTCATGCAGAACTCCTTTCTGTGGAAAAGATTAGCCCAGTGTGGGAGTCAGTCATTCTCCTTCCCCAATCTCTTTCCTTTATATTCTAACATCCCTAAAATATATATATCGCTTAAATAAAAGACATGAAGTTAAGTGACACATTATATTAAGTTCTGGTTGCCCTAACAGTTTTATTTAAACAAGGTTGTAAAAATAAAAAAGTAATGAATAGAACTTGGAAATCTATGACCTCCATCAAAAAGTAAAAATAAAATAAAATGCATCAGTCATACATTAGGACCAAAGTGAACAAGAGATACCATAGTGGTTAACACAGAGCATCTGATTATAAGTATTCAGAAGATAGTTGGTTCTTCAAAGAACAACGGTACTAGAATATAATGAACTAGTGTGAGTGAACTGTTGATGGTTTGTGTAAATATTTAAACTGCTCTGATTTTGTAGAAGTAATAGAATCTTTTCAAGTCCCCATTAGCTGTTTTCACAAAAAATGTTTACAAAAGATAGACACCCCCCCCCCCACCAAAACACAATCTAAATAAATAGTTTGTCTTATTGTAACATATTGGGTTAGTTGTTCAACAATGGCATATCAGTGTCCATTGGCACAGGAGCAAGTTCACACAAATAAAATAATGTAGCTTCACTGGCTTCTGCTTCTGTTAGAGGTTCCAGACGAACAAGTTTACTTTGGGTTGGTTGAGGATCCAAACTACTTTCGAGGAGTTCATCCACTTCTATTGATTTATCTACAGAAGATGTGGTTTCTTGTGTACTCTCTGTTGCTGTGCTTGGGTTTCCATCAAACAATGCAAGGAGAGGGAAAGCAGTATATTGAATGAGCTGTTTATCTATAGTAGAAGAAAACAAGTCAAACAAAGACATTATTTTACACAAACAAAGACCATTTATGTATTTTTACAAAATGAAAGTAAAAAAAATAGAATTCGTTCAATATACTGTAGAAGATTACGCTAACGCATTTATTGCATCTTATTCCTATCTAAAAATTACATAAATTGTGTATACTGGAGTAGCAAACGATTTTACAGTATGAAAACTCAGTCACCTGTTTTAGAGTTTGAATTAGGCACATTTTGTGAGTCTTCTTGTGGACTATTACTTTTCATCGTTTCAATTCCCTTTGCTTCCACCTGCATAAAAGATGAGAGGAAGAAAATGTTATACCATGGAACAGAGTATCAAAATAACATACAGGTAATAACCATTTGTTCTATGATCAAAATTACAATGTCACTGGACAAATGGATCTTGAAGTTACGATGTAAGGGCTCTACGAGCACATGATCAAAATCTAGGCACTTGGTAACCTACCCGCATTTATAACTGGGGGGTGCACTTAAATATCCCCAAGCCCACCTATCTTCCCCCCTCCCATTTCTACCCTTGTACCTTCCCTGCACTTCACTGTCCCTGCCTCCCTGTGCTCTGCTGTTCCCAGCTGACCTTTGCCATCTTCCTTCACTGCTGATGAGGTGTGCCATTCTGGCCCTTTGCGAGGCAGGTGCTGGCCACGTGATGCCTTTTTCCTAAGGCCACATGCAGCCTTCCTGAAGTCACATATAGCCAGCATCTGCCTTGTGAGGGGAGGAAGAAGACAACAAAAGTGAATTGGGGATAGCGAGGGCAATGCAATGCAAGGGTGCATGTGGGCTCTTTGGCCCCTGGTGGCAGCCCGCTCCTCGGCCAAGCTGTTTTGGTGTTTGGTCATAGCAGTTACTTAGTTGCACACTGCCCTACTTGCAAGCCACTGACTTGTTGTTTAGAAGCCAGGAAAAAGTTGCAAGGAAGTCCTTGCTTAAAAGCCCAGGATTCTCACTTAATGAAAGCAAGGGGATTACCAGAACCACCATAGCTAAGTATGTCATATGACATTGTGTTTTATGATTGCACTGCTTAGTGATGGAAATTTCAGTCCCCGTTACTATAACTAACAGAGGACTATCTACATTCTGCAGCAGTATCTAAAAAGATGTGAGATGCTACCACCAGAACAAACAATAAAAGTATTCAGAAAAACACAATGACAAGCTAATATTTTGTCATGTACCATGAAGTAATTTTTTGGAACTTTAGAAACCTTTATTTGTATTTCCTCTACATATATGAAAATGAGTCTGGGGACATTAATAGCATAATACACAAATTGTAATATTATTCCTGCCACATAAATATTTTACAATAGTATGTGGAAAGCATTTGGTGCACAACAGATCAGCTTATTTTGGAAGGTTTGGTCCTGAACCAAAACATACATATTTGGTATATTTTGATACAAAGCACATGGAACAAAATGGAGCTGTTTTGATATGGGCAGAAATGGTTGAAAGAACTGAGGATGGAAAAAGGCAATATGATGGCAGATGAGGAGAGGCAAGGAGAAAAGGAAAGTTATTGGAAGGTTAGGAGATATGGATCAGTCAGTGGAATAGGCTGTGGCTTGAAGGGAGGGAAAAGAAAAAAAAAGATCCTGAAAAGATAGGGGGAAAGAAGACTGGTGGAATTTGCACACTTGGGAACAGCTAAGGGAAGGTGCAGGGAAAGGAACTTTGCCCAATTTTCCTATCCAGATTTTGTTTCATCTGAAGCTTGAAACCTCAACCATATTCAAGGTTTCAGTATTGCCAAATTGGGCCCCCTGAAATTGTTTAGCAAAACTTCTGAAATACAACATCGTGTTGCAGGTTCAAACCAAAATAATTTCCCCATATTACAACCATCCATATTTTGATAGTTCTAAAAGCACTACTATGAAATTGTAGTACATTCCTGTAAGGATGTACTAGATAAGAAACAGAACATGGAAACTAATAAGCTGTGTAAAGAGGTTGAGTTCAGTACTAGAAAGCATGGCAATTCAAACAAATAGGAACTAGTCTTAAATTATAACCTTTGCTAAAATTCAGAATTTTAAAAATATTAATATGTGATGTTTTAACACATTTCACTGATATGCCAATATAAAACTTACTTTAGTACTACTAATATGACTTGTAGGGTTCATCTGTACGGAACTTGAAAAAAGCTGAAAAAAACCAAAATGTCACATTTTAAAAAGAAGATTCTAAATAATAAAGTTGGCTATTTTTAAACTGCAACAATGTTTTGTTTATGAAAATATCAACATTAAAAATATTCTTAAGAAAAATACTCTGAACAATTTTTTTTCTGAAACTTTAAAGTTTGCAATTGGCATTAATATAGCACCTTGATGAAATATTTTAAAAGAGAAAACAGGTTTACAAAATTAAAGTGAGTATTTACATCCACCAGAAGATCTGGATCTATGCTGAACTGCCGTCCTGACAGCATGGCCTGAAAGTCTTCTAAACTGCAATCAATGCTCTCAAGGTAATCCAGGAGTTCCACCCTAAAGGAAAAAAAATATCCTCTAGTTTTTTGAGCGGTAACTTGTTCCCTGCTTGCCACTTTGGACTTTTAAAATAAAATCAAGAAAAATACACTCTTCTTTTTCACGTAATGTAAAAATATTTGAGTATTTTTCTCTATAAAGAGTGTCAGCTGGTACAAAGTATGAAATCCAAGTACAGCAACATAAAATACAATTACATAAAGTCCTGAATGCAACCACACTGGCTATCTGAATTTCATCTGTAAGTGATCTTTAATATTTATCAAGAATGGAGACAAAACATTGCTCATGGAAATTGATTTGACAGAAAGACCTACTTATTTAGGAATTTAAAGACTTAGCGTGCATGTGTTATTGTGGTTTCAAATAAGCACCCCGTTAGTCTAAAATCACTGAATTCAAAATTCAATATTCTATAGTAAGCATATTGGAATCTCCTGTTCTGAAAACAGGAAAACAGGTAATCAGCACATTTAAAACATATGTGCAATCTAAAACACATGTGCAGTTAAAAGAGGAAGAGAATAAGATGGTACATAAATTTAAAGTTAAAAATAAGAAAGTAATGCACAACTCACTTTCCCAGAAGGTTGATATTTTGTGAGATCACTCCATTTTCATTAAGAATAGAATCCATCATTGACACTGGATCTTCTGCTGTTAAAGTCGATTGGCTGTTTAACTGAACAGCACTAGACATTAATGGGTTTGCACCATCAGAGGAAGGACTCATCGATTCATCACAGGAAATACCAACTGATTCAGTGTTTGTATTTTCTTGAATTATAGGTGTATATTCATCCTCATTATCATCTTCTACTATTACAATGTCAGGACTATAGCTGCAATGCAAATGTAAGATTAATAAAGAGAAAGCCTTTCTTTTGTAATTTGATTGGAAGTAGAACTCTGAAACCATTTTCTTCAGCTTTGCTCAGACAGCATGCTTTTTAAAAACCCAAATCACAATCAATTTCATTAAATCCACAAAGTATTTGTAACACTACATTTATTAAACATAAGAACTTTTGCTTTTAACACACCCTCCCGTCCCCTAAAACAGCTGCTCTAAGTGAGCTCTGCAAAATAAGCCAGGGTTATTAATAATTTTACTATAGTTATTTGCTACTAGTCCTTATGGTGATACAATCTGAATCATGTCTTGCCAGAACTAAACACTACTATTTTAATGAAAATATTTGGATTCTGCTAATTTATCTATAGAATTAAAACTGCAGGCATCAATGCAAAATTGCCCAAAATTGCATTTATGTTTATTACATATATAAATGTTTCTTACTTTGAATCTGAAACCGTATCTTCACTGGTTTCTGGAGTAACAGGTGCCTTTTCTTCATCCCCACTTTCATCAGTGATGTCATAAATAATAATGTCATCTGACAGTTGGTCTCTTTGCTTTAAACCCTCACTCCTGTTATGTGAAACCTGTCCATTTACAAGCTGCAATAACATATCAATCAATCAATCAATCAAATTTAATTTGTAGACTGCTCCCTCTCCCCGAAGGGACTCGGGGCGGTGCACAGGAGATTAAAAAGCGTACAAACATAAAAACATTATACATATATAAAATCAAACAACTATATCCCTGCGCTAAAAACCTAAAATCCTTAAAAACTAAACTAATTGCATAATTGCATAATAAAGATAAAACAGGAATTAAGGATAGAAATGTCTTCAAAGTGAATGAGAAGCAAAATGCTACATTCAGAATGCCTTTGAAATAGATTTACAAATCATTTAATTCCATAGCTATGCAATTAAAACATAATTTCTAACAGGATAATCATTCTTAAATAATTTAAGAGCAATATCTTGACTAAAAGAAGTAGAGGCAATCTTCAACTTACCATAGTGATTGCTCAAAGTTAGAAGGACTGAAAAAGTGACTTATGACCATTTTTCACAGTTAGGACCCTATAGTCATGTGAGCAAAATTCAGACTTTTACAAAATTACTCATATTTATCATGGTTACAGTGTCTTGGGGTCATATGATCACTTTTTGATAAGCAAAGTCAATGGGGAAACCAGATTCACGTAACAACTGTGTCACTGGTACTTAACAACTGCAGTGATTCACTTAAATGTTAAGTGGCAAAACTTGCTTATTTTGGGCTCAATTGTTGTAAATTGAGGATTACCTCTATTGTATTGTAACACAGAGGTTCTTACTCGATTTAGGAGAAAGAAATGAACACACTTGCACCTAATCTCAGCCATCTATGAAGAATATTTCATTATTCAAATGGTGTTTATTAGTAGTTCTCACTTCTGTCCTAGAGACATTAATTTAAGCCTTCATGGGATGATTCTGTCTTTTATCTCTATCTGTTCCATCATACAGCTACAATCCTATTTACAACTCACTATACAAACAGCAGTGTTGACTCTTTCTTCACATCTGAATGACATTAATTACGAAACTCTTAAGGAGTGGGATGCCAGTTCAGGTTTAAAACAAGGCTTCAGTCTGTTAATATTCTAAGCCATTAATTTAAGAGGCTCTTCTGAGTTTTCTGCCTTTGGACCTGATGCTGTCACCATTAAAATTAATTAGTCTATCAATAACTCCATTTTGTAAAGATGGTGCAGTTTTGATTACTGGAATTTAATTAACATTTTACTAGATATAAAAATGCCTTTTTTTGTCTTTTAAACGACAAAAAAATAATTTTTAACCAAAGAATTTAAGGGTAAAATGCAACCCACAAAAATAATTAAAAAGTTAGGGAATTGGAAATATGCCACAAACACAAGAATAATTAACCTCACAAACTTTGTAATTTTCTTTCTACTGGAACACAGATATTTGCACTGCACTGTAAAGTTTGGTTTAATATAAACGATTATCTAATAACTTTGTATTTGAAGTCATTATAGCTGAAGGAGAGTTGTTATATTCAACAAAGGAAATGTTATTCTCTTAAAAACAAAAGAATGGGCACAAACATGGACCAGCCATGTTTACTAAAAAATGGAATGGTTACAGAAAAGAAATGCAATGGGTAGAATAATAGGCAAGTTTATTCCAATGGAAACCATCTTTACTGATCAAACTATGGGATGGTGATGCCCTTTTTTCCCCTGCATCTTGAAAAACACACGAGAGCTCAAAGTTTAAGAGCTGACTTAAGGGAGAATGTGGAACAATTTTCTACAAGGGTAGAAAAAGCACATCTGTGCAAAGTGACTTGCAGTTGCACGATTTTGATTCTGCAGTACAGGTGGTCCTCGACTTACGACCACAACTGAGCCCAAAATTTCTGTTACTAAGTGAGTCATGCCCTATCTTATGACCTTTCCTGCCACATTTGTTAAGTGAATCACTGCAGTTGTTAAGATACACAGTTGTTGAGTGAATGCGGCTTCCCCATTGACTTTGCTTGTAGAAGGTCACAAATATGATCCCATGGCTCAAGTCAATTAACAAGTGTCTGAATTTTGATCACATGACCATGAGGATGCTGCAATGATCCAAGTGTGAAAAATGTTCATAAGTAAATTTTTTCAGTGCCATTGTAACTTTGAATGATCACTAAATGAACTGTTATAGCTTGAGGATTACCTGTAATCTGTAGATCTACAGCCACAGTGAAAATTGAAGTGAAGTCTCTGCTTAGAACTGCAATCACTAATCTCCTCATATAAAACAAAACTTCATTTACACTGTTTTCACCTATATTGCTAGCATGCATATTAAGATAGTTCTCTGAAGGTAGATAATTTTTTACTGTTCAATATGTTTTAAAATTAACTCACATGATGTTTGTTTTCTGATGAGTCTTTGACTATCTGTTGAAATAAGTTAGACTTTGAAGCCCCATTAGTATTCAGAAGCAGCGGACTAAATCAGAAAAAAAAAATGTTAATTCAGTTGTAAAAGCTATATTAAAAAAAATCCCCCCTCCCCAGAACGCTCAAAATAAGCTTACCGTTTGCGTTTCAGACTCACAAGCTGATTATTCTGAACGAGAGTAACAATGAATTGCACAATCTGCAGAAAAAAACAGAATGTTTTGTTGTATCTCAAACAAAATTACATACCTCTGTTGAAATAAGTCTGAACTTAACAGAATTTGTTAATTTACATTGGAAATTAAGTTTCTTGTGCATAAGAGAACAAATTGTTAACCAAGTTGCACAAAAATAAAAGAAATTAATAATTTATTTGGATCTCTTCAGCAAACTCTCAAACATAAAAGACTATATTCCAAGATTTATTCCAACTTTCAAACTGAAATAACATAAGAGTGCATGAGCACTATCACTTTGGGACCATGTCATTCCTAGATGCTTCAGATGGCTTGGGCATGTGAAAAGAGCTGGTTCAGGAAACTATCAACACCTCTGTGATTCCTTGATACCTCTAAAAGACATTGATGCACCCCCTTCTGAAGAAATGTTCCCTAAAATAAGCAACATTAGGCAACTATTGTCCTGCTTCTAATCTTGTCCTTTGAGGAAAGTTGTTGAGAAAATAATGTGGTTCCAGAGGCAGATGCTCTAGATTTAACAGATTATATGGATCTTTTTGAGCAATCCTAGAAATAAACAAAATGGGATTGGTTGTTTTAGTAGATGACCTTTGACACAGCTGTCTTGATCCTCCCTGACCTCTGAGGAACTTTCTAGACTGCCTTCATGGTTGGGGATTTAAGACACTGTTATACAGTGGTTCCACTCCTCCCAAAACAAGCAGTTCCAGTCAACGGCAATAGGGGAAGAAAAGGCTGGTTCCATGGATGTTCCCTTGTCAGCTTTGACAAGGATTGAATATCTTGCCCCTGTTGTTTGACATGTACATGAGGCTGCTGGGAAAGATCTCTGGATAGTCTGGGTGAGGTATATTTTGCTCCTTGGAGCAAACAAGGAACATTCTTTTCCATATTCAGTATAATTATCTGTATTAGTATAATATATTTTCTTAGTAACATCAACATTCACAAATAAAGCACTTGCATTAGCAACTTGAGCTAGGGTTTCTGCAATGAGCACAACTGATGGATAGCCAATACAAAAGCATTTGAAGTAAATCCTACATTACAATGTAGCCTAAAGCATAACGTACTATATAAAATTATTTTTGCAGAAGTAATAAGACTTTCCCGCATATATTCCTTAACTGCCCTGATTTATTCTAGAGATTCTGATTTTGGAGAAATTTTTACTCTCCAACTGCTATCAGGAAAAATTATTTAATCTATCAATTTGTATTATATTCACTAAAGCCATTTTCTTTTCCTTCACATAGATTATGTATGAAAACGAATCTCAGAAAAAATACCTTTCGAATAACTTGTTGCTGCTGTAGATGTTTTGCTCTCAATTCTGCTACCTCTCGCCAAAGAGATTCATTTTCTCTGTTTCAAGACATTCATAGTTAATGCAAAGATTAAAATGTTTGCATGTGAACATTAGAAATATATTCTGAAAAACAAGATTAATAATCAATAATATGACACAAATAATCTCTTCTATTGGTATGAGACATACAATTTTTAAGTTTAAAGTAGAAATTTTCATGTTAAAGTATTTGATATTAAAGGGCCAGTTTTCCCAATTTTGATAAACAATAAAATTACATCACATTGACTAATGTGTATTTTACCTCTTAAGTGCAGAAAGCCTGGATTCAATGGTTTCTTGTTTAATTTGAACCTTCTGAGCACTGCTTATAATTTTAGACAGATCTTCTTGGCGAATTTTATTTTCTTCAGGCTTCGTGGAAGAAACCTGTAACAAAAATCATTCCAGATATAAATGAGTAATAATATACAAGTTGATAGTAGCTTGAAATAGGTCTGTGGTTACAAAAAGTGCTTTTTTTTGGAAATGAATTCCAAAATACTATGATGCCTCTGCGATACGCATAATATAGGTGAATTTCAGCAAAAGGTGTTCAAAGATCTATACAACTTTTCACTAACCTTTCTTTTAATATGTTCCAGTAAGTCTTCCCGTCCTTGTTTGAAATAGGGATGTTGGAACTCAACAGGACCATCTCTTTCCAATTTAACAATACCAGAATCCACATGGACCACTTTACGGAAACCATCTAAAAATTATATCCACAATGCAAAAATCAGCAAGAATATTCAAAGGCCTCATTCAACAAAGGGAAGATTTCCATACTTATCAAAAGTGCAATTCTTGTGTAAACAATTTCACTAATGCACATCTGTCTTTTACTATCACCCAAATCCATTCTATTAATTTCTACAGAAGCCATATATATAAAACAAAATATCAACATAGGAAGCAGTGCCTGATCACTTAGTTCCCCTTCTAGCTTCACAGATATTGCTGCATTTCTGGGAAGTACAGGACAATTGCATATGCAACAGTGTTGTTACTATACTGCTTGATATTTATAAAAAATACTACCGTGTGTCCCTGAAAATATGACTTGTTCTGAAAATAAGGCCATGCCATATTTTTTGGGTGGGCAAAAATATAAGGCCTCCTCTGAAAATAAGCCCTCTGGACAAACCCCCCCCCCCCTTTGGTCAGGCAGAGCGCCACTCACCAACCTAGCGGTATTCTGAACGCGCCAAGCCACGGGAGCCCAGAGGGAGGGGGGGCAAAGGCACTCACGTTGCTTGACACCTTTGGGATACTGCTAGGTTGGTGAGGGATCCTCTGCTTGGCTGGAGGGGGGGGGGTTATTGTTGGGCAGCTGCTCTCTTGCAAGTGGGCTCCCGAAGAGCCAGGCAAAACCTCAGTGGCAAACAGCCATGGGGTTATCATGCTCATGAGCAGTCGCCCAGTAAACCCCCTCTCCAGCCAGGCACAGTGCCATTCACTGACCTAGGGGTATCCCAAAGGCGCCAAGCCACGTGGCACTCTGCCCGCCCTCCAGCTCGGGGCCTTTGGAATACCCCTAGGTCGGTGGCGTTCTGCACAGCTGAAGAGGTGGGCTGCGCGAGCGCCTGTTCCTTCCACAGCTCGCACGCCCCCCACCCCAGCCTCACCATGCCCTGGCCCAGTTCTCCCTGCAGGGCCAGGGCTCCACCGCCGCCGCTCTCCCAGCATGGCTTCTCCAGCTTCCAAACTCCAGAGATCAGCTGCCAAATCTTCCAACAGTAGCTGCTCTGGGAGTGCGCAATATGGTTGTCAGCCAGCTGCCAAGGGTCTTCCATAGAGATATTTTGGGGGTCAATAAAACCCTGTCTTATTTTCAGGGAAACATGGTATAAAAGTACAGTTCACCACTTCTTCTGGATCTGAGCCACATAGTTTAAATCTGGAAGCAAAACTAAGAAAAACACTGTATCTTAACTAGTGCTAGGCTACAGGACCATATGTTCTAAATACGTTTAATAAATACATGCTATTATCCTAATATAGTATAACACTGTATTTTTCTAACAAAACTGCACTGATATGTTTACTACTATGGTTTTTATTTGAAATTTTAACCAACTAGAACTTTCTCCCCAAAGAATTTCTCTCAGCAAACTAATACACATGAAACGCAAACAGTAATAATTTTAATCTATTCCCATTCTCTCATCACCTTTCACTACATGTCAAAGAATGCCATAACCTTTCAGAATAAATTTTTTTACACTTTGTGGTACAAAAGATTGCAAGGATAGAGGGAAATCAGCAGAAACTGCCTCCTTTGCAAGTCAACTAATGGGAATGTTCTACTGTATCAAACATTTCCCCTTGTTGGAAAGTGTTCTTCCAACTTGCAGGAAGACTACAATGAATTCAAGCCATAATGTATAAACAAGATTTCCTTCCCCAAATTGGGAGATAAATTGATATAATATTAAATAATGATACAAAGCATGAAAAAAGTATTAACTATCCTTCATGGGTTTTAGTGTTTCAGAGGACCCAATTACCGGGCATTGAACATTTCAGCAAATGCAATTCCTAAAATATAGCAACTATATTCCTTAGAAAATTGTTTATGTTCATGATCAAAATTGAATCTGAATGACTGACAGAATGTACTAGTGTAAACAAAAAAAATGAAACTACTTCAAGATTAATAGTATACAATGTTCTATATGTTAAGTGTAGATCTAAATATATAACAGCGCATATTACTAAAAAAAATCCTCACACATATTTAGCTGCCTCACAAAGCTTGCCATGTTGTTGTGCTTGAAGTACTTTGGAAGAATTTCTTTGGCAAACCTTTGTTCATCCAATACAAGGAAACTCTGGCCATTCTGAAATTAAAAAAGTCACACACAATTATGATCAGAATCTATGTAAAATGAAAAACAGTTTGATATATATTTGAAACTAACTTCTCACTGAAGCATTCTTTAATGCAAATATATCCTCTAATTTAAAAATATGTAGTAAATTAGAAAATAAGAAAATAGTACTGAAATTATACTGAAAATAGTAATGATTATGAAAAAGATTAACACAGAAACTTGAAGAGGCTAATAATAATAATAATAATAATAATAATAATAATAATAATAATCCTTATTGTCATTGTACTTAAATTACAATGAAATCATGAATATATTGACAGTAACTCAGATCAAATTACAGGACAGTTTAATATTATGCTTGGCCATATAAGAACTGTCTAATAAGTGAATTTTGATTACAGGTTATTTGGTTGGTTCTAAAACACATACTTTTTATTACTTCTACTTTTAAGAGCCATGGTGGTACAATGGTTAGAATGCAGTCTAATAGGCTATTTATTCTGACTGCTGGCTGACTGCAATTTGGCAGTTCGAATCTCACCAGGCTCAAAGTTGATACTTCCATCCTGGGGGCATGAGGACCCAAATTATGGGGGGCAATGTGCTGACTCTGTAAAACTGCTTAGAGAGGGTTGTAAAGCCCTGTAAAGCAGTACGTAAGTCTAAATGCTATATTACCAGATATCATTTTTATATAGATTTTATTATGTGTATGTGAACCATTTTTGTGTAGTGGTTAAAGTACTAGATTAGAAAGTAGAGGATCCTGAGTTCTAGTCCTGCCTTATGCACAAAGCTAGTAGGGTGACCTTTGATTACTCATGCTCTCTCAGCTATGGGAAGAAGCAAGCAATGGCAAACCAATCCCAAAGTCTTGCCAAGTACATTGTAGGAACATGCTCAGGCTGTCAGGAGTCAACACTAGCTTTAAGACACTCCCCATTCCACCCACAAAAGTGTGTGTATATGTTTAAATAGTTTTATATACTATCAAAATTAGGACTGGAATCTCAGTCACTGAGTAAAGCAGTCACTCAGTCACTGAATGAAGCACTAAGCAAGATGTCATGCGACTACTTTGCTCAACAACCACAATCCTGGCAATCATGATTGTGATTAAGTGGTCTTGTGGATCACACAGAGTTGTGGGTAAGGGGAATGAGTTGCCTGGAGGAGGCTTCGGCCAGGAGCTGAAAATCCTCCCTGTCAAAATCCAAGCAGCATTTTCAGCCCTGAGCAGATACTCCTCCACGTTCTGTGATGGGCCTCCACCATCAACCACCTGAGATCCCCTGTCCTTTTTTCCTTACCACACTGCATCTCCATTCTTTCCTTAGATTTCAGCTTCCTCTCACCTTTGGGGGTGGCTGAAAAAACTGACAGCAAAAAGAATTTGGCTTACCTCTTTATACAGAAGGAAACTCCTTCAGGAGGATGCAGGAATGGAGCTCAAATCTGCAGTGTTTGAGTTCCATTTTGGCACTCTCCTGGAGTTCAGTTTCTTTCCGTTTGTGGGAAAGAAATTGTCCAGTAAGATGCAGGAATACAATCCAAATATTCAAGATTTGACCTCTGTTCCTGTACCCTGCCAAAGGACATCAGTTACCATCAATGGGAAGGTGCAGCAAGGTGCAGAAATGAAGCAAAATCTTTAGGATTCAAGCTGTTTCTGCACCTCACCAAAGGAGTTCAGCTCCCCTTGGCAGGCAGCTCTTTCAGCCACCTTCCAGAGACAGGAAGCAATTCTCTCAGCAGGAAGCAGTAGCTTGAAACTTTCCCTGCCAGCTTCCCCTCTGACTTTCTTGATAAGTTGGCAAAGATTGCAAACAGCTATCACTATAATCATGGGCTTCTTGGTTATCCCCATGTAAGTGCGAATAGATTGCCAAATACCAGATTGTGAACCTGTGACCACAGGCATATAGTAGTGCAATGTGTGATGGCTGAAGTGCTTTATGGGCTACAAAGCATCATTTCCAAGCTGTTATAATTCTGTACTAATATTAAATGAATGGTCATAGGTTGAGGACTGCCTGTACATTAACTAATTTCTTGAAGAGGCTTATAACATAACTGAATATTATGTATATAATTCAAACAACAAACCAAACATTATGGCTTTCCCAAATTAAGTCAGTATTTGAACTTCAGATTTTTCTGGTCATGTCTCTACGTTATATATTTTGGGAAATTAATCTTAAATATAGTTGTGATCCTTAATAGCCCCAGCAACAAAATCAAACACAAGACAAAGGTTGAAAAAGGAGTCAGCATAACAATGACAGATAGCCTGCCTATCATTCTATCATTATAAAAGAATAACAATTATTACTCTATCCGCTTCAAATATGAGACAAGATCATTTTACTTTTAAACCAGAGATGCTCTGCCATTATGGTAGCTACTTACTAATAGCATCAACATAAAAGTCACACTGATATAGATTTAATATACCAGTGTATCATGGGATCTGCCAGCAAATGGGATTTAGAAACAATTATATTCTAGAACAGGGGTCTGCAAAGTCAGGTCTTTTAAGACTGGTGGACTTCAACTCCCAGAGTTGAAGTCCACCAGTCTTAAAAGACCCGACTTTGCAGACCCCTGTTCTAGAAGACTAGGCTTTAGATCTATTTTTATATCATTAAGATGACCCAATAGCCTACTTTACCTACTAGTGATTGATCCAAAATTAAACATTCGAATAAAGAACAATTAAATACCCAACTTATCATATGCTAAAAATAAAAAGACACATGGAAGTGGACATTGCATAATAATAATAATCTTTATTGTCATTGTACTAAAATTAAAATGAAATAAAGACAAGGTAAACTATGAATGTCTCCAAGGATCTGCTCAATGTTTGCTTTAGTCATCCAAAGAGTATGTATGATAATTGATTGCCCTAGTTTTCAATTCCTCTGTTGCAACCTGTTCAGAATCAAAAAATAATCTTAAAAGTAATAAAACAAATACTATCCCCTATGCCAGCAGAAATAGAAAGTGGTATAAGATAACTTCATTTTTTCCCTAATATTATATTCCTCTGAGAAAAAAACAACTCTGAAATCTTAACAAGAAAACAGATTTCTTACAACAGTTACACCATCTCTCCATCTCCAAATAGAAGTATTTGGAACAAGAACAGAGGTGGCAAATTCTTTCGCCTCCATATCTAATATTTTTTGTAAGCACTTTCCTCAGAATAAAAGAGTAACTTAACTGTTACAGTGTATTCTGTGTAATATTTTGAAACCAAAGTACTGATCTATGGAGCAACTATCTCTCCTACTACTGTATTGGGCTATATTTGCACTATTTCCATGTATTAAATCAGACTCAAGACCAAGGACATTCATATGCTGAAAATACTCCAATATCTACAGGGAAGTCTACCGAAATAAGCCATATTAATGACATTTGAATCAAATGATATTATACAAAGCATTTTTCCTCCCTACTTGGAGTTTATGAAGTCATATGGTTACTAATAGGTAAATGATAGTATTATTACTCCAAATTGTGACAAACAGAAAAGCAGTTTGACACCTACCATCAGTTAATAACTAAACCCTAATTGGATTTGCTTGTTTTATTTCCCATTACATTTGAACTCAACCACTGTAATTTATGGGATTGAAATTACTATATTCGACCATATTTTATTTAGAGTAAGAAAATGCATGAATTTACTCTTGCTAGAGTAAAGCAAAATAGGAAGTCAGGACTCTTCTGTTGACATTCCTGATCATTTCTGAACTTTTTAAAATGTTAATAGTCAACAGATCAGAGCTAAGGTAGTTAACAATAAAAAGAACAGCTAGACCATTAAAACAATACACAAATACAACACAACAGTGACCTAAGTACTATTCTAAACAACACTCCTTTAGTAGATTGTGTCCTATTCTAACAGCCACTGACAGAAAATTAGCTACCAAGAATAGATTTTAAAATTTTATCTTCCAGCAAATATTTAATTAGTGGATCTTTCTCAATGTGCAGTCAATACAGTTATAACTAATCAATGGTGGGTTCCAGTTTAAAAATTGCAGAAGAATGTGGGGCACAAACACCACTTCCTGTTTATTACAAGGACAAACCCTCCAACACAAACACTTCTTGCAAAAACCTTGAGGCAAGTACATTCAGAAAAACTTTCAAATAAAATGCCAAACTTGACTTGCTGAACAAGGAAAATAACATAATCTGAGATAGCCTGAAGACACTTATGGAAAATGCAGATTTACATCCAACTTGAGAAAGAACTGATGAAGTTCTGACAAGCCTAATATAAAAGTGAATTCTTTGAGTTACCAGAAACACATTCCAAAGTTTGTGGCCAACCATAAGGAGACAGACCAATGATTGCATTCTGGGACTCACTAGCCTAAAGATCCTGAAGAGGACAATTTCCTCAGGTGTATGAGCCAGAGGAGGCTGGTAGTGTGGCTTTTATTTTTGAGATTATTATTTACCTCAAGTGTCAGGCAGCCATATCAATTATTTAAATAAGTAGTTCAGGGCATAGAATCAGTATGAACATTGAATTGATGAGTGCATTTCAACAGTCTCTTTTGTGTACAAAATTAACACTATCTGGGAAGCACCATATGCACAAAGTCAAGACTCTTCCATGCACGTTTCCTTAGGCGCAGGAACAGCTTGATTTCGAGCAGAGGATGCTTGACTAACTAACAGCTTCCTCACCCAGGGCTAACCGGGCATGTTTCAGGGTTCCCACTAGCGGCACCAAGGGATCTCTCTCCAGTTCTGCATACACCCTTTCCCCGGTGCCGGTCTCGGTCCAGGCCCTTCTGCAATGAGGATCCCACGGCGGCCTTGCAGGCCGCCATGTGACAGTTGAGGCCTCCCGACGGCCTCGTCCCCAGGAAGGGGGCGCGCGACGCGGGCCCGGAGGAAACGACCGATGGGGGGGGGGGCGGGAACTGACCGGATCCGAGGCCTGTCGGTGATCTCGGGACAAACCTCCACCCGGGGAAAAAAACGTGACTCACGCCGGATCACGCCCCCTTCCTCGTACACCACCTCCTGCCGGGCCTTTTGTCCCGCCCGAGGGGGCCGTACGGGCGAGACCGCGAAAGCAAGGCTCCAGGGCGGCAGTCGGGAGGAAAAGGCCTGTGTTCCGCCCCGCCCCCCGTCCCCCTTCCCGGCTGGCCTCTCTCAAGAACGCCTACCTGGCTCCAGGTGATGAGCTGGTTACTGGGCGCATCGCCCACCAGAGCCCAAAGTTTACTTAGAAAGGCCGGGACTGCCGTTGCTGCGGCGGAGGCAGCGCCGCCCGTACTGGCCGCCGACATGACCGGCTGCTGCTGCTGCTTCATGACGGCTCGGAGAAGAGGGGGCGAGAGCGGGAGGCGATTCGGACCGCTGTCCTTCCTCACGGCGGCGGCGGCGGCGGCGCCGATCGTTCCTTGAACTAGCGCGCCTGCGCAGGCTCGCGAGACACGCGCGAGGCCGGGAGCCGCTTCTTCACCCTACCTTTTACATAACGGGACCACGTGCACGGCCCTCGCGAACCACAACAGCCAGAAGCCTCGGCTGCCATTGGATGAGGGGCTCCCGGGCACGCCATTGGCTTGGCGCGGCGGGAGACGGAAATTTCCACCGACTGGAATGCAAAAGAGCGACCCCAGGCAGCCAATGAGAGAAGCGTTCGCCTAATAAGAATGAAAGAGCAGCGCGCGCGTCAGGTGAAAAGAAGGGGTGGGGGCTAATGCTGGAGTTGCGGAGGGAAAGTTACCATAGCAACAGAGGGACAGCAACCACAGCAACCTTGGAGAAAACACATCGGCGCTTAATTGAAGATTAACTTTCACTTCGCTGTTCCTCTGTTTACATGTCCAGTCCTTTACTCCTCTAATCCGCAGCAACTAAATTGGACCGACTCAGCCTTTTGTCTGTAAAAGTCAATTAGGAATGAAGAGTCAGCAGTTAAATATTTAAGTTTATTCCTAGGTAACTAATGTATATTATAAGAGCCGTTTCCTTATCTGGTACAGCAGGTATTCGTGCTGCAGAGCCTTTTACTGAAGTATGTTCCTGAATAAATCTCAATTCGTTGTTCTGAAGACCAGCAGAAAAGAACTGAGGAGGACAAAAATAAGATACCCAGATCCGAAGTTAGGATGGAACATTATTTGGATCTGGCAGACACACAACTGATGGTTTCCAGATAAGTTTTAGAAATGAACCTAAAAGTTGCTTGTATTAGATCAGTAGCTACAGTTTGTTTGGGCCTGGTGTAGGCATTGTAATAATACTCATACAGTTTATTTAACTTAGATTTGATTGCATTGAGGGCCATTGAGAGGGAGTCAAACTATTCTCCAAAGAACCTGAGGATAGGTCAAGAAGCAATGGGTGAAAACTAATCAAGGAGAGAAGCAATTTAGAACTGAGGAGAAATTTCCTGACAGAACAATTAATCAGTGGAACAACTTGCCTCCAGAAGTTATGAATGCTTCAACACTGGAAGTTTTTAAGAAGATGTTGGTTAACCATTTGTCTGAAGTGGTGTAGGGTTTCCTGCCTTGGCAGGGGGTTGGCCTAGAAGACCTCAAAGGTCCCTTCCAACTCTATTATTATATTCTATCCCACTAGAAGGAATTCACTGCTGGAAAGAATGATTAATCAACTAAGAGCTGGTCAATAATTTTAATTAAAAGATTTAATTATGCCCTGATTTTTATTCTTTGTTGTGCTTTCTTTTTTTATGTGTAGTCATTTTTATTGTTGCTCAGAGCATGCACATCTGCTTTTAACCTGAATGCCAAACTGGCAAAGTATGACTCATGATGTTGTAGAACAAGTTCCTCTCTTGTACTTGTGTCATGACACTGCCTGAGAATACAACGGGGTCAAAAATGTCACAATGAACATTTTGTTGCTTCTATGATACCTATGGCTAGGAACCGAAGAAGCTGGAGAGAGCCCTAACGGTTAACCCTAGCAAGGCAAAACACATGCAACCACAAATTACAACCATTCACTGCTGCTAACATTCAGTTTACCATGAAACTGAATTTCACCAACCTGAAAGCCATTCTTGAATTGTATTTTTAACCTATCATGATCTTAACTGACTATCATATGCTCAGTGCCTATGTGAAAGGAAGAAACACTTGGCTTCTGTTATTTTTTCCTAATTTATTAAAACTAACAAGATCAACACAGGAAATTATAACCAAAGCAAGTTTTGAAGTATGTTAAACAACATTTTATTATGACATAAGATCTCATAGATCAGTTTTCTTCAATTTATGTATGCAGGTTTTTGTGAAATATACTAATATCCATAATGAGAGAGAGAAAAAATGCAGAGATAGACACTGAAGCTTAATATCAACAGGATGCTTCAGCATATGCATGTTCTCACTTTTCCCTCTAAAAAACCATTAAAAAACTAATCAAACTAATACAAAAACCTTTCAAAAGATTTTTCTTTTTGGTTTGGTTTAGTTTGGTTTTGTTAGCTTTGCTTCTGTGCCTTGTTGATCTTTGGGATGCATTTAAATCTGAAAATATTTTTATGCATGTTAGGTTGATTCTTAACATTTATGTTTATTCTGTGAATGTTCTTAAACTTCAGGGTATGTTAAAATATTAATCTGATTTGTAGATCTATCAATATCACAGTGATGGAAGGAAATGACACTAGGAATTCAGGGGACATTTTCAAGCAATGTCATCCTCAGCATTCTTTTCTGAGGCTACCCTAACAGACTTGTACAATTTTATTTCTATCAGGTGCTTGTGGGTACTTTACTGGAATGAGAAGTCCAATGCCTTGCTTGATAGATGTTCAGAACTCAACATCTTCTCGCCAAAAAACTTGTATTAGGTATTCACTCAAGGTTTGATTTATCCAAAGGCTAACTTCTACACTAAGAAATGTATTACTAGGGAGAATACTAGAATAATTTGTTATCAGCTGTGATTATGCTTTAATTTTTTACATTCTCCATTTCCAAATAATGTTTCTGAAAAGTCTTCAATATATTTTTCTCAAGTGGCTGTGCAGGCAGTTCCAGAGACAAAAACAAACTTCTCTTAGGTGATAAAGATGTCAATATATAATGTGAATAGAAAAACTAAGCATAGATCTTTATTCAAGTTGCATCTTGTTAGTTGAAAAGTCAGTTCAATCAACAGTTTAGTTGAACACAGCAGAAAGGCAGAACAATACAATGAGAGGGTGGATTCAAGTCATCCTTTAAAACATTGTCCTTCAAAGGCCAGTCTTTATCCTTCCAGTTTTTTCTTCTTCTGATTGCTGAAGTTTCACAATCATCTAAAATTCTGGGTAAAACCTAGAAAAACTTACCTAGAGAAAGGTAGCGTTCTGGAAATCACCAAACTGTGATGTAAAATTTAGAAAGATGAATAAAAATACCCGAATCCCCTTTCCCATAGACATATGTGTATGTATGTGTATGTAGAATTCTGATTGAATCAGCTATATCTCCAGATCAATATCAGCAAAGGTAGTCATTTTTAAAATTTATTTTGCATTTGACAGACTATTGCAAATAGCAAGTCATTTTTATTGAGATTACTCTGATGAGGAGCTAGCAATTCTATAAAATCTAACATTATTTATCTCTTTTTTTTTTGTTAAAGCAGGAACCCTTTACTTAAATTTGCAAAACATATATATGTGTGTGTGTGTGTTTGTATGTGTGTTAGGTTTTTGAGCTGATCAATAAAGAAATCAGGGAGATACACACACACACACATACACACACTCTCCCTCCCTCCCTCCCTCTCTCTCTCTCCTGTTTTTATCTCTTTGTCCCTTTTAGCCATGCTTCCCTCTTGTCCAAATGACTATTCACTGTTTTAAAAACAGATAATTTATTTATGACTAGCTGCCTTCTTTTGTTAAGGACATTATTTGGCATCTAGCCTAAGCTATTAATAAGTAATTTCTTCCATGAGCCTTCATAGTTAGGTAATAGTTGGAAGTCTCTTCTGAAAATATGAATAAGAGATGGGTATACCCCCCCCCCCCAAGTGGAGGATATGATAGCAGTATTCCAGTATTTGAGGATAAGGGGAGCAAACAATTTTCCAAAGCTCCAGAAGGCAAGACAAGAACCAATGGATGGAAACTAATCAAGGAGCAACCTAGAACTAAGGAGAAACTTCCTAATGGTGACAACAATCAACCAATAGAATGGCTTGCCTTTTAGAGGTTATGGGTGCAGGCTTATAAGAAGAGACTGGATCCATGATGGCGAACCTATGGCACGGGTGCCACAGGTGGCACACAGAACCATTTCTTAGGGCACGCGAGGCATTGCCCTGTCAGCTACAGCGCGCATGTGTGTGCTGGCCAGCTGATTTAGGCCTTCTTATGAGGCCATTTTTCGCCCTCTGGGGGCTTCAGGGAAGCTCCTGAAGCCTCTGGAAGTGGGGGGAGGAGGCTGTTTTCACCCTCTCAGGGCTCCTAGAAAGCCTCTAGAGCCCGGGGAGGGCGAAAAAAGCATCCCAAAAGCAGGGGGTCGCGCACATAGCATTATGGGTGTGGCATGCCCATGCACGACCCCCCTGTGCTCCCCCTGCTTTTGGCACGCAAGCCAAAAAAGGTTAGTCATCACTGGACTGGATAGTCATTTTTCTGCAATGGTATAGACCAGGGGTCTATACACTAAACTCCTTAACACTCAAAGAGCCATTTGGACCCATTTCCCATAGAAAAGAAAACACTGGGAGCCACGAAACAGGTGGGCATGGCCAACTCGATGTCACTCCCACCCAGTCATATGACCCCCCTAGCCATGCCTACTCAGCTGGTCATTAGAACAGAGAACCAGTTGTTAAACACCGGAAGCCACAAAATCCTTTTGACATCTAAAATGATGTCAAGTGATGAAATCTCAAATCTCTCTCTCTTTCTCTCTTCTCTGTGTTTCTGTGTATCTCCCTCTCTCTCTGTATCTCTCTCACACACCCCTCTCTGTATTTCTCTCAATCTCTCTATGTATTTCTCTCACCCCTCTCTCACTCCCTCTCTTGGTATCTCTCTGTCTGTCTCTCTACCCCTCCTTTCTCTCTCTCTCTGTGTCTCCCCCCCCTCTGTATCTCTCTCATACCCTCTCATCCCCCCTCTCCCACCCTCTCTCTCTCCTGCTCTCTCTCCCTCCCCATGTATCTCTACCCCTATCCCTCTCTCCCCCCTCTCTCCATATCCCTCTGTGTCTGTCTCTCCCCCCTCTCTGTTTATCTCTCTCTCCCCCCCCACCACGTATTCCCCATCCTGTCTCTCTCCCCCCTCTCTGTCTCTCTGTCTCTCTCTCTCTCTGTCTGTCTTTCTCCCCACTCTGTTTACTCCTCTCTCTCCCATCTCTCCATGTATCTGTCTCTCCCTTCCCCCCTTTCTTCACCCTCTCTGTGTGTATGTTTCTCTCCCCCTCTCTCCTCATTTCTCTCTTTGTATCTCTCTCCCTCCCCCTCTATCTACGTATCTCTCTTCCCTTATCTCCTTCCCTCAATCCTCTCCATGTATTTCTCCCCCCCCCGTCCCTCTCCCCTCTATCTCTTCCCCCCCCCCCTTTCTGATTTTTATTCTCTGGTGTCTCATCCAGAGATCTCACTGCCCGACAGACTGAAGCAGGAAATGGCAGGCGGCTACTTCTAGCCTTTGTTGGTGCTGGACGCTGGAGGAGATGCACTAAATTTCACTGGGCTGCGCAAGGTGCTGCGAAAGCAGTGGGCAGGCCATGAGACGGAGGCCATGAGGCATCGGGTAGGCCACGAGGAGCTTTTGCAGCACATTGTACGGCACAGCAAAATTTAGCACACTTCACAATGGGGAAGGCAGGTTTCCTCCTCCCACGGCCCATTACGATGCGACTCTGCCCCACTTGCCCCTAGAAACAAGATAAGCATGGCGGGCCTGGAGCAAGTCTCTTCTCAGGTCAAACGAGTAGTGACTGGGAGGGGAGCGTCAACGAGCGGGGCCAGCGGAGATCAGCCAGAACTGCTGAAAAATGTACCGTATTTTTCTGAGTATAAGATGCACCTTTTTTCCTCTAAAAAGAGGCTGAAAATCTGGGTGTGTCTTATACATCGAATACAGCATTTTTTGCCCCCCATAACCCCACCCCTTCACCAAAACGGCTGCGCACAGCCTTATAGAGGCCTCCAGAGAGCTCCCGGGGGCTGGGGAGGGAAGAAATAAGCCTAAAATGGGCTGTTTTTGCCCCCCCAGTCCCCAGCAACACGCTATAAGCCTCCATAAGGCTATGCATGCAATTCTCTTGATATAAAAGTGGCCCATTTTTGTGAAAAACTGGTCTTTCTTTGCTCATTTTTGGGTCCCCCACCCCCCAGTAGCACTCTGCAAGCCCTCCCCCCCGAGGCTATTCATGCCTTTTATTTGAAAAAAAAACACAGGCCCGTTTTCGTGAAAAATGGGCCGTTTTGGGGAGGATTACAGAGTGCAAAAGGGTGGGGTTTTTCCCCCCTTTCGGAAGGCTGTTTAATTACTTGGCAACATTAAGACTTTTGGACTTCAACTCCCAGAATTCTCTAGCCAGCATAGCTTGTGGACATAGCTGGCTGGAGAATTCTGGGAATTGAAGTCCACAAGTCTTAAAGTTGCCAAGTGTGGGAACCCCTGAGTTAGAGGGATTGATGAGAATTACATTGGTCAAGTGCTATGCCAGCAGAAACAAAGTTGTAGTTGCTACAGTGATTTCCTTCTCCAGCACATGGATAAATACACCTGGAAACATCTACCTACCTACCTACTGTATTTCTCTCTCTCTCCCCCTCTATTTACCTATATACAATACCTACCTACCTTCTCTCTCCCCTCTACCTATCTACTGTATTTCTCTCGCTCTTTTTCTCTACCTACCTACCTACCTACCTACCTACCTACCTACCTACCCTCTCTCCTTCCCTCCCTTCTGTTTCTCTCTCTCTCTCTCTCCCTACCTATCTACTGTATTTCTCTCTTTATTTTTCTCTCTCTATCCCCCTACCTACCTACCTACCCCCTCTCTCCCCCTACCTATCTACCTACTGTATTTCTCTCTCTCTATCTCTCTCTCCCTCTCTCTCTCCCTTTATCTATCTACCTACCTAACAACACTCTCTCTCCCTACCTATCTACCTACTCTATTTCTCTCTCTCTCCATCTCTTTATCTACCTACCTACCTAACTACTCTCTCTCTCCCTACCTACCTACTGTATTTCTCTCCCTCTCCCTCTCTCCCTTTCTCTTCCTTTATCTATCTACCTACCTTTTTTAAAAAAATTGCCTCTTCAAAACCTGGGTGTGTCTTATACTCCGGTGTATATTATACTCCGAAAAATATGGTAACTACTGGCAGTGTGACGGAGCTGCAGGAGAGGGACAAAAGAGCTGCATGCGGCTCGGAAGCTGTGCATTGCCGACATCTGGTATAGACTTTTCTGCATGAACAGAGAGTTGGAGTGGATGACCTTCAAGTGTGTTATTCTGTTTTATGAGAATCACCATGGCTTAGCAAAAATCATTTTTATTGAATAGCAGAGAAATTTGCTCAATGTATTTTTTATTATTTTTCATTCAGTTTGATAAAAAGAGGTTACTTTCTAAATTGTTTCATTGGAGAAACTCTCAGAGGAGGAATGTGGCATTCTAGTACTTATTTAATTACAGGAACGGCCAAGCAGCTTATTAAGATCATAGACCAAAATACAAATAAAAATGAATGGATCAATAAAAGTATAATTAAATTTAAACAGCCTAATTTATTTCAGCCTTCTACTAAAGATGCCATCACTAGGTAAATTCTTGTCACTAATGAGCAAATTTTTGCAGCCACACATGCTACATCTATTGAACAGAAAATAATAATTGTAAAAATATTTCGGGTAGTCTGGCCAATGTTTTGGAGGGGGAAATGAAGGGTCAGGGTGGGGACAGAGTTAACCTAGATCAAGGTTCAACCTATCAAGGAGTCAACCTATCAGTCAAAAGATATGATGAAAACTTCATAATCTCACAACATATGTACAGACCCAACCACATTTTCAACTGGGAATTGTGAACATCCTAGAACAGGGGTGGGGAATTAATTTTCCCAACAGGACCCATGAGTGACTGGGTCTGTTGTAGAGGGCCATTGATGCTACTCTGACCCATGATGGTGCTGTCCCAACCTCTTACCTCCCCACTGACGCCCCTCTCCCACTGATGCCATGACCCAGATTGGGATCGCCTGCAGGTCTGATGTGCCCCATAAGATGTAATTTTAGGTCTAAAACATGCCAAATCCAAAAACCTAGAACACACACACACACACACACACATTGAAAAAGACTATTAAAACCATTTAAGAAGGAAATCAAATGACCATAACATATCGTCTCCAGTAGACAAGGGTTCCATAGTTTAAACCGGAGCTACATATTGTATGTTCTCTTCTCTTGCAATTCTAACCGGATGAAATTCTTGGGCCAGCCTGTTCTTTTCAAAGGTTTGAAAAAAGGGGGGAAATGAGGATCAATTAAGAACATGGGAGGATACCAACAATCCCCATAATTTATTTGTAGACCTATGGGAATAGCACCCCCATGGAAGACTTGCACTTGGTCTTCCATAATGTCAGTATTCCCATGACCAAAACAAAAATGATGAAACAGATTTCTCCGGGGAAGTATCCAGTTCCTCTGGAAGCTACAGCAAAACTATCTGAAGAACAGGGGTCCCCAGCCCCTAGCCTGAGGACTGGTTCTGGTCTGTGTCCTAGTAGGACCAGGCCGCACAAGCCAGCCAAACTTCATCCGCACATGTGTGGGATATTAACAGATTAACAGAGTTGGAAGGGACCTTGCAGGTCATCTAGTCCAACCCCCTGCCCAAGCAGGAGACGCTACATCTGCCTCTACCTAGAATTGAATTTACAACCTCCTGCCTGTGAGGTGAGAGCTCTACCTCTAGGCCACAGCAGCAGGATAGTGAGCAAAGCAACCATCATTCCCAGTCTGTGGAAAAAATGTTTTTCACAGAACTGATCCTTGGTGCTATAAAGCAGGGGTCTCCAACCTTTGCAACTTTAAGTCTGAAGGACTTTAGCTCCCAGACTTCTCCAGCCAGCCGCTGGGTGAGATCATTCGTGGTTTTGGGGTAGAGTACCATCAGTACGCTGATGATACTCAGTTGTACATCTCTACCCCAAACCACCCCAATAATGCCGTTGAGGTGATGTCCCAGTGTCTGGAAGCCGTACGGGCCTGGATGGGGAGAAACAAACTCAAATTCAACCCGTCCAAGACTGAGTGGCTGTGGTTTCCCACACCAACACTGGCCATTGGGGACGAGTCATTGGCCCCCGTGGAAAGGGCTCGCAATCTAGGCGTCCTCCTGGACTCTCGGCTGTCCATGGATGACCATGTGATGGCCGTGGCCAGGGGGGCCTTCTTCCAGGTTCGCCTGGTCCACCAGTTGCGCCCCTTACTAGACCGGGACGCCCTTCGCACAGTCACTCATGCACTCGTGATATCCTGCCTGGACTATGGAAACACTCTCTATGTTGATTTATGTTGTTGATTTAATTTATAAACCGCTCCTCTCCCCGTAGGGACTCGGAGCGGTGCACAGGGAATGTGGGGCTCCCCTTGAGGTGGGGCTCCCCTTGAGGTGCACCCGAAGACTACAGCTAGTGCAGAAGGCGGCCGCGCAGGGGATTCTGGGCGCCTCCCGGCATTCCCATGTAACACCTCTCCTGCGCGAGCTGCACTGACTGCCTGTGGCCTTTCGGGTGCGCTTCAAGGTGTTGATCACCATCTTTAAAGCGCTCCATGGCACGGGGCCTAGCTATTTGCGTGACTGCCTCCTACCTCATACATCCCTTCGACCGATTCGCTCCCACAGAGAGGGTCTTTTCCGGGTACCGTCAGCCGGGCAATGCCGGCTGGTGACGCCCAGGGGAAGGGCCTTCTCTGTGGCGGGCCCAGCCCTCTGGAACGAGCTGCCCCCCGCTCTCAGGAACATCATGGACCTCCACCTCTTCCGCCAACATCTAAAGACACACTTCTTTCGTTTAGCTGGCCTGGCCTAATTCCGCGAGATTATTTTACCGACTGATTTTAAATTAAATTAAATTAAATTAAATGGGTTTTTACACTGTTTTTCGCACAGGGTATAATTTAATTTAATAAGATTTTATTGATTATTTATGATGTATTTATTCTTTTTGGTATATGTTTATATTCATGTTTTTAGTTTCCTGTGCACTGCCCCGAGTCCCTTTTTGGGAGAGTGGCATGGTATAGAAGTCCAATAAAATGAAAAATAACATGAAAATGAAATGAAGGTTGCGTCATTGGGAGATGTTTTATCTTCAAATTGTTGATATTAATCTTTTGAGGTGTTTGTACCAGAAACTCTATTATTTGACAATCATGACAACAATTTATGTTCCTGTGTGCTGAGCTCAAAAGTTCAGTCCAAACATACTTAGTTTTTTCTTTTCTCATGTTAAAATCGCTACCTAGGGACATCAATAATACAATAATACAATAGCAGAGTTGGAAGGGACCTTATAGGTCTTCTAGTCCAACCCCTTGCGTGGGCAGGAACCTTATACCATTTCAGACAAATGGCTATCTAACATCTTCTTAAAGACTTCCAGGGTTGGGGCATTCACAACTTCTGGAGGCAAGCTGTTCCAGAGGTTAATTGTTCTGGAACAGCTTGCCTCCAGAAGTTGTGAATGCCCCAACCCTGGAAGTCTTTAAGAAGATGTTAGATAGCCATCAATCTTGCTTCTTTCTGCAAGGTCTTCATGAAGCTGGAGAAACCTCTTTCATCTACCGTAGATTTATGCAAAAGTTGTGATAATACTATGATTACTTATGCTGGTTATTATAAATGGTGCTTTCCTTACCTTATACATAGTTTTATCATCATATCTCATCTATCATTTGAATTCCCCTACATGGCACAACACCTTTTGTGCCAGCAAAGAAGTGGCAGCTGCAGGCCGTTCATGCTTGCAAAGAGACATGAAAAACCCTGACTGTCTGGCAGTGAGACCTAGCAAGAGATGAGGCGTCGGAGAATCACTGTTGCTGTTGCTGCACAAAGGTAAGTCTAAGGCTCCGGCCATCACCACCGCTGGTTTGGCCCACCTGCGCCACCCCACCTTGCTGTGAGTGACATCGAGTTGGCCATGCCCACTCAGTCACAGGACCCTCCCCAGCCACGCCTACCCAGTCATTAGGAAAAACTGATTGTTAAATTAGTTGAATCCCACCACTGAATAGAAAACTTTAATTATCACAGTACACTGCAGTAGATGCACCCTATTTTGAAGCATTAGAGTAAGATTATTATTTCAGAAGGCAAAGTTGCTTGGCGTGACTTTTCTTCTGACATAGCCATGTATAGAAAAAGGATGTTCACACTGGCTCATCCCTGACAGTGTGATTGAAAGAGCATCAGCATTTCCTTATAAATGCCCTCCATGTATATTGAGATAATAATGCTCAGAAATTTGGGGAACTGTAATCACTACACAAATTGAGGATGCCGGAACACAGAAAGACAGAATCTTGGAGGGGAGGGAAGGATAATTATCCCGGGCACAATTATCCTTTCCCATTCTTTTTGTCCAAAACTTTATTTTATTTCATCTGTACCATAAAGCTACTTGAAGCTATTCCATAGAGCAGAATCTGTATCTGTTAATGGAGGAATGTGTAGTTTTACCTTTTCTGTTCTCTTAGTTGGGTTTGTATCCTATTTTTACCTGATTACCCCTCTAGTACGCACCATGATTGATTCACTTAAAAGCTGAAATGTTTCTGTTATGCTACTTTGATATTAAGTCTTGCCTAGAAACAACTCTCCAAGTTGGAGCATTAAAATTATGTAATTCAGAGGGTATCAAAAAAAAGGCAAATCTTCTGAGAAAAATAATATTTTATAATTTTGAAACATAATGGAATAAATGTACAATCTTACTGTATTCTTAATTGTAACCTCTAGATGGCATCAGTGCCATTCCAATATATATATATATATATATATATATATATATATATATATATATATATATATATATATATATATATATATATATATATATATATATATATATATATATATATATATATATATATATATATATATATATATATATATATATATATATATATAATTTTAAAAAATCATGACAGAAATATATCATTTTTGGAATAAATTATGTACTATATATCTAATAATTCTGGTTTGTGGATATAAATACTGCATATTAGTCATCTTTACTGAGTAATGTACTTTCTCTCACACATAATTTATATAGACAGCCATTTTACTTTTGTGCACAGGTGAGGGGTAAATATTTTGGAACCTAGATTTGGAGGTATTAAAAAAATATGATGTTGGCAATGAGAAACCACTTCCATAACGCTGCAAAGGAAACACTAAGGACTTGTGGTCACTAGGATGCAAATTCCAAGCGAGGTAGATTCCATTTTTCTAATACATAGAAACATACGATTTGCAAGAATGCAAAGACTTTTTGTATACAAATGAAGAGCAGTATCTAAATGGTTTTAATATAAAGACATACTTATATACTTACCAGAAATATTCCCATCATAAGAATCATAAGGTTTGGACTGAAATCCTTTTCAAATTTTCTCAAAGTATTGATGCTTTAAGGAGAAAAAATACCAGATATTTCTTCCCAGTCCTTTTTACTTTTAACTGCCCAAACAATTAGGATGGGTCCTTCCTAAGTTTCTTTCTCTGACCATTAATCCATTGGGGGCTCCTGTCTCTCTTATCTGGTTGTTTCCTAGGCAGCATCTCTTTCTCTTGTCTCCCAGGGTCATCCACGCATTCCATTACAACCCCTGACTCTCTTATACTTAATTTACTGAGGTCAAATTGAGACATATTTTTTCGCCCATTGTCAGAACTAGCTGGAAACAACAATCTTGCTCTCTTTTGACCCTCCAGTCACTCTCAAAGCAATTTCCACATATGTTTTTCTGCTCCAAAAATGCAATTTTTCTCTTTATGTCGATTCAAGTGTTTCTGTCTATTTGACTGGAGCACTTCAGTTTGCTGCAGGCTAATTTCTTGAAGTTTATTTACTATGTTGTAGAGGAGAAAATGCCCCTTCAATTGAGCCAGTACTTATCATGCAGTTTAATGGCTTCTATACCTTCCCTTAGCAGCACTAAGTAAACAGTGTGGCAGTGAATATCTGCACTTATCTAGTTTGAAACATTTATTTTGGTTTGTCTTTTTAGTTATACTTTTTCTGGGATAGGCTGTGTCCCTCACTCACTGCTTTAAAAAAAAAAGTATCTCCAGAGTTTTAGTCTTTTATCATTTTACCCTATCTGAGGTAAGAAGCTTTTACTCCCAGCTCCCAAATATTCCAAACAAATGTATGAGTTTATCTGGAGTGAAATTATGTCTTTTCAGTCACTGTTTTCAGTCACTGTATAGAGATAGCCCATACATTTGGGAAAATGTTTTCAAATTGTAGTTGATCTATGAAAGGCCATATATTAGAAGAACTTGTAAAAATGCATTTATTTAAGAAGGAAGCAATTCAAGTAATTTTATCCAATTTGGGTTGTTCTTAAACTAAGTACTGTATGCAGTTTCTGTGCTGTTGCATCCTTATTCTTTTCTCTCTGTAAAACAGTGACCATTTGAAGGACTCAGGGAAGTGCTTCAGAATAACAGAGTTGGAAGGGACTTTGGAGGACTTCTAGTCACACACCCTGCTCTAGCAGGAAACTCTATACCAGTCACCAGTGAATTATTTAAGGCTACAGATCAGTGGTGGGTTCCTATTGGTTCAGACTGGTTTGGACAAACTGGTAGTGGTTTGGCAGCCTGGGTCACTGGAATTGGCAGCAACCCAGGCCTGCCAGGTCCCCAAACTGGTTCTCCGCGCGGCGCCACAGGTTCTGCCATCTTGTTTTTTTGCTTCTGTGCATGCACAGAACAATTTTTATTGCACAATGCATGCATGCACATCAAGCACGCACAGTATGTGCCGGGCCCACGAGCAAAGTGATGGCTATTTGATGTTGATCATAAATAACACCCTTAACATTTGAAATTACCTCATATTTTCATACTTATTGGGTTGGATATAGACTTAAGCAAATAATCAGTGATACTTAGCATAGTTTTTAGCTCATGAAATAAACTGCACACTCATCTTTTCTTACTTATTCTAGTTTTTGTCTTTTCTTGACTAAATTTTCTTTTTTCTCTGTGTGAAAATTTTCTTTGCTTAAAGTGATAGGCATAATGCTCATGATCTTTCCCCATAAGTCCTAGCACAAGGGAAACAAAATATATTGCAATCTTGATTTCATTCTCTTGTTGCCATTTCTCTCATTTCCATCTTTGAAAACCATGAAGCAGAAGTCATTTGCAAATGAGCTCCACCTAGTGGCAGTGTGGGTTTATATGGGTGAAGTGAAGCTTGAATATAAATTAATCTTGCAATGAAATCTAACTTGTATATACAGATGGTAAATATCATAGAGACAGTGATTATTTTGACATTGCCATAAGTTAATGTAATATAATCTGTTTTATGTATTGTCTTTTTTCCAGCAATGTCTGCAGGATATGATTTTTAAAAAAAATGGCATCCCTAATGATGCAATAACCCTGATTCCTTTTTATCTGTGTTAAATTAAGATACATAGTCTGCTGAACTGAACGAGAATTTTGTTTCTAATATATAGATAGCCCTATCAAAATATGTGTGGCTCCTTTTTATTAATGTCCATCCTGAAACTTTTTTCATCATCACAGCCCAAAATATTCTAATCTAACAATGTTATTTTCAATTCAGTACTAAGTTACTTTGTAATGCTGCAATCTTGTTTTAAAACAAAATATCAATATGTAAGAATGACTAAATGTGGCATACTTTAGCTAAAGTGAGTGTTCTTTTATGGAGATGTCTCCAAGGAATTGATACTGCTAACCACCAAATATTTTCCTGATCTGGAAACATGACTTGATGGAAGGTAAGGAAGGTAGAGAATAGCAGTCACTTTATTTAAATGTCATAGAATTCATGGAAGTTTGTTGTTATTATATAACGTTAAAAGAGGTGCAAATATGTTTTCTGAAGATTATTAAATTCTAAAGATTTACCTCTTTACAGTATTCTCTTAATGTACAGCAAGTTAACTGCTAGTAATTCAAACCCCAAAAATATTCAAGCTACGAATATTTGTCTTCCTAGATAATAAATATTTGTTTCAAACTATCATTTTCTATGTGATTATACAGAAAGTTTTGTAACAGGTTTACACAAAGAACAATAATGAAGCATTACAATTCTAAGCAAAATAAATATATCCCCCAAGCAATAATGAATAAATTGCCTAATGAGTTGACTGTATTTTGATTTGAGCTAAAAACCTTCCACAGAATTCTACTGCTTGAATCTGAAAAAAGCTGAAGCTACGTACCAAGGAATTTCAATGGATCCCCTTTGATTTTTTCCAAGATTGCCAGTAAAGATTTTTTTTTTGTCCTTCTTAGCTTAATCATCATTTGATCTATCCAAATTCTCATCCTATAAATATTCAGTACTGGCTCTATAAAATGGAAACTACTTTAATTCATCTCCTTCCTCTCTGAGTTTGGAATGTTTCTGGTAGGAATTTTATGTCTGGAAAATACCAATTCTTGCCGAGGGAAAGGCTCAGTGAGAATTTTTTTCTTCAACTAATGCAGACTACATTAGTAAATCATGTAGTTCAGCAGGCATATAGTCCATTATTACAAATTCATCTTTAGAAATTGTCAAATTTTCAATGTATTTTTGTGACCCAGATATGTATCAATAGGATTGCATAATTAGGATGGCTGCAAAACTAAAAACCTCAATTAACCACCTTGCACAGGGATGCACATTTTGTTTAGATTTTGAATATTTTGATTGACTTCTAAAATAAAAAATATCCACTAAGCTTAATACGAAAACCTATGCAAACACTGACCCTTTGACACAAAACTAGTTGGGTGACCTTGGGCCAGTCACTTACTCTCAGCCCTAGGAAGAAGTGGACAATGGCAAGCCACTTTTAAAAAAATTTGCCAAAGAAAAAGCCGGAACTAGTCTAGGTAGTCACCGAGGGTCAGCACTAACTTAAGGAACATTTAAAAAAGACACCCGTATTTTAGGTGCACTTATCACAAGCAAAAATGCCGCCATCTGAACAATGATCTACCACTTATAAGGCTTTGAATAGGTATTTATTATATGGTTTGGCCTAGTAAGTGAGGTTTACCTTCGCAGTTTGGTATGCTGTATGTGTATAATTTTTTAGTTATAGTTATATAGTTGTATATATAGTTATATTTAGTTTAACTATACAAGAGGTCATCAATTTATGACTACAATTAAGCCCAACATTTCTGTTGTTAAGTGAGACATTTGTTAAATGAATTTCCCCCCATTTTACAACCTTTCTTGCCACAGTCGTTAAGTGAATTACTGCAGTTGATAAGTTAGTAACCCAGTTGTTAAGTGAAACTGGCTTCTCTGTTGACTTTGCTTGGCAGAACGTCGCAAAAGGTGATCACTTGACCCTGGGACACAGCAAGAGTCATACATAATGTGTCAGTTGCCAAGCATCTGACTTTTGATCATACTATCATGGGGATGCTGCAAAGGTTGTAACTTTGAAAAATGGTCATAAGTCACTTTGTTCCGTGTCCTTGTAGCTTTGAACTGTCACTAAATGAACTGTAGTAAGTTGAGAACTATCTGTATAGGAAAAAAACAGGTCTTCCCTATAGCATTTTCTCAAAATATTACAGTAATATAATATTTGCCTTGCACATCAAAGAAATGGAATGAAAAGCTGGTGAACAGATGTTGGGCATAATTGTACATTGTTTGAGTATGTTACACCTATCCTAGGCCTGCCTTACAGTTTTCATGTTTCCTCTCTTAAACTTTTAGAAAATCATAAATCATGGTTGTAGTGACAGATGTTATGGAGCCCACAGAAAAGGTCAAGCACCCTGGGAGCTTTAGTGAAAGCAAAAGGCCGCTAATCTTTGCATCCTATCATTTCAGCTACTGAAAGTTCTGGACTTATTTTCCAGATGAATTCAAGGTGTTGTTCTTAAGCCATTTAAAGCCTTACTGGCTTTCCTGGATGTTGGAGGGACTTTCTGTCTTGTTCCAAATCTGCCTGGATGTTATAATATCCAAGATAGGCCTTTCTGAAAATATCTCTACTCATAGAGGTCTGGCTGTCAATTTGTGGAAAAGGAATTTCAACAACTACCCTCCCCCAAACAACTGTAGGATGCATGAGATAGCAGAACTTGGATTTTGCTCTTTTTCAATCTATAAATGATTTGTGGAGAAGAAATCCCTAAGGGATGCAACTAATGAAAATGGTTATTTCCCCACTCAGACTTCAAAGAAAAAAAAGGCATTATTATATTTATAGATGTAATATAAATATAAACAAAATTGAGAAATGACACTGCCTGAATTTTGTGCTTGGATTAGTTTAGAATACAATGAAGGATTGCTGGTTGCTGTGGCATAGACGTCAATCACTTTAAGACAAAACTTCCTCAAGTTATAAAATAACTACAAAGTCTCATCATAGGGCTCCATTTTCAGCTGAAGGATATATTCCATGCTATTCAAATTATTTTATTTCCAGAAAGGGATGAACACAACAACGTGGTAAAAGTGCTTGATACTTGGAGAAAACAATTATCCATTTGGTTCCAATAGTAAATAAAAGTGTAAAGTACAGGTAGTCCTCACCTTACAATGGTTCATTTAGTGACCCTTCAAAGTTACAATGGCACGGAAAAGTGTGACTTATGACAGTTTTTCACAGTTGTGATATCTGCAGCTTCTCCATGATCATGTGATCAAAATTCAGACACTTGGCAACCGGTTCATATTTATGACTGTTGCTGTGTTCCAAGGTTTTGTGATCACCTTTTTGACAAGCAAAGTCAACAAGGAAACTAGTTTCACTTAACAACTGGGTAACTAACTCATCAACTGCAGAGATTCACTTAACAACTGTGGCAAGAAAGGTAATAAAATGAGGCAAAATTCACTTAACAAATGTCTTACTTAACAACAGAAATTTCAGGCTCAATTGTGGTTATAAGTCAAGGACTACCTGTATAAAGGAATGGATAAAGAGAAATTTAGTTGATCAGCTTGCTTTAGTATTTTTATTCTTAGTATTTTTTGGCCCTGCTGAGGAAAGAAACCGTTCCCATGAGTTGCATCCATTTGGGATTTCTTCCTTCTCTGCAAATGCCTTCATTTATAGCTTGAAAGAGATTGCGTAGTGAATCATTGATGTCTTCTCACAATATTTCCATTTTTTAATTTTTTAATTCAGTCCACTTGAACTTAAGTAATTTAAAGAATATAAAATTTGAAAGTGGCAATAAACTATGCACTTAATGCCACAACCATGGTTTCTGTTATTGCCTTTTGTGCTCGTATAGCAACAAAAATTAAAATCGGTGCAGCCCATTCACTCTAAAATGTTTTAGATTTCTAGAATTCCAAGTTGTTTCTTAATGTGTATGTAAATATCAATAAGAATGTGGCTATACAAGGTATCTTCCAGTCACACAGAATCATGCTTTCTGCTGCAACTCCAGATAGATGAGACCTTGGACCTTGTCAAAACAAAATTCTACTTTTATATCCTTCCAGTTGCATATATTTTTTGTTTTGGCACTAGCTGGAATTGCCAATTAATTTGTTTTCTTTACATATCTTTAGGAACCCAATTTTTCCTCAAATCAAGCTTTTATTGCCAATGTACAACATGTGTACCATGAAATTGAATCTGAAAAAGAAAAGTTAGTCAAACACAGAGAGTCAAAAACATTGTTTAGTTTGTGTTACATTTAATTACTGGAAATTGACAGTTTTATTGTAAAAATGAAAATGGACTTTCTATAAGAACACTCAAAAGCACTATGGCAGCTCCATATAGTATGTAATTTCAACAAAAAATTCCACATTTCTGTGTTTTAAGTTTTAACATATTTTCACACACTATTGGATGAAGTTAGGGAGATTTCTTTTTCTTAGCATAGGTAGTTAGATGTTAGCTGCCAACCAATTTCTTAGCTTTAGAGTCCTATAATATCACTTTTATTGTTGGTTATTGTTTTTCTGCAGTTTGACCTGATAACACTCAGTTATAAAACAATCCATTTCTGGCAACTATTTTGGGATTTATATTGCACAAAATACACTATATAAATCTCAAACGTTGTTATACCTGCCGACTATAAGGAGGCGCTGAAGAAACCATTTCGGAGGAAAATATTTTTAGTCATTTATTTTGATATGATTTTATGAGGACAAAGCTAATTTTTGTGGTCAGCTGTCTACTTTTATTCTAAGACTTCAACTAGTTTCAAGAGCTATGAAGTGGAACCACTGCTGCTTAATAGTTCCCAGACACTGGCAATGGTAAGTTCATTTTTCACAATTTTTGATGAGGCTGAAAAGTTAAGGCTCAAAGCAAATGTTATACTTGCCTAGTCAGGCTTCTAAAAAGATGTTCTTTTGTTCTAAAATGCTTTCCAGTGATTTTATAGATATGGTATTCATGGCCAGTTCACTCCAGTTATTTTACTTGTCAGTTTTGTACAAACGTTACAGCATTGGTATTTTTGTAGGAATTATTGAAGCAAAAATGTTTAATTTTTCTTGAGTGATAATGTGTACCTTTTTTATTGACACCTTGGCTGAAAAAAACATTGCCTGACCTTCAGAAGGCCCAACACTGAGTTTTCCTTGCTAGTTATGGAGAAATCTTTGCATGACACCACAGTGTTTAGTCTTTTTTTAAATTATTGGTTGAATTTTGTTTGCTTGTGGTCCACAAGCAGAATCTCCTTGAGATGTATATGGATGAGACCAACTCCTTCAAGTAATATAAATATTTTTTTATTTGCATATTCTTAGTGACATTATCAGAGAGCAAGTTAACAAGCAAAAGGCTGATTAGTGCCAAATAATTTTTGGGTTATAAAATAAGAGAACCTAGTCACTAACCTAATTTTCCCATAATGTATAGAGCAGAGGTCTTCAGTATTTTTAGGCTGCAGAACCTGTTAATTAAAAAAAATCCTAGAATCCTTGATCCAAAGTTCTAGTGGTAAAAAAATTGGCTGCATTAGAATAATTAATTATCCCTTTCTCCCTTTCTCCCTTTCTCCCTTCCTTCCTTCCTTCCTTCCTTCCTTCCTTCCTTCCTTCCTTCCTTCCTTCCTTCCTTCCTTCCTCTCTCTTTCCTACTTATCTCTTCCTCTCTCCCTCCCTCCTTCCCTCTCCCTCTACTCCCCCCCTCTCTCACACATAATCTCATCAAGTTCTTGGAAGAGAGTTTGAAAAATTCTGATTTAGAATATTATCCTTTTGATGTTTGGTAGCAAAAAGGAGGGAAAAAACCAAAAACACTTGAGAAACTAATCGGATAACTTTGATACTACCATTAAAGGTGACTTAGGAGATTCAGCAGGTTCACAATGATAGTCCAAGCATGTCTCATTCGAGGATTTTAAGAGAGACTAAACATTATTTTCCGCTTGTAACCCTCATACTCACCTACTGATTCCATGTTCTTAGTTTACACATCCAAAAAGGTTTTTATAGAAAGGAAGGCAATATAGCTGCATTGCTGCTTATGGTGTGGAAAAACAAGGAATTCCCTATCAGGAAGAGAATACAGCTTAGTCTGCCTTTATATTACACTTCAGAAGAGCTCTTAATAGAACTCTCTTGAAAGTAGTGAACCAGCATCTGACTTACATTAAAACAGAAAATTGGTTTGTTCCACTAATATTCCCATGACTACAGTTATTAATATTGCTAACACAGGCATGATCTTAGTATCCAGTAAGGCTTCTGTGGCAGGTTCTAATAAAGGAGTCCCATGTGTTTCTGGTTAGTTCTTGCATGTGCTTGACTAACAAGCTCTTTCAAGGTAACCCCCACCTTCCTTCTTTGTTGGCTACAGGCCTTGCTGTAGCAGTTCTTGAATCTATATCTTGTCTAACATTCTGCTTCAAGGGTTCTGAATAGATGGTATCAGCCTTGTACTGGCTCTTGATAGCATTGTGTGATATGATACAGTTGAATGCTTGTTAGATAAAAGCTGCCCCTTCAGTTTATTAAAGTTAATCCACTTAATTGCTCTTTTGGCATTCGTGCAAACTGCAACAATAATCCAATATTCTGACAGAGGTAAGCCATTTATAACAAATGCAGTGTGACAATTTTATGCCCAAACATTTATATTCCATATTTTTAATTTGTTAACAGATACTGAAAAATATTTAGGGATTATGCTGAATCATTCTATAGTCTGAGTCATCCTGGAAAGGTGGGACATATAGGTGCCAACTGTATTCTGTTGCTGAGAGTGAGCATTCCTTATGCAGAAAAAGGTAGAGAAGAGTGTTAGATCAGACAAAGGATTCCGACTCAGGCATGGTCAAAACAACAGGAACGTTTATTCACACTCTTACAACAGCACAAGAATTCAACTGACAAGGTTTCTTCTCTGGCAACCTCTTATATAGAGTTACCAGGCAGGAAACTCCTAGCAAGCAATTGCAACATGTAACTCCTTTCCAGACAGATTCCAGACAGCTCGTCTCAGTCAATTAACACAGCTGCCTGATCTGTTCCGGAATGCGGTGACTCAAAGGTTACCAGACTTGCTGTCTGGGCTGAGGACTCAACACTCCTTCCCCCATAGTCAGTGCGCATGTGTCTAGGTTCTCTGTCCAACACAGTACATGCGCACGCGTAGTCGTTCAGATAGGCGGGGCGGTGTCGGGTCCGCCCTGACCGCCTTAGTTCTTGAGGACGCTCCTCTCTGTGGGACACGGAGCCTTCGCCTACGTCACCGCGGCCTGCCCTCGGAGGTGGAGTCGCCGTAGGCGGCAATGGCGACCCTAGCAAGTCCGGGCGAGGGGGCGTGGCGACCGGGCTTGGGGTAGTAGACATTTGCTGGCGAGTATTATTCTGGTAGGGTGGTTCTCCGATGGGCGAGGCCCCCAGCTGAGAGTCAGATTGGGTTGTGAGGTCCTGGCGGTCTCCCCGTGCTGTTCCCGCTGATACGAGGTCTGGACCGGCTAGGGACTCCGGGGTTCCAAGCAACTGCTCGGCTTGAGCAGAGAACAACGGCCCAACGGGGGCCAACGGGCAGGAACGGCCTGGCGTGGTGACTGCTGTTTCGGGCAGGCGGCGCCTCAGTTGATCCAGGTGGCGCCGCCACTCGGATCCATCCTGAAGGCCGACTCTGTAAGAACAGGGTCCGGTTACGTCCAAAATGGTTGCGGCAACCCATCGCGGCTCCCCTGAAAAGTTCCTTGCCCAAACCAGGTCCCCAATTTCAAATAAACGAGGAGTGGGAATCTGCAGGTTGCCCCTCTGCAACCCGTCGTAATCGGGGTGCAGTCTGTCCAGAGTGGTCCGCAAGCGTCGGCCCATCAAGAGCTCCGCGGGGCTTTTCCCTGTGGCCGGGCAAGGTGTGACATGCTGTCCCAAAAGGTACGCAGCCACCCTTGCCTGCCAGTCCCCTTTATCCAAACGGGCCAAGGCTTCCTTGGCTGAGCGCACGGCTCGTTCCGCGCGTCCATTAGACGCCGGGTGATAAGGGGCGACCGGCGCGTGGCGGATCCCTTGGGTGGCCAGAAAGTCCAAGAAGGTGGAGGATTGAAATTGGGGTCCGTTGTCGGACACAACGACGTCCGGCAACCCGTGGGTTGCGAACAGACGGCGCAAGGCATGCACCGTGCTCTCTGCTGTGGTGGAAGCCATGAGAATCACCTCCACCCAGCGTGAGAACGCATCCACCACCACGAGGAAATTCTGGCCATGGAAGGGACCCGCGAAATCCAAGTGGAGCCTGGACCATGGGCACCTGGGGGCGTCCCACTCCCTCGGCGGGGAGACCGGCGGGGCCGGCCGGGACGATTGGCAGGAGGAGCAGGCGGCCACCCATTCCGCCACTTCAGCGTCCATGCCGGGCCACCAGACATAGCTCCGGGCCAATGCCTTCATACGGACGATGCCTGGGTGGTTGGCATGGAGCGACTGAAGAACCATGTGCCGGAGAGGGGAAGGGACGATGACCCGATCTCCCCAACACAAGCACCCGCAATGGAGCGAGAGCTCCAGCTGGCGTGACTTGTAAGGCCGAAAATTTTCAGCCACGCTGCCCGAAGGCCAGCCCCTCAGCACCCATCGGCAGACCTGGGCGAGGATGGGGTCTGCGCGGGTGTGAGCGGCAACGGCGGAAGAGGACAGGGGCAAGTCCGACTCCGCGACCATCAGGACAGAGAGAGCAGGCACAGGGGCCGGATCCGGCCCCGGGAGAGGGCAGCGGCTTAGGGCATCAGCATGCCCTATCTGCTTGCCAGGACGGTATAGCAGCGTATAGTCATACGCTGCCAGGAATTCCGTCCAGCGGGTCATCCTGGGCGACAGGATGGGGGGGGTCGGACGGTCACCGGCCAATAGCCCAAGGAGCGGCTTATGGTCCGTGACAACAGAAAAGGTCCGCCCATAGAGGTAATTGTGGAACTTCTTAATCCCGGACACTACAGCCAAAGCCTCCTTGTCGATTTGGCTGTAGTTTCTCTCCGTTTGAGACATTGTCCGGGAGTAAAAAGCAATGGGGGCTTCCGAGCCGTCTGGAAAGACGTGGCTAAGGACAGCCCCCAGGCCAAAAGGGGAGGCATCGCATGCAAGCGTCAGAGGAAGCCTGTCATGGTACTGGACTAGTACCGCATCTGACGTGAGCATGGCTTTGACAGCCGCGAACGCGTGTGCTTCACGGCTGCCCCAGTGCCAGGCCGTGGATCGGTCGAGCAACCGATGCAGCGGCTCGGCTAGCGATGCCTTATGGGGAATAAACGGCGCGTAGAAATTCAAAAGGCCGAGGAATGCCTGCAGCTCCGTTTTGGAGGCAGGAGTGGGGGCCTTTTGGATGGCCTCGACCTTGGAGGGGGTTGGGTGAATTCCTTGGGCGTCAATCATGAAACCCAGGAATTCCACCCTAGGCGCAGCAAATGTACATTTGCTGCGTTTCAACTTTAAACCCGCGCCCCTGAAAACTCTGAGGACCTTCCGTAACGTTTTGGCGAGTTCTGATATGCTGGAAGCAGCAATCAGGACGTCATCAAAATACGGTACAACGCCAGGGAGCCCATGGAGCAGTCGCTCCATGAGGCTCTGGAAGATCCCCGGGGCTACGGACACGCCGAATTGGAGACGGCGACAGCGGAAAGCCCCACGGTGGGTCACGATGGTCTGCGCTTCCGCAGCCTCGTCATCCACCGGGAGCTGTTGGTAGGCCTGCGCCATATCCAGTTTCGCGAACACTCGACCTCGTCCCAATGAGTGGAGTAGGTCTTGCACCACCGGAACCGGGTATGGGTTCGCCTGAAGCCCGAGGTTGATCGTCGACTTATAGTCGGCGCAGATCCTCACGGACCCGTCGGGCTTAATGGGGACCACAATGGGGGTCTCCCATTTCGCCTGATCGACGGGTTCGAGCACGCCCTGCGCCACCAATCGATCCAATTCCGCTTCAACCTTGGGCTTCAGCGCGAACGGCAGCCTGCGGGCCTTCAAGCGGACTGGAGCAACCTGGGGGTCCAAATTTAGGGAAACTGGAGTGCCTTTGTACGTTCCTAAGCTGCCATCAAAGACGTCGTTGAACTCTCTGATTACTTCGTCTACCGGAGAACTGGCTGGCACGCTGTGTACTCCTTGGACTGACAGTCCCAAGGCTGGAAACCAGTCCAATCCGATCAAGGCAGCTAGGGGTTTGGCCACTACCAGGATGGGAAGGGATCCGTGGAAGGGGCCGTAGTCTACTCTCACTCTGTGCAGACCTAGAATGGGAATTTGTGAGCCCTGGTAATCTTTCAGGATCGTCGCCGTGGGGCCGAGATCCCGCTTCCTGAGCTTGGGGCAAAGCTTAACTAAATGCGCCCAGGACATGAGTGATCTAGAGGACCCTGAATCTATTTCCATTTTTACCCCCACCCCCTCTAAGCAAACCACTGTTGACAGTCTCCTACTCTCTGCCTGGTCGTAGCTTAGAGCTGGGGGCATCTCCGCCAGCGCGAAGCAGTCGGTCGGCTGTGGCTGGTAGCGTCCTGAATGCTTCTGCGACCCTCGTTGTCCTGGTGGAACGGTTCTGGAGGCGGCAGCTGGCGTTGTCGCTGGAGCGGCAGCACGGCACACAGCTGCTAGGTGTCCTTTCCTGCCACATCTGCGGCACACCGATGCCTTGAATGGGCACTCTGGTCTCTGGTGGGCCCCTCCGCAGCCTAGGCAGTTCCCGGACTTCTGCTGCGGTGTGAATGCGCGATTCGGCACGCGCCCGGTCACCCTCATGCAGTCTCCACGGTCTTCCTCCTCCAGCTCATCCAGCGGCGCTATTTCGTCTACCAGACACTCTCGCGGAGTGGGGAAAAGAGGAGGGCGCGCGCGGCCCATGTCGGATGTGGAGATCTCTGACAATTCTGTCGCGCGTGCTTCTTCCACCGCTTGCTCGAGAGTCAGGACAGTTTTTGAAAGCAAGCGGCGCTTTAGGCGGATGTCTCTTACGCCGCATACAAACTGCTCCAGTAGGGATTCCTCCAGGAAGCCAGCAGGGAACTCGCAGGGAATTGCGGTCGCTCTCAATTTCTGCAGGAACTCGGCTACCGACTGTTGCGGCTGTTGCACACATTGCCTGAATGCATAGCGATGCGCTATGCGGGAAGGTGCCGGCGCGTAGTGTGCTCTCAGGCGGCCCAGGAGATCGTCCCACGGCACTTCATGCACCACTGCGGGTGCTGCTATGGTTCGGGCGGTAGCGAACAATTCAGGGCCGCCGCACTGGAGGAATAGGCTCAGCTTCCTGGCAGGCGCGAGTTCGCCGTAGTCGCTGGCTATCAAGAAGCACTCGAACCGGGCTAAGAAGGAAGCCCATTGTTCCTTCATCGGGTCGAACGGTGCAAACGGAGGCATTGTCGCCGTAGCCATGGTGAGGCTGTGCGTTGCGCTGCGCTCTGTTGTTGAAGTATTCGTTACCCGTTGCGTTCTAAGGCCACGGCCTGAATCCCACCTTCATCGCCAGTGTTAGATCAGACAAAGGATTCCAACTCAGGCATGGTCAAAACAACAGGAACGTTTATTCACACTCTTACAACAGCACAAGAATTCAACTGACAAGGTTTCTTCTCTGGCAACCTCTTATATAGAGTTACCAGGCAGGAAACTCCTAGCAAGCAATTGCAACATGTAACTCCTTTCCAGACAGATTCCAGACAGCTCGTCTCAGTCAATTAACACAGCTGCCTGATCTGTTCCGGAATGCGGTGACTCAAAGGTTACCAGACTTGCTGTCTGGGCTGAGGACTCAACAAAGAGAATGTTGATACACTTGTGGAAGCTTTTGGAAATGATAGAATCTGACACCTACAAGGAAGACCATAGACATTCTGTATATAGTCCCCTGCAAAAACATAACCCTATTGAGATAGAAAACATGATAAAGACAAGGGGGGTAGATGGTTTAAGTGATTTTTCTAAGGCCATATAGAAAATGTATATGATGATTATTCTTTTGTGAATGATTGACCAAAGTAATTTGTATCAAATGTGTTTACACTGAAAATAATCAGGATTAGTGAACATTACCAGTATTGTAGAGCCATGGAGTTGTGATAAACATCTATTATCCTTGCTTCCCTGTGTGTGTATGGGTGTTTGTGTGTGTGAGAGAGCTATCTATCTAACAGTAATATTGGTATCAACCCTTTTTTATTAAGAAATACTACTAACAATTTCATAATGCGTCAAGACATGAGCACTCTTAATTAGGAGTGAATGGCATGTTTATTAAATGACTTGAAAAATGAAGCTTAAATGGCAGTAATTGCCTGTCTTTCTGATTTTGAAGTGGACTAAGGAAGGAGTCACGGAAGTGAACTTCATCTCACCTATAAAGCAAATTTGTATTGCAGTTTGGCTCATATACAATGCCTGTGCCATAGTGACTTTTTACAATAACACTCTAAACCAGTCTTCCCCATCTGCCTTCCAGATATATTGGCGTAAAACCCCAGCATTTCCAGCCAGTTCTGGTGAAATAATGCTCTATTTAGTACTTGCGACTCAACTTTCTCTGATGGTTTTAGTTTATCTCCCCAGTGGCTGTTTTCCATCAGTCAACTGGGGAATATTTGTGCTTCCAATGTTTTTGCAATCGTTTATGTTCTTTTTCTTACTGCAAACTCCACCAGTTGTCATGGAGGTAGGGAATATAAAAAGTGTGCTTTTTGTTAAAACCTCACTGCAGTATTTTATATAGATGTTAGAAAGTTGGCCTACCTGCCCAAATTCTTCTCTACAGCCTAGCTGCACTTACAATTAGCTTACAATTAATTGAGTACAGAAGAACACAATCCTTTTTTTAAAGCTGTGGCTATGTGTGAGATCTAATAAGCTTTCTTGAGACTGGTGTATATGTGGGAGGGAAAAATAAGTAATTATATGACAGGAATAACTCTGACAAATTCATATTGTCATTATTCTGGGTGGCCTTTCTCCTACACGTGGGAAGTTTTGCTGGATGAGATCACTGATTTAGCTAATCTGTTCCCAAATAGATACTTATAGTAAGCATCTTCTTAAAGGTGTGCAATGGTATCCCTAATTCATCTTCCCTAGCAATTAATAATAAGAGACATATTGCCTATTTTATTTATTGATTAAATTTAGAAACTGGTCTTCCTAGGCAATGCACATACTTTTTCCTTTGATTTTTCACTACTACAACAACCTCATGTGTAAGTACGGTCACTGGTGGGATTCAGCCAGTTTGCACCTATTCGGGAGAATTAGTTGTTAACTTTCTAAGCAGTTCTGAGAACTGGTTGTCAGAAGAAATCTCATTTTGTTCTTTTCCACTTTACAGGGTGTCAGGCCTGTTTCTTCGTTGACTCAGGAAAGATCACACTTAGACATTGTTTTGAAATGTTAAGACTACTTTTACTAAGTTACGAGAGCGTACAGACCAAGTAAAGCTGAGAATGAATAGTTTAGGCGCGAACAGAAAGTATTAAGCTTAAGCCCATCCCAATCCCCAAACCCCCCCTGTGCATTGTCCAATATGCAGCCATCTCCAACATCAGGTGGGCAGGTCTTCACCATCCTGGAATGCAGGTCCGTTAGCAGGAGATAACACGAAACATCAACATTGTCCACCAGCAGAACACATTCACCCCAAACCCCCCACCCTCCCCGTTTCCATGGCAGCGAAGCCAGAAATAGCGAGACTGACATCCGGACCTCCTCCAGGAACAGCGGGAAATCAAGGGCAGCAATAGGCAGACGAGGGGCTACACCTGAAAGAGAAGAAGGGAGAGACAAAACAACGGAGAAGGGAAAGAAAAAGAGTCAAGGTTTGTGTGGATACTTGGCATAAAACTGGCGTACCAGTTTAGGAGCTTTGAGATGCTCCCTATCCACCCATTCGTTGTGAGAAGGGGGGAAATCTTTCCACATGACTAGGAACTGAGTTTTATTTCTGCGAATCCTGGAGTCCAAAATGTCCCGCACCTCGTAATGATGATGACCATCCACCAAGGTAGGCGTAGGAGCATCAGGCAATCTTTTGCGGAGATGAGAGGTACGAGCAGGTTTCAGTAAGTGAACATGGAATACAGGGTACAGCCGCCGATAGGTCTTGGGGAGATCCAAACGGACCGACACAGAGCTGATAATTTTGGTGATCGTGAAAGGCCCAATAAATTTGGGACCCAGCTTCTTGCATTTTTGGGGGCTATCCAAATTTTTGGTAGATACATAAACCTGATCACCAACTTTGTAGGAGGGAGGTACTGCCCGTTTCTTATCAGCGTACAATTTGTGCGAGTCATGGGCATCGTTTAAAGTTTTCCGGAGAAGCGGCCAAACAGAAGATAATCGAGAGGACCATTCAGACAGAGAGGGAACTGTCACCGAGACGTGAGGCAGTTCGGGTATGGGTACAAAGTCCTGTCCGTAGATGATTTTAAAGGGGGTCATATTCGTACTGGAGTGAACAGAGTTATTATACGCAACTTCGGCGTGTATGAGAAGATCAGCCCAATCATCTTGCTGGAAATTAATAAAACAGCGTAAGTACTGTTCGAGGACGGAATTAACCCTCTCACAAGATCCATTCGTCTGAGGGTGGTAGGCGGAGCTTAAGCTTTGGGCGGAGCCAATTAGTCTCAGAAACTCCTTCCAAAAATGGGAAGTAAACTGGGTTCCTCTATCGGAGATGATGCGTTGCGGGACTCCATGAAAACGATAGATATGGGAAACGAAAAGTCTAGCCAGAGATTTGGAAGAAGGAATCTTAGTACAGGGGACAAAATGAACTTGTTTAGAAAACAGATCGGTAACTACCCAGATAACGGTATAACCCTGACTGGGTGGAAGATCAACTATAAAGTCCATTGAAATTTCCTTCCAAGGCCTTTCCGGGGTAGCCACAGACTGGAGAAGACCCTGTGGCTTACCCGGCGCACGTTTCGAGGCCGCACATACAGGGCAACTGGCAATATACGATTCAACATCCTTCTTCATTGATGGCCACCAGAACTGTCTCTTGACAAGATGAATAGTTTTAACGAAGCCGAAATGACCAGCTAAACGTGAGTCGTGTGCTCGTTGCAAGACAAAAGGACGTAATGTAGCAGGAACATATATTTTAGAACCAATCCAGGGAAGATCGTCTCTGGTAGTACAATCACCAGAATGAGCCGAATACCAATCATCAGTAAGTAATTCATCCTTAATACGAGCAATTAGGTCAGCAGGTGGAGTAGTCTGGACAGTAGATTGGGCTACATTAGATACTGGAGTAGCAGGTAAAGTGAGTGGCATTATCGGTTGTACAATGGTGAGCTTAGATACATCATATTGAGGCAATCTGGAAAGTGCATCAGCCATAAAATTTTTCCCCCCAGGAATGTATTTGAGGTGGAAATTGAAACGATGGAAATAATGAGACCAACGAAGTTGCCTTGGGGACAATTTCCGAGAAGAGGTAAGAGCTTCCAAATTTTTGTGGTCCGTCCAGACCTCGAAAGGATGTGGGGCACCCTCAAGAAAATGTCGCCAAGTCATGAGAGCCCACCGAACAGCAAAAGCCTCCTTTTCCCAAATCGCCCAACCGCGTTCGGACGCAGTGAGTTTCCGAGATGTGTAAGCACAGGGTTGTAATTGTCCATGTTGATTGAGTTGTAACAGGACTGCGCCTACCGCGACATCACTAGCATCCGCCTGAATCACAAATGGGGAATTCACATCTGGGTGTTTAAGAACAGGTTCAGCCGCAAACAATCGTTTAAGCTTTTCGAAAGCGGCCTGACATTCCATCGTCCATTTGAGAGGGGTTCCAGGACGAGATTTGCCTTCGCCTTTTGTTTTCAGAAGGTTCGTAATGGGCAAGGCAATATCAGCGAATGACGGAATAAATTGGCGGTAAAAATTCGCAAATCCTAAAAAACTTTGCAATTGTTTACGGGTACGGGGAGGGGCCCACTCCGTCACTGCCTTGACTTTAGCAGGATCCATTTCAACTCCCTCAGAGGAGATACGGTAACCCAAATAGTCAATTCTTTCCTGGTGAAATTCACACTTAGAGAGTTTGGCATAAAGTTCAGCGGAACGCAACTTATTTAATACGGAGCGCACCAGTTTAACGTGCTCGTCATGGGTTTGTGAGTAGACGACGATGTCATCAATGTAAACAATTACTCCCTTGTAAAGGTGCTCGTGGAGAACCTCATTGATCAGTTGCATAAACACTGAAGGGGCACCTTGAAGACCGAAAGGGAGGACTTTGAACTGGAAACATCCGAGTGGACAGTTAAAAGCTGTTTTCCATTCGTCCCCCTCTTTGATCCTGACCCTGTAATATGCTTCACGTAAGTCCAGCTTCGTAAAAATCCTACCGGTAGCCAGGTGAGCAAGCATGTCCTTCATGAGCGGAAGGGGGTAAATATTGTGTTCACAAATGGTGTTGAGATATGAATAGTCCTGTATTAATCTTAGAGTGCCATCTTTCTTTTCTCTAAACATAACTGGTGCAGCTACACGGGGCCTAGCTGGTTCAATGAAACCCCTTTGAAGGTTTTTATCGATGAATTTACGTAATTCCTCCATCTCCCGTGGGGTCATTGAATACATACGAGGTTTGGGTAATTGAACCCCAGGAAGAAAATCAATTGAACAGTCAGTGGCCCTATGAGGAGGAAGGGAATCACAAGATCTTTCACTGAAAGCATCCTTTAGGTCCCAATATTCTTTGGGAATTTTCTCTTCACCTGGTATGACCTCGGGTGTTGGGAAATCCAATAAATGCGCAGCAGATTCAATATGGGGGGGTGGCTGATGGCGCGGGGGTTGATCAGTTTCTGATGGAAGAGAGGTATCTTCCGGGAGGGATAAAGGAATGCGCACCCAACCCTCCTTCCAGTTTATCAGAGGATTCCATTTTCGAAGCCAATTGACCCCCAAAATTACAGCATTATCGGCAATGGCAGTTACAATAAAGTTGATGGTCTCAGTATGGCCTGTGCCTATAGAAACATGAATTGGTTCGGTGATAAAAGATGCTGGGGTTCCCCCAGCTACAGAACCATCCATTTGGCAAAAGGCTATGGGAGTTTTCAGGGTCTTAAGGTGAAACCCCATCGAAGACACGATGTCTTGGCTTATGAGGCATTTTGAACACCCAGAATCAATGAGAGCCTGCACATCGCATGTACGACCAGTAGATGGTGCTAAAAGCTTTAAATTAATATAAAGGGGCCCGGAGCGATGACTCACCAGATTGTCGTCAGAAGAGTCTGAAGACGCCTCCCAATCGTCAGGGCCAGCAGCTGGCTGGTCAGCAGAGAGGTTGGTGGGCTCCACCCCACTCATAGCCGGTTTGGCGCGCACAGTTGGCGTTCTAGGTTGTTTCCGGTCCAAGGAAGAAAATGGGCGTGGAGGTGGTTTTGATCGGCATTTGTCTGCCCAGTGCCCCTCCTTCCCACAGCGATAACAGCTGCCTGAACGAGGCTGGGTTGTTCTCCCCTCCCCCTTTTGCATGCGTTTCTCCCTCGCAGGGGGGTGAGATTTGGGGCTATCTTCCTGTGCTTTTTTCTCCAAGCGGACCGGATCCTGCAAGTGGGCATGATCCAACTCGACATCCGAAGCTAGATCTATCCAGTCATTCAAAGTTTCGGGGCGAAATCTGTTCACACATGTTTGATAAATATTCTTATTCAGCCCTTCAATATAAATGTCCATTAGGGCTTGTTCACTATAACCCACCATAAACACTGATAGCTCCTGGAAAATTTGCGTGTAAGCCTGAATAGACATGTCCCCCTGCTGCAAACTTTTTAGTTTCATTTTTGCTTTCCTCTCAACACGGGGGTCTTCAAAACGCCTTCTAAGAGCATTCATGAAACGATCGAAATCGTGTAGTGCCGGTGAACGACAATTATGTAATGAAACTATCCAATTAGAAGCTTGATCTTCTAGGGTCATAGATACAATTCTGATTTTGATTTCATCGTCCAAATCAGCTGCGTAAAACTGCATGTAATTATCAACGTGAATTAGAAAAAACGCCAGTTTGTCGGCACTTCCGTTGTATTTCACACCCAAAGGAGGCAGTTTTGCAAGTCGGCGGGGGTTAATGGGGTTGGCTTCCCTTCCAGCCTGAGGGGTGGGGGAGGGAGTTGCTCTCCTGCTTTGCCTGGCAGAAGCTGCCTCTCTTCGCAATTCCCTGCCGGCCTGAGGAGGGGGGGATGGTGTTGAAACCCTGCTTCGTCTGCCCGGAGCTGCCTGTGAACCTCTTGGCTGTGGGCGATCCGCCTCCCTCCCCCGGATTTTTTCCAGGGCTAAATTTTTCTCATCTGCCTGGCGGAGTAGGTCCTGAGCCATCTCCCTTAGTTCCCGTTCCTCTCTTAGGAGCTCCGGAATGATTCTCTTTGGGGAAATTCGACGCCTGGAGACGTTTACCCCACTCATTCCAACCCCTTCAGACCAACGTTTAGGTTTGACTGATTCTTCAGCAGGCAGATTTAGATCTAGGCCAGCCAAACCTTCCATCACTGACCTGATCCCTTCAGATTGAGCAGGAGGATGCGATGCCTCAGCTCCCAAAATGGTTTCAGGCAGGACCTCCACCAACGGAGGCTCCTCTTGTGAAGGGTCCGTCATCAGGGCAGGTTTTTGGCTTTGTTGATTCTCAGCTTAATGTCAGGCCTGTTTCTTCGTTGACTCAGGAAAGATCACACTTAGACATTGTTTTGAAATGTTAAGACTACTTTTACTAAGTTACGAGAGCGTACAGACCAAGTAAAGCTGAGAATGAATAGTTTAGGCGCGAACAGAAAGTATTAAGCTTAAGCCCATCCCAATCCCCAAACCCCCCCTGTGCATTGTCCAATATGCAGCCATCTCCAACATCAGGTGGGCAGGTCTTCACCATCCTGGAATGCAGGTCCGTTAGCAGGAGATAACACGAAACATCAACATTGTCCACCAGCAGAACACATTCACCCCAAACCCCCCACCCTCCCCGTTTCCATGGCAGCGAAGCCAGAAATAGCGAGACTGACACAGGGCTAATCCTGTAAAGAAGGCAGGAAGGAAACATTCTGGTATTGTTTCTAGCCTAATCTTCATTACCCTGCATACAGAAACTGCCTTTCTGGTTAACTCTTATTATATTGTAACAGCTAAGGCGAAGCGCGCTCATTGACTTGAGTAACATTGAGTTGGCCATGCCCTCATGGTCACATGATCACTGAGCCACGCCTACCCATCTGGTTATTAGGGCAGAGAACTGGTTGTTAAAGTATTTGAATCCCATCACTGAGTAAGGGTAAGAGAAAAAGAGAAACTGGCCCAAAATCAACCAATGAGATTTCATGACTCAAGAAAACCTGGATCTCCTTAGTCCTAATTCTATATATAACCAGCATATCCTGCCTAAGATGTTGGAATCAAATATAGTTGCTCTTGACAGCCAGTTCCACCATGAAATCCAGGCTTTACTGAATGTGGCTTGTAAAACAAAGCTAATTTTTCTATTGCAGATTTCAGAAATTTTGTTCTCTGCATTGCTAAGCAAGAGACTGTAAAACATATTTTTGATCTTACTGAAGTAGTGCAGCGATGTTCATTTCGGAGCAATTATCTGCCCACTTGATCCTGTTATGGAAAAAAGATAACTTATTTCAGTCGTAGAAGATGTGTGTAGCTTCTTTTTCTTTCTCTCTTGGTTTGTGGAGTATATGGAGAGTTAACAAACATTATGAAAATAATTAGTATCAATTATTGGATGAAGCATGGGAGAAAGCTGAAAAAGAAAACGAACAGAATGTACTGGCCAAGATTTCTGTGCATTGCCTCTGTATTGGTATGACAGCAAAGGAATTAATCTGCGATGAGCATAGCGTTCTTTCCCTTTGTAGAAAGTCCTTTCCCCTTGTTCGTAATTTGGACCCTAGCAGTGATGAAGCATGAGGATCTATTTTTTTAAAAAGTAACTGCCTTAATTAGAATGTATTTAATTTGAAAAGCTTTGCATGCAAAAGACACAGAGATGGATCACTGTGGACCTCCCTGAGTTCAGCTTAACTTCCAAGTGTTTTTGTTTTTTCAGCAACAGCTCTTATTTCACAGTTCTTCCTGAAAAAATTGCCCTCATAGCTCGAAGAAGGTATCTCTCAATCTAATGTCAGGCTTTCTAAGGATAGGAATAAGTCATTTTCCTGCATGAGGGGTGGGGCATATACCATATTTTTTGGACTATAAGACGCACCAGTGTATAAGACGCACTAAGATTTTGAAGAGGTAAGTAAGCAAAAAATGGTTTTTGCCTCCCCTCAGCCCCCAGCAGCACTCTGCAGGCTTCAGCAGGGCTGGGGTAAGGCAAAAACACCCCCGTTTTTGCGAAAAATGGCCTGTTTTTTTTCTTTCAAAAACAGGGACAGTTTTGCTTTGCTCTAGCCCTGCTGAAGCTCGCAGAGTGCTGCTGGGGGCTGAGGGAAGGCAAAAAAGCCTCCGTTTTTGCAAAACCGTTTTTGGGAAAAACAGGCAGTTTTTCACAAAAATGGAATGTGGAGGCGGGGCTTCGGGCTGTATCCAGTGTATAAGATGCACCAACATTTCCATACTCTTTCAGGGGGGGGGGAAGGTGTGTCATACTCCAAAAAATACAGTATTTCTAATGTCTGAAGCAGTCAAGAACAGTTTCTCCCTGTCCTAGGAGCCAGAAGTGTGTATATAAGTGTGTGTCACTCTTACTTACTCACTCACTCTGCTTTTGCACAACACTGTGGCAAGGTATGTGGTCAATGTAAAAGCAGGCAATGCCCCAAACTAGATTGTCATTATAATAGTCTCTTCAGCCAAACATCTGTTACCAAGAGGTATGATTTATGTATCAGTTTTGCACTTGCGATGACGGCAAAAGCCCAACTTTATGTGATAATTGCAACACAATTCTATTTTTGTCATCTTTCAGTTCCTTGAATAGGTGTGGGCCTCTTCTGAGTTCATGCATGTGCATTTGGCTGCTGCAGAAACCAAGACCAATTACGGCTAACTGGAATTGCAAATAAATGAGGAAATGTTTGATTTGGATCCAGCAGTTTGGTTCCAAAAGTATTATATTTGACACAGCTGAGTCTCTCTGATTCAGTATTAGTTGACTCATCAGATAATGTGCCGGTAAAATTAATATCATTGGAATAAATGGGTAGCTCGCTAAGGGTGCCACAAAGTTGTTTGCTTGCTATGCATTCTGGGAGAAAATACTTCATTTCTTTCAGTCACATGTCTTAGGAAGTAGTGTTGATTTTGGATATTTCTATTCTGCCCTTGAAGCAAAGCACTTGAAGATGCCATGTCTTCAATAACAAAGTTTCAAGGCTGGCTTGCCAACATTAAACATAACAATGGAAATACATGAAGCAATTTATCAAAATGAGTGAGAAAAAAGCAAACTGAGCCATCTTTAAGCAACTGAAGTAATGAGCCAAGGACCCTCTTTGGGGGTGCAAGTCTTCTAGATGGATATTGCTAGTACATACTAACAAGGTACTCCAATTCCATCTCAGCAACTTCAGACTACAAGCTTATACAAGAGCAATGTAGCCTCTAGATGAAAACAGAGTACTAGGACTTCCTTCAACCCCTCTTGTGATATAGATGCTCATTAAATTGTTCTTTAATATGGACTAAGGACCTCTGAATTTCTCTGAACTCCTACACAATGTGCTGCTCATGCTCAAACCTGTTATAATCCATCATCTTTATTTTTTAAATAGTACTTTTCAAATAGTTTTTGAGAACACAACCATGCAGAATGCACAGCAGCAAGCCATAAAGAAATGGAGGAGGGGGGAATATTGTTAGTTTTACTGATTGATACCTCACCTTTCTACTCATGCAAGCACTCAAAACAACTAGAAAATTATGGGGAGCCGCACAAAGGGGTCAGTCAGCATAGAGAAGATAGATCAAATGGAGAAATCGTCTACAGCTGGGATTTGTTAGCTGGCTTACTTATTGGATGATATACAAGAAGCTTTAATTGCATTTTACCTGATATGTACTTTCTTACCACCATTACCACTTCCCTTCCACTGTCATAGTTTCTCAGTTTTCAACTGTTCTATGTAAGTCAGTCTCCTTGGACAGCTATTAACTCCCATCTGTTTTGCATTATACTCAGTGCATTTCTGTAGCCCATCGTCTTCTGCTTGAGTTTTTGCTCCACTAATATCAGTGGGGCTGCTGATTCCTTACCAGGTTTTTTGCTTCTTATCTTCAGATTGTCCTTGATTTATGACCTGCTGTTTATTGACCATTCCAAGTTCCAATGGCCCCAGAAAGGGTGCTCTGTGCCCTGTAAAGAACTTCTCGACATTATAAAACATTTTGCCACCCCATCTCTGATCACATGACCACATTTTGGGTGTTTGGCAATTGTCTCACATTTGACTGGTTGCCAAGCGCCCAGTGATCATGTGAAAGGATATCACAGGAAGAGCCTCATTCATCGTTCCTCCTAGTTTCTTGCTCCAGTTAGCTGCTCCTCACAGTCTAATTGCATGAGTGATTATCCAGTTCAGTGATCGTTTTCCTTTTTTGTTTTTTTACTACCGGTTCACTCGTGCATGCGCGCGATGCTTCTACACATGTACAGAAGCATCCGGGCGAGTGGGTGGAGCCTCCTGCTGCTGCAACTACTGGTTCACCCGATTTAGGCCAAACCAGCAAAAACCCACCCCTGATCCAGTTGGTACAAAGACTGGAGTCTCTGGAGGCTGAAAGGAGGACAACCATGGGATGTGATTTCCCCATTTCACAGGGAAATGAGTTCTCTTTATGAAGTAGATGACAGCAGCACATACAAGAGGGGCTATGAACTATGGAAGGCTTGTCCAATTAAGTATCTGAGATTGTAAACACTATTTCCACTTTTCACTTTTGGTGGAAGGCTCTAATTAAGGTTTTGTTTCTTTCAAATAATCTTTCACACCAATCCTTTAGGCTGTCTTTTTAGCTCAAGAATAAAACTGAATGTGCAAACAGAAACATGTCATATTTTATTTCAGTATTTATAAATGAGAAAAAATTCTTTTCAGTCTCCAGCGCTCATTTTGAACATTTAAAAGAGAGAAATGAATATGCTTCCTTCTGGAATGAATAGGGTAACCTACTGATGACCTGTAACATTCAGGAAAAATGTTTGAACACAGACAAATGGAGGTAGGTGGTGAGATAGGAGACTGTGCTGTCTTTGTGTGAGCATGTGTAATTGATTGAAATAATTCTATTTAAGTTTGTATGTACTATATAGCCAGTTGAACTATTTTCTTGCCATGGGTAAAACAAAATATGCTCTGGGGTATTTAAATCAAATACACAGGATGAACTTTATAATTCTTCCAAAAGTCATGATGCATCCTTCAGATGTTATTTATTTTTATCCAACTGTTGTTATTTTTGTAAATAACACAAGGCAGTGAACATGACCAATACTTCCCCCTCCTCCCTTTTCCCTACAACAACACCCCTGTGAGGTATGTAGGACTGAAAGTGATTGGCCCAAGGTCACCCACTGGCTTTCATCCTTAAGGTGGGACTAGACCTCATTGCCTTCCCATTTGTAGCCTGGGGAATTAACCACTAGATCAAACTGACTTTCTATTCTATTATACATAACTCTGTTCTGTTGTAATGGTGTATTGTACAGATAGCGTTCTGTTGTACAGATGAGACAACCAAGGAGATGATAATATATCTATAATTGTGTATTATCTAACTGTTTTCATAAACCAATTTTTAAATCACTTATTTATCAAAATTAGGCTAATTATATCTGAAAACATTTGAGTAGATTCTTTTTCATTCAAAACAAATATTTGCATCTTCAGATATTCATTGGGTACGAACATGATGAACTGCAGTAAATTGAGGGATAAGATATATACCACCATCTATAGTTAGGTGTGTTTTAAATCCCATAAAGTGTTCTTTTGTCTGCTACAATCAGTACTGTACATCAATGGAAACTTGTGTTGAGTGGATGAGCAAAATTCTGGGAATGAATCCCTGATGTGAAAACAAACTGTGCCAGCCCAAATTATTTTTGAGCTGGGAATGTTGCATCCTTTAACTAGATTGAGCAAATGGAATGGCGCTATTCATAAAGAACAGAGCTTATCTGTGCTCCAATTGTGGGGGATTAGGATGGATCTCTTCATGCTTTCAAAGAAGGTGAGAAACAAGCAGTTTATAACTGTATTTTATGTAACAGACACATAATTGTCCTTTTTTCTTTCATGGTACCATTTGGGGAAGAAAGACAAACAGGTTTCCTCAATGTTCCCTAGCTAGGACTTAATGTTTATCTAGATTAAATCTATACTCTATGTCATTTAATAGTTAATATCAAGCAATTTTTATTATTTTCAGAACAAATTATAATGAATGGCCACATAGTTAAAATATATGTTACATTTTAAAGACAATCCAGACTGGATTTCTTTTAAAAAATATGATTATATACAGCATTTAACTTGAAATGTTTTATTTAAGAAGTGGGGAATAATACTTTTAAAGGCATAAATCTTTTAATGTGGTTTGTTTCCAGTGACCAAACCATTCATTCTCTTAAACATTTGCATCTGGTATTCATTTTCTTCTCATTTTATAGGGTGTCAGTCATAAATCCCTTCTATGTAAAATCATATTGGTATAGTCTTATTGGTCTAGTGATTAAGGCTAGAAGCAAGGACTGTGAGTTCTACGCTTGCCTTAGTCCTGAAAGTTGGCTTAGAGACTTTGGGCCAGTCACTCTTTCACTGCCCAACTCACCTCACAAGGTTGTTGTGATGGGGAAAACAGGAGGAGGAAAGAGTACTGTGTATATTTGCCATCTTGAGTTATTTATGAAAAATAATAAAGGTTGGATATTAAATAAATAAATGTTTATGATTTCTTCATTTACCACATCCCATTAGTACTGATCAGATTGTTTATTATAGACAGAGGTGAATGACAATTATAGAACTGAAAGAGACAAAAAAGATGTCCTATCTATTTCCTTTCCCCACTCTAGTTTATTTTAGATGTGCCAGACTTTATTTCCAGATTTTATAGCTGGGATGATTTGTTGACCATGTTAGTTGACAAATGTAGAAGATACAGGTAGATCTCGACTTACAACAGTTCCTTTATTGACTGTTAAAAGCTACAATGACACTGAAAAATGTGACTTATGACCGTTGTAGCATTTCCCTGGTCACGTGATCAAAATTCAAATACTTGGCAACTGATTCATATTTATGACAGTAGCAGTTTCCAGGGTCATGTGATCATCTTTTGTGACTCTCAAACAAGCAAAGTCAATGGGGAAATTAGATTCATTTAACAATTGTGTTACTAACTTAACAACTTAACATGGGGGACTTTAACCTGCTGTCAGTAGGCGAAACCTCTGGGGTAGCTCGGGAGTTCATGGCTTCCATGACAACCATGGACCTGACCCAAGTAGTTGTAGGCCCTACCCACGAGGGCGGACACACCCTGGATCTAATCTTCGTCTCGGGACAGTGGAGTAGTGATCTGGGAATAGGGGATCTAGTCATCACGCCCCTGTCATGGACAGACCACGCTCTCCTTCGGCTCGACTTTCCGATCGCCGCACCTCACTGCGGGGAGGTGGAACCGGACATTCCTATATGGTTCCGCCCCAGGCTCCTGATGGACCCGATAAGGTTCCAAAGGGAGCTTGGGCCAATTCCTGTGGACTTGCCATGCGACTCGACTGAGGAGCTAGTGGCCGCATGGTTAAGTGCAGCCACGGGGGCCTTGGACCGAGTCGCGCCCTTGCGGCCTCTCTTGCGGCGACGAACCACCTGGGCTCCTTGGTTTACCGAGGGGCTCAGGGAGATGAAGCACCACAAGAGACGCCTAGAGAGCAGATGGAGATCTTCTCACTCCGAAGCCGACCGAACACTAGTGAGAGACCATATTAGGACTTACTTAGTGGCGATAAGAGTGGCCAAACGTGAGTATTGTGCCACTCTTATTGCATCCGCAGATAACCGCCCTGCCGCCCTCTTTGGGGTGACCCGTTCCCTCCTTCAACAGAGGCCGCAGGAAACCCCTTTACAGGGTTGAGCAGAGGAATTTGGGATTTATCTGCAGGAGAAAATCACTCGGATTCGGAACGAGTTACCCTCCATCGACAGTGGTCCAGTCGAGCGGGCCGAGGCTGTTCTTGTGACACCATCTTGGGAGGAGTTTGATTTTGTTACCACCGAGGATATGGACAAGTTGTCAAAGAGACTTAGGGCTACCACATGTTTATTGGACCCGGTTCCCTCCTGGCTTGTACTGGCATCCTGGGAGACGACACGAGGCTGGCTCCAGGGCATTGTCAACGCATCTTTGAGTGAGGGGTCCTTGCCTGCCGTCTTGAAAGAGGCGGTAGTAAGGCCCCTCCTCAAGAAGCCGTCCCTGGACCCAGCATTATTAGAGAACTATCGTCCCGTCTCCAACCTCCACTTTTTAGTGAATGTTGTTGAGAGTGTGGTGGCTCAACAGTTTCCGCGACACTTGGAGGAAGTTGATTATCTAGACCCGCGCCAGTCCGGCTTCCGACCCGGGCACAGCACCGAGACGGCATTGGTCGCGTTGGTTGATGATCTCTGGAGGGTGCGGGATAGAGAATATTCCTCTATCCTAGTCCTATTAGACCTCTCAGCGGCTTTTGATACCATCGACCATGGTATCCTATTGCGCTGACTGGGGGGGTTGGGGCTGGGAGGCACCGTTTTGCGGTGGTTCTCGTCCTACCTCTCTGGTCAGTCACAATATGTGTTGGCAGGGGGGCAGAGGTCGGCCTCAAGGCCCCTCATATGTGGGGTTCCTCAGGGGTCGGTCCTCTCGCCCCTACTGTTCAACACATATATGAAGCCGCTGGGTGAGATCATCCGTGGTTTTGGGGTGGGATATCATCTGTACGCTGATGACACTCAGTTGTACATATCCACCCCAGACCACCCCAACGATGCCGTCGAGGTTATGTCCCGGTGCTTGGAGGCCGTACGGATCTGGATGGGTGGTAACAAACTCAAGGTCAACCCGTCCAAGACTGAGTGGCTGTGGCTTCCGGTGCACCGGTTCAGCCAGATTATTCCAACTCTGGCCATTGGGGGCGAAACACCGGCCCCCGTGGAGAGGGTGCGCAATTTGAGTGTCCTCCTGGATTCCCGGCTGTCTATGGAAGATCATGTGGCAGCCGTGGCCAGGGGGGCGTTTCATCAGGTACGCCTGATGCGCCAATTGCGCCCCTTACTGGACCGGGGTGCCTTACGCACAGTCACTCAAGCACTCGTCACCTCTTGACTCCACTACTGTAATGCTCTCTACATGGGGCTCCCCTTGAGGTGCACCCGAAAGCTGCAGCTAGTCCAGAACGCAGCCGCGCGGGTGATTACGGGAGCGCCTAGACACTCCCACATAACACCTATCCTGCGCGAGCTGCACTGGCTTCCTGTGGTCTTTCGGGTGCGCTTCAAGGTCTTGACGACCATCTTTAAAGCGCTCCATGGCTCGGGACCTAGTTATATGCGAGACCGCCTCCTGCCCCATACATCCCTCAGACCGATACACTGCCACAGAGAGGGCCTCCTCAGGGTGCCGTCAGCTGGACAATGCCGACTGGCGACACCCAGGGGAAGAGCCTTCTCTGTGGCGGGGCCAGCCCTCTGGAACGACTTACCCCCTGAACTCCGCACCATCTCCGACCTCCGCCTCTTCCGCAAGTGTCTGAAGACACATTTATTCCATCTAGCCGACCTAGCGTAACCTCCATCATTGACTATTAGACAGTTTTAAATTTGGGACTTTTAATTCGGTTTTTAGCGCAGGGTTTCTAGAATAAGTTTTTAAAAATTTTATATGTCTTGTATGTGTTTTAACATTCTTGTGCGCCGCCCTGGGTCCGTTTGGAGAAGGGCGGGGTATAAATTTAATAAAATAAATAAATAAATAAATAAACTGCAGTAATTCACTTAAAACGGTGGCAAGAAAGGTAATCAAATAGGGCAAAACTCACTTAACAACTATCTTGATTAGCAACATAAATTTTGGCCTCAATTGTGGTCGTAAGTCAAGGCCTATCTGTGTAGTCCAAATGGATTGAAGGCCTCTACAATTAGGAAGCACATGTTATAATACCCATAATCTATCAGTTTTCTGTAAATCAGCACTTATTGAATTATCAAATTTTGAATTTATCAAAAAACCCATCTCCATGGGGATAGAAAATGAAAACTGAAAGAATAATAAATCAAGAAATGGAAGAACCAACTTGTCCTATTTGGGATCTATTTTCTGTTACTTTGAAACAAGCAATACTGTAGAGAAATGTAGATTAAAATGGGACCTCTTCTACTATAGGACATTTAAAAAAAATGTTGTTTCTAAAGCTGTATATTCAAGTGTATATTAAAAAGCAGAAAATTGGTCTTTTTCAGATGTCTCTACACTTTTTAGACATCGTGGAATAATTTATGACATTCATATACTTATTTTGATCTGTAGATGGCAGCAATCTTCTGTAGAAATGATATTTCAAATATTATTGCCTGCTTGGTTTGCAAGGACAGAAAATCCAAAAGCATGCCTTATTTTATTTTATCTTATATTTTTTAAGGCTGATTTTCAGCTTGAAATTTGCTTCTACTACAAGTTTAAAGCTGAAGTTGCTAACCTTTAAATGCTATATGCACATTTCTGTTTCCATCTTGAAAATACCAGTTAGTAACCATTGCCAATTCCTGGTCTTCTCCATTATTTTCAGGGCCAGTCAGAGGTGGCAGTTACTGGTTCCCCGAACTACTAAAACTTTCCGCTACCGGTTCTCCAGAACTGGTCAGAATCTGCTGATAATTCATATTAATTTCCTAATTAAAAAAAACACCTATCTCTGGATTTAGAGACTGGACAGTCATCCATCAAGGATGGTTCAGTGAATCCTACAATGTAGAGGGAGTTGGACTTGATGACTTCTGGAGTACTTTCCAACTCAATGATTCTGTTGAGATTTAAGTTATAAAAACTTGCTTAACTGTTCAAACCAGGAAGAGAAACCAAAATGGTAAACAATGTGTTCCACTAACACTGTCAATTTAAACAGGTTAATATGACATATAACTCCACTGACAATTGCCAGGAAAGACAAATTATATAACAGTCAATTCTGGAAATGCCATAAGAAACAGAAACATTCTATCATATTTGGTGTCTGTGGAGATTCTCAATCATCCAGGCCGTGGTTGTCCCAAATGTGTTTTTTTCAAGAGGCAACTGGACTTTCTGGGTTTTTTTTGGAGATGTTTCGCTTCTCATCCAAGAAGCTTCCCACAGGTGTTCAGAAAAACAGGTATACTGAGGTTTCTGAAAAGGTAGCTTGTTTTCCTTTGAAGGTGCTTCACTTCTCATCCAAGGAGCTTCTTGGATGAGAAGTGAAATGTCTTCAAAGCACAAACCAGAAAGTCCAGTTGCCTTTTGAAAAAGCACTTTTGGGACAACTCTGACCTGAGAATCTCCATAGACATTTAGCTATGCACTTTGGGATCAACATTCTTCGAATAGTGCGGGAGTATGAACAGATTTCCAGAAAAATTGCAGACTACAGGAATCATTTGCCATTCAGTTTGAGATGCAGACAGCAGTGACTTCTCCCCAACAGCCTGCGTCTGTGTTCAACAGTGAAGGGACACAGGGCAGAAAACATCCTGCAGAAAGCACAGTTCCAACTTCTCAATGAAAAAGAGTTGAAGAAACTTCTTGGATAAGAAGTGAAACATCTTCAAAGAGAAACCAGAATGTCCAGTTGCCTCTTGAAAAAGCACCTATCATATTTGGTGGCCATTCAAAAGAAAAAAAAAAAGAAAGTACTGGAAAGACATGCATGAAAATATTGCGAGTGCCCCTAAGGAAGATACAGGTTACACTTCTGTACACATGGTACTTCTGTATCATGAGCTCAATTGGTTGCCAGTTTGCTTCTGTGTACAATTCAAGGTCCTGATTTTGAACCCTATATGGCATAGGACCAAGTTATTTGAGGGACTTCTCCCTGATTATATCTACCTGTCCCACCAGATGAAGCAGGAGTGGTATGCAGCAGGTCCCATCCCCAAAGGAACTAAGGAACTCCCATCTGGTGGGACTCAAGTGGCCTGCCTTTTCTGCTGTGGCTCCATCCTCTGGAACATCATTCCCCTTGAGGTAACATTACTCCCATCTCAGTTAGTCTCCCAGAAGGCCCTTAATGTAAGTTTTTTTCCCGACCAGACCTGGAGGTCCCAGGGAAAGCATGCAAGGTGGATTTATGAGATTAATTTGAATTAAATTTGTATCAGATTTACTTTTAGAAACAAAGATATTTTAAATATCTTCCACATTTCTCTTCCTCCACCACCTCCTCCTCCTGACAGCCTGCAGGATAAACAGTCACTTCTAGACTTCCATCATTAGACTTGAAAGGGTGTGAAAACTAACAGTTGTAGACATAAGACCTTCTTGAGCCTAGTATACAAGCCCATAAATGCAGATGTAGAAACACATTTTCCCTACAGTTCCCATGGTATCAACAGACTCATTTAGGATGATTATCTTTTCTAAAGAACTGTTGCTTTCCTGACCACACAGTTAGACCTTTTTTATCCTGCTGGCTGTGATCTTCAGCCTAGACAGTTTGGCCTTAGGAATTTTGCCCGGTAATAAACTCATCACAATAAAGTCAAAGAAGGAGTTGGGGCAAGTCTTTCTATGAAGCCTCCCAGGGTTTGGCCTCAGTTCACAAAGCAAGTAATATGACTTACCCCCAGCTGGGCTTCCTAAGTTATATGAGGCAAATTTGCTGGTTTCTCTATTGGGAGCCAGAAGGAGAGTTTTTTTCTCTCCCTTTTTCAGGTTCCCAAACTTCTTTAGAAAGAACTTGTAATCAGCTTTTCTTGGGGGGTAACAATTGAGGACAGATAGTAATCTAAGCAGAATCCAATTCTTCTGCACTCTTGCTGGAGGGTGAAAGATTTAAAGCCGAAGCAAATAAAGTCAGCGATAGTTTTGTGAGATGGATTAGGTTGATGGGTAGTGACTAGCCCAGTAAATGTCAAGCTTGACTGAGGATTTGAACTTCTGCTCTCAGCTCCTAAGCAAACACATACATTGTTCCACCACACTGACTTTTGGGAATCTGTCTTTATTTTCCCATTTGTGTTGGGGGACTAATTCTGCAAAAGGGGGTGGGGTGTTCATGATGGCTGCATTTCTCTCTCATCTTGTCTCTTTTGTAACGTTTTCTCTCTTCACAGTAGTTTGCCAGAGATTCTCCTTGCCTGGAGTTCTATTCAAACAAGAGGATCACAGAGTAAGGAAAGATCTTTTAGTTACTGAATTCAACTCTTCTCTCAGAGCAGAAAAACCTCTGTGCTTTATGCCCTACTGTGGAATCAAGAAATACGACAGAACACAATCTTCACAAATAGCAGAGAGGATTTTGTTAAACAATTTCAGGGTCAACTTGTTTCCAAATGGTTCAGGTGATAATTGTAAACTTTCAGACCAGCCCACAAATTTCCTTATATACCTTCCGCCTACCAGACATGTGGAAATCAGCACTGGCCAACAGACAAGACCCACCCACCCCTCAGGCTGTTACAACACCAAAGAACAAGAAACACACAGATAGCTCCAATCAACCCCAATCTACCAATCATGATACAATTACACAGCCAATCAACCCACTCACAGCAACAAAACCACCACTCCCCTCCCCCCAAGATTTATAGAAAGACGGCAGATCCGAAGCTACAGACGTCAGCCTGAAGATGGTGAATGTGACCTTGCCGAAACATTGCCAAGACAATCTCAATCTTACATGGGAAAAGATATGCATGTATGTATGTATGTATGTATGTATGTATGTATGTATGTATGTATGTATGTATCTATCTATGTGTGTTACGTTTTTGAGCTGATTAATAAATAAGTCACGGTCATGATCAGCTCAAAAACGTAACACACATAAAAAAATTACACAACGGAACTCATGGCTTTCTGTCTAGATGGTCTCTGGTGATGAACCAAAAGGCAGAAAAGGAAACAGTATGTCTCCTCCCTTAATTGGGGCCCTAACAGGGTGTTATATTGTGTGTGTGTGTGTGTGTGTGTATTAGGGATATCATCATGAACTGAAGCAGGTTGGTTATCTGGCATTGTGACAAACCTCAGCTGTGATTGCAAGTTTGAAATCAACAGCAAAGAAAGAAGACCCCAAGATAAAGAAGCAACAATTACCGAAGGTGTATCAGAGATGGGTTGCTCCCCGTTCGGTCTGGCTCAGACGAACTGGTAGTGGCGGCGCCGGGTGGCTCTGCCCACCCACCTGGACACTTCTGCACATGCAGAAGTGTTGCAAGCATGCACACACAAGCATGAGCAAACTGCTAGTGCCGGGATTTGCAACCCATCTCTGAGGTGTATGAGTGAAAAAGTATGTGAAATGAGTAATATCAATAGCACTTAGACTTATATACAGCTTCATAGTGCTTTTACAGCCCTCTCTAAGCAGTTTACAGAGCCAACATATTTCTCCCCCCCAAACTGGCTCCTCATTTTACTAATCTCAGAAGGAGGGAAGTCTGAGTCAACCTTGAGCCAGTGAGATTTGAACTGCCAACTGCAGTTCACAGTCAGCCGAAGCATCCTGCAATAAACAATGAGCTTTTATTACCATAAAATCAATAATCCTACAAGTTGGGTAGGATAATATTGATTAAAGAGACCCACTTTGGTATAGTGGTAAAACTTAAGATGCTAAGGTGGAAACTGGGAGATTGTGAGGTTAAGTTCTCCCTTGAGTATGAGATGGTTGGGTGACTTTGGGCCAGTCGTTATCTTTCAATCCAATCATCTCACAAGGTGGTGGTTCTGAGGAAAATGGGAGAATATTTGCCACTTATTAATGTGGGATTAATAATTAAGGTAATTCACTTCTTTGTGTTACAATGTTACTGGTTTATTTTTGTTCCTTTGGACATCTTACTGCTGTGCTGCTGGACAAATATTCTCTTATTTTAGATCTTATTAGGAATGTTTTATTATGTATGCATGTTGTATCATGTACATTTTAATCTGTGTTGTAAACCATATGAATCTTTATGGAGGTGGGAAGTAGCAAAATAAATGTCAAAATCTAGGCTAAATAAAGTATTAAAGTAGAGATAATTATAATAACAATGCATTAAACTTAATTTATTAAACTTGTGTGCTGCTCAACTCTCAATGATTCTGGCAGCTCTCAACAATCTAATAAAGAAATTATAATAAAATAAATAGAACATGAAAAATAAAGATAAAAGATGGCAAGTGCAATTAAGTGAGGAGTCTCATTTACTATAGGAAATGTTTCAGAGTAACTTCATAATTTAAAAATGTAAATTATACATTCTGGTACATATGGCCTTAGGGTAAAATGACATATTTTTCCTACAGATCTTAGCAGCTATTCAGGGTGCATTTTTGAATCAGTTTTCTAATATTGTCTCTTGAGAAACCTTGATTAAGCCATCAGACTAGCATATTTTTCTTAACAAAAATCTGAGTAATTGGATTTTGAGTGGTAGCACCACTTCAAAATTTATCAAAACTAACACAGTTGGGCTAACAATGGATAGAACTAAACTGCTGTTGCAGATGTGGTGGAACAAAACTCCAGGAATTCCAAAACAGTTTATTAAGAAATCCTGAGAGTTCAGTTTCAGTTTATTTAAACTTATATACCGCTCCCTTTCCCGAAAGGGACTCGAGTGCAGCTCTAAAATATTTGAGGCAGACTCAGGGGTGGATTCCAGCAGTCACTACTGCTAGTTCATTTATGGCCGTGCTACGTGCTTGCTTCATGCTTGCTGTGTGTGTGCATGCGCAGTGCAATAAAAATTGCTCTCCACATGCGCAGAAGCAAAAAAAACAAGGCGCTGCCTGAAGAACTGGTTAGGGAGCATGGTAGGCCTGGGTTGTTGCCGGTTCCAGCCAAACCACTACCGGTTCGGCAAAACCGATCCGAACCAGTAGGAACCCACTTCTGGGCAGACTGACAATTAGTAGGCAACTTTGCTGAAAGAAAGCAGCTTACAAGTAGTCCTAAATTTACAAGCATTTGTTTAGCGACTGTTCAATAGCACTGAAAAAAGTGATTTATGACTGGTCCTAGCATTTACAACTTTTGCAGCACCCTCATGATCAAAACCCAGGTGCTTGGCAACTGGCATGTATTACAATAGTTGCAGTGTCTTGGGGTCATCTGATGGTCATTTGTGATCTTCCTGGCTGGTTTCTGACAAGCAAAATCAACGGGGACAGCCAGGTTTGCTTACTGACTGCATGATTGGCTTAACACATTTGCTTAACAACCATGGCAAAAATGATAACATTGGAAGCAACTTAAATTTAAGAACAAGTTTGCTTAGTGGAAATTCTGTTCCCTTGATCATAAGTCAAGAACTACCTGAATGTCCAAAATGGTCTAGGTAAAATATTAATGATATCTTGAATTTCCTGGAGAAATGTCACCCCTTGTTTGTCATCCATATGAAAATAAGGATCAATAGTTGATAGTAGTGCCAGGGCTGAACCCACTGGGTGAAAATTTGGAAGCCTCAAACTCCCTCTCACAAAAATCTTCCCAGAATTGCTTGGTGCTGTCCTCCTGAGGAATGACAGCATCTTCCTTGATCTCAATGGTCTCTTTGCCATCTTTGCAAGTGAAGGAGGAGGAGGTAGAGTTAAAATGAATTCTAGCATATATGGAGAACATAAATATCAAAATCCATAAAACATTAACTAGCACAGGCAAAAAATAAATAAACCTAGGAACAGTTCTTTGCTAACATTCCCCTTTGCCTCTAGAGAGTAGAAAGCCTAGGATACATATTACTTCTGTACCAATTTACTTATCCAGCTTTCTCCAAATTTCATCTTAAACTAAGGCTGAGCAAAGATGGTAGTAGCAAATTCCACTTAATTTTCTAAAAGGCAAGTCGTTGTTCTTTTCAGAAAAAAAGATAGAAGTCTTGGGAAGATATATATATAGTGGTAATTCATATTTGCATATGTATACATTGTGTATTCCATGTTTGGGAAGTAGCTTTAAATGTTGTAGATGCCAGCTGGCAATACAACAATAGCATTGTTATATTTTGGATTTGTAGTTATTAGCAAAGAGAGATGAAGCAATCACCATTTGCTCATATCGCTGCTTCAGATAAGTGAATGACCTGCCCCCCGATATTAGAACAACCACGGACCTCCGCTCCTTCCGACAAAAATTAAAAACACACTTCTTCTGCTTGGCCGGCCTAGGGTAATTAAACTGTTTTTAGGGGTTTTTTAGGGTTTAGTTTTAGTTTTATATGGGTTTTAGCGCAGGGTGAGTTTAATTCGTTTTAATATTGTATTTGTTCGTGGTTTTTAATTGTATTTTTAATTCCCTGTGCCCCGCCTCGAGTCCCTTCGGGGAGAGAGAGCGGGTTATAAATAATAATAATAATCATAATAATAATAATCATAATTCACCACGTGAACACTCAGGTTCATTATTGTGTTGCAAAATTCAATACATTAGATCAGTGATGGTGAATCTTTTTAGCACCAAGTGCCAAAAAAGGACCGTGCACGCTTGTCTGGGACGTAACACGGAAGAGGAGCTGCCGAGGGGGCATGCACGCACCGGAAAATGAACTTCTGGTTTCCAGCTGACCTGTGCGCATGCTCCTGACGGAAATTGGGAAGCCAGCTCTTCTAGTTTCTGACACTGCTGCATGCATGAAGGCTGGCTGGATTGTTACTTGTGCATGCACACCAGAAACCCAGAAGAAGAACAAGCAATGCCATGCATTCCAGGTGACATGGTTCCGCGTGCCACTTCGGGCATGTATGCCAAAGATTTGCCATTATGGCGCTAGACAATTGAAAGGACAGCTTTATTTTAACTCCATATTTGTAAGGCTGTTAAAATTAGTCCAGTTAAAAATATGGACCAAATTATATCCTCTTACATCCTAAGAAATGAAGTCCGATGACAATGAAATATCTTGTGAAATTGCTTTGCATTGTGGTATATTCACTGCCAGCATAGCATCAATCTTTAAACCATGAAGAACAAGTGTAAAATTAGAAATGCAGGGGGAAAAGTAGCAGTAAGGAGTTTATATCATATTTCGTAATGCTTAAAACTGAGTACAGGTAGCCCTCAATTTACAGCAAGTAAGTCAAAGACTACCTGTAATTGTAAGAAGTTAGTACCCTCTCCTAGAAAAATGAATTGTTTTAGGAAATATTAAAAGGGCAGAATATTTCTCCTAAAAGGGAGGAAGAAACTCAGGCCATTAAGGCCTGGACCAGCCTATTCTACATAACAAGGCAGAGCCATAATAGGAATCCCAAAGCCCTTTCATTATATCATCACCCAGCAAGAGTCAACCAAGTTTGGGACTCAGGACAGCATACTGAGTTGCCCCTGCATGGCCCCATGGGAGTCTGATCAACCAATCAGAATACAAGCTCAAATTCAAAACCCAACAGAGGGTATAAGTCCCTCCCTCCCACTCTCCCATGTGCCTTTTTGCCCAGGATCTCAAGCCATGTGGTCCTGTTCACCATTAAAACCATGCGCTTCAAGGTTCTGACGACCATCTTAAATAGGAGAGGAGAGGTGACATCTAGCAAGTTATCCATCTAGTCCTCATGAGGATTAGATGGCATCCATTGCACCTTAAAAAAAAGACAGTCATTCAAGATGACTAAGACACTGTAGCTGAAGCTGTTCGTTATTGCTCCAGACTCTCCCTGAAGCTGACTTAATAAACTCCAATTCAAAGGTTTCGCAACAGGGCCAGATTTTGTATCCAGTTCAAACTATGACCACCGCAGATCTTGACTGGTTATTCCTTTGCTTCTTGGCTTTCCCATATGTGCTTAGAAGGCAAACTTTGCTGGCTGGCTCCATATGGGAGAATGTCACAATACCTTCCCTTTCTTTTTAGAAATTGTTCCCTTTTCACTAGCTTCCTTTCTCTTTTTCTTTGCTTTCACACGTGGAAGCTTTCCTACTCCCTTCCCCTATTCTTTCCTTTGTCACTAATGTAGACCCTTTCTTTCTTGCGCCAACGTGACAAATCTCTAAGCAAAAGGAACGGGTTGTTCTTTTGTTTCTAGGTTCCGCTGTAGGTCTATAGAGACTTCAGCGCATGGACGAAATGATGATTGAGCTTCATTGAAGCAAAGAAACATAATTCATTGAAACTTTGTAACTTTGTTCTAACGTGCAACTTAAATTTAAAAACAATGAAAGAGAAGCATTAGTGCACAGAGGGCACAAGGTGGGGGAGGGGACCCCCAAAAGGGCACTTCCTGGGAGATATAAGATGGAATGGAAGTATTCTGGCAGAAGACACGGGAAAAATCTGCCATCCAGCAGACTTTACTGAACTACATAGTCATTATCAGCCATTGCTGGCTCAAAGAAGGAGTATAAAACAAGAAGTTACTGATAAGCTGAGAACAGTCTGGAATATAACACCCATTCAGGCCACTTTATACCACTGAGGTGTGTGTGTTTGTGAGGTAATATAGTCAATCAAATCTGAAGATATCAGTAGACAGAAATGAACTAACCAATCAGAGAAGATGACTCAGGATGGAATCAGAGGTGGGTTGCTGCCAAATCGGCCCGGATCAGCTGAACCGGAATAGAAGTGGCGGGAGGCTCTCCCCACCCCCATGCTTCTGTGCATGCACAGAAATGGCTCGCATATGGGGGAGTGCACCCGAACTGGTAGTAACAAATTTGGCAACACACCACTGGATAGAATACAGTGTTTTGGAAACAGTGCTTCAAAATACAGGTGAGAGATACATTTGCAGTGGGTTGGGAGGAATAGAGAAAGTTTTGTATGTTCTTGCAGTCAAGAAACTGGGGGCAGGTCATGCTAGAAATTGGCTAAGCAAAAAGTGCAGCTCTGGATAACTTCCAGCTAGGTTATCTTTTAGGAAATGAGATTTTGGAAGGGTAAAGTAATAAATACTGCATATATTAATCAGCATGGCTTTGCCAGAATCAGACACAGAATGCTGCTGAGAACCACTCATTTGAAGAATGAGCCAGGGAAGGAGCTGTGGTTTTCATATTTTGCCTACTGATTTTTCCCATGCTTTTAGTTGTGGTGTTATACTAAATAGGTATTTTGTTTCGTTCCAAGCAATGATTCTATGTTCCCCTAAGCAGTCATTATAGTATAGCATTGCACAAGAATAGGTCAAAATAATGGCTGGTTATTAATATAACTGGTGAGATGGAAGCCTCCTGTCCTCATTTCAGCACCACAACGCTGAAATAAGTTCTGCACTAGGGCAAAAGTTGCACGAAGGCCTTAAAAGCAGCTCATTTTAAATCATTTTTTAAAAAAAAATCCCTATTATTGTGAAGACCTAAAAAACAGAAGAACCCTGAGACGTATTTAAAGATGTAACTTCTTTAAGAACCCCATTATGATGGATTATTTCATCAAATTCTTCTTCTTTCTTCAATCAATATTTCAGTTTCTTGGGGCCAAATGTGGTATAGGAATAGCAATGTATTGCCCTCAGAAACCTACAAGGTTCCTAATGAATTTCAAATCCAAGTGTGCCTGGACTACGTGAATAACACTGGGACATATTTCTTGTTTTATTCACTAGTCAAAGATTTATGTAGGTGTTCAATATCATGTATTAGCTTCCTTTCCATTTTTCACTTGCTGCATAGATTTTCTGTAGGTTCCTGTAAAAGCAGTGCAATTACAAGAAAGGTAATCAGAGTAATTCTTTAATTACATTAGAGTTATTCAATTCAGAGGGAATTGGATGGCATAACTTAAGTCATGTCTGCTTCTGTGTTACAGACACAAACCCTTATATTGGTGGAAATGACAAAAGGATACAATGACAAATGTGGAGGCTAGTTCACCCTGAAATAATAATAATGATGATAAAAAACATGGCTGGAAAAATAGTGCATTTTCTATGCTTTCTATGCAGAGAAGCAGCATGTCCGTCAGAATAGCAATATGATACCAGAGCCCTGCAGGAACCATTTTGCTCCACATAGGATTACAGCTGCTATATATTAAGTGGGCCCATTGCTTTTTCGATGACTCAATATAGCTTAATCTCAGTAGAATATTTGATCTGAAGAAAAACATGACACCAGGAATGCTTTTACATTGTTATGTCTCAAAAGTAAGTATGCCTATACATGTTCACAACACTCAGGTGTATTAAATGCAAGGTGACTTGTACAAATTATTAATTGATGGGCTTGGCATCTTTCCCAAAGAGTAATGATCTTATCTGCATCTGTTGAACAATAACTGCTTCCACAGAACAAAACTTATGGTTTTCTTATGGTTTATAGAAAGTGTGATATGGGAACAAATACTGGTCAAGTGACTTCAAATACAAGAAAAATGGTAGAGTAGTTTGGTTGAAGGGTCACCGTTCATTTGAAGAACAAGGTGACCAAGTTTGATAAAATTTAGTTTTGCAAATATATTCAACTGGGAAGTGTTTCAATAAGATACCAAACAACATCCATTATAATAATATTAATGGATTTGAAGGATTTTCAGACATTCAGCGGTTTTCTGAAATGGCCTATCCCATTTTAATTACTTTGAAAACTTTTATAATTGAGACAAGTAATTACTTCAATTACAAATAATTGAATGGAATCATTTTCTCTATCTCTCCACACACATTCTGCTTACTATTAAGCAATTCCCAAATTGCTTTTTCTCCAATTCCCAGTTCCACAACTGCCATGTTCTTCAAATGTGTTGTGATTATAACTTGCAGAATTGACAGACACATGAATACCTAGAAGGCCCTAAACTAAATAAGACTATTTTAGTCATTTAACTATTTATATGCAATTATTCCTATCTGGTCATTTCTGTTTTCTTATTATTGCTGGTTTAAAAATAAACGTTGTGCCTTTGTTGCCAAAAATATTAAAATGTAGATTAGATATTAATTCACTTACTAAATAGCATTGTTACATGGAGCACATGTGTTGAAGAGAGTTGAGATGCATTCACTGATCAATCAATGTACAGGAATAATATTGTCTTTTTTCTTTCATAAGGTCAGATATTTATTTCTATAATGCATTGCTCAATGTTCTGCCTCTGCAAATGTAGAGCATATGATCAAATCTGAGAAAGAATGATAACCTGTTAACAAAATGTGATCAGTATCTACTCAAAGGTTGACTTTACTAGAACTTAATTAGAATAAATATAAATGGATCACCATTACAGGATTAGCATTTGTTTAATTGCATGGATGTCTATAATGCTGTTTTGACCAAGCTGGACCAATTCCTAACTGTGTTTATATTAATTGATATCTGCCTTGCTTCTCCATCTCCTCTCTCTATTATATAACAAGATATCCTCAATAGAATTGTTATATATGTATATATGAGAGCTAGTGAGAGTTCTGAGATACACCATACTAAGATTTACTTTGTTCCAACATGGCTTCCTGAATAAGCTTTAATTGGCTGAGTTCCCTGTAATGCCCAGCTGTCATTGCTGTGCAAATCTTCAAAGGGATTTATTCAAGCTTCCCTTTGAAGTGATGCAACAAATCATAGTGCCCCTTCAAAGGGCAGAACAATCCCATCTCCTGCTGTTTTGCTTTGGGTTGATGAGAGTCTTATCAAATTAAATGGCCAACTAAGTACGTAATGCTTCATGGAAGTAGGTTGTATTCCCTCCGCAAGGCAATGCATCTCACCGAGGCAGTGTGTAGATTCAGGACTGTCTAATTTCTGTAGGCCCACAAGCCAGGGTTTACACAACATAGGAAGAAATAATCAAATGATTTACCATGGTGAACGAACCTGTCAGTGGGTTGGGCCCCATAGAAAAACATCCAGTTTCTTGAACTCAAGCAGGATGAAACTGATCATACTGTTCCTCCTGGCAAATCAATATAACTGTATATATATACACATACTACATACTTGTAAAGCCTTTTTGTCATCAGAAATGGCAATTCCATTGATCTTGCTGATGACTGATACATTGTTTGAATCCTATGTGCTGTATTAAACTTTAGGACTTAATTTAAATCCCGTATTGATTTATGTCCCTGACCATGTGCAGAGTAGACAGTATCAGAGCAGAAGTATGAGAGCAGAAGTCATTTCCAGGCATCTTCCCCCATCTTTTGGTGTTCAAAGGTCAAGCTATCTATTAAGATGCACAATTTGTAATGCTTAAGAAATAATGGAAATTCAGCTCTCAGCAGCAGTCGTTGGAGTTAGTAGCTTGTATTATTCTGCCAAGGTTGGAGTTCAAAAGGGAGCTTGAAGAGAAGCTCAAGTTTCTATTTAAGAGATGGATTTGTAGAATGAGTGAGAAGTCAGAAATAGTTATCGAAACAATGTCCATTATGTTTCAGATAATTTTCTCCTCCTTCAGGGCAATTCTTGTAATTCTACTGAGGACAGAACAAGTTTGTGTCAATTACTCCGTCTTCATTTTTTTCCAGCAGAACAATGAAAATTGCCCTGAAGAAAAAGAAAATTGGGCATTTTTCCAGTTTTGTTTCAGTGCCTTCTGGCAGAAAGGTGGAGTGCAGATTGAATTATTATTTGTAATAGAAAAAAATAACCTCTTAACATCGTAGTTCAGCAACATCTGGAGGGCAACAAATTCCCCACTTTTGCAATAATGGTTTCTTTATAGCTGAAATGCTTGAGAAATATATCCTTTGAAATATCAAAATAATCAGTCAGGAGAACCTCAATAACTTTCTTGTCCAAAATATTAGGGAGAATTCTATGTCAAGCCTAATAAAGTTTAAAGTTTATTGATGGCAATAATGCTACATTTCTGCTGCCTTCGACCAGGGGAAAAAATATAGTTACTGGGAACAGTCTGGCTCCCCAGCCTTGGGGTTCTATTTGATTAATATGTTTGCCCAGATCACACAACTTCCTGCTCTCACCATTATACAATTAAAACCAATGCTTCACTGCCAGTGGTTCTGATAAAAAATTAACAAGTTTGAGTCAATAATTTATTCAACCATATAACATTTTCAGAGACGTATTTCTTCATGGACTTTGTTCCCGTGGGTTTGACAGATATTTGTCATTTGCCATTGTTATTAGTGTGCTCCAAAATTCAGTAAAAACGAAGCGAACTTATTATGTACAAATGGATGGATATACAAAAGACAGATGGGAAATGTGTCAGAAAGTATTACGGGCCACATTTCCATTGATTCTGGATGATTTCAAAATTCAGTCAGCAAGATGGCCTTACGGGAAATTGTTCAGGATAGAAAAATATATCGTACTTTTTGCTATTATGTCAAAATATTTGCTAAAATAAGAGAATTTCCATGATCTTCCATAAGTTACATTATAAATAAATACAGGGCACAATTTATTCATCTTAATCAAATTTAGGTCCCATTAGTGGCAGAAAATAAATTGTTCACTCACAAAGGGCAGAGGGTTTCAGTACTTTTCAAGCAGCATTGAGCCATCACTGTATAAATGCAATAGTAACATTCTCAAGGACACAGTATTTCCATCAGTGGAAAAAATAATTAATCCGCTGGATATAGCGCTCAATTCTCCCCCCCCCCTTTTTTTTCTTTTAGTGTAACTGGGTCATTGCTTGATGTTGGGTTTTTGCTGTATCATTTTTAAATGGTGTTTATAATTTAGGAATATATTCTTGCATTCTAGTTGAAGGATTACTTTCGTAAATAAAATTTGGTCTAATTTTGCTAATTATTCTGATTTCTATAAAAATTAGGCAAGTTTTAACTGCTGGATCATGGAGTTTTACCTCTAGTTTTCTAAATAAAGAATAAAGCCCAAGTGTGGGAAATTTTAGGGAACATTGAACATCCAAGAGTATAAATGCAGTTATGCCTTAACGTTACATTGTGTTGCTGGAAAGAGAGAGAAGCTCCAGGATGTATAAATCACAATTACAGAAGAAAATAGCAGCACTTACCTCAAAATGGGTAAAGGCTAGAAATGAAATGAAATTAGGTTTTGTTTTCATTCCTAATAAATGTTCACCATTGTGTTATGACAGAACATTTATATACAGCGAGATAATAAACTCATAACAAAATCTAAAATTTCATTAGTTTGAGTGATGTTATGCTATTAAATAAATGTTAATAGGGCTAGTTAAACCTTGTAAGATTGTGCCAAAGCAAAGCTGGAAATTATAGCACTTGTGTATTTTGGTATGGAGAATATAGTGGGCTGTTCTTGTTTCCACATGCTGATTGTTATTATTATTAAAGTAGGGGAAGGCCATTGTTCAAATTTCACTCAACTCCCAACAAGTTCTTTAGAAACATAATTTCATAGTTTCATTTATATCTCTCACTATCATTTATTTCCACTACTTGTAAATATTTTGCCCTTAGGAATTCTTTAGGGCATCTGAAAGTGCACACTGGAAGCTTAGTTCATCAAAACATATTGCTGTGATGCTGAATGCAATATGCAATATAGCCGGTGGGGTTTTTTTTTATAGTACCGCAAAGAAAACAAACTGTGTAATAGGACAGAACATGCTGTATTAACCTTTTTTCTTTGTCCAAACATGTATGTGTTTGCGTGTCTGTGTGTGGATGCCAAAGAGGAAGTCTTGAACACATTGTATTTCCCAATAATGTAATTTGACAGCTTTTAACTAGTAAATAATAAAAAGAGGCAAAATTGTGAGTGTTTTATATGTGACACATTCAAAGTCAAATCCACATGGATTATCCAGCATGAGGTAAAGCAAACATAAGGGACATACATGCAGAGGTTTATGTGGCTGACTTTTCAATAAAAAAAAATGGGGTCAAGGGCTCATTATGTCATTATAATGAACCTGTATATCAGAGATAGTATTCAGCAGGTTCTGACAGTTCTGGACAACCAGTAGTGGAACTTTTGAGTAGTTCAGAGAACCAGTAAATGCCACCTTTGACTGGTCCTACCCCCATCTATTTTCTGCTTCCTGAGTCCCAGCTGATCAGGAGGGAATGGGGATTTTACAGTATCCTTCCCCTAGAGTGAGGTGAGAATGGAGATTTTACAGTATCCCTCCCCTGCCACACCCACCAAGCCATGCCCACAGAACCAGTAGTAAAAAAATTTGAATCCCACCACTGCTGTATATACTTTTTAAAAAAAAGGTTGCTTATGACTGGGCTACTGTAGGAGCAGCCAATAGGACATTATTCAGAAATATATAAGAGCTGGAGTTATAGCTTTACTTGAGAGTAAGACACCATCAAAATCCATGAGTTTCCTTATGACCATGTGCCAATATGATTGGGATAGTATAAGAGAAATGCTACACCAATGATCTGCTATTTTTTACCCTGTTTTCCTCATATCGCGCCTTGATCAGGAGGAGACCCGGGGGTCGTTTTGCCTCCGGAGGGACGTTGCCAGCCCTCATTGCCCATCGTGGAGGGCTGGCCATGCAAGCTGACCCACTGGCCGTCACGCCGAGCCGCCCGGATTCAGAGGGCGAGCCTGGGCTGTGACGGGAGAGAGTGGAGACGCTGGGAGCGAGGGACGCGGCCAGAGTCGGCCCTGCGGCCTAGAACGCCCCGGCCTAGAGCGTCCCGGCATATCTTGGCGTTGGGGGGCGAAGCCGGGACGCGGAAGAACTAGAGGGTCCGGCCGGAACATCTGAAGGGCCGGACTGAGCCGTGCCGGGAGGATTTTATTACGATCCGACCCGAGTGTGATCTTACCGACTGTTCCAGGAAAGGAGGGGAGAGTGCTGCGGGAGCTGCGGAAGCTGTGGATGGAAGGTTGGATGGCTGGAGGCGACGGACGGGAGCTGGAGCTGGTATGGAGAAATGGAAGAAGAAGCTTGCGAGAGGAGAGATTGGAAGAGAGTGATATGAAGAGAGGAGAGAGGAGGAGAGAAAGAGGGGAAGGAGAGAATGAGGAGGAGATGGACTGGAGATGGATTGGAGATGGAGGAGAGATGGAGAGATGGATTGGAGATGAAATGGTGATGGAAGGGAGAGGGATTGACGATGGAGATGAAAGGAGTTGGAGATGGAGGAGAAAAGAAAGAAGAAGAAGGAGATTGAGAATGTGTAGAAGAAGGAGAATGGACTGAGAGAAGCCAAGCAGCCAGGTCGGAAACGGTGGAACAACGGCGCAGAAGGGCTCAGGAAGATCCAAAGTGAGTGCCTTGGACAGGAGGAAGTGAGCCGGGCCAGCACATGGCAGCATCTTTCATCAGGCCACACGACAGACCAACTAGTCGTGTGGCACTAGGTGCGGACTTGGGCCTGTGTGGCCGAGAAGAACAGTCGGCTGGGGTTTGTACAGGGACTAACCTTCGATCTGCCCATATGCAGGACCCCTAGACTGATAGACTAAGACCAACTGACTTTTTTCCCTCCTGCCCCCCCTTAAGGTCATCTATTGCACTTTATTCACCTGTCACTTTATTGCTGCTCCTCTGGACTCTTAGCGGACTTCCTATTATCCCCCCGGACCTAGACGACTATCGGGGGTTCCAAATTATTCTAGGTGTGATCTCCTTTGCCTGCGGGAGTCTCCCCTCTCGCAGGCCTGGCCCCCTTATCTAACACGAGCCCACCTCGAGGATGGACTGATTGCTCCTGAGAGGTGGGCGAAGTGCAGACTAAGGGGTTTTTTATTTAAACATTTTATTCGACTTTTAGGGGGTTCCAGGGAGGGGGGGAGGGAGAGTCAGGTGGGGGTATGCCAAAAAGGGCCGGCAGGAAGCGGAAGTAGAGTAACGGAGGAGGGGGGAGGGGGGGTCATTTCCACTGGGGTATTTTCCATCAATACGGTCTTGGGGAGGGGCAGGGGCGGTGGGAAGGGGGATGGACATCACCAGTTGGAGGACCGGGGCCGCTGGTTATGGGTGGTCACGTGCTCCAACTCCCCCTGTCCCCATCGCAGACTAGGTGGGCAAGAACCACAGACCCGGGGCCCTAGGCTGATGCTATGCAACGCCAGGTCCGTGGTACAAAAAGCCCCCCTCATCCATGACCTTGTGTCAGAGGGGGACCCGGACCTGGTAGGCATTACGGAAACCTGGTTGGGCCACGAGGGAGGACATCCCCTCGTAGAAATGTGCCCACCAGGATACCGAGCCTTCCATCAGCCTAGGGCCCTAGGGAGGGGTGGGGGGGTGGCGATTATGGTTAGGGAAGGTCTTGAGCCAAAGGAGACCACGATCCCTCAGACGACCGGGTGCGAGTCCCTCCTTGTGAAGTGGGGCCTTGGGAGGCAGTTGGGCGTGTTAGTTGTATACCTGGCTCCTCGCTATGCAACAACAGCCCTGCCCGAGCTCCTAGAGGTGATAGCCGAGGCGGCGGTTGAGACCCCCAGACTTTTAGTCATGGGGGACTTTAACCTGCCGTCGGCAGGCGAAACCTCTGGTGCAGCTCGGGAGTTCATGGCTTCCATGACAGCCATGGACCTGACCCAGGTAGTTTTAGGCCCTACTCACGAGGGCGGACACACCCTGGATCTCATCTTCGTCTCGGGACAGTGGAGTAGTGATCTGGGAATAGGGGATTTAGTCATCACACCCCTGTCATGGACAGATCACGCTCTCCTTCGGCTCGACTTTCCGATCGCTGCACCTCACTGCGGGGAGGCGGAACCGGACATTCCTATATGGTTCCGCCCCAGGCTCCTGATGGACCCGATAAGGTTCCAGAGGGAGCTTGGGCCAATTCCTGTGGACTTGCCCCGCGACTCGACTGAGGACCTAGTGGCTGCATGGTTAAGTGCGGCCGCAGGGGCCTTGGACCGAGTTGCGCCCTTGCGGCCTCTCTTGCGGCGACGAACCATCTGGGCTCCTTGGTTTACCGAGGGGCTCAGGGAGATGAAGCGCCACAAGAGACGCCTAGAGAGCAGATGGAGATCTTCTCACTCCGAAGCCGACCGAACACTAGTGAGAGACCATATTAGGACTTACTTAGTGGCGATAAGAGTGGCCAAACATGAGTATTGTGCCACTCTTATTGCATCCGCAGATAACCGCCCTGCCGCCCTGTTTGGGGTGACCCACTCCCTCCTTCAACAGAGGCCGCGGGAAGCCCCTTTACAGGGTCGAGCAGAGGAATTTGGGATTTATCTGCAGGAGAAAATCACTCGGATTCGGAACGAGCTACCCTCCATCGACAGTGGTCCAGTCGAGCAGGCCGAGGCTGCTCTTGTGACACCATCCTGGGAGGAGTTTGATTTTGTTACCACCGAGGATATGGACAAGTTGTCAAAGAGACTTAGGGCTACCACATGTTTATTGGACCTGTGTCCCTCCTGGCTTGTACTGGCATCCTGGGAGACGACACGAGGCTGGCTCCAGGGCATTGTCAACGCATCTTTGAGTGAGGGGTCCTTGCCTGCCGTCTTGAAAGAGGCGGTGGTGAGGCCCCTCCTCAAGAAGTCGTCCCTGGATCCAGCATTATTAGAGAATTATCGTCCCGTCTCCAACCTCCACTTTTTAGTGAAGGTTGTTGAGAGTGTGGTGGCTCAACAGTTTCCGCGACACTTGGAGGAAGTTGATTATCTAGACCCGCGCCAGTCCGGCTTCCGACCTGGGCACAGCACCGAGATGGCATTGGTCGTGTTGGTTGATGATCTCTGGAGGGCGCGGGATAGAGGATATTCCTCTATCCTAGTCCTATTAGACCTCTCAGCGGCTTTTGATACCATCGACCATGGTATCCTATTGCACCGACTGGGGAGGTTGGGGTTGGGAGGCACTGTTCTGCGGTGGTTCTCATCCTACCTCTCTGGTCGGTCGCAATATGTGTTGGCAGGGGGGCAGAGGTCGGCCTCGAGGTCCCTCATATGTGGGGTTCCTCAGGGGTCGGTCCTCTCGCCCTTACTGTTCAACACATATATGAAGCCGCTGGGTGAGATCATCCGTGGTTTTGGGGTGGGATATCATCTGTACGCTGATGATACCCAGTTGTACATATCCACCCCAGACCACCCCAACGATGCCGTCGAGGTTATGTCCCGGTGTTTGGAGGCCGTACGGATCTGGATGGGTGGTAACAAACTCAAGCTCAACCCGTCCAAGACTGAGTGGCTGTGGCTTCCGGCGCCCCGGTTCAGCCAGATTATTCCAACTCTGGCCATTGGGGTCGAAACACCGGCCCCCGTGGAGAGGGCGCGCAATCTGGGTGTCCTCCTGGATTCCCGGCTGTCTATGGAAGATCATGTGGCAGCCGTGGCCAGGGGGGCATTCCATCAGGTACGCCTGATGCGCCAATTGCGCCCCTTACTGGACCGGGGTGCCTTACGCACAGTCACTCAAGCACTCGTCACCTCTCGACTTGACTACTGTAATGCTCTCTACATGGGGCTCCCCTTGAGGTGCACCCGAAAGCTGCAGCTAGTCCAGAACGCAGCCGCGCGGGTGATTACGGGAGCGCCTAGACACTCCCACATAACACCTATCCTGCGCGAGCTGCACTGGCTCCCTGTAGTCTTTCGGGTGTGCTTCAAGGTTTTAACGACCATCTTTAAAGCGCTCCATGGCTCGGGGCCTAGTTATATGCGAGACCGCCTCCTACCCCATACATCCCTCAGACCAATACGCTCCCACAGAGAGGGCCTCCTCAGGGTGCCGTCGGCTGGACAATGCCGACTGGCGACACCCAGGGGAAGAGCCTTCTCTGTGGCGGGCCCTTCCCTTTGGAACGACCTACCCCCTGAACTCTGCACCATCTCTGACCTCCGCCTCTTCCGCAAGTGTCTGAAGACACACCTATTCCATCTAGCCGGCCTAGCATAACCCCCATTACTGACTCTTAGATAGTTTTAAATTTGGGTTTTTTAAATTTGGTTTTTAGCGCAGGGTCTATTAGAATAAGTTTTTAAAAATTTTTTATATGTTTTATATGTGTTTTAACATCCCTGTGCGCCGCCCTGGGTCCGTTTGGAGAAGGGCGGGGTATAAATTTAATAAAATAAATAAAATAAATAAATAAATATGTCCCAATGCATCATATTAGAATGGGTGGCATGGTGTGAATGAGGCAAATGGTAAAAGTTTCCCTATCAGTTGTGTCTGACTCTAGGCCTAGGGCATGGTGCTCATCTTCGTTTCTTGGCTGAGGGAGCCAGCATTGTTTGAAGACAATTTCCGTAGTCACTTGGAATAAGTGCATGGAATGCTGTCACCTTCCCACCAATGTGGTACCTATTTATCCACCTGCATTTGCATCTCAAAGTCAGGCTGTGGCTCTCCAGCTGACAAGCTCAGCATCTTTACCTGATGACTGGCTGGCAAAAGAAAGAGCAATCTCCCTTATTGTGGGGAGAGGGGCTTAGGACTTTTGCAATCGGGGCAGGACAGGACATGCAGGTAGAAAGCCCATCATGGCTCTGATTTGAAGGGGAGGATTTGAAATGCTTGATCAATACAATTCAGATGAGCTATGCCTGAGTCTTGTACCAAAACTAGAGTCTCAAGATATCACTGAATTGCAATTTGTTGTTAAAAATGCCATATAAAGGTTGTTTCAGATGCCGATTAGAATTTGGGTGCCCTCCTTTCATAGTGCCCAGAACAAAGCAGCATGCTTCCTGAACCACTATGAAGTTGGCAGAGATATAAAGCAATGAACGACAACAGTGGAAAAATGGTTAACCCTAAGACAAACAAATTAGACATATACTCCTGAGAAAATAATATCAAAGCAAACTACAAATGTGTTCAGATCATTCAAAAATTAAAAGCATGATTGGTCTTGCTTCAATATTTAGAACATATGCAGCTGCTTTCTGTGGCTTTAATGTCTTTAAAGAAGTTGTTTCAATATAATATACTTCATAAGCTGGAGATCCACAAAGAATAGTATGTGGATTTTCCTATAACAATGTTAGAAATCATTGGTTTGAAAATGTGGTGAATGGCCTGACCCTTTTCCTACTCTTTGAGTACAAATTAACATACTTCCTCAACTGTTATGAGTGATCAAGCACCAGGTGACCTTCTATTGCCTTGTAGGAAGACTAGTTTCAAGGTTAGGGAAAGAAGCCAACTTTTTCAGAGGCAACCAGTGAAAGATAAGGTAATGAGAAACACTTGATGGAATAAAATGTTTTACAGTTTTTACAAACCTAGGCCTTGGCGGAATCAGATAGAGCTGCAGATTTGCTTCCATGCATATGGACTTGTGATCTCTTCTTCATGAGCTTCTCCCAACGTCGATAGAAGTAAGAAGCAAAACTTCCATAAGAGGCATTCTAATAAATTATTCCATGTCAGACACAACTACCGGTATATAATCCATTCCTCTTTTTCTGTCAGTTTCCTTAAACCAAGAGATATGGATTGAATGAGTCAATGTTAACAGAAGTGCCTATGTCTCTCTAACCCTCTTAATTTGTCCTAAACTCCGTGGAGCAGGTTAAAAAAAAAATTTAGGCTACTTGAGGGGATTATTTCTGACAAAAGTTAGGGTTAGGATTTTAGCCACCCAGGAGCATCCACACGGTATGTTAAAAATATCATGATGAATGCCAGAATGATACAATTGAAGCTCTGCTTGTTTTTTAAGTGCCTCACACATAAAAAGTGGGGGAGCTTCTATTGCACCATTGTGCTACCACTGAGACTTTGACCACATCCTGTGGATAACCTTGCTTCAGAATCTGAAATGTTTCAAAATTTGCACTTTTGCTTCATACGCTTGATATATCAATATCTTCTTAAATCTACAATTGAAATGGGAGAGAAGGCAGGTAAATATCTTTGCATCCATGCCTTCGGTGGTCTCTGTTATCTGCCTTTAACACAAATATATTTGTGAAGGTTTTGACTGCACAAGAGTAAAATAAGCATGTATATTTCCCAGGATTATTTCTTATTTTGTGCGTCCTCACATACTCCGTATCATTAAATTCAAGAGGAAAAAAAAACTGGAGAAGAGAGTGAGAATAGTGTAAGAAAAAAAAAGAGGACGACTTGTAGAGAATTTTGTACTATGCAGGGGTACTATATCTGAAAAAAAAATCCCTATAATCCATAAAGGTAAAGGTTCCCCTCGCACATTTGTGCTAGTTGTTCCCGACTCTAGGGGGTGGTCTAATCTTTGTTTCAAAGCCAAAGAGCCAGTGCTGTCTGAAGACATCTCTGTGGTCATGTGGCCGGCATGACTAAATGCCGAAGGCGCACAGAACACTGTTACCATCCCACCAAAGATGGGCCCTATTTTCTACTTGCATTTTTACGTGCTTTTGAACTGCTAGGTTGGCAGAAGCTGGGACAACTAATGAGAACTCACACCATTATGCAGTGCTAGGGATTCGAACCACCGAACTGCTGACCTTTTTGATCGACAAACTCAGTGTCTTAGCCACTGAGCCACCACGTCCCTAATCCATAGATGGCAGCAAAAAGAGGTAGAAACTCTTTGTGACCCTTTAATGCCCTTTGAATTTTTGAAGCCTGAGTATAATGGTCCTAGTTCCTGGGCCTCTCTGAGTTTTAGAAAGATGAAGGGATATTTGGGAAGATCAGCTGAGGTAGAAGTGCTCTATAATCCACATGGGCATAATAATTCAGGTTTCTGGACTGAGTGGAGCGAAAAGGATCTAATATATTTAGAACAGGGTTATGGTTTCACAAACTTTGACAGACATGTATTGAATGTCTTTTATTCTGAGCTCTAAAGAAACATAAAAGCACATCAGTCAGTCTCAATTAATGTGAAAAAGTTTGAGCACCACCAAGAATGTGCTTTTTTCACCATCAAAGTGGTCTCAGCTGAACCATGTCAATAAACAGTGATCTGGTTTCATTTACTGTATGGGACCTTGATTATCCCTTTGTTCTGAGGAGAAAGATAAAAAGCAGGAATATGCATTTTATCCATCTGAAGAGGTTTTTTTTAAAAAAATCCTGTGTGGGTTCTGTTGGAAGAATAATAATCATATAAAAAATATTAAAGGAGCAACTTCTTCTGTAATGACGACACGTTTCAGAGGTGCCACAAATGTTTTCAGGGAAATCAATCCTGGGATAATCTAAGGCATGGGTCTCCAACCTTTGCAACTTTAAGTCTGAAGGACTTCAGCTCCCAGAATTCTCCAGCCAGCTTTACTGGCTGGAGAATTCTGGGAGCTGAAATCCTTCAGACTTAAAGTTGCAAAGGTTAGAGACCCCTGATCTAAGGAACATGATTTATATTGGAGTGGGGTGGGTTATGGGACAATATTGATTATTAATACCGTGTTTCCCAAAAAATATGACATTTCTTATTTTCTTTTGAGCCCCAAAATAAGCACTTGGCCTTATTATTTTTTAGGTGCAGGAGTCAGTGAGCGTTGTCACTTCATGGCTGCTGCTAGGTTATAATATTTTTGGAGAGGGCTTATTTTTTGGGCAGGGTTTAGTTTAGCTCATGCACTCCAAAGCCCGATTGGGCTTATTATCTGGGGATGTCTTATTTTCGGGGAAATAGAGTAGGTTGGTGACACTCTATGGAAGGCGTTCTCTACAGGTAGTCCTTGACTTACAAAAGTTCACATAGTGACCATTCAAAGTTACACCGCCACTGAAAAAAAGTGACTTAGGACCATTTTTCACGCTTATGACCATTGCAGCATCCCCATGGTCACGTGATTTACATTTGGATGCCTGACTGATTCACATTTATGACAGTTTCAGTGTCTTGGGGTCATGTGATCAACTTTGCAACCTTCTAACAAGCAAAGTCAATGGGGAAACCAGATTCACATAACAACCATTTTACTAATTTAACAACTGCAGTGATTCACTTAACAAATGTGGCAAGAAAAGTAATAAAATAGGGCAAAACTCATTTGATAAATTTCTAACTTAGCTACATACGTTTGGGCTCAATTGTGGTTGTAAGTTGAGTACTACCTGTATAGTGGCTGCTAGAAGTTGAATTATAATACCTGTTCCATGCACTATGGAATCTATATAACATTTAGGCCAAACCAAAGATAACAACGCCAGTGGTAACACCTTCAACTTGTTTCAGTGAATCTTTGGACATTTTCCATTAAGACGTGAACATAAATAACAAACGGAAATGTTTGATTCTTCTGCTGCTGCTGATGTTGTTGTTGTTACATGTGAAGTCATGTCTGACCTTTTGTGACCCCATGGACAATGATGTTACTCCAGGACTTCCTGTCCTCTATCATCCCCCAGAGTCCATTTAAGCTCACACCTAATACTTCAGTGACTTCATCCAGCCACCTCATTCTCTATTGTCCCCTTCTTCTTTTGCCCTCAATCTTTCCCAGCATTAGGCTCTTCTCCAGTGAATCCTCCTTGCTCATTAAGTGGCTGAAGTATTTGAGTTTCATCATCAGGATCTGGCCTTCTAAAAAGCAGTCAGGGTTGATCTCCTCTAGGACTGACCGGTTTGATCGCCTTGCAGTCCAAGGGACTCGCAGGAGTCTTCTCCAGCACCATTGTTCAAAGGCCTCAATTCTTTGGCGCTCAGCCTTTCTTATGGTCCATACCTCACAGCCATATATTGCAACTGGGAAAACCATCTGCTGATGGGGAATACCTAAAAATCTATACCTATTTGACTGCATGGAACACAAAAACTACACTCAGGAAATGGGCTGCAGTTCTCACTAAAAGGGGGCATTCACGGGTAGGAAAGATTATCTGCTGTATGTTCCTTCCCATTTCAGGTTTTCATAATGCCTGACTAGAATTTGCACGAAATGCTTAGCATATAAGTCCTAAAAGCACCTCCAGTTCTGAAATTCTCCAAAATTATGTGTACACACACACACACTTTCGTTTTCTACAACAAAACAGCCAAACGAACCCATTTGTAGCCTGTGTTCCAAAAGCAGCAGTGAGATTGGTCCTAGGATCAGACTATTTATCATGGTAGAAGCAAGTGGCAATTTTCCATCTGGATTCAAGGTAGAGGATAAATAGGCTTGTCTCAAAAATGATAGCTATGCTTTGAATGATGATGTGTCATTGATACTTCTGGATGTTTTCCACTAATTTTTCATGGCAATGTATCAGCAACACTTGCTGGATTCTTCTCACATATTTCTTATCTGGTCACAAACATATTACAGTGCCTATTGTTAAATATTTCATCACTATACTTTACAAAGTTTTAAAAAGCTTTAAAAAGTCTGCGCTTTCCTCTTTCTCTAATAAGTTTGATAAGTTTTTGTCTGCAGTACTTTTTTTTTTATTTTGCTTATTTGAAACAGATGCATGTCCAATAAGTCAATTGAGATTATTTGGTTGAAGATAATTTTACCTTCTTGGAATTATTGAAACTTTTGCAATCTTTTGATTTTTTTATATAAATGTTTTGAATATTGTACTAAATTGTGTTTTATATCTCCTAGGTAAAGAACCTTGTTTTTGATCCAGCATCTTATCTTTAATGCATAATTAATTACAAAAAGTGTAGCTTTGAGATATGCTTTTTTCTTAGTTTTAAAAACATCATTTATATGTACATTTGTGCTTAATTGATTGTATACTATGCTGTTTGTTCTTTATTTATGCTTCTGTTGGAGCAGATTATCCAAGATGACATTTGTTTCAAGAGACCAATTGGTTCTGCTGTTTCTTAATTTTATTTATTACCTTCAGTTGTTTTATGCTTTCTGTTGTGGTTTTTGCAAGTTTTTAGAAAATACCATTATGCTTGTTTGTTTTATAAACTGTTTGGAACTATTCCTTTTCTAAAACAAAAAGAAATGCAAAATGTAATGAGAGCAAAAGCAAAAGTGGACAAAAGCAGACCATTTCTAGTTCAAATCTTATCATACTTATGGGCTCATCTTATGTTAATTGTTAGTTCTCACCTTTGGAACTGATTAGAGAAGAAGAGAGTATTTGGCAATTGAATTTTGCAAACTCTTCATAACAAAAGAAGCTGTTTAAATTGTTTAATAAGTATCACTATCAGGTTCTACTCATTAGCACATCCTTCCCTCCCTGATGTTCTCGTGATGTATTTGGATGACAGCTCCCATGATTCCCAGCCAAGTGCACGGCACCTGTGATGGAGGCCTAAGTCATCTAATTTGCTTTACACTTCCATAGAAACTACAGGAAACATTTGGCAGGAGATAGAAGAGTAAGAAAATAGACTAATAGCAAGCACAATAAGTAGGACAATAATTTATTCGATTTCTAAGGGGGTACCTAACAGGGTTTTTGAATAGCCAGTCTTCAAAGGAGATCCGATAGGGTCTCTGGCTAACTTGTCTACAAGTACACATTTTTCACATTCAATAGTTACATTTACAATTGTTCCTTTGTAAAAAATCTAAAAGTTGAAAATGTGAAGCAGACTCATGGCTTCAAACCATACAGGAAAGTACAAAGGCAGGAATCACTATATCTATATATATAGAGAGAGAAATGTCAAAAAGGGCACTTCAACTTCCATACTCACTCATGTTTCCTGAATTGGCATTGGAGAAAAAGACAGATTTAGAGATATTACTGGATTAAAAGTCAGCAGTGAATGTTGCAAATGGTGATAATGTGACTGGGGGATACTGTGATGTTAGAATTGCAAGCTGGGTATTGAGCATCTAGATCACAAGTGTGACTGTGGGAATGCTATTACTGATGTAAGTACAAGGTGGTTGCAAGTTCCATGTGTTCAGCACCATCATAAATTCAATTGGTAGCTGAATAAGTAGTTGTTAAGTGAGGTACATCTGTAGTAATATACCTACAATATTAAAAAGAAAGAAAAGGAATGGGAGTTTTGCAGTACTGTGGGCAAGGGATAAGATGGGAAGGAGAGCAGACTTTTCCTGGCTTGGGTGGAATTTCCACAGGAGGCCCAGTGGGAGAGAAAAGGGTTAAATGACGCATGCATTACTAATGTTGAGAATATTTTATTGATAATAAGACATAGTTGGATTAACTGCAAGATTATAGAAAGTTTGTCAGGACAGGATGAAATGGCACTACAGGACAAGCTAGGCACTTCAACCAATTTCAGCCATTGCTGTAATTAGATTAGAACAAAGCTCTGGAGACCATCGACTATCAAGGCCTTAAGACAGCTTTGGTCAGAATACAGTCATTTTGAATGGAAGTTAATGACAGCCATAGAGTGTGTTTACAATGGGCTGAAAGTGGAAGGAGAATGACATTATTTATTCCTGTATTTGGGGAGTGGGGAGTGGTCTGTACTTGACATACAGTACAACAAGTAGAAAGTGTAGATCTGTCCTATGAATGTTGTTGTTGTTGGTAGTCATGAAGTTGTGTCTGGCCCATCATGATCCTATGGACAACATTCCTCCAGGCCTTCCTGTCCTCTACCATTCCCCAGAGTCCGTTTAATCTCACACCAACTGCTCCAGTGACTCTATCCAGCCACTTCATTCTCTGTCATCCCGTTCTTCTTTTGCCCTCAATTGTTCCATGCATTAGGCTCTTCTCCAGTGAGTCTTTCCTTCTCATTTGGTGGCCAAAGTATTTGAATTTCATCTTCAGGATCTGGCAATCTAAAGAGCAGTCAGGATTGATCTTCTCTAGGACTGACTGGTTTAATCACCTTCCAGTGCACGGAACTCGTAGGAGCCTTCTCCAGCACCATAGTTCAAAGACCTCAATTTGTTGGCACTCAGCCTTTCTTATGGTGCAATTTTCACAGCCATACATTGCAACTGGGAAAACCATAGCCTTGATTATATGCACTTTTATTGGCAGTGTGATTTCTCTGCTTTTTAGTATGCTGTCTAGATTTGCCATAGCTTTCCTCCCCAGGAGCAAGCATCTTTTAATTTCTATGTCTAAGTCCTATGAATACCCTAGTCCTATTTTATAGCTTACCCAAAGGATGGGGAGAAGAAATGAGGGAGCATTTAGTAGAAATGCCTTCTGTTAAACCCTATTTGTTTTGCAAATAGATCAGAAAATGATTTATTTGAAATTTGAATGTTCTAGGGCAAAGGCTTAGATGAAATCTTGAACTCAAAGACTCCACCAGTACGGCTGATGATTAGGGATGCTGACAGCTTTAGTTGAGCAATATTGGAATGACTTTAGATTCTTACCAATACTGTTATCTAGTCTTTTTATGATCCTATAAACCCTTTGGTAAAATCTGTGAAGTCCTCCCCCCATATTTATTTCATTATCTGTAAATCATTTCAAATGCATTTTGTGGCTTCCTTTGTACATTGTTATACTAGATTGCTTTTATTTTTGACATTGAATGTTGAACTTGACTTTTGTATTGATAATTCATTTTGTCATTTGACAGCAAGGAATTTCTTTTGTGGTCAAATTAAACCAGGAAAAAAAATAAACATCATACTCAAGGGTGCATGGAGAAATGTAAGGAATATTTTATTTTTAAGTTGAAAATCATCTAATTGCTATTCAAGTTTAAAGACCACCCAAACTGTTCTAGAAAAGAGAATGGTATGCCACATCTGGGCATGTTAAGAGTACAATCTGTCCTGATTTGTCTAGGAGTAAACCCATTGAATTTAATAGGACTTTGCACCAACAGGCATATGCTGTATTAGCCATTAAGATAAATAAAAAAGAAAGAAATTAGATTATGCTGGAAACCACTTTTTCTATTAGCAGCAAACTGCTTTTAATACAATTTTAGTCAAGTGAGAAAAACATGCCCAGCTTTTAGGATGGTTTTGCTATGCAAGTCTTCCAGAGAAAATATACTATGAATTCCGTCACAGAAGATCAGTTCTATCGGATGGACGGATCAGGCCGCTTAAAATATGTGACCAAGTTATATCTTTATTAGAAGCACCCATACAGGACAAAAGTGTATGTAAGCGCACATGTTTTCATTTTCCTCAGGGAAATTAGAAAAATGCAGGGGAAGGAAAGAAAGAAACATGGAAGTTCAATTTTGAGTTCAAAATCATTTTCACGATAAAGACTATAGAATGAATGGATTAGAGCAGTGTTTCTCAACCTTGGTGACTTTAAGTCCTGTGCTGTCTGGGGGATTCTGGGGGATTCTGGGAGTTGAAGTCCACAGGACTTAAAGTCGCCAAGGTTGAGAAACACTGGATTAGAGGATGATAAATATTCTAGACAGTGTTGACGGACAAGGAAAACTGTTTTCTCCTTCCATCTCTTAAAACAAAAAGTCATTCATTGCCAATCCATTTTGTACTCTGTAATCTTAATAGATTTTCCTGAGAATGCAATTTTAAATTCTTTCCTTTTCTTAGGGAAAAAGAAATTCCTCGAGTAAAACTATGCAAATCCAAACTTCTTACCTTCACTCCATTCACAAAGAGTGACTATCCTTCATAGCTAATATTGGAATTTAAAAACTGTATGTCCATGAGAGATGAATATACAATATAAGCAAGCTGTTTCTTACCTCCCTGAATCTATTTTAAACAAATGGTATTAAGCTATTAATGACATATCTGTATAATGAAATATGTTCACTTAAATGTGGCCTAGAGGTGAAGCTCTTGCCTCACAAGCAGGAGGTTGTGAGTTTGATCCTAGGTAGAGGCAGGTGTAGGGTCTCCTGCTTGGGCAGGTGGTTGGACTAGATGACCTGCAAGGTCCCTTCCAACTCTGTTAATCTGTTAATGATTCAGTTCATTGTCCCATGACAATGATTGCAAACCTTAAGGCATTTAATATCTATTTGTTATGAGAAAAACATATGTGTGCACATCTCCTGGATGCGCCCCACCGTTTGCGCATGTGCGGCAGTGACCAAAAACCAGCTGGCTGACTGAAGATATACATGCATGCATGGTGGAGCTGAGCTGGGGCAACGGTTCACATACCTACAGAGAGGACACTGTGTGCCATATGTTCACCATCACGGATATAAACTCTCCTGCTTGAGCATGGGGTTGGACTAGATGACCTCCAAGGTCACTTCCAACTTTGTTATTCTATGTTCTATGAATGACCATCTCCATTTCCATCAGTGTAAATGTACCAACAAGCATGTAAGAAAGAAATGTTGAGAGGGAATGTCCCAAAGGTGCTTTTTCAAGAGGCAACTGGACTTTCTGGTTTTTCTTTGAAGATGTTTTGCTTCTCATCCAAGAAGCTTCTTCAGCTCTGACAACCATGACCTGGATGACTGAGAATCTCCACAGACGTTGAGAGGAAATGTTCTTGGAACTGTGGAAAATGTTTGGATTTCTTAACCATTATCTATCTTCAATTTTAGTTTTAGTCCTCTGCACTGTTTGGGAAAGATATTTTGCAAGAGAAAGTGAGCAAGAGGAATTCCTTTTGGAATTATAGGAACACAGCATGTATAAACTGTACAAGGACTTGTCTGCAAGGCTAAAGAGATGTTAGGAGTTAGTCTTTCAAAACAGTGGGATTTAGTGTAACAGGTTTGGCAGTTGAACTGGTGTAGTTCATTCAGCTGATGAACTGATGCAGATCTGTCTGCCTAACATGGACCATGTGTTTGCTTTGGCAGCAGAAGTGGAAAAATCATTTGAAGGGGGAAAAAATCCAGTGTTATTCAACAGATTTTGTTTTGTTTTGTTTGCACTTGTGGTTTTTTTTAAAAGTCTCTCTTTAATTGAAATCACAAAAGGTAGAGTTCAGAGAGATCTTCTTCTGATTAGAATCACATTCATGCCATGGAGATAAATGGAAGGAGACAGCAAACGAATCTGCATACCACAGCTGGTCCTAGAAGAGCCGGGTCTTTTAGCTGCTTAAAAAACAACCATATGTGCACACAAACAGGCACAGGACAGAAACAAAGTGCAAAAGAAAGCTTTCAAAAAGCAGATTGTTCAGTTGTTTTTAGCTGTGAAAACTCACACCACTGTCACCACCGCTAAGAGGAAGTTCTTGGATCGAGGCACTTGTCAGCAATGCCGAGAATCTCTACATTCCTTTGAACATTCTTCTAATGGAGATGCTGAATCCCAGTGAATATTTTAAAAAAAGCTTTTTTGGAAAATATTGTTTAGAAACTAAAAGAACTAATTTTCTGAATACATCAGATCACGTAGGCCAAAAGCCAAACTCCTCTCTTGCAGGTGTGTGTTGTCTATCTGTCTGGCAGTGCTGGAGAAGAAGCTACTCCACAGGTTATTTCTCATGTACTTTGATTGTGTGGCCTGGTGTCCATTTTCAGATGACAAAATCCTCATAACTTTACTTTCCTGCCATCTCCAGAACCGAAACAGTTTAATGTCCTCTTTAGCTAAAGTAGCGTTTCCCTTCTTCAGACTATACAATTTGCCAGGGATGCGATCTAGTACTCTTAAATAATTATGAGAACTAATGTGGTTTAGTGGTGAAGGCATCAGGCTAGAAACCAGGAGATGGTGAGTCCTACATTAGCCAGTCCTACATCATACTCTCTCAGCCTAATCCATCTCACAGGGTTGTTGTGTGGAAAACAGGAGGAAGAAGGAGTATTGGGCATGTTTGCTACACAGAAGGAGAACTCAAACCAGGAAAAAGAAGTTGTTCCACCAGCCATGAATTGCTAATGTGGTCACCAATGAGTACATTATGGGCTTTCTTCTACTGCTTCTTCATGGAAAAAGATTTGCATGGCCATGTTTTTGGGGGTGGGAGATGGTTGTCAGCACTATCATTCCCTTGCAGCCCTACTCAAGGTTGTTGCTCATTGGTTATAGCTCAATTCTTCTTGTTTTGCACCTCCTCTATCCCTGTTACCCCAACTGACAAGTCTCACAGGCAAGTTTCACCACATTGTAAACTACACATAAGCTGCTTGAGCAGCGGGTTGGACAAGAAGGCCTCCCAGCTCTGTTCCAGCTCTGTTATTCTTTAAATTTATTCTGAAAGTTTTCTTAAGTTCTTTAAATATAGGCATGGAAAAAAAGAAATAGCGGGGAACATGGGGCTGGCAAGCACACAGCTTGCCTTCTGCTGAAGCTAGGGAGAAAGTCAAAAAGCATTAAAGATGGGAAAATAGAATGCAAAGTAATGGGATGAATGCACTAGTGGTAAGGTGAATAGTAATCAGAAGACAAAACAGAAATTGCTAATGCTTTGACAAAACCTACTTTTGTTCAAATTGTCTTATGTGACAGAGGCTCCTATTTATTTGCTCATTCAACTAACACACACACACACACACACACACACACACACACTTCTGTTTTGCACCATTCCATCTGCTGTAACTCCTTGAGGTGTTCTTATTTCCCAGTCTGAAAAACCTCCATAAGGGGAGTTTTCAAAAACAGGTTATTGGAATAAAGGACAGGGCATTCTCTCTACCTCTCTGCATCTCTCTCTCTCTCCCCCTGGACACTTCAAAAATACATGTGCAAAATCATCACACTACACTCTGGAGAATTTCACTAAAATCATCTCCACAGATGGTCCTCAACTTACAAACAATCATTTAACAATTGTTTGAAGCATGACTTTGGAATGGGAATTTTATAGCACCCTAACCCTGACAGCTTCAACCTTAAACTGTCTACCATGGACCTCACCCCATTCCTAAGAGGTCCGTAAAGGGTGTGTGCATAAACACACCAGCGCACCAGTGTGTCAACCATCCCTGTCTTACTGTCCCTATTTACTTCTATTCAATATAATACAATAGCAGAGTTGGAAGGGATCTTGGAGGTCATCTAGTCCAACTCCCTGCCTAGGCAGGAAACCCTATACCATTTCAGACAAATGGCTATCCAACATCTTCTTGAAGACTTGCAGTGTTGGGGCATTCACAACTTCTGGAGACAAGCTTTTCCACTGATTAATTGTCCTAACTGTCAGGAAATTTCTCCTCAGTTCTAAGTTGCTTCTCTCCTTGATTAGTTTCCACCCATTGCTTCTTGTCTTACCCTCAGGTGTCTTGGAGAACAGTTTGATTCCCTCTTCTTTGTGGCAACCCCTGAGATATTGGAACACTGCTATCATGTCTCCCCTAGTCCTTCTTTTCATTAAACTAGACATACCCAGTTCCTGCAACCGTTCCGCATATGTTTTAGTCTCCAATTTATTCATTTCCTTTGTTCAGGTCCATGTTCATATTTATACCTGCTACCCTGTACATGTTTGATAAACTAATCAATCAATCAATTCCAGCCAAATGACATGCTGTTTACCCCGCTCTTCCATTTTCACATTACTGCATTTTGAGTGTTTGGCAACTAGCTCATATTTAAGACTGGTTGCAGCATCCTGTGACCACTATTCGCTACTTTTTACTGATTTCCAGCAGTGTTTGCTTATCTGCTTGGAGCAAAAACACTACGAGAATGGATTCACTTAATGACCACATGATACCTTAATGACTGATGTAAAAACGGTCAAAAATTGGGTCTGGCCATGTGCCTCAATTTATGACCGCAATGACTTATGACCAGGATCTTTGTCCTAGTTGTGGTCATAAATTGAGGACTACCTGTATTGAAAAAACAATATTTTTTTTGTAGCCAATTGAATGAAATAAATGGCGGGTTGTTTTTCTCTACATAACCCAAGATATCATATTTCTGCAGTGTAAGAGAGGACTCGGCAACATAGAGCATATCCATGCAGCAAATGTAATGTACCATCCTTAAATCTATGAGGCATCTTAGAAGTATGCTAGCATAATTTGCTCCCTCTGAACAACTGTTCACTTTTCTGTTTTAGTAATGAGGTAGGTCCATGGTGTTGTCTTGCCACAATCAAATAAACGTATATATGTATGTATCAGGGGTGGGTTCCTGCCAGTTCTAATCTCTTCTATAGAAGAGATTCCACAAATCTACATTGCCGTTTAGAACCGATTCCAGCTCCCTCCCCCACCCGTCCACACATCATCAAGATGAAGAGCGAGAGGAGGAATTCTGGGAGTTGAAGTCCACAAGTCTTAAAGCTGTCAAGTTTGAATACCCCTGGGGTTTAGGGGTGCAAGGGTCTTGCATTTGAAGACTTGCGCGCTTCAAATGCCAGAGATTCTGAGCCAACAATTTGGTTGCTAAGCAAGAGTGTTGTTAAGTGAGTTTCACCACATTTTACAAGTTGGCCATGCCCACACAGTCACATGGCTGGCAAACCACTTCCACCCGGTCACATGGCCGGCAAGCCACTACCAAAAAGCAGGCCACACCTACAGAAGAGGTTCTAAAAAATTTTGAAACCCACCACTGGTATGTGTGTATGTGTATGTGTATGTGTATGTGTATGTGTATGTGTATGTGTATGTGTATGTGTATGTATATGTGTATGTGTATGTACATGTATATGTATGCAAACATGCCCTTTAGCTTTAACAGTACATAACATAAGGCTGCAATTCTCTCCATGATGATTGTGGAATAACTCTCCTGGTAGAGAAAAAGAAAAAAAGGGAGAGGGAGGGAGGGAGGGAGGGAGTGAGGGAGAGAGGGGGAGAGAGAGAGAGAGAGAGAGAGAGAGAGAGAGAGAGAGAGAGAGAGAGAGAGAGAGAGAGAGAGAGAGAGAGAGAGAGAATCATTGAAAGTAGGTAAATAGGTACCACCGGTGGGAAGATAACATTGGTTCTGTGCACCTTTCCGTATAGGTATTCTGGTCATGGAAATCTCTTTTGACATTGTTGGTTCACTGGACTAAGAAACAGAGATGAGCATCACCTCTAGAATTGGAAACAATTGGATGGGGAACCTTTTACCTTTACAGATCTATCTGTATTCATCTGTCCATCTTATCTGTCTGTCCAACTCTCATGTGAATATTAGGAATTATTCCTAAGTCTGCAAATTATTGACACTCACCTGAACTCAGTAGGGTTTTTCTTTTTTGAGGAGACTGCTTGGTAAAGAAGAATTAACCCTGCCTATTTCAGTGGTGCCTGAGACATTTTGAATATCAAGCCTGGCTTAAGTGCTTAAAATCACCGGAACACTTTATTTAACTTGATTTCCTTTCGCTTAATTTAATTTCCTCCCCTTTAATTTAATTTCCCTTTGTTATTCTTTTCAATAGCTTTCAAAATGTATCAATAGAAAAATAATAAGAATCCAGGATTTAAAATGTGGCAAAACCATTTTCCACCTGCCTCTTTTTCATTAAATGGCTTTGGAAATGAAGTCATCACTAGTAAGACTGAACAAGCAAACATCTCATTCCTGAAGGTTTTCATCAGAGGTCTGATCTACATACAGGTCCCATAGTGGGGTGCAGAAACCCAGAGGATGTAAGATGGTGTAAAAGCCCAGGGTACATTCAAACTTTTGCTTTGATATCTCTCTGTGTGTAGAAGATGATGAGGCTGAGCTCAAAGGTGGGGTCAAATGCATCAACGGTTTGGAGTCTCTATGCCCCCATGAGAGACTTAAGTCAGCCTCCCCTGAAGTCTGTTGACTCTTATCTGATGCTAATTCTCCTTGACCATTAGTAATTCAGATTCTTGTATATTGATAAAGGTAAAGATAAAGATTCTCCTCACACATATGTGCTAGTCCAGTGGGTCTCAACCTTCCTAATGCTGTGACCTTTAATACAGTTCCTCGTGTTGTGGTGACCCCCAACCATAAAATTATTTTATGTTTTCAGTATTTTTTTGAAAATATGTGTTTTCCGATGGTCTTAGACAACCCCTGTGGAAGTGTTGTTCAACCCCCAAAGGGGTCCCGACCCACAGGTTGAGAGCCACTGTGCTAGTCGTTCCTGACTCTAGGGGGTGGTGCTCATCTCCATTTCTAAGCCGAAGAGCCAGCGCTGTCCGAAGACGTCTGCGTGGTCATGTGGCCGGCATGACTAAATGCTGAATGCGCCTGGAACGCTGTTACCTTCCCACCAAAGGTAGTTCCTATTTTTCTACTTGCATTTTGAACTGTTAGGTTGGCAGACATGTATATAGATAGCATGAAATAAACTTGTAGTATTTTTCTAGTCAGGTCCCTGACTTTTTGCAACTGATAGTTGGTGAGAATATACGTATGAAGATTTGAAGAAGAGTACAAAGTGCTGTGGCCCCTCTCCATGCATACAGTATTGTAAAAGCCAAAGTTGGAAGAGGTCATTGTGTCTAGCCCTGTATTCATTATAGGAATCTAAATTAAAGCTTCTCATACAGATGGCTCTCTAATTTCTGGCTGAGCACAATCCATGAAAGGAAGTCTACCATTTTTTTAGGTTTGGTTTGGCTGTTGATCTATTCCTCTTGCAAGAGAAGAATTAAAGCATTTCCACCTGAACAAGTCTGGATGTCAGACTTGTCAGACTTGTCAGTCTGGCTTTTTGTAAGGTTACCAGATGGGAAGCATGGCCAGAGGCGTTAACTTTACTTTATTCCAAGTTTATATTAATAGAATCTTGCAAGTCTGAAAATACATTTCTCTACCTTCCCCTTTTACAGCCCAAGAAATGGTTCCTTCTGAGATATTTGTGTTGCCAAGATTCTTACTAAGGACTACATTGCCTTTATCTGACTGTGCCCTTGGTTGTGTCTCTTCTCCCTGTTTCCCAAAGTGATTCCTACATACCATTACACCTGTGGAGACCCTTTGTCCATCTCAAACATTTGAAAATTAGTCTGTGTATTGTGTTAGACTGGAATGAAATCTGTGAAGGTTTGGCTACAACATTTTCTTTATTTAGAATCAGTGTATAAACAAGTCAGCAAATATAAGGTTAAGCACACATTTAAATTAACCCAAACAATGAAAAGTACAAATGTCTTCCTTTGTCTGTGGAGAGAAATGCTGTTCCTGCTTTCAACTTTGTAGGCAGCCAGCAAAAAAGTTCTATCCCAATATTTTGCTGTATTTATTTTGTACAATGACAATAAAGGCTATATACTGTACTATTCAGACAATCTAGTAAGCCACGGCAACAAGATAATAAAAGCAGGTGAAAGGTTAACATTTGTAGCTTGAAATCGCAGCTTTCCAATTAACTATGCAAATTAAACAATATTAGAGTTGCAAGATTTGTTTTACCTTCTACATCTCTTTACAACTAAGCCATGTATATCTGCACAGCTGCAAGTGATCAGTGCTCATAATTATTATATGAACTAATAATCACCATTCCAATAGAAGTAGATTATTTTTTTCCCATTGAATGTTGATTCTATTCTTTCAGAGTTTAAGCAAACATTTCATGGGTGCTTAAGAAAGATTTTTGTTCTTTACAGAGACATAGATATAATTCTGAATCAGATGCATATCAGAAGTCCTTTTCTTTTTCACTACTCATTAAAAACAAATAAAAATATTACTTGTATACATTGGAGGTGCAGGCCCCATAATAAAAGAAGGGTTGCCTAAGGTTAAAGAAGCTTCCCAATTTCATATCATTTTTGTTTTTCAAGAGAATAAAAGAGGAAGGAGAAGATGGGGTGTGAGCAGATAAAGGGGTAAATTTTCCCCTTGCGCCATCAATCTGCTGAATACTTAATTCTCACAGTGCCGTCTAATGTGTATATGTATATTTATCAATGTAATATGGTATATGCCTCCTTATTATATGGTATCCTTATAATCTTTACTCTCCCCTCTTATGAAATGATTGATGATGATGGTTCTGTTACTTTGCATATGCAAAGAGAGCTACAACACCCGAGACAAATTCCTTGTATGTCCAATCACTTGGCCAATAAAACTGTTCTGTTCTGTTCTATTTACTCTACTCTACTCTACTCTACTCTACTCTACTCTACTCTACTCTACTCTACTCTACTCTACTCTACTGTGTGTGAGTGTGTGTGTGAAGAAGTAGTCCCATTTAAACTTAATTTTTCCTGGCCATTCTTAAAAGCACACTTAGTTGTGGGAATGGATACTTGTTCTTATACTCACACTAGCATTTGCCTCCATTTTTGCCATTTGCCATAAGTTAGGTGAGGTTTATTTCTCCCTTTGAACTAGAGAGCTCCTGAGATTAATTCAGATGCTGATGAAATTTAGAAATATCCCAGTTCCTTGGGGAGTTAACAATATGGCCCTTTTGCATGAATTGTAACAAACGCACATTAAATGGATTTGAAGAGTTTTCATCTTACTCAACAAACTTACCCTTTCAGTAAGGTTACACTAAAGTGCCAATAATTGTAAGGTACCCTTGAACCACATAAGAGTCAGATAATTAAGTGGCTCTTCCTAAAGAGAAACTTTGTGATTCAAAATTTATAGCATCCCACTAATCACTGACTATATCTTTTGGTGATTTCAGACGTAATTACTACTTCATAATCTGCAGAACATGCAATTTATGAGTGTTTATTATATGGACATTTTTATTTGACTGCGGAACACAATAAAGCTTTAAAAGCTTTAATAAAAGAACAGCGAATCTAACTCTTTCCATTGTCATCCTGTAAAACAGGGTCCCTAACTCCTGGTCTGTGGTGCGGTGCAGCCTGTTCAGAACTGGGCCGCAGAAGTGGTGGGCGAGTGTACACAAGTGTGTGTGTGAAGCTGAATTTGTGAAAGCAGTGCATGCAAAATTATCCCCCTTCCCCCCCATTTCCTCTGCCAGTCCGCCAAGCTGGATAGGTTGACAGTGCTGCTCAAAAGTGTTCTTCACTAAGAATTTCTATATTGGCAACACAGCAAAGTAGTTACATGGGTTTGTGAAAAACTTTTCTTCATCTGTATCTTCTATAGAAATCTAGCTGTGGCAATGTCCTAAAAGAATGTAGCACTTTCTTAATTAAACTTTGTGTGCTTTCATTCATGTAAATCTTTGGCTGTTAGAAGCAGCCAAAAGCTCTAGACTTAGGATGAGCTGAATCAATCAAAGACTTATCTGGGTTCATTTCCCTTTTCCTATTTCATGTAGTTCTTTGTTCGTTTATAATGAGATCCACATGTGTTTTTAAAAAAATAAATCCACCTCTTTTTCAGCCATTTTTTAATTCTGTAAAGACCTTCTCACTTGATTTCTCTGGCTTTTTTTTCTTTTAAGAATTGTGTGTATTTTTTTGTAAACCCTTCATGCTTATGTTTTTGAAATGCAAAGCTTAATTTCAGATATTGACCTCAGGCAGAATTATTTGTAAAGGTAGCTTCCATGCCTGAATCCATCAAGTGCTGCAAGGCATTGCTTTTATATAGTTACACCGAAACACGGTGTAATGGAAAGTTTTCTATAATATTTAATATCATGCTATATAGATTATATTATCCAACAGCTTTTTTCCTCACTGTATTATCCAACAACTCCTTTCCTCATTGCCGAAGTCCTCTGTCCTTCAATAACCTGTACAATGTAGATTACAATTTCATGTTTGCAGGCCCTTGTATTATTGATTACAGTTGACTGCTTCAAAGGAACTGAATGTCTTCTTAATTCTCCTGAGAAGAGTTATTCAACTATTCTTTAAAAAAAAATACTTTCCTGAATGGGTCTCTTGTAGGGTTGACTGAATTTATCTGAAAAGAAGATGCATTGATATCATTTACTCTGATAGACCCAGTGGAATGCATACTGTATAAATAAACACAAAATTTGATTGGTTGTAGATACTTCCTTCTTTTGTTGGGATTTTGACCAGATGTCATCTTAGAAACAATAGGACATGAACTTTAGTTTGTTTTTATTAAATCCAGAAAGAAACTGAACCTTCTTTCTTGTGATGCTAGATTAATTTTCAGAACTGGAAGAAAGGGATTGCTTTTATTAATTGTACTTGAACTCATTTGTGTAATACTGAATGACTCATGTTACTTTTCTTCTAACATTTTCAAAACAAAATATTTTTTCTGGTTCTTAGGAAAAAGAAGTAGTTAGGAGTCTCCCTTTTTTCTCTGTCACTATTTTTCAGTTGAAAAAAGTGGAAGAAGGCTGTGTCAAAATAATGTCTGGATATATTAGTCAGTTGTGAACTGGTAATACCTCATGATTCAAAAGCTGGCCTTAGAAAACATCATAAAGTAATAAAGCACAATCAACTTAGTGGCTTTAAGAAAGTATGTTGGGGAAAACTGGATTTCCATTTGTCCTTGATTGTTCCTATCTCCACACACTTCAGAAAAAATGAAAGAAACCTGGATCCAAAATTGTGATTAAAATTCATCATGCCATCTATGGGTGATAAAATGATGAAAGACGTGTTGCCCAATATTCTTCTAAAATGACTGGACCACTGGCATCCCTAGAGGGGATCAACAGTGTCAAATTGTGGGTTATAACTGATTAATCTAATATCTTTTTATGTCCATGTGGTATGTGTTGAAAAGAAGCTGGATTTCAATTATTAGGTCATGCCTATTATTTTGATATTTTTTACTCTAACCTAGCCCTCACCACCAAGATCAGGGGTATCAAACTCATGGCATCATGGCACCATCACGTGGCGTATTGGGACTTTCCCCTCCTTTGCTAGACCAAATGTGGCTGTGGCCAGCACGTGACACATCTGGCCCATGGGACTGGAGTTTGACAGCCCTGCCCTTCATGCTTTTGGCCTGGAGGAATTATTGAAAACATGTAGCATTTATTATTTTTACTTACTTGTTTAACTAGTTAACAGAATAAAGAAGTTGGAAGGGACCTTGGAGGTCTTCTAGTCTAAATGCATTTATTTAATTGTAATTATTGAAAATCTGTAACTTTGAAGAGAAACTCAAATCTTTAAACATTGTTGATTTCTTTTTTTTCCTGATGAATTTGGTCTCAAATCTAAATCAAGAGACTTAACAGCCTTCACTGGCTGAATTTTCCATCCCCTCCAATATAAATCATTAGTTAGTAAAATCTGGCAAAGAGGGCTCTATATTTTAAATGTTTAAAAATGAAAGAATGCCCATCATCACTGAAAACATCCATGAATGTTTATGTAATCACTGTACTTTAAAAGAAATATTGCATTCTTGAAAACTTTGAAAATGTTTTGGTGGCCATGGATAATCTGAGAATGAGACATTTTTCCTGGATTGTTTTTTTAAAAAAAATCTTATGTATATCTCTGCTCCTTCATATGATCTTTAATGGGAATTTTTCTGGAGAGCATTGCGTCAGGGCAATGGAAAACTGAAAAGCTCTATTAAAAATGAGCCTTGCCATTTTCTTCAGACATTCATATCCTTTTTATTAGACTTTACTCTTCAGTAAAAATCTGTTTTTCATAGTCTCAGCAATCAGGTCTATATTTATGGAGAGTGTGCCAAATCTAGAAATTAATCTATAAATAACAACAGCTCCTCTAAAACCACAGAAGTCAAAAGTAGGGCATTGGCATGGCTTATTTTCCAAAAGGAGAAAATAAATGTCTGGAATTATGGCAGAAAGACATTTCATATTTAAACCTTCAATTGAGTGGACACAATTTATGAACATCCTTGCTGGCTGAAAATCAGTCAAACTGAAAATGTAGATGACTGTGGAAGAGAAAAGAAAAGATTCCCCTTGTGGAAAAATTCAACACTAATTGATATTTCCATGAAAAATAAAGACTTGTGACCTTTTAGGGAGGATGATATCAGAAATGAAAAGCAAAACACATAGGTTTAATGGTAGAAAAATGCAATGTCTTTAACAGTGAAATGTAATGAATTCATGAGATGAATAATTATTGACTTAAATTTCTCCTATATCTTTAAGCAATGGACTTTTATTGCATTTTACCCCCTCTTCCATTATGAGGGTGAAAGAATTATTCTGACCAGCCCATATATTAAGCCATTAAATGGCAGCAACAGCTTAGTAAAAATAGAAAAATACAACTGGAGATACCGAACATATACACTTGAAGCTACCTTAACTCAAGAGTAGCTTGATGGAGATTGAACTGTTGTGAGAATGGGTGAACATCTAAGGAATAAACACTCTAAGGAGTCTTTCCAATCACAGCTTAAAGTGACACTCAATTTGGGGATACGTCTTGAATATGAACATGTAGAAACATCCATTATTTCTTCCTCATTGAATAACAATAGCCAATGGCCTTGCGTGTTCTGATAAGGTCTACAGCATCTTCTATTTTCCAGATATTTTAGGACTACAACTTCCAAAATTCCTAGACAGCCTGAAATAGTTTCATTCATGGCATGTTATTTTCAATAAGGCTTGACTTTCAGGAGCATCGCTCTTAAAATCAAGTTACAGTTTCATCCAAATCCTCTTTTTATCACCTACTTTGCACAACTGGGTATAATGTATCCTCTGGCCATATGAAAGCAACTCCTTGAGAGTGAAGAACTAAGAACTGATTTTGAAAACTCTAGAATTAAACAAAAGTGGATAATTGAACTATTATGGGACAGAGAGCACCATTATTGGATAATAAAATTAATTGACTTGATGGATGATGGTTGGGCCATCCTGCCTTATCGCTTGATGGTTTTCCAGGCTGTAAATTCAGTCGATGGCCTTGGTGCTGGAAACAGTGTCCTTAATAGCTGTGATGTTTCTTTTCTGCTCACTGAATTTCTGTGCTTAAGGAACTTTGCCGTTGTGCTCAAATAGCTAATGTTGACACCACTAAGAACTCATTTAATGCCACAGATTTTCATTTTTCTTACTGCAGATTCTGCTGAGACTGGCTTGTTTTGATTAACATTTCCCTTGCAAAAGCAACAGCCAATGACGACGGAAGGAAATCCAGACCTACAAATCCTTCTTCCGTTAGGGGTCACTGTCACGCAACTGCTAGCAAACATCCCCGACTGCCATGAAAGAGTCAAGTTCTTCAAAAGCTGGGGAGAAGCTGGGCTCAACTGTTCCCTGTGGATGAGATGTCACTGTTCTGCCCTTGAATAACTTGACAAGCTGAGGCAAGAGCTTTTGACTGGGCTGATTTATTTTTACAGCCCCAATGAAACTTCCTTTACTGCAGGGAGGAAAGAAGGAAGCATTTGAAAACGCTCACAAAGAGAATAGCTGTTTACAGCTATCAGCAGCCTCATGTTTTTTGTCTTATGTAACTTAGCATCCATGACTGGCAAGAGGCCCGAGTCCTGGTACTCCCAGTCCTCCTGAATAATTCATCAGGAGAATGTCGGCTGAATCACTTGCTCTGCAACAAAGCAGTTGCTAAGCTGAAGGATGGGGAGAGGGAATAATGCTAGCTCACTTACCCAGGCCCTCCAGGGAGCTCCGTCACTTACAGAGATGTGTTAAGCATTCGCCAGTAGAGCAAGTCTGCTCTGAAGGGAAAGGGGCAAATTATTTCATCGGAGGAATGAATTAAGTGCAAAGTCATGGTGGAAAGATGCTGAAGGGTATTTGAAATGATAGTTGCTTCCCTGGTCCTTCCCACAACTGAACAGAAATGTCAGACTGTAGAAGATATCTTTGAACAGCGACACCAGTTCTGAGGACCACTTTACATGTTCTGTGTGGATGGATTTTGTGATTAAGCAGAGGAGTCTTGGGTTAGGTTCTCAAAAGTCTTGGTATTTCTGCAAACCACAACAAGGATGTAGGAAGATGAGATGGGAAATACTCCAATATCCCTCCAGAAAGAGCAGCTTAGTCCAGTTTTCAATTTTCTCTGAGTGATTTCCAGATAGTCATCTTAAGCATCTTAAACTTGGTTTGGGGTTGTTTTTTTGCCATCCTCAGCCCCTTTTTCGTTTTGTGATCTGGATTGTCAGCTTGTAGGCAGCAAATGTTTTGCTTATAGTGACTCTAAAAATTGTTTGGGCTGAAGAATGGAACAAAACTTTCACCATTTGCTAGAATCCCTTCAATGCAAAATCTGGAGCACCCCTTTCAATGTTTCCTTTAACTAAATTATCAGAGGTGGCTGGGGATAGAACATAGAATCATGAAATCCCTTCAGAGGTCTTCTAGTTCAACCTCCTGAGGAAGGCAGAAGACATATACCCCTGATAGCGAATCTCTGGCACAGTTGTCAGAGGTGGCACAGAGAGCCCTCTGTTGGGCATGTGTGCCATCGCCAGCTGCTCTTCCAGGTTCCATCACGTGCATGCACACTGGTCAGCTGGTCTGGCATGCATGCGCACAGACAGCTGCTTGCCTCCCGGTTCTGGCATGCACATGTACGTGGCGGAATCTGGAAGAGAGCAGCTGGCAGGCACGCATGCCTGTGATGGAACCCAGAAGCGTAGCTGGCTGCCACATGCATGCACACCAGCCAGTTGCTCTCCTCTGGGTTCTGGTGCTTTGGCACGTGCGCATGCATGCGTTCCAGTTCTTGCACTCGGTGCCGAAAAGGTTAGCCGTCACTGACATATACTATCTGGTCAAATAAGTGTCCAGTCTATTCTTTTCAAATTCCAATGATGCAGCACCCACAACTCTGGGAGACAAGCTATTGCATTGATTGTATTCAAGTCAGAAAATTTCTCCTAACTTCTCGGTTGGCTATCTCTTTAACAAGCTTCCACCCATTATTTCTTGTACTGCTCTTTGGTACTTTGGAAAATAAGCCAATCCCCTCTTCTTTGTGACAGCCCTTCAACTGGAAGACAGTTATCATGTCCCCCTTGATCAGGGCCGTCTTAACAGCATTATGGGCCCCAGGCAAAACAGTGTACAACAACTACTCACAGGAATAAAAATATCAATAAAATTAAACATATATTTGCATAATATATGTATAATATATTTATATGATACAAGGTGAATTGAAGGGTTAACATACACAGGTCCCTATGCTCCTGGGGCCAAAAGGCAAGTGCCCATCAGGACCATGAGTTAAGACAGCCCTGCCCTTAATCCTTCCTATTGATAGGCTAGAGATATCTAGCCCCACCCACCCCCATTCATCATACAATTTAACCTCCAGATCCTTTATCATCTTTGTTGCTTTTATCTGCCCAGTTTCTAAAGATGGCTCTTATGAATTATTAACTGAGAGGTATTGTTAAGTCTTGGATATAAATCTTGAAATAATATCTTTTCTTGGTCTTCTACATCAGCAAAGTAACTGATTTAGAGTTCAACAAACTTAGGAAAAAATTGTTCTTGGGTAGGGCTTCACTCTACAAACATATGAAATGATAGTTCTGAATGGATGCCAAGTAGTAAGAACAGTTGTGAGTGAATTCTGCAAACAGTGTGGAGAAATATTTTTTTTAAAAATAGTGAAATGTTTTAGAAATGTCACAGTGGCCAGAACTAATACACCATCACTTTATGAGCCCTAGTGTTCTTTAGGATGTCATGATTGTAGTATATAAAATTTAAAAAAACAACATATTTCATGTCTCACAGTGCTGCACTGTAGGGTTCAGGGTGGATAAAAAGATATTGTTTTAAATGATTAAAAACAAGTGTCCTTTTTAAAGAAAAGGGTGGATGAAAGTGCTTTATGAATGGAATAAAAATAAACATTACATGTTTTAAAGCTGCATTTGCAATCCTTGGCTTAATGGCGTGTGTATGTATATGTATATGTATATGTATATGTATATGTATATGTATACACATATGTGTGTATGTATGTATTAAGAAGATCCATGTTTTATAATATAATATAATATAATATAATATAATGTAATGTAATGTAATATAATATAATATAATATAATATAATATAATATAATATAATATAATATAATATAATATAATATAATATAATATAATATAATATAATATAATATAATATAATATAATATAATATAATATAATATAATATAATATAATATAATATAATATAATATAATATAATATAATATAATATAATATAATATAATATAATATAATATAATATAATTAATATAATATAATATAATATAATATAATATAATTAATATAATATAATATAATATAATATAATATAATATAATATAATTAATATAATATAATATAATAATAATAATTTAATTTGTAAACCGCTCTCTCTCCCATAATATAATGTAATGTAATGTAATGTAATGTAATGTAATGTAATTTAATTTAATATAATATAATATAATATAATATAATATAATATAATATAATATAATATAATATAATATAATATAATATAATATAATATAATAAATATAATATAATATAATATAATATAATATAATATAATATAATATAATATAATATAATATAATATAATATAATAATATAATATAATATAATATAATATAATATAATAATATAATATAATATAATATAATATAATATAATATAATATAATATAATATAATATAATATAATATAGTATAGTATAGTATAGTATAGTATAGTATAGTATAATATAATATAATATAATATAATATAATAATATATGGATCTTCTTAATATCTGCTTTATTGTAAGTCAATGGCTTCTGAATAAACCAAGGTAGTAAAGGCCTGGTATTAAAACTTCAGCTTATGAAAGAACTTCAGTCAGGGCTGTGCCATAAGTGATACTATATTGAATCACCTCATTTGTGCTAAGATTCAGCAAACTAGGTCAGATAAACACAGAAGCTTGGCAGCAAAAAACGATAATGTTAAGTACAGATAAGAATTAATACAGATGAAGCTTGCTAGCAGAAACTGATAATGTTAACCACAGATAACAATTAGTATAGATGCTTGCTAGAAAATGCTGAGGGTATAGACCACATATAGGAGGTTTGTTAGTTTTATGGAGGGATGTGGTTAAGGAATGTTTCTAAGAAATTTTGCAAGCAATCCCATTACTGGAATAAAGGAAGGTAATGTGACATTTAGCTGAACTGTGGGCAAAGAGTCTGGGCAGAAGTTAGGAGGTGAACAAAGTTCACCATTAACATATTAAAAGCATGATCCCTAAATATTTAGATGAGCAAGTACTGTATAGACATCATGCTAAGCACATTATGGGATGCAAAATGTAATTGTGGATGCAGCAAGTAAATGTAGGATGTAGCAAATGATCCATGAATGAAATTGTAATCTTGTGCTTCCTTTTGCAAACAGTATAAAAGTCTAATATAAGTCTGATTCAGGGCCCTCTTTTCTTGTTTGCATCAACAGAAGTGCCCCTTTGCTTCTATATAAATAAAATGTTTGAATTTCACTTTCCTTGACTCTGAGTTAATAATTGGTTCATCATGCTGGGCCATTGACACAAACTTAGCACTTCACCAACAATAGTGCAATCGACTACCATGGATTGCAACTGGCTCTTAGGTTCTATAATAATAATAATAAATAATAAATTTTAATTTATAACCCGCTCTCTCTCCCCGAAGGGACTCGAGGCGGGGCACAGGCAATTTAAAATATAAACATAGTGCAATGTAAAATAAAATTAAACTAAATTAAAATTAATTAAAAACTAAAATTAAAATAAAATTAAACTTTTTTATGGACTTCAAAACCCCATAAGTTCATTCTGTTGAAATTATGCAGTGAACAGCCAAATCCAGGTGGTGTAATAGTTCAACTTATTTTACAGACAAAATGAAGTAAGGTATATGTACACTTTAGAAATTTAGAAGATTTTGATCTATCTTTTTTAATTCCAAAAATAAAAAACAGAAAGGGAGAACTAAAAATCCCGTTCTCTGCTTCCCAGAGATATCACTTCCAAGGAAAAAAATGAGATGGGGGCTCAACCCAGTTTCCAGACACTATGAGAAGGCAGATACAACATCACCTGGGTTACCAGGAATGAAGATGTAAAGTTCAGTATCATTGGCATAGTGAAGCTATTTATTTATTTTTATTTTATTAAATTTATACCCCGCCCTTCTCCAAACAGACCCAGGGCAGCGCACAGGGATGTTAAAATACATACAAAATATATAAAATTTAAAAAACTTATTCTAATAAACCCTGTGCTAAAAACCGAATTAAAAATCCCAAATTTAAAACTGTCTAATAGTCAGTAATGGAGGTTATGCTAGGCCGGCTAGATGGAATAGATGTGTCTTCAGACACTTGCGGAAGAGGCGGAGGTCGGAGATGGTGCGGAGTTCAGGGGGTAAGTCGTTCCAAAGGTCTGGGCCCGCCACAGAGAAGGCTCTTCCCCTGGGTGTCGCCAGTCGGCATTGTCCAGCCGACGGCACCCTGAGGAGGCCCTCTCTGTGGGAGCGTATCGGTCTGAGGGATGTATGGGGCAGGAGGCGGTCTCGCATATAACTAGGCCCCGAGCCATGGAGCGCTTTAAAGATGGTCGTTAAAACCTTGAAGCGCACCCGAAAGACCACAGGAAGCCAGTGCAGCTCGCGCAGGATAGGTGTTATGTGGGAGTGTCTAGGCGCTCCCGTAATCACCCGCGCGGCTGCATTCTGGACTAGCTGCAGCTTTCGGGTACACCTCAAGGGGAGCCCCATGTAGAGAGCATTACAGTAGTCGAGTCGAGAGGTGACGAGTGCTTGAGTGACTGTGTGTAAGGCACCCCGGTCCAGTAAGGGGCGCAATTGGTGCATCAGGCGTATCTGATGAAACGCCCCCCTGGCCACGGCTGCCACATGATCTTCCATAGACAGCCGGGAATCCAGGAGGACACCCAAATTGCGCGCCCTCTCCACGGGGGCCGGTGTTTCGCCCCCAATGGCCAGAGATGGAATAATCTGGCTGAACTGGGGCGCCGGAAGCCACAGCCACTCAGTCTTGGACGGGTTGAGCTTGAGTTTGTTACCACCCATCCAGATCCGTACGGCCTCCAAGCACTGGGACATAACCTCGACGGCATTGTTGGGGTGGTCTGGGGTGGATATGTACAACTGAGTATCATCAGCGTACAGATGATATCCCACCCCAAAACCACGGATGATCTCACCCAGCGGCTTCATATATGTGTTGAACAGTAGGGGCGAGAGGACCGACCCCTGAGGTACCCCACATATGAGGGGCCTCGAAGTCGACCTCTGCCCCCCTGCCAACACACATTGCGACCAACCAGAGAGGTAGGACGAGAACCACCGCAAAACGGTGCCTCCCAGCCCCAACCCCCCCAGTCGGTGCAATAGGATACCATGGTCGATGGTATCAAAAGCCGCTGAGAGGTCTAATAGGACTAGGATAGAGGAAAATCCTCTATCCCGCGCCCTCCAGAGATCATCAACCAAACGCGACCAATGCCGTCTCGGTGCTATGCCCGGGTCGGAAGCCAGACTGGCGCGGGTCTAGATAATCAACTTCCTCCAAGTGTCGCGGAAACTGTTGAGCCACCACACTCTCAACAATCTTCACTAAAAAGTGGAGGTTGGAGATGGGACGATAGTTCTCTAATAATGCTGGATCCAGGGACGGCTACCTCATCCCATAGTGTTGGATAATTTCCACAGAATAGAATAGAATGGAATAGAATGGAATAGAATAGAGCTGGAAGGGACCTTGGAGGTCTTCTAGTCCAGCCCCCTGCTCAAACCAGAGAACCTATACTATTTCAGACAAGTGGCTGTCTAGTCTTTTCTTAAAAACATCCAGTGATGGAGCACCAGGGGTGGGTTCCTGCCAGTTGTAACCTCTTCTATAGAAGAGGTTCCACAAATCTACAGTGCCATTTAGAACCGGTTCCCGCTTCCTCCCCCCGCCCATTGGCCTATCGGCCCATCATCAAGAGCTTTGTTAAGTGAGTTTCACCACATTTTACAAGTTGCCCATGCCCACACAGTCACATGGCCGGCAAGCCACTCCCACCCAGTCACATGGTCGGCAAGCCATTCCCACAAAGCAGGCCACACCTACAGAAGAGGTTCTAAAAATTTTTGAAACCCACCACTGTGGAGCACCAATTTCTGAGAACACCGAGGCTTGTTGCACTTTACAGAGGAACGGTTGTGGGTTGGAGCTTTCATTCCTTATCAACACTCACTGGGACCTGCCTTGAAGAAAGGAGCCAAACTGTGCAACTCATCCCCAGCTTCCACAGCCAGCCCAAAACAATATTATGTCAATGGTATTGAAAGCTGCCAAGAGATCAAGAAGAATAAGGATGGATGCATTATCCCCATCACACTCCACCAGAGATTATCTATAAGTGTAACCAATGCTGTTTCTGTTCCATAACTGGGCCAAAACCCGATTGAAAGGGGTTCAGATAATCCATTTCATCCAAGGCTCTCTGGAGCTGTAAGACCACCATTTTTCCCGTCTCTTTCCCTAACTTCCTAGCAAAGAATCTCATATTTGATTCCCTGTTTTTCCTCTCCTCTCATTCCTCTTAAGAAACTTCACCCTTGGAAAGTTCCAAAAGGAAGAAGAGGCGAGAAGAACTAGAAAATCCAAGGGATTCTTAGGACTGGCAGTTTTATGTCTTTCTACCAAAACTGAAATATGTCTGAGCCAGCTGCAAATTGGTCTAAATATATTCCTTCCTGTGGCTACAAGTCTCATTCTCTGGGTTCTTTCTTGCCTTGTAGTCATCATGGAAACGGGAAGATGTATTTATTTTAGATTTTTTTTTAAATAAACAAAATTGGCGTATTCGGATATCAAATAGGTTGAGTGTAGGCTCTGCCTATTTAAGAAATTGTTCATACAGCTTCTGGTTGGCAAAATAAGCAATGAGCTAAGAATAGAGGAGTCAAATGGCTTCTGAAACAACGGCAATCTTTCAATCACATTTGACTCGTTGAATGCTGTAAACCTCCACAGTTTATTTGTGCGATTAATGGCTGATATTATCAAGTGACTTACAATGCTTGCCCTTACATAGGATAGGAAAAATAAGGGGCCTTTACGCTAGCTATTTTAGAATGTGCTTTATTAGGTTAATAATACAAAGAAGTAGTTCATTTAGAAGAATATTGTGCAATAAAACTCCGACTTTTGTGCAATCAAGATGGTTGGTCTTTATGTAATCTTGGCCTTTAAGTGACTTACAATGCTTGCCCTGACATAGGATAGGAAAAGTAAGGGGTCTTTATGCTAGCTATTTTAGAATGTGCTTTATTAGGTTAATAATACAAAGAAGTAGGTAGTTCATAAGAAGAATAACATGCAATAAAACTCCAACTTCTGTGCAGTCAAGATGGTTGGCCTTTATGTAATCTTGGCCTTTAAGAAGCTTCTCCTAATAGGAACCCGTAACGCTATTGCCTCGGTTTTGAAATGAGGGTTTAGTATTAAAACTAGTAGTAATAGTAATATTTTTCCTGTTCACCGTTTAGCCTCATTCAGTAGATCACCTAAGTCTGAACATAACCTTAATTCACTTGAAAGAAAATACACCAACAAGATACAGCCTCTCTTTCTTAGCACTTTTCAAACCTGTTAATTTCAAGAAAGATGTGTAAACATTTGACTTAAGTTTCTTACTTAAATGTAGGAGTCTGTCAGGGCCATCTTACAAAAGTGTATTCCAGAGTTCTCTGGTAGATGGGAATAAATTTGCTGTTTAAAAGGTTTCATTTTGTCTAACTATTTTTTAAAGACAAACCATTGTATATTCCAAACCCCTGTTGTATTATTCAGTAGAGTTAATCTCTCCCTATTATTTGATTTATAGCTCAACCCTTTTAGTTGTATGTTAAAAAAAAAACCTTTAGAGTTTTAAGTAGAAAAAGTAGCACATTTGATGCTGGCATAAAACCAGGAAATCTCTCCTCAATAATCTTTTTAACACACATGTATTCTATTTACTATCGGGACCTAGCTATCTGCGGGATCGGATTCTGCCCCATACATCCTCCCGGCCGATTCGCTCCCACAGAGAGGGACTTCTCCGGGTGCCGTCCACTAGACTTTGTCAGCGGGCGACGCCCAGGGGAAGGGCCTTCTCTGTGGCGGGCCCAGCTCTCTGGAACGACCTTCCCCCCGACATTAGAACAACTACGGACCTCCGCTCCTTCCGTCAGAAATTAAAAACTCACTTTTTCTGCTTGGCCGGCCTAGGTTAGTCTCTACCTCAGGGGTTAGGAAATGTTAATTTTAAAATGGGAATTTTAGTGCAGGGATAGTTAGATTTAATTTGTTTTTATTGTATTTATGTATGTATATATTTTATGTTGTTTTAATTTCTCCCTGTGCACCGCTCCCAGTCCCCTCGGGGAGAGGACGCGGTTATAGAAATAAATATTCTATCCTATTCTATTCTACTATACAAATATATAGTGCTTCTAGAATGGAGAGATCCTTAAAGCAAACCAATTTGTGTTTTTCCTCTAGACTTTTAGTTCATCTCATGATTGAACAATAAGTTGCATATATCTGAAGATAAATAGTTTAACAAGCATAACATGCAGCAATACTAATGCCATGCAGTATATGTATGTACATTCATGTTAATAAATATGTGTACAGTATGTGTGTGCTCTCTACTTGCATGCTATCATTTAAATTAAAGACCTAGTGTACAAAAGAAAATGTGTATATTCCAATGTTGACTATTTTAATATCTTTAATTTTATATCCCCTCCATAAATTTTGATTCACTAGCTCAAGAAGATTCATAAAAAGCTATGTTCATTTTTCTACTCAATAGTCGGTATATTGTATGATAAGAATATTCTATTTTTTCCATCTTGCAGCACTGATACTTTCCCTCACTATCCCTACCCTAAAATCTGATTGTGCTTCAGGATGGAAAAGAGAAGGAACTGAAGTATTCCTTATGCAAATTCCACAAGGAAGCAGACATGACAGGAGGGAACCTCCTGGAATTCTTTGAAAAGCTGGAACATTTTTTGGGGAGGTAGAATGGGAGGGAAATCCATTGAAATAATCCTGTTAATCCAAACGTTTCTTTTTAATTATTTAATTACCTCTTCAACAATGTGAACGATTGAAGGTGAATGATGAATGAAGATACATCTTATAAAACTATGCTTTTTTTCATCATTGGGTTGTTATAGGTTAATTAATTGCTGGATTATGTAAATATGATACCTGAGGAAACTTGCAAAGTTTGAAAGCAGGAAAAGCTATCAATTTTTCATTTTAGCTTTAGTCATGATGAAAAAAACACCCCTTTTAGTTCACATTTTATTCTATTACAATATAAACAATCACATGATGTTTTAACAGCCATTAAATTTAAAATGTCAGAGAAATTGTTGTTGAAATATAGATTTTCTACATTTTTAACACATACAACCGCAAAAAAGAAATACTGGATTTCCTTCCTTCCTTCCTTCCTTCCTTCCTTCCTTCCTTCCTGCCTGCCTGCCTTCCTTCCTTCCTTCCTTCCTTCCTTCCTTCCTTCCTTCCTTCCTTCCTTCCTTCCTTCCTTCCTTCCTTCCTGCCTGCCTGCCTGCCTGCCTGCCTGCCTTCCTTCCTTCCTTCCTTCCTTCCTTCCTTCCTTCCTTCCTTCCTTCCTTCCTTCCTTCCTTTTTTCCTTCCCATAGTTAAAAAGGACAAATTTTCACTCCTAGCATAACAATAAAGTGGTGGCTTTTTTCCTCTTATCTTTCCTCTAGTATTATTGAAAATATGATTGTTTAGATCAATATTTTGCAGGGAGATATAATTTTAATTTCTGCATCAATATTGGCTGGTATCCTGTACTTACAGATGCTGAAGTGACACTAAAATACTTAGAATAAATGGATAGTGTGCAAATGTATATAATTCAGATCAGTTCTGCTGTTTTCTTGGCAGAAGTATAAGTAGTTATATAATTATAAAGATCTGCCATATAATCAGTCACCTTTTTTAGTATTTTTCATTTTTCCTAGTGCTGCAAATTTTGCTTTGAAATGTGTGATGGAAAGAAAGATTTTGATCATTTGGAATGTTCCTTCATGCTTATAAATCTGAAGAAAATTAATTGTAGCTCAAACTTTCTCAGATGAATATCACATATTTATAAAGACAAAAAGCCAAGATAATAATAAATATTTTTTTAATCATAAAACTGTTCCATAATGAGGAGGACAAGACAAAGCTGCCCCCTTTTTTCTTATTTTTATTGGCATCAGAACCATTGGCAAAGAAGATATAGAATAAAAAACCCACAAAATTTCAGGAGTTAAAAATTAACAATTCAAGAACATAAACTGAAACTATATGATGTTGATGTACTTATAGTTAGACAAAGAACTCTTTAGAAGTGACAGTGAAATATATGCAGCAGTATAATTTTCTATCAGAATATCAGGTTAATAAGAATAAAACTCAAACATTGACATGGAACTTAATTAAAAGGAGAAATACTTGCAGCAAATAACAAGATCTGATATCATTGTTAACATTTAAATATGTTTCGGAGAATTTATTTTACAAAAAACAGTAAATACTGAAATGAAAGTGAATCTTATTAGTATCTTAGGAAGCCCCACAGGAGATTATTGCAATATGTATTACCTAAGGCTCCCCTTGAGAAATGGTATTTTAAATGCTGTAAAATGCCACAGCTGGACAATTGACTGCCTATGATCCTATGGATGAATTATGTCTATTTTGTTTATACAGGAAGTTACATACGTGATCCATTCAGCATCCAAGACTTTGTTCTAGATGTCTTGGCTGCCCTCAACAGCAATACAGCCCTGCAGAATGTACTTCCAAGTCAGATCCCTTAGGCTCATGACTCAAACATGACTATTCACAGAAACATTGGTCTGAATGTTGATCCTCAAAATGGCTATTGTTTATATTTGTCTTAAATAATTAAAAAAATGATCTGAATCATATTGATGACCTTATTTTCAAGGTATTCTTAAAAATCCTGAGTCTATGGTGAGAAAAATGTGGGGCACGTTTTTTAGATACATCAATGATTCCACACAAACATGTTATTAAAGTAAAGCAATTAGTGAACTTACACACTTTTTATTTTCCATACTTCAGTCTTCCCTAACTTCTAACATTCACTTCTGGTAACTATGTTGGCTTGGCTTGGATTTCTGGGAATTGCAGCCCTACAATCAGGAAAGAGAGCCAGTTTGGCCTAGTGGTTAAGGCGTCAGGCCAGAAGTCAGGAGTCTGTGAATTTCAGCCCTGCCTTAGCCATGAAAGCCAGTTGAGTAACCTTGGGCTGATCATTATCAACCAACTCATCTCACAGGGTTGTTGTTGTGGGGGAAAAAGGAGGAGGAAGGAGTATTGTGTGTGAGCTATTATAAAAATATAGCTACTATAACCATAATAAAAGGTATATTTAAAGGTTCTCCTCAAGCATATGTGCTAATCATTCCCAAATCTAGGGGGTGGTGCTCATCTAAATTTCAAAGCCAAAGAGCCAGCACTGTCTAAAGATGTTTTTGTGGTCATGTGGCTGGCATGACTAAATGCTGAAAGCGCACAGAAAGCTGTTACCTTCCCACCAAAGGTGGTTCCTATTTTTCTACTTTCATTTTTACATGCTTTTGAACTGCTAGGTTGGCAGAAGCTGGGACAAGTTCCATGGCCTAATTCCATGCTTCCCCCCTCAGTTTGTAATTTTAAATTATGTTATTAGGTTTTAAGGTTAAGTTTTAATTTTTATAAATTTGTACAGGGGATTTAATTCGATTTTAGTTTATATGTATTGTTGATTGTCATAATGTTAATTTTTACCTGTACACCGCCCCGAGTCCCTTCGGGGAGAGGGGGCGGTCTAGAAATCCAATAAATAATAATAATAATAATAATAATAATAATAATAATAATAATAATAATAATAATAATAATAATAATAATAGTAATGTAATGGGAGCTCACTCTGTTACGCGGCGCTAGGGATTCGAACTGCCAAACTGCTGACCTTTCTGATTGGCAAGCTCAGCATCTTAGCCACTGAGCCACCACATCCCTCTATAAGCATAATAATATACATTAAATAAATATTTCATATGCATATGGAATGTATATGGAATATATATTAAACAGATAAAGAACCAGACTGATTAAAAATGAACGGCTGCTTAACATAGAGGATCATGGAGGTGGGTAGCTGATATTTCAAAAGGAAACTGCAAGTGATAGAACACTGAAGTCAGAATTTGTGAAAAGCTGATCCTTCATTATGTTTTTGAACATCTCTTCATGGATTTCTAGATTGCAGTTGCTATTATTGTTTCCTGCTTGGAGGCTGAAAGACATTTCATATTCTTTGCAAGGCATGTTTAAATGACTGTCAGATGTTTTCAACAATCAGATTGTCCCTGGTCTTAATTATCATGGTTATACCTAAAGCGTAGCTCAGAATTAATAGTTCTGTTGATGTAAAAGAGATATTAATTTTAATAAACATTTTTTGCTTTGAGTACTTAACTTTCTGAAGACTTTATCCAAGGATAATTTTGAGCTCTCCAAGAGCATTTTTTTTATTTCTCCATTTTTCAAGGGAAAATTGATGAAATGAATAATCCCTAATGACTTCACATAATAAACATTTCTTATTTTCCAGCCCAAGCTAAAATATACACTGTTTCCTCATACAAAGTTCTTAGTGTAGAGTTTATGTTACTTTAACAATTGAACAATTCTGAACAAAATCAGTATTCAAGTTTTTTATAAAAAACATAAGGCATTTATTATAAATACATTCCAGATAATTATTGGAGGAGATCATGAACTGTTCATAGATGAAGAAGAAATTACCTGAGATATCCTGGAAGGAGGAGGAGAACTGAGACATTAATAGCTAGTCTGTACTACTGCTAATCCCTCAGGGGATCTGTTACAGGTGGTTTCTATTTTTGAAATATCAAAATCTGCTGTATGCAACGGAAAATTGCTCTTAACATTTTTTTCCACGACACAATTCTTCTTTCATCTGCTGTTCTTGAGGTAGTAAAATGTTGGTTCATTATAGCTTGATTATGACCACCTTGTTTTAAGGAAATAGATGTATTTTAAGATCCCTTTGCATTTCATTTTTAGAACACTTTCTTTCCAAAAGATGTCATTAATGTGATTAAACATTAAAATGATTAAAGTTGCTAACATCAAGTGCTAGCATTTGATGCCTTTATTTTACATAGAATATATATCTATTACCAAAAATAATACCTCCCATGATACTTTTTAAGTGCCTAATAAAAGCATATAAAAACTTCACCCAGTATCTCTACTTTTATCTCTTCCTCTTCTTCCCAGTTTTTAAATTCACATATTTTTATATCAATTCTTTGTAGCATATTAGTAATATAGTGACAATTTATTAAATTGTTCAATAGTTCACAGCTTCAGGATGTTTATACAGGGAGTGGCATAGCCAAATACGTAAACCTGATCACATGTAATGAATTAAATGTTGGTTTATATCTACAGATAGCTGCAAATATACCTATCCATTCTGCTATGCTTTTTCAGTGTCAGCAAAGTTATGCAAAGCATAGCAAAGTAGTAGGAAATGTTAAATGAAATAAATTACAGTATGAGATTAAAAAAAGAAAAGTAAAACTATCTTCACATCTCTTTAGAAGATCTCATCAATTCTATCCAACCATTACTTTTTCAATTGTTCCTTGCCTCTCAAGCTTTTCACACTTCGTTTGTATATTTCTTTTGCAAGTTAGCCCTCATTCATTCTCCCTCTATGATCCTCCCAACTTGGCATTCTTCTTTTATACTGAATACTAACTTATTTTTGTGATCCATTCATCGCTATTCATCCTTGACTCACCTTTCCTTGTTTTACCACTCATGCTTCTTAATTATCCCATTTCTTCTGCATTCACCTTGATATTCATTTTTCTCCTGTCAAATACAAAGTGAGCAGAAACACTTTCTTCTATACAGCAATTTTATCTGTTTTTTTTTGCATGAATTCCTTCAAGAGAGCATCTTGAATACAATTCTGTGATGCATGAATTCATCTATTTGTTCTGGTTTTTTTAAAACTTTATCCACAAACACCAATTCATGATTCAAACCTATCATATCCATATGCTAAATTAACAAATAAACAAAACAAATGTCTTGTTCATGTTCATACATTTCTCACTGAACTTCTAAAGAGCAAAAATCTTGCAATTGTGAAATAAGAAGAGGAGAACTAAGACATTTAGGAAGCACCAGAGGTGGGTTACTCCTGGTTTGGCCCAGATCGGGTGAACCAGTAGTAGCAGTTACAGTTACAATTTATTGGATTTGTATACCGCTCCTATCTCTGAATGGACTCAGGGTGGTGCACAGGAAATTAAAATACCACGACAACAACAATGAGTACAATACAATGATAAAATACGATTAAATTAGATAGCCTGTGCTAAAAAGTTAAACTAAAAGTATTAAAATCTCTACCAATCCATTAAAAATATCTTCAAATCTAAAATCTAAGCTAAAATATAGACTAAAATCTAACTCTGAGCTAGGCCAGCTAGGTGGAAAAAGTGTGCTTTTAGTGATCGGCTAAAAAGGCGAAGGTCCGTGATGGTGCGAAGGCCATTCCAGAGGGTTGGACCCGCCACAGAGAAGGCCCTTCTCCAACGATGGCAGGAGGCTCTGCCCACCCACCTGGATGCTTCTGTGCATGTGTGAGTGTATGCCTGAGCACGTGCACGAGTGCGCCTGAACTGGTAGTAAAAAATTGGCAACCCACCACTGGGGAGCACCTCTGTATATGAGGGCACAGCTGGGGAGAAAATATTATTTTCTTATAACTGGAGAAAGGAGATTAAAAAAACCTGTAAATATAAGGAGATATGAAAGGCATGTCCAAGAACACACAAAGACATTTGCAATTTTGTATGGTTGTTCTATATTTTGTTTAAAACATGTAATCTCTTTAGATGAGTATAACTTTTTAATGTCTGCATAACTTAGTTTTTCCCAAAAACATGTTCCCTCCAGGTAACTTTGTGGTGGGCACTCTCTCTCAGACCAACCCACATCAAGAAGAAAGTGTTTTAAATTATTTGTAAAAATAATAAAGGTGGGATACAAAGAAAGAAAGAAAGAATGAATAAAATATTTCATTTCTGGGCCATGTTGTTTCTTCAAAGCACCTCCATTTCAATATATACCTAAACCAAATATATACAAATTCAGATGGGTAGGATTTACTGATGTATGTATTATATTGTAGATCAGGGGTGTCAAACTCAGGTTGCTGTAGTGTTTTCTTGTGACATATCATAACTCCCCCCCTTGTTAAACTGAGTGTGGGCATGGCCAGCGTGTGATTCATCTGGCCCGCAGGCCGCGAGTTTGACCTGTTGTAGATTATAAATTGCTGCCAAGAAAGTCTTTTCTTATTTAATAGATTTATTTGCCTTTATTTAATACAACTCAAGGTAGCATCTCCAGATTTCTAGTGTAATACTTTAACCATGACATTGCACTGGTTCTCTGAGGACTCTGATCTTCCTTCTGAGTCAATTGTTTTGCAAATTCAGTCACCCAGCCTATAATAATTGCTTCAGAATATCAATATTGGTATAAAATGGAGTATGAGAGCATATCCTAAGCCAGCAGTTTTTGGCTCCGCAGACCAGCAGTGGTAGTGACAGTGGGGATGAGGGGATGTTTTCACACATGCACCTACTGCTTGTGAAAATGGAGTTTCACACGCTTGCCTGCTGCTTGCATGGCCCGGTTCGCAGTGGGCCACGGACTCAGGTCAGCAAACTGAGGGATGGGGATAACTGCTCTAAACAACATAATTTTCAAAGTCATCCAAACTTTCAAAGATGTATAGCATTTATTTCACAAAAACCAGATCAAATATTTTATCAATGTCATTCTAAATGAGTCTAAAATAAGACAAGAAACCAAGAGAATGGCAGGTGTTCCTACTGTGAGATTATTCCTAGTGAGTTGGCAGACATTTAATCAATAAAAAGCCGCTATCAATTTAACTACCATTTTCAGCTGTTAATGTATCAGCTGTGGTCTGGGAGTTGAGCTATTGTAAATAATAAATTTCCTTTCAGAATTAAAGACAAGATACTTGATTGAATTGTTTTCTTTCTTCAATCTTTATTTTCTTTAGAACTCACCTAACTGCTTTGAATTCTATTCATTACTTCAAACATTTAATCTCTATTTTACCTACTTAGTTCATCAGTTTAAAATATCATCATTTCAAATCCCTTATATGTGTTATGTTTTCTTAATGAATTTAAGTGAAAAATGTTTGATCTTGACTGGATTTTAAACAAATATTGATTGTTTGAGGTAGAAAAAGGTAAAACAAAGGTAGAACATTTGATAGAAAAGGGATAATTCGAGCTTAAAAGCTTAAAATAGGAAAGATTTTAACTCAAATTTTTATATTCCATATTTTTGAAACAGAGAGAAACATGGGCAGCGTGATTCACCAAAGGCAAATTTTAGTACAATTGGAAAGCCACAGAGTTGGGTTTTTTTTGTCTTCTGTTCTTTTTAAATTTTTTGAGTTTTAACTTTTTTAAAAAAAATGTCTTGGTCTAGAACAGGGGTGTCAAACTCACATCAACCACCCCAACGATGCCGTAGCAGTGATGTGCCAGTGCCTGGAAGCCGTGCGGATCTGGATGGGAAGTAACGGACTCAGGCTCAACCCGACCAAGACCGAGTGGCTGTGGTTTCCGGCTGCCCGATTCAACCAGCTGACTCCATCGCTGGCCATAGGGGGCGAACATCTTGCCCCTGTGGATGGGGCGCGCAACTTGGGTGTCCTCCTGGATGCCCGGCTGTCCATGGAAGATCAAGTGACAGCCGTGGCCAGGAGGGCGTTTTACCAGGTTCGCCTGGTTCGCCAGTTGCGCCCCCTATTGGATCGGGACGCCCTTCGCACAGTCACTCATGCTCTCGTGACATCCCGACTGGACTATTGTAACTCTCTCTACATGGGGCTTCCCTTGAGGTGCACCCGGAGACTTCAGATGGTTCAGAATGCAGCCGCGCGGGCAATCTTGGGTACCTCCAGATCTGCCCACATAACTCCACTTCTGTGCGAGTTGCACTGGCTGCCTGTCGTCTTCCGGGTGCGCTTCAAGGTATTAGTCATCATTTTTAAAGCGCTCCATGGCTCGGGACCTAGCTATCTGCAGGATCGGATCCTGCCTCATACTTCCTCACGGCCGATTCGCTCCCACAGAGAGGGACTTCTCCGGGTGCCGTCCACTAGACTCTGTCAGTGGGCGACGCCCAGGGGAAGGGTTCTCTCTGTGGTGGGCCCAGCCCTCTGGAATGACCTTCCCCCCGACATCAGAACAACCACGGACTTCCGCTCCTTCCGTCTGAAACTAAAAACTCATCTTTTCCGTTTGGCCGGCCTTGGGTAGCCTCTCTCTACAGGGTTTAGCTGTTTTAATTGGGTATTTTAGCAGGTTAAGGGGATTTTAGCACAGGCCCAGATTTAATTTGTTTTTAATTGTATTTGTATATTTATTGTATTGTGGTTTTAGTTTTCCCTGTGCACCGCTCCGAGTCCCTACGGGGAGAGGAGCGGTCTATAAATTAAATCATTATTATTATTATTATTATTATTATCGTCATGGCAGTGTCACGTGAAGTATCGGGATTTTCCCCCTCTTTGCTAGACCAAGTGTGGGAATGGCCAGCACAGGACACATCTGGCCCGCGGGCTGGGAGTTTGACAGCCCTTGTCTAGAACAACAAAATAATCTAAAATTGTTATATCAGATTCAGAAACTGAAGGTGTGCCTGTGATTAAACCAAGCCTAACATCAGTGGAGTCAAATGACATTCAGTTGAATGGGTGAACATTATGGAAAGCATGCCTTGAGTCACAAACCCTTTTAAAACCCTGACAGAGTAGCCTGTTTCTGATTACTCAGTGTGGATTGGGGGTTAGAGGTGGATGGCAATTTTCTCTGAGACACAAATTAATTCAAGGCAGGCAGCTTCTACGGTCTCCCTAGAATTATGCCCTGGGATAATTCATCCCACGTGGGTCCCAAGACCTGTAGGTAAAAAAAAATCCCATAACCTACTCTGAGTTGTGAGTCTTTCAAACTGCCCAGTAGATAAGTTCAGTAGTGGAAAAAGTTGATAAAAAAGAAATTATTAGGAAGCGGAATTTACTGCTCCCGTTTTGAGAACAAGCCAAAGAAATTTATGAAGAACAAATAAATCTATTTTAAAATGTTCTGGTGGTTTAAGGAGTCTAAACAGCTCTAAACTTGACCTTCATTAAATGGCTACTGAAATATGAATACCATGATAGGCTCATTAAACCAGCTTTTAACTGCCATGCTTTTTATAATGCTCATAGGGCAAATGTTTGAAAATATTACAAAACGCATTTTGAAAACCCAGAGTTTATGTTTAGGGGAAGTATCTGCGATTGGCTGAATGTTCATTAAAATGTCTACCTAAATCCAGAGGCATTCATCTCTTTTACAGCCAATTTAGTTCCTGCAGCAACTTTATATTGTAGAAAAGTCTTTGGCCAACACTTGAGATGACATTTTCACTACTAGCAGCACCACCAGTGCTCTGATGTCAATAAACTTTGGATCAGGGCTTCCGGTTCCGGCTCCAGCGGCGACAGGCGAGCCTAGCGCTCGCTCGCCGCTTTGTTGCCTTTTCTGCCCCCCCACGGGGGCGAGACACTCCGGTTACCGGAGGTCTCCCGTAGGGTCGGCTCGGAGAGGACGTTCTTCCTCACGGCGGTGGGGAGAGCGTTCCCCTCCGTGACCTAGGTGAGGAGGAACATGCTGCGGGGGGGTTCTCCCTTCGCCAACGGCTGTCGGCGCCATTTACTTCAATGCAGAGGGCTGAGCGGAGAGATCGGAAGGCTTGCCGAGGCTTCAGCTGCGAGGGAGAGTGAGTTTAAAAAAGACTTTTTTTCCTTGCTGCCAGCCAGGCTGAACGGACTGGGAGGGGGGTGTTTGTTTTCAAAAAAAACCCCTCGGACTTAAGCGGCACTCTAAAATGGCTTCTCTAGAAGAGAAAGCGGAAATCTTAAATCTGGACTGTCTCTAACAAGGGAAAGTGGTTTGCGGCTACTTGCAACATTGTTTCTAGGTCTGGCTGGTTAAAAAAATTTATTTTTCTACTCTCTCCTCTGGGATCTGAGATGGGCGGTGGAAGGTGGCTTTTCTTTGTCCCTGCCTGACTATTTCAACTATGGAAAATTCCCAGCGTCTCTTTACAATTGGGACTCTCTCTGGATATTAATGAAGAATTTTTTTCTTGCTGGATTTGTGATTTCCTTCCTGGAGTACCTTCGCTATTATAACTATTGAGTTGGAAAATTGTCTCTCTCTTGGTTCCTGAATTTTACAACGTTTCAACCTTGATCAGAACTTTTGGCTCCCGGTCAGTCTCACCAACCCCACCCTGAAAACGGCACTGACTTTAACAGTTAAGTATGGCTCAAGAAACAGCACTGACAAGTTTAGAACAACGGATGGCTTCTCTTGAAACTGTTATACAAACTTTGGTAAAAGAAATTCAGGCCCAGAGGGCAGAAAACATCAATTTCAAGAAGGAACTATTGGACACACGGAAGCAAGTGCTGGAAAACACACAGAAGACTGAAGAACTGGAAGGGGGATTGGTGGGGGTTAAGGGAGAGATTAAAAATGTTACTAAAGAGGCTGGGGAAACAAATGAGCATGTGTCTAGGATTGATATGGAAAGAATGACATATTTTTTGAGATTTCAGAACGTTCTTGAGGAATCTGGTGAATGCCTCCCTGATCTTATGAGCACAATTTTAGCAGACTATTTACAAAAACCTAAAGATGAGATCAGGGGGGACATTGACCTAGCCTACAGAATTAACTCAGCAAATGCCAGGATAAATGAAGTGCCTAGAGAGATACAGGTGAAATTTGTTAGAAGGTCAACCAGAGAGGAAATCCTGAAAGTGCAGAGAGGTAGTCCATTAATCTACCAACAAAAAGAGGTTGCTATCTTGAAGCAGATCCCTAGAAAGATTCGAGAAGCAAGGAGGAAATTTTCCTTCTTGTCTAAAATTTTATTTGATCATGGGATTTGGTTCAAGTGGGTGACACCCGAAGGGATGCTGGTGTTCTGGGAAGGAGGAAGAGTGAGGATTAAAACAGTTGCTGAGGCGGAAGCCTTTCTTAAAAAACATTCCTCTGCCCTGGGGGAAGATCCAGGGGGGACGGAGGGGGCCACGGCCCCGCCCGCTGGGGGCCAGGGAGGAGAAAAAGAAGATACAATAGCCAAGAGACTTAGATCGAAAAAATAACTTTGCCTTGATTTTTCTGAACAATTTTGCATAATATTTGTTCTGGATTTTTTGTAAATGTCTGACAGCATGGAACTGAGAATTTAGGTATATGTACTTGCTTTTACCTTGTAGTGTTATGAAAAATGTTTTTTTTTTTGTTATTTTTTTATTGTGTATTTTGAGGTCCCGGAAGGGCCGACGACTCTGACGTAAATGCTCTCAAAATTTCTTTGTATCCCTTACCCCATCCTATAGAAAAGATGTAAAACCAATAAAACTTTTTCAATATAAAAAAAATAAATAAACTTTGGATCAACAGTCAGATATACACTACAAAAGTCATTACAGGTAGTCCTCAACTTACAGCACTCCTTTTAGTGACTGGTAAAAGTTACAACAGCACTGAAAAAAGTGACTGATGACATTTTTCACACTTAAAGCTGTTGCAGCTTCCCGATGGCCATGTGATCAAAATTCAGAAACTTGGCAACTGATTCATATTTATAATGGTTGGCATGTCCCAGGGTCATGTGATCTCCTTTTGCAACCTTCTGACAAGCAAAGTCAATGAGGAAGTCAGATTCACTTAACAACTGTATTACTAACTTAACAACTGCAGTGATGCACTTAACCACCGTGGAAAGAAAAATGGGCAAAATTAACAAATATCTCGCACATCAACAGAAATGTTTGTTTCAATGATGGTCATAAGTCAAGGACTGCTGGTATTATTATGCTGTTCCTACTAGGAACTGACAGGGAGAAGAAGGGAACTGATGCTTTTCTGGAAAAAAAATCTCTTCCTATTTAGAGGGTAGACTTTTCACTTCTCTCACTGGAAGTGTGGCATGGATTTCATTGGAGAGAATGCTGGATTAAGCAGGTTAAAGATTCCAGTGTTCAATTTCATTTGGAAGGGGAAACAAAATAGCAGTAGAACTTCATGGCCAAAGTCTGTTTCCATGGAGTTAACAGCGTTGCCTCAAGAACAGTCTCCCCTCTTCCAAACTTCTGAGTGTTGCTCTGAAGCATATTGTAAGAGGTTTGCCTATTCCTCTCTAAATTTTTGATTTTTCCTTTCCCTTTATGTGTTTTACGATGTGCAGAAAATGTACTTTAAATGAACAATTTGTTCTTCTGTTCCCAACCATATCCCTGGGCAACACTGAATTTCCCTGCTGAAGCATTGCTGTAATAATCTTTTAAAAAACCAGGTCATGATCCTCACCAGAAATAATGACTCAAACCTACAGTATGGAAAACATTTCTTCTGTATTTTCAGAGCTCTTACCTTAAGCAAGTATTAAAGCCATTTCCCAGATTCTGTGCTCTGAAAACTTTCTTGTGGCCATATTTGTTTGAATTGCAAACCATGCGATGTCGAGAGAGCCTTCAAGTTCATAACTGAAACAATTTAAGGTGCTCTTAGGTTATGCTATGAACAAGTATTCTTTCTTCTAGCCACACATGCCTACTCTTTTTAAATGCTTCTTTCCAATGTAACACTGACAGAATGAATGCTATGTGGTGGAATCTTCACCAATAACATGGGTCTTCCAACATTCTTAGAATAGTCAAGAAAAGTCTGTTGCAGTGGTGGGTTCCAGACCCCATTGCAACCAGTACGGTGCAACGGGACCAGGCATTCCCCACATGCATGCGCTCAGCACACACATGTGTATTTACCGCCCGTGATGCTCCGTGATGTTCCAGCTGCTCAGTGGAGTGTTGTGCAGGTGCCATACACTCTGTGCGCATGTGCTGAAACCCTAATTGGCTCAAATACAGGTAAGGATGGCAGGCAGGCAGCTGGGCCCTCCGGAGCACTGTACTGGAATGGTATCTGGTGCTCCCAGCAGGCACCAGTACGTCTTTACCGGGGCGTATCAGTCGTATCCCACCACTGGTCTGTTGTCCCTCTAGGTCTACCCCAGGATAATACCCACAACCAGCAATTGCATACAGTGAATAAGGAACTGGATTAAGATGGAAAGAATCGAGTATATTGCATTGGAGCTCACTTTGATTAATAAATAAACTTATTTACATTTTGTGTTATATTCCTCCTAATTTAAAGGCCAACTCACACCACAAGGGGATTGTTCTTGGGAAAATAGGAGAGGGAGGTGTGTTTGATATGTTTGCCACCTTCAGTCATTTATAAAAAATAATAAAGGTGGAATATAAACAAACAGCATTAAACTTGACACATTTGGGAATGTGGCCCTATTAGTCTAATTAAACTATAGCACTATTTCCTTTTGTTGATAAATGTAATTTCTATGCTGCAAAGACAGTGCAAAGAAACCTAGCAAGGTGTAGAATATTATGTTGGATTAGGTAGCAAACAATACAGAAGGACTGATCATGATAGGAGGAGACTTCAATTCAAGATTAGGTCACATAACTATCCTCCAGAAAATTGTCCAGAGCCACCATTGAGTCAGTGCCAATCTGAAAATGGAAAATGTAATTTTGCAGGCTTTTGCTTCATATGCTCATCAATAAATGAGGTTTTGGCAACTTAAATGGAGCTGCCTCTGGAAATGGACTAGGCAACTAGAGGAACTCATGCCCCTCGGTTGAGGACTTTTGAAATTTCTAAAAGACTTTACAGAGGTTGATGCTCCACAATCCCCCCCTGTCTTTGTCTCTTTATTTAGATAACAAAATGGAACTGGTATGATAAAATTAGAAAAAAAGACCACAAAAGAGTTTGAGCCACATTTATGAAAAAGAGATCAAGGAATCATTATCTGGATGAGGTATGTCTACATGTTATTAAATAGTTTATTTATTTATTTAATTTTTTTAGGGGGGTGCCTGGTGGCTTCTTGAATACCAAACTCCCAGGAATATGAAAACAAATTGTAGGAGGTTAGAAAGATGATCTTGGAAGAGTGAGGATGTTGGTTGGAGGGGTAAATATTTAAAGTGACAAATGTAAATCAAGTGGTGCAAGAAAACTAGTCCAGCAGCTGGCAAGACTATAAAAAACCTGAAATAAAAGAGTCCAACAGGGCTTTGCTATTTGAATAGAGGACCCTATGCTGCTTGGATTAAGCCAGGTGTATGAAAGCAGGAATCAATGTGTGGTGAATGCTCTTTTCCAATAAACCTTGTAATGTAAAATAATTTGGGCCCTCATAATTTGCTGTTGTACTATCTAGTGCTTTAGGGGCATGGAGAAAGGAGTTCCACTCTATGGTATGTACTTGTAATCCCATCATAAAATCCTCCAGCTGTGCAAAAATAGTTCCTTTGAGATGCCAGGCCATTGTTAGTTGTTAACAATTGATCAAAGCAAGTAGAAGGAACTTCAGCAGATGCTTGAAGAAGCAACGAAGAGAGAATGGTTGATAAGTGAGGCTATTCAGAACATTGTGAAACATTAGTAGATATCGCTTGCCTAATGGATCTAGGGATAGTTCTTTGCTCAGGCAGCATAAAATGATTGACCAGGGCAGTGATGGCTAACCTTTTTGTCCCCCTGTGCCTAAAGCACATGCTTAATTATGCATTGCACCTATAATTATGCATTGCACACATAATGCAATGTGCACGTGACCCCCTGCCCGAGCAAGTGCACATGCCCCCGCATGCATGCATAACCCATGAATGTGCGTGCGACCCCCATGCATGCACACACCCCACCACCCATGTGCCCCCCGCATGCAAACATGTCTCCTGCCCCCGCGCATGCACGGCAGAGACCTGAAAACCGGCTGGCCAGCAGGAGGCAAGCATGCATGCAGGGTAGAGCTGAGCTGGGGTGACAGTTCGCATGCCTGCAGAGAGGGCTCTGTGTGCCACCTGTGGTATGTGTGTCATAGGTTCATCATCATGGGACTAGGGCAAACATGGCTTTAAAAAAACTTTTGAATGCTGCTCATCTAAAAGAGACCTGTCTGAAATAATTGCAAATCCACCTGATTAAACTAGACCTAAACATTTTGACTTCTGAATCCTGTAAAGAGATTATAAATGCAAATTTATTTGCATGGAGAGGGCGCGCAATTTGGGTGTCCTCCTGGACTCCCGGCTGTCCATGGAGGATCATGTGACAGCCGTGGCCAGGGGGGCGTTTTATCAGGTACACTTGATACGCCAATTGCGCCCCTTACTGGACCGGGCTGCCCTCCGCACAGTCACTCAAGCACTCGTGACGTCCCGGCTTGACTACTGTAATGCTCTCTACATGGGGCTCCCCTTGAGGTGCACTCGAAGGTTACAGTTAGTCCAGAGTGCAGCGGCGCGGGTGATCATGGGAGCCTCAAGGCATTCCCATATAACACCCATCCTGCGCGAGCTGCACTGGCTACCTGTGGCCTTTCGGGTGTGCTTCAAGGTGTTGACGACCATCTTCAAAGTGCTCCATGGCTCGGGGCCTAGCTATATGCGAGGCCGTCTTCTGCCCCATACATCCCTTTGACTGATCCGCTCCCACAGAGAGGGCCTTCTCAGGGTGCCATCAGCCGGGCAATGCCGGTTGGCGACTCCCAAGGGAAGGGCCTTCTCTGTGGCGTACCCTCTGGAACGACGTGCCCACCAAACTACGCACCATCTCAGACCTCCGCCTTTTCCGCCAGCGTCTTAAAACACACCTATTTCAACAAGCCGGCCTAGCATAACCTCCCGTTCCTGATTGTTATTAGCTATATTTTTAATTTGGGGGATTTTACATTATTTTAGCACACAGGGTATGGGTTTAATAGGTTTTTAAAAATGATATTTTTGTATATTTGTATTGTTTTTTAAATTTTCCTGTGCGTTGCCCTGGGTCCTTTTTTAGGAGAAGGTGCGGTTATAAATTCGAATAAATAAAAAAATAAATTTAAAAAATGGTTGCATGTACATTGAGAACTACCTGTTCTGAAATGTGTTATTCAGAGAAGCAGCACACTCATATCTCATGCCTGCTACATTGTCCTTTGTATTAAATAATGCAATTTCTTTTATGAAATCTGGGTTGTGGTTTGTAATAAAGTTGGATTGACTGGCATATTGCATTGGGTGAGTTATAAAATGACTTCTATATCCATCATATTGGCTGCAATTTGCATAACATATTAAAACCACATCTCAGAAATACTTTTAGCTTTGAAAGATGTGCAGACCTAGCCTTTTAGCTAATCTAGGGCAGTGTTTGTCAAACTTGGCAACTTCAAGATGTGTGAACTTCAACTCTAAAAATTTTGGGAGTTGAAGTCCACATACCTGAAGTTGCCAAATTTGAGAAACACTGACCTAGAAAATTGAGTTAATTGGCTAAATGAGATTTCAGTTGACCATGGATAAGCACATCTTGTAAAGAAAACCATCCTTTTTCTTTCTCCAGCAGAGATTAGCTGAAGGAAGTTAATCTACCTGATCTGTTTGCTGACAGAGGGAGGAGGAAAAGAAGTCTGATTTTTGCTCAGTTGTATTGGGCACAGCTGATGAAAAGCAGAGGAATATCTTTGCTTTTATAAGTCAGCTCACCTCAATCCAGTCCTACACTCACGTCTATATGAACAAGGGGCAGCTGTGTTTGCTGAAAAAATAGGAGAAGGGATATTTTGGCTATAATCCAGAAAATCACATTCATCATTCTATCCTCGTGTTTTTTCATGAAGACAAAGAACAGCAGGCGTTAGCCAGTTTAAGGGATCAGTTTTTAGTTTCAGTGGAAAAAAGTGAAATTTCAGAAGATTGGAAATTTAGAGCTTTGTTCAGGATGGAGCGAAAGCAAAAAGAGATCTTAAGATATTCTAGTTTTATAGCTCAAAATAGCATTAACAAATGCATCTCCTTTGGATTTGTGTTTTTTTTTAAGCAGCAGGAGGGAAATTTATCTTTTTGGCATGTGCTGGTTTTCTATTCTTGATAACACTTAATCAGGTTATCAAGCTAAAGACAGGAAGAGAAATAATCTTGAGGCTGAAATAAAAAACAACTGTTCCTCTCTTTGCCTTATCTCAGTGAGATCCCATGTCATTTGCTAGTTAAGATGTATGAAAAACACGCATGTAAAATTTAGATTTATATTTAGATTTTATTCAATTTGTATCCCGCCCTTCTCCAAAAGGACCCAGGGCGGCGCACAGGAATTTAAAATAACATACAAAGTAATATAAAATACACAAATTTAAAAACCTATTAAATAACAAAAACCTGCGCTAAAACCAATTAAAACCCCCCATTTTAAAACTATCTAATACTAGTCACAGCGGAGGCTATGTTAGGCCGGCTTGAAGAAACAGGTGCATTTTTAAACACTGGCGGAAGAGGCGGAGGTCGGTGATGGTACGTAGTTCCACAGGGCAGGGCCCGCCACAAAGAAGGCCCTTCACCTGGGTGTCGCCAGTCAGCATTGTCCGACCGACGTCACCCTGAGAAGGCCCTCTCTGTGGGAGCATATCGGTCTAAGGCAGCATTTCTCAAATAGTGGGGCGCCCCCCCCCCAGGGGGGGCGCGAGGCTCTGTAAAGGGGGGCGCGTTTGATGGTTGGACTCCTGGACTCTGCCGATTCCCTTTCTCCCTCCTCCCTCCCTCCCTCCACAGCCGGCATGCTGGCCACTCGTCGTCTTCCAGGGACTGCCATTCCTCACACACACGCACGCACGCACGCACGCACGCACGCACACACACACACACGGAGGCTTCTCAGCTCCTGAGCGAGCGAACGAGCGATCAAGCACAGCGGGTGGCCGGGCGGCCGGGGCAGGCTAAGGCGGGTGAGCCGGGCTGAGGAGACTCCGCGGGGAGTGGGGGTGGGGCGGGGACGACGACACACAGACAGAGAGAGGCACAGACACAGAGAGAGACAGGGAGGGAGGGAGGAATCAGAGAGTGACAGACACACACACACAGACACAGTGATAGATGGGCAGACGAAGGAGAGAGACAGAGAGAGAGAGAGAGAAAGAAAAAGAAAGAAAGAAAAAAGTGGGAGAGAGAAAGAAAGAGAGAAAGAAAGACAGACAGAGAGAGAGAGAGAAAGAGAGACAGAAAGGAAAGAGAAAAAAGAAAGAGAAAGAAAGAAATTTCTTTTTTTTATTCTCTTATACGTTAATAAGGATATAGTGTTATGCAGAGGTGTACTTATAACAATTTTATAGACAAATGATACTATTTACAGTCGCGCGGGGGGGGCGCGAAATGTTTTCTTCTTCCTAGGGGGGGCCTGACAGAAAATAATTGAGAAGCACTGGTCTAAGGGATGTATGGGGCAGGAGACGGTCTCGAATGTAACTAGGTCCTGAGCCTAGTGTTTACTATTGGATCATCACTTTCATGTCTGGCTCCAAGTAGGTATCAGATCAGAATATTTAATTATTGTGTCTGAATGAATGTTCTCAAAATGGAGAAGAATCTGGACTGAGTTAGTTAATGTCTCTAGATCAGGCATGCCAAACATGCAGCATCATGTTGTTGTCATGTGATGCATCACGATTTTTCCCTCTTTGCTAAAACGGGTGGGCATGGCCAGTGTGTGACACATCTGGCCTGTGGCTGCAAGTTTGACACCCCTGCTCTAGATGCATCTCTTCATTCATAGAATGAAGAAGCAATCTTTATTTTCAAAGCAATTCTTTCCATTTTAGGCTGCTTGCTCACATCTAGGTTACAAAATGACTATATCCTATTTATTTCAAAGGGACATTCATATCAATGTTCCTCATTTAAAGGCTACATGCCACCCAATGGATGCTGGAGAAAAGCACTTCCCTCTGTCAATTGTGCACTGGGAGGCTTCAGTATGTAGTTTGTATCTGTAGTTTGGATTATTTTTTCCATCTGCTATGATAGCTGTTCTGATTTAGGCTTTCTGAGAAAGCATAAATCACAATCTTAGTCCCCCAAACCCTCTTTTATTTATACGACTGTGAATTATGGTCATTCACAGCCCACAGGGCTTCCTCAACAGTCTATGAAGATTCTGACAGATGTCTGCTTGAGTTGCCACAGTCTTTCAGGGTAATGCTGATAAGCACCAACCTTTATCTCCCTTGAAATGCTGCCAGAGACCTAATTGCCAATTAGTTTTGTAAGGTCAAACTTAGCACAGAGTCAAATGGAACTTCTCAGAGCTTGAACTGACCAGATGAACTAATTGCTTCCTGCAAAGGCTCACGTCCGTTTGCTCCTCTTTTATGTCCGATGGGAGGGGCCAATCATCTCCAAGCCTTACTCCCAAATTTCCCCTTTTTTCTTAATTGTTCTTGCCTTTGGCAGCTCTGTGCATGCACACACAGGGAACAAGCTCACACTGTTCTTCTGCCTTGCTCAGGTCAGTCTGTGGAGGCAGCACATAACTACCATATGGCCTTGGCCCCCTCTCTGTGTCCGACGCAGAACCCTTGTCTGAGCCTTCCCCAGACTCCAGGACTGGCCCATGTTCCTCCACAACCTCCTCATTCTTCAACTCTGCTGCCAGCTCTGCAGGCTGCTGGTGGACCACAACAATAGCTAGGCCTGCGCTGATCACTGAAATGTGTTGGGTAGCTAAACATAGGCCTCCTTGAATCACCTCTGTGAAGCAACTGATGTGCTGACCTGATTCAGTGGAGAGGAAGATTTGTCGCACGTCAACTCTTCGTCAAGGCAATAGGCTGCATCTCCATGGGGCAAAGCACTTCAAGATAAATCTTCTATGGTCCCAATAATCCTAGCCATGGCTAGGCTAAGTCCACAGAGTCATGCAAATGTATAGAAATTAGATAGACAAACAAACGAAGCAAATATTGTCAGACAAAGCCATCGTGTGATTTGTTATGTTTACTATGAAAACTCAGAAACTGAGGCTTATTAACAAATCATGATTAAACTATTGGTTAGCAAATGTACTGTATACGGAAAGTGGGTTGTTAGCAATTTGGAAATCATCTATTGTAATGCATAGTCCCTGCAAATAGTACTGAAGGGAGAGATTTGTTTTCTGGGGTATTGGTATAAGTTACCTGATTAATACATTGCAGGCACAAGATGGGGTGGTTCTTATAAAAATTGGTAGCATTGTGTTTGGTCAAAGCATGTGAAACCTTTTTTTATATTGAAAAAGTTTTATTGAGTTTTACAATTTTTTCAGTAGGGTAGAGTAAGGTGAGATACAAAAATATTTTGAGAGCATTCACGTCGAGATCGTTGGCCCCCTCCGGGGCTTCTTAACAAAACATGGATAATATATATTTCAATAGTACTACAAGGTGAAAAGAAGTGGATACATCAATGTAAAATTTTAAATTCTATGCTGGCAATCGTGTACAAACATCCAAACAAAAGTTATACTGTATTAAAAAAGTCATTTTTTGATCTAAGTCTCTTGGCAATTGTGTCTTCTTGTTTTCCTCCCTGACCCCCAGTGGGCGAGGCCGTGGCCCCCTCCGCTCCTCCAGTTTCATCCTCCAGGATTGAGGAATGTTTTTTAAGAAAGGCTTCCGCCTCAGCAACTGTTTTAATCCTTACTCTTCCTCCTTCCCAGAACACCAACATCCCTTCTGGCATCACCCAGAACCAAATCCCGTGGTTAAACAATTTTTTAGATAAGAAGGAATACTTCCTCCTCACCTCTCTAATCTTTTTTGGGATCTGCTTCAAGATGGCGACTTCCTTTTGTTGGTACATTAACGGACCCTCTCTCTGCGCCCTTAATATTCCCTCCCTGGTAGACCTTCTAACAAATTTAATATGTATCTCTCTGGGTAGTTCATTTATCCTGGCATATGCTGAATTTATTCTATAAACCAGGTCAATGTCCCCCCTGATCTCTTCCTTAGGTTTGTGTAAATAGTCTGCTAAAATTGTGCTCATAAGATCAGGAAGGCATTCACCAGATTCCTCCGAAATGTTTTGAAACCTTAAAAAATATGACATCCTTTCAAAATCCATCCTAGACACATGGCCAGTTAAATCTCCAATTTCAGTATTAACATTTTTAAGTTCTCCCTTTGCCCCAGCTAGCCCCACTTCCAACTCCTCAGTCTTCTGTGTATTCTGCATCAGTTTCTTCTGTGTCTCCAAAAGCTCTAACTTGGAACTGCAGTGATCTTTTCTAAGCTCTTTAATTTCCAGGACCAAAGAGTGTAACACTTCCTCCATAGCTGTTATTCTTTCTTCTATGCCTGGTTTTTCTGGTTGCTTTTTAGAAGCCATGGTGAGCTGTTTAAGTCAGTGCCACTAAGATGGCGATTTTTGGGTGCGGCCGCTGGAGCAAGTCCAGAGAAAGAGTTCAAATCAAAGTTATAGAAAGTTATCAAATCCAGAGAGAAAAGCAAATTTCACAATCAATTATGAAGACAAAGAAGGCACTACAGGGAAGGAATCAATTAATCATTCAGGAAATCCTCCATTAGTAGAGCGAGACAGTCCAGGTCACAAAGGAATGTCGGAAATTTTCCATAAAAAATAGTCACTTAAGAACAAAGGGGAGCCATCTTGCCCCGCCCAATCTGGAAGCCAGCCGGAGAAAGTAACAGAGAAAATTGTTCCAATAAAGCCGGGCTTAGATACATTGTAGCAAGAAACAAACCGCAAAAGACTTTCACTTCTTCAGTAAAGTCCGGATGAGAAATATCCGCTTCCTCGCGTTCGAGGAGCCATTTCCAGTTGCTGCTGCTGTAAATCCGAGGGGGGGTTTAACAAACACCCCCCCCATCGTTTCTCTTAATCAAAGCTGCCAGCAAAAAAGTCAAAATCACTTACACTCCACCTCGCTGCCAAAGCCCCGGCAAAGCCATCCGGCTCGAACACTCCCGCTCTCTCCAAATCCGCTATTTGTTACCGTCCTCCGTTGGCAAAGGGAACCAAGCCCCCAGCAGCATGTCTTCTTTCTCCTAGACCGAAGACAAGGACCCCCCCGGCCGCTGCCAGCCTAGAAAGGTCCAGGCAAGCCGATCCTACGGGGGGGGGTCCCTAAAAAAAGAACAAAACGGCAGACGAGTCCCAGGACTCATCCGTTGCCGCCAGAAGCCGGAACAGGAAGTCCAAAGCATGTGAAACTTGAACAGGAGATAATTAAACTGACTTCTCTGGAGAAAATCCTGAAAGACCCAAATAAAGATTTATGCAGCGTAGAAATGAGAATGTTTCTGTTATGAGCCCTTTTAAAGTGTCCAATGAAAATCTGGAAGAACATTAATTCTTGGTATCTATCTATCTATCTATCTATCTATCTATCTATCTATCTATCTATCTATCTATCTATCTATCTATCTATCTATCTATCTATCTATCTATCTATCTATCTATCTATCTAATATATTCTGTATATATTTTACATTACTTTATATACTATGCAAGAAATGAGTAAGATGAGCTTGGGCTCTTGTCAGGGGTGAAATGCTACCTGTTCGGACTGGTTCACCTGAACTGGCAGTAAAAAAAGCTACTAGTTCACCTGAACCAGTAGTAAAAATATGCTACTGGTTCAGGCGAACCGGTATTTCCAATGATCAGCTGTGAGGTGCGATTTATATTAGCTAGAAAGCAGGATTTCTTGCTTTCTAGCTTTTCTAAATTGCATGGCATAGCAATTCTCCCCCTCACTGTTCTAACTTACCTTTGCAGACCTGCTTGGTAGCAGGCTCCGCCCACCCGCCTGGACATAATCATGCCCATTTTTGATGCTCCGTGCATGCGTGGAATGTCCCGTGCATGCGTGGAATATCCTGTGCATGCGCAAAGGTGGCACCTGCACTCACATTTGTGAACCGGTAGCGAAGGAAAGTACATTTCACCCCTGCTCTTGGTACACATGGCCAAATATGTATAAAATGGTGGGAGGGTTCTCAGTACTGGAATAGAGCAATGGAAGAATACTACTTTTTTTTTAAAAAAAGTAGCACTAATAGAAAGTAAGGTCTGAGACTGCTGAGGTGAGCAAGAGAGTATTGTAATATAAATATATCTCAATAAACCTCCAAATACCAGTTAATTTAGAAGATCAGAAGAAAGGGACCTAGAGTTTTAAACTCTAGAGGGGAATCTCTTTCCCTCCCCCCACTTTCTCTGCTGTAATTTGAGAAATTCTTGGTAGGTTACAATCACAATAAAATGTCCATGGTATCAATACAATTGTGTAGCAATAAGCAAGATACCTCCCCCCCACCCAAATCAAACCACAGATAAAATCATCCTATAGCAATAAAAACAGATGGCCCTGTAGCATCTCTGATTTCCTTCTACTGCAATGGGCAATCAACTGCTAGTTTTGATATTTCATTTATGTCTGCAATAAAGATATTAATCTAGTAGCTGAATCATGTCTGGGAGTCTTCTGCCAAGTCTAGCAAAAAATGCATGTAGGATTAAATGCCTAGAGACTCGTGATTTACTGCCAAAATCAGGTGTGATGCCCCAAAGGGAAGAGCAGGTTGCACTATATATATTAAAAATATCCACACTGTTAAAAATGTCAAACAAATGAATCTAGTGATAGAGAGCATCTTCAAATAGCTGGAGAAAAAAAATGAAAACAAAACTCTTATTTATTGATATCTACTATAATCAACTCACGCGTCCCAAATATGGTATGGATTATGCTTCTCCAGAGCAAACTGTGGATTGTTCAAAGAGGCATGGGTAACTTCATTACCAAAAGCCATCTCTGCCCAGCATAGTCCTTCTAGCAATTTTCTAACTTGCCTCCCTGATAACTTTCTCCATCAGCAGGTATAGGATGGTGCTAATTTGACCCCATATGAAAAACTTAGTGAACAAATCAAGTAGCAGGTGCCCCAAGGGGGAAAAGACTACATTATGCTAGCGTTTTTAAGTTGAGATGAACATATACCTTGTAATTCAAAAAAGTGAATATAATAATTCTGAGCAACAAAAAGTAAGATTTGATGGTAGGAAAAGCTAACCCAAAAAACAGCTTAGCATGCCACAGGAGTTTCTTTAAAAAAAACTTGCTAAAAACATAAGAGTTGCCTGAAATTGTAGAGATAACATCAACAAAGCTCAGATGACTTGGTGAGGGATGCTAGGAAAAACACAATGAACTTATTTAGGGGTGTACCAAATTAAAGAAGAACTAACAATGCTCTGTAAAGATGACCATACTAATCAAAGAAAAGCCAGGACAATCAGTTTACACTTTGTTGTGTAACAGTTTCTTCTTCTCCAAGAAGAGGATATACTGTATGTTCACTGAGTAAGTCAAGCTTATGATTCTTTAAAGCACATCAAATAATACCTGTTTACTTTAAATGATCTTAAACATGCAGGGTGATTTGACTTTGAGAACTTCTGGAGCAATGCCAGATAACTATTAATGCTGTTATACTGACATTGGTACCTGAGGGTAGAGCAAGAAGCAATGGGTGGAAACTAATCAAGGAGAGAAGCAACTTAGAACTGAGGAGAAATTTCCTGACAGAACAATTAGTCAGTGGAACAGATTGTCTCCATAAGTTGTGAATGCTCCAGCACTGGAAGTCTTTAAGAGGATGTTGGATAGCCATTTGTCTGAAACCATATAAAGTTCCTGCCTAGGCAGGGGGTTGGACTAGAAGACCTCCAAGGTCCCTTCCAACTCTCCTATTGTATTGTATTGGTACTTTGGAAGATACTAGAGCAAATCATTAATTCATTTGTAGTCACTTTATATCTGGAAATTATTAGAAGTCAATTATTAGAATTGTCAAGAACAAGTCTTGCCTAACAAACCTTATCTCATTTTCTGATTAGGTGATTTCCTCGGTAGATTATAAGAATACTGGTAGATTAGAGAACATCCTTTGTTACAGTATGGGATTTCAACAGGCATTTGATTAAGCATCACATGAATATTCTGATAAGGCAAAGAGATAGTTGGAACTGGTGAAGGAATTAAGGGGACAAATAAATGGTTCAAAAATTATACCCAAAATGTGCTTACAAGCAGTTCTTTATTAAATTGGAATGTGATATCTGTATTTATTCCAGAATGGAAGACATGGAACAGGATTTAAGGAAGAAAAGAATTATACTCAGAAAATTCTGATGAAATATGTGGAGTGGGTGATAGTCCTAAACAGTAACTGATTAAGAACAACAACAATAAAAATAATTACCTAGAGAGATGATGGGCTCCCTGTCACTAGATGTGTGGAAGCATCTTTTGTTAGGCAAACAGGACACTTTAATATGGATACCTCTAATGGCCTATATATGCATTACTTAGCCTTCAGAGTAAAAAAGACACTGGGGAGAACTTTCTACATTCATTATAGAATAAAGAGAATGTTTAAATTAATTCTTCACATCAGGAATATCAATTTTATTATTAAGCTTAAACAAGCTCATACTTCTTCTATATTCAGTAGAAGAACAGTATCTACCATAGGATAGGCTTCAAAACCAAGAAGATATTTATTTTCATAGCTTTGTGATAAATGTTTGCATTAGTAAAATTGCCATTTCTGTAAAGAAAAAATCCTTATGGGCGTCAGTGTTTGTTTTTCTTTGATTCTATAAAATCTCCTCCTGTTACAAAGGAGACATATTTTTCTAACTTCAGTCTCCCTGAAATTGGAAACGTATTCTCTTTGTTCTGGCTTCTTTACTATAAGAATTGTTTGGTCTTGAAATAGTTGGTGGAAGTAGTCGATAATACTCCTGTCAGTAAAACGTAGCAGGACTTGCAGATAGTTTCCCAACCCTTAGTACCAACACAAGGTAAACTCATCTTCGGGTCGGGATTGATTCCTGGTTACTTGATGGACATAGGCCTGTAATTTTCTTGGCAACAGTCCAAAACTCCATGACATTTTCCCTTCCCAATTCTCAGATTAGTCTGTAATCCTCCAATTTTCTCAGCTGCCAGTCAAGAACAGTCAAGGCAGTGGTGGGTTCCTATTGTTTCAGACCGGTTTGGCCAAACCAGTAGTGGTTTGGCGGCCTGGGTCACTGGAACCGGCAGTGACCCAGGCCTGCCACACCCCCAGACCTGGTGGTGCCATAGGTGCTGCCATCTTGTTTTTTGCTTCTGCGCATGCACAGAAAATTTTAATTGTACTGCACATGCACACACAGCACGCATTAATTGTACTGCATGGCGCACACACAAGTGAACCAGCAGTAGTGCCTGCTGGAACCCACTCTTGAGTCAAGGGTTGGTTTGGTATTGCCATTAGCTGACAGATCCAATGAAATCTGCAATAAAATCCTAATTTAAAATAAGTCTTGCTATGCTCAAGCTATGGAATGTCAGTGTGACTATCTGAACATTGACTGTTTTGTGTTGGCTGTTATACTGTCAATATTGAAATGGCCAATCACATCACATACAGAGAGGGCCTTCTCCGGGTACCGTCGGCCAGGCAATGCTGGTTGGCGATGTCCAGGGGAAGGGCCTTCTCTGTGGCGGGCCCAGCCCTCTGGAACGACCTACCCCCCGAACTACGCACCACCTCGGACCTCCGCCTCTTCCGCCAGCGTCTCAAGACTTATTTATTCCAACAAGCCAGCCTAGCATAACCCCCGTTTTCTGACTTTTGAATGTGTATGAATTTTAAATTCTTAGGGTTTTATAATGGGTTTTAGCACGGGATACAATTTAATAGTTTTTTAATAATATATTTTTGTATTTTGTATGGTTTTTAATATTGCCTGTGCGCCGCCCTGGGTCCTTGCAAGGAGAAGGGCAGGGTATAAATTTAATAAAATAAACAAACAAACAAACAAACAAACAAATAAATAAATGTCTTGAATGTCCTTGTAATGTTTCACTTGCATTCTTAACAGGGTTTACAACTTGCATGCGGAGTTATTTTTAATTACAAACATAAAGATGAATTAATAGAGGCACATACCACAGCATGGTAATTTTCTGCTTAGTTTCTTATGCACAGACATTTTCCCCTCAAAGAAAGGCTTTTTTGCACACAGTCTGGACAATGAAAGTCAACACAGATGACTGGGGAAAAAAAATAAAATATTGCACATATGGAACTGCTTAAACTGCAATGTTCAATCACAGTAACATTATTATTTTAATTAGATGCAAATTTACAAAAATGGAGAAATTATTCTTTAAATAGCAACAACAAAGGAATACCATTCCTCCAGAAGCAGAAACTTGTGCAGCCCTTTGGATGGAAAATGAAGCATTTTCTGAACTGAAAAGGACAGAGCCACGATGGAGCCAACTGTGCCATTAACTTAATGAAGAAGTAAATTGTTCATTAAAAACAAAGTCGTCAGATTGCAAACTTCATTTAATTGCCAGTAGAAAGTTCAAATTGGTTATTAACACCCCCCCCCAAAAGAAAAGATTTTGCCTGAAACAACAGAGAGTGCAGCAAACAGCTCATTTGATTACTGAGAGTAATGGCTGGAGCTAGGTTCAGGGACAGGTTCTCCCACTTGGGACTTTGCATGAAATGTTACTCCAGACATTTTGGTTCAAGACTATTACTTGGTTTATGACTTAAATGCAGTGACTAGTTACACATAAATCCTCCTTTGGTGATTTCATAAATATTCCTGGTGACTTCATGGACCCAACCCATGCAATATTTTTGACAATAGGACAGAAGTAGTTAAATGTGGTCGTCTGGGATTTTTTTTGAAAAAATTCTCAGTTTAGCTAGTATATTCCCTGGAAAACAGAGGTGGGTTGCTCCTGGTTCAGCCTGGATCAGGTAAACTGGTAGTAGTGGCGCTGGGAGGCTCTGCCCACCTGCCCGGACGCCTCTGTACATGTGCAGAAGCATTGTGCACGTGCGTGCCTGAGCAAACTGGTAATAAAAAAATTGGAAACCCACCACTGCTGGAAAAGTCCAATCCATACACCATCTAAGTACAATTCTTCTTAGATTCCGAAACTAGCAAAGATTATTTAAGTATTACCACCTGCTAAACTATGATTAGTGGCATATGTCCATTAATCTCTGGTATTCCCTGAACCTATTCTAACACAGGGGTGTCAAACTCAAGGCCCAGAGGCCAGATCTGGCCCACAGGATGCTTAGATCTAGCCGGTGGGGGTTGCCCTGGAAACAAAGAAGGACTGGTCCATGGTGCCTATGCAAATGAAAACAGAGCTTGTGAGGGCCATAGGCAGCCCTTCTGAACTCTCTTTTCACTGGCAGAGTGTTGCAGGAGGCCATAACAGCTGAAATGGAGCTTGCGAGGGCTGCTGGTGGCACTCCCAAGCTCTATTTTTGCTGGCAGATGGTTGCAGGAGGCCATCATAGGTGAAAACAGAGCTTGGGAGCCTGTTTTCGCTGGCAGAGTCCTTGGGCCACCACAGGCGCCTCCAGCATGAGTGACATTGGGCTGCCCCCCTCCCCCCTGAGGTCAGACACAACCCTAATGTGACCCTCAATGAAATTGAGTTTGGCACCCCTGTTCTAGCAGCTCAGCCTGGCCAAACCTGTAGCTAGTTTGTAGAACTCGGGAACTGAAGAAACAAGATTTTTGACTGATTCTGGCTCTTTGCTTGTATTGATAAGAGCTGCTTTTATTTTCCTTAAGATCGTTGACAATAGTAAAACGTAAACTCACAAAGCTCACTAACCATGAATAATACATAAACATTAAAGCCACCAAGAATTAAAAGTCCATTAAAACAGGTGCCCATCTTCACCATTTCTGTCCAGATGCTCATCTAAGAAAAATGCCTAATTTGGATTTCTAAAAGTCTAATACAATCGGAATCCATCACTTCAGTGGATAAAGGATTCCACCATTTCTAGGCAACATAGAAATGATTACTCTTCAGATGCCTGACCCTCTTCATTCTCACAGGGTCAAGCCTTTCAACATCCTCTTTCTCAAAGGAGGAAAGCACTTCAAAGTTATTTATGAACCAAACCATAAAACTCTATACAGAAGAGGTTAAAACTGGCACTTTGGGCTTGCAAACCTTTGGTAACCACTGAACCAGTGATGGGTTCCAGGTGGTAGGGCCCGATATGGGCGTACTGGTAGTAGCCGGGAGCAGCGGCCACCATACCGGTACAGTAGCTCATTTGGCCTACCCGCCCGCCTGCGTTCTATGGCTGTTTATAATGCGACCGGGCCATTGCACATATGTGCACAGTGTGCGGCGACTGCACGACCTCCGCTGAGCAGCTGGGTGTCTAGGACACCCAGCCTCTTGCACAGCGTACTGGCTGTACTGGGGACCGGAACCCACCACTGCACTGAACCAACCATAGCACTAGTGGTGTGCTGTTAAAAAGGCTCATACTTGTTAGCATTTATTATTATGGTTGTTTGTAGTCAGCCATGTGTTTAGACTGGATTTGGTATTTTTGTCCACCTCTCAAATCCTTCTCAAGGACCTGGAATAGGTAGATGTTGTTGTTTAATGATATTAAAGGAATTGTTGCAGAATGTAAACTGTTCCAAGTAAAGCTGCCTTTTACAATTAGCGGATGTTGATTTTGTCAATGTCACTGGAGTTCAAACAGTGCTTCAGATGTTTTGGAATTGCACTCAAGTCGCCTGTTACTATTGGTGCTATCTTTGCTTTCTTTTGTCACGGTCTTTCTATTTCTATTATTTTATTTCTATTTCAATTTCTCTTCTCATTATTGTTGTACTTATTATTATCATTAAGTCGTCGTTGACTTCTGGTGACTGCCTGGACAGGTTTTTGCAGTTTTCTTGGCAAGATTTCAGAAGTGGTTGTTCTGGGTTTTTTTTTTTTTGGTCCAAGAGAGAGTGAGTGACCCAAGGACACCCAGTTGGTTTGTTCTTAAAGCAGGATTAGAATTCATGGTTTCCTGGTTTCTAGTTTAATGCCTTAAGCATTAAACCAAACAGGGTTGTCTGGATATTATTTGTTTGAATGTATTAGCTTCCCAACTCCAATAGATTTTGAGAGGCATTGTAGCCAGGCTGCTTCTGTTGGGACCAATAGTTCCTGAATAATCTGGGAGGATTCAAGTAGAGTGCATTACAGTGCACTAAACATGTGATGAGGGCAATGAGTGACAATTGCCAAAAATGAGTGCAATTGCTGTAGCCACTGAAATTGGCCAATGGCTCTCTCAACCACAGGCTCCACCTGGTGCTTGGGCAGAAACCAGGAGTCTCAGAGGACCTCCCAACTATGCAGTTTGAAATCTTGGCATGAAATCTGAGGGCACCATAAACTTTTATATTTGTTTACTTTTGTTTGAGAGTGATTTTAATCTTCTGGTTTGGTTCACCAAAAGTGGGGGGGGGGGGGTTTGTGTGGTTAATGTGTTTGTCACAGAGTGGGGATGGCCTATTGGGGATGGATACTTTTAATCTGGACTGCCTTGTTCAATTTTATGTTTTTGATTGTTTTGATTTTATATTACTGTATATTAAATTTTATATTAACAATGTATGCAGAGTCCAATGGAGCAGGTGGCTATATAAAATCTAACAAATAAGTTACAACAACACAATTTTCATGACAATTCAGTTTGCAGTTATTGTTCAAATGTAGTTAAATGTCTAAAGTGATTAAATTCTCTAATATACATTTACATGTTTCATTTTCAACAAGACAGTGGGAGTCGATATATAAAATAAATAGCTAAAATACTTTCAAAATAATTCAAAAAAACCTTTCCAAATGAACTGCCACCACACCTAAAACCTAGCTAATGAAAAGCCAGTGCTACATTTGAGAACAGTTACAGATGCTAAAAAAATTGTGTCACAAGCAAAAGTCCAGAAGCTGGGCATTTCTCTTGGGAGAAAGTGTTAGAAAATGTTTCTAGGTTGATTTGCTTGATGTCTGCAGCCGAAGATAATTTTCTCTCTCTCTAATGTTTGCCTATTATGCAACTGATAAAGTTTTACTTCACTGTAGTCTCAGTGGCTTAAGCACACATGCTGGATTGTAGCCTTAAAAACAAGTTGGAAGGCACAGCAATTATGTAAATGTTGGCTTCTTTCTCAGTTCTAATTGGGCACAATATTTTAGAGAGTATTATTAAGTTACAATTAAGCAGGGTTCAGTTGTGTGGCTAAATCACATGGGAACTAAAATATTAAGGCAACGAATGCCAGAAGGTCATTGGAAGAATCTAATGTGCTCATGGACACTATTTTTGTCCATTAAAGAATCTGCTCAAATGGATGGACTCATATTACATAATGAAAGACATTGTTTCCCTAAGGCTGAGTGTTTGAGTAACTTATGGAATGATGTTGTAGACAAAGAATATGTTTCATTAGGAAAATGATAGTTTGCCTTAAGATATCAATGAGCTTTTTATCAGGGGTTTGTCAACCATTGTTTATTATCTCTTGCTAGATGCAAACCAGGTGACAATAGGTTAAAATAAACTATGGTTTAACAATAGTAATTTTGCCACTTTCTTTGAGCGGCCTGTTTTTAGACTGCTAGAGTTAACTATTGTGTAAAATAAAGCAAGTCACATTTTAAATGGTATCTTGGCTATAGCAGGATACTATAATTAAGTGAAGCTTGTCTGACCTGTTCCTTATTAACGAAGATTTGCTCATTTGAGCACAGCTAATGGCTTGACTTGCTTACAGGATTAAGCATGGCATAATTACACTGAGAACATGTGGAATTTTAATAAATTTAGGCCATTTACATGATATGCTTGCCCATAGTTAACTAAGCTTATATACAACCTGACTTTCTGGTTTTCATGACATTGGCTCATAAACTAATCTCACAGGGTGTGAGTTTGCTCAACATAAAATGTGGATGGGTAGTTTATGCTTAATGTGTTAATGAAAATAATCTTGTCTTCACTTCAGTATAAAATAGAATAAATTAAAAGGATGCAATGAAAAAACCTACCAGCTAAACATGGGTGGATATAACCTCTCTTCAGCCATTTCAAAGCCTTTTCAACTATTTAAATAGTTTCCAAATACTGATAATTACTCTGTGGAGCTCTTGATGCTGTCCTCGTTTTGTTGTTCATTTGAAATGTCAGTACAATACAATACTGATGATGTTGCCTAGTCAGGCAATGAAATGTTTGCAAGCAAATGCCAAGCTCAGACATTACCAAGGATTCCATAATTTAACCCTGAGCTAGAGATACTTTCTTATATTGAAACTAATCATTACAATTGAACCCAATCTGAAATCTATCCAAGTCTTCTTCCATACCGAGTCTATCTGGGCAAGTTTTGACAGTGAAAGATAGGCTTCAATATCTTAGTTTAAATAACCTGAACAACCACATGATTCTCAAAAATAGCACTGATAAACCTAAAAGTCTCTGATAGACCAGTCCATCCCTCCTCTCACTCTATTGAGCTGCGGAGAAGCATCTATTTCTGTTTATTCACATAAATCAACAGATTATGTGAATCTGTTGATGCTGTTCACACACCTTTATTTATTGAGAGAAAACCATTCCATTTGTCTGCACAGGTGGTCCTTGTCATGCACAGTGTGATTTTCAAGATGTGACAGGCATTCTTGCACTAGGAAAATGACTGTTCTAAGATGAGGAAATAAGCTATCCAGATTCCCCAAGCATTTGTATTTAAAACACACACATGTACCTTGAGATGTATTTCTGTTTCAAAACTCACTATTATTTAAGCTGGAAGACAAGTCATTTTGATTGGCTTTTAAATGCAAGGGGGGGGGGAGTTTTAAAAAAGAATCTCCAACATACCCCTTGTATTGTCAGTGGGGAAGAATGCCACCCTGAGATCATTCAAAACTACTAACAGTGAACAGAACGCCTGTTTATTTTTCATATTGTTATCTGATTCTCCAGAAATGTGTTTCAGTTTTGGAGAGGTGCAGAAGAAGATGTTATGAGCAAAGAGACACATTAATGACTCCAGCAACAACAGAAAAGAATTTTCCATGACTGAAATTGATAAAACAAACCAAAGGATTGGTACAATTCTCCTTAGAATGAGTGGATAATCCAAACAGATGCCCTGAGTCCTTTACTTGTTCCTCAACTTTGGACTGGAAGCAGTGTTTGCAGTGCTTTTCCTATTTAGGAGTACCCTACTGTATTTTATCTGGACACATTACTACAATGTCATATGTTCTCTTCACTGTTTCCCCATTGAATGGGATTAATCAGAACACAGTAGCAGTGGGTTCCTCCCGGTTCGGCCCGGTTCAGCTGAACCAGTAGTAGCGGCGGCGGCAGGAGGTCCCGCCCATCCGCCGTTGTGTGCGGAAACGCGCCTGAACCAATAGTAAAAATATTTTCAACCCACCACTGAAACACAGTTAAATTAGAGTAACAGAAAAGGGGGTGTAATTATTCAGTAAACTCATTGGATTCACTCTCCATGATCCCACTGCCGGTTACATATTATACTCTGTAGTGTAGATGTGGTGGCGCAGTGGTTAGAATGCAGTATTACAGGCTAATCCTGCCAACTGCCAGTAGTTCAATCCTGACTGGCTCAAAGTTGACTCGCCTTCCAGCCTTCTGAGGTCAGCAAAATGAGGACCCAGATTGTTGGGGGCAGTATGTTGACTGTGTAAACTGTTCAGAGAAGGTTGTAAAGCACTTGTGAAGCAGTATATAAGTCCAAGTGCTATTGCTAATGAAAACTTGAGCTTTTTCTGCTTTCAACCCCATGTTGTTATTAGTAAGCTATTGCTTCTTTCTGCCCAAGCCTATTCTCTTCCCCAAAAACTGGTTGCAACAAACAATAATAACAAACATTTTCCCATTAGTTTTCTTTCTAATATTTTGTTTTCAGCAGTGTAGGCTCATGGTTTGCTTATATGGACATTGTATTCATGCCATTTTAACCCCACTGCAAGATTGTAGTGCCAGTGCCACCTGTTGTAATTTTTTTCACTTTCTAATCTAATACTTTTATGGCCCTGGGATTTTCCAATGATTTCCATCAAGTATTAACTAGTTCTGCCTTTGTTAGTTTAAAGAAGGCTTAATCTACAGTTGCTAGATGACCCCAACTGCTTATTGACACCATTTGATTACCAGCTTGTTTAAAAGATACCTCCTGCATCAAATCACCAATATTTAGCCTCATATCACCACTTATGGCTCAGTATGTGCTTGTAAACATTTTTTTTAAAGGGACAGTTGCCACAATGGATCTTTCCACATACTTCAACAACCTTAAACTGGAAGAAAGAAGACACACGAGAGTGTCTTGCAACATGCTCTACATGGTGCTGCCCTTGAAGAGCATCTGGAAGCTCCAGTTGGTTCAAAATGCAGCAGGGCACATGGTTTTGTGCAGACCACAGTGTGCACATGTATCACCTCTCCTGCAGGAGCTGCATTGGTTGCTGATCTGCTTTCGGATGTAATTCAAGGTGCTGGTTGTCACCTTTAAAACCCTTCATGGTTTGGGGCCAGGTTATCTGAGGGACCATCTCTTACTGGTCACATCTACCTGACACACCAAAGCAGGGAGGCAAGGAATGTTGTGGGTCCCATCCCCTAGGGAGATACATCTGGTGAGACCCAGAAGAAGGACCTTCTCCATGGCCCTTCCATGGCCCTTCCAGAGAGATTCCCTCTCTCTGGAATATCATTTCCCCAGGGAATAGAATGGCTCCCATTCTAACACTCTTCTGGAAGGTGCTGAAGACCTGGTTCTGTCAGTGGGCCTAGGAAACACAGAGCGGGATGGAGCCCATTAAATGGCTCGTGTGATGTATTGTTACGGGGCGAGAGAGTGGGGATTATTTTATTTTATTATTTTATTATATGATCCTCTCTTTTATTCGTTTTATTGTTTTTATATGAGGTTTTATATTCTTGTAAGCTGCCTTCAATCGCCATGCGCGAATAGGCGGCAATCTAAATTTTCAAACAAATAAATAAATAAATAAATAAATAAATAAATAAATAAATAAATAGGGGCATTGGAAACTGATGAGTAAGAATGGGGTTGGAGATTTTTAGAAGGGAATAGAAATAAGTGGAATAAAGTGGGTTTTTAAAAAAAATAAATGGCTTTGGAAGAACAGCGCTGAGGGAGATGGAAATGCTGTCATGAATACTGAAAACACATGTGCTAAGAAATAGCTTTGCTTGTTCAGTAAGGAGCAAAACCACAGTGTCACAAAGGAGTTTCTTCTCAGAGTTCAGTGCATATTTTCCTGGCACATTTCCTCTTGTGGGCATTATGGTTCATATCAGCCTGCACTCATAAGTACACTTCTTAAAGAAATATACTCATTTTCTCCCAATAGCTTAAAAAGCAAAATGGGAAGGAATACTAAGAAATCCCTATTCATAATATCCTCATTTCACTATTTTATTTGGATTTTCCTACCCCGAGGGCTAGAAAATATCTATAAATATATATCAAGTGTTTCAGAAAATGGGGAGTGTCAATTGAGATTTTCCTGCCATTCTGTTTGTTATTGGTCCTGGGTTGTTGGCTTCAAGACATTTTCTAGGGATAATCTATCCAGTCTACAAAAAAGGTGAAAAACTAGTAGAAGACAGCAAAGGTTGTTTGGCTATTTGCTGGCCGGGTGTATTGATTGGCATGTGATTTGATTTTAGATTCTGTCAGCCAATCAGTTGTCTGACCATATGGATTTGGTTTTCTTGTTCACTATATTCCATAGGTTGTAAATTGGGCAATTCAGTGAAATAGATTGTCTTACATTTTTCTGTTATTTCTGGAGTTTAACTTCAAGATATTGAAGATAATCTTTTTGAATACATTGTTGCATGATATTTTTCCTGTTGATTTTAATAATACAGTGGATGCATCAGTAGATGGTGCTATTTGTTTCTCTATTAAAAGTAAGTCTAAGTTTTAATAAATAATTGACCAAAGCCTCAGAAACATCTCCCTGTAAAGTAGCAAGAGGACATTAGAAATCAAATCCAGGATATTTGTTTGTTTGATACTCATAAAGTAGAGCAGTTTGAGGGGTCCTTGGTGCTGTCAGAACTTGGTTGTTGTTTCTTGTCGATATTTCATTACTTTCAAACTAGAGTAATCACATCATCAGTGCTCAATGTGCTAGTTTGGGCAAACATCTGTAAGAAAACAACCAAGGTCAGAGAGAGCACCAAGGGTCCCTTATTTCAACCCCAGTCTACAAATATTCTCCTTTATCAGTGGAGCAGTTTAATAATACAATTCTAGCTTCTGATGATCCTTTAATAAATTGAATATAGTAAATAGTACACTATTGACATTTATGCAAGATAATATGAAGACACAGATATTTCTTTATGGGGTGGAGGTGAACTGTTTGAAGGAGAACACATCTAATTTTACTATTAGAATTATATTTTGGAAGTGAATAAATTTTGCTAGGACTGAGATGGAGCACATTGTGTCCCATTTAAACTCAAACCAGGCACTGAGAAAGACTTCCATGGCATCAATCAATCAGATGATCTGGGATGGAGATATAAAGCTGGGTAACACCTCACCCCAAACTAACAGATCCAGTGGCTTTATGTAGATGTTAAACAAGAGGGGAGAAAGGACTGAGCCCTGCAACACCTCGCTAAGTAGGAGACATGGATTAGGTTTCTCCCTTCATCAACCCTGATTGGAACTGACTCTGAAGGAAGAGAATCAGTACAACCCAAATTCACAGATAGGATAGCATGATTGACGAGATTGAAAACCATTCAAAGGTCAAGAAGAGTAAGGGTGGATGATCCGTCCACCTTTCAGTGCCAACAAAGGTCATTGCAATCAATGCTATTTTGATTCCTTAATCGTGGTCTGAAAGGGGATAGATAATCTGCTTCTTCCAGAGGCCTCTGCAGCTGCAGTGCAACTTCCTTTTTAAATAACCTCACATGTTACTTAGCATATATTGCCTCTCCTCGGTGGTGTCTATATGTCCTGTTAGATCTGGCAGTAGAGGCATCCTGTGGGTCCCATCTCTGAGAAATCATCACCTGTCAGGACCCAGAAGGAGGCCCTTTTCTGCTTTGGCACTCACCTTCTGGAACATCATCCCTCCCAGAAATGAGACATGCTCCAATCTTGTTGACCTTTTGCAAGGCACTAAAAACTGGCTTTACCATTAAGCCTGGGATACTGATAGTATGGGACTGTTTTTAAGTGTTTATGAGTGTTTTCAGTTGCTATCGTAGTTTGCTTTAAAATTGTTGAGTAAGTCCCCCCCCCCCCCAAAAAAAACCCACACCACAGTTAACCACAATATAATTTGTGTGGGTCCAATTTAGCTTGACGTGCAAACCCAGCTATTGTGCTTGCTTTACCATGATTTATAATTGAGCATGATGGCTGTACCTATCAATGGCTTCTTCAATATATCATGGTTAAGCAAACCATAGCTAAGTTTGAAATGTGAACCAGCTAGACAGACAGACCTTTCATCCATTTAGTTCAATTTTATATATTGTGACAGAGACTCTAGGACAAGTGTGAGCTGTTTGTCACACCCACACTTCTTTTAAACATCACAAGAATCCAGAGATTTACCAACATTTACCAGCAAAATTGTTGAATTTCAGAGGCACAAATTTCAGCCGTAAAGGCTAATGAAAAATAAGAGTGAAAGTGGGACTATGAGGTCTATAGAATGTGAAGTGTTCTAATTCCAACCTTTAGACTTCTCACAAATCCATAAAATGGCAAAAAAAGGTGTTCAGCCCTATTGCTTCTATGGACATGATCTTATAATAGAAGGTCTCTGGTCCCTTGGAAGTTGATTGAGAAACTATATTCAATGCGTAACTGAAAAACATTGCCTGAAATACCACAGAGTAGCTAGTTATACCAGTTTTTTATGAAAAAGATAAAATGCTTTATTTCAGAAACACAGTGGCTGTCTATGGATGTCTGTTTGATGTAATAACATACGTTCCTATGGTTTTACACATTACTGGGAGCTCAAAATTAAGAAAAAGTATACCAAACAAGATGTGAACAATTGTTTTCTTTACATGAAACAAAACAAATACTTAACAAAAGCTTATCATGTGAACCATAAGGTTAAAGTCTCCAAAATATGCCAGGATATTAAGCCTTACTACAAGTTGGCTTAATATCTTGTCCTATTCCAAGTTAGTAACTTACTTTTCCATGTTCAGGGAGTTAATTCATATTTATTGCATTAACTAGTAGTAAATTTACTATTAAGTAGTAACCAGGGGTAGACTTCAAAGATTTTAGTAAGGGGTTCTCTGCCTGGTTGATGGGTGGGCATGGCCAAGGTGGGCATCGCCTAACTGGCTGCCTGCACCATGGAGAGGGATGTTTTTGCCTGCCAAGGCTCTGGAGGCTTTCCTCAAGCCTCCAGGAGGGCGAAAATGGCCTTCCCAGGCTCCAGAGGCCCTCTGGCCCTTTCCAAACTTCTGGTAGGCCTATTTTTTGCCCTCCCTGAGTCTCCGTGTGCATCCTGTACTTACCTGTATCCAAAATGGGCCACATGGGGACCCCTGGAAGAGGCAGGGTGGGGTGGGCAGGGCCAGCCAGGAGTGGGATTTGGGGGTTCTCCAAATTGCATAAAATCCTAGCTAGAAGTTCTCCCAAACCCTCTCGAACCCCCAGCAGCCCACCACTGGTAGTAACATATATTAATGTTGGCTACCTCTGAAGTATATTGCAGTATTCATTTGCTTATTTTATCCCTTAGATACTAATGTAGTTTAAATTATCTTTGTTCAATTAGCCATTCCCTGGATAAGAAATTGTTGCTGATGACATTGGGAGAATTGAGAGGCTTGATGTCTGCACATCAGCAAATCCAGGTTGGGAATAGCAATTTAAGGGCAAAATGTATGTGAAGCTTTGCTTAATATGGAAATGAATAACTCCAGAGTAATCTTAACTTTTCTTGCAATAGTAGGGAAGAAGTGATTTCCACTACTATCCGCCCCCTCCCCCCCATTTGACCTTGAAATCATGCTTATCCAGCTTGTTTGATTTGGTGTGCTATGTTGCCAACAATGGTCATGAGTCTGAATTAACGCAATAGCTGTTATCTTCCAAGGAAGACAGAATCATCTGCTTCTTCCTCCTGGTTAGGAAATTTCTACCCAGGGCTTTATAATAATCAGAGATCAGCAGTCTTGTATTGATCTCTTTTAATACCCCCTAGCATTAATGCCATAGAGGTGGCAACACCTTGCTGAAGCTGCCAGATCTTAAACAATGTAGGCAGGGTTGGACTTAATTAATTCTTAGATGAAAAATCACCAGGAAATTCCAGAACTGCAGACGGGACAGAAAAGTAAAACAATACTGTAAAATGAAATTCTGGAAGAAGGCAGTAGAAACCATGTTTATATCACTGCCAAGAAAATTATATGGATGTTTCTATATAATTAACAGAAGTTAGCAGTTAAGCTTAACTCAAGGAACACTTTGTTTTATTTAATCTCATGGGTCTGAAAAACAGGCATGAGAAAATTCAGCCCATTCCTATGTACTGGTATTTGAAAATAAGTTCTAATTCGTTCAGTGACATTATTGTATTTGTAAGTTACCATGAAAAGGATTGCCAGCTTCCATATGCTGCTAATATCACTCTTCTAAGCTGTTCACCATTTTATTTTTGCTGCTTCCTCTGAGGGGCTTTCCAGACTTGATTTCACATTTTTATAACTTTAAAGTGCCATGCTTTTTAACTTGAAAATATATTTGGATTTTGTAGTTGAATGCATAGAATGATGGGGAAGAACTGTTATCAGTTAAAAGGTCAGAACTTAGCAGGGGAAACCTAATGATCATGAGGCTACGTATTATGATGCCCAACTAATGTACTTGGCCTTTATAGTTTATCTGATAGGATCATCCTGCTATTAAGTTTTTTTTTAAAATCAGGGCAACCTGGTCTACCCAAATATGGGATGGAGCATACTGCTTCCCCTTTCTGCTTTTGTTTTCTTTATGATAAAAGTCTGTGCAAGATAGAAATGCATATGGATTATATTTGTTAATACAGTAACCTTGCAGACTCCCAGGAAATGCAAGGAGGAAAGCAAAGTCTCTTGTAAAAGCAGCCTGTAAAATTTCTCATCTGGGTAGGATTTTGCATGTTTTGAGAACAGCAAATAGTGGTTATGGAGAGGATTTGGAGGAGGCTGGAAGAAAAGGAATTCAGTGCATCTGTTAATTGTTATGAAATCACATATTTTTCTGATCTTTATATTTCCAACAGCACGATGCATATGCTGACATATACCAACATCTATATGTTCATAGATACAGAATATTCTCCTTTCTGAGTATTCCTTTAAGTTTTTACAAGTCACCCAAGCTCTGCAGTCTGTCTGGTTGTGTGCTAGACTAAAAGGCTGGAATGATGAACTTTGAATTTTTACATGGACTTTTGTAGAGAATCTTTAAATGTCAGCAGGAAATGAACTACTTAGAAATAAATCAGCTGCAGATTCATTTTTAGATATTTGTATGATCAAGGTGCTGTAAAACATGCCATATTTACATTTGGTGAACAGATGTGGATGGAGCAACACTGGGTTTTGCTAGCATACATCTACTGATAAATTATCTCCCCACTCTGAGGAGTGCTCTCTCTCTCTCTCTCTCTCTCTCTCTCTCTCTCTCTCTCTCTCTCTCTCTCTCTCTCTCTCTCTCTCTCTCTCTCTCTCTCTCTCTGTATTTCTGCACACACATGGGCATACAATCCTAAACATGTGTATTTAATTCCAAGCTTATGCTTTATTTGAAAACAGGAAACCTTCAAAACCCTTAGAGTTTCAAGCACAAATGTTTAGCCATGTTGTTAAAATTTCATGATAATTCTGATTTCATAGAATTTTCTAACACATGATAGAAATGTAACAAAAGGTCCAAGTTCTTTATTTTAAAGCACAGGGAAATCAGCTTTTGTAATGGCATGAATTTGCGATTGGCTAATCATAAATGTCTGATGTTGCAGAAGTAATTGTCATTATTATGAAGAGAAACCAATATTTAGATGGATTTTTTTAAAAAAAAACCTGTTCAGTGGTGGGATTCAAAATTTTTAACTACTGGTTCTGTGGGCGTCGCGTGGTCGGCATGGCATGGCATGGCGTGGCTTGGTGGGTATGGCTTGGTGGGCGTGGCAGGGAAGGTTACTGTAAAATCTCCATTCCCTCCCCACTCCAGGGGAAGGTTATTGCAAAATCCCCATTTCCTCCCGATCAGCTGGGACTCGGGAGGCAGAGAATAGATGGGGGTGGGGCCATTCAGAGGTAGTATTTACTGATTCTCCAGAACTGGTCAAAACCTGCTAAATACCACCTCTGAACCTACTCACAAAGATGAGTCTATTATTGGCCAGGTCCCATGAGATTTAATAGTCTTCCTCCACAAGGCATCACTCCATGTGTTGGCTATAAACTCTGGAGAAAGCAATCATTGTCATGCTTGGTTTCCCCAAACCTTGTTCTTGGTCTTAAAAACATAATAGTAGACTAGAAAAAGATTTATTTCATCCCATAAAATATTTACATGATTCAAATTTAATCACACATTAAACATACAGTGCTCATTTCTGGAACTGAAATATTTCACTTCTGAGATAAAGGAGCAATTATATCTCTTCATGATCAGGTCCTCTAATTACATAGAAACCCGGTTCACATTTATTCTTATTCTCTTTTAACTGGAGGGCAACCACTTTATTGTTCCCCCAAGTTCTGGTTATGTAATTCAGTGGCCTGGTATTGAAAGCTGGGATCAGAACCAAATGTTCATCATTTCAACTCATGGCCTTATAAACCAATCAGAACTGCATTGTCAAGATTGAATGAAAGTATAAACACCAGTTGTTAGTAAGGCTGTTGCTTTGTTCACATCACTGCCATTAACTCTGTCTTGACTCTCTGGAATATCACGCAAATCTGATCTTGTAGTGCCCTGATGACTTTGTGCTAATTATGCGGGTCCTGATAAGCTGCAAGACTTTAACAATAAACAGTATTAGAATAGTAACAGTTGACCTTCAGTTCCACTCTCTGCCTCGCTGTTTGTTTGTTTGGTTTGGTCTATAAGACCAGCTCTTTCAAATCAGGAATATCTGGCCTTGGAAAACTTCAAAATAATAATTGTGGGAACCCCATCCAGAAATATTTTTGGGAATATTAAAAGAGACAGAATATTATATTTCCCTAAAGGAGAAATAAAAGACATGGCTCAAAAGGCAGACAGCAGCCCCAGTCTTCCTAGCAGGGCTGTCAAACTGGTGGCCCAAGGGCCAAATGCATCACATGCAGTCCTGGGGTTCCTGGGGGCTCGCAGGGGTTCGCGCGAGCCCTTTCGTCAAATTTCCGGATCCCAAGCGAGCCCTTTGGATCGTGGACCCGGAAGTATCTAAGGAACACGTGGCTCGCTCGTGTATCCCTAGCAGGGAAAGTTTCAAGACCCAGGCGCTTTAGTTTTGAAGCTGCCGGGCCTGCTTTCCCTGTTGGCGCGGGGGGCAGGGGGGGGGGTTTGCGCAGCCTAGCGCGCTCTTCCGCCCCGCCCCTAGCTGGAAGGCTTCAAAGGCCGAGCCCTTCAGCTGAAGGGCTCGGCCTTTAAAGCCCCTCTCTGTCTCTGTGTGTGTGTCTGTCACTCTCTGATTCCCCCCTCCCTCCCTGTCTCTCTCTGTGTCTGTGCCTCTCTCTGTCTGTCTGTCGTCGTGCCCGCCCGCCCGCCCCCCGCGGAGCCTCTTCATCCCGGGGCCGCTGTGCTCACTCACCTTAGCCTGCCCTCCCCGCCGCCTGGCCGCCTGCAGCTGAGAAGCGTGTGTGTGTGTGTGGGAACAGGGAAAGTTTTGCCGCGAGTGGCGGGGGGTGGGGTGGGGGTTTGCTCAGCTTAGCGCGCTCTTGTTCTGCTGCCCCTAGCCGGCAGGCCTTTAAAGGGAGGGAGGGGGGAATCAGAGAGTGACAGACACACACACAGAGACAGAGAAGGAGGGAGGGAGAGAAAGAGAGAGACGCAGAAAGTGATTAAGTGCGTGAATGCGAGACAGACACACACACACACAAACACAGAGTGATAGATGGGCGGATGAAGGGGAGAGAGTCAGAGAGAAAAAGAAAGAAAGAGAAAGAAAGAAAGAAAAAAAGTGAGAGAGAAGAAAGAGAGAGAGAAAGACAGAGAAAGAGAGACAGAAAGGAAAGAGAGAGAAAAAGAGAGAAAGAAAAAGAGAAAGAAAAAGAGAAAGCGAGAAAGAAAGAAAGAGAAAGAAAAAGAGGGAAAGAAAGAGAGAAAGAGAAAGAAAGAGAGAAAGAAAGAAAGAAAGAGAAAGAAAGAGAAAGAAAGAGAGAAAGAGAAAGAGGGAAAGAGAGAGAGAAAGAAAGAGAGAGAGAAAGTGGGAAAGAGAGAGAGAAGGAAAGAAAGAGAAAGAAAGAAAGAATGTATGACCACAATTGAGCCCAAAAGTTTAGTTGTTAACCAAGACCATTGTTAAGTGAGTTTCACATTTTCCAAGTTTAGTTGTTAACCAAGACCATTGTTAAGTGAGTTTCACATTTTCCAAGTTGGCCACTCCCACCCGGTCACATGGCTGGCAAGCCACTCCCACCCAGTCACATGGCCAGCAAGCCACTCCCACAAAGCAGGCCACACCCACAGAACCTGTTCCAAAATTTTTGAAACCCACCCCTGATGCAGTCCACGCCCACCCCAGCTCCGCAAAGGGAAAAAAATGTCAGGATACATCATGTGATGGCAACAAGACGCTGTGAGTTTGACACCCATGTGCTGTAGGAAAACTCAGCCTGTCCCAAGTAGAACTCTGAAGTTCTTAGATATGGATATTTTGTGCCCATTAATAAATCTAGCCCAGCCTATTCATAACAAAACGTATTGAAAAAGGTTTTGACGACTATCTTCAAAGCGCTCCATGGCTCGGGACCTAGTTATATACGAGACCGTCTCCTGCCCCATACATCCCTTCGCCCGATCCACAGAGAGGGCCTTCTCAGGGTGCCGTCAGCTGGGAAATGCCGACTGGTGACACCTAGGGGAAGGGCCTTCTCTGTGGCGGGCCCCGCCCTTTGGAATGACCTACCCCCTGAACTTCGCACCATCTCGGACCTCCGCCTCTTCCACCAGTGTCTAAAGACATATCTCTTTCACCAAGCCGGCCTAGCGTAACCTTCCGCTGGGACTACTTTAGACAGTTTTAATTTGGGGATTTTAATTGGATTTTAGCATAGAATGGGAATTTAATATGTCTTTTAAATTTTGTATTTTGTCATTTTGTATGTTTTTTAAATTCCTGTGCACCACCCTGGGTCCTCTCCGGAGAAGGGCGGGGTATAAATTTAATTAAAATAAAATAAAATAAAATAAAAATAGAACACCTTTAGCTCAGCTCCTCCAGGCTGGAGCTGATGGGATTAAGAATTTACATTCCCCCCACACCAATTCTAAGGACAGGACAGGACCTTTAGGATATATAAAGTCCCCGCTCTCACAGGCTTGGCCCTCCATACTATCGAGGGCCCGTCTCGATGAGGGATTCATTAATCCGGAGAGATGGGCGAAGCACGGCCTTAGGGAGTTTTTAGTATCTAAATTATTGGTTCTTTTAGGGGGTACCAGGGAGGGGGGTGGGATTAGACAGGTAGAGACAGAGGGTATTAAGGAAAGAAAGGGCCGGACCAGCAGTCGGCGGAGGGAAGCGGAAGGATCTGATAGGAGGCGGGAAATACGAGTCGTTCCGGTAGAGGGCCTTCCGATCCAGAGGGTCGTGGGGAGAGGCAGGTCCGAGGGGAGACAAGTGTTATCCTCCCGGTTGGGGGCACGAAGCCGTTGGCTGCAAACGGTCAGGTGCCTCAACCCCCGCAGGCTAGGTGGCCAGGGTGTACAGAGCCAGGGCCTGCGGCTGATGTTCTGCAACGCCAGGTCCGTTGTCAACAAAGCCCCCCTCGTTCATGACCTTGTGTCAGAGGGGGAGCCGGACCTGGTGGGAATTGCGGAGACCTGGTTGGGCCACGAGGGTGGATTTCCCCTCGTTGAAATGTGCCCACCAGGTTACCGTGCTTTTCATCAGCCCCGGGCCCTAGGTAGGGGTGGTTGGATAGCGGTCATTGTAAAGGAAGGTCTTGAGCCGAGAGAGACCATTGTGCCACAGACTACCGGTTATGAGTCCCTCTGTGTGAAGTGGGGCCTAGGGAGGCAGTTGGGCTTGCTGGTTGTATACCTGGCTCCCCGCTATGTAGCAGCAGCCCTGCCCGAGCTCCTGGAGGTGATCGCTATGGTGGCAGTTGAGACCCCCAGACTTTTAGTCATGGGGGACTTTAATCTGCCATCGGTGGGCGAATCATCCGAGGTAGCTCGGGAGTTCATGGCTTCCATGACGGCCATGGACCTGACCCAACTAATTCAAGGCCCCACTCACAAGGGTGGACATACACCGGATCTCATCTTTGTCTCAGGCCAATGGAAGAGTGATCTGGGTATAGGGGATATAGTCATCACACACTTGTCATGGTCAGACCACTCACTTCTCCGGCTCGACTTTCCGACCGCTGCTCCCCTCCGCGGGGAGGCGGAACCTGAGTCACCAATCTGGTTCCGCCCCAGGCGCCTGATGGACCTGGATGGGTTCCAAACGGCGCTTGGGCCAGTTCCTGTACCCCTGACCCGTGCCCCGATGGAGGACCTCGTGGCCGCATGGACTATTGCGACCACGGGAGCCTTGGATCGGGTCGCGCCCTTGCGGCCTCTCTTGCGGCGCCGAAACACACTGGCTCCTTGGTTTACCGAGGAGCTATGGGTCATGAAACGCCGCAAGAGATGCCTAGAGGGAAGATGGAGGTCTACCCGTTCTGAATCTGACCAGACACAGGTAAGAGCCCATTTACGGACTTACATTGTGGCGCTGAGAGTAGCCAAACGTCATCATTGTGCTACTCTCATAGCATCCGCAGACAACCGCCCTGCCGCCCTGTTTAGGGTGACCCGCTCCCTCCTTCAACAGAGGGTGCGGGAAGCCCCGTTACAGGGTAGAGCAGAGGAATTTGTGATTTTTCTGCAGGAGAAAATCGCTCAGATACAGAATGAGTTAGCCCCCATTCATGGCCCAGTGGGATGCCACGGGACAGATCTTGTTTGGGAGGAGTTTGACTCCGTTACTTCCGAGGATATGGACAGGTTACGTGGGCGACTGCGAGCCACCACATGTTTATTGGACCCGTGTCCCTCCTGGCTTGTACTGGCATCCTGGGAGGTGACACGAGGCTGGCTCCAAGAGGTTGTCAACGCATCCTTAAGTGAGGGTTCCTTGCCTGCTTCCCTAAAAGAAGCTATGGTGAGGCCCCTCCTTAAGAAGCCCTCTTTGGATCCAGCTCTTTTGAACAACTACCGTCCAGTCTCCAACCTTCCCTTTTTGGCGAAGGTTGTTGAGAGTGTGGTGGCACAACAGTTTCCCCGTCACCTGGAGGAAGTTGATTATCTAGATCCGCGCCAGTCCGGCTTTCGTCCCGGGCATAGCACCGAGACGGCATTGTTCGCATTGGTTGATGATCTCTGGAGGGCCAGAGATGGGGGTTGTTCCTCCATCCTGGTCCTATTAGACCTCTCAGCGGCTTTCGATACCATCGACCATGGTATCCTATTGCATCGGCTGGGGGGGGTTGGGGGTGGGAGGCACCGTTTTACGGTGGTTCTCCTCCTACCTCTCTGGCCGATCGCAATTTGTGTTGGCAGGGGGGCAGAGGTCGACCGCGAGACCCCTCACATGTGGGGTGCCTCAGGGGTCGGTCCTCTCGCCCCTCCTGTTTAACACATATATGAAGCCGCTGGGTGAGATCATCCGTGGTTTTGGGGTAGAGTACCATCTATACGCTGATGACACCCAGCTGTATATATCTACCCCAAACCACCCCAACGATGCCGTAGCGGTGATGTGCCAGTGCCTGGAAGCCGTGCGGATCTGGATGGGAAGTAACGGACTCAGGCTCAACCCGACCAAGACCGAGTGGCTGTGGTTTCCGGCTGCCCGATTCAACCAGCTTACTCCATCGCTGGCCATAGGGGGCGAACATCTTGCCCCTGTGGATGGGGCGTGCAATTTGGGTGTCCTCCTGGATGCCCGGCTGTCCATGGAAGATCAAGTGACAGCCGTGGCCAGGAGGGCGTTTTACCAGGTTCGCCTGGTTCGCCAATTGCGCCCCCTATTGGATCGGGACGCCCTTCGCACAGTCACTCATGCGCTCGTGACATCCCGACTAGACTATTGTAACTCTCTCTACATGGGGCTTCCCTTGAGGTGCACCCGGAGACTTCAGCTAGTGCAGAATGCAGCCGCGCGAGCAATTATGGGGACCGCAAGGTCTACCCATGTAACACCGCTCTTGCGCGAGCTCCACTGGCTACCTGTCGTCTTCTGGGTGCGCTTCAAGGTGTTAATTATCATCTTTAAAGCGCTCCATGGCTCGGGACCTAGCTATCTGCGGGATCGGATCCTGCCTCATACATCCTCACGGCCGATTCGCTCCCACAGAGAGGGACTTCTCCGGGTGCCGTCCACTAGACTTTGTCAGCGGGCGACGCCCAGGGGAAGGGCTCTCTCTGTGGTGGGCCCGGCCCTCTGGAACGACCTTCTCGCCGATATTAGAACGACCACGGACCTCCGCTCCTTCCGTCTTAAATTAAAAACTTACTTTTTCTGTCTGGCCGGCCTGGGATAGTCTCCCTGTCTTGGGGGTTTTACTGGGTAGTTTTAATATAGTTAGTTTTATGGGAATTTTAGCACAGGTTTAGTTTAATTTGGTTTTAGAATTGTTTGTATATTTCTTATTGTTTTTATTCTGCCTGTGCACCGCCCCGAGTCCCCATGGGGAGAGGGAGCGGTTTATAAGTATTAAAATTATTATTATTATTATAATAGGATTAACCCACCACCACTGAAATACTAAAAGACTCAAGACTCACTACATTGCACAACCCCCTGGAGCATCTCAATCACCAAACCCTAGAACCCTATAAAAATCCATCTTTTCATTTAGCCATTTTGTCAGCTACTCCAGAAACATTCTGCTGTCACTGAAGTTTCTGGAAACCAAATAAATAGAGACCTTCTTTCCAACCAGGCAGCCTCCTTTCTATTTTCAGTGTCTTTCTCCTAGTATGGAACCAGACTGGATTTTTCTTCCTACATGATGATGGGATGGCAAAAAAACAGCTGATCTCCCCCAAGATCTAATTTCTCCATAAGGTTTCAACCACTCATCACATTTACAGTACCTCAAAAGCTGTTCCTTTCCATTTTTTAACAATAACAACAAAAAGGAAGAACCAACAATTACTATATCTTGCCATTTCCAAACTTCTAAGCTTTTGCTAGTTTATTGAAGAATTTTGACCATAATCAGGATTTCTGAGCAAGCTTTCAGTATTTCCAGGTTTCATTATTTTAATGTAATTCTATCTATCAAAGAGCTGTTTACCAAATCATATTGTGGGTATTTTCATTCAATTGTATACCTAAAAATCATCATAAAGAATATAAAATAATCAAAGTACTATTTCTTCTAGTCATCTAAAAGTACAAACACATATTGGGGATATTCATAAAGCAGGGGTCCCCAACCTTTGCAACTTTAAGTCTGAAGGACTTCAGCTCCCAGCAAAGCTGGCTGGAGAATTCTGGGAGCTGAAGTCCTTCAGACTTAAAGTTGCAAAGGTTGGGGACCCCTGTCATAAAGATTAAAAAAATTCATGAACTTCTAGATTCATGTAACATTGTGAAGTTGCAGTCATAGACTTGCATGAGACAACTAATACAAATTCCCCATTTTTAAATATTTTATAGAATTCATTGGCAGGTAGATCCTCTGCATATTGAACTATAAATAATTTTCTTTGAATTCAAATGGATTGATTCCTAAATTGTAATTGTATTCGAATTTGTATACCGCCTTTCTCCCTTACGGGACTCTGGGCGGTGAACAGGCAATGATAAAAAACAATAATAAAAACAAAATAAAATGAATATTGCAGTTCTCAAAGTTTCAGTTAAATGTTAACTTGAAACTTGAATCCAGGAAACATAACATTGCAATTCAAAGTATTTGAAAAGAGAAGGAAATGAAGTTAACTTCTGCTTAATTTATGTATCTGAAACTAAGTTTTGCAAATACATTTTTCTTATTTTCAATAATAAAGATTTTCTCTTGAGACAAATAACCTTATTAAGGATATCATGCAGATACAAGCTCAAGCTGTGCTGATTTAATATGTTGTAAAACATCCCATTTGCATATATGCAATATACAATATATTGTATTGACGGCCTTAACATAAAATATATTGTCAACTCTTAGCAACTCTTAGCGACCATATGGATAGCTTTTCTCCAGAATGATCTGTGGCCAACCTGGTCCTTCAGATCAGCCAATGGTTCTGCTAGTTATCACTTTTCCTTCCATCCATCTTTCTCAGCATTTTTTAGAGAGCCAAATCTTTGCAAAATGTGTCTAAAGTAGGGTAATCTGAGTCTTGTCTTTTGTGGCTTGAGTGAAAATTTTAGGTTTATTTGTTTGATGATACATTACTTTTTTCGGGGGGGGGGGGGATGTTATCCGTAGTATTTACTGACATCTCTTTCAACATCACAGCGATTTTTCTGGCATTTTTTTGATACCTGGTTTATTTAGTGTAGATAGTTCCTAAAAGGCAGAAACTACCCAATACTTCAGTATCTTCATCGTTTAAGGTTGACTCTGTACATATTTCCATAATCTGGTTTTCCTTTTTCTTTTAAATTTTTGTCTCATATTTTCCCTACTCTCTTGGACTTACATTACTAGAGCTTGTGAATCATTTCTATGGTTCTTCCTCCAATTTTAAAACTATGCTCATCTTCAGCCAATCAAGTTTCCTTGAATATCTCTTCAACCTATAGTATTTTTCATCATGTCTTCTGAATGCTAGTTGGTGTTCATGGATGTGTTCTACTAGTCGTTTGCCTATTTGTCTTACGTAGTGGCTGTTGCAGTCTTTATGCTGTCTCTTGTAAATGGTTCCTGTTTTTTCTTCTGGGGCTGTTGGGTCTTTTGGTTTACGTAGAAGGTTTTGGAAGGCTCTAGTTAGTTTGCATGCTACACTGGTACCACATGGTTGTAACAGTCTGTCCTGAGATGTTTTTGATGTATGGCAGTGTTATTCTTTTATAGATTGGGTTGGTTGTGCTATATTGGGTTGAGTGGTCAGGCACTTTTTGATAAAGTTATGTGAATATTCATTTTATTGGAATATCTTATGCAGATGATCTGTTTCTATTTTCTACTGTCCAGGATTGCTGCAATTTGTGCTCGTCAAAATAGTGTTCTTATACAGCTTCTCTTGTGGGAGGTTATACAGCTTCTCTTGTGGGAGGTTATTACCTATTGCAGTAGAGCAGTAGGCTAATGAGTGGGGGTTTTTTTGGGGGGGGGGCACACCTGTGTTTCTAGTTTGCTATCATAGTCTTTGCTGATAAAGATATCCATGAAGGGTAGCACCATTGTTGTTTTATTCTTTCTTTGTGAATTGGATTCCTTTGAAGATGTTGATGGTTTTATGAGTGTTCTCTAATTGATACTTTTTTATAATGGTAAAAGTGTCATCTACATTCCTGGTCCATATGTTGGGTTGTATGTAGATAGATGTTCTTTTATCAATTTCTTACCTATTTTGACCTGTTCCTGCCTTCTTAACCTGATGGGTTATCAATGACCAAGTAACAGTTTGAAATATTGTATGTGCACCTGCTTTAATTAAATCTCATCCAAGTGATTTATGAAATACTGCTGAACACGAGATAATAGAAAGAAAGAAAGAAAATGTGTGTTGTCCTGCTACCTTTTTGTGAACTTTGTAAAAGTATCTGACTAACTATGGCCATTATTGCATTTGATAGACCTATGGCAGGGATGTCCAAACTTGGGAACTTTAAGACTTGTGGACTTCAACTCCCAGAATTCCCCAGCCAGCATAGCTGGCTGGGGAATTCTGGGAGTTGAAGTCCACAAGTCTTAAAGTTCCCAAGTTTGGACATCCCTGACCTATGGTATAATTTAGCAGATTGTAGTTATCAGCCTGTTTTATTTGGGTTAAAGCATACAATGGGCGTCACATTTTTCGTCTTTGTCAGCTTTTCTTTGAGCTTTAGACAAAACATTCTCACTAACCTGCATGGCAGCTTTTAGACAACCTGATGAGATGCTAGCTGGGAGGTATAGGATTTATATGGCAGATATTTATGTCTGCCAGATTAGACAAGTTTGTTTTAGCATTGTGTTTTAAATTAGCATGATTACTTCTGCTATTTTTTAGAGATGTTTTAAAAAAAAGACAATCCTTTTCTTTAAAAAAATGCTATTAAGCCAGACATAGTACAACCAACAATAATATCATACAATTTAAATCAAAAAGACCAAAGGCAAAGGGTCTGGTTTTTGTATGTTACATATGTGTAGAAGAGGGTTTTTTTGTGAGGGGGAGCAGTGAATGTTAGTTCAGCCAGTCTGTTACACAAATAATTGTATTAAATGTCTGCTTTTATTATGCCTTTAGTAACACCATTTTGTTTCAATTCAGAAAGCTGATCTTTTACATTCTCTGCTAAGTAAGATTGTATTGGGGTAGAAAAACTATATGGTGGTAGCTATAATTGAACAAAGCATACAAAATACAGTTTCGAATGTGATGGGAAGCAACAGTGAGTCGCCAATTTTTTTACTACCAGATCGGGCATGCTCCCACGTATGCTCGCACGCAAAATGCTTCCGTGCATGTGCAGAAGCATCTGGTGGGTGGGCGGAGCCTCCCACCACCGCTACTACCAGTTTTCCTCATCTGGGCTGAACCAGGAGCAACCTACCTCTGATGGAAAGGGAAAATAGCTAAAGAAATTGGATGCATTCCAGGGTGTTCAGGTAATTTAAATTGTAATTTATTTATTTTTCCTAGATCCATCTATTACCATGTTTCCCCAAAAATAAGACAGGGTTTTACTTTCTTTTGACCCCCAAAGTAAGTGCTTGGCCTTATTTTCGGGAAGGTCTTATTATTTTTGAGGTGCAGGTGGCGGTGAGCATGGTCACCTCATGGCTGCTGCTGTGTGACAATATTTTGGGGGAGGGCTTATTTTTTGGGGAGGGATTGTTTTAGCACATGCGCTCAAAAGCCCGATTGGATTTATTATCTAGGGAGGTCTTATTTTCAGGGAAACAGGGTACTAGTTCTACTTTGGGTGAGCCATCTCTGGCATGTTATTCATGCCAGAAAAAAGAAGAAGTTGTCCATTTTATTCTACAACAAGGCTGTCAAACTCCAGGCCTGCAGGCCAGATGCATCATACACTGGCCATGCCAGTAGTGGGTTCCGATTGGTACGCCCCGGTAGGGGCTTACCAATGGCAGCTGGGAGCAGTGGCCACCATACCGGAATGGTGTTTTAGAGGGCCCACCTGCCAACCCATGTTTCTTACCTGAATTTAAGCCAACTGGGCCATTTGCGCAATGCGCATGCAATGTACGGTGCCTGCATGACCTCCATGGAGCAGCTGGAGCATTGCAGAGTAGTGGGTGTGCATATGTGCACAGTGTGCATACCTGAGGTGGATGCCCGGCCCCATCACAGCATGCTGGTTGCGAGGGGATCCAGAACCCACCACTGGGCCATGCCCATGTCCAGTTTAGTGAAAGGACGGAAACTCCCAATACACCATGTGATGCTGCCATGATGACGTGAGTTTGACACCTCTGTTCTGCAAGAAGAAGAACATCTCTTTACCCAGGGAAAATGAATTTTTTATAACAGGTGATGAGAAAATCATCTGTGATCAAATATGTCATTTTGTGTGAAGTTTTAAGTTTTCAAACTGTTTTTAATGGGTGAATCATGTACATCTGGGGTATACAATATTATGCAAGGGATAAGAAGATAAACTCTATAGAGCTTCATAGGAAAGATGATGTTTAGTTCCTTAGAAATAAAGGAAAGAAATGAACCCAGTATTCTTGAACAATCCAGAAACTTGGTCCTCTTCAGAGACTCTGATCTCATCAACAACAAATGTTCCCCGTACAGCTGTCACAGCTCTATCTAATCTAGCCAACTGTATTCATATACATCACTGAAGGGAAACATGTACTTTGCCATGTTTACAAATCATCTTCAAATGAAGAAAAAAAACTGTGACGAATCTTGCTAGATCAGATGAGTCTTACTAAATCAGACTCCAGCACTGCTGATAAAGCCTAATATTGCCTGCTGTTCCTGACTCTGCTTAGTTCCCACCATTTGGGCCATGAAATGTGCCACTCCATGTAGAGGACAGATAGTTGAAGGAAAATTTGGTGCCATGGGCAGGATGCTGTGTCCCAAATAAGCTAAGCTTTGGTAAACAGAACTGACTAGCTTCAGCTTTGCTTGGCAAAGGGCTAAGAACTTCTTGCATTTAAGGCTCTGAATGTAGTATGGCGTGGCATAATTTTCAATTGCTTGTACTCAGTGTTTTCATTCCTGGAAAAATTGATCTTGCAGCTGGATTTGACAAACATTTTCTGTCTTGCCCTCTGAACTTGGCCAGGCTTTTGTTTGTTGAAAAAAACTTTAACTTAGACTGTATTGGAATAATGGTCAATTTATGACTTTGGATTGTTAGCGGCTTTGCCAGAGCTTTTTAGGCCAAGACATATTTGATACCAACTTCATGGAAAATCTTCTCCGATGATATGTTGGTAATGCTATGCAGAAAGAGAGACAGGGAGAACAGAATCTTGAGGAATTTTGGAAGGAAAGTTCCATTGGGAAAACAAACTATCTTAGCACTGTCTCTAGAATCTTCCCTCCAAAAAATAATCACTGCAAAATGATGTCCACACTTTCAGTCCAGAGAGGGTGAAGGATCAACAATACTAAAAGTCTCTGAGAAGTCCATGAAGGTTTAAAAAACACAAAAACAATGCTCTATGTCACAATGTAGATTAGCTTTCTCCAACCTACTATTCTCTAAATGTATTTCAATTACAATTGCTAGATTTCCTAGCAGGCTGCGAATTTTAGTTGTTATAATCCTAACACATTTGAGGGGCATCATGGTGGGACAGAATATTGAACATCTACTATGTTTTCAAACCTAGGTATGAAATCAGATGAAAAGAGCTCATGTCATATAACCCAGACCTCAAAAGTGTCCAGTTCCATGGCCCAATTCCAGGCCAACGTTTTAGTTAGTTGCAAAAATAATCACATTTCCTAATTTCTTTTTCTCATGACACTACTGTGCATTAATGAAAGAATAACCCAGATATAAGTAAGCTGGCAAAAAGCAGACTCTAGATTTCCCATGGAAAAGTTGGTTCCCAGAACCTGATCAAGTTTGAAGTTTGTTCAGATGAATCTCATATCTATTGTAGTTCTAAGAATTTAAAAACTCCAGTGAGAATTACTCCATGTGATAAATCCATTCAAATATGAGTTGGGAAGCAAAATTGATGGGCTCTTATTGAACTATATAATTAATTTTGTGAAACTGCCAATTACACTGAAACTGGAAAACCCAAACTCTTATTTGAGTCATTATCCTTAATTCCACAGCATTTCACATTTTACTGATTTAGTAAAATCCTTTATAACTCCACACTATTTATTTTGGACCTCCCAAGGTTGACTTTCAGAAAGCATATATTAATCTGTGTTGGGGTTTCTTTAAGCTTAACTCTAAATTCCGACAAGTGTTTAATTTATAGGAACTAAACAGGAAGGTCTTGATAAGCATAAATACTGGCCTTGGGAAACAGCATTGGGGGGGAACACAATGATTATGGCCTCGAAAGATTACTAGCTGGCAGGAATTGGAAGCAAAACTAAACAAGGTCTTTCTTTTCAGCCAGAAGAATCTCGTGATATGGAAAGAAAAAAGCAGTGATTACTATATTCACACATGCATCACAATGCTCCTCCAAGCACCATTGAAGTAACTGAATGTATCTTTGCTGCAAGTGAAAATCTTTGCTCCAAATTCCAAATTATATTAATGTAATTGAATTTTTTTAAATTATGCGTTGCCCTTATGGGTGGTATTTGTCTTCCTCAATCTCAGGTCCTCTAACAGAGGCTTGAGAGTTTAAGGGTTCCTTGCAAGATCTTAGCTGTTCCTAGAACCAGCTCTTCTGGACAGAGAGATCTAATGTTGTTTCTGGGGTCTCTGGACTTAGGAAGATCTAGTCCAGTGGTGAAATTCATTTTTTTACTGCTGGTTCTGTGGGCATGGCTTGGTGGGCATGGCAGGGGAAGGATACTGCAAAATCTCCATTCCCACCCCATTCTGGGGGAAGAATACTGCAAAATCGCCATTCCCACTCCACTCTGGGGGCCAGCCAGAGGTGGCATTTGCCAGTTCTCCAAACTACTCAAAATTTCAACTACTGGTTCTCCAGAACCTGTCAGAACCTGCTGGATTTCACCCCTGGTCTAGCCCATATTCTGTGCAGATGTGCATGTATCCAATGCCTGCTACGTTGTACTGTTTGGTATATGCAGGACAGGATTGAGTCCCAGCTGATCTTAAGAAACATATTTTTCCCCCTTTGTGTAATTGTGCCCTTGAAATGAAAAATGCAGATGCCATACTGGAAGGCAGGGATCCAGAAGCCCAAGCCAAAAATGCCAAGTGGGGTGGAAAGAATACTTAGAGTCTTGGGGGATAAGGGTAGGAGTGAGGCTGTTGCAACAGCAACCTTGGGTGAGTAATAGCTGGTGGGAAGATCGAGGCCCTAACTATATTTTCAGCAACATTATTCATGAGATATCTCTAGTAATTTGCAGAGCAAGCCTGTATAAGAAGAAGGAAAAAAATTGTTTTAGCAGAAGAGCTGAAGGCGAATTTAGGCTTACTGCATGCAGGAGATTTGACAAAAGCAACAATGTGAAAATACATCCCTTGACAAAGATGAATGAGAGATCTCCATACTTTGATTAGTGGAAACTAGAGGTGGGTTGCTCCCGGTTTGGCCAAACCGGTAGTGGTGGAAGAGGGAGACTCACCCAAACACTTCTGTGCATGCGCAGAAGCATTGCGCATTGCGCATTGCGATACGCTCCCACAGAGAGGGCCTCCTCAGGGTGCCGTCGGCTGGACAATGCCGACTGGCGACACCCAGGGGAAGAGCCTTCTCTGTGGCGGGCCCTGCCCTTTGGAACGACCTACCCCCTGAACTCCGCACCATCTCTGACCTCCGCCTCTTCCGCAAGTGTCTGAAGACACACCTATTCCATCTAGCCGGCCTAGCATAACCCCCATTACTGACTCTTAGATAGTTTTAAATTTGGGTTTTTTAAATTCGGTTTTTAGCGCAGGGTCTATTAGAATAAGTTTTTTAAAATTTTATATGTTTTATATGTGTTTTAACATCCCTGTGCGCCGCCCTGGGTCCGTTTGGAGAAGGGCGGGGTATAAATTTAATTAAAAAAAAAATGTACAAGCAGACCAGGAGTAAAACCGGTACAAACCCACTAGTGGTGTAAAGATGGGAAGAAAAGTGATCTGGATTGAGAATAATGTTTTGCCTTTAGACAGCACCTTTATTATTTTGTAATAAAATAATTCCTAAATAGCAATTTAATAGCATTGATTTGAAATTTATCACTATCCTGGCAAGTTTTTACAAGCCCAAGTTCCTGTTGACAGTTGGGACAGAAATGTATTAAAATTCGCCCTTGCCATTTATCAGCCATGTTTTGGCTCATATAAGGATTATGGAAGCAAAACTTTTCTTTCACAGTACTTAAATAAAAATATTGCCTGTGTAATTTTTTTCCTAATGCAATTTCCTTTGTTGTTATAATCTTAAACTAGCAAGAGATTTTTTTTTCTTTGCAGAAAATTCTGTAGTGAATTCCTGAATTTCTGTAGGTCTTCAAGATAGAATCTCCCGATAAGATATTGAGGTGTTTGAATCTCTAAATCAATGACAGATGTCCAAATTAAAGCCTAGAAACACTCTGAATAGTGAGATGGATGACATGTACATTTAATAAATAATTCTATATATTAAAAAATTGCTCTGTGTGTGTGTGTGTGTTCCAGTATAATTTTGGAACACCTCAAGCAATTTCAACCAAACTTGGTACACAGATGACTTACTCTCTGGAAACAAATACTGTGGGGATAAAACACCCCTAACACCCCTTGGGGTGTGTGTTCTCTTACGATACAGCCTGTTGTGCCTTCAAATGGCTTCTACTGTACTGTCACAAAATAAATTCTACTGTACAGCGCAATGGAGTTGCCATGGTAAAGGCTTCACAGTATTCCACAAAGGAGCTCCCTCTGGTAAGGGGGAAAACCCAATATTAGAAATTATGTTTGTTCCGGACATTTCCCCCCTATAAATAAATACCCAGACAACGCCAGATTATCAGTTAGTTAATTATAATATTGGCAGGTAGGCTTTGAGGGACCTTGTAAGGACCAGAGCAAATGGGGTAATAATTGCAGAAAGTGTACAAATGAAGTATGTTATTTTTGCTGGCTTCCAAAGTTCACCTCCTAGTAATAGAATACTACAACACTTTGTAACCTTCCCTTTGTACATAGTGTATACATGCTGTGTGAAGGCAGGGCCACACATAGTTCTACCCAGCAAATGCACATGGACAGCTCTTGAAGGTGCAACAGGAATAAACCAGCCCTTCTCAGATCTGTAGAATTCAGAAGAAAACACATCAATAAACAAATGTCAAACAGAGTGAAAAAAACACTTTCCCCCCATGCCAGAGAAATGCAGTTCTGGACAAGGTGTGCCTATTGGGCTAGTACACAAAATTATATATAGAACTGAGATGGCTGAAAATAGTAAAGTAAATGATCACTTACTCCTAATTACTATCTAAAGTACAGAAACTAACAGATGATCCTCTGTTCCTGTAATGTGCTTAAATACCAGGGAATGAGATGATAATGGAGATTCTACATTTACTTTTATCCTGTTGGCTGGAAATTATCATTGTTTTCATCCCAAGATCCCTGACTTCATTCTTTCAGAGGGAAAGGAAAGGGCAGAAGAGATTTTCACTATTTTCTTGTCTAGTTTATGTACCGGACTCCGTTAAATGAATGTATACTGAAAATGCATCCAAGATTCTAGGTCTGGGTCTTTTCAAAATCCAGATAAATATCTTGGTCCCAACAGAAGGACATTTCTGGAGAATACCTTGAAAATGTCAGAAGGGGGATAGCTGATTGACTTGCTTATTGTCATTCCCTCCAAAGGGGCAATGCCAACAGTTTCTCTGAGAAACAAGCAAGCTATTTGTCTATTTGAAAGATGTATTTTTCTCCCCCACCCTTCCCAAAAAATCCTCAGAAATAATAAATGATCCAGCGAAAGCAAGGTAATTATACAGTGCTGGCCACCCATTGGGAGCCTTTGCTATGGTGAAGATACCACTTATCCACTGATGATGGCCCACCATTGTGCATAGCTGCCACCCAGACTGAGGCTTTGCTCAGGATGAAGGAATCATATCCACCAGCTCCGATGCCTAATTCTTAATGCCTGATAAAGAATGTACAAGAATGCTGACTACAGAAAAGGAGAAGATTGGTAAGAACAAATTAACAGAAGTTGTAGAAAGTCACAGGGGCACTGTCTATCTTGTAAGGTCAGAGGAAAAAAGGACTGAGAAGAAAACATATAAGTAACGGTTGCAGGAACTGGGTATGTCTAGTTTAATGAAAAGAAGGACCAGGGGAGACATGATAGCAGTGTTCCAATATCTCAGGGATTGCCACAAAGAAGAGGGAGTCAAACTGTTCTCCAAGGCACCTGAGAACAAGAAGCAATGTGTGGAAACTAATCAAAGAGAGAAGCAACTTAGAACTGAGGAGAATTTTCCTGACAGTTGGAACAATTAGTCAGTGGAACAGCTTGCCTCCAGAAGTTGTGAATGCCCCAACACTGGAAGTCTTTAAGAAGATGTTGGATAGCCATCTGTCTGAAATGGTATAAGGTTCTTGCCTAGGCAGGGGGTTAGACTAGAAGACCTCCAAGGTCCCTTCCAACTCTGGTATTGCATTGTATTGCATTGCATTGCATTGTAAGAGCAACCAGGATGAGTGGGGAACATGAGACTAAAACATACAATGAATGGTTGCAGGAACTGTGCATGGCTAGTGTAGTGAAGAGAAGGACCGGGGGGAGAGGATAGCAGTCTTCCAACATTTGAGGAGCTGTCATAGAGAGGAAGGAGTCAAGCTATTTTCCAAAGCACCTGAAAGCCAGACAAGGAACAATGGATGGAAATTGATCCAGGAGAAATTCAACCTGGAAATAAGGAGGAATTTTCTGACAGAACAGTCAACCACTGGAACAGAAGTTGCCTTCAGAAGTTGTGGGAGCTTTATCACTGGAGGCTTTTAAGAAGAGACTGGGCTGCCATCGGTCAGAAATTGTACAGGGTGTCCTGCTTGGCCAGGGAGTTGGACTAGATGACCTACAAGGTCCCTTCCAATTCTGTTAATCTGTCTTGTTTTGGGGGAAATTGTGAATTTTTCCTAATAGGTAATATACTGGATGCATTAAAGCAAAATGAGAACAAAAAGTGATTCTACTGCCTCCATTATAATAGGCTTGTGGCTAAACATGAAAGTTTTTCAAGCAATTACTTAGCTAAACAAACTGTTCATTGTTTCTGTCCTGAAATTATTGCTACAGTAATACAAAATCTGGCTAGTCAACACAATTGCCCAGTGTAAAGCTTATTTACATGGAGTTAAATAGATTTATTTCTGATCCAGGTAAATAATGCTATGAAAACAATACACAACCAATTTTCAGATTAATGGTTTATGCTAGCCGTTTAGCACATACGTAAGTGAAGTTAAACCTAATGAACAGAAGCTTAAGGTGTTATTTTACTGGATTCTTATTCTATGATACAATTGCTTTATATTTAAGTCCAGTATTGCAAAATTGGGTGAGGTCATTTAGTAAAAAGCAGGTAGAATATCACTGTGATTTTATTTTTTTACCTGCAGGTTTTCAGTTGTTACATATAAGCATTTTTCAAAAGGCATTAGTTGACATCATTATGGTGGTGGTGATGAAGATGATATCCAGCATTTTTTTTCTTCAGAATATCTTGATTTGACCCTATCTTATTAACTAAAAAAATTAAAGATTTTTCAACTGAATTGTACAGCTTATATCAGCGGTGTCAAACTCACTTCACGGCAGTGTCACATGATGTATCAGGACTTTTCCTCCCTTCACTAAACTGGGTGTGGGCATGGCCAATGCATAATACATCTGGACGATAGGCCGGGAGTTTGACATGCCTAGCTTATATGTTACATTAAAGCTGAAAAAAACTGACGTGATTTATCTTGGTCTGATTTTTTATATTAATAAACCCTGGCATTTTAATTGGGATGTGTAAACATTTTGTATCCACTGTGGAATCCCATTCAATACTTCCCATTTCCCCCCATTTAGTCTTTCTTGAATATGGGTTTAGTGGAATATGGACTTCCTAAAGTGAATAAAGAATAGCAGTGAATAGAAGTATCTACCAAGTTAAACTCATGGTAGATATACCCAACATTGCTATTTTCTGTCATTTAGGCAAAGTGAATAAGATGATTATAGGACAGAATGAACTGCATGGTTTCATACTCATTGTAGCATCCAGCCTCTTGGCTTGTCATGTACATAACACTGGAAGAATTGTTAGGTTGCTCCAGTATTTTCCCTCTGACAGAACTTTATAAGAAGTTGTCCCATGAAAACTCACGAGCAGGTCTAGTTGGTAACAGCTCTTTATGCTTTAAATTATTTTCTCTATCTAAATGCAAGAATGTTAATCTATCAATCTAAGATATCCAAATAAGGACAGGGTGCACATTTAAATAACAAATTACTTTAAAAAAAAACAACTACCAGGAATATTACTAATTTCCTTCCTGTTATTTCGTAGCTGCATGATAGATGAAGGAAAAAAGCATGCTTTCTTAAATGTCTATTGTGAAATTACTATTTAACTAGGAAAGGAAATGGCCATCATTAAAGTCATAATGTAAATGAAACAACTGGGGAAAGAGTAAGGAACTGCCATAAGTGAATAAAGGAAGATAAGCTTAGTTCATAGGTGGAGATAGATAGATAGATAGATAGATAGATAGATAGATAGATAGATAGATAGATAGATAGATAGATAGATAGATAGATAGATAGATAGACCTAGTTACAGGACCTACTTATTTGCGGGATCGTATCCTGCCCCATACATCCCTTCGGCCGATTTGCTCCCACAGAGAGGGACTTCTCCGGGTGCCGTCCACTAGGCAATGCCAGTGGGCGACGCCCAGGGGAAGGGCCTTCTCTGTGATGGGCCCGACCCTTTGGAACGACCTACCCCCTGATATCAGAACTACCACGGACCTCCGCTCCTTCCGCCAGAAACTTAAAATTCATCTGTTCCATCAAGCCGGCTTGGCCCAATTTTTGCTTCTCGCCCCAGTCTGTAATTTAAATTGTTTTATCTGATTTTAATGGGTTTAGTTTTTAACGTTTATAAATTTGTACAGGGTTATTTAATTCGATTTTAATTTTGTATGTATTGTCATGTTTTCAGTAGTTTTAATTTTCCTGTACATCACCCCGAGTCCCTTCGGGGAGAGGGGGCTGTCTAGAAATTCAATAAAATAAATAAATAATAAATAGATAGATAGATAGATAGATAGATAGATAGATAGATAGATAGATAGATAGATAGATAGATAGATAGACAGACAGACAGACAGACAGACAGACAGATAGATAGATAGATAGATACATTGATAGGAAAAAAGAATGTTTGGTACAAAAATAAACAATATGCTTCTCTTTGTTGTGGTTTATTAAGAATAATGCCCCAATAGATAATACTCTCTGTGTGCCTACTTTTTGGCAGGAGAATTCAAATAGGCATTTTGCCAGAAAGTACCCACTGGCCTTCAAAGAGACAGAGAATGTGGGTAGCTGGAAAGCAGAGTGTTTATGATGGATCAGAGACAAAAATGTCCAGGCTTGCTGCCATAAGAAAGAGGTAGTGGGGGGTTGGGAAAGTTTGCAAATCCTATGTATTTTGTGTGTGTATTGTTAAGGACTGGGTATTACTTTTAAAAAGTTGTCCATGAATATGTTGAGTGGGTCACATTGAAAGAATTCAATATTCTGGGTTGGAAGCAAAGGTTCAACTTTTTGAAGCAGATTGTCTCAACAGCTCCTATAGATCAATCCTTCACAGTGAGATGTTTTGGATAACAATTCCCATTATCCTCATGCAACACTACTATGGTGTTTCATGATTCAAGACATCTGAGGGAAAGCTGTTTTGGCATGGGCAATTTCTATCTGTAGAAAAAACATGCTTTCAAGTCAGCCTGGTTAAACCTCTGCAGTTTTCTTGGGCAAGATTTTGGGAAGAGGTTATGTGTTGAGAGAATGATTGGCTCAAAATCATTCAGCTGGTTTTGTACCCAAGGAAGGGTTTTCCATTTTCTTATTCTTCTATCTATTAACAAAACCTAGCATCACAGAGTTGTGGGGGCACAGTTGATAGAATGCAGGATTGCAGGATAACTCTGCCCACTGCCAGCAGTTCAATCCTGACCGGCTCAAGGTTGGCTCAGCCTTCCATCTTTCTGAGGCCGATAAAATGGTGACCCAGATTGTTGGGGGCAATTTTCTGACTCTGAAGACTGCCTAGACAGGGTTGTAAAGCAGTATGACGTGATATATAAGTCTAAGTGATATTGCTATCACACCAACAAAACACCACAGCTGATATATTTCATGTATCCCAAAGGGGAAACATGGCAATCCAGTAGCATTTTCATAGAAATAACAAAGGGGAAATCATTCTAAATGGTGGAATTTTCATGTTGAATTCAAGGATGCAAATCAGGTTTTGTATATTTAACATCACAGAGAAAATACCATCTATGACAGCCATTGCATTTGTTGTGACATGATATTAAACTGAAAAGTCCCATTGAAGAGGATGAATCTCGTGATGAAATACAATTTCTTGTTATTTGTACTTTGTTTCCCATTCTTCCTGTGGAGTCTGAGAAATAGGCACGTAAAAGCCGAGAAGTTTATACACCCAGCCAAGTACGAGAATATTGTTTTCTTTGAGCTGTCTGCAATATGGTTGGGTCTTATTTAAGACTACCTCTTGGCTGCTCAGCTGCTTGGTATTTTCATTTAGAAGAGAACATTCACTTCATACAGGCAGAAGAATTTTATTCAAAACTCAAGTTGAAATTCTAGGCAATACAAAGTTATCAGTTAATAAAGAAACTCCTGACACTTATAAATTGTTCCCTCATGCTGAAAAAAACTGAAAACAGTATATTGTGGTACCTCTATCTCCAGCCTCTTTGGGTGTCTTGGAAACTCATGAAACAAACACAAACTTTTCTCTCCACTGCATGATTTCTCCAAAATATTGCCATTATTCTTTATATATATATACATGATCTAGTTGGCAGGCAAAGCAAACATTGAAAAGCAATGTAAAAGCAATTCCCAAGGAAGCAAGCTCATATATTGTGAAATAGGAATACAACTTAATCAAATTAAAGTATGATGTTCAGAGGCATCACTGACTATAATTTATAAAGCACCTGGAAATTGTTTGGGAACTTGAAAGAATGGGCAGTGTTACTCAACGTGTTCTTCAAGGCAACTTGTGACGACATGCATTGGTGACCTTGTTGCAAGAATGTTATGCATGTAGCTGCCTGTAAATGGATATGAACCAGTCACAACTTTAGTATGAGTGACCCAGATGATCTAGAAAGGCCTAAACCAGGGATGTCCAAACTTGGGAACTTTAAGACTTGTGGACTTCAACTCCCAGAATTCCCCAGCCAGCATAGTTTAAAGTCTTAAAGTTCCCAAGTTTGGACATCCCTGGCCTAAACCTATTCCCAATTCAGTGCAGGAGTCCAAATTAATGTGTATGAGAATTGCTTAAATGCATTTTATAAAAAAGAGCTTACAATTTCCCTTGACATTTAGTTCTGCAATTTAACTCTTTTTTCTGTTAGGATGCTCTTCATAACATTTGTCTGTAATATGCCCTGCTATAAGTTAAGATCAATATTCAGTGTACTGCTTTTGAGGTAACAGAGGGCAGAGCTTAATCTGTTTGCGTGTGTGTGTGTGTGTGTGTGTGTGTGTGTGTGTTTGTGTGTTGAGTTATACCCAGAAAAATATTTATGGCTGGTGTAGAACCCATGACATTGCTGTTACTTGTTTCTGGTGATCAAAACTGGACAACAACAAGGCTGTTCTATTTTGCCCCAGTTATATCTCCAAAGGCAGCCTCCTGTGGAAAATAAAGAAGTAATTTAATTTAAGTAATTTAAACTATGATGAGAGCATGAGTCACTGTTACCAGATTGACATGCTTCAGGTGTGATCCACAATTCATATATCAGCTAAAGTTAGGCAGAGGACCTTGTGGCCAGACTCCACCTGCTCATTCAGCAGGAACCAGAAGTCCAGCAGGTCCCTGCCAAGTTGTGGTCCTCAAGAGTTGTGTCTTCCCTTTTCTAATCAAAGCTAGTCAACAACCACAGTGAATAAAGAGCAGCTCAACTTTTCTTGGGTTCAGTTTCATCCTGTTTTGTCTTATCTAGACCTTTACAACTTCCATAGCTGAGACAATATTTCATCCCAATCCTGTGAGCTGCCTTCTACTTGTGCAAACACCCACTGAAATCCACCTGCTAAAGAAGCAACAGAATCACTGCAGAACGGTGTTCCCAACCCTAACCATGGTCCAGAAGGATACAAAGGTCCATATTTTAAAACCTGTTGAAATGTCTAATAGAGGGGTGTCAAACTCAATTTCATTGAGGGCCGCATCAGGATTGTGTTAGACCTTGTGGGAGCCAGGATGGGTGTGGCCAGGGTGGGCATGGCCCACTCAACTTGTATTGGGGGCGCCTGTGATGGCCCAAGTGCTCAGCCAATGAAAATGGGCTCCCAAGCTCTGTTTTTGGCTGTGACAGCCTCCCGCAACCCTCTGCTAGTGAAAACAGAGCTTGGGAGTGGCACCCATGGTACTTGCGAGCTCCATTTTCAGCTGTGATAACCTCCTGTAACCCTCTGCCAGTAAAAATGTAGCTAAGGCCATGGCAAAAATAAGGGAACTGGAAGGTGTTCCTAAGTTTGAGGAGAAAGAAATCCAAGTTTTTCCGGATATTTCCAGGGAAGACAGAGCTTGGAGATATCATTTGAAACCAGTTACAAAGCTCTTGAGAGACAATGATATTAAGTACAATTGGAGGCCACTACAACAGCTAAAAATTTTTTATAAAGGAAGGATGCATACTATTACTCCAGAAACAGACGTATTAAGATTAATTCGGGAGCTTGGGCTGATTGAGAAAGAGGAAGATTTGGTAGAAATTAAAGATTATATGCTTAAGACGGGTGGAGTACAAGAGGAATCCCCAATTTCGGAAGAAAAAGGTGCAACTGGCGGCCGAGATCCCAAGAGTTTAAAGAGAAAAGAAATTTCCCCGGCAGTTTCTGAGTATAAGAAAATTCGTGAAGATACCGAACGAACGCCAGACAAGATGGAGGATCTTAGTAGAAAGCAGGAAGCTGAGTCCGGGGCGAAGCCAGAGTTGTCTTCTTTTTTTGAAAGTGGAATTTAAAGAACAGCCCGAAGAGGTGACCCGACCATCGGCATGTCCCACTCCCCCACACTCTTTATATAGAGGCGATATCTGATTGAGGATGTGGGGGATGAAGATTGCTCGTTATTTGTTGTGGTTGTTGTGTCTGATATTTGAGTATTATGTGTATGTTGCTTGTTATATATTGTCTGTGGAGTTTTATGTTTCTGTACGTTTTTTTCGTTTGGTGTTGGGTGTGCACATAAAGGAAGAGGAGGGGTCAGAAATAAAACAGTTACCGCTTAAATGCGGTTTATAAAAATAATGACATGGAATGTGAAGGGTACAGGAAATCATATAAAAAGGAAAAGGTTGGAACTTAAATTTAAAAGGGACTCTCCAGATATATTATTCTTGCAGGAAACTCATCAAAAATCTGAGGATGTTAATAGAATGAATATTAAAGGTATGCAAATTTATGAAAAATCTTTTGGGACTTCCAAAGCTAGAGGAGTTGCGATATTGATATCAAATAGGGTATACTTTGAAAAAAAACAAGTAATTAGAGATGAGGAAGGCAGATATTTAATAATTATAGGGAATATTAACGAGCAAAAAGTGACATTGGTTAATTTATATCTACCGAATGAAAAACAAAAGGGATTTTTGGACAAAATTACTAAGATTTTGGAAATAGAAAGTGAAGGGAAAGTAATTGTGGCGGGAGATTTTAACTTAATTAGAGATAGAATTGATAGTAATAATCCTACCCGCTTTAGTCAAACAAATAAAGGGGAAATTTTAAATAAATGGATGTTTCAAAATAGTGTGGTAGATGTCTGGAGAGAGTTGAAAGGCTCTGAAAGGGTGTATACCTTTTGTTCTAAAGTACATAATACATATTCAAGGATTGATTATATTTTCGTTTCTAAAGATTTGTTGAATAAAGTAGATAGAATAGATGTGGGAATCTTTAAGGATTCTGATCATGCGGAAGTTATGATGGAAATAGATTTTAATTTTGAGAAAAAGGAAAGAGGTTGGAGATATGATGAAAAATTGTACAAAAGGGAGGAGGATAAAATATGGATATTCAAAAAATGGAAGGAAAGTTGGGAATTGAATGATAACGGAGAGATTAAATTTGAAATTGTTTGGGATACCATGAAAGCAATATTTAGAGGAGAAAGTATTAAATTGTCAAGTAGGAAATATAGAGAATACAAAGCTAAAATTGATCAGGATACAAGACAAATTAAGATATTGGAGAACCAATTCTCACTTACGAAGGATAAAAATTGTTTGGAGGAATTGACCTTACTAAAAACTAAATTGATAGAAGAAGATATTGAATTGGTTAAAAAAAATTTAAGATATTTGAATAGGGATTTTTTTGAATTTAGTAATAAAAATTCTAGGATATTGGCAAAGATGGCGAAAAATAAAACTCAAAAGAGAGAAATTGGTTCTCTGATAGATGAAAAAGGTATAAGGTGTTATAAGAGATTGGATAAATGTGAAGTAGCCAGGAATTTTTTTCAAAAATTATATTTAAAGAAATCAATTGATTTAGAAAAATTGAAGAATCATCTTGGGAAATATGGTATGAAAATAGATCAAACATACAAAGAGTTGATGGAAAGAGATATAACACAGGAGGAAATCAACGAAATAATACAAGAGTTAAAATTAGGGAAGACCCCAGGAGAAGATGGATTACCTGCTGAATTCTATAAAGATTTTAAAGAACTAATAATACCAAAACTGCAAAAATTATATAATGGTATTCTACATGGAGGAGAAGTCCCGATGTCATGGAATAAGACAGTAATATCTTTAATTCCTAAACCGGATAAAGATCTTGAGAGGATCGAGTCCTATCGACCTATTTCTTTAATCAACCAAGATGCTAAAATATTTACAGCAATTATAAGTAATAGATTAAACAGTTTTATAGACAAATATATAAGTTATAATCAAGTAGGGTTTGTTAAAGGTAGATATATGAGTGATATAATTAGAAGAGTATTGAATATTATAGATGTAGCAGAGAATAATGGAGATGAATTAGGTATAATATCGTTAGATATTTTTAAAGCTTTTGATTCTGTACAATGGGATACTATAAAAGTAATTATCGAGGCATTAGGCTTTGGTAATAAATTTATACATGTTATTTCAAAATTATATCAAAAAAGCAGTGCAAAGGTAAAGGTGAACGGAACAATGACGGAAGAGATTAAATTGGAAGCAGGTACGAGACAAGGGTGTCCCTTGTCTCCAACATTATTTTTGTTAGTTATGGAGGTCTTGATTAAATTGATAGAAGTAGATGAAGAGTTGGAAGGTTACAAGGGATATAAGATAAATTTATATGCGGATGACACTTTGATTATTTTGAAGGATATAGAGAAAGATTTAAAGAGGATAAATAAACATTTGATAGAATTTGAAGAAATGACAGGTTTAAAGGTAAATTGGTCAAAATCTGAATTATTAATAAATAAAGATGGTAAGGAGTGGGAGAGTATGCAAGAACAATTTGGGATAAGAGTTAAGAACACACTGAAATATTTGGGGATAACACTCTCATTTAAAGTTAGAGAATTAAAAAAAATTAATTATGAGGTGATGTTGAAGGAAGTAGAGAAAAAGATAGATAAATATAAAGAGATAAAGTTGTCTTGGTTTGGTAGAATTGCAATGTGTAAAATGATGTTGTTACCAAAGTTTAATTTTTTATTTGAGATGCTACCATTAAATTTGACAGAGAAAGATATAGAAGAATATCAGAAGAAATTGGATAAATTTTGTAATGGTGGGAAAAGACCAAGATTAATGAAGAAACTGTGGTATCAAAATCAAAAAGAGGGTGGATTGGGAATTCCCAATCTACTTAATTATTATCGGGCGTATAATATTAGAACTGTGATAAAAATACTTAAAGGTGGGGATGGTCATTGGAGAGATTTGGAGTTAAAAGATATTAAGAGATTTGGGTCTGCATGGTTCCTAGATAGAGCAAAAACAAAAAAGGTAATTAATAGTTATTGGTTAAAGGGGTTGAGCAAAACTTGGAATAAATTTGTTAAAAAATTGATTCCGGATATAACGTTTTTGGGAAAGACAATTGAAAGTTGGCCGATTAAAACTAATTCAAGTCGGAACAAAGTAATTGAGGATGAAAATATAGGAAATATAGTAGATTGGTTAAAAGCTTCAGGAACTGAAAGTAGGAAGAAAAAAATAATTCAAAAACTGGAGTTAAATTGGTTTGAAAAAATACAGGTAGAAAAATGGAATATGAAGGTAAGGGGAATATGTAACATAGATAGAAGTAAAACTAAATTTGAAATTTTAGTATCTCAAATTATTAAGGATGAAGTTGGGTTAAAAGGACTTGTCAGTAAGATATACAAGATTATAAATTTTGATGGAAATCCACAAATGGTAATGAAAAGGAATTGGGAAGAAGATTTAAAGATTAAAATATTGGATTTGGATTGGAATGAGAATTGGAAGACTCGGATTATGAAGACTTTATCTATAAGGATTAAAGAACATAATTTTAAGGTTGTTTGGAAATGGTATTGGACCCCTTTAAGATTATCACAGATAGATAAAAAAATGAGTGATAAATGTTGGAGATGTAATATGGAATTGGGAACTTACGAACATATGTGGTATAAATGTGTGAAAATTAAAAAGTTTTGGCAGCAATTGGAAACAACGATGTGTAAAATGATGAAAAGAATAATAATATTGAGACCGGAAACTATACTGTTATTGATAATTAATGAACCAGAGTTAACAAAATATGAGAAAGAACTGATTAGAATTATGATTATAATAGGTAGAATTGTAATAGCAAGATATTGGAAAATAGAGGTAAATATTAAAATAGAAGAATGGTATTGTGAAATGTGGAAATTAGCCTTAAACGATAAAATGACGTGTGATATTAAATTTAGAGAGGGGGTTTATAAAAATGATATTTTTTGGAAGACTTGGAAGCCATTTGTGGACTATGCACTTGGAACTTTGGATGTCTCGACGCCTGTACCGAGAGAACGTGGATTTTGGAGATTTTAAAGACAATAGACGACACTTGAAACCAACTCTTCCTTTTGTTTTGTACAGCACCGGGTGATATATTGTAAAATTAAAAAAACAAATTAAAAAAAAATGTAGCTAAGGAAGGCTGCATGCAGTCCTCCATTTTTTCTGGCAGAGGCACTGTGGGCCAGTCCTCCACTGTTTCTAGGACAGCCTTGCAGGCCATATCTAAGCATCCTATGGACCAGATCCACCCCCCCAAGCCTAGAGTTTTACACCCCTGGTCTAATAGAAAATCTGACTAAACTTTAAAAAATCTGGGGTGCTTGGTTAAGATTAGAAAAATTCAAAATAACAGAGGCATGCTAATAACTACTGCAACGCTCTCTACATGGGGCTCCCCTTGAGATGCACCCGAAGGCTGCAGTTGGTGCAGAATGCAGCCACGCGGGCAGTTTCGGGAATCTCTAGATACTCCCACGTAACACCTCTCCTGCGCGGGCTGCACTGGCTGCCTGTGGCTTTTCGGGTGCGTTTCAAGGTGTTGATTATCATCTTCAAAGCGCTCCATGGCACAGGACCTAGTTATTTGCGGGATCGTATCCTGCCCCATACATCCCTTCGGCCGATTCGCTCACACAGAGAGGGACTTCTCTGGGTGCCATCCACCAGGCTGTGCCAGCGGGCGACGCCCAGGGGAAGGGCCTTCTCTGTAGCGGGCCCGACCCTCTGGAATGACCTTCCCCCTGACATTAGAACGACCACAGACCTCCGCTCCTTCCGCCAGAAACTCAAAACCCACTTGTTTCATCTAGCCGGCCTGGCCTAATTCCAGCTTTCCCACCTCAGTTTGTATTTTTAAATTTTGCGATTTGGTTTTAAGGCTAAGTTTTTAATTTTTATAAATTTGTACAGGGGTTTATTTAATTTGATTTTAGTTATATGTATTATTGATTGCAATGGTTTTAATTTGTACCTGTACACCGCCCCGAGTCCCTTCGGGGAGAGGGGACGGTCTAGAAGTCCAATAAATAATAATAATAATAATAATAATAATAATAATAATAATAATAATAATAATAATAATAATAATAATAATAATAATAATAATAATAACTGGGGTCCCAGTGCAAAAATGGGTGCACAAAATATTCTGTGGACTGTATTGTAATCCATGCACATTGATGGACTGAAATTCATCATCATCATCATCATCATCATCATCATCATCATCATCATCATCATCATAATTTAATTTAATTTAATTTATAGACCGCTCCCTCTCCCCAGGGGGACTCGGAGCGGTGCACAGGGAAGTTAAAAATACAATACAATAAATATACACAAATAACAAAAAGGCAAATTAAACAATTAACCCTGCGCTAAAATTCCCAATTTAAATTACTAAAATCCCATAATAAAAGAGACTACCCTAGGCCGGCCAAGCAGAAAAGATGTGTTTTTAATTTTAGATGGAAGGAGCGGAGGTCCGTGGTTGTTCTAATGTCGGGGGGAAGGTCGTTCCAGAGGGCTGGGCCCGCCACAGAGAAAGCCCTTCCCCTGGGCATCGCCCGCTGACAAAGTCTGGTGGACGGCACCCGGAGAAGTCCCTCTCTGTGGGAGCGAATCGGCCGTGAGGATGTATGGGGCAGGATCCGATCCCGCAGATAGCTAGGTCCCGAGCCATGGAGCACTTTGAAGATGACAACTAGCACCTTGAAGCGCACCCGGAAGACAACAGGCAGCCAGTGCAGCTTGCACAAGAGAGGTGTTACGTGGGTAAACCTTGCGGTTCCCATTATTGCTCGCGCGGCTGCATTCTGGACCAGCTGAAGTCTCCGGGTGCACCTCAAGGGAAGCCCCATGTAGAGAGAGTTACAATAGTCCAGTCGGGATGTCACGAGAGCATGAGTGACTGTGCGAAGGGCATCCCGATCCAATAGGGGGCGCAACTGGCGTACCAGGCGTACCTAGTAAAACGCCCTCCTGGCCATGGCTGTCACTTGATCTTCCATGGACAGCCGGGTATCCAGGAGAACACCCAAGTTGCGCGCCCCATCCACAGGGGCAAGATGTTCGCCCCCTATGGCCAGCGATGGAATCAGCTGGTTGAATCGGGCAGCCGGAAACCACAGCCACTCGGTCTTGGTCGGGTTGAGCCTGAGTCCGTTACTTCCCATCCATCATGTGTTTTATCTGACCTGAAACCCACCACTTTGGACACAACTGCAAAACATGTCTGCCCTTAATGGCATCCGCATAGTTGGAAAACAGCAGCTGAAAAGGCTGTGCATGAAAGTCAGTTAAAAACAGGCAGGCAAGACATATTTGTCCCCCACAGCCCACTCCAAGACCTCCAATTTGTTTCATCTGAAATTTCAGACTGCCACATTCCCACCTCCAGTTTTGATTCTGCTGAATTGCCCTACCTGAAATAATTCAAAATAATTCCACATTAAGCATCTCCTGTATGTGGAATAAATCACTTGTTTTTGCTTTGTGGACCTCGCAGACCTTAGCAAGCTTCCCCACCCCACTCCAATACAGGTCCTATCTGTTCCCTGACCCCCTGAATAGTTTATTGATTCTTTTAATTGACCTTTTCTAGGTAGAAATTAAAGCTAGAAATGAAACTGGGAGGTATCTGGGTTCAAGCAGTTCCCGTTTCTATCTTTAAATTCCTTCTAAACCTTTCCAAATACCACAGAATCATGCTGCTTGAACTTTTGACCAAGGGAATGCACCGTTACTCAGATTACTGTACTCAAGAACTTTGTCATATGTGGTTATTAAAGGAAATCAGACAGATTAAAAAGTAGACGGTGATTATTTCACATCTGGGGCTGCAATCACTCTGGGGATGTTTTGAATGACTACGATGGACGCTGATTGCATAAAAATGGAATATGTGACACTCCCATCCTTCATGAATAAAAATCATCAGGCTGCTGATACCCCTCCCCCATGAATAACACCACCAGATTGCCTGGTTTGATAAAAAATATCTCAATCTGGAGCAAATTTTTGAAAGTGAAGAATAGTTGCAAAGATTTGTGTTTGTTACATACTGAAATCTCCACCATTCTGTCTCTTTCTGTTTCAGCATTAACCCAAACAGGGGAATCACTGAAAACTACACCTATAAAGAAAAGCAGCAGCACAGTTCATATTCATTTGGGAAGAAACATTGTTTTGTTGCCAAAATTTATAAATATTTTAAAAATAAATACTATATGGAATGAGCATCCATAGCAATGTAATTGACCGGTCACTCATTGTTAGAAGGAATGCATTATTATGATAGTAAAGGCTAAGAAAACATTAAGAAAGTTATTATAGTTATTGCTCATAATTATCAATATAATTAGTAACATGTTTGTAATAGCAGTAGCACTTAGACTTCTATACCACTTCATGGTGTTTTACAAGCCCTCTTTAAGCAGTTTACAGAGTGAGCATTTTGCCCCCAACAATGCTGCTGATCTGCAAACCAATCTCGACTATGTGTCAAAATAGCCGCACAATTGGCAACTCCAAATCTCAATTAACAAATGCTTTGTCCTACACATTCGCAATAAAAATCAGAACACCAAAAACAAGATGGGCGTTAACGACCTCATAGACGACCTTCACTCTGTCAAGGACTTAGGAGTACTCATCTCAAATGATCTAAGCTCCAGAGCTCACTGTGACAGCATTGCCAAAAAAGCATTAAGAGTTGTTAACCTAATTTTGCGAAGCTTCTTCTCTGGCAACATTTTACTGCTAACTAGGGCATACAAAACCTTTGCCAGACCAATTCTTGAATACAGCTCATCTGCCTGGAATCTACATTGTATATTGAACATTAATACAATCAAGCGGGTCCAGAGGTATTTCACGAGAAGAGTCCTCCACTCCTCTGCTCACAATAGAATCCTTTATGCCACCAGGCTTGAAATTTTGGGCTTTGACAACCTAGAAATACACCGACTAAGGTCTGACCTAAGCATAGTACACAAAATTGTCTGCTACAATGTCCTACCTGTCAATGACTACTTCAGCTTCAACCACAATAATACACAGGCAAACAATCAATACAAACTCAAGGTAAACCACTCCAAAATCGATTGCAGAAAAAATGACTTCAGCAACAGAATGGTCAACGCCTGGAATGCTCCACCTGACTCCGTTGTTACATCCTCAAACCCTCACAGTTTCAACGTTAAACTGTCTACCTTGAACCTCATCCCATTCCTAAGAGGTTCATAAAGAGGATGTGCATAAGCGCACCAGCATGCTTACCATCCCTGTCCTACTGTCCCCATTTATTTGTATTCATTTCCTTTGTTAATGTCCATTCTCATACTTATACCTGCTATCCTGTACATGTTTGACAAACTAATAATAAACAAACAAACAAATAAGTAAATCTGGGTCCTCATTTTGCTGACCTTGGAAGGATGGAAGGCTGAGCCAATCCTGAACCTGTCAGAATCGAACTCCTGGCAGTGGGAATGCAGAGTTAGCCTTCAATACTGCATTCTAAATACTATGCTACCACAGACTTCTAAGTCTTAATATAAAAATAATTTGGAAAAAGTAATGCACTCAATTATGCTCCCAGTGTACACTTTTTTTATTTCGTTTGATTTTTCAAACTTTTAACATATTTGTAGAAGTTTTCTTACATTTTCAGGGCCTATATATTAAGAATTCTGCCAGTTTATTCCTGTTGATTTCCTATGCACTTAATGACTTCTGTAATGAGGAAGAGTAAGCTATTTTAAAATGTGTGCTGTACAGTTTTTATGTATGCTTCTTGTGTAGAATGTAATAAAGCAAAGATTTTTATAGCAGTTTCAAGTTATAAAAATGCTCAATTCAGGAAAGATTAATTTCATCTTGGAAATGTAAAAGAAAGGAACATTGAGGGAAATATTTCAGCAGTGTTTATATTTCAATTTTTCTTATGGTGTAAAAATACAATAAAAGACACCCAAAGCATAAAATTATTAGCAGCATGTTTTAATGGAATGTAGAGGATAACCTAGTTTGCTCTGGTTTATGAAGACATGGAAAATGCATTGTTTGCTGAGGGGTTGAAATCCAAACAGGCAATCAGTATAAATAAGCTGACATGAAAAGATGTTTACTTGGATATAACTTCCATTCATTTGATTTGAACAGGCCTTTTCACAAGAATAATGTGGAGAGTTTTGCAACCCTATTTACTCATAGTAATGCGTTCTCTCAAGTTTTAAATGAAACTACTCTATTTCTAAGTCTCTGGCCAACAATGTGCAATAACTCTGACCTGGAGCCTTTTCCAGAGAGCTGGGTCTTTGCATAATATATCCAAAATGGGATAATTTGAGCATGATCATTTATGCCTTGAGTGACAGAGAATTCTGGGTTGATTTGTTCAGTGATCCTTTGTTTGTTTTCTTGGCTGTTCATGTATTCTCCGGAGTCTTCTCCAACACAAAAATTCAAAGTTGTGAATATTTTTTTTATCTTGCTTTTTAAAAGTCCAACTTTCCCTTGCATAGGGTGTCACAGGCAATGCTAAAGCTTGCAGTATTCTGATCTTTGTAGGTAGAGGCACATCTGAATACCTTTTCCAAGATCTTCATGACTGTCTTATCTAGTGCTATTTTGTGACTGGTTATTCCTTTACTGTTGATGGTTGATCTTAAAAGGCAGAAGCTATGCACCAGCAGCATTGTCAATTCTAAGGTTTGTTGTTCCATCTGTTGTTATTATAAATTAAATTTAACCAATTTAAGTTTAGTCCCATTTCTGTAGTTTGACTTTTTTAGTACTGGGGCGTGTGGATCCTTTGCATTTTTGGCTATTAGAGTAATGTGATTAGCATAGTATGCAGCTTATTGATATTTCTTCCTCCAATTTTAAAGTGTGGGAAGCCCCCACACCTCCTGAAGACTGAAATATTTTGAGGAATATTAAAAAAGGCAGAATATGCTATTTCCTTAAATGAGAAAATGAAGAAACATGTTGTTTTAGAGGCAGAAAGCAGACTCACTCTTTCTTAATATCCCCCTCCCCAGCAGATATTTGGAGCCCATTAAAAAAGACTGGGGCAGCCTATCCACAAAACAAAAAACCTTCAGCTTCACGGTGATTGGTTTAAGAACAGACATGACTCTTCAGGGCATAATAGGATTAGCCCAGTACCATTTAGCACAGGGGTTCCCAAACATGGCAACTTTAAGACTTGTGGACTTCAACTCCCAGAATTCTCCAGCCAGCTCTGCTGGCTGGAGAATTCTGGGAGTTGAAGTCCACAAGTCTTAAAGTTGCCAAGTTTGGGAACCCCTGATTTAGCAGAACACATAGAGCTCACTACATTACACAATTTCCTAAGGGTATTTCAGACATTGCATCATCTCAGAGCAGTCCAAACTTCAACCAAATTTAGTTCAAACATCTAGGATTTGCATTTACTCTTTTGCCTATAGAGCCAGCTATGACCCTTACATGAACCCACAGGAATCTTTTATTATTATTTTTTTATTTTTCGAATTTATACCCCGCCCTTCTCCTTGTTAGGACTCAGGGCGGGGCAACAGCCTATAGAATATTAAAGGACATGTTCTTGCCCAGGAACAGGAAGCTCAAATACAAAGCCGAAAAGAAGGTATAAAAGCCACCCACTCTTAACTCTATTTTGTCAGCTGCCCAGAATCACATGTGGTTCCGGTTCATCATTAAACCATCTTTACAATCAACTTCCATGTTTCCAGTGTCTTTCTTCTGGCTTGGAACTGAACCAGATGGATATTTCTCCCCACAGTTGATTTTCCCATCTTCTTCCAATCTAGCTTCCCTTAATATATAGTCCTCATATACAGTAGAGTGAATAAATAAGGAGAGAGTATGCAGCCTTATATCACTCTTTTGACATTCAGGAGCCAATCTGTTTCACAATGTTCTGTCCATACTGACCTATATATGAGTTTCTCATGAAGGCAATGAGATGTTCTGGGATATTCATCTTTTGAGAACCTTCCACAACTTGATATTATTGATGCAATCAAAGGCCTTTGTATAATTGATAAAGCACATACAATACTGACTTTTTTGGTATTCTCAATTATCCAGCTTACATTAGAAATGATATTCATGTTCCTCAGCCTTTTCTAAAATGTAGCAGTGCAATTAGCAGTAGTTTTATTTTGTTTACTGTGAAACAATCAAAGTAGCAATATGCTGTACTTTAGAATATCATCTTACAATTGCTGTTTAAGCAAGGAAACCAACAGTTAATCAAATCTGAAAGTGTTCGATATTTTCTTCTGGCTAAAAGGAAAAAAGGCATTTTGCAGTAAGAGCTGTGAGAAACTTAAGTGATGAAATGAATGAATGTTTTCCTGCCCATAAACCATACTATTGTTTTAATTGTTTAAAATTCCTCCTTGTAATACTTCCACTCAAAGGTATTTTAATGTAATCATTTTACATTCGGATAGAGAAAAATGAGGATGGGTGCTAGCACCTTGCTCAAAGGCAATTAGCAAAAGGCAGCAAACCCAGAGTTGAGTTTTGTTTGGAAAGCAGGCATCTTGTGGTGTCACAAGAGGTTATAAGGAAGGAGGCAGCATCAAATTGAGCATCTTAATTTATTGTCTCCTTTGCTTTGGTGATGCCTCATTTACAACTAAAGAAGCAATATTCTAATTGAACTGAAACACACCCAGCAAACAGGATCCAACAATAACATTTCCTCATTTGTCAATGCTTCTCTACACTGTTTTGTGGAGGAACTCTATGGTATATCTTCCTGTGGAAGACCTTCGTAGCCTACAATTAAACACACATGCACACACGCACACAAACCTTGCTCTCTCTTTCTTCACTGAGCATGGGCTGGTGTAGCTGAAAAATGATGTCTCGGCAACAGTTTTGTGGTGATATTTTCAAAAGTGGTTTGCCATTGCTTTCTTCCTTAGGCTGAGCATGTGACCAAGTTACCCAGGTGGCTTCCATGTCTGCAGCAGGATTGGAACTCAGGCTTCCTTAATGCTTTAACCCCTAGACCAGAAATGTCAAACTCACGTCGTCATGGCGGTGTCATGTGACGTATCAGGTGTTTTTTCTCCTTCACTAAACTGGATGTGGATGTGGCCAGTGTGTGATGCATCTGGCCCACGGGCTGGGAGTTTGACAGCCCCGCTCTAAACTAAACTTCATTTCAATCGATTTTTGCAGCAGGAGCACTTCTGTAATATCACTGCTACTTGTTTGGGGGATCCTACTGAAGGAGAACGAATGGTTTCAATGAGTAAAAGCAGTCCTAAAAATCCAGGTAAGGCAAAGGTGAGGGAAAGATGGCAACACCTTGGGAGCAGCTCAGTTGTGATGCTGGGACAGGCCTTGGGTGGGAAAGCACAGCATTGTGAGTCACTCTCCCAACACACATGGAATCAAAGGCGAAAAGTTGCTGAGAACCTGCAGGACCAGTGCACCTGTTCAAGAAACAGGCGGGCATTTGCAAGGTAAACTAAACCACAAATTCACTGACTTAGCTTGGTGTGAAGACAGACCTTGTGGTTAGTTTATGATTCAGGAACCACTTTCACAGGGAAGGCTTCACCAGGTCAGTGAAAGATCAGACGCAACCTTTGAATCCTTTACAGCTGGACCAGTCATGTTTTGTTAGTGAGGACAGTCCTTGACTTTCGAACACAATTGAGTCCAAAATTTCTCTTACTGAGTGACACATTTGGTAAGGGAGTTTTGCCCCATGTTATGATCTTGTTTTCAATGGGTATTAAATGATGTTAAGTTAGTAACAGGGTTGTTAAGGGAATGTGGCTTCCCCATCGACTTTGCTTACCAGAAGGTTGGAAAAAGGGATCACATAACCCCAGGACATTGCAACTATCATAAGTATGAATCAGTCGCCAAGCATCTGAATTTTGATCACATGACCATGGAAGGGCTGCAACGGTTGTAACTGTGAAAAATGGTCATCAGTCACTTTTTTCAGTGTCATTGTAACTTTGAAGGGTCACTAAACAAACTGTTGTAAGTCGAGAACTACCTGCACTGAAGCTCCATCTTCTGAATGTAACAAATTATTCTCACTATTATTATTAGGAGAGGTGGTGGCGCAGTGGTTAGAATGCGGCACTGCAGGCTACTTCTGCTGACTGCCAGCTGCCAGCAGTTCAGCAGTTCGATTCTCACCGGCTCAAGGAGACTCAGCCCTCCATCCTTCCAAGGTTGGTAAAATGAGGATCCAGATTGTTGGGCGCAATATGCTGACTCTGTAAACTGCTTAGTGAGGGCTTTAAAGCACTGTGAAGTGGTATATAATAGCAGAATGATGGCTCATGTGTCAAAAGTGGGGGGAGCAGGGAGGGAGGGGTTGCCCACATTGCTATGACATGATCACAGCGTGCATGCGTGCAGGACCAGCCCCCCCCCCATTTTTGGCATGCTTTTTTTGCCCTCCCCAGGCTTCAGAGGCTTTATAGGAGCCTGGGGACGGCGAAAACAGCCTCCCCCCCCCTGAAGGACTTCCAGAGGCTTCAGGAGCTTCCATGAAGCAGGAAAAACCAGCCCTATGGGCAAACCGGAAGTTTGGGAACGGACTTCCGGTTTAGTCGTAGGGCTGGTTTTAGCCCTCTGGAGCCTCCAGGGCCTCCAGCAGGCTTCCGGAGGGCAAAACACATTGACATTCTATCTCCCCCTCCTCATCGATCTCTTGCTGGATGCCAATGTCTCCTGTCCTGATTGCTCTATCGAACAATTTGCGCTGAATTATAATGTGAACACATTTACCTGCATGCAACCACATATGTGTATGTGGTTCAAACAGCCTCAATGAGCTGGATAAATACAGCAATAATCCTCAAGCACCAAATGAAACTAATAAGCTGTGCCCTAATTTAAAGTTTAATTAAAAATCTTACTCAATCATTGCTTGCCATGAACTAATGAAACATTCCAGCATTGCCTTATTTACCCACAGAATGTCTGTTTTCTACCCCATGTCTTCCTCCCCCCATCCTTGCAAAGATAACTTTAACAATTAGGATGACATAATAAGTGATGATTTATTTGCTTTCATGGTGTGGTTGTTTGTGGGCAGTTTCTCTTCCCTTTTTTGAGTCCTTAGCTAATTCTGACCTCTCTCAGTTCAGTATGATGCAAGAAAGAACTATCAACAGCAAACTGTGACAGTGCAATTGTTGTTGATTAAGAAGAAAAAGTTCAAATGCCTCTTCAAGTCAATGGATTTGCTTCTATAGGTATACAGATAGTCCTTGACTTACAACAGTTCATTTAGTAACCACTAAAAGTTACAACAGCGCTGAAACATGTGACATAGGACAGTTTTTCACAGTTGCAACCTTTACAGCACCCAGTAAATCATGTGATCAAATTCAGATGCTTGGCAACTGGTTCATCGTTATGACCGTTGCTCTGTCCCAAGGTCGTATGATCACCCTTTGCAACCTTCTGACAAGCAAAGTCAACGAGAAAGGCAGATTCACTTAACAACTGGGTTACTAACTTATCAACTGAAGTGATTCACTTAACAACTGTGGCAAGAAAGATTGGTAAATGGGGCAAAACTCACTTTATTTTATTTTTATTTTATTTTTCGAATTTATGTACCACCCTATTCTCCTGGGAGGGACTCAGGGCAATGCACAGAAAAGATAAAAACCCACATCAAGCAAAGACAATATAAAATGGAATTAAATAATTAACTAATTAAAATAGTTAAAAATTATTAACATTCAATTTAAAATTATTCATTAACAAACAAATGTCTTACTTAACAACAGAAATTTTGGCCTCAATTGTGATAGTAAGTCAATGATTATCTGTACATACATATGTCTACATACATACATACACCAAACACTTTGATTCTGCTAAAGGTGGATGTGCAAACGATAAAACTGCTTTTAAAATATGGAGATTTCATTTTGATGTCAAAAGAAATAAGGCGATACTGTAGAAGCTTCTAGTACTGGCAACTTTGAATTGTAGAAGAAATTAAGTTCCTTGGTTTCACTAGTGAGAGTATCTCAGTTATAGGATAGGTCTCTTAGCATCTTCTGTTGATTTACTAATGACATCCATAAATGAACATGGAAAGCCTGATCGCTGGTATTCCAGCAAAGAAATATTCTCATTCATTGGCGCTCAGCTCCTGATAATATTGATATGGCATGTAGTTTGGTTGGCAACAGTAAATACCGTATTTTTCAGAGTATAAGACGCACCTCCCCCCAAAAAAGAGGGTAAAAATCTGGGTGCGTCTTATACACTGAATATAGCATTTTTGGCTTCTGAAACCCCACCCTCTTCACAAAAATGGATGTGCAGAGGGTTTGGGAGGACTGCAAAGTGCTGGGAGCTAGAGAGGGGAAAAACGAGTGAAAAACTGGCCATTCTTTGCTTGTTTTTGCCCCACCCCCAGGAGCACTCTACAAGCCTCTACAAGCCTCCTAAAGGCTATGCATGCCCCCCTTTTTTTGGCAAAAAACGGGCTTGTTTTTGCAAAAAATGGGCTGGTTTTTGCTCATTTTGCCCCCCCCCCAGCCCGCAGGAGCACTTTGCAGGCTCTCAAACTCTCTGCAAACTCACAAAAAATGAAACGTGCAGAGGGTTTGGGAGGTCTGCAGAGTGCAAAAACTTTTTTGTAAAATTTACCTCTTCAAAATCTTGGTGCTTCTTATATTCCAGGGTGTCTTATACTCCGAAAAATGCAGTAAGTATTTTGCCACTGCTTTCTAGCCCATTGTTTTAAACTTCTGCCTGAGTATTCCTAATGGTCTCCTGTCCAAGTATGATCTACATGAAACTTTGTTTAGCTTTCCAAGATCACCCATCGTTGGTTAAGTTGGTTTACTACTAGGTTAAATCGATGGGATGTTTATACAGGGAGCCACCTTTGAAAACTTTTCTGCAAATGCAGCTAAGTAAAGAGACATTTGCCAGACTGCTAATTGGGAAAAGAAGTTATATTCATATAGACTTGATAATTTCCTCCAAACAGTGGCTTCTAATCCATGTTTAGACCTAATACCGTTCTAAACTTGGTAACTCTTCAACCTTCATCCCCAGGCAAATATTTTGAGACCTTAATATCCTTATCCAAGTTTTTATGTTGTCTAATGCACATTGAAACAGTATTGAGTAGAACACCTTTTAAACCATGGCATTAATTTATTTTAACATGTTAAATATCTGATGGTGTTTTAATCTTTACTGAAAGCCTTTCTAATAACATATTTGAAGGGTGAAGCAAAAATAAGTAGAGCTGGGTTCAGCTGTTTTAATTGCACATTGCTTTAACCAAACCAAGCAACTCCTGCACGTAAAGTTGATGAATCACATTGCATATGTGCTCAGTTACATGCACATGGCAATATTAACTAGACTTTCAAGATGTAGCAGTTCAGAAATATGTGATCTGTCTTTACTGACAAATGTCAGAAGATTCCCAGATTTATTTTATCTTAATACTGTATAATTTTGCTCATGTATTATATTGGGTGTGTTAACCAAGCAGTTCTTGATAACATGCTATTCCCTTTCTGTCTGGAGCATTATGTCATGTATTTCATCATAATTAAGGTCTCCACCCTCATTTTCATCTTGCATCTTATATAGTTTATTTATTTATATAAAGATTTATAATCCACCCTTCTATTGCACACACATCATATAGGGTAGGTTCAAGTGCATAGATTCAGCACAGAATGCAATGCAAAAAGAAACTGGATTCAGTTCCATTGTAGCTGTAGGTGCCATTAGTGTTGTTATTGCTTACATTTAATACAAGTTCTTTCTCTAGATGCCAACATGTGGTATTGCATACCAGATAAAATCATCAAAGCAGAAACAATGTACTAAGACAACATTTAGCTTGCAGTTCTTTAGCGTAAGGTGCAAATGTAATAGAATTTGCCAGTTTCTCTCTCCCAGAAATAGTTTTAATCTTGGACTGACAAATTTAGTCTCAGAAAAACTTGTTGGCCACTTATGACAGGGTGTCAAACTCATGTCGTCACGGTGATGTATCAGGGTTTCCCCCCCTTTTAATAAACTTGGTGTGGGCATGGCAAGCACGTGACGTATCAGGTCTGCAGGCCACGAGTTTGACAGCCCTGTGTTATGAATACCCCTGCTGCTGTTTCTTTGGTGATGGAAGTCGGTGTCTGAAAGGGCAAAAGAACATATGTTGATAGCGGTGTCAAAGGATCTAGGAGCCATTAGATCCACATTTACTCTGCCTCATAGTCATGCTACCAGAGGTGGTATTCTACTAGTCCGGACTGGATCACCCAAACCGGTAGCAGAAATCGCAGGTGACCCCACCCACCCACCCACCCACCCACCCATACATGGCTCTACGGCATCCTATTTAGGCCATTTTTTCTCCAAAAGCACATGTGTGGAAGGATCTGTGCATGTGTGGAGGTGGCACGCGCACTCATATTTGTGAACCGGTAGGGTAGGTAAGTGTATACCACCCCTGCATTCTACCTAATGATTGTCAATACAGGGCGGTTTGGGATCCAGTTTAGGTTAATCCTTTCTCATTGGTTTAAGCATGAGAGATTTCAGTTCAACACCAGAGAAAGGCAAGAAGGAAAGGGAAAACAACAACAACAGCCCTCCTCTCTTGCAGCAGGAAATTAGCAAGGATTCAACATATTGTGGAGGCTTGAACTGCGAAACCTGATGGAAGAACAGGTAGAATTGGTCTTTAAGACAATATTAAAACCCAAATTGGCCATTGAAAAAGTCAGATTAAAGATGTGTGACCTAATTCCCAGTTCAAAGCAAAAAGCAGTTCAAAGCGGTTCAATTCTGGATTTAGGAGCATCTCTTGAGCTAGCATAATAATTCAGAGAGACTCTTTGGCTATGATGACTACTTTCAAAAGAGTCATTCATGTTCCTTCTTTATTTCTCTCTTCGACTTCCCCATATTAAAGTCTTCACCATATGCACCAGAGTTTTCTCCCCCCATAATTTCAACATACCATGTTCGGTTGGTACAATTTCCTGATAGACTGCTTATGATTGTGACCCATATATTAACTAATGCCTAATGCACTGAATAGATGCACAAGGTGAAAGTGGTGATCCTAAGGTAATCACAGACAATGCCAGACACCTTGCCTATTATCCCAGACATCCTATGATAATGTTGTGGTTCTCCATGTGTGAAGTTATGGATCCAGATCAACAGATGTCTTTGAAAAATGTAGTTAGTACACATGAATTTGATCTGCCCTTCCAATACAGGATAGCAAGCACAAATCTCTATTTTGTTAAACCTGTTGTCTGGCTTACTTGTATGAAAAACCAAACTCAAATTTAATGTAATTGGAGAAGTGATTTAAACTTGTTTTTGAGAGTTTAAATCCCATTCAAAACAGGTAATTGTGTGCAAGTAGAACACATTTTGAAAATTCTTCAGTGAAGGACACGATGGTTATCACTATTTAGAAAAGAGGACAACTCATTTCAGCTGGTGCGTTTTGAAAAGTGCCCATCTTAAATATTTAAGTTAAATAAATTTTGCCTCATTTGACATTTTGGTACCTTGTATCTTTTTGTGGTTTCAATGCTGGGCATCTTTTTTCTTTTCTTTTTTGATATTCTGACAGCCTGCACATATTAGCAAGAGTACGAGACATGCAGGAGCCTTGTTGAACCATTTAAAGCCATTTGGTTATGAAGTTCACACATAAAGTACAGGTCAGTCTAGGAAAATTTGCCATCCTAAATTTTCTCAAGAAAGGTTTGGGACATTTAAAAAGAAAGCATTGCATTTATTTTATCTTAAACTAGGCTTTACTCTTACGCACGCAAGGTGTTATAGCAGAATAGGTTCTGGGCAGCCAATGACTGTGTTCAGGTCAAAACCTAGAAGATCCTTTTGCACAACATGCAAACTCTAACTCAGGGGTCTCCAACCTTTGCAACTTTAAGTCTGAAGGACTTCAGCTCCCAGAATTCTGGGAGCTGAAGTCCTTCAGACTTAAAGTTGCAAAGGTTGGAGACCCCTGCTCTAACTTACACTTTCCCCTAGTTTAGGTTTCCTTGTAGTTTAGCATTTTATGTGAACCTAGCTTGTTTATTTAGTTTCTGGTTTCACCTTCTATTAAAACTCAGAGAGTGACTTAAGTTTATATATTATGCAAACATAGCCAATAAAAATCGCTGTGGAGGTTCTCAGTCATCCAGGTCATGGTTATCTCAAAGCCAGAGCTGCAAATTCTTCAACAACGGGGACCACACATGCCTGCCTGACATGTGGCAGAACATTTCGTGCCCGTATAGGCCTTACCAGCCACCTGTGGACACCTGCCCACAACCTGTTAGATGCCAAGGTCCTCTTCGAACACGATGGTCGAACATCATCATCTCAAAGGTGTTTTTTCAAATGCAACTGGACTTTGATTTTGTTGTCTTTTTCTTTGAGGAAGATGTTTCGCTTCTTATCCAAGAGCTTCTTCAGTTCTGACCTTTCTCTTCAGTTCTCAGATGCTTCTTGGAGGAGAAATGAAGCATCTTCCTCAAAGAAAAAAACAAAATCTAGTTGCCTTTTCAAAATTCACCTTTGAAACACTCCAAATCTCATTCCCTAGAAAATCATCACTTATTCTCAATTACAATCTGCATTACAGGTATGTGCATTATATACGCTTGACTGCTATGGAGCTGTGTTGTGACATGAGTGACCAAACAATCTACTCCTTTGGGCAAACAACTTATCCCTGTCTGCTGACAGCACACAATTGTGGATCACTCAGTCAGTCCTTCCAGAAAATGTGGCAGAGTCTGGGAAGCTGCCACTCCCTGCTATTTCTTTTTATTTTCTCAGGAACCAGAAGGAGAAGGAGGGGAAGAGAAGGGGAAAATCTGCAGTGATAGAGTCAGGTCATCACCACTGAGATGGAGGAGACTTATTTTACCCCACACATTTCTACCTCCTTTTTACCCTGAGATAAGGAGAGGGGGTAAATCAATGGAATAAGATAGCAGAGTTCTTATAGGAGGCCACATTTTTGAGGTCCTTCAGTATTTTGTCTCTTTCAGGGAACCCCAAGACACAACATAAACTGACAAGCGGGAATTAATGTGGCACCAAAAAGTCCTAGGGCTGTTTTGGGCTATTTTTGAGTTATTGTTTTGATATATGGGTTAAAAAAAGAAGAGGGGAGAAGAGAGAAAGCACAAAAACAAACAGAGAAAGAACAGGCCTAGTTATATGCGAGACCGCCTCCTGCCCCATACATCCCTCAGACCGATACGCTCCCACAGAGAGGGCCTCCTCAGGGTGCTGTCGGCTGGACAATGCCGACTGGCGACACCCAGGGGAAGAGCCTTCTCTGTGGCTGGGCCAGCCCTCTGGAACGACCTACCCCCTGAACTCCGCACCATCTCTGACCTCCGCCTCTTCCGCAAGTGTCTGAAGACACATTTATTCCATCTAGCCGGCCTAGCGTAACCCCCTGTATTGACCATTAGACAGTTTTAAATTTGGGATTTTAATTCGGTTTTTAGCACAGGTTTTACTAGAATAAGTTTTTTAAATTTTATATGTTTTGTATGTATTTTAACATTCCTGTGCGCCGCCCTGGGTCCGTTTGGAGAAGGGCGGGATATAAATTTAATAAAAAAAAAAAAAAAGGAAACAACCCAAACACATGTTTTATATTGAAAATAATCTGGGTTAATAGCTAAGGTTAATTAAGTGGAGGAAAGAGTGTTCATATGATTTATTAGCCCCCCTCCCCTTGTGACTCGGTGTGCTTTGGAAACAGGCCAGAGGTTTGTTTTAGTGATTTCTGTTTTGAATTGCAAAAACAAAATGACACTGTTAAAAAAATGTTTATTTTCTCTTTGGATGAGCCTTATCTGCAAGCATTTAATAATAATAAAAAGTAAGGATCAGTGATAGCATAATTTCATACTCCTTTTTCCAGTTTTTCATGTACTTCCAAATGGTGGAACATCTTCTTCACTCTGTTGGAATGAGCTGATAATGACCCATCAAATATTTCAGGCTTCCTTATGGAAGATGTTCTCAATATTGCATCAGTTTTCAGGTTTCCAGGTTAATCTGCTATGTATTTAAAATTCTATTTAATTGTAATTTATGTACATATTTTTTTCCATTGCACAAAAGAAAATTATAGGATGTCCAAATACATGTCTGAATAACATTCTCAGCTAAATGTTTATTTTTCTGTTTAGTATGGTGACTTTTTGATACTTTGGCAACCTCTTTGCATCAGAACCATGGTTGATCCCTGTTACATTAGAACCAGGCATTTCATTCTAAGTGGGTATCAAAAAGCACAGCTGGATGACTGCATTAAAGGGCTATCCATCAGTCCTTGAGCCAGCAGATAATAATGTTGTGGAGCCATTTTTTGCCATAGTAACAGAGCCGAAGTCTAGTCTTGCCCTGTTCTGTTGTGGGAAAAGGCAAGGAAAATGATATTCAGATCCCCCCAGTTGCATTTCCCCTCTCATCAAATATTGCCTGTCAGTGGGGAAACAACCTCCTTTGAACATGGGGTACACCAAGATAGGATTGGTATAGCTTAGTGTTTTGAACGGCATGTTTAGTTTTCTGTCAAATTATACATGCAGAATTGTGTAGGTTTTTTTTTTAATCAATCAGACTATACAGATCTAACATTTTTCGGAAAGAGGCTAGATCTGGGTCCAAACATAGATTGGGAAACATGAGCCATGGAAAAAGGGCAAAGGATGAGTTCAGGAAAGCAATTAATAATTGCTAAGGATTGTGGTTGAGCAGAATCCTTAGCTAAGACTGCAAGGCTTCCAAGCCTAATTCTATCCTTGTGGCTGCCAACACTGTGAAAAACCAGACTGGAGTATGCAAAATGTATCCTCCAAAGCAGGAAAAATTAATAAAACTCACGAAGACCCTTGTTGACAGCAATAGAAGAAAATACTTAAAGAATCCATTGATGACAGAACTAGTGGCATATAGCTGGAAGAACCTTTCTTTATTTCCCAGCTTAACCCAATTTCGTTTTAAACAAGTACAATGACAATAAAGATTATACTTACTTAACTTTTGTGCAGAAGAGGGCTAGTAAGAAAGCATTAAACATGTATTAAAAATAGATCTAATGTTTTCTCAAAACAGTGTTAACTCTTGTTAATAAGGATTCCATGTAATACTTGGCAAATCTTTCAAAAATAAAGATCTGTATTATGTGGGCCAATATCCTTGCAGAAGACATGTGTCTGGGCTCTTCTCCAGTTACAATGGCCTTGGAGGACAGTGCCCAAAGGTCAAAGCAGCCTGCCATGACCAGTTGTTCCGGGGTGAATCCCAACCCTGCAAGCAATTACATCATTGAGTGTATCTATGACTATAAATTGTCTCAGGAGAAGAAGGGACAACTCTGTTTATAAATTGCCTTTTCTATGTCCAGGAGAAGAGATGAAACCAATGTCATAAGGACGTAGCACACTGAACCGAAGCAGATTTGTGTTATGACTGGCAAATATGAAGTTCAGCTCAAAGCTAGTGCTGTAGGATTTTGGAAACAAGGAACATAACACCGCTTTTTCTATTAGAAGAATGTGGAAGATAATGTTTGGAAACAAAGCAATCTTCAACTTTCTCCTTCTAGTTTCCTTGGAATAGGTATTAAAGAATGCCTCATTATAAAAACAAAGTGTGTCTCTGAAATTACATTCAGTGATGCTCCACCCAAGTTCCTCCTCAGAGTGGAGTGAGGCTATCAACTGTAGCACTGCAAGGCTTAGTCTTGAGCTCTGTACCTTTCATTGTTTTTATTAATGACTTGGATGAAGAAATGGAAGAAACCTGAATCATATCTGCAGATAACATAAACCAGCAGTTGGAAATAAAAGTCCACATGAACCTCATAAGTTTGTGAAATGGTTTGAACATAATATAATTGCATCCAAACAAATACAAATGCATATTCTTCAGTTACGAGACAAAAATCACGTACTCAAAGATTAGATAAGGAATACCTGGCTGCAGTACATACTGCATGAATAGCAATTGATTCCAGTTGGCATATGAGTCAGCAATACAATGTGCTTGTAAAGAGGGAAGAACAATTTTAGGTTGCATCAAGAGAAGTAGTTTACAAATAAGAGGAAGTAATAGTTCCACTTTGTTCTGAGTTGTTCAGATTCAACTATTGTGTTTCATACTGGGGAAGGATGAAGACAAGCTGGAACAGATTGCAAAACCAAGAGAAATTAAACGAAGTATTTAATTCTGAGAAGAGCAAGAGAGTATGCCTCCTAGGTTCTGAAAAGATGTTTCCCAAAGGAAGTCCTTTTTTCTGCCATCCCAAGGAAGATACAGAAAGATTAATTTAAGTTACATTCAGGTAGATCCCAAATGTAGATTAGGAAAAAGAACACAGAGAATTTCAATAGTGGAACCCAATAATCTGAGAGAGTCCTAAGAAGCCCATTTCAATCCAGGATTCTATGCATGTACTAAAAATGCAAAATCTGAATTCAAAGGGATCATCCGCGAGATCATCCGTGGTTTTGGGGTGGGATATCATCTGTACGCTGATGATACTCAGCTGTACATATCCACCCCAGACCACCCCAACGATGCCGCCGAGGTGTTGTCCCAGTGTTTGGAGGCTATACGGATCTGGATGGGTAGTAACAAACTCAAACTCAACCCGTCCAAGACTGAGTGGCTGTGGTTTCTGGCACCCCCGGTTCAGCCAGGTAACTCCAACTCTGGCCATTGGGGGCGAAACACTGCCCCCCGTGGAGAGGGCGCACAATTTGGGTGTCCTCCTGGGTTCCCGGCTGTCCATGGAGGACCATGTGGCGAACGCAAGGTTTACCCATGTAACACCGCTCTTGCGCGAGCTGCACTGGCTGCCTGTCGTCTTCCGGGTGCGCTTCAAGGTGTTAGTTATCATCTTTAAAGCGCTCCATGGCTCGGGACCTAGCTATCTGCGGGATCGGATCCTGCCTCATACATCCTCACGGCCGATTCGCTCCCACAGAGAGGGACTTCTCCGGGTGCCGTCCACTAGACTTTGTCAGCGGGCGACGCCCAGGGGAAGGGCTCTCTCTGTGGCGGGCCCAGCCCTCTGGAATGACCTTCCCCCCGACATTAGGACGACCACGGACCTCCACTCCTTCCGTCTAAAATTAAAAACACATCTCTTTGTCTGGCCGGCCTAGGATAGTCTCTCTGTCTTTGGGGTATTATTATTATTGTATTTAATTATTGGGAATGCTATTTTAGTTTAGCTAGTTTTATGGGGAATTTTAGCACAGGCTCAGGTTTATTATTATCATTGCTCTAGGCAGTGAATAACATTAAAAATAAAATAAAAACAATGACAATAACACAAGAATTAAAATGCATGTTATCTAAGAATAAGCCCGACACCATAACCACCGATGCACCCAAGAAATGGATCTCTGTGCATACTTGAGGCCTACTGGCTGGGCACAGAACCAGATCTTTAAGGACTTATGAAAAGTGATTAGGATAAAGGCCATCTTGATCTCTATATGGAGACTGCTTCATAAGGTGGATAATGGCAGAAAAGGCAGGCATTCTAAGTCCAGCAATAGGCATTCTTTAGTGACAGGACTGACACATGCTCGTCATATAATATGGTAAGCCACCCAGAGTTGTGGTAAGATGGACGGTCAATAAATTGGATAAATAAATAGCAATAGCAATAGTTCTTAGATTTATATACTGCTTCACAGTTCTTTATAGCCCTCTCTAAGTGGTTTACAGGCTCAGCCTATTGCCCACAACAATTGGGTCCACCTTGGAAGGATGGAAGGCTGAGTCAACCTTGAGCCTGCTGAGATTCGATTTGCCAAACAGCTGGCATCCGATGATCAGCAGAAGTAGCCTGCAGTATGGCACTCTAACCACTGTGCCACCATGGCTCATAAATAAAATTTTGCCTAGATAGGAAGAGACCCTCCCTCAAGTAGCATGGTCCTAAACCATCTATAGCATTGCCTGGATTTTTTTTTCTTCATTTCCAGATCCAGTTGCCTGAAAAGATATGAAATGTAGAGTAGAGAATCTTTGTCTCTGAATCAAAAAATGCTGCTGTTTGGTTACACTGAAGTCTGGTTTTATAATGGGTTATTCTCTAGCTCAGTTTATACTCCCTTACAATGATAGAAACTTGTTCTGGTTGCTCTGTGGTCTTTTTCTACAGTTAGGTCTAAAAAGCTGGTCTCATCTAACAGGAGGTTGTGTGGCATCTTCAGAAAATGTACTCATTCAACTTCCTTTCCATAGGAGACCTGGTGGTGCAGTGTTTAGAATGCAATATTGCAGGCAAAGTCTGCCTACAGTCAGGAGTTCGATCCTGACTGGATCAGGGTTGATTCATCCAGCCATCCTTCTGAGGTTGGCAAAATGAGAACCCAGATTGTTGGGGACAATATGCTGACTTGGTAAGCTGCTTGGAGAGTAAAGGACTCTAGGGAAGTATATAAATTTAAGTGCTATTTCCTTTGGCTTCTTTTTTCTATCTGTTAATTGGTGCTTAGTGAGATGGTGGGGTATAAACTATGTCTTAAAGGACACTGTGAAAGTTTCATTGAGAATTACCCAACCAGAGGTTTAACATGGCAAAAAAAAAATTGCAATCCCATACCTCTATATTGATTGAAATGATGCTTCCATTATTTAGTTCAAAAGAAGATTTGTCCCGAGTTAAGCACATTCTTTCTTAAAGGACCTCTAACAATAAGTGAATATCCTGCAGAATATCCACATTGCCTTTTAGCTACCAAATAAAATAATTGATTCAGTTGCCTTACAGAAAGAGCAATCCATTCAAGATCTGTGTCCTGCATATACACAAATAGACAGAAAGGAATTGGCAGAAAAAGTGGGTTAATAATCTGTGGGCTTGTTCGATGAAGTTTATAAAGTATTTTACACAATTAATAAATGTCGATCCAATTATGTAACCAAATAATTTGTAATAAAATCAACACCGAATAATCATGATCCTAATCTTATCAATTGGATGGAATCATGAAAATGGAAGATAGCTGATTTACGCGTAAACCATTTATTCACATGAAATAAAATGTAGCAATTTTACTAAGCATTGAAGAGTATACCTAGAAGCTTGACCTCAGCTGAAAAGTGAGCAGCCAGTTCTGCTGTCTAGTCATTTCTATGCAGCAAGCATACAATCCAATCATTTGAGGTTGGGGATTGTGAATGGCGATATGTAAAGGAGTTACCAAAAAGGTCTTTCACCTGAATGAGAACATTCACCTTTCCTGGTTGCAATCTAAATCTCATGCACGTGGATTGACAAAGCGATACCCACCTCTTCCCACCCTTAACAGCTGTCCGAGGCTATGCAGTTTCTGTCTGCTGCTATCTAAAATAGAAGAAATTGTAAGGAAACAATTGATAAGGATTTACTTTGCTAAAGACAACAGGGGTTATTTGACATAATTAAATGAGGGCAGATGATGCTACTGATTGGTCCTTTCATCCCCCAAACTTTCAAGACTTCTAATTAAGTATTTTTGTTGTGGGAAATTTGCTGCTCTTTTATATCATAAATAATTAAAAGCTCTGGCCACACCACACATCCTGTTTCCTGACAGCCGAAAGAAGAAATGACTGTTTAAAAAACAAATCAAAACAGCCCATACCTGTTTGGGCAAGTAGTTCTGCAATATATAGAAAGTCCAAGGAAACCGAGTATCATGGTTCAGTAAAATAATAATTTTAGAGTATGAAACTGAGATTTTCAAAGAGACAATAGACTGGCTCTCAAACACCAATTTCCCCTATCCTCTTCCTTTCCTTCATGTTTCACTACCCTTTGTGTCAGCTAATTAGGAATGGCATGTTCCATACGGGGAAAAACCAATGAAAATGGTGCACAAGTGAAATTTAAGAAGAGCTGTAATTCTCCTGGGTATTTAGGCATTTTATTGTGCCCCACTGACTATTTTGCTTTTTAAGCACTCTCAGCAGGGCAGCGATAAAGGGAAGGTCTTCAAACTGCGCTAAGAATTGCATTTCAAAGGATAGCAGCGAGGTGCATTGTTTCCGCTTGGTTATGGCACATTTCATCCCCTAATTTGGCAGAAGGAAGAATGTAATGCAGATTAAAGGAAGACAATGGCTCAATCTTACTAGAAATCAAAATACAAATAAATACAAATACAATAGCAGAGTTGGAAGGGACTTTGGAGGTCTTCTAGTCCAACCCCCTGCCTAGGCAGGAAACCCTATATGGTTTCAGACAAATGGCTATCCAACATCTTCTTGAAGACTTTCAGTGTTGGGGCATTCACAACTTCTGGAGGCAAGCTGTTCCACTGGTTGTTCTAACTGACAGGAAATTTCTCCTCAGTTCTAAGTTGCTTCTCTCCTTGATTAGTTTCTACCGATTGCTTCTTGTTCTGCCCTCAGGTGCTTTGGAGAATAGTTTGACTCCCTCTTCTTTGTGGCAGCCTCTGAGATATCAGAAGACTGCTATCATGTCTCCCCTAGTCCTTCTTTTCATTAAACTAGACATACCCAGTTCCTGCAACCGTTACTCGTATGTTTTAGCCTCCAGTCCCCTAATCATCTTTGTTGCTCTTCTCTGCACTTTTTCTAGAGTCTCCACATCTTTTCTACACTGTGATGCAGAATTCTACAAAATGCAGAATTCTACAAAGGGATACATTCAGAATGCAGCACAATAACTTACAGAGAGAGTTAATTTTATTTATGCCTTGATTCATGTTGATATTCAACAAATTGTCTTCTCTGGGATGAGTTTTGGAATAGGAGGGACGTGTCTTGAGAATAATAATTATTTAACATAAGGCTAGGTGTCTGTGGTCCTTGCAAAAAGCTCCCAAGATCCCTCAGTCTTGCCTCGGTTGCACAAAACACAACCTAGTTGTTCATCGACCTCTGGAGGCCACTGATTCCCCACTTCTAACTTAGAAGGAGAATTAATATCATGCCAGAGGGTGATAGCTGCTTATCAAATAAATTCAGATGAACTGAACACAGAGTGTTTATATTTTAGAGGGAAGGGAGGGAGGGAGGGAATTTACAATTGTTTCTTTGTTTCCTTAAAAGGGCCTTTCTGCAAATTAGGGTAAAACCTAATCTATATGCCTAGAGGCTTCTTACTTCATCTAATGATACACAGATAGGACACAAAATGCCATTCTCTCTTCTTTACTCTCTGGTTTTAATTAATTTAACAGATCTCTGACACGTGAAGCTAATGGGTACATATGTGTGTGTGTGCGCCTACACAATTCATTATTTTATATAGCTCCTACTCATAACATTGAGATTTGCAGTAGCCATGCAGATTTGATCTATTATGAATGCTTGTTCTAGATTTGTCATCCCTTCTTAAGCTAGAAACTATTCCTTGAAGGCTGTTGATTTATCTTTAGGTCCACGAGGGACCTACATAAATATTCAGAGCTGTCTTTTCCTTGAAAAAGGAGGAACCCTGACTTCTAAATTCAAATTCTACAGAGAGTCCATCTATCAGGGGTTTTGCTGTTTGAAGCCTAATACACATGTGGAATCATAAGTACTGTATACTGATCATCAAAATGTTTTGTTTTTCTCCTTCTCAGAAGGCCCTTTCATTAATGCCATGGGGTTATTTGGGAAGGAAACTTTACATTTGTGCTCGCTTCAAAATTTCTTCTAAAGAAATTTACCTGATTTCTACTGATGCCAACTTTACAAGGCAGACCAGATTAGGAAACCAAAATTGTGCAGGCCAAGGTTTTTTGAGGGGCAGGGCACTGAGGGGAGGAGGTTAGTCCTTCAATTCAGACTTGCAAGCTCTGTTACTACCTTCTTACAATAATAGTAGTGCTGGCCTGCACAAAAGAAGGGTTTAAAAAAACCCTTGATGCCTGCCTGGACAAATCACTGCAGCTTTTCTTGGTGAAATTTCTCAGAAGTAGCTTGTCACTGCCTCCTTGCCAGGGTTGAGGGTGAGTTAGAATTATGAATTATGAGAGAGTGAATTATGAATTATGAGAGAGTGAATTAGAATTATGCCTAAAATAGGATTAGAATACAGTCTTCCAATTTCTAGCCTGATGCCTTAACCACTATACAAACTGGCTCTTTTGTGCAGGCCAGTACTACTATTATTGTAAGAAGGTAGTAACAGAGCTTGCAAGTCTGAATGGTGAGGTGCGGTGGTTCAGTAGCTAAGCTTGTCGATCAGAAAGGCCAGCAGTTTGGCAGTTCGAATCCCTAGTGCTGTGTAATGGAGTGAGCCCCCATTACTTGTCCCAGCGTCTGCCAACCTAGCAGTTCAAAAGCACATAAAAATGCAAGTAGAAAAATAGGAACCACCTTTGGTGGGAAGGTAACAGTGTTCCGTGCGCCTTCAGCGTTTAGTCATGCCGGCCACATGACCAAGGAGACGTCTTCAGACAGCACTGGCTCTTCAGCTTTGAAATGGAGATGAGCACCGCCCCCTAGAATCGGGAACGACCAGCACATGTGTGCAAGGGGAACCTTTACCTTCACCTAGTAACAGAGCTTGCAAGTCTGAGTGCACTTTCCCTCTCTCTTCCTTTATCTGTGTGAAAACTAGGAAGGATCTTGCCTGATATTTTTTTCTGAAATTATAGTTTCTGTCCTGGACTCAAGTTTCTTATAGCTGGCCATTTGTCTTCGTAATGGCTCTTCCTCATGTTCCTCAAGGTTATTCTTTCTGCCCCATTATAACATCCTAATACATTTTTTTACTAATGGCGCAAATTATGGTTCCATTCCCCACCTCTGCTTTTTGCTTGTTGTTTTTTAAATGGAATTTATATTTGGTAATAAAATAATAATGCTGCATTTATTACATGTTTCTATTTGGCTGCATATTTCTATTGACTGAGTCATAGCTTTTGTAAACTACTCAGAGGGATTTGTTGAATGATGCAAAAATGTATGTATGTGTCTGTCTATGTTTGTATTTCTGTTCTCTCCAATTATACCTCTTTCAAAACAGGAAATGAAAAATAACTTTTCCTTGTGGCTTCAAGATTTCACAAAATTACACCTCCCTAATCAGACTCATATTACAAGATACATAGCCAGCTCCAATGTGTGTTGATTTTGAAATCCAGCGGAAGTTAATGAGACTTATTTTCAAATAATGTACACAGGATTGCAAGCTCAGTGCCATTAGAAAAGGGATGTCCAACCTTGGCAACTTTAAGACTTGTGGATTTCAATTCCCAGAATTCCCCAGCCAGGTGGTTGATGGAAATTGTGGGAGTTTAAGGCCACAGGTTTAAAGTTGCTGAGGTTGGACACCCCTGCATTAGAAGAAGTGAATGCGGGAAGAGACGTGATGACTCAGTGGCTAAGATGCTGAGCTTGTTGATCAGAAAGGTCAGCAGTTCGGTGGTTTGAATCCCAAGCACTATGTAATGGAGTGAGCTCCTGTTACTTTAAGGTGACCAGATTTTAATATTGGTAAAGAGGAACACGATTGACCGGGAGGGGGGTGGCGGCCTATTTTGTGGGAGTGGCTCAACGGTCATGTGACTGGGTGGGCATGACCAACTTGGAAAATGTGGTGAAACTCACTTAACAACGGTCTTGCTTAGCAACCAACATTTTGGCCACAATTGTGGTCATAAGTTCTTTCTTTCTTTTTTTCTTTCTCTTTCTCTCTTTTTCTTTCTGTCTGTCTCTCTGTGTGTGTCTGTCTGTCTCTCTGTATCTGTCTCTCTCTCCTCCCTCTGCCCCTCTGTCACTGTGTGTCTGACGGTCTGTCTCTCATTCACTCACTTAATCACTCATTCTGTGTCTCTGTCTATCTTTCTCTCCTTCCCTCTCTCTGTCTCTCCAAACCAATCAACACAGCATTAATCCCCCCCCTTGCTATTTCCTTTCTAACCATTATTTAAAAGGGCTAAATTGAAGGAAGGTAGCTATGGATATCTCATCTTTCAGTTCAAGAACTACTAGTGAAGTTCTTCATACATCAGCATTTACAGAAAATGAATAATTGGAGATTGAGTTGGAAGGAAGGAAGGCTCTCCCTGTGTCTGTCACTCTGATTCCCTCCCTCCCTCCCTCTGTCCCCGATTCAATCTCTCCCTCTGTCATTCTCTCTCTCTGTGCCCCTCTCTGCCTCTCCCCTCCCCCCCCCGGGATCCTTTTCAGCCCCCGGGAAGCGCTCTGGCTGTCCCAAGGCGAAAGAGGCAGCTGTAGCCGCCCCAGCCAGCATGCCAGCCACTTGTCTTCCTCCCAGGGGCTGAAGGGGCTCCATGGGGGGAGGGAGGGAACTGCCGCCAGTAGGTAAGCCAGCGGAGCAGGTGGGCAGGGAATGTTGCTGGGCGCCGCCGCAGCGCCTTGCTCGCCCGCCCGCTGGCCGTACAACTCCTCCAGCCCCAGCGCTGCTCCAGATTTAGCGTCCCATGCTACTTCCTGCTCCCGCTTCATGACCCGGATCTTCCGCCGAGGCAGGAGGAGGAGGAGGAGAGAAGTGGCGAGTGGGGAGGAGGAAGAGGACGACGAGAAGGAGGAAGATTTACAAGATTAAAAAAGCGGTAATTTTTAAAAGGGACACGGGACGCTGGACTAATTATGAAAAAGCGTGATTGTCCCGCCAAAAGCGGGACGTCTGGTCACCTTACGTTACTTGTCCTAGCTTCTGCCAACCTAGCAGTAAAAATGCAAGTAGAAAAATAGGGACCACATTTGTGGGAAGATAACAGTGTTCTGTACACCGCTGGCATTTAGTCATGCCAGCCATATGACCACAGAAACGTCTTCGGACAGTGCTGGTTCTTCGGTTTTGAAACGGAGCCGAGCACTGCCTCCTAGAGTCAGGAATAACTAGCACATATGTGCGAGGGGAACCAACCAGAAGTGAAATAAAACAATGAGGAATAACAATGGGGAAGTTGACTGTATTGCCTTGTTCACAATAATATAGTTTTTTTTTTTAAAAAACAACTCAACCTCTATTTTTGCCTTGCTAAATTTCTTATTAGATTTGTAGATTATCAACCCGTACTTATTCCCCCCCCCCATGGGTACACCTTTTAGCTGCTGGTGAAGAAAACAGTATTTGTTTTCAATTGTGCCCTTGAGAAGCTAAAAGTAACAAATAACTGGAGTTTAGCAGAGTGATTTTTAAATAGGATAAGATCTTTAAAAAGAAAACAAAAGATGGAATGTTTTCTTTGAAAATAGTAGAAGAGCAGCCTTCATAAAGAAACAGAGCATTACAGGTGCCCTCGTTATTTCATTGACCCCTTCAGTTTTTCACATTCTTAAAATTTCTCCCACAAGCAAGCAAGAAAGATTTCAAGGGGATCATTTCTTCCCACTTCCTTCACTCTGAGATGATTTTAGATGCAGAACAAAAAAAGAGGAAGAACAAAAGCCATATTTAATCAGAATTTTCTTCTTTAAAAATATGGTGAACTAAGAATTCTACACATAATGAGTCTTCTTCCTATTTTTGTCAAAATTCCGGAAAGATCATTTCAATTATTCTAACTAAATTAATTCCAGGTTTTGAGCAATCTATTGTGTGCCACCTGTGTGCTTCTCCATCTCACCATTACTGGTGCTGGGTCTTAGCTCCTACTCATTCTGGATTCATTCATTCCAGTTCCTTTCCTTCCTATCCCTGATATAACTGAGTTGATTTGTTTCATGTAAAAATTAAGTTTTGCACAAGATATTCATTTTTTAAAAAACCAATATTTTTCAATTTTCAGTAGTGAGGCAATTACAGTCAACCCTTATGACTCTGAGTTGTCTAATACTCATCAAGCAATTTTCTGTTGTAACTTATTCATATTAAAAAGGAGCCAGTTTCATAGTTTTGGAAACAAAGGAGATTCAACTTCTAGCTTATTGGCAAAGGATCTTCCCAAATTTCTGAAAGATATTGTATCTTAAAAAGTACAGAACCAAATATTTGACCCTTCCTTGTGGTTTCAAAATCTGCATGCCCAGTTCCTTGAGTGAATGGATTTAATGACTTTTAGATCTTAGAATTAGTAGAATTGGTAACGTTAAGTCTGCAAGCCAGGTATGCCTGCCACACTTTCTACTGTCTACTTTCTATTGTGGGAATATGGGAGGGGGGTTAATATGGAGTTGGGTGATATGTAGCCATAATAACATTCTTAGAAACTCAAGGTCATCTTTGTCTCTGCACCTGGCCGGAATTGGATGGGAGGAATCTGTAATCCACAGCATATTGGCTAGGGGGTTCTTGGAGTTGAGTTATCATGGCAGTGGAAGATTGGGCCATGTGATGAATTTATGGGATTGGGGCAGGATGTTGAACTTTCAACTGGGTGGGGAAAACCTGGAAGCTTTCAGATTCAGGTTTTCCCAGATGTGCCAAAATGGCTCTTTTAATAAATTGGAACTTTGAGGAACTTCTTGCCTTGGATTCTTATTTTATTTTGGATGCTATTTGGAACCCTGACAGAGTGGATGTCAACTCCCAGAATAATCCCCATCCTGGGGATTAAAGTCCACACATCTCAAAGTTGTCATCAAGTTTGAAAGACACTGGTCTAGGATATACCAAAGAATTTTGTTCAATCAAATACTAAATAACTGTGATCCTACAGGGATCTTTCCTTCTGGATGACCCTATGTCCATTTCCATTTCAAATTGTGGGAAGCTAGCTCTGATGTAACTGGCCACCCTTGCAAGCATTTTGTTGAATGGAACCCTAGATTCAAAGATTCTGTTCTCAGGGCCCTAAAGAATATGCCATCATATTTAGAGCAAAGATTAAATTGAAATAGATCTTGCATAAGACTCTACAACAGCTTTAGTTTAGATATGCATAGCATGGGGAGTGTCTTCTCAAATTATATCTGGTCATAAAACCAAGCTGAGCAAAACAATAAAATCTTTAAACTACCACATTACAAGACTCCTCTTTCCTCTAGAAATTCGTACCATTTGCATCATACAGTGTACAACAATGTCTTAAGGATCATTCATGAATTAACTTATTTAGACTGATGTCAGGAAGCCATAGTCACACGTGCACCAGTGGTGGGATTCAATTTTTTTTTACTACCAGTTATGTGGGCATGGTTTGGTGGGCATGACGTGGCTTGGTTGATGGGGCTTTGTGGGCATGGCAGGGGAAGGATACTGCCAAATCCCCATCCCTTCCCCACTCCTGGGGGAAGGTTACTGCCAAATCCCCATTCCCTCCCCACCCCACTAACCTGCTTTCCAGCTCTGTTCTCCTGTTCAGGGCAACAAAACAAGATCAGCTGGGAGGCAGCAGGGGCGGGGTTAGTCTATTTGCTGGTTCTCTGAACTACTCAAAATTTCCACTACTGGTTCGCCAGAATCTGTCAGAACTGGCTGAATACCACCTCTGTGTGTACCTGCTTAGTGTCATGGTTAAAGAGGTGGGGAGATATCGTTTTCCAAGGAAAAATGAAGGCAAGACAAGAGTGGGATAAACGAACATAAACAAATTCACCACAGGATAACTACCAGGCAGGATTCTGCTTTCAAAAGTGTCTACCATGAGCCCTTCAGTTTAGTTCTTTATCAGCCCAAGGTCTGATCATCCTGATGTGATCACAGTAGTCAGAGCAGAGCTGGCTGGAGAAGTCTGGGAGCTGAAGTCCTTCAGACTTAAAGTTGCAAAGGTTGGAGACCCCTGGCCTAGCCTATAAGAGCTACCAGCTGTGCCAACAGCAAAGGGGAGATGAGAAACCAAGAAGCCTTAGCATGGTACTGAACTCTCCCAACTTGGGGACAGTAAGGCTTTTCCAGAAAGCTAAATGAGAAGTTCCCTTCCAAATACTTACTAGCTTCCATAGACAGAAGTTGGTTTTCTCTGGCCAATTCACAGACTGAGGTTAACTGCATTGTGACTCAGGGAAAATAAAAGATTGAGTGACATTTTTTTCTTTCCCTTGAATTTAGGAGTGGCAAGGCAAACAAAGTCAGTCCTTTAGAAACATCAATGTGCAGTTCAAAGAGTTGTGTTCAAAATCTATTGTGGGACCAGAGTAGCTGATATTAAAAGGCACTGGACAGAGATAGCTGTTAAATTAAAACATATAGCCTGCATTATTATTTTGCCCTGGTTTCTGTCAGTTTCTATCTTAACAATATGAACCTAGAAATACACAACTTTTGGGGAGGGGGCTCAAGGCCAGACTTAGCATTTTGGAGAAGCAGAGAGTCATAGTGTAGGTGGAACTAAAAACACACAGAGGGAGGGGCTGATATTTCTTTCAGGGAATTTAGAGTGTGTATTTGTGTGTAAGACAAAGTGATTGAGAATGATTGTGTGAATACATCTACTAGGGCAGGGGTCCCCAACCTTTGCAACTTTAAGTCTGAAGGACTTCAGCTCCCAGAATTCTCCAGCCAGCTTTGCTGGCTGGAGAATTCTGGGAGCTGAAGCCCTTCAGACTTAAAGTTGCAAAGGTTGGGGACCCCTGTACTAGGGAGCTTATATTGCCATTTTCATCTGTTTCCCACTCACTATGACGAAAAATATGCTGTCAATTTTCAGCAGCATCTTTAGAAGGAAGTCTGGGGGTTGCAAAGGCATTGCAGGTAGTTCTCGACTTACGATCACAATTAAGCCCAAAATTTCTGTCGCTAAGTGAGACGGTTGTTAAGAGAGTTTGCCCCATTTTACAACCTTTCTTGCCACAGTTGTTAGCTGAATCACCGTAGTTGCTAAGTTAGTCACACAGCTGTTAAGTGAATCTGTCTTCCCCATTGACTCTGCCTGTCAGAAGATCACAAATGGTGATCACATGACCTTGGGACTCTGCAACCGTCATGAATGTGAGTGGGTTGCTAAGCATCTGAATTTTGATCACGTGATCATGGGGTTGCTGCCATGGTCGTAAGTGTGAAAGACGGCCATAGGTTATTTTTTTTCCAGTGCTGTTGTAACTTTGAACAGTCATTAACTGAACTCTTATAAGTAGAGGACTACCTGTTCTCAGCAACGGGTCATATTCTAATGCACATATCCACGCGCTGAAATGTACAGATTGCAAGAAAGAGTTTGAGTTCTGGAAGCACCTAAATCATTCAAAGAAGGGCAATAGAGAGAGGGAAAGAAAGAAAGAAATTCAAACGAATGTAAACAATGTCATCAATGAAAAAGCGCAGCTTCATTCTAGCCTTCCTTTCCAATACACAAAAACACGACCAGAAGACAGATATGTATGGTTGAGGCTATTATTGATTTCCAGTGGATCAAATATTTTGAGCGTTGCTAGTAGGAAGGGAAGCCATGCAAGGTGAATTTTGCTTGATTATGTGCCATCGAGTTGTTATTGACTCCTAAACTTTTTATCTAGGTTAATTTATTTTATAGTATTGTATTTATATTACTAGGGTTTATACAGTTTTATCTTTTAATATGGTAAGCCGCTGAGAATTACTGTATGGTACAATGGGTGGCTAATAAATTTTACAAATAAATAAATAAATTGACCACATCCCTGACATATGGCAATGGCTCTTAGACTTATATACAACTTTACAGTGCTTTACAGCCCTCTCTAAGCAGTTTACAGAGTCAGCCTAATGTCTTCAACAATCTGGGTCCTCATTTTACTGACCTCAGAAGGAAGAGTCAACCTTGAGCATAGTGAACATAGATAGTTTTTCTCCACGATGATGTATCCCTGATCTATTTTTTCAGGTCTTCCAACATTGCATTCATTGCCCCTCTGAGTCTATCTACCTGGCTGTTGGTCCTCCTCTCCTTCCTTCTCCTTCTCCTTTTCTCAGCATTAGAGCCTTCTCCAGAAAGCTAAGACTTTGCACAATATGTCTGAAATAGGATAATTTGAACCTGGTCATTAGTGACTCATGTGAGAACTCTGGGTTGATCCACTGGTCTGTTTTCTTAGTTGCTCACTGTATTTTTGATTAAACCATTGGTGTGTCTAGTCCAGTACAGTGACTTTTTCCTTTCCTTAGCCTTAAAAACTGGACTTTCATTTTACCTGTGATGTGATATTTTCTAAACGGAAAAATGACTGTTGCTAGAACCTTCTGCATGCAAAACAGATGCTCTGACACAAAATTCTTCCCAACATCCAAGCATTAATTGTATGTTGCAAGTATGCTAAGAGGGAAAAACTCCTTCCCCAGTCTAGTGTGCTCTAGATGTATTAGGCTTCAATTCCCATAATCCTCCACTTAAAATTGTCTAACACAGGGATCTCAAACTCAATTTACCTGGGGGCCGCTGGAGACAGAGGCTGGGTGAGGCTGGGCCGCATAAGGGATTCCACAAAAAACGTTGTTAAAAAAATATCCTCAAATGTCTAACTAATATTATACTTTCATATCACGGTGGGGGCCACAAGATACCATCCTGTGGGCCGCAATTGGCCCGCGGGCCATGAGAATGAGACTTCTGGTCTAATACATCCGGAAGGTTGAATAAAAAGAATGAAAATAATAATAATAAATGAATAAGCCCAGCAAAATCTGTACCAAGTGTACTATACTTCCCCTTCCACCAATATAGTCCTGGGCTTGTTTGTTTTTTTCTCTTTTGAAAATATGCTTGACTGATGAATGAAAATGGAGTGCCGTCTTTACAAGCATTTCATTAATATATGCCTCATTTATTCCAAATAAAGGTTAAGAAGTAAGAGCACACAATTCCTTTGCTAGGAACTGATTGTTTCTGGTTTGAAAAAAAAAAATTGAAAAGAAAATAATGGGACTTGATATCTATTCTTTTTTCTCATGTAAACATGTAAATGTGACAAAAGCCACAAGGAAGCTGGCACATTTCTTTACGGCCATCAAGTTGAATCATGTTTGGCTCAGCATCATTCAAATCAGGGGAAATCAAGAAGAGGAGGATCAGCGGCGAGAACTCGAGTGCTTCAAATTTCAAACATGGACCAGAAATGGACAAAATAAAGGAAAATCAAGAATTTATGAATGTGCACGATTGTTTTGCTTAGAATTCTGTCATATGAGCAGATTTATGGGAGTCATTTTCTAAATGAATTTGATGTTTGCTTCTTGTTGCTCAAAACCGAAAATAGCTTTCTCCTGTTGTCTTTATTTTTTTACATCCATTTGGTAGGAAATTACCATGATATTATTTATATTTTTCAAGAACTTGCTTGAAATCATTTTCATTATTAAACCCAATTGTATTTTGGAAAATATTTTAATTAATATTTCATCAGAAAAACAAATGATATACATTGTCCTTGGGATTTCATACACCAAAATGTTCAAGTTTTCAGGTGAGTATATCTGTGTACAATGCTGGGGTTAACAACCCACTTAGGACCTCGCATTATGTGTGATCTCATATGGTGCCATAGGTGCCATAAATAAATATGTAAATCTTTAAAAGTACTGAGGTGTTATGAGACCCTCTCAAATCTGTGTTTCAAACATCTGTCTATATATTGTCACATTGCTTGTGTCTGTTTGAGTGTAACCTTCAGTTGGTTGAAATAGTGCATCGTAAGGCAACCGTTTTTGAGTCACCATTCCTCAAAAGGGCTAACACTAAGGAATGCATTGAAAATCCAGGACATGTGTGTTTGAAAATTGCCAAAGTTGTGGTCACTTCAGTGCTGCAATTTGCTACATTGCCATAATAGACCATAGACCATAGTTAGCTGTGGTCATGTGATCATTTCCAACACTTTGCCAGCACAGAAAGTCAATGGGAAAGCAGCAGAAAGTTGGAAATCACTCCTGATCACATGGCTTTTTTTTTTTTTGTCTACTCATGGTCATTTTATGAGACCTCATGTGTGAATGCTGAAATTGTACTAGATTTCATGCAAGGTTGCTGAAAGATTTGAGGATCTCTTCAAAATTTCAATTACTTTGCTTTAGTGGGAGGGAAAGGCTATTTTAAGACTGGGCAGTCATTCTGACATCCTGGAAGCTATACAGTTAACACCATATAGAGCTATATGTCAGTACTTAAATGGAAAATTAGGACCAGTCAACTTTGGTGGAATATTGTGTGATGTTCTAGCTGCTGCTATGCATTTTTTCCCCATCAGTGGGATCCAGTGCACAGGTAATGTATGACCTGCATTGACTCTGATATCAGTTAAGTTCCCTTCACACAGATTCTAGATGCGATTGTAATTTGTGGGGGAAGGTTATCATTTATCCATCTTTTCTACAATTCCATTAGGCTCTTGCTAAAGAAATACCCTTAGAGGTTTAGTTTTTGTGAGTCTGTCCCAAATACAAATCATAATTGTAGACTCCCTGGTGCTCTCTGAACTTGGTTGTTTGCCTGCAGACAACTGGTAACATCATCAATGTAAATGATTGTGTGACTTTCTCCCAATAGTTATGATTTTATATGATTTATAAACTATGATTTATTTACTCATCCATTTGTATCCTTTTACAAATAACTCAAGGCAGTGAACATGTCCAACAAACCTTCCCCCTCCTGTTTTCTCCACACTAAACCTGTGGGCTGGAGAGAATGAGAGAGAGGGAGGGAGGGAGGGAGAACCAATCATCCTGCTGGCTGTCATGGTGAAGGCATGATGATGATGATCTCTTTTATTCATTAAACATGAAACTCAGTCAACTGAACATTTAAAAATGTATCACAAATACCATTGACTGTCGCTGATGGTTGATACGGGTTGCTGCCAGCATCCTAACTATCAACCAAGTATCTTCTTAAAATGTATCTTGTTCTGAGTAGCTCCATTGGCACTACAGCAGGAAGCTGCAACTTCCAGATGTATTTTGCAAAATTCTTGGACATGGTATCAAATGGCCCAATGACAATGGGTATCACTGTTACATGTTTCATCCATAATAACATCATTTCGATGATGACGATGATGATGATTATATCAAAAAGCACTTGAAAAGCATTCAAAAACTGAACACTTGTTTCTACTATTTATGCCTTTTGCAAAATAGATTATTCTACATCCCGACTGGACTACTGTAATGCTCTCTACATGGGGCTTCCCTTGAGGTGCACCCGAAGACTGCAGCTTGTCCAGAATGCAGCCGCGCGGGCAGTTATGGGAACCTCTAGGTTTTACCATGTAACACCGCTCCTGCGCGAGCTGCATTGGCTGCCTGTCGTCTTTCGGGTGCGCTTCAAGGTGCTGGTTATCATCTTCAAAGCGCTCCATGGCACGGGACCTAGTTATCTGTGGGATCGCATCCTGCCCCATACACCCCTGCGGCCGATTCGCTCCCACAGAGAGGGACTTCTCCGGGTGCCGTCCACTAGGCTATGCCAGCCGGCGACGCCCAGGGGAAGAGCCTTCTCTGTGGTGGGCCCGACCCTCTGGAACGACCTTCCCCCCGAAATTAGAACAACTACGGACCTCCGCTCCTTCCGTCAAAAACTAAAAACTCATTTTTTCTGCCTGGCCGGCTTGGGGTAACTGAATTGCTCTATTAGGGTTTTTTAGGGGTCTAATTTTAGTTGGTCTGGGATTTTAGTGCAGGGTTAAGTTTAATTCGTTTTAAATTGTATTTATGCTTGTGTTTTTATATATGTATTTTTAAATTCCCTGTGCCCCGCCTCGAGTCCCTTCGGGGTCCATAAATTAAAATTATTATTATTAAAATTATTATAAGTATCATTATCCCCCTTTCTTTCCCTAGCTCCCCAGTTTTAAAAATCTCTGACTGTTCATCTGAGTTCACTCATCACTACTTCTTCCGTCTACGTGATCCATGGCACACAGGAATGAGCAATACTGACAGTATTTATCTTGCAGCTGCGTTATGTGTGAGAATAAAAATTCTCAGTGCTTAGATTCTTGCAATACAAAGGAGTGTCACATTATCAGTGCAAGTATCTTCAGATTTGGATCTATACCAGTATTGCATATTTTCAACTTCAAAATAGGCACTGGTTCTTTTTGACAACATATAGCAACAATATTGGTTAACTGTTGGATCAATTAATTGAGGGCACTTGTTTTTTGCTTTTTGTTTTTGCAGTAGGTACAGTCAGTTCAACCTAATCAAATCTTCAACAACTGTCACTTATACTTTTTTTTTGTCTTAAGGCGAAGAATATAATGATTAAGTGTTGATCAAGTTAGGCAATACTATTGTGTTTCCCCCAAAATAAGACAGGGTGTTATTTTCTTTTGACCCCCGAAATAAGAACTTGGACTTATTTTCAGGGAGGTCTTGTAGTTTTTGAGGTGCAGGAGGTGGCGAGCATGGTCACCTCATGGCTGCTGCTGTGTTGCAGTATTTTCATGGGGGAATTATTTTGGGGGGGAGGGCTTATTTTAGTGCATGTGCTCAAAAGCCCAATTTGGCTTATTATCTGGGGAGGTCTTATTTTTGGGGAAACAGGGTATTGTTTTCCCTCCTTCCACATTTCACAGAATAACAGAGTTGGAAGGGAGTTTGGAAGTCTTCTAGTCTAACTCTCTGCTCGTGGCAGGAAATCTTACCTAATTTCAGACAAATGGTTGTCCAACATCTTAAAAACCTCCAGTGTTGGGGCACCCACAACTTCTGGAGGCAAGTTATTCCACTGATTAACTGTTCTGTCAGGAAATTTCTCCTTAGATTGGATTGCTCCTTGATTGGTTTCTTATAAAATTAGAAAATAATTATCATTTTCTTAAAATAAGAGAATCATTCTTATAAAACAAGAAAATAATTTCAGATTGCTAATAAATGTCATACTCAGATAAAGAGGCCTTGTTTGCTGCCTTATGTTTTTTAACCAATGGTTAAGTCCAATAGGGACCATTTACAAACAATGCTACTTTTGGTTTGCCTGCAGAAAGGGAACATCAATGCGCTGGGTTGTTTTTCAGGGATGTAAGTCAGAGGGAGGCATGCCAAATAGTTGGTATAAGTAGCTTCAGTAATTCTGCCTGTGACACTTCATCATCAGTATAAGCTTGCTAAGGGTAACCAAGCTTGGGCATGAAAATACATGTGGCTGAAACATTATGAGTCAAAACAGACTATCAGAAATTCCTTGCAATCTCTACCTTGCCAAGCATTACTAGTTTGAATCCATCCACTTCTTTGCTTCTGATGGCAATTTATTTTATGTCTGCGTGTCTGGAGGAAGCATTCAGATATGAATTCTCACACACAAGATCTTAAATAGCACATTTTAGGAAGGAATTCATTGTGTAGGATTCCTGTGGCTCCCCCCCCACCCCCATTTCATAGATCATATACTAATTAAACATCTTGAAGCTTGTTCTGTGTAGTTATTAAATCATGTTAAGTTTTCTGTGGATCCAAATATTTGGACTATTGCTCTGTATATCTCCACCTTGCTTGAAATATTAAGCAAAGTTTCATATGAAAAGCTGCTGAAAGCAAAGCAAAACAAATGACAATTTCTCTAAAATTTAACCAGTTTGGTCCTTTGGTACGAATGCATTTGAAGGTGCAAAAGAGAAGAAAAGGAGAAGTCCTGTTCAGAAGTATGTTTCAAGCGTGTTTGATGTGGCTCATTTAACAAGGCTTAGGAGAATGTTTAAAACTGTAAGGGAAAATCATAGCTATGTTTTTGTGGTCCTTTTTACACTAATAACACTGGGAAGATAATGAGTAGAAGACAATATACTGTGCCTAGCTACAAGTTTGAACTGTGAGCCCTTGATGCTCTCTTTTTTTTACATGTTCTCTTCCCTCCTTTTTTTATATGAAAATAACAACAACGAAACTAGCAGCAAAGAAGATAACAACACACCTGCCAATGGGAGGAAAGTTGAAGAAAGAGACAGGGAAACAGCTACCGTGTTTCCCCGAAAATAAGGCAGGGTAAAACAACTGTGGCAAAAGAAAACAAAGGTAGTGCCAATAGTTTTGGGTGCAATCTCAAAACATCTGGAGTGCTACCTAAACAACAGTATTGACATCAGTTAATTGCAAGCGGGAGCTTTACTTGGAATAGCTTACATGCCATGATGATACCTTTAACACCATCAAACAACAATATCTGAGAATCCTAAGACCTTGATAAGGCATGTAGGTCGATAGAAATGCCAAATTGAGTCTAAATGGCTCTAAATAGAGTCTGGATGATGGTGTGAACAACCATAATATAGTTTTGCCAAGCTAACTGAAATCTGACCAGTGCCACTATTTCTGTCATGTAAAAAAAAATCTATTTCTAAGAAAGAAAAACCTTGACATTTTTAAACAAGATATTAATTGGATGATGTTTATCTCTTTTGATGCCGGGGGTGGGGGGAGACAAAGCAGAAAGACATTGCATATTTATTTCTCTGGAGCTACTGGTGAGCAAATGGTCTCTTTGCTCCAGCAGAATGGTTCAAGGATATTCACTGGCATTCCTTGGACAGATAAGGGCAATTCCAGGTGCACAGTAATCCTCCCACAGATACAGCCCAACCCAATTTGTTCTGCTGTTCCCCTTATGTCCAAGGTCCTTAATCCAGATCTGATTGGAACAGATGTGAGAGAAGCCTCTTTAGGTATAGCAGCTGAAATAATTGGCAAGAATTGTGAGGCTAACAGACATGTTTGCTCTTAGATTTCCACCGATCATCCAGCAAATTTGGGCAGTAAGCATTCCTTTTTGGATTTCAGACCATGACTTTAGCGTTTCAATTTTCTTTGAAACTCTCCTGAGTTTTAAAGCATGGGAAACTGCACTCTTTAATCCTTCAGATTTCATTCCCAGAATTTATGTCAGTTCTGTGAACTGGACATCTCTTATCCAGGATTAAATAATTTGTTTAATAACAGTACTGGGTAACTGGCTAGGATTAGTGTCCAAGAATTTGAAAATGTGTGTGCTATACATTTCAAAGGTATTGGAGCCAATTTGTATTGGATCATTATTGTTCTTGTTGTCAGAAAGTGAGAAAGAAGGAAATTAATAAATGAGTAAGTTATACATGAAAGAATATACATGCTTTTGTTTCCTAAATCACTTAGTTAGTCTGAAAACTAGACAAAGAATATTTATTTATTTATTTATTTTATTTATATTTATATCCTGCCCTTCTCCACAGAGGACCCAGGGTGGCGCACAGGAATTTAAAAAACATATAAAACAATAAATACATAATTTAAAAACATATTAAATTAATCTAATCCTATGCTAAAACCAATTTTAAAATTCCCAATTTAAAACTATCTAAAAATAGTCCCCACGGGAGGTTAGGCTAGGCCGGCTTGCTGGAAAAGATGTGTCTTTAGACACTGGCGGAAGAGGCGGAGGTCGGTGATGGTACGTAATTCAGGGGGTAGGTCGTTCCAAAGGGCAGGGCCCACCACAGAGAAGGCTCTTCCCCTGGGTGTCGCCAGACGGCATTCTGAAGAATACAACGCAACGTCTTCTGATCTTATCCATGCTGTATGACAATGGATCATAGATCCCTTCATTATAACCTGATCAAGATGGAGGAGAGGGCACACACTACTAACTTTTGAGTAGTGAAAAACAGACATCGCTGCTTGTTGTGTCAAAATATCAGGCATCATCTGGGAAACATACAGGTGTATTCTTCAAAATAGCAAGTGTTATAGTCTTGAACTAAACTGAATGGGCTCAGGTGTCAGAGGTGGCCAAGAAGGCTTTCTATTCATTTATGCTAGTAGCATAGTGATGCCTGGGAGAAGACAAGGTGACTGTACTTATCTCTGCAATGGTAGCATGTCGACTGGGTGAAACTGCTTTGAAAGATTTTAAGATGTATGACCAGACTTCGCAAGGCCTGGTGAGATTTTGGCAATTATATTACCTACTAACTACATTGTATCATGTATCCTACTCAGGGTGGGGGGAGTGTTAGTGGTAGAAATTAAGGTGGATCCTATTTTCATGCCTTTATTATTAAACCCTGACAGGTCTGTGCAAACCACTTCATGTCAGATGACCGTCTCAGCAATGTGTCAAATGAGCAAGTTTAAACTGATGGACTTAATTGTCTGAGGGTTGGTTGTTTTGTTTTTTTGCTTTGCTCTTTTCAGTTTAATGGATGAAATCATCAAAGGTTTCCCTTGGAAGGGTGGTTCTACTATGAAAGTCAACAATTTAGTATTATGTATGGCTCCAATTTCCTTAAGTGCCCAAGATGACTATCATTTTTTTTAAAAAAAATCAAGGGTTGATGCGACTAATAGCACATCCAGTTTGTTATTTAGAAATGACTGTAGCACATACAGAGGAGACATGATTTTTCATACATGACACAAGACTTTATCTTAATAGATTTAAGAAAGTCCCTCCGTTGCTTAATTTGATGCCTTTGTTTACTGAATGTGTTTGCTTAAAACAGAGAACCAAGATGCTATCTTTGCATATGCCAAAATGCCAAAACATTTTTGAATGTACAAATGAACATGAAAAGTAATAATAAAATAGCTAAATTGCTGAAAGAGTTACTGAATCATAAAATAATTACTTTATAATAATATGCAACAATATGATTAAAGTCAGATACAGATTTTAATCACCTGCCAAATCCATTTCTTTAAGACCGAAACCATAAAACCCAAGTCTCAAAGCTGCTTTTTACTTCAAAAGATAACTGGCCTTTTTTTTCTTTGAAGAAGAAGGAAAAAAAGCATTTAACTTCTCATCCAAGAAGCTTCATCAGTTCTGATCAGGGGTGGGATTCAAATTTTTTTTACTACCGGTTCTGTGGGGGTGGCTTGGTGGGCGAGGCATGGCTTGGTAGGCCTAGCTTGGTGCGCATGATAGGGGAAGGATACTGTAAAATCTCCAGTCCCTCCCCACTCCAGGAGAAGGTTACTGTAAAATCCCCATTCCTTCCCGATCAGCTGGGCCTTGGGAGGCAGAGAATAGATGGGGCAGGGGCAGGCAGAGGTGGTATTGATTGGTTTTCCAAACTACTCAAAATTTCCAATACCAGTTCTCCAGAACTGGTCAGAATCTGCAGAATACCACCTCTGGTTCTGATGGTGGGGAAATGGAAGGATAGATACCAACAGTTGAGACTTGATGTTTAGGGGAATGGAAGGATGGTTTCTGATAGGAGGCGGGATAGAGGGGGAATGGAAGGATTCTTTCATCTGGTTATTAGCACTCTTTCTGAGAGCTGTTGAGGCCACTTGGGTTTTTTTCTGTGGCCTCCAGGTCATCTGAATCAGAGTGCAATTGGTTGTGGAATCTTTTTGGAATTGCTGCAAGGGCTGAATTGTAAACTGGAGATAGGCGGTATCTTATTCCTCCCTCTCTGTTGAGAAAGGGATATTCAACTCTCTGCGCATCTGCTGTCCCCTTCAGGTTGATTGAGAGCCAGTTTTCAGAATTTGGGCAACTGCAGATCTAGACAATATGGAGGAAATTAGGCTATGTGAAGTATTCACAAGGTATGTGGTTTAAGAGAAGGATATTGCCTGGAAGGGTTAAAAAACCAACATATCCTTGTAAAGGCTTTTCCTTTTTTGCCTGTGCAAGTAGCTTTATGTCTAAATGATACTTCCACTAGGACTATCAATGAAGTGTTGCAGACCAACAGATAAAGCCTTGAAGGAGCTACACTGAGTCTTCTGGAGGATGCTACTTTAATGCTTCAAGAATGATGCTTTCCTGATGTCAATGACTTTTGCTAAGTCTTTTCAAATAATTTGCTTGGAACTACAACAAAATCACCAAGATTAAACACATTTTAGGCTTGATGTATCATAATTTGTAACAATTCCCATAAATTCAAAGTATTTCATACCCTTCTATCTCACTTTCTTCCTACCTAGAAATTCAGCTAAAGAATAAATTGGTGGTAAAGATGCCTTCACGTTGAGCTTCTCCAAATGGATGCAATTGTGCAGTTTTCTTGGTCACAATATAATTAGCCAATACCTTTTTCCAGAATTGTTTTTCAGCCCTCACAGTTATCTATAATCTTGGAATGGCCTTGGTTTCCCACCCAAGCACCAGCCAAGTCCAACTCTGCTTATCTTTCAAGTCCAGGCAGGATTTTCCAGGTGTTGCCACCTGCTAATTCCAAAGGCCTTTGGAAAACCTGGGGAGACTGGTTCTACATTCTCTCTTTCTACCCCTACGATGCTTAGGGCAATATTGTTTGAGAGCTCATGTTTTAGCAGACATGATCAGATTTGGCTGTATTTCTGCACTGCAATAAAAGTTATGACTGTAGTAATAATAGTCAGCCCTAAGCCTATACTTGGCATAAAATCAAAGAAACGTCACAAGCAGCACCCACTGCAATGTGTCATGCTAAGACATCATTTCATCATTTCTTGAAATAGGGGGGCATGTTCCATGTTCTGCTTTTTAAGCCTCTCCTGCATAACATACCTGTAAATGGTTTTGTCCTGTGGGAGGAAATGCCTCTGCATCATTTGGTCGTCATGGTGAATGAAAGAATGGAATTTACCCTGCAGTGAGTAACTTAGATTTCTGTAAGTGAAGACAGATAAACAAACCTCCAGTCATTAAAACAATTTTAGAAAGTAAGAAAGAATTGTGATACTGTATTAGAGTCACAACTCTTCTTTATTGAAGAGTTGAAATAGTGCTTTCGTTCTTTTTTTTTCTTTTTCCCCCTTGCTTATGTGTTTTTGGTCCATGTTCAGCGTGGCAGTTCAATGGCTGATAAAAGTCTAGATCAGTGTTTCTCAACCTTGGCGACTTTAAGTCCTGTGGACTTCAACTTCCAGGATTCCCCAGCCAGCTGCGCTGGCTAGGGTATTCTGGGAGTTGAAGTTCACAGGACTTAAAGTCGCCAAGTTTGAGAAACTCTGGCCTGGATAGATTGTGTAGTTTGTGTCTCACAAACCTAATCCAAGGATATGTTTTAAATTAAGAAATAGGTGGTCACCTCAGAAATCTGGGAATTACTGAGAAGTGACAAGTCACAAAATTGAAAGTAATCAATATTGTGAATAAAATAATTGATTACCACATTCCATTCCAGATGACATGAAATCATCAGTGATCTTGAATTTGGGATAAGTATAAAAATCATAGTAATATATGCAGAGGTTATGTAATATAGTTGATTGTCATTGTAAGCAGTCTATCAATTCATAATGTTTCCAAAAAAAGTGTGTGGGGGGAATCATCAATGCATAGTATTGCAGTGGTGGGAACAATCTTTCCTGAGTTTTAACTTAGATTGAAAGTTTATTCATTCAACTCACTGCGAATAGGATCATTCACATGTTTTCCAGTGAGTCTTGACTCCCAGTAACTGAGTGGACCTGCCCCAGTTTTCTTGGCAAGGTTTCATAAGTGGATTGCCCTTGCCTGCTCTTCCTAGGGGTGTGAGAGACCCAGTGTCATGCAGCTGGCTCCATGCCCTAAGCTGGGATTTGCACTCACAATCTCCCAGTTTGTACTTGTAGCCTTTAACCATTACACCAAACTTATAGGAGCAGAATAAAGGTAAAGGCTCCCTTCGCACATATGTGCTAGTCGTTCCGAACTCTAGGGGGCGGTGCCCATCTCCGTTGCAAAGCCAAAGAGCCAGTGCTGTCTGAAGACGTCTCTGTGGTCTTGTGGCTGGCATAACTAAATGCCGAAGGCGCATGGAACATCGTTAGCTTCCCACCAAAGTGGTCCCTATTTTTCTACTTGCATTTTTATATGCTTTTGAACTGCTAAATTGGCAGAAGCTGGGACACGTAACGGGAGCTCACTCCGTTACACGGCACTAGGGATTCAAACCACCGAACTGCTGACCTATCTGATTGACAAGCTCAGTGTTTTAGCCACTGAGCCACTGCGAGCAGAATACATTTATTTATTTCTCTGAAATTTAATCAGTATCCCAATCTGGCATTCCCCCCCACCTCTCCAGAAATGTTCCCTTTCCTTATTTAATGACTATTAAATGTTATGTGCTGTCCCTGGAAATTGCCCTTTTTCATTCACTCCTAATGAATAACCTTGCTTGTACAAAGTGAATAGCTACAAATGAGGTGGATTGTGGAAAAGTAAGAGATGTAGAGCACATTATGTTGTATGACTTTTGAGTTTTCACCAGATTGAACCATATTCCATTGGACCTGAAATCTGTTCTTATTCCTTTCTTTTCTCTAAGGGGAAAGTTTGTTGTTGTTGTTGTTGTTGTTGTTGTTGTTGTTGTTGTTGTTATTTTCCCTAAATCAAATAGCAAATAACTCCCACAACCTCTTTCTTTAGATCTGAATCTGGAACTCAGGCCTTTGTCATCCTTTCATTATCTAGATCTAACTCTTGGCTTGTAAGCAAGGCTGGGATATCAAGCATGTGCAACTCCATGGATGGAAAGAATATTATCATTGCTTCAACAAAACAATGCCAATGATCATGATAATTCCCAAACGTGTACTCTATCATAGCATTCTGTTCTAATATTCTGTACTGCAGAGGTGGTATTCAACAGGTTCTAATCAGTTCTGGAAAAACAGTAGTGGAAATTTTGAGTAGTCCGGAGAACCGGCAAATACCACCTCTGGCTGGCTCTGCCCCCATCTATTCTCTGCCTCCCAAGTCCCAGGTGATTGGCTCAGTCTTCTTCTGTTGCCCTGCACAGGAGAACAGAGCTGGAAAGCAGGTTAGTGGGGTGGGGAGGGAACGGAGATTTTACAGTATCCTTCCCCTGTCATGCCCACCAAGGCATACCCACCAAGCCATGCCTCGCCCACAGAACCAGTAGTAACATTTTTTTTAATCCAACCACTGCTGCACTGGCGTTGCAATTCGTCTGCTTCTTCTGTGCCCATGTTCTGCCCCAGCCATTGGCAAAAATTAATCTCTGGGATAAAGCAGACTGGAGGCTTAGGCAAACTGGGGTGATGTGGGAGAAATCACCAAAATACTCACAGGGGAGATCAAAAGGCTTTCCTAAGCATGAATTCTAATAGCTTTAAGCACTGGGGTGAGAGGGGAAGCAGAGGAGGGGAGGAGACAAAAAAATTGCACTAGATAAATAAATGATTATATCGATTCCTTGAGACTGTATAGGAGAACAGTATCTTGATTAGGGCTAGTCCCCAAAATTTCAGAATGTAAGAGCTTTTGTAAAAGTATTTTAGACGTACTGAAAGATTAAGCAAGAGAAAATGTTTCTGTAGTTATTAAAAAAAGTGACAGGAAATGCTCATTGGTACTATTCCCCATAAAGGAAACAGTTCTTCAGTATGCAAAGCCCAATCAGTGACTAAGAAATCTAAGACGATATTTGCATAACATGTTAAGTTATAGCAGTCGCCTGTATTTTATGATCATGGATTTCTTTTGAAATTGTGCTTAAGACAAAGGGTGTGAAATATAGTCACAAAATGTGTACTTGACTTATGGTAATATGCCAAGTCTGTGGTTCTCATTTGTCACAACATGAATAACTACAACTGGGTTGTAGTTAAGGAGACTTTAATTCACCTAGAGACAAATAGAAGAAACAGCCATCAAGTGGAGCCACTACATCAGGGGTGTCAAACTCGATTTCATTGAGGACCACATCAGGGTTGTGTTTGATTCTTTTGGGCTGGTTGGGCATGGCCAGTGCAATGTCACTCGTGTCAGGGGCACCTGGTGGCCTGAATGCCAGCAAAAATGAGGTCCTGAGCTCTGTTTTTGGCTGCGATGGCCTGCTGCAACCCTCTGCCAGTGAAAACGGACTCGGGTGGGCTGCACATGGCACTCCCAAGTTCCATTTTTGCTGACAGAAGCACCGTGGGCCGGTCCCTCATTGTTTCCAAGATGGCCCTACAGGCTAGATCCATGATGGCAAATTTATAGCATGGGTGCCACAGGTGGCACACGGAACCATTTCTTAGGGCACGTGAGGCGTTGCCCTGTCAGCTCCAGCGTGCTTGTGTGCACTGGCCAGCTGATTTAGGCCTTATTTGAGGCCATTTTTCGCCCTCTGGAGGCTTCAGGGAAGCCCCTGAAGCCTCTGGATGTGTGTGTGTGGGGGGGAGGCTGTTTTCACCCTCCCCAGGCTCATAGAAAGCCTCTGGAGCCTGGGGAGGGCGAAAGAAGCATGCCAAAAGCAAGGGGTCCCACACATAGCATTATGGGTGTGGCACGCCCATGCACGCCTCCCTCCGCGCTCCCCCCACTTTTGGCACACGAGCCAAAAAAGGGTAGCCATCACTGGGCTAGATCTAAGCACCTAATCTGGCCCACGAGCCTTGAATTTGACATCCCTGCACTACAGCTTCCCAGCTGTTGCTGCCTGCCTCCTGCCACCACGACTATGCCAATACCTGCGACCACCACTATTCTTCTGTTTCTCTTTGGCCACTTCATCCACATGGCTGAAAACCGCTCCCTCATCTTCCTCTCCCAGCTGCACTGAAGGTTTCAGAACACTGATCAGCCTGTTGTGTTTTGGTAATGATTACAAGGCTTTGGTATGTCAGAGAGTCTTTTTGCAGAAAAGGGCAAAGACGGAATGATGCAGAAGGAAATTATGATGAGGAGAAGTAGGCCACAAAGGACGTAGATAGTGTTGTTTGGGGATGTGGAATGCCTGCTAACAAAAATGCTCCCCCACTAGAATGATTGCGTTAAATCAAGGAGTATTGTGTTCTGCTATGGGATGTAGTTGGGGAATAAAGAATAAATTTAGATTAAGTCTAGTTATGCTTAGTTTCAGCGTATGTCAGTTATTTGCTGCAAGATCTTGTTAAAATGGTTAAAACGTTAAAACTAGGTCCCCATGGCTCGGGACCTAGTTACATGCGAGACCGTCTCCTGCCCCATACATCCCTCAGACCGATACGCTCCCACAGAGAGGGCCTTCTCAGGGTGCCGTCGACCGGACAGTGCCGACTGGTGACACCCAGGGGAAGAGCCTTCTCTGTGGCAGGCCCTGCCCTTTGGAACGACCTCTCCCTTGAACTTCGCACCATCTCCGACCTCCGCCTCTTCCGCCAGTGTTTAAAGACACATTTGTTTCATCTAGCCGGCCTAGCGTAACCTCCACTATTGACTATTTTAGATAGTTTTTAAATTTTGGGATTTTAATTTGGTTTTAGCGCAGGACGGTATTTAATCAGTTTTTAAATTTTTTACTTGATTTTGTTATGTATTTTTAAATTTTCCTGTGCGCCGCCCTGGGTCCTTTTGGAGAAGGGCGGGGTATAAATTTAATAAAATAAATAAAAATAAAAATAAAAGCATGGACACAGAGATTAAAATGCTCGGCTTGTCAGATGGAAAGTTGGCAGGTTTGTGGCTTCCGGTTCCGGCTCCAGCGGCGACAGGCTCGCCTGGGGCTCGCTCGCCGCTTTGTTGCCTTTTCTGCCCCCCCACGGGGGCGAGGCATCCGGTTACCGGAGGTCTCCCGTAGGGTCGGCTCGGAGGAGACGTTTCTCCTCACGGCGGTGGGGAGAGCGATCCCCTCCGCGACCTAGGTGAGGAGGAACATGCTGCGGGGGGTTCTCCCTTCGCCAACGGCTGCCGGCGCCATTCACTTCAATGTAGAGGGCTGAGCGGAAGAGATCGGAAGGCTTGCCGAGGCTTCAGCTGCGAGGGAGAGTGAGTTTAAAAAGACTTTTTTTTCCTTGCTGCCAGCCAGGCTGAACAGACTGGGAGGGGGGTGTTTGTTTTCAAAAAAAACCCCTCGGACTTAAGCGGCACTTAAAAATGGCTTCTCTGGAAGAGAAAGCGGAAATCTTAAATCCGGACTGTCTCTAACAAGGGAAAGTGGTATGCGGCTACTTGCAACATTGTTTCTAGGTCTGGCTGGTTAAAAAAAAATTTATTTTTCTACTCTCTCCTCTGGGCTCTGAGATGGGCGGTGGAAAGTGGCTTTTCTTTGTCCCTGCCTGACTATTTTAACTATGGAAAATTCCCAGCGTCTCTTTACAAGTGGGACTCTCTCTGGATATTAATGAAGAATTTTTTTCTTGTTGGATTTGTGATTCCTTTCTGGATTACCTTCGTTATTATAACTATTGAGCTGGAAAATTGTCTCTCTCTTGGTTCCTGAATTTTACAACGTTTCAACCTTGATCTGAACTTTTGGCTCCCGGTTAGTCTCACCAACCCCACCCTGAAAACGCCATTTTGGCTGGCACTGACTTTAACAGTTAATCATGGCTCAAGAAACAGCACTGGCAAGTTTAGAACAACGGATGGCTTCTCTTGAAACTGTTATACAAACTTTGGTAAACGAAATTCAGGCCCAGAGGGCTGAAAACATTAATTTCAAGAAGGAGCTATTGGACACAAGGAAGCAGGTGCTGGAAAACACACAGAAGACTGAAGAATTGGAAGGGGGGTTGGTGGGGGTTAAGGGAGAAATTAAAAATGTTACTAAAGAGGTTGGGGAAATAGATGGGCATGTGTCTAGGATTGATATGGAAAGAATGACATATTTTTTGAGATTTCAGAACGTTCTTGAGGAATCTGGTGAATGCCTCCCTGATCTTATGAGCACAATTTTAGCAGACTATTTACAAAAACCTAAAGATGAGATCAGGGGGGACATTGACCTAGCCTATAGAATTAACTCAGCATATGCCAGGATAAATGAAGTGCCTAGAGAGATACATGTGAAATTTGTTAGAAGGTCAACCAGAGAGGAAATCCTGAGGGCGCAGAGAGAGAACCCTTTAATTTACCAACAAAAAACGGTCACTATCTTGAAGCAGATTCCTAGAAAGATTCGAGAAGCAAGGAGGAAATTTTCCTTCTTGTCTAAAACATTGTTTGATCATGGGATTTGGTTCAAGTGGGTGACACCCGAAGGGATGCTGGTGTTCTGGGAAGGAGGAAGAGTGAGGATTAAAACAGTTGCTGAGGCGGAAGCCTTTCTTAAAAAACATTCCTCTATCCTGGGGGAAGATCCAGGGGGGACGGAGGGGGCCACGGCCCCGCCCGCTCGGGGCCAGGGAGGAGAAAAAGAAGATACAATAGCCAAGAGACTTAGATCGAAAAAATAACTTTGCCTTGATTTTTCTGAACAATTTTGCATAATATCTGTATCTGGATTTTTTGTAAATGTCTGACAGCATGGAATTGAGAATTTAGGTATATGTACTTGCTTTTACCTTGTAGTGTTATGAAAAATGTTTTTTTTTTGTTATCTTTTTATTGTGTATTTTGAGGTCTCGGAAGGGCCGACGACTCTGACGTGAATGCTCTCAAAATTTCTTTGTATCCCTTACCCTACCCTATAGAAAAATGTAAAACCAATAAAACTTTTTCAATAAAATAAAAAAAAAGAAAGTTGGCAGGTTTGAGACCGGAGCTCCACATGATGGGTCCTGTCCTTCACACAACTCTTGCCAACCTAGCGGTTTGAAAGCATACAAATAGAGTAGATAAATAGGTACCACTTCAGTGGGAAGGTAAAAGCACTCCATTGATGTCATGCTGGTCACATGACCATGAAAATGTATTTGGACAGCAGTAGCTCTATTGGCTGGAAACACAGATGAGCACCACGCCCTATAGCAGCAATGACTAGCAGAGTAAAATCCCCAGGGACACCTTTACTTTTACATTGTTAAGCAAATGCTTCAAAGGTCTGCTTAGCACGATGTTGCTACACTTAGTAGGGAACACATGGATTAGTTAATTAATGAGCATTTAACTATTATTGTTAAATACTGCTGGACTTAAAATTGACTCCCAGTGGTTTATATAACAAAAATATAACAAAATAGCAAATACACAGAAGCCATTAAAAACATCAATAACCATATATGTGATTATTCACTTATATTCTGGAACAATTCTGTGTTTAATTGTTTCAGGCAGGCCCTCAATGAGGGTGGAAATCTAGCGTTGGGGGGTGGGAAATGCAAGAAGCAATATTCACTGATCACTGCTATGCCCTTAACTTCTTAGACTGATTGTGTCTATATGTACACATATATACATATTTCTAAACGTTGTGCCTGGAGTAGCCCTCTCTGTAGGGTCTCTATTGATGATTAAAGGTTGGTATCATAGATTCAAAAGAAATCCCTATGGGAATTATGTAGCCCTATATTAGTGATTGTAAAAGAAGACAAGTTTTATTTAACATCAACATTTGGAGAGGAACATTCATTGCATTCTAACTGTGTCTGAAAGGTTGAAAATGTAAATAAGTGTCAGCCTCCGCTTTCCTGTTTGCTTCGGCTGCCATGTGAAATGGGGAAGGAGGGGCTTTGATTTACAGAAAGGAGTACATTATCACCATCTACTTCGCATACCAGTGGCTGGGGCCGTGCGGTAGTCAAGGTCAACGGTCTTGCATGCCATCCTGATGATGCTCCTTGAAGAGGCGACCCACATGAAACCTGAGGGGCTTGCGCATTGGACAATGGGGTGGGGGTTATTGGGAAAAAGGGGTTGGACATATATTGATATGTATGCTTCCGCGCTTAAACGCTTCAGACCTTGCTTAGCATCTATGCTATTCATTTCATAACCAGTAAAAGTACTTTTAATTCCATCCAAAATGGAGTTGAGGGGTTTCTTTCTTGGTTATCGTTAGAAGCAGACCTGACATTAAGATTATCAACATAGCAACAAATGAAATTGTAAAAAAAAAGTATGATTAATTTAATTATCATTATAGTTATTCTTTCTTTGACCTTTTTAATCATAACCTCCATGTAGCAATATGATGATACAAAACTCATGATCAATGGCTTGAGCAATCTAATCTCATAATCAATTGATGCAAAATTGTTGTTTCTCCAGGAAGGAAGGAAGAAAGGAAGGAAGGGAGGGAGGGAGGGAGGGAGGGAGGGAGGGGAAGGGAGGAGGGATTGTTTCTATGTCACAATCACTATCAAACTCTATCTACTCTTGGCTTTCCTTCAAACACAGTCGAAACTGTTTCTGGAAAAGTAAGAACCATCTGTTAATGTTGACCATGTGGAAGAGAGTGTCTGCATAAAATATTCATTTCTTATAGTTGCCTGTGATTTTTCCAAAGCTATTTCAATTAATTGTATTATTTTTCTTTTCACCATAAAGAACAAAGAAAATGAACGTGTGTGCAGATGTCTTGTGTATAGATAAAACCTGAGGAACCTAAAAGGAGAATTAGATTGGCATCATCATCCTTATTGAACTTCTAGAAAAGAGATACAGGAAATCTCACACACACACACACCGCCCATTTAATGCTTAATTTTACAAAAATAAGCAAAAAGGAAAATGTAGTCTCTGCCCTGCCACACTCTTACTCACCCAGTCTTTTAGAAATTACATGTCCAAACTTTCACAATACTCACATTGCAGTGAAACCCAGAAATACTATCAAGTTTGAGTGTCCATGACTTCAATTTATTTATCCCAGGAGAGAGGAATTTTATTTTGCCATTTCGTATAAGCTATCACGACTCAGAGTCTTTGCCTCTGAATTCTCCATGTTGGGCATTTTGAGCTGGTTGTAATATTCAGCTGCTTGAAGTACTATAATTCTGCCTGACTCCAACTCAATGTAGTTGAAAACATTAAAATGAAACATTTGCTTTTCACATTTTCTATGCAACTGCCAAAAAGAAGTTGATTGACTTCCTTGCGGTGAGATATGGGAGCAGCAAAAGCATGTAGAGCTTATGAAAATCTTTAGCACAGAAATACACATGCTTCTTTTTTTTGTGGGGGGAGGAGAGAATTATTATCAGAAGCATGAAGAACTCATGTTCATTTTTTTAACCATTATGCTTATGCGTAACCGACTCTGTTTGAAAGGCTGGCTTAATCCAGGGTTCTTCTAGAAAATCAGCCAGAAAGTCAGTTTGGTGCAATGGTTAAGGCATCAGGACACAAACGGGAAGACGTGAGTTCAGTTAATTTATTTTACTGCCATTGCACCTTGTACAATGAAATTAAATGCCATCATCAGTGTACATCATACAAAAGAAAACTATTAAAATAAAACAAAAACACACATCCTTCACATTCTATGCAGCTGAATTGAAAATCCCTGATACTGCTTTAGCATTGCACTATATCCAAGGGTGGGCTGCTACAGGTTTGGGAGAAACCTTGGTAGCTAACATTGTGGCCGGTTCAGAGAATTTCCAAATCTCACCTCTGGCTGGCTCCTCCCTCTCCACCCTGCCCCTCCCATCCCACCCATCCCAGGAGTCTTCACGCGGCCCGTTTTGGATGTGAGGTAAGTGCAGGTCCCGCGTGAAGGCTCAGAGAGAGGGGAAAATGGGCCACCCAGAAGTTCTGGAAGGCCAGAAATGAGCCTGTTTCCAACCTCCAGAGGTCCTCCAGAGCCTCCTCCTAGGAAAGCCTCTGGAGCCTGGGGAAGGTAAAAACGGCTGCCCTGCTGTGGTGCAGGAGGCCGACTACGCCATGGCCAGCATGGGCACACCCACCCAGCAACTGGCCAGAGTACCCGTTGCTGAACTTTTTGAAGCCCACCCCTGACTATAACGTAGAATCCAGTCCCACCCTGGACATGAAGCTAGCCAGATGACCTTGGGCCAGTCACTTTCTCTCAAGTTCCTCTGAAGGAAGCAATGGCAAAACACTTCTGAAAAGCTCTGCCAAGAAAACTCCAGGGACTTCTCTGGGCAATCTCCAAGAATAGGACACAATTGGGTGGAAGGAAACAAACAAACAAACAAACAAAAAAAGCCAAGATTAACTAAAGGCTAATATCAAAACATGGTGAGCAACCAATTAGCAACATACTTGCATAAGAGTTAAGACTAAAGAAAAGGAGAAGGAAGGGAAAGCAGTTTATAGGAAACAAGCACTTAGCAAGCAGGTCTTCATATTACAAGTGCTGCTGGGAATCTGAAGTCAAAGAAAATGGAGCCACACCTCTCCTATTTCTTTTGTCTTTCAATCACAATGTTGATCTTGTACTGCATATCCCCCAAATCGCCCTCTGAGCACTAGCACATATTTTCTTCTCTCTCCATCCCTCCAGGCCTCTTTAATTGCCTCTTTAATTGCCTTTTCCTCTTATTTACAGTCTCCCCATAGAGATTTTGCTCTGTCCAACTTAACAGTGTTTAAAATTGCAACCCCTATCAGTTCCGCGTAATTTTCCTGAACTGGATCTTTGAGCCGCATTGATGCAGCAGAAAATGACAGTCAAGGTCATGATTATGTTTGCAGCATAGCCAGAGATGCAGGCAGGGAGAATTAACTGATTTCCCCCCACTCCCCCCAACGTGGTCTCAGTGGCTAGGAAGACTCGATTTTACAGAAGTCTGTAATTGTCAGCTTCTATTTTCAGTCAGTTCTAGTAAGTCGCTGCTGTCTCTTTGAACTTCTGCTTGAAAATGACAGCCCTTATTATCTTGGCAATGGCACAGACAGTCGTGTTTCATATGTGTTTTTGTCACTCACCCCTGTGACTCTGGTCTCTGGTCAAATTCTCAGTATTGTTTCTGACATAGAAATTTTGATGCCAAGTACTATCTCTAGGAAGAAACATATGACTAGATGGCTCTCCGGCAGCAATTCCTACACAAAGCAGTGATATCCTATGAAGTGTCTCTGAGTAATGCTTTAATCCCCACCCCATCCATGGTAAGCAAAGATGAGCCCTTGGTAACCCCTTTAAGGAAGGGTTGTGAAACCTGTACCTTCCAATCCCCAAAATGTCTTTCTTCGGAATTAAGATACTGGCTGGAGTAATGTTGGCTGGATTAAACTGGTGGGACCATAGGAAATGTAAATTATTTGCTTTGGTCTCCACTGGAAATTAAGGAACTTTCTCCTTGCCTCTGTTTTCCATTTCTTCTGTACAAAATGTGAATAGAGATAACAAAGACAGCTTTGTACGTTGTAATTATAAATTTTCAGATAAGGGTCTTCTAAAGAAATTGATGCTTATATTCATCCTCTCTCTAAAGATATCAACCCAATTCTAAAAGACAAGAAACTATGGACTTTATAAAGTGAATCATGATATACAAATGAGTCCTAGAGAAAGTTAGAGATTACAACCATCTAACCTTTTTATACCTAATTTTCCAGCAGAATGATCGTAGTTGTAGCAGAATGCCTAAGGCACATCAGACAAAGGTAATAGCCAAGTATTTATTTTTGCTGTCAGAACTTTATTGAATTTCAGAAATATAAAATAAAAATAAAAAAAATAAAAAAGGGTAAGTGGGGGGAAGCAGGGTAATGCTAAGGGGTGTAGATAAAAAGGGGAAAATGTACAGAAAAAAGCAACTTCCGACTTGTTTGATACAGATGCAAACCTGAAACATGCATCCAATTTGGTGTAGTTGTAAAAGTGCTGACTGAGAAACCAGGAGACTGTGAGTTCTAATCCTGCCTTAGAAATGAAAGCCAACTATATGACTTTGGGCCAGTCACACTCTCTCAGCCCAATTCTCCTTACAGAGTTGTTGTTGGGGAGAAAATAGAAGGAGGAAGGAGTATTATGAATTGCTGTCACCTTGAGTTACGTATAAAGTAATAAAGGTGGGATAAAAACCTGATTAACAAAATAAATAATTTAACAAAAAATATGATGACTCATTGAATTAGAATAAAACATAGCAGAGAGTACTTCTATAATCATAAATAGATCTAGCCATTGAATCCCAAGTTTAAAATTTCTTTGTTTCATGCAAAAAAAAATCTAGCCAAGTACAGTCATTCAAAGTTACAAAGGCACTGAAAAAAAGTGATTTATGACATGGCTGTTCCAGCATCCCCATGGTCATGTGATCAGAATTCAGATGCTTGGCAACTGGTTCATATTTATGATGGTTGTAGTGTCCTGGGGTCATGTGATTACTTTCTGCGACTTTCTGACAAGCAAAGTCAATGGGGAAGCCAGATTCCCATAACAACTGTATTATCAATTTAACAATTGCAGTAATTCAATTGTGTCAAGAAAGGCTGTAAAATGGGGCAAAATTTATCTAACAATTGTGTCACTTAACAATAGAAATTTGGGGCTCATTTGTGATCTTATTTCATGGACAACCTGTATTTATTTACAATATAGTTATACAGTGGTGAGCCATCAACTCTATCTATGTATTATTATTAAATAGGACTCATCAACTCTGCAACATTTCCTGTGGTACTCTGGATTCTACCACAAATAAAAGTCTAGGAGTTCCTTGGGGATGCTAAGAGCCAGGTCTAATTCATATTCCCAAGAATTCCATAGATCACCGAAATTAATAAACATACTTTATGAAACTCTGAAAAACTAACTGATACCTGCCAGCATGGAAATGTTTAAAATATAACAATGCAACTTAAAAAAAAAAACCCACATAGAACCGTGATGGCGAACCTATGGCACAGTTGGCATGTAAAGCCATTTGTCAGGGCACACGAGGTGTTTCCCTGTCAGCCTTCTTTTGAGGGCATTTTTCACCCTCTGGGGGTTTCCTTGAAGCCTCCGAAGTGCTAAAATCGGCCCTATGGGCAAACTGGAAGTTTGGAAACATATTTCTGGTTTGCTCGTAGGGCTGATTTTAGCACTCTGGAGCCTTCAGGGAAGCCTCCTGAAGGCCCCTGAAGGCTCCAGAGGACGAAAAACGACCCTATGAAGTCAGTGCCTGAATTTCTGGTTTGCCTCTAGGGCCGGTTTTTCATGCTCCAGAGGCTTCAGGGAAGCTCTGAAGCCTCCAGAGAGCCTCCGGGGGAAGAGGGTGTTTTTGTCCTCTCCATGCTCCTATAAAGCCTCTGGAGCCTGGGGAGGGCGAAAAAAGCATGCCAAAAATGGGGGGAGTGCTGGTCATGCATGCATGCAAGCTGGGGTCATGCACCCATAGCATTATGGGTGTGGCATGCCCATGCACGACCCTCCTGTACTCCCCCTGCTTTTGGCATGCAAGCCAAAAAAGGTTTGCCATCACTGATATAGAAGATTGGGATCCTTTGAACTCCAAGTGGTGAAGCTTCAGATGAATTATCATCAATCTTTCCTATTAAACTTCAACTAGATAATCAGAAATTATATCTGTATTTATAAGTGCAGAAGTAGCAAATTAGTGCTTACAGTTGATACAGATTCTGCCAATCAACCTTAGCCACACCTGGACAGCTAGATGGGCTTATAAGTACTTGGATGAACTAAGACCATTAGGAAATTCCAGGACTGTCTTTGAATTGAAAAAGCATTCCAAAAGAAGACAATGCTAAACCACATTCTTTCACTGGCAAGAAAATTACACAAAAATGAACCTGATTGAAATTTTACTTACTAATATTTATCTTTTCCTTTTATTTTTAACTAAAGCAAATAGTACATGGACTCTATGCTAGAACCTGCTGGAATGAAGATGATGGAAGTCTTTCTTGTGTGTGATTGCTTTCTATATTTCTCCAAAGTTATGGAAGCCTCTTCTTGTGGAGCTCCCACTTTTATTTGCTTCAAGAAAAGTAATAATCCTTTCAGCAGCAGCAGCAGCAGCAGCAGCAGAAGGACAAGGAGATGTATTTGTTTCTCCTGTAACTCAAGTGACTCCAGAGATGGTGGAGTAACTGGGATATAATTTCTTGACTTGCACTATAGCATCCCTTCAGTTTTTTGATATTTCCACATTAATGAGTTCCTCACTATAATGACAAATGTAATCCTTAAGTGGTATTCAGAATTCAAAACCAGCTATAATTTTCACAGAACTGATTTTTTTTTTTTCTTGGCTGGAGGAAATAGACAGAAACGTTCAGTTCAGCTTGCAGGCCATTGTATATTTGTAAATGCTGATGGCACATATCAAGTTTAGAATTCCTCAGATGAAATCTGATGAACTCCAGAAGGTCCCAATGTTACAAATAGTCTGAAGTTAGCCTGAGGAAATGGGAGGGTAGAAACCTCTATTTACAGGAGTCTTTACTTTTAGCGTCTCAACTTGTAATTCAAATAATGCCTTTGTTGGTCTATTCATCCCCCTCCTTCTGCATGGTATTGAGTTCAGTTGACTGTATCACACTGACACCTCAGTTGCATTTGAAACTGCATCCAACTGGCTCTTGTGTGTGTTGCCATGGCTGCCTAAAAGGGAAGTCTTTCATAAGTGTGTGTTTCATTCCCTTGAGCTTCAAACATCTGCCTCTAACATCTGTTTTTCATCAAAGCAAAATCCCATCAATGGACAATATGGTACAGATAAAAAGAAACCTGCAAGTGTTACATTGACAACTGAGATTGCAACTTTCTTCTTCCTACTTAGATCTTTTGCCAAAGAACCCAACTTGTCATTTCAGTTTTTCCAGGAATCACCTTCTTTTATCCCCTAAACCCTCAAGCCCTCTTCCCATAATCTGGTCAGTTAAAAATCTTCAGTATTTGCAGGCCCAAGAAGCCCAAGTAAAATTGTAGGACTAGATATATTACACTCATCCAAATCATCTGATTGTTGTAATGTAATATAATATTTTTTCTTCCTGACCTTTCTTTTTGATTCAATGGACTTTGCCTTCTTAACTGACTTTATTTTTCGATTATACGAAGTTATATTATTTTGTATTAAAAACTTTGTGGTACTAGTAGTTGGAATGTTGATAAATCACATGCAAAAACATCGCTCACCTACAGAGTCCCTTGTTTGTTTGCACTCCCATAAAGTTAACAGACTTTATGGACCTTCAATGAAAACTGGGCTGCAATCTATTTCTCCAGTTTAGCCAACTGATGTGAAGCTTCTTATAACAATGCAGATAAAAAGTAGCTATTTAGAAGTTATCCAAGTTTTGTCTACATTCTCATTCCATTAAATAATAATGGAACCTTCATTTTAGCAATGTTCCAAAACATTAAAGTCATTTATTCATATCTGGGCTTTTATGATTTATCTCTTTCTAGAGAGGTAGCAGAACAATAGAGAATCATGTGATTTAGAAGCAGCCACATTAATTTTGGCATGAGACATGTCACTATTTCTATAGGATAGTTTTTATGCAATTCAGATTTTGATTTTATAAATGACTAACCATTTATTTTTCAAGGAAGGCAAGGAAGGTTAGGTTCTAATCTTCCTTGTCTCCAATATGTAATACTCTTTGTCCATAAATATGTGCTAAGAATTACATATGCCTATAATATGAGCAATGCATAGAGTAGGTCGCCTACAAATGTTTGCATGTATACATAAATTTTGTCAACCATGTCTCTGTGCTTAAAACATGGAATTTTAAATCTCTCATCCATTTATCCCCAAAATAAATTCAAATAAATTATCTAGAGAATTGGAGGTTTTCAAAAAGAAATTTATGTCTGTAGGATTTGACTTAATACAACACATATTTTTAATTTTACTAATTGCTAAATCTAAATATTTGTGTTTCATAAAAGATAAAACATCATAGTAATACAATTAAATCATGTATTTCACAAATGTTAATAAATCCATGAAAGAAGAAAATATATAAATCAATTAGAGACATTGATGTAAAATTACAGAGCCATATATATTAGACCAGGGATGTTAAACTCGTGGTCCACAGGCCGGATGCATCACATGTTGGCCACACACACACAGGCACACACACCATTTTAGCGAAGGGGAGAAAGCATCAATATGTCATGTGATGACATGACGACATTAGTTTGACACCCCTGTATTACACCATACATCTAGTGAAGGTAGAAAATAATTTAAAGACTGGTTTGGATGTCCATGAGGTCCTGTATCACAGATATTAGCATCATAAGTCTAATAGATTCCAGTCAATGTAGCAAGAGAATTGATAGGAATTTGGGTCCTTTATCTGGGCATATGACCCTGGATAATCACCAGGAGCAATCAAAATACCAATTGGGTAAACTCTGCAGTGAGATATTAATATTAGTCCAGGCCTCAGACTGGAAGACAAGAAGTAAGAGAAAGACACAACTTTACATAGGGTTACATCTGTATGAATTCTTTCTTATTCTCAGTCAGAACCAACAATAAATCAAAGGCGATTGTTTTTATTGATATTTGTATTTTGTTCGTTGAGGATTTTTTTGCTTTGTTGTTTTACAAATGTGAGAAAGGCAACTAAACCTCTTGAATTAATAAATAAAGAAATAAAGAGGGATGTTTAAAAGGATACAGAATAAAAATATATGTTATGTTGTTTACTACTAAAGTGAAACATTCTTAAGATGTTTCTTTAGTGGCCTTATTTGTATATGTCAACCCTTCGGGGTAGATCACACTAGGAAACTAATGATGTGTAGGTCAGTGTTACTTTTATTACAACAGCTAGAATAACAGACTCTTGCAAGTCTGAATGTGTGTTTCCCCATTCCCCCCACTTTGTCTTAGTGTGAACTCAGGTCTTCTCCCAGATGTTTATTCATGCCACATTCTTGGCCCAGACTCAGGTCCTTCATATTTGACCATTGCTTGTCAGTGGTTCTTCCTCCTGCTCTTCAAGGATATTCCATTTTCCCTCTACAGTGTATTAATCTAGATTTTGTTGTGGTTATAAGTTTATACTTACATTGTTTTTCCATCTTTTAATGCTAATTGAAATCTATTGGTTCCTGACAAGACAGGTTCACCCCCCAAAAATGTAAATATTGCAGAAGGGTATGTGTCTGGGGGGACTTCCAGAAGCATCAGAAAAGGGAAATAATTTATAGCTTTTGGGAGTGATGGAATAGGGAGCATGGACATGCTGAAGGAAATGTGAAACTTGTATTTTTTCTTCATTCATCAATAATGCAGAAGAAAACATTCTCATTTAGAAGTCACGTCCAGTGGATTCGCCACAACCTCCCATAGCTCCTCTCTGCGCAACAGCAGACTGCACTTGGTGGACCAGGAAACGTAGTTGGTGCCATCCAGCCGACTAATAACTGACAAATTTGGACCTTGGACTTGTGCCATCTTCACCAGAGTAGTTTGTTGTGTTCAACAACTTTTCTATAACTGTAACCGGTATTACACTGTGCAGCCTGGGCCCATAACCAATGTTAGCAACTCTGGGTTCAGAACCAGTGTTACAACTCTGGTCCCTTAACCAGTGTTAGCAAATAAATGCGGAATAATTCACTGGACAGTAAAGAGATATGTTGCTTTAACCACAAACAAACTCTACAAACTCTGATAGTAAGAAAATAAATGGTCTTTACTTTGTAGCAACTAATATACTTCTTCCAATTAACTTCTCAAACACATAACAGTTCTTCACCAAACAGAGTTTATCTTACAGTGATGCAAACAAATCCTCCTCCTCCTTCTTCAGTCACAGCTCCTCAGCACAGGGAATTGAAAATGGAGGGACTGTGATTCTGAGCTTCCTTTATGGTAGAGCTTTACCAATCAGCCAATCAGAATTTAAGACAGTTCTTAAAGTTACATAACTCCTTAGGAACATAGGCTAATATATATTGTCAACCCAATATAAGGCTGAATATCCTAACAAGAAGTACTAACATTCTTCAGCCAATTGGGACAAAGCAGAGAAATTCTTCTACATTAATATGAATTGAAGCGTGTGGTTTTTTTCCTTCCTGCAGCAGGCTCAAGCCAGCTAAATTGAGACCTTAGTATTAGATCAAGTGACCTTCAGTTTGACTAGAAGAACCTTCCTGCACATGGATCTGGGAAGTCTGCTTAATTCAACAACGATTGTTCCTTTAATAGGCACTTCTTTCTTTCTGGCCATTAAGCAACTGCAAAGAAAGAAGTATGTAAGAATAATCTGTGATCCCACAAAGGCTTTTAAAGCCCACAAGGCAGTCAGGGCCCTGCGGCATAGAGTGTCCATAGCATCCATGTCATGTTTGTGATAAACCTCAATTTGAAATGCTCCAAAACATTTGCAATCAAATGTGTCGGGCAAGCCAACCTTGCTATGAATGCTGAGATGGTTTCAGTTTGAAAAGTAAGCCAGCAAGAACTTCCTTTGAGAGGTTAGTGAGGATTTGAAAGAACTGTTCCTACACAATTCCAGCCTCCATGTAGGACCAAAAGCATTTGCAAGTTTGGAAGTATGTTGGTTCTATAAGCATAATTACGTCACATGTCAAGGGTCCCCGACTTCTGATCTGTGTACTGGCACCAGTTTGCGGCATGCCAGAAACCTGGCTGCATAAACAAGTGAAGCCCCATTTGCAAGATACAGGCAGCATGCAAAACCACAGAACAACCTCTCTTCATGGAACTGATCCCTGGTAGCCAAAAGGTTGGGGGCCACTGACATATGTTATAAACCTTTTAGCCTTTTGGGGAACAGTTTAATTCTTGTGCTTATCAAAACCATATGACATACCCTTGAAGAAAGTAGCATTTTCCTCAGCAAGTGTTTCATATTTGGGAACAGCCATTGCTCTTTGTTCCATTGGAACTATTAAAAAAAAAAACGGAGCCTTAAATTGCCTCTCAGGATATCCGCCAATGTCATCTTTTGGAAAGATGTAGTTATTGCTTATTTCTGCTGGACACCACCACCACCACCAAGGAATAGGACCAACCAGCCACTTCAAATGGTGGATTGGATGGGTGATGAACTGGAATCAAGTCCTCATCCATTGCTTTTCTGACTGCCTTTTCAATCTGGAGCAGAAGATTTGTTATGTCTGAAGCATATAATCTCTGGATGAAGTAGCTACCTTGATGTACTGCTCTAGGGGCATCTTCAAAGCAATGTATTTTGTGATAGGTACAGCAGTGATAGGAGTTCTCCTCCCATCCCAGATGACATTTCCTTGGTTGTCCCTGATAAGATAAACTAAAGGTAGGGGGCCGGAAGATATTTTGTTCTCAAAATGCCCACATTTGTTTCCAAATTCAAAGATAAAAGCAAAAGCATGAGTCCCGAGACTTTTGTTTCAATGCCAAAACAAAACTTACTGGTTTAGATATTATTTTCCAGAAGGATTTTAAAAGATGGTAATTCTTGTGTTAAGTGTTTTCCTTGCAAATTGAGCAGCAGGTATAGACTTAATGAAAAATGCAGAGCAGGAGATTTCTCCAGAATGTCATTGTTTTCAATGATCAGTAGGAGCACAGCTGACCTGAAATGTTTTGACAAAATGTTTTGAGTGGTGCTTTGTTCTGGTTTCAAAACAAATATAATTTCCCTTTGGGGCAATCTCCCTAGTATGTAGCATGCGAGCCTCGTCATATTTGGTGTATGGATAACAGAAATACAAAAGGTTAGTTCTTAGTTCATGCATTTTCAAAACAAGAGTTATAAGAAATCAAGCTGAGCTTGAAAATAAAGTAGGAAACATGATCTTAACACATCACAGTTTTACTAGTAACACACATGAGCTACATGCGTTGGAAAAGGAATTCATGATGGATCAGCTACAGAAATGTTTCATCTTTTTAATTTAAAAAGCTCTTTCGGCTTTTTAATGCTGGTATGTAGAAAACTTCATATCTGATTCTGATTCTTTTCCTCTTGGTTGTGTAATCTCAAATGTTTGCACATCAGTGTATAAAAGTCATCACAGATCTGGGAGAGATGCTTAAAAGGGCAAGCAAAATTATCAGAGGGCTGGTGCCATATGGGAATTTCAGGTTATTACCTCGCAGTGAAGGAAGGTTGACATGGAAGAGATATATACAATCAGACACTGGTTTAGATACTGTGAATGTAGCTATTTTGCAGTTAATCCTCAATTTAGTGACCACAATTCGAAACTGGTAACTTGGCCAATAAACTTCATTGCTAAGTGAAATTGTGACTATGCTTATGAACGTACTTCACTTTCCCTGTTTTTACAGAGCTGAGAAGGTTGTAAATGCAAGGAGTAGTCACAAAGCTACTTTTTTTTATCACCATCCAACTGAATGGTCGTTAAATGAGACAGTTGCTAAACAAAGACTTCCTCTACTTCCTCTCTTACAGGACTGTACATTCAAACAGTATCCTTGTCAGACTCAGGACTGACAAGGATACTGCTTTAACTCTGAGTACATAGTTAAACTGTATTAGCCTTTTGTTTCTTGCCTGGGTCTCTACCATATATATTCTAGAATTTGCACCATTTTTCTTTTCAAAATGCTTCTTTCAGGGGTGGGTTGCTACAGGTTCACCTGGGTTCAGGTTATCCCACCCTTAGTTGGCCTTACCCACCTCACCCCACTCCTCCCATCCTGCCCCTCCCCTCCCAGGTGTCTTCACGGGGCCTGTTTTGGATATGAGGTAAGTGCAGGGCCCATGCGGAGGCTCAGGGAGGGGAAAAAAAGGGCTTCCTAGAAGTTCCAGAAGAGGGCCTCCAGAGTCTGCGGGAGGCAGTTTTTGCTCTCCCATAGGCTCAAGGAAAGCCTCCAGAGCTTGGAGGAAGGCAAAAATACTCCCCCTCCCCACCATGGTGCAGGAAGCCAACTAGGCCACACCCACCATGGCCACGCCCACCCAGCAATCAGGCAGAGAACCTGTTGCTGACATTTTTGAAGCCCACCCCTGGCTTCTTTCCCCATTGGCAATCCATTAAATGTTTCTGTAGCTTTGTATTTAACTTTTCCTCCCTTCCTCCTAGATTCCTCCCTTCCTCTTAGATGCAAAACAGAGGTGCAATTTATTCTTGGGAAGTGGTAATTTTGAAAGAAAAATATTGCTTTGGAATGTTCAGGAAGTAATAATAGCAACATACCATATCAAACTCAAGCAGATGAATTAGTCTCATAAGGTTTGATTTCCCATTTTAATTTTATTGAAAGGGAAAAGTGATATTTTCTAGGATTCTGAGGGCAAATATATATTTATTCAGTTCAGAAAAGTTGGTGGAGGGCTTTCCTGCTGGGTTTTTAATGAATTATGCGAGCACTTCAATATATAATTACAGAGGGTGCATAATTTTTTTTTAAAACTTATTCATTCTCATGATTGTAATTGTAACAGAAGGATCTTGACAAACTTGAACATTGGGCACTATCTAACAAAATGAAATTCAATTGTGAAAAAAGTAAGGTTCTATATTTAGGCAAGAAAAACAAAATGCACAGGTACAGTATAGGTGGTACCTTGCTCAATAGTAGCAACTGTGAGAGGGATCTTGGAATCCTAGTGGACAACCATTTAAATATGAGCCAGCAGTGTGCAGCAGCTGCCAAAAAAGCCAACACAGTTCTAGGCTGCATAAACAGAGGGATAGAATCTAGATCACGTGAAGTGTTAATACCACTTTATAATGCCTTGGTAAGGCCACACTTGGAATACTGCATTCAGTTTTGATCGCCACGATGTAGAAAAGATGTGGAGACTCTGGAAAGAGTGCAGAGAAGAGCAACCAAGATGATTAGGGGACTGGAGACGAAAACACATGAGGAATGGTTGCAGAAACTGGGTATGTCTAGTTTAATGAAAAGAAGGACCAGGGGAGACATGATAGCAGTGTTCCGATATCTCAGAGGGTGCCACAAAGAAGAGGGAGTCAAACTATTCTCCAAGGCACCTGGGGGCAGGACAAGAAGCAATGGGTGGAAACTAATCAAGGAGAGAAGCAACTTAGAACTGAGGAGAAATTTCCTGACAGTTAGAAAAATTAACCAGTGGAACAGCTTGTCTCTGGAAGTTGTGAATGCCCCCAACCCTGGAAGTCTTTAAGAAGATGTTGGATAGCCATTTGTCTGAAATGGTATAAGGTTTCCTGCCTAGGCAGGGGTTGGACTAGAAGACCTCCAAGGTCCCTTCCAACTCTGCTATTGTATTGTATTGTATTTTATTTCACTGCAAAACAAAAAACAAAAAAACCACCCTAAACTTTGATGGGACCTACAAACCATATCACACAATGCATTGATAACATGAAATCTTTTTTTGTTTTTACTGACAACATTTCTATCTATCCACAAATTGCACAGAGAAACATTTGGTTGGCCAATATGGCTGTCTGTTAATTAGTGCCATTGGGGGAGGACATTACTGTTGCTGGAGAATACCTGGATAGATTCTAATTTCAACAAATGAGAAGCAGCAGTGCCTTTGAATGAAGAAAGATTTAGCACTCCATTTTCAGTCCAGAACTGATTCTCGGCACACTCTATTTTTACATCTCTCTCATACTATCTCTCTGTCATTTTTTATTTTTTTGGCTCGCCTTTAAAGAAAAAGAAGCAGAACATTCCAGTGAGTGAACTGAATTGCAAAATATTAGTTCATTCAGTTATTAGCTTGTTTGTCATAACTTCCACTTCACATTTTCCCCAAAGAGAATAAAAACTGCAAAAGGATCATAAAATGGATGAGAGGAATCCAAAAAGCAAATAAAATAAGACCGAGCAGGGCCACAAAACTGTATTGGAAGTGTAATCAATAAATATCCTGTCAAATTTTACAGCTCCAACATTTTAGCTATGGCAGTAGACTATATGCAATAGTTAGAAAGTGAATGGAATAACCTATATGTTTTAAGAAACAAATCTGGAAAAGGGAAGGGAAGGGAAGAATCATGGGTATTCATTTTGAGAACATAAGAAATACCCAAAGCCATAATTCAATGTGATGGACATATGGGTATAAGACAGTGTTTCTGTTTCTTTAATAAATAAACCATTCAATGTAATTCATTTTTATGTAACTTGTTTAGATGTCCTTTAAATTTGAAACTATAAATTTTGAAGAAAACTCTTTAACAGGGCTCATATTGAATGTCTTGTTGCAAGGCAAGGCATCTCAAGTCAGCTATTTGTAACCCATACTTTTAATTTCTTATTAATAAATTCATAAAGGAGGCGAAATGGCTGAATATCTTGAGTCTGATAGCATGTAGGCGCTTTGCGTCCTGATTTACACAGGGATTCCAAAATCATCAGAGTAAGAATCATGGAATTATACTGAGAATTGTAAATCAAGCAATGCTATTTTCCCTAATCAAAGCTGGAAGACGTAGTTCTCTGAGGATTAGTTCACATACATGCATATTTATATAATTTTGTATCCCATTGCCTAGTGGCACATAGTTGATGTTGTATTGTGTTTCTGTTGGCAATCTTTCTAAGATATTATAGCCCATGAACATGAAACATTCAGTAGGTATTTAATCAGCATCTAGGACCTAAACATAGTGCTGAAGCTATGGCAGCGTATCTAGGAAACAGAACACCAAAGTGGCAACAAAGAAAAGTTGGCATTGCAAGGACGTTTCACTGTAATTTATTCTCCTCTTTCATTGCTCTAATATAAAAGCTTTCTTCTACACATACATTTTCCCTATATGTATGCACTTTTTTTCCAATACTTCTTTCTCAAACGTATGTCGTTTTTTATGAACTGTTTGCACCAAAGACAGATTCAACTTCTGTCATCAGTGCTATGACAGAATCCATATTCACAGATCAGGCCACTTTGTTCTAAAAGAATGTTACAGTGGATTACATTCCTAACCTTAACATGGAATTTATAATCTTCACAGATGATAAGCAGAATGTTTTGACCTAAAGTGCATCATCTTATACTAGTTTACATTAAGCAGCATTTTAGTGCCACTATCTGTTTCTCCGTTTTGTTTATAATAAAAATATATTTGTAATATCAGCAATTTTGGCCACTACACCACTCATCCCAAAATTCCAGATCACTCATAAACATGAACTATTCTATTCTATTCTATTCTATTCTATTCTATTCTATTCTATTCTATTCTATTCTATTCTATTCTATGTTCCATGTTCCATGTTCCATGTTCCATGTTCCATATTCCATATTCCATATTCCATATTCTATTCTATATTCTATTTTTAATTTCTGACCCCCAAAAAGGCCTCTCTTCTAATTTCATGGAAGCAAAGTTTACCCAGACACTTTTCCAAGTCTTCATTCCCACACACATTAATAAACAACTTTATTGAGCTCCAGCCTCATTTTACATCAACACCTCTAGGGAAAGCCATGTCTTCAAGGCTTTCTGGAAGATTATAAGGGCAAGGGCATTACTTATGGAGGTCCTGATAGATGATAACATTTAAGAGAAGGAACTTGGAGCACAGCCATGCTATATGACCCAGTAGAATCAGCAGAAACCTTCAGCTGACCTATCCTGCAAATAACTTGGTCAGTACCATTCAGGGTTTTAAATGTGATAGTCAACATACTGAATTGCACCTGGAAAGAAACTGGCAGCCAATTGTGTGATGTAAGAGTAGTAATATCCAGATGGTCTTGAAGTGCAGCTCCGTGTAGAATGTATCTCAATAATATGGAAAGAGCTTTGGGCATAAGTAATCATGAGAAAGACATTCCTGTCCAGGGAAGAACACCTGCTATACAAGGCAAATGTGTGCAAAGCCTCCCTCTCCTCAGTCATGGCTGGTATCTGCTCCTTGAAGAGAAGTTCTAAATTCTGTATCAGCTCTATCTGGGAAAATATAATCATAGCAAAGATTGGATCCAGCAGGATAAAAGTCTCAGGGCCACTTAATTTTGCTAGATTTGAGTTAGATAGTGATTTCCTCACTATCTATACGCGCCCTTGCGGCCTCTCTTGCGGTGATGAACCACCCAGGCTCCTTGGTTTACCGAGGAGCTGAGGGTGATGAAGCGCCACAAGAGACGCCTAGAGAGGAGATGGAGATCCACACGGTCTGAATCTGACCGAACACAGGTGAGAGCCCATTTACGGACTTACCTTGTGGCGTTGAGAGTGGCTAAACGTCATCACTGTGCCACTCTCATCGCATCCGCAGATAACCGCCCTGCCGCCCTGTTTAGGGTGACCCGCTCCCTCCTTCAACAGAGGGTGCGGGAAGCCCCTTTACAGGGTAGAGAAGAGGAATTTGGGGATTATCTGCAGGATAAAATCGCTCAGATTCGGAGCGAGTTAGCCTCCATCGAAAGCGGCCCAGTGGGATGCCCCAAGGCGGATCTTGAGACAGTTTTATGGGAAGAGTTTGACTCTGTTACTTCCGAAGATATGGACAGGTTACATGGGCGACTGCGAGCTACCACATGTTTATTGGACCAGTGTCCCTCCTGGCTTGTACTGGCATCCTGGGAGGTTACACGAGGCTGGCTCCAGGAGGTGGTCAACGCTTCTTTGAGTGAGGGGTTCTTGCCTACCGTCTTGAAAGAGGCGGTGGTGAGACCCCTCCTCAAGAAGCCCTCTCTGGACCCAGCATTGTTGGTAAATTACCGTACGGTCTCCAACCTTCACTTTCTGGTGAAGGTTGTAGAGAGTATGGTGGCACAACAGTTCCCCCGTCATCTGGAGGAAATTGATTATCTGGACCCGCGCCAGTCCGGCTTCCGGCCCAGGCACAGCACCGAGACGGCATTGTTCGCGTTGGTTGATGATCTCTGGAGGGCACGGGATAGAGGACATTCCTCTATCCTAGTCCTATTAGACCTCTCAGCGGCTTTTGATACCATCAACCATAGTATCCTATTGCATCGGCTGGAGGGGTTGGGGGTGAGGGGCACCGTGTTACGGTGGTTCTCCTCCTACCTCTCCGGGCAATCGCAATTTGTGTTAGCAGGAGGGCAGAGGTCGACTTCGAGACCCCTCACTTGTGGGGTGCTTCAGGGGTCGGTCCTCTCGCCTCTCCTGTTCAACACATATATGAAGCCGCTGGGTGAGATCATCCGTGGTTTTGGGATAGAGTACCACTTCTACGCTGATGATACGCAGCTGTATGTATCTACCCCAAACCATCCCAACGATGCCGTAGAGGTGATGTGCCAGTGCCTGGAAGCCGTGCAGGCCTGGATGGGAAGGAACAGACTCAGACTCAACCCGTCCAAGACCGAGTGGCTGTGGTTTCCGGCAGCCCGGTACAACCAGTTGACTCCATCACTGGCCATAGGGGGTGAACATATAACCCCTGTGGATGGGGCACAAAACTTGGGCATCCTCCTTGATGCACGGCTGTCCATGGAAGATCAAGTGACAGCCGTGGCCAGGAGGGCGTTTTACCAGGTTCGCCTGGTCCGCCAGTTGCGTCCCCTATTGGATCGGGGTGCCCTCTGCACAGTCACTCATGCCCTCGTGACATCCCGACTGGACTACTGCAATGCTCTCTACAGGGGGCTCCCTTTGAGGTGCACCCGAAGGCTTCAGCTTGTCCAGAATGCAGCCGCGCGGGCAGTTATGGGAACCTCTAGGTTTTCCCATGTAACACCGCTCCTGCGCGAGCTGCATTGGCTGCCTGTCGTCTTTCGGGTGCGCTTCAAGGTGTTGTTTATCATCTTTAAAGCACTCCATGGCACGGGACCTAGCTATCTGCGGGATCATATCCTGCCCCATACATCCCTGCGGCCGATTCGCTCCCACAGAGAGGGACTTCTCAGAGTGCCGTCCACTAGGCTGTGCCAGCGGGCAACACCCAGGGGAAGGGCCTTCTCTGTGACGGGCCCGACCCTCTGGAACGACCTTCTCCCCGAAATTAAAACAACTACGGACCTCCGCTCCTTCCGTCAAAAATTAAAAACACACTTTTTCTGCTTGGCCGGCCTGGGGTAATCAACTGTTTTTAGGGTTTTTAACGACTAATTTTTAGTTTTAAAATGGGATTTTAGCGCAGAGTTAGTTTAATTTTATTTTAATATTGTACTATGTTTGTGATTTTATATGTATTTTAAATTCCCTGTGCCCCGCCTCGAGTCCCTTCGGGGAGAGAGAGTGGGTTATAAATTAAATTATTATTATTATTATTATTATTATTATTATTGTTGTTATTGTTATTGTTGTTGTTGTTGTTATTATTATTATTGTTATTATTATTATTATTACCACCAGGCACTGCTCCAACATCATGATAAGATCATTTGGTGGGCCAGAGGTGGACATGTATTGCTGAGTATCATCAACATGTTAACAGCACCTCATCCCAAGATATTGGATGAGTACTCCCTACAATTTTGTATAGATATTAAATAAGAGGAATGAAAGATCTACTCCTTGTGTACCCCAATGTGTACCCCACATTGCAGGGCCTAAATGCTAAACCTTCCCCCCCGCAACACTGGCTTGAACCTGCCACAGAGGAAGGAGGATAACGATTGCAAAAAACTGCTCTCCATCTCCAACACCTTGAAGGTCATTCAAACATACATCCATGGCTGATGGCATCAAATACCACTGAGAGATCCAGGAGGATGAATGGGTTTAAATGAAATACAGTGCTGAAACTAATTCCTAGTCTTCTGAAACCTTCCATACTTACCAAATCATGCTCAGCTACTGAGCTCTCTTTCTTCGGTATTGTTGAATACAAACCTTCATGCCTTTAAAACAGGGGTGAAATCAACTTACCTTTGCTACTGGTTCGCAAATGTGAACACACACGTTACCTCCATGCATGCGCAGGACCTTCCGTGCATGTGCAGAGCATCAAAAATGGGACATGATGATGTCCAGGTGGGTGGGCGGAGTCTTCCACTACTTGTTCACGCAGACTAGATAGAACAGGCTGAATTGCACCACTGCTTTAAAGAAAATAAAGGAGTTATATTTGCAGCATGTAAAGGAATTAGACATAGAAAGAGGTAGAAAAAGATCTTTGTGATGGGTGACTGTTTATATTCTGGATAGAGATTAAAGCAGTACTCTAGAAAGCTATTTCAAAACCTAGCTTAGATCCTTCTTATTTAACGAGCAAAATTGTGCCAAGGAATTCCAACATAAAACAATAAAGCAGTCCTTGTCCCTTACAATAATAACAGTGGTCTAATAACCGTGAAAGATGATTAGGTCAGCAGACAGTTGCTAGTGAAAGGAGAGCAGATCCCAATGAAAATAGTAAATAGTCCTATAAGCAATTTTGTAATACAAAGAAAAAATAAAAGTAAAGACTTCATTTGGTAAACAAAACAGCATTTTTCTTTCTTTCTGATGCTCTAGAAATTAGGATTTCTACAGGATAGGCCTACTTAATATTTTAAGATTTGATTTGAAGTTCCTCTCTGTCACCAATTAAGAATTTAGGAGGAATGGTATTTTAGGGGATCAGAGTGGAGAAATGCCATGAATTGTGGTCTATAATAGTGAACCTTTTTTGGCTTGCATGCCACAAGTGGGGGGAGCGCTGGGGGTTCGTGTGCGGGTGTGCCACACCCATAATGCCATGTGCATGACCCCAGTGTGCATGCACGCACGACCAGCGCTCCCCCCATTTTTAGCCCTTTTTTTGCCCTCCCCAGGCTCCAGAGGCTTTAGAGGTTTGGGAACGGACTTCCAGTTTGCTCATAGGGCTGGTTTTTCGTGCTCCGGAGGCTTCAGGGAAGCTCCTGAAGCCTCTGGAGGGTAAAAAATGGCCTCAAAAGAAGGCCGAAGTCAGCTGGCCATGCACACTGGACAGTTGACAGGGCAACATAGGGCAACACAGGGCAACAGGCCATAGGTTCGCCATCACGGGTCTATAACATTCTCTGTTATAGGCCCACTTAGAAATTGAAGCTGCAATCCAGTACAGCCTTGGACCCACAGACAAGTAACTCCAGTGGGTCTAAAGTCATGAGTTAGCAAAAAGCATCTTAAGCTGGAAGGACAAACATTAAAAGTTTTGAAATGTAAGAATATAGAAAGTTTACTTAAATGTTCTCTTGCGGTGTATATTAGCAAAGCTAGAGACATTCCAGCCTTATTCATATTTGCTTAGAAAGGAGTCACACTGATTTACTCTGAGGTCAGTCCCATTTAATTTATTTGGATAAATGCCCTTTTTAAAGATTGATATATGAAGATAAAAAATCAGGCTTATAATATTATGAAACGATAAGCCGTTAAAAGCAACTAGTAAGTGGAGTTTGGTTCCTAATGGGAACTAACAGTTCTAATTATGAAACTCAGCATTTACACATTTTTCCATCCTTTATGCATGTTAATAGTCAGCCACAATAATGCAGGTCATTTGATTGTCAAAAACAAGAGTGAAGGAAGAGGAGAAAACTAAGAAAATTTGCAATTATAATAAAAGGCTGCAATGTTTTCCAGTAAATAAATATCATAAGTGGTTTTTCAACAGGCACTTATTTTCCTTTCAAAGTAAATCTATTAAACATTTTAAAAACTATTTTTCAAAAACTTAAGCACACACAAATAAATATATTTAATACATATGCACATATTTCAATGATTAAAAACAGCCAAACAGAATTAAAGCAATCTGACTACATAGAAATATACATACATCTTCCATTCTAAGAAAGGATTAGTTAGGAGATTGGAAAAATAATTTTTGGAAAATAAAATTTTGGTAAGAGACTATTGGCAAAAAAATTGATCTACCAGTAAATAAAATTTAAATTTAGGTCTAACAAAAAAAAAAAGGAACAAACAAACCCAGTTTGTTACCAAGTTTTCCACATGAATCCCTTTCAAACTCACTCTGAGAAATGCCTATTTAGTACAATGACTAATTGTGCAATCTTTCCCAGTGACTAGATGTCAATGACCATTTAGAAAAAGTTCCCTTGAGTAGGACTTATTCTCAAGCAAATATGTACAGAGCTGTGACTTGTTTGTGGAAGGCCCAGGGCATTTCTGAATGGCAGCTTCAGCTTCTGAATAGCTCTCTGCTATTTCTGAAGTTAAAAAAAAAATCAGTCCAAATTGGAGGGGTTTCAAAATAGGGCCAGATTGGGGCTCTGTCCAGACTGTGGCTACCACAGAACCTGGCTGGTCATTTCCCTGGTTTTTCTCCTTCCAGCCTTCCACGAAAGGCAAGTCTCACTGGCTGGCTCTTAGGTGAGTGGATTTTCTAGTTCTTGCCTTTTTATAAGATTTTTATAAGATTAATTTCTTCCTTACCAATCTCCATTCTTTTCATTTGCTTTTCCAGATGTTTACGCATACCTACATGAATCCTTCTAAATGGCCAACTACAGCTAGGTTGGTTAATAGACTGGAATTGAAGCATAATAGACCAATTGCTCAAAAGGACTTAAAATGGCCCAGAATGAAAACTTGTATCTTTGAAGTGTAACTTCAAAACAATGGCGGACAGTACGTTTACAACAGGCTGGAAGTGGGTAGAAAGCAATGTCACCCATTCGGGCACCCAATAAATTATAGGTGGTTGGGTACTAGCAATGGGGCCAGTGCAAAAGTGGATATGGTCTAGTGGAAAAGTAAAATCACTATTTAAGAGAAAAACATTTTCAGGCTGGAGAATATCCTGTCTAATGCTTCAGTTTTGGATTACACTATAACATTCTCCTAAAAACAATATTCTATGAACTTCCAGCAGGATTATTCACATCGCGCTGCACATGGCAAGCATTTGTAATTCTTATTGGCCTCTTAATTCTTTACTCTCTATATTTCTGGAAACTGGGATTTAGCCAATTCCCTTATGTGGATGATGTCATTTTGGCTAGATATGTCTCAGTGGTCACACCTGATTATGAGAACAAGAGACACCATAATAACAGTGTCAAATCAATAAGATAAACATAAGTTAAAAAGTAAAAAAAAAATTAAACAACTGACTGAAATAACAGCAATTTAATTCCGTGTTTAAAATATAATGTTTTTGTTCTTAAAACCCAATTTATTTCAGATGTCTGGAAGAATAGAAAAAGAAAACCTTAATAATAATCAAATAGGGCAATTAAACAGTAAGATGGGAATATTTTATCAAAGGAATGATCATGGAAATAGTCTTTTCTTTATTTCCTACCACCTGCATTTATTTTTATTTATTTATTTTATCAAATTTATACCCCGCCCTTCTCCTTGTTAGGACCCAGCGCGGCGCACAGGCATCATTAAAAAACCATTACAAAAAACAATACAAACTCTTAAAAGCATATTAAATTAACCTAAAACCCATGCTAAAACCCTTTAAAACCCTAAAAATTTAAAATTTATAAATATAGTCAGAAATGATCTCATTGGGACATTTGATATAGCAAATAATAATAATAATCCCCTAGAATACCTGAGTTTCATGTTAAAATAGTTATGTCATATTAAACTTGGAAATAAAATGATGCTGGTATAGGTCTCTTAAAAATTTAAAAGATATTTTGGCATCAAGTTGTCCTGATGAACAATCTGCTCACTGGGTTTTGGATTAACACGAAGTTTTAAAAAGCACACCTAGATATAATTTGTTGTGGAAGTCTAAATGATGTTTGCAAAAACTGAATATACTGTAGAACAGGGGTCCCCAACCCCCGGTCCGTGGACCGGTGCCGGTCCGTGGCTTGATAGGAACTGGGCCGCAGGGCCCGAGAGGAGGAGGAGGGGGCAGCCCCCTGGGCAGAGCGCGCACCGGATGCGGGAGAGCGCAGGCGCGGCCATTCGCGCCGTTGGAGGCCCTAGAGGGCCGAGTGAGCCGACACTCCCCCCCGTGTGCGCATGCGCCGCCTGTTCCCCCTCCTCTATGCCAGCCGGTCCGCAGAATTTTCTTTAAAGTGAAACCGGTCCCTGGTGCAAAAAAGGTTGGGGACCCCTGCTGTAGAAAGTAGACTATACTTGTTAGCTATAGTCTGAGAAGCAGCCTCCATGTTTATCTTTTCTATTTAACTTTTTGGGGACATGTTATTTAGATTATTACAGAGGATCAATATTAATATATTTTACAAGTCATTGTGCTTATAAGGGCTTCCCTTTTCTATCTATCTATCTATCTATCTATCTATCTATCTATCTATCTATCTATCTATCTATCTATCTATCTATCTATCTATCATTCTAAAGTCTAATATGTTCTATAATACTTGTATATAAAAGTATAATATAACTTTAACCTTAAACTGTCTAGCGTAGACCTCACCCCTTTCCTAAGAGGTCTGTAGAAGACGTTCATAAGCGCACCCGCGTGCCTACCGTCCCTGTCCTACTGTCCCCATTTATTTACACTAATTTCCTGTGTTCATGTCCATGTTTATACTTATACCTGTTATCTCGTACATGTTTGACAAACTAACTAAATAAAATAAAATAAATATAATACAGGAGAGGGTGAAAGATCAAGGACAATAATAATTATCTAACTGATAGTATTGTAATATCCATTTATTCACCTAACAGAGGGTTTTTGGAGCACTGGATGCATAAAACAGAGGAAGCAGGACACTGTGCCTTTGTTTCAATAACCAATATTTTATCATCTTAAATGTGAGACAAATGCCAGTGGGCTGAAAGTACAGAGAAGTACAGAGATCTTAAAAGCAGCGAAAGAGAAGAATGAGGCTTAATTCATCACAAACAAATGCGTAAAACCATTTTTGCTAAGATCATTCTTCCCACACTTAGCATTTTAAATTGTAAGGATAAATGAAACTGCCAGGCCCGAGGAAAAGTGAGAAATGACATACGTAAAAAGAACAGATGAAAAGTATTCAACGAGAAAACACAAAGAGACACTCTTATGAAGCAATGGCTAGGATAACAGGGTCGGCCAAACGCTTCCTGGTATTCTTCAGGCCACTCTGTTTAGCTAAGAATTTTGGAAATTGTTGACCCAAGAAAGAGGGAAGATGGCAGTGATAACCAGTTGTATTAATCTTGGTCTTAGCCTCTACGTTTTAAAGGTGCAGAAACCTATCTTCATTTACTGGACGTGGACATTCCATCCACTGATGGAAAAAATTTCTAACTTCATAATGTCTCAATGTTTAGAATGGAAAAAATTTGAATCCCAGCAAAAACTGCAGTGGAAAAAGTGTACTTTTTTTTTTCCTTCTTAAAATGTTTGATTGATTGCAGTAGGAGAAAGAGTTGCTTTCACAATTACGTTTCAAAACTTTCTATTTCAGGGCTCCTAACTTTACTTTCTTAGCTTGACTAGATTTGGAGGAACAAAGATGTTTATCATAAGGGGCAGTATTGTCACTGATATGTCCTACATTTGCCAAAGTATCTTGACAACAGCCTGTGTTTCATCTGCATGTTAAAGTATTCACTGGGCAGCATAAAACAGATGCTTGAAATACAGGAGATTTTTTAAAATCCTAGATATACTGTGGTTAATGGGAAGAGGTAGAGGGAGGGGAGGGAGGGAGGGAGGGAGGGAGGGAGGGAGGGAGGGAGGGAGGGAGGAAGGAAGGAAGGAAGGAAGGAAGGAAGGAAGGAGCCAAAATGATTTAACTGTGTGTATTATCTTTCCATGATAAAAGGCTTCATTTTTTTGTTCGTTCCAATCCAACAGAATGTTGGAAATAAATTATACGAAGGGGGCTGTTTTTCATCAGAATAACTTCTCCAGAATTTAGTGGGATTAAATTTGGCATGGTGGGAGAACAGGAAGGAAGGAAGGAAGGAAGGAAGGAAGGAAGGAAGGAAGGAAGGAAGGAAGGAAGGGCTTGAAAATGCCAAAGGCTGCAGAGGAAAACGTTGCAGAAAAAAGTTCTCTCATTGCATCTCCATGGCACAATCAGTCAAGTTGTGGTTCAGATTAGCCAATGACTCCATTTGAAACCCCGCTCCTGATTGTGTAACCCAGAGTCCATCCCATACACTTCCCAGTGCACAATCACAGGCAAGCACACACAGATGCAACACAGGGGCAAAAAAGAAACACATGCAGAGACACAAGTTTTACTGTGTTATACCTCTTAGGGCCGTTGCTGATAAAGAGGTTGGAAAGAATCTCAGAAGTCAGCCTTGGGATGCTCTTTCTGCCTTGCTCTTTACTTCAAAGGCAGCCTCCAAGGGCCACATGGTTGTGATGTGTCTGGAGATGCTACTTGTTCCAAAGCACCACTTACCCACAGTGAAGACACAGTAGTTCACAATTCTTGTGAACTCAGTGCATCTTACTTGATAGCATTATGGGATATGGGCGATTATGAAAAGCATGTCACTAAGCATTGACTGCTAGAATAGCAGCAACCAGAACCATAGATTAAAATTGGACTCACTTTTGTGGATGGGAAGGAAAGGAGACTATTGTGACCCTGTTAACAAGAGAAGGATTTCTCTCTCCCGCCCCCCAGCCCTTGCACACAACAAAACCATTCACTTATTATCATTGTACATTTATAAGTTTTGCCCATGTGTTTTGGAAGCTTTAACAAAAACTACAAAAAAGGTTGATGTAGACGAGTATGTCTAGTGGAGGCATAACACCCTTTTAAAAAGCACCCCCACACCTCAAGAGAGGGAGGAGGGAGGGAGGGAGGGAGGGAGGGAGGAGAGAGAGAGAGAGAGAGAGAGAGAGAGAGAGAGAGAGAGAGAGAGAGAGAGAGAGAGAGAGAGAGAGAGAGAGAGAATTTTGTTTTTTCATTCCTATTTCCTCAAAACTGGGGAATATAGGCATTTGCCATTGAATTTCAAGTTTGGGGGAGCTCCAATAGATAGATAGATAGATAGATAGATAGATAGATAGATAGATAGATAGATAGATAGATAGATAGATAGATAGATAGATAGATAGATAGATAGATAGATAGATAGATAGATAGATTTTATTTTTCTATACCGCGTCCTCTCCCCAGGGGGACTCGGAGCGGTGCACAGGGAAAATTAAAACAGCATAAAATATATACATAAATAAATAAAATAAAAACAAATTAAATCAACTGTCCCTGTACTAAAATCCCCATTTTAAAATTAACATTCCCTAACCCCTGAGGTAGAGACTAACCTAGGCCGGCCAAGCAGAAAAAGTGAGTTTTTAATTTCTGACGGAAGGAGCGGAGGTCCGTAGTTGTTCTAATGTCGGGGGGAAGGTCGTTCCAGAGGGCTGGGCCCGCCACAGAGAAGGCCCTTCCCCTGGGCGTCGCCCGCTGACAAAGTCTAGTGGACGGCACCCGGAGAAGTCCCTCTCTGTGGGAGCGAATGGGCCGGGAAGATGTATGGGGCAGAATCCGATCCCGCAGATAGCTAGGTCCCGAGCCATGGAGCGCTTTAAAGATGAGAACTAACACCTTGAAGCGCACCCGAAAGACGACAGGTAGCCAGTGCAGCTCGCGCAAGAGCGGTGTTACATGGGTATACCTTGCGGTACCCATTATTGCTCGCGCGGCTGCATTCTGGACCAGCTGAAGTCTTCGGGTGCACCTCAAGGGGAGCCCCATGTAGAGAGAGTTACAATAGTCCAGTCGGGATGTCACGAGAGCATGAGTGACTGTGCGAAGGGCGTCCCGATCCAATAGGGGGCGCAACTGGCGAACCAGGCGAACCTGGTAAAACGCCCTCCTGGCCACGGCTGTCACTTGATCTTCCATGGACAGCCGGGCATCCAGGAGGACACCCAAGTTGCGCACCCCATCCACAGGGGCAAGATGTTCGCCCCCTATGGCCAGCGATGGAGTCAGCTGGTTGAATCGGGCAGCCGGAAACCACAGCCACTCGGTCTTGGTCGGGTTGAGTCTGAGTCCGTTACTTCCCATCCAGATCCGTACGGCTTCCAGGCACTGGCACATCACCGCTACGGCATCGTTGGGGTGGCTTGGGGTAGATATATACAGCTGAGTATCATCAGCGTAGAGATGGTACTCTACCCCAAAGCCACGGATGATCTCACCCAGCGGCTTCATATATGTGTTGAACAGGAGAGGTGAGAAATAGGAATAGGGTCTGATTTTAGGTTTTAAGCCCTGGACTGCCTATTCCTGCCTAGAAAGTGATTTGAGTTGAGTAAGAAGTTGTATTCCTTTTATTTATGTCTCCTTTTTTACCCATAGCTCTTGTCTGCAGAGATTTAAAGGGGAATGTTGTTATTTGTTTGCATCTTTTCTGAGTTTGAAGGTACTTTGACTTCATTCCTATTCCATTCCAGAGTATCTCTCTCTTTCTGTCTCTCTCCTTCCTTTACAATTACAAAGATAGAAATTAATGAAACTATGAAACTATAAAAAATAAAAAGGGAAAAGAAAAAAAATGTATATAAAAAGATGTATTAAAATGACTTTCCCCTTCATCATGACAAGTACAAAGAATTTCAGGATCTCTGATACCACAACTTCATCGCCCCAAATCTCATCTCTTATGTGTAAACAAATTCTTAGAAACTCATCATTCAATTCCAATCAGAGGCCCATTAAGAGATAGCAGAAATAACATATATAGTTTTAAATGTGATCAAGTAAATTAGCCTTATATTCATTCCTTTTGCATTTAACAGTCTTAATTTTTAATCCCTTTAAGGAATGTCTCCGCGCCTTCCGCCAAAAAGTAAAAACCTATTTGTTCCATCAGGCCGGCTTGGCCTAATTCACGCTTCTCGACCCAGTCTGTTTTCTCAAATTGTTTATTGGGTTTTAATGGGTGGTAATTTTAAGGTTTTTTAAATTTTAGTACAGGGTAGTTTAATTCGTTTTTAATTTTGTTGTGTATTGTATGTTTTTAGATGGTTTTTTAATTTTCCTGTACACCACCCCGAGTCCCTTTGGGGAGAGGGGGCAGTTTATAAATATAATAAATTATTATTATTATTATTGTTGTTGTTGTTGTTGTTGTTATTATTATTATGTCTCAGAACTTTTCATTTTTTCTTTGTCTCTTCCCAAAAAAACCTTCCAAAACTTTAACCTGTCTCTTTTGTAAATTCAGAATAAGAAAATTATCTAAGAAGTCACTCTTCTGGTTTGTCATTTGTATATCTCTTTTAATTATTAAGACACCAGTCAGTTTCATTTGTAATCCAGTGTAATATCTTCTTTCATATCATTCTTGTAGCCTGTGATTTTTAAATCCAGATTCAAATCAGCTTCAGCGCTGAATAATAAAACTTGTTTCTTTTTCTATATTTATTTTATTTATTTATTTATTTGAAAATTTCTATACCGCGTCCTCTCCCCAGGGGGACTCGGAGCGGTGCACAGGGAAAATTAAAACAGCATAAAATATATACATAAATAAATACAATAAAAACAAATATAACCTCTTTTAGATCATGTTTTAGGATGGCAGACACTCTTATGAGAAACTTCTGAATGCGTTGTTCCCAAATATCCTTGAATTCATCCAAACTGGAGTATTTTGCTCCATTTTATATTAATGGGGCTCCTGCCTTTAATTACAATCTTTAATTATTTCTGATTCCCTCTTGTGTCCAACCTTTAAATATATGTCTTCTCGTGTTCTTTTTTCTAGTCACCAGCATTTTCCCATGGGAATGTTTGTTTGTTTTTGAAAAACGTTTTATTGGTTTTTACAAAAAAAATTTAACAAATAGGAAAAGGGTATAAGGTATTACAAAGATATTTTGAGGACATCTATGTTGGAGGTGTCGGCCCCCTCCGAGGCTTCTTACAAAAAAAAAAGATAAGATAATACAAATCATTTTTCATTTCCCTACAAAGTGGAAATCATGGGAATGTTTCTTATCTTTAATTACAAAGTCTTCATATTTTTATAGAGTTGCCATAGGAAGGATACTTGTATTTTTTTTTCAGAATATAATTTCAAATCCATCTGATCCCTTACTCCATTTATAACTTTTCTAAAACAACATTCTAATATACTTCTGCTGTTTATTTCAAAGTAAATTTATTAAGTCTTTAAACCTGCATAAAACATTTTTCACTAGAGGAAGTTGATTCACACAGTGTAAAGAAACTTGCCATTCTTAAAGTTACCATATTCAAACAGCAGTTTACAAGCAATTTCCAGAAGTGATCAAGAGTAGAAGTATGCAAATGCTGTGTCCATATGCTATCTGCAGCTTGGGAAAAAATGGCAATCCCTTGGCTCTCAGAATTCTGGACCCATTGGTGATTGCTGTCTTGCAGTGTCCTCACAGGGAGCATTGTGGGCAATCCTAAAACCTCTCCTTGTCCAAAGAGAAATTCCAAGAGGCCAATCCATTCACCAGGTCCTCATTCTGCCATGGTCATTGGCTCTTCTCTCAGTGGAACGATCTTAAGTTCATCATTTCCCCCCCAGAAGTAATTTCAGAGCAAAGAAACAAAGAATCCATGTAAAATACAATACAATACAATAGCAGAGTTGGAAGGGACCTTGGAGGTCTTCTAGTCCAGCCCCCTGCTTGGCAGGAGCCCTATGCCATTTCAGACAAATGACTATCCAACATCTTCTTAAAGACTTCCAGTATTGGGGCATTTACAACTTCTGGAGGCAAGTAGTTCCACTGATTAATTGTTCTAACTGTCAGGAAATTTCTCCTCAGTTCTAAGTTGCTTCTCTTCTTGATTAGTTTCCACCCATTGCTTCTTGTTCTGCCCTCAGGTGCCTTGGTGAATAGTTTGACTCCTTTTTCTTTGTGGCAACCCCTGAGATATTGGAACACTGCTATCATGTCTCCCCTTGTCCTTCTTTTCATTAAACTAGACATACCCAGTTCCTGTAACCATTCTTCATGTGTTTTAGTCTCCAGTCCCCTAATCATCTTGGTTGCTCTTCTTTGCACTCTTTCCAGAGTCTCCATGTCTTTTCTACATCTTGGCGACCAAAACTGAATGCAGTATTGCAAGTGTGGCCTTACCAAGGCATTATAAAGTGGTATTAATACTTCTCGTGATCTTGATTCTATCCCTCTGTTTATGTAGCCTAGAACTGTGTTGGCTTTATATGTAATCTATATGTATAGATTACATAGTTCTGTCTCTTAAATTTTAACACTTTTTTGATCCAAAATCATTGTGTATCTTTGAGAAATCCCCAGAATTATAGTTTTTGATTTTGGAATGTTTTGCAAATATTCTACAATCCTTCAGATAAGTGCATTTGTACATAAAAACCTACCAGTTTAAATATGACCATTACTATTCCATTCCATTCGCAAATCATTCCCAACATAGAACAAATACAACCTGTGAATGGTTCACTGATCTACATTTTAGTTTGCAGAGACACTATTGTTCATCCCAACATGGCCAATAACTGAACTCTGAAAATACCAGCTAAGCTAAATTCAGTGATTTGGTCTTCCAAGTTATCAAGTGTATTCTATATATCAACAACTTCCAGTGGTTCCTAGCTCCTCTCTCATTTTGGACAAAAAGAGGAATAAACAATCTAGCGTTGTGTAAATATTTGATGGTCCGAGTCAATCAAGACAATCTTGAATTAATTATGAATCAATTCATATCTATTCAATGAGTTTAGGATGCTTTCAGTTCATGCACAATTGACAGTTAATTATCTCAAATGAATGAAATCCCAGTCAAAGATTTTATCTATTTGGATGCCTGAAATGGATTGAATCTGCTCAAATCAAACTGATCGAAAGAAATTGGTCCACTGCTGGGAGAAAATGTCAAGAAGATGATAAGCAACAGGGAGAAAGCAGAACTATTTAACTCTTTTTTTGCATCTGTCTTTACACAAAGGGATAAAACAGTCCAACCAATCAAAAACAGCACCACAAAAATCAGATTAGGAACACAAGTTGAAATAGGGAAGAAAATGGTAAGTGAGCACCTGTCTGCCCTGGACGAGTTCAAATCACCAGGACCGGATGGATTACACCCCAGGGTTCTGAAGGAACTGGCAGACGAGATCTCAGAACCACTGAACTATATCTTTCAGAGATCCTGGAGCACCGGGGAACTGCCAGAAGACTGGAAAAGAGCTGATGTGGTTCCCATCTTCAAAAAAGGGAAAAAAACAGATCCAGGAAACTATAGACCCATCAGCCTGACCTCAATACCAGGAAAGATTCTGGAAAAGATAATTAAACAACAAATAAGTGAACACCTAGAAGCAAACAAAGTAATAGCCAAAAGCCAACATGGGTTTGTCAAAAACAGATCATGTCAGACGAATCTAATTGCATTCTTTGACAAAGTGACAAAATCAGTGGACCAGAGGAATGCTGTTGATATAATTTACCTGGACTTCAGTAAGGCATTTGATAAAGTAGACCATAACCTACTATTAGATAAAGTAGAAAATTGTGGGTTAGACAGCACCACCAGCAAATGGATTCGCAACTGGCTGACCAACCGCACTCAACGTGTAGTCCTCAATGGAACTGCATCTACATGGAAGGAAGTATGCAGTGGAGTCCCCCAAGGCTCTGTTTTAGGCCCAGTACTCTTTAACATCTTCATCAACGATTTGGATGAGGGGATAAATGGGGAACTCATCAAATTTGCAGACGACACCAAGCTGACAGGAATAGCCAACACTCCTGAAGATAGGCTTAAGATACAGAAGGATCTAGACAAACTTGAACATTGGGCACTATCTAATAAAATGAAATTCAATTGTGAAAAAAGTAAGGTCCTACATATAGGCAAGAAAAACCAAATGCACAAGTACAGTATAGGTGGTACCTTGCTCAATAGTAGCAGCTGTGAGAGGGATCTAGGAATCCTAGTGGACAACCATTTAAATATGAGCCAGCAGTGTGCAGCAGCTGCCAAAAAAGCCAACACAGTTCTAGGCTGCATAAACAGAGGGATAGAATCTAGATCACGTGAAGTGTTAATGCCACTGTATAGTGCCTTGGTAAGGCCACACTTGGAATACTGCATACAGTTTTGGTCGCCACGATGTAGAAAAGACATGGAGACTCTGGAAAGAGTGCAGAGAAGAGCAACCAAGATGATTAGGGGACTGGAGACTAAAACATATGAAGAACGGCTGCAGGAGCTGGGTATGTCTAGTTTGATGAAGAGAAGGACCAGGGGAGACATGATAGCAATGTTCCGATATCTCAGAGGGTGCCACAAAGAAGAGGGAGCCAAACTATTCTCCAAGGCACCTGGGGGCAGGACAAGAAGCAATGGGTGGAAACTAATCAAGGAGAGAAGCAACTTAGAACTAAGGAGAAATTTCCTGACAGTTAGAACAATTAACCTCTGGAACAGCTTGCCTACAGAAGTTGTGAATGCCCCAACCCTGGAAGTCTTTAAAAAGATGTTAGATAGCCATTTGTCTGAAATGGTATAAGGTTCCTGCCCACGCAGGGGGTTGGACTAGAAGACCTACATGGTCCCTTCCAACTCTGCTATTGTATTGTATTGTATTGTAAATATGCATGCACACTTTTTGCTAGGAAGGTGGGGTTTTGGATTTTGTAGTACATTGCCAAAGCTATCAATATTGTGACATATGTACGGGAGCTTCAGTACAAAGGCAAAGATTAATTGTGCATTATGTGCCTCTATAGAATCTTTCTCTTTGAGGTTTCTTTAACCTGGCTCTAAGGCCTATGGGAAGGCAATAAAACAAGTTTCATTGTTTTGACATGTACATTGTTTGTACATTTAAAATGATTCTTCCATATGAAAAGTCTCCTTGAAATGTGACCACACTGTCTTTTACTGAAGCATGTTAAAACTGGGCCTCAGTCATTTTCCTCCTTGGCAAAAATCTGCATTTTTTTTCATGGGTTCATTGACTGAATAAAATTACATCAGCTAATATTGCACCCCTGGTGCATTCACTGTTGTCCTCATGCTTTTAAATCTTCATCATTTACATAGCTATTAACCCAGTTAACCCTTGGCAGACATCCATTAACGTCAAATGGTTCCTAGCAATAATTTTAAGTTCTTGGGAGTTCATCAATTTTTTTCCCCTGAAAGCAGCTTTTGCAAATGTCAAACTATTAACTCCAACACAAATCCAGAGAACTTTATGATTTTTGTCTTCCTCTGCCATTCCAAGCAAGGAAGTTAGAGGTTCATAAAATACATCCAGTTTTCCATTTGGCTAGAGAGAATGTGGGAGAATTGTGCTAATCTATCAGTGAAGCAAGGCTTAAATCCACATCAAAACTGACAATGAGTGAGAATAAATTGTGAAATCTAGACCTATTAGGACTTCTAGAACAACTGGAAATTCTTGAGCAAGAAATTTATGTTTGGAATTATAAACATAGCAAAAGAGAAGTCATTTGCGAACTGAGAGAAAGAATTACTAGGATATGGTCATAATTCAAATATAAAAGATGACACAAATATTTGACCACTTTAATCCAGATCCTGCCTAGCATTTCTCTAGTTGCTCATTTCTCAAGCTCACATATATCTCAGTGAGGTTCTTGGCTTAACATCATTAAGACATGTTTCCATGTGATATATTTTAGGCTGTGTGTGCAAGGCTCTTTGAAAACTTCAGTAGACCTGAAAACATTATTAGATACAATTCTAAATACAAAGTCATCAGAAAACTTCCAATTATTAGAACTAATGAAACAAAAATAAAAGCAAAAGCAAAGTGTAACATGAATAATAGAAAAGTAGCCAACAAAACCACTATTAAATGCACATTATGAAAATGATACTGAACAAGACTATATATATATATATTTTTAAAGGGTTTGCAAAGGAAAAACTGGAAGGGCTTGAGGTAAATCCAAAGATTTAACCCAATGTAGAGAAGAATCTGTTAACAATTCAACTTTTCTTGGTGATGCAGCTCCTCTTGCAAGGATCATAAATGTGACATTTGTCCTGATTTAGATTCCAAAACAATTTATGCATCAAAGGATAGAGCCAGCATACTTTGAATTGAGAGATAAGGTTACATGATAACAAAAACTGGTTCTAGAAATATGCATCAGCTAAAGGCATTTCTGAAAGTGGGTCCATATGTTATAATATTATAATCTGAAAAATCAGCATATGTAACTGATAAAAATTCATTCAAGAAAAAAAAGTGATTCGGCCTTTTGTTGAATACCAAAGACATGTCTATCCATTACCACCACATTAAATAAATTCCCTAAGCTATGAATCTGTTCCTTACAAAAATCAGAATTTTACTTTTTAATTTATTGAATTATAAAAGGGACAAAGTTTTAGTTTTAGAAAAGTGTGGCTGCCGTGCACTGATGTTAACCAAGATACAGGCAATATTAAAAAATCAAATACTATTTGCCTTCATGAGTAGGTAAATGATTTTGAACTTCATTCTCTCAAGACAGAAAATACTTATTGATATAAGATATACTGAACATATATTTCTAAAGCTTAGATTGCCCAATTCAAGAATAACACTGGGTGACTTCACCATTAAAATCAGATATAAAGCTATATCATACAAGAAAAACAATAATCTCTTAGAGGGAACCCATCACAAGTAAGACTCCCTGACATAAAATGGATGAACTACATAGAAATCTAATACCTTCAGGTTTTTAAACCTTGTTTAAAAGCAGGTGGGAGAAAGGACACATAACAGAATAACAAGAGTTAGAAGGGACATTGGAGGTCTTCTTGTCCAACCTCCTGTTCAGGCAGGAAACCCTATACCACTGATGGCTAACCTTTTTATAGTCGTGTGTCAAAAGCGCACATGGGCGCAACAGCGTGCGCACATGTGTACCTGCACCCATAATGCAATGGGTGCACAACACCCCTGTGCTCCTCCACATATGTGCATGTGACCCTCGCTACCTATGTAAGTGCACGCATCTCCCACATGCGCCCTGCCCCTTGTGCATGTGTGGCAGAGACCTGAAAATCAGCTGACTGGCAAGAGGCACCCACACATGTGCAGTGGAGCTGAGCTGGGGTGACGGTTTGCATGCCCGCAGAGAAGGCTCTGCATGCCACCTATGGCACACATGCCATAGGTTTGCCATCATGGCCCTATATCATGATGGCAATGGTATTGTGCTTATTAATAATTTAATGTGCTTATTAATAATTATGTAAAATAAATTAGCAAGGAGTTATTGTCCTTGTTTTGGCTGAATCAAGATTCATGGGTAGCGGGATTCCATATACGGAAAAATGGCAATTCACAAAAGAGGCAGTAGTTCTATCATTCTTTCATGGCTGCTATCATGCTTTTTTAGACATCATCGCCACCCACTACAGACATAGTACTTCTTTGCCTTCAAGAAAATTATTGATTGATAATGTACCTAAATAGAATAAAAAACAATACAGGCATATTAGATGTGGAAAGTAAATCTCAGTGACATAATTTACCACTCACAAATGAGACATAGAAGTTAATAGGAAGTACAATCCCATAGTTGTTCAGAAAAACAGGTGTACTGATGATGATTCTGAAAAGGTAGACAATTGCATAACTTCAGAGAGGTTATGGGCAACATTTTACCCAGTCCTGGACCCATTTCTAAGTCCACCAGTGAATGAAAGGGACTTCTGCCTTGAGAACTACCATACTAGGGGAACAACACTATTGTCAAATCTAGGTTGATTCTGAGATATCTATATCATTAAAGAATTGTCAGGTTATGACCCCTCTGAACTATATGGACATCCTGGCTATATCAGTTTCCAGTATTGATTCCTCTTCCTCCTTCCCCCCCCCCCTTTATATATATCTCTCTCATAGCTCGAAATTGCCTCAACTACTCACCAGAATAAAAAGATGAGCTACAAATCAAATATATTAAATAAAAATCAGTAGAAGGTCCTCTCAAAGCTTCAGAATGACAGGGTACATCAAGGAAAGTCTTGAAAAAAAGTTTATGGAGATTCTCAGTGATCTAGGTCATGGTTGTCCCAAAGGTGCTTTTTCAAGAGGCAATTGGACTTTCTGGTTTTTCTTGGAAGACATTTCACTTCTCATGCAAGAAACTTCTTCAGCTCTGACTGGATGGTGGGGAACGGAAGGATTTATACTCCTTGCAAGGTGTATACCAGCTGTCTGAAAGGCATATAAATCCTTCCATTCCCCACCATCCAATCAGAGCTCTTAAATGAGAAGCGAAACATCTTCGAAGAAAAACCAGATTGCCCAGTTGTGTCTTGAAAAAGTACCTTTGGGACAGTGGTGGGTTCCAGATTCCATTGCAACCGGTACGGTGCAACGGGCCCAGGTGTCCACTACATGGATGTGTGCAGCACATGCGCACATATACACAGTGCACTCATGCATACTTACCACCCGTGACGCTCCACAACGCTTCCGCGATGCTCCAGCTGCTCGGCCAAGTGTCATGCAGGCTCTGGATGCTCTGTGGGCATGCACAGAAGCCCTGAACAGTTCAAATACTGATAAGGAGCACGGGCAGATGGGTGGGCCCTCTGGAGCACCATACCGGAACGGTACCTGATGCTCCCGGCAGGCACCGGTACGGTCGTAACCCACCACCGCTTTGGGACAACCCTTGAAAGGAAGATTCTCTCCTTTCTCAGTTTACAGAAATGATTATATGTTTGTATCCTATGTTAAAAAAATTTGCTTGATATATTTATTTGGAGGGGAGAAGGGCCTGGAGACAAAAACATATGAAAAACGGTTGCAGGAATTGGATATGGCCAATCTAGAGAAAAGAAGGACTAGGTGTGACATGATAGCAGTATTCCACTATTTGAAGGTCCACCACAAAGAAGAAGGGGGTTCAATTTATTTTCCAAAGCACCAAAGGGCAGGACAAGAAACAATGGATGGAGACTAATCAAGGAGAGAAGCAACCTGGAATTAAGGAGAAATTTTCGAACAGTGGACTATTAACCAGTGGAACAGCTTACCTTCAGAAGTTGTAGGTGCTTCATCATTGGAGGTTTTTAAGAACAGATTGGACAGCCACTTATCTGAAATGATATAGGATCTCCTGCTTGAGTAGAAGGTTGGACTAGAAGAACTCCAAGATCTCTTCCAGCTCTATTCTGATTGAAATTGAAATGATATATCATTGCTTTTGCAGAAAGACAGTGAAACAAAGATAATGCATGATGATAGTCCAATAAACAAGAGGAAGATCCTTCTCATAACTGCATCTTTAATACACAATTTAATTCCAATAATAAGCAAATAAACCTTTCGTTGATGAGAGTGGTCTTTTTCTTGCAGCTGCTGTTTCAGTCTACATTTCTACTTGTAGCTTTTCAGAAGCCTTTTTAAAAATGCAAACTGATGAAGAAATGGAGCAGCATATATTTGCCAAATCCCTGCCAAATCCCCCTGTAAGGTCCCCTTTACCCTGGCTACTTTCTTGCCTGTCTAAAATGTATGACAACAAATATCTGTTCTCCAAGAACCATTTGTCCTTTCTGTAATGCTGCTTGTCAGTCTGAAACTTATTTCATAAACTCCATGGCCCATCTTTGAACTTCAAATTACACGACAAGCATTTCCCATTCTCTGTGCTAGAGAGGACAAGCTTTAGAACAGCTTCCCATAATTGTTCTGGAACTACATTTCCAGGCCCTATTTTACAAAGAAGTCAACAATATTTCCTTTGTTGATGCAATTCCCACTAGGAACAAAACAAAAAGATCCTGTTTGCTCTCCTAGAGGTCAGTGCTTCACCTAAGAAAACAAATGAAAAACCTGAGACTATTGTAATGTTTTCACACTCAACGTATGGACTAGATGAAAAATAAAACCCCTCTATTTAATCATTTCCTGGATTTTAGACCACAAATGTTACCCTAGACCAGGGGTCTGCAAAGTTGGCTCTTTTAAGGCTGGTGGACTTCAACTCCCAGAATTCCCCAGCCAGCTGGCTGGGGAATTCTGGGAGTTGAAGTCCACCAGTCTTAAAAGAGCCAACTTTGCAGACCCCTGCCCTAGGCGGCCAAATCTTTAGTTATTAGAAATGATTTCACAAAGTGTCCATCATCAGGCCCAAAAGACCTTGTTTTGTGTTGCTCAGGGTACAGTTTCTGCGTACAGGTTTTTGTTGAAAAACTGTGGGGAGCTAGTGACATCTTTCCCATTTATGTGATAGCTAAATGAGGACATGTAGTGATCTGAAGGTCATCAGATGCTTTGAAGACTATGGAACGTGTTTGCCATCGACTTCCCCCTAACCATCCATTTTTAAATCCTGATATTTAGAAAGTTTTAGCGAGTCTCCAAGACCCTGTTCATGTTGCTTGCGTAGAGATAATGCTATCTATGCAAATTTTATACAGATAAGGCAGTGGTGATATAGTGACTTGCCATGTGGATACTAGCCTCTCCATGTATATTATCCTTTCCTTTCTTACCAAAAAAGTACTGGGAAAAGGTCATTACTACATGATAGAGAGAGCCCACAAGTGATCTTATCTTATTCTTATTTTGCTCAGCAAAACCTGGGGGCATCCTGGAACTGCGATTAGCTAAGCTAACTCCATGTCTTACTAACGGAATCTAATATCTGTTAGGACAGGATGCCCGTACATCAATAGTCTTTTCCCTGCACCTCTCCCATTAATTAGCCAAGAAAGAGAATAGTAAATCTTGCCAAAATGTTGCTTCTGAGCTGACAGAGATAAGAATGAGGAATTAGTTTGAAAGGCTACACGTGCTATCATATTAAACTGCAACATTATTCTAAAGGTTGAGATAATGAATGCAAAGAATGTCGACATTCAGAAAAATGCTCTTAACATTAAAAAGGTCTGAATTTCATTAAGATCCCAAACTTTGGAATGCTAAGTATTGGATCACAAAATTAAAGATTCCAGTGGCTCCCTAGCTTGTATTAATTTAGAGAGTTATTCAGTCCATAAACATATGACCTTAAACAACTCTACTTTCAGAGATATTGTTTAATAGCATTTTTGCAGAAACGAAACATGGTTGGTTCATTCAAATGTGTTTGGGAACATGTTGACAGTTTCTCTCTAGTTTTCCTCTTAGGTGGTCTGAAAAAAAAAAGCATGTGTCTGATAATTCTCAGATGCTGGTGTCCTATAAATCTGCACATTGTTTTTGGTACTGCAAAATGAATAAAATGCCTTTTTAATTAGCTTGTACTGAAATCAAATTGGCTGTACCACCCTGAAATCAAAAAAGTCTTTACTTCTCTCTGCCATATGTAGAGTGGATCAGAAAATTGGAGTGGTTTCTTCTTTCTGTATATGGAACTCCACTAACCTCTAGCAAAAGAGTTACAGACAACTTTATCTGCCTCAAAAAAATTGGCTCATAAAGTAAAATCCATATGCTTTATTGTGAGTTCAGGGTCCTTTGTATCCATTTTTTTCTTTTTATGACTCTTTGTTTCCTTTTATTCAGGGTGGAGTTTGGACGACTGAATGGAGCTGAGCATTTACTGGCCAGATGCCCTTCCTGATGCCTATATGAAGTTTGCAGCAGATATTTTCTCTTTGCACCTTGATAAAGAAAATCGGTCACTGCTTAGGATTGAACTGTCAACCTTCCGAATGGGAGGCAAGATTCTTCACCTCTAGGCCACCATGCCACTCTTATGCACAATAAAATAAATTAATAAATATTGGAATCCCACATTTAATGTATCTTTTTCAACTAAAAAAATCCATATTTATGTTATTTCTCAAATTTATTCATTGAAATTAGGCAAAATAAATATACTTTGATCACACCTCAGATGTAAGGAGTAACACTTACTCTTTTTAGTGTAATTAAGTTATAGTGCCAATTAACTCTTTTGACAAAATGGCTAGCTTGGATCTCTATCCTTTTTGTCACAGCAATAAAAAATGAAATGTTGAAATATAAGGCGTGACTATTTGACTTAAAGGCAAATCCATCAAGTAGGTTAAAATTGTGGTATATCTGGGACTCATTAAATTTCTTTTACAAATTCCTCTCGGGACTCCAACTGTTAATATGTAGCAGATAATAGAACTACAAGAATTGGAGCAAATTAAAAACACACGTTTTGCTTGGAAAAGCACTGTTGTAATTATTGATTATATTATCTTTTTACTAGCTGAGCAATTCAGCTGCAATTCGGCTCAGTCTACAGAATGACTTCAGTTCCCAAAGTTAAAGAACATGTTTATGAATAATAAGCTATAAACGTCTACTAATCTTCAGTAGGTTGACTATGTCTGCAGATTTTCTTTTTTCTTTTTCCCTTGGAAACATTTTCATCATGCTGTTCATAGTTTTCTTTCTGAGTAAGAAAGAACACTGAATTTGTATATTGTATTATTTTCATCCTCCTCCATTCTAATGGGAAGGAGAAGGTTGGCTCATGTTCAGATTAATATTTTGGGAGTCTGATACTATATTTTGGCCACTTCATGCTTTAAGTGAGCTTCATAAAGGACTCCTTTCTTCACCCAGCCACCAGAAGCACTAATATTTCTGGGCTGCTTGTTCATTTCTGATATGGATGGACTTATTAAAAATGTTCTTGTCCAAAACATGCATGTCTTGAAAAAACAAAGGCTATTGGCTGTATTAACAATATGGCTTATTGAGGCTTCACCTGTTTTTTTAGCAAAACATTTCAAAAACAAAAGAGTACTTTTTCATTTTGTATCCTGCCTCAGATACCCATACCTTCCCTCCCACTTTATCCTTCCCTCTTCCCTCCCTCTTCCCTCTTTTTTCTCTGGGGAAGAGCTCTCAGATTTGAATTCATCATTATCCATGATCAGTGAAAACACTATGGTACATTGTGCAGATGTTTGAATCTGAACCTCCTTTGTTGCTAGGCATCTAAACTTCCACTGGGCTGGATGTAACCTATAGCCAGATGTGGAGTTTATTAGTAGCATAAAGAGGAACGTTTTTCTCACCCAGAGTTATGGGAAAACATGCTGAGATTTCTCCCAGAAGGGTAACACAACCATTCTAAGTGTTAGGATTAGAGGCATGTTCAAGTAGCATGAACAGTGACCGATTCAAGGATTTATTTCCCTGCTCACTTCATAAAGGCATGAGTGGGCAATGAAGGGCATAAGCTCTCTAGCATTTATTTGGGGGAGATATGAATTAGTCTAAAAACAAATATACTCAAGTACAGAAAGGTACCTAGCACAAAGATTGGTTCAAGGGACATCATATCTTTGAGTAGCCACATGGCCTTGGAATCTTCAAGTTCCACATTCATTGGACTTCTCCACTGGTTACACTGGAAACAAAAATGAAAACAAACTCCTTATATCGGGATGAAATCCAGCAGGTTCTAACAGGTTCTGGAGAACCCGTAGCGGTAATTTTGAGTAGTTCAGAGAACCAGCAAATGCCACCTCTGGCTGGCCCCAGAGTGGGGTGGGAATGGAGATTTTGCAGTATCTTACCCCTGGAGTGGGGAGGGAATGGAGATTTTGCAGTATCCTTCCCCTGGAGTGGGGAGGGAATGGAGATTTGGCAGTAACCCACCCCTGGAGTGGGGAGGGAATGGAGATTTTGCAGTATCCCACCCCTGGAGTGGGGAGGGAATGGAGATTTTGCAGTATCCCACCCCTGGAGTGGGGAGGGAATGGAGATTTTGCAGTATCCTTCCCCTGGAGTGGGGAGGGAATGGAGATTTGGCAGTATCCCACCCCTGGAGTGGGGAGGGAATGGAGATTTGGCAGTATCCCACCCCTGGAGTGGGGAGGGAATGGAGATTTGGCAGTATCCCACCCCTGGAGTGGGGAGGGAATGGAGATTTTGCAGTATCCTTCCCCTGGAGTGGGGAGGGAATGGAGATTTGGCAGTATCCCACCCCTGGAGTGGGGAGGGAATGGAGATTTGGCAGTATCCCACCCCTGGAGTGGGGAGGGAATGGAGATTTTGCAGTATCCCACCCCTGGAGTGGGGAGGGAATGGAGATTTTGCAGTATCCTTTCCCTGGAGTGGGGAGGGAATGGAGATTTGGCAGTATCCCACCCCTGAAGTGGGGTGGGAATGGAGATTTGGCAGTATCCCACCCCTGGAGTGGGGAGGGAATGGAGATTTGCCAGTATCCCACCCCTGGAGTGGGGAGGGAATGAGATTTTGCAGTATCCCACCCCTGGAGTAGGGAGGGAATGGAGATTTTGCAGTATCCCACCCCTGGAGTGGGGAGGGAATGGAGATTTTGCATATCCTTTCCCTGGAGTGGGGAGGGAATGGAGATTTTACAGTATCCCACCCCTGGAGTGGGGAGGGAATGGAGATTTGGCAGTATCCCACCCCTGGAGTGGGGAGGGAATGGAGATTTTGCAGTATCCTTCCCCTGGAGTGGGGAGGGAATGGATATTTTGCAGTATCCCACCCCTGGAGTGGGGTGGGAATGGAGATTTGGCAGTATCCTTCCCCTGGAGTGGGGAGGGAATGGGGATTTTGAATTATCCTTCCCCTGCCATTCTCACCAACCACACCACCCCCACCAAATCATGCCCACAGAACTGGTAGTAAAAATATTTGAATTTCACCACTGCCTTATATCTATTTAAGGCTGTTATACAAGTTAGGATTTAAATTGCTAATTTTTCTGCCTCTGTGAACAGAGAGTTTTCTATTGCCAATGAGGCTCTATACTCCTCAATGAAATGTATGTGCAAGGCTTAAACTTTTTTCATATTTAAAATCCTGCATGTTTGACTTTTGAAAATAAAAACAGCTCACATTAGTAGTTGAGTTAAGTGAAATAATAATACCACCTGTTATACTTTCCACATCTTTCAGGGATCAAGTTGGGGAAACCTTTGAATTCAAATTATTTATCCTTTTTTTCATCTGTGGATGTATTCATAATACTCAGAGATTTCAAGGAGCTCTGCTGGGGACATACAGTATATAACTGGTCATTGTCTCTGTCAGGAGAGATGTACCAAATGGGATTGGCTCATTCTGAGTGGCCAAAATTAAGTACCAAAAGTTTTAAGTTAGCCAATTTGATTTGTGAAACTGTGTTTTACTGCTCCTCTCACATTGCTTGCTTTGGGCTACACAATATTGTAGGCCAAAAGCTGAGACCATATGCAGATCTAAAACTTATCCTCCCTATTTTCTCCTCGCTTCTCCCTTTTATCTGCATTAATTCCACGCTTTTTCCAAGCCAAAATAACATGGTATAAAGAGATAGGAACTGAAAAGTGAAGGTTAAACTCCCCAACAGTAATAAGCTTGTATCTCTGTTTCTACCGAGAGCTGGTATATCTGGAGAAAAACAAAACCCTTTTATGGTCTTATGCAAACGGTATGTACTAGATCAACCTAGGGCACAGATTCAACTACATTTCGGGTAAGTAGTTTGTATTTAAGTCAACAAACCCAAACTCTTAGACCAAATTCAAACCCTTTAAAATATTTAAGAGTCATGAAATAAGCAGAGATATAGCAGGATAATTCTGTTGAAGTAAATTGTAAGCAACTGAATCCAAATAAATGAGGGGATAAAGCAAAATCTTCTTTGATAATCGATTAGGACATTTGGAGAGAGTTTTTTTTTAATGGCCAGACATCAACAAAAAAGAAGACAGGTTAGAAATCTATAAAATTAGTACAGATGAGTGCATAGTACAGATGAATTAAAACTGGAAAGGAAAAAACCCCTCTCTTCTTTAAATATAAACTTGAGTTCATTGAATGGTGATATGTTTTGGGTACCTATCTTAAAACATGAATATGCATGCAACTCATATTGTGGTCACTTTCACTAACATTCACCATCTTCAATGGGCCAGCATGCTATTGTTACAGTTATTTGTTGTTTTAAAGCTTTTTTGCCTGCTTTTAGCAAAGTTCCCAGACAGCTTTCAAAGACCCTGCTTTACAAGCTAACAATCTAGGAGAATGGAAAAAGAAACAAGAAAAACACAAACTCATTTAAGACAGTTTTTAAACTACCAGCAGCTGCCTTGGGGTATGATTTAAAAAAAGTTAAAATGGTGGCTGCAATTATAAGTTTGAAGCTTTGGCCTTCAGAAGTTGTTGGGTACTCCATCACTGGAGGCTTTTAAAAAGAAAGTGGAGAGCCACTGTCTGAAATGGTAAAAGGTCTGCTGCTTGAGCAGGGGATTGAACTAGAAGACCTCCAAGGTCCCTTCCAATTCTGATATTCCATCCCATCCCATACAATACAATACAATAGCAGAGTTGGAAGGGACCTTGGAGTTTTTCTAGTCCAACCCCCTGCCTAGGTAGAAAATACTATACCATTTCAGACAAATGACTATCCAACATCTTCTTAAAGACTTCCAGTGTTGGGGCATTCACACCTTCTGGAGATAAGCTGTTCCACTGATTAATTGTTCTAACTGTCAGTAAATTTCTCTTCAGTTCTAAGTTGCTTCTCTCCTTGATTAGTTTCCACCCATTGCTTCTTGTTCTGCCCTCAGGTGCTTTGGAGAATAGTTTGACTACTATTCTATTCTATTCTATTCTATTCTATTCTATTCTATTCTATTCTATTCTATTCTATTCTATTCTATTCTATGGACCATGATGGTTGTTATCCTGATTCTTTGACCACATCCTTTGGACATCCCTAAGAACTGAAAAGGGGAAAAGGTAGATATCTCAAATTTACATTGGAAAAATATTTGCGTAATAAGTACTTTAAGAAATGATTAGATGTACCAAAGAAGCAGGAAATAGCTTGCATGAATGCTAGCTGGGTGAAATTTGAAGAGGGACAAAGGAATAAGTCTTTCAGCATAATCTTGTGCCCTTGTGTTCCCACTGCTATTCTGGAGCTTGATGGCACAACTGCCAGTAGTCACCAATGAGGAGGAACACAAATGTTGTTTGATAGAATTCAGGTTGCTCCCTTGTTTTTGACAGGAATGATCCGAAAAATCCCAAGGAGCAAAATATAACTGTGTTTTTATGGGCTTACTTTTGGCAACTCTTGTTAGGAGCTGCTGAAATCCCACCTAACAGGTTGCCAAAAGCAACCCACTGATGCAATGCATGGTCTTCAGAACACAAGTAAGGAAGCATAGGAAATGAGACAAGCTGAAGGCATGCAGATGTTAGGCAGCTAGCTTAACTGAGCAGCGGTAGTGGATGATAAGAGCTGCAGTGGGCCTTCGCTTCCTAATATATCCAAGGAATCAGGATATGAATTTACTTCAAAAGAGAAAAGGCTTGCGGATAGCTTTGTACATGCTGAGGCAGTTCAGACGAAGAACCAAAAGGATTAGTTGATGAATTCCATCCTGTTTGGAGGCTTCATCCTCCGAAAGAGGAAAACAAATACCCAGCACCACTAATTATATTGCAGGGGGTTTGCATGACTTGTCCAAATGAACTGAGCTGAACCGTTTCTAATTTTTGGTTGGCGCTGCTTAGCCTTGCAAAATAGACAATCGTGTCAAGGTGTTATGGCTGCACTTGCCAGTTCAAAGAATACAGGCTGAAAGGTTTCAAGGTTCCTGGAGAAGAGATAAATCCAGGCCAATTTGTTTGCTTTTTGGCAGTTCCAAGCAATAGCAGAGTGAAATTATCACAAGGTCAGCCGGCAACATGTGGCCATCAGCAGAGGAGGGTGAAGGATGGATTCCTCCTAGCCAACAACATTTTGTTTTTAATTGCGAAAATCCATTCCGAGTACTCCGGGAGGATCCTCTGCTCCACTGATACCGAAACCTTGACACCGATACCATTTTATGCATGACACGGTTATCTTGGATTTATATTGGGAAAAACATTTGCATGGGTTGGATAGCAAGGGGCACAATCTTCTGAACAACTTTGATCATCCTTAAGGATTAATTAGATTTACAGGAAAAGCCTTGGAGACACCACAGCCTCAATATGATAGCATGGAAAAATCATTTGCAACCATCATGTATCATTCAGTCCCTCGCTAAATGAAGACGGCTCCTGTCACACAGCATAAATATTTTAATTAATAATAATTTATTTATTTATTCTTGGATTTGTATACCGCCCTGTCTCCCCGAAGGGACTCAGGGCAGTATACAAATCCAATAATGGGTTGCATAGCCTGCTTTCTCAACATGAGTGTAAAGTGACTCATGTAACACTGCTCCATTCCCACCACCACCACAGCAACAAGGCTATGAAGTGATCCCTGGGAAAGGTGGTACTGTACAGGTAGTCCTCAACTTACAACAGTTCATTTAGTGACCGTTCAAAGTTAAAACGGCACTGAAAAAAGTGACTTATGACCGTTTTTCACAGTTACTACCTTCACAGAATCCCCCTAATCCCGTGATAAACATTCAACGGGTTCATGTGTATGAGTGTTGCTGTGTCCTAAGGTCATGTGGTCACATTTTGTGACCTTCTGACGAGCAAAGTCAATGGGAAAACCAGATTTACTTAACAATTGGGTTACTAAGTTAACAACTGCAGCGATTCACTTAAGAACTGGGGCAAGAAAGATTGTAAAACAGGGTAAAACTCACAACAACTGAAATGTTGGGCTTCGTGGTAGATGTAAGTGGAAGACTGCCAGTATAGGAAATTGCTTGTAAGAAAATGTGGCCATCGTTCAAAAAAAAAAAAGAGAGGGAATCTGGCCTTTTCACTATTGATTACCCTGACAAAAGGGTTTGCTCAACTTTGTGCTGTGCCCCAATTATGGCCCTGCTTGAATAGGGAGACCTTTTACTAGATCTCTCACACCATGATCTTCTGCTGTTTGGGCTACTGCAAAACACTTTGCATGGGCTACCCTTGAAAATATTCTGAAGCCTCAGTTCATTTCAGAATGTGGTTACACAAACACCTTTGGGTGCCCCAAGATTGGAGCATGTAACACCTCTATTGTGCATGCAGCATTTACTTCCAGATCCAATTCAAGGAGTTGGTTATGACCCTATCTCTGACCACTGGACTGTGAGACAAATCCAGCAATGGGACCCTAAGCTAGGCCTCTTCAGCTGTTCTTAGTGAAGGAGCCAGATGGTATTTGAGGAGACAATATTTTCAAGTGATTGTAACATCAGCTCCTTACCTCATTGCCTATGAGCCTCATAGCTCATAGGTAATCGATGTGGTGCTTTCAGCATTGGTGTTACATAGCCCCATTTAGACAACCCAATTAACTGGGCTCTTCACCACAGGCAGCTTCTAGACCTTTCTCAAGAATGGTCCCACTTAAGTATATCATAATTATCCAGCTGAGGTTATTAGAGCACTGATAATTGAGGTGCCACTATTTTCAACTATGGTTATTTCAGGTCTGTCAGCCAAAGCTGGGTCTCTTGTACCTCTAGTGCAGGGATCCCCAACCCCCTGGGCCGCAGCCTATTACTGGGCCGTGGCCCGTTTGGATGCAGGCCATACAAGTGGCTGGCCAACACAAACAGATTTCAACTTGCACAAACAGCAAGCCAAGTCCCCTCTCCCTGCCCCCACCAGGCCACCAAGCCATAAAGGTTGGGGACTGCTGTTCTAGTGACCTTAGAATTAAAGCCTCAAACTATGCCTATGTTCCCTCAGAAGGAGTGTTACTGCATTCCCTATAGGCTACCTTTCCACTTCTGGACTTCAGAATCACTTACACAAAATACCTTGATCTTATCTGAATTCAGCTTCATTGGTTTTTTTTGACCTTCCTCAACTTTACCATGGTCTCCAGACTTGCATATCCTCTCCTGATACAGGTGAAATGAAAGATATGCCTGAGTTTTATTATCACATTGCAAATATATCAACAAACCAGAATAGTCTCAGGTTGATTTGAAACCACCAAGGGAGAAAGATCTACGTAGAAGTTTAACAATATGAGAATAGGGCAAATTAATGCAATTCTATATATGCATGCCTTTCTTACTGTGTTTACTTGAACAATCTCACTTTGGCCATATATTTCATGTGGGATTGTCTTTTCTGAAAAGAAAGTTTGGAAGATTTGGCTAAGAAAAAATGGAATCACATGCTGCCTGCCAAAATATTTCAGCCCATTTGATTTGTCGCCCTTTTCCTTGGACAGTAAATGCTTCTGTCAGATCAACAGGAAAGAAGGATTAATGGCTATGTAGTAAAAAGCTCCCAAACTATCTTGATGGAAGAGGAAGTGTAAAATTATTGTGTCTAGATATGTATTCTTCTCATAAGAATGGGGGCTGGCGTAGCCTGTACTTTGTAATGGCACAGACTCTTTCTGGGGGGGGGGGGACCTTATTCCAAAGATAGAATTATTTTCTAAAAATCCATAACCACATTTTCAGAAGGATCACAATTGCACAGTGCTTCTATGCTCTCTGTCTTGGAAGCAATCCCCACTAAACACTTCTGAGCAACAATGTAAAAATATCCACTCCATGTTCTTGGTGCTTTTAATTGGTAAATTAAAGGACAGGTAGTCCTTGAGTGATGACAACAATTGAGCCCCAAATTTATGCTGCTAAGTGAAACATTTGTTAAGTTAATTTTGCCCCATTCTATGACATTTCTTGCCACAGTTGTTAAGTGAATCTGGTTTCCCCATTGACTTTGCTTGTAAGAAGTTCGCAAAAGGTGATCACATGACCCTGGGACCCTGCAACCGTCATAAATATGAGTCAGTTGCCAAGCATCCAAATTTTGATCCTGTGACCTTGGGGATGCTGCAGTGGTTATAAGTGGCCATTGTAACTTTGAATGGACACTAAATGAGCTGCTGTAAGTCAAGGACTGTAAGACAGCACTATATTTTTCATGACTTTTACTGCAGTTGTCATCACTCTTACCCATTTTCTCTAAGGGATGAAATCAGCATAAATGTTTGTCCTGCCCACTATTGCATCATGAAATGCAACTCTGATAAATTTGGCTGAATGGGAAAGATTCCAGGAAGTTTGCATTTCAACACCAATCAGTCCTATCTGTATGGCCAAGGCCAAGGGCCTGCAGCAGCTTCATGGTCATCAATAGGAATTTGAGATTTGATTCCCTAAAAAATGTACCAATTACGGATGTGCAGCACTTTGAATCTTCAAAAGCAAAAAGGTACTTCACACACAGGAAACCCTCGTGCAGGACTTATTTGCCAACCCCATAAGCAGCTTTGTGTTCTTCCCAGGGATGAAATCCAGCAGGTTTTGAGAGGTTCTGGAAAACTGGTAGCGGAAACGTTGAGTAGTTCAGAGAACCTGCAAATGCCACCTCTGGCTGGCCCCAGAGTGAGGTGGGAATGGGGATTTTGCAGTATCCTTCCCCTGCCACACCCACCAAGACACATCAAGCCACACCCACCAAGCCATGCTTCACTGGTAGTAAAAAAAAATGAATTTCATCACGGCTTCTTCCAGAGTTCACTGTTCCTGTGGGATTTGAGGGCTGGGGGCGGTGGCGGTGGGGGAGGGGGGGGAGGTGGAACAGAGAAAGAGATTTTTGGTTTAAAAATTGCAGACTGGTAAGTCTCTGTATATTCTGAAAATCTGAATCAGACATATGTACCTAGTATACAAATTGACAATAAGTTTAGTGGACATGAATTAGGACTAGAGAGATCTAGATTTGAGTCTACTCTCAATCATGAAAACTTCTGGAGTGACCAGACTCTCCTTCTCAGCCTAATCTACCTCAAAAAAGTTGTTGCAAACATAAAATGAAGGGAGATTGACTTTATTTTAGGTGATGGGCTTTCTTGGGCTTTTAAAGAAAAAGTAAGATATCAGACAATTAAAGAAACAAAGAACTAAAACTATACATGTTGTTGTTAGTTGCAAAATTGTGTCCGACCCATTACGACCCCATGGGCAACATTCCTCTAGGCCTTCCTGTCCTGTACCACCCATTTAAGCTCACACCTACTGCTTTGGTGACTCCATCCAGCCACCTCATTCTCTGTCGTCCCTTTCTTCTTTTGCCCTCAGTCTTCCCCAGCATTAGGCCCTTCTCCAGTGAGTCCAAAATATGCATACCAAAGCAATATGTTACAATTTCACTACATTTATTTTCAAAAATTGCTGTTACTCCTCAGGGAACAAAACGTTTCCTGCTGATGTCACAATTTCCATCAGTAGCCTAGGTAGCTCAGCACTGATGCCTGGTTCAACTGTTTCTCTTTAAATATCTAAAACATTTGTGTGGAAAAAAACTGAAATTTTGTTCACAGCAGGATTTTATGGCAGGATTCTTCTGGATTCTTCAGTGTGCTGAAATTTGAAAGAAGTTTGGACTGCTGAAGATTCTAAGATGGGTCTTAAGTATAATGCAAAACTTTTGCAAAAAAAACCCCAACCTTTTCATGAAAGGAAAGTAGAAAAAAAAATCTTGGCTTTATCAAGAAACTCATCACCTTTGTTGCAAATATTCTAGTTACTGACTGCTGAAAGATACATCTGAATGTGCTGCTCTGCCAGATTTTAAGCCTATCCCCCAAAGGTGTTTTACTGACTTTAGCACATAGCTAAGTACAAAAACTGTGCAAAATAAGGCCTGCTTACTTTAGCCAGTTTTTTGCTCCCTCCGGCTCTGGAAACAAAAATGATACAAATTGGTTCTATTAAAGTGTCTGTTGAATCCCATCTTTTGCTGTAGGCATGGAATGATAGTTATAAAAAAGGGGGCTGTATGTGCCATGACTACTGGCAAGTACCGATCAAGCAGCAGCTGTGTTCAACTCCTGCCGTTTCTTCATGCACAATGCACAATGCACAAAAGCCAGATTCTCTTGTAAACTCCTACAAGGCATTCCTCATCCATAAAATGTTTCTTCAACTGCAGGCAATACTAGTGGTGGGATTCAGCCAGTTCGCACCTATTCGGGAGAACCGGTGGTTAACATTCTAAGCAGTTTGGAGAACTGGTTGTTGGAAGAAATCTTACTTTGTTTTTTCCACTTTACAGGGCTAATCCTGTAAGGAAGGCAGGAAGGAAACATTCTGGTGTTGTTCCTAGCCTCATCTTTATTGCCCTGCTTACAGAAACTGCCTCTGTTTAATTTTGCTAAGGCGAAGCACCCATCGACTTGAGTAATGTTGAGTTGCCCAGCTGGTCATTAGGGCAGAGAACCAGTTGTTAATTTGGGTAAACTTGGAATCTTAGTTTTTATCTTCCTTAGACTTAATTTTCCCTAAAACCTGAACCTCAGTGTAGGTGGGGCTCAGTGGTCATGTGACTGGGCATGAGTTGGCATGGCCAACTCAGCATCACTCAAGTCGATGGGTGTTTGTGAGGAGGTGGAGGTAGTGGGGAAGGAAGGAAGGAGGGAGGGAGGAGAGCTGTTGGCATCTGCAGAGAAATGTTTCTTCTCTTTTATTGTTATCTCATCACCTTTCTGACTTTGTACCCTGTAAGGACGTATGTGTGATGTTGAAAAATTGTTTGGTTGGTTATTTGTTCTCCAAGTTCAAGAACCCATATCTTCATTCTATCTGCTAATAATCTTGTGACCTCTGGACTGTACTCATCGTGAGGACTCCATTTTCACAAATGGATGTCTGGCTGCTATTAACTTACACTTTCTTGAACTTCTACCTTAGTGAAGATGGATAACTCTTATCAGCTTTGATTTACTCACTTTGTCCTTTATTCAAAACTGAAGTTCATTCTACATTCATCTGTAATTTTTTTTAAGAAGCTATAGAAAAAGCTACAATTATGAGCATATTTTTCATAACATTAAGAATGTTTCCATATAGATATATAGTCTATAACTATATAGTCTATAACTATGACTATAACTATATAACAATATATAACTATACACACACACACTATACACACACACATATATATATACACAAACATACACAAATTATATATAGTTTCTATTTAGTTTAATATTACTGTATGCAGTTCTGTGAATAGTTTCTTTTAATCAAATGCACCTTGGTATATATTTTACTTAGTATTCTGTGTATACCCTTTTCTATTTCATGTACTTGGTATGCATTTTTGTAAAATTTTAAAAAGCGCAGGTTGAGGGTTTTTTTAGGGAGGTTTTTAATTAGGATTTTAGGGGGTTCCAGGGAGGAGGGGGGAGGGTACAAACAGTCAGAAAGAGAGGGCCAGGCCAGCAGGCGACGGAGGGAAGCGGAAGGATCCGTGAGGGGGGGGAAACACGAGTCGTTCCGACGGAGGGCATTCCCATTCAGAAGGTCGTGGGGAGAGGCAGGTCCGAGGGGAGGCAAGTTCCATCCTCCCGGTTGGGGACACGTGGCCGTTGGTTACAAACGGTCAGGTGTCACAACCCCCGCAGGCTAGGTGGTCAGGGAATACAGAGCCAGGGCCTGAGGCTGATGTTTTGCAACGCCAGGTCCGTTGTCAACAAAGCCCCCCTCATCCATGACCTTGTGTCAGAGGGGGAGCCGGACCTGGCAGGAATAGCGGAGACCTGGTTGGGCCACGAGGGTGGATTTCCCCTCGTTGAAATGTGCCCACCAGGCTACCGCGCTTTTCATCAGCCCCGGGCCCTAGGCAGGGGTGGTGGGGTAGCGGTCATTGTAAAGGAAGGTCTTGAGCCGAGAGAGACCATTGTGCCACAGACCACCGGTTGTGAGTCCCTCTGCGTGAAGTGGGGCCTAGGGAGGCAGTTGGGCTTGCTGGTTGTATACCTGGCTCCCCGCTATGTAGCAGCAGCCCTGCCCGAGCTCCTTGAGGTGATCGCTACGGTGGCAGTCGAGACCCCCAGACTTTTAGTCATGGGGGACTTTAATCTGCCATCGGTGGGCGAATCATCCGGGGTAGCTCGGGAGTTCATGGCTTCCATGACGGCCATGGACCTGACCCAAGTAATTCAAGGCCCCACCCACGAGGGTGGACATACACCGGATCTCATCTTTGTCTCTGGCCAATGGAAGAGTGATCTGGGTATAGGGGATATAGTCATCACGCCCTTGTCATGGTCAGACCACTCACTTCTCCGGCTCAACTTTCCAACCGCTACTCCCCACCGCGGGGAGGCGGAACCAGAGTCACTGATCTGGTTCCGCCCCAGGCGCCTTATGGACCCAGATGGGTTCCAGACGGCGCTTGGGCCACTTCCTGTACCCCTGATCCGCGCCCCGATGGAGGACCTCGTGGCCGCATGGAATACTGCAGCCACGGGAGCCTTGGATCGGGTCGCGCCCTTGCGGCCTCTCTTGTGGCGGCGAACCACCCTGGCCCCCTGGTTTACCGAGGAGGTGAGGGGGATGAAACGCCACAAGAGATGCCTAGAGAGAAGATGGAGGTCTACCCGATCTGAATCTGACCGGACACAGGTAAGAGCCCATTTACGGACTTACATTGTGGCGCTGAGAGTGGCCAAACGCCATCATTGTGCTACTCTCATAGCATCCGCAGACAACCGCCCTGCCGCCCTGTTTTGGGTGACCCGCTCCCTCCTTCAACAGAGGGTGCGGGAAGCCCCGTTACAGGGTAGAGCAGAGGAATTTGTGATTTTTCTGCAGGAGAAAATCGCTCAGATACAGAACGAGCTAGCCCCCATTGATGGCCCAGTGGGATGCCGCGAGGCAGATCTTGTCTGGGAGGAGTTTGACTCCGTTTCTTCCGAGGATATGGACAGGTTACGTGGGCGACTGCGAGCCACCACATGTTTATTGGACCCGTGTCCCTCCTGGCTTGTACTGGCATCCTGGGAGGTGACACGAGGCTGGCTCCAAGAGGTTGTCAACGCATCCTTAAGTGAGGGTTCCTTGCCTGCTTCCCTAAAAGAGGCTATGGTGAGGCCCCTCCTTAAGAAGCCCTCTTTGGATCCAGCTTTATTAAACAGCTATCGTCCCGTCTCCAACCTTCCCTTTTTGGCGAAGGTTGTTGAGAGTGTGGTGGCACAACAGTTTCCCCGTCACCTGGAGGAAGTTGATTATCTAGACCCGCGCCAGTCCGGCTTTCGGCCCGGGCATAGCACCGAGACGGCATTGGTCGCGTTGGTGGATGATCTCTGGAGGGCCAGAGATGGGGGTTGCTCCTCCATCCTGGTCCTATTAGACCTCTCGGCGGCTTTCGATACCATCGACCATGGTATCCTATTGCATCGGCTGGGGGGGTTGGGGGTGGGAGGCACCGTTTTACGGTGGTTCTCCTCCTACCTCTCTGGCCGATCGCAATTTGTGTTGGCAGGAGAGCAGAGGTCGACCTCGAGACCCCTCACTTGTGGGGTGCCTCAGGGGTCGGTCCTCTCGCCTCTCCTGTTCAACACATATATGAAGCCGCTGGGTGAGATCATCCGTGGTTTTGGGGTAGAGTACCATCTTTACGCTGATGATACTCAGCTGTATATATCTACCCCAAACCACCCCAACGATGCCGTAGCGGTGATGTGCCAGTGCCTGGAAGCCGTGCGGATCTGGATGGGAAGTAACGGACTCAGACTCAACCCGACCAAGACCGAGTGGCTGTGGTTTCCGACTACCCGATTCAACCAGCTAACTCCATCGCTGGCCATAGGGGGCGAACATCTTGCCCCTGTGGATGGGGTGCGCAATTTGGGTGTCCTCCTGGATGCCCGGCTGTCCATGGAAGATCAAGTGACAGCCGTGGCCAGGAGGGCGTTTTACCAGGTTCGCCTGGTTCGCCAATTGCGCCCCCTATTGGATCGGGACGCCCTTCGCACAGTCACTCATGCTCTCGTGACATCCCGACTGGACTATTGTAACTCTCTCTACATGGGGCTCCCCTTGAGGTGCACCCGGAGACTTCAGTTAGTCCAGAATGCAGCCGCGCGGGCAATTATGGGTGTTTCTAGATTCACCCACGTAACACCGCTCTTGCGCGAGCTGCACTGGCTGCCTGCCGTCTTCCGGGTGCGCTTCAAGGTATTAGTTATCATCTTTAAAGCCCTCCATGGCTCGGGACCTAGCTACTTGCGGGATCGGATCCTGCCCCATACATCCTCACGGCCGATTCGCTCGCACAGAGAGGGACTTCTCCGGGTGCCGTCCACTAGACTTTGTCAGCGGGCGACGCCCAGGGGAAGGGCCTTCTCTGTGGTGGGCCCAGCCCTCTGGAACGACCTTCCCCCCGATATTAGAACTACCACGGACCTCCGCTCCTTCCGTCTGAAACTAAAAACACATCTTTTTTGCTTGGCCGGCCTAGGATAGTCTCTTCTGATTGTTTAGGGATTTTTAGTAAATATTTGGGAATTTTAGCGCAGGGTTTTCTGTTTAATATGCCTTTTAGTCAGTATTTATGTATGTTTATTGTTCTAAATTTTGTATTTTTTCTAACTTTTTAATTCCCTGTGCCCCGCCTCGAGTCCCTTCGGGGAGAGAGAGCGGGTTATAAATAAAAATTATTATTATTATTATTATTAAAGCAGAATTGTATTCATCTTTGTATAGATTCAAAAAAGTTAACTTTGTAAATTGATGTTCAAATCCAAACCAAACACATTAATTCCAAGCCTCTACTTTCTCTCACTTATCAAGGATAACCTACAAGAATGACTCTGAAAGTTACGTTCTAAAATGTATTATGCAAATTACATACTTGCCTGGGAGCTTTTGAATTTGATTATTGATGGAAACATACATCTGTGGAAATTGCCTAGGAATTGGTCCTTGTTTGGGCTCTAGATTATAAGGCTTGATTGGTGAAACTTGACCTGGTTAAAAGTGAAATTTGATCTGCAGATTTCTTAGATCACACTGCCAATTTTGTCTCAATTTTAGATGATGTCAGAAATTCATGTGTGGTTATTCTGTTTCATTTCTAGCACAAAGATTGTCCAAAAGTAAAGCATCATTTCCAATTAACTTTATTTTTGCTTCTTAGCAGGAAATGTGAATTACCTTAAGGAAGGCTATTTTTATAAGTGACATTTCTACTTCCTGTTAGAAGCAAGCAGACAGAAGTATGACTAGTATGCCTCTCTCTCAAAGAAAAAAAAATATTGGCATATTAAACCAAGCATTGTTTTGTGCATTCTTATAAAAATTGATTGCATACTTACATTTGAGGCCAGCTAATGGGCCTTTGAAAGAGTCTGTTCTGCCATTGCTATGCTCTTCATGGTGTATCTCTTCTTACATATTTTTCAAATGGATGGCCTAGATGTAAACTGGAGCCTGGCAGATGGAAAAGGCAAAGGCAGCTGAGAACTAGATGTACAGTCCTCAACTTATCACCATAATTGAGCGCAGAATTTCTGCTGCTAAGTGAAACATTTGTTAAGTGAGTTTTACCCCCATTTTATGACTTTCCTTGCCACAGTAGTTACATGAATCGCTGCAGGTGGTAAATTAATAACATGGTTGTTAAGTGAAACCGGTTTCCCCATTGACTTTGCTTGTCAGAAGGTCGCAAAAGTTAATCACAGGACCCCTGGATGCAGCAACTCTCCTAAATATGAGTCAGTTGCCAAGGGGCTAAATTGTGATCATGTGACCATGGGGATGCCGTGAGGGTCGGAGGTATATGGAAAACAAACCTAAGCCTCTTTTTTTTCCCAGTGAAGTTGTAACTTTGAACAGTCACTAAATGAATGTTGGAAGTCAAGAACTACCTGTAGAAGACAAGAGTAAGAATAAGAACATAGCTATAAACTGACATTTAAATAACGCACAGGATCATGAACTGTGGAAACACTTTGAAAGGCTGACTTGGTTTATTGGCACTTCAGCTGGAACAACCACTTTGAAGCCCTATTTCTGATCAATGGAAAAGGGTGACCCCACCACTCCAAAGGGATTGATAACAAGGGCTCTTGGGCCTACCTGCACATGCACAGATACACAATCCTCCATGATAAAAGCAACACAGCTGATCAAGGAAGATTGGCTTCACCTTAGACCCATGATGCTGAACGTATGGTGCACATGCCATAGGTGGCACGCAGTGCCCTCTCTGACAGCACATGAGCCGTCACCTAAGTTTAGTTCTGCTGCACATGCACGCATGCCTCCCACTGGCCAACTGGTTTTTAGGTCTCTGCATGGGGGGCAGGGTGCAAGCAGGGTGCATGCAGCTCATACATGGGGCTGGGGCACAAGCACGGGGGGCATGCATGCATGCACAGGGGCCATGATGTATGCACGGGGGGCTCGCATTGCATTTTGGGGGTTCAGGGCCATACACATTCATGCATGGGTGTGTAGTGCATGCGCAGGGGATGCACATGCATTGCATCATGGAGGTTTGGGGGCACGCCCATTTGTGCACTTTGGACGCTCAGTCTGAAAAAGGTTAGCCATCACTGCCTTAGAGCTTCATCAAAGAGGAGCAATCTGTTGCCAGAAGACATGATCTTTATCATATGAATACCGCAGGACTCACTTCTGCAAATCAACACCTCATTAAGGCAGATTCCAACCAATCCATATTTACCACATAGTTTAATATATGTGCCACTTTCGGTAGGATTGGAATTCTCCAAGTGAAACCTTATGTCGCATGAATGAAGGAGAATATATTTGTCCCAGGATAATGCTGCAGGATCCAATCTGGGTGAGTGACAGGAATCAGAGGTTTTGTCTTCTGAGCTTTCGAATTCACGTTGGAGCCCATCTTCGGGGAACTTCTCTCTGGCAGAGTGTGTGTTGTTCTGTGTGTGGTATTTATCTGGTGCCTGTTGTATGTTGCTTTTTAGTTGCTTGTTGGGATGTGTTGATGGCTGGCTTTTACATCGTTGGCTGTCATTTGCTTGTGCTGCACAGCCCTTGCCTTCTAAGTACTTGATATGCTGGTGGTAAATCAGCAATCCTGTTGACTGATGAGGGGCCTGTTTTTCAGGCTTCAATTACTTCCCTGGCTGTTTTTGTGCCTGCTCATCTAACAATCTTAGTAGCTGCAAAATTGAATGTGTGTCCTTGTTCATTGCAATGTGAGGGTCTCCTTGTCTGACAGTTTGCTTGTGTTCTTCCAATCTGATGGCTAGCTTCCTCCCTGTCTATCCTACATAGTCCCAGGGACAATCCATGCAGGGTATTTGGTCGACAATGTTGGAAGTATCTCCCACCTCCAAGTGATCTTTACGATGCATAATGGTAGCCTCTGGGCAGTGTGCAATGTCCATTTGCAGATCTCAGAAGCTGCATTCTAGAGCTTCCAAAATGTTTTTGATGTATGGCAGGTTGTGCCCTGTGCTTGGTCTTGTACCTTGTTTCTTTCTTTCTCTCACCACCATGTTGCACAGACATGTTGTGACAAATGATTGTGGGTACCCATTCTTATATTACATATACTTTATGTTGCCTTTAAGGTTCTGCAAACTATATGAAACAGTTGCCTTATCAATCATTATAACTAATGATTGAACTACAAAGTGCAAGGCTAGGACAGCTGAGATCTCCAGGGCTTATTCCAAAGTATGAAATGTATAGCTCAGCTGATTTTTTTCCCCTTGTCTGTTTCTTTCCTTTTCAAGGTGTTTGTCATCATCTTCAAAGCGCTCCATTGCATGGGACCTAGCTATCTGCAGGATTGCATCCTGCCCCATACATCCCTGCGGCCGATTCGCTCCCACAGAGAGGGACTTCTCCGGGTGCTGTCCACTAGGTTATGCCAGCGGGCGACACCCAGGGGAAGGGCCTTCTCTGTGGCAGGCCTGACCCTCTGGAACGACCTTCCCCCCGAAATTAGAACAACCACGGACCTCCGCTCCTTCCGTCAAAAATTAAAAACACACTTTTTCTGCTTGGCTGGCCTGGGGTAATTAAACTGTTGTTAGGGTTTTTAGGGGCTTGTTTTAGTTTTTATATGGGATTTTAGCGCAGGGTTTTAGTTTAATTCGTTTTAATATTGTATGATGTTTGTGGTTTTATTTGTATTTTTAAATTCCTTGTACCCCGCCTCGAGTCCCTTCGGGGAGAGAGAGCGGGTTATAAATTAAAATTATTATTATTATTCACACTAAAATTAACATCATCACATATTGCACCTGATGAAAGCATTAGGATGTAGAGTTCCCAAAGGAAGAGTGAGGCTTAACAAGTTTCCCAGCAGTCAATATCACAGCCTGCTCATCCAATCCTGCTCATGGGCTAATTGTGTGTATAACAATAGTGGATGTTGCTTATGGGAAACTGATCAGCTGCTGACTCTCAGTATGTGGATATCCCCTACATACATATTGTGATGACTGTTCCTCCAAAATTAATATTTTAATTATTGGAAATGACAATAAAATGAGATGCCTAGCCAGGAAGTAAATATCACAATGAAAGGAAACTAACATGATATTTCGAGCAATTGTTTTAATTCTGAATACACTGTTGCCTAGTTTCATTTATTTCCTGCCACTTTTTTTTTAAAGCAGATTTCTCTTTTCATCCCTATTTTGTGTAAATAATGTCCTATTGTCGGATGAAAATGCATACTAAAAGAAAGATGACAAATATTGGAAATGTAGCTGCACAAATCTATTGCCTATATCAAACAGATCAAGAATAAATTATCCGTGAGAAATAATTTGTTACATGCCAGAATAACACGGGACATAGAATCTTAGGGCTGGAAGTGACCTTGGAGTCTTCTTGTCCAACCCCTTGCTCAAGACAAGAGACCTTATACCATCCCAGTCAAATAGTTGTCCAGTCTGCTTGAAAACTTCCAGTATTGAAGAAATTACCACTAGTAGAGGAAAGCCATTCCACTGATTAATTGTTCTCACTGTCAGAAAATTTCTCCTTATTTCTATGTTGGATTTCTTTTTAATGAGCTAGCACACCGAATACATTAATTATCAGAATACCTATGTTTATAGGTAAGCAGATACTCTAAACTTTAGCCTTTCACCAGTAATAACACAAATTTGAAGGACATAACCTGTTTTCTCCAAAATAAAACCTCCTCGGATAATAAGCCCAATCAAGTTTTGAGTTCATGCGCTAAAATAAGCCCTCCACTAAAAAATAAGCCCTCCCGCAAAATATTGCAACAGAAGAAGCAGACGTGAGGTGACCACGCTCACCATCTCCTGCACCTCAAAAATAATAAGCCCTCCCCAAAAATAAGGCCAAGCACTTATTTTGAGGGTCAAAAGAAAATAAGACCCTGTCTTATTTTCGGGGAAACACTATAGTGGGAAAGTCCTAGTGTCCTCAGCAAAAATAAATAAATAAATGATGATGCAAAGTGTTGATTTGAAGAAGCATAAAGAGCTGTTCATTGTATATCATACCATAGAAAACTTCATGAGAAAGTAGTAGTATCATACATGAAAACTACAGTAGTACAGGATTGAGAAGAACCAGATTCAAACCCATTTTCCATTGGTGGGAGATCTTGGCCAATATGTTACTGGAACATAGAAAATCAATTTCCATGGATCGATTCTGGCATTGTGCTAAATGGCTCTGGCTCACTAAGCAATCAATATACCATACATTTACATATATCCATGGCTGTGTTCACATTTCAACGTATACCAAAGCCATGCTATACTCTAATAGAACCAGAAGGACAGCAGGCAAGGTTAATACCATGCCATAGCTCCACAATATAACTTTCTGTCTCCACTCAAAATCCAGGAAGGAACTTTTGTTTATCAGAAAGCATATACAAACTGGTCCATCTTCTGTGTACACAATGCATCTTGCAGTTGGAACGTCAGCTTTTTCTAGGATAGGAAGGAGTCTTATCACTTTAAGTTCCACAACACACACACACACACACACACACACACACACACACATATAGATATATAGATATATATATCCAAGAAGAGGGAAGAAACCATTAATTTGGGATAATATAACAAACATATTTATATATATATATAAACATGTTTGTTATATTATCCCAAATTAATGGTTTCTTCCCTCTTCTTGGAGTTAAGCATTGATGCACATCCTTTCTTTGCAGAATATCTGGAAAAGAAATGTTAGATTATTTATGTACGATCGTACCATGCAAAGTAAGTTGAATTTGCATTTCCAAAGGCTACATTTTATTTGTAACCCTTGTTTAGGTTTCCCCCCAAAATTTAATGTGATTTAGCAAACATGCTAAACATGTAAACCAGGGGTGAAATCTACTTACCTTCACTACTGGTTCGCGCGCACACAAAGAACCTTCTGCACATGCGCAGAGCATCAAAACTGATGTGGTGATATCTGGGTGGGTGGGCAGAGCCTGCTAGTGAGCACACTTGCAAAGGTAAGTAGAAATCCTGCTTTCTAGCTAAGCTAAATCGTGTGTCACAGCTGACCATCGGAAATACCAGTTGACCCAAACCAGTAGCATTTTTTAACTACCGATTCAGGTGAACCAGTAGCATTTCAACACAAAACTCTGTTCTGAAAAGTGGCTTACAATTTTTTTAAATGAACAAATATATCAATTAATAAATAATAACTCTGGATAGGTGCATCTGATTCCAAATCAGTGTGCAGTTCTTCTAGTCTAGGCAGATTTAAAGGTTCTTTTTTTTGTAGCTTGATCCCAAGTGTTTTTGAAACACTTGATTTACTGCCCAAAAGTTCACATAGGATTACCATTTAGGCCAGCAATTCCCAATTTGGCATCCTCCAGTTATGTTGAAATAACAATTCTCAGAATTCCCAATAATGGTCAGGCTGTCTGGGGATTCTAGAAATTGCACTCTCTAAAATGTTGAAGTCCATCATGTTATGGAAAGACTTGTCTAGGTTTACTAACTCTATTTATGGTGTCTAGGCTTAAAGCTAAACTGGGACAAGCCAGGTTAATACTGAGAGGGAGATCCAGGGTATCCCAGAGTGTTAGGCTAAGTGGGAAATTTGAAAAAAAACACAAAAAACAACCGGAAGAAGTTAAAGGCTTCCATGTTACTGATAAGAAGAAATCGCCAGGAGTCAGGCTCAGCTTAAAGGAGAATTTACCTTTTAATTTAAGTATTTGAAGACTCATATTGCTACAAATGGTTTTCCCAGTTTCAATGTATGGCTGTGAAGTTTGGACCATAAGAAAGACTAAGCACCAAAGAATTGAGGCCTTTGAACTATGGTGCTGGAGAAGACTCGTGCGAGCCCCTTGGACTGTAAAGTGATCAAACCAGTCAGTCCTAGAGGAGATCAACTCTGACTGCTCTTTAGAAGGCCAGATCCTGAAGATGGAACTCAAATACTTTGGCCACCTAATGAGAAGGAAGGACTCACTGGAGAAGAGCCTAATGCTGGGAATGATTGAGGGCCAAAGAAGAAAGGGATGGAAGAGAATGAGGTGGCTGGATGGAGTCACCGAAGCAGTAGGCATGACCTTAAATAGACTCCAGAGAATGGTAAAGGATAGGAAGGCCTGGAGGAACATTGTCCACGGGGTTGCAATGGATCAGACATGACTTCGCTACTAACAGCAAAAACAACATTGCTGCAAAAGATCTATGAAAAAAAAGAATGCCAACTGATAAATTAGTGCAGATGTCTGGATGTGCAACATCACATAATTTTGCAAAAACAAAATAGATTATTTCAACATGGCTAGCAACAATGAAGAAGAATTTGCCTGCTTGTTAGATCGCTCTCTCTCTCTCTGTCTCTGTCTCTCCTTCAAGGACTTTTCCAGTAATACTACTCTAAGGAGGGTGAAGTGACCTCTCTTGCTCCCCCATAGTCCATGAGATTGCTGATTCATTTCTCACCAATTGGTTGAAATCAGCTCAATCAGGCATAAACTGTCATTAGTTCCAATTAACATCTGGCCTTTCCTCCCTAGAAAACTTCAAAAGTCTCCTTTTTTATCCATTTCATTAATTTTTGGCTGCTTACAATAGATTAAAATGAAAATTTGTGCTAGTATGACATGATCCTATTGTGGCTCCATTACTTCCATTTGTCTGGTTTTGTTCTGCAAATTATCACTTTTCACTGTTCTTGTGACTGTGAGCCAGAAGGATTATATTTAAAAGCCTTGTAGGGCAGGCCAAAAAGACATCCCAGAATAAGACAGTGGCAAACCAGAGCCTTCAGGCTGCCAAAAGAAAGGGGGGGGGGGGAAATCATCTATATAAAGGTATCCAAGTCACTAGGAACTGAGTTGGATTCAAGCAGAGAAGAAAAGGAAAATATTTCATCAATGTTCAGCAACCATAACATGGAACATTTGTACAGCACATTTCAAATGTTCATCTGTTGGTTTGGTAATCCTCATATCAAGCCTGTGTGATTTGCCACTTTAAAATAAGTATATGTAAATATGACATATTAAATATAATTTAAATATATAAATAAAAAATAAATAAATAATAAATATATAATAGCTGTCTTCCAATATTTGAGGGCTATCACAGAGATAAGAGGTGTCAACTTATTCTCCAAAGCACCTGAAGGCAGAACAAGAAGTGATGGTTGAAAATTAATCAAGGAGAGAACCAACCTAAAACTGAGGGGCAATTTCCTTACACGGACAACAATAAACCAGTAGAACAGCTTGCCTTCAAAAGTTGTGAGGGCTCCAACAATGAAGGTTTTTAAGAAGAGATTAGTCAACCATTTGTCTGAAATGGCATAAGGTTTCCTGCTTGAGCAGGAGGTTGGACTAGAAGACTTCTAAAGTCCCTTTGAACTCTGCTATTTTGTAATTTTGTTATTCTGTTTCATGTTCACATGTGTGAATATGTGTGCAGTAACCTAGGGCACCTATGAATCAGGCACCAAAACTGTGGTAGGCGGGATGGCTCTCTTATTTATTTCAAATATTTCTCTTTTTTTTCTGTTTAAAAAGTACTCTCATTCTGGACGGTAGGATGTGTAGACATTGTGCCAAAATGTGCATCCATTCATAACAGCCGTGCTGGATTTCCTAAGTATGATCAGGAGCAGAGAAAGTCAGCATTTCCCAGAAGTTGCTGGCAGAGTTACAGGCGCCTTCACTTTGACCAGAGACCACACAGCGTAGTACCCCAATGTATAGTGCTACTGCTGCATCTCTGCCTATAGCCTGCTTCTACAATTTGGCTCCATTGCCAGTTTTAGGAGCAGTAAAATGCATGTGCGCAAAGGAATAGCTCCAGCCACCCATCACCTGCTTCAGTGAAATCTTAATAGCTCCTGAGCACATCCAAGGGCTTTAAGAGCTTCCTGTTTACAGCTGTGTATCCTCTTGACAGAGCATGCTGTGCTTCCCACATCCCCAGAGCCATACATAGATCCCTTGACTTCCTGTTCAGAATACTGTTTGCTTTCCTGTCACTGTAGCGCATTTGTCCTGAGAACAGCCGTCAGAATTTTCTCACAGCATTGTTAACAAATGGTCATCACCTTTTCTTTTCTTTTAGGAACACGTACCTTGGACGTGGAAGTATTCGGACTTACTATTTCACAAGGGAGGTGTTTAGGCCAGAGGAAAACGAGTTCATCTCTAACTTCTCTATGAGTATATAAATTTGCATATACTTGTAAAAGATGCAGACTATTAACACATATTGTGACTTAGCCATCTGAAAGTCCTTCGGTGTTCCCTGCATTCCCAACACTGAATTTGCAACAAGACATGAGTTTTCAGGAGTCTTTTTATACTCCTAGAAATTTTTGGAAGGAAACACTATTTTTAATCACACACATTAGCACACTGTCTCAGTAAAGTTCCCCTTTCTGGATTGTGGTCTGCCCAGGTACTGGCTTCTATTTCCACTTCTTGAACTAGGTCACTTAACTCTGAAGAGAGCCAAATCATGTCTATCCTTGAAAATGATAGGTGTCTATAAGAATAGTATGTGTATTGTTCTTTGTTTGGATTTCTTTCTCTCCATATGTCTTTTAAATTCATTTCATCTGCCATCTTGAAAAAGGACTTCGGTAATATTTTTCTTTTTATTTTAGACGTCCTAGTTGCTTTATAATCTCTACTTTGGTTTGGAATTCCATTAAAATCTCCTATCATACAAATGTCCGCATATTCTAACTCCAAAGTCTTTTCATGTAGTTTCTTAAAGAATTCATCCTGTTTCTCATTTGGTGCATAGATTGCTATTAAGAGTATTTTTTTGTTGTTGTCCGTGATCTCAATCATCAAGATCCTTCCATCTTCATCTGCATAGATTTGCTTGGTTGGTATGCTATCTTTAACGTAAATGACCACACCTCTTTTTTTAAGGTCTGCCAATGAGGAGAAAAATTTCCCAAGTTTGGGTTGTATTAATAAGTACGCATCTTTCTTTCGAATATGTGTCTCTTGTAAACAAATAATTTGTGTTTTTATTTTTCCTAGTTTCTGGAATATTTTTTTTCTTTTAACTGGGGAGTTAAGTCCATTTATATTAATTGAGAAAATTGAGTTTTGTTCCATATCTTATGTTTTGTATTGAGGATTTATAGCTCTAGTTGTTCTTATTTCTCTCTGTTCTCTGGTTTCCAGTCCTGGTATAGCCTCATCTTCTGTGGCCACTCCGCCTACTGCGCCTTCTAATGGTCCCTCTGATCTTATTAGCAATGAATGCTCTTTCTCCGTCGTTCCATTGACATGTCTTCTGTAAAACTCTTCTGCTTTTTGTATAGTATCTAGTCTATATCTCTGTCCTTCCCATGTAAATATCAAACCTTCCGGTATGAGCCATCTAAACTGGGTTCCTTTTCTTATCAAAAATGTAGATAAAAACTGGTATCCTCTTCTCTTTTCCCTCACTTTTCTTGGGATTTGCTTTAACACTGTGATTTCCTTTGCTCTATATTCCAGTTTTTTGTCTCTTGTTTTCTGTAGTATTCGAAATCTCAGGATCTTTTTGGTGAACCTTACATGTATTTCTCTTGGTAAAGCATTTCTGGTTGCATACCTCGTATTCACTCTGAACGCATCATCTATTCCATCCCGTATTAATTCCTGTGGAAATTGCATTATCTCAAAATACCAGCCTGGGTATCAATTACGGAAGCATTTACATACGCAATAATACACAAAAGGGAACGAACAATTAGATATTCGGATTTATTAAACTCAAGGGGTGATCTTAAGACTATTCAGGAACTAAAACAAGAAGGAATGGATATTAATTGGTACACATACACACAAATATACTCAAGATATAAGGAAGACCAAAAAAAAGGAGGGGTTTATGACAAAATGACAGAATTAGACAAAATATTAACAGGCGTCGATGAAAAAACAATTAAAAAACTCTATGCCTACTTATTAGAGTTTAAACTCCAGGAAGAGCAAGTGAAAGAAACAATGATAATATGGGGGAAAAACTTCGGGCATGGGATCGACCTAGACAAGTGGCAAAAATTGTGGACACAGAATTACAAAATGACAATGTCAACAGCCTATAAAGAGAACCTATACAAGATGTTCTACAGGTGGCATCTATCACCCTCAAGAATCTCAAAAATGAGCAAGAACAAATCTCAAAAATGCTGGAAATGCCATCAGACGCCTGGTACTTACTACCATATGTGGTGGACTTGCTCGGAGGCCCAAAATTATTGGAATATGATCCACACATGGTTGGGCAAAATAACAGGAAAACAAATAGATTTCAAACCCGAACTCTTCCTGCTTGGACTTAATTTAGAAACATTCGACAAAAATTTGAGATACCTAATTGTGAATATTTTGACAGCCGCTAGAATCGTCTTTGCTAAAAATTGGAGAAATGACAAATTACCATCAGAGCAAGAAATTATCTACAAAATTATGGAATGTGCAGAGATGAATAAATTAACATTTGAAATTAGAGAACAAGACAATGAACAATTTTATGAAATTTGGAATAAATTTTATCAATGGCTGGAAACAAGATAGTCAAATGAAGGTTGAGGTATAATAATTGTAATATATATAAATATATTTGAACTAAAATATGCGATTTGATATGATTATGACTATGGAAGAGATGTACAGTATGTAACCAACTGACACATTTTCTACAATTTGTAATGGAAGATGGACTTTATGTTTTTTTGTTTTTTGTTATACTTATTTGTGTTTGTTTAAAAATAAAAATAAAAATTGACTCCCAAAAAAAAAAAAAAAGTAAAGTTCCCCTTTCTGCCCTAATGTTAATTTTTATCATGGGGCAATGAAGCAGGGATGGTGGAGGTAAGACTGTGAGCACAATGGGAGATTGCCAGACCTTTAGCACTGAATAATTTGAAATTGGGGCCTGTGGCAAAGGAAAACCTTTTAGCACTTCTACCAAGCTGGAATGAATTTTCATTCAGTGATGATAAATTGTCTCAGAACATACTGGTTTCTTTTTAGGGCAGCAGAAATAACAATGAATATTCAATCTTGTCTACATACCCTTCATAAGAACTGGGATTGGTCCCCCAAGTATTTATTCCAGAAGTGGTACTCAGCAGGTTCTGATCAGTTCTGGAGAACCGGTAGCAGAAAGTTTGAGTAGTTTGAGAACTGGTAAATACCACCTCTGGCTGGCCCCACTCCCATCTATTCTCTGCCTTCCGAGTCCCAGCTGATGTGGAGGAAATGGGGATTTTGCAGTAACTTTCCCCTAGAGTGGAGAGGGAATGGAGATTTTACAGTATCCTTCCCCTGCCACGCCCACCAAGCCATGTCACGCCCACCAAGCCATGCCCACAGAACCAGTAGTAAATTTTTTTGAATCCCACCACTGATTTGATCTTGTCTAAAAACAGCTTTCAATTTTATATACTTGAATGGGAGATCACCAGAAAATACCAGCTGGGAAGTAAAAAACAACAAAACAAATTTTAAAAAAAACTCAGAAAAAGTCAGTGACAAGACATTATTTTTTTGCTACAGCTGCCAACAAAACATTTTCCTACAGCTGCCAAGAAAACTACGTTCACATATCTGTGAAGTCACCAAGGGTTGAACTTGACTTGAAGGAGACGTTACCTATTTTAAATGGAATGAAAAGCATGATAAATAAGATGGGAGACACAGTATTGGAAGAAGAGGAATTTTGTAATTTATAACCATATAATTATTTTATTAAAGAATCAATGTCAAATGCTTGGTTACTGGTTATTAGGGAACTGAAAACAGTACAAGGGAAGAATTGAAGCTATACATACCAATTTATGTTATCCTTTGTCTGACACATTAACCAAAATCAATATTATCAAATGAGAATGCACAGCGACAACTCATAAAGACAGTCTTTTCCCAACCTTTAAGGAATCTAAACTACAAAATGCTTTGATTTACCACAGCTGTTAAACATATAACTTAAAAAAGAAAACTCATCCCAATTTATTATGTTAAAACCAAACTTGTGATTGTCAATGAAAGCTTGCATTTAGTATGAGAATCAAGTGGCAGGAAGTTCTTTTTTAATGTGAAACAATTCCAAAGGAAATGAGACTCAGAAGAAATGTGTCTGAAATGCATTACTGGGATCTGTTTCTTTAGTTTCTCCCATTGTCTGGCAACCAAGTTTCAGCAATAAAGAGGGAAAAAAGAAACCTTTTAATGCAATTTTTCCAGAGTGCTCGACACAATTAAATCTTATGTTGTTATATATCAAAATCCTTCCAGCCAACAATGCCTTCAGTAAAGAAATATCAAACGTAATGCTAGAAAAAGCAAACCTAATTTTTCATTCAATATGGCCGGATTTATTACCAGTGAACTTTGTGTTAATTTACTTTGTTTATTGGTGCCGTTATTTTGAGAAGATGGGGAATTTTTAATGTAACAACGTATTAACACTCTGTGTGACTCACAGGAAAATATCTGACTGAAAACAATATGAAAGAAATGTTCTTTGGTTCCTGTGAACCTGCTGGGAAAGTAAATCCTTTCTTTTAATCTAAGAGTTATGACGTTTTATTAGCAGCTGGGTCCTAAACTGCTTGATATGTGAAGGTAAAAGAGACACTTTGACAATCAGCTTTAGAATTCTGTGGCTTGATAATGGGCTAAATCCATTAATTTGGTAGAAGTGGGTGCTGTAAAACCAAGAATTATGACCTCAGCTGACACTTACAATTATGTAATGATCTGGAGTGGCCAAAGAATATCGCTACTATCAAGTTCAAAATAATCATGCTACAATTATGCTACAACTGGAAAATAGGAGGTTATTGTGAAAAGTGGATAATCACAACAGAAATCCTCAGAGGGAACAAAAGTGCAAAACATAGCTTTGCCATACATAAGTATTGCCTACAGAAGGCACCAAACCCTGAGAAAGTATTTGCTGTTTGGAAGGCTAAAATAATAATATCAAGGCGACACTTAGTAAATCTATGTTAGGGAACTCCAAACTATGCAGAACAAACATCTTCAAAAAAGGAGCCAGGTCGGATTAAGGTCTTCCAGCTAACATGGAACCTCATCATTTTCTCTAAAGATGGAATCTGACCTGAATATCTACTGGGTTACATATGCCTGTTATAAGTTCAAGAAGGGTCCAAACCCGGCAGATCCAACGGCTCTTTATTTATCGAAATAACAGAAGAACGGTAACTGTAAGTATACAGAGAACAAAAAGCGCGCGCCTTCGCTCTGACAGCTCTTTATATATCGAGCTGTCAGAATGCCGGCCAATTGGCGTGTCTCCCGCTTCGGCTGCAGCCAGTCGCGTCTTAGCCAATCAGACGCGACTGGCTGTTGCCGGGGAATTCAAGCGGGTGTCGTATGCAACACTCCTTCCCCCCCAGTGAGTACGCATGCGGGCCCATTAGCATACGTACTCGCCGAGGTAGGCGGGGCTGCGTCGGCTCCGCCCCGAGCGCCTCAGAATGTCTTCAGGAGGCGATGGAGGAGGACGTGTCCGTGCGAGCTCCTCCCTGCCGGGGGTGTAGCTCCAGACTGCGTCATCGCGGCCTGGCAAAGTCCCGGAAGCCTCCGATTCAGGTAGGAGGGGGCGAGGGGGCGTGCCGTACGGGATGGAGTTGGAGTCAAGCCCCTGGCGTGCAGGGGACGGGTAGGCCGGGCCTGAGAGATCTTGGGCAGTGTTTGGTGGAGGATTTATTGATCGATTTGGAGTGTATTCGGCGGGCCGGGGCCTCCCCAGGCAGGGCTGTTCCTGCGCCATCAGCCCCGGGGAGAGTCCGGCAATGGGGAAGGTGTCTGCAGCGGGCCAGGGTTCGGCCGGCACTTCCAGGTCGCTGAGCGGGATGTCGGTCGCCCTTTCAGCAGTAGTCGGCAGGAGAAGTGGATTGTCCGGTGCTGGGTGGCGGCGCCTTAGTTGATCCACATGGCGCCGCCACTCGGATCCGTCAGGTCTTCGAACCCTATAAGAGCACGGCCCGGTTAGTGCGGCAATGGTTGCGGGGACCCATCGGGGGTCACCGGAGAAGTTCCGGGCGTAGATGGCTTCGCCTACGTAGAAGAGGCGGGGAGGGGGAACCCCCAGGTTGCACGGCTGCACCTCGTTGTAGAGTGGGTGCAGCCGGTCCAATTCGGTTCTCAGGCGGCGGCCCATCAGCAGTTCCGCGGGGCTTTTCCCTGACGCCGGGCAAGGCGTAGAATGCTGACCTAAGAGGTAAGCATCTACCATTGCCTGCCAATCCCCCCCCTCCATCCTGCCGAGGGCCTCCTTGGCTGAGCGAATGGCCCGTTCCGCCCGGCCGTTGGCGGCAGGGTGGTAGGGGGCGGTAGGCGCGTGACGGATCCCCAGGGAGGCCAGGAATTCCTGGAAGGTGGCAGAGTGAAATTGTGGGCCGTTGTCGGAGACCAGGGTGTCCGGCAACCTGTGCGTGGCAAAGAGGCGCCGAAGCGCACGCACGGTGCTCTCCGCTGTGGTAGAGGCCATGAGAACGACCTCCACCCAGCGGGAGTAGGCGTCCACCACCACCAGGAAGGAGCGGCCGTGAAACGGGCCCGCGAAGTCGATGTGGACGCGGGCCCACGGAGACTTGGGGGCGTCCCAGGGACGTGAAGGGGCAGCCAGAGGGGCGGGGCAGGAGGCCTGGCATGCCTGGCAAGCGCCAACGAAGGCAGCCACCTCCTCGTCCATGCGTGGCCACCAGACATAGCTCCGGGCGAGTGCCTTCATGCGAGCTATGCCTGGGTGGGTGGCATGGAGGGCGTCGAGTACCTGTAGGCGCAGAGATGGGGGAAGGATGACACGGTCCCCCCACAGCAAGCACCCGAAGTGGAGCGACAGCTCCAGCTGGCGGGCCTTGAAAGGCCTGAACTCGGCGGGCAGGGCGGCCGAGGGCCACCCCCACAGGACCCAGGTGGCGACCCGGGAGAGGGTGGGGTCGGTTCTGGTGCAGGCAGCCACGTCCGATGACGTGATGGGGAGTTTGGCGTCGGCCAGGGACAGGACAGAGAGGGCCGGCACCGGCTCCTGGTCCGCCTGAGGGAGGGGGCAGCGGCTGAGGGCGTCTGCGTGCCCTAGGTGCTTGCCCGGACGGTAGAGCAGCGAGTATTCATACGCCGCCAGGAACTCCGTCCACCGTGTCATCCTGGGCGAGAGGATGGGGGGTGGGGTGGGCCGGTCACCGGCCAGAAGCCCAAGGAGCGGCTTGTGGTCAGTGAACATGGTGAATGAGCGGCCGTACAGGTACTCGTGAAACCTTTTGATCCCGGAGACCACAGCCAGAGCCTCCTTATCGATCTGGCTGTAGTTCCGCTCCGCTGGAGTAAGCGTCCGGGAGTAAAAGGCAATGGGGGCCTCCGAGCCATCGGGCAGGACATGGCTCAGGACCGCCCCCAGGCCGAAGGGGGAGGCGTCCGCTGCTAACGTCAGGGGCCGGCTGGCAGAATACTGGACCAGCATGGCCTGCGACGTCAGCAGCTCTTTGACAGCCACGAACGCATGCGCAATGCAGCGGCTCGGCTAGTGACGCCTTGTGAGGTATGAAGGGCGCGTAAAAATTAAACAGGCCGAGGAATGCCTGCAGCTCCGTTTTGGAGCTTGGCACGGGGGCCTTGTGGATGGCCTCGACCTTGGCCGGTGCGGGGTGGATGCCCTGGGCATCGACGCCGAAACCCAGGAACTCCACCCGCGGCACAGCAAATTTACATTTGCTGAGCTTCAATTTAAGGCCCGCGCCCCTGAAAAGACGGAGGACCTTCCGGAGTACTTCGGCAAGGTCTGACAAGCTGGAAGCAGCTATCAAGACGTCGTCGAAGTACGGTACGACGCCCGGGAGCCCATGGAGCAACCGCTCCATGAGGCTCTGGAAGATCCCCAGGGCAACGGAGACGCCGAATTGGAGGCGGCGACAGCGAAAAGCTCCTCGGTGAGTGACGATGGTCTGAGCGTCAGCCGCATCGTCATCCACCGGCAACTGCTGGTAGGCCTGAGCCATATCCAGCTTCGCGAAGATGCAGCCCTGCCCCAAGGAATGGAGCAGGTGCTGCACCAAGGGAACCGGATATGGGTTCGCCTGAAGCCCGCGGTTGATCGTCGACTTATAGTCGGCGCAGATGCGTATGGACCCGTCGGGCTTGATGGGGACCACTATTGGGTCTCCCATCTCGCCTGGTCGACGGGCTCCAGTACGCCCTGCGCCACGAGACAATCGAGCTCCGCGTCAACCCGTGGCTTCAGAGCGAACGGCAGCCTGCGGGCCTTGAGCCGAATCGGGGCAACCTGAGGGTCAAGGTTGAGGGAAACCGGGTTGCCACGGTAGGAGCCTAGAGAGCCATCAAACATGTCCTTGAACTCGGCGAGGACAGTTTCAACGGGCGAGGCGGCGGGCACCCGGTGGACCCGCTGGATGGACAGGCCCAGGGCGGGGAACCAGTCAAGGCCGATGAGCGCGGAAAGGGGGCGCTCGACAACCAGGATGGGCAGGGGGCCGGAGAAGCGTCCGTAGTCGACGCGGACCCGGTGCTGGCGGAGTATGGCGATAGGGTTGCCCTGGTAGTCCCGGAGCAAAACGTCCGGGCGAGAGAGATCCTCGGTTTTAAGACCGGGGCAGAGGGCCTTCAGGTGCCGCCAGGAGATAAGGGACCGGGACGACCCCGAGTCAACCTCCATGGATAGGGGGTGGCCCTCAAGGGTCAGGGAGGTCGAAATGCGCCTACGGTCATCAGCGTCGATGGGAATGGTGTCCCGGGCATCCGTCGTGGTGTAGCAGGCTGCTTCGGAAGCCTGGCGGCGGCCCGGAGGACGTCTGCCGTAAGTCGGAGCAGAAGCCGGGGCGTCCGCTGCAGGGCGAGGAGCCACTTGGGGCGTTTGGCGGGAGAGGTCTGCGCGGCAAGCACGGGCGATGTGGCCCCGTCTGTTGCACCGACGACAGATAGTGTCCTTGAAGGGACACACGCTCCTGGCATGGGCGCCCCGGCACCCGGCGCAGGCAGCGGACCCCTGGCAGGGGTAACTCGGTCTGGAGGCACCTCGGCTGGAGGCTTGGAGGTGTGCCACCCTGTCAAAGGAAGGGCTGTCATCGAACGGGTCCAGGGGGGCCAGCTCGTTGACGAGGCAGGCCCGCGGGGATTGAAGCGGTGGGGCCTGCTGGCCGAGGTAGAGCTCGGAAGTGGCGTCCGCCAGCTCCGCGGCCCTGGCGTCCTCTATGGCCTGCTCCAGGGTGACGTCCGAGCGGGCTAGGAGCCTGCGGCGGAGCTTGACATCCCGCAGCCCGGTGATGAGCTGTTCGAGCAGAGACTCGTCCAGAAACGGGGCTGGGAAGTCACAGAGTAGAGCGGCGGCCCGTAGGGACTGGAGGAAGTCCGCAACAGATTGAGTGGGCTGCTGCTGGCATTGACGAAATGCGCAGCGGCGGGAGATTTTCGATGGCGCCGGAGCGAAGTGGGCCTTGAGGCGGGCCTGCAGGACCCCCCATTCCAAGTCCTGCACCGCGGCCGGGGCGGCAATGTTCTGCACCACGGCGAAGACTGTACGGCCGCCACAGCCGAGGAAAAGTCCGAGGCGCCGGGCGGGGGTGATGTCTTCGTGAACGTCGGTGAGGAGGAAGCACTCGAACCGAGAGAGGAAAGCTTCCCAAGACTCCGCCGACGGGTCGTAGGTAGCGAATGGCGGAAGGGTAGCCATGAGGGCGAGCAGAGAAGCGAGCCCAGAGCGTGAGGAGAATTGAGAAAATTTCTCCGGAACGGAGGTTGAATGTCTCTTCGTTCCCGCAGGGAGAAGAGGAACGGTTAGGAGGATCGACGCCGGACCCCAGTCCTCGTCGCCAGTGTTATAAGTTCAAGAAGGGTCCAAACCCGGCAGATCCAACGGCTCTTTATTTATCGAAATAACAGAAGAACGGTAACTGTAAGTATACAGAGAACAAAAAGCGCGCGCCTTCGCTCTGACAGCTCTTTATATATCGAGCTGTCAGAACGCCGGCCAATCGGCGCGTCTCCCGCTTCGGCTGCAGCCAGTCGCGTCTTAGCCAATCAGACGTGACTGGCTGTTGCCGGGGAATTCAAGCGGGTGTCGTATGCAACAATGCTCACAAATGGGAATCCAACCCTCATTTTTACCTTTTATCCCAGATAGTGTTAAACTTAATTTGAGACAGGCAAACACACTTGTTCAATAGATCCTATTCTATAGTTTCAGGATTGGGTGGGGTTTTTTTGTCCCTCTTTCCTTCTTCATCACACAAACCGATGTACTGGAAATCTCAAAAACCTGCATACTTTTTGGTGACATTTGTTTAGCCATATATTTTTCTTACATTCAAGAGAGTACTTTTGCTTTTTAAAGGTAAAATAACATATATATGTAGTATGGTCAAATGACTTCTTCATCATTCCTTCTTCATCATGCAAGCTAATGTTCTGGAGATCTCAAAAACCTCCACACTTTTTGGTAACATTTGGTTAGCCATATATTCTTCTTACGTTCCAGAGAGTACTTTTGCTTTTTAAAGGTAAAATAACATATCTATGCAGTATGGTCAAATGAACCATGCAAAATGAGTACAAGAACCTCTATTTATGCCTGCAGACATGACATTTACATATAGAGGCATGTAAAGTTTCAGAGGGTTCCCGCATTCCTTCTTTCTGTTTGTTAAACAACAAGGATGATGCAATTGAAATCAACTGCAAGCTCTTCATCTTGCAATTGCTGTAAGCAATGGTAGCCTTACTTACTTCTGAATAGTAATACTTGGTGTCACATGCCTCTTTCTTAGGATGGTGCAAAGCTACAGCTGGACCTCTTGGTGGGTCCATTTCATGTCCAGTTATGAAAGTGAAATATTATGTGAGCCTGTTAGCAAGCCTGGCTCTTTTTCTTCCTTTCTGGACAGCCTTCTTAGCCTTAATAGAGCAGCAATGTTCTCAACACTCTGCTTCCATTGTATCCCATGATTATAGTCAATATCAAAGGAATAAAGGAGTAAAGGTCATGAATCCTCAAAGCAGGACAGCATGTCAAACACAAACAAAGTCAAGGGATGGGCATAGACTGCTTACAAAGTGCTTCAAAAAATTTAAAAAAATGATTTTTAAGATTTCAAAATAGAAGAGAAAGAAAAAGTGAGAATGAAAATTGCATCAGAATTTAGCTAGCTGATTGCATCAGCCACTTCAGTTGTGTAATTGTGAAGAAGACAAAAATAAAGACAACACCTGTGATCTTTAGTATTAGGATTCCTCACCCACAGCCTTGGGTGCAACACTAGAATTTGGCATCACTAGTTACCACCCAATAATATTTGTCCACCCATGAAGGCCCTTAGCTATGTTGCTGTCCCCTTTTCTAAATGCTGTCTGTTTGTTTATTTCCTATGATGAAGTGAACAGTGAAAGGAGTCAACATTAACAATAGCCTTAGTCTATCTCCATGAATAACTCTTTAGACTTGAGTCCAGATAGCAAGCAGATGTTCACTGCCAAGAATCAACAATATGAAACAAACAAATAAAATGGGCTTCCAGAAGCCTCTTTTCCCCCTTCAGGTCAGAAAACCTGGACCAGCATTGTTTGATTCAACCAATATTCCAAACACTGAACATGCAACTAATGTGGTGTTGTGGTTAAGATGTTGACAAGAGGATCTAAGTGCAAGTTTTCTCAAGTTCTTCTGCAGGTCAATCTGTTTAGTCCAGCTTACCCAACAAGGCAATTGTTCTAGGGCAGTGATAACTAACATTTTTTGGCTCGCGTGCCAAAATCAGGGGGAGCGCAGGTGGGTCGTGCGTAGGTGTGCCACACCCATAATGTTATGTGGGTGACCCCCTGCTTTTGGCACACTTTTTTCACCCTCCCCAGGCTCCAGAGGCTTTCTAGGAGCCTGGGAACAGTGAAAACAGCCTCCTCTCCCCACCTCCAGAGGCTTCAGGAACTTCCCTGAAGCCTCTAGAGGGTGAAAAATGGCCTCAAAAGAAGGTCTAAATCAACTGGCCAGCACACACATGCGTGCTAGAGCTGACAGGGCAATGCCTCGCATGCCCTAAGAAATGGTTCCATGTGCCACCTGTGGCACCCGTGCCATAGGTTCGCCATCACTGTTCTAGGGGAAAAATGAGTTCCCTTTGAGCTATTTTGTCCAGTTCTGGGCATCACAGTTCAAGAGAGAGAGAAAGGGAGAAAGGGAGAGGAAGGGAGGGGGGAGGGAGGGAGGGAGGGAGGGAGGGAGGGAGGGAGAGAGAGAGAGAGAGAGAGAGAGAGAGAGAGAGAGAGAGAGAGAGAGAGAGAGAGAGAGAGAGAGAGAGAGAGAGAGAGAGAGAGAGAGAGAGAGAGATCATGATTGTGACAGGTATAAATATGATAAATAAAGCAGTGGCAAATTTGAACAAGTTCAGAGGAGGGATAACACAAATGGTGAGGGGACTGAAAAGTAGGTCTTGTGAGGAATTGTTAAAAGATCTTGATGTAGATTGCTATAAAGAGAAGGGAGTGGACTCATTTTATATTGCCTACAAGGGTAGGGCCATAACCAGTAAGTTAAACCACAAAGAAACATGTTTGGGCTAGACATAACAGGAACTTCCTGACTCTATTACTGATCATCCAGTGGGAAAGGCAGCCACAAGAGTTCTCCTTTGCTTGTGGTTCCCCCACAGATTCTTTCATTGAGCAGAGCAATGGACTTCAAGGTCTAAATCGGCTTTTGACTCTACGTTTTCGTCTTACGTTTTTTAGTCATTTTTCTTCTTCTCTCACATTATCAAATGCAATTGGTGTTGGAAGAGAAGATAAATCCAATGCTTTGAAGGATTGTATGAATTCTGGGTCCCATCGGAGAAGCAGAGTTTAAAGTAAAATTAAATGATTAAACAACAGACACAATCTTGGCTTCAGACTTAACACATCTTCAAAGGTGCTCTTACTGTTGCAGATAGATTGCTCTTAAACTACATGCAAATTCTTTTCTTACGGAAGACAGTATAATACATTTTAAAGTTCTTGCTCTTTAAAATGCATTATTGACTCTGGAAGCTTAAAAATGACCCACTTCTTATGTTTATGTTTATTCTTGGCTCTTCTATATTGCAAAAGCATAATCTATCATTGGCTTCTCCCAGAATAGGCATAAACTTTGTAGAGGCTTGTCATACACATACCAAAGTGCATAGCTGTTATGCCCCCATGCTGAAAATTATATACACATAATTCATCGGCATGTGCTCAAAGGCAAGGGTCTATATTTGCTAGTAACAGTCATTTCTAGGTACTCATTTTGCTAAATATAGATGGTTTTCCTCCCTTCTGAATGTCTAACTCTGTCAAGCAAATTATATTGAATATTTTAAGGATATCCTGAATTTAGTAAAAGTAGAAAGGCAGAGAACTTTCTCCTCTATGGAGGATAAAGGCAGAGAACTATAAAGTCAAGAGAATAACAATTACTTGGAAGAGTACTTCTCTGACTTCAATGTACTTGCTTCCTGCTGAGTGTCCCATTACAGCTAGTCCGCGATTTATGACCAATTGAGTTCAAAATGTATATTGCTGAGACATTTGTTAAGTGAGTTCTGCTACATTTTATGACCTTGACACAGTTGTTAAGTGAATCACTGCAGTTGCTAAGCTAGTAACATGGTTGCTAAGTGAATCTGGCTTTCCTCATTGACTTTGCTTGTCTGAAGGTCATAAAAGGTGATCACATTACCCCGGGACATTGTAACTGTGATAAATGTGAGTCAGATTTTAATCATGTGACCATGGGGATGCTGCAAGTCATAAGTGTGAAAAAGAGTCCAAAGTCACTTTTTTAGTGTCATTCTAAATTCAAGCAGTCATTAAATGAATTATTGTGAGTCAAGGACTACCTATATAGGTAGGATTATGGCCTTAGACTCTAGGTAGGTTGATGCCTACAGAATGATAATACTATTTGCCTTTCTTTGTTTTACTGGATTTTTAGGCTTTTTAGAATATTTTAAAGTTTCTTTGTTAGCATCCAAGAGTTGTTTTCTGTTGCAACAGGATACAAACAGAACAAATGAATGAAAAAAATGCCTCTACTTTTCTACAGCACCAAGAACAAATAATTATAATTAAGGTTTTCACCAAAAATTAAACTGGGGCTTGAACAATAACTTGTATACTCAAAGATTGTGTTGACAAATTTTCTTTAGCTAAATTTTAAAGTATATTTAAATTTGAAAGTGAAGTCGTTCCAGGAGTACATAGTATATTATCATCATTTTTGCTACAGTCCAACTGTACTGTATTATATCAATTATATCAAACATTCTTCATAGATAAATGCCCAGTTTTTTGAATATAACTAAGTAAAGCATTTACATATTTAATGCTGAATTTCCATTAAAGAATCTGCTTCACTCTAATAATATCTAATAATAGAAATAGCACTCAGATTTATATACTGCTTCACAGAGCTTTATAACCATCTCTAAGTGGTTTACAGAATCAGCATATTGCTCTCAACAAACTGGGTCCTCATTTTACCAATCTTGGAAGGCTGGAAGGCTGAGTCAACCTTGAGCCTGGTGAGATTTGAACTGCTAAACTGCAAGCAGCCAGCAGTCAGCAGAAGTAGTCTGCAGTACTGCATTCTATCCACTGTGCCACCACAGCTCTTCTAATAATACCTAATCAAAAAGGTATTACTGATGGATATGACTAAATTTATTTATTTATTTATTTATTTTATTACATTTATATCCCGCCCTTCTCCGTAGAGGACCCAGGGCGGCGCACAGGAGATTTAAAAAACATACAAAAATAGAACATAGATAAATAATTTAAAATATATATTAGATCCCAAACCTGTGCTAAAACCAATTATTAATTAAAACCCAATTTAAAACTTTTCTAAAAGTCCCCATGGGAGGTTAGGCTAGGCCGGCTTGATGAAAAAAGTATGTCTTTAGACATTGGCGGAAGAGGCGGAGGTCGGTGATGATCCGAAGTTCAGGGGGTAGGTCGTTCCAAAGGGCAGGGCCCGCCACAGAGAAGGCTCTTCCCCTGGGTGTCGCCAGTCGGCATTGTCCGGCCGACGGCACCCTGAGAAGGCCTCTCTGTGGGAGCGTATCGGTCTAAGGGATGTATGGAGCACAAGACGGTCTCGCATATAACTAGGTCCCGAGCCATGGAGCGCTTTAAAGATGGTCGTCAAGACCTTGAAGTGCACCCGAAAGACCACAGGAAGCCAATGCAGCTCGCGCAGGATTGGTGTTATATGGGAGCTTCTGGTAGCTCCCGTAATTACCCGCGTGGCTGCGTTTTGGACTAGCTTTAGCTTTCGAGTGCACCTCAAGGGAAGCCCCATGTAGAGAGCATTACAGTAGTCGAGACGGGATGTCACAAGAGCTTGAGTGACTGTGCGAAGGGCAGCCCGGTCCAGTAAGGGGCGCAATTGGCGCATCAGGCGTACCTGATGAAACGCCCCCCTGGCCACGGCCGCCACATGGTCCTCCAAGGACAGCCGGGAATCCAGGAGGACACCCAAATTGCGCGCCCTCTCCACGGGGGCCAATGTTTCGCCCCCAATGGCCAGAGTTGGAGTAATCTGGCTGAACCGGGGTGCCGGAAACCACAGCCACTCAGTCTTGGCAGGGTTGAGCTTGAGTTTGTTACCACCCATCCAGATCCGTATGGCCTCCAAACACCGGGACAGCACTTCGACGGCATCATTGGGGTGGTCTGGGGTGGATATGTACAACTGAGTGTCATCAGCGTATAGATGGTACTCCACCCCAAAACCACGGATGATCTCACCCAGCGGCTTCATATATGTGTTGAAAAGGAGGGACGAGAGGACTGACCCCTGAGGAACCCCACATAGGAGGGGCCTCGAGGTCGACCTCTGCCCTCCCGTCAACACATATTGCGACCGACCAGAGAGGTAGGATGAGAACCACCGCAAAACGGTGCCTCCCAGCCCCAACCCCCCCAGTCGGTGCAATAGGATACCATGGTCGATGGTATCAAAAGCCGCTGAGAGGTCTAACAGGACTAGGATAGAGATCATCAACCAACGCGACCAATGCCGTCTCGGTACTGTGACCGGGTCGGAAGCCGGACTGGCGCGGGTCTAGATAATCAACTTCCTCCAGGTGTCGCGGAAACTGTTGGGCTACCACACTCTCAACAACCTTCACCAGAAAGTGAAGGTTGAAGACCGGACGATAGTTCTCTAATAAAGCTGGGTCCAGGGACGGCTTCTTGAGGAGGGGCCTCACCACCGCCTCTTTCAAGACGGAAGGTAAGGACCCCTCACTCAAAGATGCGTTGACAATGCCCTGGAGCCAGCCTCGTGTCGTCTCCCAGGATGCCAGTACAAGCCAGGAGGGACACGGGTCCAATAAACATGTGGTCGCCCTAAGTTTCCTTGACAACCTGTCCATATCCTCGGTGGTAACAAAGTCAAACTCCTCCCAAGATGGAACCCAGTGGTGGGATTGCCCTATTGCCCTATTGACTAGCTGGGTAGAAATGGCCAGGTGCATGTGGCTGGGTGGGCATGGCCAATTCAACATCATTCTGCCTTCCGGTCACTCACCTCAAAGACAGATGTGGGATTCAGCCAGTCCACCACTGGCTGGCCCCACCACCATTTCCAGTCCATTTTGAAGTCCACAAGTCTTAAAGTTGCTAAGGTTGGATACCCCGGAGCTAAATGTTCTGATAGATCAGTGTTTTTTTTCAAATTTGGCAACTTTTAAGATGTGTAGACTTCAACTTCCAGAATGTTGTGTGGGCAATTCCTGAAGTCCCCACATTTTAGGATTGCAAGTTTGAAAAAGCCCTGTCAAAAAATGGGCAAATTAAGATCCTTTTTAAGAATCTGTGCTTTGATATCCTTTAAAAAAACGTATTACAGATTATCGTTCGCAGCATATCTATGAAGGAAGACACTAATAGAAACATGCTTTATGTATACTTTTTGGGCATTTTCAGGCTGTTTTTCAGGCCATTTTTGGGCCATTTTGGATGTTCAGTAGTAGTAAATAAATAGAGAGGGAAATTGTACCTTGTTGAGGCCTTTGACTCAATTTCCCTCTCTATTTATTTACTACTACTGAACATCCAAAACAGCCCAAAAATGGTCAAAAATGCCCCCCAAAACAGCGGAAAATGCCCCAAATATGGCTGAAAAACAGCCCAAAAAATAGGCTGGGGTGGGACCAGCCAGTAATGGGATTAGCCAGTTGGCCAAACTGGGCAGAATTTTAACAACTGATTTGCCAGAACCAGTCTGAACCAGCTGAATCCTATCTTTGGACCAAAGCCTATGAACTAATGTTTCCTAAAATATATTACATCTCCACAGGAGATAAGAAGAAAAAGAAGATTTATTTCCTTTTTAAAGTATGCATTTTCCTTCATATATTAGCATGCGTGTTCTATATGTCAGCAGGTGATCATGAAAATGATATAAAAAGTGAAAAGCAGTATAAAATAGTTTAAATAAATTTAAAATGACAAGGAGAGATATAAGTGAATATTTGCTCCATATTTAGAATCATCATGAACTCCTGTATTAAATAACCTTCCTTGGAACATCACAGATATGTCTTTCTGGCCAATAGAATTAAAAGGAAAACTGGGGGAAAAAACTTAAGTTATGTGGAAGATAAATACTTTAGATTTTAGAACTGACTGATGCAGTTCTAAATAAAGATATTGAATATCTAATGTTTCCAGCAGACAATGTTTGCTCAAGGAATGGAAATAATACAGTTTCCTATTTTATTAACTTCATCTAACTATGGTTTTAGAACCCTCTGGATGTCAAGTATGTAAACAGGTTTTTTTTTTTAAAAAAATAGTTAATTAATTTAATTAGGAACTGAAAAATTATCCTCCTGATAAATTTGGGAATAAATAAGTCGGATTTTTATATTGTAGTTCATTTTTCTGGAGGGATTGTAAACTTTTTCTGGCGGGATTGTAAACTTGTTCTGGATGGATTGTAAAATGTGCAAAGTGTGATCAAGCAGGAAACCCTAAAGGAGGGTATAGCCATTCTTTGTATTTCTCCTGATGTAAGAGCCCCACCAGATGGAAATATCATTAGTCTTATGGTTGCAGACCATCTGTTGTATATTTACACCAATACACCTTTTCAGATATATTTTATTCACAGATTGCCACAGCCAGTGATGGGATTCAAAGAATTTAATAACCGGTTCTCTGCCCTAATGATTTCTTCCAACAACCAGTTCCCCAAACTGCTCAGAAAGTTAACAATTGGTTATATCGAAGTGGTGCAAACTGACTGAATCCCACCACTGGCCACTGCCATATCAGTTTGGCACAAGCAAAGCACTTACTAGAATAGTGGTAGTCAACCTTGTCCCTATCGCTCACTATTGGGCATTCCAGCTTTCATGGTGGGCAGTAGGGGTTTTGTCCGATACTGAAGCACTTTCCTTTTTTTAATTTAATTGACTTCCCTACTTTATAAATCACCATTATTATGGAACCGGTAAGTGGTTAGAAAATTTTACTACTAACAGAGATACAAAAGTGGGCAGTAGGTATAGATTGACTACCCCTATACTAGAAGGACATTTACATATTTGAAAAATAAGTGTATTGTTTCACTACTAACCATGTCCTCGCTGAAAAATGAACAGTAGTGCTAGATGTGAACAGTTTCCCTTATTGGTGGGATAATCTAATTTGTTAGAAAGCTAACATCCTTTTATTATATTTGTTTTCTACAAATTGAAAAAAGAGACTTTGCAGGAAAGCTCTGTGAATTAAGGGGCTATTACAGGCACATTGGCAATTCCTTTGAAGGAAAAGCTGTAACCGTGAAGTAAAAACTCTTCAGAAACTTCAGAGATAGGATGCATGGTTAGCTGTGGTTGGAGCCAAGACATACATTCATAGGCACACATAATTCACACTCCCCTTTTCACACACAACATTTTAGTGTTTCTGAGGGGGTAGAGAGGAAAGGAGGAGATAGATCAGTGTTTTTTTTCAAATTTGGCAACTTTTAAGATGTGTAGACTTCAACTTCCAGAATGTTGTGTGGGCAATTCCTGAAGTCCCCACATTTTAGGATTGCAAGTTTGAAAAAGCCCTGTCAAAAAATGGGCAAATTAAGATCCTTTTTAAGAATCTGTGCTTTGATATCCTTTAAAAAAACGTATTACAGATTATCGTTCGCAGCATATCTATGAAGGAAGACACTAATAGAAACATGCTTTATGTATACTTTTTGGGCATTTTCAGGCTGTTTTTCAGGCCATTTTTGGGCCATTTTGGATGTTCAGTAGTAGTAAATAAATAGAGAGGGAAATTGTACCTTGTTGAGGCCTTTGACTCAATTTCCCTCTCTATTTATTTACTACTACTGAACATCCAAAACAGCCCAAAAATGGTCAAAAATGCCCCCCAAAACAGCGGAAAATGCCCCAAATATGGCTGAAAAACAGCCCAAAAAATAGGCTGGGGTGGGACCAGCCAGTAATGGGATTAGCCAGTTGGCCAAACTGGGCAGAATTTTAACAACTGATTTGCCAGAACCAGTCTGAACCAGCTGAATCCTATCTTTGGACCAAAGCCTATGAACTAATGTTTCCTAAAATATATTACATCTCCACAGGAGATAAGAAGAAAAAGAAGATTTATTTCCTTTTTAAAGTATGCATTTTCCTTCATATATTAGCATGCGTGTTCTATATGTCAGCAGGTGATCATGAAAATGATATAAAAAGTGAAAAGCAGTATAAAATAGTTTAAATAAATTTAAAATGACAAGGAGAGATATAAGTGAATATTTGCTCCATATTTAGAATCATCATGAACTCCTGTATTAAATAACCTTCCTTGGAACATCACAGATATGTCTTTCTGGCCAATAGAATTAAAAGGAAAACTGGGGGAAAAAACTTAAGTTATGTGGAAGATAAATACTTTAGATTTTAGAACTGACTGATGCAGTTCTAAATAAAGATATTGAATATCTAATGTTTCCAGCAGACAATGTTTGCTCAAGGAATGGAAATAATACAGTTTCCTATTTTATTAACTTCATCTAACTATGGTTTTAGAACCCTCTGGATGTCAAGTATGTAAACAGGTTTTTTTTTTTAAAAAAATAGTTAATTAATTTAATTAGGAACTGAAAAATTATCCTCCTGATAAATTTGGGAATAAATAAGTCGGATTTTTATATTGTAGTTCATTTTTCTGGAGGGATTGTAAACTTTTTCTGGCGGGATTGTAAACTTGTTCTGGATGGATTGTAAAATGTGCAAAGTGTGATCAAGCAGGAAACCCTAAAGGAGGGTATAGCCATTCTTTGTATTTCTCCTGATGTAAGAGCCCCACCAGATGGAAATATCATTAGTCTTATGGTTGCAGACCATCTGTTGTATATTTACACCAATACACCTTTTCAGATATATTTTATTCACAGATTGCCACAGCCAGTGATGGGATTCAAAGAATTTAATAACCGGTTCTCTGCCCTAATGATTTCTTCCAACAACCAGTTCCCCAAACTGCTCAGAAAGTTAACAATTGGTTATATCGAAGTGGTGCAAACTGACTGAATCCCACCACTGGCCACTGCCATATCAGTTTGGCACAAGCAAAGCACTTACTAGAATAGTGGTAGTCAACCTTGTCCCTATCGCTCACTATTGGGCATTCCAGCTTTCATGGTGGGCAGTAGGGGTTTTGTCCGATACTGAAGCACTTTCCTTTTTTTAATTTAATTGACTTCCCTACTTTATAAATCACCATTATTATGGAACCGGTAAGTGGTTAGAAAATTTTACTACTAACAGAGATACAAAAGTGGGCAGTAGGTATAGATTGACTACCCCTATACTAGAAGGACATTTACATATTTGAAAAATAAGTGTATTGTTTCACTACTAACCATGTCCTCGCTGAAAAATGAACAGTAGTGCTAGATGTGAACAGTTTCCCTTATTGGTGGGATAATCTAATTTGTTAGAAAGCTAACATCCTTTTATTATATTTGTTTTCTACAAATTGAAAAAAGAGACTTTGCAGGAAAGCTCTGTGAATTAAGGGGCTATTACAGGCACATTGGCAATTCCTTTGAAGGAAAAGCTGTAACCGTGAAGTAAAAACTCTTCAGAAACTTCAGAGATAGGATGCATGGTTAGCTGTGGTTGGAGCCAAGACATACATTCATAGGCACACATAATTCACACTCCCCTTTTCACACACAACATTTTAGTGTTTCTGAGGGGGTAGAGAGGAAAGGAGGAGGGGGAGGGAGAGTGGTGCTGGTCTTTCCCTATTATAATTTCTCTATTAGCAGCGAAGGAACATTAATCCTGCTGGTCAAACCCTTGGGCCAGAGTCTTTAAGCATACCTCTCTGTTTCAATTTCCTAGCAGAGATGTGTAAGCAGAGCACAGATCAAAGAGTTCCTGCTTGCTTTGCCACCCCTAGGTGGTAGTTCAATTGCCGATTGGTGTTTTTTCTTTAATTGTAAATTGCAGTCTCTTGCTCTTGTTTTCTCTCCTTCCTAAAATAGGGAGGGGAGGAATTATTTGATCTTTTTCAGAGAATAAGCATTCCTTTACAACCCATCTTCAATCTGCCAGGAAGAAAAACAGAACAAACCTTTCAATGCAGGACCTCTTCAAACAGGCCAACGTTTTTGTTTTTTTTTAAAAACCCAATAACAAACCCAAAACCCTGTGAGTGCTGGAATAGTCAAATGCTTTTTACAAAATACAGAATAACAATAATTGGAAGGACACCTTGGAGGTCTTCTAGTCCAACCCACTCTTCAAGCAGGAAACTATATACCATTCTCAACAAATGGCCATCAAATCTATTCTTAAAAACCTCCAATGATGGAGAATCCACAGCTGGTTTGGGTCCCTATCAGGGCCCCAAACTTTCTCATAATTAAAGGAAGCACCTTGATGCTTGGAGGACATATCTTCCAGGTAAGATAATATAGTCTTGCATGACCTTCAAGGTGAGTAAGTCGAAAGTTTCCTGCCATGCCATAAAGCTCCTTGGCTTTTGCTGCAGCAGAGTAGCAGAATACATTTCTAGAAGTGCATGTATTTGTGCGACAAACAAATATATGTGTTTGTATGACAAAGCTGCACAAAAATGGGAATATATTGGTGCGTAGGTCTTCTGTAAAGTAACATTCAAAACAGTACGCTGCTTACATTTTTTTTCAGAAAATAAAACAAAACTTGAATCAGTTCTGAATGTGAGGTTTTCCTTCTGAATTGACTCCTTGATGCAGCTTTTAAAAAGTTGCTATGTACTTCTAAGGACCCTTAACATTGTTTTTACAGAGCTGTGCCATATAACTGAAGAGTGATTCTGAAGAATTCAAATGCTAATCTGATTTTTTTAAAGCAAGAAAATAAACAAATGCTTAGAATACTATCCCTGTTCTTTAGCTATTTCTCTTCCTTGCACTGAATCTATTTTGTTGAGGGCATTGAAGAAACAGGAACAGAAATGCTTACTTGAATAAGAAAGAGGGGCGAAGAAATATTTTAAGTTTTTTTTAATTGTTTCTTTTCCAGTTTTTATACATTTATTATAATGTTATATTGGATAACTGCAGAAGTGAACTGTTCACAGTGAACAGAATAACAGGATAGAATAACAGATTAACAGAGTTGGAAGGGACCTTGAAGGTCTTCTAGTCCAACCCCCTCCTCAAGCAGGAGATTCTGTATCAAATGGTTGCCAATATTTTCTTAATTATTCTACAATTATTCTAAACAGATTTTCACTCTATGTTCACCAGTCACATCACTCACAAATCCCTAATTATCTTCAATTCATTATCATTGCTATTGTAATAAATAATAACAATAATACAATATCTTCCCCTCCTTTGTCCTCACCTCACATTTAAAGAAAGCAAATTTTCATCGCCATGTACATGTATACCTCCAAAGTAGACAGTGTTGTTTCTCTGTGTCATATAATAGATGTGGGTATATGGGAATATGCATAATTTTGTATTTATTTATTTTGTCATGTTTATGTCGAGTATATTGGAGGTGGTGACCCTCTGAGAGCTGTATGCAACAGAATTTCATTTTAATGGATGCCGACTACTGTATATTTAAAGTGACAATAAAATTATTTTATGTCTAAATCTAAGTTAGACATCTAGTTATTTGCGGGATCGTATCCTGCCCCATGCATCCCTTCAGCCAATTCGCTCTCACAGAAAGGGACTTCTCCGGGTGCCGTCCACTAGGCAATGCCAGCAGACGACGCCCAGGGGAAGGGCCTTCTCTGTGATGGGCCCGACCCTTTGGAATGACCTTCCCCCTGATATCAGAACGACCACGGACCTCCGCTCCTTCTGCCAGAAATTCAAAACGCACTTGTTCCATCTAGCCGGCTTGGCCTAATTTCATGCTGCTCGCCCCAATCTGGGATTTTAAATGATTTTATTCAGTTTTATGGGGTTAGTTTTTAACTTTTATAAATTTGTACAGGGGATTATTTAATTCGATTTTAACTTTGTATGTACTGTTTTGATTTTAGTAGTTTTAATTTTTACCTGTACACCACCCCGAGTCCCTTCAGGGAGAGGGGGCGGTCTAGAAATCAATTTAAATAAATAAATAAATAAATAAGCCCAAACATAAAACATTGACATTCCTCATTCAGATTTGTGTGTCTGGAGACAGTTGAGTTGGAAGTGGGTGCGGGAGGAGGGGATTCAATAACTATCAAAATGCTGGCAGTTTGGGTGGCTTTTTCCCCCAACTCTAACCTTGGTTGACAATTGTACTGTAAATAAGAATTTCAGGCTGTTGGGAAAGCAGAATAATTATTTTCTTCAGCTCAGGTGCTCAATTAGGAAATGGGTGAGGTAAAGTTTCACCTAGAAGTAGGTACTGCTTATACTATGTAAGGTGACTGCAAAGAAATATGACCCTTCCAACCAGCAGTGGGATTCACTTACCTTCTCTGCCGGTTCACAAATGTGAGTGTGTGCGCGCTTCGTTCACACGCACCGCATCTGCACATGCGCAGTGCTCGCACATTACGTCAGGGCAGGTGGACAGAGCTTCCCATAGCTTCCACAACCAGTTTGCCTGAACCAGAGAGAACCGGCTGAATACCACCTCTGCTTCCAACCCCCCCTCCCTATTCCTGTCAGAACAAATCCCTCCATAACCCCCACCATTCTGTCAGAACTGATGAAGCTCCTTGGATGAGAAGTAAAACATCTTCTTCTTCCTCAAGGAAGAAACAGTCCAGTTGCCTTTGAAAAAGCACCTTTGAGACAACTATGAATGACTGAGAATCTCCACAGACATGTGTAAGCAAAGAAAACCAAAACTGTCAGTTTCTTTTACAGGGATTGTGAAACTGAATAACAGATGTAAGATGGAGTTCACTGATTAGATTGCCTGGATTCCTTCTGTTAGGCTATGGAACAAGGCCAGTTTTGCACCCAAGATCCTGGAGATATGGCAAAACAAGAGCAAACTCAACTAAAAACCACACTAATTCCCAAGCCCCAAGATTTCAAAATAAGTAATGATCCATTTTTGCAGCCAAGTCTCATCCAAATGCAATAGGGTGACTCAGTTTTAAAACAAGCCAACATTGTGATAGCAGCTCCAAACTGACATGTGGGAATCTTGCAAGTATTATTTATTTTATGTATTTCATTTTTATCCTGCCTTTATTATTGCTTATAAATAACTCAAGGTGGCAAACATACCTAATACTCCTTCCTCCTCCTATTTTCCCAAAACACTGTGACATGGTTTGGGATGAGAGAGAGTGACTAGCCCAAGATCACCTAGTTGGCTTTCATGGCAAACGAGAGACTAGAATTTACAGTTTCCTGGTTCCTAAACTAGAACCTTAACCAGTACACCAAACTGGCTTAAGGACTCAAAACAAATCTGTCCAATAAGTGCGTACTAACAAAAAGCATTCTTCACATTTGCTGGAGAGCAACAACAGCAGCTGCAGCTAATTGCTGCCAGAGACATGCATGAAGAGCAGAAGGATTTAAAAAAATCTTGTTTAATAAATACAAACTTTAAAAAGGGATAGCACTTCAATCATTTGCTTCTGGCCATGATCTTGATGTGTTTGATTCTCCTCTGTGGATGTTCCAGAGAGCTGCCCTCGCGAAGGTCCATGCTTGACTGGGAGTAGCAAGGTGTGAAGTAGCATAGAAAGCCAATATCTGAGGTGAATGGCAAGAAAGACAGGCAACAGAGGAGAAGGAACATCTCCTCCATGGTCTTCCAATTGTCAGGGTTCCAAAAAACACCCCCAATGAAATAAAACTCCAAGACTTGAGTCTCCTCAAAGTTCCACTTTATTAGAGATGTCATGTTGGCACATCTAGGAAAACCCAAACCTGAAAGCTTCCAGGTTTTCCCACCCAGTTGAAAATTCAAGATCCTGCCCCAACACCCACAATTCCATCAAATGGTCCCATTTTTAACTTTAACTTTTAACTTTAATTTCATTTCTATACCGACCTATCTCCCGACATGGGACTCAGGGAGGTGCACAGGAGCTATAAAATATAAAAATACAAACAGTCAAGTAGTTAAAATTAAGATTAAATACGATTTGGCCTGTGCTAAAAACCCACTTAAAACCCACTTAAAATAGTAAAAAAAAAAAACCTAAAAAAACCCTCAGTTTCCGTTTTCGCCACCTCTCGAGATTAATAAATCCGTCATTAAGGTGGGCCCTTGTTAGTGCAGAGGGCCAAAGCTGCGAGAGAGGGGATTCCTGCAGGGCGTCACGAAGCAGATTCACTGTCACGAAGCAGATTCCTCCCATCCACATCCAGCCATGTGCAGAGACAAAAGTGACCTTGACTTTCTAAGAAGAATGTTATTATGGCTACACATCACCCAACTCTGTATAATCCCCCATCCCATTTTCCCACTGTAGAAAGTGTGGCAGGTCTGAAACCCAAAAAGAAAAGATGGCTTGCAGGTCTCACAGGCAGCCTCCCCTCAGAAGAAAAGTGTGCCCTGTAAAGAGAATAATGCAAGGGGTTAACATTTACTAATGTCACAGGGGGACCTTTTGGCTTATCTGGAAATTTGTCATGAAATTGCTTCGCTAATTTGTCAGTTTTCACACTGCAACTTTGTCTGACACCAATAGCAGGAAAACTATCATTTTCCTGCCCATCTCTTTGACTTCCAGCCTGCTTCAGAGGCAACCTGGCTTTAAGATGTAGGCCTCAGCATGAAGGCATGTGCTCACCAAAGAGAAAGCAGACCATTCTGGTGCTGAGACATATAGGGGATGGGAGGTGGATGAGCCCTTCTCCATTCCATAACAAATTTTGGATAGTTTTGCACTGTGGAAAAATACTAAACTTACTGTTTTTTATACTGCTTGAGAATATAGGTTTACTGATCAATGGGGGAAGCCAACTCATTAGCAACTCTCATTGTTACTCATCCCAATAGTGGATTGTATTTATACATTAATGATCCAAGAATGTTGCTTTTCATTATTAAAAGGGAATGAGAAACATTTTTCTGGTTTGTTGCCCTTTATACAATTTGAATTATATTATAATTTCCTGATGGATGTTTACTTTATTGTTCTTCAGGACAATAAAACAATAGTATCACACAATTTACAGGCCCCAGGCTTTCTTCTCCTCCTCCTCCTCCCTCTGCAGGGACATATTGACATACATTGTAGGGACATGCTGAAATTATGAGATCACTCATTGAAACCATAACTCTTGGCATCACAAACTGAAAATATTTTCCAATTCAAAGTTGTCTCAGTCAAAACTCATCTTTTTTAATACAGCAAAATTCAGAAATTGAATTTTCATGCACAAAATAATACATTTTAATCACAGGTTTTGCTTTCCTCTCCCATATTTGCATTTACATCTTGGCACCATGAAGTAAACCCCAGGATTTTGTGGACCAACTATAATCTGCCTCACTGAAATATTTTTGCCTCACAGAAGCTTGATGTTCCACCTTCACACGTTGCAAAGCCTATGAACTTTGCACAGTCTGAACTGTTTTGTGTGAGGTGACACATCATTTCTTCCTAGATAGATCGGAAGCTTCTGGGTGTTAGATCAAAATAATGAATTCTCAGAGGAAGAATTAGAATGTATTTTTTTAAACTTAATTGGATTTGTTAAAGAGCTGAGGTGGCGCAGTGGTTAGAGTGCAGTATTGCAGGATACTTTAGCTGACTGCTAGCTGCAGTTCGGCAGTTCAAATCTAACTGGCTCAAGATTGACTCAGCTTTCCATCCTTCTGAGGTGAGTAAAATGAGGACCCAGAGCCCCCTTGGACGAATTAGTGATACAAAATTTTTTGGATTGTGCAGAGATGCACAAATTAACACTAAAATTAAAAGACAAAGAAGAGTCGGAATATTATGAAATTTGGAATACTTATTATTATTGTTGTTGTTGTTGTTGTTTAAATTTCTATACCGCCCTTCTCCCTTCCGGGACTCAGAGCGGTGTACAGGCAACAATAAAATCACAAGTAAAAAACATAGAAACCTTTAAAAATACATTAAATGATAAATAGCCTGTCTTAAAACTATGTTAAAATCCCTGCTAAAAAACCATTCAAAACTATACCATTTAAAACTATGCCAGTTAAAAACTATGCCAGGCCGGCCGCACAAAATAGATGCACAATGTATTGCAACCGTTTGTACCACTTGGTACAAATGGTTGCAAAACAAGAATAAAATTAATTAAGCCAAAAACTATATTTTGATTTGATTTTGATTTTATTGAATTTATACCCCGCCCTTCTCCAAACGGACCCAGGGTGGCACACAGGAATATTAAAAAACATACAAACATATAAAACTTTTTTAAAAAAAACTTATTCGACTAAAAAACCTGTGCTAAAACCGAATTAAAATCCCCATACATATACATACATACATACATACATACGTACGTACGTACGTACGTACGTACGTACGTACATACGTATGTGTGTGTGTATGTATAAAAGTGTGTAACCATAGGAGCGAAATAATATGTACATGTACAGGTATGATGACACAAAAATGTTGATATAATGACTGCAATGTGTTATAGAAGGAAAAAATAAAAAACAGAAGAAAAAAAATGAGGACCCAGATTGTTGGGGAAAATATCCTGACTTTGTAAACCAGTTTGAGAGGGTTGTAAAAGCACTATGAAGCGATATATAAGTCTAAGTGCTATTGCTATTGCTAAAGTTGCCCAATTCCCAAAAGATTCTGGGTGTCTTGAGTGAAGCCACACCTGCAGCCAGCCAAGTTCCTCCTTCCCCTCTTGGGTCATGGACCTTTTGTCCCTCTGGATCTCCACTTTCCTTCTTCCAGGGAAGCCAGCTTGTCCTTCTCCCTTCCCAACCAGGAACTAACAACTGCTCTGCACACTTAACCTCTTTGTCCAACTTTTCTCTCCAGTCATTGTTCACTCTGTGTAGAATTTTCCCTCTCATTCTCTCTCCAATTTTTAGGTTTGGCAGCCGGGCACATGGCCTCCCACTAACTGAGGAAATGGGTGTCTCCATTTCTATAGTTCTAGTTGGTATATAGATGCCCACATCTATATACCAGGCTGGGCCAATGGGACTGCCATCTCATAGCTCAACACAACAGCCGTGGCTAGCAGTCAGATCACCTCATCAGGCCTTGTGATGGTGCACCTGTCCTTCAAGGCCAGAATTGAATTTTTTCTCTCCCTTTACTCTCTGCATTAATTGGCTCACATCAGCAGAACAGAAGTCATGCTAGACCCCTAACACCTATATGCCACAGCAGGGCTGGATTTTCAGCTGGGGAAGATGTCAACTATGTGACATCACACACCATGTTGTATGCCTAGCAGAAGAGCACAAACCCTTTTCATATACACCTGGTTATATATGGGCTGTCAGGGCAGCAAGATTAGAGTGTCATGATTTCCAGTAAGTTCTGAGATGGGAGGGGAATATGGTACAGCAGCTGTGTGAATACAGTCTCATGTCCCAAAGGGGTGACAAAATAGTTCTGTTTACATTTTGGCCAGCAAGCTTGGCTGATTGATTTTTGAACTCTGATTCCATTTACACCATGCGGAATGCATTAAATCTGAAGTACATTAAATTTTGGTTTATGAAAGATTTTCTGCTAGTTTTGAGTCGGTAGAATTGAATTTTGAATTTATTTATATTTATATCCCGCCCTTCTCCACAGAGGACCCAGGGCGGCGCACAGGAAATTTAAAAACATACAAAAATACAAAAATAAATACATAATTTAAAATATATATTAAACTATCCTAATCCTATGCTAAAAACCAAATTATTAAAATACCCAATTTAAAACTTTCTAAAAAGTCCCCGTGGGAGGTTAGGCTAGGCCGGCTTGTTGGAAAAGGTATGTCTTTAGACATTGGCGGAAGAGGCGGAGGTCGGTGATGGTGCGTAATTCAGGGGGTAGGTCGTTCCAAAGGGCTGGGCCCACCACAGAGAAGGCTCTTCCCCTGGGTGTCGCCAGTCGGCATTGTCTGGGCGACGGCACCCTGAGAAGGCTCTCTCTGTGGGAGCGTATCGGTCTAAGGGATGTATGGGGCAGGAGGTGGTCTCGCATATAACTAGCCTAGAAATAAATGTAGGGAATAGCTGGTTGAGAGCATTCACCTGTTTATTCTTAAAAATATGTCATTACCTGCTAGACAAGGACTCTTCACAGACTCCTGAATCTCAGATTGGTTTGCTCTTCTTGTAACAAATTTCCATTAATTTGATTCTCGCTGTCTGTCACCAGCAGCTGGAAAGATTCCCCCCCAAAAAATTATTTGCTACCTGATCATCCAATAATGTAAACCTTAATCAATTTCACCCTCTCTCCCAAATTATTAAAACATTTCTCCCGTTCTCTTCCCTGCCTGAAAGAAATCGGACTAAATTGCTTGACCTAGCACAACAGCTATCTTTCTGTTGTTTGAATAGGGTTTGAAATCTCTTCTTCATCTGACAATAGTTGCTGTGGAGATCAGGGCCAGCTGGAAAGAACTTTCTGAACTCTGAATTCTGAACCATTTGGCTTAAGGTTTCTACTCCTGTTTCATCGACTAGCATTCTTACACCACTTCTTTAAGGAATAATAGGGAATTTTGTCCCTACAACTCCATCATACAATGTAGAAATGCTTTTGAGAGAGCAACTACAAGGGAAATTATATTCTCTCAAGAATAATAATCTAGGATCGAGGTAAGGATTTTCACAAAAAAGAATGTGTTCATTTCAATATTTAATAGTCCTCGAGGCATTCTCAACATGAAAGAAATGTTTTATTCATTAACAATATCAATGTGCATGTTTGCCTCTATGCCTATTTTCATACCACTATGACCCCAATCTCTCAAAAGCAATTTGAAACTGTTTTGAAATTGCCTTTACTTCTGCTAACATCAAATGCTTAGGACATGAAGGAATTGATTAATGTCATATCCAGCTGACCAATAGAAAAATGCAAATAATGGCATTGAACCAGTTCCTCAATTCAGAATCACACAAGTTCCAAGTAACAAAATTGCACTCTCCATTCCAGCCAACAATGGCAGATAATTGTTATTGTCCCTGTCCCCTGTTTTTCATTACATGCATGTTCTTTTTAATTAAGACATAATTGCTTTCAGAGGAAGACACTAAGCAGCCAAGCCACCCTTCTTCTGTTATACTGAAAAGACCCTTTTCAATGTACCCATTCTGTTGCATTGTAATAGAAGGCAAGCATTATTGCCATTTTTATTCCATTAATACATTTCTCTGGACATGCCATTTGCATTTCTCGAGGTGCAATTGCAACTAAATTGGGAAGAAAATACTGTTTCCATACCTGTTTCTAAAAGAGGATCTTTAATCAAGTTCAGTTTTTTAAAGTTTCTCCATCATGGCTATATTGAATGAACTTACAAACCCCTTTTAGATTTTTATACTAAAGTCATAGTTAATTCATGTAGATTGTACACAGATATAGCATAGATTGTGTTCAGGGGTGGGATCCTACCAGTTTAACAACCGGTTCACTTGGCATGCACTTCAAGACAGAAAGAGGAAAGAAAGAAAGAAAGAAAGAAAGAAAGAAAGGAAGGAAGGAAGGAAGGAAGGAAGGAAGGAAGGAAGGAAGGAAGGAAGGAAGGAAGGAAGGAAGGAAGGAAGGAAGGAGCAGCTTTAATTCACTTTACATTCTTTGACAACTAATCACGTACAGGGAATTCATATTAGCACACAATGAATGTGTCTGAAATGAGGGGGAAAATAAAGATTCAAGTCCTTTAGTTGCATTATATGTTTATGCTGCTAAGCACATGCCAAAGAACATTGAAGAAGAGGAGAAAAAGGTTCATAAGCAGAACTACAAATATTTTATTTTCCAAAATATGTTTGAGGGACATTACAGTGAAATGTGTATGACATCTATATGTTGCTTTTAGGTCTACGATTCAAACTATAGGTCATTAGCCATGTCTTGGGACTAGACTTAGTAGTGATACCATCTATCATTCACACACACACACACACACCCCAAATAGTAGTAAAGAAGTATAGAAAACTAAAATACAATACAATACAATAGCAGAGTTGGAAGGGACCTTGTAGGTCTTCTAGTCCAACCCCCTGCGTGGGCAAGAACCTTATACCATTTCAGACAAATGGCTGAAACTGTAACAATGCTTCCTGCCATCTAGTGCTTATCTGGATTTTTTCAGCCCGTATATCTCAGCCCTAACCAGAAGACATTTTAAATTGATACAAGAGCCACAGAAGGACTATAAGTTGGCTACTCTGATATTCCTCCATATTAGTAGAACAATTTCCTGTTTATTTTTCTGACTGTTTCGTAGAGGGTAAGTTTTACTGAATGCTGGAGTATCCGATTTTGTTTGAGATATTTTATTTTATAAAGGCTATATAATTGACAAAGATTGCATGCCTGGCACTTTCAATCTTATTCAAAAATGGTCCAGGTTCTTTTCAGACAAATTACAGCCTTTGAGGGTTAAGTCAATCATTTATTTCCAGACTAGTTTTCAATTCTTGTACAATATTGAGACTGAGAAGGAAGGAAAAGTCAGTACAAAGCCAGTTAAATCTTCAGGGTAAATTATCTTGCATCTTTTCTCTGTGTAGTCTCAGCTAGCTTAATTCTTGTCCAGAAAAGAAGAAAAAACAAGGTAGACTGGAAACTATGGCTTGACTTCTGCTGTCGTTCAAGGGCAGAAGAGAGAATGAATGACACTTTTCTAAACAAGTTGACCTCTGTGAATAATTCATTCCAACTACTGTTTAAGTCAAGTTGAACAAGGATATATTTTATGGAATAAATAGCTACTTCATGCCATCAACAAAGTCATTCCTAGAGGAGGAGGAGGATAGAGTCAAAAATGGCAAATGGCCAATGACTATAACAACTTTTCCCCCTCTTATAATTGAAATGCCTGGGTTTTTGGGGGGGGGGAGGTGATGGTCTTTTTATTCCTTTATTATTATGACAAAGGTGTCAACTACATATCAGATCCATACTCGGGTGTTTTGGGACCAAAGCCCCTCCTGTGAGCAATCAGCACCTAGATGAGTAGAGATTAATGCCAAGATCAACACTAGGCCAGCAATCAAGAAGTAAACAATATCCCAACCAAGGAACTTCCCTTCTAGTACTGATGATGTTACCTAGGAGCCCATAATTTAGATAGATAGACAGACAGACAGACAGACAGACAGACAGACAGACAGACAGACAGAAGATAGATAGATAGATAGATAGATAGATAGATAGATAGATAGATAGATAGATAGATAGATAGATAGATAGATAGATAGATAGATAGAGAATAAGGGGCAAAATGTCTGCATTGATTCCCCATTATGTTGTATAGAGGCACAATCAGAGGTGGTATTCAGCTGGTTCTCTGGTTTGGGACCACTGGTAGCGGTGGCTGCAGGAGGCTCCAGTCACCCGCCCCGACATAATGTGCGAGCACTGCGCATGCGTAGAAGGCAGTGTGCATGCACAGACATGGCAAGTGTGAGCGAAGCAAGCACACGCTCACATTTACGAACCGGGAGGGAAGGTAAGTGAATCCCACTGCTGGGCACAATGTAAGAAATGATTGAAATTGAAACTCCAAAATTGAATATTTCTGGTTAAATGCAGATCCTGCATTTAATCTTGGGGGGGGGGGGGGGGAGACATGAAATAATTGCAAAGTGGTGTGCCTATGATGCTTCGTCAGCAAGTCCTCCAGGCAAGTCAGCAGAGTATATGCCACATCATCAAACTGAAAGTCGGCAATGGGCTCTCCTTTTTGAAAAGCCCCCCCCCCCCAGTATTTTGCAAAACAACATGGATGCTATTGGAAGGAAAAGAATAGGAAGAAATGCTGTTTGAACTCTTTGTTTGAATAGCAAACGAGAGAGAAGCAGAACAGTAGACAGAAATCTTGCCAATGTGTATCGGTAAATGAAACACCATTGGTTAAGGGTGGCTAGAATATACACATAGCAAAATTTAATTTAGTTCTGAAGAAAACCACAAGAGTAGAAACCTTGAAACATGAAGTTAAAGGAAGGGCAAGCTGCCCAGTATGTCTTCTATATCTATATCTATACACAACACAGCACTGTCTGTGAATAAACCTCAGTAACCCCCTTTTTATTTTTTACAAACAGTATCTTTCATGCTAGGAAGTTATTCTGTCTGGTTCCACTTAGCTCGATGTATTTGCATATTTATTCACTACATCACAGAATTATCCCTAGCAGTTTTGTATCTGCTGTTTGGAATTACAAACACCAGCTTCTACAGATCAAAACAAACCCAAACATCCTTAATAAGCACTAAATAAAGAATCGGAAAGTTTCTGATCTGAGTTTACAACAACCAAAACATCAATTCTATACCAATTTTCCTGGAAATAAGTTTTTACTGGCATGCAAGGATTTACTTTTAACTGTTACCGATAGATTTAGTACATTTTATTTATCACAGGGTTTTACAATAACTTATACTAAAAATCTACCAAAAGCCTCTTTAAGATAACAACCTCTTTGAGGTTATTACCAGAAACTGAATGAGATCAGAGGTACTATTTTTAAAATAAGCATTTTCTTCACAGCCAACGTTCACTGTTTACCTTGGTAATCTTTCCTATTCCTTTTCTTTCAATAGTTCAAGCTGGAAAACCAACTTTCCATTTTGAGCGTTATTTTTCTCAGTCGAAACCTCTTTCAAAATTAACCCAAGATGCTTAAAATTGTATAAGCACGGTACTGAACATTCTGCAAAGGATTTTACTGCTAAGCTTGCAATGAGAATGGCAGATTGTTTAAAAAAAAAACATGAAGATTTTGTTTTTTGTGAAACAGTTTCTTCTGCTGTTTTTCCCCTTAATTAACTACACATCATTTCAGTTGCAGACAAACTGGCTAAGAGGTTATATTTTATTGATTGTTTTGTACTATTTCTTAACAACCCTATTCCTGAAAATAATAGAAGACAATTCTGACTTCTTGTTTAGATTATTGGCTTTGGAGAATTATGAAGTTCAAGAGCAGAAGATTAGAGGTTTCTAGTAGGATAAAAAGTACAGTGAAGGCATGACATAAACCTATAGTATAAGAACTTCAGTATTACTTTCATTATTTGAAGTAATACTTATGTTATATCTTTAGTGCTAATACCTCTATCTATCTGTCTGTCTGTCAATCAAATTTACATACCACCCATCTTACTGTCTCAAATGACTCTGGGTGGCTTAAAATAATATAAACACAATAATATAAACACAAGCATACATACATATATAGATATATAGATATATAGATATATAGATAGATAGATAGATAGATAGATAGATAGATAGATAGATACATTTTTATGTATGTATACATAATAAAATAAAGATTAGCAATTAAATAAATAAAAGATTAAAAATAAGAATACAGACTGTAGTCTCTTGGTATGTCTCTCATTCCATGTCCATCTATGCCCGATCCTAAATTAATTTGCTTTTGATGTTGTATTATTTAGAATTTACAGCAAAATCTGAAATGTTTTCATTGAAAATGAAGGAAAACTAACGGATATGAAAGTTCTTTGGTGCTTGACATACAGTATGATGAATATTTTAAAACACAAGGCATAATAATATAATCAAATGAAGTGTACAGTATATTTTTTGAGATGAACTTTTTGAGATGAAGTTAGAAACTTGGCAAATCTACTAAAGTGAAGGTTTCTTTTGTTTTTCACTTTGGGATGCAAACAGTGACTGGAATAGATCTAGGCTTTAAAAATCTAGATAGACATTAATATGGTTGCAGAGTTTTATGTACTGCATTTGATTGCTACCATATTATAATTCTCTACAGCTTTACAGCTCAGATCTAGTAATCCTAGATAAAAATGTCTCATATGTGGCAAGTTACACATCAAAATAACATCTCACCATCTCTTGAATCAGTTTAGTTTTCTGATGTTATTTAGTAACCTTAAACAACCTTCTTGAATTCACAAGCCAATACACAAACTAATGATAAGCTATTTTTATTTTATTTTATTACATTTATATCCCGCCCTTCTCCGCAGAGGACCCAGGGCGGCGCACAGGAGATTTAAAAAACATACAAAAATAGAACATAGATAAATAATTTAAAATATATATTAGATCCCAAACCTGTGCTAAAACCAATTATTAATTAAAACCCAATTTAAAACTTTTCTAAAAGTCCCCATGGGAGGTTAGGCTAGGCCGGCTTGATGAAAAAAGTATGTCTTTAGACATTGGCGGAAGAGGCGGAGGTCGGTGATGGTCCGGAGTTCAGGGGGTAGGTCGTTCCAAAGGGCAGGGCCCGCTAAAATTGGGTGTTGCATTTCCAAGTATTGTCAGTATTATGAATTCAAGAGTACATCTAAGAAACTGAGTACAAGCTGAGATGAGAAATGAAATAATGTTTTCCCTGTTGTATGTTTGGAAGCTCATAGCACATCACATCATGTGCAGATCTAAACTATGCTCAAAAGTGTTGTTATGATGGAATTAGTGTAGTGCAGTGAATGAAAGAATATGATCTCTTTTTAAATTAATTTTCCAAAGTGTTTCATGTAAAATATACTGTATATGCTGCATTGTTGGTTTCACCTGAATTCTTAGAATTAACTGTAATAGACAAATAGAATTATACATAACAATGAAATAATTGCCTTCTATTTTCCTATGTTCTTCTTTGACAAGCCTCTGTATGAAAAATATAAGATTCTCTAAATATACCTTTTAAAACCTTTTTGGAACCATTATTCTGTAAAAACTGTCACACCTCATGCTGTCCAGAAACAGTTTTTCAGGAAGTGTTATAAGAAGTAAAGTAGCAGCATTCATAAAGCTCAGTCTGGATTCAACCCTGACCTAGAACAAAAAGCCATTTAACATATTGCAAAGGGACAGGCTGTTACTCCATATAACAGATTCAACTGGTGGTACATACAACTTACTCACAGTGCAAAGAGCTGTTTAGTGTAGGAGGTAATAGTAAATTCTAAGCATAGTGTACTGTAGCATATCTCCTTATTTGTTTTGAATGTATGTTATTGAAATGAGGGACAATCCTACCTTTTAAATAAATATGATAATTTTGCACATATTTTTAGAGAAAAAAGGTTTGTTTATTTTAGATAAGGAACTTAGAAAGCTGCCTCACAATGAGTCAGATCCTGTGTCATCTAGTAAGTATTGCCAATGTTTATGGAAACTGGCAGCTCCTCGGGGTTTCAGAGTGCCCTCAAACAGATCATCCAATCACGAATTGGATAAACTAAAATTATGATGCTTCATCATGAATCAGACAATGGTGTTCCTATTTAATCAAATGACAAAACAATAAATTGCTAATGGTCTTTGAGAGTGAAAGTTGGGATATAAATCTAATAAAGCAATTAATTAGTGTGTAATGTCAATCAATCTAGCCTGCAGCTAGATTTGTGCTCCCAGAGTCTTCTGTCTAGATAACAGTTGAGAGTGGATCTCTTCATATTGATTTCTTTACAGTTCATTAGAAGACATGCTAATTCGAATTATTTGTTTATTTCCAGTAATTGCTTCCTAATAGGGGATATTAGAAGCAAAAACAAACTCCTCCAGACAGCATGTATGCCAACCCTTGTCAAAACTGCCCATGTGTTAATAAAAATAAATAGAAATAGAAAATCAAAAATGGACAGAAGGGAGGCTATATGTTTTGCTTTATATTTATCTTTCTGGAAGATATCAATGCCAGTTCTTTTCTTTATTTTCATTAATGAAATATGAAACGCTGGAGATTATGATTTATCTATGGGACCAATTATCTATTTGCAGATTCCACTGCACCTGATTTCATGTGCGAAATTTCAGATTAGGTTTAGGATGAGCTGGCTTTTTTTTTTTTAAACGTTCGGGTCATTCAACTGATCTTTAGTGCAAGAGAAGTAAATATATAGCTTTCCATATGTTGTATATCGTTACAGGAAAACTGGGATGTTTGAGCTGAACTCATTCATTCATTGTATGCAATTATTATGGAAAGTGATAAAAGCTACACACAGTAGGGCTATTCTAAGTATTGCTGTTCCTGATATGTGTTGATGAGACTCCTCCACATCAGCTGTGTATACACTACAAGTAATCATAGACAGAGGCACATCTTGCAGCCAGTTATATGGATAGAGGCTTCGGCTCATTTACAATGCACAGGGATGCTTTCTGCACAGTGGAAATTACTCTGCTCACAAATTCTCCAGAGATTCAGGAAAGTGCAATAGGATTGTGGTTTTCAGCTGCCAGTAATATATCAGCTCAGTTGCCAAACCAAGAAAACAGCAGGGACTGACCCTGGTCTGGCTCTAGTTTGACCCCCATATATATCCTATTTCAGAAGAGGCACTACTGAACATGAGCTCACTATTCACCCATTTCATCTGATATTCTAACATCATTTTTAGCAAAGAAAAGAAGCTTCAGTTTTCAAATTAAAGAAACAGATTATGCAGTTCTCCTAACATCCTGTGCACTACTTTCCAGAATAATAATCACAATAATAAAAGATCCTAGTTCATTCAACCTTGTGATAGTGATAAAATGATATTTATTTCACATTTTTCTGATTACTTTATCTGTTCCTACCCAGCATTTGTTTTCTTTTGCTTCTGTTCTAGAAAACTCTAGTGATGCACTAATGCCAACGTCAAGATTTGATTGCTGTCTTCTTTTCAGACAACCGGGGACTTAGATTTGAATGTGAAAGTTTTACATTTAAATATGTATCATATTATGCACATGTTATGTGACCACACTGAGACCAAAATTTGTGGACAAGCATTCAGGATTCAAAGGAATAAAAGTTATAATGCACTGAACACTTTCCTGGTGAAATTTGTCATGCAGAATACCTGAACTTTTAAGATAACTTTGGAAATTTTTAGATTTGCTATTGGGACAAAGGTACCATAAAGAACACATAGGGCAGGAGAAGAAAGATGCTATTTCCTCCTGCTCTCTCCATCACTCATCTTCCACCGGCATTGTCAACTTCTCTGCATTGAGGGAGAAAGACTACAGAAGCAGAAGCCAAGCCTTATCCTAAGGAAAACGTCATAGGCATGAGAAGGAAAAGTGATGTTGTCAGAGGATTGAGCAAGCATGCATCTTCAAATGCCAAACTACTACTTGATGCCATTTAGTGGCTGCCTGAGATAGTTGGCTGACTTCTTAAGAGAGAATTGAATTCTATTTCTCAGTTTTGAGTATGCATGTAAAAGACCATCTGTAAGGCTTCTCATCAGGCCAGAAAACCAAGACTTTTCAAGTGTTTGTGATTTGATACATAGCAAATCAATAATTAGAGTTTTTACATACTGGCAGAGGATCCATTCAATGGACTCTGATAGGCTACACAAATTATGTTTAGCAGAGCAGATAAATATGGCTCTACCCAATTCCAATTGGGTAAGCCATTTGGGTAAACTATTTCACTGTATGGCTTTTCCATCCAGTATTTACTCTCAACTACCTCCCAGTTAAACAGAGAGTTCTAGATACCAGTGGCCAAATTGATGTGAAGTTATAGGTTAAAAAACAGATCTTTAAATTGGTTGGCTAAGAACAAAACTATTTTTCAACTGAAAAATACCTGTTAATAATGAGTTTGACACAATTTTCAAGAAGGGTCTATTCTAGAGCAAGATTTGACTTGTTGGATTCCATGGGCACTTCCACCATTTACCACATCATGAGAGGATGTATATCAGAGGTGGTATTCAGCAGGTTCTGACCAGTTCTGGTGAACCAGTATTAGAAATTTTGAGTAGTTCGGAGAACCGGTAAATACCGCCTCTGACTGGCCTGCCCCCATCTATTCTGTCTCCTGAGTCCCAGCTGATTGGGAGAAAATGGGGATTTTGCAGTAACCTTCCCCTGGAGTGGGGTGGGAATGGAAATTTTACAGTATCTTTCCCTTGCCATGCCCACCAAGCCAGGCCATGCCCACCAGGCCATGCCTACAGAACCAGTAGTAAATTTTTTGAATCCCACCACTGAAGTGTATATGCGGTGCCCCAGGTATAAGAGAAATTACTTGTTTTGTTTGACTGTCAATTCTATCCCCCTCTTAGATTTAGTTAATTAACATTCCTAATTTAAAGAACAGCCCTCTGGGATCTGAATCCCAGATTGTCCTGAACTCTAATATATGCGTTATGATCAACTGTTATGCTATTGTTAAGGCAGTTCAACTAAGAACCTGTCATATTGAACCGATTGGGGCATCCTGTAAAGTGTAAAAATGAGATGTATTTATCTGAATGTGGATTCTTTGTATTTATCACATATGTATTTTATTACTCCATTTTTAAATATATTTTTCATTGGGATAATCAATTAATAAACTTCTAGTAATAGTGAATTGGAATAACGCTATTCAGATAATTTTGTATCTCTTTTTCACTTAATATAAAGCAAGTGCCCGTATTTGGGACATAAGTAATGCTTTCAATTTACTTCAGCTGTCTAATTTTGGTACTACTATTATTCAGTTACATCATTAGCTGAGAACATAAAGACGAATTTGACATTGCCCTGCCAAATGAATTAATTCTCAAGTACCAACTTGCATCTCTTTAAGCCATTCTTGATGGCAATTATTCTGTAATTTCATTCCCATTGCAAAATAAAAGGAATAGAGATTTAAAGTACGTAACTTTCATGCATATTCAAAAAATTCTCTTTATCAGTATGAACAGTTTGTTCTATTGCGAAAACAAATTGTACAATTTATATTTCAACCAAATGAAATTGTTAAAGCAACAAAATAGAACAGATTCCAACACTCTTCTGAATGTAAAAGTGTAAAGAAACCCAAAACTCAATTGTGAGGCATTGGTAATTAACATGTATTCATTTAAATCTCACATAAAGAATTTTGTCTTTAAAATTCCCAACTTCAGATTAAATAATAATAATAATAAATAATAAATTAATAATAAATTTAATTTATAGACCGCTTCCTCTCCCCGAGGGGACTCGGAGCGGTTTAACCTTTGAAGATAATGGATAATACAATATAATCAGTGGTAAAATTCAATTCAATTTTTTTACTACCAGTTCTGTGGGCGTGGCTTGATGGGTGTGGTGTGGCTTGATGGGCATGGCTTAGTGCATGTGGCAGTAGAAGGATACTGCAAAATCTCCATTCTCACCCCATTCCAGGTGAATGATACTGCAACATCTCCATTCCCACACCACTCTGGGGCCAGCCAGAGTTGGCATTTGCTGATTCTCCGAACTACTCAAATTTTCCACTACCAGTTCTCCGAACTACTCAAAATTTCCGCTACCAATTCTCCAGAACCTGCTGGATTTCACCTCTGAAAATGATTGATATCTACAATCATGACCTACAAAATTAAGATTTATTTTTATTTACTTAAGATGAAGTGATTTCCTTCTGACTCAACAGTTATACTGTATGTCTCTGATTTTAGAATTGGGTATGACACAAGATATAATGAAAATGAAATGTTGGGTAAAAAGCTTTGACTTCCTGGAAGAAAAGCAGGGTATAAGGCTAACAAATGTTTGAGAGTAAGACAAATCCTTTGCCCTTATAAATCTTACAGAAAGTAGATGATGTGTCTATGCAAATTAGTCTTTTTGTTTAAAAAATTATTTGGACTCTGCTTTTTCCCTTTTACTTGATATATGTCAGTCAGCTATGATTCAAAATTTTATTCTAGGTGAGACTTTACAAGAAATATATTTTCTAATCTCAGTAGTAAAGGTAGATGATGAAATTAAATGTAAATTTAATTTAATAGAATCCACACTATGTATTGGACATTAATACAATCAAGCAGGTCCAGAAGTATTTCACGAGAAGAGTACTCCACTCCTCTGCTCACAATAGAATCCCTTATGTCACCAGGCTTGAAATTTTGGGCTTGGACAACCTGGAACTATGCCACCTGACCTAAGGATGGTACACAAAATTGTCTGCTACAATGTCCTACCTGTCAATGATTACTGCAGCTTCAACCTCAATAATACTTGGCAAACAATAGATACAAACTCAAATAAACCACTCCAAACTCGATTGCAGGAAATACGACTTCAGCAACAGAGTGGTCAACACCTGGAATGCTCTACCTGACTCTATTGTTACATCCTCAAACCCCCACAGCTTCAACCTTAAACTGTCTATCGTGGACCTCACCCAATTCCTAGGAGATCCATAAGATCCATCCCTTAGACCGATCCGCTCCCACAGAGAGGGCCTTCTCAGGGTGCCGTCGGCCGGACAATGCCGACTGGCGATACCCAGGGGAAGGGCCTTCTCTGTGGCGGGCCCTGCCCTGTGGAACGACCTACCCCCTGAACTCCGCACCATCACCGACCTCCGCCTCGTCCGCCAGTGTTTAAAAACACACTTGTTTCATCAAGCCGGCCTAACATAGCCTCTGCTGTGACTAGAACTAGATAGTTTTAAAATGGGGATTTTAATTGGTTTTAGCGCAGGTCTGAAATATTTAATAGCTTTTTAAATTTTGTATTTTGTATATTTATGTTATTTTAAATTCCTGTGCGCCGCCCTGGGTCCTTTTGGAGAAGGGCGGGATATAAATCAAATAAAACTCAAACTCAAAGGGGGCATGCATAAGCGTACCAGCGTGCCTATCGTCCCTGTCCTACTGTCCCCATTTATTTACACTCATTTCCTTTGTTCATGTCCATGTTTATACTTGTACATGTTTGACAAACTAAATAAAAAAAATGGAAATACATATCCTCTCTGTAAACCAATTCATGTTGTCCTGCTGGGCAATTATATTTAGAATGGCTCACATCTGAAAGAGCCAGTTTGATGTAGTGGTTAAGGCATGATGCTAGAAATCAGAAAACCCATCAGTTTCATTCTTGCAGTTTCACTCCTGAAAGAAACCAGCTGGATAACCCTGGGCCAGTCACTGTCTCTCAGACCTAGGAAGCAGGTTGTGGCAAATCATTTCTGAAATCTTTGCAAGAAAACTATAGGATTAGTCCAGGCAGTCACCAGGTGCTAACACTGACTCGAAGGCAATCCTTCTCCAAAATGCGTAATTAACTTTCAGTTTTCTGCATTTCTCTTTAAGTTACATTGCAATGTTTCATTTAAAAAAAATCTTCAGAATGTTGTGCTGGTAAGAAAATCAGGTGAGATACCGGTATATATAAAGTAAATATATTGGGAGAAATGGGTACATAAATATATCTCCAATTTTGTGCTAAACGTTTATCAATATAAAAATATTTATGTTTTCAAAGAAGACAGAACCAAAGCTCATTTCAAAAACATTGTAGACAATTATGCATCCTGTTGAATGCTTTGATGAGCTCAAGCCAAGGGCATATTACTCTAATAAAGGCAATGGCAACAGAAAAACTTCCATGAATCTTTTCAGTGGGGTCCCTGGTGCTGTCTGAGCTTGTTGGCTGTCTTATAGATGTTTCATTATCAAACTAGGTAACATTGCCAGTGCATCAGCTGATGTTGCCTAGTTTGGTAAAGAAATGTCTGCAAGAAAAATCACTAAACTCAGAGAGTACCAAAGACTCCTCAGTTCAACCCTGAGCTACAAATATTCTCTTCTGACAATAATCCTCAGTGTAGAATTTGGTCTTGTCTATTCAAACCTTATCATTTAAGCATTTAAATGCAGATTCTTCAGATCAGTCAATTTAGGAAATAGGTGGAAACCCTTCTGATATGAAAGCAAAGAATCTTAAAAGCACATCATGCAATGCTGAAAAATGAGGAATACAATATGTTGTCCGTTCTAATGCATTAGGGCAGCTTTGCAGAAGTATGTGCTTATCTTTCCTTAACTTTCTCATGCTTTTATTTTCGTCTCCTGCTCAAAGAATATAATTATCCAATGTAGACTTCATCCAAAAGTTCACTTGTTTTATTGATCGGTTCTCTACAAACAATGTTAATCTTTTAGTTGACCAATCTTCCTTTTTTCCCTCTCACACAAAAAAATTCAAATGTAGTAGCTTCCAAACTTATTAGATATTTCAGAGACTTGGCCATTAAATTTAGACCTGCGTTTTGCCTAATAAGTTTTAGTAATGGAGAACAGACATGAACCAGAGTCAAAAGTTAAGAAAGCCAAAGACAAGAATTGGGATCTGTTGCTTTTTGCTTCAGTTTTTAATTGTAATGGATATTTGAAAATGATGTTGGCTTACTCTAAATCTTCATTGTAGTGTACCAGTGTTGCTGAATCACAATCTATTTATTTAATGATACTCAATTTTATTTCAGAATTTTATTCTTCTGTCTCTTTTTTGATGCCAAGATGCAATTTGGGACAGAAAGGCCTATGAAAGTCCATCACCATCATCATCATCATTATCATTAGTAATAAAGAGTTACTTTGAATGATATTGACTTCCACTGAACAGGCACCAAGATGGTGATGTCAAGAGATGGACAATTAGTTCACAAAAGATAATCTCTGAACATCTTTCATCTTTAGGCTATTTTAAAAATTAAGCATAGTTTTGAGACATGCTAAATTATCCTTATGTCTAATAGGGGAAGGGAAAGTATTATAAAAACAGATTCAGAGCTATCTCACTCAGCACACATGTATTCTCAGAAATTTTTATCGGATAAATATACTACAGGTCAAAGTGCGACTTCTTATTAGACAATATCACTGTGAATTCATAGAAACTTTGCCAAAAATATTGAACATCATTTCATGGTGTAAATTGCATACAGGTTGTGCAGGAATCTTTGTAGAGCAGTATGGGGTTCTTTTTTTAAAAAACCAAGCATTTTAACATAATGGTTCTGAATTGGGACAATTGCAAAATAAAGTACATATTACCATACATTACATTTCTGTTTAGAGGAGTTCCTTTTATTTAAAAGTGATACTTAGAATTGCACCTGAGTAGTATTTTGATAGAACATCCAACAGGAGATCTAAAAGCTATAGACAGGTTAGACTGGAAAGTCAAGCCTCATGCACATTGCTGCCAAAAATCCCAACACAAACTTATGAAGGTAATCACCAAAATCATGTGCTAGTTTATCTTTATCTTAAGCACTAGAAGCAATTGGAGGAATGACAGAATATGAATCTAAATATTAACAGCAATAACAATTTAAAATTAAAAGAGAAGAAACAAGAAAGTATAAATTGGAGCCAGTTGAACTAATGGCTAAGGTACCAGGCCAAAAGCCAGGTGACTGTGAATTCTAGTTCAGCCTTAGGCATGAAATCTGGTTGGGTGACTTTGGGCCAGTTACTTTCCCTTGGCCCAACTCACCTCAAAGGGTTGTGAGGAAAATAGAAGGAAGAAGATGACTTAAGTATGGTCACTGACTTGACTTAGGTATAAAAATAAAAAGGTGGGATAAAAAATATTTTTTTAAAAAGCTGCACAGTTAAAGGCAACCATTCATTGAATTATATCAAGGCAATTATTGGTCTATCGAGATAGGTGTTTCCCAATCTTGGCAGCTTTAAGATGCATGGACTTCAACTTCCAAAATACCCCAGAAACATCCTGACAGGGGAATTCTGGGATCTGAAGTCCACACATTTTAAAGTTGCCAAGGTTGAGGAACACTGCTCTAGATTAGCATTGATTTCACAACACCTAACAGTGGCTCCGCAGTACTCCAGATAGGAATAATTCCCAACCCTACTTAGAGTTTTTGGCAAACCATGGACTGGCTATTAAGCTATGGCAATCTTTCTTTACTCTGTATAATTGTAAGGTAGGTCATAGAGAAGTATGAGAGTGGAATTTTCCAAGTCAGTATTTTCAAAAGCCCAAAGCTATGGCACTGGTTTAAACAGATCTTATCATGTAAGTTCACAGCTTTGCCAAACTGGGAATGCATGTGTAGATGGAAAAGGTTGTATATATATATATTTTCCATCAGCTACTAAAATATAATGTGTCAAGCAATACCAACATATTACTGAGCCATGTCTCATTAAACGTTGGAAATGTTTATGATGATGGAATGAAATATCAACCCAAACTGAACCTCTTGATTACACTCAAATCATTTTTCCCATATCAGACAACCATTCACCTTCCTTTTTTCTACCTGCTCCTCTCTTCTTAGCCTAGTGAGTTTGTATTCACTGTGTTATTTGAAATCTATATTAAATGACTAATGCTCACATTGAGATAAAATATGTATCTACTGAGAGCAGCGTACACTTATCTGGATAATTTCAGGATGATGACTATAATAATATATAAGGAAATTTAAGACTTGATTTAAATATGAAACTGGATGACATTTGCATTATGGACAAAAACTCTGAGTGAGTGTGATTGTACAAGAAATGATAGGTGAAATCTCATATTTCATATCTGAAATATTTGAATGTCAGATATCAACGGGATACAAGTGACTGCCTATCCTAATTTATTAGCAGGATTTTTTCAAAATGTTACAAGGAAGCAACGTTTATCCATGACTCTGTATTGCCTGGCAATTTTGTAATGGGTGGAGCAGGACCTTTCCCAGCATTGCTCCATGACTAATTAAAGTGCCTTAGATGTGGTTTAAATAATAGCTTTTGGGGAATTTAATAAAACAGCATTCTGCAAAAATAGCTGAGTTTAAACCACTATGAAGGGACTAGCTAATTAAAGCAATGATAAATCCCCAATATTATTTTGTTCTGCAATTAGGCTGGGATCAGATTAACAATGTTTTAGTCTAACATCCAATTTTGACATTAAACTGTTTACTTAGAGAAGAGGTGGGGAGCTACAGCCCCTTTATGACTTGTGGACTTCAATACCCAGAATTCATGAGCCAGCAATTCCTTCTAGGAATTGAAGTCCATAGGTCATAAAATCACCATAGTTCCCCACCCCTGACTTAGGGAATCAAACTGAAGAACTGCAAGCTATTTTGTGCATAGGACAAACAGAACTCCTATTCATTGGGGTTATTTGCACGGGAAAAATATCATTTATAGTCTATTCTATTTACATTTATATCTCGCCCTTCTCCGCAAAGGACCCAGGGCGGCGCACAGGAAATTTAAAAAACATACAAAAATAGAACATAAATAATTTAAAATATATATTAAATCCCAAACCTGTGCTAAAACCAATTATTAATTAAAACCCAATTTAAAACTTTTCTACAGTCCCCATGGGAGGTTAGGCTAGGCCGGCTTGATGAAAAAAGTATGTCTTTAGACATTGGCGGAAGAGGCGGAGGTCGGTGATGGTCCGGAGTTCAGGGGGTAGGTCGTTCCAAAGGGCAGGGCCCGCCACAGAGAAGGCTCTTCCCCTGGGTGTCGCCAGTCGGCATTGTCCGGCCGACGGCACCCTGAGAAGGCCCTCTCTGTGGGAGCGTATCGGTCTAAGGGATGTATGGGGCACGAGACGGTCTCGCATATAACTAGGCCCCGAGCCATGTAGCGCTTTAAAGATGGTCGTCAAGACCTTGAAGCGCACCCGAAAGACCACAGGAAGCCAATGCTCCCGTAATTACCCGCGCGGCTGCGTTTTGGACTAGCTGTAGCTTTCGAGTGCACCTCAAGGGAAGCCCCATGTAGAGAGCATTACAGTAGTCGAGACGGGACGTCACAAGAGCTTGAGTGACTGTGCGAAGGGCAGCCCGGTCCAGTAAGGGGCGCAATTGGCGCATCAGGCGTACCTGATGAAACGCCCCCCTGGCCACGGCTGCCACATGGTCCTCCATGGACAGCCGGGCATCCAGGAGGACACCCAAATTGCGCGCCCTCTCCACGGGGGCCAATGTTTCGCCCCCAATGGCCAGAGTTGGAGTAATCTGGCTGAACCGGGGTGCCGGAAACCACAGCCACTCGGTCTTGGCAGGTACACATCAATGCTGTATGGTGCCCTCCATCCCATTGTCTATTTAAATGTTGTTATAAATAGACACCCCCAGATTTGGATGTACATGAAGCATAGGATTGTGAACACTCATCCCTGCCATCACATAGGTTATTCTCACTCATTGTTGTCCTCTTGGGCAAGTGAAGTTTGAAATAACAGAACAGAGCACTTTTGTATAATTTTGTACACATAAAACCCTTCTTTAAATGAAAACAGTCAAATACCAGTGAATCAGTAATTGCCCAGGATAATGAAGACTTAAGTGTTAAAAGGACAAATTGCAAATACTTCACATACCTCCATATACCTCAAACAAAGCATGCATTTATTATAACATGTTACAGAATCAGCAGACCAATTTAAATGATTTTTAAAATAACCACTTTCTTTTCAAAAAGCTTCTTTATATTGGTAGTATGCAGTTATTTCTTAAGATATATCTGTATATTTAGAGCTATTCAATCCTGATGATGATGCAGAATCAGAGCTAGCAAACTGTCTTAGATGAGGTGAAATTAAAATTTTTCCCTACCAGTTCTGTGGGCATGGCTTGGTGGGCGTGGCTTGGTGTGGGGGGATCATGTCACTAAGTGGGCGTGGCAAGAGACGAAGCACTTTAGAGCCAGTTCCTTCATACCCACATCCAGCCTGCTGGAATTTGCTGCACCCAGGGCAGGATGCAGGAATGATTCCCATGGATAGTCCGAACCCCACTGCTGAGGAAAAACCACAGTGGAGTTAGCTAGGAGAAGTGAAGGAAAACTCACCAGGCAGAGATCAGCTGGGCCGCATGGTTGAGGCAAGTGAAGAACATTAATCAATTGCGGCCAAACAATGCCGGTCAGTTTAATACAATACCTCTTAAAAAAAGGAACATTCGAAACATTGTTATGGACATTCACACACACCTTTAAGGAGATATTAGCAGAATAACATTTTTTGCCCATTCTAAGTTCTATGGTTCATCAGATGTTGTTGATTCTCAGATCTTGGATTCTTCCCTGGTCAGATAACATCTGGAGAGTCAGAGGATTCAAATCTAACCATGAAGCAAACACTGTAGAAGGGGAATCTCAGCTTCTTTTCATTAGTCTGTTTTAGGGGCTTCCTCTGCTGGCATGGTAAAAAATAATTAAGGGATTTATCTTTTGGGGCCATCTTAAATTTAGGTGCATCTTTTAAACTGCGTCTTTGGTGGTTAAGAAATTTGAAAATACATACATACCAGGGGTGAAATTTATTTACCTTCACTACCGGTTCGCAAATGTGAGCTCATGCTCCATCTCTGCACTTGCACAAGACCTTCCGCACATGCGCAGAACATCAAGACTTGATGATGTCCGGGCGCGTAGCAGAGCCTACTACCGAGCATGCCTGAAAGGTAAGTAGAACAGTGAGGAGGGCGAATCCGCTGTACCATAAGATTTAGATTATCTAGAAAGCAGGAAATTTTGCTTTCTAGCTAATATAAATTGTGCATCACAATTGATCGTCAGAAATTCCAGTTCACCTCAACTGGTGGCATTTTTTTACTACTGGTTGGGGTGAACTGGTCCAAACTGGTAGCATTTCACCCTGATATATACATATATTGTAGAATGGAGAATGGAGATCGTTGCTGCTGTGTGGAATGGAGTTGGTGCTGGAGGAGTGTGGAATGGAGTTGGAGCTGAGAAGGTGAGAGAATGTCGGAGGAAGATTGGATGAGAGGAGCGTGGAGACGTGGAGCGTGGAGTGAGGAGGGGAAGAAAGAGAAAAGTGGTGGAAGAAGGAGGAGGAGATGGAGGTGGCGAAGGACTGGTGTAGGAGTTAGAGATGGAGATGGAGGGCGGAGAAGGAGAACGAAGAGGGAGAATGAAGGACTGGTATGAATTGAGAGGACTGAGAGGATGGAGGAGGAGGAAGCCATGCAGCCGGGTCGTTGATGGATTGTGGCCGAAGCTGACCCAGAAAGATCTGAAAGTGTGTGCTTTGGACTCGAGGGAGTAAACCGGGGCAGCACATGGCAGCATTTTACATCAGGCCGCACGACGGACCATCTAGTCGTGCGGCACTAAGTGCAGACTGAGGCCTGGGTTGCCGAAGAAGACAGATGGATGGGGTGGCTATGAGACTGAACTGTGATCCTCCCCCCCACCCGAAAGATCTTAGTCTGACTGTCTGAACTGTTTTACCCCTCTGCCTTTTTTTTTTTTTTTTTTTAGAACTGCGTCCATTTGCACAATTTTTTTACCATTTGTCACTTTATTTGCCCTGGACTCTATCTGTGAACTTGCCCCATGTCCCCTAGGTTGGGTGTCCTCCATGTTTTTTTAGCAGTGTACTCTAGGTGTGATCTCCTTTGCCTGCGGGAGGCTCCCCTCTCGCAGGCCTGGCCCCCCTGTCTAACACGGGCCCACCTCGAGGATGGACTAATTGCTCCTGAGAGGTGGGCGAAGCGCAAATTAAGGGGGGTTTTAAATAAATTTTTAATTCGGATTTTAGGGGGTTCCAGGGTGGGGGGGGGTAATAGACAGGTAGAGACGGACGAGGAAAGAGAGGGCCAGGCCAGCAGGCGACGGAGGGAAGCGGAAGGATCCGTTAGGGGGGGTGAAATACGAGTCGTCCCGGTGGAGGGCATTTTTATCCAGAAGGTCGTGGAGAGAGGCAGGTCCGAGGGGAGACAAGTTCTACCCTCCTGGTTGAGGGCACAGAACCGTTGGTTGCAAACGGTAAAGTGCCACAACCCCCGCAGGCTAGGTGGTCAGGGAGTACAGAGCCAGGGCCTGCGGCTGATGTTTTGCTATGCCAGGTCCGTGGTCAACAAAGCCCCCCTCATCCATGACCTTGTGTCTGAGGGGGAGCCGGACCTGGTAGGAATTGCGGAGACCTGGTTGGGCCACGAGGGTGGACTTCCCCTCATTGAAATGTGCCCACCAGGTTACCGTGCTTTTCATCAGCCCCGGGCCCTAGGTAGGGGTGGTGGGGTAGCGGTTATTGTTAGGGAAGGTCTTGAGCCGAGAGAGACCATTGTGCCACAGACCACCGGTTGTGAGTCCCTCTGCGTGAAGTGGGGCCTAGGGAGGCAGTTGGGCTTGCTGGTTGTATACCTGGCTCCCCGCTATGTAGCAGCAGCCCTGCCCGAGCTCCTTGAGATGATCGCTACGGTGGCAGTTGAGACCCCCAGACTTGTAGTCATGGGGGACTTTAATTTGCCATTGGTGGGCGAATCATCCGTGGTAGCTCGGGAGTTCATGGCTTCCATGACGGCCATGGACCTGACCCAACTAATTCAAGGCCCCACCCACAAGGGTGGACATACACCGGATCTCATCTTTGTCTCAGGCCAATGGAAGAGTGATCTGGGTATAGGGGATATAGTCATCACGCCCTTGTCATGGTCAGACCACTCACTTCTCCGGCTCGACTTTCCAACTGCTGTCCCCCACCGCGGGGAGGCGGAACCTGAGTTGCCTATCTGGTTCCGCCCCAGGCGCCTGATGGACCCCGACGGGTTCCAGGCGGCGCTTGGGCCACTTCCTGTACCCCTGACCCGTGCCCCGATGGAGGACCTCGTGGCCGCATGGAATACTGCGACCACGGGAGCCTTGGATCGGGTCACGCCCTTGCGGCCTCTCTTGCGGCAGCGAGCCATTCTGGCTCCTTGGTTTACCGAGGAGCTAAGGGTGATGAAGCGCCACAAGAGATGCCTAGAGAGAAGATGGAGGTCTCCTCGATCTGAATCCGACCGAACACAGGTAAGAGCCCATTTACGGACTTACATTGTGGCGCTGAGAGTGGCCAAACGCCATCATTGTGCCACTCTCATAGCATCCGCAGATAACCGCCCTGCCGCCCTGTTTAGGGTGACCCGCTCCCTCCTTCAACAGAGGGTGCGGGAAGCCCCATTACAGGGTAGAGCAGAGGAATTTGTGATTTATCTGCAGGAGAAAATCGCTCAGATCCATAACGAGTTAGTCTCCATTGATGGCCCAGTGGGAGGCCACAAGGCGGATCCTGGTTGGGAGGAGTTTGACTCTGTTACTTCCAAGGATATGGACAGGTTACGTGGGCGACTGCGAGCCACCACATGTTTATTGGACCCGTGTCCTTCCTGGCTTGTACTGGCATCCTGGGAGGTGACACGAGGCTGGCTCCAAGAGGTTGTCAACGCTTCTTTAAGTGAAGGATTCTTGCCTGCCTCCCTTAAAGAGGCCATGGTGAGGCCCCTCCTGAAGACGCCCTCTTTGGACCCAGCTTTATTATCCAACTATCGTCCCGTCCCCAACCTTCCCTTCCTGGCGAAGGTTGTAGAGAGTGTGGTGGCACAACAGTTTCCCCGTCACCTGGAGGAAGTTGATTATCTAGACCCATGCCAGTCCGGCTTTCGGCCCGGGCATAGCACCGAGACGGCATTGGTCGCGTTGGTGGATGATCTCTGGAGGGCCAGAGATGGGGGTTGTTCCTCCATCCTGGTCCTATTAGACCTCTTAGCGGCTTTTGATACCATCGACCATGGTATCCTATTGCATCGGCTGGGGGGGTTGGGGGTGGGAGGCACCATTTTACGGTGGTTCTCCTCCTACCTCTCTGGTCGATCGCAATTTGTGTTGGTAGGAGAGCAGAGGTCGACCTCGAGACCCCTCACATGTGGGGTGCCTCAGGGGTCGGTCCTCTCGCCTCTCCTGTTTAACGCATATATGAAGCCGCTGGGCGAGATCATCCGTGGTTTTGGGGTAGAGTATCACCTCTACGCTGATGATACGCAGTTGTATATATCTACCCCAAACCACCCCAATGGTGCCGTAGCAGTGATGTGCCAGTGCCTGGAAGCCGTGCGGATCTGGATGGGAAGTAACAGACTCAGGCTCAACCCGGCCAAGACCGAGTGGCTGTGGTTTCCGGCTGCCCGATTCAACCAATTGACTCCACCACTGGCCATTGGGGGTGATCACCTTGCCCCTGTGGATGGGGCGCGCAACTTGGGTGTCCTCCTGGATACCCGGCTGTCCATGGAAGATCAAGTGACAGCTGTGACCAGGAAAGAGTTTTACCAGGTTCGCCTGGTACGCCAGTTGCGCCCCCTATTGGATCGGGATGCCCTTTGCACAGTCACTCATGCTCTCGTGACATCCCGACTGGACTATTATAACTCTCTCTACATGGGGCTCCCCTTGAGGTGCACCCGAAGACTTCAGCTGGTCCAGAATGCAGCCGCGCGAGCAATAATGGGGACCGCAAGGTATACCCACATAACACCGCTCTTGCGCGAGCTGCACTGGCTGCCTGTCGTCTTTTGGGTGCGCTTCAAGGTGCTAGTTATCATCTTCAAAGCGCTCCATGGCTCGGGACCTAGCTATCTGCAGGATCGGATCCTGCCCCATATATCCTCACGGCCGATTCGCTCCCACAGAGAGGGACTTCTCCGAGTGCCGTCCACTAGACTTTGTCAGCGGGCGACGCCCAGGGGAAGGGCCTTCTCTGTGGCAGGCCCAGCCCTCTGGAACGACCTTCCCCCCGACATTAGAACAACCACGGACCTCCGCTCCTTCCGTCAGAAATTAAAAACACACTTTTTCCGTTTGGCCGGCCTAGGTTAGTCTCTACCTTTAGGGTTTGGGATTATTAGTTTTAATTAATGGGAATTTTAGTGCAAGGACAATTGAATTGAGTTTAATTTGGTTTTTAACTTAGTGTATTTATTGTATATGTATTTTATGCGTTTTAATTTTTTCCCTGTACACCGCTCCGAGTCCCCGTCGGGAGAGGACGCGGTTTATAAAAATAAAATTATTATTATTATTATTATTATTATTATATACATACATGCCAGAGGTGGGTTGCTGCCGGTTCAGCCGGTTCAGTCTGGGTCACAGAATTGGCAGCAACCGAGGCTGGCCACACCCCCAAACCAGTTGCCGCTGCCATTGCTGGCATGTTGTTTAGTAGTGTGTGTGCATGCACAGTTCACTGTAAATTGTTCTGCTCATCTGCAAAGAACAATTTATATTGAACTGTGTACACATGCGCAAAGCGAACCAGTAGTAAAACCAGGAGCAACCCACCTCTGATGTATGACACACATACATACATTGGTGTGGTACCTCCTGTAGTTTGGGAATGGCAGCCATTTTGTATGAATGTCCATAACAGCGTTTCCAGCCTCCAAAGGTTAAGTGCCAGTATATCTTGATTTTTTTCATATAGTAATAACTATTACATACTTAATTACTTTCCTAAGAACCCTTGCATAGTTCTAAAGTACTTCTTTGTTTGAGTCTGGACATTTTCCATATGATATGCTACAAAGTGGCACAAAGCAAATAATTCTCAATGGGTTTTTGTTTTGTTTTTGAGACCAAAAGAGAGACAGAGATGAAGTACAATATATTGTGGAACATTTTGAATAAATGTATATCGAATTTAATATAAATATGTAGGAATTTTCCTTGGAAATGTTTTGGTTTGTATTACTGTTTGGATTAGAGTATTGGAGGGGGAGGGAGTTTAGAGGTAATTTAAAAGCTGACCAAAACTCATTTGTCTGAGCCTTAAATTCACTTCACTTAAATTCATAATTGAAGCACATGCATGCCTGAACTTCTAATATAATCCAAGAGAATGAATAAATGCAGCAAAAATGTTCTCACAGGAATCAGCTATTTCAAAAAACAAAAGCGCAAGAGTAATCCAGATTTTTACCTCCTTCCTTCAAAACCAAAAAAAAATTAATAATGTGAAATGGATGTCACTGTCAGATAGAGTCTCAGCGCTGCTGCGGATTCCAAGCCATTAGGTGATCTAAACTAAAGCCTTCAAGAGGCATCATATAGTGCAGGGGTTTGCAAAGTCGGCTCTTTTAAGACTGGTGGACTTCAACTCCCAGAATTCCCCAGCCAGCTATGCTGGCTGGGGAACTCTGGTAGTTGAAGTCCACCAGTCTTAAAAGAGCCGACTTTGCAGACCCCTGATATAGTGTGATCATTATTATTGCTGAATTTAGATTAAGCAGTCTAAACCTGCAAGTTTTTGAGTTCAGAATTAGGGGAATGGTTTTTCTTTGGTTTGCTGCAGTCTGGGATTTACTTCAGCAAAATGGAATGGAACGAGATGCTAAAAATGTATGTTCCGAACTTTTAAGCATCCAAAAAAAGCACCACCTTTGATACGAATCCAACTGATATGGGTCATGGCACAACATATACTTTTGGGTGTGAGCATAAAAAAATATACCAAATTAGGCCATGTAAGTGAATGAACTTTAGCTGATCTCTGCTGCTTCTGCCTATTAAAAAAAAACAACCTTTGGCAGACCCAGAATCTACAGTTGGTTACTAGGATGTGATTTACATACTCTTCTGCTTTCCTCTCTTATGACCACAAAACCAGATATATATTTTTTTAGAATTTCCAGTGCCAGATTAAAGGTTTTTTAAAAAGATCATGTTCTATTCCTGCACAAAGTAAATTGTGTAGCCCTAAAAGTTTTTAAAATGTTTACCATTGCTGAATAAAATTGTTTTTGAAACACCAAGGTTTAATCCATTTGATGCCTATTATACGTCAAACATGTCTCCCAATTCCATCCTATAATATATAGGATTTTAAGTCTCATCTCTCAAAATGATTCTATCATCAGTGGTAATAATTAACTTTATTATATCAAAAAAGCTGGAGCCAAGAAGGAAATTAAATCCATTATTATTGTCTATTATACATTTATAATACATATAAATAATCTACATTTATAATAGGTAGGTAGATAGATAGATAATACAATACAATAGCAGAGTTGGAAGGGACCTTGTAGGTCTTCTAGTCCAACCCCCTGCGTGGGCAGGAACTTTATACCATTTCAGACAAATGGCTATCTTAAAGACTTCCAGGGTTGGGGCATTCACAACTTCTGGAGGCAAGCTGTTCCAGAGGTTAATTGTTCTAACTGTCAGGAAATTTCTCCTCAGTTCTAAGTTGCTTCTCTCCTTGATTAGTTTCTACCCATTGCTTCTTGTTCTGCCCTCAGGTGCCTTGGAGAATAGTTTGACTCCCTCTTCTTTGTGGCACCCTCTGAGATATTGGAACACTGCTATCATGTCTCCCCGGGTCCTTCTCTTCATCAAACTAGACATACCCAGTTCCTGCAACCGTTCTTCATATGTTTTAGCCTCCAGTCCAGATAGATAGATAGATAGATAGATAGATAGATAGATAGATAGATAGATAGATAGATAGATAGATAGATAGATAGATAGATAGATAGATAGATAGATAGATAGATAGATAGATAGAAAACATATCTATGCACATCTACCACGGATAAACAAAATCATTTGTGTGTTTCAAACACAGAATAGTGTCCATATTGTGTAAGGTAAAGATAAAGCTTCCCCCATACATGCATGCTAGTCGTTCCTGACTCTAGGGGACAGTGCTTATCTCTGTTTCTAAGCCAAAGGGCCAGCAATGTCCGAAGACTTTTCTGTGGGCCTGTGGCCAGATGACTAAGCACTGAGGGCGTATGGATGCTCTTACCTTCCCACCAAAGTAGTCCCTATTTTTCTACTTGTATTTTTAATGTGCTTTCAAACTGCTAGGTTGGTAGAAGCTGGGACAAGTAATGGGAGCCCACCCTGTTCTGCGGCACTAGGGATTCAAACTGCTGGCTGACCTTCTGATCAACAAGCTCAGCATCTTAGCCACTGAGCCACCACGTCCCTTCCATATTGCGTAATATTGACAATAAGGTACAGATATATTAATAATACATAAATAGCCTATATGTTACTGTTTTAATATTGAGACATTTGGATGCTAATTCTGAAATTTATTCCTAACCTCTAGAGTTCAGAAATATGCCATGATAAATGATAACAACTACAAGTACTACTAAGTAATCAAGGAACCCAGGATGGATACACCACCATTATCCCTGTCCTGCCATAGGTAATTTACAACTATGATCAATGAGTACAGTACTGTGCCTAGTCTGAAACCTGACTGAAGAGATTCCAGATAATCTGCTGTCTCCAGAGTCTCTGAAATTGTGCAGAAATGTGAACATCAGAAAATAAATAAATTGCTCCTTGGCTATCTTCTCAAAAATTCCCCCAGAAAATGTATATAACACAGAAGAATCATAAACTAGCTATTTGTGGTGTTGTGCATTAAGGAAAGAAGCTAACAGCTGTCAGCCTGCTACTTCACTTTCTTTCAACCTTACTTCCGGCTGCCATGGAAATGATGTGGAAGGGGAACAATGGGTATTTGGGAGGGGAAGCATGCAGGAGGTGTGAGACTGGATTTTTTGAGAAGCGATGGGGAGGCCTGGACTCAGAGAGGTCAGCTTGGGTTGTTTAACATCTTCAAGGTCAACTATCCAGCCATCCTGAGACGACTTGCTTGAAGGAGGAGCGATGCACCTGGACCATAGACATCTCCAAAACATCTTCCTGGCCATGATTGAACTCTGGTTGCCTGGCTACTGTGGGGTGGGCTCTGGGGTAAGTTTCAATGTGTTTGTTTGCACACGTTTTGCTACAGACCTTGCCTGACTTTCACTGCAATCAGGTTTTTTCTTAATAAAACTACCTTTTCTCTAAAATAATTGGAGTCAAGAGTTTTCTTTCTAGAGATTGATTGAAGGAAGCCCTGACAATAGCATTGTAATGGTGTGTGGGGAAGACCTTGGGAAAATGGACCAAGAAACACTGCCTCAAAATCGATCAGATAAGAGACAGCATAGCCTGCAGCTGCAAAGTGGGTGAAGCAAGAGGTTCATCAAGGACCTTCCCTAGTTTCTCAGGCTGTAAAGGAGAAGGCAGGAAAATTTTACTTTCAGACTTCTAAGATTCTGTCAACATAGCTTTACAATAAAGTAAAATTAACTTATCTGATCATGTTTCGTGTCTGGTCTACCTAGTAAGTCTGACAAGCACAGTGACCAAGAAATTGCAACCATACATGCAAGCAGAAGAAAAGCCTTGTCCCAACTTTTTGTGTTGAAAGCCAGAAAAAATATGGTGGGCCACAATAGAACTCTACATTTCCGCTTTGAGGCTGGGCCTGTGTAAGCAAGAACCCCTGGCTAAATGTGGAAGTTCTTTATATTAGCATTCCCTCAAGATATTCTTGGAAGTCCTAAACTATGCTCTGTGTGAGAGAAAGAGGCTGAGAGAATCTCAGAATGCAAGGAAAGCACATAATATGCTAAGCCAGAATGTTATTTTTGGTTTTGTCTTAAGCCATTGTTTGAATCTGCCTATTACAGCTGGTAAGTGATGCTTTATGGTTTAGTACAATATATGATCCCAGTCTGCCAAAAATGCTTCTGTTAAATTCATTCTACTCAAAATGCAAAATGATTGGAAATCTAAAGATGTGTCTTAGTAAACCTATTCTCCAGCTGGAAGCTAAGGCTGACAGCTACAAATTCCTTTCTCCCCAAACTATATATTATTTTTAAATAGAGCATTGGTGGGGGGAGGTATGTTAATTTTTGCAACTTCATTGTTGGCACCTGAATCTCTCAATTGTGTGGTGAAATCCACACAGAATTCAATCTGCTTTGAAGGAATCTCATGCTACTTAGTACTGGATTTAGCTGAAACTGATTGACACTATTAGTCACTACATCCCAAGTATAACAGTATTTCTCAACCTAGGCAAGTTAAGATGTGTGGACAAGCTGGCTGAGGAATTCTGGGAATTGAAATCTACCCATCTCAAGCTTGCCAAGGTTGAGAAACACCAAATAATACACAAAGTAGTATGTATAGAATAAAACCAAAAACAACAGGGGGGAATGAGGGGAAAAAATTTAAAAAGCACTTTTTAACAAAGCATTATATTAGGAGGGTCGCCCCTCCCCCGCACTGTTGTACTTTACTTGGTGTTTCTAATGTGTGACATGAGGAATTGGGTATTAGGGACAGAAGACATAAAATAATGATTCCTTTACTCCAGCTAGATATAAATCTTTTAAAAGTAAAAGTGCTTCAATTCTAAAGCAGGAAGCCATATGCAAGAATGTAAATGAATTATTTCTAGGTTTAAAAAAGTAAGATGCAGGAATTTTATGTAAAATAAACTTCCAGTCAGCAATGTTTATTTGAAAAGTGTGAACATGTGGTCTTTCTCTCTTTTACCCTGAAAGCTTATGCAAACATTTTGGCAAGTGTCATTTGCTTAATGTGGCTTGTAGATCTTGCTCTTATTCTCCAGTGTAGATACATTAAATATCATGCTAAGTCTTAGCATTTCCATTGCTAGAAAAGAAATTTATTTGTAAATACTGAGCTGTACAGTTATTTTATTCTGCAGAGGAATGCTATGCTCTGATTTAAGTTGGTTATGAGAATAGTCTTTCTAAATCGATTGTAATCAAACCTTCTGTGGATATTAGCAAAGTCAATTAAAAATGTTTATGACTCTCTTTTCATTGTTTTGTTTGAGGGTGGTGATAGCCAGTGTTTTATGTAATTGTTGTAGTAAGATTTAACCATGTAAACCAGTTATAGAAAATAGGTGGTTCTCCAAATGTTCCAAGCAACCTAACCAATCTAGGAACAGTAGTAATTCAATAACATTTGAAAGGCTATAGGTAAATCCACCCTAACCCAACCTCTTCAGGTAAGTGGTATGCTAAGTATTATTAATTGTTATTGCTTTCTCATAACATAATCAAGGATATTATATTAATGAAATCACAACTTGAACAGGAACGGGACAAGAATGTATTTTGGCCTCTTCGTTGTTTAATCTATATTTTCTCTTGGGGCCACAATAATGCAACTACATTAGAGCACCACCCCAAAATTAGCCTATAGGCATATTATTATATGCAGACAAGATAGGAGTTCTGGCACAAACATCGACTGAGGTAAAATGAGCCCTGAGTACTCCATATAGACAATTATTGTTTTGAGGAAATTCTTAAAATCAACTATTCAATCAACTAAAGACCCTAATTTTTGCAAAGTGCTCTAGAATTTACCTTTGGCAGTTAAGTGGACAAAATATAGAACAAAGGCCTATCTCATCATCCCCCATTTAATAAAATTTCCAGGCAGCTCCAAATATTTTCCCAACATACAATTGTTATTACAGCAGTAAAAGCCTTTCTTTCTGAACATGGCCAAATTTTGTCACACTGTCTGCAAAATTGGATATTCTTATTGCATCAATCAACTAATCATAAACTGTTTTATTTTCTTCCATCTGCTGGTGATTGTTGCATCCTAGTTAGTAACCATAATAAAGATATGCATGTATGCACTTTCTCATAGAAAAAGGGGAGAGAGATGAAAATGTAAAAATCTGTTTATCACACACACCCCCAAGCAAAGTATTTGTGGATCATTAAAAATAAATGTTGGAAAAGGCCTACAATCCACAAATATTCATTCGCTGAAGGAGAAGTTTTCACATAACCCCCAGTCCCCAAATCAACCAACAAAAACCTTTGGAATTTAGTATCTGCTTTTCATCCAAAATTTGGGATAGTAATCATTATTTAGGCAGAACTGAGCAATTTTTAAAAAATCTTGAGCTATACCAGAATCTCTTGAAATGGTCAATATGGATCCCCAAGGATTGATCTTGGCTATCAAGGGATTGGCTATCTTATTATGGTTAGTCAGATGTTTAGTTTGGATTTGGCATTTTTATCTATCTATCTATCGAGTCCTTCCCAAGGATCTGGGATAGGCAGAAGTTGTTTTTAAAGGGTATTAAAGGTATTGCTGGAGGACATAAGCTGTTCCAAGTGAAACTCCCTTCTTCAATTGGCTAATAGTGATTTTGTAATTATTATGGTTGATACTGTTATTATTATTCATAGATTTATTAGGTAAAGTAGTCCACCCAGAGTTGCCCTGTGATAAAATGAGCAGCCATTAAATTTAATAAATAAGATAAAATAAAATAGTACTTACATTATTTTTATATAATAAATATTTGTGGTGTCACTGAACAATCTGAAACTTCATGAAGAAGTTGATAAGCTAAAATAAGGTCAAAAACACAAGTAAAAAAGAAATGTGAACTTCAATCAGTTTGGATAAATTTGCTAATGTGAGCTAGAGCTTCAATAGAATCTATTTAAACAGTCCCTATAAAACTTGATCCAACATATATTACACTGGATTAAGATATAATTCTAGAAAAGATGTCTGTTAACAGTATGGAGAATTACACCTTTATTTTATTTTTATTAAATTTCTATACCCACCCAACTCAACCAAGTGACTCTGGACATCTGTAGAATTTAATTGGTTCTAGACTTTTATCTAAGATTGATGAGAATGTGCAGTTTCTTCTACTGAATTAGTCTGATTTTTATTTCTTTTATTATATTGTAGATCAGTTGACCAGATTAGCTCAGACAAACACCTAGGATTTGTATTTCTTCTTTTGCCTATAGAACCAGATATGACCCCTATATCACCCCCATAGGAATCTGACAACAGCCAATAGAATATTAAAGGACATATTCTTGCACAGAGACAGGAAGCTCAAATACAAAGCCCAAGGAAGGTGTAAAAACCCACCCACTCTCAACTCCATTTTGTCAGCTGCCCAGAATCATATGTGGTTGTGCTTCATCAATAAACCTTCCGTTCCAATTGGCCTCCATGTTTCCAGTGTCTTTCTCCCAGCTTGGAACTGAACCAGATGGATGCATCCATAAAAATACTAAACTGTAATGGTTAGTTCACATCCCTACACAATCTTGAACAATCAAGTTACACATCATACACATGAGATACACATAAATGAGACAACTGGAAGTGCTTCCTGAAACCAAAGCATGAGAATAAACTCAGGTTCCCATCTATTGGAACTCAAGCTGCAGTACGTATTCAGTGCTGAGCTGATTTATTTCTACATCACTGGGCAGAGCATTTGCAATGATAACAAAATTAACCTTTTTCTTGAAACGGAACATCTCTGTGACATAATTTTTTCCATTTCTTGCCTCCATTTCTTGCCTTGCTTTACCTCCTGGTTCCTTGGAAATGAGCTTGGTACATTTGCAGCTCTCTCTCATAGGAATCTGATTTTTATACTTTGATGATTCACCATTTGGCTTTTTTGTTCTTCTTCGTTGATTTTGCCTCCCAGATATTCAATTATAACTGCAGCTGTGCTGTGCATTATTATTACTATTATTATTATTATCACCCCTTTATTTAAAACAAAGGTATATTTTCAATATATATATATTATCTATGAATAAACATACAATTACCAACATAATTCCCTTTTTTTTAAAAATGCACAGATTTCTCTCACTTTCTCATCCTAGAAGTTCCTATGAAGAAAGAAGAGAAAAAGGTAAATTATCAATTTAAATGATTAAAAATGAATCCAATTGAGTTCAACCATGCTTTAAAATATTCATTTAAATACTTAATATAAATTATTAAAGATGAGTCAAATTGAGTTCAAAAAAATACTTTAAATGTTCCCAAAAATGTTAACTAGTCCTTTTAATTTTCCTTAAAAGATAATCCACAAATGATCTGGGCAGATGGCCTATAGATTTTTTTTCTCCCAAGGCTGAGGGAATTTGAATCCCACATTTTCTTCAGCAAGTAATTGTTGCTGACATACTGTTCCCTATCAATACCATTTTCTTTTTGTAGAATATTCTTCCAAAATTCCAGCCAAATGTTTCCAATCCAGCCCCCCTGGCCAAAAAAAATATATGTTTGCTTGTTTAACAGTAAACATTTCAATTCAAAACATTTTGGAGGTGGTTGCTACAAATTCTTCCAAAACTCTGTAAGTATAGGAGTAGACTGGAAATCTGAATAATGATAATAATAATAATTTATTTAACAGCAAACCATCATATTTGCCTCTGGACAGCATTGAAAACAGACTGGAGCTGACAGTATGTCAAGCCTATATAAACTAAATTCAGGATGTTTCATTGCTGATTGATCCCACTGTGTGTTTTTAGCTATGCAACTAAGGAAACCTAAAAATGGACAAGACTGCAAAATGTGTTCAGAGCCCTTTGAACACGTGTTCTGCCATTACATGATGAGCTGGCAAATACTTTTCAGGCTCCATGGTGCTGTATTTTGTTTAGCATAATATTCAGCTTGAAGAAAAGGTCTATCACATAGCTCATTTGGATTGCAGCAATAAAAGTGTTATCATTGCTTTAGCTATTTTATTAAAACAAATTAACGTGACTGCAAACATATATAACTAGACCTAGTCACTTTCCTGTGTAATTTTCCTAGCTTTTTTATTGCCATTTCTCTTGCGGGACTGTGCTTAATAGATAAAACACGTTGATGGCTTTTAGTTTGTTTTACTTCTCTTTGTTAATTTTTTTGTTTTACATTTTGGCTGCCTTAGTTATAGTTAGAGCTAATCATGGCAATAGTATGTCCATGCACTGAATATTTTGGATCTGTAAATCAGTACACTATTGTATGTTTTTTGTCAGACTTGTGCACATGGAATTCTGGATACAGGAATGCAGAAACAGTGTGTGTGTGTCTGTGTGTGTGTGTGATGCTTCTGGCCATGTGCAGAAGCATTCAGGCAGGTGGGTGGACTCTCCTGCCACCGGTACTACCGGGTCACTAGATCTGGGCCGAACCAGGAGCAATCCACGTTTGGATCAGTTGCCTGAGTATTTTTACACAACATTTTCTCCATTCATTAATATAATTGCAGTGTGTGCCAACACATAAATCTCGGGTTCTATTCAACGTATACTTCCTTCCCCAGTAATTAGATCTTCTCCATAATATAATTCCTATGATAGTTATTATGTCATCTATGGCTCTTTTTCATAGTGACCAAAATCGGCAGAAAATGGATCAGCAATGGATCAGAGTTGGGATTAGCTCAGAGTATTCTTGTAGAAAACAATGCAAACAACCTTTCTCTGGTATAAAATGAGACATGCCCAACATGAATATGCTAGTTTTTCAAATGGAATGGTGAAAGCAGAGAGGTTGAGTAGAGGCTCACTCCAAATTGTCTAATATTTGCATTAGAAAATTCACAATACCTCATTCTCTCTTGAGGCAAAACAGAGGAGCTAAGAGAGACCTCCCTGAAAAGGCCAAAATAGATTTCAGAGAGACATTGTTAACAGACAGTGGCAACAAAGAAAAATACGTAAACTTCTCTTAGTACTTCATGCCCCCATTCCTCAGGCTATTCAATATTTCCTATAGTTATTCTTTGCATCGTCACCATCATCACCATTATCACACTAATAAAAGATGTATGTAGGCATGTTACTGTAGATACCTGTAGATATAAAGGTAGTCTTCCACTTACATTTTATTTAGTGACCTTTCAAAGTTACAACATCACTGGAAAAAAGTGACGTATGACCATTTTTCACACTAGCATTGTAGCATCCCTATAGTCATATGATCAAAATTCAGATGCTCAGGCACTGACTCATATTTATGATGGTTGCAGTATCCTGGGGTCAGGTGATCATCTTTTGCGACCTTCTGAGAAGCAAAATCAATGGGTAAAGCAGACTGTCAAGCGTGCCTCTTTCAAGATCCAAGAACGGAAACCTCCAACTCCATTGATTTACAGAAAAGGTACTTTTACTGGATATGAAATGAAAACAGCGAAAATGAAGCAAGATCTGAAGCAAAAAGGTGCGAATTTGTACATATCAAAAGACAGAGAAGCCCAGGGTGCTACAGGTGGATTTCAATTGGATTCTTCTCGGCTTCTTCTAAGTTCCTCTTTGGAGGAACCGTCTAAGACACTTATTGAAATGCCACTACTTGAGCCTGTGGAACAACGTGTGACTAGATCTACGACTAGACAATTGCTGGACTCTCAGAAGCAGGGGCAGCCACATGGACAAGGTACCAAGAGGAATAAAGGTAAAGACAAGAAGGAAACTGAAGCTGTGGGAGGGGCAGAGCCGAAGACTAGTCTGGTGGAGAGAGATCTTCAGCAAATGCTCTCAATGTTTCAGACTAGGCCAAAAGATGTTTAAACTATTATCCTGGAATGTGAATGGATTGAATTCTCCACAAAAAAGGAGAAAAATATTTAATTATTTGAAGCAATTTAATAATGATGTGGTCTGTCTTCAAGAAACTCATATCAGGCTGCAAGATCAGAAGTATTTAATGAATCCAAGATTGGGAACATTTTATGCAGCCTCTAGTTTAGTAAAGAAAAATGGTGTGGTAATATATATAAACAAAAGATTCTCAGCTAAAATCATAGAGGCGGATGACAGTGGTAGATTTATAGCAATTGAACTTGATACAGATTTTGGTCCTATCTTGTTGGTAGGAATATATGCACCTAACCAACAACAAGAAAGCTTTTACAGGATGTTTCACTTAAAAATTTTGGATTGGAATTTTAAGAGTGTTTTAATTATGGGAGATTGGAATGGTGTGATCTCTCCAAGGATAGACAAGAGAACAATGACTAAAGTCTTCACCAAATTACCACAGGGTTTTTTTGATTTTAAACATGATTTGGAATTAAAAGACGTTTGGAGGATACAACATCCAAAAGAGATGGACTTTTCCTTTTACTCAGATAGGCATAAATCTTTTTCAAGGATTGATTTTTTTTTGTTAACACCGGATTTACTTCCTAAAGCCAAGAAAACTAAGATATTCCCCAGGACATTAACTGATCATAGTCCGGTGTGGTTAGAGATCGAACTAGGGAAGAGGGCAAGAAGGTCATGGAGAGTAAATGAAAACTTATTTAGATATGAAAAAAATGTTGAAGAACTTAAAAAACACATGAAGGAATTTTTCAGTTTTAACATGAATAAAGGTACCTCTATTGAAATAGTATGGGATGCGAGTAAAGCTTATATGCGGGGGCTTTTGATACATATGAATTTTAAACATAAACAAAGCAGGCAGAAAAAAAGAATGGAAATGGAAAACGAAATCAAGAAAAAGGAGCAGCTACTTATAGCAAATCCAAAAGATGAGACACTCCAGATGGCGATAAAGTTGTTGAAAGATCAATTTCAAATGCTTATATCAGAACAAACAGCAACCAACTTACAATTTGCTAAACATAACACCTTTGCTAATGCGAATAAACCTGGTAGGTGGTTGGCCTACACCTTGAGAAAAAATACGAATAATAGAATTATTGACAGAATTGAATATGGAGGGAAAACGGTATATCAACAGGACTCGATTAAAAAATCATTTGTGGATTATTACACCAAGTTATATTTACAGGATAATATACAGAATAACTCAATAGATGACTTTTTGGAAGGAAAAAGGGTGACCAAAATAAATGTGCTCCAAAAGGCAAATCTGGAATGCTTGATAACTGCAGAGGAGATTGCTTTAGCTATAAATCAACTTAAACTAGCCAAGGCTCCAGGGACTGATGGATTGACCGCAGTCTACTATAAAACTTTACAACTGGAAATGATTGAATATCTTACACAGTTATTTTGTAATATACAGCAAGGGGGTAAAATACCTTCTTCATGGGAAGCGGCTTTTATATCATTGATACCTAAGGACAAAGACGGCCCTAAGAAACCAGAGGATTACAGACCGATATCTCTTCTAAATACGGATTATAAAATATATGCTAAAGTACTTGCCAACAGATTGATGCCAGTTATCCAAGAGGTTATTCACTATGACCAAGCAGGATTTATTGAAGGGAGACATATGAAGGAGAATGTAAGACAAATTATAGATTTAATTGACTATCTTGATAAGAATAAGCAGATCTCTGCAGTGCTGGTCTTTTTGGACGCGGAGAAGGCCTTCGATCGAGTGAACTGGAACTTTCTAACCAAGACTTTGGAAAAGATAGATATGGGACCATGAATGAGACAAGCGATTGGTGCAATTTATCAGCAGCAATATGCACAACTTATTATTAATGGAAGTTTGACTACAACTTTTGAAATACAAAAAGGTACAAGACAAGGGTGCCCATTATCTCCATTGTTATTTATCTTAACCCTGGAAGTCTTGTTGAATACAATTCGGGACTCTAACACTTTAAGTGGTATAATTATTAGGCAAAAAGAATACAGAACTAGGGCATTTGCCGATGATCTGGTTGTTACCCTCTCACATCCTATGAACTCAGTAATTCAGATGAAAAATATCATAGTAGAATTTGGTATGGTGTCTGGGTTTAAACTGAATCAAGGTAAAACGAAAATGATGGTTAAAAATATGTCAGAGACTCAGAGAAAGTTACTTGAAAGCTTGGCAGGTTTTGAAACAGTTTCTAAAGTTAAATACTTAGGAATACAAATTGCAGAAGTAAATACAAAACTCTTTTCAAATAACTATGAAGTGTTGTGGCAACAGACACAGAAGGATCTTCAAGCTTGGAAAAAGCTACAACTATCTTTGCTTGGAAGGATTTCAGCAATTAAAATGAATATTCTACCTAGGTTTATCTTTTTATTCCAGATGATACCGGTGCTTAAATCAGATAAAACCTTGTCAGAATGGCAAGTAACATTAAATAAATTTGTTTGGAAGGAGAAAAAACCGAGAGTAAAGATGAAGATTATGCAAGATACTCGTGAAAGAGGTGGCCTTAGACTCCCAAACCTTCGATTGTATTATGAAGCGGTGGCTCTGACGTGTGTGGCAGACTGGTTTGGGAAAACAAAAACTGAGCTATTGAATTTAGAAGGTCATGACCTTGTTCTGGGATGGCATGCATATCTGTTTTATGAAGATAAGGTGGATAAAGCGTTTAACAATCATGTTCTCCGAAGTGCCTTGATGAGAATATGGAAGAAGCACCGGCCCAATTGGGATTATAAAATACCGCTTTGGTTGGATCTTGCAGACATCATGTGGATTACAAATACTAAGTGACTCGGGGGGTGTTTATATAAAGATGTGCTTATTTTTGACGGGGTCGAATGGCAGTTGAAAACTTTGGAACAACTGTTGGATGTAGGAATTACTTTAAATTGGTTACATTACATACAGCTACAGAAGAGATGGAAAGAAGATCGTAAGGTCGGCTTTATGGATAAAGAAGTGGAGCTGACCAAGCAGATAAAAGAGACTGGCCCAAAACATGTTAAAAGAATATATAATGTACTGACTTCCGGTATCCGGCTCCAGCGGAGACGGGCGAGCCTAGGGCTCGCTCGCCGCTTTGTTGCCTTTTCTGCCCCCCCAGGGGGGCGAAACTCTCCGGTTACCGGAGGTTTCCCGTAGGGTCGGCTCAGAGGGAGCGGCCCTCGTCACGGCGGTGGGGAGGGCGCTCCTCTCTGCGACCTAGGAGGAGAGGAACATGCCAGCGGGGGTTTTTTCCTTCTCCAACGGCTGTCGGTGCCATTCGCTTTAATGGAGAGGGCTGAACGGAGAGGTCAGGCGGATCGCTGAGGCTTCAGCTGCGAGAGGGAGTGAGTTTAAAAGAACACCTTTTTTTCCTTGCTGCCAGCCAGGCTGAACGGACTGGGAGGGGGGTGTTTAATTTTAAACCCCCCCCCCTCGGATTTAAGCGGCACGCTAAGATGGCTTCTCTGCAAAGAGAAAGCGGAAACTTTCACTCCGGACGGTCTTTAACAAGGGAAAGTGGATTGTGACTTTCTGCAACATTGTTTCTAGGTCTGGCTGAGCTTAAAAAAATTCTTTTTTTTTGCTACTCTCTCCCTCTGGCTAGATGGGCGGTGGAAGTGGCTTCTCTTTGTCCCTGCCTGACTATTTCAACTAAGGAAAATTTCCAGCGTCTCTTTGAAAGCAGGACTCTCTCTGGATTTTTGAAATTTTTTTTCTTTTGATGGATTTGTGACTTCTTCTCTGGAATACCTTCGTTATTACTATTTGCTGATTTGGGAAATTGTGTCTCTTTTGGTTTCTGAATTGTTTGCAACTTCACAGCCCTGAATTGAACTGAGCTCCTGATCTGCCCCACCAGCCCCACCCGGAAAACGCCATCTTGGTGGCAGTGACTCTAACTTTTAACCATGGCACAAGAAGCAGCACTTGTAAATTTGGAACAAAGGATGGCTTCTCTTGAAACCTCTATGCAAACTTTGATATCAGAAATAAAGGCCCAGAGGGCTGAAAATAGTACTTTTAAAAAGGAACTATTGGATACCCGGAAGCAAGTGTTGGAGAATACACAGAAGACCGAGGAATTGGAGGGGGGGGCTGGAGGGGGCTAAGGGAGAGATTAAAAATGTTTCTAATGAGGTGGGGGAAATAAATGGGCATGTGTCTAGGATAGATATGGAAAGAATGACATATTTTTTGAGATTTCAGAATGTTCTTGAGGAATCTGGTGAATGCCTACCTGATCTTATGAGTACAATTTTAGCAGACTATTTACAAAAACCCAAAGATGAGATCAGGGGGGACATTGACCTAGCCTATAGAATTAATTCTGCATATGCCAAGATGAATGAAGTGCCTAGAGAGATACATGTGAAATTTGTTAGAAGGTCAACCAGAGAGGAAATCCTGAAAGCGCAGAGAGAGAAACCTTTAATTTATCAACGAGAAATGGTCACTATCTTGAAGCAGATCCCTAGAAAAATTAGAGATTCAAGAAGGAAATTTTCCTTCTTGTCTAAAACCTTGTTTGATCACGGGATTTGGTTCAAGTGGATGACACCTGAAGGGATGCTGGTGTTCTGGGAAGGAGGAAGAGTGAGGATTAAAACAGTTGCTGAGGCGGAAGCCTTTCTTAAAAAACATTCCTCTGCCCTGGGGGAAGATCCAGGGGGAACGGAGGGGGTCACGGCCCCGCCCGCGGGGGGCCAGGGAGGAGAGAAAGAAGATACAATAGCCAAAAGACTTAGATCAAAAAAATAACTTTGCCTTGATTTTTCTTGAACAATTTTGTATAATATTTCTATCCGGACTTTTTGTAAATGTCTGACAGCATGGAAGGGAGAATTTAGGTAAATGTACTTGCTTCCATCTTGTAGTGGTATGGAAAATGTTTTCTATGTTAACTTTTTTAATGTGTATTTTGAGGTCTCGGAAGGTCCGACGACTCTGACGTGAATGCTCTCAAAATTTCTTTGTAACCATTACCCTATCCTGTTAAAAAATGTAAAACCAATAAAACTTTTTCAATTAAAAAAAAAAAAAAGAATATATAATGTACTGTTAGAAAGGGATTCAGAAAGCGAGTTGGTCAAGGACTGCATGATTAAATGGGCACAGAACTTTGATGAACCCGTTATGTTGGATACGTGGGAAAAAATATGGGTTCAGAATATTAAATTTACACAGTCACAAAGTTTAAGGGAGAATTTTTATAAAATGTTTTATAGATGGTATTTGGATCCTAAGAAATTGTCATGTATGTATCCTAATTTTCAACCAAAATGCTGGAGATGCGGGTGTTTAGATGCTACCTTTTTTCATGTATGGTGGACTTGTAATAAGGTTAAAGCTTTTTGGATAAAAATATGGTGGGTTATGCAAAATGTATTTAAGAAAAGATTACTATTCACCCCGCAAATGTTTTTACTGGGCATAACTAAGGATTTTCTTCAAGGGGGAAAAAAATTGTTTTTGTATATGGTTACAGCAGCGAGGTTGTTGATTGCTCAACATTGGAAAAAAGATTTCTTACCGACAATTGATCAATGGATTCAAAAAGTGGCGGGGTTTGCCGAAATGGCAAAAATCTCAGCTTTTTTAAAAGATCAGAAACAGGAGAATTATACACAGGAATGGGCAAAATGGATTAATTATATACAGAATAAATATCAGACAGGGAAATACCATGTAGCCTTTAGGTAAGAATGTCTGGATTGATAGGTGAATAGATTAAATAATATTTGGGATGTTTGGAATTTTTAAAGTGGTATAGCGGAAGTCAGGGGGGTGGGATTGATTGGGAGGTAGGGGTGGATTAGGGTGGAGGGTGGGGAAATATATGTGGATAAGTAATATAGAGATGGGAATAATGGGACATGGTTATGTTATGATGTGTACATGTTGAATTAACTTAGAAGAGGGTGTTAGGGAGAGATTGATGTATTATACACTAAATTTATATCATGTCTGTCGGGTGGCGAGGGGGTATAATATTTAATATCTGAATGAGAACTTTGTTTTAAGATGGGGGAGGTGAGGGGTATAATTTTTGTATGTGATTTTATATTATATGTCGGGGGGGGTAAAAGGGGGGGAAACTTGTCTGAATAAAACTTTTGCAATAAAAAAAAAAAGTTTACCCAAATCCCTCCCCCCAAATATCCTGACCTAATTGTCTAATCTCCAACCCCAAGGGTGTCATGTGGGGTGCATCTTCAGTGGCTTCATCCAGCTGGTATGCCGAGACGGTTGGCCTTGACCAAACCCAAACACGAGCCTTCAGCATGCACAGAATACGGTGATAACAAAACTCCCTCTTCGAGATTCCAGCACGATCCCCCTCCCAAATACCATAAACCCCTCCCTCCCTTACTATGACAGCCAATAGCAAGCAAGCAATAGAGAAGCTGATACAGACTCACTTAGACTTGTAAGTTACTTAAAAATTGCAGTGATTCACTTAAATCTATGGTGAAAATGGTCACAAAATGAAACAAAACTTGCTTAATAAATGTCTTGCTTAGCAACATAAATTTTGGGGTCAATTGTGGTCATGAGTTGAGGACTACCTGCACCTTGTATTAATTACATTGATACGAAAACTGACCTCAATATCTTCTCTGGGAACAATTTAATAATAATAATAATAATAATAATAAATTGGGATTTATTAACCGCACCCTCTCCCCACAGGGACCCGGGGCGGTGCACAGGCATAATTAAAAACAATATACAATAATACAAATATTTCTTAAAATCGAATTAAATAAATCTACCCGTGCTAAAAACATAAATTAAAAACCCATTTAAAATTTATAATTAAAAGACAGAGAGAACTATTCAAGGCCGGCCAGTCGAAAGAGATGGGTCTTCAATTTTACACGGAAGGAGCGGAGGTCGGTGGTCGTTCTAATATCAGGGGGAAGGTCGTTCCAGAGGGCCGGGCCCGCCACAGAGAGCGCCCTTCCCCTGGGCGTCGCCCGCTGACAAAGTCTAGTGGACGGCACCAGGAGAAGCCCCTCTCTGTGGGAGCGAATCGGTCGTGAGGATGTGTGGGGCAGGATCCGATCTCGCAGATAGCTAGGTCCCGAGCCATGGAGCGCTTTGAAGATGATAACTAACACCTTGAAGCGCACCCGGAAGACGACAGGTAGCCAGTGCAGCTCGCGCAAGAGCGGTGTTACGTGGGCAAACCTAGAGGTGCCCATAATTGCTCGCGCGGCCGCATTCTGAACTAACTGAAGCCTCCGGGTGCACCTCAAGGGGAGCCCCATGTAGAGAGAGTTACAATAGTCCAGTCGGGATGTCACGAGGGCATGAGTGACTGTGCGAAGGGCGTCCCGATCCAATAGGGGGCGCAATTGGCGAACCAGGCGAACCTGGTAAAACGCCCTCCTGGCCACGGCTGTCACTTGCTCTTCCATAGACAGCCGGGTATCCAGGAGGACACCCAAATTGCGCGCCCCATCCACAGGGGCAAGATGTTCGCCCCCTATGGCCAGCGTTGGAGAAAGCTGGTTGAATCGGGCAGCCGGAAACCACAGCCACTCGGTCTTGGTCGGGTTGAGCCTAAGTCCGTTACTTCCCATCCAGATCCGCACGGCTTCCAGGCACTGGCACATCACCGCTACGGCATCGTTGGGGTGGTTTGGGGTAGATATGTACAGCTGGGTGTCATCAGCGTACAGATGGTACTCTACCCCAAAACCACGGATGATCTCACCCAACGGCTTCATATATGCATTAAACAGGAGAGGCGAGAGGACCGACCCCTGAGGCACCCCGCATGTGAGGGGTCTCGGGGTCGACCTCTGCTCTCCTGCCCGCACAAATTGCGATCGGCCAGAGAGGTAGGAGGAGAACCACCGCAAAACAGTGCCTCCCACCCCCAACCCCCCCAGCCGATGCAATAGGATACCATGGTCGATGGTATCGAAAGCCGCTGAGAGGTCTAATAGGACCAGGATGGAGGAACATCCCCCATCTCTGGCCCTCCAGAGATCATCTACCAACGCGACCAATGCCGTCTCGGTGCTATGCCCGGGCCGAAAGCCGGACTGGCGCGGATCTAGATAGTCAACTTCCTCCAGGTGACGGGGAAACTGTTGTGCCACCACACTCTCAACAACCTTCGCCAAGAAGGGAAGGTTGGAGACTGGACGGTAGTTGTTCAAAATAGCTGGGTCCAAGGAGGGCTTCTTGAGGAGGGGCCTCACCATAGCCTCTTTTAGGGAGGCAGGCAAGGAACCCTCACTCAAGGATGCGTTGATAACCTCTTGGAGCCAGCCTCGTGTCACCTCCCAGGATGCCAGTACAAGCCAGGAGGGGCACGGGTCCAATGAACATGTGGTGGCTCGCAGTCGCCCACGTAACCTGTCCATATCCTCGGAAGTAACGGGGTCAAACTCCTCCCAAACAAGATCTCCCTCGTGGCATCCCACTGGGCCATGAATGGGGGCTAGCTCACTCTGTATCTGGGCGGTTTTCTCCTGCAGAAAAATCACAAATTCCTCTGCCCTACCCTGTAACGGGGCTTCCCGCTCCCTCTGTTGGAGGAGGGAACGGGTCACCCTAAACAGGGCGGCAGGGCGGTTTTCTGCGGATGCTATGAGGGTGGCACAATGATGACGTTTGGCCACCCTCAGCGCCACAATGTAAGTCCGTAAATGGGCTCTTACCTGTGTCCGGTCAGATTCAGAGCGGCTAGCCCTCCATCTTCTCTCTAGGCATCTCTTGCGGCGTTTCATCACCCGCAGCCCCTCAGTAAACCAAGGAGCCAGGGTGGTTCGCCGCCGCGAGAGAGGCCGCAAGGGCGCGACCCGATCCAAGGCTCCCACGGCCGCACTATTCCATGCGGCCGTGAGGTCCTCCATCGGGGCGCGGGTCAGGGATACAGGAAATGGCCCAAGCACTGTCTGGAACCCATCCGGGTCCATCAAGCGCCTGGGGCGGTACCAGATTGGTAACTCTGGTTCCGCCTCCCCGCGGAGGGGAGCAGCGGTCGGAAAGTCGAGTCGGAGAAGTGAGTGGTCTGACCATGACAAGGGTATGATGTCTATGTCCCCTGTACCCAGATCACTCTTCCATTGGCCCGAGACGAAGATGAGGTCCGGCGTATGTCCACCCTCATGGGTGGGGCCATGAATTACTTGGGTCAGGTCCATGGCCGTCATGGAAGCCATGAACTCCCGAGCTACCACGGATGATTCGCCCAACGATGGCAGGTTAAAGTCCCCCATAACTATAAGTCTGGGGGTCTCCACTGCCACCGTAGCGATCACCTCCAGGAGCTCGGGCAGGGCTGCTGCTACATAGCGGGGAGCCAGGTATACAACCAGCAAGCCCAACTGCCTCCCTAGGCCCCACTTCATGCAGAGGGACTCACAGCCAGAGGTCTGCGGCACAATGGTCTCTCTCGGCTCCAGGCCTTCCTTGATAATGACCGCTACCCCACCACCCCTGCCTAGGGCCCGCGGCTGATGAAATGCGCGGTAACCTGGTGGGCACATTTCAACGAGGGGATGACCTCCCTCGTGGCCCAACCAGGTCTCCGCTATTCCTACCAGGTCCGGCTCCCCCTCTGACACAAGGTCACTAATGAGGGGGGCTTTGTTGACAACGGACCTGGCGTTGCAAAACATCAGCCGCAGACCCTGGCTCTGTATTCCCTGGCCACCTAGCCTGCGAGGGTTGTGGCACCCGACCGTCTGTAACCAACGGCTGCGTGCCACCAACCGGGAGGATGAAAATTGTCTCCCCTCGGTCCTGCCCCTCCCCACGACCCTCTGAATTGGTATGCCCTCCTGAGGAACGACTTTAGGCATGCCATGTACGTCTCATGACTAAGGATTAAAGTGTGAAATCATTTTAATTGACATGCATGAAAATGCGCTGCTGCTTGTCTTCCTGGGCACATCTCTGCCTGCTTCTACTTGCTAATCAGAAGATCACAGGTGCCAGCTCTGAAGCATGGCCTGCCTGGGTCAGGGAGGCAAGCCTGAATCATTTTCCCTTAGGATGAACCTCGCCTAGCATGTTGCAACGTGTTCAATTTGTATGGAAATGTGGGATCCCAAATGATTGTGCTTTACTTTTGAATCTCATTGCTCTGAGATATGTATGCTGGCAAAGCACAAACTGGAAGTCAGACTAGCAAGTTGCCTTACACACACACACACACACACACACACACCTTTCCCCCCAGAAAAAAGACCGACCTTCCAGAGGGAATATTGTCTGTATCAACAGCTGTGATTGTGGTTGAAAGCCTACTCCATAGGAAATATTTACTGATTGATTGATAAAAGAAAGTTCTGAAAGTCTTAAGTGATGCAGGATTTTATCGCATTCCTACAGTGATGTGGGATTGTTTGGGAGATGGCTTAGTTTTGAAATAACAGTTTCCCAAAGATTTGACTAACTATTTCAAGTAAACCCTGTTTTATGAAATATATCCTCATTGTTTTTAAAAGAGCAGCCACAGATTATAACCTTTCTTTTTCAGTTTGTGATTATTTCTGGTTAGCAAAAAGGACAGTGGTGAACACAGAATTTGCGACAACAGAGTCAAATATGATGAAATGTTTAGAAATTCTTATTTCTAAAGGAGAGACATTATTCAGTGACAAGCTTAAAAAATGTTTTCATTGTGACTAACAAATTTCCTAAGAGCAGTACCTACTTTCTTGAACTTTCAGTGAAACTGCATATTTGATTCTTAGAGTATTATCTGAATCCCTTGCTTTTTGTTGTTTTTGTTGCTGCTGTTTTGAGATACTGGCAGAAAGGGGGGGGGGGAACAGTAAGCAATTTACGTCTTACATAGAGGATCTTCACTGCTACTCTAGTTCCCAATTAGGAAAATTGACAATTTTCTAATAACTGGGCAAAATTTAAATTCAACAAAATTTGGATGAATGCACAGAAGCAAAATGCAAATAAGACCACAATAATAAAACTATATCAAACTATATCACACACACACACACACACACACACACACACACACACACACACAAAGTCTAGGCATCCGAAAATATTTCAGTTGCATTAAATTGTGCTCAGAAAAGACTCAGGAAGAGGACATTTCCTGGTCACTGAGATAATTTCACAGTTCCTATTCCTCCTTGACGACTGGAAGTATTTCTATGTAATTTCATCAGACCCTAATTCGGATGACACAATGTAGATCATGATGTAATCTCTTTATTTCCAAGTCATGGAAACAAGTGAAGTCATGCTTTAGTATGACAGATCTGAAGTTTCCTTCTTCAATCATCAATCAATGAATGTTTGGGCAAAGTCATTTCTGTTGCCAATTGTTTTGGTTATGAGACTAACATTCTTCAACTCTTTGAAAGCTGCAAAAGTAATTGTTTGACATCAGAAGGGAATTATTATTTGCATATTAGCCTCACAGCAAGCACTGTCTATGCTCTGAAGTGTCCTGTTTCAATTCTAATGTCTTCCTTTGGTGTCCTTGAAAATATTCGCCCTGGCACAAGAATGATATTTAACATTAGATTATTTATCAGTGAAAACATTTTTAAGAGGAAACAATACTTTTTCAGTTGAAATGTTGTGTTCTGTTTCTAGTTCTGCTGCAGAATTCTTGTGGGTTGTTGGTTTTTTCTGATCCAGGTCTTGGGTAAAAATTGTTTGCAAAGTAAAAAGTTTTCAAGGTAAAACTAAGTGGCACTGTAAGCCATTAAACCAAGATTATTCGGAACAATCCTATTTCTGATCATCTTTCCTCCAATTGTGGAGAACTAGAAAATAGAAAATTCAAGCGAAAATTATTATAAAATGCATTATTCTTGAAAGGACATTTGAATATTGTTGACAGTAAATCAACAAGTTCTAGTTTTTCCACAGATTCTCCGTTTTGCTTCATATTATTACTATGAGAATAAACAACAATTGAACATGTTACTGATATTTTCAAAGTAGTATATCTAACATTGTCTGGAGGGCATAGTGGTCTAGAGATAAAGACACTTGCTTCCCACTCGGGAGTTTGAGAGTTCAATCCAACGACAGATGCTTCTCTATCAGGGTGCAAAGACGACATATCTGCTGTTCGACATAGGAATCAGGAAGGATATGCAGCTAGTAAACCCTCAGCTACAACCAATCACACCAACCTTATCCAGAAGAAAGGGATTACAGGGTCATACAAAGGGGGGGGGGGAATCCAATATTGTCTGAAATGGTATAGGGCCATGATGGCGAACCTATGGCATGGGAGCCACAGGTGGTACGCGGAGCCATATCTGCTGGCACCGGAGCCATGAGCTCCAGCGTAGATATGTGTGCCAGCCAGCCTTCCACAGGACCAGGGGAGGCCATTTTTGCCCTCCCCAGGCTTCAGGAAAGCCTCTGGAGCCTGGGGAGGGCAAAAACACCTACCGGAAGTTCATTTCTGGAGGCTTTCTAGAGGAAATACCAAGCTCAGCTTGGAAGCGAGCAGTATGGCACGTTTGGGGGGGGAGTGTGTGGGAGGTTGTGCACACATGGGCATGTGGGGGGGGGGCTCTTTGCCTTATGAGTGCTGGCACATACATGCACTATCACGCATGCACCCTCGCATTTTTGGCACCCAACAACAAAAAGGTTCGCCATCACTGGTATAGGGTTTCCTGCTATATCAGGGAGTTGGGTTAATAGACTTCCAAAATCCTGAATTTGATGGTCAAAAATAATTGTATAACACTAGCACTGTGTAAGTAGTATATGTGTTAATTGTTTTCACTTTGGTTTTTATGGCAAGTGAAATGCCAGGACAATACTTATATGTAAATTATATATATAAAATATTGTTTCTGGGGTATAAAGAACCAAGGAAAAATGTATATAAAGGAACTTGATAAATTCATCTGCTGGATTCTGATCTTTACCAGCAAACAAGCCTATAAATAGAAAAGCCAGTTAAGATTTCCACTGATATTGAAATCCTAATTAGCACTTTACAGACTTTTGCAGACTTTTAAAGTTATGCTTAGCTACTTTACTCCAATTCATCCTTATCCATAAAAAGGATTTACAAGTATTATAGGGAACAAAATGGCTGGTATTTTTAAAATAAAAGAGGAAGAATGGAATAAAGGAAGCATTCAATATCCCTAAAGTGCCATTCATGCCTCATTTTAAAAGTATAATAGCAAAATGCATGATACAAATCACACTTTTTTCCACATGAAGGCACATTTTGTTTGTTGAGATAAATGTTAAGCAACATGAATGGCTAATCTTGCTATACCAAGCCTCTATTCTTTTCTATTTATTGGTTACAAATGCTTTGGAAATCAATGTCACATGTCCTCAATTTTTTTTAAAAAAATCTGTGAAATAGTTCAGTGTTTTACTCTGGGATTTCCGAATGACAGTTGGCCAGGCTATTTCTGTAACAAGATATATAGTTTCACTGACATATAATCCCATACTCAATGTCTTTGAGAGTAATATTAAGATACCAAATCCAACTTTGCTTATTTTCACATACGATTAAAGCAGGGGTCCCCAAACTTTTTGGCACCAGGGACCGGTTTCATGTTAAAAAAATTATGTGGACTGGTGGCCATGGCTCGGCCGGCGTAGAGGGGGAGCGGGGGGGGAGGGGGAACAGGCGGCGCAGCTGCGCCTGCGCTCTCCCCCCCGGTGCGCACTCTGCCCAGGGGGCTGCCCCCTCCTCCCTCCTCCTCCTCTCCGGCCCTTTCTAAGAGTTGTGCCGCTCACTGCGGCCCGGTTCCTATCAAGCCACGGACCAGCACCGGTCCGCGGCCCGGGGGTTGGGGACCCCTGGATTAAAGGACTGATACTATCATTAGGCAAGGTTATATAAAGTTTCTTTAAAAAAGGGTATCAAGCATGAAAGCAAATTTTTTTCCTATAAAACAAGAACTGTACAATTGAGAGAAGTATTGGAGATACATTCCCCCAAACCCTATACAATATTTTACCCATTATGCATCACTGTCTTTCGAAAAGTGCTTGTAAAGGGTTGCACTAAGATGCACAGCACTACACAACAATACCATCCAGATGGCAACTAACCATCATTTTCTTTAGGAATATTGTAGTTAACTTTCATTGATCTTGAAAAGTTAAATAGGGTCACACTTGGTTAATATCTGTAGGGGAGGCCAGGACTATAAACTAGACTGGGAAAATGAATAAAATATCCTGGGAGCAAGGTATGTTTTGCTCAATTCAAAGGAAAGTGAGAATGTGAGATGACTGTCCAGTCTCTTGAAAACTTCCAGTGATGAAACTCCTACAACTACTGAAGGCAACTCACAATCAACCAATGAAAGAGAAGTTGCCTTCAGTAGTTGTGGGAGTTTCATCACTGGAAGTTTTCAAGAGACTGGACAGTCATCTGTCAGAAATGGTGTAGGGTCTCCTGCTTGAGCAGAGGGTTATATTAGATAATCTACAAAGTCCCTTCAAACTGTGTTATTCTAGAAATTCTTCCTTTATACCAGGGATAGTCAACCTTTTTATACCTACCGCCCACTTTTGTATCTCTGTTAGTAGTAAAAGTTTCTAACCGCTCACCGCTTCCACAGTAATGGTGATTTATAAAGTAGGGAAGTCAATTAAATTTAAAAAAGGAAAGTGCTTCAGTACCTGAAGTGCTTTTACACCTACCGCCCACCATGAAAGCTGGAACGCCCACTAGTGGGCAGTAGGGACCAGGTTGACTACCACTGCTTTAGACATTTAGTTGCAGTACTGTCTTTAAAACACATTCGTGAAAGTAAAGCACTAAGAACTTTGATTATGAATCAATTTTCTTTTTTCTTCTTTTAAAATGATGTTTTCTGTATGCTTACTGTCATTATACACTTAGCTCTAGGTAACAGAAGGCAAAAACGAACTATTTTTATATTGTATTTGCTCCTAACTGGACTAAAATATTCCTTCTGCTTTCTCTATTTGATTTCAACATTTAAATTAATGATAGAACTTAAACATTTCTGTCAACATTTGAGTTCAGTGGGTTTTCAAAATATTATGAATAATGTTGGTTGTAATAGAATTAATCAAAGTCCTACAAAGCTGGCTTCAGTCTACCAGTTTAAAAACAAATGTCCATATATTATTAAAAAAATTAAATGATAATCTTCTTCCAATATCATTATTGTTACTGGTAATTGTAATGCCTTATATGTATTAATAGTAGCAGTGCATTTGTATGTAGTAATCAGCAAAAGAAAGATAATGCAAAACATAGGGAGGTTAAATATTAGTACGTATATACATATGTCACATATATTATAAACACAGTGGACTAAAATTGTAGCAACACTTGGCGTTATAACTTTTAAGTAGCTGAAAGATATTTGGTCCAATGTTGTAATTGTTTACCATTTGTTAGAACTCATTTCATCCACAGTATAAACCAGCGTGTAAAAAAATTGAAGTATTCTACATTCTGTGCTATATACTGGTAGAACATCTGCCCCTAAAGAGTGCACACAAATTGTTCTGTTTTTCAAAGAAAAGTGAGCTTCCCCAAGGCTTCATCTGTTGCCCAATCCTACTTAATGTCTTTATAGGTGACTTAGTGGATGGAATGGAAAGCATGTTATTTCCTTCCCAGACAAAACCAAAATTGACAAATTCCTTGGAGGTTAAAATAACAGTTCAGCATGACCTCACTTGGCTCTAACTTTCTGTCAAATTCAAAAGGATGATTTCCACTGTGACAAGTATAAAAGTTGGCATTTGGATTGGGAAAATCAAATGTATAGGCATTGTAATAGAAAACCTCTCTTGGCATCAGTGTCTGTAAGAAAGATCTAGATCAGATGAACATTAACCATGTGTTGAAGTACAGGTCGTCTTCAAATTAAGTCCAAAATTTATGTTTCTAAGTGAGAAATTTGTTGAGTGACTTTTGACCCATTTTATGACTTGCCTTGCCACATTTGTTAAGTGAATCACTGCAGTTGATAAATTAGTAACCCAGTTGTTAAATGAATCTAGTTTCCCTATTGACTTCGCTTGTCAGAAGGTCACTAAAGGGAACCACATGACCCAGGGACACTGCAACCATCATAAATGTGAACTCGGTTGTCAGACCTGTGAATATAAATCATGTGACCATGGGGAATGCTGCAACAGTCATAAGAAAAATGACTTTTGAAAAATGGTCCTAAGTCACATTTTCAGTGCCATTGTAACTTTGAACGGACGCTTAAGTGAACTGTTGTGAGTCAAGGACTATCCGTAGTGTTGAAATTCAGACTGAGCATTGGAATAATGATAAGCAATAGAACAGTTAATTGACATTTTCACATGAGACCTGGATGGCTACTTGAGGATGACTTAGTGGATTCCTACCCTCGGGACCAGGAGGCTAAATGACCTAAAAGACCAATTTATGAATGTTTAATGCTTCTTCTAATGGTTTTTAAAGATTACCTGTTTTGCTGGATTTGTTTTTTATACTTTTTTTTATACCTTTATTTTTTATCACAAACATATGGTTTATTTACTAATCTATTAAGGAAGGCATAGTTTGAGTGGAAAGTACGAAGAGCAGAAAAATATTCATTGTCTTGATCTCTTCTATATTTTGAAGCAGATATTTGGTAAAATCAGGTAGAATATAAAACATTTAAAACATTTAAAAGGAGCAAAACTCAGGACAGGATTAAAGAAAATTAGTTGACCTTGAAAGACATTCAAGGGAGCATGTCCTGACAAATGGCAACTATTTAAGAATCTCAATGCTGTCCAGAACCATCCTTCGCTATAAAGTCTTCGCTATAAAAGTAAGAATGTGAAGGTGTGGTTAAGGGAGGGTTTTGTTTCCCATTAGATTACAGAAGAAGGTGAGATGTTATGCCTTTTATTTTGACTCTAGACACAAGATTCTGCATGCCTCACAACAATATTTTCCCATCAATCTGCTCCATTCCAATTTCCATAATATCATTACACGAGCATTTTTCCAGATCATCTGTCTCTGCTCTTAGAAATAGCTTATACATCTGTACTTTTAAGACATAAGACATTGCATGAACATTTATTTAATAACTCTTATGCCCTGTCATTTACAGTAAGTGCAACAATTAGCATGCCAGTATTCAGTAATGGTGAAATCTATTGCAATAGAGGATAACAACTTATGGGACAGCCCCAGTAACCTTCCTGGTTCTCCTGACTCTTTGTGCAAGGTTCTATTGTTCTGATGATAGATACAGCCTTAGTTAAACAGCCAGCATAGTAGTGTGGGTAAAGCCCTAGTTATTTTTCAGACTAGAAGTAAGGAAACGTAAGGTCAGTCCCCCTCAGTTGTAAAGCTCTCTTAATGGTCATGAACCATTCTCATTCCAGCTACCTTATGAAGTGATATCCATATACTGCATAAAAAGTGTGTTATGTATACTGTCCTTAATTCCTTGATAATAGATATGGATATATTAAAAACAAACAGAACAGAGCCGGAAGGAGACTGAAGAATAATTCTTAAGAAGCATTTTACTGGGTTTGGGCATGTACAGTTGATTCTTCTGCTGGTTGAACAAAAGATAAGGACAACACTGTGCTGGCATTAATTCTGAGATTATCTAACATGTTTTAAGCTTTACTGAAATAAGTAAGAAACATGAAGGCATAACTGACTTGCTGCGTCTAATCAGCTGTTTGTGTCTAGACGCCAGCAACTAATTAAATGTGTATGATTAATCCACTAGTAGAACAAATGTTTAAGATCCTTCTGTTGCTACTACTGTTCAAATGAATGGCATTTAGAATGCATTCACTCAAGAATAATGCCTTTGTAATATATTGATGAGAGCTATTGATAGCATCACTCAATTCTCCATGAAATTGCCTAATCCTCTTCAAAACTAAATTGAAAAGCATGACACATTTTCATACTGAATTCCGTGGTTAATCCATTTTATTTATTTGCAGCTTTTTATGTCAACAATTAGTTTTCTGCAGAAAAATAAAAGCATAAAAAATGCAAAACAAAAATAAAATGAAGAATCCATTGAACCGAAATAAAAACAAGATGCATAAATGAATAAAGCACATTTGTAAAACTGAAAAACTGAGGGAAAATTAGTTTCAACCCAGTGCTGAAAGTGGTAGCATTTCTAGATCTATCGCCCTCCCTAATTACTGTTAAATCCTTCTTTTTAGCAATTCTTATTTGCACCTCATTTGACAAGTAAATTCAGTAAAAACTCTTTAAATTTATTTTAGAGTCAGGAGAAAAAAAATAATCCTTCATAATAACCTCCAACATATTGAATAGTGAAAGCTAATACCAGCACTTTATTACCACTCTAAAATGGATTGGAGGTTGATATAAGACATGGTGTCCTGGTATAATGAGATGGTGTCAGTCAATTTTATGAACAATTTCACAGTTTGTTTTCTGGACATTCCATGGATAACATGTTTACATTTTATACCAATGTTGGGATGACAAATTTTTGATTCTCCAGATGTTGCTGAATTTTAACATTCTCTATGATTGAACATTTTGTCGGGAGCTTATGGAATATCATCTCAGTGGTTCAATTCAAGCAAGGCTGGATGATGAAATTTTTGTGAACTTTTTTGCTTTTAGCATCCTAAAAGTTAGTGTTCATGATCAACTTGGTTCTTTCACTACTCAGTTATAACTCCAGATTATATGAACAAGTTGACAACACCCTTCCCAAATCCCAACACAGATCCTTGAGGATCTCACTTTTTACATTATTCCATTACATGATATTTTTCAATTTAGTCCATCTTGTTCTTTAACCAGCTACTAGTCCTTCTTCTGGTTCTTATCCATACTATTGGTGATTGTCAGCCCTTCAAGACAGGTTAGGCCAGGAAAAGGATTCCAACAAGAAATCTTCTTTGATAATATTTCTCCAATAAACCAATAAATTTTTGATACAAGCTGTAGTATGCATTAATAAAGAGTTGAAAGTTTGACAGTGTTTTCCTTTTCTCTCTTACATCAAAGTTAATCAAGGTGGAGTCAGTTTAAATTTTTTCTAATGCCTTCTTCCCTTCCTGGGGTTAATTCATGTTTTGCTAACAGTCTCCACCTGCCTTCTCCAATTTCATCTCTGTGGTTGGTCTTCGTTGGCTCAAGAACCTCTGAACAGGGTTTTTGTCAGGAAGTTTTGAAAAGCTGAAATAAATCCTACAAGGCAGTAAGAGATGCAAAGAGAAAACAGACAAAGGGGCATTTATATTGTTATTTCATGTTTGCACTGTTAAAAACACTACAGTTTAAATATATATAAAAGATTTTAAATAGCCAGGGTCAAAGGCAATTTGTTTAATCCCAGGAGAATTTAAAGGGTGCTAAAGGAAGATCAGGACATTGTAGAAGAGCTGATTGAATTTTTGAATCTTTCTTTACCACAAAGATATTGTCCAGTTATTTATGTATGAACTGAAATTTTGAGAAAAGAGGTTTGAAGAATTGAGACAAATAGTAATAACAAGTAACGATTGTATGTTGCGCCATTATTTTGAACTGATTTCCATGCTGAATTTATTATTCCTGGAGAAGTTTTAATTACACCATTAATGCTTTAACTATATTGTTTTGTGTGTGCAGGACAAGGTTTAAATAGAGTATGATAAGAAAGAAATTAGATATAAATGTAAATTTCTAGAGCATATAAATAAATTACAAATAGAAATAGAATCCATTCAAGAGTTCTTAATAACTTACTTCTGTACTGTATTAAATATTTAATTTCTCTCTGAATTAATTGGACTCTGCCTCGTGTTTTGATTTAATATATTGCTCAACCACAATTATGTGGTTGTTGTTAATTAAAATTTATTAATGAACAATAATAAAAAGCCTATATCAGTGCCTACTCAAAGCCACCCATATTGTTGAAACTGGAAGTACCTAATCATATTTGATGTGTTATTTCTAGTGAATGAAATGAAGTAACATTGCATCTTTTCTTTAAAAAGTGTCCTCATCTTTTCCTTATCTGTCTTCCTGACACAGCAACAATAAATTAACTGGTTAAATGTCTATGGAGATTCTCAATCATCCAGGTCACTGTTGTCCCAAAGGTGGTTTTTTTCCCCAAAAGACAATTGGACTTTCTTAGTTTTTTTCCTTGAAAACATTTCGCAACTCATCCAAGAAGCTTCTTCAGTTCTCAGCTGAAAACCTCCATAGATACAAATAAAAGAACAGGTTGCTGAAAGCTAGACCATGTCTGTGCAGAGTATACAGTAGTGCAAAGCACTGTCATAGAGCATGGGGAAAAGAAATCTAATGCCCAAGGAGCATAATCATGATTGTACCAAAGAAGAAAATAGCTTCCTCCAAGGCTTTGTATTTACTGCTACATATGAAAGGGCAAAAAATTGGCAGGGCTGTAACAGTAACAGAAGGATAGATGGAAAGGCCAGTCTTAGACTGCCAGTAATCCTAACCACTGGCTTTAAATTTGAAACTGTCTTGTATTTCTTCAGACATCTTCCTAATCAAATTTTAGCTAAACATTTACTTAATTTTATGTTCTAACTCTTCCTATGCCAAATATTTTACTTCCCCCAAATAACCACACATAAACAATATGGGGGTTATCATATGTAATCTTTGTGTTAGTGCTGAACATAGAAAATCTGCAATACATGATCGTTCATAAATTAATACTCTTCATTACTGACATGACTTTATTTTTTTATGTAAACATCTTGCATGCAGAGAACCAAGAAACTGAAATCGCTGCATCATGAAGAAATAAATGGCAAGACAGCAGATGGAGAACAGGGCAAGCATAAAACAGGGCCAAGAAGCAAACAGTTTTCTTGAAAGCTTTTATTACCTCTTCCAGTGTTTCCCGGAGCAGGGCTGCACACTCTAGTCCAATATTGGAATCCTAATCAATCAAAATTGTAACACTGAGTTGTAGCCAAATATGAATAAAATATTTACCATCTTAGCTGCTTGTCATCATTTCCCATACATACACACTATGGCAGAGGAACAAATTGTCTTCATCATAATGAGTCTTATTATGTAGCTAGATGTCAAGATAATTTGATAAATAGATACTTTGGACCAGTGACTTCTGCAATTATATGGCCTTGTTTATACAACTCTGCAAAAACATGCTGTATATTCAGACATGCTTTCCCAAGGCCATCACAGATAAAACAGGAGCAATGCTGCTTTAGGGATGCAGGGGGAACGACTGAGCAAGCTATGATCTAAATGTCACAACACTAATCCTATGATATAGGATTATACATGCAGTTCTTATATACATACAGTTCTTATGTGAACATCATGATGCAAATTCAAAAGGATGCAGTTTCTATTGCGATGTCACTGCATTGTCATGTCTGTTATCATTGCATCTAGCAATGGATACTTAAGAATGCTGCTGCAATGGACATCCATTCAATGTACGGTAATCGTCCTGCTGATAAGTTATAAGGAAATAGGATTAGATATGGGGAGTAAGTGCTGGATGCAGAACGTTATCAACATCTCAACCAGCACATCACATCGAAATTATTAGATGTAAAACTATTTACTTGCAGGCATTTTTATATAAAGATCTATAGGGGAATGGATTGTATGCAGGTTTTCTAATTTTCACAAAGGAAGTGTAGGAGGAGAATCTAGAGTTTTACATGGAGTTTAATTCAACTTTCCCCAATATAATACCCTCCAAATGCATGGAACCACAACTTAACTCCATTACCTAGTGCCAGCACAGTGATGTACATTAATTTTAATATGTATTTATCATACATAATTTGAGATTTTTGGATGAGCAGAAAAATAGAAACACTTTCCCAAAAGTCCAAATTATTATTATTTTAAAAAATCTATTTGGTTGGATTTTTAAAAAGGGGGAAAAGGTGTAATGGATAACTGATATATACAACAATGAGCATGTATGTATTAATTGCCTTCCAAATTGTAGATGATAAGTGTGTTGTACTTGCAACAATTGTCAGTTTATGATTGACTGAATATCAAGCTTAGGCATTTTATAAAACATCTTGAGAGAGTTGCTAAAGTCAGTAAGAGTTGTATCGAACAAATAATGTGTCTATAAATGTGACATTTCAATAATATACAGGAGAATATGCCTTTGATTCTATCCAATGTCATTCTACTTAATACTGCAAATATAATGCTGTTACTTTATTTAAAACCTAGATGCTGAAGGTTAAGAAGCATAATGATTAGGGGAGAGATCTCTAAATCGCAAGGTGTGTAAGGCAGAGCTGAAGGAGCTGGGTGTGTTTCAGCCAGAGAAAGTATAATTAGAGGATAGAGATCTAAAGAGTTTAAAGAAGAGAGCCATCTGAGTCTTATGGTTGGTTCAGGGGTGAAATTCAGCAGGTTCTGACAGGTTCTGGAGAACCGGTAGTGGAAATTTTGAGTAGTTCGGAGAACCACCAAATACCGTCTCTGGCTGGCCCCAGAGTGGGGTGGGAATGGAGATTTTGCAGTATCCTTCCCCTGCCATGCCCACCAAGCCATGCCCACAGAACCAGTAGTAAAAAAATTGAATTTTACCACTGGGTAGGTTCCTTACAAGACTTTGCAGAATTGATAGCTGCTACATAGGAAACTTTTGGAAATAAATATAGGATGTTTCTAGAAATATACCCAAATAACTATAAACACAAGCTACGTAGAAATGGGCAAGAGAGATTGATTGATCGATGAGATAAGCTAACAGCATTTTCCAACTCTAAATTCATGTTCTTCTTGTTCCTCATTGAGTAATTTCCAAGATGCATGAAATTGTGATCAGATGCAGTACCTTGATCAGAATTGTGTGAGATACTGGTTGTATTAAGAAGTACCTCTATAATCGAGATTAGCATAAAATGGTGCAATTTTTCATTATTGTAGCAATTGAGTTTTGAACTTCTGTAATTATATAAATTATGTAGCTGCTGCATTTTTATTTATTTGTACCCTGTCTATTGTCCAAAAACACCAGGAGGTAATATACATAGCCCACTTTTATCTATTTTTTTTTCTTCCTATACCAATCCTGTGGAATATGTTGGACTGAAAAATAACAGCTAACCCCAGAATCACTCCATGAAGTTTCATGTGAAGACCTAATTTGAACCTAGTCTTCTTAGTAAAAAAATGCAGTGCCTCATCATTACATAAGCAGAGATTTTATGACCATGATACATTAACTGAGTATGTTGACCTTAGATGTCCTACAGAAGCAACTGATTTGCATACTCCTTGGAGGAGGAGGAGGAGGAGGAGGAGGAGGAGGAGGAGGAGGAGGAGGAGGAGTTGGAAGAGGGCCAAATTTTAGTCCTCAGAATCTTATGCCAAAAAATTTAAATGCAGTATTTCAAGTATAGTGTTGGAGGTAAAGTTCTGTTTCACCTAATCTGGGCAGAATCCAAAACGGTGTCCACTGCAGAATGTAAAGTTGAAAGAAACTTCTAGTTCGAATGGGAAAATACAGGGCAAGAAAAGTCTATTAATTATTGTTCTAATTGCAATATAAAATAAAATAAAAAATGGTAGTTGCTGATTAGCAAAGAACCTACAAACTCAGCAACATAATGATAGAGCAGCACTGAAAGGCAGGGGACCAGTCAGTCACAGTAATCACTGGGGCTGTCACTGGGTCAGGAGGAAGCACTGCTATCTAGTCTACTGCTTCAAGATGCTTAAGTTGGCTTACTAGGAAAACAGCAGTTTTGAAGCAGACTAGCCAGGCAGTGTTGGCAACCCATACTGGTGATAATGCAAGTAAATGTGCAAATGTGCCCTTAAACTTTGTTTTTAAAGTAGAAGCAGGGCTACATGGGTTGCCTTTGACTTTCAACCAAAAACTGGAGCTGGAATTTCTGCCACTAAGTGATGTGCTTCCGATGAAGATTGCTGAAGATTCCTCTTGCTGGAAAATCCATGTAATTTATAAAAAGGACATAGATTTTGAAATGATAATCAGATGGCAAGGCTAGGGAGAAATAAACAAACTGCAACAATGGCTTCCATTTTTTTTCAAACATCATGAAATGGAAAAAAATATATCTCTAGATGCAACTTTTTAACTCAATGCATTTTCAACAAGTTTCTTAGAGATTTTAAACAAAGTGTAGTTGACTATTCGTTAGGAATATTGTAGAGTAGCTTTCATGGTATGAATAAAGAGATTGGAGCAGATGATCTTTAGGGTTCTTCCAGTTCTGTAATTTCATTCTTCAGGGACACTCTTGAATAATCATTTTCACATTTGTGTGGATGTGCACATGTGTGTAGGTGTGAGTGTATGTGTGTCATGTTTATTAAGTTGTTTTTAGATCTAAAAAGTAGTATAAATGCTTTAGTTCTTAATCTGAATTTGCACTTAAAACTGCAAGAAGAAAAATCCTGTTCAAAATATATTGAGCTTAGTTTATGTCTTCTCATCTCTGACCTTTCTGTGAAACTGATACGTTTCCATTTTTTTTATCCTCTTTTTTTTTACTTTTTGGCTAAGGCAGTAGGTGAACCAGCCAACCCTGCTTTGTGGCCAGATCCTCAGCTTCAAATGTGGCCAGGCCCATCTTATGCTGGCCTGATATGCAACCTGTCCTGACTCATTCCTTGTTCTGGAGCATGAATCAAGAATAATGGAGCTCCACCCACCCATTATCTAATATGTGAAGAATACAAACACGTAACAGTGCAAATAATATTTCTCTTTTCCATCAAATGGGAATGAATTTTGCCAGCAATTTAGAGCACTATGAAGAATTGAGACATGCCACATTTTACATAAAGAAATGTCAAATGTTTTAAGTTACATTCCTTCAAATTGAAGTGTGGTTTATTAAATTGCCAATAAAGTCTTTCCATTTCACTAGAATGGACTGTGATTTGTGGGAAAGCTGGAACATTATTAGGATACAAAGTAAGCCAGAAGTTATAGAAATTAATACAGAAGTTTCTATATGTCACCTCCCAGGATGCTTGTACTGGCATCCTGGGAGGTGACACGAGGCTGGCTCCAAGAGGTTGTCAACGCTTCCTTAAGTGAGGGTTCCTTGCCTGCTTCCCTAAAAGAGGCTATGGTGAGGCCCCTCCTTAAGAAGCCCTCTTTGGATCCAGCGTTATTAACCAACTATCGTCCAGTCTCCAACCTTCCCTTCTTGGCGAAGGTTGTTGAGAGTGTGGTGGCACAACAGTTTCCCCGTCACCTGGAGGAAGTTGATTATCTAGACCCGCGCCAGTCCGGCTTTCGGCCCGGGCATAGCACCGAGACGGCATTGGTCGCGTTGGTTGATGATCTCTGGAGGGCCAGAGATGGGGGTTGTTCCTCCATCCTGGTCCTATTAGACCTCTCGGCGGCTTTTGATACCATCGACCATGGTATCCTATTGCATCGGCTGGGGGGGTTGGGGGTGGGAGGCACCGTTTTACGGTGGTTCTCCTCCTACCTCTCTGGCCGATCGCAATTTGTGTTGACAGGAGAGCAGAGGTCGACCTCGAGACCCCTCACATGTAGGGTGCCTCAGGGGTCGGTCCTCTCGCCTCTCCTGTTTAACACATATATGAAGCCGCTGGGTGAGATCATCCGTGGTTTTGGGGTAGAGTACCATCTCTACGCTGATGACACTCAGCTGTATATATCTACCCCAAACCACCACAACGATGCCGTAGCGGTGATGTGCCAGTGCCTGGAAGCTGTACGGGTCTGGATGGGAAGAAACGGACTCAAGCTCAACCCGACCAAGATCGAGTGGCTGTGGTTTCCGGCTGCCCGATTCAACCAGCTGATTCCATCGCTGGCCATTGGGGGCGAACATCTTGCCCCAGTGGATGGGGCGCGCAACTTGGGTGTCCTCCTGGATGCCCGGCTGTCCATGGAAGATCAAGTGACAGCCGTGGCCAGGAGGGCGTTCTACCAGGTTCGCCTGGTTCGCCAGTTGCACCCCCTATTGGATCGGGACGCCCTTCGCACAGTCACTCATGCTCTCGTGACATCCCGACTGGACTATTGTAACTCTCTCTACATGGGGCTCCCCTTGAGGTGCACTCGGAGACTTCAGCTAGTCCAGAATGCAGCCGCGCGAGCAATTATGGGAACCTTAAGGTTTACCCATGTAACACCGCTCTTGTGCGAGCTGCACTGGCTGCCTGTCGTCTTCCGGGTGCGCTTCAAGGTTTTAGTTATCATCTTCAAAGCACTCCATGGCTCGGGACCTAGCTATTTGCAGGATCGGATCCTGCCTCATACATCCACACGGCCAATTCGCTCCCACAGAGAGGGACTTCTCCGGGTGGCGTCCACTAGACTTTGTCAGCGGGCGACGCCCAGGGGAAGGGCTCTCTGTGTGGCGGGCCCAGCCCTCTGGAACGACCTTCCCCCCGACATTAGAACAACTACGGACCTCCGCTCCTTCCGTCTAAAACTAAAAATATCTGTTCTGCTTGGCCGGCCTAGGGTAGTCTCTCGTCTATGGGATTGTTAATAATTTTAGATAGGGATTTTAGTATTTTAATTGGTAATTTTTAGCGCAGGGATATATTTAATTAGTTTTTTTCATGTGTATGTGTATTTATTGTTTTATTCGCCCTGTGCACCGCTCCGAGTCCCTTTGGGGAGAGGGAGCGGTCAACAAATTAAATTATTGATTATTGATTATTGATGGCACGGTGACTATTTAATCAAGCTCCCGTAGTATTCTCTCCACCTCTCCACTATTCCTGGAGTAATTGATTGAGTCTCTCTGCACTGTACCATCCTCTGTGTCTGATAAGATTGCCTAATAATGTATTAACACACATGGGAGCATGTGGATACATGCACAGCCCTATGAATAAATCAAATTGGCACAAGACACACTGCCTACAAGGTCAAAAGACAAGGAAAAGCAAAGCTTTTCAACAACTATATTGTTATTTAAAGTTTTGCTCAATAGAAAAGAGAATTGAATACATTTTTGAAAGGAATGAGGGAAGTGGACTATCTATAAAGTAGTTTAATAGAAAACTACCGCCCTTAAACAAGTTTAAAAAACAGAATATAAGATTCTGAGACAGGAAAGAAGGGTGAGGAGGAAAGGGAAGAGAGGAATGGAAAGTTGGATGAACAAATTAGCTAAAGTAGAATAAAAAATAAACCATTTGGATACTTACAGTAGATCACATTAAGAATCATCCTCAAATAGGATGACAGGATGACAATCAGATATGACTGCATGAAGAGAGAAATTTGTCTCAGTCTCTGTCATCTTTCTCCACTGGTAAAAATGGGAAGATAGAGTACAATATTGTCTTGAGCTCCTGAAAGAAAGGTGTGAATAAAATGTTGATCACAAATACACACAGAATGATGCATACTTCTACATAGGACTTTGAAATAAAGTTGGGACAATAGCAGTAGCAATAGCACTTAGACTTATATACCACTTCACAGTGCTTTCCTCTCTAAGCAACTTACAGAGTCAGCACATTTCCCCCAAAACAATCTGGATCCTCATTTTACCCATCTCAAAAAAGGATGGAAGGCTGAGTCAACATTGAGCCTTGTGAGATTCCAAAAAAATAGAGATGTCCATTGTGACAAAAATCATCCTGAAATTGCTTTGGTCCTGTTCTGAGTTCAGGCTTTTTTCTCAGTGAGGTCAAAATCTCATCCTTAAGATAGAAGTATTTTTTTCAACCTTATGAGATAGTAGAGGCATGGAAGATTGAAGATTTTTGAAATGATGGGAAAGTATAGTTCAATCCTAGGTAGGATAATAAACTGTCCAGGAGATATACTGAGTTTCAGAGAAGAGCCCTATACTTCCATGCTGCTGTACTTCCACTAATGACAAAAGTGTCACACTGAGGTTCAGCTGTAGTTCATATAGATGCTGGAATATATGGACCAGGTTGTAATTCATTTGATGCTGTCCTAATTTTTTCCAGCCAAAATACATGTACTCATTTTCATGCAAATTTACCTGGGAGTAAATTCCATTCATTTATTGTGTGTAGCAGGGATGGGATTCAATTTTTTTTACTACTGGTTCTGTGGGTGTGGCTTGGTGGGCATGGCAGGGGAGGGATACTGTAAAATATCCATTCCCTCCCCATTCCAGGGGAAGGTTACTGCAAAATTTCCATTTCCTCCCGATTAGCTGGGATTCGGGAGGCAGAGAATAGATGGGGACAGGACCAATCAGAGGTGGCATTTACTGGTTCTCCAAAATACTCAAAATTTCCAGTACCGATTCTCCAGAACTGGTCAGAGCCTACTGAATATCAACTCTGGTGTGTAGCATAGATTTGCATGCATTCATCTATTCCTTTATAAAATTTAGAAAGCTTCACAACTCCAGGAAACTCATATTCTAATAAGAGAGTCTTTACTACATCCTTAATCCTCTCAGTGAAACAAGGGATTTAAAACTGTTCATCTTTGGTTGGATTGTGTCCACATATTTTACTGATTCAGCTAAATCTGTATCCTTTCTTTATTAGGTGTATATTTTTATAAGATACTTTCCAGGGAAAGAGTGAGATATTTCACATACTATCAGGCTGCTTATTTATCTTTGATTCCTCCCATTTCATCCTCTCACAAGAGGCCTTATTATTAGAGCAGCCCATGAGGTCTCGTGTTTCTATGAAAATTCTAATAAAATATCCATTCCTTAGCACTTCAAGGCTTGCTATCTTTTTGAAAAGTCTGTAGCTTATTTCTTCCTGCTGGGCTTAATGATTTCTGAGTTCAATAACCCTATAAACAGCTTTATTGCATTCCTATCTTGGCAGAATTAAATGATCAAAAGTAAGTCTAAAATAGCAATATTGTTTAAAAGCTATCCACAATATGCACTAATAATAAAAAATAATTGGCTAGAATAGTTTTAATTGCATTCATGAGACCAGGGAAAATAGAGTTTTTCTGCCTCCTCAAAGAATAAACAGGGCTTTTTACTATGTTTGAGAGGCTAATTCTTTAAAGAGAATTCATTAATGTTTCATTTTCCCTTATCAAAATGTTGTTGACGTTGTTTCACCATACATCATCACACTTTTAAAATAACCACAAAATGGTCTTGTCAGGATTTATTAACTGACCGAGTTAGAAATGCTTGCTGCAGGATGGCTGTCACAATCAGTTCAGGAGCCACAATTTATTATGAAATGGAAAAAAAATGTTCCTATAAATCTGGAAATCTCCCAAAGCCCTTTTGAAATAAGACTTTGTATGAAAAGTTTATTTTATGAGTACTGAAATTTGAAGACTAAAGTGTCTTCCTTTATAACTTCTGTTTGTTTTTTGTCTCCAGGGAGAAAGTAAAAGAGAAATCTGCAGTTTTGCCGTTAGTTTGGCTAAACTGTGGAAGAAATTTCCTGGCACAATAAGCACATTTTTACCATTTCAAATCTTTTGTGTTTAATCATAGCTTGATAGCTGAAGAAGAGCAAATGTGAAAGGATCGTTCTTGCTACATCTTTTGAGGATGTTTTATTTTTGTATGTTAAATATTCTTTACCAACCATCATTATAAATAGCTGGCTCAAAAAATGGTAACTGATATGCTGTCATGCATCACTTGTATCAGTGGTGGATTTCTGCAGGCTCGCACCTACTCGCGAGAGCCAGTTGGTGAAATTTAGAGAACCGGTGAGAGGGGGTTCCACTGGCATACCTGGAAGTAAATCTGCCCCGCTGCTGCCAGTGACCCAACGGGAAGGAAAGGAAAGGAAGGAAGGAAGGAAAGAAAGAAAGAAAGAAAGAAAGAAAGAAAGAAAGAAAGAAAGAAAGAAAGAAAGAAAGAAAGAAAGAAAGAAAGAAAGAAAGAAAGAAAGAATTTATCATCACAATTGAGTCCAAAATTTTGGTTGCTAAGCAAGAGCATTGTTAAATGAGTTTCACCACATTTTAAAAGGTGGCCACTCCCACCCTGTCACATGACTGCCAAGCCACGCCCACAAAATAGGCCACACCTACAGAGTAGGTTCTAAAAAAAAGCCACCACTGACTTGTATTTGAGGTTATTTATGAATCTCTCATACATGTTTCCTTTCACGTCTCCCATCTTTTCTCATACTGTAAAACTGTGATGGCGAACCTATAGCACGCATGCCAGAGGAAGCACACAGAGCCCTCACTGCTGGCATGCGCCCCATTGTCCCAGGTGAGATCTCCATGGCATTTCTTTCCTGAGCTTCTGTTTCCCTGCAAACGATGAAACAGAAGCTCACAAAGAAAAATATCTTACCTTTTGCTGAGCTGCCAGTGTTGGGATGCCTCGCTTCCCGACAGCCAGCTGGTCTTCAGGTCTCTGCTGCGCATGTCTGTGCATGTGTGTGAGCATGTCTGCACATGTGTGTGAGCATGTCTGTGCATGTCTGTGAGCATGTCTGTGCATGTTGGCACATGCATGCATTCGCGCACATGCACACCTTTCCATTTGGGGATCCTTTAAAAGGAAGGACCAGGAAAAAAAAGCTGAATTAGAAGCATCTGAAAGCAATTTCATTTAAATTAACTGAGAGAAATTAAAATAAAACAGCAACATTTTAAGAGGCATTTAGAACAGTCGATGAGCTTCATCACGGAGATAAAAGGAATTATGACAATGACATGGAAAAAGTAGCAGACAACTTTATCATCCATAGCACGTGAAAGCAAACAAGCAAAAACTAGCCAAAGTAAGGAGAAATTGAGAAATCAAGTCAGTTTTTTGAACACATAAGATGCCTGTATGGATATGTTTCTATATCTATAAACATCTTTCTCTACAATTTAATTTTGTATCACTCTTAGCTTGACTTATTTTGGTTTTGCTTTATTACACCAAAAATGTTTTTGAGAACATGAAAAAATGGCATGGATTTGTGCCGAATTTGAATATGATCTCATAGAGCAATGTTTTAATTTGTCTATACTTGCATATAAATCCATTTTTCTAAATGAAGCAAACTTAGACAATGTATTATTATGAAGACATTCAACTTTCCTTCTTAAATTCCTTCACATGAGTGGCATGTGTATGAAAACCCTTTGCTATGCAGATAAATATAAGAACTCCCTCTGCCATAACATTTGGTAGCTGTGATTTAGTTTCTCTTTACAAGTCTGTCCTTTTAGTATCTGAACTAATCTTGGGCAGGCATTTCAACAATAGTTTCCATTTCATTTAAAGCATTATTTCTATAAAAAAATATAAACAATCATATTCATATTTTCTTTATGTGCTCATGGAATATTTACATATATCCAGGATCCAAGGGTTCTGGACATTTGGTTGAAATCCATGGGGAAGCTTTAAACGAAAGCTTGGGTAATCCAATACCCACTGCTGATGACTCAGAAGGCTGGCCTCTTCACTTTTGGAATTAAGGCCTCAGCAGGCTGTTATGAGACTGCTGTAATTGGACAGCCGAAAAATGTCAATAAGGAGAAGAATTGATGTGGTTCAAAGATGAACAAAGAGATGTCTAGGAGTACCGCCTAAACTTTAAGAACATCAAGGAACTATTACAACTGCATCCATGAAAACCAACTGACCTCAACATAATTTGGTACCATTGTAATTCATATGGTCAAGATTTGTTTGGCTGAACACATTTGACGGAACAGTTGTTCTCTCCAGCAATGGATATCTTTCTAATGTTCTGTTTACATCTCACAGACTAGCCACTATTAATCTTTGCAGCACACTATTTTATTCATGCAAAGCATAATTTAGGAGTGAATTAAACTCAGTACAAAGCATGGAAGAATAAATCAGCATTTGCTTCCTCTCTATCTAAACTTTATGAATGAGATTGGGAACAACCCAGTTTTAGAAATCTGAGTAATGCATAGTATTAGATTTGAATTAAAACTATTATATTATATATAACAATTGCATCAGCTATAATCCAAATGACTTTTATATTCTGTTTATAGCATATTCCATATACTTTTAAACAACTTATCTAGAAATATTAGTGACTTTCATTTAATACAGGAATATATAGAATGAGATTAGTGAAAAGTGGTTTTGTTTTCCCCATCATAGGAAACTATATTGGACGGAGAGAGAGAGAAGTTTGTGAGCTTATTGTCATCATTCTCTTTTATCTGTTCTCAGTCCCTTTTGATCTACAAAGGTGCATTTTCAAGAGGCAACTGGTTTTTCTGGTTTTTCTTTGAAGATGTTTTGCTTCTCATCCAAGAAGTTTCTTCAGCACTGAAGAAACAGCTGAAAAAGCTTCTTGGATGAGAAGAAAACCCAAAAAGTCCAGTTGCCTCTTGAAAATGCACCTTTGGGACAACCATGACCTGGATGACTGAGAATCTCCATAGACTTTTGATTTACAGTACTGTAAGATATGAGCTCAGGGTCTGCAAACTGATGAAATACACTTTTTCTTTCCACTCTAGAAATAAAGAATGGGCACATAGGCATCTGTGGGCAAGTGATACTGTGAGAAAGTGAAGTTGGGATTTTAAAAATGTCATTTGCATCATTTTCCAATGTATGATGTCTTTGTGATTTATACCCAATACCAATGAATCAGTGAATTAGAAGTAGGTTATATTGTTTTTATAGAATAATAATAGCAACAATTGTGCACTGGAATATCTGCAAGATATACCACTTCCTGATGGAGCCACAAAGTAGACAACGTTATAGAAAATGAAGAAGTCAAAGTGTTCTGAGACTTTAGAATTCAAACAGACAGGCATCCACTACACACTTCAGACTTTACAATTATGGATAAGGAGGACAAAAATGTCTAGATTGTGGGATATTACAATACCTGGACACAGCAGTACAGAAGAGAAAGAACTCAAGAAAATCACAAAATGCAAAGATCTGCAAACAGAAATAGGGCGACTGTGTCAAAAGTTTGCAAAGATACTATCATTCAATAGTAATAGGTGTCTTGGGTGCAATCACAAAACATCTGGAGCACTATTTGAACATCATTCAGTTGCAATCATCAGTCAGTTGCAAAGGCAGCTTTACTTGGAAAAGTTTACGTTCTGCAAAATTATCTTTAATATTTAATAATAAATTGTGTTCGTTAATAACCTTTGCCTATTCATTGTCCTTGGGAGGGACTCAAGTGGACAAAAATGCCCAATCTGCTTGAAACATCTGATTGACTGTATAACCAACCATAATATGAATATGAGAGAAGAATTAGAGAGGGAAAGAGAATGAGATAGGGAGAATGCATTTTTTCCTGCCATTTTGACTTATCGCCCCAGTGAAGCCCTCACATCTTTCCAACAAAGCCAAATAAATGATATTATTGTTTAGAGATTTTACAGTTCTAGGCCCCATAGCCGTATCACTTTCTTCTCGAAGTCAACTGTATTTTTATTATGAAAATTTAATATAGTGGAAAAATACATTACAGGTATCCTCAAATTATGACCACAGCTGAGTCCAAAATTTCAGTTGCTGAATGAGACAGTTGTTTTGCCTCATTTCATGACCTTTCTTGTCACAGTTGTTAAGTGGATCACTGCAGTGGTTAAATTAGCAACATGGTTGTTAAGTGAATCTGGCTTCCCCATTGACTTTGCTTGTCAGAAGGTCCATGAGACCATGTGATCCCAGGACACTGCAACTGACTTAAATATGAGTCAGTTGCCAAGCATATGAATTTTGATCACTTGATCATGGGATGCTGCAATGGTTATAAGTGTGAAAAATGGTCACATGTCACTTTTCTTAGTGCTGTTGTAACTTTGAACGGTCACTAAATGAACTGTTGTAAGCCAAGGACTAATTGTATGAAGAAAATGTTTAAAGGCAATGCAGATATGTATTAGGAGAATAGGGGGTTATTTTTTGACACTCGCTGCAGAATCTTTGACTTTCCTTTATGCAGCAAGAGTATTAAAAGAATATCAGATTTTTGTGATCCTTTTGCATTCCTCATTGAACTTTTTTGCTTGCTTCCAATGTTTAGAACTGAGAGAACGTTGTGTTCATAACCACAACAGATGTTCCTGTTTTTTTTAACAGCAATGTGGCACAATCATAAAGTACTACTTGCCTTTATTGACCAAAACTTTAAATCATCCTATAACTGAAGCTATGAACCCTATCATTAAACGCATTTAATTATTAGGATGGTGGTTCTGAATTCTACAGGGTTATGTACACATTTTACTAAAATCAACGTGAGTTATCCTTGCTACAATGAGCTTGCAGAATATTTTGATGGTTAAATTGCTTGCATCCATCCAACCTGGTTTCTGCGTTGAAAGAAAATTCTGAAGTGATGATGGAGGCAGTGAATTTCATCATCCTCAACTGGAGGTCAGAGAAAGTTGTCACAGGAAAGAGTCCATATGCTCATTTATTGGGCTATTGTCGGGAGTAGAGTCTGCTGGTTGGCTAATAGAGGTGTTAAATGTTTCCAGGAGATAGGGATGCCTCGATGAAGGGAGCTGTAAAAACCCCTTTAAAAGAAGTTGTGATGTGACTGCAAATCATTGGAGACCAAAGGAGAATATGCTGCTTTCAGTCAAAAAAATGAAAGCAGCCATATCTTAAAGAATACTCACGCAGCCACTTTGATTATTGTCTTCACTTGTGTTAGATGCATGCATGATAGACAACATTCCTAATAAACAAATAGTAAAGAAAAAATGCTGTGCATACATATTTATCATACATCCATGTGTACAAGTTTGTGCTAGTTATGAGTGATAATTTTGATTTTAGTTGGTTTATCAATCAGAATAGAACTGGAAGGGATCTCGAAGGTCTTCTAGTCCAATCCCCTGCTCAAGCAGGAGATCCACCCATTTCAGATAGGTAACTGACTGTCCAGTTTTTTCTTAAAAACCTTAAGTGATGAAGCCCCTATAACTTCTGAAGACAAGCTATTCCACCGGTGAATTGTCGCCACTGTTAGGAGATTTCTCCTTACTTCCAGGTTGCTTCTCTCCTTATTTAGTTTCCATCCATTGTTTATTTTTTTGCCTTCTGGTGCTTTGGAAAATCGTTTGGCTCCTTCTTTGTGACAGCCCTCAAATACTGGAATATTGCTCTCATCCCAACAGTTTCTTCTCTCTCGACTGGCCATACGCAATTCTTGAAACCATTCTTCATATGCTTCTGTCTCCAGGCTTTTAATGACCTTAGTTGTTCTTCTTTACAATTTTTTCAAGGTCTCAACATCTTTTTTGTAATGTGGTGACCAAATTGTAATGCTCCAACCCTCATGTTTTTGGGGTCACCCCATAAAATATTGCATTTATCCAGCTGAATTGTATCCAATCAGTACCCCATCTGTCATTTCTCTATATGGTTTTCCCCTGATCTGTTCTAGGGAATTTCTTTTTTAAAATCCCCAAATGTCCACAGAACTAATCTGGTTACGGTTATAAAGGTAAATATAATAGGTAGAGTCCTCTGACTTCTTATCCCTTCTCTTTATGCCCCATACATCCCTGCGGCCGATTCGCTCCCACAGAGAGGGACTTCTCCGGGTGCCGTCCACTAGGCTGTGCCAGCGGGTGACGCCCAGGGGAAGGGCCTTCTCTGTGGCAGGCCCGACCCTCTGGAACGACCTTCCCCCCGATATTAGAACAACTACAGACCTCCGCTCCTTCCATCAAAAATTAAAAACACATTTATTTTGCTTGGCCGGCTTGGGATAACTTAACTGTTTTCAGGGGGTTTTAGGGGTTTGTTTTAGCTTTGGGGATTTTAGCACAGGGTTTGGTTTAATTCTTTTTTAATATTGTATTGTCTGTGATTTTATATGCATTTTTAATTTCCCTGTGCCCCGCCTCAAGTCCCTTCGGGGAGAAAGAGCGGGTTATAAATTAAATTTATTTATTTATTTATTTATTTATCCACCATTTGTGCATTAAGCCAGTTTCAGGACCAGTTAAGACAGAGGTGGATTCCTACTGGTTCAGCCCAGTTCGGCTGAATTGATAGTAGTATGCCGGCCTGGGTCGTAGAACCGGCAGCGACCCAAGCTGGCCACGCCCCCAAACTGGTTCCTCTGTCACCACCATCACCGCCACCATCTTTTTTTTAGTTCTGGGCATGGGCAGAACAATTTCCATTGAACTGCGCATGCGTGCGCAGTGTGCACACGAGTGAACCAGCAGTAATGCTGGCTGAAACGCACCTCTGAATGAAGGATATCGTTTTCTGAATTTTCAGCTTTTTAAAAATTATTTCAAGGGCACATTTGTATATTAGCTGTCATTAGACCTCTCCTCACAAAAAAGATACAAAGGATTGTCCTAAAAATCCTGCATATTATAAGCCTCTTTCATTTCTCCATTGTACAGTTACATTATAACTTTAATGTGAGTGTTTTACTCCAAGCATCTTACACAAATATATCTGCTGAAATAAAAATTGACATTTTTCTGAGTAATTTTCACCATTTATGTTAAGTTATTATTAATGTTTTCAACATTGGTCATAAAGAAACCCCCACCATCAGTATCACGGATATCTCTCAATGCCATTTGCAGGGAATCATAAGCAGGTGAAGACATCTACTTGGGAAGACCCTGAAGCAAATGGGGAGCCACTGTGTGAGACAGAATGCTGGACCAGATGGGCTGTGGCCTGTTCCAGCAAGGCTGTTCTTATGTTCTTATCACTGTCCTTCAGTTGAGTTGACATATTTGTTTGATATTTCTGGTTTGTTTCCATAGTGGTTGTTCCTTAAATAATAGTCAGACCTGGCACAACCTTTTTCCCCCAGAATACAAGGATTTTAAATCTTCCTCTTTAACCACTGCTTAAGCCTTTCCTTCTTTCCAGCAGGGTTACATGTTTTCTCAGAGATTACTGCTTTCTTTGACTAATCCACATAATTAAATACTTTCTTCGCTTCTGATTTATTAACCCAATACGGTTATAGTTTGTATTCCAAATTAATTGATCTGTTATTTCTACCACTTTGAACATAGTGTTCCGGGCCAGATATTTAACTTTTACCTTATTAAGGTAAACATTAATAAAAACTAGGGTGACACTACCAATTCTGCCATCTGTTTAAGAAGTTCATTCTTTCCCCCTTTTTAGCCCTTTCTCCTCTTTAGCCCTTTAGGCTCTTATGAGTTGAGACTCAAATTCATTGAAAGATTACCCTACCTTAGGCTAAAATATCTTTGGCACTTTCCTCTGGAAAAAATCAGGACCTGTTATAGGATACTCATCAAAGTTTGGCCATTGAGGTAAAAAAATTCTGGTCACTCTTCTTGGATATACTTTAAAAGCTACTCTTCAATTTTTCATCTCTTGTTGGCTATTTCCAAATGACTTGAGAAAGTGAACAGTCACCATTAGTAATATATGAGGTAAAGGCTTTAGGAATAATTTTCATAAGAAGTTATATATTTAATTACAATATTTCCCTTTCATCTCTCCTTTGATCTTCCTGGACCTTCTGTTTTCCAATTCCTAGTGGACACTATACCTTCTTTCCTCACAAAATTTCAAATATTCTGTACTAGAGGGTATCTGCTTTTTTCCTTTTATTTATATTTGTAGCTTGTTTCAAACTTCTTCTCTTCTACAAGCCACACTTTCATAAAGACTTCCTTTGCTAAAGGCTCTTATTCATTGAACAAAATTTGGCATACTTACTTGCCTGTTTATCTTTTCTGAAATATCAAATATAATATGTATCCTGTTTTTTTCATATTATAATTGCCAGTTTTGACAATTTTTCACTCCCAAATGGTTTGATATTATTCCATCTCTCCACTGAGTTAGCTTTCTTTCTGATTCCCTAACTTCTGGGATAACATCCCAGATTTTATTTATTTTTTAATTCAATTTATATAGCTGCTCATTTCACATTCATGATTCAGGTCTCAGTCCTACCACTATGCATCATGTACTTTCTCTGTTGCAAAGGTCCTGCTCTATTTTGCTTCCTTTGTTCAAAATTAAAGTATAATTGAATGAACTCAGGCATATCTACAAATGGATCCATCCCCCCCCCCCAGTTTTTGCAACCACCACCAAAAAAACCTCTCTTTTGTTTCAGAAATTTAGTATTGAAAACTAGAACAACCCAGCACACAAATTCTGGAGAGTGAGTTGTTTCCTGAGAATGGACTTCAGCATGAATCCAAAAGCTTGGAAGAATAAACACTCTGGTCCTGATGACCGATTAGATTGGATCCTGCAACATTATCCTGGGACACTTATATTTTGTCTTCATTCATGAACATTCTTTCATTCCTTTAATATTACAACATAGCTATACAGATTAATTCTTGCCTCCCAGGCCCTATATATGTATGCACTTGATGGAAATTTTCCTAATCCTAACATTTAAGGTTTTCCTCAATCCCATCCTTCTACCCACAGTCCCAAACCTTCATCTCCTAATCCCTATCCCCAAATAGAAACTGGGAGGAGGTATGCCTCATGCTATCATGTTTTGTGTGCCTAATACTCAATCAACGTATCTCCGTGTGTTCCTGATCCCAGGAGTATTGACCTTAATGGGGGTGAAAAAGGAAAAAAAATATCATTCATGTTGTGATGCAGCCAGACGAAAGTGGAAAGGAATATTCAAGTGAGCATTTTGCTCCCCGCCTCTCAGAGTCTTTAAAAATCTCAGGATGTGCAGGCTCTTGAAAACATAATGCCAACATGAAGTCAGACACAGAACAGAACATGAAAATGAAAAAAGTCCAAGAGGAATACTTAAATTTTGGGTGCTGATCAACTATGACACTCATTCTCCTGCCTTCTCATATGGACCGCATTCCTCTTTCTTGCTTTGCTGTAGAGCCAGGGATGCAAAATAAGTCAATTGGAGGAAAGGACTGGTGCAAGACTGCATCAAGCAACAGCTGTGAACATTTTCACAAAGTGACTAAGTGAACATCTGGACAGGTTTAAGCAAGAGCTTTCTTTTCCAAATGATGTTTCTATAATATGTACCAAATCAGCAGGGGCTGGAAAACTACTGGAAAACTTCTTCCACTGTGCTACTGACAAACAAAACTTGCTTCATGAAAATATCCAAGAAGAAAAGCTTCGGTTTGATTTTTGCAAAGCGTTGATAATTAGGGCTGTGTAGAAGCCCCCTCCGCCTTCTGTGTGAGACAATCAGCTTTTCAAGGCAGGAAAAGGAGGCCTCATAACTGCTCAAATGATTCTAGGAAGGTCAGTCCAGCAGTTCTGTATCCTAAGCAATTGGTGTTATAAACAATTCAAGGAGGCCTCCAAGTTTTAAAAATATCCATCTCCCTTTGCTTAACAACAATAAAAAAAGATTTCAGATTTATATTGGTAATATTACTGTAATCATTAGAAGATAGAGGATAGATAGATAGATAGATAGATAGATAGATAGATAGATAGATAGATAGATAGATAGATAGAGACAGACAGACAGACAGACAGACAGACAGACAGATGATAGATAAAAACAAGTAGACAAAAAAAATCTGAAAAGCACTCTTGTTTTCTTGAGTTAAATATATTTAAAAACAGATTTTCAGATTTGATAATAACAGATTAACAGGGTTGGAAGGGACCTTGCCGGTCATCTAGTCCAACTCCCTACCCAAGCAGGAGACCCTACATCTGCCTCTACCTAGGACTGAACTCACAACCTCCTGATTGGGAGGTGAGAGCTCCACCTCTAGGCCACAGCAACTGTCTTTTCATTTTTGGATACATTGTCATTTTCTTTATATCATTAAAATGATATTTGCTTGTATTTTTTATTCATTAAATTAATTGATATGGCAGCCCAATCATACATGGATGAGTCTGGGTGGATTGCAACATTAGAAAGCCACAGCATAAAATCCCTATTCTCCCTCCCCCATGACCACAGCAAAACAATCTAACCAACTCTTGATTAGCTCTATCTCCATTTCAGGTCCCCAGAACTGCTGATAAAACAACATCTTTAGGACCTTTTGAAAAAACAGCAGGATGGGGGCCAACCATTACCTTAAGGGAAATTATCTTCCCTAGAGAAGGGACCACCACCAAGAAGGCCCTTTTTCATGGTGTCAACAGGTGTATCAGTTATATCCCTCCTGTACTTCATTATGCAAAATAAAGTGGAATGATATTATCTAAATGCAATTTTCTTACTGAAGTAGAATGGCAAATAGTTCTTTTCTGCAAAGCAAGAGGTAGCAACGTAGCCTTGAATAACACTTTAAAGTTGACAATCTTTGTCGCTATGGCTACATGTGGACCATTTCAGTGATACAATTGCCAAAACCTGGCTTCATTCTGTGACTGATCATGCAAAAAACCCAAAACAGACTTACAATTTCTCCTCCTCCAGTCACACACATCAGTTATCCTACAAAAACAGTAAACCACCAAACAGAATAAGAGAGTTGAAAGGGATATTGGGGGTCATCTAGTCCAACCCTCTGTTCAAGCAGGAACCCTATACCATTTCAGAAATGATTGTCCAATTTCTTCTTAAAACCTCCGATTTTGGAGCATACACAACTTCTGGAAGCAAATCATTCCACTGACTGTCTGGAAATTTCTCCTTGGTTCTTTCCTTGATTAGTTTTCATCCATTGCTTCTTGTCTTGCCTTCCGGTGCTTTGAGGAATGGGTTGACCCTCTCTTCTTTGTGGCAGCCCTTTAGATATTGGAACACTATCATCCTTAGTTCTTCTTTTCACTAGACTATACATATCCAATTCTTGGATCTGTCTGTGTGCCTGATATGGCCCTTCTCATAGTTGCCTTCTGCTCTCTCTCCAGAAAACATTTAAGTACAACTTTTGGGCATTCTCCTAATATGGCTGTCTATTCTTAGAAATTAATCCAAATAATTGAGATGGATCCAGAAACAAATATTTGCTTTAGGAGACCAATGAAATTAAATATATTTCTTTGCCTCTTTTTTATTACATTTATTTACCATTGTTGGATAAGTTGATGGTGTTCATTAGAGAAACAGGCAATCAAAGTTTACAATGTAGAATACATAATTTGACTGGATAAATGAACAAAACTAATATTATATGTGTCCTGAATCAGCACCTGTCACCTGGATTGTCTTCCAAATCTTTCTAACTGGTAAGGCCAGTCATGGAGTGTCTCGTCTAGACACCAATCAAATCTAAATCTGCTTCTCTGTGTTATTTCTGGCCATGATGCACTTAGGAGTAGAACACAAATAAAGTTTTAAAAAAAATAGGGCCATTTTTCACAAATGCTAAATTAGGCATCTAATTCCCACAAAGTGTTCTCTGTCACAACTCAAATATGTCTGCATCCTATTAGGTTAAGAGAGTTGCATACTTTTTTTGTGAAAAGGGGAAAACAACTCCTTATTGGGTTTAATAAAACAGATTTGTTATGCCATACAGACCGCCCTTTAATTTCCTTTTTAAGGCAGTTACTAAAGGTACTGATTATGGGGTATGTTTTCTGCTTCAGAGCTTATAAAAATGAGCCCTTTTGAGGACTCTTACTCCAGAGTAGATTATTGTTATTTTTTAACAAAAAATATTGATGATTTTGTTTCCCCCATTTATCATCAATATCCAAATCTCTGATGCACATTCAAGATTTGAACAGCATGAGTGGCTTTTATACAACAATTGTTTTTACAATATTGGATGATATGAGCAAAGAGGCTGGTGCCTGGTTTGTTGACCGATATTTCTAATTTGTTTGTTTTATTTCTAATTTGTCTTTGCTGACATTTGTATTCTGACCTGCTCCAAAAAAAATGGGTGGCTAACATTTAAATATTAAAACCAGAAATAAGAATGATAAAATATGAATAATGTAAATATAATAACAGACTAAAAGTGGTGGGACATAAATAGTGATTAAAAACTTAAATTACCCCAAATTTTAACATTAACATATCAATTTTAAATAAATGTAACAATAAATTTTTATTAAGTGCTATTTTTGGAAAGAAAGAAAGAAAGAAAGAAAGAAAGAAAGAAAGAAAGAAAGAAAGAAAGAAAGAAAGAAAGAAAGAAAGAAAGAAGGAAAATAATGCCTTGGATTTAGATGTAATTTGTTTGTTTGATTATTTGACTGGACGTATGTGCCACATTCCTTATAACTCACTTTGAGTAATTTACCATGTCTTCTAAAATAAAAATATATCAAGTAATGAACAGGATACAATTGTATTTTCTAGGCACAATAAATAAACTCAGTTCAAACATAACACCAAATTCCAGGAATACTTTATAATACTTGTCCCCAAGCCCAGTGAGGTTGAGATCAATAGATTTCAGAGGAAAGCAATTCCAAAAAAGAGGATCAGCAATTATAAAGTCTTCCTTCTAAATTTCCTGAAAGTAAGATTCCCGGTGTAACAGGACTTGACAGAATCTCTTCTGCTTAATATTAATAGTTGGGCATAAATAAGTGGGAATTCTGAAGATATTCAGATCCTGAACCATGCATGGAAACTTGCAACCAATGCAGCTCTCATAGTAGAAGTGCTATGGGCAAATCATCATCGGTTCATAAATACTTGAGGTGGTACATTCTAAACCAACTATAGCTTCTGAATGGTATTTATGTGCAACATATTGCAGTTGTTCAAACAACAGAGGATCAAAGCATGAATGACTTTTATTCCAGGTTATCACTGAGGCACAAGATGAAGTGGAGGAAAACTGGTCATTGTCACAGTTTCAATTTAATCCTTCAAGATTGCAACCTATTCAGAATGGGACAGCACAGTGGTGTTCTGAATTAGGGTTAGAATCTCCCTAGAATCAGATGGTTTTCTAAACCACTTAATTTTGTTAGTATTAAGCTTAGCTTTATTTCTTCCCATCAAGATGACCCTAATTGGAGCAGAACATTGACTGTATAATTTTATTGCTTATTAACCCTATTGTAAAGTTGAATAGTATCAGCATATACATGATACTCATCCCTATATTGAAAGATAACCTCCAGCAGTTTTATGTATGTCTGTTTATTTTATTTTATTTTTCTTATAGACTAGCATAAATCTTATAGTATAACAGTCCCCCTAAAATAAAAATAAGAATAAAAAATAACGATGGTGGAATAAAATAAAGATATAGGGATTCAAATCCAGCAGAGACCTATAAAATTGCAATCAATTTTAGAGTCAATAGTCTGAATTATATAGGAAATAAAGATAGATAACTATAAAAACACATAAGAAATACTAGGATCTAATAAACTGTATGAGATGTACAGCTATACTATTTATTTATACTATAAATACTATACTATACTATATATAGTATACTATATATATACTATACTAACTTACACTAAGGCTAATACTGGGGTGTATTGGGATTGTCACAGTTATGATCCAACAAACTGTAACAAAGAAATAATAAAATAAGATAAATGTGTATATTAAAAAGGAAAAAGGGTGGGAAGGAAAAGAAAGAAAGAAAGAAAGAAAGAAAGAAAGAAAGAAAGAAAGAAAGAAAGAAAGAAAGAAAGAAAGAAAGAAAGAAAGAAAGAAAGAAAGAAAGAAAGAAAGAGATTATGGAATATACTTAAATATGGGAATGTAGGTAAGGTTCAGCATCACCTCATTTGGAGGAGTTGTTTATATTTTATCATATCATATCAACCATTTTATGTTGATGTTAAACAGAGTGGGGAGAACTTTAAGCCCTATGGATGGACAATTGATATAGGATATCTCACTCCCCCATTCCAGTTAGTGTAGCAAGTCAAAACCATGCTTTGAAGCAGAAAGGTTTGCATAATCCAATAGCTGCTTGGTTGATTTCTTCCTTATTTGTTTAGCTATGGAATCCAATCACAAATTACAATTATAGTAGCTTTTGCATTTGTGTCAGAAGCACCAAGGCACTTCTGGGTTGAAAGGATTAGCCAGTGACATCACTGTTGTCCTGGGGATCCCTAGTTGGGGACTCCTTTCATGTCTCCAGCAGGAGCTGGAGTGAAGGATGAGAACTCCATCCCACCCCATGGCAGGTCTCGAACGTGGGTTTACTACTCTCCTGCCCAGCTCCCCAACCACTTGAGCCACCGTGCTCAGTGGTGGAATTCAATTTTTTTTACTACTGGTTCTGTGGGTGTGGCTTGGTGGGTATGGCTTGGTGGGTGTGGCACGGGAAGGGCACTGTAAAATCTCCATTTCCTCCCCACTCCAGGGGAAGGTTACTGCAAAATCCCCATTCCCTCCTGATCAACTGGGACTCAGGAGGCATAAAATAGATGGGGTGGGGCCAGTCAGAGGTCACATTTACCAGTTCTCTGAACTACTCAAAATTTCTGCTACTGCTTCTCCAGACTGGTCAGAACCTGCTGAATACCACCTCTGCTCTTGCTCCATTCTAGCAGCTAACAGGATTAAAAAGACAGAATAAAATAGTGAATCAAGATTTTTTTTTTAAAACCCACAGAAATAAAACATAAAATACAACAACATGAAATACAACAGGGTCAAATCGCAGCATAGTCAAATTTCCAAACTAAATGGGCACATTCAATATCCCAGCCCAATGCCTGGCAAGGAAGCTATATTTTTAGAGCTTAATGGAAGACTCACAAGTTTGGTGCCATCCAAATGTCTAGAGGTGTATTTTTCAAAGGACAAACACTTTGCAGGCCCCATCAGATGACATTGTTTCCCAGAGGGAATCTGAAGCATGCCCACTTTGTTGAATTTTGTGGGATGGGCAAGACACAGTCAGAAACAGGCAGTCCCACAAATAACAAAACAACTGTTGCAATAACAGATGTGTATGTGCAAATAACATGATGAGCATACAAGAGGCAGAACTTGTCTCGCATGGTATAAAGCTCATATGCCTTCCCTTACTTCTTGCAGTTGCCTACTGCTAGAAATAGTGGTTAAAATACAGTATCTGTAAAGTAAGCTGCCTACAGAGTATCATTTCACCATCGTATTTTGCAAGAGGCTATTAAATCTAATACAGAAATAATACCTTTGCAGCCAGAAAATATATTTCATAGCGGATTTGTTTTGTTTTGTTTTAATTATCAGACAGACGCACTAGACATATACTAAACACTTGGATTGCGTAGGAACCACTTGTTTTATATGACTCTCTTTTATTTAGAATGTGGGTAGGAGAGTTTTGTTACTCCAGGATTTGTCATCGGTCAGGAACACGAAACACTGCTCAGATAATGCTTTGTATAATCTTGCATTAGTCAGTTGGAGGGGCTAAGTAATGGCTGGTTTGTGATGATGTTCCTTGCATGTCTCAACATTTTATGGTTAGCACAAGGGTAGGTGAGTGCAGGTTAGATTGAATGAGATGTTGGGGATATTGTGTGAGATGTTAAGAGAGTGGGGAAAGGGAGATACGGACGTGGTTCTAAAGGTGTTAAGATGGGTTATCGGAACATATTTTTAAAATCCATTAAAAACATTTAATAAAGCTGAATAAAAAAAGATTGCAGCCAATTTAATGCCATCAAGAAATTCTGACAAGGTCCTTTCTGTCCAAAAAAAGACAGTGCTACTATCAAATGTACTGACCTGTTTCACAACAGAGCTTTGATTGTTTCCTCATTATAGTGACATACACTGGGAACACACTGATTACAGTCAGGGAAGGCAGTTTAGTTACTGCCTGTGTTTTCTTAGGAGACCGAATGGGACTTTTTTTAAAAAAAAAATTGAGCACTAAAATTAATCAGATTGCTCAGTTGGCAGGACATTATGACAACTTTTGGAATATGTCATTTATCACTATACTAGTTCTCTGTAAACTGTAATAATGCCCAGTGGAGATCTGTTGTTTTCCAACTCATAAATGGCTTACTGAAAATTAAATATTTTTCCTCCAGAGAATATGAGAAAACACTTTCACATCTCCTAACACCACTGCAACATGGAGACACAACTCTTTCCATATCAAGACCAAGATCCAGCTTTTGGATGACTTGCTAAGTTAGGGTTTCTACCTTTACTGACTTTAAATGTAAATACAGACAAGGCAAAGAGGAAGCGATGGGTCAAAAATAGAACTAAATTGACATCACACACATAATTTTTTTAAAAAAAATATTCCATTCTGGCATGCTAAAGATTAATATTTGACTTGCCTCCAGAAGTTGTGAATGCTCCAACACTGGAAGTTTTTAAGAAGATGTTGGTCTGAAGTGGAGTAGAGTTTCCTGCCTAGGCAGGGGTTGGACTAGAAGACCTCCAAGGTCTCTTCCAACTCTGTTATTCTATTCTATTCTATTCAATAGAATAAATTAGAACAGAATAGAATAGAATAGAATAGAATAGAATAGAATAGAATAGAGGGCCCACACACAGAAGCTTTTAGTACACATCATTCATGCTATGTGTTGCATTTGGAAGTTGCAGTGTGGTATAGGATTTTGCTATTCTTTTTAGTGGCATTCAGACCATGTCTTCTTATTTTGGTATTTGTCATAATTGTGTGTGTTTAAAAGATCTGCTCCTTGGACTTCTACTGGCATTGTTTGGTAGAGTTGAAAGCATCAGTGGATACAAGAGTTCATTCACTTTACTAGGTATGTCTAGTTTGATGAAGAGAAGGACCAGGGGAGACATGATAGCAGTGTTCCGATATCTCAGAGGGTGCCACAAAGAAGAGGGAGTCAAACTTTTCTCCAAGACACCTGGGGGCAGGACAAGGAGCAATGGGTGGAAACTAACCAAGGAGAGAAGCAACTTAGAACTAAGGAGAAATTTCCTAACAGTAAGAACAATTAACCTCTGGAACAGCTTGCCTCCAGCAGTTGTGAATGCCCCAACCCTGGAAGTCTTTAAAAAGATGTTAGACAGCCATTTGTCTGAAATGGTATAAGATTCCTGCCCATGCAGGGGGTTGGACTAGAAGACCTACAAGGTCCCTTCCAACTCTGCTATTGTATTGTATAGTTAGTGTTTAGTCAGATAAAGCTTTCCAGACTGTCGAGTCTAGCATTTTGTTTCAGTGACCTGGCCATTCCCCGCAAGAAACCTTCAAACAGGAAATGAGCTCCAGAGCACTTTCTTGTTCATGTTTTTGAAGGGGTACAGACTCCAGTAAAGAAGATAATATATTGTTACCAAGCTACTAGCCACTGATACCCTTAATCTAAAAGACAGTTTTGTGTAGTATCAACGGTGCTGGACTAGAAACTGTGTCCTCCCTAAGGCACAGAAAACAGCTGGATGACCCTGAGCGAATCATCTCACAATTTTGTTGAAGAGAAAATAGGAGAAAGAAGCATTATTTATACCATCTTGAGTTACAGAACATAATAGCAGAGTATAAAGAAGATAAGCAAGTAATATCTAAGCAGCTTCCAAATTTCTCTTTAAAGCTCTCCAAGCTGAAAGTTTCTACTGTCTTGAGTGAAATATGAAATGATATTTCCTTCTCAGTTTCACTGGATAACTTGCACTTTCATAATTGAAGAGAGAGAGAGACAGAGAGACAGAAAGAGAGAGAGAGAGAGAGAGAGACAGAGAGAGACAGAGACAGAGAGAGACAGAGAGACAGAGAAAGGGACAGAGACAGAGAGACAGAGAGGTAGTGTGGAGTAAATATTCCTGACTTAGTTTATGAACCCCACCCCTGCATATCTAAATTAATACTGTTAAAGCTACAATTGAATCTCCTCTGTTGTTTGGCAAGGGTTAGCACATTTGAAATGAATTAAGCAGATGATGATGATGATGATGATGATGATGATGATGATGATGATGATGATGATGATGATGATGATGATGATGATGATGATAGTAATAATAGTAATACTATCAAGAGGCTTGCAGTTTATGCAATAGCTTTCATGGTAAAGTCCTTGGAACATGGTGACAAAGAAAATAGAAATACAAAAGTGTTTTGACAGCATCCAATATAACAATATGTAAAATACAAAAGGTTAGGATATACAGTATAGAGTGCAATCCATGAGGATCTTTTCATATCTTAGCACCACTGAAAACTGATATGAGAGGTGAGCAAGGGGAGGACAGCTGTGCTTTTTGTTTCTAAAGTGGCTCAGTCCAACAACACTGAGCTGTTACACAACTTTCATTGGGACCTAACGTAAGAGCCCTTTCTGGAATATCATATCCAGTAGCTGTGCAGCTTCCTGTTATAACAGCTGGGATAAATCCCCCTTTCTTTCAAATGCAAACTAGGGGAAAGCGATAACGTTTTTTGGCCAGGAGATTATTTTAAGCATGCAGATGATATAAATATTTGCTGGTGATGAAACAGACTGAGGTAATTTCCATGATTTAGGCAAATCTAAATCCACATTATTTTTCTTCTGCTTACATACGCAATCAAAACATCCTGTTTATGTTGTGCTTCTTATTCATTGATTCCTTTAGCCCAGGATTGTTATTACCTTCTTGACTTAAACAGACACAGTGTCATTATCATATGGGGTAAGATAGTTATCCTACTAAGCACATTATGTTTTAGGAAGGGTGACAAATTGTAGGTTATTGTGGTTATTTTTACAAAAATACAATTTATTATTTTTCAGAATAGACCCTCAATTAATGGAGGACACTTACTCTCTAGTTAATCTCCCTCTATGGTCAGAGGATAGCAAAGATGAAAAGGAAGAATAGAAAACAGAGCTGGTGTCTTCCTTTCATGCTCCCTTCCTTGCTTCTCACAGAAAAAGCATTCAAGTGAAATAGAACCCAACTTGATTCCCTCCAGATATGCTGAAAATTCCTAGAATTTCTGATCAGCATGTAGTTCCAAGACATCTGGAAGGATCAAGTTGGGGAAGGCTACTCTAGGATTTTAAGCCTTCTTTTCCAGTGCATATAACATCTATTCAAGGGAAACAACAAAATATACCTTCTATTAAATATTTGCTACTTAGTTACACAGACTTATTATGTTGCTTCCATTCCAGATGACTCTAAGTGGTCATAATTAAGATGGCCACTTAGATATATTTAAGACATGGTTACTATATGTTGACTTGCAACAAATCATCTATCTTCTTTGCTGCAATGTACTCTGTTCTTAACTTGTGCTTACATTTTTCAACAGTATGTAACAGTACCAGGAAAAAAGAATATAAATGCTTCAGACAAATTCTTAAAATCCAGCATGTAAATGAGGATATGCTAGTCTGCTTTGCCAGTCACTGTTGATTGGTTAGTGTTGCTGATAAAACTTTTTATCTCTTCTGAAAGTTTAGGATCAGAGTTAAGATTAGGGCTGGCAAAGTTTGATAGCAAATATAGTCAGAGTATATGAAGAACATTTGCTTCTGAATCACGTTCAGCTGCAAGAACTAACTAAAGCTCTATGGCAATGGTGTCGAATGTTTTTCTGCTCAGGTGTCAAAAGTGTTGTGTGCATGCGCCCATAATACAACGCCTTCCCCCCTATGCATACATGCATGCATAACACACACACACCCACACTGTGTGTATGTGCACAGGCCTCACTGAAGCCTCTAGACTTCCAGTAGGCCCGTTGGGCTGGATTTGTGGCTGGATTGCCACCTCATGTTGTAAAATTGCCCATAATAATGCTTTCATTACTTCACGCAAGCCCAGTAGCCCAAAGCTTGCCTTTCTAATACCACACTAGGTTATTATAGGAGAATTTGGAGTTAGATTCACACAACAACTATCTAGACACATTTGTTATACATACATTTGTTCAGTTCTAGCAGGTTATATGACGACCTTATGTTTTGTAACTAAATTGTAGAGCTAAGTGTGTTAGGTGAGCCCAGGTAGATTGTCTTAGGGTTCCTTTTGCTATAAATCCAAAAAATTGTTTTTCATCTATTTGATTTTTTCCTCTTCTTTTCCTGGAATAATCTGGCCGATTTCACAATCAATGCTTCATGATTAATGTACCCTTAATCTGACTGCACATGTTCATAAACTCCCTTCAAGCTTTACCAGATGTTGAACACATGAGGTTTTCTTTTTCCTCAATCTGACATACTTAACATCTTGACCAGAATTGAAACTCTACAGAACTGGCCCTTTCTACAGACATGTCTTCTTGAGGTTCAGGCAGTCACCAATGATCCAAACAAATCAAACCTCACATTTAACTTTCTTTACAGTGAAATGTTATCGGATTCTCTCCTCCACCCCTACAATTCCCGACACATACTCTCTTATTAAAAACAGAGCTTTGCCTATCCTAGTTTTTCAATGACAAGAGCAGAAGAAGAAAGTACTAACACCAGGTAAAACCAGTATCCCAATTTCTGAGTTGAATTGAATTTACAAAAGTTTTCTTCCATTGAAAAATATTGAAGCTTATTTTTCCTATAGCAAATCAGAGGGAAATACAGATTCTCTTATAATTTTACAAATTCTTTTAAATGTCTTTTGGCAGTCCAGGTAGCTGCTGCAATGCCAGAGAAGATGCAGTCACTATTGTTTTTGGTTCTGTGTTTTGTGTAATTCGGCAACTATTTTGACTACATAGTTTTCCTCATGAGGTTTCCCCCCAGCCCTCCCTTGTAATTCAAGCCAGGAAAGTTGCAACTAGTTGCAAAACAGAGTACTGGACATTTATAAGCACACTCAGTGTTTCTGTAGAATTTCACTGGAAATTTCTTCTCTGGAAAAAAAGGGGGAAGATTGAAATTGATTAAATATTTTAGCTTACCTATATAGTCCTGAGTTTGGATGATGAAGATAGAAGGATTTTGGAATGAAGCAGGAAAGAGAAAAAGGGAAGAGAAATCTGAAACAGAGAGAAAGCTGGAGGCTCTTTGTTGTAGAACGAGAGGAAAATATTGGTAGAAAGTGAGACAGAGGTACAGATAGTCTGTTCTTTAATTCTTGTTTATGCAATGGTATGCAGGCAGGCAATAGGCAGTGTAACCAAGGGTAAAGTCCTGATTTTACACAAAGAATCGGGGGCGAGGGGAGTTTATAATAAAGAAGCTACATTTGCCTTTGCTTTGCCTTAGCAAAAATAAGTACTTCGATGTAAATAAATTAATGTCCCTCCCCCCCCCCTCCCAAAAAAATATCAAAGGAATGAATGAAAACTGTGTGTCAGTTTCCTGAAACAATGGAAGACATTCAGTAGCCTATTGAAAACAAAGAGATTCTTACCGTTTTGTCAATGGGAAGTTTGCCTGTATGACTGGCAATGTAGTACCAGTCACACAGAATATGCCTTGTAAATACTGAAAGGTCCCTGTTCAGCCCTCTCTATTAAATATGATTAAAGTGCTGGAGAATGGTGGTTATCCTTTGTATTTCATGTGGCTGAACAATTTCTTCTTTGTTCTTGTCGGAGATCATGAGGTTTTGAAATTATCATATGTAAAGATGATGCCATGCAACTTTCATGACATAAGGGCTGCCAAACACTTTGAAGATAAAAATACCTCATTCAAAGGCTTTGGTCAAGAGGAGTTATTGCCATGCATATAGGTAGCAAGGCATTCTTGATGGGCCTCCGGCCTCTAAAGCCAGTTGGAATGCCCACTGAATGGAAGGCTTGGATGAATCAGTTTGCCCATATTTCTTTTGCTACAACCAACAAACTAGGAAATGCAGATAACCAGCATCATAAGTGCCACTTCAATCTGCTTTAATTACAAACCACAGCAGAAACGAAAAGCCCAGACAAGTTTGTTCAGCTGTCAGGAGAGAGGGAGACGGAGAGAGAGAGATAAAAATGTTTTATTCAGCTCTTTGGCCCCAAAACAATATAATTACATTGGGCAACACCTGCGGGCTTCATCCAAACCTATGCAGCTGGAGACAGACTTAAGTATTCATTTGCAATCGCAACAGAAAAAAAAGGTTATATTCCACATGGCACTGTTCTAAAAATACAGGAACAAAGAGACAGGAAAGAAGAGAGTGGGGGGGGAGAAGAGAAGGAGGAACATTATTTTCTTAGGGCAAGCAAGAATTGGTGCTGGGTTCATCTTTGAAGAAGGCACAGTGTCTCATCAGTTACTGAGTGATATTTCACACTGGATTCCACTGTTGAACCCCAGTCCTGATTCAATATGGAGTAAGGTGAACTGTATCTCCATCTCCATTTCTGATCATATATTGGAAGAGGGTAAGGGAATGTGAAAAGTTAAATAATTGCACAAACTCCTGCTGGAGAAATTATTTCCTCGTGTTTTTCCTTTACATGACCATGGAATATTTTCATGAATATTGACAAGAGATTTTGATCCAGGAATGGCCACCCAAATATCATTGCCTGCCTGCCCCTCTCTCTGTCTCTCTCTCTGTCTCTCTCTCTGTCTCTCTCTCATTATTCTTTCTACTTCCATAATACAGAAATACCATAAGTGCATTGCCCATATAGTAACAACCAAGCACAACAGGTTACAACAGCCTTAGGAAAACCTTGTGATTTCCAGAAGTAGGAAAAAAAATCAGCCATTAATGGGAGAGGCACTCTAAAAATAATCCAATGAAAATTATGAACCCCCTACTGGGAATAAAATATTGTCAGTACTTTAGAGGAAATAGGTATTTACTTTAGAGGATAGAAAGAATTATTCTCATCATATCAAGAATTCTATGCTGACTCTACTTGTTAGAAAGTTCCATGATCTAATGCAATTTGATCTAAGCTATGGCTATTCTTGACTTACATCACAGGTCTTGTGGCACTAAAAACGCCTACTCTCTCCTAGTATTTCTGTGTTGTTAGGCTATGCTAGCTTTTTTCTCTTCCTGGAATACAATTTGCAGCCTCTCATCTTTTTTTATGAGTTACTGGAAGATCTTTCCCTTACGGATATTCTTAGGATTTTTTTCCCCGTGAACATTAATACTTTTGAAATACCTTCAGGCATCTATGGGTCTGGGAATTCTAAAGTTTTATTCTCTATGTCAGCATGGGATAGGACTCTGGTAAATTTCAGGCCTACAGCCATTTCTCTTTTGGATTTCAGGCTTGCCACACTTTCTATTATTCTATTATGCATTTTCTATTGTGGGAAAATGGGAGGGGGGATTGTACAGAGTTAGATGATATGTAGCCATAACAAAATTCTTTCTAGAAAGCCAAGGTCATTCCTTGTCTCTGCACCTCTGCATCTGACCGGAGCTGGATGGGTGGAAGCTGCCAGCATGGCAGTGGAAGATTGGACTATGTTATGGACTTTTGGATGTGGGGGCAAGATCTTGAACTTTCAACAATGGGAAGCCTTCAGATTCAGTTTTTCCCAGTTGTGCCAACATGGCTCTCTTAATAAATTGGAACTTTGAGGAATCATTGGCCTCGGACTCTGATTTAATTTTGGATGTTATTTGGAACCCTGACATAGGATCCTCTACTCTTTTATTATCATTGTACTTTCATTCCCAGACAAAAATAGATCGGCATTATTTTCCCTGTTGTTTTAATTTCCAAAAGAGTTTGAGGCACTGTACAACAAATCTGCAGGTGCCCCCAGCAGCCAAATTTCTCAGGAAGACTTTTAGAGGAGTGAAGAAGAGAAATAGCTGGATAAATTTAGGGGGGGGGAAAACTCTCTGGCTTTGAATTTGTAACCTCTCTACAGTGTGGAATCCCAGAGCAATGGACTAACTGAGTATCACCACTGGTTGCCCTTTTTTAAACTCTGCACTCAGGGTGCTGCAATCTAGTTTGTTTTGAACCAAATGTTTTAAAATTATGTTTGACAGTCACAGGGGGTGGGTGGGGAATGAGTTGGGAAAGATAAATCTGAAGGTGTTACAACTCCAAGGACAGAAAGCAACATTTCCAGTTCCAGTTAATGACCACATTCAATGTTGAGGTTTCTTAGGGATAAAATGACAAATCCCATCCTATTCACTCATGACTCATTCTATAGTCTTTCCCCTCTTTAAATGTCTTTAGTTGGTATTTGAAGTGGGGAAAGACTATAGAATGATTAATCTTCCCCCAATGTATTTCTGAAATAGAACAAATATATTTTACGTATATGTATTATACCAACCAGTACATACAGCTTGGCCAATGGATCTCAATGGAAGGTGATACAATAAAATAAATTCAATGGCATGTTAAATGTGATTGGCAGGTATTCAGCAAGCTAAGCATAATTTTCAAGAACAACCTCACCCTATGCCCAAAGAGAAAAGTTTTCCATCAGTGTGTGCTACCTGCACTATGCTGGTGAAACATGGACACTAACCTCAAAATCGACACAAAAACTACAAGTGGTGCAAAAAGCATGGAAAGATACATGCTCAGCATTATAAGACAAGATAGAAAGATCTGCCCATGGATTAGAGAACAAACAAAAGTACAAACAATATTATAAAGAGAGTAAAATAATTGAAATGGAAATGGGCTGGTCACACAGCAAGAAGAACGGATGGCAGGTGGACCAAGGCAGTCATATGTGGAATGAACCCCGCTTGATAAAAAGCATCCATGAAAGAGACCTAAAACAAGACAGATCAATGACATCAGCAAGTATTGTGGGTCCAATTGGCAAAAAAAAAAAAAAAAAGAGCTCAGGACTGTATTGGTTGAAAACAGACAAAAGAGGCCTTTATCCTGCAGTGGATAAAATGATGAGGAGGATATGTATTTAAAAAAATGCCACTTGAATACCAGGATGTCATGAATTTCTTCCAAGTTTATACATATCTGTATATGAATGAAAGGGATTGGTGGGGAAAAATACTTAAGTTTAGGCTGAAAAAACTAAAACCAGGAAATTGTGGGTCAAAGTCTAGCACAGTAGTGTACTTTTAAAAAAATCTTCACCATATTAAAAGGTATTCAAAAAACTAGATTGGAAGAATTTAATGAGCAGCTTAATGCTCTATTTGACTAAAATATTTTACGTATTTTGTGATTCAGGATGAAGTAGAAGCCAACTTTGAACGTGTTTGTGTATTAATCATTAGGCTGGCTTGTTTCTTTTGCTGTATAATGGAAAGAAAGAAGAGCATAGAGATAGGTATAATATAAATTACATAATCTGAAGTAGGACAGAACAAAATGAAAGAATATTAATCATGTTAAGCTCATAAGAGCATAAACTCTCTTGCTGGAGGGGAGAGTATGTGTTTCATGCTGTCTATTAGTTCTGTTTGGAACAATGGATTTGTAATGTTCCAGATTAGAAATTGGAACACTAGAAACCTGGATAATGGGGCAAGACAGAAAATCAGTCTGAAAGTTTAAGTTGTTTTTATTCAAGACAACTTTTAAAACATAGATACATTTATGCTCATGTTTAATTTGTACCTACCCAAAGGTTAGCTAAGGTTGCTGTCTTAAAAAAAAATATTATACACTTCTATTGCATGACACAGGCAGGTAAGGACATCCTGCATTTGATGTCACTCAGCAAGTCAAGGAGATCTGAATGCCAAACAAATCTTCAAAAGTACAGATTCTTCCATGTAATCATGATGGGTAATAATTTCTGACCCCATTATTTAATGGTGGAAAAATGCTGTTACTAAGGAGCTCGGGGTGATCATGACATGAAAAATGAAATAAGGATGGCATCTGAAGGGAATGGGTTATACTAATAAGGAAAAAAATTCAAGAGCGAGAGAGAGGAAGTAGAAAAGTGACCTAGGATCTAGAATGAATTGTGTTGTTGAATCAAATGGGAGAAAAATGACCCCCCTGCTATCACATTTAGTTCTTTTTAAATTAAATGAACCTTTACAAAGAGAACAGAGATAAATGGACAGTGCTTAACTTGGAGGGATATAGCTGGTTGATCTTACACTATCTTTTACCCATAAATTATCTTGACTTAGGGTTAGTTGCTGGTCAAATTTACTTTTGAAACCAACTTTTTCTTTTTTTTAAACAGCACAGTTGCAAAATTCCAATCTCCAGATTGGAGGAAGGGTTTTAAAATGACACATTCAGTTCAAAATGACAAATGCAATTCAGTGGTTTGAACTGGTGATGACTGCCCAAGAAAAGTGTTTGGACAACTCTTGGCAGCAAAACGCAACAGACAGTTATTATTGCAAAAAATATTCAATAAAATCCATGTTAAGTATTAGTAAGAAAAAAGGCAAGAGTAGTGCTTTAAATATAGCCACATATTTGTAAAAACCTGTGGTGCGGCCATATTTCTGGAAGCTGAAGATTTAGCTGTACAAGAAGAGCAACTAGAATGATAAAAAGTGGCAGAGCCACTTAATAAATAAAAGTTTTAAGGAGGACCTTCTGGAAACACGGAAACAAGTGTTGGAGAATTCACAGAAGACTGAGGAGCTGGAAGGGGGGCTGGCTGGGGCAAAGGGAGAACTTAAAAATGTCAACATTGAAATTGCAGATTTGTCTGGTCATATGTCTAGGATGGATTTTGAAAGGCTGTCATATTTTTTAAGATTTCAGAATGTTTCTGAGGAATCTGGTGAATACCTTCCTGATCTCATGAGCACAATTTTAGCAGAATAATTACAGAAACCTAAAGATGAGATCAGGGGGGATATTGACCTAGTCTACAGAATAAATTCAGCATATGCCAGGATAAATGAAGTACCCAGAGAGATACATATTAAATTTGTTAGAAGGTCAACTAGAGAGGGAATTTTGAAGGCGCAGAGAGGGGGGCCGTTAATTTACCAACAAAAGGAAGTCACCATCTTGAGGCAGATTCCAAAAAAGATTAGGGAGGTGAGAAGGAAATTTTCCTTCTTATCCAAAAAATTGTATGACCACGGGATTTGGTTCAAGTGGGTGATGCCGGAAGGGATGTTGGTCTTCTGGGATGAAGGAAGAGTGAGGATTAAAACAGTTGCTGAGGCGGAAGCCTTTCTTAAAAAACATTCCTCTATCCTGGGGGAAGATCCAGGGGGGACGGAGGGGGCCACAGCCCCGCCCGCTGGGGGCCAGGGAGGAGAAAAAGAAGATACAATTGCCAAGAGACTTAGATCGAAAAAATAACTTTGCTTTTTTTAAAAATTATTATTAATATTGCTTAACCTTATGTCTGGATGTTTGTACGTGACTGCTAGCATAGAATGGAGAATTTAGGAATTTTGTACTTATTTTCACCTTGTAGTACTTTTGGAAAAATGTTTTTTTTTAATGTTTTATTATGAAGCCCTAGAAGGGCCAATGATCCCGACGCGAAAGTTCTTAATATGTTTCTATATCCCTTACCCTACCCTTTTCGAAAATTGTAAAAACCAATAAAACTTTTTCAATATAAAAAAGTGGCAGAGCAACTCCTTTGTGAGAAAAATTACACTGGCTGAGCTTCCTAATCTATACTAAAAAAGCAAAGGAAGATTGTCATGAGAGAGTTATAACATTTAGATAGCATGCAGAAAGTAAGAGGAAGAGAATGATTTTCTGCTGGGGTCAGCAGTAGAAGTTTCAGAATGTCTGAACAGAGCTGATCAATCAAAGAAGATATCATGGACAGATTTCATCTCATAAGATGAAATAAGGAACACATTTTGGCCAGCACAGTGCTGCAGGAGGCCATCCAGGCTGAAAATGGACCGACAGGGTGCTGCAGGAGATTTTAATTATATATCTAAGACAGGGGTGTCAAACTGGATTTCTTTGAGGGCCAGATCAGCATTGTAGTTCTCCTCCATGGGCTAGCCAAGTGTGGTGGAGACAGGATGGATGCTTCCTGCAGCAAAATGGGGCACAGGGGGCTGTGCACAGCCCCCTCACACCCCATTTTGCTGTGGGAGGCTTCTGTTGGCCCATGGAGGAGAACTACAATTCTGATCTGGCCCTTGAAGAAATCCAGTTTGACACCTCTGCTTTAGATATATAATTAAAGTCTGTGGTAAGAAAAGGCAGGACAATATAGACCTTTGGTCTGATCCAGTTGGAGTCACCAGATCCTTTTCATCTCTCAATTTTTCTCTGCTTTAACCAAGGGCCTTGTTTAAATATTCTCTACCCACATACACTTTTGTCCCTTCTTCAACAGCTTCATCAGCTTCTAATCCACCATATGTCACATAGAGGTGCCTCTATGGCTCAAAATGAATGGCTCCAAAAAAAAAAAAGACTACACACATCTCTTCCATATGAAAACAACATATTCATTACAATTAACTGGAGAAGTTCATTTCTCCAAAACTTCTAAATCTAGTTGCTAGCCAGGTTTAGACCAAAATACTTTTTTCTTTGGTGGACTTGCTTGACTAGCATTTTTTTTTTTTGCGGGTGTGTATGTGTGCGTAATTCATTTATCTGTCTGGCCAAATTCGCAAAGTTAGTTACTGTGCATTTTTAAAATTATTTATATAAAATTAATGTAACTTCTCTCTTGTTATTTTCTTTTTCACATGTTCATTCTGTGTATTATTTCAATATTGTAATCAATGTGTAATGAAGGAAATTGTATAAGCAATGGTGATCCTTATTGTAATAGAGTTTTAACTCACCTTTTTAATATATATATAAGTCACCCAGTTGGCCTTTGTGCTTAAGGCAGGCCTAAAACTCATGATCCTCTGGTTTCTATCACAGCATCATGTACATTTTACCAAGAATACAATTGCTAGCATGTTTACTCAGATGTAAATCTTCTCTAACTTAAGTAGGATTTACTTTTTTACAGATGCACCATTTATATACACATGTGTAAGCCAGGAATGAAATCAAGCAGGTTCTGACAGGTTCTGGAGAACCTGTAAGCGGAAATTTTGAGTAGTTCAAAGAACTGGCAAATACCACCTCTGGCTGGCCCCGCCCCCATCTATTCTCTGCTTTTCGAGTCACAGCTGATCGGGAGCAAATGGGGATTTTGCAGTAACCTTCCCCTGGAGTTGGGAGCAAATGGGGATTTTGCAGTAACCTTCCCCTGGAGTTGGGAGGAAATGGGGATTTTGCAGTAACCTTCCCCTGGAGTGGGGTGGGAATGGAGAGTTTGCAGTATCCTTCCCCTGTCATGCCCACCAAGCCACGCCCACCAAGCTACGCCATGCCCACCAAGCCATGCTCACAGAACCGGTAGTAAAAACAAATTGAATTTCACCACTGGTGTAAGCCCATCGGCTGATAAGGAGGTTTGGGATATATAGATACCTTTAAAAAGAATTACTGTATGGACTTGCAGTTAAATCCATTTGTGAATAAGTTAACCCTCAAATTTACTGATATAGAAGTATAGATCAGATATATGGGTATTTATTAAAATATATTATCATATATAGTTACAGATAAATCAGTCATATATGACTGAACCGGGTCTTGGGGTGTATTTTGGCATCTAAAATTCTTCTTTTATCTGTGAATACAACATAATGCAATTTGTTTTAATGTGAGATTGTGGCATTCACATTTGAAGCAGAAAAATGCATTGCAGGCTTTACAATGCATTATAAGTTAAAATGCACTGATAATGCCTAAATAGCTATCATCACGTCTGTGACTGATGTATTTATATTCTGCTTTTGGTTTATCTTGAACTTTATGGCAAGGTGCAGACAGTGGATTTGAGCCTTGAGTTTGGTAAACTCAGCGACTTGCCTCCTGATATTGCTGTCACTTCTGTCAATGCAGAACCCAAGCATTTCAGGAGGAATAAAGCAAACTGGTTGTGGTTCCTCAGGCAAAGAAAGGCAGAATCTGCTCAACTGTCAAGGAAGGCAGAATCTAGGTATGAAATATAACATGGTCAGGCATGTTTTGACTACTTAGCAGCAAAAAAAAAAAAAATCAAATCATAATAGCACCAGAGCACTTGATGAAAACGTAATCTTACAAGTCTTCCAATCTAGAAACCACAGTGTGGAAGGCTAATCTTCAGGCAAGTTAGAACAACTTAAGCAGACAAGGCAGCACTCCAAAATTACAGATTTTCCACACAGGGACTCCTTTCTTCTTTTCCTGTCAGCCCAAGGGAGTAATAATACAGGTGTTTTTCTGTGTTTGGGCCAAAAAGGAGTTTCTCCTTCCCAGAAAACAAATGGGGCCGATCTATTTTTACATTCAGAAATATGGACTCTTAAAAAAAATCCCACTTGGCATATTGCAAAGATGTATGAGTTGGCATAAGGTTGCTATTTTCATTACTATGGTTGGTCACACAGTCATCAAATTTTAGACTGGATTTGCCATTTTTATCCACCTACTTAACTCCTTCCCAAGGACCTGGGATAGGCAGATGGTTGATGGTGTTAAACGTATCTTTGCGGGATGTAAGCAACAAAATAAAGCTGCCTTTTGCAATTGACTGATGATGAATTTGTCAATGGCGAAGGTGTTCGAGTAGGGCTCCATGTGTTTTGGGATTGCACCCTATATGCTTATTACTATTAGGACTGCCCTTGCTTTCTTTTTCCACAGTTCTATTTGCAAGTCTTTACGTTTTGCGATTTTTGTTTTGTTTTGCAGTTCTCTCTCTTTTGATCTGCTCTCTCCATACAACAAGATTCACTATCCAGAACTTTCTGTCTTTCTTATGAACAATTGTTAAGTCTGAGGTGACTAGAGAACTCTGCGAGTCAAAGTCCACACATTTCCAAGTCTCCAAGGTTGGATTCACTGATTTAAAAGATTCTAATTTTTTGAAACTGAGTGTCTTGATGATGGAGAAACAAGTATTCTGAGACCTCAGTTTTGCAGCGTTGCCTATTTTGTTTCTAAGGCAGAACACTTATGTTTCTGAAGGCAGAAGACCTAATAGCTGCATTTATTTATAAAATGGAAGCATGCATCTTGCGAATTACAAGATTAAAACCCCAGTTTTGGTGTTAGTTTTACCCCTCTTTTCACCGCCCAGAAGCAGACCATAGTGTGAGTAAAGGCTTGTATCAGTTCCAGCTGATACGTTGCTAATTATCTGTGGTCAATTTCTTCTGGCCTTCTGTCTAGGAAGAAAAAAATGCCAGAAATAGAAAATATGATTGTATGGTGTGCTGTTAATCATGTCCACCTTAGTGTGTTGCAGTCAAGGTTCCATAAATAGTAAATGATTTTGCAGTTTAGGAAACAAATGGAGGAAAGGGTTTGTCTGTTTTAAAGACATTTTTGTTGCAATAGTAATTTAACAGAAAAAACAACTACTAAGCATAAATAAAAAACATTATGAGAAAACTTTCTAGTGACACGTTCTCCTCTTGTTTGTTTATTACTACAACCTATATATTCTTTATGCTGAATATTGAAGATTATTACTAGTATCTCTTCAAACCTTTTTATCTATATTTTATTGTCTCATAATTTTCTTTCTTTAAACTATATTCCAAAGACATAAATTTGCCTTGCTATGTTATTCGTAGTGTATCAGACAGCATTGCTTTGGTTAGAGTTGTATTTTGTGAAATGACTTGTCTACTGTTAATTTTGCCATTTGCATATATTCTCCAATTTTTATCTCCTAGTCTAACATTGTCAACAAGATTCCCCTTTTCCAATGTGCCAAATTTATTCTCACAGCTGTCAGCCTATAGCTTAGTATTTTTCATTGATGTTTTCTGGACCTATGCTTCATAAAAATATTTGTGGCTTAAATTGGAATAATTAAATAACAGTTTCAGGAACTTACTTTGGCAGATACTCAAGGTTCCCGTTTATTTTTCTACTTTTTTTTCCTTTTTAATATGCTATGTCTTTATCTCTGTATTGAAAGAGTCTAAAACAAGTCAGATTTAGTTCTCTTCATTTCTTCAACTAAGGCTGAAAATACTGTGGATTCCATTTTAAAGATGGATTATGGTGTATATTTTTAAATGATGTGACCAAAATGATTTGGGGTTTTTTTCCTTCTCCAGATGGCTTTGGGAAACCTTTGAAATAACTGAACTTCATTTCTGTACTGATAAAATCTAATGGGCTATGTCTTCAAAAACTTAAAAGATGGTAATCCGCAGTGAGATTTTAATCTAGTCCTGAGAAATTTCACATATTGACATCTTTCCTTCCAAACAATTTTCTGATTTAAAAAAAAAAAAAAATCTATTATCTTGTCAAATTAAGAAAAAAAAAAAGCTGAAACCTTAAAAGGCTGCAAAATATTCTCTCAAATTTATACTAGTTTGTAATTATCCTTTCCCTATTGTGGTTTGCATGTACCTGCAATCAGATAATGGATATAATCTGAACCTGCTGGCTTTTATGCATTAGAACATATTGTGCTCATTTATGTTGGAATCTAGAATGGACTTGTTAAAGACCTTCCCTGTTTTAAACAGTAATCTACCATTTGGGGGGAAATTATAGAGTTCATGAAAGAAAGTGGCTAAAATTAACAGTTGTAAAAATATACCATAGTATTGCAAAATAATTTCGACAAAATGTTCTGCAAAGCCAAAAATCGGTGCCTGTGTATTCTATCTGAAATGTTTTGCAATTCTCAAGAGGAGAAATCCAGGCAGGGTCTCTTGTTCTGTAAGCAGAAGGAACACTGAAGACACAAATGAATGACAGAAATGTCTATTTCTAAATGACCAGAGTTGTGAGTTTCAAAACAAGTGCCAGAAAATTATTTTTAGGATAGGGAACCCATGGCTCTTCAAGATGTTCGGAAGCTGTAATTCAGCAATATCTGGAAAGCCTTTGGTTCCTCACCTATGGTTAGTTTTGTTACTTCATGTTTTACCAAGTCATAATAAAAGAGTTTACAAACTAGCATGAGTGGAGTAATAAATATAATAAAATAAAAGAGTTTAAAAACTCACTAGCATGAGTGGAAATTTATCAGAGGGAGATCCAATCTGGAAATGAGGTGGAATTTCCTGACACTCAAAACTATTAAGTAGCTGAACAGCTTGCCTGCCCGAATTGTGGGTGCTTCATCACAGGTGATTTTCAAGAAACGATTGGACAACTATTTGTCAGAGGTGTATGAGGGGGTGCACTGTTGGAGGGTGCACTATAGAAGACTTCCAAGGCCCCTTTCCAATCCTATGATTTGTTGGGTTCACTTTGCATTCCAAAAGCTAATTGATTTTCTTTCTTTTTTTCAGGATTGTGCCACTTCACTTAACTAGATATGTGACAATAATTTTGTAAACTGGAATGATATGTATTTCTCCTCCAAACTTGAGAATTTGTCAGTGTTGCATCACAGGCTACTATGTTGCTGTAGTGGGAAGATGTGATCACATCTACAGCTGACGCCTCCATGGAAATGCATGGAGGGAATTTTAGACATAGTGTTGAGTTGTACAAAGTTTAAAGCTAAGCCTTCAGTGATCCAAGATGCAATTCAAAGGATTTACATGCAAGGAAAGTCCATTTCAGTGTCCTTCATGTTCAGTGTTTACCCAGAGATACTGTTTACTATACAATGTGACATTAAGAGATTCTCAGACCAAATCTTATGGTTTTCCAGGTCACATATTACATTAAAGTGGGTGGTTGCAATTATAACATAAACTGATCGGGGATGTAAGTCTGGAATGTTTTGAGAGGCTCATAAACCTGAGCATAGTCACTTGTCAAAACCATCTGCCAGTCATAGCACTATCGATTGGTAGATGTCTCCCCACTGGCTGATGACTTCAGATGTAAAGTTTTCTAATGTAGTTCTGAATTGTCTGTAGATGTGTACATATTACAGACTAACAGAATTGTATGTCTAGTCCAACCCCCTATTCAAGCTGAAGGCCCTACATCATTTCTGACAGATGGCTGTCCAGTCTTTTCTTGAAAGACTCCAGTGATGAAGCACCCATAACCTCTGAAGGCAAGTTTGGTTGATTGTTCTGTCAGAAAATTTCTCCTTATTTCTAGGTTTAATCTCTCCTTGATCAGTTTCCATCCATTATTCCTTGTCTGGCCTTGGAAAGCAGGTTGAAGCCCTCCTCCGGGTGACAGCCCTCAAATATTAAGAACTCTGCTATCATGTCTCCCCTGGTCCTTTCTTCACTATCCCATGCCAAGTTCTCGCAATCATTCTTCATGTTTAGCCCGCAGTCCCCTGGAGCAACAAAGATGATTTTCTTTGTTCTTCTTTACACTCTTTCTAGAGTCTCACCACTTTTTTTATAGTGTAGTGACAAAAACTGGATGCAGTATTTTAGATGTGGTCTTACTAAGGTTTTATTGTCTTTTCATTTTTAATTGTAAAAGTTAAATGAAGTACCTTGTTTTTAACTTCAAGTGTAAATGACAATTTTTTAAGGCATTGTCTGAAAACCTAATTAAGGCAGCTCCCTAAAGATGGAAACAGGTTGTCTAAGAGCTGGATAGGTATTCCTTCATCCTTTCCCCCAATTGCTCATTTTTTCTTTCCCACTAAAAACATATATATTTGCTGTCATAACACTATACAACTTTACATAACCAGCCCCGTTTCACCACGTTTAGCTTATCTCACATGGTGCAACATGCTTTTAATGATTCTACTTAATGAGAGGCTATGCGAATATTTGCACACTAGTAATGAGTGAGTTGACCTAACAATGAATAAATTGCCTTGTATGGATTGTCATTTTTAAATGCCACTTAAAACACAGAAAATGGACCAAGTTGCCCACTTAATACCAAGTTAAACCAACACACAGAAAGACTATTGACAAACCAGTTTATACTAAATTAAACTTTATTGACTAAGGTTTGTTCTCCAGACAGTGTGATTTGATGAACTATGGCGGTATGCATGCAATCAATGAGCTTGACAATAGTTTTAAAAGTGAATGTCAAACAACTTAGTAAAACATATTAGATAAACATTTAAATCTGTGTTGCTGCAAAATGAAACCGAGGCTGCATGAACTGTGTTGAATTAAAAGGAACTGTGGTTGAAAATGGAAAATAAACACTGGTATATTTCCTTAGTATATATTTCAAATAAATTAGAATTGTATTCTTTAAGCCTCACTTACATCCTAACAAAAATGTGTGCAAAAATTAAAACTGTCATTAAGCAAAAATGGACTATCAAAAGTGAATTGAACCATGTTATTATTGAGCTAACTTATAAGTGAACAGCAAGTGTAACATTCTTGATATCTTGAAATCAGCATAGGGATTATTAGTACAGCTCAAAACAGTTTATGTAAGGATCTATTTACACCATCCAATGAGGTTGCAGTGCAGATAATTAATTTTTCCACCTCTCAAGTTATCACATGATAACTGACGTTACTGCACAATATGGATGTGTAATTTATCCTCAAGTCTCTCACATTATTGGCAGGTTAACAATCTTCCCTTCTCCCAGTACTACCATAATTGTTATTCAAGCATAAATTATAAAAAGGTGGAGAAACAAGCAGAATTCTTCCTTAATTTTAAGGAAATATAATTGATTGCAAAAATATGCGACTTTGGATGTTTTACTGACAAGTTTTATTGTGACAAAAGGTCTAGTTGGAATGCAAATGGAAGTTCTCCAACAGCCACCAGGACTTGCTTCTTAAAATATCCTTAATTCGTGAAATACACTTACTACAAAATATATGGAAATATTGAAATTCTTTACAAGTATACCTGATTTGTTTGCACTGCTGGAATCTTTTAATGTAAACATGATAGTGACCCATGATAACCCAGAATAGTTAACCATTTTATGGGTGTATCAGTGCACAACCACAAATAACTCCAGTTATCGTATAACAACCACAAATAACTCCAGTTATAGTGGCTGTGATTCCAACCACACAGTTGTCTGATCTGCTTCTGATGGAACCGAACTATGAAAAGATTTGCATCTAAAAGATGACCGCATCAGACAAACATTGTTTCATTTGTCCAGCTTCACATTTTATAGCTAGTAATTAATGAATGCTATGGTAGGGTTCACGCATGACACTGAGCCATTTTACAGTTTGTTGCTTAGTCTCTTATATGGTAGGATAGGCTTTGATTGCCCCCTGGCAAAGACAGTTGAAAATCATAATTTGTTGGTTTGCTAATTGCAACCACAGCTTCAAATGATTATGCATGTGAATGGATTGTCTATGGTTTCTAGTTGATTCCCAATTTAGTTTCATATCCCTCCCAAGCATCTAACTCAGGGCTGTCAGATTCACAGCCCATGAGCTGGATGCATCACCCAGTTTAGCAAAAGGGGGAAAAGTCTGGATACATCATGTGATGTGATGATGTGAATTTGACACTCCTGATCTAATCCATTCACAATGAAACATGGCAAAACCAAGGTTTAAAAAGGAGGGGAAACAGTAAGAATAAAACAAACAACCCATGATTTTTCTGATCATTTGCAAAACTCTTTCTGGCTTGTTTCAAGATGGTCACCCAACCATAGCTAAAATAATGAGACTTTGAATAGCATCCTATATGCAAGTCGGTAGAATCTTGCAGTAGTGGTAGAATGGAATTTAATAAAATTGAAAAATCCTTGAACTGATTCCTTAATGTAGGTTGGAAGATCTGAAACAGGAAGAAAATGGTCAAAGCATATTGGGTGGGCCTTGTCTGAAATGTAATTGATTGATTCCAGGGAAACAGATAATAACTGCATGACAAGTTCATCCCAGGAAATTGCCCCAAAGTGCACATTTTAGCAATGGAATGTTCTCAATAGAAAAATGATCAATATCTGACTTAAGGCTGCCAGTTGTTCAGTAAAAGAATGATTTCACTTTCATCCTAAACTGCCCCCCTCCCAAATTTATTTCAGTGTAACTTTTTTTTAGTATAACAAAAATGAACTTTTTTAGAAAAAAACATATTATAGACATACATTTTCTGACATTATATAATCTTTCTAAAACAAAACAAAAGACCAACTCCCCCCTACTGTTGTGTTGACTAAGATTTTCTTTTAAACCAGCTACTTTAAATACCACTATGTGCTGTTCTCTCTCATATCACCCCTGCTTCCCAGTTACCAGAAAAAAATCAACTTTTAATATATATATATATATATAATTATATATTGCTTGTTAAAATCTCCTGACTGAGATTGTTAAAGTACCACCTCCGTGGGCACCACATGAACACCACGTGCTAATGCAATTCGTATTTCATAGTCGCATTGACTACTGCAATTCCAAAGGACTAGATCTCTAAATCATCAGGTCGTGGTCTGCTGCTGGCTCGACTGCTGGCTCGACTTGGTGGCCGCTGGTCTACAGCCGTGAGAGGTTGGAGCTCATGGCCAGAACCCACTTTTTTCGTGCTCTCCGGCTCATCATTAAATTCAAAGTTCTGGGCGTGGGAGTTGGAAATTGTGCTCCCAGCTTGTCCAATCCTGTTCTGCTCAGCACTATAGTTTGCCCAGTTTTGTTCACTGGCTTGTTTATTGTAGTTGCGACAGGATGAGGTAGTGTTCCTATCTCCGGTTACAAGCTTGTATCCTGGTGGAGACATGGGAGACAAGGGGGCCGTTGGAGAGGAGCACCCATTGAAGTAGGCGTATTTGGGAGATCCACAATCCTTGGAGGGACTTAAGCCACTGGTAGGAGAAAAAGGATTGCCTTTGGCCTTCATGCGATCTTTAACGCTCTTGAGGGTGACATAAAAAATCTCAATGACGTTGAGGGTCAGAGATATGATAGATACTACCAACATGAAGATAATAAAGATGGTTTTCTCTGTGGGACGAGAGAGGAAGCAATCGACTTTGTGTGGACATGGTACCCGTTCACAAGTGTAGATGGCTTGCAGAGTGAATCCATAGATGTACCATTGTATCATCACAAAGGCCACCTCAAAGATAGATTTGAAAATGATGCTGATGATGTAAGTACGAAGCAGTCCACCGCGCATTTTGACCTTGCCATGTTCTTCAATCCCATACTTGAATTTCTTAATTTCTATCTGCTTTAGAGGGAGGTCTACATTTACTCCCTCACTTTGGACGAGCTTGAGCGCTTCCTCTTTCCGGTTTAGTTTCTCTTCTTTTCGCATCACGTAGAAGACATGTGCTAAATACAAAAGGGTTGGCACCGAAACAAAAATGAACTGCAGCACCCAGAAACGCACATGAGATATCGGAAATGATTTGTCATAACAGACATTTTCACAACCTGGTTGTTGAGTGTTGCATCGGAAAGCTGACTGCTCATCTCCCCAGGCAGATTCCACTGCGGTCCCCAGAAGCAAAATTCGGAAAATGAAAAGGACAGACAGCCACACCTTTCCTCCGGCAGTAGAATAGGCTTGGACTTTGTCAAGGAGCCTACCAAGAGCACTCCAGTCACCCATCTTCTCTACCTGCTTCCTGAAAGAGAACAAAGGAAAGAGTTGAATTGAAGCATGGCCTACATAATAATTCATTCATGACTGTTCTTAAAAAGACATAGGAGTGCGTGCATGAGGATGGGATGATGAAACCTGCATGTGAAATTAAGAAAGGCAAATGGGTTATGATCGCAGGGCTGTTTTCTCATGTGGTCAAAAATCTGGAAACTACATTGCACAAGCCGGTGCTCTTTAAAGTATTTGTGAGCACACCTACTGTATGCCTTTATCAATTTCATTCTAGGGTGTCTTTCGAATGTAAAACTATTTTAGACTGAAATTGTAATTGAAAACAAAAATATTATTCTAGGAAAGTTTAAAAATTGTAAAGTATACTGATCAATAAATCAGGCAATCCTGCTATGGCCCATTTATTATGGAAGGATATAGTGCATATCTTTTCTATTTAATTAAAAGACAGCAATATCTCTTTTCAATTTAATATAGGCTTTTAACTTTGTTCTACCAAGTAAACTAACTTCATTGCTTCCCTAGATTGCCAGGAGGGGAGAAAGGAAAAAACCTTGTAGGAATTACTCAAACAATTATAATGTTTTCATTTTTAAAATTCTCACAGTTCTATCAATGCCTATGCAAAAAAAAAAAAATCAGGAAGAATCTTTTTTCAATTGAAAACAGGGATTCAAGTTTTGTCTTTTGGCAATCTGTGTGGTTTTTTAATGAAACTATTTGGTTTAACAGATTTGATTCATATCCCACCTTTTTGTTTATACAACACTGACATACACTTAATGATCACATTGAGATTTCAATCCTAAACATAGTAACTCACCACTGGGCTCCATTGATTGAACATAATGGGGCTTCTCTCATTAAATATATATACAAATGTGTTGTATGTAGGCTGCTGATGTGTCCTATGCTACAGAATTCTGCTTAATTTTTTTTAATACTGTTTATTTTATGTAACTTGGTATAATGCCAACTGCTAGTGTCTCTTTTCAATCGTTTGAAGGACAGGCTAAGGACAATTCTCTGTTCAACAAGCATCCTTTATTTTATTTTTTTGGAACAGCCCTCTAGTTCAAGGATGCTATAAAGTTAAAAGAATACTAACAAAAGAGAATCACCAAGAGGCTCTGGAGTTAGCATCTGGATAGAAGGCTGAACATTTCATTGGCATCTATATATGCCGTAATATAAAACACTTACACATATACATACTTCTTAAAGATATGATCTATTCCATTAGAGGTTTGCCTAAGCATTTTTTCTTTCCTCTTCAACAGGACTATAAAAGCATCTGTCTCAATAATTAGCATTAAAAAAAAAAAGATAGGCATTGCAAGGGTTTGAAGGTCTAAATCAGGGGTGTCAAACTCAAGGCCTGCAGGCCCTCCTGAACTCTGTTTTTGCTGGCAGTGTGTGCAGGAGGCTGTCCCAGTTGAAAACAGTGCTGTGAGGGCCATTTTCACTGGCAGAGGGTTGCAGGATGCTGTCGCAACTGAAAATGGAGCTTGTGAGGACCATGTCACAGTTGAAAACAGAGCTCAGGAGCCCATTTTCACTTCACTGGTAGTTGTGGCAGCACCCCCAACATGAGTTCAAGCTGGCCACGCCCCTCCTGACCCCCCCAGATCAAACACAGCCCTCAATGAAATCAAGTTTGACACCCCTGGTCTAAATGTTTCAATGGAAGACCAAGCAATGTCATTCTTTTTGGCTGCTTTGAATTTGTAAAATATCTCCATTAAGAAATGCTTCATTAAGAAATGCTTTGAGATACTGAGTGGAAATGATGCAATCTGTGGCATTTAGCTTATAACTGCTATTCTACACTTGCAAGTTACCTCCCAATGCAATCAGAGAATTAAAAAAAAGAAGAAGCATGAATTAATTCCTAGCAGTGCCTGTAAATATTTTGCTTCTCTGGCAGTCGTATTTTGCATATTCAAAGAAGTCTGGATAATGATCAGGTAGGAAATACTGCATGATTCACTTCTAGAAGTCCACAGACCACAGACTTCTAGAGATCTATCAACCATAGAGCTACAACAGGTTTATAAGTACTGCAAAGACAACATATCAAATTCAGAGAACTGTCAAGTTTTTGCCATTATTGAAAAAGTTAATACTTGTGGTATCTGATTTTTAAAGAGACATACATATCCACTGTTCCTTTTAAGATGACAAGTCTTGAAATATGATAGTTGGGACAATACATAACATCTTTGAAATCAGATGATGATTAGGGTTCATGTTTTCAGCACCCATGCAGAACTGAATGTGAATAAATATCAAAACCCTGTTCTTAAACATTTATCTTCTTTCTGATGTTATCTGGGCAATTAGCATACTATTGTTATCATAAAATGTTTTGCAACACTTTGCTGACATGCACCTAGCTCAGCCCACACCTCTGCTGTCACAGCAAGTCTTCAACTAGTTTGGGCATTAAAAATTACCCTTTTTTCCCCCTGTGATACTTGTGCCGCGAAACAGGGCTCACCCAAAGAGGAAGAAAATAAAAGAGAAATGAAGACCTAATCAATTAAAAAAAAATCAAATCTGTACCGCACTCATGGATATTTAAAAGGCATAATTTGGTAAAGAAGAAAGGTATCACATATTTATTTTTCAGGAGTCAGGCCTAAACCGGCAACTATCTGAGCTACTTTTCTAGAAAAATGATATTCTTTTCTGCCTATGGCAAATTGTAATCTGACAACGCAATAGTGACTGAAAAGGGTTCATATGGATTTCTCCTCCATTCTGCTTCTTTACACAGAAGCTTGCCATGCTGTTGGCTGGGCGCTTTGGTTCACAGCCAAGCATGTGGGAAGCATCTGTGGAAAATGCAATGTGTTCCTTTCCCTCTGTGGCAATCAAGCGCTCATTTCTGCCAAGCCAGATGTGAATGTAGTACAGCCAACTGTATTGACGCTGCTTGTCAGACTTAGGCAGTCGGGTGACGGCCAAAGACAGTACTGCATGTCATAAGCCCAACAACTAGCTTAGCATGCAGTAATTGCTGAACCTGGCTGGTTGAACAGGACTGTCACATCCATTGGGCAACTTTTGAAGAGCAGGAAAGTAGAAATTACAGCTCTCCACAGAGTGCCCTCTGTCTTCATATATTACAGGTAGTTTTTGACTCACCACTTTTTATTTAGTGACCGTTCAGAGTTACAATAGGCCCCCGTTTCTGACTTTTTAAAGAAAAATTTATAATTTGGTAAGGGTTTTAATATTGGGTTTTAGCACGGGTTTATTAATTTAATACATTTTAATTGATATTTATTGTATTTTGTGATTTTAAATAATGCCTGTGCGCCACCCTGGGTCCTAACAAGTAGAAGGGCGGGGTATAAATTTAATAAAATAAAATAAAAAATAAATAAATAAACAATGGCCACTAAAGTACATTCCCATTGTCATGTGATCAAAATTTGGGCGCTTGGCAACTGGCATGTATTTATGAAAGTTGCACTGCCCCAGGGTCATATGGCCACTATTTGTAACCTTTCCAGTCGGCTTCCATCAAATAAAGTTAATTGGGGGGGGGACACCATATGATCACTATTTGTAACCTTTCCAATCAGCTTTCATCAAACAAAGTTAATGGGGGGAACCAGATTCACTTAACAATTGCAGTGACTCACTTAAGAACCCTGGCCAAAAGATTGTAAAATGAGGCACAACTGACTTAACTCACTCGCCTTGCTTAGCAATAGAATTTTTGGGCTCAGTTGTGGTCATACGTTGAGGCCTACCTGTACTTCAATAGCAAATGGACAGGGGGTTTTATTTTTAGCAGGACAGATGGGAAAGGAGCAGGTTCAATCCCATTGTGTTTCTTTTAAAAGGAAAAGAAAGGAAATAAGAAATATGAAGGAAGTTGGTCTATGAATCATATTGTATGGTTCATGTTTTCCAGGATGTGCAATAAACCTTAAGCACCTGATGTGGATAAGTGAACGGAGCCTCAGGAGGCACACAGAATTCCAAGTCAGAGCAGTGTGATATTTGTGATGCAGAGTTCTGTACGTGAGAACTTTTGCAATTCAACACCTAGCTTTTGGGTAGAAAAGACTGACAGAAAATTAATGAAAAGAGCGTTCCAGGGATCAAAATGTGGATACTGCAATGACAAAGATACAATAATTAGATTCTCCAGATGTGCTGGATTATTACATATTGTGGGAGAACAGGCTGCTTGGTAAAATTGCAAGCACCTGTTCTGTCTTCTTTTCCTCCCATTTGAGCCTTTCCCCCAGCATCTACACAACTGCAGGTAAACCTTGGCCCAAGTGTGGAAGGAGAATGATGGAGATGCAAGAGTTTTGGAGCTTTGCAAGTCACCAGCAAACTGTTTTTCCTTCAGAAGTAGATGGTCTAAATGTAGGAAAGATATAGCAGCCCAGGAAAATAAAGCACAACATAAAAATAGTGCAATGGCTCTCTTCATGCTGGTCATTAACAGAAGACGAAGAAGAAAATGGGGACTTATGAAGGAGCAGGTTTAAGAAAGAGACAATACATAAGAGTAATACATAGGATGGAGCATAGGATATAGCTACCCTGTTTCCCTGAAAATAAGACCTCGCCGGATAATAAACCCAATTGGGCTTTTGAGCACATGTGCTAAAATAAGGCCTCCCCTGAAAATAAGCCCTCTCCAAAAATATTGCAACCAGCAGCAGCCATGAGGTGACCATGCTCGCCGCCTCCTGCACCTCAAAAATAATAAGACCTCCCCGAAAATAAGGCCAAGCGCTTATTTCAGAGGTCAAAAGAAAAGAAGACCCTGTCTTATTTTTGGGGAAACACGGTAATTATAATCAAGAAATAGGTAGTAGTGTAATAGACGTAAATGAAAATCAATAGTATATTGTAATAATTAACTATGAACTGGTAATAGTATAAAGAGCAATAAAATACAGAAAGCATACACCCACACACACACATTATGGTTGGAAACATGCATAAGAGGCCTTCATCTTTCATTGGATAGACAGTGGCTAAAATGATGATGATGTATGTATATACTTGCACAACACACACACACACACACACACACCTATACTGTGTGTATTTGTGCACACACACACACACACACTTTGCATCTATCTCCAGTCTGGGTCAACTGAATTGGGCATGATTTAGAAAAAGAACCTATGTCGCCCATAATCTTCTGGAGTCCTCATAGATTGCTCAAAGAATAGCAAAACTGGGCCAGTAATTAACTAACAGAGAAAAGTTGAATACAAATACAGATGTCTTTGAATCCAGATGAATAGTAAGGAATTTCATACTGGAAGATGCCTTAGTTGAGAAGCTATTTAGTTTCCTTTAAAAAATCCAAACAACCAAGAAATTCTTCTAAAAGCCTCTGCAATAAGAATATAAATCCAGTTACTGCAGAGACCTGAAAGGACCCTAATGTATGGGATTATTGCTAAGCCAGTCTGTTATGGTTAGAGAAGTGGATTTGGCTCAGGGAGACCCACGTTTAGATCCCTACTCAGCCACAAGCTCATTGTGCTCTCTAGAGCCAGTCACCAATCTCAGCCTAATCTGCCTAACATAGTTTTGGGGCTGGGGTGTGTGTGAGATGGGATTGGGAGGTGATGTTTTTTAAATACTACTTGAAGGATCTTGGAGAAGGCGGCTAGAAATGTAAAAAGAAAAAGAAAAAATACAGAAACCAGGCAACAAAACTTTCCCACAATATTAAGCGATTATTGCTGCCATCTGGTGGTCATATGGAGTTTTACAAGCCAGATCTGATAGCAGTAATAATTCTAATAATTGTAAATCTGTAATAATTGTAATAATTTCTATCGGAGCCCTAAGAACAATACATCTAAATCTTATCCTATAGCTAAAACTGCACTACACGCTTTTACTGAAGATTAATATCAACCAAGACCTAGGCAACATTTTGTAAAACATGGCTGGGCTGCATGATCAATTATTCTTTACAGCTATGTAGTTTTCTGTAATAATGTTCTTTGGAATAATATAGTTGAGTCAATTGGGTAGAAACATACACGTTATGTATATGTTTGTGTAATATGTCTCACATCTGGTTGACAGGCAGCTTAACCCACACATGTAAGGTTAAATCATAACATTCAAAGAGACTTATTCATAGTAAATCTGCATTATATTTGCAATGCTATGTGAAAACTCCAAGCTCATTTACTGCAAAATTAAATCTCACTGGATGCAATAAAAATTACTTAGGAGTTACAAACACGAATTAAAGCTGCAATTTTTTAAAGTTATATCAAGGGGTAAAAGCTTCACTGAACACAATCTTAGCCACTAAGTTCAGCTCCAACTTCTCTTAAAGGTTACTTATCTCGTGAGCCTCATTTACCCAGCTATAAAATGGGAACAACTCACTTTAGAAGTTTGGGGTTTGGTTTTTTTTTTTTGCAAAATTCTTTTACCCGTTAAAAAGCACTAAAAGTTTTATTCCCATCCTATCTCCTTTTCCCCCTTCAAAATTTAAAGGCAGTTTAATCTCCTCATCATTACAACCTCAAAATCACTCGTTTTGGCCTGGATTTGCATCTCCCCGTATCCAGATCAACCGCTCAGCCACAACACAGTGCTTCTCGCTAAACAAACTTTTGTGAATCAAAAGTGTTATTTCTGTTAAGAAACAGGGCATCTAATGTCTTTCTTGTGGAACTCCAGAAGTGCCCCTCTTATTTGTAGGCTATTGAATGCATCACAGTTTAGCACCAGCCATTCCCCTGGAGCTACCATAAACACTTTTTCAAACTTTGGAAGCTAGTGGCTTCATGGTGGAAGGGATGCCCCTTCTTCCTCTACCTCAGTGGGTCTCAACCTTCCTAATGCCGCGACCCTTTAATTCAGTTCCTCATGTTGTGGTGACCCCCCCAACCATAAAATTATTTTATATTTTCAGTATTTTTTCAAAAATATGTGCTTTCCAATGGTCTTAGGCGACCCCTGTGAAAGGGTTGTTCGACCCCCAAAGGAGTCCTGACTCACAGGTTGAGAACCACTGTTCTACCTCCTCTTCCCACTTCCCAAAGAGAAGAGCATTTTTCTGAAAGAGAGAGACTAATTTTCAGCCTTCCATAGCGACAAAAAAGTTTCCCAATGCTAACTAGAAGGAATAAAACCTTCAGGAAAAGGAGGGGGGAAGCCCCAGCGGACATAGACGCTGACTTTTCTTCCTTCCAGTGCTGAGCCGCGATTACTAGGATCCCAAGAACCAGTTTGCCACAGTCAGATTACTATTCCGCGAACGCGCCTGTCTTGCACAATTTCAGGTTGCAACCACAAAAAGTTTGGTTTAAAGCTGCCAACGGAGTAAGGCAGTAGCGATTCTGCCGCCCGGAATCCTGCCGACTCCTAAGATTCAAAGTAACCGGGTTGCAGGCAACCTCGCTTCGAGCCTTTCTCCAACGCTCGCTTCCATTAACGAGAAGGGGAGGTGGAGGTGAGGGAGACCACGTGAAGAGTCATCCGATTAGTAGTTAACAGCAGCAGGAGCCGCGTTGGAACAAAGCCCCAATTAAGGGACCATGCTTGGTACGAAGCCGAAAACACGGAGCACACATTTCCATATGAAAACAAAATGTGTGTACGTGGGCATCTTTATGGCGGGGGATGGGAGGGAGAATTGAAGACGTTATAGCAATTTCGGATTTCTAGAGAAACTTTAAAAGGACTCGAGAAGCTACAGCAGATTGCCTGCAGCCTACGTTGGGTACCTTTTCCTAAAGTTGGCTGCCTCTTTTGCTGTAAAGAAAGAATTTTTGGCGCACAGGCGAAAACATTCTCCTTCAGTAAATAAAGGTGAAAACTAAAGAAAATTATACTTGGTGAGAAAGCTAAACTAAACTAAACTATTAAACAAATGGCTCCTTCCCGCGTTGGTTAATCTGGAAAAGGTATAAATCACATTAAAAAAAAAGTTCTGGAAAAAGGCAAGAAACTCATTAATATCAAAGGAAACTATAATCGTTACTGGGCAACATTAAAAATCATAGCAAAACATTTCATGTTATATACATATTTAAAATGATGTATGTAAACTTTTATATATATATAAAACTCTACATATATAGTTTTCCAATCACAGGTAACCATAATCTTTAAGAAAGTTTGTTTAGAATGAACTCCAAATGAAAATGCGCCCCCATCCCATCCTTACCTTCCTGCTGAGCAGGGAAGGACTTCAGCTTTTCAGCTCTTCAGAGGTTAAAACTCAAGTGCCTATTTCAGGCACTCAGACCTGCCTATTTAAACTTTAAAGTCTCCCCGTCTGTTCTCTGGTGGTGATGGCTGGTGTCCTTCCTTCCCCTTTTGCCTGGAAGAAAACTGCTGAGGCAGCCTTTAGAAGGGAAGAAAAGAGCACATCCTCCCTCCCACCCCAAACACCCCCTTTTTTCACCCTTAACTTTTAAGAACTGAGAGAGCTTTTAAAAAGTTTTCCAGCCACTAGCTGTGAGGGAGGAGCTCAAGAGGAGGGGTGAAGAGCATTAGAGGTGGGACTGCCAAGGGAGGGGAGGAGGAAGCTCAAGAGAAGACACAGAAGCAGAAGACGGCTTGGGGGGTGGGGAATGAGGTTGGGAGGGTGGGGGAGAGACAGACAGACAGACAGACAGACTGAAGTGGCTGAGTAAGCACATAGTTTTAAAGAATGGGGCTACATGAAAGAGACCAAACTGGGATGGTATCCAGACCTGCTCTTGCTGGAGGGAAGTGACACCATTTAATTTACTGCATGAAACACAACCCTTCAAAGGTGTGTGAAGTACCTGCATGCTGAGTTTGCCATGGGCCAGTGATGAGTTCAACCGGATTTCATCAGCAGCTGGCCTGCCGCAACTCGGTATCCCTCCCTCCACCAAAAAAAGAAAAAAGAAAAAGCATATGGGAATTAGCAACAGAAGCCATTTGTGTGCACACAAGTCAGGGTGAATTCTCCCTGGAGAATTTCAGAAGGTAGGACAATAGATGGAGAAAGACATCTGGAGTGGCTTCCCTCTAGTGGTTGATTTATGTTGGCTTTGATGCCTTCACTGCTCTTTTTCCTCAGCTGTGCGTTTCTGAGTCCACCACCCACCCCACAAATCTCCTTACAAGACTCTACACAATTGAGCAATTTTCCAAGAATTGGAGGGAAGGGGACAATAAGGATGACAGAGATGTGGCAAAGTTTTGGAATCAAAGACTTGATCTTGGTGTAGAATAGCCAGCTATTACATAAAACAAGGCCTACTCTCCAGTAATTGGACCTAAGTGGCAAAAATCCTAAGAACTAAGTTCTTAACCCTAACTAAAGTATAAGAAAGGATGAGAAGCAAGTTCAAATTATATAGTTCTTCATATTCGCAGTGATTTCTACATACACAACATTTTATTGGAATCTGTATGGGTATATATGCTAGAATGTGTATATGGGGTAAACAGTCTAGCTTTGAGTTTTAAAGGAGAGAATAATGTTGTATATTATCTATCCCGAGATATACTATTAGATCAACCTTGTTTACTATGAAACACAAACTATTAAGTTGGGCTTCCTGATTTCTACAGTGGCCACTACAATTAATGCTTCTGGAAAGAATTCCTTTCCTGATACATCTTTTCAGCATGTTTCTTTTATGATTTTTTAAAATCATACCTTTATTGCTTAATAAGTAACTAAAGGTGTCAAACATATCTAATACTCCTTCCTCCTCTTGTTTGCCCCATGACAACAACCCTGTGTAGCAGGTGGGGTTGAGAAAGAACAGCTGCCCCAAATCAGCTGGTTTTAATGGCTAGTGGGACTAGGACAGTCCCCTTGTGTCTAGCCTGGTGCTTTAACCACCTAGACCAAATATATACTATTGTACAGAAAAGTCACGATACATGGACTTTTTTTTCAATAGCCTTCAGAGACATGCTTAAATCCCTTTAGCTCCTGGCCAGCCTTTTGCTACTCCAGGCAGAAAATTCTAGCAGGTAATAACAGTATTCCCTTTAAGATAAAAGTTCCCCTTGCACATATGTGCTAGTTGTTCCTGACTCTAGGGGGCAGTTCATCTCCGTTTCAAAGTCGAAGAACCAGCACTGTCCAAAGACATCTCCGTGGTCATGTGGCTGGTATGACTCAATGCTGAAGGCGCACGGAATGCTGTTACCTTCCCACCAAAGGTGGTCCCTATTGCTAGGTTGGCAGAAGCTGAGACAAGTAACGGGAGCTCACTTCGTTATGTGGCATTAGGTATTGGAACCGCTGAACTGCCGACCTTTCCGATCAACAAGCTCAGGGCCTTAGCCACTGAGCCACCACGTCCCACTAGTCCCTCCCAAATCTACTGCTAATCCGTGTCATGGATGCTTATAACATAGATCGCCAATACAGGAAATCCTCGACTTAATGACCATAATTGAGTCGCAAGTCATGACAGTCGTAAAGTGAGTTTACCACATGACTGTGTCTGATGTTATGGTCCTTTTACATTGGTCATTAAGTAAATGTGGTCATTCAATAAATGAACACAATGGTCATGAAATAAAGGCAGAAGTTGGAGAATGAATACGGGGGTGGCTAGGCAAAGTGATTCTTCACTTTGGGTCAGGTTTTGCCAGGAACCAGAAATAAACGTTGGTTTTCAGTGAAAACATTGTACATCACAGACAGAGGAATCTGACGCACTGCTAACGGCTATAAGTGTGGGTGGGCTGGTTATTGAGTGCCCAAAATGTGGTCATGTGATCACAGCAGGGCTGAACCCAGAACTTAGAATCTGGGCTGTAAGTTCCTTTTTCAGGATCCGTCAATAACTTCAAGTGGTTGTTAAATGACCTCTCAGAAGTCAAGGATTACCTGTATTAATGAAAGTTGGAGAGAACCAGCCCTATTTCTTCACTTTCTCTAGATAATATTGCAACTTTTTTATTATTTGCACAGCGACTAGCTTTTTAATTCTTTCCAGCCCAACCCAAAAATGGTGGGGTTTTGGTCAGCCCCCAAAATAGGTCCATCCAGCTGGGAGTTGAAGGCGGGCAATGGCATGGAATGCTGCGGGTCGCTCCATTCTAAGCCCCCTCCCTCCTAGTGATGTCACCCAGGGCAGAGCAGCTACTAAGGAGTTGGAAATAATTCCAGAAGCTGTACTCTGTATACTTTCCCTACCACAACGAAAGCCTTTGTATGATGTAGCTTTTCTGGCTCATTTGCAGCCATGCAGATATGGGATCAACTATACAGACTCATCCAAAGTCAGCTGCACTGCAACTGTATACGTGGCCAAGAAGGAGAGGGTACAATTAGTTTCACTCCCTTTTCCATTACAAACCACTTCCACTTATTTCTAAAAAAAAAAAGTATATATAGACAAGTCATCAAATTGCGAAAGGCTTTATTGTAAAGCAAATGAAAATTTTAAATAAGAGTCCCATATCTGGCTCAGAAAATCCTAACTCTGTGCTGCCACCAAGTGACCATCTTGAGTATTGCAGTCCAGTGATGCAATGTTTGATTAAAATTAAAGGAGGATACAATTTAAATTTATTTAAAGGTGGATTTATTTGGGTGGGGGAGGTTTAGGCTTAGTCTTCAATTTTGGTTCACAAGTGATGGAAACAGTTCAACACATGGTCCCTTGGGAGCCAGGCTTATTGAAGTCAACACTTGAATGTATGCCTAGGAAGGTAAGCATCATAGTGCATTAAAGTACATTTATAACTAAGGTCTAGAGCAGTGTTTCTCAACCTTGGCAACTTGAAGATGTCAGGACTTCGTCTCCCAGAATTCCCCAGCCAGTTGGCTGGGGAATTCTGGGAGTTGAAGTCCAGACATCTCCAAGTTGCCAAGGTTGAGAAACACTGCTCTAGACCTTAGTCGCATTTTAAATTTCCTGGAACAAGACTCTGAGGAAGAAAAAAAAAACATTTAATAGACGGAATGCAAGCAAGTTACCTTGGCCTTTCCATATTTATTTGTTTTGGGTGCTTGTTTTTCTCTCTATCTAAATTTCAAGGCATTGATCAGCCATGCTGAGTTTCCTAGCTCTGTTGCTGTAGTGGAGACACAAACATAGTTGTCTCACTCCTGTAATCTTCTGCATCTCCAAGAAGTTCTCTGATCATCAGTATAAACAAAAACGGGAGTGACTGTGCTTTTTGCCATAACATCTACGACTGAAGTAAATGTCACTATTTCAGATTTTGTTTTTGTTGGACTCACATCACACCTTTTGTACCGGAGCTCAAGAAATTAGAAATCTCACCTCTGAAGTGGAGCCTTGAATGTGAAATTTTCTCTTTAAGAGTTGAAATGGAAGCCAGCCTGGTGCCATACGTAAAGTTCTGGCCTAGAAAGCAGTAGGCTGTGAATTCTAGTCCCGCCTTAGGCCAGAGGTGGGTTTCACATAATTTTTAACACCGGTTCACTGCACACCAAAACTGTGAGTATGCGTGTGGGCAAGCTTGCTTCATGAGCATGCGCTCCTTCTGTTCGTGTGCACGGCCTTTGCTCGCACACACAGTGTCAGGGTTCCAAATAGCATCCAAAAGTAAGTCAGAGTCCAAGGCAAAGTATTGCTCAAAGTTGCAATTTATTAAGAGAGCCAGGTTGGCACATCTGGGAAAACCTGAATCTGAAAGCTTCCCCATTTTCCCCATCCAGTTGAAAGTTCAAGATCTTGCTCCCTCACCCACAAGTCCATCACATGGTCCAATCTTCCACTGCCATGGTGGCAGTTCCACCCATCCAATTCCAGTCAGGTGCAGAGGTGCAGAGATAAAGGATGACCTTGGCTTTCTAGAAATAATTTTGTTGTGACTACATAGTATGTGACTCCTTACAATCCCCCCTCCCATTTTCCCACAATAGAAAATGCGTAGCAGAATAATAGAAAGTGTGGCAGGCCAAAGATCCAAAAGAAAGCTGCAGGCCTGATGCACGGCTTGCACGGATGCACATGGCTTAGAAAATGTAGCTAAATAGGACAGCATAGAGCCTGGGTGGGTGGGTGGGTGGGGGCGGGCCCACATGCAGGTTGCCACTACCGGTTCACTTGAACCGGTCCGAACCGGCTGAATACCACCACTGCCTTAGGCTCAAAAACCTGGCTGGGTGACTTTGGGTCAATCACTCTCTCTCAGCCCAACTCACCTCACAAGGTTGTTGCTGTGTGGAAAATGGGAGGAGGATGGAGTACTAGCTATATTTGGCCCCTTGAGTTACTTATAAAGTAATAAAGTCAAGATAAAAATTTAATAAATAATGTTCTTGGCAGCTCTTTTAGTTTTATTTTAAATTTGACAAACCCACAAAATAGTAAGCCTTTCAAGTCAATCCTTTTACACAATTACTCAGATATAAGTTCAAGTGCATTCCGTAAAACCTCTGAGAACCTATGCGGGTGATAAATCTAAATCCGGTTGAGTTTCTGATGATTAGGGCATTTGCTTCCTTTCATGGGGAAGGATCCCTGCAGCAAAAAAGGTCTGTCACTGGGACATGAATAATTCAGCCAACAAAATTGCCATGTATATTTTGAAACAACAGATTCTCCCTCTTCTGTCTGAAGGCAGCAGGCCACGGAGTTCTAGGGAAAAGGAGTTTGAAAAGAAACTTCCTTACAGATGCAGCTCTGCGAGGCGGGTGTGTGTTTGGGCAAGCTCATCTTCCTCTTTATTTGGGTTAATTTCCTTGGAGTAAATGCCGCAGTTGCCCCATCTTCCATTACTCATTTCCATCTGCAGATCTGTCAGAAATGGAAGGAGTGAGATAAACAAATGTTCCTGAGATTCCTCACGTTTGCTTCTTCAGAGGGATTAGGCAACAAAAGGCACAGAGAACAGATGAGGAGTTAACCAGTAGGCCCCCTCTTCTCAGCCAGTGCTTGGCAATGTCAGTTCCCCAAAAGCCACCTTAAACTCATTCTTTGCCCTTTGCAAAACAGCCCTTCCCAAGAACGCTCTGCTGTGAATTTTTTTACACATTGAGATCAAGCAACTTGGGCCAAAGAAGAAGCAATAAGATTAATATTCTCTCCAACAGGGTTCCTTCACTTAAACAAAGCCACAGTGGTGGGTTGCAGGTGGTACGCCCCAGTATGGGCCTACCGGATCCTGCCCAGACAGTGGTGGGTTTCAATTTTTTTAGAACCTACTCTGTAGGTGTGGCCTATTTTGTGGGCATCGCTTGGCAGTCATGTGACAGGGTGGGAATGGCCACCTTTTAAAATGTGGTGAAACTCATTTAACAACGCTCTTGCTTAGCAACCAAAATTTTGGACTCAATTGTGATGATAAATTCTTTCTTTTCTCTTTCTTTTTCTTTCTTTCTTTCTTTCTTTCTTTCTTTCTTTCTTTCTTTCTTTCTTTCTTTCTTTCTTTCTCTCTCTCTCACTCTCTCTCTCTCTCTCTCTCTCTCCCTTCCTTCCTTTCTTTCTTTCCTTTCTTCCTTCCTTTCCTTTCCTTTCCTTTCCATTGGGTCACTGGCAGCGGCGGGCCAGATTTACTTCCAGGTAGGCCGGTGGAACCCCCTCTCACCGGTTCTCTAAATTTCACCAACCGGCTCTCACGAGTAGGTGCGAGCCTGCAGAAACCCACCACTGTGCCCAGAGCACCAGATACCAGTCCGATCCATTGCTCTGGAGGGCCCGCCCGCCCTCCCTCGCTCTTTACCCGTTCTTTATGCTTTTGGAGCTTCCGCGCAATGCACATGGCACATACAGCCCCTGCACAACGCTCTGCTGAGCAGCTGGAGCATTGCGGAGGCTCATGGAAGCGTCAAGACATATGAGCGTGCTGTGTGTATGCGTCCACGTGGACGCCATCCAGCCTGTTCCAACCATACCGGTTGGAACGGAATCCGGAACCCACCACTGCAAAGCCACCTACCAGGACCTTGGATGTATGCCTTCTCCATTGCTTTCTTTGTCAATGAGGTTCCTCCATCCTGAAATATGAACAGCAGCTACCCTCTTGGTATTTTGAAGGGCCCTGTAGATGTGTGCCTTCACCTGGGCCTTTGGCAAAAATGACACACACCTCTTTTCTTCTTTATCTTTGTCCCCATCTGGGTTTGTTATTTCTGCCATCTTTGTTGCTCTTTGTTTTGTGTTGTTTTCTTGGTTTAAATGTGTTTAACCATTTGTAAAATGTCCAGGGTCCCTGGAAGTTGGGCAGCATATACATTTAATAATGTATTGTTATTATTAAAACACAACTATGCAATTTATAGCTTGACCTTTAGCCTACATTCCACTTCTTTCCAGCAGAGAACTCAAGATGTACTAAGGGCTCAGTGTTATTAATTTTACTTGAAAGCTTCCACTTTAAAGATTGTTTTGTTTACATATCGTTAAATATTAATTGTGTATGTTAAGAAATAGATGTGTATGCGTTTCTCCTTTAAAATAGCTCTCCTCAAGTGGTAATTTTCTATTATAGTTCCTCTGTGTGGTAGATGGGTGGCTTTAAAAATTTGATAAAATGATAATTTATTTAGGAAGCAGGCTAGAAACTGGGAGACCGTGAATTCTAGTCCCATTTTAGGCTTGAAAGCCAACTGCGTGACTTTGAGCCAATCACTGATTCTCCGCCCAATTAACCTCAACTGTAGTGGTGGAGAAAAGAGAAAGAGGAAGGAATGTTAGATATGTTGGCCGCTTTGAGTCCTTTATTTAAAAAAACAATAAAAGGTGGAATTGAATAATAGTTAATCAGCTTCTGCTGCTCCATTGTATTTTGGAGTCATCCTTCTTCAAGTGTTTCTTAAGCAAAATTAAAAGCAACAGAATAGCAGCCAAAACATCCGTTGTAATTTTCACCTTGGAAAATGGTCTTTATCCTTATTTTGACTCTGGAGGTCTCAGCAATTCCTTGAAAGGCATAACAGATATTCCAGCAACAAATGCTGTTTAAACAACGCACAAGCTGATTGTTCTGTGCTGTTTCTATATTTTGACAGCTGAGGATTTTGCACCGCTGTTAGATTTCAGGAGGTTCACTGAAGGCCACTGCTCAGATAATATTCATTCTGGCCTTGTAATCTTTTGATATCATTACACAATCTTGGTAACAGAGAAACCATGGTGTATCTTGACAAGTCGATCTATTTCCACTATTCTCTCATGTTCAACTTTCATGCTATGTTGTTTAGTTTTAGTTTTAGTTTAGTTTTATTCAAATTTATACCCCGCACCTTCTCCAAAAAAGACCCAGGGCGGCGCACAGGAAATTTAAAAGACATAACAAATATAAACAAGTACAAAATTTTAAAAAGCTATTAAATCAATACCCTGTGCTAAAATAGTATAAAATCCCCCAAATTAAAACTATCTAAAAACAGTCAAAACGGGAGGTTATGCTAGGCCGGCTTGTTGGAAAAGGTGCGTCTTAAGACGCTGGCGGAAGAAGCTGAGGTCTGAGATGGTACGTAGTTCGGGGGGTAAGTCGTTCCAGAGGGTAGGGCCCGCCACAGAGAAGGCCCTTCCCCTGGGTGTCGCCAACCAGCATTGCCCGGCCGACGGCACCCTGAGAAGGCCCTCTCTGTGGGAGCGGATCGGACGAAGGGATGTATGGGGCAGAAGACAGTCTCGCATATAACTAGGCCCCATAACTAGTTTACTCATATGTTACTGAAATCCCATCTTGTATTACTAATTAGGCTATAAAGAAATAAATAGAACAAAGGAGATGCGTCATGACAATGACTATAGAGAGGCAAAGATATGACACAAGCCCCATCTCTTTTCTATGAGCCTTGAGAACCTATGGACACCCATACCGTCTCTTACATTAATGCAGGGATGTGAAACTGGCGGCCTCTGGGACGGATGCGTCATGCCCAGGCCACGCCCATCCTGGCTCCACAAAGGCAAAAAACATTGCAATACCTCTTGATACATCACATGACGCCATCAAGTTTGACACCCATGCATTAATGTAACGCAACACATGTAAATAACATGTCTAAATACATCTTTGGATAAATATATATTTATTACATGTACTATATATCTTTCCTTCATAATCTTGGGTGGTTTCTTCTCTTCCATTTTCCCAACAACTATCCTGCAAAGTAGACTGGACTGCTTGAGAATGACTAGCCCAAAATCCTCCAGTGAGATTTCAGGGCTGAGGGTGGATTTGAACTTGGCTGGATCTCCATAATTTAACTACAATATTATCCAGCAGTCTGATGAGTCCCACGTATGGAATTATTTGATTTACTTTAATATCCTGATTGCTGTCAAAATTATGTGTAGACAGAATGACTTCAAATCAGCGGAAAAGACAGAGAGAAAATTTGATTTTCCGTGAAACTTTCTGAGTCCCCTCAAAATCTGCTCTACGTATAGGGAGAGTGGAAGAGATGAAGCAAGAGTTCCCTTCTTTGATGTTAAATGCCACCTGCAAGCTTAGTCTAATATCACAAATACACTTTATCAAGTTCAAAAAGACATACTCCCAAGAGTGTTTATGTCAGACCCTAACCTTTGTTATGTCTTCCCAAAACTGGGCAAACAAAATTGTTCATATTACTATCGCTATTTTCTTAACAAGAGAACATTTTGACCCAAGTTTAATTGATGCTACTTACACATAGACTTTTTCCCAGAATGCTGTAAGAATACCGCTAATCAGCTAGATACTAATATCATTTGTTTCTTAAAGAAGCAAGAATATGTTTTTAGGAGAAAATCTGCAGCCATTTGCTTGGCTTGTAGCTGGTTTTTTTTTGCCATTTTGTTACATTCTGATTCTTGGCACTTTGTACTTCTTTCCTAGATAAGCCAAAGATATATGATTTCATTTCTTCATAAGGTACATATTTTAGTAAGAAAAGAAAATATGCTTCGGGCATCTTTCTGCCCTGATCAGTGAATCACAGAAATGTCAGGGTAAAATAAATGAAGCACAGAAAAAAAAAGTTTCAGAATTTTTCCAACAATGTAGGAAGGCTTTGTTATTTTGAATCTGAAATACAACCCACCCTAATCTCTAGACCCTCACTATGTTACCAACTGATAGTGTTGATCTTTGAACTGTGAAGTAACAATCATAAAGTAACGAAGGCTGACACAACTCTAGAATTCAAGTACACACAATGAACTGGCTGATAGAAGAGATTGGATAGATAGACCAAAGGAAATATTCCTTAATGTCAATTTTTTAAAGATTTTAACTCATAGAAACTCAATAACAATAATATTTGCAGAAGGCTTACAGGAATTTTCTGTTCCTCGAAGATAACAGTAAAGTAGGATCTTAGGAGATTGTTCAGGACTCAATTTAGAAAAATGGACCAGTTTATAACGTTTTGAAGGCATCAATTAATGCCTAGTTAATGAAGGAGATTTATTACTATTTGCCGTCTTAAAGGTCCATAAATCTAAAATTTGCTACATAATGCTATGAAAACTGTAAATGTAAAATTTGCTTGCAAACTGTCTGAAGTCTTTAATTCAACTTTTTTGAGTTGGAGGGGTAGGGAGAGCAGAAAACTACAGAAAGGAACACAGTTAAAGATCAAATCAACTTGGGTTGATTTAATGAAAGTTGTAGATTGTATCAGAGAGACAAGATAGTCTGCTGACAGAGATTATTCTGATTGTTGTGAAATAGCATCAAAAAGATTAAGCAGCAAAGCTTTGACAAAAGTGGGCTTTGTTTTAACTTTGGGGCAACCCTTTAATTTAAAGATAAGGTCCTCACAGTATATGTTCCTTGCTTGAGAAAATGCATACAAAGGAAGAAACAAATAAATTGCTAAACTCAATTTTCCATTAGACCAGAGACTGGGAAAATGAAGAGAATATAAAGAATTTAGGTAAGTTGAGTTTATGTCTGCTGCCTATCATTCAGTCCAAAGGCCACAAGGAACATTTTGACATCTCTGTGCTGATTCTTCTTAGCTGCAACTCACCCCCCCAAACACACACACACACACACACACACACACTTACTTTTAGGCCTTTTTTCCACAGCACATGATTCAGAGGAAGTAAGCTTATCCTGTAACCTTCAAAATTGAGTTAATCATACTCAGCCATTTAATCAAGAAGGCATTGGCATCAGTAGGTTCAGTTGGTATTAGTTGGTATTAAACCTTCAATTTCCAGTTAAAATAGCATCCCTAAAATTATGTAAAGTATATAGCAGTCCTAACTAGGGAAAGAGACAAAATCTTTCAGAAACATCTAAAAGTGGGCTTTTTTTAGGCTGCATTTGCATCTTCTGGGTCCTTCTGGAGAAGGGTGGGATACAAATTGAATAAAATCTAAATCTAAATCTCTGCAAGTTATTTCAATTTCCATCTCCCCATGTTGAGAGTTTCATCCTTGTGGATTTATTTTATCATCATTTATCTCTCCAAATGGAGGGAAAAAATGGCATGAAGTGGTCAGAGAAGTAACAGCCGCCCAACCTCTTTTGCTGATGGGAAACCTGAAAACATAGCAGCAAGATGACTTACTACACTAAACATACCGCATGTTCCAGGTATAGAAAAGAGACAGGGAGAAAGAGTGTGAATAGGCATACAGATATTGCTTCACCATCTTCATAGACAGAAGCTGCTCTTGGCTGTTAAACAAGTATGGAAATTATTTGTTTTCTTCACTAGTTGCGGACCCTGGTTCCAGGCAATCCTTGACAGCCCATGCAGTTGTCTGACAAGAATTAAGCAATTCTCTAGGTTTATAGGGGACTTCAGACTGATAATGGAAATGAGAAAGAGCTAGTGAGATAGGCCAAAAACAATGTTCATGTGATGAAGCCTTGGACATTTTAGAACAAGGGCCCCCAACCCCGGGGGCTATGGCACACTACCGGGAATTATTTGCAGCAGGGCCATGCAAGTGGTTGGCTGGAGCACATGTATGTGCGCAGTTTGACTTGCGCTGGTGTGGGGCCAGCACCTCTACGCATGCACTCACAGCTCAACTTGCAGATAAGTTGCATGTGCAAGCATGTGCATGCCAACCTGACACTCATGCAGGTTGAGCTGCAGGTGTGCGTGCCAGCCCATCACTCACACATCCCAGTTCCCCTCTCTTCCCCAACCGGACTGCCAAGCTGCAAAGGTTGTGTGCCGTTCTTTTAGAATATAAATGTTTAGCAGAATAGCAATAGCACTTATGACTTATATACCGCTTCACAGTGCTTTACAGCCCTCTCTAAGTGGTTTACAGAGTCAGCCTATTGCCCCCAACAATCTGGGTCCTCATTTTACCCACCTCAAAAGGATGGAGGGCTGAGTCAACCTTGAGCCAGTGAGACTCCAAATGTCAAACTGCAGGCAGCCGGCAGGCAGCAGTAGCAGCCTGCAATGCTGCATTCTAACCATTGTGTCACCACTGTTCTCCGAATGGACCTCTGTATGCATGATGCTCAAGCAGCAAAAGGGATTTCCCCCCCTCTGCATTGGATATAAATTTCGTGATCTAGGTGTTAAGCTCTGGAGATGATGCTATATCAAATGAACAACTGATCAGATCTAGTGATGAAATTCTTGTGATCATAAGCTATCTTTCTTGCATTAGCATTTTATTCTCCTCCATCTCCACTTTGAACACCCACTGAGGGAAGGCGTGTGTGTGTGTGTGTGTGTGTGTGTGTAGATTAATCAAGCTATATTTGTGTGCATAATATCAGATAAATTACTGGCACAGAATCACAACTCTACCACCACAACATCCTCTTTGGCCTTAAGTGTTGCTCAATTTAGAGAAAGTCTAGCTTTAAGACTCTATTTCTTTGTGCTGATTGCAGCCAAGCTCTAATGTTTGGCTCTAATACATCCAGTGCAGAAACAAAATAGTTAAGGGAGCTGGATGAAGAAAACATAAAGCCCAGGTTTTCTTCTCTGCACTTGAAGAGATTAGGCAGTTAATCAGGACTGTGTCCTTGTTCAGAAACCATAAATGGCCTGTATTATATATTAGGACACACTGTCTTAAAATATTGTTGTATTGGTTATGTAGTAGCAGTCTCTTTAAGCACTAAACCAGGTTAAACTCACCAGGTTAGGTGAGATAAGCAATAATATAGAAAGGGGACATATGCTTTGTATATAAAATCTTACAGAATGATTTGTATCCGTCTAGGATATACCACTTGGATCAATTAATGTGATGGACTGATTATAATGAAATATACATGAATTGCATCTTATCTCTAGTTATAAAAATGGCTATGTTTGTGAATGTTCCAGCATAACTCTGAAACGCCTCAAGCAATTTCAATCAAACTTGGTACACAGATGACTTATTCTCTGGAAACCAATACTCTGGGGATAAGACACCCATAACACTCCTTGGTGTGTGTGTGTCTGTGTGTTCCAGCATAACTCTGGAACGCCCGGGCTGATGAAACGAAACGGAATGAATTGTATCTATAGTGTCAAATCACAGTACTTTTAACTGTGATAGTGTGGATTCATGTGATAGTGTTAGGATGCAGCCTGTTGTGCCTTAAGATGGTGTCTACTGTACAGCACAGTGGAGTTGTTATGGTAATGGCTTCACAGTACTCTATAAATGTGCTCCAACCTAATACAGAATTAGGATAAATAAATACCCAGGCAATGCTGGGTTATCGGCTAGTAGAAAATAAAGGTAAAAATACTATTGACTTTCAAGACCGGTTCCAGGCATGTTTAAAGAAATTAAAAGTGGTGGAAATTGTAAGTTATCAATTAAGTGAAGTACAATACTGTACCTTCTTCCTCCAAGAGTTCATTAAAAAAAATCTCAGGTAAAGTAAATTCCTCATCAAATAATAGTATTGTCCACAGAAATAGACCTAATTATGCTAGTGTTAATTTCCAATTTTTCATATATTGCACTTCATTCACCTTTATTAGACACATACCTTTTGAGTTTAATATTACACAACGAACATCAATTGGACCTAACAATAAATTGTTATTTAGACAATTTCACAAATTCAGTTAATGAAAGTCATGAGAAGATTGATGGCTGCAATCATTTATTTTCTTGTGGAGCTTGAAATGTTCATTCTTTGACTGAAAGAGACAAAGGTAATAGGGTGTATTCATCACCCACCCACCCGGTGTCAATTTTGTGCAGTGCAGCTGACATTGTACTTACTTAAGCAGTTTTGAAAAATCACCCACATAATTACTTTTCAATAAAAAATATTGTGTACCGTAGCACCATATGATGGAAACCAGATCGGAAAATACAGGTAGTCTCCGTTTAGCAAAGTTTGCTGTTACAATGGTGATGAAAAAGTAGCTTTGTGATGAAACCTTGTAGTTATGATCTTCACAGATCTGAAAACAAAAGGAAGTTGAATTAAGTTCCTAAGAATAGTCACCCTTTCACTTTGCTTAATGAACAAGTTTCTGTTCTCAGTTGGGATGGCTAAACGAGGACTACCTAATGAGCTGTGATGGCACAGTGGTTAGAATGCAGTATTGCAGGCTAACTCTGCTCTCCACATCCAGCAGTTCGATCCTGACCAGTTCAAGGTGGACTCAGCCTTCCATCCTTCTAAGGTTAGTAAAATGAGGACCCAGATTGTTGGGGGCAATATGTTGACTCTGTAAACTGCTTAGAGAGGGCTTGTAAAGCACTATTAAGTGGTATATAAGTTCTGTTGCTACTACCATCTATAGTACAATGTTTTCATCTCCCCAGTTAATAATATCCCTGCTTGCTCCAATTCTAATTAAATTTGTTGGCCTTATAAAAATGCATATTCAATGAAGGAAAAAAATATTCTGAGAATCTACATATTTTTCTGGCTTGCTAGTTCAGACTACCGTACGGTTCCCAGTGCTGAAGTAAATGTCAAAACATATTCGCCTGTTTGAGTTAATGTTATATTTATTCATTTATAAATTAGGATCAGGTCATTTTTTAAAAATAGCTAGATGAGAATGAAACAAACTGAGGTGCCAAGGTAAGACATGAGAGTTGGAGATTATGGAAGCTGAAATCTGGGAGGACTGGAAAAACTGAATTTAGAACATATAACATCACTTTTATACCCAGGGCTATTGAAAAATATTGTATTTTAATAAATACAATAAAACTCAACCCTTCAAGCTAGTTGTTCATGGCCCCAGATGAAAAAAGTGATTTATGACCGGTCCTTATGACAATAGCACTCCCCATGGTCACATGATCAAAATTTGAGTGCTTGGCAACAAGCATGTATTTACAATACTTGCAACATCCCAGAGGTCACATGATCGCCATTTGCAACCTTCTCAGATGGCTTCCAATAACCAAAGTCAATGGTGTAAGCCAGATTCAGTCAACAGAGCTTAACAACTGCAGCAATTTGCTTTATGACTCGACAAAAAAAAGTTACAAAGTTGAGTGCCACTCACTTAACAATTGCCTTGCTTAGCAATGGAAATTCTGGTCCCAATTATGGTAGTCGATGACTACCTCTAGATGTAAACTGCAAGAAAGCTTGACAGAGTCCTTCCTAGCAGATGCAAATGAAATGCATTCCTGGCTCCCTGAGTCACCCTGGGTTCCAAGAAGAGCGTGGAGTTTACAGCCAGGATCCACCGCCTTGCATGGTCTTTCGTGGAACGTGTTGAGCTTGTGGCTACATTATCCTAGCCATCCTCTTTATACAAAACTTTTGTTTTCTTCTGAATTCAGCTGCAGTGCATTATTCTCTCCCTTTTTCTCTGTGGCACCCTGATTAGATAACTTAACAAGCTCTGACTTTTCCTAGTGCATTCCAAATGCTACAGATTATAACAGAAGGATGTGCGACTCCCTATCGTTGCACTATGATGAATGATGGCCTTTTCTCTCTGCCCATCTTTTTGTGCAGGACAGCTCAACCGCAGCTGGCTGCCAACTAATCCTAAATTAAGAAGATAGTCTTTTCAGTCCCATCTCATAGCATGCTTGGCCAAAAAAATCCTTCAGCTGAAACACTGTTTTTGTTCAGTTTAGTTCATTTTGTAGAAAGCAAGTTTATGTTTCATAAACACAACAAAACAAGAATGACACAAGGAAATAGGTCCTATAAATAGAGAAAGAGGTTCAAGTATACAGCAAGTAAAGAAAGAGTATGGTACATTTTCTCATATTTGGCTCCCTCTTCTGGGCACCACAGAGTTAAACGTAGGGAATAAATTCATCCCTCCAATGTTATTTCATCATACAGCTATTTGGAAAATAATATCTTCGCAAACGATAAAGCATAATTTAATGTAGGCATTTTAGTTTGACTCATGTAAGCATTTTTTTTTACTTTTGAACAAACAGGTCTGTGAGGAAATCCTTTTCCATATTAAGACACGCAAGGAATGCATTCCAGACAAGTTAATTGCTATTTTTTTTTTAAAAAAAAATCGGTACATCTTTGCTATTTTTAAAAGAAAAATATTTATTGCCTGGTCTTCATTCTTTGAAATGAATAGCGTTTTGTCCAAGAGGTAAAACACCTTCAATCCTTGCTTTTTCGGATTTCAGAAAATAAGTCAGAATCTTTTTCTGAATTAGTTAATAGTTGATTCCTAAGAGTTTGATTAATACAATACAATAGCAGAGTTGGAAGGGACCTTGTAGGTCTTCTAGTCCAACCCCCTGCGTGGGCAGGAACCTTATACCATTTCAGAAAAATGGCTATCTAACATCTTTTTAAAGACTTCCAGGGTTGGGGCTTTCACAACTTCTGGAGGCAAGCTGTTCCAAATATAAGCTGTTGATGTTTTAATCATTTTGAATGGCCCCCTGGCAACAGGCGGTATACAATACATCATCCTCATAACAGGAATAATAATCTGCATAATAATAATAATACAGCTGGACAATTCAAGCTGTGATCCTATAACTCCTAAAGCATCGACAGGGAAAAGTGCTTATTTCTTCCTGTGCCAGACTTTTTGTCCTTTGAACAACATATATCCCACTTCATCCCACCCCACCCACAAGTTTTTAGCCCTGGGTTTCCCACAAGAGATCAACAAAGAACTTCAAGATGGTTGAACAGCTGCTTGGTCAGGCCCCAAATGCTAGTTGTCAAAATTCTGTTCAAAATGCCTCAAAAACCACTTTGCCAACCCCCAGCCTTTTTTTTTTGAAGCTAAGAGTGGCTTAACTGCAGAAGATTTCAGAATGGATGCTTTTTTAGGAGGATAATGGATGCCCCTTATCTTTTTTCTTTGTTCCCATCAGGGTTTGTTTCCTTTGACATCTATGTCCTTCTTCCTTTGTGTGGTTTTGTGTGTGTTTTGATGTGTTTCTTTTATAAACAAAAATGTTTTTAACTATTTGTAAACCACTCAAGTCATTAACAGCATATACCATGTTTCCCTGAAAAAATGACCCATCCTGAAGCCCTAGCCTGACTTTTTTGGGGTGGGCCTGATATATGCTCCCTCAACCCTCCAATAAGCCCGGAGGGGCATGACCAGTACAAGAGGCTGTGAGTGCATGGAAGCTGACAATGTCTGACAGCAGCCGCAGCCCGCCAGCTCCTTGATGCAGCGCAAATATTAATAAGTCTGAGCATGGAGGCAGAGGTGGAGGGAAGAAAACAGGTGATCTGGACATGCTCTGCGGCTACCTAACTCACGGGAAGCTTGTGGGAGGCTTGTACAATGCCACCAGCAGCAGGCGGAGGCAGATGGAGGATGGAGGGAGGCAGATGATCCCAATTGCCCATCTGGTGCCTGGTAGCACAATGAAGGCAAGCTGAGAGACAGTGGGACAGAATAGACCGCACATTGGGATCACCTCAATGGTGGGCTTCAAAATTTTTTAGAACCTACTCTGTAGGTGTGGCCTATTTTGTGGGCATGGCTTGGCAGTCATGTGACTGGGTGGGAGTGGCCAACTTGTAAAATGTGGTGAAACTCATTTAACAACGCTCTTGCTTAGCAACCAAAATTTTGGGCTCAATTGTGATAATAAATTCTCTCTCTCTCTCTTTCTTTATTTCTTTCTTTCTTTCTTTCTTTCCTTCCTTTCTTCCTTCCTTCCTTCCTTCTTTCTTTTCTTCCTTCCTCTCCTCTCCTCTCCTCTCCTTTCCTTCTTGTTGGGTCACCGACAGCAGTGGGGCAGACTTATTTCCGGGTCCGCTGCTGGAACCTCCTCTCACTGGCTCTCTAAATATCACCATCCGGCTCTCGCGAGTAGGTGCGAACCTGCAGAAACCCACCACTGGATCACCTCTGTCTCCGCTTGGCTCTGCTGTGCCCTTTTTGCCCAGAGGGAGATGAAGCTTCATTTCATACCATCTCCTTTGCAAGCACACAAAACTTTTGAGTCTCCATCATTTCTCCATTCGGGTGAAAAGTGTTCAGTTGGTTATGGGATGCTTGGGGGGGGGAGTCATTTTTCAGACATCACATATTGCAGGAAAAATAGTAAGGCACAGAATTAAAGGGGTTAATTTTATTCAACTTTAATTAAAATTAGATGTAACTTCTACATTTATTGTGTGAAGTTTCATGCAGTATAAGCCAATTCATGCACAAATTTGATATAATTAATCTAAGTACAGTCAACCTTTAAACAGTAAATTGCACATATGTGCCCCCTCCCACAAAGAACACAGGTTTTTACCTTTCTTGGGAGAGGGTAATATTTTGTTCCTGTTGTGATACTAATTTGGATCATTGTTCAACATAGGCAATTTGTATTAGATAAAATTCCCATAGACTCCCGTGCCCCCAGTCCAAGCAGTGTATTTGACTGATTTTTACTGGGCTGGGATTGCAGTGGGTACAAAATATTAAAATTCCTTCCATATGGATTAAGATTCCAGTCTGGGCCATCCCTTGAACAGCTCTAATCTACTTTGAAATCAAATTCCTTGACTGATGTCTTAGCTAATTTTGTGTTCAATTTGGCTATTTCTGCTTTTTATCTTGACTCAGCATGTGACAGCAGTAGCCTTGGAAGCTAAAAGGAGTCAGACTTCCTTAGTTAGTATTTGCATTGCAGATTGCCAGGAAACACTAAGGTTGTAAGTTACACAGGATGTTGAGAGATAGCCTGGAAGAAGGATATGTAAATAAGTAAGGATATTTTTTTTTACCTTTAGTACCTTGTTGCATGCAGACAATGTTTTACCTTTCTGATCTATATGAGACAAATAGACATTGAAACTGTAAGTTTATAATTGTCCAAAACATACAGAACCAGGAGGAAAAAGAATGAAAAAGAAAATTAAAGCACCACGGCTCAAATCTCACGTGGTGACCTTTTCCCTCTGGTTGCACATTTTACAAACAGTGGCATTAGACACATTTTTCTAACCTTATTCTGCCACCTAGTGTTTATATAGTTTACAAGTATCATTGCAGTGCATTGAATATAGTAAGAAATGCTTATGCTTATTAAAGAGCAGTAAACCGTTTTTCATGTTGGTAAAAATGGAAATATAAAACATGTCAGATTTGTCTTTAAAATATTCCATATGAAACAGCTCTAGAATGAGGTCTTAAGATTTCAAAATTCTGGAATTTTGTGGAGGATTGTAGTTCAAGACTACAAATCTAGAAATGGTAAAGTATTTAGGAGTGAGCGATGTTTGTCTTAAACCAGCTGTACCCACTTTGTCATATAAAATTTTTGGGACTGCAATTTCCATCATTTTGAGCCTGACCCCTATTTTGATACAAGATTGAGGAAGATTAGTTTTTTAAAAAATGTGAATAGGACAAAATGACTGCAGGGCTTGAAGTATATCTACCATCTTACCTTACCTTACCTGGTCATTTTGATGGAAGTTCCTCTTATAGCAGCCAATGTGCACTTACATTATTAGCTTTATCATATCCATCCCTCTTCCTGCCATAGGAAAGGATCTCATCCACTAAACTCACTCCCTTTCTGTCCTCACAGATGGAATACTAGGTTATCCCCTAGGCCAGTGATGGAGAACCTTTTAGGCACTGAGTGCTCAAACTGTGTGCACAAACATGCCCAAATTGAAAGATGTGGACACGTGTGAATGTGTGCATGTGTGTTCATGTGCGTGCTTGCATGAATGTGCGCATGCATGAACATGCACATGTGTATAGGTGTAGATATGAGCATGCATAGGCACGCATAGCACAGGCATGGATATGCGCATGCATAGACAGGCGCGGATATGTGCAAGCATGGGCTGGCGCAGATATGTGCAAGCATGGGCAGGCACAGATATGTGCAAGCATGGGCAGGCGCGCATGTACAGAATGCCATAGGTTCACTATCATAGGCTATTCTGATACCTGTGACAAATGGTATAAAACAAGGAGAAACCTTCTCTCTGTGTCTGTCTGTCTCTCTTTCTCTCTCTCACACACACAATTGCTTGTGATTCTTAGATCACAGTGTTCCTCCCCACTCTCCTGCAACCCCCTGCTAGCAAAAATGGAGCTTGCGAGGCTGTATGTGGCCCTCCCAAGATGTTTTTGCTGGCAGCGGCACTGCGGGCCAGTCCTTCGCTGTTTCCAGGGTGGCCCCGCGGGCCAGAACTAAGCACCCTGTAGGCCGGATCCGGCCTGTGCACCTTGAGTTCACACCCTTGCTCTAAAACAATTTCCCTGGCCTAGCCAGAATTATTTCCGCAATGGCAATGGATTGCTCTAGATATTTTGTTCTGGGAAACTTAAATGTCCATGCTGAACTTGCCCAGAAATGAAACCCTTGACAACCACAACCCACAATATGGTATCCATCTGGAATGTGAAGATGTCCCAGAGGTTTGATACTGTCATTTGTAGCACCCTTTTATAATTAAGGGGTTCTGGGGTGGGTTTTTTAGGGGGTACCAGGGAGGTGGGTGGGCACAGACAGGGAGAGACAGAGGGAAAAAAGGAAAGAAAGGGCCGGACCAGCAGTTGGCGGAGGGAAGCGGAAGGATCCGGCAAGAGGGGGGAAACACAAGTCATTCCGGTGGAGGGCTTCCCCATCCAGAGGGTCGTGGGGAGGGGCAGGTCCGAGGGGAGACAAGTTCCATCCTCCCGGTTGGAGGCACGTAGCCGTTGGTTACAAACGGTCAGTTGCCACAACCACCGCAGGCTAGGTGGTCAGGGAGTACAGAGCCAGGGCCTGCGGCTGATGTTTTGCAACGCCAGGTCCGTTGTCAACAAAGCCCCCCTCATTAATGACCTGGTGTCAGAGGGGGAGCCGGACCTGGCTGGAATTGCGGAGACCTGGTTGGGCCATGAGGGAGGACTCCCCCTCATTGAAATGTGCCCACCAGGCTACCGCGCTTTTCATCAGCCCCGGGCCCTAGGCAGGGGTGGTGGGGTAGCGGTCATTGTTAAGGAAGGTCTTGAGCCGAGAGAAACCGTTGTTCCACAGACCACCGGTTGTGAGTCCCTCTGCGTGAAGTGGGGCCTAGGGAGGCAGTTGGGCTTGCTGGTTGTATACCTGGCTCCCCGCTATGTAGCAGCAGCCCTGCCCGAGCTCCTAGAGGTGATCGCTACGGTGGCAGTTGAGACCCCCAGACTTTTAGTCATGGGGGACTTTAACCTGCCATCGGTGGGCGAATCATCCGGGGTAGCTCGGGAGTTCATGGCTTCCATGACGGCCATGGACCTGACCCAAGTAATTCAAGGCCCCACGCACGAGGGTGGACATACACCGGATCTCATCTTTGTCTCAGGCCAATGGAAGAGTGATCTGGGTATAGGGGATATAGTCATCACACCCTTGTCATGGACAGACCACTCACTTCTCCGGCTTGACTTTCCGACCGCTACTCCCCTCCGCAGGGAGGTGGAACCTGAGTTACCAATCTCGTTCCGCCCCAGGCGCCTGATGGACCCAGATGGGTTCCAAGCGGCGCTTGGGCCACTTCCTGTACCCCTGACCCGCGCCCCGATGGAGGACCTCGTGGCCGCATGGAATACTGCGACCACGGGAGCCTTGGATCGGGTCGCGCCCTTGCGGCCTCTCTTGCGGCGGCGAGCCACCCTGGCTCCTTGGTTTACCGAGGAGCTGAGGGTGATGAAACGCCACAAGAGATGCCTAGAGAGAAGATGGAGGTCTACCCGCTCTGAATCTGACCGGACACAGGTAAGAGCCCATTTACGGACTTACATTGTGGCGCTGAGAGTGGCCAAACGCCATCATTGCGCCACTCTCATAGCATCCGCAGATAACCGCCCTGCCGCCCTGTTTAGGGTGACCCGTACCCTCCTTCAACAGAGGGTGCGGGAAGCCCCCTTACAGGGTAGAGCAGAGGAATTTGTGTCTTATCTGCAGGAGAAAATCGCTCAGATACAGAATGAGTTAGCCCCCATTGCTGGTCCAGTGGATTGCCACGAGGGGGATCTTGTTTGGGAGGAGTTTGACTCCGTTACTTCCGAGGATATGGACAGGTTACGTGGGCGACTGCGAGCCAGCACATGTTTATTGGACCCGTGTCCCTCCTGGCTTGTACTGGCATCCTGGGAGGTGACACGAGGCTGGCTCCAAGAGGTTATCAACGCATCCTTGAGTGAGGGTTCCTTGCCTGCCTCCCTAAAAGAGGCCATGGTGAGGCCCCTCCTCAAGAAGCCCTCTTTGGATCCAGCTTTATTAACCAACTATCGTCCAGTCTCCAACCTTCCCTTCCTGGCGAAGGTTGTTGAGAGTGTGGTGGCACAACAGTTTCCCCGTCATCTGGAGGAAGTTGATTATCTAGACCTGCGCCAGTCCGGCTTTTGGCCCGGGCATAGCACCGAGACGGCATTGGTCGCGTTGGTGGATGATCTCTGGAGGGCCAGAGATGGGGGTTGCTCCTCCATCCTGGTTCTGTTAGACCTCTCGGCGGCTTTCGATACCATCGACCATGGTATCCTATTGCATCGGCTGGGGGGGTTGGGGGTGGGAGGCACCGTTTTGCGGTGGTTCTCCTCCTACCTCTCTGGCCGATCGCAATTTGTGTTGACAGGAGAGCAGAGGTCGACCCCGAGACCCCTCACATGTGGGGTGCCTCAGGGGTCGGTCCTCTCGCCTCTCCTGTTCAACACATACATGAAGCCGCTGGGCGAGATCATCCGTGGTTTTGGGGTAGAGTATCATCTCTACGCTGATGATACTCAGCTGTATATATCTACCCCAAACCACCCCAACGATGCCGTAGCGGTGATGTGCCAGTGCCTGGAAGCCGTGCGGATCTGGATGGGAAGTAACGGACTCAGGCTCAACCCAACCAAGACCGAGTGGCTGTGGTTTCCGGCTGCCCGATTCAACCAGCTGACTCCATCACTGGCCATAGGGGGCGAACATCTTGCCCCTGTGGATGGGGTGCGCAACTTGGGTGTCCTCCTGGATACCCGGCTGTCCATGGAAGATCAAGTGACAGCCGTGGCCAGGAGGGCGTTTTACCAGGTTCGCTTGGTACGCCAGTTGCGCCCCCTATTGGATCGGGACGCCCTTCGCACAGTTACTCATGCTCTCGTGACATCCCGACTGGACTATTGCAACTCTCTCTACATGGGGCTCCCCTTGAGGTGCACCCGGAGACTTCAGTTGGTCCAGAACGCAGCCGCGCGAGCAATAATGGGAGCCTCTAGGTTCACCCACGTAACACCGCTCTTGCGCGAGCTGCACTGGCTACCTGTCGTCTTCTGGGTGCGCTTCAAGGTGTTAGTCATCATCTTCAAAGCGCTCCATGGCTTGGGACCTAGCTATCTGCGGGATCGGATCCTGCCCCATACATCCTCACGGCCGATTCGCTCCCACAGAGAGGGACTTCTCCGGGTGCCGTCCACTAGACTTTGTCAGCGGGTGACGCCCAGGGGAAAGGCCTTCTCTGTGGCGGGCCCAGCCCTCTGGAACGACCTTCCCCCCCGATATCAGGACAACCACGGACCTCCGCTCCTTCCGCCTAAAATTAAAGACACATCTGTTTCGCTTGGCCGGCCTAGGGTAGTCTCTTTTTAGATTGGGGTTAGTTTTAATATGGGATTTTAGCGCAGGGTTAGTTTAATTTCATTTTATTATTGTATACTGTTTGTATTTTATATGTATTTTAAATTCCCTGTGCCCCGCCTCGAGTCCCTTCTGGGAGAGAGAGCGGGTTATAAATTAAATTATTATTATTATTATTATTATTATTACCAGCACCTTGGAGGATGAGGAACAGGAGGGGAAGCATTTTTGGGAGGCAGTTTCTGGAATTGAGGTGACATCCTGCCTTAAAGATGGCATTGATAAGGATGGAGCCCGAAAGACCCATAGAAATAATCAGAATAACACAGAGATGCATATCTGCAGAAACAAGTTCAGGATGAGATGCCATTATGAGGTTAAGCAACAGGATGAGCAAGAAAGGAGCAGTGGCTAGAGAATTAGAGAGGAAAACACACCCAACTGTCAAAACAGCTACAACTGTAAAATAATTAAAACCATTTAGGCTGGCCTCTTGAGAAGTATGGATAAGAGCCTGACTTCCCATGCATATTCTTAAAATTCCCAATCAATTTTGCAGAAATGAATTCACAAATAGATATTGGAGTGGTTGAACAAGCTTACATTCAGGAAACTGAGAAACTCAGAAGAACTTCAATGGATAGTGTTACCCCTTTCTTCTATTTTTAAAAAGATTTTATAGTTATTTTTTTTCATTTATTTTAGCACCAGTGAACCTAAAGCATGCTTGCCAGAGATGGCATGCAGAGCCATCTCTGTGGGCATGTGCGCCATCCCCAGGTGCTCTTCTAGTTTCTGGTGCATGCATACCTGCCGGCTGGTTGGGTCTTTGTGCACGCCGGAGCGACAGAAACCCCCAAACCAGCTGACTTGTGCACATGTGCATGCTGGAAACCAGAAGAGCAGCTGGCAATGGTACACGCGCCCAGAGAGAGGGCTCTGCGTGCCACCTCTGACGTGCGTGCTATAAGTTCGCCTGTGCCAATAAGCACAGATATAGGTGATACCTGGCTCAACAATAGTAACTATCAGAGGGATCGTGGAATCCTAGTGGACAATGACTTAAATAGGAGCCAGCAGTGTGCTGCAGCTGCCAAAAAAGCCAACACAGTTCTAGGATGCATTGCGCACCGGCCAGCTGCTCTTCGGGTTTCTGGCGTTCCACCATGCATACACGTGCATACACACATGTTCCGGTTTGGACACTCAGTGCAGAAAATGTTCGCCATCACTGTTTTAGCACCTAAAAACATACTCTGAAAGCAAATGCATTGAAACAAATTAGCTTACATTGTGTACATTAAAATACAATGTGTACATTGTATCAGGAAAATGTCCTAACAGAGCAATTCAAACAGAAAGTAATTTCCCAAAGAGCTAGTAGGCTGCTTACAAGTTATGTTCAAACTGAGGCTGGATAGTCATCTGTTGAGGATGTCTTAATGCGAATGCTTGTTCAAAACTAGCTGGTGACTTGGACTCACTAGCCGAGCGATGGCGAACCTTTTTTGTCTCGCGTGCCATGTTGGGGGAGCGCAGGGGGGTCGTGCGCGGGCATGCCGCACCCATAATGCAATGCGCAACCCCCCCAGTGCACATGCGCGCACTACAGGCACCAACCCCCCCCATTTTTTGCATGCTCTTTTCGCTCTCCCAGAGGCTTTTTAGGAGCCTGGGAAGGGCAAAAACAGCCGCCCCCACCCCCCCGGAGGCCCTCCGGAGGCTTCAGCAACCTTCAGGAGGCTTCCCTGAAGCCTCCAAGCAGTCAAAATGACACACCGCTGAAACCGGAAGTGACGTCCGATTTGCTTGGAGCGTCATTTTGAGTCGTCCGGAGGCTTCAGAGACCTTCAGGAGGCTTCCATGAAGCCTCTGGACCGCTCAAAATGACGCTCTAAGCAAATTGGACGTCACTTCCGGTTTCGGCAGCGTGTCATTCTGTGTGCTCGGAGGCTTCAGGGAAGTTCATGAAGCCTCCGGAGGGCCTCCGGGTGGGTGGGGTGCGGGGAGGCTCTTTTCCAGGCTCCTATAAAGCCTCTGGAGTCTGGGGAGGGTGAAAATAGCATGCCAAAAAGGGCAAATTCAGCTGCCAGCACACGCATGCGCGCTGGCCAGCTGATAGGGCATCGCCTCGCATGCCCTGATAAATGGCTTCGTGTGCCACCTGTGGCACGCGTGCCATAGATTTGCCATCACTGCACTAGCCCAAAAGAGAGCCGCCCAGTTTTGAATGTATCTGATTTAGAAAATAGCCTCTTCTTTACAGTTTTTCTGTAAAGCTGCATGGGAATTCATCCATAAGTTTCAAATGCATAGTTTACTTTTCCTTACTTCGCTTTTAGTATGTCACTATTTTATGAGTTGCTACATGTTGTGGATCACACTGTGGCATCACAGTATAGAAATTACTGCTGCAGCTGCCTCAGGAGCAGGCCTATCACTTCATCTTTATGCACGTGCTGAGACAAACTGAAGGGTGACAGAGTACTTATTTTATAGGCAATTTCCTCTAATTGAATTTCAAAGCAGGATCTCCTATGATATCCACTTGCAACTTTAACCAAGCCATCAATCCAGATAATTTGAAAGTGTAGATACACAAATGGTTGGTTGACTGATGATTGAAATACACAATGAGATTATGATGGAGGTGGTAATAAATCAACATGCAACAATTTACTGCCCTCAAATTGCCCCATAGGAATGCAGGAGAAAACTGCTCCTTGATGCATCCCCAAGTGCTGACCTTTAAATCTAAAAAGATAATGCACTCAACACACAGCAAAGGATGAGACCCACTAGCTGGCAAAGAACTTATTCAACATCAAAATGCAGAATGACCTGCAAAAAATTTGCACTGATCGTTTCCTTATTATTAAAACACTTCAAATAATCACAGCAATTGAAAAGTGGCATTAAAGAAATATAGTTATCATGGAAGAACACAATATCATTACAAAGCACATAAGAGTAATTTGCAACTTCAAGCTCCTAAGAGGGAATATTCTAGTTGCTTTTAAAAATTGCGGTGACATCAACAAATTCCCTTCTCCCACCCCAGTAGGTTACCCAGTTTTTTCATGTTTTAAACTGAGATTTGTTAAGCCATGACTAATTAAAGTCAAAAGCAGAAGAACATCTTATAATCTATCTTTGGCCCAAACTCTGGTTTTGTAACAGAATGTTCCACTGTTCCCTAGAATGTTCTATCTTTCTTTTGGGACATACTGGGGAAGCAGTTTCCAGCAGTATTCCGGAAAATGAACTGAAGCAGCCAAATTGATAGACTCTGGGAGAACCTTTCTATTACCAGATAGTTTTAGGCACCTTTATTGCCAATTCAATAATCTCCACTTACATTTGAGGCTGACGCACAGGAGGGAATTGGAATGATGCAGTGGAGATGACTTCCAGGCAAGGGGCCATTGTGAAATAACACACCCGCTACTGTGTCATAGCAAACTGTTGTTCTTCTCCATTCTTGAGACTTGGACTGGCAGAGATGTCCATACTCCAAGCCAGACACAAGAAGAGATGCAAATTCGATGTTTCTAACGTGTTTGTATATACGAACATAATGGTTGGGAAATCTAAGTGAATCTGAGAAGGTTAAATTCATTAATAAAGCTTATGCTTTAACCCTGAAAATCTCTGAGTAACTTAATAGCAAATTACTATCTAAATCATTTATTAAAATACACTGTTCTAAGTTTCATTTCAAATGCTTTAGTATGCAAATCAGACCAGTCACAGGTTCACAGGGATCCTCCAGCCATGTAAATCTGAAGACCAAAATAATTGCAGGATCCAATCTGGGTTGTTCACTGGGACCAGAGGTTTTGTCTTCCGAACTTTTGGGCTCATACTGGAGTCCATCCTCAGGGACCTTCCCTGTGGTCCCGGTGACCAACCCAGATTGGATCCTGCAACATTATCCTGGGACACATATGTTAATTTATGAAAGAAATAATTGACTATGGTATCAAGCAATATTATTTATTAATTTCTAGATATATTTATGTCCATTATTAATATCACTTTACAATTTTTGATTATGGGCAGATAAAAAGATAAAACTGATATAAAAGCACATCAACAAGGCAATGAAGAACAGGTAAAGGCTGAATGCCCTTACAAACTACCGCTATAACATTTTTGTGAAACAATGCCATCTATATTTTCCAGATGAAATGTTCCAAAGAATGGAGATCACCATTGAGAAAGCCTGTCACCTGATCCAAGCCTGAATTGTATTGCCTATCAATTTCCTGTGCTGGCACCACCAGCTCAATGCCAGTGCCACTCAAAGGAAGTCAACGCTACACATGTTACTCAAAGGAAGTCCACCCTAGTCCTCAAGGCAAGCCAAGTCCAGTGCACGAGGCAAAACCAAGTTCCCAAAGCAAAGGCAAATCCACAGGCAAAGGCAAGGCAAGGCAAGGCAAAGGCAAGGCAAAGGCAACAATTGAAGAGACACAATCTGAAGTTCAAGGCAAGAACACAGCAAGGAAACAAACATGTTGTTTCCAGCATAACCTCTATTTGTCTACTGTGCTAAATAGCCAGCTTCTAGTGCAGCCCATCAAGAAGAGTGAGGCTTTCTCATCACAAGTAATCTAGCTGACTTTCTCTGCTCCTGCCTTTTCTCTGGCCTTGGATCAGATACTGAAGGCATTTCCTCTTCCTCATCACATCCTCACCTGAAGCCTCATGACTATCCAGCTGCAGCTGTACTTCAGCCAAATCCCTCTCTTGCTTGGAGCTTCCAGACATGCCGGAAACTGTTTCACCCTCTTCCAAGCTGACATCTGGAGTGATATCTTGGGAAGCATCCAGGGGAGTCATCACACTCCCCCGCCGGCATGGCCGGTCGTCTTGGAGCATCATGGACCAAGTCTCAGTGTGTATCAGCTGTGGAACCAACGAACCAGTCAAGGGGCATGGACAGCCTCAGCATCTTCTCACACATCTTCGGGGCCATAGCTCTTCCAGTCCACTAAATATTGCAGATATCCCTGGCAAACATGGGAATCCACAAAGTGTACTAGCTCATATGGTGCAGGTGGTGGTTCTGATCTCTGGTGGGAACCGGCTGGTGCCGCAATACAACAGGGAGTGATGGATACTGGGTGGACATGAAGCCACAGGGCAGATAGTCAATCAGTAGGCCACTGGGTAAACACTGGCTTCCACCAGAAATGGGTCCAGGAATTGGTTGTCCAACTCTAAGGGAAGGTGCTGGGTGAAGAGCCAAACCCGATCTCTGACTGCCAGGAGAGGGACATCACATTGGTGCTGGTCTGAGAACCTCTTGCAGTCCTCTTTGGCATGATTCAACTTTGTCCTGCAGCACTCAATGTTTGGCTGCAAGTTCCTGCAGGAAGTTCGTGGTGGCAAGTACCAGACTCTGATGGCAGCAAAGGGAGCAGGCACAGATGGAAACCATAGGTTTGTAGGAATGGGAACATGTATCAAGGTGTGCTGCACATTATTGTTACACAAACTCCGCTAACGCCAACAGGTCCACCCAGTTATCCTGCTGAAAGTTAATGAAGCATTGCAAATACTGCTCCAACAGTATTCAGATGTTCTATATATTTGTCCGTCTCCAGATGATGCATAGATGAGAGGCTCACCTGCATAAGTTATTTTAGGGTCTCAGAGTTTAAGGAACCCTTGAATATTTTAAATGAAAGCCCAAACTTTTTTTCATGTTTTATTTATTTATATAACATCCAATTTTCATCAAACAGTATGTCTTCTGGGTACAATTATGCTTAAATAATCATACCCTAACCCTAACCCAAATTTTCTGAATGCTTCTGTAAGCTTGTTTATAGACCCTCCATTTGCTCTTCAGAGTACTAGCTCATAAGTAGGTTCACTTATAAGACAGCTCTATAATGTAGTTGCAAAACAATTCACCACTCCATTTCTTTACTGCCTTGACCAATTTATCTATTATACCTAAGTTTAATTTTCTTTCTATTCTAATACAGAATTGGAGCTTGAAATCATCAGCAATTTTCAAACAGATTTCAGTGACTCTGTTCTACATTCTTGCTGCCTACTGGGATTTAAAACATAAAACTAATAAACAGCACTTGCAGCATTTGATTAGTTAAGCAGACTGCTGCAGAAAATAAATATAATTTTAAAACCGGGAAACAACTACCATCATGCCTTTCTGACATTTAACAGAAAACAACATGCCTCAGATTCAATTTTCTTTAGTCCTTGGAAATTGGCACAGCTCAATAATATAAAGGTATTTAGGGAACAGGCCTTCTGTCAAAACCTTAAACTCAGACCGTGAATCTCGGTAATGCAATGCATTACAACCGCTGAAAATTGTCCTCAAAACATTTAAAGCTACTACCCACGTATGTTTCTACGTAGATCTCATGGAACAGAAACAAAGAGACTGGATTTATTGTACCTTCAGAGTCAATTAAGGCTGCAAAAACAAAATGATTTCAATTTAATAAACTCTATCATTCTTAGGCATACTGGTTTACAGCTTTTCTTATGCTACTCATTTCCTGCTTATACAATGAAGATCATTTTGCTAAGGATTAGTTTTCTTTAGCTACCTTGTGACAGGTACAGCATGGTAGAATAATGAACACATTCCTTGACTTTGTTATTAAAACTTGACAGCTTCTGAATAAGAGTGACTAAAAGCATCAACTTGTTGAAGCATGTTTTAATGCTGTATTTACAAAAAGCTTTCCTTGGAAGTGCAATAGTCTTCATTACCTTCTTTGAAATATTTGTCTTGGTTAAAACATAAGCGGCACAAGCTGTAAAAATGACAGAGAACGCCAGTCATTCTTACCAACCCAACCCATCTGGAAAGATATAAAATTAGAGTAAATGATTCAGTGTGGTTTCTTTGGATTTCAAACTTAAATGAGAGAATGATGTAATTGATGTATCTGTATTTTGTTGCCCTGGGTGAAAGGTACATGGAGCCATTAGAACGTGCCTTGACTTCATCATCCATTGATCTGATGATGCAGATGACCAGAGTAGCAGGAAATCTCAAAGGTCAAACCACTGAACGATTTTTTGCTTGCCTTTCAACACAATAAAATGGTTTGTAAGAGGACTATCTTCTTCTTCACCCGCAACACTCATCCATACATCTTCACCCGCAACACTCATCCATACATCTTGCTTATCCTGGTGTAAGGACAGCCCACTTATTGTTTTGCAAAGATGGCAACACACATTGCCTTCAACCCATGTCAGTCACCATGAAGGGAATCTCCATGCATCTTCCCTTCTTCCATTTCCAAATAGCTGGTGTTTTCCAGCTGCTGCCAGTGTTTAATCTGGTTGCATTCTACTTTATTGAACAAGCTCTGGTTTCACTGAGGTGGGTAGGACAATGCTGCTATATGTTACTACTCCAGCATTTATTGCTGGAACTCCATATTTTTCATGTCATGCCTCCTATCAGATGCTCCTGAGTTTTCAGCAGATATAGAAAAAAGTAGAAGAATATTGTGTGACCTATGAAGTCACACCCCTACTCAGTGAAGACCTATCATGACCCTGTGGCTTGTCAGGCAGTTGCAGGCACACCATTTTGGTATTGCCGTGTGCAGTGCGATGGATGGAAAAGTCACTTGCTGAGATGGATGGTCATACAAATTGCATGAAGAATAAAAGGTGTTGCAGAATGAAGTGTGCATTCTTGAAGGCTCATACACATAATAATAAAGCAGCCAACATATATCTGAATCTAAGTGATCAGGGAAGGAATAAGATTATTTTTTCACATGTAGCCAAAGTAATTTTTGCACTAAGTGGAGAATATCTGGAAGTGGTGCCTCTGATGAATATTTCTTTAACCTTGGTTCCATCTTTTGGTATGTAGAAATAACAGTAGACAAATGTTGGGCATCAGTTAACTTTACACTGTGCTACCATTTGTGGGTGGTTTTGCAGCAACAAAACTATGCCTCAACAATAAAAGCAAGGAGTGACCACTAAAGGACAGTAAAACTAAGAGTGAAACAATAATCCTAACACTGTCCTTCAGAGCAACACTCTCTTCCCTTCACAAACATTGTGTTAATGCAATATTTCATATGCTAGTGATTAAATAAATAGGCACAAGCCTATATAGTATACCCATACACAAATCTCACATAGTTCACAGCTTCAGTGTTCAATACATATTTGTCATATGTCCAGTAAGATATCCCTTTTAAATGTTTAAATCCATAATGTTAGGAGCTAGAAATTAAAGATGCGGAAAGAGAACCATTAATCTTTGTTATTTCTTCTGGTTGACACCTGGACAATTTAAAACCAACAAATTAAACTATATGGTGAAAACTATTATGAAAAAAATCAAAGTTTCAATGGTATATTATTTCCATTATTCATTTTATTTAAATTTATATGGTTGATCAATTCACTTGTGGTTCTGACGGCTAGCATACATATTCATAAACAAAAAACAATTTTGAAACAATTAGTTACTCATATCATTTTTCTTTAAATTGCAGATTGCTTACTTGGTGACAAGAATAAATTTGGCAAGTTTACTTGCAACTATTGAATTAGCAGCTGTGCTTAAACCAGTCTGAGAGAAAAGGAATAGTCATTAACTAACTGCAAGAGCTATCACCTGAATTAGTTTATACTCATTTTAACTGGGAAACAGATGGAATCTTAATTGGCTTGCTTTTAAAGGATCATTGCAATGGCCTTAAAATGTGAATGGATTTATGGGAGCCAGACAAAAGTAGGCTGGACCCCAGCTTTTAGTTCTGTACAACTGTGCTTATTTGCTTTACCCAGAAACAGAATCTCCGCTTGACTGAACAAAATTAGAATTAGGATTTTACAGAAGAGAACATTTTGGAATTAAATCAGAGGTGTCCCCAGCCCTTAAAAAATGCTAATGGTTCTCTTTCTGCATCCTCAATTTCTAGCTCCTAATATTATGGATTTAAACATTTAGAAGGGACATCTTACTGGATGTGAGGAATATGTATTGATCACCGAAGCACTATGTGTGAGATTTGTGTATGGGTGTGCGTGTGTAAGTGTTAGGTTTTACGTTTGTGAAGGGAAGAGAGTGTTGCTATGAAGGATAGTGTTAGGATTATTGCTTCACTCTTAGTTTTACTGTCCTTTAGTGGTCACTCCTTGCTTTTTATTGTTGCGGCATAGTTTTGTTGCTGCAAAGCCACCCACAAATGGTAGCGCAGTATAAAGGTAATTGCTGCCATGGAAGATCTATATGCTGATGCCCAAAACTTGTCTCCTGTTACTTCTACATACCAAAAGATGGAACCAAGGCTGAGGAAAGGTTCAGCAGAAGCACATCTTCCAGATCGTCTCCACTTAGTGCAAAAATTACTTTGGCTACCTGTGAAAAAGTAGTGTTACTCCTTCCTTCCCTGATCATCTCTATTCAGATATATGTTGGCTGCTTTATTATCATGTGCTGACAGACCTGTCTGAGCCTTCGGGAATGTTCCATTCTAATGCAATGCACACTTCAGTCTGCAACACCTTCTATTCATCCGTGCAATTTGCATGACCATCCATCACAGCAAGTGACTTTTCCATCCGCGCCAGGCTCTTCGGGAGCCCGCGCGCAAGGGGGCAGCCCCCCCCCCCGGCAACCCACCTCTCCAGCTGGGCAGAACGCCACTCACCGACCCTGCGGTTTCCCGAAGCCGCGGGCTCGCGCGGCTTGGCGCTTTCGGGATACCGCTGGGTCGGTGAGTGGCGCTCTGCCCAGCTGGAGGAGGGGGGTTGCGCGAGCGGCTGTTCCGCCCCCCCGCTCGCGCGCCTCCCAGCCTCACCAACGCCGCCGCCAATCCCAGCACTGAGGATGGCTTCTTCTGCGGCTTCCAAACCCCGACAGTCTGCTCCCGGGGCAGAGAGTCTTCCAGCAGCCGGCCTACAACCATAGAGCGGGAAGCCCACTCCCAGAGGGGCCACTGCCAGGAAGACTCTCTGCCCCGGTTTCCGGAAGACTGTAGCAGACTTCCGGGGGTTTGGAAGCCTCCAAAGAAGCTATCCTCAGTCCTGGGATGGCGTCGGCGGCGGGGGCCCTGCAGGGAGAGCTGTCCCAGGTCGGTAGTTGGAGGTGAATGGCAGGCAAGCAAGCAAAGCTTCATCTGTATTTGCAGCCGCTTTCCGGTGCTAGCATCACAGCTTCAGCTCCAGCTCAGATCACCAGGCATTAGGTTCTCCTAGGAGCGCAAACTCTGCTGTAAAGTGCATATGTGAAGGATCTAGGTTGTGCGATCCCCCCCCCCCCCCCCTTCCAGTCTGTGGGGAAAAATTGTTTTTCATGAATCTGGTCCCTGGTATCAAAACGATTGGGGACCACTTTGTTGAGTGAAACCATCTTTAAAAAAAAAAAAAAAATCCTGCACTTCCCTAAAAGGAAAATATATCTGAATTTAAGATAATTCTCCTAAACAAAAAGGAACGTTATACTAAAGAAAGCTCATCTGTTTCCACATTCGTTATTCTCAGTCGAATATAAACAAACTCCCATTTTAAAAGTAAATTATTTGGTGGGGAAACCCAGTCTTCTTTTTGTGTAAATAAAAATATACCCATCACCCAAATCTACTCCAGGAGTTTCTGTCAATAAGCAGGAACAAGATTTGTGGGAGGAAAAAGGCAGGGGGAAAAAAGCGTGAGATTTTGTTTGCGCACAGGTTGGATTTCACACTAAATTTGGCAATATGCATTCACATACAGAAATCAATTTGATATGAATAGCAATGTTCAGTTTGCTCATTTAAAAAGTAATTTTTAAAATATCTTAGATATTGAGAGAATTTCAAAGATCATTAGACTTCCTAGCTGTCAAATTTTATTGCTATGAGACTACATAAGCAGGAAAATGAAATAAAAACCATTGTTAGATAATTCAATACCTGGAATGTATTCTCATAGAACTGTGTGCTGATAAGATACTCAATTCAAAAGCCTATTTGTGGGATTGGTTTATGTGTCATTCTAAATTCACGTGATTTCTAGTAGATAATTATCTCATAGAAGACAGACAGAAATATACATGGAAGTCAGACAGATGTGGACATATGCCTATAGGCAAGCATAATTTTTCATAATGTCCACATGTCCCCAGTCCAAAATGTTCATTCTAGATATGTCAAATAAGCATCCAAATTTTAGCTCAGAAGTGACTCATTGAAAACAAGCATATTAAAAACATAGTAGCAAAGCAGAGTTCTGGATGATGCTATTTCTCCATTGTTTAGGAAGAATGGAAAATACAGAGCAAACAATATGGCCATAACATGGCACCATCTGTTGCAAATTTAACAGTGTAAACTCACAAAAGACATGGACTTCAAGCATGCATTGCCTCATTTTTATACAATTTGTAGTTAATATATCCCTGAAATGAGGGTAGTTGTTGCATTCTGTTCTTCCTTCAATACATGTTAAAGAAGAAATATCAGCAATGTACAATGTTTTGTTCATAGCTTTTCCCATATGCAACAGAAACATCTGTTGAAATGATAAAAATTGGTGGTTTCGTATTATACTGAGTTATATGCAGTCTAATATCTAACAACACCATAAGGTGAATAAACAGAAGAATAATAAATGAAATGTAGCAGCAATATAATTATTCAGTGATACAGCAAAAAGCAAAAGCTTGAAAAATAAGAGGCAATATAGCATCTCATTAAAATCTTGTAAAAGGAAAAACAGAAAAAGAATGCTACTTTTGGTAAAAGTACAGTTTTCTTAGCATCTAACATACAGTATTTTACTTTTTCAGAAGATTGGTATATTTTTAAATGACATTTAATGTCCATAGGTGTCCTGAGTCTTTTAAAAAGACATCATATTGCCCTCAACAAAATGGGTCCTTATTTTACTGACCTTGGAAAGATGGAAGACTGAGTCAACCTCCAGTCAGGGTGAAATTCCAGACTTTGGGAAGAGTTAGCCTGCAATACAGCATTCTAAGTACTATGCTACCATGACTCCTCACTTTTTGAGATTCATCTAACTATGTTTCCTGGTAAAATATATGGGAAAATTCCATTAGAGGGTCAACACCTTGGATGATTAGTTCTCCATGATCTTGGAGAACAAAACAAATGTTGCCAATGGATTCAGAGCACATCGGTATGCTTAAGAGAGCATACTTTCCAAGCCCACCCTATCTATGTTTCCAGGAAAACTCTCATTGGGTCACTTAGGGGTTAGGAGTCCATTAACTTGGAGAGCAAAATGAATGTCACCAACGGATTCAAAGTGCTTTGGTAAGCTTATGAGGAGCTGACTTTTCAAGCTTTCCCTATCTATGTTTTCTGGTAAAATACATAGGAACATTCCATTGGAGGCAACCTCACATAGGATTAGGGTTAGGCCTGCATAAAATGGGAGAGTAAAACGGACATGGCCAACGGGTTTGCAGTGCATTAGTATGCTTAGGAGGATGCTGACATTTCGTGTCTGTGCTATCTACATTTTCTGCTAAAATAAATAAGAAATTACAATTTTGGGAAAGGGAGCGGTATATAAGTTTAATAAATGAATGAATGAATGATGAATTCTGGGCTAAATCCACATAGGGTAAACTCTTCTTGAATTTGGAGAGTAAAATTGATGTTCCCAACAGATTTATGGTGCACCATTATGCTTATGAGGTCACTGACATTTTGAGCATGGTCGGCTACATTTCCTGCGAATACATACAAACATCCCCTTGGGGGCAAACCCACTTGGAATTAGGTTTAGGTTTCCATGAAGTTGGAGAGCAAAATGGATGTCACCAATGGATTCATAGTGCATCAGTATGCTTAGGAGGTCTCTGATTTTTTGAGCCAGCTCTAGCTAGGTTTCCTGGTAAAATACTTGAGAATCCCATTGTGGCACAAATCCACTTAAAATTAGGGTTAGGTTTCTTTATGAATTCAGAGAGTAAAGTGGATGTTACCAAATGCAGTATTAAACTAAAACAATTTGCAACATAAGCAAAGTAAAAGAACCCAGAATAAAAACAGCCATTAAAACATTAATGGTTAGAAAACTTTATGTGGAAAATAAAATCCAAGTTTTGTACACTTTCTGATCACCATCACACCTGGATAAACTACTGTGTTCTACCCAGAGTTGAGTCTGGTAGCATACACGTTTACAACATTATCAGTACAAGCATTTGGCTCAAGTGGTGGGGGGGACTCAGAAACTTGCTCTTACCCTGCAATACATCCATCATATTTTCAGTAATGATATAATAGGCCGGAATTTTTGTGGGGAGGGGGAAGAAGAGAGCCTTATCATCTGTGCTTGTGACTCTGGTGGGGAAGCACTGTCTCTATTTCTTCTTCCTGATTGCTTCACTTATTTTCTCATCTGTTTCTGTTGCTGCTGCCATTGCCACCATCGTCAGATCCGCCTAGCCTCAAATCCCAGGCATTTTCCTCTTAGCTGCTGGCTGGAGAGGTCCCGCTTTGAAAAAAGCTTCTGCTTGGCAAAATACAGATTAATGGAAATCAAAATTCCCCATCCAACCCGCTTTATATAGGTTTCTCCGTATTACGGACATTTTCAACATCGTTGTCCTGTTTCCCATGTCCAGTGCTCCATAACCATTCACACACTTGCGATACTCCTATATTCATGCATTTAAGAGAGCAGCAGATTCTGATGTGCCACCGTTGTACCATCGCTGGGTTATTTACCCTCCTTATCCGATCTCGCATTTCTTGCTTCAAATAAATCATTGTTCCAAAATTGTGTGAACTCCAAGGTCATCCCCTAAAACCAAGAGAATGTCAGTACACAATTTGATACTTTGTGCATGATTACGTACCCTTGGAAGGCAGTCTTATTGGGCTCGATACGACAACTCTGAATTTAGCTTTGCCCCTTTTGTAAGAAAGCAGGTATTTTATATAATTTGCTGGCTGATGGCAGCAGGTGGCAGTGACTAGTCAAAGGTGGCTGATTTGGGGAAAGCTAAACAGGATTAAGCTTGCTTAAGACTCAGATGGGAAATCAACCCCTGAATGGATAATATCTCCAAAGAATGCAAAAGCAAATTACTTGTATATTGTTGCCACCAACATCCATCCCCATTCCACAACATATATGTTACAGTAATGATCAGGAAGCAAACTCAGATCTTTGTAGAGTTTACTATTTTGTACTAAGTGGGTTCACAAAGGATGCCCATAGTTGGTTATGGTTGTATAGCTTTACTCAAATAGGAATTTTATTCAATGTTTTTATTCTCTGTTAAGTGAATACTTTTTGTACTACATATGTCTTCTGGTCCTATGATTTCTATCAATTGGGGCAGACTGTAAAAAGAGGTAACAGTTCCAAATGATGTTCCTATAAAATTCCTCAGTCTTGTATAATTTTTCTTGCTCACATACAATATACAGGATATACAGTACAACAAATCTTAAACAAAAATTGTTGGATATACTCTAATTATCCATGTCCATGGATGTAAAAACAATTCGATTATATTCTAATTGTTTTCCAGCCAGAGGGATACCAAGATCGTATATTCCAGTTATTGTACTATGTATTCAGCTACATTTTTTGGGAAGAGAGGGTGTACTTTTGTTTCCATTTAATAGTTACAAATGAGCAAATTTTGATAGTTGATCAGTGAAATCTTATCAAGTAATTTTAATTATTATATTTTTGTCCCACGTTTTATATTTATTTCAAGGTGGCAAATGTAACTAATACTCCTGCCCTCTATTTTTCCTACAATAACAACTCTGTGTTGTGGGTTGGGCTGAGAGAGTGTGTTTCTTGCCCAGAGTCACACATTGAATTAAGAGAGATTGAAAACTCACATCTCTTGATTTCTAGGCCAGGACCTTTAGCTATATTACCAAACAAGCTATCTTAATAATTAATTAACAATGTATTTACAAAAACGCAAAGTAATAAAATAATTATGCTGACTTCAAGAAATCAGTTGGCTATTGGTGGAAAGGAACCTCAAATTCTACTTTAATAAGTGAAACGAGGCACAAGCAATCTTTAGTTGGGATTCTTCCCTATTAGCCAGTTAAGAGAATTTGGTATTCTAATACCATTAGTATCTGCAACATGCTTGAGAACAACCTAAACTTTTCATGTATTTGTTAGGCAGAATTTAAAGTGTTGCTTAAGAATCCAAGTTTATTTGTAAATATTTAGTATTTTAGACATCATGAAGCAATAAGTAAATTCATAGAATTTTGGTTTAGAATTGCACAGGAGCTACATCAATTACACTAGTAGGTAACATTTTTAATTCCATTTTTTCACCCTGAACCATGTGCCACCCTTGATTTCCTCTTTTGCTTTATACTCCTTTGCTGCAGAAAGAGGTGGAATATCCGAGTTTACAAATGGTCCATCCTTGTGACTTCCTTTTTAATCTTTAGGCTGTTATTCTTTTGTTTGCCTTCTATGTTTATACACATTTTAATTCTTTACTTCATATTTACATCTAAAGGAGTACAGATAATTTATGCATAAAATGAAATATAACCACATGATAAGCTGAAATAGATGAATGGAATAGAATCAGTAGAATAGAATAGGGGAGAGGAATAACAGAGCTGGAAGGGACTTTGGAGGTCTTCTAGTCGAAACCCCTGCTTAGGCAGGAAACCCTATACCATTTTAGACAAATGTTATTCAATCTCTTCTTAAAAATGTCCAGTGTTGGAGCATTTATAACTTCTGGAGGCAAGTTGTTCCACTGATTAATTGTTCTAACTGTCAGGAAATTTCTCCTTAAATGTAAATATATTAAATGTACTATTATAACTCTTCATTATGTGTCACACATATTACTAGAGTCTGAAGCAATAAGCATTCTCTCCTGAAGAATCACATCTTTAACATTTTCTTTGATACCAAGAGAAAGTGCTGTCTACGGAATTCTTAGACAGGATGTTCCAGAGAAGGGGCCATAAATGAAAAACTCTAATTTCTAGTCTCTCTCATCTGACTCTTAAATAGGGAGTAGAATGTAGACTTTCATCATCCCCACACAGGGTTTACAGACCCTGTGTGGGGATGTATAGCTGGTTAATAAGATATTGCAGGGTAGATCACTCATATTTTGCTTCTGTGTTTCTTTCTGTAGATGTCTCATTTTTCTACTGAAGATGAAGCTCTCTTACAACCTATGCTCAGACAGTTATTACAAAGTGTCAAAGAAAAAATCACAGGAGCACCATCCGTAGAATGTGCCGAAGAGATACTGCTCCATTTGGAAGAAACAGATGAGAACTTTCATAAGTAATTTGTTGACATTATGTTGTGATATTGTGATAATTTAAAAAGGGAAACTCTTCCTTCAGAACTCTTCCTTGGTGATTAAGGCACCAAGCTAGAAACCAGGAGCCCAGGAATTCTAGACCTGCTTTAGGTACAAAGCCAGTTGGGTGACCTTGGGCTATTCCTTCTCTCTCAGCTCTAGTAAGCAGGCAAGGGCAAACCACTTAAATTTTGCCAAGAAAACAGGACTGTATAATTCTTGTGAATAATGTTTCTAATATCTATTAATTACAATATTTCAAGCTTTGGAATATAGCATCCAGTGGCTTCTTGTATTTACTTCTTCTGTTATTCCAACCATCAGATTCCCTAATCTGGCCACCTGGCTAGTGGGGGGATGGGACTGGGCTGCCCACAGCCTCAGGCTGGTACATACATGCACAGCACTTATGTGACTGGAGAGTTGGTGTGCATGCATGCAGCTCAATTTGCGCAAGCAGCAGGCCAGCACGCCTGTGTGCGACTGCCTGTCAGAAGTTGAGCTGCGAATGCGTGCACTCTGGCCAGCCGCTTGTGTGGCCTACATCAAATAGGCCATGGCCCGGTGATGGGTCACAGCCCAGAGATTGCTCTAAGCAATCCTTTTCTTTAATTAGGGAAAAAAGCATTCCAACATTTTCAGTTGACATACTGGTCTCAAATGCTATTTGGTGTCTGAATTTAATGTTTCACTTCACTTCTGAAATTCTTCCAAAATGTCCATGTACTCTTTACCATCGTTAATAGAATATTATTATAGTTGCTTAATGAAATATGTTTATTATTAAAAACAAATTGACATTAAACATAATGTTTTACATTTTAATTGTTATTACAGCTATGAATTTGTAAAGTATCTTAGAGATTATATAAGTAACATCTTGGGGTCCGTAATAGAAGAAGAAACTGAAAAATGTACCTCAGCCCAAAATCAGGGGGAAGGTTCAAATTATGACACTCTGGTACAGCATGTTACTAAAAAGACCCGGGAATCAAAGGAGTAAGTATACATAGAAACATATCTAAAATTCAATTTCCAAAAGCGAATTGTAGGTAGTCCTCAACTTACGACCACAATTGAGTCCAAAATGTATGTTGCTGAGTGAGAAATTTGTCAACTGGTGTAATTTTTTAAATGGTTTTAGTAGGTTTTATTAATGGTTTTAGAACAGGAGTTTTATTTAATATATTTTAAATATATATTTCATGTATTTTTTATATTTTATATCACAGATTTTATTGCTGCCTGTACACCGCCCTGAGTCCCGGAAGGGAGAAGGGCGGTATAGAAATTTAATAAATTAAATTAAATTAAGTGACTTTTGCCCCACTTTACGACTTTGCTTGCCACATTTGTTGAATGTGAATCAGTACAGTTGTTAAATTAGTAACACAATTGTTAAGAAAATCTGGCTGCCCCCTTGATTTTGTTTGTCAGAAGGTTGCCAAAGATGATCACATGACCCCATGTCATAAATGTGAGTCAGTTGTGAAGCATTTGAATGTAAATTATGTGACTACGGGGATGCTGCAATTGTCATAAGTGGAAAATGGTCATAAATCACTTTTTTCAATTGTAACTTCAGATGGTCACTAAGTGAAGTGTTGTAAATCAAGGACTACCTGTGAATTATTCATTTCTCCTTGCTTTTGAGTTAGAGTTACATTCCTTCTGGTATTTTTTCCCCCTGAATATTGTAACAGCTCTGAAAAATGTCTTCTTGTTCACTTTGTTCCGTTTTATCAGATTAGTGTTCATTTTACATAATTGAAGAAAGCTACCTATTTTCAAATAAATATGTAGCTCCTGTTTCTCATTCATTCATTCATTCATTCATTCATTCATTCATTCATTCATTCATTCATTCATTCATTCATTCATTCATATATATATATCCTCCCTTAAACGGACCTAAAAACAGGAGCTGTAAAAATATTCTCTCATCAATAAGAGTCCTGTAAAAGGCTGATGTAATCAGGGAAAGCCGGTTAGCTCAAGGCATAGGAAGGCTTGCCTGAAATGCTGGAAAGTGCCGGTTCAAATCCCAGTAGATGAAGTATGGCCAGCTGAAGAAGGCTAAAAAGCCTGAAATAGATCTATCCTGGTCTCTTAATTATTAAATCAGCCCTTAAAAATCATTTCATTTCATTCCATTTTATTCAATTTATACCCCGCCCTTCTCCAATGGACTCAGGGCGGCGCACAGGAATATTAAAAATACATGCAAACCACATAAAAATTTTAAAAAACCTATTCTGTGAAATCCTGTGCTAAAACCAAATTAAAATCCCCAAATTTAAAACTATATAGAAGTCAGTTGTGGAGGTTACGCAAGGCCGGCTAGATGGAACAAATGTGTCTTTAGACATTGGTGGAAGAGGCGGAGGTCGGTGATGGTGCGTAATTCAGGGGGTAGGTCGTTCCAAAGGGCTGGGCCCGCCACAGAGAAGGCTCTTCCCCTGAGTGTCGCCAGTCGGCATTGTCCGGCCGACGGCACCCTGAGAAGGCCCTCTCTGTGGGAGCGTATCGGTCTAAGAGATGTATGGGGCAGGAGACGGTGTCGCATATAACTAGGCCCCGAGCCATGGAGCGCTTTGAAGATGGTCGTCAGAACCTTGAAGCGCACCCGAAAGACCACAGGAAGCCAGTGCAGCTCGCGCAGGATTGGTGTTATGTGGGAGTGCTCCCATAATCACCCGCGCGGCTGCATTCTGGACTAACTGCAGCTTTCGAGTGCACCTCAAGGGAAGCCCCATGTAGAGAGCATTACAGTAGTCGAGTCGAGAGGTCACGAGTGCTTGAGTGACTGTGCGTAAGGCATCCCGGTCCAGTAAGGGGCGCAATTGGCGCATCAGGCGTACCTGATGAAATGCCTCCCTGGCCACGGCCGCCACATGGTCCTCCATGGACAGCCAGGAATCCAGGAGGACACCCAAATTGCGCGCCCTCTCCACGGGGGCTGATGTTTCGCCCCCAATGGCCAGAGTTGGAGTAATCTGGCTGAACCGGGCTGCCGGAAGCCACAGCCACTCAGTCTTGGACGGGTTGAGCTTGAGTTTGTTACTACCCATCCAGATCTGTACGGCCTCCAAACACCGGGACATGACCTCGACGGCATCGTTGGGGTGGTCTGGGGTGGATATGTACAGCTGAGTATCATCAGCGTACAGAAATCTAATATATATATATATATATATATATATATATATATATATATATATATATATATATATATATATATATTTTCTGAGGTTTTCGCAGGTGTTTGTATGTAGGTCTTTGGTTGTTCGGGTTTTCTCCCGCGTAGAATTGGAAGTATCTTCACAACGTTTCGATGAAATCTCAATTCTTCCAATACTTCCAATTCTACGCGGGAGAAAACCCGAACAACCAAAGACCTACATATATATATATATATATATATATGTGTGTGTGTGTGTGTGTGTGTGTGTGTGAGGTTTTTTGAGCTGATCAATAAATAAATCAGGGAGACTAGTATAGATCTGATTTATTTATTAATCAGCTCAAAAAACCTAACACACATATAAAAAAAAATTCACACAACAGAACTCATGGCTTTCTGTCTAGATGGTCTCTGGCGATGAGCCGAAAGGCAGAAAAGGAAACAGTATGTCTCCTCCCTTAATTGGGGCTTAACAGGGTGTTGTGGAACAAGTATACACACACACACACACACACACACACACGCACGCACAAACACGGACTCATGCATGCATGGACGCACACATGTATACGTACACATACATACGTACATATAATACTTTTGTGCTTTCAAAATAACATTCTTAATTTGTGAAGTTCAGACAGGTAGGAACTACTGAAAAGTGACAGGGATCTGGCCTTTAAACTTGCCATTATGCAGTACAATGCTTTTCTGCACTGAACAAAGGATTAGTATTGATTGCTAAAATGGCCCCATACCAGTTTACGATTCTATCCCTGTTTTCCTCTAAAGCAAATTCCGATATTCAGCTTTGCTGTTCTTTATTACATAAAATACCTTTAGGAAAAGCAGTGTGAGAAATATAGTCAACTTATGCTATACAAGATTCCTTCCAAATAGTAGTACAAAGGAAGGATGTGTTCTGAATATAATCTCCTCTGGGTTGTTAAGCAAACATTAAAAATGTCTTTGAAAAATAACCGAGAAGGAAAAAAACTAAAGCTCACTGAATACTAATTTTTCGATATTAATAATAATAATAATAATAATAATAATAATAATAATAATAATAATAATAATAATAATAATAATAATTTAATTTAATTTAATTTTATATCCCGCTCTCTCTCCCCAAAGGGACTCGAGGCGGGGCACAGGCAAATTAAAACACAAATAAGACCACAACAAAATACAAGGTTAAAAATAAATTAAATTGATCCTGCGCTAAAAACCCATAAACTAAATTAAAACAGCCCCTAAAACCCCTTACTTTAAAAGAGACTACCCAAGGCCGGCCAGGCGAAAAAGATGTGTCTTTAATTTTAAAGTTTTGTGTGCCTTAACAATTTTATAGTATAGAATACCTTACTGTGAAGAAGTACATTATAAAATAAGACTACAGGTATTCCTCGATTTACATCAGTTTATTTAGTGACAGTTCAAAGTTACAATAGCACTGTAAAAAGTGATTTATGACAGTTTTTCATACTTAACAACTGTTGTAGCATCCCTGTGGTTACATGATCAAAATTCGGGTGCTTGGCAACTGGCTTATCTATGATATTTGCAGTGTCTTGGGATCAGGTGATCATCTGCGACTTTTTGATAAGCAAAGAGTCAGGGTTCCAAGTAATAATCCCACAGCAAGCAAAACTCCAAGGCAGGTGAATTCCTCAAAGAATAGCTTTATTGAAAATATCATATTGGCACAGATCTGGTGAAAACTGACTCTGAAGACTCCCATGGTTCTCACCTAATTAAAGGTTTTTTCTCTTTCTCAAAACAATCAATCACATGGTCCAATCACGGTGCAGTCTGGCAACCAGGTAGCCTCACTCCACCTTCCTCCGACCAGGTGTGAGAATGTCCTTGGTTTCCAAGAGAAATTATTTTGTTTTGGCTACAGAAACCCCTCTATCTCAAATCCCCCCTCCCTATCGCTCGGCTCCAACGTGGCAACACTGAAGAGGTCAAAAATGGCTTCAGTCAGATCAGCTTCAGGGTTGACACAAAGTCAGTGGGGAAGCCAAATTCATTTAACAACCATGTTATTAACCTAAGAACTGCAATGATTGACTTAGCAACTGTGCTAAGCAAGGTTGCAGAAAGGGGCAAAATTCACTGAACAAATGTCTTGCTTAGCAGCAAAAACTTTGGACTTAGTGGTGGTTATAAGTCAAGGACTATTTGTACTAAGTGAGATTTTCATGAGGATAATGTTAATAGATGTACTGTGGTTTTTTTGAGCTTGGCAATACCGGACACATATTAGTACTTTTGCACACATAGATAATCTTTCGATTAGAATTTAGATATATAAATATCTAACTAAATATCTAAATATCTCTCTCTCTATATATATTAATATATGGCAGCCATTTAAAATTTGAAATTGTATTAACAAACGTCCACAACTGATAACAGAAAGAAAACAAATATGCTTAATGAAATGTTCTTTCTCAACATGCGAGGAAACATTTGTGTCAGACAAAATACAGTGGGAAAGCTGTATGGTTTTTAGTAAAATCTTAGATACAACAGGCAGGCAGTAATTCATCTGATAGAAAGGCAGAAATACCCAGAGTGAAATGAACCCTGTGCAGGAACGTTCAGTGTCCAACTCTAATGACGAGATCAATCTTACAAACGTTTTAATAGTTAATTGCAGTGATATGTGGATGGCCACGTTCTGTAAAAGGAAATTAGAAATGTCATTGTGAAAAACTCTGTTACTTAATCAGTACTTAATTGCTTTTATAAATTAGCATGTGTGGCCTGCTGTATTTTTAATAAGCCATTTATTTACATTCAGGAATTGAGCCAGCTACGCAAGGTTCTTTTTCTTTTCCTTTTTAATTGAAGAAGTCAATCCTTAAAAAGCATAAATATTGTTTATCTTCTAGTCATGCAGCATTCATACCTGTATGAGGGCCTATAATTATACAATATTCAAAGCAAGTCCTAAAGCATCTATAAATATGTTGTTGCAATTTTTAATTCCTCCCTCCCTCATATTTTGTGCTTGAAAATGATATACAATATCTCAAGTCTTCTGTTCAATTCATCCTATTTCACAAGCGTCTATGACAATTTCTTATGTTTACATAATCTCATCAGAATTATGCATGTGTTGTGCATTCATACATTTCTCCTTGGTTTATTAACACAACATACCGTTCCAAGAGGTGGATATGTTGTTTAGGAAAATTCATAAATAATAGCATTAGAATCTGCTAGAGCATAATAATACACTTGTAATCACAAGCTGATATAAACAGTAATCCCAACCAAAACGCACAGATGATTACAAGTGCTGAATATATTCATCTATGAATTACAAAAATTGCTACTAAAAATAATCTTGACGTTTTTGTAATGTTTAGGTTATCATGCCTATATTCTACTAAACATTTGGGTATCTAAAACATTGGATGGTATTGTTCTTCCAATACCAATTTGAATATTTGAATAAAGCAGATTATTTTTGTTTAGGAAACATGGTATATGGGTAGTCCTTGACTTGCAACCCATAATTGTGCCCAAAATTTCGGTTGTTAAATGAGACATTTGTTAAGCGAGTTTTGCCCAATTTTATAACCTTTCTTGCTGCAATTGAATGACTGCAGTTGTTAAGTGAATCTGGCTGCCCCATTGACTTTGCTTGTCTGGTTGCAAAAAGGTTGCAAAAGGGGATCACATGATGTCAGGACACTGTAACCATCAAAACAAAACTCAGTTGCCAAGGGTCTGATTTTTGATCACATGGCCATGTGATTGCTGCAATGGTCACAGGTGTGAAAAACAGTTTTAAGTCACTTTTTTCAGTTCTCTTGTAACTTTGAATGGTCACCAAATGAACTGTTGTAAGTCAAAGACTACATGTAATATCCACTTGATTCTGAATAGGTATATGTGAAATTGCATGTTTACTTCTCAGTGTATACTTTTCTTTAGACAGTATTCATCTGTTTCAGAAAGATTTTCTTCCTAACTTGGAGTGTTAGGAAGTTAGTTTGTACATGATAACAACTTACGGATTTTAATAATTTGGTTTTTTAAATAACTTTTTAACTGAAGGTATAGAGAAATGATGCATTCGCTGAAAAATGTCATGATGGTTGTAGTTGAATCTCTAATTAACAAGTTTGAAGAAGATCAAATGCGCTACAAAGAGATGCAAAGAAAAGTGAAAACAGAACCATCCAACAGTTACTATGCAGATAACTGTTCTGATAGTGATTCTTCCTTTAACCAGGTATGTAATTATACAAAGGAATGGATGGAAAGAAAGAGAGAGAGAGAGACTGACTGATTGACTGACTGAGACTGTTTGGAGCTTTGCAAAACTCTTGAAGATAATATTTTCCACAAATTAGGTTTCCATCTTCCTTTGTCATTTATTTAACCTTCTAGTTCTTCTGATCCCATTCTTCTTATACTTCTTTTTGTTGTTCTATCCCAGATAACAAAAAGGAATCAAATGACGCCTAGGCTTTGTTGTCATAGCCCAGTGATAAGGTTTTTCTCTAGACTCAGAATTAATGCTTTGAAGACTGTAAAGGAGAAAAAGGAAATTCACCATTCAGTTTCCAAAATGTATTCCTTTGGAATATGGACAAAGCAGTTGGTTGTTTCTTTTTTTAGATCATGGTTGTTTAAAGCTAGAAAACAATTATTGTGAAAAAACTGCTTTGGGTTGCAATTATATTCTTAATAGGAAAGGATTGGCAAAACGATGTGATCTCACACCGAATATAAATATGCAACCAAAAAAAATAGCTTTCATCCTTTGCGCATTTGTATACCCAATTAATAAACTGCATATATTTCAGACAATGAGAAAAATGTCTAAATGCTTGTCAAAGGCTACACACTACAGATTCACGCTCTATCATCTCACCGGATGTCTTAAGTTATCATTCATAACCAAACTTGCAGACTTTATTTCTAACACGTCGAGAAGCATCTGTATTTCAAAAGAGAAAAATGGCTCAATTAATATATTTAGTTCTTATTCCTTGGACTGGTATGCTGTTTTTCATTGGGGGAAAAAAAGATTGGTTTAGAGAAGAAAACCTATGCCAAGGAATGAGGCAATGTGGAAGTGACAGGGCTCTCTAACCAGTAAAGCAAAAAGTACATGCACACATAATTAGTTTGAAAAATAGAAAATGAAGAACAATAGGGCATAATTGTTGAAAATATTGTGATTGATAGTAAGGAGAACAGAAAACAGGTCCCAGATAATTAAAAGAAATGTCTTGAGCATCGGTTGTTTGTTAGATTCCAGCTGTTTATCATTTTAAAAATTGGCAAAAGCTTCATGCTTATTAGTCAAATTAGAGTACTATATGCTCCCAGTAGATTAAGAGATGGTGTATCCGAATATTCTGAGATAAAAGTTGCTTGTGAAGACAGGAGTAAACTAAAGTATATAGCTTGGAAGGAGTGTTTGCAATTCTGTACTGAGTGTACTTTCTTTTAATCCTATGGATGGTGAAGGTGTATTTATTTATTTATTACACTTATGCTTTTCTGTATTAGTAAATAGATCTGTACTTCTGTAACTACTTATTTGTATTGGATGAAAGTTATGCAGATGCAGCCATGCCTCGTGATTGTTGCTATCAGTGCCTTCAATTTCATCCTTTGCCATTTTCAGAGATAAACTGGCATCTTGAGGCAGCAAGTCAAAGTACTGTCAAGGATAAATATGTGAGGTTAAGAGTAGATTGCTTCTCCTGATTACGATATGAATGGAGGTTTTTTTGGGTGGTGGTGGTGTATTTCTTACATTGTAAAATCCAAATGAGCAGAAATTGGGATGTGATTCGGAAGACTAGAGTAGTCTATGTATTTGTTACCATATCATACCAGATTTTTTTGCTCACATAAATTTATGTCAGCATGATAAAAGATTTTGCACCAAAATTAGTGTAGAATAGGCATTTCTTCCTTTGTGGTTCTTAGTGTTTACTGCTGACAAAGGCAATGAGAGATTGTTTTCTCTAATTTACACTGCTAGACTTAAAGTTGTATTTTCTTGAAACTGTTATGATAAAATCAATAAATAAAATCTATTCCATTTAAAGCGAAGTCTAGAGGCCTATTGATTTTTAGAGACGTGTGCTTTCTTTGGCGGAAGACAAAATACATGAGAGTGCCTTACAGAAACTCTGGGGCACACACAATATTCTCCCATTTAAAGATTTCTCACTAACTGCAGTGCTGAAGGGAATTAAATTGCATATCTTTACTATAATGTAATCTAGGAGAGGCATCCAAAATATCCATAGCTCTTTCCACCATCCACTGCAGTGGCATAAACAGTTTACAGGATAGGATGGGAAACATTGACAACTGGGAGGGAGAATGGAAAGGAGTGAGTAAGGAAGATGATAGATAGATAGATGGATGGATAAATAGATAGATAGATAGATAGATAGATAGATAGATAGATAGATAGATAGATGATAGATAGATAGATAGATAGATAGATAGATAGATAGATAGATAGATAGATAAGTAGAAAGATAGAAAGAGACCTGCAGAAAAAAGGAGAAAGAGGCCTACAAACATTGGACATGTCAACTCTTTTAAAGCTAGCGAATCAGCTCTCTAAATAGCAATATGGCACTTAGACTTACATACCACTTCACAGTGCTTTCCAGCCCCCTCTAAGCAATTAACAGAGTCAGCACATTGCCCACAACAATCTGGGTTCTCATTTTACCCACCTCGGAAAGATAGAAGGCTGAGTCAACCTTATATCTAACATATGAGTGATGGGTTTACATTAGATTTATAGGAGTGTGCATAAACTGAATTCATCCTGGAAGAAAAGGTAGCCATTTATGACAAAGATCCATTCATAGATGTGGAAGTTCAGTGATTGACTTTGTGCAATCACTTATCTAACCTACTTCTTCATGGGGTTCTTAAGGAGGCAGAGAGTGCTTTAAAGTATTATATCATTTTTTAAAAAAAGATGTAATAATTAAAATGTGCTCTTTCTTTCTTTTTAATAGCAATCTAAAATCCTGTAAACTCAATTTCAGTCAGTTGGGTTTGTTTAGTAACCATTTTTACAATGTATTGCAGAGTTACACGTTTATGAATCAAGAACAATTACAGCTGCTTGTAGAAAGACTTGATCCAACACAACCTAAGGAGGTAAGTTTTAAAAAAAATGCTTGGGAAAACAAAATTCTCTTGCATGTGCATGGACAAATTAAGGTTGTTTTTGTCATGTGTTAAATTCATATTTGGTGAACTGCTTCTCAGTCCAGTAAAGCTATTTCATTTTTGTAATATACAAAAAATAAAACTCAAGGAAAAGCATAGGGTACGGTAAAAGGGTGGAGATGTGATTAATGGTGTGAGGATATTTGGCAGATGGATGGAAATATGTGTCTTCTGATATAAAGGAACATAATCTTTTTCCCACTGGATTAACTATTCCTCTTCTCAGTCTTATACTTTAAGGCAGGGGTCAGCAATCTTAAACATTCAAAGAGCCACAAAGGTCCTAACCAGAAGCCCCCCATGGAGCTGACCGGAAGTCCGTTTCCCTCACCATAGAGTCTACTCCTAGCATGGCATCCTTTTTCCTCTACCTGTCCTAACTGAAAGCACTATCAATTGTGGAGCTGACTGGCGACACGGAGCCGCAGCTGAAGGATGAAAGAGCCACATGCGGCTCCAGCACCATGGGTTGCTGACCCCTGCTTTAAGCATAATCAATTTCCACTCCTTTCCCTGAGATCATTCTTCATAAGCCTCACTAGTATCAATTGCTTTGATAAAAGTTATTCGAAAAGGTAGGAATGTAGTATAGCAAAACTATATGCATACATCTGAGACTAAAAACAGTTCCGTAATCAATATTTTTTTCAAGAACAACCCCCCCCCCCCAATCAGATAACATTGGTTTTAGTTTGCTAAGAACAACTCTTTCTCCATTTCCAATTAATGAAATAAACATTGTAGTTGCCCAGTTTGGAAACAGAACTGCAGATGTTGAAAACAGATACAGAAGACAAAGAGTGACTAACGTACATGATATTATATCTTTTGTGAAAGTATGCTTTTTTGGTTTGAAATGTTTGTATCAGGACCTTTCTTACAGCCTGAATCTCATTTGTTTAAGCATTTACTGTATGTACTTAGATATGGGAGGGTGTAAAATTTCACCTTTTCCATTTTAAACAGATACATGATTTATTTCATTTTATTAGAGCCTAATATGTGCTTAGTTTTATTTTCCATAAAATAGCAGAACAATGGCTGGCATTGCATTCTTAGACTGAATTGAAATTGCACTGTTGAATCTTCCCAATGTTTGGAAGAGAATGGGAAAGGATAGTCTAGGTAGCTTTCTTGACAAAAGCATGGCTAATGGAATGGTCTGCCAATGACTTTTACGATGCTTTTTGACTTTCCATTTTAGCTTACAGTCTTGGGTTCTTCCAGGGTTTGAGCTTGATCACCGTTATGTATAATATGTAGACTAGACTAGATTATTCCTTATTGGCCAAGTGTGATTGAATTTGTCTCCAGTGCATAACCTTTCTGTACATACAAGCAACAAAGTAATATAATCACAAGATACCAATAGGAGAAGGTAATAGGAAAAATGAGAAGGATAATAATAATACAGCCCTTCTACATGGGTTTTCTTTAGACATAACACAGTGCTGTGGGGGAATTAGGTGTTGCAGAGTGATGCTGTAAGGCAAGGGTCTCAAACTCAATTTACCTGGGGGCCGCATAAGTATAATAATATACTTGATATGAATAATATACCGTTATATGAAAGTATAATATTATACTTTCATATCACGGTGGGGGCCACAAGATACCCTCCTGCGGGCCGCAATTGGCCTGCGGGCCGCGAGAATGAGACCTGAGAATGAGTGTAAGGGGAAGAAAACTAGTGTGTCTAGTTTTTTTTTTAAAGATATTTTTATTTTATTTTCGATTTTCAAAGTAAATAACAACATATATACTGTTACATAGCCAACATCATATTATATTATTAAATGTTTACATCATTCCATTTTACCATCATTTCATTTTACCATCAACTCCCAGAAAGCTCCCAGAGGGCTCTTCTGCTCTCCATACACCATATTTGTGCCTTATCCATCATTTTCTTTATTTATTTTCTTTATTTAATTTTATTAAATTTATACCCCACCCTTCCCCTAAAAAAGGACCCAGGGCGGCGCACAGGCATCATAAAAAACATACACAGTACAAAATTCCAAAACTTTAAAAACTAATTAAATAATTCCCTGTGCTAAAATACTAACACTCTAAAATTTAAAATTATCCCTATAAAATCAGAAACGGGGTTATGCTAGGCCGGCTTGTTGGAATAAGTAAGTTTTAAGACGTTGGCGGAAAAGGCGGAGGTCCACGATGGTGCGTAGATCGGGGGGCAGGTCATTCCAGAGGGCAGGACCCGCTACAGAGTGTTCCCCTCTCTCCTCCTCCTCCCTACCTCCTTTCTTCCCTCTGACGCCCTCCCCTTCTCTACTTTCTCTTCCTCTCTCTTCCTCCTCTCTCCCCTTTCCACTCCTCCTTTCTCTCCTCCTCTTCCCCCTCTTTGCCCTCTCTCCTTTCTCTCTCTTCTTCCCTTACCTCTCTCCTCTACTCCACACTCTTCATCTCATTTACTTGGTGTATTTCGGCCTCTGAGCCAGCTCTATTTTGTGTTGATGATATTTATAATTTCAGATTCAAGGTTTATCGCTTAATTTTCATATCGATTATTACAATTCTTACATCTCAATCCCGAATCTTGCTAGTTGTTTTAATACTAGTGTGTCTAGTTGTATTGACATGCAATTCCTTGTAGTGGCATCCCAAGGGGAGGAGTTGAAACAATTTATAGCCAGAGTTGAAACAATTTATAGCCAGAGAAGTCTGTAGACATTTTCTCAGCCCTCTTTCTGAATATACAGGTCCTCAATGGAATGCAGGCTGGATGCAATCAATTTTTTCTGCAGTCCTAACTACTGTATCTATTGATAAAGTCTGTACCTGTCCTGTTTAGTTGCTATGCCAAACTGGACAGTTTCTGAGCTTGATTAGGTTTATGTAAGTAAAAATTAAAAAGTTATAGCAGACCTTAAATGTGTATATAGGAAAAATGTAAAAAAATAAAAGAAGTTTTACCATCATTCTTAATAATTAGGATGATGATGGAGAATTAGATTTTTGATGTAGGATTTATTGTAGGTTTATATTTTAATTTTATTCTATTAATGCAGTTTTTTTACTCCATTTTCCTTGATTTTTTAGGTCCGCCAAGAAGCCATTCAAACCTTGTGTTCTGCACCCCCATCTGATATTTTAAATTGTGAAAGTTGGAGTACGTTACGTAAACATCTTGCAACAGCACTTTCGGATCCTGATTCCAGTTTCAGTGTAAAGATATTAATAAGCTTTTTATTCTTAACCAATATTTCAATTTTCTGTAATTTATACAATACATACATTCCAAACATTTTTACCATCTGCCTAAGAAATTGGTAATTCAAAGTGATTCTCACTATTTGGTTAAAGAAGCAGACGTATTGTTATTACTTTTTCAGGCATTATTCAAAAAACATTAGTTTCCTGAATAATGCCTAAATAAATAATGCTCGAATAATTTCTGAATAAATAAAGCCAGAAGAAGGTTATTAATATATGATAATATTATAGAATTTCTTTGAATTAGAGAAGTGCAACATGCCAGAGTTCAAGAAATATTAGATGCAAAATTATTAATCTGTTAGTAATATTAAATAGATAATGCTTTCTGTATACATAGACTTGAATGTAGTTCTAATTAATTCATTGTAGCTGATACATTTGCACAGTAATTTTCATTTCTGTCATTTTTACCAGCCATTGGACAGTATTTAATTTATTTTTTAAAAAAAATATTTTATTTAGGTTTTAATAAAGATAAATACCATTAGAAACTAAAATATAGAAGAAAGGAAGGAAGGAAGGAAGGAAAGAAAAAAAGTCAAAGTCCAAAGTGCTAAAAAAGAGGAAAGAACACATAAAGAAGCAGCTTCTTAGCTTCTTTACAATTATAAATTTACCTCTTACTCTTATTATCGGTTTATATTATTACTTGTTAATTACAGCATGACTTTAATTTTTCCTATAATCTTATTTTTCCTTATCGTTAAAACCATATAATTTCATTTTTTTCTATTTCATTCAAAAAGGCTATTCCAGTCAGCAATAAATTTAGATAAATTTATTTATGTTTTCTCTCATCCATGTTCTGTCATTTTCACCAACCATTCCCCATTGTAGGAAATTTTGAATCTGTCCATCTATGTGCAGGAATAATCTTGCTACAAGTATCCTGTATAAAAACAACATACCATGACTTTTTTCCAACTATCAATCAGCCCTAAAAGAAAACCTCTGGTTTTAATTAATTGTTCATTTTAAAAATCTTCTTAATTGGTGTTTGTATTTGAATCCAAAATTTAATCTTGTATCTTCATATTTTGTTGTCATCTTTGTCTTCTGTTTGTTAATCTTAAAACTTGCTAATGCACCAGATTCTTTAGCTTTTCCATTAGCTTTTTGATTCCCTTGAAATGATCTTCCAAAACCAGATGCACCTGCAAAAGCTCTTACGTTTTTTTTACATTTTTACTTCCACAATCCTCTCATTTTATCTTATATTTCTACACAGAATTTCAAGAAGCAAAATAAACAGAAGAGAAGACTGTGGCAAACTTTGTCTTGTTCCTTTTTGTATCTCAAATATATTTGTTAGATCTCACAATTTCAGTTTTTGTGAAGTATACAGTAAATCAATTTTACCCATTTTATAAAATTCTGTCCAAAATTCCCAAAACACAATTCAAACTGTCAAAGCATTTCCTGCATCTAAAAATAATAATAATGTGGCTTGTTTTTCATCATGTTGTTTCAAGTCAATCAATCAATCAATCAGTTTAATTTGTAAACCGCTGCCTCTCCGCAAAGGGACTCGGGGCAGTGCACAAGTATTCTAGAATGTCCAATTCTGACATTCCCTTTTAGATAAAAATCAGCATTGCTCTTTGGGAATAATTTTTTGCAAAATTAGTGAGGATAATATAAGGGATAAGAGGCTGAATTATAGTATTGGGAGGCACAGATTTTAATACATCAGCTAGGGAAGCTAACTGGATGACTTTGAATTAAAATCTCTATGTCAACTCATTCTAGCTTGGAGGGGTTTTGCTTCTGAAGGAAAAGAGTACAATCAGTCTTAGTAATAATAAATACAATAATCTTAGAATCTTCAAATTTCTTGAAGGAGAGTCAGGATATAAATAGGGGGAAAAAAGTAAAAGAAATGTTTTACTGTCGAGTCCCTTTGGGGAGAGAGAGCGGGTTATAAATAAAATTTATTATTATTATTTATTATTATATGAACCTAGTAATGCAGCTGAGTTGCGGGACCAAGAAAAAGCAAACAACTAAATGTGCATCACAACTGATAAATACTTATATGTAGTTTCATGACGCATGTACAAATGGTGGAGCTTGACTTTGATATTACATTTCAAATGCCATCATTTTGAAATCATCAGCGTTAGTTGATGTCCATGCCTAGTAACTTGGCTTTAATTGATTTTTTTTACAGGATAAAGTCTTGAAATTTTATGCCAAGACATTTTCCTCCTCTCCATTAAATATGACAAGAGAACTGTATACCAGTTTAGGTGAGCTCAAGTTACTTCTTTTCAGAAACAAATGACCACAATTTTCACTGGATCTCTTAAATTAATTGGCAATTATTTTTCTTTTTACAGCAAAGTACTTAGAGGCATATTTTCTTGCTGAAGATAATTACATTCCTAGTGTATCAATGGGTATTGACATAAGTAACCCAGACATAATACGTTTACTTAAAAAGGTACAATATACTTATTTCCCAAACTTATTTAGTTATTTAAGATGTTTTTGATCAAGGGTTTTAAAATAGAACAATTATCCTTTTATTCATAGATGCGACTCCTGAATGAGTACCAGAGAGAAGTCTCTTCTTTTTGGATACGTCATCCAGAAAAGTATATATGTTTGGTTTTTTTAAATATGGTTGTGTTTATTTTCATTTGTGTTATCATTTTCCTTATGTAGATTGATAGGGATGAAAACGTTTGCTTAGGTAATCATATGCTTTGCCTTTGGTCTCAGTATAACTGAAAAACCTTTGTACCTGAAGTTGTAAAAAATTACCATAAGTTTATATAAAGCATGATCATATGTAAGGAGAATAAGAGCCTTGATTTTTTTCCTGCCTCCCCCAATTTTTATCCTTTGTACTATTTGTCTACTTGCAACTGGTTTCACATGATATGTTTGAAGATTTGGGCGGCAGTCTTACGTTTGTTACTTAGGAATGTATCCCATTGAAATTTTATGTGGCTATTTTAATTTCATAAGATTGTGGAATCTTATTGTGGAACTACTTTTCCTTTTGATTTGACTTTAGTTTCAGTTTGAACAAAGACATTCTGCTTAATTTAAATTATTTTCCCAGCCTAACTTCATAATATAAGCACTCTTTCCCAGCAAACCTCACAATAGTTTTTCAGTTTTTCATACAGCAGTCTAATTTTTTAAATTCTTATTTGGTGGCTGGTCCAAGGTGCAATGAGACAATTTGTGGAATTTTGAATAATATTTTACCAGAAAGCTTAGGCTTAAGTAGCTCCCATACCAACATTTTGATATTTCTGAAGCTCTTTTCTCCCCCAATTTATTCAGGTACATGGAAGAAATAATGGAGAGTACTTTATCCCTTCTCGCTGTAAGGCATAATAATTTAAGTCAGATGGCTTGTTCTGAATTTTGGGATCCAGTATACTTTTTGGCTTTGGTTGATCTCAAAGCTGTGTGGTTTAAAAAATGGATGGTAAGGAAATGTGTACTTTTTTGATATTCTATCTTATTTTGTTACTTTTTCAAAGTTCTTACTGGTGCAAGTGAACCAAACGAAAGTGTATCTCTATGAAAAGTATTGATCAGATATCCTTCCTTTTACCAGCTTCAGTGTTTTTCCCTGCTAATGATGGAACAGCAGGAATGTTAATATTTTACTGAATATATTCTTTCTTCCATCTACATCAGGGGTAGTCAACCTTTTTATATCTACCACCTACTTTTGTATCTCTGTTAGTAGTAACATTTTCTAACAGGTTCCATCATAATGGTGATTTATAAAGAAGGGAAGTCAATTAAATTTAAAAACGGAAAGTGCTTGAGCATCGAACAAAACCCCTACCACCCACCATGAAAGCTGGAATGCCCACTAGTGGGCGGTAGGGACCAGGTTGACTACCACTGATCTACATAATATTATAAGCTTGTGAATGTAAAGTTTTCAGACAGTCGTTTGCAGTGATGTGTTAGTATTTTCCCCCCAAGTGGGTACTTTAAGGATTAATTTTTCTTGGTTGTCCAGGTCTTGTCTTGACCTCAACAATTCCATATAACTTCCATTTATTAACACAGACAAATCACCAAACCCAAATGGCATCTAACCCAAGCTGAGATTATAGAACTTCTATAATAAAAACATATAACCCATCTCTATACTCAGTTTGCACTTGAAGACTACAAGGTGGCCAACATAATTTTTAAGAAGACTTCATATGGGGATCCAGGAAATTAGAGGCTTGTCAGTTTGACATGTTTCAGGGGAAATAGTAGACACTGTTATTAAATATAAAATTACCTAACATTTAGAGATACAGTCCTTGCTCAAGAATTCCCAACATGATTTTACTAAGGGAAGATCCTGCCTAACTAGACTTCTACAGCTCTTTGAGGATATTAATAAACATGCAAGCCTGTCGACATTATCTGCTTAGATTTTCAAAAAGCCCTTGATGAAATCATTTATTTATTATATTATTATTTATTATATTTTGTCATTTATTGATAAAATCAAAGACTTAAATATCCGTAGGATAAAAAAGACAGCAGAAAACAAAGAGTAGGTGTAGACATTTCTCAAGTTTGAAAGATGTAACTAGTGAGGTCCCCCAGAGTTTTATCTTAGGATATGTATGTATGTATGTATGTACAGTTGTGTTCAAAATTATTCAACCCCCACTGAAATTGAGTGTTTTGGCCAGTTTGACATTGATTTTGATCATTCAGTCATCTTGCTTACAATTAAATCAAAGAGGCACTTGTAGGTCAGACAAATATAACATAACATTTATAATGAAATAACCACAAATGTCTTTTCTGTGCTCACATCATTATCAGTTTAATTCAACCCCCAAGTGACATTCAATCTTAGTACTTAGTACAACATCCTTTTACAGTTATAACAGCTTTTAAACGTGAAGCATAGCTTGACACAAGTGTCTTGCAGCGATCTACGGGTATCTTCGCCCATTCTTCATGGGCAAAAGCCTCCAGTTCAGTCACATTCTTAGGCTTGCGCACTGCAACTGCTTTCTTTAAGTCCCACCAGAGGTTCTCAATCGGATTTAAGTCTGGTGACTGCGATGGCCACTCCAAAATGTTCCAGCCTTTACTCTGCAACCATGCTCTAGTGGACTTGGAGGTATGCTTGGGATCATTGTCCTGTTGAAAGGTCCAACGTCTCCCAAGCCTCAGGTTTGTGACGGACTGCATCACATTTTCATCCAATATCTCCTGGTACTGAAGAGAATTCATGGTACCTTGCACACGCTGAAGCTTCCCTGTACCTGCAGAAGCAAAACAGCCCCAAAGCATGATTGACCCTCCGCCATGCTTCACAGTAGGCAAGGTGTTCTTTTCTTCATAGGCCTTGTTCTTCCTCCTCCAAACATAGCGTTGATCCATGGGCCCAAACAGTTCTAATTTTGTTTCATCAGTCCACAGAACACTATCCCACAACTTTTGTGGTTTGTCCACATGACTTTTGGCATACTGCAGTCAACTCTTCTTATTCTTTGGAGACAGCAAGGGGGTGCGCCTGGGAGTTCTGGCATGGAGGCCTTCATTACGCAGTGTGCGCCTTATTGTCTCAGCTGAAACTTCAGTACCCACATCTGACAAATCTTTTCTCAGTTCCTCAGCAGTCACACGGGACTTTTCTCCACTCTACGCTTCAGGTAGCGCACAGCAGTCAAAGTCAGCATCTTCTTTCTGCCACGATCAGGTAGCGTTTCAACAGTGCTCTTTGCCTTGAATTTGCGAATGATGCTTCCTATGGTGTCTCTTGGTATGTTTAACATCTTTGCAATCTTCTTATAGCCATTGCCCTTCCTGTGAAGAGAAATCACCTCTTCTCTTGTCTTCCTGGACCATTCTCTTGACTTCACCATGTTTGTAACCACACCAGTAAATATCTAGAAGGAGCTGAGTATCACAGTCATTTTAAAGCTGCCTAATTGGTGCTTATTATGCTTGATTGCTGCTCGGTGACATCCACGGGTGTTTTCAATACCTGATCGAAAACACCTGAATGAACCTCTGTTCTTCAGAGTGGTAGTCTTTAAGGGGTTGAATAATTGTGTCAATGAAGAAATCACAAAAAAAACATTTACTACTGTATTACAAAAACAATTGATGTCATTTTAGTTGCATTTGGTTCTTTAAAAAGTCCTTGTAGGATTTCATTCTGAATACAATTACAAATGTACACTAAATTCCCTAAACCCCTTTACAGCATTGGGGGTTGAATAATTTTGAACACAACTGTATGTATGTACGTATGTATGTATGATGGATGATCTGGAATTTAGCATAATTAGTGGAATAGCCAAGTTTGTAGATGACACTAAATTATTTAGAGTGGTAAAAATAACAGTTTGCAGAGCTCCAAAGAGATCTCTACTCATCGGGGAAATGGGTGACAAAATGGCAGATGTCATTCAATGAGAACAAATGTAAATTGGTGGCAAAAATCCTAACTGCTTTACAAACTAATGGGATCAGAACTAGTGGCGAATGATGAAGAAAAAGAACTTGAAATAATGGTAAAAAGTTCAGTTAACATGTTGACACAGTATGCATCCAAAAGGTCCAACAGAGACAATAAGAAATGTTATTGAAAATAGAGGTGTTAATATCATAACACCCTTATATAAATGAATGGTACAACTGCATCTGAAATATTGTGTGTTACCAAACCTTTGAAAAGATACAGTGGAGTAAGCTACATAAGATTCAGAGGAGGGCCACTAAGATGATGGTAGGGTTAGAGAGCTTCCACACAAAAAACCATTTGGGGCTTTGTATTTCAATTGTATTTTGTACAATTATATGAAGATATTTATTAATCTCAACACTTCTGAATGAATGGGAATGCTGCAATGGCCGTAACAGTGAAAACTGGTCGTAAGTCACTTTCTTCAGTGTCATTGTAACTTTGAACGGTCACTAAATGAAGTGTTGTAAGTCAAGGATTACCTATATGCCTGAAAAGCCAGTTTTGTCTGAGAGGTAGTTTGGGCTAAATGGATCTATGGCACACTAGGCCCCAAACTAATCCCTATTGATATAGATCTTTTGGGAGTGCAGCAATGCAGTTTGCCGCCTCGTGTCTCCCTGAAAAGCTGAGTAGAAGCTGACATAGCTTCTCCATGACACAAAGTTAAAAGTAAATTTGCATATCCATTAATAATTTATGTGTTTGCAGATTCAAAATAAGAAAGCAGTGTGCTAGCTCAGAAACCTGCTGACAAAGGTATAGTTGGGTCCATAGGAGACTTTGGCTGAATGCAGCCAAATTATTTTATAGATTTGTGAATTCTGCATTGTTAACTGGAAATAGTATCAGTGACAACAAGAAAGAGGCATGAAAATGAAAACAGAACTTTTTTTGTGGGAATTCTGCACAATCTTTTCAAGCAAATGTGAAATGATTATTATTATTTTTTAAATGGAACATTTGGAGGAAACACATCTTTTGTTATTTTGACTTCAGACATAAACTATAACTACTATGGTAGTTTGTGCAATTGTGCAATGTATGTTCATTTGCCTTACACTAAAGGTGAGAGTTTTCATTAAAATGGCGATTTCTCATCTTGCAGTGAATAGAATTTATGTTAGAATGTGCTACTTCCTCTTTACACAACGTTGTTGCAAAATGTTTTGTAATAATTGAAGAAAGAGTTGAATAAAATTTTGTTCAGAAACAAATGCTAACTGTATGATACCTCTGCTTTGTGATATTAGCATGCCTACTACAGCAGAACAGTAGTGCTAAGGCTACTTGAAAAGAAATACAAAAATTTGGTAAGTCTTTGCTACCCAAATTTTCAGATACTATAGCTTTCAAAAGTTTTAAGTATTTAGAATGTTACTTCATTTAATCAAAATGTTTTGGGAATTATGCTTTGCGGGCATTTGGGCACTGCATTTAATGAAACCCAGGGTTAAGGCACTTTTGTATCAATAAAAGAAATGAGGTACAAGTAATACCAATTTCAACTGAACTAAGAGATACAGATAATTCATCATTTCTACTTGCATACAAGTGTGAGCCTACAGGCAGTTGCCACATTTTAGATATAGTTTATAGAGAGGCAATTTATGTTTCATCTTATCACTTATAAGCATCTTTTATATAGAAAATGTACCCACAGTAAATTTGCTAATAATCTAAATGGAGGGAGACATTGGAGGGTGTAAAAAATGTATAATATATGGTCTTAGTGGTGAGGTTTATTAAGATTTGTTATTTTATGTTTTAGATCATTGCAACTGTTGAGCAGTGTACCACCTATTTAGAAGCTTGTGAGTCAGCAGTGAATGGATCAAGAATGTTGAATATATTTTCTACGCCACATAATAGTACGTGCTATTTCTATTTGCTGTATAATATTTTTTCAAAAAATCCTTTTATTATTTACATATAGTGAGTAGTGGCATATCGACAAGACTTTTAATAGCAAATTTTATTTCTTTATGTATTGTCATTTCTAAGCCATCCCAGTCCTGAAAAGCTCTGTGCTGCTCATAAGACACACACACAATTGTAACATTAAACCAAAAATGTGGAAAATGGCAACAAAACTGAATGAGAGTAAAGTAGCTAAGATATAGAAAATAACTAAGACAGATGCTCACAATTCAGTCAGCCTATGTCAAAGGCTCGCTGGAATAAATTAAATAATACTGATTTTAATCATTTATAGACTACTATAGATAGAGCTACTACAGAAAAGCAGTGTGGTAGCCTAGTGGTGAAGATGTTCGCCTCCCAATTGGAAGGTTGAGAGTTCAAACCTAGGTAGCAGTAGATGTTTCTCTCCTACATTGCAAAGATTAAAATATCTGCTATGAATTCAGGAAGAGTATCCGGCCAGTAAACATTTGACTGCATCCAGTCGCCCCATCTCTACCTGAATTAAGGGATTGCAAGGTCTTAAAAAGGGAGGTTTTTACGGACTGCTACTATAGATATAGGAGACTGTGAGGGCTACTATAGAGTAGGCCTGTTGTTTCCCTGCATGCTTGGTAGACAAAGGATGTAAATCTTAACCAACTCTCTATACAGGTAATCCTTGACTTACAACCATTTGTTTAGTTACCATTCAGAGTTACACTGAAAAAAGTGACTTTTTACTATTTTTTCATAGTTACTACTGTTGCAGCATCACAACTGTTAGGATGTATTCAGTTTCAAAATTCCTAAATCCATTTTTCTCAATTTTGTAAAGATTTCCTCTTGAAATGTTGAAACTAGCTGTTGCTAACAGATGTATTTTGTATAAAATTTATAAACATTAGTGTTAATTATAGTGGAGTGGTACTCTGTATTCAAGGAGAGGGCAAAAGAAAGCACTTTCTCTTTTTACTGATATAAGTTCTCTTTTCTTTCAAGGTAATAAACAAAAGAATTTCTACACAGGACAAGAAATGCAATATATTTATTTTGTTCATTCCCTGAGCCTCTTGGGCAGATTATTAATATACAAACAAGGCAGAAAATTCTTTCCTATTCAACTTAAAAACCGAAAAGGTAAGGATTTAATGAAAAAGATAACTATTTGTTCCATTTTGTGACTGCTTTTCTCATATGTTTCCCATTTGGGATATGTTAAACTCATCTTCTGTTTAAAAAAATGAATAGATAATACCGTGGAAGAGAATGGAAACTTAGGATAAGTTTTATGGATACTCAGAAGACTGTGCCAATAGCAGAGATGGGCTGGGAAAAAAACAATTCAACTAACAGTAAATCATAATCTTCATATGCGCATAGCACAGTGTCTTGGATTTCTATATTTTCCTTTCCCTTCTCCAGCATGACTGCAAACAGATAATTCCATTTTATAGTTTACCAGGGCAATCATAATATATACAATTATAATTCTGCCAGTAAGAAAGGTCACCAAGCCTTCCTTTTCCAAAAAGTTTAGAAGCCATCACTTGTACTATTAATAATCCTTAATATTCCCCTCCCCTCAACGTAATAGAATCTAGATTGTATCTCCAGAAAAGAACAGACTCTTTTCCAGAACTACCCTTTAATCTGTTTAAGAAGTAAGTATGGTATTAAAGTCTCCCCATTTGATGCTGGAGGTGCCAATATGCCTACCCCATCCATACAAGAAAATATACATATAGATATCTGTGCCTATCAAGTTTAGTTCATGAGCGCATAGCAATGAAATATGAGAGACACATTCTCTATGGCATGGGTGTCAAACTCGCCATGTTACGTTGCTGTCATGTGACATTTTGCGATGTTCTTCCCCTTTGCGCAGCTGGGGTGGGTGTAGACTGCACGTTACACATCCGACCTGTGGGCTGCCAGTTTCACACCTCTGCTCTGGCAAAATCCTCACTATAAGCATTGTTATTTCTAAAAAGGCTTGTGAACTTAAAATAATAGAATAATAGAGTTAGAAGGGACCTTGGAGATCATCTAGTCCAATTCCCTGCTTGAGCAAGAGACCCTATATCATTTCAGACAAATGGCTGTCCAGTCTCTTTTTGAAAGCCTCCAATATTAGGGCACCTACATCTTCTGAAGGCAAGCTATCCATTGGTTAATTGTTCTCACAGTTAAGAATTTTTTTCTTAGTTCGAGGTGTGTTTCTTTCAATTTGTTTCCATCCATTGTTTTTTGGTCTTGCTTTCAGGTGCTTTGGAAAATAGTTTGACCCTCTCATCTTTGTGGCAGCCCCTTAAATATTGGAATACTGGTATCATGTCTCCCCTAGTCCTTCTTTTTGCTAGACAAGACATACTCAATTTCTATAACCGTTCTTGATATGTTTCAGCTTCTAGCCCCCTAATTGTCTTAGTTGCTCTTCTCTGCACCAATGAAAATAATGGATGGCTACAAAGTCAAGCTTTGTTTTGAAATATGCTCCTTGGGTCAAAGCAAGGGCAGAAATTATCAGGGAAAGGCCTATGATATGGTAGATAAGAGAATGTGATAGGTAAAATCATCCTGGTAGATTCTTATTTTGTAAATGGCAGCCATTTTCAAGAGCACTCACAACACGGTCCCAAAAGTTGCAATATGCCCATCAATTTATAAAGAATGGAGGTTCTGGTTGGCTATATATAATAAAGTATTGCATAGGCTGTACCAATGATGGCTAACCTTTTTTTGTCTGAATGCTGCAAGCGCACGTGCACCCAAGCGCACACCCAAACCTCCAAAGTGCAATGTGCACACACCCCGTGCATGGACACCCCCACACACACACGCCCCCCCGCACATGCACAACAGAGAACCGAAAACCAGCTGGCCAGTGGGAGGCAAGCTTGCATACGCGGCGGAGCTGAACTGGTGCAATGGCTCGCATGCCATCAGAGAGGGCGCTGCATGCCACCTCTGGCGTGCATGTGATAGGTTGGCCATCACGGGGTTATACTGTACAGTGTAATCTTACTTTTCAACTCAATTCATCTATCAAAGAAAGCCAGAAGTAATGAGTTACTGTTTAACATAAACCAAATCATAGACTATATTAACTAAAACTTTTCAAACATAGCTACCTAAACGCATTAGAGACTTTAACCTTTGAGAATCCCCGGGATTTCACAGCATGGCTGTTATTCTTCATCAGTCGCTTGATTAAACCCATTTAAATTAATTACTTCTTCTAGGGAAATGGGAGTAGTTTCCAAAGAGAGAGATATTCTTCTTCCCTGATTGGATTGAATGTTTTCTAAATGATTCTTACAATGCCAGTTTCTCATAAGGCTGAGTCATCAAGAAAGTCATTTTCCTAGTTTGTGTATAGCTACAATTAGTTTTTAAACATTGCCCTGATTTGCATAATATTTAAGCCAAAATGTGACCTGTCCTAGTGTGTTAATTTTACCATGTTCAAATGTGTATATCTTACCTGACCCCTTCATAGTTTTAGCTGGAGATTTTATGACCAAAAAGAAATGCTATGAAAATTAGCTTTCTCACTCTGTACAAATTGGACCACCATGTCCCATTCTCTCTCCCTCTCTCTCCCTCTCTCTCTCCCTCCCTCCCTCTCTCTCTCCCTCCCTCCCTCTTTCTCTCTTTTTCAGTGCTACAAAATAATTGCAATTGAATTATGATAAAATAATTGTGGTGTTAAAATACTGGCCAAAGATGAGGAAAGTGGCAAAATGCTGTCACTTTATATGCTATTCACTTACTGTATATGTCATTTGGTAGAAGTAACTGGCTTTAGAGAGCAGGCAACAGAATTTCATTTTTAATGTGGGCCAGTGTGCTTACACTAAAAAAAATTACTCCTCTCCTCTCCGTTCCCCTCCCATCTCATCTCATCCCATCTCATCTTGTGGTCATTCATGTAGTATGCATGTATTTATTTATGTTGTTCAGATAGTCTTCAGTTTATGACCACATCTGGGACAAGAACTTCCACCTCTAAGCAAGGTGGTTATTAAGTGAGTCATGCCCGTTTTAGGACCTTTTTTTGCTGTAGTCGTTAAGTGAATCACCACAGTCATTAAGTGAATGACAATGAAGCAAATCTGGCTTCCCCCATTGACTTTGCTAGGAAAGTGATCACATGACCCCAGGACACTGCAGTCATTATAAATACATGCCAGTTCCCAAGCACCCAATTTTGATTATATGTCTATGGAGACACTGAAAAGGTCATAAGTGTGAGGACCAGTTGTAAGTCACTTTTGGTCACTACCTTGTAACTTTGAATAGTCACTAAATTATTAATGGTTATAAGTCAAGGACTTTCTGTATGCAGTATTTATCTGCACTTGTGTCAAAACACTAGGAAAAGATCCTAGAAAATAAAGATGGAATTTTTTTATATGGTCTCCATGCCCTGTGGCTGTTAAAATAACAACAGACCTTCTTGATTAAATTATTTGGAGGAATAAACGAATCCAACAAACTAGTTTGACCTTGCTAGAAGAGCACTATACTTGAAATTAGCTAATTATGGTGAATTTAATGGCTTCAGTTGATTAAGCCGAAAGAAATGGAAATTCAGCTTCATTTGTTTATATTTTAATCTGTACATAAATATTGTTTCACGCATTGTTACTAAAAGGATTTTACATTGCTTTCGTTTTCAAGTATTTTCCCCCCTTCTGATTTCCCTAGATCTGATGACACTGACAGACCTCATCATAATGTTTACGCGCCTTATTTATTGTTCCCCAAATTGCCCCAAACCCCTTACTGTGCATTCAGGTAATAATTCTCATTTATATGCAGTTATTTTATAAACAACTTGCTTTGAGGAAAGTGTGTCTGCTGAGGGTTAATCTATTCTGTGTCTGTAGACAGATGAATATGCTAGGAAGCTGCTGTAGCCTTTATTATCTGGCTTTTGGAGTAGAATTGAGGGAGGGAAAAGTAATAACAGGAGCAGGTTATTTGAAGGGCCATCTCACCTTGAGGGTGTCCTATTACATTAGATAGAATAGTCCCTTCCTTTATATCAGTGTTTCTCAACCTTGGCAACTTGAAGATGTCTGGACTTCAACTCCCAGAATTCCCCAGCCAGCATTTGCCCAATGCAGGGGTCCCCAACCCCTGGACCCCAGTCCACTACTGGACCTTGGCCTTTCGGAAACGGGCTGCCCGCCTGCATCCCCGCTTTTGCAAACAGCAGGCAAACGCTTGTGTGCATGCTTGCCCACCATACACATGGAACCATCTCCTTCTCTCCCCCCACTTTCACCAGTCTGAAAGCTGAAAAGGCTGGGGAACTCTGACCCAAGACACTCAGATGCGTGTCTTCTTTGGTGGCCATTCTAGTCCTTTGGAAGAGCTTCCCACATGGGATTTGAGGGATTTCTATCCTCTTAGCCTTCCAGAAGACTGTGAAGATCTGTCACTAAGCATTGACTAGAATGGGGGGGTTGAGCTAGAAGGCTGTTTGGTCTGATGTCTCTATTGGGAAGGGTACTATTTTGTGAAACATGTGCGATTATGTGTGAACCAGGTGCCTATGTAAGTTCTGTAAATAAATAAGCACATTGTTGCATATTTTTTACCTTGCCACTATTTTGAAGCAACTTGATTTATTTATTTATTTTACATTTTTGCAGGTAATTATTCTCCAGCTGGTCTTATTACTGATATACTCCGGGTCCTTTGTGATGGAAAGGAATGTGCAACTGAATGCCTATATACAAATACAGTGATAGAAGAACTTCTACAACCACTACATTATTTACTGAAAGGAACAGAGGTATCTTTCATTTGTATGCAATGTCCTATTGGAGAGGGGAAATGAGGAGACCCCCCACCATGGCATTGTTCCATCTAGAATCTAGTCAAAGTCATGGCTCTGATATAACTGACTATATCTGAAATCTGGAAGTGAAAGAGAATATATATTTTAATCGGGTTGGAAAACCCAAGAAACCTGAATCTTTATTCAGATATTTGTGGGAGCTTCAGTTAGAAGTGTTCAATTGACATCTAATTGCTATCTTCATCCAGAAAAGAATGAACAAGGTGGTTTCAAAGCCTTAAGAGTATAATCTTGTGATTTCTATTTAAAAGTAAGATCTGTTGAATTCCATGGGCCTTTTTCGCCAAGCAGTATAGAACTGCAATGTGAAAGTGACTTTGTGCATCAGGTTACTTGCCTATAATTATGCATTAGTGCTAACAAACCATCTGGGTGGTATTTAAGGTGTTACTTTTTTCTTCATAATTGCTGTAATTTTAAATGGGAATGGTGTTATTTTTGCTTGTAAGTGAGCACTTGTGGTGACTGAAGCCAAACAAAATTCTAAATAGTTTGGCAAGCACAGTGAAACGAAACATAATGGATTGGAACTGAGTTTACTCTTCGGCTAAGAGAAGGACGTATTCCCAGAAGTTATTTGCATCCAAGATCAATGTGGTGTGGCGTAGTTGTCAGTTGTTTTGGTTTAGTTTACTTTTACCAGGCAATCTGCAGTACTACAAAATTCTGTGGCCTTCTGTTGAGACGAGGGGGGTGGGGGGAAGTGGGGGATGTAGAGGAGAATTAGCCCAAATAATCTTCACCTTTCTCTGCCTTGGTGTACATCCAGTTTTTAGAAACTTCTGTCTATGAACTGACTGACCACAGTTTAAATCTGTGAAGAGTTGAAGGGATTGAGACATTAAAAAAAAAGGTTTTCAGAAATTATGAAATGAATCTTACAGAAGGATTTCACTGAGGAAATGAAAAAGAAAAGATAGCAAGAAAAATCTGTAGCTTAATTGACATAACTAGTTTATAGTCAGGGTAAAAAAAGAGAGCCTTAAAAGCAATTAATGTTGTTTGCTATTAGCTGTGTTTACAGATTATCTTCTGACATTTTTAAATATACGCACAGGTGAATTTGAATTGTCCAGAAACAACTCTAACACACATAGCTGATATTTTGGCACGAATTGCTGCTGCAGACGATGGTCTTTCACTACTTCTTTATGGAGGAGTAAAGCCTCCTGCCACAGAAAGCACAAGGTATGACAACATCCTTAAAGGCTGAAAGCAGTTCTCTAGCTATCCCACTAATAAACTGTTTTTCTTTATAGCAAATGACATGATTGAGATTATGGTATGATTTCTTTGTATGTTATGAAATGTATGAACTGGTAGATCAAGGGGCTATTCTACCTGTAAAGCACTTTGTCTAGGAACCACTTGAAAAATATTTAGGCAATTGTCAAGTTTCTTCATGGATTAATGTGTAGTTATGTTCAGAGGCAACAATGAATGAATTATATCAGGTGAAGGATGAACATGCAATTGCTAAAATGTATAAACTTCCACTAAATTTGAAACAGAAGAACAAGTGAAAGAATATAGGGTAAAGTAGACTACATTTTTTGATTGTAGTATACAGGTGGGATAATGGAAAAAGATGATTATATATGGGAAAAACATGATTAAAAACATGATATATTGACTATTTAGCAAAGTAGTTTGGGGTATTGAAAACAAGGATTTCCTTCATTTTACTGGGATTTCATTTTGTGGGATTTTTTTTTTTGTTATGAAAAGATTCTAATATGAGTGGAAGACTTTCTACAGTTGGAAATACACTTAGTAAATCAGTTTGTTTCTGCAGATATAATCTTATTTGTCTGATTTGTTGATCTTGGGATCTCTAGGAAGGGACAAAAAGCTGGAAGGCTCTACTCCCCATCTTTTTTATCAACACTGAGTCAAATTCCTGCATCCATATTAAGTCAGCTAATTGATCACTGCTTTTTAAACATTTTGTCTTGTCTCTAGCCTGAAGGGTGCACATGTTATTGCCCAGTTTACAAAGAAGCTTCTTGATGAAGATATTTCTGTTTTGTCTACATCTGAGATGTTACCAGTCCTCAAAGGAGCTTTTATCTTTGTATGCCGCCAAATGTATAGTACCTGTGAAGGCTTAGAGGTGCTGCTACCTTACCAGTTGCATAAATCTATTGCTGAAGCTTGGAAAAAGGTAGCCTTATGCTTGTTCTTGTAGAGAAGTTCTACCATGGATGCATGTATTACGAAATGTCACTCTTCATATAAACACATTGTGGTGTAGTAATTAAGGAATCGGTCTAGAAAACAGGAGATCCTGAGTTCTAATCCCACCTTAAGAACAAAGCCATCTGAGTGAACTTGAGCCAGTTACTCTCTCTCTCAGTCCTAGAAAGAAGGCAGAGGCAAACCACTTCTAAAATCTTGGCCAGAGCATTTGTCTAGGCATTACCAGGAATAAAGATTGCCATAACTCCACTCCTACCACAACTCCCCAAATACAAACTTTATCAAGGGAATAAAATAGATAGTACTTTTTTTCCTGAGGCATGATTGCCCTGGCTGGGGAATTCTGGGAGTTGAAGTCCACCAGTCTTAAAAGAGCCAACTTTGCAGACCCCTGCCCTATAACAAAGGAGGGTATTGTTACTCACTTTATATAATTGTGGCATACAGCAATGGATATAGTTTGCAGCCATTTTTGTATAATAAACCTCAGTTTATAGTATCTAGCTACATCTTGCTTTGAAAACAAGATATCCAATGTCCATGGAGATCTACATTGTTAGCCTAATGATATCATCATGCAACTGACATAAGTCACCATGGAGACATATTTTCTAATTAAACAGACAGTTGTGGATAATAGGCATCAACTCCTCCCAATTAAATTGAGTTTTAGAAGCCCAATTTGCTACTGTGGTTGTAATGTGGCTTTGACGTGATTTTAAAAAGCTACAACTTTTTATTCAATTGTTAAGTACCCATTTATTTTATAGTAGTCATAAAAACCAGGACAATATTTTCAAAACATAATTACAGAATTCAGTTGAATATTTTTTTTAAAGCGTAAAGAAGTCCCTGTGGATTTTACTGTGCTATTCTTTGCTGACTGTAGGGGCAGTGCTCATCTTTGTTTTAAGGCCATTGAGCCCGTGCTGTCCAAAGACATTTCCACACTTTTGTGGCCAGCATGAGATCATGGAGCACTGTTGCCTTCCATCAAAGAGGTACCTATTTATCTACTCAGATTTGAATGCTTTCGAACTGCTAGGTTGGCAGGAGCTGAGGACAGGAGCTCACCCCAATGTATGGTGCTTGAGTCTCGAACCTGGGCTGCCAGCATTCCAGCCCACAAGCCCAGCATCTTAACCGCTGAGCCTTCGTGGCACTCTTATTCAGTTGAATAAAGGGGTGAAAAGTTTCCGTTTGAAAAATTATTTCTAAGTATTTTAACTTAACATGCATTATTGCTCATTATCAGTACTTAAATTTGTTTTTTTCTTATGATCCAAATTTCTGTTCTTTTTTTATTTTATCATTCAACAGTCTAGTTTGCTTTCAGAGAGAATTCCAACACCTATAGCTGGAGTGGACATTGTTTCTTCAGTAAACCAAGAATCTCAGAGTTGGTAAGTGATTTTATGTTGGTATGTAGTTAGGATAGCATTTAAAAATTGATACTGTTGCTGATAAAGAGTTTTTAATGTAATTTGTTGTTACTATGACTGCAGATATTGAAATATTGCATGTAATAGTACAAGGCTTATTGTCACAGTTACTTTCTCTTGCTTAATTGTATCTAATACTTCTGGTTTACTCATTCAGTTTTGGTTTAGCTCTCATTTCTCTTCTTTAGTTATTTTGCTGATAGTTTCTATTTGCTTTTCAGCTATCCTCACATCTTTTCACTTACAACTTTTGCTTTTTTTTACTCCCTTTTTCTTCATCTCTCAGTTAGAATGCATTTAGTCCCTTTCTTTTTTAATGTCTCATCATTGCTCTTGGTTCTTCCTGCTCTTCCTTTTCACCTCACTTTGCCACTTTGCCTGGTGACTTTCTGATTCTGCTGTGCAAAATCTGAAGACTCAGCTATGCAGTGGATACCTTGAATTATTTAGGGAAGAACAAGGGCAAATTTGACTTGTGTTCTTTAGGAGTGATGCTGCATTGCTTACATAATGATCAGCACTTGCGCTGTGACGATGATTATTTATTTACTTTTAGCTGGGTTGCTTTAGTGTTTTCCGGAACTCGTGAAATGTATATGCGAATTCATAGGATCCTAGAAATTGCTATAAGCACTGCTAGTCATTGTTTGTTAATAGTGGTTCTCAAGGATTCTAAATTCTAAATGGAGATTTTCTGATTCCATTTCGGGGGAGATGATGATGATGATGAAGATGATGGTTATATCCCAACTTGATGCACTTAAAGTGGTCAGGAAGATGCCAGGGTTTGAGCCCTGCTCTGTCTATCTCCATATTTCTACAAATTTATATAACTTTCTCACAATGACTGAAATCACTTACTATGTACATCAGGGATGTCCAAACTTGGGAACTTTAAGACTTGTGGACTTCAACTCCCAGAATTCCCCAGCCAGCTATGCTGGCTGGGGAATTCTGGGAGTTGAAGTCCACAAGTCTTAAAGTTCCCAAGTTTGGACATCCCTGATGTACATCTATGCCTATGCTTCATGATTACATTCCGTATATGATATACATATTTCCAAGGCAGTCCCAAAAGGACTTTTTCAAGAGGCAACTGGACTTTCTTTGCTTTTCTTTGACGACATTTCATTTCTCATCCAAGAAGCTTCTTCAGTTCTGACTTGAATGTTGAGGAATGGAAGGTTTTGTATTCTTTGTAGTCATTGGTCATTAGACTCTTTTGGAAAGTTGTTGAGGCCACTTGGAGGTTTATCTGTGCCCTCAGGGTCACCTGAATAGTACAAATAGGTATGGAACAATTTTTAACTGCTGAAAGGACTGTGTTTACAATGGGTGTTCTACATCCATTTGCACTGTTCAGGTGACCTTGAGGATACAGATGAAATTCCAAGGAGCTTCTTGGATGAGGAGGAGAGAAAGAGGGGAGAGGAGGAGAGAAAGAGGGGAAGGAGAGAATGAGGAGGAGATGGACTGGAGATGGATTGGAGATGGAGGAGAGATGGAGAGATGGATTGGAGAGGAAATGGTGATGGAAGGGAGATGGATTGACGATGGAGATGGAAGGAGTTGGAGATGGAGGAGAAAAGAAAGAAGAAGAAGGAGATTGAGAATGTGTAGAAGAAGGAGAATGGACTGAGAGAAGCCAAGCAGCCAGGTCGGAAACGGTGGAACAACAGCGCAGAAGGGCTCAGGAAGATCCAAAGTGAGTGCCTTGGACAGGAGGAAGTGAGCCGGGCCGGCACATGGCAGCATCTTTCATCAGGCCACACGACAGACCAACTAGTCGTGTGGCACTAGGTGCGGACTTGGGCCTGTGTGGCCGAGAAGAACAGTCGGCTGGGGTTTGTACAGGGACTAACCTTCGATCTGCCCATATGCAGGACCCCTAGACTGATAGACTAAGACCAATTGACTTTTTCCCTCCTGCCCCCCCTTAAGGTCATCTATTGCACTTTATTCATCTGTCACTTTATTGCTGCTCCTCTGGACTCTTAGCGGACTTGCTATTATCCCCCCGGACCTAGACGACTATCGGGGGTTCCAAATGTATTCTAGGTGTGATCTCCTTTGCCTGCGGGAGTCTCCCCTCTCGCAGGCCTGGCCCCCTTATCTAACACGGGCCCACCTCGAGGATGGACTGATTGCTCCTGAGAGGTGGGCGAAGCGCAGACTAAGGGGGTTTTTATTTAAACATTTTATTCGACTTTTAGGGGGTTCCAGGGAGGGGGGGAGGGAGAGTCAGGTGGGGGTATGCCAAAAAGGGCCGGCAGGAAGCGGAAGTAGAGTAACGGAGGAGGGGGGAGGGGGGGTCGTTTCCACTAGGGTATTTTCCATCAATACGGTCTTGGGGAGGGGCAGGGGCGGTGGGAAGGGGGATGGACATCACCAGTTGGAGGACCGGGGCCGCTGGTTACGGGTGGTCACGCGCTCCAACTCCCCCTGTCCCCATCGCAGACTAGGTGGGCAAGAACCACAGACCCGGGGCCCTAGGCTGATGCTATGCAACGCCAGGTCCGTGGTACAAAAAGCCCCCCTCATCCATGACCTTGTGTCAGAGGGGGACCCGGACCTGGTAGGCATTACGGAAACCTGGTTGGGCCACGAGGGAGGACATCCCCTCGTAGAAATGTGCCCACCAGGATACCGAGCCTTCCATCAGCCTAGGGCCCTAGGGAGGGGTGGGGGGGTGGCGATTATGGTTAGGGAAGGTCTTGAGCCAAAGGAGACCACGATCCCTCAGACGACCGGGTGCGAGTCCCTCCTTGTGAAGTGGGGCCTTGGGAGGCAGTTGGGCGTGTTAGTTGTATACCTGGCTCCTCGCTATGCAACAACAGCCCTGCCCGAGCTCCTAGAGGTGATAGCCGAGGCGGCGGTTGAGACCCCCAGACTTTTAGTCATGGGGGACTTTAACCTGCCGTCGGCAGGCGAAACCTCTGGTGCAGCTCGGGAGTTCATGGCTTCCATGACAGCCATGGACCTGACCCAGGTAGTTTTAGGCCCTACTCACGAGGGCGGACACACCCTGGATCTCATCTTCGTCTCGGGACAGTGGAGTAGTGATCTGGGAATAGGGGATTTAGTCATCACACCCCTGTCATGGACAGATCACGCTCTCCTTCGGCTCGACTTTCCGATCGCTGCACCTCACTGCGGGGAGGCGGAACCGGACATTCCTATATGGTTCCGCCCCAGGCTCCTGATGGACCCGATAAGGTTCCAGAGGGAGCTTGGGCCAATTCCTGTGGACTTGCCCCGCGACTCGACTGAGGACCTAGTGGCTGCATGGTTAAGTGCGGCCACGGGGGCCTTGGACCGAGTTGCGCCCTTGCGGCCTCTCTTGCGGCGACGAACCACCTGGGCTCCTTGGTTTACCGAGGGGCTTAGGGAGATGAAGCGCCACAAGAGACGCCTAGAGAGCAGATGGAGATCTTCTCACTCCGAAGCCGACCGAACACTAGTGAGAGACCATATTAGGACTTACTTAGTGGCGATAAAAGTGGCCAAACGTGAGTATTGCGCCACTCTTATTGCATCCGCAGATAACCGCCCTGCCGCCCTGTTTGGGGTGACCCGCTCCCTCCTTCAACAGAGGCCGCGGGAAGCCCCTTTACAGGGTCGAGCAGAGGAATTTGGGATTTATCTGCAGGAGAAAATCACTCGGATTCGGAACGAGCTACCCTCCATCGACAGTGGTCCAGTCGAGCAGGCCGAGGCTGTTCTTGTGACACCATCCTGGGAGGAGTTTGATTTTGTTACCACCGAGGATATGGACAAGTTGTCAAAGAGACTTAGGGCTACCACATGTTTATTGGACCCGTGTCCCTCCTGGCTTGTACTGGCATCCTGGGAGACGACACGAGGCTGGCTCCAGGCCATTGTCAACGCATCTTTGAGTGAGGGGTCCTTGCCTGCCGTCCTGAAAGAGGCGGTGGTGAGGCCCCTCCTCAAGAAGCCGTCCCTGGATCCAGCATTATTAGAGAACTATCGTCCCGTCTCCAACCTCCACTTTTTAGTGAAGGTTGTTGAGAGTGTGGTGGCCCAACAGTTTCCGCGACACTTGGAGGAAGTTGATTATCTAGACCCGCGCCAGTCCGGCTTCCGACCCGGGCACAGCACCGAGACGGCATTGGTCGCGTTGGTTGATGATCTCTGGAGGGCGCGGGATAGAGGATATTCCTCTATCCTAGTCCTATTAGACCTGTCAGCGGCTTTTGATACCATCGACCATGGTATCCTATTGCACCGACTGGGGAGGTTGGGGTTGGGAGGCACCGTTCTGCGGTGGTTCTCATCCTACCTCTCTGGTCAGTCACAATATGTGTTGGCAGGGGGGCAGAGGTCGGCCTCGAGGTCCCTCATATGTGGGGTTCCTCAGGGGTCGGTCCTCTCGCCCTTACTGTTCAACACATATATGAAGCCGCTGGGTGAGATCATCCGTGGTTTTGGGGTGGGATATTATCTGTACGCTGATGATACTCAGTTGTACATATCCACCCCAGACCACCCCAACGATGCCGTCGAGGTTATGTCCCGGTGTTTGGAGGCCGTACGGATCTGGATGGGTGGTAACAAACTCAGGCTCAACCCGTCCAAGACTGAGTGGCTGTGGCTTCCGGCGCCCCGGTTCAGCCAGATTATTCCAACTCTGGCCATTGGGGGCGAAACACCGGCCCCCGTGGAGAGGGCGCGCAATTTGGGTGTCCTCCTGGATTCCCGGCTGTCTATGGAAGATCATGTGGCAGCCGTGGCCAGGGGGGCATTCCATCAGGTACGCCTGATGCGCCAATTGCGCCCCTTACTGGACCGGGGTGCCTTACGCACAGTCACTCAAGCACTCGTCACCTCTCGACTTGACTACTGTAATGCTCTCTACATGGGGCTTCCCTTGAGGTGCACCCGAAAGCTGCAGCTAGTCCAGAACGCAGCCACGCGGGTGATTACGGGAGCGCCTAGACACTCCCACATAACACCTATCCTGCGCGAGCTGCACTGGCTCCCTGTGGTCTTTCGGGTGCGCTTCAAGGTTTTAACGACCATCTTTAAAGCGCTCCATGGCTCGGGGCCTAGTTATATGCGAGACCGCCTCCTGCCCCATACATCCCTCAGACCGATACGCTCCCACAGAGAGGGCCTCCTCAGGGTGCCGTCGGCTGGACAATGCCGACTGGCGACACCCAGGGGAAGAGCCTTCTCTGTGGCGGGCCCTGCCCTTTGGAACGACCTACCCCCTGAACTCCGCACCATCTCTGACCTCCGCCTCTTCCGCAAGTGTCTGAAGACACACCTATTCCATCTAGCCGGCCTAGCATAACCCCCATTACTGACTCTTAGATAGTTTTAAATTTGGGTTTTTTAAATTCGGTTTTTAGCGCAGGGTCTATTAGAATAAGTTTTTTAAAATTTTATATGTTTTATATGTGTTTTAACATCCCTGTGCGCCGCCCTGGGTCCGTTTGGAGAAGGGCGGGGTATAAATTTAATAAAATAAATAAATAAATAAAAAGAGAAATGAAATGTCTTCAAGGAAAGACAAAGAAAGTCCAATTGACTCTTGAAAAAGAACCTTTGGGACAACCTTGACCTAGATGACTAAGAATCTCCATAGACATTTGTCAAAACAGTGATCTGTATTCTACACTTAGGTTAATGATGGTTGATTCTTCCCATTGCAATTGTAACCACTGCTTTAAAAAAAAATATTGTCAGCTTTGTAAGTATGTGTAAAATGTGAGCATATTACTGCCAAATTATAGGAGAGCAGTTGTTTTTTAGTATCTTATACAAAGTATTGGGTCTAAGAAAAAAATCATTATATAAAGATACATTTAAAAAAAACCAGAAAACATGTTTAGTTTTCAAATCCTACAAAAAGCACTTTTAATGCCTTGTTTAAAACAGGTTTGTTGCCCATATAATGCCTTCTGTGCTTTCACTATAAAAACATTTGCAGGGTGAATTTTGTCTATTGAAGGTCAAACCAATCCTCTTGTCTGGGTTTCCTGGGAAATCTATTTGCAGATCAATGTTTTTCTTTAGATCATAATAACTCATGTCTTTTCTATAGTTTGCAATAACAAAAAGGGAAAAAAACCCATGAATCTTACCTGGTCGTGTTTACATTTAATCATAAGTCATAGTTATGAGGAATGAGCTGTATGCTTGTAATGGCTCTTCCTTATAAGAAGCAAACAAGTCAGGTTACTTCATCCATTGTTTGCTTAGCATTACATGTGAATCAGGGACTGATTTATTATTCTCTCAATAATTCAGAATCATAAAACATTCTTTTGTCCTGGCATACGCTTTTTTCTCTGTTAGGAGCAAAACAGACTAGACTTCCCTGTTAACACATATAATGAAAACAAATCACAAATGAAGCCATTGGAGCTTCATTTTTATGGGGACCCGCTGGCAGGAGGAACCCAGTAGCAGCAACAGCCGCAGCATAGAAACAGGCAGAGAGAAAGATGATGAAAACGCAGTTCATGCTGAAAGTACATCTCTAGATTTTGGCTTATCAATGCAAACAAATTGATGCTATACATAGTTTGTGGAGCATGCACTTGTATCCGTGGTGGGGAGGATTATAATGGGCACTACTATAACCATAAGAACGTCACATGAACAAGCAGAGCCAAAATTTTCTAGGATTTCATTTGTTTGTTTTCTACGTTAAGTGTCTTAAGCTTATCCAATGGATCATGTCCCGTCTTTTTGTTTGGTTTTGGTGATAATTGTCAGAAAATTAATCATTGGTTATTTTATTTTATTTTGTTTTATATATTAAATATATATGTCACCCATCTTACTACTGTGTGATTTTGGGCAATTTGCTGCACCACAAAAACAAGAAAAATATAAGGATTAAAATGTTAAAAATATTAACATTTGTGGGAAATTGGGTAAACTATGAACCAATATACAAATGGGATTGTGGATGGGATGTTTCTCTTCACCCAACAGCTAACTCCAGTGTGGCATGCCTCCATCGGAGTCCCAAGTGAGTCAAGCAGAGCCAGGTCCTTTGGGTAGGCCAAGAAGGTGGGGTGGATCTCACTTCAAGTGACACAATGTTCCACATGGCTGCAGCCATGTTTGGAAAGGCTCTTCTCCTGGACTGAAGTGAGTGGGGCAGGCCATAGTGACCTGTGACTATTTTTCACACTTAAAGCCGTGGCAGCATCCCCATGATCATGTGATCGAAATTCAGATCCTTGGGAACTGGTTCATATTTATGACAGTTGCAATAGCTTGTGGTCATGTGATCACTTCTTTTTACCTTCTGACAAGTAAAGTCAACGGAGAAGCCATATTCCCTTAACAACTTTGTTACTTATTTAACAACTGTGGTGATTCGCTTAACAACTGTGGCAAGAAAGATTGTAAAATGGGGCAAAACTCACTTAACAGATTTCTTGCTTAACAACAGAAATGTTGGCCATATTTGTGGTAATAAGTTGAGGACTATCTGTACTATGAATGCCACTAGTGTTTCTTCTTCATTGTTATTCTGAAGCAATGAACCTAGATGTGGGCCCATACCAGTCTCACCTAAATTATACCAATCTGAGAATTGACTCGGGTGGTTCATTTATTACACTGGATTATACTTACCATCATGCGTTCTGCATTCTGGAACCTTCTTTTCTTGAATCAAATCATCCTCATCCTTCTCATCCTCATCCTCATAAAAACAAGAGCTTCCGCTCTTGAATATAGGAATGAGCACTGTTTTTAAAAGATCCTGCTTTCTTTTTGCCACTCAAAGTACAGGGTACAATTCAGATGCCCTAAACATTACTTTTCCAATTAATCCCTAGTAATATCAATATCTTTGAGAAAGGTCCTGCTCCTCATGATTGAATTTGCAGATTTCTACTTGCCAGGGACAAGGAAGTAGGTTTTCTTTGTGGAATAATATAATACTGAATAGATGAGCTGTAATAGTCATGAGTTCCAGAGTATTTTTTCAAAATAAGGTGGCTCAGTGGCTAAGATGGTGAGCTTGTTGATCAGAAAAGTCGGCAGTTCGGCGATTCAAATCCTCAGTGCCATGTAACGGAGTGACCTTCATTATTTGTCCCAGCTTCTGCCAACCTAGTAGTTCGAAAGCACATAAAAATGCAAGTAGAAAAATAGGAATCACCTTTGGTGGGAAGGTAACAGCATTCCGTGTGCCTTCGGCGTTTAGTCATGCTAGCCACATGACCAGTGAGACGTCTTCGGACAGCGCTGGCTCTTTGGCTTTGAACCGGAGATGAGCACTGCCCCCTAGAGTCGGGAATGACTAGCACATATGTGTGAGGGGAACCTTTACCTTAGTCATGAGTTCTAGGAGTCTTTTTTCAAAATCATTATTAAATAGGCCTTCTCTCACTAATGTTTACTTTTACTGGATTGGGTGGGTTTTTAAAAAAAAATTAATTCTAGGATTAAAGATTTTGTAAATCACTTCCATATTCCTTTCAGTGAGGAGAGGTATAAAGTTGTTTTCGTAACCATAAATAAAAAGTCTGACTTGAAGACATGGGGAGTTTTGTTGCCTGGGCTTGGGAGAAAGATGTGTTTAGTAGTTAATAGCCAAGCCTATTAGAGAATGTTTGGACCTTGAGGGGAGACAGCTGCAGTGTAGGTAGAGCAGACATGGATATGCAGATGATTTTGCACATGAATTAATTGCAACCAGATGGTGGATTGGGCAACAGAGGCAATATGGAAGGGAAACATTTTCATAACAAACATTATGTGTTAATAGAATAGCATATGTCTTTCATATTACAAAGACGTCCTCTGTATAAGAAAAACAAAACAAAGCTTTAAGTGCTATTACAGTTTTATGGGAGAAGGAAGTGTTTGGTTTATTTTGCTTTTTGTTGTACTCAGAGAACTGTATTTGATTTTTTTTTTCTCTCTCTCTCAGTATTGTATTAGAAGAAACGTTGTTGGATGACTTGCTAAATTTTGCTACCACACCGAAAGGCCTTCTCCTTTTACAGAACACAGGAACAGTCACTGAATGTGTCACCTTCATGTTCAACAGGTTCATGAAGAATCTCCAGGTTGGCATTATCGTTCTTAAATATATATTTGGAACAAAAATTCATAAAAACAATTATTTTGCCTACTCAAATAACTTGATTGGCTTGTACTGTAACCTTTTCCTGCCAGAGCTATTTGTGGGCCTCAGAATGCTAATTAGACTCTAATGATGCATTTGATTATCAAATCCAAACAAACAAGAGATGTATATGCGAAAATCCACTACTAATTATTGTTTCCATTAAGTTATGCTCATTCTGTGAAAATGATATGTTTGGGGGCTAACATATTCTCTTGTTTGCACCAGGTGAGTGGATGTGAAAAGTTTGGCTATGGAGTAATTGTTTCACAAGTAGCTGCAACTGCCCCTGGGGCTGCAGCTCTACAAAATTCGGGTAATTTTGTTTTGCTTGATATCATTTTATTGTACATCATTGTAATTAAAGCTCAATAATGTAACTCCGATTTCTGTCTACATCAGAACATCTCTCCCACATTGATAATTATATTCTATGTTTATTTATTTGATTATCCTTTGATTTTGTGCTAGTCCTGAGGGTAATTTCTGGTTTTGTGTAGAGGAGGAGGAAAAGTACCATGAGGGAAGGGAAAGAGGGAATTCAGCAGCTCAAGAGACCAAGGAACGTGAATCATGTTCTGTGTATTCGCAATTATGGGCAACATTGCATTGAAATAGACAAAATATTCCCATAGATAATTCATAGATGTGTGAGTATTATCCAGTTGGTTATATGTAATCAGAAATGTGCAAAAAAAAAAGAAAAGGCAGGGTTCCTTTTATGGAACTTTTCAGTATTCTCTGGAATAGAAGCTTTAGCACACAACTGTAGTTAATGTCATGTAAACTATTCTGTATATGGAGAAAAAGAAATTGTGCTTGATTACTTCATTGGTGTAATGGAATCTTCACTGTATTTGCTAAACTGTTCTTGCAAGTTTATGATGCGGTGGACAAGATAAACCTAACAAAACAAAATGGAGATTGCACCTCCCCCAAGTTTTTTGGATATGACCATGGTCAAACCCAGTTCATCCCTTTCCCAATTCCCACCAGGCCCAAACTGTCTCAGATAGAACCTCCCTGCTATCTCACCTAAATCAAATAGAAGCTTCCTCACCAGTTGCAACCTAATGTTCCCACATTCCTCCACATTCCATCTCCTTTAACAATAAACTTCTGCTGCCCCCATGAAAGGCCCATTTTGCCTAACAATAGGACTAACTTCAGGTCCACTGACAAATACCTGCTCAGCTTCCCCACATTGTCCAGCCAACCAGATCTCTAGGATTACCCTCTTTATAGAAGCCCCCAACTTCTACAAAATCTTTCTTTTTCCTCCTTTTTTACAAAGCAAACAGCAACAATTTTTGCAATAAGCATGATTTTTCTCCTCAGTGTTGTACTCTTTCTTCATACTGAATTCATGATAGTCCTACAGATGCTTCAGCTGTTCTCAAACAGAACAGGTCTTCCATGCTTCTAGCAACCTATCAAATATCTTTTGTAAACCGCTTACAGAAAATACATGCTGGAAAGGAGCAAGCCACCAGTTAAAAGAGGACCTTTGTTTGCTGTATATGTCTGGATGCAGCAGCAGCTTGCAGACACTGTCAGTCAAGGATGCTTTAAATCAATTCTTATCAAGTATTCTGCATGCTCCCTTGTCCTCTCACAGAAAGTACGGGATAGTAATATTTATTTTAAACTTAGCTGTCTTGGAAAGATCTATAATTAAATAATGGTATATTAACTGATGGAAATCAGGTACACAACTTCTCACCCCCATGCATGAGCTACTCAGAATCTATAACATTTATTCTGTTAAACCAAGTTAAGGTTTACAAATGGTTGTGAGAGTTTGGCTCTCCAGAGCTCATCTTCGGGGATAATGATTGAAGAGGAACATTTGAGGAAAAGAGCCTTTGATTATTTTGCATCATGTCTTATTGTAGTTTTAAAAGCAGTGAAGGAACGTGCCTAGACATATAAACAGGTCACATCAGATTTATAAGTGACATTTGATTGCACTAAAGACTGTCTCAACATTTGCTGGAAGAAAAGAGGAAAGCTAATAATAACTGGACACCTGGTTTGGAAATATGAAGTCCACTTGAAATCCAGTTGTTACAATTAATAGCAATAGCACTTAGACTTATATACCACTTCACTGTGCTTTACAGCGTTTTACAGAGTGCTCAGCAGTTTACAGAGTCAGCATATTGCCCCCAACAATTTGAATCCTCATTTTACCCACTTCAGAAGAATGGAAGGCCAAGTCAACCTTGAGCCTGGTGAGATTTGAAATGCCAAATTGCAGATAGTCAGCAGTCAGCAGAAGTAGCTTACAGTACCGTATTCTAGCCACTGTACCACTATGGCTCTTAAAATAGGAGCATTGATCTCCTTTTAGATGGAAGAGAACAAAGAACCAACTTTGTTGGAAATGTCTGTAAAGTTATCATCTAGAATATGGAGTGGTGGTTCTGTGATAAATAAATAGATAAATTAATAAAAATAATCTCAGAAGTATGGAAGACAGAGTCAGCCTTCAGCAGGTCAGAATCAAACTCCTAGCAATGAGCACTGAGTTAGCCTGCAATACTGCATTCTAAACACTGTACCACCATGGCTCAACATTAGGAACTTGGTACCAAATTATGCATATTATATTGTTCTGAAAGAAATATGATGGTATTTTTTAAGGAGCATAGTAGGATAGACGTATTAACATTAATAAGGAAAAGCACTCCAAGCGATGAAGCAAATATTCCTAACAATATCTGTTTTTAAGATTTTTGCTAAGTTTCATGGCCACATTTCAAGATTATGCAAGCATTCCTTCTGTTAACCTTCTTCCTGTATCTTCTAAGTATATCCTCAAAGGTCATGCATGCCCCCACAATAAGTGATCAAGAATGAAGAGGAACATTTTTTCCCCCTTTAGCAATTGCAATAGATAGGTCTCCTTTTTGAAAAAAAAAACCTACCCAATGCATTATTTCCTAGGATTTATAAAGGCCCTTATTACTGAGCTGTGGGGTGTTCTGGAGTGTGGAAGAGATGATGTCCGAATGACTCACCCCAGATCAACGCCAGTAGATCCAATTGACCGAAGCTGTCAAAAGGTGAATTGATTTTTTTTCCTCTTCACAAAGACTTCTGTGAATGTTCAGTCTGAATGTATTATATCTCATGTTTTCTTGAGGAAAGCCTTGGGTAGTTTGACATTTCTAATTTTCTTAATTTGATACTAGGACATCAAAAGTTACTAGTCCGTGTATGAGCCTCATCTTATAGAGTACTTTACATAAAACCGAAAAGCATACACGCTAACTTCTTTTTAACTGTTGGGATTTTAATCTTTGTCACTTGCTCAGAGTCACTGCTGAGAGATGGGTGATCATATAAATTATGTAAATGAACAATTAAATAAATCAAATAACTCAAATAAAAATACTCAGTTTAGGGTTCATATTTTCAAAGTACAGCATATTAAGGTGGAGAAACAAAATTGTTCCAAGAAGAGTTATGTGTAATCACTTCAGGATATTTTTAGCTTCAGTATGTATCAATCCTGTTTTATTATCTCAGCCAGAGGCTATAATGCCAAATGCATTTACTAACAACTACAAATAAAAACAATTATCCAGATAAAAATGATTCCCATATAAAATCATGATTGTTTTTTTGTTTTTAGAAATATTCATCACTCAGCAAATAATATGTTCTTTGTTAGAATGTAAACGAGTGTATTTGGCAAAGTAATATTAAATGGCTACTCCTGCGGTAAAATGAAATTGCTGTTGCTTTGTGAAGCATCAAGTTCTTTCCTGCATTCTATTACAAGCCTCACTTTTTATTCTTATGCAATACAGCAATAATTTCCTTCACTGATTTTTATTTGGCCAGTTTCTAAGTTGAGTGTAAGAATATGTGTGTTTTGTTTTTAAATGGGTTCTGCAATCAGAGTAAAAAGAGTTTGGCCAGTTTATTATGTCCTTAGACTGTTCTATAAGAATTCTTGAACAGTCCATGAGGGAGGGGAAGGAAGGAAGGAAAATACCATGGCCTCTTGGTGGCATGTGCCACCTAAGGAGCAAATAAGGGTTATATGCTACCAATTTTTGCCAGTGTTATTCCCAGTATAGAAGAGTCTGCTTAGTACTCTTTAGTGGAGACAAGAGGTAGCTGGATGTATCAACATTTAAACTTCAGAATATGGGAGATGTTCCTGACCAGGTTCACAACTTAGAGGTTCTCCCGGAACCAGTCTTGATATTAGATTAGCACATGGTGGTAAGGAGAGCATTTGTTATCAGTTGCATCTATTTGTGAATGCGATGAATCATAGACTTGGTGTTACATACACTGGTAATGGTATGCCTGGAAGATTTATTTCTCTGTCTGTATTTTAAACAATTTATGAGGCCTCTTGCTCCCAGAAGTGATTCTGGGCAGCATACAAAGTTAAAGCCAACAATTAAAACATTATAATTGTCCAGTTTCACAAACAGCAAATTCAAATTTACAATCAGCCAGGACAACATAACCTCCCAATGTTAGGGAAGGATAAAAGACCGCCCCCCCCCCCAAAAAAAATGTTTGAGGGGAGATAGTATGCAATGTGACAGCAGGATTGTATTATAGGACAGGTTTCTTAATCCCTGTATAGAAACAGCAGAGTGTGTTATTCTTTGTTTTTCAAACTCACTAAAATCTTATATGGCTTGGACCCCGATTACTTACAGGACTGCCTAGATTAGCAATGGGGAACCTTGGCCTTTTTATAACTTGTGGACTTCAATTCCCAGAATTTCAGAGCCAACATGTCTCCACAAGTCATAAAAGGACCAAGGTTCTCCACCCCTGGCCTAGACCGTGCAGCCTTCCATCTTTGCTAGAGTATTTTTTTCAGGAGAGTATTTTTTGCAGGTCCATTACCATACTCAACAGCTAATTCTGTTTTTTCTATAGCAGGCCTAGAATATAGAATGGCTTGCTGATGAAGCCGTGACTGGTTTTGTCATTACAATTAAGGAAGTGATTTCTTGCCCAGGTCTTTTAAATATATTTTAACCATATTTTTATTCTTTGAGAGGGGGGCGCTGTTATATCTTCATATATGTTGTATGTCCCTTATATAAAGTGACCAGCTTTCTAAAAATCTGTTTTAATTCTACGAATTAGTTGTGATTTTAGAAAGTTAAGAGTTCTTGTTGCCTGATTGGTATTGAATTGGATTCCTCCTACTCTATAATCCATGGAAGGCACCCTGCGAATAATTAATTCATTAATAAATAATTACCCATTGTTAGTCTTGCTCTTTTCTCTCTTTTTGCTGTGTGTGTCTTGAAAGCTTTAATTGAAGCCAAAAGTGGTGTGATAAAATTTTGGATATTTTATACATTTCCCCAAAATAAATGGTAATGAATGTGTAAAAGGCTTTAAATGAATTGCCATTCTTATTGTCTTGTCAACTCTACCACTATCTTCTTTAGTTTTTCCTAGCTCTGATAAATTTGCTGTCCTGCCCTGCTGTTTATGAACTGATAGGTGATCAAGAGATACCTAATAAAGCAGAGTATTCTCTTCGTGAAGTTCCTACAAATGTTGTTGTAAGTAGTATTTTTTTTCTTATACTCTTAAAAAGATATTTTATTTATCGAATTTCTATACTGCCCTCTCTCCCAAGTGGGACTCAGGGCGGTGCACAGGAATAATAAAAATATAAATATACAAACAATCAAATAGATTTAACATTGAATTAAATAAATTTGGCCCGTGCTAAAACATAATTTAAACCCGACTAAAATCAATAATAAAAACAGCTTTGCCAGGCCGGCCACATGAAAGAAGTATGTTTTTAGTGACCGATGGAAGAGGCGAAGGTCTGTGATTGTATGGAGGTCGGGGGGCAGGTCGTTCCAGAGGGCTGGGCCTGCCACAGAGAAGTCTCTTCCCCTGGGAGTCGCCAGCCGGCATTGTCCGGCATTCCATATGTGGAATGATTGTTTTGCAAGGAAAGATAAAAAATGTGATGTTTTGATTTTCTACTACATTGACGATAAATCTTTAGTATGTTTTTGGTAGTTTTATTACATGCAGCATGAGGGCAGTCTGTGTGCAGATTACACTTATGCTTTTTCCCCATAATCATAGCAAAAGTTTAATTTGCAAAAGCTATTTTCTTTTGTCTTTGTACAAATATGCCACCTAAATGCTAGGTATGATTATGGTAAGAAGGTTATTTATATAATTTAAATCATATATATGAGGAAGCCTGCATAACTAAATAAATACACTTTATAACTAGTTTCCAGCTAAGCGTTAGAAATCCGTGGCTTCTTTTCATTGGTCTTAGCAGACAAAAAAATGTGATTTTACCTTACTTATTGAAGTGTAAGGAAGTGACTCTGCTTGAAACTTGAGCTTTGGTCATAGATAACTCAACTAGAAAGATCTTTCGGATTTTTCTTTTTAAAAAATCAGCTTCATTTCTCTTTACTTTACTTTTACTTTACTTTATTCAAATTTATATACCGCCCTATCTCCCTTGCGGGACTCAGGGCGGTGAACAGGCAATCATAAAACATAAAAACCTCGGGTATAATAAATATAATAAAAACCTAAAATCAGAAAGATCTTTGTGCGTATGTGTGTGCATGTGTCTACGCATGTGCCTGCCTGCCTGCCTGCCTGCCTGCCTGCCTGCCTGCCTACCTACCTACCTACCTACCTACCTACCTACCTACCTACCTATCATCCATCCATCCATCCATCCATCCATCCATCCATCCATCCATCCATCCATCCATCCATCCATCCATCCATCCATCCATCCATCCATCCATCCATCCATCCATCTATCTATCTATCTATCTATCTATCTATCTATCTATCTATCTATCATCTATCACCTATCTATCATCTCTCTCTCTCTCTCTCTCTCTCTCTCTCTCTCTCTCTCTCTCTCTCTCTCTCTCTCTCTATCTATCTATCTATCTATCTATCTATCTATCTATCATCTATCAATCTAAATCTGCTGCTGTGGCTTAGAGGTGGAGCTCTCGCCTCCCAATCAGAAAGTTGTGAGTTCAATCCTAGGTAGAGGCAGATGTAGGGTCTCCTGCTTGGGCAGGGGGTTGGACTAGATGACCTGCAAGGTCCCTTCCAACTCTGTTAATCTGTTAAATATCTGTCTGTCTATGTCTGCCTGCCTGCCAGCCTACCTACCTACCTACCTACCTTTCTATCTACCGTGTTTCCCCGAAAATAAAACAGGGTCTTATTTTCTTTCGACCCCCCCAAAATAAGCACTTGGTCTTATTTTTGGGGAGGTATTATTTTTGAGATGCAGGAGGTGGTAAGCATGGTCACCTCATGGCTGCTGCTGTGTTGCAATATTTTCAGGGAGGGCTTATTTTTTGGGAGGGCTTATTTGAGCGCATGCGCTCAAAAGCCTGATTGGACTTATTATCCGGGGAGGTCTTATTTTCAGGGAAACAGGGTATCTATCTACCTACCTATCTACCCACCCACCCATCCATCTGTCATCTATATATGTTTGTCTGTCTTTCTGTCAAAAAAATCAGTATAATAATAATAATAATAATAAAGCTGAATTTATTAACCGCTCCCTCTCCCCACAGGGACTCGGGGCGGTGCACAGGGAGAATAAAAACCATAAATATACAAAAATACATACAATTTAAAACAGATTAAACAAACTCCTGTGCTAAAATCCCATTAACTAAAAATCCCCACTCAATATACATAAACAATTAGAAAACCCATAGAGAGAGAGACTACCCTAGGCCGGCCAGGCGGAAAAGATGTGTCTTTAGTTTCAGGCGGAAGGAGCGGAGGTCCGTGGTCGTTCTAATATCGGGGGGAAGGTCGTTCCAGAGGGCCGGGCCCGCCACAGAGAGAGCCCTTCCCCTGGGCGTCGCCCGCTGACAAAGTCTAGTGGACGGACCCGGAGAAGTCCCTCTCTGTGGGAGCGAATCGGCCGTGAGGATGTGTGAGGCAGTATCCGATCCCGCAGGTAGCTAGGTCCCGAGCCATGGAGCGCTTTAAAGATGATAACCAACACCTTGAAGCGCACCCGGAAGACGACAGGCAGCCAGTGCAGCTCGCGCAAGAGCGGTGTTACATGGGTAAACCTAGTGGTTCCCATAATTGCTCGCGCGGCTGCATTCTGAACTAACTGAAGCCTCCGGGTGCACCTCAAGGGGAGCCCCATGTAGAGGGAGTTACAGTAGTCCAGTCGGGATGTCACGAGGGCATGAGTGACTGTGCGAAGGGCGTCCCGATCCAATAGGGGGCGCAATTGGCGAACCAGGCGAACCTGGTAAAACGCCCTCCTGGCCACGGCTGTCACTTGCTCTTCCATAGACAGCCGGGTATCCAGGAGGACTCCCAAATTGCGCGCCCCATCCACAGGGGCAAGATGTTCGCCCCCTATGGCCAGCGTTGGAGAAAGCTGGTTGAATCGGGCAGCCGGAAACCACAGCCACTCGGTCTTGGTCGGGTTGAGCCCAAGTCCGTTACTTCCCATCCAGATCCGCACGGCTTCCAGGCACTGGCACATCACCGCTACGGCATCGTTGGGGTGGTTTGGGGTAGATATATACAGCTGAGTGTCATCAGCGTAGAGATGGTACTCTACCCCAAAACCACGGATGATCTCACCCAGCGGCTTCATGTATGCATTAAACAAGAGAGGCGAGAGGACCGACCCCTGAGGCACCCCACATGTGAGGGGTCTCGGGGTCGACCTCTGCTCTCCTGCCAACACAAATTGCGATCGGCCAGAGAGGTAGGAGGAGAACCACCGTAAAACGGTGCCTCCCACCCCCAACCCCCCCAGCCGATGCAATAGGATACCATGGTCGATGGTATCGAAAGCCGCCGAGAGGTCTAATAGGACCAGGATGGAGGAACAACCCCCATCCCTGGCCCTCCAGAGATCATCCACCAACGCGACCAATGCCGTCTCAGTGCTATGCCCGGGCCGAAAGCCGGACTGGCGCGGATCTAGATAATCAACTTCCTCCAGGTGACGGGGAAACTGTTGTGCCACCACACTCTCAACAACCTTCGCCAGAAAGGGAAGGTTGGAGACGGGACGATAGTTGGTTAAAAGAGCTGGGTCCAAAGAGGGCTTCTTAAGGAGGGGCCTCACCATAGCCTCTTTTAGGGAAGCAGGCAAGGAACCCTCACTCAAGGATGCGTTGACAACCTCTTGGAGCCAGCCTCGTGTCACCTCCCAGGATGCCAGTACAAGCCAGGAGGGACACGGGTCCAGTATGGTAGTGGGTTCATGACCACATTATAGAAATTGGTCCCTTTATTATCATCATGTGACCTATTAGAAAAGGATGGGGTTTCAGTCCCAGTCCAGTCCTAGCTATCATCTTGCCTTTTTTGACCATTCCCTATAGATATGTCTTTGTATAAAGGTAAGGTTACTAAGGAGCTCAGTTTTTAAAGCCTAGAACATCTAAAGGTATTTTCATCAAGTATTCATATACTTTAAACAGAGCTTTTAAAGACTAACAGCAACTGAAGCAATGACGATCAAAAGTTGGTAAAACCAGTTTTTGTATTTCAGGATATAATTGACAGGCTTATAGTTGTTAACACTGAAGCTAAAATCCATTCATTATTCAACTATGAGCAGTCTCATATCTTTGGACTGAGGTAAGATGCTTTTCTGTCTGATTTATTTAACAAGGTAAAATATATAACTTTTTCTCCTTCTTGTTACTTCATATTGCCAGTGCCAATTAAAACTAGTTCTTAAGAATCCAGGCAAAGTGAGAAGGAATACAGATATGTGTGTGTGTGTGTATGTGTTAGGTTTTTGAGCTGATCAATAAATAAATCAGGAAGACTAGGATAGATCTATTTCGAGCTTTTTAGCTCTCATCAGCTAGCCATACCCTTACTGGGATTTGAACCGAGGCTGTATAGGAAAGGAGTATGCTTCCTCCCTTAATTGGGGCCTAACAGGGTGTTGTGACACAAACGTATGTATGTATGTATGTGTATATCAATATCAATAGGTTTATGAGCTGATCAATAAATAAATCAGGGAGACTATTATAGAAGCCTGAAGATGCAAGCTTCCATTTTGCAGGTATTGTCCTTTGGTGTATTTCTCAAATCCTTATGCACCAACTCAACATAACATACATTTCATAATAATAATCTTTATTGTCATTGTAAAAATAGAAGATCACAATATGTACCTCAGCCTCTTGCAGCTGATATCAATGTTGTGTAGGCCAGATATTTTCTCTAATAGGCATGAAGATTTCTAAATCTTATTGATGCCTAAGATGTCCATTTTCTGCCTACTGTTGGCTACACTTAAGTGAACAATGTGTCATGTTCTTCTTAGAAGAACACAGGAGTCATGAGTTCATATGCCTGGCAATGCTGCTTAGTCACTGCAATTGTCTAGTGCAGGGGTGTCAAACTCAAGGTCTGGTGGCCAAACCCGGCCCACGGGGTGCTAGATCTTAGACCAGCCTGCGGTGCCTCTGTAAGCGAAAATGAAGCTTGAGAACCTCCCGGGTTCTGTTTCCACTGGCAGAGAGTTGCAGGAAGCCATTGCAGCTGAAAACAGAGCTAGGGAGCCCAACATGAGTGATGTTGAGCTGGCCATACCCACTGCAGCCCCCCAAGGTCAAACACCACCCTGATGCAGCCCTCAATGAAATCGTATTTGACACCCCTGGTTTAGTGTGTTTGTTTCATAAAATCTTTATCTGCAGTATTATGAATGAACGAGGGAATATGCATTTCTTCTTTCATGCTGCTTATCCTTTCCCCAGAGCTACCATTTTGAGGTATGGCTATGCTTGGGAGAATTTGCAGCAGTTGTAGATGCCTGTTCAATAAGATTGCTGGGGAGTCTTAAAAAAAAAAGATTTCTCCATAGATTTCAGATCAGAAATCAGCAGTTTCCCAGTCTCTCTGACAGCAGTTCATTAACACTCTTGAGAATGTGCAGCATTTCCCCAAAGTAAGTAACTCAGCATGTTCTCAAGTAAATGTGCTAAAGTAATTGTCATTCAGTTATATATGCATGTCCTTTCTGAGCATAATGATAAGCCCCAAGTTAACTTTAGCTTTTGATTTGTACCTGAAGTGCCACAAGGCTTTCTCAGTGCATAAGGATTTTAAATTGGATTCTCTGTTTTGAAGATGCATTATCTGGATTAAAACCATTATTCTCTTCCAGTAATCTTGCAACCTGTCAAGACTAGTTATTAATATAGTTGTTTTAGTTCATTTCCTATATCAGATATTTTATTGTTGGTCTTCATTGCCTCTCTTAGGAGAGCACACAGTATGGAGAGTTGCTGTAAGGAGTTGTAGACGGTACTCTGTTTGTGCTCCCATGAGCTCGAAAACATATTTTTGGAATTGAAACTGAACCGCCGTGTGGCTTTAATAATCAGCCATATTATTACCTCTATTTTTGTTTTATGTTTGTTGGAAATTCTACTGCAGTCGTTCCAGTTTTTATTTAAAAAACAAAGCAAATGTGATTTATTCTTGTTTCCACGTTTAAGTTAACTTTTAAATATATTTTATAGAACATCTTTTCCAATAGTCTGGAAAGCATGTACAATATCCTAGAAAATTGATATGTTGTCAGTTTTATTGACAGTATACTAATCATGCAACATGCCAGACTTTAATTAATAACATTCTATTAGTTTCTCATTTGATTTTTCTCTAAACAGCAGTTACCGAGGTGGGGGAGGGGGATATGCCTCTGAATGTAAGAAACCAAGAATGAAATAAAGCACCTGTTACTCACAGTCTAAGATAGTCTGGAGTTTTTAACATTTAAAAGCAAAATTAAGAGAATTTAATGGAAACTTATTTAGAACAAGATAATAATTAGAAATGGTTATCAAAAATTTTCTTTGGATTTAAATAATACTAGTGGTCTAATTTGCCTACAAATTTTGTAACCTGCTCCAGTCAAAGAACTTGCTGTTCAATATTGTTTAAAGCAACATATTAACATTATTAACACACCTACCCCAATGAGCACCCATAAACTATTAAAAGCATGGTGGACTAATGTTTTTTTAACTGCTTTATGGAATGTCAAAAAGAGCACAAACCATTGAAAAAAACTATCTAACCCATGCTCCACGTTATTCTTCTGGGTGGGTGAACTCTCAGCCTAATGCCGATATTTATGTTTTATTTTTGATGCAATCGATTAAACTGTCGAAGACTTTATGGCTGTGAAAAGCCATTGATATTTCTTTTTACAGTTTGCACTGATTTATGAGTATACCATAGTACTGTTCCCCTCCCCCCAAAACTGATTAGTTGTAAATAATTCATACTTCGCTTTTCAGAGTTGAAACATTACAAAATGACATGATCATAAGTCATAAGCCTATTGTTGCATAAATATTTACATACACATTGAATACCTAAATATTTACTTTATTAATCTTACAGTATCATTCCTTGAGATATACCAATAATTGAATGATTTTTCTAAAGTTTATGGAAAATAATTTTATGAATGAAATATAAAACATATGAATATGTTTTTAGGACAAAATATTATTATTTTTGTATCGCCTATAGTAGCTTTGTGGTATTATTTACACACAAATATATATAAGATCTCAATATCAGACTTGACTCCTTGCAGTTACTTGGGCATGTCCAATGCAATTTTCTAGGTAGCATTTTCAAACTTTTGCCAGCAAACAAATTAGAGGAAAAATAGTCTATTGCTATTATTCCCAGTTGCCCATAAAAATAGGTTCTTCGAAAATAGCATAGCTAAGACCAAGCTCTGTGATAGACCTGAAAGTGATTTTTTTTTAAATATAAAATAATCAGAATTTCTTCCCTTTCCTCATCGTTTTTCTTCTCAAAGAATATAGGTAACATACTTAAAAATTGGTTCAGGCTAGTGGTGTACAATTTCTCATATGATTTTGATTGATTTAAAAAACAGAATTGTAGCAGCACCAGATTTCTGTAGCCACATGGAGTTGGATAATTAATTAATTTTAATTAAAAGCTTCCTATTTGCAGGTAGAAATTTATTCTTTTTACAGTTTTCTATTCTGCACGTGTACTGCTTTAATTCTGATGAATTTCTTTTTCAAACATAAAGGCTTGAAAAATTAGGGGAAAAGCTCTCATTTTGTGGAACCTAAAAATGGTGCAGTTGAGTCTGCTTGAGACAAAGCACCACAAAACAATATAATTCAATGCATTGTTTTTAAAAAATGATCAAATACTGCTGAAATGTCATAGGGATCAGTTTTCTTCCCCTATTTTTTAATATTAATATGAAGTTGCTAAGGGAGGTAATTCAATGGGGTTTTTTATATTACTAGTAGGGTGATGATACCTTGCTTTACCTTGGGTAATAGTAATAGCATTTAGACTTTATATGCCACGCCACAGTCCTTTACAGCCCTCTCTAAGTATTTTACTGAGTCCCCAACTTTCTGGTACCTCATTTTACCAACCTCGGAAGGATGGAAGACTGAGTCAACCTTGAGCTGGTGAGACTTGAACTGTTGACCTACTGAACTGCAGTACTTCATTCTAACCAGTGCTCCACCACAGTTATGCTGGAGATGTGGGAGATGCTGCTGAATTCTGGTGATTGCAGAACACACATTTTAAGTTGCCAGGTTTGAGCAACAAAGGCTTAGAACAAAACTCTTTCATAAAGAATTTGGAGACTGGTGCAATTTATTGTTTCTTTCCTGTTTATTTATTTATGTATGTATTTATTTTGAAATCTGATTTTTACAATCAACATTTTAATATCTATATCTATATAAACCGCTGAGATTCCTTAATGGGATTTCAGTGGGATATGAATATAACATGAATAAATACTGGGTGTGTTTAGATAATGTAATTTATTTTAATTAATTTATCTTATCCATTTTATTGGAAAAATAGGTTTTTCTTTCTCCTTTGGTGAAAACCAGAGCCCTTGATGGAGTGGCTAGGCTAGAGCAATGCCTCTCAACCTTAGCAACTTAAAATGTGTAGACATCAGCATGGATAGCTGGAGAATTCTGGTAGTTGAAATATTGGGCTAGGGAAGTATTGGGCTGGAAAAAATATATAATTTATTTATCAAATTTATCTAGCTACACTTCCCCCGCCCCCCGGCCCGCAAAGGATAATTTCAATAATAAGTAAAAGGTTCAAAATAATTGCATCAATAATATCTTTGTGTGGAGAATCTGTAAGTTATCTTTTGCCTGGAGTGTATTCAAATCAGTCCTGGCATCTTAGAAGGATCACAAACAATGAGGATACAGAGCTGTTCATTAGAATAGATGATAATAGCTAAGTGGATGAATCGCCTGAATTTGTACAAAGTTGACTTGCATGTGATGTTTTTCCAGCTCAAACTGCATAAAAAATTAATTTTTACACCAAGTGGGGATAACAAACAATATTAGCCTCCCATATTATGTTACTTCATGTATAAAGGACAAGCTGAGTCTGAAATCTTATTGTTTAGGTTTTAACATCTCTGCATCAACAAGATGTCTAACTGTCATTCCTATATATTGTGTCTTACAGGTTATTAAATGTGCTGTGCTGTGATCTAAATACACTTCTGCTTCTAGAATCTCAATACAAGGTATCAGAAGTGCTTTTAGATGCCCAGAATGAAAATGTCATCAGTATTTCTGAAACTCCTCGGTAAGAAACAATCATTTAAAATGTTGTGACTCTAAAACATGGTTCTCTGTATTGTTCCTGGTCCTCTGTGCATATTTAGAGATGACAGTTTGGAGTAGTGGTTGTTGACCAGGAAACCAGGAGACTATGAGTTCTAAAATACCTTTAGAAATGAAAGCTGGCTGGGTGACTTTAGGTGAGACACACTCTTTCAGTCCAACCCAATTTACAGGGTTGTTGTTCTGGAAAAAAATAGTAGGTGGGATAAATGTAGTAATAATAGAAGTAGTAGTAGTAGCAGCCGTAGCAGAAAAGTGCTGACTTCTGTGAATAGGCATTCCAATATTAAGGCTTACTCTTGTTTTCTTAAAGCTTGTCTCTAAAGGAGTTAACAGTGATTAGTATCCATGCATCTGCTCATCTGTTTTCTGACTGAAAATGTCAACCCCTTCCAATTTTTAGCTTCTGTTTTATAAGATGCTCTTAAGAAGTAGTGTTAATAGTGTTAGCTCAGAAACCAGATGAATAATCTAAATACTTATATAGCAGGGGGCCCACCCCAGGTCCGTGAACCAGCACCAGTCCACAGCATGCCAGAAAGCAGACCATGCAAGCAAGCAAAGCATGCCAGAAACCGGACCATGCAAACAATCAAAGCCCCATCCGCAAGATGCAGACATTACACAAAACCACACTGCCTCCAATCCACAGAAAAATCTCTCTCCATGGAATCAGGCCCTAGTGTCCAAGAGGTTGGGGGCCACTGCTGTACAGTATAGACCAGGGGTGTCAAACTCAAGGCCCAGGGGCTGTATCCGGCCCGCTGGCGCTTAGACCTGACCCGCGGGGTTGTCCTGGAAGCAGTGAAGGAGTGGCCACAGTGCCTCAGCCAGCGAAAGCAGAGCTCAGGAGATCTGTGGGCGGCCCTCCGAAGCTCCGTTTTCACTGGCAGAGGATTGTAGGAGGCTGGCAGAGGGGCAGCCAAAAACGGAGCTCAGGAGCCCATTGTCTCTGGCAGAGCGATCGGGCCACCACATGCGCCCCCGACGAGTGATGTTGAGATAACCACATCCACCCTGGCCATGCCTCTCTTTCCCCCCTAAGGTCAAATGCAACCCTAATGCAGCCCTCAATGAAATTGAGTGACTCCCCTGGTATAGGCCTTTAATAAACTCATCTTGTGTGGCATTAAGGGAAGCTTGTGTAAAGGGAAAATGGTGCATGCCATTTCCCCATTTTTGTAATTTTTAATGCCAATTTCTGGAACCTTGCTCAAAACAGAGTTTGGCGCTCCCATATTGTTTTGTATTTTGTGGATGATCTGTTTTGTGGATGATCTGGATCCCAAGTGTTACATTTTGAGTTTTGTAGTCATTTCTCAGTTCAGTTTTGTTTTGCTGCAGGCAATTTATAATTGACGGCTTATCGGTTGAGAGAAACCATATTCTCGTTAGAATAAGTCACGTTGGGGGCCCAACCGAACGGATCTTGCCTCTGAGAGTACTGCATAAGGTTGTAAATATATTTTATGTTTTCCTTTTCATCTAGCCTCACTGTAGGTTGCAATTGATTATTTTCTCTTTTATTTAATCAATGATTTGTTTAAAACATCTGCTGCTCTTCTGAACAGCTTTAGAAAATCAGCGTTAGAATGCTTCTCATAACTTCTGAGTTTATGCCCCAGATACGCATTGCTTATTCAGTGTTAAAGTTTATTCCTCAAATATGTGCAAAATATTAAACTCCCAAGGTTGAAGACCCCTGCTGTTGAAAATCTATAGCAAAGCTGAGCAACCACTACTCCAAGTAAATCCCTCTACATTAGGTATGTCAAACTCAACCCTGGGGGCCAGATCCAGCCTGCAGGGTGCTTAGATCTGGCCCGTGGGGCTACCCTGGAAACAATGGAGGACCGGCCTGTGGTGCCTCTACCAGCAAAAACTGAATTCGGGAGGGCTGCAAGCTCTGTTTTCATTAGCAGAGACTTGCAGGAGGCTGTCGCAGACAAAAACAGATCTCGGGAGCCTGTTTTCTCCGGCAGAGACTTGGGCCTCCACAGGTGCCCCTGACATATGAGAGACGTCGAGCTGGCCATGCCCACCCTGCCATGCCCACCTAGCCCCAACACAACCCTGATGAGGCTCTCAATGAAATTGAGTTTGATACCCCTGCTCTGCATGCATGCATTTTTTTAAAAAAAATTGCACTTCATTTAATTTTGATTCACCCTGTATTTAATTTTTATTAATTAGCTATAGAATTGATAGACTGTGTCAATTTGAAAAAGACAATATGAACACTATACCAATACAGTAATTATAATAAACTAGCTGATAACCTGGTGTTGCCCGGGTATTTATTTATCCCAACCCTGTATTAGACAGGAGTGGCAGTGGCAAGTGGCAACGTAAGTGCGGAATAGGCTGCCCTCCCTCCTTCAGGAACATCGCTGCAATTCTTGAATGGGCTAACGAGTGTCTTGCTATTTCACATACTAATAATATCTGTAAATGACTTGTAATACCTCCATTATGTAGTGTTTGTTTTGTGTATCCCTCTATTATCTTTCATAATTATCTATGGATTGTTGTTTTTTTATAGACCAACATAGTCAGTCTACTTCTGCCAGTCAACTCAACATATAAAATTTCGAGTGATTTGCTTTTTAATAATAAAATTAAATTGTAGCACCAAGAATAGTATGCTGGAATTAAGATACCGATTCTTTGTTATTCATTGAATGCTTAAATCAATTATGTGCGTTGAACAAATTATATAACTTTCTTCTTCACTGTGCTCTTTCGTAGGGTGATGATCCATATCCTTGGCCAATGTTTTCATCATATCCTTTGCCAGCATGCTATCTTGCTGAATTTCCTAGAAAAAACCATTCAAGGAAAGGTACATTGTGGTTTTATGATGCACTACAAAAGTATAAAGTATGCATTGTTTAATGAGGTTGCAATTTCATGTGTTAACTACAAGTGGTATATGTTCTCTGTAGCTATTTGGTATCTTTGCCACTTCAGCGATCTTTGCCACTTCATTATTTTATACATTGAAACCTCTCTTTAGGGGAAATTCCTGTATGTGAGATGAAAAATACGCATTGTTTATGAGGTAACAGAAGGTTGTTGGATTCACTATACTTTCATCTTTTGGCTTGTATTTGGTCATTGAGATGCAGTGTGATTCTGTTTACTGTTGAATTATTCACTATCACAGATATAGCAATTGCACCAAGCACAATTTGAGTGGAAGGAAGCAGAACTGTGGAGATACTTGTCCAGACAGGCACTGCAGTCATTTCATAGATTCTAAGCATGTAAGGTTTTTTAAATAGAACAAATACATAAAATATTTTCTTTCTTAACTCTGCAAAGCAAGGAATTTTCCTTCACTTGATTACTGTTCCAAGGGTAGTATTTCTTCCCTGGACAAGATAAGAATGGAGTTATTTGTACCTATTATAACTTTGTTTTAGTTTGAAATATAATTATCCTTTAGGTGGTTCATGCTTATGTACCTTAATAAGCAATGGATCAAGAGGAGATAACTTTGCTGTTGTTCTTTGAATTTAATATGAACATAGCAGGCGTTTTTAAAATATGATTTTTTTGATAATTTTAAAAACAAAAGTAACAACTAATATAAGCTATTGGAATAGTTTAAATATAAACTATTAGAGTAGGAAAAAATAACTTTTGTTTAATAAAGAGGGTTATCCTCATTTGTAAGTTATTATTTTATTTGGAAAGATCCATTTGAAATGGGGTATTGGCAATCTAATATTAGATAAAGGTAGAAATAACCAAACTATAGAACAAATCTTATCAGTAGATAGATAAGAAAAAAAATCTCGATCACTGGAAACCCAATATAGACTCATTTCTAAACAATAGCATTTTAAATTCCAAACATCTCAAATGAAAGTTTTCAAATAGGTTAATTAATAATTAATGTTACATACACTGGCAGGGGGGGAGTTGTGCATGTGTAAATAAACCATCTCAGATAGTATAAATGTAAAAACAAACTCAAAAATTCCTCACCTACTACATTTTATTCATTAAATGTATCCAGAAGTCATCTCCTTTTAAATCTGCATGAATTAGCAGCATGCTGTGTTGATATGCCGTGCTTTCGTCCCTCAGTGTTTATCAGATTTGTATCTATGTGGATAGCATTTTAGTTACTTGATATTTAGAAGCAGCTATGTAAATATTTTGTCAGGCTAGAGATTGTAAAGATGAATAGATAGCTAGCCTTTATAATGACTCCGATAGGGGGTTATGACATCTATCAATGAAATACAATATGAGGTGACAGCTTTTCATCCGGTCTGCAGCTAAAACAGGCCCTATGGAAGCAAAACCATCACTTTTATATGCTTAGAGGAACCCTAACCTTTTGTAGAAGTAGAATCAGCCTTGGGAGGAAATACATCTCAAAAGGAGCCCAATTTAAACGAGGAATAACTAGAGAATGCTAAAAAAAAATCTGGTATGGAAAAAGAAACTAGGGGGAGTGATATATGAGTTCTGTAATATGAGATGTACATGCGTGCGTGGAAAGTGCACGGGATGAAGCTGGTGAGTATCTGAGCTGGACAGAAATATTGTGTAAACACTGAGCAAGTACCTGCCAGACTCACAGTAAAGGATGGCCATAGATCCATTGATTTGAAAGGATAATAGGAAAGGCATATGATTGATATGTACAACCTGATTGTTATGTTCTGCAATAGGCCAGTCTGTATTGGTAGGTAGGCAAGTAAGTATATACATGTTTTTCCTGTTTGCAGTAAAGCATCTTATCCAGTTTCATTCAGCCAGTGAAGCTTCTGCTATCATGAATGGAGGTTGAATTTCTAGAGAACAGCCATATATTCCTGTCCCTGTGTAAAGTTTGACAGATAAGAAAACACCATATTGCAGTGATGGCGAACCTTTTTTGGCTCACGTGCCAAAAGCGGGGGAGCACAGGGGGTTTGTGCATGGGCGTACCACCCCCATAATGCTATGCGCACGACCCCAACATGCATGCATGCATGACCAGTGCTCCCCCCATTTTTGGTGTGCTTTTTTCGCCCTCCCCAGATTCTACAGGCTTTATAGGAGCCTGGGGAGGGCTAAAACAGCTGCCGCTGCCTCCCTCCCAAGGCCCACCAGAGGCTTCAGGAGGTTCCCTGAAGCCTCTGGAGTGTGAAAAACCGGCCCTATGGGCAAACTGGAAGTTCAGGAACGGACTTCCGGTTTGCTCATAGGGCTGGTTTTAGCACTCCAGAGTGTTCAAGAGCTTTTAGGAGGGTGAAAAATGGCCTCAAAAGACGGCTGACGTCAGCTGGCCAGCACGCACATGCGTGCTGGCCAGCAGCGGGCAACGCCTCGCGTGCCCTGATAAATGGCTCCACGTGCTACCTGTGGCACGCGTGCCATAGGTTCGCCATCACTGCCATATTGCAACTAACTGAATAACCCTAAGTGTGAATACAGTAACATTACCTAGAAAAGCTAGCATATCTTTCTGAATAATTACAGGGGACAAATGGCTAACTCTGAAATCCCATTTATGATCCCCTGAGTAAATTTAGCATATATTTGTCATAGAATCAATGCTCATTTCCATAAGGAAATATTTCATTCTTTGGCGATTTAGTGATTTCACCGTGGCTAAGTATTATATCAAGGTCTTGGAGTAAATATTTGTACAGCATATCACTCCTTTTTCATCTATGAGTAGGTGAAAAATTAATCTAATTCCAGTTGCTAGAATTGGACCGCTTTCTTGAACGTCATGTTTAAAGAGTTTGAGTGTTTTTCACTTCTGAAATGGACACGCTGATTTTGATGCCTTTGATAGTAGATGTTCTACCAGTCATACCAGCACTGAACTTGACTTCTGGTGATAACATCGCCATTGCAATGGTGCTGTCATCACCAGATGCAAGGTGGGGTTCAGTTCAGCTTTCTCCCTGTTGTCTGCCACCATCTTGCCATCTTCGCGAAACTGTGGACTAATTCTTACTTTAACTTTTCTCTTTTTCTGCACAAGTCCATAGGATCTTTTTCTGTTATTTTTGGAATTCTTAGCAAACTTTAAATCAGGTGTATCCAACCTATGGCCCAGGACAGGTTGTAATGCGACCCCACAAGATAGTTAAAAAAAGATTAAAAAACAAGTTATTTATGTACTTTCACTATTGTGGCCCAGGCAAACCAAAAAGTTGGACACCCATGCGTTAAATCATTTATTTATTTATTTATTTATTTATTTATTTATTTATTTATTTATTTATTTATTTATTTATTTATTTATTTATTTATTTATTTATTTATTTATTTATTTATTTATTTATTTATTTATTTAGTTAAATTTATATCCCGCCCTTCTCCAAGAAGGACCCAGGGCGGCGCACAGGAAAATTTAAAAACATACAAAATACAATAAATATAATTTAAAAAACTATTAAATAACCTATCCTGCGCTAAAACCAAATTTTAAAAACCCAATTTAAAACTACCTAAAAGTCCCCATGGGAGGTTAGGCTAGGCCGGCTTGTTGAAACAAATATGTCTTAAGACATTGGCGGAAGAGGCGGAGGTCGGTGATGGTACGTAATTCAGGGGGTAGGTCATTCCAAAGGGCTGGGCCCGCCACAGAGAAGGCTCTTCCCCTGGGTGTCGCCAGTCGGCATTGTCCGGCCGACGGCACCCTGAGAAGGCCCTCTCTGTGGGAGCGTATCGGTCTAAGGGATGTATGGGGCAGGAGGCGGTCTCGCATATAACTAGGCCCCGAGCCATGGAGCGCTTTAAAGATAGTTGTCAAAACCTTGAAGCGCACTCGAAAAACCACAGGAAGCCAATGCAGCTCGCGCAGGATCGGTGTTATGTGGGAGCATCTAGTGGCTCCCATAATCACCCGCGCGGCTGCGTTTTGGACTAGCTGTAGCTTTCGAGTGCACCTCAAGGGAAGCCCCATGTAGAGAGCATTACAGTAGTTGAGTCGGGACGTCACGAGAGCTTGAGTGACTGTGCGAAGGGCAGCCCGGTCCAGTAAGGGGCGCAATTGGCGCATCAGGCGTACCTGATGAAACGCCCCCCTGGCCACGGCCGCCACATGGTCCTCCATGGACAGCCGGGAATCCAGGAGGACACCCAAATTGCGCGCCCTCTCCACGGGGGCCAGTGTTTCGCCCCCAATGGCCAGAGTTGGTGTAATCTGGCTGAACCGGGGTGCCGGAAACCACAGCCACTCAGTCTTGGCAGGGTTGAGCTTGAGTTTGTTACCACCCATCCAGATCCGTACGGCCTCCAAACACCGGGACAGCACTTCGGCGGCATCGTTGGGGTGGTTTGGGGTGGATATGTACAGCTGGGTGTCATCAGCGTACAGATGGTACTCCACCCCAAAACCACGGATGATCTCACCCAGCAGCTTCATATATGTGTTGAAAAGGAGGGGCGAGAGGACCGACCCCTGAGGAACCCCACATAAGAGAGGCCTCGAGGTCGACCTCTGCCCTCCCGTCAACACATATTGCGACCGACCAGAGAGGTAGGATGAGAACCACCGCAAAACGGTGCCTCCCAACCCCAACCCCCCCAGTCGGTGCAATAGGATACCATGGTCGATGGTATCAAAAGCCGCCGAGAGGTCTAATAGGACTAGGATAGAGGAATAACCTCTATCCCGCGCCCTCCAGAGATCATCAACCAACGCGACCAATGCCGTCTCGGTGCTGTGACCGGGTCGGAAGCCGGACTGGCGCGGGTCTAGATAATCAACTTCCTCCAGGTGTCGCAGAAACTGTTGGGCTACCACACTCTCGACAACCTTCACCAAAAAGTGAAGGTTGGAGACCGGACGATAGTTCTCTAATAAAGCTGTGTCCAGGGACGGCTTCTTGAGGAGGGGCCTCACTACCGCCTCTTTCAAGACGGCAGGCAAGGACCCCTCACTCAAAGATGCGTTGACAATGCCCTGGAGCCAGCCTCGTGTCGTCTCCCAGCATGCCAGTACAAGCCAGGAGGGACACGGGTCCAATAAACATGTGGTCGTCCTAAGTTTCCTTGACAACCTGTCCATATCCTCGGTGGTAACAAAGTCAAACTCCTCCCAAGAAGGAACCTCAAGACTAGTCTCGGACAGTCCCACAGGACCACTGTCGATGGAGGGTAGCTCATTCCGAATCCGAGTGATTTTCTCCTGCAGATAAATCCCAAATTCCTCTGCTCGCCCTTGCAGAGGGGCTTCCCGCGGCCTCTGATGAAGGAGGGAGCGGGTCACCCCAAACAGGGCGGCAGGGCGGTTATCTGCGGATGCAATAAGGGTGGCACAATACTCACGTTTGGCCACCCTTATCGCCACTAAGTAAGCCCTAATATGGGTTCTCACTAGTGTTCGGTCGGCTTCGGAGCGAGAGGATCTCCATCTGCTCTCTAGGCATCTCTTGTGGCGTTTCATCCCCCGAAGCTCCTCGGTAAACCAAGGAGCCTGGGTGATTCGCCGCCGCAAGAGAGGCCGCAAGGGCGCGACTCGGTCCAAGGCCCCCGCGGTCGCACTTAACCATGCGGCCACTAGGTCCTCAGTCGAGTCGCGGGGCAGGGTCACAGGAATTGGCCCAAGCTCCCTCTGGAACCTTTCCGGGTCCATTAGAAGCCTGGGGCAGAACCATATAGGAATATCCGGTTCCGCCTCCCCGCGGTGAGGTGTAGCGATTGGAAAGTCCAGCCGAAGGAGAGCGTGATCTGTCCATGACAAGGGAGTGATGGCTAGGTCCCCTATTCCCAGATCACAACTCCACTGTCCCGAGACAAAGATGAAATCCAGTGTGTTTCCTCCCTCGTGAGTGGGGCCTAAAACTACCTGGGTCAGGTCCATGGCCGTCATGGAGGCCATGAACTCCCGAGCTGCTCCAGAGGTTTCGCCTGCCGACGGCAAGTTAAAGTCCCCCATGACTACCAGTCTGGGGGTCTCAACTGCCGCCTCGGCTATCACCTCTAGGAGCTCGGGCAGGGCTGTTGTTGCATAGCGAGGAGCCAGGTATACAACTAACACGCCCAACTGCCTCCCTAGGCCCCATCTCACGCAGAGAGATTCACACCCGGTTGTCTGAGGGACTGTGGTCTCCTTCGGTTCAAGACCTTCCTTTACGATAATCGCCACCCCCCCACCCCTCCCTAGGGCCCTTGGCTGATGGAAGGCACGGTAACCTGGTGGGCACATGTCCACGAGGGGCATACCCCCTTCGTGGCCCAACCAGGTTTCCGTTATACCCACCAGGTCCGGGTCCCCCTCTGACACAAGGTCACGAATGAGGGGGGCTTTTTGAACCACGGACCTGGCGTTGCATAACATCAGTATATATAACTTAGTATAAAATCATACTAAGATTTCTAATTTTTTCCTTGCAAATGTGTGTTATTTGGAAACTCTGCCTTTCTTATATGCCCTTCTTTCCATTTTTGAAACTAATCTGTTGTTTTCAGTTTATTGTAGATATTTGGTTAAAAGAAAGTTTGATAATTATAGCTTTACTTTCCTAGTTTCAAGTTAGACCTGAATGCACATATAAAGTAATTGTTTAAATGGTCCAGAACCCCTTTTCTTCAAAATTTAGGATAACAGAATAGTCCTAACAAAAGACCTTTTTACCACTTTCAGAATTGCAATGGTATTTTCATCTTTGTTTCAGATGACGATGTTAGCAAACTTTTATCTGTATTAAAAAACCCAAATAAACAGGCAGGATGGCTTGAAAATGTTCAACGGCAGTTTTGTGAAATCATGCAAAAGAAACCAGATGTCGTAAGTGGAGCCAGTAAGTTCATTTTTTTGTTTATTTATATAAAAATGCTCTTTTCAGGTAAATATTCAAGGAGATTGACAGGATTTAAAAATTAAAAAAGAAAATGTAAAAACAAAAATTAAAAGCAATGTTAAAATTAATACTGAAATAGATGTAACAATGAAAAGCCCCAGCAAAAGAAGTGCACCTTTATGAATCTCCTAAATATCAAGAAAGAGGAGGCTGAAAAAGGAGTCGGAAATACATTTTGTAGCCCATAATGCCATTATTTTTATCCAAAACAAGCAACTTTTCTTTGTTCACTTATATCATGGGTTGGCAACCTTAAACACTCACAACCAAAAGGTCTGAACTGGAAGCCCCCTGTTCAATTCTGGAGCTGAGCAGAAGTCCGGTTCCCCCACCATAGAGTCTCCTCCTCATGCGGTGTCCTTTGTCCTCTACCTGTCCTAACCAAAAGCCCTATCGACTGTGGAGCTGACCGACGACAGGGAGCCGCAGCAGAGATGAAAGAGCCACATGCGGCTCCAAAGCCATGGGTTGCTGACCCCTGACTTATATTAATAGCTCTCACAACAGACCACAATATGGCTGTAGGCCTTAAAAAAGGAAGGCTTTATATCCAAATGTTTATCTGATAGGAAATTATTTTGCAGGTTAGATTTAGGAAGGATATACTGTAAATCTGTAGTTGGTAGAACCTTTCTGTTTTATGAAGAAGATGCAGGTTCACTTCTTTGCATCTCCAGATATTGTAGGGAAACCATTCCAAGGTCAAGCGTAGAATACATAAGGATTCACTTTGTGTGAATATGGGTTTTGAGGGGAGGGAGCAAGAAGCAAGAGCCCAGCTAGATTTACTCAGTCTCCTGTTTCTAGGCCAGCATCTTAACCACTATACCAAACTGATAAACATACAAGCTTGTAAACTACAGGGAGATAATTGATAGAACCGAAGTGCAAAACCTGGGACTTGAAAGGCCTTCCAAGGCAACTTCTTTCACTCCCAGGTGCTGTTTCCTCTTCTTCCTCCTCTCACACTCCTGTGTTTTCCTGTCCTTTCTATGCCATGTTTTGTGCCCTGTTCCTTGGTTCGCTCCATCCCTTATTCACTACCTTGTCCTTTTTTATTTCCTTTCATATATTGGCCTATTCTTTTGCTCTTTGATCTTTCTCATCATCCTTTGAGCCAGTGTATGAGTATAAATGCATACATATACATCAGAGAGATTGAGCTTGTATGTGGGGATGAATCTTTGTGGGTGAGTCTAAATTTATTTAATTTGAATTGGGCCCACCTACTTTTTAGCTGCCCTTGCCCAATTTGGGAGTGTGACTCCAACCTACTATATACTTCTCAAAACTCAAAACCCCATTAGCCTGTTGCATGGTGTCCCTTCCAGGTGCAGGTTCTGATTGTATAAGAAAAATATCCTTAATGTAAGGCTTGCATTGTAGCACATTTCTATTTTTAATGTTCTTGTTTGTCTAGCAGTTCTAAAAGTATATTTAGGCAAGCTTTCAAAATATGTTAGAGTACAGTGTGCACACCACTAATTTGTGTGCTTATAGTATAGCCCAGCCTACCCTTTGCCTTGAATAATGTCAATCAAGTGTAGCCTGATGAATATAAAAATATGTAAGCACTTTCAGGGAAAACATTTACTTTATTAAAAAAAAAATGAAAACCATAACTCTGGGTTTTTAAAATTAATTAACTTGCAAGAGGAAAGAAAGCAACTGAATTGGGTTTAAAATAGGTTATATCAGTTATCCAAATGACTTCTCTGGGATGACAAACAAAAACAGTTTAAGGATATTTACTCTCGTTAACATCAAGGTGTGAAGGCTGATATATTTCTTTGCTCGCAGCAGCAACTGAAAGAAACGACAAAGAAATAGTAGTTGAGAAATAAATGCATGTGAGGACCGTACAGAAATCCAGATTTGAAGGGCAAAATGTGATTAAAAGCCAGCAATGGGCACACACAGTACTTTTAAGGATTTTTTTAAAAAAACAGTTGCACCTTTCTCTGAGATCCAGTATCTGCTCTCTGAAATTGCTATAAGATTTTATTTATTTATTTATTACATTTATTTGCTGTCCACCTCAATGTTGAGTGACTCTGGGTGGATTACTGCATCCTAAAAACAAGAATATAAAACATTAAAATGTCTAAAACATTAAAAAATTCAAAATTAACAAAAAAAAATATCAGCAAATTAAGAATGGATGCACAATGGAATGGAGGTGGGTCCTTTTTTGGTCCACTACAATAACTTGGTCCTTAACACCATTAAACCAAGGAGCTTACACTGGACTATAGCAGGAATAGATCAGACATCCAGCCCTTGCTTATCAATGAAGACCTGAGTGGATCAAGTGGCCAGTTTTAAGTTTTTAAGTGTTATCATAAAAGGGGACCTGACCTGGGGCACTCACATTGCAGCACTTGTCAAAAGGGCCCAGCAGAGATTATACTACCTGAGATTTCTCAGGAAACAACAACTGAATGGAATACTGCTGGTGACCTTCTATCGCTGCACATAGAGAGTATTTTAACTTACTGCACCTATGTATGGTTTGCCTGTTGCACAGTGACAGATAGAACAGCACTCCAGAAAGTTAATGTCATTGCCCAGAAGATCATTGGTTGCCCTCTCCCCTCTTTGGAAGAGCTTTATAGCTTCTGCTGCCTTAAGAAAGTTCAAAACATTCTTAAAGATCCACCCCATCTTGGGCACCCTTTTTTTGAACTTTTACTATCGGGCAGACAGTACAGGATAATAAAAACAAGGACAAATAGGCTGAAAAACAGCTTCTATTCCAGGGCAATACTATATTGAGTTCTGCTGCATGGTGCAATACTAATGCAATATTGGGTTTTCAATTCAATTGCATATAGTGTGAAGGATGCATGTCTTTTATTTTTAGTTATAATGTTTACTGAAGATGGCATTTAATTTCGTTGTACGAGGTGCAATGGCAATAAAGTAAACTTAACTTAGCTCCAGTGTGGAACACTTCTTTTGGGGCCCTAAGCTAATTGGCAGAGCCAGATTTTGAGACACTTTAGGAAGGCCAAGAGGATATTGGAAAAAGTCATATTTGAATTAAGAGGTAATTGACAGGGGCTATGTGGATGTTCATCCTCACCCTCTTCAAATTGAGATCTTCGCAAAGCCCTCCAGTCTTTAAGCAACATTGGAAAGGAAGTTATAATTCTGAAAAATGTTGTGTGAATTTTCATCTTTAAAGAATGTTTGCATCCAATAAGTATTTCTGAGTAACTTGCTAAAAAAAAGGACTAGCAGTTTACAAATGATTACGGTACACTTTTGGTATAGATATTGGACTAGTGCAGGGTAACTTAGATTTGTCTTGAGAAAAAAAAATTATGCCCTGTTGTGGCAACAAGATTCTCCTTCCTGAAGCAGATGTACCTATCCAAACCAGAAGTATCGTCTATCTAGGCCAGTAGTTCTCAACCTTCCCAATGCCGCGACCCTTTAATACAGTTCCTCATTTTGTGGTGACCCCCAACCATAAAATTGGTGTCTCGGTTCCTAAGACCATCGAAAATATGTTTTCTGATGGTCTTAGGCGACCCCTGTGAAAGGGTCATTCGACCCCCCCAAAGGGGTCTCGACCCACAGGTTGAGAACCACTGGTCTAGGCATTGTGTGTTCCATCTTTGATAAGGATATGTTGGACAAGGCAAGCAATTACCTATGGTGCTTGCCAAAGCTTTTTTCAGGAACTCCTTCATGTAGGCCAGTGGTTCCCAATCTTTTTTTGGCCATGCCCCACCTAAGTATCTCTAAAATCCTGATGTCCCCCCTGTGACATATAATTCTTACTTTACTCAAAAAGTGAACTCTATTCGCACGGAGAAAGCCTAAAAGACCATTAACTTGGTTTAAGCAAGGTTCAAATTGCCCCCATTAAAAATCAAATTGCCCCCTTGTGGGGCATGGGCCCCACGTTGGGAACCACTAATGTAGGTTTTGGAAAAAAAAAACCTTGCAAACCCCTACGAAACTGAATTGCATGAAGAAAAATAATATGATTATATACAGCAACATTGTGAACTTAAGGAAAATTGTTTAGCTACTAAAATGAAATGTTCTGTGACAACTTTATTGGGATATTGTATTTGAATGGCATATGTTGTTTGTCGTTGTTATTCGTATTTCTCAATAATATATCTGGGCATTCAGCTTTTTTTTTGGGGGGGGGGGTGAAGGTTGGTGGTCCATTCCCAAAACCACTTATATGATTATTTTTAAAAGAATTAATGCAAACTGGTTTCCCTTTTTTCACACTATTAAGCAGAAATTCTATTGAATTTCAGAATTGTAGTAACCATCCTGTAATTTATCCATCTCCTGGAAATGTAGGTATAACTTAGGACAAGGGCCATCTTTTTAATTGGGGCATTTTAATTCCTCAATTTAGAATCACCTCAAAGAGATCAGGAACAGAAATGTGTCTTCAATTATCTGAAGCAATAAAACTAGGGAATGCATTAGAACATCAGGTGAGATTAACTTATTTAAGGCACCTTATTTATTTCTCCATCTGCTACTTAAATTGGCTTTCCTATTATTCAGTGAGAATAGATATAGAAATAGAAATAATAGATTAGCAAAAGCTAGCAATTGTTATATTTCAATATCGAACCATCAGTAACCGGTAAAAGAGCTGCTGGCAGTTTGCCTTGTAACCTCATACCGAAGTCTAATATAACCTCCAAAGCTAATTTCCTCAGCCTGAAGTTCCATTTTGAAAAACACTGGAAGCATGAGCTACTGCAGAACTTGGACATTTTGATTACTTTCCATCTTTTGATAGATTGGCTATGTTCCCATCTCCCAAACCCTGTTTTGCTGCATTTGCAGAAACTGCTTATTTGCTTCCTTTTTTTCAAGTACAAAAACTGGATGGGCTACAATCACGACTTTCATTTTAGGGCCTGTTATGAGTATCTATCTGTGTCTTTTAACATATTAATAACTTACTGTAAACTGCAACACGCAATACATTTTCTCCAATAATATTTTATGTACCGTATTTATTCGAGTATAACGCGCAAAATTTTCTACCAAAAAAAGAACTCAAAGTTTGGGTGCGCGTTATAAACGAGGGTGCGCGTTATAAACGAGGGTGCGTTTTTATCATGGCCGCACGTGTTCAACAACGTTTGTCACTTACAATGCTTGGTCTGAGCCGAGAAAAAGTGAAACAAAATTTTATACCGATTTTTAATCGAAAATTAGGGGGTGCGTGTTATACATGTGTGCGCGTTATACTCGAATAAATACGGTAATTAAAGTTTTATTTAATAATTACAGATCTTAGTATCTTATTGTTGTACGTTCTGGCCCATAGGTCCTAATAAAAGTTTGATTTGATTTGGATATCTATTGTAAATCACAGATTCTTGGCCATTATTTTTATGAGATTATGTAATGTGAGAACAAAAAGAAAAATCTAGGACATTGTTGAGGTTACATTTAACTTGGTCACCTAAGTGAAATGTAATGTTTTGCCCTGTTTAAGCATTCTTTAGGGCATATGCTGGCTTTAATAAGATTCATCAGATGCTTTATAACTCAAACATATAAACAAGGGCTTATATTTGAATGATTAAACCCCTTTTGTTGTTTTCAAAACACCTTGCAAAAGATACGATTTGAAGAAAACAGCTTAGCATTACTGCCAGTTACAAAATACCTTGTTCAAATGCTTTGGAGCATCTACTTCAGGGCCGTCAAACTTGCAGGCTGGATGTGTCACGCATTGGCCACCGCCACACCCCATTTAGCGAAGGGGGGGAAATCCCGATACGTCACGTGATGCTGCCATGACGCCGTGAGTTTGATACCCCAATCTACATCTTTAGCATATGTGCTTATCACATTCAATTCACAGTAGAGTATATAAAGATTGGTGATTCATTAAACGTGTCATACATCTCTATATAAACAAAGGGCCTATATTTCTTTAAAAAATAAAGTTGGCTTGCCATATTATCAGTGTCCATAGTCACTTTTTAAAAAAAAAATGACACACAGAATACTTTGGTAAATTTTATGAATATCTACGTCTCTTTGTCTATTAGATTTAGTGATTGTATACAACAGGGGTGTCAAACTGTATTTCATTGAGGGCTGAATCTGGGTTGTGTTTGACCTCAGGGGGCTGGAGTGGAGGGGCCAGGGTGGGCATGGCCAGCTCAACGTCACTCCTGTCAGGGCACCTGTGGTGGCTTAAGCATTCTGCCAGCCAAAACAGGATCCCGAGTTCCGTTTTCAGCTGCCACGGCCTCCTGCAGCCCTATGTCAGTGAAAACACAGCTCGGCAGGATTTGCGGTGCTTCTCCCCCCCCCCCTCCTGAACTCCCATTTTCACTGGCACTCCTGAGCTCTGTTTTCACTGGCAGAGGGTTGCAGGTCCCAGTGGCAGCCGAAAACGGAGCCCGGGACCCCATTTTTGCTGGCAGAAGCACCATGGGCCAGTATTTCGCTGTTTCCAGGGCAGCCCCGCGGGCCAGATCTAAATTCCCAACAGGCCTTGACATTGACACCCCTGGTATATGAGAATAAGCAATGATCAGTCCAATTGTCAAATGTTTGGTATTACCATGCATAATAAAGTCATATAAATGAAAGGATCTTGCTAATGCTAAAATAAAATATCATTGCAGATACGAGTTTTTTGCCCTATAACATTTAGCATAGAGACACTACTTCATGCAAATAATGCATATGGAATTTATTGCCCTTTGAGGTAATCTTGCTCAATTCAAACAAGTGTCTGAAAAGTGACTTTTTATGCAAAAGATGTGGATGGCTGACCTAGAGCTCTTTATCACAAACTCTGAAATACGTTGACCTTTACATCAAAATGAAAGCCAAACTTTTCTCCTCAGTAGACAAACACAGACAGTGAATGTAATTACAGCTAATTTTCCTTATGCTGAAACTGTCTGACATATTCTGAAGCAATCCTCGGAGAATCTAAGCATAACAAATGTTTCCCTTTCAGTTTACACTGAATAGATTGTCAGTGAAGCCATTAAAAATTTAATTTAAATTGGGAATATTATGACTACAAAACTAGATTGTAAGTTTTGAATGTTTTTTGCTCTGCAAGTATGAATAAACATGCAGTTCAAATTGCTTTGCTCACCTATATGCTTTAATGCAGTTGTTACTTTAGTTCTGCATTTTATTTTATGGTACTCTTGCTTTAATCATTTTATCTTATTGCAGATTTGGCAGAATTAATTGAAAAAATTGTGTTGCACCTCTTTGAAATACCATCAGAACATTATTTCAGCAGCAAAGTATATGAAGGTAATTTTCCAATATTATTATTCTGTCTGCATTAGCGAACTAAAAGAAAGACACTTTCCTGTTCAAGCTTCTCTTTTGAAGCTAAATGGAGCTGTGGAGAGAGCATTTCTGGCTTAGGTTGATGTGATTGATTTATACAGTACCCATATTGCTTTGGCTGCTTTTAATTCTTGGCCCCAAAACAAAAATATAGCATACAGACATAATATATAAATATACTGTATATTTACAGAACTATTATTGTTTTGAAAGTTAATTTTATTTGAGTAATATGACCTGAGCCAAAAGTTCAATTTCTAGGTTACCATAAAAAATATATTTCAACTATTTTTTAAACAATTATTAATTGGATACTTGCAATTTGTCTGACTATTCTTCCACATTAAAGTATAAAAAATACTAAATTGTTTATTGCCGGTACAAAAAATAGCAGATACAAAAAATCCAAATAGAATGATGGAATGTAAAAAAAAATTCTTAGTATGTCTTACTATTTTTTAAAGAAACCTGATAGGTTTGAGATTTGCAGTGTCAGCAGATTACCTAATACAACCAGCACTCATATCCAAGCACATAAAACACCTTGGCTAAGTATCAGAACACAAGGAGCATGGGAAGACTTGAGTTTAGTGTTCTGGGGAATAGAATCAATCTGATAAGGAAGTGGGTTTCAGGACAGTGCATTGATATTCTATGTTATCATGTTTCTGGAAATGAGAAATTGATTACCTTAAATTACAGTGGCTTTCCAAACTCTTGGGTGGTTAAAATTAAAATAACACTGTTCATCCAGCTGTTCTGAAATCTCTTGGGATTTGTATCCATTAAAATGTGCAAATCAGGAAAAATCACATTAATTTTGAACGAGAGTTTTAAAAGCGAAGGAGAATATATTGACTTTTATATAACTGTAGTTTTTAATGGTAATAAAAAAGAGTTAACTCGGGATTGCCTGCCAGTATTGATCTGGAGGAGCACTCTTCTATCTAACTGAGTGAGAATACAGCTTGTTACCATGGGAAAATGTATAAATGACTTGGATGACTTACCTTTATGTTCTGCCCAAACAAAATATTGAGCTGCATATGACTTTGAGCATCTCTTCTAGTTTCAAATAATGAAAGTCGCATTATGTATATATGAGAGGAAATTTTGCCTTTTTACATTTCTATTTCATACGTGGCATCCAACTGGCTTCTAGCTTAGTACATGAGGTACTGGGGAAATTAGTGAAGCTATAATATTTATATTTGCCAGTTTTAAATTAAGATATTGTGAAGGGAGGACAACCCAGGTATGGAATTCGGTTACTTCAAAATGCTTATTAGAGGTTTTACATGTTTTTATAGAGTGGCAAGAAGAAGTAAATTGGAGCACACCTTCCTCATTGGCTGATTTTTATAGACACACACACGCAGATATATGCATACATACAAACATATACCAAGACACCAACATCACATACAAAGAGAGATTATATTATTAGTAGCACATTATTGAGTACAGTGGTTTTATGTAGTGCTTACCAAAGATTATAGATACTCCTTGGTTAAGAACCATTCATTCACTGATGGTTCTAAATTGCAATGGTGCTGAATATTTCTGATTGCTGGCTGTTAGCAGCCCCACCATCACATGATTGTGATTTGAGTGGTTGTCTACTTAGAATACTTGCAGTGTCACATAGTCACTGGATCACCATTTACAACCTTCCCTGCACAGCTTCCAAAAGCAAAGTCAGTGAAGAAGCCTGCAGAGAGAGTTGCAAGTTGCTCCTGTAAATTACTCACACTGCTTCTTCTCCCGAGGAGCCTGCCATGGAGATCTCAGGAATCTTGCACTCTTATACCTGGTTGCAGCACCTCACATATGCCATTCCCAAGTAGTGCTGTAGCATCTCATCTTCTGCTCACTTATACTTGTGTCCATATTCATATGGTGTGCAGTACCCCATTCACCCTTCTGGACTTCATAGTATTCACCTGCCCACTAGCTTGCTTGCAAGCCCCCCATGACTTATGGTTTTTCTACCACCTTCCCCATTGACTTTGCTTGTTGAAAGCTGCAGAAAGTTGCAAGTTCCATTCATAGGATGGCCTCACTTAAAAACCCTTGATTCCTGCTTAGCACTGGTAAGTGATTACTACTGCTGAGTGACGCCACATTACGCAGTGATGGATATTCCAGACCCATGATTAAACAAGAAATTGAATTGAAATTAGGTTGAGTTAGGTAACTTAAACCTGAACAATGAAGAATTTTTTTAAAAAAAGTTATGTTAATTATGTTTCCTAAAATGTTAATGTTTATAAAAATAATGTTGCTTAAATTTTACTTCTACAGTTGGGTGTAGTATTGATAAAGAAGTGTAAAAATAATTCATTACATAATAATGCCCTCTATCTTAGTCTTAATACTTAATACAAGGTATCCCTTGTATTATTACTTATTGCTATTTGTATTAGAATTGATGTGCTAATTTTCTGTATTGTGGAATTATTTTTATTTTTTTTGACTCTGAGATAACATTAAATTTTATGGTCTCTATTTCCATTTGAAATATGTGGTTTGAATACCAGTTTCAATAACCAATTTATTTGAGATGGCATGTTCTCTCATGCCTTATCAAAGGATATTTAATAAGTGGTTTACTTCATGGATCATTACGTTGCAATGGTGAAGGGACTTGTGCATTGCAGTGACACCGTGAGCTATAGTGTTGACTATATATGTTCCCTAAAGAAACCTATGATGAATATGTTATAGAAAAGCTAAGAGGGAAATGGTAACACATTCTGCTATTCTATAAAAGGGCCAAGTGGGCATTCTAAATTAAGTCAAGGCCAACATGATTTCCCCCAGGGTTGAAAGGTCTCCAAAAAACAATTGAAAAAGAGCCTGTATGTATGAGTAACACTAGTGTTTATGATGTGACTGGATTATATTCAAAAGAATGTCCAGCTCTTGACATTCTGAAAGAGAAATAAAAATGTTTGAGGTTGCAGAGGTAAGTAGCGCATTGATTCATGGAATGTCAGAACCATAAACTAAGGTGAACTTGTTACGGTCACAGCAGAAGTATCAAGACTGATTCAGCAAGCTGAAATGGATTGAAATAGCGTAGACAATATAGCAAAGTTCTCTTGCATTAGTTTCTTACTCTGATCTATCTTATAGGGCTGACAGTAGTGCAAGAGGATGTGCAAATATGATGTAGACAGCTCATATGTTGAAGAAAATGACACTATATTTTTATACATAGTTTTACAAATACATTCTTACAATGTGATGAGCAATCTGTACCTAACAGATCATGTAAAATCAACACAGCTCAACGACTTAGTTGTCCACTATTTGTTTGAGTTCATCGTACAAAAACTTTTAAAATCTTTTAAATCCCTACCCATGATTACAAGAGTAAGAAATGTAGAAAGATTCACCAAAGTATACTCAGATTTTAATCCCACTCAATAAGGACCTCATGGACTTCCGGTTCCGGCTCCTGCGGCGACGAGCGAGCCTAACGCTCGCTCGCCGTTTTGTTGCTTTTTCTGCCCCCCCACGGGGGCGAGACGCCCCTTTTTTGGGGGTCTCCCATAGGGCCGGCTCGGCAGGGACGCCCCCCCTCACGGTGGTGGGGGAGGCGACCCTTTTGCCGCGGCTTAGGTGAAGGAGAACATGCTGCGGGGGGTTCTCCCTTCGCCAATGGCTGTCGGCGCCATTCACTTTAATGAAGAGGGCTGAGCGGAAGAGATCGGAAGGCTTGCCGAGGCTTCAGCTGCGAGGGAGAGTGAGTTTTAAAAAGACTTTTTTTCCTTGCTGCCAGCCAGGCTGAATGGACTGGGAGGGGGGTGTTTGTTTTCAAAAAAAAACCCTCGGACTTAAGCGGCACTTTAAAATGGCTTCTCTGGAAGAGAAAGCGGAAATCTTAAATCCGGACTGTCTCTAACAAGGGAAAGTGGTATGCGGCTATTTGCAACATTGTGTCTAGGTCTGGCTGGTTAAAAAATATATATATATATTTTTCTACTCTCTCCTCTGGGCTCTGAGATGGGCGGTGGAAAGTGGCTTTTCTTTGTCCCTGCCTGACTATTTTAATTATGGAAAATTTCCAGCGTCTTTTTACAATTGGGACTCTCTCTGGATATTAATGAAGAATTTTTTTCTTGTTGGATTTGTGGTTCCTTTCTGGATTACCTTCGTTATTATAACTATTGAGTTGGAAAATTGTCTCTCTCTTGGTTCCTGAATTTTACAACGCTCCAACCTTGATCTGAACTTTTGGCTCCCGGTTAGTCTCACCAGCCCCACCCTGAAAACGCCATTTTGGTGGCACTAACTCTAACAGTTAAGATGGCTCAAGAAACAGCACTGACAAGTTTAGAACAACGGATGGCTTCTCTTGAAACTGTTATACAAACTTTGGTTCAAGAAATTCAGGCCCAGCGGGCAGAAAACATCATTTTCAAGAAGGAGCTATTGGACACATGGAAGCAAACGCTGGAAATCACACAGAAGACTGAAGAATTGGAAGGGGGGCTGGTGGGGGTTAAGGGAGAGATTAAAAATGTTACTAAAGAGGTTGAGGAAACAAGTGGGCATGTGTCTAGGATTGATATGGAAAGAATGACATATTTTTTGAGATTTCAGAATGTTTTTGAGCAACCTGGTGAATGCCTCCCTGATCTTATGAGCACAATTTTAGCAGACTATTTACAAAAACCTAAGGATGAGATCAGGGGGGACATTGACCTAGCCTATAGAATTAACTCAGCATATGCCAGGATAAATGAAGTGCCTAGAGAGATACATGTGAAATTTGTTAGAAGGTCAACCAGAGAGGAAATCTTGAAGGCGCAGAGAGGGAACCCTTTAATTTACCAACAAAAAACGGTCACTATCTTGAAGCAGATTCCTAGAAAGATTCGAGAAGCAAGGAGGAAATTTTCCTTCTTGTCTAAAATTTTATTTGATCATGGGATTTGGTTCAAGTGGGTGACACCCGAAGGGATGCTGGTGTTCTGGGAAGGAGGAAGAGTGAGGATTAAAACAGTTGCTGAGGCGGAAGCCTTTCTTAAAAAACATTCCTCTGCCCTGGGGGAAGATCCAGGGGGGACGGAGGGGGTGGGGGCCAGGGAGGAGAAAAAGAAGATACAATAGCCAAGAGACTTAGATCGAAAAAATAACTTTGCCTTGATTTTCCTGAACAATTTTGCATAATATTTTCTGGATTTTTTGTAAATGTCTGACAGCATGGAATTGAGAATTTAGGTATATGTACTTGCTTTTACCTTGTAGTGTTATGAAAAATGCTTTTTTTTTTGTTATTTTTTTATTGTGTATTTTGAGGTCTCGGAAGGGCCGACGACTCTGACGTGAATGCTCTCAAAATTTCTTTGTATCCCTTACCCTACTCTATAGAAAAAATGTAAAACCAATAAAACTTTTTCAATATAATAAGGACCTCATGGTAGATCACGTAATGTGCAATAATTAAAATGTAACATACATTTTAAAATCACATGATCAGTATAAAAGGCTTTGCTATAGAATCATATCTATCATATCACAAAAGTCATAGAAGAAGTCAGATAGCCATCTTTATTAAGAAAAAAGTGCAGCCCTCAGAATGAATCTAGTTTGAGTTCAAGGCAATAAATTACATTCTAACCATTGAAACAGAGGAAGCAGATGTTGAATAGCTCTATGGCAACTTGTAATAACACACAAAGATGTCTTTCTAATTTTAATACTATTAACTCTGAAAGGAAAATAGCAACTGGAATAACAGAAACATTTGGTCTCAGTCTACAGAACAATTCAGGAAATAGAGTTTGGCATGGAAATTGAGTGGAAGATATCTAACAAAAGATAAAAGAGAATTGATCGTATTGACATCATTGAACAGAGAGCACTGAAATTAAATTGTGTACTTTCAAGCAAAGCTACATTTAAGTAGAAGATATTGATGATATAAGTATGAACTTGTAAGAATGTGAAGAAGCAGTTAGAGGCAGCTCTGGTTAGAGTATGTGTATAAGGTCACCAAAAAAAGTGACTAAATGAGCATTAACAAAATAAGAAATTAGGAAATAAATCTTCCAAACAATCAGTATCTGAATATCCTTTTTGTCTATCATTTCTTGTTGATGCTTCTTAATTATATGCCCCATTGGCATATGAAGAGGCTGGAAATGCTTTAGTGCTGCAAGATGTTCCTGGCAACAGTTATTCGTGTTTTTATTACCTCAAGACTGGAATATTGTATTAGATCACTCAAATTTCAGCTAATGTAGAATGCAACTCTGCAACTGGTGGTGATTAGTGAAAGCATTCTCAAAGCTGTCCCAGTCTTGTGGAAGAAAGGTGTAGATGACCTCCTCCCTCCTAGACCAAGGCTTTGGGGAACCATTAAAGTAATTGCCTCTTTTTTTCTGAGAAAACTTTGAGGCAAAAGTCAGTATCACAAACTGCCATTGCTTGTAAGCAGATAAACTCCATGTTTATGGTTTCATTTTAGCACAATACTCAGCAATAAGCACATACTTATAAAATATAATGCATTTGCCCACTTGGGAATTAGTTTTTAAAAGAATATTTTTTTCTTTTGTTGACTTCTACAAGTATTTTCATTTATGTGGTTATTATTTGATTAGTTGGGATTAATTGCATCCTCTAAAGAAAAGATCTGCACTTTTGGTGCTAATCTTTTTTTCCATCCTTGAAACACTCTTGTCAAAGGAACACTTATTTATAATTCACTTTGAAGAGAGGTTTTTAATGCTGGCTAACTTAATGCTATGTTAGTACTTCCAGCTGAATATGTCTTATTTAATTATATCTAGAGTAGATCATACATATTATTTTCATTTTAAGGTAGTGATAAAATCTGAAGCATCAAAGCATAACTTAAAAGTAATTTTATAAAGTTGTGAAATGTCTTCAGCTTTGCCCAAAATAGTATTCATCTGTAAATATCATCAAAATACAGAGATACCAATAGAGAGATAGCAGCATTTTATTTGGAAAGTAGATTTGTCACCAGGATAGAAACCCAGAGACTTTGCATTCTAGTCCCACCTGAGGCACAAACCCAGCTCGGTGACCTTGGGCCAGTCATTCTTTCTTAGCCCTAGAAAGGAGACAATGGCAAACCATTTCCAAGAATGTTGCCCAAGAAAACTGCAGGAACTTATTTTGTTTCCTTTTTGAGATTTCCCAGCCATTGTTAAAGAATTTGTAATTTTTAATTCTTCAAATATGATTCTACCACAAGTCCTTTATACTTATCATATGTGATTTTAAAATTTATGTTACATTTTAATTATTTCATATTACATGATCTGTCATGAAGTCCTTGTTGATTGGAATTAAAATCTGAACATGCTATGATGAATCATTTCTTACTCTTGCAGTCAGGGATAGGGATTTAAAAGATTTTAAAAGTTCTTGCATGAACTCAAACAAATACTGGACAACTAAGTTAGCTGATCTGTGTTGATTTTACATGATCCGTTAGGTACAGTTTGCTCATCAGATTGCAAGAATGTATTTGTAAAACTGCATAAAAATATAGTGTCATTTCCTTCAAGATATCAGCTGTGTACATCATATTTGAACATCCTCCTGCACTACTATCAGCCTTACAAGATACATCAGAGTAAAAAACTAATACAGGTCAGGATTACAATTATTGTAACAACTAAAGTCACAACATTTTGCAAGTCTGAATGTGCTTCGCCACTCCCACACTTTATCTAAAGTGAACTAGGGAGGGGCTTGTTTGAGTAATTTTCTCAAATTATTTACTTGGTCTCCTCTCAAGTTCCACTTATCTGATTCTTGCCATAGTACAACTCTTCCTCCTGTCCTTCAAGGCCATTTTGTCTTCCCTTCAAGCTACAACCTAAAGACTTAAATGCTTTTTTTAGCTTCATAATAATCAGGGAAGTTCCAATGGGAGCATTTTAAAATGTGTATTAAATGTCACTCTATCCATCTGTATCTGAAATTTGTCAAGAAGATCATAGTTGCAGTAGGTCTCCAGCACTGTGAAATGGATTTCCTTAGCATATGAAAATTTCCTCCTTTTATATCAAAATGTAGAGAAGGAATGTTCAACCTTTGCAATTTAAGATTTGTGTACTTCAACTTCCAGAATTACAGCATGGCTGGCTGCGGGATTCTGGGAGTTGAAGTCCACCAAGTCTTAAGGTTGGACACCCCTGATACAGAGCTTCTTTATCAATGAGACAAGTTCCTGGTATTCCAGCATAAACCTCCCCCTGTAGAAAATGGACAGAGTAGACAGAAATGAGAGAAGGTTGGCTTCCTTTAAATCATGTCAAGAAGGGATAATTCCATTGTATCTTTTGCTTACTGCCATCAGGCTTGGAAAAGAATATTGGGAATATTCTTGTTGGTAAATTTTCTGCAAATTCTCCATGATAGGCATATGATTGATTGTAAAGAGTACATCATTTGTCCTCCATTTCAAAGAAGCCACTTGGAGCCTGAGAGAATTTGTTCTTCAACAATATAGGGAGCTTTGAAGTTTCCTAGGTTTTGAAAGAATATTTCATTCTTCCTTTTTTTCAGGTACACCGGTCTCTGCCTGAGGCAGAAAATAGAAAGAAATATTTCATGGTTTCATTTTATTGGACTGTATTCCAGTGAACTTTGGGTTTGTTTATTAGATATTGCTGTGATATCCAAGGTTGAAGAGTGGTTTAATACATAACATCGTTTCAAGACATTCAGGTCCATTTTTCCAAGGTCTAGTTCAAAAGTATTTCATCAAATTTAATAAACTGTTTTAGTGTAGGACACCTGCTCTCTTACTCAGAAGAAAATCCTCCCCATATCCAAAGAAATTTCTTTGGGTAAATCAAATCAAGGAATTAATAATAATGAATTGATATCAACCTCATCTGGTATACACATCTGACTCAGAGGTGGGTTCCTACTGGTTCGGCCCGGTTCGGCTGAACCGGTAGTGGTATGCCGGCCTGGGTTGCAGAACCGGCAGCGCCCCAGGCTGGCCACGACACCAAACCAGTTCCCCGGTCGCTGCTATCACCGCCACCATCTTTTTTCTTTTTTCTTTAGTTCTGTGCATGCGCAGAACAATTTCGATTGAACTGTGCATGTGCATGCATCCAGCACACGCAGCGCGCATCTGGCACACGCAGCGTGCATGCAGTGCACGCACATGAGTGAACCAGCAGTAACGCTGGCTAGAACCCACCCTTGATCTGACTAGCAAATATTTATCAGATTACTATTTGTATAACATATAAGGCAAAAGTCAATTCTGACTAAACAGAATATGAAACTGTTATAATGCATGTCAGACAGAATGCCTTCTTACTCTGCTCATGATTTCAGAATTAAGGAGGATTAGAGGCTGATTTAAAGGCACAATTATTATTAAAATGTTTGTGCACAGGTATCAGTTTTGCATTATTTTATTTCATTTTAAACTAGGTCCATTCACTTCCTCTTTTTATCCTTTTCTTGAATTAGATAGCTTGAGAGTTGCTACTGTAGGGTACTGTATTTATTCTGCTTTATTGTTTCACTGTTTAGTCTGACAGTTCACAGGTACTGCAGCCTTTGTTTAAGAAAAATGGCTTTCTTTATGAGCCTTGAAACCTACAGTGATTTGAGACATTTTAATGAACCTAATCTCAGGTCAGGTTTTTTTGAAATCAAGTAACACAACATGAATTAACCAAGTATGTTTTTTATGCATCACAACTGCAAAATAGTTGTAGGAGGTTATGCTAGTCTTCTAATCAAAATAAATATTTGATTGGTTGTAGGAGGGCCTCCTTCCTTGAGGTCTAGTTTCTATTATTTTGCAAAAGGATAAAGAAACTGTAAGATTAATAGGGCCAATTAATGTGGACATGCTTTGGGGCTATTAAAAATTGTATTTAAGTACTACCATGCTGGATCAGGGATTCAGTCATAGGATCCTATTATATATACTTAGTTGTGAAAGTTCTTCTTCAGATTGTTTTGATGATTTAAATTACAAACTTTGCAGCATGCAAACTGCGTACACAACGTAACACAACTAGCAACAGCATTTACAGTGTATAAGTATTTGCTCAGAATACATGACTGGAATAATAATCAAAACACTGTTTTGCACATCCGTTTCTTCCACGAGTAGTTTTGCTCATACTTTTTTATATAGTTACTCCGGGAAAAGTAAACTGTGATTTAATAGTCCTTTATATCTAACTTAAAATTGGAAGTTGTACTGAGTACAGTTGTTAAAAGTAAGGCCAGAGGTAGTTAAATGTGTATTTTACTGTGATAATAAAAACTAAATATCACTTCATGCATAATTTATAAAAATATATTACTTCCTTGCTTCTCCTCTCCCCCCCCCCCTTTTAAAATATATCTTAGCTGAACATTGGTAAGTGTACAGTACTTACGTTTTTAGTTAAAATAATTGTGGTAATTTTTATTTAGCCTTTATATGTTTTTCCCCTTTTTGTTTTCAGCTGATGTAAATATGGAGATTAAAAACCTTACAGCAATTCAGCAACTTGGTATTAAAATGACAATAAGGTAATTTTCACTGGAATATTTCATATGGATATTTATAATAGGCTTCACTTTTCTTATTATTTCCATGAGTTGATGTGAAAAGGAATTATTTTAAAGATAATGGCAGTGAACTATATAAATGCTTGTAATATTTGGCCAGAGCCCTGCACCTTCAAGGAATCTGCTAATTGTGTTGCTTCAATGAACGTTGTGCTAAACATGGTATAATAAATACAGTCCTCCAAGTCCTTTGAGACAAGCAAGTTGAATGACAAAAACTAAAACAACTCTTTAATCAAATATTAGTAGTATGCTGTGTTTTGACTAATGAATGTGAGTGATTATATCACTGAATATTGTAAAATAATAGTCCAGAATTTTTCAGGGAGAATCTGCAAATAAACATTGAATATTGATATTCTTTGGTGCAATTATTGGGGCTGGTAAAGCATTCGATAGGGACGCCAAGCAAAGCACACTGGCACAAAGAACTCTTGCTGGAGCATCAGAGTAGCTATATCCTTTGGAAAATGTACCTGTATTTGTGTATATGAAAAGTCTTTCTACAGGGTCTGCCTGCAAGGCAACTGTGCATGCATATATAGATTCAGGCAGCTGCTGAAGCAGCTCTGCAAGACTTCCAGGTAATAGAATTACCTGTTAAGGAAGGATTTGTGATTCTAATAGTGATTTCTTGGAATTAATCTAAAGGTGTAGAAGGAAGTTACAAACTATTTATCCTCAGTAGCCAGATCAGTGTGCTCTAGGAGAAAGCAGGATACCTAGAGACATTAAATGACTTTCCCTTGAAACCCACAGTTCTAAAGCCCACTGGAGACCACCTCTTATGATTTCATTGTGTGCAGACACTGTATGAAGCATTTGTGGGCAATCATTGTCTTCTCCTTGTTCTGGAGAGAATTTCCAAGGAGCTGATCCATTCTCCACTCTGTGTTCTGTCATAGTCAGTTATACTCTTGCAGAGCCATTTTCAGGCCAGCTTTGCTTCCCCATTGCTTTAATCTTGTTATAAAGAAATGTGGCAATGACAACCATTTCATTTACCGTATTTTTCAGAGTATAAGGCACAGCAAGATTCTGAAGAGGAAATTTTTTTTTAAAAGGTTTTGCACTCTGCAAACCTCCCAAAAATGACCCGTTTTTCACAAAACGAAAAACACATGAATCACCCTTAGGAGATTTGTAGAGTGCTCTTGAGGGATGGGGTGGGGCAAAATGAGCAAAAACCAGGCCCATTTTGTGTCACAAAAGGGGCATGGATAGCCTTTAGGAAGCTTATAGAGTGCTGCTGAGGGCTGGAGGGGCAAAAAACAGGCAGTTTTTCTCTCATTTCTGCCCTCTGCAGCCCCCAGGAGCTCTCTGAAAGCCTTCTAAAAGCTATGCACAACCATTTTGGTGAAGGAGAGGAGTTTCAGGAGGCAAAAAATGCTGTATTCAGTGTATAAGTCGCACCTAGATTTTCAGCCCCTTTTTTGAGGGAAAAAGGTGCATCTTATACTCTGAAAAATATGGTATTTGTTCATTCACTTATTTATATATCATATTTATGTAGCTGCCCATGTTACAAAACATGACTATGGATATACAATAAAAAATCATGAAACGACAACATTAAGAAACATTCTACATTTAAAACATTAATACTATTATTAAAGGCTAAGAGAGCACTAGATGTTATAAAAATAATGAACAATGAAAATGTGATTTCTCAGGGGCAAAGTAGAACAATAGGTAATAATTGCTGAAAAATGTTACAACCATTACCAAAGCTACAAAGCTAATTTTTTAATCTACGAATATAGCAATAATCATAGAGATCATAATTTGCATATTCAGAAAAATAAATTCACACAACTTAGCTATTTGAAATTTTTACAAGGCGCCTAAAGCAGTTTTCTGAGTCCAGTCTTTCGCATTGTAGATAAGGTTATGCAGCAGGATTACTTATTTAGTCACTTTTATTAAAGCCTTTTAACCTTATTTTTTAATCTAAAATAACTCCCAAAATAGCTTAAGAGTTCTTAGAAGTCTCACAAGAGAAATATTATGGGAAGGGAGGAGGGGTTAAAAATGAAGATCAGACACTTAGTTGTCAGTTCATCTTACAATCTCTTTGGGCAAACACTTCAAATAGCCTAATGGACTTCTTTAATGGGACAGCTGGTCCCTCCAGAATAAGTCATGGGCTAGGCTCTCCCCCTTTGTTTGGCAATGTGCTAGAACAATTGGTAGCATAAATCCAAGAGATCTTGTCAAGGCTGTTTTATAAGCATATTACAGATTGTTTCTTCTCTTAAGACATCTACCAGCGGTCATTAAATATTGACATTAATTTTATATACTTCTTCCGTTTAAAAAATAATTAAAAAGTGTTTTGCTTCTACTTAACAGTTTATTTCTTTTAAAGCTATGGTAAACATTTGAATCTGCTGAAGGAGAATGCAGAAAATGATCTACATCAAGTGCTAATCTACTGTGAGAAATATTTGAAACAACAGAAAGTACCTTTAAGGAAATCATTACGTATCTTTTTGCTGTAATAAGATAGAGTTCACCAACTGTTTTGTCAGTAAAGGTTTCCCTGTCCAGTTGTGTCCAACTTTAGAGTGTGGTGCTCGTCTCCGTTCTCCATGGTCATGTGGCCAGAATGGCTATATGTAAAAGGTGCATGGAACACTAGTACCTTCTCACCGAAGTGATACCTATTAATCTACCTGAATTTGCATGCTTTAGAAGTGTTAGATGGGCAGGAGTCTAGAGCAAAGAATGGGAGTTCACCCCATTGTGCGACTCTTGGATCTCGAACCTGGGCTGTTGGCTTTCCAGCCATCTTTAACTGCTGAGCCATCACACCCCCATTTTGTCAGTATAATTGTCTAAATCATTAATAATTTTCTTAAATTTTATGATAGTTGTTTATAATTAATAAAACTAGACATTGATTGATTGACTTGATTTGATTGATCATATGATTATTTGCCATCAAGTCATTTTCAGCTTTTTGCAACCACATAGATTTTTTCCTATGGAAAAACAGACCCAATCTTTATGAAATATATTCATGTTGGAAGGAATTACATTTCTTTTTGGAAATTACATTCTTTTTCACCCATTCCTCTGTAAAAATAGATACATAACTTGTATATTTGAAACACAAATTTGTGCTTCAAACTTGGGTTCATTATTGGAAATAATGGGGTGCCACATAATTGTAAGATGTAGGAGATCCTAATTTGATCTGAGTTCTGCAATCAAGTTTATCACTGTAGGGGCAGATACAGTGAAAAAGAGCGTTGGTACTTACCTGATACGCCTTTTCTAATAAGAGGGGAGATAGCATCCATGTATGGGTTGAACCTATCCACACTCTGATTGGACTGAGTCTCATTAATAATTAATTAATGGTGCTATATAACCCCCTTAGGAGTAGTGCCACCCAGTTTTTCGACGAACAAAAACCAATACAGACTCACCGGTATCATCCAAACCAGCTAGGCAAGGAAAAAGGAACCAAGCAACGAAGAGCCAACAGAACAACACAATAAGAAATGCCCAAAACTGGACTGGACGAGATAAGGGATGGGCTGGATGCTATCTCCCCCCTTATTAGAAGAGGCGTATCAGGTAAGTACCAACGCTCTTTCTCAATAAGGGTGGAGATAGCATCCATGTATGGGACATACCCAAGCCGAACGCTTCCCAGGGAGGGATCGAGAACAGCCCAACAGACACTGGTGCAGATCGGACAGCGTGCCGGACACATCTCCCAAAACCAGCGGTAGCTGAGTCAAGCTTGTCCACCTTGGAGATCCTGAGGAATGGTGAAGGCGATGACATGGCGCCGCCCCGCCGATCCACTAAAGCAACCCCAGCCTGATCCAGGCTGATGTAGAAACTGCTCACCCTGTCAAGAGAGTTCAGGTGCCTTCGCTCGACAGACCACATAGGCTGTCCCGATGCCCCTTCGGAACCAGGGACACCCACAGGCCATGGAGATCTTCAGACCTAATAAAGACAGCTGAAGGGAGACAAAAGGTGCTTTCGAACTGTGGAAGGAAGCCACACGCCTAATGAAAATCCCAAGAACACTATGCAAGTCCAACACATGCCAGAGCCCCTCCTGGTGCCCCTGAGGCTTGGCTAAAAAGTAGGGAACCCCAGTTCCCGGGACAGATAGAACCATGAGCCCGCCTTCAGCCTAGAGCCCAGGTAGGGGCGCAGGACAACCTGTCTGCGTAGAAGTGACACAGAAACCTCCCTCACTAACAGAGCATTAAGCTCTGAGAGACGGCAGGCCGACCCATTGGCATGAGGAACACCACCGTCCAGGAAAGAACCTGCCTATGACACTGGGGAGGAGTGGAGCTGGGGAGGGGGAATACAGGAGGCCCCTCGCCCAGGGCGACTACAGGGCATCAATCCCTTCAGCCCCCTGGAGCTGGGGACCATGCAAAGAGTCTGGGCAGCCGGGCGTCCGCAATCCGCCCACGTGATGTCCACCCCTGAGAAGTGGTCAGCCTAGAGGGACAATAGATAGGCTACAGCCCCTGTCCCCAAACCGTGACCCTGTGGCACGCGGGCCCAAGAACTGGTGTCCCCCGATGGGGCCCATGAGCCCTGGCCGTGATAGTATCGGCCAAAACCAACACATGCTGACCAGCCATTTGTACTCAAAATTCCAACGACCCCAGCTGGGGTGTCCGTAGTCCCAACCCCAGAATGCTCTACACTGTTGTAGGGGAGAAGGAACTACCGCAATTCCCTAGCACGTGATCGCGCCCAGGGAACGATAAAAAGTGCCGATACTGCCATGCCCAAGAGTTGTGAAAGAACTGCCCAAGTGGGCCTGCCTTCCCCTGCCACCTCCCGCGACCGCCGAGCAGCGCTGGGAAACCGATCCTCTGCGAGGAAAGCCTGGCCAGTATAGTGGCGATCCCGGCCCCTGGGACCATTGTGGCAGGGGAAAAAGACTTTTGGCCGAGTCGACAGAGAAACCAGGGACCCCGAGAGCGCCCAATGTGTATATGAAGAGGAGTGAACGTAAGTCGCCACCCTGATGGCCACAACATAAATAAAACTTGGACGCAGAAGATAGACCAAAAGGCACGCCGTGTATTGATAACGACCTAAATAGTGACAGAAAACCTAAAACTGGCAGCGAGCCGGGAGCACAGGAACATGCAAACCAGACGCCGTAAGCTCAATAGAGAACAGACAGTTCTCCCACGTGGACCTTCCAATGAAGGTTGAACAACCCCTATGTTAAGGAGGTGTCGAACTGTGGTCACCATCAGGGACAGCTTCACCGTGCCCCTGGGTAAGGGACAATGGACACAGGAGTCAGGGGGCTGGGCAACTGACTCCAGGGCCAGACCCCCCTGAAAGAGGATAAGACCCAGTTAGCGTTGGTCCTAACCCCCCCCCCAGCGGAGTGCAAATATTCCCAAACGACCGTCCCTGGGGGCGGTCCACCCTCCTGGACAGGGAATGGCAGCAATAGTGGGTATAATACCAACGGCCGAACCCCCCATACCGACAGCGTCCCACTCGGGAGAAGCCCGAACAGGAGGAGGCGACAAGAATCTGAGCCCTGAAGTGCCGTCGGGATACAGGCCTGAGCGGCCAGACCCCCTCTCGGGGTTGGCGCGAGAAACTGACCACGGGAACACTCCCCCGCCATAGCCATAGGTAAAATAAGGGCCAGAGAGACTGCGGAGGAACGGTCCGCAAGAGGCGTGTCAATGACCCACCAATAAGCTCTGCCCATGGGAAGACTGCTAACCCCTGGCCGGAAGCGCAGGCCGCGAGGTGAGGCACCTCATAAAAAAGGCCCATAAACGTACGGTCCAGGCGTGGTTGCTGTCTGAGCCAATGGATCTGGATTAGAGGTGACCCTGGCCATGGCGAACAAGGGCTGGAGCAAGGAAAACGGAAAGAGGTCCGAGGGCGATGCCTCTCCGGGCCAGCAACTCTGCACCCAAAAGCCGGAGGCAGGGAGCTCGCCTCCCTCCGTCTGTGGAGAGGAGCCCAGTCCCGTCGCCACCAAAGAAAGACAGTGGGATGAACAGGGGGCTGGTGAGGGCCCCCTGAACGGGCTTAGGTAGACTCGCTGACGCCCCCTGAGAGCCGGACAGCAAGGCCGCAGCTGCATCATAATCCCCCTTGCAGGCCGGACTGCCATGGGAGAACAGGTGATGGCGGCGGTCTGTGCCACTGGGCATAGACCAGCTGCCCTGGGCATAAAGGATGCCACCGCCGGGGGCCCCAGAGGGTTGGATGGAGGGGCACCCCAACGCCCCAAGATAGCCATAGGCCTGACGGGCTGAACCGGCCTGGAGTCAGGCTTCCAGTGAACAGGAGGCCCTGGGCCGGAAGAGGGCCAGAGAAGGGCCTCCATCTGCAGAAAGCTAAGCCTGACCATGATCCCTTCCAAGACGACCACTGGAGCTGGGGAATCCTAAACGCCCCTGGGGGAGAGAGGGAGAAGAAGAGGGAGGAGCTGGCTTCGAGGAAGGCCCGCCCGTGATCTCGGCCTATGAAGGCCCGCTTAGGGATGAGGACCAGTAGGCCATGTGGCCAAACGTCCAGGCCACCTCCCAGGGAGCTCCTGAGAGAAGCGGCAGTTTCATTGCTAAGTGGGACACCCGTTGTTAAGTGAGGAAGGCCCCTGCAGATGGCACAAAATGGCACCGTAAGGGTTGCAGGGCCCCAGGCCTAAGTGCAACTTGTAGTCAATGCCAGGCCAGCCCCGTGCCTATGTAGAGACCTCCGCGCCAAAAAACTGTCCCAAAACGGCGCCCGCAACTCGAAAGGGCCCCCGCTGAAGGCCCGCGCCACACCTGTATGCCTCTGTGACAGGGGGGAAACTCCACAAGGCCCGCTGGGCCATAGGGCCGAAAAGAGCGGGGCGCAGGATGCCGAAATGGGAGCCCTCGGCCAAAAACGACCATGCGGGAGGCTCCGGGCAGCCGGCGCGGCTCTGCCAAGGGCCTGACGGCCCGATAGCACCTTCACCTGAAAAACCACCAGCAGGCAAAGATCGCGCGTGCGCGCCTGCAGAAGGCTCCAGGCGGGCAGCGCGGCCTCTGCAAGGGCCTACCAGCCTGCCAGCCTGGTAGCTGTCCACTGGTGAGCGTGGGAAGCTCCAGGCGGTTGGCGCAGCCTCTGCAAGGGCCTGCCGGTCTGACAGCCTCATAGCTGTCCACTGGTGAGCGCGGGAAGTTCCAGGTGGCTGGCGCGGCCTCTGCAAGGGCCTGCCGGCCTGACAGCCTCATAGCTGTCCATGGGTGAGCGCGGGATGCTCCAGGCAGCCGGCGCGGCCTCTTCAAGGGCCCGATGCCCAGACAGCCTTGTAGCTGTCAAACGGGAGAGTGCGCGGGGGCTCCAGATGGCCGGCGTGGCCTCTGCAAGTGCCTGATGGCCCAACAGCCTCGCAACTGCCCAGGGGCACGCGTGGGATGCTCCAGGCAGCAAGCGCGGCCCCTGCAAGGGCCAGACGGTCCGACAGATCCGCCGCATACAGCGAACGTGCGTAGGAGGCTCCAGGCGGCAGGTGCGGCCTCCACAAGGGCCTGATGTCCCGGCAGCCCAGTAGCCATCAACAGGCGCGTGGGGGGAGGCTCCTGGCGGCGGCGGCCTCCTCCAAGGCCTGATGCCCCGACAGACCCTGAAGCTGTCAATGGGCGCTTAGGAGGCTCCCTGCGGCAACCTCAAAGGCCTCACAGGCTGACAAATTCCTGTAGCTGTCAATGAGCGCAAGGGAGCCCCCCCCCAGCGGCAGGTGCGGCCTCCTCCAAGGCCTGATGGCCCAACAGCCACTGGCAGGTGCGGCTTCTTCTAAGATCCCCGATAGCACCTGAGGCAGCGTGCTTAGCTCCACAGGGGTTCCAAAGAAAGGCCTCACAGCAAGGTTGCGATTCTGGCCGCCCCCTGAAAGGCCTCTTGATGAGCCACCCCTGGAGTCTTCTGTGAGGTAACCTGACTGATCTTGGAGCACGTCGGGGGAGCGGACCTAGCTTTTTGGGACAAGTCCCCAGCTGGTCAAAGACACCACCATGCAGGTGGGCGAAATTACAGTTAGAGGGGTGGCTGGCCTACCGAGATGACCCAAACTTCAGAGAAAGCAATGCACAGTGATGATGATACTGGACTAGTCCCAGAATTGGACTGAGTCGGAAAACTGGGTGGCACTACTCCTAAGGGGGTTATATAGCACCATTAATTAATTATCAATGAGACTCAGTCCAATCAGAGTGTGGATAGGTTCAACCCATACATGGATGCTATCTCCACCCTTATTGAGAACAGGGTTTTCTTTTGTATCTGGGACAAAACAGCCTTGATATTCCATTGTGAAAACTTGAAGCATTTCAAATGTTTCAGGCTCCAAAGGTATCATTACTTAAAGCATTTCAAATACACAAAACTTTCACATTTCAAATTTACCGTGGGAAACAATTGAAACTTGAAAGAAGCCACTTGTTTTTTGCTTCTATAATTGGAAGTGAAAAAAGAAGGGTGGAAATCCATGTTGGCTGCTCACTACCTCCCAATCTATAAGAAAAAAAGGCCAAAGAATGTGCTTAGGGTGAGATAAAGCTGTTGCAAATTCAGACCAGGGTGTTCGAGCTCCAAAAAACCCCATTTTTTTTCCTTTTTGCCAACAATCTATATTTTGTCATGTTGACCTTTCTTTTTCTAATCAATCTATTGTGATGTTAGTAGGGACGCAGTGGCTCAGTGACTAAGACTCTGAGCTTGTTGATCAGAAAGTTTGGTGGTTCGAATCCCTACTCCTGCTTAATGGAGTGAACTCGCGTTCGTCCTCCCAGCTTCTGCCAACCTAAAAGTTCGAAACCATATAAAAATGCAAGTTGAAAAATAGGAAGCACCTTTGGTGGGAAGGTAACAGCATTCCGTCCATTTTCAGCATTTAGTCATGCTGGCCAGATGACCATGGAGAGGTCTTCGGACAAAGCTGGCTCTTTGGCTTTGAAACGGAGATGAGCACCCCCTAGAGTCGGGAACAACTAGCACATATTGCGAGGGGAACCTTTACCTTTACTTATTGTGATGTTTGCTAATTATCTACAATGGAGAAGACAAAAAGATTGGAATTCCTTAATAATTCTTACAGATAATCAGCAGGACGGATACATATGCTACGACTGGTTTGTATCGTCTGTGTTTCTAATAATGATGGGAAACCGAGAGAAGACATTAACATTTATCCACCAGTTCTCCTATCTTCTTGTTTCAGCCTTTCTTTGGGCACCACGGCTGCATAATTCTGTAAGATTTCGAAAAACTTAACCTTGACAAATTGCTTTGAGCATTTTTAGTGAATGCTTATTAATTTAGCCTCTTTAAAAGGGCACACTCACTTAAGGACTTTCTAACTGGATATTTCATCCGTAAAAACGTACTCCCATGCAAAAAAATATATGTGGATTTGACTTTGACATCATCTTGGTTTTCTAACAGGAGGGGAAAATAGACCGATATCAATTGTAGTTATTGGATTTTAAAATGAGAAGTAAGACACACTTTATTAGCAGTGTTAAATTGTGTGCAGGCAGAGAGAGCTATTCAGTGCCCTTTTATTACTCTAGCTCTGTGTATTGCTTTCGTTCTCTAGATTATTAATTTTTGTTTTATTATACCACTAGCTATGCCCGGCCATGCGTTGCTGTGGCCCAGTCTGGTCAAATGGCCAACCAATCTGTGTGTAGATCTACACCTGTACACATACACACAACCACCATATAACCCCCAACCTACCTACCTACTGTATTTCTCCCTCTCTATCCCTCTATCTACCTACCTACCTACTGTGTTTCTCCCTATCTATCTATCCACCTACCTACCTACCTACCTATCTACTGTATTTCTCCCTCTCTATCCCTCTATTTACCTACCTACCTACTGTATTTCTCCCTCTCTATCTATCCCTCTACCTATCTACCTACCTACTGTATTTCTCCCTCTCTATCTATCCCTCCACCTACCTACCTACCTACCTACCTACCTACCTACCTACCTACCTACCTACTGTTTCTCCCTATCTATCCCTGTACCTGCCTACCTACCTACCTACTGTATTTTTTACTCTCTATCTATCCCTCTATTTACCTAGCTACCTACTGTATTTCTCCTTCTATCTATCCCTCTACCTACGTACCTACCTACCGTATTTCTCCCTCTCTCTGTATCCCTCTACCTACCTGCCTACCTACTGTATTCTTCCCTCTCTCCCTCTGCCTACCTACCTACCTACGTATTGTATTTCTCTCTCTATACCTGTACCTATCTACCTACCTGCTGTATTCATACCTCTCGTTTATCCCTCTACTTACCTAACTACCTACTGTATTTCTTCCTCTCTCTATATTCCTCTACCTAAATAAATATCCCTCCCCTCCCCAGACTGCACCCCCCCCACAGTCAACCTCCTCCAGGCCCCCTCCCTCCCTTGTGCCTAACGCAGTGGTGGGCAAAGTCATTAGTCTCTTTGTCTCTCTCTCCCTCCCTCCCTCTCTGTCTTTCTCTGTAATTCTCTCAGTCTGTCTATCTCTCTCTCTCCTTCCTCCCCCATCTCTGTCACTCTGTGTATATTTGCCTGTCTATCTTTCTCTCACTCATTCTCCCTGTGTGTCTGTCTCTCTCCCCTCCCTTTCTCTCTGTCACTGTGTGTGTGCCTGTCGATCTCTCTCATTCATTATCACTCTGTTTGTCTCTCCCTCCCCCTCCCCCTCTGTCTCTCTGTGTATGTCAGTCTCTCCCTCCCTCTCTCCCTCCCCCAAGCAGCGAAAAGGCCGGCATGTTGGCTGGGGAGACTAGGGCTACCTCCTCCCACAGCGAGCGTGCGAGCCGAGGCTGCGGCTACCTAAGCACCGCCGGGGCCGTCCGGGCGCCGTACGCCCACCTCCCTACCAGCCCCATGTGGCGGGCAGCCCGGTGGCCTCTGTAGGCAGCTGTTGCTGATGCTGCTGCCCCCAAGCCCTGTGACACGCAGTTCCCGCCATCCGAGGTCGCCGGGCAGCTCCTTCCGATGGCCACCGAGGTGCACTTTCCAGAGCCGTCGGAGGGAGCTGGTGGAGACGCGTCCGGCTGTCCTGCCCGATGCGCCTGCCGGGCGGCCTTGGACGGCGGGAGCTGCGTGTCGCAGGGCTCGGGGGCAGCAGCATCACCAACAGCCTCCTGCAGAGGCCACCAGGCTGCCCGCCACATGGGGCTGGTAGGGAGGTGGGCGTGTGGCGCCCGGACGGCATCAGCAGTGCTTAGGTAGCCGCAGCCTCGGGTGCTGCCCACGCCCGCACGCTCGCTGCGGGAGGAGGCAGCTGGCGCACCTTCCAGAGCTGGGATGCTTCTGATCCTGTGGCCGTGCGTGCGTGCGTGTGTGTGTGTAAGAGAGCAGCTGCAGGCAGACGGGCATGCGTCATGCGTTGCTTTCCACGTTGCTCCTGGCAACGTTCCTTCGCAAGGCCGTTTTTTGCCGTTACGTGTCCGTGACGTATCAGCCGGATGGGAGGAGCTACAGGAAGGTAAAAACATTTTCAGTGGGTACATTTTACATGTGTGTACGTTGCACACGGTACACGTGTGCTAGGCACAAAATGAGTAGCTATTCTATTATCGGAAGTCCTTGTCAACATTGTGTCAAAATTTGAGGCAGATCGGTTCAGTAGTTTTTGAGATTAGTGGATTCGTACAAACTATTTTACATTTTTATTTATATAGATAACTAGGCACTGCAGGGTAGTCCTCGACTTATGACCACAGCTGAGCCCAAAATTTATGTTGCTAAGGGAGACATTTGTTAAGAGAATTTTGCCTCATTTTATGACTTTTCCTGTCGCAGTTGTTAAGTGAATTCCTCTTGTTAAATTAGTAGTACGGCTAAATGAATCTGGCTTCCCCATTTACTTTGCTTGTCCGAAGGCTGCAAAAGATAATCACATGACCCCAAGACACTGCAACCATCAGAAAATGAGTCAGTTGCCAAACATCTAAATTTTGATCAGGTGATCACAGGGATGCTGCAATGACCGTAAGTGTGAAAAACAGTCATAAATCACTTTTTTCAATGGCATTGTAACCTTGAATGGTCACAACCGTTGTAAGTCAAGGACTACCTGTATTCTTGATAGTAGAAAAGCTGGATGGGGGGGGGGGCGAATCAGAATCACTACTCAGTATCTTATCCTTATTATTTTGGCATTTGAAATAGTGAGATTTTTTTAAACTTAGTATCATTAAACAAAATACACGATGTTTCAAATTTTATCACATAAATTGCCCCAATTTGGAAAATTAAGGATTTTCTTCAGTATCCAAAAGTTTTAGCATATTCTGAATGCAAAACTGAATGAAGAAATCTAGAGACCTTGCCTTTACATAATCTATGAGAAACAAATTCCCCTACCCCAAAACACATAAAAAGGCATCTTCTTAATAGCACGTCTCCTAGACATGTCCTACTATATAGTAGACTTGGTCTACCCAGTGTTCTTTCCCATTGTGATGCCTTAGTATTTTAGAAAAACATGATTGTAATCCAAGGCTTCTTCAGCATTAAGGAAATTCGAGTGTTGGTGTTTTGTCACCTTTAAACATCTGTGGTTTTATGTAGTGTTCAATACTTTGCTTCTGTTAAAGTTAAAATAAAAAATAAAATCTAATGTTAAAATGAGTAGTAAGATGGGAAATCCATAACCGCATTACTGTTATCCCTTTCTTTGCTTTAAAAGCGGATCTCACTATGTCTGCTTGCCTTGGATCGGCCCTGCCCTGAGTTGATTTCTGAGTTAAATCCTAGAGATGATAATAGAACAGATGGTACCTAGTTCTCTCCCTACCCCTTTAGCCCAAAGTAACTTTAAGTAGCTGAATGTCTATGGAGATTTTCAGTCATCCCGGTCATGGTTGTCCCAAAGGTGCTTTTTCAAGAGGCAACTGGACTTTGTGATTTTTCCTTGAAGGTGTTTCACTTCTTATCCAAGTTGTCCAGTTGTCTCTTGTTTAAGTAGCTGAGGGTTTAAAATGGCTGTCTTGTATGGATGGGTGGGTAGCAGTATAAATATTCCTTCACATTATGGCTTTTAAGCAAATCTTTTTATTTTTGGCAGCAACCAATTATCTTCTGTGGGCCTGCTTGCAAGATGCCTGGGAATTGCAGCTTCCTGCCAGTTGCAAGGAAGTGCTTGCTTAACGACCCACACTTAATGATGGCAATGGGGATTGCAAGGATCCATTAGCACTAAGCAATGTGGATTGCATCACTTAGTGATGGAAATATATGAAAGTGTACAAGTAAAAATGGTACTATGGTGTCATGTACAACTTTGTAAGGAATTCAGAGGCACGCATCTTGGTATTGGCAATCATTTGGCTTGGTCTAGTTTTACTCTGGGCCTGAGAAGGGATAGAAATAGGCTTCTTAGTTTCCTTTCTACGAGGGGGGGGAAGGAGATGACGTGTATTCCTGCTGTTCCCTCCATCCAATTCTCCATGTCTGATAACTCAATACTCTGGGATTTTCAGGAGGCTACACAGGGGATCAGGAAAGAAAATTAAGTTACAAGTTGATATATGCGCATCTTTGTTTCAATTTGTTTTTCTGACACATTATAATGGCTTCAGGTCTTAATTTCATATAATATGGAAGACAGTCCTAATGCCTTTGCTTATCTGAATTTGGAGTAGAAAACAGCATGGAGTGCTTACCTTTTCCCTGCCAAAAAGCTCACTCAAAAAGACTCTCTTTTTTTTCTCCCCTCTGGCAATAGAGGGGTTCATAGTTGTTTTGCATATTCATTTGCAACCTCTTAACTACCTCTGCAGTAAATGAAAGTATTCCTTTACTGCCAAGTAAATTGAAAATCAAGTGAAGGAAAGAATGCTCATGAACTAGTATCAATAATAATTAAAAGCTAGAAAACCTAACATTTGTCAGGTATTATGGTGGATGTATTATGGTTTCTGTTTTTTCTCGAATCCAAATTATTCCTTTTGAATTCTCCAAGAACAGAGCCAGTCTATGAGTAGTAGTAACAAGCTGCTCCAATTGCTGTGTAATAAGGAAACATTTTGTGTGTGTTTTTTCCAATGGTTAGATACATCTGCCTATAGACACAGCATCATCTGGCATCCATCCAGTCTATTTCTGCAGTGCTCACTATGTTGAAATGTTGCTGAAAGCTGAGTTGCCACTTGTTTTTTCTGCTTTCCATATGTCTGGATTTACATCATCACAGGTAATAAGAAAAAGTAGCCTGAGAATTTGTCTTAAATGTACCAGTGAAAAAGACTTTTGCATAACTGTAACCAAAGTGATACCCTTTTCAGTAATGTGATCCTATAATGTTACTGAGTTCAAAGGAGCTTACAGTTTTTAACAGTAATTTTATTAAAAATTACATTTGCAATGATAAAAAAACTAATACAAACGAAACAAAAATTAAAAGTAGAAGGTGCAGAAAAAAATTGAAAAGAAAGAATAAGAATATAGTAAATACAAAAAATATATAAAGAAATGCAAAAACATGTATAATATACATCAAATTCTTCCCATATTCCATCTCTAACCTATAAGCAAATCTTTAAAACTTCATTTCAATCCTGATCATCAAATGTCCATTCAGAATTACTGAAAATAAAAAAAATACTTATTTTAGCCTTGATCAAATAAACTGACTTCATGTTTCTTCTTTTAACAATCTTGATCTTTAGTCTCTTCAAATAATGTCCTAGAACTTGATTTCTTTTCATTTTTTCTTTGTCACTTCTCACAAAATTCTTCAAAGCCTTAACAAGCCTCTTTTGTAAATTCAAAATTACCCAGGTCACTCTTTTGGTATATTACTTGTACAGATGTTTTAAGTATGAAAGCATCAACTGATTTCTTTTGTATATCTAGTGTAGCATCTTTTGCCGTATGATTCTTGTAGCCTATCATCTTTAAATACACTTTTGTGTATTTTGTTCTTCTTCCATAGCTTCTTTTAAATAGTCTGTCTATAGAGGCAACTTCTCAGTTTTCAAAAATATTCTTCAGTTTGGCCAATGTTAAAATATTTTGCTTCCTTCTGAATTAGTAAATAATATTTAACTGTTCTCCTTTCATTGTAATCTTTAGTTTCTAATTCTCTCTAGTGAAAAAATACATCCTATCATGTCATTTTTAAAGTATTAAAAAAAAAACATTTTTCCAGAAAAAGGATTCTTATAATTAATTCTAAAATCTTATTTCAAATCCATCTGGACTCTTACTCCATTTGGTATCTTTCCAAAATGAAATTTGTTGTGTTATTTATTCCAAAATAAAAAAGAATCATCGTATTTTTGGAGTATAAAACGTAGCTAAACTTCTTTTATTAAGATAAAAGAAAATTCATCTCGTGCTATAGCACTTAGACTTATATCCCGCCCCAGAGTGCTTTACAGTACTCTCTGAGCAGTTTACAATGTCAGTATTAATAATCTGGGTCTTCATTTTACTGACCTTGGAAGGATCAAAGTCTGAGTCAACCTTGAGCCAGTCAGGATCGAATTCCTGGATATGGGCAGAATTAGCCTGCAGTATTGTGCCACAACGGCTATAAAATATGTTGATCCAAAAGTTCCTACTAATTGAAAAACAGTTTACAAGCAATTTCTGAAAATGACAGGAGTAGGAAGTATTCAAACCACAGTCAGTACTTTCAAAAGGATACTGGGTTCAAATACTTCCTACTTCTGCCATTTTCAGAAATGGCAGGATTTGAAATTCCCCACAGGTGCTTCAGACAGTTGCTTCTTGTGAGGAGAATAACAGTCTCCTATGGGTTTAAACTCTGGGAGACTGCTATTCTCCTCACAAGGAGCAACTTTCTGGAGCACTTGTGGGCAATCTCAAATCCTCTCCTTCTCCAGAGAAGAAATACAAAGAGCTGGTACTTCATTTGTGAATCTTCATTCAGCTGCAATCCTTAGCTCCACTTTTAACGGAACTGTCCTCATTTCACTATTTCTTTCTCAGAACTGTCAAAAGGGCTTACTTTCAAGTAAGTAAGTTTCAGTTGTAGAGCTGAAATCACTTAATGCCTGGGGTTGTAGGAGAACCTGAGCTGGAAATTATAAAGAAAAGAACAATTATAGAATGATTCCTCAAATTCTTAAAAATACATCAGTGGGCACTACTCACAGTATAAATTAAATTTATTTCTGGTGAGTAATCAGCAGGGAAATCCAACTGTGAGCCACCGAAATAGCATTATTTTGCGTATCATAGGTGGCTTTTGTTTCTAATGTTTTGCTGTTACACAGCAGCAAGCAGAATTGATCGGCATTCAGTTTGAATCCATATCCTGGTCTATGCCCACCTCAGCCCTAATGTTTTACAGAATATATCTTATGAACTCACTATACTATTTATATACAGAACAATTAGATGCCGAGATGCATGCATGCATGATTAAAGTTACCAGGGAAATTAATTGTTGCCTAAAATTAAATTGTATCATTATTAGGTTACTTGACAACAAATATATTTGTCACAGTGTCATTTATTCTTGTGGGTTGTTGTTTTTTTCTTTCCCTTTTTGGTAAACCACTCAAAATTTATCTGAAAGTTTCTTTCCTCAGTCAAATTAAAGTATTACTTTTGGGTGTGAATATGTAGGGCAGATTAACCAAACAGTAATAGTTAAAGGAAATGTGCTAGAGTTTATAAGCACTCTGTCAGATTTATTGAAAAAGTATAGAACTCTTCTTCTTTGAAACACATATTAAACTAATACAAATTCTACTATAAATATTCCAAACAATCCCTTTGGTGTAATGCAAGCTATGCTGGCTGGAGAATTCTGGGAGTTGAAGTCCACATGTCTTAAAGTTGCCAAGTTTGGGAACCTCTGGTGTAATGTATAAGGGTTTTTTTTTGTTCTAGCTATGCTTTAAAAGGATAGTAACTGGTTTTTATGTTAAGGTGGAGACCTACTTAGGCCTATGCTTGACAGATGGGAAGGATGCCAAAAATGATGATGCAAACACCCATGCCCAAATGCAAGCCTGCTCAATAGCATAGGAATCTGTGTGGACAACAATAAATGTAAATCACAGAATATGTGCCTCCTACCCCTGAACATTATAGGATGGCTATTATAGGGAGTTGTGCCTTCTCCTAAGCATAAGGAGACAACATAGATCCTACCTGAGCCTTTACAGGGATTTCTCATCTACCGTCCTTCAAAACATCTCCTTAAGACCTACTTGGTCCCTCCCTACAGTGATTTCTAAGGCTTTTCTGAGAGGGGAGAGAGATTTATTTATTCATTATTTATTTGATTTTTTAAAATCCTGCATCTATTACTTTAAAAGTAACTCAAGGTGAATATAATTAATAATTCCTAGTGGGTTCCCGATCCCGTTGCAACCGGTACGGTTGCCACGGCGCCTGGCATCCACTACATGAATGCGCGCAACTCATGCACACAGCGCGCCCATGCATCGTTACCTCTTGTGACGCCTCTGCGAGCCTCCGCAACACTCCAGCTGCTCGGCAGAGCGTTGCGCAGGCGCCATGCGTTGCGTGCACAGAAGCACCAAAGAGCTCAAATACAGGTAAGGAGCTCAGGCAGGTGGGTAGGCCCTCCAGAGCACCGTACCAGAATGGTACCCAGTGCTCTGGGCAGGCACTGGTACGCCCGTACTGGGGCATACTGCCTGCAACCCACCACTGTTCCTCCTCCAATTTCCCCCATTGTTTTAATCAATAAAAGAACATGAATTCTTTTGTTTACATTCCTGATGACTTGTTCTCTCTCTCATCTCCAGGAAAATGGAGGGCAGCCTACAACAAAGAGTGAGAAAAAGTTGTATTTAAACAAATTACTGTCAGTAGTGATATGGCCAGTAGGGAAAAACCATTTCCTGACTAGAAAAGAGTAAAAATACTTTGTCGGTAGAATTGGATTAGATTAGAATGATTCACATATGGAATGCTTAAATAAGACTTAAATGAATAGTAGAATATTGAATTAGTCAGAAATGTTCAACTTGTGCTATCATAAAATACAGTGAAGATAATAATGATGATTAAAAAATATATTTTTGTTCTAGATCTGTCAGCAGTGGCTCACACAATGTTTCTGGAATTATATGGACTGGAGAGAGATTTGTCATTATATTGCCATTTGTATTTTCCTTGGTCCAGATTACCAGATATATATGTGCATATCTGTGTTCAAACATCTACAACAAGAAATCCTTCAACACACCCAGGCTCAGGACCTTCAAGTTTTTCTTAAAGTAATCACTTCTTTTATCTTTTTGTAGGACAATCTTTTTGGGGATTGGTATCTATTCATGGTTGGGAGGAGTCTGTGGTGGAAAATGGCTGAGTTGTTGTTGTCAAGGTTTTTTTTTCTTCAATAGATTAGGGAAAGCGCTTTTTAAAATACTATTTGGATTAGCACTTTACAAATGTTTTTGTTTTTTCTTCCTTTAAACTGGGAAGCTATTGTTTGGTTGCTGTCTTTGGCAATCAGGCCACAGGGGGACTTCAAAAGACCTGTGAAAAACAGGATACCCAATTCTCATTTTATGGTTTACAAGACTTTGAAATTAGTCATTCGGAGACATCAAAAGCAAATGTTTTATAATGGTAATTTTCAGCCGGTTAATTTTTATTTATATGCTTCTCTATTGACAAAAAAGAAACATATTAGTGCTTTACAGCAAAAAGTGTACAAGACATCTATATCACGTGGCACGGCTTCCTGTTAGTTTATTCTACCAGGAATGAGCTATAGATCCAAAAACCAAACATTGTGACTTTGACAGACATTGAATCAAATATCTCCTCATGGAATTTTTGCTGACTCCATTAGAAATAAAACATTGGTTTAAATAGGTCTTTGAAATTCTGATCCATCAAGACAACTTGTAATCTTCCTAATGCATTTAGACTGTGCATTAAGTATGCAAAGAAAAGGTGTAGTACACTTCTCTATAGAACTGATAGATTTTTTTGTTATCTTTTTTGTAAAGAGCTCAACAGTTTGTACATCTGTTTGTGGGTATGGGGTGTGGTGGTGGTGGTAGTTGGTCTGTTTATTGAAGAAACAAAATCACAGGTGAAAAATCATTTTAAAAAATACTGGATTAAAAAGAAAAATTGGAAAATATAGAGATGAAGATATTTTTAAAATGGAAGGTTGTGTTTGTATTTATATGAGTTTATGGTATGGGTCTGTATATGTATATGTACAAACATATGCATGGACTTATGGATAAATATCAAGATCCCTCTTCAGCATTTCTGCCCAGTTTGATGATTGTGGCTAACCACTGGGGCCATAAACTAGACAGAATTGGATGCTTGATTAGTACTCATAGTCATAGGCAACAGCAAACACTTTCCATGGGGTTGCCAAGACATTGGTTTCAATACTAAGCATTGCTTTAGGGTTACTTTATCCTTTGTTCGGTAACTTTATCAAGAATGTCATTTATACGGATGAAAGTAATATAAAGAAAAAACATTGGGTGGGGGAGGGATGATTTCTCTCATACAAAACTACATGGTCCATCCTGGATGTATCTCTCCCCCCCCCCCCCCTTTTCCTGGAATGGACTGATCTATGAATTCCCCAGCTGATTTTCCTATTTTTCCAAAAATCCATGCATCTATAGAAAATAATTTCATTGAACCGGAAGTGGTTTATCAACACCTTGAAAAAAATATGGCCAGGCATTTTGTTCATATTAGAAATAGTGAACGCCTTTTCTTAAGATTCTGTGTTGTCATCAGATGATCAGGGTTGAACAGAGAATTCCTCTTCCATAGCTCATTCTGCTCTGCCTATATTAGTTCAAGAGAGGAAATACTAATTTGTAGGATTACTATCTTACCAAGAGCTTGTTGAAGAATTCTACTTTAATACCGCCCTGGGTCCTAACAAGGAGAAGGGCGGGGTATAAATTTAATAAAATAAATAAAATAAATAAATAAATACTGACCTGTTCTAGAGGAGAAATGAATATGTCATTTTGTGAAATTGGGTAGTATATTTTTCCCTAATCCCTCTCCTTTCCTCTCCTCTCCTCTCCTCTCCCCCGGTTTCCTAATGTGGGATTCATATTTGTCTTTTATCTTTTAAAATCTTTTAATTGAATATAAAACTAAACTTCCAAGCTTGACTTTTGTGTATGAAAAAGAAATGACTTTTGACGTTTGTGATTAGCCCAATTTGATACCCAGGCAGAGTAATATTTTTAAATAAGAAAAATCAAATTAATTGTTAAAGCATATTATTAAGCCTCTGTCTATCTATAACAGCCTTCACATGTGAATGCCCAAGTATTCCATTAATTTGATATCTTTGACATTAATTTTAAAATACAGTGGCAGAATTTTAGGTCTCATCATGTAGTAGGTGACAATATACCAGAGCAACTCTCCTTATGTTAACATCTGATGACAAGCTGTCAAGACTCCATAGTTCTTAAGATACAGAGGCCAAATTATAGGTCAAAAGTTGTAAAGCTCTCATTAAAACGCACGGAACACAATTGGGAAGAACAGTTTTTATATTCTATAAAAGAAAAATATTTGAAGAAAAAACATAGAATCCTGATTTAATTGACTTGGTAGGGTTGACGAGTCAAATCCACAACATACTGATTCCAGCTGAGGCTTAATTAAACCACTCTGGATTTAGCTGGTTAGGGATTACACTCTTAAGAATATATTTGTATTAAAATAAACAATGCTAACAGTATAAAAGCAAACCAATGGATCATTAAAATGGCTATTTAATTACCTCTAGCTCTAGCTCTGGATAAGAATTGGTTGCAAATGAGCTTGTCTATTCCTATCTTAAGCCACTCAGCCACCTTCCATTTTAATGGAATTCAGATGAGCATTGTAACAAAAGAACATCTGTATCTATATTGGTGACTTCCATTATACCTTGGTTTTGCATACAGATTTCCCATGCCTTATTGAAGCAAGTGACTGCAAAGCTGTCAGATAACAGGAATATTAATTGCTTTATGATTTTAGGGAACAAAAACTTTCAGAAAGGAAAATAATCCTACTCAAGGTTGACTCAGCCTTCCATCCTTCTGAGGTGGGTAAAATGAGGACCCAGATTGTTGGGAGCTGACCACTTAGAGAGGGCTGTAAAAGCACTATGAAGCAGTATATAAGTCGAGTGCTATTGCTATTACTCATTATACCACTGATTCTATTATCCTACTGATTTAAATCCTTATTTGTTCCTTATTGGAAGTCTTGACAGTTCCCTTCTCCCCCCCCCCCCTTTCTCTTCTATAGGACTGAAAGGATTAGCTTTCTCTGTTGACATAATGTTCATTTAGCATGTTAAACTCTCCAAAGTACCAATTAATAGGAAAAACAATAAATACGTATTAGTAGTAAATATTAATAGGAAAAATAAAATTAGCTATTTTTGAAAAATAGAATTTCTTAATTTAATATCACATTCTGCCATTTTGTTTTTCTCTCCTCTGATAATACTTTTCTTCTGTACAATGTGCAGGAAGAAGCACTCCATGGATTTCAGGTGAATAATTACGTTGAGTATATGGAAAGCTTGGCTCAAACCTACCGACCAATTCTATTAAGAGACATGAGGAATATTGGAGTGCCAAGCACGTAGATCAAGCAGATGAGCACATCATTTCAAATTTTGGTTATGTACTTTAAGGGAGCAGTGATTGTTTTATTTCCTTCTCTGTAAAAAAAATGTATTCATTGTTGCTATCCTTGCAGCCAAATCAATAAGGTTTTTCAGCATACCATTTTCACAAGACAACATCCTCTAAATTGGATCATTTGAAAAATAATGTGTTTTTCTAGCCAGGTGTCATTATTTGTTTACACTTGGTTTCAGAAACTAGCTTTGAATTACTTAAATGTTCTGTTTATAATGTGTCTATACTAGCAGTGTCTATACTATTAAACCTGGCTTCCTAACATTTCTAAATTGCTGAAGGTTCATTGGAAGGATTGGTAATTTGAATGTGCATATAACTTTTGAGTGCTACAAAAATTATCTTGGGAGGTCAAAAAATAAAATATAGTTACAGATCCTGAATGGCTCAGTTTGAAGTGGAATGAAAGGTTTGTTATTGTTATTGTGTTTTGCTGTAAATATTTTTTTTAATAGTACTATACACTCTAAAGCATTTCCTTGAAGTTGTACAAGGGAGTACATTAACACTTCTGTAGATCTGTTAATACAAATGTAGATTTTATTCTCTGTTTTATTGAAACTAAATGTAAAGAAATAAAACTTTGGGAACTTACATGAATATTGGTAATATGTTTATTTGATCTTCAGTTACACTGTCAACATACCTGTTGAGAATCATTATGAATCTGTAGGTATCCATCATGGTACATTGATGAATTATGCCTGTTTGATAGCATAAGTCCTTTGGAAGAAGTTAACATTTTTGTTTTCCCATCCTCTCCAGAATGAGTGAGAAGCTTCAAATGAGTTCTTTTCTGAACCCTAAGTTGTTTATAAGAAGTAATTAACCAAAGCAAAACCCTAGATAGATTCCACAGGCAGTCTCAGTGCAAAGTCTTTGAACTATACAAATATACTTGGCTCAGATCCCCTAGGTTAACATATGAAATTATAATTGCACCGAAGACCTGCCTTTTGGAAGCAGTGATTCACAATTCCAATGGATGACAAGATCTACAAAAAAAATAAGTAAAAGCCATCAATCGGCTTTGTATCAGTTCCTTATCAGCAGAAATAGCATTGACCATCAGAGTTATTGAGCCTAGTTCTTTTATCCTAACTTACTTGGGTTTGGCAAGCAATCAACAGTTCATTTTTGATTGAATCAATCATATTCATTACTTTCAATTTATGCAACCCTAATGATAAGAAAGAGGGACGTAGTGGCTCTGGCTAAGATGCTGAGCTTGTTCATCAGACGGTTGGCCGTTCAGCGATTCAAATCCCTAGCGCTGCATAATGGAGTGAGCTCCCGTTACTTGTCCCAGCTTCTCCTAATCTAGCTGTGGGAAAGCATGTAATAATACAAGTAGAAAAATAGGAACCACTTTGGTGGGAAGGTAACAGCGCTCTGTGCGCCTTCGGCATTTAGTCATGCAAACCACATGACCATAGAGATGTCTTCGAACAGCGCTGGCTCTTCGGCTTTTAAATGGGGATGACCACCAACTCCTAGAGTCAGGAATGACTAGCACATATGTGCGAGGGAAACCTTTATCTTTAATGATAAGAAAATGCCAGGTAATAGAGAACAAGAGGATGAGCAATTTTATAAAGTATGGAATTTGTTTTATCAATGGCTAGACAAAAGAAATCTGGAGATACAATACATAAAAGAATTTTAAGGAATAAAAGTCAATTGCTATGAACGTTAGATATTGTAGTATGTTGAGAATATGCTATTTTAGAAAGATATTTTGTATATTAATTAGGCAATTAACGAGATATATATATACTGAAAAATCTGGTAAACCTTTTGGTTCTATATAGAGAAAATATTATGGGTGTTTGATTAAGTGATATTAGTACTGTATTTGTTAATGACAATTGAGAACAATGTTATACAACAGGAATTTACTGAGGACTTTTCTTCCTTACTTGTTGAATAACTATAGAAAAAGATTAGTTTTTGATAAATACTACTTGTTACCACACAGATAATCAACTATTTAAGAGAATAAGGTGGTATAAAATGAAGAAAAAAATTAAGAAATTAGGAAAAAAATCTTAATTCTATACATATATATATATATATATAAACATATCTAAGCTTAATAATGATGATATATTTGGCTACATTGGACAGATAATCAATAATTACATTTGTAATTGTAAAGATTGATGCACAAAAACTTATGACCGAATGACATGTTATACAAAGTTGAAAATGATTGAATGTTTTATTTGTTTTTTATGTTGAAAAATACAAATTAAAAAAAAAGAAAAGAAAATGCCAGATAATATTTCTCAACCTATCAATTATGCTGACATCTTACAACATGAGTGATTATTGATCCCTGGATGCTTTTTTCCCTCCTTTAATAGGGGGATTGGCTGGAGGAGGTGGTCTGTGATGACTTTACAATGTGGTGGGAAATAAGCCAAATGCAGTTATGTGAAATTTCATGATTTAATTGCTTAGTGATAGAGTTGTGAATCTCAATTGCAGTCAGTAGGTGAAAACCTCCAATATACTTGGAAGTCAAAGCCAAAATCTATCAAATCTGCCCTCCATTTTATTATGAAGAAAAGTATATGGAGATCTATAATCACTAGAGTTTGAGCATGAATTGAAGGAAATGTTATCTTTTCTCAATGTTTCAAAATTTAATAGGTTGCATATATGTATAAGAAATGCCACTATTCCTACCTCAAACTATGCTTACTGTAGCAGATATTCTATGACTATCTTGACTATCTGATTCTTAGCTTGAGGTCTCTATAATGTTTGTTGAAATTGCTCAAATGACTCCAGAAATTCTTATCTCAAAACCCTCTAGTGATTTGTCTATTTACCACTAATTTGATAAATATGCTATACTAAATTATATATATATGTATGTGTGTGTGTGTTATTTTTATGAGCTGATCAATAAAGAGGAAAGCAGTATGCTTCCTCCCTTAATTGGGGCCCTAACAGGGTGTTGTGGAACAATTACATATATATGTGTGTGTTACGTTTTTGAGCTGATCAATAAATATATTGATCAGCTCAAAAACGTAACACTTCATAGCCACAGACCGAAGCCTGAAGATGGCAAGTGAGATCTTGCCGAAACGTTGCAAAAACAATCTCATTCTTACATGGGAAAACACCCGAATACAACAAGACCAGCAGATATATATATACAGTGGTACCTCGGTTCACGAACTTAATTGGTGAAATGACTCTGGTCGCGAACCGAATTGGTCATGCTCCGAGGCACAATTTCCCATAGGGTTCAATGTAAATCCGGTTAATCCGTTCTGACCTTGTTTTTTGGTCGTGATTCTTGAACTGACTCTGTTCGCGAAGTCAGTTTCCCATAGGGTTCAATGTAAAGCAGCTGAGGAGCGATGGGGCAAGCCAGCATGACTTTCGCCCATCTCTTTCTGGGCTCTGCGAGTGAAGGGGACGGGTGTGTGTGTGGAAGCGAAGGCAGGGGGGGAGGAGCTGCCTTCCCGGCCGGGCTCCGCAGCTGAGGGGCGATGGAACAAACCGCGCACGGCTGCCAGCATGACTTTCGCCCGTCTCTTTCTGAGCTCTGCGAGTGAAGGGGACGGGTGTGTGTGTGGAAGCGAAGGCAGGGGGGGAGGAGCTGCCTTCCCGGCCGGCCTCCGCAGCTGAGGGGCGATGGAACAAACCGTGCGCGGCTGCCAGCATGACTTTCGCCCGTCTCTTTTTGGGCTCAGCGCTTCTGCTTCTCGGGACGCTTCCTGAAGCCAGCAGTCCCGCGGCCAGACACTCCTCTTCTCCGTCTTATTCGTCGGTCACTTCTCGGGGTCCAGACCCGCCGCCGCACTCCCCGCCGTTCCATCCTCACCAGGCCGCCAGCAGCGGCGGCGAGTCCAGACCCCGAGAGGCGACCGACGAATAAGACGGAGAAGCGGAGTGGCTGGCCGCGGGGCTGCTGGCTTTGGGAAGCGTCCCGAGAAGCAGAAGCGCCGTGCCCAGAAAGAGACGGGCGAAAGTCATGCTGGCAGCCGCGCGCGGTTTGTTCCATCGCCCCTCAGCTGCGGAGCCCGGCCGGGAAGGCAGCTCCTCCCCCCCTGCCTTCGCTTCCACACACACACCCGTCCCCTTCACTCGCAGAGCCCAGAAAGAGACGGGCGAAAGTCATGCTGGCAGCTGCGCGCGGTTTGTTCCATTGCCCCTCAGTTGCGGAGCCCGGCCGTGAAGGCAGCTCCTCCCCCCCTGCCTTCGCTTCCACACACACACACGTACCCTTCACTCGCAGAGCCCAGAAAGAGACGGGCGAAAGTCATGCTGGCAGCCGCGCGCGGTTTGCTCCATCTCCACTTTTCCGTTCGTGAACCGAAACGGTGTTCGTGAACCGAGGCACATTTTTTGGGAAATTTTTGGTCGTAAACCGAATTGGTCGTGAAGATAGGCGTTCGTGAACCGAGGTACCACTGTATTTGCTTGTGCCACAACACCCTGTTAAGCCCCAATTAAGGGAGGAAGCATACTGCTTTCCTTTTCTGCCTTTCGGCTCATCACCAGAGACCATCTAGACAGAAAGCTATGAGTTCCATTGTGTAATTTTTTTAATATGTGTGTTAGGTTTATTGATCAGCTCAAAAACCTAACACACAGACATACACAGACACACACACATATATATATATTTCTGACAAGTCTGTATCACGGAGTGATGCAGAGGCTTTCAGCTACAGCTTCTTAAACAGCTAATTGGCGTCTAGAAATAATGCCCAGAAGATCTTTGATTCCTGATTGCTGTTTTCTTTTTACTTTATGCCAGAGGCTGATCTGAAGGTAAACTGTACTTATGGATTGTCAGCCTCCATGCCATAACTAACATACTACCCACACACTTGATCTTAGCCTAAAGACTGAGAAGCGATTAAGAAGTTGTCAGTGTGCTTTGAATATTTTTTTTTAAAAGAAGGCTTACAGTTGTAAACGTTTTATGTGTTAGATGCATGATGGCGAACCTATGGCACGTGTGCCCAAAGTGGCATGTGAAGCCATGTCGCCTGACACATGTAGCCTTGCCTGTGTGTTCCGGGTTTCTGGTGTGCATGTGCATGTGATGATCAGCTGTCCTTTGCGCACCTGCCAGCTGATTGTCAGGTGTGCATGCATGCTAGAATCCAGAGGTTTGGCTTTTCTGGAGCGTGGCCCCGACAGGTGCACACGCACTTGCCCACGACATTTCCGCACAACCTTTTCGGCACTCAGTGCTGAAAAGGTTTGCCATCACTGTGCTAGACCATCATCTTCTGAGTACTCTGGAATGAGACTTCCAAAGCATTTAAGAACTCAAGCCATAGCTATTCTAAAAGGAGAATGATAAAGACAAAAATACAGCTTTTATTTTTCCAGAACTGTATTTGAAGATTAGTGACAATCCTACAGCAAAGGAGGCAATGCTTTTGAAGAAAGAAACAGCAATAGAATACAACTTGTAAGCAAGAAAAAAGGAAAGTGACATGCTATTTAGCTTCTTTCCTTAATGTCTACAGTAGCACTGCCTGCCTTCAAATATACCTTGAAATATACAGGGTTAAATTTGCAGTCTGCGTGGTACACATGCTTTCAAAATGCCTAATTTAACATTCTAACAAAACAAAAAAATTAGCCTGTTTTGGAAGAAGAGTTTTCCAAGCCTTTAAATTCAACATTTTAACAGAGTTGGAAGGGACCTTGCAGGTCATCTAGTCCAACCCCCTGCCCAAGCAGGAGACCCCACATCTGCCTCTACCTAGGATTGAACTCACAACCTCCTGATCGAGAGATGAGAGCTCCACCTCTAGGCCACAGCAGATTAGTTGATTTAGAAAGCCCAAGATGTTAAATATTTTTAACAGCATCTAATTGTCAAATTTAATTCTGTGTGGAACCTGACGTGCTGATATCTTATATTTGTTCTTCGTGCTAGTTGACTAGAGACACACTAATTGCTTGTTATCCAATTTCATAACTGTATTGAACAAAGCTGCATATTTTAGATGCATTAAAGCCCGTGGCTGTTGTCAGCATGTAACCGATGAATGTTGTGGCTGCACACAAGATTGTTGATCCAACTGCTGGATCACCTTCACAATTGAGAAGTGCACTTAGAAAATCCCAATGCAGAAGCTGCCATCTATATTTCCAATGACTATCACGTTGCCAGTTAAGGTAATATAGAAGTGACTCACTCCAGAAATATTAAAGTTAGTTCCAAATGAATAAACTCCAAGTAAAGATGTATATTGCACCACAAAAATATTTCAAAGACGTGTATGATAAGTGTGATATAGAAATGCAGTCACTGGAAAAACTGGAGCCTTGGTGGCTGTACAGTGAGATAATTTAAACACAAATACACACACAAATTACTGAAATGGTGCAAGGGTAAAATATATATTCTATTAGTGTTCTTCATTACTTGCTAGGCTTCTCTGGAGACAATAGCAGGCGTAAAATGAAACCCTATTCAGAATAGGGGATAATGACATGAAAAAATTGTGACTGAGTGTGCAGTTATTAGCAATAAAAGCTGCTTCTACTGTACATTAATTGCATAATCTGAATGTTAAAGCCTAGTGCGTATGAAATACTGAATATAACAATGGTTTCAGATTTATTTTCTGTGAAAGCATTAGTTCTTCCAAGCCTCACTGGGCAATAGTCGAACATTTTTTTTATTGTACTTTTTTGCAGAGAGACTGCAGATTGTAGTAAAAATTTAAAAAAATCAAAATGGTGGCCCTGACTGCAATATAAACACTCCCTGGTTTTTTGGGGGTGGGGGGGTGGGGGTTGTTTGTTATTTGCAATTTGTGACACATATAAAGAAAAATGTCGGGAGTTTCAATTTCATTACCATTACAATGAAGTGGCTCTATTTTGTTCAGCTATTTTATTTTGGCTGCACTGCATGGAAAGGCTAATCACAATGAATACATAGACATCCAGTTTAAAAAAAAAAAGACATTCACAATTTCCATTTTTACACCATTTCCTAATATACAACTCTATCTCAGATGGAAGAGCACTTGAAGAAACCATTAGAATATTTTAGAGTTGATAGTGGACATCAGTCTGTAGGAAGTATATAAAATATGCAGCTTAAGGGCAATTCCCACAAAATCAGTGGCATGATGGATGCTCATCAGTTTACAACCTGCTTGCTATGGTAATTAGGAATACTAATACTAATAATAATAATGCAAATTGAAGTTGAGTGACTGGAAAAAGAAATTGTGTGTTGTCCCGATTTTAATTGGAGCCCTTGGAGCAATACCTAAAGCAATACCTCCCTATGTAGAAATTCTAAATTTACTGGACTCTACAAAAATCCACCCTACTTGGAACAGCTTATATCCTCCGACGTTACTTTAACAGTTCCTAGGTCCTTGGTTAGGACTTGAGCTGTTGAGCTACCAATCAGCCCGAAAGGCTGTGAATCTCAGAAAAGATTAACCACAGAATAATAATAATAATAACCAGCCCCAAAGGCTGTAATCTCAGAAAAGATTAACCACAGAATAATAATAATAATAACCAGCCCCAAAGGCTGTAATCTCAGAAAAGATTAACCACAGAATAATAATAATAATAACAACAATAATAACAACAACAACAACAATAATAATAATATAGGGAAAACTAGATGGCCTCTCCTTCCTATAACATGATCCTCAAGGATTCTCTACATTATCTCAGCTTAAATGTCATGCAGAAGGGCATACTTTGGGAGGATGGGGACCTTTGGGCTACAGGTTCCAGTGCACAGAGATATTCTGCCCTTTTATTTATAGCATGTTGGTTTTCCATTTACATTTACCAGAATAATTTAAACCAAAGGATGTGAGCCTTTGGTGTCAGGGGTCAACTTCAAGCTTTTCCAGACATATTGGTGCCCTTAGATCCATCTTACCTACCTATGGACCATGTGCTCCATCAATTCCATTTGGGAGCCTTGAGCATACTTGGAAATGACAATTAGAAATCTTCCACAGTCCATTTCTGAATATTTAAAAGAATAGTACAGACTTTATAAGCCTATATAAGAAACATCTTTGCCAATATATCTATCCCATTCAATGAATACAAAACGAGCACTGCATGTTCCAATGGGCCATACCTCTCAATATGGCAATAATGGGAACCCATATTTCTGTGCAATTTACCTTACAAATATGCTTGATATATGGTACAGTGACATTGATCCTTTATTAACTCCATTTAAAATAATGATTTGAGGCAGCAGAGTAGATTCCGCCCTGCATGTTAACCTAACTTTTCTTTCTCTCCAGGAATTTACATATATACTGTAGAGAAATATCTGCACAATTTACATTTTACAAATGCAAATAATGAATCTGGGGAACTGGAAATCAAGATAAATGAGTAAAGAGTTTAAAATGTCTGAAGAAGATCATCTGATTTTTCCATATTCAGTCTGTGCAAGTTACTCGGGATTCATTTCAAAATGAAGAAATAAGCAGGTTCCAACCAGGTCAAATTGGTTAAGACTGAGTTAATTTGAAATGTATTTTTCAAATAAAACTTTTGACCTTTAATTAAACAGAACAGGAACCATGATAGAGAAACAGAGAGACAGGTATGCTTCATACGAATATAAAGTTTTACACGACAGTTTCAATAAAGGATGGCCATATTTTATTATAATTGTCAGCACCTAATCTATATCTGGAAACCATTCATAAATTATTGTAAGTAACATCATATCTTCAATCTTTTGAACAATTGGGGCCATCAATAAGTTATTATTGAGAAGCCTCAGAAGCCATTCAGTTGCTTCAGTTGAAGGAGGGGGTAGCAGGGATAGTAAACTCTTCAATGGATGTTAATCCTGACATGTTTCAGCAAAAAGCTTCCAAGGGTTTCACTGAAAAGGTTTTTAAAAATGATTTCTCTGGTGTCCCTTTTAAAGCAGAGAAGGCAAGAATGAAGAAAGGATAACATGGCGAATCTCCAAATTACTGCATTAAAAAAGAATTGAAGCTCTGTTGATAGAACCAATGCAAAAACCAACTTAAGCTTTAAAAAATGTCTCAAAAATAAGTTATTTTCCCTTTGCTTTTCTGGGATATCACATTTGACATCATCCTGAATTATACTCATTCACTTGTCTTTCAGCAGCTTTGTCATCTTTGACTACTGAGTTCTGTGAGAAACTAGTTGGGAAATTTGGCCTATCCTAGCAGCAATATTTTGGTGGAAGATCCATGTAATGGTACTGTTAGATCAGATGAGACAGACTCAGGCTCAGTGACAAACAATAGCTCTTTATTAGACAACTATTTACAAATCCAGTGCTGGCCTGTCTGACAGCCAGCCCTGTCAGATGGCTCAGCCAATCAGCTTTGAAAATTCTCCCGCCAGAATGGAGGACCTTGGTGGAGCCTATTGCTCCAGTCTCACTATGTCACAAATACAGCATGTGAGAAAGACTATGGGAGATAAGATGGAAAAATTCTGCCTAGGGAATGGTCAGATAAGAAATAGCATAGCCCCACAATTGCATTGTGGATGGAACAAGAGGCTCAGAAGGGATCCTATCTAAGAAAGGTTCTGTTCATGTAGTTTTACAATAAGCTAGAATTAATTTATCCACTTGCGTTTCCTGTCTAACTAACTGCTAAGGCTGACATCAATCTTGCAAATCTGAAGGTACAATTTTGCCACCATCACCTTTATAGTTAAGAGAACTTAGGAAGGCTCTCTTCTGCATCCCCTATCCCTCCCCACCCCTCCTGTCATTGTTGACTATGTTCTCCTATCTGACAGTTTCATAGGCAATATCTTTTCACTCCGTTTCCCAAGCTCTGATATGTTTGCCCCAGTGAAAAAGCCATTCCCAAGTACTTCATAGGCATAATGGATTTGATGCATTGCACTAAAATGGTTCTCTGCTTTGTCTGATCCACACGTTTGCTTCAGTGGAGTGATTTACTTGAAAGTTGGCCCAAATGAAGAATCCCTGTAAAGCTTTGGTCAGCTCTGATCTGTATAGCTGGGTCATCTAACAGAAAATGGCCTCTATTTTGAAACAAGTCTGCTTCCATTTGATTAGAACAAATCTACCAGTTTGGTCACATTGTGATTGATTCTAATTCAATCAAAGTTCAAAAGTCAACACGACACATATATCCTGAAAGCACTAATGTGCTGGAAAATATTTAAAAGTCAGCTCTGCTCTCAGTTCAGAAAATGTAACAATCGGCTATCACAAGCCCAAGCACATCACTACCTGGAAGTAACATTTAAAAGCTGCTCTCTTTTGCTTGGTGGGGATAAAAGTGCATGTTTTTAATTCATTTAGAGAATACTTAGCCTTTCAGAAAATATCCACTCAATGAGAGGTGATGCACATGTTTTTTACTTAAGGCAGAAAGTTAGAATCAATTATTTGCAAAAAGAGTCACTAATGGAGTCTGTGCATCTGGGCAGATTAAGCATCCTGGAAAATGGCAACAAAGGTATTCAATCTATTTTTGCTTTATTTATTCACTTTTTTAAAAAGGGCAGCCTTGAAGGCCTCCACAAGAGCTCAACTATTACCCTGGATGGGTATGAAATATTAGCAGGAAACAATGCATTCATCATAACTAGCAGGCTTACTTCTCATTCTCACCATATCCTATCTCATATGCTTTTCCTTCAGTTTACTCTTGACCTAGTTAAGGAGTTAATTAGGCATGCGTGTATATGACACCACTCTCTGAAGCAGCATCCTTTGGAGATAAGGATGGTATCTTATCTCCTGGGGTTCTGGAAAGCTTTCAAAATCTGATTTTGACCCTAGACCAAATTTGTTTGAGGTTCCTGTTTTGTTTTGTCATTTGGGATAATCTTTTAGTGTGTTTTTGTATACCTCCTTGTGTTCCCTGGAAATTTAAATGAATGACTGAATAAATTTAAAAAAAGATAGAAAAGAATATTTATTTCTCAAAGTTGGAAAGTTTACTTCAAGTCCAATACTGTGATCATAAGAACAACGAAGGAGTAGCCATCCTCCTTTTGCCAATGTTGGCCAAATATCTTCATCCGCAGGTGCATCTTGTATAGATTGAACTGAACTTCATATTGTGGCTCACTTCTTTTATGATGTTAAATAGTTTCTGTTGTGTACTCCTTCTTCTCAAGAGATCCAAATAGAACTCACTTTCTGCAAAACCAAAACCAAAAGAAATCTGTTCTGCAAATCGTCCCAATTTAGTCCTCCGGTTCCATCCATATTAGAGGACGCTGAATGACATTGGACTAAGCTTTCCATATCAGACTCCCGACAGCTGTATTGATCCACAATTCACAGAACTTCAAGGAGCCTGGCCTCTGGAGTTGTGGGAGTTGATGCCTAATACATCTGGATGGGATCAACTGGGTCTCCAGTATAAAAGCTGGTCTTATATAGCCTTTTATATTCTTCCTTTTATATTCCATTTATATTCTTCCTTCTCCTGGCAGGGCTCTTTTTTTTTTTTATATTGAAAAAGTTTTATTGGTTTTTACAATTTTCGAAAAGGGTAGGGTAAGGGATACAGAAACATATTAAGAACTTTCGCGTCGGGATCATTGGCCCTTCTAGGGCTTCATAATAAAACATTAAAAGAACATTTTTCCAAAAGTACTACAAGGTGAAAATAAGTACAAGATTCCTAAATTCTCCATTCTATGCTAGCAGTCGTGTACAAACATCCAGACATAAGGTTAAGCAATATTAATAGTAATTAAAAAAAAGCAAAGTTATTTTTTCAATCTAAGTCTCTTGGCAATTGTATCTTCTTTTTCTCCTCCCTGGCCCCCAGCGGGTGGGGCGGTGGCCCCCTCCGTCCCCCCTGGATCTTCCCCCAGGATAGAGGAATGTTTTTTAAGAAAGGCTTCCGCCTCAGCAACTGTTTTAATCCTTACTCTTCCTTCATCCCAGAACACCATCATCCCTTCCGGCATCACCCACTTAAACCAGATCCCATAGTCAAACAATTTTCTGGATAAGAAGGAATACCTCCTTCTCACCTCCCTAATCTTTTTTGGGATCTGCTTCAAGATGGTGACTTCCTTTTGTTGGTAAATTAACGCCCCCCCTCTCTGCGCCTTCAAAATTCCCTCTCTGGTTGACCTTCTAACAAATTTAATATGTATCTCTCTGGGTACTTCATTTATCCTGGCATATGCTGAATTTATTCTATAGACTAGGTCAATATCCCCCCTGATCTCATCTTTAGGTTTCTGTAAATAGTCTGCTAAAATTGTACTCATGAGATCAGGAAGGTATTCACCAGATTCTTCAGAAACATTCTGAAATCTTAAAAAATATGACATCCTTTCAAAATCCATCCTAGACATATGACCAGACAAATCTGCAATTTCAATGTTGACATTTTTAAGTTCTCCCTTTGCCCCAGCCAGCCCCCCTTCCAGCTCCTCAGTCTTCTGTGAATTCTCCAGCACTTGCTTCCGTGTTTCCAGAAGGTCCTCCTTAAAACTTTTATTATCAGCTCTCAAAGCTTTAATTTCCTGCACCAAAACTTGTAACACTGATTCCAAAGATGACATTCTTTGTTCCAATCCTGCCAATTCTGATTTTGATGCCATGGTAAACTGTTAAAGTCAGTGTCACTAAGATGGCGTTTTTAGGGTGGGGCCGTTGAGGCAAATCAGGAGCAAAACAGTTCAGGTGAAAGTTGCAAAAGAATTCAAGACCCAGCAGAGAAACACTTTTCACAGTCAAAATTTTTTAGCAAAGAAGGCACTCAGAGAAGGAATCAATTAATCCAGAAATTTCTTCATTAGTAGAGAGAGAGTCCATTTCACGAAGAGATGTTGGTAATTTTCCAAAGGTAAAAATAGTCATTCAGGAACAAAGGGAACCATCCTCCACCGCCCCGTCTGAGAGCCAGGAGGAGAAAATAACCCAAGAAAAATTGTATCAAGCCAGCCGGACTTAGATACATTGTAAGAAAATAAGCCGCAGATCACTTTCGCTTATTTCAATGCAGTCCGGAAACAAAGTATCTGCTTCCTCGCAACGAGGAGCCATTTCGGAACGCCGCTTTAAATCCGAGGGTTTTTTTTACCAACAAACACCCCCCTCTACGTTCTTTCAATCCAGGCTGCCAGCATAAATAATGTTGTAAATCACTCACTCTTCACCTCGCTGCCAAAGCCCCAGGGAGCCTTCCGACCCGCACGCTCAGTTCTTTTTAAATTCGCTGATCGTTACCGTCCTCCATTGGCGAAGGGGAACCCCCCCCCGCAGCATGTCTTCCTTCGCCTAAACCGAAGACAAGGGCCGTTTCCCAGCCGCCGCCAGGATAAACCAGCCCAGGCAAGCCAGTTTTACGGAGGGACCCCCAAAAAAGGGGGTGCCCCGCCCCGTTAGGGGCAGAAAAAAGAACAAAACGGCGGACGAACCCCAAGGTTCGTCCGTCGCCGCCGGGAACAGGAACAGGAACAGGAACGGCTCTTTTTCAACCCCAGAACCAATGTATTACATATCTCTTGATGCAGTAAATAGGATTCAGAAGACAATCTCCACTTTTTAGGTGGGGCAGGATATGAGGGGGGAATATTTTCCCTGTAAATTATGTAATGGGACAGGAGGGACTTTCTCTCTTTGAATGCATTCATTTATTCTTGGGAAATTATCAAGCATCCAGGAAATCAGGAGATTTAGTTAATTCAAATGAGCATAAAGATTTATTGCAAGCTTAAACTCTCTACAACTGATCATTAAGGGAAATGCAAGGGAGATAAGAGGTGGGCTGAACTTAGATCTCTTGCGGGCGCTAAGGGACTCATGCCTTATGACATGTTTGGCCTCTCCCTCAGGCTCAGCCTAATCATCTCCTACAGAAATATATTCTTCATAGTCCTAGATACATTTGAAGACCATGTTGGAAAAGAGATATAATGATTATTGCACCCAAACAACTTAGATCCAAAAATATACTATGATAGATGCCATGGTAGAATTAATTCTTGATATATTATCTTAACTCTCATTCAGTGTATCTCAACCTCAGCAATTTTAAAAATTATTGATTTGTTTTGTATATATTTTTATTGATTTAATATTTTTCTTGATTTATAATTTTAGAATTGCATTGAAGATGTCCAGAGTCATTTAATTGAGTTGGACGGTTAAAGAAATTGAATAAAAAATAAATAAAATGTATGGACTGCATCTACTATTTCTTAACATGCTGGCTGGGAAACTCTGGAAGTTGAAGTTCATACAGTACTTCTTAAAGTTTCTGAGGTGGAGAAACACTGATCTAAATGCAGGCTAGATTTAAAGGAATATTTTGAAACCCCACGCTATAGGGTGATAGCCATCATTTCAATTTATGTTTGTAATAATCTTGTAGCAGCTCTTATGCCTGGTGGTCATATCATCTGAATTTTTGATCAGTACAAAATGTTATTTAACAGAAAAGTGTGTCTGCTTTACTTTCCCTAGGGTATCACAGATTATAACATTAAAAATGACTATAAACATGAGACTTTGAATTTATTACATCTAGAATGATATTTTGACAGTTGACCTTAGTTCTCCTTGAGATTGGAAAAGGATCTTTGATGAAAGCAAACTAAACTTTAAGATGCTCAAACACTTCTTTCTTTTAGCTTCCTTCTCTTAGCACAGATACCTTCACATCTTTGTTTAAAAGGTTCATCTTCAATTAGCAACTCTTATTATTATTTTTTCTTTGCACTGTGAAGCGGAATATAAGTCTAAGTGCTATTGCTATTATTTAATAGCACTAGTTTAATCCATTTAGACTAAAAACTGCAGAAGCATAGAGGTCACCTGGGCAATTTTCTGCAATATAATGGAATGATTAAAGAGATTAGAATTATCTCTACATTTGATCTCTATATAGAAAATGAGATGTAAAAAATTAATATATGTGAATCCATATTACTTTTTTCTTAGTGACAATGATTCTAGTAGAAACCACAGGGATGACACATGCATCATCATGCAAATGAAGGGAAGTACTGTATGTAGCGTGCATCTGACATGTTATGCAAATGATGTTCAAATATAATTTTAATAATTTGCTTGATGGTATTATGATGGAGTGACCCCCATGGATTCTCTTTTCTCTGGCTGTCTCTAGTAGAAAATTTTGATAGTTATAAAAAGGAAACCAATTGTTACCTTTTTAATGTGTTGTTTTTGTATCTTATTGCCAGAGACCAGAAGATGGGAAAACTTATGGAGTTTCTATCATATGAAAAAAAAAGACTACTTTTTTCTTTATGTATTTTGAGATGAGTTTATTGGGAGGTTAAAAAAAGACACCTCTTTTTTTCCCTCCTAATTAAAAGACACCTCCGGCACCTCAAGCAACAAAGTATCTTCTATGGCAGGGGTCCCCAACCTTTGCAACTTTAAGTCTGAAGGACTTCAGCTCCCAGAATTCTCCAGCCAGCTTTGCTGGCTGGAGAATTCTGGGAGCTGAAGTCCTTCAGACTTAAAGTTGCAAAGGTTGGCGACCCCTGTTCTATGGGACCTGAAGCCAAATCACCCATCAAGCACAAATTCGTGGTTATTGTTATTTCCTTGTTTCTTAGTTTCTTTTTTTAGGGATGCAATCTTGTATTTACTCCCCTTCCCCAAGAAGACCCACTGAAATGAACATAGTGGAACCTTGAAACTACTTGAAGGTACTGTATTTTTCAGATTATAAAACGCACCTTTTTTCCTCTAAAAAGAGGTTGAAAATCTGGGTGCGTCTTATACATTGAATACAGCATTTTTGTGCCTCCCGAAACCCCACCCCTTCACCAAAATGACTGTGCATAGTAATAGAAGCTTTCAGAGACCTCCTGGGGGCTAGGGAGGGCAGAAATGAGCCTAAAACGGGCTGCTTTTTGCCCCCCAGCAGCACTCTATAAGCCTCCATAAGGCTATGCGTGCAATTATTTTGACATAAAAATGGCCCGTTTTTGTGAAAAACAGGCTGGGTTTTTTGCTCATTTTTGCCCCCCACCCCCACCCCTCAGGGGCACTCTGCAAGCCCCCCCAAGACTATTCATGCCTTTTATTTGAAAAAAAAACCGGGTCCGTTTTTGCAAAAAAGGGCCATTTTGGGGAGGTTTCCAGAGTGTAAAAAAACTTTTTTTTTCCTTTCGGAAGGCTGTTTAGTTGCTTGGCAAATTTAAGACTTGTGGACTTCAACTCCCAGAATTCTCCAGCCAGCATAGCTTATGGACATAGCTGGCTGGAGAATTCTGGGAATTAAAGTCCACAAGTCTTAAAGTTGCCAAATTTGGGAACCCCTGAGTTAGAGGGATTGATGAGAATTACATTGATCAAGTGCTGTGCCATCAGAAACAAAGTTTTAAGTGCCACAGCGATTTCCTTCTCCAGCACATGGGAACACCTGGAAACATCTACCTACCTACCTACTGTATTTCTCTCTCTTCTCCTCTGTATCTACCTATATACCTATCTAACTTCTCTCTCTCTCTTTCTCCCTACCTCAGGGATCGGTCCTCTCGCCACTCCTGTTCAACACATATATGAAGCCGCTGGGTGAGATCATCCGTGGTTTTGGGGTAGAGTACCATCTCTACGCTGACGATACGCAGCTGTATGTATCTACCCCAAACCACCCCAACAATGCCGGCGAGGTGATGTGCCGGTGTCTGGAAGCCGTGCAGGCCTGGATGGGAAGGAACAGACTCAGACTCAACCTGTCCAAGACCGAATGGCTGTGGTTCCCGGCATCCCGGTACAACCAGCTGACTCCATCACTGGCCATAGGGGGCGAACATCTGACCCTTGTGGATGGGGCACGCAACTTGGGCGTCCTCCTTGTTGCACAGCTGTCCATGGAAGATCAAGTGATGGCTGTAGCCAGGAGGGCGTTTTACCAGGTTCGCCAGTTGCGTCCCCTATTGGACCGGGATGCCCTTTGCACAGTCACTCATGCACTCGTGACATCCCGACTGCACTACTGCAATGCTCTCTACATGGGGCTCCCCTTGAGGTGCACCCGAAACTACAGCTTGTCCAGAATGCGGCCGCGCGGGCAGTTATGGGAACCTCTAGGTTTGCCCATGTAACACCACTCCTGCGCGAGCTGCACTGGCTGCCTGTTGTCTTTTGGGTGCGCTTCAAGGTGTTGATTATCATCTTTAAAGCGCTCCATGGCTCGGGACCTAGCTATCTGCAGGATCACATCCTGCCCCAAACATCCCTTCGGCTGATTCGCTCCCACAGAGAGGGGCTTGTCCGGGTGCCGTCCACTAGGCTATGCCAGCGGGCGACGCCCAGGGGAAGGGCCTTTTCTGTGGCGGGCGTGACCCTCTGGAACGACCTTCCCCCCGAAATTAGAACAACTATGGATCTCCGCTCTTTCCGTCAAAAACTAAAAACTTACTTCTTCTGCCTGGCCGGCTTGGGTTATTGACCCATCTACCTCAAGCTGAATATTCAAACTGTTTTATTAGGGATTTTTAGAGGTATTAGTTTTAGACAGTCTGGGATTTTAGCGCAGGGTCTAGGTTTAATTTATTTTAAATTGTATTATAATGTCTGTTGATTTTATATATGTATTTTTAATTCCCTGTGCACCGCCTCGAGTCCCTTCGGGGAGAGAGAGAGGTTTACAAATTAAATTATTATTATTATTAATATTACCTATTAACTGTATTTCTCTCTCTATTTTTCTCTCTCTATTCCTCTACCTACCTACCTATGTACACTGTCTCTCTCCCTACCTACTCTATTTCTCTTTCCCCCCTCTATCTACCTACCTATCTACACACACTCTCTTTCCCTACCTACTGTATTTCTCTCTCTGTCTCTCTCTTCCTCTACCTATATACCTACCTACCTTCTCTCTCTCTCTCCTTACCTATCTACTGTATTTCTCTCTATTTTTCTCTCTCTATTCCTCCACCCATCTACCTATCTACACACTCTCTCTCCCTACCTACTGTATTTTTCTCTCACCCCCTCTATCTACCTATATATCTACCTACCTTCTCTCTCCCCCCATCTACCTACTGTATTTCCCTCTCTCTCTCTCTCTCTCTCTCTCTCTCTCTCTCTCTCTCTCTCTCTCTCTCTCTCTCTCTCTCTCTCTCTCTTTCTCTCTCTCTCTCTCTCCCTCTCTCTCTCTTTCTCCCTACCTATTGTATTTCTCTCTCTTTCTCTCCCTCTCTATCCCTCTACTTTTAAAAAAAAAAATGCCTCTTCAAAACCTGGGTGCATCTTATACTCTGGTGCATCTTATACTCCGAAAAATAAGGTAGCTTCTTCAATCTCCAATCCTTTTGCCTTGCAATATGAAGTGCTACTCAGCTCTATAAGGTTACCTTTGTGATTTACATTACTAGAGATTTCAATGTATTGTTTCTTTAAGGGCAAGGGTTAAATTAATTAACACAATAGTAACATGTAGTATGAAGCATACCTTCTCCTCCCCTGGATTTCAGAAAGACCATGTGAAATATCTATGAAAATTATCAGTCATCCAGGTCATGGTTGTCCCAAAGGTGCTCCCCCACCCCGCCAGCCCCCCGCCAAGAGGCAACTAGACTTTCTGGTTTTTCTTTGAACACATTTCGCTTCTTATCCAAGAAGCTTCTTCAGCTCTGACTGGATGGTCCGAGTATGCAATACAATGCAGTGAGCCATGTGCAGATCTATACTTTGGGGAAATGAAACAACCACTTCATAAATGCATGGCACAACACAGGAGAACAAACACATCAGGACTAGATTAAGCAGTCCATTTGCATTTAAAAGATACAGGGCACTCTTTTGAAGACAACGAAGTCCATATTTTGGACAGAGGGGATCGCTGTTTTGAAAGAGGGGTTAAAGAGCCATTTATGTCAAAAATTGAACAGTCCTGTCTCAACAGAGGAAGAGGGATATGACATCATCTATCTCCAAATTACAACACAGTCCTTTCAACATTTCCAAGAAGACTTCACACCAATTTGCAATGACCAGCTCTCTGCAAGGAGTATAAATCAGGGGTGTAAATTCTCCAGTTCTGGAGAAACAGTAGTGGAAATTTTGAGTAGTTTGGAGAACCAGCAAATACCACCTCTGGCTGGCTCCAGAGTGGGGTGGGAATGGAGATTTTGCAATATCATTCACCCTGGAGTAGGGTGGGAATGGCATTTTTGCAGTATCCTTCCCCTACCATGCAATAGTCTACATCTGGAACAGAACCTGAAAATATACAGAAGACTTCTCATAAAGCACTTTAAAAACTGTTCCCTCTTGGTTTTCTGATGCTTTGTGATGGATAGTCTTATTTTTTTGTTTGAGAACAGTCTGGTCTCTAATTATGCCTTTGGCAGCACCAGCTCACCTTTTAAATTATGGTCTCCTCCCCCCATATTCCAAATTTATAAACAGAAACTGCCTTCTATCCTAATAGTTTTAATATTTCAACAGTATCAAAAAAGACTCCTCAATTGAATCTGGATATAAAAGATTTTAATCAAGAGATTGTCTTCTTTCTGATTATATAAAGATATGTAAGTGAGCTCTTCTCTCTTTGAAAAGCAAGTCTTATTTTCAAAGGAACAAATACAGGTCATACTGTTCTGCAATGCAGTATTTTGCCCATTACACATTTAAAATGTACACAAGCCATACGAATCCAGCCAGAGGAGAAAAGGGCAAAATCTGTAGACCTCAAATATGATGCAATATTTAAAAGTTCATGTAATTACTCAGGTTGCTTTGAGTTTAATTTTTGAGATTTTTAAATTTTTGATCTGATGATAATTTCCCAATTAAAAGGGTCTAATATTTGCCTTGACTTGTGTTAACAACCAATCTAGTTAAAAGCAAGAAATAGTAAAGTATAGCTAGAAGATCTGGCTGGAAAACATAATTGAGGCTTTGAATAGCAAGCAAGAGGATTGAGCCATGGTGGCACAGTGGTTAGAGTGCAGAGCTTCAGGCTTCTCTGCTAACTGCTGGCTGCCTGCAATTTGGCAGTTCAAATCTCACCAGGCTCAAGGTAGACTTAGCCTTCCATCCTTCTGAGATAGGTACAATGAGGACTAAGATTGCTGACTCTGTAAACTGTTTAGAGAGGGCTGTAAAGCACTGTGAAGCGGTATATATGGGTAAGTCTAAATGCTATTGCTACTGTTATTCATTCTAAGAAAAGATCCAGTCTGCTCTTTACCAGAAAGCAGAAAATTGTTACCAGAATATCCCAGGCCAGTACATACATTTATTTCACCGAATGCTTGAAAGATTACAATGCAATCTATCTGAATGTCAAGGGCATTATTTGTTCATTAAAGAAAATAAACTCTGAGATTTTGCAAGCTGTCAGAAAATATCATGGGATTTTTCCAAGAAAGTGTTAATAAAGTCATGGCTTCATTTACTCTATTGATCCAGACCTTTCACTGTGACATAGGAACCTGCTGGGGCAGTCCATTGGTTTTTCTAAACCGGGGTAGCTTACAAGTAGCAATTCTCCAAGGTTTCAGGATGAATAATTACTCCAGTGCCTGGAGAAATTTGAAATATTTTCCATTCAAAACATTTCTTCTGTCCTTAGGCTACAGCCATTCCCTCCAGAACAACTAGTTGAATGAATATATAAGGTTTGGTGTATTTGAGTGGACACAGATGCCTGGATTTGACAAATGGATGTAATCTAAAAGAATCTACAGTTCAAAGATTGGATGGGTTTTTTTAACACCTCAAAATACAATAACTTGAGAGTTCCAGGTGTAAATGGATCATCACAGATAGAACTTGTGTATCCCTTCCAATGAAATTCTGGGGGGTAATCCAATCATGGATTCAGAATTTCAGCCAAACTGTTCCACTCAGTTGGTACTTTGTCAATTTCTGAACATTTTGCTAATGTTCAATGCTTCACACTGGAGCCGATCCTTTTTTGGATCTAATTTCAGTATTTTACATTGAATAGCAATTTGGCCATTTGCTATCGATGCTGAATAACACTTTCTGGACTTCATGGTCTATGTGCATGATTGGTGCAAATTTATTCTTTCACAATATTGCATGTCAGACTTCAATTTTGGGAATTTACTTTGGGAAAACTTCCCATTCCTAATGTCAACTCTGAAGCGAACCTGGCTGAAGCCATCTTGGGCTGCCAAAGTTGCCACAAAGCCTGAGAAAGGAGGGGGAAAGCCTGCCAGCTGTATTCATTGGACCATGTGACTTGTGACACTGTGGGAAGGGAAATGTCTCATTCTTTTAATTAGGGCAGGGGTGTCCAAACTTGGGAACTTTAAGACTTGTGGACTTCAACTCCCAGAAGTCTGGATGTTGAAGTCCACAAGTCTTAAAGTTCCCAAGTTTGGACATCCCTGAATTAGGGGAAAACCATGGGAACCTTCACTGGTTATGCCGATATGATGTATCCAATAAACATGTTCTTAGATGGATCTACCTGCCTCAGAGTTCTGCTTTCAGTGGGAGCATTACTCAGAATGCTGACACCTAGATTAATACTGTTTTATGTTAATGAGGGATATCCCTGCATTCAGTCATATAGCATATTGTTTTAAATGTAAGTGGTTTTGTGCTTGGTTTGTTTTACTGTTAGCATTTACTTATTGATTTGACTGATGTCAGTCTGCAATCACTGTATTTTTCAAATTTTTACAATACCTTTGTAAAGGAAACATCATTATCATCACAGCATCTTTTATTTTTGTTGTTTTATTCTCTTTTTTCCTTTTCTTCCTGTTTTTTCTATAGCATGGTTTTCTTTCTCCTCTGTGTATTCTATTTAAAGGCAAAAAAATGAAACTATTGAAATATAATAATATTATGTTTAAAATATTTTTATACTTTTGATTTTACTCATAGTTGACCAGGGTCACTTTTCAGAGTGTGATGGGTGCGTATAAATTTGATAAATAAATAGCTATACCCTTATTCTCCAGGTATCTGCTCAAAAAGCTTTCAAACAGAATTAAAAATAATCCCTGTTTCTTCTTTTAAATTGGCAACCTTTCCTACCCTGCCAAATAGCAGCAAGAGCTACATCCATATGTCTATCTTTTGTTAGAATCAATAACAAAGTTAGCAACAATCTACTCTTCAGTTTCTCAGGATGCAAAGGTTTGAGCAAACCTTTGGCATGCTTTTGCTATAACCTAACCCAAAGGACTATCACTAATTGCATTGATTTGGGGGGGGGGGGGGGAATGGAATGCAATGTCCAAATTAGAAATGGATTGTTATCAGCATTTTTTCACCTTTGCCGAACCCTCTGCCCATGTATCAGTGTCCATGTTCCAATAAAAGTAATTAAAAGATTCTAATATGCTTGAATCATCAGAAGGAGCTGTTTGAGAGAAAGATTAATATTCCCATGCAGCTTCATTGCTGTTGCCTTAAGTGCTGGACACTGACAAACAATTGCCTATAAAGACCCTGTCTGAGCTTTCCGAGCTATTTAATGCTTTGCTTTATTTTAATGCCATTGTTGATGGATTTCACTTTGCTATCCTGTCTGGAGCGATTAGGTTCAGGCCAGTGTTGAGCTGTAAATCCAACATGCCTGATCAAGGTGAACTTTTTGCCATGGATGTGATATGTGGAGGCATTATGTTTTCAAATTGTTCCACTGGCTCAGGGCTTTACATCTTATCCTATCTGAAAGATGATACACCTTCTACCGCCAGAACTGCGTGTCTCCTGGTATGTTTGCATGGCTCAGAAGAAGACTGGCATTTGGATTCACATGATTAAGAGCAGGGTGGATTTCCACTATCATGCTGCGAAGTATGCTTGGATACAAGCAGGTTAAGGAAATGTCATTTCCCCTCCACCCATCTCATTATCCTTGTGATAAAATAAAGGATTAAAATACTTTTATTTTAATACCCCAGGCTTCATCAATGGGATCTTTTTCAGCATGACTAGAAGGCAGTGGGGTGGCCTTGCAGCCTCATCTATTTACTGAAAATAGGGAAGGCAGAGGTTAATAATTCACTGCTGCATGCTGATGTTTTCTGGCTTCTTACTTGCTACCAAATGATTCATGTCACCTCTTGGGCAACCCTTGCTTGACAGCCTCATTCTCCAGATGCTATTATTTACACCTGATTGTCTTTTCTCCGTGAAAAGCTACCTTCTCTGAAAAAAATCACATCTCAATCACAACTGAAGAAGATTTAAGGCATTCTGCCCAGGAAGACAATTTATTTTGTTGTCTATTTATTTTTGTTAATCTCTACAATCAAAATCCATATTCTTCCATTTCACAAGGAAGCCAGTGCCTGGACATATTTAAACATTCTGTGAAGAGGAGTTGTTTGTCTTGTTTTCAGCAAAGATAGGTCTCTGTTTGTGCTGCTGTCCTCCTTCCATCAGTCAAATTTAACCAATTTTAAAGACGCTTGACCAGATAAATCTTCTGCAGATATTTGGAAAGATTAGAACATTATTTTCAGTATACATCTATCATTCATTTTCAGATCTCAGTCTAATTTCCTTCTCATCTTATTATAGCTGATGAAATCTTGCTGGTTTTGTTCACTTTGAGAAAGTAGAGGACAAGAAAAGAAGAAGATAAATCTTCTTTCCTGCCTCTAATATTTATAACCTGAGCCTAGTCAGCATTAATGTTTTAGAGAGATGGTGGTGGTGGCATTTATTAAGATGCTCCAGCTCTTCAGGGAGTTACTTTAAAATAGGTATCGTTCTGTGATAATGAGAGAGAGCAGAAGACCTGGAAGCAAAGGTCCTTCCTTAAACTTACCAGCTTCAGGGTTCTGAGTTGGTGCTTCCTGCCCCCCTCCCCCCCACACCCACCAAAAAAGCAATTATACTTTCCTGTTGTTGCTGAAGCACACCTCCCAGGAGTCTTTGCAAGCATAGCCAATGTCGACAAGTTAGGAAATGTGATTTATGAATCCCTGCAGACCACAGGTTCCCATTCTTGAAATGGAGACATTTGCTTGGATGATTGAGTGGTGTAAGGAGTGGATGTGCGTGCCCTAATCCCAGCATATACAGGTTGCTCTTGAGATCTGTTTATGATGACATGAGCAGGAATGTCTGGAGAGATCTTTGAAGCACTTTCCCATGAATGGCTTTATAACACACTGTAGAGTTCTATGCCTTTCATTGATGTCATTGTATGAACATCTTAAAAGAAAACATCCACATCTGTGGGAATGTGGAAAAAAGGACTTGTAGCCTTTTTTGAAATTTTTAACTGGTACCTAAGACTGATTCAGGGGTCTTGTTTAAGAAATTTAATTCTGTAATCCACACGACCAGATTAAGAAGCCTTCTAGAATGAGTGAGACAAAGTTCCTAGCTCTTCAGGAAAATCAAATCTACTGGCTCGAATAATGAAGTTTTAGGAAAAGATGCCAGCTGCCAGGCACAGAAATTTTTGTCTGATTCTTTTGCCATCTCTTCATGCTTTCTCTGTCACTATCTTTGCCTGGGGCACAGTCATCTTTTGTCACTTGATGTGTAGGAGCTATTCTACCATCAATAAGATGGGCACAGTTAACTGATTTACAACTCTATCCTATATTTGGCCCACTTTGCTGTATTTGGCCCACTTTGCTGTGGAAATGGGAATAGCATTTTCCTTCCTGCAAAAGTCTACAACATTAAAGATGCAAGGAGCCTGATTGGTTCATTTATAATATTGGTTCCCACTGTATAACCAATCTCTACCCTGGAGATTTTCTCCAGATCAACTGAAAATTCAATTTTCCAAGTCCTGCTTTCAACTGGAGCTTTGCCCTGTAAAGTATCTGCTACTTGAAGTAAGTTAATGACTTTGTTTGTTTGTTGCTTAAATTTATATTGTTTATATTGTTTTCTCATGCTTCAGGGGGGTTCTTTCACCTGGAAGCAATGAAGTGCCCCAGTTCAGGATCCAGATTAAAATATGTTGCTTTAAAGAGTTATGTTTCCAACCTTTTATTCTGACTCAACCATGAAAAATAGGAGTCCTGTCTAGATGTGAATGGGAAAAAGAGAAAGTCAATAGGGTATTCTTGCTTAAATGCCATACAGTACATTTGCTAAAGTGAGGCTTGGACAAGACTAGAAAGTTTGGTTAGGCAGGAGTGGGGAGTTGATACCTTTCAAGTGCCTGAGTAATAAGTCACTGATTTCCCTCCCCCATTAAGATTTTAGAATTGTAAATGAAAATGTTTTCCAAATATATATTGTATAACTAAATCTTTATTGACAAATACAGTGCAAACAAATGCCTCCCAATTTGAAAGAAATTATGGTATAATAAAAATTCTCCTGGCTTCTCTCAGCAGTGAATACACACACACACACACACACACACACACACACACACACCAACCAAAGTCTTCACTTGCCATGATGTATATCAATGTGAAATAGAACAAATAGCAATTGAAAATTGCTTTAAAGGGGCAGGGAGAACAAAAGTCATATTTTAAATAGCCCATTATGAAGAATCGTCTTCATGAGATGCCATAAAGTGCACGTTGGAACTTTTGACTGAAAGTTCAAACAACATTTCAGTGCTGCAAATGAGAAGTTGGGCAGGAAAAAAAACACCCTGCTTATCTCTCCAATAGCCAACCTCACATCAACCTTTTTTACGTGAGAGTTTGGGATTCAATTCTGTCTCACAAATTGAATTTAAGCAAAAGGATGTACCATTTCTGCCCTCTAAAAGTCTGTCCATTCTAATCACTGGAAGAAATCTAAACAACTGCTGAAATGCTTTCTGCACAGTTCTGCCCAGTGTGGCAACTGCCTCTTACTCTCCAAGCAAAATGTAGCATCGGTCTTTCTGTTCTTTGTACAGGCTGGAATAAAGTTTGCAAGGATACAGTGACCCGCACCTTTGTTTGCCATTCTGTAGAGAGCCTTAGGAAAGGGGTGCAAACGGGGGGCGTGGTTATGGCCGGATGAGGTGAGGACGTTTTCTCCACCTCGTAGGGCTTTTTTTTTACTAACAAATGTGGATTAAAGTGATTAAAACGCGCCGTTGGGAGCTGGAAATGTTTACAGATGTTTTGGAAGGTCGGTGTGACTTGTAAATTGCTTTTTCAAAGTGATTGAACAACCCGAACTGCTCGAATTTCAAAGTTTTGTTTCTCCGTGGAGCAGAGGGTTGGGCGAGCGGCCGAGGTAAGGGGGGTTACCCTTTGTCTTTGGCAAAGATCATTTGCATGCTTTTTGTCTCGCTACAAGGCTATAAACACAAGCTGAAGTTTAAGAAAGAAGGAAGTTGGTGATGGCATGTGGATTATAACTCCTTTGAACTTTTCAATTCTTTTAAAGTGGATTGTGTGAGCTGAACGTAGCGGACAAGCTTTTTGGATTACACTTAAAATGGAGGCTTAAAAGTTAAATAAACTGGGGAAGCTCTCCTAGGCTTTTTTTTTGGCTCCTTTGGTGCATTATAAGCCGGCTTAGCCTTATCTGATTTGGGACACTGTTTGCCCTTATTCTTTATAAAAGACCCTCTTGGCAAAGAAATATAAATATAAAGTTTGTCTTTGAACTGAAATGTCGACTCAACAGCCTTCAGAGCTGGAACGGATCTTTGGAGCTTTAAATACAATTGGCGAAAAGTTAACCGGACTGACGGATCATGTGGCGAATTTGACATTGGAAGTTCAAAAAGCTAAAGAACAGATAAGTGAATTGAATGTTAGTTTTGTAAAGCAAAACGCGGAGGTGAAATTTATTAAAGATGAAATTGAACAAATCCATGCACACGATGCACAAATTGATCGTAAGATGGAAGGAATTTTTTATAAAAACCAGCAACAAGATAAGAGAATTAGTCTTTTGGAGGAAGACGCTAGAAAATTCAATATTGTTATACGTAATATTCCAGAAAATAGATCGGATGATTTGAAGCAGAGGGTGCTAAAATGGTTGAATGATTTTGGATTTGAATATACAGCAGCAAATTTAGTAAGTGTTTTTAGAATTGGTTATAAGAGGCAAGGTGGAGCGATTAGAAATGTTTTAGTAAGATTTGCAAACCTTGGAGATAAACTAGAGGTCATGGCAAAAATAAGAGAACTGGAAGGTGTTCCTAAGTTTGAGGAGAAAGAAATCCAAGTTTTTCCGGATATTTCCAGGGAAGACAGAGCTTGGAGATATCATTTGAAACCAGTTACAAAGCTCTTGAGAGACAATGATATTAAGTACAATTGGAGGCCACTACAGCAACTTAAATTTTTTTATAAAGGAAGGATGCATACTATTACTCCAGAAACAGATGTATTAAGATTAATTCGGGGGCTTGGGCTGATTGAGAAAGAGGAAGATTTGGTAGAAATTAAAGATTATATGCTTAAGACGGGTGGAGTACAAGAGGAATCCCCAATTTTGGAAGAAAGAGGTGCAATTGGCGGCCAGGATCCCAAGAGTTTAAAGAGAAAAGAAATTTCCCCGGCAGTTTCTGAGTATAAGAAAATTCGTGAAGATACTGAACGAACGCCAGACAAGATGGAGGATCTTAGTAAAAAGCAGGAAGCTGAGTCCGGGGCGAAGCCAGTCTTGTCTTCTTTTTTTGAAAGTGGAATTTAAAGAACAGCCCGAAGAGGTGATCCGACCATCGGCACGTCCCACTCCCCCACACTCTTTATATAGAGGCGATATCTGATTGAGGATGTGGGGGATGAAGATTGCTTGTTATTTGTTGTGGTTGTTGTGTTTGATATTTGAGTTTTATGTTTATGTTGTTTGTTATATATTGTTTGTGGAGTTTTATGTTTTTGTATGTCTTTTTTGTTTGGTGTTTGGTGTGCACATAAAGGAAGAGGAGGGGTCAGGATTAAAAAAGTTACCGCTTAAATGCGGTTTATAAAAATAATGACATGGAACGTGAAGGGTACAGGCAATCATATAAAAAGGAAAAGATTGGAACTTAAATTTAAAAGGGATTCTCCAGATATATTATTTTTGCAGGAAACTCATCAAAAATCTGAGGATTTTAATAGAATGAATATTAAAGGTATGCAAATTTATGAAAAATCTTTTGGGACTTCCAAAGCTAGAGGAGTTGCGATATTGATATCAAATAGGGTATACTTTGAGAAAAAACAAGTAATTAGAGATGAGAAAGGCAGATATTTAATAATTATAGGGAATATTAACGAGCAAAAAGTGACATTGGTTAATTTATATTTACCGAATGAAAAACAAAAGGGATTTTTGGATAAAATTACTAAGATTTTGGAAACAGAAAGTGAAGGGAAAGTAATTGTGGCGGGAGATTTCAACCTAATTAGGGATAGAATTGATAGTAATAATCCCACCCGCTTTAGACAAACAAATAAAGGGGAAATTTTAAATAAATGGATGTTTCAAAACAGTGTGGCAGATGTTTGGAGAGAGTTGAAAGGCCCTGAAAGGGTGTATACATTTTGTTCTAAGGTACATAATACTTATTCAAGGATTGATTATATTTTTGTTTCTAAAGATTTGCTGAATAAAGTAGATAGAATAGATGTGGGAATTTTTAAGGATTCTGATCATGCAGAAGTTATGATGGAAATAGATTTTAATTTTGAGAAAAAGGAAAGAGGTTGGAGATATGATGAAAAATTGTACAAAAGGGAGGAGGATAAAATATGGATATTCAAAAAATGGAAGGAAAGTTGGGAATTGAATGATAATGAAGAGGTTAAATTTGAAATTGTTTGGGATACCATGAAAGCCATATTTAGAGGAGAAAGTATTAAATTGTCAAGCAGGAAATATAGAGAATACAAAGCTAAAATTGATCAGGATACAAGACAAATTAAGATATTGGAGAACCAATTCTCACTTACGAAAGATAAAAAATGTTTGGAGGAATTGACCTTATTAAAAACTAAATTGATAGAAGAAGATATTGAATTGGTTAAAAAAAATTTAAGATATTTGAATAGGGATTTTTTTGAATTTAGTAATAAAAATTCTAGGTTATTGGCAAAGATGGCGAAAAATAAAACTCAAAAGAGAGAAATTGGTTCTCTGATAGATGAAAAAGGTACAAGGTGTTATAAGAGATTGGAGAAATGTGAAGTAGCTAGGAATTTTTTTCAAAAATTATACTTAAAGAAATCAATTGATTTAGAAAAATTGAAGAATCATCTTGGAAAATATGGTATGAAAATAGATCAAACATACAAAGATTTGATGGAAAGAGATATAACACAGGAGGAAATCAACGAAATAATACAAGAGTTAAAATTAGGGAAGACCCCAGGAGAAGATGGATTACCTGCTGAATTTTATAAAGATTTCAAGGAACTAATAGTACCAAAACTGCAAAAATTATTCAATGGAATTTTACATGGTGGAGAAGTCCCGATGTCATGGAATAAGACAGTAATATCTATAATTCCTAAACCGGATAAAGATCTTGAGAGGATCGAGTCCTATCGACCTATTTCTTTAATCAACCAAGATGCTAAAATATTTACAGCTATTATAAGTAATAGATTAAATAGTTTTATAGACAAATATATAAGTTATAACCAAGTAGGGTTTGTTAAAGGTAGATATATGAGTGATATAATTAGAAGAGTATTGAATATTATAGATGTAGCAGAGAATAATGGAGATGAATTAGGTATAATATCGTTAGATATTTTTAAAGCTTTTGATTCTGTACAATGGGATATTATAAAAGTAATTATCGAGGCATTAGGCTTTGGTAATAAATTTATACATGTTATTTCAAAACTGTATCAAAAAAGTAGTGCAAAGGTAAAGGTGAATGGAACAATGACGGAAGAGATTAAATTGGAAGCAGGCACGAGACAAGGATGTCCCTTGTCTCCAACATTATTTTTGTTAGTTATGGAAGTTTTGATTAAATTGATAGAAGCAGATGAAGAGTTGGAAGGTTACAAGGGATATAAGATAAATTTGTATGCGGATGACACTTTGATTATTTTGAAAGATATAGAGAGAGATTTAAAGAGGATAAATAAACATTTGATAGAATTTGAAGAAATGACAGGTTTAAAGGTAAATTGGTCAAAATCTGAATTATTAATGAATAAAGATGGTAAGGAGTGGGAGAGTATGCAAGAACAATTTGGGATAAGAGCTAAGAATACATTGAAATACTTGGGGATAACACTTTCACTTAAAGTTAGAGAATTAAAAAAAATTAATTATGAGGTGATGTTGAAGGAAGTAGAGAAAAAGATAGATAAATATAAAGAGATAAAGTTGTCTTGGTTTGGTAGAATTGCAATGTGTAAAATGATGTTATTACCAAAGTTTAACTTTTTATTTGAGATGCTACCATTAAATTTGACAGAGAAAGATATAGAAGAATATCAGAAGAAATTAGATAAATTTTGTAATGGTGGGAAAAGACCAAGATTAATGAAGAAATTGTGGTATCAAAACCAAAAAGAGGGTGGATTGGGAATTCCCAATCTACTTAATTATTATCGGGCGTATAATATTAGAACTGTGATAAAAATACTTAAAGGTGGAGATGGTCATTGGGGAGATCTGGAGTTAAAAGATATTAAGAGATTTGGGTCTATATGGTTTTTAGATAGAGCAAAAACAAAAAAGACAATTAATAGTTATTGGTTAAAGGGGTTGAGTAAAACTTGGAATAAATTTGTTAAAAAATTGATTCCGGATATAACGTTTTTGGGAAAGACAACTGAAAGTTGGCCGATTAAAACTAATATAAGTCGGAACAAAGTAATTGAGGATGAAAATATAGGAAATATAGTAGATTGGTTAAGAGCTTTAGGAACTGAAAGTAGGAAGAAAAAAGTAATTCAAAAATTGGAGTTAAATTGGTTTGAAAAAATACAGGTAGAAAAATGGACTATGAAAGTAAGGGGAATATGTAACATAGATAGAAGTAAAACTAAATTTGAAAGTTTAGTATCTCAAATTATTAAAGATGAAACTGGGTTAAAAGGACTCGTCAGTAAGATATACAAGATTATAAACTTTGATGGAAATCCACAAATGGTAATGAAAAGGAATTGGGAGGAAGATCTAAAGATTAAAATATTGGATTTGGATTGGAACGAGAATTGGAAGAGTCGGATTATGAGGACTTTATCTATAAGGATTAAAGAACATAATTTTAAGGTTGTTTGGAAATGGTACTGGACCCCACTAAGATTATCATTGATAGATAAAAAAATGAGTGATAAATGTTGGAGATGTAATACGGAATTGGGAACTTATGAGCATATGTGGTATAAATGTGTGAAAATTAAAAAGTTTTGGCAGCAATTAGAAAGAACGATGTGTGAAATGATGAAAAGAATAATAATATTGAGACCAGAAACTATATTGTTATTGATAATTAATGAACCAGAGTTAACAAAACATGAGAAAGAACTGATTAGAATTATGATTATAATGGGTAGAATTGTAATAGCAAGATATTGGAAAATAGAGGTAAATATTAAAATAGAAGAATGGTACTGTGAAATGTGGAAATTAGCCTTAAATGATAAAATGACGTGTGATATTAAATTTAGAGAGGGGGTTTATAAAAACGATATCTTTTGGAAGACTTGGAAGCCATTTGTGGACTATGCACTTGGAACTTTGGACGTCTCGACGCCTGTACCGAGGGAACGTGGATTTTGGAGATCCTAAAGATAATAGATGATACTTGAAACCAACTCTTCCTTTTGTTTTGTATAGCACTGGGTGATATATTGTAAAACAGTATAAAAATTTCAATAAAAAAAAAAAATCAATCACAATGATTGGATTCATACCACATGTTTATAAGATACCCTATCTAGGTTCAGGTAATTTACATAATAAAGCCAGACAAACAATAAAGCTGAAGAAGTTAGTAGGAGGTGTTTTTTGGAACCCTGACACATGGCTAGCAAAATGTCAGCACATATTCACTCGTTCACCTGACTGTCATTCATCTATAAACCATGTTAATACAAGACTAAGAACTTAGATATATAACTTACTTAGTAAACCATATCTAAAAGTCTAATTCATAAACCAGCAATTGTCAAAACGGCAGTCTAAGAATCTAATAGGGAGTTTTGCTGTAGGGGTTTATATTAATGTATGCATTGTAGAACAAGAGCTGTGTTTGTCTGTGGTAGCCAAAAATCAAGAATCTTTATTGAAGGATAATATAAAATAAAATATATAGTATTTTGTTGCCTATTGTTTTGTTTGGATGGAATAATGGATCTTGTTAAGAGATGGGATGTTATTGAATTTAAAAGGTTACAACTCGAGATTTGGATAGTATGGGATATTTTTGGAATGATAAACTTAAGGTAAACTTAGATTTTAAAAATAATTATGTCAAGCAAGCTATTCTTAGATTATGGAGCAATTTTAAATTAGATTTTGCCTGAAAGCACCTTTGTATTTTTCAGCCCAAGAAACATTTTATCGATGAGAATGTTTAAGTAAACATAAATGATTAACTTATGATATATTAGAATACTGTCAAAGAGATTGTAAAATGTAATCAAGAGAAGGTTTGATAACAGAAATATACTCTTGTCAATGGTTTTCTTATGTACAACTGACAGAAAAGCTTAAAGCAAATAAAGTTTTTATGGTTTTGAATAAAAAAAAAAAAAAAAAAAAGGAAAGGGGTGCAAACACATCTCAATATCTATTGCATCTGTAGGGCATAAAAGGAGGCAAAGATATGATGCCACAAGAGTGTCATATTTATTTTTCAAAACCATTAAGCATTCTTTCTTTTTGTAAATCAATATAGTAAGTCTGATGGATAGATTGATATTTATTGTTTATGTGCATCAAGTAGGTGTCAACTCTTAGCAGCTACATATATAGGACATTGAACAATAGGGTTGGAAGGGACTTTGGAGGTCTCCTAGTCCAATCTCCTGCACAAGCAGGTTACCCTATATCAGTGATGGCTAACCTTTTTTGGCTCGCATGCCAAAAGCGGGGGGAATGCAGGGGGGTCGTGCATGGGTGTGCCACACCCATAATGCTATGTGCGCGACCCCCTGCTTTTGGCATGCTTTTCTCACCCTCCCCAGGCTCCAGAGGCTTTCTAGGATCCTGGGGAGGGTGAAAACAGCCTCCCCCACCACCTGCAGAGGCTTCAGGTAAGCTCCTGAAGAGGGAGAAAAATGGCCTCAAAAGAAGGCCTAAATCAGCTGGCCAGCGCACACATGCACGCTGGAGCTGACAAGGCAATGCCTCCCGTGCCCTAAGAAATGGTTCCACGTGCCACCTGTGGCACCTGTGCCATAGGTTAGCCATCACGGCCCTACATCATTCCAGACAAATGGTTGTCCAGGCTCTTTTTGAAACCCTCCAGTGATGGAATCAGAGGTGGTATTCAGCAGGTCCTGACCAGTTCTGGGGATCAGTTGTGGACATTTTGAGTAGTCTGGAGAACCGATAAATACCACCTCTGACTGGCCCCTGCCCCAGCTGATCAGGAGGGAATGGGGATTTTGCAGTATCCTTCCTCTGGAGTAGGGTGGGGATGGAGATTTTACAGTATCCTTCCCCTACCATGTCCACCAAGCCATGCCCACAGAACTGGTAGTAAAATATTTTGAATCCCCCCCACTGGATGGAACACCCACAACTTTTAGAGATAAGCCTCCAGAATACACAGTACATTTCCTCTATGAATATAGAAATTTCCTTTATGAAAATTTTTCTTTAACCTGAACCTTTTGGTCTTCTAATGGTAAACTATCTCCACTGTAATTGAGTCTATGACCTTTGTTCCTGGTTATGCTCTTCTTCTCTTCCTACCTTTCCCAGCATTAGAGCTTTCTCTAAAGAGCTTGATATTTGCATAATGTACTCAAAGAAGAATAATTTGAACCTGCTCGTTTGTGTGTGGGGTGAAAACTCTAAGTTGATTTGTTTGATGATCCATTTTTTCCTTGACTCTTCATGATATCTCAGGAGTCTTCTCCAACCTCAAAGTTCAAAAGCATCAATACTCTTCCTATCATACTTTTCAAAGTCTAGCTTTTATTTCCATAGAGGGCCAAAGGGAACACCTTTGCCTGCAATATTGTAATTTTTGTAGGTATAGATACAGTATTTGAATGCCTTTTCCAAAGCCTTCCTAGATGTTCTACCAAGTGCTAGTCTGCAGCTTATTTCTTGACTGATTGTTCCTTTTTTTCTTTTTCTTTTTTCCCTTTTATGTACACTGAGAGCATAGGCACCAAGTCACACTTGGCCAATAAAGAATTCTATTCTATTCTTTACTTTCAATGGCTCATCCTAAAAGACAGTACTATCTATGACTTCAGTATCTTCATAATCAGGTCTAAGGCTAATTGTTGTACCTATAGTCGTTTGCTTCTTCTTTTCTTCTTTATATTTCATTTTAGTTCCATTTTTTGTCGTGCGCCTTGATTTCTATTATTAGACCTTTCAGATCCTTTGCAGTTTCAGCTATTAGAGCAGTGTCATCAACATAGCATTAGCAATAACAATAGCACTTAGACTTAGGTATATACCGCTCCACATTGGTTTACAGCATTCTCTGAGCAGTTTACAATGTCAGCCCCCCAACAATATGGGTCCTCATTTTACTGACCTTGGAAGGATGGAAGTCAACCTTGAGCTGGTCCAACTTCTGGTGTGGGCAGAGTTAGCTTACAGTACTCCATTCTAAACACTGCATCACCATGATATAGCACAGATTATTGAAGTTTCTTCCTCCAGTTTTAAAACCTCACATATCTTTTTTTTAATTCATCATATAATCCAGAATAAATAAGAGGAGAGTATATAGCAAGGCTGTCAAATTCCCAGCCCGCAGACCAGATGCATCACATGCTGGCCATGCCCACATCCAGTTTAATGGGGGGGGGGGAGGAGGAAGTCCCGATACATATGTGACACCACCTTGACGACATGAGTTTGACACCCCTGGTATATAGCCTTCCATTACTTCTTCGCCATTGTAGAGCCAGCCTGTTTCACCATGTTCTGACCCTACTGTGGCTTTCTGATCTGTACATTGGTTCTCATGAGGACAATCAAATATTCCAGGATTCCTATTTTTCTAAGCACATTCCATAGCTTCATGCGATTGATATAATTAAAAGCCTTTCTATAATCAACGAAGCACATAGTGACTTCTTTTTTATATTCTTTGGCTTTCTCCATTCTCCAACCTGCGTGAGCAACAATGTCTCATGTTCCTTAGCCAGCTTGAACATCTGGCATTTCTTTTTCCATTTAGGACTCTAATTTGCAATCAGATGATCTTAAGCATAATTTTGCTAGCATGTGAAATGAAGGATATAGTAGAATACTTTGCTCACTCCATTAAGTAGCTTTTTTTGGCATTGGAACGTAGATTAGAAAGTCAAAGCCCTAGAGATACTCAACTGAACACACTGAAAAGGAATGCTCTATTATGTTTGGTGGGAGGGGGAGCTGTTATAGGGAAGTAAAATCCACTGGGATTCTCCCATTCAGCTCCCATAGCTCTTGGGGCATCTATTTTGTATTATCTAGAGAGAAAGGAAGAACAAAAGGTGGTGTCACAATACAAAACTAATAGGACTTCCACACTATATATTACGCAGCCAACACAGATGTATATTTGGGCAGATGTGTTGCCTATGAAGGCTGGGAGAAACTGCATAAATCTCTTAAAGTGAGTCTAAAACATGATTCTACTGATTCCCTCTTAGGGTGTAAATGGGAACACAGCACTGACACAAACAATAGTCATCTGGATTACCAGCAGGACTCTTTCCTCAGGAGCCAACACTTTATTTTAATGCTTGAAAAGTTCATTTTCTCTCTGTTTCTATTCTAAGCTCCACAAATGTGTTATATTTCACTCATCCATCTTTCTGCTCTATGGACCAGTGGCAGCTGCAATGGAGGAGGGAGAGGGGATAATTTTGCATCCATGTGCTGCTTGCACAAATGCAGCTTTGGATGCTCGCACACTTGCTGCCACTTGTGCTGCCTTGTTCCCAATGGGCCATGGACTGGGGAGTAGATACCTCTGTTATATTTCAAACCTGAAGCTATAAGAACCAGTATAGTACTTAGTTAAGTATTGGGCTGAATGACTGTTCATCTCACTGAGATTTTTCCTCTGATCTCACCTTTGCTGCTGTGCTGCAAAATAATTGTAAGTTCAGCTCAATCACAGTAAGTGAGTGGCTCTGAGAGCTTTGGATGGTCTTTGCGCACACAGAAGCCACTTCTGGTGAGAGGGCTTCTGTTATAACTTCCTTTATGACACTTCAACCAGAATGGTTGAAGCACCATATTAAATTGAACTGGTCTTTTAATTCAGATATAGATTAGCAAAGTAGGAAGGGATCTTGTTAGGTCATCTAGTCCAATACCCTGCCCAAGCAGGAGTCCTTACACCATTTATGACAGATGGCAGTCCAGTCTCTTCTTGAAAGCTTTCAGGAATGAAACTCCCACAACTTCTGAAGCCAAGCTGTTCCATTGGTGGTTTGCTCTCACTATCAGAAAATTTGTCCAATTTAAGATTGCTCACCAAAGCAACATCTCTTATATCTAATTGTAATTATACTTGTAAATAAACAAGCCAATGTAACTTCTCACTTTCTCCTTATTCTCATTTGAACTGATATAAACGAAGGATAGTTTTACAAGTGCATAAGAGATGTATGCTTTGGTGACCTTTTGCTTTTGCCTTTTTCTTCATTGATTTCTCCTTGTGCATACAATAATACATATTCTTCCAAAAAGATGGGAAAGTATTCAGTATATAATTAGAGGCTGGAATGATTACATTTATCTAAATGTATATTAAATAAATTTATGTACAATGGTTGTCCTTGTCTCAGTCATTATTTTTTTGGAATGTGTCCCTAACAAGGGAAAATATGGTGCAGTGAGATAGCCCTTCATTAGAAATGAAGAAAATTTCCATTGGCTAAATCAGACCATTGAGTTCTCCACCTGACATGCTCAACACAATTTCACCCTCCAAATATTTCCAATTATATCTGTCACAGTCATTTGTGAAAGGATATGCTAGCTAGGCTAGTGGGCACTACAGCCAACATCTTTGGAAGGGTACAGATGGTCTTGCCTTGCTTTACCGTGATAACAGAAGCTTTTTGAAGATTATAATTCTTTTTTGGTCCTATGGGAAGGTATAGGGGACCAAGCCAGGGGTGGGTTCTGGCTGGCGCTACTGCCAGTTTGCTCATGCACACACTGTATGCGCACTGTGTGCGCATGCACAGTTCAATAGAAATTGTTCTGCGCATGTGCAGAACTAAAAAACAAGATGTTGCCAACTGCACCAACCGTGGAACCGGTTTGGGGCCATGGTGGGCCAGGGTCACTACCAGTTCTAGCGACCCAGCCCACCATAGCACTACCAGTTGTCCAAACCGGACTGAACTGGTAGGAACCCACCACTGGACCAAGCCTGAAATTTTACATATTCAGAGAGGGTTTTTCCCGCCCACCTCACTAAGTTTGAGTGATGTATCTTAAATACTTCTGCCTGGACTGCAGAATGAAAATTGAAGAGACTGCATTTCTTAGAAACCTTTGTCTTAAAAAACAGCCAAGGAAGGGTACATGGGAGAAATCTATTGATGAAAAACAAAGCTGATCTCTTCATTGCTTTGACCCCTCTGGTTCAAAGCTCTCAGAAATAATATCTAGCTCTTGGAAATGTAAGATGATGAATCAATATGAAACTAATCTTATTTGAGAGCGAAAAGGCGGAGAATGGAATGCCTTATTTGCCTGCTTTGCTAAGGGATCCCATTCCGCCAATCTCCTGCCTTTGCAGTTAATTCGCTTTTTTCAGACTCATGGGAAAGTCTCGGGTGAGTACTGTATTTCCATCTTAAAGATTTTCATGTCAGGGTGAAATACAAAACCTGCTGAAACTCATCAACCAGTAGCTAAATTAAATGATGAAGGAGACCGAGGCTTTTCATCCGTCACTTGATCTGGAAACTGCCACTGCCTATTATTGTCACTATGTCATCTGATACAGGTGATAAGCATGTTAAAGAACCCTTAAGAACGAAGTGTCAGAAAACAAGATGTAGCATATCATTAAGTGCATGGAGACTTCTTTTGCTCACCACCTATTCTCCTTTTACTAGTCATGTATATATGTAACAATGTCTTGAAGTCAAGTCTTAAATCAAGTATGTCTCCTGGTGAAGACACACATGTAATATTTGTTTGCAACGGTTATGGAAATAGCTTTCCGTTGTCTTCTGAGATGCTTTTCCCAATTTCCCAGTCTAATCTACGTACATCCTTAGTATTTTCTGGAGGTCTCCTATCCCAGTACAATCCTGTGTAGTTCTAGACAAGCCAAGATCAATATGGAATGGTCACCTAGCCCCAGACAGTAAGCATTGTTCCCTAATGCCAGATTCAACATTGATAGTATAGGGGAAGAAGCTATAGCTGAGAGAATAATATCATTTCAATGAAAATTTGACATGGTTAAATGTATTCAGTTAAACAATTGATATACTTCAAGGAAGCTCTAGAACAGAGTTGAGAAAATCCATCTAAATATGAAATTCTGTATAGCAGTTGGCTATCATAACAGACAATATTCTACAGGATGAGCTAATTTTTGATTGTTAATATCAGTTGCTTCACATGTTCAATCATGGGCAATCACTATTATGGGCAAATGGCTGGCTGATCTCTTTAAAGAAAACTCCAGTGATGGAGTACTTGCAGTGTGACTTCAGAAGGCAGGCTGTTCCACTGCTTAATAACTCTCATGGTCAGGAAATTTCTCTTTATTTCAAGTTTGGACCTCTCACTGTAGAGCTTCTACCTATTGTCTTTTCCTCAGATATTCTGAAGAATGAATCTACATCCCTATTCCTGTGACTGCCTGTTATGTATTGAAAGGCTTCTATCATATCTCCCTTAACCTTCTCTTTTTAGCCAAACATTGCATGCTTCATTAACTGTTTTCCATAGGATTTATATCCAAGCAGGGGTGGGTTTCTGCAGGTTCGCACCTACTCGCGAGAACCGGTTGGTGAAATTTAGAGAACCGGTGAGAGGGGGTTCCACCGGCGTACCTGGAAGTAAATCTGGCCCGCCGCTGCCAGTGACCCAACAGGAAGGAAAGGAAAGGAAGGAAAAAAGGAAGGAAGAAAGGAAAGAAAGGAAAGAAAGAAAAGAAAGAAAGAAAGAATTTATCATCACAATTGAGTCCAAAATTTTGGTTGCTAAGCAAGAGCATTGTTAAATGAGTTTCACCACATTTTAAAAGGTGGCCACTCCCACCCTGTCACATGACTGCCAAGCCACGCCCACAAAATAGGCCACACCTACAGAGTAGGTTCTAAAAAATTTGAAACCCACCCCTGTATCCAAGCCTCTTACAATGCCCTGATGCCCTCTTTCCAGTTTCTCATCATCCTTTTCCTACTGTGGCAACCATAACTGGACACAATATTCTAGCTATGGTCTGACCAGAGCAACATCATACCGTACTATCACTTCCTGTAATCTTGCATCAAACCTTTGTTGATGAAGCCAAAAACTACAATGGCTTTTTTCTTCTTGACTCTTGAATCTGTCTTCTGGCATGTTAGCTATCCTCTCTTTACTCTAGTTTTGTGTTATCCACAAATTTTATGAGTATCCCTTCTATTCCCACATCAAAGTTATTAATTCATCTAAGGATATCTCAAATAGTAGAATCCCCCAACCATGTTAAGAATTTCTAGGAGAAAGGAGCTTTATATCATGCTTTTCAATATGAATTATTCCAACAGTTGATGGGTTAGTAGAGCACAAGACAAACTGATAGTGGGATATTCAAGTAGTTGCAGTAACTAAACCATCTTATCCTTTTTAAATATTTTCATAATGGTACTTTAGAACGATTGTTTCTCTAGTTCAATGTGAAAGGAAATATATGATCTTTACTTTTCTTTAAACTAGCCACGTGGAGTTTCTAGTTAGCCATCCTGCTGCTTGAAAAAGAATTGAACCCCAGCACTTTCAGAAGTGTTAAGATTTTATAGTGGAGATAAAGAAAACTTTAAATCTCATTTGTAGGATTGAGATCAAGACTGCTGGGGAGGAGAAATGATATATAAAGCAGCCTTTGAATCCATGGGACCTATTCATTTCACATAAAAGAGAGACCTGTGGGCAGGATGAGCTATATATCGAAGTCAATGCTTAGGTCCCAAATCTTTTGTATCTAACAATTAAGCAAGGCAAAAATAATGCCTGCTAATACAATCATATTTACCTCCCTTTCCTCTTCCTTCTTTCTTACTTTCTTGTCCCCTGTATTATAATTCTGTAACAAGTTCTTCTGACCCATTCTGCTGGAAATCTGGAATGGTTGATGTAGACATCATGTTGTGTGGTATCCCTTCATTCCACCTGTATCCAGAAATCATTCTGCTCCATCATAAATTAATGGTATGTGTATTAATGTGTATTAAGCGTATTAATGGTACGCTGTTACCTTCCCACCAAAGGTGGTTCCTGTTTTTCTACTTGCAGTTTTACATGCTTTCGAACTGTTAGGTTGGCAGAAGCTGGGACAACTAACGGGAGCTCACTCTGTTATATGGCACTAGGGATTCGAACCACCGAATTGATTACCTTTCTAATCAACAAGCTCAGCGTCTTAGCTACTGAGCCACCATGTCCCTTGAGAACCATAACCAGTTACATTTCAGGACTTGCTGTATGTTCTCAGAAGGCCCACTTCAGAAAGGATGAATACTTTTGTCAAACTTTATCTTATTTCCAATTTTATTTGTTTAGAGGTGGCTAGTAATGCCTGATTGTCCCAGGAAATATGAAATGTAAGTGCATATGGGTAAAACATTAGAAAAATAAGATGTTTAAAAATAAAACAACCCCTCCCCTCACAAGGCCTAAATAACAATGGTTGAACCATTGCTATTTAGGACTTAGAGGTGTTTTTTGGTTTTCCCCTTACCTTACTTTATTTTTACACACACACACTCACTCACACGCACACAGAGAGACAAAAAATTAATATGCCAACTCAAATTACATTTAATTCATTCAAAACAATTAAATTTCAAGGTAAACTCTCCCAAGGTAATATACAACAAAATTATAGTTATAAAACACAATAAATCAATGACTTCACAGTTGCCTGCCTTTAATAATATAAAGTGTGTGTGTGTTATATATAGATGAAGCAGATTTTTTTGGGTCATTTTAAATGGTAAGTGACATTGCACATTACTTCCAAAGGGAGAACAAGTGTTCAAAACCTTGTGGTACTGAAGGATTGGGAGTGGGGGGAGGAATAGTTGGGTCTTTTGTTTCAAATTGCTCAGAGGGTATTGCGTTCCAACAGGTAGGTGTTGCAACAGAAAAGGCACACTTCGTGGCTACTACAAAAGACACTGTTTTACAGACAGAACCAGAAGCATAAGTGGAGCATAAGTATAACATGAGATGTGGCCATAAGTGCCTGTGCCACTGCATTCTAAACTAGTTGCAGCTTATGAGTGGTTCAAGGGCAGCCCTGTGTTGGATGAATTTCAATAACCCCTTGGTGATTATAGCATGAATGTGAATAGTGTCTTCTGATCCAGGAAAGGGTGTGATTTGTGCTCAAGCTTTGAGGAAAAACCGTCCTAGCCACATTTGTTACAACTGCTGTTTCATTTGCATCAGCCTATTTAAAAAAAAGTGTAATATTTCCCTCTTCCCAACAGATGAATTACGGTTATGCATAGGTTTCTTAAAGAATGTGTTGGGATTGCATTATTGTACAGGCTCTTGCGACAAAGACAGATTCATTTCTAGAAAGAATGGGAATGTGGAATTCTAAGACTAAGTAAATAAGCAAATGAATGGATTGGTGGATGGATGGATAGAAGGGTGGATTGCCCCGAAAATCAAACAGAAATTATCTTTTCAGTACCATGTTTTCCTGAAAATAAGACAGGGTCTTATTTTCTTTTGACTCCTGAAATAAGCACTTGATCTTATTTTCGGGGAGGTCTTATTATTTTTGAGGTACAGGAGGTGGTGAACGTGGACACCTCATGGCTGCTGCTATGTTGCAATATTTTTGTGGAGGGCTTAATTTTGGGGGAGGGATTATTTTAGCACATGCGCTCAAAAGCCTCATTGGGCTTATTATCTGGGGTGGTCTTATTTTTGGGGAAACAGTGTCATCAATTTTAATGGTTTGATTAAGCAAAAATAGGCAAACATATATTATTAGGCAAGAGATGGCAGCAAATTGCAAACATTGGAATTGAGTAATTTGTGTCATAATCCTAAAGGTGTATAGTAATGGTTTATGCATAATTATAATTGCCAGAATAAGTGGCACAGCTTCTGATTGTGTGAAAGGTGCTGCAAAAATGGGTGTTACAATCCTAGAATAGACTTAGCCCCCACTGTGGAAAAATATCCTCCTACTGTAATAGATGCAACACAGATCTGCCTTACCTCTTGCTGCCCCTTCTTAATCTGTTCCTTAGTCTCCCTGAGAAGTTGCTCATCTTTATTTTAGATGGCTTGGATTTGGGGAGTCTCTGATATCTTTAATTTTAAATACTATAAAATGTACACAAATGCTTTATTTATATTTAAATGCCATATAAATGTTTTTTTAAATAAATAAGAACAACTCAAAATGTATTTGCTTTAAATTCAATGTGTTATCCCAATTTAATCCCTTTTCACAATTGGCAGCAGCAATTGAACTGGCTGGCCCTTTTGGACATGAAGACAATGATCCATGACGGCAGAGCTGTTTTCCTAAGCTTTGTGTTTTACTGGCTCCCAAACCAGGACATCAGAAATAAGTGTTATGTTATAATTGGTCCAGACAACATTCTGGCTCAGAAAGGAAGCTATTTTCCACCGACTTCAAGTTTTATTTAACACCTGCAACAAAATGCCAATGCTTGGCTTCCTTTGGGAAGCATACAATATGCTCTTGAAAGGGTTCACCGTTACCCTGCTCTGTGGATTGGTGAAGGTAATGTCAAGTCACAGTCTAACTTCTTTCCTCCAAGGGAATAGCTCATCAGTTGCAAATCAAATGTGGGGGTGACTATCAAGGAAATTTAGAAATCCACAATGACTATAAATGCAGAGCAAATTGTATCCAACCATGCTCAAAAAGTATTATCCAGAACATCTAAGAGCACCAGCTGGAAAAGATCCAAGTATTTGTAGTTAGATGAGACAGCGATATTTGAGCAAACTGCAATGAAACCAGACATTATTTCATACCACTAATGATGTCTACTACTCTTTCTGTTTTACGTAAAGCCAAAGCAGCAGGCCTTATTGATGCCAGTTTTAGAAGTCTATAAAACCTTGAAGGGTTGTTAAAATTGTGCTCAAAAACACCCTGTCATGAAAAATCAGCCTTAATGAAGAAACCATTCTGCAATAAAGGTCTTCCATCATCGAAGACAGATTGAAGGGACAGGATCAACTTTTTATTCTACATTGCAGATAAAATGTTTCCAATTTTGAATAAATTGCTCCAAGGAGCCCAATAACCTGACATCGCTCTAAAAATGCTGACCTATTTAATCCGAACCTATTGGCCAAGAGTTGACAACTGTCCAAGTTAAAATGAACTAAACTCTACTTTCAGCGCTTCCCTGTGCAAATTGAAGTTTTTCTGCTTCTGTGTGCAAACCCCAGCAAGCCTCAGCTCCTTGTCTAATGTCCATAAGGACTACCAATAACTACATATGCAGAAACAGACCTTACACTCCCACATGTAGGTGCTGGAGGTTAAAAAAAAATCTGCCTAACTCACTAGTTAGCAATAAAGAATACTGAAAGCTGTGAAGTTCTCCTGCAATCCAAATGGGCATCCAGATTTTTGCAGCCCATATAAGGTACCTTCTTCAAGTGCCAAGTTCCTATTGTTCCCCTCCTGTAAGTCAGAATTAGACTAGTTCTGATGAAATGCAACTTTTTGAAAATGAGCCCTTATTCGTAAGTTACTGAAACTGATCTGAGCTTACTACATAGCTCTTTTTGAAGATTCAAAATAATTAGCAGCAGCAATAATACTTAGACTTATATACCACTTTACAGCCCTCTGTAAGCAGTTTACAGAGTCGGCATATTGCCCCCAACAATCTGGGTCCTCATTTTACCCACCTCGCAAGGATGGAAGACTGAGTCATGCTTGAGCCTGGTGAGATTTGAATTGCCAAATCGCAGGCAGCCGGCAGTCAGCAGAAGTTGCCTGCAGTAATGCACTCCAACCACTGTGCCACCATAGCTCATTACAACTAAGAATGGTAGAGGACAAGTCATAGAGGGGCATTTGTTTTTGAGTACATGGGTGTGGTACAGTGGTGGGTTACAATGGGTACGGGCATACCAGTGCCTGCTGGGAGCACCAGGTACCATTCTGGTACGGTGCTCTGGAGGGCCTACCTGCCAGCCTCCACTCCTTACCAGTATTTGAGGTTTTCGGGGCTTACACGCACAGAGCATACGATGCCTGTGCAACACTCCGCCGAGCAGCTGGCATGTCACGGAGACATCATGGAGCGTCACAGGTGGTAAGTACGTATGCACACTCTGTGCATATGCTGCGCGCGTTCATGTGGTGGACGCCTGGCCTTATTGCCCTGTACTGGTTGCAATGGGATTTGGAACCCACCACTGGTGTGGTATGGAAAGATGTACTGAAATCCCAAAACAAGGTTGAATCCACACTCAAAACCCCACCAAGTAAAGCCAGCAGGAGACCAGCTTGGGGACCTCCTGGACAAAATCTAAGTGGTCATTAAGAATTGACATTGATTTGATGGCACATCATTAATGACTAAGGTGACCAGATTTCTACTTACCTAAAGTGGGACACTGTTGACGGGGGTGGGGGGCTTTCCTAGCTCCGCAGAGGCCGCCTCGCTGCCCACTTCCCGTGGGCCGACCCCCTCCCTCCCTTACCCCCTGAGCAGGGCACCTGCAGGAAGGCATCTGGTGGGGTGGCGGAGCAGGGTGGGCACAGGCGCTCTGCACGCACTCAGAGGTGCGGAGGATGGCCAGGAAGCAGCGGGCTGGAGAGCCAGCCAGAGCCCATGCAGCCCTGAAGTTTGCGCTGCGCCACCATGTGTTGAGAGTGGCCGGCCGGAAGCCCTACTGCCGCCTGCCCGTCCCACCATGGGCTCCCGGGACGAGCCGGGCAAGGAGGAGGCGGTGGTGGGGCTTCCGTCCATCCGCTCTCAACGCATGGCGGTGCGGCGCAAATTTCAGGGCCTCATAGGCTCCAACTGGCTCTCCTCTTCTTCCGCCACCTGCTGCCTGTGTGGCTCCTCTCTCGCCGGCCCTCCACTTCTGCCTGCCCACCAGCCCACCGCTTCCTGGCCACGCTCTGCACCTCTGAGCGCATGCAGAGCGCCCGCCACCTGCCTGCTCCCCGCCCCAAACAAAAAGTGGGACATTTTGAAGAGGCCGCGGGGCGCGGGACATCTACTTGAGAAGCAGGACTGTTCTGCCAAAAGCGGGACGTCTGGTCACCTTATCAATGACAATAGTATGATAGCAATGTCTCTGATACAAAATACCAGAGATATTGTATTGCCAGAGATATTTTGCTGTTTTAGAACAATTCATGAATGCATCATATCTCAGCTGTAAAACTCCAGATTTGTGAAAGTGAAAGGCAGCCAAGAATGAGAGTTTTTGGTTTCAAATCTTTGCAGCTCTAATATGGTACATTACACATTTGTGAGCTGTAGAATGACATGTTAGGATCTCAGGAAAAGCTGCCTAAGAACTCCTCAGCGACAAGTGTTTATAAAGGTAAAGTGTAACAAAAGCAGTAAGAGAAGGGGAGTGGAGGAATGGAGAGTGCCTCAAATTGCCTTGCCCTGAGGGATTTTGGGAAGTTTGTTATCACATCTGGAGGGATAGATGAGAGAAGAATTTAATTTGGTTCCTCTATTTTTTGGGGGGAGAAAAGAATTTATCACCATTCTTAAATGTTTGTTTGTTTGCTTATTTACTGGGCTTAAAGTGTGCTCTAATCAGTAGCATTTTCGATAAAATAAAAGGCTGAAACAAATATTGAAATGTGGGGGGAAATAAAGCTGACAGATTCACCCATGCAAGCAAATGGCTTAGAATGTTTAGCTTTTAAAGGACTGGGTTAGAATTCTTATGTATTCCACCACATTTGCGGCAATGAATCACAGCTGCCACTTCTCATATTTATGCTACATGGAAAGTGTGTTCAGTGTGACGCTGGAACAGATTGATGTATTGAATTTGGCCTGTGGAGAAGGGCATGGATTTTGTTCATGCTGTTTTCTTTTACCTAAATTCACAGATTTGTTCTACATAAGATAGAATAATGAATAAAACTGGAAATAAGAGAAAGTTGAAAAGACAGGTCCTAACATGTAAAAAATAAAATAATATGTATTTTAGGAACATGTACGAAACCCTAAAATGTAACTGTTCATGCTTCTTAGTTATTTGCATAAAGGATTACTAGTTATTATTAACCAGCATTCTTCACAATACTGTGGACTGTTCAAAGTGAAAGAATCAATCCCATGTTATCCTAAAGAGCATTAGAACTAATGTGCAAGGCATATTACTCCAACTCTGGCCATTGGGGGCGAAACACTGGCCCCCGTGGAGAGGCGCGCAATTTGGGTGTCCTCCTGGATTCCCGGCTGTCCTTGGAGGACCATGTGGCGGCTGTGGCCAGGGGAGCGTTTCATCAGGTACGCCTGATGCGCCAATTGCGCCCCTTACTGGACCGGGCTGCCCTTTGCACAGTCACTCATGCTCTCGTGACGTCCCGTCTTGACTACTGTAATGCTCTCTACATGGGGCTTCCCTTGAGGTGCACTCGAAAGCTACAGCTAGTCCAAAACACAGCCGCGCGGGTAATTACGGGAGCCACCAGAAGCTCCCATATAACACCTATCCTGCGCGAGCTGCATTGGCTTCCTGTGGTCTTTCGGGTGCGCTTCAAGGTTCTGACGACCATCTTTAAAGCGCTCCATGGCTCGGGGCCTAGTTATATGCGAGACCGTCTCCTGCCCCATACATCCCTTAGACCGATCCGCTCCCACAGAGAGGGCCTTCTCAGGGTGCCGTCGGCCGGACAATGCCGACTGGCGACACCCAGGGGAAGAGCCTTCTCTGTGGCGGGCCCTGCCCTTTGGAATGACCTACCCCCTGAACTCCGGACCATCACCGACCTCCGCCTCTTCCGCCAATGTCTAAAGACATACTTTTTTCATCAAGCCGGCCTAGCCTAACCTCCCATGGGGACTTTTAGAAAAGTTTTAAATTGGGTTTTTAATAATTGGTTTTAGCATAGGATCGGGATTCTTTAATATATATTTTAAATTATTTATCTATTTTCTATTTTGTATATCTTTTAAATCTCCTGTGCGCCGCCCTGGGTCCTCTGCGGAGAAGGGCGGGATATAAATGTAATAAAATGAAAATGAAAAATATAAACTCCCAATCTCTCTCAAAGCCTGCAACATTTATAATTTTTTAAAAAAATTCTGAGACACATGCAATCAAAACCATGCCTCAACTGTTTGGATTCAGTATTTCAGTGGGAGAGAATTGCATTTATTCCAGCAAGGTGCAAAGAATCATTTATTTATTTATTTATTTATTTATTTATTTATTTATTTTATTCACATTTGTATATTGCGACTCAGGGCGGTGAACAGGCAGCAATAAAATCAACAATAAAAACAAGAAATACAATAAAATACAATACATTACAACGCAATTGCTTTTCCCTCATGAAGAAAATTCCAGGGATGATTTTAGCCATGACCTGATCATCTTCATTGGTACTTTTTGCATCATCATTTCAAGTATCTCTTGAAATCTCTGGTCTCAATTTCAATATTTGAAGAACTGTGAAATAAGCAAACTAAGACAAGATGACGGGGACACTGTGAAGACGAAAAACACACACACCAGTTTTTCAATACTATGAATGAATTACAGGTTGGGGCAGGAGCAGCATCTTAAACGTCCTGCACACCTGGCTTTTCTTTTCTAGATAGCAGTGTCAGAGGCATAGCGTGGGGGGTGCAGGGGGGGCCGGCCGCACCGGGCGCAACATCGGGGGGCGCGCGCTCGCACTTGCAGCTCTCTGCCCCTGCCTGGCTCACTCACTCTCTCTGCAGTGCTGGCTGTGCGAATCCGATCCGAGTTGCCGGGTCGCCGCCCACTGTGGAGGGGGGGTGTGCCAGGCGTGCGGAGACTCGAGTGCTAAAATCCACAGGTTAGGGGGCGCAAATTACTTGCCTTGCCCCGGGTGCTGACAACCCACGCTACGCCACTGAGCAGTGTTCCAATATCTCAGGGGTTGCCACAAAGAAGAGGGAGTCAAGCTATTCTCCAAAGCACCTGAAGGCAGAACAGGAAGCAATGGGTGGAAAATAATCAAGGAGAGAAGCAACCTAGAACTAAGGAGAAATTTCCTGACAGTGAGAACAATTAATCAGTGGAACAACTTGCCTGCAGAAGTTTTGAATGCTCCAAAACAGGAAGTTTTAAAGAAGATGTTGGATAACCATTTGTCTGAAATGATATAGGGTTTCCTGCCCAAGGAGGGGGGGGTTGGACTAGACAACCTCTAATGTCCCTTTTAACTGTTGTTCTATTCTACTCCATTCCACTCCGCTCCACTCCACTCTTCTTATGGCAAGTAAGAGATGAAAACATGCTGAGTTCTCTTCCTCCCAGCTGTGTTAAAATTATTCCTCCAGTCCTTCAGTTGGCAGCAAAGTATACCATTACACATTGTGCTCCCTGTGTAGCAAACCAGTTCTGTTTCAGTGGTACTAGCCTTAAAGGGTTTAATGCTGTACAAATTAAGGAAAATAATGAGTGGATTCTCCAACATCATTCTCCCTTTTCTAAGCATCACATACTGCCAAAAACAGCCTCCAATTGAATGGATGCAAGGGTGGGGCAAGTGTAAGTGGGTGCCTGGGACAAAGGGCTTGGCCAATTTTCAAGTTGCCTGCATAATAGGTTGTCTATGTACTGCTGCTCTGTGACATCACCTGCTGCTGAGATTTCCTTATCAGTATGTAAAATAATAATACCTTATGATGAAGTCATGAAAACAGGAAATAGTACGGCCAGTTGGAGCCCAGTGTTCAGCAGGAAACCTAGACAGGCTTATTTGTGACAAATCTGCAACGCACAACTAGCAAAATCTGGATGACTTTTCTAGACCTTTTATGTAGTACCCAAGTTTAGCATACTTTCAAAAGTGGAGCAAATTTATGTTTACAAACCAGAGGTTATGCCAGGAAATTCCCCAAAGGAAACCATAATTAATAACCAATCAATACAATGTATTACATAATAATTGAGACAAGTGGTTTAGAGGCAGTCAATAACCTATGGCAAAATTAATAACTCAATTCAAGGAGAGTGAAAAAAAGAAAATTGATAATGCAGGATATTTGAAGAAATTGAGTAATTCACTGTAATGAAAGGTCTTTATTATAGAAGATTCAAGGACATATACCATATTGTCCTGTGTTTGGTTTGATTAATGGCTTTCCTTCCTAGTTTGAACAAAGGATAGTCAGAAAATGTGGACATTTGTTTATTACTGACCTGTCAAAAAGTCATGATCAGATATGCCTGATCAATTTTTTTTCTGTTAAATCTGTTACTATCTTGTTAAAATTCCACAATCAGCCATGCAAAGGGGCAGATTTGAGGATGTCTGAACAACCTTAGATTTGAGAGTTAATCTCAGATCCTTTTAAATATAATTTAAACTATGGCTTAGAGTTAAACAATGAACCAACTTTGGGGTGTCATCTGGGGAGAGTGGAAACCCATGCAACAATCGAAGTCAGCTATTCAAACTATTGTTTTTTCCTGAAAATAAGATAGGATCTTATTTTCTTTTGACCCCCAAAATAAGCACTTGGCCTTATTTTCGGGGAGGTTTTATTTTTGAGGTGCATGGTCACCTCATGGCTTCTGCTGTGTTGCAATATTTTTGGGGTGGGCTTATTTTGTGGGGAGGGCTTATTTTAGCACATGCACTCAAAAGCCCAGTTGTGCATATTATCCGGGGAGGTCTTATTTTCAGGGAAACAAGGTATGAACTGAGTTGCATCTTAGCCATTTCCCAAAATGTAGAAAAAGTCATCCTCTGAATCTTTTAAATAAAAATTGGTTTATGGCTTGACTAGAAAAAAGCATTAAGCCAAATTAGAAGTGTCATGTAGAGAGGGTGGAGTATATAAGGTAACTCAGTTCTAGCTTTTTTAAAAAGAGCATTAAACCTATGTATATAAGGAGCCATGTAACATCTGATGCCTTTCACAGTGCTGATCAGATATGATATGAATGAATGGTTTTGTGGAGATTTCTCTTCTACTTAAAGCAAAATGGCTATGGAACTCATTGCCTAGAAATTGGAGGAAAGGGGCTGCTTGCAAAGTAGCCAATAGGAACTGGGCAGCTTGTAAATTACATCATCAGCCATATTACCTTAAATGGTGGCCCTGACAAAAACTGTTTCTGAGAAGAGGGAAAACGCTGTTTTAAAGTTAGAATGGGTAAACATGGCTTTAGGTTGCCTCAAAAGTTAATTAGGGTATGAAATAAAATCATCATGGTAAGGACAGGGTAGCATGCAATTTTCATGCCACAATTAGTATGGCATGAAGATGAACGCTGAGAGAATTCTTTACTTGTTATAGCTTTAATTTATATATAATTTAAAGCTGAATTATTTTCCTCTAGTTTGGGGCCCTTTAGATGTAGTGAGCTGTAGCTCCTGCCGTTCCAATCCACCATGCCCCAATTACAACAATTGGAGTCAAAACATCTGGAATGCCACAGATTGGGCTACATTACACTACATCAATTCTTGGGGGCAATAGGTAGGAATCCAACTCCCTCATTCCATTCTCTTTTCATTTTATGCCAAAATGCAAAGTAAATGTGGAGCTGAAAGCTGCGGTTTAATTAATGCATCTCATTTCATGAATCCAGACAACTGCTTGTGCCAAGGTTCACACAGAGGCCTAAAGAGAAAATCTCTCAGCTGGAAGAGAAATGCAAGTGGGGTTAGAAATAAGACAAATAAGGAGCACAGCAAGCAACCAAGTGGATGAGGAAATCTTAATGTTTTTGATTCTGAGAGGATAAACATAATTTGGAAGGAACAAAGTTTACTATGGAAAGAAGGAATGAGAGCACCTAAGAAAACCTCTGAGACAAAGTTCCACTGTTGCTGTAAAGACTTGAAATATACTGATTTGCATCAGAGAAATTGTATAATACACCTCTTTCATTCAGGGATTATATGAATGATTAATCATATTTCTACATGAGCAGAGTTGTAGGAAAATAGGACCAGCGGCAACTCCATAAGGGTTGCAATGTGCTATTGCCAACAAAGAAGAAATGTATCACCAAAAGGGAAGATGGAGTTTTGTATAAATTTGCATGCAATTGTTTACCTTTGAAAAAACCAATTTGGCTTCTCCACCTCCTGCCCCATATGGTGTGCTTATTTACATTTTATTTCTAACTAGCCGTTCCCAGCCACGGGTTGCGTTGGCCCAGTCAGGAGGGACACAACCCGAGGGTGGAGTTTCCCCCCTCTATCCACCTACCTACCTACCTACCTACCTACCTACCTACCTACCTACCTACCTACCTACCGCATTTCTCCCTCTCTCTATCTCTACCTACCTACTGTATTTCTCCTTGAAATACAGTAGATATTATAACATTTTGTATTATCATCCTGTGGCCCACTGCTCTCTCTGTATCCATCTACCTACCTTTTTTTTACAATTTTTTACTTTTCTGTTGCATGTACCTGGCACAGGTGTGACATCTACACAATCTAGATATATCATTGGTGCTGTATTTGAAAGGAACGTTGTGTGAAAATTTGGAAGTGATCAGTGCAGTACTTTCGGAGATTAGCGGTTTGGAACAAACTCTTGTTACATTTTCATTTATATAGATTTCTGATTGACCTCATGCAGGCTGAACAGCAGAGATGGTATTCAGCCGGTTCGGGCCGGTTCATTCGAACTGGTAGTGGAAATCACTGGTGGGCCCGCCCACGCGGGCATATTTTCAAGCTGCGCACATGCATGCAAGACTCATGCGCAAGCAAAGTGCATGTGCAGAAGGCCGAGCACATGCGTGGGTACCTACACACCCACATTTGCAAATTGGTAGGGAAAGAAAGGGAATACCACCCCCGCTGAACAGGGATAGCCAAAGAGCCAGATGTGGCCTGGTGGCTGTGAAATGCCCAGGTCTGCTATACACAATTGTTTCTTGCATACAGAAGAGTATGGGTATATGTTGATTTCAACTATGGTAAAGAACAAAACAGAAAGGAGTTTGCCAAAATCTCCAAGGTTCAGCCATTAACTGTTAGTGAAGAGATGAAGCAATTACCTTAATTTGGAAGATGGTAGAAAGAGTTTGAGTGACTATCTTGAAGTCACACAAAGAGGTCAAAGGTGCCTTATTACTCACAACTCTGTGCCTCCTTTTTTCCGTGACTAATTTGCAGCATTACTCTACAAAATTGGAATTATATTGGTTTGGCTACTTGCCAGTTTTTAATTACCGAAAACAAAAACTCTAGGCTGTGCAAATGGTTGTTTTCCAAACCATATGAATGCATTGTCTCTTTTGCATAAGGCCTCTAATGAGTCTGAGATAAGACAAGGCAAAATGTCATAGGCCACCAAGACTTTGTTATGTTGTTTGGTGAAAAAATTATGTGGAGAGGGATATGAGAGAGAAAGAAAGAGTTTTTATGACACATTATTGCTGTGCACTTGATTATGAACATGCAAAGTGCAGAATGACTTCTCATTTCTATAAATAATGTAAAAGTGTATCATAGTGCTTTAGGTATTCTAGGCAGAAAGAAGCTTTAGAGGTGCAAATCCTGGAAACTATACCTCATCTTTCATTTGTTTTCATTCATTTTCTCTTTCATTTTTTCTGGTGACTGGCATTGCTGAGTAGCAATCTCCATGTGTCCCTGAATGACTACACAATGCAGGGGTGGGTTCCAGCAGGCACTACTACTGGTTCGCTTTTGGGTGCACTGCATGTGCGTGGATGCTTGATGTGTGCTGTGCGTGCATGCGCAGTACAATAAAAATTGTTCTGCACATGAGCAGAAGCAAAAAACCGAGATGGCGGTGTTACAGTGCCACCTGGAGAACTGGTTCAGGGGTTTGGCAGGCCCGAGTCTCTGCCGGTTCCAGCAACCCAGGCTGCCAAACCACCACCAGTTCAGCCCAGTGGTCCAAACCACTGATACAATGAAACCCAAAGATCCTGTCATCTCTGAAAAATTATCCAAGAGACTTATACATTATTGGTTGCTGGTACTATGCCAAGCACCCAAATATATTGGTTCATCTCTAAGTCACTTTCAGAGAGCCAGTTTGGGGTAGAGAGTTAAAATATCAGTCTAGAAACCAGAAGACTGTCCCATTTTAGGCATGAAATCAACTAGGTCACCTTGGTACAGTCACTTTCTCTCATTCCTAGGAAGGAAGTCAGAGCAAATCTCAATTGGAAAAAAAAAAACCTTGCCAAGAAAAATACAGGGACTAGTCACCAGGAGTTACTGATAACTTGAAGACACCTGCACCCCCTCCCCCATATCTAAGATGGCATTCTCCTTTCTTTTACACATGCTACTGATGTTGCATGCTTTGGTGTTCCATTAACCAAAGCATCTCCAATGTACTTTCAGGCAGGATGCGAGAGAAATCAAAGATGGTGATTATGGTTGCTGGAAGGCTGGTTTGTAAAAAATATGGATCTGGTAGTTGTAGGTTGTAAATCATGTACATGCAACAACAGCTACTATATATAGCAAACAATCACTCTTTTGACTTGGCTAAATCTAGACTACAAAAAGATGGGAGAGAATAGGACGGCAGCAAAGAAAAAAACTTTACATAAGTCGCATCTTTGTGTTATTTTGCAATTCAAATCCAATAGTTTTAAAGGATCCTGGCACTGCTTTTTGGGGCAATTGAAAGTTAAATTAGCTATCCAAATGCACAGTTCTGAAAAAAAAATAAAACAAAACAAAATGTGTGAGATACTTACTCCAAGAAATGGAGTAAGTATCTCCTCTCCTCTCTTATCCTCTCCTCTCCCCTTCTTTCTTTTCCTTTCTTTTGATTATCCAGAATTTCATGTATGCTCTACTCATTCCTTTTGTGCGTATTTTGGGTGTACAATCCTGTAGGCACTTTAACTTCTTTCATCTGGGTCCTACCAAGGAGAAGGGCGGGGTATAAATTTAATAAAATAAATAAATAAATCTTAATTACCAGTGGTTTTGATTTCCTATACAAAAAATGGAAGAAGAATGATGATAATGATAGTGATGATGGTTATGATGGATCGGAATTTTTGAACCTCTAATTTCAAAATATAATCTGATTAAGGAAGGGTGTTTCAATGATCGATGCCATATTGATTTCAGAATTTTGCCTATTAGAACACTTTGAGGAAAGACTAGAGTGCAGTCTTAAACATTATTTGGGCGGTCCCAGCAGGTGGCACTACTGACTGGTAGATTTGAGGGTTAGACCTGTTACCTGATTTGTTGCTTCCCTTGCTCAATTGGGCTCAGTGTTTGGCCAAGTGATAACTAAATGAATTTTAAAAATAACCCAAAATTGATTATGCAACTTCAGGTTGGTCAAGCATTTTCTCAAGCATCAATTGAATAACAGGTTGTGAAATTTTAACAAGACCATGGCAAATTTAGCATACGGTTACTTGCATCAGGGATACTTGGCAAATCCTTCTGGCAGGTCAGTAAGTAAGTCAGTGTTCACATTCATTGAATAAATTTGATTTGTCAACCAAAGCAGATGCTATATTATTATGTACATCGATGTATCATTTATAATATAACCTTTTAAATTTGTTATTTGTTTTTTTCTCTAATTTTGATTTCATATAACAATAACTTTCTAAATTATTATGTTTGTAATTTTAGTTTCATATAAGTGTAGCTTTCTAAATACAGTCTTTCTTTATCCTTTCAATAGTTTCTTAATATTCCCAGTCTAATCTTGTTTATGTATTTGTTTATGTCTCAGTCCACTGGGGTTAGGCAGCCAATAAATTTAAACAAACAAACAAATACAAATATCTACTTTTTAAAATCATCCTGAAATTAGAATATGGTTCTGATTTCTTTTATCTGCTGAATTCCAAAATAAAAATGCAAAAATGCCCATCAAATGTTCATAGTACTTTTTTCTCCCCCCCCCCCCCCCTTAACAAAAGAAGCTAAAGCATCTTCCATTACAATAAGACATCAAATGTAACTCAGCACTGGTAAAGTAATTCTTTTTCTTTGTTTATCTCCATCCTAGACTATAAATCCTTCCCCACTTAATGTTTTAAGAAGGCAACCTTCTAAGCTGTGCCCTGCAGCATGTTCAAGAATCTGTGTGAATGTTAGATTGTTGTTTTCTTCTTTATTATGGCAAGAAGACTTAAATTCTTTATCCTCTTCTACTATAGCAAGAAATAATGCTTCATCTTTATTTTTCTGCTTTCCCCATCAATAGCTATATTTTGCATGGACTTCTGTAAAGAGAATAATGCCTTGAAAACCTTTGCCTTTCTATTTTTCTTTCATGGTTAGGTTAACTGTTTCTTGTTTGCGCTGAATGCCATTTATATTAGATTAACACTAGACAAACAACCAAGCACCTGCCGAGAAGAAACACCTCACCATCTCTGACAAGGTAAGCTACTACATATAAACAGAGAGCAAACCCCAACACCTTCTAGTGCTGAAGATGTTGCTTAGTCAGGTAATGAAATGTCTGCAAGAAAATAATGATGTTCAGGGAACTCCAAAGAAGTCACTGTCCAATCCTGAGCTACATATAGCTCTTCTACTTGCATTGGCCTCAAATATTCATGGTATGCTCACCCTGAACCGTCAACTGCTTATTACTTCAATGTATTATAATACAATTTAACTAAAATATTGCAACAAATTATATGGATTGGTTATCAGAATTTCAATTTTGGATGTCAAGAACTCCTCTCTTGTTCAGTGACCTGGAGTGCTAATACTAGAGAGTAGGGCTCTGTTCATAACAGTGCTGTCTAGTAATTGAACCAGAGGTGGTGTTCAGCTCGGTTCGGGTGAACTGGTAGCGGAGATTGTGGGTGGGCCTGCCCACCAGCCCCGGCACTATGCCATCCTATTTAGCCACATTTTTTTAGGCCGGGTGCATGAGTGAAAGGCATGCGCAGAAGCAAAGCACATGTGCAGAAGGCCAGGTGCATATGCAGAGGGCCAGGCGCATGTATAGAAGGTGCGCACATGCGGCAAACTGGTGGTAAAAATAAGTGAACCCCACTGCTGATCTGAACACGAAGCATTTTGCAACATTCTGGAAGGTCACAATGAATCCTGCAATGTCACCTTGGCTCTGCTTGTTTCCATACTTGTGGTAGTATCTCTACATATCCTGTTAGATCCAGCAGGAGAGGTATGTTGCAGGTCCTGTCCACTAGAGAATACCATCTGGTGGGCCCCCCGAAGAAAGCATTTTTTACCTTGGTGACTGATCCCTTGGAATATTGTCCCAAAAGATTTGATTTGCCCCAATTCTCCTGCCCTTTTGCAAGGCATTAAAAACTTGGCTCTGATATCTAGCCTGGGGCCTTGTCAGAATGGGTGAGCCTGTCTTATAGTGGATTTGTATGTGGGAGACTGTGAATGCTCTCAGAAGCTATTTCTATGCTATTAAAACTGTTTTGACCATTTAATCTTGTTTTTATTTTGTTTTAACTGTTAGCCACCCAGGATTGTGTACTGTATATGAGATAGGTGGACATATTAATTATAATACATTTCTTTTGAAAACAAATAAATAATCCCCAAATTACAAGGGTTAGAATAATGTTCTAAATCCAGGTAGAATTTAGTCATGAAACTCATAGTGTAATTTTGAAGTAGGCTAAGATTTATCCATGACAAGCCTACTCACATTTATACCTAATGGTAAGCTTTTCCTGGAGAGCAGTTGGGATGATTCTATTAGTTCCCATGGAAAAAGTTCCCTGCATTTAGAAAAAACATAGCATGTCAAGGCACAAATTAGGTGCAATATTTCTCCCTGATTTCTACATTAAGGAACACGATGAAGCATCTAAAATTCAATCTGCCAAACCAGCATATTGAAGGGGAAGAAGTGAACCATTTGATTGTATTCAATGGACAAATGTGCTTTCAAAGTGAATTTAAAATAGCCTTAAGCTTTTTTGTGCAGTGGGGGTGGAGGGGGGGAGAGAAAGCGAAAGATGTAGTTTGAAGGAACAGTAAGGTATGTTATTTGTGTTTATAGGATAGAATACTGTGAAGATCTTTCCATTGAAAAGACATGAATGTCCTTGTTTGCATCCAAAAAATACTAAAGCCATGGAGTCTAAAATATTGATTCAATCTAGCAAGGAGTTTCTTTCCTCTGCCGATTCACTTTACAGCATAATCCACAGTCTAATATCTAGAGGTAGTTTAAAAAAAAGGCAGAACACTTCCATATGGAGGTCTTTAATGATCACAAGCCCTGAGACACATTAAGTGCCATATTTTCCCTCAGTAATTCATCTCTCCTGCCTCCCTCTTTAAAGAGCACTGTGTCATGTAGATAAGCTCGTACCAAGGAAAATCAATTGTCCTCAACACTATTCTGCTTCCCATCACAGTGGGAAGGGAAAGGAAGCTACAGACCTGTGACAAATTCATCCTACTCAGAGGATTTAAATTTGCTGCTGGAACATACTTATGTAATAACAGGCTACATGCAAGATAAATGAAACGTGGATCAACAGGAGGCTTAAAGTAAAAGTATATATACAGACATTTCGGAGGAAAAAAATATCTAAAAATAAGGCTATATTCAAATACGTTGAAGTATTTCAGCTTTGCAAAACTTCAAAGGTTATGGCAAGGGGAGGGGGAGATATTTATTTGGTTAGTTGACATAAGAAGTATTAAACATTTCTACTAAAACTTTGGCATTTCTCTGGAATTTTTATAGGCACAATTCGGTAGCATTTGGACCAATTTCTAAGATGGGATTGCAACATTTAAAATTTCCTAAAATTCCCCAAATGTGGCAGGACTATTACATAGTAAAAACCATAGCTCGAAACGTCTCTAATTCTTTTGTGCTTTTAATACACTCTATACATGTTAGGTGCTTCTACTGAAAAAAAATAATCAAAAATATTAAAAATAATAGGTAAACGCCTGAATAAATTTTAACATAGCTCTGGATGGTTAGAGTAGAACCACAAAAATTAACAGGAATTAGAAAACATTAGTGAGTGATGGGCTGTCATATATTGACAGTCTGAATACATGAGTTTGCTATTGCATTAGTATAGTGATAGCTAATGTTTTTTGGCTCGCGTGCCAAAAGTGGGGGGAGCGCAGGGGGGGGTCGTAAGTGGCGTGCCACACCCATAATGCTATGTGCGCGACCCCCTGCTTTTGGCATGCTTTTTTTCATCCTCCCCAGGCTCCAGAGGCTTTCTAGGAGCCTGGAGAGGGTGAAAACAGCCTCCCTCCCCCACCTCCAAAGGCTTCAGAAGCTTCCCTGAAGCCTCCAGAGGGTGAAAAACGGCCTCAAAAGAAGGCCTAAATCAGCTGGCCAGCGCACACAAGCACACTGGAGCTGACAGGGCAACACCTCGCGTGCCCTAAGAAAAGGCTCTGCGTGCCACCTGTGGCACCTGTGGCACCCGTGCCATAGGTTCGCCATCACTGCATTAGTACATTTGTGGGTTTGTAAATGACAGCCATTTTGTGGGTTAGTAAATGACAGCCATCTGGAATATATGCATGAAACATATATTCCAGATGTGAAGCTACTCTACATGTGGAGCTACAAAATAACCATGTTTATAAATATGAACAACCGTAATGTGTTGTGCGTATGTAGGCTTAGATTTACAACATGTTGGTTGGACATCACCACATGGTTAGTGGGGACAACATTTAGTAAAAACTGAATTATCTCTGTTCCTCTCTCTCTCTCTCTCTCTCTCTCTCTCTCTCTCTCTCTCTCTCTCTCTCTCTCTCTCTCTCTCTCTCTCTCTCACACACACACACACACACACACACACACACACACACTTGTGGATACACAACCGTCTATCCACCCACCCATCTATCCATCCATCCATCCATCCATCCATCCATCCATCCATCTCTTGCTCTCTCTGAACTTGTTACAAATATTTCAAAGAACAGCAGAAATATTTGTTAAATTTCAAACAGGCATTCAAGATGACATATATAATGCTCCCACTTCCATTTCCCCATACAACAAGGAAGCTAGGAAGCAGGTTACACTGAGAAGAGGGATGGCAATCTAGTCATCCAATGAGCTTTCATGGCTGAGAGTAGATTTAAACTTGGGTCTCCTTCCTCCTACTTTAACACTGTATGCACTGCATCTCACTGTTCCTAGGTATGTGAGGCACCACTAACTTGATTCACATGGTTTAAGGAACTCCAGCATTATTTTTTTAATCTTGCAACAACAGGGTGGAAAGAAAAAAATCTGGTAACTCATTACACAAGCTTTAAATGCGTACTGGAAGAGAAAATGGATACAGGTGGAATGTGAAGGTTAATTAATTAATTTACTTTGAACATGCACATATAGCCAATTATAATTATTTTAATGACTGAGCGCATGCAAAACATATAGGCACCAGAAGATGACTATTCATAATTTGAATAGTCCTATTTTGAATGTGAAAAATGTGACACTCGTGTATTGGAGGTAACTTATGGGTTTTATGATCAAAGAAGCAGCTGTCAGAGATACTGAAATCATTAACCTGCTATAATCCAAGTTTAATAGATTTTGTTTGTACTTTATGGCTGTCTAAATGCTGCCTTAGATCAAAGATATCAGATCTCCTAGGAAAATCTGATTCCACTATTTAACTTATTCTTCATAGGTGTAGCTAGCATGTTTGAAGGTACAATACAATACAATACAATACAATAGCAGAGTTGGAAGGGACCTTGTAGGTCTTCTAGTCCAATCCCCTGCATGGGCAGGAACCTTATACCATTTCAGACAAATGGCTATCTAACATCTTTTTAAAGACTTCCAGGGTTGGGGCATTCACAACTTCTGGAGGCAAGCTGTTCCAGAGGTTAATTGTTCTTACTGTCAGGAAATTTCTCCTTAGTTCTAAGTTGCTTCTCTCCTTGATTAGTTTCCACCCGTTGCTTCTTGTCCTGCCCCCAGGTGCCTTGGAGAATAGTTTGATTCCCTCTTCTTTGTGGCACCCTCTGAGATATCGGAACACTGCTATCATGTCTCCCCTAGTCCTTCTCTTCATCAAGCTAGACATACCCAGCTCCTGCAGCCGTTCTTCATATGTCTTAGTCTCCAGTCCCCTAATCATCTTGGTTGCCCTTCTCTGCACTCTTTCCAGAGTCTCCACATCTTTTCTACATCGTGGCGATCAAAACTGTATGCAGTATTCCAAGTGTGGCCTTACCAAGGCACCATACAGTGGCATTAACACTTCACGTGATCTAGATTCTATCCCTCTGTTTATGCAGCCTAGAACTGTGTTGGCTTTTTTGGCAGCTGCTGCACACTGCTGGCTCATATTTAAATGGTTGTCCACTAGGATTCCAAGATCCCTCTCACAGTTGCTACTATTGAGCAAGGTACCACCTATACTGTACTTGTGCATTTGATTTTTCTTGCCTATATGTAGGACCTTACTTTTTTCACAATTGAATTTCATTTTATTAGATAGTGCCCAATGTTCAAGTTTGTCTAGATCCTTCTGTATCTTAAGCCTATCTTCTGGAGTGTTGGCTATTCCTGCCAGCTTGGTGTCGTCTGCAAATTTGATGAGTTCCCCATTTATCCCCTCATCCAAATCGTTGATGAAGATGTTAAAGAGTACTGGGCCTAAAACAGAGCCTTGGGGGACTCCACTGCATACTTCCTTCCATGTAGATGCAGTTCCATTGAGGACTACACGTTGAGTGCGGTTGGTCAGCCAGTTGCAAATCCATTTGGTGGTGGTGCTGTCTAACCCACAATTTTCTACTTTATCTAATAGTAGGTTATGGTCTACTTTATCAAATGCCTTACTGAAGTCCAGGTAAATTATATCAACAGGTAATGGACTATTATTAAGTACATCAATGTTCTGCTTTCTGTTTGGTTCAGGGCTGAAGGTTGGTTCAGGGTGAAAACTAAAGTAAAAGTCGTGATATGAGCATTAGCTTTAACAAAATGTTTTCATGCATCCAACTCTTTGGTAAATCTTTGTATGATGGGTACCAAACATTGCAGGGGAGGGGAGTAATGAGGGCACTCAAGTGAGTGAATTGACATGCTGAATAATCTGATGGAGGTACATTCCTGCTTGTGAGACCCACAAACCTGTACAGCTAGATGCACCTACAACCAACTTTGCTATTCAATTTGCAAATTTTCAATTTTTCTTCTGGCTAGGAAATTTGGTGGCGAAGTTGGATAAACGTTCTCATACTGAGTGATTCTTTCCCTCTTAATATCTTCTAAATGTTTTGATGAGACTATTACATCTTGATTATGATTGTGCTCCTAGAGATCTAGACCAGGGGTCTCCAACCTTTGCAACTTTAAGTCTGAAGGACTTCAGCTCCTAGAATTCTCCAGCCAGCAAAGCTGGCTGGAGAATTCTGAGAGCTGAAGTCCTTCAGACTTAAAATTGCAAAGGTTGGAGACCCCTGATCTAGACCTTCTCCTACTCCTACTCCTACAATGGGAATATGAGGGAAACAAATCTGTTGAGTTTGAAATGTTCTGGTCTAGTCCAGCGTATTTGAAGATTTCCAATCTGAGGAAAGTTGCACTAGCACATCACCTTTTTGCTGTCAATCCCTACTGCAAAACTTGATGCATTGTTGAGCTCAGTGCCCAAGACAGCATATATTGTACTGTGATATCATCTCCTTTCTTAACCCATTGCATATTGCATATTTGCATTTCTAGGCAGCATCAAAAGACACACATTAGCCAACAATCCATTTTTTTTTTTACAAAAGCTAACTGTTCATTAGCTCTGGGAATATTAAAGTTATAGGTTGCTACACGGTACTTGCTAGGCAATGAAAAATTACATTTTGCCAATGCTGGGTCCACATATCTGTCGTGCTCTCTGCTGCTCTGCCCCTGTGGCTGCCATTTATTCTTTGAACTTTACCTTCCTCCAGCACCTGCTAACTATTACAGTCACACAGATGCTGACCTTCACAGTAAAGAACCATTACAATGGCTAGACCTGAGCAGAAAAACAAGCAAGGCAGTCCAACTCAGTACATTTGTTTGGGCTTCTCCAGGTCCTTGGGGGATTTTAATAGAATGGGGGGTGGGGGGAACCTTTCAGTTTAAACTACTGAAAAAAGAAACAACAAGCAATAAAAATAGCCAAAAATCCAGCCTTCACTAACACAATAAACGGAAAAGAATTCTAACTAAAATAAGAAAAGTCACCCTTCTCTTCTGAATTTGCATCCCATAGTCTTACCTAAAGTAATTTTTTTCAAGATCTCTGTGTACAGGAATGGCCCTTTTCATATTCAGGAGTCATAACCTCATACCCCAGAAGTACAAAGAGATGCTTCGGCTTCCCTTTCCACGTTCTACTGGATTTGGCATATTTATTTCTCTCCAAATATTTTGCAATATATCCAGCCATTGTGGTCAAGGAATGCTGCCCTGCAAATTCCTCTACACAATTAAAATAAACAGACTGGAAGGTTGCCAAATTGCCTAGTCATGAGATTGATACTGAGAAAATCAACACAAGAAGAAATACACACCATTTCCTGTGTTTCACTTAATTATTAATCCTGAGGGGTTCCTTCTTGAAGATTTACTTTAATCCTCATTTGTCTTATAACTGCACCTTTAATAACTAATAATGTGTCATCACTTGGAGATTCACCAGCTCAGGAAACAGAATAACAGAATCATGGAATTAGTGCTCTCTGAGCTTTTCTTGCAGACATTTCATTACCCAGCTAGGTAATATCATCAGTGCTAGAAGAGAGTGGGATTCACCCTCTGCTTATATACAGCACAGTGGCTTGCCTTAGTGTTACTGGGAGTGTTCTTGGTGGTTCTTGATTAGGCTGTGTTTACTGTTTGAGCATTTGTATTGAGTTGATAGTTCCTTGATTGTTTTCTGCTTGATTGTTGCTCTTTATTAATCCTGGCTTATCTGGGAGTTGATTGCTGATGAGAAGATGTTTAAGATTGTTTCCACAGAAACAGAATCTTGAAAGTCTGTTGAATTTCTCCCCCATCTTATACCAAACAAAATCAAGACAAGGTGATTTTCAGTTTATTTTTCATTTTTCCCTCTGTTTTAGGTCCTTCCAGTCTTGTGTGCAAGTAAATGGCTCACTCATTCCTTCTCCGCCCCCAAGGTCAGCTCTAAATTTCTTTATAGAGTGTTTCCCCACCTCCCTCAAATATATGCACACATGCATGCACATCAGCGGTGCGATTCAAATTTTTTTACTACCGGTTCTGTGGCCGTGACTAGGTGGGGGGGTGTCATGTGACTGAGTGGGTGGGGCCAACTTGATATCACTCATGGCCATGCCCACTTAGTCATATGACTCCTCCCCCAAGCCACACCCACAGAAAAAGATAGGAAAAAAATTAATTTCTATTTATCTACCTATTTTCTGCTCAGGCCTGGCCCAATCTGTTAAATGTCTCTTCCTGCATGCTGCCCCACCCTCCCTTCACCAGTCGCATGTGTCGCCTCATTTCCCTTCCTTCCGCAGCCCTGGCCCTAGCCCTGCTTCCTCCCCCACCACTGCCTCTTTCTTCAGGCTGCTTACCTTCCTCCTGCAGCGGCTGGTCCCGACTCAGGAAGGCAAGCTGACCTACGGTAGTTTTTGGTGGCCTGTAGCCAGCCACTGCTGCTGGGAAGCATCTGGCAAAGAAGCCTCCCAGCTATGAGAATCCTTCCTTTTGAGAGCTGCTTTGCGACTGTGGCAGCTGGCCACAGGCCACCAAAAACTAGCAGAGGTCACCGAAAAAGCTGCTGTCATTGCCGCCCTGTTCTTCACACCAGTTGTGCATGCACATTTTGCTATTACTTGCTGTGCCAGAGGGACTTGTCTGGGCAACCAGTTCAGGGGCATGGCCAGCCAGCAGTCGCTACCGGTTCAGTGACCCAGACCAAATTTCTGCTACTGGTTCATGCGAACAGGTGCAAACCGACTGAATACCATCTGTGATGCACACAGAGACAGATACACTTTCAAACTTTAGAAAAGTGTTTGGGGAGAGAGTTTCTTCAACTACATTTGTTTAGTTTAAATGCAGATTGAATGATTGAATGATTGATTTTGCATTTCTAGATCTGAAAGACTTGTTTGTAGCACTGCAACAGAAACAGAATCCAAATATTTTTCAAATGAATTCTTTGGATGAAATGGTAGGTGCACCTGCCTGATTAATAATAACATCTTTCAGAAGTTAAGGTAATTGTTCTGAAAGCCTACGCTCATGCACGAAAAAAGAAACTGCTTCTCCATCAATGAGTATCAAGACTTTTGGAAAGCTAATTAGAGCATTAGCCAGCAACTTTATATGTTTCATTCTTCACAGAAGAACTGGTTTACTAAAAAGGCTTCTTGTATCCTGCTGTCTTTTGAATTCTTTTTTCCCTGGCACATGTTTTTTTTTTGTCTCTCTTGTTACTTTGCTTCACACCCCCCCACGGAGCTTTGCTCTGATGGAGCAAGCACAGAACAGTGTAGTCTGAATTGATTTGATGGGAGGCAAATGATGCTTTTTGACAGTCAACTGAGAACAAAAAACAAGAGATAGTAGTTACGACGTCTTAAGACTGGTGTTCAGCCTGATATGGGAAGAGATGCTTGGCAAATATAAATGCTATTTTGACAAGCTTACTAGACAACATATGTCTCCAAGATCAAACAGCAAAGGTGAGTCCTCTACATGAGTACATGGAACTGAGGGGCAGTGTCAAGGCAATAAGTCCTGCCTTCAATCTGAGACATGTATATCAGGATCAGTGAATATACTAGCACTCTCTCTGTCTTTCTGTCTCTCTCTTTCCTTCTCCCACTCCCTCTCCTTTTCTCTCCATTAGTTATTCCAAGCATAACAGCAGTCAAATGAAGAAGATCTGATTTGCCAGACCACAGCATGGGTAGAAAACTGGAAAGTGGCCAATTTATCAGCATCAACCAGTTGGGTCTCTGACACTCAAGGATCTCCAAAGACTGTTCTCCTGAGAGCTTGGACATTTCTGATGGAACTTATGTTCTTCATACTGGCTGACTGGCAGAGCAAAAATCCAGAAATAACTTTGTCCAAGAGAAAAAAGTCTAGGCTCCAAGTCATAGATATCTATCTTTAAGGACATTCGCTCCCTACAGCAGAAACTAATAAAGCATTTGAACATTCGCATGCACTCAAGGAATATTTAAACCTAATATAACTGTAGTGTGATACTACTAACTGAAATTTATCATGACTCTGATATCAATATCTAATAGCAAGATCTCTCTATGTAGAAGAGAATGGCCCAAGTAAGGCTATCTAGGTTCTTTTCCAGTGCCTAAAGGCTTTGTGGGCCAGAATCAGAGGTGATATTCAGCAGGTCCTGAGAACTGGTAGTGGAAATTTTGAGTAGTTCGGAGAACCGGTAAATACCACCTCTGACTGGTCCTGCCTCAGGGTGGTGAGGTTCCCTGAGGGAATCTGGGGAGGCGGGGGAGGTGGTTCCCATTCTGATGGCATTAAAAACCTGACATAGGCTAGGGTAACTGGAGCTTCTAACTGATGATGTTTGTATACATCTTTTGTTCTTGGTTATTTGTCCTGACGAACCAGTCAAGCTGTCTTTTTTTTTTTTTGAGAAAACATTTTATAGTCTATTTTTATCTTTGTTGCATTTTGAGCTGCCCAGAGTTTTGAGGCAGGCAGCATCTACATTAAATGAATAAATGAAGGAATAAATAAATAAATTGGCATCTCTTAATCATGCTACATGGAATGAAGACTGAAAAAAAAACTTTGATCAAACCTGATCAAAGGATCGAACATGATCCAGTTTAATGTACAGCCTGAAAGAGCAAGCCAGTCTTGGATCTGGTGCCCATATTTGAGCTGAATTAGAAACCCATATTGCTGGGTTTTAAAAGCAGCATTGGTCATTATTTATTCATAGTATGTTAATAAAGGTGCGGTTTCTCCTTCTGATATACAATAACTCAAATGCTTTAAAAGAATCAATTTTTTTTTTTTAAATAGCAAAACGGTATAAAATAATATATTCAATTTAAAAAGGGAGTTCAGGGAGGAAATCAAAAGTCAGTTAAAAGTATTTGTGCAAGACATGTTCAGAACTTGGTGAAGAGGGAGTTTTCAAAGGACCCATAAAATAAGTAATCATCCGTGCCTCATGAAGCATTACATCTTTATTAATAGTCTAAAGAGATGACTCACTTAATGAACGATTGTGTTGCAGATATTGTTATTTGGAATCTTGGGTGTCCTTGATGGCTTGGAGTTTTTCTTTCAGCCTTTTTATCTTTGATGTTTATCATAGTCTTGTTCTTTTCTGGACTATTTTTGGTAGCACTTCCCATCTTATCACTCGAATTAATCTCTGACCAGAGGGATGTTAGTTATTAATGGTATAAAAATAAAGCAAACATATTTTTATACCATTAATACCATAAATAAATATAATTAAAACTAGGAGGAGCTTGGAGAAATTGCTAGCTTGACTTCCAAAAAGAAGGAACCACTAATGAGAAAATTTAGTACGTCCAGAAAAGAAGTTGGATTTGGATATCTTGCTGCTGTACAGTTTGCAAAGTAGTTTTCTGGTTTGTGTTTCTGCCCTGCCTTCTTTCTGTGTGGAAAATAATACATCTTTTATAAAATATTCTATAGTCCTCTTGACATCTTTTATTCACAGTCTTGTAAAGGACTCATAAATATATCCCAGAAGAAAGAACAAATGCTTCAGTACATAACCCCCAATTTTCCAAAAACATTCTTCCTCTTTAAAAATGTGTGTCTGTGTGTGTGAATGCACATGTGTGTATGTTTAGCTGTTCTGTCCCAGGCCCCGGAATATACAAGAACACAGGATTGGCTGTCTGCCACGACTAATGAGTGACAGATAAGCAAACCCCCTTGGCTGAGAGCCCAGAAACTAAAAGCACAGACTTGACTCACAGAAATCTCTCCACACAAATATTCATGACTATCTCACTAAACGGCTACTGCAACTGAACGGTTGTTTCCTGCAAATGTCCCCTCCCATCGCCTCACCTATAATCTCTCTTGGAAAGGGCCAATGAACAACCACCTGGTGCTTAATCACCTTCTGTGAGCCTGCTGCTTCTCAACTCTCCTCACTCTAGCATCAGAGACAAACTGCCTTTGATCCTCCCCACTGCTCCATGCCTCAGGCACTTCCTGGTGGCCAACCAGCGTCTCTGGTTCCTGCTCCGATTCTGAACACCCCCCAGGGTCTTCTTTAGCTTCCATGGCAGACTCATATTGTTCCTCGCTATCAGAGTCCATCAGCAACTCAGCCCTGGTTCCTGCTGGGCCACAATATTTAGCCTTACTCACAGAATGCTTTAGAATATCATTTGTATTCCTCTTGGTGATAGTTGGGAACTTTAAAGTTGGAGGTACCTCTGCATCCCAGTTTGAGAAAATCTTACAGGCTTTCCCTCTGGGATGTGACTAAAGAAATAGGAAGACAAGGAGACTTTGGGAAGATGGGAAACAAATAAATCAAAGGCACTGGCCATCTTGTGTTGACTAAACCACAGGGGTGGGTTCTGGCCAGCTTTACTGCTGGTTTGCTCGTGCATGCATCTGCAGTTCAATTAAAATGGTTCTGCACATGCACAGAACTCAAAAACAAGATGGCGATGGTGGTGACTGGAGAACAGGTTCGGGGTCATGGCAGGCCTGGGTCACTGCCGGTTCCATTGACCCAAGCCACCATACTACTACCAGTTCGGCCGAACCAGACTGAATCAGTAGGAACCCACCACTGCTAAACAAGTCCATAAGACAGCCTCAAGTATTTCAGGAAGATTGTAAAATTGCACATGTAGGAAATTATTAAATAAAACTACCTGAGCCTGCAACTGTAGTTAAGGGTTGTGACTTAGAACTCCTGAATAGTTTTTGCACGAAATGATATAGTGAATTCATGGAGGCTTAATTGCTACAAATCTTGTTCCTCTGAACAGTTCTGCTGTATTATTCATCCTGTTAAAAAATACTACTCAAGGCAGTGGGGTGGAACATTAGAAATGAGACATCTTCATCCTGACAGTACAGAACTTCTTTTAAGTAGGAGTAAAACTGGGACAATGTGACATTGAAATCATCCTTCTATCTTGTCAACTGCTTGAAGAACTTATTGAAGTAGAAAGAAGATATTAAAATGTTAAGGCAGTTTTGATTTCTTCCCTTTATGGAGCATTGCAAAACAAACCTTGCAATTAAAAATGTCAGGCCAGAGACCAATGTAAATAGTTATTTTACCACATCCACCTATGTTTTAATCAAAGTGTCAGTTTGGTGTAGTATTAAAGCATAAAGCTAGAAACCGAGAGACCGTGAATTCTAGTTGGGTGACCTTGGACTAATCACTCCATCTAAGCTCTACTGTAGAAAGGAGACAAGAGAAAACCTTGTCCAAGAGAGAGACACAGAGAGAAAAAAACACCTCACCTTCCTCCTATTTTTCCTGCAACAACAACCCTGCTACTATGGAGATTCTCAGTCATCCAGGTCATGGTTATCTCAACGGTGCTTTTTCTAGAGGCAACTGGATTTTCCAGTTTTTCTTTGAAGATGTTTCGCTTCTCATCCAATAAGCTTCTTTAACTTCTTCTTGAGAGCTGAAGAAGCTTCTTGGATGAAAAGCGAAACATCTTCAAAGAAAAACCAGAAAATCCAGTTGCCTCTTGAAAAAGCATCTTTGGGATAACAACCCCGTGAGAAAAATTGGGCTGAGAGAGAGTGACTGGCCCAAGTCCACTCAGCTGGCTTTCAAGGCTAAGGTGGGAGTTGAACTCAAGTTTTCCCACTTTCTAGCCTGGTGCCTTAACCACTGAACCTAACTGGCTTTAGAATTGGTTACAAATTTGTGACAGACTTAAAAGTTGGCTGACTGAACGACTGACTGACTAAATAAACAAACAAGCAAACAAAAAAACAAAAAAACAAATCAATATGTAAGGAAACACTAACCATGCTTGTTTTAGGCATTTGCCTAATCCCACTAAGGTTTGGTCTTGTTAACAGTTAATATGCTCACTAGCCTAAGGAGTAGGTCGAACTTAAAAAGAAAAATAAAATCTACCTCTGCTTTAAAATATGCTCAGAGTGTTTCAAGGTTGAAGAAAAATGCCTTTGTTTTATGTTACTTTTCGGAAAGAGAAAGATAATTCCCAGCAGTGCTCAAATGGAATTAAATTGGATTACTTGGTTTTATTGAAGGGGCAATACTCTGTGTGTGCGCGTGTGTGTAGTTGAACTATTATTAATATTTTGACAGTTTTGATTTTTTTAAGAGTTCTATTCCATCATGCAACAGGCACTTTTATTTTAAACATTAAAATTAGCTCTTCTATTTTTTGGGGGGGAAATATATTAAATGTTTTGGAAATAAAGTGAAAAATTATAGCTGCAACTCCAGACTCATTCATCTCTTTTTAAATCCCACTAGTCAATGGGATTTACAAGCATGCAAGCTTGCTTAAAATTGTATCATAAATCTCATCATTAAATTTTGAAATATTGATAATTTATTCTTGCACTCCACGGGCTCAGTTTCCCTACATTTGTACATTTGCCGCATCGTTGCTCATTTTTTTCTTCATTTACATTCAAAAAATGAAACTCTGATTCACTTTGTATATTTCCATCAGCTGGATTCTTCGCCTCCCTCCACAATTATTTAAAAACATAAAAAGGTTAAAAATAAGCAGTGAATTGAGAAAAGTGACTGGAAACAGAGCTGCAATATTCTTCTCATGTTCACAGATGGATCGATATCATCTTAGATTTTGTGTTCTGGAGTGTTCATACAAGGTAGAACAAATATCAGGAAGGAGACAGGTATATCTATATAACCAATATGTGTGTGAATTTTCACATAATTCAGAACACTGCTGTCTGCTGGAATTACCACTTCTCAGAATTTTGTAATTCAGTTTTCCATCACAAAGAAGGGTATATTGGGGGGAAAAGTTCACATAGAAAGATACATTGGTGAATAAATGTTCAAGCTTACATTATATTAAGGGACTGCTGATCGCGAAATATATTAGGCAAAACTGAATACAAATACATACTTTGGGAAGAAATATGCACGGAACGGAATATGTATTTTGTGCATTTTTAAAAATGCAAATCGATGCAGAAATGGAGCAGCATATATTTAAGATGATTAAAATCATCTTATGAGGAAATAGAATCTGAAATAATCATTCATTTCTACCATCCAACATCCCCCCACCCTTGGGTATCTTTACAACAAAAGTAAGTATAATATTAGAAAGGTAAAAACAATAAATATTTTCATGTAATTTGATGGAGAAGAGAAGGGGGACTAGTTTTAACCTGATACTGTAGATGATCAGCACTGAAAACTAAGAGGAACTAATAGAAGGGATTTCTCCTTTGAGTAAGTGACAGGGAGAAGGGACTAACATCTCTATTTTACCCAATGTAGTATGTATATATGTATGTATGTATGTATGTATGTCATGTCATGTATCCATCCATCCATCCATCCATCCATCCATCCATCCATCCATCCATCCATCCATCCATCCATCCTATCACCTCTCAGCCTCAGTCAACATGACCTATGTAATGACATTAAGTTATATGTGAGGTTATATAAGATATCTGGAGGGGTCTAGCTTGCCTATTATCACATTACTACTTGGATCCTAGATTCCGCACCCCTTTTTAAGGCAAGATTTATGTAATATTTTTGGACTTTGAAGAAGCAGGATACAACAAGTATTTGACATTTTTGATCTTTGGTGTTGGAGAAAAGTCTTGAGTATACCATGAATAACCAAGAAAACAAACAATTATATCATCAAACAAGTCAATTTCTCAAATCAATGAGCAGCGTCAAATGATCATATTATATGGGCATATTATGGGAAGATTTACCACTCTGGAGAAGTCTATAATGCTGAGGGAAATAGAATGGGGAAAAAAAGAAGACAACAACTGAAGCAGATTGACTCAATGGCAATGGCAATCTACCACTGGAAGATTTGAAGGACAAGGTTGGAAGTAGGTCATCCTGCAGAAAATCTATCCATATAGTCATTAAATGTCTATGGATATTCTCAGTCATCCAGGTTATAGTGGTTCCAAAGGTCCTTTTTAAAAATGCATCAGAGTCAACACTGATTTGATGACACATAATCGACCAAAATATTTATTTTAAAATGTTCAGGTACTTATTTATTTATTTTTATTTATTTTATTTTATTAGTCAAATTTATATAACCGCACCCTCTCCCCGAAGGGACCCGGGGCGGTGCACAGGAAGTTAAAAACAAACAACATAAAATATAAATAATTAATATCGAATTAAATATGGATTCATAGGCAAATGGCTTACAGTAAATCCTGTAGACATTTCACTATTTTTCTGGATTGCTTTTTAAATTATGGAAAAATATGTCAAGGTATAAAGATCAGTTCCACATTCTGCAGTTTGTGGATAAGTGCAACCCAAAGAGGACTTGTAGGGGATTTTAGCAAGAAATAGACAATATATTCTAAAATCCACTGGCTACCATCAACCACAAAGAAAGTTTGCCTTGTCTATTTGCAGGTGGCAACACCATATCTGTAACACTGTAGAAAACATTTCCAACCCTTCTGTCATTCATCTTTCCTAGAACTATATGAGACATGTCAGTTAACATGTTGTATCAATCAGAATTCAATCTGACAGATAGTGGCTCCTGTATTTGCTGGGAAGCATGGAAAATTAAATTTCCTGTGTCCTGTGATTATTTGATTAAGACTGAAGGCATTAAACTGCTGTCTCCAAGATAGCGGCACTACCATCTAAGTATGCTTGAAGGAATCCAGATGTTTGGGATTGGTGGCTGGAAAGAATCTGCGGCTGTGTACAATGTATAATACTGGCAGCAGGCTGAGCTGGTATGAGTCGTGATTGAATTGTTTTGGCTCTTATCACAATGGCTTTTCATTTCTGAACTGGGGGATTTTGGATTTGGATATTTCTGAAGTATGGTGCCTTCAGCTCCTCCCATCTCCCATTTTATAAATGGAACAACAATGAGCTAAGAAGAATGAATCACACAATGAGTTAAGAAGACTGTATCAAACAATATTCATTATACTCTCCAGATCAGGAAGAAACACAGCAACTGCTGGCAAGCCTAAACTTTTGAAATTCACAAGCATTAAAGTTTTTTTTTAAAGCTAATTTAATTGGGAATTGGGATGACTGCACAGTGAACTGGAACTTTGAGCCAATGAATCAAGCACTACTCCAAATATATTTAAGTGTTTTAAGACTTTCTCTCTCTCTCTCACACACACACACAGATATATACACATGCATACATACACACTCTCTTTAACGAAACGCTACACGGTGCTAATGGCATCCCTAGAGAAACACATATTTCTCCAAAGAATTACATTTCTAGACATACTTCACTTGATAGCCTTTGATATGGGGTAGGGATGGGTGGAGAGAATCCTATTCAATGAATTTCTTCTTAATTATCAGGCGAGTGTGAAGGAGGGTCACAAAAAATATTTTATCCCCAAGTTCAAAAGGCTCATTTTCCTCTTGACACTAGGAAGTGGTAAAGACAAATGAGTCAAGCTTTCCTGATGTGTTTTCTACTGTCACCCTTAATAAATATCAGAAAAATACTTCCTTGGTTTCAAAGTATAAAAAAAGAAAGGCTAGTGCTAAAAAGCTATATAGCACAAGACCAATCATGAGATAAAAGTGATAAATGTCAACCCCCGCTATCTGAAACAATTAATAGCATCATTCAGTTCAAGTTGTCTCTGGGTGTTTTCCCCCAGGCTCCAAATACAAGCATAACCTTTGACGTTTGAATTTTGAAGAGAAAAATCTATTAGGTCCCTATCAGCTCTTGTTATAAAACAGAACGGTTGTCATTCTTCAGAGAATGTACCATGACAGCTTTCAAACCAAACCGTTCTATCAACCTTATTATGTCAGCCAACTTTGGGGATTTCTGTGAGTCTCCAAATTCAGAATATAATAGGACAAGAAGTATGCTTTAAGGTGGTCCAACTTGCCTTGGTAAAGCAATTTGACAGATGAGGGAACTTCTTGCCAATAGATTCTTCACTGCCTTGGTTAAAAAAAAAGAGATTCATAACAGGGGTGGGTTTCAGACGGTACGCCCCAGTACGGGCGTATTGGAGCCAGCCTGGAGCACCGGATACCGTTCCGGTACGGTGCTCCGGAGGGCCCACCCACTCTCACACCTGACTGTACTTTTAAGTCTTCAACGCTTCCGCGCACGCGCGCAGTGCGTTCAGCGCCTGCACGATGCTCCAGCAAGCAACTGGAGCATCGCGGAGGCTTGCGGAAGCATCGCAGGTAAGTATGATGCACGCACAACCATGCGGGTGACACTGGGGTGTATTGGTTGGAACGGAATCCAGAACCCACCATTGATGCAAAGAAGATTTAACCTAAGACACAAAATGGCTAAATTGACCTGGTTTGATTGCAGAAAAGACAATATTTACATGAATCGGTGACTGGGAATGCCTTGTGGACTTTTTGTTAAAAAAGAAGAAAAACAGTGAACTTTTAAGTAGTTGATTAGGATTTAAAGCCACTTTTTTATAATCCACATTTAATAAAGAAATTGGTCTATAGTTCTTTATTTGCTGCAAATCTGATTCTTCTTTTGAGAGATGTAAGAAGAGAATATCAATTCCTGACCAAATGTCTAATAAAAAAAGATTGGAAGCCACTTTTTATGTTCCTTTTAAAAAAAATCCATTTTTTCCGTTTTTTCTCTATACATTCCTTTTACTTTTTCTTTTCTTTCCTTCTTTTTCTTTTTTGCTTAGTTTATTCTATTATCTCTCTCTCTTTTCTTCTTAGACAACCCCTGGAGATAAACATGGCCCAAGACTTCCTTGTTAAATACAGGGGTTCCTTTCCACTCAATTATAGCAACATGTTTTCCCACAATTGGGGCAGGAAGCACATGAAAAGTCCACCATTAACACATTGCCACTCTTCCTCCTAACCAGGAAACCTAGTTAACCACTTGAAACTCAGTTGAAACTGCTTGTCCTTTATCTCCTTCTGCAGGGACTGCAGTAGGAGATAGGCATAGATAGGCATATATTGTACAATAAGAACTATCACATTACAGATGACGACAAGATAACAGCAAAGAGGTGTAAAACTTTATCACTTTTTGTTGCTATCCAGTAGTTGTCTGGATTTTTCCAGCCCAACAATGATTTACTGAAACGTAAGAACATAAATAGAATGTAATAAGTAAGTATAAAAACATACTGTAGTAGATAATTACTTTGATTCCATCTGGAGAAACTCTATTCTAAAATACAAGTAGCCCTCAATTCACAACAGTTTATTTAGTGACTATTCAAAGTTACAACAGCACTGAAGAAATTGACATTTGACTGTTTTTCACACTTATGACCATTGCAGCATTCTCATGGCCACGTGATCAAAATCCAAACATTTGGCAACTGACTTTTATTTATTTATTTATTTATTTATTTATTTATTTATTTATTTATTTATTTATTTATTTATTTATTTATTTATTTATTTATTTATTTATTTATTTAAATTTATACCCCGCCCTTCTCCTTGCGCACAGGCATTATTTAAAAACACAAAATACAATAAATATCAATTAAAATGTATTAAATTAATAAACCCGTGCTAAAACCCAATATTAAAACCCTTACCAAATTATAAATTTTTCTTTAAAAAGTCAGAAACGGGGGGCTATCCTAGGCCGGCTTGTTGAAATAAATACGTCTTAAGACGTTGGCGGAAGAGGCGGAGGTCCGAGATAGTGCGAAGGTCGGGGGGTAGGTCGTTCCAGAGGGCCGGGCCCGCCACAGAGAAGGCCCTTCCCCTGGGTGTCACCAACCGGCATTGCCCCGCCGACGGCACCCAAAGAAGACCCTCTCTGTGGGAGCGGATCGGACGAAGGGATGTATGGGGCAGGAGGCGGTCTCGTATATAGCTAGGCCCCGAGCCATGGAGCGATTTAAAGATGGTCGTCAATACCTTGAAGCGCACTCGAAAGGCCACAGGCAGCCAGTGCAGCTCGTGCAGGAGAGGTGTTACGTGGGTTTGCCTTGAGGCACCCATAATCACCCGCGCGGCCGCATTCTGTACTAACTGTACCTTTCGAGTGCACCTCAAGGGGAGCCCCATGTAGAGAGCGTTACAGTAATGCAGCCGGGACGTCACAAGCGCTTGTGAGTGACTGTGCGAAGGGCTCCCCGGTCCAGTAAGGGGCGCAACTGGCGTATCAGGCGTACCTGATAGAACGCCCCCCTGGCCACGGCCGCCACATGGTCCTCCATGGACAGCCGGGAATCCAGGAGGACGCCCAAGGTGCGCGCCCTCTCCACGGGGGCCAGTTGTTCGCCCCCAATGGCCAGTATTGGACTTATCTGGCTGAACCGGGGTGCCAGAAACCACAGCCACTCGGTCTTGGACGGGTTGAGCCTGAGTTTGTTACTGAGTATGACGGTTGCAGTGTCCCAGGGTCATTGTGAACTTCTGACAGGTAAAGTCAATGGAGAAGCCCGATTCACTTAACAACCCTGTTACTAAGTTAACAACTGCAGCAATTCACTTAAGAACTGTGGCAAGAAAGATGTCAAATGGGCCAAAATTCACTTTAAAATGTCTTGCTTAACAACAGCAATTTTGGGCTCAATTGTGGTCACGAGTCAAGGACAACCTTAACTCATAGACAACTATCATGTTTACTAAAACATTTATTCCCCAATATAGGAATAGAGAAGGAGAAAGATAGATACAATAAAATATTGTTGTCTAATCTAATGTAATTGAATCTATTACTTGCATGAATGTGAATAGTACTGTAATCTGTCTGTCTGTCTGCCTGTCTGTCCACCTGCCCACCACCTACCATCCACCTCTATCTCTATCTCTCTATCTCATATCCAGTCTTGAACTCTGTTACCAATCCTAAAATATAGATTTATTTATTTTCTCCTAACAGCTATTAGCTTTGATGGTCTTGCAAGAAAAGATGGCAGTAAAATTGATTTGTAACTCAGATGGTTCAACGTATCATTGTCAATTTTTCATTAGCTAATTTGAAGCAAGAAGCTAGAAGATCAACTTACCCTTTAGCAATCTTTTGTTTAATGTCCTCCATATTTAGAATCTTGTGCACTGCCCCATTCTATGTCAATCAAGAAAACCCTCTGATTATCACCTTATCTTTCTTAGCAATCATATGATTTCTGATTCATGGTTACAGCATAAATCAAATAATGAATGTACTTAAATGGAAGGTTAACTTGACAGCATGTACAATTATCTGAAAGGCCTATAAAATGTTGCTGTCACTACATGGCCTGATTGGCATTTACCTGATGATTTGCTTGCCCATTTTCATTTTAATTCAAACGTGTACAATACGAACAGCCAACTTATTCCTTCTTTTCAACACTCTCTGTGCCAATAAAAAATAGGGGCAGTCACTCCTAGTCCAATTGTGAATCAATCTGCTGGGGGAAAAAATCTGTCTTACTTACAGATACTTACAATTAACTTTTTCCCCCGCCTAGCATAACGATGAGCCTTTGTTATACCTCATGAAACTCTCGTCTGCATCACTCCCATTCTTTATGCCATTTACTAGAAAAAGGAAGTTGCTGAGACGATTCCATTTATCTTGGAGAAAAGCAAGATTTAGGGACACTTCTTCTGTCTTGCTTTTTCGTTAAGTAGCTTTAGTTTGACAAAGTATCCATAAAAATAATGGCAATAGGAGGAAAGAAACAACATGATGACAAGTGAGTCTATATATCTTTAATGTTTAAATTATCTTCTACATGTTAATAATACATTTGATCTTTTGCGTTATATTATTTTTATTATCACATTATGGATTCACTCAACAGTAAAACAAAATACGGTACAGAATGTAATAACATCAAAATATTATCATTGAAATAAATGGTTTAAAGTTAGTCAAAGAGACATACTTTTTTGAACCACTGTGAGAGTGGAAGCCAAAGTACTTTGCTTGGGACTCTAGACGTCTGAGAGGAGATGGCCTCCTTGTACATACCAGATAGGCCAGCTTCTGGAAGGCCTAACATAAATAGGCAGGATCCATGCAAGAAATGTGAACCTTCATATCAGTGGTGGGATACGACCGGTACGCCCCAGTACGGGCAGACCAGTGCCTGCTGGGAGCACCAGGTACCCTTCTGGTACATTACTCCAATGGGCCCACCTGCCTGCCTGCTTTCCTTATCTCTATTTGAATCAACTGGGGCATTTGCACATGCGCATGGGGCGTACGGCACCTGCCCGATGCTCTGCCGAGCAGCTGGAGCATTGCAGGTGGTGGTTACGCATGTGCATGCTGCGTGCGTGCATGTGGTGGATGCCCAGCCCCGTTGCAGCATACCGGTTGCAACGGGAGCTGAAACCCACCACTGCTTCATATACTCTAGCTCTAAGGTATTTCATGATTTAACATCAATACCAACACCTTAGGTTGAGCCTGATGGGCTAGGAAGATCTAAGCCTTTTCAAGTTGTGGAGCCTATAAGTTAAAACAATAATTAGCCACTGATCATGAGGCCAAGCAGTATATTAACATGAGCACAAATGTCTCTTGCAGAATGGAACCTCTGAAGTCAGCTGACCAACACTGCCCCTTCCTACCTTAGAAAAAAATGCTATGGGCAATTTTTGTGAGTGAGTGCTCTGTAGTATCTCACTGAACTCACTCACTCATCCTAGGTTTTCATGGAACATAGTTTAAAGAACCCTTTGAGATACAATAGATCACCATCAGAGGTAGGCTGCTACAGGTTCGCCTGGGTTTGGGAGAACCCATAACTATTGTTATGGCCGGTTCAGAGAACCTCCAAATCCCACCCTTGGCTGGCCTCTCCCAGGAGTCTCTACATGGCCCATTTTGGATGTGAGGTAAGTGCAAGGCCCGCACGGAGGCTCGGGGAGGGGGAAAAACAGGCCTCTCGGAAGGCCTCTGGAGCCCAGGGAGGTGAAAATGGCCTCTCCCACCATGGTGCAGGAGGCTGACTAGGCCACACCCACCATGGCCACACCCACCCAGCAACTGGGCAGAGAACTTGTTGCTGAAATTTTTGAAGCCCACCCCTGATCACCATAGATCAGTATCTTTCATGAGGAACAGTAAGCTTCCATCATCATTTTTGTACATTTCCAGGAGGATATTATGGGGGGGGAAAATACCAAAATCTGATGAGATGTTTGAAAGAACAAGTGGTTCACATGACTACTTCCCACTCCCCGTGTCCTTTCAAAACAACTAAAGCAATACCATATCCTAGATCAGGGGTCTGCAAAGTCGGCTCTTTTAAGACTGGTGGACTTCAACTCCCAGAATTCCCCAGCCAGCCTGGCTGGCTGGAGAATTCTGGGAGTTGAAGTCCACCAGTCTTAAAAGAGCCGACTTTGCAGACCCCTGTCCTAGATAAAACCTGATCAAGTAGTTTGAGATAATGAACTTTATCCAAATGCATCAGAAACCGTGAAGCATCTTTTTCATGATCATCTTACTGAAGAATGAAATATTTGAGATTAATCTACAATTACTTTTTAGGAAAAATCTTATAACCAATTTCACTAAGTAGCTGGAACTCATCCCACACTCAGAAACAGACTGACTACTGTCTTAACCAAAGGCTAATCCTGTTCTGGCTGATTGATACCAACAATCTGAAATGAATCTATATGAACCTAACAAGGGATTACCAAGATTACCTTTCTATGACTTGCTGCAATATTGGAATCTAATTCAAGGCATATTTGTTCAACTTAGAAAAACAGCAGCAATGAAACAAAGTCTCTGATTGTTCTGGCTTTCCTCCTCAATATCTCGATGAAGGAGATGCCTCATATTGGAGAATAGTATTACCGGGTTGTTTTGTACAGATACAGTGGAAGCAAAGTAATAAAAAATTTTCACTGTATCCATCTGCCAAGGGATAGGATTTCAGATGGACTTTAATAACAACCGTAATCCATGTTTTTGCTGGTTCATCCTGAAAATTATTCTTCTATCCTCAAATCCTTAGCTTTCTCTTTCACTGGTCTCAGTTGCTTAGTAAACAAAGATGCCAGTTTAGCTCTGTTGGATGAAAGAGGGCACTTCTGAGAAGTATATGACAGTACTAACCCATCAGAGTGGGGAGGCAAGGAATGTTGTCAGTCCCATCCCCTAAGGAGATGCATCTGGCAGGACCCAGAAGAAGGGCCTTCTCTGTGGTGGCTCTCTCTCTCTGGAACATCATGTCCCTGGAGATTAGACTGGCCCCCACTCTAACACTCTTTTGGGAGGTGATGAAGACCTGGTTCTGCCAGTGGGTCTGAGGAACCCAAAGCCTTGTAAGCTGTCTTGAGTTGCCATGTGTGAGTAGGCGGCAATATAAATTTTCTAAACAAATAAATAGTGTTTGCTACATGGGCTACTTTTCTGTTCCACAGGTCACCCACTATCATTAACAGATGTGGTAGGAAATTTCCCAAGTAGATTCAGGAATCATGCAGATTCATCAGGCATCTTGGACAGGATCTTTTCAATTAAACCTCCATTCCTACAAAGGGCACAGCAGCCATAAATCTAAATCTGATTAGATAGTAATTTGTCACGACAATGGAGCTACACAGTGCTCATCCTCCTTCAGACCACCAGTTTCACCAAACAGAGTAACAAATCTAGAATGTGACTTACTGCATGTGCGAGGCGAGATACCAATTGTGTGGAATTCATGATCATCATGGCACCCACAAAATCTTGAGTTGTTCCTGATGGGAAAATGTCTCAGAGCAAATGTCCAGAGCAACCCAGAAATCACTCTGCTTAATTTGTGGAGAAGGTTGCCCTGTAATGGGTTAAATGATTTATTAACAGTGTATCTACACTGTCTCAACCACCAAACACAGAAGCCATTTATTTATTAATAAACACATAAATATTTTATGTATAAGCTGCCCAAAATCAAAACTGCTCTTTGGGATACATTCAGTGTATGTCAATGGCTTTGTAAACATGAACATAAAATAATTTTCTATTGGATCAGTTTTATTATAGGATTTCATTTTCAAACAATATCTAGCCCTGCAAGATGTTTCTGTTCACTTCCTGAAACAGAAGACATTTCACACTATATTCTATTATACTTTAGATCTTTTTTTCCTACATTTCTAGATACTGTTTTATTAAAATGACATTCTAAAAGTAGCCAATAAAATATATATTTTAATCTGATGATAGGATTGTTTTTTGTGACTGATAACATATCTATGAATTGAACACTGCAAATATTTGAAGCAACGATCATATGGACTACTCCTTTATCACCAGGAAAGTGCTTTATTTAATATAAATATTAGCTACACTATTTGCCTTTCCTCTATTCATTTGTACTTATTATGTTCTTGGACATTACTACTCTTCAAAACTGTCAGATATCTCCAGCATATTCTCTTGTGATGACCTTAGATATGTAATGAAATTTGACTTCTTCACAGAAAAGTAATATATTCAAAAGATTACACTGTTATTCCATACTAGTGGAATATGCTATTCCGCTAAAAATGCCAAGCAACTGAAATGCAATATTATAATCCAAATGGAAAAATAGGAGGAATGGAAGGGAAGACTGAGAAAGTTTTGTTTAGATGGAGCTGAATTCTTCATAAAGAAGGATGTGAGAAAGTTTAAAAACTGAAATTTAAGAATTGGATGGTTTACAATAATGGAAGATAAGGAAAAATGAAGGATGTTGGTTTAAATTCGATTTACCTTCCTTCTCTTTCCTACCCTTTCCTGACTTATATTATGTTGCACACCCTTTTTTGGCTGTTGTGTAATGCTGCTTACCTTGAAAACACATATCTGGATATGTATGTAGATATGCACAAGTACAAAATCATAACCAAAAATAACAGAATTTATCCACGATTATATGCTGCCCCATGAACAGCTTCTATACTTGGATGATCTCAAGACATCGTCAGCAACACAATCTGATTTTGTAGTTGGTCAGCCCCCAATCATTTCCAGACAAATAGAGTAAATTCAAAGAAATTTTGTTCCTCAAAGTGAGGATCAGGGTCTTGATTTTTAAAGATTTATTACTCTACAGATAATCGTCCCTCTGCCTAATAATCATGTAGCATTGATTATATCAGTCTTCTCCAAACCTGTGAATTCTGGGTAGTGTATAGGTCCATGATGGCGAACCTATGGCACGGGTGCCACAGGTGGCACGCAAAGCCATTTCTGAGGGCACGCCAGGCGTTGCCCTGTTAGCTCCAGCGCTCATGAGTGTGCTGGCCAGTTGACCTTCGGCCTTGATTTTCAGCCATTTTCTGCCCTCCTGAAGTCTCCAGAGGGAGAAAAATGGCCCGTTCCTGAACTTCTGGTTTGTGGATTGGGCCTTTTTTCGCCCTTCCCAGGCTCCTAGAAAGCTTCTGGAGCCTTGAGAAGGTGAAAAATGGATCTACTGAGCCCACTGGAAGTCAGAAAATGGGCTGTTTCCAGCCTCAGGGGGAGGCCATTTTTGCCCTGCCCAGGCTCCAAAAAAGCCATGTATACATGCACTAGACAGCAGGGGGTGTCACACATGTATTCTCAAGAGGCACGGCATGGGAGATATTAAATTATGGGGGTGGGCATACGAGCATGCACAATAGCGCAAGCGTGTGTGCTTTTGGCACCCGAGGGAAAAAAGGTTTGCCATCACTGGTATAGGTAGTCCTTGATTTACAACAGTTCATTTAATGACCATTTGAATTTACAACAGCACTGAAAAAAATGATTTATGACCATTTTTCACACTTATAACCATTGCAGAATCCTCATGGTCATGTGATTTACATGCGAATGCTTGACAAGTGGCTCACACTTATGAGGCTCACACTTAAGTGGCTCACACTTACTGGACCGGGGAGCCCTTCGCACAGTCACTCAAGCACTTGTGACGTCCCGGCTGGATTACTGTAACACTCTCTACATGGGGCTTCCCTTGAGGTGCACTCGAAAGCTACAGTTAGTACAGAATGCGGCCGCGCAGGTGATTATGGGTGCCTCAAGGCAAACCCACGTAACACCTCTCCTGCGCGAGCTGCACTGGCTGCCTGTGGCCTTTCGAGTGCGCTTCAAGGTACTGATGACCATCTTTAAATCGCTCCATGGCTCGGGGCCTAGCTATATACGAGACCGCCTCCTGCCCATACATCCCTTCGCCCGATCCGCTCCCACAGAGAGGGTCTTCTTCGGGTGCCGTCGGCCGGGCAATGCCGGTTGGTGACACCCAGAGGAAGGGCCTTCTCTGTGGCGGGCCCGGCCCTCTGGAACGACCTACCCCCCGACCTTCGCACAATCTTGGACCTCCGCCTCTTCCGCCAACGTCTTAAGACGTACTTATTCCAACAAGCCGGCCTAGGATAGCCCCCCGTTTCTGACTTTTTAAGGAAATTTGTAATTTGGTAGGGTTTTTAATATTGGGTTTTTAGCACGGGTTAATGAATTTAATTACATTTTAATTGATATTTATTGTATTTTGTGTTTTTAAGATGCCTGTGCGCCGCCCTGGGTCCTAACAAGGAGAAGGGCGGGGTATAAATTTAATAAAATAAATAAAATAAATAAATGAGGGTTGCAGTGTCCCACTGTCATGTGATTCCCTTTTACAACTTTCTGACAAACAACGTCAATGGGGAAACTGGATGCACTTAACAACCGTGTTATTAATTTAAGACCTGCAGTGATTCACTTCACAAATATGATGAGAAAAGTCGCAAAATGTGGCCAAACTCACTTAAGACATTGCTCACTTAACAACACAAATTTTGGGCTCAATTGTGGTCGCAGGTTGAGGATTACACCTGTAATCCCAATAGATTATAGAGAACGTTGTTTTAAATGTTGAGAACAGAAATTAGGATTAGTCAAAACAATAGCTTTATCATGTTTTTCTGCTTGTTGCTTAGGTTTAATTTGCTGCAAATGTAGGTAGAAACGTAGGTAGTCATTACATACTTACTTACTTTACTTTTATTTGACTTTTATACTGCCCTTCTCCCTTTTGGGACTCAGGGCGGTGTACAGCCAGAATAAAAATGATGATGAGTTTAAAAACAATATTAAAAAGAAATATTAAATAATTGGCCAATATTTAAAAATCGCAAACTAAAATCACAATTAAAAATCCCTTTAAAATTATGATAGCCTGGCAGTGCAAAATAAGTGCGTCTTCAGGGCCCGACGGAAGAGATGTAGGTCCGAGATTGTCCTTAGTCTAGGGCGTAGGTCATTCCAGAGGACAGGAGCCACCAGAGAGAAGGCTCTCCCCCTGGGGGTCACCAGACGACATTGTTTAGCCGACGACACCCTGAGGAGGCCCCTCTCTGTGGGAGCGAACTGGACGGTGGGAGGTATTTGGTAGCAGGAGGCAGTCTTGCAGGTAACCAGGTCCCTTGCCATGGAGCACTTTAAAGGTGGTTACTAGTACCTTGAAGTGCACCCGGAAAGCCACAGGCATGAACAAATCCCTAAATTCATTTTAATTGCAGTAGAGGTTACACAAAATGAAATGGTAAGCAAGGGAAATTCATGTCTATAAAGTTTGGTCACAACTTTACAACATTTGATTAATTCTAATAGAGATGATATAACAGCTTTTAGATTCTGATTTGCTCTCATAAGGAAACAAATACTGAAATCCTATTCATATTGATTCTTATTCCTTCAGAACTTAATGAAACGTATTCCCAGCTGAGTCTTTGTAGCTCCCCCACTCTCCCGCAACATGAAGATCTGGAGTAAGGAGGTAAAATCTCTTTAAAATATAAGCCTGGAAAATCCATCCCCTAGCTCCCTTGATTCTGATATTCCAACCTTCTCACAATTTAAATGAGGATTAAATGCATGTCATCCAGCCAGCAAGCAGAAGATGAAAAAATGGCCACCCAAGCATTTAAAAGAATAGATAAAATGATGGAATCTCACATGTTGAGGCGAGCTTGATCATATCTTGTTGAGTGACTGCATAAAAGACAAAAAAGTGACCTTGCGCAATCATAACTGTATACAGTATACTGGGCCTCCATTGAGGACCTATATAATGCACGAGTCAAGAAGAAGGCTGAGAAAATATCTAAAGACCAGAGGCGGTATTCAGCAGATTCTGATCAGTTCTGGAGAATCTGTAGCGGAAATTTTCAGTAGTTTGGAGAACTGGTAAATACGACCTCTGACTGGCCTTGCCCCCATTTATTCTCTGCCTCCCGAGTCCAGACTGATTGGGATGAAATGGAGATTTTATTTTTATTTTATTTTATTTTATTAAATTTATACCCCGCCCTTCTCCTTGTTAGGACCCAGGGCGGCGCACAGGCATTATTAAAACCACAAAATACAAAATACAAAATCGATTAAAATATATTAAATTATTGGACCCGTGCTAAAAACCCATTTTAAAACCATACCAAATTAATTTTAATTTTAAAAGTCAGAAGTAGGGGCTATCCTAGGCCGGCTTGTTGGAATAGATACGTCTTAAGACGTTGGCGGAAGAGGTGGAGGTCCGAGGTAGTGCGAAGGTCGGGGGGGTAGGTCGTTCCAGAGGGCCGGGCCCGCCACAGAGAAGGCCCTTCCCCTGGGTGTCGCCAGCCGGCATTGCCCCGCTGACGGCACCCGGAGAAGACCCTCTCTGTGGGAGCGGATCGGATGAAGGGATGTATGGGGCAGGAGACGGTCTCGTATATAGCTAGGCCCCGAGCCATGGAGCGATTTAAAGATGGTCGTCAGCACCTTGAAGCGCACTCGAAAGGCCACAGGCAGCCAGTGCAGCTCGTGCAGGAGAGGTGTTACGTGGGTTTGCCTTGAGGCACCCATAATCACCCGCGTGGCCGCATTCTGTACTAACTGTAGCTTTCGAGTGCACCTCAAGGGGAGCCCCATGTAGAGAGCGTTACAGTAATCCAGCCGGGATGTCACAAGCGCTTGAGTGACTGTGCGAAGGGCTCCCCGGTCCAGTAAGGGGGGCAACTGGCGTATCAGACATACCTGATAGAACGCCCCCTTGGCCACGGCCGTCACATGGTCCTCCATGGACAGCCGCGAATCCAGGAGGACGCCCAAGTTGCGCGCCCTCTCCACGGGGGCCAGTTGTTCGCCCCCAATGGCCAGTGTTGGACTTATCTGGCTGAACCGGGGTGCCGGAAACCACAGCCACTCGGTCTTGGACGGGTTGAGTCTGAGTTTGTTACTACCCATCCAGATCCGTACGGCCTCCAGACACCGGGACAGCACCTCGACGGCATCGTTGGGGTGGTTTGGGGTGGATATGTACAACTGAGTGTCATCAGCGTACAGATGGTATTCCACCCCAAAACCACGGATGATCTCGCCCAGCGGCTTCATGTAGGTGTTAAACAGGAGTGGCGAGAGGACCGACCCCTGAGGGACCCCACATGTGAGTGGCCTCGGGGACGACCTCTGCCCTCCTGCCAACACCCATTGCGACCGACCAGAGAGGTAAGACGAGAACCACCGTAGGACGGTGCCTCTCAGCCCCAACCCCCCCAATCGGTGCAATAAGATACCATGGTCGATGGTATCAAAAGCCGCTGAGAGGTCTAATAGGACAAGGATAGAGGAACAACCTCTATCCCGTGCCCTCCAGAGATCATCTACCAACGCGACCAATGCCGTTTCGGTGCTGTGACCGGGCCGGAAGCCGGACTGGCGCGGGTCTAGATAATCAACTTCCTCCAGATGTCGGGGAAACTGTTGAGCCACCACACTCTCAACAACCTTCACTAAAAAGTGAAGGTTGGAGACGGGACGATAGTTCTCTAATAAAGCTGGATCCAGGGATGGTTTCTTGAGGAGGGGCCTCACCACCGCCTCTTTCAAAACGGTGGGCAAGTGCCCCTCACTCAGAGATGAATTCACAATGCCCTGGAGCCAGCCTCGGGTCACCTCCCAGGATGCCAGTACAAGCCAGGAGGGACACGGGTCCAATAAACATGTGGTGGCTCTAAGGTTCCTCCGCAACCTGTCCATATCCTCGGTAGTAACAAAGTCAAACTCCTCCCAAGGTGTAATCTCAAGACCAACGCTGGACGCCTCGACTGGACCACAAGTGGAGGGCAACTCGTTCCGAATCTGAGTGATTTTGTCCTGCAGGAATACTCCAAATTCCTCTGCTCGACCCTGCAGAGGGGCTTCCCGCGGCCTCAGATGAAGGAGGGAGCGGGTCACCCCAAACAGGGCGGCAGGGCGGTTTTCCGCGGACGCGATAAGAGTAGCACAATACTCACGTTTGGCCACTCTTAGCGCCACTAAGTAAGTCCTAATATGGTCTCTCACTAGTGTTCGGTCAGATTCGGATCGAGAAGATCTCCACCTACTCTCTAGGCATCTCTTGCGGCGTTTCATCTCCCGAAGCTCCTCGGTAAACCAAGGAGCCTGGGTGACTCGGCGCCGCATGAGAGGCCGCAAGGGCGCAACTCGGTCCAAGGCCCCCGTGGCCGCACTATACCATGCGGCCACTAGATCCTCAGTCGAGCCACGGGGCAGGGACACAGGTATTGGCCCAAGCTCCCTCTGGAACCTTTCCGGGTCCATCAGGCGCCTGGGGCGGAACCAACTTGGTGCCTCTGGTTCCGCCTCCCCGCGGTGGGGTGTGACGGTTGGAAAGTCTATCCGAAGGAGAGAGTGATCTGTCCATGACAAGGGTAAGATGACTAAATCCCCTGTTCCGAGATCACTAATCCAGTGTCCAGAGACAAAAATCAGATCCAGCGTGTGTCCTCCCTCGTGAGTGGGGCCCTGAACTACTTGGGTCAGGTCCATGGCCGTCATGGAAGCCATGAACTCCCGAGCCACCTCGGATGTTTCGCCCGCCGACGGCAGGTTGAAGTCCCCCATGACTATAAGTCTGGGGGTCTCCACTGCCATCGCGGCGATCACCTCGAGTAGCTCGGGCAGGGCTGCTGTTACATAGTGGGGAGCCAGGTATACAACTAGCAAGCCCAACTGCCTCCCTAGGCCCCATTTCACGAAGAGGGACTCACAACCGGTCGTCTGAGGCACAGTGGTCTCCTTCGGCTCCAGACTTTCCTTAACAATAACCGCCACCCCCCCACCCCTGCCGAGGGCCCTGGGCTGATGAAATGCACGGTAGCCTGGTGGGCACATTTCCACAAGGGGTAAACCCCCCTCGGGGCCCAACCAGGTCTCCGTAATTCCCACCAGGTCCGGGTCCCCCTCTGACACGAGGTCATTTATGAGGGGGGATTTATTCACCACGGACCTGGCGTTGCAGAACATCAGCCTGGGACCCCGGCTCTGTAGTCCCTGACCGCCTAGCCCACGAGCGGAGTACAGGGGGTTGGGGCAAGCGATCGCTCGTAACCAGCGACCACGAGCCTCCAACCCATGATGGACCTCCTGTCTCCCGCCGCCCCTGCCCCTCCCCAAGACCAATCGAATGGGGCGGCCCTCAACAGAGATGACCCCCGATCCCCCCTCCCTAGTGGACCCCTCCTTTATCCTACTTCCGCCGGCCGGCCCTATATCTTGGCCCCTCTCTGACTGAGTGAACCCTCCCCCCTCCCCAGAACCCCTTAAAAGCCTAATTAAAAATTTGTTTAAAAACCCCCTAAGTCCGCGCTTCAATCCTTCCCCTGCCACACCCACCCAGTAACCTTCCCCTGCCACACCCACCCAGCCACGCCCACCAAGCCATGCTATCCCTACCAAGCCATATCCACCAAGCCATACCATGCCCACCAAGCCACACCCAAAGAACTGGTAGTAAATTAAAAATTGAATTTCATCACTGCTACAGACCCCTCACATCCTGGACATAAATTGTTTCAACTTCTACCCTCAAAATGATGCTATAGGGCACTGCACACCACAACAACTAGACACAAGGACAGTTTTTCCCTGAATGCCATCACTCTGCTTAATGACTAATTCCCACAACACTGTCAAATTATTCACTAATTAGTATTACTAATATTCTTCTCATCCTTCTTATTACCTATCTCTTTCCACTTATGACTATAACCATGTTGCTTTATTTTTACAAGTAATATTATTCTGTTTGTTTCCTAGTATGATTTTATTGCTTATTAGTAACCTATGATTATCACTACATGTTGTATCTTATGATTCTTGATGATTGTAATTTTTTTTCTTTTATATACACCGATAGCAAATTCCTTGGGTGCCCAATCACACTTGGCCAATAAAGAATTCTATTCTATTCTATTCTATTCTATTCTATTCTATTCTATTCTATTCTATTCTATTCTATTCTATTCTATTCTATTCTACCATACCCTACCCTACCCTACCCCATTCTACTCCACTCTACACCACTCTACCCCTATTCTAATTCTAATTCTAATGCTAATGCTAATTCTAATTCTAATTCTAACACATACAAAATAAGAATAAGTTAAACAGAAAATAATTTGCATGGATTGCTCTCCTCATCTCACAAAAGTACAGTTCTTCATTAGTTTTTAGCAAGGTATTGAATAAAACTCTGCTTTTTTATTTAAAAAAAACACCATTGGTTCTTTTAGAAGTACCTTATTCAATCAAGAGGCTGTTAGGAGAGTAACACCCAAACACACACACACCAGTTAGATTGCAGAGCAGTGAAAAAGCACATCTCTTTCCAAAAGATTTATCAAGGCAAAGCTTGTCTTCAATGTCCAATGTTTGCATTAGTTTCAGTTCACTAATCTAATGTACCTTGATCGGGATGCTTTTTATTTATTTCACCTTAAATGCCTTCTTGGGGGTAAAAGAAATGTGAGTAAATACTCAATTCAGAGGCTAAATCAACTTCTCAGCCTGAATCATTTGGTATAAAGCAAAGGTCTTGTTACCAATCGGGAGTGTATTGCAACAATATATTCAATTGCAGTAGATATATGACAGGGGGCATAGGGGGTGGAGTGGTGAACCATGGGCAGAAGAGAGCATTTATCTCACGGTGGAGCTCCTCCAGTGTTTTTAATTTAGGTCTGAAGTCCAACCACATCAATATTTTAAAGATGTAATTTAATAGTACGGGTGGTAATGCACACAAAAGAACCCTGGGACCTTTTGTAATTTGAAATGGTGTGAGGCTACATCACCCTGGGACCCAAGCGCAGCTAATAATGGATAGTCTGGGAATCAATGCTCTGGAAGAATCAATTAAGTTATGAAGAATTCCACCTGAAAAATGAATCCCTTCTGTGTGAAATTACATCCTAATATCTTCCTGCAGGTTGCTTGTAAGTGGGAAAAATGAACGCAAGGGTTTGTATTGGAAAACATTTTAGTTGTTTGATGAGAATGAAGGTGCACTCTCAAATTCTATCTATCAGAAATTAGCGGAACAAATGTACTAATGATAACTGCTTTCTTTAAAAAAAACAAAACTAGGTTATAATTATTCAGAAATATAGAAATGAAGAAGAAACAAACCATCTCTATGATATGTGCGAAACTCACTTGTCATGGAATGCTTTAACTTGAGTCATTAATTTACCCTACAAATAGAGAGTGAATTTGAAGTTTTTCCTCAGGAATTCTGGTGAAGAAAGAGCAGACTGAGAACAGCTCTGTAAAAAAGAGAGGCAATGACCACAGAAGAATGAAGAGCTGGGGAGCAGAAAGGATGTTTAACAGTTCTTCTCTGGAGGAGGAAAGGATTGGAAATCACCCACAAGTGCTCCAGACAGCTGTTCCTCATGAGAAAACCACAAAATAGTTCGTCTCCAGAGGGTTTAGAGCAGCATGGGTTTCATATTTTGTTGCCACTGGTTCACCCTGCATGCACGTGCCTGCTTTGTGGGTGCATGCGCCCCTTCCACACATGCACCCAGCCTTCCACACACACGCTTTGCTCGTGCATGTGGCTTCTGCCTGTGTGCCTGTCCTCAAAAATGTGCCTAAATAGAACCAGGGTGAGTAAGCAGCCACCCATGATTTCCGCTACTGGTTCGGGTGAACCAGTCCAAACCAGCTGAATACCACCCCTGGTTTAGAGCTCTGGGTGACAAGGAAATAGTTCAACTTGTTCAAGCCACAATGCCTTTGATAGGACACTAGGTTTGCAGACTTTCGGAAATGGCTTAAGTGCAAGAACTCACAGCATCAGGAGTGGATCAAGTCCACACAGGCAATGATCCTGCCCAAAGTTTCACTCCACCCCCCCCCACCCCCTATCCCATTAAAGCCTTCCTATGATCTGTCTGGAAATGTACAGCTCCATTTGGCTTGTAAATATTGTGCTGTGTATTTTAGAAATAGCAAGAATATTTTCCCTCGATGATTCTCAGCAGTTATCCTATGTTAAAAATGAAAGAATATGATATTATGCACAAGTAGAATTTTAAAGAGAATCCAGCTGTAACCAGCATTGTGCTATATAGCATTCATAGCTTTGTGCCATTTTACAAATATTGAAGTCTTTTTGGTGTGCATTTTTAATATTTACATGTTTAATATGCTTCTTTAACAACATAGTTGAGCTGTTTGAAAGAGAAAATTTGGAAGGCAATTAGAAAGCAGAAACCAGCAGGGACTCACCATTTAATGAAAGCCATGTTATTAAGCTGACTATCTCAAAGTACTTCCAAGCTGTAAGATTAATAGTAAAATAAAGCTATACATTGTCATATATTCTGTATTCTCTGGTGAGGGATTTGGCAGCTATTGAGTCCTTAATATAAAACAGCAACATACCTAACTTTTCAACATATGGTACATAACCCAGAGTGCTTTTATCATAAGCTGGTGATGAGACCCCGAGGCCCATAAGTGTCAGCAGGTTTGCAGGATGCCCATTTTCTACTTTTGGGTAATTGGTGCTCTGGAACGATATTTTTTAGATATATCTCCACTAAACTGTTATCCTTCAGATTCGTTGTAAATCCAACTTCCAGAATTCTCAGCCAGTATCATTTATAGAATTAACATGAAAAAAGCTGCTCATATACTGCAGGTCACTTTGAACCTTCCCCCCCCCCCAAAAAAAGGTTGTGAATCTAACCGCAAAATAAATAAATTGGGGTGCATGGCTGCTTGCTCTTTAATTCAGATAAACAATTCATTGACCCTATATAATCTGAAAAAACTTGGGAGGCTTACCCATTTCACCTGACTTAGAACCAGGGGTGGGTTCCTGCCAGTTCTAACCTCTTCTATAGAAGAGGTTCCACAAATCTACAGTGCCATTTAGAACCGATTCCAGCTCCCTCCCCCCGCCTGTCCGCACATCATCAAGAGCAAGAGTGAGAGGAGGAATCCTGGGAGTCGAAGTCCACAAGTGTTCAAGCTGTCAAGTTTGAACACCCCTGGGGTTTTTTTTTCTAAAGGGTTAGGGGTGCAAGGGTCTTGTAACTTGACAGCTTTAAGACTTGCACACTTCAATGCCAGAGTTCCTGAGCCAACATTTTGGTTGCTAAGCAAGAGTGGTTTTTAAGTGAGTTTCACCACATTTTAAAAGTCGCCACACCCACCCAGTCACATGACTGCCAAGCCACTCCCACTCTGTCAATGGCCCACAAGCCACTCCCACCCAGTCACTTGGCCAGCAAGCCATTCCCACCCAACAGGCCACACCTACACAAGAGGTTCTAATTTTTTTTGAAACCCACCTCTGCTTAGAACTGACCAGGATAATATGGAACTCAGGGATGTCAAAATGGCGGCCCACAGGCTGGATGCCTCATGTGCAGGCCACACCCCACCTTGGCGAATGGGAAAAATGTTGTGAAACATGTTGTGGCGAGTTGGACACTGGTGATATAGGTGAAAGGAAAAGGAAATCAGTAGCTTTGTTGGGAGGGACAAGTTCCACAATTGTTCATTTATATCAAGGGTGGGCAAACTTTGCAACTTTAAGTCTGAAGGACTTCAGCTTTGCTGGCTGGAGAAGTCTGGGAGCTGAAGTCCTTCAGACTTAAAGTTGCAAAGTTTGCCCACCCCTGATTTATATAAAGCATAAAGTAAGCAAAGGATGACTTCAGAGTGTTAGCAAGGCATTCTTGCAGCCTGGACGGGAACCAAATGCCCTCATCCACTCTGAAAAATCATTCAAACCCAAATTCAAATATAACTTCTTACATAAATCTATTTTATTTATTTAAAACATTTTATATAGCTGCTTAGTTTTCAACCAACTCAGGGAGGTACTCTATCAAAAAATTAAAGAAATCATTTTAACAACGAACACTCAACCAAGTGAAAAAATAAAAAATAACAAAAGCTAACAATCAATTGTAATATGCAATCGTCCAATCTCATCCCAGCAGAGTTCTAGGCATCTCTTTTATTGCTTCATTTCTCTGGTGCTGTATGAGGAACACACACACAGGTGCCATTTGGTCCATGGCCCCCATTACCTGCTCATTTAAAGCTGCAATGAGACTCTCTGCCAAACCTCCAACAGAGTTTCAGGGGGAAACCCCACCACCCTCTGAAATGGCACAATCAGGTGCCTGGAGTGGGCCAATCGGATAGACTTCATATCCCTGATGGCTGTGGAGAACTTTAGAGTCAAGCAGCAGTGGTCTACCCATGGCAGGAGAGTGATGTTAATGTCTCTCAAATCCAGATCACAACACTACTGCCTGAAGGCAAACACCAGGTCTAATGTGTGACACCCCTGTGGGAGTAGGGCCGTCAATATGTAGATGCCTTCTGAAGCAGATTGCTTCCCTACTGCAAGCCAGGGCTGGCCTATTGCTCTTTTGTAGCAGGTACTGCAAGACTGGAGAGAAAATTAATGTGTAAGACTAATTGTACGTATTTACAAATATAGCTGCCAGATATGCACATTTCTCTTTATAGAAATAGTAGCCTCAGGATTATAATAAAGTTGAACCTAGCAAGAAGACGGCCATTCTGTAGTTCACAAGAATAAAGCTCCTGGAGAAACTAGAAATAAATTTTATTACTATATGGACAATTTCATTTTATATAGGTCTTCATTTTCCTAACCTCCAGCATCATGAGAATAATTATCTTTGGCTTTCTTCTCTAAAATCATTAGCATCTGACAATCTTGAAAAATAGGGTTTTCTTTCATTCTAAATTCTCTTTCAAATATGACTTCTAACTCCCGTTGGGAAGGGCGCCCGGGCTTCATTCCAATGGATGCTTTCCCTGGTGTCAGTTACAGCCAACTGAGAAATATTCATTTCTGAGGAGATATGCAGAAGGCCCTGTTTAATTATGCGGTGGATAAAGATTTGATAACTATGACAACTATGCGAATTGTGGCATCTTATGGTCTCTTTTTAAGAAAAGAGAAGAAAAACCCATAAGGCATTCTAAAGAATGCATCTGATTAAGACCAAGCCTTTGTTGTCAAGTAACCTTTGGATTTTTAAAAATCCCATCCTCCATAACTATTGAGTCAGGAAATGATAGAATTTGTAGTCCAAGCCATCTCAGAAAAAGTAAATTGGAGAAGCTGGCCAAAGAAATGAAATGGAAAATAGACAACGTTTGCGGCTACCTATTTATGTAGCTACCTACCCACCCGTGCATAGAGTTTTATTTAAGACAGCTCACCGTAAACACAAATAAGTAACATTTATTTATTGTGAACAGTAATTACCCACAGTGTATATAAAATCAACTACGTAATCATCAAGGTGAGAACCCTTACATCTGTTCTGTATCTTCAGAATATAGGAAGGAAGGAAATTGCTTTGGATAAAAGAAACTGCTGTACTGATAATTACCCCACCTGTTTTCAATTTAAATGGTGTTGATTACAAAGTTAACATAATTAACTTTCCAGGGAAATTTTTTTTTTTTTCAAATGTGCAGTTAGAAATGTGATCTAGGAAGGGAAGGGAGATGATTTGGCAGGTTTGGCAACAATTTCTGACCGGGATTTCTTTACTTTCAGTTGAATAGATTTTGCAGCTCTCCCAAGAATAGGCCTGCTATTTCTTTGATCTTATCCATCAACAGGATCCTGTTCTTCTGCTTCCCACCCACCCCCTTGCCAAAAGTAGTATTATTATTTTTTAGCCCATTGCCATTTACATAAAATATTCAAAGCATGCAAGCTTCTGCGTGCTGATCATTGTCTCAGGAGAGCAGTCAGCTTTTTAGGGTCCAGGCTGACTGACTGCTTCTTTTTGCAGTCGGTGTTATTCTTAGTAACTGTCTCCAAATCCATAAGTCAAGGGTGGTTCTGTTCTTCTTTGGCTCTTTGTCAATATTCAGTTCTCATACCCTTAATTACCACTTAAAAGACTAGTCCTTTAATTATTCTGATTTTTGTTGTCATAGAAATACTACTACTCTTCCCAAAGTTGTCTGAATTAGTAATTGTCACTTTTAGATGATTGATATTTTGTTTATTTCAATACACTGTTCATCTTTATATAATTTTAAGTGCAAGAGAGAGAAAAACTGTATACCATCTTTACTTCTTGGCTATTAATAATAAATTCACTAAGCATGCGGGTTAAAATTATCTTTCTTTTCGTATTATTTAACATTAACCTAGATTTTTCCATTTCCCTTTTTTACTTTCATAATGAGCTTCTAAAGTTTCCCTTACTTTCAGCTAACAAAATGATGCCAGCTGCATATCTCAAGTGGTTTGAGTTTCAGCCTCCTAGTTGATTCCAGCTGTCATGCCTTTCAAGCCTGACATTCCTTTAATATATTCTGTATATATGTTAAAGAAATATCAGGGCAACGTAATGCAATCCACTTCTTCACACAAAGGTGTGCAATCCTTCATACCATTTCCTATTATGAATCAGTTCTCCAAAATCAGCTTACACTAATTCATTGCAAAAATACCTCAAAATAATAATTATTATTCTAACATAATCATTAATTTTAACACATTCCACATTCAATCAACATCAAAAGTTTTGTATAGCCAATAAAACAAACCTCCATTTTATGTTATTGTGTGTGCTCTCTCCAGTATTACTCTTGGGTTAGAGGTGTGATCTCATATTGCTACTCTTCTTCTTTCTGTGGATATTAGCTACTTCCTGGTGCAATCTTGCTAGTTACAACCATCTTCGGTTTCTAATGTGCCCTCTTTAATTCTGTCAGAAGCATCTGTAGGAAGTTAAAACCCACCCCTCTCCTAGAAAAATGAAATATCCTGGGAACATTGAACAGGCAGAATATTATATTTCCCTGGATAAGAAATGGAAAAACATGTTTTTAAACAGGAAACAGACTCACTCTTAATACCTCCCACTTTTGTCAATGGACCATTAAAACGCCTCATCCAGTCATAACAAAGATCTTTCCCCTTCAGCTCCAGGGTGATGGGATTAAGGCATGATAGTAATAGCCCTTTACCCATATCACCACAGGCACCTGGGAAGAAACAATGCTCAACCAAACTTGGACTTAAAACCCAACTTAGAGAGAGAGGCCCCTGCATGGCCCCATGGGAGTCTGACAACCAATCAGAATACAAGACCAAGTTCAAAGGCCAGAGAGGGCATAAAACCAGGGACTTTCAGCATCTTGCTCTCTTTTCTTCTTCACCCAACATCTGGAAGCATGTGCTTTTCCTTTTCTGTTCAGGAGATCAGCCATGTGATCCTGTCCACCATTAAACCATCTTTCCAAGCAGCCTCCATGTTTCCAGTGTCTTTTTCCCTACTTGGAATTGTACCCAGAAGGACATTTCCTCCAACACATCCATAAAACCTTCATAAGCTGCTATATGTCTTTTCTTTTCACTGGACTTTATGTCGTTGAATCTTATTTTTGAGAAGTTCCCAAACTTCCTTTGACCTGAAGATTTCTGTCCATGAGAATACTGCTAGTCATTCTCGAATCTGAAATCTAGTACAGTTGCAGGACTTTGCTCCCAAGATTCCTCTTGTTTTTACCTCTTCAAGCACTCCCCCCCACCCCCCATGGGTTAGGATGAGTTCTAGGAGAACTGGAGACCCTGCCTAAAACTGCTTCATTCTGTGAAGTACATGAAGCACCATGGTCATTCTGCTTCATTGCTGAGAAGTCAATAAACTGGGCTTTGCTGCAGGTTTGCTTTACGAAAGTGCTTTGCTTGAAGCTTCATTGAACCAAAATACACCTTTGTATCATTCTAGCTAGAGCATTTCAACAATTTGCAAACTGTACTTCTTAGGTCCACAAACTTGAAATTCATATTTGATTTAGGGTCATATTACTACAGCAATCTTTATATCACCAATCTTTCTTTATATTTTTAATCTCTTTCAAACTTTTCCAGGTGACAAGACTGAGGGATATTTTTGCAGGAATCCAGCTTTTTCCCCCCTTTCTTTTTGGCAAAAGAACTATTATTTGTAGTTGTAAAATATCAATTCTGAAATATGGACTTCTGGTTTCTGTTCTGATCAGCTTTGAAGGTTGGTCATTAAAATCCAGGCAATCACCTCCTTCTCCTTTTCTTGTTTCCAGCTGCTCTTTCAATTGGTGCCTTTCTATTTTTACAATCTATTGGTCCTGATATCCTATACTTTTTAATGTTTGTTCTGCTGTAGGGGGCAGCCCTTCTTGAATACATCTTATGATAGAGAAGCAGAGAATGAGGGAGATAGAGAATGAGGTAGGAGAAGAGACAAGTATTGAAAAATATGACCCTATTCCTTTGCAACCTTTTCTTATCCTTAAAGGTGTGATCAAATAGAACGGTCTGGGACTGATAGACCATTTGAGAAAGTAGAAAAATTGCGTTGAATTTAGAAAGAAATCTCAGGTGAGGAGCTGGTGCTTAAATGGATAAGTCATTATAAAATCTTTCAGGATGGTGTTATGCTTTCTTCCACGCATGCCAGCTGCTCTTCCCCACACTGAAGGATTCAACTGAGAGGGCACTTGGCCTCCTTCTCGGGGGATGCCTGCAAACCCTATTGACACAAATAAGTGAAGCAAATGGCTGAAGAATTCCCAACAGCATTACATGATGCAGTTGACATTTCCTTGCACACAAAGTTCACTAGACTGAAAGGTCTGCTGCTCTTTCATTTCAAAACCCTCCCTGCCTCTCTCCCACTGAGCTCTCCGTAGACCAACAGCTCGGAAAGCCTTATTGCTAAGAGCGATAAAGCCTCTTGAAATCTCCTTCCTTTTCCCTATCCTTCAACATTACATTTAAAAAGTTCAAAAGCCATCTCCCCCACTCTCTGGTCTCTCTTGACTTTCATTTAACTTTAAAGTGAAGTCAAGCCCGCATTTGTTTCTTACACGAGAGAAAGAAAATGCAAAATAATATGGGAAATAAGAGCTTTCTAGGGCTATTGCCACAGGCTGAGCTGATTGCTACATTTGCTAGGATTTAAAACAACAGGCTTCTTGTTCCATCATCTCCTTAAAATAATATCATTATGGAGAAGTGCAATGACATTTCTCTGTGCTTGGCATTATAGCTCCCTCCTCTGGGATCATCAGAGCTAAGGGAGGTGAAAGGAAAGAGCTAACTTTATTCCACAGCATTTCTTTTACATAAGAACATAAGAATAGCCTTGCTGGAACAGGCCACAGCCCATCCAGTCCAGCATTCTGTCTCACACAATGGCTCACCATTTGCTTCAGGGTCTTCCCAAGCAGATGTCTTCACCTGCTTATGATTCCCTGCAAATAGCATTGAGAGATATCCTGCATATCTCTCCAACCCGGAGGGTGTCCTTAGGCACCCATAATGATAGCCATGGATACCCTTGTTCTCCATGAACTCGTCTAATCCTTTCTTATAGGTGTCGAGGCTGACAGCTGTCACTTCTTCTGACAGGGAGTTCCATAGACCAGTGATCCTCTGGGTGAAAAAGTACTTCCTCTTATTTGTTTGAGATCTAGCTTCCAAAAGTTTCATGGAGTGCCCCCTAGTTCTAGTGTTGTGCGATAGGGAAAACAATTTTTCCTTTTCTACTTTCTCCACACCGTGCATGATTTTATAGACTTCAATTGGGTCCCGTCTCAGGCGCCGTCGTTCTAGAGTGAAGAGGCCCAGCCATTGCAGCCTCAGATGGTAAGGAAGGTGTTTCAGCCCCCTAATCATTCTGGTTGCCTTCCTCTGCACCTTTTCCATTTCCATAATATCCTTCTGAAGGTATGGTGACCAGAACTGTACACAATACTCCAGATGGGGCCTCACCATAGATTTATAAAGAGGCAAAATGACACTTGCTGACTTATTTTCTATACCCTTCCTAATGATCCCTAGCAATGAGTTTGCTTTTTTCACTGCTGCGGCACACTGGGTTGACACCTTCATTGAGCTGTCCACCAGGACACCAAGGTCCCTTTCCTGGTTAGTTGCAAGGAGTTCAGACCCCATCAGTTTATAAATTAAAATCTATTATATAGATTTTGGGTCTATACAGCCTATGGTCTTATGTTCCTTGAGATGGCAAATTCATTTCTCATTGGACATGCAACAAAAAGCAGGAATAAGCCCAAATGCTGTATTTTCTCAAAGGACAAATCTATTGTATTCCCAAATAACCAAATCACCCAATTCCTCCAAAACCTTTGGGTCAGTGGTGAAACTCATTTTTTTTTACTACTGGTTCTATGGGTGTGGCTTGGTGGGCATGGTATGCTTGGTGGGCGTGACTTGGTGGGTATGGCAGGGGAAGGATACTGCAAAATCTCCATTCCCACCCCATTCCAGGGGAAGGATACTGCAAAATCTCCATTCTCTTTCACACACAAACAGTTTTCTTTTTGGGAAAGATCAAAATTTAAATTTAGATTTATTTTTCTTTGGGTATATGAGGAAAGCCAGAATCCTATTTTGTCCAACTGCAGCACTCTGGATATCTCTTGATTCTTTCTAGCCCTCTCAGCTCTTCTGTAAACCATGGAGGAAGAATGACGCCAAGAGAGTTTACACAGGCACGATCCAATTCAGGGCCTTGCCTGCCTCCAGGCAGTTGCCAAGCCTCAGATAGGCACATGTGGGTTGTACACAACATCTTTATCCCCCTATGTCTACAGTTATGTTTCTATAATAAGAGATGCTGCTCACATAATCTATCAGATGACTCTATGTGAGTAATGAAAAATCTCTTTGGTTTTAATTTAATCGATCCTGCCTCTATACGGAGAAAAGAGCCTATGTCTATCCTGAAGTTCTATTTCTTACATTGTTGTACCTGGGCATCATGGCTTTTTGTCCAATCCTTTCTTTCAGAAAATGTTTGAATAGTTCATGCTAGGTTTAGGCTGACCTTGCTGTTCCTGGACATGAAATAGTTATCAGAAATGCTTAAGGGAGAAAAATAAAGTAGATCAACCTTTTAGGTTTTACTGAAACAGAAAACTTAGCACAGTTTGATGCTCAATAGAGCAAAGTCATTAGGTCTAGTGGTAGCAGATATCAGAGATATACATTGAACCAATATAGCCTAGGTTCCCCCAAAGAACAAAAATTGAAAACAATACATGAATGGCTTTTATCTTGGTGAATAGGAACCATTCTGCCTCTAATGAGGTTCGACTATAGAACTAGCTAACAACTGAGCAACAATGCAAGCAATATTAACCCCTACCTGGAAAACATGGTCTGATTCCCTTCTATTATTAGCTAGCTCTGTATCTCAGTGTGGGAAGGGTTTGGTAAATAGAGATAGTCCTCAACTTATAACCACAACTGAACCCCAAAATTTCCATGGCTAGACAAGACAGTTGTTAAATGAATCACCATAATTATGTTAATAACACAGTTGTTAAACGAATCTAGCTTCTCCGTTAACTTTCTTTGTCAGGAGACAGCAGAAAATGAACACATGACTCCACGACTCTGCAAATGTCATAAATAAGAAACAGTTGCCAAGCATCCAAATTTTGATCATTTCATCACAGGGTTGTAAGTGTGCAATGGTTGTAAGTGTGAAAAATGATATAAGTACTTACTGCCCATGACTCTCCAGCTGCTCAGCGGAGCATCGTGCAGGTGTCGTTCACTCCGTGAACTTGTGCAGAAGCCCCGAAAATTTCAAATACCGGTAAGGAATGAGGGCGGGCAAATCTGTGGTGTCCTGTTTTAACAAGAATCACAGTGAACCTAAGATGAATACCAAATGAAGTTCAGTTGGTGTTCATCTTTACCTAACTGAAAAACTGCAAAACAAACAAAACCCACTGAAAAAGAAAATATGCTGCTAAAAGTTGCATGTGAAAGCATTAATTACATCTTTTTAAAAGAGCTTATTTCAGGAAAATTTGCATTTAAAAAGCCTGCACTGGGGAAATGTATTGTCAAAGAATAAAAGCAAGGTAATTTGTATTAAAATTGTTTCTTCCAATTCTTGCAAATTAAACAATTATGCAATTTTCTGTGGGATCTTTTAAAACAATAAAGTCTGGGAAACAAACACCCAGATATAGTAAAGTAGAGTGGATTTTTAAAAAGTGGGATTGCTCTGACAAAAGAACACAGAAATTGGAACCAAACGCATAGACTTAACAATACTTTTAGCGAGATTCCTCTTCTTCCTCTTCTTGTTATTTAATATTATATTCAGATTGAGGACATGATTCCCGTATTCAGGCCTAAAACAGAATTTTTCTAAAACTGAAAGGGATCGAGACACCTGGAAGCAGATCTATAGGTAAAGATGCAATCCAGAGTAAGTTATTATACCTGAATACCACTATTTGGATATATTGCATATCTTTGTTCACTGTATGGAAAAGACATCTGGAAAAGAACACAGCAAAATCTTTAATTGCATTTGCATGATTTGTACACGGGTGTCAAACTGGTGGCCCGTGGGCTGGATGTGTCATGCGCAGGCTACACCCATCTCTGTTCCGCAAAGAGAAAATGGCACAATACGCAACACAACAGAAACAAGAGTTTGGCACCTGTGATTTGGGGGTTTAGAAGTTTTGCTCACTTGTATAAACAATTTGTGGTGCCATGTAACTAATTAGCAAGTGGAGCCTTTGGTAAGTAGTATGAGTTTCCCTTTAGGATGGATAGTATTTTACAAAGCAATCTCTAAATTATGTAAAATAAAGGTAAATGGTTTTAATATCCAACAGAATTGACTAAAAGGACAACCATATCAGAAATATGCCTCAGCAGAGCATTTACTATACAAAGGAAATGTCATCCTCCCTACTCTGGACTCTCCCAAACCTGAAGAACTATTTAAAAAAAAAGGATTTGTGAATTTCCTATAAACTTGGCAAGTTCCCTGACTGAGAGGAAAATCTGGCTGAAGTTCAGATTGCTATAATATCAGATGAATTCCTGAGGCTACTGTGCACTCATTCACTAACTTGGTTAATTCTGACTGTCAGGTATGGGAGGATATCAAGAGAATTCACATTTTACACTAAGCTGTTGAAAATGTGGAAAGTCCATTTCTTTTTTTTACTCTTGCTTGGATTTTTTTTGCAGAAAAAAAGCATGCGTTGCCACTGCTCTGCCATTTCAATACTCTGCCACTGTTAAAATACAATTATTTTTACAACTAGTGACCCAAATCACTAGTGTTTATTTGTTTATTTAGTTACTTGCTTATGGGGCTTACATCCCATTCCAAAGGTAGTTGAATCTGAGTGGCTCTATTTAAAACATTGCATGGAATGCTGTCACAGTTCAGCTGCCATGGACACATTTTGGAAGATTTCCTTAATTTCATGGTTGAGAAAAAGAACAATAGATGCCCTTGCACTCTAAACTATATCAGCACAACTTTTTAAAAAACTGAGCAATACAAAATAATCATTTCAAGGCCACAATCTATGAGATAGGCAGCCATATAAATACACCAATCCTGCGCGAGCTGCACTGGCTTCCTGTGGTCTTTCGGGTGCGCTTCAAGGTTCTGACGACCATCTTCAAAGTGCTCCATGGCTCGGGACCTAGTTACATGCGAGACCGTCTCCTGCCCCATACATCCCTAAGACCGATACGCTCCCACAGAGAGGGCCTTCTCAGGGTGCCGTCGGCCGGACAATGCCGACTGGCGACACCCAGGGGAAGGGCCTTCTCTGTGGCAGGCCCAGCCCTTTGGAACGACTTACCCACTGAACTTCGCACCATCTCCGACCTCCGCCTCTTCCGCAAGTGCCTAAAAACACATTTGTTCCATCTAGCCAGCCTAACGTAACCTCCATTATGACTTTTAGATAGTTTTAAATTTTGGGGATTTTAATTTGGTTTTAGCGCAGGATCTTCATCAAATAAGTTTTTTTAAATTTTTTATGTTTTTGTATGTATTTTAATATTCCTGTGCGCCGCCCTGGGTCCATTTTTGGAGAAGGGCGGGGTATAAATTTAATAAAATAAAATAAAAATAAAAAATAAATTTGATGAAAAAATGCATTTCCATATTATTTTCTCCTGTTGCTGATGCTTTTTGGGGTGTGAAAGCTGCCTTTCACTTCATAGTTTGCCCTCACAGTGATGGTTTATCTTTTATTTATTTATTTATTTACTAGATTTTTATCCTGCACCTATTCTTTTAGAAGTAACTCAAGGTGGTGAACACACCTAATAATACTCCATCCTCCTCCTATTTTCCCGATAACAACAACCTATAAGGAGAATTACGCTAAGTGAGAGAGACTGGGCTAAAGTCATCCTGCTGGCTTTCATGTCCAAGGCAACACTAGAACTCACAATTTCCTGGTTTCTACACCAGCACCTTAACCATTACCCCAAATTCTTCTTCTCTACTTTAGACTCCAAGCTAGCCTTGCTGATACTAATAACATGGTCCATGTTAGGTAATTCTTTCTACATTAATGTTTCTAAAGTATGTATTCTCAGGTGGAAAAATATTGATTGATTTAAATCATAAATAGGCTTTCTCTCTCATCAAATGACTGAATTTTCTATAAACCGTCTAACATCCAATCCAGAGGTGGATTGCTGGCGGTTCGGCCCGGATCGGGAAAACCAGTAGTAGCAGTGGAGGGAGGTTCCACCCACTTACCTGGATGCTTCTGCACATGTGTAGAAGCATTGCACGGGAATGCGTCCAAACCGGCAGAAAAAAAATTGGAAACCCACCACTGATCCAATCTTTCTTTAATAAAGTAGCATTGATGCTACAAAATATTGGATTGGTACCAATCAAGCTTGTAAGAGAAGAGGGAAAGTTTGTCTTTCTTTTAGGATTGCAATACTGTAGTGATTTGTTAAATTTATTCAAAGTAGTTTCCAGAAAGAAAAATAAACCAGTTTAGATTGGAGCATCTCCAAAGACCACTTGAAGCTTAATCTTTCCATTTTGAATACTGAAATAATTTATGTAAAGTCCTTTGAATCCTCTAAAGTGCAATACAAAGGCTCTTTACTATTATGACAAGTGGGACTTGCAACTAAAAGTTGTGTGTGGAGTGCTTGTGTTCAGGATCCTCCACTGAATTGCTCTTCCAGCTCATGATGTAAAATCCAGGCTAAGGGTTATAGTTTAGGGTATTAAATTACAAAGTGCCCTTGAAGATAAATATCTTAAATTTTTCCTAACTGTTAAAAAAAAACAAGGGAGAAAGGGGAAAACATAACCGAGAGTCTAAACTTTATTCTGTGATTATTTTTAAGAGGTGTGATTTTGAGCAATGAAGTGCATTTAGGAAAGGAACATTCAGTTATCAAAAAGGAGTGGGGAGACCCAGGATGCAAAATAGTGCAGCTGCTTAAAACAACAAAACTGTTTTATGACTGGTACTGCAATAATGAGGATTATTGCAGACATGCACTTTAGTAAATACAGCACTGAACATCACATCATTGAAACTGGTCCTGAGAAGGAGTACAGAACAGTACATAAAACCCATATTTTTATCTCTCCCTGTTGGACAGACTGAAATAGCTACCTTGGGCTGCTGATTTGTTGGATCAGAAAAGGACAATACACGGTGTGTACATATCAGTAGTCTATGCACACGAGTGTTCTAATGTCAGCTTTTATTTAACACAAGTGTTTGCTTATATGGAACTCTGGAGAACAACTGTGCAATCTCAGGAACAGATGCAGCTGCTTTAAGAAGTTGCAGACAGATGCTATGGTGGAGCCTTTATTGTCCTAGATCTCAAAGCTTTGCATAATCCAGTTTTTCCACATTCTTCCTCAGCAACATTTTTATTATGCAATCAAGACCCAGTCAAAACAATCTATGGCACTCACAATTTATATACGTATGGCACAGAGCTACCAACTAGAGCTACCAACTAGACCAGGGGTCTCCAACCTTTGCAACTTTAAGTCTGAAGGACTTCAGCTTCCAGAATTTTCTCCAGCCAGCAAAGCTGGCTGGAGAATTCTGAGAACTGAAGTCCTTCAGACTTAAAGTTGCAAAGGTTGGAGACCCCTGAACTAGACAACGTTAGTCCACTGTGTTTTATGAATCCTGATGGTTCCATTTCTAACTCTTGTATCTATCATACTGTCATATATGTGTATGAAGGTGGACAGAAATCTAACAAATTAACGATGTTATTTATATTAAATGCCTCCCTAGTTAACTTTCAAATTCTACTACCTTCAAAGATAGCAATGATAAAAAATATGATCAAAATTGGTAAGGTGTTTTGAATATTGCTTAACCCAAATGTTAAGATTGTTATATGTCAATAAGTGTGCAATAAGGAAGATTTCTACAGATATTTGGATAGTTAAGAAATAATAACTTCTAAAAAATTCAGCCTCCCTTATTTCCACCAGAGCATAACAAGGATACACCAACCCACACAAATAGCCAGACTTATCTAAGGGGGAATGAAGGTCTGTAGTAGTCTATAATTTATTTTTATTTTTTTTGATGCTGGATCATATCAGAAGAAATTACAGGAGAGTGAGACCACGATGAACAGAGGAAGACTGCAAAATTTCATACAAACTGGTACAGCAATTTTTGAGTTATATTTTTTTAAAAAGTGATTTATTAAGGTAGTCAAACCATTCTGCTTTTCGCTAAGATAGGATAAAACTTACATGAATGCTAGAACAGTATAATAGGGCAAAGCCTGTCAAATAGATTGTATGAATATTTCATGCAGAGATTTTATTTAGTTGATTTAATTAAGTTTCTGAATAAAAATGGCTAATCCGAACCATCAGATTGAATCAGGTGCCTCTGATCGATCTGGATGACTTCTGCGCTTGCCCAGAAATAGTTTTTCCCAAATCAGTTTAAGAGTTCAAATCAGGTTTGATTTTATTTGATTTGACAGTTTGATATGGATGCCTAAACACCGTGGTATATGAATCTAATTGGATCATTTTTCCAAATTAAATTGGACATCCAAATGAAATCGCAAATCCAATTGCACATCTCTCCTGCCAAATTTCATAGAAATCAATGCAAGAATTTTCAATTGTTTTGCTCTGATCACTTTTGCAGGATTCCCATAATCTTTTGCCACCAGTTGAGCTGAAGGCCATACACAAAATCAACAATGTTCTTGTCAAACAGCCCCCCCCCCGCCAGATGGGTGGGGAGACTGTCTTTATAAGAGCAGCAGACAAAGAAGACCTACACAATTGTATAATTTTACAATTTTACACAGGAAGAAAGAGACAACGGTTTCATTCAATAATAATAAAAAAAAATAGAAAGCTAAATTCAGTGTTTTGTTTAGACATCTGCCCACAAAAAAAAATGTAACAGGGTAGCACTCTATAGTAGCAGGCAGAAGTCTGGTAACTCCGTGCTTTTTAATATTTTTTGAAATGCAAAGTCTCTTTGCCAGCTATTTTGATGCACCTGCACACAAGGTTCGTTCTCTCTCTCTCTCTCTCTCTCTCTCTCTCCCTCCCTCCCTCCCTCCCTCCCTCCCTCCCTCCCTCTCTCTCTCTCTCTCTCTCTCTCTCTCTCTCTCTCTCTCCCCTCCATTGATTAGGATAGTCATGTCCATCTAAGAAACCAAGGTTCCTCTCTCCTCCCCTGTCAAAGATTATTTGCATGAGGAAATGTCTTGAAAAATTGCTATTCTTTAAAAAAAAAATCAAACTTTTGAATGATACCTACTTCAGCATGCTGAGTTCTCAAATTACATATCAGACTCTGAACTTCACTTTGAATTAAAAAATGTTACAAGTAGTCCATTCTATGCCAGACTTGGGTTCTGTTTAATAAGGCATTGCAGTGTCTATCTCAAATGTCCGAGACAAACTCAATGTAAAGAACACTAAGTTATGAGAGCCTTAACTGCAACCTGAATACCTGTGATGATGCTGATTAAGAATCATGCTATTCACTTTGGAATAATTCCAGTTGAGCTTTGAGTTTCCACTAGTAGTGTAAAATGGTTAGTTACTGAAAAAAATCATAGATTTTATTTGAACATATGTCTTGCTTTGAACCCAATCTCCTTTCCTCTTCTTATATACAGCCCTAATTAAGACATTTACATGTTTCATCTAGGTTCAAGCATTGCATCAAATTCTGTTCAGGCTAACATTTTGGGATCATTTTCCTTTCTGTTGGTTTTTATTTTAACCCTGGACTCCCGGCTGTCTATGGAGGACCATGTGGCAGCCGTGGCCAGGAGGGCGTTCCATCAGGTACGCCTGATGCGCCAATTGCGCCCCTTACTGGACCGGGTGCCTTACGCACAGTCACTCAAGCACTCGTCACCTCTCGACTCGACTACTGTAATGCTCTCTACATGGGGCTTCCCTTGAGGTGCACCCGAAAGCTACAGCTAGTCCAGAATGCAGCCGCGCGGGTGATTACGGGAGCGCCTAGACACTCCCATATAACACCAATCCTGCGCGAGCTGCACTGGCTTCCTGTGGTCTTTCAGGTGCGCTTCAAGGTTCTGACGACCATCTTTAAAGCGCTCCATGGCTCGGGGCCTAGTTACATGCGAGACCGCCTCCTGCCCCATACATCCCTCAGACCGATACGCTCCCACAGAGAGGGTCTCCTCAGGGTGCCGTCGGCCAGACAATGCCGACTGGCGACACCCAGGGGGAGAGCCTTCTCTGTGGCGGGACCAGCCCTTTGGAACGACTTACCCCCTGAACTTCATACCATCTCCGACCTCCGCCTCTTCCGCAAGTGTCTGAAGACACACCTGTTCCATCTAGCCGGCCTAGCGTAACCTCCAATACTGACTCTTAGATAGTTTTAAAATGGGGATTTTAATTCAGTTTTAGCGCAGGATTTTATTTGAATAAGTTTTTTAAAGTTTTATATGTTTTTTGTATGTATTTTAATATTCCTGTGCGCCGCCCTGGGTCCGCTTGGAGAAGGGCGGGGTATAAATATAATAAAATGAAAAAATGAAAAAAAAATCCATACTAAAATGCAGTGGCACACTGAGATAGAAAGCCATGGAGAAAGAGATTGACACAGAAAAGTGTCCTTTGTAACCCTGCTGATTACTTTAAAACATTAATGTTAGCCTGACGGACATTCATTGAGAGATTTAAACATGCCCCAATGCTGTAGAATTTAAAAATAAGGTTTGACTGTCATTGTACTGGTTTGAACAGTCTTGAATCCATATTTAGGGAACTGAGAGCTGCACAAAATAATAACAGCCCAATACATGGGACTTTCTCAAGAACATAGTCAAATGAAGATGGCTCTGTGCAACATGGAGATGACACTTAAACTATGAACATGGAGCCAGATTTTATCAGTCCTCTCCAGGGAGGATGCAAGAGTGCCAAAGCAAGGCTGCAGCCACCAACAGAGTCTTTTAAAGGACATTAATGTCAAGGTTTGAAACACCAGATTAGTCTCTCCAATCCACAATATAAGAAAATAAAACTGAAATATAAGAAATGAATCTTTAAAAGCTTTAAGATTCAAAATAAATAGTGAAAGGTAGGTAAAGGAAGTTTTTGGTTAAAGAAAATTTTAAACAGATGAAGGGCTCAGAAAACATTGGAATATTCGTTTTTGACTGCTAAGATTTGAATTTAATTTTATAGAATACATGTATTTTCATGGGAAAGGAAAAAAAATATTTTCACTATTGGAGCCATAACAAGAGAAGTAATTTATAAAGGCTCTCAGAGGCATTTTTGAGGGATTACATTGGGACTTTGAATCATTCATGTCAACTATGTTGTGTATTCTTAAGAACAACTCTGTTCCCAGAAAAACAACCACTACAGAAAAAGACTTGCATTAAAATCTATCTAAAACAATTAATAAGAATATGCCATTCAATTTATCAAAATGAAAAAAAAATCAGATAAAAATTAAGGAAGAAATAAAAATGCTAATCCCACAAAGTAATTGGAATGGTTTCTACTTGCAGAATTTATAAAAAGGTTTATTTTTAAGTTTTGAAGAAACTCGAGACAAGGATCAGTAATGATCTGAATGAATTAAAGAGCAAAATTGTTTTTACACAAAAGGAAGTTCGTTTATTTACTCAGGTTTAAAAAGGGAGATGTTGGTATGGTTGATTTTTCTTTGATTTGCTGACATTGGGTATTGGGAACGTAGGTATTTGGTCTGCTTATATGGTAGTTAGCAGGAAGTTTAAACCATTTTTCCTGCAATCACCTTATATCTCTTAATCTGATCGTATTTAAATTGGCTTTGTATTTAACTGGACTTTCATTTAAAGCAAGTTCCCTTTAAGGGAGATATTGTCCCTCTTTGTCATGTTAATATTTAGTCATTTGCTTATACTAGGATATTGGGACCACTTTATATTTTCTAAATGTGGGTTTGCTTACAGTTAGGAGTTGAGATATAGCAAGATGAGCTTTACATTTGCTAATTAATGTTATTTCAGGACTTTGTTTGGACTTTTTGTTGACGCTTGGATAGGAGAAGATGCTATTTAGTGGATTTGCATGTAGTTAAGAGTTGAGTTATGGGAAGAAGAGTTTTATATCTGCTAATTAAGAGGGGGTGAATAGATTGTGAAATTGTTTATCCTTGTGTGATGAGAATGGGGAATTGCCTTTTAAGGGTTTTTTCCCTTTAATTTTTCTATTTGTTCTTTTTCCTTTTTGTGCACTTTTTATCCCCCTTCCCTTTCTCTGTTTTCTTTTCTTTCTACTCTGTAGTATCTTTTTCTATAGCAGTTAAACCTTTAAATAAAATTATTCTTTTTAAAAGTGTATCGGCGCAGTCCAAAACCGTGAGGGAAATTGAGGTTTATGGCTCAGTTTCAAGATGTTAGAACTGAGAAAGCAAATAAAGCCCCAAATAACATTTCCTTTGCTATTCTAAACGATATTGGTTAGGAAAAGATTTTAATGAGATCAGTATACCTATTGGCCAGCTCCCACCATAAGAGAACTTCTTATATCTTTCACTGTCCTAGATGTTTTTCATACATAGCTGGATGCTTTCTAATGATCACTAGCTGGCAATAAAGAGTTAAGAATTTTCTCTATCTTATTGCTTGCTATCTAGTGGTCATCGGGATTTTTGCAGCCTAGATATGGTAGCTTTAATCTGTCAAAATTCCAGAGAAAGCAAAAACTGGACAAGTTTAGAACTTTGGAATAATGAGCCACTCTTAAATCACCTGATTTGATTCACTGCTTAGAATCATTTGGATTTGCCAATCTGCTTCAATTGGGTGATCTGATCAAAGTTTCATTGAATCAGAACACTACTTCAAAAAGCTTTTCACAGCCTACTATGAATCATGGAAGTCTTGAGGCTAGCTATCCTCAGAATTGCAGTTTATAGTGACATTAAATCATTTTTATCATCTCCTTCATTTACAATGATTTTCCATTTGAGATTAAAATGTAGATCTCATAGGTTAAAATAGACCCATATTTCATTCTCTAGATAATATTTTCAAAAATCATTTGCAGTTATTATAGCATTATACCTTGTGGGTATATAAGATAGAGGCTGAATTCTTTGTATAATGTAATTAGCTGGCCTGGCCATCAGGCAGATAAAGCAGTTGCCTACTAAACCAATGATGTATTTCATAGTCATGGATAGAAAACCTTTTGATGCCTGAGACCTATAGTTTAAAAAGCAAACATACAATCTTCAATCTAAGGCCAGAGTGCCCTAATAATGTAATGACATAACTGGAATTTATCTGACTACTATTTTTCAAAGGCTTTTTGAAGGTTGGGTATTTTTTAAAGGACCATGTCAGGCTAATTGAAAACTTTTACCTCAGTTTTCTTTGCTTTTTATTTGTTTCTCACTGAACACTAGGAGAATCTGTTGCCATTTATCAATGTCTTGCTGCTGAATTTTCATGGCAACATGCAATAGTCTGACGGCCCAATGAAAAGGCCAGTATGCAGCTTATGGTCCTGACATCAATTCCAGAAAATGGAGTAGGAAAAGCTGAAGTGAAATGAAGTGAGGTGAAGTGAAGTGCTGGAGGAATAACTTGCAGGGGGGGGGGGGAGAATAGGTTGTTATTGTTAGTTGCGAAGTCATATCCGACCCATCGCGTCCAGCAATTTCCAATCAAGATAGAATTGTGTTGCATTTGTCTGTCATGCATGTTTTAAGAGTGAGGTGTCTGATAGAAAGCAAAGGAACATAAAGGGATTAAAATTCAGACCTGAAAAGCTAAGCACCTTAAGTCCTATCCATGGAATGATAAGAGGACTGGTATTGCTTTCTCCCAATTTTTGTTTGTTTATTTTTGTTTGTTTATATAATCAGGCTGGCAGCACAGTGGCTCACTCAGTGGTTAAGATGCTGGGCTTGTCAGCTGGAAAGCCAGCAGCCCAGGTTCAAGACCCAAGTGCTGCGCAACAGGGTGAGTTCCCAACCTTGTCCCAGCTCATCCCAACTGTCAACCTAGCAGTTTGAAAGCATGCAAATGAGAGTAGAGAAATAGGTACCATTTTAGTGGGAAGGTAATAGTACTCCATGATGTCATGCTGGCCATGTGACTGTATCTTCAGACAGCTCTGGCTCAATGGCCTTGAACTGGAGATGAGCACCATATCATATAGTCAGCAAAGACTAACAGAGTAAAATACGCAGGGATGCCTTTAACTTTTTACTATATAGCCAAGCTCCTTATGAACAAACTTATCAAGTTGGGTCAATTCCTGCTAGAAAAAAAATGTATCCAAAACAAACCAAAGTTTCAGCTACCTTTAATTCTCATAACCACGTTTCAGACGAAACTCATAGTGGCAAACATTATTTTTGTGACAGAATTTGCAGTTTCTAAATGCAACGTATTAGAGCATGAAATTTATGCTACTTCTAGAGCTGTGATGTGAGGTTAAAAGAATCATGTAAGGGCCCTTTTGATATAAAGCAACAGTTAGATTTTGAAAAAGCTAGATGGAATGAAAAGTTGCTCAGATCAGATAAATAAGGAAGAAGTACTTTGACATAAAGTCAGTTAAGATCCTGGAACCTGCACCAGAGCCTCTTTCGAAAGGGAGAGTGTTTGCAAAAGGAGATAATGGGCAATGAGTTTTTTTTGGGATTTGAACACTTTCTGCTTTTTTCCAAGGCCTACCGGTATGATGTTGCTTGTTTGGTTGGTTGCTTGTTTGGTTGGTTGGTTGCTTGTTTGTTTGTTTGTTTGGTTGGTTGGTTGCTTGTTTGTTTGTTTGGTTGGTTGGTTGGTTGGTTGCTTTGCTTGCTTGCTTGCTTTGCTTGCTTGCTTTGCTTGCTTGCTTGCTTGCTTGCTTGCTTTGCTTGCTTGCTTTGCTTGCTTGCTTTGCTTGCTTGCTTGCTTTGCTTGCTTGCTTTGCTTGCTTGCTTGCTTTGCTTGCTTGCTTTGCTTGCTTGCTTTGCTTGCTTGCTTGCTTGCTTGCTTGCTTTGCTTGCTTGCTTGCTTGCTTGCTTGCTTTGCTTGCTTGCTTTGCTTGCTTGCTTGCTTGCTTGCTTGCTTTGCTTGCTTGCTTTGCTTGCTTGCTTGCTTGCTTGCTTGCTTGCTTGCTTTGCTTGCTTGCTTGCTTTGCTTGCTTTGCTTGCTTGCTTGCTTGCTTGCTTTGCTTGCTTGCTTGGCTTGCTTGCTTGCTTGCTTGCTTGCTTTGCTTGCTTGCTTTGCTTGCTTGCTTGCTTTGCTTGCTTGCTTTGCTTGCTTGCTTTGCTTGCTTGCTTGCTTTGCTTGCTTGCTTTGCTTGCTTGCTTTGCTTGCTTGCTTGCTTGCTTGCTTGCTTGCTTTGCTTTGCTTGCTTTGCTTGCTTGCTTGCTTGCTTGCTAGCCTGTTTGCTTGCCTGTTTGCTTGCTCATTTGATCTCACACTTCAATGTACTGTAGGAAGTTAAAACCCACCCCTCCCGTAAAAAAATGAAATATCCTGGGAAATATTGAAAAGGCAGAATATTGTATTTTCCTGGATAAGAAATGGAGAAACATGTTTTTAGACAGGAAGCTGTCAGGCCTGCAGTCATATTCCTTTTAGGATCTTTGGCCTGCCACACTTTTTATTATTTTACTGTGCTATTTCAATAGTGGGGTAAGTGGAAGGGAGAATAGTAAGGAGTAGAATTGTAGAATGTGTTGTTGTCATAATAAAATATTCCTTTCTAGAAGCCCAAGGTCATCTTTTGTCTCTGCATCTCTACCTGACCAGAACTAGATGGGTGGAAATGCCAGTGTGGCAGAGGAGCATTGGACCATGTGATGGATTTGTGGGTGTGGGGGCAAGGTTTTGAACTTTCAACTGGGTGGAAACCCAGGAAACTTTCAGATTCGGGTTTCCACAGTTTTCTCTCTTATTAAATTGGAACTTTAAGGATAGCTTTGCCTTGGACTCTGATTTAGTTCTGGATGATATTTGGAACATTGACATTAGCACTCTTAATAGCCCCCACCTTTGTCAATGGACCATTAAAAAAAACCTGGGCCAGTGTATTCTACATAACTCTCCAGCTCCAGGGTGATGGGATTAAGGCATGATAGTAATAGCCCTTTACCCATATCACCACAGGGCACCTGGGAAGAAACAATGCTCAACTAAACCTGGACTTAAAACCCAGCCTATGCATGGCCCCATGGGGAGTCTGACAACCAATCAGAATATAAGATCAAGATCGAAGGCCAGAGAGGGCATAAAACCAGGATTTTTAGCATCTCGCTTTTCTTTTTTATGCAACATCTGGAAGCATGTGATCCCCCTTTTCTGTTCAGGAGCTCAAGCCATGTGATCCTGTTCACCATTAAACCATCTTTCCAAGCAGCATCCATGTTTCCAGAGCCTTTTTCCCCACTTGGAACTGAACCGAGAAGGACATTGCTTCCAACAGTACTTAGTTATGATGGTTTTGGCATATAAACTATTATTTCTATAGTCCATTTCTCAACAAAATCATCATACTATTACTTGCAACATCTACAGTATATTAAGCTGATGAGACAGGCAGCTGAATGTGAAATGGAATGAAATTATGTAGGCAGTCGTCCTAGATATGATTAGATACTTAGTTCTTTGAAATGGTACTTCTGAGAAGGAGAGGAATCTAATCTTGAAGCATGGAACTATAACTCTTTGCCTGCCATATTCTAATATGATATGTACTCTTGCTCTCTCTTTCACCACACAAATATGCACACTGATACACACAACATCCTTATATTTTGGACGCAAATTTGGTACTGCCTCTAATGGAGATTTCCTCTAAAAGTAAATAAAACTCTCTCTGTGGCATTCGTTTTATATGGAGAAGATATTCCAGAGTACAATAGAAGCTTGTAAAGCTGAAGCTAAAGGCTGAAACTTGTCTCTTTCCATAGACATCATTAGTATGATGTTAATCTTCACTTTCATATAAACAAAGTCAACTGCATAAGAGCCAAGCATATGCTCACCATCATATCCAGATAATCTTTAGACTCATTAAGACAAAACTTGCCTTCCTTGCTATTTTTTTCTCCAGGGACAATGAAGTAGCATTTATTTGTTTTTTCCTTCTTGAGATGCTGGGAACAAGAAGGAAAAACACTGTTGGTTGTTTTTTAAAAGCCTTACAGATCTGATTTGTTTCCCCCTGGGCATTGGGCCAAGGCGAATAAGCCTGTCTGAAATAATTGGATACAAAAGGAAGTGGGCTGGCCTCAATTGTGTCATATTTTTCTTTTGAATATTGTTTTGTACTGGTTGAATTCTTAGGTTGGCCACCCAGCATTGCAATTTGCAAGTTGCATCGGTGTATAGATTGATTAAATTAGGTTAAATGGTTGCATATCTGTAGCAATAAAAATCTCCTCCACCCTATTTCAAAAGAAGGGGAGAAAGAGGAAGAAAGTCAAGGACTGTATGCTTTGCATCCTGTCTTCTCCCCCAGGTGAAGAAGCCAATATTTTTAACCTAACCTACTAAGCAAGAGCTGCAGAAACTTCAAGTTTACGCTTTTTTAAATAGTACCTAAACAATGGAATTTATAACAAACTGCAACACATCAAAATGTTGACATGGAGGCAGTGACGCAAATACTGAGATTGCATTCCCGAGTCAATATGTCATCATTTCCCCCTCTTCTCCATGAAAGTTCATAAATCTTAAAAGTCCAGAAAGCTGGGTTTTGGCTTCATCTACATTATAATGAGCCAGGAAGAAAGCAACCCAGCTCTGTGAGAATGGAGATGTTCTAAGACAGAGATCCAGAGCGGTTTTTCTTTTTTCAAATGTGTGCAGAATCCTCAATTCCACAATTAGGAAGTTTCTTCTAAATCCTTGATAAGAATAAATTCAGATTGTCCTATGAATACATATGGACAAATGAGGAACTTAATTCAAGTGGGACTGCTGACTTTGTGCAGCATTCATGATACAGCATTATATGGCCAGAAAGGACCTTGAAATCTGTCCACTCTAAAGGCCATTTTAGACAATTGTTAGTTTCCCAAAATTCTCGCCATGCTGGTATTCCTGCTCGGGATAGTGCTCTTTGTGAAGTCAGTTGACTTTTAAAAGGGCTGAATGCAAAATATGACAAGATTTATTGTCATACCATGACTGTTTAAGAGTCATGGAGAGGCAGACATAAAGCAGTTTTCTTACTTTGTTTCCTATTTAAATTCTAGCCGTAATTTCTGTAGGGATAGTTTTCTAACTATCTCAACTTTATTATTCTTTTAACATAGGGTAGAACAATGACTACAAATTGCTTCCATCTCATTTTACTAAATATCTGAGAGAAGAGGAATGCAAACAGGAATTTCTCATTTTAGTTCTTTTTTTGGGTACACCTTCAGTACATACGTAATGTATGCCCTCATTTGGGTATTCAGAGAAGGTAGAGGCAAAAATCTCTGGTGGATCACAATGATTATTTTGCTGTTGTCACATTGGTAAATCTTGCAGGAAAGTTAATATTTTCAAACTAGTCCAGTATGTATTTATGGAGGAAAAGAAAAAAGTCACCTGAGGAAAAATACAAAATGGGCTGTGTACGTATATAGGAAAAGATACAAATGTATATCAGAACTAGGGAAGCAGATGATTGTGCATGCGCACAAATGTTTGTTTCTTGCTTACAAGGATTTGAGAAGAATCTGCAGAAAAGGAAGGAATAAGAAAGATTAAGATGGCAGTCACAGCCATGCAATTGAAGCTCCACCCACAGGGGTGGGATTCTACTTGTTCGGACTGGTTTGGGCAAACCAGTAGCTCCGACTATCAGCTTGGAAATAACTGGTTCACTCTGACATTCAGTTGGGCTCTCCTGCCTGCCCCTACGGTATACGCACCTTTTCTGAAGCCCAGCTGATAGGCACGGCAGAGTGGATTGCTGCACATCAGCTGCTTTCCTCCCAGCAGTTATGTGGAAGGTGATTTGCTCTGTAAACTGTGCACATGCAAGAGCAAAGTGACAGCATGCGTGTGGAGCATGCCCTCGGCGAACTGGTTGTTAAACTGGTAGGATCCCACCCCATCCACCTCTTTTGTATATGAACTGAGGAGGAGCACAGGAGTACAAATCCAGAACATCAGATCTTAACTGATTGGTCTATATATTGTACCCAAACTCTAGCTGGTACAACAGGGCATTCAAAACATTCAAGGAATGTCTTACATAGCTCCATAGATAAAGTGTCCAATTGGATGATATATTTGCTTCAGCTTGTCAGAACTTTCCCCGACTAAACTTTCATCCACAAAATGGTCTCTCTACTAGAAGGGAAGTACAGAATATTTACTAATGTTCTCTTTCTTCAATAACCTCTTCTATCCCTAAAAATCAGCGATTGAAGAAACCTGTAGAGCACCTTTCCCCCCCCAAACTTGGTAGGTTTAGATGTGTGAACCACAACTTCAAGAATTCCCCACCCAGGCAAAATGCCTCCTCCTTCTGCTAAAGGCATTATCTACTGGCTCTTTGTCCCATCTACCATTAGAAGCAGCCTTTCAGCTTGAATAGCCCGTTTAAAATCCAAATCACAGAGAAGTACTTACAGCCATCTGACTGCAAGTCCATTTTCTTCAAAGCTTTTATTAAATCTAGACCAAACTTTAGTCAATTAAACCACTCAGAGGGTTTTTGGGGATTGGGAGGTAGTTAAGATTGGCAGTCACAATTGCATGTATAAAAATTGTGTGGCTTTAGTTGTTTGGGCTGTGCGTGACCCAAAACCACTGTAGCTTTGGTATTCCTCGGTGTAAAAATCAGTTAAAAGCTGCATTTGTCCCACCTTTACATTGAAACTCTCATGTGGTCTTTATCTTTTGAACACCAAGAAAAGACACTTTGTTTTTCCCAAGCTTTAAAAATAATATCTTAATGTTATTACTTTAAAACTTGAATTGCCATTTTTATTTGGAGTTTTACAAACAGCTTTCCTGTGTATTTTATTCCTTGTCGAAGTGTAAACTACTTCTGCATTAGACACCTTGAGAAGCAGCACGGACAAATTTTCAATAAACAAGGGAACACCGATTCAGCTTCAAGCTTTAGCCATGCTAAGGATATCTGAATTACAGTGTGTACTCCTCTTGACTCTTAAATGCCAGTTGCTCAACCTCTGTGTATTTCAAAGAATCCTAAAAACACAAAACTGAGAAGACCGGGATATATAAAAAACAGGTGAGGCTTTGATCACACCATTATGATGGGCTGGCTGCTAAAGCAAGGCCATGGCACACACTTGAAAGTAAATCAAGAAGACTGTAATAGGGAGGGGGGTTCTGTCTGTCTGTCTCACAAGAACAAAGAATGCTTATCAACAGGAAATATGCATGTGTAAAGCTTGTAGCAATTATGGGTAGTTGGAAAGTTGATAAAAGCAACAAGAATTAGACAACTTGCAGACCTCAGCTAAAAGTCAGGAGTAGAAAGGGCCGGAAACAAATGAAATGTCTATTAGATAACTCCTGGGGCATTTATTAGCCAAGGCTTAGGAATGGGACAGCTATAGACCAATAGAACAAATTGTAGAATTATTGCTAAAATGTTTATTAGAAGATATTTCTTATTATTTCACCTTGTCCCACCTTTTCCTTTAGTGAAAATGTATAAGGCTTTCTTAATCCTTTGTTCTTGGTTCTTGGACTTTTGACTAGGAACCCTTTTCCTTGGAGTACTCCAATAAAAAGCAATCAGAAAACCTGCACCTCATGTTTGGCGTCCATCATTGGCTTTGGCCCCAGGTTCAGACCCAAATTGGGGACAACAATCATGGCCTTTATTTTGACTTGTTTTCACAAGTCTGGGCTAGGATATAAGCAAGGACATCACTTTAAATCTGTTGGGAGTACTGCTTTCCTACTAGAACAAGAATGATCCATAGCCCACCACCAGTTCACAGCCTGCCAGGAACCAGGCCATGCAAGCAAACCAAGCCCCATTCGCTTATGCATGGGATCTAGGCAGTGCATTAAACTAAGCTCATCCAGTCCATGGAAAACTTTCCTTCCATAGAACTGGTCCCTGGCACCCAAAATGTATTGGGGGATGTTTTACTAATATGTTGCCAGCTCACAAAGGAATATTACAGGAGTTTCTATGCTGTGCAGCACAATACAGCCAAAAATTTCAGTCTGTTGCAATTTCTGTTGTTGATCAGGGTCATGTGTAGGACCTTCTGGAATTCTGGAAGAAGAGACACACTCAAAAACCACTAGTAGGGGCAAGTAAAACACTAACACTTATTTCAGTTCATTTAATGCAAATTAATGAAGTGGCCATAATAGGAAACAGGCTGGCTGATAGAGACTTCACCATTTCTTTACATTATGAGGACAAAAGATGAGAGAGAATGATCAAGTGTAGGAAGTTAAAACCCACCCCTCTGCTAGAAAACTGAAATATCCTGGGAAATATTAAAAAGACAGAATATATTTCCCTGTATAAGAAATGGGGAAACATGTTTTTAGGCAGGAAACAGACTCCTCTTAATAGCCCCCACCTTTGTTAATGGGATATTAAAAAAGCCTGGGTCAGTCTATTCTACTTAACAAAGACCCGGTCCCTCCAGCTTCAGGTAATGGGATTAAGGCATGCTAGTATTAGCCCTTTACCCATCTCACCACAGGGTACCTGGGAAGAAGTAATGCTCAGCCAAACCTGGACTCAAGACAGCCTACAGAGTTGCCCCTGCATGACCCCATGGGAGTCTGACAACCAATCAGAATACATTTCTTACACAGGAACAGGAAACAGAGAGGTGGGACCAAACAGAGTATAAAAAAACTTAGCAAGCCCCTTCTTCTCTCTCTTTTCTTCTTTACCCAACATCTGGAAGATGTGACCCCACCTTTTTTTTTTCTGTTCATGAGCTCAAGCCATGGGATCCTGTCCACCATTAAACCATCTTTCCAAGCAGCTTCCATGTTTCCAGTGTCTTTTTCCCCACTGGAACTGAACCCAGAAGGACATTTCTTCCAATACAAGGGAAGGGTCTTCAGACTTGTCCAATGTTTCTGTTCCTCACTTGGTCTATTGTTATAAAAATGAGTCTTTGGCCACTTCCTGTTGTTGTTTTTGCTCTTCTTGGTGGGTTTTGTTTTGCCTTCTGCTACCAAATATAGGTTATATAGAAGTGAATCTTTTCTACCCTCATGTATTTCTTAATAAGTCTACCCTTTCTTCAAAGATAATGAGGATCTATTAGCATTCACTGCTAACTGCCCTAACCTACTACTCTGTATCCAAGACAATTATATTACAAGCTGTTTCCTTTTCAATGGGTCACTGTTACTTAATTACAAGTGTCTTTCAGCAGTCTGAAGCAAGGGTTCCTGCTGAATCCAAATCTCCAGCACTTCCTATAAATAGTATTACTAAATAATATGATTATCTTGGAGATTTCTTAGTGGTGGTGTTTTTAGAAAATTATGTGCAGCCTTAAAAGTTTGGGTTGTAGTCTTTTGTTGCAGATATGTTAAAGAAGGTAATTGCCAGTCTCAGACAAGGGACTCCACTCTTTTTCACTTGCATCTCTTTAAATCACCCTAATGTCAAAAGTCACAATATTTATATAAGGAGAGGTGAGCAGTCTTCTTCACCTACGATCTCATTGTGCTTAAAAATGACTGGTAATATTTACTTTAGAGAAACATACCAGAGACATCCATTGAATTGGAACAGAATGTGAGGCAAAATGGGGTGATTTAAAACAAAGAATGCCCTTATGGTGGGCCCGACCCTCTGGAACGACCTTCCCCCCGAACTTAGAACAACTACGGACCTCCGCTCCTTCTGTCAAAAACTAAAAACTCACTTCTTCTGCCTGCCTGGCTTGGCTTAATTGACCCATTTACCTCAAGCTGAATACTCAAATTGTTTTATTAGGGATTTTTAGGGGTATTAGTTTTTAGATAGTTGGGAAGCCGTACGGATCTGGATGGGTGGTAACAAACTCAAGCTCAACCCTGCCAAGACTGAGTGGCTGTGGTTTCCGGCACCCCGGTTCAGCCAGATTACTCCAACTCTAGCCATTGGGGGTGAAACACTGGCCCCCATGGAGAGGGCGCGCAATTTGGGTGTCCTCCTGGATTCCCGGCTGTCCATGGAGGACCATGTGGCGGCTGTGGCCAGGGGGGTGTTTCATCAGGTATGCCTGATGCGCCAATTGCACCCCTTACTGGACCGGGCTGCCCTTCGCATAGTCACTCAAGCTCTCGTGACGTCCCAACTCGACTACTGTAATGCTCTCTACATGGGGCTTCCCTTGAGGTGCACTCGAAAGCTACAGCTAGTCCAAAACGCAGCTGCGCGGGTGATTATGGGAGCCACTAGATGCTCCCACATAACACCTATCCTGCGCGAGCTGCATTGGCTTCCTGTGGCCTTTCGGGTGCGCTTCAAGGTTTTGACGACCATCTTTAAAGCGCTCCATGGCTCGGGGCCTAGTTATATGCGAGACCGCCTCCTGCCCCATACATCCCTCAGACCGATACGCTGCCACAGAGAGGGCCTTCTCAGGGTGCCGTCGGCCAGACAATGCCGACTGGCGACACCCAGGGGAAGAGCCTTCTCTGTGGCGGGTCCAGCCCTCTGGAATGACCTACCTCCTGAATTACGTACCATCACCGACCTCCGCCTCTTCCGCCAATGTCTTAAGACATATTTGTTTCAACAAGCCGGCCTAGCCTAACCTCCCATGGGGACTTTTAGTTTTAAATTGGGCTTTTAAAATTTGGTTTTAGCGCAGGATAGGGTTATTTAATAGTTTTTTAAATTATATTTATTGTATTTTGTATGTCTTTTAAATTTCCTGTGCGCCGCCCTGGGTCCTCGGTGGAGAAGGGCGGGATATAAATTTAAATAAATAAAATAAAAAAATAAACAAGGGAATGTAAGCAATCATCCATGAAGAGTGTGTCTCCAGAGAACAAAGGAACGCCATCTTCCCCCGCCCATCTGGAAGCCACCGGGAGTTAGCAGAAAAAAAATTTGCTTCTTTGTTGCCAGACTTCGATACTAAGTATCTACAATCATTCCGGAAAGACTTTCACTATCATTTAGAAAAGTTTGAATGTGGATTTCTGCACTTCCTCAAGCCTCAGCAGCATTTTTAAAACGCCGCTTTTCTTCCGTTCCAAGGTTTTTTTCCGCAAAGTCCCCCCTCCATCGTCTTTCAAAGCAAAAGTTGCAAGCAGAAAGATAAAGTCACTTACAATCCACTCTATAGCCAGGAGTCTCGGCGTTGCCTCCAACTCTAGCGATTCAGCCCTCTCAAGAACAATTAGATGTTCCGGTCCTCCGTCAGCAAAGGGAACCAAGCCCCCCGCAGCATGTTCTTCTACACCTGGGTCGAAGACAAGGACCCCCCCCTGACCGCCGTCGGGATGGGGAAATCCAGGCAAGCCGACCGTACGGCAGGAGTCCTTTAAAAGGAACTCCCTGCCCGGTGGGGGCCGTAAAAGGAACAAAGCGGTGGATGAGTCCTAGGACTCGACCGTTGCCTCCGGGAAACCGGAAGGAAGTCGCTCTTTGGCTCCTTTTTTGAACCAACCTGTAAAATATATATTTACTCCCACTTTTTTTCCAAATTCTCCCTTCCCACCATCACCATTAACTATGTGAGTTGAATTGGACTGACAAATAGCCCCAAATTCACCGGGAAGCTCTATAATTGAAGGCGGTCTTAATCTTGGGCTACTTGTAATTGCTCTGTTCCGGATTTCACATATTGAGTCATAGAAATCTCAGATTCCTGAACTATTTTATGAACTCCAATTCAGTGCAACATGATTTTTTTCACTAAAGTGAATAGAACGAATGAATCAATTGAAAAACTAATCCTTCCTTAATGGAGTTTAGTTCTTTTATATAATTTTACTCAGGTGTAGTTCCTTTGCACCCAAGAAGTTTTAAGAACAGGGGCCAGGATTATAACTTTGACTATGGCTTAGCTTGACTGGGCTGCTAGGCATATAAAATCCCTAATCATACTTACTTTTCATCCCTAACTATTAACTGACTTTTGTAAACTGCACTCACTTTGTAAAACAGGTTTGAGTCAGAGCTAGTAAAATGTTTGTTGTCTTTAAAAAAACAGTCTCCTGAATCTATTATCATTTTTTTTAATGATTTGTACTCATGGTACAGGATACATGGAACTGAGGCATTGGAACATTACATCCAAAACAATGTTTTATATTTTACAGATTGAACTACATGATACTGTTTATTTAAAATTAAGTAATCAATTTCATTCCCATATGGCAACTGAAAAAGTTTGCTATGTATGACAATTCCAAAGGGAAAAACATCATAATAATTATACAGCCATCACCACTACAGTAAAATATTATCATGATTCATTATTTTCTCATATTTTTGGTTTCAGGATATTTTTTATTTGCAAATGAGTATCAGTTTTCTCTCTCCCCAGTGCAATTAAAATAAGTCATTTTGGTATATTAGTAATCTGCTGTATACCAAATCATTGTATACAGTGTATGCATAGCAGAGTTCTCCCATTTAGAATCGGTCTGCATTTTAGCAATGAGGAGGAGAATGAAAATCAGTTCAGTAAGAAGTTCTTTAGGAGAACCATTTAAGTGATTGCCTTAACTTTTTCAGTTTTTATTCCCTATCCAGAATGATTCCCTTGATTAAAGCAGAATCACAACTCTTCCTCCATTAAGGGAAATTTGGCTAGATTTGATACCAATGTATGAATCTCAAAAGCCAATTTGGGATAGGGGATAAGGCATCAGGCTGAAAAACTGGGAGACTGTGAGTTCTAGTCCTATCTTAGGCACAAAGTCAGCTGGGTGACCTAGGATCAGCCACTCTTAGGAAACAGGTAAAGACAATCCATTTTTGAAAAATCTTGCCAAGAAAACTGCAGGGACTGGTTTAGCAGAGTCTAGTAGTCAACAATAACTTGATGAAACACACAAACATAAAAATAACCTTAAACGTAGAAGCAAAACAACTTGTTCAGTAATAAATGGGTTCTTTTCTATAAAATGCAATAAAATTGCCTTTGTATTCAGTCCAACTCCCAGTGATGGCAAGGCCACATGGTACAGGCTTTTGGCAAGGTTTTTGGGAACCCCTCCCTAGGACTGAGAGAATGTGTCTGGCTTAAGGTCACCGAACTGATTTACTGCCTAAAACAGGACTAGAACAGTCTCTGTCTTTCCAGCTTAGTGCATTAACCATTACTCCAAACCTGTTGCCTAATGCTTCCTTCTGTCACTGTAAAATAAGCCTGTTTTACCTCCGCAGTTTTCCTCCTCACAAACAGGTCCCTGCAACAGATGAAATAAAGAACTTTGTCCACTTTCAGAAGATGCTTCCACTTAGTTTGGGATATTTATTTTCACCAGGAATTCAAGGCAGTTTATTTGGGTGGTTCTTTCTATGTTATCCTCAAAACAATAAACTTGTTTTTTTTAACAGATTAACAGAGTTGGAAGGGACATTGAACTGTAGGTCAAAACCCCCAAGCAGGAAACTCTACCCATCTGACAAATGGTAGTCCAATCTCTTCTTAAAAGCTTCCAGTGATGAAGCTGCCACACTTGCAAATGCAAGCTGTTCCATTGGTTGATTGTTCTCACTGTCAGAAAATGTCTCCTTATTTCTAGATTGAATCTCTCCTATCAGATAGGCTAGATTGAGAGAAATCAATGTTTCAATATATCTAGTTAGCTTCCCTGACTGAAGCAGACTTTAGCCTGAATCCTTCCTGTTGAGTCCCCAAGCCTATGTCCCAGACAGCTCGTCTGGTAACCTATGAGTCACCGCATTCCGGAACTGAGCCAGCAGCTGCAGTGATTAACAGAGACAAGCTGTCTGGAATCTGTCTGGAAAGGAGTTACAATGTTGCAAGTGCATTGCTAGGAGTTTCCTGCCTGGTAACTCTATATAAGAGGTTGCCAGAGAAGAAACCTTGCCAGTTGAATCTTGTGTGTGTTGTAAATAGTGTGAATAAACGTTCCTGTTGTTTTGACCATGCCTGAGTCGGAATCCTTTGTCTGATCTAACACTTCCATTTCTAATTGAATTAATTAATCATTACACCACATTTCACTTGTAATTTGGAATAAGTTACAACATTTTATGAATGTATATACACACAGTTCATTTTCAATCAATTTTCAATGTGAAAACAATACAAAAAACATTCTCTCACAGCCTGCTTTTTATGAAGAAAAACGGAATACTGATATATAGTAATATTAGCCACAACAGATTTAAATCACATTAATAGTTCTGTTAGGAAGCTGGTGTGCATGTCATCGTAGTGAGACAACATACATTTCCACCCTTTCAGATCTATCTGAGGAGAAAAAAAATCAGTTTGACCAGATGGGCCATCAGAAAGTTTTTTTCCTCCTGTGGGTACAGACAGATGGACTCTTTGAATGTTTCCCTTGGTAGCTAAGCCTCAAGGAAGGAGTTGTGGGCTATGAGCAGTACAGTCAGTGTTCCAGTTTGCATACATCACAAGTAATAGATGTCTAAGAGAAAATACACAACATGAATGCAAAACATATCCTGATGAATGAAGAGGCTCCATTTCCAGGCAGTGAGTGCTTTCTTGATGTTTCATTCTCATTACTTCTGCAATCACTGCTGACCTTCAAGGTCAGGTTGTTGCCTGACTTTTTCCCCATTGCTTTTATTTATTTTTCGCCTCATGTTATCATCACAACCTGCCTCAGGAAATGGAATCAAGTAGCAAGCCAGCTCGTTGTTATTCAGTGACGGTAAAGTGGATTCTCTGCACTTGGAAAATTTCAGATTTCAGGTGCTTTCTGCCAAGAAGCAATTGAAAGTTAATTCTAGCTTATGTCTGTAACACCGAATTCCACTTCCTCTCAAGTTATTTCATTACTTTACTTGTGCTCATTCTGCTTTCCCCTGAATCAAATGCTTTGTTCTGTTGAATTCAGAGCATGATTTTGTAGTATATCTGCTTGCATTAACATGCTGTTTGAGCAGAGGGGTGGGGAATTGTCCACCCTTCAGAGATAGTGCTATTAATGCAGGTCTTCTAGCAAAATGTCAATGCTAGCCAAAGCATTTTACACACAACTGGTTTGAGAAAGCTATAATGAAATCATATGGATAATTCAAGCCTACATTCAGTCCTGGAAACTTACCTCTTGACTTTGGATAAGGCACGCCTCACCCCAATCTACTTCATAAAGTAGTTAAAATGGTATAAAATGGTAACTCCCACATGAAGCTACCGTTAGTTCCAGAAGCGGGGCATAAAGTGATGATGACAATAATGATCACAACTACAACTATATAGATTAATATAGTGAGCGAGCAAAAGTGTTTTGCAGTTTTACCAATTATTTTTTTTAATTGATTTACAAGTCATATTTTCCGCTTCTTTCCATGGGGCGTTTTTTCTTTTCAGATTAATAATGACCACAACAAACCTTTCACCTAACTTGCAACAATAAAATTAGCATTGAAACAGCACTGAAAGAAATCTGAAGGATTGTGAATCGAAGGGGGAAACTCAAATTATCTTTCCTGGGGAAGAAAACTTCTGGAAAACCAGAAGGAAGATTTTGGCATGATATTTTTAAAATATAATTTTAAAGTTATTAAAGAAGATGATCTTGAGATGAATGTGTATACAACGCACTGGGCCTAGGGAATAATTTATAGACTGGGTAGCTTGGCATAACATTAGGAAATAATCTCTTTCAACCATTCTTTAAAGGTAGCAGCCAACAGTTTCAATGGACAGCAGAAGGCAAATTGGACTCAGGATGGACCCAAAACCAATAGAACTGGTTGTACATATAGTTGATTACTTGACTTCTGTGAGAAAATTAGTAACCATATTACTTGTTGATGCTTCTAAGATACCTTCAGAGCACTCCTTAGGCATTCCTAAAGTAAGTTTGAGACAGTGGAAAACATAAGATGGCCAAACTGTGACAATGATTAATAGACCTTCTGGCCATTTACACCAAATCCAAGAAAACTCCAAAGCCAAGTGTTAAGTTGGGTGAATGGAAGAACAGACTAGGTTTTGGCAACAACAGCTCTTTATTCAGCTCATAACTATGTACAGCAAAGGTTCTGTCTGGCAGCAGCCCTTTTATAGGGAACTGTCAGACCATCAGCCAATCAGATTAAACCTCTGTTCCCACCTGAACAGAGGACCTTGGTGGAAGCCATTTAAACTGTTACAGGGATGTAACACCAAGTATTCAATTTTTCATTTGTATCCTCAATTAAAATAATTTCCCCTCTTCTGTATAGTCTCTATTTACTTAGATTAAGTTTCAGCTTGCCTCATTCATCAAAAAAAAAACTGCCTTCAGATGTTTCTGGTAAGCTTTTGTGGCTGCCCAGGATCTGGCAGATGGAAATAGGAAGAACTATGTGATTAGCACACTGATTGTGTTTGAGCAGAAACCTGCTTGTGACTTCTTTCTTTCAAAAGCTTTTAAAGAATAGGAGAGAAAATTTGGAGGCCAGAAGCCAAACCCCAAGGACGAGGAGGAACAAGTACTTTTCCATTTATGCCTTCTGGATTGTTCCCATCCAAAAATAAAATAAAATTCAAGTAAACTTTACATGATGCTCCTCGACTGCATTCGCTCCAGTTACCCTAAAAAGGTATCCTGGCTGGTGATATCGAAAGGGATATTAAAATGCTGGGATTACTAACAGAGGTGCATTCCTCCAAGGACAAACCAAACCAAGACAGTGAAAATAAATAAGGAATGGGGCTTATGGCTACAAGAAAAAGGCTACAGTATCTGAAGCTTTTTAGCTGGGAGAACAGTTGGAAGTGAAGACATGATGGATAGGCGGAATATATACCAATATGGGGAAAGTGAATATGGATGTTTTCTCCCTCACTTTTGTCACATTGCAACCTGAAATCTTACAATAGTTTAAGTAGCACACCCTGTTTTGTACAGCATAGAGAGAACAATGGCCTTCTATGATGATTTAAATGGGAACAAACAGCAACTTTGGAATTTTGGAGTAATCATGATAGAAAAGATGAAAGATAAAAGCAAGCTGTATTAGTGTCAAATACAGAAATGGAAGTTGGTAGATTTAAAGGATAGGGAGAGAACTTTATTACTGAATTTCTCCCAAAGGTGGTATGTCTAAGTGTTTTACAGACCTCACACTTGAGAAAAGCTTCTAATCCTGACCAGTTGTACAGAGAAATTACCTCAATTTTTATTTAATGAAATAATAATCTGCACAATTTTTTGTGAAGTCACATCAACTTGACTGTGTCATACAAAATTAGGTGACAATTCCACATTAAGTGGTTGGTGTAGAGATCTCCTTTGAATGGGCAATTAATCAGAAACAGATATGTAGCATTTCCTTTTCTTCACAGTACCACATGGAGGATGATAAAAATACCCTCCATATAAATCAGGCAATACACTAAACAGACAGAATTTCCCCCATTGATAGCTGTGCATTTTTATATTTGAAAAAAACAGTAAACCATTTAGCAAGGGCCTTTGATATTTCACGAAAGACTCATGTCAAAGCAAGGCATTGAAGTGGGTTTTACGTGATATAAATCCCTGCTTCACTGTGGGATTGAATCTAGATTTATGTTTTGAAGTTATGATAGTGCCCATAAATCAATATTTTTATTAATAAGGTACTTCATTTTTAACTAAAAATGTGTGTCAGCCACTGGATTCAAATTTGACCACTTCAGAGGGCTGTCTCCCTTCCAGAGTGATCTAAACTGAATCCTGGCTTTTCAGAAACTCATGAATGATTCAGTAATGAAGAAATATAGGCACTGTATCATTGCCCCTGCCCCCTTCTTTGAAAGACACTGGGTTGTGATGGGTAAGGGTGAATAGAAGAACAATTGATTGATTATTCTACATTTTAATACAGCCAGCTCTTCTGATCAGCGCAAGAGTCAAATTAAATCATCCAGAGAGAACCCATTACTTCCTTAGTTCAGACTGAAACAGCTTCTAGGATGAACGGTAAGCCAAGGGTGGGTTCCTGCCAATTCTAACCTTTTCTATAGAAGAGGTTCCACAAATCTACAGTGCCATTTAGAACCGGTTCCAGCTCCCTCCCCCTGCCCATCTGCACATCATCAAGATGAAGAGCGAAAGGAGAAATTCTGGGAGTTGAAGTTCACAAGTCTTAAAGCTGTCAAGTTTGAACACCCCTGGGTTTTTTTCTAAAGGGTTAGGGGTGCAAGGGTCTTGTGACTTGACAGCTTTAAGATTTGTGTGCTTCAAATGCCAGAGTTTCTGAGCCAACATTTTGGTTACTAAGCAAGAGCATTGGTAAGTGAGTTTCACCACATTTTACAAGTTGGCTATGCCCACCCAGTCACATGACTGCCAAGCCACTCCCACTCAGTCACATGGCTGGCAAGACACTCCCACCCAGTCACATAGTTGGCAAGACACTTCCACAAAGCAGGCCACACCTATAGAAGAAGTTCTAAAATATTTTGAAACCCACCACTGCCAGGCCTACCTGTGGCCTTCTCAAACTAGAGCAGTTGATTTATTTCACTGAAACTAAGCTAGTCTCCATTCTGGTTTGCTGCTACAGCTACATATTTCTGATGCATTGCTTTATGGTAACTGTGGAATTTATGTATTGAGAAGTGACTACAATATCTATGTGCACCAAAAATTGCTAGATACACTTCACAATGCATCTTTCTATGGCAGAATGTTGTTTAGGTGAATGATAGTGCAACTACAACAGAAAAGATCAACAAGAACAAACTTTATGGAAGGAGGGGTTCAGAGAATAGTGGGTCATCTGCTCATTCCACGTGGTAGAACCAATTGGGGCAACTTAATCAAATCTGGCAGATTTCCTAATTAGGTTTCAATTATGTTGCTTTGCATTGAATGTTGAGTATGTACAGTATATATGTATATACATACATACATACATACATGAGAGAATATTATCACAGCTCCTGTTCAGGGTCCCTTTAAGGGGAGGAGACTTAACATCATCCCTCTCTGCCCTTCGACTCAACCTAGAGATCATCCAGACAGAGAACCAATTAGATTACTGCTGTGTGACATTTAGATATGTGTTAGATTTTTAAGGGCTGAAAATAAAGAGACCAGGATGGATCCATTTCAGGCTTATTAGCCTTCTTCAGCTGGCCATACTCCTTCTACTGGGATTTGAAAATCTAACACATATCTAAAAAATGTCACACAGCAGTAATCTAATTGGTTCTCTGTCTGGATGATCTCTAGGTTGAGTCGAAGGGCAGAGAGGGATGACGTTAAGTCTCCTCCCCTTAAAGGGACCCTGAACAGGAGCTGTGATAATATTCTCTCATTTAAGAGTCCTGTAAATTGGCTGATGTATCAGGGATACCGGATAGCTCAAGGCATAGAGAAGCTTGCCTCATATGCTGGAAAGCACCGGTTCAAATCCCAGTAGAAGGAGTATGGCCAGCTGAAGAAGGCTAATAAGCCTGAAATGGATCCATCCTGGTCTCTTTATTTTCAGCCCTTAAAAATCTAACATACATACATACATACATACATACATACATATAAAGGTTGAGTATGTATGTACAGTATGTATGCATGTATGTATGCATGTTTATGCATTTCACTCTATACTGCATGTTCAGTATAAATGCTAAAATCTGCTTGATTTCTTAAAAATTCTAGATTTGGTAGATTCAGTTCAAGAGAAGATAGTGTGGCGGGCTTCCTTCTTAATGGTTTATCTTTCCAATTAATCTTCGTTATATTTCCCCAGATTTCTTCATATAATCTTTTCTTTTTTATATATTAGCTCACACGTCATAATTCTGGTATACCTGATTGTTCATTTATTGTGTCTGTCATTTATGAGAATGCCTTGTAACTTATTAGAAATTAATCACCTAAGCAATATAAATTGGAGCCCAGCAGAGAAATTGTCATGCCCCCCTTTTTTCTTTTTGCAATTAGGTGAAAGGGAATTCCTTTAGAAATGATTCCAGGGAGAAAAAGATGCTGGAGAACTTTTATAACGGGGAACAGGAGCTTCTTATTTTGAGACAGCCAAAGGGCTCCATAACTGCCCTATTTTCATTGTGCCATCATTTTTCCAGTAGTCTCCTTAACTTTGGGAGTTTCATGAGGGATCTACTTCCATTTGCAGAACAGCTGAGACATCAGCTTCCTAGATAAAGATGGCCGTTTTGAAACACATAACTCTTCAATTTCAAGCAGCACATCAAGATTTGAAAGGGCAGGAAGAAAAGGCCTCCTTTATAAACTCCTAAGACTTCTGTACATGTTGTACATGCCTCTGTTCTTGTTATACCACTCCAATCTAGTTTATGTATATCTGAGAACTTTCATTCAAGGACCTGAGCTAAGCCATGGCATGTCAGGAATCTGTGATTTACTGACAAACTCAGGTTCAGAGTCCTAGCTGTTCGGACTTTTTCAATAAGTTTATCTCTACTGCTATCCCTTCTGTTGAGACCCCAGGCTGCTGCAGCCAGTTAGAGTACACAATCATGGATTAAATAGATACGTTGACATGAGGTAACATATTTCCCCATGTGAAGCAAGGATTAAATTAGCTGGCTCATTTTTCTGCCAGCCTTGCAGATGTTGAACAACAGGTTCTCAATCCTCCAGGATTGAATAGTGATAGTGAAAAATGAAATAAGTTTTTTAAAAGCTGTAAAACTGGAGTAAGATTGAGTCAACAATATCATTTCATCTCTATTCTTTTTCACTAGCTGTCGGAGCCAACAACATTCTCAGAAAAAAGAATAGAAAATTAATTCATCAGTGGCAAATCTATGGAAAGTCTTTTCTCTTTCTCCATAATTGTTTAACATCACACAATGAATGTGTGAATGCTGTCCCTGCCTTCGGCAGTGGTAGATAATAGAGACATTCACAGTTTGGTGACATGATGCCATATGGAGAACATAGCTACATATTCTAAGGCAGGAGTGTCAAACTCAAGGCCCGCAGGCCGGATCCAGTCTGTGGGGTGCTTAGATCTGGCCCACAGGGCAACCCTGGAAACAGTGAATGAGCATGCCAGCGGTGCCTGTGCCAGTGAAAATGGAGCCTAGGTGGGCACCACATGGCCTCCTCAAGCTCCGTTTTTGCTGGCAGAGGGCTGCAACAAGCTGCCATGGCCAAAGATGAAGCCAGGATGGGCTGTGTGGAGCCTCCCAGAGCTTGGTTTCTGTTAACAGAGGGTTACAGGAGGCTGTTGCAGCCAAAAGGAAGCTTGGGTGGGCCACACATGGCCTCCCAGAGCTCTGTTTTCACCGGCAGAGGGCTGCAGGAAGCTGTTGCAGTCGAAGATGGAGCCTCAACAATTGACATTGAGCTGGCCATGCCCACCTTGGCCACACCCATCCCAGCCATCCCCCTCAGCCCCCAAGTCAAACCTTGATATGGTCCTCAATGAAATCGAGTTTGACACCCCAGTTCTAAGGGAAAAGGAAGACTCTACCATCATGCTGGAAGGGGGTGTGTTCTCATTCTTAACTTGGTCTCCCAGCAGCCATAGATGGTTTTACTGCTCTTTGCAGCAGTCACAGTTGCTACTCTCATAGTATAAGTTAATATATCTTTCAGTGGCTGCATTCATGCCAGATATTTAACCTGGTTATTAAATTGACCATTTTCTAGCTTGAGATATAAAATCAACAGCTAAGAAATCAGACAAGACTTCCTAAATATCTTTGCTAAAGCTAATTTGAAGATCACATGGCTTGTTGTGCAAAGTAACTGTCTTAGCAATCTTTGATAGAATAGAATAGAATAGAATAGAATAGAATAGAATTCTTTATTGGCCAAGTGTGATTGGACACACAAGGAATTTGTCTTTGTTGCATATGTATATGCTTTCAGGGTACATAAGAAGAATAAAATAAGAATAAAGAGAATAAAAAGATACAACACTTAGCGATAGTCAATGTTACTAATAAGCTATCAAATCATACTAGGAAACAAATAAAAACAATATAAATTGAAAGATACAAGCAATATGGTTATAGTCATAAGTGGGGAGAGATAGATACTAGGAAGGAAGAGAACAATAATAATAATAATACATTCTTAGTATATTATTGACCGTGTTGTGAGAATTAGTTGTTAAGCAAAGTGATGGCATTCGGGGGAAAACTGTCCTTGTGTCTAGTTGTTCTGGTGTGCAGTGCCCTATAGCGTTGCTTTGAGGGTAGAAGTTGAAACAATCTCTTGCAGTATACAGGTCCTCAATGGAAGGCAGATTGGTAGCAATTGTTTTTTCTGCAGTTCTATTTATATGTTGAAGTCTGTGTCTGTCTTGTTTGTTGCAGAGCCAAACCAGACAGTTATGGAAGTGCAGATGACAGGCTCAATAATTCCTCTATAGAACTGAATCCGCAGCTCCTTGGGCAGTTTTTGCTTTCTGAGTTGGTGCAGAAAGAAAATTTTTGTTTTGCTTTTTGATGACATTTTTGATGATAGGTGTCCATTTTAAGTCTTGAGATATTATAGAACCTAAAAACTTGAAGGTCTCTACTGTTGATACTGTGTTGTCTAGTATTGTAAGAAGTGGTAGTATAGGAGGTTTTCTTCTAAAATCTATCTAGGTGTACACTAAAATCTAGGTATATACAAAAATCTGATCTATCTAGGTATACACTATTATGTAATCATAGCCAAAAGAGTAAAAGAGTTTTCAACCAACAGGGGTGCCCACAGACTGTGGTAAAAAATTGGCAACCATGGCATGGCACATTTTAAAAGCACGTGAAGCTTCAGCTGTTGCAATAGCCATCTTGTTGTTTCTTACTTGTTTCTTTTTAACCATACCCTGAGGACAGCCCTGACAATCATTTTTTTCTTTCCTTTTGCCACCTAAATAACCGCTACAACTTCTCATCAATAAAAGTGAACATTTTGGTCTAATGCACTTGAAAAATGATACATACTAAATAAAACAGAACACATGAACAAAACAGAAATCCAATGATTAGCTTTGGAAGCCAGAATGTCTTCAATGGGTTTTCCTTTGTATCACTAAGAAACATAGTTAAATCATTTATGTTTGTTACTCAAATATCTCATGGGGAATTTATGTCCTCTTACACCAGTGGTTCCCAAACTTTTTCAGTCCACGACCCCCTTGGTACTACAAACTGATCCTCAGTGCCCCCCCCCAAGAATTCAATTTTTTTTACAACCGGTTTTGTGGGCGTGGCTTGGTGGGTGTTGCTATGGGATCATGTGCTCCTCAAAAGCACAGCGGTGGTGGAGGAGGTGGCAGGGGTAATGCGGCACCCAGCTGAGGTGCTCCAAGCAGAGGGGGAGGTGTTGGCGGGGGCTTTGGTGGCTTTATCAGTCACAGTGCCGGGTGCAAGCGGCTAGGAGTGGCTGCCCACAAAGGACCTCCCAGCTATTAGAAATCACTGCATGCAGTTTGAAACTGCTGTGCGGTGGTTTCTAGCCACATGCGCAGCCATGCAGCCGCGCACCTTAGAGGGAACATAGGCCACCTCTAGCATTCCTCTGCCGCCCCCCTCCTGGCTCTTACCGCCCCCTGCCAAGCGCCTTGCCTCTTACCGCCCCCTACCCCTCTTACCGCCCCCTAAGCGATCCCACCAGGGATAGATAGAGAGGGAGAAATACAGTAGGTAGGTAGGTGGATAGATAGATAGGGAGAAATACAGTAGGTAGGTAGGTAGGTAGGTAGGTAGATAGGGAGAAATAAGGTAGGTAGGTAGGTAGATAGGGTGATAGATAGAGAGGGAGAAATACAGTAGGTAGGTAGGTAGGTAGGGGGATAGATAGATAGGGAGAAATAACAGTAGGTAGGTAGGTAGGTAGGTAGGTAGGTAGGTAGGTAGGTATGTACGTAGGTAGGTGGATAGATAGATAGGGAGAAATACAGTAGGTAGGTAGGTAGGTAGGTAGGTAGGTAGAGGGATAGATAGATAGGGAGAAATAAAGTAGGTAGGTAGGTAGAAGGATAGATAAGAGATGGAGAAATACAGTAGTTAGGTAGGTTGGGGGTTATATGGTGGTTGTGTGTATGTGTGCAGGTGTAGATCTACACACAGATTGGTTGGCCATTTAACCAGACTGGGCCACAGCAACGTGTGGCCGGGTATAGCTAGTACTAAATAAAACAGAACACATGAACAAAACAGAAATCCAATGATTAGCTTTGGAAGCCGGAATGTCTTCAATGGGTTTTCCTTTGTATCACTAAGAAACATAGTTCAACCATTTATTATTTGTTACTCAAATATCTCATGGGGAATTTATGTCCCCTTACATGATTACTCCTTATAAGCTCATGACCCTCCACTTGGACATCTAAAATTATTTGTTGTTTTTGTGTCAAAATCAGCTGGAGGTTTGATTAATAGTTGGAAAAAGAGAAAAAAAGGAAGACTTCCAATCTGCATAGAAACACAACCATAAATAAACCAAGGCCATATTATTATTTTGTTTATAAGGCATATAACATCTTGTCTTAAGGGAAGATACATCAGAAGGGGAAATTAAAAACAAGACATCAGAAATTCCATTCAAGTATCCACAGTGGTGGAATTATTTACTGCCGTAGATCATGTTACTGCTGGCCTTATTATGCTGAGGGAATGCAACCTTCCAGCTTTGCCTTTTGAAAAAAAAAGAAGCGCTATTCCAATAAGGAATAAAATATTATCATACATGACTAAATGTTTTGGGGTTATCTAATATTTTTACCTCTTCTTTTAATGCAATGCAATTTTAAAAGAATAAACCAACTATTCCAAATGGCTCCAATATGTTTTTACTTAAAAAAGAATATTAACCACCTTGTCATCAGCTTTCCAAAAGCCAAAATCTAATTCACAAACATTACATCTCACACATTCAACCTTGGTCCCTTGAGCTAAATACCTAAATCCTCTTGGACAAACAGCCCTGCACTCTTTGTCAACCAGGATTTGAATGATGGCTTTTATTGGAAAAGGGAAAATGTGTTTTCATACACAATGCTGCTATTAATTTTTTTATGTCACTAAGTTGTTTAAATGATGCCCGCCCCCACCCTGAAAAAGTTCCCTACCCAACATAATTTATGATTCACAAAACCTGCACAATTCCTCAAGAACACTTGCATCTCCTGCTGCTACGAAGTACAAAAAAATGCCAACATAAATGCTCTTAAGATACACGATTTTCTAAAGTTTAATTCTGAACATAACAAAGTGCAGTTTTTTTTTGCTCTGGATACTGTCTTCCGATTGAAATATGAAATAGAACATATTGTTGAGAACGAGGCTAATTTAAGTTCTCCACCCACTTCCATTTTTTTATTTGTGTGTAGACACGGGAAAATGCTATTCATCCACAAATGCCTGCTTTGTGAAAGAAAAGTGTGATATTGAAGTTCAAGCTGTGTCTATAAATACTGTTAACAGCTTCTTTGCTGGCTCACCAGTTGCTACTTCAAATTTCACTTGTTCTTTTAGAAAACTCTATTGAAAATATACAATGTTTAGATCCAGTGGAGGTCAGGGAGGAGGTATCTGTTTGATGGGCATCAATGTTTTCAAGTAAAGAAACTTGCATCTTTATCCTACCTGTAGTCTTCATGGGATAGAAGCACATATTTCTTAGAAGGTTTTTGTTTAACTCAGTTTCCTTTCAGGATCATTCTCTGAGAACAAATAAGACTCCTATATACTGTATTTTTCGGAGTATAAGACACACCTTTTTTCCTCTAAAAAGAGGCTGAAAATCTGGGTGCGTCTTATACATCAAATACAGCATTTTTTGCCTCCCGAACCCATGCCCCTTCACCAAAATGGCCTCACGCATACCCTTATGGAGGCTTCCAGAGAGCTGCTGGGGGCTGGGGAGGGCAGAAATGAGCAAAAAACAGGGCATTTTTGCCCCCCCCCCAGCCCCCAGCAGCACTTATAAGCCTCCATAAGGCTATGCATGCTATTTTTTTGGCAAAAATGGGCCATTTTTTCTCATTTTGCCCTCCCCCCAAGAGCACTCTGCAAGCCCCCCCAAGGCTATTCATGCCTTTTATTTGAAAAAAAAAACGGGCCCATTTTCGCAAAAAAACGGGCCGTTGGGAGGCAGTTTGCACAGTGCAAAAAGGGTGTTTTTTCCCTTTTGGAAAGCTGTTTAGTTAGAGTGATTGATGAGAATTACGTTAGTCAAGTACTGTGCCTGCAGAAACAAAGATTTGTTCCAAAGGTGGTCATTGATTTCCTTCTCCAGCACATAGGTAAATACACCTGGAAACATCTACCTACCTACCTACTCTCTCTCTCTCTCTCTCTCTCTCTACTTCTATTTCTCTCTGTTTCTTTCTCTATTTCTCTCTCTCTATCCCTCTACCTTCTTACCTATCTACACTCTCTCTCTCCCTACCTACCTACTGTATTTCTCTGTCTCCCCTCTATCTACCTTTCTAGCTACTCTCTCCCTCCCCCCCAACTATCTACTGTATTTCTCTCTCTCTCTATTTCTCTCTCTATCCCTCTACCTACTTATCTATCTACACACACTCTCTCTCCCTACGTACCTACCTACTTTATTTCTCTCTCCCTCTCTCCCTATCCCTTTATCTACCTCCCTACCTAACTACACACTCTGTCTCCCTACCTACTTACTGTATTTCTCTCTCTCTCTGTGTCTCTCTCTCACCCTACCTACCTACCTACCTACCTACCTACCTACCTACCTACCTACCTACTCTCTCTTCCTCCCTCCCTCCCTACTGTATTTCTCTCTCTTTCTCCCTCTCTATCTCTATCCCTCTATCTACCTACCTACTTAAAAAAAATTGCCTCTTCAAAACCTGGGTGCGTCTTATACTCCGGTGCATCTTATACTCCAAAAATACAGTATTCTACTTCTCTTTTGGGGATGTCAGAGGCACATCAGAGGTGGGTTGATCCCAGTTTGCCCCATTTGGCCTAACCAGTAGTGGTATTTTGGCCTGGGTCGCAGAACTAGCAGCAACCCAGGCTGATCATGCCCCTGAACCAGTTCCCTGGTCACTGTTGCTGTTGCCATCATGTTGTTTAGTAGTGTGTGTGTGTGCGCAGTTCACTGTAAATTGTTCTGCACATGTGCAAAGCAAACCAGTAGTAAAACCGGGAGCAACTCACCTCTGAGGCACATCTTTATTATATGAATTCTTGAGGGATATTAAATGGTTCTGATGTTTATGTTAATCAGGTCCTGGTCATCTCAACAAAGCATTTATGACTTTTCTATTGTTCTAATATAGCACACCAACTTTCTCCTTTCCACAGCTGTACCAGTATTGCTCTGCCCAAAGAGGTTCAAATAAATGCAGTTCTAAGCAGATGTGAAATGCTGCCTATGACACTTTTCTTCAGACAAAAAATGTTTCTATAAGTCTTATATGAGAAGACATATTTCAAGGGTTTTCAGTAAATTTGAGAATATACATTTATTTGTGGTTGTTGAGAAAATAAAACAGATTGCTTTTCTTGGTGCAGCAGTGTTCTTCAGACTTCTTCTAAAATAAAACAGGTCTTGTTTGAAGTAGTTCCAACTGTTTGTGAAGCTTCACAACTTTAGAGACAAGTATTAAAAAACTAGTTAGCTCATTATTTGTTAGACATAAATACAGTACATGTTTATTTACTGATCGCTCCCAAAGGTGCTTTTTCAAGAGGCAACTAGACTTTCTTGTTTTTCTTAGCTCTGAAGAGCTGAAGAAGCTTCTTGGCTGAGAAGTGAAACATCTTCAAAGAAAAACAAGACAGTCTAGTTGCCTCTTGAAAAAAGTACCTTTAGGACAACTATGACCTGGATGACTGAGAATCTCCATAAACATTTATTTATTTAGCAATTGTTTGAAGTTACAATGGTGCTGAAAAAGGAGAGTCATGACCAGTCCTTGAAGTTGTGGACATTGTAGTATCCCTATGGTAACATGATTGTGATTTGGGTGTTGGGATTCACAATGCATTTATAATAGTTGCAGCATGTTCTTTTTTTTGAAGAGGTTTTTTATTTTTATTTTCATACAGGTAACCACAAGTATACAATTACATCTTAACCAGTACTATTTTGTGTTATCCAATATTATATCAGTTCCTCTTACCATCAACCAACAGCAACAATCATTTGCTCTTCTGCTTTCCATATTGTACCCTATCCACCACCATCCTGCCTCCTCTCCCTCTCTCCTCCTCCACTTCCTTTCTCTATCTACCATCCCTCTCTTCTCTACTTTTCCTTCCTCTCTTCTTTTCCTCTCTCCTCTTTCCACTCCTTCTCTCTCTCCTACTCTTTTCATCCCTTCTGCTTCCCTCTCTCCTAACTCCTCTCTTCCTCCTTGCCTCTCCCTTTTTCTCTTCGTTGATTGCAGCATGTTCTGATCACACAATTACAATTTGTGACGTTTGCAGCCAATTTCCAACAAGCAAAGTCAATGGGGAAGCCAGAGTCATGGTCACATGACATCATGCTGAACTACCATCAGTGAATTGCTTAACAATTGCAACAAGGAACTGACATTACAAGTTGGATGTGATCATGTGACATTTTACTTTATGACTACCTCACTTAACAGCAGAGTTGCCAGTCTCAGTTGCTGTCAGTAGCTGAAGACTACCTGTACTGTGTTTTCCCTAGGATGGAGTTTATCAATCTCATCAACTTTAAAGACATTTGGACTTCAGTGTTTGAAATTCCCCAGCCAGCATCAAGTTCCATGTCTTAAAATTGCTGAGCTTGAGCAGGTATTTGTCTAGATATTTAAAATGGTGCACATAAGGGTCCCCCTCTCTTTTGTCTTTCTAATAATTTGATGGCAGACAATGACACTTGCTGAGCACTGTGCCTAATTGGGGACTTGAATTTGGTTCTCCCTAGACTCAGTTCAATACTTGATCCATGCACTTAGGAAGTGACTTAAAGCTAATTCTCTTACTTGTCAAAACCAATTGTTCTATATTTGTTTTTGTTGAAATACTTTTGCTTTAGGGTTATGACTTCTGGTTTGATGGCATTCTATCCAGGCCCTATATAATGGAAAAATATCTACTATAGTTTGCTCTGAAAAATGAAAAGAAAGAGAAGGACTCAATTGGTGCAGCTTTAGTCAAGTTTCAAGTCAAGTCAAGTTTAATTTGTAGACCGCTCCCTCTCCCCAAAGGGACTCGGGGCAGTGCACAGGAAATTAAAAAGCATACAAACATAGAACCATTATAAATATATAAAATCGAATTAAACCAACTATAACCCTGAGCTAAAAGCCTAAAATCCTTAAAAACTAAACCCCTTAAAACCCAATTAAAACAGTTTAAATATTCAGACTAAAGGCTGGAGAGGTAGATTAGGCCAGGCCGGCCTGATGGAAGAAATGGGTCTTAAGCTTTTGGCGGAAGGAGCAGAGGTCCATGGTTGTTCTGAGTTCGGGGGGTAGGTTGTTCCAGAGAGTTGGGCCCACCACAGAGAAGGCCCTTCCCCTGGGCGTCGCCCACTGGCATTGCCTAGTGGACAGCACCCGGAGAAGTCCCTCTCTGTGGGAGCAAATCGGTCAAAGGGATGTATGGGGCAGGATGCGATCTCGCAGATAACTAGGTCCCGTGCCATGGAGCGCTTTAAAGATGGTAGTCAATACCTTGAAGCGCACCCGAAAGACCACAGGCAGCCAGTGCAGCTCGCGCAGGAGCGGTGTCACGTGGGAATGCCTAGAGGCTCCCAGAATTGCCCGCGCGGCCGCATTCTGGACTAGCTGCAGTCTTCGGGTGCACCTCAAGGGAAGCCCCCTTTAGAAGAGCTGATGGCCCAGGTTGGGAACAGATCTGGTTGATACTGGCTTTGTGGCATATAAGCAATATTTTATATTAGAATTATATACAAGAAAGTGTATTTAGGATTCTTCAGGTCAGGTTCTATGGAGGTCTAGACTTTGGGGATGATATTGTAGTGGAGCTTGGTGGTCAGATGATGAATTCTGGCTGGCACAGTCTTTCCAGACAAGGAAAAATTGTGAGATTACCCACTTGAACTCTGGACAGTTGCTCCTCATCAAGTAACTGCAGGAACCAAGGTTTTTGCAGTTGACTTATGAGTTGTGGGGCTGGAGGTTCAGGGATTTTAATTAAGCTGAAAGCCATAATGCAGCCTATATGTATACAAGCTTTACAAAAGACTCACTTTTTAAAATTACTATCAGATATAATCAATTTAAAGTTAAAGATAGATTTTCTGAATGGCAGGACAAGAGAAATCCATTTAGTAAGTCAACATTATTTCTGAATTAAAGGGAGGGAGGATTTAAAGGATTTAAATTTTCAGCCTAAAGCTTAAAAAGAATTTTCATGTAAGAACATTTAAAACGAATAAAAAGGTACAGTAAGTTTGAAAGATTATGTTTTGGTGAAAGTGCTTTTTGAAATATTAGAATTAAAGAGTGGAATAGACCTGAACTTTGGAGGAATTACCAAATTACCAAAAGTTTTTTTTTAGTTGATATACAAAAGAGGGCTTGCTGACATATGAAGACATTAACATGGCAATTCAAGAGAGTATACGTATTCCTCTGACAGGCATGTCTTTTTCAAGAATAGATATGATTTGGATTTCAAAGAATCTAAAAGTTCATAGAGTAAAAATATTATCAAAGACTTTTCATATCATAATCCAGTAAATTGGTTTATAAAAGGAAACTTAGTTCTTTCAGATGGAGGTTAAATCAAATGTTATTACAGAAAGGAGCAATAGTGGAAGACTATAAAAGGAAATTAAAAGAGTTCTTTGAAAATAATGTAGATAGGCTTCCGGTTCCGGCTCCTGCGGCGACGAGCGAGCCTAGCGCTCGCTCGCCGTTTTGTTGCTTTTTCTGCCCCCCTACGGGGGCGAGACGCCCCTTTTTTGGGGGTCTCCCGTAGGGCCGGCTCGGCAGGGACGCCCCCCCTCACGGCGGTGGGGGAGGCAACCCTTTTGCCGCGGCTTAGGTGAAGGAGAACATGCTGCGGGGGGTTCTCCCTTCGCCAACGGCTGTCGGCGCCATTCACTTTAATGAAGAGGGCTGAGCAGAAGAGATCGGAAGGCTTGCCGAGGCTTCAGCTGCGAGGGAGAGTGAGTTTTAAAAAGACTTTATTTCCTTGCTGCCAGCCAGGCTGAATGGACTGGGAGGGGGGTGTTTGTTTTTAAAAAAAACCCCTCGGACTTAAGCGGCACTTTAAAATGGCTTCTCTGGAAGAGAAAGCGGAAATCTTAAATCCGGACTGTCTCTAACAAGGGAAAGTGGTATGCGGCTACTTGCAACATTGTGTCTAGGTCTGGCTGGTTAAAAAAAAAATATTTTTCTACTCTCTCCTCTGGGCTCTGAGATGGGCGGTGGAAAGTGGCTTTTCTTTGTCCCTGCCTGACTATTTTAATTATGGAAAATTTCCAGCGTCTTTTTACAATTGGGACTCTCTCTGGATATTAATGAAGAATTTTTTTTTTTGATTTGTGGTTCCTTTCTGGATTACCTTCGTTATTATAACTATTGAGTTGGAAAATTGTCTCTCTCTTGGTTCCTGAATTTTACAACGTTCCAACCTTGATCTGAACTTTTGGCTCCCGGTTAGTCTCACCAGCCCCACCCTGAAAACGCCATTTTGGTGGCATTAACTCTAACAGTTAAGATGGCTCAAGAAACAGCACTGACAAGTTTAGAACAACGGATGGCTTCTCTTGAAACTGTTATACAAACTTTGGTTCAAGAAATTCAGGCCCAGCGGGCAGAAAACATCATTTTCAAGAAGGAGCTATTGGACACACGGAAGCAAACGCTGGAAATCACACAGAAGACTGAAGAATTGGAAGGGGGGCTGGTGGGGGTTAAGGGAGAGATTAAAAATGTTACTAAAGAGGTTGAGGAAACAAGTGGGCATGTGTCTAGGATTGATATGGAAAGAATGACATATTTTTTGAGATTTCAGAATGTTTTTGAGCAACCTGGTGAATGCCTCCCTGATCTTATGAGCACAATTTTAGCAGACTATTTACAAAAACCTAAGGATGAGATCAGGGGGGACATTGACCTAGCCTATAGAATTAACTCAGCATATGCCAGGATAAATGAAGTGCCTAGAGAGATACATGTGAAATTTGTTAGAAGGTCAACCAGAGAGGAAATCTTGAAGGCGCAGAGAGGGAACCCTTTAATTTACCAACAAAAAACGGTCACTATCTTGAAGCAGATTCCTAGAAAGATTCGAGAAGCAAGGAGGAAATTTTCCTTCTTGTCTAAAATTTTATTTGATCATGGGATTTGGTTCAAGTGGGTGACACCCGAAGGGATGCTGGTGTTCTGGGAAGGAGGAAGAGTGAGGATTAAAACAGTTGCTGAGGCGGAAGCCTTTCTTAAAAAACATTCCTCTGCCCTGGGGGAAGATCCAGGGGGGATGGAGGGGGCCACGGCCCCGCCCGCTGGGGGCCAGGGAGGAGAAAAAGAAGATACAATAGCCAAGAGACTTAGATCGAAAAAATAACTTTGCCTTGATTTTCCTGAACAATTTTGCATAATATTTTCTGGATTTTTTGTAAATGTCTGACAGCATGGAATTGAGAATTTAGGTATATATACTTGCTTTTACCTTGTAGTGTTATGAAAAATGCTTTTTTTTTGTTATTTTTTTATTGTGTATTTTGAGGTCTCGGAAGGGCCGACGACTCTGACGTGAATGCTCTCAAAATTTCTTTGTATCCCTTACCCTACCCTATAGAAAAAATGTAAAACCAATAAAACTTTTTCAATATAAAAAAAAAGAAAATAATGTAGATAAAAGTACTGACATAAGAATGGTTTGGAATGCAAGTAAAGCTTTCATTAGAGATTATTTCATACAACATAACACAGAGCTCAAAAAGACAAGAGAAAAAACACACTATTTTGGATGAGATTAAAAGAAAAGAAGAATTAAGAAGAATTTCCCAAGAAGTATTTCTCAACAAATTAAGCTTTTACAATGACAGTTATCTATGTTAATTGTAAGAGAAATGAAAATAAAATGAACTATGCAAAGTAAACAAAAACAAAGCATGTGAGTCCACAAACAAACTAAGGAAATGTTGGCATATAAATTATGAAAAGAAAAACAAAAGAAAATTATACTGAAACTACAAAGGAGAGTTAGAATATTAACAGATAATTTGATTACGGGAAAAAACAACATTTTATCAACATTAGTCCAAATTGTACAGTGTAATCTGCAAGACATTTCTCTGGAGAAAATGGATGTATGCTTAAAGAAATAAAAATCTACCAAGGATTACACAGAAACAGACTATGAAAGGATTTATAACAGTAAGAGATGTTTGCAAAGCTATAAAAAGATTAAAACAGGAAAGTGCATAGACCTGATGGATTACCAGGATCTTATTATAAATGTTTTGAGGATGGACTTTTACAACCTTTACAAAATACACTGAATTCTATTTTAGAGAAAAGAAAAATGTCAGAGAACTGGAAAAAAGCCAATATAGCATTAATAAGTAAGAGGGACAAGATTCAACTTTAACAGGAAACTGTCAGCCTATATCATTATTGAATAATGACTATAAGGTGTTTACAATGATTTTGACTGAGAGGTTGAAAATAATCTTGCAAGAATTTATTCATAAGGATCAATGCTGGTTTTTACCTAAAAGAGTATTAAAGGATGATATGAGAAATGTGTTGGACATTTTGGACTATTGGGAGCAACCTAGCAAAAACATTCTGCATTGATTTTCTTACAAGTAGAGAAGGCCTTTGACAATTTAAATTGGGCCTTCCTATTCAAAGTTTTGCCAAGATATAAATTTTAGAGATATTTTTATTAAATGGATAAGATCAGTTTACACTTTACTCAAGGAGCAAGAAATTGTTAATGGAAATTTAATGAGATACAAAAAGGAAGAACATACTGTAAGGATGTATAATGACTTTTTTCCCCAAAGAAGGAAAAAATGAAGAATTAACTATAGCTGTTTTTCATCTGACTGGAGAAATTGTCTCTCTCTGACAAGGAGGAAGAGGAGGAGGAGATAATTTCTGTTTTTTCCTACCTTCCTGACACATGTTTTTCAAAAAATGAAAATTATTACAAAGCAGCTAGTTAGATAAAGAAAAAAAAGCAGAAAAAATATTTCTCCTTACCAAGTACAGAAATCAGAATGTAAGATATACCTTTCAATTTGGAAAAAGCAGAGTTTGTAAATTTAATTCATTGCCATAACAACTGAAAGTTCTCGGCAGTCATTTGTTGCAATTGCCTTAAAATGGATTCTTTCAAAGAGCAGAAAATCAGATTTGATAGACTTCCAGGTCTGTGATTTTATCATTATGCATCAAAGTCTGAATAAATCTGGAGGCAGATAAGACTTTCTCCTTGTGCTTTAAATAGATATTTTGAATTACATCATTGGTTGATGCATATCTTCCCTTCAGTTTTTCTTGGTTTGTTTTATGAAAATACTGTTCCAGTTTTACTCATCTTCCCCATCACCTCTGATAATCTTAAATATAGTGGGGGATGGCTTTGAAGATCTATTCCAGATCCCCTGAGCCACTCCAGATTTTTGTAAACACCACATAACAATCCATTTTCCCCTCCAAAAGAACTCAGTGGAACAAAATCAGATGGTTTCTACCCTCCTTTTTAATTTCCAAGGCACGTCACAATGGATTGACATTCTCCTAGAAGCAATTTGATATCCAATTCTCTAGCAAAATTAATGAACTGATTAAAATCATACTCTAAACATAACATTTAATCTTTTTCCTAGAAAATTAAGGTAAATTAATTTTATGTATTATCAGACGTGTTATGCAAACAATGTACAGTATTAACGGCACTTTTTTCCAAAGAAGAAAAAACAAAGAATTAACTTTAACTTTCTAAAAGAATATTTCCTATTTTTCTCTTAAATGGACATCTGAAATTGAGGACTTCTTTCCAAGCCTCTGAATAGACTTATATCAAGGTAAACACCTTTAGATAATCAAGCTGTAAGCGGTTTAGAGGCACTAAGATATTGAATCAGTATTTTTAACTTTACCTTTATCTTATAAGTGATGCACATCGCTCTCTATGGGTATTATACTATCCCCACAATGTGCTCAGAGTGCATAGTTATTCTTGCATTTTGGGGTTAGTAAAATTTCCAGACATTCCTCAAGGTAGCTTCCTACAGAGAGCATTCCTACAGAGAGCATTTCAATATCTAATTATGATGTAACATATTAATCTTGGGAAATTGCTTAATATGACACATTTAACGGAATATGCAATTCTACACCTTTATCATCTTTCTTTCTTCCTGCAGAGATAAGAAAAGTATAAATGCACAATTATAAAGAAACTCCAGGATTGCTGCTAGGAAACATCTAACCCCATGAAAAACCAACCTGATGAATTTTATTAGGTTTGGAATAACCCAATCTTGGTTGTATTTATGACCTGCTTTTATAGCTTTATTCATATTTACAACAGCTGAGTCCCTCTGTCCTCTTATGATATGGCAGGTGGTAATATAGTTGATGAGTGGAACTTATTGATTTTTTTTCTTAAAGTTTACTATATTTTCCCCTCCTTTTAGTATATAAGGTGTAATCCCAGTATATAGGTGTATGAAAATATTTTATGGAAGAGATACAACAATTTGCAGTTTCACCTCTTTTATAGATTCATGTGACATCTGAGACCAAATATATAACCTGGCACTCTTTGAAAGCAGGAATAAGTTCAACTTATCGTGGGAACAGTCAGTGCCATTCTCATTTTACTGAGAGGAATAATAGCTATAAACTGGTGAGCTGGCTGAGAGCAAGCTTGGGCTTTGATGCCTCCCCTTCTTTGCCCTCCCCCCTTTGTACGCTTTCATTCCTAATTATGACTGAATTAGAATATATTTTTTAAAGGCTGCCATTCTAAACATGCAACTTTGAAAGTTAGGGCCACCAATATGAGTGAGGTTTCAGTGGAAATCTGTTAAGGATGGAAGTGCTAATGGAAATATACCATTATTTCTTCTTCAGAAAGCTAATAAGTAGGAATGTGTTCCATATTGCCTGTGCTCCTCTTATGTTCTCTCCTCAGTGGCTTTTTTTCTCATCTTCTTCTCGCCTCCCCTTTAACTGTAACCCAGCAGTGAAATCTACCACTACCCATACCATTAAAAGAAATAATGCTGGAGCATCCCTTGCTATATTCATTTGCGCACATCAAATGTCTGGAATTCTGCCACAAGGAGAGAGCAGAATATGTCATAAATGCAACAAAGTGTTAAAAAGTAATGGTATTTATATAGTTGTTTACCAAGCACATCTAAATTATATTAAAGTACCAAAAATATCTTTAAAATCCCCAAGGCATCTCACTATTTTTGAACACCCCTAATGTTTGGAAATTGAAAGTTTAAAAATTTGACACACCCTAAGTTCTTTGCTCCAGTTTTTGTTCAGAAATTAATCAAGGTTTCTTCTTTATTTCCTCCTAGTTATGTATATTCTGTCAGCCTCTCCTTTTGTCTATTTATCTGTTTACTGTCACTAGGATTATCCTTTTAGTTCTTCTTGTCTTATTCAAAGTCCATAAAGACACCAGGAGGCAATGTATGTAGATAATACTACAGGTAGTCCTTGACTTATCACCACAAATCAAGGCCGAAATTTCTATTACTAATTGAAACACATTTTGCAACCTTTCTTGCCACAGTTGTTAAGTGAATCACTGCAGTTAAGTTAGCAACATGGTTATTAAGTGAATCCCATGGCTCGTCAGGAGGTTTCAAAAGCTGATCACATGACCCCAGGACACTCTAATCTCATAAGTAGGGACCTGTCGCCAAATTTTGATTATGCCACCATGGGGGTGCTGCAACAATTGTGGGAAAAATGGTCATAAGCAACTTTTTTCAATGCCATTGTAACTTTGAACAGATATTAAATGAAAGGCTTTACGTCTAGGACTTCCTGTAATAAAAAAAAAACATCTGCAATTTTGCCTTAGTAACGCAGAAAGTACGTGAAACTCACAAATACTCAAGTTATGACATTATTTATAATGATAAAATAACACTTCAAGATGACACTTCATTGCTGCAGTTGATGAGTCTTTAGAGTGAGAGGAAGATATAGATTACAACTGCCAAACACCTGTATCCTTCACAAACCATATTTCTAAATAGAAATCTCTTTGTGTGATTGAGAACCTTTCAGCACTCCAGATCAATTCATTTCTAATTTATGCTTTATAATTACTTCAGTGACCTTTTCAGATCAGAGTGGTGGTATTTGCCTTTAGAAACCACTGTATTCTTTCCCAAATACCTTTTTAATTTTTTGGATCAAATCACTTGTATCCAAAGTATATTTCATTTTAATTAAGTCTATCGGTAGGAACTAATAGAAATACAGGAAAAATGGTTGTGATGAGTCACGAGGAAAAACTGCAGTGGCATCATGATTATGCATTTAAAAGATATTTTAAGACATTGCCACTTTTCCTTCTTTAATATTTGCCATATATTCTACAATATAATGATCTGAAGAAAGTTGTCTCACCAAAAATCTTGGAACATACTTTAGTGCATTCCTCCTTCTCATAACATTTGATAGAAATATACAATGTTAAGCTAATGATACCATTTAAGTAAAGCACAAAGCACAACTTATTTGCCCAAAGGACTTCAAAACAACACAAAGAGGTTAAAAATACAAATAAAAGCTATATTAGTCAACACTGCAGTTGAATTTGCATTAATAAAATTATTGAAGAACTTAAATACTACCTATCAAAATGGAAAGCAAATCCAAGTGTAGGTGTATCTTTTTCTATCTGTTGTAATAAAAGCAGAACAGAAATAAATGTTAGATTGGAATTCTATGGAGATCCTCAGTCATCCAAGACATGGTTGTCCCAAAGGTGTTTCCCCCCCAAGAGGTAAATGGACTTTCTTTGTTTTTTCTTGAAGATGTTTTTCATTTTTCATTCAAGAAGCATCTACAGTTCTAATTTAGAAGTGAAATGTCTTCCAGGAAAAACAAAGAAAGTCCAGTTGTCTCTATAAAAAGCATTTTTGGGTTAGATTGGAAGCTGTGCAACAATCTTTCAACTTAGTCTTTGAGAAAAATAGGCATTCTCCATTAAATAATTAATTTTCAGAACATACAGATTATTTCACAATCACTGCATTTTATAGTATTGTTGAATGTATTATTTAGTGTATGATATAATTTTTCAATTATATTGCATTATATATATTTCACATAGATGACATCACTTGCCATTACATGTATGGGCCCCTTAGTGCATTTGACTTCATCTCAGGCATTTTTAGCACAAGTCCTTGAGTCCAAATCATTTATGACTCCAAAGGTCAAAGACAATATTTTAAATTTTAAAAAATCAATAGGAAACCAATATTTCTCTCTCAAGGTCAGAATTATAGTATATGACTTTTGATAGCTACCGGTAATACTATCAACAGGTTGGCAACTGATTTTGCAGTTAGTGTTGTTTCTGGATTATTTTCAAGGGCAACCTCATATTGAGTGCATTGCAATAATCCAAATAAGATCATAGGTCAATGTGACCAAGCTATCTTGATGGCTATGAACTACCCAAGCCGTATCAATTGATTTGAATTCACACAGAATTTTGTTACAAATATTTTGTATTTGTATAATATTTAAGTACAAACATTTTGTCTTCCTTTTAAATAACCTTGTTTCCTTAAGCATATTTTGAAATGTATAAACTTTCTTCTATTTCAAGCAATTATGGGCTACCTGAGTCATTCATTTTATGATCCTTGTATAATTAATTCCCTCTTAAATCAATTGAAGTATGTATTTTTATTGTAGACAAAGTAGATTACTTTGCTTAGGGGAGTATTGACCTATGCCAAGAATAAGGGATGGAAAATAACCACCTAAAGAGCTGTCGCTGTTTAGTATATATAAAACTGCACCCAAGCACTGAAGAAAGCAAACACAGGGTAATGTCTTATAGCAATAGCATTTAGTTTATGAACATGCTCTCTGGGTGGTGTACAATGTAGAAGCATTGTATTTGTATATTTCCTCAAACAATCTGGGTTCTCATTTTACAGATCTATTCTATTTCTATTTATTTCTATTTATTTAAATTTCTAAACCGCCCCCTCTCCCCGAAGGGACTCGGGGCGGTGTACAGGAAAATTAAAAAACATCTAAAACCATAACAATACATACAAAATTAAAACCGAATTAAATATTAACCCTGTACTAAAATTTATAAAAACATTAAAAACTGTATCCCATTAAAACCAGATTAAATAATTAAAAACTACAGACTGGGGCGAGGAGCATAAATTAGGCCAAGCCGGCCTGATGGAACAGATAGGTTTTAACTTTTTGGCGGAAGGAGCGGAGGTCCGTAGTAGTTCTAATATCGGGGGGTAGGTCGTTCCAGAGGGTCGGGCCCATCACAGAGAAGGCCCTTCCCCTGGGCGTCGCCCGCTGGCATTGCCTAGTGGACGGCACTCGGAGAAGTCCCTCTCTGTGGGAGCGAATCGGCCGAAGGGATGTATGGGGCAGGATACGATCCCGCAAATATCTAGGTCCTGTGCCATGGAGCGTTTTAAAGATGATAACCAACACCGTGGGAGGTTGAGTCAACTTTGAACACTGTCAGGATCAATCTCCAGACTGTGGGCAGAGTTTGCCTGCAATACTGCATTTTAATCCACTGTAACTATCTGGTTTGACCCCAAACATACTTTTCCAAGATGTAACTGGACTTGTTTTGTTTGTCCTTGATTACGTTTCACTTCTCATCCAAGAAGTTTTTTAGTTCTTGGATGAGAAGCATAAAGTCTTCAAGGGAAAACAAAGGAAATCCAGTTGCCTCTTGAAAAAACACCTTTGGAACAACCATGACGGCAGGTTTGTTGAACTAGGGGTACAATTTTAACTGGTAGTGAGTGAAGCCAACCCACCAACAGGCTAAGAATTCAGAAGAAACTTTGATTTGATGCAACCTGATATCCTTACTTATATTCACCAAGTCATCTTCTGGTCAAGAGAATACCCTCCAACCAACTTTCAACCCAGTGAACAAGCCTTTGAATATAACCTCAGAAAAAAATGCTCAGAAACCTCAGAAAAAAATGCTCACATAGATACCTTACTTGAGAGAAAGACTACCTAGAACCCTCAGAACATATTTATGCCCTAGTAGCATCCTGCCAAGTGAGCGGTGCCAAAATTTTCAGACCCTGATTGAAGAGACACAGTTTAGCTTTCATCCTTCCCAATCCATTAAAATGGACCAAATTTTCTTTGGCAGGGGTTTAATAAGAAAAAACAACAACATCAAAAGATACCATTGTCCCCTCTGCAAAAATTAAAAACAATTAAAAAATAAAAGTATAGTCCTGCAGTAATTCATTCTCTTCAACCTGACGATGTTCACAAGGCTCACCGGTGAGTTCTCTGCTATTTTTCCTTGTGATTCTGTATGTTTTGAAGACCTACATAGATATATCATCCCTTCTGACAATCCATCATTTCTGTATCAGGTTAGTATAGAATATATAAACAATTCACAAACACTTTTGTTTAGAGAAATTTAGGGCAGCCGCAGTTTTCACTTTCCTCAAAACTCACAGACTAATTCAAAGCATCCCATCCTCTTGTCCACCCCATGACCATTTAAGCACATTGTGAAGTGCTTTTCAGAGAAGAAAACTAATAGTCAGCACACTCCAGCTTCTATCCTTATCCTAATTTCACATAGCCTCAGTGGCACAAGGGTTGGAGTGCAGTGCTGCAGGCTACTTCTGCAATTTGGCAGTTCAAATCCCACCAGGCTCAAGGTTGACTCAGCCTTCCATCCTTTCAAGGTTGGTAAAATGAGGACTCCAAATTGTTGGGGGCAATATGTTGATTCTGTAAAACCACTTAGAGAGGGCTGCAAAGTACTGTGAAGCGACATATAAATCTAAGGGCTATTGCTAAGGGCTATTTTACAAAAACTGAAATAACAATAACTGGCTACTGGATGAAGAGTTTGAAAGATACTGTCCTACCCATTTCAGAAAAGAATAGTGATGGGACTGCTAAACTGTTTGCCTCTAACCTCCAGTATTTTACCCATGGAAGCACCAAGCAGGAAATGAAATAGTTTAATTTCTCAATAATGATAGTAAGAATACATACATAGTATCTCCAGATCCAATACTAACTTTGTGCAGAAGAACTCTCATTGCCGGCAAAAGGAACAAGAAGATCGAAATTATATAATCCAGTCTCCATCTAATGTTTAACTTTCAAGTACTGATGGGACTATTCACTATGGATGGCATCTCCCCTATGCCAGTCAGATACAGTATTGGGTTTGCAGATACATGCCATGGGCTGGGAAAGACGTTTGACTAACATCTCATGTTGCTCTTGAGAAAACAAGTTTTATTTCCTTTAAATATTCCTGTAGCATTTATATGGCAACAAGGTACAGGTAAAGGCTCCCATTGTACATATGTGCTAATTGTTCCTGACTCTAGGGGGTGGTGCTCTCTCGGTTTCAAAGCCAAAGAGCCAGTGCTATCCAAAGACGTCTCCATAGTCATGTGGCTGGCATGACTAAATGCCGAAGGTGCACGGCAACAAGTATACGAACTATCAAACATTTCCAGACCTTGGAGAAAGAGAACATCACATTGTCTTCTCAGCAGAAAGAAGTTTCCATTTGCTACTTGACAGTGAATTTGTATTTTTTGAAATACCTGGCTCTTCAGATATCACATACACTTCTTGTCAGAAAAGACACTATTTGCTCAGTAGTTCATTTAAACTCTTTTACTTCCTTCCTCATATTATTTCTTCCCTCTTGTCTAGTTTGTGTCATACAATGCTTTGACTTAGCATACTCTTCCTTTGCTCAATGCTGCAACATCAGTTAAATGTTCTATTTGCTCTTTGTATTCCTGCCATCCAGGGATGGTAATGCTTTTAAATTTTACTTCTACAAAAGGTCACACAGCAGTTGTAATATGACAGCTTTCTTTTAATCCATGCTTAAAATTTAAGTAGCAGATTAGGTAGGAACTTTAAGTTTGCATTATCTCTCTACAGAAGAGCAAAAGGGGCATCTTACATCCCTCAAGATTTTTGTAAGATACTACATTTTATTGCTTATGTGATTTATGTAATATAAACACTCTTTCTTTCCACTCCTCCTGTTCATCACTTTTTCATCTTTTTGTTCATTTCAAACCCATGAAATGTTTGCCTCATAATCAAATGCATACTATTTGTTGTGCATATTCCAACACCCAAAAAATAAATAACTTTATAAACACTCATGAACAATGAGATTTATTTTTTCACACTTCTCTCAATCTCACATTATTTTTACAGTCAGTGACAATAAGCAATAGTGGTAGTGGTAGTGGTAGTGGTAGTGGTGGTGGTGGTAGTAGTAGTAGTAGTAGTAGTAGTAGTAATTCACTTCCCTTTAGATGAAGCTTGGTGTATAGGTAGCTGATGAAACCATTTTTTTAAAGTTAGAAATAACAAATCATTAACAACTGCCTCAAGGATTACCTGAAACCAGAATAGTCAAACAAAGTTGTTCAACTTTAGTGTCCTAAAAGATCATACCACTGCTGCTAGTTGAAAAAGAGCAGGGGGTCAAATTCATAACTACCACATTAACTCTTACCCTTCCTGCACATAGATATTTTGCAACACACTGCCTAGATTAAAGAAATGCATTGTATATGGAGAAGCTTCTGAAAACTGCGTAGAAATTCCAATGGTACATTAGCAAACCAGTGACTGTTACTTACAATTTTGAAACAGCTACTGCTAGTTTACATTTTGTTTCCTGATGGAATTCAAAATGTAAGTCTTCCTTTCTTTAAAAAACAAGTTGTGAGGTTGAGGTACTTCCACAAGTTGAGATCCTATAAAACTTATTAAAAGAGATGAAGCACATTGTGATTTAAGATATGCCTAACGTGGTAATGGTGTTCATATGTTAATTGGCTTGTTCCTTTAGATGAGGAACATCCATCTTTTAGGTGTTAATGAGCTGTTTTATCTTCACTGTGTCTGCCTTTATCACATGTAAATATCTACTTATCCGATAATATCAGAGTATAAATGCATTTTATAATTTTTTTAAAAAAATGAATGGAAATTGAATTTATGTTGGGTACAAATACCTTCAATTAATGATTATGAGCAGCTAAGTTTCAGGAAGTTAAGCATCTTACACTGTGAAGTGATTTCACTAATTTATCTGCTTTGGTGAGAAAGGAGGTAAAAGCTGACTTTTTTTTCTTCATTTTGGGTGCGGATCAATCAGTGCTGTGACATTCTCATTTTATCTGCAAGCCACCTTATTCACAGGAATAGAAATTCAACCCGAAATAACTCTTCTCAAATGTTTTATCATGGATCAGGGTCTCTCCCTCCCTCCCTCTCCCTCTCTCTTTCTCTTTCTCTTAACACCCTTCATATTCAAAAACTACAGAGTTGCTCTGGGGTATAAGAGGGTACACAGCTAATATCTATCCACAGCTAGTTAATAGATTATGTCATGAATCATTTCCTATGCTGTGATTTGACTGCATGATATAGTATCACTCAATATGTGTGTATGCCCAGCTTTTCAAGTAAGGCATCAGATTGGGAGCTTCATCTTTGTTGAAGAGGCTGAGGATCCAGTAAGGAAGCCACTCTGAAAGGATATTCCAGAAGATCACAGGTTGTCTCCTAGGCATTTATAATTAAGTTGAACAACAGAGACCCTATTCTTACTTGCTCAGAATGTCTTTTCCATTGGCCCTTTGCCTTCTTCTTGCAAATAGGTAAAACCTAAGATTTTTTTTGTAAGTCTTGCATTTCAGAGGAATGCTTTTTAGAGATGTTACTTTTACTTGGGAAGATTCGCAAGAGTTGCAAAAAAGTATTGGACAGTTTTTCGGACTAACACATTGAATAAAATTGGTCTTTTAATAACATTCACCAGTCACAAAAGGTAGTACCAGATTGCTTTAAAAAAAAAATTTATGTGAAAGGCATGAGTTGGATGCCTTATATTATATGCCTTGTAGATAAACCACTGTTTGAAAGACAAAACCTCTGTGTACTGTAGTTTGCTCTTAGGTTGTCTCAAAATAGTAATCACACAGTATACACTCTACACAATGCAATGATTGTAAATATGAGGATAAGTTGTAAAGTTACATTTTCAGTGCCATTATAACTTTAAACATTCTCTGAACAGGCCAATTGTTAAACGAGGACTATCTCTACTTAAATTTGCTATTATATTGATAGAGAGATAGTTCAACAACAGAACGTGAGTATCGTATGAGGAGTTCAAAATTATCAGCCTGGAATCACATTCTCTTTCCAGCATTGAAAAGTAATCTTTTTATGCTGCTTTTCCCATGCTTAATAAATCCAGAATTCTTCATATAAGTGATCTATTGCAAATTTCTGACACAGGAATTCAAGTGTACATTAATATCTTTAAAATGTGATGATCTTTTTATACCAGATATTAACAAACTTATTTATTTTAAACTAAACCGTGGTAATAAAGGAACAAGTCCACATAGGATCAAAAGTCCAAGTTCATTTGAAGCTCGAACAAAGGGAGAGAGTTTTGTTCTCTCTCTCTCCTAACAACTATGGGCCCATGATAAATTAAGTGCAAGACCCTCTGAACCAGGGATTAGATTAAAATACATCTGTTTACCAATTAAGTGATAAAGCAGTAGAAAGTAAAGTTATTTCTACTTATCTTAGGAATGATCCAAGTTATACATTCAACTAGCAGCCAGCTTTCTTTTGGCTAGTGGTTTTCCTCAGGCATGAAATGCTCTAATTGTCACTACCGGTTCAGAAACGGGAGCTTGCACGCGGGCTTCTGCACATGCGCAGGGCGTCCTTGATGACACCTGGGTGGGTGGGCAAAGCCTCCTGCAACCAACACTACCAGTTTGCCCAAACTAGGCAGAATACCACCTCTGGTTCTACCGGCAGAATACCACCTCTGGTTCTCCCACTATCAAGCCATTGTACATTAAAACTCCAGGTTTGTTCCCAACAAGATCTGTGCCAAAATCAGCTTCCTACTAGATATTTGTATTGGGCAAAATATATGTATGAACATATATTGTAGAGGATTCTGGCCAAGAAAAAGAACAACGATAATAATACAATGCAATAGTATATTATTAAATGCAATTTACTGAACTATAAATCACTAAGTGGAGCCTCTATTTCAAATATGCTTCTAATAATAATAATAATAATTTATTTCTTATAAACCGCACCCTCTCCCCACAGGGACTCGGGGCGGTGCACAGGAGGAATAAGAACAATAACTATATACATATGTCATTAAAAATACATTAAATTAAGTGACCTGTGCTAAAATACCCGTTAAAACTATCTAACTAGAGATCCCCAATAAACCCTAAAGACAGAGGAGTAGCTATCCCAGGCCGGCAAGGCAGAAAACGTGTGTTTTCAATTTAAGACGGAAGGAGCGGAGGTCCGTGGTGGTCCTAATATCGGGGGGGAGGTCGTTCCAGAGGGCTGGGCCCGCCACAGAGAGAGCCCTTCCCCTGGGCGTCGCCCGCTGACAAAGTCTAGTGGACGGCACCCGGAGAAGTCCCTCTCTGTGGGAGCGAATCGGTCGTGAGGATGTATGAGGCAGGATCCGATCCCGCAAGTAGCTAGGTCCCGAGCCATGGAGCGCGGGACCTAGCGGGATCTAATTAATTGTGGACAAATATCTCACTATGTTGGGAAGTGCCTAGACTGGCAAACGGGAGGGATCAAGCACAGAGCTAGCCTGGACCCAATGTGCATGTGCAAAAAAGCTAGGACTGACTCCCTCCCAAGTTCCTTGGAGGAGCCTTGTCTAATTGCTCCCAAAAGGAGGCTGGCAGACTGGAGAGATTCCTGTATTGTAGGCAGAGCATAACAAAATAGTTAGCTTGAATTCTGCATGGGCAAGTTTGCTTGTTTGCACCTGGCACCCTTTTGTCACGTTCTAGCTATGTTAATTGTTAATTAACTATGTTATACATAGCTACAGTATATAAAATGTTAATTGGCAGAACAGTGAGTTGTCCTATTATAAATAACTCCAGTAAAAATAACAAAGCAAATTAAAAAAAACATGATCTAAAGTTAGCAGCAATAAAATGCAGATAATTGACATGGTGAACAGATAACAGACATGGTGAACAAAGCTATATATATATAAAGCAGAAAAGGAAAGCAGTATGCTTCCTCCCTTAATTGGGGCTTAACAGGGTGTTGTGACACAAGTATATACTTATCCTCCTGTCTCAGTTGATCAGGAAGAGAATCTGGTGGCATAATGGCTAAGGTTTCTGCCTAACATGTAATACAGCTCCGGTTCAAATCCCAGTAAAGGTATGGCTAGCTGATGAGAGCTAAAAAGCTCGAAATAGATCTATATTAGTCTCCCTGATTTATTTATTGATCAGCTCAAAAATATTAAAAAAATATTTTTTTATATTTTATATTTTATAAATATAATGGTCTCTGGTGATGAGCCACAAGGCAGAAAAGGAAAGCAGTATGCTTCCTCTCTTAATTGGGGCTTAACAGGGTGTTGTGACACAAGTGTGTATGTATATATGTGTGTGTATGTGTGCGTGTGTGTGTGTGTGTGTGTGTGTGATGTTTTTGAGCTGATCAATAAATAAGTCAGGGAGAATAGTATAGATAGATTATTGATCAGCTCAAAAACGTAACACACATATAAAAAAATTACACAACGGAACTCATAGCTTTCTGTCTAGATGAGCCAAAAGGCAGAAAAGGAGAGCAGTATACTTCCTCCCTTAATTGGGGCTTAGGGTGTTGTGACACAAGTATATATATATATATAACTTTTTTTAAATCCACAACTTTTTGCAGACAAATACTTCATTGGTGTTTATTCTGCCTATCTTAAAACAAAGGTTTTAAGCGGCTTTGGATCTCTTGTTTAATTACTTATTTTCCCAAAACGTTCTTGTGAAATGTATCTAATAAAACCATAAGAAAGGACAGCTGGTTCATGAAATATCAGAAACCAAGTGTAATGCTGTGAATTTCATAAACCTTTTGATATTGTCTCCTAAGACCACTATTGCCTAACAAGGTGCACATTTTACTGTACATAATCTGTCTCCAACCCACAACTGTTGTTCTAGGGAACTCATAAATGATGGGAACTTAACTTTCTCTGAGATCTAAACTAAGAATTCAAAATGAGGCAATGCACCAGGGAAGCTACCGTTATAATCTGCTGCGTAGCCAAGGTTACATGATAGTGCTAAAGCATATGGATTTCTGTACCTAATGTGTGGTCCATATGAGGGTTTAACCCACTTTGCCATTATAAACTAAAAAGAAAAAAAAATGCAGCAATTGGATGACGTCAGTTTTGGGAACAATTATAGGCAGATCCTTGCTGGCTCGTGAGAATATGGTGAGATATTTGAATTAATTAAAATCACATAAGCAGGCTCCAAGTTCTTTGAAGACAGATTTGCTATTTATCTACCAGCCATTATTATTTGTACATACATATGGCACAGTTTATTGAAGCTAGAACACATTAAATGAACACATAAAATATAATCTGCCATAAAGGGTTCATTATATGAGCTCCCATGGTGGCAGCAGAGGCTGCTGTAACCTTGACAGAAAGGGTGGGGGGAGGGAAACCACTTATCAAACTGTCAGGAGTGTTCTCAATGTGAAGGAGAAAACAGGATTTGAAATCTTCCCTAAGAAAATAGTTTTAATACATATAAGGTTGCACCGTCTACAGCAAGATGCCAAAACAATGAATCTAAGATATCACATTAAGTTTATCATTAATGTGATTAACCCAAATTGGACAACTTGTATTATTTATGTAGTGACTTCATTATGCATGTGATGCCATTTTCTCCCTTATGAATATCCAATAGCTACTTCTATTCCCACTGTACAATCATGTCCAGTTCTTGGAGACTGCCTGGAAAAGACACTGCAGTCTTTTTAAAAAAATTATTTACAAACATACAAAATACACACACGCAGAACTTAGACGTAAACTACGTTTACACAGTACATTGGAACTTCATGTTCCTTCTATTAGCAGTTTCAAATCTCCTGATGTTATTTCCCCTTCTAATATATTTCATTCGAGTTTCACCATTTTTAACCCTCTTATTTTACTCATCTATCTGATATTTATTTTATTTATTTATTTATTTAAATTTATATCCCGCCCTTCTCCACAAAGGACCCAGGGCGGCGCACAGGAAAATTTAAAAACATACAAAATACAATAAATATAATTTAAAAAACTATTAAATAAACCTATCCTGCGCTAAAACCAAATTTTAAAAACCCAATTTAAAACTACCTAAAAGTCCCCATGGGAGGTTAGGCTAGGCCGGCTTGTTGGAACAAATATGTCTTAAGACATTGGCGGAAGAGGCGGAGGTCGGTGATGGTACGTAATTTAGGGGGTAGGTCATTCCAAAGGGCTGGGCCCGCCACAGAGAAGGCTCTTCCCCTGGGTGTCGCCAGTCGGCATTGTCCGGCCGACGGCACCCTGAGAAGGCCCTCTCTGTGGGAGCGTATCGGTCTAAGGGATGTATGGGGCAGGAGGCGGTCTTGCATATAACTAGGCCCCGAGCCATGGAGCGCTTTAAAGATAGTTGTCAAAACCTTGAAGCGCACTCGAAAAACCACAGGAAGCCAATGCAGCTCGCGCAGGATCGGTGTTATGTGGGAGCATCTAGTGGCTCCCATAATCACCCGCGCGGCTGCGTTTTGGACTAGCTGTAGCTTTCGAGTGCACCTCAAGGGAAGCCCCATGTAGAGAGCATTACAGTAGTCGAGTCGGGACGTCACGAGAGCTTGAGTGACTGTGCGAAGGGCAGCCCGGTCCAGTAAGGGGCGCAATTGGCGCATCAGGCGTACCTGATGAAATGCCCCCCTGGCCACGGCCGCCACATGGTCCTCCATGGACAGCCGGGAATCCAGGAGGACACCCAAATTGCGCGCCCTCTCCACGGGGGCCAGTGTTTCGCCCCCAATGGCCAGAGTTGGTGTAATCTGGCTGAACCGGGGTGCCGGAAACCACAGCCACTCAGTCTTGGCAGGGTTGAGCTTGAGTTTGTTACCACCCATCCAGATCCGTACGGCCTCCAAACACCGGGACAGCACTTCGGCGGCATCGTTGGGGTGGTTTGGGGTGGATATGTACAGCTGGGTGTCATCAGCGTACAGGTGGTACTCCACCCCAAAACCACGGATGATCTCACCCAGCGGCTTCATATATGTGTTGAAAAGGAGGGGCGAGAGGACCGACCCCTGAGGAACCCCACATAAGAGAGGCCTCCAGGTCGACCTCTGCCCTCCCGTCAACACATATTGCGACCGACCAGAGAGGTAGGATGAGAACCACCACAAAATGGTGCCTCCCAACCCCAACCCCCCCAGTCGGTGCAATAGGATACCATGGTCGATGGTATCAAAAGCCGCCGAGAGGTCTAATAGGACTAGGATAGAGGAATAACCTCTATCCCGCGCCCTCCAGAGATCATCAACCAACGCGACCAATGCCGTCTCGGTGCTGTGACCAGGTCGGAAGCCGGACTGGCGCAGGTCTAGATAATCAACTTCCTCCAGGTGTCGCGGAAACTGTTGGGCTACCACACTCTCGACAACCTTCACCAAAAAGTGAAGGTTGGAGACCGGACGATGGTTCTCTAATAAAGCTGGGTCCAGGGACGGCTTCTTGAGGAGGGGCCTCACTACCGCCTCTTTCAAGACGGCAGGCAAGGACCCCTCACTCAAAGATGCGTTGACAATGCCCTGGAGCCAGCCTCGTGTCGTCTCCCAGGATGCCAGTACAAGCCAGGAGGGACACGGGTCCAATAAACATGTGGTCGCCCTAAGTTTCCTTGACAACCTGTCCATATCCTCGGTGGTAACAAAGTCAAACTCCTCCCAAGAAGGAACCTCAAGACTAGTCTCGGACAGTCCCACAGGACCACTGTCGATGGAGGGTAACTCATTCCGAATCCGAGTGATTTTCTCCTGCAGATAAATCCCAAATTCCTCTGCTCGCCCTTGCAGAGGGGCTTCCCGCGGCCTCTGATGAAGGAGGGAGCGGGTCACCCCAAACAGGGCGGCAGGGCGGTTATCTGCGGATGCAATAAGGGTGGCACAATACTCATGTTTGGCCACCCTTATCGCCACTAAGTAAGCCCTAATATGGGTTCTCACTAGTGTTCGGTCGGCTTCGGAGCGAGAGGATCTCCATCTGCTCTCTAGGCATCTCTTGTGGTGTTTCATCCCCCGAAGCTCCTCGGTAAACCAAGGAGCCTGGGTGATTCGCCGCCACAAGAGAGGCCGCAAGGGTGCGACTCGGTCCAAGGCCCCCGCGGCCGCACTTAACCATGCGGCCACTAGGTCCTCAGTCGACTCGCGGGGCAGGGTCACAGGAATTGGCCCAAGCTCCCTCTGGAACCTTTCCGGGTCCATTAGAAGCCTGGGGCGGAACCATATAGGAATATCCGGTTCCGCCTCCCCGCGGTGAGGTGTAGCGATTGGAAAGTCCAGCCGAAGGAGAGCGTGATCTGTCCATGACAAGGGAGTGATGGCTAGGTCCCCTATTCCCAGATCACAACTCCACTGTCCCGAGACAAAGATGAAATCCAGTGTGTTTCCTCCCTCGTGAGTGGGGCCTAAAACTACCTGGGTCAGGTCCATGGCCGTCATGGAGGCCATGAACTCCCGAGCTGCTCCAGAGGCTTCGCCTGCCGACGGCAAGTTAAAGTCCCCCATGACTACCAGTCTGGGGGTCTCAACTGCCGCCTCGGCTATCACCTCTAGGAGCTCGGGCAGGGCTGTTGTTGCATAGCGAGGAGCCAGGTATACAACTAACACGCCCAACTGCCTCCCTAGGCCCCATCTCACGCAGAGAGATTCACACCCGGTTGTCTGAGGGACTGTGGTCTCCTTCGGTTCAAGATATATTGGGTGATTACCTCTAATAAGTTTAAACTCTCTTGAGTGCACACACACACACACACACACACACACACACACACACACACACAAATGTTAATTCTCCTTAACTTCTATTTTTGGGCTTTATTGACTTCTTTCATTGATCCTTGTTTCTTTCCTTCATCCACCTATACCAGGGATCTACAAAGTTGGCTCTTTGAAGACTGGTGGACTTCAACTCCCAGAATTCCCCAGCCAGAATGGCTGGCTGGGGCATTCTGGGAGTTGAAGTCCACCAGTCTTCAAAGAGTCAACTTTGCAGACCCCTGACCTATACCATTTTCCCCATATCTGATAATATTCTGTCTCTTCTTTTTCCTGAATTTCTTTTGTTAATTTGTCCATTTCGGCACAGTCCATAACCTTTCTTATTATTTCATCTTTGCTTGGTATCCATTTATTTTCTGAGTGAAGGCAATCCTCACCGCCATAATTATATGTAGAATTAAATACTAGATTTCTTTTTTTATATTTTGTTGTCATTATTCCTAATAAAAATACTTCTGGTTTCCAATCAATTTTGATTCCTGTTATTGATTCTAGACAATTTTTAATCCTTTTACAATATTTTTTGGCTTCCTCACACAATCACCATATGTGATCATACGTTCCATGTGCTATTTCACATTTCCAACATTTTGGTGAAATATTTGCTGAGATTTTTGCTAGCCTTGCTGGTGCTAGGTGCCAGCTGTAAAACATAAAGACACTGCAGGCTTTTTGGCAAGATTTTTCAGAAGTGGCTTCCCATTGCTTCCTTCCTGGAATTTAGAGAAAGTGATTGGCCCAAGATCATCCAGCTTGCTGTACATTCAAAGAGAGACTAGAAGTCACGGTGTCCTGGTTTCTAGCCTGATGCCTTAAGCATTTACAAACTGGCTCTCAGCTACTTCAAATAGTTGTTACTTAATTTGATCCACTTCAAGAGGGCACAAGGCTAGGAAAGCCTGATCTAGAACATCCTGTCGATTGACATCATGCTTCAAAAAATTATATACAGTCAATGAATCAAATGACTTTTGATTGAAGCCAAACCAAGCAATCGCATTGGGAAGTTTAGCAATCTGATTCTCATAATTTTAAACACTTCAATTGCCGATTTTAATTATTTCATAACATGCTTGATGCATGTATCCTGATTGCATATGATTATTTTAGCTTATTGTAAACAGCTCTGGAATCAGTCGATAAAGCACAATATATAAATCTTTCAAGCAAAGCTATTAAACTTTAAAATCCATATATCATAATAACATGAAGTGCCCTGAATATGACAGGTTAAAAAAATGAAATGGATTGATCAAAGGTAGACTGCACTCAGACAATAAGCCATTGCTAATGCAAAACCAGAGACAGACCCTATCTGTTCATTTCACCAAAGAAGAAAGATGACACCACAAAGAAAGAACATGATGCATATAATGAAAGACTAAGACAATTTTAGGCACAATGGTTTCTGCACCTAAAGATTTTAAAAAAAATCTTACATTCAATATGAATTTTAATTAAATATAAGAACTGCATTCCGGTTGTGATCAACTCAGCACGATATGGAGGCTGAAGGAGATGGGAGGGCAAGAGTTAATTCTTTGGAGAAAGCTAAATAATAAATAGTAGCTAGGGTTTTAATTGTGAAATTAGAAAAGAAAAATGCAGAACAGAACCAGAACAGAACAACAGAGTTGGAAGGGACCTTGGAGGTCTTCTATCCCAACCCCCTGCTCAGGCAGGAAACCCTATACCATTTCAGACAAATGGTTGTCCAATGTCTTTTTAAAAACTTTGAAGATTGGAACATTCACAATTTCTAAAGGCAAGTTATTCCACTGATTAATTGTTCTGTCAGGAAATTTCTCCTTAGTTCTAAGTTGCTTCTCTTGATTAGTTTCCATCATTGTTTCTTGTCCTGCCTTCAGGTGCTTTGGAGAATAGCTTGACTCCCTCTTCTTTGTGGCAATCCTTGAGATATTGGAACACTGGTACCTAATCCTTCGTTTCATTACATACCCAATTTCAGCAACCGTTCTTTATATGTTTTAGCCTCCAGTCCCCTTTTCATCTTTGTTGCCTCCATGTGGAATACATGCTTTGCACGTAGAAAGTCTTGGTACCAAAAGATGTATACCCGGAGTTCCATGTTAACTTAGTCAAATGTTCCTATCGTAAGAGAAAGCTGCAGCACCAGTTGAATAGTAAAATAAGAAGTATGCTTAATTCTTTCCTAGTTAGTTATTCCTCTCTTTACTTTTCAAGTCCCTTACAGGAAATGATACGAGTCCTCAGAGTTTACCCTTGCAGGAAGAAAAGCATTTTAAATTTTGATTGATCGATTGCTTTTTTTTTTATATGTTGGATGTTTTTAACTGTCTGTTTTGGCTTTCTGGAAGCTACTTCGAGCCTATGGGAATTTAGCAATGTAGAAGCCTCTGTAAATAAATAAATAAATAAATTTTTAGAGGTAAGGGGGAAAAGACCCTGAAGACCCAGAGTCATGAATCTCTCATTGGGGCAGCAACAAAGTTAATTCTTAAAAATAAAAGAGAGGGCAAAAAAAGGAAAGTGGAAGAGAGCCTGTGCTGCTGGATGTAAAGTGCTGTTCATTCAGAACTTATTCTGTCTAGGTCTGAATCATCTGAACACATTTTCCCCCTTGGGCAGCCATAGAATGAGCTTCAAAAATATCAAAGCATTGAAAAGTACAGGGCTTCTTCAGTCCCTTAGGTCTTGCTTTGACTGCCATTTAGAGGCTCTACAAACCGAGATGATGAAATGAGAATGAGACAGCAGGGTTACTACCACTTTAAGAAGCTGTCTATATAAGTGAGGCCATGTGAGGGTGTGTCTCTGTCTTTCTTCCTCCCTCCCTCTCCCCATGTGTGCTTCTGTGTTATAGTTGAGGATTGATTGATTGCCTGGTTTTGCTGTTTGTGTGTGTGTGTGTGTGTGTGTACACCGTGTAGATAAACCACTGTTTGAAAGACAAACCTCTGTGTACTGTATTTTGCTCCTAGGTTGTCTCAAAATAGTAGTCACACTGTGCACACTCTGACAGTTTCTTAGTTTTTGTAAGCCATATAGTTGAAAGCTTTTTTCTGACCAAAGGTAGCCACTAAAACTAAATTAAACATTTAATACATACAACCAGGTATATATAAATCAATTCTCTGATCTGGAGAATTAGCTATGATACATATACGTTTTAGGCCCACAATTGATCTTCAGGATATATTTGAACAGATTTGTCCAGCACTAAATCTCATGACAATTTAGATTTGGTAATTGTGATTTTATACTCAACTTAGCAACTCTGAGCCTGGGTGCTACATGCACCCTGCCTCCTGGCTATTTGTTAACAGGTCTTGCTTTGCATGTAATCAAATTAGACATTTTAATGTTTTTTAGTGTTTTAATTGTTTTAAAATGTTTTTTTAAGAATTTAATCATAATATAAGAATTGTGAGCTGCCCAGAGTTATTTGCTGAGATGGGTAGTTATAGAAATCAATCAAACAAACAAACAAACAAACAAACAAACAAACAAACAAACAATGGGATGGGAAAGCTGATTTGTAGAGCCATTATGTAAGGAGAGGAAAAGCTATCATTTTTAAAATTTTGCTTTTCAACATCCAGCCGGGGTAAATTCTTTATGTTTAATGTTTAGATTTATTTGACATTCCCTCTTTTTTTCCTTCTTTTTTTTTGTACACATTTTTTTTGTTCTTGTTAGTGTTGGATATTCATTTTGTGTTTTGTATTTTATTCTTGTTGGTAAACAAAAGTAAACATGTTACCCAAAATAAACAAATAAGGGGTTGGTACAGGAGAGATTAGCTAGCATACAATTGGTAAGTATGAAAATATGCCAACTGATATTGGACTTGGATTAAGATCTTCTTACTCCTGGTTGAATACACTAAACCCTGGTCCCCATGCAGTGGTGGGTTTCAAACATTTTTAGAACCTCTTCTGTAGGTGTGGCCTGCTTTGTGGGAGTGGCTTGCCCGACATGTGACTGGGTGGGAGTGGCTTGGCAATCATGTGACTGGGTGGGCATGGCCAACTTGTAAAATGTAGGGAAATTCACTTAACAACGCTTTTGCTTAGTAACCAAAATGTTGGCTCAAAAATTCTGGCATTTGAAGCAGGCAAATCTTAAAGCTGTCAAGTTACAAGACCCTTGCACCCCTAACCCTTTAGGGAAAAAAACCCCCAGGGGTGTTCAAATTTGACAGCTTTAAGACTTGTGGACTTCAACTCTCAGAATTCCTCCTCTCGCTCTTCATCTTGATGATGTCTGGACGGGTGGGGGGAGGGAGCTGGAACCGGTTCTAAACGGCACTGTAGATTTGTGGCACCTCTTCTATAGAAGAGGTTAGAACTGGCAGGAACCCACCCATGTCTCCATGACTCCATTAGTAACAGAACCATATTCATGATCGCTCAGTGAATCCAAAATCATAGTTCCATAGGCTTTGAAAATAAGGACACTTGGAGGGGGGAAGGATTCCTCAAAATAAAGAAAATCCTGCTCAAATGAGAGGGGAAGAAGCACCAGGAGAGGTGAAAGGTGGCTTTTAAGATCTGCATCAGGAGACTTTAATCTTGCTTCCATATTTCACCACTTTAAAGGAAAATGTCCTTTCCTTTATGTCCAACTGAGTGGCAAAACAAGGGACAAAGTTAATATACAAAAATGAAACAAAAACACCAGAACTCTATAAATCTGAACCAGTGTTTATTTAAAAATAAATATTTGAATTAAATCTACTGTGCTGTTTTTTCAACATTGACATTCTCATAAAGAGAGGTGTTAGGGAACATCGATTCAACAAAGGGAGCAGACGGAAGGTTAGCTTTTTTCACCTGATGCAAATTAGTGCGGCTCAAATGATTTCAATGAAGATTTGCTGAACAACACCTGAGGACCTGGCTAGCTCTAACAATAAATAAATAAGCAAGCAAGCACAAAACAGATGCTTTGAAGCAGACTAGTCCCAGATATTACATGATACTAGTAAAACAAGACCATCGAGGGGTGGGGTGGGGTGGGTATAGTGTAGGTGTGAGCAGAGGAAATAGCTTTTCGTGATCTTGTAGTAAAATGTAAAGAAAACCTTGAAAAAGATATGGGTGGCCATTAGAAAAATAATAATGTGTCCCAGGAATGCAGGAAGAGAAAAGGAAAAAAAAATCATGAGTGCTCTGCTTTGATGCTCTTTGGTTTCAGACGAAAAGGGAAATTCTGTCAGTCTTTCAAGATTCTATTATTATGTAGCCTATTTGATCTGCCTGGTCTACCTCAAAAAAGCTGACAGCTCTCAACAATGTTATATTCACTGTTTCTCAATAATGTAATATATTCCATCGATTAAAAAAACAGAATCATGGTTTGAAAAAACAACAACAACAGAGGAAAGCACCACTCCAAATAGAATATAGTGTGTGTGAAGATCTGGTGACCCTCCATATATTGTCAGCATCTATCACAAGCTGGGAATTGTGGTGGGAAGGGCTACAGTTTTCCAGTTTTGCAAGAGGATGAATGAAACTCCCCAAATCACTGAGCAGAGTAAAGCAGCCATATTCAAATTTGGACTAATAAAACTGAGAAAAATAACATATGCTTTTATGAATATGAACAATCGTTAGGCAGAGGTAAAAATATATACAGTGGTACCTCGGTTCACGAACGCTTCTGTTCACGAACAACTCGGTTCACAAACAGAAAAGTTCATCAACATATGCTCCGGTTCACGAACTCTGCTTCGGTTCACGAACAGGAGCCGTGGCCATTTTAATGCTATTTCCTGGCTGTCACATGGTTGTGACTTCCTGTAGGAAGATCGTGGAGAGAAGGAGACACAGAAAAAAGTACACTGTGAGTACTTTCAGTGACTTTTTTTGATTTTTGTTATGCTTTTAGCACATACAGTACTTCAAAAACCAAAAAAAAAGATCAGAACAGATTAACCGGATTTACATTAAACCCTATGGGAAACTGTGCCTCGGTTCACGACCAATTCGGTTCGCGACCAGAGTCAGTTCACGAATTAAGTTCGTGAACCGAGGTACCACTGTATCTTCAGAAAAGAACATTCCACAACCAAGGTGTGATTACCAAGAAAGGATCTAGTAAAGAATGTAATATTTGGTTCAATAGGTCCAATATAATATTTTATGCTTGTAGAATAAATCTAGTTTGCTACATTGAAGACATAATTATTAATTCCCAACAGGGTTAAGGGCTTCAGTCTGACACACATTTCCTTGGAAGCCAGATCTGTAAAAAAATGGAAGACTTACTCCTGAGCAAATCTACTGTGTTATAATTTGCCATTTTTATTCCTATTCCAAGTATAGAATATCAGATATTGTTGGTGGTCTATGTAAACTTTGAAAATGATTCAGAGGGTATTGTAATAAAAGCAGATGTTCAAAACATATATATAAAATCCTTCCACATGAGCCTGAAAAAGACATCATGAACTGTTTTTAAGAGGGTTGTGTCTTTAATGGGTAACTTATTAACAGCCTTCCCACCCCCCCAGGCTCATATAAAAACTTGAAAAAAGACAAGGCTGCTTTAAAGAAGTGCTAACATTGTAAAGTATTTCTTCTAAACCAGGGGTCCCCAACCTTTGCAACTTTAAGTCTGAAGGACTTCAGCTCCCAGACTTCTCCAGCCAGCCTTGCTGGCTGGAGAAGTCTGGGGGCTGAAGTCCTTCAGACTTAAAGTTGCAAAGGTTGGGGACCCCTGTTCTAAACCATTTCTGAGGTATACACTATTCTGATTACCCAGTCAACAGATAATTTAGAATTATAGCCTAGATATATCTGTGTTTGGACCAAGGGTGAAATGCTATTGGTTTGGGCCTGTTCACCCAAAATGGTAGTAAAAAATGCTTAAAAAGTAAAAAAAAGTTCTGACGATCAGTTGTGCAACAATCAGCTGTGTTGTGCGATTGTTGGAACTTTTTTTTTTAAGAATTTGGTTTACTACCTATATTTGCTTGAACTGGTAGTAAAAAAATGCTGAAAAGGGTAAAAAAAAAAGTTCCAATATTCAGCTATGTGACAATCAGCTGTGCCTGATTGTCTGTGAGGTTCCTGCTTGTTGCAGGGACCATTTTCTGTGAAGTTTAGCTGCTTTTGCATCGTATGTGTGTCAGTTGTGCAGCCTTTGTGTTATTTTTGTGTAAAGCGTGATAATTGGGTTTTGAGCCCTCTGTGACTCTGTGAGGTTCCTGCTTGTTGCAGAAAATGTCTGAATTTCATTACTGGTTTGGACTCTATTTCTGAAGCAATTTGCATCTATGCTATAAAAATATACACTAATAGAAGAAAATATTTTTAACTCAGGGTTGAACTGTGGGGTCTTTGGTGCTCTCTGTGCTTGGTTGTTTTCTTGCAGATGGTTCATTATCCATTATCTTTACCTTATCATGTTACCTAGCTGAGTGATGCAACATCAGCAAAGAAACAACCAAGCAAAGAAACAGCAACCAGAGAGTACCAAGGACTTCATAATAACATCTGTCTTGTCACTCTTAGTTTTGGTTTAATGCTTCAGACAAATCTAGAAATACAGCAGTTGCAAAAACAACAACTGACTACTCAATTCCTTCATTATTGTCCAGTTATTACAAAATTATTTTGTTTCAACTAACAGAAGCATCTAGACCAGTGTTTCTCAACCTTGGCGACTTGAAGTCCACAGGACTTAAAGTCGCCAAGGTTGAGAAACACTGATCTAGACTCCCTTAAACTAATAAGCAGTGAAACTGAATGTCTTAGTCTTGAGGCAGTTGGAGTGCAATTGGGAAGATAATCAGTTATCTAGGAGTTTTTGAGGTAACCATTTATTTTTAAAACTAAATTCCAACATGAGCTTAGTACTGGGAATAGATAAACTGTTCTAACAACAAGTTCTTCTCATTTTATTAGCAATTGCTAAATGAATAGAGAGCTAACATTCATTGCAGAAAGCAGTCCTTGTTGTTACTCCATAAACTTTGACAAGTCCAATGTCCTGTTAGATTATAATCATTCTCCCAGATGAGAAGATATTTGAAGTTCAGAAACAGCATTCTGTCAAAAAAAAAAAAAAGGAACGTATTGTGTTTCTTTCATTGATCTGTCCATCTTCATGCCAAATTTTCATCCTGATTTGTGTTTTCTTCCTCCCAAGGCAACATTCAGAGGCCAATTGATATTGACTTAACAACAGGTATTAACTAAACACATTGGTGTACTCAGGGGCCAATACAAGTCTCTCTCTCTCTCTTTTGGCCAACTTGTAGGGATTTCCATAATGCAGTGCTGTGATACTAAAAGGTTTAAGCATGACTTGGGGACTGAGCTTGCTGTTAAAACAAAAATCAATTTCTTGTTAGTGAAAATCCACTCAATTTCCTCCATAATACCTGACAGTAGCTGAACTTTGGAAGAATTCATCAAACAGCCTCCGTGCAATTTTTTTCTTTTTTCCAAAGGTTATAACATAAAATAAATGTTATCTCGCAGCCCTCAAGAGAACACTTTGGGTTTACAGCACTGAGCTGATTCTGATTCTTTCCATCAGTCTTTCCTGGGAAGACAACTTTCTACCCCCCTAAATGACGCCTACATCTGGGTTTCTTATCTTAGCAGTGACTCAGACATAGTGGGTGAAGTGGGAGGAAGGAAACACTGGTAAATATGTCATTTCACTATTGTGACACTTTTCATTGCTAATTCAGAAAGATATGGCAACTTCTAATGGGCATGTTTTTAAATGTACTTTTTAAGCCTTCTAAAATATATCATAATAGCTTAATTGGTAAAAATGTGTACATGCCATTCACATAGCACATTGCTGAACGAGTATGGTTGCTGGGCATTATAGTCTAACATATCTGGAAACTGACATACAGCACTGGTTTAAAGGCTAGATTTTCAGGAAAAGTTGTTAGATATTTAGGAAATCTACAATTATTCAGGGTTAGGATTACTCTGTTGATTGAGATATGATCCAGTGCCATTATGTGGGAAATAATTGACATATTATTGAGGAAGTAGACAAGATCCATGGGCTTCATAACCTAGCCATCTGTTTTATAGATTAATGTTCTCCGGGCTAATTAAGGCTCCATGGAGCAGTGGTGGATTGCAGGCGGTACTGCCCGGAGCACCTGCCCACCCACGCTCCTTACCTGTCTTTAAGCTCTTTGGCGCTTCCACATACGTGGAAATGTCATGGAGGCTCGCGGAGGCATTGCTGGATGGTAAGATGCAAATGTTTGCTGTGTGCATGTGTTCGCTGCGTACATTCATGTGGAGGACGCCAGGGCCCGCTGCAACCCTACCGGTGACAACGGGATCCAGAACCCACCACTGCCTTCGAGGTGCCATTTATTTGGGTTCATGTGGTAAGTGAAGGGAAAAGAAAGTATGATATGTGTCTCTCTTCAAGAAGCCATTATTAGAGCCTATAATCCTGGGCAACTTTCATTTCATCTTCAATTTCCCTTCTTGTGAAATAATGTTAAGAAGGTGATTGGGTTGTGGTGTGAGGGGGTCCAGGAGAACCCTATACACACTCAGTTGTACATCTTGACTGTCTGGTCAACCAAGTAATATTTTCAAGGTCTTATCAAAATATATGGAGTCTGGTGAAGTCTGGGCACGGAGGAAAAGGTTTAGGCTGATCTTTGACAATACTGAGTGGTTCTGGGTTGAAGGTTCTTCCAATGCTGTGGATTTTTCATCTTTCCTTCTGAATGTGGTTATAATGTGGGGTACAATTTGGGCGACTCCTTGAACTCATACTCAAAAAGGAGGCAGATATGGCCAATAATTCATTTGCGGTACAGATTTGTCAGTACAGTTGTGATATTTCTTGGACTGTGAGTCCCTTCTCCAAGTCATTCATTTCTCAATAGCAATAACAATAGCACTTAGACTTATATACCACTTGATAGTACTTTAAAGCCCTCTCTAAGCAGTTTACAGAGTCAACCTTTGCCCCCAACAATCTCGGTCCTCATTTTATCCACCTTGGAAGGATGGAAGGCTGAGTCAACCTTGAGCCTGGTGAGATTCAATCTGCCAAACTGCTGGCAGCTGGTGAGCAGCAGAAGTAGCCTGAAATACTGCAATCTAACCACTGTGCCACCATGGCAATCATCTTGTGTGTAGTCTATTGGCATGTATTCAACACATTGCTGCTCTCAAAAACCACTTGGAAGCTACAACTTTCAGAATGAATATAAATTTCCCAACTAGAGAAACCACTTCTACTGGATTATTTATTCCCACTTTTCCCAGTGGAATAACACATAGACTGAATTAACCACAGTAGGGATACTGGGAATTGTATCTCAATACATTAGATAGGACTGGATTGGAGAAGGCTATGTAGATGTTTTCTTTTCTTTTATGGCATTCATTTTCATAATCACCTGCTGAATTAAAAGACAATTTCAGCCTCCATCTCATGTTTTGATGATGCTGAGAAACAATAAATAGATCTAGCCTGAAGTCTACTGACATTCACATTGGCTTTCTGGTATATTTTCAGAAGCACCTTTTCATATTTTTTCTAGAGTTTTTCAGAAATTTTTCTGATTCAGGAATGAAACATATTGAAGAACTCTGAAACATTTTGTTTTTCTCTCTGGATAAGGTCAAACAGGCATTAAAACTGTTAGGAATGATCAAAAATTATTTTCCCATGTTCTAAATCACATTCTCCATCATAACCCAAAATTGAAGGAATGAAGTTTAATTTATTAAAGCGTTATTTGATTTTGGAAATGTTGACAATATATTAAATAGAGAAAGTGAACATTTATGTTCGCCATAAGTAAACAATACATCTCAGGCTTTTACATAGTTATTCATCACTAGAAACAAATACTCATATATGAAATGTCAAAGGCTTATAATAGAATTCAGAGAACAGAGGTGAACAAATAGTGATTCATATAAATATATTTTTGAAGGCCTAAGGATTAAATTCTTCATCCACATACTAATAGCCCTTTCAGCTCTTCATCTCTCTTTTCCTCAGATCCTTTCTCAAGGAGTTGTATCGCTTATTTATCATCATTTTTTGTAATATCTTTCATCCTTTCCCTTCTATGAGTGTGCTAACTGTTTTTGTGAAAAAACTTTGGAATTTTGGTGGAAATCATATTCTGAATTCCTTCTAGGTGTTCTCCTAAGATGCCTCCTTGGCCAGATCTATGAAAGAAACTTCAAACAAAAAGCTTGTGAGATCAGCTGAAATGATAAAGTGGAACAGTCAGAAATCATTACCAGACTGAGGCATCTTCAAGCCCTATCCGATTCTAATACATTAAATGAAATTCTATCAGAAAAAAGCAATCTCCCTTCAGAGATTACTAACCCAATTTGGAATGGTCTGAACAGATTCTTAACACCAAAACAAGACTGACATAAAATAGAACTTGATGATGTCATTTGTTTGGGCCACAGACATGGAACTGATTTTTCTGAAGGAAATCTTGAACCGACTAAAGCTGACAATCTCATAAGATAACCTCCTTAAATAGAGCTAAAATAGTGATAAAATCAGTCTGCCTAACACTCTGTATAAGGAATATTTCTTTATTTACAAGCATCAGTACTTGAAGTACCTAGACTTCTTCTTACCTAAGTCCTTAATGCTTCTTGCTCCAATTGGACTATCAGAGAATCATTCCAAGGGTCTACTTAAAATAGATTTTGAATGAATATTAACAGTGTTTAATTGTTACCCTGCATGTGTATGCATATACAATTTGAAGCTTCTAGTTGTCTTGAAAATTATGATGGGTTACTACATTATAGCAATGATATATGATCCTCCACAATCCCAGCACTTTATCAAAAAGTATGATTTGCTATATTAAATTATTACCAGCTCCCAGATGCTTTGCTTCTCTCTGTCTAGTCTTATTGCTTTCATACTAGAGTTTGTGATTAAGCTGCCAAGTGATAGGAACCTTAGGTAGAAAGAGTATGAGAAGCTGAAGAATTAGCAGGTCTTGAAGGAGGAACTGGAGAAGATGTGGAATGTAAAGGCCAAAGATGTCCCAAAGATGATAGGAACACACCGGGATGGGACTTCTAAGCTGAGAGAATGGTTGCAACAGATTCCATAAATGACAGCAGAGCTCTCTCTGTCCAGAAGAATACAGTACTAGGAACAGTTAAGATCTTGCACAGATCCCTCAAATTCCCAGGCTTCTGATAGATGACTTGAGATTGAGGAAAACATGAATCATCCCTAAGGATGAGAAGGGATTTTTTTTAATGGTTGAGCACAAGTAAGAATACTGAAGTTTCATGCAGTTTCTCATTACTTTAATTTGGTTCATTCTGTTCCACTTTTCTATTAGATTTTGTATAGCTCTCTCTACAACCTTAAATGAAATATACACCTTCCTTGTGGAATTCACAGAGGCACAGGCGAACTTGGCATCTTTTATATTAATGAAGTTGGAGATTCATTCTTGGTGATTAATTGTGATGAACCAAATTAACAAAAAACTCAATTCACAGGGATTAATAGGATGGAAATATTTTCATTCTAGACTATGCAGAACATAGATCTACCTTGATGAAGAATGATAAATGAGTACCTCCCAAATATCTTTGGTACGATCAAATTTTGTTCATGGAAATAGCAAATAGATTATTATAATTCTGCTTCTCATTTCATGTGTAAATCAAAATGTACCATGCTATTTTTCATTAACATATTTTATTTCTCTCTTTCTTGTAACATCATGAAATTGCAGATCATATTAGCAATAGCATTGTAAAGACTTTAAAAAAAAATATTTTTTAAATCTGCCACAGTTCAATCTAATAAAAAACCAAGAAAAAATGATAGGATTGTTAGATTACTTGGATAACACATTCCCTAGGTTGGCAAGTCGGAGCTTGCTTATTTTCTGACTTCCGTACAATGAGTATTCTTTACACTTAGTGATTTTTTTTTATTGCCATACTTAAAAAACAAACACACACACATCCATCAGACGATGTTTGAACATGGTCCTGGATCCTTACCTTCATAAGATTTGTAATTGCACAATATTAATGCAAAGTGAATAAATGATTGTATTACTAAAATTAGCATACTGCAGTGCTTTACTGATTGAGTAGAAAGCTTGCAAGCTACGGTAGGTACATTTCCACAATTTTTAGAAATATCAAAAAGGATTCCAGCATCTTTCAGGGGAAATAATTCAATAGGTTTAAAGGCTAATAGCCTATAGTGGATCCAAGATCTGTATGTTCAAATGTGTTCTACACACATTAAGAAAAAAGCTATTTTACATAGAGCAAAACATAAACATTTGACTCTGCACAGTAGTGATATTCATTTTTTTACCACCGGTTCTGTGGGTGTGGCTTGGTGGGCATGGCAGGGGAATGATACTGCAAAATCTCCATTCTCACCCTACTCCAGGGGATGGATACTGCAAAATCTCCATTCCCTCCCCACTCTGGGGCCAGCCAGAGGTGGCATTTGCTGATTCTCCAAACTACTCAAAATATCTGCTATTGGTTCTCCGAAACCTGTCAGAACCTGCTTCATTTCATCCCTGACATTGCATATTTAGGATGAAAATGCCTAAACTATAATAAGTTGTATGGGCTATAATTGCTCAAAGTATAAATGATTTTTTATTTGTTTATTTAAGGATCTCCTTCATTACTTGCTATCAGAACAATCATTATATGATTAAAAAACAGGTTTAAATGAATGGTATGTCCTTTATGTCCTTGCACTGATGCCTATAGTGATGAAGTGCTTTGAGAGACTGGTCCTACAACACCTCAGGTCCTGTCTTCCACCAAATTTTGATCAACACCAGTTTGCGTATAGAAACAACCGGTCGACAGGGGATGCCATCACCACTGCTCTACATATCGCACTGAGCTACCTTGAGAAATCTGGGAATTACATCAGAATGCTTTTTATAGACTATAGCTCGGCCTTTAACACCATCTTACCAGGCATTCTCATTGAAAAGTTGACTGACCTGAATTTCCCTCCCCTCACTTGTGAATGGATCAAAGACTTCCTGACCGATCGTCCACAAACAGTAAGGGTTGGGTCCTTTACATCTTCCATGCTGAAGCTCAGCAGAGGCTCCCCTCAGGGCTGTGTGCTCAGCCCCTACCTCTACTCACTGTATACATATGACTGCATATCCTCTGATCCATCTAACATCATAATAAAGTTTGCAGATGACACAACGGTGGTGGGTCTCATAACTAGAGGGGACGAATCAGCATACAGGGAAGAAGTCCAGAAGGTATCCGCATGGTGCTCAAGAAACAACTTACATCTAAATATTAGCAAGACAAAGGAGCTGGTGCTAGATTTCCGGAAGCACAGAGAGGAACCTGCCCCACTGTATATTGAGGGGGGCTGTGTGGAGAGGGTTTCCTCTTTTAAATTCTTAGGAGTGCTTATTAGCCAAGATCTCAACTGGAAAAACAACACGCCTCTGGTGATTGGAAAAGCCCATCAGAGACTTCATTTCCTTAGAGTCCTACGGAAAAATCAGATGGAACAATGGCTGATGACCTTTCTATTGGTCCACCATAGAAAGTGTCCTCACATATTGTATCACAGTGTGGTACGCTGGTTTAACAGTTGCGGAGAGGAAGGCACTACAGAGAGTGATCAATTCGGCACAAGAAACCATTGGTTGCCCTCTGACATCACTGGATAACATCGCCAGATCTCACTGCTTTAGCAGAGCAAGGAAGATTCTCAAAGATGATTCACACCGTGGTTGGTATCTCTCTGCACATCTACCATCAGGCAGAAGATATCAAAGTATAGGCAGCCAAACAAACAGATTTAAAGATAGCTTCTATCCTTGGGCTGTGAGATTTTTAAATTCAACCATAATCACTCCATGCACATGCTAGTTTTTTCTTTTTTCTTTTCTCTCTCTTTTTTGTTTCTGTTATAATTTTGCACCAGTGAAGTTAAAACCATTTTCATTGTAATTTTAGTACAATGACAATAAAGATGATGATGATGATGATGATGATGATGATGATGCAATTTAGTGATGTAGTGAAGTAATACCTAACATTAACCTGTATATGAGCAAGGCAAAAAGGAAGAGATAAACAAAGTTGAGTTCAAGCTCAGTTGTTAACAATATAAAAATCATGGTAGCCAAGCAGCCCCCATTCTATGGAGGTAACCAATTAATTAGAGACCAAGACAGAACTAAATCTCCAAGGAGATTTCCTCAAAGCAGGACCTATGCAAAATGAATTGGGACAACCAGCAACTCTAGCAAAAAAGCTGTGCCCTTTATTGTTAAGCTGATTGAAGTAAGAGACCATATGACAACCCTGATTAAAAGGATCTCAATACATTTTCCAGTACTCTAAAATACCAATTTAAGATTTATCCCATCTAGTGGACTACAAATCTCCATTCAGATCTCCTCACAAATAACAGTGGTACCTCGGTTTACGAACGCCTCTGTTCACGACCAATTCGGTTTACGAACAGAAAAGTTCCTCAAAATGTGCTCCGGTTCACGAACTCCGTTTCGGTTCGCGAACAGAAAAGTTCATAAAAATATGGTCTGGTTCACGAACTCCGCCTCGGTTCACGAACTCCGCCTCGGTTCACAACCAATTTGGTTCGCGAACAGAGTCAGTTCAAGAATTAAAACCAAAAGAAAGATCAGAACGGATTAATTGGATTTACATTAAACCCTATGGGAAACTGTGCCTCGGTTCACAACCAATTCGGTTCGTGAACAGAGTCAGTTCAAGAATTACGACCAAAAAACAAGGTCAGAACGGATTAACCGGATTTACATTAAACCCTATGGGAAATTGTGCCTCGGTTCACGACCAATTCGGTTCGCGACCAGAGTCATTTCACGAATTAAGTTCGTGAACCGAGGTACCACTGTACATCTTTGTATACAAATTCATTGTATATAAAAATGTACAGTTAAAGCAAAACATTAAAGGGCACTATATTTAGGCCATGTGTGTCATTTTGCATCAGTTATAATGCCACATATGTTATTTGTCTAACAAAGTCACTGTGGAAGGCATACTTTAGGAATTCGTGATTATTTGAGCAGATGGGTGCCCTTCTCATTGAAGTGTTTGTTAAATAAGGAGTTTGCTTTAGAAGTAAATGATAAAAATAAAATCCCAATCTCCCTTGAGAGTTCCAGGGGTTGTATTAAGAAAAGATAGGTCTGAAATTTGTTGCTCTATGAGGTGTTCTCTTTTTTGTTCTCTCGCTTAGTCACCATTTCTAGCTTGTTCTTATCCCTGCCCACTACTATGGATTTCCAGCCAGTATTTCCCTTCCTCTCTTTTCTCTAGCCTCCTTCCTGGATTTTGATGCCCTCCCATGCTTTCAATTATTGCTGATTTTGCAGGCTCAAAATGTAATTTCAGTGTACAATCTGTAAACATCCCAATGGTTACATTATGTGACACAATGCACAACACAGGCATTTTAGTCCAAGTAGCTTGCAAAAGTGCCCATGTCAGCCTGTGGGTTGCTGGGGCTGCCATTTGGATGGGGATCGGAATCTGGGCTGCACATCCATACCTGCACCCTGCACTGGAAGCCATGCCTGCCAGCAGGTCACCATTATCCCATGCACCGCACAACTGAGCTGCAAGCAGGATCCACAGGCCGCGGAGGCCCTATCAGGTGGTGTGGTGGTCCTGGCATGTTCCCCTGCTGCTGCAAAGACTGTGTGGAGTCTGCCAATGGGCAGTGGAGCCTGTGAAGAGTACCTGAGGGTGGCACAGATGGTGCAGCTCCGAATCATGTTTCATTTGAGGCCACCAAAACTGCCAGTTTGTCAGGTGAAGGGCTTTCAGGAATCCAAAGTGGCATCATGTAGTGGCATCATTGTAGTACAGACATTAGTTGGGTGTCGGGAACGTATATTTTAGAGCCCTTCCAAGCCAGGTCATCTTGCTGTGTGAGAATCTGACTTTGCTTGTTTCTTGTTTGTCAATCTGTGCTGGTTTTTACAGTTTATTGGATAAAGTTTTTAGTTAACCATCTTTGGCTCTGTCTGAACTCCTTGGTGAACGCCGGACTATGACAGCCATATCATGAAGAGTACTGACAGCAATGCAAATATTTGGAAGCAGGCATAAAAAGGGTGGCTTTTTCTTGCCAAATTCAAAGTTGAGGCTAAAATTGAAGTCAATAAGTTGGTAAACTCAAGGGATAAAATAGGGAAGAGAAAGGTAGTATAGATATTCCACTATCTCACAGATTCTTCATATATCATCATAGTCACTGTAGAAATGAAAAGTTATACAATTTTAGATTTAAGTTATCTCATCTGTGGATCTCACTGAGTACCTAGGTCTCGAGATTTTGTTTGGTTGGAAAAATAGACAGACTTTTTATACAGACAAAACCTTTATTGTTTTTAAGTGCAATAATGCATTAAACATCTGTTCAAACTTGAAATCTCAGATCAGATGTGAATTGTATAAAATAAGCTCTGTACATGGATGGCAGAATCTATTATGCACTCCATTGAAGTTTTGAAGAACAATAATACATTAAATGTTTCTTCAAACATTTGACTTAAATGCGTGTGACTTAAAAATGGCCTACAAAATTTATTTCAGAATTACTTCAGAATTGTATGAAGCAAGCTCTGTATATGGATGTCAGAATTTTTTTTACCTAAAAGAAGTGACTGGTAATTTTTATATTATTTTGATCTGCTTTACTTACAGCATTTCTGTTTTATCCATGCTGTTGGAATTCATTGATTTGTCTTTGTTTTCGACTGGGCTAGGTTAGCAAGTTTGTAGTATAGAATGATGTATTGCTTTATTAATTTATTATCCATAAGAAATGACTCATACCTCTAAGTGCATCAGTACAATTGTGCATTCCAAATTGTTACCATCTGAGCAGTTTTCATTTAAATATGACAATTCACCCTCACACACAAAAATATCAAAAAGTTCCAAGCTGTGCAATAAACAATGAGTCACTTGTATGAACACAGTTTGATTATATAGGTATAAAATATGGTTGTTTTATTTCTAACATAATAACATGTAACTTTTAATAACATTCCGAAGCCCAGAATTCCATATTTTCAAATGCTCTGCAGGGAGACCTCAGAGGGAACATAAAAAGTGTTTGGATTTCTCTTTCTCAAAGGCATGTTAGCAATAATCTGTTTGAACTGCTGGACAAAGTAACACCTGCGGCTTCCCATAGAGTTGTGCGAGTATCTCTATAAAGGAGTTAATTTTTATAGAGTGATATAAAGAGATCCCATTGTATAGCTGCAAAACAGCTCCTCCTCCAGTTTCTTAAAATAAGCATAATCAATTGCCCACAATCAAATGGAACATTAAAACTTAATTCAATCCATCAAACAATAGTGTAGGAAACCTATAATTCTAATCAGCATTACTTAGGTATCATTTGTGGCTCAGGTTTCCACTTTCAACAAAATCTGTTTGGGCTTATGTGATTAACTTCAGACTACTACCCCATCTGCCCAATTTATATGGAATTGGAGCAGGTGCCTGGAATGGGACTGTGACAAAGGTGGTATTCAGACAGTTCTCTCTGGTTCGGGCAAACCTGTAGCGGTGGCGGCGGCAGGAGGCTCCGCCCACCTGCCTCGGCATAATGTGCGAGCGCTGCGCATGCACATGCTCACATTTGCGAACTGGTGGGGAAGGTAAGTGAATCCCACTGCTGGACTGCAGCATACAACACACATGTGCATAGGTGTATACTGGAAGCAGAGCCAGTACAGCTGTATTAGCCTTTTCAGTTCTCCTAGCAGTTCTGTTTTTGTTACAGTCAGTGTCTATTTTTGTTTTGTTTTGTTTTTGCAAGAGCCAACAGAACTCTTTTGCTAATTACCTGGAATGCCTGAGGACACACATTCAATGCTGGCAGTCTTAATATAAATAAGTATATTAGTTCATTCTATGGAGCAGAGATCTGCTGGTATATAATAAGTGTAAGTTGTGGAAAAACCCAGCGAAAACTCAAAAGCAACTGAAACTCAAAACTTGTAATGGTGTGTGGAAATGACTTGGGAAACAGGAGGAAGAGCCTCAGACTAGATAAAGATCAGATAAGAGCAGTGGTGGGATTCAAATAATTTAACAACAGGTTCTCTGCCCTAATGATTTCTTCCAACAGCCAATTCACCAAACTGCCCAGAAAGTTAACAATTGGTTCTCCTGAAGTGGTGCCAACTGGCCGAATCTCACCACTGGATAAGAGGTAGCTGAGACTATAGAATGAATGTGGAGGTGGCAAAAGTCTTAGAAGCAACCTTCCCTAGTTTCTTGGTCTGTAAAACTAAGGAAGGAGAGATGTGCTTTTAGACTTGCAAGATTCTGTTACTATAACTTAGAATAAAGTTAGAACAAGAATTTCTAACTGTGCTTCTTGTCTGGATTACCTCTCAAGGCAGGCAAAACTCTGCAAATGGGTTTGAGTGTGTGTGTATATGTGTGTGTGTGATACTTTTTTTCAGGACTGGGAGAAAGACTCATGGTTGTTTCACCTAATACTGTGGGGCAAAGGAAAACAGTTTTTAGGAAAGTGCTTTCTCAACATCTGAAAATGTCCAGCAGGAGGAAAAAATTGGCAATACCTTAATTCACGTCGGGATTAGACCACTATTAAATTATTGCAGAGAAATAGGCACAAACATATTTTTCAAATCTTTATTAGACGTTAAGATCACAGCAAATCCAATGTTATTTTGCTTTCCTTTTTTTCTGAAATATGGGCATCATTATATTCCTGCTGGCCCAATTTTCTTGCTTTTTCCTCTTACTTTCACATAAACTGCTCAGGGTATGCCTTTTCTGAAAAAGGCAATGAAACAAGCAAACTGTAAAGTTGATTCCGAGGAACAGAATCAATGGTTGTTCATAGCGCATACCAGCATAAAGGAGGTTTCACCTATTTCCTGCTGTTTTTGCTTTGGTCAGATTCATTGGCTAATAAGTTGGTAGGGATGTACAGAAACTAGAAAGTGTTTATTTTGAAAAGGAAACATTCATCCTGTTCCTAAAACACCACAGAACTTAAAATTGGAACATTCTGGTGGTTTTTCCATTTGGATGGGAAAAAAATTCAGAATAGTCTTTCCACCCTTTCCTTTTCTCCTCTGTATGGGTTGTGCATTGGTCCACTTCCAGCACTAATCTTTTCCTAACTTCTTCTGGAGCTGCACTTTCCTTCATCTGTGATGCACTTCCGACAAGTAGCTGCTCGCCTTGCAGACTTTTCCACAAAGATGCAAGAAAAAGTGAGACAGAGGCTCGCACATGCTGGGCACAGGCTAAAGCTAGTCAAGAAACCCAAGCCATGTGCTGCTGAAGTGCATAAGCTTGTTTCAAAGCTGCTGCCCTTATGGGCAAGAGATCTTTGGCTTGGTCTCTCTACTGTTCAGACTCTCTGGTCCGAGGTTATTGGGACCTTAAGAGTGCTGTGAAGAGTGCATCCCCCTTATACCCCAAACATAATGCACTCCTGAACTAATATGATACATAGTCTTACATGCAGCTGGCCCTTTGAGGGCAACTATAAAAGTGATGTGGCCCTCAATGAAATTGAGTTTGACACCCATTCTCTATATTTTAGCAATATAGTTGTATTTATTTAAATTCATGATGGATTTATGCTTTTGTTTTTATGCTTGTGTTTATTCTGTTCCATGTAGTCTGGAATCATTAACCATACATCTTTGATGAGCTAGCTAGGTAGTAGATGATAGATAGATAGATAGATAGATAGATAGATAGATAGATAGATAGATAGATAGATAGATAGATAGATAGATAGATAGACTCTTCCAAAGTAATATTTGAGAACTGCTTCCAATAACTTTCAAAATAAATAACAATAACTGAGAATGGGCTGTGATCACCAAAAGGTTCCACATTGTTGCAATTACATTTTATATCCATATCTTATTTCACCAAATCCTTGAATTAAGCAGTTTGTAGGAAATGTTTATAATAATCCTAAGAAAAATTGGTAAATACATTCAGATGTTTTAATAACTCTCTCTCTCTGTCCATTAAGGTATTAAAACACTGTGGATGTTATAGAATAATTCAATACAAAGTATTTCAGAAATAAAACATTCCATAAAATAATAATAAAATTTATTTAAAAAATCTTGCTAACGACTGTTTTTTTTAGTCATAAGTTTAAAACTGAGTAGGGAAAGAGACAACTTATTTTTTGTTGATCCTGAACATAAAAGGCCCTGTCTGATATGCTCATCAACTTGATTCCTTTTGAATTTTTGATAACTCCTGCCAGTTAATTAATTTCTTCCTTTCAAACAGCTGCTGGTGCAATACGATGTAAAACCATGCATATAGATTTTTATAGCCATTTAAATTTACATTTATAGATTCTCTTAGAATAGGTTCCACAGTCTACTAAGGAACAGAAGAGAAATCCCTGATGCCCTTAGCTATGATCATCAGATGGAATCTTGGCATTCAAAAGCAATACATTTATGAGCTTTAGATGTTGTGATAAAACAACTGAAAATGATTTTTGGCCTTCTTATGTACTTGCAAGTTCCCCTGAAGTATTTGACTACTCTCTATAGAAATAAATACCTATCTACAAAAATGGAAGCTTCAGTGCCTTTCTGCTTTGTCTTTTGTGTAGCTCTTATATTGACGTGGTGGCTCAGTGGCTAAGACTTGTCGATCAGAAAGGTCAGCTGTTCGGTCTGCATAACCGAGTGAGCTCTCGTTACTTGTCCCAGCTTCTGCCAACCTAGCAGTTCGAAAGCATGTAAAATGCAAGTAGAAAAATAGCAACAGCATTCCGTGTGCCTTCAGTGTTTAGTCATGCTGGCCACATGACCATGGACACTGCTGGCTCTTCGGCTTTGAAACGGAGATAAGCACTGCCCCCTAGAGTCAGGATTGACTAGCACATTTGTGCGAGGGGAACCTTTACCTTTACATTATATTGAGCAGGTCAGCCACAATATAATATTTTACTGAGGGGATTGGCAATCTAGAGCCTTCTAGAAATCTAGTATTATTCAACCTTTAGGCTATGGCTGGTGGGAGCAGAAGTTGAAAGCAGGCCTGCATCTGGGTTAATCAATTGTCTTACTTCCTTTTCAGGATTCTCAAAATAATTGCTTACTATTGAGCACAGTTCAGTACATATAACTGGTATTCCAGTGCTTAGCTAGACATTTCAATAGACCATTGTAACTCAAAAAAGAAACAAGGAAAGGGTTAATGACTCAACGCAAGTACTGAATTAAACAGAAATAATGGCCCCAGGAAGCACATATTTTTTAACACTTCTTTAAAAAAATATATGAAATAACCGATAACTTGTTTCAGAACTGGTTCACAGAGTACCTGCTGATCAGTAAAACAAAAAAAACAACCTGGGAATGAACATCTGTGCTTTGCCCCAGCCCCTACCTCTTTACCCATTCTAAACTATGTTTCCTGATTTATTTCAGAAATGTAAAATATACAATGATCAGTATATTTCAAGCTTTATTATCTTGAGCACAATAACATTTGAATAGAATAACAAGTTGAACACAGGAAGATGAAGAAGAAATCACTGCAAGTCTTTCATGCTAATTTGTGGCAGGAATTTTTTTTTTCTTGAGAATATATTTCCTGGAAAACTTACCTTAGGCAGCAATAAACTTCACAAACTGTCACGCTAAGAGTTGGATTTTTCAAAGGGAGGAGTTTCTACATCTATACCATAGCATCATGCTTCATGCTGAGACTGTGGATTTTTCTTATGGGGCAAATCTCTATGCCAGAGGTTCCCAAACTTGGCAACTTTAAGACTTTTGGACTTCAACTCCCAGAATTCTGGGAGTTGAAGTCCACAATTCTTAAAGTTGCCAAGTTTGGGAACCTCTGCTCTATGCAATCACATCTACAACTTCCAACAGTGGGACCAAGAAGGCAGCCTTTCTTGCAACTTTCATGCAAACTCTGCTCTGAAAAATAGGAAGACCTACCGAGCACATTCTGGGTCACTGTAGGGGAAGAGCTGGCATGAGAAAAAAGGGGAGGAAAATACATCACTGCGTAACAGAGGTGTACACAAGGCAACAGTAGGTTTTTGCCCCAAGTGTATGGAAAATACTCTCTCTTTTTTTAAAAAAAGGGTGGGTTTTTTTAGAGAGAAAAAAGAGACCAAACATAAAAATACTTATAATACAAATATATGCAAAACTATACATTAAAAAATCCTTAAAAATGAAAAGAATGCAACAGAAAAAAAGGAACAAAGTATAATATATCATTGTAGCAATTAACAATAAAACATAACCGTAAAAGACAGCAGCTACAATAAAGCAGATCTAAACCGGTGCTTTTTATAGTATTTACAGTAAAGAATGATATTGATGTATTAGGAAATACATACCTTATTTTCTCTTCCAGCCTGTCATGCCATCCAATTAAACACAAAGCATTTCACTCTTTACAAAATAACGTCTTTTTGATAAACATGTTATTGGTGAATCCATAAAGACCACCAAAAAAAAAGCCACAAATATTTACCAATTAAGGCTATCATCTTGCTAGACTGGAGAAAAATAATTATTTGTACTGTGAATCCTGAGCTAATGATTCAATTCAAAAATATGGACAAGATATGAATACCAATGGCAGTCAATAGATAAGCTCGACTTTCAGTTGCTGTTCCTTTGATCTTGATCTCTGATACCTAAGCTTTAGTAAGGTCAATGTAACAAAGTTAGTGTCTGAATTGTGACAACTAAAATGATGATGAATTTATACTTTGAAATTTGTTAGCTTTCATTCTCCTTTAGCACTCAGATGTTATTGTAAACTTCTCTCTTACAGGCACAGCCTCTTTCTTACAATCGGGGAACTTTGAAAATAGCATATAGACAATCTCAAAGATAGAAGGAGACAAATAATAAGAACAGCAATTTTTTACTTTGTAGGAACTTAAAGTAATACAGCGAATTTTCTAAAATCTCTTCTGGGTAAAGCAACAGCTTTGCAGTTTTATATTAGAAGAGATGGCTGTTATAAAAAATTGTGGTGTGACTGAACTGATTCTTCCGAGCAGAACAGAATGTCTTCTCCTTCCCATTGCCTTTCTACTTCTCCCTCTCCCTCTTCTCCCTCTCCATCTCCCTCTCCTTTTCCTTCTTCCTCATCCTCCTTGGTTTTCCCCCCAAGTCTAACAGTGATGTGAATATATTTTTTTCCTTTTCCACATGTTGGCTATGTGTCTGGGGACTGGTAGAGCTTTGAATCTTCTGACTCTAGAGTTTCCCTGACAGTTCATGATAAGCCTTCTGATCCACCCATATTTGCCTCTGCTGACAGTGGAGCACTAGCATCAAAAAGACAAACACTGTTGAGGCTGCCAGGGGAGTTAGTAGTTCAGCAACATCTGTTGACTACATGCTCCCCATTTCTACTTTAATTCATGTGATTTAAAGCAGAGAGTTGTGCTCTGAATACATTAGTCTAGTTTGAAGGAAAATTCTTTCTTGATCATTGTTTTTCAGTGCCTTTGTTGCTTTGGTGTTTGGACCACTATAACTTACCTAGGATTTAAGGTAGATGAGAAAGCATGCAGGCAGGAATACATGAAGAAAAGGCCAGAAAATTTTTACTTAGAGAGTAGCAGACGATGCAGGAAGAGAAAAAAGCAGCTGGCAGCAAATTACAAAGCAAGCATTTGAAGAATGCTATCTATCGAAGAAATCCAAGAAGTGAAGTCCCTCAAATTAGTTTAGTTTAGTTTACTTTGTTGTCATTGCACATCGTACAACAAAATTAAATGCCATCTTCAGTGTACATTATAACTATAAAAATAGAAAACCAAAAACACATCTTTCACATGCTATATAATTGAAATTGAAAACCTGATATTGCATTAATATTGCACTATACCAGTGGTCCGCAAACTTATTAGTCAAAAGAGCCAAATATCAACAATACCACGATTGAAATTTCTTTTGAGAGCCAGAAGGTGTGGCCTATTTTATGGGAGTGGCTCAGCGGTCATGTGACCTGGTGGGCGTGGCCAACTTGGAAAATGAGGTGAAACTCACTTAACAACGGTCTTGTTTAGCAACCAAAATTTTGGGCTCAATTGTGGTCATAAGTTCTCTTTCTTTCATCTCTCTCCCACTTTCTTTTTCTTTGTTTTCTTTCTTCCCTTCTTTCTCCTTCTCTCTCTGAGTCTGTCTGTCTGTCTGTCTGTCTCTTTATCTCTCTCTCCCTCCCTCCCTCTCTGTCTCTTTCTGTCATTCTCTCTGTGTGTCTGCCTCTCTGTATCTCTCTCTCCTCCCTCCCTCTTATCTCTATGTCTCTCTCCCCTCCCTTCCTCTCTGTTTCTCTCTGTCATTCTCTCTGTGTCTGTCTGCCTGTCTCTCTCTGTGGCTCTTTGTCTCTCTCCCTCCTTCCCTCCAACTCTGTCTCTTTCTGTCATTCTCTCACTGTGTCTGCCTCTCTGTATCTCTCTCTCCTCCCTCCCTCTTATCTCTGTGTCTCTCCCCTCCCTTCCTGTCTCTCTCTGTCATTCTCTCTGTCTGTCTGTCTGTCTGTCTGTCTGTCTGTCTCTCTCTCTGTGTGTGTCTCCCTGTCTCTGTCTCCCTTCCTCCCTATCTCTGTCTCTCCCCTCCCTTCCTCTCTGTCTATGTATCTGTCTGTCTCGCACTCATTCACTCACTCTCTCTCTCTCTCTCCTCTCTCTGTCTCTCCCTCCTTCCCCCTCTCTCCCTGTCTCTGTGTGTCTGTCAGTCTCTGATTCCCTCCCTCCCTCCATCTCTCTCTCTCTCTCTGTGCCTCCCTCTGTCTGTCTGTCACTGTCTCTGTCCACAAAATACTGTGTGGAGGACCGCGGGCTCTGTGGTGACGGTGAGGCCATCTGCGGGGGTGTGTGTGTCCCCTTCACGTTCCTCGTCTCCCCGGATGGCGTCTGGAGTGATCAGCAGCCATGCAGAAACTCGCCGCTTTTCTCGCCGTGGAATTACAGCCTAAGTTCCCACCTTTACGAAGTGTCTGAGACTGTAATTGGTCGGGGCATGCATGTGCCTATCTTTTCCACAGCGTGGAAAAGCAGCAAGTCTCTGTGCGGCTGCTGATAGTTCCGGACGGCATCCGGGGAGATGAAGAACATGAAAAGGACACACACACCCACGGATGGCCTCGCTGTCACCACAGAGCCCACGCTCCTCCACGCAGTATTTTGTGGACAGAGACAGTGACAGACAGACAGAGAGAGGCACAGAGTGAGAGAGAGATGGAGGTAGGGAATCAGAGTCTGACAGACACAGAGGGGAAGGAGGGACCATCAGCAGCCGCACAGAGACTTGCCGCTTTTCCATGCCATGGAAAAGATAGGCACATGCACACGGTGTGGAAAAGCGGCGAGTTTCTGCACAGCCGCTGATCACTCCGGACGCCAACAGGGAAGATGAGGAACGCAAGGGGGATCTTGCCCCCTGCGGATGGCCTCGCTGGCAGCGAAGAGACTCGCCGCTGCTTCACGCGGTATTCTGTGGACAGAGACAATGACAGACACAGAGAGAGAGAGGCACAGAGAGAGAGAAAGACAGAAGGGGGAAGGGAGGGAATCAGAGACTGAAGAGCCACATTCAAGGGGCCAAAGAGCCGCATGCGGCTCGCGAGCCGCAGTTTGCCGACCACTGCACTATAACATAGAATTCAATATAGTTACTACCCTCGGATAGAAGCTGGTTTTGGCCTATATGTCCTTGTTTTTATTAACCTGTACCATCTGCGAGATGGTAATAGTTCAAAAAAAGGGTGCCCAGGATGGGGTGGATCTTTAAGAATGTTTTGAACTTTCTTAAGGCAGCAGAAGCTATGAAGCTCTTCCAAAGAGGGGAGAGAGCAACCAATGATCTTCTGGGCAATGATGTTTATTTTTTTATTTTTTTATTTGTTGAATTTATATAACTGCACCCTCTCCCCAAAGGGACCCGGGGCGGTGCACAGGAAATTAAAACACACAATATCACAAATATAAATAATTAATACTAGATTAAATAAATTATCCCTGTGATAAAAATTAAAAATGTTAAAACATGACCCCATCTAAAACCCAATTAAAACAATTTATGGTACAGACTGTAGGCTAGGTAAATAGCTTAGGCCAAACCGGCCTGATTGAACAAGAGTGTCTTTAATTTCTGGTGGAAGGTGCGGAGGTCCGTAGTTGTTCTAAGGTCGGGGGGTAGGTCATTCCAGAGGGTTGGGTCCACCACAGAGAAGGCCCTTCCCCTGGGCGTCGCCCGCTGGAGTGTTAACCTTCTGGAGTGCGGTCCTATCTGCCACTGTGCAATTGGCAAACCGTACACAGGTGCAGTGAGCTAAAATACTCTCTCTGGTGCAGCGGTAGAAGGTTACCAGCAGTTTTTCATTCAGTTGTTATTTCCTGAGAAGTCTCAAGTAGTATAAACTCTATAAATAATAGATTTATAGTAAGTTCAGGCTGAAACAGGCTAAGCAGAAGGAAAGAAGGGAGAGAGGGAGGTATAGTTGTGTTTTTTTTAATAGGTGCTGTAGTTTGAAGAGAGATAGAGAGGTAGAAAGAAAGAGACAGACAGACAGAGAGAGACAGAGAGAATAGGAAAATAAGATATACCTGATGGCAAGAATCTTCAATAATAATAGAACAATACTTTGTTTGCTTGTTTATGTGTATAACTGGCTTGTTTATTTAGTTGCTTTATTTAGGCAACTCCAATTTCAATGAACTTTGACTAGCTTATGGATCTCTTCAGAGTAAGAAATTTAAAAACATCAGCTAGAATTAGGAAAGAGAGATCAGCCTATGAAAATAATGTTGCCTTGTTAGCATCATTCCTTTATTAGTATGGTCAAATGATGCTGTTGGTTCATGTTTATTATAGAGGATCTGTCCAAGGTGCTGGATGGCTGATTTTCTATCTGAATTCTTTGAGCTTCTTATTTTGATTAACCACAGCATAAGTCAGTGAATAAATGTATTTTCAATAGAATAAGGTAAGAAGTGCAAAAAAAAAATCCATCTTTTAGAAGGATTTACTAAAGAACCAATTATGCCATAGCACGAAGTTATCTTTTACCCAAGCACTCATTTCAAAAGTCTGCTTTAAAATATTAGGAGCTGTTCATGTTTTATAGTTAGTATTAGAAAATTATATCTAAAATGGGATTGGAAAAAATAATTTCTCTAAAGCACACCTTACCTAATATTCCAACAATGTAAAGGGAGATTTTATGCAATAGCTTTTCTACAAATTTAGTTTTGAAATGTCCTTGGTTTCTTCTGGGCTGAGAGAGAAAAAACATATTTTTGTTTGCGGAAATTTGGTAGTATTCTTTACCTTGGAGATAAGGGTAAAAATGTCAAAATTTAAAGCTTACCTAGTCAGCATGTTCATAGATATGCATGTTCTGAGTTAATTTTAACGGGCATCTTTTACGGTCAACTTTTATTTTTTAAAAATGGAGAGAAATAACTTCCAAATCATTTCCAATTTTATTGTGATACTAGTAGTATTAGTATTCTTTATGGTTCTAGTTTAGGATACTTGAATTGTCCAAAGCAGAGTAGCTAATGTTATCTTCTCTCAGCTGAAGTCAAGTTTCATAGATTTATGATTGACCAAATTATTTTGGCACATGACTCAATTGCAGAAATGTCAGTGTCAGAGAGCAAAAATGAAATAACCTAAAATAAATTCACATTATTTTTCTACCCTTTTTTCTTGATATTCTAGATCTGCCTTGGTGGCCCAGTGCTTCAGATGCAGTATTGCCGGCTAACTCTTTGGACATGCTATGAGAAAGGGAGGGTAAACAATAGACAGAATGTTCAATTCCAATTGTTATATCACAAGAATTTAGAGTTGACCTTGCAAAAAGTATGAATTATCCAGAATTATTAGAGAAACCTCTGCTAGTGGAAAAATTGACCTGACCTATCTCAAAAGGTTTTCAATGATCGCTGCCATGTTGTTCTTCCAATTAGAGTATGTCGAGTGATCATAAAAGCAGAACCAATCTAATTTCAGCTTTGTGAAGGTGGGAATGTGCATTTTTGTGCCACTGAAGTTTTTTTTTTTTTTAAAAAAATTCCTAGTCAGCATATTCTGAAAAATGATGAGCTGTTAGTTTCTTTGGTTTGCTGTGATAGCTTTTTATCTCCTGACACAGTATGCTTATTGAGTACAATTTGTACCACTTTGCTCTCAAATCTGAGCTCTCTTGCTTTCTGTCACATTAGAATTTGTTGGTAGCTTGTCATCAAAAAATTAAATTACATTCTGGATTGTATGTGTTTATATTGCAAGTACTTAGAACTTCCCAAATATCAGTATCATGAATTTAGGAAAGCTTATTCATTCCCTATGAATCCTTTTAATTAATACCTCTGAAATATGGCTTGGATATTGTTCACAGGAAGGACTTGGATTTATAGCAAATTTAAGGAAATGGATATTTGGATGGTTAAAATATATCCAAGATACAAGTAACCATTAAAGTAGATTTTCAAGTATGTAATTCAAAAATCTGTACACTGTTGTGGCTTAAATCTGTCATGTTTGAAGCCATCATAAAAGGCAAGCTTCTCTGAAGTTTGTTTTTTCTACACTGTTAATACATTTTATGCATACAAAAATGTGTGTGTGTGTGTGTGTGTGTGTGTGTGTGTGTGTACCATTTGTATAGATAATAGAATGAATGAAAACTAGTTTTAATAAATCTTTTTCTAGAAGTATCTCTTTATGGTATATGCATATCCAACACATTTCTAGAGCATTGCAAGGATTTAAAAATTTTTATTCAATAAACTCAGGACTTTTTTTTTTACAAGGGAAGAAGAGGTAAGGGAACCAATTTATTTTTTATTCATTTATTAAGAAAATTTATCTGGCTGCCCAACTAACTTATGATGACTCTGGTTGGTTTACTGAAATAGAATCCCGAATGTAAAATCCAATAAACCTTCACTCAGATTAATCAGTTATAGCTTTATTTAATTCTTCCTGCACTCATCAATCTAAGAGGACATCATTGTCAAATTGTATTGCCTACCACTTATGGAAATCCATTCTGGATCACCATTATCTATATAAATAAAAATGTAAAATAGTTTGTACGAATCCACTAATCTCAAAAACTACTGGGTCGATTTAAACGAAACTTTCACACAATGTAGACAAGGACTTCCGATAATAGAATAGCTAATCATTTTGTGCCTAGCACGCGTGTGTTGTGTACAAATTACACACACAAAAAAAGTACCACTGAAATGTGAGTTAACATCCCTGTAGCCACGCCCATCAAACTGCTTTTCAACTGTCAGTGTTGGAATGGAGGCCTCTTGGGGCCAAAAAGGCACAGAGGATAGCAAACTCCCAGGTGGCCCATAGAGGGGGGGGGGAATTCTGCTCAGGACTGTGCTCTGAGGTAAAAAAAACGGAGGCAGGCAGCTGCTTTAAACTGTTTAATACGAACTGAACCAAACTGTAACAAAGAATCACCCATCTGACAGCAAATACAGTTTAATGAAAAGAAGGACTAGGGAAGACATGATAGCAGCCTTCCAATATCTCAGGGGTTGCCCCAAAGAAGAGCGAGTCAAGCTATTCACCAAGGCACCTGAGGGCAGAATAAGAAGCAATGGGTGGAAACTAATCAAGGAGAGAAGCAACCTAGAACTGAGGGCAAATTTTCTGGCAGTGAGAACTATTAACCAGTGGAACAGCTTGCCACCAGAAGTTATGGATGCCCCAACACTGAAGAGAGAAGAGACTGGAAAACCATTTGTCTGAAACAGCATAGGGTCTCCTGCTTGAGCAGCGGGGTTGGACTAGATGACCTCCAAGGTCCCTTCCAACTCTGCTATTGTATTATTGTATTACAGTAGGTAGGTAGATAGGGGAATAGAGAGACAGGGAGAAATACAGTTTAATAAAAGAGGGACTAGGGGAGACAGGATAACAGCCTTCCAATATCTCAGGGGTTGCCACAAAAAAGAGGGAGTCAAGCTATTCTCCAAGGCACCTGGGGGCAGGACAAGAAGCAATGGGTGGAAACTAATCAAGGAGAGAAGCAACTTAGAACTGAGGAGAAATTTCCTGACAGTTAGAACAATTAATCAGTGGAACAACTTGCCTCCAGAAGTTGTGAATGCCCCAACACTGGAAGTCTTCAAGAAGATGTTGGATAGCCATTAGTCTGAAATGGTATAGGGCAGTGATGGCTAACCTTTTTTGGCTCACTTGCCAATAGCAGGGGGAGTGCAAGGGTGATGTGCACAGGTGTGCCACATCCATAATGCTATGTGCATGATTCCCTGCATTTGGCATGCTTTTTATATCATCCCCAGGCACCAGATGGTTTATAGGAGCCTGGGGAGGATGAAAACAGCCTTCCCCCACCTCCAGAGGGCAAAAAATGGCCTCAAAAGAAGGCCTAAATCAGCTGGCCAGGGCACACATACAAACTGAAGCTGACAGGGCAATGCCTCGAGTGGCCTAAGAAATGGTTCGGTGTGCCACCTGTGGCACCCGTGCCATAGGTTCGCCATCATGGGTATAGGGCTTCCTGCCTAGCAGGGAGTTGGACTAGATGACCCCCAGGGGATAGATAGAGAGGCAGAAATAAGGTATGTGTGTATGTAGGTATGTAGGTATGTAGGTATGTATGTATGTATGTAGGTAGGTAGGTAGGTAGGTAGGTAGGTGGATAGATAGATAGATAGATAGATAGATAGATAAATACAAAGAAAGAAAGAAAGAAAGAAAGAAAGAAAGAAAGAAAGAAAGAAAGAAAGAAAGAAAGAAAGAAAGAAAGAAAGAGACAGTAGGTAGGTAGGTAGGTAGGTAGGTAGGTAGGTAGGTAGGTAGGTAGGTAGGTAGGTAGGTAGAGGGAGAAAGGAAGAAATATAGTAGGTAGGTAAGTAGGTAGGTAGGTAGGTAGGTACATAGGTAGGGGGATGGATAGATAGATAGGGAGAAATACAGTAGATAGGTAGATAGAGGGATAGACAGAGAGGGAGAAATACAGTAGGTAGGTAGGTTGGGGCTTATATGGTGGTTGGGTGTATGTGTGCAGGTGTAGATCTACACACAGATTGGTTGGCCATTTAACCAGACTGGGCCACAGCAACGCGTGGCCGGGTATAGCTAATGAACTGTAAAAATATCCTCTTTATTTGATTGAGTCAATCTGGCTGTTCTGACCCAGGTTGTCAAGCCAAGGCAGGCCTCTAGAGTCCTTTATCACTCCAATGTTCTGACAGAAAACTTTCCAATGACTGGTAAGGCTCCATCCCTCATTACCCTGAAGCCAGCTATTCTCAGTCCTCCAAATAACAGCCTGTATATAACAAAGAAAGTCCACAGAGCAGGAGCACACTTAAAGAGCAAGGTCCAGGATCCCAAGTCCAGTCCACCCAGCTAAACGAATCCATGAGGCAAACTATAATCCACAAGGCAAAGGCAAGGCATAAGACAAAAGGAAATCCTTGACACAAAGGCATAGTACAAGGACAAAAGGCAGTTTTCAAGGCAAGGCAAAATGCAATCCTCAAGGCTAGGCAAGTCAAGTCAAAAGGCGTGAGTCAAAGCTGGGGGAGTGTAAGCCAAAACAAACAATTGCCCCTCACAAAAAGTAACTTTACATGGCTTCTCCTTAAGTAAACTCACTTCCGGTGTACCTTGTGAGCAGGGGTGGGGTGTCCTCCCGAGTAGCCTTGCATCTCTTCTCTGAGTTTACCTAAGCGCCCCTCTCAGTGTTCTTGGATCGAGTGGAGGAGGCAGCTGTTCCTCATCAGAGGGGATCTGCTGCCTATCAGCACCACTGCCTGTCAGCAGCCAATCTTCCCCTGTGTATGTGAAGGCAGGCAGCTCTCTGTCTGGTTGACCACCTCCCCCAATGTTTGAGGGAACTGGGACTGTATCGTTCTCAGTCCTTGGCCTCTCCAAACATGCCAAGGGAGATGTGCCATCCCCGTCAGACAGTCCCGGTTCCAACTCCTCCTCCAAACCAGGTTACGATGGGGCCATGACACTGGTTTAGATGCATGATGTGTCAATTCATCTCCAGTTCCTGTAACTAAAATGCTGTCATTGACAGAGGTTGCACTATGTCCTTCTAAATCCAGGCCTCTTGTGTATTTTGAAAACAAAATAGTAGATAAGCATCAAAATCATGGCTAACAGCCACCCATTTTTCAAAGTGACTTTCTAGAAACCTGTGTTTCTTTGTGTGTGTGTTTTTGTAGCACTTTATCCTTTCTTTTGCTTTGCCACCGTCACTGCTTTGCCACCGTCACTGTAGTCTTCATCCTTGATCTGAAATTCTGTATTGCTGGTAAACAATCCACTCTAATCTCCTTCCTTCATACATCAGATATTTGAGGTATACAAATGAGAAAACCTATTAAGTGCTTGGGTACCATGGTGAAGGCTATAGTGCAGGCACTTGAAGAGTGATTAATGGAAGATGTGGCTGGAAAGCATCATAAAGCTCATTCAGGGAGTTACTATGTTTACATACTAAATAGGAGAGGATTTCTGCCAAGTTGGAAATTTTCCATCCAAAATAGTAATTATCTTCTTTAAAGCCAGTATCAGTTATTAACAGAACATGCAGCAGTCAAGTACACACACAGACACAAACTCACTACAAAAGCAATCCTTCTCATTCAGATAAATTTGTCTACTTCAAACTCAGGCAACAAAGTCTGTATATTCAACTTGGTCGCTTGATAAAAGCAGATTCAGAATGATAAGTGTGGAACATTTTTGTTTTTACAGTGTAAATACTATGTTAGTCAGATCAGTGTGAATCACTCCCACAAATATTACAGCATCACAACAGTGTGTTAATGTTTATGTGTGGGGTTGGTGAGGGTGGTGGTGCCAATACACTATAGTAGAAACAAATGAATGTTAAAATCAACATATCTTAATGCAGGTCCACTTTGAAATACATTTACCAAACTGTATAAAGAAGGAGACAGAAAGAAAACAGCCTGAAAGAATTTGGGGACTATTATTTTCACTGGAATTATCTTCTCTGGATTTCAGCCATAATAAATCACAAACCACAACTGGTAATCACAAGACATCAATTGCTCTTTCACCAAGTGTGAAATTTTGTTTTATAATAATGACACAAATTGTTTCACAATTGTTTACTGCTTTTAGTTAGTGATTCTCATCCCAATATCTTAGGTTTTAAACTCCACACTAATTTTACTTGAAAATCTTGATGTCCATCTATAAGAGATTCATTTTAAAGGCTATAACCTAAATCTGCAAATCTACCTGTTTATTTTTTACTTAATTAGAAACTATTACATTATTTTGAGAGAGACATTCCTCTAGGTATGGGTGTATAGAATTTGGCCTCTAAGTGTTTTCCTTGATGCCAGCATATCACCCAATAGTGAGCTATTAGGCCCATAGCCCAGGAGATCAACTGACCTTAAAAGGTACATGAATCTAGTACTTTCATGTCAAAAAATGCTACTGTTAGCATTTGTTCCATTTGTTTACACATATTTCCTTTTATATGATCTTTTTGCTGCTTGTGTATTGTTTCTCATAGCCACCCTTTGCCCTCTTGGTTAGCACATTCTCAGCACTGCAATAGAAGCACACTTCTAGCATTGAACATTTTGATACAACTGGGGAGAAAGATCATTCTTGAAACTTTATTTTCACTTGGAATACAGGTAATCTTCAATTTACGACCACAATTGAGCCCAGAATTTATGTTGCTAAATGAGAAATTTGTTAAGTGAGTTTTGTCCCATTTTATGACTTTCTTTGCCACATTTGTTATGTGAATCACTGCAGTTGTTAAATTAGTAACACAGTTGTTAAGTGAATCTGGCTTCCCCATTGACTTTGTTTGTCAGAAATTCACAAAATGTGATCACATCACTCCAGGACACTGCAGTCATCATAAATATGAACCAGTTGCCAAGCATCCGAATGTAAATCATGTGACCATGGGATGCTGCAATGGTCATATGTGTGAAAAATGGTTGTAAGTCACTTTTTTCAGTGCTGTTATAACTGAATGGTCACTAAATCAACTGTTGTAAGTCGAGGACCATCTGTAATGAACAAGACCCTTTGAAGGCAGTGTCATTTACAATAATGCAGTGGGCAGTGAGAACATCCTTAAGGAATCAGAGGAAGAACTGTAACCAAGATAGTGAACAGGTAAAAGAAATATGAGTCTGAAGCAGAAATGTAATTTGAGAAAGCATCTTAGACTTGAGTCTCCCTAGTTCTCAGAAAGATAATGGGGAAAAAAGGTGGGGGCATATTCTAATAAAAGTAATATTAGCATTCAAAACTTTGGTTTTCTAGTCTGATCTACCTTGAAGGGCTGACACATTATAGATAATGTTGAAGTATTTGTGCTCCTAATTAGGAAGTTTATTTTTTCTACTTTGGGGCTAAACAAGGTCTGGAATGCCACTGATCATTTCTTATTCTAGAGGATGTGCTTCAAGAAATGAGCCATCTCTGGAATATTCAGATCAGCCAATTCCTTTCTTTTTCTGAATGTGCTTGGAATGAACTTCTGTGTTTTACATATCCTTAATGAAAAGCACTGCTAATTTTCCGTGAATTAATTTCATTCACTTATAATGGTTATTAAAAAAGAAAACCTGATCATGAAGAACTAGCTACAAGCTGAAATGTAGACACATGAATTCTATAAACAAATGAACACTAAGATAAACCCTGGATTGTGTCAACATTTTTTTGTTGTTAGTTGCCAAGTCATGCCCAACCCATCGCAAACCCATGGACCTCCAGGCCTTCCTGTCCACTACCATCCTCTGGAATCCATTTAAGTTCACATCTACAGCTTCAGTGACTCCATCCAGCCACCTCACTCTCTGTTGTCCCTTTCTTCTTTTGCCCTCAATCTTTCCCAGCATTAGGCTCTTCTCCAGTGAGTTCTTCTTTCTCAATAGGTGGCCAAAGTATTTGAGTTTCATCTATAGGATCTGGCCTTCTAAAGAGCAGTCAAGGGTGATCTCCTTTAGGACTGATTTTATTGCCTTGTAGTCCAAGGGACTCGCAGGAGTCTTTTCCAGCACCATAGTTCAAAGGCCTCGATTCTTTGGTGCTCAACCTTTCTTATGATCCAGCTTTCACAGCCATACATTGCAACTGGGAAAATCATAATTTTGACTATACGTGCATTTGTTGGCAGGGTGATGTCCCTGCTTTTTAGTATGCTGCCTAGATTTTCCACAGCTTTCCTCCACAGGAGCAAGCATCTTTTAATTTCTTGGCTGAAGTTCCCATCTGCGGTGATCTTGGAGCATTTAGATATTATTCAACATTTAGATATTATTATTAAGCAAATAATTCATGTTTATAACTATCTATAATTCATTTTAATTATTACCTGATAAATCCTCTTGTCTATACTCGGGACATGGAATTCCAAGCAACATTAGATCAGGTCCTTTAAGGTCTGACTGTGCATCTACTAGTCACTTTTTAATGTGACTACTTCCTACAACCTAACAATGCAAATCTACCCATTTCTTTTACCTTTATACTACATTCTCTCTGTACTGGAAAATCTTTGATGTCCAGTCCTGATTCTTTTTAGGAAGCATTGTAAATTCTCTTAAAACAGTTTAGCATGTATTAAGTCTTCTAAATCTACCTATGAAATGAATGATTTGTAATACTTCTAAAAAATTATCAATATTATACAATATTCAAATAGTTGTGCTATACTTTCTTCATTGCAAATTAGATATAACCTAGATATTTTTTGTTCTTAGGTAAACATAATTGTAATTGGTTCCATATTGATCTCTGTGGTTGTGCAATGTTGGCAAAATCATACATTGTTGATGGACTAGGTTGGTTCAATATATTGCTAAAATGTTCAACCCAACATTGAATGTCAATACCTGTAATCATGAAATATAACAAGAAAACTGCTAGAGGTGTGAATGTTAATATAAACTTTTCCCTATACTGTCTTCCTGCAGAGACACAGAATTAGATGTATTTGTTAGGTGGCCCATTGTGGTTACCTGCATCCAAAAATCATCATAGTTGTTTGTGGAGATAACTGGGAATTTCTCATTCTTGATTCCAACATTGGCTGAATTGACTTGTTGTGTTTCAGTATATGGAGAAATGTAGTGAGCCTTTTGTGGCAATTGGACAGTTTCTACTCCAGGTGGCAGACTAAAATGATCTAATGCACAGTAGAACTTTTAGCTTTGAGTATAACTATTGCTTAAATGGGTTTTGACTTGTGGTTGGGAGAGAAATTCTGAATTCATGTTAAATAAAATTCTTGAAGATAAACTCTATCTAGCTGAGTTCATAATTTTCACAAAAATAAATTACTGCACCTGTAATATTTTCAGATAGATACCTAGTTAATATTTTAGCATACAATAAAGAATTAAAATATCAATAGTTCTAGGTTTTATAAAAGCAACATAAGGACAAGGTTATAGAGGCTGGGAACTCAGAAACTATTTTATCTGGAATAACAGTTTTAAACCATTGCATTGTTGTAGAACCAACAGGCAAATGTGATGCCATCACTGATTACTGCATCTCCATTGTATGCACATCAGTTAGTTACACAATTAGACAGCTGGGAGTATTTAAGATCATTTCTGTCAGTCTTTGACAAATTAATAATTTCAGTTTTCTTGATTGAGATCAAGGAAAAACTCAGGACACCTTTTACAGCATCTGGCCCACGTCACTTGGAAAAATCCCAAGTAGATTGATATTATTCATTTCCATAATGGTTGCACCAAACACTATCTTACACTAATACTTCCTTTCCATTTGTAATTGCTTGAGATTGCCAAATAAATCATTGAAATATGTTTGTCATCATCCCACTACTACATAAAAGAGTATGCCTTGGAGCAATTACACTTGTGTAGAATAGCATTCTGCATCTGTATTGAATTTCCATACTCTCCCAATCAGCATTAATTTAGCAAAGGATTATGTGAACTGAAGTCTAACGTATCTGAAGGGCACTCGGTTGAAGAAGATTATCATGTGAGATATACTGTAGCATTTATAAGGTAGCATCAAAAGCAGTGCTTCTGTTAATTTAGATTGCCATACATACTTTGAAGATAAATGAGGCAGAAGGCAAGGGCACTGTGCAATGAACAAATACAGTAAATTCATGCTAATACAAATGGAAGAATTTCATGTTTTTTAAAAAATGAATCAAAATAGACATATGTTTTGATGGACAGGGTGAAAAGCTTTTGTAAAATATATGTGAAAAAATGCAAAACTGATACATTGTTTAATTGACATTTAATTGACATGAATGTTTAGTTGACATTCCTTAAAATAAACAAAACCTGAGACATTTTCATTTAATTGTATATATTAAATGGATATGCCATCTCCCTTTCCAAACTATTCTGGATGGCTTACAATACCGTGAAAGCATTTTCAGACCAATTCTGATTTTTTCCATAATGTGAAAGGAACAGAACAATACTTTACTGTGCAAAGGTAAAATATTCATTATGCATCTTACTGAACTTAATTATTTAATATTAAATTATTGAATTTCAGGTCCAGAGAAGGCAGGGAATAAACTGATGAACTGGTGGTGAAAATTAATGCATTTTGCTCATAGAGCTGACATCCCTTTGAGTTTTAGCTTGGCTAATAAATCTGAGGTTTTTAAACTTTTTCCTTTCCCAAAAATACATCTGGAAGCACTGTGGTTCATTGTAATAAAATGGTGTGTTGGACAAGGGCCGGGGAGAGTTAGGTTTAAATCCTGACTGAAACATGAAACTCATTAAGTAGTTGTGCAATTTGATAAAATAGATACATTTGAACCACAACATAAGAAGAAAGAAAGAAACAGTGGCTATAATTGCATTTGCACAAAACTGGAAAATATCCCTTCAGAGGGAGAGGTAATTAAGAAAATATTAGACTGTGCAGAAGTGGATAGACTAACATTGGCAATTAAAGGGAAGGAAGAATTGGCGTATTATAATGTATGGGGGATAGGGTTTTATCATTGGATAGAAAATGAATACAGACAACATGAGATATAAAATTAAAGAAATTAGGAAGGAAAGTAGATTTATAGGAGAGAAGCTAAACTGAAATGTAATTGAAATGCAAATAATAATAATAATAGTAATAATTGTAATAATAATAGTAATAATAGTAATAGTAATCATCATCATCATCATCATCATCATCATCTTTATTGTCATTGTAATAAAATTGGAATAAAATTACAATGAAATTGGTTCGAGCGCTGTGCCAACATTTGCATCAGGTGGAATACAGACAGCAGTGACAGCCATAACAGGAATCTCTCCAGACAAACAAAATGGCCAACAAATGAGTTGAAAATCTACTGTTAGTACACCAGTTATTATGTGTGTGAAATTCAAATCTGTTTGGCATTTTAGGAGTTGGTGGAAGAGGAGCACGTCTCTTTTTCTTTTTTATTTCTTGTTGCAATGAGCTTTGAGGAATCGCACTTGGCATTTTTTCTTCTCTCTCAGCTTTCCCAACAGAAAAGGATGGAATTACTGGTAGGGGTGGTGCTCTCCGCTTCTTCATTTCAATTCTTGCAGTTGCCCCTTGTATATTCCCAAGAGATAATGATGGTGCCACTGTTACAGAACATAAACTTCGTGAAGAATCTGCGATCATTGTTTCATCAAGGCTTTGTTTACGATACAGCATGGGTTTTAAAAATTCTCCACTACCCAGATCTAGGCTTCTTGAGGATTTCTCTGCCTGAAACTTGTTTTTCTTACTTGTTCTAATAAATCCGAGTAATCCTTTTTTTCTTTAACTGATGTGTCACAACCAGTTGATATGTTTGTTTCTCTATAATTCACAGTAGGTTCAGAGCAAGTTTTTGATGGAAAAGTCTTGAATGGAACGTAAAGGTAAATGGAAAGATGAAATGTATTAAAATGATAGTAAATGTTAAATATGATGACATAAAAATTGTACCCACATGACATACTGTTTGATTAATGATGCAAGATTTGTTGAATAAAAAAAAAACTTTTCAAAAAGATAGAAAGAAAGACGTTCATATTCTTAAAGTCTCTGAAGAAAAGTAGAATACCAGTGCAACAAATTATTCCCAAATTTATACTGTAAAATGCTGCAAAAGTGGGGGTGGTGTTTTGCATGTTATTTTTATTGTTACTGCTTCATTTATAACTGGTGTTTCTGTAAGAAGAAACTCATTCAATAATGAACAAAAAATGGGGTGGGGGTTGCCTTTGTAGTTATTTTAGCTATTCCAGTGATTTAGATTTGGCACCAACTCCTTTGTGGTTATGTGTTGGATTTTGAAGTTATTTATTTATGCTGTTTTTGTATGCAAATTGTGAGTGGGGTGGTTTATAAATCTTTAAAATAAATATCAAAATAATTGCAGCATAAACAGACGGCTTGCCCATCTCCCTTTTCAACACCAAATATTTCTGTTCACATACTCACCATAGGACAATACTGTGATGTGTTTGCACAGGTCTATTGCCCATTTTTTTCCTCCCTTAAAGGAAAACAGTATGAGCAACACACACAGAGAGAGGCAGTACTAGCTTTATAGAAGCTAAATCTAGCTTCTATAAAGCTCTACCAGTAAATACTTTATTTAAGAGACTTGTTCCCTTGGATACATTTCTCCCAGTAAAGTTCTTTGATGTATGGCTAGAGCAGAGTGCATATAGCTTTGAAAATCACTTTTGTGCTAAGGTTAGCTGAGTGAATACTGTATTTCCCCTTGAGTTCTGTAAAGCAAGTTTCTGTTCAGCAGCGATCACTTCAAGAACTTGCTTGGAGAAAGCTTTGAAGATGCTCGTTTATGAGCTGTCAGATGTTCTACAGCATGGCATTATTTTCTTCATCTTCACTTTCTTTTTTAATGAACTATCTTAAAGAAAAATATTGTGGATGTCATTTTGAAATAGAGGAATGGTATTTAATGAATTGTCTTCTTCACATTTTTACACATTCAATATCTATGTGATCCAGACATGGTAAATGTCTTGATTTGTGAGAATATGTTCAGCTTCTTCCCCTGACATATCTACAACCAGTCATTGAAAATGTGTTTTTTCTTAATCTTTGAGCTTTATAAAGTACCTTATTTTCTGAATGAGTGTAGCTTCAGATAATGTCCAAACTGAAGCTTTTGTTTTCATCTTCAGAACAAGATCAGCAGGTCTATGCTGGGCAATATTTAAGGCAATGATTTAAAACTTGTGGCACCATTCAGGGGTGAGTGTGTGTGTGTGTGTGTGTGTGTGTGTGAGTGAGGGGGGGAGACATATACACACATATAAATAAAAGAAAGTTACATTTTTTAAAGAAGTCAATTCTCTTCCACAGTTAATTACTGTAATATTTAGCAGAATTTTCCTTCTTCTACCTCTAAAATGTTCTTAAAATTGTAATGAAATTCTGCTGAAGAAAAAAGTAATTAAAAATACCAGCAAATCAGGGCAGAGTAGGGATAAGAGATGCAACCTCAATGAATAAAGATAATCTTGGTTTGCTTCTGGTTTACCATTGTTTTAAGCAAGGTTCTACACTGCTTTTTGAAAAATGCAAGGGATGTACAAAACATTTTACATTTATTATCTACTGAAACTGAAACAGCCTTTTCCAGGATTTCATGCTTCCTATTTTATGTTCTGAAGTTTTATCTTTGAAATAAAATGGGTACATTTCTTTCTATACAGTGTAGCGCTCCCCCCCCCCTCTCCCTCTCCCTCTCTCTCTCTCCATCCTGTAATTAACGTATGTGTGTAATATATTTGCATATGCCATTGAAACATGAAAATATATAGCAAATGACAAAGTGGACTTGCACTATTGGTTAGAACAGCTAAGGAGAAAATTGTGGTGGTAACAAGGAAACGTCAGTTACAAATTTATATTCATATTGTGAAAAACATTTTCGATAGCAGAAATGCCATTGTCTGCCTGATAGATAAGCTTAATGTTTGTTTATTGCTATACTGTATGTGTGTGGTGCTTTATTTTCCTGGCAAATGACCAAATACATTACAGGTGCATGTGTATTACAGATATTGGTGTGGTGTTCAGTTTTTAGGCTGCAACTGTAAAAACTATGTTGATTAATTTTGTTGAGCTCTGTAGCAGAGATATGTACTTTTGTTCACATTAGTGCATTTATGTTGAAGTTAAACCTTTACTGGGGTTTACTTTTTTTTTTGCTAGGAGTCAATTCACTAATTATTTATATAGACAAGCTGGGGTAGAAAAAGCACACTTACCACCATTATTTGCAATGGGAACATTTTTAAATGTAAAAGTTATATTCTTGGTCAATTTTTCCTATAAGATGAGTAGCAGATAAAAGTTATCATGGCATTAGTGCTTGGCTATTTTTGTAGTCTTTAGTTAAAGAAGGAGGAAACAGAGATTTCTTTCCATTCTTTTTCTGAAACATTTAATGCAACTTAAGATTTTGTTTGGTCAGCACATGGAGCACTTGAGATGGTTTTGACAAAATGTTCAGAAAGGGCAATTAAGTTTTGTATTGGAAAGAAGTTTTTCACATTTTATGCATTGACCGTAAATGACAAAACCATAAACAATTCTGATTTTCTCTCATCTCACTACATATTGATATACAATACAATAGCAGAGTTGGAAGGGACCTTGTAGGTCTTCTAGTCCAACCCCCTGCGTGGGCAGGAACCTTATATCTTTGTACAGATTACATCTAATGTGTGATAGTTATTGTACTGTCTTGTAAATATTGATAGAACTATGGTCTGGTGTGTGTGTGTGTGCATCCAACATACAGATTAGAGAGCTGCTTGAAAATTAAGTGTTCTGTGTTTTTTAACCAATCCCAAGCACACTAATTCCAGGGCTAAATATACTTGCTAGGGACTAAGCTTTTTTTTAAAAAAAAATTGCATGATTGGCATACCTCTGCATAATATATTTTTTCTACGCAGTAGGTATTTCAGGTCTTGGGACATTATTCACAGTAATATTTCATTTCTGTCCTTCCCTTTAAATAAGTTTTAAACTGTGATCTAAAGAAGATTTATTGAAATTGTTTACTGCTTGATTTTACTTGGTCCTAGAACGGATCTATCCATGTTCTTAGTTCTGACTTTTATTTCACTTGTGCTGCCAGATTTTTTAAACAAAAGGGATGTTCTTTGCTACAGCCCAACCTTTTTCTTATCAGCATTCAGAGTGTGCTTAATCCATTTCTGAAAAAGCAAACTGGTTTTAATGTGAGTTATGAATTTAATGTAAGCTGGTCGTTATTCCTTTCCCAGTATCATTGCATTAACTGAATTTATTGATTCCTTTTTTGGCTTGAGTGATTTTGAAGCCTACTTCTATACATGGAGATTAAATATTTTGAAGACGAATCGTTTATCCCTGAGTGTCAAATAGCCCTTAGCCTAGCCATTCCAAAGTGTGAATTGCAAAGCGAAACGGCATTTCATATTGTACATTGGTTCAGTTTCAGTAGTGGAATTAGATAAGCTGTTTTGAAATGCAGACTGAATACTTTTCCCCCATCCTCATAAAATGGCAGTGAAACTTTAAATACTCTTCCACATCCAAGCAAAATACATATTATGAGTTTTCAGAAAAGCCTTTTCACCTTTGATCTTAAACTATGGGAAAACAGTACCAAAGTAAAAAAATAAAAACATACCTTTTGAGTAGTGTACTTAATAATGAAAATGTTGTTTATACAAATAACTGGTTTTTGTTATCATACATTGCTCCATAGAATTTCTAGATAAAGAAAAGGAGATATTTTATTAAATCTGTAATCCAGCCAAGTTCTCAGTCACTGGGTGAAAAAAAATGCATAACGAAAAAAAGAAGAAGAAATTTTGCTGTTTAAGTCCATAGGATTCAAATAGGATAGTCACATTAATCCAGAACCTTATGGACATGATGTATGTACACATTCAGGGAATTTTATTGGAATTTATTACAAACAGCATTCAATTTTCCTCATATATTCAAACTATTGATAAATGGAACAATGAAACACTTTCATACATAGATAATGGTATTGTGAATTATTTCTTCCTCCTCCATAAATTAGTTGAGAAGATAGGAAACCATTTAACTTTAAACCATTCTAAGACTATTTTTGAAATAAATTCAGGACTATTGTAAAGCAACTCCAATTCTATATATGCATGTGTCCAAATGCTACATAATACAAACTGAATAACTCTATTTTTAAACATACTTATATCTTAGTTCGAGGGTTAAGAAAGGGCTTAGAGAGACTAATAGCACCCTCAGTCTGGTAACTGGCTTTTCTGTAGCAGGTGTATTTTGTTCTTCCTTTCCTCCATCTTCTAGTTGTTGTATCCTCGACTTGCGACTGGTCTCGACATACGACCAGTCGCAGGTCTTCCACTCTGCCTGGAAGGACCATGGTAACAGGCTGTAGCCAGTCTGTAACCGCCAGTCGCGTCTGATTGGCCCAGATGCGACTGGCGGGAAACCGGGTCCTGAAGTGATCTGATTGGCTCCCCGTTTGACAGCTCGCGTATAAGTAGCTGTCAAACGCGGGAGCCCCTGTCTACCGCTCTCCTTCAGTTTTGTAAATAGTTCTTTGCGCCTACGCTATTCTTGCCAATAAACGGCTTGTTTCTTCGCTAGCCTGTGTCTGGACTCCCTCTGTTCCCGAAATCTAACACTAGTCCTAAAGACTAATCAACCTATGTTGGTTAGTGGCTAGTGGTTGTTTCTTGGCACTCTTCATCTTCTGGTTTTTAGAATGCTCTGTTCTTCTCTGTGGGCTTTGGCCACTCTGGAACTAATGACCTTTCAGCAATATAAATATTATACAACCAAAGATTACCAGCCAAACTAATAATGCACCTTCAACTCTTATTTGGTGTCTACTCATCTTTAGTTGCTGGCTATTTTCCCCCTTTCGTTTAAGTTATTTTTATAAAGTCTGATAATTTTTTTCCCTTGATGTCACATCAATCCAGTGGCACTCTTTCTCCGATGAGAGAAACTTTTTCCTGGGAATCTAAACTAATAGCTATTATCAGCAAAGTTGTAAAACTGGCCCTAGCACAGCCTGGAATGACAAGCTAGTAGAGAGACATGACAACTACAGATGTATAGATTTATACATATATGTTTTCGTAGATTTTCATGGGTGTAAATATGCTGGTCTTGTTGTATTTGGGTGTTTTCCCATGTAAAAATGAGATTGTCTTTGCAACGTTTCAGCAAGATCTCACTTGCCATCTTCAGACTTCGGTCTTCAGGCATCTTCAGACCAAAACCTGAAGATGGCAAGTGAGATTTTGCCGAAACGTTGCAAAGACAATCTCATTCTTACATGGGAAAACACCCAAATACAACAAGACCATTATACATATATCTTTCTACAGTATGTTTGTATTTCACTAAGCTCTTTAGTGAACTTGATTAGATCTTTCCAGATAGTCTAAATGTGTCACATAACTTGTCATATTGTATATTGCCAACAATAAGTAGGGTAATAAAAGATTCTTTCCTGTAAGCATATATTGCTAAAAGAGGATCTGACTTAATTTCTAATAAAATTAATGCCACTTAAGGAACTTACAGAAATAGAGGCAGAAAATGAATTCTCTGTTATTTCTTTATGGAAACTAATTGCTTTCCATTTAAAAGTTAAAACTTTATATCACTATTGCATACTTAAATATTGTGGAGAGGATTTATTTACAGCCAGAAGTATTTCAGTGAAGAACCCCATATTTACACTTGAAGCTTTAATTCTGAATATATATATATATTCATAATTAAATATAGCTGAAGAGCCAGCACTGTCCGAAGATGTCTCTGTGGTCATGTGGTTGGCATGACTAAATACTGAAGGTGCATGGAACACTCTTACCTTCCCACCAAAGGTGGTTCCTATTTTTCTACTTGCATTTTTACATGCTTTTGAACTGCTAGGTTGGCAGAAGCTGAGACAAGTAATGGGAGCTCACTCCATTACGCGGCACTAGGGATTTGAACCGCCGAACTGCTTACGTTTCTGATCAACAAGCTCAGCAACCTAGCCACTGAGCCACAGCATCCTTGAAACGCATGCACACGTACACATACACACACACACACAAATGTATCCCAATACAATCAGTTTAAAAATGAGAATGCAGAAACAATCTGAGGGGAAATCATGCATAGTTCTCATACAACTCAGAAACAGAAGAAAGAATAGAAGTCATTAGCTTCTATTCAAAGGGACTATATCAAAGGGAAGGCATTCCTTTATAGTGATACTCTATGTCATTTCTCTCCGTGCTTTTCTTTTCCAGAAAATATATTGCTTTATATAGCTAATATATGCATATTGCCAAAGCATAACACAGGTAGTCTGCATAGCTGAAATTAAGTAATTTCCAGTTGTCTAGTGTAGGAGCAGGAGAGAGCCACTCCTCTGGTTGGGCAGAATGAGATGCTGCCTCAAGGACCAGATGCTGGGAAGTTCTCAGGTACAGGAAAAGATGCCACTGAAATAAGACGAAACAGCCTATTTGGTTTTCGCTTGTTGATTGGGGAAGGATGCCATCTGGTTCATTGCCTCTGACAACAAAACATCTTGAATGATGATACCTTGAGGAGATAATTCTCAACAGGCAAATGGGCAGATGTATGTATCCCATCTCCTCCTACAGCTGTTATTCCTTCTTTCTTGTCTGGAATAAGCAATTAGATGGCAAACATATTGCATGTTTCAGAATCCTTCCCACTTTTTTTTGTTGAAGTACATGTTGGTGTACATGTGTGTGAAAGTGAGAAAGGCAGATGTCTGGCAGTAACTTTTTATCAGTATAAAACTGGGATGTAAAAGAATTTCACTACAAAGCCTGAAACGTGGAAGAGAAATTGGATGATTTATTTTCAACAAACCCATGGCAAAATGAACTTAATTTAGCATCCTAGTTTAGAATTGTTAAGTGAATTCAGGCTCTGAAAAAAGAATTTCCATTTGCAATGTACACTTAGTCCATTTAACAAAAAAATCTTTATAATACTTTGGCCATACTGGACACCTAAGTGTTCGGCATGAATCAATTAGTTTCATAGATTCAATTGAAACAAGTGGGATTAGTTTTAATCCTACTTATTTCACATACTTTTTACAGTGCTATATTTTTATGACCTATTTTATACCTATATTATTTGCTCAGTGTTACATGTTTATACTTTGAAGGTGCTTCTGACATGAATAAAGAAGAAAATATGACTCAAAGTGAAAAAATGAGAGGTAAAATTACTAAAACAGAAATGTTTTAGCCAAAACAACCATTAAAAAGGCAGATAAATAAAGAACCACTTACATCAGCTCCCTTTAGAATCATGCTTAAATTACTTTGAAAGCTTGATACATGGATCTGCAAATATGCACAGTTGCCTTAGTTTTCAGTCTTCCGCAGAAGAATTGGTATGACGTACAGAGGCAGATATCTCTCTGACCATTGAGTACACTATTTAATTGGATAAAGAAATAGATTTACAACTGTAGTCTCATCCTGCTTATTCCTCCTTTCTTCACATACAGATGTGTTCTTGTGCTGGTCAATTGCTATCAATTTATTTTCAACCAGGCACAGACTTCAAGAAAATAATTGCCCCAATTTCTTTTTATGTGGAGGGCTGATTAAAAATATTGTCCAATGTTTGAACTGATCAGATGGGTCAATGTTTCTCATGTACAGTGGTACCTCGGTTCACGAACTTAATTCGTGAACTGACTCTGTTCGCGATCCGAATTGGTCTTGAAGCGAGGCACAATTTCCCATAGGGTTCAATGTAAATCCGGTTAATCCGTTCTGACCTTGTTTTTTTGGTCGTGATTCTTGAACTGACTCTGTTCGCGAACCGAATTGGTTGTGAACAGAGGCACAGTTTCCCATAGGGTTCAATGTAAATCCGGTTAATCCGTTCTGACCTTGTTTTTTGGTCGTCCGCGGCTCCGGTTCGTGAAGCGAAACGGGGTTCGTGAATCCGAGCATTTTTACGAACTTTTCTGTTCGTGAAGCGAGGCGGAGTTCGTGAAGCGAGGCGGAGTTCGTGAAGCGGAGCATTTTTTTACGAACTTTTCCGTTCGTGAACCGAAACGGTGTTCGTGAACCGGAGCACATTTTTTGGAAAATTTCTGTTCGTAAACCGAATTGGTCGTGAACAGAGGCGTTCGTGAACCGAGGTACCACTGTAGTTCAATGAACAGTTCAATGTGAGCATGGAAAAAAACCCAGCTACTAAAATAGTTATTGACACAATACTTTAACTAACCATGAGTTAACTAATTAATGCTTTACAATTATTACAGATATTGGGTTGCTTCCACATTCTCATTCACTGGCTGATGACTTCAGTGGAGTAAAAATTACCTTGATGTATGATGTCAGAAGAAAATGGTGAGGAGGGTTCAAGTGAACATTTCCTAGATATCTCTTTAAGCTTCTCTGTAACAGGCATTAGAAAGCCAGGAAGTTATACTTTTTCTTCCCAATATCATCACCACCATTATTATTAGCAATATGCTGAGGAATCCTATACAAATTCTTATGCTCTGTCTCCCAATGAGCCATAAACCCTGAATAGAAATTTTTAACATTAAAACCCAATATGTTTGAAGAGTACTGGGTTAGGGAAAGTGAAAAGATTTGGATCTGAAGTTTCAGAGCTATGCTTTTTGCCATTTGTTCTGACTATTTCAAATGCTTAGAAATCCTGGAGGAAACTAATTTCCCATTTTGATAGCTCAGATTATGTAGGATACTTTCTAAGGTCAGAATATTAATTACCATAAATCCAAATTGCCTAATGCCTTCCTAATGTGAGGATAATATAGCCTTATAAAATGTTATAATTCCCAAAGTTTTAAAAAATCCAATTAGATACATGCTTCAATGCTTCTTCAAAGCTTTCCAATTTGAATATTAACGCTCCTCTTTAAGCCTATTTATGTTAGAATAGCAGTGGAATTATTCTCCGTAGGAAAGAGTTGCACTCCATTCTTAAAAGTTCACAGCCTGAATGCAGAAGAATGTCAAAGGGCATTCATGGTGCTGCTTACCTGTTAAATGGATGCTGAAGGGGCTGTGTCTCATCTTGGATCAAATAGATTTTCTGAAAAGCAGAAAGTTCATTCATGGAGTGGCTGATAAAGTTGATAGTGATCAAATATATAACATGCCTACCTATTATTTCATTATAGCCCCATTCAACTCATAATTAGTAGCCAGATTGATAGTCTGCTTGTTCACTTGCATTGTCTTCATTCATCAAATCAGTACAGTAAGCTCCATAGTGATTGCCAATTCTTGATTATTATTCCTCCCTTACATTTGTCTCACTGATTCCTTGCCAATGATTATGTTCTAGTCCAGCCTTGCCAGTCTATTATGGAGTAGCTGAGGTGACATATGCTAATCTTATTTTCTCTTATAACTGTTCATTTTATTCTGTGTTTTATCAATAAGGAACTCCACTCCTTCATAGGAGGGAAGCTGTATCATTGGAATACTCAGGTTCTACATCCACATGGAGAAGAGCCAAAAGGTGATGGAAACATGCAGCAGTGGATGGATAGTTCACCAGATCAGCAGGTTCTTGTCATCTAAGAAAGAATTGCTCTTATTCATAATCTTTCTCCATATTATACTAGGAGGTTTGATACCAGGATATTCAAATTCTAAAGCCCCCAAAAGCAGGAACATTGTGATTGTTAGCTGCCAATGTTATCAAAACATCAAAAAGATTTCCATTGAATCAAATTCTGCTTCAGTTGATTACATGTGCATTTGCAAGATTGTGCGGATGCCTTCTTCTGAGTTTTTAAAAAGAACTTTCAAGAGTGGTCTACAGCCTGGGATATATTCTACAGCGCTAGAACAGTCCAAATCATAACAGGATATAACCTTATTAGCAAAGTTCTAAATCATCATGCATAGTCAGCTAGGAGCTGCCACTGGCTGTAACACCAAACAATGCAAACCACTATAATGGTTTGAGTTGAAAATAGTGTCCCAATTGTCTATTTTCAGAATTAGTAAATTGCATTGGCCATGTGTGTGGTGGGTAGATATTGGACCATTATGATAAATAGCAGTACATGAAAGCCCCAGTGCTATAAATACCAATTTTCACCAATTAGAACAATCAGATGATCCAAATACTTAAGCCAACTCTAGATGTTCTCACCTATTCCTTTAATTCACTTTCCCACTGAATTCAGGTTTAATAGAAGCTGTATCTAGATTTTTCCCCTAATATCCTTTAGTCATAAACAAATTATATAGAGGAAAGTATTACTTTCAGAGGCAAAGTTCTTATGGGATGGACTACTAGTTCCACAAAATATCTTCCTTTATAATACAGAAGCAGTGGTTTCAGCCCATTGGCCTGACTGAAAGACTCTGTGTAAGTCCTATTGCAACAGGTGAAGTTTGTAGACCAATGACCTCAATCTCTCTTGCTTGAGGTAGTTTTGAGATCAGTTTCTAGGCATTGCCATACCTGTGGGTGGACCTCACCTAGAATTCCTTCCAGAAAACAGGTTGATCCTTTAGTGCTTATTCAGTTCAAAATATGACTCTTTGGTCATATTAGACAGTCACATTAGACTTAGAATATATATACAGTAATCATAGTGAGAGGTTTATATTTATTGTTTCAGGAGATATTATTCAGCTTATGGGATGCATAAGAGATGCATTCATATTTTGGTCTATCATGCCCTCCCCAGGCTAAGATATGCTCTTATGCTGTATAGTTGTGGAGACGAATGTAAAGTGGGGGATTTTGCCAGTAGGGGAAAAAGAAAGAAACAGAAAACATCTGGCAGACTGACATGTATTCATCAATATGTCTAACCTCCCTCTTTGCCTCAAGAATAGTGTTGAATATTACTGCCCTTACCAATATGATGTCAACAGCAGGTCAAATGAAAAATAGATTAGGGTCCTTGTTGAATCAATCTAAGACAAAATGTAAGGGATATTAAACAAAATTTATATTTTGAGTTACTCATCCATTTAAACCATCTGTTTAGTAAAATATATAGGATTTAAGTTTTATTATCAGATATATATGCATGCGTGTTTGTGTGTGCATGTGTGTACAAATAATAAAAGACAGTAAACAATTAAGCAAAACATAATGTCACATTCTGGCATTCACACTGAATACAAACAGAGAGTCAGTTTGTTTGGTGAAAACTTTTATCTTTATCTAATAGTACGTGATAACCAGCACTAAATGACAATGATACAAAGGTAAGCAAATCCAGGTCAGTTCTAACCAAGTTAACACCATTACTCCAATTCTGCTATTGTATTATATATACCATCACCCCACCCAGCTCCACCCACAACTCCACCCAGATGACACCCAACCACCATCACCAATCACCATGACCCCCACCATCAGCCACACACCCCACCCGGTGTCATCATAGCCTCCTTCCTGGTCAGCCGCATCCGAGCAGAAGAGTACGTCAGAGTAGGTATTTGCACCTGAGTAGAAGAGTTACTCTGCAGAGTAGTGAGGCAAGCCATGCAGAGTGACCTGCAGCTACAGGCTCCACCGACATCAGAGAGTCAACATCAACGTGGCAGTGTTGGTGGCATGTAAGCTTGGTAAGCCGCCCTGGGTCCTTTTTTAGGAGAAGGGCGGGGTATAAATTTAATAAAATAAAAAAAATAAGTGGGCATGGTGATCGACGGGCTCCCCCTTGAATGTCAGCCTGAGTACATTTATAGCAGTATTTTTTAAAATTTTAATTTGTAGCAATAATTTTAGCTATAGATATACATCTACAAAAAGATTCACCATTCTAGAAAGAAAAACAGCATAAAGGGGAGGGGGGTGGAAACCCAAGATGGACCTGGAAAAAGAAGAGGCACTTGGATTTGAAAGGGAAGGAAAGAAAATAGAAAAAGGAAGAAAAAACTGTATTGTGGTAAAATGACGGGAAAAGATAATTGAAAAGAAAGGAAGAAAGAAAAGAAAAGCAAAAAAGAGAGTAAAATCCAGCAGGCAAGCAGCCACAATGTTGAGAACTAGTCATAACTCCCCATCGTACAGTGCCCTTGTTACTTTGAATGGTTGCTGAATGAGTGGTCAAAGCCTGAGGACCACCTGTACGCTATAACCTGAATATTCCTAACAGTACTGTAAAAATTTATTCTCCTCCATAGCTATCAATAATATATTTATTTTTGTATGGACAGTGTTTCCAAATATATGTTCTGTTGCTTTGAGAGAACCACCATGAAGCCTACGAATTGTTGCCAATTGGCCTGATGGAATCTGTATTGATAGATACAGATAGGTGGATTACATCAATTTGTTCTAAAAGAATTATTTGACATCCTTAATGGCACTTTACATATACTGTGGAGGGGAATAAGTCTTGGCTTTACTAGCTCTACTCTGTCATTCCATCCACACCACTCCTTGATAGTTATAGTTTGAGTGGGAAGTAAAGAAAACAATATGTAGCATTCCATGGGCATGGCCCACAACAAATACTCTGGTGTCCGCCAGTCTCCAGTTCTCATCAACTGCAACCAGATCTCTAATGGCAAAGACTTATGGTACTGGTAGCTCAACCATCCGAAATTATCAGGTTGCCTACTTCTGGCATATGCATACCTTTGCAACACATGATGGTCATTCTCATCATGCACAAATGATGTTTTCATGGGAGACAGGACAAAAGAAGTCTGACATTTAGAAGGAGATGTTAAGATTGCGGAAGTCATAAATATTTATGTTAGTGATGTTAGGATAATTATCCTGATGTTGGGTTGGCAATAAGCCAGGATTCTTAAAGAGTATATGTAACTTTAAGGGCTATGTGGTGTCTGATTGGCTGTGCTTCCCAGCTTAATCATAAAAAGGCAGCTGGGAACACAGTTCATTCCCTTTTGCTTTCCTTTGCTTCCTGATTGCCACTGAGGAGGAGCTGAAGACTGAAGAAGTACCATTGTTTGTTTTGACTATAAGATAACTGTGTTTTGGTGAAAGACTGTTTATTGTTGGAAGAGTTAGTATCACTGTTTGGAAGAAGTATTTTAGTTACTACAAAAGTAAAGACTATTTATATTTTCTACTATCAGTGTTTGATAGTTATTGTGTGCTTAAAGCAACGTATCTCTTGCTGTCCGGTATATTGCACTATTCTGCCTTTATTTTCCAACGGGGGTGTTTTTACCCCTAACAAATGATACAAAGATACAGTGTGTCATAATCATGGGTTGCTTCTTAGCATAATGTAGTCAGAAGCAGTTCATCATTCTTTGATCTTTTCTTGTATACAATGTTAGCAAAACAATGTACATGCAACACTTAATTAGGAGGATAATCTCTTATTTTAATAAAGTATTCTATAGATAACTTCAAATTTTGCTCAGTTTCTGTTTGAATAAATATGACAAAACTAAAAAGCATACAAAGACTTTCCTAACCAGTCTTGGATTGCCCTTAAGCCTTTGTCAGTTATTTACATTTTGATATGGTTAATTCAAAGAAAGTGAATGACTGTAATATGAACTTTTGGTTCTGATATCTTTCATCTTACATTACAAATCAATGAAAATAAAATGACTTTCAAGTTTTTGCCTGAACATTTCTTAAGCTTCCTCTCATTTTACCCATGAAAATCAAAGAAATTTTGTATATCATCAAGAATCCGTGCTGAAAGACGATTTTCCTATGTATCCATGTAAAAGCATTAGTTCTGGAAAATAGGATTCTAAGACTAAAAGATTAAGGAAGAAATTGAATCCTTGAATAGAACACTTTAATTGTTCCACTGGATTAGCACAAATGTGATTAAGATATGGAAAAATCCCTTGGCATGACATGCTGTAATTTGATACTTCCAGGAACAGCCAAAATTTTACTGAAAATAAAAGGGAAATGTATAAACCTATAATGCATTCCCCTTCAACCACTATCAAGCTATAAGGCGACAGTAGCACCTCCAATTCACCACCAATGAAGACATGTAGATGCTCACTTATGGACTACCTCATTTAGTGATCATTCAAAATTAGGACAACACTGAAAAAAGTAATTTTACAACCAGTCCTCACACTTATAACTGCCTCAATGTACCTGAGCATTTCATGTGATTGAAATTTGGGCTGTTCACAAGTGACATGCATTTTGTGACCATAGTGATATGGTTGTCATTTGTGTGCTTCACAACTGGCTTGCAACAAGAAGAGTTAATGGAGAAGGGACCAGTAAAATCTCAAGTCACTATCATAAGACATCTCACTTAAACACCTGTAGTGATTTGTTTAATAACTACAGGCAGAAGTGAATTTGTAATCCCATGATGGTCATGTGATGTTTTGCTTAACAACCTAGAATTGCTAGTCCTAATTGTGGTTGTTAAGACTGCCTACATTTATAAACATTTTCTTGGAGATGTCTGACTATTAGCAGACAATAATCTCTCTTTGAGCCTCCCTTTGGTTCAGGAGAGACTTTGAAGTTCTTTCCTACAAGCAAAATCTAAACTGTCATTTCTTGATATGGATAATACAGTTTATTTATTTCTATTAATTTGTTTATAAAAGATACACAAAGGAGATAGAGATCATGGCAATCTCCAATCTGGTATTCATTACTGCAATATGCTAGTTGTCAGATCTACTGACATCTTTAGTTTTCTTTAACAAATTAGGATTTGGAGTGGGAAGAGATTAAAAATGTATAAACAAATAATTTTGACTTCAGAGAAGACTTTATTAAAGCAATTATTTCCTTGATTGGTTACCTTAACCAATGGATTAATGATGCTATAAATATTAGATGCTGTCCTTTTAATATATTTTTCCAGATAGAGACAGTTTTTTGTTCTATCAGCTCAAAAAATTGAATCTGGATGTGCATAATATGAACTACAATTAGAGCCCATTAATACTTGTCAACAAAGTTGACAAAAATGCCCTGAAAATCAGAAGCAATCCACTTTGGGTATAGTAAAAAGATTAATTTCCCAAGTCAAAAATCACAGGATGAGTAATTATTATCCATATTTCTGGTTGCACTGTGACAGTTGGCAACTCCAATTATTTGGCAAATACTAATCTGACAAGAGTATAGTGTTTGCCCAAATAATTTAAGACATTAAATTTTGGTTCCCTGCATCAAGAAGTTTTAAGTTATGTTTTTATAAAAAGATTGAGTAAGCAAATATTATCGATATTCTGTATTTTAGTACAGGCTTTATTGCAGCTGGCTGAAGTAAAGGAGACTTTAAAAAGGTTACAGCATGTTTGAGGACAGACTGCAGTTGTGGACCAGAAGACAAGGCATAGATCAAGATAAATAAACTATCAATCAGGCAATGACTCAAACGACAAGCAAAATATGAAGTCTCAAGCATGGCAAAGCATGTGTCAACCCTGAAGCGAACCTGGCTGAGGCCATCTTTATGGCTTCAGGGTTACCACTGGATGGGAGGGGGGAGGAAAATAGATACCTGGGCTTTGTAGCCAAAACAGAAAGCTTTCCTGTGGGAACCAAGGACATTTTAACAGGTGGCTGGAAAGAGTAGTAGTAGAGTAACTAAGCAAGCAGCCAGCACCTCTATTGGACAATGTGACAGATAACTTGTGGGAAAGGGGGAAATTTCACTTTTAACTGGGTGAAAGCCAAGGGAACTTTCAGAGTTGGTTTCCACCAGTTGTGCCAATAGGATGTAGCCAATGAATTGTTCTTTGGGGAATCTACCTGCTTTCTATGGGTGCATTACTTGGAATGCTGACAGCGTGGAGATAACGTTTGGTTCCTGTTGTTGCTGCCCAGCATTCAGTGCCATACAGTGCAACAGGGCAGATGGTTGCCTTGTAAATCTTAGATTTAAGATGGGTTGGCATTTGTCTGTCACTATCATGTATTATATGACACAGAGAAACAACACAGTCTAGTTCAGATGTATAATTGTATATGGCAAGAAAAACGAACCTTGCGAATTTACCAGACGGATGGCATAGGAACAAAGCTGTTACAGAATCTGGTAGTCCTGCTAGAAATACTTCGAAATCTCCCCCAAAGGAGAGCAACAGAAACATACCGCAAAATAGGTGTGTGGGGTTTCTAACAATGTTTTGAGTTCTTATCATTTATGTAGCAGATACTTAATTATTTTGAACTGACAAATGTTATTTACCTTCAAGAGTATTCTCAACTGCAGTAGGGTAAATCTAATCACTCACTCAATTAATATCATATTTACACCCAGATCTTGTTGCTGTCCTAATGATATCATCAATCCTGCATCAAAAACCAGAAGACTTATCACCCTTCCCTCTGCTGTGGATGACTCCAGCTCTCTTTCTTCCAAATCTCAGGTGGCGTCAGTAGCAAAAAGGACTGCTGATGAAGCTTTGATGCAACTTTCATTTTCTGGTCCTTCTGAGGCTTTTGGTGGAAGAAACAAGAATTCATGTTCTTGGAAGAGCTGCAACTTCTATTTGTTGTTAGTTGCGAAGTCGTGTCCAATCCCATGGACAACATTCCTCCTGGCCTTCCTGTCCTCTACAATCCTCTGGAGTCCATTTAAGCTCATGCTTACTGCTTTGGTGACTCCATCTAGCCACCTCATTCTCTGTCATCCCCTTCTCTTTTGCCCTCAATCTTTCCCAGCATTAAACTCTTCTCCAGTGAGTACTTCCTTCTCATTAGGTGACCAAATTATCTGAGTTTCATCTTCAGGATCTTGCCTTCTAAAGAGCAGCCAGGGTTGATCTCCTCTAGGACTGACTGGTTTGATTGCCTTACAGTCCAAGGGACTCACAGGAATCTTCTGCAGCACCATAGTTCAAAAAGGCCTCAATTCTTTGATCCTTAGCCTTTCTTATAGTCCAAATTTCACAGCCATATATTGCAACTGGGAAAACCATAGCCTTGACTATACACACTTTTGTGGTCGGGGTGATGTCTCTGCTTTTTAGTATGCTGTCTAGATATGCCATAGCTTTCCTCCCCAGGAGCAAGCATCTTTTAATTTCTTGGCTGCAGTCCCCATCTGCAGTGATCTTGGACCCCAAGAAAATAAAATCTGTCACTACCTCCATTTCTTCCCCATCTATTTGCCAGGAATCGAGAGGGCAACTTCTGTGGAAGAAGGTAAACAGAGTAAACAAGAGATTATTTTAATTGACATTGCCAAAAACAATTCAGTAGAAGAAAAGCTGATTATTATGCATTGAGTCTGAGCTAAGAAGACTTAGGCATAATCAGCATTAGCTCCAAAGCTTCAAAGTGGGGAAATCTGGACTCCTAACCTTTGAGATTTTGCTTGTAAACATATTTTCTAAACCTTAACAGCTATCTTCCTCAAGGAATATTCACCTGAAAGGAGATTGCGTAACAATAAATCAATAAACAGCTCTTTTTAAACCTTCAGTCAGGAGCTAAAAGTTTGTAAAAATCATAGCACTTTGAATTTGGTAGATGGTATTTTATACTGAGGTACAATGGAAATAATGTGGTTATGTCTGAGAGAAAAGTAGAGAGTGGTTTGATCTCCAGGAGCAGCCAGGTATGATCCAAGGTTATGTTCTCTGAGCGTCTTTGCAATTCTGTGCCTATTGAAGTTGTCCGGTTGCTTCCACCAAATGCGAAAATTACTTTAAAAGAAGAAGGAGTACAATAGAAACTAAATAATGACAGAGACCATTATCAAAATGTATCAATTGTATGTGCATTTCCCCTTTCGTGCTTTCTGTTATTACCTTTTGTCACTTATCTAGAGCAGATCTCACTTTCAGAGTTTTTGTTCAAGCAGACATCCATCACTCTAATCTAAAAGATGAATTAAAATGGAGTATGGTAAAGGTACTTTATTTTTTTGCCATGACCAGAACAGGGCCTCATTCACTGTTAAGACATAACTGCTATTCAGGCAGACTTTGGAAAAAGACATATATTGTTGATAGTCAACAAAATGCTGGCAGAATGGAACAAGATCTTGAATTCCAGCCTTAATATTTTTGTTCACATTCAGCCAATACTATTTAAAATATGCTATTGCCTCAGTAATGTCATATCCAGGAAATGTACTGGGGGAAAAAACTCCCAAGGCTAAATATATATGCTAAATAACATGTTTTGTCACATGTTGTTTGTATTGCTTTTTAAAATTGCATAGGGCATATTGCAGATCAATCAATAGCAACTAAACAATATGGGAAGAAAGAATTGGCAAAATATAATTTCATCAACAAAGGAGATTACATAGTATATCGGGTTTTGGCAGATTGTCAGCTATTCCCTTTAGGAAGGGGTTCGGCTGGGAACCTTGAAGAAAACAAGGTGGGCTGCCTCCTAAGATAAATATTATCCTGTCTCCAACCTCACTTCTCTGGGGATGATATCTGAACTCATGGTTGGCAAGGCAGATTTGTAGCACATTAATCCATTTTCAGTCAGAGTTGAAGCCTGAGAAAGGAATGGGGGTAGCACTGGTATAGAGATGGCATTCAAAAGGTTCTGGAGAACCAGTAGCGGAAATTTTGAGTAGTTTGGAGAACCAATAAATACCACCTCTGACTGGCCCCGCCCCCATCTATTCTCTGCCTTCCAAGTCCCAGCTGATCGTGAGGGAATGAGGATTTTGCATTAACCTTCTCCTGGAGTAGGGAGGGAATGGAGATTTTATAGTATCCTTCCACTGACACACCCAACAAGCCATGCCCACAGAACCAGTAGTAAACATTTTTGAATCCCACCACTGCACTGGTAGTTTTACAGTATGATAACCTTGTCAGGTCCTAGATGGAGTTAGAGAATACCTTGTTGCCATGGAATCCTTCTGGACTGTATGTCAGGGTTGGAGTCCCTCTTTTGTAATGATATGGAGAATGTTCCATTAGTGCATCTTTCTGGAAAGCTGCAAAGTGTTGACAAGCTGTTGATTTGATTCAGAGAAGAGAGTATTCATTACAGGAAAAAATATTTGAGTCCTGAGGAAGTAGGAAGTGCAAAGAAGAACTTGAAAACAACAGCACCTTGTTTGTGTTAGTATAAATTAAAGCAGACGAGGATATTGGCCGGCTCTCAAGATTTTGTTACAATACTCTAATTGCATTAAAGTACATTCCAATTCTCCTTGACTACCTTAAAGGGATGACATATTGCTTTTCATTTACATGAAGCAGCTAGAGAAGGCTATCTGTAAGGTTTCATTCAATTTTAATACATTACCGTGGGAATAGTATGCTAAAGTGATGTCATTACATCACTGTCTTTTTATCATCTTTTGCCCACATTGTTGCCTTGCTCCCAAACCAAGAATGACATGTGGTGATTCATCTAAGCTGAGTTGTTTATTGTTTCCACACCTGTAGACAGAATCTTGCCAGACTAAGCAGTCTACAATCTGTATCCTCAATTAACTCTGAGAACTATTATGGAGGAGCTGTCTTTACAGTGCAATGCATAGATTTGGACATACTCAGGGAGACAGTGGATGGCAAGGGGGCCTGGTGTGCTGTGGTCTATGGGGTGGCAAAGACATAGATGTGACTTAGTGACTGAACAACAAGTGTTCACCAACTTTCAGCCACACAAAATATCTGCACTGAGTTATCTCTAATTCCTCTGGAATGTACCCCCCCCTCACTTTATTAAACCAGCCTACTACATTCCATCACATCATAAGCCATTTTTAAAGATTTATTTCTAAGGAAGGAACAGTTAGGAACATTCAACAATATCAATTTCTCCCCTTTAAATGCCAGGTTTTATATAGAATACTTGTTAATTTAACACTCTTCTGCCTGAACTGGAGTTGGGAAGAAAATTCAGAGAAGAACTTGGAAAAATTTAAAAAGCTAGATTGTAAAAGTGGCTGTCTAGAATGAAAGAATGATAAAGTAGAAGTTGAGGCAATATCTGTAATTATAAGAGCTTAAACTTTTGAAAGATCGGTATTAGCCAGAGCTTTTATTATATTCACTGATACCATATTTATCAAATAGCGTTAAGCTTTCATTGAGCAACAAGAACTTTTTGTGCTGAAAAATTGGGCATGTTGACCAAAATTGGCATGCTGACCATTGCGCATGGGTTGCGAACCGGTAGTAAAACTGGCAGCAACCCACCCCTGATCTGGATGTCCTGAAATATTTAAATTCTTAGACAAATAATATATTTAAATATATTTAAATCAATTACAAAGTCTTATAAATCATTAAGGGGAAAATATTTAAGCTACTTTCTGATTCAACAACTTTGATTTCCACTACACTGATAAAGCATTTTTGGAATTATTCTGGCAAAGACATTAGGAAGCATACAAAGTTATATGCTATTATAAAATGAGCCTCCCACCCCTTAGGAGAATGAGTGTTAATTCTAAGGTGTAAATAAATACCTGATTAACAGTTGAGTAAAATGGTAAGAAGATCAAAGCCCCTCTGGAAGAAATTATTGCAAGTGATCACAGAAGCTATTAATATAAAATTGCCTCTGGAAGGGCATCATTTCTTAGCTCCTCATACAATAGCTCTTTTTTATTCTTTGATAAAAGATAAAAGGAATGAAGTTTAAGGAAGTATATTTGCAAGGCACTGATGTAAATGTTTTAGGTAGTGTAGCACTGTGGAAAGAGATCCTTAATATTTGAGGTTTTACTCCAATGTTCATATTTTTGTAATGATTGCCGTGTACATTCTTCCAGGCCCCATAATTTCATACAACAAACATGCATGAAATTAAAATTCCAGTTTGTTTTCTCAGAGGTTAATTAAATCTGTAAATAGAAGCATCAATATGATTTGGAAAGTTAGGTTGATCCAGACAATAACGTGTACTTTATATGCAAAGGTACATAAGATCTTTTTGGGACGGCAACTAAACTGATTTGACAATACCTTCTCAACTGATCTGGAAGCTTAGTTTGGAGAATGACCAATTTTCCCTCATGTTGTTTTATTTTCTCATCAAATCACTATTGATTGCCCCACTGTTTTGGGAAGGATGAAGAGGTGGTAATCGTCCAGTTCTCTCCAGTTTGGGAGAATCAGTAGCGGTGGCTGAGGGAGGCTCTGCCCACCCACCCCAACATAATGCACAACCTTCTACGCATGCACTCACTTTTGTGTGCACTCACATTTGTGAACTGGTAGGAAAAGTGAGTGGATCCCATCGTTGGAAGGATGAACTTGGGATGGTCAGATATCTTCAGTTTTACCATTCATCTTGATGCCTTATTGTCCATACCTAACAATGTAATTACTAAAATAACAAAGCATGCATTGTGGCATCATGAGGCAATCTTTGCCTCATACCTGTTTTATTATATTGCACACAATTATGTAAGAGCAGAATTCCTATCACAATATAAAGGGAGACAACAATTTTGGCTTTTTCTCCAAAATTAATAAAGAACAATGGACAAAAAGAGGTGATGGCAATTTTCCATAAGTAAGGGGATAGCTAGGGAACTAGCTATGGTTTTTGTAACAATTAACATTAGTCCAACAATAGCCAAGAGTCTTAAAGGAACTGGCTGCTGTTATCTCAAAGCCCTTTTCTGTGATACTTTATCTTCCAAAATACAATAAAAGAAACCGCTCAGCTTGATGTTGATGCTAGGCAAAACTTTGGAATATTTTTCCCCAATTATAAAGCAGCTGGTTTTTGAACATTTAGAAAATAATGCACTGTTTGGCACAGATCACATGGCTGTTTAAGAATGAATCGTGTCAAACCATTTTGATCTCCTCCTGGAAGAATAATCACTTTAGTAGGTCACAAGAATATGGTAAACACAGTATATCTTGATTTCTGATAAACACTTGACAGAATTTCTCAGGAGAATCAAAATGTAGACTAAATTGTGCTGCCGTTAGATGGAAACAGGGCTGATGAAACACTTATTTCTCAGTGGGTAAAATTCTACAGATACCGATGATGTTTTGGCCTTTTATATCAGTTTCAGTGAGGGAACATTTACTGTATCTCGAAGTTACCTAATCTGGGCCTGTACTACCAGTTCAGAAATTTGCAGAACTTCAACCATGTTGGTTTATTCATATCATCTTATATCCACATATAAAGTTATTTCATATCTGGCCATCCATCATCCATCCATCAATACCATCCATCCATCCATCCATCCATATATCTCCTCATCTTTCCATCTCTATATCTAATATATACAATTTAGTTACCATGGAAATGAGACATTTGAGGAAAGCTGCTGGAGTGACTGGAAAGGATACAATCAGAAATGAGATCAATAAGAGAAAGAATTGGCATAGAACCAATCAGAAACTACATACAAAAACATTAAATAAAGTATGTAGGGTCCAGAAATCCATCACAGCAGGTGGTGTCCAAAATGTCTGTCTGCCTTACACAGAGTTTATTTGGCTTTTATACCGTTTTAACAAGCAAAGTAAAAGCAGGGGTAGCAACAGCATCTTATTGGTACATTATCCTTGTCCATCTCTTAAGACTATCCGAGCTAAGGTAAAGGCTTCATATATCCAGAGGCCCCTGGTACTACCTGGTTCTCATAAACAGTTGAGGCCATAGATGTTGAGGTAATTGGTCACTGAGCTCATGGCCATTCTGCGCATGTCTGTATGTAACCTTTCCTCTCTTCCCACATCTAGTTCTACTAATTAGGTATTCAAGGTAACGAGTTACTAAGATCATGGTAACTTACCACACATGTCTTTAATGTTTCCTCTATTGCTACAAAAGTGGTTTGCTCACCTGGAGAGAATGTCATGGAAGACATATAAAAAAAGTGGAGCAGAGAAGGTCACAAAACATGAGGCACACCCAGAAGAAGATGGAGATAACATAAAGAGACATTACAATGGCATCAATTAACAGTGGTTGAGGCTGCCAGAAGAGCAAGACCCAGAACTTTGTATCTCCATGACTCCTGAAGTGGTAAAAGAAGAAGTAAGAAAAAGAAGAAGATTTCACAAATCTGCTCCTCACCTTAAGATGATGCCAAAGAAATTTTATTGGAAGATTCATATTTGTAAGTTTCTCATCTAATTTTTCTAAATGGTTTTAGAAGAGGTGAGAAAGGGAAGTAATTGAAATTATTCTTACTTGCACATTCCTATGACCATATGCTAATGATGTGAAAATTAACCCCCATTCATTTGGAGAGGTGAGATAAAACTACTTAATTACAAATGTTGTAAGGACTAACCACACGTGAACTCCATCTGTATAAATCACTCTCATCTGGCATCTGCACCTCTTCCCTGCCTTTATGTAAAAGGAGTTATATATGTGATAAAAACAGCTAATCTGAAATATAGATGTTGATATTGATATATACAATTAGTGCTCTGTTTGATCTGGAAATGTTATTCTTAACATTTTATTCTGAAACTATTTTATTTTATGATGCAATAAATCTTCTAAAAAATTTCCATTCCATTTTTATCTTTGCAAGCCTTTGGTGGTATTACTCCTCCTTCCAGTTTTTACCTAACCTATGATAAACTAGGTTGGACTAATTTACCATACTTTTCAAAATATAAGACACACCTTTTCCCCCAAAAAAGAGGGTGAAAATTTGGGTGCATCTTATACGCTGAATGTAGCCCCACCCACCCACCCACATGGCCCAATCCTTTGGCTCTGCCTCCCAGCAATTTACCTCTCTGCAGCAAATGGAGCTTGTGGAGGCTTCGATAAGCTATAGCAATCCCTGCAGCCTGGTACAGCTGATGATCTGGAGAAAGTGAAAGTGAAACTTGCTGTTTGCTCCATGTGGCAAATTGCTGGGAGGCAGATTTTTGTGTGTGTGCTAATCAGGCTGTTTGCTGCAAGGAGGTAAATCAACAGCTATAAATGCCTATAGAATGTTTAAATTATTAGACTTATTTTTTTAAAGACTACTTTATTATTATTCTAGACAACTTAACAAAATTAAGAAGCTTTTTAAAATAAATGCTTGATCTGAAGAGGCCCCCTGCTATTGTTTTAAAAAGTGATATTCTTTTAAATAGCAGAGAATAATTATACTTTCAGAAAGCACATCAATTTTAACAACATCTGTACAAATATAGTCTGACATATAACACTACAAACAGTGTATATTGTCTGTACTGCTTGTTGCCAGGAGGCAAATTCCTGAGAGGCAGAGGCAGATATTTTTCCCTTGTTTTCCTCCCCAAAATCTAGGTGCATCTTATACTTCGCAGCATCTTTTACTCTGAAAAATATGGTATATTAGAAAAGTAGAGAAGAATATATCACTTAGAGACTTCAACTCTTCTATTGCCTGAATCAGAAATTGGCAGCGATGGTTTCCATTCTGGTAAAAATACACTAAAATATAATCAACTATCCTGTTCAATCACCCAGCCTATTGGGCCAACCCTGTCTTCAGGCACAAAGGAAAAAACGTTCCAGTATTAAATAGCATATTTCACCACATCTTTATGGTTCCCAGGCTTGAGAGTTGGCTGTTATATTTTTTAATATGATACAAATGAATAAGTTATTTTTGTCAGCTGAGCCACTCTGATTATTGCATTGTGTTCTTTCAAGATTAAAACTAAAAAGGGCAGGGAAGGCAAACAAAGTAACCCCAAATTACCAAGATTTTGATATAATGATAAATTATATAAAATGGAACAGTAAAGTTTATTAGTAATTGTGGCTGGATCCCAGCTGGGAAGCATCCACTTTATCTTAGTTTGCCACATAAGGCTTCATTTAAATATCTATGCATAATTTGACAACTGAAAGGTTTCAGCCAGCTGTTTGCAGAGAGACATATTTTCCCCCTGCTACTTCAAGAATCCAGATAGATTATCTTCACAGGAGTTGGAGAGAAGCTAGAGAAGATGTTTAATTTTTTCCTCTTCTCCTGATAACTGTTATAATTATCTCAGAACCTGCCATTTAAGCCTTCACTTCTCACATCCTGAGACACAATTCTTTAAGTATCATTGAGCCACCAGAGGGTTGCTTAGCCTCCTAATCATCATGAAATTAGAAGAAGCATCTTTAAGTTGTTCTAATATACAACTTGGAATGAAGAGGGAACATCAACATGGATTTTTTTTGAATTATTAATGCTGAGTATGCATACAAGATTTATTTCAAATATCGAACAGCAATAAAAAGTGATTGTAATTCTGATATCTTCCGGTTTGATGAGGCTAAGGTGGTGAAGTTGGGATTTCTGCCAATTTTGTTTAGGGAAATAATATTGTTTGATTATATTGTGTAATGTATATAGCGTATGGAAGTCTATTCACTGGACAATAAAGTGATATTACAATAGAAAATGCAGTGCTTTTTATTGACCTATATGAGTTCCTTTGCTGCTATGAATTCATTGTCTCTAATATCAAAATTAAGAAATGTGGCATAGACATCATTTTGGGTCATTTTAATTTAAAAAAAGCTATAGGATAGTTGGTTAATCAGAAATATTGTATAGTTCTTCCTTTGGAACTTCAGAAAAGCAGGTATGCATAATGTTACATGTAATAAAAATCTTAATAATAGTTTCCCATTGTAAATCCTGAATTTATTTCATTTCACTTTCTCTTTTCTTCCTTATATCATAGTTGTGATGAAATATGAAAAATCTAAGACTGCTTTAGTATTTAAACCATGGTGGCACAGTGGTTAGAGTGCAGTATTGCAGGCTACTTCTGCTGCCTGCCTGCTGCCTGCAATTTGGCAGTTCAAATCTCACCGGCTCAAGGTTGACTCAGCCTTCCATCCTTCCAAGGTGGGTAAAATGAGGACCCAAATTGTTGCAGACAGTATGCTGACTCTGTAACCTGCTTAGAGAAGGCTGTAAAGCACTGTGAAGTGGTATTTAATGAAGTGCTATTGCTATTTCTAATTGCAACATAAGTTCTTGTTATGAATTTTTGGATTTCCCCGTTTCATTGCTATTGTGAAGCATTTACTGGTTTAATTCATGTGTTGTCATTTCCTGTTTCTCATAGCCCATTTTTTATCGATCTATTTTAAAGGTATTTCCAGAGACTGTTTGTGGAGAGCTCATCTGTAATTTCTGACCCTCGTCTATATTTGTCATTCATATTCAATGCTGATGCTCATGAGTCACTTCATTTCTCTCAACCAAACATTTCATTCTTCACAGTTTTATCTATCCAATTTATCAACACATGTATTTTCTTGCCATTCAAGCTGATCTTCCTGGAGTCAAATGTTGTTTTCTAGTTTGGGGATAACTAGTTTGCCACTTTGATTTAAAAAAAATACTGTTTGTCAAATTTAATCACAGTCCTGTCATTTGATTGAGTGCCCCAACTTCTTTTTTTTATTCTTTTACTTCACTGATCTTGCCTCCATATTCAGTTAAGGCATCACGCTAAGAAGAATATTTGACAGGTTGATTCAAGTGCTGATCATTAACCATATTGATTATTTTTATGTCAGTTTACAAATGCCCTGAGATATTTCTTTTAAGGCTTATATTTATATCATCTTAATGTATCACTCCTTCATTTGGTCTAATGCAATTGATTTTACATTCTATTCCAGGTGACAAGAACAGAATTAGATGTGGGGTCTGAAAACAGATGTATTTTAGATAGCATCTGGAAAAAATGAACAGGGAAATGGAAGAAGTAAGTTCTGCAGATGCTAGGATGCCAGTTGATAATGATCAGCTCAAAAGCTTGAGTGTAAAAATGTCCCATGACCGGAAGACTTTTCTACATGAGTAAAAAGTTTGAGGCAGCAGAAAGACAGAAAGTAATTGATGTAAATTTCACCTCCTCAGCAGTCTTTCCACTGATATGACTGCTATTCCAGGGCAATTGTTCTGGGGATGTTATAGGATATAGTGAGAAAAGAGTAACTATGATCTTTTCTAATTGGCTTTGAGAGGGAACTCATTATCTAGGCCAATGGGAAACCTGGCCATAGAAATACTGAAATCAAAGCTTTTGAGTAGATACTTTAAAGCAGGGGTCTCCAACCTTTGCAACTTTAAGTCTGAAGGACTTCAGCTCCCAGAATTCTCCCGCCAGCAAAGCCAGGTTGGAGACCCCTGCTTTAAAGTACACAAGGGTTTTGTTGGATTAATCCAAGGCCTATGATAGCCTCCTCTAGACTGGATGTACTCCTGATACACTCCTGACTTAATCAACAAGAATTTCTCAGTACAATCATTTGAAGGAATTCTACTGAGTTATTTTGAAATCTGTTTCTGTTTTCTACTTATCCCATTCAGTTTTTTGTCATCTGTAAATGTGATGAGGCTTTCCTCAATTACTAATCAAAACAATAATAAAAATGTTAATGATCAACAAGTCTGAACCCTAGGGCCCCTGTTACCTCCTTTCCATTTGATGGGGAATCTGTGATGGATATACTTGGAGTAGTTTTCAAGATAATGTGTGCCCTTTTCCATTATCGGTTACTTCAGGGGTCTCCAACCTTTGCAACTTTAAGTCTGAAGGACTTCAACTCCCAGACTTCTCCAGCCAGCAAAGCTGGCTGGAGAAGTCTGGGAGCTGAAGTCCTTCAGACTTAAAGTTGCAAAGGTTGGAGACCCCTGGGTTACTTCACATATCATCTGGGATAAAATAAAATATTTAAAAGATTCATCCAGAAAATCAGTTTTTTCATCACCTTAGGAAGTAATTCATCCAGCCTGGAGATTTATTCAAAGTAAACAGAGATTTTGCATTTATTTATTTATTTATTTATTTATTTATTTATTTATTTATTTATTTATTTATTTATTTATTTATTTATTTATTTATTTATTTATTTATTTATTTATTTATTTATTTATTTATTTATTTATTTATTTATTTATTTATTTATTTATTTATTTATTTATTTATTTATTTATTTGATTTATATACCGCCCTTCTCCCTCTCAGGGCAGTGAACAGCCACAATAAAAAGAAGAAATACAAAAGTTAAGATAGCAGGTTAATAAATATTAAATAGTTTGGCCTCTTAAATTATAACACCCAATACTAAAACCCAATTAAATAACTATGACAGGGCCTGTTCCGGCTTCTGGCAGCGACGGACGAACCTTGGGGTTCGTCCGCCGTTTTGTTCTTTTTTCTGCCCCTTCTGGGGCGGGGTACCCCTTGTTTTGGGGTGTCCCTCCATAGGACTGGCTTGCCTGGACTGGTTCAGCCTGGCGGCGGCTGGGGAACAATCCTTGTCTTCGGTCTAGGTGGAAGGAGACATGCTGCAGGGGGCTTGGTTCCCTTCGCCAATGGAGGATGGTAACGAACAATGAATTCGGAGAGAACGGAGCGCTCGGGTCGGATGGCTTTGCCGGGGCTTGAACTGCGAGGTGGAGAGTAAGTGTCTTTAGCTTTATTGCTGGCGGCTTTGGATGAGAGAGACGTGGAGGGGGGTGTTTGTTTGCTAAACCCCCCCTCGGATTTACAGCAGCGGCGCGCAGAAATGGCTCCTGGAATGCAGGGAGCGGATATTTCGCATCCGGACTGTTGCGCAACAAGTGAAAGTCTTCCGTGGCTTGTTTTCAAACAATGTATCTAAGTCCGGCTTGACTGAAACAATTTCTCTGCTGTTTTCTCCGACTGGCTGCCAGAGTGGGTGGTGGAAGATGGCTGCCCTTTGTTCCTGAACACTTATTTCTTTATGGAAAACTTCCAACATCTCTTGTTTGGACTGCCTCTCTCTACCAATGGAGAAATTTTTTGGATTAATTGATTCCCTCCCTGGAATGCCTTCTTTGTCTTAATAATTGACTGTGAAAATTGCTTCTCTTCTGGGCTCTACAACTTTTTACAATTTTGATTGGAACTTTCTTCTCCTGACTTGCTCCAGCGGCCACACCCAAAAAACGCCATCTTAGTGGCACTGATTTAAACAGCTTACCATGGCTTCAAAAAAACAACCAGGAAATCCAGGATTGGAAGAGAGAATGACAGCTATGGAAACATTTATTTATTTATTTATTTATTTTATTACATTTATATCCCGCCCTTCTCCGCAGAGGACCCAGGGCGGCGCACAGGAGATTTAAAAAGCATACAAAAATAGAACATAAATAATTTAAAATATACATTAGATCCCAAACCTGTGCTAAAACAGTGTTAAACTCCTTGGTGCTGGAAATCAGAGAATTTAGAAAAGATCATACTAGCACTAAGCTTGAACTCTTGGAGACACAGAAAAAATTGATGGAGAATACACAGAAGACCGAGGAGTTGGAAGTGGGGCTGGCTGGGGCAAAGGGAGAACTTAAAAATGTTAATACTGAAATTGGAGATTTGTCTGGTCATATGTCTAGGATGGATTTTGAGAGGATGTCATAGTTTTTAAGATTTCAGAATATTTCTGAGGAATCTTGTGAATGCCTTCCTGATCTCATGAGTACAATTTTATCAGACTATTTACATAAACCCAAAGAGGAGATCAGGGGGGACATTGACCTAGTCTACAGAATAAATTCAGCATATGCCAGGATGAATGAAGTACCCAGAGAGATACATATTAAATTTGTTAGAAGGTCGACAAGGGAGGGAATCTTGAAGGTGCAGAGGGAGGGTCCGTTAGTTTACCAACAAAAGGAAGTCGCCATCTTGAAGCAGATCCCAAAAAAGATTAGAGAGATGAGACGGAAATATTCCTTCTTATCTAAAAAATTGTTCAACCACGGGATTTGGTTTAAGCGGGCGATGCCAGAAGGGATGTTGGTGTTCTGGGACGGAGGAAGAGCAAGGATTAAAACAGTTGCTGAGGCGGATGCCTTTCTTAAAAAACATTCCTCTATCCTGGGGGAAGATTCAGGGGGGATGGAGGGGGCCACGGCCCTGCCCGCTGGGGGCCAGGAAGGAGAACAAGAAGACACAATTGCCAAGAGACTTAGATCTAAAAAATGACTTTTATTTTTATTTTTATTAATACAGTATAATTTTTGTCTGGATGTTTGTACACGACCGCCAGCATAGAATTCAGAAATTATATGTATGCATTTATTTTCACCTTGTTGTATTATTGAAAAATGTATTACCAATGTCTTGTTAAGAAGCCCGGGAGGGCCAACGTTCCCAACGTGAAAGTTCTCAAAATATCTTTTTAATTCACCTTACCCTACCCTTTTTGTTAAAAAATTTGTAAAACTCAATAAAACTTTTTCTATATATAAAAAAAAAGACTATGACAGGCCGGCTGCACAAAATAGATGTGTCTTCAGGGCCCAATGGAACAGACGTAGGTCTGCGATCGTGCATAATTCAGGGGGGGGGGTCATTCCAGAGGGCAGGAGCTGCCACAGAGAAGGCTCTCCCCCTGGGTGTCGCCGGCCGACATTGTCTGGCCGACGGCACCCTGAGCTGTGGGAGTGGACTGGTTGGTGGGAGGTATTTGGCAGCATGTTTCTATCAATCTCAAATTTTAATATTGTTCTCTTCATTCTGCTTTTACCAATTGCCTGTGAAACACATACCATCTTACTGGGCAAGAAACAAAAGAGAACTGACTAGCTCCCATTATTTTATTTTAGCTTTTCAACATCTTCCATGAGCAGCTGCCATACTGTTTACCTGGCACAATTTTATAATCCAGGCAAGCTGTACACAATCTTCTCTGATCACTAGGTCCACTTTCTGGCTAATACAGCTATTCTTTCCGATGTTCAGATTTTCACTTAACTTTTTTATTTAGTGGGGCTTTTTCCCTGTCTTCAAATATTTGTCTTCATTGGAAACTTGGAATTGCATTTTTAATATTTTGCTTTTGTTCCTGTAATATTTAGTAGCATTGTGCCTTAAAAACAAAAAAATATTGTTTTTTAAGAACTTCTGCTCATTATGAACATAGTATTTGTTTTTTCTGCCATGAAATCATTGCTTTTCTATACTTCTTTTTTTCTTTTTTTCAAGTTAGATGAATTTGACAGATTCTTATACAGGATTTTAAACTTGTAATTGTTGATTGATGAGCTTGTTGAGTATATAGTACGGTGGAAGGCGTACAGAGTACATCTAAAAAATCTAATTTTTTCATAGACAGCCGTAAGAATATTTCTCTCTCTATAGTACCTGAAGTTACCAAGCTGCAATAGAAGATATTGCCAACATACCTAAATGATGTTATCTAGATAACAAAATGCCTGCTATCTCTAATTTATGGATTCATTTCAATTCCATTCCAAATGAGTCAGAAGTATTCAATACTAATGCATAGTTATCCACATTTCTTATGTCACCTTTGCTATTTTCTTTACCTCTGGCTGCAATTCGGATAATTTTTCCTAATGTTTTATATTAGGGTTGATCAAATTTTAATGTGGTACATCCTAAATGTAATATTAATAGTAACAGAAAAGAAAACAAGTATGTGCGGAGGATAGTATCAAAGGATATTAAGATTTTTATCCATAAAAATATCAGATGTTTTTGTTTTAAATGTTTGGCCATTCTCTGGGCAAAATGAATCAAAACAACACTGAGAATCAAGGAAACATTTTAGTTTCAGGAGTGAAGTTTGAATTTAGTTCTATAGATCATATAATGGTTCAGCAAATTGCCCTATCGGACTTTGCTATTAATACTAAAAGAACACATTATCTAGCCTTCATGAATGTGTGTGTGTGTGACTCAGTGAAATGCAGTGCTATATTCAAAGCGCGATAGAGATGAAGTTTGGAAGAACCTTACATCAGTCTCTTGAAATGAATATATAGTAGCACTTCCGTGTTTCTCCAAAAATAAGAATTTTTATTTTCTTATTTTCTTTTGACACCCCAAAATAAGTGCTTAGTCTTATTTTCAGGAAGGTCTTATTATTTTTGAGGTGCAGGCGGCGGCGAGGGTGTTCACCTCATGGCTGCTGCTGTGTTGCAATATTTTCGGGGAGGTCTTATTTTTGAGAAAACAGGATATAGCTATCAGCCACATGAATGAAAAGGCTGCCACCATCAGTATATAAAAAGAGAGTTTCACAAGGTGATCCATTTTCTTTGAAACCATTCTCAGGAAGAGAATGGTCTGAAATATGAATAAAGATAGGTGTATGTTTTGCTTGTGGCACTGCCCTTTTCTTCAAATGCTGAAAACCTTTAAAAGGGAATGAAAGATAGCAGCAAGCTAGCAGACTTGAAAAGCCCGCAAGTCATGGTTCAACAATTACTCCCAACTTTTACCAATGAAAATTTAAAAATCATGAACTGGAGAAGGTCAACAGCCACAGTAATCTTGGTCAAAAATTGCAATGGAGGCTAACATTAACATCATAAAAGAGAAATTATGTACTGGACTAAACTTAGAGAACATCTCGATAATGATATGCTATGTACATTATGGTGGAAATGGTTTAATCAGTGTCCTACCTCTGATGATATATGGTTCCAGAAGCAATGCAGAAGTTGAAAGCTGCACACAAAAAAGTGGGGAACAGGAAATGCTCAGCCTAACACATGATCCCTCCTTCCCAAAAAGAAATATGCATTTACCAATACATGAACATGTTGATAATAATTTGAGCCAATAACAATGATGAATGTAATATTCTCTTTCAATACTTGTCTTACTGTTGGGGACTGTGGAAGAAACCCATACAGCATTTTAAAGAACATTTAAGAAATATTTCCAATTAATTTATTTTTGAAGAATCCTGGGATTTCTAACAACGTAGTAAATATTTCAGTTGGAAGGTCAAGAACACCCACAAATCTTGGGTCCTTCCAGTGCAACTCCTCTATTTTCCTAGTTTTGGGTGGAATTAACCCAGAAGAGGTAACAGAGAAACTCTAAATCATGCATAAAGTTAACAATTTCTATTTTAATTTACCTGGCAGTTCTCATGACAGAAGATAGACATATTTGTATGGCTTTATAGAGGGTGGACATTCCTCCCAGAATATTATAGGATTGACCAATTAATTGTAGGTTGATTAATATTCTGTCCCATTTTTTCATAATTAAAAGCCATGCCGAATTGTATTAAATATAAATGGAATAAACATAGTGGAAGAATTCACTCACCCAGTTTTTTGTGAAACCTGCAATGCAGAACCAACATATTATTTAAAGTAAAGTCCTGGACAAAAGCAAGGTTAGATCTAGACCACTGGTGTAGGGATTTCTTAGGAAGCAAAGAATTGTAAAAATATTTTTGAGTTCAAAACCATGACCATTGAAAACTTCTATCTTAAATATTTAAGATCTCTCCCTCTCCCTCCCCCTTTTCTGTCTCTCTGTTTGTCTCTCTGTCTGTCTGTCTGTATCTCCTTTCCTCCTCCTTTCTCTGCCTTGCATTGCAAAGTATGAGTTTGTGTGTTTGAATGTGCCTGCATATGTGCTATAAAAGGTTACTTTGAGGTCCCTGACTTTTGAGTCTCTCATAAGTAGGGTGCTTAAACAACCTTGTTTTCTCTGATTACATACGCCCAGCAGACTGCCGCTGAAGGAAAATGGTCCCCAAATTAAGTTTGCAATCTAACAATCCTATGGCGTCCTCGATTTCCAGAGATTATACTAACTAGTTATAAAGGAGGATCTGGAAAAATCCTCTGCTGCAATCCACTGCAAGAACTTTTCATTTATTCTTGTTCTGTAACCTGTAATTTTGAATGAAGTATCATTTGTAATAAGACTTTTCCTACACCCCTCACCTGCTAAGTTTGCTCAGGCATTATTGCTGATGGATTTTGCTTTTGTTTTTTTTCCTTTCTGTAACCATTCCAGTAAAGTAAATATTGAATTCATACTAAAGTAATTCTGAAATATTTACAATAGTTTAGAAAAATATAATTAAACATGAAATTCCCCCTTAATTCTGAATTTAGTAGACTGAGTTTTATCATAAAATGTCCAGTTGGATGATTCATGGATCGTTCACTACTAGCTTAACCGACCTAGACAATGTGCTCCTAAATAATTGCAATTAAGTTGTCAGCTGGTTCATTTATGGACTTATGTGGTACTGAATATACTGAGCATTTTCCTGAACCATAACTCAGTTTTGATGAATTCAATGGGAACATTAATAGCCTTTAAAATAAAAATGTGAAATTAGCGCTAATGTACTTTTAAGATTACGATTGAAGATTCATAGTCAAAGAAATCATTATATTATCATAATGAGTGACATAGTAAAAGTCAAAGGAAAATGAAGAGATGTACGGATAAGTCTAAAAGATGCAATGTGGAATCTATTTGCATTTATTACTATATGTCAAGATCCAGCCCTAGCAGATTCAAGAAAAATGTAATTATAGCCAGTCAAGAACCAAAAGCACCACATTTGACAGGGCCAATTGAAGGTACAATTTAAGAAATGTGATTTAGCATTAATGACATAAATGCACAAATTACCAAAGGAGCTGAGAAATACTCCCTATATAGCAGTGGTGGGTTTCAAATTTTTTAGAACCTACTCTGTAGGTGTGGCCTATTTTGTGGGCATGGCTTGGCAGTCATGTGACAGGGTAGGAGTGGCCACCTTTTAAAATGTGGTGAAACTTATTTAACAACGCTCTTGCTTAGCAACCAAAATTTTGGACTCAATTGTGATGATAAATCCTTTCTTTCTTTCTTTCTTTCTTTCTTTCTTTCTTTCTTTCTTTCTTTCTTTCTTTCTTTCTTTCTTTCTTTCTTTCTTTCTTTCTTTCCTCCCTTCCCTTCCCTTCCCTTCCCTTCCCTTTCCTTCCCTTTCCTTCCCTTTCCTTTCCTTCCCGTTGGGTCACTGGCAGCGGCGGGCCAGATTTACTTCCAGGTACGCCGGTGGAACCCCCTCTCACCGGTTCTCTAAATTTCACCAACTGGCTCTCGCGAGTAGGTGCGAGCCTGCAGAAACCCACCACTGCTATATAGGCTTTATAGCATATCCTCAGAGTTGAGTTCAGCTTCAGTTGGTTTTGTGGAAACATTCCAGTCATTTTTTGGCATCAATCCATATATCTACATCTACATCTACATCTACATCCATCCATCCATCCATCCATCCATCCATCCATCCATCCATCCATCCATCTATCTGATTGGCCAATGTGGGCTGCCACAACTCTCTTGCAGGAAAAGGAACAGAGAGTCTTGTGACAATTTGAAGAAAAAGAAATATGCTTTATAAACTTTGGTGGATAGGATATCAATTTCAACAGATTTCAGAGACACTTCATGTATTTGTTGAAACGAACTCTAGATCATAAAAGTTTATATCTTAATAAATATATTACTCTTCAAAGTGCCACAAAACTCTTTTGTTGTCTCTACAGCCAAGGCAAATAAATCCCTCCATTTCCTGCCTTCTCCATTTGTCATCAGAGGAGCCATTGTTAGCAATAACTCAAGGAAGACATAACCATTTACCAGCTCACGTTTGACTCAGCCTTTCATCCTTCTGAAGTTAATGGAGATCTGATTGTTGTGGGCAATATTCTGACTCTGTAAACCACTTAGAGATGGCTGCAAACACTGTGAAGCAGTATATAAATCTAACTGCTATTGCTACATAGCCTGGACCTATTTCCAGCAACTGTTTCAATTTTCTTCAATTTTTTTCAATTTCTATACCGCTCTTCTCTCCCCAATCGGACTCAGGGTGGTGCACAGGAAAATTAAAAATAATACAAACAAACAACAATAAATACAGTCGTAACATTAAAATGCAATTAAATTAGGTGACCTGTGCTAAAATATTCAAGCTAAAAATGTTAAAATCCCTACCTAATCCAATTAAAATTATATCAAAATCTAGGCTCTAAGCTAGGCTGGCTAGGTGAAAAAAGTGTGTCTTGAGTGATCGGCGGAAGAGGCGAAGGTCCGTGATGGTACGAAGTTCGGGGGGAAGGTCGTTCCAGAGGGCTGGGCCTGCCACAGAGAAGGCCCTACCCCTGGGTGCCGCCAGCCAGCATTGACCGGCAGACAGCACCCTGAGGAGGCCCTCCCTGTGGGAGCGGATCGGTCGAAGGGAGGTATGTGGTAGGAGACGGTCCTGCAAATAAATAGGCCCCATGCCATGGAGCGATTTAAAGATGGTTACCAGCACCTTGAAGCGCACCTGGAAGGCCACCGGCAGCCAGTGCAGCTCTTGCAGGAGGGGTGTTACGGGGGAGCACCGTGAGGCTCCCAAAATCCCCCGCGCAGCCGCATTCTGCACTAACTGGAGCCTCCGGGTGCACCTCAAGGGGAGCTCCATGTAGAGAGCATTGCAATAGTCTAGGCAGGACGTAACGAGTGCTTGAGTGACTGTGCAAAGGGCATCCCGGTCAAGGAAGGGGCGCAACCCTTGGTAAACCTGGAAAAAGGCCCCCCTGGTCACGGCCGTCACATGGTCATCCAAGGACAGCCGTGAATCCAGGAGGATGCCTAAGTTGCGGGCCCTCTCCACGGGGGCTAGTGACTCGCCCCGGATGGCCAGCGATGGAATCAGTTGGCTGTACCGGGACACTGGAAACCACAGCTACTCGGTCTTGGACGGGTTGAGTTGAAGTTTGTTACTCCCCATCCAGACCCGCACGGCCTCCAGGCACCGGGACATCACTTCAACGGCATCGCTGGGATGGTTGGGGGTAGAAATATATAGCTGAGTATCATCAGCGTACAGATGGTACTCTACCCCACAAACACGGATGATCTCGCCCAGCGGCTTCATATAGGTGTTGAACAGGAGAGGCGAGAGGACCGACCCTTGAGGCACCCCACACGTAGCTTTTAGGTGGCATGATTAGCTTCAATTGTCATTCCCCAAAGCTGCTACATTTTATTTATTTCGCATTGTCTTAAGACTTGGTATACACACATTGCACATTTTGTTTCCACCATGGTTTGTTTAATTTCACAGACTTAATGTTTTATACTTTTAGATATAAAATAAGAATGGGAACTTTTGATTTGGTCAGATAGTTGCAAGGTGTCAAAGACCTGTGCTGATGCCCCTTAAGCTTAATCAGTTTTTCATCTCTTTGTGGACAGAAATATCTCTCATCCCTTCATTTGGCACAGCCCTTTCTCCATTGTGGAAGAAAAGAGCCATTGAATGTCCTCCCAATCAGGGAACAAAAGGGGAAGCTCCAAGGGATCAGCTTCTGCTGATCCAATCCTCTTGGCACATTGACAAAAGAAACACGTCTTTCTTATTTGACCTTCTGATCATTCCTTTGCGAAAGGAGAGGTAAATAAATGCCACCAAATACCATAAGTGCCTTTCGTGGCATTTATTTGTTTTGTTTGTGCTTTACTTTTCCCATGCATAGGAGGCATGAACGAAAGAAGGCATTTGGATGATAGACTTTTGGAAGGATGGCGAGATTTGTCTTGAAGTCCTGTCAGTCTGACTATGCTGTAGATGACAGTTTCTAAAGTTCTGTATTGGGTGTGGGATGGAAAAAAAGTGAATGGGAATTTGGGATAGGAGAAAATAGTATACTGATGTACCTCTGCAAACAGTGGAGAAAACATTGTAGTGAAGACTGATGACCAGGCATTAAATCCAGGTTAATGGCACTTCTCCAGATGAGAAGAACCTGGGAGATTGTCCATTGATTCTCTGAAAGGCTTCTTCCAAGGAGAAGATCTATTAAAAAATGAAGAAATTTATGAGCATCTTGATAGTCCAAGCACCAGGTGCCATGAAAGAGAAAACATGCTCATAGGACCTGAAAAAGATATTGGGTTCACAACTATTTCTCACACTTTCTGAAATATATTTGGAAGACAATTATCTTAAAATTAAAGAGGTCTGTGGAGCAGCAAAGCATTCAAGCCACCCAGTGAGTGTTCTTTCATTCTGGATTAAAGATAAAATGTGTTTAAGAAAAAAACAATTTAAAGGATTTAAAAATAATTAGCAGCAAAAAGCTTTCCAAAAGTTTAAGAAAGTTTAAAACTAAGGGGATAGGTAGGTGAATTTGGAATTATTGTGTTATTTTTTGAAACAATTCAAAAAATAACACAATACAATATTTTTCCCTCTGATAAGAGAGAGTTTTATTTTATTTTTATTTATTTATTCAAATTTATTGAATGCCCAACTCCAGTGAATGGATAATAAGGTAATTAGTACCTTTTTAAAATACTGTATACTTTATGGACTTTTTTTTTTTTTTTTGCTGAAAACGGACAGAACTGACTTTTTGATTTGCCAACTGAAAAGGGTTAGAAATGGGAAGAAGTGATCTTAACTCTGTAACTGCGGCAAAGATAAGACGTCATTCTTTAAATATTTTTTCATTTTTCTTTCTTTTCCTTAACTTTCTGCACTTACATTACATTGCAAACAAAATTACATTACATTAAAACAAAATATTATTTTTTAAAATTTAATTTAATTTAATTTATTAAATTTCTATACCGCCCTTCTCCCTTCCGGGACTCAGGGCGGTGTACAGGCAGCAATAAAATCAGTGATATAAAATATAAAAATACATGAAATATATATTTAAAAATATATTAAATAATATATTTAATATTTAAAAAAATAATGTATAGCAAACTAACCAGACATAATGACTGGGCCCATATATTGCTAAGTAAATCACACCTTAGCTAAGAATGGCTATTAGAGTGTCCTTCTGACTGGAATGGGTTCTATCCTTAAACACCAGGAACTTTTTTCACCTCCCCACTTGAAATTTTCAGCAATATTTTGTTTCCGTTCCCAATTTACTCCAATTCAGTTCCTATGACCCATTTCAATTAAGATAGCATCTCTCTTTGATTCAGTGGCTAGAGGATAAAATCATAAGATTGAAGAACCTATTGAAAAAGCAGATATGTGCCTCCTCCTACTTGAGTTGCCCATATGCAGGTGATACCTTATGGTCCAAGAAAATAGTCCAGGGTTCTGAAAAAAGAACCTTCCTTAATGATGCTGCTCAAATGACATTAGCTTCCAACACCATTTACATATTGAGTATGATTGGCTCCTTCCAAAATTGCATACAAATTCTATGAACATTGCTTTTCATACAAATCAGCCTCCAGTCAATATACAGCAGTGATGGGTTTCAATTTATTTTACTACCGGTTTGCTTGCATGCATGCACATCTGTGCATGCTCGCACAACACTTCTGTACATGCGCAGAAGTGTCCAGGCAGGTGGGTGGAGCTTCCCGCCTTTGCCACTACTGTTGGCTTGATCCGGGGCAAACTGGCAGAAACCCACCTCTGATGTACAACTAATACATACATTCCTGTTCTGCATGTAAATGTGTGTAGGAGTGATGTGAACATGTGAACATGGGGTAGGCCTTAATCGGAGCCCACAAGTAGCAAGCATTCCACATTTTAGAATAACTGAACTGGGTGAACTCTATTTCTTAAAGTAGCAGCAGCACAGGTTTACAAAACGTTTCCTATGTAAGCTAAGAAGGACACAAATTTGACAAAAACAGAAGATGGGATGGGAGGATCAATTTATTCAGGTTCAGTTCAGGGACTAGGACATTTTAGTTAACTTTAAATATGTGTGCTGTGATGTGTATAATTAATGTTGTAGTTGCAATTTTTTTTTTTTGCAGATTAAGCATATTTGCAGTTATTTGCCTAAGTAACCTAATTTATTCTGTTCCTCATGGAGGCTCTCTTTAAGAGAAAAGTAGCTTTGAACGTCCTGAAAATCTATCCCTTCCTTGACTCATTGAAATTCTTGCTTAACTCTTTGTCCTAGTTTCTTCTCCCTATTGATCTCTGTGGATCAGGATGGAGAATCTGTAACTTACCCAGTCCAGCCCATAGGATCTCTTTCTTAGCTGGTTATTAGCCACACAATTAATATTGGATGAGCAGAAGAAAAGGGCCTAAAGGAGAAAAAAGTGTGTTTGTTCTTCCTGGAGCCCAAGCTTACTATGTTTGGGGTAGATGAAATGTTCTTTCTGCGCCAACTCAGAAAGCTCAAACTGACCAAAGAGCTGCTGATTCAGTTCTACAGAGGAATTATTGAGTCTGTCAGCTGCACCTCCATAACTGTCTGCTTTGGCTCTGCAACCAAACAAGACAAACATAGACTTTAACAGATAATTAGAACTCCAGAAAAAACAATTGCTACCAACCTGCCTTCCATCGAAGACCTGTAGACTGAGTCAAAAACAGGGCTGTGAAAATATGTACAGACCCCTCACATCCTGGACAAAAATTGTTTCAACTTCTACCCTCAAAACAACGCTATAGGGCACTGCACACCAAAACAACTAGACACAAGGACAGTTTTTTTCCTGAACGCCATCACTCTGCTTAATAATTAATTCCCACAACACTGTTAATAATTTACTAAGAATGTATTACTATTATTTTTCTCTTCCTTCCTATTACCTATCTCCTCCCACTTATGACTACACCCATGTTGCTTGTATCTTTCAATTTATAGTTTTTATTTGCTTCTTAGTATGATTTGATAGCTTATTAGTAATCTTGACTATCACTAAGTGTTGTATATTTTTATTCTTGATGAATGTATTTTATTCTCATGTACATGAACAGCATATGTACCAAAAACAATCACACTTGGCCAATAAAAAATTCTATTCTATCCTATCCTATCCTATCCGTGGATTGGTTTGTGTTCCCTATTCCAGCAAGAGACAATTGTCCCCTAAAAGGCAAGATTTCCCTTTTTAAGTCATTGCAATAAACTAACTAAATTCTGAAAATGATCAGTGGAGGCTCTTATGCACATTCTCATTTCTCCTCTAAGGTCCTGTATCCCAGGAAAATTAAGCTACTTCTGGTTTGTGTTTCATTGGATGCAGCAAAAGTATTCCATAAGAGGCAGTAGCACCTCCATCCAACAAAATGTTGGGTTGTGTTCTTTTCATCATGATGGTTACTATTTCCCTGCAATCTGCTCCGCATGATTGGCTGCCCCCGAGCCTGGGCTTAAAAAAAAATCAGCATTGTGATCTGAAGGCTGGGGCAGCAGAAATTGATTTTGCCCCATGAAAAGAAAAATTATAACGTAAAGCTGTCATTTTGGGGCTCAGTCATAGAGATTACCACTGTAATGTCACACTGATCCTGAAATTTGCAGGTAGGAAAGCACTGTGTTAAATCAGAGCTTCCTTTTCAGAATACTGTTATTCAGAATTTATTGCTTATAGATAGATAGCAGTAAAAAGCTGTAACAACTCTATCAATAATAAAGCCAGGGAAAATCTAAATCATCTCATATTAACAAAAAGTAATATATTTCATGGGTGCTAGGGTTTTTATGCACTTTCCTGTGAAGTTAAATTTGGAAATCCTGTGGAATATGAAACATCAGGTTTACGTATGATAGATTTATTTTCTTTAAGAGCTCTTTGGAATAAACTTATGGGTAAATCAAACCAGGATAAAATTCTTGTTTAAACAGTTCTGATGTGGTGGTTCAGTGGCAAAGACATTGAACTTGTCAAACAGAAAGGTCGGTGGTTTGAATCCGTAGCACCACATAACGGAGTGAGCTCCCGTTACTTGTCCCAGCTTCTGCCAAGCTAGCAATTCAAAAGCATTTAAAAATGCAAGTAGAAAAATAGGAACCACCTTTGGTGGGAAGGTAACAGCATTCTGTGTGTCATCGGCATTTAGTCATGCCAGCCACATGACCAGGGAGATGTCTTTGGACAATGCTGTCTCTTTGGCTTTGAAACAGAGATGAGCACTGCCCCCTAGAATCAGAAACGACTAGCACATATGTGTAAGGTGAAGCTTTACATTTACCTTAAACATTGTGTATCCTACTTATATCTTATATCTAATGAAATGTGCACTACGTATTATGATGTTACCTAATTCATACAGCAGGGATAGACAACTATGGCGACTTTATGACATATGGACTTAAAGAATTCCTGAGCCAGCTGGTTCAGAGGAATGTGTGTATGTGTGTGTGTGTGTGTGTGTGTGTATGCATATGCACATTCAGGTTCAATATTTTTTTAAAATAAATTTTTATTCATAAATACTTTTTTTGAATAACTACATTGTCAGGGTATACCATTTATAAATAAAAAAGACCCCCAAAAAAGAAGAGTGGTGTTAAACATTGACACACATGCTAATAACAATAATAATGATACAGTAACAATAATACTAATAATACTAATACTAATAATACTAATACTAATAATAATAACCAAAAAGCTTTTAGCTAAGTTTCTTCTTACATTAAAATATTTACATTTTGGTTGATTATTATAATTGTAATTATTAACCTACTTATTTTCGGTGCTAGCATTTATGATCTTACTTTTCTCTAAATCCTACCTCTTGCTTTTATCCATTCATAGAATTTATTCCAAATCATATAATATTCTGTATCTTCTTGATCTTTAATTTTAAAGGTTAATCATTTTGGTACAGTCAAAAAAAAAATTGGATTACAGTCTCCTCAATATTTTTCCAATATTTAGCGTATATGATCCTTGCTGCTTTCAGTATGTGTAGGACTAAATATGTAGTCCCTTTATCATAGCCCTCTGATAATATAACTAGGAGACAGGTTTCTGGCTTCAACTCAGTCTTCTGTTTAATTATCATTTCCAGGAGGTTCAATGTTTTATTATTGACTATCAAGCCCCATTTACCTGGACAGGATGAAGGAAGCAAGAACTACCGAGATTTCAGTAAACTATTTTTAATATTAACCTGAGTTAAGTACAGAATTTTCAAAACTGAAATTTCTCATTCCCATTTAGGGTGAGTTAAATAAGACGGAGACTCTCTGAATGAAATGAAATGCTTGTTCCCAGGTTCCTCACCACTTGATTGTCATTTATGAGGTAAGCTGCCAACCAAATTACCTTCTCCTGATTGTTTAAATGGAAGAAAACAGACCTTTTTCTTCTGGGTCCCCCCACTCCCATCCTCCAGTCTCTCAACAATCTTTCACACTGGCATGTTACTCTGAAAAGATAGCCAGTTGTGGGTTGGAGAAAACAAAACTAAGGAACCATTTATCACTTAATATTTTTAACAAATAATATCTATCCTTTTTCCTTCCTGCCCCTTAAAGTGAAACTTTATTCTAAGATCCTGCTGCATGCTACAGCATTCTTAGGAACATATTCCTTACTATTTTCATAAACTCTCAAGCAGCACCAACCTCTTCATGAGTATCTATTCTCAGTTTTGCAATTAACTTCAGGAGCACTGGCCTGCAGAATTCTTTCGAGTGCAACATCATGTCTGTGCTGAGATTTTTTCCAATTTCCCAAACTAGAACGTCTCTGGCTGAACTGCCTGAATTATTTTGACTGAATGGAGTTTTATCTTGAACTGCCAAAATTATTCAGCAGACCAGAAGGGTTTTTGTTTATATGTTGGTATATTTTAATAAAGTATCAGAAATATTAGTTTGGTAGTCATATTGTCCATGACATCACGAATGTCTGTTCAATTTTCTTTCCTCTCTGATGCTGTTTTCACATTTCTTTTCATTTCAAGCTGCATCTTCACTTATTAGATGCATCTAAAGGTGTTAGACAATTAGGCTTAGCTCATGCTGCATCTATTCCAGCTTCCTTGGGTAAATTCATGCAGACAAATAGAAATCTGGAATGTGAAAATAGAAAGGAAACCAATAGTCATTCTTGCAACTTTTTGTACGTATCTAGTGTGAAAAATAAAGTTGATGTGAATTACTGTTATTTATGATTGCCACATTTGCATAATACTGGAACACTTTTGCAATTATAGTGTAACAATTATTGCACATATTTATATAGATGGTATGGAAGAGTTCTTCAGAATTTCACTGTGCTAGTTAAGAGTATACCAAAATGTCTGAAGTCCTATTAAGTCAAATTTTCATATTAATATGCAACAATATTTTTCTCTCTCTTCCTCATCCCTACTGCATTTAGATACTGTAAATCCTGACCAATGATAAAAGTAAGAATATGAAATACAATAGATCTGTGCACACATTTAACATTTAGATGGATGGTAGGTCTTATTTTTTCTGTTAGTTCAACAGAATGAAAGCTCCTGTATACCGTGCCACACCAGTACTTCATTTCTGCCAACATTACTATACTGATAGGTAGGAGATCATCCAGAGAAATACCGGGGACTAAAGAGGAAATATTGTGCTTGCATGATTTGGAATGCAATGGAAATATGTGGGTTTTTTTATCAAGTTAGTAAAGTTCATTCATTGACAGTGCAGTGGTGTAAGGGTGAAGATGCTTGCCTCACACTCAGAAGGCTGAGAGTTCAATCCTAGGCAGTGACATATGTTTCTCTTTCAAGGCACAGAGAGAAAATATTTGCTGCAAACTCTACATAAGCATCAGGAAGGGCATCTGGCCGGTAAATGCTCAGCTCCATTCAGGTGCCCTGACTCTACCCCAATAAAAGGGATTACAGGGTCGTAAAAAGAAAAAAAAGTTCATTCATTCATTCATTTACTCAATTTGTATAACTGCCCATCTCAAATTAGTGACTTGGGGGCAGGCAGGGAGCAATGATGAAAACAATTTAAATAATTTAAACTGAATACAGAAAAGAAATTAAATGTAAATAGCAGCCTAGAGATATTATAATCTATCAATGTCTTAGAGTCTTCAAATTAAATGTAGTTTTGCAGACTTACTTCTGTTTAAGTAGCTATTATTGACTTTAGTACGTCATGGACATTTCATTTTGGGAAATAATGCCACAAATTAAAGAAGCCTGAGATCTGATTAAAAGTTTCCAAGAATTATACAGAAGTTAATTTAGGAGCATTGGAAGAGGAAATGCAACCCTTTCAATGATTGGGTACCCTGTAATTGAGGATAGTTATCAACCTGATCAAAGACATAATAATTTCCTTATAATAATGAGGGTCAAGAGTGCCAGGAATTTCCAATCACTTTCAAGTGAATAAAATATAAGTACAAGAGTAAAAAAGGCATATAATTAATCCTCAGGGCTTTTCCTTCCCAGAGATTGAGACTTCTATTTTCACATCAAAAAATAAACAAAGCAGGGCATTTTGAATCAAGAGTTAAAGACAGTTGACCTCATCGGCAATACTGTGGATGGGTACATCAGTCTTTTGTGCAAATATGAAAACCAAACATTGCAATAAATATTTTAAATAAATAAATGTTGTGCTACCAAGATGGACAAGTTGATTCTTGTTAATTCTAGAGATAAGTGCATTTGACCTGCCTTTAAGTAATAATTTAGAGAAATTAGGATTTAGGTTGTATTTATTTACTCATTATGTCTATATATTGATTGTATATTGTCTATATGGGGGAGCCCAGCATCATTCATTTGCATATATATTGAACAGTAGATCGGTAGTACTCACTGTATAGGGCTACTTGTCAAATTTGTATATGAAATAAAATTGGGAGCTTTGCATGTTCCCAGTATGGCTGGTTGAGGATTTCTGGGAGTTGAAGTCCACATATTTTTAAATTATCAAGGTTGAGATACACAGCTTTAGTTATTAAAATAGATGCTTAATTCTGTATTGCATAGTCAACCATTACTTAGGAATACTTTATACCTAAGGGAATGTGTTATGTATTACTTTTTCACCCATCTTGCAGTAAAGCCACCAGCACCACTACAGGAGCTACTAGTAGGTGCTGTAACTAATAACTCTTTCTCAAGGTCTCTTCTTTAAAATGTGAAAAGGTCATTTGTTTCTCAGAGCTTCCTGTATAGGGAGTGAACATTTAGTGCCTTCCTTGAAGCTATTATTTTAGCTGTCTTGCCTTTCCAAGAGGTAGTTACATGGTTTAGTTGAAAATCCTCAAAAACTACAGCCGGAAGCCTGTTTTTTTCCTAAACTTTATTACTGAGCTTGGAGCAGAGGTGGTATTCAGCAAGTTCTGACCAGTTATGGAGAACCAATAGCAGACATTTTGAGTAGTACAGACAACCAGTAAATACCACCTCAGACTGGCCTCACCCCCAGGGGTGAAATTCAGCAGGTTCTGACAGGTTCTGGACAACTGGTAGTGGAAATTTTGAATAGTTCAGAGAACCAGCAAATACCACCTCTGGCTGGCTCCAGAGTGGGGTGGGAATGGAGATTTTACAGCATGCATCCCCTGGAGTGGGGGTGGGGGTTGGAGATTTTGCAGTATCCTTCCCAAGCTATGTCCACTAAGTCATGCCCACAAAGCCAGTAGTAAAAAAAATTGAATTTCACCCCTGCCCACCCCCATCTGTTCTCTGCCTCCCAAGTCCCAGCTGATTGGGAGGGAATGGGGATTTTGCAGTATCCATCTCCTGGAGTGGGGTGGGAATGAAAATTCCCCTGCCACATCTACCAAGCAATGGCCACCAAGCCACCACACCTACCAAGCCACGCCCACAAAACCGGTAATAAAAATTTTTGAATCCCACAACTGGAGAGAATCTGATAGAAACCCTCATGGTATGGGAAGAGTAGGTCAGATGAATAGGTGAGCTCTGACGATTTTACTGTCTGTTTATTGTTTTAATTGGGTTTTTAAGGGGTTTAGTTTTTAGTATTTTGGGTTTTTAGCGCAGGGATAAATTGTTTAATCTGATTTTATATATATTTATGATGTATCTATGTTTGTATGTTTTTAATTCCCCTTTGCACTGCTCCGAGTCCCTTCGGGGAGAGGGAGTGGTCTATAAATTAAATTTATTATTATTATTATTATTATTATTATTATTATTATTATTATTATTATTATTATTATTATTATTATTATTATTATTATTATTATTATTATTATTATTATTATTATTACTAGTTGCATGGAGAAACCAATAGTAAACAGTATTACACAGGCAGAAGCATAAATTTAAACAACAGTCCTTATTGGACTCAGTGGGAATGAAACCCTCTTTTGGTCCTAAGAGGTTTGCTCAGAAATAACATGCTTTCTCTCCTCTCCAGTGCTGCACAGTCTCCTTAAAGGAGCAGTCCCTTTGAAAAACACAGGGCATATTTGAACAGTCCAACTCTCTCCCTTACTTGCAAAATGTCTATGGATTTTGCATAACTTTGATGTCTTCCTTTCATTCTATGTCTGGCATTTTGATTGTTTTGAAAGGGCTGGACCAATTCCATCCCATCAGACTGCTTCCCTTCTTCCGGCTTTGCAAGCCATGACCATCTCCAAGGCAAATCCACTGGGTGAGCTTCTCGTTAGTAAAACGTGCCAGGCTTCTCTCAACTATATATGCCAGCCAATCTGAATCCCTTGGATGCCTGCCCACTCCTTTTGTGTCAGCAGAGACTGGGATGCCAGCTGGGCCACAGGTTGAATGGAGAAAAGCCTTGGGCTTTCCTCCTGTTACCTTTTATGTGCAGGTATTCTTTCTGTTTTGCCTGCTCTTATTCCCTTTACCTCCTTAGGCTACTTCTTACTATGATCGTTTTCTTTTCTTGCTCCTTTTTTTCCTAGCCATTGCCTTCAGGCAAGACATTTTCTACTTCTCTCCTTTCTCTTCCCTGTATAAGTCCCTTTGATTCTGTCTGGTGGTAGGAGGTACAACTCTTCAGCTTTTTATGTCTCAAAAAACTCATCTAAATTTCATTCTCTCTCCCTCTCCCTCCCTCCCTCTCTCTTACTCTCTGGTACAAATTCCCTCCCTAGAGTTTTCCAATTCTGATGTCATCTGCTAAGAAGCCCCCTGTTGCTTTTTGTGATCTTTGCTTTTCTTTGCCCTATTTACCTTAGCCTCTTCAATATCTTCCATATCCTTAGCAATCATCTTCCTTTCTTCTCTTCACAAATTCCTGCCAAGTCACATCAGACTAATTTCCCACTTCTATTTGCTGGTTACTATCTGCCAATAACCAGACCAGGAAATTGCCTCTATAAGAAGATCAGGTACTTTTATTTAGGCCGCCTATAATAACAATTTGGCATAATTGTTATGGCACCTGGCTAGAAACTGGGAAACCATGAATTCTAGTTCTAGGCACAGAGCCAACTGGGTGACCTTGGCCCAGCAACTCTCTCTTAGCCCTAGGAAGGAGGCAACAGAAGAAGAAGAAGAAGAAGAAGAAGAAGAAGAAGAAGAAGAAGAAGAAGAAGAAGAAGAAGAAGAAGAAGAAGAAGAAGAAGAAGAAATAAATAAACAGTGGGTGCAGCAAAATTTCACAAACTGACTACCTACAACACCATGACCGCATTGCTAAGATCATTCACTGGAAATTATGCCAGAAGTTTGGATTTGAGTACAGCAAAAACCACTGGGAACATCAGGTTGAGAAAGTTTTAGAGAATGTGAAAGTCAAGTTCTTGTGGGACTTCAGAATTCACACTGACAGGCACTTGGTCCACAACACACCTGACATAACAATAGTTGAAAAGAAAAAAGTATGGTTCATTGACATTGCAATACCTGGTGATGCACAAATTGAAAATAAGCAGCAAGAAAAAATCACAAAGTACCGGGACTTGCAAATTGAAGTTGAGCGACTGTGGAGCAGGAAGTCGTGTGTTGTCCTGATTGTGATTGGAGCCCTTGGAGCAATACCTAGGGGGCTGCCTCGCTATGTGGAGGTTCTAGGTTTGCCGGACTTGAGCATTCTGACTCTACAAAGGGCCACCCTACTTAGAACAGCTTATATCCTCCGACGTTACCTTAACAGTTCCTAGGTCCTTGGTTAGGACTTGAGTTGTTGAGCTACCAACCAGCCCCAAAGGCTGTGAATCTCACCAAAGAATAATAATAATAGAAAAGTATTGAAGGCAAAGCTGACCAAAAGCTAACTTGGAACTGGTTAAGATCAGGAGTACTGAAAAAAGAAATAGAAGGCTTTATTTTGGCAGCTCAAGAACAAGCCTTAGCCACAAATTGCATGAAGGCAAAAATTCAGCATGTTATCACCAACGGCAAATGCCACCTCTGTAATGAGAAAGATGAGACAGTCAACCATTTAATCAGTGGGTGCAGCAAAATTTCACAAGGTGACTATCAACAACGCCATGACCGAGTTGCTAAAATCATTCACTGCAAACTGTGCCAGAAGCTTGGATTTGAGTACAGCAAAAACCACTGGGAACATCAGGTTGAGAAGGTTCTAGAGAATGAAAAAGTCAAGATCTTGTGGGATTTCAGAATTCACACTGACAGGCACTTGGCCCACAACACACCTGATATAACAATAGTTGAAAAGAAAAGAGTTTGGTTAATTGACATTGAAATACCTGGTGATGTGTGAATTGGAGATAAGCAGCAAGAAAAAATCACAAAGTACCAGGACTTGCAAATTGAAGTTGAGCGATTGTGGAAAAAGAAATCGTGTGTTGTCCCAATTGTAATTGGAGCACTTGGAGCAATACCTAAAGGGCTACCTCACTATTTGGAAATTCTAAATTTAACGGACTTGAACACTTTGATTTTACAAAAAAATACCCTACTTTAGACAGCTTATATCTTCCGATGTTATCTTGTTTCTAGGTCCTTGGTTAGGACTTGAGCTGTTGAGCTATCAACCAATGCCAAAGGCTGTGAATCTCACTAAAGATCAACAACAACAACAACAACAACAACAACAACAACATCATGGTTGTAATAGCCAAAAGCCAAGTAATAGCCAAAAGCCAACATGGGCTTGTCAAAAACAGATCATGCCAGACGAATCTAATTGCATTCTTTGACAAAGTGACAAAATTAGTGGACCAGAGGAATGCTGTCGATATAATTTACTTGGACTTCAGTAAGGCATTTGATAAAGTAGACCATAACCTACTATTAGATAAAGTAGAAAATTGTGGGTTAGACAGCACCACCACCAAATGGATCCGCAACTGGCTGACCAACCGCAGTCAACGTGTAGTCCTCAATGGAACTGCATCTACATGGAAGTATGCAGTGGAGTCCCCCAAGGCTCTGTTTTAGGTTCAGTACTCTTTAACATCTTCATCAATGATTTGGATGAGGGGATAAATGGGGAACTCATCAAATTTGCAGACGACACTAAGCTGGCAGGAATAGCCAACACTCCAGAAGATAGGCTTAAGATACAGAAGGATCTAGACAAACTTGAACATTGGGCACTATCTAATAAAATGAAATTCAATTGTGAAAAAAGTAAGGTTCTACATTTAGGCAAGAAAAACCAAATGCACAAGTACAGTATAGGTGGTACCTTGCTCAATAGTAGCAACTGTGAGAGGGATCTCGGAATCCTAGTGGACAACCATTTAAATATGAGCCAGCAGTGTGCAGCAGCTGCCAAAAAAGCCAACACAGTTCTAGGCTGCATAAACTGAGGGATAGAATCTAGATCACGTGAAGTGTTAATGCCACTGTATAGTGCCTTGGTAAGGCCACACTTGGAATACTGCATACAGTTTTGGTCGCCACGATGTAGAAAAGACGTGGAGACTCTGGAAAGAGTGCAGAGAAGAGCAACCAAGATGATTAGGGAACTGAAGACTAAAACATATGAAGAACGGTTGCAGGAGCTGGGTATGTCTAGTTTGATGAAGAGAAGGACCAGGGGAGACATGATAGCAGTGTTCCGATATCTCAGAGGGTGCCACAAAGAAGAGGGAGTCAAACTATTCTTCAAGGCACCTGGGGGCAGGACAAGAAGCAATGGGTGGAAACTAATCAAGGACAGAAGCAACTTAGAACTAAGGAGAACTTTCCTGACAGTTAGAACAATTAACCTCTGGAACAGCTTGCCTCCAGAAGTTGTGAATGCCCCAACCCTGGAAGTCTTTAAAAAGATGTTAGATAGCCATTTGTCTGAAATGGTATAAGGTTCCTGCCCACGCAGGGGGTTGGACTAGAAAACCTCCAAGGTCCCTTCCAACTCTGCTATTGTATTGTATTGTATTGTATTGTATTGTATTGTATTGTATTCTATTCTATTCTATTGTATTCTATTGTATTCTATTGTATTGTATTGTAGAGGGACAGAGTTGAAGAAAAAGAATTGAAAAGAAAATCATGAAATATTGTGATGTGGCCATCGAAACTACATGACTATAGATGAAAAATGTAATAGTGATACCCATTGTCATTGGGGCACTTGGTACCATGTCCAAGAATTTTGCAGAACACATACAGAAATTGCAGCTTCCTGCAATAACACCAGCAGAACTGCAAAAAACTGGGCTATTAGGCACATCATATATTTTAAGAAGTTACTTGATTGATACCTAAGATGATGGCAGCAACCCGTATCAACCATCAGCGCCAGTCAATGGTATTTATGACACATTTTTAAATATTCAGTTGACTGAGTTTCATGGTTAATGAATAAAAGAGATAACAACAACAACAACAACAACAACAACAATAACAGAATCTTACAAGTCTGATATGCTGTCCCTCCTCCTCCTCCTTACAGTTAATGAATTAGGGAGGATTAGAGTTGTTCTTTTTGAACAACTTCCAAATGTTATAATTCTGGGCATAAAAACCTTTCACTCCTTTTGCCTACTCAACAGCTCTTGCATATTTCTGTCAAGGTCATCTTCCTTACTCTGTATACACACACACAAACACACACACACACACATTTTCTCCTTCAATGACAGTGTACTTCATTTTTCAAATAACATGCTGCAGTCCAATAAATAAAACATATTTATTATACAACCTACTGTAACCTTTTCTAATTCAGCAGAAAGGCAAAGAGTTTTTGCTAACAATATATAGGCATCGTTTCCTGTAAATTTGTATTTTCCATCTCATTCTCTTTGTCTTAATTAAGTACATATCAAAAGCATTACATAGCCAGGTACTGAGAAACATAGCCACATTTTGAACCTGGATGATGTGTAGAAATGGTAATTTAAAATGATTTCACAGAGATCTCATAATTAAGTTCTATACCGAATGACAGCCATGAATTCTTTTTGGATAAATTGATGTTGGGGTCATTATCAGATTGAGTCTGCTTTGATTATCTAAATGTGTGTGTGTACACCCATGTTTTATGTGTTTCTAACTGCACCTGCAAAAGGATAAATGAATATTTAAGGTATTTATTTAATTATATTAAATATTAATTATTTAAATTGAATTAATTATTTAATGAGAAATTTTTTTTAAGCAGATTTCAAACCACTTTGCTGATAGAAGGAAAGGAGGAAACAGAACATTTGGAGGCCTACAAGGGATCAACCTTATGTTTTCTTACCTTAGAGCAGTGGGTCTCAACCTTCCTAATGCCGCGACCCTTTAATACAGTTCCTTGTGTTGGGGTGACCCCCAACCATAAACTTATTTTATGTTTTCAGTATTTTTTCGAAAATATGTGTTTTCCAATGGTTTTAGGCGACCCCTGTGAAAGGGTTGTTCGACCCCCAAAGGGGTCCCGACCCACAGGTTGAGAACCACTGCCTTAGAGCAATTGTAGAGCAAGAGCTTGCAAACCAGAGTATTTATGGCCAAGGAGCTGTGCAATGAAACAGTTACATCAGTGTAATAATGATAGATTATCAGAAATAGGCCATAATGGGTAAGAAGCTATGGCAAGTCCATTTAATTTTGTCAGTTTGAGAAGAAGGTCTGTCACTTGCTTGGAGTATTGTAACATACTCTGTTTGGAGCTGAAAACCATTTGCAAGTTACAGATAATCCAGAATGTGGCAGCATTGGTAGTTAAGAGTACGTCTTGGGGTATGACCATGTAACACCACCAGTAGACAAGCTGCATTGGGTACCAATGTGTTTCTGAGTGCAATTCAAGGAATCAATGTCAGCATGGCACAGGGCCAGAATATTTTATAGGACTTTCTGTCTCCAACTTTCTTTGCCTATTATTCAAGATCAAGATACGCTGTGGATTCCATCGGAGAAGCAGTGTCACCTTTGGGATTTAGGAGTTGTGTCTTCTCTATCATTACTGTATGCCTACACTATGAAACAACATTCTCCCTATTTAGGATTGAGATGACCCCAATAGTCTTTAACAAGGCAAATTATTTGAGCTCCTTTTGGGGCTGTGATTGCCACCAGGGTGGTGTGTTTTGTGTATTTTTCTTTTACTGTAATGTGTTGAATTCATGTTAACTACCACAGTTGCTTAGTGAGTGGGCTTCCACACACAATGAGTAAATAAATAAAAACAAATAAAAAGATGTAGGTCTATTACAGGCTTACCAGGTTTATGTTACAGGCTGATTAATAGCAGAGCAGCTGTGGTCTATGCTATTATTCATTTAAAATGTGTATTTCACCAAGTGTAGCAATTTAAAAAGAGGAATTACACACTTCAATGAAAAATAAAGCTAACAATAACTCCCAGATAGCTAACCTATCTCTAGATATTAGTACAGGGAATACAAATGAGTGAATATCATGAAAAGAAAATAAATGTTTGGTTTAAAGTGGGTGCTAGAGTCCATGGACCTTCAAAATCACATTTTGCCCTTTGAATCTGAATATTTGCACAGACCTAATTTCTTCCTCTCATAATAATTGAGGTCTAAATGAAGAGTAATAGGACTGTAACTACCGGCAGTCCTCAGTTTACAGCCATTCATTTGGTGACTATTTAAAGTTACAATAGCACTGAAAAAAGTGACTTGTGGTTGTTTTTCACACTTATGATCACTGCAGCATCTCTATAGTAACATGATGAAAATTCAGACACTTGGTAACTGAATCATATTTATGACGGTTGCAGTGTCTTGAGGTCCTTCTGACAAGCAAAGTCAAAGAGGAATCCAGATTCATTTAACAGTCATGTTCCTAACCTGTTCTGACTCCCTCCCAACACAAGACAAAGGACTAGACTGACTGCTACTTGGCAGCTTGCCTGAACTAACCTTGACTAGAGGATAACACGATACAAACTCTCCGACTCTCTGACTCTGTAAACCTCTCTGTTGTTTCCTGCAAACCTTTCGATGTACCGAGGATTTCTTTTAAAGCCTCTTGGGAGGGGCCAGTCAATTAGGCAGCTGCTACTGATTATCTCCGACTGCATCGTTCTGCTAATTGCCGTTGCCTCCTCTCAATCCTTCTTAGCCTGACATCAGGGACAAATTGGGTTTCCTCCTCCCCACTAAACCAAGCCCCAGGTGCCTCCTGATGCCAGGCTCTCTGCTCTCTCACTCTCGGCCTCCTCCTCTAGAGCAGACTCATAGGACTCCTCACTAGAGGAATCCATCAGAAGCTCATCTCGAGCCGGCTGGGCCACAACACTAACCTAGGAACTGCAATGGTTCACTTAACAACTGTGGCAAGAAAAGTCGTAAAATGGAGCAAAACTCACTTAACAAATGTCCCACTTAGCAGCAGAAATGCTGGGCTCAGTTATTGTCATGAGTCAAGGACTACCTGTAACGAGTCACTTGATAATAAATATGGGATGACCGGAATTCATTTTATGTCGTATACTTAATAACTTTCTGGGATAGTTATCAAGGAAGAGGTGGCAGTGATAGCATTAAATGTTTCACAATTTTGAACTCTGCAGAAAAAGCAAAAGATGAGATTTCTGCTACATGGGATGCCACTCAAGATCTCCTACGAAGCTTTTGCTTTTCAAATTTGGCATCTAACATGTTTGTATTTTCTTCCCTTTCTTTTCCCTATGCCTTCATATAATGCAATCAGAGAAGGCATTCAATCAATCCCATCTCTGTGGAGATCAGATTCCTCTACCTGTTGTGAATGATTATAAACATGTGGGAGAGAGGAGGGCACTGAGGAAAATGGCCTGATCTATTTCCCACTGTGACATAGGAATGGTTTTCATGCCAGGTGTGTTATCTGCTGCCATCATGCAAAAATAAGATCCTAAAAAAAAGGGGGGGGAATGCTTATTTCCTTTATCAATTTGCATATTTAACTACTTTAACATTTGCATTCACAGTTACTGAAGTACAGCAGCATAATTACTGTGCATTTGACTGAAGAGCTTTCATGAACAGCCGGCTGCTGATAGAAAGGATATGGAAGTCAGGCTGAAAAGTAGTAGAAATAATACAAACGCATAGTCAGCCACTTCTTACTTAGCAGTTTGTGTGCCTGTATATGTCTGTGTGTCTGCACATGCACACACACACACACACACACATTTACATTGATAAGATTTTCTTTTATGAGAATGTAAAACACAGCTCTGCTTACTTTAAAACATACGATCGGTCCAAATGGGTTTTTAAATCATTGTAACCGCAACATTGCTATTAGAAGAAGCATAGAATGAATGTTTTCCAAAAGACATGAAGAAAACATCTGCTAAAACGAAGAGAAAGAAAATCAGGGATGAAAATGTCAAGTTTGTTTTTCTTTTTCTTTTTCATCATAAAGAAAGTAGTGGGAGAAGAGATGTCTTAGGACATGATGTGGAAGTATCCGCTTGGAAAACAAAGGCAAAAGAAGCAGCATCTGGTCCCCGAAGGATGTTGTGTAGAAAGAGCAGAAGAATAACACTTCAGCGAGCAGCCTTTACCTCTAGGGCTAAATTTTTCATTTGGAAGGAATACATTTCACTAAGAATGGTTTTCTTCACAGGGGATGGGAAGGCTGAGTTGTTAGGCCTGTTTAATTAAAATGAATCAGGCTGTCTCACTAGGAATTCTAGTTTTAAGACTGAATTGATACCTCAATGAATGGAGAGCTTGCAACTCTTTAGCGTTGGTTTATCTGGGATTGGGCTTTCTGTACTTAATTTGTCAGACTCATTGACTTAAGTCTTCCCAAAGATTTAGGAACCGTTAAAAGCAAGTCGCTTCCATGTTGACCCTGGTTAATTTCTACTCATATCATGCATTTCTTTCCAAGGTGGCAGTTTTTATTTATTTATTTAATATATTTACATCCCCCTTTTATTATTTTTACCAATAACTCAACGCAGTGAGCATTCAGTATGCAACACAACTTTCTCCTCCTATTTTCCCCACAATAACATCTTGAAGTTAGTTGGGCTCAGAGAGAGTGACTGGCCCAAAGTCACCCAATTTGGTGCCTTAATTACTAGACAAAACTGTCTCAATTATTTCCTGAAGATCGATGATGATGCATCTTTGGCTGGGAATAATTTAGAAGTACTTCTCAAAAAAACATTTAAATATGTATGTATGTGTGTATGTATGTATGTACTGTATGTATGTGTGCATGTATATACATTAGGTCATACATACATACTTAGCAGTGATGGAATTCAATTTTTTACTACTGGTTCTGTGGACATGGCTTGGTAGGTGTGGTGTGGCTTGCTGGGCATGGCAGGGGAAGGATACAGTAAAATCTCCATTCCCTTCCCACTCCAGGGAAAGTTTACTGCAAAATCCCCATTCCCTCTCGATCACCTGGGACTCAGGAGGCAGAGAATAGATGGGGGCGGGGCCAGTCAGAGCTGGTATTTAGTTCTCCGAACTACTCAAATTTTTTGCCAGAACTGGTCAAAACCTGCTGAATGCCACTTCTGATACATACATACATACTGTACATACATACATCTAAACTATGCCTACATACCTCTTTTAAACTAGTTATCTTTTTTTCCCATTCAATCTGCATTCCATTCACATTCCATCATCTTTCATTCATTCTTAACTTTATTCTTCTTTTACCACACTTGTTCTTGCTGCATTCATCTTATATATATATTTCCTGAAGTGCAAAGAAGCTGTCATATTTTTCCCTTTTGACTAATAGTCAGTCCCACATACAAACATGTAATAATCCACTTTCTTAACTGCATTCAGGAACTAATCTTCACTTCCATATTTATGCAAACAATACCATTATTGAACTTTGCTTATTTTGTTGCACACTTTTCTGAATTGGGTCACACAATTAGCTTTCTTTCTCATATTTATACATTTTCAATAATCTGAGAAAAGAAAAAAACCTTGTCTTACTGTCCCTACCTAATAAAAGGTCAAAATGCAATTCCTATTTTTGCAGTTGATTGTCCTAGATTTTGGCTTTCTGTAGAGTATGGAAAATGACCCTGACTGAAATATGCAAAAACTGTTACCAAAGAGGGGTGGTAACATTTTTAGGTCTTGAGAAACAAGATAACTTTTGTAAGCAGCTCAGGCAGACATATCTCTGATTCACTGGAGTATAAGAAGCAGGGAGTGGTAGGGTGTATAACACAATCAGATTTACAATATTTTGTTATTATAGCTAATTTCAATAAAAGTTATTCTAATCCTTCTTTGGGAGTTGATTTTCTGGCCAGGTCTATCCAATGGTGATGATACCTTCCCAGGGCCACTTAACAAACTAATCCAACTGCAGGCTTTTGCATTCAGTCTTGTTACATTAGTCTTTGTATCCGGACAACAGTAACACCAATCATCGCACATAAATATACCGTATTTATTCGAGTATAACGCGCACACGTGTATAACGCGCACCCCCTAATTTTCGATTTAAAATCGGTATAAAATTTTGTTTCACTTTTTCTCGGCTCAGACCAAGCATTGTAAGTGACAAACGTTGTTGAACACGTGCGGCCATGATAAAAATCGTTTATAACACGCACCCTCGTTTATAACGTGCACCCTCGTTTATAACGCGCACCCAAACTTTGAGTTCTTTTTTTGGTAGAAAATTTTGCGCGTTATACTCGAATAAATACGGTAGTTGTTGTTTGATGGTGTTAAAGGTGTCATTGCAGGATGTAAACTGTTCTAAGTAAAATTGCTTTTTAGAATTGACTGATGGTGATTTTCTCAATGTCCATGGTGTTCAAGTGGTGCCCCAGTTGTTTTGCGATATTATTATTTATTATATGCATAACAATGCAAAATTACAGCTGCCACGTTTTAGTAGATGATAGCCTTCACATGCATCAAATTCTTCCCAAGAGCCTAGGATGTGATAATGTGGATCCAAGCAGTGTGGCCTTTGGCAACTGACAGATGAAAATTTTGTCAATGCACAGATTTTCTAAGTCTGCCATCCACACTTTTTTGGTATAGCACCCAGTGTGCCAATAACCAGTGGTATCATGATGACTGGTTTATGCCATAATCTGTCAACATCGATTTTCAGATCTTGATACTTTATGATCTTCTCCAATTTTTTGCCTTCTATTTTACTGTCTTCTGTTATTACCATGTCAATTATCCCTACTTTCATTATTCTCTTGTTCAGGACCTTTTTGTGTAGTGTTCCCCCCTCCTATTTCCCCCCACAATAATCCTGTTTTTAGTGGGCTAAGAGAGAATAGCTGCCCAATGAGCTTCTGTGGTATATAGTGCTTTCCAATCCCATCTGTTATCTTTGAATCTTTCAATCTTAGTCATAAATAATAAAATCAATCATACTTTTTAATCCATTCATTTTCCAAGCATGTATATGAAAAGTATTTAAGCCATATAATCAAAACAACAACAAAACAGAACAGTCATTTGCTTTGTTCATTCTTGGAACTTGGAATAGCCTAACCACTGTTTATCTATTATCTCATCTCATTCCACACATTCATTATTGTCACCTATTTAACCTAATTAGTTAACCTAATCTTGTGAAGCTGCTTCTCCAATAATATTGTACTGCAAACTAGAGCATACAAAACCTTTGCTACACCAATTCTCGAATATAGCTCGTCTGTCTGGAATCCACACTGAATACAGGACATTAACACAATTGAGCGAGTCCAGAGGTATTTCACCAGACTCCACTCCTCTGCTCAAAATAGAATATCTTATGCCACTAGGCTTGAAATTTTGGGTTTGGACAACCTAGAATTATGCTGGTCTGACTAAGCATAGTAAACAAAATTATCTGCTACAATGTCCGACCTGTCAATGACAACTTTGGCTTCAACGGCAATTATACACGAGCATACAATAGATACAAACTCTAGGTAAATCGCTCTAAACACGATTGCAGAAAATACGACTTCAGCAACAGAGTGTTCAATGCCTGGAATGCACTACCTGACTCTGTTGTTACCTCCTCAAAGCCCCATAACTTTAACCTTAAACTATCTACTGTTGACCTCATCCCATTCCTAAGAGGTCAGTAGGAGTGTGCATAAGTGCACCAGCATGCCTAACATCTCTGTCCTAATGTCCCCATTTATTTGTTCCCATTTCCTGTGTTCTTATTGATGTTTGTTCTTTCCTGTTGTCTTGTACGTGAGTGACAGACTAAAAAAATAAATAAAATCTAATAGAATATTTTTTTCTTGGGACATATTGATTCAAGCTGTTGTATAATTTTCCCTCAATCTCACATTTTTCACTGGAGTATAACATAAAATTATTACCAGCCTATGGATTCCTACGTTACGCTGTATACACTCATACTTAATGATATTACTTTGTACTTCCTGACATACATTTTTGCTTTATAATTCATGATTACATCTTCATGTTTACTTCCCAGCAAGAATTTAGCAATTCCATTCTACAAAATCAAACCATCTTCTTTCTAATCTATTATAACCTCCTTTCTTTTAGTATTCTAAATATAGCTATTTCTCTTCCAGTCAATTCATTTGTTAATTTAAGCTGATTACCATTTATCCCAGTGGTGAAATTCATTTTTTTTTTACCACTGGTTCTGTGGACGTGGCTTGGTGGACATAGCAGGGGAAGGATACTGCAAAATTTCCATTCCCACCCAACTCTGGGGCCAGCCAGAGGTGGTATTTGCCAGTTCTCCAAACTACTCAAAATTTCCACTATCAGTTCTCCAGAACCTGTCAGAACCTGCTGAATTTCATCCCTGATTTAGCCCTTTGATATTCCAAGTCACAATCTTCCAAGTCACAATAAAATATTTTTATTTATCAAGTGACTCATATCCCATGGTCAGTACTAAGACAACCAATTTGGTATATTAGCTAAGCACCAGGCTAAAAAATCAGGAGACCATGAATTCTACTCCTTCCTTAGGCACAAAGCCATTCAGGTGATCATTTGAGCCAGTCACTTTCTCTCAGCCTCAGGAAGGAAGCATTGGGAAACCACTTCCCAAAAACTTTGCCAGGAAAAATTTTAGGGACTGCCCAGACAGCCAGCATTGGTGCTGAATGGTGGTGGTGGTGGTGGTGGTGGGGAGGTAGACCAAGAAAAAGGAAAAAAAAGACCACTGCTAGGTAAGTTCATAGAAGGTCCCTCTGTTTCCCTCATGGTTTTGATCAAACAAGATTTACAGTATAGCCTTTATTGTTATTGAACTTCATGTATACAACAAAATTGGTTTTAGCCTCACTGGTGCAATCCATGACAGCAAATACAAACAACCTAAATAATATAAAGAATAATCCCTATGCAAGTAATTAGGAAAAGAAAAAGAAAGAAAAAGAAAAACTAGTCACACGTTTCCGTGTGTGCATGAAGTGATTGTGGTTTTGTTTAAGAGTCTGATAGCCCAAGGATAGAAACTATTTTTAAACCTATTTGTTCAGCTGGTTATGCTTTGATATCTTCTTCCCGATGGTAGAAGTGCAAAGGGACACTTACTAGGGTGTGAATCATCTCTGACTATATTCTTTATTCTGCTAAAACAGAGAGACCTGGTGATGTCATCCAGTGGTGTTAGAGGATAACCAATGGTTTCTTGTGCCAAATTGACCACGCTCTGTAGTGCCTTCCTGTCCAGAGCAGTTAAATCAGTGTACCATACTATAATGCAGTATGTGAGGACACTTTCCATCATGGATCGGTAGAAAGAGGTCATCAGCCATTGTTCCACCTGATTTTTTCACAGGACTCTAAGGAAATGAAGTCTCTATTGGACCTTGCCAATCACTAGGGACATGTTGTTTTTCCAGGTGAGATCTTGACTAATAAGCACTCCCAAGAATTTAAAAAAGGAAACCCTCTCCACACAGCCCCCCTCAATATACAGTGGGGCAGGTTCCTCTTTGTCCTTCCGGAAATCTAGCACCATCTCCTTTGTCTTACTAGTAATGGGGGAGGGAAAAAATGACTGCTGCTAGGTGAGTTCATAGATGGTCCCTGTGTTTCCACCATGGCTTTGGTCAATCAAGATTTTCACATATGACATAACAGTTTTTAATAAGACAGGTAAAGTATGGAGTAGCTTGACAGTCTTAGACATGTTGACATCACATGAAATGTTCTCCCCTTATCATAATGACAGCACTCATCAGTCAAATTACTTTGACTAATATGTTCATGTTCACACCATTCTATACAAACTAGGATTTTGAATCCAAAAACTATCTTGTAAGCCAAAATCCTGTTGCCAGTTTATTATCAACTTGCAGTGTACTCACACACATTCAAGATATGGTCTTACATTGAAATATTGACATATGAACATTTTTACAGAATAGTATAATACCTGAATTTGTGTCATATTGACCCGGATTGGATTTAGGTTGATCTGTTTATACAGTTAAATATATTGTGTTAATATGACTTCCATCTAGGTTTTTTAAACTCTGAATATGATCATTGTAATGAATTACATGTTGATGGGAAGTAATGAGGAATAATTTTGACTGATATGAGAAAGACAAGCAGGTATGACAGGTTACAGAAAACCTTGAATTGAGATTTGAATAAAAATGAGTGCCAGAATCTCTCTGGATATATTTTATTTTAATTTTCATGATCTAAAGAGGGATGATTATTGTGCATAGGAAAAAATAACATTGTCTTGATATAATAATAATAATAATAATAATTTTAATTTGTTGACCGCTCCCTCTCCCCATAGGGACTCGGAGCGGTGCACAGGGAAAACTAAAACAATAAATATACAAACACATTAAAAACAAATTAAACATATCAGAGCCTTTTGCCAGCCCTAACTATTTAAGTCAGATAAGCTGAATTATGGCCATCGAAGTTCAGGCAATGACCTCACACTTGTAACCTGAGATTATGATCCTCTGATCACACATCAACCCTTCTCAAGTTCATAAGCAACCAAGACACTAGCTGACATCATAAAGTCTTATTTCTGGATTTGTTGCTACAGGCAACAAGTAGAAAATATATTGAATCGCTGTTATTTGAAAGAGAGAAAATTGTACGGATACTTTCTTTTTAACCATTGAATCTTAACTTCTTTAAGAGGTGTTTGGATTCCTAAACCATTTTATGCTTCGCTATGACCTTTATAAGAGCAGAATTTGTGTGGGTTTTTTTTTTTTAAAACAAAGGGGTAGTTCTGGAACATCTTTACCAACCAACTTCACTTTTCTACATGATTTTCTCACTAGAAAACATTGGCACTTTGGCAAAGTTCAGCATATAGCAATTGTTACGGGTCAGCTGAAAACAACAGGATCTGAGCAATTTTGTAGGCTGTACCACTGAGTATAAGATTACTGAGTGCCACATTACTGTTATTTCCATCAGGTTAGACAAGCAGCTCTTAGCATGCATACCACTTTCCTCCTGGAGAGACAAATTACTCAGCAAAAATGCTAACATTAAATGGAAGCTATTCAGATCAAAAGGCCATTTAGGTTAGACATCAAACCTTCCAAGTTGCTTTTGCTGGATTGTCACTTTGGCCTTAGTTCAAGCATTTCTAAATGTGGCAACAGTTATGAATCTGTTTGGTATCATTGTTACCAAACAAAAGATATGGAAAAACAGAGGGATGCCAGAGTACCGACTTCCTTTTCCATATTACAGAGGTATAAAGAGAAGTGCTCGTTATCTCAGTTGGATTGCTAGGATATTCTAGTTCAAGACAATGTCTCAAAGCAAAGCAGTACATTGATTGATTGACTGATTCGTTCGTTCATTTATTCATTCCAAAATAAAACAAATAAATGTTTTCCAAATTTGACAACTTTAAGATGTGTGGATTTAAACTCCCAGAATTCCCCAGCCAACATATTCAATCAAGCCCGCATATAACTGATAGTTAACATTGTTGCAACATAATATAACATGTATTCAAGAAAGGTGTTGCAGAAAACCAGTATTTTTGCTATCTTCCAGAATATTAATGAAGGAAGTGTTCTAACTTTAGGAGGCAAGCTTTTCCAAAGTGAGAGGTTTAAACCACCAAAGGCTCATTTCCATGGACACTCCTCATTATGTTTTAGGGTGGAGACCTACAACATGGCCTTTCTGCTTGTTCACATTGGGTGACATATTTTGCTTAGAGCACACCATAGTGTGGCAGAAGTCCAAAACTGAAACCATACAAGTTTTCGCAGTTAATCACTTGCCTTAGAACCAAACAAATAGCCAGTATAGTCCTGGGATTATACAGAATGTGCAGGTCCATATGTCTGTCTGTCTGTCTGTCTGTCTGTCTGTCTGTCTGTCTGTCTGTCTGTCTGTCTCTCTCTCTCTCTCTCTCTCTCTCTCTCTCTCTCTCTCTCTCTCTCCTTCCCTCCCTCCCTCCCTCCCCATCCATCCATCCATCCATCCATCCATCCATCCATCCATCCATCTATCTATCATCATGATCAACAATCTCTTTCTGCCTGCCTGCCTGTCTATCAATCTATCATCAATAATCTATCGATCCATCCATCTTCTATCTATCTATCTATCTATCTATCTATCTATCTATCTATCTATCTTCATCATACATCTCTGTCTGTCTGTCTGTCTGTCTGTCTGTCTGTCTCTCTGCTTGCCTGCATGCCTGCCTGTCAATCTATCAATCTATCATCTATCGTTCCAACCATCCATCCATGAAATACAATCATTCAATTCATATTAGTGCAAAAGGCAGCAATGTAATCATGACCCAATTTCAATGAATTTATCCCATGTTGGATTTTTAAAAATGTCTTTTTTGCTATATTAATGCTACAGCCAAAAAAATTCCCCAACTTTTAAATACTACTCAGCCTATGAAAGATGTATTTTAGATTCCTTGTATTTCTTGATTAAAAAAATAATAGTTGCAGCCAAGAAACAAGTACTGAATCAATTTCTCATGTTGCATCCATTTATATGCCTCAGGAAATACAGACAATAAACCTATAGCATGTTTCTTTGTAGAAAAATACTGGTAGTTGAATAATTCCCCGCCCCCCAAGGCCATTTTTCCCAAGAGCCATACGGATTCCCAGAAAAGCGTGCTGCTGATTAGTGAATGAGTGAGTGATTTGATTTTCTCTGCATATATGGCCTCTCCAAAGTTCACGAGGGATGTAAGAATAGAAGCCAAGCAGAAATGAAAACCAAATAACTCCCAAGTTAAGTGTTTGACATTTATTTATTTAAGGTAAGGGTGAGGGTAAGGCTATAAAGTGCATGTTGCTTCTTGTGGTAACTCCCACTGATTTGGGGGTGAAAAAAATAGGTTACTTTATTAATTCTTAAAAGCCCCTTGGCGTGACAAATTTCTCATCTCAGGGATGCTGTAGTGACTATAAAAATGAAAACTTTTGCTTCCAAATCACTGGAATTAATCATATCATTTATTTAAAGGCATTAACAAAACATGTAAAAAATCTCTCTATAGGTGCCTTTGTGAAAAAAATGGTACTTAGAATAGAATAGAATAACAGAGTTGGAAGGGACTTTGGAGGTCTTCTAGTCCAACCCCCTGCTCAGGCATGAAACCCTATACCCATGATGGAAAACCTATGGCACGGGTGCCACAGGTGGCATGCAAAGCCATTTCTGAGAGCACCTGAGGCATTGCCCTGTCAACTCCACCACACATGAGCGTGCTGGGCAGCTGATTTTTGGCCTTGATTTTCAGCTGTTTTTTGCCCTCCTGAAGCCTCCAGAGGAAGAAAAATGGCCCAACAGGCAACCTGGAAGTCCATTCCTGAACTTCTGGTTTGTGTGTTGGGCCTTTTTTCACCTTTCCCAGGCTCCTAGAAAGTTTCCGGCCTCTGAGGGAGGCCATTTTTGCCCTCCCCGGGCTCTAAAAAAGCCATGTGTACATGCGCTGGACAGGCATTAAATTATGGGGGTTGGCACTGGGCACACGAGCATGCATAGTAGCGCAAGCATGTGTGTTTTGGCACCCGAGGCGAAACAGGTTCGCCACCACTGCCCTATACCATTTCAGACAAATGGTGGTTCAATCTCTTTTCACAATATAGTTTGTCAAATATACATATGTATGCATGAATGTATTACAGGTGCAAATGTAGATCTATATACACTAATTGAGAAAAATATTTGGAGAATATGAATAAATTCAATGCTGGCATAAATAATCTACAAATCTCAGATTAAGACAGCTCACACAAATTATCATCCAGTGCAGTACATACCAATGTAATTCATTGTCCTTGCTACTGTTCTCCATAGGCTTAATTCCCATCAGCCAGATAATCTCAAGGACTGGATTTGGATTCAAGTTCAAGAGTGGAACTATCATCAACAACCCACTTTACATAGATGACACTAAATTATACCTAAGAGTGAATGACACATTGACCTGCTGATCCATCTTGCACAGATCAGTGGTGAGATATTGGGATGTTATTCAGACTGAAGAAGTGTAGCCAAGAAAGGAAAGGTGATCAAGACAGATGATGTGGAACTATCAGTGGGTTACATAACAGATATAAAGACCAGTTACAAGTACCTTGGAATTCCAAAATCACATGGGAACCATAATGAGGAGGCAAGGAAGAAAACAACACCCAAGTACTATCAAAGAGTAAGACAAACCAGTTGAAAAACCAGCTCAACGGAAATAACATGGCAAGATGACACTTTTCATGGATGTATCTTTGACAGATAGCTGAGGTGGCTGACATTGGGAAATCCTACCAATGACTGGAAAGAACTGGACTATAAGTCAGCATTGAGCACATGAACAGTGCCAGAGCCATAGAGGTGCCAATTGTGCAGAAAGAATCAAAGACAGTCCAACACATAGTTGCAGGATGTAAGATACAGACAGGACTTACATACATTGAATGGCGCAACAAAATAGCAGGAAGCATTGTGTACAGAAGTATCTGTAGTGTGTAGGGATTAGACTCTTTCAAGCCCAGAAAGGAAATTCCATAGAAAATCATGGATTAATGAATAAGGTTAAGATTCTTAACCAATTTCATTGTAATTTTAGTATAATGAAAATAAAGATTATTATTATTCTGTGGGGCTTTCAGATCCAGATGGATAGGCAGGAACTGACCAATTAGCCAGATACTAGGGTAGTAGACAAGGGCAGAAGACAGTGATGGTGATAGATGTAGTGGTGCCAAATGACAGCAACATTAGGAAGAAAGAGTATGAGAAGCTGGAGAAGTACCAGGGCCTGAAGAAGGAACTAGAGAGGATGTGGAAAATAAAGGCCAAAGTGATGATAGGAGCAATTGGGATTTGTGACACCTAGGTTGGGAGAATGGTTTCAACAGATCTTAGGATCAACACCAGAGCTCTCTCTCCAGAAGAGTGCAATGCTAGGAAAAGTTAAGATATTGCACAGAACCCTCAAACTTCCAGGTCTCTGGTAGAGGACCCGAGATTGAGAAAGACATAGACCACCCATGGGGTGAGAAGGGATTTATTTTTTCTAAATGATTTTGCTGTGGACCCAACTTAATGCTTGCATAAAAATATATATTCTGCAGATTTCCAATAAAGAACCTACATAATATTGCAATCTGTTTTTCTTTATATAGAATAGAACAGGACAGGAGAGGACAGCACAGCACAGCACAGCATAGCATAACATAGCATAGTAGAGTTGGAAGGGACTTTGGAGGTCTTCGGAGGTCTTCTAGTGCAGCACCCTGCTCAAGCAGAAGAACTTATACCATTTTAGATAAGTGACTGTCACTTATATTTCTGTGGGACAAATTATGCTCAGATGTAATATTTAAATGTTCTAATTTATTGCTCGGTATTGTGGGAAAACATGCCAGACATCCTTCGATGAATTGTCCAAATTACTCAATACCACAGAAGCTTCCAACACAAATATTCCATATATTATAGGTGAGATGACTTGTAATTAAATGCCAGTGACTGCCAATTTATAGAGGTCTCTACCTTCTGCTCAAAAAAAGATTGGCATATGAGCCTAATTGTTTCCAAAGTCCCAGTAATTGGATTCCCACCTCTGCATTTTTCAAGTCACAATCTATTATATGTTAACATTTTAATTTGTGCATTTTGTTCATGCTTGCTTGTTTGCAAAAGCTGGTGAATTACTAGGAAGCAGGGAAGTATGCAATAAGGCTTTCAAACTTTCAAAGGGGATTAGAAACCTCCACGGAGGAGAAGGCAAAGGAAGAAGGGCTACTTCTCATTATAAAAGACAGCATGTCTCTCAATACTAATTGGAGGGAAAGGTCTGAATGGGTCCTTGACTTGGTACTGCAACACTTTTAAAAAGTTCCTTCAAGGTTCAGTTTTGTTTTTACAATGCTTTCTTCTACTCATCACCTTCCAATAACTTCATTACATTCATGGCTGGGACATGTGACCTAGCCACCTTTCCAAATTGCTTTTTCTATAGAGGCTTCCATGCAACAAGTTTGCTTGCCTGAAGGACTGTGAAAATGCTGTTTCCATTATGCTCTCACAACCTACTGTGTTCTGCAGAAAGACTTACATGAATAGGAGCATAATCTTTGTTTCATGTAATGAACCACCATGATGGAATGGCTTGTGGTCTGGAGATGGCATCCAGTGTGAACAGTCATCCATTCCCTTGACTTTAAGACTGTTATTGTATGTAGGTGAATTTCAGTCCAGAAGTTCAAACTCTTCTTTGATATTTGTTTATGAATCCATAGAATATAATAATTAGAGTCATAATAAAATGTGTGATAGATAAGAGGATCTTATCAGAACATTTGAGCCATGGTGGTATGGTGCTGCAGTGGTTAGAGTGCAGAACTGCAGGCTACTTCTACTGACTGCAATTTGGCAGTTCAAATCTCACCAGGCTCAAGGTTGACTCAGCCTTCCATCCTTCTGAGGTCAGTAAAATGAGGAGCCAGATTGTTTGGGGCAATAGGCTGACTCTGTAAACTGCTTAGAAAGTGGCACATAAGTCTAAATGCTATTGCTAGTTGTTGGGAGAAAGGTTGTCTCAATCATGCTGAAAAGGGAAAAGACAGGCCTCCATTTATGCATACTAAGGAAGATTCCCTTCTTCTATAATTATTTCATTGAAAATAAAGTGTAGAGTTTATATTATTTATCAAAGTGATGGTGCCTCTTCAAAGAATGGAGAGGAGAACTTTGAGCGTCAGGAATTACATGGTAAACTGCATTGGCAATTCCTTTTAACCCACAATTTCTCTTTTGAAAGGCTTGCCCATCTATCCATGCATGTTTATTCATCCATCCAGCTCCTTTCCATATATCTAGGGAAACCATTTTTATTTCCTACCCTTCAAGTCAGTGTTGACTTCTTACAACTGCCTGGACCAGTCCCTGTAGTTTCCTAGGCAATGTGTCCAGAAGTGTTTCGCTCTTGCCTTCTTCCAAGGGCTGAGAGAAAGAATGGACCAAAGTCCCCCAGCTGATTTCTGTTCCTAAAGCAAGACTGGAACCCAGGTTTTTCTTGTTCCTAGATCAGACCCTTAACCACTAAGCCTCCATTTTGTTTTAAAATAAAGCAATAGGCTTTTGTTTAGCACAAATTTCATGTTTTACAAGATACTTTTGTGCCTGAAATTTTCATATAGCATTTAATACTGAAATGTACTGTATAAGGTATGTAACTTTCTTTTTTTCTCTTTTTCCTCATTATTTTAAATTGATTTTGTTGTTTTTCATTTTTGCTTATAGTTTGCTTTTGTTGCTCTTTTTAAATAATTAGTTGTGGGGTTGTAAAATGTTTTTTTTTCCAAATTTATATTTACATGTTTAATTAAAAAATAAAATAAAATTAGCTAATAGATCAGAGTGGCTGTCCAGGAGGTCTGTTTGCCTATTCCAAATATCTATCACAATCACAAAGTATGACAGTTGTTTTGCTTTCTAAATTAAGGAATCTATTGAATTTATTTTTATTTATTAGTCACATTTATATACCGCCCTATCTCCCTAGTGGGACTCAGGGCGGTGCACAGAAAGAATAAAAGCAATAAAAGCAATATATATAACAACAATATAATAAAGTTAAAAATAGATTAAATAGTGGGACTGTGCTAAAAAATTGTAGTTAAAAGTAATTTAAAACATTATACTCAAACTATGTCATTTAAAAGCTATGCCAGGCCGGCCACTTGAAATAGATGTGTTTTTAGTACCCGGCAGAAGAGGTGTAGGTCCGTGATGGTGCGAAGGTCGGGGGAGCAGGTCATTCCAGAGGGCAGGTCCTGCCACAGAGAAGGCTCTCCCCCTGGGGGTCGCCCGCCGGCATTGTCCACCCTGAGGAGGCCGTCTCTGTGGGAGCGGACAGGACGAAGGGAGGTATGTGGTAGGAGGCGGTCCCGCATGTAACCAGGTCCCATGCCATGGAGCGCTTTGAAGATGGTTACTAACACCTTGAAGTGCACCCGGAAGGCCACAGGCAGCCAGTGCAGCTCACGCAGGAGAGGTGTTACATGGGAGTATCTTGAGACTCCCATAATCTCCTGCGCGGCTGCATTCTGTACTATTGAAAGAAGCACATTTACTTTTGAGTAGAATTACATTAGGAAGGAACATGGCCTGAATAAAAAAAAAGTTATCCTTCACTCTGTCAACCAATACAGCAGCCCTAAACTGTTTGTCTGACTATATTTGAAAATCTGGAATTAAAATAATAAGCTAGGTTCCGCTGCTAGACTGAAATGCTGTTTATTAAAGGAGATTGCTATTATTATTATTTAGTTCTTATTATTGCTAGTATGGATAGAGGCATATCATTCTTGACACAATATAGCTATATGATGAAGAATGCTCTGTAACAGATATTATAAACATCCAGTTGTATTTTACAACACAAGGATGCATATGGAGTCAATTATCGGCAGGATAACCATATAACCTTTCATTCAATCTCTTGAAGGAAGAGTTATATTGTACTCATGTCCAAAAAATAGAATGAAAGGTTGCCAAGTTACGAAAATGCAAAAGACAAATAGGTGGAATTTATGATGGAACCACTTTTCCTGATTTGAATGCCTTCTGGATAGGTAGATATTCAGCTTCCAGAATTCCCTAGTGAACAAGGCTACTTTTGGGAATTCCTGCAATTTAAATCCATTCATCTAGAATAAGGCTGTCAAACTCATGGCTCGCAGGCCAGATGTGTCACACGCTGGCTACCCCCACACCAGGTGTGGGTTCCTGCCAGCATTATTACCGCTTCGGCGTGCACATTTCCACCTTAAAAGGTTTGCACATGTGCACATTAGAAAAGGGAAAAAAATACATTTTTCCAATGAAGATTGTTCTGTGCATGTGCAGAACAGAAAATCAAGATGGCATCGCTGAGCATAGAATCAGTTTGGGCGCGTGTCCAGCCAAGTTACTACCTATTTGGCCAAACCAGTCTGAACTGGTAGGAACCCACCTCTGCCCCACACTCTGTTTAGCGAAGGGGGAAAAGTCATGATATGTCAACTGACACTGCCATGATGCCGCGAGTTTGAATTGACACCCCTAACCTAGAGGATGTCCAAATCTGAGAAGTCTGCTGTACATCATTCAGAGGGAAACCTCCTCCTGAGGAATGGAAGATATGCTGATCCATGGAACCTATACTAAATACTTGCAGACTTCTCTAATTGCCGTACTGCATTATTTTAACAAAAAATGTTTTGAAATGCTATTTAAATTCCCAGCCAAATAAAAAAGGGCAGACAAAATCTGACTGCCAGCAGCAGGCCAGACTTCTTGGTTGTTGCAGCTGTTTCCCTCTATATTTCAGCATGTGCAAAACATCTGACACTCGGATACTTCTCTCTGCAGCTTAGCCATTTTGAACACACTTAGTAGAGCTGTAATGAAGACAACAGAGACACTCAGCAGTGGCAATGTGTACTTTAACAGTAACAGATCTTTTCTGATATATTTCTGGGTAAGCAGTGGGTAGAGATGAAGCTAAAAAAAAAATGAAGCATTGACTACTCCTGAAATCAAAGGTCTTTAGAAGAGGCTTACACCGCAGCAGCAACTAGACTCCTGAGTTTCAGAGACCACCAAAATAAAACACAGTAAAACTGTAAGTATAAAAAACTCCCTCTTAAAGTTTAGAAGGTTAGCATTTGGTATCATGGATTCTAATACTAATCCAGTGAATCTGTTGTCACTGCAGAGGCTAACTGTGTTAAAAGAAGTAGAAGATTGAATGAAAGCAACTTTGTTGATGGCATTTCTGACCATACAATGAAGGAGAAACTCTGGATGATGTTTTCCAAAAGTATGGAAATGATAGGGTTGCATTTTTTTTAAAACAAAGTACTAGTGATAGGAGCCATTGATTACCTTGACATTTGTTAGGAGAAAAACTCTGTAAAGGAAACTCCTGGTGTGTTTTGATGGCAACTTTCTCATTCAAAAGAAGAGGGACCACACAGGGATTCTACAATCCATAACTCTAACCATAACTAATAAGGATGTCTTAATCAAAAACAACAGGAGTAGTAAGTCAGATAAATATGACTGTGTAATGCTGATATTTTTGATAGCAAGTAAAAACAGATTTAAACAACTTAGACTAGTAGTTCTTAAACTGGGGAGAGAGGGTAATTACCCAAGGGAGCAATTTGAGCATATCCTAGGTGTGGTAGAGATATTTGTCATTGCTTCTTTACAAGTTGAGGATCCAGTTTGGAATTGCTACTGCCAAGATACTTGTGTAAAACAATAATCTGGTTATTTTTGAGCAGGAAAAGGGGACTGGGTGAAACAGTTTAAAACCCACTAGATTATAGCACTGTCTTATATAGGAGTCCATATCATAAAAAGGGAGTTTATAAAGTATTGGGGCTTCTCAAAACTAAGGTATTGAATATTTCCAAATAATTCTAATAAAGAAGACAAAAGAAGAAGCTAGTTTCGCAGGATCAAAACCCTAAAATCAAAAAAGGCATATAGAAGGTAGAAAAAAGGATATATTACCTAGACAGAGTATGTACAATTACCCAAGAATAATGGGATAAGTGAGGCATATTCATATCACAGTAAAAATTGTATAGATGAATCATAACCTTTCCCCTTTCCCACGTTCTTCTCCCTTATTATAGCACATTTGCTGCCTTATATGGAAACACTGTTTATTCCTGAAGGCCTCCTCCTCCTCCCTCTTCAAGATTGGTGATTAAAGTGGAAGGGGTGGGTAGATGAACAAACACAATTTTCTTCTTTAAGTCCCAATTTTGGTTAACATTTGAAAATTACTGTATTACACAAGGAATATTTCTGCATTCTTCTGAACTTGTAACCCAGCAAGAGTCTGACAATCTTTTTTTTTAATTTATTTTAAGAGCGAGGCAAGTTTCAATTGTGCTATCTGGGCACAAACTGCAGTTCCAGAAATGGTGGATTTGGGCTTTTTTGTTTTGTTTGTTTTTCAACTCGGGAATTAAACTCTCATCATTTTTACAAGTGCTAATTTTTCAAATAAGCTGGAAACACATGGGAGGAAAGCACTGACTTGTAAATAGAACCTTCATCAGGAAGTGTTGTCCTGCTGCTCTCTCCACCCACCTACAATTCTTGGCCACATATCTAAACAAAATAAGGCTGGCATGCCTGTTTACTCAAAGCGGGCCACTTAATATTGCTGAAAATGAAGGGTTTTTCTTTTATGTTTCGTGACCCACAGTGCTATTCATTGACAAATTGCAGTGCCATGCCATTATGTTGAAGAACGATAAGGTAAAACATGCCATCCAGAAGATGTTTATTGCAGCTAAATATCCCTTGATTTGTAGAGGAACCTCTATAGATAGAAACCAGAGGGGGAAAAATGAAACATTTGCCAGTCGGTGTTGGGAGGGAGTTTTGTTGTTCTGTTTTTTGGTAAGCATTTCGATTGTACTAAATCAGGATAAAGAACCATCTGGAACATGGTGCGCCTGGCGGTGCTCCACTCAAAGCAAAAGCCTCTATTAGAGTCACGTTCTATTGATAGCCATTAATTAAAATATCAAATAGAGTAATAGGCAGGATTTTAAAGGGATACTCTTTGTACCATATAATTAAACACACACATTAGTTTTGTCTTAATATGCTGTGTGCTTCTGAAAGCAGATTTGCCCAGTGTTATTATCTCCTAGAAGAAGAATTACTTCCTTCTTTCCAACTCTTGTGATTTATTAATCAAGCATAAGCATCACTATTTTGAAAGGCCAGAGGCAATCTTAAATCTTTTGTCACCTGGTGCCATTCTCCACCTACTCTTCATTTTCATCTTCTGCACCTGAATGGAGGAGCTTGGGTCTCTCTACTCTGAGTCTTCTTTGTACCATAAAGGCAGTTATGCTTCCCTGTAGTAAGTATGTAACAGAACCAAAACTGACACAGAGGCAGAAGACAGCAAAAGAAAGATTTGATTTTAAAAGATGACCAGATGACAACAGATACAGCAGAGAACAATACTCCTGATTGAAATGTTCCCAGTGTAGGAGATGCAATTGGACAGGTTCTTAGAAGGCTGCCAACTATGACATTCTAAGACTGCTTCCTTTCTGTATTTTGGTTACATGATTCAGATTGATTGATGATTCATAACTGGATTTTCTTGTATTCCTTTGTGCTTTTCATACAAAGAAACAAACATACAAAGAAACATGTATATAACATGCAAGGGAGTGGAAACATATCAGTGGTGGGTTCCAGGTTCTGTTCCAACTGGTATGGTTGGAATGGCTCCAGCGGCACCCACATGGACATGCGCAGCGCATGCATGCATCATAATTACCTGCGATGCTTCCGCAAGCCTCCGTGACTTTCCAGCTGCTTGCTGGAGCATCGTGCAGGTGCTGTATGTGCTACGCACGCTTGCGGAAGCACTGAAGACTTAAAAGTACGATAAGGAGTGAGGGTGGACAGGTGGGCGGGCCCTCTGGAGCACTGTACTGGAACGGTATCCAATGTTCCGGGCTGGCTCCGGTACGCCCATACTGGGGTGTACCACCTGAAAACCACCCCTGAAACATACCCAGAGGTTAACAGAAATGGCAAATATGCAGCCATCTTTTTCTGAGCTTTTGCTTTTCAGTTGCATCTGCTTCTCAGATAATTTTGATGCACTGAAGAGATTGTTTTGCATCACAGGCACATTCAGAATAGGGAAGGAGAGAAAAGAGCAATCCCAAAATGAAGGGCACCCTAAAGGGCGCCCTGGGTCCTTTTGGAGAAGGGCGGGATATAAATTGAATAAAATAAATAAATAAATAAATAAATAAAGCTTCGATAGAGTGAAGAACAACAACCAAATGTCCACTCCCAGCAGGTGTTCATTAAAGAAGTAGGCCTTCAGTTCAGGCACTCACATTCTGTCTAAAGTCATCCATCCACATTACATGAGATATTCAGGTATCTCCACAGTATAATTCAAGGGAGTAAACACAGACATACTTGCTCAGATGGACAGACAGTGGGAGAGAGTCCTGTGATTGTTTTGCATCTTCAAATTAACATCTGGAAGAGAGACTGAGCTTGCTCTCCTTATTTGCTCTTGTGATCTGTGAGACCACAAACCCTAGTTAGAAAGCTGTTTCCCTCTTTTGTCTTAGCTGTGTGCCTGATACCTACTAGACACTTAACTATCATTAATATGCAACTTACCCTTGCTGTTTATTATTTATAATTAATTTCAAAATCTTATAATAAAAGTCCTAATATTTCAAATGTATGTGAAACATTAATCTGTTTATAACTTTCTACAATCTTATTTATTTTGCTGTTTATTTCAAATTCTTATTCTTAAATATATGATTAGAATTTTCTTTTGGGATTAAATGAAAGATTAATCTAGTGTTTAGAAATCATTAATGAGCAATTTCCAAGGTGAGCAAAAGGTAAGGTTGGATAACTTACTTACAGGCTCCTCTATGGTTGCAAGCAAGATGGCTATTACTGTCCACTCCCAGAACTCAGACCTGCAGTCTTCTCATGAAGAACAGCCTCCAGAGCCCAAATTGGCAGCCCCCTGTCCTCATCTTATCTGTTCTACTCATTTGCTCTTCAATTCAATATACCTCCCTCAGAAGTCCAAATTAACCAGCTTATATCCTTAATGTAGTACATGGAATTGAGCTCCATTTTCTTACAACAGGGGTGTGCCATTTTTTTTGAAGCCAAAGTCCACCTTTAATCTTTGCTTGGCTCCCAGCAACCTGTTGCAAAAAGAAGGTTGAAGAAATGATATAGACATTTTTAGATCTCAATTTCATGTCTTATTATTTAATACAAATAAAGACAGATTAATTACTTAATTATGATTTATATCTCTCATTATCTTTAAGAGATTTTCCATTTCATTTATATTAACACTTACAGAACTATGGTTTTGCAATTATGTTAGCATACCACTGAACTATTTATTTTACTTTACTTATTTTTATGGCAGCCCATCTCACAACAGTGACTCTGAGTACCATATAAAGTTACAACAATTTACCAATCTAAACCACAACACTCAAGGTCAACATCATCCCAATTAACTTTTTTTTAAATTAAATGTTAGGGCTCATCTAATCTTCTGACATTGGCTAACAGGGCCATCTGGATCTCCAGAGGATACCATTCCACAAGGCATATGCTGCTCCAAAGTCAGCATCATTCATGGGTCAAACAAGATGACATCGCTTGATGGATAGGACCCAGGATTAAGCTGTGTTTTAAGGCACCATGTGCTCAAGCAAATGGAAATCAACCTATTTGCTAAAAGGAAACCTCAAAAGCCAGACTTGAAACAACATTTGGAACAATACAGGTAATGCACACCATGGGAGCTTCCTTCTATTTCTCCAGCAAGAATCTAAATAGTAAAAAAGGACACTATTTTTTCCCCTTTAAGTTAATGTATAAAACTTAAGTGCTTGCAAAGGACAGCTGTTTCACCACTCTTCTCACCCACCAAGATCAACTCCAGGAAATTCTGCCATACTGAAAGCTAATCTCACCTTGACTGCTGGTTCTCTAATAGAAGTAGCTCCTCAATTGTTAAAATGAATCAGTGTGGATAATGCCAAGAGTCCTTTCTCACTGGTGGAAGATGGGGAAAAGTGTTATCTCCAAATTATCTGTGTTCAGAGGACTTTGGGGGATGAAAAGCCATTAGGGCATACCTTATTGTTTGGAATATAAGACACATCTTTTTTCCTCTAAAAAGAAGCTGAAAATCTGGGTACATCAAATACAGCATTTTTTTGCCTCCCGAAACTCCACCTCCTTCACCAAAATGGCTGTGCATAGCTTTATGAAGGCTTCCAGAGAGCTCCTGGGGGCTGGGGAAGGCAGAAATGAGCCTAAAACGGGCTGTTTTTTGTCCCCCCAATCCCCAGCAGTACTCTATAAGCCTCCATAAGGCTATGCATGCAATTTTTTTGACCATAAAAATGGCACGTTTTTGCTTATTTTTGCCCCCCCTCCCAGGAGCACTCTGCAAGCCCCCCCCCCAAGGATATTCATGCCTTTTATTTGAAAAAAAACTGGCCCATTTTCACAAAATAGGGGCCGTTTTGAGGAGGTTTGCAGAGTGCAAAAAGGTGGGTTTTTTTTGCTTTTTTTCCTTTCAGAAGGCTGTTTAGTTACTTGGCAACTTTAAGATTTGTGGACTTCAATTCCTAGAATTCTCCAGCCAGCATAGTTATGGACATAGCTGGCTGGAGAATTCTGGGAATTGAAGTTCACAAGTCTTAAAGTTGCCAAGTTTGGGAACCCCTAAGTTAGAGGGATTGATGAGAATTACATTGATGAAGTGCTGTGCCAGCAGAAACAAAGTTTTAGGTGCCACAGCGATTTCCTTCTCCAACACATGGATAAATACACCTGGAAACATCTACCTACCTACCTACCTACTGTATTTCTCTCCCCCCCCTCTATCTACCTATATACCTACCTACCTTTTTTCCTCTCTGTCTCCCCCTACCTATCTACTGTATTTCTGTTTCTATTTTTTTTCTCTATCCCTCTACCTACTGTATCTACACACACTCTCTCCCTACCTACTGTATTTCTCTCTCCCCCCTCTATCTACCTATCTACCTACCTACCTTTTCTCTCTCTCTCTCTCCCTATATACCTACTGTATTTCTCTCTCTCTCTTTTCTCTCTCTCTCCCTTTATCTACCTACCTAACTACTCTCTCTCTCTCCCTACCTACCTACTGTATTTCTCTCTTTCTCTCCCTCTCTATCCCTCTATCTACCAACCTAGTTTAAAAAAAAACTTTGCCTTTTCAAAACCTGGGTGTGTTTTATACTCCGGTGCATCTTATACTCCAAAAAATACGGTAATGATATTTGAGGGCTTTCACTTCAACTGTTTTACAAACCTTCCGCCCCCCCCCCCAATGTCTTCTCTCTTGGAAGCAAAGTGAGGGGATCATATTGCTTCACTAACCCTGCTGTCATTTTTTCCTATGGTAGGGCTGTCAAACTCCTTGTCCATAGGCCAGATGTGTCCTGCACTGGCCATGCCAATGCCCAGTTTAATGAAGGGGGGGAGTCCTGATATGTCACAATGATGTGAGTTTGACACCCCTATGCTATGGCATTTGTAATATTTTGGAAGAAGCTTTCAGCCAGTGCTCAAGGGTTCACAACTAGCTTTGCCACATGCACGGGACACATGAAGCAGATCCTTCTGGCAATCACGCATGTCAGGCAAGTTTGTAAGTGACCTGAAGTATCTAGTTGAGGCAAATCGTATCACCTCTTCATCCTGAGAATGAGTGTTGCATCACCATTGCAAAGTGCCTTGTCAATGCAATTGAAAGCCACTTTACACAGAAATATCTAAACAAAGTGGGAACTCTCTCAATTTATTTACATAATGCAATCGCTATATAGTATTTTACATTGTATATAAATCTGGAGATAGAGAAAATAAAAATAAAAACTAGTCTGGGAAATCTTCCCACTTCCTGGTTTGTTTTTGTTTTGGTGCAAAGAACCAACCCCCCACCCCACCGCCATAGCGTCATATAAGGCTTCAATTTGCGTCTGAAGTAGTAGACATTTCTCTGCATGAAGCTTTTATCTCATTCATCTGCATCCTATATTCAGCAAGCTTTCAAAAAAGAGCCAATGCTGATATACTGACTAAGACAGTGTTTCTTAATGTTGACAACTTTAGTATGTGTAGTCTTCAATTCCTAGAATCTTAACATAATTCTGGGAGTTGAAGCCCACATGGCCTTAAATTAGGAAACTGGAAAAACGCTGGGCTAAAGTGTTGCACCAGAACTGGGAGAGACTTGGGTACAAATCACTACTCAGCTAAGTCACCTCCTCTTAGCATAAGTTATCTCAAATGGTTGTTACGGAAAATTACAATTTAAGATCTGAAAGAAAAAGCATTAATGAATTCATCAATAATAGGAGTAGCCATCTGGAAGTAACATGCCCTTCAAAATTACAGGTTTGAACATTTGTACGTTAACATGGGAAAGTGTCACATGTCTTTTTTCTTTTGTCTCAGGGAACAAGCTATTTTGGACCAGGCCTTTAAAATGACGCTGACTGGTCACTGCTCTGCTGTAGGGTTGAGAAATATCACTGAAAGCGATAAATGCTTATCTAATGGAATGAATATTGATAATCAAGATTTGTGTGTGTGTGTGTGTGTGTGTGTGTGTGTGTGTGTGTGTGTGTGAGAGAGAGAGAGAGAGAGAGAGAGAGAGAGAGAGAGAGAGAGAGAGAGAGAGAGAGAGAGAGAGAGTGTAGGGTGAGCCAAAAGACAGAAAATGGAAGCAGTATGTTCCCCTGGAATATATATATTCCCCTGGCTCAGCTGATCAAGGAGGAGAACCTGCGGCCTAGTGGCAATTACAGCTGCCTCACATGTAATACTTCCCAGGTTCAAATCCCAGTAAGGGTATGGCTAGCTGATGAGAGCTTGAAATAGATCTATGCTAGTCTCTCTTTATTTATTTACCAACACAAACATAACACAAACATAACACAGACACACACACACACACACACACACACACACACACACGGAAAATAGGTAGCAGACAGACAATTAAATGCATAACCCTCTGATATAATTCAAAAAAGTGGATGCTTTTAATGCCTCTTTTTAAAGTCCAGGACTCATATTCTTGATCTATGCAGGATTCCCTTACATGAAAGAGTGGGATTTCTCATTTATGATTAGCCCACGTCTACCAGTTCAGAGGAATGTACTGTGTATCCCTGGGTCTGTTTATCATCTCACTTAAAATAAATAGCCCCTGGAGGCAGAGTAGTTCCAGTTTTTTATGCTCTCCCTTTGTTTTGTTTAAAACATTCGTAACGGCCTTCTAGAGCTCCTGCACAATAATAAAATTTATGTTCTGAATGCAGCCCATTCTAGTGCACAGGCACTTAACTGCAGAAATAACCCTATTAAACTCTATTCCAAGGGAGTTTTGCTTGACATCACCGCTGCCAACAGAACAGTGCCACCCCTGCTGAGTCGCAGCTGGTAGGGCCTGAGCAGTTGACTTTATCTGCAAGGACATTAAAATAAGGAAATATTTTACTGGCAGCACAAGGCCAGGATCAGGGGCGGGAGATTGGCTGTCAGTGAGTGGGTGATCCTGGCATCAGACGGAGGAGGTTGGTATTAAGAAGAAAGTCATGGCAATGGTAAGTATAAGTGGGCATATGGATCATTTGGATGGAGGATATCATTTGGAAATCTCAGCCCAAAGCCTTTTAAATATTTCAGAACTACAAATGTCAGAGGGAAGAATACCAAGAGCAACTTTTTCCTGAAAGAGATGTTAAAGCAATGTTAATAGGGCCATCAAATCGGGTAGCAGTCATATGCATCTGGTCATTTTAAGACTCGTCAAAAAATAATGTTATGGTGCAGTAAACAATTACATCTGCTTTGCCCTACTTGGTATAGTGCAGATGGGTTTTCTTATGCTTGTCATTTTAATTTTTATTCTATTTCTTTCTACCTAAAAAACACGGAAGGTGGTCCATGGTCAAAAAGGAAATATGAAATCTGCTGTAAGCAAAGAAATAAAACCACTGTTTGTCTAATGCAAAATAAGAGTTGAGTGGCTGCATTGAATTGCAATCCGAGTTCATCTGAAAATCTGTTATCGTAATTTGCACCATGGGTAGCAGCACTTCTTCCTAACCATAGAACAAAGAGATGGGAACAGATATTATCACCATACTCTGACTTCTGCAGTGCCTATTTACATTTTTTTTCTTCAGCCTTGTCTGTCAGGCTGAGAGGAGAGAAAAGTTAAGCCCTACCTTTTCTTCACAGGTTGAGTAATATTCTAGTAGATTTTTTTTTCTCCAGGAAAGAAGAATACCAATGGATTTTTATTGCCTGAAATATCAGGAGAGAGAGAAAGAGAGTGACCTTGCTCATTTACTCTCCTACTATCCCCAAAACAGTCATATGAATCAATGCCCTCTTTCTCAAAGGCTTAGAAAATCTCCCTCTGCACCTAGACAGCTTTTGACAGGAATCAAACACCTTGTCTAAGAGAAGGTGGCCAGTTTGGACCTGTTTTATAGCAGTATTTGTTAAAGTTGTAAATGTAATCCCAAGGAAGGAAACAGGTTGATCACTCTGTAGAAGCATTCTGTTGCTTGATGGATTCAGAAACCAGTCATAGCAGGGTTCATCCCAAATGCCTATCTGCCTCCACAGAGTTTATTACTTTTTATACAGTTTTAACAAGCAAAGCAAAGAACATATAGCAACAGCATCATTATTGGGGTATTCTCCTTTATCAGAGGTAAACAGTTACTGAGTCATGGCAATGTGCTGTGCATGGCCTCTTCATAACCTTTCCTCCATCCCTACAGTTGCTTTGCTTGACTGAGAAACAAATTGCATATTATGAAGAGTTAATGCCACTGTATAGTGCCTTGGTAAGGCCACACTTGGAATACTGCATACAGTTTTGGTCGCCACGATGTAGAAAAGACGTGGAGACTCTGGAAAGAGTGCAGAGAAGAGCAACCAAGATGATTAGGGACCTGGAGACTAAAACATATGAAGAACGGTTGCAGGAGCTGGATATGTCTAGTTTGATGAAGAGAAGGACCAGGGGAGACATGATAGCAGTGTTCCGATATCTCAGAGGGTGCCACAAAGAAGAGGGAGTCAAACTATTCTCCAAGGCACCTGGGGGCAGGACAAGAAGCAATGGATGGAAACTAATCAAGGAGAGAAGCAACTTAGAACTAAGGAGAAATTTCCTGACAGTTAGAACAATTAACCTCTGGAACAGCTTGCCTCCAGAAGTTGTGAATGCCCCAACTCTGGAAGTCTTTAAGAAGATGTTAGATAGCCATTTGTCTGAAATGGTATAAGGTTCCTGCCCATGCAGGGGGTTGGACTAGAAGACCTACAAGGTCCCTTCCAACTCTGCTATTGTATTGTATTGTATAAGAGAGCCGAGATGGCACAGTGGTTAGAGTGCAGTACTGCAGGCAACTTCAGCTAATGGCTAGCTGCAGTTCGGCAGTTCAAATTTCACCAGCTCAAGGTTGATTCAGCCTTCCATCCTTCTAAGGTAGGTAAAAATGAGGAGCCAGATGCTTGGGGGCCATATGCTGACTCTGAAAAGGGCTTAGAGAGGGCTGTAAAAGCACCGTGAAGCATTATATACCGTATTTTTCGGAGTATGAGATGCACCGGAGATGCACCCAGGTTTTTAAGAGGCAATTTTTTTTAAAAAAAGTAGTTAGGTAGATAGAGGGATAGAGAGGGAGGGAAAGAGAGAGAAATACAGTAGGTAGGTAGGGAGAAAGAAATTGTAGGTAGTTAGGTAGGTAGAGGGGGAGGGAGAGAGAGAGAAATACAGAAGGTAGGTAGGGAGACAGTGTGTGTAGTTAGGTAGGTAGGGAGATAAAGGGATAGGGAGAGAGAGAGAAATACAGTAGATAGGTAAGTAGGGAGAGAAAGTGTGTAGATAGATAAGTAGGTAGAGGGATAGAGAGAGAGAAATACAGTAGATAGGTAGGGAGAGGGAGAGAGAGAGAGAGGGTAGGTAGGTAGATAGATGTTTCCAGGTGTATTTACCCATGTGCTGGAGAAGGAAATCACTGGACACCTTTGGAACAAATCTTTGTTTCTGCAGGCACAGCATTTGACCAACGTAATTCTCATCAATCACTAACTAAACAGCTTTCCTAAAGGGAAAAAAACCCCTTTTTGTACTGTGCAAAACTCCCCCAAATGGCCCATTTTTTGTGAAAATGGGCCCATTTTATTTCAAATAAAAGGCATGAATAGCCTTGGGGGGCCTTGCAAAGTGCTCCTGGGGAGGGGGGGGGGCAAAATGAGGGAAAACAGCCCATTTTTTCATGAAAACAGCCCATTTTTTGGTCAAAAAATAGCATGCATAGCCTTATGGAGGCTTATAGAGTGCTGCTGGGGGGGGGGCAAAAATTCCCTGTTTTTTGCTCATTTCGGCCCTCCCAGAAATGGAGGATTCTGTAAACAGAAAAGCCACTATCTTGTTTTACAAGGCATCATGTTTTAAAACAAAAAAAAAGTTTTCTGATAGTTGAACTTGCGATAACTACCTGCTCCTAGCAAGCTTCAGGTCAGAGTAATTTAATTATAAAGATGCATTTTCAGTGTCCCCAGGTATACTTTTCGGCAAATGCAGCATTTTTCGAGGAACTCTATAGTTGACACGAAAGGATATTGAGTCTTTCAAGAGCAATGTGAAAAAACAAGGCAATGTAGTCAAATGGAGCATTTCATTAGTGTTTGCACAGAAGGAGCAATAGATCAATAAAAATGAACCCAATAAGAAGCCCGTACACCAGAGCTGTCGGACATAGCATCATTATTACTGTCAAATTGCTTGCAGGCCATTCTTTCAGGCAGATTCTAAAACTGTGCTTCTTCACAGCATTTCTTACGCTGTGCTTCAAGCAGATTCCAGTACTGCTAGATAGATATGCTACATGAAAATTAAAGAATGAAGATTTGAAATTCAATTAATGTCAAACAACAGTGAATAAAACCAGGTTCTCACTGAAAAACAAATTATTTGCCAGTGAGCCATGGACATCTTTCTGAGTTATGAATATCCTTGAGTGACCTACATCATTTCCACATTAGCATTATCAAAGACAAAATATACAATTGAAACTAAATGAAATGTTATCTAATGCTCCACAGTATATATAGTATGCTAATATTAGTAACAAAAAGAGTAAGTAGTAATGTTGTCTTCTTAATTCATATATTACATAAGTTCCAATTGTTCTTACTATGAACCAATAAAGCAGCATCCAGATGAGGTTTATTGCCCTAAAATAAACACTGTTGCATTCATTGGAACTTAGAATAACTTCATGGTCCCTTTGAATGTACACCAATCGCCATACATTAAAATGAAATTTTGCTGCATACAGCTCTCAGAGAGTCACCAATACATAAGTATGCAAAATAAATAAATAAATAAATAAATAAATAAATAAATAAATAAATAAATAAATAAATAAATAAATACAAAGTTATGCATATACCCACATATATGACACAGAGAAACAACACAGTCTAGTTCATATGTATACAGTACATGTACATGGCGAGAAAAATGAATCTTGCGAGTTTATCAGACAGATGGCATAGGGAACAAAGCTGTTACTGTTACAAAGCTGGCAGTCTTGCTAGAGACATTTTGAAACCTCCTCCCAGAGGGCAGCAACAGAAACAGATCGTAAAGTGGGTGTGTGGGGTCTCTAACAATGTTTTGAGCTCTAAGCACATAGCACTTATAAGCAGTATCCTGAATAACAGGAAGTGAGCTTCCTATAATAATCTCAGCTCTCCTTACCACTCTCTGTATGGACTTTCTATCTGAAGCACTGCTGCCACCAAACCAAACCATGATACAGTTTGTTAAAATATTCTCAATCGTGCCTCTGTAAAAAGTGCCCAGGACAGGAGGAGAAATATGTCTTCTCCTCATCTGAAGCAGGAAATGTAAACGCTGGTGTGTATGCTTTATTAAGGATGACATGTGGAGAGACCAATTCAGATTGTTAGTGTTGTGGCCTGTCAGCCGCCGGCCCATTCAGCAGCTGAATCGGACGAGGAGGATGTGTAGGAGTCAGGATCAGCACCAGGACAACCTGGGAGCTCCGAGGGGGAAGAGGGAATGGAGCTGGCAGAGAGAGAGAGAGAGAGAGAGAGAGAGAGAGAGAGAGAGAGAGAGAGAGAGAGAGAGAGAGAGAGAGAGAGAGAGAGAGATGTAGCCTGGGCCATCCATCAGCCCTCAGATGGAGAGTCAACAGCCCCTAGGTCTGGAGGTGGTTGATGAAAAAGAGGAGGAACAGACGGGTCAAGTGCCTGTCGCGGAAGACAACTATTCAACTTCTGGCTTGCCAAACATTTTAGCCTGTGCGAGAAACTTTTTGCCAGGGCTGCCAGCATTCCTAATAAAGGAATTTTTTGACTTCACGTCAGTGGATTTGTTGTGTTTGGGGAGCTGGGTCAGAACAGCTAGTTATCTACACCAGATACTTAATCTTGTTGACCTTTTCTACAGCTACATCCTTGATACTGAGTGGAGTATGACTATGCCAGCTCTTTGTAAAATCTACAATTATCTTCTTTGTTTTATTAACATTAAAACCAGGCTACTTTTACTGCACCTTTCCACCAGAGCATTCATTTCTTCCCTTTACTAACCTTACTTGCACAACATGCTAAAGAAAAGGAAACAAATAACTAAGCACAGACTACACTTGCTTAAGCAACTGCATCTTTGTGTGGTGCGTGAAACAGCAGGCACAGATATTTCATGGTTGTTTGCGGGTTTTGTTGTTGCTGTTGTGTGTTTTTGGCTAGTTCTTGATTCATTTTTGTGCCTTCTCAAGCTTGTCACTAATTCATAGCACTGTCAAATCATAGCATATATAAAAAAGAGAAAATTAGCTGAAAATTGGCTAAACAAGACATGCGTATATTTCTTATCTTCATGATTATTTCCAGTCTTGTTTGTTTAACAAAGTATGCTTAAAAATAATCACATCTTAGTAAGAATGCACATTTATTCCTTTACTTACTCTTTTTCTCTGAAAGTACTTAGGCTCTCTTGTTTCTAAAAAAAATTAAGCAACCAAGCATGTTTAATAATTTTACTCACTGCATGCAATATTTGTACATTTAAAAAAAACAACATTATATTGTACATAATACATTTATAACTATACACATACCATAATCATTGATCAAGCACTTGGTGGACCAGGAAACGTAGTTGGTGCCATCCAGCCGACTAATAACTGACAGATTTGGACCCTGGACTTGTGCCATCTTCACCAGAGTAGGTTGTTGTGTTTTAACAACTCCTCTATAACTGTAAACCGGTATTTACACTGTGCAGTCTGGGCCCATAACTGTGCAATCTGGGCCCATAACCATTGTTAGCAACTCTGGGTTCAGAACCAGTGGTACAACTCTGGTCCCTTAACCAATGTTAGCAAACAAATGCAGAATAGTGTAATTCACCGGACAGTAAAGAGATACGTTGCACTAAACCACAAACAAACTCTAAAACATTGATAGTAAGAAAATAGTCTTTACTTGGTAGCAACTAAAATGCTTCTTCCGACTAAATCTCAAACAAATAACAGTCCAACACCAAACACAGAATTATCTCACAGTAATGCAAAACAATACTCCTTCTTCTTCTCCAACGGCAATCAGGTAAACCAGGAATCACAAAGAATCGAACAATTCCTGTTCGATTCTTTGTGATTCCAATCAGACTCAAACAGTTCTTAAAGCTACATAACTCCTTAAGAACATAGACTCATATATATTGTCAACCCAATATAAGGCTGAATATCCTAACATGTATTAGTTATATTTATATGGGTGCTCATTTCACAAACAAGTGACTGAGTGGCATACAATAAAACTAAAAATATCAATCAGTCAAATATTTATTAGAGTCAAAGAACAGTACAATTAAAATACTCAAAGCCTGTCTAGTTAAAAATTCTAGAATAAAATAATAAATAAAATATATATTTAAATCATAATTTGACAGTCTTTCTATCAGATGCACATAAGCAAGAGCACAACCTAAGCTATAAAGTAATACTAGTAGTTAAGGCCAATGGTTATTAGATACTAAAATACAACAGGGTGATAATATCAAAAGATTTGGTGCATTAATTATATAAAATATTTATAATAGATTAGTCATCAAATTCTGGCAAATCTTTACTGCTGCTGTGCAGAATCTTGCTATCTGTGCTGTGATATGATCGGTTCATCTTTAAGCAAACACTAGAAATAAACAGTATTGGAACAACCATGATATCTATTAATTATCAAGAAAATAAATTTTGTTTGAAGGTCTCTATGGAAAGAGCAGCGAAGAAGAATGTATCCAGAAGTTTCCACCTCTCCAGAATCACAGGGAGAGATTCTTTCAGCCAGTGGTATCCCTTTATATTTGGTATCCCTTTATATTTGCCATCCAGGACAGCTGAGGGAAACACATGACATTGTTCAAACAAAAAGGCTTTCTGATGATTTGCTATCTCTAACTGGCTAAGATAACCAGCAGGGATGGCAGTATTTTTAATAGAATCTGGAGCCAGAAACCATGGAGGTTTCTCTACATTCACTTGTCTTTCTAGGTCTTCCACCCTTTGTCTCAGATTTGTTTTGCCTGGTCATAGTCCAATTTAAATATTGAGGAAGGAGAAAAGCCTAGTTCAACAAGGCAGCAGTCTTGATCCACGAAGAGGAGAATTTATTTTGGAGGATTAATGGTGCAACACCTTGTGGGAAGAAATTAAGTTTTAGCCAAAGATTTAAAGAAGCTATACAGATTCTCGCTTGAATTTCTATCAATCCTTGGCCAGCCAAACAGCTAAGCTGTACATCCCAAGGCATTCTTGTTTTAGTGTACATTATTGTTAATGCTGCAGTCTGACCATCAGAAATTTAAAACATATAATATGTTAGTAGGAATGTATAGAGCAGTGCTTTTCAAACTTGTCGTATTTAAGATGAGTGGACTTCAGTTCCCTGAATTCCTCAGGCTGCATAGAGGATCAACTTAAAACACAAGTATGTTGCATAAATAAATATTTATTCATGAGACCCATCTCTATTTGTCTTTACATATACTATATGCTGTATGTAAAGCATTGATCAATATAAATGAAAATATCTGCTGAAATTACTACAAAAAAAAGTACAAGTCTCTCTATTTTCAGAGAGAACAACATTCACTTAACATAAAGCTGCATATACTTCAAATATTTAAAAGCACAATTGTCCAGGAGCACTGGAAGAAAAATAAAAACATCAGTGCATGCTTTTTGCATACTGTTTCAATATATATATATGTTTACTTATTTCCTTTTAAAAGACAGAGATATGTAAATAAAATGCTCAAGTGGTGAGCAACTATGTGCCTATGATATAAAATATCAGAAGATCTGACTCAGAAGATCCAACAAGAGTGCTCTCCAAGCTTGTAACTCTTTTTTGCAAGGAGAATGATATCATTAAAACTTTTCTTAGATCTTTATAAGATCTGCTTTAGAGAAACAAGGCATTAAAGATTCTGTCTTCCTTCTTATCCATATTTGCTTCCCTTTAGTATTTCTTTGGTTAGATCTTTCCTTTGAATTTGATAGCCTACTTCATCTTAAGCAACTGTGATTATCCTACAGTAAAAAGAATGATTGCCTGGTACTATGATGCGTAGGCCAATAAAAAAAGGTTCTTTGTGTTGAATGCAATCATACACTACGTTAAGTTTTCAGCCTATCAAGCCATTTGTTTCCCTGCAAACTACACAAGTTAAAATTATGCCCCTGCAGTGGGGGTTTTTTATGTGCTTTTATGATGAATGCCCTGCAGATCCCATTAAGAATATTCTATTTCCATAAAATGTGTAGGAGGAGTCTTTTTTTATTTTAAAATCTTCACATTTGTTATATTTTAAAATGAATTCCTTCACTGATATCTGCATAGAGAAAAAACAAACTTTTGCCAAGCACATTTTGTGTATAATAGCTAGCATTTGTTATGATAATAATAGCAGTGATGCTTTAGAAAGAAGTTGGTTACTAATCAAGATGTGAAAATTAGCCCTAGTTCCACTGTTTCTTGAACTTTTTTAAGAATGTTAATTACTATGATTTAATAACATGATACCAGTGAAGGAATGCCCTGTCAAAATGTAAGAACTTGTGGGTTTCAGGGTCTTGATACATCCCAAGATATGGTTTAAAGTGGTCCAGAGTCAAAGGAGGGATAAACTCTTTTCCAGAAGGCAAAGAGACAGCAGGGCTTAAAATCTCTAGTAGGCAAGAAGAGAACAAGGGTACATCCCTTCTAGCAATTCACATATTTAATATTTGTGTAGCCAATTGCTTTGGTCCTGCAAGATCTGTCTATAGGCATGCTATAAAAAAAAAAGAATACTCAGAAAAATCCCACATGTCATTCTTGGTTCCTTGGTCCTACATTAATTTGCAACTCTGAAATTCAATTTTTTTTATTATTATTATTTTTCCCATTTCAAAAAACATTCATTGATATACATTCTTATAAATACTATTTAACATTTATCTATTCATCATTAACCTCTATACACATTCTTACATATATACTATATGATACAGTTTGGATGGCTTTCTTGCCACCCCGTGTCTCCATCTTATTTTGTAACAGCCTCACTCCTACTTTCTCAAGCTCCCTTCTCTGCCTTCTTGTTTCCTCCTCTCATTTTTCCTCTCTTCTCCCTTTCCCCCCTCTCTTTCCTCTCTCTTTCTCTCCTCTCTTCTTTCTTATCCTCTCTCCTACTCTTAATTCCCCACCCTTACTTTTTCTACTTTACCCTTTATTCCGTTCCCTCTTCGTCTCTCCTCTTTCCATTGTTGCCTTTGCTTGTTTATTTTCTCTGATGGGTTCTGGGGGTGGCGTTTCAATGTTCCAAACTTAATATATATATTTTCCCTTAAAATAAGTTTCTATTAAACAATAATTCACATAAACATTGAACAAAGACTGAGGAGTTTAATACCTCCTCCAATTTTAGTCTAATTCATCCCAAGCTAATAGGTCTTATACACATTTTACAGTCGTCTTATAAATCCCTAATTCTCAATATTTCTCCTACACTTCTAATAATAGCTGTTTATTAGAGTTTATATAGAGAAAAAGATTCAAAAACAATTATTAACTAAATCTTAACCACTACTCCCATTAAAATCCGACACTCTGTTTCCCAGCCATAGATACCAGAAATCCCAACTTTTATTAAAAAGCGATTTGCTTTTCCCTTTAAGAATATGTGTCTTCCTGTCCGCTTCTGCACATAGTAGAATCTTATCCAGGACCTGTTGGTTCGTTGGGATTTCCTTTGACTTCCAGTATTGCGTGTATGTCGTGCGTGCCGCTGTTGTGATGTGTATTAATAAGTACCATGCATCTTTAGGTACTTCTCTTGGCTTTATCCCCAACAGAAATATAACTGGGTCCAATTGAAAATCAAATCCTGTGATTTCTAACAACCAATTTTTGATAGTAGTCCAGTACCTTTTAACCTTTGGGCAGGTCCACCACTGGTGAAAGAAGGTACCCCTGGCAGAGTCACATTTCCAACATTTGTCAGATGTAGCAGGAAACATTTTGGAAATCCTTGCTCCCTCTTCCCAAGTTTTCATGGCTCCTAGGAGTTCTTCTTGCTTCACCAGCCAAACTGATGGTTGTTTTCTCTCATAGAAATTGGACTGCAAACATTCTATCAGCGTGTTTCCTGAGACAATCATTGAGCAGTGTGTGTCATTCTTTTCCTCTAATATTCTTAAGAAATATAAACCTTGCATGATTAAACACTGAACTGAATAGGATTACAATGAGTATTATTTCACATGATTTGATTTCCAAAAGGTGTAGGAGTGTGAAGATAGAATTTGTCAACTGTGATCCAAATAAAAGCATAATTACTTTAAGGTAGCAAAGCAATTTTTGGAAGAAGAAAAAAAAACCTGCATTCCTAGCATTTATCTGTCTGTGACAGCCTATCTATCTCTGCTTATAATGGTTCTAGGTATCTTACGAAATTAAACTATATAAAACAAACCACAAAACACAGTAGCAAAGGCATGTATTAAAATAGGAAGGGACAAATGGGGACCTTTCCTTCCACTCAAAGTACGAGACAATAGAGCGGTTGCATTGTATGGACAGAAAAAAGAGGCATCTTAAATAGAGCCATGGTTGTGTAGTGGTTAGAATGAAGCATTGCAGGCTAATTTTGCCAACTGCTAGCAGTTTGATTCTTACCAGCTTAAGGTTGACTCAGCCTTCCATCCTTCCAAGATTGGTAAAATGTGGAACCAGATTGTTGGAGGTAATATGATGACTCTATAAACAACTTAGAGAGGGCTGTAAAGAACTACGAATTGGCATATGTCTAAATGCTATTGCTAATAAATTCACTCTAAATAGGGCTTTATGCCAGGCACAGAAATTCTTTAATAGCTTTCTTAGTTTGGAAATGGTTATATCAGTTAAAAAAAGGAGACTCTTGCTTCCATTTTTCACAAAGGAAAATAAAAATTTCCAGTTAAAAATTTCCACTGAGATGATTGCAACTGATCCTTTTTGCAGTACTGCTGGCCACTACCAAGATCACTACGGATGAGGAGCAGTACCTGAAAATAAAGGCAGCATAAAGACAGCGCCAATATTTTGGAAGCTAGCATGGGAGAAAAAGCAGATACCTGAGCAATAAGGAAGATAGCTGAAAAGGGAAACAAAGAATAAATCAATTAACAATTAATTACTTCATTAGCAATTGATTAATTAATCAATTAGGGAAGTGCACAGAAGATGTTTGCTTAGCAGCATAGGCTATAAAAGCTCTGGAAAAGAACACAAGCCAAATGCTTCTTATGTGATAAGAACATTCTGTTCTCTTGGTGCTTTGCCAGGTCTAGTTGGTAATATAAGTAAGTGTATGTGTGAGTTTGGCTAAACTGATGGAATTTTATTGTTGTTAGAATTTAGTGTCCTTATTACTTGTTCCAAGCACCTAGTTAAATTGGAATTCCAAGCGAAAGTCAGGACCGAGATCTCATGTGTACATATTTTCCCTAAATAAATTCTAAGGCTTACACATATTTGCAGCTATTTAGGGGTACAGATCAAAGCAAGTGAAAAAGTTGGGGAGCACCTAGCTCAATGGGAAGCATTAGGGAAGAGTGACCATAACTGAGCAATCTAAAAATACAAGGGAGGGTTAGATTCTGGTTACACTCTGTCAGGGCGTGGATGGGAAGGGACAGACTCAGACTCAACCCGTCCAAGACCGAGTGGCTGTGGTTTCCGGCGTCCCGGTACAACCAGTGCACTCCATCACTGGCCATTGGGGGTGAACATCTAGCCCCAGTGGATAGGGCACGCAACTTGGGTGTCCTCCTGGATACCCGGCTGTCCATGGAAGATCAAGTGACGGCCGTGGCCAGGGGGGCGTTCTACTAGGTTCGCCTGGTACGCCAGTTGCGTCCCTTATTGGATCGGGACGCCCTTCACACGGTCACTCATGCGCTCGTGACATCCCATCTAGACTATTGTAATGCTTTCTACATGGGGCTTCCCTTGAGGTGCACCCGAAGACTACAGCTAGTCCAGAACACGGCCGCGCGGGCTGTCCTGGGAGCCTCTAGGTTCTCCCATGTAACACCACTCCTGCGTGAGCTGCACTGGCTGCCTGTGGCCTTTCGGGTGTGCTTCAAGGTGTTGATTACCATCTTTAAAATGCTCCATGGCACGGGACCTAGTTACTTGCAGGATCGCATTCCGCCTCATACATCCCTGCGGCCGATCCGCTCCCACAAAGAGGGACTTCTCTGGGTGCCGTCCACTAGGCAGTGCCAGCGGGTGACGCCCAGGGGAAGGGCCTTCTCTGTGGTGGGCCCGACCCTCTGGAATGACCTACCCCCCAAACTTAGAACAACCACGGACCTCTGCTCCCTCCGCCAAAAGTTAAAAACTTTCTTCTTTCATCAGGCCAGCCTGGCCTAAAGAATCCGATTGTAGCCTGTAGTATAAATTGAGATTGTTTTAATAGGGATAGTAGGGAATAGTTTTAAGGGTTTTAAAGGTTTTAACATTTTAAGAATTTTAGCACAGGATAAATTATTTAATTTAATTTTAAATATTGTTATTGTTGTATTTATATATGTTTTTAAGTCCTGTGCACCGCCCCGAGTCCCTGCGGGGAAAGGAACCAGTCTATAAATCAAATAAATAATAATAAATAATAATAATAGGGCCAATTATATCCCAGTATCAGCACCAGTGGGCATATAGATCTTTTGAACAAGGTGATAGACAAATTAACACAGATGGGCCATGCACAAAAATAACTGTGCAAGGTAACAGCTGCTCTGTCTCCTGGTTCCTTGTTGACAAGTATGATGGAAGTCCCAAAATGTTTCAATCTTCACTGATCAATGTGAATTATACATTTCCTTGAGACCAGGATAATTTCCCATAGTTTATTTGTGAGTAGATACATATAATTGGCCTTTTTAATCACAGGTGTTGCAAACTGGGCAATCCCCACAACAGAATGGCTCAAATATAAATAAGTACATTGGCTTCATGATCAGACTGAGAGATACTTTCAGTGATTCACCAGAGAGGCCACAGACAGCTGCAAAACGTAACATGTAGAATAAGGGAATTGTTAAATATGGGCATATGTGCCAAACTATTAACTTTTTACTCAGGGTGTAGGCTGGAATGAGGTTGCCTTGGAAGATCAATTTAAGGGGAAGCCTATATGAAATATGGGATGTACTATTTGATAAAATACACCAGATATCTTAGAAGCACCAATCCAACTTTGTGTGGTTATATGTGGAAGGCTTGAAAATCTGCAACAGACCACGGATGAGAAGAATACCACTATTCTCTACGTTCCCTCTTTTATCTTTTTTTTGTCCGTTTATCAAAACTTTCAGATGTCAAATCCAGGCAGGTAGGAGCCTTTCCAAATGTCCTCACAGTACTACAAAGGGAATGGCTTCCTAACCATAGCTCACATTTCTACCAAGCTGGAAAAGAGCTTTAAATTTGGCTCTCTTTCCAATTCCTCATGCATCAGCAGGACATTTCTTCTTCCTTACTTTCCAAATACTCCGATTATACTGATGGAAAAGATGAGGACAAACTTTGTCCTGTGACCCTGATTCTGTAATTGTATTATAAATCTGATTCCAGGAGTTACTTTGTCCTAAATGCAATTTCTCATGTTGGCGAAGGAACTAGCCTAAAGGAATTTGTGGATGACAACATCTGCATAAAGTATTTATTAACTTCTCTTTCTTCCTAGTGAATGCTCTACATTTTTCTTCTCAAAAAGGGTAATTCTTCATGCCTTTTAGATTTCCAAACTCTATTATGAATAGAATAGAATGAATAGATCTTTTACCTTTTGGATTTCAGGCTTGCCACATATTCTACTATGGAACCCTGATATAGAATTCACTATCCCCTTCCCTCACTGCCAAACAATTAAATGCCCACCAATGCATATATTTTATCATGATATATTTCAGTAGGAGCTTATAACCATCTGAAGGAAGCCATGAATATTCATTCATTCATTTAAATATTCATAGTGACTCATCTCATTTAGTGACTTTGAGCAAAGTAAGTAATAATCAAGTATAAAAACCATTAGAACAACCAATTTAAAAAACAAAAAAAAACAAAAAACAAAATGGCATGAAAACATACAGAGAGTGCATTCAATCAATCATCATATAACCATCTAACAGGCTTGAGATCCCCCAGAGTGATTGACAGACCCATATTTTAAGAGCCTTCTGGAAGGCCAACCTCCTTTTGTGGAGAGTGATGTTCCACAGGACAAGGGTCTCTGGCAGACTATTTAATTGCTTTTGATGCAGGTTCCGGAAAAAATTGAATTGTGGTAAAGTAATTTAGTTTATCTTGTAGCTTGTCAGTATTCAGCAGAGGTACAAATCATATTTTCCAAGAAATCTAGGAGAAGGGTTTGTTAGTCTATTTGGAAAGTTATTATGAATAATTTATTTGGAAAGTTCGGTGTAACAGCAGAAAGTAAGTAAGATGACCTTGATGGAGATTTGTACGCTTTGCCACCAAAGCAACGAGAGGAAAACTTATATTATGATTATATTATTACAAAAGGTGAAGATAGGAATAGAACTTAGACTTATAGTGCTATAGCTTCATACCATCTAGCCGGCCTAGCGTAGCCCCCTATACTGAGTTTTAGATAGTTTTTAAATTTGGGAATTTTAATCTGGTTTTAGCACAGGTTCTATTGAATTAGTTTTTTTAATTTTATATGATGTTTTGTATGTATTTTAATTTTCCTGTGCGCCGCCCTGGGTCCGTTTGGAGAAGGGCGGGGTATAAATTGAATAAATATATACTGCTTTACAGTCCTCCCTAAGCAATTTACAGAGTCAGCATATTGGTCCCAACAATTTGGCTCCTCATTTTATGGACCTTGGAAAGGTGGAAAGCTGAGTCAAACTTGAGCTGGTCAGGACCGAACTGCTGGCACTTGACAGAGTTAGCTTGCAATACTTCATTCTAACCAATGTGCCACCACAGTTCAGTGTTCTGAAAGGCCTCAGAGAGATACCTCCCTGATTAACATGAATGTAAAAATGGTAAAGATTTTATGGCACAACCAGGTTTGTAAAATTGTTATTATAACCAATCTCTTCAATCTATAATTGTATTAAAGTTAATAAACATAGTAAAAACTAATATAAAGTAAAGTAGAAGAAAAAAATAAAAATGAAAGTTCAGGGGAGTAGGAAAAAGGAAAAAAGAAAAGAAGAAAAGAAAAAGGCAACTAAGACAGCAATAAAGTAACAATTTCCAATCTTTACCCCACCAAAGATAAGCTAATATAATAACTTTTCACTATTTTTAAAGTTGGAAATTAAAAAAATCTTCTTCCTAAAACCTATTATTTATGTGCAATCCTGAACTCATTTTTTTAGTCTTGCTTCAGCAAAAAATCTATTAGGAGCTGCCAAACATATAAAAATGATTATACATCAGTGATCAAATCATCCAACTTTATGTTCTGTCTTTCTGCTATTCACAATCTTAATAATTCCAGTGGTGTCACAGGAGTTGTTCTTTCATCAACTTTTGGAATTCAAGAGGAGTCTTCAAACCTTTTACCAGTATCATTCAGGATTTGTTATCATTCAGCTAATTTCCCAATATCAGCCTAGTTCTATTTCAGTTGTTTCCCAGAAGTATATTACACTTGTTTTCATTGTTATTATTAATTTATTATGTATTAAATTTCTACACTGCCTATCTCACCTAAGTGACACTCTGCAGTTTTTCAAATCTTACAGCAAAAATTATTAACATTCCAAATGTCTCTGGTCTCCAATTCATTTAAAGCTCTCTTAAATCAGAATCATCTTTTCTTTGCTTTTTTGCCAATTGCATACTATTTTAAATTTTTAAGTCTCTGTTTAACATTTCTTAAATCCAAAAAGAAAAAGGTAAAATTCACCTGGTAGCAAATATCTATGAAGTGATTAAATTAAATATTTCCAGGTGTGATTAGCAAAGTGAGTTTGGCTGCCTTAGTATTCTTATTTAAAGACTCTACTACTCCTGAGATGTTAACTTCCTTGCATCCTGGCACTCATATTCACAAGAAACTGCTGTTTTATGGGTTTTCATGTGAGGAGTTGCCATTCAGAACACTTGTGGATGATCTCTCATTCTTTCCTTCTTTGGAGAACTTTGAAGAATCATTCTACTCACCAATCTTTCATTCTATGTAGCAGTCATTTTCCACTCATTCATAGAGATGTCTTCAGTCAGCCGTGACTCACATTAGAAGTCAATCTCAATAAACACAGATTTAGCTTTCCCATAGTTGATTTCTTTGTCAGATCTGTCTAATAGAGCTGGCGGTAATTTTTACTAGTTTTGACAGTATCATTTGAAATACGCCTCTTGATCCCCCTTGTGTTGAATTATCTGGGTTACCACATTTATCTTAAGGGCATCCATGTGGATGATGCCAAAAAAGAATCTATTATCTCATAGTATCTAACCCCTTGGAACATCAAGTTCAGCATCTAGGGGCACTTGATATTTTTACTACCAATTTATTCCTGATTTTGGAGCATTTTAACACTGCCTGCTAAGAATAAAGCCCTGTTCAAGTAGGATTCTAGTACTCAACAAAGGTTTATTTCAGAAGACCTCCTAGCCTCTCTTCTGCCATCCAGAATGCCTACAAACCAAGTTTATTGAAATGGATGCTTTTGATTTTGTGTTTAGAATGATCCTTCTCTAAAGAGAAATCAGTAGTGCAGGTAGTCCTTGACTTACAAAAGTTCATTTAGTGACCATTCAAAGTTACAACAGCACCGAGAAAGGTGACTTATAACCTTATTTTCACACTTACAAGTATTGCAGCATCCCATGGTCACATGATCAAAATTCAGATACTTGGCAACTGACTCATAGTTATGATGACTGTAGTGTTCGGGGGTCATGTGGTCCCCTTTAGTAACTTTCTGACAAGTAAAGTCAATGGGGAAGCCAAATTCACTTAACAAATGATTCCCTTAACAACGGTGGCAAGAAAAGTCATAAAATGGGACAAAGCTCATTTAACAAATATGCCACTTAGCCACAGATATTTTGGGCTGAATTGTGGTCATATGTCAAGGACTACCTGTATATCTTTAGTCTTTTCCTTATCTCTGCAGTAAGAGGTAAATAGAAATTAGAGAAATTAAGAGTAGGCACCTACTCTTCATAGCAATATTATATGCAGTTAGAGAAATGTTGCAAATATATATGCAGTAAGAGAAGTGTTAGGATGAGGTATTCATTATTAGAGAGAGACAAATACTCTTCACAAGCCCCAAAAAAATCATGCATCTGTCTTACTAGAAGGAAGCTAGCTGTATATTCTGTTAGTGGAACTGGATTGAGGAAAAAACAAAATTAACTGGTGCTGTTAAGTTTGATCTGTGAAGTAGCTCTTCCTCACAGGACAAGGAAAAACCCAATGTGCATGGAATTTAAATTTTTATTTTTGTTTTCTGAATCATTGTTATAGCACCAGTGAGGAACAAAGTATTCTTAAGTTATTACTCACCATAATTAAGTTTACGCCAGCTTCCCAGGACCCATGAATTTAGAATATCCCTGTTAAACATGGTTTTATGATTGTTGTTGTTATTAGCTGCAAAGTTGTGTCCGATCCATTGTGACCCCATGGACAACATTCCTCCAGGCCTTCCTGTCCTCTACCATCCTCTACCATCCATTTAAGCTCACACCAACTGCTTCAGTGAATCCATCCAGCCACCTCATTCTCTGTCGTCCCTTTCTTCTTTTACCCTTATCTTTTCCAGCATTAGGCTCTTCTCCACTGAGTCCTTCCTTCTCATTAGGTGGCTAAAGTATTTAAGTTTTATCTTCAGAATCTGAGCTTCTAAAGAGCAGTCAGGATTGATCTTCCCTAGGACTGACCGGTTTGATTGCCTTGTAGTCCAAGGGACTCGCAGGAGTCTTCTCCAGCATCATAGTTCAAAGGCTTCAATTCTTTGGTGCTCAGCCTTTCTTATGGTCCATCTTTCCCAGCCATACATTGCAAATGGGAAAACCATAACCTTGACCATGTGCACTTTTGTTGCAGGGTGGCATTTTATAATAAAGAACCATAAACAGTGGAAGTCTTTGTTTCTAAGATAGCTTCTTTTTTTCAAAAATACATTGAAATGGGGGGGGGGGGGGTTGTTGCTTAGCAAAACAACTTTTCCCTTTGTTTTCCTAGAACATAAAAGCTTTTAAGATTTAGATTTCCTCCCCCAAAGGTATATTTCCAAAAGTAATGATAAATGTATCATGACATTTTGAAATAAATGACAGTGCATAGTCAAATGAATTAGCTGTTAGACTTGTACTTGGTTATAAATAATTGAACTTTGTTCAGTGAATCATTTGATTTGAAGAGGAAGCAGAGAAATTTGATTCAAAGCACTGAATACTTCAAACCATGCCACTAGTGAGAATATGGAGATAAACATGTCCTCCCCACACAGGTAAAAGAATAGAATAGTATATCCACAGTTTTTTGGGAAAACTCTTAAAAGTCTAGTGGAGGTCCACCAATTGTTACACAAGTTGATTTTCACAAATAATTCCATCCAGTGCCAAACCATATAAGTAGAAATATTTGAATCTCTGCCACATAAGCCATTGTTTAACCATCCCACAATTCTAGAAAGAGAGAATACTTTGTAAGGACTCCACTAGCAAATTCTAATTTTTGTAATCATAAGGTCTTCGTTACCTATTCCATGTTTCTCAATATATTCCTCAATTTGTGTTTTAGAATTCATGAATGTGTGCCTAATCCTTTAAAAACATATTCTTGTCTCTGGCACTTAGAACTATAAAGGAGATGGCTGGCTGGCAGCATTGATACTCCATGCCAAACAGCAAGTTTAACTGGTCAACTGCTCAGATTAAAGTTCATGGATGCTTGAGAATTAAATAGGATTTTGAAAAACCCATAACAGCTGCCTGGCATGCTATCAATAATCAGATTAAATGAAGAAGACAGAACAAAGCAATTAGAAGGATCAGTGAGCACTAACTTCAAGTTGTCTCTATATGATTCTAAGGAACAAGGGCAAAACAAGAGGCTGACAGATTTGCTATAGACAAATCTTATATGAGCTGCTCAGAATAATATCTAAGGTCTTTATGTTTTGCTTACCAAGTCAATGATCAACTAGCATAATAAGAAAGCAATATAATTCCATGTACAAAGAATGGAATGGAATGGAATGGAATAGAATAGAATAGAATAGAATAGAATCACAAGGAATTTAATTCCATTGCAGAAGCAACCACTGTAAATGCAAAGCAACAGGATAATAATCATAATAACTATGCTACCAATAAGAATGGGTATGTGATGACTTGAGGCATGGCAAGAAAGCAACACAACAAGGGAACAGGCCTAACTCCCCTTTATTGCTCCAACTGTGCCCCGAAATGTTCCCACATTCACTACAAGTCCTGGAGCAAAGCTCTCACATGCACTTTCATAAGCCTCTGGCTGCAAGTAGTCCAATAAGCCAGGTTAGCCCAAACATTAACCAGGGCCAGCAGTCCAATAAGCCAGGTTAGCCCAAACATTAACAAGGGCCAGCAGTCCAATAAGCCAGGTTAGCCCAAACATTAATCAGGGCCAGCAGTCCAATAAGCCAGGTTAGCCCAAATATTAACCAGGGCCAGCAGTCCAATAAGCCAGGTTAGCCCAAATATTAATCAGGGCCAGCAGCCCAATAAGCCAGGTTAGCCCAAACATTAACCAGGGCCAGCAGTCCAATAAGCCAGGTTAGCCCAAACATTAACCAGGGCCAGCAGTCCAATAAGCCAGGTTAGCCCAAACATTAACCAGGGCCAGCAGCCCAATAAGCCAGGTTAGCCCAAACATTAACCAGGGCCAGCAGTCCAATAAGCCAGGTTAGCCCAAACATTAACCAGGGCCAGCAGCCCAATAAGCCAGGTTAGCCCAAACATTAACCAGGGCCAGCAGTCCAATAAGCCAGGTTAGCACAAACATTAACCAGGGCCAGCAGCCCAATAAGCCAGGTTAGCTGAACAGTAACCAGAGCAAGAAGTTCAGCGAAGTAGGCAAACTGGCAAGCCCTACAAGACAGAGTACAGCAATCTCCACGCTTTGGCAAGTGCACACGAGGCTCCACAGATTCAATGCTTGTTTCCGACAAATGCCCCTCCCACTGGCACCTCCTTACATCTCAGTCCCCTGTGTGCCTTGTGAAAGGGGACAGTGTCCTCTCCTCCCTCGTAGCCAGCTCAATCTGCATTGATCTTGACATCTCTCTTCCCTCCTTGCTTTTGGATCAAGAGGGGGTAGTCCTCGCTCTTCTTCTGAGTTTTCCCTGTCTGCAGACCTCATGAACTCAGAAAAGCCTTGCCTGGACTGCCTCTGCCCTTCCTCTGATTCATCTAAGGCAGTGGTGTCCAAACTTTTTTCAAAGAGGGCCAGATTGGATGAAGTGAACATGGTGGAGGGCCGAACATTTTTCCGAACATTCTTTGAACCATTACAATTAAATGCAAATAAATTATTTTATGCCAAGTTAATTGCAAATGACATACTTTTCATTTCATAACATTAAGATCAACTGACAGTTGAGTTTTCACAATGTATTGAAAATAAATTTAAAAAAAACTTACCTACCTCTTTCTCTCTTTCTTCCTCTCTCTCTCTCCATTTCTCTCGCTCTTTCTCTCTTTCTTTCTTTCTCTCTCTCTCTTTTTCTCTTTCTTTCTGTCTCTCTTTCTTTATCTCTCTCTCTTTCTTCCTCTCTCTCTCTCTCTCTCCATTTCTCTCGCTCTTTCTCTCTTTCTTTCTCTCTTTTTCTCTTTCTTTCTGTCTCCCTTTCTCTCTCACTCTCTTTCTCTCTCTTTCTTCCTCTCTCTCTCTCCATTTCTCTCTCTTGCTCTCTTTCTCTCTCTCTCTCTCTCTTTCTCTTTTTCTTTCTCTTTCCTTCTCTTTCTCTTTCTTTCTTTCTCTTTCTCTCTTTCTCTCTGTCACTCTGTGTGTGTGTGTGTGTGTGTCTGTCTGTCTCTCACTCACTTAATCAGTCTCTATCTGTCTCTCCCTCCCTCTCTCTGTCTCTCCCTGTCTCTGTGTGTGTCACTCTCTCTGATTCTCTCCCTCCCTCTCTCTGTATGTCTGTCTCTCCCTCTTTCCCCGTCTGTCTCCGATTCAATCCGATTCCAATTCATTCTCTATCTGTGTCTCTCTCTGTCTTTCTCCCTCCCTCTCTTTCTCTCTGTCTCTCTCTGTCTCTCTGTCTTTCCCTCCCTCCCCTTCTGTCTCTCTCTGTGTCTGTCAGTCACTCCCTCGCCACTCGCAGCGGGCGAGGGAGCAGGCGGGGTGAACACCCAAGGCTACCGTCATCTTAAGCATCACCGAGGCTGTCGCCCGGCAGGGGCGTCAGGCAGGGAAGCCGGTCGCGTCTCCATCGCGTCTCCCTCCGGCAGGCACCACGGCTTACGTTCTGAGGCCGCGCGTCCGTCTTCCCTGCCTGACGCCCCTGCCGGGCGACCTTGTGCGGCGGGAGCTGCATGTTCTGGGGCTGCGTGGCTGGGAGGGAGGTGAACGCGCCAAGCGGACGTTCTGGGGCCGCGCGTTCACCTCCCTCCCAGCTTCGCAGCCCCAGAACGTGCAGTGATGGAGGCGCGACCGGCTTCCCTGCCTGACGCCCCTGCCGGGCGACAGCCTCGGTGGTGCTTAAGATGACGGTAGCCTTGGGTGCTCACCCCGCCTGCTCCCTCGCCCGCTGCGGGAGGAGGCGTCCGTAACCTCCGTCCACCTTCCTCCCAGCCAAACAGCCCCAGAGACAGAGGGAGGAAGGGAGGGCCACATTTACACAGAGCAGGGAGGGCTGTTGGAGGGCCGTATTAAACCGACCCCCGGGCCGCAAATGGCCCCCGGGCCTGACTTTGGACATGCCTGATCTAAGGCCAACGGGCCTATTCCCCCCCCCAAAAGGGCATGAAAAGCCTTTAGGAGGCTTGTAGAGTGCTCCCCCCCTCAAATGAGCAAAAATGGCCCATTTTTCATGAAAACAGGCCTGTTTTTTGTTTTAAAAAAAGGGCATGCATAGCCTTTAGGAGGCTTATTGAGTGATCCTGGGACTGCAGGGCAAAATTGAGCAAAAAACTGAGCCCTCTCTAGCCCCTAGGAGGACTCTATAAGCCTCCCAAAGGCTCTGCACAGCCATTTTGGTGAAGGGGGCGGGGTTTCGGGTGGCAAAAAATGCTGTATAAGAAGCACCCAGATTTTCAGCCTCTTTTCTGAGGGAAAAAAGTGCATCTTATACTCCAAAAATACGGTACTCTAGGAAATCTACAATTATTTCATATCATTTCAAATAATCATTTCATAGTTGGGGAACTGAAGGTGAGTGCTTGGACTTTTCTCATTGGTCCCATTGTCACCTTATGAAAATTCTGTTACCTTTTACAAGTCTCACATATATAACTAAAAGTAAAAAGTAAAACACACCCCAGTCCAATAGTAATGGGCACACACCATTATTCCTTCTCTATTTCTAATCATTAACATGCATTGTTTACATCAGTGGTTCTCAACTGTTTCTTCATCATGGACTCCCTTTAAATACCTTATGTGACCACATACTATGGTCACGGACCACCAAGACTTAAATCATAACATTTCTTCAAGCCTTTATGGGGGCCCCTATGATGACATCGTGACCCCCTAGATTGAAAACTTGGTGACAAACCACAGGTTGAAAACCACTGGTTTATACTGTTTCTCAAAGGACATTGGCTAACCTACACTTTCCTTGAAATCATCTTTATAGTGTATTTTTATTTATTTATTTATTTATTTGATTTGTAGACCGCACCCTCTCCCCAAAGGGACTCGGGGCGGTGCACAGGACTTTAAAAGCATATTATAAATACAACAATACAATATTTAAAATAGAATTAAATAATTTACCTGCGCTAAAAGTTTAAAATCTTAAAACCTTAAAAACTCTTAACCCTAATTCCCAGCAATCCCTATTAAAACAATTTAAATTTATATTACTATTTATAGGAGGGCAAATGAGGAGAGTAAAAGAATGAACTATATTAGGACAACAGTAATCATTTTCTTGTTAGTGATACTTAGTGTCACCCAATCATCACTAAGATGATAATGGTTGGATGTCTCCAAAAGGCATTTGAAGTTATTAATGGGGAACTTGCTTAAAACCGGGATCTGCAATATAAGAGAAAAAGGGGATCATGACATTGGAAATGTTTTGCTCAAAATCGGAAATGTAAAACAGAAATGTATCTTTCAGTTGAATCTGCATAAACTGCTTAAGTAATTTATGCATTGAGAAGCCTATTTAACTCTGCATTTCCTTTTTGTCTGAGATATCAAGTTATGCTTGTCTGTCTCTTCTTTTTTTTTCTTCCCAATTCATGTGGGATTTGCCAATAACAATCTAATGAGTACATTGAGGCAGTATTTGTATATTATGTGTGCCAATGTTCCATTTATGTAAATTAGATTGGAAAATCAACCATAAGAACAAGAATTATGAGAGTGTTAGCAAATTCAATAAGAAAGAAAACCTCATTCCCCAGTCAAAATGGCCTGGCCCACTTACAGCTTCTTTAGGACAGAGTAGTGAGCCAGTATATATAAAAAAATAACTGCTTCACAAAAGTTTGTCCATAGTTCTACAAAACCTTATTTTTGTATGCAGAAGTTAAAGAAATCAGCAACATTTCATTTGGTAGCTGTACAAGTTATTTTTCTTCTTTGAAGCAAACAGAGATTTTTACTTTTTAAAAAAAGAAAGAGAAAGACATCCAACTTCACATATTCATTTGTTAAAAGAAAGCCATGTGGGTCATTAAAGGTTTTAAGACATTAAAATGACAATAGGAGAGGTGGACTTGATAACATCACTATTGTAGTCACATATGAGATCTTCACCTCCCTTTGACAGTCCCAGATTAAAAGGTATTTGGCTGCATAATATATAGAAAATGAATGGAAAGGAACATATGCTGTGCACATTACTCTGTTTATATGCACATGGTGCACAACATCCACTTAGTTCTTGTCCAGGGTAAAAAGGTTGGGAAAGGTTCAGGCATGAAATCCTCTTACTTCGCTACTGGTTTGGAATATGCGCAGAGTGTCCATGATGATGTCTGGGTGGGTGGGTGGAGCCTCTCACCGCCGCCATTACCGGTTCACCTGAACAGGGGTGAACCAGCCAAATACCATCTCTGGAAAGGCTAATCTAGAAAGTAGCAATTATGAACAAATCAAGATCTTTTCAGGAACTATCAGAAACTTTTTGTTGGCTTATTCTGTTCTTCACATTCTTGTAAGATGCTCATGGTTTGAGATGAATTTATGTTAGTTTTCTGCTCCAAGAAATGTAGAAGAAATGTAGATGTCTCTAACTGACTGAGAGGCGTAGGTAAGTTCTTGCAGCTTGAAGATGATATCTGTACCACTGGCCACACCCACCCATTTTAGCAAAGGGAAAAAAGTTGTGCTACGTCACATGATGAAAACGTGTCGTTGCGAGTTTGACACCTCTGCCCTAGGAGATCCATGCCAAAATTAAGTGAGAAAAAAAACTATAGGTTAACTACCCTTCCCCTTCCCTTCCATTTTTTCACCTTTGCCGTTCAAGGAATTATGAGTAGAAGAACTGAAGATATATTCTTGGCTGCATATTCAGAAAATTAACAAAATTTTAAGAACAGTTTAAGTTTAAAGAAAAGAATCCCAAAAATCTGGTGGGTTTTTTTTCCTGTACTGTTGTGTCTCTATACTTTTCTCTATGAGGATAGAAAAATGAGTGTCAAGAGCAGGAAATCAGGAGTCAAGGCGGTTCAAATGAATACAGATTTATTATATCCTGTTGCTCTCTACAAGTATCTGAACTACAAATGGTCAAAGCAAATTGGCAATAGATAAGAGTCAATGGAATTCAAGATGGGCTGGACTTAAATCTCTTGTGGGCACAAAGGGACTTGAGATTGATGATGTACTTTACTCCTCCCTAGAGCTCAGCCTGGTCATTTCCTACAAGAACCTGGAAAAATTGGTCACTTTTGCTGAAAGGGTGCAAGTTAGGGGGGGGAGATATGTATATATTCTATGTGCAAAAATGAATGCACACACAAAGACACACCCCATCCCAAAACAATTAGAACATCTTTATTCAAATATTTTGTCCTAGGAATAGAGCTACTGCTTGTTAAAAGATATCAGAGGATTCCTACACCACTAGGAATCACGAAATGTTAGAATATCTTTTCATATACGTTTTCTTGGTATCTTTCATACAGGGATGTTTGCATGCAGAGAAGAAAGAAAATTCAGTAAAAGACATAATGTACCCAGAGTGAAAACAAAGAACAGAGAGATACACATAGACAAGAAGACATAATAAACACATATACGAACAAGAAAGAGCGAGAGCAAGTAGAGCAGAACTAAAGAGAACAATTAGAGCAGAAAACAAAAGCAAATAAATAATGAGATTGATCAAGGAGAAAGAATAGTGAACCTCCTTCTCCCCACATAAATTATCTGGCATCTAGTCAGTGTCCACTCTTTGGGATCACATAAATAAATAAATATTCTCCATGGCAATCCTCTACATATGTAAATTACAGGAATATCTGTACAGTATAGAGGTTAGACTTTCCCAAGTCCAGAAGGGAGATTCCACAAAAACTCATGGAGGGCTAAGATCCTGTGGGACTTTCAGATTCAGACGTACAGGTACTAGCCAATCAAACAGATATCATGGTAGTAGACAAGAACCAGAAGACCATGGTGGTGATAGACCTAGTAGTCTTAGTGACCATCTTTAAAGCGCTCCATGGCATGGGACCTGGTTACTTGCAGGACCGCCTCCTGCCACATACCTCCACCCGACCTGTCCGCTCCCACAGGGAGGGCCTCCTTAGGGTGCCGTCCGCCGGACAATGCTGGCTGGCGACTCCCGGGGGAAGAGCCTTCTCTGTGGCAGGCCCAGCCCTCTGGAACGACATGCCCCCCGACCTCCATACAATCACAGAGCTTCGCCTCTTCCCTCAGGCACTAAAAACATACTTCTTTTTTGCGGCCGGCCTGGCATAGTTGTTTTTATTACTGATTTTAGTTGGGTTTTAAATTATGTTTTACCACAGGCCAAATTTATTTAATTCAATTTTAAATCTATTTGATTGTTTGTATATTTATATTTATATTTTTATTATTCCTGTGCACTGCCCTGAGTCCCACTTGGGAGAGAGGGCGGTATAGAAATTCGATAAATAAATAAATAAATAAATAAATAAATAAATAAATAAATAAATAAATAAATAAATAAATAAATAAATAAATAAATAAATAAATAAATAAATAAATAAATAAATAAATAAATAGTGCTAAGTGACAGCAAAATCAGAAAGAAGGAAGTTGAAGATACACCAGATCTGAAAGACAAATTGGAGAAGATGTAGAAAGTAAAGACCAAAGTGGTGCCAGTGATGGTAAGAACACTCTTACCATTGAAAAGTGCCTCCAACAGTCCCTAGGAACACCATTAAAGCTCTTTGTCCAGAAATGTGCAATGCTAGAAAGAGCTAAGATCTTTCACAGAACCCTAAAATTCTCATGCCTCTGGTAAAGTACCTTAAATTTAGAAAGACAGAGACCACCAATAGGGGTGAGAAGGGAATTTTTTATATGAAAAAATTGTACTGCAGCAAAAATAGCTAAGCAATCTCATCCTCCAAGGATTCTTGAGCCAGATAATTTCCTACTTCCGTGATGGTGAACTTATGGCACGCGTGCTGGAAGTGGCATACAGAGCCATCTCTCTGGGCACGCCAGCTGTTGCCAGTTGCTCTTCCAGGTCCTGGTGCTCCTGTGTGTGTGTGCTGGGAAGCTGCTCTTCTGGTTCTCTGGTGTTCCCACGTGCATGCGTGCACACTCCTGTTTCAGCACTCAGTGCCGAAAAGATTTGCCAACACTGTCCTACTCCATACTTACTTCCTCTCCATAACAAAATAATTTTGAGGCAGAACAGCCTTTTCTTGGCAGGATATGGATTTCCTTCCATCAGATATTTATTGAGAGTACAACCTTCTCCTTTCCCCCTGGCAATGATGACATCTTTTCAATTCTTTGCTTACAGAGGAAGACATGGTGGGATCCCACTAACAAATGCTAGACAATGTTAGGAAAAGATGTCAGGAGAAAGAAGACTAAAAGCTAGAGATTACGTGTTTCTGCTGAAGAATGCAGACAACATAAAACTCCAAAATTCTCTGCCCTCTGCTATATGGAATAAACTCTAGCTATCATCTATATCAGAGATGCAGAGGCCCAATGGTTAAAGACACTTAGCTTGTCAGCTGGCATCCCGGGTTCAAGATTCGAATGCCGCACAATGGGTTAAGCTCCCATTACTTGCCACAGCCCCCGGCCACTTAGCAGTTTGAAAGCATGCAAATGCAAGTAGTTAATTAGGTACCACTTTAGTGGGAAGGTAACAGCATACCATGTACCTGAACATATAATCATGCTGGCCACATGATCACAGAGGTGCCTTCAGACAATGCTGACTCCCTCAGCTAAGAAATGGATATGAGCACTGCCCACTAGAGTCAGACATGCCTGAACACGAGAAACCTTTATCATCTATATCAGCTTTGTTGGCTGGAGAGTTCTGGGAGCTGAAGTCCTTCAGACTTAAAGTTGCAAAGGTTGGGGACCCCTGATCTATATCATTTGTACTTCTATTGATCTCTATCCATCTCTATATCTATATTTCTGTCTCAATTATCCTTCTATCTCTATCTCAAGAGCAAAACCAGATGGCTCAGATAAGGATGCCTACAGAAGCTAAGGTATAAGGGTCACATAAATTCTTTTTTAAAAAAAAAACCTGAATTATCACTTGTCTCCCAACGTTTCATTTGATACCAAAATGGCATTTATTGAACAACGATCTTACATAGCTGGGGCTTTTAAAAAACAAATATAAAAGGGTGCCAAAAGCTGTGCTCAAGATACATCTCATTATGATTTCTTTACATTTTTAAACCAATTTGTGCTTCAAGAATCAAAGAAAAGTTACCCGGAGCTTCATTCTACTTATCTCTATCCCAAAGATAGCCAATCTAATCTAAATGCACTTACACATAAAACTAACAATTTAAAAAGTATTTTTTCAAGCTTTCAAGGATGATTTTCATTGTCTTTTTGTTTAGAATAGTTAAAGGAAGCCAGCACTATTAACTCAGCATAATATTATTCCTGCTCATCCTCCATTTAATCAGATGATTAAAGGATTTTGATATATTTGTTGTTGCTGGTTTTGAGTTTACAGGTTTATCAATCATCCCCAAACCACAAGGCACAAAGTATATGATGTCCCTTCAGAAATGAAAATAATTACTTTCTTATTGGGAAATCCTGTCATGGACAAGCTGACAAAAACAAAATGAAGTTTTAATACATTCATGTCACAGTAGTGATCAGCACAGATCTACACCTCAGTCTAATGCTTCATTTCAACAACAACAACAGCGCTCCATGGCTCGGGACCTAGCTATTTGCAGGATCGGATCCTGCCTCATACATCCTCACAGCCGATTCGCTCCCACAGAGAGGGGCTTCTCCGGGTGCCGTCCTCTAGACTTTGTCAGCGGGCGACGCCCAGGGGAAGGGCTCTCTCTGTGGCGGGCCTAGCCCTCTGGAACGACCTTCCCCCCGACATTAGAACAACCACGGACCTCCGCTCCTTCCGTCTTAAACTAAAAACACATCTGTTCTGCTTGGCCGGCCTAGGGTAGTCTCCCGTCTATAGGACTGTTAATTTTAGTTAGGAATTTTAGTAGTTTTAACTGGGATTTTAGTGCAGGGATGTATTTAATTCGTTTTTATTGTATGTATGTTGTTTTTTATGGTTTTATTTGCCCTGTACACCGCTCCGAGTCCCCCCAGGGAGATGGAGCGGTCAATAAATTCAAGATTTATTATTATTATTATTATAACAACAACAACAACAACAATAATAATAATAATAATAATAATAATAACAATAATGATGTATTAATTTATAGACCGCACCCTCTCCCCCATGGGGACTCGGGGCGGTGCACAGGCAATTTAAAAATCCAAAAATACAACAATATACAAATACAAAATGTTAAAATCAAATTAAATTAACCCCTGTGCTAAAATCACTATTAAAACCCTTAAAACCCTAACAATACCCCCTAAAAATTTTATGCAATTTCATTTTGCGGCTAGGAATGTAGACATTAGGCCAGGCCGGCCTGATGGAAGAAGTGAGTCTTTAACTTCTGGTGGAAGGAGCGAAGGTCTGTTCTAATTTCAGAGGGTAGGTCATTCCAGAGGGTTGGGCCCACCACAGAGAAGGCCCTTCCCCTGGGCATTGCCCGCTGGCATTGCCTGGTGGACGGCACCCGGAGAAGTCCCTCTCTGTGGGAGCGAATCGGTCGAAGGGATGTATGGAGCAGGATGCGATCCCGCAGATAGCTAGGTCCCGTGCCATGGATCGCTTTAAAGATGGTAACCAATACCTTGAAGCGCACCCGAAAGGCCACAGGCAGCCAGTGCAGCTCACGCAGGAGTGGTGTTACGTGGGAAAACCTAGAGGTTCCTAAAACTACCCACGCGGCTGCATTCTGGATTAGCTGTAGTCTTCGGGTGCACCTCAAGGGGAGCCCCATGTAGAGAGCATTGCAGTAGTCCAGACGGGATGTCACGAGTGCATGAGTGACTGTGCGCAAGGCGTCCCGGTCCAATAAGGGCCGCAACTGATGTACCAAGCGAACCTGGTAGAACGACCCCCTGGCCATGGCTGTCACTTGCTCTTCCATGGACAGCCGGGTATCAAGGAGGCCACCCAAGTTGCGTGCCCTATCCACGGGGGCTAGATGTTCGCCCCCTATGGCCAGCGATGGAACAAACTGGTTGAACCGAGGCGCCGGAAACCACAGCCACTCGGTCTTGGACGGGTTGAGTCTGAGTCTGTTCCTTCCCATCCAGACCTGCACAGCTTCCAGACACCGGGACATCACTTCGACGGCATCGTTGGGGTGGTTTGGGGTGGTTATGTACAGCTGAGTGTCATCAGCGTACAGATGGTACTCCACCCAAAAACCACGGACGATCACACCCAGCGGCTTCATATATGTGTTGAACAGGAGCGGCGAGAGGACCAACCCCTGAGGCACCCCACAAGTGAGGGGTCTCGAGGTCGACCTCTGCCCTCCTGCCAACACAAATTGCGACCGACCGGAGAGGTAGGAGGAGAACCACCATAAAACGGTGCCCCTCAACCCCAACCCCTCCAGCCGATGCAATAGGATACCATGGTCGATGGTATCAAAAGCCGCCGAGAGATCTAATAGGACCAGGATGGAGGAGCAACCCCCATCTCTGGCCCTCCAGAGATCATCCACCAACGTGACCAATGCCGTCTCCATGCTGTGACCGGGCCAGAAGCAGGACTGGCGCGGGTCCATATAATCAATTTCCTCCAGGTGACGAGGAAACATCAAAGATGATGTTACCTTTCAAAATGATAACATTGTTCTCTTGGTTAAGGAAAACCTATCATATGACTTAATGAAGCAACTACTTCAGGTAGAGGCCCAGAGCAGATGAGAAATTGGGGCCAACATTTTTCCAGACTCGCAGTGCAGAGTTGTCATTTCAGTGGGCCTAGAAAACGCAACATTGCTGACTGTCTTATATGCCACTTGGCTACTGACATTACTGTACTCACTACTGACAGAAAAATGTCATTTTGAAGGGTCCTCAGACTAAACCATCTTGAGATTGCTGCTGTGTTTTTTTGAGCAAGAGGCTAACATGGCCACCTCATGAACTGTAATTCTGAAGTGGTAACTAAGCAGCTGGCTCTCTAAGGCTTGATAGGCAATAGTTTGTGGCTAGAAAAGAACTAATGTGATTATCAAGGTGTTAAACTGGAAAGTATATGTCACAAATAGCTGCCCAGATGTTAATTCAAACCAAAATTTTATTTCAGGGACCTATTAGACAGTACATTGGAGCAGCAAGTAGTATTTTTTTAAAAGAGAGTTAAACAATATGATTAGCATTCGGTATTGGATAACTTAGTACTTATCATTCTTTCTATCTTTTTATATCTGCCTTTATTCTAAAGGTTTCCTTAGTAACTAGGTCACCTGATCTGTTCAATTTTCTAGCAGGTGTTACTGTAGCTTATCAATAGAAAGAAACACAAAGCTGCTCTCTGCATTCTTGAACTAATGAAATTAAAATAATTTAATACAAAAGAGAGTTAAAGATTTTGGCAAATCATCCCATAAGCTAGTTTCCATATATTTCTTTAAACAGAAAGGGTCCCAGTCTAGGTGTATGTTTTGGTTTAGATTTTTTTTCTCATCATTTTTCATAAACACTGTTTTCATGTTTATGCTTGACTTCTAAATGACTTGTGATCTTATTCATAACTATATCCTCTCCAAGAACTTGATCTTGTGGGTTGTTGGGCAGGATAGTCAAAAGTGGAATAAATCTGGGATAGCTTTTAGCCCTCTTCTCAGAAATCTGGCAATATAATAAAGGTAGCACACTGTTGTAGGTATATCCCAAAAAAAGAAGCATTATTATAAGCGATGGAATTATCTGACTTTGGAAATGAAAATGGATGTTTCCAAAAGTTCATTGAATAAAAACAGATGGACAGTTTTGTAGTATCAAAGAAGAATCCCTTTTAAACTGAGACTCAATTAGAAAGAAAATCAAAGGTAACAGGGAGATCCCCACCTCACTCATAAATAAGGATTGAGGAACAAATATCTCATTTCCAGGAAACCTAGCTCCTTGCTTTTTGAAATAAAACTATCTTCTCTGCATTTGTGAGAATATTACTTTCCTAGTTGTAAGCTGCTGTAAGAAGCTTGTTTTCATCTATGAATCACTAGGTAAATCAATGCAATGCTAACATACCACTGCTGCCTCTTCAGATCAGAAAGCCTAACTCAGCGATGGTGAACCTTTTTTGGTTCGCATGCGCAGGGGGGGTCGTGTGTGGGCGTGCCACTCCCATATGTGTGCACCTCCCAGTGCACATGCACACATTACAGACGCGACCCCTCCATTTTTTGCATGCTGTTTTTGCTCTCCCCAGGCTCCAGAGACTTTATAGGAGCCTGAGGGGGGAAGCCCTCTGGAGGTTTCAGCAACCTTCAGAAGGCTTCCCTGAGGCCTCGAGAGCACTCAAAATGACGCTCCAAGCAAATCGGACGTCACTTCCGGTTTCGGCAGTGTGTCATTTTGTGTGCTCGGAGGCTTCAGGGAAGTTCATGAAGCCTCCAGAGGGCCTCCAGGGGGGGTGGGGGAGGTTCTTTTCACCCTGCCCAGGCTCCTATAAAGCCTCTGGAGCTTGGGGAAGGTGAAAAGAGCATGCAAAAAAGGGCAAATTCAGCTGTGCAGCACATGCATGCGCGCTGGCCAGCTGACAGGGCATCACCTCGCTTGCCCTGACAAATGGCTCCATGTGCCACCTGTGGCACGCGTGCCATAGGTTCACCATCACTGGAATAACCTGTTCCTTTTGTAGTTTTTCAGTCATTCAGCTATTTCTGACTGTTTAGCACCCAATGGATATAATTTTGTCATGACTTTCTATCAATAACTGCTTTGGTGACACTCCTGTTTCTCTTATCGGTAAACCTATTTATTTTATTTACTTAGAAAAGTAATATGGCTGCCCATCAAATTTTGGGTGGCTAACCATTCACAAGGGAATGTAAATATTAAATAATTCCTTTTCAAAAGATATTAGGTCAGGGTATACACAGTGAGATATGTCTATCATTTCTTAGCAAAACACAAATGTTTCTCATACAGTTCTTTATGCACAGATGTCTTTGAATCAAACCTTATTCTAATGACTTCATGAAAATTACAGTTTTGTAGTTCACCATTTCCTTCTTCCAGATTTTCTTTTAAACTTTCAATCACATTTAAAATCTCAATTTCCACATGAAGCCTATGAAAATGCACTTTTTGTTTTATGCAGTAGTGATTAACAAATTGTTGCAGAATCTATCAGATAATTCCCTTTCTTTTTAGTCTAGGGTTGTCAAACTCCCAGCCGGCGGGTCGATGCGTCATGCACTGGCCACACCCACACCCAGTTTAGTGAAGGGAGAAAAGTCCTGATACGTCATGTGATGCCACTGTAACAATGTGGGTTTGATACCTTTGTTTTAATCCTTCTGTTTGCTTTGTTTTCTAATAGAGGCTGATAGTCATAACTAAAAATACAAAACATTGCTAGTAGCTATTGGAAGAAGCTGTTCACTGATGTTCTACTGCACCATTCCCACCCCCCAAAAATAACCTATGCAAATCATTCAGCCTTTTATTCATCACCATGTTTGGCTACCCAAGTTTGTTTGTTTGTTTGTTTGTTTATTCAGATTTGTATGCCGCCCTTTCTCCCTTGCGGGACTCAGGGCGGTGAAAAGGCAATAATAAAACAACAATAAAAACATCAAATACAATAAATAGGCTAAAACTGAATTAAACCACTAAGCCTGTTCTAAAATCCCCAATAGAAACCCCTAATAAAAACAGATTAAAAGACTACGCCAGGCCGGCCACATGAAATAGATGGGTTTTCAAGGCCCGGCGGAAGAAGCGCAGGTCCGTGGTTGTACATAGGTCAGGGGGTAGGTCATTCCAGAGGGCAGGAGCTGCCATAGAGAAGGCTCTCCCCCTAGGGGTCGCCAGCCGACATTGACTGTCCAACGGCACCCTGAGGAGGCCCTCTCTGTGGTAGCAGACTGGTCAGTGGGATGTATTTGGTAGGAGGAGGTCTTGCAGGTACCCCAATCCCTTGCCATGGAGCGCTTTAAAGGTTGTTACTAACACCTTGAAGCACACCCGGAAAGCCACAGGCAGCCAGTGCAGCTCGCGCAGGAGAGGTGTTACATGGGAGCATCTAGAGGCCCCCAAAATCCCCCGCACAGCCACATTCTGAACTAGCTGGAGCCTCCAGGTGCACCTCAAGGGAAGCCCCATGTAGAGAGCGTTGCAATAGTCCAGGCGGGAGTGGGGATAATCTGAGACCAAACTGATTGAGAAGTTATTACTTTGCCAGGTGGTCAGATGTGTCATACAGCAATCCTATATATGTTTATTCAAAGACTGAATTACACATAACAAGATTTATTACAAGGAATGTAGTGCAAGGAAATTTTGTCAATTTAATCAATAAGAATCATGTTAATTGCAAGTGTTCAAAAGCAACTTTTTAGCTAATATTCTATCATAAACGCAACTTAAAGATGATTTGAAGTTCTGAAATTTAGCATAACTAAAATGTCTGATGAATTGTTTGCTTATGAAAACAATTAAGACAATATAAATCTGATAATTCCTGATTTGTCCCAATCAATCTAAAGTGCAGTGCATTCTGATCTGATCATCATCCTACAGTCTACTAGAAGGAATCAAGTCTCTTGAATCTCTTCATAAATGGTTCTGGTTCCTTTTGCCTGACAAAATCCTCATTGCTTTCTTCAGCTTCTTATATGATAAGCTCAAACTGATTGAGGGGTGTCTGGCCTTCCTCTCCATCCCATTTGTTCTTTTGCAAGTCTTCCTTCTGTGACAGCCAGTGGGCATAGGCCACGCCCACCACAGCTCCACAAAGGGGAAAAACATCGTGAAATATCACATGATGGCAGCATGACAGCAATGTGACAGCAACGTGATGCTGCAAATTTGACATCTGTGAACACTATCTGAACGACCAGATCCTGATAAGCTGTTTTGACTGTTGTTCTCCTCTCCTCCTCTGTGATAGTTTAGGGACTATAAAATGCTGATGTATTTTCCTGGTAAAGAAAAATTAGCTTCTTGCTTCAAGATGCAATCACTTTTCAAAAATATAACAGCTGTGACTCTTCTCCAAATTCTTTCTGGCAATCTTCACTTTGGTTTGAATCTCCTAGCATTTTGGGATCTGCCCAGTTTTATCCCCATTACAAGGTCAGAAGTTGCCTGATGTTGCATGTGTGAATGACTAGAGTTCTGAGTGGAGATATTGTTAGTAATTGTAGTGCAGCCTACACTGAGCCTCACCACCATGTACATTCAGTGCAGAATGTCCTTTCAATTGGTACTCCACTTCTTGAATTTACCTGCTGTAAAATTCCTCTTCCCCTGGAATCAAATGATATAAAAGACTTGGTACCTGTAGAAACCAAGTGGAACAGGTTAAACCAGGTTTAACCACAGATGGATCTGAACTCCATGCAGCCATAAAACTATTAGAAAGAGAGAAGTTTGGCTATGTAATATGGGTTTAGGGAAAGGGGCAGAACAGCTCCGCAATTGATATACCACAGCAGATTTCCAGTATTATTTGATATTAATAGAATATTAGATAACAAATTTAATCCACTGCTATGATATGCGTTATTTTTTTAAAAAGGGTGTTTTAAAAAAAATAAAATACAGATTAATCACTAGACTTGTAAAGATGTACTGTATATCAGAATCTGAAAAGCTTAATTTGGAAAAGATATCCCTACTATGTTCGCAGTGGAAATAACAATTTACTTTCAGAGTAGCATTCCTCATTTAACTATGGCTCTGGGCCATCTCATGTTTTCTGCTTTGCCTTCCCCTTTTACTCAGCTGACCCCTTGAAACAGAACAGAATGCTTCTAGCTTCTTTTTCATCCCTGGCTTTCAAGTCAGATTACTAGTAATGGTACAAAGTAATCTGAAGAGTGTGTTTATCAACTACTGAAGTAGCCAAGCAAAGACTCGTATTAGCATTCCACTACATGATCTTAGAGCATAATTTTCTCTTGGTGTAGTTTTTCTGAACTCACCACCAAGCTCATTGGCTGATGTGACAAAATGTCATTGTAAGCTGGAACAAATTTGTATATTGTCCAAAACATTTATTTTCTTCTGATCATCTTCAATTTATGAGATAATATATCATCGTGCTGCATGCTCGAGGTACTATGGGTTCTGCCATTTCTTATTCAGTGATTGCCAATTTTCCTATAAATCATCAGCAGTTGTATTGCTGAAGTCAGGGGGAACCTTGTGACTGACAGTGGGCTTGGAATACACTGTCACTTCACAGTGCAATTAGTCAGGGTACAGCCACATTGATTTCAGTTGTGCATGAGCCATGCCAGGCATTCAGATAACCAGAGGTTTGAGTAGATGGAAATGTCATTTACCTGGGATTGCATTGTTACGGACTTTATAGGAAATGGAAAATAGTTAAATAACAAAGAGGTTTGGATAATGAGCTTCTGAATGTTTTCCTCCCTTTCTTTATTGTTCAAAACAGGCTGATACTGAATATCTATTTCAAAGTTCTTGCTTGTGGCTGGGAAGAAAGTAAGCTGGGATTTGAAAGAGATTTCTAATTTCTGAGAAACCAAAGTCCTCCGAGTCGTTCAAAAATCCCCGTCTTGAATTATAATTAACCTTGTTGTCTGGTACAGACGTATGACTCTATATTGAATCAGAAGAAACAGCAAGTCAATCTGTCAAAAAGGTACATTCAGTGAAGCAACCTTTGCCAGGTTTCCATTTGCAGTACAAAGTGTGTCAGCTGAACTAATTAATGTCAAATATTTAGTATTTTCTTCAGGCACATACCATTCAATTAAGTTGCCAAAAAGCACTAGAAAAGGTAGAAATTATCTTTCTCCTTAGACTTTCATCAGGATCCACTTTCTGGAAGAACATCTGTGTTAGGAGGAAGATGGCTTGGCACAAAACCTCACAATTTATTGTAACATAGAAGTGAAATGAAGTGGAAACTCAGGAACTCAAATGAGTCAGGTTTCTAAGAGATAATGGTGGAGGTTGTATGTGTGTGTGTGTGTGTGTGCGTGTGTGTGTGTGTGTGATTGTATTTCTTTGGGAGACAGATTATTTCTAGAATTACCTTTATCAGTTTTCTATTTACTAATACACAATGACTAATGCTGTAAAGAGATTCTAGATTTGCTTCAGTGAAACACTTTGGATCAGGGAGACAATATGATTTGCTTCACTGAAGCAAAGAGGTAGCTAGATTTGCCTTGACGAAGCAATTTTAGCAGCCTTGAACCACTTTGGGTCACTGCTGTAGGAGAAGTGCTTGCTTTGCCTTCTCCCCTCAGGACAGACCAAAGTTAATTCAACTTTTAGAGTAGTGCCACTTTTTTTTCAGGCTTGTAGAAACTGGGGGGAAAATAACAACAGTGAGGGGGTCATACTCACATGTGTCCCAAAACATTTCTTCCATTCCCCCGCCCCCCAAACATGAAGTCCTTATACAAATTTTGGGCATGGAAATGCTTAAAAGATGGATTTGGGAATCAAAGCAGGGGTGAAATTCAGCAGGTTCTGACAGGTTCTGGAGAACCGGTAGAGGAAATTTTGAGTAGTTTGGAGAACTGGCAAATATCACCTCTGGCTGGCCCCAGAGTGGGGTGAGAATGGAGATTTTGCAGTATCCTTCCACTGCTACGCTACCAAGCCACGCCCACAAAACCAGTAGTAAAAAAAATTGAATTTCACCACTGAGTCAAAGGCTATATAATATAGGGAATATAATAGTTTTTCTAACAAGATAACTGGGACTAGGTGAGGGCATAAGAAAAACCTAAAATGTACAATGCAACAAAAATTACATTAATGAAATGCAGTTGATGTAATTGCTCTGCGTGTATTCAATAATTTTTCCTTTCATTCTATTAAAAGTTATAATTTGGTATCAAGGGCTTTGAGGTTTTCAAAGCCTGAAGCCTTAGGTTATTAAACTTTTCTTTAAATAATCAGCGTTTACCAGGAAAGAAATGAAAAAATATTGCCAGCTAGTAAACCATTACAGTACAAATATAGTACAGTACAGTCCATTAGAAAAAATTCTGCTAGAGTAGATCAAAGCTCAGCCTAATCTAATGTCCCATTTTCCAGAGTGACTGGTATTCATTTGGCCTGCAAGGCAGCCTAGCTTTATTTTGCTTTGAAGAGCTTCATATCATGGAGATAAAGAAAGTAGACCTTTTCTTGACATAGAATCTCTCAGCTGTCATCGTTGTCGTCTCCGTCTCCTCCTCCGTCTCCTCTTCCATCTCCTCCTCCTCCTCTTCCTCTTCCTCCTCCTCCTCCTCTACTTAGCAACTGTAAAATTTGGAAGGACATTTTGCACTGCATGCACTCATACATCTTTTATAACAGCTAGTGAATACTTAGAGAATGCTACAGAGAAGAGCATTGACTCAATCTGCAAATTGACTCAATCTGCAAACTGGCAAATGCTAGTAAAGATTCCTCAGAAATCACTTTCAACATTTTCAAGTATGGGAGGAGATTTAGAAAGGGGTGCAAAGCATCATACAGCAAAATAATACAGTATGGCAGTTGTTACTGCATTTAGAACCATGGGGAATCATGATGTTCCAGTGTCTGGAGGCCGTGCGAGTCTGGATGGGGAGAAACAGGCTCCGACTCAACCCGTCCAAGACCGAGTGGCTGTGGCTTCCGGTGTCACGATATAGCCAGCTGATGCCATCGCTGGCTATTGGGGGAGAGTCATTGGCCCCTACAGAGAGGGCTCGCAACTTGGGTGTCCTCCTGGAGTCTCGGCTGTCCCTAGAAGACCATAGGATAGCCATGCCATGGGGGCTTTTTATCAGGTTCGCCTGATACGCCCTTTCTGGATTGTGACACTTTACGCACTGTCACTCAAGCCCTCGTCATTTCCTGTCTGGACTACTGCAATGCTCTCTACATGAAGCTTCCCCTGAGGTGCACCCGGAGACTCCAGTTAGTCCAGAATGCAGCCGTGCAGGAGATTCTGGGAGCATCTAGTTGCTCCCGCGTGACACCTCTCCTGCATGAGCTGCACTGGCTGCCTGTGGCTTTCTGGGTGCGCTTCAAGGTATTAGTAACCATCTTCAAAGCATTCCATGGCAAGGGACCTGGCTATCTGCAAGACTGCCTCCTGCTACCAAACACTTCCCACCGACCAGTCCGCTCCCACAGGGAGGGCCTCCTCAGGGTGCCATCAGCCAGGCAATGCCCAGGGGGAGAGCCTTCTCTGTGACAGCTCCTGCCTTCTGGAATGACCTACCCCCTGACCTATGGACAACCACGGACCTGCGCCAGTTCCGTCGGGCCTTAAAGACCTATCTGTTTCGTGCGGCCGGCCTGGCGTAGTTTTTTAAATTGCTTTAGTTTTTAAATTGGTTTTAGTAAGGGTTTTTTAACTGGATTTAGATCAGGCCAATCCATTTAATATATTTTTTAACTGGATTTTAATTGGATTTTATGCTCTATCTTATTGTTCTTATTATTGCCTGTACACCGCCCTGAGTCCCGCAAGGAAGAAGGGAGGTCTAAAAATTTAATAAATCTAAATCTAAATCTAACTACTCTTTGCTGCACAGCCTTGATATCCCTGTATAAGTGTTTGAAGACCTTTCTGGGAATGCTAAATATTTAGCCAAAACACTGACATAAAGGCTGAACCAAAGGCTGACCATTTTAAAGAACACTTGACGTCTCTGATATGTACCAATCAGTCGTGGGATTCAAAAATATTTTACTACCGGTTCTATGGATGTGGCTTTCTGGTATGGCTTGTGGGTGTGGCAGGGAAAGGTTACTCCAAAATCTCCATTCCCTCCTGATCAGCTGGGATTCGGGAGGCAATGAATAGATGGGGACAGGGCCAGTCAGAGTACTGGTATTTACCACTTCTCCAAACTACTCAAAATTTCTACTACTGGTTCTCCAGAACTGATCCGAACCAGTACTTAAGCAAAGTGAGAGCTTTTTTCCCCCTTCAATATTATCAATTACTATTTTCAGTTGTTCATATGACTAATGAACAAGGCAGGGGTGGGTTTCTCAGGCACTACTGCCGGTTCGCTTGTGTGCACATTTCAGGTGTGAGCACTCATGCACAGTGAAATTAAAATTGTTTTGTACATGCACAGAACTGAAAAACAAGGTGGCGCCGCTGCCGCCGCCACTGACGAAACTGGTTCGGGGGCGTTCCAGTGACCCAGGCTGCCAAACCACTATTGGTTCAGCCGAACCAGTCCGAACCGGGAGGAACCCCCCACTGGAACAAGGGATACATTTTGGGATACAAGGGGTCATAGTAATATGCCATCATGCATGCCCCAAATCTGCCATGTAGTGTGGATACCTGTAGTACAACAGGTGTGAATACCTTTATAGAGATAATAATTCCCAAGAGAAAATTTTTATATGCTAAATATTTGTTTACTTCTCCATTTCAAATAAGAAAGCTATGCAAAATGTAGACAAGGAATTAAGAAAAAATATAACTAAATTAAGTTTCACCAAATTATTCACTATAGTTCTGTTCTTTCTTGTTCTTGAAAATAATTATTGCCTTTAACACATCCATGATATACTTTTTCTTCCTATCAGCCCTCCCTCCCTCCCTTCCTTCCAATTTATATTTAATCCACATCCATTCAACCATTCATTCTAGGCATTATCTCTTTCTGTTTTACTACACATATTTGCATGCAAGAGTTTTAGTTTCTCTTTTACTTTTACTCTTGACAATGAAAAAAAGTTAAAGTAGAAGAGGAAGTAAAACCTGATCCAATTTGACACTACCATTTCTAATTAAACTTGCCCCTTTACTTTCCTGCCTAGCCAATTCTTTTTCACACTTTCAGATTACTTTCATTAAGAAAGGTTGCACCCTTCTATATTTTTTGTATGTGTTGGTGGATTTTATCAGCACTTATATTTTCTTATGTTTACGTAAAAGTGCTAAAAAGGAGGCCCTGTGAATTTTACTCCACAAGTCATTGCTGAGTATAGTGGGTGGCGCTTATCTCTGTTTCAAGACCATTGAGCCAGCACTGTCCAAAGACAGTTTTGTGGTCATGTCACCAGCATGACATTGTGGAGAGCTGTTACCTTCCTGATGAGGTGAGGATGGGCACTCTCTCGTCACATGGCTCTTGGGTTTCAAACCTGAGCCAGCAGTTTTCCAGTTGACATGGCCAGTGTCTTAACTGTTGAGCCACCATGCCATAGTTACACATATTTAGACATTGTCTCTTGAGGAAAATAAGAGTACTACCAGCTGAGTCATCTTATTAAGGATAAAGATTTCTTACTGGCATAATGCACTGAGATTGTCCTTTATATTTAAAAAAATGTTGGTATTATATAACTGCTTGATTCTTACACCTGATTTTACATTATTAAAGCTCACAGTTTTTCAAACAAAAAAAGGGAATATTGTGAAATCAGAAAAAAAGGGAGTATCAAGAAAACCAAATGGTTGGCAGAAATTGGTGGTCTATCTTACACAGTAGAAGTCAACGTCATAGTCCGGATTCAAGTGGTATACTAAAAAAGCCCTGCCATATTCTGACAGGAGTTAATTTCAGTGGTCCATTCCCATTGGATTCCACAATCTGCTAAGGCCTTACATCAAACAAAGTCCATTTGCTTTAGTTTTTCCTTGATCAAAATTTGCAAACAAACAAAATTTTCTATGCCAGGAAAAAATGTCCACTCTTGACAGTTGCATGCAAACAATAGCAGTTATATTTTAAAAGACAAGTTTCATTGGGGGAATTTGCATTTTAAAAGCCACAGCATCGGAGAAATTTACATGCCAAAGAATGAAAACAGGATGATTTGCATTTAAAAGAGGTTCTTGAACAATTTACAGTCACAGTTATGTAAATTAGTAGAAGCTGTATAGAAAGCTTCTGAACGTTAGGAGACGTTGTGAATGTAAATGATAACAAAATTTTCTATGACTATTAAAGAATGCATAGGACACAAATGTTCCTCTACTAACACTGCTCTAACGAAGTTGAATAGTAAAGCAATCTACATCTAATTGGGAAGAAAATCTTGCCATACAGACAGATGGATCTTCCTCTACCCTACAATCATACTACAGGTGCTCCATGCAAAAAGACCACATCCATAAATGATTAAATTATGTAGGCCTTCTATTTTCTTGTGAAAGACAAGAAGCACATCATTCTAACATTTTTACAAATTGATGCCCTGTCTCAGAAAGAGCAGGAGATACAAAGATGGAAGAACAAAGACTTGGGAAGTTGAATAATATTGCAAATTTCAGCATAGAGATTCTTGAGTCAGACTGAGCACTAACCCCATAGAAGAGATCAAGGAGACGTTATCCTGGCATTGGTGGAGTTGAAGGCATAGCAAGGTAAATGTCTCTCTCAATGAATTCTGTCTCTGTAAAGGTTGTTTGTTTTCTTTTGGAGTTTTTAAAGGCATACCTTTTTCTACAGTTGTTGCCATCTTCAAAGGAGGAGGAGGTGGTGGGAGAAGAATGTTCCTCTTACTGAATGAAGTTGAATTTCATTTCAATTTCAATCAAGGGCAAAGACTAGCTCCTTGCAATTGAGGAAATAGGATCTCTAATTCATGAATTAGCTTCATTTACTGCCGTTGCTGGGAAACAGTTAAAATACTGCCCTAAAATATAAAGCAAGCCAGAATAAGGTATGTTCTAAAGAAACCAGACTATACTTATTGGTATTCTCATATTACCAGGCTTGAGAAATTGGGGCTTTGGAAATTCCAAATGTTAGGAGTGAAAAAATCCAAATGACAACTACAAGGCAGCAATAAGATCTTGCTAATATTGTAAATGACGTTCTTTGGTAGAAGATGTTTTGTTCATTTATTTAGCTCCATTCTTCTTCCTTTTTTTCCCCTTTTGTTCAATCATATCAGTCTCTCAGAGACTGGACAAGTTTTCTTGATGAGGTGTTTCAATAGTGGTTTGCCATTGCCTCCTTCCTAGGCCTAAGAGAGAAGGATTGGCCCGAAGTCACCCAGCTGGTTTTGTGCCTAAAGTAGGATTAGGGTCTCCTGGGTTTTAACCCAATGTCTTAACCACTACACCAAACTGGTTCAATAGCACTTCTAACCTGTCCCAACTCAAAGCATGCCTGATGACATACAGTATAATAACTGAAATCCAAACATAATCCTCAGGTAGATCAACTATCAATCAGATCACTTGGGGCCAAAAGCTCATTAATAATAATAATAATAATAAATTTAATTTGTTGACCGCTCCCTCTCCCCGAAGGGACTCGGAGCGGTGCACAGGGCAAATAAAACAATAAATATACACACATAATAAAAACAGATTAAATGATATCCCTGCGCTAAAAATTCCCAGTTAAAAATTACTAAAGTTTTTAGTATAGTTTAGTTTTAATGGGGAATTTTAGCGCAGGTTAGGTTTAATTTGTTTTTAAGAAATGTCTGTATATTTTTATTGTTTTTATTCTACCTGTGCACCGCCCCGAGTCCCTATGGGGAGAGGGAGCGGTTTACAAATATTAAATTATTATTATTATTATTATTATTAAAATCCCCATCTAAAATTATTAACAACCCCATAGAAGGGAGACTACCCTAGGCCGGCCAAGCAGAACAGATATGTTTTTAGTTTTAGACGGAAGGAGCGGAGGTCCGTGGTTGTTCTAATGTCGGGGGGAAGGTCGTTCCAGAGGGCTGGGCCCACCACAGAGAGAGCCCTTCCCCTGGGCGTCGCCCGCTGACAGAGTCTAGTGGACGGCACCCGGAGAAGTCCCTCTCTGTGTGAGCGAATAGGCCGTGTGGATGTATGAGGCAGGATCTGATCCCGCAAGTAGCTAGGTCCCGAGCCATGGAGCGCTTTAAAGATGATAACTAGAACCTTGAAGCGCACCCGGAAGACGACAGGCAGCCAGTGCAGCTCGCGCAAGAGCACAACTTTTTTTTGTTTGCTTGCTGCGATTGGCCAAAATCTGGCGAAATCTTATCCCACAGAGAGGAGATCATCATATTGAATGCCTCTGTTTGGTCCATCACCATGAAATCCCTGTGGCGGGAAGGAGGAAGGTGTTTTTCAATGCTGCGCTGTAAAAGAATTTAAAGGTAATGCTCAGCACTTTGAATTAGACTGGAAGACTGCTGGAAGCTCATGCCACAACTTTAAAACAGATGTTTTTCTCTCCTGGCAAGAATGTCCGCTTAGCCACAGCTGCTAAGCTTTGGACCAGCTGCAGTTCCTGAGTCACCTCCAAAGGCTGCCCCAGGAGAGCATTTAGCAGCAGTCCACGCGGTCCACCCCAAATCAAAATGATTGAAGCAGGAAAAAAATTCCTCACTTTAAATAAATAAATAATCAGCTAAAAATTCTAACAGTATATTTAGTGTTCTAGTCAACAAAAAGGCAATAGATATATTTTAGGTGTTATACCTAAGTAACTTGATTGGGAGAATGTTGCCTTTTTTTAAAAAAATCAAATCAATCCTTGAAATAATAATAGTTTGGCCTAGAAACAGAACAAAGCTGTAGACTTTCCTATTGCCCATATGGTTTTGGGATTTTTATTTTTATTGGTTTGTAGCTGTTTTTCAGGTATTTCATAGTGAACAAAAATTCACAGTGAACAAAAAGCCATGTGTTTCAGAAACTTAAGCTCTATTTCTAACATTGATTTTGTCATTCAACCCTTAAATTGATTTCTCTAATAGATTTCATTTTAAAAATGGTTAAGTCCTGGTTAAGTTTCCAAAAGGTTGAAGAACAAACTGATATTTTCATATTAAACCCATTTTTGTCCATAGCTGAAGTATTGAGAACACATCTCTGTGAAACAGTATAAACCATAATGTCAACAATGATGGAACGAACACTAAATTAAATCCTTGTTCCATGAAAAAGTGGAGGACTTTTAATTTGTAGCTCACGAAATGGACCACACAGTGATGATCTTCCTTTTCTTAGCTTCCTTCTCTAAGAGATACTGGTTCAGGATGAGATGAAATCCAAACAATGGGTCCAAAAAAGATGAACCTGTTTGCTTCAAAGTAGAGAGTCTAAAATGACCTTCTAATGAGTAGGTACTTTACAGGTTGTCTGTAAAGCAATTGGGTGCAGGTTTATTCAGAAGAAAGACCCACCATTGAGTTCTATGGATCTTATTCCTTAACAAGTGGAGTTGAATTATAATCTTATTGCATAGTTCTACACATTGGCTTTCTGAGAACTGAAATTTGTGTTCTAGAAGGATACCAAGATCGGGAAAGGCTATAAATTAAACTGCCCAGATTTCCCCAAGTTGGGCACTTTTGAGGCTTCAGCTCCCAGAACCCTGTCATGTTCAATATATTTCCTTATATGTGTGCTTAATATTACAACCTAAGAGTTGCAGAATAATTCAAACTCTTCTATATAAATTCCGGTGAGGAAAGATGATAAATATGAAAAACAGGTCTGAGTCAGCATACATTTCCTCTGTGTAATCAAGGATGCTTAAAGGAAATGAGAAATACAATGTACAGCAAGATGACAATACCTTCAAGGCAGCAGCTGGAATAAATAGACTCCCATTTTCCTAGTTATTTGCCATGAAAGCCAGTCAATTATATTACTAAATGCTTATCTCAAAGATTATTCAATCTCCAGGTGAAACTCATTTATATTTAACTACCACTTAACTCGGTCCTTGCTTAGAGGCATAGCTCTTCCCCTTGACAGCCTGAAGCTATGCCCCAAACCCAACAACAGAGAAAAGGGAGCACCAAGCTATTCCAGGCCTGGTATTCACACAGAATAGTCATTGACTTGCAAATTGTGACAGGAATCTTTTGGAAGTATTTAGCCACCCTGTGCAATGCAAATAAAACCAAAGTGGAAATGGCTGCTTCTGCTCTGTGGCACTTCACAATTTTACTCTTCTACCCAAAACAACATCCCAGTTGCCATAGTTACTCTTCAGAAGTTGCTTACTGTGGCATCCTCAATTTTAAAGGTAAGAAAGGTTATTGCTTCATTTTTTATTTGCACACAACTCCATGTTTTTTTGTTTTTTAAAAAAAATATCTACTTAAAAGGCACTTAAATAAGTCCCTACGAAAGCAAACTGTTAAATTTTGTTGCAAAAGAAGGATGACGGGCATTGCATACACAACTGAGAATCAGAAGGGATACTCATGTTTGCTAACTGAGGTCAATTCATTGTGTCCTGGCTTGCTCCCTCTTCATCTTCCCATGTCGAGATCAGAGTCAGACTCAGGCACACACTAGCTCCTACAAAACACTCCTTCAGATTTCCAGGCTTTGCTTGTAACTGCAGCTAATTCTCAGGCAGGATCCTTTCCCTTCTCTGGCCTTACGGCTATAAAGAAGATGCCTCAGGATAAATGATTGGCTTGCGTCCTGCCTTAGCCTACTATGGTAATAAGAAAGCTGCTTTTGCTTTCTTTCCTTCCCCCTACCCCACTGAGCCTGTAAAAAACAGGTCAACAGAAAAAGTTGTTACACTTTGCTCTATGTACCTACTCTTTTTTGTATACACTTGTTTTATAACTCCCTTATCAAGAGACATTTGCGGTTGCAACAGTGGTGAAGTAACTTTGTGCGCCATCTTTACATTTAAAACCCTTTGCAGGTCTTTAAAGCAAAGGAAAACTGAAGTGAGGTCATAAGCATAGTTGCAAGTGTTTTGCTTAAAGGCAGAGTTGCACTAAACAAGGACTACCTATAGCACGAAACCCTGAAAGTTAATTTTTGATGCTAGAACTCAAATGACATTTTGAACTAGTGTAACTCCCTGTCACCCATATGAGGTCTCCTTCTCCCATACCTCTCTCAGGAAGAACGTAATTGCCCACACAAAGTTTGGACCAGGGCTGATGGTCTATCATCCCCTCCCCGTCTTTTAGGAAAAGGAAGCTATTTAACTCAAGGGATCCAAGATAGCACAGTGGATGATTCAGGATTCTGCTTCCAGAAGGACAAGGTAGTTAGTTCCGCACATAATATGTCTGCCAGTTCCATTCAATGGTGCCTTTCTCACTGAAGCGGAGATGTGAATTGAAGGAAGTCTCCTGTGGTATGAGGCTTACCACAAAGCTACAGCTGCTAATATGCATTTGCCAATTCGGTGACCTTAGACCACAGACACAACAAACCTCTAAATGATTAGTCATATTTGCAGCATTGCAACTCATTATACTGCAGGTGTAGAAGTTTAACATCTAATGGAATGGAATGTCACCTACCTCCCTTTTCTGGACTTGGGCGTTCATAATCCTAATGGCAATTTCCATTGGTACTGTCCCCAGCATAAAAGGAAGACAGCTAAATGTGCTAGATTTTTGTATCTTTTGCTTGCTTTTTAAAAAATAATTTGGGTGTATGGCCCTGCCTCTCCTTCCTGCTCAAGAAAGTAAAACTCTTGAAACGAAGTATTTCAAAAGGAACCTTTTATTGAGCAGAAGTGATAGCAGAACAAAAGCAAAGCAGACTCTGAATTCCCTCAGGCAATACCGTTAGAAATAAGGCATTAGAAACCCCTCCCTCCAGTCCGATGTGGATTTAGTCAATCCATAGGTGTGGAGATGTTCTAACGGCCTTCCTGAGAACTTAGATAAGGCAGTGTTCCCAAGGTCATCTTCTGCCAGCTTTCAGAGTGAAACAACCCACATGGCCCTCCCCCCTAATTCATTCCCCAAAAGGTGAGAAAAACTCAAGGCACTCTGGCACCAGGATAAAGGTGATAAAATAGCAGTTGTCAAAGGTAATAGGAAAGAAATACATTTCACCTCAATCCCCACTTGTATGGCCCTATCATACAAGTGATCTAACATTGGATTTATACTGGTGTTCTCACAATGGTTGGTATTTTTCTGAACATCAGGCGTGATCTTCTGAAAGAAACCCTGGAATACAAAATGCTACATTTAAAAGAATATTTCTGCTTTCTGGAACTCAAGGTCCTCTCATCAGAACTTGGCAAAAATGATATTTCTTTTATTTCATCCGTGATTGGTGTGCTCCCTCCTGCACTTGGACTTGGCAGTGTTGGATAGCTTTCATCCAGTTTTGAACTTTCCCTTTTTAGAGAATGTTTTTTGAGAACATTGACACTTGGTTTCATAAATAATAAATAAGGAATAAATAAATGAATAAAGTAGATTATCCAGACCATTTTCAGTCTAGGTTCAGTATGGCTTAACTTGTAAAACAGCATTGGTGATGTTTGGGAAATGACCCTTGGAAAGCTCAAGATGGAAGTAACGCTTAGCTTAGTTTAGCCCTCCTGGATCTTTTTGGTAGTTTTTGAAACCATTGATCATGGCAACTTTTTGACTGGCTTTGAGGGCTGGATGGAAGACATTGTTTTGCAGTGGTTCACCTTCCTTCTTCACAGCAAGTTCCAGTTGGTGTACGTAGGGGTGAGATGCCTAACTCTAGGTCCCCATTTTGTGGGATGCCTCATGATTTCAGTCTCTTATTAGTTCTCTTTAATATCTACAGAAAACAGTGATAATGGGAAGGAATGGATTATTTTTAACTCATGACAGGAAAACACATTCCTTGACAAAGCCAATAAACAACTTGGAGACTCTTCTAAATGCACAACTCCTGTTTGAGAATGTTTGACGGTTTGGCTAGAGGAATTTGCAGATTCAATCTGTGCCCATTCTTAAGGCACTTAATGCCTTGTTCCCAGTCATTCATGATTTGGTCATGTCCCAGTTAGACTACTGCAATATTCTGTATATAAGGCTATCCTTGAAGACCATTTTCAGGACACCTCTGAATGTATGTATGTATACTACCAGGTTATATAGGATGACCACACTTCAGGTCTCTTCCCTCAAATGTTGTCAGCTATTACAGTCTAGGAAGTATATATTTTCTGTAGCAGTCCATGCTCCCCCCCCCCAGGATCTAATATCCCCCCTCATCAGTCTGGGGAAGGCTCTGATGAGGGCTCTGTGTCAGAGGCAGAGAGGGGGCCAGAACTGTATGCCAGTTGTCAGCTGCCTTCAAAGTGAGACATCAATGAGGCAGATGAACAGCTGGAGACTTTCCCAGTGTACACATGCACAGAGTTGCCAGATGAAGGGAACAGCTAAAGAATAGGGGGTAATTTGGGAGTAAGGCCACTGGTAGATGATGAATGGCCCTCCCAGAGGAAATAAAAGAGCGAAAGGGGAGTGGAGTTTGCAGGAGACAATCAGTTTGCTTAATTGGTTCATGACTCTCCGAGACTCCTTACCAAGTTTTGCAGATATCAGTCTGTCAGCTCTCCAAGCCAGATAAGGTCTGTGACTGTAAATCCTCCCTTGAAAGATGTGAATGAGCAGAATTCACAGTAAATTAATAAAAGGAGTTTTTGTCGGGACAAGGAGTTTGCTTCATGCTCTTGGGAAGCCTAGGCCAGAACAAAGGATTACAATTTGAAAGGCAACCTGAATCTCCATTAGAACTGTAACCAAATTAATAACATATCAAATTGTCGTATCCAGTGAGATACCTACGATCAGCTTTCCTTCCTACTGTATTCCCTAATGCTTCTCTCTGTGAAGCATAGAAGTATTTTCTTCAAAATTTAAATTTTATGCAAGTTTTAAGACATTCAATCTCTTCCCTGAATTTCAGAATGGGGAGAGTGGCCAAGGTTAACCTTTGTTAGCAGTATATGAAATATTCACAGAATTGCAATATTAATTTATAATATAGAAATTATACACTATATAAAGCTAATATCTTTTTTTCCTCCAGGCAAAGTATTTTCCATGTGAAATTAATCTTGGGTGATACATATCTTTGTATCAGTCTTCTTTTAACAGCTAACCTGCTACAGAAGGCAACATTCACCTGTACCTTATATAAACCTGTCAATGTTCATTAATATTTATCTCCAAGCTATCAACATCCAGCTAAAAAGATCTGATGGATGACATACAGTAGGAATCAACATTTGACAATATCCATCATATCATGTAGCTGTCACTATTTCATTCTATTTGGCAGTGGGAATGGTGGACCAATCAACATTAACAATATCTGATATGCAGCATAGAAAAAAAGAAATAAAGAGAAAGGGGATTTGATACCCCTTTCAATGACAAATGTTCTCACGTTTTCTTTTTTTAATTGATAGTGAAGTTTGTAATTTCTTGGTAAGATTATGAATCTCAACTACCTATAGGCCTGAAATATGATTTAGTATTTTTTTTAAAATTGAAGTCCAAGCCAGATAATATTTTCCCCATTTAGCTGTGTCCTGCTTGGCCTCATAATTGTAGTATCAAGACTATTAATGGGTGGTTAATTTAATTTATTTTTAATGAATTCACTGGATTTATCTTTCCCAAACATATGGGACATCTGGAATGGACATGTCTTGACATCAGCACTTTCTTACATGTTGTGAAGCCATTTGATGTGTGTAATGTGTACAAAAGCAGATAGGAGATTCAAGTCAGTACAAAATTATTTGTGCCTGAAGAAAATAGAAAAATGCATAATGTTAGGGAGATAAGTACAGAAAAAATAAATGCTACAAAATATATGCAACTAAGTGCACATTGTGGAGAAAATATACTCAATTGTATGGTAGTTTTTTCTTAAGTTTAGAAATTTGCAGCTTTATAAAAGTAAGTAAAGCTGAACATTTGCCTCTTCCTTGTCAAGAACAGCACCAATCATGAGATGCAAATGGAAAACATTTTTTCACTTTCACTGATACCTTCAATAGTATCCCAGACTCAGGCAAATCCTAGGAAATGTCCTTTTCTTTTTTGTATGATTAGCAAATATTGGGAAAATTATTCCTGTGGCCTTTAACTTTCTATATAGAGCTGGAGATGACACCTTTCTGCTACTTTAACTGTCTCACTGCCACCAAGCTAGGTAATTGCAGTAGAAATATTATGTAAGCCCATGGGGGGAAACTGAATAGTGACTAGGGAGGATTTTATTAGACTACAGTCCAAATGGACTTGGACTATAAGTCAAAAAAGTTTTTATTTCTGGGTAGTTAAGCAGTGATGAATATAGTTCTGAATGAGTCGGCTATAGAGAATGTAAACATTACTAATGGTTAAATGCCCTTCTCCTAATTGGTGGCAGTATTTCATCGTCTCTGACAACTCCATAATATTCATTAATTAAGCAACAGATTCATTCCAATGTTGTTGAGAATTCTTTCAATCTTTGCTATTTAAAAAAAATCAAACGTTAAATGTCAAATTATGATGCACAAAATTGTATTTATTGATTGATTTGTCTCCAATTTGTATAGCTGTCCAATTCGAAATGACTCAGAGCAACTTGGAATAAATTTAAAACCAGACAAAAACTGATGTTCCCATGTCTTGGAAACAAAATTAGCAAATAAGATTCATTATTCAACTCCATAAACACATTAAAAACATTTCTCAGAATCAGATGCACTCCTGATATCAAGCAAATCCTGTCAGTCCAAATGTGTATAAAATTTATTGTAACTTTAAACTCTCTACAAGAATCAGAACTACTAACCCGCCTCGAGTCCCCTGGGGAGAGAGAGCGGGTAACAAATAAAATTTATTATTATTATTATTATTATTAACAGTCAAAGGAAATTAGCGGGAGTTAAGAATAGAAGGAATTCAAGGTGGGCTGGATTTAGATATCTAGTGCGTGCAAAGGGTCTCATGACTGATTATGCATTTGACTCCTCACTCAGGCTCAGCCTGGTCTTCTCCTACACCTGGTCCACAAGAACAGCCAGATCTTCAGTACCTCTGAAAAGGCCAAAAGATTTGGGGTAAATTTTGCGTGGGTGGGTGGGTAAGGTGTTCTACAGTGCAAGTATTGTGACAGTAAAACCCTGTTTTCTGGATCCCATCAGATGGCACTACTTAATAAAAGGACCTGGAATGTACTCCAATTGAATCTGGTGAGGCAAGAAGAATTAAAGGGAGACAAACTGTTCCACAAATATTGCCAAATCGATAAAAAAAAGGCATTTCTCAACCTTGGCAACTTTAAGTTGTGTGGACTTCCAGAATTCCCAAGGAATTCTGGGTGTTGAAGTCCACACATCTTAAAGTTGTCAAGGCTGAGAAACACTGTACTAAAATACAAAAGCAGACCCTGCTATCCTATCATTCTTTTCATATGCTTTGCAAAAACTGTTTTGGAACATTAAGAAGATACTTCCAGTTATTCCAGTTGACAAAGTGGCGAAACCCATCTCTCATGCCAACTCCTGAGCAACTACTTTATTAGGAAAATCAAGACACTATCTCAACCTGCAGTGCATTGTGGTAATGTATGCATGAAACCTTGGTTAACCAAGGTAAGCAAATGGCAAATAAATTCAAATGCAATTTTCCATGTATATGTACCCACATCAAATATAGCACTAACTTTCAGCCATGTTGAAAGTTCTTGGAAAATTACAAAATTAGAATGCTTTAGTGGTGTAATTACATAAAAGGATGCATAAAAAAAAGAAAATGAACCCTGGGCTTCCCTTTCTTTAAACTGAAGCTTTCAGCATGCTGACTTTTATGCTTAAGAGAGTTAAGAGCCATGCATTTTAAAGAGAAAAGATGATTTTGCTTCCTTTCCATTATGTTTCTCTTCAGTAAAAAATAAACATTTTATCTGCCTGCCTAGATTTTTTTTTTTTTTATATTGAAAAAGTTTTATTGGTTTTACATTTTTTAACAGGATAGGGTAATGGTTACAAAGAAATTTTGAGAGCATTCACGTCAGAGTCGTCGGACCTTCCGAGACCTCAAAATACACATTAAAAAAGTTAACATAGAAAACATTTTCCATACCACTACAAGATGAAAGCAAGTACATTTACCTAAATTCTCCCTTCCATGCTGTCAGACATTTACAAAAAGTCCGGATAGAAATATTATGCAAAATTGTTCAAGAAAAATCAAGGCAAAGTTATTTTTTTGATCTAAGTCTTTTGGCTATTGTATCTTCTTTCTCTCCTCCCTGGCCCCCCGCGGGCGGGGCCGTGGCCCCCTCCGTCCCCCCTGGATCTTCCCCCAGGGCAGAGGAATGTTTTTTAAGAAAGGCTTCCGCCTCAGCAACTGTTTTAATCCTCACTCTTCCTCCTTCCCAGAACACCAGCATCCCTTCAGGTGTCATCCACTTGAACCAAATCCCGTGATCAAACAAGGTTTTAGACAAGAAGGAAAATTTCCTTCTTGAATCTCTAATTTTTCTAGGGATCTGCTTCAAGATAGTGACCGTTTCTCGTTGATAAGTTAAAGGTTTCTCTCTCTGCGCTTTCAGGATTTCCTCTCTGGTTGACCTTCTAACAAATTTCACATGTATCTCTCTAGGCACTTCATTTATCCTGGCATATGCTGAGTTAATTCTGTAGGCTAGGTCAATGTCCCCCCTGATCTCATCCTTAGGTTTTTGTAAATAGTCTGCTAAAATTGTGCTCATAAGATCAGGGAGGTATTCACCAGATTCCTCAGAAACATTTTGAAATCTCAAAAAGTATGTCATTCTTTCCATATCCATCCTAGACACATGCCCATTTATTTCCACAACCTCATTAGTAACATTTTTAATTTCCCCCTTAGCCCCCTCCAACCCCCCTTCCAGTTCTTTATTCTTCTGTGTGTTATCCAGCACTTGTCTTCTTGTATCCAACAACTCCTTCTTGAAGATAATATTTTCAGCCCTCTGGGCCTTTATTTCTGATATCAAAGTTAGCATAGAGGTTTCAAGAGAAGCCATCCTTTGTTCCAAATTTACAAGTGCTGCTTCTTGTGCCATGGTTAAAAGTTAGAGTCACTGCCACCAAGATGGCGTTTTCCGGGTGGGGCTGGTGAGGCAAACCAGGAGCTCAGTTCAGTTCAGGGCTGTGAAGTTGCAAACAATTCAGAAACCAAAAGAGACAAAGTTTCCCAAGTCAGCAAATAGTAATAACGAAGGTATTCCAGAGAAGAAGTCACAAATCCATCAAAAGAAATTTTTTTTCAAAAATCCAGAGAGAGTCCTGCTTTCAAAGAGACGCTGGAAATTTTCCTTAGTTGAAATAGTCAGGCAGGGACAAAGAGAAGCCACTTCCACCGCCCATCTCAGAGCCAGAGGGAGAGAGTAGCAAAAAAAAAGAATTTTTTTTACTCAGCCAGACCTAGAAACAATGTTGCAAAGAATCGCATTCCACTTTCCCTTGTTAAAGACCGTCCGGAGTGAAAGTTTCCGCTTTCTCTTTGCAGAGAAGCCATTTTAACGTGCCGCTTAAATCCGAGGGTTTTTTTAAAAAAAATAAACACCCCCCTCCCAGTCCGTTCAGCCTGGCTGGCAGCAGAAAAAAAAGTTTTTTAAAAACTCACTCTCTCCTCGCAGCTGAAGCCTCGGGAGTCCTTCGACTGAGCCGATCAGCCCTCCTCATTGTTGTGAATGGCGCCGTCTTCCTTAGGCGAAGGGAGAACCCCCCGCTAGCATGTTCTCCCTCACCTGAGCCGCGCCGGGAGCCACTTCCTCCACCGCCGTGGGGGGGGGGCGCCCCCCGACGAGCCGGCCCTACGGGAGACCCTCAAACAAGAGGAGTCTCGCCCCCGTTGGGGGGCAGAAGAAGAAACAAAGCGGCGAGCGAGCGCTAGGCTCACCCGTCGCCGCAGGAGCCGGAACCGGAAGCCTGCCTGCCTAGATTTTGATCCTCTAATTCACACATATCACAGGCATATTATTAAAATAATCACACAAAGGCAACTATTTTTGGAACAATTAACCACTTCATTCATTTGCTAAGATGATTGCCTTATTTTTTTTAATTGAAGACAATGATGAAATATTATATTTTGGATTCATTGTTTTCTTTTTTCTGTTTGCATCTTTAATAACAAGCGATGGCACTCAGCTCAAAGATGCACATTCTTTCTTACATTGTTAAAATAATTCAACATGCTTTGTTTGGAAATGGAAATGTGCTGGTCATACAGCAAGAACTACTGATGGCAGGTGGACCAAGGCAGTCATAGAACTTGATATAAGGTGTTGACAAAAGTAACCTAAAACAAGATGGATCGACAACATCAGCAAGTATTCTGGGCCCAGTTGGCAAAGCTCAGGACTGTATTGGTTGGAAATATTTGGAAGAGGCCTTCAGCCTGTAGTGGACAAACAATGGCTTATAATGATAGTGATGATTACTGTCAGAGTTCATTGCATAAATTCAAATCCAGAAAGCACACAGATAACGGATTCAGCTAGATTCATAAACTTCTTTATATACATAAGAATAGATGAATACATGTACAATACCAACAGGTTGTTCTTCCAAGTAAACATAAGCAAGAAAGTTACAGGCAAACACAAGCAGCTAGTTTCATTTCAGCAGACAAGCCCAGACAGACTGTTTCTTTACTTCTCAGAGCAGCAGACTGCTTAAGTTTCAATTCTCAGCTAAGCCATGTATAGACTCCAAGCTTAATTTTTTTATTTCAATTCTCTACACAGACTCAGATCTGTTTAAATTCCCATTGGCTGACTTAATTGCTATGCTTATTCATTGGCTGACTTTGTTCCCATGTCTCTCCCAGTCATGAATATTTTAACAATGACTTTGTTTTTATGGATAATTTCTTATCAGCAAGTATACAGTAGTCAGAACTTAACTATCCAAACTTGATGGGACCTTTGTCCACTTATTGATATTATGTTATGCTGTGTTGTGCTGTGCTGTGCTATTGTATTGTATTGTGTTCTGTTCTGTTCTGTTCTTTATTTGTGGCAGCCCCTGAACAATTGGAATAATGCTATCATGTCACCCCTAGTCTTTCTTTTATCAAACTAGACATACCCTATTCCAGCAATCTTTTTTTTAGCCTTCAACCCCCTAATCATCTTTGTTGCTCTTCTTTGCACTCTTTCTAGAGTCTTTAACATCTTTTTTTTATATTGTGGTGACCAAAACATGAAGCAGTGTTCCAAGTGTGGTCTTATCAAGGCGTTGTAAAGTGGTATTCTTCATCATCAGAATTTAGCAATTATGATGGGTGATTTGTTCTCAGTAGCGATGTCTTTCTATCTTTGTATTATTGCAAATGTTTTTTATTCCCCTCTGACTTGATAAAATGGTGACTCTACAAATTGAATAAATAAAAAAATTTATAAGTAAGATCTATACTGAGATGGATAAACATAGAATTTAAACAGATCAGGACCTTATAATCCCCACATGTAGGTCCAACTATATGTTAAAATTTAGGAATAAGTTGACCAAGTCTTGTCTCATTTCTTTATCAGAGATGTGATGCTACAACTCAATTGCCAGAAAATATCCCTTAATTGTCCTATCTGTTGCTGGGTAGATTTTTCTAATTTCTCATGTACACTAAGGTAAGACCATAATTCAGGACTTACTCTCTCTGACAAGATATCTGGAATTGGAATCTGTATACTGTATCTGAAGTTCAATTAACTGTAAATTGAAAACAAGTACTGTACTTCACAAACCAGTCTACACTTCTACTACCTCCTATGCAGCCTCAATTGTGCACGTATTTGTAACAAGTATAGCTTCCACACTGAATTTTAGATCCCAAAACCAGCTCTACAATGAAATTGCCTTTTACTGAAATATATTACAATAGCACCCACTTTTGTGACTTCATCTAAAATGATATTCTGCTAAGGTCAGAATGGTTTAGGTATTTTTGGTTTTCCTGCTATGGGTTGGTCTTCCAACCAGATATCTTTTCTTTTCTTTGATACATGTTTTTTTTTTAATTCATTGCCAAGAGTCTTTGAAATTGGAATATTAAATTAAACCAGTAACCCTTAAAATTAAACAATTTCATACCATACAGTAGTCAATGACTATAGGTGAATATTAGCTAAATGAAGGCATCTTCAAGAAAATGTAACAGAATCATAATAACATAGCCCTTGAATAAATGCTCATCTTCAGGATAACCAATCACAATAATGGAATTATTGTTTATTCATAGAGTATAGAACATACAGTTGGAAGGGATCCTGAAGATCTTCTAGTCCAACCTCCTAACCCTATACTATTTCAGATAAATGATTGTCCAGACTCTTTTTGAAAGCCTCCAGCGATGGACCACGTACAATTGTATTGGGACAGACATTACTAACCAGGTGTCTTTCGGATTTATTGGACTATAATCTCATATTCTTGTTACATATGCTGACTGATAAATATGGGAATTAGAGTCCATTATACAGTATTTGGAAGACAGACGTTTTAGAAATGTGTTTGGAGACAATAAAACCCCAAATTCCAATGACAAAATGTTTCCCATAAAACATTAGGCGGTGATAAAAACATATCTAAAATTAAACATTTTGTAACAATAAAAAAGTAATTGAAAGCAAGCTGGAAGGCTAGGCTAGAAATTATATTGTTCTTGCTCATTTATTGAAAAAGTTCATTCTCAAAATTTAAATAAAATAATAGTTGAACATAAAAGCAAACAAAATATTATTAAACATTGCCAACTTTTAAGAGAAAATACTATTAAACGTTGGAGTCTTTTAAGAGAATACTATTAAACATTGCCAACTTTTATGAAACTTTTCTTTCTTATTCATTCTTTGCTTTATTTTCTGTATTATGTTTCCTTCAAGTTGATCAAATGTTTGCTGTTGTAGATTTAACCAACCAATGTATTAAAAAAGATATCGCCATGCAAAAGCTAAGTTAATGCATTTAGATATTAAGGCATACATAATCAAACTGGGTTCCAAAAATCGAGAAGAAATCTTTTCTTTTAAACAAAATTCCTGACTTTAAAAAAATGATAAAATTGAGGAATCAAGACTGTCACTAAAAATGTCTTGTTCTCATCTTCTATACATCCGAGCTTTTTAAAAATAATCTCAATTGCCAGAAGATAATCTCTGGAAGGATGGTTATTTAAATATGCACTTGCATGTTGTATTTGCAATCCTCAAAGAAAAGCTGAGGTGGGAGTTAGTGTTATAACAATTTAAAAGTTGTAGAAAATAAATGGAGGGCTTTGAACTGCAGTACAGGTCCCACTTAGAATAATTAGAAAGCAGACAAGTTCCAACCATACCTAATATAGCATTGGCAGCTACTTTTGTATTAAATTTCAAGTCAGTTTGAAAGTTTGTGGGTTGGAAAAAGAGTTCTTTAATAAGAAACGTATTACACGTAGCTTACACAATTAGTTCATGTACTGTAGAGAACATTTCTGGGACTCATTGTCCCTTACAAGTACCAATGAAATTCATTGCCTTAGATATATCAAGTAGAATCTGCTAAGCCTGTCTGAGCCAATTTAGATTTGACTCCATGAAGTGGCTCACCATGTGGCATCAAGATGATTCTCTTTATCAAAGCAAATAAACAATGCAATTTATTTCAAGAAAGCAATTTGTGCTGCCTCAAAGGTTCTTCTTATCTCCAGCATGCCACTTGCCAAGAGAGACTTATCTACTGTTGTTGTGCTTTTGGGGCATGACTTCTGGCTCTGACAAGGTCATGCTGGGGAATGTTAAGTAGCCACAATGCCAATGCTTTGTCAGGGGGTACTTAAGAACGCATTGCTCATCTCCATCACCAATTGGAAAAAAATGCTAAAGAATGGTTGACATTTTTGATGAACACCACCAGAGCAGCTGAGAGGTATGTCTTCCAGCATTTCTTGAGAATGCTGCTAGAGAAGAAGTTGTGGTTAGGAGGAGCTGCAAAACAGAACAGAAGAAAGCAAAGAGACACAGACACTTTGCTTTTTATGAAGTACCTGCAAAGAAAGGCTTTGTTTCAATGTGGGTGAACTTAGGAAGATCTTAGAATCTTCCTGTTATTCAGTTGAGATGCTGGGCCCTACTTTGAGCCAAATCATGCTGAATGGCATAATCACCCCCAGAATGTAGCGTCATTCCAAAAACACATACAGGGTGTACTCACCTTATGACCCAATTGGAACAAGAATTTCTGTTGCTAACCAAGATGATTGTTAAGTGAGTCACATCCAATTCATGACCTTTTTACTATGGTTGTTAAATGAATCACTGCAGCTGTTAAGTGAGTCACTTCATCATTAAACTAACGCAGCTTGTCAGAAGCTCACTGGAAAAGTTGCAAATGGTGATCACATGACATGGGATGTGGCAACTATTGTAAATGCATGCCAATTGCCACGCTTTTGAAGTTTAAGTGCATGTATTGGCAACTTTCAGTCTCAAAAGACTATGGTATGATGCTCTGGAAAGAGGTCCTAACACAGCGTCTGGTGTGGCTAAAAATTCCAATTCAGCTGAATGATCAGGTCACTATTTCCCAGCCGTTAATGCCCATTCCCAAGGCCTTTAGCTCGTTCTTGCAGATATCCTTATATCGCAGCTGTGGTCTCCCTCTGGGGCACTTTCCCTGCACTAATTCTCCATACAGGAGATCTTTTAGAATCTGACAATCAGCCATTCTCACAACATGCCCAAGCCAGTGTAGACATCGCTGTTTCAATAGAGTTTACATGCTAGAGATTCCAGGACATTCAAAGACTGCGCTATTTGGAACTCATACCAGGTGATGCCAAGAATACGTCAGAAATAGCACATATGAGAGGTGTTCAACTTTGTCTCCTGCTGTGCGTAAAGGGTCCAAAACTCATTGCAGTACAAGAGCGTGCTCAGGACGCAGGCTCTATAGACCTGGATCTTTGTATATTCCGTCAGCTTCTTATTAAGCCATACTCTCTTTGTAAGTCTGGAAAATGTAGTGGCTGCTTTACCAATGCATTTATTCAGCTCAGTATCTAAAGAGAGAGTGTCAGAGATAGTTGGGACAAGGTACACAAAGTTATGGACGACCTCCAGTTCTTGTGCAGAGATTGTAATACAGGGAGGTTAATCCACGTCTTGACCCATGACTTGTGGGTTTTTTTTTTCAGGCTGATTGTTAGTCCAAAGTCTTGGCAGGCCTTGCTAAAACAGTCCATAAGTTGTTGAAGGTCTTTGGCAGAGTGAGCAGTAATGGCAGCATCATCAGTGAAGAAGAAATCCTGTAAGCATTTCAGATGGACTTTAGACTTTGCTGTCAGTCTAGAGAGATTAAAGTGTTTTCCGTCTGATCTGGTACGGAGATAAATACCCTCTGTTGCAGTTCCAAAAGCATGTTTTAACATGACAGCAAAAAAGATCTCAAATAGAGTTGGTGCGAGGATGCAGCCCTGCTTCACTTCCCTTCAAATATCAAAGGAATCTGATGTTAAGCCATCAAAGACTACAGTGCCCTTCATTTCCTCATGAAAGGACCTGATGATGTTGAGGAGCTGAAGTTGACCGCATGACTGTCATTGTAAATGTAAATGTAAAAACTGGGTCATAATCCACTGTTTTCATTACCATTGTAGTGGTTGTTAAACAAATGGTCATATATCAAGGACTACAGTACATGTATTCACAATGTCAATATTGATTGAAGACACTAATTCATCAAATAATAGAATGGAATGGAATAATAACTTTATTGTCACTGTTAGGACTATAATCCTAGAGTTGGGTTGGCAATATATATATAAGCCATGATTACAAATGGTCTCTGTTACTTTAAGTGCTACAGTGGAATGTAATTGGCTGCTGTAATTAACTCAACAAGAAGAGGAAGCCAGGAGCACTGTTAGTTTGCTGACTTTGAACTGGAGATACTGTGGTGTCAGATTAGGTCAGCAGAACAAGGAAGGATCATGGATTGCAACTGTAAGCTAACTTCACTGTGCATGCCAGGGAAAAGAAAGGAAAAAAAGGAAGAACTGTTGCTGCCTCTTCTTCTGTTTTGCAAAAAATAAGTAAGTAAATAAAATATCTTACTAAATGGCTCTCTCACCAATCCTACCGTTGAAACCAGTTGTGATTCCAGCAGTAAAATTATTCAATGCCTTGTGTTAATAGAATATGCAGAAATTGCAAAGTTAGAGGGGGAAGAAAGCAAAGATAGAATGGGAGTGGAATAATTTAACATGGGAGACCATAAAAGGATGAGAGCTGGTTTGCTCTTTGTTGTTGTCATATTTAATCACATATTTATTTTAAGTCATTAGACTTAGGCATATAGACCAAGCTGCAGAGCAAAGGATGACCTTGAGTTTCTAAGAAAACTGTTATTATGGCTACATATCACCCAATGTCATATAATCACCCCTCCCATTTTCCCACAGTAGAAAGCGTGGCAAGCCTGAAGTCCAAAAATAAAAGATGGCTTGCAGTCATCACATGTTACTAATTTTAAATAACAAAATGGAATAAGTTCCAAAAATACTGAAGGTTACCTACAATGTAAGTCCCCAGTCTCTTCAGAAGAAATCCCCACTGATCCAATATTTGATTGACAAGTAAATTAAATATATATATTATGTGACATATATCTTATCCTGATCAGGATAAGAACCAGTAGTCTAGTGGCAATTACAACTGCCTCACATGTAACACTTCCCTGGTTCGAATCCCAGTAAGGGTATGGCTAGCTGATGAGAGCTAAATAGCTCGAAATAGATCTATCCTAGTCTCCCTTGTTTCTTTATTGAACAGCTCAAAAACCTAACATATATATTGTTTATTTATTTATCAGCACAAACATAAAATTTTGTGTGTGTGTGTGTTAGTTTTATGAGCTGATCAATAAATAAATCAGAGAGACTAGGATATATCTATTTTGAGCTTTTTAGCTCTCATCAGCTAGTCATACTCTTACTGGGATTCAAACCGGGGCTGTATTGCATATCAGGCAAGAGCCTGTAACCATTCAGCCAGCCAGGCTCTCCCAATTCCATCAGCTGAGACAGGAGGATTAGTATCTATAAATGTTCCACAACACTCTGTTAGGGCCCCAATTAAGGGAGGAGACATACTGTTTCCTTTTCTGCCTTTTGGCTCATCACCATTAGATGGTCTCTGGTGATCAGCCGAAAGGCAGAAAAGGAAACAGTATGCCTCCTCCCTTAATTGGGCATGGAAATGTTATTGCAACGTTTCGACAAGATCTCACTTGTCATCGTCAGGCTTTGGTCTGTGACTGTGACTGCGAAGGCATGGCCCTTTTTTAAATCTTGGTGGGGGGGTGGAGTGCTGACTATTGTTGTGAGTGTGTTGATTGGTTGTGTAGCTGCATCATGACTGGTATATTGATAATAATAATAATAATAATTTAATTTATATCCCGCTCTCTCTCCCCGAGGGGACTCGAGGCGGGGCACAGGCAATTAAAAATACAAATAAACACAGACAAGTACAAAATACAGAATTAAAAATAAATTAAATAAATCCTGCGCTAAAACCTATAAACTAAAAATTACCCCTAAAAAACCCTAACCTAAAAAGAGACTATCCAAGGCCGGCCAGACGAAAAAAGTGAGTCTTTAATTTTAAGCGGAAGGAGCGGAGGTCCGTAGTTGTCCTGATATCGGGGGGAAGGTCATTCCAGAGGGCTGGGCCCGCCACAGAGAAGGCCCTTCCCCTGGGCGTCGCCCGCTGACAAAGTCTAGTGGACGGCACCCGGAGAAGTCCCTCTCTGTGGGAGCGAATCGGCCGTGAGGATGTATGGGGCAGGATCCGATCCCGCAGGTAGCTAGGTCCCGAGCCATGGAGCGCTTTGAAGATGGTAATTAACACCTTGAAGCGCACCCGGAAGACGACAGGTAGCCAGTGCAGCTCGCGCAAGAGCGGTGTTACATGGGCAAACCTAGAGGTGCCCATAATTGCTCGCGCGGCTGCATTCTGGACCAACTGAAGCCTCCGGGTACACCTCAAGGGGAGCCCCATGTAGAGAGAGTTGCAATAATCCAGTCGGGATGTCACGAGAGCATGAGTGACTGTGCGAAGGGCGTCCCGATCCAATAGGGGGCGCAACTGGCGTACCAGGCGAACCTGGTAAAACGCCCTCCTGGCCACGGCTGTCACTTGATCTTCCATGGACAGCCGGGTATCCAGGAGGACACCCAAGTTGCGCGCCCCATCCACAGGGGCAAGATGTTCGCCCCCTATGGCCAGCGTTGGAGAGAGCTGGTTGAACCGGGCAGCCGGAAACCACAGCCACTCGGTCTTGGTCGGGTTGAGCCTAAGTCCGTTACTTCCCATCCAGATCCGCACGGCTTCCAAGCACTGGCACATCACCGCTACGGCATCGTTGGGGTGGTTTGGGGTAGATATGTACAGCTGGGTGTCATCAGCGTACAGGTGGTACTCTACCCCAAAACCACGGATGATCTCGCCCAGCGGCTTCATGTATGCGTTAAACAGGAGAGGCGAGAGGACCGACCCCTGAGGCACCCCGCATGTGAGGGGTCTCGGGGTCGACCTCTGCTCTCCTGCACGCACAAATTGCGATCGGCCAGAGAGGTAGGAGGAGAACCACCGTAAAACGGTGCCTCCCACCCCCAACCCCCCCAGCCGATGCAATAGGATACCATGGTCGATGGTATCGAAAGCCGCCGAGAGGTCTAATAGGACCAGGATGGAGGAACATCCCCCATCTCTGGCCCTCCAGAGATCATCTACCAACGCGACCAATGCCGTCTCGGTGCTATGCCCGGGCCGAAAGCCGGACTGGCGCGGATCTAGATAGTCAACTTCCTCCAGGTGACGGGGAAACTGTTGTGCCACCACACTCTCAACAACCTTCGCCAAGAAGGGAAGGTTGGAGACTGGACGGTAGTTGTTCAAAAGAGCTGGGTCCAAAGAGGGCTTCTTGAGGAGGGGCCTCACCATGGCCTCTTTTAGGGAGGCAGGCAAGGAACCCTCACTCAAGGATGCGTTGACAACCTCTTGGAGCCAGCCTCGTGTCACCTCCCAGGATGCCAGTACAAGCCAGGAGGGGCACGGGTCCAATAAACATGTGGTGGCTCGCAGTCGCCCACGTAGCCTGTCCATATCCTCGGAAGTAACGGAGTCAAACTCCTCCCAAACAAGATCTCTCTCGTGGCATCCCACTGGGTCATGAATGGGGGTTAGCTCACTCTGTATCTGGGCGGTTTTCTCCTGCAGAAAAATCACAAATTCCTCTGCTCTACCCTGTAGCGGGGCTTCCCGTTCCCTCTGTTGAAGGAGGTCGCGGGTCACCCTAAACAGGGCGGCAGGGCGGTTTTCTGCGGATGCTATGAGAGTGATGCTGATTGGTCTCATTTGTATGTTTCTCCTTATTTTGAATTTTCAATGGCTTGGTTGGAGGGTGGGGCTCGTCTTCTGGTCAGTGCTGGTTTCCAGATGTCTGGTAGGTGGGAGGTGTCATCACGTTTGTTCATACTGTTAGATTGCTTCTCTATTTCAATGGCTTCTCTGATTATTTTCCTGTTCATTTGTTCAGCCTTGGAGATCATTTTAGTTCCTTGAAAGTCAAAACTACAGGACATGAGATTGACTTTCAAGGAACTAAAATGATCTCCAAGGCTGAACAACTGAACAGGAGAATAATCAGAGAAGCCATTGAAATAGAGAAGCAAAAAACTAACAGACATATTAAAAAATTAACACAAAGGAAACAGTATGTCTCCTCCCTTAATGGGGCTCTAACAGGGTGTTGTGAAACAAATACATACATACATACATACATACATATATATGTAATTGTTTCACAACAACCTGTTATTAAGCCCCAATTAAGGGAGGAGACATACTGTTTCCTTTCCTGCCTTTCGGCTCATCACCAGAGACCATCAAGACAGCAAGCCAAGAATTACGTTGTGTAATTTTTTTTTAGATATGTGTGTTAGTTTTATGAGCTGATCAATAAACACACACACACACACACACACACACACACACACACACATATATATATGCTGGTATTGCCATCCTCGGGTATTTTTCCATGTATATAGCATGGAATTGTTATTGCAACGTATCCTCAGGCTTCGGTGATGACAAGTGAGATCTTGTTGAAACATTGCAATAACAATTCCATGCTATATACACGGGAAAATACCCGAGGATGGCAATACCAGCATACCTATACCTGTGAAAATCTACGAAAGCATATATATATATTTTAAAAAATATATTACACAATGTAATTCTTGGCTTGCTGTCTAGATGGTCTCTGGTGATGAGCCGAAAGGCAGGAAAGGAAACAGTATGTCTCCTCCCTTAATTGGGGCCTATTAACAGGTTGTTGTGAAACAATTACATATATATATTGACCAGTGTTTCTCAATGGTAGCAACTTGAAGATGTGTGGACTTCAACTCCCAGAATTTTCCAACCAATATGACCTGCGGGGGAATTCTGGGATTTGAAGTCCACATATCTCAAAGTTGTTAAGGTTGTGAAATGTTACTAATCATAGAAAGATCAGACTGAAAATAATTAGATCAAAATTCCAGATATAATCATGCAGCAATTTTAACAACTTTATGCTAATGTTGGGAGATTCAAGATAGCAATCAAGCAATCACTCAAAGCTGTCTCTTTGAGCTATTAAATACACCAGAGTATTAAGAGAATGCAGAAATAATAGAAAAAAAGTAATAGACAGATGAAAAAGTTACACCTGTGATAATATGCATAAGTATTACTAAAATATTATCCAGTCTTACCCTCATCTCAGCCACCTCTATAATACTATATGTTCTAAACTCCCACAACCAGAGCCAAGAAATGAAAATGTTTTACTTCATGGAAGAGAATCAGGTTAATTAGGGGTTATGATTTATACAGACAAGGTAATGTGAATGAAATAAGAGTTCAGTTACAAGAAACTAATTTTGTATATGCAAATTTTAAAATGCTGTTAAAAGAGAACAGTGATACTGTATTCATTTCAAGGATTGTAAGCTTGTTCTGCACGATTCTTTTATGAATTTAAATATATGAAAGCACTACCTCGAAAATGTACTATTTTTTCCCTAGGTTGCCTTTGCCATTCAGAGTAACAATTAAGCAACATTTTAAAACTTAATATGAAATCAGGCATATCATTTTTCAGAAAACTGTCTTTACTTACCAGAGTTATGCCTCTACCAATAAGCAATTTATTGTGTGGCTAATGGTAGCTGAGAGTAAAGGAAACAAAGCATTGAAGAAAAAAATTATGCACATATAATGGCAATGATCTAAAGACATTGCACATTAAACAACTAGATACAAGGAAACACTCCCCCCCCCCCCCCGCCAATACCATGATGGGTTGGCTCCACCAATTATTGCAAAAGCCCTGGGCTCAATCTCTTTCTCATAGTGGCACACATTGTACAACTCTTTACATAGCTCTCTATGTCCTTCTTCATCCCTGGACCACCAAAACTGTTGTTTGGCTAATTGTAAATGATAATATGTGGAGGGGAAACAGTCCTTGTAATTTAGTTCTTTAGTGTGCAATGTCCTTAGTTCATTGCCATATGCGCATAATTTTTTTCTTCAATGATTTGTTACATCTACTCTAACAGCTACCTCCCACAACACTGCCTTATGTCCCTGAGATGTCAAACCACCTAGTAGGGCTGTGTTACTATTAGCCTTCTCATCTTTCCTATTGTCTATTTCCTTAGCTTCTTATGACTATAACTTTGTTGTTTGTATCTTCTGATTTATGCTGATAGCTTATTTAGTATTCTTTGACTATCATTGTGTTGTATCTTATGATTTATGATGATTATATTTTATAATTATGAACATGATTTATCACTTGTTGCTTGCATGTATACTGAGCTTATGAACCGGAGGCAAATTCCTTGTGTGTCCAATCACACTTGGCCAATAAAGAATTATATTCTATTCTATATTACTTTGTACATGTGATTTTTTTTTTGCACTATTTAATTTGCTTTCATTCTTATATAGTTTATATTGGTTTAATTGTTAAGAAGCCAGAAGACTGTGATACAACTATTTTTTTCACCACTGTTAGCTAGAAGGGTCCAACTGCTGATGATACGCTTACCCCTTTGTTATCCCAGGCATTGTTTTCCACTCCAATTGCTCTATATTTGCCTTTTCTCCATTCTAAATGTCAGACAGTTATCTGTAACAATGACCCAGAGGGCCAGGGTTCCTCTGGGATATTCTTAATCTGTTCAGTGCTACTTCATAAACCCTTGTAGTCCCTACTTTGGTCATAAAGGAACAATGGCCAGATTTGGAAGGCACAAAGTGGAAGCAGAAGGTATAATATTGCCCTAGATGTATTAAGAACTGCAGTGATGCCATCATATCCATTTTGCACTGGAGAAATGAATACTGCTTCACAGCATGCCCTTTGCATAGGTCTAGCATCCAGCATCCATCAGAAAAGAAAGTAATAGTGCTGTGTGTACACACAAACAACCATTTTCTAAGTGGCTCCTAGCTTTTAGCTTGAAGTGTAGTTGGATAAGGAAAGATATGAGAAAATTGTAGAATCATGCAAGGCATTAGAAGGGATGGATAAGGATAAGTTTTTCTCAGCCTCCTAATGTTAGGACTTGGAGGCATCATTTAAAACTAGTTGTAGGGTCAATAAATGAGAAGGAAGGACTCACTGGAGAAGAGCCTAATGCTGGGAAAGATTGAGGACAAAAGAAGAAGGGGATGACAGAGAATGAGGTGGCTGGATGGAATCACTGAAGCAGTAGGCATGAGCTTAAATGATCTTAAAGAAGATGGTAGAGGACAGGAAGGCCTGGAAGAACATTGTCCATGGGGTTGCGACATGATTTCGCAACTAACAACAACAGGGTCAATAAGGACCTACCAAAAGAACTACTTCTTTTCACAGTCTATAATTAATCTGTGATATTTGTTGCCACCAGATATGGAGATGAACACTAACTGAGATGGGAGTGAACGAATTATGGAGCATCAGGATTTACACAGCATTTTGCTACTTTCCAGCAACAAAGGCTAGCAGGCCTTGAACAGGGTATCAACTGCCTGGAGGCAATGGCAGAAGATTCATCACTGTCCTCTTCATCAATGGAGACTTACTGAATGCATCTGGATGGCTGCAGTATGACACAGAATGCTGGATGAGATGGCCCTAACCCAGCATGACTCTTCTTCTGTTTTTAATGGAGGAGATGTCATAACACAGTGGTGATTACATTGGAAGGAGTCATAAAAGCAATTGCTTGGCTTGGATGGGCTTGTCTGTGATTTAATACTGCTTTACTGAGGTCAGGAAGTTAAGAGCACAAGATTAATCTTCCACAGCTACAGAGGACGCTTGTGTTTTAACATTAGCTTGTGTGCTTTGTTTCTTGATAGTGACAGGAATTTATCATAAATCTTAATGTGAAATAAAGACTCCTGCTGAAAATGCATGAGGCTTATGAGAGCTTCCTAGCTCACCCTCTGTGACTCTTCTAACTCCCAACAGAGCTTACCAGAGTGGGAACCTTTAAATTCCTGCTCTTAGTTTTAGCTACAGTCTTCTAATCACATCGTCTCTCATCATATAGGTAAACTCATCAATATGAAGTCAGTAGCTTAAGTACTTACACTGTGAAACATAATAAATACAGATGAATTAAGAGCTAAAATAAACAAACAAGCAGAAAGCAGCAGCAGCAACTAGAGCAACCCATCTTCTATTAGCAGGTCTGAATTTCTGGGATATAATCAGTCACAGTCTAAGTCCTTGGGGAAGAAGGTCAAAAAAGTCAAAATGATACACATCTGATGGAAATCTGGCCCATTTATATGTGTGATGAACATGAAAGGAGAGGTCTCCTATGTTTTTTTTTACAACCCCAACCCCCTCTAGAGGCACACAGTGAATATACTGTCTATAAATGGACAATCACAAAGGGTACTTTTGAAGTCAGAAGATATCTGTTAAATTTGGGGTGAACAATAATTTTTAGGTTTAGGTTTAGGTTTATTGGTTTTTTATACCGCCCTACTCCCGAAGGACTTAGGGCGGTGTACAGCCAAAATAAAAAACAAATATATAAAAGTTAGAAAAAGCTATTAAAAGGCATAATTAAAAACATCATTAAATTTTGCTGGGGATACAGCTCATCCACTTGGTTAGTTGGTGATGTCACTGCAAAGGGTACAGCATGGTCTGAACATTTATCACAATCATAGCTGATTTTCAGTAGAGGAGCAATTGAAGAGTAAGAACGGGAGTATTTCAGCTCTCCAAAACCTCTCATTCTCCTCATTACAGGATGAGCCAAAAAAATAATAAATCATGCTACCAACATTGTGCCAACAAATTTCAGTGGGTCCTAGAGCCTATATGTTCTCTGTAGATTGGGGTTATGTATATATCATTTGCAGATCAAGTAGAGAAAAAGGGGAGACGAGAAGCCTGCATAGACAACACCGACATGTTCATGTTCTTGGGGGGAAAAACAGTTTAGTTGGTAAAAGTATGAAGGGAATTAAGACCTAGCAATTATAGAAGGTTAACAAGTGGTTGGCTTAAAAACCTGGAGAAAATGTTTCCTTTCCCTTTGACATTCAGATTTCAGTATACAAACACATTGTACATGTTGGTGTAAATCACCTGCTTTGCCTGATACAATTATCCGAAACTCTTTCTTCCCCATTATTTATTTCTGAGATTTTATATATTGGAGGAGCTTGTTAAGTCAGACCATTTATTCAAAGTCAATTGGCTCTTCAATCATTTTAATTGTAAAAATCTAAACACTTGGCTGTTTCAAACCCATTTTGGGGCTGGAAATTTTAAAGGCAGTACAATACTTTATGAGGTCCCTGCAGCAGCTGCCAAGTTTAATGAGGCTCAGTGTTTGTTGAAATGCAAGGGAAAAAAGGTGGTAGTGTGACAAGAGTAGATGGGTGAGGTCCACCAATTAATTTTCTCAGATTCCAAGAGATGGACAATTTCAGAGCTTAGGACAAATTATTTTTACATTTTGCTATGGGAGAGAGGAGCCCACATGACATGGGACCATTACTTGTAGAACTATTTCCTCCCCATTATATCAGCCCATCTCACTTGACCAGGCAGTAAAGATATATTGGGACCTACCAGAATTTTGACTGGTAGGGTTCATGAAGAGAATCTTCTCTGTTGTTGCCTCAGCCTTTAGAATATCCTCCCTTTTAGGGCTTACACTGTATTTTTCTTGTATTTCTTCACTCAAAAAATCAGGAAACAATGCTGCTGATGGTTAGCAATTGTGCATCAGCATTGTTAATAAGTTCTCAAAGCCACAAAATAGGATCCAAAATAGGATTCTGTATGCAGCCCTGACAGTTGCCACTGCCTTAATAAAGTGAATGTCAGGCCTGCAGCCATATTCCTTTTGGATCTTTGGCCTGCCACACTTTCTATTATTCTACTATGCCGTTTCTATTGTGGGGAAATGGGAGGGGGGATGGTACGGGGTTAAATGCTATGTAGCCAAAATAAAATTCCTTTCTAGAAAGCCAAGGTCATCCTTTGTCTTTACACCTCTGCACCTGACTGGAACTGGATGGGTGGAACCTCCAGCATGGCAGTGGAAGATTGGACCATGTGATGGACTTGTGGATGTTGGGACAAGATCTTGAACTTTCAACTGGGTGGGGAAAACCAGGAAGCTTTCCGACTCAGGTTTTCCCAGATGTGCCAATATGGCTCTCTTAATAAATTGGAACTTTGAGCAATACTTTGCCTTGGACTCTGATTTAATTTTGGATGCTATTTGGAACCCTGACAGTGAAGCTATTTTTGTTATGAAATATTAACTCCCAGTTGCTGAATTGGTTTCCTGAATTTTCTTTTTTAGCGTGTTGGTATAAAACTGGGTATATCATATTACTCTAATATGTAAAGTTTACATCATAGAAGTATTTATTTACTTATATACCAAGTGAAAAGGTAGGTCTTAATAGTAGCTCTAACCTGTGTTTAGTGGAGTTTGGCCTTACTTCAGCACCAGCAGCACTCTAAATGTCTCTTTCCTTGTTTTCTCTTTCTAAACTCCTCGGTAAACCACAGGGAGTTACAAGATCCATGAGAGAGGAGAGGTTGCATTATGTGATGGAATGGGTACCTGCATGTCAGGGAGAGTATTGAGTCTCTCCTTTGGTTTCTGGCTGTTCTAGTCCACTCCTCCAACTGTCGAGCCTGCCAGCTGGCTCCTGGCAGCTCCAACATGCTTTGTTCATTATACATTACCCAGGTATGGTGATGCACAAATGCAGTCAAAATGGTCCAATGGTCCAAACACAATCCATGGCTTGCAGTCATAGTGCTTGGCACAAAAATAAGCTGAAAATACCAAGTGAAATCCAGCAGTCCAATCCTAGATGGTACCAAAGATATTAATATTAATTCAGCCATACTACTCAGGGGCCAATCAGACAATTCCTATATTTCATTACCTCAGCTTAATTGCCATTCTATTATTTAGATAATCTAAAGTACTATAAATAGAGAAGAAGAAGAAAATATATTTTTATTGTTTTAAAATACCTTTAAAAATAATTATTACATTTTAGGATATCAATATTAGAAACATTGGGGCAGCAAGATTTATATGCTCCAAGGTGGAAGGAGTTAGAAATACTACTATGGAAGAATGGACAGTGGAACTGACAGAAATGGTGAAGCTGACAATTGAAAAAAAATATCTTTTATTTTATTTTATAGATTTCCAAACAGAAATTTTAATGACTCTTGCACTGTTTGCAAGGAACTGAAAGAAAGGAAAATCTTATTTCGGGATTTGATGATTAGAATTTTATTAGATAATGGAAATAATGTAGACAAATGTTAATTTTAAACTAAGAGTTTGATGTATTTTTACTTATATCTATACCAAAGAAAGTTGAAAGATTCTTTTTCTATTTTTGTTCCTTTTTCCCTTCTTTCTTGCCCTTATAATTTTTCTCTTTCCTGAGCTTTTTATTTTTAATTTATTTGTTCTATTTCAACTCGTTAGAATTATTCAGCTTTTTCATTTAAAGGAAGGTATAACATTGGGGGGTGGGGGAAACCTGTGACTCATATCAAATTATTTGTTATATAATAAAGATTTCAGTCTTAAACAATATTTAAGATTAAAATCTTCATAGCACTGTTGAGTTAGACAGATGATTGATAGATAGATAGATAGATAGATAGATAGATAGATAGATAGATAGATAGATAGATAGATAGATAGATAGATAGATAGATGATAGATGAGAAAAGGTTAATGAAAGGAAAATCAAATGAAGCAAATTGAACAAGTATTAAAATACCAAAACATAGATCATGGGAAATTATGTTCAAAAGTTTCAGAGATACCAAAACTCTTTTCAGGCTTTGTTGGGCTGATCAAAACTTTTTAGTCTAAATTGATCACTTGTGACTGAAATGGAAATTGAGAAATCCTTTCAGGAAATAATTTCAGGAACAATTTCCAAAATTCACTTTGAAATATTACCTTTCACTTGGCTAAATGTAAAAATACAGTGACCTTTTTCCTATCTCTTTCTATTATTCAATACAATACAATACAATACAATACAATACAATACAATACAATACAATACAATACAATACAATACAATACAATACAATACAATACAATACAATACAATAGCAGAGTTGGAAGGGACCTTGAAGGTCATCTAGTGCAACCACCTGCCTATACAGTTTCAGACAAATGGCTATCCAACATCTTCTTAAAGACTTGCAGTGTTGGGGCATTTACAACTTCTGGAGGCAAGCTGTTCCACTGATTAATTGTTCTAACTGTCAGGAAATTTCTTCTCAGTTCTAAGTTGCTTCTCTCCTTGATTAGTTTCCACCCATTGCTTCTTGTTCTACCCTCAGGTGCCTTGGAGAATAGTTTGACTCCCTCTTCTTTATGGCAAGCCCTGAGATATTGGAACACTGCTATCATGTCTCCCCTAGTCCTTCTTTTTATTAAACTAGACATACCCAGTTCCTGCAACCATTCTTCATATGTTTTAGTCTCTAGTCCCTTACTCATTTACCTTACTCCTGGCTCAGAGATAATAAAAAGAACAGAGTGGATATGTTTTGTTAAATCAAAATTGACAGCTATACTAGTTCATTTCAAGAGCTCGGCAACAAACCAGAGTTCTGTACTTCTACTGAAAGATGGGTAAATCTTATATTTTCATCTTAGGCATGTAATGTTGAGGTGGACCACAAGTGCACTGAATTTTGGAAAGAAAGGGATTGGTATGCACAGAGCTGTCTGTTCTCATTATAGTCATTAATCCTCATAGGAATAAATCCATCTCTACTCTGAATCCTTCCCTTTCCAAGTTTTATGTTTGGTAACTTCTGTTATAGACAATCACGATGAATGCGAAAGTGATTTATCTTTTGAAATATCCCATTGTTTTGACTTGCTTGCAGTGCTGCCCCCTTTCTTTCCAACCCTGTTATTGAAGCCACAGCTGTGAGAGATCAATTAAAATTTACTACACTGAAAGGTCAATATACTACCGGCTGTGACTGCCTTTCAAAACATGGACTGAAGTGCCAACAAAGAACGTTAGGCAACAATGTGGCCTGTCAACGTTGAATGTCCTTCATTTGTGCTACAACTGTCAGTATACATTTGGACACACCACATGCTTCTGAAGTTGCACAAGCTGTTTGGCGTGTAATGTCACTTATAGCTATAACAAGATAGCTGCAGCATGAGAAGCATTTGCCACAAAGTGGTTTTTTTCTCTCTGATAGCTGTGATAGATCTGAATTTGGCTGGCCTGATGGCATTTTAAAAAGCATAAAATGTGAAGGCCTTCAAGAACTGTGTCACATTCACGGATGGACATTTTGCACACAAACATTATTCCACAAAAGGATAAATGTTCTCAAATTGATCTGTTCAGTCAACAAGTTACAATACCCACCAAAAGGAAAAGGATTCTGAGTTTAAGATGACTCATAACCTTGAAAATAAATAATAGACTGACAAAAAATACTATTGACATTCTGTGCAATGCCTACTTTATATATACATATAGAATGTATAAGGGTAATTGGCAAAAGCTATGCTGCAAGTAGTTATTTGTTAGCAAATGGGGATAGATGCAGATATACAGAAATACATGCATATATCCATGTGCGCGTGCACACATACACACTATATATAGGTGTGTGTGTGCACACATGTGCATGGACACACGCATATATTTCTGTATATCTGTATCTATCCCCATCTGCATATGCTAACAAGTAACTACTTGCAGCATAGCTTAAATCACCAAAAGCAAAAACCACTCATGCCACATCATGAAATCTCCAGAACCGTAAAGCCTACAAACTTGAAATGTGGCACATTTGTTCCTATTGGCTTTTAGGTGCTTGCTTAGAAAGGATTTGTTGAGATGATCATCAGATCATTAGTATTTCTTATACAATAATTAACACACTCTGATGCTAAGGAGTTCTACTCCCCTTCCCCACTTGAAAAGAACTCTGTTCCTACTGCCAGTTGCCTCACATTCCATTACCTCAATTCAAACTAGCAGATGTTTCAGTCCTTCACTCAGGAGCAGTCTGGGGCTCCTTACAGAACTAAACATCAGTACCTCACCAAAATGTCTAAGCCTTCCACCTATGGAACTGCTTCGGAACTCAAGGTGGCAGGAGCAATATTCCCTTATGTGTTTCAATCACCAACCACCACTGAGCCAATGGATTGTGAACCAAATTTATCCTGCACAGCCCAATCAGATAGTTTCATCACGAAGCACGGGTATCCAGCTTGTGTGTGTATGTGTGTGTGTATCAGGCTGGTGTTTTCGGTTTCAGAGCTGCTGTCTTTCTATAAATCTTGGTGGGGGAGAGGTGGAGTGCTGGCTTTGTTGCTGTGAGTGGGTTGATTGGCTGTGTAGTTGTATCATAATTGGTAGATTGGTGCTGGCTGTGTGTTTGTTGTTCTTTTGTATTGTAACGGCCTAGGTGGTGGATGGGACTCATTTGTTGGCTAGTGCTGTTTTCCAGATGTCTGGTAGGTGGGAGGTATTGTCACATTTGTTCACGTTTGGGGGTGTTTATCTATTTTGATGGCTTCCATAATTATTCACTTGTTGAACTGTTCAGTTTTGGAGATTAATTTGGTTCCTTCAAAATCAATTTCATGTCCTGTAGCTTTAAGGTGCTGGTAGAGGGAGGATTTTTTTTTCTTACTGCATTCTTGTGTTCTGCGATGTGTGCATTTATTCTCCTATTAGTCTGTCCTATGTATGTTGCAGGGCAGATTTAGCATGGTATTTCATAGACTCCTTGGTTTTCTAGCTGGATCTTGTCTTTGGGCTTTCTTAAGATGTTGGCTATTTTTTTATGAGTGCTGAAGGCTGTCTTGATATTATGCTTGTGGAGAATTTTGCTGATTTTATCTGTGGTGCCTTTAATGTAAGGGAGCAGGGTGATGCCGTTGTCCTGTTCTGTGTCTCGGTTTTTGGGGGGTTTCTCCTTTTGGATTAGGTTGGTAATTGTTTTTCTTTGGAATCCATTGGAGATTAATACATTTGTGAGAGTGTGTAATTCAGTTTTCAGGTGGTCTTTGTCAGTTAGGTGTTTGGTTCTGGGGATGAGGGTCTTGGCTACAGAGTTGATCTGTGCAGGGTGGTGATGGGATTGTATGTTTAGGTAGCAGTTGGTGTGGGGTTTTTTTCCTGGTAGATGGAGTGTCCTAGGGAGCCATTGGGATTTTTGTAGATTAGGACGTCCAGAAAGGGAAGTTGGTTATTAGTTTCTATTTCCAAAGTGAATTGTATTTTGGGGTGTAAACTGTTGAGGTGTGTGAGGAAGTTGTCCAGTTTTTCTTTCCCATGAGGCCAAATTACAAAAGTGTCATCTACATATCTAAGCCAGAGTTTGGGTTTGTGTTCAGATTTATCTAAGGCATATCAGATTTATCTTAGTTTCAAAATGTTCCATGTATAAGTTTGCGATGAGGGGTAAGACAAGCCCCACTCACCACCCAGGCCATTACAATACAAAAGAACAATGAACACACAGCCAGCACCAATCAGCACTAATCTACCAATCATGATACAACTACACAGCCAATCCACCCACTTACAGCAACAAAGCCAGCACTCCACCCCGCCCACCAAGATTTATAGAAAGACGGCAGCTCTGAAACCGAAAACACCAGCCTGAAGATGGTGAGTGAGACCTCGCCAAAATGTTGCCAAGACAATCTCAATCTTACACAGAAAAAGACCCGAATACAACAAGACCAGCATACCTACACCCATGAAAATCTACAAAAACGTTAATTATTAAGCATTAATATATATTTTTTGTCCAGCCCAACAGAATTTTGGAAACAAGTTATATAAACGAGTTTAAGACTGACTATCTGTGTATACAGCTAAGCCTATGCTTCTCAAATCACACATGCACACCAACAGACACAAGCACAACATGTGAGGAAAACAAACTCACACGTGGAGATACAACAGGCTATTCACTTTCACAGAGGAAAATGCAAGGACTTCCTGTGCCCACTGATCATGAAAGAATTGGTACAAATTCCAGAAATCCTGTTCCACATGCTTTTTGATCTTATTATTCTTGCCTAAAGAACTATCTAGCTTTACTATGAATATTATGAATCCTAAGAAGAATTCAGATGATCTGGGACCGTTTTTGAGAAAGACATCGAGAATGGTCATGGGTCCAGAAACACCCTTACATGAAGATAGGCTGAAGATATCCCCAACCCTTTAGAGAAGAAGACTAATGAAGGACTTGCGAAAGAATAGTAGAAGCTCTATTCCATATCATCCTCGGGCGCAAAATAATGACTTTAAATGAGATGAAGGAAGAGTCCAGTTGAATATCAGGAAACATTCACAATTATAAAAATAACTTGATATAAAACCAATGAGCTAAAGAGCAAATAAATTCAAGCAAAGAAAGGCAGGAGTCACTTTGGGATACTTTAATTTGGATTCCTGCACTGAGCAAAACATTAGACTTCATAGACCACACGGCCCCTTGCAACTCTGCATTGCTATGATTCTATGAATGCATCATCATCAGAAATGTAAGAGAAGAAACACTTGGGAGACAAAGGCTTATCAGACCCGGATAAAGAAACTGATTTGAATACTTGGGAAACACTTGATCTTGCACTATCGTTTGGTGTTTTTTCTCTTGTATTAAGGCAGTCACCAAGTTGTCAAGACAATCTCAATCTTACACAGGAAAAGTGTAAGATTTTATCTTATTTACCTAAGGAACATGTATACTAGATATTTTATATAGCGTATAAGGTTTAATATTGTTGCCTAAGTGGGTCAGGCATGGGGGATTATTTATTTCAGGGATTGTCATTCCCATTTGCAAAGAGAATGCAGTAGCTACAGTAAAGTATAAAGCGTTTTCATTTCTCTATTTTGCTTATCTCGTTACAGAAATGCTGTCTAATTATCACACAATCAAAGTTAACTTTACCCATGTCATTTCTTTCTTCCTTACCTCCAAGATCATGAAAAGAGAAAAAGAAATAATAAGAAAGCACAAGAGAGAAAGGCTCATATTCCCCAAAAATTAACCCTAGGCATATAATTTCATTTTAAAGGATAACAATTCTCTACCAGTTTATGATAGAGTTATGTGATTATTTTTCAGGGATGTCTCCTTTCTCTGCTTTGTTTTCAGCTTGCCTAGAACTTCCCCAGTAATTTGTGACAATCTGTTCTAACTTAGAGTATTCCAGAAATGGCAAGTGAAATAGTCTGCAAATAATGGTTACATTAAACCCATTCTATTTCCCCCTGCATCTATGTACAGATCTTTTTTTAAAAAAGAGAAGCAATTCAGTATTAATACTGAAACAGGGTATTCATTTACTTACATTCTCTTTGGAATGAGAACTTTAAAAAGCACTAGTCCCCAACTTTGTCAGCTGGAGATGTGTATAAAAAGCACTTCATCAAAGCAACTGCTAGCACAATAGCAAGCATTATTTTAACGTTTTAAAAAGATATATTTTAAAAAAACCAAGTTCTGCAAAGTGTACATTTGAAAGAACATATATACTGTTCAAAATCACAATAAAATGTGTTAGTTCGGATAAAAGAAAGCTGTCTAATGCAAGGAATAAAAAGCACATAACAGAATTTTCCAGATGGAGATAAAAGTCCCAAGTGCATTTGCCTGTGTTTTTTTTTAAAGCATTTCTGTGTTTTCACATCTGGACTGAGCCAAGGTGTCAAAAATGTGCCTGGGAGTAATAAGGGAGTAAACAATAAAATTGTTTATCTGGAGCAGGGTGCGGGGGAGCTCAAACAGAATTCCTGAACAAATGGAGCAGTTAAACAATCCATTGCATTTCAGATAGTAAGTAAAAGATGGTATTTCTAAAATACCATTAGAAAAGTATACTGAAGCCATTTTTTTCTTTGGAATCAAAGTCAGTGCTTTGGAAAACAGCTCAGCCAGAATCAGAAACTGGAATTCTGGTTTCACACTAAGCTTGGAAAACTGAAACTTCATGGTTCACGTTGACTGATATGGGAAGCCCAGAAACAAAATCTTTGGCCACAGTAGGTATTTCTCAGAGGATTAAACTGAAGAAAGTGAACTTCAGGTATACCTGCATGCCAGTTGGTGGAAGAAAAGAACGTTAGATATGCTAGAAACTGGCAGGAAATTTGCCAACTTAAGGCAGTTAAGCAAGTTGGGAGCAAGAATCTAGTTGTACATACCTGTATCTTGAACAAGTCAAAAGCAGAAGGAATGGCATCCCCAAAGATACTGAAGTATATAAATTAAAGGAAGCAAATATTTCTGGGGGGAAAAGTGGAGTCATTCAGGAAATAAAAATTGAGTCCACTAGAATGGGAGGGAGGGAGGGAAGAAGAGAGGGAGAGGGAGAGGGAGGGAGAGAGGAAGGGAGAGAGGGAGGGAGGGAGAGAGAGAGAGCACATAGAGAACTGCTCACAGATTCACATGCATGGGGAAAGAAGGAGAGGAACAGAAATTTAGTCTGAGATTACCAGCTATGACAAATGAAACAGGCCAGGAAATGGCAACTTAATGAGATGAAGGGGAAGTGTACTTCTCTGATAGTTCAGCCAATACATGGAGAAAGAGAGAGGCTGATACATTACACCAACTTGGGAACTATCTGGGAGAAGCTCAAGACTCACAGAACAAGAGAAAGGAAGCAGAGTGGGCTCAAATGGGCCAGGAAGAAGGAGGTCCAACTGAAGAATTATGCAACCTTGTGAAAGAGAATGAAGGTGATCATTGTACAAAACACAGTTGTTTCTGTTGGAGATTGGCAAGGGAGGGAGGAAATTGGATTTTTAAGAGTGTGTGCTGGGCTTTTGAAATGCACTGTACTTTTTAAAGAGATTTCGCAGTTCCGCATATACAAACTGCTAGCACCAGACAAACTTCCTTGAAGGACGTATGGAAATCTACCCTGCTGCGTTGAATGGTTTAGGGTTGGTTTGGAGTTATTTTTGTGCCTGTGCAATTCTATCTCTCTGTACATGTGTGATTGTGGCTTTTCTGATGCAAATACAACTTGTTCTTTTCTGCTTGAAAATTAGAGGTTTATGTTTTCATAATTGGATTCATGGAGGAAGCAGGGAAATCACCCTTTAGAGTCCACCATTGGTTTTGGACCAAATTCACCAATATTTCCAGGCCTACATGGGTCTCCTGTGGGGATAAATGCTCCCTCACCTTATGTAGTCATGTAATCATTCCAAGAATAGAAAGAAATAGGAAGAAAGAAAATAGAGAAACCTCCACTCTTGAAATAGCAGAGTATTGCTGTAAGAATGATGGAATGTTTAAAACTGAAAGAATGATAGGCAATGAATAAGAAAAATTGGAAAAGAAAGCATAACGCCTCTTCATCCTTGCTGAAGGTAAGATAAACACCAGCTCGACCTTGTTCTAGCTAGTATTTGCCTCTCTTTGAAGTACTAAAAGAAACATACAGTATATATTTTCAGCAGAATCAATACAGGAATTTATTTTAATTCTTTGTATTAGTTAGGGAGACAACAAAGAACATTAGAATCGCAAAGCTTCTTTTAAAAGTAATTTCAGGTTAATTTAAAGGCTTGGGAACAAACAAACACAAAGTACAAGCTTCTTTTTAAAAAAAAAACAATTTTATGAAATTAACATTCTGCTTTCTGCTTTCAGCCATGGAGTTTTCCTCTCCTTATTTGCCTTTTTCTGCAAAAGGAAGACAAAGAATAATTGTTTCAAACAGTATGTGTAGTTTGCGTTTTAATGTTAAAGCAAAAAAGAACTAATTCACTCGGTCCAGGAAATAAATTAATGCATCTATTTTTATTGCTACTTTTGACAATCTCCTCTTACATTTATCCTTATATACTCATGAAGAACTCAGAGCTCCAAACACTACCTCTTAGGTGAGTGTGGGGCTCAGTAGAACTCGGTAACTAAGAGGAGGGGAATGGCAACAATTGTGTTTTCTCTTTTGGATGTTTTATGATCATATCCTGGGTCAGCCAGTTTTGATGTAGTGCTTACGGACCAATTTCTACAGACTGGAAACTAGGAGACTGAGAGTTTTTGTTCCACCTTAGGCTTGAAACCAACGGAGTGATCTTGGGCCAGTCACTGTCTCTCAGCCCAAGGAAGCAGGCAAGGACAAACCACCTCTGTTTAGTACTCACTGATTACCATGTGCTTGTAACAAGATAATATACAAATAGGGAAAATATCCCCACAGACTTCAGAATCTATTCTCTCCTGTTCCATATATTAACATCTGAGAACTATTGTAATATAGACTACTTACTCTGGTTTGTACGCAGGCAACCAGTAGACCAATCTTCCTCCAAGAACCAAATACTTTGCCGCAAATTTTAACAGGTCAAAGATTATATCACTCAGTTGATAATTTGAAGAAACTAGGTTATGATTTTCAGTGCTAGGAGATATTTTGAAAAGTAAATTATAACAGTTATTGATACTTGGATATTTCACAGTTAAGAACAAAACCTAAACATATATTATCTTTCACAGGAATCGAAAAGTTTTTTTCCTAGCCTTTAAAAATTATCTGCTTGGTATATTTAATCTAATTAAGAATAAGTGTAAATAGAGTTTTTATATAAAGTTTGAATTTAAGAAAATATAAGGCATTCTTTATAAGATCATCAAAATTGTAGCAGTAATATAGAAATTAAAACAAAAAGGATCTGGAAAAACACAGGGTGATTCAATTTTACAAACTTTGGTGGGAGATGGAATGGGCTTTGAAAAGGTAAAAGGATGCAAGATTATACTTGGTACAGATTTCAAACTGATGATTTCTGGTCAATACACTAAAGCAGGGGTTCCCAAACTTGGCAACTTTAAGACTTGTAGACTTCGACAGTCACGAGGAGTCAAAAACTGACTCCAAAACCACTTTTGGAAGCCACTTAGATTTCCACTTGAAGTGGCATAAAAGAACTTATAATAAAAAGAACACATCAATAGATACGGAGGGGGGAAGAAATGAATGACATTTATGAATAGATGAATATGAATACACAGAGAGAGGAGGAAGGGAGAGAGAGAGAGCATTTTTAAATGGAAAGGTAACAAGCTGTTTGACAAGTTCTGATTATGATCTCAGATTATAATTTCATTAAAATATTGAATGTGATACAGCAGTAATTCAATTCCAGATTCAGCAGAGAAGCAGGGGTGTCTGAAGAAAGAATAAAAATTATCAAGATGGCAATTGCAGTGAAGTGACTGAAGCCATCCTCCTTTTTACTGTTCATTACATCAGTGGTGCATGCACAGTACAACGAAAATTGCTCTGTGCATGCGCAGAAGCCAAAAACAAGATGGCTGCGCCTAGGGCACCACCAGGAGAACCAGTTTGGGGGCATTGCAGGCCTTGGTTGCTGCCAGTTCCAGCAACCCAGGCCGCCAAGCTACTACCGCTTTGTTCGAACCAGTCTGAACCGCTGCATCACATGCACAATGCACATAAAAAAGTAACAGTGCTTCAGTGGTACAGTCGTAGCCAACATCTTGACTTTTTGTATCCAAGTGGACATTGGTGCATGGATGCTCCTTGTCTGATTCTGAGTCAACAGCTGTATCTCATCCCAATCAACTTCTCAGGATAGTTGTTGTAAAAATAAAATTGGAGGAGAGAGTGTTGCATATGGCCTATTGGAAATGAAAGCCTAAATATGCTAAATCAAGGAATCAGTGAGAGATTGTGTACAATACATTATGAATGTCAGGTTTACAGAGAAGAAAACTGGCCCCCTCCCCATTTTCTAGCAATATTTTTGGTAGCTTTGGTTTCTCTACATTATATTGCAGAAATAAAGGAAGGCAAAAAACCCAACCAGAGGTAGATTCTGTCTTTTCACTCAACCATCCAGTAGATAGATGACTTCTTACAATACTGGCTTTAAAACAATGATATATTGGCCAATGTCTTTTTTTTAAAAATACATTATATAATGTCTACAATTGTTGGTCACCAACATAGAAGAAAAAGCCAGAAACTCATCAAAGTATATGCAATAAAAGTTGAATTTCTGTTTGCTAAAAGGTTTTAGGATGTGTGAGATGCAGAATTTTGCATTAACTTAAAATGCAAATTGAACGCTGCTTCTTCCATTCCTGCTGATGTACGATTACATGGGTGACGGAAATGCAGTCATTAGGAGGAAAAAATGAAAACAAGCAGATCAAGTAGAAAGGAGAGGAGACTGAAGGACAAGTGGGACAGTAAAATATTGCTGCAAGAAAAAAAAAGCTGGCATTACCCTGAGCCAATAAGCACATTACAATTAGCTGCTTATTTTCTGTTTTCCAGCTGAATGGTGATATAGCTGTACTAGCTTAGTGAAATGTTAAACAAGGTAGGAGAGCATGCAAGTCACGGAATTATTTCCATCCATGTAGTGATAGCTCTCTTCCAGGTGATAAAAAAGGGCAGATACATGAGGGGGGGGGGGGGAGACTCAGCATGAAGATGACCAGATGCTTCTCCCATAGGTAAATTTTGAGGACATTTTATGGCTGCGAGTGGAGGTTTGTCCTCTGAGCTTTTGGGTTGGTTCCCGAACATTTCATTACCAGGCTAGGTAACATCTTTAGCGGAATTGAGGGAATGACAGTGTTGGTGTGACATTACCTAGTCTGGTAATGAAATAGCAATAGCACTTAGACTTATACCACTTTACAGTGCTTTACAGCCCTCTCTAAGTGGTTTACTGAGTCAGCATATTGCCCACCAACAATTTTGCATCTTCATTTTACCAACCTCAGAAGGATGGAAGGCTGAGTCAACCTTGTGCCTGGTGAGATTTGAACTGCCAAATGGCAGGCGGCACAACTAACCTGCAATACTGCACTCTAACCAGTGCACCACTGCAGCTCCAAAGGAAAAGCCAACCCATACGCTCAGAGAACAAACCTCCACTCTCATCTTACACACAAGCTACAGATATTTGCCACAACCTGTATTGCAACTTTTTATTGGCTTTTTTCTTTCTCAATCGCATGCCAGATCCAGCCTTTTTTTTCAAACGGTTTTTCTATTGGTGGTTTGATCTCATTCTGTTATGTTTTGGGAATGTTATCCTGCTGATTGACAAGCAGGCAAGCTGAGTCGTGGGCCCCTTTGCATAATTACTTTCCAAACTCCTCTTTTGTTGAAAAGAATACAGTGCTGCAGCATTCACCTGCATGATAGGGAAATACTTGGGAAATTCTCCTATATTTATTACTAGAGTTACATCTCTGGGCAGCAGCCTGGAAAGGCTCTGATAAGAACACTGGTCACCTTAAAGCTCCCTTCTGGGCCTTTCCAGCCTGAGATATAGCCCTCCCTTTATCTAAGAGGTCACACTTGGGGGACTTTCTAGAATTTTCCAGCTCTACACAGCCTAAGATGGAAGAAAGAGCTTCTTTAAATTCAAAGACAGTGGTAAGCAGATGTGTGGCATTAAAACAGCCATTTTGTTTGCATTTTTGTTGCTTTAATGCAGGGGTGTCAAACTCAAGGCCCAGCAGATGAATCCAGCCCATGGGTGTTTAGATCTGGCCCATGGCACTGTCCTGGAAATAGCGAAGGACCAGCCCATGATGCCTCTGTCAGCAAAAATGGAGCTTGTAAGGGCTGCATGTAGCCCTTTGAATGTCCATTTTCACTGGCAGAGGGTTGCAGGAGGCTCTCCCAGCCGAAAGGGGAGCTTGGGAGCCCAATTTCACTGACAGAGTTTCAGGCCACCACAGGCGACCCCCCCCCCAACACAAGTGACATCATGCTGGCCATGCCCCCCCTGGCCATGCCCCCCCCTGAGGTTAAACACAACCCTTATGCAGTCCACAATGAAATTGAGTTTGACACCCCTATTTTAATGTATAGAAACAAAGAAATAGGATAAAAATGAGAAATAAAGACAAAGAAGAAGAGAAAAAGACTAGATAGGTAGATAAATAAATGACTAGAGCTATCTAGAGGATGGATGGATGGATAGATAGATAGATAGATAGATGATAGATAGATAGATAGATAGATAGATAGATAGATAGATAGATAGATAGATAGATAGATAGACAGAAAGACAGACAGACAGATAGATACGCAGCCAGGCAGAAAGCAAACAGACAGACAGGCAGACAAAGATACTGATGTTTTAAATTACTTATTTTATTTTTATTTATCAAATTAATATGGCTGCCCATCTCATAGACATGACTCTGGGCATAGATGCTCATGTCTGTGTTTGGGCCAGCTGCTCTCTTTCAGCCCAATCAGTCTCCCAAAATAATTGTTGTAAGAATAAAAGGAGGAGGGGGATTCTGCATATGGGCGCTTGGAAATGAAACAATACAATAAAACAATTACTTAAAATAAATGTAAAACAACACTGGTTTTGAACACAAATTTAAATAAGACCACAGGAGAATGGACCAGTATCCATTACCTAGTGTAACCATTTTGTGGGATCCCCATTAATACCTAGACAACATGGATATTGATTAGCTGTTCCAGTACTTCTATAAAGAGAGAATTCATAAGCAGACAACAAACACATTTAATCAATTCAAGACTGTAAATATAGAGATACACTGCTTTTCTATTGTAAAAGAGTAATATTTTATGTCCTTGGACTTGGTAAATCCATAACTCTTCCTGTATTGATAAAATCCAGAATTACATTCACATTCACATATTTTCAAACTATTACTACTTTTCTCAATGTCATTTTCATGAATATATGGATAGTGTGTGTGTGTGTGTGTGTGTCACTCTGTGTGTGTGTGTGTGTAGCTGTAGTAGAATATAATACTATATCGAAAGGCAACCCTTTAGAAACATTGCCTGAAGTATCTATTGAACATGAAAAAACTGTATTTTCACATCTTTAATCATCAGTTTGCTCATTTAGAATATTCCACTCCAAAATACATGCAAATAATTCATTAATTACCTAGTAAAGAATTGCTGCCTGTAGAATCATACAAAACATATTACAGTGTTGAGATTAATTTGGGTTTTTTTTTTTAATTGCTGTTTGAATAACATCCATTCTACAATTTTAAACATCTAGATTTAGATTCTGACATCTTTAATTTCAATTTCTTTGTTTTGAAGATTTTGTAGCAATGAAGACATCATTGGATTGGCAGAAATTGGTAAGTCATTCTGCTGCTTCATTTCCGTTTCCTAAATTATTCAGTCCAACTGATTTCACCTTAATAATTCGAGGCCATAAGAACCAGGAACCTCTTGCTCTGTATCAGTATTTGGAGCATAAATGTGAGTAATAATATTAAAGGATGGTCTTAAAAGTCTAATTGATTTTATTCATTCACAGGCTCCCACTGTGATTCTACCTCTGCAGTTTTGAATTTTCTTTTCCTGTATGGTAACCTCACCAATTAGATGTCCCAAAGGCTTTAATCTGTCTACATTATAAACACTATTAGTGCCTCTTCAGCCTTTCTTCAGTAGCATGTTGATTGCCATCTGACCCAAGGGGACCATCATCTGGTTTTATACTGTCAATCATTTCATATTGTCCATACATATATGTATAGTGCTGGTTTGCGTGCCATCCAGATATTCCTAGAAATTGAATTAATAAAATAAAAATAAATAAAATAAAATGAGGTTTTCTTGATAAAATACAGAAATGGTTTGTTATGGTCTTCCTTTGCCATTATCACTGAAGTGGTCACCTGCTTCCAGCATCTTCCTATTGATGCTGTCCAGTATAGGTGTCTGCTTGATCTAGCTGGGCAGCTGGGATGACTTTCTTACCTTGGATGATCCTGCTGAGAATTCATGCTATCCAGTGGTGGGATTTAATTTTTTTTTAATACCGGTTCTGTGGGCATGGCTTGGTGGGTATGGCATGACTTGGGCGTGACAGGGGAAGGATAGTGTAAAATCCCCATTTCCTCCTGATCAGCTGGGACTCAGGAGGCAGAGACTGGGGGTGGGGCCAGTCAGAGGTGGTATTTACTGGTTATCCAAACTACTCAAAATTTCCACTACCAGTTCTCCAGAACTGGACAGAATCTGCTGAATACCACTTTTGATGCTTTCAATATATATTCGTGGTGTTCTTCACTCATCCCTCCTAGGAACATTGCACCCATCCCTGGCAGAATCAAACAGCCCAAGAAGGACCTCTCAGAATTTTTATTTTCCAGAAAGCAACTCAGGAAGATACAAGTCAAAAAAGCTGAACATAGAAAAACATTATTTCCATAGATCAAAAGAAAAATAACTGAGACAGCTGTTTTAAAACAACTGAAATTAAAACATGAAAATCATAAAGAGAAAATAAATGCTTTAAAATATAAAACAAAAGCTAAAAGAATTGTTTAAATGTATCTACAAGATTTTAATTATTTACTTATAAGAGTTGTTGGCCATCTCAAACCTATAAACCATATAAGGTACCAATTTGTGAGCATGGCAGAGTTCAGGCTATCTAATTTTAATAGTTGATTTCTTTCATATTCTGAAATAACTCAGTTGTTACTCACTAATTACCATGCTTAGAAAACGCCCCCATTTTTTTTAAAAAAAAATACAGTTTTAATGTATGAATCATGACAGAGTTCATTTTCAGCCAATTCACTAATAAATTCCAATTTCTCTGCATATTGTTATTGAGACTAACTGCCTGAGTTATTGTGAGAAATGTATGTTTGATAATAATTTAAAATATACCTGCCTCTAACAGTGGCTTTACAATTGGATGTTCTGTATTGTTCTGTGAGAATTTGGGACTTCTCTTCCCAAATTGCATACCAACTCTTTCTAGAGATGTCCATCACCATCAAAAACAATACATGGTGTTGGGGATATCTCCTTTAGGAGACAGAGAGTTGTGCAACGGAATTACAGCTAGAGAAACGTTGCTAGAAGACACACCAACAGAGTCTCAGACACTGATAGTAGAAACAAGTAGCTTTACTTGTGATGGAAAAATAAACTACTGCTTCACAAGCAGTGATAGTAAGTCTTGAATCAAATACAGTATTTAACTCAAAAACAGTTAGTTTACAGTTGCAATCCACAATTCTTCCTTGTTCTGCTGACCTATTCTGACACCACAGTATCTCCAGTTCAAAGGCAGCAAACTAACAGTGCTCCTGGCTTCCTCTTATTGCTGAGTTAATTATAGCAGCCAATTACATTCAACTGTAACATTTAAAGTAACAGGGACCATTTGTAATCATGGCTTATATATATTGCCAACCCAACATTAGGATTATACTCCTAACACATGGAACCTCTATAGAATTAAGAGTTGTTTTACACTAACAAAAGAATTCTCACAGAACAAAGGAAACAGAGGTGGGATTAGAACTCATAGTCTTTCACTTAACTCCATTTAACTTGGTGCCTCAACTATTAAATAAACAAAACTGGCTTAGTTTGGTAAACCTACCAGTTCCACCTACCTGAACAAGTAAATATTGAAGGCAGCAAATCATGCTGTCACTTCTCAGTAAGACTACTGCAACTCATTCTAAATGGGGATGCTTTGAAAGATAACCCAGAAGCTGCAGATGGCACATAATGTAGCTGTTCACCTGCTGACATCTTAGCTGGCTCAACAGAAAAGCTTCTAATTTGCAAAAATTATACTACCAGGAGACAAGTAGGTTCGATTCAAGGTGCTAGTTTTTACCTCAAAAGTTGTATTCAGCTTGATTCTTCATTCCTTTAGAACTGTGATAGAAGGCAGAAAATGGACACACAATCACAATTCTTCCCTAAATTACATGGATAATATTTATGGTTGTAGTGTTTTTACCTAGATAATTCAGTATATTTCCACTGCAGATGTGGGTTTAGTTTAATCTGTACTTAAATCAAGGACAGAAGCAACCTAGAATGAAGGAGAAATTTCCTGACAGTTACCAGTGGAACAACTTGCCTCCAGAAGTTGTAAATGCTCCAACACTGGAAGTTTTAAAGAAGTGATTGGATAACTATTTGCTTGAAATGGTATAGGGTTTCCTGCCTAAGCAAGAGGTTGAATTAGAAGACTCCCAAAGTCCCTTCCAACTCTGTTATTCCATTCCACTCCACTCCATTCCATTCCATTCCATTCCATTCCATTCTATTCTACATACTGGGAATAGAAAGTGTGAAAGACAACATGCATGAATATATGGCTCTATACAGACAATTCCAAGTGGAGGATTTGTCCTCAGTGTTTCATCTGTTTCACATCCTACTGTCCTGAGTCATGCAGAGCTTAAAATACTTTTACTTTTGAACTCATTTTAGCCTCGAGTGGCTCTTTCCTGAGCTTCTTCAATTGCAACACCCTTGTCAAACTATCATCCTTGACATCTGATTTGTCCCCCAAAAGCTGCTGCACTTTCCACCAGCCAGTCTGCTCAGCACTTCTTCCCCTTGGGTCCTGCTTACTCCTATTGAGCCTTCAGCCGCAGACTGTTTGCCACCTGTTCCTTATTTATTTATTTATTTATTATGACATTTAAAGACTGTCCTAATCAGTTGTGACAGTTGGCAGTTTACAAAATAGACAGTAAAAATACATTTCGGAAGCAGTAGAACACAGCTTCTGAGATCTTCAAGTGGGCATCACACACTGACCAGAGGCTACCCTACAAGGACAAATTATGCATTGTACAGATTGCTTGGAAGTGGATTAGATACTTCCAATCTAATATACCGAATCTCCTGCATGGATAGCCCTTGTAGGACTATGTAGGACAAACAGGGAAGAAACTAACAGCCAGATTGCAAGAACATGTGTGAGTGGTCAGACAAAAAGACTCAAGCTCATTGGTAGCCTCACACTGAAATGAACAAGGACACTTATTTAATTTCTCAGCACATGAAAATAAAAACATGAACTCTGAGGACATTACATCATCCCTTGTCTGTCAGGACAACTCACCTTCCCACAGATTGTCTTCCCCAGGTGCAATTTTCTATGCTTTACATGATCTGGCCAGGAGAGGGTACTGCTACCAACTTCCTTTAGAGAAATCAGATGAGGGAAGACTCCGAAAATGTCAATGTCATATTTAGTCCCTTCATTTTAGAGTGGCTTACTCCCAGAGGTAACATAGCCTGATCTTTTTGTCAGTTAAGCAACAGATGGAAAGCATCATTTAAGCAACAGATGGAAATGAATGGATTTGAATGGAAGACATGATTGAACGATTTTAACAAGCATTCACATTTTTCAATAGGGAAGTTGCACACCACCTCAGATTGTACAAGTGGGCAGTATACAAATAATAATTAGAAACAGATAGTAGATGCAAATAACAAAGCTGAAGTTTCAAATTTCTTCGACTCTTGAAAGATCTCATTAAACCCAATAAATTGGCACTTAATTTACTAGTGTAGTACCATTATTGTTCCAAATGTGGGTGAAAGAAATTCTGATCAGCACTCAAGTGTTTTCTGGGTGCACCTGTTTAAAAGATATGAGCAAGTCATTAGATTACTTAAAGAACAAAGTGATGGGTGGTTTTTTTCTTTCTTCTTTTAGTTCAGCTGATGCACATCCTATCATGAAAATTAAATCAGGCTTTGAAAAACGAAATAAGCATTTGTATTGCTATGAAATGGATTCTTGTAGGTAAACAGAATAAGTAATTTTCAGTATCAGGTTATATTAGTGGTAGGAGAAATTTCTAATGATAAACAATACAGTCTTTTGATTTTATATGTAGATGACATTTTCTCAATTTCTCGAGAATGAGCCTTTTCTCTTTCATGCATGTTAGGAACTTTTCTTGAGCTACATTAGATGAAAAATAAGTCAAATTGAAATAACTTTTCACCAATTGTGGAATTTTGTAAAAAGAGAAAGGATGTAGTGAATGAAATCTATCTAATTATTAACCGTCTTATCTACAATATTTCCATTGCACACAGGTTGGGAATAGTCTTATATTTTAGGATTTATTCGTGTATGTCTTTGTCCTTGGGTGTTGAAGGAAACAGAATAAGAGAGAGACAGTGCAAATAAAGTAATATCTTATGGTTATAATTGCAATATCTTATATTCTAAAAGTAATAATATGGAATTTTTTAAATTAATAAAACAAGTTAGGTTTTCCATTTAGTGCATTATAACTTAGATTCATATTATTATTGCTGTAGTTGTTCACAGATTCATCATGAAATAACAGAGCAAAGAACAAACCAGAAAAAAATACCATTGAATTTCTTTGGAAATTCAATTTCTTATTGTTATTCTTTATTTGAGAAACTTTCCAGAAATTGCTCACAAACATCTAGCTCTGATTCAGTAGAAAGAATGAAGATAGTAGTCAATACTTCAAAGTAATAAAATATTAATTTCAAATATTAATTTATCACAGTAAAAGAAAGGATGCCAATACCATGCTAAATGAACCAAATAGAGACTGTTGCTTTCTGCAAGATTGATTGGTCCCCTTAAAAGCAATCTGTTAACTCTGGGTAAAGAAATTGTTTGCATGCTCCAGATTCATAACTTTAGACGCCAAGATGAATCAAAAGTATAATAAACTTCGAGTGTCTGATATTTGTAAAGATCACGATGAGTCATTGGGAATGTTTAGCAGCAAATATATTAAGTCAAAATACGAATTCTGCTACTTTTTAGTGAAACATATTGGAGGGGTTTATTTTTTATTTTTTGGGTGGTGGAGGCTTCCCCATAACAGTTTGTGTGCTCAGAAACACAGTGCATTGATGTTGGAGTCTTGTGTTATATTAGTTATAGTGTGCATTTCAGGTAGTTCACATTTTGTGGAAGTACTTAGTATTTGGGCTTCCTGGACTTTGGGAGATGTTTTTGATATTCTAAAGGCATTGACTGGGGGTTTGCAAAATATTTCATTCTGGGTCCCAAGGCTTCCTCTGTGCAACAATTCAGAAGCGGGTTTTGCCTTGCAGTTATTGCAGTCATCCTCGGTCAGCTACAGCTTTTGAATGCTCTTCAAGAGAAGCCCATGTAGAGCAGTGACGTGCAGTCAGGTGAAGCAAGTGAGGCTCATCCTCACTGCTCTCCTCATGAAAAGGGAAAAAAAATGTAAAAGGAAAAAATAAATTAAATGCTCTCAGGCAAAAGCTGAGGTGAGGCTGAGCTAGCTGCTGATGACTCTGCTTAACTGTTTTAAAAAGCCTCTAAAAAAGCAGGAGAATTGTGTGCCTCACTTAGTCTGACTTTTTAGGTGTTTTATGATCGCTATGTGTGGAACATGTTTCTTGTGCTGAGTGATCATAAAATACCTAAAAATTCAGACTAGATGAGGCACGCAGTTCTTCTGCCTCATAGTAGAGGATGCTCGTTTGGGCGGGGCTTCTTCAGAGGACCTGAGGCAAGAGCAGAATTGAAGTCCTCTCTGAAGCAGCTGGAAAAGGTATGTGTTGGTCAGAGGGAGGGGGAGGAATTCAAACTTCCTCCTGCTGCTGTGTGGGGCTTTGGGCTTTGGAGGGAAGGACCCTGGCTCATTTGTGCTCTCCCTCCCTAAGTGTAGTTTGATTGCACTACATTGCCTTTTCAAACCTGTAATCAGTGAAGCTGGGCTGGATTTTTACATAGTGGGTCCTTCCGGGGCTGGGGGAAAGTGTGTGTGCTACAGCATGGCTCCCTGCCTCCTCCTGTGGTCTCCTCAGTCAGTGCTCACTGGTGCTCTCCCTCCCCAAGTGTAGTGACTTCTTCCCCAGGCCTCCATCCATTTCTCATACACACAGCTGGATAAAACTATGTAAAATCCAGCCCAGCTTCACTGATTACAAATTTGAAAAGGCAACGTGGCTCCGTATGCAATCAAACTATACTTGAGGAGGGAGAGCACAAGGAGCACTGATGATACCACTGGAGGAGGCAGGAAGCCAGGCAAAGAGCCATGCTGTAGCACACACACTTTCCCCCAGCCTCTTTCTTTTAGAGGGCTCTGATTGGCTCCCCTCCAGCTTCTCTGCCTCTCCTCTCACCCCAGCCTGCCAGCAGGAGGTGAGTGGGTGGGCTTTATTGCATTTCAGGCATTTCCCACCCTGACAGCAGGCTGCATTTGCAATGGGAGAGGTGTTTGGGGAATGAGCAGGGGAATGGAAAGGGAGAATAGCAGAGGAGCTGCTTTCAAGCCATTGGAAAAGATATCCAATCCAACTTGTATGTGTGTATGTTTGTGTTTGTTTGAGAGAGAGTGAGTGAGAGAGGGAAGGGGTAGGAGAGATAGTACAATCCAACTTCTCTGTGTGTGTTTGAGAGAGGGGGGGGGAGGGAGGAAGGAGGGGAAGGGAGAAGAAAAAGAAAGAAGAAAACTTCTTTCGCAAAGGAGAAAAACAAATGCTGTTGCTTTAAATCAGAACTGAGTATGCCTGGCTGTGGAATTCTGGGAGTCGAAGTCCACAAGTCTAAAAAAATTTGAAACCTACCACCACTGTGTCAGTGCCTCACCAGCCATAAACCTCACTGCATGTCACTGATGTACAGGGCTTTGTAGTAATACATCTGGGAGGTGACTAGGGCACGAGCTGTTATGAGAACAGCTTCCTGATCCAGAAGGTTGCGACAGAAAACTTCAACATCACCTACCAATAGAAGAGAATATTTGCAGCTTAGCATTGAAATGTGGTGACCTTAGTGCTCTCTGAACTTGGTTGTTTTCTTGCCGGCATTTCATTAGCCAACTAGGTAAACCCCAGGCCCTTCCAACACTGATGATGTTACCTAGTCAGGTAATGCAAGAAAACAACCAAGTTCAAAATGCACAAGGATTCCAATATCATCTTTTGAAAAACTTTTAAAATTGATTTTAAAACATTTTGGGAATAAAATAAATGGCTCTTCACATAAAACAGAGAAGTGAAAAAGAATGTAGAAAATAAAATATCAGTCAATAAACAGAATTTACAGTTGTCATAAAATTTAAAAATCATTTTTGCATTGATGAAAAAACATTTCTAAAATAAATAAAAGTAAAGCATATAGTTTACCATAACACTCTATAAACACAAACAATAGAATACCAATTGTATTAAAAGTGTTTTAATGAAATAAATATAAAATGTAGGTTAAATTAAATTAAAAACTTAAATAAATATGAAAATTATTGCCTAAGATGGTACAGAGCAGTCAAAATTTGGGGATAAATTGGAATAAATAAATATTTTAAAAATGTAATAACTACAAGTATATAATAATAATTTAATAAAGACAAAAAAGGCAGGATAGAGGACACTGCAGTGTCTGGAGACAGAGCTGAAGAGAAAGAATTAGAGAAAAATCACATAATATAAATATGTGAAAAATAGAAGTAGAACAACTGTGGCATAATAAAGCAAAGATAATACTAATAGGCACCACTTGAACAGTATCAGCATTGACAAAAATCCCCATCAGTCAATTGCAAAAGGCAGCTTAACCTGGAAGAGTTTACAAACTGTAAGGATATCTTTAACTACATCAAACAACCAAATCACAGGTCTTTGGGAAGGGCTTAATGAAAATCCTAATCCAAACTAAATATCTGGCTGACAATGCAAGCAACCATAATAATAAGATTTCTACGACTGAAATTACATTTGCTGTCCTATTACTTCGAGGACACTTTATGAAAAAACCAAAAATATTAATGGGTCAATGACAGGTGAGGCATAAATTGAATTATATAATGGTAGGAAACTAAGGTTTAAATAAGTAATTTTCTCAGTTCAGTAGTGCCAATGGAAAGAAATTTTATGACTCTCCTAAAGATGTTAAGAGTTCTGGTCTGTCAGTCGGAAGCAAATGAAATTATCCTCAGAATAAGTGGAACTTCTAATAGTGAGCAAAAATTTGGACACAAGTTGCTATAGAAAAGACACTGAAAGAATATGTGGGCTAGATTTTTCAGTTTTCTCCTAGTTGTAGGGGCAGTGTTGGGTTAGGATGAAAGGGGAATTATTATACATTCCCTAAATAAACTAAAGAAGAAGGCATGCAGTATGTTTGGCAGATAATACTGAATAGGGAATTTGCTTGTGTAAAAGTTTTCTTATTTACTGGTATGTAGTGCCAATATTGGTGACTTTGTCTGCCCTGCTCTACCTGAACAGCTATGCCAAACACCTGCTGCTAGGTTATGGCTTTACCTCCAAGGCCAGAAGAGTGTTTTTTGAGCAGCTATACTATTATAAATATGTTTTGAATTCTTATCTTCCAGGAATATGGACAAAAATAATCTTGGTAGCCAGGGAATTGTGAGAGACATGAAGCTTGAACCAGAAATAAATTTGTAAACCAAGGGGATTGTTCTAAGGTTCTAAATGAAGTGTTGTATGCAAACTGTAGCAAGGTATTCAGAATAACATCCTTAGGAATCTAGACAGGACAATATTTAAGGGCTTTATGTTATGTACGGACATATCAGAGAACATCTGGGAAAAGAATTTAGAATTAAGAGTGCTACAATTTGGTAGCAGATGTCTCTTTTGGGGTAAATAAAGCCCAGTATGGCTTCCGCACAGTTATTCACCTTATAATTAACAGATTTGATTTGCTAATATCAGATTCCTGAAAGTTGGAATAAAGCAGAAGAAAGTTGGACCAGCAACACCCAGAGACCACAGCTTGGATAAAAATAACTGATGGAAAGATTATCAAATGTGGCCAATAAATATAAGTGCACAAACACGGGTGACTGATGGTATACTGTAGTTACTTCAAGATGATTCAACATTTGAGGCAATGCCATCTTGGTGGAATGAACAGATTGAAATCCAATTGATGAAATCATAAGGATCATAACAAGCAAAACAGGTTTTCTGTTGAGAGAGAACCTCTCTATAGGAAATTTGTTTGAAATAAAAGAAAGGAGGGATACAGGGGGATAGCTAGAGCTAGTATAGGGGTTGAGATAGGGTTTGTTGGTTTCTTTGATTTGAACAGATGTTGTTTAAAGCAGAGATCCCCAACCTGTGGGTCGTGGCCCATTAGTGGGCTGTGACAGGTTTGCAAATGGGCCACGGAAATGGCCAGCAAGCTCACACATGCATCACATTTGAGCTAGCAGCAGGTGAGCGCACGCACTGCTCCATTTAAGTGAACAGCAAGTGCGTGTGCATGATGCTCATGCAAATGGAGTTATGTGTGAGTCCCTTTGTGGGAGATAGGGCGGGATAGAAATTTAATAAAAGTTAAAAAAAAAAAGTAAAGTAAAGCATGCACTTGCTGGCCGCTCACACAGAACCATCCCCTCCCTCTCCCACCAGTCCGCAAAGTCAAAAACATTGGGGAACACTGATTTAAAAAGGACTCTTGAAAACTATTGGTGGATAACAGTTCATGAGATTGGTCAAATACAGAGGAATGAGAGGAAGAAAAAAGGAATATGGGATGGAAGATAGGAATCTAAGTAGGGTAGAGTGAAGTTTAATGATTTGTATGCTTTCCTCAGGAGCAACTGGAGTAAAATAAACTCAATGGCTGTATCTAAAGATCTAGGCATCCACTCGGAAGGAGGAACAATCTGAGGGAAAAACATGTAAGATAGTCTGAGTTTTACCTGAAAGTAAATTATTTAAACCCTTTGCAAAAGGGAGCCTCATGGAGGTGGTTTATTCAGTCATTGGTGCCAGCAGTATTCAAAACTCCTGAAAATCTGATGGGGTGCTTGTGACTGTGCCAGAATTATGGAATGATACAAAATCTGTACAGCTACATCCAGCACAGTAAAATGAGAAGCCAAAGCTGTTCTAAAACTCATCTCCATCTGAGAACTCCTGGGAGTGCTGCCAATACCTCTTCAGACACTGAGACAGCAAGCATCAGGAACAAAAAGAGGCAGTAAGTCACAGAGTAGTTGGGCCTGATCAAATAGTACAGGTTTTTAATCATGCCAGTGTATCCAAAGCACATCTTGAGGTCTCCATATACAAGATCTCTGGCAGACATCTGGAGATGTGCTGAGGAAAACTCTTCTACCACCAGAGAGCAAAACATAAGGTTCAGACAGATCTGTAGTGTCTCTAGATTGAGTAAAAAGAGACAACATAACCGAAGGAGGACAAAGTGCCATTGAACAGTATACAGAATAATGATCAGAGGTATCAGTCTCAGATACAAAATGAAATATTGAACCTAAACCTCTTAATAATATCATGTTGGGTATTCCTCCTTTCTGGTAAAGTATGCAGGATGGAGACACTTGTCCAACTGTGAAGCTAAAAGATTAACCAAGTGTTGTGAAAAAGCAGACGTGCCAGAATGATTATTAGAATCACCAAATGACAGCAGAGGACAATGTAGGACATCTAAAATATTAATAATAATAATAATAATAATAATAATAATAATAATAATAATAATAATAATAATAATAATAATAATAACAACAACAACAACAACAACAACAACAACAATAATAATAATAATAATAATAATAATAATAATAATAATAAAAAAAAAAATATTTGTAGACCGCTCCCTCTCCCCGAAGGGACTCGGGCCGGTGCACAGGGGAATTAAAAACATACAAACATAGATACATCATAAATATATAAAATCAACTTAAACAATTTATCCCTGCGCTAAAAATCCTAAAATCCTAAAAACTAAACCCCTTAAAAACCCAATTAAAACAATTTAGATGTTCAGACTAAAAAGGCTGGAAGGTAGGTTAGGCCAGGCTGGCCTGTTGGAAAAGATAAGTCTTGAGCTTTTGTCGGAAGGCGCGGAGGTCCGTGGTTGTTCTGAGGTCGGGGGGTAGGTCGTTCCATAGAGCTGGGCCCGCCACAGAGAAGGCCCTTCCCTTATTGAGCCAGGCTGGAATTTCATCAAGGAATCTTGAGTGTGGGAAACAATAATTGTGTTTATCATGATAAACTCCCTGAGTCCCATTGAGGAGAGAGGGAGGTATAGAAATATAATAAAATTAAATTAAAATAAAGAGAAAAATGCAGGTATAATGATTTGATTCCAGGGAAGATCCAGAATCCGCCTTCATTGTCAAAATCTGTCAACCAGTTGTAATAGGAACTGTTCTTGAATTGTAATCATCATTTAATCTTCCTTTTATGTAGTCTCGGTAGCTGGGAATCTCCAGATACGTTGCGCTTACCTGATGGAATGGATAGCTAGTTTTAACAAGAGAAACCCCACCTCATCCCTATCCTTATCTGTTTCCCTTCGGTCCCTTGCTCCCCAATGCACATTCCTGGAAGATCATTACGATATCAAACAAGCTCATACCGTTGTGCTCTAGAGTAGCAGTGGACTGAGGGCTAGCTCCCCTTTCCTGCTGTAGATAAATTAGCTAGAAAGTTTTGCATAGTTAGTCCTCAACCTATGACCACAATTCAGCCCAAAATTTCAGTTGCTAAGTGAGACTGTTTTTAAGTTAATTTTGCTCCATTTTACAACCTTTCTTGCTACAGTTGTTAAGGCAATCACTGTAGTTTTTAAGTGACTCCCCCATTGACTTTGCTTGTCGGAAAGTTGCAAAAGGTGATCACGTGACTCTGGAACACTGCAATCATCATAAATATGAATCAGTTGCCAAGCATCTGAATTTTGATCACATGACAATTAAGTGTGAAAAAAAGTTGTATCACTTTTTTCAGTGCTGTTCACTAAATGAACTGTTGTAATTTGAGGACTATCTGTACTGAGTTGCTAACCATATCAGTCAGACATAGAAGGACAATGGATACAATATTTTAGTAATCCATCTACCTTCTGGGAGGGCCATCCTCTAGGAGGGATGTGAATCATTTACTGCTTGTTGCCTATTGCTTGTTCAGCATCATGTGCTGCTTTTAATTGTATAAAATTGTGTTAAATTGTATATTAAGGGCTTTCGATTTGTGACTTGGGTCTGGAGAACACTCCTTGACCCATATAGAAAAAAAACAAAACAATTTTCTGCCTTGAGACACCAGGTCATAATCCCAGCATTTGATTGAGCCAATCCACAATTTAGCCAACATACCAAAGCAAAGACTCACACAGAGGTTAGACCAGAGGTGGGCAAACTTTGCAACTTTAAGTCTGAAGCTGGCTGGAGAAGTCTAGGAGCTGAAGTCCTTCAGACTTAAAGTTGCAAAGTTTGCCCACCCCTGGGTTAGACAAAGAGGTTTTCGTTTGGATTCCTCCATTAAAAGGAGGCAAGAGTTCATTAAATGAATATTCTCTTCCAGTTCTATTATTCTTTTTCAGTTCATCCATGAAAGTGTCAGTTCATGCAAAGACATCTGTCCTAATACAATCGTGACAGGAATAGTTATAGATAAAAATAATTCACTCCAGACATTTTTTAACATTTCTGTAATTCCCATGTCACCAAGTGGAGTAACAGTCTCCCTAGCCTTTCTGCTTTTATTTATTCAATAGTATTTAATAATTTATTTATTGATGGTTCTAATGTATTTGATACATCCTTTAAATTCCCATATTCACAAGAGCTACTGATTTTTTTAAAAACTTTTTTTTCACCTCCCCTTACTTCCATTTTCTGAAGGAAACTTTATCCTGATGCTGTTTGTTAACCATGTTATTTTGGTAGCATTTAATGTATGTATGTATTTACTCAATTTTCACAATTTGTCCCTTCTCACAGTTTGCAACTCTGGTTAACTAACATACGACAGGCTGTTTCACACACCTCTTCCATATTCTCTCCCACTCTCTTGTCTTATGTCATTAATGTATTATACAATCAGAATTCAGACTGCAGAGGGAAAGAACAGTGCGAGTGAAATCTAAATAGGCACGTAAGTAGCATGAAAATTGCAGTGCAGAAAATTCATGTGCCTTTGAATAGAGGCCCAGAGGGGGGGGGGGGAACCTGATGTAATAACCCAGCGTGGGTCCAAAAAATAAATTTGATGGGTACAGCAGCATGATCAAAGTTGTATCCCTGGTACCTGCATGTGACATCAACATGTGTACTTTGTTGGCCCTGCTACAATCACAATCTTGGCAGGTTTATTTTTGACCCCTCTGGAAGATGCCACTGTGATACACCACATTCACAAAGGTACAGCCCTTAAGTCAAATTCTGTATTTGCAATTGATGTTCGGATAAAAGAAACCATTTGCAAAAAATCTGGAGTAGAATACACAAGTGTACGTTTCTATTGATTCAAGTATGTAAACAAAGTTAGGAACTGGCTAGGGGAACACAAATATTTTCAAGCATGCCATCCGTTTCAGATTTGGACCAAAGATTTTGTATTCAGATAATCTGTTGAGAAACATGACTTGAAACATGTTTTTTTATAACTTAATATAGCCAATGTTGCCTAATACATTATGCTGACAAATTCTTTGCCCATTTGAGAACAGTGAAAGGAAAGTGTAAGCCTCTAGATAGACATGAATCAAAATAATTATTATTATGGATTTCAGCTAACTTCACAGGACCTGTATATCTCTTGAGGCTTAATTAATTTGGAATAACTATATGTTTAATAGGCTTCATCATTAGCATAAAGTGGAATTATGCTCTGAAAGGAAAGAAAAATCCACTCTTTTAGTCCTATTAATAAACATAATTCAATTATATTGAATAGAAAGTCAATCATATTAGCAGGTTTTAGCAATAATTGCCCCATGACATATAGCATTTCTTGAGCCTAGGGCAAAGAAAAAATTCAAATAGAATTGAGGATTACAAGCTTCAGAGTCTAGTTTGAGCGGTATAATGAGATGTATTGGATAACATAAGTGGAATAAATTATAATACTTCAAGACAAATGGAGGGACTAGCCTCAAAAAATGAAATACAATCTTTCCAGTAGCTCGGAAATATGATTCTGATAATTTTCAGACAACATGGAAAGTTTTATGGGAAGTCAATATTAAACTATTGAAGGCATCTTTTAGATTTAAATTTCAACATAATTTAAAAAAAATAATTTTGAAGTTCATTGACTACTCTCTGTATTATCCTCCGAGTCTCCTGAATTATTAAGCATATATATTGCTGTGGATCAGCAATTGAGTCTCTGAGTTAGAATTTTCAGCATTCATTCAAGGTGAGTGTGCTGTTGGCAGCTCATATTTTTGGAGTGGGCTTTAATGTACACGTATGTAAAGATGGTCCTTGATTTATGACCACAATAGAGCCCAAAATGTCTGTAGCTTAGTGAGACGTTTGTTAAGGGAGTTTTGTCCCATTTTATGACTTTTCTTGCCTGAGTTGCTGCCCTCCCAACTGTGGAAGTGGTTAGTAGTATTAAATTTCTGTGAGTGCAGCTAATGAGTAGGTTAGCTTGGTTGCTTAACAGTAAAACACTGGTGAAGTGGACACAACAGTGACTCTTCTCTTGTTCTTGCCACTATATAAGAACAATTGAAAGCATTCTGTCGTAATAGTGTTTGATTTAGAATTAGGAAGGCTGTTCAGAGAGTGGTGAGGATGGTAGAAAAGATTATTGGAAGCTAACTTCCTTATCTCCACAGCATGGCACATGCATGCTGCTTGACCAGGATCTATAGTATTGTCAGGGACTCTATATTCTCCCTGACCAGGCTTCATTGTCGCTTTCTGGGAGGAGGCTTCATGGTATCTGAAGCAGCACAACTAGATTCTGTAACAGCTTTACTCCATATAGTATCAATCTTGTTAACTCTTAAAACCTCCCCCCCCCCCACACACACACACTATATATTCAAAACGGACTGTGATTAATTATAAGTTTTGGTGTCATTTTTGAATAACTTGGCAATTTTGGTCCGGCTGCTGTGATTACATTACTATTGTTATCCTTGAGATGGTGATATTGTTCGGTGGTGTGGCATTCCTTCTTTTGGAGCGGGGCATCAGAATTCATTTTAATGTGTGCCATAGCCTATATAGGTAAATTGCATAAACATTATCTTGTTTTGTCTCATCTCATCTCACCTCACTTCACCTCACTTCCCTCATTTTTTAATTTTAATTTTTAATTTCCCCCCCATTTATTATATTTATATCCCGCACCTATCTCCTACAAAAGGACCCAGGGTGGCGCACAGGAATTTAAAAACTTTACCTTAAGTATCTCCTAAGGTTCAATAATCTGTTTGTGAAAATTGGAGCTGTTTGTAAAGATTGGAGACAGAAACTAAGCTTAGGCTTCCTTGCTTTCAGAAGCATCTTTTGAAGATCTAGCCTAGTATTGATCAGGCACACTTGTGTTGACTCCACCTGCAAGCAGGTGATCAGAATGATTAATAATATTTATTGTGCTGTAATTGTCTTATGGTAAATGTTTTGATCTGGAGATGATTGATGATGATGATGATTTTAAATTTGTTATAGCTGTCCAAGCCCAATGGACTTTCTTGGGGATAATTGCTAAGAATCCTTGTAGCTCTCTCTGTCATGAAAATGCCTTCATTAGTCCTGATAGTAATTCTACCTCACTTTATAGAGCCACAAAAATCAGTCTAAAAGGGCCCAGTTTCAATCAATGTTGATGTCATGGCTCATCAAAACAAGCACCCTGCTAAAAAATAATTTGGTTATTTGTAAGGAATTTAGAAATCTGCATCCCGCCGCCCTGGGTCCTTTTGGAGAAGGGCGGGATACAAATTGAATAAAATCTAAATCTAAAACCTAAATATATTCTTAAATAAATATTGCAGTTCTTAGCGGGAAACTTTATGTGGACTTTTATTGAAAGAAAAAACAGATTAATAATTTCAGGTTTGGGGATTAAAAAGAGATGAAGAGAATGGGGAAAAGATTAAGTTGATAATAACTCAATAGAAAGAAGGGCAAAAGGCATAATTGTATTGTTTCTTTTTTCATTTTTAATTTTTCTTGCTTTTAATTTTCTTTTAATTTTATATATTTTTGCTATATTGAAAAAGTCTAAAAATATATATTTAAAAATATGAATATTGCAATTCTTTTCCGCTTTGATCAACCACACCCAAACATAAAGATATACTAATTCATTATTTTCTTCACTTCCAAGTTGTTTCTTTCTCATATAGAATAGTATTTTGCACCCTTTGGAAGTGAGATGCAAGCTATTAACTATAAATTATAAAACACACATTCTCGCACAAATGCACACCTCTGATTTCTTCTGTGCAGGAATCATGAAGTTAAGTGCCAAGCTGAGACCAAAGAAAGGTATATATTAATGAAAGTTTCAAAATAATTGTTAGTCTTTCAAAATGAGAAAATGGTATGTATGAAAGTGATGTTGACTAGTAGGCATTGTTGTCTTCCTTCAAATAAATTATAGACTAAACAAAAGCTTTTAGATAAAAGAAAATTCTTGTATTGTGAAGCATAATAAACTTTCTACAGAAATAAGATACTTTCAGATTATTTAATTCTGTAGAATGAATGAAAGCATCCTACTAAACATGGACGGAATTAGGTTGCCATGGTTGAAAACCCACGGTTGACTCTCACAAAACAAAATGTCAGGGATAAGGATTATCCATTCTAATCCTTAGAGAAGCACTGAAAAGGATTTAAGATTTATTTATTTATTTATCCATTTTTTATAGCCACCATCTCACCAAAAGTGAAGAATTGATGCAAATTTTTTTTTAAAAAAAAACCTCGGATATTTTATATATAGCAATTTTTAAGGTAACTGCTCTGATCTGAACATCCTAGGTTGATGTTTAGGTGGCACACGGAGCTATTTGTCAGGGCACGTGAGGCATTGCCTTGTCAGCTCCGGCACACATGCGTGCACTGGCCATCTGACTTGGGCTTTCTTTTGAGGCCATTTTTTGCCCTAAGGAGGCTTCCCTGAAGGTTCAGGAGGGCAAAAAACAGGCCTACAAGCAAACAGGAAGTGACTTCCGGTTTAACCGTAATGCCATTTTTCGCCTTCCGGGGCCTTCAGCGAAGCCTCTAGAGGGTGAAAAATGCCCCTACGAGCAAACTTGAAGTTTGTTCCTGAACTTCCAGTTTGCCCGTAGGGCTGGTTTTTCATGCTTCTCTGGGAGTGGGGGGGGAGGCTATTTTTGCTCTCTCCGGGCTCCTAGAAAGCCTCTGGAGCCTGGCAAGGGTGAAAAAAGAGTGCCAATAGTGTGTGTGGGGGGCACAGGTCACACATGCATGCATGCAGAGGGGGGAAGCATGCACATGTGTGGCACGGCTTCACTCAACCCCCCTGTGCTCCCCCCGCTTTTGGCACACGAGCCAAAAAAGAATCGCCATCACTGCCCTAGATGGACCAGAATGCAGATAGCTTCTCTTTTTTATATTTCTCTAAATGTCATCTTGAATTTCTTGGCAAAAAAAAAAAAGGACAGAAAAATATATTTTACTTATTGCACATGCAAAAATGTATGGCAGTGATGGCGAACCTATGGCACGGGTGCCACAGGTGACATGCGGAACCATTTCTTAGGGCATGCGAGGTGTTGCCCTATCAGCTTCAACACACATGTGTGCGCTGGCCAGCTGATATAGGCCTTCTTTTGAACTGTTTTTCGCCCTCTGGAGGCTTCAGGGAAGCTGCTGAAGCTTCTGGAGGTGGGGGGGAGGCTGTTTTCACCCTCCTCAGGCTCCTGGAAAGCCTCTGGAGCCTGGGGAGGGCGAAAAAAGCATGCCAAAAGCAGGGGTTCGTGCACATAGCATTATGGGTGTGGCACACCCATGCATGACCTCCCTGCGCTCCCTCCGCTTTTGGCATGCAAGCCAAAAAAGGTTAGCCATCACTGATGTATGGCTTTCATTGCAGATGAAAATCTGAATATATTTTTTTTAATCATCAGAATAAATATTGTAATGACAGGCTAATAATGTAGAAGTGAGATTTGAATGAGAGTCACAATCCAATCAGTGGAAGGTCAACTGTTGAAGTAATATGTGTTTTTCTTATATATAGCTCCTCCTCTCAAATTTTCAAGGCTGTTTCTTTTTCATTTTCATAAATGATGCTACTTTTTTAAATCACAGTATATTTTAGTAACTAAAAAAAACACTAGGTTTTTGTTCCACTTATTTGTATGACGTATGTCCTTGACCACAATTCCATGATCTATGTCAGGGGTGTCAAACTCAAGACCCTTAGGATGGATCCCCTGGGTGCTTAGATATGACGTGCGAGGTTGGTCTGGGAATAGCAAAGGACCAGCCTGTGGTGCCTCCGCTAGCACAAATGGGGCACGGGCAGAGTGTGTGTGCCCCCCTGCAACCGTTTTAGGCCTCCAAAGTGAGCCAGGAGGCCTTTCCAGGCCCAAAAAGGAGCTTCCGGAGCAGAGGTGGGTTCTGGCAGCATGTGCAGTACAAAAAAATTGCTTTGCGCATACGCAGAAGCAAAAAACAAGATATCACCACTTACGGTGCTGCCTAGAGAATCTGTTTGGGGGCGTGGCAGGCCTGGGTCACTGCTGGTTCCAGCGACCCAGGCTGCCAAGCTACTACCGGTTCAGCTGAACTGGTCTGAACTGGTAGGAACCCACCACTGCTCTGGAGTGCTCCAGGAGGCCTACCAGGCCCAAAACGTCCTCGACTCCAAATGTTATAAAAGGGAGGAAAAGTAAAATATTTTACCTTTCAGGCTTGCAGGATTCTGCTACTCGTCTATATCAATACTTTATAGTTCTAGTCTTCCCATAGAGTCACTTTCTTGATCTGGTTGCTCTCTCTCATAAGGTGATCAAGTAGATCAAGTAAATATTAAAAAAAACCAAAATCCCAGAAATTTACGCCTCCCTATTTTTATAAGTTTATAAAACCATGTCTGCGGTTCCATATCATGCCCACCATAGCCACATCCACCATGGCCATGCTCACCCCACATGCCAACCCAGCCCTCCAAGATCAAAGCCAATCCTGATGTGACCCTCAATGAAACTGAGTTTGACACCTCTGATCTATGTCAATGATTCAGTATTTCAATTGGTTTGTCTCTTCCTCTTCCTCTCCTCCATCTTCAGGAACAGAATCTAATTTGGTGGCCAAGCTTGTAGTTTCAATATTGTGATGTTAAAGTACTATTTTATCATTCAGGTCAGCAACTGTTATACAATTTAATTTTGCCTAACCTTCAAATATTCTTCCCCTTTGCTGCAACTTTATGCAAATAGTACTTCAATTTATCTATTTTCCCCCCAATGTCTTTTTGTTTTATTTTCTCTCAAATTTGCTCAGATAAAGGAAGTTTAGTCATATTAAGAATTCTATATCCCTTGATGCTAGAAGGAACAGAAATATAATAAAGACAACACACACACACACACACACACACACACACACACGCCAAAAAGAAACCAAAACTGAAAATACTGCTTGTTTTAAAGATTTGAATGATTCATGAATGTAGTCTCAGTCATCTAGGACAGATGGCTGCTTTAGTTTTTGAGATTCAGTGACATAAAAAAGCCATTTTCCCATCAATTTCAAAATCCTTATAAGCTTTGGGGCCAACCTGCTGTATTCCCATAGATTGTCATAAGCACTGGAAATAAATATTTCTATATACAGCAAAACCAGAGGATTTATAGGAATCATTCTCTATTATTCTGAATTATTGACACTAAGATAAGCTGACATGACACTAAGTCATAATGTACATGAAGCTAATGAGTTAAATTAATTAACTAACTAATTAATTTAATTAATTAGTCCAAAACATTCAGACAAGATGCTTAATCAGAATTTAGTGATATGAGACTAAGCTGCACTGCATACTCCTCCTTTTTCATCTTCCTCCAAAACAGCCACTAGGTTTTCCTTTTCATTTTTGATCAATTAAAATATATTTTCATATGAAAATTAAATATCTGTGTCTGGCTTTAACAAAAGTTAACAAAAAAGTTGAATTTCAAACTGTAGTTAACTTACGACATGTAATAATGTAAATTAATTTTGGATTGATTTGGGACTATATTATGTAGAACAGAGTAACTTGTAGAACTTTGGATACCTTTGGATATCATTATTATTTTACTTTAGTGCTATCTTATTTTTTGTCTTTCTTATCATTTTATCCCCTTATTTTACTACATTTTATATTATTTTCATTCATACTAGTATGCTGAGTGGATCTTAGTTTATAGTAAAGTAAAATTTTCTGTTCCCTTGATGTGACTTATTGGCAAAGTTAGCCTCTTCTGAGAATTATATAATATGTGTTCCTTGGGCAATATTTTTAAAAGATCACATTCATATGTTATCATTATTAAATATATAATAGATTATGATATAGAGAAAAATGTTTACCATATACAGCAGTCTATCAGCAAGCAGTCTATCTTAAACTTACTGATGCAATCAAGAAGACATTCATTCAGCACAGGACAAGACAGATAAATAACAAAAAAAAAAACCAGAGAGGATTTGGGTTTTTACATTATTATTCAAAGAGGAAATGAAAAGGGAATCAAATTAAAAGGAAGAATGAAAAAGCTAAAGAACTGAAAACTAAAGCTTTGAACACAGACACACTGCTATATTTTGGACACATAGATTAAAATTAAACAAGGCTGTGGAGAAAAGGATATGGATTTGGGAAAAGCAAGGGATCACACAGGAAAATACAAACCAGGTTTTTAAAAGAGCAGCAGAGTTAATGTCTCTCTTTTTCCTTCTGAAGAAACCTATGTTTACAAATTGTAAGAGAGCAGTGAAATACAAAAAGAGATGAAATATATTTTGTGAATGTAGAATGCCAGTAACCCTAACTATTGATACAATCTAATGGAATCAGAGTTAGCAGTGGCTGGTTAGGAAAGAGATCTTGAAGTAATGGCAAACATTTTAATGAGTGCATCTGCTCTATAAAAAAAAAAGTCCAACCGCATGTTAGGGATTGTTGGAAGTTATCACCCAGTCCTCTCCTAGAAAAATGAAATATCCTAGCAAATATTGAAAAGGCAGAATATTATTCTACTCTGAATGTGATAAGGGAAAAACATGTATTAATTCCTGCAGCTTCCTGCCTACCCCACCTTTTGTCAATGGGCCATTAAGATGCCAAGCCAGTCTATTCACATAACAAAAAACCCCTCCCCATCAGCTCCAGGGTGATGTGGCCTTACTGACCATATGGCATCTGAGAACTCAGCCTAGAGAGTTGCCCATGCATTGCCCCATGTGAGTCTGGCAACCACCCAGGAATACATGTCTTACACAGGAACAGGAAACAGATAGGTGGGGGCTGAACAGATTATAAAAAGCCCTGCAAGCCCCTCACTCAGCCCTTTTTTTCCTTCTGCCTCTTCTTCAACCAACTCCTGGGAGCATGTGATCACCTTTTTCCCAGGACCAAACCATGTGGTCCTGTCCACCATTAAACCATCTTTCTAAGCAGCCTCCATGTCTCCAGTGTCTTTTTCCCCACTTGGAGCAGAACCCAGATTTCTTCCAACAGGATTAAAAAAAAATGCTATTGAAAAGAGCAGTAGCAGTTGGACTTATATACTGCTTTATAGTGCTTTACAGCCCTCTCTAAGCAGTTTACAGAGTCGGAATATTGTCCCCAACAATTTGAGTCCTCATTTTACTGACCTCAGAAGGCTGGAAGTCTGAGTCAACCTTGAGCCACTCAGAATCGAACTCCTGGAATGAACAGTGAGTTAGCCTGTGATGTCCCCAATTCGGGTCTCAGCCTGGTGCCAAAGCCAATGATAGACGCCAGACCCGAGGTGCAGGTTTTCTGATTGCTTTTTATTGGAGTACTCCAAGGAAAAGGGTTCCTGGTCAAAAGGCCAAGAACCAAGAACAAAGGATTAAGAAAGCTTTATACATTTTCAGTAAAGAAGAAGGCAGGACAAGGTGAAACAATAAGAAATATCCTCTAATAAACATTTTAGCACTAATTCTACAATTTGTTCTATTGGTCTATAGCTGTCCCATTCCTAGGTGTTAGCTAATGAATGCCCCAGGAGTTATCTAATAGACATTTCATTTGTTGCCGGCCATCTCTATTCCTAACTTTTAGCTGAGGTCTGCAAATTGTCTAAATCTTGTTGCTTTTATCAACTTTCCAACTACCCATAATTGCTACAAGCTTTACACATGCATATTTCCTGTTGATAAGCATTCTTTGTTCTTGTGAGACAGAGAGACAGACGCCCCCTATTACAGTCTTTCTGATTTACTTTCAAGTGTGTGCCATGACCTTGCTTTAGCAGCCAGCCCATCACCTGCATTCTAACTAGAAAGCTAATTAAATAAATAAAAATAAATAAATAAACCACTGCACCACTATGCCTCATAGTGACACCGATATTATAATGTCCTTTTATAAACCAATGGTACAGCAGCATCAGGAATATTGGGTGCAGTTCTGATCATCAAACTTTGAAAAGGACATAGTGGAACTAGATAAGGTACAGAGGAGAATAACTAAGAGGATCAAAGGCTGGAGCAACTTCCTTGTATGGAGACTTGTGGCATTTGGAGCTTTTTAGTCTAGAAAATAAAGCATATACATATGATTAAGGTATACAAAATTATGCATGTTATAGATAAAATGGACAAGCATAAACTATTTTCTCCTTCCCCAAAAATTCTACGAACCAATGTATTTGCAAGAATCGATAGACGTAAAAGGAAACTTTTTTTTACACAATATCTAATTAAACTTTGGAATTTTGGAAGTTTGGAAGTTTGGAAGTTTGGAACAAAATGTGGGATTGGCTTCCAGCATATCTGGTTTCAAAAAAGGGTTGGACCAATTCGTGGCTGTCATGGGAATTAGTGGTGATAGGCATTAATCACAATGTAAGCCTTAATCACTGCCTCTGAAGGCCATCTGCTAGGAGACTGGTAGACTTTGTGTGCAATGGGTCATTGTGAAAACAGACTAGTGGACTAGATTGGCCAGGGGTCCAATCCAATGGAACACTGCTTATGGTATGCTCTTAAATAATATCTCTCCAAGTTCTCTGGTAGGTAGGATTGGTAGAAGTGATAAAATAAATTGGTCAGCTATTCACATTTACATTTGAAATACTCTTAAATATTCCCACCACACTTGAGCTTTGTCCATATGTCCATCAAAACAGCTTTTAGATGTCTCTAAAGTGATTCAAAGTTGTCTAATGTGATTTGATGCTTCAAACCTATCCAGAAATTCTCATTAAAAAGATGACTTGACTGAATCTCTTTTAAAACAACTTTAAAAAAAAAAATCCTTCATACAGCTATAATATTTTGGAATGTTGAGAACTTGAGAATGTTGAGAAATTGAGTGAATCCATTTCTGTTAGTTACAAATCTATCTTCCTTCTCTTTTTGGTAACGCATTCTACTCAAAATGTTGAAACTTAAATTATTACATTCTGTGGAAAGTAGGAAAGAAGGATTTAATAGCCACATAAGTGGCACTGCATGTCACCTGTAATTTAGCCATTTGGTACACAGTCATATATAACTTTTATTATCCTGTCAGAAGGTGATTTTGCTCTTTTCAGATGAGAAGTGGATGAGAAGTGAAACATTTTCAAAGGAAAAAAAACAATGAAGCCAAGTTGCCTTTTGAGAGGGGAGAGGGGGAGGGAGAGGAGGAAAAACACCTTTGTTCTCCTGTGTTCATTTTTTTCTGATTTTCTAAATCAGAATACTTGCTTTTCAAGGTACAAGGTTAGCTAGAGTCTACCACAATTATTTCATTACAAATTTATGAGTACTGTTAGTACAGATCATATCAGATTCTTGGGAGAACTAGAATTCAACTACAGAACATGTCTCTATGTTTAACCCGCAGTTCAGAGATTAAAAAATAGATGGACCAAAATAGATTATACGTACAGACTTTGGGCAGCAGCAACAGAATAAACCACTATTACAAGAATATAAGACTGCTTCCTTTATGTTAGATGACAATCATATCTCACTGGCCCCTTCTACAGGATTTTCTGTTAAAACAATTATAGAATCATTAAAGAGATCAGAGCATACTTGATCCAATGGTTTGACAAATTTCAGCATTTATCTCCAAAAGTGAGGTGACCATAGAATACCTAGAAAAAGATTCCATGTGGTTAGAACATAAATTTGTTAGTTATTCAATTTCTGTTTCTTTTCCCTTACCTCTGAAATATCTTTGGTATAGAAATAATTTTAGTTCTGATCCATATAACTGGAATTCAATATGCCTTAGGTAGTTGCAAAATCATTCTGAAATGGCTCACTTTATGAGTTGGGATCTGACTAAATCTGATAAACATCTTTATTGCATAGCTATTTAAAGAAATGCCTAGCCTCTCATTGAAATATATAACTATCCCCCTACCCCAGAAGGTTTTATAAGACTGCAAGGATATGCAAATTTTTCTTAAAATTTGTGTTTTGTCTGTGTGTGTCTATTTATTAAATCAACTCTTCCTGGTTTTCTTTTAAATTTAACCAACTGAACATTTGAATATTGTGCAAAGTCTCTAAACACAAAGTAGTTTATTTACCACCCTAATTATTTTTAAGCTACTAATATATTTGAGTTTCCTAGATGTACTTAGACACTGAAGATACAAACATTTTGAGTGAATACAACATAACCTCACATATAAATTCACTTAACTCATCAAACAATAGATTTTTCATCTGTTATTCCTGAGCTTAGCAGGTAAGATTTTCTTTTTCTATGCTCTGTTTGTACTGTAGAAAACACACAAGACTATTGTGGTTTTAATTTATTCCTCTTCATCTTTAATTGAAAGGGCTTCATGAAGATAACTTCTCTGTTTTTATGACTTGTGCATTTTGATGATAATTGTAGCCTTGGCTTCAGTGCTAACTAAGATGGGAAGGAAATGCCATAGGAATTCAGTATGCTTAAATCACCACTAACTTCATCATCTGTCATAAATAATGAGGAATTGGTGGCAATATACATTAGCCGCAATATCTCTGTTCCATTTGAACACTTCAAATGCAAAGGGGTCTGAGAATAACCTTGAGGAAGAGCCACAATCACTCCTTTGGCTTTTATCCCTTGACCATGAGATTAAGAAGGACCTCTTCATAGAGATGGGAGAGAATTCAGTCTGCATTGCAATTTTCAGTTACTCTATTCATGTTGTGTGAATAAATACTAAATCCTACATTTTTGGTGAAAATATGAGTGATACACATTTTCAAAAACCTGTGTAATTAAAAAAAAAAGTCTACCCAAAGTAATAATGTTTCAAGAATAATATTTCCAGAAATTTGTATAGGAGGTAATTGATCTAGAAATGAACTAAAAAGAAGGAAGGGAGGGAGGGAGACAAAAAAGGAAAGATAGAAAGAAGAAAGGAAGAAAGGAAGAAAGAAAGAAAGAAAGAAAGAAAGAAAGAAAGAGGGAGGGAGGGAGGGAGGGAGGGAGGGAAGGAAGGAAGGAAGGAAGGAAGGTAGGTAGGTCAAACTTGATAAGGATAACCAACTCTTCTAATAGTTCTCTCTTATGACCGCTGCAGAGGTCGTAAGATCTTTGTTATGTTAATAAAACTGCGTACCCTTCCATCCTTATTTCAGTTCACAGAGGATGTAGATTAATTTCCTATCCCTCTCCTTGAAGGCCCTCCCATATGAACATTCTGAAGTTAGCAGGGCTTATGTGGCTGCTTCCTCCTTTGAAAACCAAATGCCAAAGCTCTATGCAATTTGAAAGTTGAATCCTTTCCTGGGGAATTGTTTCTGCAACGATTGCCAATTTTCTGCTTGAGAGCATTATGATCCAGCCTGAGCCTTTTGTTAGGTCCTTTCTGCTGCTAGTATCTCACGGACATTTGGTAAAGTGCAGTTTCTGCCTCACCCCATCCCTGAAATAGTGTGCCTTTTAACATTTACAGAACAAATCTCTATTTCTGCTGGAAGATAACTATATAAGGGATGAAGAGGAGCTGTGGCACAAGCAAACAGAAGGAATTAATAACCAATCCAAACAGTTGGAACTTACAGTGGGAGATACAGCTATAATTAAGTTATAAGATAGCAAGCAATTTATTAAACATGATAAGGGTACAACTAGCCATTATGAGCTGCAGAAATCCAAATGACTGCTAAATAGCAGCAAAGAGATCCCCACAATTCACTTGTAGCACTTATAAAGGCTTCATTTATTAACAAGCACAACAACAGCCCCAAAATAGTCATACACTGTCAAGAAATGAAATTTTATTCCTCGTGCCTTATCCTCAGAAGAAATAATCATTTCAAATCCAGGGTTTTTTCCCCCCAAGAATAATATGCTGAGGTAATTTGAAACTTGAAAAGTGCTAGTTTGGAGTATTTGTTAAAGGGAGTCATCTATGCTAAGATATAATCTCTTTAATCAGAGGCAAACCTGGAAGCATTAATACATGCATTGAGGCTCACAAGAATAATAATAAAATAAAAAAATAAAAAGGGTGGGGGCAGATAATCTACTTTGCAGTGGTACTGCAGCAATATTTAATACATATAACATTCTGGTGAAGTGTACAAGTTGGCAACTTAAGTGTGAGGCAATTTAGTTAACAAGCTACAAAATCGGAAAGGTAAGAAAAATAAGTCTCTTTTTCAAATAGCAAAATATTGAAATTAATTTCATACATGTTCAAGAAAAGCTAGGAGAAGAATACTTAACCATCGCTCTCTTGAGATAACTTTGGAATGACAAAATGGAGTCAAAATCTTGGATCCTGCTAATCTTGGAACGTCATGGTTTCTTGGGAAAACCTCAGTGCATATGCAAGCTAACACCAGTTAAAGAACTGGCAGCTGTAATTTCACATTGATGAGTATATAATAATAATAATAGCTTTTAGTATATTAGACATCTAATAAAATGTTCAACAGGAATTTATTACAATCATCCAGCTTTTGGAGATGTAACTCCAAATGCATATACTTTTACTTGATGAGCTGTGATGGTGTAGTGGTTAGAATTCAGTACTGCAGGCTACTTCTTCTGCCTGCTGCCTGCCTGCAATTTGGCAGTTCAAATCTCACCGGATTCAGGGTTGATTCAGCCTTCCATCCTTCTGAGGTTGGTAAAATCAGGACCCAGATTATTGGAGGCAATATGTTGACTATGTAAAGTGCTTAGAGAAGGCTGTAAAGCACTGTGAAGTGGTACATCAGTCTAAATGCTATTGCTACGCTATTGCTACTTCTCATATTCTTGTTGCATTCTTATTGACATGAATAGGATTGCTCCTATGACCAGATCCACATTCTTTGTTTTGGCCCATCACTGGTACAGACCATCCATCGTTCCCTGAAGGCAGAAATGTTTTATGATATGCTTTCATTCTTGTCTTTCCAGCAATGTTATATAACACTAGAATATCTCTGACAGGATTCCCCTCTGCTGAACTCCTGTCTCCACAGGATAGCACTAACTCGATTGTACTAACCAACCAGTCACCTAAAAATGCATATTCTGTTTTCCATATGATGTGTCCTTGACTGCTTAACTTTGTCTCCTTTTCTATGGGTGCAATGGCACTTGAGCACTTTGGATCTGAAAGATGATGCCATCTTCATAGGTTGGTGCTTACATCATTTTTCTTCCCTTCTCCTATCTGGTTGACATTTCCACCCAAGTAGTGTATGAGAAAACAAAGAACTTACAAGATGCAACTTCTGTGTCTTCTGGAGAACCATTCTGCAGCTTCTGCTCCCCACTAGGAAAATCCTCCTATTCTCTGAGGTCTTCATCTCAGAGTGGATTTTTGCTTCTACCCAGAAGGAAGATGAGCCTAACAAAGGATGGCTGACAGCAACAGCAGCTTTTGTTTAGACCATTGACACATTCTCCTCCCTCCCTTCTGTGTCCAGTAGGACTTATTTTTCTCCCACCTCCACCAACTTTTGTCTTTCCTCACATCTGCTTTCTGAAAATCCCATTGTGAAGAGGAGATTTATGACTTTGAGAAGTTCTGACATTATCTGACAATGAACTTTTACAATGGTTCTTTGTAAGCATTAAAGCAGAAAGGTGGCAAAATGCCTAATGAGTGATTGATACCACACACATGCTCTCTTAACACCTCCATTGTGTTAAGTAATAAAGAATCTGGAGAAATATCTAATCTCTTGTCTCAGAGCAACTTCCTTTCACTCTTAAATTGCAGAATGGCATCTTTCCTTTTACTTCTGTTATTACTAGAAGGAGCAGTCACTGCTTAGGCTGATCTAGGCCAGAGTACTGGGAAACTGGGATTAACCCCTCTTGTATTAACCCTTAACCACAGATGTACTATTTCGGCTACAGTATTACAGACATGAGAGCATAATGACCTCAGTAGCAAAAAAAAAAAACATTTGATGTTTTCATGGTTGGATCTAAACATTGATGTATAGAGCAGTAAACCAAAAAATATCAAATCCACATCATGCAGGTCACTTTTTGGTTCTTCATCCTTGAACTTCAAATCTTACTTCTCTAATTTTTACATTAGTCCATTGAATGATGGCACTAATAATTTCTTTATAAAATAATAATTTCCAAATCTCTAGGGCAGTAGGTGAATTTCTGAGATTTCTAGCTGCTGGCCATAGTCCGGGTAATCAGACAACAATATTGTGACTAGTGGTTCTGGATCTATTGCTTCCAAAAGGTGCAGAAGACCGTTTGAATTTGTTCTTGCCATATAAATTACTAGCCGTTCCCTGCCACACGTTGCCGTGGCCCAGTCTGGTTAAATGGCCAACCAATATGTGTGTAGATCTACACCTGCACACACAAACACGTACACACAATCACCGTATAACCCCCAACCTACCTACTGTTAAGTCCTCAGGTCTACGACCGTGCCAACAAGTCTGGTGAACTCTGAGTCACGGCATTCTGGAACGGAGCCGGCAGCCACGTCTGATTGGCTAAGACGCGGCTGGCCAGATTCTGTCTAGAAAATGGATACAATGTTGCAGCTAGCTTGCTGAAAGGTTTCCCGCCTAAAAGCTGTATATAAACGGCTGTCAGACAGGGAAACCTTGCCAGTAATGATTCTTGTGTATTGTAAATAGTTGCTGAATAAATGTTCCTGTTGTTGACCATGCCTGAGTCGGAATCCTTTGTCTAATCTAACACCTACCTACTGTATTTCTCCCTCTCCCTCTCTATCCCTCTACCTACCTACCTACCTACCTACTGTATTTCTCCCGCTCTCCCTCTACCTACCTACCTACCTACCTACCTACCTACCTACCTACCTACCTACCTACCTACTGTATTTCTCCCTCAGAGTATTTTATGTCATAAAGGATGACATAATACCTGTGGCCCACTGATCTCTCTATATCCATCTACCTACCTTTTTTACAATTTTTTACATTTCCATTGCATGTACCTGGCACAAGTGTGACATCTACACAATCTATATATATCATTGGTGCCGTACTTGAAAGGAACGTTGTGTGAAAATTAGGAAGCGATCGGTGTAGTACTTTCAGAGATTAGTGGTTTTGAACAAACTCTTGTTACATATTTATTTGTTTAGATTGCACAACGTACATTGTACCCAGTCATCAATTTCATTGGGAGCTTCATCATCACTGATATAAGAATTGGGGGCGGCAATGGGTTCCTCATCGTCCATTACAAAATTTTCAATACAATCCAATTCCACTTCACTCAGATCCCTCTCTGCTTCTCCATATCATTTTAGAACAGCTTATTTGAAGTTTGGATCACCAAATTGCACTCTTTTTGGTGGAAAATTTGCCCCCAACATTATAAAAAGAAATAAATTAACTAAGATCTGGGGTCAAAATGACCGAAACTCAAATTCAAATGCTGCTACAGAAAACACCAAATGACTGATGCAAGCGTGATGCTGCATACACTCTTATTGGTGGGGAAGCAAAAGCTATTTGGAACCAGAATTATCCTTTTCTAAAAATAGAGGTGTTCCAAACATTTTGGAAAACTGTTGTGGTCACTATGACCGCAGGCGGTTATAGGTTAATGAACCTGTTCCCCCTCCTTTCCCTCGTCACACATGAAACAATTTGGGAGCAAATGTAATTCATGCTGCAATCATTCTTCTATCAAATAACAGACCAAAGGACCACCCAGGCTTCAAAACATAAACAAATCTTTGCAAAAACAAGGCTTCAGGACAGGAGTTCGGGTTTCCCTTGCACCCAAAGCGAAGACCAACATCAAGGGAGAGTCAAGGAGAAAGAGGATCTTCAACCAGTGATGAGTATGTCCTTACGCTTTCCAAAAAATCGAATGAAACCAGGCTTTCTTTGTCTTTCTGGAAGACAAGAATTTAAGAGTTGTTGGGATGAAACAGAAAAGAAAAAGGAAAGGAAATCTTCATGTATGCCTATTTCACAGAGTTTTCTAATCTAATCTGATCAATAAAATCAAATCTCATGGAGACTTAAACCAGGATAAGCATATCAAATATCATATTTAAGATATTTCCATCTTTTGTGTGCATTGCTCTTCCTCAGATAGCTCATTTAAGGCAAAATCTCCAGTTTCTAGGCACATCAGAAAAATTATCAGTATATAATCTCCAGAGTTGAAGTCTTGCATAGCTCTACTGCTATCCTATAGCTGAAAATGCTTTGGCAAATTCTTATCTAGCTTTGCATGCTGCCCTATATCACCTAGATGTCTAGTAAAAATGTAATATTTGAAGATAGGAATATTAGTCCATATCACATCCTGCTATGGTTTGTTGATCAAAACCTAGAGATTGTGTCATCTGAGACACACCATGGTACAGGAACACAATAATTGTTTCTTTATTTACATCAGGTTTTTGAATAAAATTTACAATCTGTTCACGGTTGTCATTTCTCCCAAAAATCTGGTGTAAATAAGGCAGAGGCCTACGTTGTTAATATACCATCTGAACATATTTTTTTAAAAACTTATAAATGAAGTTATCAATACAAAAATTGCAAATGACGATTTCTTTGGCATGACTGTATGGACATTTTCATTTTATTCTCAATACTCAGACAGGTAGACTGTATAATTATCACCCTCCTCTCTCTCTCTCTCTCTCTCTCTCTCTCTCTCTCTCTCTCTCTCTCTCTCTCTCTCTCTCTCTCTCTCACACACACACACACACACACACACACACACACACAGAGAGAGAGAGAGAGAATACAATGTTTTTATTTAATCCTCTGAATACACTAATAAATATCTATATACAAATATTTAAAAATAATTATAATTTAGAGAAAAATACCATATATTGTTTCCCACCATAATGGAAATGTGGTGATTGCTAGACCTTATGTTGATCCAACCTGTAGTCTTAACCCCTCCCCCATTTGATAGGAATCCAGCTCCTCCCCCACCCCATCAAGATCTCAAAATGTACATTCTTCTAATGGTTCTATATCTTTACATCACAACTGAATTAGATACGTAGATCTTCAGATAAAACAGGGACACAAAACCAGAAACCTTGGACTGTGTGCACCACTCTAAACTAAATTGTGTTTTATAATGTAATGTATTTTTGTATTTAATGTATTTTAAGTGCCTTTAAATTAAATTAAGCTTTTGTTCTATGTGCTGCTCAAAATCCAAATGCAGCCCTTAATCTAAAAATAATAATAATTAGGCAGCCTTGAAAGATGTGATGCTTCTTTGTAAAGCATGTGGCTATTTTGGTGTAAACCTGACTTAGATCTTTTTTATGAACATATAGGGGAAAGAAATGGAGATGACAGCTCTTCTCTCTCCATATTCATAGCACATGCATGCTAAGAGATTTGAACTCTGCTGCTTCCAACAGAGGAGGATCATGCCAATTCTGATTTTCCAGACACTTCCATATGAAATTACAGTCTGTTCAGTGATGTTTCATGTTCCCAAAGGTAGTTTTACATTCTCATATACATAAAAAAATTAGAGCATTTCCTGAGCTTTTTCCTGGAACTATTTGTCATCCCCAAGTGTGATAGTACAGCAAGGATAAGTTAGGTCTCATCCAATCATTTCTTCTACCAGCTCAGACAAGTTTTCACCATATAAAAATGTCAAAGTCTTCTCAGTCAGCCAAATTCATGTCATATTAGTTGCAAATAGTAGATTATTATTCCAAGTACGCAGCAAATTGTTTACTTCATTTGTTTTCAAATGTCCTTTGAGGTCCTTTTAAAAGTGAGGGGATGTATTCACTTCTGTGATATACTGTATGCTTAGATTTTGGGGGATGGGGTGTTAAATAAATATTATAGATTAGTTTATAATAATAATAAATAATAATAAATTTAATTTGTTGACCGCTCCCTCTCCCCGAAGGGACTCGGAGCGGTGCACAGGGCAAATAAAACAATAAATACACACACATAATTAAAAACAAATTAAATATTATCCCTGCGCTAAAAATTCCCAGTTAAAAATTACCCCATCTAAAGTCCCCATCTAAAATTACTAACCCCATAGAAGAGAGACTACCCTAGGCCGGCCAAGCAGAACAGATATGTTTTTAGTTTTATTTATTTTTTATATTGAAAAAGTTTTATTGGTTTTACATTTTTTCTATAGGATAGGGTAAGGGATACAAAGAAATTTTGAGAGCATTCACGTCAGAGTCGTTGGCCCTTCCGAGACCTCAAAATACACAGTAATAAAATAACAAAAAAAACATTTTTCATAACACTACAAGGTAAAAGCAAGTACATATACCTAAATTCTCAATTCCATGCTGTCAGACATTTACAAAAAATCCAGATACAAATATTATGCAAAATTGTTCAGAAAAATCAAGGCAAAGTTATTTTTTCGATCTAAGTCTCTTGGCTATTGTATCTTCTTTTTCTCCTCCCTGGCCCCCAGCGGGCGGGGCCGCGGCCCCCTCCGTCCCCCCTGGATCTTCCCCCAGGGCAGAGGAATGTTTTTTAAGAAAGGCTTCCGCCTCAACAACTGTTTTAATCCTCACTCTTCCTCCTTCCCAGAACACCAGCATCCCTTCGGGTGTCACCCACTTGAACCAAATCCCATGATCAAATAAAATTTTAGACAAGAAGGAAAATTTCCTCCTTGCTTCTCGAATCTTTCTAGGGATCTGCTTCAAGATAGCAACCTCTTTTTGTTGGTAGATTAATGGACTACCTCTCTGCACTTTCAGGATTTCCTCTCTGGTTGACCTTCTAACAAATTTCACATGTATCTCTCTAGGCACTTCATTTATCCTGGCATATGCTGAGTTAATTCTGTAGGCTAGGTCAATGTCCCCCCTGATCTCATCTTTAGGTTTTTGTAAATAGTCTGCTAAAATTGTGCTCATAAGATCAGGGAGGCATTCACCAGATTCCTCAAGAACGTTCTGAAATCTCAAAAAATATGTCATTCTTTCCATATCTATCCTAGACACATGCCCATTTGTTTCCCCAACCTCTTTAATAACATTTTTAATCTCTCCCTTAACCCCCACCAACCCCCCTTCCAATTCTTCAGTCTTCTGTGTGTTTTCCAGCACTTGCTTCCGTGTGTCCAATAGCTCCTTCTTGAAATTGATGTTTTCTGCCCTCTGGGCCCGAATTTCTTTTACCAAAGTTTGTATAACAGTTTCAAGAGAAGCCATCCGTTGTTCTAAACTTGCCAATGCTGTTTCTTGAGCCATGATTAACTGTTAAAGTCAATGCCACCAAAATGGCGTTTTCAGGGTGGGGTTGGTGAGACTAACCGGGAGCCAAAAGTTCTGATCAAGGTTGAAACGTTGTAAAATTCAGGAACCAAGAGAGAGACAATTTTCCAACTCAATAGTTATAATAACGAAGGTACTCCAGAAAGGAAATCACAAATCCAGCAAGAGAAAAATTCTTCATCAATATCCAGAGAGAGTCCCAATTGTAAAGAGACGCTGGGAATTTTCCATAGTTGAAATAATCAGGCAGGGACAAAGAAAAGCCACCTTCCACCGCCCATCTCAGAGCCCAGAGGAGAGAGTAGAAAAATAAATTTTTATAACCAGCCAGACCTAGAAACAATGTTGCAAGTAGCCACATACCACTTTCCCTTGTTAGAGACAGTCCGGATTTAAGATTTCCGCTTTCTCTTCCAGAGAAGCCATTTTAAAGTGCCGCTTAAGTCCGAGGGGGGGGGTTGGAAACAAACACCCCCCTCCCAGTCCGTTCAGCCTGGCTGGCAGCAAGGAAAAAAAGTCTTTTTTAAACTCACTCTCCCTCGCAGCTGAAGCCTCGGCAGACCTTCCGATCTCTCCGCTCAGCCCTCTGCATTGAAGTGAATGGCGCCGACAGCCGTTGGCAAAGGGAGAACCCCCCGCAGCATGTTCCTCCTCACCTAGGTCGCGGAGGGGAGCGCTCTTCCCACCGCCGTGAGGAAGAACGTCCCCTCCGAGCCGACCCTACGGGAGACCTCTGGTAACCAGAGTGTCTCGCCCCCGTGGGGGGGCAGAAAAGGCAACAAAGCGGCGAGCGAGCGCTAGGGTCGCCCGTCGCCACTGGAGCCGGAACCGGAAGTGATGTTTTTAGTTTTAGACGGAAGGAGCGGAGGTCCGTGGTTGTTCTAATGTCGGGGAGAAGGTCGTTCCAGAGGGCTGGGCCCGCCACAGAGAGAGCCCTTCCCCTGGGCGTCGCCCGCTGACAAAGTCTAGTGGACAGCACCCAGAGAAGTCCCTCTCTGTGGGAGCAAATCGGCCGTGTGGATGTATGAGGCAGTTTGCTTCTTTTGGATCTCAACTGAATTTGCTTTTTCACTTATCAAATTTCTTCATGCTAATCTAAATTATTTATCTCTTCCAAAGACTTCTGGGTGAGATATTGTAAGATAAATACATCTCCATGGAGAAGAGATACTGACTGAAGCAGTCAGAAGAACTGATGAATAGACTAGTTCTTTGGATGCTCTTCAGAGAAAAAAAGGATGAGAAATTACCCATATATACTTCAGACAGCTGTTCCTTACAAGGAAACCCTAGGACACTAGTCTCCCAGAAGTTTCCGTGTTAGTGACAAAGGGATCAATCATTAAGCTCATAATTGTGGCAGAGCTTTTTAAAGGACACTGTTCACTAACCTAATCAGTTTTGAAAACTGCTTATTTAAGTATTAGTATTAGTCATTAGATTTAGTTACCTTTGGAACAACAATTTTGAAAAGCAATCTGGTGACTTTTCTCTTCTGAAAAAATAATAATCATAAGCTTAAATAATTTTAAATAAATGTCTAAAAGCTAAATAAGATTTTAAACCAAGGGTATTGAAAAGCATTTTATGAGATTTGAGAACTATATCAAATAAACAGATTTCATGAGAACTAGAATTATTTTTTTTACAGTAAACCATAAGATAGATTAGAGATCTTATGATTTAAATTGGGCATTAGGGGGACTAAAGATTCCAGGCAAAAAGAAAAAAAAAGCATGCCTCTAGGTTTGATTTTAATTTTGATGTTCAAGATGACATAAAGCCTGATAAATGCAAAATATTTAAGGGGAACTTCAAAGAATGGGACCTGAAATTAGTTTCACAATATAAACAACATTAATAATGATACCTGCTTCTAAAGAATGTTAATGAAAGAATGAAAGATGGGAAACAAATGTTACTTGATTCAGAAACAGTGGAATTAAAAATATTGGATTAAAAAAAATGTGTGGATTGCAAGATAGACAAGGCATTTAAAGTAGAAATATAAGTGGCTGTCCAAGAGAGTGACCCAGATAAGAACTTATTAGTGGATGTACAAAAGAAGCTAGCTGAAGTTTTAAAAATTAAAGGAGAAATGCAAACGATAAACCAAGAGAATGACTTGAATGATGAATTTTTATTGGATTTAGAAAAGTGGCTTGTTAGAGTCTCAAGTCTCTGTGATGGAGAAAGAATTGAAGAGAGATCAAACCCCGTGACAGGATTTAAATGAACTAAAGATTAAATTTTTCAAAGGTAAAAGGAAAGAATATAAATTTGATTTATTTGATCAAGGTTAAAATAAGACATGCTTTTATGAAACTCTGGCAATACTTTAGCAATGTTTGGCTGACATCAGGATTGAAAATTGATACCATGTGGATTTGCTTATAGATACAGGGCGGAATATGGTAAGAAGAGATATTTGTTTTAACCTTATAAGGCAGTGATGGCGAACCTTTTTCACCTCGGGTGCCAAAAGCACACATGTTCGCGCTATTGTGCATGCTTGTGTGTCCACCCCCATAATTTAATACCTCCCATGCCGTGCCCCCTGAGAATACATGTGTGACACCCCCTGCTGTCTAGTGCATGTACGCATGCCTTTTTTGGAGCCTGGGGAGAACAAAAATGGCCTCCCCTAGAGGCCGAAAACAGCCCATTTTCTGGGCCGGGTAGATCCATTTTTCACCCTCCCAAGGCTACAGAAGCTTTCTAGGAGCCTGGGGAGGGCGAAAAAAGGCCCAACACACAAACCAGAAGTTCAGGAGTGGACTTCTGTTGGGCCATTTTTCTCCCTCTGGAGGCTTCAGGTGGCCAAAAAATGGCTGAAAATCAAGACTGAAAATCAACTGGCCAGCATGCTCAGGTGTGCTGGAGGTGACAGGGCAACGCCTCGCATGCACTTAGAAATGGCTTTGTGTGCCACCTTTGGCATCCGTGCCATAGGTTCGCCATCATGGTTATAGGGGATGAAGAGCTATCAGACTTTATACATGTGATGAAGACTGGAATACAGTCCTCTGTATTTTTTCTTTTCTTTTCTTTCTTCTTTTCTTTCTTTTTCTTCCTTTGCACTTTTACTCTCTCTTTTTACTTTCTCTCTCTCTGACATTAGTTTGTATTAGTTGTTATTTTATTAAAGATTACCACAATCTCTAATTCTTTTTTCTCCTGGGCAATATGAGCCTTAAAGAATGCAGCAGAAAATAATTAATTAGGATACTTTCAACATATAGCTTTATTTTCTCCTATTTTCACATTTAATCAAGACGAACTACCGAGGAGGGAAAAAATAGGAATGATCATCCACAGGAAACAACAAAGCACAAATGCTGAATGTTTCCAGCAGGGAAATAAATGTTCACTTCAAAGTTTTGTTTTGTTTTGTTTTTTAAAACCTGAAGTAAATATTCAGTTAATTCTTCCTAAGTGTGAGAACCCTCTGAAATATAAGCCAAGCACGAATGTCTAACGTCTCAAGAGATTATACTATTAGATTCAGTAACCTTCTCAACAAAGCTATCAAGGCTAATGGTAACATTAAAAGGAGAATGCAAATCAAATGGGTTCCCCGAAGCAATTTACATCCAGTCAGCATACAGGAGTAGAAGTTATATTCTGAAAATTAACACCTAGTCAGAAGGGAATAAAGACAAGAAAGGCACACTCTCACGGATAGAAATATGGATTAAAAACCCCTTCCTTTCTCTGGATTAACTTCTGAATATAAAGTATATCAGAAAATCAGAGGTCACGATCTCCATATGTTTTCTGGATTAACATATTACATGTTTTACATGATGATCGGATTTTGGCATCGTAGTAAACTGGTCAAAGAACAGACCACGGGAAAAAGTTTTACATCAGAGAACCTGCCAGTTCAAGTTAATAAACCAAGGTTATATGTACCAGTGATCCCTCTCAAAAGACCTGTAAGTACTCTTATTGTATTAGTATATAGTATAATATTACTGCCAATATTATGCACCAGATGCAAATTCCTTGTCTGTCCAATCACACTTGACCAATAAAGAATTATATTCTGTTCCATTCTGTTCTGTTCCATTCCGTTCCATTCTATTCTTAGAATGCAGTACTGCAGACTACTTCTGCTGAATTTGACAGTTCTAATCTCACCAGTTCAAGGTTGACTCAGTCTTCCATCCTTCTGAGGTGGGTAAAATGAGAACCCAGATTGTTGAGGGCAATATGTTGACTCTGTAAACTGCTTAGAGAGGGCTGTAAAGCACTGTGAAGTGATATATGTCTAAGTGCTTTTGCTTTTGCTACTCTACTCTTCTCTAATCCACTCTACTCCATTCAAATATGAAATATCTATTGCATATCTTTCTAGTTCAGTTTCTGAAAGTTCTACGTATGAGGGGGAAATACAAAATATCCACACACAAAGGAAAGGTTTTGTTTACAATAGGATTGCAGTGGAAAACGGAGTCCAGAAACAATTATGATGAACATTTAATTCAGAAAAAACATGGAAGCGCACTTAACTTTTTGATCTCCTTTTCTGAGGAGCCCAGTGTGAGGAAGATATGTAAACCCACCCAGAAGCAATATGTAATATATGAAGTAAAAAATTTAGAAAATACAAAGTGCTCATATAGAAACAGTAAAATAACAATTAAGAACAGAAAAAGAGAAAACAAACTGGAACTGTGCAATGCAAAGGACACAAAGGTCAAAAGACAGATTTTAAAGAAATCACAGTTTCTTGACATCCATTTCTTTCACTACAGTAATAGATGTTTAACAGACTCATGTGCTACTTGGATTTGAAGTTGTGATCGTCAATCAACCAATGAGGTAAGAAGACTCTAAGAAAGCTCCAGTGGCTTCTTCAGAAGAGAAGTTATAATATAAAGTAACAGAAAACTAGGTTAGTGGATAGATTCTTCTTGCTCTGGTAAATAAATAAGATGACAGCTTTCAGGTTTTTCCCATGTAAGTGATGGATGAGCATATCAATCAATGAATGAGGAAAATGATAAGAAGGGAGCCAGTGCGCTTCCCTCCCTTGCTTTGATGTGGTTCCTTCTTCATTCTAATTTGCCACTATACTGATTACACTATTTGCTAATGTCTTATATATGCAATTAAATACTAAATTGTTTTGAAGTTCTTTCATAGTATAATTAATAACTTTGTAGCATACTCAGACATCTAGAGGCTATTTTAATGTTTACCTCCAGTATTCAGTTTTGCTTACTTGCTTTCTTTTTCAGGCTACATACATGTACACCCACCATTGTAAGTGGTGTAGATGTAGGTACAAAGCTCTGTAATATGCTCTTATATTCATTAGATATATGTGCTTCCATGTCTTCAAGAGGTGACTAGAGTTCTTACAGCATTCATTCTTGTTAGTTTTTTCCCTATGGCCATATTGTTTAGGGTGAATTATAATTTAGTGTAATTGATTGATTGAGTTTTATCCCACCTTTATTACTTAAGTACTGCAACTCAAAATGGCAAACTTATCTTCCTTCTTGTTTTCCCACAACAACTGTGAGGGTTGGACTGGGAGAGAGTGACTGACCCAAAGTCACCCAGTTGTCTTTCATACCTTAGGTAGAATTGTAATTTATGGTATCTTAGTTTCTAGCCTGGTGTTTTAATGAGTGCACTGTGTAGGATGTCTGTTTGATAGTTCTTTGGAGCTGTTTATATTATTTTAATGAATTTTACAATGCAACTACTTCTTCATTCAAGCAACATTTAATTTAATATGATTAGTCCAACAGTTTTATATACACAATGTTATAGATATACTAAATGTTCATTATTTCAAAGTCTTAGAGATTCTATGTATTATCCCTGCTGGTAAACAGTAAAGTTATGAGTGATATAAACTCCAGCACATAAACTTTGTATGATCAGTTCTACTGGGGTTTTGCTACTTAATTGCTTTATAGAGCATAGATAATAGTGTATTTTTTTTTTGTAAAAAAAAGCTAGTATATTACAGAAAAACTGGATTGTTTTAAAGCTTTGCAACAGGTTTCAATTTCCCATGTTTGATATTGAGGCATTTCATCTGTAAAATCTTTGAGATGCAATCTTAAGAGGTTTTGATTTAAATCCCCGGCTCAGCTATAAAGCTCTCCTTCATAAAATTCTGTTATCCCACGCAATCTGAATCTTCATTCTAAGTTGCAAAAGAAAATAGATATTATATTGGATGATCATCTGTGTGTTTGTTGAAAGTGTGAACTTGGGACTGACTTCTATGCTTCAGGTTCTCAGAAAGATGGTCATTTTAATTTTGATCTGTCAATGGAAGTCTTACCTTGTTATACACTGTATGGGCGTGATGCAGATTTTGTTATATTAAAGGCATGTTTGTGCATAAGGCATTAAACTATTTACAAGGATTAAGTAGATTCTGTTTTCAGGTGCAGAAAAACTGTATCATCAAGGAGGAGAAAGGCACATTCATTTTTTTTAATTACCAGAAGAGATAGAGTACAGTTAGGCTACATGTCTTTGTTCCCCAGGCTTCCATAGCTAAGTAATGTAATGGCCCACAAGGCTCCTATTTCCTTCAATTGCCCACAAGTCCTAAGTTGCAGTGGGATATATAATTACTGAACAAGGATGACTCCCAGCTGTCTGATTTTCCACTCTCTGCAGAATGGGTGGCCCATCCTCTGATCCTCTGAGAGAAGAGGCTCCTCTTTATTTTTTCCCTATTCACTTCAGAGAAAGCTTTCAATAATGTAAAAGGCAACATCATCATGGGATTCAGTGAATAAGGGCATGCCTTTTTACCTTCTGTGCAATCAACGAGTCAGCTTAACTTTCCCTTCCTTTGCCATTCATTTTATTATTTTTATTGCATTTTACAACAAAAGTGGGGGAGAAGGGGAAAAAAGTCCACAGGATGATTCATTTCTTATATACTGAACAAAATCAACCGTATGTCAGAGGTGGTATTCAACAGGTTCTGACCAGTTCTGGAGAACTGGTAGCAGAAATTTTGAATAGTTTGGAGAACCGGTAAATACCACCTCTGACTGGCCCTGCCCCATTTATTTTCTGCCTCCTGAGTTCCAGCTGATCAGGTGGAAATGGGGATTTTGCAGTATCCTTCCCCTGGAGTGGGGTGGGAATGGAGATTTTACAGTATCCTTCCTCTGCCATGCCCATCAAGCCATGCCCACCAAGCCACGCCACGCCCACAGAACCGGTAGTAAAAAAAAATTAATCCCACTACTGCCGTGTGTGTGTGTGTGTACTTGAACATATGCATCTCAGAGGTTTTGGTTCATCTCAAAAAAAAATTGGGGCGGGTTGGTTTTAGATACATACAAAAATGCAATTATTTGAGCAGAAGTGCTTTGGGAGGGAAAAGGGTAAAACTAAAGGGTTCCTTGCCAATGACAGGGACATGCCACAGCAAAGGAGAAGAAAGGAGAGATGGCGGGAATTCTTTCTCAAACTATACCCAGTTTGATTCACCGCGACTCAAAAGAGCCACTGAACTCTGGACAGTTGAATTTTTACATCTCCCTATAAAGATTGGGAGAGATTTTATTTTGAAAAAAGCCAAAATATAAAAGTGAAACATACAAACATATATGTGTGACTGCTTTTTTTTTTTTGCTATTATCCTATACTTGATTTCTATTGCTGTCACCACTATACAATTACAATTTTTTTCTGCACTATATTCTACTTTTATTACTTCTTTATTATTACTGATTTGGAGTAATGTATTCTTGTTAACTTCAATTCCTCTATCCTCTCTCTCTGATTCTTTCTATATGTTGTTTCCTCTTTTTTATTAATTGGGCATCATGCTTTTTCCACGTTGTGCTTTGTTTTGAGTTGCTTCTACACAACCATGTAAAGTGAGTCACCATGAAGATTAAGCAAACTGTATGGTTGTTAAGTGAATTCAGCATATGTAAAATAAACTCTTTTTTTTGCCATTTTCTGCTAGAAATGACGGTAAGGTGCTGCAACCATTCATAAATGTGACCTAGTTACCAAGAGTCCAAAATATGATCATGTGACTTTGGAGGTGAGGTGGCAGCTATAACTTAGAGCGGGGGTCCCCAACCTTTGCAACTTTAAGTCTGAAGGACTTCAGCTCCCAGAATTCTCCAGCCAGCTTTGCAAAGGTTGCAAAGGTTGGGGAAAGTTGCAAAGGTTGGGGACCCCTGACTTACAAGATGGGTTGTAAGAAGCTTTTTAAAAAGTCTGCTGTAACTTTGAATGAATGTTAAGCGATTGTTCATAAGTCAAGGCATCCTGCGGACATGGAGCTCTCCATTTTCCTTGACCACGTAGAATCTTATTTATACAATGCTAGAAGATAGCTGACTTTCCATATAAGACCAAAATGCAGTATTTGGTATTGGAAAAAAAACATCTTGTGTGGTGGCAAATATTGTTTTCTTCTTTGAATGCTATTCCCGTGAAACGTACCAATATTTGGTTAAGTTCAAGGATGAGAAATACTTCGTCCACTTAGGCCAGTGGTGGGCAAACTCATTAGTCAACAGAGCCAAATATCAACAATAAAATGATTGAAATTTCTTTTGAGAAGAAGGTGTGGCCTATTTTGTGAGAGTGGCTCAGCGGTCATGTGACCGGGCAGACGTGGCCAATTTGGAAAATGTGATGAAACTCACTTAACGGTCTTGCTTAGCAACCAAAAGTTTGGACTCAATTGTGGCCATAAGTTCTTTCTTTCTTTCTTTCTTTCTTTCTTTCTTTCTTTCTTTCTTTCTTTCTTTCTTTCTTTCTTTCTTTCTTTCTTTCTTTCTTCTCTTTCTCCCACTTTCTTTTCACTTCTTTTTTCTTTCTTTCTTTCTCTTTCTTTCTTTCTCTTTCTCTCCCTCTCTCTCTCTCTTTGTCTGTCTGTCTCTCTCTGTATCTGTCTCTCTCTCCTCCCTCCGCCCATCTGTCACTCTGTGTGTGTGTGACTGTCTGTCTCTCATTCACTCACTTAAATAATTCATTCTGTGTCTCTGTCTATCTCTCCTTCCCTCCCTCTCTCTGTCTCTCCCTCTGTGTGTGTCTCCCTACCCCCCCTGTCTGTCTCCGATTCAATCCCTCCGGGTGTCATTCTCTCTCTGTGCCCCTCCCTCCCTCCCCATCTCTCTCTCTGTACTCTGTGTGTCTGTCAGTCTCTATGATTCCCTCTCTGTCTCTCCCTCCCTCCCTCTCTGTCTCTCTGTGTGTCTGTCAGTCTCTCTCTGATTCTCTCCCTCCCTCTGTCTCTCTCTGTCTCTGTGCCTCTCCCTGTCTGTCTCTCCCCCCCCCCCCGGCCGCAGAGCCTCTTCAGCCCCTGGAAGCAGCCGAGTGGCTGGCATGCCAGCTGGGGAGGCTATGGCTGCCTCTTTGGCCTTTGGGCAGCCGCTGTGTTTCCCAGGTGCTGAAGAGGCTCTGAGGGGGGAGGGAGGGAACTGGCGGCCGATGGGTGAGCCAACGGGGTGGGCAGGTGGGCAGGGAGGGCTTCGGCGGCAGTGCTCAGCAACCCTCCCTGCCCACCTATTTTACTGATTGGCAATTTAAATTTTTGGAGTGAAAAAATGAAGGAATTTTGCCAGATACACCTCGGATAAATTTCCAAAAACACATTTTAGAAATACATAGAGAAATGTGAAATATGCCCTAAAATACCAGTGGGAAAACACTCATTTTTAATGCATGAATTTTATACACTCGGTATAGGTGAAGCCCAGCTATCTAAATCTCTTTCTGTGTATCACAGCAATATTTTTAAAATCATTCTTATCATATAATACATCTATCTACGTACAGTATATCCAAGTATTCTCAGTTCAAGATTAATTATTAATGCCAAACACTGCTGAAATGGTATAGCTCCCTAATATAGAAAATTTCTTCCAAAAGCATCAGTTCAGATTTTGACCAGTCAATGCAATCAGCTGTGATGGCCGAGTGGTGAAGGCGTTGGACTCGAAATCCAATAGGGTCTCCCTGCGCAGGTTCGAATCCTGCTCACAGCGTGAAGCCTGTCTTCTAAAAGAGACAATCAATAGCATACCCAGAAAAGGCTTCCTTTGCATTTTTTAATATTATTTATAGCAGTACAATGATTCAGGGTACTCTCAGAACTATCCCACAACACTGAGTTCATTCCAAAATTGGTAGCCTTCCCAATAAGTCAAAATAATAGTGTCACAAATATCATCCGACATCAATGACAGTGTTTTTCCAATCTTGGCAAGTTTAAGATGTGTGAACTTCAATTCCAGCCAGCCTCTGAAAATTGAAGTTCACACATCTTAAACTTGCCAAGTTTGAAAAACACTGCTCTATGGTAAGTGAGATGTTTAAGCTGAAAATTTTCCAAAGCTGGTAATATATGCCTACTCATCTGTTCTCTGTCTCTAAGGCATATTGATTCAAATTTTTATTATGGAATTGATCAGCTTAGTATACAAGTACAGCTAATATTAGATACAAAAATTAATCTCCATCAAATTGTTACAGTTTACATGAGGCTTTACCTTTGCTGAATCTTCCCAAAGACTCAGTCTGACATGTCTAAAAGAGCAGCTACTACAAACCATTGACAGTTTCTCACATTTAATTATGATTGCTGAATATATATCCTCCCTAGGTTTAAAGCCTAGCGTACACTCCCTGAAAAGTTCTTTATATAGCAATATATTTTTGTTTCCATACTTGCTAGTAGGTGGTTATTCTGTGTTTATGTCAATATCCAGCTTGAGTATCCAAATAAAAATCCAGGATCATTTCAGTTCTGAAAAGCTTACTGTTTATTGACTATATACTGTAACGTAGGGATGGTGAGGTAAAACTAACTCTGAATTTCTAAGGCATTCACATTCACAGTATTAAACAATGAATTTCCCAACTCAACCCCCAGGCTTCCACATAGATGGTATAAAAAAGTTCTCTTTGTTATGAGAACCATCTGTCTTCTCCTGCACACCTATTGATCCGACCTTGAAAAGTTTCCTGAATCTCACAAGTTCCCATAGAACTGCAGAGGTTTCGTGTGTCCAAATTAACCCATTCTTAGTCAACATCCTCCCCCCCCCATTTGCTCTAATGACAAGTTGAAACGAAAAGGCAAACAGCTGCCCATATTTCACTCTTGACAGTTTACATGATTGCATGTTTACATCCTTCACATTCTTGATCTGGGAAGCTCTAACTTTCTATAAAACTAACAATTTGTGGTAAAGTATGCCTTACATACATTATTCAAATATTTTCTTTCAGGCACGAACAATCAGATCCTCAAGTGAAGAGTTCAATTAGCTGCTTTTTAAAATCCTTGACCCATGCTTTTATGTATTTAACTGCTCTACATTGTATCTATAAATAATTATTTATTTATTTATTTAACTATTTATCTATATTATGTATTCCAAGCTAGACCTTTTACGACTGCGAGAGTCCCTGCTCTCGCAGGTTTGGCCCTCCGCTCTAACGAGGGCCCACCTTGATGAAGGATTTATTAATCTGGAGAGGTGGAAGAAGCGTGGTCTTAGGGGTTTTTTAATTCTTAAATTAATGTCTATTTTAGGGGGTACCAGGGAGGGGGGAGGGGATAGACAGGTAGAGGCGGGTGAGGGAAGAGAGGGCCAGGCCAGCGGGCGACAGAGGGTAGCGGAAGGTTCGGTTAGGAGGGGGGAGACTCAAGTCGTTCCGACAGAGGGCATTCCCATCCAAAAGGTCGTGGGGAGAGGCAGATCCGAGGGGAGACAAATGTTATTCTCCCGGTTGGGGGCGCGAAGCCGTTGGCTTCAAACGGTCAAGTGCCTCAACCCCCGCAGGCTAGGTGGCCAGGGAGTACAGAGCCAGGGCCTGCGGCTGATGTTCTGCAACGCCAGGTCCGTTGCCAACAAAGCCCCCCTCATTCATGACCTTGTGTCAGAGGGGGAGCCGGACCTGGTGGGAATTGCGGAGACCTGGTTGGGCCACGAGGGTGGACTCCCCCTCGTTGAAATGTGCCCACCAGGTTACCGCGCGTTTCATCAGCCCCGGGCCCTAGGTAGGGGCGGTGGGGTAGCGGTCATTGTAAAGGAAGGTCTTGAACCGAGAGAGACCATTGTGCCACAGACTACCGGTTGTGAGTCCCTCTGTGTGAAGTGGGGCCTAGGGAGGCAGTTGGGCTTGCTGGTTGTATACCTGGCTCCCCGCTATGTAGCAGCAGCCCTGCCCGAGCTCCTCGAGGTGATCGCTACGGTGGCAGTTGAGACCCCCAGACTTTTAGTCATGGGGGACTTTAATCTGCCATCGGTGGGCGAATCATCCGAGGTGGCTCGGGAGTTCATGGCTTCCATGACGGCCATGGACCTGACCCAACTAATTCAAGGCCCCACTCACGAGGGTGGACATACACCGGATCTCATCTTTGTCTCAGGCCAATGGAAGAGTGATCTGGGTATAGGGGATATAGTCATCACACCCTTGTCATGGACAGACCACTCACTTCTCCGGCTCGACTTTCCGACCGCTGCTCCCCTCCGCGGGGAGGCGGAACCTGAGTCACCAATCTGGTTCCGCCCCAGGCGCCTGATGGACCCGGATGGGTTCCAAACGGCGCTTGGGCCAGTTCCTGTACCCCTGACCCGCGCCCCGATGGAGGACCTCGTGGCCGCATGGAATATTGCGACCACGGGAGCCTTGGATCGGGTCGCGCCCTTGCGGCCTCTCTTGCGGCGGCGAAACACCCTGGCTCCTTGGTTCACCGAGGAGCTGCGGGTGATGAAACGCCGCAAGAGATGCCTAGAGGGAAGATGGAGGTCTACCCGTTCTGAATCTGACCGGACACAGGTAAGAGCCCATTTACGGACTTACATTGTGGCGCTGAGAGCAGCCAAACGCCATCATTGTGCTACTCTCATAGCATCCGCAGAAAACCGCCCTGCCGCCCTGTTTAGGGTGACCCGCTCCCTCCTTCAACAGAGGGTGCGGGAAGCCCCGTTACAGGGTAGAGCAGAGGAATTTGTGATTTTTCTGCAGGAGAAAATCGTTCAGATACAGAACGAGCTAGCCCCCATTCATGGCCCAGGGGGATGCCACGAGACAGATCTTGTTTGGGAGGAGTTTGACTCCGTTACTTCCGAGGATATGGACAGGTTACGTGGGCGACTGCGAGCCACCACATGTTTATTGGACCCGTGTCCCTCCTGGCTTGTACTGGCATCCTGGGAGGTGACACGAGGCTGGCTCCAAGAGGTTGTCAACGCATCCTTAAGTGAGGGTTCCTTGCCTGCTTCCCTAAAAGAAGCGATGGTGAGGCCCCTCCTTAAGAAGCCCTCTTTGGATCCAGCTGTTTTGAACAACTACCGTCCAGTCTCCAACCTTCCCTTTTTGGCGAAGGTTGTTGAGAGTGTGGTGGCACAACAGTTTCCCCGTCACCTGGAGGAAGTTGATTATCTAGATCTGCGCCAGTCCGGCTTTCGGCCCGGGCATAGCACCGAGACGGCATTGGTCGCGTTGGTTGATGATCTCTGGAGGGCCAGAGATGGGGGATGTTCCTCCATCCTGGTCCTATTAGACCTCTCGGCGGCTTTCGATACCATCGACCATGGTATCCTATTGCATCGGCTGGGGGGGTTGGGGGTGGGAGGCACCGTTCTACGGTGGTTCTCCTCCTACCTCTCTGGCCGATCGCAATTTGTGTTGGCAGGAGGGCAGAGGTCGACCGCGAGACCCCTCGTATGTGGGGTGCCTCAGGGGTCGGTCCTCTCGCCCCTCCTGTTCAACACATACATGAAGCCGCTGGGTGAGATCATCCGTGGTTTTGGGGTAGAGTACCACCTGTACGCTGATGACACCCAGCTGTACATATCTACCCCAAACCACCCCAACGATGCCGTAGCGGTGATGTGCCAGTGCCTGGAAGCCGTGCGGATCTGGATGGGAAGTAACGGACTCAGGCTCAACCCGACCAAGACCGAGTGGCTGTGGTTTCCGGCCGCCCGATTCAACCAGCTCATTCCATCGCTGGCCATAGGGGGCGAACATCTTGCCCCTGTGGATGGGGCGCGCAATTTGGGTGTCCTCCTGGATGCCCGGCTGTCCATGGAAGATCAAGTGACGGCCGTGGCCAGGAGGGCGTTTTACCAGGTTCGCCTGGTTCGCCAATTGCGCCCCCTATTGGATCGGGACGCCCTTCGCACAGTCACTCATGCGCTCGTGACATCCCGACTGGACTATTGCAACTCTCTCTACATGGGGCTTCCCTTGAGGTGCACCCGGAGACTTCAGCTGGTCCAGAATGCAGCCGCGCGAGCAATTATGGGGACCGCAAGGTCCACCCATGTAACACCGCTCTTGCGCGAGCTGCACTGGCTACCTGTCGTCTTCCGGGTGCGCTTCAAGGTGTTAATTATCATCTTTAAAGCACTCCATGGCTCGGGACCTAGCTATCTGCGGGATCGGATCCTGCCTCATACATCCTCACGGCCGATTCGCTCCCACAGAGAGGGACTTCTCCGGGTGCCGTCCACTAGACAGTGTCAGCGGGCGACACCCAGGGGAAGGGCTCTCTCTGTGGCGGGCCCGGCCCTCTGGAACGACCTTCCCCCCGATATTAGGACGACCACGGACCTCCGCTCCTTCCGTCTTAAATTAAAAACTTACTTTTTCCGTCTGGCCGGCCTGGGATAGTCCCCCTGTCTAGGGTTTTTATTGGGTAAATTTTAGTTTAGTTAGTTAAATGGGATTTTAGCACAGGCTGTGTTTAATTTGCTTTTAATTGTTTGTATATTTATTGATGTTTGTATGTTTTTTTACTGTTTTTATTCTACCTGTGCACCGCCCCGAGTCCCCATGGGGAGAGGGTGCGGTTTATAAGTATTAAATGATTGATTGATTGATTGATTGATAGTTTATTGCTGAAGCCTATAACACACGAATCTTCTGAAACTGGTGATTTGCATCTGGGTCAAACTAGATAAGATTCAATGGCATTCAAGGGGAAATCAGACTTCTCCCTGTTATGCCCTCAAAGGGATTCCTGATTATTTCCCCATTTGACTCTTCCCCCAGGCTCAGCCAACCTCTCTTCCACATCTACATCCAAAACAAACCTATATTTTTATTGCTCCTATTTGTATAGTGCCCCCCCACACAAGTATATGACTCTGGGTAGCTTATAACAGCTAACACACAAGAAAAACAATAAACATTGTCAGCTTGTGTAAAACACCATTGTGGAATAGGAGTGGGGATGGAAGCAAGGCTGCATAGATCTGCTTTAAAATCAGAGTGACACAATCAGGCTGCTTTACTCACTCCAATTACAGTGACACCTGTGATCAGGTCTTCATGATTTGCCTTAAAATCAGGATCTTGAACTGGTGTTGAAATGAGGTGGACAAGACCTCTTGTTCAATCACTGGTTAACTCAGGACTAGCTAGAGACCTCAAGGAAAGTCAAGTAAGGACATTTCAAATACATTTTGAAGACAATTTGTAGAAGTCACCATCTTTTGATCATGCAGTTGTGAAAAAACTAGCGGTATGTAGCTAGATAGCTACAAAATCAGTGATCGCAGACATAGCAGGATAGAAAATGTTGAAACAAACACTGTTATGTCAGGATGAGATGGATTTTAAAAATATTCTTATACTCATTAAAAAAATCAGGATGTTACAGCTTTCTGCCAATGTAATAAAACCATTCACATAACCTTATTAGTAGCAATCATTTACAAGGCTACCAGCTTTAAATAAATATTAAATATGATTCCACTTCTTTCTATCCCTAGCAAAGATTGATTTATACAACAAAAGTATGACATTTTTCTTGTACTATTCAAAGGGTTTTATCACTAGCTGAAACACACAATTCGTAGTGGAAGATGAAATAGTTAATATTTGTATACACTAAAAACATACATTGTATTATAATGTGCAGCAAGAATTTGGAAACAAGAACTATGTCTCTCCCACAGAAACCAAAGGCAGGTTCCTGACACTTGTTAGTGATTAACAGTTCTCCCTTTGTCTGATTTTCCAAGCAGAGAACTCATCAATATGAAAGGCTCAGGTTGCTATCAGAAAATACATTTGAATGGCTGTGAACTAAAACAACAATGAACCATCAGGCAGTTAGGCAACAGGGAGGAATCCCAAAAATATACAAATAATATAATTGGCTCTGTGTGTGTATTTGTGTATGTGTGTGTTCCAGCATAACTCTGAAATGCCTCGAGCAATTTCAACTAGGCTTGGTACACAGATGACATACTCTCTGGAAAAAAATACTATGGGGATAAGTTACCCCTAATACCCCTCGGGGTGTTTGTTAAGATACAGTCTGTTGTGCCTTAAAATAGCTTCTACTGTACTGCCTTAAAATGGCTTCTATGTACAATGCAGTGGAGTTGCTGTGGTAACGGCTTCACAGTACTCCAAAAGGGGGCTCCCTCTTATAAGGGGAAAAATCCAACATTAGAAAATATGCTTCTGGGGACACAGGGAAAACATTTTAACTAGTTTAATTGTCACCAAAATCAGGGCTCAGGGAGAAGTTGCTCTTGCCATCGCCTCTTCAGGAATTGCGCTGACGTTCATGGAAGGAGGGAGGACAGCCGATTCCATACGTACATGGTCACTTGACATTGCCATTCCTATCTAATACAGGACTGGGATAAATAAATACCTGGGCAATGCCAGGTTCTCAGCTAGGGTACAATAAAGGAAGCATGTTCTAAGCAATAAATATTCTATATGTTATAAATCCGGTAGCAACAGAAGCAAACTGGAAGATTGTTGCAAAACTTATGAGATAAAAATTGAAATAGCTACAGAATCGGCAGGGATTAGATTAAGAAGTAGAAAATGAGAAATCCACCAACACAAATCAGAATGGTTTCTAAACACAGTGGCCTGTGACTGCAAAGTTATCAAGTGTGACAACATTCACTTAAACATGTCTACTCAGTAAACTATTCAATCATGCACTGAAAAGCTGGTGCTGAGTTACGCTGAGTTTTTAAATTTTAGGGCAGTGCAAAGGCTAATTTCAGAAATACAATTAGGCCACGGCTTCACACAGGCGTACAAAACTACCACTGGGAGTTAGATCCTGCAGTAATGTTTAATGTTTCCTGTGCTGAAAGCTAGAATGACTGCTCTTGATACCTAGATTTCTGCTTTTTGTTTCAACACAGTCAAGGGAAACTAGCTATCTTTGTAGTAAGATTCTTTTACTAATATTTCATAATTCCAGTTGAGAAATTGTTGTATTAATATCATTTCAACTGCTGCAGCTTATTGCAACTCTACCCTAGCCTACAACCTGTGTGCCCTCTTGACATCAATTTCCAGACCTTTCCTTCCAGCGTGGTTGTTGCTACCAATTCTGGGAACTGAAGTGTGCACAATTGGAGAGCATCCAAGTTCAAAAGGCTATCTTACCATATTTTTTCATGCTGTCTGCATGAGCACTTCTATGCTTACATGAATAAAGATGCAAAAATTCAGCGCCCCACCTTTTTTTTTGACAAATAGGGGTCCGCTATTCGCAAGCCACTTAACATGCTCGGGTCATTGGAAGTAATTGATATGTACCGTGCATCCAAACATGCCATCATACTTTCCTCTTTTAGGGTGTATTGTTAAATGAAGCATGGAACCGGAGAAAGAAATAGTAAGAGAAAAATCAAAGGCATAAGTTAAGAAGAAGGAAACACAGCTAAATTTAACTCATATCAATGCCATTCACTATGCACAATTCTGTGATGAGATTTTAACTGCTTGTCCCTTTTTCTGTTTGTGGCTGTTAAAGAAATTCCAGACTAGATTGCAGTGGCTTTTAATGGGGCCAGGCTGGTGCTTTATTCAGACCATGGCTGATTGGTCATTATCCTGCTACTTCCTCATCCTGTATGTACAAGGAGGGGAAACCACATTGATTGGCTTCTGTGTAGACCCATCTACCAGAGCTTGGCTTTTCTTTTATGGATCATTCCTTTCTTATCTGTCCCTTTGCTTTGCTTTTGCTTTTTCCTGATGCTTGTATTATAGTTTCCTTCTGCCTTCACCACCTTCTTCTCAAATTATCTCCTTTGACACAAACAAAGCTTCTTTCTTTGGATCTCTTATTGTGTCATCACTCCCCTGATGATCTGTGGTTCTTTTGTTTCTAGTTCGTCTCTAGGTTAATTGCCATGTTGTAATAATAATAATGGGCTGCTATTTTACTTTCAGAGAAACGGTGTACCAATCTACAGACTTTGCAATGTAAAATGGTTAAAAATATATATAGTAAAGGAAAAAGCAAGGAGCTTTCTAGTACAGTTAATAGGAAGCCAAAGGGAACATGCTTCACCCAGCCTGGATATGTAGAAATAGTGTCCAATGAGAGACAAAAGGGTTGAATAGATCACAAGTTTCTAAAGAAGAGATGGTTTACTGGCTTAATGAAATATTTATTTTATTTTTTATTTTATTTTATTCGAATTTATATCCCGCCCTTCTCCATGGAGGACCCAGGGCGGTGATATTGTTGTATCAACTGCAGGATTATAACAAAAAAATAAGCAAATGAACATTAACAATTGCCAATCGACAGTGAATCTAGTAGCTTAGTAGCCCAGGATGAAATGACTGTCCAACGCTACTGGCCAGCTATTGAATTGCCCAGATACTAATGAGAAAGGGAAATGCAGACCATCAGAGCTGGGGCTGTTGCTAGAATGGATCAAAGTGCTGGAGACCATCTACTTTAAAGGGCTTTTTTTTTGTGGAGGGAGGGAGGAGAATAATTTTGCATTAAAGCTTGAAAACACAATTGCAGTGGAATGAGAGTGGGAAGAGAATAATGCCACACACGGTTCCCTCCTGCATGAGGGAACAGTGAGTGGCACATAGTGATTGTGCCCTAAGTAGAAAGTATGGATGTATTGATGTCCCTCCATATCCATCTATCCTTAGAAATCATCCTTGCTTCTACCATGGTCCTACGCACCTTCATACAGTTCCTTCTGTTCTTTAAACCTCTCATTTCTCCTTTATTCATGATTTCATCAGTTCCATCCACATATGCCTAATTTAGTTTTTCCCTTCCTCCTAATTCTCCCACCCCCCCCCTCCTTCTTCATGCATGTTTTGTAGTTCAGTCAGTGGTGGGTTCCTATCGGTTCGGCTGAACCAGTAGTGGTTTGGCACCTGGGTCACTGGAACCGGCAGCGACCCAGGCCTGCCACACCCCCAAACCAATTCTCTGAGCAGCATCACAGGTGCCACCATCTTGTTTTTTGCTTTTGTGCATGTGCAGAACAATTTTTATTGTGTGGTGCATGCACACGTGGTGCGCTCACGAGCAAACTGGCAGTAGTGACTGCCGGAACCCACCCCTGAGTTCAGTCCTTATTCATTCTCTCTGAATGATCAGCCCCTGCCCATATAATGTTCATACACGCCATGATGCATATCATCATGATGTTATTGTTGATGTAGATTACATAATTTGCCTAATGGTATCAAACTGGGCATTATGGCTTTTACTGGACAGCTCTGTTCTCCTTTCTGCCTTTCTTCTGATAAGTCCATTACCCATTTGTTTTTAAGACCTTCTATAAACATAAACCCATTTGGAGCCCAAAGGCATTCTTGCAAGTAAATATAATTGTAGCAGGATTTTTAAATATACAAGTTTCTCCTTTTAAAAATCAAAATATTTTAAAAGAATTAAAACTGGAGAAAGGAGGAGGCTGGTAAGTGGCAAAATGGCTACAGCTGCAACACACGCACACACATATACATACATACATACATACATGCATACATATATACACACACACACACACACACATACATATTTTCAAAAAAATTAGGAAGGGCCAACTTAGATGAAGCCTCTCTTGAGTTAAGTTTAATTGTTGATAACTACATGAACATATCCATATAGTTTTCTTAATAACACTATAGAAGTGGTTTGTTATTGCTTTGTCCCAATATTTTCTCCCCACCCACCCTTCCACATTTTGCAGTTTATCCTGCAGCTCAAAGATTTTCTGGTAGGTTCCCAAGTCTAACCCTGTTTATTTCTTCTAGTTCAACCAAGATTGCCTAGCTACTACCATCTGTTATAGAAAGATGATTATAAGAGCTGCCTTCTGTATCTCAAGCTCTCTGCAGCTAAACAGGGAAATGGTCTGATTTGAATGCTGGTGTTTAGGTAGAATTGGAAACAAGTTGGCTACATGCCAACCTTTGGAAAACATTGGAAATGCTGATTTAAATAATTTTTCAGAGGAAATACTATCACAGTCAAAGTGAATATATTATATATAGCTTACTTTAACTTTGGAATGACATACAACTTAATGCAGGCATCACTCAACAGCTGTAATACACATGCTGAAGAGCCTTTATCCAATAGGGAAGGTGCACACCTGGTCCCCTCATTCTCATTGAGACAATGCTGTCTTGTGGGATCTCAGAGGCATACCTTTTCTCTGGCAGTCCCTGCCTTGTGGAACAAACTGCCCTTACCCTCATCATCATCATTATTACCACCTTTATACTGCTGGACCCAACCTCATGTATCTTTAGAAAGTCAATCAAGACCTGGCTCTTTCCCCAGTCCTTTGGGTATGATTAAGTCCTATCTGGTGTTCCAACCTAGTCTTCCCCAGCAGCATGAAGCCGAGTCCTCATCCCGCATAAACCCCTTTTATTTAATTTACAGTGAATTCCCCTCCAGCAAAGTCTTTCTTCTCCCACAGTCTTTCAAGATCATTCACAATTACCAATCTTTATCAGGCTTGGAGAGTGGCCAGGCTGATATCTTTCAGATGCCACAATACTTGACAGGAATGCAGGAATGAATTAATTGTCTCCTGTAAACACCCCTCCCCTTTTGCTCCTCTTTTATTCCCTACGGGAGGACCATTCACTGTCCACCTGTGGCCTTACTCCCAAGTCGATCCTTGTTCCATAGCTGTTCCCTACATCTGGCAACTCTATGCATGCGCACACTGGGAACAGACTCCAGCTGTTTGTCTGCCTCACTGATGTCTGACTTTGAAGGCAGCTGATAACTGTCAGGTGGCCCCATCTCTGCCTCTGACGCAGAGCACTTGTCAGAGCCTTCCCCAGACTCCAGGACTGGCCCATGTTCCCCCCCAACCTCCTCATGTCTGAATCTGCTGCCAGCTCCACTGGCTTCTGGCAGGCCCCAACATCTGGATGAAATGTAGTCTGTTTTAATCAGGTTGCAATACTATATGTTTCAGTTGGTTTTTAACACACTGTATTATTTTGAGGATTCTAGCTGCTATTGACTTTTTGTATCTTGTTCAGAATAAGTTATTTGAGTTGGACAGCCATACACATATGATAAACACTTTCCAATAAGTCAATTCCACCACTTCCTCCTCGAGATTAGCCATCGCGGCATTCACCTTCACCAGATCGCATGGGTAGGCTGCTGCATACCGATCCTGATGAGCCCGCAGCTGGTTCAGGCATTTCTTGGGGAGATAAGTGAATCCAGTCACTGTGCTGGCAAGCCTGAATACCCAGAATCTTCTTTTTGATGGGAGTGTACTTTGTTAGCCAATAAACAGTAAGTTAGCAATGCTGCCATTGATACTTGTACCCATCTGGTGTCATACAACAGAAAGAAACAGAAGCAGAGCAGCAAAAGCTCCTTTTTGTAACCTAAAAAGCTTTACAGACAAGCTGCTTTGCCTCTAAGCTGTGAGAAAGGAGAAGTGTAGTCCTGCAGATTCTTCTATTTAAATGCAGATCACAGCTCTTGTCCAGCTGCTTAAAAGCTGTTAAACCTTTAAACTGCACTTTTCTTTGCTAGAGAGGAACAAGGGGATAAATGGCACACCCCCAGCATTTTGGAAGAGCAGTGATTTGTGATAAACTAGTGAGAGTGCCATCTAATTTTCAGAGGGCATCAAACTAGGAACACATAGGCATTTTGCTTCCACTCTAATATAGTCCCATCCATTCCAACTGATGCCTTAATGATGCCTGGAAATGTCAACTTAGATGCTTTCCGAAGACAAGTTTAGCGTATGAATGCTTTGTGAGTCAAATAAATGCCTTAGGGTCAGCAATTTCTGCCTAAATTGAACAGTTGTGATGCATTCGCTATTAGATCCAACCAAACAAGAATTCCCAGGTGGCACAACAGATGTTCTCAATTGTTGTTGAGCTTCTTCTGAGGCCCGTCTGCAGGTGCTTGTGCTAAATGAAAGATAAGGCTGGCAGTGGGATTCTGGCTATGACCTCCTTAGCTGACAACTGCATTACATTCAGAGAATAAATTACATTCTTTTCATCTAGTTAGTTAGTTTGTGTGTACTTGTGTGTATTGTAGTGTGTATTGTAGAAGAGACTGTTGTTAGCATTAGTGGTTTTTGTTTGTCTTTGATCCCACTATTCTCCAGAACCATGTTTATGCCTTCCCATGATTTTAAGCCACACTGTAAATTGCCAGATGATTGTTTTTCTTGTTTTGTTTTTACCTGTATTGTAAATAAACAAATATCCATTCTATATAGGAAAAAAATTTGGACAGGATCACTGATTGCTCTTTGCCTAATGTTTTTGAAAGAAATAATCTACAGCCGTGAAGGTGAACCTATGACACGCGTGCCAGAGGTAGCATGCAGCACCCTCTGTGATGGCACCTGAGCCGTTGCCCCAGTTCAGCTCTACTGCACATGTGCATGCGCCTCCCATTGGCTAGCTGGGCTTTGGGTCTCTGCTGTGGGGGTGGGCATGTGCAGGGGGTTGTGTGTCTATGCATAGCATGTGGGGGTGGCCACACACACATGTATGGGGGCACATGTTGGAGGTGCACATGAGTGGGGGCAGGGCACATGCATGGTGGCTGCATGCGCATTGCATTTGGGGGGTTAGCCATCACTGATCTACAGCATGTGTCTGATTTAGTTTTAAATGATGATTTAAAACTAAAGCAATGTTCCTTTCACCAAAAATTGTGGTGTACATTAGTGGGATGTACAATGACTAATGTTTCTGAAACTTATTCTCTATTTTTATGTTGGAGCAACAAGTATCTGAATGGGGAATCCAAGCAATCAGTGTAGTTATTTTGGGAGAGATTTCTACAGGTGAAACTCAAAAAATTAGAATATCGTGCAAAAGTTCATTTATTTCAGTAATGCAACTTAAAAGATCAAACTAATATATGAGATAAGACTCATTACATGCAAAGCAAGATAGTTCAAGCCATGATTTGTCATAATTGTGATGATTATGGCTTACAGCTCATGAAAACTCCAAAGCCACAATCTCAGAAAATTAGAATATTACATGCAATCAATAAAAGAAGGATTGTACGTAGAACAATATCAGACCTCTGAAAAGTATAAGCATGCATATGTAGTCAGTACTTGATTTGGGCCCCTTTTGCAGCAATTACTGCCTCAATGCGGCATGGCATGGAAGCTATCAGCCTGTGGCACTGCTGAGGTGTTATGGAAGACCAGGATACTTCAATAGAAGCCTTCAGCTCTTCTGATTGTTCCATCTCATGCCTCTCATCTTTCTCTTGGCAATGCTCCATAGATTCTCTATGGGGTTCAGGTCAGGAGAGTTTGCTGGCCAATCAAGCACAGTAATCCCATAGTTATTGAACCATTTGGTACTTTTGGCAGTGTGGGCAGTTGGAAAATGAAGTCAGCATCCCCATAAAGCTCCTCTGCAGAAGCAAGCATGAAGTGCTCCAAAATCCCCTGGTAGATGGCTGCATTGACCCTGGACTTAATGAAGCACAGTGGACCAACACCGGCAGATGACATGGCTCCCCAAATCAACACAGACTGTGGAAACCTCACACTGGACTTCAAACATCTTGCAGTGTGTGCCTCTCCATTCTTCCTCCATACTCTGGGTCCTTGGTTTCCAAATGAGATGCAAAAGTTGCTCTCATCAGAAAAGAGGACTTTGGACCACTGAGCAACAGGACTTTGGACCACTGTGCTTCATTAAGTCTAGGGTCAACGCAGCCATCTACCAGGAGATTTTGGAGCACTTCATGCTCCCTTCCTCAGAGGAGCTTTATGGAGACTAAACTACTATCTGTCAAAAAAATGTGTAGGGTCTCCTGCTTGGGTGGGGGGTCAGACTAGATGACCTACAAGCTCCCTTCCAACAATCTGCTTTCTTAGCTTTGGTTGTGCTTGCAATATGCTGACCAAATGTGCCAAAAGCTGAACTGATACTGTTCTTACCATTAGTATGAAATTCTGGATGAAGCATGGATGAGATTTATTTATTTATTTATTTTATTTTATTAAATTTATACCCCGCCCTTCTCCTTAAGCCTGGTAACTGGACCCATATCTTTTTCTAGTCTTACTAAATGTTTTACGAGGGCCACAACTGTCAGAAATCATGAAGAGTAATGAAGCACAGTATTCCTGGGTGGTAATGTTGAAGCATATACAAAATTGCAGCTTGCATTGTTAGAGTACAGGATAAGCTTGAATTAATTCATGAAATAAATATGCATTGTGTCTAAACTGAAAAAGGGAGGAAGGATATGAGATCTGAAGGAAGATGGTCTGATGTTGCAGAATGGATGTACAGTCAGAAAATGTATGAACAGGCTAAATTGTGTGTCAAAAGCAGTATCATCACGTAACACCGCTCCTGCGCGAGCTGCACTGACTACCTGTGGCCTTTCGGGTGCGCTTCAAGGTGTTGATTACCATCTTTAAAGCGCTCCATGGCATGGGTCCTAGCTATCTGTGTGATCGTATCCTACCCCACACATCCCTTCGACCGATTCGCTCACACAGAGAAGGGCTTCTCCAGGTGCCGTCCTCTTGGCAATGGCAACAGGCGGCTCCCAGGGGAAGGTCCTTCTCTGTGGCGGGCCTTACCCTCTGGAATGACCTACCCCCCGAGCTTAGATCTGCTATGGACCTCCGCTCCTTCCGTCAACAATTAAAGACCCATCTTTTCCAGCAGGCCGGCCTGGCCTAACCTAATTTACCATACCAGCCTAGTTGTAAATATTACCTAATCGGGTTTTTACATTATCACTTTAAATGAGATATTTTAACACAGGGTAAAACATTTAATTTAGTTTTATTATTTATAATTGTTATATATGTATATGCTCTTAAATTCTTGTACACCGCCCCGAGTCTCTTCGGAGAGAGGGGGCAGCCAATAAATCCAAATAAATAAATAAATAAATAAATCTAAGTTGCTCTGGGTACATATCAACATAAAATTCATAGATGAACTTAGCTCAACATCAGGCTTCCCTGAGTATTAATAGCAGAACATTCAGCTATAAGTTTGGGGGGAAATGTGCAACTTTTTGAATTAATCCAATCAAGGATAAATTATTACTCTGATAGATGAATGAGATGGAATGAGATGATGGAGTGCAGAAAAAAATTTGCTTAGCCCAGCGTTTCTCAAATAGTGGGGCGCGCCCCCCAGGGGGGGCGCGAGGCTCTGTAAAGGGGGGCGCGTTTGACCTCGGCAAATCGGCTCTGCCGATTCCCTTTCTCCCTCCTCCTCCCTCCCTCCACAGCCGGCATGCTGGCCACTCGTCGTCTTCCAGGGACTGCTGTTCCTCACACACACGCACGCACGCACACGCACACACACACACACGGAGGCTTCTCAGCTCCTGAGTGAGCGAACGAGCGATCAAGCACAGCGGGTGGCCGTGCAGCCGGGGCAGGCTAAGGCGGGTGAGCCGGGCTGAGGCGACTCCGCGGGGAGTGGGGGCGGGGCGGGGACGACGACACACAGACAGAGAGAGGCACAGACACAGAGAGACAGGGAGGGAGGGAGGAATCAGAGAGTGACAGAAACACACAGAGAGACAGAGAGAGAGACAGGGAGAGAAAGAGAGAGACACAGTGATTAAGTGCGTGAATGCGAGACACACACACACACACACACAGCGATAGATGGGCAGACGAACAAGAGACAGACAGAGATAGAGAGAGAAAAAGAAAAAGAAAGAAAGAAAAAAGTGGGAGAGAGAAAGAAAGACAGACAGACAGACAGAGAGAAAGAGAAAGAGAGAGACAGAAAGGAAAGAGAAAAAAGAGAGAGAAAGAAAAAAGAGAAAAAGAGAGAGAGAGAAAGAGAAAGAAATTTCTTTCTTTTTTTAATTCTCTTATACATTAATAAGGATACAGTGCTATGCAGAGGTGTACTTATAACAATTTTATAGACAAATGATACTATTTACAGTCGCGCGGGGGGGGGCGCGAAATGTTTTCTTCTTCCTAGGGGGGGCCTGACAGAAAATAATTGAGAAGCACTGGCTTAGCCCATTAGGAGGCACAAGAGCAAATAGGATTGTTGAGTATCTGCTCAGATAAAAGTCTGCTATGAACATATCTTTAAAGCATAAGTCTATTCATATTGCCCAGATGACAAAGGAATGAACATAAATCTAAAAGGATGATTGATTTGATTCTTCATTATGAAATACTGAGATAACTAATGAAAAATACAGGGATGATCAGAGGTCCTGAATGTGAAACAGACAATTGTTATTTATATTATAGAAGGAAAAGGTGTGAAAGAAACTAAAGATGAATGTCTGCAGAACGAGGCCTATTTTTCCTCTATGAAAAAATATAACTACAGTAATATCCAAGCTCAATAATTATAAAATACACATAAGAAGAGATGGGAAAAGTACCTGGAACCAAATGAAGAGAATAATGTGAACTATCATAAAGATTTATGGTGATACGCTAATAGAAAGTAAGAAAGATGGTGTTGGTGGAACGAATGCTCAGTAAAAGAGAGTCTGGATAAAAAATAATGCATGTAAAAGAATGGTTGCTGCAAAAAGTAAGGATAAGAGAAAGATACTGTATGTTAAGAAACAAATGGATAATGGCAGATGTAGTCAAAAAGAGCAAGGAAGGGTTAAAAGAAGCAGAACAAATGTAAAGTAAATGGGTAAAGAAGGCTAAACAAGAAGCTTCCAGCAGAATCAATGGAGTAAAAATAAAACAGATGACTTGGTATGAAAATGAAAGGAGGGAATTTTGAACATTTGTGTCATAATGTTGAAGACATTATGTTGAAGATATACATATTGTGTGTGTGTGCGTGCGTGTGTGTATACACACACACACACACACACACAGACACATTAATATGTATATCTTAGCTATATGTATAGCTAACATATACCTATTATGTTGAAGACTACAAATGAAACCAAAGTTGTAATTGTAAAGCCCAAGGAAAAAAATAACACAGAGAAAGTCGTAAATGCTGTAGGTTTATTGAAAAATTTAAGAATCCAGGAATAGGTGGTGCAACTGAATCTGGTTCGTTAATGATGGGGTAGTGTAACATCTTTAATATATAAAAACTGGGCCTAGTGATTGGAAGATGCAAATGTTATTTTCCTATGCAAAGGGGAGTGTTGAGTCCTCAGCCCAGACAGCAAGTCTGGTAACCTTTGAGTCACCGCATTCCGGAACAGATCAGGCAGCTGTGTTAATTGACTGAGACGAGCTGTCTGGAATCTGTCTGGAAAGGAGTTACATGTTGCAATTGCTTGCTAGGAGTTTCCTGCCTGGTAACTCTATATAAGAGGTTGCCAGAGAAGAAACCTTGTCAGTTGAATTCTTGTGCTGTTGTAAGAGTGTGAATAAACGTTCCTGTTGTTTTGACCATGCCTGAGTCGGAATCCTTTGTCTGATCTAACACTGGCGACGAAGGTGGGATTCAGGCCGTGGCCTTAGAACGCAACGGGTAACGAATACTTCAACAACAGAGCGCAGCGCAACGCACAGCCTCACCATGGCTACGGCGACAATGCCTCCGTTTGCACCGTTCGACCCGATGAAGGAACAATGGGCTTCCTTCTTAGCCCGGTTCGAGTGCTTCTTGATAGCCAGCGACTACGGCGAACTCGCGCCTGCCAGGAAGCTGAGCCTATTCCTCCAGTGCGGCGGCCCTGAATTGTTCGCTACCGCCCGAACCATAGCAGCACCCGCAGCGGTGCATGAAGTGCCGTGGGACGATCTCCTGGGCTGCCTGAGAGCACACTACGCGCCGGCACCTTCCCGCATAGCGCATCGCTATGCATTCAGGCAATGTGTGCAACAGCCGCAACAGTCGGTAGCCGAGTTCCTGCAGAAATTGAGAGCGACCGCAATTCCCTGCGAGTTCCCTGCTGGCTTCCTGGAGGAATCCCTACTGGAGCAGTTTGTATGCGGCGTAAGAGACATCCGCCTAAAGCGCCGCTTGCTTTCAAAAACTGTCCTGACTCTCGAGCAAGCGGTGAAAGAAGCACGCGCGACAGAATTGTCGGAGATCTCCACATCCGACATGGGCCGCGCGCGCCCTCCTCTTTTCCCCACTCCGCGAGCGTGTCTGGTAGACGAAATAGCGCCGCTGGATGAGCTGGAGGAGGAAGACCGTGGGGACTGCATGAGGGTGACCGGGCGCGTGCCGAATCGCGCATTCACACCGCAGCAGAAGTCCGGGAACTGCCTAGGCTGCGGAGGGGCCCACCAGAGACCAGAGTGCCCATTCAAGGCATCGGTGTGCCGCAGATGTGGCAGGAAAGGACACCTAGCAGCTGTGTGCTGTGCTGCCGCTCCAGCGACAACGCCAGCTGCCGCCTCCAGAACCGTTCCACCAGGACAACGAGGGTCGCAGAAGCGTTCAGGACACTACCAGCCACAGCCGACCGACTGCTTCGCGCTGGCGGAGATGCCCCCAGCTCTAAGCTACGACCAGGCAGAGAGTAGGAGACTGTCAACAGTGGTTTGCTTAGAGGGGGTGGGGGTAAAAATGGAAATAGATTCAGGGTCCTCTAGATCACTCATGTCCTGGGCGCATTTAGTTAAGCTTTGCCCCAAGCTCAGGAAGCGGGATCTCGGCCCCACGGCGACGATCCTGAAAGATTACCAGGGCTCACAAATTCCCATTCTAGGTCTGCACAGAGTGAGAGTAGACTACAGCCCCTTCCACGGATCCCTTCCCATCCTGGTAGTGGCCAAACCCCTAGCTGCCTTGATCGGATTGGACTGGTTTCCAGCCTTGGGACTGTCAGTCCAAGGAGTACACAGCGTGCCAGCCAGTTCTCCGGTAGACGAAGTAATCAGAGAGTTCAACGACGTCTTTGATGGCAGCTTAGGAACGTACAAAGGCACTCCAGTTTCCCTAAATTTGGACCCCCAGGTTGCTCCAGTCCGCTTGAAGGCCCGCAGGCTGCCGTTCGCGCTGAAGCCCAAGGTTGAAGCGGAATTGGATCGATTGGTGGCGCAGGGCGTGCTCGAACCCGTCGATCAGGCGAAATGGGAGACCCCCATTGTGGTCCCCATTAAGCCCGACGGGTCCGTGAGGATCTGCGCCGACTATAAGTCGACGATCAACCTCGGGCTTCAGGCGAACCCATACCCGGTTCCGGTGGTGCAAGACCTACTCCACTCATTGGGACGAGGTCGAGTGTTCGCGAAACTGGATATGGCGCAGGCCTACCAACAGCTCCCGGTGGATGACGAGGCTGCGGAAGCGCAGACCATCGTGACCCACCGTGGGGCTTTCCGCTGTCGCCGTCTCCAATTCGGCGTGTCCGTAGCCCCGGGGATCTTCCAGAGCCTCATGGAGCGACTGCTCCATGGGCTCCCTGGCATTGTACCGTATTTTGATGACGTCCTGATTGCTGCTTCCAGCATATCAGAACTCGCCAAAACGTTACGGAAGGTCCTCAGAGTTTTCAGGGGCGCGGGTTTAAAGTTGAAACGCAGCAAATGTACGTTTGCTGCGCCTAGGGTGGAATTCCTGGGTTTCATGATTGACGCCCAAGGAATTCACCCAACCCCCTCCAAGGTCGAGGCCATCCAAAAGGCCCCCACTCCTGCCTCCAAAACGGAGCTGCAGGCATTCCTCGGCCTTTTGAATTTCTACGCGCCGTTTATTCCCCATAAGGCATCGCTAGCCGAGCCGCTGCATCGGTTGCTCGACCGATCCACGGCCTGGCACTGGGGCAGCCGCGAAGCACACGCGTTCGCGGCTGTCAAAGCCATGCTCACGTCAGATGCGGTACTAGTCCAGTACCATGACAGGCTTCCTCTGACGCTTGCATGCGATGCCTCCCCTTTTGGCCTGGGGGCTGTCCTTAGCCACGTCTTTCCAGACGGCTCGGAAGCCCCCATTGCTTTTTACTCCCGGACAATGTCTCAAACGGAGAGAAACTACAGCCAAATCGACAAGGAGGCTTTGGCTGTAGTGTCCGGGATTAAGAAGTTCCACAATTACCTCTATGGGCGGACCTTTTCTGTTGTCACGGACCATAAGCCGCTCCTTGGGCTATTGGCCGGTGACCGTCCGACCCCCCCCATCCTGTCGCCCAGGATGACCCGCTGGACGGAATTCCTGGCAGCGTATGACTATACGCTGCTATACCGTCCTGGCAAGCAGATAGGGCATGCTGATGCCCTAAGCCGCTGCCCTCTCCCGGGGCCGGATCCGGCCCCTGTGCCTGCTCTCTCTGTCCTGATGGTCGCGGAGTCGGACTTGCCCCTGTCCTCTTCCGCCGTTGCCGCTCACACCCGCGCAGACCCCGTCCTCGCCCAGGTCTGCCGATGGGTGCTGAGGGGCTGGCCTTCGGGCAGCGTGGCTGAAAATTTTCGGCCTTACAAGTCACGCCAGCTGGAGCTCTCGCTCCATTGCGGGTGCTTGTGTTGGGGAGATCGGGTCATCGTCCCTTCCCCTCTCCGGCACATGGTTCTTCAGTCGCTCCATGCCAACCACCCAGGCATCGTCCGTATGAAGGCATTGGCCCGGAGCTATGTCTGGTGGCCCGGCATGGACGCTGAAGTGGCGGAATGGGTGGCCGCCTGCTCCTCCTGCCAATCGTCCCGGCCGGCCCCGCCGGTCTCCCCGCCGAGGGAGTGGGACGCCCCCAGGTGCCCATGGTCCAGGCTCCACTTGGATTTCGCGGGTCCCTTCCATGGCCAGAATTTCCTCGTGGTGGTGGATGCGTTCTCACGCTGGGTGGAGGTGATTCTCATGGCTTCCACCACAGCGGAGAGCACGGTGCGTGCCTTGCGCCGTCTGTTCGCAACCCACGGGTTGCCGGACGTCGTTGTGTCCGACAACGGACCCCAATTTCAATCCTCCACCTTCTTGGACTTTCTGGCCACCCAAGGGATCCGCCACGCGCCGGTCGCCCCTTATCACCCGGCGTCTAATGGACGCGCGGAACGAGCCGTGCGCTCAGCCAAGGAAGCCTTGGCCCGTTTGGATAAAGGGGACTGGCAGGCAAGGGTGGCTGCGTACCTTTTGGGACAGCATGTCACACCTTGCCCGGCAACAGGGAAAAGCCCCGCGGAGCTCTTGATGGGCCGACGCTTGCGGACCACTCTGGACAGACTGCACCCCGATTACGACGGGTTGCAGATGGGCAACCTGCAGATTCCCACTCCTCGTTTATTTGAAATTGGGGACCTGGTTTGGGCAAGGAACTTTTCAGGGGAGCCGCGATGGGTTGCCGCAACCATTTTGGACGTAACCGGACCCTGTTCTTACAGAGTCGGCCTTCAGGATGGATCTGAGTGGCGGCGCCACCTGGATCAACTGAGGCGCCGCCTGCCCGAAACAGCAGTCACCACGCCAGGCCGTTCCTGCCCGTTGGCCCCCGTTGGGCCGTTGTTCTCTGCTCAAGCCGAGCAGTTGCTTGGAACCCCGGAGTCCCTAGCCGGTCCAGACCTCGTATCAGCGGGAACAGCACGGGGAGACCGCCAGGACCTCACAACCCAATCTGACTCTCAGCTGGGGGCCTCGCCCATCGGAGAACCACCCTACCAGAATAATACTCGCCAGCAAATGTCAACTACCCCAAGCCCGGTCGCCACGCCCCCTCGCCCGGACTTGCTAGGGTCGCCATTGCCGCCTACGGCGACTCCACCTCTGAGGGCAGGCCGCGGTGATGTAGGCGAAGGCTCCGTGTCCCACAGAGAGGAGCGTCCTCAAGAACTAAGGCGGTCAGGGCGGACCCGACACCGCCCCGCCTATCTGAACGACTACGCGTGCGCATGTACTGTGTTGGACAGAGAACCTAGACACATGCGCACTGACTATGGGGGAAGGAGTGTTGAGTCCTCAGCCCAGACAGCAAGTCTGGTAACCTTTGAGTCACCGCATTCCGGAACAGATCAGGCAGCTGTGTTAATTGACTGAGACGAGCTGTCTGGAATCTGTCTGGAAAGGAGTTACATGTTGCAATTGCTTGCTAGGAGTTTCCTGCCTGGTAACTCTATATAAGAGGTTGCCAGAGAAGAAACCTTGTCAGTTGAATTCTTGTGCTGTTGTAAGAGTGTGAATAAACGTTCCTGTTGTTTTGACCATGCCTGAGTCGGAATCCTTTGTCTGATCTAACAGGGAGAAGTAATTTTCTTAAGTGTGCCTAGGAAGGAGGTAGAACTGGCAGAACTGTCATCCGACAAATTCAACAGGTGATAATTAGCAAAATGTAGAAGTTGTGGCATGGCTTCGGGAAAAGGAAGGGAATTGTAGCCTGAGATTTTTGCTTTTTAGCACTTCACTGAAAAATGCATGAATGTGTGAGTAGCTGTTAGTGGAGTGGCTGTTTTTCCCAAGGGCTGGGAATGCTCATGCGGAGACGAAACAAAGCCAAGGAAATCAAATAACCATTTTTTCCCCCTTTTCTTAATGTGTCCTATTTTAAACTGTAAGACAGCACTGCTCATTCACTGTCCTTGTTGCTGAGGCAAAACAAGGCTTGGTTCTTAGAACAGTGATGTTTTTCTACAGCATACTTTTCTACTAATTCAAACGTTGATGGATTATACTTTAATACAGCAATCCAGAAGAGTTTCACCTAAGTTTTGTAGACCTTTGTTTATTTATATCCCACCGTTATCACTTTTATACCCAATTTAAAGTGGTGAACATTCCAAATTATCCTCCTTCCTCCCATTTTCCTCACAACAACCCAGTGAGGTGAGTTGGGATGAGAAAGAGGGACTGGCCCAAAGTCACCTTCTGGCTGGCTTTCATAACTTAGAACAGGACTAGTTTTCTAATTTCTAGTCTTAACCACTAGTCTAATGCTCCAATTATTATTCTTACCACCCTTCTCTTAACTCCTTCCTATTTCTCTGACTCTTTCACCAGACTGAATGAGAATTGATAGGGGGAAAAAGTAGAAGATCAAATCAAAATTGAGGACAAGCTAGGAAGAGGCAGAAAAAGCAGCTGAATGGGCGAGAGCTGCCCATTGCATCCGCCTCTATATGCAGAAGGTAGCTAGAGTGATTTTCAATTTGTGTCAAGAGCCTCAGTGGATAATACACACGGAGGGTGCTGGCTTGAACTGTAGTGAATTAGCATAGTCGTCCCTGATATATTACAAATCCCACCTTGAATTTAGATAGACTTTCCCCACTTGTAACAATACCTGAAGAGCACTAGAGTTCAGGAGGAATTAATTTCAAACTTAGTGAGTCTGGCCAGGAATTTTGAAATATTTCACTGAGGCTTCAAGAACACCCTGCTTTTTGTCAGCATTGTAAAGCTGGCTCAGGTCTATTTGTTGGAAGGAGGTTAATAATATACTTACTTACTTCCTGCTTTGGTTCTGAATCCCTTTCTTGTGGATTCAGGGGAAAGACGGAAGGGAGGAAAACCGCATGCAGTGGCACCAGGAGCAGCAATTTTCCCCCCCTAATGGAATTGGCTGAAAGAAAGTGTAAGAATAATCCTTCTCCGAATTGAGTCCTGAGATGCTTTATATAATTAAAATTGAAATTTATACAACAGGGTCAAACACACACTATGTATTAAATGTAATGAGACAGAACTAGCACTTGCAGTTCAGTAGTTAGCCAAACGAAGTAGCTATGCATCTATCTGCTGAGTCCTAACTTGTAATAATACACAATTTTGATCTGATGTGGCACAGATGTCCAGCTTGGGGCGGGGGGGTTCTGTACCTGGAAATGGAGTAGAGCCGAGCAGAGAGACAAAGTAGCAATTATAAATATGGACCTATGGGCTGTGCTGGAACATTTGGTTGTCATTTGAACCTAACAACTCTCCTGTGCATCTGATGACTGTAGGAGATGACCAGTCTCAGCCCAAGGAAGGAGTCAAACCAGTGGTGGAATTCAATTTTTTTTACTACTGGTTCTGTGGACGTAGCTTTGTGGCCATGGCATGACTTTGTGGCCATAGCTTTGAGAGTGTGGCAGGGGAAGAATACTACAACAACCCCATTACTTCCCGATTCCTGGGGGAAAGGTTACTGCAAAATCCCCATTCCCTCACCATCCCATTAACCTGCTTTCCATCTCTGTTCTCCTGTTCAGGACAATAAAAGAACATCAGCTTTGTGGTGGGTTACGGCTAATATGCCCCAGTATGGGCATACCGGTGCCTGCTGGAAGCACCAGGTACTGTTCTGGTATGGTGCTCCAGAGGGCCCACCTCCCCACCCACCATCCTTACCTGTATTTGACCCAACTGGGCCATTTGCGCATGCGCACAGAGTGTATGGCGCTTGTGCAACACTCTGCTGAGCAGCTGGACCGTCGCGGGTGGTGGGTGTGCACGTGTGCACAGCACACGTGCACGTAGTGGATGCCTGGCCCCGTCGCAGCATACCAGTTGTGACCGGATCCGGAACCCAACACTGGCTGGGAGGCAATGAGAGCAAGGCCAGCATATTTGCCAGTTCTCCGAACTACTCAAAATTTCCACTACCAGTTCTCCAGAACTGGTCAGAATTGGCTGAATACAACCTCTGGGTCAAACACATCATAAGTCATGAGTCCCTGCATGCTTGCAAGAAATCTAAGTCCTAGCCAACCTTGAGTGTTTCTCTTATCTCCTGCTCATTTCCTTTCATTGCCAGTTGGTCAGATTCTTGTACTCATTTGAAGTGCCTGAATCTTCTGATTTCCCTGGTGCTTGACAAGGACTGCTCATAGGCAAGAACTCAACAGGCTTGGCTTGGCTTTACAACCGGAAAAGAAAACAGCAATGTCTAAAGCTCTGCACATAGGCAATACTGAGGCATGGCATCAAAGATAATGGAATCATGCCAATAAATGTCCATGCTAATCCTGGCCTTATTTGTACAGCAAATAAAAATTTTGTAGCAGCAATCTCAGTTAGAGAACCTGGAAATTAAAGTTCCATTCCCAATTTATATAAAGACAGATTCAATGAAAATATAACTAATTGGAGGTAGATAAAGGGAAGTTAATGGAAGTAAGTATAGTCCTAGTAGCAGACTATATCAAGTGCTTTAGCAATGTAAACTGTCTGTTTATGCACATGTGCTTTATCTTATTCAAAGTCTCTGAGGAATTGTTTTAAATTACTGGAGTCCCTAGGACCCAATTGTTGCCATGATTGGTTGATTGGTTGTTTGGTTGGTACGTGTCTAAGCATGTATCTATGGTTTGCAAGGCTAACAGAGGCAGAATAATCCTGCTGAATAGATGAGAGAGAACCCATTTGCCCTTGCATTCTTCCGTGCAGTCCTTCTGATCAAAAGGAAGCTCCATAATGCCTACAACTCATGCTTTAAATCCTGGAATAGATTAAAACATTTCTTTGTCTCCAGAAATCTCCAACCAACTATGAGTGGAGTGAGTCATCTATAAAAGCTGTAGCTGAGGTCTTCCTTTTACAGCACTTCAAGGCCATTGGCTATTAGTAGCATTTCATTGTAGAAAAATCCATTATGAATTATAATGTCCTTTGTGCTGTAAATTACAAACAGATAATCAAAAATATCCATTACACAGTATAAAAACCATCCACATATTCTGTATATAACTTTTGCTTGTTTTCATTATAATCTCATTTTCACTTTTTGCTTGTTGAGTCCCTTTGATGTGCTATTTCACAACTTCTCAAACGTTTAAAGTGAAGTGTGTAACAAAATGCTACAGTGCTTTTTTGCATTTTTGTCAGTCAATCATTTTTGTCCTCAAAATGTTCCCTTGCTCTCCTGTTCTCATCCAGGTGAACTGGGCATATTGGTTCAAAGGCATATAACAGTCCTCACTTTCCATTCATCTTCTTCTACTTCTTGCCTTTTGAAAAAAATCTTAAAGACTGCTATTGATCTCTATCTGAACTGCAAATACTGAGCAAAGTGTCATTCATGTCAATCCCCTAACAGTTGATACCTGCTCCATTGAATACAGTGGGGCTTAACCTTCAAAATGAATGGAGATTGCAACACAATGAAGCCTTTGGGTACACAAAGAGCATTGCTTCTCAATTATTTTCTGTCAGGCCCCCCCTAGGAAGAAGAAAACAATGTAAAAGCATTTTATTAAAATAAATTTGATAAAAATAAAAAAATCCGGTTTAAATAAAAAAAATCCAATTTAATTTTTTTAAAAATCAGATTTTAAATTGTTTTTTTAAAAGCGCATCCCCTTCCTTATCCCCGCCAGCCAGTAGAGGGCGCGTCCGCTTTCTGCCTCGTCCAGCCTAGCGGTGCTCAAGAGGCACGGCTTCCGGCCGCTCCTTCTCTGACGCCTTTCTCAGTCACCTTCGGGCTTTACCTACAGCTGCCGCCGCCGCCGCGGAGCAGGCCTGGGATGCCAAGACGGCGGCGGCGGTGGTATCGGTCTTTCCGGGTGTGAGGCTTCTGACTATCGGCGATGCCAACGGGGAAATCCAGAGGCACCAAGAGCAGCAGGCGCAGCCGAGGTCAAACGCACCCCCCTTTACGGAGCCGCGCCCCCCCCCCTGGGGGGTGCGCCCCACTATTTGAGAAACGCTGACAAAGAGTGAGATTTTATAAGGATCTAACTGTCCCAGAATTACATCCACTAACCTTCCTGTGTCCAAACAACTCAGAGGTTGCCTCTCAAATTGACTTACCTTATATAATCAACTAACTAATAACCCGGCGTTGTCCGAATATTTATTTATAGAGGGAAATGTCCAGACCAAATGTAATTTCTAATGTTGGATTTTCCCCCTTACCAGAGGGAGCTCCCTTCTGGAGTATTGTGAAGCCATTACGATGGCGACTCCACTGCGCTGTACAGTAGAAGCCATTTAAAGGCACAATAGGCTGCATCTTAACAGAACACACACACCGAGGGGTTAGGAGTGTCTTACCACCAAACCCCCCCCCCCACAGTATTTGTTTCCAGAGAGTAAGTCATCTGTGTACCAAGTTTGGTTGAAATTGCTCAAGTTCCAGAGTTATGCTGGAACATACACACACACACACACACACACACAGCCATTTTTATAAATGTAGATGGTACAACCCAAAAGCAAAAATACAGTCTAAAATTTGATATTTTTCCCTCAGATAAAATATGGATCAGATGGACACTACAAGCCAGACATGATATGGAAATCTCCTTATCTGTGATAGGATGGATGTGTTGATGTTCCCACTCTGTGGACTGATCTCCTAAACGATAACTATACACTCAAGAGTCTGACTTTTTATTCCTGCTTTAAATATCACACTAACTTTAATGAACAGATTCTCTGAAACATTAGCTTACACGGAAATCTGAGAAAAAGTAGTCAGCTTTAATGAATAGCAAAAAGATGTCTTTTTAAAAATCATTTCTGGAATTGCCACCATCATTTAGGTAAAATTGACCATCTTATTGTTATGGAAAGGGAACAGCTTTCTAATCAGTGACACTATAGCTGCTTTTAAAATAGAATATTTGTATGTGGCAAGATTGTGATTTGCTCAAGTTGTGCATGGAATAATTAGGTTTATATGTATCCACTTTTTCCTAGCAGAGTTTATCACAATGCTTGTATTTTAAGGCTACAAAGCAAAAAGTGCAATCTTCAGATATTGGTACTTCTGTTTTCCGGCATTGAATTCCTTTGAACCTGAAAATGATTACATTGTGGCTACATATACAGGTGACTAGACCAGGGTGTCAAACTGAAGTCTGTTGGCTGCATCCGGCCTGCGGAACCCGGCATTATTGGTGAATTACTGTCCAGTCTCCAACCTTCACTTTCTGGCGAAGGTTGTAGAGAGTATGGTAGCACAACAGTTCCCCCGTCATCTGGAGGAAATTGATTATCTGGACCCGCGCCAGTCTGGTTTCCGGCCCGGGCACAGCACCGAGACGGCATTGGTCGCGTTGGTGGATGATCTCTGGAGGGCCAGAGATGGGGGTTGTTCCTCCATCCTGGTCCTATTAGACCTCTCAGCGGCTTTTGATACCATCGACCAGCCTATTGCATCGGCTGGAGGGGTTGGGGGTGAGGGGCACTGTGTTGCGGTGGTTCTCCTCCTACCTCTCCGGTCGATCGCAATTTGTGTTGACAGGAGGGCAGAGGTCGACCTCTAGACCCGTCACTTGTGGGGTGCCTCAGGGGTCGGTCCTCTCGCCACTCCTGTTCAACACATATATGAAGCCGCTGGGTGAGATCATCCGTGGTTTTGGGGTAGAGTACCATCTCTACGCTGATGACACACAGTTGTATATATCTACCACAAACCACCCCAACGATGCCGTAGCGGTGATGTGCCAGTGCCTGGAAGCCGTGCGGGCCTGGATGGGAAGTAACAGACTCAGACTCAACCTGTCCAAGACCGAGTGGCTGTGGTTCCCGGCATCCCGGTACAACCAGTTGACTCCATCACTGGCCATAGGGGATGAACATCTAACCCCTGTGGATGGGGCACGCAACTTGGGCGTCCTCCTTGATGCACGGCTGTCCATGGAAGATCAAGTGACAGCCGTGGCCAGGAGGGCGTTTTACCAGGTTCGCCTGGTCCTCCAGTTGCGTCCCCTATTGGATCGGGGTGCCCTTTGCACAGTCACTCATGCCCTCGTGACATCCCGACTGGACTACTGCAATGTTCTCTACATGGGGCTCCCCTTGAGGTGCACCCGAAGGCTTCAGCTTGTCCAGAATGCAGCCGCACGGGCAGTTATGGGAACCTCTAGGTTCTCCCATGTAACACCGCTCCTGCGCGAGCTGCATTGGCTACCTGTCGTCTTTCGGGTGCGCTTCAAGGTATTGGTTATCATCTTCAAAGCGCTCCATGGCACGGGACCTAGCTATCTGCGGGATCGCATCCTCCCCCATACATCCCTGTGGCCGATTCGCTTCCACAGAGAGGGACTTCTCCGGGTGCCATCCACTAGGCTATGCCAGCGGACGACGCCCAGGGGAAAGGCCTTCTCTGTGGTGGGCCCGACCCTCTTGAACGACCTTCCCCCCGAAATCAGAACAACCACGGACCTTCGCTCCTTCTGACAGAAACTAAAAACACACTTCTTCTGCTTGGCTGGCCTAGGGTAATTTAAATTTTTTAAATTGTTTTAGGGGTTTTTAGGGATAGTTTTAGTTTTATAGGGGTTTTTAGCGCAGGGCCAGTTTAATTTGTTTTTAATTTTGTACTCTGTCTGTTTTAATTGTTTTTTAATTCCCTGTGCCCCGCCCCGAGTCCCTTCGGGGAGAGAGAGCGGGTTATAAATTATTATTATTATTATTATTATTATTATTATTATTATTATTATTATTATTATTATTATTATTATTATTATTATTATTATTATTATTATTATTATTATTATTATTATTATTATTATTATTATTATTATCATCATCATTATAATCATTATTATCATTATTATTATTATTATCATTATTATTATTATTAAAAAGACAAAGAAAAGAAGGAAAGCTCGGAAGAGAGCAATGAAGGAAAAAGAACGAAAGAGGGGAAGGAACAAGAAAGGAGGAAGGAAGGAAGGAAGGAAGGAAGGAAGGAAGGAAGGAAGGAATATTATAATGAGAGGGAAGGAGGGTCTGAGGGAAGTTCTGCCTTAGCACTTGGCCACCACAGGTGCCTCCGACACAAGTGACGTCAAGTTGGCCATGCCCACCCCAGCCACCTGAGGTCAAATATAACCCTGATGCTGCCCTCAATGAAATCAAGTTTGACCCCCTTGACTAGACTCACAGAAGTAATATATACAACCATAAAATATCCATCAGCTTTATTCCAATGCTGACATTTCGTGGTTTGATACCTTCATGCTATAGTCACTGATTACAATCATCATGGTCATTACAGCCACTACAATCAGTATGGACTTTCAGCTTGCTTCCTGTTTCTTTAGGAATTTTTGCTGCCAGTTGTGCTCTGCACAGGATGCAATGGTAATGATAATATCCATAGCTAGAATGCTTTCTTTAAAACAGAACTAAGGCAGGAAGAACCTTCTCTGCAGGGAATTAAAATAAATTAAAAAGAAAAAAGAAAAACAAAATCCTCAACCATCCACTCCCACCTCAGCACCGCTCCTTCTCTCTCACTGGTTCATCCACTAAAATCCATGCAGAAAGCAACCAGCCATCTTTTTGGCTCTATTTCAAGGTTGTAGGCACACACTTGCAGACATTGTCCACTACTCAGAGGCTGACAGAGATAACAGCAGGTAGGCATATAATTCAAATGCCTATCAGAGAGTGCCTGCCTGAAAAATGCCAATTACAGTCCAAGAAGCAATGTCCAAGTACATTCCAAGAATTACAGAAAGCCAGTTCAGGTAATCAGCCAGTCAAAGGGTCACAAGTTAGAAAGACAAGTAGTTGTTTCCAGGCAAGGCTACAAACAAAGCAGCTGTCTAAATCTGTCGGCAGACTCATGCCTCTTCCTTTGCCTAGGGAGGAGCCTGATTGAGGAATGTTGCTCTGCTTGCCTCTGTTTATGTCTACACCCGGGACTTGGTGATTCTGCTTGCCTCTCTTTGTGTCTAGACCTGAAACTTTGTGATTGTGCCTCACTGACTAACCATTCAGGGGACGCCTGTGACTGATGAACCTGAATTGAATCCTGGTGTATTGATTGAAGCCTGGATCACAATCCTGGCTTACTGACTGGCGGTCCTGAAGCACAGGCTCAGCTGCAGCAATAATACCACGGGATTCAATATTAGAATCAGATTCTAAATCATGGCTCGTAACACTCTTCCCTTGCCATTTGCATACACACAAATCTAGACTCCATGCCTGCTCCCAAGCAATGGCAAACATTTGTAACTCTGCCAGAGCAATCACAATGAGTTTGACCTCTGTATAATAATGAAGATGGCAATCTGTGCATGCCCACTTACACAGCACCATTGAGTTGTGAGAATATTAATACATAAACTGAATATTAATAAATAAAATGCTGCTTTGCTGAAGTGCACAAGTGCGGCATCTCCCTTTGGAGTGGGGTATCCCTTGGAGTAAACATACATGAGAGTCATGTTTGCAAAAGCAAGTGGATAGATGATAGGTGTACAAGTGGCTTCAACCAACAAAACTCATGCCATCTGTACCCATCCACCACTGATGTGGACCCCTCAGTATACATCAGTGGTGGGTTCTGGATCACGTTCCAACCTGTACGGATGGAACAGGCCTGCTGTTGCCCACAGCCACATGCATTGTAGCTGCAAACGATGCTTCTGCAAGCCTCTGCGACACTCCAGCTGCTCAGCGGAGCATCGTGCAGGCGCTGTATGTGCCATGTGCATGCATGGAAGTGGCAAAAGATTTAAAACACAGGTAAGGAGCTCGGGCAGGCAGGCAGGCCCTCCGGAGCACCATACCGGAATGGTATCCGGTGCTCTGGGCAGGCTCTGGTATGGGGCGTACCGTCTGCAACCCACCACTGGTATACATACACTATCTTTACTTTGTTTTTTCGATTAGGCTTAATGAATCTAATAAAGGCATAATAAATTATTTTGTTTTCTCAATTAGGCCTAATAAACTGTTATGCCATGTGGACATTTCCCCAACTACAAGTAAAAGAATTACATATGTGCTCCACACAGAGCTAGGAGAGAAAATTGAGCCATTTTAAAAGAAATACATTTGCCCGAAGACTGATGCCATCTAAAGAAACAAGTTATATTTTTATCTGTATTATACTACTGCTTACAGAACAGCTACTAGAATCAGATTTGGTGAAAGCAATAATGTGTAGTGAAGTGCAGGTAGCACAAATATACTTTAACTGCAAGGGCAGCCAGAAGATGGTAATTTTCAATGACCTTTTCTTGCCAATGGGAAGTCACAGAAACTATCTCCTGTAAGTTTCTCCACAAAGGTAGGGAGAGAGAGAGAAATGTAGCAAGTCTTTTTCTTTTGATTTTACATGCAGTTTGATTTACGTAGCCAGTCAGTTAACTCCTAGGCTCTGCCTTTATTATAGTCGAATCAAGCAATGTAGCAAGCTGCAACCCCTGAATTATTTAGCCATGATTCACATATTGTGTCAGAGAGAATTTGGATTTGTAATCAATTAGTAGAAGAAGAAAATGGAGATCATGTGCTTTAACATCTTTATTTAGTTGTTGCAATGCCATTAGTTTTATCAGTTCCCATCCATGCTTGAATCTTACAAGACTTTGTGCAATCAAGATTCTCACTGAGATATGGGGGAAAATAATGCAGAAGGCTGAAAGATCAGTCTATAGATCTAGTAACTGAAGTTAGTTAAGGAGATTTAGAGAGGGAAGAAGCTGTCTCAATTTTAAATACTGTAGAGATTAAACATGGCTCCTGTACTGTACATGACATTTGACATCTATGACAAAAACCTTGACAAAGGATAGCAAATCCAGCATATTCTCTAGATGAGTGGCAGGTACAAATGCCTTCTTTATAACCTTTCCAGATTTCTTTTCTCACACATTTCCAGTTCATTTTCACTAGTTGGTTTTTTAATTCTCACAATATACTGCTTGTGCATGTTTGTTGCTTATACTTGCCATTCATTGAAAATTAAGTTTTATGTTGTCATATCTGCTTAAAATAAAATACATTGTATTTATCTGTCCACTCTGTCAACAATCAATCAGAATAGAGTTGGAAAGGATCTTGAAAGTTATCTAATTCAACCTCCTGCTCAAGCAGGAGACCCCATACCATTTCAGACAAGTAATTATCCAGTCTCTTCTTAAAAACCTCCAGTGATAAAGCACCTACCACTTCTGAAGCAAGCTATTCCACTGGTTAATTGTCCTCACTGGATTTCTCCTTAATTCCAGGTTGCTTCTCTCCTTGATTAGTTTCCATCCATTGTTTCTTGTCCTGCCCTCTAGGGCTTTGGAAAATAAATAAGTCCCTTCAGGGAGAGGGTGCGGTCTACAAATCAAATAAATCAAATAAATCAAATTGACCACATCCTTTTTGTGGCAGCCCCTCAAATACTAGAATACTGCTATTGGGTCCCCCCTAGTCCAAAAAGAATCTCTAGATTAGTCAAATCCAAATCCTTCAACCATTCTTCATATGTTTTAGTCTCTAGGCCAGTGATGGCGAACCTTTTTCGCCTCGGGTGCCAAAAGCACATACGCTCGCACTATTCTGTGCGCTCATGTGCTCACACCCATAATTTAATGCCTCCCGTGCCGTGTCCCCTGAGCATGCACGCGTGACACCCCCTGCTGCCCCCGCATGTGCACACGGCTTTTTTGGAGCCTGGGGAGGGCAAAAAAGGCCCAACACACAAACCAGAAGTTCAGGAATGGACTTCCAGGTTGCCCGTTGTGCCATTTTTCTCCCGCTGAAGGCTTCAGGAAGGCAAAAACTGGCTGAAATTCAAGGCCAAAAATCAGCTGGCGAGCATGCTCATGTACGCTGCAGCTGACGGGGCAACGTCTTGCGTGCCCTCAGAAATGGCTTTGCGTGCCACCTGTGGCACCTGTGCCATAGGTTCGCCATCACAGCTCTAGGCCTTTAATCATCTTAGTTGTTCTTCTTTGCTCTTTTTTCCCCCTAAAGTCTCAACATCTTATTTGTAATGTGGTGCTCAAAACTTGATGCAGTGTTCTAGGTGTGACCTTAATAACACTTTTTAAAGCAGTATTAATACTTAATGTGTTTTTGATTCTATACCTCTGTTTATACAACCAAAGATTGTATTTGGTTTTTTGGCTGGTGCCACATACCGTTGGCTCATATTTAAGTGATCGCCTACTAGTACGCCAAGGTCCCTCTCAGTTACTGTTTTTGAACCAGGTTTTAATCTAATCTATGGTTGTACGTTTGGTTTTTCCTATGTGTAAAACCTTGCTTTTCTCCACATTAAATTTCATGTTGTTAGATAGGACCCATTGTTCAAGTCGGTCAAGATCTTTTTGGATCCTGAGCTTGTCTTCTGGACCGTTGGCTATTCCTGCCACCTTAATGTCATCTGCAAATTTGATGAGTTCCCCTTCTATTCTTTCATCTAATTAATTTATGAAGATATTGAAGACTACTGGAACTAAGACAGAAGGTTGTGGTACTCAACATCCATGTAGATGTGGTATCATTAAGGATGATTTGTTCAGTACAGTTTGTGAGCCAGTTACAAATCTATCTGGTGGTGATGCTGTCTATCCCACATTTTTCTATCTTACCAAGAAGTAGGTTGTGGTCTACTTTGTTGAAAGTCTTGCTGAAATCTAAGTACATGATATCCACAACATTTCACTGATCTACAAATTTAATCATTTTATGAATGAATGAAATAAGATTTATTTGGCATGATCTGTTTTTAACAAACTCGTGCTGACATCTAGTTACACCTTTATTTGTTTCTAGATGTTCACAGGTCTGTGTTTTTTATTAACTTTTCCAGTTTCTTCCTCGATATTGATGTTAGGCTGATTGATCTGTAGTTTCCTGTGGGTTTTTTTTTCTTCCTTTTTTGAAAATGGGAACCACATCAGTTCTTTTCTAATCCTTAGGTAAATTCCCCAGTGTTTCAGGGTTTTTGAAAGATATGGTACAATGGTCCTTTGAATGCTTGTATGAACTTGGAACATACCCTTTCATATTAGCTTCATTCCTTAACACACTAGTAGTTAACTCAAATAAATCAAGGAGTCATGCCTATTTTCATAGCTTTTGCAATCAAATATACAGCATTTATTAAAGGCTGGGGTTTTGGATATGAAATAATAAATATGTTGGCTTGGTAATAAATAACTTGATAATAGACAGTGTTGTAGCCCAGATTTTAATTTCCTATTAAGTATAATTGTGTAATATTCATAAGAAAACTTGACTCAAACAACATTTGTAATTGGCTCACACAACTATTAAGTCTGAATTACGAACTATAATAATGTTCTCTAGAATATCTTCTCTATCCCCCTTACCTCGTGAAGCAGGGGTGGGTTCCTGCCACTTCTAACCTCTTCTATAGAAAAGGTTCCACAAATCTACATTGCCGTTTAAAACCAGTTCCAGCTCCCATCCCCCGCACATCCACACATCATCAAGATGAAGAGCAAGAGGAGGAATTCTGGGAGTTGAAGTCCACAAGTCTTAAAGTTGTCAAATTTAAACACCCTAGGGTTTTTTTTTCTAAAGGATTAGGGGTGCAAGGGTCTTATAACTTGACAGCTTTAAGGCTTGTGTGCTTCAAATGCCAGAGTTTCTGAGCCAACATTTTGGTTGCTAAATAAGAGCGTTGTTAAGTGAGCTTCACATTTTACAAGTTGGCCACACCCACCCAGTCACATGACTACCAAGCCATTCCCACCCGGTCACATGGCCAGCAACCACTCCCACAAAGCAGGCCACACCTACAGAAGAGGTTCTAAAATTTTTTGAAACCCACCACTGTTGTGAAGACATCCTTGCTTTCCATGGAATCATATCACAATATATTCTTGTTTCTGGTTGTCAGCTATCCCTTATTTTCTTTTTCTAAAAATGTAGATAAACAATAGCACAAAATGCCTAGAAACAGAAACAATACCAAAAAATGCCTCTTTGGGAAAAGAAAACCCTCAATGTATTGGATAAACATCAGAATGCAACCATTCAATCATGCCAGCAATGCAACTGGTGCAGTTGCTGAAACACCAATTCAGTTATAACCAATTCAGCACAAGAATAATACGAATGTAATTGTAGATTCTAAGAACTGCAAAGTAATCAGTGTGAGTGTGGGTCTGAAATTCTGAGGCCCAAGGAGAAGAGGAGGTTAAAGGTATTTGTCACAATGTTTGTAATATTTTCCTACAGCTGCTAACCTTTGAGGAATGGGAAATGTATTAAATAAGTAGCCTGATATTTAAACTATGGAGGAGCTATTTGGTTTTATATATGCCTTCAGTGCTTACTTATAATTACCTTGCAAATAGCATATTTGGAGCTTGTGACCTTTGCAGATGGAGTATACTTAAAATCCATGCCTGACTGTAATCTCACACAACTACTAAGCAACAAACCTGCTTAGAAACAAACTCCATGTGATTAAAGATGATAGATAGATAGATAGGTAGATAGATGATAGGTAGGTAGGTAGGTAGGTAGGTAGGTAGGTAGATAGATAGATAGATAGATAGATAGATAGATAGATAGATAGATAGATAGATAGATAGATAGATATGGATGGATGGATGGATGGATGGATGGATGGATGGATGGATGGATGGATGGATGGACAGATAGATGTAGATAGTTTGAGAGTTAAATTTGTGGCTATAGGAATTAAATTCATAGTTCTATAAGGTGCAGTCACAATATGGTCTCTCTTTTATTCCCTGGGGAAAGAGATAGGAGTTGTTTCTCTCACTCTATTTCTATGTGACAATAGTTATGACTAACATTACTTAACATCCTTAATGACTAAATGGCCCATTTGATAAAATCTCCAAACATTTACTTTTCCCTTTAGCAAAGCTTAACTAGGAAGCTGATGGAGATGAGCGTATATGCAAATGTATGAAATATCACCCCAGTGGCCTGAAGTTAATGAAAGTCAGGCCATAATTGCATAATCACAAAATATTTCATCTGTGCATCTGTACATTTAGTGACCTGATTTTATAGCATAAAATGGCTGAAAAGGGTTGAAAAAAGAAAAAAAATCCTTTCCTAGGTTTTTACAGGAAAGTTTTTTTTAAAAAAATATCACAATATGTTACAAAGTACAATGAGATTATAGTATTTAATGATGTATAGGTAAAGTATGTTGAACCCAGTAGGACATTAACTTCTCAATAACGACCCATAATAGATCATGCAGCTAAACCAGGGATGGAAATAAATTAATTTGATACATATTTTAATGAACATTTAATTAATTTTGCATTTTTAAAATAACACAACAGTCACCCAAATTTTGCTTATGTTGAAAGTCTGTTCATCAATAAAATGGAAAGGTTATTGGATATAAGATTGTTCAGGATGCAAATCCTAAAATGTGTCCTGTTGAGAAGATTCATTGGGGAAAAGCAATACTTTAGGAGCATTTTTTTAAAAGTGCATTTGTCCCCAACTGTGCACAAACATACTGTAAGTCTGCAAACATTTTTTTTTAATTCAAACTAATCCAGAAATTGGACACACCAACAGGAATAATTTTATAATGAATGAAAAACTGAGAGGACAAGCTGGAGCCTCTCTAAGAAGTTAATATCTTATTCTAAAATTGACTGCTCTTTAGAAGGCCAGATCCTTTATAAAAATAATGACATGGAACGTGAAGGGAACAGGGAATCAGATTAAAAGAAGACGATTGGAACTTAAAATTAAAAGGGACCTACCAGATATATTATTTTTGCAGGAAACTCATCAAAAATCTGAAGATTCAAATAGAATGTATATAAAGGGTATGCAAATTTATGAAAAATCCTTTGGAACTTCAAAAGCTAGAGGAGTTGCAACATTGATATCAGATAGGGTATATTTTGAAAAAAAACAAGTAATTGTGGATGATGAAGGAAGATATATAATAATTGTGGGAAATATTAATGAGGAAAAAGTGACACTTGTTAATTTATATCTACTGAATGAGAAACAAAAAGAATTCCTTGAAAAAATAACCAAAATCTTGGAAATTGAAAGTGTAGGGAAAGTAATTGTGGCTGGGGATTTTAATTTAATTAGAGATAAAATAGATAGTACTAATCCCACTCGTTGTGGAGGAGCAAATAAAGGGGAGACTTTAAATAAATGGATGCTTCGAAATGGCGTGGTAGATGTTTGGAGAGAAGTGAAAGGTATTGAAAGAGTGTACACTTTTTACTCCAAGATATATAATACATATTCAAGAATTGATTATATTCTGGTTTCTAAAGATTTGTTGAATAATGTGGATAAAATAGATGTGGGAATTTTTAAGGACTCTGATCATGCAGAAGTTACGATGGAAATAGATTTTAATTTTGAGGAAAAAATAAGATGTTGGAGATATGATGATAAACTGTATAAAAATGAGGAGGATAAAATATGGATATTTAAAAAATGGGAAGAAAGTTGGAAATTGAATGATAATGGAGAGGTCAAATTTGAAATTGTTTGGGATGCGATGAAAGCAGTATTTAGAGGAGAAAGTATTAAGTTATCAAGCAGGAAATATAGAAATTATAAAAATAAAATTGAACAGGATATAAGTCAGATTATATAAGGTATTGGAGAACCAATTTTTACTTACTAAGGAAAAAATTTTTTTGGAGGAGTTGAACCTGCTAAAAAATAAATTGATAGAAGAGGACATAGAACTGGTTAAAAAAAATATAAGATATTTAAATAGGAATTTTTTTGAATTTAGTAATAAAAACTCTAAGTTATTGGCAAGGATGGTGAAAAATAAAAGGGAGAAGAGAGAAATTGGACCCCTGATAGATGATAAAGGTATAAGATGTTATAAAAAATTAGAGAAATGTGAAGTGGTTAGGAATTTTTTTCAAAAATTATACTCAAAAAAATCAATTGATTTGGAAAAATTGAAAAGTCACTTAGAAAAATATGTTGTGAAAATTGACCAAATATATAAAGACTTGATGGAAGGAGATATAATACAAGATGAGATTAACGAAATAATACAAAAGATAAAATTAGGGAAAGCTCCAGGCGAAGATGGATTACCTGCTGAGTTTTACAAAGAATTTAAGGAAATAATAATACCAAAATTGCAAAAATTATTTAATGGAATTTTACATGGTGGAGAAGTTCCGATGTCATGGAATAGAACGGTAATATCTATAATCCCTAAACCAGATAAAGATTTGGAAAGGATTGAGTCCTATCGACCCATTTCTTTAATTAATCAAGATGCAAAGATATTTACCGCCATTATAAATAATAGATTAAGTAGATTTATAGATAGACATATAAGTTATAATCAAGTAGGTTTTGTAAAGGGTAGATATATGAGTGATATTGTTAGAAGAGTATTAAATATTATAGATGTAGCTGAACATAATGGTGATAAAATAGGTATAGTATCACTAGATATTTTTAAAGCTTTTGATTCCATACAATGGGAAACTATTAAAGTAATTATTGAAGTATTAGGTTTTGGTAATAAATTTATACATGTTATTTCAAAATTGTATCAAAAAAGTAGTGCAAGAGTGATGGTGAACGGAATAATGACAGAAGAGATCAAATTGGAAGCGGGTACGAGACAAGGATGTCCCTTGTCTCCAACATTATTTTTATTGGTTATGGAAATTTTGACTAAAATGATAGAAAAAGATGAAGAATTGGAAGGGTATAAGGAATATAAGATAAACTTGTACGCGGATGATACTTTGATTATTTTGAAAGATATAGAGAAAGATTTGAAGAAGATACACAAGCATTTGAAAGAATTTGAAGAAATGACAGGTTTGAAAGTAAATTGGTTAAAATCTGAATTATTAATGGATAATAATGGTAATGAGCGGGAGAATATGCAAGAACAATTTGGGATAGGGATCAAAAATACATTGAAATATTTGGGTATAACACTTTCACTCAAAGTTAGAGAAATGAAAAAACTTAATTACGATGTGGTGATGAATGAAGTCGAGAAAAAGATAGATAAATATAAAAAGATAAAGTTGTCTTGGTTTGGTAGAATTGCAATGTGTAAGATGATGTTGTTACCAAAGTTTTATTTTTTATTTGAGATGCTACCATTAAATTTGACAGAGAAAGATATTGAAAGATATCAGAAGAAATTGGATAAATTTTGTAATGGTGGAAAAAGACCCAGATTACTGAAGAAAATGTGATATCAAAATCAAAAGGAAGGTGGATTGGGAATCCCCAACCTACTCAATTATTATTGGGCCTATGGTATTCGAACTGTGGTAAAAATACTTAAAGGTGAAGATAGTCATTGGAGAGATTTAGAGTTAAAAGATATTAAGAGATTTGGCTCAACATGGTTTTTAGATAAAGCAAAATCAAAAAGGGTAATTAATAGCTATTGGTTAAAGGGATTGAGTAAAATTTGGAATAAATTCGTTAAAACTTTAATTCCGGATATAATTTTTTTGGGGAAGACAATTGGAAATTGGCCGATTAAAACCAATATAAGTCGTGACAAGGTAATAGAAGATGAAAATATAGAAATTATAATAGATTGGCTAAAAACTTTAGGAAATGAAAGAAGGAAAAAAGAAATTATTGAAAAATTGGGTTTAGGCTGGTTTGAAAAAATACAAATAGAAAAATGGACTAAGAAAGTAAGGGGAAATTGCAAGATAAGCAGAAATAAAACTGAATTTGAACATTTAGTATCTCAAATTATGAAAGATGAAATTGGGTTAAAGGGACTCGTTAGTAAGATTTATAAGATTATAAATTTTGATGGAAAACCACAAATGGTGATGAAGATGAATTGGGAAAAAGAACTCAATATTAAAATATCAGACTTAGATTGGAATGTGAATTGGAAAAGTAGAATTATGAGGATTTTATCTGTAAGGATTAAAGAGCATAATTATAAGGTTGTTTGGAAATAGTATTTGACTCCATTAAGATTATCGTTGATGGATAAAAAAACTAGTAAAAAATGTTGGAGATGCGATATGGAATTAGGGACTTATGAACATATGTGGTACAAATGTGATAAAGTTAAAAAGCTTTGGCAACAATTGGAGAAAATGATATTTGAAATGATGGAGAAAAGAATAATATTGAGATCAGAAGCTATATTCCTTGATAATCAAGGAAACAAAACTAACAAAATATGAGAAAGAATTGATTAGAATTGTGATTATAGTGGGTAGAATTATAATAGCTAGATATTGGAAATTAGATGTGAATTTTAGAATAGAAGAGTGGTATTGTGAAATGTGGAAATTAGCTTTAAATAAAATGACATGTGACATTAAATTTAGAAATGGTGTTTATAAAAAAGATACTTTTTGGAAAACTTGGAAACCATTTGTGGACTATGCGCTTGGAAATTTGGACGCTTCGATACCTGTACCCAGAGAACGTGGATTTTGGAGATCGTGAGGATATATCCGAAGAACCAAATCTTCCTTTCTTATGTACAGCACAGGGTGAAATATTGTATATGTATATTTTGTTGTAATGTCAAAAAATTTAATAAAAAAAAAAAAAAAGAAGGCCAGATCCTAAAGATGAAATTCAAATACCCATATTTTTCAGAGTATAACATGCAACTTTTTCCCCTCAAAAGAGGGTGAACATATGGGTGCATCTTAAACACTGGATACAGCATTATTGGCCTCCAGCAAAGCTGGCTGGAGAAGTCTGGGAGCTGAAGTCCTTCAGACTTAAAGTTGCAAAGGTTGGAGAGCCCTGCTCTATAGGACTCCCACACTCTCTGAACGCCCCATTTTTTAATTTGTTTTTGCCCTCCCTAGCCCCCAGGAGCACTCTATAGACCTCCCAAACCCTCTGCACACCCTGTGTTTTGCAAATGTATTTTTCACATTTTTGTAAAAAATGGGCCCATTTTTTGTATACCAATCCTCCCCCCCCCCCATGCATCATGTTTTTGCCCTCCTCGGCCCCCAGGAGCACTTTGCAGGCCTCCCAAACTCTTACATGGCCCATCTTTCACAAAATGTGCATATATATTTTTTTTTATTTACATCTTCAAAATCTTAGTGCATCTTATACTCTGGTGCATCTTATAGTCCAAAAAATACTTTGGTTCTTTGGTTACCTAATGATAAGGAAGGAGAAGACCGTGGGGAGGCGGAACCAGAGACACCAAGATGGTTCCGCCCCAGGCGCCTGATGGATCCAGAAAGGTTCCAAAGGGAGCTTGGGCCAATTCCTGTGACCCTGACACATGACTCGACTGAGGACCTAGTGGCCGCATGGAATAGTGCGGCCATGGGGGCCTTGGACCGGGTCGTGCCTTTGCGGCCTCTCACACGGCGCTGATCCACCCTGGCTCCTTGGTTCTCCGAGGAGCTAAGGGCAATGAAGCACCGCAAGAGATGCCTAGAGAGCACTTGGAGGTCTACTTGCTCCAAATCCAATCGAACACAGGTGAGGTCCCATTTAAGGACCTACCTAGTGGCGATAAGAGTGAGAAAACGTAATTATCTTGCCACTCTTATCGCATCCGCAGATAACCGCCTTGCCGCCCTATTTAGAGTGACCCGCTCCCTCCTTCAAAAGAGGCTGTGGGAAGCTCCTTTGCAGGGCAGAGCAGAGGAATTTGGAGATTATCTGCAGGATAAATTCGCTTGGATCGGGGACGAGTTGGCCTCCAACGAGACAGGTCTGGGCGGACCGTCCAATGCAGGTCTTGAGACTATATTATGGGAAGAGTTCGACTTTGTTACTCCAGATGACATGGACAGTCTGCCGAGATGGCTGAATGCTACCACATGTTTATTGGACCCGTGTCCCTCCTGGTTGGTACTGGCCTCCTGGGAGGTTACACAAGGCTGGCTCCAGGCAATAGTGAACGCTTCCTTAAGTGAGGGGTCCCTGCCGGCCGCCTTGAAAGAGGCGGTTATGAGACCCCTCCTCAAAAAGCCTTCCCTGGACCCAGCATTGTTATTAAATTATCGTCCGGTCTCCAACCTTCCCTTTTTGGCAAAGGTTGTTGAGAGTGTGGTGGCACAACAGTTCCCTCGACACCTGGAGGAAACTGTTTATCTGGACCCGCGCTAGTCCAGCTTCCGGCCCAGGCACAGCACGGAGACGGCATTGGTCGCACTGGTGGATGATCTCTGGAGGGCCTGGGATAGAGGTTGTTCCTCTATCTTGGTCCTGTTAGACCTCTCAGTGGCTTTTGATACCATCAACCATGGTATCCCATTGCACCGGCTGGAGGGGTTAGGCGTGGGAGGCACCATGTTGTGGTGGTTCTCCTCCTTCCTCTTCGGTCGGTTGCAATTTGTGTTGACAGGAGGGCAGAAGTCGACGTCGAGGCCCCTTACATGTGGGGTGCCTCAGGGGTTGGTCCTCTCGCCCCTCCTGTTCAACACCTATATGAAGCCGCTGGGCGAAATCATCCGCAGTTGTGGGGTGGAGTACTATCTGTATGCTGATGATACTCAGCTATACATATCCACCCCCAACCACCCCAGCGATGCCGTTGAAGTGATGACCCGGTGTTTGGAGGCCATGCGGGTCTGGATGGGGAGTAACAAACTTCAACTCAACCCGTCCAAGACCGAGTGGCTGTGGTTTCCAGCACCCCAGCACAGCCAGCTGACTCCAACGCTGGCCATCGGGGGAGAGTCATTATCCCCCATGGAAAGGGCTCGCAACTTAGGCATCCTCCTGGACTCATGGCTTTCCTTGGATGACCATGTGACGGCCGTGACCTGGGGGGCTTTTTACCAGATTTGCCTGGTACGCCAGTTGCGCCCTTTCCTTGACCAGGACACCCTCCGCACAGTCACTCAAGCGCTCGTTACGTCCTGCCTAGACTATTGCAATGCTCTCTACATGGGGTTCCCCTTGAGGTGCACCCAGAGGCTCCAGTTGGTCCAGAATGCGGCCGCGCGGGGGATTTTGGGAGCCTCACGGTGCTCCCATGTAACACCCCTCCTGCGCGAGCTGCACTGGCTGCCGGTGGCCTTCCGGGTGCGCTTCAAGGTGCTGGTGACCATCTTTAAAACGCTCCATGGCACGGGGCCTAGCTATCTGCGGGACCGTCTCCTACCATATACCTCCCTTCGACCGATCCACTCCCACAGAGAGGGCCTCCTCAGGGTGCCGTCGGTCGGTCAATGCCGGCTGGTGGCCCCAAGGGGAAGGGCCTTCTCTGTGGCAGGTCCAGCCCTCTGGAATGACCTACCCCCCGAACTTCGTACCATCACGGACCTTCGCCTTTTCCGCCGATCACTTAAAATGCACTTCTTCCACCTATCTGGCCTAGCTTAGATTTTAAATTAGATTTTAGATTAGATAAAATTTTAACTGGATTTAATAGGGGATTTTAAGATTTTTAGTTAACATTCTAGCACAGGTTATTTAATTTAATTATATTTTAACGTATTGTATTTATTGTTGTCTGTTGTGGCATTTTAATTTCCTGTGCACTGCCCTGAGTCCATTGGGGAGATAGGAGCAGTATATAAATTGAATAAAACCTGAACCTGAAGAGCCAAATGCTGGGAACGATTGAGGGCAAAAGAAGAAAGAGACAATAGAGAATGAGGTAGTTGGATGGAGTCACTGAAGCATCTCTCCTTTTCAAATGGGAATGGGACAACTCACCACAGGCAACTTGCTGCAGCCACCGCACCATGGCCAACTTGCTGTGGGACAACTTATCACAGCCACTGTTGGACAATTCACTGAGGAACAATTTAAAATACTACTGAATTATTTAAAATAAATTAAAAATATTTTGATTTTTTCCATTCACACTTCAGTCTCTCCCTCCTTTTGCATCCTTTCTTTAATGATTCTGTTGCACCATTTGTTTGATATTAGTGTAACTTTTGTGCCGAAACAAGAATTGGCCGGGGCAAGTTGGCTGGGGTGAATTGGCCATGGTAAGTTGGCTGCAAAGAATTGTCATAGACATTTTTCAAATCTCAAACTGTATGTTCCCCTTTGCCTTTATTAATTGAGTACAACCTCAAGAGGGAAGAAAAGTAAGGGAGAGAAGGAGGAACGTAATAATACAGGGCACACAGTATATTCACAGCTGCATATGCATATAAAAAAGTTCTGCATATGTACTTGAATAAATGAAACATGTTTTCCCAAATTGGTTTATTGGAAAGGGCTCAAGTCTTGCTTGTCTGATCAATGTCTTAGAGTGATTCGTCTACTACTTCTCAAAGGCATTCCTTATGATTTCTTCAATTCAAAGCTTTAAATCCTTAATTTTTCTCCCAAATATGCACCTAGTAGAAGGCTGCAAGCCAGAGAGCTTCAACCAAGGACATGCCTTCCATGGAGACTGGAATGGAGAACATCAAAAAGGTCTTGAAGTTTTCTGACCTCTGTAACCCTCATAAAGCAGTTATTTCATATTTTGCTTTTAGTTATTGTCAATCATAAATAAAAACACATTATTGGAATGTCTTTAAGGAATCCTGAAATTATGAAATAGTAAGAAGTAAAAAGTAAATGAACACCTAAGGTAGTCAGAAGGCACGGCCAAAACTATGAGGATCTGAATATCTTAAGACCAGCTGGGGAAAAAGTAAACATATAGGAGTGTGTGAATTATTCTGAAGAACCTTTACCCAAAAGCACATGAGATACAGTGGTGGTATTCTGCCAGGTCACCCTGGTTCGGGTGAACTGGTAGTGGTGGAGGTGGGAGGCTCCACCCACCAACCCAGAAAGTTCTGCACATAGACAGAAAGTACAGATTCCGAACCGGTATCGAAGATTAGCACATTTCATGCCTGATGAGATCCTAATATGAAACTCATTAAAAACCTAAGACTATAGAATTGTTGTGCTGGATCAGGCCAAAGACCTATCTATTCTAGCATTTGGTTTCCATGGGAACCAACCAGATGCCAATGCTAAACCAGCAAGCAGGAGAACAGCAAAGTGGCCTATTTCTAGTTTTGCTCACCCACAATTAGTATTTGGAGGCATGCTGCTTTTGTTCCAGAAGGCAGAATTTAATGATCACGACTACTAGCCATTAATAGTTCATCCTCTATGGATGTGTGATGACCTTTAAAAGTTTCTCAAGCTAGAGACCCTGCTACCATTTCCTGAAACAAATTCTCAAGTTTAAGCAAGTGTTCTCTCAAAAGAATGTTAATGTTTATTGAATTTGTATACCGCCCTTCTCCCTTGCGGGACTCAGGGCGGTGAACAGGCACCGCCCTGAGTACTTCCTTCAAACTTTCTTAAATCAGGTGTGGTTCAAAATCATCAGATTGCCCAGAGGTAGGTGTTATGAAGAAGAATTTCCCTATCTGTAATTATTTTAAACCAGGCATATTCTCACTCTCCTAATTATTGGCCATGTTCATTATCCTGACCTATTAGGTTTTGTCAATCAATTTAGATAAGCCCCTGCTCCTGTTTCCAGATCAATGATTAAAACACTCACTACCAATATGGATCACTGGGGCACTCACTGTTCACTTCTTTCCATTGTGGGGAATCACCACTTATTGCTATTCCTTCTTTCTGTTCTTTCTTGTCTTCCTCCTTGAAACAGCCCTGTTATATATCATTAGCCCTCCAAAAGTGTAAGGTCAGCTGAGACTGTATAGATACTGACATAAATCTTTCTTAGTACCTACACTCCATGTGGCATAACAGCCTCCTTGACCCGGCAGACACTCTGATTTGTAAGCAGTTATTCTAGTAATTGCAATCATTTCAAGGAAACAGATAGTAAAATTCAATAATTTGCCACTTCCCCCCTTTGGGGTATGAAGAAAATCACCCTATTATCATAGCAAATTAAACCAATGTACCTTTATGACTTGGCATGCTGTTGCTGCCATGCTGAGAACTTTCCTACAGAAGACAAGAGGACATCGACCAGGTTCCTTTGATGTCATTGTATTCTTTACCTATGGTTGTAAACTAATTATTCAATTACTCTGTTATCTTTACAAGGCTTGAACCTTTTGGCATCAGAGCTCTTGCTCTTGCTGTGAGCCTAGTGAATTACTGTATTTCTAATAAAGAAACACCGGTTTATAATTCTCCAGTCGATTTGGTTCAGTTTCTTTAAGGTAAGAGTTTTCAAATATTTTTAACCATTTACCTTTTTACAAAAAGAAAAAAGAAAATCCTCTTCACCTATGATTGCTAAAAAATTCCAGGTGGCTTAGTAAATCACCCTGCCTTTATCTACATAGAATAAGAATAGAATAGAATAGAATAGAATAGAATAGAATAGAATAGAATAGGAGTTGGAAGAGACATTGGAGGTCTTCTAGTCCAGTTCCCTGCTCAGGTAGGAGAACCTATACCTTTTCAGATAAGTGACTGTCTAGTCTCTTCTTAAAACCTCTAGTGATGGTTAATTGTCCTCACTGTTAGGAAATTTATCTTTAATTCTAGGTTGTTTCTCCTTCAGTATCCAAGAAAGAAAAACCTCAACTCCATTTGAATAGAGATGAAGTCCTTTTACTAGATATGAATTGAAAGCAGCGAAAAGGAAAGCAAGATCTGAGCCAAAAAGGCTCAAACATATACATATCAAATATTTACCCAGCACACTCCCCCCAATTCCCCAACCCAATGCCCAATCTGCAACTCCCTAAGGTGTCATGTGGGGTGCATCTTCAAAAAGTCTCATCAAGTTGCTATGCAAGTTGGTTGGCCTTGACCAAGTCCAAACACAGGCCACCAGCATGCGCAGAAGATGGTGAGAACAAAACTCCTTTCTTCATAACTCCTCCAGCACCTTCATAACTCCTCCAGCACCTGTAAGTCCACCTCCCCAAATATCTCAAGCCCCCTCCCTCCCCGTTTCTATGGCAGCCGATGACAAGCAAGAGTAAAGGTTGCAGCTTCTCTCTTTGGTTAGTTTCCAGCCATTGTTTCTTGTGCCCTTAGGTGCTTTGGAGAACAATTTGACCCCCTTTTCTTTGTGGCAGCCTTTCAAATGCTGGAATACTATCATGTCACCCCTAATTCTTATTTTCTTTAAATTAGCCAAACTCAAAACCTGCAGCTATTCTTCATATGGTTTAGTCTTCAGGATTCCAAGTGTGGAATCTTCTCTAGCTGTGGAATTTTATTTTATTTATTTATTTATTTATTAAATTTATACCCCGCCCTTCTCCAAATGGACCCAGGGCGGCGCACAGGGATGTTAAAATAGATACAAAATATATAAAATATATCAAAATTTAAAATACTTATTCTAATAAATAAACCCTGCGCTAAAACCCGAATTAAAAGTCCCAAATTTAAAACTATCTAATAATCAGTATGGAGGTTACGCTAGGCCGGCTAGATGGAATAGGTGTGTCTTCAGACACTTGCGGAAGAGGCGGAGGTCGGAGATGGTGCGGAGTTCAGGGGGTAGGTCATTCCAAAGGGCAGGGCCCGCCACAGAAAAGGCTCTTCCCCTGGGTGTCGCCAGTCGGCATTGTCCAGCCGACGGCACCCTGAGGAGGCCCTCTCTGTGGGAGCGTATCGGTCTGAGGGATGTATGGGGCAGGAGGCGGTCTCGCATATAACTAGGCCCCGAGCCATGGAGTGCTTTAAAGATGGTCGTCAAGACCTTGAAGCGCACCCGAAAGACCACAGGAAGCCAGTGCAGCTCGCGCAGGATCGGTGTTATGTGGGAGCATCTGGGGGCTCCCGTAATCACCCGCGCGGCTGCGTTCTGGACTAGCTGCAGCTTTCGGGTGCACCTCAAGGGGAGCCCCATGTAGAGAGCATTACAGTAGTCGAGTCGAGAGGTGACGAGTGCTTGAGTGACTGTGCGTAAGGCACCCCGGTCCAGTAAGGGGCGCAATTGGCGCATCAGGCGTATGATGAGTATGATGTCAAAGATCTGGGGCTGGATGTTGTGATTTAGGTTTCCATATTTTGATTTATGGGATCTTGCTTCCTGATTGATTTGCTGGTACTAGCTCACTGTTTTTTTTGTCAATTTCAGCTTAAAATGGTTTAAAGTGGTTTTTGCCTATGTAATGTGAGCAGTGGTGGGTTACAAAATTTTTTAGAACTTCTTCTGTAGGTGTGGCCTGCTTTGTGGGAGTGGCTTGTCGGTCATGTGACTGGGTGGGAGTGGCTTGCCGGCAATGTGACCGGGTGGGAGTGGCTTAATGACAATGTGACCAGATGGTTTATTTATTTATTTATTTATCACATTTATTTTTTTCAAGATGGCGGCGCGCTTAGACGCTGCGGCTTTGAGCTCCTGGTGTCACAGTAGTAGAGTTAGGCAAAAACAAATCTATACCCGCAGGGAGTTATTAAAGATTGGATCTTCTAGTCGACTAGATATTACCAGAGACTTCCAGCAGTCTCATAATATACCGAATGACATAGTAAGACTGCCAGGCTCTCCATGGATCGTTGTTTGGCCTAGGAGGCAGCGAAGAGAGAGGAAGCAGAAGCGGGGATGCAGAGCAGGTTTGCTAGTTCGGTTACGAAAGCAGCCTCACAGACCAGCATTACCAAGCATTTTCCTAACCAACTCTAGATCCTTTGTCCACAAAACCGATGAACTAGAGCTATGGATGGCAGCGAATAAGCTCATTCGTGACTGCTGCGTGATGATCATCACAGAGATCTGGCTTCATCCACTTGTACCGGATGCGTCTGTGGAGCTAACCAACCGCACCACACACCGCTTTGACAGAAACAACAACTCTGGTAAAAGTAAAGGTGGAGGACTGTGTATTTACACACATAATAACTGGTGTACCAACAGTAGAGTTGCTTATACACACTGCTCTGCAGACTTGGAATTCTTAACTGTTATTTGTCGGCCATTTTATTTGCCTAGAGAGATTTCAGTTACAGTTATAACTGCTGTCTATATTCCACCGAATGCAAATGTTAGCACAGCACTCTCTAAGTTACATGATGCCATCGAGAGGCAGCAGCAAACTTACCCTGAGGGTGCTTTTATTGTGGCTGGGGATTTTAATCAAGCCAGTCTAAAGTCTGTTCTCCCTAAATTTGTACAGTATGTGCAGAGTACCACCAGAGGTAAGAATACTCTAGACCATATGTACTTAAACTTAAGACAGGCATAAAGAGCAATCCCCCTCTCCCATCTGGGTACGTCTGACCACATCTCTCTGCTGCTGTGCCCAAAGTATATTCCCCTCAGGAAAAGGATACGGCCAGTCTTGAAAACTGTCAAAATTTGGCCAGAGGGAGCACTCTGTCAGTTACAGGACTGCTTTGAGACTACCGAGTGGAGTATATTTGAACACTTGGAGCTGCAAGAATTCACTGACACTGTACTCTCATACATTAAAACATGTACAGATAATGTAACAGTGAATAAACGTATCAGAGTTTACAGCAATCGTAAACCCTGGATGTCAGCAGAGGTACAATCACTGCTGAGAGCCCGAAACTCCGCTTTCAAAGCAGGAAACAAAGACAAATATAATGAAGCCAGGGCAAACTTGAGAAGAGGCATTAAGGCAGCTAAACAGGAATACAAGCAAAAGGTAGAGAAGTATCTGGAAGATAACAACTCAAGACAGGTGTGGCAGGGACTACAACACCTAACCAACTATAAGGGCAATACAAAAAAAATAGCCAATGCTGATGCCCTGCTAGTAGAGGAGCTAAATAGCTTCTTTGCCCGCTTTGAGGTAAAAAGACCAGTCTCTGTGGCTTTATCCCAAAGGCCCTGTAACATCCAGCCACTCACCCTGGATGAACATCAAGTGAGAGCTGAGCTGAAGGCTGTAAATCCCAACAAAGCTGCAGGTCCAGATGGGGTGTTGGGGAAAGTGGTAAAAACCTGTGCTGACCAATTAGCAGGGGTTCTGACAAGGATTTTTAACCTCTCCCTGAAACAGGCTAGAGTCCCATCATGCTTGAAAGCAGCCACCATTATCCCAGTTCCAAAGACAGCAGCCATAAAAAGCTTGAATGACTATAGACCCATTGCACTGACGTCTATAGTGATGAAGTGCTTTGAGAGACTGGTCCTACAACACCTCAGGTCCTGTCTTCCACCAAGTTTTGATCAACACCAGTTTGCGTATAGAAACAACAGATCGACAGGAGATGCCATCACCACTGCTCTCCATATCGCACTGAGCCACCTTGAGAAATCTGGGAATTATGTCAGAATGCTTTTTATAGATTATAGCTCAGCCTTTAACACCATCCTACCAGGCATTCTCATTGAAAAATTGACTGACCTGAATTTCCCTCCCCTTACTTGTGAATGGATCAAAGACTTCCTGACCGATCGTCCACAAACAGTAAGGGTTGGGTCCTTTACATCTTCCACACTGAAGCTCAACACAGGCTCCCCTCAGGGTTGTGTGCTCAGCCCCTACCTCTACTCACTGTATACATATGACTGCATATCCTCTGATCCATCCAACATCATAATAAAGTTTGCAGATGACACAACGGTGGTGGGTCTCATAACGAGGGGACGAATCAGCATACAGAGAAGAAGTCCAGAAGGTATCCGCATGGTGCTCAAGAAACAACTTACATCTAAATACTAGCAAGACAAAGGAGATGGTGCTAGATTTCTGGAGGCACAGAGAGGAACCTGCCCCACTGTATATTGAGGGGGGCTGTGTGGACAGGGTTTCCTCTTTTAAATTCTTAGGGGTGCTTATTAGCCAACATCTCACCTGGAAAAACAATACGTCTCTGGTGATTGGAAAAGCTCAACAGAGACTTCATTTCCTTAGAGTCCTGCGGAAAATTCAGGTGGAACAACGGCTGATGACCTCTTTCTATCGGTCCATCATAGAAAGTGTCCTCACATATTGTATCACAGTGTGGTATGCTGGTTTAACAGTTGCGGAGAGGAAGGCACTACAGAGAGTGATCAATTCGGCACAAGAAACCATCGGTTGCCCTCTGACATCACTGGATAACATCGCCAGATCTCGCTGCTTTAGCAGAGCAAGGAAGATTCTCAAAGATGATTCACACCCTGGTTGGTATCTCTTTGCCCTTCTACCATCAGGCAGAAGATATCAAAGTATAGCCAGCCGCACGAATAGGTTTAAAGGTAGCTTCTATCCATGGGCTGTGAGACTTTTAAATTCAACCGCAATCACTCCATGCACATGCTAGTTTTTTCTTTTTTCTTTTCTCTCTTTTTTGTTTCTGTTATAATTTTGCACCAGTGAAGTTAAAACCAATTTCATTGTAATTTTTACAATGACAATAAAGATTACTATTATTATTATTATTATTATTATTATTATTATTATTATTATTATTATTATTATTATTATTATTATTATTATTATTATTATTATTATTATTATTATTATTATTATTATTATTATGGGAGTGGCTTGGCAGTCATGTGACTGGGTGGGTGTTGCCAACTTTTAAAGTATGGTGAAACTCACTTAACAACACTCTTGCTTAGCAACCAAAATGTTGGCTCAGAAACTCTGGCATTTGAAGCACGTGAGTCTTAAAGCTGTCAAGTTACAAGACCCTTGCACCCCTAACCCTTTAGAAAAAAAAAACCAGGGATATTCAAACTTGACAGCTTTAAGAATTGTGGACTTCAACTCCCAGAATTCCTCCTCTCGCTCTTCATCTTGATGATGTGTGAACAGGTGGGGGGGAGGGAGCTGGAACCAGTTCTAAACAGCACTGTAGATTTGTGGAACTTCTTCTATAGAAGAGGTTAGAACTGGCAGGAACCCACCCCTGAATGTGAGGAAAGGGCTAGTGTGTGGCTTAGTTAGCAGGTATGTCATAGAAGGTTGGGTTGGGGTTTTTTTGTTTTTGTTTTTTGCCTTTCAACAAAGGATAATACCATATCTCACTAGAGCAAATACAGGCAACCAGATGTTCTCTGGGTTTTTGGAGTTCCACACTCATGGCTCTGTGACAACAATGATAGGTACAGGATTCCAAGAAATTTGAAAGCAGGAAATGTCTGTCTTTACGATAAAATCCCAATATTTCCCTCAACACAGACCTTGAAAAAAGAATTGTGGAATTACATAATAGAATTTTGACCAATTTGTCAGGTTAAAAGGGATTTACGACACTCCAGGTCCTAATCCTCCACCTTTTGTTAATGATTTTTAAGGAACAGGGTATCCCTTAGGAAAGCCACACAGCTCACAATTGTATCAAGTACAGAAGCTATGTGTGAAATTCACTTTGGGCTGTACTTATTTCTTAGAGATAAGGGATAGCTAAGACCCATTCAAGCAACATCATAAGATTGAATTCATAGGAGAACAGAAGTAGTTTTTACTTCTTATTAAATGAAAACCTGACAGAAAGAACCACAAAAACTTAAAGAGAGCAAAATAACAAAACAATACATAGTGTAGCTAAAAGCAAGTTCCAATACTTCATACTAGTCAAAAGATTCTAACCCTTAGATTTTAATTCCACACCAATAAAAGAAAAAAGGATCTTACTCACATTTAGGGGTTAGGGAAACTCTATCATAAATATTACATGATTTACTTTTCATAATCCTCCCAATCTCTTTCTTATATTATGTTTCAAAGAGAGTTTTTGCTCTCTGAAAGATTTGCAAGCAAAGCTATCTAGGGAGACAACTTTGAAGTGTTTCCCTGGAAGAGGCCATTCAAACTCCCAGCTAAAATTCCAACTTATTCCGTCCATGTCTGTGACTTTTGCCTGTGTTGTTATCTAAGCCTGATTGTTGCTAGATATCACAACTAAGTTAGCATGCTGTGTTTTCGTACATTTCTTCTCAGAAAAAATGAATTTTCCATGAAAAATCAGCTGCTCAACCTAGCTGGTGCTTTAAAAAATGGCTGAGGAGTTATCTTTTTAGTAAAATATTCTGATATCCCCCCAAGGAAAATAGTTTTTATAACAGTGAATATTTACTATATTGTTATGAATAGAATTATAACTAATAATTGTAATTATTAAATAATAACAACAACAGCAATGAAATAATGTGACCTGGCCATCGAAACTACACAGCTATGCATGAAATATGTAACAGTGATACCCATTGTCATGGGGCACTTGGTACCATGTTCAATAATTTTATAAGATACATCAACAAATTGCAGCTTCCTGCAATTACACCAGCGGAACTGCAAAAAACTGCGCTCGGAACATCGTATATTTTAAGAAGGTACTTGGTTGATATCTAGGATGCTGACAGCAACCCGTATCAACCATTAGCACCAGTCAATGATATTTGCAACACATCTTTAAATGTTCACTTAACTGAGTTTCATGTTTAATGAATAAAAGAAATAATAATAATAATAGAGTTCGCATTTGACAAGTTGAAAGGTCTCATTTCAACGTAATAAAATTTTATTTTTACACAAGTCAGCTGGTGCAACTCCATGAAAGGCAACATTGATTTCTCTCACTTTTGAGTTAAGATAGAGTCATTTTAGGCTCTTGGTAGATTAAAGAATTTCAAGTGGCAAATTTTCTTCAAAGGGTACAATATGTTGTTCTAGCAACTGAAATACACTTTTTTCTCTTGGTGCAAAGTCTGTAATTATAATATCTCAAAGGCAAAAAGTTAGTTTAAACACAAAACAAACTTTTAATTAAAATTGATGATACTGCAAGCATTACATTTTCTTAGTAACTGAGATCATTATATTTTCGTAAAAACAAAACAAAACAAATAATTCCTACCAAAATATTATGGAAAGGCATGAGAACAAACCAGTGATTCACTTAGAAAACTAGACCAGTTAACCCATTTATTTATTTATTTAAATTTATATCCCGCCCTTCTCCACAAAGGACCCAGGGCGGCGCACAGGAAAATTTAAAAACATACAAAATACAATAAATATAATTTAAAAAACTATTTATGAATGATATTCCAGCATTCATTAGAACGGATACTGCAAGTCTGCAGAGATTTCTCAGTCATCCAGATTATGGTTGTCCCAAAGGTGCTTTTTCAGGAAGAAACTAGACTTTCTTGTTTTTCTTTGAAGATGTTCTGCTTCTCATCCAAGAAGCTTCTTGGATGAGAAGTGAAACATCTTCAAACAAAAAACAAGACAGTCCAGTTGCCTCCTGAAAAAGAACCTTTGGGATAATGGATACTACATTGCCTGTGAAATTCTGCAAATTCTTAAAACTGTTTCCTTTCTTCCTTGTGCCTTTACTTTGAAAGAGATACTGAGCGGAGTCAGTGTTAAAAAAAAAAGTTACCTAGCTCATACATTAGGAAATACGTGAACTGTTTCTCCAAATGGAACATTATACAGGTGCAATCTAATCAAGTAACATTTGAGCACTGAAATTGCATTATAGCAAGCAGAGAATTGGAATGGCAAAGGCACTAGGTAAGACAGAGGAAGCCAACCAATCCAAGCCTCTGTCAAAAAATGAACGTGTGTGTATTCATCACTGTGGTCTGGAAACATAGGAATACAAAGAGGATACAACACTTACTGAATTACAAGGGGTCTAAGACAGAGAGCGCATTGTACTGAATACCATTCTAAATCGGCAACATATACTAAATATTTTATATTTTGGGCTTGCAATTAAACTTTTTGCTACTCTTACAAATCCTGCCTATGCTTGTTTACTCATAAGTTACTTACATTGTATTCAATGAATTTGCTTCGGGGTTCATCAGTTTTCAACCTGCATTAGCTTAAATGGTAAGTTTGTAAAATGAAGCTTTAGTTTATTTGCTTATGGATGACAAATTTAATCAATTATAGCAATTTTTTTTAATCCAAGAAGCTGGAATTTAGGATTCTTTATTTTCTATTACAGGGGAAGTTGAAAATATTAAATATGGGTTTCCTTACTGACAGTGTGTGAAAACGTATATGTTGTTTCTGTTGTCTCTCAATAATATATAAACCGCAGATAATTTGATTATATGAAAATGAATGTAGGTCTAATGAACTGGGTACTTAAAAGGTAATGAAAAATCATCTAATATACTTTTCAATTAATTGTCCTACGTCTACTGAAAAGCTTTGTGTTATAGAGGCTATGCTGATGGCATTGTTTTGCCAAGAAAATCAAAGAAGAAGAAGAAGAAGAAGAAGAAGAAGAAGAAGAAGAAGAAGAAGAAGAAGAAGAAGAAGAAGAAGAAGAAGAAGAAGAAGAAGAAGAAGAAGAAGAAGAAGAAAAAAAAATCTGACAAGGGAAACATCAGAGGAGATATATGAATAGCTGTGGAAAAAGGAAACACGTTTTCTCAACAATATATTTGAATCTGCATTGAAACTAAAGTTGCTTCCCTTTTCAATGTTCCTAGATTTGCTGCTAAAACTAGTGGAACATTTACATGGTTCTATTGTCTGCTAAGTCTATTATATTGGTTGTTCTCATCATATTTTTCCAAAATATGGAGCAGAAGAAGTGCAAAATTCAAAATGGTGGCTACAGACATGGAATGACATCCAATACATATTTTTAAAAAGAAGATATTTGAGGATTATGCAGTCATAACCTTCCCACAAATGCCCCAGCTTTAATTATTTTAACATGTTTTTGTTTAGCATATAATTCCCCCTCCTATCTGCCATCAAATCTTCTAGTGATTTAGAATTCACCTGAATTCCAAATTACATATCGCTTTTAAATCTTGAAACCCTATTATTGCAATTTCTTACCAGTTCTTCTAAGGAGCACAGTGGCTCCTGGGTTAGGATGCTGGGTTGGAAATTAGCTAGTCTTGTGTTCGAAACCCAGGTGCAGCCAAGGGATGTGGTGAGCTCCCATCCTTCACTCCAGCTCCTGCCAGTGAAATGAAAGGAGCACCAAACTGGGCGTCTCCCAAACGATGATGTCACTGACTAATCCTTTCATCCCATAAGTACCTAGGTGCTTCCGACATGAGTGGGATGTGGCCAGTTCTTTTGCCTTTTTTTTGCTAAGGCTAAAGTTTGGAACTTTATTTCTGTAAGTATAAGAGCCATGTGTCCACAACATGGGGGTGTCTATTTTGAGGCAGAAAACACACAAACAATGGAGTGCAAAGTCCAACAAGGTAGACTAGATCAGGAGATCAACTCCTCTATAAAGCTAAAGGCGCTTTTATTGAGCTTGGCTATAATAACAGATTCTTGCAAATCCGATTGTGCTATATCTCCTCCTCTTATAGTTCTTCTATTAAGGTGGTCTCTGCCTCTGGCACTTCTGAATATTATCTCAGTCTGGACTTTAAAAATGCATTAGCTTCTTTTTCCTGGATAACAGTTACTGCAGACTGTATCTCCATCAAGGTCATCTTTCTTACTCTCTGTGGATTGATATGAGTTAACCATCTCAGCTTCCCCTAAGGAAAAAAAAACAAGAGTTTACTCTGACTCTGCTCAAGTGTATAACCTGATTCTTCTATCTTTTCACCATTGTCATATCCACTTCAGTGCTCCCTTTCTCATAAAAAGGTTGACCATCCTTAAAATGAAGAGTACCTCGACCAAAACTTTCAAGGATGCACGGCCAGTTTGGTCAGCATTTTACAGATTGACAGGATGGCAAAAAGAAATTATAGGTTGAATACATTGAAGTGAATTTATTGTATTAACTTTTCCATCCAAGGGTCATTAAAAATAACTCTACATTTATTGCTCATCCTAAAGTACATTAAAATAAATATTTTTCATGATTATGGCTGATTCAGGTATCAGATACTGTATGGGCCTTCATCTAAGGATTCCAAGAAACATCTAAGACACAAAATCATGGTATGGATGTTTATATGACATCGTGAGATTTTTCTTAACTGTGACCAAGTGTACTTGATCGTTTTCTTGGCATGTTTATGGTGCGGAATCTTGTGGTAGCTTTAATCTCCTTCAAATTTGCTACCGCAAATTCCAAGTCCAGTGAGTTAGATCTTTCTCTTCTTTTAGAGTCTCAGTTCTCAGCCAATGGTTGAGTTACATGTGTGAAGTTGTGCACAAAAAATATGGTGTACAGAAGTCAAATAAAATGGCATCAATAAGTGGATTGCTATCTTCTAAAATTTATACAGTAGTGATAGCTGTATAATGTGTGTGTGTGTGTGTGTATGGGTAGGTCATTGTTGACCCCTGATGACAGCCTGGACAAATTCCTGGACATCTTTTTACAAGATTTCAGAAGTGGTTTGCCATTGCTAGTAGAACTTTAGGATATCATTAAAAAAATTAAAGACAATAAGTAAGTGTTAACTACAAATTCTTTGTTTTTAGGATGAATTAAAAGAAAATGGGTCTTAGATAAAAAAAAGAATTATACTTAAGCAAATTTAGAATTTGGGTTTCCTTTTTTCAGCATTACATCCTGAGATCTATTTGATTATGCTTAAACACTATTTTTTGTTCCGTTATAACTCTAGGCTGTGACTTAAATCCTCTGAAATTGTATTCTGGGTGATAGATGCTATTGTGAATACCTCTAGGCATGCCATATTTTGTAGAAGAAAAATGTGCAAGATGGCATCAAAAGTGAAAGGTTTCTCTAACTTTTTGTTCCCACTTTCTGAATGTCTAGATTTATGCCAGCCTGATCTACCCAATAAATCCTGAACATTTGTTTTTAATATTTCAGGGAATTATGTGCAGAATTGGAGGTAATTCACAAGGCACTAATGTGGGACAAGGGAACTGAAAAACCTTGAGTTGGTCCAATAGAGCTAAAGCTTACATTTTTGTATGTATTCTTTGTTTATTCTTTCCTGTCTCTTGTGGCTGTAGACAAGAGGAGGAATAAGGTTAAGGTGAGACTGTGGCCACCCAGACACTTTATAGAGACTTTTTAAAACTTTGAGCTCAGCCTAGGTGGGAGACATGACAAGCTTGGTCAGACAAGCTCAGAGATGGCAGATGGCTTTTGTTTTCAAGGTCTGAGATTTTTCTTGAACAGATCGATTAACATACGTAAACTGCAAGCTCAGGAAATTCAGGGGAGTGCAGGGTGGATCATATTGCAGATGGTCAGAATCTGCAGTAGTTATATGCTTAAGTAAAAGCGGAAATATTTACATAATTAGTTTCCAAAAGAGTGATCCAATTACTCTCTTGTGAAACTTTGTTCATACTTCTACCCATATGGTGGTACAAAGAATTCAGAATTCCATGCACACAATAAAAAACAGTTTACATATTAATTACATAATCAATACTTTGTGGCTCAGTAGACACACTTGTATATAATAATTGCTGTTCTGAAAGTTTGAACCAGCAAAGCTTAACAATTAATGAAGTTTTGTAAACTTTTTCAAAAGAAAGAAAGAAAGATTAATGGAGGGATGTGATCTGTTAAAATGACTCAAGCTGCATCATGGCTGAAGTGTACAGATTATGTGATATTGTCTGTATCAGTTCTAATTTAGTTTGATGAGTCACAGTGAGTTCAGTACGCTATAAAAAATATTCATTTATATGAACTTTCATACCTCCAGAAACTGGGAATATATTTCATAGAATATCTCTACAACCTTTTTGATGCAATCACGAGAACAAGAGAAACCTTCACCCATGTCCCTTTTGGGCAAGAAAAAGCAATAACATGAAATGCAGTGATGAACGTTTGTTACTTAGAGTTCCTTCGTAGGAATTCCTTTACTCAAAGAAGTTATTCTATAAAATTCCTCCTGACCTTTATGGCAACAACTGTCCTACTTTGCACAATAGTGAGACACCTCAACTCAGTCTCAGTATGCTAATGGCAGAGATGGAACAAAGAGACTTATGAGACATTCCAGTCTTCTATGTGAGCTCAGATCTATGATGGATGTTCTTCTCCTCCTAATGTTGCTGTGCAGTAGTTTCTGAACTACTTTTTTCATACTTCTCAGATGCTGGTCTAGAGCATCATAAACAACATCAGTAACTAATTTTTGCTGGCATGGCCACTCTCCAGCAGCTTTTGCTTCTCATTTCCCTAGGTGCCTTCAAGTAAATGTCTCCATATCTTCCCAGCCATACCTACACTTGATCTCTTTGACCATCACATGCATGCTTTGCAGATTCTGTACTCAAAACAGATCTTACACTATTGTTAAACTTCGTGGGAAACTGATTTACAGATAAACTCCCTATAGCTACATTATGTTTCTTGCCCCCTTTTTGGCACCATTGTCTTAAAAGACCACAGATTAAACTGTAAATGGACTAAATAATTAAACATATATGGTTGCCTGAAAAATAATTTCTCCTAGTACCCCTCCTCCTCCTCTTTTCCATGCAAAAAAAGGACAACAGCGGTGGTATTCAGCAGGTTCTGACCAGTTCTAGAGAACCGGTAGCAGAAATTTTGAGTAGTTCAGAGAACACCACCTCTGACTGGCCCCACCCATCTATTCTCTGCCTCTCGAGTCCCAGCTGATTGGGAGGGAATGGGGATTTTATAGTATTCTTCCCCTTGCCCACCAAGCCATGCCACACCCACAGAACCAGCAGTAAAAAAAATTGAATCCCTTCACTATATCACATACATTATTGTCATCTCTGGTATTGCCTATATTAAATTTATGCCAACTTTGGGGGGGAAAGGGAAACTGCGTTCAATGAACTAAATTGCCCGAAATAAAAAGAAATAATGATGTGGGAAAATTGTCCCCTTGTGTCAGCCTTCGCTAGTACTGCTTAGCTGCCATGGCAACGGGGAGGGTGGGGGGCGTTGGGATACAATTGTTCTGCTGGTGGATGATGTTGACGGCTGCTGTTATCTCTCGGCTAACGGTCCCGCATTCCAGGCTGGTGAAGACCTGCCCACCTGATGGTGGTGAAGAAAGTATATTGGACAATGCTAAGGGGGGGGTTGGGGATTGGGATGGGCTTAAGCTTAATACTCTATGTTCGCGCCTAAACTATTCACTCTCTGCTTCACTTGGTCTTGTTCACTGTCGTTACTTAGTAAAAGTAGCCTTATGCATTTCAAAGAATGTTTAAGCGTGTTCTTTCTTAGGTATTCGAAGAAACAGGCCTGACAAAAAGCAGAGAGTCACAAATAAAAAATCACCTGATGTCGGACCCTGCGAAAGAGGAGCTTCCGTTGGTGGAGGTTCTACCTAAATCTAGCATGGGAGCAGAGGCATCAGATATTCCGGCTCACACTGGAGATACGAGGTCAGTGTTGGATTGTTTAGCCGGCCTAGATCTAAATCTGCCCGCCGAAGATTCAGCCAAACCAAAACGTTGGTCTGAAGGGGTAGGAATGACTGGAGGACTAGGCCCTGGCGTTAACGTCTCCAGGCGTCGCCTCTCCCCCAAGAGAGTCATTCCGGAGCTTTTAAGAGAAGAAAGGGAGTTAAAAGAAATGGCCCAAGAATTGCTTCTCCAGGCAGACGAGAAGCGGGAGGCCCTGGATAAACTCTGGGGGAGGGAGCAGGAACGCAAACAGCTGAAAGAAACGCATTCAGCAGCTGCCAAAGAAAGCAGGAGCTCAACACCATCCCCCCCTCCCCAAGCCAGCAGGGAATTGCGGAGAGAAACCCGACCCACCTCCCCTCGCCGACTTGCAAAACTCCCCCCCCTGGGTGTTAAATACGACGGTAGTGCCGACAAACTGGCGTTTTTTCTAATTCACGTTGATAATTTCATGCAGTTTTACGCAGTTGATTTAGATGAAGAAATCAAAATTAGAATTGTCTCTATGGCTTTGGAAGATCAAGCTTCCAGATGGCTGGTCTCCCTGCATAACAGCCGTTCACCCGCGCTGCGGGATTTTGATGGTTTTATGAATGCTCTTAGAAGGCGTTTTGAAGATCCCCGTGTTGAAAGGAAAGCTAAAATGAAAATGAAAAACTTACACCAGGGGAGTATGACGGTCCAGGAGTACACGCAGATTTTCCAGGAGTTATCGGTGTTTATGACTGGTTATAGTGACCAGGCCTTAATGGACCTCTATGTTGAAGGACTAAATAAGGACATTTATCAAACATGTGTGAACAGATTCCGTCCCGAAACTTTAAATGAATGGATAGATCTCGCTGGGGATGTTGAACTGGATCAGGCCCATTTGCAGGATCCAGTCCGTCTTGAGAAAAAACCACAGAAGGATAGCCTCAAATCTCGGTCCCCAGAGAAAGATTCCCATTTGCAAAGGGGGGGGCCGAAACCAACTCAACCTCGCTCAGGCAATTGTTATCGCTGCGGAAAGGAGGGGCACTGGGCTGACAAATGCAGATCAAGGCAACCTCCACGCCCACATTCCTCTTCGGAAGGAAAGTCTCCAAAGACTCCGAGCGTGCGCAGTAGACCGGCAATGAGCGGGGTGGAGCCTCTGAACCTCTCCACTGACCAGCCCAGCACCCACCCTGATGACTGGGAGGCGTCTTCGAATTCTTCTGACGACAATTTGGTGAGTCACCGTTCCGGGCCCCTTTATATTAATTTAAAGCTTTTGGCTCCATCTACTGGACGTACTTGCAATGTGCAAGCCCTTATTGATTCTGGGTGCTCAAAATGTCTCATAAGCCAAGACCTGGTCTCTTCCATGGGTTTTCATTTAAAAACCCTGAAAACTCCCATAGCCTTTTGCCAAATGGATGGTTCTGTAGCAGGGGGAACCCCAGCATCTTTTATCACCGAACCAATTCATGTCTCTATTGGCACAGCTCATACTGAGACCATCAATTTTATCGTGACTGCCATCTCTGAAAATGCTGTCATTTTGGGGGTCAATTGGCTTCGTAAATGGAATCCTCTAATAAATTGGAAAGAGGGTTGGGTACGCATACCTCTGTCATTACCTGAACATACCTCTCTGCCATCAGAGGACAATCACTTCTCGCCAAATACCTCACCTCTTGTGACTGAACCCGCCGGCCCCTTATTAGGTTTTCCTTCACCTGAAGTCATACCAGGCGAGGAAAAGATTCCCAAAGAATATTGGGACCTAAAGGAGGCCTTCAGTGAGAGATCTTGTGATTCACTTCCCCCTCATAGAGCTACTGATTGTTCGATTGATTTCCTCCCTGGGGTGCAATTGCCTAAACCTCGCCTTTACTCCATGACCCCACGGGAGATGGAGGAATTACGTAAGTTCATCGATAAAAATCTTCAAAGGGGTTTCATTGAGCCAGCGAGGCCACGTGTAGCTGCACCTGTTATGTTTAGGGAAAAGAAAGATGGCACTCTTAGACTAGTACAAGACTACTCTTATCTCAACACCATTTGCGAACACAACATCTACCCACTCCCGCTTATGAAGGACATGCTTGCTCACCTGGCTACTGGTAAAATTTTTACTAAACTGGACTTACGTGAGGCCTATTACAGGGTCAGGATTAAAGAGGGGGACGAATGGAAAACCGCTTTTAACTGCCCTCTTGGATGTTTTCAATTTAAAGTCCTCCCCTTTGGTCTTCAAGGTGCTCCTTCTGTGTTTATGCAACTGATTAATGAGGTTCTCCACGAGCACCTTTACAAAGGAGTTATTGTCTATATTGATGACATAGTTGTTTACTCACAAACACATGACGAGCATGTTAAACTGGTGCGTTCTGTCCTTAACAAACTACGTTCCGCTGAACTATACGCCAAACTGTCCAAATGTGAGTTTCACCAGGAAACAATTGACTATTTGGGTTACCGCATTTCTTCTGAGGGAATTGAGATGGATCCTGCTAAAGTTAAGGCGGTGACGGAGTGGGCTCCTCCCCGAACTCGTAAACAACTACAGAGCTTTTTGGGATTTGCAAACTTTTACCGCCAATTTATTCCGTCATTCGCCGACATTGCCTTACCCATTACGAACCTACTTAAAACGAAGGGGGAAGGTAAACCTCGTCCAGGGTCCCCCCTCAAATGGACCATGGAATGCCAGGCCGCTTTCGAGAAGCTTAAACGGCCGAACCTGTTCTTAAACACCCCGATGTTAATTCCCCGTTTGTGGTTCAGGCGGATGCCAGTGATGTCGCTGTGGGTGCAGTCTTGTTGCAACTCAACCACCGTGGCCAATTACAACCTTGTGCCTACACCTCTCGAAAACTCTCTACAACCGAGCGTGGATGGGCGATTTGGGAAAAAGAAGCTTTTGCTGTTCGTTGGGCTCTCATGACTTGGCGTCATTTTCTTGAGGGTGCTCCCCATCCGTTTGAAGTCTGGACGGACCATAAAAATTTAGAGGCTCTTACCTCCTCTCGAAAATTGTCCCCGAGGCAACTTCGTTGGGCTCACTACTTCCATCGCTTCAATTTCCATCTTAAATATATTCCTGGTGGCAAGAATTTCATGGCTGATGCTCTTTCCAGACTACCACAATATGATGTTTCTAAACTCACTATTGTACAGCCCATCATGCCGCTTACTTTACCGGCTTCTCCATTATCTACTAGAAGCCATTCCACAGTCCAAACTACTCCACTTGCGGACTTGATTGCTCGTATTAAGGATGAACTGCTTACTGATGAATGGTATTCCGCACATTCAGGTGACTGTACTGTTAGAGACGATCTTCCCTGGATTGGCTCAAAGATTTATGTCCCTAGTACATTACGTCCTTTTGTTTTGCAACGCGCACACGACTCACGTTTGGCTGGCCATTTCGGCTTCGTTAAAACTGTACACCTTGTTAAACGACAGTTCTGGTGGCCCTCACTTAAGAAAGATGTTGAATCATATATTGCCAGTTGCCCTGTTTGTGCGGCTTCTAAACGTGCACCGGGGAAGCCACGTGGCCTCCTCCAGTCCGTAGCGACGCCAGAGGTGCCTTGGAAGGAGATTTCAATGGACTTTATAGTTGACCTTCCGCCCAGTCAAGGCTATACCGTCATTTGGGTCATTACCGATCTCTTCTCCAAACAGGTTCATTTTGTCCCCTGTTCGAAAATTCCCTCTTCCAAATCTTTGGCTCGATTGTTCGTTACCCATATTTACCGTTTTCATGGAGTTCCCCAGCGTATCATTTCAGACAGAGGCACTCAATTTACGTCTCTTTTTTGGAAGGAGTTTTTGAGACTGATTGGCTCCGCCCAGGGCTTAAGCTCCGCCTACCATCCCCAGACGAATGGCTCTTGTGAGAGGGCCAATTCCGTTTTGGAACAATACTTGCGCTGTTTCATAAATTTTCAACAAGATGATTGGGCTGATCTCCTGATACATGCCGAAGTGGCCTATAATAACTCTGTTCACTCCAGTACGAATATGACCCCTTTTAAAATCATCTATGGACAGGACTTTGTACCCATCCCCGAATTGCCTCATGACTCACCGACAGTTCCCTCTTTGGCCGATTGGTCCTCTAGGCTGTCTTCTGTCTGGCCAATCATCCGCAAGACTTTGAACGATGCTCATGATTCGCATAAATTGTATGCTGACAGGAAAAGAGCGGTTCCCCCGGCCTACAAAGTTGGTGACAGAGTTTATGTGTCTACAAAACATTTGGATAACCCACAAAAATGCAGGAAACTAGGTCCGAAATTTGTTGGTCCTTTCACTATAACCAAAATCATCAGCTCTGTGTCCGTCCGTTTGGATCTCCCAAAGACCTACAGGCGCCTGTACCCGGTGTTCCATGTTCACTTACTGAAACCTGAACGCACCTCACATCTCCGTAAACCTTTGCCTGATACCCCTGCACCTACAATGGTGGATGGTCACCAGCATTATGAAGTTCGTGACATTTTGGATTCCAGAGTCCGTCGAAATAAAACTCAGTTCCTAGTCATGTGGAAAGATTTTCCCCCTTCTCACAACGAATGGGTGGATAAAGAGCATCTCAGGGCTCCTAAACTGGTACGCCAGTTCTATGCCAAGTATCCACACAAACCTTGACCCTTTCCCTCTCTCCTATATGTTGTTTTGTCTTTTCTTGTCTGTTTTCCAGGTGTAGCATCTCGTGTTCCGCAAGATGTCCGGGACTTCTCGCTGTTCTTGGAGGAGGTCCGGATGTCAGCCTTCGCTAGTACTGCTTAGCTGCCATGGCAACGGGGAGGGTGGGGGGCGTTGGGATACAATTGTTCTGCTGGTGGATGATGTTGACGGCTGCTGTTATCTCTCGGCTAACGGTCCCGCATTCCAGGCTGGTGAAGACCTGCCCACCTGATGGTGGTGAAGAAAGTATATTGGACAATGCTAAGGGGGGGGGGGGTTGGGGATTGGGATGGGCTTAAGCTTAATACTCTATGTTCGCGCCTAAACTATTCACTCTCTGCTTCACTTGGTCTTGTTCACTGTCGTTACTTAGTAAAAGTAGCCTTATGCATTTCAAAGAATGTTTAAGCGTGTTCTTTCTTAGGTATTCGAAGAAACAGGCCTAACACCTTGCTTGTGCAGTTTTAAAACCAGAGGGAGATGTAGACACATATCACTTATTTTATATGAACATACACCAGATTTGCTTTTAAAATTTGATGCAGTAAAATGCTTTCAAAATTACATATGGATGCATTGCTAATATTCATCCATTCTATGGGATGCATGTTTTAATTATATATCCATAATGTTTAGTTCTCTGCTAGTTGAACTACAATTTTTAGGAGTTTCTTCTCTCATTGAAAATATGTATATATCCAGAAGATGGATTCTGCAACATTTTATATCAGTAAATTTGTTGCATCTATGGCAGAAATGTATCTGCAATAAAGCATTTGAACTGGGCAAGGGATGGAGAATAATATCATTAGTAATTAAGATAATCCACATTATTAACTTATGCATGCAAAGTACTGTAGTTCTGCCAACCTGGCTGGTTGGTTGGTTAGTTGGTTGGTTACTTAGTTACTTAGTCAGTTAGTTAAATAATGGCATATAAAAGAAAGGTGGCATAAAGTAGAAGTAAACTCTGGGAGAGAAAAACAGAAACCTTAACATTTCCCTGAAGAGATTGCATTCCTAGACACCTTTCTTTCAGAAAATTACACAATATTTTTGTAGCTCCGTTTGTTGTCATCTAATGGCCTTCCAACTCTGAAAGTTGAATGTTGTCCTTCCTAAGAGGCAAGGGTATACCTGTGTCTCTAAGCTTCTGATGGGAAAAGCCAGAATGGGATAGTCTCTGTCTCTAGAGATCCATGGCAGACACCAACTGCTACCTCTGTAATCAAAATATTTTACTTGTTAAATTCAAGAAGTTGATAGAGAGGAAACTTTATTTCATAGTTTAAAACTTTTCTCTTCTCAGAAAATGCCAAGAAAGTAGTTCTGTACCAGCCTTTAGTATCCTTGGAGCAGTGGTTCTTAAACCGTTTGACCTAATTATTCTTTTTCCATCTAGAATAATGCCATTATGCTCATCCGCAGAAAACTGAGACTCTATTATGTTATACAAATGTCTCACAGCAGCAAACCGAACTGGATCCTTGATTCACAAACAAGCAATTATAAATTGCTTCATTACTCCCAGATTAATAACCATTCCCTCAAAGAATTTTCATCATATTAATCAATCTACAGTTTCCCAGCATTCACTGGAAAAGCCAGGGACAGGCTAAGGTGTATAATACATATCTGCAAAATAGATATATCTAGTGAGGGAAACTGTGTTATTTAGAAACTTGATGTATGAATGCATGAAGCTTGTCTCCTTCTTCCCATAACCTAAGAAATATATTCAGGCATTGCTCATATAATTTTGTTTAAAGTTTTCTAAGAACTAAAAAAAAACCTTTAGCAAACAAGACTTGTTATAAACTTCAGATTATTTAGCAAGGACTAGGTCACTGCAACTCTTAAAACGAATAAACCCTTTCTTGGGTTTGAAAGTAACAGCTATTTTAGCAATTGAAGAAAATGCTTCTTTGGATAGCTATTGAAATTCTTCAAATTTGCTGCATTAAACTAACTGAAACTTGAAGGGGAAAAAAAGCTATTAAATTATCTTGCTATCAGACACAGCAGATGACAATGGAAACATTTCAGAAAGAACAGATGAGGTAGTTTCCATTAAAACTCCATCTGTTCCTCACTAATGGATTCTCTGATTTATGCTTACATCAAAGTGAGATGTCCTGATATGTTCGCAATCCCTTGCCCACAAAGTTTGTTGTGTTCATTCTAATGGACGGAGTCAATTCACACAAGCAAATGAACACTGTATTTGCTCAAATTGACTCTGAACTAAAGTAAATGTGTGTGAATGAATATGTGTGTGTGTGTGTATGTATGTTTGTATGTATCTATGTCTATGTATGTGTGTGTTTGTGTGTGTGTGTGTAAACATACACACACATATACATAGTCCTTGTTTGGTGACCACAAATGGGACTCGTTACTTATCAGTAAGCAAGTGTTCACTAAGGGAAATAATGATTGTGTTTACGATCTCACTTTAGCACTCCTTTGCTTTACAGATCTACAAGGATTGTAAATGCAAGGATTAGTCATAATGTTAGTGTTTTATCATCATCATAACTGCAAACAGTTGCTAAAAACAGCAATTGTTAAATGAGAATTACCTGTATATCAGAATGGGCCGATGTATGGGCTCCAGAATGGGCTCCAATTGAACCAATGCAGCTGTGCTACCTCCAATTTATTTGACTTGAACCTATTCTCAGGACCAAAGATGCCCCACTAAACATTTCCAGAAGATACATCCACATGCATATTACCATTGTCATCATCCCACATCATCATAAGGATAACCCCTGGCTTGAGTTTATACTGTTGGGATGCTCATTTGCTCAGTGGATCTACTGAGAGATAAGCTTCTTCAGACTGGTCCTTGGGCTTCAGACTGGTCCTTGGGTGGGTGGGTGGGTGGGTGGGTGGGTGGGTGGGTGGGTGGGTGGATGGATGGATGGATGGATGGATGGATGGATGGATGGATGGATAGATAGATAGATAACTCACAAAACATCCCTGGCCTGCTCTCGAGTTGCCATAGTCAAGAGGGATGGGGGAACTGATGAACAGAACACATTCGGAAGCACATTCCACACATACCTTTTTCAAGGCAGTCTCCCAGGTTACTTGCAGCAGCTGGAGGGGCGCGATCTCTACAGCATGCAAAACTGCTCCATTGGAGAATGTGATTTATGACACAGCCTGGGGGGGAGGGGGGAGACAGGGTTATAATTGGGTCATAAATTACCTGGGGTCAGGGTTGGCTTCACTTAGGTACCTGCCGACATGTTGCTCCTCATAAATAACTGGATTTCTTTTGAAGCTTGGCTTGAGACTCATGGTTAAATTAGGGCATCCATTGGAACCCTGACAGTCAGACAGACAGACAGATACTGTAGATCAGGGGTCTCAAACTCAATTTACCTGGGGGCTGCTGGAGGCAGAGTCTGAGTGAGGCTGGGCCGCATAAGGGATTCCACAAAAAACGTTGTTAAAAAAATATCCTCAAATATTATACTTTCATATCACGGTGGGGGCCACAAGATACCATCCTGCGGGCCACAATAATAATAATAATAATAATAATAATAATAATAATAATAATAATAATAATAATAATAATAATAATAATAATAATAATAATAATAATAATAATAATAATAATAATAATAATAATAATAATAATAATAATAATAATAATAATAATAATAATAATAATAATAATAATAATAAATTTATAGACCGCTTCCTCTCCCCGAAGGGACTCGGAGCGGTGCACAGGGGAATTAAAATATACAGACATAAATATACATAAATATAAATAAAATCAAGATTAAACAATTTATCCCTGCGCTAAAAACCCAAAATACTAAAAAAGCTGAACCCCTTAAAAAACCCAATTAAACAATAAAAAGATGACTAACCTAGGCCGGCCAAGCAGAAAAAGTGCGTTTTTAATTTTTGACGGAAGGAGCGGAGGTCCATAGTTGTTCTAATTTCGGGGGGCAGGTCATTCCAGAGGGCCGGGCCCGCCACAGAGAAGGCACTTCCCCTGGGCATCGCCCGCTGGCATAGCCTAGTGGACGGCACCCGGAGAAGTCCCTCTCCGTGGGAGCGAATCGGCCGCAGGGATGTATGGGGCAGAATCCGATCCCGCAGATAGCTAGATCCCGTGCCATGGAGCGCTTTAAAGATGATGACCAACACCTTGAAGCGCACCCGAAAGACGACAGGCAGCCAATGCAGCTTGCGCAAGAGCGGTGTTACATGGGCAAACCTCGAGGTTCCCATAATTGCTCACGCGGCTGCATTCTGGACAAGCTGAAGTCTTCGGCCCGCGGGCCGTGAGATTGAGACCTCTGCTGTAGATAGATGGATTATAGATAGATAATATAACAATCTAGAATACCTGTCAAAGTTTCTCTCTACCTCATACCTTTTTCTATGTTACTAAGACTAAGTTTCCTTTTTCCTCTCTTAATAGCTTATTGGTTTCTTTTCTTTCCCAATTCCAAACTTACATTGCCTCACACAAAGTTCTCTCTGTTTACAAAGACTCTGCCTCCGATGTGAACTCAGCCTTTCTTTTTCCTATAAAAAAACATTTTCCTATGGGAAAACAAGCTAACTACAGCAAGGTTCTACTTACCTTTTCCCTAAAGTGTGTGTGTGTGTGTGTGTGTGTGTGTGTGTGTGTGTGTGTGTTTATGTTCGCGCACATAAATACATGAGCAATAAACAAAAAGCCATGGCTGAATGAAGATTGTCATAATCAGCCTTGATTTTCATGACTGGATCAGCCAAGTAAACAACCAGAGTTCTATTTTACTGTTAGGCAGAAGTAAATATATCCAACTGTTTGATCAACAAAGCATCCAACACTACACAAATCCTGGTATTTTCATTATAATGTTCCTTTTTAAAAATAATTTTTAAACTGAAAGTTTTAATTACAATAGTGAAAGGTAAATACAATCAGAAAAACAAAAGAAAAAACAAGATGCAAAAAGATGAAAAAGAAAAAATAGAAAGAAAAATAAAAATAAAACTTGCTGCTGTGGCCTAGAGGTGGAGCTCTTGCCTCACAATCAGAAGGTTGTGAGTTCAATCCTAAGTAGAGGCAGATGTAGGGTCTCCTGCTTGGGCAGGGGGTTGGGCTAAATGACCTGCAAGGTCCCTTCCAACTCTGTTAATCTGTTATCTATAAAACAACCTTCCATCCTCATCATGACGTATAAACAATTTTACTATCTCTTCATCTCCTTTTAATTAGTAGATATAAAAGCTTTTACCCCATAACTCATCTTTAAACTATAGCAAATCCAATAAGTAATGTCTTTGCCAATCCAGGTGTCAGCATGGTGTCAGAGCCCTAAAATAATAATATTAATCAACAGATATAAAACTCATCATTTCACATCTCAGGTCTTAACTACAAGAAGTCATAAAGTGGTCCCAATAGCCTAGTGCAGGGATCTGCAAAGTCGGCTCTTTTAAGACTGGTGGACTTCAACTCCCAGAGTTCCCCAGCCAGCTATGCTGGCTGGGGAACTCTGGGAGTTGAAGTCCACCAGTCTTAAAAGAGCCGACTTTGCAGACCCCTGGCCTAGTGTGAACAAAAGACTAAAATTTAATATGACAAGAGGGACAATTGCTCATTTCAAGAGAACAAATATCCCTTATTTTAAGTGGAAAGACAATTAGATACAAAGCCAATTTAAATGCTGTCAGATAGGATATATAAAGTAATTATGGGGAGAAAGGCTTAAACACCATGTTAACTGTAAGCAAATCCAATATACAACATTTTTCCATGTCAGACATCAGCAGGTCCAAAGCAATCCACCCCAAATAAAATGTCCCATTTAAATAAACATTCCATATCCTCACTCTTAAATATAAGCAAACCCACATTAACAAGGCATAAACTAATCCCAGTATCCTAGCATAAATATAAGATGTAATTTAACATGACAAAGAAGAATATTTTCTCTTTTAAGAAAAAACGAGTTCACAAAAAATTCTTACCATAAGTAAAAGGACAGTTAGACGTAAAATAAATGTAGGAAAGTTGGCCTAAATACCATATTAACTATAAGCAAATCACCACACATTTTTCCAGTCCAGAAATCAGCAACCCCACCTTCCATAAAAACCACCCCAAACAAAATATCCTATAAATAACCTTGGTCAAATAAACCAACTTTATATTCCTTCTTTTTATATATAGAACAATCTTGCTCATTAATCCATTCAGATCCTTGTTGATCCTTGTTTCAAATTTCTTCTAAATTTTAAACAGCCTCTTTTCTAAAAAAAGAAAAAGAAATAATTGCTCTTTGGGATTGTCCTTTTTATTTCCTTCTTAATTTTTAAAGCCTCTTCCATCTCTCCCCCCCCTTTTTTTGTCTAATGATATATTCTTCTTCAAATTCTTATTTATTTTTTATTTTAAATTCTTGAAGATTAAAAAGATACATCTTCATTTTCTTATATTAAACATTGAAGGCATTCACCCAGAGTTTCCAGCCGTGTCATTTTGAAGGTCTCTAGCTTCTTTAAAGAAATCAATAGGCAATTTCTGAAAATTATGAGCAAAGGAAATGCAAATTTAGATCTTTTGGAAGACCCTGCTTGCAGCTGGAGCAAGTGAGGTAAATTCCCTCAGTTCCAGGTTCTCACACTCTCCAGAGACTGCTACTTTGCAGTCTCCTCATGAGAATCAACCACGTGGAGCACAGCTTGGTTGATCTTTTTTTTATCCAGAGGGGGGTCAAAGGTGCCAATCTATTTGTTGGTTCCTTATTCTTAGTTGCGAACATCAGATATGATTTTTTACAGAGCCATCTTCAATCTGCCAATCTTCCCTGAGTGTCTCACTATAATTTTCCCAAAGGGAAAAAACACCAAGTAGCCTGACGTTCCTTATCATTTTTGTACTTTGTATAAATGAGATATGATACTGATAATACAGTACATTGTAGTGGTTAAGGTACTGAATTAGGACCAGGTAACCACCATTCAAATGTAACCTTAGTTGTAGAGAAATAAATAGAATAGAATAGAATAGAATAGAATAGAATAGAATAGAATAGAATAGAATAGTTGGAAGGGACCTTGGAGGTCCCTAACCCCCTTCAGACAAATGATTATCCAACATCTTCTTTAAAACTTCCACTGTTGTTCCATTGATTAATTGTTCTGTCAGGAAATTTCTCCTGTTCTAAGTTGCTTCTCTCCTTGCTTCTCTCCACCCATTGCTTCTTGTCCTACCCTCAGATACTTAGGAGAATAGTTTGACTCCCTCTTCTTTGTGGCAGCCCCTGAGATATCGGAACACTGCTATCATGTCTCCCCTGGTCCTTCTTTTTAATTAAACTAGACATACCCAGTTCCTGCAACCGTTCTTCATATGTTTTAGCCTCCAGTCCCCTGATCATCTTTGTTGCTCTTCCCTGCACTCTTTCTAGTGTCTCAACATCTTTTTTACATTGTGGCAACCAAAACTAGATGCAGTATTCTTGGGGCCTTTCTTTCTAACCAACCTATCTCACAAGGTAATTATGCAGGAAAAAAATGAAGGATGGAGTATTGAATGCCTGGGAGAAATGTGAGATATAAATTAACAAATAAACAACTATATTTCTCTCAAGCTTTTTGTGCATGCAATCTGATTCTTAGAAGGGAAGTAAATTGGCAATACTACTACTACAGTAAACAAAGCCAAGATCTGTGAACTGCACTTCCAAAACCCAATATAATCACTGTATCAAAATATGCCAAGCTATACCAGTTTAAATAAGCCATATGGAACTTGAGAGATTTTTCTGATGTGTACAGAAAAATATGATTCTGTGGCTTTCAAAGGATGCCCCATTTCATTTGTTATCTTCTAGCCTTTAGAATTGTCCCATGTATTTCTGCTTGATCAAAGTATATTTAAAACGAATTTAATTTGTTTAAAATACAGAATAAAAAGCATTTTTGGTAACTTCTTTAAAATGCCACAAAAATAACCATAGATGTTGTTAATGGTTCTATTTTAACAGTTGCTGCGATAACAGTAACATCTCAGAGCAGCTTTTCTTTGTTAGCAGAACAAGAATAGGATGAAGCTCTTCAAAATGAAAATCAACTAAATGCATGACATTTTCTTTTCACTAGCAGCCCAAGAAATGTAACACACAGTGGTGATTGTGGAGAAATTAAGATCATTCTTTGCTGCAGTTCTAAATGAACTCATCTTTGCTATTAAAAAAAACTATTAATGTATAGTGCACTTCTCCTGTAAAATATGTTTCTATTATTCTGTTTGGCATTTGTATGTACCAATACTGTACTTGCAGATTCACAGGTATTCCTCACAATATCTACAACTGAGCCTAGAAGTTCAATAGTAAGTCATTAGGATTTTTAAGTGGAACACCACGTGGCTTTTTGACTCAACCGCTGCAATCCCAGCTCTCACATTTGCCATTGTTAAGTGACTGCATGGGTTGTTAGGAGGGTGGTGTGCTGCCTGACTCACTCACACATACATGTCAGTGTGGTTTATGGAGAGTTTTACTGGTATTCCCCAGCAACTCTCTTCACCCAGCTTTAGAACTGTCCCAAATGAAATCAATCATAAATAAGCCCAGATTAAACCGGAGGCAATGGCCAATTAGTCCATAAAAGAATTAGCAAGCTTCCCAAGCAAGTAAGTCCCAAAAGCAAACACAAAGCCCCTAGGCAAAAACAGAAAGTCCATCCATGTTAGCTCACTCACTATAGAAGTTCAGAGCCTCAAAAGTCAAGCAGGAAATATAGACAAACACCCAGCTATGACCCACACACGTTGTTCACAGCAACACCTCCCTCTGCCTTCTGTGCTAAATAGCTTCCCAGTGCAGCCCATCAAGAGGAGCAGTGCCTTCTCCCCAGCAATCAGGCAGACCTCCATTTCTTTGCCTTGCATGCTCTGAGGTCCACCACAGAAGGCAGTTCCTTCCCCTCCTCTTCACTGGCCTGAAAGCTGCTCCCAGATGAAGCCTGTACTTTCTCTTTCTGCTGGCCATTCAGGTCAGTAATTAACTCCATTCCTGTTGTGCCAGGAATTCTCTCTCAAGCCAGCCTCCGAGGAAGAGTTCGTTGTCCAAGGGAGACATCACAGGCAGGCAGCTCTTTCACTCTGTCTGCATAAGACGACTCTTTTACTCAGGGGTGAAATCCAGCAGGTTCTGACAGGTTCTGGGGAACCAGTAGCAGAAATTTTGAGTAGTTCAGAGAATCTGTAGCAGAAATTTTGAGTAGTTTGTAGAACCGGTAGCAGAAATTTTGAGTAGTTCAGAAAATCGGCAAATGCCACCTCTGGCTGGTCCCAGAGTGGGGTGGGAATGGAGTTTTTGCAGTATCCTTCCCTTGCCATGCCTACCAAACCATGCCCACCAAGCCACACTACACCCAACAAACCACACCCACAGAACCGGTAGTAAAAAAAAAATTGCATTTCACCATTGCTTGTACTGGGTGGGCTGAATGGCCTAGGGAAGGAGTTCTCTTACACATATAGAAAAAGGGAGCTGCTTGGCAAAGAAGGACTGGGAGGACAATTGCAGAAGAACCCTTCTCTGGGTGGGCTGAACAGGGCTTGGATTTTTAGGATTGGAACTTTGTGTAGCCAGCCCAGCACAGAAGACGCCCCCCCCCCCTCCGCCCAAAGGTCCCAGAGAAGGACCTTTTCAGCCAGCCTCTTTGAGAGCAAAAAGAGCTGCTTACCAGATAGATTCAAGCCTATGTAGAGCAGTGTTCCTCTGACAAGCAACTCTTTCACCCTCAAAGATGCTGGCTATCCTGAGGTTCAAGCAGATATCCAAGCTTTGTTTTTGGGACAGACTTTTTTCAGACAGTCGCAGAAATCAGCCACATGGCAGCAGCTTACAACCTTCCCTACCAGGTTTCCCATTGATTTTTTTTGGGGGGGGGGGGGGGGGGGAAGCTGGCAGGGAAGATAGCAAATGGTGATCGTGTGATGGGGTGGGGTGTTGGCAATCCATCATAAATGCAAACAGCTTATCCAGCACCCAAATCTCAATCTATCAATTATGGGGATGCTGCAATGGCTATAACTTCGGTCCCTGGTAGTAAGTCCCTTTATTCATTACCATGGTACCGTTAAACAATTGCTAAATAAATGGTGGTTTAGTGAGGACTACCTAAGTCAAGTGATATTCCTAGGTAAGAGGGTAGCCCCACACCCACAGAATAATTAGAATTAAATGAGATAAGATGCTACCTCTTCCATGTTGGTGTGATGACCAGGGACAAGGTACAAAGGCCACATAGCCACCTGAGAGTTCAAACTCCCCTTTAATGCTCCAAATTTCCCCCAAATGCTCCCACTTTCCTGGCAAGTCCTAGAAACACACACACAGAGAGAGAGAGAGAGAGAGACATACACACACACACGGCAGCCTCTGGCTGTGCACAGTCCAGCAAACCAAAGGAACAGGGAAATGAGTCCATGAAGCAAGGAAGAAGCAAGAAAACTCCAACTGTCTGCAAGGGTGCACAAAACTCTACAAATTCAGTGTTTGTTCCCAACCAGCGACCCTCCCCACAGCATCTCTTTAAATCTCAGTCCCCAGGTGTGCCTTGTGAAGAGGGGCGGGATGCTCTCCTCTCAAGTCGTTGGGTCAGCCTGCGCTGTTCCCAACTTCTCTCCACTCTCCATGCTCAGGAATCAGGAAGGGGTGGTCCTTGCTCATCACCTGAGCTCCGTCACCCCTCATTTCCACTGTTTGCCCTCTCTCGGTCATCCTGCCCCCATTCCTCCCTGCTAAGAAGCCATCCCAATCCTGAGAGGCCCTGGGCTGCCTTGTCCTGCTCCTCCCCACATTCCTCTGAAGCCAACGAAGCTGCTTCCTCGATCTCCGTTGACTCCAGCTCCGACTTGTCCTCCTCTGCAGATTCAGGCTCCGATGGGGGCATGACAGTTGGTCTTAGAAGGGCCTCCAACAGAATTAACAGCAACTCTTCCCATTCCAGCTGTAAAACTGATCTGCAGGGAAACATAACACAGTTCATAATTGGTTTAACATCATATCTCCTGTAATCTTCCATTACAACAGTTTATATAATTTTTTTATGACTGGGCCTCTTAATGATTTTAGTTTAGTTTTTGATACACAAAGGAACAAGAAAAAGCTATTGTGAGTACAAAAAAAATTATCCCATTCCCTCTAACTTGGAACAATCCCTATAGTTTATGCTTAAACAGGAGTAGATTTGAACTGTATGGTTTTTATTCATGCTATAATAATTAAGTTTAAAAATTGACATTTGTTTTATCCAGAATTATATTTTTATGGGGAAAGCACCAGAACTCTGTAATATATGGCTTTAAAATAAAAAAAGAAACAGCAGGATGGGGGAAAAAAATATTACAAAACCTAAAGGGGGAAAAAAACTAGCTTCCATAATGAAAGGAAATGTGGAGAACTGATTTACAGCTTTGTAGAAAATTAAAATGGCATCTATTTTCCCCCAAGGAATAGTTTGATATCCCAGTTTTATGTATGATTTGTTTATTCATAACTTCATACTTTTTTTAATTGTACACTGTAATCTCTCCCTTTTGTACTTTTGACAAATAACTATCAGCATAACAGCGGGTTTTTTTGCTGCTGAGAAAATGCAAGAAAACAGATGCTTGAAATGAAAATTAAGCAACTAGTAGCCTAAAGCAGCATGTGCCACAACATTATGGTTTAACTTTTCCTTCCAAAAAACAGTGCTTCTATTTTATGATTAAAGAGCACATAAGGTGTTGTGGCAAAAAGTGACAGTGGAAGGCTACTAAAAGCAACTCCAGTTGAGCTAACATTCATAGTACAGATGATGGTCTGATGCCTATAACCTGCATTATAGTAATTATTGTGCATTTATTTCTAGAGAGTTATAGAAAGCTCGGTAATAAGCAAAGCAGTCTTGCAAACAGGCTTGAAGTCTCCATCTAAAATGTTGAAGAAATAAGGAACTAGGAGGTAGAGGAAAATAAGGACTTTTGGAGATAAATCCTTAGAATTGTTGTCTTTATGAAGCCAAGTCAAGCAATGCTTACCATGGACACCTCACAGTTGATTGCTTTCAGTTCATGAGAAACAATGATCTGATTTTCAAGAGAAATTAAATGCAAATGTATCACAGCATTCCCAGTTTTGATATTCCAGCCACCCATTCCACATTTGTTTGGTATGCTACTTAGTGTTGCTTTGGTATAAGATTGCTAAATTTGAGATAAGTATTAAAGAAATGATGACAAGAAGACAATCCAGCCATCCCTGCAATAATATATCACAGAAAATAAAGCCACACCGTCAAAACTGATGCCTCAGTCCCAGTTGAATGATTTCTTTTCAAGAAGAGTCTTGCAAGTAGACAATTACTGTACATAAAGATTTCAGTATGTTGCCCATAATCAACACTTTAACATCAAATCGCTATTACAGAACAAGGTACTATGGGGAGGAGCAAAGCAAATAACAGGTAGGCAAAAATGTACAATTTTCAAGATTGCTTCCATTTTCAAGATCACTTCCTGGGTGTCAAGATTTTTGAAAACGTATGTAACCCCTGCCCTACAACAGAAGCTGATCCTAAAATCAAGAGTTGATCTTCCAGTAAATTTCCCAAGCAGGAACTCTATTAGCTTCTGGAGGAAAACAACAACAACAACTTGCCTTCAATTGTGAACATTTTAACAACTCTAGAGTATAAATAGCATATAGATGCATAACAATGGTATTGTGGGGACTTCAAACAATAGCAGGCTATTGAACTTGGGTGCAAATCTCAGCCCTGTCTGTCTTTGAGATCTAATATATATTTTAAAAGTATACAGCCAAAGTCTCCCCTTTCTGTAAGCAAATGTTTCTAAAAACATTTGTAGAAGATCTCCATTCTGTAGCTGGTCTGTTGTCATTCATTACTTTCCTAGTTCCCATTTTTTTCTAAACCTTGAAATTTCCACCTATAAGTGAAACTTCTCCTTTTCTCATCCATCTTGGCTGAACTCCTGAATATTTGTACCTCCTCCCCCCCCCCCCCCCAATGCTACAGGGAAAAATACATCACACTTTCTTGACTCTTACTCAGAAGTAGCTCTTTTCCCAAAAGAGGGAGAATGTCTTGCTAGGCTGGTTGCCATAGACTTTCTTCTCTCCTTCTTCTGCCTTTCCACACCTTGAACCTGGGATCTTGATATGCTTTTTTCTACTACCTGATCTATTTAGTTATTTAGCCAAAATATATCTTGAACAACAACAACAACCAAATACTAGTTGTTTGTTCTTTCCCCCCCACTAAGATAACCTTTATTGTTACTTTTTCTGTGAACACATTGTCACACATTAAAAAAATGAAATTCTGATGCTTGCTCTCAAAGGAAAATACACATACATATAAATATACATGCACGCATACATACATACATACATACATACATACATACATACATACATACATACATACATCACAGTTCATTTTGAATGCATAGCAGAAAAGAGTCTTGAGAGTTAACAATGTTAATAATATATGGCAGGGATCCTCAACCTGTGGGCCATGGCCCACTACAGGACTGTGGCCTGTTGGCCACTGCAACTATTGGCCTTGCGTCTGCACATGTACGAGCCCCCCACACACACACACACTCACGCTAGCATCACTGCAAGCATTGTGTGGGCACTAGCATATCTGCAAGCATCGTGGATGCTCACAGCCCCATTTGTTTTGTGTGTATGCTCATAGTCCCATTCACACATGCACATGCACGTTTAAAGGCACCTGCCCCCCTCCCCCTGCTTCCCCAGGCCTCCAACTCAGAAAGGTTGGGGAACTGCTATATGGAATGAGCTAGTACAGAATCTAGTTATTCTGCTTTGGATACTGCAAAGCCTCCTCCCAGAAGGTAACAAAGAGAACAAGGCATAGAGAGGATGTATAAAGCCCCTGACAATACTGCAGAGCCTGGTTTAGCTTACATACTATACTAGCTGTATACCTGTGCTTTGCTATGGACCTATGTGATCAGGCTTGAGAAATTGACACTTAAAGCTTGAAAATGAATGAATAGTTATGATCGGGCTTGATATATTGACACTTAAAATTTGAAAATTAATGTAGAATGTGTAACTCCTTAGCATCAGAGCATGTTAATATAAGGCAACTGGCAGTTGGAACAGAGTTCCTTTCAGGTGGGGAGGGGGAGTACAATGGCTAACTCCTTAGCATCAACACCTGTTAATATAATACTGTATAAGAAATACTGATGATTTGATGGTCATTTTGGAAAATCCTTTCTTAGTGAGCACCTAGAAACCAAGAGGAACATACATGCCAAATTTCAAGTTTGTAGGTTGTACAGTTCTGGAAATTTTGTGATGAGTGAGTGGTATTTGGCTTTTATATATACAGATTCTGAACAGAAAGAAAGGAACTTCCAATAATCCTTTCTGCCATCCCTACCACTCTCTGCACAGCCTTACTCTCTGCATTTGATTTGGCACAACAAGCTGGGCTACATATTTTGGAATCCTCATCAATTAATTAGATGTGCGAGCCAAAGAACTAAGTAGCTTTTGTAGGTTATAGATGCAAGGAGATTATCCATCATTCTAGAATAGCTGTCATGCAGTTTTTATAAGCCCAAGATACGTTGCCATTCAGAATATAAATAGTAAGGGATAGGTTTGTGGCAGTACAGAGCTCTCAGATATGCTATTTGCCTTACTAAGGAAATAAAATAAGTTCAAACAGAGATGACATTGGAAGCAAAGCTTAAAGAGTTCAGTTATGTTTGTCCATTTCAGTAGTTGGATTTAACTTTTAAAAAGCCCATAAAAATTATTTGCTTTGTATTAAAATTATTAGGAAGCAAGCTACTCCTTTTAAATGAAAATACAGTTTAAAATAAATGCAGAGGTGTATATGTTAAAATACATGCTCATCATACCAATTCACAATTAATGCAGCTCCTGGGCAATTGACATGCAGATTATAGATATCAGTCGTATTAATATTTTAGTATGCTGTCATAGTAACATCTCCAGGCCCAGTATTATTTCTGATGCTGGCTTGTCTCATCACCATCAGTGTTCATCAGAGGAATTCATTATATTCTACTCATTCCTGTGTTTAAAAACAGGGGAAGCTTATTCTCAGCATCTATGCCTGTTCCTTTTGACTTTTTCCAAACGGCCTAACAAGGTAAAGAGGCACAGAACTGGGTTTCTGGAATTATTTACAGCTTGTTAAGAAGAGCTCTCCTCTTGGTCATGTGACCAGGTGGAAGGAGGAAGGGCTGCTTAGAATGGAAGAATCAGTAAGCTGCCTCTCCCTTAATTAAGGCGAGCAACTACAGACCCTTTACGCCCTGTGGACTTCAACTCCCAGAATTCATGAGCCAGCAGTTCCCAGTATTCTGGGAATTGAAGTCAACAGGTTGTAAAGGCTTCATAGATGCCCACCCCTACTCTTAAGGATGCATTGGAAGAATAGGAAGAATAGCCATTTGTCTGAAATGGTATAAGGTTCCTGCCCACGCAGGTGGTTGGACTAGAAGACCTACAAGGTCTCTTCCAACTCTGCTATTGTATTGTATTGTATTGTAATTGTCTTTTCTGCAGACCTCAGCTTGATCTACCCATTTTTTTAAACAACTCTTTATCTTGTCTCCTTCCCACTATTTCTTCTCTCTTGCTGGTTCCACATGTGATAGAGATAATAAAAAACCCAAAACCTTTAGCCGCATTGTTGTTTGTAACTACAAAATAGAGTACTTTGGGTGAAACAAAATAGTCTACCAGAATAGGCCATTGCTCCTTGCTTGGACTCTAAGACATTATTGCCAAGCATGCAAGTTTGCTAAAGCATTCCAACCATGCTTAGCAAGATAGAGAGGGAAATGCTTTGTGGGAAGAAATATCCATCTGGTTCAGTTCCAAGCTAGGAGAAAGATGCTGGAAACATGGAGGCTGACTGGAAAGATGATTTATTGATGAAGCAGAACCACATGTGATTCTGGGCAGCTGACAATGGAGTTGAGAGTGGGTAGGTTTTATACCTTCTTTGGGCTTTGTATTTGAGCTTTAATATTCTGTTGGCAGATTCCTATGGGGTCATGTAGGGGTTGCATAGGGGTCATAGCTGGCTCTATAGGTAAAAGAGGAAATGCAAATCCTAGGTGCTTTTCTGAGCTAATTTTGTCAACCTTTTCTTTGTTGCTCAAGAGTTTCTGTCTTGACTCTGTCTTTCTGAATGGATTATCAAATCTGCATTTCTAAAAGCTGGCCTCCTCAGTTTCTGCTTGGGGCAGGAAAACTGGGGCTGGTTTCTGGACTGGCTGGCCCAATCTTTCTTAATGGGCACAAAATATCTGATGGTGGCTATTAAGAAAGACTGAGTCAGCTTTCTGTCTTTCAGCGCATGCTTCTCCATTTCTCCTTTAGGGAAATACAACCTTCTGCCTTTTTAACATTTCCCAAAAATTTTCATTCTTCTAGGAGAGGGGCTTCCCACAGCTTCAATTGAGAGTGTGTTCTCCTTGTTAAAAAATATTTTTTGCATTTCCAGCTTCAGAACATATAGTCTTAAACCCAGACAAGATTTTTTTTTTTAGCACTTCAGACTCCATGACAATTCTTTGGAAGAGTAGGCTCTAAAATTCTTATTGGCAAAGCCCAATAACGTCTTTTAAGGAAAGAACATAGCCCATCGTTTTATGCTTTCATTGTTACAGACTCCAATTTCTAATTGAATTTCATGCAAGTTCTGGCAAGAGGAGAAAAATATGCATCTCTCATTGTTAATATATTTGTGCATAATTTGGGCAGCTTTGATCAGTTATGTCATGTCAGGCATCCGGTCGCTTTCATATTGATTTGTGCATTAATCCCATTTTTTGTTTGTTTTGGAATTAGCATACCAAAACTGTTCTGTGAGTTATCATGCTAATATGTTCTATCAAAGACTAAATTAACATTTGATTGCAGTTAACCAGTGGCAATGCTGCACATAAATTCAATGGATGGTGCCAGCCTTTCTGCATTACAGCTGCTTATATTAAGGGTGTTTAACTGATTTGATCTAGGAGATCAAATCAGCATCCCTACAAAATAACATGATAAGCATCAAATACTCTCCTGCTGAACAGAGTGACCTAACTTTTGCACTCATTAGGAGCTTATTTTTGACTATGGCAGGGAAGCAGATGGTATCAAGAAGATCGAAAGGAATGCTATTTGTTATAGGCTTGTGGCTGTGAAAGACCACTGAGATAACATAATGGTTCGTGCTACTTCTCTCCAGAATTGTCTTCTCAAACCAAAACTCAAGAATACCAAAAATGTTTAAAAACTAGGAAAGGGCAAAAATTATAAATGTTAGGGTTACAATATCTAAACGATGATGGTCATTTAATGACGGTCCTTGATTTTATTGCCTCTATCTTGAGATATAAGCTTATCCTCCATTTTTAAATAGTAATGAGGAATGTCAGGAGCTGGGACAATGAAGCTGATGCATACTTGGCTGCCAAGAAATCAAGGGAATTGCAAATGAAACTCTTTTAGCTTCTAGTGGAATTCATTCATTAAATTGCACAGGGAGTAATGTTAGAATTAGCAGGGGAAAGTCTCTTTCCTATTTTCCTTTCCAATGGCATCCCCCCCCCCCCCCCCAAATAATATCTATTGCTAAGACTTGCAAGGTGCAGTTTGGAATTTTACTCAATATGATCTTGAGAAACATCTGTTTAGTGTTATACACTTCTACATGGAAGTAAGGTGTTTCATGTAGAGCAGGGGTTCCCAAACTTGGCAACTTGAAGACTTGTGGACTTCCACTCCCAGAATTCTCCAGCCAGCTCTGCTGGCTGGAGAATTCTAGGAGTGGAAGTCCACAAGTCTTCAAGTTGCCAAGTTTGGGAACCCCTGATGTAGAGTAAGTAAGCACACTACAAGCAGTCACTGTGCAGAAATCATTTTACTAGAGAGTGAGTAATACAATAGGAACAGGAAATGCATCACAGGAACAATAGAGATGAATCCTAGAGGGGCAATGTGGTACATAAAACAACTACAATAGAGAGGAATGATAGAGCAGCATATACAATAGACATAACCCCTATAACAGACATGTCCAATTCTTACAATCATGACAAGAATGGAAGCTTCAATTCCATTTTGATTAATGGGATTTACCTTAATGATTACAGCTGGACAGATCTTCAGATTACATTCCAAAAGTTTGCTTCCAAATGTGTGGCAACATGAATTGTCTGCCTGCCACTCTTCAGGGATTTCAATTACACTGTCAATGGATGCCTCTTTGGAAGACATGAATGGTAAAGTTGAGGACAGAACATCTTGGAGACAGTCATTCCAACTTAAGATGCCATACTTCTCTTTCTCTGCCCTAAGAAGCCTTCTTTCCTGCCACATGAGCTTCTCAAAACCAATCACTTATAAAAACAAGCAGAAACATTATAAGAGCATTCCTTGTTCCTTTCTCATAGGTATCTAGTTGGTCAATTTTGAAAAAGGGTGCTTTGGACTCACCAGCAAGATTCTTTATATATTTTTATTGGACAGGGCACAAATTAAACTTCGATGTACTTTATCTGCATTGAATGTTGCTTACTAACAACAAGCCTAATATACTTATGTGACTATGTTTGTATTTAACTGGCTAATGGAGGATTTAAAGAAAAAATATCACACTTACAACGCATTTCTATTCTTTCAATAAGGCTTGCAGATCTGATTTTTACACCCACAATCCCTAACTGCTAAACTGGATTGCCAATGTCATGCAAAATTTAGTTCGATAAACCAATACGATTGAGGAGGCTAAGAGTGCTTTAAATTCAAGAAATCCAATCCAAAACCCATGAAAAAAATGATAAAAATATGACCCTCCATCATGGTCTTAATGCTCCAGATCAACCCTTTTTAAATTGTTGTCAACCTTTTCTGCCAAATTGCTGTACTTTCTTGGATTCTCTGACTATAACATGCTCCTGCCAGATTTAGGAACCATTTCTAACTTCCCTTTTTTTTTTTAGAGTGTGAGATGAAAAATTAATTTAGAAACTTTTTTTTAAAAAAAAATCCACCCATATTTAATAAATACAACATGCTAAACAGGAGTGAAATATTTTGGGTGAGAAATGATGCTGTAGCAGAGATCTGCAAGTACCACGACTGCAGTCAACCTGCCTGAATAGTGGAACAGTCTGCTTGCCAACTCAAAGGCAATCTTTCACTAATCATATTATATTGGTAAATCTTTAGACTGTAATTAGAAAATGGCTTGCAGCAGGTCTTTTTCTGATTTGTAAATGAAATTAGGCAAAGCAATAGAATTTATCTCAGTAATTTGCTTATAATGTTGTTTTCTTTTGCATCATGTCTCCTAGATAAAGCATTCCTCCGAATCAAGAGCCAAAGCTTTCTTTTCTTTAGAAAGCCTATCGATCATAGCCACTGAACAAACAATGCTCTGCATTGTGCTTCTTTGGATGAGAATGGGGGAGGGAGCCACATTTTGATGCTATTGACATGAATGACCTGACATCATATATTTTTTTGGCAACTGATGCAAATTATGCATGACATCATTGTGATGCCTGTGCTGCTTTTCTTTTGTTTTTAATAGTAGTTTTAGTAACATTTAAGATTTAAAAAGATAAACAGTAATGTCTGTAGAGATTCTCAGTCATCCAGGTCATGGCTCTCCCAAAGTTGCTTTTTTTCAGGAGGCAACGGGATTTCCTTGTTTTTTCTTTGAAGATCTTTCACCTTTCATCCAAGAAGCTTCTCCAGCTCTGACAGGATAGTGGGGAATGGAAGGATTTATATTCCTTGCAAACAGTTGGTAATTTGCATCCTTTTAGAGCAGGGGTCCCCAATCCCCGGGCCGCGGACCGGTGCCGGTCCGTGGCTTGGTAGGAACCGGGCCGCAGGGCTGGAGAGGAGGAGGAGGGAGGAGGGGGCAGCCCCTGGGCAAAGCGCGCAGGAGAGCGCAGACGCGGCTGTTCGCGCCATTGGAGTGCGGCTCTTCCTCCACCCTCGTCGATGGTGGGACTCCTGGCCGCCGATTCCCTTTCTCCCTCCCCCTTCCTCCCTCCACAGCCGGCATGCCGGCCACTCGTCGTCTTCCAGGGGCGGCCGTTACACACACACACACACACACACACACACACACACACACACACACGGAGGCTTCTCAGCTCCTGGAAGGAGCCTGAGCGAGCGAACTAGCAACCAAGCACGGCGGGCGGCTGGCCGGGGGGGAGCAGGCTAAGGTGAGTGAGCGCGGCGGGCCGGGCTGAGGAGGCTCCGCAGGGGGCGGGCTGGGACAACGACAGAGAGAGGCACAGACACAGAGAGAGACAAGGAGGGAGGGGGGAATCAGAGAGTGACAGCCACACACAGAGAGACAGAGAGAGGGAGGGAGGGAGAGAAAGAGAGAGACGCAGAAAGTGATTAAGTGCGTGAATGCGAGACAGACAGACAGACACACACACACACACATATAGTGACAGATGGGCGGACGAAGGGGAGAGAGACAGAGATAGAGAAAGAAAAAGAGAAAGAAAGAAAAAAAGTGGGGGAGAGAAAGAAAGAGAGAGAAAGAAAGAGAAAGACAGACAGACAGAAAGAGACAGAAAGGAAAGAGAGAAAAAAAGAGAGAGAAAGAAAGAAAAAAGAAAGAGAGAGAGAGAGAGAAAGAAAAAGAGAAAGAGAGAAAGAGAAAGAAAGAGAGAGAGAAAGAAAGAAAGAAAGAAAGAAAGAGAAAGAGGGAAAGAAAGAGAGAGAGAAAGAGAAAGAAAGAGAGAAAGAAAGAGGGAAAGAAAGAGAGAGAGAGAGAGAGAGAAAGAAAGAGAGAGAGAGAGAGAGAGAGAGAGAGAGAAAGAGGGAAAGAAAGAGACAGAGAAAGAAAGAAAGAGAAAGAAAGAAAGAAAGAAAGAACGTATGACCACAATTGAGCCCAAAAGTTTGGTTGTTAACCATTAAGTGAGTTTCACATTTTCCAAGTTGGCCACGCCCACCCAGTCACATGACTGCTGAGCCACTCAGCTGGTCCGCAAAACTTTCTTTAAAATGAAACCGGTCCCTGGTGCAAAAAAGGTTGGGGACCCCTGTTTTAGAGGGTTGTTGAAGCACTCTTTGTCTGCAATGAATATAAATCCTTCCATTCCCCACTATCCTGTCAGAGCTAAAGGTGCAAAATGTCTTCAAAAGAAGAAACAAGGAAGTCCAGTTGCCTCCTGAAAAAAGCACCTTTGGGATAAACAGTGATGCAAATTGAAAAAGAAAAGAAAAAAAGATAGAAGTGCAGAAAAGAAAAGAAAAATCCTCCCCTTCCCCCAACTACACACATACTGGCATTAACTTCGTCATTTTCCTAACAGTTAGAACAATTAATCAGTGGAACAACTTGCCTCCAGAAGTTGTGAATGTGCCAACACTGGAGGTTTTTAAGAAGAGATTGGGCGACTATTTGTCTGAAATGGTATAAGTATTCCCTGCCTGAGCAGGAGTTGGACTAGAAGACCTCCAAGGTCCCTTCCAACTCTGTTATTCTATTTCATTCTAAATAGCCCACTAGAGAGGAAGAAGTGATTTTCTTGCTGTCTTGTGTTTTACTAGAGGATCTGTGTTCATGCACTGCCAGACCATGCAACTGAGTGTTTCCTACAAGTTAATGGCAGGCTACATTAGCCATGTCATGAGAACACAGCCATCTGTAGGAGAAATATGATAAATATTCCTATTATATTTCATGTAGTTCTCAACAGCTTTGTGACATATGATCAGAAATATCTAATGTTAAGGTATAGGATTTAGTTATGCTAAACAGAATACAATTGGTTTGCATCTGTTCACATTAACGTAATTTAACATGATAGGAAGAGATTAATCATGGTTATTTGTTGTTACTTGCAAGGTATTTTTTTCTGTGTAATTTTGTACATTAGCAAAGCAAATCAAGAAGATGAGAATAAAACCTCCATATGAAAAACAAACTAATTATGATAGCTGTTTTGACTATGAAATATAATATAGAACATAAACATTTCTTGGAGCATCAAAGCATGAATTCTAGCAATTGCTTTTTTAATATAATTTTTTTATTAAAAGTTTTACAAAGAAGACAAAAACTAACACAAACTAATAAGGAGTAAAGCAGTAAAGAAAAAAAGAAAAAGTACAGAAGGAAAAAATAAAAAGAAGGAAAAAACATTTAATGTCACTTGCAGAAAATATAAATATAATCATTTCTATGATTAGAAGTTCACTCTTTTTTTTCTCTAATCATCAAAACCACATGTGAAAAGTACATTTTTTTTCTGTCCTATGCAAAAAAAAAGTCTATAAAGGGTTCCCAGTCAATCATAAATGTAGGCTTTTCCCTCTCATATCAGAGATTAATTTAGTCATCTCCACAAGTTCCATCTTCTTCATCAACCATTTATTCATTGTGGGTAGCAATAGCAATAGCACTTAGACATATATACTGCTTCACAGCCCTTTTTAAGCAGTTTGCAGAGTCAGCATATTTCCCCCAACAATTTGGCTCCTCATTTTACCATCTTCGTAAGGATGGAAGGCTGAACCAAACAACCTTGAGCCTGGTGAAATTTCAACTGCTGGCAGCCAGCAGAAGTAACCTGCAGGACTGTAACTTTAACTACTGTGCCACCATGGCTCAATCCAGTGCTGAATCTTTTCACTTTTGAGCACATAATAGTCTTGCTACAGTTGCCATACATAAAACAAAGTTCCATGACTAGTTTCTTATCCATTAGCCTCAAAAGAAAAGTCTCTGGTTTAACGTGTGCTTTAGCTTTTAAAATCTTCTGAATGAATATATGTATTTATTGCTAAAAACAATATTTTTCAGTTTGAACTATGAAGAATCCTTCCTAAAATATAAGATACAGAGAAACATTGAATATATCCTCTAACAAAATCTAGCATTAAGTGATTAGCATTTGTTTAGTTGTCATCTTTGGCTTGGGGGGGGGGGGGCGTTTACCTTTAACTTCCATACCTAGTGATCTTATCATATGATCCCAAATGTTTAAGTTTTTCATCCATCCTTTCTTTATGCACTTATTCTTCATGTTCCATTCATTCCGATTATGTTCCTGTCTCCCATTTGATTTGTGTAAATTAGGTCTATCAGAACTAGTCATGAATTATTCTAGGAGGTCTTTCATTTAGCTATTTGAGAACTCCACTTCCTTCTTAATTAGGATCTCCTGCAGTTTACTTTGATTATACACTCTTCCTCTAACTTTTATGCCATAGCATGAAGCAGACTGCAGTACATTTCAGTACAGGAGCATTTTCTTCATCCTGTAATCTTCAAATTTATAGTTTTGATTACCTTCTATAGAGGAGCTTGGGAGAGGGTTATAGTTAAGTTGGTTAGACAAAGACCACCCAAGATGGTTCATACAATGCACAAGAATTGAATTAAAACTAATGCCTCCGCCTCCCTAACTTTAAATAGAGACATTTTAATAAACGAAACTGAAATTCAGTAAATATTCTCCCAAATAGAACTCAGCTCCTGGTTATGACATAGACCAGGATCATACATCCTCACGGCCGATTCGCTCCCACAGAGAGGGACTTCTCCGGGTGCCGTCCTCTAGACTTTGTCAGCGGGCGACGCCCAGGGGAAGGGCTCTCTCTGTGGCGGGCCCAGCCCTCTGGAACGACCTGCCCCCCAACATTAGAACGACCACGGACCTCCGCTCCTTCCTTCTAAAATTAAAAACACATCTTTTCTGTCTGGCCGGCCTAGGATAGTCTCTCTGTCTATGGGGTATTATATTTAATTGGGAATGTTATTTTAGTTTAACTTAGTTTTAATGGGGATTTTTAGCACAGGTATAGGTTTAATTTGTTTTTAAATGTTTGTATATTTGCTGTTTTTTATTCTTCCTGTGCACCGCCCCGAGTCCCTATGGGGAGAGGGAGCGGTCTACAAGTATTAAATATTATTATTTATATTATTATTAGAATTCCCCAGCCAGCATAGCTGGCTGGGGAATTGTGGGAATTGAAGTCCACCAGTCTTAAAAGAGCCGACTTTGCAGACCCCTGACATAGACAATCCATGTCATTTTCTTGATCATCATTCAAGATGGTTTGCAGTACATAACATTTTAGCAGATAACCGTTTGAATATGATTACATTTTCCAAATTTCCACATATCCCTTTTGGCAAGGAATTCTGAAAGATACAAAATCATTGCTGACAATGCTATATTTTTCAGGACTTATATTTTGGCTATTCTCAAAGCAGTCACAACTCACATTATTTTTATCTTCTTTGGAGATAGTGCTTTTCTGGCTGTCCTCTCTAGGACCTCATCAAAGTAATGATGGTGATGTTCCATAATTAATAACGCTATTGGAACCATGCTGTATCTTGCACCTTCTTTTTTGCTCCTTCATGGACTTTCTTTCATTTTCTGCCACTCTTCTTAAACCAACCCTCATGCTCCTATGGATCAGTTTAAAGCCAAAATCTTTGCAATTGGCAGCTGAAAAACAGATAACGGTCAAACATCCTTGTCCATTGCCATAAGAAAAAGATGCTGCATAAGGGTTATCTAGAGAAATTATAGCCTATAATAGTATTGCAGGATCCAATCTTGGTCGGTCACCAGGACTAGAGGTTTTGTCTTTTGAGCTTTCGGACTCTTGCTGGAGCCCATCTTCAGGGAACTTTTCTCTAGCAGAGTGTGTGCTGTTCTGTGTGTGGTGTTGATAGTACCTGTTGTAAATGGCTTTTTGGGTGTCGATTGGGGTGTGTTGATGGCTGGCTTTTAAGTCAGCTGTCACAAGCTGTTATCTGCTTGTGCTGCCTAGCTCTCACCGTCTAACTTGATATGCTGGTGGTAAATCAGCACTCCTGTTAACTGATAACGATCCTGTTTTCCAGGCTTCAACAGCTTCCTGGCTGTTTTTGTGCCTGCTTATCCAACAATCTTGGTAGCTGCAAAATTGAATGTGTCTCCTTGTTTATTGCAGCATGAGGCTACCAGTGAGTTCTCCTCATCTGACCGCTCGCTTGTTTTCTTGCAAACTAGGAGTTAGTTTCCTCCCCATCTGTCCCGCATAGTCACAGGGGCAATCTATGCAGGAGATTGTATTAATAGTATTTCACATTTTAATACAGTTCATCTGTGAGCATAAAGAGTGTCATTGCAAGATGCATATCACTGAGTACTAGACACTTGTAAAGGATAATATTTGTTGTTGTTATCAGGTTGAAATGAGGCATCTTTGGTGCTCTCTGAGCTTGAATGTTTTCTTACAGATGTTTCATTACCCAAATTAGATAACATCATCAGTGCTAGTAAGGAGTGGGGTTTGCTCTCAGTTTATATTCTACTGGCTTGACCTGTCAGTGTTGGTGGGGTGGTCTTAGAGGTTTACCCCGGTCAAGAAACAGCCAAATAAACCAACCAAACAACCTCAGAGAGCATCAAAGTCCCTTCATTGGACCCTCAATTCAGGAAGAGGAAAAGTGAAGCTAACTATTTCCATTCTTATCAAGTATTATCAGAATATATTCAGGAGAGGTTTTGCGAGCACTCTTAAGGCATAAGGAAAAAATATTCAAAGAATTTTGCTTGGATGTGGAACACAGCATGGTCTTCAAACTTTCTGACACTACCATTGCCAAATGTTTTCATTTTGGGGGGAATCGATTAGATCCGATTTGTAGATCAAGCTTAGCAAAGTATCAAGGAGTGAAGTAGCATTTATTTTTATTTTTATTTATTTATTTATTTATTTATTTTTATTCAATTTATATCCCGCCCTTCTCCAAAAGGACCCAGGGCGGCTAAGTTGCTTTAAGTTGCTAATATTGCAACTTTAAATGAAACAATTGTCTGATCATTAAAAAAAAGTTTTTTCCCCCACTGCAAGCAATATTTGCACACATGCCAGTTAATAAGAAAGATTATCCTCTCTTGTGTGTCCAGCTCTACACTGTTAATGAAGGTTAAGGAAACAAGATCCATCCAGATTTTCATATAACATATATTTAATTTAATATGTTTAATAGCATTTAATGCTATTCTTGTGTAAATGCAGAACATTGGAAACTTAAGAGAACTATCGAGCAAATATTTCTAGTTAGCTCATCAAGTCAGTAATTGAAATGCTTCACAGGTTGGGTTTTTTTTGTGACCTGGCCTGAGTTACCTTTTTTGGAAAAAAAAATTGCCACTGCACTTACCTTTTCTCTCTTTTTTGTTAGGTGCATTTCCCAATCTCCCCACAATTACTCGCATTGCAAATTCAAGTGACATGCTATGAGTTTCAAGCTTCCACAGGGGTCTCTGCCTCATTCTCAGTCCCTGTTTTAAAATCACCCCCTCTGCCCTTTATGGACTGGCCAAAACTGTTGGAAGCAAAGACTGGTGATTGTATAATAAAATGACCTAGTTCTTGGAATGAGTCTGAACTTTTCAGATGTTCCTGTGGCCGCATAAAAGGAGGAAAGAGTAGCAGTTTGCAACTGTAGGTTACTGTGCTTGTGCTTTTGTGGGTGGAAGGCTTTTTTATTTTGCAACTGGTCTATTTTTTGGCAATGGATTACATTTAATGAGTCAGTGTGAAAAGGTAGATAAATCTTTAAAATAAGGCCAACCAACATGCAAAAATATAATTAGAGCAAAGCCAGTTGACCTTTTCATATAATTGTAGCAATTCACCTTGAGTGTTTGCTGAGTGTGTATATGTGTGCGTACACACACACACACACACACACCACTTATGGAAATTGGGTATCATTTGATGGAGCTGTTGCAGTTTCTACATGTTGTGGGTCATTAGCTGTGCAGTTTTCCAGCGTATTGATGGATGCATTATTTAGTCATGTCTCCTCTTTCAAAATGCCTTTTTTTTTTGTCTAATGAACTAAATGGCAACAAATCTGTACTGAAACAACTTTAAAAAAAAGATGCTGTTAAATTCATTGGCTTTTGCTACATCGTGAGATGAAAACTGGCAAAGGTGAGGCTGAGCCCTAATTTGAAAACGTTAGCTTGTGTTTTGTCACCTACTGGAATTCTCAGCAGGAAAGGCAGGAAAGGTAAATTCAAATCACCTGCTTTAAACCACTGAACTGTTTGTGCAGAGCAGAAAAGGACATATGAAAGCTAAACTGGGTTTTCGAATAACATTTTGTTTACAAGACACGCTTCCTTTTGCACACACCCAATGGATTCACATTTAATCTTCCCAAAGACATAATATAATAAATACTTCAGTCTTAGCTGACATCCTATTCGTTGGAGCCTTTTTATATCACACCACATGGCAGCTGAGCCCGCTTGATGCAGCCTTACATGCTGGGGTATTATGTACTTTGGACAAAATTCATCACACTCAAATTACCTACCTTCAGGTTTACCTGAAATTGCCAGTTGTGTGTGCTGCTGGGCGCAATCCTTTGATGAGCACGAATTTCACTATAAGGCTCTAAGTTCCCTAGAATTAAGAATTTCTTGTTCAAGGTACTTATAATTGCAAAGAGTTTCAAAGTGGTTGGCCATGTTCTTTTTAGGATATTTATCCTAATGTTGGGTTGACAATATATATAAGCCAGGATTCTTAAAGAGTATATGTAACTTTAAGGACTATGTGGAATCTGATTGGCTGTGCCCCCCAGATCAATCATAAAAAGGAAGCTGGGAACACAGTTCATTCCCTTTTGCTTTCCTTTGCTTCCTGATTGCCACCGGGGGAGGAGCTGTACATGAAGATGGATGAAGTATCATTGTTTTTGCATTACTGTAAGATAACTGTGTTTGGGTGAAGGACTGCTTATTGTTGGATGAGTTCATATCACTGTTTGGAAGAAGTATTTTAGTTACAACAAGAGTAAAGACTATTTATTTTTTCTACTATCAGTGTTTGATAGTTATTGTGTGCTAAAAGCAATGTATCTCTTCCTGTCCAGTATATTGCACTATTCCACTTTTATTTTCCAACGGGGGTGTTTTTTACCCCTAACAGTTCTCATAAGAACAGAGAGGTCAAACTTGATTTCATTGAGGGCCACATCAGGGTCATGTTTGACTTTGGGGGGTGGGGTGGAGGGCATGGCCTAGGTGGGCATGGCCTGGGTGAGAATGGCCTGGGTGGACATGGCTTGGGTGGGCATGGCCAGCTCAATGTCACTTATTGAGGCTCTGTTTTTGGCTGTGACGCCTCCTGCAGCTTTCTCCCAGCAAAAACAGAGCTCGGGGGAGTGTGTATGACCTGCCTGGGTTCCATTTCCACTGTCAGAGGGTTGCAAGGCCGTCATGGCTGAAAGCAGAGCCCAGGCGGGCTGCATGCATCTTCCCCAAGCTCCGTTTTCGCTGGCAGAGGGCTGCCGGGGGCCGTCATGGACTAAAACAGAGCTCGGGAGGGCCATGCAGAGGCACCATGGGTCTGTCCTTTGCTGTTTCAAGGATGGCCCTATGGGTCAGATCTAAAAACTCTGTGGGCCGGATCCTGCCCTCGGGCCTTGAGTTTGACACCCCTGGATAAGAAGGTTCTCTCCTCTCCTCTTACCCTTCCCAATATAAAGCAGAATAAATAATTTCTCTGCTGGGAGGAATGAAATCTCACCAGAGGAATGTAACTGTCTGTATAACATCTTGCTGTCCATAGATGCATTAAATTATAGTTAGAATTGATATTGTTTTTTAATTTCAAATTACTGCTGGAGTCCCAAGCTATAAAAACAATCCTCAGCTACTGTATGGAAATTATAATGTAATTTAACTTACAAGTTATTGTAAGTTTTTTACCAAATTATGTCAGAAAGAATGGTTGAAGAAGCAAGCTTGTGTAATGATCCCTGTCCACCTGCACTGACAGTTCACTAGATTATTTTGTATATGAAAGGAACTTGGTAATAGCATTTTAAGCCTTGACAGAGAAAATCGAAAAAATAAATGTCATTAGTAAGGATAAAAGCAGATTAGAGGAATAGTGTATTTAAAATGTACTAATTATTTATTTAACATATATTAATACACATATGTTTTCAAGTCATAAGTCTTAAGTCCTCATTTCAAGTCCTCAGAATTCAAAATATATATTGTTACAGTTCTTATAAGTGTAAGGAGAAGAAGCTACAGCTGAGAAAAAAGACTGTCTAGTGGGATTATAGCAGAGCCAAGAATCTGGAAATGTAAATTTTAGGGTTATTTCTTGTTCTGGAAGGTTATTTAAACTCTTAAACTCAAATCGTTCTTTGCCTTTCTTAGTTTTCGGATAATATGCCATGAGAGCTGCCCACACCGTGTCTTAGATTCAGATGAGAGCAGAAGGAAACAGCAGTGAGAAGAAAAATATGTCAACAGAAGGCATACACAGCAAGCAGCATGGTGATTAATGCATTAGCTGGTCTACAAGGAAGAGGTAATCTGAAAATAATCTAGTTTTAGTTTTCTAAATCAGTCTCTCCAAGAAAAACCTGTTTGAGTAGATTGAATTAGCTGATTGGAGTTTTTCTTTGCAGAATTTCATAAAAATGGATTTCCCAATCTTGTTTTCCGGGCAAACACATTCATTGGTCTTCATAGAGATGTGTATGTGCATTCTTCCAAAGGACAAGTGGGCTCTCTCCAGTCCTCTTGGGTGTGGCTTTGAGGTGAGCTAGTGTGTGTTCTCCATTAACGCAAGTGCTTTTGATCTTGCTAGTCATCTCAAAAGAGTCACTCCATTTCATTAACTGGAAAGATATTTCATGTAGTCTTCATTTAACAACAATTCAGTGACTGTTCAAACTTATAATGGTGCTGAAGAAGTGATAGCTACGCCTGATACTCATACCTATGATGGTTGCAGCATCCCTCAGTCAATGGGGAAGTCTTCAGGAGGTTGCAAATGATGACCATGTGATGTCCTTGCTTAAAGGTCCACAGTGATTTGCTTAACAACCAGAAGTGCTGGAATTTCCATTGCTGAGCAGTATGGACACATAATATCCTGTCTTTATGACCGTGTTGCTTAGCAATGGAAATTTTGATCCCACTTGCCATTGTTAACTGAGGACTACCTAAGTTCACATTGTGCTCAGCTATACCTTATTTAAAATTGCAGCAATAGTTCTAGTGCTTCTTTGAATAGCTCATCAGTGTTATATTGCTATAGGGCAGACCAGTCCTTAACTGGTCTGTAAAGTAAAGAAGGATTGGGCTTGTACCAAAATGTGGGTTCATCAGAAAACTCCAGTTCTGTAGCCACTTCCAAACTGCTGCCAAGAAAGCTGCAGTGTGAATACAGTATGAATATGAAGTATTCAGGAGTTCTTTTAAAGGTGATTTTACCTTTTATGTACCAAGTTTCCTTCTCCCTGGAGGATTTTTCTTTCTTTTCTTATTTACTCTGTTTTGGAGGCAGAGAGCTTCCCTCCCCCGTGCCTTGCAGAGATTTAGCTGTTGTTTTGATATTTAGATGACTGTATTGATTTCTTACTTAAGCAAATTTGTCCCTTGGGGATAAATTAAAGGAAGACTCATTACTATGAATTCCCAAGCATGCATATTTGCAGGAGGTAATTTTTGATGTATATTTTTACAACAAACAAACAAACAAACAGGATGTATTATTAATTTAACGCAACTTAATTTGTATTTATTAGAATTGTGTTTCAAATGCACTAATAAATGAGATTTATATTTTGGTTTCATTAGTAAATCATTAACTCTATATTGCTAGGATTTATCAGACTGTCTGAGTAGCTTTGTTCTTTGAATTATTGCAAAATAATTGAATAGAGATCTCCTTTTCTCCTCTTTTCCTTCTCCTCCTACCCTTCCTCCTCCACCCCCTCCTCCACCCCGTTAAGAAATTCTGGGCTAAGGCTTTATTAGGAAAGGGATTTGAGCCTTACAAGACTGTTGTAACCATCAGCCTTAACAATAATAACATTCATAAAATGAAGCTATTAATCTGTTTATATGGGAGAAGTCGGGAGGATTTTCTTAGATTTATATGCTACTTTTTCTTTGAGAGTTCAGGGAGGCATGTGGATCCCCTTTATTTTAAGTCAAGAAGCATAACATGTTGAGACAGACTTGGAATATACTGACTGACCTAAAATCATCCAGCAAAGATGAATGAGTGATGATGGATCTAACGGTCTTCAATTCTCAACCTTAGTTCTGTACTCTGGTGCTTGGATTTGGGAAGTTACTGTTTTACTTCTGCTCCCGAGATGAATAACCTCTGCCTTGCCAAGTACAGGCTACTGTTTTCTAAGATTGCACCAACAGGAAATGATTAATAATGTAGCTGGTGAGAGGGGGGATATTTATTTGTTCTGTATGTGTTCTTTTGGGGAGGTAAGTGATAAATAGACGGCTATACTTACGAGATCGCGTTCTGCCACCAAGAGCCTCCCACAAGCCAGTACGCTTCCATACAGAGGGTCTCCTCATGGTGCCGTCGGCTAGACAATGTCGACTGGCGACACCCAGGGGGAGAGTCTTCTCCGTGGGAGCACCTGTCCTCTGGAACGAATTGCCCCCGGAATTAAGAACTATCCCTCATACGCACCTTCTGCCGTGCTCTCAAAACCTTTTTTTTCCAACAAGCCGGGCTGGCATAAAAATGATTTTTAAATTACAAATTTTTATTAATTTTAATCAAAGTTGGTTGGGTTTTTTCATTTTTAGGCCAAATTGTTCAATATCTCTTTTAAAAACTTTTAAAACTTTTATATATTTGTTTTACTCTGTCTGTACACCGCCCTGAGTCCTTCGGGAGTAGGGCGGTATAAAAAACCAATAAAACCTAAACCTAAACCTAAAAACCTATAGGATGGGATAGAACAGTGATGAGCGCAGAGGGGGGGGGTCGTGCGGGGTATGCCCACACCCATAATTGTATGTGTGCAACCCCTGACCATGCACACAGGACCCCCACGCATGCACACATGACCCCTGTGCATGCACGTATGACCCTCAACCTCCCCCCACTTTTGGCATGCAATGGACCCATGTTTCGCTATCCCCAGGCTCCAGAGGCTTTCTCGGGCAGGTGAAAAGAACCTCTCCCACCCTCCAACCCCTGGAGGCCTTCCAGAGGCTTCAGTCCAGAGGGCAAAAAATGTCCCTATGAGCCTATGGGCAACCTGGAAGTTTGGGAACTTCTGGTTTGTGCATTGGGTTGTTTTTAGCCCTCTGGAGGCTTCAGGAGAGCAAAAAACAACCGAAAATGAAGGTCAAAGTCAGCTGGCCAGCGTGTACATGCACGCTAGAGCTGACAGAGCAATGCTTCACATGCCCTAACAAATGGTTCCACATGCCACCTGTGGCATGTATGCAATAGGTTCGCCATCGCAGAGATAGGATATGGATAATGATTTTTAAGAAACCACACTGAACTCAATTGTACACAGGGGAAAGTCATGCTGACTGGTTCCTCAGAGAACAACTGAGATTTTGAGGAGAGTGAGCTCCATTAGCAGTGCCTTTTAGGTAGCATATTGCAGAAGGTGGCTGCATTATATGAGAAGTCAGTGGTTGTGGTGTTACAGGGGAAGATAAAGGGATCTTCCTGAGCCAGATGAATGGAACACCAGATGCTGAGAAGAGCAGTGCGAAATCAGTAGGAAGGAAAGGCAATATAATACAAAAGGAATTTATTGTAGGGGTGCTAAAATGGAGAGTTTAGAACCAGAAGTGGGGTAAGTGCCAAGCATAGCTTCTTAGGCCAAAATCAAGTAAGGTAAACTGGAGAAGTTATGTTGAAACTTGCTCCGATGTATCGTTGAGGTCTGCACTATTTTTTTTTCAGATTGTTTAGCAACATTTATTAATTCCTGTTTAGAGACCTAGTTTGATGCAATGGTTAAGGCATCAAACTAAAAACCAGGAGACTGTGAGTTCTAATCCTGCCTTATGCACAAGATCAGCTGGGTGTCCTTGGGCTAGTTATTTTCTCTCAGCTTTAGGAAGGAAACAATGGCACTTTTGAAAGCTGCAGGGACTTGTCCAGACAGTCTCCAAGAATCAGACACAACTGAATGAAAAAAAAAAGAAACCTGTGCCATTTGCAAATCTTTGCTTTTCTCCAGATGTTGATAAACTACAGCTTTTATCAGCCATAACTGCTTTTGCCAAGGGAACCCAAAGTTTAAAAAAAACCTCACCTCACAGATAGAAAAATAAAAATAACTACATAATAATAATAGACTAGGGATGTATTCTTCATATGCAAACACCAGATGCTCAAAGGCAAACTTCACACAATAGTGCTAAATAGTGTGCAAGTGATAGTTAAATACCAGCACTAAATCAAACGGACAAGGCAGAATGCACCTGGAATGCTTATATTCAATTTCAAAAAATGAGTACACCGTTCATTTCCAAAATGAATTGGAAGCAGAAAGTTTAAGTTTCTGGTCTGATATAAAAGATATTCTTCATGAAAGAAAATTGTGCTTTTTTTCTTCTCCTCCTCACTAATGTCTAGGGTTAAACGGTACTGGCTGTGTTTCGATTCAAGACTTTAAAAGAGATCTCTGGCTTAATTTAATTAAGCTGCATCTTTAAAAAGTCAACAAAGGCTACACTCTAAAGTTTTCCTATCTGAGGATTCTACTATGCTTTATAATCTCTAATGATCAGTTCCTTTAAAAATATTTCATTTTTGATAGATGAACTAATTACATTCACCTTAATCTATAGCAGAGGTTCCCAAACATGGCAACTTTAAGACTTGTGGACTTCAACTCCCAGAATTCTCCAGCCATAGCTGGCTGGAGAATTCTGGGAGTTGAAGTCCACAAGTCTTAAAGTTGCCAAGTTTGGGAACCTCTGATCTATAGGAACAAAACCTGCTGACTTCTGATATAGAAGCTAGTTGTCCCAATCTAAAAGTATCTAAAATTCCATGTCTTCTGATTTATTGAAAAGAGAAAAGAAAGATTCTTTCCACACACAATTTAGAAAAACATACCACAATAAAAAAATGTGCCCAAATATCTTTGTGCTTGAGTGTCATCAAAGAAGTTTGAAAGGAATTGATTTCCTGGTGCTTACATTTAGCATGGTAAGGTTAATCCCAAACTGCAACCAAATTACAAGAGGTAATGTTCCAGAAATGAAATGGAACCTTATGCTTTCCAAATAGGCTTTATTGATATAGTTTTCATGTACTATAAAAGGTTCCCCTCACTATGTGCTATTAGTTCCCGACTCTAGGAGGCAGTGCTCATCTCCGTTTCAAAGCCGAAAAGTCAGTGCTGTCCAAAAACATCTGCATGGTCATGTGGCCGGCATCACTAAATGCCAAAGGCACATGGAACGCTGTTACCTTCCCACCAAAGGTGGTTCCTATTTTCTACTTGCATTATTACATGCTTTCGAACTGCTAAGTTGGGAGAAGCTGGGACAAGTAATGGGAGCTCACTCGTTATGCGGCGCTAGGGATTCAAACCACCAAACTGCCAACCTTTTATGATGGATAAGCTCAGTGTCTTAGCCACTGAGCCACCATGTCCATATCCCTCTAAATTTATAAAATTCATCTATGCACACATGTCATTTCATTTCATTTCATTTATTAAATTTATACCCCGCCCTTCTCCAAACGGACTCAGGGCGGCGCACAGGAATATTAAAAATACATACAAAACCATATAAAATTTTTAAAAAACTTATTCAATGAAATCCTGCGCTAAAACCAAATTAAAATCCCCAAATTTAAAACTATCTAAAAGTCAGTTATGGAGGTTACTCTAGGCCGGCTAGATGGAACAAGTGTGTCTTTAGACACTTGCGGAAGAGGCAGAGGTGGGAGATGGTGCGAAGTTCAGGGGGTAAGTCGTTCCAAAGGGCTGGGCCCGCCACAGAGAAGGCTCTTCCCCTGGGTGTCACCAGTCGGCATTGTGCGGCCGATGGCACCCTGAGGAGGCCCTCTATGTGGGAACGTATCGGTCTAAGGGATGTATGGGGCAGGAGGTGGTCTCGCATATAACTAGGCCCTGAGCCATGGAGCGCTTTGAAGATGGTCGTCAGAACCTTGAAGCGCACCCGAAAGACCACAGGAAGCCAGTGCAGCTCGTGCAGGATTGGTGTTATGTGGGAGTGTCTAGGCGCTCCCGTAATCACCCACGCGGCTGCATTCTGGACTAACTGCAGCTTTCGAGTGCACCTCAAGGGAAGCCCCATGTAGAGAGCATTACAGTAGTCTAGTCTAGTCGAGTTTCATATATGAACTGTGCCAGGCAAGAAACATTTTTTCTTGTTTCACATACCTATAGCCACTTAAATTTCTTTGGTACAGATGATGATTAATACTCCCATCTCCACACTTCAGAGAATAGACTGACTTATGGGACACAGGGGAGGTTGTATAACATAAACAACTTTGTCCTCAAACAGAGAGCTCACTTTCAGTCTATCTAACCACATATGCACTTCTTCAATGATCCAGACAACATTTAGAATTAAATACAGAGTTATCATCTCTCTGTCTGGTTGTATGAGTTGCTTGATATATCTAGACATGCTACTTGTTTTTCATGATTGAAATGTGCACTTTTTTTGTGTTTACATACAGTCACTACTTATTGTATTACTTCCTCCTTTGGTTGCTTCTTTGAGTTTTTCTCTCTGCTCTTACTGAAAATTTGAGTAGGAGGATAGCATATCTCAAATATTGTTAGATATGATCTTGAAAAAACACTTTCACATGATAATTGTCAAAAATGTTGAGTAATTGGTTCTCCTGAAAAACAGAAATGTCTGTGAACAAGTTGATCAATATAGTAGCTCATTAAGCTCAGCCTTCAATTTTTAATGCATGTTCATTAACATTAATTTAAACATATTCCTTTTTAATTAAAGGTTTAGCAGCTAAATTAAAATAATGGGTCATGTCCATCCAATGTGCTGATATAATGCAGTTCATTACTTTTCCAAATTACTTGGGTACCAACGCTGATCCACTATCATTATATGGAAGAACAATGAAAACACAGTGTTAATACTGTGTTCTTATGATATGGTTATATTAAACATATTCCTATATTCCTTGGGTCTAGAAGCAGAAAAGGAAAATGTATTTAGCATACAATAAATAAATAAACAAATAAATCATTCATTCATTCAGTGTTTCCTGCAGAAATCATTCATTCGTTCATTCATTCATTCATTCATTCATTCATTCAGTGTTTCCTGCAGGACTAGAGAGCTTTGTTAGAGAAAAACTCCATATTGATGTGCTGGGATCTTGAATCAGGGATCCTGAACCATGGCTTCTTATTATATTCTTCAAGGCTGCTTTTAGTCAGAAGACAATTCTGCAGAGCCTTAATTTGATTCAAGGTTATTATATCATAAAGCACTTGTTCTCTGGTAGAAAATAATAGCTATGCTTAATTTTGATTGAATGTCACAATGAGTAATGAAGAAAAGCAAAGATGAATTTTTTTATGACATTCATATGGGGATAAAAGATAAGTGTGCTATATATCAACACTCATTAAAGCAGCCATTCCACTCCTTAAAAAGGAAACTTAGTTGGGGCATAGATATAGATGAACCCAAAGGTTTCTTCTGGAAATATCTCAAAGCATTTTAAAATGTAAAATCTTGGTTTCTTAACACCCTAGTTAACAGTTTCAATCCCATTAATATTTAAAAGTCTTCACTGGGTTGAATATTGATTAACTGTTTAATAGTTCCTGGATGTTTACCTTATCTATAAAAGTGAATACCTATTCCAGCCATATATTAACAGAAATAATATACAAGTTACTGTAGGAGATAACCAGGCTGAGCCTGAGGGTGGAGTCAAATGCATCATCAGTCTGGAATCCCCAGGCCCCTGAAAGAGATCTAAGTCCACACACACACTTGAAATCCATTGACTTTCACCTGGCGACTATTTGCCTTGACTATGAATATTTCAGATACTTGGGTAAAGTAAGTATGGAATAAACTTGCCGTGGTTTTGACCTATCTGGCTCCCATTTTCTTATACCTGCCTGACAGTTACCTTGTAAGAGACTGATCTGGTACTGTGTAGATATTTTCACTGAAGAAATAATATTGATATATGTAATTTGTAAAGCCATGGTATTATAGTTGGAAATCAAGATCATAATTCCACCAAAACTCAAATGTAAAATAATGCACCATCAATGTTCCTATAACTCTCACATCATCAACCATAGCAAAATATAGGCTCAACTGGTCAGGTGAAGAACTTCGTAAAATGATGGAAATATTAACAGTGTAAATAAAACTAAACTGCAGGGCTATGCAACTACTTATTTCTGACAAATAGATAATTCATTATAGTCATTACTCTAGAGCAGTGGTGTCCAAACTTTTTTCAAAGAGGGCCAGATTGGATAAAGTGAACATGGTGGAGGGCCGAACATTTTTCCGAACATTCTTTGAGCCATTACAATTAAATGCAAATAAATTATTTTATGCCAAGTTAATTGCAAATGACATACTTTTCATTTCATAACATTAAGATCAACTGACAGTTGAGTTTTCACAATGTATTGAAAATAAATTTTAAAAAAACTTACCTACCTTTCTCTCTTTCTCCCTCTCTCCATTTCTCTCGCTCTTTCTTTCTTTCTCTCTCTCTCTTTCTTTCTCTCTCTCTCTCTCTTTCTTCCTCTCTCTCTCTCTCTCCATTTCTCTCGCTCTTTCTCTTTCTTTCTCTCTTTTTCTCTTTCTTTCTGTCTCCCTCTCTCTCTCTTTCTCTCTCTTCCTCTCTCTCTCTCCATTTCTCTCTCTTTCTCTCTTTCTCTCTCTCTCTCTTTCCCTTTCTTTCTGTCTCTTTCTTTCTTTCTCTCTTTCTTTCTCTTTCCTTCTCTTTCTCTTTCTTTCTCTCTTTCTCTTTCTCTATTTCTCTCTGTCACTCTGTGTGTGTGTGTGTCTGTCTGTCTGTCTCTCACTCACTTAATCAGTCTCTATCTATCTGTCTCTCCCTCCCTCTCTCTGTCTCTCCCTGTCTCTGTGTGTGTCACTCTCTCTGATTCTCTCCCTCCCTCCGTCTCTCTGTATGTCTGTCTCTCCCTCTTTCCCCGTCTGTCTCCGATTCAATCCAATTCCGATTCATTCTCTATCTGTGTCTCTCTCCATCTCTCTCCCTCCCTCTCTTTCTCTCTGTCTCTGTCTGTCTCTCTGCCTTTCCCTCCCTCCCCTTCTGTCTCTCTCTTTGTCTGTCAGTCACTCCCTCGCCACTCGCAGCGGGCGAGGGAGCAGGCGGGGTGAGCACCCAAGGCTACCATCATCTTAAGCACCACCGAGGCTGTCGCCCGGCAGGGGCGTCAGGCAGGGAAGCCGGTCGCGTCTCCATTGCGGCTCCCTCCGCCAGGCACCACGGCTTACGTTCTGAGGCCGCGTGCCCATCTTCCCTGCCTGACGCCCCTGCCGGGCGACCTTGTGCGGTGGGAGCTGCACGTTCTGGGGCTGCGTGGCTGGGAGGAAGGTGAACGCGCCAAGCGGACGTTCTGGGGCCACACGTTCACCTCCCTCCCAGCTTCGCAGCCCCAGAACGTGCAGCGATGGAGGCGCGACTGGCTTCCCTGCCTGACGCCCCTGCCGGGCGATAGCCTCGGTGGTGCTTAAGATGATGGTAGCCTTGGGTGCTCACCCCGCCTGCTCCCTCGCCCGCTGCGGGGAGGCGTCCGTAACCTCCGTCCACCTCCCTCCCAGCCACACAGCCCCAGAGACAGAGGGAGGAAGGGAGGGCCACATTTACACAGAGCAGGGAGGGCTGTTGGAGGGCCGTATTAAACCGACCCCAGGGCCGCAAATGGCCCCCGGGCCTGACTTTGGACATGCCTGCTCTAGAGTGAGTAATACAACAGGAACAGTAAATGCATCACAGGACAATAGAGATGAATCATAGAGAGGCAATGGGATACAGGAAACAACGAATTCAACTTAGAACTGAGGAAAAATTTCCTGACAGAACAATTAATCAGTGGAACTGCTTGCCTCCAGAAGTTGTGAATGCCCCAACACTGCAAGTCTTTAAGAAGATGTTGGATAGCCATTTGTCTGAAATGGTATAGGGCTTCCTGCCTAGGCAGGGATTTGGACTAGATGACCTCCAAGATACCTTCCAACTCTGCTATTGTATTGTATAACTGCAATAGAGAGGAATGATAGAGCTGCATATAATTTAGACATAACATTGTCTTCTGCATTTTGTAAAAGTTGCTTGTTGACTGAGTTTTCCTTTAACAGAAGAGCTGTATGCTTAATGAGGACTGCAATCTGATAGTAAGCAGTTAACTGGAGACCAGTATGGTATAATGATTAGGATATTAGATTAAGAAAATTTAGACTTTTTTTCTCTCCCTCTCTTGTTTTCTCTTTCCCTCTCTATTTCACACATATACACACATACACACAAACAAACACACAGTGTATGGAAGCTCATGGAGTGACTTTGGCCATTCTTTCTCAGCAAAACCTCTTTCGGAAGAAGGTTGGGAATAAAATAAGAAAAGAGAACCTTTTTTTTGCCTCTACTTGAGTTCATGGAAAAGAAGATGAAGCACAAAATATAATCCAATGGCTAAATGTTAAACTCAGAAGGATTTGCTTTGAGTAGATGTTCTTGGACAGGTACAATTGCGCCTTTTGTCAGGGAAGACTTGTTGAACAGATGCTGACATCTGAAACCAGTGAAGATTTGAAGGAGCTGAAGTTCAGTTTTAAACATTTCTAGGAAGATTTTAACATTAAAAACAGCAATTATACAGTCCACTTAAATTTGTGGTTTTTTTTAAAATCTCATTAATACCAACAGATGACATTTTAAGGCATGTACTCGGCATTTTCTCTGAAATGATTGGACTTTAAAGAAGGGCTTATCTTTGGCTTGACTAGGAGATGATTGTTCACCAAGTGTGCATGGTTCTTTTTTAGTTTTTTGATGGAAAAACTCATATAAAAGGTTGTTCATTGACAAAAGCAGAATATTCAAAAGCTTTCTCTCTCTCCCTCTCCCTTCCCCCCCTCTCTCCCACACATGCACACACTTTCACTCCCATTCCCAGTCTTATTTCCCCATTCTGTTCAACACTACCCCTGCCCCACATGCTTCCTTTTCAGATCTCAGATGTTGCAAATAGGAATTGAAAAGCAATGTGCTTCAATGCACCTTGAAATCTGGCTTTGAAAATGACTGTGGCACTCCAAGACATGTTAAGCCTCTAGCTGCATCCTAATACACATTTAATATTCTCCACATTTAATTAAGTTGCTATGGCCTATTGTGTATTATAAGATTCCAAAATTCTATTGCTGAGTGGCACTAAGAAATGTTAAAATATGAAATTGGCTCATGCAAACAGGGTGCCTTTGAATCGGCCTGAAAAGAAAAAAAAAATGAGAAAGTAGAGGTGCCTTCCAGACAAGCTGGCAAAATTTATACATGAATCTTGGTTGTGTCCCTCCCTGAATTGTGCTTAGAAATGCTTTTAAAATATTCAATGATGCAAACTCAGAAATTCAGGCTGTTCCAAATTAAATTCTTCAGCGAATCTGGATGCATTTTTAGTCCTATCTCCTATAATCACTGGCCCAAGTTAATATTATTTTTTATTTCATCTTAAGAAATAAAAAGGTGGAGTCCGGGTGCAGTAACCACAGACAATTAAAACATGTATAATATAATCAACAGTTGTTTTTAAAAAAAGTCCAAAGCACTGCTTGCTGGAATAGTGCTGGTTTTGTTTGTCTCTTTGAAAAATCTGTGGAGTAAGGGCCATCTATACCTCCAGGGACAGAGTATTCCATAAAAGGGACCTAAAAAGGTCCATTGAGAAGGAAAAAGGGACCAAAAATGGTCCTACTGAAAAGGTCCATTGTTTGGGGGACTTCAACAGCCCTCACTAAACAACCAAGCTGATATGATTTCTGAAAGGCATTGTTCACCATAATTTGTACAATAGTTTATTTAACAGCAAATTATCTGTCTTATGACAGCTCTGTGGTATTTGAGAAAGTTCTAGGGAAAAAAGTGGAACAGGGAAAAAGGTTCTAGGGAAAAAAGTGGCCCTTCGCACAGTCACTCAAGCGCTTGTGACATCCCGGCTGGATTACTGTAACGCTCTCTACATGGGGCTCCCCTTGAGGTGCACTCGAAGGCTACAGTTAGTACAGAATGCGGCCGCGTGGGTGATTATGGGCGCCTCAAGGCAAGCCCACGTAACACCTCTCCTGCGCGAGTTGCACTGGCTGCCTGTGGCCTTTTGAGTGCGCTTCAAGGTGTTGACGACCATCTTTAAATCGCTCCATGGCTCGGGGCCTAGCTATATTCGAGACCGCCTCCTGCCCCATACATCCCTTCGTCCGATCCGCTCCCACAGAGAGGGTCTTCTCCGGGTGCCATCGGCTGGGCAATGCCGGTTGGCGACACCCAGGGGAAGGGCCTTCTCTGTGGCGGGCCCAGCCCTCTGGAACGACCTATCCCCTGACTATCTCGGACCTCCGCCTCTTCCGCCAATGTCTTAAGACGCATTTATTCCAACAAGCTGGCCTAGGATAGCCCCCCGTTTCTGACTTTTTAAACATAAATTATAATTTGGTAAGGTTTTAATATGGGTTTTAGCACGGGTTTAATTAATTTAATATATTTTAATTGATGTATATTGTATTTTGTGGTTTTAAATAATGCCTGTGCGCCGCCCTGGGTCCTAACAAGGAGAAGGGCGGGGTATAAATTCGATAAAATAAATAAATAAAATAACAATTTCATATGGTGAAGGATGGTTGTTATTGTTGAACGAATGAATGAATTGTTTCATTATAAAATTAGACAAACTAAATGTGGTTAACTTATATTTATTGTACTGTACCAAAGATCACGATGTTTTCAACAGACCTATCATTATCAAAAAAAAGTTTGCAGTATTTTTGATATATTGCTTGTGGATCACATCTACTTCATTAATGGTATCCTCTTTTCTTCACTACTTTTTTGGTAGTTGCACGCTAGCTGCGCTTGCAAGCAGCACATCTGGGCATGTGCAGAAGGTCCGTGATGATGTCTGGGTGGGTGGGCAGAACCACACACTGCCACCACTACCAGTTCACCCGAACCGGTGCAAACTGGCAGAATACTACCTCTGATCTACTTGTGTCATCAGATCCAATAGGAAAGGTATGTTGCAGGTCCCATCTGCTAAAGACTTCCATCTGATGGGACCGAGACAATGTGCCATTTCTGCTGGGGGCCCCACCCTTTGAATCTCATCCCTCTCTGGTGATATTAGCCCTATACCTGTTAAGTCTTTCAGAAGGCCCTGTAAATAGAGATGAGCCTGCATGACGGTAATGTTATGTTTAGATGGATGTTCTTTTCTTTTATAGCAATAGCACTTAAACTTATATATACTGCTTCTCAGTGCTTTACAGCCCTCTCTAAGTGGTTTACAGAGTCAGCATATTGCCCCCAAGAATTTGGGTCCTCATGTTACCCACTTCGGAAGGATGGAAGTCTGAGTCAACCTTGAGCCTGGTGAGATTTGAACTGCCAAATTGCCTAAAAGGCAGCCAGCAGAAGTAGCCTACAATACTGCACTCTAACCACTGCACCACCGCGGGGCTTTATCTTGCTTTTATTTATTTTTTAGTTTTAAATAGATGTGACATGGATTTATTGGTGGGGTCCTTGGTTTTAATTTATGATTGTAGGCCACCCATTCAATAGAATGGATGACCATATAAACTTGCTAAATAAACAAATAAACAAATAGAATACCTGATCATGATTACACAACTCCCAAATCCTTAAAAGTAGTGGTATCACTTGCTACCTTTCTAGTCTGAGTTAACGTAGGGTGGACTATACTGCCACGTTGATCATCTGGCTAAAGGGATGTGTAAAGTAATTGAACTCTAATTAAGAACATTACTTTATATTAATTAACAAATTATAGTTTTATAGCCCTTTTGTTAAATTATATTACGTTAGAATGTATTAGAAAATAATACAAGCAACTTAGACTATGTATGTAACTTAATTTTTTTTTTTAAGTTTTCATATCTGCAGTAGGGAGTGTTCTTCCTCTCATTAGTTTAGGCAAATTAATCAAGTAAAGGATTCACAAAGGCATTTTTCCTCCTTTGACAAAGCACAATATATATTGTTTCAGTTTGACAGGCAATGTTTTATACTACGTAATTTAGAACCAATTATTTAGGCTGCCTTTTCTACACTAAAAGCACACATTTTGTTATATAATCTCCCCCCCCCCCCGAAATATTCCATCAAACTAAATTATTGGATAGAAATTGAAGCCTGTGGCTTGTGGAAATGGAATAAGTAGAGATACTTATGTTTTAGAAGGAATAATAGAAAATCTGTGTAGAAAATTATGTGATATGAGAGACAGGCCTCAACTGAGCAGCATTTTTAAATAGTATTTTTAGACATTTCTTCAGCCTACTCTATAACAAGCCCTTATATTATGGAAAAGGGGTAAATGTTCCCCTGTTTATTGATTGGAACACAAATCGAGAGTTTTAAAAAAATTCCTAAACATTTGTATAATGTCGATATTTTTCTTTCAAAAGAACTGTTTTTCTGCATTTTGGGATTCAAAAATTTTTACTACCCGTTTTGTAGGTGTGGCTTGGTGGGCATGGCTTGGTGGGCATGGCAAGGAAGGATACTATAAAATCTCCATTCCCAGCCCACTCCAGGGGAAGGTTACTGCAAAATTCCCATTTCCTCCTGATCACCTGGGATTTGGGTGGCAGAGAATAGATGGGGGCAGGGCCAGTCAGAGGTGGTATTTACCAGTTCTCCAAACTACTCAAAACTTCTGCTACCGGTTCTCCAGAACTGGTCAGAACCTGCTGAATACCACCTCTGGTTTCAGGGACAATATGTTGTTTTGCTTAAGGAAAATAAATTTCAAACCCTTTGGATGAATGGAATCCAGATCTCTTAAGAGAGGTTTCTTTTTCTTTTCTTTTTTTTTTTGAAACAGAGTGAATATGAAAATTATACAGGTAACACTTGCTTAACAACCATTCATCTAGCAACCATTCAAAGTTACAATGATGCTTGGTGAAAGTACTAAGGGGTTCTTTGTTTGTTTGTTTGTTTGCAGGTTTCTGGCATTTTTTGCTAGTTTTAGCAAAAAAAAAACCACTCACATTCAATGAAGGGTTCACTTAATAATTGCAACATTCACATACAGATCACTGCAAAAAGGCTGGAAAATTTTTTCTGGTCACATGGCTGCCTCAACTTATGCACACAACAATTAATTTCAGGCTTAATTAAGGTCATAATTTGAGGCCTACTTTTAGTCCTTTGCTTGGTGAGGAGTCTAATAGAACTTTGCTGTTCTGCTCTCCTCTCTACCTGTTGGGTGCATGGGCTAGACAACAATCCCCAATCTTTTTGGCTTGGCACCCCCTCAGAGGGGAGAGGGGAACTGAGCCATGCAAATGGCAGGGCGATGTGCATGTGCATACAACTTGACTTGTGCAAGTTGAGCTGCGCATGCGTATACATGAACACTGGCCTGCCACTATTGCAAGTCAAGCTGTGTGCATATGCTTGTGTAGCCCAGTTGCAAATAGCCCTGGACTAGAATGTCTTGCATCCTCCTCCTCTAACTTTTCCAGTTGCTAAGATGGTAACTGTGTTTATTCAGCCTCATATAATTCCTGACTATTTTCTTCCTAAGGCTGACATTTCAACTGGAACAGTTTTTTCAGCATCAGATTTAGATGCAGAATCCTGAGCCTGGTCTATGACATGGGGAAGTGCCTTGGAAATAGCCAACAATTCATCAGACGATACCTATGGGTAGCTTACTGTATCCCCTGCTTCCTGCCACTGCCAGCTAGGTCCTTCTTTTCTATGTTGGCCAGGACTTCCTTTCACAAAAGAAGTACCTGGATAGCATATGAAAGAGTCCCATGATAAAGAGAGAGAGAGGAAGAGAGAGAGAGACCCACATGCAGTGGTGAGATTCAGCCGATATGCACTGGTTCAGTTGAACCGGTTGTTAAATTATACCTCCTGCTATCAAAAGATGTCAGAAATGCCATCATTAAACAGTGATCGCATGAGATTTTCCTTAACAACTGTGTTATTCGGCCATGGAATTACTTCTCCCAGTTAGGGTAATTAACAACCACCTGCATGCAGCCTTAGTTTTTAGTCTGAGGAGGTATATGCAACACCCAGCAATAAAAGTAGCCTAACATTATTGTAATAGAAGCTTTAACTCTTTGTATGTACCGTATAGTTTGGAGTATAAGATACATCAGAGTATAAGACACACCAAGCTTTTGAAGAGGCAAATTTAAAAAAAAATGTTTTTGCACTCTGCAGACCTCCCCAAAACAGCCAGTTTTTGGTGAAAACGGGCCCATTTTTTGTCCAAAAGGCATTAATAGCCTTTAGGAGGCCTATAGAGTGTTCTTGGGGGCTGGGGGGGGGGACAAAACTGAACAAAAAGTTGCCCGTTTTTCACTCATTTCTACTCTCCCCAGCACTCTGCAAGGTTCCTAAAGTGTATGCACAGCCATTTTGGTGAAGGGGCAGGGTTTTGGGAGGCAAAAAATGCTGTATTCAGTATATAAGATGCACCCAGATTTTCAGCCTCTTTTTTGAGGGAAAAAGGTGTGTCTTATACTCCAAAAAATATGGTAGGGGCAATGTCACGATGAATGTAAAACAGGAGCAGAGTGGGTGCCATGCTGTTAGAATGGTGCTTTGCTCATTTGCCTCCTTGACACATCCCTTTTTCAGAAGCCTCTGCCAGTCTGTATTAGGGCCTTGAGAACCTGTTACAGAAATAAAATGGTGTGATCCATCAAAATGACTTAGTAGTGGCACTGCTGGGCATCTAATTCATGAGAATCAGTCTCATTCGTTTTTACTGTCACCTTCCAAGATACCTTGGTCATCTGTTATTAACAAATGAATAATGAAATAAAAGGTTTATTCTAATGAAACTTTTTGATCGACATTGGAAGTTGGGAATATGTTGGCCGAGGAAAAAAAAAGAAACAAAAATTTAAAAGCTTTCAGAATGGAAGGTGTGTTTTTTCCCTACGGAATGAAAGAGCAGAAATAAAACAAAGAAAGAAAGAAAGAAAGAAAGAGAGAGAGAGAGAGAGAGAGAGAGAGAGAGAGAGAGAGAGAGAGAGAGAGAGAGAAAGAAAGAAAGAAAGAAAGAAAGAAAGAAAGAAAGAAAGAAAGAAAGAAAGAGAAAGCTGAAGCATGAAGATAAAAGGAAAAGGGACTGATCACAAACAGATAGGTGTGGCCAAAAATAGAAATAAAGGATGGAAAAAATAGGAGGCCAAATGATAGGGAACAGTTGGCTGAGCTGCTAAAGATGAAGTGGCAAAAAAGACCAAGCAAATTCTTCATGGTGGCAGAAATCAAGGAGAAATGAGAAATGGTCCCTTCCAACTGTGTTAATCTGTAAAATCTGTAAAATCTTGTAATAGTTCAGTTTATAAGGGAATTTAAAGCTTCTATTTTCAGTGGGCAAGCATTTGTAGGCATTTTAAGAACTGCAGCTTTTAAACAAGAAATCTAAACAGGCTTTCACACTGTGGGCAAAAGCCAGGGATGAGAATTATTCAGAGAGCTTTAAATTACACCAAGTTGTGATAGGCTACATCTAAGTTGCATGATTCAAAATGCTTATACTAGCTGCTGTGGCCTAGAGGTGGAACTATCGCCTCCCAATCAGGAGGTTGTGAGTTCAATCCTGGTTAGAGGCAGATGTAGGGTCTCCTGCTTGGGCAGGGGGTTGAACTAGATGACCTGCAAGGTCCCTTCCAACTCTGTTAATCTGTTAAATAAGGAATCAGATAATATAGAGAAAATTCACATAGAGATACAGATATATTAAGGAAAGAAGAATGCAAAATGCTCATGTTCTTTTCAAAGTGTATGTTATATATTTGCTGTAAAATAAAGAAACTTAAAAAGAAAAGAAACAGAAAAGAAAAATAAAAGAATGAATTTAAAAAGGGCAGATATATATCATCACATTAAAAGAAAACAGCTCAGTTTCCAACATGTCATTTAGGCATGATCTAAATGACATAAAGCAATATTAATTCACTCTTTTGATTATGTCACTAGAAAGCTGATTCTTAAACAGGGAGCAAAGACATATCATTAATCCAAGACTTTAAAATAGGTGAAACTTTCTTTCCACTCAAAAAGAACAATGTTTTTCGCTAAGCTTCATGCTCAATAGGTTCATAATTATTCATGTAATGATAGATTCCAAATGTTTGGTATATAATTGAGACTCACATTCACATCTTTAAATCATGCTACCTTTCCATAAATCATATTAACGAGCTTATTGAAATTCAATCAAAATAAGATAATGGGGCAAGAATTTGTCCTCTTTATCATTTATTTTCCAGCATAAAATAGTTGACAGCTTACCTTTTTTAAACATTTTCTAAGATATTCAATACATGTGAAAGAACCCCATTTCACACTCAGAAGAAACTTTTTTGATATTTTAAGATATTTAATCATTACTTTATATATATATTTTAAAGTTCTTATAAATAATTAATACCCACTTTAACAATAGTGTTTAATTGTCTACAAAAACATTGCGGATTTGGCATAGTCTAGAAAGCATTTCAATGCTTGATAGTACCTAGTGAGTTTTATATGCTGCTAATGCGACCCAATTGTGAAATCAAAATATTATTTTAAATGTCTAGATTGGCATTAGACTGTTTTATACAATTCTCTTGGGAGTACCCAAAATAGTTTTAAAAATTGGCAATTAGCCGATCTAAAGAATTAGCACCCTATTAGCTATGAATTTACAAAAATGAGGGAGATTTTCCTGCAATGTTGTTTGCCATGTGGATAAGGATTAGAATTATACTTTTGTCCTAAAACCTTTTACTGCAGCCTTTAATGCCAGAAATATAACTCAGATTTATTAGCCTGTTTTAGATTGTACTAAACCAACTTCTACAATCAGTTCTAAGTCCCTATGAGCTGTCAAGCAACTGTTCAAGAAACAAATTCCTAAATTGGTATATTTTAGTTTCTTGTGCTAGATGTTTCAACCATCAAAGTGTAATTCTGAGTCTATCTATGAATATCTAAGTATTTATCAAGGATAGTATAATGTATGAATATATTTGTAAATATTTGTCTTTTAAAAAAGAAGTTAAAGTCAGATTGTCTTCTTGAAAACTCTCCCAGCCCTATTGAAGAAATTATTAAGGATCTAATTTAATTTTAAAATCTGATGACAATCATGGTACTAAATGTGCCTACATAAACATGGTTGCTTTCTTGGTTTTAGAAAAAATGCCACTGTATTTTCAAAATTAGCTGGAGGAAATGCCATGAGGTCCTAGAGAAATAAGTCCAAATTCCATTCTTCTTAATAAATCTCATGCAAAGAATAGGTCATCTGTCATACACATAAAAAAGATTTGTGTTATATAAAGTAGGAGTTCTGAAAAATAAGAATAACATTTTAAATTATATTTTAACTAGAGGTTTCGCTACCAGGCTAGAAATAGGAACCCCATTTTTTCTACTCCTGCCTTAGGCATGAAGCCAGCTGAGTGACTTTGGGCCAGTCATTTTCTTTCATGGAAAAAAAAGGACTTGGCTTGGCAATCACCAGGAGTCAACATTGACTCAAAGGCACTTACACATGCCCACACAAAAATCCCATTAACAAGCTTGCTTGCTTCCTCCTATAGATCAGTTCTTATCTATTATCTTCTTAGAATTTTCTCAAAGGCAAGAACTCCTAAAAGTAATCCTACTGATTCAGAGTAAATGAATCCCCTTCTCTTTTCGATGCCCACTGGTTTTAAATAGTTTTCCCATCACTTCTCATAGGAAGCGTAAGTGGCTAACTTAGCAGGAAAAGAATGGAGGAAATATGACATATGATAGATGAGACCGGAAAGCTCAGTGTCTATTCAGGATGCAAGGAAGGGCAATTAAACTTTTGAATTATTGAGGTATTGGGGGTGTCAGTATTTAGAAGTGCCCTCTCCTATACCAATATTTTGTACAGTCATTGGGCCCTGACACATAATTGTCATCAAAAACATTCAGAACAATATACTTGAGCATGTCAAATGCATATGCTAGGATAAATATTTTCCACTTCCTATATTTTTATGCACCTTTTAAAAAAACCACTCAACTCCTCCTTCTTGATACATACAAAGGATCTTTGATGGCTTGTATGATGTAATTTTTATTTTTAGGCATTATAAATACTTGTTGTTAAAGTACAGGAACTGTGTGCTAAAAAGAAGCAGTAATTGTAATTCCTTCATGTCTCTTCACTTCACAAGATAGTCATGCAGAGTATCCTATTATTATGGGCATGTAGGAAGTCACCAGTGGTGGGTTTCAAATTTTTTAGAACCTACTCTGTAGGTGTGGCCTATTTTGTGGGCGTGGCTTGGCAGTCATGTGACAGGGTGGGAGTGGCCACCTTTTAAAATGTGGTGAAACTCATTTAACAACGCTCTTGCTTAGCAACCAAAATTTTGGATTCAATTGTGATGATAAATTCTTTCTTTCTTTCTTTCTTTCTTTCTTTCTTTCTTTCTTTCTTTCTTTCTTTCTTTCTTTCTTTCTTTCTTTCTTTCTTCCTTCCTTCCTTTCCTTCCTTCCTTCCTTCCTTCCTTCCTTCCTTCCTTCCTTTCCTTTCCTTCCCATTGGGTCACTGGCAGCGGCGGGCCAGATTTACTTCCAGGTACGCCGGTGGAACCCCCTCTCACCGGTTCTCGAAATTTCACCAACCGGTTCTCGCGAGTAGGTGCGAGCCTGCAGAAACCCACCACTGGAAGTCATCCAGTACCACAACTAATATACTCATGAATCAAACTTGCCTCATTAAAATCAATGCTCCTGTTTACTTTAGGGAATCTTTGTAAATAAAATAAGATGGATGTTGGATGGGGGCTGTTTGTTTGTTTTGGTATGTTACTGCTCACATTAATAATTTTTCACATGGATAATATTTATGCAATCCCACATCTCCAAACCAGAATCACCGTAGCAAAGGCATGTTTTGGGATCAGAGTTAAACGAGCATAAAATGGAAGAAAAGGAAATAAAATCACTTTCTGTGATTCCCAATGTACAGTGTTAAAATGTCATGAAATACAATAATATTCCAAATGTATTTGGGCGGAAAAGAACCCAATAAATAAACATGGTTTTTTTTAATGAAGTATAAAGAGCATTAAAGATCCATGTAAGACAAGACAGAAGACAATCCCTCTTGAGAACTAATTATGACAGAATTGTCATGTATAAGACCTCTAACATTCATACCTCGCTAGGTTGTATGAAAATGCCATTTGAATTCACAAGCATAATAAGAGAGTTGGAAGGGACCTATGAGGTCTTCTAGTCTAACCCCCTACTTAATCAGGAAACCCTATACCATTTCAGACAAATGATTGTCCAATCTCTACTTAAAAACCTCCAGTGATGGAGCACCTACAATCTCTGTAGGCAAGTCATTTCACTGATAATTATTTTGATTTCCCCCCAAACATTTCTTCAGGCAAGATTGGTGATGAAAAAGGATATACCCACCATCCCTAAAAAATAGTTTTATAGTCTTACCTTAGTTTCCAGCTGATTTTGACTGATTAAAGAAAATACAGGGTCAAACCCAGTTAATGTGTCAATGGGAAACCACAAGAAAATTCCTAGACTCTAAACTAACAAGGGAAAGATAATGGCATTGTTCCCAAAATATTTGCAGTTCATGAATAACCTGAGATCATCCTTAATTTAAAAGGAATTCTACTGTGTCATAGCTCTGGGGTCTCTATTGTTACCCAGTAGAAATATTAAAAAGGAAAAGAAAAGGATGTTGCTGTACATACTACTTCAGCTGGATTTTAATATCTGCCTTAAATACAGAAGGAAGGCCCATTATTTTATGTTGACATTTCAAATTGTTTGAAATAAAATTGCATACTTGATTCCTAGTGGGTGATGAAATATGCCAAGAAAGAAGCATTAGAAGGACCAGAGGCAAAACACTATTAAATTAACATTAAATAATATGGAACTGCTTGCACAATTGCAAGTGAAATTATCCAGTTTAGGTAGAAGGGATGAAATTATGGTGTGAGCATTTCATCTAATATTCTAAGTTTGTCTTCGTCAACTTCTTGTAAACAAGCGGGGAGGACTGTTATGAAGGAAATCTATGCACTGTGATGCTTTATTCTAACTATGCTGCATGTTTTGTAGAGCGGTGATGGAAGAAAAACAGAGAGTGTTATTCTCCAAAGCACCTGAAGGCAGAATAAGAAGCAATGGATGGAAACTAATCAAAGAAGAGCCAAAGAAGAGTCTGATTCTTAGAATATTCAATTATGGAACGGTTTACCTTCGGAAGTTGTGGGTGCTCCATCACCAGTGCTACCAACAGAGCTTCACTGTTTTATTTGGTTTTTTAGGCTCATCAAACATTGTAAATATTTTGCTATGAACATCTTTAACTCTTTTATAGATTCCTAGATATATTTTTTTTTAAAGAGATCTCTCCCTGAGAAATGTAGAAGGCAACATTTAGTTAAGCACAATTGTCATGCCTGTAATTTACTTAGATTACCTCATAGATGAATCATTAGCATTGTAATGCTACATGCACTTCATTGAAGGTAAGTCCTGGTGAATTTAGTGACATGGTCTTCTGAACAGATATGTGTAGCCTAGTGTTAAAAAAGGGGGTATTAGCCAAAATTAATACTGAATAGAAGTTTGTACCACCCAGAAGATTCAGTGTGGAGTGAAGAGTGCATTTTTGTCTTAGACTGGAAACTTTGGAAACTGTCTCATTCAACTTTGGGTTAAAATCCAAATCCAATTTCTTCCCATATTTTTCAGAGTATAAGACGCACTCAGGTTTTGAAGAGGCAATTTTTTTTAAAGTAGGTAGGTAGATAGAGGGATAGGGAGAGAGAGAGAGAAAAATACAGTAGGTAGGTAAGTAGGGAGAGAGAGAGCGTGTAGATAGATAAGCAGGTAGAGGGATAGAGAGAGAGAAATAGAGAGAGAGAGAGAGAAATACAGTAGATAGGGAGAGGGAGAGAGTAGGTAGGTAGGTATATAGAGGGGGGGAGAAATATAGTAGATAGGTAGAGAGAGAGAGAGAGAGTGAAGATAGGTAGGTAGAGGGATAGAGAGAGAGAAATAGAAAGAGAGAGAAATACAGTAGATAGGTAAGTAGAGAGAGGGAGAGTAGGTAGGTAGGTAGGTAGATGTTTCCAGGTGTATTTACCCATGTGCGGGAGAAGGAAATCACTGACCACCTTTGGAACAAATCTTTGTTTCTGCAAGCACAGTACTTGACCAACGTAATTCTTATCAATCACTCTAACTAAACAGCTTTCCAAAAGCGGGGGGAAAAACCCTTTTTGCACTGTGCAAACCTTCCCCAAATGGCCCGTTTTTCACGAAAATGGGCCCGTTTTTTTCCAAATAAAAGGCATGAATAGCCTTGGGGAGGGCTTGCAGAGTGCTCCTGGGGGGCTGGGGGGGGAACGAGGAAGAACGGCCCATTTCTTCGTGAAAATGGGCCATTTTTTGGTCAAAAAATAGTATGCATAGCCTTATGGAGGCTTATAGAGTGCTGCTGGGGTCATGGGGGGGGGGGCAAAATGCCCTGTTTTTTGCTCATTTCTGCCCTCCCCAGCCCCCAGGACCTCTCTGGAAGCCTCCATAAGGGTATGCGCATGGCCATTTTGGTGAAGGGGGTGGGGTTTCAGGAGGCAAAAAATGCTGTATTTGATGTATAAGATGCACCCAAATTTTCAGCCTCTTTTTAGAGGAAAAAAGGTGCGTCTTATACTCTGAAAAATACGGTAATTTGGAGGTTCAAACCTTTGCAATTCTTACTGGAAATGGCCAAAAGCACTCAAATTTCATGCAAAGAAGTTAGCAATGTGAAACTTTTATTTTATATTTACTTTCTCAGGAACCGTCCATAACTTATTCTCAGGGCTTACTCATGCTGCCTGGTTGCCCCATCATCAGAATGGGTCGGCAATCATTTTAGAGGGCAGGAGTGGATGATTCTGTAGTCATCTACATCTATTGCAAATGTGACTGCTGGGGTCATTTTCCCACTTCAGTCGTAAAGTTCTTTTCCCTCTATGCCACCTGAAACACACCTGCCCATTTGAGCTGATAAAGATAGTTCTAGAAGACGCCAGAGACCAAAAGGGCAGTGAGAAACTTTTTTTTTAAGTTGTATTTTAACAACTGGCGCCTGGTACGCCAGTTGCGCCCCCTATTGGATCGGGACGCCCTTCGCACAGTCACTCATGCTCTCGTGACATCCCGACTGGATTATTGCAACTCTCTCTACATGGGGCTCCCCTTGAGGTGTACCCGGAGGCTTCAGTTGGTCCAGAATGCAGCCGCGCGAGCAATTATGGGCACCTCTAGGTTTGCCCATGTAACACCGCTGTTGCGCGAGCTGCACTGGCTACCTGTCGTCTTCCGGGTGCGCTTCAAGGTGTTAGTTACCATCTTCAAAGCGCTCCATGGCTCGGGACCTAGCTACCTGCGGGATCGGATCCTGCCCCATACATCCTCACGGCCGATTCGCTCCCACAGAGAGGGACTTCTCCGGGTGCCGTCCACTAGACTTTGTCAGCGGGCGACGCCCAGGGGAAGGGCCTTCTCTGTGGCGGGCCCAGCCCTCTGGAATGACCTTCCCCCCGATATCAGGACAACCACGGACCTCCGCTCCTTCCGCTTAAAATTAAAGACGCACTTTTTTCGTCTGGCCGGCCTTGGGTAGTCTCTTTTTAGGTCAGGGTTTTTTAGGGGTAATTTTTAGTTTAGTTATGGGTTTTAGCGCAGGATTTATTTAATTTATTTTTAACTTTGTATTTTGTATTTGTTTGTGGTCTATTTGTATTTTTAATTGCCTGTGCCCCGCCTCGAGTCCCCTTGGGGAGAGAGAGCGGGATAGAAATTAAAATTATTATTATTATTATTATTATTATTATTATGTGATTTTTGTATGTTATCAAATCAATTTTACCTGGCAAACACTCATATAAACAAACCCATGTATGTCCAATAAGAAGGCAAGTTATTGGCGAGTATTTTCTTGAAGTCAGGGGCATCCCCACAAAGGAATGGAAGTGAGTCAGTGACATAATGATGACATAGTAACCTGTTGTTCAGAATGAATATTTTGCAAGCGTAGCCAAAGTGTTTCAGCCAAAGGAGAATACAGTATTCTTCAATTGGCTTAGAGTCAAGTTGGCATAAAGAAGTAAAGCAGCTGAAACAGTAAACTGGATATGCCCTCAGTCTCCTGTTGATCTTTAACTTCTCTAGATAAAAAGCTTGGTGAATATGCTTCTTCTTTTCAGATTTTTTGCTTGTTGTATCCCACTGAGTCACCAACAAAGTTCATGATAAGTGCATTACATTAACTGAAATGTCTATAGGTTGCAGTGAAATGCTTGTAATCAAAAACTGGTACATATAACATATTTGATAGCAACATCCATTTCCCCCCAAGATTTCCAATTTTGATTGGAAAAATTGTGCAAAAACATTTGGCAGTTAATTAACAATTAATTTTAGTTTAGACTAATTGTCTGTGGTGGTACAGTGGTTAGAGTGCAGTACTTCAGGCTGCAGTACTGCAGGCTAGTTCAAATTTCACCCGCTCAAGGTTGACTCAGTGTTCAATCCTTCCAAGATGGGTAAAATAAGGACCCAGATTGTTGGGGGGCTATAGACTGATTCTGTAAACTGCTTAGAGAGAGCTGTAAAACCACTATGAAGTGGTATATAAGTTTAAATGCTGTTGTAATTGCTATTTCCAAAACTTCTAAAACTGTGCGGCTTCTGACACTGTTGTAAACTGTCAGGTAAAATAGTGAAAAACTAACACATCTTTCCTTGACTTAATGGTATTTAAAAGTGTAGGAAATAGCATTGGCTGAAAATTAACAGAACAGCAAATGGTCTTGAAGAATCATTTACATAAGGATTGTTTTATACACATATAATAGTTATATTTGTGAAGACATTCTTAAGAATATTTCCCTCTGTGTAAAAGTACTTTTATGCAACAATACTGAACATGGATAATTATAATGTTATACATAGTTTCCTTTTGATTATGAATGTACTTTTATATACACCCACACTATATGGAGTGGGGAGTTTGATTTATTTTCCTTTATGAATATTTTTATTCATTTTTCTCTATTAATCCTCAGAACTTGGGTTTAAATAAAAATATTTAAATATATTTAAAATGTAAGTTTCAGAAATAGTCAAACTAAGAATTGATTTATATTCATGAATATATTAGATATCTTTTGAGTCTTTTTTGAATCAGTGTGATTTGGTCCTGGAGATAAAGAAAGAATATTCAAAAGAAACATGTGTCATTTATTCACTTAATTTTCATGTTTTATCCTCCTTTAAGTAAAGTCAAAAGGGTTGAGAATTTTTAAATTGTTTTAAATGTTATTCATAACCATTGATTGTGTCAAACAAATGGCATTTTTAAAAATGTGATACCTATATATTCATATACACCTAATTTATTATAACAAAGTGATATTTTGGCATCGTTCTGAAAACAATGTGCAATCACATGGACAACAGAGTTAGAACTTTTTAAAACATTCAGCTTTACAAGTAGATTTTTTCTCAATCTGTATGCAGAAATTTAAGATAAAATGAATCTCTAAGCAAACTTAAATAAAGACATGTTCATCTGAAATGACTGCTTGAGACCTGAATGCAGCTTCAGGGATAAACAATCTAATGTTTTACCTCATCACATCTGGGTTAAAAAGAAACATACACTAGTACAGTGATGGCTAAACATTTTGCCGTTGCATGCCAAAAGCGTGCCAGCATAGCCATAATGCAATGGGCACTTGACCCCCCCCCCATGCATGCGTGTGAGAGTCCCCCATGTCCACCCTGCTCCAACGCATGTGCACATGACCCTCATACGTGTGTACATGATCCTCATGCATGCACACTCAACACCCCCACCCTCATCCCCATCCATGCATGCAGGGCAGAGACCTGAAAGCCTGTTGGGGAGCGGGAGGCACACATGCATGCACAGTGGAGCTGAGCTGGTGCAACCGCTCACATATCCGCAGAGATGGCTCAGCATGCCACCTGTGGCACACGTGCTATAGGTTCACCCTCACAGCACTAGTTCATAGGTTCATTAATATATGAAAATGGTTATTAATAGAGATGGGTATGGGATGGAAACAGCATTGGTTGCACTTTTGGGTGATCTCTGAGGAGGACAGAATGGGGGTTGTGCATTCATCTTTGCCTTACTTAAACTTTCTGTGGCTTGTAATATAATCAATATGGTATCTTTCTGAATTACCTCAGAGGTTTGGTGTGGGCAGCAGTATTGTGCTGCTTCACCTCCTTCCTTCAGAGTTCATTCCAGTTGGTGGTAGTTGGGGAGGAGAGATCCCAATCCTCAGTTTCTATTATGTGGGATGCTATAGGTTCGCTAATCTGTCCTGTTCTACAGTATTTAATAGTTACTTGAAAGTGCTAGGTGAGCTCACCCATTGCCATTGGGTGAGTTATCATCAATATGCTAATAATGCCCAATTGTATGTCTCTGCCCCAACAAATTAAGCAATGCTGCAAATGTCTTATCATAGGGCATGGAGGCTTTAAGTTTCTGAATGGAGAACAACAAGTTTTGTCTGAATTCTGGCTGAGTGAGTATCTTTGGGTTTGGTGGTGTTCTTGCCCTAGGATAATGCTATCTTTAGTGTTGGATGGGGTGGCACTGCTTCAGACAGACCATATGTGCAATCTGAAGGTCCTCCTGGACTCATGATGCAAACAGCAGATGGCATTTGGGGTGAGGAAGGCCTTTAATGAATACAAAAAATATTGATGCCTTTGAATTTGATATTGGAGAAGGCTCCTGAGAAAACCATGGAGAACCAAGAAAATAAACCAATGGATCACTGAACAAATCAAAATCAAATTAAGCTTTAACCACAAATGACCAGGTTTAAATTATCCAACTTTGGACACATTTTGTGAAGACCGAGTTCTCTGGAAAAGATGAGAATTGTGGGAGGAGAAAGAAGAAGGTGGATAGACTCATTTACAGTAGGTGATGGGTGCCCTTTTGAAAGATCTGAAGGACCAGGTTAGGGACAGATTATCTTGGAGAAAAATCTATCTCTGTGGTCACTAAGAGTTGACAATGACTTGATAGTACAAAATCATTTACCTAACAAAATATTTTCTTTGGCTTATAGCTGTGTTTTTTATTGTATACATTTGTGCCTCTTTATTTTACTTAAATGTTTTCTGAAATAATTATTTAAGCTCCCTAGAAAACTACAGTATTATTTATTCAGTAATGACTTTCCACAGGTTTTCCCAAATGACATTTTTCCAAGGACCAAAGCTACAACTTTCTATTAGAAAAAGACATGGTCTTCCATTAAATTATTGAAAGAGTATAGAAATGTATGAAACAATGATCTGCCCAAGAGACCTAAGTAGTACAATGCTATGGTAAACAGACAATATGAAATTGCAACTTGGGATAATCACTGTGTAATGGCATGAAAGTAGATAAATTGTGAATGTGCAGATGTGAAGGGTCCATGGGAAATGTTCTACTGAATCCTGTTTTGCATAATTGAAAATTCATTGCCCTCTAATATAGTCCCTCCATCTGCATTTATTAAAGTTTAGCATCTTATGTCATAAAGCTGAAAATGCTCATCCATCAACACAGCACTAAGTTTTATGGATAAATTAGGATGCCCAAATAAACGTTGAATTTTTTTTAATTTTTTTTTAAGAAAAGCTCTGCCTAAACTTTCACGAATACTTAAGAAGATGTGATATTTTTTTACAGATTTTTCAGTTACAATCTGGTTGTAACACATTCTGATTCAATTATCCCCTCCACCCCACCTCCCACCCCGTCTGCAGTGTCTGGGAAGACTTAATAGTATCCATTTTTAAAATACATCCTCTAATACAGTATGCAATTAAAACTAATATTATAAATTACTGCAAAGTGTTCAGTCTAATAATATTAATCTTTATAATACACATGAGAATTCTTTGTTAAGATATCTCAAGTGTAATGAAATCTCACTGAACCAACATCTAATTATGTAAGTAGTATTTCATTAGAAGCAGAATGGTATAAACTTTGGTCTCCAAGTTTACTCATTTTCAAGTTTCTCCATTCCCTCTTGGAATGATCTGAAACAATTGATCCTTGCAATTTCCTCAGCATCACCAAGTTCAAAACCTTAATGTCTTCTGGGAATAACAGCAACATTTTCAAGGCTAGACTATAAAAGGAGTAGGGAGGGACTATCTATTCCCATTTCAAAAATAAGCAAGACAGCTAATGGGAGAGAGGAGATATCTTAATCATAAACAACTATTCCAATTTCTACATCTGAGAAAAAGACAAGATGAATGTGGAAAAATAGGATTAATATTTTTGGCACCATGTGAGAGTGGGTTATATTTGCCTCAAATTTGGCAAAGCAATAAATATATCAAATGATTTGAGATACCGCTGCCCAAATTAATTTAAAGATTTAATCTGGAATTACGATTAGAATGAAAAAAGTTTCAACTTGCTTGTAGTTCATGTCAGCTAATATCTCAGCAGCTCTACTTCTGAGTCATGTTCATTTCTGAAACATCTTCAGAGCTCAACATGCATCAGATTGCAATTATGAGATATTACTAGGATACAATCTGAGATCATCCATGGCATGGATAAGATGAGCCAAAAAGTCACAAAAAGTATATGAAAACATTGGAATGAAGCCCACAAAATCTTCATCTTTGTTGGCCGATGTTAAAAGGCAGAGAAAGACCTACCGGGAAGAAGCCAGTTGGCCCAGGAGTTGGGAATGTGTGTGTGTGTGTGTGTTAGGTTTTTGAGTTGATAAATAATACTTGTCTCTCTCACACACACACATATATATACCATATACATATACATAATACATACATACATACATACATACATACATACATACATACATACATACATATATGCAGATAGATATTTTTCCCTTTTTTTTGGCTGGATTTTGTTATTTTACTCCACTGAATTGGATTAAAGTAAAGAAGAACCTGAAGACTTTTATGTTTTCCTTTTTATTTTATTTTTCTCTTTTTCTCTTTCCCTTTTTAAACAACTGGAACCAATTGGATTAGGGCATACAAGAGCCGGGAGGTTTTTACTTTTCTTTTCTTTTTTCTCTCTTTCTCCTTTTCTTGTTTTATGGTTACTTGGGATTATAAAAAAATAAGACCTCCCTGAAAAAGAAGCCCTAGACATTTTTTGGGAGGGTCAAAACAAAATAAGACCCAGTCTTATTTTCAGGGAAACATGGTATTCCCCCTATTTCTTGTTTCTGCCTCTGTTCTAGCTCCTAGTAAAGCCAATCTTGTGTTACAAAACATTCTCTCCATCCATCATCTCTTTTTTTTTGACTTGGCAAATCAGAAGATCATTCTTGAAATATAAGAGGCAACCATTTTCATTTGTATTCAGACAGATTCAACATCATGAAAAGCATGAGTTCAGAGAGAGCAAAAACTACAACCTAGGCTTTTTAGGATGATTTGCATTGTATTGCAGAGAAGGAAGTAAACCGACAAGAAAAACAGTTCCCAGCTCCTATTTCATAATAATGGTGAACAGCAGTTCCTTTCATATTTCTGCTCTGTAGGACATCAACACTCATGAGACAGCCGATGATGAGGGGAACAACTTGATTTGAGACTTGACATGCCCCTCAAAAGGAATTTTGCTTGCTAGAATATGTCAAAGACTACTATATTTTAAATTTATCTCAAACTAGTCCCCTTTCATTCCACTTAATTATGCCATCTTGAGGGCAGCCTGACCTAAGGTTTTCCCTCATGAACAAAAAGGTGCTAGATTTGGTAATCTTAAAAACTCCCCCGCTCGTCTCTTATTCTGCTCACAAAAAATATAGAAACAATTTATAAAGGCATTATTATGGGTTATGGATATGTTCCTTCCTCGCCTCTTAGCTATTAACATTTTCTCTTTTCCATTATTGAAAAACACTGGAGAGGGAGAAGAGAGAGATTTTTCTTTTAGCTTTGTTTAAAAACTTGGAATGAAATATTCATATTGCCTTTTTTTTGAAATTCCTCAAAACTGTGCCCATTATAATCACAGCTTGGACAATATTATGCAATACCCTTCAAAATATTATTTTGTAGGTTTCAGGAAATGGTAGGTAGTCTTGAAAACAATCCCCCTTGGGATTTGGTTTATCACTTATTGAGCTATGTCTACTGTAGTGTTCATGACAGACTTAAGAAACTGAAAATATATAAATATTTTCATAAATAAAATATTTTAAATATGAAGATGGCATAGAAAAATTCTCAAGACAACTCATAAAACTCTGGAGTATTTTGAGCTAGACATATCTCCATTTGAACTTATATAAACTAATATGCATGCAAGAAAGGAAAATATTTTAAATGAAATTATTTATATATTTTTATTTAATTATCAGAAACAAGTGTTTCTGATAAAAATCATTTATAAGAAAGACTCAAGAAAACAGTTTAAGATTAGTGCTATACCCAAACCACTTTGATAACTTATACAGTGGTACCTCGGTTCACGAATGCTTCTGTTCACGAACAACTCGGTTCACGAACAGAAAGGTTCATCAAAATATGCTCCGGTTCACCAACTCCGCTTCGGTTCACGAACAGGAGCCGCAGCCATTTTAATGCTATTTCCTGGCTGTCACATGGTTGTGACTTCCTGTAGGAAGATCGTGGAGAGAAAAAGACACAGAAAAAAGTACACTGTGAGTACTTTCAGTGACTTTTTTTTATTTTTCCCTATGGGAAACTGTGCCTCGGTTCACGACCAATTCGGTTCGCGACCAGAGTCAGGTCACGAATTAAGTTCGTGACCGAGGTACCACTGTATATTATTTTCATAATGCTTGTTTTGTATACCTACGAAGTTTGTGGCTGGTCATTTTTTACAGAAGTTGAGTCTTTCCCGTGTGCTTTTTAAGTTCATAACAAAGAGAACACAGAATAATTCTCACTGGAAGACATCACCTGTACCTCTTCTTCCTAGTTCAGTAAAGCAGAGTTGTGAAACAAGAGTCCTGTTTTTAGGAATCTGATGTTGTTTTCTCAATTCATCTCAAGAGTATAGGCTTTAAAAAAGAAACAGAAAGAAAGAAATGAAAAGAAAACTTTTGTTAAAATACACATATGCACCAGGGGAATAGATGGCTCAACAATAAAGCGTAAACCTAGAAACTGAATGAGAAAAATGAATTGGTAGGAACCGGGGCCTGCTTGATTGAAATGCTCCTTTTGTATACTACATTTCAAACAGAACTCTGGAACAAACATTGGGGATTACCCCATCAAAAGCCTTCATCTGAACAGAAACTTTCATGATCACATTTAAGACCATATTTATATTTCTAACATCAAAGGCAGTAAAGACGCCCTGCTTCAAAATTACAGAGGTAGCATGGCTTAAGTCCTCACTGGCTAAAACAAATATCACGCTTTAACAAGACTCACCAATGAAGATATACAAAAAAAAAGGAAAGGAGTACATATATATATATTATTAAAGAAAGATAGGAACAACTACAAGATTTTCTTAGTTCATATCTTGGACAAAAATTGGAATTAGTTATCCAAAGTAACCATAGTAGGTCTTTTCAAAAATAGTAACCTTCCATTCTATTTTCTAAATAATATCCTTAACAACGATCAGTGCAGTGGTGGGTTCCTACCAGTGGTGGGTTCCAGATCCCGTTGCAACCAGTATGCTGCAACAGGGACTGGTGTCCACCACGTGCATGCGTGCAGCACACGCACAATGCACGCATGCAAACTTACCACAAGCGAAACTCCAGCTGCTCGGTGGAGCGTCGTGCAGGCGCCATACGCTCCGTGCACGTGTGCGAAAGCCCCAATTGACTCAAATACAGATAAGGAGGACGGGCAGATAGGTGGGCCCTCCGGAGCAGCATCCACCTCCCAGCAGGCACCAGTACGCCCATACTGAGGCGTACCAGTCATATCCCACCACTGGTTCCTACCGGTTTGGACCAGTGTGGGCGAACCAGTAGCAGCTTGGTGTCCTGGGTCGCTGGAATTGGCAGCGACCCAGACCTGCCATGCCCCTGGACTGGTTCAAGAAAGAAAATATTGGAAGAATAGATTAATGGATTTAAACTTGAGGGGAAATGTGTACGTAGGGGGTGAAAGACAAGGACCCCTCAGGACCAGTTTGAGTATCAGTTACCATGCAGGAAGACTCAAGACTTACTACTTTATAGTAAGTCTTGAGACTACTTACTACTTACCTACTTTATAAATCACCATTATTGTGGAACCGGTGGGCGGTTAGAAAATTTTACTACTAACAGAGATACAAAAGTGGGCAGTAAGTATAAAAAGGTTGACTACCTCTCGCCTAGATCTAAATGGGCTATATCACGGTGGCATCATATGATGTATTGGGACTTCCCCCCTTCCCTAAACCAGGTGTGGGCATGGCCAACGCATGACGTATCCGGTCCACAGGCCAGGAGCTTGACAGCCCTTCTCTAACCCAATGAAAACGAACTACTTGCCTTAATATATTTGGAATACACTACTTTTCCTGTCACACAATACTATGAATAATAATGAAGAGTGGGGTAAATGACAGTTTATTCCTTGGTTCCCTCTACTTATATGAAAATGTTGATCTTTCTCTTTCAAAGTTAAGGCAATCCTACCTCACAGCTTCAGTGATGATGTGATATAATCAAACCTAAATAGTTCTGCAATACTGCAGCATAACCCTGATTAATAGTGATAACATCCTGAAACTGAAGTAAATGGCATGCAGAATTAGTAGCAGTGTACAACCACAAAAAGCTAATCATGCAAATCATCTCATCCTTTTAAGACGAACCCTCAGTGCATCCATTCCCAGCATTTTTATTTTACTGCCATCTTGTTTTCCCTCTTGCCCTGTAGTAACTTTAAAAAAAATATTTGTCAATCCATATTTATTACAATCATTAATCAGGACAAAATGTGTGTATTAATCAGAACAAAATGTATCTGGAGGACATGCATATAAAATTTTTAGTTATAAATTTTTATATGGAATTTAAATAAAATAATCAGGCTAAGATAATGTCATTCTGTTTTAATAGTTATTTTATGGTTTTATTGCATGCCCCACAGAGTCATGTTTGGTGAGATGGGCAGCCATATAACTATGATTTCTAACTAAAGATGTCAGCATTAACATAATCAATCAAATCTGGCCTTTCCAGTGAAAAGCTTCACCATCCCTGCCTTATACAGCTACTGAGCACAAAAGAAAATACAGAACTTTTTTCTGTACTACCTGCAACATTGATTTAAAAAGAAGCAGCAATTTTCAAAGAGCTGTTCCATTAATAAAAACCATACAACAATACACAAGCCACTAGTCTCTGTTCCCTTCAAGCTACCTAGAAGGATGCACTCAAAATAGCAACTTCATTTTTATGTAGGACTGAAGACTGGAACAGGTTAAACATATAATTCTTCAATTTACACTGTAGTCCATTTGTCTTTATGCTCAGGTAGCCTGCTGAGGCATACATTTCTTCTACCTGTTTGCATTGTCTCTAATCCAGAGCCTAGATAGGTGCACCTTAGGCTTTGTCGTGTGTAATCTTGGTCAGGGTGGGGAGGCAAAACTATTATTGAATACATTGACAATTATTATTGGAAATTCAGGAAGAGTCTTTAAAGCTGGGTTTTAAGAATGTGTTATGGAATGCCACATACATGCTTAGGCATCACACATACACTCACTTTTATTCACTTGTACTCATTGCAAACTGGATTATATTTACAACTGCATTGGAAAAAATGAGATGCTAACATCTGATGGCAACAAGTACAAACTGTGAAGTCAGACTGTAAGGGACAGACTGTGAAGTCTGTCAATATCTCTTATAGTTTTCTTTTTAATCTCTTGCCAGAAGTGTCCCACACATTGGAACAGCTTGCCTCCAGAAGTTGTGAATGCCCCAACCCTGGAAGTCTTTAAGAAGATGTTGGCTAGCCATTTGTCTGAAATGGTATAAGCTTCCTGCCTATACAGGGAGTTGGACTAGAAGACCTCCAAGGTCCCTTCCAACTCTGGTATTGTATTGTATTGTATTGTATTGTATTGTATTGTATTGTATTGTATTGTATTGTATTGTATTGTACTGTACTGTATTGTATTGTATTGTATTGTATTGTATTGTATTGTATTGTATTCCTTTCCATGTAACCCTCGCCTTTTTGTTAGATGACTTGCTTGCATGCCAATTCTCAGCTTTGGTAACGGACCTTCTGGATCTAGTCTGGCCTTGAGGGATTCTTTCCTTGTGATTTGCTGCATAGCAGGTCTTGAGACTTTCTGCATCGTAACTGATACTCAAACTGGTCCTGAAGGGTCCTTGTCTTTCATCCTCTATGTACACATTTTCCCTCAAGTTTAAATCCATTAATCTATTCTTCCAATATTTTCTTTCTTGAAACACCATTTTTGCTAATGACATCAAGATTGTGATAACTTAAATCTCTTTGTAGACCTACAAAGAAATTAGATTAGACTTAAATCTCTTTGTAGATCTGTGTTTCTAACCTATAACCTAATAATTCCTTTATTAAATCCCATGATAACTGCAAATTCTAGGCTGAACCCTTATAAAGTAAATACATCTCTTCTCTCCCGCTTCATTCCCTTCTAGATACATTGAAATCTAATCTGGAGAATTAAGAGTTTCAGATCCAGCAGAGGGGGAAAAAACAATGTTTGAGGTCAAGGACCTTTGAGTAAGTCAAGGACTACCTGTACACAATTTAGGTATAACACAAGATGTTTGTGATTTTTAAAAAAAAAATAGTTTATGGTTATTTGGCTATCGCTTATTTTTTCCCTATCTGGCTTGACAGCCTCAATTAAGACTGATCAGGAGAGAGGACAAATATAATACATTGCTAAATGTTAATGAAACCTACTGCCTTTTGTTAACTGTTGTGCATTAATTAACCTTGTTAAAATTTTATTTAGAAGGAATTATTTTAAATGCAATAATGCTTTCCAGAAAAGAAAATATCTATTTTCCTAGCATTTAATTGAAAATTAATAAGTACCTTCTATAAATATTCATAATTACTTATCAATCGAACTCTGATATTTTGTTAATGTTACTGCTGAATAGTAACACTAATAGCTGTCATATAGCAGCCAATAGCAACACTGATAAACAAAGCCATTCCCTTGAATTTATTTCTGAAATATGGTTTATTAATTCACAGAACAGCACTTAGCTAAGTTCCAAATTTATTTAATAATAAAAGCCTTAATTAATTTGTCTTAATTAAATATTTTAATTAAATATTTAATGTAATTTAATTCATGAAAAGATGTGAATTCTTGTTTTTTTAAAAATCCAACACAATATTTTTTCCCAAGTCTTAATTAATTGTCTAACTAATTGTCTCACTCAGCCTTCCATCCTTTTAAGGTTGGTAAAATGAGGACCCAGATTGTTGGGGGTCATAGGCTGACTCTGTAAACCACTTAGAGAGAGCTGCAAAGCACTGTGAAGTGATATGTAAGTCTAAGTGCTATTGTATTAAAGAACTTATCTAAAACTTCTCAGTTTTAGATAGACAGATGCCACAAGGATCTGTATGAACAGAAGTCCAATTAAAATGGTTTGGCCAGGTACTGGTTTGGCCAGGTGGTTTTCTGGATCCACCTGGGGAATTTCCCACCTCATTTATTGGTGTCTTGTAGACAATAAATATGGCTTTGGTAGTTGATGCTATTGCTATTGCATTAGTACTGTGAGTGGGAGGGGTAGGTATGGCGGGAGCCAAGGGCCATATTGTGTAAGGGGAGGGCGCACTCGCTGTCTTTGAGCGGTGGCGCACTCCGGCCCTTACGGCTCCTCTTGCAACCCAGGGGGTTTAGGATCTCAGGGCCTGGGTTTTCGGCTGATGCTATGTAACGCCAGGTCTGTGGTCAATAAAGCCCCCCTCATTCACGATCTAGTTTTGGAGGGGGGTGCGGACCTGGCGGGTATTATGGAGACCTGGTTGGGCCAAGAGGGGGGTGCCCCTCGTGGAAATGTGCCCACCAGGTTACCGTGCATTTCACCAGCCAAGAGCCCAGGGTCGGGATGGGGGGTGGCGGTTGTTATAAAGGAGAGTCTGGATCCGAGGGAGACCACTGTGCCTCAGATAGCCGGATGTGAGTCTCTCTGTGTGAAGTGGGGTCGTGGGAGGCAGTTGGGCCTGCTGATTGTGTACCTGGCTCCCCGCTACATATCAGCAGCCCTACCCGAGCTTCTCAATGTGATAACCGAGATGGCGGTTGGCACCCCCAGACTATTAGTCATGGGGGATTTCAACTTGCCATCGGTAGGTGAGACATGTGAGATGGCACGGGAGTTCATGACTTCCATGATGGCCATGGACCTGACTCAGTTAATTCATGACCCCACCCACACTGGAGGACACACACTGGATCTAGCTTTTGTCTCTGGCCAGTGGTTGAGTGATCTTGGTTTAGGGGAAACAGCCATTGAACCCCTGTCATGGTCAGATCACTCTCTCCTCCGACTTGACTTTCCAACCGCTGCACCCTACCGCGGGGAGGCGGAACCGGAATCGGTGATATGGTTCCACCCCAGGCGCCTGATGGACCCTGATAGGTTCCAGATAGAGCTTGGGCCAATACCTGAGACACTGACCCACGACTCGACTGAGGACCTGGTGGCTGCCTGGAACGGTGCGGGCACGGGGCCCTGGACCGGGTCGTGCCTTTGCAGTCTCTCACCCAGCGCCGAACCACCTTGGCTCCTTGGTTCTCCGAGGAGCTGAGGGTGATGAAGCATCGGAAGAGATGCCTAGAGAGCGGTTGGAGGGCCTCCCGCTCCGAGTCTGACTGGACACAGGTAAGGTCTTATTTAAAGACCTACCTAGTGGCAATAAGAGCGGCGAAACAAAATTATTTGTCTCTTGTCGCATCTGCAGATAACCGACCAGCCACCCTGTTTAGGGTGACCCGCTCCCTTCTTCACTTGAGGGCATGGGATGCTCACCTACAGGGTCGAGCGGAGGATTTTGGGCATTATCTGCATGATAAAATCGATCAGATTCAGGACGGGTTGGCCTCTGACTGGACTAGTTCAGATGGGCTGACGGAGGCAGGTCCTGAGTGTGTTATCTGGGAGGAGTTCGATCCTGTGACTCCTGAGGACATGGACAGGATACTGGGGCGGCTGAATGCCACCACATGCTTATTGGTCACGTTGGTCGATAATCTCTGGAGGGCTCGGGATACGGGTTGTTCATCTATCCTGGTCCCGTTAGATCTCTCAGCAGCTTTTGATACCATTGACCATGGTATCTTGCTGCACCGGTTGGAGGGGTTGGGGTTGGGGGGCACCGTTTTATGGTGGTTCTCCTCCTGTCTCTCAGACCGGTCGCAGTTTGTGTTGGCAGGAAGGAAGAGGTGGACATCAAGGTGCCTCACTTGTGGGGTCCCACAGGGATTGGTCCTCTCGCCCCTCCTGTTCAACATTTATGTGAAGCTGTTGAGTGAGATCATCCGTGGTTTTGGGGTAGAGTTCCATCAGTATGCTGATGATACTCAGCTGTACATCTCTACCCCGGACCACCCCAACGATGCCGTGGAAGTGATGTCCCGGTGTCTGGAGGCCGTGTGAGTCTGGATGGGGAGGAACAGGCTCCGACTCAACCCATCCAAGACTTGTGGCTTCCAGCATCACCGTATAGCCAGCTGATGCCATCTCTGGCTATTGGGGACAAGTCATTGGCCCCCACAGAGAGGGCTCACAACCTGGCCATCCTCCTGGACTCTCGGCTGTCTTTAGAAGATCACCTGATGGCCGTGGCCAGGGCGGCTTTCTATCAGGTTCGCCTGATACGCCAGTTGCGCCCCTTTCTGGATCATGACGCCTTACGCACGGTCACTCAAGCCCTTGTCACCTCCCGCCTGGATTATTGTAACGCTCTCTACATGGGGCTTCCCTTGAGGTGCACCCGGAGGCTCCAGTTGGTTCAGAATGCGGCCGCGCTGGGGATTCTGGGAGCATCTAGACGCTCCCATGTGACACCTCTCCTGCGTGAGCTGCACTGGCTGTCTGTGGCTTTCCAGGTGCGCTTCAAGGTATTAGTGACCACCTTTAAAGTGCTCCATGGCAAGGGACCTGGTTACTTGCAAGACCGCCTCCTGCTGCCAAATACCTCCCACCGACCAGTTCGCTCCCACAGAGAGGGCCTCCTCAGGGTGCCGTCGGCCAGACAATGTTGGCTGGTGACCCCCAGGGAGAGAGCCTTCTCTATGGCAGCTCCTACCCTCTGGAATGACCTACCTCCTGAACTACGGACCATCATGGACCTACATCTCTTCCGTCAGGCCCTGAAGACACACTTATTTTGTGCTGCCTGCCTGTTATAGTTTTAAAGTGATTTTAGTACGGGGTTTTTAAACACAGGCCAATTACATTTAATTTATTTTAACATACTATTTTAGCTTTTGTATTACCCATTTTATTATGGCTGTGCACCGCCCTGAGTCCCGGAAGGGAGAAGGGTGGTATATAAATTGAATAAAACTGAAACTGAAACTGAAACTGCTCCTAACTACTCTCTTCTCTCTAACAAAACTCTGATGAGCAACTGGGCTCATCAGTGAAATGAACATAGTGAAGTTGATCAGCAGAGGGAGGGCGAGAAAGCTTCCATGAGGAACCAGACCATATGATGGAGAAGGGAAACTTTTTTAGACCCATTTGAAGTCCTAGATTTTAGCATTGAGTGCAGTGAGCAGGGTATTCTTTTCTGCCTCTGTTGTGTTACTATAGGCAAGCAATGGTTTCTTGTGCGGTTAAGATGTTGACAGGTGGAGCAGTACTGATGGAGCCACTTTAATAGATTTTTACAATGTCAGTCAGATTTGCCTTGATACGCACTCCAGTACTGGGACAGGTAAAAAAGAGCTAACCCTAATAACAAAATTTCAAATGTGGCTTCATTTCAGCTTCTAAAAATGTCATTTCTGTTATTATTCGTTCTTTTAATAGCTCAGAAAAGAGAAAACAAAACTGGGGAATAGCAAAAGTGTGTGTGTGTGTCTGTGTGTGTGTGTGTGTACGTACATACTCATTTCATCATGCAGGTCTTAAGAATGTTGACAGCATGCATCAAGACATAAGGATTGCCACCTGCTTCTTTGATGCTTGATCCTCCTGGCTGATTAAACCAGCAGTCTGGTCTGACACATTGGTTAAAGAAAGTAATTAACATATCCGTAAGGACAGGAGTTTCCTATCTGCTCAAACAATGCTATTATAAAGCTCTGCTCAAAAAGGCTTCCCTTGACTTTGTGGTGGTTTGTGTAAGGGATGATGTTGTAAGAACTCCATTTAGCATCTAGACTCTGCCTTATAATGTCCCTCAAGAATCTAACATTGACCCTCTGTTGTTCAACATCAACATGAAGCTGCTGAGGGAGGAATACTTTCTACATGTTGAGGACAGTGGAGTCTATTGCACTGTACAGTACTTGTTTACCAAAGCAGCAATCGGGATTTTTGAGAACTGGTTAATCTTGATAATAGCCAGGTGGAGAAAAATCAGATTCAATCCACACAAGATAAAAGTGCTGTTGATAGAGAAAAAGCTGCACTCTGGGATCAAGGTGAGGTCTGCTCTAGATGGAATGGTAAACACTCAGGAGCTTTTCTTCTGACCCAAGCTGTCAATGAATTTGAAAATGGCAGTTGTGTCAAGGAGAAAATTTCCAAAATTAACGTTAGCAATTTAGCTTTCCTTACATCTAGTCAAAGTTGTCCGTGCTTTGTTGTAGCTTGTCTTGACTACTTCAGTCTAATGTAAGTGAAACTGACCTTGAAAAGTATCCAGGAATTGCTATTGGTGCTAAATGCAATGATTAGATGGATTAGTACAAAGTACAAGGATCATAGGATGCTGTAACTGAAGATATGTTCTCCCTATTAATTGCTTTGCAGAATACAATTCAAGGTATTATTATTGACCTTTAAAACCCTTAAAGGCTTAGAGCTTTGCTATTTGCAATATTACTTTGCTATTTGCAATGCCATTTGCAATACCACTCTGAACCTACCTGGTTCTTTAGATTAGCAGAAGTCCTTTTGAAGATTCCTCTGTGTACAAAAGTTCAGTTATCTAGTATAGAAGAAAGGAAAACCTCCTACAGGGTCTCAAGCTGTAAAACATTATTTAAGTTGTGTTTGGCCGTATCAATCTCCAATATTTCAATCAAACTTCAATCCTTCTGACAAGCTCTTAATTTATGTACTATATTAATATTCACTTTCAGGAGAGACAGTTTAGTTTAGTGTTTAAGGCACAGGTGTACCAGTAGATTGAGTTCCGGTCTCATCTTGGCACATAGCTTGGTGGGTTATCTTGGGCCTGTATCCTTCTCGAAGTCCTAATAAGTAGGGAAGGACAAGGACTGAAATTTTGCCAAGAAAACAGCAGGGTCTTATCCAGATAATTGTCAGGAATTGACATAGACTCATAAGGTGTCCCCACCACCACCAAAAAAACTGGGTTTATTTCTATAAAGCCATACTTCTATAAGGCCAGTTACTTGCAAGTCCATTGTACTGAGGTCTCTTAACTGGAAGCTTCACTTTATACAAATTCAGGGTTTTCCCCCCCATTAATATAGAATAAATAAATCTATTCTACTATGGAATGAAATATCTCAAAAATGATTGGTATAGTATTTCAACGTAGGTATAATTCTGAACCCATTAACAAATTCCCATTTTAGTTGAAATCTGATACCTTCAAATAGAAAAAAGAACCCACTTATGCAGCTACTTCACTTTCTGTAGAAGGTAACAAGTATTACTACTGTTTAGATTTCTACTACAATCAATAGAAGTATGCAAATTTTACTTTCCAGTTTGATCTGAATAGTCACTCTATGTCAGCGTTTCTCAAATAGTGGGGCGTGCCCCCCAGGGGGGGCGCGAGGCTCTGTAAAGGGGGGCGCGTTTGACCTCGGCAGCCCCCTGAGCAGAATGCGTGGGAGAGCTGTTCGCGCCGTTGGAGTTTGGCTCTTCCACCCTCCTCGATGGTTGGACTCCTGGGCTCTGCCGATTCCCTTTCTCCCTCCTCCTCCCTCCCTCCACAGCCGGCATGCTGGCCACTCGTCGTCTTCCAGGGACTGCCGTTCCTCACACACACACGCGCGCGCGCACACACACACACGGAGGCTTCTCAGCTCCTGGAAGGAGCCTGACGAGCGATCAAGCACGGCGGGTGGCCGGGCGGCCGGGGCAGGCTAAGGCAGGTGAGCCGGGCTGAGGAGACTCCGTGGGGAGTGGGGGCGGGGCGGGGACGACGACACACAGACAGAGAGAGGCACAGACACAGAGAGAGACAGGGAGGGAGGAATCAGAGAGTGACAGACACATACAGAGACAGAGAGAGACAGGGAGAGAAAGAGAGAGACACAGAATGAGTGATTAAGTGCGTGAATGCGAGACACACACACACACACACACACAGTGATAGATGGGCAGACGAAGGAGAGACAGACAGAGATAGAGAGAGAAAGAAAAAGAAAGAAAGAAAAAAGTGGGAGAGAGAAAGAAAGAGAGAAAGAAAGACAGACAGAGAGAGAGAAAGAGAGAGACAGAAAGGAAAGAGAAAAAAGAGAGAAAGAAAAAAGAGAAAAAGAGAGAGAGAGAAAGAAAGAAATTTCTTTCTTTTTTCTATACTCTTATACGTTAATAAGGATACAGTGTTATGCAGAGGTGTACTTATAACAATTTTATAGACAAATGATACTATTTACAGTCGCGCGGGGGGGGGCGCGAAATGTTTTCTTCTTCTTAGGGGGGGCCTGACAGAAAATAATTGAGAAGCACTGCTCTATGTACAGTCGTGATCTGCATTAGGTATGAAAAAAACGTGTCTGAAATTCTACAGAATATTGAAAATCCATCTATTTCTATCCCTGTACTGTGCCTTTTCTTCTATTCCCCACTCTCCCCAGACCCAAATGGGACTGATGGGACCTGCAAAAGAGATGCAGCTCCTGGTCTTCCTAGGCTGTACCTCATATTAAGCCAGCTAGAGAGGAGGAGGAAGAGGAGAAGGCGAAGGAGAAAGAGAAGAAGGAGACTCTCATCCTTTCTTCCAGACGTCTCTTCAACCCATATCCTTCCAGTAATATGAGCATAGTGAAGAAGGTTCAGCCTCCTTCCACCTTCTTTGCAATCCCATTCCCTGCCCTTCAACTGGGAGAGAAATATTTTCCATCTCAACCCGAAGCCTGGTGTTGTCACTTGACAACTGCAGGAAAGTTTTTTGAGAGAATTTTGTTTTGTTCTGCCAGTGGCAAGCAGCAGGGGAGCTGGTGGCAGACTCAGACAGTGAGAAGGTTGGGGAGGAACATTGGCCAATCCTGGAGTCTGGGGAAGGTTCTGATGAGTGCTCTGCATTGAAGGCAGAGTTGGAACCAGGGACATCTGACAGTTATCAGCTGCCTTTCGAGTTGGATATCAGTGGGACAGAAGAACGGCTGGAGCCTGTCCCCATAGTGTGCATACACAGAGCTGCCAGGAGAAGGGAACAGCTAAGGAACAAGGGCCAACTCGGGAGTAAAGGCACAGGTGGATGGTGAATGGCCCCTCCCATAGGGAATAAAGAGGAGCAAAAGGGGAGGGGAGTTTGCAGGAAACAATTAGTTCAATTCATTAGAGTGAAGATCTGTTCCTGACTTCTTGTCAAGTAGTTCCTGCTACGGCATGGCATTTGAAAGATATCGGCCTGGCAAATCTCCAAGTCTGATAAAGCTCTATAGTTGTGAAATCTCTGTGAAAGACTGTTGCTGGGACTTAATAATAATAATAATAATAATAATAATAATAATAATAATAATAATAATAATAATAATAATAATAATAATAATAATAATAATAATAATAATAATAATAATAATAATAATAATAATAATAATAATAATAATAATAATTTTATTTGTATACCGCATCCTCTCCCCGAGGGGACTGGAAAGGAATTCCCTTTAACCTAAATTAAAAAGAGGTTTTATCGAGATGAGCAATCTACTTCATGCTCTTGGGAAGCCTAGGTCAGAATAGATTTTTGCAATGCATTTTCATAAACATTACAAGAAAATCAGATAACTACTATAATAAACAATTGTACAAACTCATGTGAATCATGTAGCCTTCTTTAACCATCTCTTTGCGGTCAGTTAGATGTTGATGATTCTGCTGAAGAAAAGATGCTTGTCAAGCATCATCATGTCCCCAATAATGAGTCAGGAATAGCCAGAATTCATCCTATCCACCTTATCAAAGTCCCTTACAAACAACCCCGAATTTGTCCATTAGTTACTTCATTCTTGCTCCTTAGCTCTGTTATGTTCTTACCAATATAATTGTCTCAGTTCAAAGGCTGCAGTTTCCCTTTCACAATCTTTCTGAAATGCTCAGTTTCATTACTTTCTATAATGAACACATTTTGTGCAGTTTAAAAGAATATGGTAGTCCTGAACCCCAGCCAGGAATAAAAGCCTTTTGCAACAGTATATTTTTCCTATTGTTATCATTATTGTTATCCACCCTAGTAAAATACTGCCTTATCCTAAATGAGACATAATCATGCTAAGTGATTAGTTACACTTTAATAAGTATCCTTAACTATCAATGTGCTCTAATATGGATTACTAAAATCCAATTATTAAATCTTAGTGCTGGAATTAAGAGAATGCTTTACCCAGCCCATTAGGGTGGCCATTATGTTGCAGCCAGATTTATAATGCCAACTAGCTGAATTACTGACAAAAGGAAATCGTTTGCACATCATGTAATTAGTTCATGGAATTGTTCGCCATAAAGTACAGGGATGGTTACTTATATCTTAAAGAAATTGGAATTGGTGGGGGGTGGGTTACACAAATTAGCAAAAAGTGGATAGGAGCAGTAGATCACAGTCGGCAGGAAGCAGCTATCAACAATATGCTTTGTGTTTCAGCTTCCAAGGGCACACAGCTGCCAGTGTTAGAGACAAGCGGGCAGATTCCATTCTGCCACTCCATTCACAGAAGAAGCTGTTGTTCAGAGAAGAGCAGAGGCAACATAGCGGGTCCACAGAGAAACTCCACAATTTCACAATGGCTAAGAGTGAATTCCACTGAAGTTTTCCAACTGATGGAGCCACTTCCATCAAAGGAAGCAAGGAGGAATGATTTATCTTTCACCTGCAGTCCCACTGCGTGTCCTTAAAAGCTGCTCTGGATGTCACAAAAGAATGATTAAGCTTTCAGGTTTTTCAGAACTGTTCATTGTGCTGGGCTATAAGGAAAGCAGGGAGTGAAGAAAAGCAGGCAGGGGAGTAAGAAAATTAGGCCACATGTTAAAGGTATAAGTCATAGCTATGGAGTTATAAAGCTATAAATTACATTTTTCTCAGGAGGGAGGTGATATAATGAATGAATTAGCCTCAGAAAGATGCTTGAAATATCCAGTTACAACTAGGCTTCTGAGACAAAAACACTACCTGTATTTTAAGAAATAAAGTCCGGGTACCACAGATCTCTCTCCAGTTTCAAACAAAATGTATGAAGTGAGCGAAGATACAAACTGGATTAATTCTTGGTAATGAAATAGGAGGGGAAAAGACAATGCCAAGCAGGTACTACACCAAGCAGTTGAAGTAATTCTATCCCTTTGAGTACAAAGTGATTCTTCAGACATCAGAAAAATATCTTCCCTTGATTCATCCCAGATTCAACATCTACTCCATAAGCACAACATTGTGTGTGTGTGAAGGCCTATATTTCTATGAACAGCCTGAGGAAATATGACTCAATTATGGTACCAGTAGAAATGACTTTTAAACCAGGTAGGCATTTCTGTTCTTCAAAGGGATTGTATGTACATATGTACATGTCCTCATGAGTACATGAAAACTAGAATCTTCCATTCAGATCCTGAGAAAAGAGCAATTCTCCTTTGTATTCCCTTTTTGGGCTAGAATTCACTTTCCTATTCGGGCTGGGGCTTTGTAGGCAAAGATCAGGAATCAGTCATCTTGAAATAGATGTCATCATCGTTATTAAATATACATTATGCTATAATAAGTTTAAATGAGTTTGAAAGCTGAGCACTCCTTTAATGTCTTTTAAAACATGTTTCTAAATAATGATCATCTTTGACCATCTCTTTAGGGAGCTTATTCATTTGCTTATTAATTATTAACAATTCTTTTAAAAAAAATGTAACCTACATATTCATTCCATAGCTTCAGGCTGTGGTTCTTTCTCCAGCTAGCTTCAAAAAATATGAATTATTCCTTCCCTTCATTTATACTGATACCTTGAAAGTATTCTTAAACTCTCAGACTGATCCTTTAGAGTATTCTCCTTTCTTGGAGCATATGTAGTTCAATTTCTTGATCACTGCACATGTGCCTCTTATTATTTCTGTATCACTTTTATAACTTAAGTTTAGTCTTGGTGTGCTTGTCCTAGCTTCTCGACATCTTGTAATGTATTATCCAAAGCTGTAGCAGGATGGGGGGGGGGGGGAATTTGTGGCTTTCCAGATGTTATTTAATTAAATTCCCAGGATTCCTTGCCAATTGACATCCTGGCAGAAGTTGGCAGAAATTTAGTCTAGCAACATCTGGTAAGATACAAATTCCCATCTCCCAGTACATTCTAAGAGAGTTACACAATAATCTAACAGCTCATAAAAATGCTGAGCATTGTAAAGTATGCCAACTCTATTCAAGTATCTTGTAAGTCTCTTGATTGCCTTTCTTGACATTTCTAAGATATATTTGACTTAATCCTATGTGCTCAAACTATATTGACTCACTATAGCTGTGACCTCCCTACCAACTTTAGTAAGACTATCATTCTCTCAGAGTGATTCAGGCTGCACTCTGGGTGTTTTTAAAGATTTTATCCTCAGACATTGAATGAGATTGCCTAAAAAGTCTGGGTGGCCTTTGGAAATGCATTAGCCAAGTATTGAATTGGAGGCATGGACACCTGTTGCGATGGGCACTTCACTATGGAACCAGGCAGGGGTGGCCTTCAAAAATTTCAGCAATGGGTTCTCTGCCTGGTTGCTGGGTGGCCATGGCCATAGTGGGCATGGCTTAGTCGGCATCCTGTATCACAGCGGAGGGGGCATTTTTGCCCTCCCCAAGCTCCAGAGGCTTTCCTCAAGCCTCTGGGAGGGTGAAAACTGCCTTCACGAGCCTCTGCATGGGCCCTGCACTTACCTTGCATCCAAAACAGGTGGTGTGGAGACTCCTGGGAAGGGAAATGGAGGGTGGATGGGGCCAGCCAGGGATAGGATTTGGAGGTTCTCCAAACCAACCATAACATTAGCTACGGATTCTCCCAAACCAGGGTGAACTCATAGCAGCCCACCTCTGGAATCAGGCATCTTCCTTTGTGGATGTCATACCATGGAAGAATATACATACTGCTCTGACCCTTTCATCCTTCCAAAGCTTTGAACATGTAAAGATTAGACAATCATTTGTCTGAAATGATATAGGGTTTCCTGCTTGAGTGGGGGATTGGACTAGAAGACTTCCAAGGTCTCTTCCAACTCTATTATTCAGTTATTGGTTACTCTGGGAGAAATAGTACAGTCAATAGTACTACTGAAGTAATTGTCTGCACTGTACCATGGAAAAAAGATGAATGCCAGGGAAAGAGCAACCACACTGGGCTTGGCATAGGGTTAATTTATATAGCCCAGGAAACACTGTGGATTTTGATGTATGCATCAGTTATTTAGAGGCCTGCATTTGCCTAGAAGAATAAGAAAAATCTATTTTCCATATCAACTACAGCATGGCCATATGACAGCTCTACAAGTGCAGCATTGTAAACAAATGGGCATCAGGCCCAGATGATTCTACAACACAGTTCCAGGTCACATTCTATAGAGGATTTCCATTATTCTCTATTGAGGTTGACAAAGAAAATTCAACTTTCCTCTCTAATAGGAAGCTGCTATGGATAATGCTGGGTTTTTTTATTTAGGCACTTGGTAACAGTGATTCTGTCACATACACACAGATAATGAATTTCTTTTCTTTTTAAAATGCCATTCAAATCCCACAGTATTGTGGAAGGTGCCTTTTTTCTGGTCCAATGTTATATGGGAAAGGATGATAGGATTACTCTTCTATCTATTACTCTTACGAATAAGAGTTCAATCTTACAGATATACGGTATGTGTCTTACAGAACTTGATGGGATCCAATAATTAGGTGTATGCTCCTAAAAGCATGAATACACACTTATGTGCTCTGTCTCATTTCTGTTTCTCATATTTTGTAAAATAAATTCATTTTGTCATGTTTCCCTATTAGTACTTTAGAAAAATCCTAAATGGAAATATAGATTTATTTTATGCTAAAAAAATGTGACCTTCTTGGTCACAATTTCAAATATTGTAAAGAAATATCTTTACTTAAAGCAGGGATGTCAAAACTTGGGAACTTTAAGACTTGTGGACAGCATAGCTGGCTGGGTAATTCTGGGAGTTGAAGTCCACAAGTCTTAAAGTTCCCAAGTTTGGACATCCCTGACTTAAACAAATAATCATGGGCAAGCAAAACAGTTTTGGAAGTGGGAGCAATTTTCCACTTCCTACTGAGTTCTCCATTAACATTGCTTTTTGGAAACTGACAGGGAGTTTCTAGAAATATACCTTTCTTCCTCCTTCTCTCTCTATCTCTTCCTTCCTTCTTTCCTTCTTTCTCTCTTCCCTATTTCTCCTTGCTGCCTTCCTTGCTGCCTTCTCTTCCTCTATCTCCATTCATATCTTCTCCCTCCCAGTTCCTCCCCGCCCCGTCTTCCTTCCCTCCCTCCTCCCTCCACTTTGGTCATTCCTTCATCCATTTTCTCGTCTCTTCGTCCCCCTTTTTTGTTCCTTTCCTACCTTTCCAGCAGGCAGGTAAGTGACTATTTCTGAGTGGGGAAGTGAATGAGTATGCAAGTGACCAGTGTTGCATAAACACAGAAGAACTGGCAAAAAGTACGCAAGACTTACCCAAACACCTGCAATCTTCCCTGCCAGTTTTCCATTGACTTTCTTCCTGCTAGTGGGAAAGTGGCAAGGACCTTTGACAATCATATCTGTTCCTTCTGCTTCACCATTGACTTGTGGAAAGTTGTCAGGGAACATTGAAAATGAGGATCACGTGACCACAGCAACTAGGCCAGTGGTGGGTTTCAATTTTTTTTAGAACCTACTCTGTAGGTGTGGCCTATTTTGTGGGTGTGGCTTGGCAGTCATGTGACAGGGTGGTGAAACTCATTTAACAATGTGGTGAAACTCATTTAACAACGCTCTTGCTTAGCAACCAAAATTTTGGACTCAATTGTGATGATAACTTCTTTCTTTCTTTCTTTCTTTCCTTCCTTCCTTCCTTCCTTCCTTCCTTCCTTCCTTTCCTTTCCTTTCCTTCCCGTTGGGTCACTGGCAGCGGCGGGCCAGATTTACTTCCAGGAACCCACTCTCACCGGTTCTCTAAATTTTACCAACCGGCTCTCGCGAGTAGGTGCGAGCCTGCAGAAACCCACCACTGAACTAGGCCCAGATGCTAATTCACCCTCACCCACAAAAGTTACTGAGTGCTTCACTTACTTCATAGGTTGTTCTTGATGGGAAAACTAGAAGAAGAGAGTGTTACGTTTTCTATCTTGAGCTCCTATATCAAAGGTGTAAAATATACATCTAACAAATAACTAAGTTAAATAACTTATCAAAGCATATCCATATCTGATTTGCAATTCCCGTTCACTAACATTATTTTAAAACAATGTCTTATGATTAATTGGAAATGTGATTGTTATTTCTAATGAACAGCATAAAACTGAACCAGCAATGACTCCCCCAAATTTCATTCCTGCATGAGTCATATGTCCCAGTATTCCATATCAACCTATTTGAGTTACCTTGGTTCAATAATTGTTGCTCTATGCCTTCCAAATTCACCCAATCGAAGGTTGCAAACTATCAAACAGATGCAAGAATTTTAACAATATATAGACAGATAATATATGCATCCTTGTACAAACCTGATGTAGGCATTTTTAAAGAAGTCTGGGGAATTAGCTCAGTTGAACATAGCCTGAGTAACAGACATATATTATATTGAACTGAAAGGAAGAACAGGGTCTCAATGACTACAGCATCAGCTTTGAAGCTTGAGCTAATCATTCTTCATTCCAAGTACTGCCTGGCTTCCTATATCTTACCATTATTGCTATCAAAGTAGGAAGCTAATCTGATGTTACTTATCCTTCTCCTAAACATAACTGCCAAATAGCTTATTATTGCTGTTGCTTAGCTTTGCACTCAACTAAGGAACTGATGGGTTTGTTGCTGATCATTGTTGAATTATAATCTCCTGAGTTTAATCACTGCTCCCCATCAAAGCACTTAACAGATCTGTGGTTGTTTCTGCTTTTGCCTGTTTCTCAAAAGACTGGTCTATTTCTCCTTCAGCCACTTATTACCCACTGAGAAGTAGAGTTGTTACTACCTGATCTTCTAAGATTCCACAAGTCTAGATACCAATATATCCCAATATATAGTGATCCCAATATAGAGAGCACAACTGCTTTAAAGACATGTAGACAGATGCTACATTTGCACTTCTATCTACTTTGAAGCACTCAATCTGGGAAGGTGAGAAGATGATGAAGCAGCATGTTTAGATGATATCCTAACTACTATCCTTTCCCAAGTTTCTAGGAGCCAGAAAAGTTAATTATGCTGATGAGTATAGGTAGTCCTTGACTTACAACAGTTCATTCAAAGTTACAACATCACTGAAAAAAATGGCTTATCAACATTTTTCAAACTTATGACCATTGATCATGTGATCAAAATTCAGATACTTGGCAACTGACTCTTTTTTTTTTCAGTCTCTTGAGATCTTGCAGTCACCTTTTATGACTTTTTAAGTCAATGAGGAGGCCAGATTCACTTAACAACTATGCTATTAATTTAACAACTGCAGTGATTCACTTAACAATTGTGGCAAAAAAAGTCATTAAATGGGGCAAAACTTAAATGTCTCACTTAACAACATAGATTTTGGGCTCAGTTGAGGTCATAAGTCGAAAATTACCTGTATGATTATTTCCTTTCTATACAACCTGGTGTGAGATTTTAATAACACCGCTGCTAGTCGCTAGTCATGGAAGCTCAGGAGAAGGGATGATTCCTTTCCTTTTAGTTCACAATTCAGGAGTGATTTCAGAAGAGCTGTAAAATGTTGTGCAACTGCCTTCGTTGTCCATTCATTTATACTAAAGTTTCTGTTCCCTGATATATTATCTAAGTTATAGTATTGCATAGATGCAGTGTTTTTTAATGTATTGTGTCCATTACCTATAAATAAAGATCCATAATAATAATCAAAAGCTGTTTCAAAAGGCCAAGGTCAAACAATCTATCTTATATTCTATAATAGAGTACTTTCTGCCAAACTACTCCCTTTAAGTGAACTGTTCTTAAAGCTATAGGCAATCAGTCAAACAGACTTTAGAATTGGTTTTAGGCCAGCAAAATAATTTAATTTTATCTATTTTCTCTGTCTGGCCACCCACATGCTTACATGATTCAGGTAAGATGACTACATTTCCATAGAATTGGAAATTTCAAAGCCACCTTGTTTTTAAAAATATTGCAACAACAATACACCCCAGCTAAATAAGCTAACGGAATTATGAGAAAGTCAGGGCTGTCTCTCCATTCTCTTCCAAAATGAATGACCTGAGTTTTTTCCACTACATCACTGCTAACAAAGGAAGCATAGATACTTTCTTTTGTTAGTTTCCATCCCTCATTTTGCAAAGGGCATTGGGAAAGCAGAATAATAGAATAGCAAAGTTGGAAGGGACCTTGGAGATCTTCTCATTCAACCCCTGCTAAAGCAGGAAACCCTATACCACTTCAGACAAAAGCCAATGCTTACTTAAAAGATATCTAGCCAATACCTTTTTAAATTCCACAATTTCTCAAGGTTATTAGGTGATTCGTGGTATTATAAGATACCCGGACTTCGCTCTTGATTACCAATCTTCCTTTTTCAAAAAAGGTTGACCACCATCAGCGCGGATAACCTGTTAAGAAATATTTTGAAAGAACACTCTGCACCACTTGATTATTCTTCCTGATAAACAAATGGTGAGCAGCACATCTATGCAGAGATGGAGATGAATAGAACAATCTCCCCAACTCCTTCAGATACTTAATTCTGCCACTGACTGAAAAATTCAAAAGGCAAAAGGCCTATGGCTAAGCCAATTCAGAAATAAATAAATATGGAACAATGGATGGTTCCTAATTTTTTCTAATGTAGAAACCCCAGTGTTTGATTTAGCATTCACAAACCCAGAGATAAATTAGAAGGAGATGATTTCAAATGGTTATTTTTAAATATAAAATTCCTCGTAGAAATCCTTCATTCTAGGCTATGTCTTCTTTTCCAATTGAGTTACTAGGAAAACAGTAATGAATATGCTTATTTTGCCCCTACCTCAATAACAACAAAGGAATTATTTTCTCATGACATATCCACTACCAATAGAATTGGACTCTGTTTAAAAAAGAAGAAGCCCTAATTGCCTCAGAATACTACTTACATGGGTCAAAAATTGCTATCTACTGTAGTGGAGGTTGACCAACAGGTGGGGACTATCTAGATACCCCATCTAGCCTCTGCAATGAACTAGAATGGGAGCATGTGATATACACAAGCCATTAACTAAATGCATAGCCAATAGATTTCAAAGCTGCATTGGGTCACCAAAAAGTGACAGAAAGTAACAAATAAATTGGTTCATTCAAAGATCTTAAACTACAAGTGGAAATTGTCTGGGGCAGTCCATGGTTTCTTTAGCCAGACTGAGAGAAAAAAAATGACTCTGAAGCCAAGCACCAGTTTTTCTTTCAAATTTCTAAATTTGCAATGAATTAGAAATGTTACAAAATCTTATTTTTGATGAAACCAATCTCTCTTCTATGATGGATTTAAAACAATGCAGTTCTGGACCTTCATTTATCCAGCCCACATTTGCTACATTGCTTTCTCGTTCTGAGATGTTACACTTCTAGCTGCCAGAACAACAGTTGATATTAGAAAAGGAAGGCTGGTTCAGCAGCAGCCATCTTTAGATCAACGTGATGGTGACAGTACTGAGCTATTCTTCAAAGATATATATGAGAGTTATATGAGTACAAATCAGTACTCTCATAGTATATGCCTTGCATTGCATTTGCACAGAACTTATCACTTCTAAATGTTGACTATGATAGACTACTGTTACAAATAATTCCTCAAAAAAAGCAGGTGGCTGAAGCTGCTGTCAAGATTTCTAGGAGCTGTTATTAAAATTGCTAGCATGCCTTGGGTAATATCTTCCACCACTTGATCTTCCAGGTTCTCTGGAGTTGCCTCTTCAGTACCTATGTCTAGTTCCAGTTTATTTTTTGCCCAACTATTTCCATGGTTCTGGGCATGAATCTGGCATGATCCTTTGGTTACCAAATCTCCAACTCTGTTCTGACCCATTTCACTAGGAATCAATATAGTTTCTTTTGAGTCAAATTGGTCTCCTGGTCTACATGGAAGCATCTCCATTGGGTTGTTGTTTTCAGTATGTATGTGTGTGCTTTATAAAACAAAAGAATTTTGCTATTGCCTTTCCCTGGGATATTTTTTTGAGTGTCCTATCTATTTTACATCCCTGGGAAATCCTCATGGTCTTCCATTCAAAAACCACACAGATCCAAGCTTGCTTAGTTTTTCAAATTCAGTCAAGGTCAGTAGATACTGCTACCTGCATTTGAGTTAATCCAGCCCTGATCTAATCCCATAAATATCCCTTAAATCTCCTTCTATCTGACTTGTTCATTACATTCCTGAAATATCTCTACTGTTAGGATAATCAGAAAGCAACAGAATGAAAAATATCCTTCTATAAGCCATTAAGTATATTGCTTGCAGTCCTAGATAATACATAAGAGACTGGATTTAGCACCTCTTCACTACCAGCATTGACAAGGTAATTATTCTGTAGCCATTCAGGAGCTGCAGATAATGACAACCATTTTCAAAGTGAGGCCTTACTCTCTGATTACATCCATTTCCAAAAAACGAATTATAAATCCAGTATATGCATGAAAGGAAGAAAAATACAGCAATTAGAACTTCTAAAAGATACAGAATCACTTTTGGCTTATGGGAACACAGATTTAATTTGACATATTCATGGAAGAGCTAATTGGAGGCTGGGCATGTGAAGCTGAAAGTCAGTCAAAGAAAAATGTGACAATTGTTGAACAAGTTTGCTTAAGGGAAAAGTTATTTTAGATTCTTAAATGGTGAAGAATACTGTATTGCAACATTCATATAAAGTTTCCATAAAGAAACTTCAAGCATGAAGATTACGGAATTGGTTTCTAAATTCAATTTGTAAAATTTGAAGGCAAGTTGTTTAAAAAGTGTGTCTACAATCTTGAAAAGATGCTGTTCTCACTGTATATCCATTTCTCCCAAGTAGATGGGGTCCAGATGTCTGAATTACAACTCAAAGTTTGGCATGGAAGACTTCAGGTTAGTGCTAACCAGAGGTGGTATTCAGCAGGTTCTAACCAGTTCTGGAGAACTGGTAGCAGAAATTTTGAGTAGTTCAGAGAACTGGTAAATACCACCTCTGACTGGCCCCTGCCCCATCTATTCTCTGCCTCCTGGGTCCCAGCTGATCGGGCGGAAATGGAGATTTTACAGTATCCTTCCCCTGCCATGCCCACTAAGCCATGCCATCCCCACCAAGCCACGCCCGCAGAACTGATAGTAAAAAATTTGAATCCCACCACTGGTGCTAACATGTAAATACAGCTACGATTGAGAAGTTCTGCATTTGCTATTCTTATAGGGATGTGCAGCCCTTCAAACTGAAGGCCAAAAACTCCTTCAGGGGCAAAGAAAGTATGGCATGCAATGCATGCTGCACCTCCCAGTGCCTATCTATGATGATCCTTGGACTCTCATGATAGCTGCTCAGTATGAATTTGAGCTAAGGAAATGCCAATTGCATGCCTGGTTCTGCTTCAAGCTCCTTTTTAGCTGTCAGTATCCCAAGCTGCAAAAAAGCAGTTTGATGTAGAGGTGAAGGCCCCAGGGTAAAAACTGGGGGTAGTCCTGCCTGAAGTACAAAGCTAGTCCACAGACCTTGGACCAGTCATTCAATCTCAGCCTTAGAAAGCAGGCAATGACAAGCTACTTCCAAAATCTTGCCAAGAAAACTTCAGGGTTTAATCCAAGTAGTAGCTAGATGACTTAAAGAGACCAAAAGAAAAAGAGGAAGATCTGCATATTCTTATTGAATAGCATTTAGTACTATTGCTTTGGATGATAGAAAAGTTGCCAAAGAGTTAATTCTACAGACATCAGCCTCTCAATACATTTGAGTCTGTTATAATGAGGGCCTAATGCTTTACTTATATCCCCCCAGTTCAGCCTACTATTTTTCTCCTTTAAAAATTAGCAGTTGGAGGAACCCTTTTCAGCAGTCTAGTCTGTGGCCAGTTGTTGTTGTTTTTAAATAGCACTGGTTTTGATTATCATGCTGCAACTGCTCACAAAAAGAATGTTATTACAATATGAGTTATGTGTTTTGATTTGAAGAACAAAGAGAAAAAGGAATATTAAGTGGTCTGCTGAGGCAACAAACAACGTTCATGTGGCTGGTGAAAAAATAAGTTTGAGAACACTGCCATTATATAGTTCAAATACTAAACCCACAATCAAAAGAAGTAGCCAATACTGCAGCACCTATAAAAGGTTTTAGGTAACTCTAGGGAGTATCAGCTGATCACAGAAGTGTTACTTAATACCCCGTATAATGAAAGTGTTTGTAATCTTGTCCTTCTTCCTGAAGGGAAGAGGTTAATTCCATGCCTAGATGGACCATTGATGGGTTTCCTGGGTCTTTCCCTGCCCTTATCTTGTCAGCTTATTCTGTCAGTGAATAAAATTGCTTATTCAAAGTGTGTGCCGGCTGCATTCCTGCATTTTTGTTATCGCAACTAAGTATTTGTCAGCTAAGTGGTTCTTGGCTGTCTGCCCGGAGCTATGAATGGAAGGGAAGAGAAGGGGCGGGGGCATCCTCTCTTGTACTATTTTCAGCCGGGTCACCAATCTGCACCAAAAATTAGTAACCAATTCAGTTGAATCAGTGTGAACTGGATGAATCCCACGACTGAATGTAGGTGTGATTGAATTTTTTTTAAAAGAAATTTTGAGTCATCTTGACTCTTACAAAATAGCTGCCATGAGGGTGTGATTGATCACAAAATATTCAAACCTTGGTGAGGTTGTTCCAGCCACAGTCTTGAGGCCTTGAGGATACTCACTCTAACTACCTCTTTGATGGAATGGATGGCAGATTTGCCCATTTCCAAATAAATTGTGTGGCCACAACACTTTCTAAACATAGCAATAGCACTTCCACTTATATATTGCTTCACAGTGTCTTACAGCTCCCTCTTAGCGGTTTACAGTCAGCATGTTGCCCCCAACAACCTAGGTTTTCATTTTACCAACTTCAGAAGGATGGAAGGCTGAGTCAATCTTGAGTTAGAATCGAACTGCTGGCAGCAAGCAGAGTTAGCCTGCAATACTGCATTCTAACCACTGCACCACCACAGCTCTGTGGGCCTCTATATATCAGGTGATATTCTGATATTAGACTTTGGTATTTTATAGTATGAGAGTTTTCAGCTTAATTTTAATTTTATTTAAATTTTAATTTTTAACCTATTTTATGAATGTAAAGCTGGGTGGGCAGGCACCTGATCTAAAAAAATGACTAGTAATTATTCCCCTGAAATATTTCAGGAATTTTCTGCCATGAAAAGATTCTGGTTTTTTAAATTTCACTGTAAATTTCCCAACTTGAAATGTATTTTCTTTTGTTATTTATAGATATTTTTTCTATACCCCTCGTGGACATGTGCCCACCAGGTTACCGCGCCTTCCATCAGCCTAGGGCCCTAGGGAGGGGTGGGGGGTGGCGATTATGGTTAAGGAAGGTCTTGAGCCGAAGGAGACCACAGTCCCTCAGACAACCGGGTGTGAATCTCTCTGCGTGAGATGGGGCCTAGGGAGGCAGTTGGGCGTGTTAGTTGTATACCTGGCTCCTCGCTATGCAACAACAGCCCTGCCCGAGCTCCTAGAGGTGATAGCCGAGGCGGCAGTTGAGACCCCCAGACTAGTAGTCATGGGGGACTTTAACTTGTCGTCGGCAGGCGAAGCCTCTGGAGCAGCTCGGGAGTTCATGGCCTCCATGACGGCCATGGACCTGACCAGGTAGTTTGAGGCCCTACTCACGAGGGGGGAAACACACTGGATTTGATCTTTGTCTCGGGACAGTGGAGTTGTGATCTGGGAATAGGGGATCTAGCCATCACTCCCTTGTCATGGACAGATCACGCTCTCCTTTGGCTGGACTTTCCAATCGCTACACCTCACCGTGGGGAGGCGGAACCGGATACTCCTATATGGTTCCGCCCCAGACTTCTAATGGACCCGGAAAGGTTCCAGAGGGAGCTTGGGCCAATTCCTGTGACTCTGCCCCGCGACTCGACTGAGGACCTAGTGGCCGCATGGTATAGTGCGGCCACGGGGGCCTTGGACCGAGTCGCGCCCTTGCGGCCTCTCTTGCGGCGACGAATCACCCAGGCTCCCTGGTTTACTGAGGAGCTTCGGGGGATGAAACGCCACAAGAGATGCCTAGAGAGCAGATGGAGATCCTCTCGCTCCGAAGCCGACCAAACACTAGTGAGAACCCATATTAGGGCTTACTTAGTGGCGATAAGGGTGGTCAAACGTGAGTATTGTTCCACCCTTATTGCATCCGCAGATAACCGCCCTGCCGCCCTGTTTGGGGTGACCCACTCCCTCCTTCATCAGAGGCCGCGGGAAGCCCCTCTGCAAGGGTGAGCAGAGGAATTTGGGATTTATCTGCAGGAGGAAATCACTCGGATTCAGAATGAGCTACCCTCCATCGACAGTGGTCCTGTGGGACTGTCCGAGACTAGTCTTGAGGTTCCTTCTTGGGAGGAGTTTGACTTTGTCACCACCGAGGATATGGACAGGTTGTCAAGGAGACTTAGGACAACCACATGTTTATTGGACCCGTGTCCTCCTGGCTTGTACTGGCATCCTGGGAGACGACACGAGGCTGGCTCCAGGGCATTGTCAACGCATCTTTGAGTGAGGGGTCCTTACCTGCCGTCTTGAAAGAGGCGGTAGTGAGGCCCCTCCTCAAGAAGCCGTCCCTGGACCCAGCATTATTAGAGAACTATCGTCCGGTCTCCAACCTTCACTTTTTGGTGAAGGTTGTTGAGAGTGTGGTAGCCCAACAGTTTCCGCGACACCTGGAGGAAGTTGATTATCTAGACCCACGCCAGTCCGGCTTCCGACCCGGTCACAGCACCGAGACGGCATTGGTCGCGTTGGTTGATGATCTCTGGAGGGCGCGGGATAGAGGTTATTCCTCTATCCTAGTCCTATTAGACCTCTCGGCAGCTTTTGATACCATCGACCATGGTATCCTATTGCACCGACTGGGGGGGTTGGGGCTGGGAGGCACCATTCTGCGGTGGTTCTCGTCCTACCTCTCTGGTCAGTTGCAATATGTGTTGATGGGAGGGCAGAGGTCAACCTCGAGGCCTCTCTTATGTGGGGTTCCTCAGGGGTCGGTCCTCTCGCCCCTTCTTTTCACATATATGAAGCCGCTGGGTGAGATCATCCGTGGTTTTGGGGTGGAGTACCACCTGTACGCTGATGACACTCAGCTGTACATATCCACCCCAACGATGCCGCCGAAGTGCTGTCCCGGTGTTTGGAAGCCATACGGATCTGGATGGGTGGTAACAAACTCAAGCTCAACCCTGCCAAGACTGAGTGGCTGTGGTTTCCGGCACCCCGGTTCAGCCAGATTACTCCAACTCTGGCCATTGGGGGTGAAACACTGCCCCCGTGGAGAGGGCGCGCAATTTGGGTGTCCTCCTGGATTCCCGGCTGTCCATGGAGGACCATGTGGCGGCCGTGGCCAGGGGGGCGTTTCATCAGGTACGACTGATGCGCCAATTGCGCCCCTTACTGGACTGGGCTGCCCTTCGCACAGTCACTCAAGCTCTCGTGACATCCCGACTCGACTACTGTAATGCTCTCTACATGGGGCTTCCCTTGAGGTGCACTCGAAAGCTACAGTTAGTCCAAAACGCAGCCGCGCGGGTGATTATGGGAGCCACTAGGTGCTCCCACATAACACCGATCCTGCGCGAGCTGCATTGGCTTCCTGTGGCCTTTCGAGTGCGCTTCAAAGTTTTGACAACTATCTTTAAAGCGCTCCATGGCTCGGGGCCTAGTTATATGCGAGACCGCCTCCTGCCCCATACATCCCTTAGACCAATACGCTCCCACAGAGAGGGCCTTCTCAGGGTGCAGTCGGCCGGACAATGCCGACTGGCGACACCCAGGGGAAGAGCCTTCTCTGTGGCGGGTCCAGCCCTCTGGAATGACCTACCCCCTGAATTACGTACCATCACCGACCTCCGCCTCTTCCGCCAATGTCTTAAGACATATTTGTTTCAACAAACCGGCCTAGCCTAACCTCCCATGGGGACTTTTAGGTAGTTTTAAATTGGGTTTTTAAATTTTGGTTTTAGCGCAGGATAAGACTATTTAATAGTTTTTTAAATTATATTTATTGTATTTTTTATGTCTTTTAAATTTCCTGTGCGCCGCCTTGGGTCCTCTGTGGCGAAGGGCGGGATATAAATTTAAATAAATAAAATAAATATTTTTTCCTTTTCCTTTTAATGTATTTCAATCATTTACTGCAAATTGACCTGCCTGTTTTGAATTTAAAAATGTATAAAGAGACCTACGCTTGAAGCAAGCTATAACTATAGCAACAAACATAGCAGAGGAACTGTTTACAGAGAAAATGACTCAGAAGGTAGAAAGTAGGATAGGCCAGAAGCCACATGCCAAGGCTGATGGAATAAAGAATCAATAGTCAACATGACCTGGAAATTCCTTCTTGAAATGAAATCTAATTTAGAGTGACCCAAAGTTATTAGTTGAGATTTTCAAAAGAAATAGAAAGGAATTGGTTCCATGCCAATGCAGTGTATATTCTGATTGTGGCTGTTCTTGAAGCTCCTGAGGTGAAACAATGTTAGCTATCGACTGATAAATTAGGAGCTGTTGCTATGCCGTCAAGTCAAGAAAGCTGCATCCTATTAAAGAGGGAACAAGCCTAAATATTTAATCTTCATAAACTTCCCTAACATTTCCATAGGTATGAGATTGCAGTCAGTAGATTGGAATTTGCCGAAGCTGATATTTATATATTGCAAACTGGGAATAAAACTCTTTAAAATCACCTACATAGCTTAGCTGATTTTATTAGATAACTAACTCTAAAAAATGCAAACTACACACTGTTCATAGAGTGAAATATTACCGAGGGTAAACTTCTATCAGCTGCATGCAAAATACTGTTCCACCCAGTGGGGGGTTTCAAATTTTTTTAGAACCTACTCTGTAGGTGTGGCCTTTTTTGTGGGCGTGGCTTTGCAGTCATGTGATAGGGTGTGAGTGGCCACCTTTTAAAATGTGGTGAAACTCATTTAACAATACTCTTGCTTAGCAACCAAAATTTTGGACTCAATTGTGATAATTCTTTCTTTCTTTCTTTCTTTCTTTCTTTCTTTCTTTCTTTCCTTCCTTCCTTCCTTCCTTTCCTTTCCTTTTCTTCCCGTTGGGTCACTGGCAGCAGCGGGCCAGATTTACTTCCAGGTACGCAGGTGGAACCCCCTCTCACCGGTTCTCTAAATTTCACCAACCGGCTCTCGCGAGTAGGTGCGAGCCTGCAGAAACCCACCACTGGTTCCACCTCTACTATTAGTGCTGTTACATGCAGTCATACTGTTGCACCACTACATGGAAAATACTGTTCCACCAGAGGTGAGTTACCAATTTTTTTATTAATAGTTCGTGTGCACTCCCGTGTGCACTCCCCCCCCCCCACGTGCAATGTTTCTGCGCATGTGCAGAAGCGTCTGGGCAGTTGGGCGGAGCCAGGCCAAACCGCAGTAACCCACCTCTGTGTTCCACTTGCAAAATACGGTTACATGCAAAATAGTGTTGCACCTCTAATATTAGTGCTGTTACATGCAGTCATAAAATGCTATCAGGTTATTCGAAATGTGTTTTACTATTGCAGAAAATGGAAGTCAAAGAAAGATGATGAGATACAAAAGGGGAAAAACAAAGTGCCATGTCAAGCAAGGATATATACAATAAACTACTCACCTCAATCAAGCTGCCTTGATTTCTTCAGGTATCTAAGAACCTTCCTGTATCAACCATCAGGCAGTTTGATGCATGATAATCTATACACTACTAAAATTCTTACATCATTTTGTTTGCAATCTTCAATCATTGAACCAAGGTAACTGAAACTGCCTAAATTACTGAAATGAACCCATTACCCTAATGGGGAAGTTGTGACCACTTCAGTACCACTGCATTTTCTGACTACAATTTCCAGAAACCCAAAGGAAGATGGGAGGACAGTATCCCTGTCTTTTTTTCTGTTACTGCCTGGCTTTTGCACCCAAATGACTGGTGGTGAAGCCCAACAGATGAGTGGCAACAGTCTGCTTTTGAACCAAGGCCAAAACTTGAAACTTCTTACTTGGATGCCTGCTTGTGAGATAGGACTGGTGAGGTGGGGATGCAGGGAGTCAAAAGGTGAGCTCCGTTGCTCTTTGTAGAGAGAGTATCTTAGAAATACATCAGGTTGTGTACAGCAGAGGTACAGTTTTCCATGTGGTCCATGGTTCCTTTTCTCCCCCTCCCTCCCACAAAATGGCAGTCAGTTCCGTGGGTCAATCAAGGAAGAGGGATAGTGATTTTCAGTGCTCCCTCACAGGTTCCCATAAACAACATCAATGGAGAAGCTGGTAGGAAGCACCTTCACTGTCTTTTCGCCTGCCCATGGTCATTTTGTTCAGGTAAGGAAGTATTTCTGAAACAATGATCCAATGGATTATAAATAGCCTAGTTTTCTCCACTAAAGGAAAAATTTCATATTTTGCAAGGGGGGAAAGCCCTTAAACCTAAACACAGTGGTGCTGTAGGGTAACATTCTGCTAGTTACTATCTCAGTATTTATTTTTGCACCATATTCAATTTCCCACTACCCCAAAGAGCTCCCATAATATCAAGCTATGTTAATAACATCAACAAATACCAAGCAGTTAATAAAATCATTCAACAGAAGTACCTTCTTACTGCTGTTCTTAGCTGAAGATAAACTGACAACCTAAAGGGTTCCAGAAAGAACAAACTCCTTCGGAATCCCCTCTTCCCTAACTACCATGCTATCAGGGGTGGGTTCTGGCAGGCACTACTGACGGTTCACTTGTGGGCACGCTGTGCATGTGCGTGCTTGATGCCTGCTATGCACGTATGTGCAGTGCAATTAAAATTGTTCTGTGCATGTGCAGAAATGAAAAACAAGATGGCAGCAGTGGCACTGCCGCCCAGGGAACCAGTTTGGGGCATGGCAGGCCTGGATCGCTGCCGGTTCCAGCAACCCAGGCTGCCAAACCACTACCTGTTGAGACGAACTGGGCTGAACCGGCAGGAACCCACCACTGCATGCTACTCTATTAAAAAACATTCCTTCTACACCTAGGGAATTGATAATGTAAACTCTATACAATGGTTCCAGCTGGGCAAAACCATAGCAATCCTGGTGATGCAAAGATTGCTGCCAGAAAAATTGTTATTTTCTTAATTTCTTCCCAAACAAACTGGATGAGGAAGAACAATTGACAATTCAACCTGAAGCAAGATGGAGATGTTGTTGATCAGGAGGAAATTGGAGACCAAGATGAAGCCTGGGATGGGGAGGCAGTTTCCTAGAAAAGTCAGTTTGGGAATGTTCCTTCCTTCCCAGCTGTCACCGGGTTTGCAGGTGGTGGCCCAGGTTAGGGGAACATTTGAATAGCTAAGATAAACTGGTTTGTTTGTGACTCACTTTAAGTTGCTCAAATGTGGCAACAGTAATCTATGCCTAGATTATAAATTGTTGGTTGTACAGTACATGGGACCACCCTTAAAAAAGGGCACTAAATTTTCAATGGATGTAAAATAGAGTGACACATTGCTAACCAGCATGGGATACGGAGATTACATGCTCACTTTCCACAGTCTGAGAAAAAGAGCTTCCTAAAGCTGTCAGTTTTTTCCTTCCAACTCTCATTTTTAAAGTGCTAAGTGAGTGCATTTAGTGTGTGTGCTGCCTCTCTCTCTCAAAAAAATATATAATAATTTGTGGACTGAAGCAACTTAGTGAAAACAAAAGAGAATGCTTGGAAGAAGCCATCAATGTCAAATGCCACCTTTTAATGGGTCAATGCTAGCCTCTACCCCATTGACAATGCCATTGAAGCATAGGAACCTCTTTCAGCACAGCCTTTCAGGTTTTGTCTCCAGAATCCATAATGGCCATAATAACATCCTTCTCTATCTAGACAATATCCGCCTTTCTTATGAACCTCAGTCATGCTGATGACTGGGTGACCATTCACAACTCCTTGCCTTCAACATCTAATTTCATTCAAATCCTTTGGCCTTTATCAGGGTCCTCGTCCTTTAGATCAGGGGTAGTCAACCTTTTTATACCTACCGCCCATTTTTGTATCTCTGTTAGTAGTAAAATTTTCTAACCGCCCGCCGGTTCCACAGTAATGGCGATTTATAAAGTAGGGAAGTCAATTAAATTAAAAAAGGGAAAGTGCTTCAGTATTGGACAAAACTCCTACCACCCATCATGAAAGCTGGAATGCCCACTAGTGGGCGATAGGGACCAGGTTGACTACCACTGCTTTAGATTAATCACTATCATTCCCATTTATCCCCTTTTACCAAGATACAAGAGCCTGCATGTGAATTTTTTGAAAAGCAGTTCATTATATTGGTATTTCGAACCACTTTCTCTTTTTCCTCTTCTGAGGTAGACCCACTTTGTTCCTTTTCTGATAAAAGTTTGTACCTGAACGGTACAATCCTCTTACCTGACTTCAGGAGATACAGATAGTCCTCGACTTATGACCATAATTGAGCCCAAAATTTATGTTGCTAAGTGAGACATTTGTTAAGTGAGTTTTGCCCCATTTTAACTTTTCTTGCCACAGTTATTAAGTGAATCACGGCAATTGATAAATTAGTTATATGTGTGTTAAGTGAATCTGTTCTGACCCAGGCTTCCTTAAAAAGCAAAAAGTAGAGTCTCAGTCCTGGCAACCCCTTTTACTTACACGACTGTGAATTCCTTTCATTCACAGTCTGTAAGGCTTAGCAAAGTCTTTCAGAGGGATGTTTATCAACACGAATCTTATCTCATTTGGCAAGCTGCCAAATAACTAGTTTCCAAATGCAGGACAAGGCAAATGTCTTATAGTCACAAAAAAGAACTTTCCACTCTTGAAACGACCGAATGAATGAATTGTTTCCTGCAAAAGCCCACTCCCCATTTGCACCTCTTTTATTTCCTATGGGAGGGGCCAATCACCTCCAAGGTGTCGCTTTACTCCTAAGTTGACCCTGCTTTCTTAGTTGTTCTTGTCTTCTGGCAGCCCCACGCATGCGCACACTGGGAACAGACTCCAGCTGCTCCTCTGCCTCACTGCTGTCTAGCTCCCTCTCTGCCTTTGATGCAGAGCCCTTGTCTGAGCTTTCCTCAGCCCCCAGGACTGCCCCATGTTTCTCCCCAACTTCCTCACTGTCCGACTCTGCTGCCAGCTCTGCGGGCAACAACAGAATCTGGTTTACCCATTGACTTTGCTTGTCAGAAGGTCCCAAAAGGTGATTTCATGATCCTGGAAAACTGCATGATAAATGTGAGTCAACTGTCAACTGAATTTTGATCATGTGACCATGGAGATGCTGCAATGGTTATGTGTGAAAAATGAATATGTCACATTTTTCAGTGATGTTGTAACTTTGAAAGATGCCTAAATGAACTGGTGTTGTAAGTCAAGGACTACCTGTACTGCTTATCTTGGAGAATCAGCTGGCGATCTCATTTCTAGTAAATTTGCGGCAAGCATGCTGCTTCTCAACCTAATTCAATTTACAGGGGATCTGCAGGGGATCAAATGAAAATGGGCAAGATGACAAATGTAGCATTGGAAGCCTCCATCACAGTGGTGTGTTGCAGGTGGTACACCCCAGTACAGGTGTACCGGAGCCTGCTTGGAGCACCCGGTACCATTCTGGTATGGTGCTCCAAAGGGCCCACCCACCTGCCCAACTCCTTATTGGTCTTTTAAGTCTTTGGTGCTTCCACGCACACGCACAGCACATACAGTGCATGCGCAACTCTCTGATAAGCAGCTGGAGTGTCACAGAGGCTCACGGACATACTAAGACACATTTGCATGCTGTTAGCAAGTGTGCATGTGCTGCGTGTGTCCATGTGGATGCCGCAGGGCCCGTTCCAACCATACCGGTTGGAACAGGATCCGGAACCCACCACTGCTCCATCAGTATCAAGTGTGTACAAAAAAGATGGAACTTAGATCTCAACACCACCTCTTACATCTTGCTCGTTTTGATATCTTCACTGTGGATACACTTTCCCCTCTTGATACACTGAACCTATCTTGCAGGTGTGCCAGGATGCCTCAAAGTCTTCAGTCATAGCAACCTGTCCCTGTCAAATACACCCTAAGCTACATGAACTATTCATTGAATAGTTCTAAATGGGACATAGAATCAAAAGGCTTAAGAAGAACTAAAGGACTAAAGATTCCAGACAGAAAGGAGAAAGGAAGAAATGTGAAAAGATGGTATTTTGTCTTTGGTCAGCATTGGAACTTGCAAAGTAAAAGAATATACTATATAACATTTGAAATATTTCAGGAGATTTTTGAAGAATGGAACAAAAATAGCAGCTTCAGATTCAGCAATGAAATACACTTCTATGAAGAGATTACATCTAAAATAATTTGAAGAAGAAGTTACTAATGTGAAAGAGAATATCTAGGAAGTTTTACAAGTGATGAAATACATTTTGCATGATTCAGAAATAGCAGAACATAAAGAATTTGCAGAAATTCTGGAAATAAAAAATAAATAAATAATGGACTGTATGACAGAGAGGAAAAAACTAAAGACAAGACAAGAAATTGACGTAGATTGAGACTTTGTAATGAAGTTGGTTTAAGCCTTGAAAAAAATCTTTGAGATGATAAAAAAAATGGAAAAGAGATCAAATCCTGCAACATCATCTAAATGAACTAAAGATTCAGACTGTTAGAAGCAAAGCAAAGTAGTAAAAATTGGTTTATTTGATCAAGGTTAAAATATGTTTAGATAAATCTGGGATCCTTTAATGGATTTTTTTTGCTGATACCAGGACTGAAATGCTAGTAATTTATGGACTTGCATATGGATAAGGTTATGGGAAGAAGAGATAATTGAATGTAACATTATAGATGGTCATTAATTATGTTTGTATTTGTAATGAAGATAATAAGCTATTTCTATTTTTTTTCTTTTTCATCTTGTCTTTTTCTGTATACCTTTTATTCTTTTTTCTTTACTTTCCCTTCTTTTTGAATTTAGCTTTAATTTTCCTTTACTATTTTTATTATAATTTTCAATTTAAAAGATGATTTATAAAACCCCACGGATTTCTGAGAGAGAAAGAAGGAGACAAGTAGGGTAATGGACAAAACAAGAAAACAACAGGTAAGTCTCCTTTTGTGAGCCATAACTCAGTTGGAACAGAGATAAGGAAGCAGATATCCCAAACCCTGTCAGTCTAACAGAAAGTTAAGAGAATTTCCCCATGAAAGGCAGGAGGGAATAAGTATAAATAAAACTATCAGTGCCTCATGTAGGGTTACTTAGCAACAGGTAGAGGGAAAAACCAAAGAGCTTAAGCAAGTATGAAATGTGCTAGAAGCAAAAAAAAAAAAAGTACTTTGAGAAAAGTAGATCTGCCCCAAAGGAACAGAAAAGCAACTTAGACAATAGAAGAACAAAAGTGAGAATACTTCTCTCAGTATAAATAATCTCACATAATAAATCTTATTTTGTAAACAAATCAGGGAGTGCATGTTGTTCAATCAGAATGGCTTGCCCTCGTTAAAATTTGTGGCAAATTTAAACCTATGATGGCAAATCCGTGGAGGCCATTATTCTGAGGTGATGTTCCATTTGAAAGGTACTCTTGCTGCCTGTAATCCCAGGAAGGAATCTGTGGCTGTAGTTCTCTGTCTTCTTCAGGACTGTGAACTCTGATATCCTTTATGATGATCCATGATGAGGTGTCAGCTAACACTGTTGGTTGGGGAACAACAACTTTGCTCTGCTTGGATGATTTATTTATTTGGAGTGGCAAATTAGATTATACAGCAATGCCCTTGATTGGCTATGTGTTTCTTTCCCTGTCCTCCTGGTCTGCTGTATCCAAAAGGAATTTGAGATGGCTGATTTGCCTCATCCATATCTCGCTCTGTGTGTAGGAAACATTCCCATGACTGATGTAGTAGAGGGCAGTCTTCTCAAAGACAAGCTGGCATCTCCTGGCACCATTCCCAAATACAGGATAGCTATCTTACTACCCTTTGAATAAAATAATAAATTCTGGGGAAGGTGGCCTTTGTAAGATCAGCAAGTGCAGAGTCTAGCATTACCTACCTGCTGCTCTGTTGAAAGGGAACCACAAGGTTGAATAGCAATGTTCATTAAATGGGGGTATAAAACATATGGTGAATGTTTTCCAAATATTGACAGATCCAGAGAATATTCAACACGAAATTTCACAAAGGAGCAATTTTGCTTCATCTGTTATTGGGGACCATATGCCTCTATTTCTATTGGCAATTTATTTTGTTAGTTCTATCCTTTTACAACAATGGCTGTTAGATCCTCACAATGGTGTCTAAAAGGATCTTTTTTTTCTTTTCTAAGCTGCTTTAATTAAAGCATCCAGTTGTATCCAGTAGTGTTAGTAGAGAACAGCTGCTCATTACCGTGCAGTGTAGCAGCAGTCTTTTCAACGCTTTTCTCTTTTTTGATTTATCCCTAAAAAAAAAAAAAGGAGATAGGGACAAAGAAGGAAGCAGCTATTTCTCCATACACATCCTGAATGGGTTCAGAAATAAGAATGTATCATTAGCAGCAAAGATCTAGGATTGGAGATAAGATGAAAGCCAAGTGGAAGTTTTCTAGTTCAGGCGGCTGAATGAAGCAATGCTGTTGAAGGTCACCACCCACATTGTGTTCACCTCACCATGCCAAGGTGTTCTTTTTTCCCCCCCCTCTTTAAATTGTCTGAAACATCAAAGGCCATAGAAAGCTCTTTTTTGTGGATCTATCTTCTCAGCCTTTCTACCATTTGTAACAATTTTAATGATTTTGGCAACAATACCATTGGCTGAATTAACTTGAGTTCTCTCTCTGTCACATTCTGTGTGTGTGTGTATGTGTGTGTGTCTGTCTGTCTGTCTGTCTCTCTCTGTCTCTGTGTTTGTGTGTGTGTGCGTCTCTCTCTCTCTCTCTCTCTCTCTCTCTCTCACACACACACACACACACACACACACATACACACACACACACACACATGCTTCAAGCCAAGAATTCTGGCTAAAATTCAGAAGGTTTACATTGCAAAAAATGCATACGTTATTACTGTACATCTAATAAAACACAGACTGCTGGATTAAATGCAAAGTATATTTAGGATTTATTATTAAATTTATACCCTGCCTTTTTGCTTATTCAAGAACTCCAAGTGGCTTAGACAAGTGCCTATGCCTAAATAATCACCCAAGGCAACCTATTGAAAACCTTTTCACTAAAGTTCAAAGTCATCCAATGTAAATTACAGAAATCAATAAACCATTTTGTTGCCTGAGGTGATTGAAAAGATGCCCATGGAAAGAATGCCCATTTTAGTCAGTGAGGCTGCTTAAAAGGATCTCAGGTTTGGCTTTTTACACAGAAGTCACCTGTGATAAGCCCAAGTTGAACATTTCTCCAGAAGTGGGAAGGAAAGAAACTATGGGAAGCCCTGCTAAGATCAGCAGAAACAGAAAGTGGCTGGTAATGTTTGGGTGCACTTCAGAATTGTTATGATTATGGGTGGCTGATAAGTAAAGTCAAATTGCTATGTGCTTTATTTTGGGAGGAAAACATTTTTTAAAAAAAATGAAATTAAGTGATGCCTTTTGGAAAGCTATAAGCCTCCTTAGAGGGTGGCAAAAATTGAACTTTTATATAGTATATAAATAACATAAATAAAACATTTTAAAAAGAAGATGAAAGACTTGTGGCTATTGTCATAGGGAGGGGGGAAATGGAAAAGATGATTACTGGGTATATCAGGGGTAGTCAACCTTTTTATACCTACCATCCACTTTCGTATCTCTGTTAGTAGTAAAATTTTCTAACCGCCCACCGGTTCCACAGTAATGGGGATTTATAAAGTAAGGAAGTCAATTAAATTAAAAAAAGGAAAGTGCTTCAGTATTGGATCAAACCCCTACTGCCCACCATGAAAGCTGGAACGGCCACTAGTGGGCAGTAGGGACCTGGTTGACTACCGCTGGTGTATACAGTTAATCCGCAATGTACAACCACAATTGAGCGCCATATTTCTGCTGCTAAGTGAAACATTTATAAGTGGGTTTTGCCCTTTTTACAACCTTTCTTGCCCCAGTGGTTAAGTGAATCACTGCAGTTGACAAATTAGTAACCTAGTTGTGGAGTGAATATGGTTCCACCATTGTCTTTGCTTGTCAAAAGGTTACAAAAGGGGATCAGGTGACCTTGGACATAGCAGCAATCATAAATATGAGTCAGTTGCCAAGCATCTGAATTAGGATCACGTGATCATGGGGAGGATGCAAGGGTCGTAACTATGAAAAGTGGTCATAAGTCACTTTTTTCAGTGTTGTTGTAAGTTTGAACGGTCACTAAATGAACTGTTGTAAGCCGAGGACTACCTGTACTGTCTTGTACTCCTGAATAAAGTCCACAGGGTTTTATAGAACTACAGATGTTATTTTATTGAAGAGGAATTGCAACAGCAAGGCAAATTTCAGAGGGCCCTTTTAAAAGGAAGATACATGCATGAGTAACTGTTACCTAATAGCTTTTTTTCTCGAATAAGGATACCCAGGAGGGACACTTGGCTAAATTTTTGTAGAAACACAACTCCCCTCTTCCTGCTTGAGAGTCACTAGCTAGGAAGGAACTTGGCTAGGAATTTCTAGTCTTCCAAAGACAAGGAAAAGACAGAGTCTGATCCAGATGAACATGAAACAAGAATTTTTCAGGACGTAAGAAAGAAATGAGAAGCCATACCAAGCAAGAAGATGGGTTCCCTATATGATTCTAAGAGGCAAAATTCCTTTTCAGATCCCAAAGTGACAACCTCAGCATGATCAGTGCTGTAACGGTGACAGCGTTGGAAGGGATCTTGGAGGTCATCTAATCCAACCATATGCTCTCACAGGAGATCTAGATTATTTCTGATAGGTGGCTGTCCAGTCTTTTCTTAAAAGCCTCCAGTGTTGAGACATCCACAATTTCTGAAGGCAATTTCTACCACTGGTTAATTATTCTCACTGTTAAGAATTTTATCCTGAATTCTAGGGTGCTTCTGTCCTTGGTTAGTTTCATCCATTGTTTCTTGTCCTGCCTACAGGTGCCTTGGTAAATAAGTTGCCCTACTCTTCCTTGTAGCAAAACTCTAATTTTAATCTCAGAAGAAATTACTGATTGAAGTATTAAGGGTGTCTTTCTAATATTTACTGAATAATGTTGTTCTTTAGCCTATAAGATACACCATGGAAGACACTACGTAAACTTCATTGTACTTACAGTTGTTTCTTTATGAGGTTTGTCAGAAGAATATCTCTTCAATCTAAAGAGATATGGGAGCTATTTTAAGACAAATTTAGCCAACGTTCACTAGTGATATATATATATGCAGATAAATATACATTATATTTTCTATATAAATTTTCTGAATGTTATGCTACAGTTTAAAACTGTTTTTAAATGTACACATGTGTGTTTGTGGGGAAAATGCCCCTTTAAATAAGGAACCAGAGTGTTTGGAGTTCAAAATGTCTTTTAATATTATGAACAACTACAGCATTCATTGAGTTCCAAAAATATAATGCAAAAGGGCCTTAAACTAAGCAGATTTACGGATTGTATACTATCTGAAATGTTACATAGGAATATATACAGTTTAAAGTATACTACAACTAGATATATACAACTAGAAAGTAGCATCTAATAATACTATGGAAAGACTATTGTATCTCTCCAAGTGTCTCTCCAAACCCCTTTACTAAGGGGCCTCTATGCTAGGATAGTTACAAATACTAAGAGTGTGTAACAAAAAACAATGCTATTTATTGTGTCCATACATCGACAACTTTCTGAACAATGAAAAAAGAACAGTCTGTTTTCTATTATCCATCTTCTTTCCTGCCAGGATCATCAGATGGTTTCAGTTTCCCTGCTCCTTCTGTGCTTTGCCTCATATATGTGCCATACACAAATCAACATGCATGACATTAACTCTCCTAGCCATCTAACTGGAAAACACATTTAAAATACCTATTAGAGAAAAGTATTTGCTTAAAATGTATTTAATAGAAAAAGCTCATACAAACAACAGATATACGTCAGGAGAAATACATATAAAATGCATGCTAATTATGCTGGATGCATTATATATGTGTACTCATATACTGTACAAAAGAAAATTAAAATGGGAACTATTATTATCGTTCCTTGCATAGTCAGCCAGATGTTTAGATTGGATTTGACATTATATTCTATTGAGTCTTTTCCTCAATAGATATTGTTGTTTAAAGGCATTGTCACAAGATATAAGCTCTTCCAAGTAAAGTTGTCTTTTGCAATTGACAGATAGTGATTTGCTCAATGCTGATGTTATTCAAGTGGTGTTCCAGATGTTTTCAGATTGCACATAAGGCATCTATTGCTATTGGTAGTAGTCTATTATCATTAGTTAAGAATTAACTTACCCCTCCCAAAATGCCATCTTGGTCTTCTCCTGAATATTTGTTCCTGCAGCAGAGTGCTAAACCAAAATGCAATTCTTTGAATCCAGCAGGACATGAAATACATATCTAGTTATACATGTTTTTCTCCTCTGGAATAAATCTCAATTTTCATAGGTTTTACAGAACTTCAAATAATAGCTTTTACTTGTAATATGATTGAAACTGACCCTTGACCAGACCTTCTTTGTTCGTTCTTGACTCTCCAATAAGTACCTCATGATCTTACCATCCTTCCAAAACATTGACTGAGGCAACCTATGGTAATTTGTTAATGTGTTTATCTTAGATTTGATGACATTGTATCTGTTATGCCTTGACCATAGTATTTCAATTAGTGACACATTTCCTTTCTTTGGGACTTCCATGGCATCACCACTTCAGACAAGGAATGTTTATGACTCATCAGAGCTATCCCAACCTTTTCTCTCAATCTGCTTTGGAATTCAGACTTTGCCCAGATCTAGAAAGTACCTCTAACTTTTAGCACTGAATACTAGGCAGCCTTTTAAAGTCTTTTAAGGTTACAGTTTGAGCACAGAATTTAGATTGGACAACCCAGAGCTGTGCCCAGAACCCAATGAGTCACCTCCTGGGAAGTAATGCTAAATATTAGCATTTTCTGAGCTGTCCAGAAGGACTGCTGCTGGCATGAAGTCCATACTAATGATTTTGCACTCAGCTGACAAGAGAAAAGGTGAGGGAGCTTATTCCTGCCTGGGCACATTTTTATGCTTCCTGTAGGTGTGGAGTGCAGCTGCAGATTCCATTAGTTATAACAGCTGGTTTCACAGAATCCATTTGCATGCAGCAGTTAGACTGATACAACCTCTACTCTATTATGTTGTCTCGGCTGGGCTTTCCACCAAATAATCCTATTTCAAGTACTTGTTCTGTGGTGTTATCTTTGTTGGCTAATGAGCCACAGACGTGGCTTTCTCTATTGAAATTATAGTGTGCATGTTTAAAATGGGGAGCGGGACAGGGGGCTTAATCTGGTCATAACCCAGGAAGGTGGAAATTCTGCTAACCATCAGCAAGAAAATTTTAAATAAAGCCTAGTTGTTTGTCTGCAGTAATGTAGCATTATTGTAATCACTGATGCTTATATACATATGAGCTGACATTTGTTAACTTTTATTTTTTAGACAGTTACAGCACATCTTTAATATGTGCATTGTCAGTTGGATTCTGCTGAGTGAAGTTTTTTTGTTAAAGAAGTTTCTGAAGTTCTGAAGTTTTTTGTTAAAGAAAACCTAAGAAAGTCATTGGCCACTTGGTAGATATTGGTATAATGCACAGGTGTTTGCAAAAGGTAAAATGGGTGAAACTCCATGCTTAGGCTTATTTCACACATCCCAGAACTGCAGGACCATTCATATTGTTTGATTTTTTTTCCCTAAAGGAGGAGCTATATTGGGGGCAGGAGTTGTATCGATTATCAGTCAAGGAACACATTAAAACATACTCAACTCTAGGAAAAGCTTGTTATAGAGGAAATATCTCAGGTCAAACACATTCAGGAGTGATTAATAGAGCAGGATACAGGGAATCAGTCTAGAGCCGTGATGACGAACCTATGGCACGGGTGCCACAGGTGGCACGCGGAACCATTTCTTAGGGCATGCAGGGCGTTGCCCTGTCAGCTCCAGCGCGCTTGTGTGTGCTGGCCAGCTGATTTAGGCCGCCTTTTGAGGCCATTTTTCTCCCTCTGGAGGCTTTAGGGAAGCTCCTGAAGCCTCTGGAGGTGGGAGGGGGAGGCTGTTTTCACCCTCCCCAGGCTCCTAGAAAGCCTCTGGAGCCTGGGGAGGGGAAAAAAGCGCACCAAAAGCAGAGGGTCACGCACATAGCATTATGGGTGTGGCACGCCCATGCACGATCCCCCTGCGCTCCCCCCGCTTTTGGCACACGAGCCAAAAAAGGTTAGCCATCACTGGTCTAGAGTCAAAAATTGCACTTTTTCAGGAACCTATTACAAGCTGGATTTACCGATGTTCATTATATGGCTTAGCTGCATATTGAGTTGAAGATTCTTGGATCTAATCCCTGCTAAGAAGTTCCTTGGTTTACTTGTTAAATCCACAGCATAATCTGATATTATTTTCTCCAGATTCCTTTAATGAAAAGCTTCAGCCTCAACTATAGCCAGTATTTCCAACAATGCCTCTGGACCACATATAGTTGAGACATTGCTTTCTAGAGCGTAGATGTTTTGTGATTGACCTCTACTATGTCAATCATAATAGACATCCCATAATAGAGTCTCAAAATTTTCAAACACACCATTGGCCCATGAAAATGGAAATTTACCCCATCATTCTGGCACTGATCTTTTCCAAGGATAAGTACGGACTCTCATCAGTGGTGTGTTCCGGATCCTGTTGCAACCGGTACAGTGCAATGGGGCCCAGTGTCCACCGCATGAATGCGTGCAGCACGTGCATACATCCTTACCTCCTGCGATGCCTCCGTGAGCCTCCGTGATGCTCCAGCTGCTCGGCGGAGCATCGCGCAGGTGCCATACGCACCGTGTGCAGAAGCAGAAGCGCCGAAGAGCTAAAATGCAGATAAGGAGAACGGGTGGGCAGATGGCCTCTCCGGAGCACGATACCTTCTGCTCCTGGCAGGCACCGGTACGCTTGTACTGGGGCGTACCATCTGCAACCCACCACTGACTCTTATGCAATTCAGGCATAACTGATCGAGGTAGAGCAAAATGTTTTATCAGAGAAGCTGACTTTGGCATCTGTACATAATAGAGAAATGAATCATGACTTTAAGTTTTTCAGATTAAAGTGTGTTTTCTGAAACAATAATTTATGCAGAAATACAGATGACATATTTGTCATAGGCAATTAATTCTTACATTTTTACACTAAGAACAAACTTTTCCTGGCTATGAGAAAAGAAACATTCCTCCTAATGATTGACTATAAAACAATTGTGTTATTTCGTACGTGTTTAATTGACTGGCCCAATCCTGATTACATGGCATACCTCAACCCTAATTTTTTGTCCAGATTTGCCTTGGATATCTCAGTGATCTTGGAGCTCTTAGCTGTCTCTCCCTCTCCACAACTTGAAATTATATCCAGCTCTTCAAATGCCATTTTTGCCACGTGCACTAGGAGCAGATAATTATTACTTCTGAATATGCTCTAAATTATGTTTTCATAAATAGCCAACCCTGGCACACAACACAGCAAGAACACTCTAATTTCTCCATGGCCACCCATCAGAATATACTATTTTCGACCTTTTGTTATAGATCTTGTCAAAAAGACACTGAATTCTTAGAAGATCTGATGAAAGAAATACCTCAGATAGCAGAACTGAAAATTCAAAATAGATTTTGGTATATATTTTTTCACGGCAGCAAAAGGTAACAAACAGAAGAGATGTAGAACATGAAAAATACATTTTAATTACAGTGTTTAGGGAGAAGCGGTGGGTGAGAGGGGCATGCAGAGTGAAGCTTGATTGTCGCTGCTTATTCTCAAAGACCGAACATGCCTACAATCATATCGAGCATGGCAAAAGGCACTGCCAAAATACAGCAAAGTAAAATAAGAGTATAGCTTATTACCAGTTCATAAAAAGAAACTGGAATGAGGGGATTGCATTAACTGCTGTAGGTACCTATTATGCTGCTATGTGTTGCTCCAAAAGGATTTCTAAAAACATTTTTATACTATGTGTGGGGTTACTGCAAGGAAAATGGCCCAGGAAATTTGGTCATGTGGAAATGAAAGTGAGCTCATTTCTCTAATATGATTTATTGTAGGGCTGTCAAATTCATCACGTGCTGGTGGTCACGCCCATGCCCAGTTCAGCGGAGGGGGGAAAAGTCCCAATAGGTCACATGATGCTATTGTGACAATGTGAGTCTGACACCCCTGATCCCTGTAGTGGTGATGCAGTGGTTAGAATGTAGTATTGCAAGAAAACTGCTAAGTCCTCAGACTTACTATCAAGCTCTCCCATTGGCTAAAGGTCACACTCAATAGAGAGCCTGTATTCTCCCGCCCAAACTGAGTGTGACCTTTAGCCAATGGGAGTGCTTGATAGTAAGTCTGAGGACTTAGCAAAAACTCTGCCCCCACACAGTCAGCAGTTCAATCCTGACTGGCTCAAGGTTGACTCAGCCTTTCATCTTCCTGAGGTCAGTAAAATGGGGACTCAGATTCTTGGGGGCAAATATGCTGATTCTGTAAACCACTTAAAGCACTATGAAGCAATATATAAGCCTATTGCTATTGCTATCTGTATAAATGTTTCTCACCAAGTAAATTAAATATTGCATGGGCTTGCTTACTCAGTTCTCCCTTAGTTCCCAATTACTAGAAAAAACATTAAACTTCACTGATATCCTTCATTTGCTACTCGTTACTCATTTTCTTAAAAAATAGTGTACATATAGATTGCATGGATCTTATATATAGTAGATCACTAGTTTAAAAAGCCCAGGTTCCTAGTTATATTCACACTGATGGAACAACAGTGCCCACATACTGCAAAATTTCACTTAACACTGACTATTCTCCTCCTTATTGATTCTTGCCTGGCTGGGCCTCCATCTCTTCAAGAAATAAGGAAAAGGAGCATAGCTGGATGCTCAGCGCACATATGACAAAAACTAACTTTTGCCTCTAAAGTTTTATACTGAGTTTAAATCACACAATGATGTTAGATAATAAAATGAATGAAATTCTTATTGGGGCACATGCTTTATATTTCTCCCTTACATCTTTTGGACTATAATAGAGTCACACTATGCTGCTGACACTTGGAAGAAGCTTAACTTGGAAAGGGTAGCAAACTGGATGGAGATATGTTTATCTCATGAAGGTAAAGTGCTAGTCGTTCCCGACTCTAGGGGGTGGTGCCCATCTCTGTTTCAAAACCAAAGAGCCAGCTCTGTCTGAAGATGTCTCCATGGTCATGTGGCTGGCATGACTAAATGCCGAAGGCTCATGAAATGCTGTTCCCACCAAAGGTGGTTCCTATTTTTTTTACTTGCATTTTTACATGCTTTCGAACTGCTAGGTTGGCGGAAGGTGGGACAAGTAATGGGAGCTCACTCGATTACACAGTGCTAGGGATTCAAACTGCTGAACTGCCAACCTTTCTGATCAACAAGTTCAGCATCTTAGCCACTGAGCCACCATGTCCCTTCTTTACCTCATGAAATCCATGGCTAATTCATTATCTTTGATGTTTTACCTAGGAGGTACTTATTTTATTTATTTATTTATTAGACTTCTATCCCGCCCTATCTCCCAAAAGGGACTCAGGGCGGTGCACAGGAACTTAAAATCCAAAAATACAGCAATACAAAATTATACAAAAATTTAAAATTTAAAACTACAATTAAATCATTTCACCCGTGCTAAAAGAGGACACAATTAATTTAAAACCCAACTCTAAAATAACATGGTTGTAGCAGCTATGCCAGGCCGGCCATATGGAAGAAATATGTTTTTAGAGTCCGGTGGAAGAGGCGAAGGTCGGTGATAGTACGGAGGTCTGGGGGGAGGTCATTCCAGAGGGCGGGGCCTGCCACAGAGAAGGCTCTTCCCCTGGGCATTGCCAGCCGGCATTGTCCAGCAGACGGCACCCTAAGGAGGCCCTCCCTGTGGGAGCGGACAGGTCGAGTGGAGGTATGTGGTAGAAGGCGGTCCTGCAAGTAACCAGGCCCGCTGCCATGTACGAAGTGGAAACTTCTGGAAGGTTCCATATGAAAACCTCATATGGAGAGCCATGGGGTTTTCTTCTCTTCCAGACAACAGTTCCAATTCTGCAGCTGAGAAGGAGCCATGGATGGACAGTACCCCCCACTTTTCTGGCTTTTATTGACTGCTTCAAGCATGGTTTACTTTTCCTCATTGGTCTTTTCATTCTTTTCCTCGTGGCTGATTGTTCAAATGGATTACTGGCAAATGAGGTTGTAAAAATCATTAGCTGTAGTCAGCAGATGTTAGATGCTGGAAGCAGGCAGTTCTAACAACTTCTTTTCTTTAATTAAAATTGTAAATAAATCATGAGTCTTTGCAAGCAGAAGCCTACAATCTTTGAGGAAGATGAAAGATACCTTCCAACTGCTGGTAGCCTTGATGGAACTTCTTTCCCTCTGCTTTTCTCCATTTCTTCCTCACTTTCCCACAACAGCCATATGTACTGCGTCACTGTTTAAAAATCCTAAAGATCAGTACAAGAAAACATCTGTAACTCCTGTTGGTCCATAAGCAGATTTACATTTCTTGGCAACAAATGTGGATTAAAAAACAAATGAACTTTCCTAGTTTTTTCTGGTCTATTGATACTTGCTCTGCTTACTTTTGTTGTAAATCCAAACCTAGTGGCACCAGTGGTTCAGCTTTTTATGATCTAAAGACCACAATTGTGTAGACAGAGAATTTAGGCTTTATTCTATGTCCCTTGTTGCTCTGCCTGCTCTTTCTTTAAAAGATTGCTTGAGGTCAGTCATTTCTACCCTTCTTTCCCACATATACGTATAAACAGAACCCATCCTATTGGAGTCTTCCCCTGGTAGGATGTAACTAGCAATTGCTGGGCTTTGCAAGTCCCTACAATGTATTTCCTGCAAATAAATCTCTTTTCTACTGGTTTCCTTTTACTCTACTCTCCCACTCTATGTCAGGCACAGGTAACCAGAAGCCAGAATGGAGTTCTAAACCACTGTGGTTTTATTCCACACTACCTATACACAAGAATCTGATCTACCAATGGTTGAGGCAAATGGCGTCAGATAAGAGGCAATGGACTTCATAGGTGCTGAACTTAGGCCTCTTTTAGCAGCGTAGAGACTCCAAACTGATGATGTGCTTGACCCCACCCTTGGTCTCAGCCTGGTCATTTCCTACACTCTTTGGAACATTCACCCAGCTTGTAGCTGCTGCCTCTAACTGACAAGACATCAGGTCTTGTTTAGCAACTGTCTGGAGTTGCATCGACCCTGAAAAAGTAACTTTAAGACCAGTAATTATACTTAAAAATTGTTGCAGTGTCCCTAAAATCACATGATTGAGGGTTGCTCACTTTGCAACTAGTGGACATTTACAACCATCATAGCATCCAGTGATCACATGATCACCATTTATGTAATTGTCATCTGGCTTCCAACAAGCAGAGCCAATGGAGATGTTATATGTAAAAATTGCAAGTTGCAGCCACTTTATGTCACTCTTAAACACTGTGTGTTGTTCGCTTAATGACTGTGGTGGAAGTGAGGTTGTCACACGATGTCTCATTTAATGACATAGTACTTAGTGATAGATTTGTTTGTCCCAAGAGTAGTACTATCTGTACAATAAACAATTTTACAGCTTCAGCTTTTTATTTATGTATTATTTGGAAAATTGCTGCCTACTTGCTCACGGTGACTCAAGGTGGCTTACAGGAAATAAAAATACAATATGAAAGAAATAAAAATAAAATGCCCTGAACTTATGTAACTTAAGTTACCAGTTATGTAAATAATGTCACTAATTATTAAATACATTATAGCTACAGGACAATTAGCACCCTACTCTTTTGCCTTGCCTTTTAGTTATTCTGAATTCATAAACTGAGTACTAAGGAAGTCTGCTAGTATAGTCAAAAAATCAATGAAATGATATAGTGCAGCTCTTCAGGTAACCTTTCATACAAATACCATTCTTCCACAGTTTGTAAAAAGGTTAAAGGCATTGCATAGCACTCAAATACATATTGTCCTTGTGAAGTGGGTTGGTCTAGTAATAGTCACTGATCCCAAGTCATCTCTTGAGATCCCACAATTGAGGAACATGGGTTCTAGACAAATACCTCCACTGCTATACCATCTTGGTTTTCATCAGTCTAATGGCTATTTTCCAGGTAATCATTTAGTACATTTCCTGAAAATATTGCCCTGAAAAGGGTAAGATCTCAGTATATGTTCCTATGCTAACTAGGTTTTATGTATGAGAAAATAAGTGGAAGAACAAGAATATAGAATGGACAGTTGAATGATATGTTTAATTGACTCATTCTTATCTTTATTTTGCTGTAGCTTATTATACTCCATCTGATCAGTCTATAGGACAGATACCATATGATGAAATATAAACTTAAGCTGGGGTCTGTGATGTTATACAAAGGTTCCTGAAAACAAACGTAAAAACACAATATCCGAAACCCAAAATGTCAATATGTGCAGTTTGCTTCAGTTTAACTTGTAAGGTAAGTGAAAGTTCTAATTTTATCAACCATGGAAGAATTAAAGCTGACAGGAAGTTCATGACTCTGGTCTTGTGTAACCCCAATATTATTGCTAAGCTTAGACTTTTAATTAGCTTCCAGTGTATCCAAGGATTTAGCATGCCAGCAACTGGCAAGTTAAATAAGAAAATTGCTTGAGCTATTTACCGTTTACAAGCACGTACAAATACACGCAAAGCAGAGAATGTTAAAGGTTAAGTATAACTTGTATTATTTATCATGTGCCTCTCTTTTAATTTAAATGCAAAAAGGGAATAATGTTTTGCCACAGTAATAAGTAATATAGCAGCCAATGGGTACTCTGCCCACTTATCTATATATAAATAATTTTACCCATATATATGCATGTGTGAACATATATGCATGCATGCACACACATACATTTTTGGAATTATGAGATCCATTAATATAAGCCATCTATTCTGTGTTACATTTTCTTTTTCACTAGGAATCAAGGGTCTATATTATGACTTAGTTCTTACTGATGTTAGTGGGATAGATAGAAGATGACAGAAATAACAAAACAAAGAAATTCAGAATCATGTAGCTGCAATATAGATTTAGTTCTATCTGAAATGAATTACCCAGCTCAGGTCTCTCCCAGAGAAGTCATGGGCCAACAACATCTTTCATGTCTAGTAATTGGCTTTTAAAATCTTTGCTTGTTCAGTTGATATGTTTTGGTATATGATTAATTACTTCAAAGTCACAACTCAGAGAATATCTTTGCCATTTGTTTATTGGATTTATGTGGTTGTCCATCTCAAATACATGGCTCTGGGTACCTTTTTGTAATAAACCATAGAACTGTAATGGAATAATACACTGTTTTATTATAATTACATAATTCTAGATTCTAAAGTGATTTTGTAGAAAATGTATTCCATTGTTTAACTGTTTTTACACTTATGAAGCAATGAATAAGCAAACAATAATCAATTCCTTCCTCCCTTCCCTCCTGTCCTTCCCATTTCTCAGTAGATTAGTTTCCTGTACATCTTTTATTTATGAGTTTATTTAACCTAAATAATACTAATTTTGGACATTTTAGTTTTATATAAAAATGGTAATAAACTTATAAAAAGCTATTGCTTTACCGATGTAAAGAGAGTTTAAGTCTAAAGACATCTCCAATCAATCAATATCAATCAATATTTAATTTGTAAACCGCACCCTCTCCCCGAAGGGACTCGGGGCGGTGCACAGGAAATTAAAAAGCATATAAACATAAACAAATTATAAATATTTAAAATCCAATTAAATACACTATAACCCTACGCTAAAATCTTAAAATCCTTAAAACTATATCCCTTAAAATCCCGATTAAAACAATTTAAACAGACTGAAGGCTGGCGAGATAGATTAGGCCAAGCCGGCCTGATGGAAGAAGTAGGTCTTTAACTTTTGGCGGAAGGAGCGGAGGTCTGTAGTTGTTCTGAGTTTGGGGGGTAGGTCGTTCCAGGGAGTTGGGCCCACCACAGAGAAGGCCCTTCCCCTGGGCGTTGCCCGCTGGCCTTGCATAGTGGACGGCACCTGGAGAAGTCCCTCTCTGTGGGAGCGAATCGGTCGAAGGGATGTATGGGGCAGGATACGATCCCGCAGATAACTAGGTCCCGTGCCATGGAGCGCTTTAAAGATGGTAATCAACACCTTGAAGCGCACCCGAAAGGCCACAGGTAGCCAATGCAGCTCGCGCAGGAGCGGTGTCACGTGGGAATGCCTGGAGGCTCCCAAAATTGCCCGTGCAAAATTGCCCGCGCAATCTTAAAGAGTAACCAGCTGAATTTCTCATAATTATGATTATTCGGGAGGGGGGGAGTGCAAAAGTGGGAAAATTTAAAAAAAATAAAGTTTTCCTAAATCCTTACTGGAATTTTCTCCCTGCGGTTTTCTTGACAACGTTTTTTTCAGATGTGCTTTGCCTTTGCTTACTTCCTAGGGCTGAGACAAGAATGAATATCTTGAGGCCACCCAACTGGTTTTGTACCTAAGATACGACTACAACTCATAGTCTCATGGTTTCTAGCCTGAAATCCTTACCTGGCAATATAAAAGGTAAAGTTTTCCCTGTCAGTTATGTCTGATTCTAGGGCATGGTACTTATGTCCATTTCTTGGTTGAAGACAATTTCTGAGGTCATGTAGCTATCATAGCTATACACCAAAGGCACACAGAATCCTGTGACCTTACCACTGAACTGATACCTATTAATATAGTCACATTTGAATTCTTTTAAAATTGGTAGGTGGGCAGGAATCTCACTGCATTTCAGTTCAACCTGCCAATGAATCTCATGGAATTTGTAAAAATGTTATTTTTTATTTTTGTTTACTTTTTGTTGTGATAAAAAAAGAAAGGGAAAAAAAGGGTATTCACTAAAGATTTACAAAATATACCGGCAAGTCCTGTACAAGAATTTATAATACTATAATATTCTTAGAAGAATTAATGCATTAGAATAGATAAAGAAAATTAATACCAAGTTGCCACCTGATTTTAATAATAAATATTAACCATTGGGAACACATCAGAAATGGACAAAAAACAGCTTACGTGAGAATTGACAATCAAATTAACAAGAATATAAAAAGAATTGGCAAGAATTTCTAATTTATTTAAGACAGTACCTTTATGGCCAATCAAAGAGAACCTGGTGTTTTAAAATTAGATGTGGCAGAAATCCATGTGCAAACTTCTACTCCATTTAATTTAGTTTCTAAATTAAATTAAGCTAATGTCAGGCATATTTATACATATGAAATTATGTTTTAATAAACACAGAATGGAGTCACAATAACAAATGATATGGTTGCACAAGTTAGCTTTATTTCATCTTAATGAAACACTGCATGCCATGGAAACAATATGGGTCTCATTTGAGTTCAGCAGTTCATTTTACAGTGTAGTTTTGTATCACTTTTGGCGGCCTCCTTCAATAATGCCAATATCCAGAATCAGCTTTCAGTATGCTCAGAAGTCTATTAAAACTAGAAGCACAGGAGAAGCGCCCAGTAGCAAGGCTAAATGAAACAATGGCACATCCATCATGGCCATGCTCTTTAGAAACCATGTTGGCCTTCCTTTATGAGGTGATTTCAAAGACATACTTTGCTCAAGGCCTCCTTGAAGCAAAGCATCAAGCTTTTCAGAGGGCTATTGGATCAAATCTTTCACGGTTTTAAATTTCTACTTTCTTGAATATCAAAAGGTCCTTCATAAAACTCTGAAATCATAATAGCAAGCCTCAATTTTGAAAATGTATTTAGTGATATTTTTTTTATTGAAGTAGAAATAATTTCAGATAACTGTCCTGCTTAGGTCTTCAGTATTTGCTTTTTAAGCAAACGACCTAGGTTTATTAAAAAAAAGAATAGGGTAAAAAATTAGTGACATGCCTCTGGCTAATAAATCTTATTTACAGATAGACATTTGATCATTAAAAGAGTTAGCTATAACATGGATGGCTAAATTACAAATGTACTATATTTTGCCCTTTTAAATATATTTAAAAGAAAGGAGTTAATATTGAAAAAGGAAATACGGTATGTTTTTTTTCCCTCCTGAAGGATATGCTTAGCATACAGAGATGATCCCTTACACACGATATCACCCACTAAGGCTGAGCCAGGAGCACTGACTATATTTTCATTTAGGGAGGTCAGAATAACTAGATGACCTTAAATTTCTGATTGCTTTGGCCTATGACTACAAAAAATAATAGGCAATTCACCAGCTACTTCTTAACCTTGTTCCAGACTTTTCTTTCAAGAATTTTTGAAGTGTCAAGAGAGCCACATGAAAACATCAAAGAGTTTAAAAGAAATTAATAAAAAAAGAACTGGGAATGCAATTTAACTATTGAACTGATGCATTTGGGAGATGGTAAGTTGCCTTTCAATATTCATCTAGGGCTGTACTGAAAAAAGGAAGGGTGGACAAAAATATTCATGTATAAAGTGCTTAAATACTGTATACTCCATCATTACTAATATGATTGTTTAGCAGTACCATTGGGCAGTTCACATTTATTTAATGGGCCTCTGTGAATCATAGGTCATGCATTCTGGCTCTAGCTTCATCCTGAAATACGGATACTATATAAAGAAGTGTCACGCTCTGAGTATCCAGCACCACAAAACTGCAAGCAACACAGTTTTTGTTTGAAACATTTTATCCAGTGGTGAAATTTTAATTTTTTGACTACCGGGTCTGTGGGTGTGGCTTAGTGGGCATGACAGGGGAAGGATACTGCAAAATCTCCATTCCCTCCCCACTCCCGGGGAAGGATACTGCAAAATCTCCATTCCCACCACACTCCAGGAGAAGGATACTGCAAAATCCCCATTTCCTCCCCATTCCAGGAGAAGGATACTGCAAAATCCCCATTTCCCCCACTCCCGGGGAAAGGATATTGCAAAATCTCCATTCCCACCACACTCTAGGAGAAGGATACTGCAAAATCTCCATTCCCTCCCCATTCCAGAAGGATACTGCAAAATCCCCATTTCCCCCACTCCTGGAGAAAGGATACTGCAAAATCCCCATTTCCTCCCCATTCCAGGAGAAGGATACTGCAAAATCCCCATTTCCCCCACTCCCGGGAAAAGGATATTGCAAAATCTCCATTCCCACCACACTCCAGGAGAAGGATACTGCAAAATCCCCATTTCCTCCCCACTCCTTGGGAAAGGATATTGCAAATTCTCCATTCCCACCACTCTGGGGCCAGCCAATGGTGGTATTTGCCAGTTCTCCGAACCTATCAGAACTTGCTGAATTTCATCCCTAATTTGATCATGGAAAGCATGAAAAACCGGCACTGAGTGACATACAAAGTCAGTGCTAACCATGGCCTCTCTTCTGTGTCTTAAATCTCCTTGCATGCTTCTACCCCACCCCCTCGGCTTCCGGACATCACAAACAGCCTGGAATCTTTAGCTGCATCTAGGCCGATACTCAGCTGCTGGCCTGCTCTCTGTGTTGAAGCTGATTGGTACTTCGCTTCTCAGCTGATTAGCTGCGACACCCAGCTTCTTTTCAACATGCAGAGCAGTGTCGTAGCCTCCACCCGATGCCTCATGCCCAGTTGCTTGTCGGCTGATCTATTTGCTGCCTCCCAGCTGACCAGCACGGTGATTGCATCAGTCGCAGTCACATCCCTGCAGCTTTCCCTCCATGGATGGCAACCCTGAGATGACTGGTCAGAGGCTTGCTGTTTCAAGGTTTGACAAGAAAAACAGGTAGTCCTCAACTTACAACCATTCATTTAGTGACCATTCAAAGTTACAGTGACACTGAAAAAAGTGACTTACCACTGTTTTTCAGACTTATGATCATTGCAGTATCCCCATGGTCATGTGAACAAAGTTCAGATGCTTGGCAACTGGTATGCATTTGTGAGAGTTGCAGTGTTCAGGGTTTGTGATCACCTTTTGCGGCCTTCTGACAAGCAAATAATAATAATAATAATAATAATAATTTTATTTTTATATCCCGCTCTCTCTCCCCGAGGGGACTCGAGGTGGGGCACAGGGTATTAAAAGCAACTAAAACCAAACAGATACAGAATTAAAACCTTAAATATAAATAAATAAATAACTAAATAACTAAGTTAAAAATAGATTAAACATATGTCCCTGCGCTAAAATCCCTCATAAAATCCCTTAATCTTAACAGAGACTATCCTATCCTAGGCCGGCCAAGCAAAAAAGATGTGTCTTTAGTTTCAAAGACAATGAGGAAGTCAGATTCACTTAACAACCACCTTACTAACTTGACAACTGCAGTGATTCACTTAACAATGGTGGTAAGAAAGGTTGTAAAATGGGGCAAAATTCACGTAATATCTGTCTTGTTTAGTTGGGGCTCAATTGAGATTGTAAGTCAAGGACTATCTCTAGATGGATCTTCCAATTCCATGTTTCTGCTGAATTTGTCAAAAAGAGCAGCTTTGAGACAGAGAATGAGGAATAATCCAGCTGCTCAGAAAGACAATAAATGGCTAGAGTGATGAGAAAAAATGAAACAGTTCAATTCAGGAACATGATCACTCATCTTTAGCAATAGCACTTAGACTTATATACCTCTTTGCAGTGCTTTACAGCCCTCCCTAAGTGGTTTACAGAGTCAGCCTATTGCCCCCAACAATCTGGGTCCTCATTTTATCTACCGCAGAAGGATGGAAGACTGAGTCAACCTTTAACCTGGTGAGATTCGATCTGCCAAGCTGCTGGCAGCCGGTGATCAGCAGAAGTAGCCTGCAGTACTGCACTCTAATCACTGTGGCACTGCAGATATTTGGTATAACATTTGTGAATTTAATTTAATTTATATGGCCATCATACCACAAAATGTAAAACAAATACTATTCATAATGCAATGTGTGTTGTCATTTTGTATATTGGGAATCCTGGTATAAGAACCAGCCATATGCCTTTTGATCTTTGGCCTGCCACACTTTCTATTATTCTACTATGCCGCTTCTATTGTGGGAGAATGGGAGAGGGGATAGTACAGAGTTAAATGCTATGTAGTCAAAATAAAAATTCCTTTTTAGAATTCCAAGGTCATCCTTTGTCTCTACACCTCTGCACCTGACCAGAACTGGATGGGTGGAACTGCCAGCATGGCAATGGAAGATTGGACCATGTGATGGACTTGTGGGTGTGTGGCAAGATCATGAATTTTCAACTGGGTGTGGAAAACTGGGAAGCTTTCAGATTTGGGTTTTCCCAGATGTGCCAACGTGGCTCTCTTAACAAATTGGAACGTTGAGCAATACTTTGCCTTGGATTCTGATTTAATTTTGGATGCTATTTGGAATGCTGACATTAGCCTGTAGAAGGGGAAGTGGTGGGGACCCCTAGTCCTGATCGAGACACAGCCCATGGATGATGTGAGGCCGGTGGCGACCGCCAGCATGCCGGGACCGGGTCTTCTCGGAGTCGGGTTGCTTGGGAATGCAGCCCAAAGCGGGTGGTAAACTCCATCTAATAGTGATAACTATCTTTTCCCACTCTGGAAGAAGAAAGAAAATAAGCTAGTTCTATGGGGAATGACCACAGCCTTCTGTTCCAGTTCATGAGCAAATATATTGGTGATTTGCAGGCAATGCACTGCCTAGAGGGGCCTCTAGATGGCTCCAACACAAATGTCCATTGATTTCTCTGTTTTCACATGAGAGTAAAAGTTTCTTGATTAGCAAGTGCAGAAAGATATAGATCACCAAGCAAGGATCTGCAAGCCAATACATTCAAGCGAATTTAAAAAAAAAAAAACCTCAGGGAAGAGAGCACTTTTAACAGAAAGAAAACATTTTAAAAATCCAGCAAGCAATCAGAGTAAGATCACCACAAACATATAAAATAAAAAGATGTACGTAATCAGCAACCAGATTAACATAGATTAACTCCAAGGTTAACTTCAGACCAACAATCAAGTAAACCAGGGGTGTCAAACTCGTAGCGTCATGTTGTCATCACAACGTTTTCCCCCTTCGTCTAAAATTGGGTGGGCGTGGCCAGCATGTGATGCATCCAGGCCACGGGTCACGAGTTTGACACCCCTGAAGCAGTGGTGGTATTCTGCTGGTTCAGTGGGTGAACTGGTAGTGGCAGTGGCACGAGGCTCCACCCACCCACCAAGACGTCATCACAGACCTTCTGCACACAGAAGGTTCTGCACATGCCCAGATGTAAGTGCTCCTGCTACCAAATCAGTAATGAAGAAAAGAGGATACCATTACTGTCCTGAAGTAAACAATACCCCAATCAAGAAACTGCCAAAGAGCCATCAGTAAACAATCCAACCAAAGAATCTCTAAGACCACCCTAACTCACCCAGACAGGCAAGTCACCAGAATATAAACTGACAGCAAACAGCACTCCTTACTAGCACTGATGATGTTACCTAGTTAAGGTAAAGAAATGTCTGCAAGAAAACAAGCTAGCTCAGAGACCACCAAGGACCCCTCATTTTGACCCTAAGCTACAAATATTATTGAGATGTATCTATGTCGTGTAGTGTAGTTGAGCATTTTAGACTGAACTGTACGGAAAATTCTAGCTTGCAAATACTTTGGCAAATGCTCTTGAGATGTGCAGGCAGAAAAGTTGCAGAAGGTTAAAAGTAATATAGCTTATCTTAGGTTAGTATTCATTATCTTAGAAACCAAGAAAAGTGTGTTAATATAGCGTAGGGAGATTTTTTTTATTCAGCACAAACATCTCCAAGACAATGCACAGAGACGGTTTACAACTGTATCTGTACTAATAAAAGTGTATATCACATTCAAGATGATATTTCACATAGAGAACATGGCAAATGTTTTCATATAACTGAGGCATTTACCCCAAGAGACATTCACTCTCCATTATAACCATACTGCAGCCAGATTATTGAGCCATAGAGCAACACGCTCTGTTATTACTAATGACAGTAGCAAGGATTTTTCTTAGTAATTGTAATGGGATAACAATGCTATAAATTGAGGAGCAAGCAACATGGAAAAGTTCTACTGTTTATGATTACAGTTAAAATATTTCTGTAATCCATGCACCTACGTTTGTGTGTTTGTGTGTTTGTTTTTAAAGCATCTTCACAGGTCTCAATATAGTGAGGAGTCTTCCTTCCTGTCTTAGGACTTAGCTTTGACATAGCTTTGGAAATTACTTTCTCTGTGTCTCTGTTCTACCTCTGATAGAATACTTTCCCCACACTCAGAAAGCTCAAACTGCCCAAGGAGCTGCTGATTCTGTTCTACAAAGGAATTATTGAGTCTGTCATCGGCACCTCCATAACTGTCTGGTTTGGCTCTGCAACCAAACAAGACAAACATAGACTTCAACGGATAATTAGAACTGCAGGGGGGAAAAAACAACTGAAAAAAACAATCTGCCTTCAATCGAGGACCTGTATACTACACGAGTCAAAAAAAGGGCTGTGAAAATATCTACAGATCCTGGACATAAATAGTTTCAACTTCTATCCTCAAAATGACACTATAGGGCTCCATGGCTCGGGGCCTAGTTACATGCGAGACTGCCTCCTGCCCCATACATCCCTCAGACCGATACGCTCCCACAGAGAGGGCCTCCTCAGGGTGCCGTCGGCTGGACAATGCCGACTGGCGACACCCAGGGGAAGAGCCTTCTCTGTGGTGGGACCAGCCCTATGGAACGACTTACCCCCTGAACTCCGCACCATCTCCGACCTCCGCCTCTTCCGCCAGTGTCTGAAGACACATCTATTCCATCTAGCTGGCCTAGCGTAACCTCCATTACTGACTCTTAGATAGTTTTAAATTTGGGATTTTAATTCGGTTTTAGCACAGGATTTTATTAGAATATGTTTTTTAAATTTTTATTATGTTTTGTATGTATTTTAACATTCCTGTGCGCCGCACTGAGTCCGTTTGGAGAAGGGCGGGGTATAAATATAATAAATATAATATAGGGCACTGCATACCAGAGCAACTAGACACAAGGACAGTTTTCCCTCTATTCTATTCTATTCTATTCTATTCTATTCAACTCTACTCTACTCTACTCTACTCTATTCACTAATCTGCTATTTTGATTTACTGTTAGTTTTATGGTGACCGCACCTATTCTGATTACCTTAAGCATTCTATGGAACAAATACAGCAAGAGTTTCAAACTTTTTAAAAGTGTTATAATTATTCTGGATAAATTGCAGAAGGGTGAAGGGGTTTTTATTACAATCAAAATAAGCAACATTAAGAAACAGCTTGTTGCTACCAATGCTAAAAGTGCTCTAACATATGCCTTGCTGTGAAATCTGTAGAAAACCAAGTACCTTTGAAAGTACACCTTGAAACTTCATAAAGTTCCCAACTGTTAATAGCAAGGAGGAAGCAGATAATTTGCCCTCTAGATAAACGATAGCTATAATGGTCAGAATACCCAGCTGATTTGGATAGGCTGACTGGAAATTCCAGATGATGTAATGCGAGGAGATGAAAATATTCAGCTGGGAATTCTAAGTCACAAGGTAAGTAAGCTGCCCTTCAAAGGAAGCTTCAGTTCATGATTTCATGGATATGTTGATGAAGGGAGTTTTTTTGGCAACAGTACAGGAGTGATTTGTCATTGCTTTCTGACTTTCTAGGTATCTTACAGCAGGAATATTCCAAGGCTAATCTGATGCTGTTTAGCTTCCTGTCTCAGACAAGTCTTGCAAGATGCTGCCACCTGTTGAGGCGACCCCCAAAACAGAATTTAGATGCAACGCTTTAAAGAAGGATTGCAACAGTTGCTTCTAGATTTTGAGAAACTTTTCCATCTCTGGTCTCCCAGCAACTGGACAAAATAATTATTTCCTTTCCTTTATTAGAGTGATGCCCATCGTAGACGCACACAACCTTTCTTCCTATAGGCATCTCAGACCCAATTTTTAAAAATCAACCAATTCTATGAGTTTATTCTCTTTTCAGTAATTATGCTAAGAACATGACAGAGTGAAGAATGAAGATGTTACACAAAAAATAGCTTCACTCAAGGCTACAAGGATTAATTATCTTCTGGATTTGAATTAGCCCTGCTGTATAAATGGAATCAGCAAGGGTCTCTTAGGACCAAAAGCAATAATATGTCATTAAATCAGTACCTATCTTCGTGTTTGGAATCTTGGATCTGTGGCTTCATTTGATTCCTTTGATAGAAAAAAAAAAGTCCAATTAATAACTTTCTTATTGTTAAAACATTTCTCAATTGAGTTCCCACAGCATGTACTAAAATATGAGTTTGCCTGTCCTCTTTTTCAATGCTCCCTGGCATCTGCTTTAGAAGAATACATATTATGAAGCTGTATGGCAGAGGCAGCATGGAGAGTTTCACGCATTTAGATTTAATAATCAGGGAAGTTTTAGCTAATGTTTCAGTAAGGAATGGGACACCCCTCTGCTTCCTAAATATGTCTTTTATTTTCTGGATTATAATCAAGCATTTTCTAAGGAGAGCAATTAAGAGTTTACATAATGGATTAAAGAAAAGTGTTTTCACCTGGGTCTTGTCATGAGAAAGAGTGAATTAGTAGAGCAAAAGTAATAAAATGTAGTGATTATTTTATAGGGATAATGGCCAGATAGCTATTCCAGTTACTTCAGAGAATGAATTGGTTTGGGGGATGCATCACCAAATATAAGGAGCTTCTGCCAAAGTGCTAGTTTAATATGTTCTTTGCCTGGGCAATTTGACAGCCAAGAACCGCTACTTCATCTTGGCTTGCTGAATGAAATGGGATTAATTCTTCCAGCCTGAAGATGAAAGATGATCAAACACTGCTTTTATCGAGTATAGAAGAATTAAGGCAAACAGTAAGACCAATGTGAGTTACAAATGAACGTCTTACCATCTTTTTGTCTTCTAATGTGATTTAGAATATTGTTGTTAGCTGCAAAGTCATGTCCAACCCCATGGATAACGCTCCTCCAGGCCTTCCTGTTCTCTATCATTCTCTGGAATCCATTTAAGGTCACACCTACTGCTTCAGTGACTCCATCCAGCCACCTCATTCTTTAATTTATCTATCCATAGTTGGGGCTGAAGAGGAAAGGTATGTAAATAATGTTGAGTCTGGGAAATTCAAAAAGGTATTTTCTTTGCTAAGAATTTTAAAAAGTATGATGATCAGGAGGGGTCTCATTACTTTTGTGGAAAATAATGAGTCTAAATCCAAAAGTGATTTTCCATTTCTAAGGTTGATTTGCAACTTTATTATCATGAATGAAGATGAATATACATATCCCAGGTAATGTTGTAGGATCCAATCTAGGTCAAGCACCGGGACCAAAGGTTTTGTCTTCTGGACTCATGCCAGAGCCCATCTCCAGAGAACTTCTCTCTAGCCCTCTATATATTATCATATATAACCATTCATTTAGGTATAATATGTGGAGATATCACTGCTCATTTTCAAACAATGTGCAAGCATTGCAATTGCCCTGTGTAACTTACAACCAGAACAGAAAGATTAGATCATTTGACAAAATAACAGTTAATATCTGAGAGCAATCTTGTGACAATATGTATACAATATACACACATTGTATTGGATACTAAATTGATGTATTGGATACTAAATACTATAGCAGCAGCAGCAGGAGTTTTAATTTTTCAACAGAAAATTATTAAAGAGCATATATTGTTTTTTTGGTCTGTGTTTTTACACATTTAGATAGAAGAATAGAAGTAAATTAATAAGATTTTTAAATTAAACATTTACAATCTTAGTACACTCATTCTGCTTTGAATAAAAATGACTTTACTGTATCTAGTATAATCACTATAATTGGTAACTACAGTATATCACTGATTTATTCCTTTTTTTAAAAAAAAGGTAGCAGACAAAATTCTGGGCTACTTCAGCTATGAAATATGCTTCTTTGACAGGCGGTTGATTGATTGTTGAATATATGTGCAAACACAAGAGGTCATATTGAATGATGTGTGAACAACTTCATCTTTGGCATTTATCATTTACCAGCCCACTGCTAGTACCATACCTGTATTAGATTTTCTCAAGAATGAATTTTCTGCTGTAATCTTTCTCTATGGTTCAAATAAAGAAAAGTCCCTATAGCAACTATTCTGTGTTGGTTCAGACTTTAAGCACCATTTACTAAAATGATCAGTTTACAAGTTAGTAAGCTTTGACATCCCCATTTCATCTGGCAGTTGATCAATTTCTTTGAAGTCTTTGCTGTTAGAGAAAATTCTTGGATCCCTTTGGAAAAGATGGTATATCTACTTTCAGATTCTGAAATTCTGTTACAAATCTATCTTCAGTTCTTTCCAATAGGAAGTCCTGAAGTTTATTACAGATGCGTTATCAGCACCTTTATTTCCCTTCCCAGCAAATCCCAATACATTTCTACCTTAAAGAATGTAATAATAAGTGATGATTCTTAAGATACCAAAAGATCCCCTTTGAACAGATACTGTGTCCATACAGTGGAGGAATAATTGAAACAATTGAACATGTTATTAAGTAGTGCCCTCTTGATCCAGGTGTTCACCATGAATTGTTATTTCCATTCTTTCCTAAACATCTTGGTTGTTTTGATTTGTTTTTAATCTTAACTTATTATCAAATCAATCTGTTTTTATTTCCATCTCCACAGAAGGTTGTACAGTATGCCATCGTATTTATCTTCAAGTACTCAAGGGACTAGTAAGAGAAGAGGACTTCGACATTCTTCAAATCACCTGAGGACAGGATAAGAAGTAACAGGTGGAAACTCATTAAAGAGAGAGCTAACCTGGAATTAAGGAGACATTTCTTGACAGTGAGAACAATTTATCAGTGGAACAGCTTGATTCCTGGTTTGTGGGTGCTTCCTCATTGGAGGTTTTCAAGAAGAGATTGAACAACCATTTGTTCAGAATGGTGTAAGGTCACCTGCTTGAGCAAGGATTGGATTAGAAGACTTCCAAAATTGGTATCATATAACTTTTCATAATAGTCTTTGACTATTTTTTATCATCTCATTTTGGAACTGTATCTGTCCCTGATCATCTTGCAATTTATTTATCATCTTTTTTGATTCATTCAATTCAAGATTGATTAATTCATATTTCCTAAAGATTATTTTTTGATTGGAAAAAAAGCTATACTCGGTAATCAAGAAACAATGATTTGATCATCTTTGCCCTGGATATAAAGCCTGTTTCTGAAATCCTTTAACAGATAGTTGCTCTTGCACAGAAATATATGGAGGAAGGTAGAGGCAACACTTTGGAGTACAAAATAAGCTTTTTCCTTGTTTCCCCCCTGAGGTTTTCCTTTCAGTTTTTCAGTGGGAGAAAAGTGGGAATGGGAAAAAAAAAAAGACCTCCTTTGGAATAAATATCTTTAAGACCCAGTTTTATGTACCATGAAGATTTTTATTGTCATCATAAATCAATATTTATAACACTTACGTGCATGTCATAGATATATACGGCACACTTGAAAACAAGATAGCAGTTCTGACTGAGAAGAAGCTGTCGCATTTAAGAGAGGAGCCTATTGGGACTTTATTGATTGTAAACCACTGTTTATATTCTGAAGAGTTTTTCTATAGTCTAGAGTGGCATGTCAGAAGGAAGTATTCTGAAACGGCAGTCAACTGATGTAGCCCTTTGCTTCTGATTGATCTTTTATATACCCCCCCCCCCAATGTTCTTGAAGCACAAAAGTAGCACGCCAAAACCATTAAAGTTTATAAAAATTGTGGTAGCCAGGAAAATAATGATTTTGAGACCAGTGCCATGTGAAAAACAGAGCTTTTACCGTATGTATGTATGTATGTATGTATGTATGTATGTATGTATGTATGTATGTATGTATGTATGTATATGAACAATCCATGTATAAAGGGAAGACTTTCAGTGTCAGTCATGAAACTATGATACTACAATGCAAACTACTAATATAATACAACAATTGGTTCTGATATACCTTGAGACAAATTGGATGGATATTTGTGAATGTGAAAATTATATACTTAGCCATGAAGCTGCATATTGAAGATTTCTTTAGCTGGGATTATGTTTCATAAAAATATATTTAGACTGATTTACATGGCTCATTAAAAATAAAAACTGACAGGATTGGAAAACATTTCAGTGGTAAAAGCATTGCACTTTATGGGTTAAATTCATTGATGCCTTTCAAGATGAAGAAGATAGCTTCTACTCTTTTTGCAACTTCAGGCACAACATCACATGAAAATCCCAAGACTAGTCCAACAAAGTTAATCTGCCTAAAAAAGAATTGAATCAATCTTTTGTGCGTGCAGAAGCATGAGAGCTATTACTCTATCTTCAATAACACTTCAATAACTCCTAGGCATGCTTCAGTTATTACAGTGTCTAGATTTAGACTCATCTTTAGAATCTGATGTTTCAGGAAATAAATTCAAGTTAAACTGTAGTATATTCATATTAGTCGGCATAAGATTAGCAACTCTTTTTTTCCAGCATTTGCAAGACTAGATTGATAAACTGGGACAACTGTTTGGGTTTGGATTCCCACTGCATAGCCAATAAGTGAGTTTAGTTTAACCCGCTTAAAGACTTGGTTTCTTAATGGCTAAATACTCTCTCCACTCCCTTGGCCCAGGGCTCGGTTGGGTTTTTGGAGGTCCAATAATACCATAAAGAACAAGGCCACTCTGAAGAACAATATATGTCTGTGCACATTCTAATTTGACCCATAATGTCTACTGACACTCCTGTGGACCGCAGCAATAACCAGACAACAATTATGATTCCACTCCCATAACAGTATATCAATTGCTGATAGTTTTGCTCCCAGTGCAAAGTTCAAGGCTTTCAGACCATAAATAAATCTGTATGTCATAAAGGTGAACCGGCAGATCGTAATTGGCTACAGAGACAGACTATTAACTTTATAATGAATGCATATGAGTTTCAGGGAATCTAAAAAAAAAAAAATCCATAGAAACTTGAGGGGAAATGTGTTTGGCAAGAAATCAGACTTTTATAAGCGGCAGAAGAGATTAATTAAGGTTTTCAGAGAAGCTGTAGAGTTGGAAAAAAAAATATAGGCCAACAAGGAAGAAGTTAAAACCAACAGGAGACCAATAAATAAAATAATTATCTGTTTCACCTTCATCCAGAAAGAAATGACCTCTATATAATTGAGGTGAGAAAATCAAAACAAAATAGCTCAGGCTAATACATGTGTATGTAGAGTCACTGAAAGCGAGTTGGCGGACATATAAATTCTCTAAATAAATAAATAATGTATTTACTGCCATTACATGTGCTTGGAGGGGAGAGAAAGTAGGTCAATAATGCCGACTTTGTCAATGCCTTGCCATAAAAAATAGGAAAAAAAGGAACATGGGGTGGGGATGGAGGGGGTGGGGATGGAGGGAAACCATGTCTATATTGTGCTGCTTAGAATGCTATGGGAATCTTGTCCAAAGTTTTCATTGTGTTATAACTTGTCATTTAATGATCACCGTATCACTCAGTGTGCTGATGCAAACCAGCTGCTACCTACTGTCAGCATTTCACAATGGAGGGGGGGAGGGGGAGGAAGTATGGGAGGATAAAAATGCATAATCAAAAAATTGTAATTTATAAATGCTTCCTACACAGTACTGGGGGAGGGGGTAGATATTGGGTTAACAGAAACTGAATTGCACATTTGCAATTAGTAACTAGGTAGCTCTATCCAACATGAGGGCACGTATCACTGCCCTGTATCCATTCGCGATTCCTTAATCCAGTTTGCAATGAAAAACTGGTAAATGGAAATTCATGAAAAAGTGAGGAACAGAAACATGAGTAGAATAAGAAGCATGTCTGTGCTGGAGGAAAGGAAGTGCAGTTCATCAGGAGCATCAGAGCTGTAATTTCATAGAAGTATGATCAAGATCAAATATTTCCTCTCCCCTGAATAATTTGTTATTAATTGATCCTAGTTCACATCTTAATCTGCTCATGCATGCAAGGATACAGTGTTATATCTTTGAGCTATTTTTTAAATGTCTGCTGCTAAAAAAAATTTAAAAAAATATTCATCTCATACAAGGTATGAAATACCTGTTACAGGATTATGAATCATGCCACTATGGATTTGCGTATTTATGAAATTCCAATTCATTGCTTCTAAAAGGAGCTGAAGGAAATGATCTTATGAAGGATGACCAAGATTGATCATTAATGGTAACTCTCCGATCAGAAGCAAGCTGCTCATAACTGACCTACTATTAATCATGACAGGCTATTTCCATAATTTATGATTCATATGAAAGAAGTTCATCAAGCCTCTGTATAGGATCTGATTAAACCAGATTATGCATCAGTTTAGGAGCTAAAACATTTCAATAAACCTATGTGAAAAGTTTGAATTCCCTTCAGGTTCTTAGCATGCAAAGATAACACAATTCTCCTTCTACGGGTAGAGACCTCAACCTACAACTACAATTCATCCCAAAATTTCTGTTGTTAAGAGAGGCAGTTGTTAAGTGAGTTTTGCCCCATTTATGACCTTTTTCCCTACAGTTGTTAAGTGATTAATAACTGCACTTATTAATTTAGGAACAAGGTTATTCAGTGAATCTGGCTTCCCCATGGACTTTGCTTGTCAAAATAGTTGTAAAAGGTGATCATCTGACCTCAGGACATAACAACTGTCATAAATACGAGCCAGTTACCAAGAAATCCTGCTGACTTTAAAGACCTAAGTCCATATTGCAACTTTAAGACCTTTTAGACCTCTAAGACCTATCGCTCTATGGTCCTTTTAAGATCTACGTCCTGTTTTTAAGACCTTGAATGCAGCTACCGAACTGAAATTTTTAAATCTGTCCTCACTGGTGCACTTTAAACCTATTTATTTATTCTTAACATCTATTTATAACATCTATTTTAATCTGTGATCAACGATGCTTTTAATATCCACGACCCATGTATGAATTTCATCTTTACATTTTATATTTATTTATAATTATTTATTAATTGTCTATTTATATGAAATGTGTTCTAGAGCTGAATTATTGCGACTGCGAGAGTCCCCACTCTCGCAGGTTTGGCCCTCCGCTCTATCGAGGGCCCACCTTGATGAGGGGTTTATTAATCCGGAGAGGTGGGAAAAGCGCGGTTTTAGGGGTTTTTTAATACGTAGATTATTATCTATTTTAGGGGGTACCAGGGAGGGGGGAGGGTACAGAAAGGTAGAGACGGAGAAAGAAAGAAAGAAAGGGCCGGACCAGCAGCCAGCGGAGGGCAGCGGAAGGTCCCGACGGGAGGGGGGAAATAAGAGTCATCCCGGTCAACAGGGTCGTGGGGAGAGGCAGGTCTGAGGGGAGACAAGTTTCATCCTCCCGGTTGGGGGCACGTGGCCGTTGGTTGCAAATGGTCAGGTGCCACAACCCCCGCAGGCTAGGTGGTCAGGGAGTGCAGAGCCAGGGCCTGCGGCTGATGTTTTGCAACGCCAGGTCCGTTGTCAACAAAGCCCCCCTCATCCATGACCTTGTGTCAGAGGGGGAGCCGGACCTGGTAGGAATTGCGGAGACCTGGTTGGGCCACGAGGGAGGACTCCCCCTCGTTGAAATGTGCCCACCAGGTTACCATGCTTTTCATCAGCCCCGGGCCCTAGGCAGGGGTGGTGGGGTAGCGGTTATCATTAGGGAAGGTCTTGAGCCGAGAGAGACCATTGTGCCACAGACCACCGGTTGTGAGTCCCTCTGCGTGAAGTGGGGCCTAGGGAGGCAGTTGGGCGTGCTGGTTGTATACCTGGCTCCCCGCTATGTAGCAGCAGCCCTGCCCGAGCTCCTCGAGGTGATCGCTACGATGGCAGTTGAGACCCCCAGACTTTTAGTCATGGGGGACTTTAATCTGCCATCGGTGGGCGAATCATCCGCGCTAGCTCGGGAGTTCATGGCTTCCATGACGGCCATGGACCTGACCCAATTAATTCAAGGCCCCACCCACGAGGGTGGGCACACACCGGATCTCATCTTTGTCTCAGGCCAATGGAAGAGTGATCTGGGTACAGGGGATATAGTCATCACACCCTTGTCATGGTCAGACCACTCACTTCTCCGGCTTGACTTTCCAACCGCTACTCCCCACCGCGGGGAGGCGGAACCTGAGTCACCTATCTGGTTCTGCCCCAGGCGCCTGATGGACCCTGATGGGTTCCAGGCGGCGCTTGGGCCACTTCCTGTACCCCTGACCCGCGCCCCGATGGAGGACCTCGTGGCCGCATGGAACACTGCGGCCACGGGAGCCTTGGATTGGGTCGCACCCTTGCGGCCTCTCTTATGGCAGCGAGCCACCCTGGCTCCTTGGTTTACCGAGGAGCTAAGGGTGATGAAACGCCACAAGAGATGCCTAGAGAGAAGATGGAGGTCTACTCGATCTGAATCTGACCGGACACAGGTAAGAGTCCATTTACGGACTTACATTGTGGTGCTGAGAGTGGCCAAACGTCATCATTGTGCCACTCTCATAGCATCCGCAGAAAACCGCCCTGCCGCCCTGTTTAGGGTGACCCGCTCCCTCCTTCAACAGAGGGTGCGGGAAGCCCTGCTACAGGGTAGAGCAGAGGAATTTGTGACTTTTCTGCAGGAGAAAATCGCTCAGATACAGAACGAGCTAGCCCCCATTGATGGTCCAGTGGGATGCCACGAGACAGATCTTGTTTGGGAGGAGTTTGACTCTGTTACCTCCGAGGATATGGACAGGTTACGTGGGCGACTGCGAGCCACCACATGTTTATTGGACCCGTGTCCCTCCTGGCTTGTACTGGCATCCTGGGAGGTGACACGAGGCTGGCTCCAAGAGGTTGTCAATGCATCCTTAAGTGAGGGTTCCTTGCCTGCTTCCCTAAAAGAGGCTATGGTGAGGCCCCTCCTTAAGAAGCCCTCTTTGGATCCAGCTTTATTAACCAACTACCGTCCAGTCTCCAACCTTCCCTTCTTGGCGAAGGTTGTTGAGAGTGTGGTGGCACAACAGTTTCCCCGTCACCTGGAGGAAGTTGATTATCTAGACCCGCGCCAGTCCGGCTTTCGGCCCGGGCATAGCACCGAGACGGCATTGGTCGCGTTGGTCGATGATCTCTGGAGGGCCAGAGATGGGGGTTGTTCCTCCATCCTGGTCCTATTAGACCTCTCGGCGGCTTTTGATACCATCGACCATGGTATCCTATTGCATCGGCTGGGGGGGGTTGGGGGTGGGAGGCACCGTTTTACAGTGGTTCTCCTCCTACCTCTCTGGCCGATCGCAATTTGTGTTGACAGGAGAGCAGAGGTCGACCTCGAGACCCCTCACATGTGGGGTGCCTCAGGGGTCAGTCCTCTCGCCTCTCCTGTTTAACACATACATGAAGCCACTGGGTGAGATCATCCGTGGTTTTGGGGTAGAGTACCATCTCTACGCTGATGATACTCAGCTGTATATATCTACCCCAAACCACCCCAACGATGCTGTAGCGGTGATGTGCCAGTGCCTGGAAGCCGTACGGATCTGGATGGGAAGAAACGGACTCAGGCTCAACCCGACCAAGACCGAGTGGCTGTGGTTTCCAGCTGCCCGATTCAACCAGCTGATTCCATCGCTGGCCATTGGGGGCGAACATCTTGCCCCAGTGGATGGGGTGCGCAACTTGGGTGTCCTCCTGGATGCCCGGCTGTCCATGGAAGATCAAGTGACAGCCGTGGCCAGGAGGGCGTTCTACCAGGTTCGCCTGGTTCGCCAGTTGCGCCCCCTATTGGATCGGGACGCCCTTCGCACAGTCACTCATGCTCTCGTGACATCCCGACTGGACTATTGTAACTGTCTCTACATGGGGCTCCCCTTGAGGTGCACTCGGAGACTTCAGTTGGTCCAGAATGCAGCCGCGCGAGCAATTATGGGGACCGCCAGGTTCACTCACGTAACACCGCTCTTGCGCGAGCTTGCCTGGCTGCCTGTTGTCTTCCGGGTGCGCTTCAAGGTGTTAGTTATCATCTTTAAAGCGCTCCATGGCTCGGGACCTAGCTATCTGCGGGATCGAATCCTGCCTCATACATCCTCACGGCCGATTCGTTCCCACAGAGACGGACTTCTCCGGGTGCCGTCCACTAGACTTTGTCAGCGGGCGACGCCCAGGGGAAGGGCTCTCTCTGTGGCAGGCCCAGCCCTCTGGAATGACCTTCCCCCCGATATTAGAACAACCACGGACCTCCGCTCCTTCCGTCTGAAATTAAAAACATATATTTTCTGCTTGGCCGGCCTAGGGTAGTCTCCCTTCTATGGGGTTTTATATTTAATTATTGGGTATTTTAGCTTTAAATGGGACTTTTAGCACAGGTATGAGATTTAATTCGTTTTTAGTTATGTTTTTATATTTTGTATATGTGTATATTTATTGTTTTTATTCTCCCTGTGCACCGCCCCGAGTCCCTGTGGGGAGAGGGAGCGGTTTACAAATTAATGTTATTATTATTATTATTATTATTATTATTATTATTATTATTATTATTATTATTATTATTATTATTATTATTATTATTATTATTATTATTATTATTAATGTTCATGTCTCCATAGGGATGCTACAACAGTCATGTGTGAAAAACAGTCATAAGTCACTTTTTTCAGTGCTGTTGTAATATTGAACAATCCACAGTGGTTGTAAATTGAGGACTACCTGTATAGGTAAATAAAAATACATTTTGTTTGATTAAGAGGTTTTGAGTCAATTTGAAACTTTAATTCATTGTTCCAGCTGGATGAGAGATCCATACTTCAGTTTTAGGACTATTGATGCTGCTTTGCTTTCTTGATTGACTGATTGATTTCATTAGATTTTGAGGCTGATATAGATAGTAAAAAGGTGACCTTGATTGATATACTCAAGGACTTGATTGATATACTCAAGGACTATCTATGTAAGAGCCTGAAACATTTTTTCAAAAAATATTTAAAAAATTCTTAATATTTGGGAATGATTCAAGCAGATGTCTCCCTGATTCACTGGAGTACAAGAAGGGGAAAGAGTTACAGCACAGACCTAAACAACTCTGTTCTGATTAATTCATTAATGACTTATGCATCATCACTTTGATGTCAAGTTGATGTCTTAGTGATCACATAGATTTTGTCCATGATGTGATCTAGTCCTGATTAGGTCCTTCAGGTGTTCTAATGTTGCCTCCATCACCACTGTTACTGAATCCATTCACCTTACTGCCAATCATTCTCTTCTCATCATTTCTTTCACCTTTTCAAGCATGACTGCTTTCTCCGGAGAGTTGGATGTTTGCATAATATATACAAAATAGGATAATTTGAGCCTGGTCATTTATACTTTTGAGTGAGAATTTTGGGTTGATTTGTTAATCATCCATTTGTTTTCTTTTTTTTTTTTTAATTGAAATTTTTATAATATTTTACAATATTTCACCCAGTGCTGTACAAAACAAAAGGAAGAGTTGGTTTCAAGTGTCTTCTGTTATCTTTAAAATCTCCAAAATCCACGTTCTCTAGGTACAGGCGTCAAGGCATCCAAAGTTCCAAGTGCATAGTCCACAAATGGCTTCCAAGTCTTCCAAAAAATATCTTTTTTATAAACCCCCTCTGAATTTAATATCACACGTCATTTTATCATTTAAGGCTAATTTCCACATTTCACAGAACCATTCTTCTATTTTAATATTTACCTCTATTTTCCAATATCTTGCTATTACAATCCTACCCATTATAATCATAATTCTAATCAATTCTTTCTCATGTTTTGTTAACTCAGGTTCATTAATTATCAATAACAATATATTTTCTGATCTCAATATTATTATTCTTTTCATCATTTCACCCATCATTTTTTCTAATTGCTGCCAAAACTTTTTAATTTTCACACATTTATACCACATATGTTCATAAGTTCCCATTTCCATATTACATCTCCAACATTTATCGCTCATTTTTTAATCTATCAATGATAATCTTAATGGGGTCCAATACCATTTCCAAACAACCTTAAAATTATGCTCTTTAATCCTTATAGACAAAGTCCTCATGATTCGACTCTTCCAGTTCTCATTCCAATCCAAATCCAATATTTTAATCTTAAGGTCTTCCTCCCAGTTCCTTTTCATTACCATTTGTGGATTTCCATCAAAATTTATAATCTTATATATCTTACTAACGAGTCCTTTTAACCCAATTTCATCTTTAATAATTTGAGATACTAAACTTTCAAATTTAGTTTTATTTCTATCTATTTTACATATTCCCTTTACTTTCATAGTCCATTTTTCTACCTGTATTTTTTCGAACCAATTCAACTCCAATCTTTGGATTACTTTTTTTTTCCTACTCTCAATTCCTTGAGCTCTTAACCAATTTACTATATTTCCTATATTTTCATCCTCAATTACTTTATCCCGACTTATATTAGTTTTAATCGGCCAACTTTCAGTTGTCTTCCCCAGGAAAGCTGTATCCGGGATCAATTTTTTAACAAATTTATTCCAAATCTTGCTCAGCCCCTTTAACCAATAACTATTAATTGCCTTTGTTTTTGCTCTATCTAGAAACCATATAGACCCAAATCTCTTAATATCTTTTAGCTCCAGATCGCCCCAATGACCATCTCCACCTTTGAGTATTTTTATCACGGTTCGAATATTATACGCCCGATAATAATTAAGTAGATTGGGAATTCCCAATCCACCCTCTTTTTGATTTTGATACCACATTTTCTTCATTATTCTTGGTTTTTTCCCACCATTACAAAATTTATCCAATTTCTTCTGATATTCTTCTATATCTTTCTCTATCAAATTTAGTGGTAGCATCTCAAACAAAAAATTAAACTTTGGTAACAACATCATTTTACACATTGCAATTCTACCAAACCAAGACAGCTTTATCTCTTTATACTTATCTATCTTTCTCTCTACTTCCTTCAACATCACCTCATAATTAATTTTTTTCAATTCTCTAACTTTAAGTGAAAGTGTTATCCCCAAATATTTCAATGTATTCTTAACTCTTATCCCAAATTGTTCTTGCATATTTTCCCACTCCTTACCATCTTTATTCATTAGTAGTTCAGATTTTGACCAATTTACCTTTAAACCTGTCATTTCTTCAAATTCTATCAAATGTTTATTTATCCTCTTTAAATCTTTCTCTATATCTTTCAAAATAATCAAGGTATCATCCGCATACAAATTAATCTTATATCCCTTGTACCCTTCCAATCCTTCATCTTCTTCTATCAATTTAATCAAAACCTCCATAACTAACAAGAATAATGTTGGGGACAAGGGACATCCCTGTCTCGTACCTGCTTCCAATTTAATCTCTCCCGTCATTGTTCCATTCACCTTTACTTTTGCACTACTTTTTTGATACAATTTTGAAATAACATGTATAAATTTATTACCAAAGCCTAATGCCTCAATAATTACCTTAATAGTATCCCATTGTACAGAATCAAAGGCTTTGAAAATATCTAACGATATTATACCTATTTCATCACCATTATTTTCAGCAACGTCTATAATGTTCAATACTCTTCTAATTATATCACTCATATATCTACCTTTAACAAAACCTACTTGATTATAACTTATATATTTATCTATAAAACTATTTAATCTATTACTTATAATAGCTGTAAATATTTTTGCATCCTGGTTGATTAAAGAAATGGGTCGGTAGGACTCGATCCTCTCAAGATCTTTATCAGGTTTAGGAATTATAGATATTACTGTCTTATTCCATGACATCGGGACTTCTCCACCATGTAAAATTCCATTAAATAATTTTTGCAGTCTTGGTGTTATTAGTTCTTTAAATTCTTTATAGAATTCAGCAGGTAATCCATCTTCTCCTGGGGTCTTCCCTAGTTTTAACTCTTGTATTATTTCGTTGATCTCCTCCTGTGTTATATCTTTTTCCATCAAATCTTTATATGTTGGATCTATTTTTATAGCATATTTTCCAAGATGATTCTTCAATTTTTCTAAATCGATTGGTTTCTTTAAATATAATTTTTGAAAAAAATTCCTAGCTATTTCGCATTTCTCCAATCTCTTATAACACCTTGTACCTTTTTCATCTATCAGAGAACCAATTTCTCTCTTTTGAGTTTTATTTTTCGCCATCTTTGCCAATAACCTAGAATTTTTATTACTAAATTCAAAAAAGTCCCTATTTAAATATCTTAAATTTTTTTTAACTACTTCAATATCTTCTTCTATCAATTTAGTTTTTAATAAGTTCAATTCCTCCAAACATTTTTTATCTTTCGTAAGTGAGAATTGGTTCTCCAATATCTTAATTTGTCTTGTATCCTGTTCTATTTTAGTTTTATATTCCCTATATTTTCTACTTGACAATTTAATACTTTCTCCCCTAAATATTGCTTTCATCGTATCCCAAACAATTTCAAATTTGACCTCTCCATTATCATTCAATCCCCAACTTTCTTCCCATTTTTTGAATATCCATATTTTATCCTCTTCCTTTTTATACAATTTTCCATCATATCTCCAACCTCTTTCCTTTTTCTCAAAGTTAAAATCTATTTCCATCGTAACTTCTGCATGGTCAGAATCCTTAAAAATTCCCACATCTACTTTATCTACATTATTCAACAAATCTTTAGAAACAAAAATATAATCAATTCTTGAATAAGTATTATATACCTTAGAACAAAAGGTATACACCCTTTCAGAACCTTTCAACTCCCTCCAAACATCAACCACACTATTTCGAAGCATCCATTTGTTTAAAATTTCCCCTTTATTTGTTTGTCTAAAGCGGGTAGGATTATTACTATCAATTCTATCCCTAATTAAATTAAAATCCCCCGCCACAATTACTTTCCCTACACTTTCTATTTCCAAAATCTTAGTAATTTTATCAAGAAATCCCTTTTGTTTTTCATTCGGTAAATATAAATTAACCAATGTCACTTTTTGCTCATTAATATTCCCTATAATTATTAAATATCTTCCTTCTTCATCTCTAATTACTTTTTTTCTCTCAAAGTATACCCTATTTGATATCAATATCGCAACTCCTCTAGCTTTAGAGGTCCCAAAAGATTTTTCATAGATCTGCATACCTTTAATATTCATTCTATTAAAATCCTCCGATTTTTGATGAGTTTCCTGCAAAAATAATATGTCAGGTGAGTCCCTTTTAATTTTAAGCTCCAATCTTTTCCTTTTTATATGATTGCCTGTACCCTTCACGTTCCATGTCATTATTTTTATAAACCGCATTTAAGCAGTAACTTTTTTAATCCTGACCCCTCCTCTTCCTTTATGTGCACACCCAACACCAGACAAAAAAGACATACAAAAAACACAACAAAAACAAACTTAAGACACAACCACAACAAATAACAATTAATCTTCACCCCCCACATCCTCATTCGAGTTACGCCTCCATATAAAGAGTGTGGGGGGGGGAACGTGCCCATGGTCGGGTCATTTCTTTCGGGTTATTCTTATTTTCCACTTTCAAAAAAAGAAGATAACACTGGCTTGTCCCCGCACTCAGCTTCCTGCTTTCTTCTAAGATCCTCCTCCTCAGCTGACGCTCTCTTAGATTCTTCACGGGTTTTCTTATGTTCGGACATTGCCGGAGAGATTTCTTTCCGTTTTAAGCTTTTAGGATCTCCACCGACTGCTCCTTTTTCCTCCAATGTTGGAGATTCCACTTGTATTCCACCCATCTTAAGCATATGATCTTTAATTTCTTCTAAATCCTCGTCTTTCTCAACCAGCCCGAGCTTCCGTATCAATGTTATAGCATCCGTTTCCAAAGTAATAGTTTGCATTCTCCCTTTGTAAAAGAATTTCAATTGTTGTAACGGTCTCCAATTATACTTAATATCATTGTCTCTGAGGACTTTTGTAATTGGCTTTAAGAAAAATCTCCATTCCCTGTCTTCCCTAGAAATGTCTTGAAACACTTGAATTTCCTTCCCCTCAAATTTTGGGGGTTCTCCCAATTCCCTTATTTTTCCCATAACTTCTAATTTATCTCCAAGGTTTGCAAATCTCACAAGGACATTTCTATTGGCTCCACCTTGTCTCTTATAACCAATTCTAAAAACACTTACTAAGTCCTCTGCCGTGTATACAATTGACGCACCAAGTTCATTCAGCCATTTTAACATTCTTTGCTTCAAGTTATCCGCTCTCTCCTCCGGAATCCCGCGAATAACAATATTATATTTTCTTGCTTCTTCTTCCAAAAGACTGATTCTCCTGTCTTGTTGCTGATTTTTCAAAAAAATCCCTTCAAACTTACGATCAGATTGTTCCTCATGGGCAAAAATCTGTTTAATATCATCCTTTATAAAATTAATTTCCATATTTTGCTTTTCAAAATTAACATTCATGTTATTAACCTCTTCTTTAATACTTTGAACCTCCAATGTCAAATTATCTAAACGATCAGTTACAACAGTCAATTTTTCTCCAATCGTATTCAATGCACCTATAATCCGTTCAAACCGTTCAAATTCAGAAGGCTGTTGAGTCATCGTGTCAAATCAGTAATCTCTTTTTTAAAAAAATTTTTTTAATTTAAACCTGCCAAGAGGGTCTTTAATGAGGGGAAAAAACAGAAACCCAATGAAAAATAGCTAAGACGGCTTTTAAAAACACCAAGAAGCCATAACAAAAGTAAAAAGGCTGGAATCCAAACTCATAAATGCAAAGCCTGTATATATTTTTTTTTAGCTTGCCAGAAGCTCTCGCTACATCCAGCATAAACAGCTCACTTAAGTTCAACAGTTTGCAGTCCACATAACTCTTTCGTTTATGTCTTTCAGCAGATAAAGAAAACTTACAAATCACAACGCTTGTCAAAACAGAGGCAAGCTGCCGACGCCGCTTCGATCAAACCTTTGTTCTTTGTTCTCCACGGAGAAACGAAACTTTGAAATTCCAACAGTCCGGTTTGATCTATCGGTGCAAAAATCAGTCAACACAGTCCTCTGCCTTTCCGACCCCGTTGTAAACAATCTCGGCTTCTAACGGTGCATTTAATCACTTTTAATCCACAGTTTATTAAAAAAAAAAAAAACCCTACGAAATGGAGGGATGTCCTCAGCTACTCGGCCATAAGCCACGCCCCCCATCCATTTGTTTTCTTGACTAGCCATGGTATCTCCAAAACCAAAGTTCAAATGTGGCAATACTCTTCTTAGTTTGCTAATTTAAAGTCCAATTTTTACTTACATTGAGTGTCAGATGAAATACCACTGCATGCACTATTCTGAACTTTGTACATATAGACACATCATGGATTCTGAATATCTTTTCCAATACTTGATGAATCTTTCAATTTTAAAACCATGTTAATTTTCGTCCAAACCAGCCTTCCTTAATGCATATTCAGCATATAGGTCGAATTAATATGGGGCTAGTATAGTTTTGTATCATTCCAAAGTGTATATATATATATATATATAGAGCTCAAAATAGATCTTTCCTAGTCTCCCTTGTTTATTTATTTATCATATATATATATAACGTTGCAATAACAATTTCATGCTAAATACCTGAAGACAGCAATACCAGCATACCTACACCCGTGAAAATCTACGAAAGCAAATATATGTGTTTGTGTGTGTTAGTTTTTATGAGCTGATCAATAAATAAATAGATCTATTTCGAGCTTTTTAGTTCTCATCAGTTAGCCATACCCTTACTGGGATTAGAACCGGGTTAAAAGGGAACTTACTGCTACCCATTTTGCCTTTCAGCTCCAACCTAGGAGCCTTCCAGGCAGGAAACCATTTTGTGTGCATTTGTGCTGATAGATAAATAAAAAAGCAAAATCTGTAGCAGTATGCTCCCTTCCTCCCATATTTTTGGGCATACCAGGTGCTCTGATATAAACACTGACTTATTTCCCTGGCTCAGCTGATAAGGGAGTAGAGCTCATGGCTTAATGGTTAAGGCAATTGCCTGACATGTAAATAACCTGAGTTCAAATCCCAGTAAGGGTATGGCTAGCTGATGAGAGCTAAAAAGCTCGAAATAGATCTATCCTAGTCTCCCTGTATTTATTTATCTATCAGCACAAATGCACATATATATATTCACATGAGGACAACAAAATGTTCCATCTTTCTAAACTTTTTTTCACAGCTTGACACGAGTAACACAAAGCCTTTAGTAAACATGCACACACACACACACACACACACACAGTGACTTCTTTTTGGTAGTCTTGATTTCCTCAATTATGCAGCATATAGTAATAACAATAGCACTTAGACTTATATACCACTTTACAGTGCTTTACAGCCCTCTCTAAGCAGTTTACAGAGTGAGCCTATTGCCCCCAACAATCTGGGTGCTCATTTTACCCATCTTGGAAGGATGGAAGGCTGAGTCAACCTTGAGCCTGGTGAGATTCGATCTGCCAAACTGCTGGCAGTCAATGATCAGCAGAAGTAGACTGCAGCACTGCACTCTAATCACTGCACCACTGTGCCAATTCTTAATCCTAAGCATTATTTGGCTAGCATGTGAAATTAAGGATATTGTATGATAGTTTGCACACTTTGCTAAGTTTCCTTTTTCCCCCCTTTGGTACTAGTATGTAGATTGACATCTTCCAGTCTTTGGGTCACTGTGTCATTCTCCAGATTTGCTACTTTAACTTGATTAGAATTTCTCCTGTTTGCCATTTCTATGGATATCCCATCAGTTTTGGTAGCTTGATGGCTTAGTTATGACTGAAGTGCTGATCTAACTATATCTTTATAGGACCCTAGTTGGCTCTCCAGCTTCCTGCTTTACTGCCTTGGAGTGAATACAATCCAAATTCATCAGATCAGCTCTCCAGACACCCTGCTGTGTTTCAAATGCTAATTTATTGCTGAAGACAAGCATGATTAAAGTTGTGGCAAGAGTATGTCTTGCTTCGACAAGCCTTTGGCTAAAGCTTAACTTTTACTCTTCAGGTTTAACACCATTAATTCTCTAGGATGACTATTAATCTACCTGGATTAAGGCTGTTAGATCTAAACTTCTGAGTCTGGGCTTTTCCTCATCCTTAAAATGCTATGTGATCAGGGGAAACAAACTTTGAAACAGAAGAAAAAGGGCATTAAGCTTCAGGAAGATTTAGGAAAGCCTTCATAAATCAGCAAATATTTGATACATAGTTCTAACTGGCTCATAGTTAGAAACAGTTAGCTCCATGAAAGCTTTCTCCTTTGCCCTCCTTTGCTCTTCCTTGAGATACATTTTTTTTTTAAACATCCCTTCTCACCCCTATGGGTAGTATGTGTCTTCCTCAGTCTTGGATGTTCTCCAAAGGCCTAGTCATTTGAGGGTTCTGCACAGAATCATAATTGTTCCTATTACTGCACTTTTCTTAACAGACAGCTCTGACATTGTTGCTGGTTCATTTGGAGTCACCCTCTTAGCTTCAGAGTCACAATCGCAGTTGCTCCTACCACCACTGGAACCATTTTGGCCTTTACTTTCCACATCATCTCTAGTTTCCTCCTCCAAGTTCTGGCACTTCTCCTGCTTTTCATACTCCTTCTTCCTGATGTTGCCATCACTTGTTACATCTATTACCACCACTCTTTCCTGGTTTTTGTCTATTACCTTGGTGTTTAGTTGATTGGCTAATATCTGTCAGTCCATCTGGATCTGGAAGTCTTAATCCTTTTATTCTTCATGATCTTTTGCAAAATCACCCATCTGGACTTGAGTGGTTCTAGCCCATACACTCACTGGAGAAGAGCCTAATGTTGGGAAAGATTGAAGGCAAAAGAAGAATGGGACAACAGAGAATGAGATGGATGGATGGAGTCACTGAAGCAGTAGGTATGAGCTTAAATGGGCTTTGGGGGATGGTAGAGGACAGGAAGGCCTGGAGGAACGTTGTCGATGGGGTCACAATGGGTCAGACATGACTTCGCAACTAACAGCAACAAACCCATATACTGTGCACAAATTCCTGTATACAATACCAGCTACTGGCTCTGCCATTCTGTGTATACTGTTCCTGCTTGCATCTTATATCCTTCCACTATATGTTGGATTGTCTCTGAAACCTCTTTGCAGTCTGCACAATGGGTCCTATGACTAGTGTGGTAGACCCCTGCTTTTTTGTACTTAGTGCCTGTTCTTGTATGTCTTAGTGTTGTCTTTTAGTCCTTTCCTTTCCAGTCATGGTAGGATTTTCCAATGTCTGCTACTTCAGCTATCGGTCAATGGCAATAGCACTTAGACTTACAGTATATGTTGCTTCACATTGCTTTACAGCCCTCTCTAAGGGATTTGCATAGTCAGCATATTGCCCCCACCATCTGGGTCCCCATTTTTCCAATCTTTGAAGGATGGAAGGCTCAGTCAACCTTGAGCAGGCAAGAAGTGAGCTGCTGGCTGTCAGCAGAATTAGAATTAACCTGCAATACTGCCTTCTAACCACTGTGCCATCATGGCTCTTTCTCTCTCTTAATACATACCAAAAGGGGTATTGTCTTGCATAGCACTTCCTCTGCTTGATCTTCCACTCATATTTGCTGCTGCGTCAAACATTCTTTCAGCAGCTCATCTGTGGGTGCCATCTTCATGATATACTACTGAATGCTCCAAGCTTCATCCAGGCTATGATACTCACCAGACTCCACCTGCCCTTTTTCCACCTAATATGAGTTTGGTTGTTGAACTTGGGGTAGAAACATTGTAAGGAGCATTGTACATGAAACATTGTAAGGAGCTTTCAGGTCTTCATATCAGCAACTTCCATGTACTTCTTTGGCCAACTCATTATACCTGCAGGTTATCAGATGATGGGTAGGACATATGTGGATCTTGTTTTTTCACTGAGCTGGCTCTTTAGGACCTGTCTTATCTGGTACTTGGATGTTGCTGTCTTCCTTGCCTCCTCATTGTGGTTCTTATGTGACTGTGAGATATTGTATGTCTATACAATATCCCACAGTCATGGGGGACTTTAATCTGCCATTGTTGGGCGAATCATTCGTGGTAGCTCGGGAGTTCATGGCTTCCATGACGGCCATGGACCTGACCCAACTAATTCAAGGCCCCACTCACGAGGGTGGACATACGCCGGATCTCATCTTCGTCTCATTTTCGTCTCAGGCCAATGGAAGAGTGATCTGGGTATAGGGGATATAGTCATCACGCCCTTGTCATGGTCAGACCACTCACTTCTCCGGCTCGACTTTCCGACCGCTGCTCCCCTCCACGGGGAGGCGGAACCGGAGTTACCAATCTGGTTCCGCCCCAGGCGCCTGATGGACCCGGATGGGTTCCAGAAGGCGCTTGGGCCACTTCCTGTACCCCTGACCCGTGCCCCGATGGAGGACCTCACGGCCGCATGGAATAGTGTGGCCGTGGGAGCCTTGGATCGGGTCGCGCCCTTGCGGCCTCTCTTGGGGCGGCGAACCACCCTGGCTCCTTGGTTTACCGAGGAGCTGCGGGTGATGAAACGCCGCAAGAGATGCCTAGAGAGAAGATGGAGGTCCACCCGATCTGAATCTGACCGGACACAGGTAAGAGCCCATTTACGGACTTACATTGTGGCGCTGAGAGTGGCCAAACGCCATCATTGTGCTACTCTCATAGCATCCGCAGAAAACCGCCCTGCCGCCCTGTTTAGGGTGACCCGCTCCCTACTTCAACAGGGGGTGCGGGAAGCCCCGCTACAGGGTAGAGCAGAGGAATTTGTGATTTTTCTGCAGGAGAAAACCGCTCAGATACAGAATGGGCTACCCTCCATTGGGATGCCACGAGACAGATCTTGTTTGGGAGGAGTTTGACTCCGTTACTTCCGAAGATATGGACAGGTTACGTGGGCGACTGCGAGCCACCACATGTTTATTGGACCCGTGTCCCTCCTGGCTTGTACTGGCATCCTGGGAGGTGACACGAGGCTGGCTCCAAGAGGTTGTCAACGCATCCTTAAGTGAGGGTTCCTTGCCTGCTTCCCTAAAAGAAGCAATGGTGAGGCCCCTCCTTAAGAAGCCCTCTTTGGATCCAGCTCTATTAAACAACTATCGTCCAGTCTCCAACCTTCCCTTTCTGGCGAAGGTTGTTGAGAGTGTGGTGGCACAACAGTTTCCCCGTCACCTGGAGGAAGTTGACTATCTAGATCCGCGCCAGTCCGGCTTTCGGCCCGGGCATAGCACCGAGACGGCATTGGTCGCGTTGGTTGATGATCTCTGGAGGGCCAGAGATGGGGGTTGTTCCTCCATCCTGGTCCTATTAGACCTCTTGGCGGCTTTCGATACCATCGACCATGGTATCCTATTGCATCGGCTGGGGGGGTTGGGGGTGGGAGGCACCGTTTTACGGTGGTTCTCCTCCTACCTCTCTGGCCGATCGCAATTTGTGTTGACAGGAGAGCAGAGGTCGACCTCGAGACCCCTCACATGTGGGGTGCCTCAGGGGTCGGTCCTCTCGCCTCTCCTGTTTAACACATACATGAAGCCGCTGGGTGAGATCATCCGTGGTTTTGGGGTAGAGTACCATCTTTACGCTGATGACACTCAGCTGTATATATCTACCCCAAACCACCCCAACGATGCCGTAGCAGTGATGTGCCAGTGCCTGGAAGCCGTGCGGATCTGGATGGGAAGTAACGGACTCAGACTCAACCCGACCAAGACCGAGTGGCTGTGGTTTCCGGCTGCCCGATTCAACCAGCTCACTCCATCACTGGCCATAGGGGGCGAACATCTTGCCCCTGTGGATGGGGCGCGCAATTTGGGTGTCCTCCTGGATGCCCGGCTGTCTATGGAAGATCAAGTGACAGCCGTGGCCAGGAGGGCGTTTTACCAGGTTCGCCTGGTTCGCCAATTGCGCCCCCTATGGATCGGGATGCCCTTCGCACAGTCACTCATGCGCTCGTGACATCCCGACTGGACTATTGTAACTCTCTCTACATGGGGCTCCCCTTGAGGTGCACCCGGAGACTTCAGCTAGTCCAGAACGCAGCCGCGCGAGCAATTATGGGAACCGCCAGGTTTACCCATGTAACACCACTCTTGCGCGAGCTGCACTGGCTGCCTGTTGTCTTCCGGGTGCGCTTCAAGGTGTTAATTATCATCTTTAAAGCGCTCCATGGCTCGGGACCTAGCTACCTGCGGGATCGGATCCTGCCTCATACATCCTCACGGCCGATTCGCTCCCACAGAGAGGGACTTCTCCGGGTGCCGTCCACTAGACTGTGTCAGCGGGCGACGCCCAGGGGAAGGGCTCTCTCTGTGGCGGGCCCGGCCCTCTGGAACGAGCTTCCCCCCGATATTAGAACGACTACGGACCTCCGCTCCTTCCGTCTGAAATTAAAAACACACTTTTTTCGCTTGGCCGGCCTAGGCTAGTCTCTCTTTCTATGGGGTTTTAAACTTATTTATAGCTGTTGGGTATTTTGGTTTAACGGGTTTTAGCACAGGAATAGATTTAATCTGTTTTTATATTATGTATTTATATTTGTATATTTATTGTTTTTACTTTCCCTGTGCACCGCCCCGAGTCCCTGTGGGGAGAGGGAGCGGTTCTACAAATTAAATTTGATCTTGATCCTGATATGTCTGCTGTAATTGTACCCATCTGTTTTAACTACCTCCCCTTTCTTAATTATTATCCAGCCACACTTCTAGAGTCTGAATGACATTTCAATGTTCTCACTGTAGAGCCATATCAGATTGGTCTGTCTAGATCTGGACGATTGCTCTCTATGAACAGCTGGTGTTCCCAATGCATCCACTACCATGATGGTGTCTGATTCTTCTTCTGGGAAATTGCTGTAGTCTACAAAGCAAAGTAGCTTCAAAGTAACTCCTAAGCTTTCATCTAGACTACTTCAAAGCCCTCCTTTGCACAACCCTAAAGTTTACAAGTGTCACAACTGAATGGGGTTGTTGGCCTTGTGAGGTTGTCCAAGCAACAAGCATCCCCAGAAATACTAGCTCTACCTTGTTGCAAGGTTAACAAAATCCTGCAAGTCTGAAAATACTTTTCTCCTTGGTGACCTTTACACCCAAAAACTAAGGAGGGTTCCTTCGGAGATGTTTGGTATACCCACCTTCCTTTTGTAGGATAAGCTACTTCTTATCTGACCATTACCCTGGCTGCAGTTCTTCTACCTGACTCCCAAGGTCATTCCAACATACCATTACAGAGGTGGGTTGCTACCTCTGTAATGTTACCGGTTTAGTGGAAATTGGGACTGGGTTGCCAAACCGGTAGGGACAGCAGGCTGGCCATGCCCCTAAACTGGTTCCCCAGTCATTGCTGCCATTGCAAGCTTTTTTTTAGTCATTTTTTTCATGTTCTGCACATGCGCAGAACAATTTATAGGCAACTGTGCATGCACGCCCACACAAAGTGAACCGGCAGCAACCCCTCAGCAACCCACCCCTGTATCATTACCAAGGGTGACTAAGAACAGCTCTTTTAAGAATTCACAATACGTAAGTGAAAATTAAAGCAAAGTAAAGATGTACACACATACCTAACCTGGACCACTCAACCAGGCTGGCCAAATATAATGTAAAAAGACCTCATTCTTTTCTTCAGCTTGATTTCATACCAGAAGTTGTTGTTGGGCAGATTCAAGTACACCCTGCATATTTACTTCCTGAGTCTGCCAAGGTAATCAGGACCTTGATTTCCTCTTCCTGACTTCCCACTCACATGTGTGTGTACGTTAGCTCTTTCTCAGCTTTCCAACTGACAGTTAACAAAATGGTTTTGCTTTTACTTAGGCCTGGTATTTTACACAACGTTGTAAATTTTGTGGTATGCGTCAGTTAGAAGTTCAATATCGATTTTAATTAATTGTGGGTGGATTGGGTTTAGTTTCTGCTTGCACAAATGCAACAGCAGGAGGAGTTGTTTGTAATGAGAATTGTGTCAATATAGATCTGTCATGGACAGTGCCTTCCAAATCCATAATACCATACAAGTTCCAGCAGAATCATTACATTTTATGTTCTATGGATATAAAACACTTACTTTCCAGTTTGCTGGGTTTTTAACCATATGTGAAACTTTTAACAAGCTTTAAATTTCTCCTAAAAGCAAAGAGTAACATTGTTTTTGTTGTTGCTGTTATAGAATCTGCATTGAAAATGTCAATATTTTATTTCAAAAAAAGAGCAGCTGCAACACAACTTGCAATGTGGTCTTTCCCTGTGATTAAAACATGGCTATGCAATTTGTGAAGTTTCCCAATACATGCATGGTTTGTTGCAACTTTTAAAACAAAACTAACACTCCAAAGGCCAGACTTTTCCACTAGCCCACATTTTTGAAGGACATCCTGAAATATCTATTATAAAAAAACTGACTGCTGGGAAAATTATAGAGCAGAGTTCTAAACCTCTTTTCATTTTACAAAGTTCAGCAAAGAATTACTGTACTGAATTGTTATTAAGTAGAGTGAGGCACAGTGCTTAGATAGGTGGGGAAAGTCAAAGGGTAGCTTTTTAAAAGAAAAGGAAAAATCAGTATTATTCTCGTGTTAATTTATATTCTGGGTGAAATGCCTGTTCAAATATAGAGAAAATATTTTGGGAAAATAAACTCTTTGTTTAGACGTTTGTATGGGTGTTTCTGATTCCAAGAATATCATTACAGAAAATACAATTACCAATTAATGAGGGAGAATTCTGTTTTACAAATTTGAAGCTGTATCACTAAAAGCTTACTCAGCATCAAGTATTAGATACTGGAAGCCAACAATTGTTGTAGCGATATGCCAGAGGCTACAACATGTAAAGTTACCTGGATTGTGTTTAGACCTGTTGTTGGTTCTGAGGAGGTTCTGCCCAGGATTTTCTGCTATTTCAGTTCTGCCATTCACAGTTGGTAAAAGCCTCCATAATGATGAAAGGAAACTGGGTTCAGGATGGGGTGAAAATTTCTTGTGAGGAGAGGTGCCCTCAACTTTGAAGAAGGTATTGTACTCATGTCAGGTAGCCTAGTACAAAGTTGTTTAGAGCCATAAACAAAACTATAAACATGGCTAAGTAGTTAACTATGAAATGGTTTGAAAGAGTATATTTATGATCAGGTGGTCCACTTAGCCATCCAACACCAGTTGCAGTTTGTAGACCAAATTTCTAAAGTTGAGAGTAGTCCCTGGGAGGTATAAATATGCCTCTAATAAGATGTTCATTACATTACTCAGTTGATAAGTTGTGTTCACAGTTGACTGATGCCTATTGCTTGGCCATACCATTTTTCCAATTTGTTTCATTTGGGTTACTATGTATTTGGCTTTTGTTGAGTGCTGAGGAACAGGCTAAGACATCTAGTTATCTGAGATAACACGTCCTACAGCTAATTTAAGTTCCAGACTACTTCAATCTTGGTCAAATCAGATTAAGATAGGAGACAGAATGTACAGGAGCGCTTCTCTCTGTTCCTGACCTTAAAATATAACATGGCACTTCAAATCAGCTGCCTGAGGCACCTCACCCTACATCATATTATTTCTGATCCAGTTGGTTTCTGGAAGTAAATACCATCTCTCTGTGCTACACCTTTTCTTTGATGGTTCATTCATGAACTACATTGGGCTGAATATTTAGAAGAGTTACTCAGTGTTCTTTAAAGATCCCAGGTGTTCTACAAATCTGCCTGGGGAAAACAGAAATAAATCTAATTAATTTAATATTGATTAAACAAAAAATCTAAAATAAACATCCAAAGTATATGTTCTTTAAAATGGCACACAAACGAATACAAGAAACTGGAAAGAATTTGATTTATTTGAGAAGATTGCAGGCAATAATTTATGACAGGCATTGCCCTACTTAAGACTTTCTTCCTGTGGGCAAAACGATCTCTATAAGCACTGTGCAGAAACGTCCCATTGCAATACATTGCAACATATTTCTACAGCAAGCCCTTCATTTACAATGAGCAAATTCATACAAAAGCCAGCCAGAGGTCATTTTCAAGTTCACTTATCCAAAGCCAACTTATAAATCTGGTTTTCAGCCAGTAAACTGATAGTAGTAGCATTAGTTCTGATAAATTACTTTTTGATGGATTCAAGGCAGTCATGCATGTTACGCCCCTGGACTCTTTCTAGATCAGCTCACATGGCTCAAAGTTTGAGCTAAGCTGTGCTGCCTGAAGGAAATGGATGGAGGCCAAGAGAAAATATTTTCTTCCTTGTCCTTCAGTTTTTGTAGAAATTCAGGCCAGATAAATTCTGTGTTCTTGTGATGTTATCATTGAATTAGGATTTTTTTTTAATTATTATTATTATTATACATGTGCATTTTACATTTGTTTCGTTAGTTCTGTAGCTAATATGCCTTGACTCCTAAAGCTGTCTTCTTTCCTTTAGGAAAGATCGATTGTGATTAGAAGGTTGGGTTCGGGAGGTTAAATCAATGACATTAAATTTCTGTAATCTTGGGCCAGTTAGAATAATATTTATATATATGGTATTAAGATAGATAGATAGATAGATAGATAGATAGAGAGAGAGAGAGAGAGAGAGAGAGAGAGAGAGAGAGAGAGAGAGAGAGAGAGACAGACAGACAGACAGACAGACAGACAGACAGACAGACAGACAGACAGACATGATATCCTCTTAAAGACGTGCACCTAATTCTTCTTTGATTGTTTTGATTTGTGCCTTTGAATCGGTCTTAGGGACTGTCTGGCCAAGCTCCTCTTGTTTTCTTGGCAAGACTTTTGGGAAACAATTTGTTATTGCCTTCTTCCTGAGATAGAGAGAGAGAGTGACTGACCCAAGGTCAACCAGAAGGCAGAACTCACAGTCTACTTTTAATTACTACACCAAGTTGGCTCTCAATTTTCACATATTTTCACTCTATTTATTCATTGTATGGTCAGTTATTTATTGGGGTTTTTTCATCCTTTCTCTCTATTTATCCTAGCAGAATATACTAAAAATACTGTTTCAGTTGCGGCCAGTGCTTTCCTTCCTTGTTACTCAGAACTTCCTGCAGAATCCTGCATTCTTCAGAGATTAATTCACCTATATTTCTGTATTGCTGGTTATCCAGAAAGACCTTCAGTCTTTCTGGATAAGGTGCTAACCAGAGGTGGGTTGCTCCTGGTTTTACTCCTGGTTTGCTTCGTATGCGCCTTGTGTGCCAAACGCTTCAATGTAAATTGTTTTTCATGCATGCGCAGAACAATTTACAGTACACTGTGCACACACGTGCACTACTAAACAACATGCTGGCAACGGCAGCGGCGACCGGGGAACTGGTTCGAGGGCGTGGCCAGCATGCGTTCGCTACCGGTTCTGCGACCCAGGCCAAAACACCACTACTGGTTCGGTTGAACTGGGCCGAACCGGGAGCAACCCACCTCTGTTGCTAACTTAAAATATAAAAGGGATTATATATAAATGATATATAACTTCCGCATGACTGAACCCTGATCTTGAGTCTCTTCTGTAAGGAATTTGTCTAGTCCATCCCCACCTCTGCAAGATGAATCCACACACATTAGGTTGGTGCAATACTTTGGATTTCATCTCCAGAAGGTACTTTGTACTGCTGTGGTACATAAGAGCACAGATATCCCTCTCTGTTACACTTTAAAGCAGCCATATTGTCTTCTGGGATCTTTCTGGGTCTAATTTAAGGACAAGTGTAATATTTCATGCTCCAAGCAGCTTTTGGACATCAAATTTGAAGTGTTGTGCAACCTTAATGTACAAATGCCTCCACCCCCCCAACACACACAGATATCCACATTTAGAAACTAGAACTTTAGTAATAATTCATTATATCAGAATCTGATTTTAGATGAACAATATACTCTTCAGAAAGGATGACTTACCTAGATCATATGAGCAAGATTTAGAGTTGTGCCATCTAAGCGCTGTGCTTTTATGCTACTTATAACATTCTTTCTTGATGTCTGCCTGCAAATGGAGCTTATCTTTATAGAAGTGCAGATTAAAAGTTTTAGCTTTTGCACCATCTTCAAAAAGGTTAGGAGAATGGATAATGAGTGGCCCATCATGTTGGGGCAGGATTTTTTTTATTATTGCCCCCCCTCTCTTTTAGGTTAATAACTTTAATATCAATATGACAGTATGTTTAATGTAGTGAATACTTTCTTATAAAAGACTCCACCCACCCACCCACCCCACTCTCAGTCCTATCTACAGATGCCAGAGACCTGATTGGGAAGTATTCATTCCCAGCTTATATTCTGTCACTGAGTTCTGACTCATCCCTCCAACTTTGATAACATTATTTCCTTGAATTATGACTACATAAGGTGAATATATGGATGCACCTTGTCTCCGTCTGTTATATTTGTGTTTTAAAATGGACTTAGAATACAAATTCAATAGCTGGGATATTCAGAAGAACATTTCCTCACTTTAAAATACCGGTTAATGCAAAATGTGACCAGAGAGAGCCGAGGTGGCACAGTGGTTAGAGTGCAGCAATGCAGGCTGACTAGCTGACTGCTAGCTGCAATTCGGCAGTTCAAATCTCAGTAAGGCTGAAGGTTGACTCAGCCTTCCATCCTTTCAAGGTGGGTAAAATGAGGACCCAGATTGTTGGGGGAAATATGCTGACTCTGTAAACCACTTAGAGAGGGCTGTAAAAGCACTGTGAAGCGGTATATAAGTCTAAGGGCTAATTGCTATTGCTATCCTGGACATATGGGGGGGGGCACAGGGTATGTGCACAACTGTTTTATGTTCATCACTAGACAATGCCTTCAAATTGGCAAGTAATATACTGGTTTGAATGGAAAAAAATATTCATTTTTGACATTGTGGGATGTTAAACTGTAGTCTAGTTCAGTACAAAATGTGTAACGGTCTTAAAATGATAGTAAAACACCATTGGAGTTTTATATGGTAGTCATGGCTGAACATGCTATATCTGGTCATTCTAATTCCAATGAACACAGTCCTGCTTTTGGCAGGAATCCGTTCTCCAGGATTGCAATTTAGCTCCTGGACATTTTGTTACCAAACTAGGTAACATCTTCAGTGGGGTTTTGTGGTAAAGATCCAGGGTGGTTGGTTGGTCTTGTGTCTGCTTGAATCGCAAGACTGATTGAATTACAAGGCTGAAGACCCTTAGCCCAAAACCCTTACTGAGGATGTTACTTAGTTTGGTAGAAAAACATCTGGGGACTAAACAGCATGGTTTGAGAATGGACCCCTGTCAAAACCTAAAACCCCTAGTACAATTTTTCTGAACAATCTCTAACAATCCTGGTTTTGTATTTCAATTCATACCAAAATGGATTTGGAAGGGGGGTTGTGCTCCCATTCAAGGTGGGTCTGTACTTCTACCCTGTTTCCCCAAAAATAAGACCTTCCCAGATAATAAACCCAATCAGGCTTTTGAGTGCATGCGCTAACATAAGCCATCCCCTGAAAATAGGCCCTCCCCAAAAATATTGCAACACAGCAGCAGCCATGAGGTGACCATGCTCACGTCTCCTGCACCTCAAAAATAATAAGACCTCCCTGAAAATAAGGCCAAGTGCTTATTTCAAGGGTCAAAAGAACATAAGACCCTGTCTTATTTTCGGGGAAACACGGTAATCATTCATTTAATTTGCTGCATGGGTTTAGATCCTGTTTTATTAGGGTTTCGGATTGCTTATATGTAACTTTGATTCATTAGTGTATATGTACAGTACGCTCAAGACCTTCATGTTCAAGTCAGAGAGAGCAGAAACTGGGAGATCAAGGGTCTTATGTTTGTATGAACATGGATAGAAATCACCCAGAGATAATGTTGAGGGTGTAGCAGCTGTGTTAGTAAAGGTAAAGGTTCCCCTCACACGTATGTGCTAGTCATTCCCAACTCTAGGGGACGGTGCTCATCTCAAAGCTGAAGAGCCAGCACTGTCCAAAGACGCCTCCGTGGTCATGTGGCCGGCATGACTAAATGCCAAAGGCGCACGGAACACTGTTACCTTCCCACCAAAGGTGGTCCCTATTTTTCTACTTGCATTTTTACATGCTTTCAAACTGCTAGGTTGGCAGAAGGTGGGACAAGTAATGGGAACTCCCTCCACTATGTGACACTGCCAAATTGCTGACCTTTCTGATCAACAAGCTCAGGGTCTTAGCCACTGAGCCACTGAGACTCATGCAATTATTATTTTTCTGCTCAGGCATAAGTGTCTAAATAAAATTGACTTCCCCGGAAAAGGAATTACTATAGTTATTGCTGGATTATTTTTGAATTAGGAAATTTGATTAAAATCATGCAGCTTGGAGAAATTTACCATTAGGAATCTAGCTGATGGCAAAGTCAGTTATATGCCTATGTTGATTTTAATGATTTGGCTACCACGAGGTCACCAGAGTGCCAGGAGAATTCCAGGATGTTGTCTGTTGCTCCCATCATTTAATAATAATAATAATTTATTAAATTTATAGACCGCCCCCTCTCCCTGAAGGGACTCGGGGCGGTGTACAGGAAAAATAAAAAAACATCTAAAAACATACAATACATACATAATTAAAATCGAATTAAATAACCCTGTACTAAAATTTGTAAACATTAAAAATTGCAACCCATTAAAACCAAATAAACAATTTAAAATACAGACTGGGGCGAGGAGCATAAATTAGGCCAAGCCGGCCTGATGGAACAGATAAGTTTTGACTTTTTGTCGGAAGGAGCGGAGGTCCGTGGTAGTTCTAATATCAGGGGGTAGGTCGTTCCAGAGGGTCGGGCCCATCACAGAGAAGGCCCTTGCCCTGGGCGTCGCCCGCTGGCACTGCCTAGTGGACGGCACCCGGAGAAGTCCCTCACTGTGGGAGTGAATCGGCCGAAGGGATTTCTTCTGCTGCTAAGTGATAGAGTGAATAATAATAGAGTGTTGAAAAGGTCCTGTAGAAAATATTTCTCCTCAAAGTTCTTAAATACAATGCATCAGGCTTCACTGAAGCACAAGTAGTACATTATGGTATTGGAAGCAGCAAAGCTAACCAAAAAGAGGTGGGGATACAACCCTCTAGGTAGACTTATGTAAATTAGAATATGACTGGCTATAGCAGCACCCCTTGGGTTTTAGTGGGATATATGTGGAACTGATTCTTTGAGACATAGTAAAAGTTGTATAGATGAGAGAACAAGAGGTAGTATTTCATGAGCATAATTTCTGTCTTACTTTTAATATCTTCTCATAGTTCTAGCAATATTCTTAGGCTTTCTATGTGTCTTTTGACTGGGCTGACACTATTTTCTCTGGGAAAATAGATCTAAGGAAGAGATAATGTACTTGCTTTACAGAATGGCAATTTTTCTACTGCACTCCCTTAGGATTGTTTGTGCCACTCAGTCTCAGACTTGAGGTTGATTTCAACCATTGATTACCCTGTAAAAGAAAAGGGATTCACCTTGCTGCGTATTGCATCTTCCAACAGAGACTGCTCTTCTTGTTTATGTAATCCCATGAGGAGAAAAGGGGTTATTGATAGCTGCATTCATTGCAGTTGTTAAATTTGAGAGTTATGATGTAATCGGATTTCTATACCGAAAGCTGCAACAGCTTTGTTAAAGTCAGATGAAAGTCTAGGCCTTCCTACAAGCAGATACAGGTATTGACTTGACCGGCACCAAAGCAGTTTAATTCACTTTGTTCAGCTTCTACTTCTCAGTGAAGCATGTTGAACTGCCAACACACCATCCATCAGAGTTACAGATGTCAGCTATCTTAAAGCAAAAGCCTGCTTCAAAATAAGGAATGCAAAGGAGGGAGGAAAATTAAGGTGGAATAATGAGATCGTCAACCCAATGAAGTCCTGAAACTGGCATGTAAAGCACATACGAATTGTTGTATATGCAGGCAAATGTTTTGTTTATTTTTCCTTCTGGATCAATACTGGGTACCAGCCAGGGGTGAAATCCAGCAGGTTCTGACAGGTTCTGGAGAACCGGTAGCGGAAATTTTGAGTAGTTTGGAAAACCAGCAAATACCACCTGTGGCTGGCCCCAGAGTTGGGTGGGAATGGAGATTTTGCAGTGTCCTTCCCCTGTCATGCCCACCAAGCCACGCCCACCAAACCACACCACGCCCACCAAGCCACAGAACCAGCAGTAAAAAAAATTGAATTTCACCACTAGTACCAGCTCTGGATCAATTCAGCAAAATAAGCAGGTGCTTATTTCCCCTATCTTAACTGTTTCTCTTCAATATTAGTTTCATCACTTGTTGAGTCTGAATGTCTTGTCAGTTAAGCAATAGTTGAAGCAATGGGCACCACTGTTTGGCTGTGCTTAGACTCAGTTGGTCTTAATCTCATCCTGTTGGCTACATTGATTGACACTGATCCTCCAGGACAAAGTTTTTGTTTTTTTTATCCTCAGCAGCTTTGAGATGTGCTGAGTGTCTACATGTCTTCAAGTTGCTGAGGTTGAGAAATATTGCTCTCAAGTATCAGGGAGAAAAATCTTGGCCATCAGTGTCCACCTGATTTTTGTAACATAAAAAAATCTGAAATTGCAATCTGTTTTTTTGGGGGGGGGTATGGATTTATTAAATCCATAAAGGACCATTTTTGCAGTCTAAGCAGAGTGGGGTATTTAAAAAAATATAAAAATAAACAAGAAAATCACTTTAAGCAGATTTTTTCACATACTATTCAAATCTCTCAAATATTGTCTCAATTCTCACTGTCATGAATATGTCCAGTGAAAAAGCAGCCATCTAATGCTTTGATTAGATGCATTGACTTTAAGGTAGAAGGAGCTACTGCTTTTTTCCCCATGGCATGATTGCTTATTTAGTCTGCATCTTTTTGCTACCCTAACCACCTTAGGGGTATTGACATTTCTTGATTTAAATGTATAAAATATTTTTTATTACTGTGATTAATTTTTGGTGATTGACTCTCCATCATAATGACATTCTCTCTCTCTCTCTCTCTCTTTCTCTCTCTCTCTCTCTCTCTCTAATCAATATTGGGAGAAAGAGAAAGAGACAATGCTGCGCACATGGAGCACTCCTAATCCTACTGCTGAAAACAGCGGTGAACTCATCATTTCAGCTTTGGAAAAAGATGCTATCAGTCACTGGTGCAGTCGCTTGTTTAACTTCTCATAACTGTTTATTGTGGAAGGAAAGTAAAAGTGAGGTGTTTGTGTGTGGCTGAGAAGGGAAAATAATTCTTTGAACGAGTACTGCATTTTAGGCATACTTCAAGGTTTAGCTCACACTGAGCTGACTTGAACAAATACGTGGATTCAGAACACTGCTAGTCATCAGTGTTCATAAACCTTTGCCTGTTGCCAAATTATTCTCAGAATGAGAAATTTTAAAATGGCTGATCTGAGAGGGAATAGTTTTAGCAGTGTGCATTTTGAGATGAATTCTATTTAGAAACTGTGTTTAACTCTTACATATATATTTCATTCATGCAACTTCATACTGCCTTAATTGCATATGACTGTGAGTTACAGTTCAAAAGCATTTTTGATCCTTTTGAAATGAATCCATTCCTCAACAATTAAGACTGATGTTGATATTCAGACATAAACTGAATTCTGCTTACCCAACAGAACTTCATTTTACATTCCTCTCTTTGCATCCCATCTGTTCTAGAAAATTTCCCCAATTTTCCGTCCCCCTTTTTAAAATTTGAGATTGCAGGATAATTGTATGGCAAAGAGAAAATTTCATTTTACTGGCAGCTACATATTTTTGTGGAACAACACATAGGCTAGCCCATCATGATGGTTAGTAGCTGGCTTTGATGAAACCCAATGCATTGTTCTTGAATACCTGCAATAGAATAATGGTATTGCTGTTAGCATCTCTTGAACTGAATCTGTAACGATGCCCAGGATAAGCAAATATGGAGAATCATTTTCATCTCCTGCACTTTATAAGAATTATAAAGACAGAAGAAATTTTTACTGTTGGGACCTTGACTGATAAGTTCATTCATTGGTAGAGCAGTTGGTTCATGAATAGTTGGTTCATTAAAAAAAAGATAGTTGAACTGAACTCTTGTGACTGCATTGACATTTAACATTATAGGAATGGTTTGGCATTGCCTTCTTTCAGGATATTCTTTAACTTCCCAATTTATAGCCCTTGAATTCCTAATTAATCGAGATGTTATCAATTGTTATGCAAATACAGTAAATGTGGTATTTGTGCATATCTAAAAAAATTGAATTGATAGTATTACAAAAAGAAATGAATAAATTATATAAGATTTGATTGACCATTCATTAAATCATATATCTGAATTCAGATGTTCTTCTCAAAGGTGGCTGGGAAAACTTTGTCTTGAAGTTAAGCTTTGTATGTCTGAACGATTGGTTCTTTTAAGTAACCATTCAGGGATATTATTATTATTATTATTATTATTATTATTATTATTATTATTATTATTATTATTATTATTATTATTTTTAAATTTATACCCCGCCCTTCTCCTTGTTAGGACCCAGGGCGGCGCACAGGCATCTTAAAAACACAAAATACAATAAATGTCAATTAAAATATAATTAAATTCATTAACCCGTGCTAAAAAACCCAATATTAAAAACCCTACCAAATTATAAATTTCCTTAAAAAGTCAGAAACGGGGGGCTATCCTAGGCCGGCTTGTTGGAATAAGTACGTCTTAAGACGTTGGCGGAAGAGGCGGAGGTCCAAGATTGTGCGAAGGTCGGGGGGTAGGTTGTTCCAGAGGGCCGGGCCCGCCACAGAGAAGGCCCTTCCTCTGGGTGTCGCCAACCAGCATTGCCCGGCCGACGGCACCCGAAGAAGACCCTCTCTGTGGGAGCGAATCGGGCGAAGGGATGTATGGGGCAGGAGGCGGTCTCGTATATTACATAGAGTAAATGCATCCATTCTTGTTCTTGTATAATTTGTAGTTTATGGAATTTGTGAATGGAACACCAAAGATCTGCTTAATGAAATATGCATATATTGGAAGTGATTTACTATCTGATTTTAAGGACACATCCTTTTAATTATAGAATCAAAATTCAATATTTTGAATATATGCTATATGTTCAGGGTAATCTTCAGCATGCAACTATTTTGAAATACTTTTCAGTGACTTCTACTTAGATGCTTATCTCCAAACTGAATATTATTTACACATAAAAATATGTTACCTATTTTGCTTGGGTTTTTTTTACTATATAATGTAAACTTTCTGGAATAAATTTTGTTTTGCTTCCTGCTTCTATTATGTTTTAAATCCAATTTAGGGGTACCTGAGGATTTAATTCTTTGGAAATTCTTATTTGAACTGGCCTGATCTATATTTCCTAAGGTTAATTAAAGTGGATTGGAATGCAGCTATCCATTTTATATGGTTTCTCAAAACAAGTATCAGCTCAAAAAGGCATCCCAAATGAAAACAAGATATATTTAAAAGGTTGGATATTTCTTTTAAAAAAAGAGAAGCCTATTCTGAAAGACAATAGGTAAAAAAAATCAATTTAAATGCTAATATTTTGTGAGAATAAATTTTTAAAAATATGTGGCTTAATACAAAAATAAGACTGAAAAGATCTGTGCAGTCTAAGACACCCACTGAAAATAGACTATAATCCAAAGCGATGAACTCCATGCTCCTCCTGAGAGGTAAACCAGAAGAATATAAGTAGAGACCCACTCAAAGCAGTACAACTACCAGAATCCATTATAACAGGCCCTGGCCCATTACTGGGCAATGAACCATTTTCAACCAGACTGTGAAATCGATGAGCAAGCATGGTGTGTGCATCCCCGCTTGTGCAAGCAGCGGGCGAGCACATGCACTTGCACTCCATTTGCTTGAGCAGTAAGCTTGCTTGTTGGCTGTTCACACAAATGGAGCACTGCACACATACACACGTGTTGGCTGCTCGCGCGGAACTATCCCTCCTCCCCCTGTCCCCCCACCGGTACATAAGAAAAGTTGGGAAACTCTGCTTTATAAAGTTGCTCCAGATTACAATTTTTAATTCAGGAAATGGGTGAGATTATGAAGTACCGTATTTTTCGGAGTATAAGATGCACCGGAGTATAAGACGCACCAAGGTTTTGAAGAGGCAAATTACAAAAAAAAAGTAGGTAGGTAGGTAGATAGAGGGAGAGAGAGGGAGAGAAAGAAAGAGAAATACGTAAGGTAGGTAGATAAAGGGATAGAGAGAGAGAGAGAAATAGAGAGAAATACAGTAGGTAGGTAGGGAGAGAGAGAGTAAGTAGGTAGGTAGGTAAGTAGGTAAAGGGATAGAGAGAGAGATAAATAGAGAGGGAGAGAGAAATACAGTAGGTAGGTAGGGAGAGAGAGTGTCTGTGTAGGTAGGTAGGTAGATAAAAGGGGAGAGAGAGAAATACAGTAGGTATGTAGGGGGAGAGGGAGAATGTGTGTAGGTAGGTAGGTAGAAAGAGAGAGAGAAATAGAAAGAGAAACACACACATACTGGTTCGAATCCCAGTAATATATATATGTTAGTTTTATGAGCTTTATAACACACATATCTAAAAAAAAAAAATTACACAACGTAATTCTTGGCTTGCTGTCTAGATGGTCTCTGGTGATGAGCCGAAAGGCAGGAAAGGAAACAGTATGTCTCCTCCCTTAATTGGGGCCTAATAACAGGTTGTTGTGAAACAATTATATATATATATATATGTTAGATTTTTAAGGGCTGAAAATAAAGAGACCAGGATGGATCCATTTCAGGCTTATTAGCCTTCTTCAGCTGGCCATACTCCTTCTACTGGGATTTGAACCGGTGCTTTCCAGCATATGAGGCAGGCTTCTCTATGCCTTGAGCTATCCGGTATCCCTGATACATCAGCCAATTTACAGGACTCTTAAATGAGAGAATATTATCACAGCTCCTGTTCAGGGGTCCCTTTAAGGGGAGGAGACTTAACGTCATCCCTCTAATAATAATTAAATGAGCAAAAAAACCACCCCATTTACCCAGGAGCTCTCTGGAAGCCTCCACAAGACTAGGCACAGCCAGTTTGATGAAGGGGCTGGGGTTCCAAGCGGCAAAAAAAGGCTGTATTCGATGTATAAGATGCACCCAGATTTTCAGCCTCTTTTTAGAGGAAAAAAGGTGCGTCTTATACTCCGAAAAATATGGTATATCCATAGCAATGATTCCTGTAATTTTAAAGAAGCTTAAATAGGAGTTTCGTGCTGATCTTGCCCAATTTTTTTCAAGGTCCCTTCCTTCCCCTTCATGGCACCCAGTCAATATGAAGTTAATAGTGAGAAGAAAAAAGGTTCTAGACCAGTGGTTCCCAACATGGGGCCCATGCCCCACAGGGGGAAAAATTTTAATGGGGGCAATTTGAACTTTGTTTAAGCCAAGTTAATGGCCTTTTAGGCTTCCTCCACGTGAGTAGAGTTCACTTTTTGAGTAAAGTAAGAATTATATGTCATGGGTAGGGGCACCAGGATTTTAGATATGCTTAGGTGGGGCATGGCCAAAAAAAGGTTGGGAACCACTGTTCTAGACTAAGTGTGACTTCACACAGAAGTCATAACACCATTCTACATTTGGGGCAGTGCTGATCTCTGATCCATCCACTAGTATCCCTCTGAACCTCATAAGGTCATGTGGCTTTTTATGGGTATTGGGAAGCTTAACTATCCATTGAGCACTTAATCAAGGAAACACAGCAAAAGTGCAGGAACCACTTTGTACCTCAGTTTGAGATCCAGACTTATCCCTAACAGCCTGCACCTTTCTTCAATAGTGAAGGGACACACAGGGCAGAAAAATATCCTGCAGTCAAGAAGGCTCCACAGCAATTTGTACCACTCTACAGACCGTAGAGATGATCTTGATGGAAAGAGGGAAAATCTGTTTCCAAGGCAACAAACAGATAAACATGACTTATGCCCATACAAAGAGATAAATTTATAAAATGACTCTGACAGAGGCCAGTCCAATTTTCAAGAAGATAAGAGAGAAGAGTATGTGCAGACTTGCAACATTCTGTTAATATAACCACTCTAATAAAACTATCTTAGACCTACTTAGTGACTGTTTTGTAGTCTGGCCTACCTTATAGGACTGATACAATTATTAAGAGGGAACCATTTTAGGGAACCTGGTCTATGTGGCTGACATGCTTGATGGTCAAAGAACACTATTGCTTTCAGCAGATAAAATAATTACTCCTCGGCAATTATGAAAGAATGCGCTCAATATTACATTGTACATATGGATTTTGAAAGCAACTATTTTGCGTAGACCTCTGAGTATGATTAACTAAGTGAACAAAAATAATGTTGGTATTTTATTAGCAGTTTTAAGATTCAAATGATTATGATTTGTTAGACTGTGTTGGTAATTATTGTTTTACAACCTTATGTTGACTTTTATATTCAGGGACCAGAAAAGTACAATGAAAATAATACACAATTTAACATCTAAGTTGGCCTTTTGTAATGACAGTCTGAAAAGCTGTAAAATGCTCATTATTAAAGTATAGCACAAAATTAACTTTAAATTGTATCCTGCTACTCCTATTAAGTAGAATAAATAGCACACCCTTCTGTCCGGTTTCTTGCCTGAAGGCAGACTTCTTGTCTTCATACTTTCTTTTACCTTTTCAGATTCTGAGTCAATCTACTTAGGGCTATGACTTAAAACTGGAACCTCCTGGTGATTTTCTCTGCATCCTGAAAATGCAATTGCACTTCTGTTCAGAAGTTTCAGCTGGTGCAAATCATGGCTTTAAGCTTTCCCCCCATGTATATTGGCCACAAACAAACTTTAGAAATCAATTTGAGGTGCTGACATTTATAGCTTTTAAAACAGATGGCAAACTGGAGATTTTGCAGTCAGATCTATTCAATTGAGGCCTATTTATCCACGTTTAGCATAAGCACATGGCACCTTTTGGCAGCTTTTCTGTGGCTGGCCCTAGGCCACCATTTCAATTTGCTTCATTGTTCTCTTTAGGCTTGTGGAAATGTTCAGGAGTGGCTGACTTGAAAGAAATTTGTGATTCTATTTCACAGACCTTAATACTCAGGTTAGCCATATATCAGATCCCCGTCATAGTTTCTCATCCCAAAGAATGTCCTTTTGAGAAAGATTTCTCAGCCTCTTCCTTTTATCCTCAAGGGTGTCAGACCTGGAAGCCATCTTTTACATTCAACCTTGACAAAGGGATCTTTATGTTGAACCTTGAGAAGAAAAACTGCCTTCGATGTGATCAGCAGCACCTTGGGTGAGTCAAAATGGATATGATGATGGCTACAATGCCACAATTGAAGCTCCACCTTTTGGTACATGCAAGAGATGTTGGTGAATAAACAAAAACTGTGAAGCTTCAGCCATGATATTGCAATTTCCATCTTGCCTGATTTGAACCTTCTGCAGACAGTGCCAGAACCAATCCTCCCTATGCTTTTCAGTTGCAGATTTCTGGAGACAATGCAAGTGAAAATGTGAAGGTTGAAAGGGCAACTTCCTTTCCTCTCCCATGTTAATTCTCACTGACATTCAGCCAAGCTTTTAAAGCTTTTGGTAGGCATGAGCCCCGGGGGGAAAAAAAAACCTTTAAAAGGAATTTACAAACAAGTCTATTAAAATAATAGGAAGCATACAATCCAACCAGCATGAAAATTACACCCCTTTCTATCCTAGCATGGCCGTGACTGAAGAATAAGCCCAAAACAAAAAAATCAAAACAAAATCTGCAAAGTAGCATCTTTTTAAAAGCGAAAGTGGTATTTTAAGTTCTGCCTCCCTGGAAAAAGAAATAAGAAATTCTAGGAAATTTTGGTTTGACCGTAAGTCAAAGTAATGTTTGACCTTAAGTCAAAGTAATGCTCAGATTCCTTGTTCTTTTCTTAAGCACCTGCTTTTTTAGCTTGCAGCTGCGTTAATTTTTTTTAATAATGTTTTCTTTTAAAATTCTTTTTCATAAGTTATTTAATGGAATCTTTTTTGCTTCTCTTCTTTCCGTTTTGAGACTGACACTAAATTTGTATCCATGTTATGGGGAAATTCCCAACTTCCCCAAAATACTTTTTTCCTGAAAAGATTAGGTGTACAATTGTGTGGTGAGCAGCTCACCTATTAACCTTCAGACATCCAGATCATCACACACACACACACACCACATGTCCATTATAATATACATTGGTAAGGCCTAGTAGCATATGAAAGAGAAATGTTTTATATAAACCTTGGCTGCCAGAGGCTTGGTGGTCTCCTGAACTTTATATGAACCTTAAACACTGAGAAAGGAACATCAGGCTAGTGGTTAAGCTTTAAAAAGTAATAATTCCAAGCCAAAAAAAATCATTAAGTATTTAAACTTTTTATAAGAAAGGTCATTCAGGGGGATGGTGAAATCTTTCCCCGGGTCCAAAATAGCGGTTACCCTAGGTCACTAAGTGACATTTTGAGGGATAAAAGCAGGTGTTATCAGATATACCTGAAGGGCATTGTGTGTGTGTGTGTGTGTGTGTGTGTGTGTGTGTACATTTCTGTTGATCCCTGCATTTTTAAGGAACTGCTTGTTAGGATATTCCACGCGGCCACCAGGTCCTCCGTCGGGGCGTGGGTCAAGGACACAGGTAATGGCCCAAGCACCGTCTGGAACCTATCCGGGTCCATCAGGCGCTTGGGGCGGAACCATATAGGTGAATCCGGTTCCGCCTCCCCACGGTGGGGTGTGGCGATTGGAAAGTTAAATACGTTAAAGCAATGTAAAGATACGTTAAAGCAACGTATCTCTTTACTGTCCAGTGTATTACACTATTCCGCATTTACTTTCAAATGGGGTGTTTGTTACCCCTAACAGTGGTTAAGGGACCAGAGTTGTAACACTGGTTCTGAACCCAGAGTTGCTAACACTGCTGCTTATCACTAGAGGAAGAACTGAATAGTACTATTGTACTACTACAATGCTCTCTACATGGGGCTCCCCGGAACACCCGGAGACTCCAGCTAGTGCAGAACGCGGCGGCCATGTGGGGGATTCTGGGAGTCTCACGGTACTCCCATGTAACTCCTTTCCTGCGCGAGTTGCACTGGCTGCCTGTGGCCTTCCGGGTACGCTTCAAGGTGTTAGTAACCATCTTCAAAGTGCTCCGTGGCACGGGTCCTGGCTATCTGCGAGACCGCCTCCTACCACACATCTCCCTTCGACCTGTCCGCTCCCACAGAAAGGGCCTCCTCAGGGTGCCGTCTACCGGTCAATGCCGGCTGGCGACCCCCAGGGGGAGGGCCTTCTCTGTGGCGGGTCCGGCCCTCTGGAACGATCTGCCCCCCGACCTCCGCACCATCACGGACCTACGCCTCTTCCGCCGGGCGCTTAAAATACACTTTTTCCATCTGGCTGGCCTGGCATAGATTAATGATTAATTTTAAATATAACATTTTAATAGTTTTTAATTACTTTTTAGCACAGACTTACTAATTTAATTCTATTTTATACTGTGATTATGTGTATAGGTGTTTTTATTCTTTCTGTGCACCGCCCTGAGTCCCACTTGGGAGATAGGGCGGTATAGAAATCTGATTAATAAAATAAAATAAAATAAACTATCCAATAAGCAGTGTAGGAATTAGACATTCCCTTGATTAATGCAGTACAGATACTTCAGCTTTTGAGTTTTGGTCACAATTCATGACTCTACTACACTTCAGTACACTTGATGCTACTGCAATTACAAGTCTCTCTTTGGCATAATGATTTAGACACACATATACACACACTTTCAATCTGACATGAAGGCAAGAGCAGATGCTGCTGTTTGATTTTTCTGGTGAAGCAAAACATTTCATATTTGGAAGTTTCTTTGGTAAAGATGGAGAATACAAGAAATGGTAAAGCTGGAGAACGCAAGAAATGTTGACTATCGCTACAATGAAGAGGGAGACCTTTTAATATGTTTTATAGGGGTTGTTCTGAAATCTTGTTATGAGCCCGAGAGTCTTGATTTAATGAAGAGTGGGATGGCCTTATTACAATCCTCACAGTTCAAGTAGGAGAAAATACAGTGTTGATATACTGAGAATCTCTTTTCCTCGGAATCCTTCTTTTGGCTTTTTTTTCTCAGCCTAAAGTAGTAGTAGTAGCAGCAGTAGTAGTAGTAGTAGTAGTAGTAGTAGTAGTAGTAGTAGTAGTAGTAGTAGTAATAATCTTTATTGTCATTGTACTAAAATTACAATGAGATTGATCTGGAATAGCTTGGAGATTGAAACAAAATGCAGGAGGGAATATTTTTTAAATGTCTTTCTTTTTCTCTCTCTTCTGTTTACAGAGACCTTCTTTGAATGTCTCTGTAAACATGATCTTTTAAACCCACTTAACTCCTCATTCATGCTTCTCTTTTCTAATCTCCATACATTTTAGAATCACTCTTGCGATATGTGTTGCTAGCAAACATGGGAACTCAGGTGTTGTGCAACGCTCAAGTGCCTGTAAGGGAAACTGGTGAACTTCTTGATCTTCTGACTGAAGTCTGGTCATTTGCATCACAAACTACAAAACAGACAAGAGCTCCTAAAACTGTTGCTACAGAAGAGGGCATTCTAATATTCACTCTGTTCTAGTAAGTACCTTTATATCCCATCAATCATTTTTATTCAGGAGAGGTATACAATTTACACACACACACACACACACACACACACACACACACACATTTCTGCATTGCTTGATATTTTGGGAGTTATATTTTGATATTTTGGGAGAGTCCCAGTAGTTCAGTGGTTATAATGCAGTACTGCAGGCTACTTCTCCTGACTACCAGCTGCCAGCAGTTTGGCAGTTCAAGTCTCACTGGCTCAAGGTTGATTTATCCTTCCATCCTTCCAAGGTCAGTAAAATGAGTGCCCAGATTGTTTGGGGCAATATGCAGACTCTTTGAGCTGCTTAGAGGTGGGTGTAAAGCACTGTGAAGCAGTATATAAGTCTAAGTGCTTTGCTACTCTGGAACTATTCTTGTACCATACTGTTCTCTATTTTATTATGCTCCGAGAGACATTAAAATGTGCATTTATTACTTAATCTCCATTAAACCTCTCAATAATGATTGCATGCAATTGAGGTTATTCTTCTACAAAAATTCAACAGAAAGCTCACAAAGAATGAAGTTCAGTCATCCTTGAAAGGCTGGGCTACATAATTTCCCCAATAGCCATTCTTGACTATCAGGAAACTCCTTGGCAACAAAGAGAAGAATTCACTTTAGCCTTGTACTTAAGGGCTGCTACTCTTAGAAGTCTTCCATTTAAAAAAACTACACACAGAGAGAGTTTTCTTTCATAATGACTATAAATGGCTGGTAAAGCAATCTACTGTTCAGATGATGTGCTACAAACATTTTATCACTGAAAATAACTTTGGTTAATAGTCCAATGGCAGTTGACAATAAGTAAAAGAAATAAAATCACATCTGCACTATATGAAGTAGCATCTCTTTGGTCTGCTCCAATTATTGATTCCCAAGCACCTGTCATTGTGAATTTTTCTGTCCAAGCAACCAAGAACTATATAAACTTCATAGTTCTAGTTAAATATCCTGTTTAATCTCTGAAAATTATTTGGTTGAGAAAGGAAGGTGCTAAGGTTTATAAGATACATCAAGGAAGATAACTGATACCACCATATTCACTTCGACATGCTGTGCCAGAAATAAAGAATTTCCAAATATCAACTTGTTAGTTGAAGAATGAACTGTAACTTTCTCATAAATTCAGAATTCGCCACAATATGGTTACTACTTATTCTTTCAAGCCATGAATAAATCTAACTGTAAAAGTACCCTTTTTATTTATTTATTCACATTAGATATTACCTGATTCCTGATTGGCTCACAATATAAAAAAAACAGAACAATAACTATACAATTTAAAATAGAGCATATAACAGTGGATTTGGTCAACAAAAACAAGCATTATGTAGACTCAATAAGGGGCTCCAATCACCCTGGTCCAAAGCCTAGGAGGAGAGTTAATCTAATAAATGAATACTATCAGTTGGATAAATTTTACCAAAACTTTCAAAACAAATCCAGATTTGTCTGAATAGTACTTCAACGCTTATTTTCTATCATTAGCTTGACTATGTTATCATATACAGTACATGATGCCAGCATTCTGAGTGATGCACCCGCTAAAAGCAAGACTCAGAGGCAGGTAGATTCCTCAAAAGACATGTTTTTTGGATACAACATATCGGCACAGTCAGTGCAAACCAACTCAAAAAGTTCCTCTGGGTTTCACCCAGTGGTGGGATTCAGCCAGTTTTGCACCGCTTCGGGAGAACCGGTTGTTATCTTGCTGAGCAGTTTGGTTGAACTAGTTGTTGCAAGAAATCATTAGGACAGAGAACCAGTTGTTAAATTATTTGAATTCCACCACTGGTTTCACTTAATTAAAAGAGCAAAAATCCCCACTCCCTGATGCCACCAGTCACATTGTCCAATGAATACAGCTGAAAAGAAAACTTTTTGTTTTGGCAGTTAATTGGGCTATCTACTTTCCCTGTCCCTTCCCTCTCTCAGGCTTCATAGCAACTATGAGGCAACACAAGATGGCTTCAGTCAGGTTCACTTCAGAGCTGACACATGATTAAATTGTTTAGTTGATTAAAAAAATAGGTTTAGCAAACACCTGGGTATATATTATAACTGCTTAGTAGTTATTTTGACTTGTTTATATAGCATATGGGTAGTCCTCAACATACAGCAGTTCATTTAGTGACTGAAGTTACAACATCATTGAAAAAAATGACTTATGACCCATTTTCACACTTATAATCATTGTAGTATCCCCATGGTCACATAATTTACATTGGGAGGTTTGACAACTTACTCACATTTATGATGGTTGCAGTGCCTTGGGGTCACGTGATCGCCTTTTGCAACCTTCTGACAAGCAACGTCAATAAGGAAACCAGATTCACTTAACAACAGTGTTACTAATTAAACAGCTGCAGTGATTCAATTAACAAATGTGGTGAGAAAAGTCATAAAATGGGGCAAAACTTACTTAGCAAATTTCTAACTTAACAACATAAATTTGGGGGTCAGTTATGGTCATAAGTGGAGGACTACCTGTATTGTCATCCCCAGTGATGAGTCAAGATTTTCTGGAGCAACAAAACATCTACTGTATGGATGAGGTTTAAGTTTAATTATATGAACAATACAAAGAAATATTACGAAGTATAATTTATAGAAATGAAAAAAAAAATAGAGAAGATTTTTTGTACAGATGGGTTTAGATGACAATTCCCACAATCATTATATCACTCAAACCTATCTAGAGGGCAACAGCTAGAAGTAAACAGGAATATGTATTTTAGTGTAGGTTAATGAGTTAGATCACAGTTTCCTAAAATTGATAAATTCTAAAAATGGGCTTCAACCAGTCAGCATGCCATTAGTCAGAATTATGGGAGTTGGAATTTATCTATCTGGAGGTTGCCATGACTGGAAATGACTTAGGAACATATCTTCTCCTGTGGTGTATATTATTTTGATTATGGAATGGAAGAAAATAAGCAGGAACAGAGTTAACTATTCTGGGTTTAAACTGCTGAATATGCAGAGGGTTTTTTCATAGTATTCTGAATTGTGAAGTGGCAGCACATGTAGGCAGAATCACAATGTCCATCTGCATAGCAAACTATGAGCAACTGATTAAATTATGAACAACCCATAATTCTATACATTTTTCAGTAGTATACAGCTGTACATTGCCTAACTCTGAAGTAACTGACAATTTTTCGATAAAGCCAGCTTTAAGACATCAAACATAACAGCTGCTTAATAGCAGGTAAACAACTCTATTGAGAATACACAGTGCAAAGTAAGCACATTTAATTATGAGAACACACCAAGTATAGCTGCCTCTGAACCACAATATTTGTCAATTGCTTTTGTTGAAATGTTTTATTTTTGTGCAAAATAATTATGAAGGAATTGTGTTTGTTATTCCCCAAACCCTCTGAAGTGCCATTTTCACAGAGATGTACAATCTGCAGAATTTCATATTTTCTTATAAAGCTAGAAACCATAATCCAAAATGTTTGTATCATACCAAAATAATTCTTGGACTTGTTGAAAATATTCCTGCTAGTCCAATATAATTTTGATTGTTATTTGTCTTCTTAGCGAGTCAATGTTTCCTGCCCACTTCACAAACTGCTTATGAATTTCCTCTCAGTTAATCTATCTTACCAAGATTAGATGGTCTGACTTCTTCATGCTACAGAGGCCACATTCGTGATCTTTCAGGAAAGGGATGCTCAAGAATTTCAGGACCACTGAATTGGGAATAGGAGCAGGGAAATAGGTGAAATAGGAGGCAGAATAAGAACAGATGAAGTCTAAACTATCTTCACTGTGGTCTGGGGGGGAAAAAGAAGAAGTATGTTTGTGTCACACTTAGGAGACAGTGAAAAAAACTGCTTACTCTGATCAATATTTCTGCACAGTGTTGCTTTAATCTTATGCCAAGTGTCCAGTGTTTTATAATGTGTATCAAACAATATACTCAGCAGTCATAAATCCAATGATTTTCTAAAACTGTTTTCAGGATATAGCAGCATTAGTAGAATATCTGAGATTAAGTTACAAGAAGGAAACCTCCTCAGATGTATTTTGTCCCTTATGTTGATATTTTTGTCATTATCGGTTGAATATAAAATACTATAAATAATTTTGCACCATTTTTAGTTTGTGTTCTGTTTAAATCTTTAATACACTCCTGAATTGTGCTGTAGTTATTCTTTCTTTCCAGTCTGCTTAATAGTTGCGACCACAATCCTACATTTCATTTTAAAATAATGCAAATATTTAGGGGATTTTTTTACTATATTTTCCTTTTATTTTTTTAAAAAAGCTATTCATTTGTATGCGGTTTTTTTTTCTGTTTCATCTGGAGGCCTTTCAAATTCTGGCCAAGGTACATTCTGGTCATTCCAACTCTATTTTGCCAATGCAAGAAGTCCTCAATTTATGACCACAATTGAGCCAAAAATGTATATTGTTAAGTGAGAAATTTGTTAAGTGACTTTTGCCTCATTTTATGACTTTTCTTGCCACATTTGTTAAGTGAATGACTGCAGTTAGCAACAATGTTGTTAAGTGAATTTGGTTTCCTCATTGGTGTTGCTTGTCAAAAGGTCACAAAAGGGGACCACCTGATTCCGGGACACTGAAACCCTCATAAATGTGAGTCAGTTGTCAAGCATCCAAATGTAAATCATATAACCATGGGGATGCTACAGTGGTCATAAGTGTGAAAAACAGTTATGATGAGGGATGTTCCAACTTCAAACAGTCACTAAAGGAACTGTTTGAGGACTACTGTATTCCTCTGAAAACCACTCAGCTCTTCGTTATCCATCAAAGAGTTCAAATGGGAAGTGGGAATTCCTGTAAATTAAGATAATACTTTAATGAACAAAGTTGGCATTTTGTAACATAGATGCAGAAAAATCCATGGATAATGCTGTCTTAAGAAACAGGAAAATAAAGTGATAAATAGGTTGCATTCCCACAACACACTCATACCAGGAGTATCAAACTCAAGGCCCACAGGCCGGATCCGGCCCATGAGGTGTTTAGGTCTGCCCCTCGGGGCCACTCAGGGCCACCCCGGGGCCAAGGACTGGCCCGTGGTGCCTCTGCCAGTGAAAACGGAGCTCAGGAAGGCTGTGTGCAGCCCTCCCAATCTCCACTTTCACTGGCAGAGCGCTTGGCCCACCACAGGTGCCCCTGACACAAATGATGTCAACCTGACCACGCCCCCTGGCCACACACACACCACACATCTCCAAGGTCAAACACAACCCACAATGAAATTGTGTTTGACATCCCTGCATTACACTAACAACATTAAGGTGATCCAGCTTTGTATTTTCATCAAATTCAGTCAGATTTATATATATATAAATATATACTTACATATGGACTTAAAGTTTTCTTCTTTGAAGACATTTCGCTTCTCATCCAAGAAGCTTCTTCAGCTCTGAAGAAAATATGAGAAGGGAAAGGTCTTCAAAGAAAAAAAAACAGAAAGTCCACTTGCCTCTTGAAAAAAAACACCTTTGGGATATTAGATATGGACTGTAAAGATGTGTTCCATATACATGTAATAAAGTGAAATGTCAAGATAGTGGAGCATGACATTCTTCATTTTTATAAATCTTCCAAAAATCTGCAAATCTGTTGGAATGATTCTGATATTAATTCAATTCTTCTAGCTTAGTGAACCAATAGATTTGCCTTTCCAAATCAATCCATATATGAGAGAGGGCTGCTAACATGAAAACCTTGCACTCATAGCCTACCTTCAATTGTGTCTCAGCAATGCAGTCAGCAATGTGGCTGCTCTCATAGAGTAGCATGGATTGCTTGCAGGGCAGAGATTGGGTTCTCCTCCTTCATGGCAAGGAATTTAGTGGGTACAGATGTTCCTTCTTTCAATATTAGCCAAACCCAAACAAGGAGATTGTTGTTGGGGGGCTTTTTTGCCATTTTGGCTGGTTTCTGCTTCTTGTTGATAGATATATTTCCTTAAAGATCACTGACCTCTTGATAGACCTATATTTGGTAGTACATGGAATAAGAGTCCCATCCTTGAACTCAAGGAAAACAAAAAAGAACATAGCATTTAAGAAGACGGGACCAATCTCTCTGGCAGACACAGCAGATACGGCCATAGAAGCACAGAATTAATGATTGAGCACAAAAGGATGGTACCATAGCAGATGGTACCATAGCAGATTCCTGACAGTCAGAACAATTAACCTCTGGAACAGCTTTCCTCCAGAAGTTGTGAATGCCCCAACCCTGGAAGTCTTTAAAAAGATGTTAGATAGCCATTTGTCTGAAATGGTATAAGGCTCCTGCCCACGCAGGGGGTTGGACTAGAAGACCTACAAGGTCCCTTCCAACTCTGCTATTGTATGTATGTATGTATGTTAGGCTTATCAAAGCTGAACTGATGGCTACTGATGGTTCCTCTTTGTCCTGCTACTAAATGGAAGACCTTTTGCTGCTATAACTGGGGGGAAATACTTTCCTACCAGAAAATAGTGGACCAACTTCAGCTTGCCCCCTGATGTCACCCTTTAAGCTTGTTCAGGCAGGAAACCATGAATGTTAATGCTACCTTTATTGATTTTGTACAGAACAGTGGTCCTGGAGAAGACTCCTGTGAGTCCCTTGGACTACAAGGCAATCAAACCGGTGGGTCCTAGAGTAGATCAACCCTGACTGCTCTTTAGAAGGTCAGATCCTGAAGGTGGAACTCAAATGCTTTGGCCACCAAATGAGAAGAGCCTAATGCTGGGAAAGATTGAGGGCAAAAGAAGGGGATGACAGAGAATGAGGTGGCTGGATGGAGTTACTGAAGCAGTAGGCGTGAGCTTAAATGGACTCCAGAGGTAGATGACAGACAGGCCTGGAGGAGCATTGTCTATGGGGTCACAATGAGTCAGACACAACTTTGCAACTAACAACAACAACAACAGAAGCAGTATTTTGCAAATCTGAAGTACTCCCCCCCCCACCTTTATTTTCTAGACCAGGGGTCCCCAACCTTTTTGGCACCAGGGACCGGTTTCATGTAAAAAAAATTCTGCGAACTGATGGGCGCCTCCAGCAGGTGAGTCGAGTTATGTGGGCCACGCGCGCATTCAGCGTTCATGTGGAACCCAAGGTGGGAACATGCGTCTCATGGGAACACGACCTGGGGAGGGCGCCGTGCATGCAACCGGGCGGGAAAGCTGCCAGGGGTCCTGGGTGAAGGATCCTCGGCTGGGGCAGGCAAAGACGGGCTGCGTCCTGGGCAGGAGGGCCTGGCAGCCCCTTCCCCCTGTGCAGGGCCAGGTGGTGCCCTGACCCCCCCCCCAATGCAGGCCGTTGCCCCCGTCCTGCCCCTGGGGAGCACCCCAGCCAGTCGCCAGGATAGCGGAGCGTTTTCTACACTTTCCTAAGAGTTGCACTACTCTCTCCACCTCTCACTCTGCCCCGGTTACTATCAAGCCATGGACCGGGACTGGCATGGACCCTTCTAGACAACAGAAGGGAGGGTCCCTTGTGACACATTTTTTTTCTCCTCTCCTCAATCCTAACCTTTGGAATCAGATTTATCAGACTGCTGTCTAGACTGCAGCTCTTCCTCCTGGCCATTCTCACAATCCATTATATCTGGCAACAAGATGGGGACTACATTGTCAGGACGCATCATCCAGAAACATGGAGCTTCTTCCTATCATGTCAAACAGATGTGTGTGGACGCGATCCAGCTGCATAACTTTTAGCACTGTATTTGAAATATCTGCATACTTGATCATATTAGCCCTGCAAAATTTGCACCAGTTCCCCCCCCCCTTTGATTGATTATCCTCATACAGTATATAACGGGCAGACCTAACATTGCAAAAAAAAATTTTTTTTTATTACATTTATATCCCGCCCTTCTCCACAGACGACCCAGGGCGGTGCACAGGAAATTTAAAAAGATATACAAAATAGAAAATGAATAAATAATTTAAAATATATATTAAATAATCCCAATCCTATGCTAAAACCAATTATTTAAAACCCAATTTAAAACTTTTCTAAAAGTCCCCATGGGAGGTTAGGCTAGGCCGGCTTGATGAAAAAAGTATGTCTTTAGACATTGGCAGGAGAGGCGGAGGTCGGTGATGGTCCGGAGTTCAGGGGGTAGGTCGTTTCAAAGGGCAGGGCCCACCACAGAGAAGGCTCTTCCACTGGGTGTCGCCAGTCGGCATTGTCCGGCCGACGGCACCCTGAGAAGGCCCTCTCTGTGGGAGCGTATCGGTCTAAGGAATGTATGGGGCAGGAGACGGTCTCGCATATAACTAGGCCCCGAGCCATGGAGCGCTTTGAAGATGGTCGTCAAAACCTTGAAGCGCACCCGAAAGACCACAGGAAGCCAATGCAGCTCGCGCAGGATTGGTGTTATATGGGAGCTTCTGGTGGCTCCCGTAATTACCCGCGTGGCTGCGTTTTGGACTAGCTGTAGCTTTCGAGTGCACCTCAAGGGAAGCCCCATGTAGAGAGCATTACAGTAGTCGAGACGGGAGTATATGCAAATCACCTCTTCAAATCCTTAAAATATCCCTATACTTTGCAAGGTTTGAGCAACTGCTTCTGATGCTACCCTCAAGCATATCCACCTGTGCATCCATGCTCAGTTGTTTTTTGTAGACTGCAAAGCAGTTCTTTCAAAGCCTTTGCCCAGCCATACTGATCAGTTCATTTGTATTTGGGTGAAATAGAGAGGATTGTTCAAGACACAACTGGCTTTTCTTTTTTTCTTTGAAGATATTTCGCTTCTCATCCAAGAAGCTTCCGCAGCTCTGACTTGATGGGAAGGATGGAAGGATTTATACTGCTCAAGGAGTATATATCCTTCCCACTATAGTATCCATAGCAATATGCGAGACCGCCTCCTGCCCCATACATCCCTCAGACCAATACGCTCCCACAGAGAGGGCCTCCTCAGGGTGCCGTCGGCCGGACAATGCCGACTGGCGACACCCAGGGGAAGAGCCTTCTCTGTGGCAGGTCCAGCCCTTTGGAACAACTTACCCCCTGAACTTCTCACCATCTCTGACCTCCGCCTCTTCCGCAAGTGTCTAAAGACACATTTGTTCCATCTAGCCGGCCTAGCGTAGCCCCCTAAACTGACTTTTAGATAGTTTTTAAATTTGGGGGTTTTAATCTGGTTTTAGCACAGGATCCATTGAATTAGTTTTTTAAATTTTTATATGATGTTTTGTATGTATTTTTAATTTTCCTGTGCGCCGCCCTGAGTCCGCTTGGAGAAGGGCGGAGTATAAATTGAATAAATATAAATATAAATTAACCTGTATCATAATTATATGACATAGAATGTCATGTAATCACTGCACATTAATGTTGATCAATCTGTACCATGAGTATTTTTGCTTCTATGTTTGTATGGGTCGAACACAAGCAATAAGAAGCAAATAGCAGAAAAGGAAATAAGGATGGGAAAGTAGAGGAAAACATTGTAATCTTTCTTTGGCTGCTTGTAATTATGGTATCGTCAGCTTTGCCTCAAGGTGATTGTCGCAGGAGAGATTTAATTGGAAGGCCAATGGATAACTACCTCAGTTTTCTAGTTCTGGTACATAACAAAAGTTATCACACTTCACAATCACTTAATTTTGAGCAAGATATACAATTTATATTAGAAGGAATGATGGGAAATAACAGTAACAAGGAAAAGAACTTTTCTTTCTTTTAATAACCAGTTCTATTTTTTTCAAACATTTAACAGAATAGAAGTCAACAGCAATCTTAACAATAGAATCCTATTGGTATTTACTCAGAAATACCACCCATTGAATAAAAAGGAGTTGACTCTCAGTTAAATAGATTCAGGGATTGTAACCTAAAGAAAACTAAAGAGAGAGAGATGGATGTGCTCATACTAGTAAATAAGCACAAGAAATTAAAGGATAAACATTGAAACAATGACTGTGTCTTTATCCTTTAATACAAATATCTATATTAAATATTGAAAAAAGAAGGACTGGAGAATATATATTGATAGCAAGGGACTGTATTATGCTGTAATACTTTACATCATATGGTTCTCGACCTTTTCTTCATCCAGGACCCCCTTTAAATATCTTGTGTGGCCACAGACCCCCAAGACTTAAGATTTAAATGATAACATTTCTTCAAGCCTTCACAGACCCCACTGTGATGACAGCCCTTCCAGGGACCCACAGATTACAGGTTGAGAACCATTGCTCAACGTATCTACCTTGGACTTAATCCTACTTAATTCCATAGGTTTTATTAAGAAAGTATAGAGAGGCTGCAATTTTATAATTTCCTAGTAGTATCTCTCAGTGAAATGAAGGGGACTTTGAATAGGCAATAGTAATACTGTGTTAATCAGCTGTGAAATTGACTGAATATGTAACAAGGTAATCCAGAGGTTAACCTTTGAGGGACTGTAGTTGTCTGTTTGCTTGCTTGCTTGCTTTCAAATCGGTGTTGACTCCTGGCAACTGCCTGGACTGTTCCCTGCAATTTTGTTGGCAATGTTTTACAGAAGCACTTCCCAGGGTTGAGAGAGGATGACTTGGCCAAGGTTACCAAGCTTGCTTTGGATCTAGGGCAGGACTGGAACTCACAGTCTGCTTTTCTTCTAGCCTGATGCCTTAATCACTACACCAAACTGGCTTTCCAAGGTAAGATTAAACAGTGGTTATTGCTATTAGAATGGCAGCATTCTGGGGAAAAAAATATTTGTGCCATTAACTAGATCCAAATACTTTCTTCCATTGCATAACTGTAACATATTCATTAATGCTTTCCCATTGTGTGAAATAGTTATGAAAAATCATGTGTTCTTTTCTTCACCTTTTCTCCAAGAGATTCGGGTGTAAGAGGCATAGGTGCGCTTCAAAAACCTGCATGGCTACTAGGTGGGAGGAAAGAGTTATAGATTGTTGTGTTTGTTCAGATTTTGGCAACCCACATCTAAAATTAGCACAACTAATTTTAGATTAATCCAGCTCACCTGAGATATCCACACTTGAAACTATGGTTATTTAATCTATAGTTCTCAAACAAATCAGGGTTCGATTCTGGCCTGTGCTCACTAAAGAAGCCCCCATTTCCCAAGATCTGCTATAAAAAAGATCTACTTGAAAAAAAAGTTAAAGCTTTCAGGCTCTAATTGGAAGTAGGAAAAGGAAGCATGTGAGCATGACACACCATATCTCTTAACTACTGGGAAACATTTAAGCCTAAATCCAACTCAGTTGCACAATTATTGAAAAGATGAAATATTTCTGGGCATATGCAATTAGAATGTTAGCCACTCCATTTCTATAAGAACCAGATGTCTCCAAAAAAAAGTATGTCGTGCTAATATTGATGTAGCATTGTCCAATTTAAAAAGATTCCTCTATTGTCTCTTGATTCTTTCTTTCTTTGGCTCCTCTAGATTAAAAAAAAAATAAGGCACACTGGGAATAGTTTAGGATACAATTTCACACTATTTTCTCTAAGGAAAACTGCAAGGTTCTATCACTTTAATTAAAAATAATAGAAATATACAAATGAAAAGAGAGGGAGAGGGAGACCTAGGACTTACATCTATATATCATGTAACTTAAGCTGCAATACGTTTTGTTAGGAAACTACAGAGGCATAATTATGTGATCCGAAACATTTATAAAATGTAGCTACTTTATTGGATAGTTCCCATGGCATCACTGAAGAAACAACTCTTCGTGTTCACATACCATTTTTATATCAAGACATATACCATCTTTTAATATTGTTTCCTTTATTTTGTACAGGAAGCAATATTTTCCAGACAATTCTTCTTATGCATAGGATGGATCATTTAGCTCAGGGGTTTCAAACTTGATTTCACTGAAGGTTGTGTTTGACCTCGGGGGGGGGGGGTATGGCCAGGGTGGGCGTGGCCAGGGAAATCGGGCTTCCGAGCTCTGTTTTTGGCTGCGTCAGCCTCCTGCATCCTCTGTCAGCAAAAATGGAGCTTTGTTTTTGCTGGCAATGGCACCACAGGCTGGTCCTTCACTGTTTCCAGAGCGGCCCTGTGGGCCAGATCTAAGCACCCCATGGAGCGGATCCGGCCCACGTGCCTTGAGTTTGACACCCCTGATTTAGCTTTTTTTAAAAACACCCAAATGACTTATCTCTACTCTTCAGCAGTGCACCCAATCAGTCCATAAATCAACATATATTCGCTCTATGTCCTTTTCCTTCAAGGTGTCTCCTTCCTTTTTCCAGTGAGGTAGGATGTCGTTAATATGACATGAGACAAGGCGGCCCAGATTCAAGCTTCAATTTTAAAAGGACATATACCAGATTTTTTTTTTAAAAAGTGTTTAATATTTCAGTAAGGAAATAGGATCGTAAGTAAAACTGATTGTACACACAACCACCGGTACATAGGGAATTAATCTAACGTGGAGATTTGAGATTTAAGGAAGCAGCCCAAGGAGCTGCCGATTCAGTTCTACAGAGGAATTATTGAGTCTGTCATCTGCACCTCTATAACTGTCTGGTTTGGTTCTGCTACCCAACAAGACAGGACACAGACTTCGGAGGATAATGAGAACTGCAGAAAAAAAATTATTGTCAACCTGCTTTCCATTGAGGATCTGTACACTGCATGAGTCAAAAAGACGTCCATGAAAATATTTACAGACCCCATCCCGGACATAAATTGTTTCAATTCCAACCCTCAAAATGATGCTATAGAGCACTGCACACCAAGACAACTAGACAAAAGTACAGTTTTTTTCCATGAATGCCATCACTCTGCTGAACAAATAATTCCCTCACCACTGTCAAACTATTCACTAAGGCTACATTACTATTACTATTAGACTTCTCATCGTTCCTATCACCCATCTCCCTCCCACTTATGACTGCAGGACTGTAACTTTGATGTTTGTATCCTTATGATTACATATTGATATTGATTGTTTCCTGATTGCTTATTTGTACCCTATGACTATCATTAAGTGTTGTGCCTTATGATTCTTGATGAGTGCATCTTGTCTTTTTATGTACACTGAGAGTATATGCACCAAAGACAAATTCCAATCACACTTGGTCAATAAAGAATTCTATTCTATTCTGTTCTGTTCTGTTCTGTTCTGTTCTCTTTTATTCTGTTTAGTAACTGCTATATCATTTCAGTAAATTATACAAAGCAGAAACAAAACATAGTTTGCTCTTCTATATGGAAAGAGGCAAAAGAAGAGGCAAAAGAAACCAGAATACTATAGTTGACAGCACCCACTGGAATATTAGCTACTGCTTTTCCTAAATCAGACATATTGGAGATGCAGTTTCAAGAGTATTGATCCTACACCTGTTATACTATTGATTACTACTACTACTAGGTTTATTTTAAAAAATAGAAAAAAAATCTGTGTTAAAGGCATCCCTTAGCAATTCACAATTGCATAAATTAAGGAGAATAGCACACAAACATTCTCTAAATTAAGGAAAGTTGAGATTGGAAACAAGTCTATTTTTAACCATTTTTAAAGTGATGATGAATCAAAACAGTGTATAACCTTATTAAAGTAGAAATTAAAAGGACCCGATATATATCTTGTTACAGATCATTAGATTCTTAAGAGAGAATACTCTGCAATTTAATTCACATGATGCTTTTTTATTGGCAATTATTTCTGCGATGTTTCTTTGCTACCAAACTAATGTCTGAAGCAGAAATGTCAAGCTAAAATTCTTTCAGAAAAAGAATAAGCATAAATATTGTTTACACAGCAAGTCATTCAGAAGCAGCATGTTGTGAGAAATTATACTTTGAAAGAATGCCGTGGAGGGTGTGCAACCCACAAAGGATCCAGATGAGGTTGCCAGGGGAATTTATATTCATTAACTCATATTGGTCAAAGATAATCAAACAATGTTAGAGTAAATAAACTCAGCCTGCAGTACAATAGAATGAATAGGGACAGGGAAGTTAAATGAAAGTTTTGCTTGCAAAGTACAAGATATTTGTCATTCCTTGTGCAAAGTAAAAAAAAAATGGTTAGAAAATCATTAGGAAAGACAAGTGTCACAATGACTGAACTAGAAATGAAAGTTAAGTCAATAGAGCAAAGTCCCATAAGAAAGAGCTAAAAATAAGAAAAGGTTGTGCTAATGGAACCAAAGCTGTGAGATAGTTTACACTGACTATGAGTGTGTCCATTGAACACTATGAGATTTAGGGCTGAATAAATTTCTGCAGGGTAGGTGGAATCACTTTAGTCACTAACTTTAAAAAAAAGATAAATAATTGTCTTCATTGGAGCAGCTTCAGGGCTTAAAATTTATCATCCAGCACACTAAGCTAACGATTTTTGAGTTAGATTTTGAAATCTAAACATGCCAAAGGGTAACTTCAGTAAGGAGGTTTTTCCCTGTCAGGATGATACTGTCACTGTCTCTGTGATGTACTGTTCCTTTAAATCTTATCACACTTGCTTCCTTATTGATTTTAGCCTTACGTGGTGCTTCGTAAATGCCTTGGGTTAAAAAGCAATAAGGGTGCTTGGGCTGGCTTTATGGATGCTTAGCCCCAATCTCAAGACATTTTTGCATTGAACAGGGAGATGCAAATGGGATCTTAACATATTTGCTTAACAGTGCAAAACAACTCAAATAGAAGATAAGCCTATATTTACCCTCTAAAATGTATCAGCAAAGATTAATAGACTTACATACCGATAGACTGCTATTTCACTACTATATTAGGTTTCAGATACTACTTACTGCTATGTATGAAATGCTGTATTTGCACAATTCTCATTCACAGATTAAACAAAAAGAATTAGAGTCCTCTAACCTCATTAGATTTCATTGAACGCTCTGTAAAACTGTACCATCATTACTAGAGAGATCAAAACAGTAAAATGGTCCCAAATGATCTAATCCAGAGGTGTCAAACTCATGTCGCCATGTCACATGATGTAACAGGATTTTTTTTCTCCTTCACCAAACTAGGCGGGGACAGGGTCGACACATGACGCATCTGGCCCGCAGGCAACAAATTTGACACTCCAGATCTAATCTAATTTATGTTCAACACTGGCCACTGAACTTGGATTCTATTTATAATATATCTAATTTACGTGGGCTACATTAATGCCTTCAAGTGAATCTCAACTCCTGGCAACTGCCTAAACAAGTCTTTGCAGGTTTCTGCTGTGCCATGCCTACTTCCTAGGGCTAAGGGAATGTTACTGGCCCAAGGTGGCCCAATGCCTTTGTGCCTAAGGTGGGATTAGAACTCACTGATTCCCAGTTCCTAGCCTAGTGTCTAACCAAATTGGCCCTCAGATTATGTTCTGCCCAATAGACAGGATTTTTCTATTTTGAACTGGCCTGTTCAATATGATTGTCCAGGCCAAACTCTACTGATTAGATCGTAAACTTTTAACCTTAAGTTTGTAATCTCAAGGAAAATGAATGTCATGATTTTTCATTTTTGAAATTAAAGTTCAACCTTGGAGTTACAGTATGTTGAGGTGAAGCATTGAAAAGCCCATTAATACACCATTCTGACCTACTGAGGAAAGCTGGTCCCTTTGGGGTTTAATAGAATGGACAGGTTAATGAGAGGTTGTTAATTGGAGTAATTTACCCCAAAGCAACTTACATTTGGCAGTCTGGAATCCAGAAAGAGATCTGGGTATTGGGATCTATAAGGTTATAGAATGTGCAGTATATGAAGGGATTATCCAGAGCCTCCTGGTTTAACAAGAGAAGAGAAATCCTAAACCATCCTATCATAATTTAGTTTCCAGAAAGTAATTTGATCATCAAAGTGGTTACTAAAAATAAAGGTGTTTAACTCATTTATCGATCATAAAAGGAACCCTAATGTTAGTTATAGTCATTTAATGAATGCAATAAAAAGGAAGTATAAAATCATTTTGAGGGGTGGGGAGATGCAGTGGTATTAATTTGGCAAACACATTATTAATTCTGTGAATGACAAAGAATCCTTCTCCTTTTAACATACTGCAATATGTTAATAGGTTTCTTTGGAACAGTTTTGTCACAGATATCCTGTATCTATTAGTGAAAGCATGAGAGTTCCAATTTGGTTTTTTTTTTATGGAGAACCTTGTACTGATTTCTACCCTTAGGTATGTTGGCTGACCATCAATATCTCTGGCCTTTGGTATCAATTATTGAGGCCATGCAATTAATTAATCAGTAAAAGGGAAGCAAAGCCACAAGCAATGACTTTATCCCAGCAGAGCTAATAAAAGGTAACGTTGATTGGCAGATCCCTGGCTTAGAACCAGTATTTTCTTATATAGATATTTCACATATTTTGGATTACTGTAGTGGAGCTGGAGCAGTGATGAAATTCCTTTTTTTTTACTACTGGTTCTGTGGGCATGGCTTGGTGGGTATAGTGTGGCTTGGTGGGTGTGGCTTGGAGGGCATGGCAGGGGAAGGATACTGCAAACTCTCCATTCCCACCCTATTCCAGGGGAAGGATACTGCAAAATCCCCATTCTCACCCCACTCTGGGGCCAGCCAGAGGTGGCATTTGCTGGTTCTGCAAACTACTTAAAATTTCTGCTACCGGTTCTCCAGAACCTGTCAGAACCTGCTGGATTTCACCCCTGAACTGGAGTTGTTCCTGTTTTTAAAAAAAAAGGAAACAAATGATCTTACAATTATAGACCTATGAACCTATTAAATATAATCAGTAACTATATGCCAACTATATACCTAGGTAGCTCAGTGATTGGCTTGAAACAGAAAATACTGAGAATAGGTGAGCTTTAGAGAAGATAGATCTGCAAAAGGTAACTGTGAAGTATTGCAACTAAAAAATACATGATCAGTACAAACCTCCAACAGTTAGTTGCATTTGTTGATTTTAAAGAAATCTTTGATTTAATTTCAAAAATCCGTTTATGGAGAAAAAAACTGAAGAATTCCACCACTGACAAATACATGTTGCTACTGCTACATAAACTACATCCTAATATAAGAAGTAGAGTAACTGTGCTGGACAGTTTTCCAACCCATGCATAACTGCTAAGAGGGTAAAAGTTGCATTTTTTGAAAATATTTTTTTAACATAAACACAAATAATACAAACTTCACAGAAAAAAACATCAAAAAGCCAGTTTCATTACAGGTTATCAATTTTTAAGAATGTATCAATTTATCACAGGTTTCTATAAGTTTCTTCAAAAGTTATCATTTATTTTTCATATCAATTATTGCAATTCTTATATCACAACCCTACTCTTACTAGTTATTTTAACATCGTTTTATATGTTATGACTATATAATGGCATTCTATTTATAAAACCAACAAAGAGAGAAAAAAACAGATTTAAAAAGGAAGAGTCCACTCTTAATAATGTCCTTTAAAGCAGGGGTCTCCAACCTTTGCAACTTTAAGTCTGAAGGACTTCAGCTCCCAGAGTTCTCCAGCCAACTTAAACTTGCAAAGGTTGGAGACCCCTGCTTTAAAGGACATTATCTAACCGGGTGTTCATAAATTCTGTGCCTCTCTGAAATAGTTATTATTCATAAGTAATCTCATTTTATAAATGTTAGGTCTAAAAATTTATCATGTACCTTAATATCAATATCCATAGTTCTTATCAAATATTTTAACATCAATCTATTTCTTCTTTAAGAGTGTCTATAAAGCCTGGCTAACTATTAACATCCCTTATTTACTCCCATCATAACAATATAAATTCCATAATAATATAATATAGAACAATCTTGAATTTTATAAGTAGTTATTAATTAATTAATAATTTTCCAACAACATTCTATAACCATCTAAGTAATTAATTAATTATTAATCATCTAAATATAACAATTTCCATTTTAACCAGTATTAACTATCATTTTTCCATTACTCTTAATGTGACTCATAATTCTATTCTTATAGTTCTTCAATAGTATCTAATAGCATCTTAAATTTATTTGTATCCTATCTTATGTTCTTAACTTTTCATCTATAGATAAGTAAATATATATCATTAACTAAAACATTTATTATAAATTAATCTTATTGTAGGTGTCTATAATTGTTATTGACAGTCAATTAGCTAATAATCCTTTAATGATATTTTAAACACAGCCTGGCTGATTATTACTCATCAAGGGATAGTAATTTCTCTTTTCAACCAGTGTCTTTCCAGTAGTGGATTAAATTTGTCTCTTCTATAATTTGTGGTCTCCATCTCTTTTTATTTCCTTTTCTAGGTCGTTTATCAACTTCTTTTGGTACTTTATAATCCAGTATAACTATCCAATCATAATGTTGACCAGCTCCTTTCCTTACATATTGTTTGTTTTTAAATATCAAGTTTGTTCCTGGAGAGATGTCTCCTTTTTTTTCTTTTCTCTTTTCTTCTCCTTGATGATCAAGCTGAGGTCCAAATTTCTGATAAACTTTTGGTGTTATCCCCTCCTCTGTACTTTCCCCATCATTTAATGGGTTTACATCACCATCATCCTCTTCAGTTAAATTAAGTTCATTATCTTGATCACTTTCCTCTTTTTCTTTAATTTCTTTAATTTCTGAAATCTTCGATTGGTCTTAGCTTGATATAGTAAATAACTTTCTATCAAATATGTCATTTATTCTTTTTATTTCATTCAAAATTTCAGCCAAAAGCTCCTGATTTTCTGGTTTAGGTTCCTATCGAACCAAGGGGGAGACAAAAATTCAACCGGGGGCCTTGCAGCTTAGAGACCTCCAGTTGTGTCAGCGCAGGTGGCTCCGCCTTCTCTGGTAAAAGTTGCATTTTTGACCCTGTTCTTCATATATAAATGCATTTATTAAAATTTGACACCAGATATACATCTCTGAAATTATTTGAGAAATTAGCAACCTAATGTATTTTTTGCTTTATGTACATGCTGTTATTTTGTCACTAATCCAGTTTAGTTTTAGAAAAGTTCGTATGTCCTATACTCAGCATTTCAAGGAAGAAATCATCTAGAACCCAAATTGCAGTGTTTTTTAATATCCCTATACATATGGTACAAAGGTAATCAGATCACAGAACAATTAAATGCTTTAAATAACTAGTATTTTTGAAGGAATAGGAGAAAAAATACCCCAAATTATACTTCCTCTATCATCTAAAGGAGTACAATGGCAATCCTACATTTTCAATAGAGACGGAGAATGTAATCCCAGCTGCCATCAAATTATTTACTCTGCACAAAAGAGTCATAAAACTTTTATATGGAATGCAATTATATTTTTATTCCAACTGGTCATTTTGAAATAATGATTTTTAAGATTCTTATTTAGATGCATCCCTAATTTAGTCTTCAAGGCCAAGAATGACAAGCCATGCTACTAGCTTGGCTAAAGCTTAAATTGGCTCAGTTGGGTTGGTTCCATTAATAGCATCTGATAACTATAAATCAAATTGGTGGGAAGCATCATAAGCATATTGCTATTCTAGGGTTTATTGCCCAATTATCTGTTATTCCCTGATCTTAAAAAGGTTTTTTAAAAAGTTACCAAGGATACAGAACCTGAAAAGGGTCTAAATCAAATCACAGGGATTTACCAGTCCTTAAATTATCTGATAGTTTTCTGCCCTACTGCTTAGGCTTCCTTGATTATCATAAATACTACTGAGCATTTTCTGGAATTCAATTTAATACCCTTCAATTTAAAATGGAAGATATAAAAAGATATCTTCTGTTATCTTGTTAACAATATCTTTCATGAGAAGAGTACTCCAATTCTCTATGCCACCAGGCTTGGTCAATCTGGAACTGCACCACCTGCAGTTCGATCTAAGCATAGTACACAAAATTGTCTGCTGTAACATCTTGCCTGTCAACGACTTCTTCAGCTTCAACCACAATAATACACGGGCAAACAATTGATACAAACTCAAAGTAAACTGCTTCAAACTCAATGGCAGAAAATATGACTTCAGCAACAGAGTGGTCAATGCCTGGAATGCTCTACCTGACTCTGTTGTTACAGCCTCAAACTCCCACAGCTTCAATCTCAAGACTGTCTACTGTGGACCGCACCCCATTCTTAAGAGGTCCAGCATGCCTACTGTTCCTGTCTTACTGTTCCCATTTATCTGTATTTACTTCCTTTGTTCATGTTTATATTCATACCTATACTCGTTATTTTGTACACGTTTGACAAACAAACAAATTAATAAATGTTCCATCTCTTCAGAATCGATGTCCTTGTGGATATAGAAAGGTCAAATCAATCAAACCCTTTTGTTTAACATTACACATTTTATTCAAATTAATTCAAGGTTATTTCTGTCCTTTAAAACTTTGGCCAGGCTATCTAGCTGAATTTTATACTAATTATTTTCTGGCCAATGGAGTTTCTAATGTGACCAATATAGTTACAAAAATTTCCTTATTAGCAACAAAAACTCTCCAGGCTATGATAGCTTTAATGGAGTTGGTTTGAAGAAAGTCATAATGTTTAAAGTTCAGTTACAGCTTTATTACATTCACTTGCATGGTTTCTACTCTAAGAGAGTAATAACTATAACCATAACAATCTATCTTAACTCCAGAGAACACCTGAAAAAGACTTTTATTTATTTTATTTTATTTGTTCAATTTTTATAGCTGCCTAACTCAACCAAGTGACTCTGGACAGTTTATAATGTTAACATTATAAAACAAAATTTCCAAAGTTGTTCATAGGCAGTGGATTGATCACTGATAACTCACACCTGACCCCTCACAAGACCCTCACTTGACACACCCACACCTGAAGCCCTTATAAACAGAAGTACACTAACATCCCCCATTCAACTCCGCTGAAGATGTTACCTAGCCTGATAATGAACTGTTTTGGAAATCAACCCACAAGCTCAGAGAATGAACCTTCACCCTCACACATATAAATATTAATCACTGTCCATTTTCAAGCATATCAGTGCTTTTATTTGTGCCCAGAAATAAAGCAGGAGATAGCAAAGCTGTTTAAACACAGCTGAGATATGCTCCTAATGACCAGTCTCAATTAATAGCCTAGCAGCTATATTTTGGACTGAACATAGTTGTCCCACAGTCTTCAAAGCTCCATGTGCAACTCATTAAAAGTAATTTAATTTGAAGGTTAGCAGAGATTCTCTTCTTGCCAAAGCTATATATAAAGCTTCCCCTAGAACTGGAGATCTACACACAAATTCCTGTTTGTTCAGGCTCCTGCCAGCAAAGTTGAGCAATGACATACAGTAGTCTCTAATCACAGAAGTGGCTAGGCTTGCTTGTTGAATTTAGAAGTAGCATTTTTTTTTAATGCCAGGCATTTATCTGAACCGTTATAATTAAAAGATGTTTTATTCAGATCAAAAATAAGAACAACTTCAAATCTCCTTCTCCTCCTCCACTTTAACAGGATTTGGTTATTACTATTTGTTTGTTAGTGAAGTGGAATGCAGATTTATAATTATGTGATAAATTGTTATGCTATATTCTAATAATCCTTCAAGGCAGATTAGAGCATGCAATATGAATACTACCTTGTGTGCTAGATTAGGTGTATAATGAGCAGAAAAGGGGAATATAATTGTAAATATGCATCTGTTTTTAAAGTAAAATAAAGGGCTAAGAAGTGTCAAAGCAAAGACAGCATACTACACTAAATGCGTTTATGGCATAAATCATCAGTCAAATACACAAAAATAGAATTTATCTCTGGATAGAATTACATTGCAAGTCTTGCTGAACTGAGAAAAGAAATTCTTCTTAACAGTGAATGAACAAGATGAAGACTCTATCAAGCTCAACCTGAGATTTTCAGGAAATCTTCTACCCAAGAACTAATGAAGTCTGTTCCGAACTAGCTTTGGGGATAAGCCATGATCAGCTGAGGAGAAATTCATACCAAAATATCATGGTGAAAGATTTTGCCAATTGTTTGATTCCTTTAAGACTTTCTAAAAGTCTATTTGGAAATACTGCATCATAGGAGATTTGTAGGCATAGCGGATTTGTAGGCAGCCTAATCAATCCTTTTAATATTAACACCACCTCCTCCCATCATTGGTCTTACTCCAGGGAGAAGGAGCAAAAAGGAAAATGGCTAAGCACAGCATATTGAGACTTCAGGGGCCTCAGTGATTGCCAAATCTTCTTGGACTTCAAAGCAGAGATTGGTTTGGCAGGTCATTCACTACGCCTCAGGGAGATGCTGCCTTTGAAGGCTCAGTAGTCTTCCAAAACTAAGAATATACCCTGGCACATGCTGTATTGGTGTTCCTGTTAAATTTTGAATTGATGTGTGTACTGGTTGGGGACTAAAACTAAATGAAGATTCATATAAGAAAAGGTCATAGTAGCCTTTTAGATTATAGATAGAATAACTGCAGTATCCAATCTGGTCCACCAGGACCAGGGGTTTAGTCTTCTGAGTTTTCAAACTCCTGCTGGAGCCCTTCCTTAGAGAACTTCTCTTTATACATCTTGGTAGAGAGAGATCCCCTAAGAATGGGCTCCAGTATGAGTCAGGAAGCTCAAACACTAAACCTCTGATCCTGGAGATTGACCCAGATTGGATCCTGTAACATTACCCTACATTACCCTAGGACAGTGATGGCTAACCTTTTTTGGCCCGTGTGCCAAAAGCGGGGGGAGCGCAGGGGGGGGTCATGTGTGAGTGTGCCACACCCATAAGGCTATGTGCATGACCCCCTCCTTTTGGCGCTCTTTTTTCACCACCACTACCCCCAGGCTCCAGATGCTTTCTAGGAGCCTGGGGAGGGTGAAAACAGCTTCCCCCCCACCTACAGAGGTTTCAGGAGCTTCCCTGAAGCCTCCAGAGGGCAAAAAACGGCCTCAAAAGAAGGCCTAAATCAAATGGCCAGCGCACACAAGCGTGCTGGAGATGATAGGGCAACACTTCACGTGCCCTATGAAATGGTTCCGCGTGCCACCTGTGACACCCGTGCCATAGGTTCGCCATCACAGCCCTAGGACATGTACATTTGCCTTCATTTGTGACATAATAATTGTTTTCAATTTACATTTTGGCAATGCTTTTTTAAAAAAAATTAAGGCTCTTGTGGAAGCTTGATTAGGTTCTTTTCTAAGTTGTTACTAAATGCAAAGGATGATAAGCGTGAAAGTGCTGCTACAGTACTTCATCAATCCCTGCTGCTATGGTTCGCGAATAGATAATACTATATCGGTAGAACCAACATAATGAAAATCAGAGTGCTCCAATGACAAAGTGTGCCAATACTGCCAGGACACAAAAGAGGAAAAATAGTGTTTATTGCTCTTCTAAATTGTTCAACTTTCAGGAAAAAAACCACATAAATCCCTCATTTAACTCACAACATGAGAGAAGTTGTTTATAACCACCAATTTAATAAGTAGTCTAAATTTCCCATCAGATTGTGGGCATCACAGGGAGATGAATGAAAGGTCCTTGAAATGATATTTCAAATTCTATAGCAAGGCTGTTCACAGTTGATACATGATTAAAAAGAGGTGTTATGAAATGCTTATAAGCACATTGGTAAGGCTGTTTTAAAGCAGCCACATCTAAACCAGAAGACACGGCTACTGTAAATAAGTCCTTCACTTGTACTCCTGTGCATTTTGAAGTACCTCTTACAAATCATTTTCAAAATATGGGATGCTCTAACATGTAATGTTATAGCCAAAATCAGTTAACTGATTTTCAGATGGTTTGTCGACACGAAGGAACAGCAATTCAGTTTTACCACATAATTTTCACAGGATGGATATTTTTGGGGAGAATATGTTCTCACTGTATGAAATAGGTGTCACTTCAATAAGGGAACCTCATGAAAACTGGCACTCTCTGTGAAAAAACAACTCTAATGATCAGAGTGAAGCTCCAACAAATATTTTATTATTTACAACAGTGTGTCATGTCATTTAGAGAATTCTGTTAGTTATAATTTACAAACAAATCTCTTAAAAAATTGGGTAAATCTTTCCTATCAAATAGAGGGGGTTTAAGAAAAGTTTAAATTATTTAACATGAAATTATGAGCATTTAGAACTTAACTCATCCACATACAATATATTTCCAGGGCTGGGCTGCTGGGGTTTCACAGGGGTTTGGGAGAACCTCTAGCTAAGATTCTGTGCAGTTCAGAGAACCCCCAAATCTCACTCCTGCTTGGCCATGCCTACCCCTCCCCTCCCAGGAGTCCCCACGTGGCCCGTTTTGGATGCAGGTAAAAAATGGGCCTACCAAAAGTTCGGGAAGTCCAGAAATGGGCTCGTTTCTGGCCTACAGAGGACTTCCCAAGCCTGAGGAGACCATTTTCACCCTCCCAGAGGCTCAAGGAAAGCCTCTGGAGCTCAGGGAGAGCAAAAACGCCCACCACCACCATGGGGCAGGAGGCTGACTAGGCTCACCATGGCCATGCCCACCCAGCAACTGGGCAGGGAACCCCTTATTAAAAATGTTGTAGCCCACCCCTGGTTCTTTCTACTGAAGATAAAAAGGAAATGATAAATTACAGAAAGGGGAATGTTGTTTTCTCCTATATCCTAAGCAACATTCTTCCTGAATCATTGACTTCTTTTTTCTCTTTCCCACATTCAGTTTTTTGTTTTGTTTTGTTTTCTTTGTTTGGTAGAGGGGAGAAATATATCTGATAGGAAACCTGGTTCCAGTCAGAAATAAACCTTGTAAAGTTTGATTTGATTTAGTTCTTCCCTGAGAGCTTTGAGTATCTACTTTTCTTGTACTTTACATGAATTATGAAAATAAACCTAGCAGTTTTTAGCATGTGATTTAATATGTGTTTTAATGTTGAAACAGTTCATGCGCTTTCGTTTCATTAAAAACATATATTAGCATAATTTCTTCTCAGTCCTATTACACTTCAGAAGGTATACAAATACTAGATTGTAATTTTAACTTGGACTTCCAGATATTTTGATTGAAAAATGGCTCATATTCTGGTTTATTAGTGAAGCATTCCCCATGCCATGAATATCTTTTCTGATTAGAGATGATTTACAAGCAAAACTCCATACATTTTTCCTTTGGGAAAATATGTAGCAATCAAACCACTCATTTAGGATAAAGTACTGAACAATGGCTGTCTCCTGCATCCTGAATCCAGGACTTCATTTGAAGCAGGAGAAGATGCGGAGTGAATGGCTTCTTGCTTCATATTAATGTTTTGAGGACTTGTGCTGAGGGGGGCTTCCTTCCTCAAAACCTGTTTCTGACATCATGTAGCCTATTAGATCTCTTTCCTCATCCAATTTACATTAACTTGATTGAATCAGTTCATACAACCATATAGGATCTATTTTTCTCTCTTCCAGCAAATAAACCTTTGTAGAGAACCGTAAAGAGGGAATACAGCAGTTACCGAAGTATGAGCTAAGTCCAGGAAAAGAAGAGAAAAATTACAAATAAACTTAATTTTCTCTTGTATAAGGAGGGAGGTAAAATGTTGTCAGGCTTTCAAGATTCGGTTACTAAAGTTTAAAATTCCATATTTCTTGTGGAATCTTAAATTTACTCATTGTTTTGCAAAATATTTGGGCATAATAATGAGGATGGGCCTAGTCAGAGAAGAACCAATGGCTTTCTACACAAGTAAACATCAGCTTTAAGTTTCTCTTCTTTCCTGGTTATATGCAGAACACTTAGAGCAATTTCAAAGTCCTTTTATTCATTTATCCTTAATAGTCTGTTCACCTAAGTAAGGCCAACCTCTGTTGGAATATTCATCACTTTTCCTTCAGAGATGATTAACTGCTGGCATATCTGACAATCTTATTTAAGGCTCTATCATCGTTTCTTATAATTAAGATGCTGCCTAAAATATCAGTCAGCACTGCTTCTTGCCTGAATAGTTCCTTTTGACTGCCTCTTTTATAGTATCTGCGGTGGTCTTCTCAAAGTTTCTGCAAAACATTCTTTAATAGTTTATTGTCAAGCTGTCTGTTTTTATGCTAGCTGTTATTTATTCAGAACTATGCTCACTGCGAGCAACGCTGCAGAGCCTTTGACAACACAAAAGCTCTGCTTTCATTTTATTGATGGCTTTGCCTAGCAGCTCTGTGATGAAAGAACTGAAGAGAAGCAATCTTCCTAAGGGCTGCTCATAGCTCCTCAGCTATGTTTGTAATATTTTAACTTTGCTTCACATGAGCCGTAGAATTCAGCAGATGCAAACAGAGAATCAGGATGATATAGAGAGGGGGAGAGCAGGTTGGGCTTTGTACCCATTTGACTGGAAAACAAACAGAATGGCATTGTGTACATGATCCTGGTGTCCATTTTCTTCCACTCAAAGGCGCTCTATGCCATAGGTGGTATTTAGCAGGTTTTGAGCAGTTCTGGAGAACTGAAAGCAGAAATTTTGAGTAGAACTGGTAAATACCACCTCTGACTGGCCCCACCCCCATCTAATCTCTGCCTCCCGAGTCCCAGCTGATCTGGAGGGAATGGGAATTTTGCAGTACCCTTCCCTGCCCTGCCCACCAAGCCACACCATGCCCATAAAGCCATGCCTACAAAACCAGTAGTAAAATTTTTTGAATCTCACCACTGTTCTGAGAGGTTCCAGAAGGAGCTTGGGCCAATACCTGAGACCCTGACCCATGACTCGACTGAGGACCTGGTGGCCCCCTGGAATAGTGCGGCCACGGGGGCCCTGGACCGGGTCGTGCCTTTGCAGCCTGTCACCCAGCGCCGAACTGCCTTGGCTCCTTGGTTTTCCAAGGAGCTGAGGGTAATGAAGCATCGGAAGAGATGCCTAGAGAGCGGTTGGAGGGCCACCCGCTCTGAATCTGACCGGACACTGGTAAGGTCCTATTTAAAGATCTACCTAGTGGCGATAAGAACGGCGAAACGTAATTATTTCTCTGCTCTTGTTGCATCTGCAGATAACCGCCCTGCCGCCCTGTTTAAGATGACCCGCTCCCTTCTTCATCTAGGGGCGCAGGATGCCCCCTTGCAGGGTCATGCGGAGGATTTTGGGCATTATCTGCATGATAAAATCGATCAGATTCGGGACGGGTTGGCCTCCGACTGGACTAGTTCAGACGGGCTGACAGAGGCAGGTCCTGAGAACGTTATCTTGGAGGAGTTCGATCCTGTGACTCCCGAGGACATGGACAGGATGCTGGGGTGGCTGAACGCCGCCACATGTTTATTGGACCCGTGTCCCTCCTGGTTGGTACTGGCCTCCCTGGAGGTTACACAAGGCTGGCTCCAGGGAATTATCAATGCTTTTTTGAGTGAGGAGTTTCTGCCAGCCGCCTTGAAAGAGGCGGTGGTGAGGCCCCTCCTCAAAAAGCCCTCTCTGGACCCGGCTGTTTTGGCCAACTATCGTCCGGTCTCCAACCTTTGTTTTATTGCAAAGGTTGTTGAGAGTGTGGTGGCGTGGCAGCTCCCTCAGCACCTGGATGAAGCTGTTTATCTGGACTCGTGCCAGTCCGGCTTTCAGCCTAGGTACAGCACAGAGACGGCATTGGTTGCGTTGGTTGATGATCTCTGGAGGGCTCGGGATAGGGGCTGTTAATCTATCCTGGCCTGTTAGATCTCTCAGTGGCTTTTGATACCATTGACCATGGTATCATGCTGCACCGGTTGGAGGGGTTGGGGGTGGGGGGCACCGTCTTACAGTGATTCTCCTCCTACCTCTCTGACCGGTTGCAGTTTCTGTTGGCAAGGAGGCAGAGGTCGACGTCAAGGTGCCTCACTTGTGGGGGCCCTCAGGGGTCGGTCCTCTTGCCCCTCCTGTTCAACATCTATATGAAGCCATTGGGTGAGATCATCCGTGGCTTTGGGGTAGAGTTCCATCAGTACAATGATGACACTCAGCTGTACATCTCTACCCCAGACCACCCCAACAATGCCATGGAAGGGATGTCCTGGTGTCTGGAGCCCGTGCGAATCTGGATGGGGAGAAACAGGCTTCGACTCAACCCATCCAAGACCGAGTGGCTGGGGCTTCTGGCGTCTTGGTATAACCAGCTGGTGCCATCTCTGGCTATTGGGGGCGAGTTATTGGCCCCCACAGAGAGGGCTCGCAGCTTGGGCATCCTCCTGAACTCTCGGCTGTCTCTAGAAGACCATATGATGGCCGTGGCCAGGGGGGCTTTCTACCAGGTTCGCCTGATACGCCAGTTGTGCCCCTTTCTGGATCATGATGCTTTACGCACGGTCACTCAAGCCCTTATCACTTCCTTCCTGGACTATTGTAATGCTCTCTAAATGGGGTGTACCCGGAGGCTCCAATTAGTACAGAATGCGGCCGCGCAGGAGATTTTGGGAGCATCCAGACGCTCCCATGTGACACCTCTCCTGCGTGAGCTGCACTGGCTGCCTGTGGCTTTCCGGGTGCGCTTCAAGATATTAGTGACCATCTTTAAAGCACTCCATGGCAAGGGACCTGGCTATTTGCAAGACCGCCTCCTGCCGCCAAATACCTCCCACCGACCAGTTCGCTCCCACAGAGAGGGCCTTCTCAGGGTGCCATCGGCCAGGCAATGTCGGCTGGCGACCCCTAGGGGGAGAGCCTTCTCTATGGCAGCTCCTGCCCTCTGGAATGACCTTCCCCCTGAACTACGGATGATCATGGACCTACGCCTCTTCCGTCGGGCCCTGAAGACCCATTTATTCCATGTTGCCGGCCTGCGTAGTTTTAAATTGATTTTAGCAGGGGGTTTTAATTGGCAGGCCAATCTATTTAATATATCTTAATATCTGTTTTTAGTTTTTGTATTACCTACTTTTACCGTTGGCTGTGCACCACCCTGAGTCCCGAAGGGGAGAAGGGCGGTATATAAATTCAATAAATCTGAATCTGAATCTACATGTATCATCCATCCATCACCCAATCATTTAACTTAGATAAACCAGGAATAACAACCTCTGTAGGGAAGAAGGCCATAATCTGTCACTAAGTGGAATGCTGAGCCCACACTACAAAGAGCCAAGAGAAATAAACTAATAAAAAATAAATGTAAAATATTTTAAAAATAAACCCCCTCCAAAAATTTAAAGGGGATAACGACAAGCATTAAGGCCTTAAAATGGCACACCAGTTTTTGTAAAGTGCTCTGGCAGCTGGACAGGAACATCAATAGTGGTCAGATATGATGCTGTGCTGGGCACAATGACAGACTAGTATTCCTCTCTTCTGATGGTTTGTTAAATTCTAATGATGAAATCATGCTCTGTTCTGAGTGATTAATGATTTTTTTTACTCTTAGCAACCAACTAGATAGCTTATTCTGGCAGCCTAGGAGATTTATTTATTTATATGGAATGTGTAGGCCATTCCAGTATGGAAAAAATGGAAAACAGAGCAAAAAGGATACAAAGAAGTGGCTTCCAAACTTGTTTTTATAACAGTTATAAGTACAATTATAAATTTAATTCTCTAAAGTTACAACATTACTCTCTTCTTTTTATAAACTATACTGTTTAATCATCAAAACCACAACTTCATATTTCCTGTTTTCTGCAAGAACTTCATAAGGGGCTTTCCATCAGCTATACTATACTATAGTAAGTGTAGATACCATCTTTATTCTATTTCTCCTTTCTCATCTTTTTAAGAAAAGATGAAGAAGAGTGACAGCCCATATGATCAAGATGCTGGGTTGCCACATAGCAGCCTGAGTGCTGCTATTTGATGGAGTGGGCTCCTGTCATTCACTCCAGATACTGCTGATCTAGCAATTGGAAAGTGTGCAAATGCAGGTAGAAAAATAGGTACCACTTTGGTGGACTCATTAACAGGGACCTTAAAGGAGTCCACAATTGAGCATCTTTTGAACAAGAGTGATGTGGCCAGTTAATCATTTCATCATGGAAGCAATTCAATGCTTCTGACATGGAAGATTAGTATAAGAAGAGACTGAACAATCATTTGTCTGAAATGATATTGGGTGTCCTGCATAAGCAGAGGGTTGGACTAGAAGATCTCCAAAGTCCCTTCCAACTCTTTTATTCTGTTTATTGTCTAATTTAAAAAGTCATTTTGGCCATCTCAGAGAGTTCCATCATCTTCACCAATCGTTCTTCCATTGTAGGTATCTCTAAACGCTTCCATGCTGTCCCACTTTTTTGGAGAAAATTCTCTCAGTGAACTGAGAGCTGTAGTGAATATTTAAAAAAACTTGTAAATAAGATAGTTGAAATAAAAATTTAAATTCATGATAATATGCATACAATCATAAAAAGAAAATAGCATATTTCAACCATAATAATCCTAAATAGGGAATACAACATCAGTCACATAAATTTTCTACACAGTTGTTTTACACATTTTAGTGGGTTTCTTTTCACATATTATCTTCATGAGACTAGCCAGAATAAATATATTTTAAGCAATATGTAAAGATTCTCAAATTACTTTGAGATTCCAGTTCACTGAAAAATAGTTCTTCCCATATGCAACCTAATTATATATTAATTTCACTAATCAAACATATTTTTTAATATAGGTTTTCAGCAACAAAAACCTTACCAGCCCCTGTTGTAGCTTAAACTCAAATCTCAAATTGCTTGATACAACGTTTTCCACTCTTCAGGAAAACACACACTTAAATGCTTCTATTTGGGGGGGGGGGGGGAAACATCTTCATGTTTGTTTCATTTCTAATGTGATTATTGATGCCTCCCAAACAGGAAAGAAACAGGAAAGTTCACTCTGTTCAGGGAAAAAAACGTCATCTTAACCAATTTTATTGGTGGGTCTAATTGTGTTTCCCATCAACATCTATTTCTCTTTCTCAGAGCTGGTTCCATGAAACAGGTTTATAATTGATTACATTTAGATGTTATCTGAACCACTTGACATCTGTTCATTGATACGCAAATGAGTTCCTGTGAAAGAGGAGGATATTCACAGACCACTAATGTTAATCAGGTAGCTGAAGCTATCTCATGTATACCATCAAGTACTGTTGGTGATTTTGGTGAGAACTGACTAAACAAGAATATAAATGCTCATGTTTGAACTAAAACAAGTGTGAGACATCTTTCTGATCAATAAGATTAAATTGTGGTTTCATTAGAAAATCTATCCCTGGATTCTCTGTTTGTTCCATAAAATCCTATTTTATCTTTCACAGTCACAAGAAAGATGCAAACCCTAACTTGCCATTATTTTGTGATACACCTGCAAAGGTCATGGATAAAAATTTTCAAATCAAATGAGAAATGAATCTTGTTTTATGGTATCTTGCAAGATGAATGGGCAGTTGATCAATAATCCATTCTTGCATTTATATCAAACATTTACTTTTAAATGGAAGATACTTTGCTGGTGTCATTTGAAAGGTCTTCCAGTCTCAGTGAATCATTGATAATCTTTTCAAAACCAGAGCCAAACTATTAATATATCCTTTACAGGGGTGGGAAATTGGTTTTCATAACCAAAAGCTAAGCCCTAACTTTGCTTTCCAGATGAATAGGAAATTAAGAGAAAAATTAACAAGTGTTTTTAAATTTTTGCTGTGATGATCTGTGGTAGGATGTGCATCCTTTAAACAAAGGAAAAGCCTTAAGGGTATGTTATTAATTTTGTTCTGAAAACATTAGAAGTTCATGGAAATAATAAACAATAGATAACTACAAGAAGGGGCCTGCTAAATTAAAAATATGCCAGCTGGGTGCTTTTTATGAAACAAAATGTTAGTAGGGAATGCCATAAAATTTATTCAAGATATCATTGGGCTTAATTCTGTTTTAATAATATACTGCTTGGCTTGGTTGAACATCTACATACTAGTAAAGCTCTCCTTCCTGAAACCTTTAACTGGGAAAAACATACGGCAAAATATTTTGAACCATGGTCTCACAAATTGGCCAACATACAGAATGCTTCCAAAAACCAGAATCCATAACATCCAAATTGAAATTTGGCAAATTTTATAAAACATTTTATAACATAAATACTGTCATAAAGCAGTTTATGACATAATAAAAGGCAAATGTTCTCCTTGCACATATGTGCTAGTCATTCCCAACTGTAGGGGGCGGTGCTCATTTCCATTTCAAAGCCGAAGAGCCAGAGCTGTCCGAAGACAACTCCGTGGTCATGTGGCTGGCATGACTAAATGCCAAAGGTGCACGGAATGCTGTTACCTTCTCACCAAAGATGGTTCCTATTTTTCTACTTGCATTTTTGCATGTTTTCAAACTGCTAGGTTGGCAGCAGCTGGGACAAGTAATGGGAGCTCACTCCGTTACATGGTACTAGGGATTCGTACCACTGAACTGCTGATCTTTCTGATCAACAAGCTCAGCGTCTTAGCCACTGAGCCACTGTGTCCCTTTTTATGATATAATACAACATCTCATAAAACATTTTCTGTGCTGAAGTTTGATAGTGCTATGTAGTTCATCATTGGCTGTTTTCAAGACAGATCCATCTCTGAATATATTCCAGCTTTTCCAATGGAGACAGTACATCTGTCATTTTTGAAGGCATCAAGGAATCTAGGAAGAAATATCTCTGAAACAATGATTCAAGGATCACAGGTTGTCTAGTCTATAAGTCTATAATTTTATAAAAGTCTCTTGGAAAGTGCTTAATTGCAGGTAGTCCTTGACATACTAGCATTTGTTTAGTGGCCATTCAAAGTTACAATGGCATTGAAAAAAGTGAATTATGACCATTCTTCACACTTGCAACCATTGCAGCATCCCCATGGTCATGTGATCAAACTCTAGACGCTTGGCAACTGGTTCATACTTATGACTTTTGCAGTATCCCGGGTCATGTGTTCACCTTTGGCAACCTTCTAACAAGCAAAGTCAATGGGGAAGCCTGATTCACTTAACCACGCTACTAACTTTACAACTGCTATGATTCACTTAACTGTAGGAAGAAAGGTTGAAAAAATTCACTTAACAACTGTCTTACTTAGCAACATAAATTTTGGGCTCATAAGTTGAGGACTACCTGTACTGAAAATGTGGGGTCTAACAAGTGGTCTATATAAACCTTTGAAAAGTATATACTAATCCAGGCCTGTTAATAGATCCATTTCATACAATTAATAAGTAGTCTTGAATGAGGATCTATTTTCCAAAGAGTACTCCCACCAGTTCAATGGTTCCTGGATGTAACATCATGTAACTTGCAGTCTTTTTAGGAATTTTCTTTCAATTTACAGAAATACAAACATAAATTACTCATTTTATTAATGGAAATTATTCATATTTCATTCTTCAAAACATAAATTTACTGATCAACACCTATTGTTTAGCAACTTGTTTCATGTATAAGATTAAAAACATATTCATTGAAGTTCACACTTCAGCTTATTGGAGTGTTGAGAAAAGTGATGAATATTTTAAACTGTATTTATAAAGAGAGATGCTTCCCATTTCTATTTTACTAACAGTTTATTGTTAGTCAGGAAATATCACGTGGTCACTCCATTTGTGCCATTTGAAGTATGAGTCTATGACAATTTGCCATGGTCAACTCACCACAGCCAACTTGCCATGGCCATCTTGTCTTGGCCAACTAATCATGGGCAACTTGCTGCAGGACAACTCACTACAGGACAAGATTTACACTAACATTAAAGAAATGGCAGAAAAGAATTCAAAATTAAGAATTCATTTCAGTAAGCAGTACTAATATGAGTATTGTATTTAATCTTTTTCTGTCGTGTCAGAAATTTGATGCCAATTTCAAAAGGAGACAGCATTCATGACTTTCAAGAGTTTATTGATCTTTGAACTGTTGGTTAGACTACAGCCATGATGGCGAACCTATGGCGCACGTGCCACAGGTGGCACGCAGCACCATTTGTCAGGGCATGCGAAGTGTTGCCTGTTAGCTGGCCAGTGCACATGCTTCTTTTGAGGCCATTTTTCGCCCTCTGGAGGCTTCCTTGAACCGTAAGTCACAATTCCCGAACTTCCAGGTTCCCCGTAGGTCTGTTTTTTGCCCTCCGGAGGCTTCAGGGAAGCTCCTGAGGCCTCCGGAGGGTGTCCGGGGGAAAGAGGCTATTTTTGTCCTCCCCAGGCTCCTAGAAAGCATCTGGAGCCTGGGGAGGATGAGAAAACCATTGCAAAAGTGGGAGATGCTGGTTGTACATGCATGCACGTGCGGGGGTGGGGGGTGGGGGTGTCACATGATGTTACAAATATGAATGAATTTTATTTTTATATATGTATCTTCTTAAATCTGTCAGGGGAAAAAACCCAGACTGAAATATTTTTCTGTATTTTGAACATGAAAACCACAGCATTCCACCAATATGCAATATACAGATTAGTAGAAATTAGAAACACACCCACACACACAGACACACATATATAAAGAGTTTATAAATTGCGCCCCCTATTGGATCGGGACGCCCTGCGCACAGTCACTCATGCACTCGTGACATCCCGACTGGACTATTGTAACTCTCTCTACATGGGGCTCCCCTTGAGGTGCACCCGGAGACTTCAGCTAGTCCAGAACGCAGCCGCGCGAGCAATTATGGGAACCGCTAGGTTTACCCATGTAACACCGCTATTGCGCGAACTGCACTGGCTACCTGTCGTCTTCCGGGTGCGCTTCAAGGTGTTAATTATCATCTTTAAAGCGCTCCATGGCTCGGGACCTAGCTATCTGCGGGATCGGATCCTGCCTCATACATCCTCACGGCCGATTCGCTCCCACAGAGAGGGACTTCTCCGGGTGCCGTCCACTAGACATTGTCAGCGGGCGACACCCAGGGGAAGGGCTATCTCTGTGGTGGGCCCGGCCCTCTGGAATGACCTTCCCCCCGATATCAGGACCTCCGCTCCTTCCGTCTTAAATTAAAAACTCACTTTTTCTGTCTGGCCGGCCTAGGATAAGTCTCTCTGTCTTTGGGGTTTTTATTGGGAAATTAGTATTGCTTAGTTTTAATGGGGAAATTTTAGCGCAGGTTATGTTTAATTTGCTTTTAGAATTGTTTGTATGTATTTATTGTTTTTATTCTACCTGTGCACCGCCCCGAGTCCCCGTGGGGAGAGGGTGCGGTTTTATAAATATTAAATGTTATTATTATTCATTTTCATAATTGATAAATTTGATACAGGTGTACATGTAACAAAAAACTTGGAAGTAAAAAAAAATTGCTTAATAGAATAATAAAGTTATTGGCAAACAGCTCTATTAGTCTCTTCCCACTTTTTCACCTGGCTGAAATAAAATATACATACTTTCGACATGCTGTAGTCGCATAGAATGCAAAAGGGTTTTCATCAGGTACCCGTGAAATGGCTCCAAGTTGATTCAGACCATTTATTCAAACCATTGAGTTTGGTCATTTCTGGATTAAAAAATCAAGTTTATTCGAGGTCATATTTCAAACAACTGAATGGGGTCAATCTGATGAGTCTGCAACATCTGTAAAATCAATCTGATTTTTTCCAAAACAGGTTCTGAATGGAGAAATCCAACATGGTTCAGAGATTTGATTCAACTTATGAATCTGATTGAAAAGTTAGATCAAACTGCAATATAAATCTAAAATCCACTAAATCAAATCTAAGAATAGAAGCTTTATACATACACTTCTATTTTTCAGCATGGTTACCATCTCCATGTGCTATGTAACTGAAGCAAAAGGACAACAGATGCTTTTTAAAATGAATTTTATGACAAATTTAACAAATCTTTATGTTTTTTTTTACTATTTTCACAATGATTCAACAATTGACTCATCAGTACTATTCTGACTCCAAATTTTGGAGGCTATCCAGGTCATCATAAATACTTTTAATCTGTTTTAACAGTCTGTTTGCTCTTTGCCAGAAAGCATCTGGTATCTGAAAGCATGAGCCTTTCAGGAAGCCGAAATGAAATCCAAGTTTTCTTTGACAATCTCATTCTCTTGTTCATTGTTTTCAATGTTAGGAAAGTGGAAAAATACACTCCTGGACTTGTAATCCTTGCACGTCTGGTGTACATCAGCAGCCATCTTGCCTTATGCGTATTGTCCAAAGCAAACACAACGTAACATCCCTGAGCTGACAGCTTCTGCAGGGGGAAAAAAGGAACTGCATCTCTACAACTGCCCATTTTTACTGCTGTCCAGACTGATCTTTTCAAAAGGCATTCTTTGTGACCATCTGGCATAATCACATGTGCAGACTTAGTATGAGTATCTGGGAAATTCTACTGTGAAATGTTGCTAAAAGAAGAAGAAGAAGTTGTGAGGTTTGTGTTAGGTTAATGAATTTCAGGCTTCATTGTAACAGTTGTTGTCAGCCATTCGTGTCCGACCCTAGGCCACTCTATGGATCAGCACCTTCCATGCCCCTCTGTCTTGTACCACCTCCTTCAGATCCGCCATGGTCATCCCAGTGTCATCTTTTATAGTGTCCAGCCAGCGGATATATAACAGTCACTGTTTATTTAATTATGGCTGGGTTAACTAAACAGTATATCTCGGAGGATGGCTCTTTTCCTATGAACAAAGGAATCCCAAGCAGAGCATCATTCAAGGCAGCAGCCCTCAAACCTTTGGGCACCAGGGACTAGTTCCATGGGAAAGGATGTTGCTGTGCACTGGAGGAGGCATGGTGTTGAATGCTGTCTGGGGCTTCACTTGTTTGTGCAGCCCAGTTGTGGCATGTCGCAGACCAGTGTTGGTTTATGGACCAGGGTTAGGGACCCCTGATTTAAGATGATTACTTGGAGTTTTCCTAATTAATTACTTGGAATGTTCCTAATTAGTGCCCAAATAAAGAGGCTCTGTTAATAGATCCAGATCCTTTTGCTATGGTGTATCTGCATTCTTGATGGGGGAGTTTAAGAACATCCAAAGAAAAACTAGCAGGGTCAAAACTGCACAAATTAGTAAACATCATACCACAAAGTTACTAATCACTTCTAAGAAAGCTTAGACTGGGAAGGGAGTAGATATTGCTGGCGATAATAAGATACAGGAGCAATAAACATATTCTTCATCCAGTACTGGACATTTTCTGAGAAGCTGTCTTGCTGCATATTCTTCATTTACATATATTTATCCATCTATTTGGAAAGTAGCCATAAATCCTACACAAGTTCATCTGTGATGTTAGCTTTGTGTGTATTGTTTAAATGTCCTAAATGGTATTTAGGATAGCTTTCAAAAGAGGGATAGTTTGTAAGATCACAATGCTTAAGGCTACCTTAAGTACATTACTGCAACTTTCAGCCCATATCCTAGGTAAAAACATTTTAATTAGGTGATCCCAATTGTTGACCTCTATGTTTACTATAGTCTCTTTAACATGGACATATGAGGCTAAGAATGGAAGATATCCATGGCTGTGATTCTTATCCTTACTATTCACAATTGAGGAACATATGTGCTCCTTTGGCACACTGCATTCATGACCATCTGTTCTCAGTGCATAAAATACAACTACGGTTTGTGCTGCTTGCAGCAAGATGAGCAAAACGATGAATGGGAACTTAGGCTACCAAAAATGTCTTTTCTAGGCTTAAAAAAGACACACACAAAACTATGAAGGAAGGATTTGCAATATACATGATGAAAACTTGCATGACCAATATACATACATACATATATACATAATAACAAAGTTAAAGAACAGTTTACCATTGAATAGCACAATATTAATGATAGAGAAATTGCCAATATCTGTGTATATTCAAAGATGCCATCTTCGCAGCTTCCTTAACAAAGATGAAAAAATGCTTGATAAATGCAAGTAGATCATCGCAAATCAGAGATAACCATTTTTACTGAAATTCTGATCTACTGATTTGTTTCATCTTAGCACATCTTTTTTTCCTTGTAGCTTAAATTAATTTCAAGTTTCAGGTATTTAACCATTTAATGTATATCTCAGATTTGCATCAATCAATGTTTCAACTATGACTAATTTCTGGGAATATTGGCATGATTACTTAGCTTAATAAATTATTTAATGCAAGGCATTCTAGAAATCAAGAAGCATGTCTTTCTTCAAGGAAGACATAGCATCAACTCTTGAACCTCTTGCTTAGAATAACAATAGGGGAGTGTGTATCTGTCCCTACTATTCTGTGTAGAAGGTGGAAAGAGAGGGAGGATAGAATAGAGTAGAGTAGAGTAGAGTAGAGTAGAGTAGAGCAGAACAGAACAGAACAGAACAGAACAGAACAGAATAGAATAGAATAGAATAGAATAGAATAGATGGATAAGAGTTCCAATTCAGGGTGGGTGGGGCTGGAAAACAGGTGATTTAAAGAGCAAACCAGTGGTGGGTTTCTGCAGGCTTGCACCTACTCGCGAGAGCCGGTTGGTGAAATTTAGAGAACCGGTGAGAGGGGGTTCCACCGGCATACCTGGAAGTAAATCTGGCCTGCTGCTGCCAGTGACCCAACGGGAAGGAAAGGAAAGGAGGAAGGAAGGAAGGAAGGAAGGAAGGAAAGAAAGAAAGAAAGAAAGAAAGAAAGAAAGAAAGAAAGAAAGAAAGAAAGAAAGAAAGAAAGAAAGAAAGAAAGAAAGAAAGAATTTATCATCACAATTGAGTCCAAAATTTTGGTTGCTAAGCAAGAGCGTTGTTAAATGAGTTTCACCACATTTTAAAAGGTGGCCACTCCCACCCTGTCACATGACTGCCAAGCCACGCCCACAAAATAGGCCACACCTACAGAGTAGGTTCTAAAAAAAATTGAAACCCACCACTGGAGCAAACATATGTTCCATTCATATCCTTGTACCACAAAGCATCTTTTTTGAAATGGTTCTGAAGCATTGCATAGTTTTATAACATAATTATAAATTTCTATCCCAAAATTATAACAAAAGAAAAACCTGAACAAGGTTATAATAAAGCATGGGAAAAAGGCCAAAATGGGACTTTTAGGTATAGGGTTGTTATACTGCCTTTAGAACGAAGGGCTAAACTGGATTATATGAAAACTGCATATTATCTTGGCTTGCTTTTTATAAGAAGCAGTTTTAACAAGACACAAAATGGATTAGAAAAAGATATATCAGGATCTGAATTAATGGACTGGAAATGGAACAAAATGATTTTATGTAAAAGGATTTTTAATATGAGGATATAAGCAGGAGACAGTAAGTCAAGTACTTAACCAAACTCTCTTGTTAAATTCAGTGGCACTTTAAATTACTTTATTTTTCTTGGAGGATGCTTATAGGATAATATTCATCAGAATAGTATTGTGAAGATGATACAACCTGTTTATCAACCCTAAAGTTGACCTAACCGGACCCATCTTGGAGCTTCAGTGATTAAAGATAGCTGGAGTTGTGCAGCCAAAATAAAATACTTTCTCTTGGGAACCAAGGTCATTCTCACACTTGGACTGTGTGGAGGAGTGATGTCACCAGACAACCAGACAGTGTCTTGATTGGACCATGTGATTGATTGTTTGGGGTTGTGGGAAAACTTTCTATTTTAATTAGGTGAAAACCACGGGAAACTTCAGAATCAGTTTTCACCAGATCTGTGCCAATATGATATTTCCAATAAACCGCTTCTTTGAGGAATTCACCTGCCTTGGAGTTCTGCTTAATATGGGATCATTACTTTGAACCCTGAGACTCTTCAGAATTTTCTGAAAAAGCTCTCTCTTTCGCTCTCTCTCGCTCTCTCCCAGATGTTGTTCCAGTGGAAAATTTCTGTTCTATCCTGCTGTATCACCAATAACAACATATCCAATAGCTAAAAAGGACAGTTAAAGCACATTAGATCTTTCTTATGTTTTCTGCGAAGAACAATGTCCTTTCTTATCTTTCCATGGTATATCTCACAGATATGGCCATGTTAAAAACTATCTTCTTTTGAGCCATCCTTTGCCAGGAAAAAGAGGGAGAAATAAATATTTTGTTTAGTACGCTTGAGACAGCAAACTAAAATAAGGGTGCCAGAGATCAAAAATTGCAGCATCTTGCTTATTCAGACACTTTTCCTCTTTGGCATTGCATTCTGCCCAAATATGCTTGTTAAGGCAATAAAAGGTGATCTTAACCTTTGAATGTTAAGAACTTTTCTTAGCCTCTCTTTCTCTGAAGTTGCTTTGCTCTCTTTGACAGCAAAGAAAGTTTTCTCTATCTTTGCAATACCATTTACTCATTTTCTAGACTTTTGCAGGTCAGTTATGGTAGCGGGTCTAGTTGATTCATCAATAGTGTAATTTCCAAACAGAACTACCTTCAGAGAAATGCTTTCATTTCCTAAGGCTGCAGCCTCATACCGCTTAATTGGCATTTAGTGAATAATTTAACCTAATGATGCGAAGGAAGAAAAAAAAAGCAGGTGAAAGTATAATGGAATCATCCAGGGGAAGAAGAAAATTGGCTCAGAATGTTACATTTCCTTTTGTTTTAAGCACCTAAGTTCCTATCATAATTTTAAGTCATACAGTGGTAACGATCCATTTCTTAATAAATCAGTTTCTCTTTTTTTCTTAAATGGGGAAAAGAAACAATTTTACCGCAGTCTGCCATGATTTGTGAAACATTTCCACTCTAACAGTGTCACCTCTGTTTCAGCATATAAGTCAACAACTCCATACAGAAACAGTGAGGAGCCTTCTGGTCTAGACAGAATGGGATGTGGGCGTAGGTTGGATCTATTCCTGTGAAAGAGTGGCACTGGAATGGAGAGAGAAATATAGGAGAGAAAACAAGGAGTCCCCTGTGGTTATATCACCATTGAAAGCAACCTGAGTATCCAACACTCATGAAATAGACTTCCTGGCGAAATCAGGCCAGCTGTAGAGTGCCTTCTTCTTTGACATCTGTTTACGGATGTCACTGACTCTGTTTTTTTCAGTGTCAGACAAAATTTATCTTCTGGACTTCTCATAAACGGCATAAGTTGGTCAGAGTACCCTTCATGACCAACTGTGTATTAAATGGATTTTATAATTTTGGAACCATGCTGTGATAAAGTAAACAATACAATGCATTTTATAGCAAGCCATCCTTTAATATTAATCAGAATAGAGCTGGAAGGTACCTTGGAGGTCTTCTAGTCCAATCCCCTGCTCAAGCAGGAGGCCCTACACCATTTCAGACAAGTGGCTGTCCAGTCTTTTCTTAAAAACTTCCAATGATGAAGCACTCACAACTTTTGAAGCCAAGGTATTCCACTGGTTAATTATCCTCACTGTTAGAAAATATCTCCTTAATTCCAGATTGCTTCTCTCCTTGATTAGTTTCCAACCATTGTTTCTTGTCTTGCCTTCTGGTGATTTGGAAAATAAGTTCCCCCCCTCTTCTTTTTGACAGCCCCTCAAACCTTGGAATACTGCTATCATGTCACACCTAGTCCTTCTTTTCTCTAGATTAGCCATACCCAGTTCCTGCAACTGTTCTTCATATGCTTTTGTCCCCAGGCCCCTAATGATCTTTGTTGCTCTTTTAATCTTACCAGTGTAACAAACATTCCCAAAACGAATTTCCACACTAAGTTATAAAGAACTGAAGGGAAAGTAGTTCCTATTGTAACATTCATGCCTCTGTTTCCACCTTTGCTGTAGGGTAGAGTGATAGTTCTCCTAAATGATGAACTTTGCATTTATCTCTATTAACTTTCATTTTGTTACATCCATACCATTTTTCTGCTCTATCAAGAACATTTAGAAGGTTGCTTCAATCTTTTAGAGTATCGACTGTCCCATCTAGTTTTGTGTCATCAGCAAATGTGATAAGAATTTACTCAATCCTTCATCTAATACTCGTAATGAAACTATTTATGAGTATCAGGCTCATTACTGCAGTATATTGTTTGATACCTCCCTCTAGTTTGATAAGGAATCATTGATGAGGACAGTTTTCAAATCAGCAATTAAACTGATAGCCCATATTTACTAGCTTTCTAATCAGAACGCCAATGAGGTACAGGGTCAAATACTTTGCTGAAGTCAAGGGAAATTATATGGACAGAAATATTATGATCAAAGAAAACTGTCAAATCCAGAAGTCTCCCCGTTTTCATTTATTTCAATTGAAGAAGGGATATCCCTAATGTACAGTTCAGTTCTATTAGCATTGTGGGCATAATGGACTTATGGGTGCACAGTAATTAATGGCATCTGATGATCTGCCATTCACTTTAAACTATTCTTCCAACAGAGTTATGACAGAACTTTGATGCGAATCAGCTATAATGATAGTGTATTACTGCCAAAGCATTGAAATTCCAAATATAAACTTAGAGTTCTAGTTGCAAAAAAAGGTTCTCTCTCTTCCTGTCCCAATTTCAGTTAGTGGATCTAAAATCAATCTAACAGCCATTAAATATTATGAAGTTCATCTAGGAAATGTGGTTTGTTTGGATCTCATAAACAAATATAGCCATACTTTAAAAAGTTTTATCAGAATGGTTAAGATAGTTGGGTTTCATTAGAACAAAACTTCAAACAGATCAAGTATTTTGCTCCAAATTCAGAACAAAAATCTCGGGATGGGCATGTGTTATTTCAACTTCCAAACACCTGATTAGTCTATTCCAAAACTGTTTGGTATTTTTGGGACAGTCAAAAGGCTGCCATTGGAAAAGGCCACATTATATTCTAAAGTCAGAACAGACAAAGCATTTTGCTTCAACTTTAAAACATTCTCAGAAAATATAAATTTCATTTTGAGCTCAAGACTGGCAATAAGTTGAAAACATTTTGAGCTTGAAAATGCTTGCATATCCTTAATAATATGATGCAGAAAGAGTGCAGAATAGAGTGATGATACTCTATTTCTACTTGTCCCAATTACTTTGCATTCAAAGACTGATCTGTCCCATTATACTGTATGTTAATGTAGTTTAAACAAAAAAACTCATTTATCTTGTTATATGAAAGAAAATTTTCTCAACATATTCTAGACGTATTTTTTTTCAAATAATAGTTTGAACAATAACAGTAACAGTTATTTTGCTGAAAAATGCATTGAGAAAGAAAGAAGCCAGACCAGGTCAGCTCATACAGAATGGGAATGGTATCCCAGTATGTCTTTCACAAATTCTAACAAAGAGAAATAAAAATAAGACATTTTTCTCAAAATACTATTTAAAAACCAGCATGTCTTCTCTTGTGTATTTCAGTTACAAGAGCAGTCATAGTGTGAACTACAATAAAAGTGAGTGGTTTAATTGACTACAGAAAAAAATACCCCCCCAAAAGTGAAAAGAGTCAGATGGATGAGTGGGAGAACTAACAACATCAGGAAAAGGACACAATATTTACATCTCCTTTCAGGTCATAGATCACCTAACCTACCTCTTTTTTTTTTGGTTCAAAAAAGATTTGGTGCTTGTAGCAGGCATACTTCCATTTATGTGACATTTATTTAATGCTTGCTCATACTTTGGTTACTTAATGAGTATAAGAAGGTAAAAGGAATGAAGGGATAGGATGGGAGAAGAGATGTATCCCTTTGGAGGTGAGGTGGTGAATAATATCTAAGGCAGGGGTGTCCAACCTTTGCAACTTTAAGTCTGAAGGACTTCAGCTCCCAGAATTCTCCAGCAAAGCTGGCTGGAGATGTCTGCGAGCTGAAGTCCTTCAGACTTAAAGTTGCAAAGGTTGGAGACCCCTGATCTAAGGAATCGAGGTTAAAATTGTCAAGATGTAGGGGAAAATAAACATATCCCATTTGGGTTTACGACTGTATCATTTTCCACCCATCACACAGCGTCAACATTCCTGAATAACATCCAAATTCTGATTATCCTCACAGGCCTCACTGCCAATACCCACTCCCCATTCAAATTTCATACATGTATGAAGGGCTCTCTAATGATTCCTTGTTTTTTATGATAAAGAAAGAATCTCAGCAACACAGGATGCAATTGTCATTTTTCCCTCACCTTAAAAAAAAATCCCCGGGGAAATTTTGTGTAGTTTATCAAAAGATCATTTTAAATGGCATGCAATTGCAGTTCAGCTTTGAGCAACGAAATTACATGAATTCAAAACTCAAAATATTGGAAAAGATACAGTTCATCTCATGACTGCCTCAATCTGATCAGTAAATACATTACATCACTGAATTTATCTCATGACTTTCCATGAGTCCCTTCTGGGAGAGAGAGCGGGTTATAAATTAAATTATTATTATTATTATTATTCAAACTTTGTATTGTCTATTCTGGGGGTGGGGTCTCCAAACTTGGCATCTTTAAGACTTGTGGACTTCAGAGCTGTCTGAGGAATTCTGAGAGTTGAAGTCCACAAGTCTTAAAGTTGCCAGGTTTGGAGACCCCTGATCTATTCATTATGAGTTGGACAATACAATAAGATTGATATAGGAATTAGCATCTCCATTGTAAGTTCTCCACTGCTTTATTTGTAATAAGTACAAACCTAATATGGCTCAGTGGCTAAGGCACTGAGCTTGTCGATCAGAAAGTTGGGCAGTTCAGGGGTTTGAATCCCTAATACAGGTCTCCTGCGTGAGTAGGGGTTTGGACTAGATGACGTCCAAGGTCCCTTCCAACTCTGTTATTGTTAAAATATATGTCATCAGAAATCCAACCACTGCCGATTATATGCCAAGAGAATGGACAAAATGGCAGTGGGAGATGCAACTGGTTTACAGTTTACAGTTTAGATGGTAGTTAAATTTTCCAGGTAGCTATTATACAGTATAATGTAGACAATCATGTCCAAAGGAATTTTTGTCCTATTTCATGCTCCTTCCCCCCCCCCCCTCCAAATATACACTCAAACTCTAGACCAGGGGTCCCCAACCTTTTTTTCACCAGGGACCGGTTTCATTTTAAAGAAAATTCTGCGGACCGGCTGAGGGGCTCAGCAGTCATGTGACTGGGTGGGCGTGGCCAACTTTGAAAATGTGAAACTCACTTAACAATGATCTTGGTTAGCAACCAAACTTTTGGCCTCAACTGTGGTCATAAGTTCTTTCTTTCTTTCTTTCTCTCTCTTTCTTTCTCTTTCTTTGTCTCTGTCTCTCTTTTTCTGTCTCGCTATTTCTTTCTTTCTCTCTTTCTCTTTCTCTCTATTTCTTTCTCTTTCTTTTTCTCTTTCCCTCTTTCTGTATCTTTTCCTGTCTCTTTCTTTCCTTTCTGTCTCTTTCTCTCTGTCTTTCTCTCTCCCACTTTTTTCTTTCTTTCTCTCTTTCTCTGTGTCTCTCCTTCATCTGCCCATTTCTGTCACTCTGTGTGTGTGTGTGTGTGTGTGTCTGTCTGTCTTGCATTCATTCATTCAATCACTCCTTCTGTGTCTCTGTCTATCTTTCTCTCCCTCCCTCCCTCTGTCTCTCTATGTGTCTCTGTCGTCGTCGTCGTCGTCCCGTCGTCCCGCCCCCAGCCTCCTCATCCTGCCTGCCAGGCTTGGTCGCTCGTTCGCTCGGTCAGGCTCCGTGGCTGGATAGGAGCCGGGCTGGAGAGGAGGAGGAGGGAGGGGGGGCAGCCCATTGGGAAGAGCGCGCGGGAGAACGCAGGAGGATGGTGGGGGCTCTTCCTCCACCCTCGTCGACGGAGGGACTCCTTGCGCCGCCGGAGCAACCCGCCAGTTCCCACCCCAGCCCGCAGAGCCTCCGCAGTCCCTGGATGAAAATGAGTGGCCGGCATGCCAGCAGGGGAGGGAATCGGTGGCCGGTCCGGCGGCGTCCGGGAGTCCCTCCGTCGACGAGGGTGGAGGTAGAGTCACACTCCAACGGTGCGAACAGCCGCGCCTGCGTTCTCCTGCGCGCTCTGCTCAGGGGGCAGCCCCCTCCTCCCTCCCTCCTCCTCTCTAGCCTTGCGGTCCGGCTCCCATCCAGCCACGGACCGGCACCGGTCCGCGGCCCGGGGGTTGGGGACCCCTGCTCTAGACCAAGGTGAAAATGCATAAAACATCAATTGAAATATGCAACAAATCCCTGAATAACCAAATCTTCTGACCATGTAATCAATTTTGATTGTCTACATTTACAATAGAAGTAAAATGATGGATGTCTTCATCATAATTTCCAGCAAACAATATCATTTGGGCCTAAATTATATCTGAAGAAACTATTTTCTTCCTCTGTAATCTGAAAACAATCCAACTAACATGATTGAAGTCTGGGAATACATACATTTATTTAAGTAATGTTTACCAAATCATCAATTGTTTAATTGACGGTATAGAATTTTTTTCTCCCTTTAGACTTCTAAATTGAATCTAGTTGTTCCTCAACCATTTCATACATACAAGAGATCTTAAGAAGATGATAAAACGTGATATGGCATCTCCCTAAGTATGCTATATGTACATTATGAATTCACAACAGACCAAGACTTTCACAAAGATAGATTAATAAATAATAGGTAACTGTTGTTGCCCAGCCGGCTCCGGATGAGCTGCTGATGGACTCCTCTAGTGAGGAGTCCTATGAGTCTGCTCTAGAGGAGGAGGCCGAGAGTGAGAGAGCAGAGAGCCCGGCTAGGCATCAGGAGGCACCTGGGGCTTGGTTTAGTGGGGAGGATCAAACCCAGTTTGTCCCTGATGTCAGGCTAAGAAGGATCAAGAGAAGGCAGCGTCAATTAGAAGAGAGACGCAACCGGAGGAGGTAATCAGTATCAGCTGCCTAATTGACCGGCCCCTCCCAAGAGGCTTTAAAAGAAAGCCTCTCTTAAGGGAAGAGTTGCAGGAAACAACATATAATCTACAGAGTCGGAACCTTCGTGTCGTGGTGTATTCTTTCAGTCTAGTCAAGGTCAGTTCTGGCAAGCTGCCAAGAAGTAGTCAGTTTAGTGATTAGTCGTGTTAAGGAGGGAGTCAGAACAGGTAACTATTTGTATCATTCATTGGAAAGTATTCCAAAAGGGGAAGAGTACTAACTGGAGCAATGATGCAAATTCAGTTGACAATATAAGCCCAGTTCTGCTAATTTCCAAAGGGCAAAATCCAATTTTATACCACTCTTTTTCAGGCTAAGAGAAATACTCAACTTTGATTAATTGAATCTGGAGTTGCTTGATCATATGTTACATTATTTTCATTCTGATGATGAAATTTTCATTTATTCCAAAGCCGTGAACTTCACCTTTGCAGCTATTTCCATTTGTGGCTAGAAAGTGCAGTTTCACAATTTCATTTTCTACACCTTCAGAAATTCACAGCTCATTAAGATTTCCTAAGTAGTTCATAAACAAAGCCTTGTATTGTTATTACCACCTAATTAAACTACATAAAATGTGAATGTTTTATGACATCTTATGAAGCTTATTCAGCTGTGAGATTATGCAAGAACTTATTATTCCAACTGCAGCTAATTGTACTCTTCCATGTTTGAGTCAGTTATAAATTAACCTAACGAACATTATGCTTAAATAATGCAACTGTCTCCAATTAAAGTAAGCCTTCCGAAAGTGTATTTGAAAACAAACAAGCAATGCTTATTCTATTTATTTTAACACACAATTTTCTTACTCATAGTTGTAACTGGAATCACAACTATGAAGCATAAAAAGACTATGTGACATTTTAAATTGTTAGTCTTCAGAGCAGGAATCGGTTCTTTAATGCCCTATAACATTCCATGCACATTTGCTTGTACCACATAAGTAAATAACTTTGGTAACAATTTAATCAATGAGTAATTCAATAGTGAAAAAGTAAGGTTCTACATTTAGGCAAGAAAAACCAAATGCACAGGTATGGTACAGCTCCATGATGGCAAACCTATGGCACGGGTGCCAGAGGTGGCACGCAGAGCTCTCTCTGGAGGATGTGCACCATTGCCAGCTGCTCTTCTGGGTTCTGTTCCATACATGCATGCCGGGCATTTGGTCCAGCATGCATGTGCATCGGCCAGCTGCTCTCTTCCAGGTTCCGGTGCTCTGATGCGCATGCTCCAGTTTCAGTACTCAGTGCCGAAAAGGTTAACCATCACTGGTATAAGTGGTACCTTGCTCAATAGTAGTGACTGTGAGAGAGATCTTGGAGTCCTAGTGGACAATCACTTAAATATGAACCAGCAGTGTGCTACAGCTACCAAAAAAGCAAACACAGTACTAGCCTGGATTAACAGAGGGACAGATTCAAGATCACGTGAAGGGTTTTATAATATAATACCACTTTATAATGCCTTGGTAAGGCCACACTTGGAATACTGCATCCAGTTTTGGCCACCACAATGTAAAACAGATGTTGAGACTCTAGAAAGAGTGCAGAGAAGAGCAGCAAGGTTGGTTAGGGGACTGGATGCTGAAATACATGAAGAAAGGTTGCTGGAATTGAGTATGTCTAGTCTGATGAAAAGAAGGACTAGGGGTGACATGATAACAGTGTTACAATATTTCAGGGGCTGCCACAAAGAAGAGGGAGATGAGCTATTCTCCAAAGCACCTGAAGGCAGAACAGGAAGCAATGGGTGGAAACTAATCAAGGAGAGAAGCAACCTAGAACTAAGAAGAAATGTCACTTAGAACAATTTACAACTTGCCTCCAGAACTTCTGAACTCTCCAACACTGGAAAATCCATACTGACTTTAACTTTATCACACCATAAATATTTATCAGATGTAGATCTTTTAACTCTAAAAATCTTGTTTCTCAGAAGTACTTCCCCAATATCACTTAGGTGAGGTGGATGATATATAAATTTGATGGATAAATAAACATCTATTCTTTCATCTAAATGAAACAACAAGCTGCAAACACTACAGTTGAAAGATCCTGTGTAGTAAACAACACCTAATTAAAGATAAAACCTTGTTTCTATTATCTCAATTATGTAGTTATGATCAGGGCTCAAGTTCATTGCTGGAGCATTTGGTTACCCTTATTTACAATATGATCTTGTCAAAATGGGACTCCTTTATTACAAGAATCATTAGTTTTTGAAAAGAGCACGGTATTTAGTGTTCACTGTAAGAAAACATAAAAGAAAATCAGGTTTTTCTTTTGCAATGAAAATTACATTAGAAAAGAGTACAATTTGTATATATATTGTGTGTGTGTGTGTATACACACACACAATATACAATCTCATATATATATATATATATCAGTGTTTATGTCAGAGCACCTGGTATGCCCAAATATGGGAGAAACCATTTCCTGCCTGAAAGGCTCCTAGGTTGGAGCTGAAAGGCAAAATGGGTAGCAGTATGCTCCCTTACTCCCATATTTGGGCATACCAGGTACTCTGGCATAAACACTGATTTATTTCCCTGGCTCAGCTAATAAGGGAGTAGAACCCATGGCTTAATGGTTAAGGCAACTGCCTGACATGCAAATAGCCTGAGTTCGAATCCCAGTAAGGGTATGCCTAGCTGATGAGAGCTAAATAGCTTGAAATAGATCTATCCTAGTCTCCCTTTATTTATTTATCTATCAGCACAAATTATATATATATAATATGGGATTCGAACCAGGGCTGTATTACATGCCAGGGGAGAGCCCTGGTTCAAATCCCAGTAAGGGTATGGCTAGCTGATGAGAGCTAATAAGCTCGAAATAGATCTATCCTAGTCTCCCTGACTTATTTATTGATCAGCTCAAAAATGTAACACACATAAAAACAAAATTACACAACGGAATTAATGGCTTTCTGTCTAGATGTTCTCTGGTGATGAGCTGAAAGGCAGAAAAGGAAAAGCAGTGTGCTTCCTCCCTTAATTGGGGCCTAACAGGGTGTTGTGGAAACAATTATATATAACTATCCTCCTGTCTCAGCTGACAAGAACAGAACCTAGCTGGCTTCATGGCAAGGCTCTCGCCTGGCATGTAATACAACCCTGGTTCGAATCCCAGTAAGGGTATGGCTAGCTGGTGAGGGCTAATAAGCTCGAAGTAGATCTATCCTAGTCTCCCTGACTTATTTATTGATCAGCTCAAAAACGTAACATATACACACACACACACACATATATATATATACAGTATATATATGTGTGTGTGTGTGTGTGTGTTTTCGTAGATTTTCACGGGTGTAGGTATGCTGGTATTGCTGTCTTCGGGTATTTTCCCATGTATATAGCATGAAATTGTTATTGCAACGTTTCGGCAAGATCCTCAGGCTTCGGTCTGCCATCCTCAGGCTTCGGTCTGCGATTACGAAGGCGTCGCCCTTCTAAATCTTGGTGGGGAGGGTGGAGTGCTGATTGTTGTTGTGAGTGGATTGATTGGCTGTGCAGCTGTCATCTACCAATCTACCAATCATGATATAAAGCTATGAGTTCCGTTGTGTAATTTTGCCACCTTTTTCCACTTTATTCCATATAATTCACTTAAGTAGGTAGAGAAGTGATGGCAGGTGGACAAAGTTGTAACAGAGAGCATGATAATGTGAGTCTTATAACACATATGTTACTTCTTTGTGGATTTAAGTTCAAAGCCTAAGTTACTCTATGGAAATTTAAAACATACCTGTTAACATATGCTGTACTCAAATATAAGTCTCCTTAAGGAGCAGTAAAGCAAATTCATTGTGCTTAGTAGAAAATATAGTAAATAATGCTCTCTTTTAAAGAGTGGAATGACATCTATTTTCTGAAGAGTCTTCCATGTTGCATAGTACACAGCTTTTCACAAAGTCAGTGACTATATGTACAGTATGTGTTTAAAAATTGTTTTAAAATTATGCTTGCTAGACATCAAATGGTGAGCTTGCGTATCATAAGGACTTGAATGACATTTGACAAGCAGATAATTCTATGATGAATAGAATAGTCAAGTTGGATTCAACCATCTTTCATTAGATATGGTGATTGAGTCACATTAGACAACATAATTAGTACCAGCATACTATACGCTGTCATGTTTCAAATAGCAAACATTCCATTCTGAAACTGTTATTAAGAAGTGTTTGTTCTGTATGTAAAAAGAACACATTTGATTTTTGCATGATGCAGAAAAGAAATTATATGTAACAAGGGGAAAAAAACCTCTTTATCACTAAAGTAGCGAGGTAAGTAGATGTATGTGTGCATGTGTGAAAGAGAGATAACAGATAAGTGTGCCTTCTGTAAATGTGATTATTTAACTTGTATGATTTGTGTTATCAAATTTTGAGGTAAGTCACATGGGCATTCTTCAGATCAGGGGTCTGCAAAGTTGGCTCTTTTAAGACTGGTGGACTTCAACTCCCAGAATTCCCCAGCGAGCTGGCTGGAGAATTCTGGGAGTTGAAGTCCACCAGTCTTAAAAGAGCCAACTTTGCAGACCCCAGCTCCAGCTCATTCACCAGATTGTGAATTTTGGAGATCATAATAATATGGGAAAAATGGAGCCCACAGAGTCTTTAGAGACTGATGTTTAAGGTCCTAAAGTAAAGAACCGTTTTGTGATTGGGGAAAAAAAGAGACAGAGTAAAGAAATATTAACAGTGACAATAAGCAGATTGAAGGAAAGAGACTATTTATATTTCAACACTGTCCCGTTGCCCTGTTGTGAGAACAAACCACCATTTCTGGAGAGCAGAAACAAATGACATGGTACTCTACCAGTGGTGGTATTCAGCCGGTTCTCTCCGGTTTGGATGAACCGGTAGCAGCGGCTCAGGAGGCTCCGCCCACCTGCCCTGACATAATGTGTGAGCACTGTGCATGTGCAGAAGGCAGTGCAAATGCACAGACGAGCATGATCACATTCACAAACTGGTAGGGAAGGTAAGTGAATCCCACTTCTATACTCGACTCATCCCTTAGCCTATGAATGGGACCTCAATTCCTGTTTTCCTGCTTCTTGTTTAGTATTGTCCAACTCCTATCCAATTTGCCTTGGTTTCTAGTAGGAAAAGCACTGCTCTTCGATTGGCTATTGTAAACAGTAGGAAAAACACATTTCTCCCAGTTCTATAGTCTTGCCCTGCAGCACCATTAAGAAAAAAATGCCAGTAATCCTTGCTTGGTGACCATTCATAGTTACAATGGTGATTTTAAAAAAGTAACTTTACAGCTAGTCCTCACATTTACAGCTTTCACAGGTCTATAAAGCAAAGAAAAGCTTTCAAGATCATAAGCACAGTTGGGGTTTCGCTTAGTGATCACTCAATCAATGACCGAGTCGCCAGTCCCAATTGTGGCCACTAAACAAGGGCTACTTATACTTTAGAAAAGATCTGCCTTTCAACCTGGTAATAAGAGTTGGCAGAAATTCTGGCTTCTCTTCAAACTAGTGATTCTAGGGTAGCATTTCAGATGTTTATCACCACGTTTTAATATATTGTCACAATCATACACTCTTTTTGAACCTAAATTGTCGTGCGGATTCATTTGTGTTGCTCTAATGTTTTGGTCTCTGATGATAAGGATTTCCCTAAATATAAATTGCCAGATTGAGAGGGGGAGCAGTTAGTACACTTTTACCTTTGCAGATTGTACGCAGAACTACTACGTTCAGGAGAGGCTTCCTCCTAGGTTAGTGGCAATTGATTGCAGCTGTAGCATGGGTTTCCCCTTCAACTCCTAATCCAGGATTTTTGTGTTGTTTTTTAATATCTTCTAGTCACAATTCAGTTTCTTAAATGTTTTTCTTTATAAGGTATTCCTTTTTACTTCGCTCACTTGAGAGGTTTTTCACCCCCCTCTTAAAAAGAAATACTGAATGTATTATTACTTGATTAGGTTTTTCTTCTCCTGAGATCTCGGGAATTATAGCTAAGAAGAGATTCATGCTGAGTTCATTCCAAATTCTCAAGTGTGTTCAGACGGATAGTGCATTTCACTCTTGATTTCTCTTGCATTCTGTGGCTTACAAAAGTCTAGCATGAAACTATGGAAGGCGGTGGCATCAATGATCCATGGATGGGAAGAGGGAAGAATTCATTTTTCCTGCAGGTTGTGCATCTCTTTTCCTCTTAAGTAGCCAGCATCACCAATGCAACTCCTTGCACCTCTACTAACTATGCAGTGCATCATCAGTCTATTGATGCTAGATAGGCTCACTTCCTCCCAAGCTATCATGCCCCTGTTGGAGTCTGACTCTGAGATGGAAGACAAACTGCTGACAGAGAGCGGGAGAGTGACTCTGTTGGCTATGGAGGAAACTGGAGGAGGGCAAAGTCAGGCTGGGCAGAGAAGGTAAGAAGTAGAACCAGGGGGAGAGGGTTCAGATGAAGACCAAAGTGCATACAGGGAAGAACAAAGAAGAGAGCAACATGGGTTGCATGGCTTATGAGAAAGGAAAGGGCCCCAATTCTCTTCACAAGGCACACCTGGGGATGGCGTTTAAAGGAGAGGCAGTTGGAAGGGGCGTTTGTCAGGAACAAACGCTGAATCCATCTAGTGTTGTGGCCTGCATTCCTGGCTTTCCTCCTGACTGTTTGAATTATTGAGGTGCTTCTGTGTGCTTATCTTGCCTTGTTGGAATTATTCACTTCTTGGACTCATTACCTTGCCCTGCTGGAGTGATTGATTGCAGTCATTCTGCTTATAGTGTTTGGATTGGCGTATCTGCAGCCAGAGGCTGCTGCAGGTTTGTAGGAGAGCTTTTCTCCAGGCCAAAGAGTAACGGGACATTGGGAGCAAAGTTGGAGCCAATAAAGGGACTCATATCAGTTCTCTGGCTATGTTGCCTTTGTTCCATGCCCCAGGTCATCACGCAAGCATTGGTAAAAGGCTACAACTTTCATCTGTCTGAAACAACCATTTTTCTTGAGTGAGTCCCTTGGTTTGCACATCAAAAGAAAAGCATTAAAGAAGAACAAATTAAAGCACTAAGAAAGGCGAAAATCATGGTTGGGTGAACATGTGAGTTGGGGACAGTGAGTATGCCACTTGGTAATGCATGTCACATATCTGATTAGCAGAATGTACCTGCAAATCTATTCCCTTTGGAATATTAGAAAAATGGACACTAAAAATCTTTACGACTAGAAACATGACATAGGGTATCCATAAAACTCACTTTTGATTAAATGAGTAGAGAGGGTAAAATATGTTGATCATGAGCAATAGAAGACTCATAATATAGCATGGAGAATTATAATTTCCTCTGGCTTCTGCAGCAAAATTTTACTGCTGGTTTTGGTTTCCAGCTATTCTGATTTATTCTGCAATATCGTGCCCCCTTCCTCCATTTTATGGGTTATTTTTCCTAATAGCTAATATTTTGTCACCACAGAACATGTTTTACATTGGGCTATTCTGAATAGAAATTGTGTCCCTGAGGATTTTTCCCTTTAGATCTACTTTTTTTATTCACCAGTGAAACTTAGGCTCTCCTAAAACTGATTCTATTTCCCGTTTGTGTAGACAAGTTTATTTGGCGATACAATTCATGATACCTCAAGCCTTTAGTAGACATTGGGAGCTAAAACCATCTCGGCACATTGTAAAGTCTATTTTGAATATTAGTTACCATCCATCTTAAGCCTCTGCACTGAAATGCAGCGTTCTTGGCTGAGGAGCATCTGTGGGGATGGAGCAAGTAGTGAAAAAAAGACAAGATAGTAGTTGTCATTATGCAATCTAAGTTCTGTCCCTTTTGTACTATATAACAAAGAGGCAGGGCTTTCTGTGGGAGAGCATAATCACCTTTTTCTAACTTTCATTGATGTCACTTCCCACGTGGATTGTGTTGCTACTACTCAGAAAGTGGGCAGTGAATACATAGTTTACGTGATGCCCTGTGATCGAATTTTTGACTGCCAAAGTAGTCCCTTCAATTGACACTCAACTGAAATGCAGGCTGTTTATAGTGATGACTGTGTTGTTGTGAATACTGTGTTGTTGTTGGGTCAAACAAAACGTAAGGATGGTGAACCGTGAAGAGTTTCATTGTGTGATCCAAAAGAAATTGAACAGCCTTGCAAAAGCACTTGATGCATTTCACATAAGAAAGGTTGATGAACTGATTCAGGACAATCAGTGGATCGCTCAAAGGGAAATTGCTATCAAGCTTGGCATTTCACAGGAACATGTGAAGTTATTGACATTCTTCAGTATCAGAATGTTTGTACAAGAAGGGTTCCTTGCATGCTGAACGGTAGAGGTGAAGGCTTCAAAAACTGAAATTTACCCATAATTGTTGTCATGCTATGAGAAGGAAAGTTAGGAATTTTCTTACAGTGAAACATGGCTACATATTATGTACTAGAAGGAAGGCATCAGTCCATGGAATATCATCACAAAGGTTCACCAGTGAGGAAAGAAATTTAAAAAAACCCATGGTTTGTCAGGAAAAAAATAATAAGTTACATTTTGGGGAAATGCACATTGAGGTATTCCCTTCATTTCCTTGCAGCTTGCACAAATATCTATTTAACAGTCAATGCTTTGAAAAAATGATTAAGCAGAATTTGAAAGCACAAATTCTGCAATACTGGGCCTCACCTCATGAGTTACCCAAGGGACCTTTGCAAATTTGAATTACTTCATATTATTTCATCCTCCATATAAGTCAGACTTGGTGCTGTATGATTTTCATATTTTCCAAAAATTGGAGATACACCTTCACGGAGACCTGTTTGTCTCAAAAGAAGAGGTGGGATGAACTGTCAGATTGAAGAAATGAAGCGTGGGGTTCTTTCATGACAGCTTAAAGAAGATTGTTCTTTGCTGGTAGACGTGTGCAGCAAATGGTGGTGCTCAAGTGAATGCAAATAACTAGAGAGCTCATTCCAAATATTTTCCTGTTTCATTTATTAAACAAGTGGTAGTTAAACTGGTCCCTACCGCTCACTAGTGGGCATTCCAGCTTTCATGGTGGGCGGTAGGGGTTTTGTCCGATACTGAAGCACTTTCCTTTTTTTAATTTAATTGACTTCCCTACTTTATAAATCACCATTACTGTGGAACCGGTGGATGGTTAGAAAATTTTACTACTAACAGAGATACAAAAGTGGGCGGTAGGTATAAAAAGGGTGACTACCCCTGTATTAAACTATCTCTATTTAAACTATGGAAGTGGAGATATTACTTTTCATCCAATTCTTGATGGGGTAGAGGGCAAATAGTAACATAATGGTCGTAAGGAGCATGGCTCCTTAAGGAAGGGTGGCACCAATTCTTTTTTCAAGAACACAAAAATCACCCTTCTTGAAAATGGCATTTGTCACATGTAATTTTACATCCTCTCTCTGGGAGCTTCTTCTTCCTTTGCATCAACAGTTCAAATTCTTCCCAAATAATATCCCTTGGAACCTCTCCAGTTTCTGATAAGCTGGCTTCTAACTTTGAGAGAAGACAAGTAATTTTATCTGCAGGGTGTTCTGCTAGTAAGTACAAAATGTAAAAAATGCAAGTCGAAAAATAGGGACCACCTTGGTGGGAAGGTAACAGCGTTCCATGTATTTTCAATGTTTAGTCATGCTGGCCACATGACCACAGAGATGTCTTCCGACAACGCTGGCTCTTGAGCTTTGAAACGGAGATAAGCACTGCCCTCTAGAGTTGGGAATGACTAGCATGAGGGGAACCTTTACCTTTACCTGCTAATAAGTCACTGCAGCCCCAAAATGCATCATTTCCTAAAACTGTGTAGGTGTCTTTAAACAGGACCACTAGCTAGATCTCTGCAGATATAGTAAGAACAATTTCTATTTGCCACCCTTCTCACCACAGTGTAGTTCATATAGTTCAAATGTGTGCATATATTCATACCTAACTGGACTTCCTCATTCTCTGTGAGTGACCCTTAAGACATCTTCACACTTCATCTGCAAATCCTTAGAAAATCAATCTGTTCCCCAGGATAAGTATTCAGACAGAGGTTACTCAGGAGCTACATTTACAAGAGCCCTAATTGCCTCTACATTCCAAACATCAAATGACACCTCATAAAACTGCCTTCCAGATTGTGAAGCAATTCGCCAAGCACTACCTGAAAATCAGTTGGAATCATCAGTTGCCTGAGGGAAATTAACTAATTGAGCCTACTTCCTTACAGAGGTTTTGTGGTGCCAGTTAACTGTAGTGGAAAGTGACCTTCCTTGGAAAGGGTATATTTCGTATATTCCCCCTCCCCTCAGGCATGTCCCAATTGCTCTGAGATATAAACCAGATGCAAAGTGAGCTCCTCCTTGTATCAGGCCTGCAATTAGTGTTAGATCGGGTAAAGGAAGGACACACTAGGAGTGAATTCAGCTCTTTATTGGCAAGGTAAAGCTCAAGTAATCCACAGCTGGCGGCAGCCCCTTTTTAAAAGTAGCCGCGGGTATGAACTGACCAATCACAGCCGGCCCTGGTCCCGGCCAATCAAGTCACTCCATTACATGAGGACTGGAGTGGAAACTTCTATTGTGCAGACACAACAATAAGACAACTTTCATAGCAATCAGGAAATCCTGAGCAGCCTCAGTCATCACCCCTACAATCTCATGAAAGTAGGTTGAAATCACTTACTGTCAGCCTTGGTATTGTATTGCTCTGTGCCTTGGTTTGGAACACAAATTCAGAAGCAACAATCACACCAATATGCATTCTTAAGGCTTTATTCCAAGGCAGCATCATAACATAACATAAGACAGGAACCTAATAATATGAAAGTGAGTGGACCTCTTCACATCTTGACAAATATGCAACACCTAAGGGAAAGCATTACACAGCACTTTCCAGTGGTGGGCTGCTGCATGGTCGCATGGGTTTGGGTGAACCCTTAGCTCTGATTGCTGGCTGGGCCCACCCACCCGCCCTTGTGCTATGCTTTCCATTTATAACTCACTTTTTGGCTCATTGGTATGCCCAGCTATGATCCACGCTGCCCCCACTGTACTCACCGGAGCTGCCTGAGTTGATTAGGCGCATGTTCAAAGCTCCGTTTCTCTCCCAAAGGGGAGTGTGTAAGTGAAGCAAGCACAAGCACGCATGAGCTCACAACCAGCGAACCTGTTGTTTAAGTAATTACAGCCCACCTTTGGCACTTTCCAATTTTTCCTCACCAATCGTCCAGTAAAACTACAGCACTCCACGTGTCTGAAGCACCGAATCTAAGATGAGGTTGAACTGTTCAGGCAATGATGCCAGTGCATAGTTGGGAGAATGATACAACAGCAGTTTCTTTTGTTGACCTAACCACACCACACATTACAGGGGCTCTCATACAGCTGCCTATGGAACAAGTAGAGGTGATGAATTTGGGTCACACAGAAGATAGAAGAATGCATGGAACCAAATATGTGGTTGACTTCAAATATTTGTTACATAGAAACTGAGACAGAATTGTTCAGGGTTGTTCCAGCAGACAGGACAAAAAGCAGTAACTTTGAAAAGGAAATGGATTCCTGGACATCAGGGGGGGAAATCCTAATGATAAGAGTTGTTCAGCATCTCAGGAGGTGGTGAATTATCTTTTACTGGAAGAGAGCTGGCCAGGTGTTCAAACAGGTTAAATGGCATTTGGTGTGATTTCTGACATATATACGTACATACTTATTCATATGTGTATGAACAGGTATGTACACATATATGTGTATTGCTTCTGCATATTTGGGAGAAGGAAGCAAAAACAAAAAACAAAGGCAGGAATGTCCATGAGTGATTTTAGGTGAGAAAAAGTGGGTATTGTACAAAATATTTATCTTTTTCCTCCTTTTGTGTTTATTTTATCTATTGATTGTTCCTTCGAAAAGGTCACCTTAAATTCAGTCTCATCTTTCTGTAGATAAATATTGTATTAAAAAAAACCTTATTTCTTTAGAATTATTCTTTTTTAAGCGTTAGAACTGACCATATAGAAAATAACATTTGATCTTAGTGGGTTTTTTCCCAACAAAACAGCCACACAGTGAATATATTTATTCTGTTTTTCCCATGCCGAGTAACATATTTCTGTTTAATAACAAAGCTTTCTTCCAATTTACCCAGAATGAACATTAAACTAAAAGCCCTGCAATTTCTTGGCTCTAGCCTGAATTGTTGTTTTCTAATGTTATAAGATTGGCTACTCTCCAGTCTCCAGACACAGAGCTTTTGAGTGGATAATATCATTCAGATCTGGTGATTTGTTAATACTTACCACTATGCCTAGAACTTTCATACCATTATCATTCTCCTTTTTGTAGAATACCTTCTGCTCCAAAGTACGTTCATGCCTGGATGTCTGCCCTACATCTTTATTCTAGGAAAAGAGAGAGAAGAATTCATTTGGCTTCTTTGCAATCTTTTAATCATGCTTTACAACTCCTCTAATTCCCTTGTCATTTAACCATTCAACCATTTAGCCAGTTCTGTGGTACATTTGTAAGAAAGGGAAAAAGGAGAGAAGAAAGAAAGAAAATGCTTTGCCTTAATTTAGATACTCTGTTGATTGGCAGTCAATACCTTTAGCTTGCCATATAGAAAATGAGAATATTATTTCTTGGTAGTATGTTGTTATTATGATTGTTGTTGTTGTTGTTCTGTTTCCTTGTTGATGCCATAAACACTATGGGGGGGTGTGACTGCATGTAAAACTAGCTGCAGATATAAACATGGACTATTGTTGTGTTTGAATCCCTAGTGCCGTGTAACGGAGTGAGCTCCCGTAACTTGTCCCAGCTTCTACCAACCTAGCAGTTCAAAAGCATATAAAAAATGCAAATAGAAAAATAGGGACCACTGGGAAGGTGACAGTGCTCTGTGCACCTTCGGCATTTAGTCATGTTGGCCACATGAACATGGAGATGTCTTTGGACCAGAGGTGGGTTTCTCCTGGTCCTGTCCGGTACGCCAGAAGAGGTCGTGAAAATCTGGCATACTGGAACGGACCGTAGTAATGGTGGCTTGGCTACACTCCCAAACCTCCATCAGAAGCTTTTTTTAAAAAGCCCTTTTTCCCTGCTGGTTCAGGAAAAAAGGTTGAAGTCTACAAGTCTTAAAGTTGCCAAGGTTGCTTTGCTGGCTGTGGAATTCTGGAAGTTGAAGTCCACAAGTCTTAATGCTGCAAACTTTAAATTGAAATCTGCTTTAAATTGAAAACGTAAGTTTGCAAAGTGACATTCAGCAGTTTATTTCTGGGTTAACTGAACAACAGCCTGAATAAAAGGTAGGATTCTTATACAATACTATGTTTTTTGAAGTTTTGGGATTTGTGCAATATGGGCTTTGTGTTTCTAAAAGGGTTTGAGTCATTCCCTGCTTGTGAATGGAGCCAAACTTTCTATAGGCTCATTATTTCATTATCTATCTGGCAGGCATGTGGAATGAGCCTTTCTGAGAGTAATATTTTATTGGGGGGGGGGGTTGCTTCCCACAGAGGGAGGGAGGGAGAAAGGGAAGGAAGGAAGGAAGGAAGGAAGGAAGGAAGGAAGGAAGGAAGGAAGGCAGAACAGTAATTTAGGCCTAGAACAGCACAGCAATTTAGGACTCAGAGTTCATGTAGTCCAACCCCCTGCTGCAGCAGAAAACCTTACATTGTCTGGATTATTTTGGTGCCTCTAACAGAGAGGAAAATTGCCAGAAAAGAGGAGGAGTTTACTAGGACAAGGCTGCCCTGCAGAGGAAGGCAGAGATAGTCCTTGACTTATAACTACAATTGAATCCCAAATTTTGGTTGCTAAGCAAGAGCATTGTTAAGTGAACTTCACCATATTTTACCCAATCCATGACATCTCCTGGTGAGTGACATCAAGTTGACCATGCCCACCCAGTCACATGACCGCTAAGCCATGCCCACAAAATAGGCCACACCCACAAAATAGGTAGTAAAATTTTTTGAAACCCACCACTGCTTTGGACAGTGCTGGTTCTTCGGCTTAGAAATGGAGATGAGCTGGAAACAACTAGCACACATTTGCAGGGAGACCTTTACCTTTACCTAATGTTGTGTTATTCTTCCTCTTGCCTGGCAGCAGCCTTGTTAAACTCCTGGACCTGATTGGAGGCTGGAGTTCAAAAGTCTGGACCTTTGGTGCTAGAAAATTTCAGTCTAAATGCCTTAAAGGTTGAGACTTAGGAAATTTATGTTGTCATAGATTCCATGATAACCATGGGATTCTCTCAGATGATTTCAGCTTGACTCACATAGGCAGGTGTTGTGGCCCAGCCGGCTCAGGATGAGCTGCTGATGGATTCCTCTAGTGAGGAGTCCTATGAGTCTGCTCTAGAGGAGGAGGATGAGAGTGAGAGAGCAGAGAGCCGGGCTAGGCATTAGGAGTCACCTGGGGCTTGGTGTAGTGGGGAGGAGGAAGCCCAGTTTGTCCCTGATGTCAGGCTAAGAAGGATTGAGAGGAGGCAATGGCAATTAGCAGAACGACGCAGTCGGAGATATCAGTAGCAGCTGCCTAATTGACTGGCCCCTCCCAAGAGGCTTTAAAAAAAATCCTCGGTACATCGAAAGGTTTTGGATTCCGAGGATACTGGGACAATTTCCCAATGACCTGGTAGACAATTCTGTTTCACAGCTGATCAATGTCTAGTATAAGATGTCAATCAAAGAACTGGGTAAAGTTGCTGTTGCAAGACCTTCCTAACTGCCTATTTCTGAGATCACTTCATTTATCAAGGTCCTTTGTGAAATAAATTAAATGAGGAGATGGATAGAACAATGGTGGGGAAAAGCTGAATGAATATAACCAAACACAGATTGCAGTCTATTTCTGGTCCAACACAGTGATTGTAAAAATGCTAAAATAGTTCCATGGATTCTTGGTCAGACCTCGATTCTGTTATGGGAAAAATGATATGAAAGTATTTTTGTAGAGTGTTATGATGTTTTTGCAGCATGTTTGGTTTTGTTGGATATATACATTGATTTTGTATTAATGTTGCACTGGATGCCAATTGGACAGGCATGTAAGGTGATTAGGGTTACTCTTGATCCTAAGAAAAATGAGAAAGAGACTTATGAGGTACAAACGCTACCATCTGTGGATTAGACCCATCTTCAGTCTAGTTTATTCATCTGGCTTGAAGGATCTTTAATCCAACCTGGCTGGATTCAAGAGATGATGAATGCCTTCTTGATGAATTAGCACCAGTCTTGAAATGGTAGCAACGCACCTTCTCTTTAAGGGACTGTTTCTTAGATATATTGGATTATTTTTCTCCAGTTTCTAATCTTCTGAAAAGATTTTGGAGAATCAACTACAATGGAGCCTAGATGAAGTATATTATCTTGATCCCTTTCAGGTAGGATACCAACCTGCAAATGGGATTTGTTTCTCGGGTGATTTTCCTTGTTTTCCAGTGATTACTTTCCTGCTTAATGGGTGGCTACAGTCAGTAATTATAGGAAGGAACTGTCATTTCCATGGTTTTTCCATCATGAAATGCCACAGTACTAAGCCACCTCTCGTGCTATTTTATAACTATATGACAATACTGAGAGAGCTTATCTATTTGGGGATAGCTACCATCAGTGTTAGGGATGTGGTGGCTCAGTGGCTAAGACACTGAGCTTCTCAATCAGAAGGGCCAGCAGTTTGGCGGTTCGAATCCCTAGCGTCACATAACAGAGTGACCTCCCGTTATTTGTCCCAGCTTCTGCCAACCTAGCAGTTTGAAAATATGTAAAAGTGCAAGTAGAAAAATAGGGACCACTTTTGGTGGGAAAGTAACAGAGTTTTGTGCATCTTTTGGCAATAGTCAGGCTGCCCACATGACCACAGAGATGTCTTTGGACAGCGCTGGCTCTTCAGCTTTGAAATGGAGATGAGCACCACCCCTGACAGTCAGGAATGACTAGCATATATGTGTGACAGGAACCTTTACCTTAACCTTTACCTTGCCATCAGTATGCTAATAGTCAGCTATGTATAGCTCTTCCAGGATAGGACAGAGATACTCTAGAAGTCCTGGCCTGGTGTTTGGAGATTGTGAGGAATGGGATGGGGCAAACCAAGTTCAGATTAAACTCTAGCAAAATAAAAATATTAGTTGCTAGTAAATATCAAGGCTATCCAGAAACATCAGTTCCAGAGATTGTTGTAGATGGGTGTGTGCTCCCCTGAAGTAGCGGGTCCATGATTGGGGGATCTTCCTAAACTCACAGTTCATTCTAAGTCAGTAAATCAGGGATGTCCAAACTTGGGAACTTTAAGACTTGTGGACTTCAACTCCCAGAATTCCCCAGCCAGCATAGCTGGCTGGGGAATTCTGGGAGTTGAAGTCCACAAGTCTTAAAGTTCCCAAGTTTGGACATCCCTGCAGTAAATGGAGGGAAAAGGCAGGGCAGACTGTGTGCAGCTTAGGTTGGTGCACCAATTACAATCCTCTTTGGACCAGGAGATCCGGGTGATGGTGTCCATACTCTCATCATCACATAGCTTAATATGGAGTTCGCTTCACTGATGCTGACTAAGATACTAAAACTGGGTACAGACTGCAATCATCCAATGCCTGGGAGGCTCCTTCCTAATTACCAATAGACTTCTGGCTCCTAAAAATACTGGTTATCAGTGTTAAAACCCTTCAAGCACAGCTCTGGGTAGTATCATTGGCTATAAATGATTCTGCCTAGTTGTCTGCTGATCTCAAAACTGCCTCTTTGGAATCTCATCCCTCTGAGAGGTGAGAAGGTCATTGATGAGAAGGCATTTTTTTTCTCTGTGATAGCCTGATTCTTTGGAACACCCTTCCTCAGTGTGCGCTTGTCCACTTGTTTCTCTAGTTTCAGAAATTTCTAAAAACAATCTGATTCAAATAGAATTCTGAAGTTTATTGGGGACTCAGCTGTCACTATTTCTTTTGCATGTTTTTTATTGAGGACTTATTTTACTTTGTATTGAGAGGGTTTATGATGCTTTTATAATATACACTGTTTTTTATGCTTTTCTACCCAGCCCAGTGTGGTGATAGAGGCAGTATAAAAATGCCGTTAATAAAATTATACAATATAAAATACGTTTGTAAGAATAAAATAATTACGGACTATAAAGCAATTGCTCTGAAAGATTTATCATATCAATAGTAATAAGCAAATGTTTCTTCTAAATCTATTATCTTTACAAAGCCTGAATTCCCAAATTGAATAATCTACTGAAGCTATCAAGCTATAAACCATTTACTTTGTTCTATCTTAATCTGTTTTGTTAGCACATTTTATGCAGCTTTCTTGTGTTTTTAAAAACTTCAGCATAGTAATCAATAGTTTTCCAGCTCTCTTCTTTTATTTGATATTTCAGTTATTTTGGTTTCTCATCTGTGTTAAGAATGTTGTTTCATTTCAGAGACTGGATTTCCTCCCAGTGCATATGGGAAGGCAATGCTCAATATTAAGTGTAAGGTTGAAGGAATGATGAATTAGATCCCTGATATATTCACCGGGGGATCCTAAAAGACCTACTTGCATTATTGCATACACATTATTGATTGACTGTTTGATTGATCCTATCTTGAGACCGCCCAGATTCCAAAACACTTCTAAGAGACTTAAGAGAATTTTTTTCAGTATAATTATTGGAATTATCCAAGAATAAGATGGTTTCTCTACAACTAACACTAAGGTTTAACACTTTAATTTATGGTTTGGGGCTTTCCTCCTCCCCCATCATATAAATAAAAAGCAAAATAACCATTATTTTGAGATCGCATCCTACCCCATACATCCCTCCGACCGATTCGCTCCCACAGAGAGGGACTTCTCCAGGTGCCGTCCACTAGGCAATGCCAGTGGGCGACGCCCAGGGAAAGGGCCTTCTCTGTGGCGGGCCCAGCTCTATGGAACGACCTACCCCCCGACCTCAGGACAACCACGGACCTCCACGCCTTCCGACAAAAGCTCAAGACTTATCTATTCCAACAGGCCGGCCTGGCCTAACCTACCTTCCAGCCTCTTAGTCTGAACATTTAAATTGTTTTAATTGGGTTTTTAAGGGGTTTAGTTTTTAGTATTTTGGATTTTAGCGCAGGGACAAATTGTTTAATCTGATTTTATATATATTTATGATGTATTTATGTTTATATGTTTTTAATTCCCCTGTGCACCGCTCCGAGTCCTTTCGGGGAGAGGGAGCGGTCTACAAATTAAATTTATTATTATTATTATTATTATTATGAAGATTGAGAAAGAGTTCCAGGAGTCATGGGGGGTGTGGGGGAGTGTAAAAGATCCTACAACTATAAGTATTTATGAGGTTATACATAACAGTTCATACTGTGATTGACTTAGTTTTGAGAAAAATAAGCAATCTTGAACAAAGTTCTGAGTTCTCTAACTAATATTACAGGCATGGAAAGGACAACTTCAAGAGAATTCATCTTCTCAAAATTATCCTGCTTCCTGCTCAAGTACAGAAGAAAACTTCCATTCCAAAAGAAGCAGAGATAAATGAAAATCTAAATGCTTCCAGAAAATCATAGAAGACAAAACGATGTGGCTACAAATGAATACATATAAGTAATTATTCATGTAGTCATTAATCCTACAAATGTTTATGTGTACACACACACACAAACATGTTTCACAAATGGAAAGGAGCTGTTTACAGATGGAGGTTGAAGCTACAATAATGTAGTTTAACTACTCACGTATTTAAATCCTGAAAAAGGAAAATACATTTTTCTTTGGCTATAGTATTGAGCACTAAGTTTGTGGAGTTTATGATGTGTTTATTCATTTTATGACTCATAAAACAGTTCCTTGGGATGGGTTAAAATTATAATAACTTCACAAGCAAATATGCAGAAAGACTGGTACACAAATATCATGATGAATATCCAAGATAAAACAGTCCATCTGGTAATCACAAGTCCTAAACAAAGATGAACTAGAAGAAAAAGATGTGATAGCCAAAATGTCATCTTCTTAACCACATTAAAAAGTGCAATACATGCATAATATTACTTCTAATATATTGTAAAGTAGAAAATATGATCAAGGAAAAAGAACAACAGATAGTATCTACCTGCTCTGATTTCTACAAAGATAGATAGATAGATAGATAGATAGATAGATAGATAGATAGATAGATAGATAGATAGATAGATAGATAGATAGATAGATAGATAGATAGACAGACAGATAGATAGATAGATAGATAGATAGATAGATAGATAGATAGAGGGTGCCACAAAGAAGAGGGAGTCAAACTATTCTCCAAGGCACCTGGGAGCAGGACAAGAAGCAATGGGTGGAAACTAATCAAGGGGAGAAGCAACTTAGAACTAAGGAGAAATTTCCTGACAGTTAGAACAATTAACCTCTGGAACAGCTTGCCTCCAAAAGTTGTGAATGCCCCAACCCTGGAAGTCTTTAAGAAGATGTTAGATAGCCATTTGTCTGAAATGGTATAAGGTTCCTGCCCACGCAGGGGGTTGGACTAGAAGACCTACAAGGTCCCTTCCAACTCTGCTATTGTATTGTATTGTATTGTATTGTATTGTATTGTATTGTATTGTATTGTATTGTATTGTATTGTATTGTATTGATAGATAGATAGATAGATAGATAGATAGATAGATAGATAGATAGATAGATAGATAGATAGATAGATAGATAGATAGATAGATAGATAGATAGATAGATAGATAGATAGATAGGGTGATTCAATTTGTTTATTCGGTCCAATGTTGTTATTTAGGAAATCAAGTTGGTTTCTGAACTGATTTCTTAAGAAGAGCTTTATTTTTGCATAGGCAAAAGGCTGTTTGACTGATCAGGTTGATTCAGGATCATCTGAATAAATTCTGAAATTAACCCTAAAATTAATCTAAACAATAGATTAAATCAGTCAGTTGATTTCATTCAGAAATCTAGGCAAATCAACTTCAGACTGTGCACAGTTCCAAAGCAGGTGTCAAAATGGTCACTGGGAAAGTCTTGATTCCTGAGGAATCAAGCATAATCACCGAAAACTGACTTTGGAGAAGGGTTTGAGGATGTTGATGAACTCCAAATCTGTTAACAATTCAATTGGAACCAGTGGGACAGTTTTCAAAAATCATAGACATGGAACAGAAGAAAACATTTGGTTTAGCTTTCTTTTATACAGAAAACATTTCCTAAATTGAAGCTGAGCTCAGTCCCAGATCTGTTTATCCTCTGTGGCTCCAATTAATTAACTAGCTACACTGAGAAAAAGGAGTCTGCAAATATTCTCTGTGAAATTATGAAAGCATCTACTGTCAAGTTCTCTCAGCTTAAGACACCATGACACATTGTTGTTCCAGTTCCCCCATAAACTGCATTCCCCATCTGCACCTTGTAATCAGGTGCTCCTGCTTTCGGTAATTGTGTGCAAGCAAGCATTTATCCATTTTAATGAATGACAGCCTACTTGCATTGCCTGAGGAGAAGTAGCTAGGTTTGTCAGTGACTGTAGTTCTATGCTAAACAGCTTTCTGAAATCACCTATGGGAGGAATAAGTGAAACATATCTTGAAACAGACCCATCAACATCTGCTGACTCCCAATTCCTCAAAGTACAATGACAAATTTTCCCTTTTTATGGTGCTTTGCCTCTAGGTGACTTTTGCAAAACCCAGAGATTTGGTGCTACAGATCCTTTGAGAGACCATTGATTCCGTGCTGTTATGGTCTGTTTCATAATCACAGTGTGAACAGTGCTGTATTTGTTCCCAGATGGTATTCTTGCAAATTGAACCAGGCTCTTGTAAGAGAGAGAAAGAGAGAGAGAGAGGGTGGGAGGGAGGGAGACACAGGTGGGTTGCTCCCAGTTCGTCCTGGTTCAGCCAAACCAGTAGTGGCATTTAGGTCTGAGTCTCAGAACCGGCAGCAATTCAGGCTGGTCAAGCCCCCGAACTGGTTCCCTGGTCACCGCTCCTGTTGCCTGCATGCTGTGTAGTAGTCCACACATGTGTGCAGTTCACTGTAAATTGTTCTGCGCATGTGCAAAGAACAATTTACATTGCACTGAACATGCACACGCAGACAGGCTATCTGGTATGATCAGACTACAATCTGGTCCAAGGATCTCCACGTGATGGGGGGACGGGGACACAGGGGTGTCAAAAATATTACAGCTGCTATCTTAACTTTTTTGACAGATCCACCTCTCCTCCCCCACAACATCTGGCAGTTAATTCATTGAGTGGACAGGATACATCTGCTGAGATGACAGACCACAATAAATCAAATATGATTTTAACATTGTCAAACTACAAGCCAGGTAGCTATGGCAGCAACTCCTTGCTAATTTTATCTGCCTCCTTTTTCTACTGTAGAAGCAAAGAGGATTCCCTGCCAGCTTTCTGTGCAGAGAGAAAAAAGAATCAACAAAAAGAACAGAGAAGGAAGTTGTCTCAACTTTATCATTTCTTGCTAAATCTATGCACTGAAAGGCATGAATTCCCTCCTTCCACATGGCAATCATTGGACAAAATGTGAAATATAAATGCACTTATTAAATAGTCAAGGGACTGGAAATGTTTAATGCTCATAAATAAGGTATTATGTTTACAAAAATTGTAGATGAATTTTTAGTGTGCACATAGTCTGTCAAAGCTTTAGAAAAGTTGTTTCCTAACAAAGACATTTAAATCTCAATAGAACATATACAAATGATCCATATCAATCCCTCTATAATAAGAAAGGAATAGAGCAGGCTCTAGAGAGAGAGAGTCAGTCTCATAATTCTTAGAACCATTTGCAGTGGAAAAATTAATAGATTCAACTTTGGCTGATATAATTGTCAAACCCAAACAGCAGGTTTAAAAGAGGAAGGAAGGAAATATGGAATTTGGAACTGTACAATGGTTTGGAGAGATAGTAAGACTGATCAGGAAGATTATACTATAATTACAGAACAGAATACAGAATTGAGAATAACTTTTCAGTATTTAATTATCTAATATTAATCAAATAATTTAATATATCTAATATTTAATACGGTATTATTTATCTTCTGACAACTTTGAATCTTTCTGGTAAGGAAAACCTTTGACAACTATGTTCCTCTGCCATAGTTGTCAAAACCTTTGACAACTATGTTCCTCTGCCATTATTTATTCTCTATATTTTCTATCCCCCTTGACAGAATTCTAGTATCTCACAGTTGGTTAACCATTTGTGCTTTCTCATCTATTATTTCTCATCTATAAAAGACTTGGTGTGCTGAGAGCCAGAAAGTTTTTTTATTTCCCCAAAATAACCTGGATTTGTACCTAGTCCATATTCTCAATAAGGCACATTTAACATGGTGGTTTTTAAAATCTCCACTAGCCTTGACTTCATCGTACTGCAAATATCTATGCCAGCCAAATCTCAGGTCACGTTCTGACTCTAAAAGTCTTCTATTTCTCAGAAATACCCTCACTTTCATCCAAGTCAAATAGCAAGCTGCAAAGTGCAATTTCAAATCAAGTAAAATAGAATTCATTGCATTTTGTGAAGTTTATAAAAGTTCACCCTCATTTATAATGAGAGTGCATTTATAATACACACTTGATAGTTTATCTGGTCCAGGAACTTTTCCTGATTTAATCTTTTTAATTGCTTCTGAAACTCCCTTTATCATTATATGTACATTCATTATTTTTTTCTATGTCTGGGTAATTTTGTTTTCATTTATTTTCTTCAAAGAATATCAAGTCTTTTATATAAATTAATTCACACACACAAACACTCACTCTCATACACACACCTCCCTCAAGGGAGTTCATAATATTGATGAAAAAAATTTTATGGCCACAGTGTCCATTAATACAGTATTTTCTTTTCCAATTTCTTTTTTTTCTGTTCTTTTATAAGCCAATCATTTCCTTGGTTTATTCACAAATTCAAAATTACTTTGTTTTGAATAATTCAATTTTATATCCACTTTTCTTATGAATTAACATATTGATTTTTTGGGAGATATTTGTATTCCTTAATGAGTTCCTTCATTCTTTTCTTTTAATCTCATCTAAAATATTTTGTATTTTCTATCGTCTCTTCTTAAATTCGGAATTTCTTGTATCTAACAAAGGCTTTCCTTGCATCCCAAACCATTCTCATACCAGTTATGTTTAAGAAAAGGAAACCACTATTTTAAGTTCTTTCTACAATCCACAGCAATTTCATATTTCTTTAACAACACTTCATTTAGTCTCCATCTGGAAGAATTAAAAAAATGTTATAAACCAGACGCACAGGATTATGGTCTGAGATTTTTGGCAAACTCTCTACCTTACAAATTTTACTAGCCAAATCTGTTGAAATCCAAATTATATCCATCTTGAAAAAGATTTGTGTAGTCTCTTAACTCCCGCCCCCTCTACACACAAACACACACACACACACACACAGAGAGAGAGAGAGAGAGAGAGAGAGAGAGAGAGAGAGAGAGAGAGAGAGAGAGAGAGAGAGAGAGAGAGAGAGAGAGAGAGAGAGAGAGAGAGAGAGAGAGAGAGAGAGAGAGATGGTCATCAACATGTGTATATATAGGCTATATCTGGAATTCTTTTGCATTTATTTACCATTTTCACTGAATCAATAAACTACAATATTATGTTAAAGATCACTCATAATTGCCAAATAAACATTTTTTTCTTTACTAAATGTAAACCCATTGGGAAAGATATTAAGAATAAATAAGCAATGATTTTCACTAATATTGTATAATGCTAGCTAAAGAGAGTAAATGGACAAAATCTTGCCATTTTACCTTAAAAGTATAATGCACTGAAATAATGATGGTGGTACTTATCAATTCTATTGACAGTGACGAATCTTCAACTGTATTTAGTATGACAAATGGGTTTGGATAAATAGTAATTCCTCTTACCTTATAAACTCTACACCTGAGATTTTAGTACAGTTTTTATTTTTGTGGGTTGCTTTGACAAGGTACTGACTATGCACATCCTCCAAATACACACATAAATACAATGTCCCATGAGACCTGCTGTCTGGCACGCATGCGTGCGACAGAAGCCAGAAGAGCAGTTGACCGCCGCGTGCATGTGCATCGGCAAGCTGCTCTCTTTCGGGTTCTGGCGCTCCAGCACACACACGCTCCAGTTTTAGCACTAAGCGCCGAAAAGGTTAACCATCACTGTGATAGCAGTATTCAAGTATTTGAGGGGCTGCCATAAAGAGGAGGAGGTGGGCAACTTATTTTCCAAAGCACTGGAATGCAAGACAAGAAACAAGTGATGGAAACTAATGAAGGAGAGAAACAACCTGGAGTTAAGGAGAAACTTCATAACAGTGAGGACAATTAACAGCTTGCCTTCACAAGTTGTGGGTGCTCCATCACTGGAGGTTTTTAAGAAGAGACTGGACAGCCACTTGCCTGGAATGGTGTAGGGCCTCCTGCTTGAGCAGGGGATTGGACTAGAAGACCTCCAAGGTACCTTCCAGCTCTATTCTGATTAATATTAAAGGATGGCTTGCTATAAAATGCATTGTATTGTTTACTTTATCACAGCATGGTTCCAAAATTATAAAATCCATTTAATACACAGTTGGTCATGAAGGGTACTCTGACCAACTTATGCAGCCTGGAATAGTATAAGGTAAGGGTGTCAAACTGAAGCTTGCTTTCCATAAATTTTCATGAAAGAAAGAGAAGGATATAAAGTATAGTGCCATGATTTGTTTATAGGCTACCCTTTCAGTATGTTTTGTGACAGTTTTAACTGTTGTTGTTAGTATATTAAAACACTTGAAACCATATTTTGCACATTGGGACAGTTTGTATATCAGAATATTTATTTCGTAATGCAGGATGGAGTGCACGCACTAGTCAATAGCATGGCAGCCTTTACAAAAGGAAAGGATCTGAGATGATATGAAGTTCATCTGATAACACTGACTTTCTTGTTTTTGGTTGGCTTCTTTCAACTGCATTATTTGGGAATATTTCAATTGAATTTTTTCTTTTCCACCAAGAATTTGAAAGTGATGTGTTGGAAAATCATATGTGGGACAGAAGCACCAGTATGAGCGCGGAGAAAACAATTAAAGGAGTGGAAGCTAATACTTTTACAGTTCAGGATTCAAACTGAGAAAAAGAAGGAAGGAGATTCACATCAGGAAACCACCACAGCAGCAATCACTCCACATTGATGGGGATGGGGGGGGGGGGGGGGAAGCCTCAAGGGGCTGAATTTCCTCTACTCACTGGTTTCAAGACTACCTCATTTCTTAGAAAATTCCTCAGAAACGGATGCCTCATTTCTTGAAAGCCCCTGACAATTTCTCCTTCCTCATTATTTCAGTCCTAAAAGTAGCAAGTGATATGCACTGGAGTAGAGCCTCTAAAGCAGAATGCTTTTTTTGGGGGGGGCAGAATTGCTCTTCTTGAGGAGGAAAAGAGCTTTTACAGTTTTGAGACCTGTGTTTGGAATGACTTTCCTTCTAGCTCTGGGCTGCCCTAAACCCTTAGACTCATTTGGAGAAAGGACTATAGGTACTGCAAAGTGTTGTCCTATGTCAGTGATGGTGAACCTTTTAGTAAAGGCGTGCCTAAATTGTGCACATGTGCGCTATTGCACACATGTGCGTGCCCACAACCACAATGCAATGCACCCCACCAACCATGTGCATGCATGCAGTTTTTGCCCTCTCCAGGCACCGGAGGCTTTCCTGAAGCCTGGGGAGGGCGAAAACAGCCTCCCCTAGCCCTCCGTAAGGCTGAACATCAGCTGGCTGGTGCACACATGTGCACCAGAGCTGATGACTTGCATGCTGGCAAATATGGCTCTGTGTTCCACCTGTGGCACATGTGCCATAGGTTCGCCATTATGGTCCTTTATGCTTCAGTGGCTTAACAGCAGACAAGTAGAGATGGATGAGAATCTCACTTTTTATAATGTTTTGTTTTGTTTTAATAACTTACCAACTTTACCAAGTGCTTTATAAATGGGATCAAAAGAAACTGAGTTGTTTCCTTTCTTTTAATGGAGAGCAGGATAAAGCAAGACTGGTAAATTTCAAACTCAAAGTCAAGGGGATTAAAAGTCTGGGCTTAAACCCCTTTATATTTAACAGAGAACTGTTTGTGGTTAAGACATCAGGCTAGAAACCAGAGATTGTGAGTCCTAGTCCTTTCTTGGACATGAAGCCATCTGGGTGCAGAGCCGTCTTTACACCATTTTGGGCCCCTGGGCATAGAAATAGTGTTGGGCCCCTGGGCAAAGAAAGAGTGCTGCCCCCCCGCAGGAATAAAAAATAAATGGTTGATAATATTAAAAATAATGTATTATTTATTTTATTGTCACTATACTAATTTCAACAAAATTGTTGTTAAAACATGCTGTACAGCTGCAACTATAATCAACATTAAACATGAAAAACAGAGAAAAGAGATTTTATTTACATGTTTTATAGTATTACACATGATATTTACAAAAACAAAAAAAATTACACACAAAAACAGATATTTACATATGTTTTTAAATAATAAGCACCATAACATATTACATCTATTACACAAGGTCAAACAAAGGTATTAAAATTCGTAATGGAAAAAAAAATACTTAGATTAGAAAAATTTCAGTACAGTACTTTATTATAACAAGCGTTTGCGACATTTCTTTTCAGAAAATTGTTTTATTATCGGCTTGTTTTATTATCGGGACCGTTCGCATATAAACACAAAATTATGAGATTTTTATAAAATAATACTAAATTTTATACGGGTTTTCCGAAACCCTACAACATATTTGCATGGGGCCCCTATGATCGTGGCCCCCCGGGCAAATGCCCAACGGGCCTATGCGTTAAGACGGCATTGTCTGGGTGATCTTAGGCCAAATATTTCTCTCGGTCCTAAGATGGATGCCACTTATGAAAAATCTGCCAAGAAAATTGCAGGGACCTTTCCAGGCAGTTTCTAAAAATAGGACATGGTTGAACAGAAGAAAAGGGGGGAAATCAAAATGTGAAGTAATGAAGAAGGCTGCTACCTCCCTTTTTTGACAGACTCCTCATCTTGTATGGCAGTGAGGTAGGTAGAGAGAAAATACATCTCTTCAAGTGGAGAATAGCTGTACCTGAAGAATGTGGATGAGGAGAAAACTTCATTCAATAGAATTTTCTTGTATAAGAACTTCCTTGTGAATATAATGGAATGCACTTGAGATTTAATAAAAATGGATATGGAACAAATTGAAATGACAGACTCATACGTCCCCAATCAGAAACAGAAGAATACTGAACATTGAGGTGGCCAAATGAGATGACCCATGAGACAATATTCACTGAACTGAAAATGCACAGTGAAGAAATAGCTGTTTCTGTAGTCAAGGTTTAACCATTAATGGTTACTGACAGATATCTGACAGAAGAGGACGGTACAGGTATGGGCCTCTTCTATATGCAACTCTTCTGTCAGACCTGAAAGCCATCTTTTATATTGGGCCTTCAGGCCTGCCACAATTTCTGCTGTGGGAGAATGGGAGGGGAGATTGTATGGAGTATGGGAGATGTATAGTCTAAATAACATTTCTTTCTCAAAGAGTCAAGGACATCTTGCCCTGCACCTTGAGTGGTGTGACTGGGAGGCATTCCCAGTTGGGGTGGTGCCTGATTGGACCACGTGATGGATATGTGGGTGCTGGGTAGGAACTTGAACTTTCACTTGGGTGGGGAAAACCTGGAAGGTTTCAGATTCGGGGTTTCCCAGATGTGTCAATATGACACCTCAAATAAAATGGAACTTTGAGGAAACTCAAGCCTCGGAGTCTTCTTTCATTGGGGGTGTTACTTGGAACCCTGACATCTTCATCTCATGGAAACAGAAGTTTAATGCAGTGGGGATTATTTTCAACTGAGCAACTTATTAGAAAGTTCTGGTTCTCTTCCAAATTATTCTTCCTCATTGCTTCAGCAATTTATATGACTTCAAGTAAGCTAAGCTCTATTTAAAGCAAATGCTTTAAGTCTGACTCTTTTACCCCTGCCCCTTCAAATACTTGTCATTGGTACATTAAGCAGAGCACCATCAGGGCAACTAGGATGATGGCCATCAACATTAACATTTGATGTATATTTGGACTACCTTTTTTCCCCTGAGAGAATAAGAAAGGCTGACACAACTTTTCAGGAACGGTCTTCTTTTTAGTATTCCATGACATGGGCAGATATTTAAGAGTCATTTTGGTTTCTCTGCCTTTTTCATTCTCACTCTGCTTCAAAAGCTATGCATGATGTGTTGTTATTCCATACAACGATTACTCCCAGCATGAATAATTGCTTCTAAAATTCTTTTCAGTTGTGTTCCAAGCTAATATGCATCAGCTGTGCTGTTCAAATTATTATTTCTGCCAATTAAAATGGTATTGTTTTCTATTAAATATTTGGAGTGATGATGTTTAGACTATATAAATACTGGATTGGGGTGCTTTTAATAAGGGGACATTTTTTTGTTCTTTATAAAATGTATAATATCTACACTTCACTAAAATTGATATAAATATTGATGTAGAAGCTAAAATAGAAGAGAAATAGTTCTCATATCAAATAGTTATTTGCTAATGCATAGTTTTGTTAGATGAAATAATATCAATTTTGTGTTAGCTAGTGCGATAGAAATATATTTTATGGTGCTTTATAGATCAATAATATCGTGATTCTGATCTGCATTGTCAGGCTAAGTCAGAAGATAAGCCAGCATGATTCCTAGAAGAATAAAAGCTAAAACGTAGAAAGCAGGAACATCACTAAATCTGAAGATAGGATTTAATCACAAACTTTAACGAGTGGACTACAATAATGCTATAAATAAATTTAATAATACCTAATTCAACCTCTTGAATACTGAACTCTAATACTGAAAAATGTCCCAAAGGTGTTTTTTTTAGAGGCAAGCTAGACTTCCTTTGTTTTTCCTTGAAGATGTTTCATGCTCATCCAAGTAGCTTCTTCAGTTCTGACTGAATGGTGAAGAATGGAAGGATTTACATTCCTTGCAGTTATCTAGTCACTTGCACTCTCTCTGAGGGTTGTTGAGGTCACTTGGAGGCTTATCTGTGCCTTCAGAGTAAGGAATATAAATCCTTCCATTCTCCATCGTTCAATCAGAACTGAAGAAGCTTCTTGGATGAAAAGTGACACGTCTTCAAAAAAACAAAACAAAGAAAGTCCAATTGCTTCTTGCAAAAGCACTTTTGGGACAACCATGACCTTGGATGACTGAGAATCTACAGCCATTTTACCCTGAAAATAGTTTTCAAATTACAGTATTATGTTAGTTTTCTCCAACCCATTAAACTTTACCCACTCAGGATATGAAATCTCAACATCAGGCGATAAGAAGGTTAAAGAAAATCTATGCATGTATAAAGACATCATCTGCATATTCAAACCAGAAGCAGGAGAACGCTTCTGCGCATGCACAGAGCATCTGTGATGACATCTGGGCAGGTGGGCAGAGCCTCCTGCCATCACCATTACTAGTTTGCCCAAACCTGGATGAACCAACAGAATACCACCTCTGATATGGAGTATGTATAGTACATACCGTGTTTCTCCAAAAATAAGACAGGGTCTTATTTTCTTTTGACCCCTGAAATAAGCGCTTGGGAGGTTTTATTATTTTTGAGGTGCAGGAGGTGGCAAGCATGGTCACCTCATGGCTGCTGCTGTGTTGCAATATTTTGGGAAAGGCTTATTTTCAGGGGAGAGCTTATTTTAGCGCATGCACTCAAAAGCCCGATTGGGCTTATTATCAGGGGAGGTTTTATTTTTGGGGAAACAGGGTAGATATAGAGTATGTTTTGCATATAGGTCCATATGCAAAAATTCCAATAGGAAAAAAGTATTGATCAAAGACACAGCTCATCAGAGAATGACATTTTCCCCTCAATACTCTTTCCTCTAAAGTTTTCTCAAAGAAAGAGTGTGTATGCAAACAATCTTCATTCTATTTTCATCTACCTGGCTGCAGAAAGTTCCTATAACTATTGCGAGAAAAGGGGGGAGAGGGAGAGAGAGCACAGAGGTGGTATTCAGCTGGTTCTCTCCAGTTCGGGTGAAATAGTCGTGGCAGTTGCAAGAGGCTCCATCCACCCACCCTGACGTAATGTGTGAGACCACACCTTAATCCTTGGCTATGTTGTCTACACAAATACAACTTTCTTTCCTTCTTTTAATGAATAAGTTTATAATTTGCCACCACTATTTAATACTATTTCTTATGACATCTCAGTTTTTCCCATATAATGTACATAAAATGACTATGCTTCCCATAAAGTGTTTCCAATATATTTTTTGATCCTAGACTATTTTTGATATTGCCTTCTTTATCAAAATGCTATGCTGTATTTTCAAGAAAAATACAAATAATCATGACAATTCTTTCAAAATAAGGAGTTTTGGAAGCACATGTAAAAAAAGGAGAAGTAAAAAGAATAAGCAAAAAAAAAGTCATTGCAACATGATTATATGACTGTACAAGTGTTTAAGAAAAGAAATGTTTTTTTAAAATATTTTTAATAAGGATCTCCATCTGGAAATCTTAACCCACTTTGTTCTTTAAAACGATGTTCAGTTGATAACAAGGCCTGACCTTCACCAATATTCAAAACAAAGTCATATAGTAGTTAAACTATCTCGACAACTTCAAACCATAGATTAAATGTAGCTTGTTAGATAATCGGTATTCAACTCATCATAAATTAAATGAATAATATCATTTGGTATCATAGCAACTGTACAAATAAAAATGATATGTCAAGAGCTCCAATTTTGTTTTAGTGTCACACTTAGTGTCTGCATTGCAGGTCTCCTCAACCTAGGTTTTTTATTTCACATCAACTTGACTCAGACTAGATTTGAAAGAGATATTATATTTTCATCAATGCACCATTGCTTGCCAGTGTGCTTGATTTAAAATTGTCATTAGCCTCAAATGAAACAGATTCAGACTGAGACCCCTGCAAACAAATAAAATATAATCACAGCTTTGGAAAGCTAAATTGTGACTTGATTGAAATGCTAGACTTAATAAATGTAAAATTATTAATAGATGTTTGGAGTTAAATAAGCACAGAGGTTGTTTTTCCTTATGCAAAAGGGCTTTGTTGCCCTTGACCAATGCGGTTGAGTTAGCAAATTTGAAAAACACACACACAAAAAACTGGCTTAACTTTTTCCTCACAAAAAACTTTTAGAAACTGCAATTTGTGTGCAGAAGAAAGCAGATCAGAGATCTCTATAAATAAAGGCAACCAGTAGAATTTAAACAAAAATTCACAGCGTGTCTCTAGCCTGCAGCACAATTGTGCTGCCAAAGACTTTGTAACCAAATGCTAATTCAAACCTTTCCTGCAAGCACATTGATCCTATTCATGCAACATGCTTGGCGTAGTCAATCACTGATCCAATGTTGTTATTGTTTTTTACTGGTGGTTCTGGCAGCAACAGTGTTACATTTAGTGGATCAAATACAGACACACCAGTCATTTTCTCTAGAAAGATAGCAGAGTTTAAAGTTTGTGCAGCCCATATATGAGAGGCTATATAAATTACATAAAAAATTATACTACCTGATTTTTGACTGATATATGATGTTGCTATAAATATTTATATGCAATGTTTATAGCATGCACTCTGGGTAGCATTATGGATCTATTATAAGGTTAAAGTGAGGACCTCATTTTAATTCCATATAAAGGCCTAGTTTGGATTAAAATTACCCCTCCTTACCCTACAACTGAGACTAACTCCATCCTTGACTCAGATATGAGAGAGAGAGAGAGACAGAGACAGAGAGAGGCACAGGGGGAGGGAGGGAGAGAGAGAGAGTGCACAGAGGTGGTATTCAGCCAGTTCTCTCCGGTTCAGGTGAACCAATAGCAGAGGCTGGAGGAGGCTCCGCCCACCCACCCCAATGTAATGTGCGAGCACCGCACATACACAGACACAGCTCATGCGAGCAAAGTGAGGCTGCAAGCACTCTCACATTTGCGAACCAATAGGGAAAGTAAGTTAATCCCACCGCTGAAAGAGAGGTACATAAAATGTATAAAACTTTACTTTCGGTATGCATGTTTGTGCATAACACCAGTGTAAATTTAATTCTAGATGTATACATAGGAGATGGCAGACATTATGGATCTTATTAAGGTTTGAAAGCTAAGAAGGAATAGGTCTGGTTTCCTCCAGGGAAAATCAGGAACATTGGTCAGATTAGAAGGTTAAATTTTCTTCCTAGAAAAGGCAATGGAAATCAGTTATTTCTATTTCTATTTATTGGATTTCTAGACCGCCCCCTCTCCCCAAAGGGACTCGGGGCAGTGTACAGGTAAAATTAAAAATATCACAATGAACAATACATATAAACTAAAACCGAATTAAATAACCCTCTGTACAAATTTATAAAAATTAAAAACTTAACCTTAAAACCGAATAAAATAATTTAAAATTACAAACTGAGGTGGGAAGCATAGAATTAGGCCAGGCCGGCTAGATGAAATAGGTGGGTTTTGAGTTTCTGACGGAAGGAGCTGAGGTCCGTAGTCGTTCTAATGTCAGGGGGAAGGTCATTCCAAAGGATCGGGCCCATCACAGAGAAGGCCCTTCCCCTGGGCGTCGCCCACTGGCATTGCCTAGTGGACGGCACCCGGAGAAGTCCCTCTCTGTGTGAGCGAATCGGCCGAAGGGATGCCATGTTTCTGAGAAAACTGTGACTGTCTTCAAACAGTTACAAGGAATCAAGTATGCCTGATGGGAGTTTTTACCTTTTTAAATGCAGGACTATCGTTTCAAATTTGAGGCAGGGGAAAATAGACAGAGGCAAAGATTATTCCAGACCCTGTTTCAAAATGTTGCAGTCTTCAAACAAATCTTTGAAGTACACATGAGGAAAAGCAAATCTTCTCCATGTTCCTTTTTCAACTACCCCCTAATAAGTACAGCAGTATTTTTCTGCCACCTCTTTTCTGAAACCGAGCGATTTGTCTTCACCCCATGTGTGCTTAGTACACAGGTAAGAAACTGGTGGGCTCAACATAAATAATGCTTTTCCTAAGGAATAAGAAACAACACCAGGCAGACTGCTCCTACTTCTCACCCTTTAATGGCTCACTACTAGCAAGGGGGAAATAAATAAGAGCTATAAAAACGCAGGAGCAGTCTGCAATTGTCTCTTCTGATGATGGTGAGGTAGCCTGGTCTATTTATTGCAGCACAATATGGATCTCCTTTTCCCCCTGGTCTTCCAGAGTTGGCATAAGAGCTCTTTTGGATTGTTGCTTAAATAGTTTATCCTCTTTCTCATTCAGTTTTAGAACTCTGAATCCTTTCCGTTGCATCTAAACTGAAAGCAAGACATCTGTACTCATTTATTTATTTATGTATTTATTTACACAAACAAATACCCTCTGGTATTATTGTGTTTTAAACCAGTTAAGTTTTCAGCACAGCTTGGGTTTGAAAGAATGAGGGCCAATTTCCATAATTTCTTTGGGCCTGAAGGACCTTCGCTGCCATGATGAAACCTGAAGCGTACCGTCTGCCTTCTGCTCTTGTCTCGACTCCTCACTCCCACCTATGTATCCATGTCCCTGTAAAGTTCTTATAAGAACAAAGATCAATACAGCAGTGTCCCAAAAATCTATGATACAGTATCAACTGCTGAGTGTACACCAGGGGTGGGTTCCAGCTGCCGCTACTGCCAGTTCACTCAGGGACACTCCTGCGCACACTTGATGTGCACTGCACGTGCATGTGCAATACAACAAAAACTGCTCTGCACATCTGCAGAAGGCAAAAACAAGATGGCGACACCTACAGCGCCATCAAGAGAACCGGTTCGGGGGCATGGCAGGTCTGGATCGCTGCCAGTTCCAGAGACCCAGGCTGCTAAGTTGCTACCAGTTCGACTGAACTGTTCTGAACTGGTAGGAACCCACCTCTGATGTACACATATAAATTCACATGTAGAATATAAGTGGGTATATGCATAATACTTTTTATTTATTTATTTATTTATTTATTTATTTATTTATTTATTTATTTATTTATTTATTTATTTATTTATTTATTTATTTATTTATTTATTTATTTATTTATTTATTTATTTATTTATTTATTTATAGATCATCAACCAGCAGTGGGATTCACTTACTTTCCCTACCAGTTTGCTAATGACGGCTTCTGCGCATGCGCATTGCCTTCTGCTCATGTGCAGTGCTCATGCATGACGTTGGGGTGGGTGGGCAGAGCCTCCCACACCTGCCACTACCAGTTTGCCCAAACCGGAGAGAATCAGCTGAATACCATCTCTGCCATCAATGCAGAGTACCATCAGGAAAGCATTAAGGCAAAATTTCATCTCATCTCACTAAGCCAGGCAGACTTGATATCATCAGCACCCATGCCACGCATGGACTAATACAACTTTTAAAGCCTTGATAAAGTCTGGAAAGTTGGGAGCACTGATGTGTGGATCCTGAAGTGGTAATGAAAAGTTGAAGACACTTTTGCCTTTAAAAAAATTGGACAGAATACTACGTGCACTGTGTTTTCTGGAGCTTTCAATTTACTGAGGATTTTTTTCCCCAATCATTCACAAATTAAATGGGGAAACAACCACTGCAAAACAAGCAAAGCAAATGTTACATAATTGTTCACATATTTGCATATTTTTGTGCAGTGCTTTTTAAATCATTTTATTACAGTTTATTATAGTATAAAAGGCAAACAGAAACAAGGATCATACGGAAATAGAGAAAAGTGAAGCAGGGGAGAGAGATGCAAGGTAAAAAAGAAGCAGTGACTTCCAACTTTTTTCGGTGCAGTAGAATACAAACTACAGTTATAACCTCACCTTTTGCTTTACATATTTAGTAAATACTAGCCATTCTATAACAACAAAATCAATCCAATTGTCAAACCTAAAATCAAAGTTCATTTTTTTTTCTGTTTCAAGGATAAAGGCTGGAAGCAATTTCTAACTGGATTAGTTCTTTAATTAAAGCAGTTAGTTTTGCTGTCTCTGCCAATTCCATCACTTTTACCATCCATTCTTCCATTTGGGGAATTAACTTGTCTTTCTATCTTTGTGCATATAGGATTCTAGCCATAATCAACATACAGTATATAATGACAAAGTCCCATTTTTTCCCCAATGCTTTTTTCCAATAGGCCTTTAAAAAAAAGGTCTGAAATAGTTTTACCCTTAAGTTTACATAATCAGTATTTTGCATTGTTGAGATGTGTTCACTGTTAGTTTTGATGATATTAGTTTGTAGAACTAGTTTTTAAACTGCCATAATTGTTACCTTGGTTTTTTATAGTGTTTTAAATTGCATTGATGCTATTGTTGTTGCTGTTGCATATTTTCCTTCTGTAATAATTTATACTTTAGTGATTTATTCCAGATAATTCTGGATTCAATTCTCTGAAATCTGCTATCACTTCCACCAGCCTCTGTTGCAACCTCTCAAATGCCAATTAATAAACAGAACTCAGCAATTATGGGAACCTCAAGGTTTACCCACATAACACCGCTCTTGCGCGAGCTGCACTGGCTGCCTGTCGTCTTCCGGGTGCGCTTCAAGGTGTTAGTTATCATCTTTAAAGCGCTCCATGGCTCGGGACCTAGCTATCTGCGGGATCGGATCCTGCCACATACATCCGCACGGCCGATTCGCTCCCACAGAGAGGGACTTCTCCGGGTGCCATCCACTAGACTCTGTCAGCGGGCGACGCCCAGGGGAAGGGCTCTCTCTGTGGCGGGCCCAGCCCTCTGGAATGACCTTCCCCCCGATATTAGAACTACCACGGACCTCCGTTCCTTCCGTCTGAAATTGAAAACGCACTTTTTCTGCCTGGCCGGCCTAGGGTAGCCTCTTACCACAGTATTATAGGGTTTAGGGTTTTAGTGATTGGTTTTGGGGAATTTTAGCGCAGGGTCTTATTGTTTAATGTGTTTTTTAACTGTTTTGTATATTTATTGTTTTAATTTTCCCTGTGCACCGCTCCGAGTCCCCTTGGGGAGAGGGAGCAGTCTAGAAATTAATTATTATTATTATTATTATTATTATTATTATTATTATTATTATTATTATTATTATTATTATTATTATTATTATTATTATTATTATTATTATTATTATTATTATTATTATTATTAGCAGCCAGTCATATCTCTGAAAGTTTGGCAAAGTTTTTTTTTAATCTATAAAATGCATTGGGCCAGAGAACTGTGCTGTACATGAACTAAATCATGTTCTTTTTTAAAGTTATGCTAAAATATAAAACAGAAAAAGACAAATGTATCAGAATTTCTTAAAGCAATATTGCAGCATGCATTAAATCAAATCTTAGTGCCATCTAATGTTTTGCATAGGTGGATAGAAATAAAAACTAATCTAATGTCAATTGGCAATTTATGCTACAACAAGACATATGGACTTTTGAGACAATTTTATAAATATGTTCAAGGCAATATACACAAAGCTAAAGTGATTGTGAATGGAGAGGTGAGTAAAAACTGCAATTCAAAAAGGTACAAGGCAAGACTGTCCATTATCTCCATTGTTATTTATTTTAACGTTGGAAGTATTAACCAGAAATATCAGGCAAAATGAGCAAATCAAAGGACTGGAAATCAAAAGAGAAAAGTACAAATTACAAGCATTTTCAGATGATCTAATCTTTATCGAAGATCCGTTAGAATCAGGCCCAAGACTCATAGAGAAATTAGAGGAGTATGAACAGGTTGCTGGACTAAATATAAATAAGGAAAAACCCAAAATGATAGTTAAAAATCTTACAAATAAAAAGGATGAATTAATAAAAGAAATGAATATCCAGATAGTGAAAAAAGTAAAATACCTAGGAATCTATCAGTAAGGTGTATAAATATCAAAGAGGACAACTACATAAAATTAATGAATCTAATTTGATTCATTAATTTTATGTAGTTGTCCTACATAATTGGGTCTGGAGAGATGGCAAAGTCTGCAACTTTCCTTAATGGGTAGAATAGCCGCAATAAAGATAAACATCCTGCCAAAGATAATTTTTTTTATTCCAAACTATGCCAATATATATACTATATTATTCCTTACCATCTGAGGCTGCAACGGCTGGGCCTCTTCACTCTAGAACGATGGCGCCTGAGAGGTGACCTGATTGAAGTCTATAAAATCATGCACGGTGTGGACAAAGTAGAAAAGGAAAAACTGTTTTCCCTATCACACAACACTAGAACTAGGGGGCACTCCATGAAACTTTTGGAAGCTAGACCTCAAACAAATAAGAGGAAGTACTTTTTCACCCAGAGGATCACTGGTCTATGGAACTCCCTGCCAGAAGAAGTGATGACAGCTGTCAGCCTCGACACCTTTAAGAAAGGATTACAAGGAGAACAAGGGTATCAATGGCTATCATGATGGATGCCTAAGGACACCCTCCGAGTTGGAGAGATAGGCAGGATATTTTTCAATGCCATTTGCAGGGAATCATAAGCAGGTGAAGACATCTGCTTGAGAAGACCCTGAAGCAAATGGGGAGCCACTGTGTGAGACAGAATGCTGGACTGGATGGGCTGTGGCCTGTTCCAGCAAGGCTATTCTTATGTTTTTATGTTCTTATAATAAAATTAGAGAAAAAATATTTTGAGGACTTGAATCAAATAACAATGAAATTCATTTGGCAAAGGAAGAAACTGAGAATTAATTTGAAATTACTGCAAGAGTGAAAAGGGAAAGGAGGGTTTGGTCTGCTTGACTGGGAACTGTATCATCCAGCTGCTATACTTATGTGGGTAAAAGAGTGGATAACCTGATGGAATAGGAGATTATTATTATTGGAGGGTCACGACAGCTAACTAGGGTGGCATGTGTTTCTCTGGTACAGGAAAAACATGGCACATCAATGCTTCCAAAGGCATTATGTAAGAAACTCATTGTTAGCGGTGTGGGATAAAATTAAACAACAGAATTATAGGAAAATACCAGTCTGGCTCTCCATCTTAGAAGCATTGATTCACCCAAATCTTATAAATATGGGAGGAAATGTTTCTTATAAGGATATACTTAATGAGAAGGGTGAATTGAAAACCAGATTAGAATTAAAAGGCCAAGGGGTAGAACTGGAGTGATGGTTGTACTGGATGATACAATTGTGTTGTATGAAAGATGTGAAAACATGGGGTTTTTATAGAGAATTAACAACATTAGACAAATTATTAGTGGGAATTGATGACAAATTGATAAGGATACTATACAAATATTTATTAGATTATAAAATGGAAGAGAATCTTTATAAAATGTTCTAATGGCATCTCCCCCCAGCAAGATTGACCAAAATGTTTAGCAATATGTCCCAGGGGTGGGTTTCAAAATTTTTGGAACAGGTTCTGTGGGTGTGGCCTGCTTTGTGGGAGTGGCTTGCTGGCCATGTGACCGGGTGGGAGTGGCTTGCCAGCCATGTGACCGGGTGGGAGTGGCCAATTTGTATATATGTGTATATATACATATTTCAGTTAATGGTACAGAAAGAGGGGAGGGGGGGTTGCTGGCTTGTGAAACCAGCCTCAGGTACAGGGAAGGGACTTGACGGCTGCCGGTCTGTTTTCTAAGCCTCACACCTAAACTCCATTCAAGGAAATTCCGATTTAAATAAACAGATCGCTTCTCCCCCGCATCCAGCCTCCCCCGTCCCCTCCATTTGGCAAGGCGCAGAGCCAGAAGCCTCCCCGCTCTTCCAGCACCGACCTTCTACCTGAGAAGACCGGGGGGGGAGAAATGGCGGCCTATCTCAATCGGGAGACTTTCCCAAGCGCAGCCGAAAGATCCCTCCATCAGCCAGGCCGGCTCTCCGAAGGGGTCCCCCTTTCCCCTTCTCCATAGGGATGGGTGGTGGGGGTGGGCCGCTCACCTCCTCGCCCCACAACCTGCGGCCGCTGCTGCCGTGACAACTCCGAAGAGCAGCGCTCGGGCCAGGAGCCGCCGGCCAAAAAAAAAGAAAGCACACACACACACACAACCTACTTCGGGCGGCGGGAAACACGCAAGGAGAATCCACTCCCAGCTGTCTTCTTTTTCCCTCTGCGAAGGGTACTGGCTGCTGGCAAAGCGGGAGGCTCGGGAAGGCGGCACACACACACACACAACCTACTTCGGGCGGCGGGAAACACGCAAGGAGAATCCACTCCCAGCTGTCTTCTTTTTCCCTCTGCGAAGGGTACTGGCCGCTGGCAAAGCGGGAGGCTCGGGAAGGCGGCACACACACACACACACAACCTACTTCAGGCGGCGGGAAACACGCAAGGAGAATCCACTCGCGGCTAGGCGTAGGGGGGAAGAGGTGGCTGAGCGAAGGGGGGGGGGAAAGGCGCTCCCGCTGCCTTCCCGAGCCTCCCGCTTTGCCAGCGGCCAGTACCCTTCGCAGAGGGAAAAAGAAGACAGCGCAGTCGCCTTGCTTGCTTTCCTGCCTGCCCGCCCCAGCTGGGAGCAGCAGTTAGCAGCGGCGACTTACTTCCGGGTCCACGATCCAAAGGGATCGCTCGGGATCCGGAAATTTTACGAAAGGGTTCGCCCGATCCCAGGCGAACCCCCAGAAACCCACCCCTGATATGTCCCCAAACTATTGGAAATATAAACAAATTCCAGACACGTACTACCACGTGTGGTGGACCTGTAAAAAAAGCAAGGAAATTTGGGATACAAATTCATATGGTGGTTAGAAAAAATGGTTAGACAATATATAGAGTTCAAGCCAGAATTATTTCTATTAGGCATTATACCAGATGACTCTGATAAAGGGACAATATACCTATTACTAGACATCCTGACCACAGCAAGAATGGTGTAAGTGCAGCAGTGGAAGAATGAAAACACCCCTTCAGAGGAAGAGATAATAAGAAAGATATTAGTCTCTGTAGAAATGGATAGACTAATGTTAAAAATAAAAGACAAAGAAGAGATAAAATATTAGGACACATGGAACAGATTCTATCAATGGTTGGAAGCACAAGGTGGAAGTTGGAATACAGAAAAATTAAGTTAGGTGGACTTGGAAAGAGATACATGCATCGGTATATTAGAATGAATATGATGGTCAAAAATAACTGTACAATGCTAGCACTGTTTAAATAGTATATATGTTATTTGTTATTTACTTTGGTTTTCATGGCAAGTGAAATGCCAGGACAATCACACTGTATTTAATATATTTATATGTAAATAATAAAAATATATTTTAAAAAAAGAAATACAAACTAATGTAATCTAATCTAAACTTCTAATCTAAAATAGGTTAACTCCTAAATTCAGAAATGTGGACTATAGAAAAGAGACATGCTATGGGATGACAGCAATGCCCAGGGTGTAAGAAGCAACCAGCTTCAGGATATTTATTACAGCATAAATAGACACATTGTCTGCTGGAACATCAGAATCACTGAAAGCTTCCCCAAGTGATTGAAGTGATAATAAGGTGGTTGGATGGGGTGCTGGTGACAGGTTACACAATGAGACATAATGAAAATAAGCAAGGAAGTGCTTGTTCTTTTCCTTTGAAGAGGTTCCCTGGAAAGGAGGGGGCCACAGTTCCTCATGATGAGTGCTTGTGCTTCAGATTTTATAATTGTACCATAGATTTATGCTCAGGGATTTTTGTAGGAAACAAATGCTGGGATAAGAGAAAAGATTGCAGCCTGGAACAGAGTATCAAAAGACAGAGAGAAGCTCAGTAACTAAGCATGTTCTGTAGCACTGGGAAATCCTCTCATTTTGTTCTGCCATTCATTTCTAACTTATTTATTTGTTCTGTCTCACAATGAAATCAAGAAGAAGGCTCTCACGTTTTCTCTAAAATGCCATCAACACTATGAAATCATTTTGTAAAAAATAAACAAATAGGAACAAAATTAAAAAGAAAAGAATAAACCAGTAAAGGTAAAGATTCCCCTCGCACATATGTGCTAGTTATTCCCGACTCTAGGGGGCAGTGCTCATCTCTGTTTCAAAGCCAAAGAATCAGTGCTGTCCGAAGATGTCTCCGTGGTCATGTAGCTGGCATGACTAAATGCCGAAGACACACGGAACACTGCTACCTTCCCAACAAAGGTTGTCCCTATTTTTCCAGTTGCATTTTTACATGCTTCAAACTGCTAGGTTGGCAGAAGCTGTGACAAGTAACAGGAGCTCACTCAGTTACACAGCACTAGGGATTCGAACTGCTGAACTGCCGACCTTTCTGATAGACAAGCTCAGCATCTTAGCTACTGAGCCACCGTGTCCCTCTAATAAACCAGTACCTACTCTGTTTCCCCTAAAATAAGACTTCCCTGGATAACAAGCCCAATTGGGGCTTTTGAGCACATGCGCTAAAATAAGCCCTCCCCTGAAATCATTGCAACGCAGCAGCAGCCGTGAGGTGACCACACTCACCTCCTGCACCTCAAAAATAGTAAGACTTCCCCGAAAATAAGGCCAAGTGGTTATTTTGGGGTTCAAAAGGAAATAAGTCCCTGTCTTAGTTTCAGGGAAGCATGGTAGTCTGATAAATAGTCCTTGATATCCAGAGCCACATTTGCAAACCTGAATCTGTAATCCGTTGGCAGTGAAATCTATGCAATGATATTGAACTGATTCTATATATTTGCCTTTATGAAATACAGCTGTTATTCCCATGGATGTTTCTCTCAGGTAGAAAATTACCAAAAGGAGTAATCCCTTGAGAAGTAGTTATAGTAAATTTTCACTGGGTTGTCTTTATAAGCGAGGAGGGATAGGGAGGGGGAAATCAGTCAATGAAAATGCTACCAAGCAAAAAGTGATTGGGCTTCATTGAAAAATTTAATTCATTCTGTAAAGAGTAAAAGCTCTCCAGGGGCTGTGGTTCTGAAAAGTGAAAACAGTGAAACCACCTGGGAAAAATAAATTTTCACTTTCAACTTTTGTTCTTCCTAATTCATGGGGTAAGAGTCATAAGATGTGTCTTTTAAAGCAGGGGTCTCCAACCTTTGCAACTTTAAGTCTGAAGGACTTCAGCTCCCAGCTTTGCTGGCTGGAGAAGTCTGGGAGCTGAAGTCCTTCAGACTTAAAGTTGCAAAGGTTGGAGACCCCTGTTTTAAAGAACTAGGGAAAATGCAATGCAAGTCATAAGTAGAGGCAGAACTGATCAGAGAGAGTGTTTAAAAATATCAAGTTGGTGGCCAGAACTGTGTGATTGTGACACACATACAAAAGGGGTAGACCTTTGATTGCATAGTTGTGTACGATCCAAAGATGGGTTGCTGCAGGTTTTACTACCACTTCGAAGTTATTCCATAACTTCACTCAAGGTAAATCTTTCGTTCTCCTTTGTTATCTTTTAATTTGATAAATCTATATATTTGTAGTTATAGATACTGTATAGGCAGTTAGATAAATCTATATATTTGTAGTTATAGATATTGTATAGGCAGTTAGATACTGCCTATACAATAAAGGAATCAAAATAAAGTATTGAGAAGGAATTTGAACCTGAGTCTTCCTGGCCCTGTTACAATACTATTCTCCTTTCCATTTGCTGTGTTATGTATTTGTGGCCATTCTTAATGACTATGTGGAAAGTTCAACGAATGGTGCATGGGGTAGTCCAAATGACAGAGGTAAGGGCATACATATATCTATGTTCAGCTACAAATGAGCATTTGTTGAGAATTTATTATTGCTACCTATTGTATACACAAAAATCTAGTGAACTAGTGTTCAATGCTATATTGGTGCAAGTTAAGGGTCAACAGAATTCACAGGGGCTGGATTTGGAGCTCTTGTGCAGTGCAATTACTTCAAACCTATGACATCTTTAACTCAACTTTCCAGCTCAGTCTGCTGTTCTTCTACAATATTGTCAATATTGTCAAACTCAAGCTCAACCCTGCCAAGACTGAGTGGCTGTGGTTTCCGGCACCCCGGTTCAGCCAGATTACTCCAACTCTGGCCATTGGGGGCGAAACACTGGCCCCCGTGGAGAGGGCGCGCAATTTGGGTGTCCTCCTGGATTCCCGGCTGTCCTTGGAGGACCATGTGGCGGCCGTGGCCAGGGGGGCGTTTCATCAGGTACACCTGATGCGCCAATTGCGCCCCTTACTGGACCGGGCTGCCCTTTGCACAGTCACTCAAGCTCTCGTGACGTCCCGTCTTGACTACTGTAATGCTCTCTACATGGGGCTTCCCTTGAGGTGCACTCGAAAGCTACAGCTAGTCCAAAACGCAGCCGCGCGGGTAATTACGGGAGCCACCAGATGCTCCCATATAACACCGATCCTGCGCGAGCTGCATTGGCTTCCTGTGGCCTTTGGGGTGCGCTTCAAGGTTCTGACGACCATCTTTAAAGCGCTCCATGGCTCGGGGCCTAGTTATATGCGAGACCGTCTCCTGCCCCATACATCCCTTAGACCGATACGCTCCCACAGAGAGGGCCTTCTCAGGGTGCCGTCGGCCGGACAATGCCGACTGGCGACACCCAGGGGAAGAGCCTTCTCTGTGGCGGGCCCTGCCCTTTGGAACGACCTACCCCCTGAACTCCGGACCATCACCGACCTCCGCCTCTTCCGCCAATGTTTAAAGACATACTTTTTTCATCAAGCCGGCCTAGCCTAACCTCCCATGGGGACTTTTAGAAAGTTTTAAATTGGGTTTTTTAATAATTTGGTTTTTAGCATAGGATCGGGATAATTTAATATATATTTTAAATTATTTATTTATTTTCTATTTTTGTATATATTTTTTAATTTCCTGTGCGCCGCCCTGGGTCCTCTGTGGAGAAGGGCGGGATATAAATGTAAATAAATAAATAAATAAATAAATAAAATTGTGGGCCCTGTATTGGTTACTGGTGGAACCTATCCAACCATATGTAATTTTGGGTCCAGAGGTTAAGGCACCAGGCTAGAAAGCAGGAGATTGTGAATTTAAGTCCCACCTTAGCCATGAAAGCCAATTGAATTATCTTGGCCCAGTCACACTCTCTCAGCCCAAGTCACTTTACAGGGTTGTTGTATGGAAAAAGGGAATGAGGAAAGAGTGTTACATATATTCACCACCTTGAGTTATTTATAAAAATAATAAAGATGATATACAAGCAAGCAAACAAGTAAAATAATTTCCTGCAGAAGGAATCAACATATCCCACTGTTCAACTCAAACCAAAGATATTCCCTTCTCAGAAGATTAAGATAATGGGGTCAGAAGACAATAATCTCAGCTGCAGACTCATCTCTTTGGAATACCCTAAATCCCATAGAGCTCCATGCTTTTATTTCATTTATTTCATTTATTTATTTCATTTATTTATTTATTTATTTAATAAGTAGTTTGTCTACTTGTATGACTTGCACATAACTTTTGTAGTCCTTCAAAGACCTTAGCAGTGTACTAAGAGTGTGTAGCATGCAGTATGATTATTCTTAACCCTCAAATTATATTTTAATTAGCTTCTGGTATTCTTATGTTGATATCTTTGTTATCTTTTGCATAAGTTGGCTAAATTCCTGGGAATTGGAGAAATTATAAATTAGTTAATAAGTAACATGGTATCGGGATACGGTGGCTCAGTGGCTAAGCTGCTGAGCTTGTTGATCAGAACAGTCGGCAGTTTGGCAATTCAAATCACTAGCACTGTGTAATGGAGTGAGCTCCCATTACTTGTCCCAGCTTCTGTTAACCTAGCAGTTTGAAAGCATGTAAAAATGCAAGTAGAAAAAACAAGAACTAACAGCGTTCTGTGTGCCTTCAGTATTTAGTCATGCTGGCCACATGTTCATGGAGATGTCTTTGGACAGCACTGGCTCTTCGGCTTTGAAACAGAGATGAGCACTGCCCCCTAGAGTCGGGAATAACTAGCACATACGTGCGAGGGGAACCTTTACTTTTACCTTAACATGGTATGAACTTGCCCTGTAAAAAAGCTTTCTGAATTTTGGCACTCTGTTCATAGGTAGTAAAATGGGGAATTATTTGTCTCTTTTGGAGGGGAGAGTAAGCTATCTCCTTGTAGCTTACAAGAAATATTGTATAAAAACAGCCAAAAATTGTAAGAATGTAAAATTGCTTTAAGCTAACATATATTAAAAGCAGTGCCAGTAAAACTAATGTGGGTTGGCAAGGATTCAATTCATTCCCTATCTTCTTCATTTTTAATTCCATGTATGTATATATCACTTTGTGTCCATTATTCCTTAATATAAATATGCCCTATAAACTAGTTATGTGCCCATATTCTATATCTATATCTTTTCTTAATATAGGCACCACTATTTACGAGACTATCTCATATATTCCAGCCATTCTATTCTCTAGCATCAGAGACAGTAAAAATACATTAGCAACATTTTATTGGCTCTATTCCAGTACTCCTTAGCCCACGCACTCTCTTTTTGTGTAGGTGTGAAAAAAACTATTTATCTACTCGTACAAACACACAGACACAATAAGACACAAACAGGTAGCTGCACAAAAGACTGTCTCTTTGAACAGGAAAGATTTGATCAGGTTGGCATAATGGAAAGGTTTTTATTTTCCCTACAGGCCAGTAGAATGCGGTCACGTGTTTCCCGTACGTAGAGATGGAAATGGCGTTTCTGAATAACTGCAGTGCTTTGAGGGCTGGCTCCCCAAGGAAAGACGGCTGTCAAAAGCTTTCAGGAGGCCCTGAGAAAACAAGCAGTCAACTTTAGCACTGCTGCCCAACTGCTTGCAAGAGCTGCTCCCCATTTTTGCTGGGGAATTTGCAATTCATGGAGGTAATTCGTGGGGAGAAGAAGCAAATTTCTGCCCAAATACACATGCATCACATCCCGAAATGGGGATACCTCATGTCAGATGATCCCATAGATTAGCAGTTGTAGCTACCCCATTTCCCTGAAAAAAAGACCTCCCTGGATAATAAGCCCAATCGGGCTTTTGAGCGCATGCACTAAAATAACCCCTCCCCTGAAAATAAGCACTCCCCGAAAATATTGCAACACAGCAGCAGCCATGAGGTTTAGATTTAGATTTTAGATTTTATTCAATTTGTATCCCGCCCTTCTCCAAAAGGACCCAGGGCGGCGCACAGGAATTTAAAATAACATACAAAAGTAATACAAAATACACGAATTTAAAACCTATTAAATAACAAAAACCTGCGCTAAAACCAATTAAAATCCCCCATTTTAAAACTATCTAATACAAGTCACAGCGGAGGCTATGTTAGGCCGGCTTGATGAAACAGGTGTGTTTTTAGACACTGGCGGAAGAGGCGGAGGTCGGTGATGGTACGGAGTTCAGGGGGTAGGTCGTTCCACAGGACAGGGCCCGCCACAGAGAAGGCCCTTCCCCTGGGTGTCGCCAGCCGGCATTGTCGGGCCGACGGCACCCGGAGAAGGCCCTCTCTGTGGGAGCGTATCGGTCTAAGGGATGTATGGTAACCGCACTAGTCACCTCCTGCACCTTAAAAATAATAAGACCTCCTGGAAAATAAGGGCAAGCGTTTATTTCGGGGGTCAAAAACAGTACTAAGGGAAACACAGTACTAAGCTTCTGCGTATGGCCGTGTGGCTGGCTATTAAAGGCAAAGAAACTAAGGAGCTGCTTTACATTAAATCAAACAATTGAACCGAAGTATTGGGCCATTGAGTCCAAACTCTTGCTTAATACAAGGATTCAAATTAAAGTGTTCCAGTGTTGTGGCCTGCCAGCGGCCAGTGGAGCTGGCAGCAGAGTTGGACAGTAAGGAGGTTGGGGAGGAACATGGGCCAGTTCTGGAGGCTGGGGAAGGCTCGAATGAAGGCCTTGCATTAGAGACAGAGATGGGGCCAAGGCTGTCTAACAGTTCTCAGCTCCCTTTGGAACTAGACAGCAGTGAGGCAGAGGAACAGCTGGAGTCTGTTCTCAGTGTGTGCATGTACAGAGCTACCAGAAGAAAAGAACCACTCAGAAATCAGGTAGACTTGGAAGTAAAGCCACAGGTGGATGGTGGATGGCCCCTCCCATGGGAAATAAAAGAGGAGTGAGAGGAAAGTGGGTTTTTCAGGAAGCAATTGATTGATTTGTTCATTCATTCATTTCAGAAGTGTGAAAATATGTCCATGAATCTCAGAGACTCTGTGCCAAGTGTTTCCTTGCCCTGTACTGCATTTGGAAAATATTTATATGGCAGCTTTCCAAGATAGATAAGGTCTGTAATCATAAATTCACTTTTGAAAGACTGTTTACCAGGCCTTTACTGAATGTGAATTAGACGAATTCACATTTGTTTAATAAAAGGGGTTTTGCCAGGACCAGGAATCTGCTTCGTGCTTTTTGGGGAAGCCTAGGTCAGAACATCCTGGCCAATAGCTGTCCCTGCTCAGCTTGAATACATGCAATGAAGGAACTCAACAACCAAATAATTGATTCTTTGACTTTGATTTTGACTTTATTTGGATTTGTATACCGCCCTTTTCCCTTTCGGGACTCAGGGCGGTGAACAGGCATCAATAAAATCAACAATAAAAAACATAAAAAAAATATATTAAAATACACTTAAAAGAATATTACATGGGTGGCCTGTTCTAAAAACCAGATAGGAACCCCTGGTAAAACGATTAAAAACTGTGCCAGGCTGGCCGCACGGAATAAGTGCGCTTTCAAGGCCCAACGGAAGAGGCGCAGGTCTGTGATTGTGCGTAGCTCGGGGGGGGTAGGTCATTCCAGAGGGCAGGGGGATTGCCAGTCAACATTGTTTGGCCGATGGCACCCTGAGGAGGCCCTCTCTGTGGGAGCGAACTGGTCGGTGGGAGGCATTTGGTAGCAGGAGGCGGTCTCGCAAGTAACCAGGTCCCATGCCATGGAGCGCTTTAAAGGTGGTTACTAGTACCTTGAAGCGCACCCGGAAAGCCACAGGCAGCCAGTGCAGCTTGCGCAGGAGAGGTGTCACATGGGAGTATCTCGAGGCTCCCAGAATCCCCTGCGCGGCCACATTCTGAACTAACTGGAGCCTCCGGGTGCACCTCAAGGGAAGCCCCATGTAGAGAGCAGTAGTCCAGGTGGGAGATGACAAGGGCTTGAGTGACCGTGTGTAGAGCGTCACGATCCAGAAAGGGGTGCAACTGGCATATCAGGCGGACCTGATAAAAAGCCCCCCCGGCCACAGCCATCATATGGTCATCTAACGACAGCCGAGAATCCAGGAGGACCCCCAAGTTGCGGGTCCTCTCTGTGGGGGCCAGTAATTCACCCCCGATAGTCAGAGATGGCACCAACTGGCTATATCGTGACGCCGGAAGCCACAGCCACTCGGTCTTGGACGGGTTGAGTCGAAGCCTGTTTCTCCCCATCCAGACTCACACGGCCTCCAGACACCAGGACATCACTTCGACGGCATCGTTGGGATGGTCTGGGGTAGAAATGTACAGCTGGGTGTCATCAGCGTACTGATGGAACTCTACCCTGAAACCACGGATGATCTCACCCAACGGCTTCATATAGATGTTGAACAGGAAGGGCAAGAGGACTGACCCCTGTGGCACCCCACACGTGAGGCGCCTCGACGTCGATCTCTACCCCCCTGCCAACACAAATTGCGACCGGTCGGAGAGGTAGGAGGAGAACCACCTTAAAACGGTGCCCCTCAACCCCAACCCCTCCAGCCGGCGCAACATGACATCATGGTTGATGGTATCGAAAGCCGCTGAGAGATCTAACAGGACCAGGATAGAGGAACACCCTCTATCCCAAGCCCTCCAGAGATCAACCACCAATGCGACCAATGACGTCTCTGTGCTGTACCCTGGCTGGAAGCCAGACTGGCGTGAGTTCAGATAAACAGTTTCCTCCAGATGCTGAGGGAGCTGTCGCTCCACCACACTCTCAACAACCTTCACCAAAAAGCGAAGGTTGGAGACAGGACAGTAGTTGGCCAAAACAGCCGGGTCCAGGGAGGGCTTCTTGAGGAGGGGTCTTACCACTGCCTCTTTCAAGGCAGTCGGCAGAAACCCCTCACTCAAAGAAGCGTTGACAGTTCCCTGGAGCCAGCCTCATGAAACCTCCCTGGAGGCCAGTACCAACCAGGAGGGACACGGGCCAATAAACATGTGGTGGCGTTCAGCCGCCCCAGCATCCTGTCCATGTCCTCGGGAGTCACAGGATCAAACTCTTCCCAAAAAACAGTCTCAAGACCTGCCTCCATCAGCCCATCTGAACTAGTCCAATTGGAGGTTAACCCGTCCCGGATCTGATCGATTTTATCATGCAGATAACCTCCAAATTCCTCTGCACGACCATGCAAGGGAGCATCCTGCGCCCCCTGATAAAGGAGGGAGCTGGTCACCCTAAACAGGGCGGCAGGTCGGTTATTTGCAGATGTGATAAGAGCGGAGAAATAATTCCATTTCACCGCTTTTATAGCCACTAGGTAGGTCCTCAAATGCGACCTTACCAGTGTCTGATCAGATTCGGAGCGTGTGGTCCTCCAAATGTTCTCTAGGCATCTCCTTCGACACTTCATCACCCTCAGCTCCTCAGAGAACCAATCGGCGTCGAGTGTGAGGCCGCAAAGGCACAACCTGATCCAGGGCCCCCATGGTCGCAGTATTCCAGGCGGCCACTAGGTCCTCAGTCGAGTCGCGGGTCAGGGTCTCCGGTATTGGCCCAAGCTCCATTTGGAACCTCTCAGGGTCCATCAGGCGCCTGGGGCGGAACCATCTCACCGCTTCTGGTTCTGCCTCCCCGCGGTGGGGTGTAGCTGTTGGAAAGTCTAGCCGAAGGAAAGAGTGATCTGACCATGACAGGGGATCGATGACTATTTCCCCTAAACCAAGATCACTCAACCACTGGCCGGAGACAAAAACTAGGTCCAGCGTGTGTGTGTCAGTGTGGGTGGGGTCATGAATTAGCTGGGTCAGGTCCATGGCCGTCATGGAAGCCGACTCAGATTCTTCGCCTATCGATGGCAGGTTAAAGTCCCCCATGACTAATAGTCTGGGGGTATCAACCGTCACCTCAGCTATCGCATTGAGAAGGTCAAGTAGGGCTGCTAACATGTAGCGGGGAGCCAGGTACACAATCAGCAAGCCCAACTGCCTCCCATGACCCCACTTCACACATAGAGACTCACAGTGGTCTCCCTCAGATCCAGACCCTCCTTTATAATGACCGCCAAATCCCCCCCATCCGACCCTGGGCTCGCGGCTGATGAAATGCCCGGTAACCCAGTGGGCACATTTCAACGAGGGGAACTCCCCCCTCCTGGCCCAACCAGGTCTCTGTAATACCCGCCAGGTCCGGCTCCCCCTCCAAAATCAGATCATAGATGAGGGGGGCTTTATTAACCACAGACTTGGCATTACACAGCATCAGCCAAAAACCCAGGCCCTGAGATCCTGAGCCTCCTGGCTTGCAAGAGGAGCCGTGAGGGCCAGAGCGCGCAACCGCTCACAAACAGCGGCTGCGCCCTCCCCTGATATGATATGGCCCTCAGCTCCTGCCATACCTGCCCCTCCCACACACAGTCTTGATGGCGTAGCCCTCTGTTAAACAGACCCTCTCCCCCTCCCCAATTCTAGGCCCTACGCCCTCCCCATCGGGACCGTCAGCCAACGTGGGAGTGTTCCCCAGTGGGTTATCACCCTCATCCACCACCCTAATTTTGGTTTGACCCCTCCCTGGAACCCCTTAAGAACCGAATTAAAAATCTAGCTAAAAATCCCCTTAAGTTCTGCTTCGACCACCTCTCTTGATTCATGAATCCTTCATCGAGGTGGGCCCTCGTTAGAACTGAGGGCCAAACCTGCGAGACAGGGGACTCTCGCAGGGCATGGAGGTCAGTTGCAGAGTACATTAAATAGTCTGCAAAAGGTAGAATGTCAGAGAGAAGGCACCACTTTGGTATAAGGTGTCATTAGGGGCCATAGTTAAGATTAAGATTTAAGAGCTGGTAGGCCACAGGGCCAAGTCACTAAGTTCTTTGTTGATGGTAATAGTGATGATGATGATGAGTGGCCAAGGGGTCGGCCAGACTGCGTCTCCAGTGTCCTCCTGCATCCTGTATTCACTGTCAAACTGCTCTTACTCTTCGGATATAAATGGTCTGGTAGAAGAATAAAGCTAGACACTCAAAACTTTCTTAACCAGATGTCACATCAAGAAGCTTTTTTCAGAAAAGAAATCATTGTGAGGCCAGACTGGTGCACCGATTGTCAAACAACAGTTTTTAATCAAGGTGAATTTACTCTTAAGTCCAAAGAAGTGTCAGAGTCAGACGAATGTGTCCATCACTGGTTTACATATTTACAACTGAAAGAAAAGTTTAAATGAAATAAGTTATGGGGTTTGACTTTGTAAAAAAATAAATTTAAAATTGTACTGCAGTAATGATGAACATGTTATTGCTAAGGTTAATAAATTGTTATTGAAATTTAATTGGGAGAATGAATATGTGAAGCATTGCAGGATTCAAAGTCTCAAAAGTCACCCATTCCATGTTGAGTCTTTATCCACTAAAAGGTAAATTGATAATATTGCATTTTAGTATAATTTCTAGCCTTCACAAGCATTTACATCAGGGGTGGGTTCCTGCCATGATTACTACCGGTTCAGCACCTGAAAAGTTTTGCTCTGTGTGCGTGCGTATTTGTGCTTAAAATGGTCTGAGCATGAGCACAACATTAAAAAAGGAATAAAAATTACATTTTTTTAGTGAAGATTGTTCTGCGCATATGCAGAACAGAAAATCAAGATGGTGCCATTGAGGATAGAACCGGTACAGTCACGTGTCCATCAAAGTTACTATCTATTAGGCTGAACCGGACTGAATAGATAGGAACCCACCTCAGATTCACGTTCATTAATATCTAAATATTTTCTTTCTTTCTTCTTTCTTTTTTCCTTCCTTCCTTTCTTCCTTCTTTCCTTCTCTTTCTTTCTTTCTCTCCCTTTCTCCTTTCCCTTCCCTTCCTCTTTTCCTCCTTTCTAATGGCCTCTCTGTTCAGGCCTTCATAAATTTCTTGCAAATAAAGATGGCTGAATTGGAGGCCAGTACCAACCAGGAGGGACATGGGTCCAATAAACATGTGGTGGCGTTCAGCTGCCCCAGCATCTTGTCCATGTCCTCGGGAGTCACAGGATCAAACTCTTCCCAAATTACAGTCTCAAGACCTGCCTCCATCAGCCCGTCTGAACTAGTCCAATCGGAGGCTAATCCGTCCTGGATCTGATCGATTTTATCATGCAAATAACCTCCAAATTTCCTCCTTTCTTTTCCTCCTTTCTAATGGCCTCTCTGTTCAGGCCTTCATAAATTTCTTGCAAATAAAGATGGCTGGTGCTTTGCTCATGGAAAGCATGCCAGCTTCCCTGATTATGATAACATTTTTTAAAACAATTGAAGTCAAGTGGGGCTGAGAATCTAGTGGCCATTGATTGAGTTACCTTCCAATAGAGAAGGCCATATAACTACTATGTTACCTGATCTGAATACCCTGAAGATCACACCATTAAGCACTGATTCAGCAGAAATTTATCATCTGTTTCAAATAGCTGGACATAATCAAGCTACTGAAACAAGATTATTTTTTTAGGAAAAGCCACACCAAATTCAAGCTAGAATTAGTACCTTAAATGATCCCATACAAAGGAGCAGTGTTATATAATTGCATCCTATTTTGAAACCTCTTCATGTACCAGAATGTATCGGCTATTCAAAGGCATGCATAAATTCCTTGCCCAAGTGTAGCATTTTGAGCTCCTGCTTTGATTTTATACACAGTCGACTTAGAAATGTATTCATCACCACCTTGTTGGCAATCTGCTTGTAAGGTGCTGGAGCATCCAGCTCATAATATATTAGAGTGTGCCATTGCTAAAGTGAGACAAACCAACTCATTTATTATTGTTTTTCCTGCACAACCATATTTTCCGATATGGAATTGTAAAATGAGACATGCCATTCTTTTTTGTCTTAATCCTGCAATATACATGTGATGAATAAGCCTATTTCGTTTTGCTGAAAGTCATAATAAGAAAATAATTTTACTAAAGAAAATAGGATTCAATAAGAGTGAAGAAAGGCCAGTTTTATTCTCTGCAAATGAATCCCCCAATTGGTCTCCAATTATTTTTAAGCCATTAGAAAAGATTGCAGAAAAGCTTTGCCATCAAATACAAGCTTTAGTTGAGCAATTGTCCAGTATGTCTACATCTCTGAAATAGAATTTTAATTTTATTGAATTCTGAAGGTTTTCCTACACCACAGTTGTGCAAATTGTAAGATTAGACACAACCCAGGCACTTATTACACAGAGAGAGGGGGGGAGTGGGAGGGAGGGAAGGATATTAGATAGACAGATGATACATAGATGAGATAGGTAGGTAGGCAGGCAGGCAGGCAGGCAGGCAGGCATTAGACAGAAAGATTAGAGATAGATAGATAGATAGATAGATAGATAGATAGATAGATAGATAGATAGATAGATAGATAGATAGATAGATAGATAGATAGATAGATAGATGCAGGCAGGCAGGCAGGCAGGCAGGCAGGCAGGCAAATAATCAATTGATAAATAGATAAATAGATGAGAGAGTTGAGAGAGAGACAGAGGCTGACAGACAGACAGACAGACAGACAGACGTAGGTAGGCAGGCAGGCATTAGACAGAAAGATTAGAGAGATGATAGATAGATAGATAGATAGATAGATAGATAGATAGATAGATAGATAGATAGATAGATAGATAGATAGATAGATAGATAGATAGATAGATAGATAGATAGATAGATAGATAGATAGATAGAGGCAGGCAGACAAATAATCAATTGATAAATAGGTAAATAAATGAGAGAGTTGAGAGAGAGAGAGAGAGAGAGAGAGAGAGAGAGACAGACAGACAGACAGACAGACAGACAGACAGACAGACAGACAGATGAAGGAAGATGATACATAGAGAGAGGGGGTGGGAGGGAAAGATAACAAATAGAGTTTTAGTACTTTACAAATACAGGCTTTATTTCTTGGTGGCTGGAGGAAAGGTCAGGGTTAGCTCTCTGCATGAATCTCTAGAATCAGAGAGGAAAGCCAAAGGCTCAGTATATTTCATCAGTTCTAGTTTCTCAAGTATCACTGTCAAGCTGTTCAGTTCCACAGCTGTTCTGAGAAAAGAAAGACAGAGGAAATGTACCCTACTGAGAGTTGTTCAGAGAACAACGATGAACCTGGAAGATGCCATTTGGGGAAATGTTTTGGTCCCAGGTTAAATATCAAGCATAATTATTGTCATTTTACATTCCGTTAAGTTCTCTCATTTGTGTTGCTGCTCCCATTTAAGAAAGAATACTCAGAAGATTTGGGGCAAGAGATATATTCTAAAACTTATTCTTGAAGGTGAAGCTAGATGAATATGCGTGTGTTAAAGGAAAACCATTGGAGGAAAATATGGAAACCTGGAAGAAAGGATAACTGAATTGGGTAGCCGGAATCTCAGACAAAGATCAAACCTCCACACAGTGGTTCCCACTTGCTCCCAGATGTTATCACTTACATAACCCAAAAGACACCACTCACAGGGAAACAGTGTCCAAAGACTCAGAAGACATCTGTGACTGTAATCTTCCCACCAAACAGTATTTTAAAAATGCTATTCCATAAGGGCTGACATTGTTCAGGTAGCTGGCTATAGAGGGGAGTTTGAAATATAGACAGCATCATATTGTGCCTGTTGTTATTGTATGATCTGCTTGAGGCAAATATGCAATCAGTAATGTTTAGACGAAAAGGAATCCGTATTGTAAAGGTACAGCTTGATTCCATTTCAACAAGGAAAGGCCAGCTTTGAACAACATATAGACGAAGACCCATAACATAACCCGTTTCTCCTCTTATCCTCCAATTAGTTTATAACTTGTCTCTAATTTTGTATAAAAGCAGTGGTGCAATGGGAGAGTGGAGAGAGAGACCACTGTGCTTGCTTTCTGGTTGCTTTGAAGAGTTGCAAACAGGTGCTGTGTTTATATTCTCACTCACTTCAAATATTCTTTTTAGAACTGAATTTGCAGAGCCGTCATAGATTGATGATTGGAAAAATGCATTCGCCATTAAAACATAGATACCATCCCCTAATGGTGGAAATGGCTTGGTGCCTGGTAATATGTAAGGCAGAGTGAACATTATGTGCTCCAGTTGGGTCTTATCACCTTAAGATATGACCATGAAGCTAAAGCAGGGCTGGAGTGAACAAACCATTTAGGGGGAACTTATGGAAAACTTTACATTCCTGAGAAAGAGAAAGCATGAGGGGGAGAAAAGCTCAAAATAACCCAGCTTTGATTTTTCTAAGAGGAGCACAGAGAACCAACTTTCAAACTTTTGTTTTGCTGTAAAGGTAAAGGTTCCCCTCACATGTATGTGCTAGTCATTCCCAACTCTAGTGGGTGGTGCTCATCTCAAAGCTGAAGAGCCAGCGCTGTCCGAAGATGTCTTCATGTTCATTTGACCAGTATGACTAAATGCCAAAGATGCACAGAACGCTGTTATCTTCCCACCAAAGGTGGTTCCTATTTTTCTACTTGCATTTTTACGTGCTTTTGAACTGCTTGGTTGGCAGAAGCTGGGACAAGTAATGGGAGCTCACTCCGTTATGCGGCGCTAGGGATTCAAACCACCGAACTGCTGACCTTTCTTATCGACAAGCTTAGTTTCTTAGCCATTGAGCCACCATATCCCTTGTTTTGCTGTATAGTACTACAATATTAATAAATCCTGGAAGCCCAGCCTTGTTTGTTTCATGAACTTTGCCACCTATTTAGGAAAAATGGTAGAGGTGTCTATCTACTGAGCTAATTTCCTGCCATACCAATATTGATACACTTATAGTCTTGTGTGTAAGTATAGGACCAAGATTTTAGCCAATTGGAAATAACTATTGACATTCCCATTGATAAATCTCAAAATACTGTATTTTTCAGAGTATAAGACGCACCTTTTTCCCTAAAAAAAAAGGCTGAAAATCTGGGTGCATCTTATACACTGAATACAGCATTTTTGGCCTCCTGAAACCCCTCCCCCTTCACCAAAATGTCCATACAGAGCCTTTAGAAGCTTTGCAGAGTGCTCCAGGGGGCTGGGGAGGGCAGAAATGAGCAAAAAATGGACAGTTTCTTGCTCAATTTTGCCCCTCCCCAGCCCCCTGGAGCACTCTGCAAAGCTTCTAAAGGCTATGCATGCCCTTTTTTTGACCAAAAACAGGCCCGTTTTCGCAAAAAGTGTACAATTTTTTGCTCATTTGGGGGGGGGCACCCCCCTGGAGCACTCTACAAGCATCCTAAAGGCTAATCGTGCCCTGTTTTTGAAAAAAACCAAGCCCACTTTTGCGAAAAACTGGCCATTTTGGGGAGGTTTGCAGAGTGCAAAAACTTTTTTTTAATTTGCCTCTTCAAAACCTTGGGCCGTCTTATACTCTGGTGCATTTTATATTCCAAAAATATGGTAATCATTTTTTCATAAAATTATACAAAATGCCCTTAAAGTTGCTCCAACCAAGCTCTAACTATATGGCGAAGGGAAGAATTGTAGAAATTTTGTGTAATCTATTTTTATTCTGCTAGCTATTTTAGAGGTTGTTGTTCTTGTTGTTTTACTTTTGAATGTCATTTAATCTCTAATTTCCTGTAATAAATTATATACTATTGCCCCTCTGTCTTTCCATGTAATACTTGGTTATGCAGCTAGATGTTGCTCCTGGGACAGCATTAATATTCTTTTTGTCCTTTCTATGGAATGATTTTAATAAATATCTCCAAATAACTGGAACATTCAGAGTGATGGCGGATAAAATATTGTTTTAAATTAGCTTCAGCCTGGGCTGGTCTCCTGGGACCTCAGTCTGCCGCTCTGCATGACTATTGCAAGAGAACATAGCAAGAGGCAATCAACTGGCCTGAAAAGAAGTTACAGAATAGATTTGCAGTTCAGAAAAAGCAAGATGTCTGTGGAGATTTTCAGTCATCCAGGTCATGGTTGTCACAAAGGTGCTTTTTCAAGAAGCAACTGGATACGATCTTATCTATCTCCAGTCTACAACAGAGCCCTTTCAACAGTTCCAAGAAGGCTCCACACCCATTTGCACCACTCAGGTGATCCTGATGACACAGATAAGCCTCCAGGTGGCCTTAATGACTCACTAAAAGATTGCAAATGACCAACTGTCTGCAAGGAGTATAAATCCCATCAGAATTGAAGAAGCTTCTTGGATGACAAGTGAAATGTCCTCAAAGAAAAACCAGGAAGTCCAATTGCCTCTTGAAAAAGCACCTTTGTGAGAAGAAGCAGGAGTGATCCTGCAACAAAACATTGAGATATTTCTTCACACTAGCCTGCGTAGAGCAATTTATTGGACTTTATAGCAATGGAACTTGTTGGAAAATCCAATCTTAGAACTGGTATAGCTGTTTAGGAAAGGCTGCCACTCTTTCCAGTACGTACTGTCTTTTGTTGCTGGTCTGACAATCAGGCTGAAGAACCCTATTTGAGATTAGCCTGTGTCAGCATTGGAAGCCATATTAACACCGGAAGCTTCCACGCTGCCACATTCTTGTGCTTGGGAAATTAGGAGGGGGGATTTAGTAGAGGGAATGTAGTTAGACAAAATAGCATTCTTCTTTTCAGTCAAGGTCATGGTATTCCTGCACCTGGAGGAGGAGTGGTTGAAGTGATGTCTCGAGTAGGGAGACTGAGGTTGGACCATGTGATAGACTGATGGGTGCAGGGGTTGGGTTTGGACTTTTGATTTCCTGAGGGAAAGCCCGGAAATCTCAGATTTGGGTTTTCCCAGATGTGCCTATGGGTTTTCCCAGATGTGCCTCCCTAATAAATGGGAGTTTGGAAAAATGCCTGTCTCAGAGTTCTTCATTGGAGTTGGGTTTTTCTGGAATGCTGACAGCCTGATTATTAGATGTGTCTAAGATAAAGTTGGAAGTTAAAGGACTTTGTGAGTGGGAGTAGAAAGTTACTTAAACATGAAAGTTGAGATTTGGAGGATTGAGGTAGTAAGAATGAAGGTTGGCTTGAACAGCTTTTCAGAGCTGATATTCATAATCAAAAGACCCCTGCGTTTCATAACTTTTTGTCCTAAGCTATGGTGGTCTACAAAAGCCCTGAGAGAAAACAAGAGAATTATCAGCATTTTCAATTCTTCACAGCAATGTTTCCTGGATTTGAATTGCTGATTATCAGATAATCAGTATTAAATCTGTTTATGTGTTGAAGCCCATTCAAAAAGACTTGCCCTCAATCTGAATGCATGTCCATTTTCAAAGTCTTGCAATTGTATCCAATACTGCTGAAAAAAGTGTATGAGTAGATATCTCCATTAAAACACACATACACACACACATACACACCTTTTAAAAGAAGCTTTTACATTGATGGTGGCAAAAAAAATCCATCTGTCACTAATTTATTCAAAAAGCAAAAATGTTAAGCTGGAAGATGTATAAAGTAACTCAGAAACAAATATCTTAAATGAGTGCTTTGCATTGAAAAAACTATTACTAAGATCATTGTTCCAAATAAATGTTATTTTAATATGATATCCAAAAATAATGCTACCCACATTGTAAATCATCCTTTGTCTGACATTTATGTCTGCCAAATAACAGGTTAATGTTAATGTTAGCACATCAAATATACAAGCAGCTGTAATCTCAGATCAGTAAATATGCCCTAGAGTTTATACAAATAACTTCCTTGCCCAGACTCAATGAAGCACCACCTATCTTTGCTGAGCTCATGTTGTCACAACAGATCCTCCACTCTTGCAGTGGCCATAGTCCAGCCTGACTACTAGACAACTCTGCTACCAAACTAGGTTAGAATTTCCGAAGTTGGCTTAAAAAAACAGCTTGGAGCAGTATAGGAAACATGCAACTTAGGCTGGCATGTGGACTTGATTTTATTGGCTTCCACAAGGTCTAATCCGTCAGTTCTAAGGACTAGACTTTTCTTCTCAGATTGGTTCTTATTACTAGTCCATGAAGGGTGAAAGCCATACCTCCAAAATATCTGTTCAGGAACCTCTAAATTGCATCCTGAAATCCCAGCATTTGTAAATCCATGTATAGTTTGAGTGAATTGAACTTTGCATGAAATCCTCAATCAAACATTTTCAAAAATTACCGCACTGAGGGAAGTAGGTTTCAATCAATGCTCAGAACCAGCCATGCAAGACATGTGATTATGAAATGCTTCTTTCATTCGCTTAATTGGTTCTGATTGTAACACTTTAGTTCTTCCAGATGCCAATCTCAGGTGTGACAAGAAGGAAACTGTTTCCGGAAATAGCAACATAGTGAGAATATAGCATGTCAAGCCATGGGTGGGGGAACAAAGCTGCTTTCTCTTGCAGTGCTCAGAACAGAAAAGAGTTCTGTCAAGAAGTACCAAACATGAAGAAGAAGAAAATATTAGAAACTCCATCCTTGAGTTGATGGATAGACCAGAATGCACCAGAGATAATTACTTTTCAAGAGAGTATAACAGGAACCTGAAAAGCTAGACTTGTGAAAGGAAGAAGGAAAGTTTGACATTAAATATTCTTTAATTAAGTCTTTTTATGGTTTGAAGAATTGTCAGACGTTGGGTCCTAAAGACCAGGAGCCGCTTACCAAAGACACAAAGAAATCATTGTGTAGTAAAAAGGGACAGCACTGAAACTATTCAAATAGGATTGAGCAAACTTTTAAAAAATTCATTTAAAAAAAATTCAATTTAAAATTCATTTTTGTAAAAGAAAAAATGCCTGAACTCTTACAAAGTTACCAAATTTTTCAAGATTTAGAAAATCTTAACCCAAGATCTTGGGGGAAATTAGAGTTCTTCTCCAAATTTCCTGAGATTTTAAATGATTGCCTTCAAGTCTCACTGATTTGGAGAGCACAAGATTCTGACCACTTTTTATTTTTTATTTTAATATGTGATGATGATGATGATGAGCATGATTTTGGTTTCATGATAAAGATTATGGTTCCAAATCTTAACAAATTTGCAGTTTCTTTGGTACTTATAACTATTGCACTTCTGATTCATTTCATTTCATTTATTCGACTTATTAACTGCCCCCTCTCCCCGAAGGGACTCGGGGTGGTGCACAGGAAAATATAAAAATACAATACATCACAATAAATACATAAATACATTAAAACTATATTAAATTGCACCCTGTGCTAAAAAACTACCCCATTAAAATCCCTAAAGCCCAATTTAAAATTTCTCTACTAAACAACTGAGGCTGAAAACGGTAGATTAGGCCAGGCTGGCCTGTTGGAAAAAGTAGGTTTTTAGTTGCTGGTGGAAGGAGCGGAAGTCCGGGATAGATCTACGTTCGGGGGGTAGGTTGTTCCAGAGGGTCGGGCCCGCCACAGAGAAGGCCCTTCCCCTGGGCGTCACCCGCTGGCATTGCCTAGTGGATGGCACCCGGAGAAGTCCCTCTCTGTGGGAGCGAATTGGCCGAAGGGATGTATGGGGTAGGATGCGTTCCTGCAGATAACTAGGTCCCATGCCATGGAGCGCTTTCAAGATGGTGACCAGCACCTTGAAGTGCACCCGAAAGACCACAGGCAGCCAGTTCAGCTCGCGCAGGAGGGGTGTTACGTGAGAATACCTAGAGGTACCCAATATTGCCTGCACGGCTGCATTCTGAACTAGCTGTAGTCTTCGGGTGCACCTCAAGGGGAGCCCCATGTAGAGAGCGTTACAGTAGTCTAGACAGGATGTCACGAGGGCATGATTCTGCTATATTAGAAATCCGACATATCAGTTGTCTCTGCCACCCTATGTATATGTATGTATAGCATGGGTGAGGAAATGTGACTGAACAGAATAAATATGCATAGTATGGCCATGCAGAACTTTAAACTTGCTGCCGATTTTAGTTGGGGTTTTTATCTATGTATTTTAGCATGGGTTTGAAATTGATTTAATTCTTTTTAACTATGTCTGATTGTATTTATTGTTCTTTGTTTTTATCCTTTCCTGTGCACCGCCCTGAATCCCGTCAGGAAGAGAGGGCGGTATAGAAATATGAAATAAAGTAAAGTAAAGAAGAGATGCTTTGCTTTGGTCATGCTGCATCTCTTTGAAGTGCAGTGTGATGCCATAGAAACCCAACTTCTTTTTCCACTTTGCCCTTTCCGCAGCACAAGAAACAATGGATGGAAACTGGTCAAGGAGAGAAGCAACCTGGAATTAAGGAGAAACTTCCTAACTGCAAGAACAATTTACCAGTGGAACAGCTTGCCTTCAGAAATTGGTGGGCTCCATCACTGGAGGTTTTTAAGAAGAGACTTGTCTGGAATGGTATAGGGCAGGGCTGTCAAACTCAAGGCCTGTGGGATGGATATACCCTGCAGGGTGCTTACATCTGGCCCATGGAGCCACCCTGGAAACAGTAAAGGATTGGCCCGTGGTGCCTCTGCCAGTGAAAACATTTTTGCATGCCCCTCCCCCTGAGTTCCATTTTTACTGGCAGAGTGCTGCAGAAGGCTATCACAGCTGAAAATGGAGCCTGGGAGGACCATGCATGCCCCTCTATTTTTGTTGGCAGAGTGCTAGCAAAACAAACTACTAGCAAAAGTGGATTCCCCCCCCAGCCCCGCCTGGGCCACCACAGGTACCCACAACAAGAGTGATGTCCAGATGGACACACTCACCTGCACATGCCCACCTGGACATGCCCATTCAGGCCCCCAAGGTCAAACACAACCCTGATGTGGCCCTCAATGAAATTGAGATTGACACCCCTGGTATAGAGTCTCCTGCTTGAGCAGGGGGTTCAACTAAGAAGATTTCCAAGGTGCCTTCTAACTCTATTCTATTCTAACTCTTTTCCATACAGCAGCCCAGTCTAAGCCTAATGAGGAGGAAGGTGGGAGGAATTTAAAAAAAGAGAAAGAAAAAAGAAAAAAGAGAAAAAGATGCAGTTGAAAAATGGGAGAAAATGGCATACATGGTGCACTTTTGGCAACTGCTGTTCCTTATTCACCACACAGGGTTTTCTGATGTGTGAATGCATGAAGCACAAAGAAACTCATCCAGATCTTTTCTGTATTGATTCCAGACGATTCTAAAAGGTTAAGGTAACCAATATGTTCTACCATGCTGTACCCTGTCATAATTCTAACTGACTTCTCCATAATTAACTTTCCTATTATCAGAGATGCAAGCAAAGTTCGGAACATTTTACTACCGTGAGAAAATAATTGCAACTATCTTGAAGAAATGGTCATTTAAGTACCAGCTTATGCAAAAATAATACATCAGAGGAGCCTTCCCTCAAGTTTGTGTCCTTCAGACATACTGCTCTTCAATCGTCTTTACTTCCTTGCCCACTGGCTGGCTTTCTTAAAGTCTTTGCACATCACTCTCTTTTATAATGACAATTGCAGAATGACTGACTAGAGATGATGGGAGCTGAATATTTCTGAATATAAGTCCGAAGCTGAGTTATATAGTCAGAAAACAAATAATGAGTAATTCCCAAATCGCACAACAGGTTTATGTGCCATATTTGACAAATACCTCTGCATCATTAACAAATGAGTATGTTCACTAATGCTTTGCTACATATTATGAGCCAAGAGTATCAACTAAATGGTGTGCTGCGTGCCCAGTCAGCCTTCTGCTAAATAATTTACTTTTTGGTTACCCATGCTGTGAGCATTTTGCTTCTCATGTTTCTTGCCCACAGGCAGAGCCTTTTAATAATTTTCATTCCCCTCTCCGGATTGCACATGTAATGCTATTTTCCCCCATGTTCCCAGAAGCGTAATTTGCTACTCCTTAAATTTAAGGGTGACAGGAATTGTGATCCCTGGATGCCTGTTATGTTTTTTTCCCCCATTAACAGTTCATAAGCAGAAAGAACATTTTCCACAGCTTTGTTGTTATAGCTCCAAAGAAACCCATTTTTTTTTTCAGAAGCTACCAAACTATTGCCATGTGCAATCTCCTCATACACCACAGGGGTCCATTCATCATTCTTTGGACCTCAGCAATAGGCAATGTACCCATCTGCGTGAATTTAGGTCTGATTAATGTGCTGCTAAGCATTCTGGTAATGTATAGGTGTAAAATTAACAATCTGAAACATCAACTAATTAGGCCGTGTGCGCGCCCACACGTGTGTGCACTTGTGTGCACTTATCAATAAGGAGCAATTAATGAAATCAAGTTAAAAGAATCACCTTTATGAGGCTGAGATAAAACAATCAGGTAGGACTTCACCTCTTGTTGCCATTCACAATGGCAGCTTCCAGAGAAGATTGCAACCAGATGTTACGTCTGTCCCCGCTGATGTGGAAATTATGATGAGCAGCAAGAGCTGTGATGAAAGAATAATTTAAAAATAATTAACAAGAATGATTTGTGCAGGGCCATGGGATAAAGGCTTTATTTTCATCAGCTGCAGTAAGTGATGAGATTAGTCCTCCTGTAAAAGCATTGCCCATTTGGAGACTTTTTTAAAAAGGGAGACGACACAGGACTTGCTGGGTTTAATGAATACTGTATGAACTTTATTCAGTTTTGATCACAGGATCAAACAGGTTAAAACAAATAAACTGTTCTGAATCTCACTATTTTGATAGCTGAAAATGCTATTCATTTTCAAACTTTCAAGGGAATGGTATCTTAAAGAGGGGCCTATATTGTTTGTATTTAACTCTCCTAGCTTTTCAATAATAATATTAATGTTTTAATTGTGTGATTTTTTTAAATATTGTCATTTTATAGTTTCTTATTATAGGCCACCCAGAGCCACATTTTATGAGATGGCAGATGAATAGAGAAAGAATGGAATGGAGAGAGAATGGAATGGAATGGAATGGAATGGAATGGAATAGAATAGAATAGAATAGAATAGAATAGAATAGAATTCTTTATTGGCCAAGTGTGATTGGAGACACAAGGAATTTGTCTTTGGTGCATATACGCTCAATGTACATAAGGAGAATAAAATATATTCATCAAGAATAAAAAGATACAACACTTAGTGATAATCAAGGTTACTAATAAGCTATCAAAAAAATAAAACAATATAAATTGAAAGATACAAGTAACATAGTTATAGTCATAAGTGGGAAGAGATGGTGTGATCAGGTACAGCTAGCTGATTTAGTTTAGTTAGAAAAAATTCCGGAATGATGGTATTGAATGCTGAGCTGAAGAGGACCCTTGCATAGGTCTTTGGAGAGTCAGGATGTTGTAGGATGTAGTGCAGAGTCATATTAATACCATCATCCGTCGATCTATTTGCTCGATAGACAAATTACAAGGGGTCTAACGGTGGATTCGTGATGATTCTCAGGTGGCCGAGCACTAGTCTTTCAAAGGTCTTCATAACTACAGATGTTAGAGCAACCGGGCTGTAGTCGTTTCAGTAGAGAGAGATTTCCCTGTGACACTGTATGAAAGTAGATGTTGGTCTTTGAAGAAGCAGAATGGGAAGGGTTAATGATGCTTTTGAACTTGGACTGAAGAAGACTCATGAGAATAATGTAGGCAGCAAAAAAAAAAAGAATCATCAAACAGTCCAATCCAGTGTTCTAACTTGAGGCACAATGACCAAACTCAGATTATCCTGCTTTAGATATATCATGTGAAGAGCTAACTCTCATAGATGCTGTAAAAAGTAGCACAAAAGAAGAAGCAGGTGACCAGCAGTAAGTTGAATGGACTCAGGTACAGTGGTGATGAAAGACCTAAAATAAACTAGGGGCAGATAATCATGCATAAAATCTATGTGATCACTAGATGTTGAAAATGATTTGATGACACATAACCAAATAGAAAAAATGATGGAAGAGTAGAATCAATTTTGCTGCGTTGGTCAATGACTGCTACTAAATTTGGTGTTTGTTTATTTTTACATAATGGCTATCATCATCTGTTTCGTTTCAGGAAGAATAAAGAAAGATCCCTTTCCTGTGTAATATGCTACCCAGGTAAATCCAACAATTAATCATTTTACTGGGATTAGAAATAACAGGTTCTGTCTAATGGGTTATTAATACAGCAGATGCATTCCAGTAACAATGCGACACTGGGATGTTACAGAGAACCTCAGGGACAACAATTCCATGTTCTTCTCTGTGGTTGTTTTAGCAGTATAATAGGAAGAGGACAAGAGCATATGCAGCACCAGAAGCCTATTCTGCCTCATTCTGTTTTGCCTTCTGAGAGGGAGGGGGTGAGGGGGGGATTACAGCAGGTTCATAAGTGATCCAGGCACTAAAGGCTCCCTTTCAGACAGCTGAGCCTTCTTGGCTCTCATTATCTTCTAATTGGACAGGACAGCAGACTACCCTTATCTGTCATCTCTCTTCAGGTGGATAAGAATCATGAACAGAATATCCTTATTTGCTGCCTGGCTTTCCTGTGGTGAAGTCCAGCACGTGGATACTCCTCCAGAGAAACTTTGGTGCAGTGCTTCCTCTGGCAGCCATCCCAAAAAACCAAGAAATTAGCCAGATTTTTCCACTCCAAGTTTACAGTTTTTACTTCCTTCCCATACAAGGCTCCATACTTACAGTATATAAGTAATCATTATATATGATTATGTATGCAATATGTTGGTGATAGGTGATGTAGGTAGGTAGGTAGGTAGGTAGGTAGGTAGGTAGGTAGGTAGGTAGGTAGATAGATAGATAGATAGATAGATAGATAGATAGATAGATAGATAGATAGATAGATAGATAGATAGATAGATAGATAGATAGATAGATAGATAGATAGATAGACAGACATCTCCCAGTAGAAGTGTCTATTATATTGGTAGCTAAAGCTATGGCAAATTCCCTAGCCCTGATTTTGCACAAAGAATTACTCTATTCCTCTGTATACGTAGACATATAGACATTCCTCTGTTTCAAATGCCATATGTGTGGTGTGTGTTTCCTTCTCTAAATAGAAACTAAGAGCAAATCAATATTGCAGAGAGAGGGGGGGGGGGTAATACTTCAAACCAGCGAAAGAGTTTATTGATTTGATTTGATTGGCCACCCATCACAGCAATGGACTTTTGGGAGTTAACAATCTTAAAATAAATTAAAAACAAATTCTCATCAGGGATACAAATTTTAAGTACAGCATCTGAGAAAATATTATTATTGATGTTTGTTAATAGAATCAAGAAATAGGACCCTTTGCACCCACAGGGTCCCAGGCCTGGGCACAGAGACACATCTTCAATGCTTTCCAAAAGTCAGCTGGGTCATGTCCTCCTAATCTCTGGAGAGAGAATATTCCATACATGAGGAGCTACAACAGAAAAGTCATGTCTCTTGAGCCCCACCAGCTGGCATTCCTTGGCCAGTGGGACCTGGAGCAAGTCTATCCTGCTGGGCCTCATTAGACCGATAGGAACAACTGGAAAAAAGACAGTTCCTCAGGTACTGAGAAAAACCTTTAAAGATGACAACCGGCAACTTGAATTCCACTGAGAAGCACACTAGCCACACAAGCAGTTCATGTAGTAGTGGTGTTACATGCGCAAGTAACTAACAACATTTACTACAGAATTCGCAGCAGTTGAAGCTTCTGAATATTCTTCAAAGGCAACATCACATAGAGTGCATTGCAGTAGTCCAGATGGGAGCTCACAACGGCATGAATGACACAGTGAGCAAGGTCCAAGAATGGTCACAACAGGAGCACTACCCAAAAGTGTGCAAAGGTCCTCCTGGCCACATCTACCACCTGCTCTCCTTGTAAAAGCCATGAGTCCAAGAGGATCTCTCCCTCCCATTATGGAGCAGTTGTGTCTGAAACAGTACCATCTCATTTCAGAAATCAGGGTGGAAAATTTCAAGGTCCAGAAGGTTCAACTGCCCAGAGCCATTTAGACTCGCTTGGGTTGGCCAGCTAGCTGCAAAAGTTGATAAGAGTTAGCAGAGATGGCACAATCAACTGCTTTGATTAAAGAAAAGAACACAATTAATATTGTTTCTGCTTGGAAACCACTTTGGACTTTGTGCTTGAGGTAGAAAAAAATGAAAATTTTGATTTTGTGTTTTGCTATTTAGATAGGTCTATTATTACAAAAATGGCTTTTTTATAATCTATTATAAAAATAGATTATTATATAAAAGTAAAAAGTTGGGATATTATGTTACTGTCTTATTCTACTAATCAAAAGGAGTCAGAAGTCAATGTTTTTCTTCTTCTTTTCCATCTTACTTTTTTTTTCTCTTCCCCCATTCCTCCCTTATTCTCCCCTTATTTTCATTTTCCTTTGTATTACTATATTTTACACTAGCCATTCCTGGCCACACGTTGCTGTGGCCCAGCCTGGTTAAATGGTCAACCAATCGGTGTTGCACGCACAAACCCATACACACAACCACCATATAACCCCCAACCTACCTACCTACTGTATTTTTCCCTCTCTATCCTTCTACCTACCTACCTACCTACCTACCTATCTACCTACCTACCTACTGTATTTCTCCCTCTCTCTATCCACCTACCTACCTACCTACCTACTTACCTACCATATTTCTCCCTCTCTATCCCTCTACCTACCTACCTACCTACTGTATTTCTCCCTCTCCCTCTCCCTCTCCCTCTACCTACCCGCATACCTACCTACCTACTGTATTTCTCCCTCTCTCTATCCCTCTACCTACCTACCTACCTACCTACCTACCTACTGTATTTCTCCCCCCCTCTCTATCCCTCTACCTACCTACCTACTGTATTTCTCCCTCTCTCTAACCCTCTACCTACCTACCTACCTACCTACTGTATTTCTCCCTCAGAGTATTTTATGTCATAAAGGATTACATAATACCTGTGACCCACTGCTCTCTCTGTATCCATCTACCTACCTTTTTTACAATTTTTTTACATTTCCATTGCATGTACCTGGCACAGGTGTGACATCTATACAATCTATATATATATATCATTGGTGTTTTATTTCAAAGGAACATTGTGTGAAAATTTGGAAGCGATCGGTGCAGTACTTTCGGAGATTAGCGGTTTTGAACAAACTCTTGTTACATTTTTATTTATATAGATTTTGATAAACTAATAAAATATTTGAACCTGGACTTTCTTAGGCTGAGTTACTCTTTCAGGTAATTATGCCAGATGGAGCCTCAACAAGACTGGATCCAACAAATCTGAGCAAATCTCACTGGCCATGGTGGGGCATGGTGGGCAGAGCTAGTCAGTGGTCGATTTTACTGGTTCTCTGAACTGTGCAAAATCAGAACAATCAGTTTGCCTGAACCGGTCCAAACGGGCTGAATCCCATCCCTGCCCATGCTGCCCTCCCATTCCAAATGGCCACTGAGCTTGAATATGCTACAAATTTTCTGGAACAATCCTAAGCTGTCTCTGGAACCTAACTGGGTCCATCAGTCACCTTGGGTGGACTGATCAAATAGGTCCAGCCTCCCTATGGTGAGAGGGTGATGCCAGAGATCTGGAGATTCCAGACAACTGGAGAGTCATTAGGGAGTTATCTGACCATGACAGGAGAAAAACCGAATCTCTCCAAATTCAGAACATTGTCTCATTTCTCTTCTTCTACTACTTTTTTTTTCTACTGCTTCAACTGAAAAACCCTGTCAAGTGTATGACCATTATTACACATTAGGCCCTTGATGAACTGGGACAGGCCCATGGCTGTCATGGTGGCCATGAACTACCAAGCTACCCAGACCAGGGAAGGAAGGCAAGTCGAAATACTCAAGGCCATAAGCCTAGGGAACTCCACCATTAACCCAGCAATGGAGTGAAGGAGTTAGGCAAGGAGGTTGCTAGACAGCAGAGAGGCTGGTAGAATAGCAACTTCCAAGTGATCCCTAGAGCCAAATGTGATAAATTCTTCATTTGGCCAATTTGCAATGAACTTTTGAATGCAAACTTTTTTGTTATGTAATTGTGAATCTGCACACACACATCACTCCTTTATTGTTAACTGAAGCCATGAACTCTCCACGAGATTTATTTTAAGGATCTGGAGCATTCCTTGAGTAAATTTGAATATTCTTGAGTTGAATGTAAGCAGACAGACATCCCCTACCTTGCCTACCTAGCAGAAGGTGACTATAACATGACCTGCAGGAATAGTGATGTTTATGCAATGTCATGTGAAACTTCTTTACAGGCTGTCTTGTTTCTCTTCTTTTTTTGCACGAACTTATTTCAAGCGTGAAGAATTGAGCCTGAAATTCCAGGACAAACCAGGCGAAGGTTTTCAGAGCTTGCATCTATTCCTGTCATTTTGAACCATTGCTGCGGTCTAGCGATAGCCGGCTTCTGACAGATGCACCACATTACATCATCCACAAACAACAACTGTTGCTTCATTCCCAGGGAGAGACAATCTGCCCTATAAAGGGACACATACAAAAATTTGTATCCACCACTGAAATAAATTGAGCATTTCAATTGCAAAAACAGAGAGAGAGAGAGATATTTGCTTCTGGGGAATAAACCAATCTTTGTGGTCGCAATCAGAGTATCCACCCATGAGTAAATTGTGTTATTTTGATGGGGCCTGCTGAGCAGCAATTGGTTATATTATTGTGCCTCAGTATCTCAAATTTGGGGATTCTCCTTCAGGTTTGTGGTAGAACATAGCCGTAGCATATTTGGCTCATAATGGAGAGCTAATATTGGTTTCACTGAACAACAATCATAAAGAAGGGCTGACACCCACTTGTAGCTCTGTCTAAAATTCTACTTATTTCTGTAGCATTTTGATCCCCAGGGAACTGACCTGTTGAGAATAATGCCAGGCTTCTGTTTATCTGCTTTTTCCTTTTGGCAGCTGTGCTGGTAATAACTGTCTGCTTTTATTAATATTGTTTTTATCTTGTGTTCTAACAGCTGCACCACCCAGGTGAAATGAAAGACATTTATTTTTGTCTCTAACACTTCTATGAGAAGTGGGGAGGGTGGGGAGAATCAATGTGCTGGACTCATTTGCTGAATAACTTCTCTCTCTCTCTCTCTCTCTCTCTCTCTCTCTCTCTCTCTCTCTCTCTCTCTCTCTCTCTCTCTCTCTCTCTCTCTCTCTGTGGGAAAAATGACCCTGAAGGGCCAGCCTTCTCACCTGGCATGTGCAAAAGCTAATTACTAATTACTCCCCGTCTGATGTGGAATCGAGAGGCTGAGTGTGTGGTGGCCTGTAAATTCTCTCAGCTGTAATGCGATCAGCAGAGATGCTTCCGATTATGGATCAGCTTCTCTGGATAAGAATATTCCTTCTACAAAACGGATCTACATTTTCATAAAAAGTGACAGAAATGGCCCATAGTGGGCTGACGGAGAGTGCGATAGCGAGGCATGGTTTTCATGTCAACAAACTATCTTTCTGTTTTCCCTGTTTGGTAGCACACCATTCCAGCACAAATCTTTTCTATGTCAGAACTGGAATTTGGTCAGACCATCAAAGTAAATAAAACTCTTCAGTTTGTTTTTTTTAGGGCTTGGAAATAGACATGTATCTTACGGATGATACAGTGATTCTTTCATATGCTGAAACTGGCTTATTTAGAACTTTTAAAAGATGTGCAACATTCTGCCAGGAGAAAAAAAGCATTGAATTGTTTATTGAAAAACCAAAATTCTGATCTTCCAAAGTTGATTGACTAACCCAAATTTTCTGCAATAAGTTTGCTGCTTTCCTTAGGCCCCAGCTGAGCAACCTGATGCCCCAGGATTGAACATGACCCCAGAAGCCCTTTTTTTTTTTTGCAAACCCTGCAGCTGCTAGTCTTTTCAGAAGCATCCGGAACAAGCCACAATTACATCAAATAACAATGTGTATGGTGACATCATAACGCACATTCCATTATGTAAAATTCTCTTGAAACTTAACGCAAATACATAAGTCGAAGCACTAATATAACGTTGTCATTATGCACATGGCGTCAACTGCCTCCACCTATAAGTGTTCCAATCTAAGGTTCGCAGCCAAGGGTGGGCTTCAAAGATTGCAGCAATGGCTTCCCTGCCCCGTTGCTGGGTGAGTGTAGGCGTGGCCATGATGGACATGGCCTAGTCAGCCTCCTGCACCTCCTTCATCCTCCTCAGGCTCCAGAGGCTTTCCTCGAGCCTCTGGGAGGGTGAAAACTGCTTCCCTCAGGCTCCAGTGGCCCTCTGGAGGCCTTCTGGAGGCCAGAAACAGGCCATTCCCAGACAGAACCTCCAGTAGGCCTATTTCCCTGCACTTACATGGCATGATGAATGGGCGACGTGGAGACTCCTGGGAGGGAAGGGGTGGATGGGGCCATCCAAGAGTGGGATTTGAGGGTTTGCTCAACCATGCAGAATCTTCACTAGAGGATCACCCAAACCAGTGTGAACTCCCAGCAGCCCACCCTTGTATCACAGCCCAACATCTCCAGGTAAGCTTTTGGGTTTGTTTATTTTTTGCATTACTGTCTCAAGCTGCTGAATTTCCATGCATAAACCAACTCAAAATGAAGCCAGCTTAAGAAATATTTTTCTACTTAAGGAAACTCTTCCTCCATTTTGGCCATTTCTATCCAAACTGCATTTACCATGGCTCCTTATTGGCGAATGTCCCTGTTTCTTTATCCCTCCTGGGCTGGTGATTTTTGTTTTTTTTAAAGCATCACAATTTGATCGTTCTTCCTGTAAGGGAGAAATGACAGAATTCTTGTCAGTGTCATCTGACAGGAGGGCACTGACCAATGACCAGAGGGGAGGTGACATCTCTGCCATAATGCTGAGTAACTAATTTACTGGGAAGGAGTTGCCCACAGTGAAAAGAAGACCAGGAGATAAAGTGGAGAACTCTGCTTAAGCTGGTGTAAATCTGAAAGCACAACTTTTGATGAAACCTAGCAGAAATAGGCATGAGGAATTGATTTCTCAGTGGCTATACTTTGGTAGAGGACAATGTTGTGTTTTCCTACCCTTGAGAAATAACCAGTGGTTCATACTAGCACTGTGGGAAGCTGGTCCTGCTGATGAATCTCCTGCACTAAGCACAACTTCCTTCAGTCTCCAATCTCAAGCCTGACTGTCTTTGTTTGTGCCCTCAATGTGCCTAACATCCAAAAAATTCCACAGGCATCTGAATGGAAAAGTATTTCTTTCCCAAAGTAGAGTTGCAAAGAAACTCCTTAAAGGTAAAGGTTCCCCTTGCCCATATGGGCTAGTCATTCCTGACTCTAGGGGGTAGTACTCATCTCTGTTTCAAAGCCAAAGAGCCAGTGCTGTCTGAAGACGTCTCCATGGTCATGTGGCCGACATGACTAAATGCCGAAGATGCACGGAACGCTGTTACCTTCCCACCAAAGGTGGTCCCTATTTTTCTACTTGCATTTTTACATGCTTTTGAACTGCTAGGTTGCCAGAAGCTGGGACAAGTAACGGGAACTCACTCCGTTACACAGTGCTGGGATTCAAACTGCTGAACTGCCAAACTTTCTGATTGATAAGCTCAGCGACAGCCACTGTGGCCCACAGAGTTTCTTCCCCCTAAGAAACTCCTTAATGAATGTGAAATGCTGATATGCTATTGAGGAGGAATAGAAAACAGGGAGAGACCAGATAACCGTGTCTATTGTCTTGTGTCTCTAGACACTCCCATATAACACCTCTCTTGCACGAGCTGCACTGGCTGCCTGAGGCCTTCTGGGTGCATTTCAAGGTCTTAGTGACCATCTTTAAAGTGCTCCATGGCATGGGACCTGGTTACCTGCAGGACCGCCTCCTGCCACATACCTCCACCCAACTTGTCCGCTCCCACAGAGAGGGCCTCCTTAGGGTGCCGTCCGCCGGACAATGTTGACTGGCAACTCCCAGGGGAAGAGCCTTCTCTGTGACAGGCCCAGCCCTCTGGAACGACCTACCCCCCGACCTCCATACAATCACGGACCTTCGCCTCTTCCGTCGGGCACTAAAAACATACTTCTTCCATGCGGCCGGCCTGGCATAGTTATTATTTATTATTTTTATTACTGAATGTTAGTTGGGTTTTAAATTATGTTTTAGCACGGGCCAAATTTATTTAATTCAATTTTAAATCTATTTGATTGTATATTTATATTTATATTTTTATTATTCCTGTGCACTGCCCTGAGTCCCACTTGGGAGAGAGGGCGGTATAGAAATTCGATAGATAGATAGATAGATAGATAGATAGATAGATAGATAGATAGATAGATAGATAGATAGATAGATAGATAGATAGATAGATAGATAGATAGATAGATAGATAGATAGATAGATAGATAGATAGATAAATAAATAAATAAATAAATAAATAAATAAATAAATAAATAAATAAATAAATAAATAAATAAAATGAGGAAGAGTGAAAATATTGGGTCTGGTGGGTAAAGCACTAGGGTAGAAACCAGGATACTATGAGTTCTATTCCAGTCTTAGACATGAAAGCCAAACTAGGGGACTTTGGGCTAGTCGCCCCCCTCTCTCTCAATCCAACCGATTTCACAGGATTGTTGCTGTGGGGAAATAGGAGGAGAAAGAAGTATTACATATGTTCGCCACCTTGAGTTATTTCTAAAAAATAATAAAGATGGGATTTAAAAATAGAATTGAGGACCTGGAATAGAACATGGCAGACTGGCCAGAGCCCCAACTTAAATTGTTACAATGGCCAACCTCAGGATCCAGCACTGTCTGAAGACGTCTCTGTGGTCATGTGGCCGACATGACTAAATGCTGAGGATGCACAGAACACTGTTACCTTCCCACCAAAGGTGGTCCCTATTTTTCTACTTGTATTTTTATGTGCTTTCAAACTGCTAGGTTGGCAGAAGCTGGGACAAGTAACAGGAGCTCATTCCATTACGATTCGAACTGCCAACCTTTTTGATCAACAAGCTCAGTGTCTTAGCCACTAAGCCACCGCATCATTATTCATATTGGTATATGTTAACAAAAAATATCTACAGTATGTTCACAATAAGATTCAACCAGTTGATTCCATCACTGGCCATAGGGGGTGAACATCTAGCCCCCGTGGATTGGGCACGCAACTTGGGCGTCCTCCTGGATACCCGGCTGTCTTTAGAAGATCATGTGACAGCCGTGGCCAGGGGGGCATTTTACCAGGTTCACCTGGTACGTCAGTTGCGTCCCCTATTGGACCAGGACACCCTTCGTACAGTCACTCATGCGCTCGTGACATCCCGTCTAGACTACTGTAACGCTCTCTACATGGGGCTCCCCTTGAGGTGCACCCAAAGACTACAGCTAGTTCAGAATGCAGCCGCGAGAGCAATATTGGGTACCTCTAGGTATTCCCACGTAACACCGCTCCTGCGCGAGCTGAACTGGCTGCCTGTGGTCTTTCGGGTGCGCTTCAAGGTGCTAGTTACCATCTTCAAAGCGCTCCATGGCATGGGACCTAGTTATCTGCGGGATCGCATCCTACCCCACACATCCTTTCGGCCGATTCGCTCCCACAGAGAGGGACTTCTCCGGGTGCCGTCCACTAGGCAATGCCAGCGGGTGACGCCCAGGGGAAGGGCCTTCTCTGTGGCGGGCCCGACCCTCTGGAACGACCTTCCCCCCAAACGTAGATCTATCCCGGACCTCCGCTCCTTCCGCCAGCAACTAAAAACCTACTTTTTCCAACAGGCCGGCCTGGCCTAACCTACCGTACTTAGCCTAGTTTTTTAGCAGAGAAATTCTACATTAGGCTTCGGGGATTAGTTTTTAATGGGGTAGATTTTAGCACAGGGTGTAAATTTAATATAGTTTTAAGTATTTATGTATTTATTTTGTGATATATTGTGGTTTTATATTTCCTGTTCACCGCCCCGAGTCCCTTCGGGGAGAGGGGGCGGTTAATAAGTCAAATAAATGAAATGAAATGAAGATAGAAGCTGTAGACAAGAGCTACAGAAAGCTTAGATTGTGAACTCTGGCCTTCTTCCTAGTATTTTTTTTTTCCATTTTCAAGTATATTAGATACTTTCAGAAATAAAAAATGCCAAGGCTTCAATTGAAAGCGAACATTAACAATGCCAGATTTTCAAATGTAAGAGCCCTTTGACACCTTCCTCTTCTTTTCTGCAGAGGTAACCTTATCTTGTTCATACTGGTTCCGAAAAAGGTGGAATAACAACTGCCAATGTGTCTGTTCCTCCCTCAGTAAAGCAAAGCTTTTATTTTCAGAGCGAATGTGACACTTTGGGACCTTGGCTATTTCTGAATATGAATGGGAAACATCAATGCATTTTGATCATTCTGAAGCACAGGAGATTTCTCCTGTGGGTATAGTTTCACTGAAATAAACAGAGGAATCAAACTCCATTCTTTTACAAGCTGGGATTCTAATCAATTTTGTTTAATATCATGTACACATTTTGCAGGGTGGCAAATTTATGGGCTATATTCTGCTGATGTTAATTGCTTTGGCACATTGTCTATGTGTGCACATCCTGGCAAGAGCACATTTGTCTAGAAAAATGGCCCCTTGCTTACAATGGGATTCGGAATGACCCCGTGAGGACCTTGAGACATTCCATTCAATACCCAATGCATCTTCTGCAGTCCTGAATGCGACGGGATTGGCTTAGCCAAGCATCTACAAGCATCAGTTTGGATAGCGTAAAAATGCTCAGTTCCATGAATGATCCAAAAGACGCATGGAAATGTCTTCATGTTTCGCAATAAGCTGCTTAGAAAACCAAACACAGCATTTACAGAAAAGTGGATGCTAGTGTGTGGTGGGGAGTATGAATAATAAAGTCATAGGAGAGTCATTCATTAGCATTTTTCTTGACTGGTAATCAACCATAAAAGACTTGCCTTCTCTATCTGGAATGTATGCTGACTACAATTAAAATTCACAAAGGTTTGCCAAACGCACAAACCAGTACAATCCACAAATAGAAAATGTATAATGATGCCCAGCCATGGAATGTGAGAAGGATGTTTTTTGAATCTGATTGAGTACTATGATCACTGCATTTCTGATACAAAAATTCTAGCAATGCAAAAATCACGTAGGCTGTGATGCCTGTGTGTGTCTGAGAGAGGGCGAGAAAGCATGCACGGAAATGTATAATTAGTAGCTGAGATTCGAAGAAATTGACATTCTAAGACTGCCGAGTCCCAGCTCCCCTGTTCATTTAACTCTTTCCAAAAGGTTGGACTACCTCTACTTACTTAAGAAGAACTCTGCAGCGGGTGACCCCTATCTGAGACTCCATCAATACCAAGTGGAGAAAGCCTCCCGCCGCAGCAGTGAAATCAGCTTCACATTTCTCTTAACACGTTTTGCTGGTTACAAGCAATCTGCCTGGCTGCATTTTGAAAATTAGATCATGATTTCACAGCACTTGATTAACATGATAATCCAGGAGGAGTATGAGTGAGAAGAAAGCCGAAAACTGAAGGAGACTGCGGCTGAGAAGAGAAAATACTTCCCTCCAGCAACAACATCTGTGCATGCAGTTGTTGGGGGTTTTTTCCCCCCTCTGAGGGAGGAATTAGAAAGTTTTTGGATAGCCTTCATTTTGACACAGTTCTAAAAGAGGGTAAATGAGCCGCTCCTTTTTCAATTTCCAGTCGCTTCCAGAAGGAATTAAAATGCTCATGTATTGGGGTCTATTTATTAAATTTATATGCTGCCCATTTCACTGTTGAATGACTCTGGGTAGCTTACAACATCATAAAAAATAAATGTGTCAGTGTGTATGAGAGTTCATGACTGGCAGAGACATGATAACAAGATCAGCCAATGAAGAGACATGGCAACTGGGTCAGCCAATGAGGGCTGTTTGGGAACTCAAACAGTATTTGCTTGTGTGAGCAACAAGGAGACATCAAGGAGCCTGGGTGTGGCTTAGTTCAACTGTTCTGTACTAAAGCTGCAAGTCTGTGCTGAGCTCTAAACTAGTCTGCTTCTCTGAACCCACTAAAACTGTTCTCTGTTTATGCTTGATTGCATTTACTACCACATTGGAAAACCTGCCTTTTGGTACTGTATATTTACTTCATGTGTTATAGTATATATAAAGAGAAGTTAATGAATGCCGTTGAATCAGTTACCTGTGTGTGCTTTCTTGATGTGATTGCTGCAACAAACTCTGACAAAATATAATGGAATAACAGAGTTGGAAGGACCTTGTAGGTCATCTAGACCATGGGTCTGCAAAGTTGGCTTTTTTAAGACTGGTGGACTTCTACTCCCAGAATTCCCCAGCCAGCCATGCTGGCTGGAGAATTCTGGAAGTTGAAATCCACCAGTCTTAAAAGAGCCAGCTTTGAAGACCCCTGATTTAAACCAACCCCTTGTCCAAGTAGGAGACCCTACACCATTTATTATAGGTGGCAGTCCAGTCTCTTCTTGAAAGCTTCCAGTGATGAAGCTCCCAAAACATCTGAAGGCAAGCTGCTCCATTAGTTGATTGTTCTCATTGTCAGAAAATTTCTCCTTATTTCTAGGTTGAATCTCTCCTTTATCAGTTTCCATCCATTATTTCTTGTCTGGCCTCAGGAAATAGCTTGACCCCTTCCTCTCTGTGGCAGCCCCTCAAATATTGGAACACTCTTATCATGTCTCTCTTGATCCTTCTCTTCACTAGACTAGCCATGCCAAGTACTTGCAACAACAAAAAGTACATATATGTTTTTGCTTTAAAACATTGAAGCATTGAAAACATTAAACAGTTGTTTTGTTAGACAAAAGTATCCCAGTTCTGTATTGCCTATCTACGTAATGTCTTCGTTCTTTATTTTCACCTTTGCATTTCTTTTCTAGTTGTGTGTGTGTGTGTGTTGCAGTATAGCAGCTTTTAAGTTCATCCTCCCTGCCTCCTCAAAGTCCTCTTTTTCTTGAATTGATGGGTAAATTTCAGTTGGGGCTATTGAATGTAAGTGGCTTTCCCACTCACTCTCCCACCCACTTCTCTGCGGACAAAGTTCTTCCCACCATCTTTTAGTTCTGCCTCAGGGTGTCCTGTCCATTGGCTGACTGCTCCAAGACTTATAGGTCCTTTTATCTGGGACTAGCATTGAGTTGGCTTCCTTCCTTCCTTCCTTCTTCCCTCCCTCCCTCCCTCCCTCCCTCCCTCCCTCCATCTTAAATACATAATTCTGGGTAGCAAACAATACCCAGAAAAATATAAATATAGTATAAAATATTATAATATTATAATATAATATAAAAATCCATTACCAGTTAAAACCCTCTGTGAGTGAAATGGGCAGTTTCTAAATTTGATATATAAATAAACAAATTAATACAATACAAGGAAAAAATGAATAAATAACTTAGGATCTGCATAACAATTCTATAACATGTTGGTTTGGAAGCTTTTATTTCCTCTTTTCCTGCAGTCTTCATGGCCCATTTCATTGTTGTTGCACCCACATGCACATTGGGTTTCTTGCCATGGACACTCTCTTGAAGAAGAAGCTGGGGTTGTTATTCTCATCTCAGGTAGCAATGAACATCTGTAGTGAAGGAAAACCTCCCACTTCATTCCAAGCTCTGAGTTTAACCTTCTACGTCATTCCAGCCTGAAGCTTGCAAAATCATTGGGTTGAAGCAGGGGTGAAATTTGATGGCATCAGACTGGATTGGGTGAACCAGTAGGGATGATTTGAAATGGTCAAACCACCCTGGTTGGCCCTGCCCACTCAGCTGCTCACCGCTCACCCCTTCCAGCCATTTGCTCACCCCTTCTGGCTGCCACCCTGTTACCCACCCCCCGCTAATTGCCTCACCAGTCTTCTCACCCGCTCAGTTCACCAAAGGTAAGCAATGCATGCCACCTGCTCGCCCTTCGCCTTGAGACGAGGGCTGGGGGCCAGGAATGTGCCATTCCCCAAGGCCCCGGAGCCACCGCACACCTCGACCAGGTCAGGGAATGCACCATTCCCTGGCTCTGGCCTTGCCCTGCCGGCCCACTGCCTGTTCTCCCTTCACATGGGAAGCATCCTTACCTTCCTCCCATGGCTGGCTGCCAGGGAAGGCAAGCCAGAGCTGAGGCAAGCAGAGCTGAGCCAGCCACTGGGCTTTGCATCAGCCCACAACTTGCCCCCCTTGTCATGAGATGTCTGCAGCTGCAGCCTCTTTTTTTTTGGTGCACCTGGAGCCACTTCTTGGGCCAAAAGATGCGGCAACTGCAAGCTTCTTGCACTGAAAATTACCAGAGCCACTCCCCTTCTTGAACCCACCAACACTTTGTTCCATGCACTGGCCGCACACATGCACACCGTTGCCTTCTGCTGCTGGGCCAGAGGGAGTTCCCTGGGCTTGTCTTCTCTAGCCACAGGAGGAAGGTAAGGATGCAAAGTGTGGCAAAGAGAGAGTGGGAGGTCTTTGACAGATTAGGCCAGGCCTGGGCAGAAAATAGGTAGAATAGAAATTCAAATTTTTTTCCTACTGGGTTCTGTGGGCGTGGCCTGGTTGGGAGAGGGGGTCATGTGACTGAGCAGCATGGGCATGAGTGATGCTGAGTTGGCCAACCCCACTCAGTCTCAAGACCCCACCACTACTACGCCCACAAAACTGGTAGGGGAAAAAACTGAATTTCACCACTGGGCTGAAGGCTACAACCCCATAAGTTTCAGAGGATCTGGTCTATGCAAAACTACTGCTGGTTCTCAAACCCCAGAAACATCCTGTTTCGGGACCTCTTGCTGCCAAGTCGTGGTGCAAACGCTACAGATGGCATGCCTATAAACACAGCCCATGCTTTCAGCTGCCTCCCTGGCCACCTAATTTGAAAACGCCCCCAAAGGCAAAGTACCATCTGCAGGAAAACTTTCCTCTTAATCCCAATTTAACTGCAGTAAACCAACAGCTGAAGAGAGGTTTGACGTTTTATTGATCTGCGATCACAGGGTACTCCCTTAGAGCAGAAGACAAAAGTTTGCAAAATTTGACAAAGGCAGCTTGTTTCATCTTCTCGGATGCCCTGTGCTCCTTAGTGCTTATTTGCTTCCCTGCCAGCATTTTGCTTTCTGCATCTTACAAGCAATTACAATTGCTTCTAGCTTGCTCTATTGTTCATCCTAAAATATGGCTTTGGATACATTTGCTAATGCTTGGTGATGTTGGAGTCCTGAGCATTATTATCTTCCTTTGAAATTTAATTGAAATGTTAGAAACTGGGGAGGCTGAAAACCATTGGAGGGCTAAAACTAAGGGAGAATTGCCTTGCTTCCTCATTTCCTTTTTTAAAGAAAGTATTATTGATTTTTATCATATTGGATGAGAAGAAACAAAACAAAAAAAAGGATTATGTAAAATGATGCAGGAGAAACAACATGCATGCTTAAACAGCAGCAGAGATAATTCCATGGAGATAATTAAAATCCCAGCTCAGAGGATCAGAAAGATTTAAGTTTTACATGCTTTAGTAAGTCTGTTAAAAATAATTAAGATATAGACAATTTCTTAACATGTGAAATGAATCAGCATGATTTTTCAGTGAAGGAATCTAACCAAGTAAGATTTGGTAAGGTTGTTGCATTAACTTGGCAAATTATATCAAAATGTTCCTTTATGTTATCCTCACAAAAACAGCCCTGTGAAATAGGTTATACTGAGTGAGCAACTGGTTCAAAGTTACTCGGCGAGATTCATTATCAAGTGGAGACTTGAATCTGGCTTTTCCCACTCTAGTCTGGCACAATCTTACTCATATCTATTGTTTTTCCTCTCTTATGTGTGAGCTGCTATTACTGGGTTTACACAAGCTTTGAAAATGATTGAGAAAAAATACTTTAAATCTCAAGAAAAGCACACACATTGTTGTTTTTCTCAGTCTCACATGGAAATCTAGAATAGATATAGATATATAGATATAGATATAGGTATAGGTATAGATATAGATATAGATATAGATATAGATATAGATATAGATATAGATATAGATATAGATATAGATATAGATATAGATATAGATAGATAGATTTATTTATTTATTATTCACATTTGTAACCCGCAACCATCTCACCACAAAGGGACTCGGGGTGGCGAACAGAGATTTAAAATAAATATACATAAATACAAAATATTATTAAATAACAACTAAATTAAATCAATACCCTGCTTAAAATAAATTTAAATTTAAAAGCCCATAAATTAAAATTTTGATTTGTAATAAAAACAATGGGTGTGGAGTAGATCATGCTACGCCGGCCAGGTGAAAATAGTATAAAATAAATATAGATATAGATATAGATATAGATATAGATATAGATATAGATATAGATATAGATATAGATATAGATATAGATATAGATATAGATATAGATATAGATATAGATATAGACTTGTGTCACAACACCCTGTTAAGCCCCAATTAAGGGAGGAAGCACACTGCTCTCCTTTTCTGCCTTTTGGCTCATCACCAGAGACCATCTAGACAAAAAGCTATGAGTTCCGTTGTGTAATTTTTTTTATATGTGTGTTACGTTTTTGAGCTGATCAATAAATAAGTCAGGGAGACTAGTATAGATCTATTTTGAGCTTTTGAGCTCTCATCAGCTAGTCATACCCTTACTGGGATTTGAACCCAGTAAGGGTATGGCTAGCTGATGAGAGCCAAAAAGCTCAAAATAGATCTATACTAGTCTCCCTGACTTATTTATTGATCAGCTCAAAAATGTAACACACACACACACACACACACACATATATACCGTATTTATTCGAGTATAACGCGCACACGTGTATAACGCGCACCCCCTAATTTTCGATTTAAAATCGGTATAAAATTTTGTTTCACTTTTTCTCGGCTCAGACCGAGAAAAACGTTGTTGAACACGTGCGGCCATGATAAAAATCGTTTATAACGCGCACCCTCGTTTATAACGCGCACCCTCGTTTATAACGCGCACCCAAACTTTGAGTTCTTTTTTTGGTAGAAAATTTTGCGCGTTATACTTGAATAAATACGGTATATGTTTTCTGAGGTTTTCGCGGGTGTTTCTATGTAGGTCTTTGGTTGTTCGGGTTTGTATATATATATATATAGTCCTAATCTACAAAAAACCCAATGGCTCCCTAGGATACACCATCTACCGGAAAAAAACACACACAAACCGCTACCTAAACGCACAATCACATCACCACCCTGCACAGATCAACTCTGTAGCCAAGACCCTCATCTCCAGAACCAAACGCCTAGCTGACAAAGACCACCTGAAAAATGAATTACAAACCCTCACAAAGATATTAATCTCTAATGGTTTCCAAAGAAACACAATCACCAAACTAATCCAAAAGCAGACACCCCCCAAGATCCAAAACACAGAACAAGACAATGGCATCGCTCTCCTCCCCTATATTAAAGGTACCACTGATAAAATCAGCAAAATTCTCCACAAACACAATATAAAGACATCCTTCGACACTAACCAAAAAATTGCCAACATTTTAAGGAACCCCAAAGACAAAATCCAGCTAGAAAACCAAGGAGTCTATGAAATACCATGCAAAGTCTGCTCGTCCACATACATTGGACAAACTAATAGGAGAATTAGTGCACGTATCTCAGAGCATAAGAATTCTGTTAAAAGACAAGTAAATACTTCCTCCCTCTTCCAGCACTTCCAAGCAACAGGTCATCAAATTGACTTTGAAAAAACCAAATTGCTCTCCAGGACTGAACACTCCAACAGGAGAATGATTATGGAAGCTATTGAAATAGAAAAACATCCCCAAAATATGAACAGACGCGATGATGCCTCCCGCCTGCCAGACATCTGGAAACCAGCTCTGGCCACTAAACGAGTCCCGGCCACTAAACAAACCCTGGCCACTAAACGAGTCCCAGCCACTAAACAAGTCCCGGCCACAAACACTGACACCATCATCAATCACTCTCAACAAACTCCAGCTACCAATCAGGATGTGGCAAATCAGCCAACCAATCGGTTTAAAAGTAGCAGAGCCAACATTCCAACCCCTCCCACCTCCACTTACAGAAAAACTGCCATTTCAAATGCAGTTCATTTGCAAAAGGCAGAAGCCAAAGCCTGATGATGATGGGGGTGATCCCATCGAAACGTTGCAAAAACACCTTTAATTTTACACGGGAAAAGACCCGAATAAACCAAAATCTACATATATATATCTATTATATATATATTATTATTAATCATCCCTTAAAGAAATTTAATATATATATATATATATATATATGAATAGCAATTGTGTTTGCATGAAGTCCAAAACATTTCTAACTGTTTTGGAAAAGCACAGAACTAATAATTACATAACAATAGGTTTTAATGGCACTCAACTCTTTGTTCCTGTACAAACTATATTAGGACTATTTATTTTTATACCACTATGTATTGTCAACCATTACATTTATGTAATAATGTTCCCTGAAATAATATAGTATAATTTATATCTAAATGAAATAGTTGGAGTATCATGGGAAGTCTTTATGGATCTCAAGAGGCCCTGAAAGTAATTGTCTCTTCATTAAATCCGGAGAAATGTTTTGTTTGCAAATGTTCCTTCTGCGGCTATTCAAGGGGTTACAATCCCTTCCTTCAGTAATTGCTACTCCAGGGGAAAATCTCTCCTCCAACACATCCATGGGTTGAATGAGCAGTGGCAAAAGTTAAGATGAAAAGTTAAATACTGATGTTCCCAGATTACCTGAGATTAATTTGTTGGAGAAAAAAGGTATGTCCTTTAGTCCAGGAGAAAAGGAAGAGGGACAATGCTATTCCATGTAACCCAACAACCAAATCTTAGCTAGGATTTTGACTCTCTGTACTAGGAAACTATTACAATGTCTCAGTAGCTCAGATGTTGAGATTGTCGATCAGAAAGGTCAGCAGTTCAGTGGTTTGAATCCCTAGCGCCACATAATGGAGTGAGCTACCGTTACTTGTCCCATCTTCTGCCAACCTAGCAGTTCAAAAGCATGTAAAAATGCAAGTAGAAAAATAGGAACCACCTTTGTTGGGAAGATAACAATGTTCCATGTGCCTTCAGTGTTTAGTCATGCTGGCCACATGACCATGGAGAGGTCTTCGGACAGCGCTGGCTCTTTGGCTTTGAAACGGAGATGAGCACTGCCCTCTAGAGTCAGGAACGACTAGCACATATGTGCAAGGGAAATCTTTACCTTTAATAGGAAGCTACCTTACTGATTACAATATAAGGTTTTCATCAGCTTTATTATGGTAGTAGGAGCCTCTTCTGAACAGAAGCAACATCTAGCTGAACTTTAGTTGATCTTTGGTAGATGTATTTTAAAAAAAATCATTGACATATTCTTTTGGATACGCTCTAATTTAATTTTTCAACTGGAAGAGAAACTTAAGAAGGGGGACTGTTACACCTTAGAGGTTAAAATAATGATTATACCTGACAAGAAAATAATTTGTTGCAAGTACCTTTAGTCTTGTGCAAATTTATTAATGAGCTTCATTTTTCCTTCCTGACACGTTTCCCTGTAAAGAATATGAATGCATGCCTGTAATTTAAGTAGGTTCTCATTCCTTTCATATGCACTATGGAATGTGCCTCTTTTAATCTGAATGCTGGAAAAATATGCATTAATAAAAAGTTAGTGGAAAGCAAGAACTATTGCTTCATTTAGAATAATTTTAACCTCTGTATATTGAAGAAGAGTTGAACTAAAACTTAGGGCTGACACATTTTTTTAAAATGTTGTCCATATTTGCAATTGCCTTCTCAAGCTACATTTTGCCCAAAATGTGTGCATATGTGCGTGCGTGATTGTGCACGTATGTGCCCCTTGCACTTTTCTTGGCCAAGTTTTTCAAAAGTGGTTTGCCATTACCTATTTCCTAGGGCTGTGAGAGAATGACTAGCCCAAGGTCATCCACCTGATCTAGGCAGAATTAGAATTCAAAATCTCCTTCTTTCTAGGCCAACGGTGTCAAACTGGCGGCCAGCTGGCCGGATGCATCACATGCAGCCATGCCTACCTGTTGTGGCCCAGCCGGCTCCAGATGAGCTGCTGATGGACTCTTCTAGTGAGGAGTCCTATGAGTCTGCTCTAGAGGAGGAGGCCGAGAGTGAGAGAGCAGAGAGCCCGGCTAGGCATCAGAAGGCACCTGGGGCTTGGTGTAGTGGGGAGGAGGAAACCCAGTTTGTCCCTGATGTCAGGCTAAGAAGGATCGAGAGGAGGCAACGGCAATGAGCAGAAAGACGCAACCGGAGGAGATAATGAGTATCAGCTACCTAATTGACCAGCCCCTCCCAAGAGGCTTTAAAAGAAATCCTCTGTGAAGAGTAGATTTGCGGGAAACAACGTATCATCAGAAGAATCAAAGCTTTCGTGCATGTCAAGTTCTTTTGTTAAGAATCTTCAGGCCTAGTCAAGGTCAATCCAGGCAAGCTGCCAAGTATCAGTCAGTTTGTCTTGTGAAGGAGGGAGTCAGAACACTACCCCACCTCTGCAAAGAAAAAGAAAAATATAACGAAACATAATAGGACAGCAACATGATGCCGCAAGTTTCACACCCATGTACTAGACCAGTGATGGCGAACCTATGGCACGAATGCCACAGGTGGCACGCGGAGCCATTTCTTCGGGCAGGGGTCTGCAAAGTCAGCTCTTTTAAGACTGATGGACTTCAACTCCCAGAATTCCCCAGCCAATCTTTAAGTCCACCAGTCTTAAAAGAGCTGACTTTGCAGACCTCTGTCTTAGGGCACGCGAGGCATTGCCCTGTCAGCTCCAGCGTGCATGTGTGCTCTGGCCAGCTGATTTAGGCCTTCTTTTGAGGCCGTTTTTCGCTCTCTGGAGGCTTCAGGGAAGCTCCTGAAGCCTCTGAGGTGGGGGGAGGCTGATATCACCCTCCCCAGGCTCCTAGAAAGCCTCTGGAGCCTGGGGAGGGTTAAAAAAGCGTGCCAAAAGCAGGGGGTCACGCACATAGCATTATGGGTGTGGCACGCCCACATACGACCCCCCTGCTCTCCCCCTGCTTTTGGCACCCGAGCCAAAAAAGGTTAGCCATCACTGTACTAGACTATTGCCTTAACCACTACACTGCTCTTCTTGTGCAGAATACAACTGTAGTATTTTTAAACACTGTAGTTCTTATGAAAGCTATTTTTTAAAAAAACAATTATGGGACAGGAATTCCTCTTCTTTTTCTTTATAGTGGTAGTGCTAGAATAGAAAAAGATCAGGTTTAGAATCTAACTGTTCTGACCTAGGCTTCCCCAAAAACCACAAGGCAGAGTCCTGGTCCCGACAAAACCTCTTTTATTAAACAAATGTGAATGCCTCTCATTCACATTCAGCAAGGCCTGGCAAATAGTCTTTCAAAGGAATATTTGTGACTACAGACTTTATCTATCTTGGAAACCTGCCATGTAAATACGGAAAGATTAGGCACAGAGTCTCTGAGATTCACAGACAGATGTTCACACTCCTGAAACAAATCTAATGACTGACCAAATGAATAGTTTCCTGCATAAACCCACTCCCCCTTTCTTTCCTCTTTTATTTCCTATGGGAAGGGCCAATCACCATCCACTTGTGACTTTACTCCCAAGTCTACCCTGATTTCTGAGTTGTTCTTTTCTTCTGGCAGCTCTGCCCATGTGCACACTGGGAACAGGCTCTAGCTATTCCTATGCCTCACTGCTGTCTAGCTCCATAGGTACCTGATCACTGCCAGACAGCCTTGGCCCTGTCTCTGCCTCTGATGCAGAGCCCTCTTCTGAGCCTTCCCCAGCCTCCAGGACTGGCCCATGCTCCTCCCCAACCTCCTCACTGTCCAACTCTGCTGCCAGTTCCACTGGCTGCTGGCAGGCCACAGCACTAACACTGCTATAAAAGCTGCTTAACTCCTCTATCTTTAGACCTTGGTTTGAGACCTGTTCTGTCCCCCGCCCTATGAATAGACCAGAACTGTTTGCCACTGTTCAATTACTGAGATAATGAATTATTTGGCTGAGAGCCCAGACAACTCACGTTAGCTCTGCAGTGACCTTTCACACAGATATTCCCAAAGGAATAGGCATGGCTAGAATGCATAGAGTCCAAACGAACACGGCTAGAATACCCAGACAGACTTTCTTGACTACTAATTCCAAATGGTTGTTTCCTACAAATGTCCCCTCCCAATGCCCCACCTATAAGCTCTCTTGGGCGGGGCCAATCAACAACCACCTGGTTCTTAATCATCTCCCATGAGCCTGCCTACGACGTAATTGCTGCCTCTGCCTCTCAGCTTTGCTCACTCTTGCATCATGGACAAAGTCTTTGATCCTCCTCACTGCTCCATGACCCAGGCGCCTCCTGGTGGCCAACCAGCCTCTCTGATTCCTGCTCTGACTGAGCACTCCCCAAGGTCTCCCTCATTTTCCAGAGCAGACTCATATGGTTCCTTGCTCTCCAAGTCCATCATCAGCTCAGCTGGATCCGGCTGGGCCACAACAGAGACCACAAGCACCTTACAGCTCAAAAGCAAATAAGGAAGTCAGAATAAATATGCATAATGGATGGCCTAGTTACCCTGCATAATGGGGGCACTAGGCCATCTATTCCAAGCTCTCTCCAATCTTCCTATGCTTGCCTCCTTTAAATATATGTGTGTGTGTGTGTGTGTGTGTGTGTGTGTAATTTTTTTCACAACATCCTGTTAAGGGTCCCATTAAGGGAGGAGACATACTGTTTCCTTTCCTGCCTTTCGGCTCATCACCAAAGACCATCTAGACAGAAAGCCAAGAGTTCCGTTGTGTAAACTTTTTAGATATGTGTGTTACTTTTATGAGCTAATTTATTTATTGATCAGCTCATAAAACTAACATATTTATGTATGTATGTATGTATGTATGTATGTATGTATGTATGTATGTATGTATGTATGTATCTTCTTTTGCCATTTTAGATAGCATCTGGATGTACATTTCCAGTCTTGTACAAAATTCTGCCCCCATGGAACAAATGTGAACGTAAACTTTGTGGTTCAATACAAAAGAGGAAGAGTCACCAACTTTGGCTCTGCCAAATATGCATTAAAATAGCCTTTTCTGATTGGGTTATGCACAGACTTCTGAATTGATTCTAGTTCAGACTGCAATACAAAATACCAGTCCCTTGTGAAAAAGATTAAGGAAATTAAAGTACCTCTACTGATAATTTTCTATTCTTGTCATCTTTCTTTTGCCTCGGGTATAGTGTTTTTCGGTATGTCTATCCTATATGTTTGATTGCCAAATTGAACAATTTGTACATTGTTTTGTGTACATTTGGATGTACATTTCCAGTCTCGTACAACATTCTGCTCCCATGGAACAAATGTGAACGTAAACTTTACAGAATACAAAAGAGCAATTGAACAATTTGTACATTGTTTTGTGTGCTAAATGTAGGTTGCTTCTAAGTATCTTTCTGAATGCAGACTCCTGGGCCTTCTTTTATTCTACCCAAAGGGAAAGAGTGGGAGGGAATGTAGGCAGAAGACGTTGATTTAAAACAAGGGTTTTGAAGAACAGATGAAACAAACTTTGGCTTAGGGTCAAAACTCTTAAGTATATTGGCTTTAGCTCTACAGTGCTTGGATGAAGCTGCATGAGCCAGGCATAGCCATTCTCATATTGATGCAGGAATAAAAATAAACACACCGTTGGAGCTTTACATTCTTCTTAGCAGAATAAATTGAACGGGTCATCTCTCAGAAGTCCTAAGCCCACAGGCATTCACAGGAGCACAGACAAATAATGAAACACCATGCTTTGTGAGTTTGTGTCACAGACTCAGATATTTATATATTTACCATATTTTTTGGAGTATAAGACGCACCGGAGTATAAGACGCACCCAGGTTTTGAAGAGGCAATTTTTTTTAAAAAAAGTAGGTAGGTAGAGCGATAGAGAGGGAGAGAAAGAGAGAGAAATACAGTAGGTAGGTAGGGAGAGAGAGAATAGTTAGGTAGGTAGGTAGAGGGAGAGAGAGGGAGAGAAAGAGAGAGAAATACAGTAGGTAGGGAGGGAGGGGGAGAGAGTAGTTAGGTAGGTAGGTAGGTAGAGGGATAGAGAGGGAGACAAAGAGAGAGAAATACAGTAAGGAGAGAGGGAGAGAGAGTAGTTAGGTAGGTAGGTAGGTAGATAAAGGGATAGAGAGAGAGAAATACAGTAGGTAGGTAAGGAGAGAGAGTGTAGTTAGGCAGGTAGATAAAGGGAAAGAGAGAGAGAGAGAGAGAAAGAGAGAGAGAGAGAAATACAGTAGGGAGATAGGTAGGGAGAGAGAGTGTGTAGTTAGGTAGGTAAAGGGAGGGAGGGAGGGAGGGAGGGAGGGAGAGGGAGAGAGGAATACAGTAGGTAGATAGGTAGGGAGAGAGAATGTGTAGATAGGTAGAGAGGGAGAGGGATATATAGAGAAAAATAGAGAGAAATGCAGTAGATAGGTAGGGAGAGAGAGAGAGAAGGTAGGTAGGTATGTAAGTAGATAGAGGGGGGGAGAGAAATACAGTAGGTAGGTAGGTAGATGTTTCCAGGTGTATTTATCCATGTGCTGGAGAAGGAAATCGCTGTACTAAAATTTGGTTTCTGCTGGCACAGCATTTGATCAATGTAATTCTCATCAATCCCTCTAACTCAGGGGTTCCAAAACTTGGCAACTTTAAGACTCGATTCCCAGAATTCTCCAGCCAGCTATGTCCACAAGCTATGCTGGCTAGAGAATTCTGGGAGTTGAAGTTCAAAAGTCTTAAAGTTGCCAAGTAACTAAACAGCCTTCCGAAAGGGAAAAAAAAGATTTGTTTGCACTCTGCATACCTCCCCGTTACACGAAAACGGGCCCGTTTTTTTCAAATAAAAGGCATGAATAGCCTTGGAGGGCTTGCAAAGTGCTCCGGGGGGGGCAAAAATGAGCAAAAAACCGGCCTGTTTTCCATGAAAACGGGCCATTTTTATGTCAAATAAATTGCATGCACAGCCTTATAGAGGTTTATAGAGTGCTGCTGGGGACTGGGGGCAAAAACGACCCATCTTAGGCTCATTTCTGCCATCCCCAGCCCCCAGCAGCTCTCTGGAAGCCTCTATAAGGCTATGCACAGACATTTTGGTGAAGGGGGTGGGGTTTCGGGAGGCAAAAAATGCTGTATTCGATGTATAAGATGTGCCCCGATTTTCAGCCTCTTTTTAGAGGAAAAAAGGTGTGTCTTATACTCCGAAAAATATGGTAGGTGTGCCATTGTAATGCAAGCATGAAAGGTGGAATTTTGTCATGTGGGTATCATCATTGGAAGCAAATACGTATACTTGGGAATAAGGTAAGAAAATTGAAAATTTTCTGCAAAAGGAGAAATATTTTGAAAAACGCAAGGTGAATTTCATAACCAACCATGTAAACTTGACCTATGACTACCAGGAACTGAAATAAATATATGCTCTGAGTAACTGGATCCAGCCAATATCCTGGTTGCTGTAGTCTGCATTAATTGAAGCTTCCATGCCTCACCATAACAACCATGTCTCATGAAGCACATTGTAAAAGTCCAGCATCACTAACAATATGTGCTACCACAGAAATAGTGCACCTGCACTAAGCTAGGAAGAAGGGGACAACATTTTTCCAATTATTCATTTATTTATGACAATCTCTTTATGTAAAAGTACTCATTCATCATCACAAATCTCCAGAACTGTAAAGTCTACAAACTGGAAATTTGGCACGTCTGTTCCTTTTGGCTTCTAGGTGCTTGCTAAGAAAGGATTTTTCAAAATGACCACCAGATTATCAGTATTCCTTAAACAGTATTAGTAATGTTAAGGAGTTAGATGTTTTACTCCCCCTCCCCACCTGAAAGGAACTCTGTTCCAACTGCCAATTACCTTATATGGGCATGACCAGTGTGTGACTCATCCAGCCTGTGGGCTGGCCTAATCACATGGTTTTGTAGCGAAGCACAGGTATCCAGCTAGTCTTTAAATATGACAATCTCCATATGAATTACAATAACTAAAATAAAATTACCATATTTTTCAGAGTATAAGATGCACCGAAGAAATTTTGAAGTGGTAAATTTAAAAAAAAGTTTTTGCACTCTTCAGATCTCCCAAACGCTCTGCATGCTTCATTTTTTGTGAAAAATGGGGCATGCAGAGAGTTCGAGAGGCCTACAAAGTGCTCCTGGGGGCGGGGGCGGGCATCAATGAGCAAAAACCAGCCAATTTTTCCCAAAAATGAGCAAATGTTGTATTCAGTTTATAAGATGCACCCAGATTTTCACTCTCTTGGGGGGAAGGTGCGTCTTATACTCCGAAAAATACAGTAATTAAAACCATGTTTAACAATTAAATACTACCAATCACTCTTTCCTGACAAACATTGTTGATTATTCTCTTAGATGCATACCTTTGTATTATATCAATAGCAGTTTTTCTGACCCACCTGAGCTATTGGTATATATATATATATATATATATATACTATATCACCAATTGTTTCCTGCCTTCAAGTCTTTCCAATTATTTCTGTTTGCCTCCTTGCGGACCTCCACAAACATTCCCCGAAAGGCTCACAGCTACAGGGCTGAGTGTAAACTAAAAATAATTTGCTGTTATTATAAAAATTGTATTAACTTTCCTTGCAGTGTAGAGGCCTCTCTTCTCCTCAGAGGTACTTGTTGGCTTCAACTACCCTTAAGCAGAATTCAAGGGCAACTCAGATGATCTCTACAGGTATCAATCAGGTGATTCTGTAAAATAAAATCTCATTTTCAAAAAAGTAATTTCTGAGGAACTTGATAAATATGGACCTGGGAGTGGATAATTTTTTTTTCTTTCAAAATCATTGCAACATCCAAAGCAGTTCTGGACAAAATCATGATCCCCAAATCCCTAAAAAAAAAACCAACCACCAATTTCCTGATAGAACATCTGGGTTATTTTAGAACCATCCGAATGGTTAACAAATTGGCTATAGAAAATGTTTTTGTGGATTAAAGTCCATTTTTTTCTGACATGGTTTTGTAATTGAAAAATGATGGGAGTAGAATTTTTAACACAAGAATATTTAGACAATAGACCTTAAGTGGAGATGATTTAACAATGCAGCCTATAACAAGTTATTAAAAGTCAAATGCTGATTAGCGGATTAAATTAAGTTCTGCCCCATTAATCAGAAAGCCATAATTCCTATTCTTATTACGAGACATTCCTATAATAAGCACCTCCTTTCAGCGTTATTCAAATAGGTGGGAAGGTTCCATGACCTGAAGAGAAAGTAGAGCATTCCATGTTCATGTCCACATGGGAGACTCTGGATAAGCTAATAAAACTGGATGGAACTTTTAAAAGATATACCATAATGAAGCTTGGATTGAAACAGCCCCTTAAATCAAAGCAGTGAATTGAAGTGGCACTCTTTTCTTTTGAAGCAATGGAATAGAATGACCTCTCCACTTTGATCTGGACACTTCCACAAATTAAAGGGTTCAATATTCTGGATGGGTAGTAACAAACTCAAGCTCAACCCGTCCAAGACCGAGTGGCTGTGGTTTCCGGCACCCCGGTTCAGCCAGATAAGTCCAACACTGGCCATTGGGGGCAAACAACTGGCCCCCGTGGAGAGGGCGCACAACTTGGACGTCCTCCTGGATTCCCGGCTGTCCATGGAGGACCATGTGGCGGCCGTGGCCAGGGTGGCGTTCTATCAGGTACGCCTGATACGCCAGTTGCGCCCCTTACTGGACCGGGGAGCCCTTCGCACAGTCACTCAAGCGCTTGTGACATCCCGACTGGATTACTGTAATGCTCTCTACATGGGGCTCCCCTTGAGGTGCACTCGAAAGCTACAGTTAGTACAGAATGCGGCCGCGTGGGTGATTATGGGTGCCTCAAGGCAAACCCACGTAACACCTCTCCTGCACGAGCTGCACTGGCTGCCTGTGGCCTTTTGAGTGCGCTTCAAGGTGTTGACGACCATCTTTAAATCGCTCCATGGCTCGGGGCCTAGCTATATACGAGACCGCCTCCTGCCCCATACATCCCTTCGTCCGCTCCGCTCCCACAGAGAGGGTCTTCTTCGCGTGCCGTCGGCGGGGCAATGCCGGTTGGTGACACCCAGGGGAAGGGCCTTCTCTTTGGCGGGCCCGGCCCTCTGGAACGACCTACCCCCTGACCTTCGTACTATCTCGGACCTCCGCCTCTTCCGCCAACGTCTTAAGACGTATTTATTCCAACAAGCTGGCCTAGGATAGCCCCTACTTCTGACTTTTTAAGAAAAAATAATTTATAATTCGGTAAGGGTTTTAACATTGGGTTTTAGCACAGGTTTATTAATTTAATACATTTTAATTGATATTTATTGTATTTTGTATTTTTAAATAATGCCTGTGCGCTGCCCTGCGTCCTAACAAGGAGAAAGGCGGGGTATAAATTTAATTAAAAAAAAAAAATAGAATTCAGCCAACCCACTTTGGCATTTGATTTGAGGCTTCAAGGGGAAGCGATTGGATTTTCCGGGTTGAATCTCCTCCAATTATGTGATCATTTGAGTGGAAGTAGTACCTCAAAAAAGAAAAAAACAGGCTAATACAGGTAGTCCTCAACTTACAACTGCAACTGAGCCCAAAATTCATATTGCTTAGTGAGAAATGTGTTGTTTGCCCTGTTTTATGACTTTTTTTGCTGCCACATTTGTTAAATGAATCACTGCAGTTGTTAAATTGCAACACGGTTGCTAAGTGAATCTGGTTTCTCCATTGACTTTGCTTGTCAGAAAGTTGCAAAAATGACCTCAAGACACTGCAACCATCGTTAATGTGAGTCAGTTGTCAAGCATCTAAATGTAAATCATGTGACCATGGAGATGCTGCAATGGTCATAAGTGTGAAAAATGGTAATAAGTCACTTTTTCCAGTGCTGTTTTAACTTCAAGTAGTCACTTGAACTGTTGTAAGTCAAGGACTATATGGTCATGTGGTCTGTATTTGCTAGTTTTATTACAGCACCAGCAGATGAATGGCAAATCCCAATCTATATGTAACTCAAAACAACAAAGTACAGATTGAAGGTGTGACTTTTGTAACATTGTAAAATGTCATGTCTTGTTTTGTTCTTCCCATATGCCTTCCTCTTCTTCCTGTGTCACCACATCTGTCTATAGAAGGACCTTAAGATGGTTGCAGATCAAGATAAAAGCCTTTAGTGTTTTTATTCATCAAAACAGTTGTATTACTTTCAGACTTATTACTAAGTTTCCCATAATGCATGTAGCTGCTCACCTACAAGCACACGAACACCAGCATGGTCACCAACAGTTCAGTGATAAAACATCAAGAATTCATAAACTCTAGTCACACGTGAAAATTTGTCTAGTGCACGGGTGGCAAATTTGTGGCATTATGTTGCCATCACGTGATGTATTGCAACATTTTTCCCCTATGCGGAAATCGGGTGGGCGTGGCCTACATGTGACGCATCGGGATCGGATCCTGCCCCATACATCCTCACGACCGATTCGCTCCCACAGAGAGGGACTTCTCCGGGTGCCGTCCACCAGACTTTGTCAGCGGGCGACGCCCAGGGGAAGGGCTCTCTCTGTGGCGGGCCCGGCCCTCTGGAACGACCTTCCCCCCGATATCAGAACGACCACGGACCTCCGCTCCTTCCGTATGAAACTAAAGACCCATTTCTTTCGACTGGCCGGCCTTGGATAGTCTCTCTGTCTATAGATTTTTAAATGTATTTTAATGGGTTTTAATTTTTTAGCACGGGATAACATAGTTTAATGGTGTTTTAAACTGTATATTTTGTATTGATTGTTTATATTGTTTTTAGTTTCTCCTGTGCACCGCCCCGGGTCCCTGTGGGGAGAGGGAGCGGTTAATAAATGCAAAGTTATTATTATCTGGCCCATTGGCCGCCAGCTTGACACCATTGATCTAGTGCAGTGATGGCTAACCTTTTTTGGCTCACGTGCCAAAAGCGGGGGGAGTGCAGGGGGGTCGTGCATGGGCGTGCCACACCCATAATGCTATGTGTGTGACCCCCTGCTTTTGGTGCACTTTTTTCACCCTCCCCAAGCTCCAGAGGCTCTCTAGGAACCTTGGGAGGTTGAAAACAGCCTCCCCTCCCTACCTCCAGAGGCTTCAGGAGCTTCCCTGAAGCCTCCAGAGGGTGAAAAATGGCCTCAAAAGAAGGCCTAAATCAGCTGGCCAGCGCACACATGCACGCTAGTGATGACAGGACAACGCCTCGTGTGCCCTAATAAATGGTTCTGCGTGCCACCTGTGGCACCCGTGCCATAGGTTCGCCATCACTGATCTAGTGCAATAAGAAACTATTATGAGGACTCATATTATTGGAGACAATATGCTGACACTTAGAGAGTGATGCAAAGCACATAAAGTGGTACATGTCTAAGTGCTATTGCTGTTATATTTGTTTGGTGTAGCGATTAAGATACTGAATTGTCAACAAATTTTGTGGGGAGAAGAGGTAATATTATGGATGCTTCCTTGAGCTCCTGGAAAAGGAGGGAACAAACTATTTGAGGAATCAAAGAAAGAAAAAGCAACTAAGGACAAAATGTAGGTAAGAGAAGAACACAGAAAGATCATTCCTTGAACAGATGGGGAGAGGATGTTTCTTATCTCTGTAATTAACAGCAGCATCACATGTCCTCAAAGTGGACAGCCATCTTTCTTGGGCCCAAAACCTTAGCTCATCTTTTCATTCTATGAGTGGTCACATTGCACAGGGGGCTAAACCTCACTGCCAAAGTGAGAAAGGCATGAAATGAAAAGGATGCAAAGTAAAATGAAAAAAGCACTGAAACAACGAACGAGCAATAACAGCAGGCACCTCGTGCCTTGGTCAGAGTAAGAGACGTGTGGCAAGCACAAGCTCCTCCTCTTTTGAATGTGTGTATGCAGTGTCATGTAAGGTTTGGCGATGCGCTTAAATCAACAATAGGCCAAAAGAAGAGCAGAGGCTTGAAAAAGAAACAGCTTTTTATTTTTGATCAAAGCAAAGAACTGGGTAGATCATTCCATGAACATGCAGACAAGGTGCATGTAAGGAAGGCCACACCTTGGGGAAGGCATGGCATCCTTTCATACCTTCAGCTTAGTACCCAATTCTGGGCACCTGGCCATCCTTGTAGCCCTGCATTGGCCATGCAGCAAGGAACAAAGGGGCTGAGTGCTTAGCAACACAGGTATTTGCCCAATGTAACCCTGCCAGGCCATGATATATCTCACACCAGGTGCTGAGCTGTACACAAAAACAAGATAATATGAGTTAGATCGCTGGTAGAAGCAAATGGCAGAGGCAATTCTAAGTCTTACAGGAGCAAAGCAATTCTTACAGAAGTGAAATAGCAAGTTACTACTATGTCACAGTAATTCCACCTATTCTGCTATTACTATGTCCATTCAGTCACAATGCAGAGAGAAAACTGACTACACAATGCAGTTAACAGAATAACAGACAAGACTAACAGAGTTGGAAGGGACCTTGTAGGTCTTCTAATCCAACCCTCTGCAGGAAAGCCTATTCCAAAAACCATGCTGGGCCAGGCTAAGACCCAAATATTTCAGTATTTTTTCTTATAATGGCCAATCTCTGAGGGGTTGTTGACCAGAGATTTGCAGAACTGGGCTGATTCTCCTTCAGCAATTATTGCTCCTCCGTAGGCCTACTTATTTTTGCAGATATTACTATAACTACAATTTGCCTGCCCTAAATATTAATATTGTGGCGTCTCTTGCGGCGTCGAACCACCTGGGCTCCTTGGTTTACCGAGGGGCTCAGGGAGATGAAGCGCCACTAGAGAGCAGATGGAGATCATCTCACTCCGAAGCCGACCGAACACTAGTGAGAGACCATATTAGGACTTACTTAGTGGCGATAAGAGTGGCCAAACGTGAGTATTGTGCCACTCTTATTGCATCCGCGGATAACCACCCTGCCGCCCTGTTTGGGGTGACCCGCTCCCTCCTTCAACAGAGGCCGCGGGAAGCCCCTTTACAGGGTCGAGCAGAGGAATTTGGGATTTATCTGCAGGAGAAAATCACTCGGATTCGGAGCGAGTTACCTTCCATCGACAGTGGTCCAGTTGAGCGTGCCGAGGCTGTTCTTGAGACACCATCATGGGAGGAGTTTGATTTTGTTACTACCGAGGATATGGACAAGTTGTCAAAGAGACTTAGGGCCACCACATGTTTATTGGACCCGTGTCCCTCCTGGCTTGTACTGGCATCCTGGGAGACGACACGAGGCTGGCTCCAGGGCATTGTCAATGCATCTTTGAGTGAGGGGTCCTTGCCTGCCATCTTGAAAGAGGCGGTAGTAAGGCCCCTCCTCAAGAAGCCATCCCTGGATCCAGCATTATTAGAGAACTATCGTCCCGTCTCCAAACTTCACTTTTTAGTGAAGGTTGTTGAGAGTGTGGTGGCTCAACAGTTTCCGCGACACTTGGAGGAAGTTGATTATCTAGACCCACGCCAGTCCGGCTTCCGACCCGGGCACAGCACCGAGACGGCATTGGTCGCGTTGGTTGATGATCTCTGGAGGACGCGGGATAGAGGATTCTCCTCTATCCTAGTCCTATTAGACCTCTCAGCAGCTTTTGATACCATCGACCATGGTATCCTATTGCGCCGACTGGGGGGGTTGGGGCTGGGAGGCACCGTTTTGCGGTGGTACTCGTCCTACCTCTCTGGTCGGTCACAATGTGTGTTGGCAGGGGGGCAGAGGTCGACTTCGAGGCCCCTCATATGTGGGGCACCTCAGGGGTCGGTCCTCTTGCCCCTACTGTTCAACACATACATGAAGCCGCTGGGCGAGATCATCCGTGGTTTTGGGGTGGGATATCATCTGTACGCTGATGATACTCAGCTGTACATATCCACCCCAGACCACCCCAATGATTCTGTCGAGGTTATGTCCCGGTGTTTGGAGGCCGTACGGATCTGGATGGGTAGTAACAAACTCAAGCTCAACCCGTCCAAGACTGAGTGGCTGTGGCTTCTGGCACCCCGATTCAGCCAGATTATTCCAACTCTGGCCATTGGGGGCGAAACACCGGCCCCCGTGGAGAGGGCGCGCAATTTGGGTGTCCTCCTGGATTCCCGGCTGTCTATGGAGGACCATGTGGAAGCCGTGGCCAGGGGGGCATTCCATCAGGTACGCCTGATGCGCCAATTGCGCCCCTTACTGGATCGGGGTGCCTTACGCACAGTCACTCAAGCACTCATCACGTCTCGACTCGACTACTGTAATGCTCTCTACATGGGGCTTCCCTTGAGGTGCACCTGAAAGCTACAGCTAGTCCAGAACGCAGCCACGCGGGTGATTACGGGAGCACCTAGACACTCCCACATAACACCTATCCTGCGCGAGCTGCACTGGCTTCCTGTGGTCTTTCGGGTGCGCTTCAAGGTTCTAACGACCATCTTTAAAGCGCTCCATGGCTCGGGGCCTAGTTATATGCGAGACCGCCTCCTGCCCCATACATCTCTTAGACCGATACGCTCCCATAGAGAGGGCCTCCTCAGGGTGCTGTCGGCCGGACAATGCCGACTGGCGACACCCAGGGGGAGAGCCTTCTCTGTGGCGGGACCAGCCCTTTGGAACGACTTGCCCCCTGAACTCCGTACCATCTCTGATCTCCGCCTCTTCCGCAAGTGTCTGAAGACACATTTATTCCAACTAGCCGGCCTAGCGTAGTCTCTAATACTGACTTGTAGATAGTTTTTAAAATGGGGATTTTAATTCGGTTTTAGCACAGGTTTGGAGTTGAATAAGTTTTTTAAAAATAGTTTTATATGTTTGTATGTTTTTAATGTTCCTGTGTGCCGCCCTGGGTCCGTTTGGAGAAGGGCAGGGTATAAATTCAATAAATAAAATAAATAAATAAATATGAATGGATGCATAATTTTTTGCATTTCCCCTTGGTCCCTTTTACAGGCGTAACTGATCAGTAAAGTTTGTTCAAGGGGTATCAATTTTTACTACTTGAGCAACGGTAAATCACTTGGCAGCAATTGAGGAAAAGTAACCAGAATCTCCAAAAATTGGACAGACTGCATTCACAATACTCGATGAAACACGTAATAAGTATTTCCCATTGTTCCAAGAAGTAGCACCCAGTTGCTTCCTTAGTTGTAGAGATCTAAATTGCCACATCTGTTTCCACTGTTCATTCACAACAATTATTGTTTTACAATGCTACTTACATCATGCTGAACCTGTTGATTTTCTCTATGGTCACCATTGCATGCAACCTCCTTCAGGTTATTAAAACCCAGAGACAGTATTCAGCAGGTTCTGACCAGTTCTGGGGAACTGGTAGCCAAAATTTTGAGTAGTTTGGAGAACCAGTAAATACCACCTCTGACTGGCCCTACCCCATCTATTCTCTGCCTCCTGAGTCCCAGCTGATCTGGAGGGAATGGAGACTTTAAAGTATCCTTCTCCTGCCACACCCACTAAGCCATGCCTACAGATGCCGGTAGTAAAAAAAATTGAATCCCACCACTGTTAAAACCTCATGAAAAACTGTTACCAGCTGTAAAATCATCATTTCTCATTCAGTTCAAATCGGAGGGCTCTTGCAAATCTGCAAAATCATATGCAGATTAGAAGCCATTTTATAGTAAAAGCTCCTTTTTTTCTTTTAAAAATGCCATCTTGGATTTGATCTGAGTGATGAATGACTTCTTTTGTACAACACTATGTTTCTTGTCAGCGAATCTATTAAATGCAAGGAATGTTGGAGAACAATGCTCAGAAACAAGAAGACACAACAGTCAACTATGAGACACACACATACACAAACACACAGACTGCCTGAATGCAACAGTGGGTAGAAAGCTATTAACCCTGGAAGTCAATAATACAGTGTAAGCCTAATAGCAAATGATGCTTCTCCAAAGTCAGAACTCAACAGACCCATTTAAAAGTCTCAGTAGCATGCTATAGAAACCAAATATGAAAATAATTGATTGATTTAATTACTCTTGATAAAAACCTCTTGTCAACTTTAAGCCAGCATAGCATTAGAGCTGCAAAACCTAAACGAAAACTGCTACGTTGGTTTTAAAAAGGAGGGTTGTTTTTGATCAATCATTTACATGTCAGTTCCTACCATTTTTATGGAAACCTACCTCAGAGAAATCCTCCCTTCACATCACAAAAGATTTGTCCATTCAGTGCTAACTTAGGTGAAACATCTTTTTTCACAAAAATGTACCTTGTCCATTTTCTGATAAACTGGTTTTTGCTGTAAGCCATAATCATAACCGTTTCTGTCATCCTTGAGTATCTAGTACTTTTTTCAATATGATTTCACCTCCTCTCGCCTACTAAAAAATATTAGTTCAGGGAATAGTATTTCATCAGTGCAAAGGGTATGAGTGACAAACAACCTTCAATAAAAAACATGTGTAAGGTAACAGCTGCTTTTAACAAAACTTAATTTGACAGTCCCTGTAAGGAAGACATGGTCAGGAGCGAGTATGACATTATTAAGTGTCATTTCTCTTTTAATCTCCATGGTATTTAAAAAGCCTCACCTTCAGCTTTTTATATAACATGGGTGTCTCCTTCTCACCTTGAATATCCATGAACGCTGTAAGAATTGGACATTGCCAGTTAGTCACAGAGGAGACAGAGAAAAGAAGCTATGGCTATCAGTATCTTCTATAAGGACAAAAGCCTGCTATAAATGGGTCTCCAATACCTTCCATTAAATTTAGCTGCAGAGCTGAAACACATTGAATCCTGACTTAACCAACTTAAATCCAGTTGCTAATAAAGCCCAGGATTCAGATGAAAAGTTAGTTTGCAAAATTTGTCTCAAATGGCTGGTCCGGAAGAGGTTTAAATCAAGCTGGAGGTTTACATTATTAAACTGAGGAAGTTATAATTTATCAGAATTCTAGGTTCAAACAAAGACACTAGATCTCAACTAGCTTTAAGAATGGATACAATCCACAGCTAAATCAGCTACTCTATGCCACAAAAACATTTAGTGCTTCTAAAGCATGATGGAGTCAGAAGTAAGAAAGGGAAAAAAATGAAAAGAACCAGAAAGTATCAAATTAAGAGTTGTCAAAAAAGGATAAAAATATTAGAGGTGTACAAAATATTTTGTTCACAAGATTTTCGGCATGAAACTTCAGAAAATGTAAATAGATGTCTGTTTTGACTGTTTTGAGTATTTCTACTGCTTCACACTTAAATATCAGTTTTGAGCACAACACATTATGTTTTGAACTCAGAATACTGCAGTATTATTGTTGTTGTTTATATCTTATTGCTATCTGTTATCTTTATTATGATTCTGTGCTTGAAAACTACAAGTCAAGCTCCTAAAATTCCTACAGCTGTTCAAAATTAAAAAGAGCCCTTATACTGTATCTCTGAGAAAAGACAAGATTATAGATTGTTTTGCCCATCCCCACCAAAAGAGTTCATAATTTCTGTTGAAAATTTTGAGTCATTCTGATCCACATCATCTGCCATAGTAATTGTTGACTTATTCATACCAAGAGTAAAATATCCAAGAAGAGTAGATGCCCCGTGGACTGCATATAACTGCCTTTTTTTCTGACCCGGAAGAATTGAAAGTCTTGTTTTTTTCCCCATTTCTGATTTATTAGTTGACTTTTTAAAAAGTCATTTATTACTTTAGTTCCAAGGCTGCCTGACGCTATAGCAACTTTGGGCAGCTTACAAATAAAAAAACAAAACAAAATACATTAAAATACATTAAGCAAATCAGAACGTTCTACGGTGGTTCTCGTCTTACCTCTCTGGTCGGTCGCAATATGTGTTGGCAGGGGGGCAGAGGTCGGCCTCGAGGCCCCTCGTATGTGGGGTACCTCAAGGGTCGGTCCTCTCGCCCCTACTGTTCAACACATACATGAAGCCGCTGGGCGAGATCATCCGTGGTTTTGGGGTGGGATATCATCTGTACACTGATGATACTCAGTTGTACATATCCACCCCAGACCACCCCAACGATGCCGTCGAGGTCATGTCCCGGTGTTTGGAGGCCGTACGGATCTGGATGGGTAGTAACAAACTCAGGCTCAACCCGTCCAAGACTGAGTGGCTGTGGCTTCCGGCACCCCGGTTCAGCCAGATTATTCCAACTCTGGCCATTGGGGGCGAAACACCGGCCCCCGTGGAGAGGGCGCGCAATTTGGGTGTCCTCCTGGATTCCCAGCTGTCCATGGAGGACCATGTGGCGGCCGTGGCCAGGGGGGCTTTCCATCAGGTATGCCTGATGCGCCAATTGCGGCCCTTACTGGACCGGGCTGCCCTTCGCACAGTCACTCAGGCCCTCGTGACCTCTCGACTCGACTACTGTAATGCTCTCTACATGGGGCTTCCCTTGAGGTGCACTCGAAAGCTGCAGTTAGTGCAGAATGCAGCCGCGCGGGTGATTACGGGAGCGCCTAGACACTCCCACATAACACCTATCCTGCGCGAGCTGCACTGGCTTCCTGTGGTCTTTCGGGTGCGCTTCAAGGTTCTGACGACCATCTTTAAAGCGCTCCATGGCTCGGGGCCTAGTTATATGCGAGACCGCCTCCTGCCCCATACATCCCTCAGACCAATACGCTCCCACAGAGAGGGCCTCCTCAGGGTGCCGTCGGCCGGACAATGCCGACTGGCGACACCCAGGGGGAGAGCCTTCTCTGTGGCAGGTCCAGCCCTTTGGAACGACTTACCCCCTGAACTTCGCACCATCTCTGACCTCCGCCTCTTCCGCAAGTGTCTTAAGACACATTTGTTCCATCTAGCCGGCCTAGCGTAGCCCCTATACTGACTTTTAGATAGTTTTTAAATTTGGGGATTTTAATCTGGTTTTAGCACAGGTTCTATTGAATTAGTTTTTTAAATTTTATATGATGTTTTGTATGTATTTTAATTTTCCTGTGCGCCGCCCTGGGTCCGTTTGGAGAAGGGCGGGGTATAAATTGAATAAATATAAAATATAATATAATATAGAACCAAAACCCAATCAGTCGATAACTAACTTAAGTGGCTCATACACCATTCTAGTTGAGGGCCTAGGAAAACAACCAGATCTTAGCAGTTTCTGAAAGTTGGTAGTAATAGTATCAGTCTTCAGGGAGATAACATCCCGCAGACCAAGACTTTATAGGTGATAACCAACAATAACTGGATAATTTGGAGCAATATTCTGTGTGGAATATTTAAAGGAAATTTACTTGTAATATTCTTGCATTTTGTATCTAGCAGATCATATCATTTATTTTACATGATAATTTGATTGTCGCAAAAACACTGGCTATTCCATGTTATTTAGGAGCAAATACATGCCTGACCTTTAATATTTAAGTTTTAAATTATATGTCAAATAAAATAATGATGGAGTTTTGCAACTTCATAAAATAAAATCTTTTCATTGCAAGGAAACTAACTAGCCACATATAAAACTGTTTTTAACAAGACACATACATTTACATCTGCAGTTTCTAAAATCTGGATTTTATTTCAGAGATAACTATTCTCATTTCTTGTTTTACATTTTATTTTACACTGGTATTTTTTTTTTTTAAAGCAGCAATTGTGGAAAATCCAATTTTGCTGTTGACTAGCCTTGGAAGACCAGAAATGAGTTCTGACAGTGACCTAGTTTTGCCTGGACAAGTTTTGGCAAATCTGTATTTTTGTGCACAAGTGCTCCAAAATATATGATCCTACCTCACAACCCCTGGGAGGATAACCACTCGAGATAAATCACATTTATACACAATCCAGAAGAGACAATAACAAACTAAGAAGGAAACGAAAAGACCAGAACACATCCCTACACTCAGATAAGCAGGGATTAAGACCAGAAAAACAATCAAGCAGAAAACAATACTCTAATCAAGGAACTACCAAGGAAAAAACTATACCCTAACCAGCACTGGCAAGGCAACTTATTGTATATAAAACAAGGAGCAAACCCCCACACTCACTAACACTGATGGTGTTGCCTAGTCAGGTAATGATACATCCGCAAGCAAACAACCAAGCTCAGAGAGCACCAAGGACTCCACAATTCAGCCATGAGCTAGGTATATTCTCTTCTATTGAAATGCTTTCTTTTAACAATATTTCTGGAAATAGTATGTTTATAAGAAAGAACTGTCTTGCTCCAATAGGATTGGCCTGCCGCACTCATTCTGGCAGAAAGAGCCTATTGTTGATCCCATCAGCCAAGGAATTTCAACTGGTGGGAGTCTAGGAGAAGAGTGTTTTCTGCCACAGTTCCCACACTTTGGAACATCTTGTTGCTGGAGATGAGATCCTGCAGATAAAGAAGATACACATAAATTAAAGTTGTGTATCTCCTTTATTTCCTAACAAAGTCTGTTTGGAATAATTGAATAAATTGAATTTATTATTTGGTGATTTTTGTAGTTGTGACTACTACATATCTTTGTTTATGTTTTGTTGCTTGCACAACTGCAATTTACCAACCACACCATTCATTTCTGTTGAGTATATTATTGTTATTGTTATTGTTGAGCTGGGTATGTGTAGTTTGATGAAGAGAAGGACCAGGGGAGACATGATAGCAGTGTTCCAGTATCTCAGTGGTTGCCACAAAGAAGAGGGAGTCAAACTATTCTCCAAGGCACCTGAGGGCAGGACAAGAAGTAATGGTTGGAAACTAATCAAGGAGAGAAGCAACTTAGAACTAAGAAGAAATTTCCTGACAGTTAGAACAATTAACCTCTGGAACAGCTTGCCTCCAGAAGTTGTGAATGCCCCAACCCTGGAAGTCTTTAAGAAGATGTGAGATAGCCATTTGTCTGAAATGGTATAAGGCTCCTGCCCACGCAGGGGGTTGGACTAGAAAACCTACAAGGTCCCTTCCAACTCTGCTATTGTATTGTATTGTTTTGTTATTGTTAAGAAAACTACTATATGTTAGTTTCATTGGGATTAGTGTACTTTTTTAAAATTTTCCAATCAGATTGATCTTTTCTTTCCTCCCACTTCTAAGTTGTCATCTAATTATTTCAAGATGTCCATATTTGTGTGTTTTGTGACAAAGAAGCTTCTTGAAGCAACAAAAGGCACAAAAAGAGAATAATAATGCTGGTTCAGGTTGATTAATGTGTAAATAAATTATTCTGGAAAGTAAATGTTTGGCCATTATTTACCACAAGATTGATTATTTCTTCACATCTCACTCTCCCAGTTTCCTAACTGATGTTGTCATTTAGTTAGAAGGAGTTTCTTATTATTAAACAAATCTCATTTATCTGTATATACAAAGGAGAATTATTCTTTCTATTCTGCTATATGTATAAGTAAAATCAAATCTTTGTTGTGGCTGTAAAGTTTTGAAATTCTGAGATTCTAGAATTAAAAAGTACAGAAACCATTTTATTAAATGTCTCTATATACTTTCACAACCAGGGTGTTAGAAGAATTAACATTTTATTTTATTTTATTTAGTTTGTCAAACATGTAAAAAGGTAACAGGTATAAGTATAAACGTAAGTATGAGCACAGTAAATGGATACAAATATATGGAGACAATAGGACATTAGGCATGCTGGTGCACTTATGCACACCCCTTAATAGGAAGAGGATGTGAGAGAATGTTGAATCCATAATTCAAAACTTACTTTAATGAAGCTCTGTTATATAGAGAGCTTCATCAAGTAAGTTTTGAATATAGAGATTTATGCTTCAAGCCTTTATTTCTAAACAATATATTGATGTTAATAAAGGGGGAAAACTGATAAAAATCGGGTGATGGTTGAAGGATGAAAATGTTGTCTGCATGTAACATAAAATTACTATAATTATCCATGCACTTTACATGCTAAAAAAAACCATTTGAAAGCAGTCAAATTGTCTATAATTATGATGGAATTGCAAGATTATTAGAATCTCACTTGGAGACATCTCACTAAAGTCAAGACCACCTTATCAGTTTTCCTAATGAAAGCAATGGCCTTTCTTTTAAATCTTGTTCTGAACCAGAATTTCAAAGTAATACATTTCCCAAAACTTACTTTATTAATACGAATTACATTTTTCAAAAAGAATAGTTTCAACAGTCTATCACAAAAATCCACCGTTCCCATGTTTCAAATAAGAATTTATTATCCTTATAATAAGGACATTATTAAATTAAAAAATCAATAATATGAAATCATTTAGTGTGACTCACTTATCTGAATCAGAACAATGCAACAAATAATAATAAATTATTATCTTGACCCAATACATTCTAGGACAGTGAGGGCGAACCTTTTCGGCACTGAGGGCCCAAACTGGAATGCCAGAAAACCCGAAGACCAGCTGGCCAGTGAGGACATCCCTGGGGGTTTTTTAAACCATTTTTGGCCATTTTGGGGCTGTTTTCAAGCCATTTTTCAAGCTGGTTTTGGACTGTTTTCAGACCAATTTCAAGCCATTTGGGGACCATTTCCAGGCCATTTTTGAGCCATTTGTGGGCTGTTTTTGGGGGGCATTTTCAGGCTGTTTTCTGGTACTCCAGCACCCGTGAAGAGCAGCTGGCCAGCGCACATGTGCACACCAGAAACCAGAAGAGCAGATGGTGATGGTGCGCATGCCCACAGAGAGGGTTCTGCATGCCACCTCTGGCATGTGTGCCATAGGTTCACCATCACGGTTCTAGGATTATGTTGAAGATAAAGTAGAAAGAATGTTCATCCCTAAACCTGATTAGCTATTTTGCCAGGGTTCGTTGAATGACCAGAATAATGCAAACTGATGGTGGAGAAATATTATAGAAAACTAAAATATCAGCATTGTAAAATGATTTGAAACTAATTTATTTAATTCACAGAATACTTTCAATTTATAGGGCAGTGTTTCAAATAGCAATAGCACTCAGACTTATATACCACTTACTGTGCTTCTAAGAGGTTTAAAGAGTCAGCATATTACCCCCAACAATTTGGGTCCTCATTTTATTCACTTGGGAAGGAAGGAAGGCTGAGTCAACTTTGAGCCTAGTGAGATTTGAACTGCCAAGTTGCAGGCAGCCAACAGTCAGCAGAAGTAGCTTGCAGTAGTCACTCTAACCACTGCACCAATGCGGCGCATCAAATGTTGGGTTTATTAAGCCAGTCATTATATCGCAGCATTGATCAGCTTTGTTCCAAAAAATTGCAGTTAGTAGACTTGTCTTTTCATATCAAAAAATTAATTGCCACGGCATTTCATGAGCAGGATAAGGTTGCCTGGGATCAACAGAACTGATGAGCAGCTACTGATTACTCCTAAACAAAAACAAGAAGCAAAATACTCAGTTGTGAATCTTGTTGTTGTTGTTGTTTAATCATTTAGTTGTATCTAACTCTTGGTGAGTTTAGAGGCAAGTGCTCTCCATCCTACCCTGTCAGGCACAGATTCCTTCAATTGTTGGATATTCAACTTTGTGCCAATTTTTGTTATTATGCCAGCATGTCCAGAGGTGGGTTTCTACTGGTTTGCTCCAGATTGGGCAAACCGGTAGTGACGGTGGCAGGAGGTTCCACCCACCCACCCAGATGCTTCTGCTCATACACAGTGTTGCATGAGCGTGCACGCATGAGCGAACCAGTAGTAAAATAAATTGAAACCCACCACTGAGCATGTCCTTTGCTTGCCCCTTCTTCTTGATCCCCTAACCATTCCTAGTATCATTGCCTCCTCCAATGAATTTGCACTCATAACATGGCCAAAGCAAATCAGACATTCATTTTGCAAATCATCAATGTCCAAAAGAAGGATTTTTTGAAACACCTGGAGGACCTTTGAAATGAGGGTTTCTGTTCTGATACTTTCAGAATAGCACATCATGTACAACATAGGGACAACATAAGGCTTCATTCCAAATGATTTGCACAACTCCACTTAAAACACAGCTGAGTTGGCCCTTGGACATCAGGTCTGTTCTCTTATATCTCCACCTTACATAAAATCAGGAATAAACTATCTCAAAAGAGCAAGCAAAGATCTAAAAGGCTTCTAGAGATTGAGACTTCCAAGCTTTCATTATGTGGCTTCAACCAATGCTGCATTATTGTGCATATTCCTTATTTCTATTGTTTGTGAGGAAGTAAATTTCTAGAAGTAATATTACCATTGGTTGACGTCATTGTAATTTTGCCTTATTGCTCTTGATGACATTTCATATTTAAACCCATTTTATTGATTTGTATGATTTATGAATTCATATTATTTATTCTATTTCATTCACATATATGTCCACTTTACTAATTCAACATCTCCCATTTATTAAGCAGCCATTTTTATCTGTCCTTCTATAATAGGTTTACACAAAAATTATGGAAGCCTCTTTGGCCATCAGGGTAATAAATTATAGCTAAGTTCTTTAACCATGACTTCTATAAGTTACTTCTATGGGCATTTATTCCCCCATATCAATCTTTGGCTTTATATTCTGGGAAGCTTTTAACCTTATTTCATTGAGCTTTCACATTTTTCATCCCCTTGTCATCATGCAACTGATAAATGTAGACCCTCAAGAATTCTAATATTTTCTGGTCACTCACACATTGTTTATATTATCTTGTCCCTTTGGGGCAATAGCAGATCAATGTTACAACAACAAGCTAACCCTGATATGCAAATATGGGCCATCTGCTGGTCAAACTCTAAGTAACTGTATGCACATTAAGCACTCACAGTCACTGTGTGCTTGATAGTTCTTTAAATAAAAATAGTTCAAAGAACTGTGGCTCACATCAGACTGCTGCCTCATAAATAAACTTGGTCATCTCCTATCCACTCAAAAAATTAGAAATTGATTCAGATTACCTTCAAACTGAAACTTCTGAATGCAGCAAAGGATATAAATGAAATCCTTGATGGGGCACTTACTTGTATTTTTTAAAAGATTTTTCAGTAGAGAAACTTTAAATCTTAGATCTTTAAATCTTAGATCAATTACATTTATCTTAAGAAGTAATTATGCCAGGAAAGGGACCTAGCTATCTGCGGGATCGGATCCTGCCCCATACATCCTCACGGCCGATTCGCTCCCACAGAGAGGGACTTCTCCGGGTGCCGTCCACTAGACTTTGTCAGCGGGTGACGCCCAGGGGAAGGGCCTTCTCTGTGGCGGGCCCAGCCCTCTGGAACGACCTTCCCCCCGATATCAGGACAACCACGGACCTCCGCTCCTTCCGCCTAAAATTAAAGACACATCTGTTTCGCTTGGCCGGCCTAGGGTAGTCTCTTTTTAGATTGGGGTTAGTTTTAATATGGGATTTTAGCGCAGGGTTAGTTTAATTTCATTTTATTATTGTATACTGTTTGTATTTTATATGTATTTTAAATTCCCTGTGCCCCGCCTCGAGTCCCTTCTGGGAGAGAGAGCGGGTTATAAATTAAATTATTATTATTATTATTATTATTATATGAAAATAATAAGAGGTGAGTTACTCCCAGTTCAGCAGAACTGGTAGTGGTGATTTGGCCTGGGTTGCAGAACCGGCAGCGACCCAGGCTGGTCATGTCCCTGAAGCGGTTCCCTGGTCTATTTTCCCACTGATGGCATGTTTCTGCACATGCACAGAACAATTTTCAGTCAACTGTGCATTCACGAGCAATGTGTGGTAGGTGTGCATGTGAGCGAAGCCGCACACAAAGCATGTGCAAAGCGAACCGGTACCAACCATTACAGGAACCCAACCCTTTTGGAGAACAACAGAAGAGAAAGTTACGTTCAAAACCTTGACCTGTTAATGAAAGTTCTTAGCAAGAAGTCGAGAGTTTGGAGAGGGCTTTTTCCAAGAATCTATTTTAAAAGCTGAATTAGGACACAACTTTACTAACCTAGATAGTACAATTCTGCAGTTTTACTGAACATTCATTCCAATTCCCTATCCACCCCCAAAATTAGCTGGAGCAGATACTAGAGACTGATTTTTTGAAGTTAGGTAAATTTTGCTGCTGCCCACAAAGGTTGTAGGTCTCCAAGACTCATGGCTGCAAAGGACGAATATGTTCTGCAATTTTGGATACAACTCTAAGATTGCCTGTTCAAATTTTACTATCTTAAAAAACAGCAACAACATTGTGACATGGCTGGTTGGAATCGGAATACTTATGTAGAAGATTTTTTTTTTCTCCTTCACTCATTGTCTTTATATCCTTATTAGCAGTCTTTTCCCATTCAAAGTTATTGATGGAAAGGTAGGAGACATTGTTTCCTTGCCTACTGGCATTCTTCCAAAAGCTTTCCAAGGGAGAAAGTGTCACGCTCATAAGGGTCTTTTCTGTTTTAAAAAGTGAGACGTATTTTATTCTTCACGTTCCCGGCATGGATGCAAGTGAACAAAAAGGTACAAAATTAATAAGGGATTGAAATTTTTTTTAAATCACACACAGCCATGGCACAAAACAGTGGTATAAACAGATCTTTCATTTCAATATTTCCAGCCTTAGAAGAATATATTAAAAGCCCAGAGTCAAGCAAGAACAAAAGAGATTATGGAAAAACTGGGATTTAGGGGTAGGGGAGAGTGGTAGAAATAATTTTAATCATGCTTCTTCATGGAAAGGGAGACTTAAGTTTAATCATGAATGAGGTTGCATTTCTTTGTTCAGGGTGGTTGCATAACTCAAGATTTTCCTCTGTGCTTGCAGGTCCTCAAGGAAGAGATGGTAGATGCAACCATAGATTCACCAATTGCATCCATGCCTGTCCTGATCACACATCCCTTGGTTACCTCGCTTGTAGACTATTGCAATACATTCTCGCTTGTAGACTATTGCAATACATTCAAATTGCATGCAGCTGCCGGGAAGACCATGCTGAAGCTGAAGCTGAAGCTGGTCCAGAATGCAGTGGAATGGATAGTAATGGGTGTACTAATCCATGGCCATGCAACATCAATGTGTTGTAAATTGCACTGGTTGCCAGTTAACTTCTGCATGCAATTTATAGGTTTATAGCACCTCTATAAACCAGGGGTGTCCAACCTTGGCAACTTTCAGACTTGTGGATTTCAACTCCCAGAATTCTCCAGCCGGTATGCTGACTAAAGAGTTGAAGTCTGCAAGTCTTAAAGTTGTCAAGTTGGACACCCCTGCTATAATACTTTTCATGACACAGCGCCTGACTGGCTAAAGTAGTTTCTACTCACGTAATCGGACGCAGTGGTCATGCTCTGGGTCACATTGATCAAAAAATGCCATATAATGAGACACCTAAAAAGTGGACCTTCTCTGTTGCAATACACTGGAATAGCATTCACCCAAATATTTGTATAACCCCTGAATTTTGTTCAAGCACATCTTTAAATTGTGACTTTTCCCCCAGGCTTAGAGCTAGAATGGATGGCAGATCTCTTATGGGAGTATGTACATTAGGTTGTATGTTTTGTTATCCTGCCTGGCTGTTATTCTTTCTTCTTCGTTATATTATTTTTGTACTGCTTTTATCCTATTCAGAATCTGTGAAGTTGAGCAGCCTTGTAAATTTGATAAATAAATCAAAATAAACCAAATGACAAAGGCTCTTTGTTTTGTAAAAACTGTAGAATTACTCAGGCATTACCTTCAACAGGGAATCAATACTAAGCAGCCCTTCCTGTTCTTTTCCCTAGTGGTGCTGGTGATATAACAGGGAAACCGTCCCTGGGCATGCAGCAAGGAATTTAAATAAACACGGGTGTCCTGAATAAATACATTTATGATCTAAGTATCTTTAAATACCAATGGAAAGAAGTCCCAACAGGACCCTGGGGAGGTAAGTGATAACGAAGTGAACATTTAACAACAGTGAGATGAAGAAGCCAAAGAAGAGTTCAACACACACTGACATCCCATGCTAATGCAATTTTAATTTCTCCTACTTTTAGGTCATGAGAATAATTTTACTTCATTCTGCATTCCTCAGACTCTGCATGGGGCCCCTTCTGGGAAAAGATATAGATAAGTAAAAAAAGAAGTTCAGAAAGCAGCAAGATGGACGGACTATGCAGGAAAAAATAGGGGACAGTCAGCCCTGAAGACAGAAGTTTGAATGGATATAAATTAGCACTTGTTGAATATCTGAAAATATCTCCTTCCGCCAGCAACTAAAAACCTACTTCTTCCAACAGGCCGGCCTGGCCTAACCTACCGTATTCAGCCTCAGTTGTTTAGCAGAGAAATTTTATATTGGGCTTTAGGGATTTTTAATGGGGTAGTTTTTAGCACAGGGTGTAATTTAATATAGTTTTAAGTATTTATGTATTTATTGTGATATATTGTATTTTTATATTTCCTGTGCACCGCCCCGAGTCCCTTCGGGGAGAGGGGGCGGTTAATAAGTCGAATAAATGAAATGAAATGAAATGAAAAGCTGCTACATGGAAGAGAACACAAGTTGTCTACTACTCCAACACTCAAATTTAAATCTAATAGTCTTAGCTAGCGATAGCAATTTACACTTATACACATATACCACTTACAATGTTTACAGCCCTCTCTACGACATCTACAGATTCATTTTATTCATTTTATCAACCTCAGAAAGATGGAAAGCTGAATCAACCTTGAGCTGGTCAGGATCAAACTGTTGACAGTGGGTAGAGTCAGCCTGCAATACTGCATTGTAACCACTGCATGGCTTTCAGACATTAGAAGAATAAAAAGAAATTTGCAAAGGAACCAACCATCTAGAGCAAGGGTGTCAAATTCAAGGCCTGGGGACCAGATCCAGCCTGTGGGGTGCTTAGATTTAACCCATAGGGTCACCCTGGGAACAGTAAAGGAATGGCCCATGGTGCCTCTGCCTGCCAAAATGGAAGGTTGCAGGAGGCTGTTGCAGCCAAAAACGGAGCTCACAAGGGCTGCATGCGGCTATCCCGAGCTCTGTTTTTGTTGGCAGAGGATTGCAGGAGGCAGTCACAGTCAAAAATGGAGCTCCAGAGCCCATTTTCATTGGCAGAGCGTTCAGGCCACCACAGACAATAGAAGAATAAAAACACAAGTGACATTAAGCTGGCCATGCCCATCTTGGCCACACCCAACCCAGCCCCCTGAGGTCAAACACAACCCTGATGCAGCCCTCAATAAAAGCATATTTGACATCCCTGATCTAGAGAAATTGAGAACTTTCCTACATTTTATGAGAATTCCGGTCAAGCATCTATTGTGGACATTTTTATCCAGGTTTTAAGAAATGTAAAACGTACTTCTCTTTATTTAAGATTGAAATTAACTCAACAAAATGTTGAGTGTCCTTTAGATTTCTCAAAGAACATTTAAAAAGGCTTGGACATAGCTTTTTTTGTTGTTCTGACATTGTAAGATATTTAAGGGTTCTTCAATTCATAAGATTTAGTCTTGTCCAAACACAGATTTGTTTAACTTCATATCACAGCATAGGCTAGTATAGCTTTGTAAATAAATATAATAGAAATATAAATGTGTGGTTAAACAATATTCTTAAAATAAGTAATTTGCATTTTATGTATTAGCAGTTTGATGCTTCTCAACCTAAGGCTTGGTGCAGAGGAAAATGTTAATGGAAAGAGACTTATTCCCCTGATATTGAGGAATGGATTCAGGCTATGAACCTATTTTTAAAGTTTCTATGTCCTAAAAATGAGAAGTTAAAGGAATATACTTCCATATGGTCTACATTTAATAAGCTAAATTGAATTAATTTTACATTGATACTGAACAGAGTTTATATGATTTTTTTCTTTAGAATAGTATGCCTTTTTTCTTTTTGTTGTTTAGTTATTTTTTTTTTTTTATATTGAAAAAGTTTTATTGGTTTTACATTTTTTCTATAGGGTAGGGTAAGGGATACAAAGAAATTTTGAGAGCATTCACGTCAGAGTCGTCGGCCCTTCCGAGACCTCAAAATACACAATAAAAAAATAACAAAAAAAAAACATTTTTCATAACACTACAAGGTAAAAGCAAGTACATATACCTAAATTCTCAATTCCATGCTGTCAGACATTTACAAAAAATCCAGAAAATATTATGCAAAATTGTTCAGGAAAATCAAGGCAAAGTTATTTTTTAGATCTAAGTCTCTTGGCTATTGTATCTTCTTTTTCTCCTCCCTGGCCCCGAGCGGGCGGGGCCGTGGCCCCCTCTGTCCCCCCTGGATCTTCCCCCAGGATAAAGGAATGTTTTTTAAGAAAGGCTTCCGCCTCAACAACTGTTTTAATCCTCACTCTTCCTCCTTCCCAGAACACCAGCATCCCTTCGGGTGTCACCCACTTGAACCAAATCCCATGATCAAATAAAATTTTAGACAAGAAGGAAAATTTCCGTCTTGCTTCTCGAATCTTTCTAGGAATCTGCTTCAAGATAGTGACCGTTTTTTGTTGGTAAATTAAGGGGTTCCCTCTCTGCGCCTTCAAAATTTCCTCTCTGGTTGACCTTCTAACAAATTTCACATGTATCTCTCTAGGCACTTCATTTATCCTGGCATATGCTGAGTTAATTCTATAGGCTAGGTCAATGTCCCCCCTGATCTCATCCTTAGGTTTTTGTAAATAGTCTGCTAAAATTGTGCTCATAAGATCAGGGAGGCATTCACCAGGTTGCTCAAAAACATTCTGAAATCTCAAAAAATATATCATTCTTTCCATATCAATCCTAGACACATGCCCACTTGTTTCCTCAACCTCTTTAGTAACATTTTTAATCTCTCCCTTAACCCCCACCAACCCCCCTTCCAATTCTTCAGTCTTCTGTGTAATTTCCAGCGTTTGCTTCCTTATGTCCAATAGCTCCTTCTTGAAATTGATGTTTTCAGCCCTCTGGGCCTGAATTTCGTTTACCAAAGTTTGTATAACAGTTTCAAGAGAAGCCATCCGTTGTTCTAAACTTGCCAGTGCTGTTTCTTGAGCCATGATTAACTATTAAAGTCAGTGCCACCAAAATGGCGTTTTCAGGGTGGGGTTGGTGAGACTAACCGGGAGCCAAAAGTTCAGATCAAGGTTGAAACGTTGTAAAATTCAGGAACCAAGAGAGAGCCAATTTTCCAACTCAATAGTTATAATAACGAAGGTAATCCAGAAAGGAACCACAAATCCAACAGAAAAAAATTCTTCATTAATATCCAGAGAGAGTCCCACTTATAAAGAGACGCTGGGAATTTTCCATAGTTAAAATAGTCAGGCAGAGACAAAGAGAAGCCACTTTTCACCGCCCATCTCAGAGCCCAGAGGAGAGAGTAGTAAAATAAAAAAATTTTTAACCAGCCAGACCTAGAAACAATGTTGCAAGTAGCCGCATTCCACTTTCCCTTGTTAAAGACAGTCCGGATTTAAGATTTCCACTTTCTCTTCCAGAGAAGCCATTTTTAAGTGCCGCTTAAGTCCGAGGGGTTTTTTTTGAAAACAAACACCCCCCTCCCAGTCCATTCAGCCTGGCTGGCAGCAAGGAAAAAAAGTCTTTTTTTAAACTCACTCTCCCTCGCAGCTGAAGCCTCGGCAGACCTTCCGATCTCTTCTGCTCAGCCCTCTTCATTAAAGTGAATGGCGCCGACAGCCGTTGGCGAAGGGAGAACCCCCCGCAGCATGTTCTCCTTCACCTAGGCCGCGGCAAAAGGGTCGCCTCCCCCACCGCCGTGAGGGGGGGAGTCCCTGCCGAGCCGGCCCTACGGGAGACCCCCAAAAAAGGGGCGTCTCGCCCCCGTGGGGGGGCAGAAGAAGCAACAAAACGGCGAGCGAGCGCTAGGCTCGCTCGTCGCCGCAGGAGCCGGAACCGGAAGCCAAGTTATTTTAATCACCACAAAATTGGTAGGGTTTTCCTTCACTGTATAACCTCTACTATATAGTATTCTGATCAAATAATCTCAACATAGTGAAATGACCATTGATCTATCAGTTTCAGCCCTGAGCTACAAATATTTTCCATTATTGGTAATGAGCTATCAATTAGAAATAATCACATTCCATCTACACATTTTATGCAAATTATGTTAATTATAGCTATAATGCAAATAATGAATGATGTGAAACAGAATTGTCTGCCTTGTGACATGTGTTTGTTTGTTTGTTTGATTGATTTATTTTATCTTACCTTTATTGCTTTTAAGAAAGGAAAAATCCTTCCTACCAAATGTGTCCTCGGAACCCATCGTCAATTCAGCTAGTGATCATAATTCTCTTTGCCCTGAAGAGAAAGTAGTCAGTGTGACCATTAAAAGGAAGATGGCGGTAAAATTTCTATTCTAGAAATCCTTGCAAATCTCCATGAAAAAGCTTTTCCAAGATGAGATGAGATGAATCAAAATGATGATGTTTATCTATGGTGACAGCAAGACACCACTTACAGTAACCAGTTTAATTGTGCTCCAGATAGAGGCAAAAATACAATAGATAGATAGATAGGCAGGTAGGCAGGCAGGCAGGCTGACAAGGAAAAGGGCAGGAAAAATGAGGGTAAGTACAGATCTTGATTAAAAGGTAACCATCTTAAACTGCAATGCCAGAGTGCATCAGGAGCAATATGCTATTGGGCACGCCCAGGGAACTTTGGTTAAATGCTTCCTTGCATGACCTCTATGATAAGCCTTTAGTTAGAATTTTTCAGGACACACACACACACACACACACACACACACACACACACTTTATTTCACCTGAAGATTGAATTTCATTTGTGGAAAGACCCTAGAGGTCTGGGGACTATGAAAGAATTTGGTTCATATTGTAGTCACTGAATTATGAATAACATACTATATGTCTAGGGCTCAATTTGGAAGGGTTGCCAAAGAGATGAAAGAAAATTGCACAGTGTGGAATGTCCACAGTGCATTAAATTGGATTGCTAGTTGCTCTGCATGTGGTGTTAAGGTTTGAGGGACACAAGCACACAGTATGTATGTATGTACATCCATACGTACGTCTGTACATCTGCATGTATGTGCACAGAGGAGAGGGAGAAAGAGATTCTCTAGACAACCCTGGGAAAGCACATTAAACTTCTGGACATTCAAATACTTTCATTGTAAATTATAGAGTTACATTTATTCAGCCCAAAAGGCTACTTCATGAGCCTTTGGCATGAATCTAAGGGAAAATGTAACAGATTTATTTAGTCCAACATATTTCATTTCTTACACTTTCCTCCTACAATATGAATTCCTTGAAAGGTAATAAAAATAGACCAAAATTAAATATTTACCTGTTTACCTGCTTCAAGCCTTAGTCTAGTTAGAAAGGTAAGTCATAAGTATAGCCTATAAAATAAATGGAACATATTAGTCACAACAAATAAAGTTCCAGTAACTTCAACCAAGCTCAGGTATAACCAACAGCATCTATCTCTAATGAGTTAATAAATGAGTTATTAGCAAGTTCATAAATGATTTATTCAACAACTTATTTTCCTAAATAGCCACTTATGAAGAGAGGGAAGAGAAATTGCATCACTCAGGCCCACTAAGCTTTTTGCTATAATTTTGTATTGCTGTGAACATTATACTATTTTAGCTTTAAATCCCAAAACATGGGAGAAAGGCATCAGAGAAGACATCTCAGTAGACCAGTTGTAGTTCACTGATTGCTGGCCCATCTTTTAATCTAAGCCATCTAGGTTACAAAAGTGATTACCCTTCTACCCAGTCACTTCAAAAGATGGATTTCTGTCTCTCTATCTGGATATAGCAAATCGGAAAATCATTAATTACCATTAACATTTCAAGCCAAGGGCAGTCTCAAATTTCCTGAGGTTTTAAATGTCTAAGAACAACATAGCATGCAGTTTAAATGAAATCTCAATTAGATTATCTCTCTCTGCAAATGTTGTTTTGGAAAGAAGTACTAAATATGGATATTAAGTGTATTTCTACTCAAGACTTTGTTATGTCTGTAGTGGACATGGATTGTCTCTGCATAGGTATATAATTCATTCTTGTTTTAAATGATACTTTGGGGCTGGTTGGTAGCTCAACAGCTCAAGTCCTAACCAAGGACCTAGGAACTGTTAAGGTAACATCGCAGTATATAAGTTGTTCCAAGTAAGGTGGTTTTTTGTAGAATCAGAATGTTCAAGACAGGTAAATTTAGAATTTCCACATAGGGAGGTAGCCCTTTAGGTATTGCTCCAAGGGCTCCAATTACAATTGGGACAACACATGATTTCTTTTTACACAGTCGCTTAACTTAAGTTTGCAAGTCCCGGTACTATTATTATTATGATGTGGTTAATCTTTGGTATGATTCACAGCCTTTGGGACTGGTTAGTAGCTCAACAGCTCAAGTCCTAACCAAGGACCTAGGAACTGTTAAGGTAACATCGGAGGATATAAGCTGTTCCAAGCAGGGTGGCCCTTTGTAGAGTCAGAATGCTCAAGTCCGGCAAACCTAGAACCTCCACATAGCGAGGCAGCTTTCTAGGTATTGCTCCAAGGGCTCAATCACAATCGGGACAACATACGACTTCCTCCTCCACAGTCGTTCAACTTCAATTTGCAAGTCCCAGTATTTTGTGATTTTTTCTTGCTGTTTATTTTCAATTCGTGCATCACCAAGTATTGCAATGTCAAAGAACCATACTTTTTTCTTTTCAATGATTGTTATATCAGGTGTGTTGTAGGACAAGTGCCTGTCAGTCTGAATTCTGAAGTCCCACAAGATCATGACTTTCTCATTCTCTAAAACTTTCTCAACCTGATGTTCTCAGTGGTTTTTACTGTACTCAAATCCAAACCTCTGGCACAATTTCCAGTGAAATTATCATCATCATCATCATCATCATCATCATCATCATCATCATCATCATTATTATACTTTATTCATTAAACATGAAACTCAGTCAACTGAACATTCAAAAATACATCACAAATACCATTGACTAGTGCTAATGGTTGATACGAATTGCTGCCAACATCCTAGGTATCAACCAAATACCTGTACGATGTTCCGAGTAGCATGAATTTTGCAGTTCTGCTGGTGTAATTGCAGGAAGCTGTAATTTCTTGATGTGTTTTATAAAATTCCTGGACATGGTACCAAGTGCCCTGATGACAATGGGTATCATTGTTACATGTTTCATCCATAATTATAAGTTATTGTTGTTGTTGTTTAGATGCTGATTAATATTTGCATATATATATATAAGGTAAACATAAAATTCTTTTTAACACAACCAATGCACCGCTATAATTTTCACAACTGATTTAGCATATCCATGCTATTTGATGTTGGAAGAACATAATAGAAGCTTAAGAATAGAAACAGTGCTCTGTTAGACCTCTAATCCAGTTAGTCCCTTAGTTTGTTCTCACAATAGCCAACCAACTGCACAAGGAAACCCAGTAATTTCCCAGTAGATGACTTCAGATGCAGTCTTACCATCATCAGTACTAAATGCATTGATTCCTGTGAATTTCATGAGTTGGTCCAATCACACACACATATACACACACCTTTTTTGACACCAACCAAACTGACATTAAGCACCACATCTTATGCTAGGAATTCCAAAGTTTAACATGTTGTATAAAATACAAAATCCTATTTTTTTCTGTCCTGATTCTTCTAGGAGTGGATTTCATTGTATGATCTCTGCTTCTACTATGTTGGGAAAGGAAAAAACAACTTTGCCTTGTTCATGTCCTCTCTAATTCATCTCCTTTCTAGGCTAGTAAGTCCCAAATATCAAAACCTTTCCTCATATGGAAGCTTCTCTAGCCACTCTGGATCATTTTAGTTAACTTCCTCTGAACTTTCTCTAACTCCACTATATCCTTTTTTAGGTTCAGCAATCCAAACTGCATACAAAATTCCAGATACAATTGCATTGTTGATTTGCATCAGGGTATTGTGATATTGGCACCTCTATTTTCAATACCATTTTTTATTATTATGACTAACATGCTGTTGGTCTTTTTTTTAAATAGCAGATTCATGCTGTGTCAACACCTTCATTGAACTATTTACCATTATTTCAAGATCCCAAAGTGGTTTTTCAGAAGGCAACTGGATTTTCTGCTTTTTTTTTCCTTTTTCAAATTGCCTCCTGAAAAAGCACCTTTGGATAACCATGACCTGGATGACTGAGAATTGCTACAGACCTTATTTCAAGATCTTTTTTCCTCATCGGTCATCACTAACTCTTAGTTGGTATGAGAAGTTAGGATTTTTCGACCCATGTCATTCCTCAAATGCTTTCCTTGACCCATACGGTACCTCTTGTGTACCCTGTGCCTCCTTCCTAACCAACTTCACTCCCCACATGCTTTTTCCTGGATTTTTGGTAGGATTTTTGGTACCGTTTTACCTTTGCTCACATTGAATGTAATCTGCCATTTTGACACTCTCTGCCTTAATGAGCAGAAATCCCTTTGGAGGTCTTTGTAGTACCTTGTCACTTTTATCATTCTGAAAAAAATTGAGTGCAATAGTAAGCATGCCTATCCTACTATTCCTACCCAATTCCAGATCATTTATAAATATTTAAAAAGCACTGATGGGACAGAATTTGAGGACATTTCTCCATTGTGAAATATCCATTTACTCCTACTCTTTGTTTTCTGGCCAGTTGCTTATCCACAAAAGGACCTGTCTTTACATAATGTGTCTGTTTAGCTTACCAAGAATTCTTTGATGGGGGATTTTATGAAAGGCTTTTTGAAATCTAAGCAGATTATGTCCTCTGGCTTACATGTTTATTAACACCTTCAAAAACTGTAGAAGATTAGTTAGGACCTTCCCTTTGTTGGATATTCTTTAGCAAGGTCTTTGTCTTCAAATCTGGAGTAATTTCACCTTTAAATGCAGTTTCTACTATCTTCTCTGAACAGATGTTTAACTGTCAAGCCTCTCTATTTTTCTGGATCTCCACATGAGCCCTTCTTAAAAATTAAAGTTGTTCTGTCCACCTTAAAGTCGGCAACTGCAGGGGTCAAGAATAGAGACAAATGCATATTTTAGCTAGAAGGTCCACAATCTCAGCTTTCGGCTCCTTAATAACCCCTTGAGTGGATGCCACCAGGGGTAGTGACTAGTTGAGGTTCAATTTGTCAATTAAGTCTAGCACTTCTTCTCTTGTCATAACTATATGACTCAGTTCATTTAATTCTCTTCCTGAGAAAAGGAGTGTTAAAACCTTGTGGTGAAATGCTTGGCAAACAGTGACATCAGTGGTGAGTTCCTACCGGTTCGGACTGGTTCGGCTGAACCAGTAGGGGTTTGGTGGCGTGGGTCGCTGGAACTGGCAGTGACCCAGGCTTGCCACGCCACTGAATCAGTTCTCCAGATGGCATCATGGGTGCTGCCATCTTGTTTTTTGCTTCTGCACATGTGCAGAACAATTTTTATTGCACTGCGCATGCACAGCACGCACAGAAGCGAACTGGCAATAGTGCCTGCCGGAACCCACCTCTGAGTGACATGCCCTGAAGATCAGAGGCCATCACTAGTACCAAAAGTAAGATCTTCAGCTTCTTTTAGAAGAGAGCAAGAGACTTGCAAGATTGTTGTCCGCCGCACTATGTAGACCACGTGAAGAAATTGACTCCACAAGAAATCTAAAATTAATGTTTAGTTTTAGTTTTATTTGATTTATATCCCGCCCTTCTCCAAAAGGACCCAGGGCGGCGCACAGGAATTTAAAATAACATACAAAATAATACAAAAATACAAAAATTTAAAAAAACCTATTAAATACCAAGTCCTGCGCTAAAACCAATTAAAAATCCCCAATTAAAATTATTTATACTAGCGGAGGTTATGTTAGGCTGGCTTGATGAAAGAGATGTGTTTTTAAACACTGGCGGAAGAGGCGGAGGTCAGTGATGGTACAGAGTTCCAGGGGTAGATCGTTCCACAGGGCGGGGCCCACCACAGAGAAGGCCCCTGGGTGTCGCCAGTTGGCATTGTCCGGCCGACGGCACCCTGAGAAGGCCCTCTCTGTGGGAGCGTATCAGTCTAAGGTATGTATGGGGCAGGAGACGGTCTCGCATGTAACTAGGTCCCGAGCCATGGAGCGCTTTGAAGATGGTCGTCAAGACCTTGAAGCGCACCCGAAAGACCACAGGAAGCCAGTGCAGCTCGCGCAGGATCGGTGTTATATGGGAGCATCTAGAAGGTCCCGTAATCACCCGCGCGGCTGCATTCTGCACTAACTGTAGCTTAATGTAATTAATGTAATTACGATTAGTTGGTAGACACAGAATCTTGCAAGTCTGACCACACTTTACTTCCCCTCCCTCAACTAATAATCCTATGGATTAGGGAGGTAACCCCCTGGGCTGCTTTCATGTTGCTTCTGTTTGGTTTGGGCTTGACCTATGTTTTTCACTTAGTCACCTTGGTAATGGAGCTGACCTATTTCTGTCAGTGTGATTTTTTTCTTATTCTATAACACTCAGGCTCAGGGATCACCCCTAATTTTTCTCTTATAAAGACAGAAAGAACAACTATGTTAACCTTTAAGGACTCCAGTGACTCCTTCTTCATCTAAGGGGACAAGAGCCTCACTGGCTGGCTTTCTGCTTCTAACAAATTTGAACAATCTTTTATTATCTGTCTTCACAGTTTTGGCAAGCTGCTCCTAAAATTTTCGTGTTGCCTTCCTCACAGTTTCTTTGCATTTCTTTTGCCAGAGTTCATGCTCAAATGCTACTGAAACTGCACACAGACCTGAATTCATATTATTCACTCAGCAAGATGAGACCGTTTCTATACTAACCAACATTTTGATTTCCCACAGTATCCCAAACTATTTTGTAGGACATTTAAAATAATAGACTGAATCAGAAGCTACGCTGGGCACCTGCATAGAATGTGAAGGTTTGGTTAACTTATTCTTCATTTATTGCTGTCATTATTTAGACATAACCAATTTATGTTTTAAAGCAAAGCTGTAGTAGAACTGAACTTTGAGAAAAAGATTTGTGCTGAAACCCTAGAATGGAAACAGATAAAAGAAACCAGAGCATTGTACTTCCTTAGAGTGTGAACGGAATGTTATAAAAGAAGGATGTGTGGAGATACAATAAATACCAGGATAGATCAGAATGCAAGTGCATCATTCCAAGGGGGGGGGGAAATCAGTGGGAGGGGTAGTTCTTTAGAACAGGGGTGCCCAACCTTTGCAACTTTAAGTCTGAAGGACTTCAGCTCCCAGAATTCTGGGAGCTGAAGTCCTTCAGACTTAAAGTTGCAAAGATTGGGCACCCCTGCTTTAGAACATCTGTGGAAGCACTTTTGGGACACAAAAAAATTAAGACAACCCCCCACCTCCCACTCCAAGTTGTAAAGCAATGTTTTCCAGAACAGAAGAAAGAATCGAATGCTTCTTGGTGCAGTGAATATAATGAAGTTAGGCAGGGGCGGGCTGCTATGGGTTCGCCCAGGTTCAGGAGAACTCACAGCTAATGTTGTGGCCACTTTGGAGAGCCTCCAAATCCCACCCAGCCCCTCCCCTCTCAGGAGTCTCCACGTGGCCCATTTTGAATGCTAGGTAAATGCAGGGCCTGCATGGAGGCTTGGGGAGAGGGGAAATGGGTTCCCAGAAGTGGAGAACCATTTCTGGCCTCCAGAGGGCCTCCGGAGCCCAGGAGAGGCAGTTTGTGCCCTCCCAGAGGCTCAAGAAAAGCCTCCAAAACCTGGGGAAGGTGAAAATGAGCCCCGCGCCATGGTGCAGGAGGCTGACTAGGCCATGCCCACCATGGCCATGCCCACCCAGCAACCAGGCAGAGAACCAGTTGTTGAAATTTTTGAAACCCACCCCTGGAGTTAGGGTTTGGCATTATTTTGAATGTTCCAAGAAACAACCATGCAATTTCCTTCAAACTTTTTTTTTGGAGCCTAATTACCATCTCAGGTTATTCCTCTTTTGAAGTTTAGTTCCTTTCCTCAAGTCTATGTTTATTTCCTTATTATCGTGTGTTTCTAATAAATAACTACTTTTGGTGGTGGTGGTAGGATGATGTGCTGTCCAGCTCACTCACATACACATGTAACAGTGGTTTAGTAGGTTTATTAATATTGCCCCACAGTTCCTTCACCAAAAACCCAGAACTGTCCCAGTTAAGTCCAGTCAAATGTAGATCGATGCTAGTCCACAAAGCAATGGCCAAAAAGTTCACGAGGCACTTGAAAGTTTCCCAAACAAGACAAACCCACCAGGCAAAATTAAATCCAAAACACAAGAGGATTCATGAGGAATGATCCAAAGACAAGGCACGGGTTTCAGTCCAAACCAAGGAATCATAACGGCTAGGAAACATACAGCAAGGAAATGGTGTTGTTATTCCCAGCATCACCACTATCTGTCTGCTGTGCTAAATAGCCAGCTTTTGGTGCAGACCAGCAAGAGGGACAAGGCTGCCTCCTCGTGAGTAATCAGGATGACCTTCACTGCTCCTGCTTTTTCTCTGCCCTATATGTTCTCGAATCAGGTGCAGAAAGCAGTTCATCTTCATCATTGCTAATCAGCTGCAGCTGCCTGCTTTCCCATCTGAAGCCTCAGGGCTGTCCTGCTACAGCTGTGCTTCAGCCAAATCACTCCCAACCTGACATGGCAGGGACTGATTCATCCTCCTCTGAACTGACATCTGGAGAGGTATCTGGGGACACATTTGAGGGGGTCATCACAGGTGATCTCATACCTCAGAAGACCAAGGGCTCTCTAGATTGATGATGTACAGATACTTAGTTTAAGATGCCTCTGAATTTCTTGTTTAGCAGAAAGGGAAAATAAGTCCTGTCTTACAGCTTAGTTCACGTAACCCTAATCGATGAGCAGAAAAGAGGATAGTGGCAGCAAATACTAAAGGTAACTGCTGCTGTATTACCCTGGACTTATTAGGTTGGGTGGGGCAGACACAGTCATAACAGACAGTGTCTGCCCCACCCAGTAGGCATTAAAAATGCCTACTGCTGATGCTGGACTAACAGTGGCAATGTTGGCTTTCTACAAAATGACAGTGAAGGCAGATGCTAGCCCTAAGTAAGAGAGAGGGAGGGAGGCAAGGAATGGGAGGGAATGGATTTATTATGCAAGTGTGCACATTCATCAGAATGATATTGTAAAAACCTAAGATGGAAAATTACAATCCATGGTATTTCAAACTATAGAGTGAAAAAATCACAGTTTTCAGAGCTCACCTCTGTGGAAAGTTTATGTAAGAGAAAAATAAAGAAAGAAACATACTGGAAATTATTTCACTAATGTGCAATTTCTTACAAGACATTGTCTTTACAGAAGTCAGCATTCAAATTGGTCACAGCATCTGTGGCATGCTGTGACAGTAAATAAATTTATTGTCAAATGTAGTCTGTCACTGGAATTCTTTTCCCCTCAGTCTGGAGCCTGGCCCAAAAATATCACATCTCACCATTGTGTTCCTCCCCATGACAAACATTTATTCTTGTTTGGAGGGTGAAGATCAAAAATACATTTTTTTTTTCATAAAAAGAGAGAGAAAGCAAAGTACTAAATGATAATAAAGCATTTTTGCCCTCTTAAAGTGCTATAGGAATTAATAAAAACTGCCCAAGGATTTATTTATATTCAACTAAAGATTTCTGATAAAAGAAAAAAGCCATTTTTGTGAGACTTTTATCAGATCAAAAATATTTATAAGAGAGATTACTGAACCTGAAGGAATGTTTTGCTGCGATAGGCAAGCCACTGCAAAAGATGTATCTTTTATTCTACCTTCAAATGGAAATAGGTAAAACAATTTGCATTTGGTCTAAGAGCAAATCTGAGTATGACCTTCATATGTTGTGCCAATGTAAGAACGGTAAATATATACGGTACTTTACCATCCAAGTAGCCCAAAGGTTTGAGCCAAAGCAGAGTGCATTGAGCAGTATTAAGATAGTCTAGACCAGGGGTCTGCAAAGTTGGCTCTTTGAAGACCGGTGGACTTCAACTCCCAGAATCCCCCAGCCAGCGCTAGCTGGGGGATTCTGGGAGTTGAAGTCTACCCGTCTTAAAAGAGCCAACTTTGCAGACCCCTGGTCTAGAAAGATCTATCAATTCATTTGGTAGGTTTGCCAAGGGTCTGTTTAGTTTAATTGGCAAGCATCATCAACTTTATCAAATATTTGGCAAGCCCCAGCAAATATATTAATTTCTTTCCTCAGACTTTTAGGGCACTTCATAAAGAACTTACTTAAGAACAACAGAAATTACCCATATGATGTACAGGGCAAAGATGAATAAATATGATCATGATGCAAGTACAGAAGGATAAAACAAATATTATGATGTCACAATATGTGAGTTTTTATTCTGGCATAAACATGGTAAGGAAGAGATGCGTAAGTATTCATGACAGACTGCAGCATACTTATGGTCTCAGAAATTTTCTTCCTCTGACAAGACTGACCATCTCACTAGTTGGCTAGCTAGAGTGCTGTTTCCCCATCTAGTCCAACAAGAAACATATGCATTGAAAAACATTCTTAGTATGTATTCAGAACTAAACCACATTGCATTTTCATTTTGTGTGAAGGACTATAACAACTTCTCCAATCTGAAAACCTGGAGGTGTTTCAGAACTGCAGATCTCAGAATTCTCAATGGTGCTAATATCCTATCTAATCAGGAAGTTATCAGATTTTGGAGTCTATGTACATAAGGCTGGAAACCTTCCTTATACCACTATGTACGTATCTAGGAGACCCAGCTATATGATGATGCCAGAGGTGGATTTATGCTGGTTTGCCCTGGATTGGACAAATCGGTAGTGGCGATGGTGGGAAGCTTCACCCACCCACCTGGACACTTCTGCTCCACCACCCACCTGGACCCTTCTGCGCATGCGCCGAAGTGTCGCATGAGTACACGTGTATGAGCGAACCAGTAGTAAAATAAATTGAAACGCACCACTGTGCAATACCTTTTCCCATTGCACATCAACTTAAGTTGCAATACCCTCATTTTAGCAAGTCTGATCTTCTCTCTTTAGTTACATTTCCCCATACATTTAATTTCATCTGGAAACTGCAAAAATAACCATTTGCAGTCTCAAATGAGAAGAAAAGAAAAAAGCAAAGCACAAGAAGGAAAAGAAAAATATTTTTTGGGAGACTGTAACAAAAAAAGAAAACGATTGCTATTTTTCTTCTCATCTGTTTCCAGGAGAGAGGATTCAGTTAAAATGAAGTTGACAAAATATTGATTATATGGATTGTATGTGATCTTATACTGCTAGGCAAGTCAGCACCTCTATTTATTTTCAGACTGCCCTGTCTCTTTCTCCTTACTTCCTTCTCCGCCACATAACAGTATCAAAAATCTCCATCGTGCTTTGTTGGTTTTGCTGTAGCAGCCTTCAACAAAGCAAATTCCATCACTGACTCATGGGGAAAGTGGAAGTGCAGTTTTCTTCCCTATTTCAGTGGTGATAACCGCATGAATTAAACAGACATTCCCTTTTGTGCTGGCTTGCATTTAAATACTCAAATTCTACTCGACAGCATTCAAGAATGAGGGCATACTCCACTCTTCTCCAAAGGGGAAATAATTTATTCAGTCCCGTGTATTTATTGGGGACTAAAAATACCTAAGTAAATAGCACCTTAAAAAAGGAGGCAATGGCGGTTCTGATTGGCTTTGAAGCAGAACAGCTTAATTATTCATGTCCATGTAAACAGAGCGCGCTAATCCATGACTCTGAAGTTGTGCCCAGAGAAATCCAACTGCAGGCTTAGGCAATGTCTCCCAGAGGAAGTTGGTAACATTTGGATTAATCTGCATGTTTAGTGGATAGTAATTCACACTAAAGAAGTTCCTTGTCCATTGGGACAGAATGCCTCTGCATTGTAGAACATCACAAGCTATGCACCATAAAAAGAAACACACACACACCCACATCTTCATTTTTCCTGCTATAACACAGGTAGTGTGTTACAATTGAGCCCCAAATGTATATTGCTAAATGAAACATTTTTAAGTGAGTTTGCCCCATTTTACGACCTTTCTTGCCACAGTTGTTAAGTGAATCATTGCATTTGGTTGATTAGTAACATCGTCGTTAAGTGAAACTGGCTTCCCCATTGACTTTGCTTGTCAGACAGTCGTGAAAGGTGATCACATGACCCCAGGACGCTACAACTGTCATCAATATGAACCAGTTGCCAAGCATCTGAATTTTGATCATGTGACCATGGGGATGTTGCAACGGTCATAAGTATGAAAAATGGCCATAAGTCACTTTTTTTACTGCCATTGTAACTTTGAACAGTAATTAAATGAGCTGATACCAGTGAATGTTTTATTGTTATTTTAGAGGGTTAAATTTAATCCACTAGATACAGTAAGTGCAAACTTGCTTCAAAGTCATTTGTTCTGAGGGCACAAAATACTGCATGTGGAAGACTTCTATCAACACAGTCAAAACATCGGAATTGTTATTCATTCATATAGTATCAACATATTTCTATAGTACCCCTCCCAAGACAATTGCTATTCAGATGAACAATATAATTAGGCAAGAAAATTTCAACATTTCAACAGTCTATGAAACTCAATCCAATTCTTCTTGATTAGGATATAGGACATTAGAATATAGGCTATAGAGCCGTGATGGCAAACCTATGGCACACATGCCATATCTGAGGGCACACGAGGTGTTGTCCTATGTCAGCTCCAACACACATGTGTGTGCTGGCCAGCTGATTTTTGGCCTTACAAAAAGTTTTTTCTGAACTTCCGGTAGGCCTGTTGGATCCATTTTTCTCCATCCACAGGCTCTGGAGGTTTCCTGAAGCCTGGGGATGGCGAAAAATGGCCCAACAGCCTACCGGAAATCCAGAGGCTTCAGTGAGGCCTGCCTGCATGTGCTGGGAGGGGGGGGGGTTGTGTGCATATGCATGGGGTAGGGCGTTGCATTATGGATGTGGGCATGCACACACATGATGTTGCATGCACATGCGCCCTTTTGGCACCCAAGCAGAAAAATGTTCACCATCACTGCTATAGGGTGTATTAGGATATCAGATTTCCTGCCATAGGCAGGAGTTAGACTAAAATACCCCCAAGATCCCTTCCAACCCTTTTCCTCTATGTTCTAGGATGATTAGAAAGTGATTGAATGAGTTATTGGTGCAAATGTTGCACAGTATCCAAAGGAACGGAAAATTGCTGCGCCAAATTCTCCTGTCAGTGCAAACTAACCAAGAAAAACAGAAGCCAACTTTGGTACCTGTGATTTTGGTTAGGAATCCTGTCTAAGCCAAAAATCTGCACTAATTCCAGCAGCTGCATATGTGTTAAATTTATGTTTTACTGACAAAGAAATAAAGGGAGACTAGTATAGATGTATTTCAAACTATTTAACTCTCATCAAATAACCATACCATTATGGGATTCGATCCTGGGCTGCTTACATATTAGGTAGATGCATTAACCTCTAATAAGAGTATGGCTAGTTGATGAGAGCTTGAAATGGATCTATACTAGTCTCCCTTTTTTTCTTTGTCGGTAAAACATAAATATAACACAAAAATATTTTGTCACCAAAGCCACTGCTTGCGAAGGCTCTTGGATTGGGGCTGAAAGGCAAAAACAGAAGCAGTAGGCTCTGTCCCATAATTGGGTAGACCAGGTTGCCCTGTAAGACCCATCCCACTGGAGAAAAAACACGTACCGTATTTTTCAGAGTATAAGACACACCTTTTTTCCTTAAAAAAGAGGCTGAAAGTCTGGGTGTGTCTTATACACTGAATACAGCACTTTTTGCCTCGCAAAATTCCATCCACTTCACCAAAATGGCCGTGTTTAGCTTTTAGAAGGCTTTCAGAGAGCTCCTGGAGTCTGGGGAGGGCAGAAATGAGTGAAGACGGTCCATTCCCCCCCCCCAGCCCACAGCAGCACTTTATAAGCTTCCTAAAGGCTATCCATGCCCTTTTTTGACAAAAAAACCCAGGCCATTTTTTGCTCGCTTTTGTCCACCCACACCCACCGCAGGAGCACTCTACAAGCTTCCTAAAGACTATTCATGCCCTTTTTTGAAGAAGAAAAACGGGGGGCATTTTTGAGAGGTCTGCAGAATGCAAAAACTTTTTTTTATTTTTATTTTCAAAACCTTGCTGCATCTTATACTCTGGTGCGTCTTATACTCTGAAAAATATGGTAGCTGCTGCATATGCATCCAGATTGCCAGAAATGGTGGGATGCTGAAAAGCTACCCCATCTTCTAAATTAACAAAATCAACTCAAAATCAGCCTTTGCCTTCTGCCTGAACTAACACAAGCCACCATCATTATTCCAGAGGTGGGTTCCGGCTTCTTCTACTCCCAGTTTGCTCACGGATGTGCTTTGGGTGTGTGTGGGCTCAATGCAGGCTATGAGCGCATGCACAGTAGTAAAAAAAAAAATGCTTCTGTGCATGCACAGAAGCAAATAACAAGATGGCGGTGCCTACAGCGGCACCAAGAGAATCGGCTCGGGGGTGTGGCCAACCAAGTTACTACCTACTCAGCCAAACCAGTCCAAACTGGTAGGAACCCACTTCTGCATTGTTCCTTTGCAAATCTACTCAGAAGGACTTTGGAACTCAGAACTAATGGGGCAATAAATCAAATATCTAGAGAGGCAATTAGAAAACTGAAAAGGATTGTTATCCACAGTGGCATTTTAAAGAAAGGCTTAGGTGAGATAAATTTTCTGGAGAAGGAATACCAACTCTGTTTGGTTGCATTAATTCACAAAGAGGAAGGTGAATTGCCATTTTACTTCCTTTGTCTTTATTGCCTTTGCAACAGTTCATAAAATCAGGAAATATGTATGAGGCAAATAGCCAGAAAATAGTTTACTTTACATGAAAATCAGACTGCTTGAAAAAGTCATTGCCAGCAACAGCTACTTTGACACTGACTTTAAGGTATTTAATTGGTAAGTAGCCATGGCCTTAACCCAGAGGTGCAAACTCAAGGTCTGGGAGCCAGATCTAGCCTATGGGGTGTTTAGATCTGGCAGGGCCACCCTGGAAACAGCAAAGGACTGGCTACAGTGCCTCTGCCAGCAAAAATAGGGTCCTGATCTCTGTTTTCGACTATGACAGCTTCCTGCAACCCTCTGCCAGAGAAAATGGAGCTCGGGAGGGCTGCCTGTGGAGCTCCATTTTCTATTGCAGGAAGCAGTCGCAGCCAAAAACGGACCTCAGGAGCCCATTTTTGCTGGCAGAGCGCTCGGGCCAGTATAGGCACCCCAGACATGAGTGCCGTCAAGCTGGCCACGCCCCCCCTACCCTCCCCCCAAGGTCAAACACCACCGTGATGCCCTCAATGAAATTGAGTTTGAGACCCCTGCCCTAACCACTCAATCCTGCAAACATGGGCAGGGGAGAAGCATTAGCTCTATCCCCCATTTAACATAAATTGAACAGTGAAGCAGCACAAGTAAGACAAATTTGATTTCAGAATCCTGACAATAAGCAGGTATGGTGTAGATACAAGGAATTATCATTTGGATGGGTAACATATCAATTTCCTGTGGGATGCACACAAAATATCGTAGAAGTATGTGGAGATTGCACTAGGCAGAGCGATAGTTAAGACGTGAATTTCTCAGATTGGGAATCCCAGCCTCAGAATGTGCTAGTATTAATGCATATGGAGAGGCTTCCATTGCCATCCCTTTTCTTGTTGCCATGTCTTCATGTGCCTTTGTGGTAAGTTTTGTCATCTTGGGATAGGACAGAACATCCCCTCTATAGTCCTTGGTGAGCTAAAATATAGCACATGAACCTGTGAGGATCCCACCCACTCACCCTGTTTGAAGGCAGGCTGCCAGGATGATCTTTTTAGATTGTGGAGCAAATAAGCAATGTCTTTGGTGGGGTCCCTTCTAAAACATGGCAATTTTCAGCTACAATGTTAAATTGCTATTTACCACTAGAAACCTTGGGGGAAGGGGACCATTTCCTAGAATAGTATTCATTGCAGTCTTCAGAGTGGAATTACAATCTCCTTTGCCTTGGATTAATACTTTAACAGATTAACAGAGTTGGAAGGGACCTTGCAGGTCATCTAGTTCCACCCCCCTGCCCAAGCAGGAGACCCTACATCTGCCTCTACCTAAGATCGAACTCACATCCCCCTGCTTGTGAGGCAAAAGCTCTACCTCTAGGCCATGGCAGCAGATACCTTGGAGATCTAGGCCACAGTGACAATCAATTAGAGCCATCTCTTTGCCCGCTTCTTCCAGCTCGTGCATGATCACAGTTGCACAAAGCCAGGCTTTGAGTATGATTTTGATGGAGTGCAACATTTTTGTATATGCAAAAAAAAAAGTGTGCAGGGTATTGGAAAAGCTGCATGGATCTCATGAGGAAAAAGAGGAAATTATAAATGGAGAACTATAAGCATAGAAATGGCTAGAGATGGGGAATACAAGAGGGTGTTTGTGCTGACATCTGAAGAATGGGGGAAGTGTAAAAATAGTAAATTCTGCAATAATATGGCATCAACTAAATCATAAATTAAAAAAAAACAAAATTATGAAGCATTCATTGTTTCTATTGGTCCTAAATAGTACATTTATTTTATTTTATTTTATTTTATTAAATTTATACCCCACCCTTCTCCTAAAAAAGGACCCACATTGTGCTACATGTTCAAACAGATTAAAATGAAGCCACAATCTCTCTTTATCCCAGGTATTAAACACAATGAAATGTGATGGACTTGACACAAATATCTTTTCTAGAATGTAGGAATTTATATAGAGCATGGTTTTCACTCCATGAATCCTCAAGAGTAATTAGGACAAGACAGAAAGCATGCAGACAGAAAAGAAGAATTAGGGGTGACATGATAGCAGTGCTCTAGTGTTTGAGAGGCTGCCACAAAGAAGAGGGGGTCAAATTATTCTCCAAAGCACCACAAGGCAGGACAAGAACAATGGTTGGAAACTAATCAGAGAGAAGCAACCTGCACTTAAGGAGAAACTTCATAACAGTGAGAACAAGTAATCAATTGAACAGTTTGCCTTCAGAAATCATGGGTGTTCCATCACTGGAGGTTTTTAAGAAGAGATTAGGTAGTCACTTATCTGAAATGGTATAGGTTCTCCTGCTTGAGCAGAGGGCTGGACTAGAAGCCCCAAGGTCCCTTCCAGCTCTATTCTATTCTAACACAATACAATAATACAATACAATAGCAGAGTTGGAAGGGACCTTGTAGGTCTTCTAGTCCAACCCCCTGCGTGGGCAGGAACCTTATACCATTTCAGACAAATGGCTATCTAACATCTTCTTAAAGACTTCCAGGGTTGGGGCATTCACAACTTCTGGAGGCAAGCTGTTCCAGAGGTTAATTGTTCTAACTGTCAGGAAATTTCTCCTTAGTTCTAAGTTGCTTCTCTCCTTGATTAGTTTCCACCCATTGCTTCTTGTCCTGCCCCCAGGTGCCTTGGAGAATAGTTTGACTCCCTCTTCTTTGTGGCACCCTCTGAGATATCGGAACACTGCTATCATGTCTCCCCTGGTCCTTCTCTTCATCAAACTAGACATACCCAGTTCCTGCAACCGTTCTTCACAAGTCCATGCCTTCTTGGTTATGGGCCTTCTTATCTACAATTCTGTCATACATTCTGTCACTGGTCTTTGGTCTTATTGAAAATGCAGGAGATTGGAGAAAGCACAAGGGCAGCAACTTCACCATACTATCAGAAAAGTGGGCTGGTTAAAGACAACAACAAAGTAATTTACTATCAGGAAAGCTGGTCAATTCAAAATCCAAAATGTTTACATCATATTTTTTTTAAAACAACCTCCTCTTTTACTTTAAAAGTTTTATAGAATGGCGTGGGAAAAGAAAGAAAATATAAAACATGTTTTGTTTTTTTTAACAAACAGGAAAGACAGAGAGGAAAAAAGAGAAAACAGTTTATTTTGGTAGAAATATCCTAAACTATCTCGGAATAGAATGCCCCTACACAAACATAGCTCTACAATCTTCTTTGAGCAGGAGCCTACTATTTCCATCAGTAAGTACCAAAAAACCTGCCTTATCCCAAGTGGGACCATTATTTTCAAAATAGAGGATCTACCCACAAAGACTGAGTATTTTCCAATCCCAATTTTAGACACTGAATGATCTCTGATTAGTGCTTCTTGGGCTCAGCTATTAAAATGGATTGTCTTTCACAAAGATCTCTTAGTTGCATGGGATAAATCTCATTAGCCTTCATGACCTTTTTTAAACACAGATTGTAAACAGTTAGTCAGATTATTTGTTTCTCTGCAGTTATGTGCCATTCAGGAAGGCAGTCCAAGATCAATAGGTGGATCTTTATTTTGTTTTAATTGATTCACTCAAACTAAGTAAATTTAGTGTTTATCTGATTAGCCTCAATACAGACACTTTTCAGGTTTTAGGTGTTAATCATTTCTAATCAACCTTTAAAATTTTCATATTTCATAACATTGTGCTGAATGGTAAGTGTTTTAGCTTTTTTCAATGAGGCAAGCACATACACTTCTCTTGAGTAAACAGAGGGGTTTAATATGATCACCACCTGGTATCCAATGTCAGACAAGACACCGGAGTCTTTTGATCTGGTAAGCAAAACTCTTAAAACCAGCATTAGCACAAACACCCTCTTTTAATATTTCTTTTTCAATTTATTAATATATTTGCTTTGAAGACCACAGCATGTTTATCACACTCTACAAGGGTCATGGCAATAGGATACAGTCTTTTTATATATAACTTTTGTTTTATCAATTTATAAAATACAAAGTAAAAGAAAAATAGGAAATTAAGGGAAGAAAAAAGAAAGGGGAAGAAAATATGAGGTACAAGCCAGAGGTAGGTTCAGCAGGTTCTGATCAGTTCTGGAGAACCAGTAGTGGAAATTTTGAGTAGTTTGGAGAACCTGTAAATACCACCTCTGACTGCCCCAGCCCCTATCTATTCTCTGCCTTCCAAGTTCCAGCTGATTGAGGGGGAATGGGAATCTAGCAGTAACCTTCCCCTGGAGTGGGGAGGGAATGGGAATTTAGCAGTAACCTTCCCCTGGAGTGGGGTGAGAATGGAGATTTTACAGTATCCTTCCCCTGCCATGCCCACCAAGTCACACCCAGCAAGCCACACTATGCCCACCAAGCCATGCCCACAGAACTGGTAGTAAAAACAATATTGAATCCCACCACTGGTACAACGGAAAAAGAAAAAGGCGTTGACTTCTGACTCTTTTTAGCACAGTACAAGACAGCATTACAATCTCAACTTTTTACCTCAACTTTTTACCTCAACTTTTTACTTTTACACATTAGTAGATAACTAGCCATTTCCCTAACAACAAATCTATCTAATTAGCAAAATCAAAGTCAAAGTTTCATTACTTTTCAACACAAACACAAAACCCAGAAGTGGTATCCAAATAAAAAAAACATAAATATATTCTCCTCTTTGAATAGAACAATCAATTTTGATTAACAATAGGATACATTCTTCATATGATTTGGTTTTAAATTTAATTATTTTTTTAATTTTTAATTTTATTTATTTCGTCAAGCATGAATTAGATAACATATATGTATAAACATGATTATGAATACATGAAATGGATACAAATACAAGGGAATATTATTACAGGGATGGTAGGCACTCTGGTACACTTATGCATACCCTTAAATTAATTTAATTGAATATTATTAGTTGAATATTATTAATTGAATATTATTAGTTTTCATTATGTAGTTCATTACTATCTTGAAAATGTTGCTGCATTTAAATATTCTGTACGTGTTCCAGCAGGCTTTATTTCCTTAAAACATTGAACAAAAATCTATCTTCTAAAAATCAAAGTATGCATTGCACATAGGCTTGACCATCAATCCTGTCAATCCAATTCCATGTTTTATACAACAAAATGTGTCAGAGAAATTTACTACCTCTAATAAATGCTTTACTTCTGCTATTGTTCTGACCTAAGCTTCCCAAGAGCATGAAGCAAACTCCTGGTCCCGACAAAAAACCCTTTTATAAACTTACTGTGAATTCTGCTCATTCACATACAGCAAAGTCTTTCAAGGGAGGATTTACAGTCACAGACCTTATCTGGCTTGGAGAGCTGCCAGGCCAATATCTGCAAAACCCGACAAGGAGTCTCGGAGAGCCACAAGCCAATTAAGCAAACTAATTGTCTCCTGCAAACTCCACTCCCCTTTCACTCCTCTTTTATTTCCTCTGGGAGGGGCCATTCATCATCCACCTGTGCCCTTACTCCCAAGTCGACCCCTGTTCTTTAGCTGTTCCCTTCATCTGGCAACTCTGTGTGTGCACACACTAGGAACAGGCTCCAGCTGTTCATCTGCCTCACTAATGTCTGACTATGAAAGCAGCTGATAACTGGCATGTGGCTCTGCTCCCATCTTTGCCTCCAACACAGAGCCCTCATCAGAGCTTTCCCCAGACTCCAGGACTGACCCATGCTCCTCCCCAACCTCCCCACTGTCCGAATCTGCTGCCAGCTCTGCTGGCTGCTGGTGGGCCACAACAACTATCATCCATTAGAATATCATATGGGAAAAGGACCAAACCTGCATCAGTGTTTGCCACATCTGGAAACAAGCTTCCTGATTTCCATTATAGCAGTAGTGGAACTGTATATGAAGGAAACCTATGAATTACAGATATATTAACTGTTCATAAAAAATGAGATTTCATGAACTATCCTGAAAGGCAAATTTCATTCTATACTAAACAAGTTTCAAGCATGCCATACTTGCTTCGACTATTCTAAAAGTAACTTTGCATAACATAAAAGTAAAAAAAATGTTTTTAACGTATTGACTTCCATTTCTACCATCATCCTTCATCTTCTTCTTAGTGCAGCCTTTGTATAGCCAAGAGAGAGAGAGGGAGCCTTTGTATAGCCAAGTCCTTATAAAGTTATCCATTACATATGCAGCCACTTCAAGGACTCAACTGATTGTAATTCATCTCCTCCGCTGGGTCAGAAGCTCAGATCCCTTGTTGTCCCATTATGATGTAATGTGTCCGATTGTCAGTCCATGCCCCTCTACATTTTCCTTGTTCAGCAAGAGGCCTTGGGTTAATAAGGAGCCTGTTGTTATTATTATACATTAGGTCAGACTATTCAATTTGTACCAGCTGAAGAGTTCTTCTGAAATTGTGCCAGTTACAGCTAAAGTGTCTAAGTGCTAAGACCAGGACATCTAGATTTAAATGTCCACTCAACAATAAAACTCACTGACCTTGAGTCCACTTGCTAGATTAAAAATTCCAGGAGAGAAACAAAGAAGATAATTTTATTGAAAGCCAGTTTCAGGCTTGTATACAGTTTATTCAAGCAAATGCTATATTCACCTATGACTGATAATCACTCATGAACAGTTTAGTTCTGCAGTAGCATTAAACAAATGCCACGGAAGGACAAAGTTTGGTGTAGTAGTTAAAGGCACTAAACTAGAAAGCAGGAGACCATAAGTTCTAGTTCTACCTTAGGCTGGATGACTTTGAGCCAGTGGTGGGATACGACCGGTGTGCTCCTGTACAGGTATACCTGTGCCTGCTGGGAGCACCAAGTACTGTTCCGGTATGGTGCTCCAGAGGGCCCACCCACCCGCCTGTCTGCTCTCCTTACCTCTATTTGAGCCGAGCAGGGCATTTGTGCATGTGCACGGGGTGTATGGCACCTGCGCAACACTCCACCAAGCAGTTGGAGCATCCGGGTGGTGGGTATGCACACGCCCCCTGTGCGCATGTATGTGGTGGACACCTAACCCTGTTGCAGTGTACCAGTTGCAATGGGAGCCAGAACCCATCACTGCTTTGAGCCAATTGCTATCTCTCTCTCAGTTCTTGAAAGAAGACAATGGCAAACCACTTCCGAAAATATTGCCCAAAAACCCTGCATGGATTTCTCTAGATAATTGATAGGTGTCAAAACTGTTTCAAAGGCACATGCCCATATGGAGAAGAACACCAAGATGCTGAAAGGCAAGGAAAGTTAGTTAGGTTAGTAGGAAAAGTTGGCTCTACTGTAGAAGATTTGATATCTCCAAGTGAGCCTTTTGCTCAACCAAATCAACCAAGTCTCGCTCAGCCTGTCCCAGTGGCTCCTCTTTGGCTCTGCTCCTTTAATGGTGGTTTGTTTAAACAACCAAGTTCTTGCATTGCTACTTAGTATTCTGTCTCTTTCAGCAGTGTTAAAATGAATTATTATGGGCTATTATTTTCCCAGGCCCTGTGTGATTGCATCCTATTCCTAAAAATAATTTTCTCCAATTCAGTTAGACATCCTTTGAGGAAATTGTGGTCTTTTCCCCAGTTACCTGCCCAGTTCAGTGCCCAGTAAGAAGCACTACACTTAGTGACTTTTGAGTGAATGTGCATAAGATTGGCCTGTTAGTTCTTCATTTGATGGAGGCTGAAATAAGTGCTTTGCACTCATCAGATTAGGCAATCAAGCTGGGATCCAATTTCTTTCCCTTTCAACAGTATTATTTTACTCATTGCGAAATTGAAAGTGACACTGCCAAATAATGTAGGCCTTAGAAAAATGTATATAATAAAGCTAAGAGCTTAACAATCCCTATAACTTCAAAAATGCTTTTGTAATGTTATAATCAAAGTGTCAGAGAAGACCAAGTGCTAAATAAAATTGTTTTAGATTGTTATTCTAAACCGTCTAAATTCCAAGGCTCTCACCCAATACTGATTGGAGTATCAGTATCAGTCAACTATACAGCTAAAGGGGATTTGGGGAAAGTAAATCTCTCATTGCTTCTACCCAGTCACTAGAAATTGGTCTTATGTAGCTAGATTATTGGTAACATCTCTGACATCATTGGTAGGTTTGAGTAACTATTTGGCCTCATTATCTATATTTAAAGCAGGTTCTTGTGTGGATCATTCTTTTCCTAAGCAGATAGGATGGGAGCTGCTTTGAAACCTTAACATGCATGATGAATAGTTTCAATATTTGGCATCCTTAAATTATATTTATATATAGTTAGATATTGTGGGCATGTCAAAAGGCTCTATATTACCACATAAGATCACCAGTAAGATATCATTTTTATTCCAAGTCTAGATCACATAGATATTAATCATAAACTAGGTGCCTTTTATAACGCCAATTAATAGACCGAGTAACCAAAGAAGACAAACCAGAAGTTATCCATAACACAATAACTTGAAAAACTCTACTTTATGTGGGACAAGCAGGAACAAAATTGGGAGAACATATCCCATGAGCATCAATTAGCTTTCTAATGGATAACCCATATATAAATAATCATCAAGAGCCCTGGAAGCAGAGTGGTTAGAATGCAGTACTGCAGGCTACTTCTGCTGACTGCAATTTGACAGTTCGAATCTCACCAGGCTCAAGGTTGACTCAGTTTTCCATCCTTACAAGCTCAGTAGAATGAAGACCCAGATTGCTGTAGGGGAGAGGGGGGCAAGAGGCTGACTCTGTAAACTACTTAGAGAGGATTGTAAAGCACTGTGAAGCAGTATATAAGTCTAAGTGCTATTGCTATCAAACTTCACCCTTACCACCCTTGTGGACTGATAAAGTTACATAGCCTGGTAAATAAATGGCTATGGGAAAACTAAGATAACATTATTTGAACAACGATTCAGCTATGAGCTACATATATTCTGCACTATGGCAAAGAGGTAGCAGAAGCAAGCATCGTCGGTTCAAATTGAGCTTTTTATCGTATTGAATGAAGTGATTGGGACCCTCTCTGCACTAAAGAGAAGATAATTCTGCAGGCTCTACCTAATCAGGTTAGGAGAAGAAAATATGGATATTATCAGTGAGAGTAGGCTAACTGGGCAGAAAGCAAATCTCTACCAAGTCTTTCCAAGTATTTCTTCTCATTCACACTATCCATCTATATAAACTTTCTAAGTTCGCACAGAGAGGGTCTACTCCGGGTGCCGTCAACCAGGCAATGCCAGTTGGCGACGCCCAGGGGTAGAGCCTTCTCTGTGATGGGCCCAACCCTCTGGAACGCTCTCCCCCCTGAACTCCGTGTCATCTCGGACCTCCGCCTGTTCCGCCAGCGGTTAAAAATGCACTTCTTCCAACAAGCCGGCCTGGCATGATTTTACTCGACACTGTACTTCCTTTAGTCACCAAAGTTTTAATTTAGGGGTTTTACTATGGGTTTTTAGCACAGGGTGGATGAATTTAATTGAGTTTTAATGAATGTTTTATATCTATGTATTTATATTTTATATTCCCTGTGCGCCGGCCTGAGTCCCTATGTGGTGAGATGGGTGCGGCTTATAAATTTGAGAAAAAAATAATTAAAAAAAATAATAAAAATAAATAATGCACAAAGGAGAGGAAAGAACAGGAAAGAGATAAAAGAAAAACAAACTGTTAGGCCTGGAAGCCATATTTTGAATTGGGCCTTGAGACCTGCTACACTTGATACTGTGGGAAACTGGGATGGGGGGTTGTATGGAGCCTGGTGGATGTATATAGCCATAACAACATTCCTTTCTCAGAGGGTCAAGGACAACTTGCCCCTGCACCTGCATGGGCAAGCCTGGAGGCTGCATGGACAAGCCTCCTGTTGGGACGGTGCCTAATTGCTATGGACATGTGGGTGTGGGTCAAGGTCTTGAAATTTCAACTGGGTGGGGGAAACCTGGAAGCTCTCAGATTTGGGTTTTCCCAGATGTGCCAATATGATGTCTCTAATAAAATGTAGCTTTGAGGAAACTCAAGCCTGAAGTCTTTCCTCATTAGAGGTGTTACTTGAAACCCTGACACAAACCCTTCTTTGATCCCACAAGGAGTTTTCTCTCTGAAGAATGGCTATTTTGAAAACTTCTGCAAATCAAGACCATCATCTTCTCTTCCTCTTTTGCTTACTAGGCAAAAGTAGAAGGAACGAGAGAGTTCACGGGAGAAAGTGAGAGAGAGGAGCAACCATCTAGTTTTGGTTCCATTTCATTCCCTTCAATATCCTCCCCTCTGCACCCACTCTAGATAAGCTGTTTCTGATCTTCCGGTACAAAGCCCAAAAATGACAGCCCTAACATTTGAAGTAGGAATGACCTCTCAATGCTATAGGCAGTGCAGGAAAACAACAGATTTGTTGCCAATTGATTGAATTTAATCCTGTTTCAAAGCAAATTCTTTACTTGAAGTTTTGTTTTCTGGCTCCTAAAGAGGGAAATCTGCTATCACCTTGGGCATGTTGCAAATATTTTGAACATAAAGAGAGCTTTGCAACATAACATTTGTGGAAAATGGAACACTCCTTCTACTGCCCACTATTGTCTCTATTATTTTACAAGTTTGGCCTCTTGAAATTATGGAATTCCAACACATTTCACAATTATTATTTTTCCTAGCATGAAACAAACTCCAAAGCAGTAATACCCTGGCAGAAATAATCCTGTCAAATTTGGCAACTAGGAGGCACAGGAACACATCCAAGCCTTGTATTTCTTTATGCCAACATTAGGGCATCATTTGCCTGCCCCGTGCAAAGTTATGCTGACTTGTGATTCCTGGGACTGTTTTATTATACTGAAGTAATAATGATAAAGATGGCAATTCTAACATCAAAGCTTTGTATTAGTTTGATCCATTTTAAATGCTAGATAACAAATTATGTTATCTAAATTATTAATTTATTCATTTTATTTTAATTCGATTTATATCCCGCCCTTCTCCACGAGGGACCCAGGGCGGCACATCTGGGAAAACCCAAATCTGAGAGCTTCCAGGTTTCCCCCACCCAGTTGAAATTTCAAGACCTTGACCCACACCCACATGTCCATAGCAATTAGGCACCGTCCCAACAGGAGGCTTGTCCATGCAGCCTCCAGGCTTGCCCATGCAGGTGCAGGGGCAAGTTGTCCTTGACCCTCTGAGAAAGGAATGTTGTTATGGCTATATACATCCATCAGGCTCCATAAAATCCCCCATCCCAGTTTCCCACAGTATCAAGTGTGGCAGGTCTCAAGGCCCAATTCAAAATATGGTTTCCAGGCCTGACAGTTTGTTTTTCTTTTATCTCTTTCCTGTTCTTTCCTCTCCTTTGTGCATTAGAAAGTTTATATAGATGGATAGTGTGAATGAGAAGAAATACTTGGAAAGACTTGGTGGTAGAGATTTGCTTTCTGCCCAGTTAGCCTACTCTCACTGATATTATCCATATTTTCTTCTCCTAATCTGATTAGGTAGAGCCTGCAGAACTATCTTCTCTTTAGTGCAGAGAGGGTCCCAATCACTTCATTCAATACGATAAAATGATCATTTTTGAACTGATGATGCTTGCTTCTGCTACCTCTTTGCTATAGTGCAGAATATATGTAGCTCGTAGCTGAATCATTGTTCAAATAATGTTATCTTAGTTTTCCCATAACCATTATATATAGCAAATGAAAATACAGGAAGGGAGAGGAATGGGAATGGGGAAAGAAAGGCAAGGCAAGGCAAGGCAAGGCAAGGCAAGGCAAGGCAAGGCAAGGCAAGGCAAGGCAAGGCAAGGCAAGGCAAGGCAAGGCAAGGCAAGGCAAGGCAAGGCAAGGCAAGGCTGTAAAAATCTACTAACAGGAAAACAACTTAAATAAATTTGCTTGAAAATTCTTTTCACTGCCCTCAGTTTAAAAAGAGGACTTTTTTTACAAATATCACAACAAACAATATCACTGCTACACATCAGGTAAAATTACATCCTTGTAATGTTGGGGAGTAATTGTTTTGAGGGCCTGTCCATTCATACATCCATAAAGCTTGAAGTTTGGATTAATTCTATAGACTGGTAATCTAACCAACAAAAACATGTCCACTACCACCAACAGCAATCACAGTAAAATCATTGATTTACAATTGTTTAATGTGGCAGAAAGAAGACATTATTAAATACCTGGGGAAGAACCATATTTAATTTAATTTAATCCAATTTCATTTTTGCCTCATCTTGATTGCCCCCACTTTTAACATGGTGGCTCTGGGTGTGTCACCTATTGAGGCTGCAGGCCTAGAAATATACTTTTAGTTTTAACAGCAATAATTCCATAAGGGCCTCATTTGCTTCATGTACTTTTAACCACTGAGATAGATCATGCTTATCTGTAAATATTGATAGAACTGAAAACTCATATACTTTCTGTTATATTCGTCGAGAGAGAGAGGAGTCCAGACCCGGTAAAATCCAACGGCTTTATTGGCTTTCAACAAAACAGCACAAGACGGCTACAACAGTAAGTTAGAACCCAAAAAGCGCGCGTTCTCGCTCTGACAGCTCTTTTATTCAGAGCTGTCAGATAGGGAATCAATGGGCGCGTCTCCCGCTCTCGGCCACAGCCAGTCGCGTCTTGGCCAATCAGACGCGACTGGCTGTTGCCGGGGGATTTGAACAACTATCGTACATAACACTCCTTCCCCCCCAGCGAGTACGCATGCGGGCCCATTAGCATACGTACTCGCTGAGGTAGGCGGGGCGACGTCGGCTCCGCCCCGAACACCTCAGTTCATCGGCAGACAGCGAGGGAGGAGGATGTGTCCGTCGAAGCTCCTCCCTGCCGGGGGTGTAGCTCCGGACCGCGTCATCGCGGCCCAGCCTTTCTCCGGAAGCCTTCTGATCTGGTAGGTCGCAGCGAGGGGGCGTGGTGCGCGGGGAGGAGTTGGACTCAAGCCCCCGGCGTGCGGGGATCGGGTAGGCCGGGCTAGTGTGTGGCCGTCGTGAGTTGGGGGCCGATGTTTCGGATTGTGGCGGAGGAGGCTCCGCGGAGACTGGGCGTCCCAGGCAGGGCTGATCAACGACTGGCAGCCCCGGGTAGTGCCCAGAGGATTGGGAACGACCCAGGCAGGGCTGGTCGAGCTCCGGCAGCCCCGGGCAACGTTCGTCTGCGGTTTCTGGGGCAGCCGCCGGCTGCGGAAGGTCGTAGGCCGGCGTCGACCCGCGGTGGGCTACAGGTGCGATGTCTGGGCCCCTTGATGGTAGGTGCTCCGCCAGGGTAGGGGGGCGGCGCCTTAGTTGATCCACATGGCGCCGCCACTCGGTCCCGTCAGGTCGTCCAACCCTGTAAGAGCAGGGGCCCGTTAGTCCAGTGATGAGTGCAGGGACCCATCGCGGATCCCCAGTGAAGTTGCGGGCGAGGACGGGGTCACCCACGCTGAACGAACGGGGAGGGGGAACCCCCAGATTGCACGGCTGCACCTCGTTATAGTGGGGGTGCAGTCTGTCCAATTCGGTCCTCAGGCGGCGGCCCATCAGCAGTTCCGCGGGGCTTTTCCCTGTTGCCGGACAAGGCGTAGAGTGCTGACCCGTAAGGTAAGCATCTACCCTTGCGGCCCAATCACCCCTATCCATCCTGCCGAGGGCCTCCTTGGCCGAGCGGACGGCCCGTTCCGCCCGGCCGTTGGCGGCAGGGTGATAGGGGGCCGTGGGCGCGTGACGGATCCCCCTGGAGGCCAGGAATTCTTGGAAGGTGGTGGAGTGGAATTGGGGGCCGTTGTCGGAGACCAGGGTGTCCGGCAACCCGTGCGTGGCAAACAGGCGCCGGAGCGCGCGCACGGTGCTCTCAGCCGTGGTGGAGGCCATCAAAATGACCTCCGCCCAGCGGGAGTAGGCGTCCACCACCACCAAGAAGGACTGGCCGTGGAACGGGCCGGCGAAGTCAATGTGTATGCGGGACCACGGGGACCTAGGAGTATCCCAGTCCCGGTGGGGAGCCGAGGCAGGGGCGGGGCGAGAGGCTTGGCACGCTTGGCATGCGCCAACGAAGGCGGCCACCTCTTCGTCCATGCACGGCCACCAGACATAGCTCCGGCCCAGGGCCTTCATGCGAGCTATGCCTGGGTGTGTGGCATGGAGGGCCTCGAGTACCTGACGCCGTAAGGGAGGGGGAATGATGACCCGGTCCCCCCAGAGCAAGCACCCGCTGTGGAGCGACAGCTCCAGCTGACGGGTCTTGAAGGGCCGGAATTCGGCCGGCAGGGCCTCCGAGGGCCACCCCCGCAGAACCCAGGTGGAGACCCGGGCGAGGATGGGGTCGGCCCTGGTCAAAGCCGCCACATCCGTAGACGTGAGAGGGAGGCCCGAGTCGGCCACGGCCAGAACGGAGAGGGCCGGAACCGGCTCCTGGTCCGCACGGGGGAGGGGGCAGCGGCTGAGGGCGTCTGCGTGCCCCAGTTGTTTGCCCGGACGGTAATGCAGCGTGTACTCGTACGCTGCCAGGAACTCCGTCCACCTGGTCATCCTGGGCGAGAGAATTGCCGGGGTGGGCCGGTCGCCGGCCAGAAGCCCAAGGAGCGGCTTATGGTCGGTGAAAACGGTAAAGGAGCGGCCGTACAGGTACTCGTGGAATTTTTTTATTCCGGACACTACAGCCAGAGCCTCCTTGTCTATCTGGCTGTAGTTGCGCTCCGCTGGAGACAACGTCCTGGAATAAAAAGCAATGGGGGCCTCCGAGCCATCGGGCAGGACATGGCTCAGGACCGCCCCCAAACCGAAGGGGGAGGCGTCAGAGGCCAACGTCAAGGGCATGCTGTCAGAGTACTGAACCAGCACGGCCCGTGACGTCAGCATCTCTTTGACAGCCGCGAACGCATGCGCTTCGCGGCTGCCCCAGCGCCAGGCCGCCGAGCGATCGAGCAATCGATGGAGCGGCTCGGCTAGTGACGCCTTGTGGGGAATAAAGGGCGCGTAAAAGTTAACCAAGCCGAGGAACGCTTGCAGCTCCGTCTTAGAGCCAGGCGTGGGGGCGTTGTGGATCGCCTCGACCTTGGACGGGGTGGGGCGGATACCCTGGGCATCGACTACGAAGCCCAGGAATTCGACCCGTGGCACAGCAAATTTGCATTTGCTGAGCTTCAATTTGAAGCCCGCGCCCCTGAAAATACTGAGGACCTTCCGGAGTACTTCGGCGAGGTCTGAGATGCTGGAAGCAGCTATCAGGACGTCGTCGAAGTACGGAACGACGCCCGGGAGCCCGTGGAGCAGTCGCTCCATGAGGCTCTGGAAGATCCCCGGGGCGACGGAGACGCCGAATTGGAGGCGGCGACAGCGGAAAGCTCCTCGGTGGGTGACGATGGTCTGAGCCTCAGCCGCATCGTCGTCCACCGGCAACTGCTGGTAGGCCTGAGCCATATCCAGCTTCGCGAAGATGCACCCCCGCCCCAGGGAATGGAGCAGGTGTTGCACCACCGGAACTGGATATGGGTTCGCCTGAAGCCCGCGGTTGATCGTCGACTTATAGTCGGCGCAGATGCGTATGGACCCGTCGGGCTTGATGGGGACCACGATTGGGGTCTCCCATTTAGCCTGGTCAACGGGTTCCAAAACGCCCTGCGCCACAAGGCGATCAAGCTCCGCGTCAACACGCGGCTTCAGTGCGAACGGCAGCCTGCGGGCCTTGAGCCGAATTGGAGCGACCTGGGGATCGAGATTCAAAGAGACGGGGGTGCCCTTGTAGGAGCCTAGGGCCCCATCGAATATATCTGGGAAATCAGCAAGGACGGCCTCCACGGGAGAGGTGGTAGGCACCTGGTGCACCCGCTGGACCGAAATGCCAAGGGCGGGAAACCAGTCAAGGCCTATGAGCGCTGTGAGGGGGCGCTCGACCACCAGAATGGGTAGGAGGCCGGAGAAACGTCCATACTGGACGCGGACACTGTGCTGACCCATTACAGAGATGGGGTTGCCCTGGTAGTCCCGGAGCAACGTCGCGGGCTGGGACAGGTGCTTGGGCTTGATGGAGGGGCAGAGGTCCTTTAATTGAGGCCATGAGATGAGGGACCGGGACGACCCGGAGTCAACCTCCATGGTCAACGGCCGCCCCTCAAGAAGCAAGGAGGTAGAAAGTCGCCTACGGTCATCCGGGGTTAGAGGAACGGAGTCCCGGATCTCAGTCATCGCGAAGCAGTCGGCCCCGGAACGTGGACGGCGAGGCTGGCGGCGCTGGTCATAGGTGGAGGACGGTGCAGCCTGGGCGGCCATAGAGCGGGACTCCGCAGGTGGGGGCAAGGTGGGCAGGCTGGCGCGGCAGGCCCGGGCGATGTGGCCCTTCCTGTTGCATCTGCGACAGATGGTAGCCCGAAATGGGCAATCGGCCCTGGCATGGCCCCCCCCACACCCGATGCAGAGACCTGAGGGCAGGCGGGAAGGCTGAGCTCTGGCGCGGCCGCGGTGGGAAGCCTGCACACGAGCCACCTGGCCGTAGTCCTGGCAGTCATCCAGCGGGTCAAGGGGAGCGAGCTCGTCAATCAGGCAGGCCCTAGGGGAGGGCTGCCCCGAGGCGAACTCAGAGGTGGTGGCGTCTGCCAACTCCGCGGCCCTGGCTTCTTCCACGGCCTGCTCTAATGTGATCTCCGAGCGGGCCAGAAGTCTGCGCCTCAGCTTGACATCTTTGAGGCCGCAGACGAACTGCTCAACAAGCGACTCGTCCAGAAATGGGGTGGCGAAGTCACAGAGCATGGCCGAGGCGCGTAGAGTTTGTAAAAAATCGGCCACGGACTGGGTGGGCTGCTGCCGGCATTGGCGGAAGGCAAATCGGCGCGTAATCATGGAGGGAGCCGGGGCGAAGTGGGCCCTGAGGCGGGCTCGCAAGGTGTCCCAAGGCACGTCTTGGACCGCGGCTGGAGCGGCGATGTTCCGCGCTACTGCAAAGACGGCGCGCCCGCCACATCCTAGGAAAAGTCCGAGGCGTTTGTCCGGGGTGATTTCCCCATGGGAGCCCGCGAGCAGGAAACAGTCAAAACGGGCGAGGAATGCGTCCCAGGATTCAGTCGCAGCGTCGAAATGCTCGAAAGGCTGCAAGGTGGCCATTTTAGGCTGAGGGAATAGTTGTCGGAATGACGGTGTACTCTTCGTCCCGTAGGGAGAAAAGCCGCTACGTAGGAGGATTAAAGCCGGGCCCCAGCCCTCGTCGCCAGTGTTATATTCGTCGAGAGAGAGAGGAGTCCAGACCCGGTAAAATCCAACGGCTTTATTGGCTTTCAACAAAACAGCACAAGACGGCTACAACAGTAAGTTAGAACCCAAAAAGCGCGCGTTCTCGCTCTGACAGCTCTTTTATTCAGAGCTGTCAGATAGGGAACCAATGGGCGCGTCTCCCGCTCTCGGCCACAGCCAGTCGCGTCTTGGCCAATCAGACGCGACTGGCTGTTGCCGGGGGATTTGAACAACTATCGTACATAACACTTTCTCCAAAGATCACATTCTCTTATCTTTAATTAGGTTCTTATTTGTCTTCTTTGCCAATCCGGAAATGAATTGGTGTTCTAAATCACAAGCAATAATAGGAAGAGAGCAAGGCACGGTTCACTTTTGAATTTCTGCTACTTAAAAAAAAAAGGCAACGAAAACAGCCCTGAATATGTAATGTTCTTACTAACACTGTCTCTCATCTTTTCTAGTAATAAAAATACATGAAATGTTTTCCAGAGTAATGTTAGTAAAAGGAAAGAAAAGTGAACAAAAGAATAAGGGTGGACCCCTTTTATTTTAATTAATTATTTTAATTATTTTTACATGCTTTCGAACTGCTAAATTGGCAGAAGCTGGGAGAAGTAACAGGAGCTCATTCCTTTAATAGGGATTCGAACCGAAGAATTGCTGACAGTTGTGATCAACAAGCTCAGCCACTGAGCCACCACATCCCATTTTGAACATTTGGGGAGTTTTAAATCTCTGACACCTCCTCCCCTAAATGCATTAAATATATCTGAAGGCTTAACATGTGTTCTTTTGACTCCAAATGAAAATAGACAGGTAGTTGAAGTGATTATAGTTTAAAGGCATAGTCTAATGGGAGTTTGCAGGCTGCCAGAAATATGCTTGGAAGCCATAAGTAGTGCAAGACTCCAAGTTGTCTGTTGTTGTAACAGAGGCATCTGCTGAATACAAGGTCAGATTTGTGGTTCATCACATCCACTGTGGCCTATTCATGGGCACTTCCCTGTATAGCAGAAGTCTCTTATCTAACCTTTTCAACCACAGATCTTAGAGAATGAACACAGGATCTTCTGCAGATAAAGCACATGCTTTATTGCTCATCTGAAGTCATTCCCTAATAAAAATATATATTTTAACACGGAAAAACAGTCTTTTTCTATATGGTGCTTTTGAGATATATTCAGCAGAAATCCAGATCTCAGAAATATCACTGCATGCTCTGATTAGCATTATCAGTTGCTCAAGCTAGCCAAAATAAATACATCCATTATCGTAGGCTGATTATTAATATTGTCAACTGTCAGATTCCTTAAGCTTTAAGATCACAAGGTACACTACAATAATACTCAAGCTAATTGCTCTTCAGAAATGTTGGAGGCTGCAAATCCCAGCATCCCTGTTTTCTTACTAATTGGGAATTTGGGGATTTACAATCTCAAAACATATGGAGGGTAATGAGTTTGGAAAGTGTAATTATCAGTTCAAGCCTAGTTCATACTTTTTTTCAATTTCTTTGGCTATTCATACTCTTTCATACTAAAAAGCTATTTGCTTATCTATCTATCTGTATCTATCTATTTATTTATTTATTAGATTTTTATTCTACTTTATAAGTAACTCAACGTGGCAAACATACATAATACTCCTTTGTCCTCCTGTTTTCCCCACAACAATATGGGAAAATGTTGGTGAGGCAGATTGGACTGAGAGAGAGTGACTAGCCCAAAGTCACTGGGGTGGTTTTTATGTCTTGGCAGAACTAAAACTCAATATCTCCTTGATTGACATGGCTAAATAAGAAAAAAATAGATTTCGTTACACAGTAACTTACTATTCTAATCTCTCTGCTCAAGTGAAAGTTAATAGATTACTATATCTCATTAGGAATTAAAATCTAATGTAGGAAGTCTATGTTGTTTCCACTTATATATTTTAACTAGACTGATAGTCTAATAGTTGTCTCTTTGAATGGTTTCTCTTATTCTGCATTACGCTCGATCCCTTTAATTTATCCTAACTAGCACACATTGTTCCACAACACCGCTACTTCAGTCCTAAAATCTGGCACTCAGATTAGCATGGAAGCAATTTCATCCTTATAGACTCTTCTGATTCAGACTTTGAAAAGGCTATCTTGATGAACTGTCAGCTTGGATTGCCTGTATGAATACTCTTGTGATGTGAAGATGTGAAGTCATATAAATATAATAAATAAATAGATTGTATCATATGGGGGCTAACTAGAAAATGAGGAGCCAGACCTTGACAGGATACCTAGCCCAAGAATATACCAAAAGCTATGAAGAGTAGAGCAGAAGTGGTCACCTTGGGAGGAGAGGACAGCAAGTTTTCTGTGGTAGCAATTCTTGCTATAGAAAAGCAGCCTTTGTGTTCTCTTTCCTTTATTGGATAGATATTCTGTATTATGATCTCCACCTAACCTGCTCCTTCAGGCATTCCAATGATACACTCATCAATACTGCAACTGAGTATATTCATCTTGCTGCTGGCCTTCCTCTTGTTTCTTTCTTGTAGCTTTCCCACATATAGAGCCTTCTCCAGAGAGCTATGTCTTTACCAATAAAGGAGAGTATTTGTATCTCACGGTTGAAGTGAGGGGTCCTTGGTGTTCTTTGTTTTCTTGCAGATGTTTCATTACCCTAACTAGATAACATCAGCAGTGCTAGTAAGGAGTGCTGTTTGCTGTCAGTTTATACTCTGGTGATCTGCCTGTCTATGTGGGTGGGGGTGGTCTTAGAGATTCTTTAGTTGAGCTGTTTACTGATGACTCTTTGACAGTCTCTTGATTAAGATATTGTTTACTTGATTGTTTGTCTGAAGTTAACCTTGGAGTTAATCTATTAACTCCAAGGCGGAGTGGTGCTGGAGTCTTGTTTTGTTCTCTTTTGGGCTGGTTGATTGTCTCTTTTGCATAGTCTATACCATTTTTGGATTTGGCCTGGTCTAGTTGGTGTTCATGGATGCATTGGGCCAGTCTTCTGTCTGTTTATCCTACATAGTGGTTGCTGCAGTTCTGACATTGTATGTTGTAGATGACTCCTGTTTTTTTCTTCTGGGGTTTCTGGGTCTTTTGGTTTGCTTAGGAGCCATGCCTTACTGTGTCCAAAATAGGATAATATAAGCCTGGTTATTTGTGCCTTGAGTGAGAATTGTAGGTTGATTTGTTCAATGATCCATTGGTTTGTTTTCTTGGCTATCCATGGTATTCTCAGGAATCTTCTCCAAAAACCAAATTTCAAAGGCATCAATACTCTTCCTACCTTGCTTCTTTTAAACCCCTTTTGTACCACCATCTTAATTCTTATGGGATTTTCTGGTTCTAAACCTTTGGACTGCTTCAGATTATTGTCATTTTTCTGCTTCTAAATAACTCTTACTAGCAGCATATGGATTCCTCAACATCCAAAGCTAGCAAAAGAAATTGAACTTACTAAAACTTGCTTGTACCCCATCTAAATAGTTCCCATATCACTGGCTGATGTTAAAAGATTTACAACATGACAATTCTCAGATAGATTGTCAGACTTGCAATTGTGTTGCTTTCTGTTTGCATTGAGATGTGTAGAACACTGATCCAAAGAGATCCCAGAGTGCTCAGCTTGAACCAAACATCCTGGGGATTCTCAATTACTGAGATGTGATCAAAGGATCAGTAGCTCACTGTGCCAGCAAAGCTACAAAGTCCTTTTACCTCTTCAATCAATATATTTTCCTGCAATCTGGCCATCATTTTATCATCTGTGCTACAAGTGGAAAGGCTTTCACCTGCATTCCCAATATATCTATAAATTGAAAACTTTCAGGCTGAATTTGATCTTGGTAAATACATAAACCTGTTTGGGTTTTAAGGACAAAAATGGAACAATGTGAGTTAAATAAAAATTGTAAAGAGTCCCTGCAAATTTTATTTCACTGCTTGTTGCCAAATGTAGGGGCGGTACTCATCTCCATTCAAGGCCATTCAGCCAGCACTGTCCAAAGACATTTCCATGACAACACAGAGAGCTGTTACCTTCCCACAGAAGCGTCTGTGGAGATTCTTAGTCATCCAGATCATGGTTGTCCCAAAGGTGATTTTTTCCAATTATATGAAAAAGCATCTTTGGGATTTCCAAGAAGTGATACCTATTCATCTACTTGCATTTGCATGCTTTCTAACTGCTAGGTTGGCAGGAGCTGGGGTGAGGACAAGGGCTCACCCCATCGTATGGCATTTGGATCTCAAACTTGGGCTGCTGGCTTTCCAGCTGACACACCCACCCAGTGTCTTAACCATTGAACCACTGCACCACCCTAATGTGAGTTAAGGCTATCGAAATAGAGAGCTTCCTGATTTCAAATGTATATTTTCATGACATCAGAATAATTATTACATCTTTATGAAAAGTGAAAATATCCAGGATTTCTCTATGAAAAATAGCAGTTCTTATGACAATGGTGGTATTAATTTCTCCAATTTTAATAATAGTAATAATAATAATAATAATAATAATAATAATAATAATAGTAATAATAGTAGTAATAGTAGTAATAGTAGTAATAGTAGTAATAGTAATAATAATAGTAATAATAATAATAATAATAATAATAATAATAATAATAATAATAATAATAATAATAATAATAATAATAATAATAATAATAATAATTTAATTTATAACCCGCTCTCTCTCCCCAAAGGGACTCGAGGCGGGGCACAGGGAAATTAAAAATACATATAAAAACCACAAACAATACAGTATTAAAAAGAATTAAACTAAAACCCTGCACTAAAATCCCATGTTAAAACTAAGATAAACCCCTTAAAAACCCTAAAAACAGTTAAGCTATCCCAGGCCGGCCAAGCAGAAGATATGTGTTTTTAATTTTTGACTGAAGGAGCGGAGGTCCGTGGTTGTTCTAATTTCGGGGGGAAGGTCGTTCCAGAGGGTCGGGCCCGCCACAGAGAAGGCCCTTCCCCTGGGCGTCGCCCACTGGCATAGCCTAGTGGACGGCACCCGGAGAAGTCCCTCTCTGTGGGAGCGGATCGGCCGCAAGGATGTATGGGGCAGGATGCGATCCCGCAGATTTTAAAGACTATCAGTCAGCATACATATTAACTTCAACAATGCATTGAAACAAAAATGATATTGATTATCACTATGGACTGAACTTGAGAATTATTATTTAGCATGATTGAGTTCCTGACAAGTTCTTGTCTCTAAGAACAGTAGGAATTTGTTCATTTTTCCAGGGAAAGTGATTAGACATATGTGGGTCTTATTGGGCAGATAATTAAATTTTGATTATAGTTCTCATGAGAAATGGATGCTCTGGAATAAGTCTTATTTAGAAATAGCTGTTAATCTTTAACAAATAGGCTAAGAATGGGATAGTTACTTTTAATCAGATAACAAGCAGCAATATTTTTAAAACTAATGACATTTTACAAAAAGAATATAATTTGCCTAAAATAGCTGAAAGAGAAAATCCAGTTTGGCGTTGCAGTTAAATCACAATGATGGGGCTTAATTACAATGTCTATAGAGATTCTCAGTCATCCAGGTCTAGTTGCCTCATGAAAAAGCAACTTTGGGACAACCATAACCTGGATGACTGAAAATCTCTACGGACATTGTAGTTCAAATCGCTCCATCTTCAAATCGCTCCATGGCTCGGGGCCTAGCTATACGAGACCGCCTTCTGCCCCATACATCCCTTCGTCCGATCCGCTCCCACAGAGAGGGTCTTCTCCGGGTACCGTCGGCCAGGTAATGCCGGTTGGTGACACCCAGGGGAAGGGCCTTCTCTGTGGCGGGCCCAGCCCTCTGGAACGACCTACCCCCCGACCTTCGCACTACCTCGGACCTCCGCCTCTTCCGCCAACGTCTTAAGATGTATCTATTCCAACAAGCCGGCCTAGCGTAGCCCCCCGTTTCTGACTCTATCTATAAATTTTAATTTTCAGGGTTTTAAAAGGGTTTTTAGCACGGGTTTTAATTTAATTTAATATGTTTTTAATAGTGTATATTGTCTTTAGTTATGGTTTTAATAATGCCTGTGCGCCGCCCTGAGTCCTAACAAGGAGAAGGGCGGGATATAAATTCGAAAAATAAATAAATAAATAAAATAAAAGTTAAGCTCTCATGCTAGAAATAGGGAGACTCAGTTTTAGTTCTCCCCCAGGCACTAAGCCAACTGGTTAGCCTTGGACCAGTCACTCTCTTTCAGCCCTAGGAATTAGGCAATGGCAAACCACTTCTGAAAATGTTGCCAAGAAAACTGCAGGGACTTGTCTAGGCAGCTACTAGGAATCAAAACTGATCCAAAGGAGGGAGGGAAGGAGGGAGAGCGAGATCATACATACATATATATACAAGCAACCAGCAAAATAATATATCATCTTGTTATCATAAGTATCTAAAGCACTTATTGTTTTTTTAATCAGCTTAAGTGCCCTTATAGTCTCTGTAACTCCAAAGGCAGATAGTACATTGGGAAGGTTTTTGCTTAGGCTAAATCCACAGTTTATTATAAATCATTATTCTTTTACAACAATGAATACATCAGAAATTTAAAAAAGAGATTTCGAATGTCCTACATTATCAAAGAAATAATTGCAGGTTTTTAGGATTATTAGGTAGGTTTTGTATGCTTTTTTAAAAATATAATCTTTTTTTAATGATTTTGTAAAGCCTTTTATTGGGGTGGAGTCCGGGTGACTGAATGGATCTGAGCATTTACTGACCAGATCCCCATCTTTATTGAATGAATATTCTCTATTGAACATTTTAAAAATAATAAAAGATGTAAAAACCAAACTGAAAATGAGAGAGAAAAGGAAAAGGAAAAAAATGGAAAGTGCAAGGAAAGAAAAAAAGAAAGAAAAAGATTAAAGAAAAAAAATGGGAAAATACTTCCAATCTTTATCACAACTAGTGCAGGCAAAATAATAACCTCCTATCCCCCCCTTATAAGGTTGCATGTATATGTCTCTTCTACTTATAGCCCATCTTTTACCCATTCAAAGTCCATTTATCATCAAATATGTCAATACAGTTGTCAACAACAACAAAAATCTATAATTCAAACACATCTCAGATGGACACTGGTAACAATAGTTACCAAGAGTCATTAGGAGGCCACCCGGAGTTACTTGGTGGAGTTGGAGAGCTATAGAAGTTGAATAAATAAATAATTTTTTAAAAACCCACCAGAGGGTCACGAATTTCTCATAGAGCAGTTGCCCAAGACTCAGATCCAGACAGACCAGTCCATGCACAGTCTGGATTAGCTATTGGAAAGCCTACAACTAAGTGCCATAAGCATGGATTTGTATTATTAATAGGAAAATTATTGTTTTTTCTTGCTACTGTGAGAACTGCAACTAAGCTCCAAAGGAACAAGGAAGCTTGAGGAAGGAATCACTCAAGAAGATATCACCGTCCCTTCTAATGTTAAGAACCCAACTATTTTATTTTGGTAAGGCCTGCCTACAGCAGGGCTTACAAGAACGTATTTCCAAGGAAGTGAATCTGAACTATCAAATTGTTTTTCCCTTTATAGAAATTTAATCTCAATACTTGTACAAAATCCCATCTTCACCAACTTTATCGGGCTAAGAACATTGCCAGAATCTATGTAAGTCTTTACATTTCAGATCAGAGGGAGCTGCACCGAAAATAAGTCTGCAGTTTCTCCTTTATTGGATGGCAGCAATCATTTAATACATCATTTTCAAATAAATCACTTTCTCCTGTGCCTAGCAGACCATGATGGAGATGGAAAATCCTTCCAATCTTAAAAATGTTAAAACCACACCAGAGTATCATTCAATCAAACTTCTGCACTTGCCCATCTGTCAAAAACATATTGGGAAAACTTGGTGTTCAGCTGAACCCAGTTTCATAAAAGAGGCACAAGAATTAATTTACTCTACTTGCATCTGAGGCCAGGTTGGATCTTCTGAACAATAGTCTTCCTCTGTTTTCAAAGCTATTAAAAACATCTCTACGTCTCTTAAAATTGCCAAATTAAAATTGCCAAATTTGCTACCAATGTAACTAATATGAATCTGACAAAAGCACATTTCCCCAAGCGTAACTAATGTTGCAGGATCCAATCTGAGTCAGTCATGAGGACTAGAGGTTTATTCTTCCAAACGTTTGGACTTCTGATGGAGCCCATCTTCAGGGAACTTCCCACTCTCCAGAATGTATGCGCACATTCTGGAGAGAGAGAAGATCCCTGAGGATGAGCTGCAGCACACATCTGAAAGGTTGGAAGAAAAAACTTCTGGTCCCAGTGACTGACTTAGATTGGATCCTGCAACATTGTCCTGAGACATATATATTTGCTTTCAATTCCATATCTAATGTGACATCCATCTAAAGCAGGGGTGTCAAACTCAGATCATCACAGTGTCGTCATGTTTAGTTTAGTTTAGTTTAGTTTAGTTTAGTTAGTTTAGTTTAGTTTAGTTTAGTTTAGTTTAGTTTAGTTTAGTTTAGTTTAGTTTACTTTACTTTACTTTACTTTACTTTACTTTACTTTACTTTACTTTACTTTACTTTACTTTACTTTACTTTACTTTACTTTACTTTATTGATTTTTTATACCGCCCTACTCCCGAAGGACTCAGGGCGGTGTACAGCCAAAATAAAAACAAATATATAAAAGTTAAAAGAAAGCTTTTAAAAGACATAATTAAAATGTGACGTATCATGACTTTTCCCCCCTTTACTAAACTGGGTGTGGCTGTGGCCAAGTGGTAGGAATTCAACAAATTTTACTATCGGTTCTGTGGGTATGGCATGGCTTTGTGGGTGTGGTGTGGCTTGGTGGGCATGGCAGGGGAAGGATACTGTAAATTCTCCATTCCCTCACCACTCCAGGGGAAGATTACTGCAAAATCCCCATTTCCTCCCAATCAGCTGGGACTTGGGAGGCAGAGAATAGATGAGGGTGGGGACAGGCAGAGGTAGTATTTCTCCAAACTACTCAAACTTTCCACTACCTGTTCTCCAGAACTGATCAGAACCTGCTGAATATCACCTCTGGCAAGGCCAGTGCATGACACATTGAGTTTGACACCCTGATCTAAAGGAAGGAAGGAAGGAAGGAAGGAAGGAAGGAAGGAAGGAAGGAAGGAAGGAAGGATAGATACTCGGAACATATGAATTTGCTCCCATGTTTTCTTCTGTTTGATTACTAATATTTTTCAATGTTTTGTATTCTGCAGACTATACAGTATGGTCACCATGAGCAAGAGGACTTGATTTTTAATCTTGCATTGTATGATTATGAAGTCAGGTGATTAATGGTATTGGAAATATTCAAGCTACTCTTTGGTAGAAAGGATCTGCTCTAGTTTGGCTGTATCTGCATCTGTAGCATTTTACTCAATTAGATTCATTCATAGCTGCTATATTTAGAATACCAAACAGCACAACTTGTCCAAACTCACAATTAACTTTGTCCATATATTCTGTATTTATATATTGTCGTATGTTGTGCTTGTTCTATCTCTTCAGCCTTTTCAATTATGTCTTGTTTTGTTCTGAGCTTTGTTCTTTGTTCTTTCCCCTAACAGAGTATTAGTGTCAACAACAATGCACAGCCTTTACTGATATCTAATGGGTAAGATTCAGCGGATTGAGAAACACTGTAACTGTCACAGGAGACCTCCATTGTAATTGTTCATTTATCCAGAAAACCTGCAGGTTGTTTCAACTACAGTGTAGTAGTTCTGCCTATGTGTATAATCTTTGGATCATTGGAAACATTAGGGCTATCTTTTTGCCCTTTACTATTTTGCTTGGCAAAGCCAGTAGAAAAATGATTTATTAGTTACCAGAACTTGGGATACGATGCTCATAGATCATCTCAGGCTGATGTTTTCTGCATTTTCTCTTAATTTATGATGCACCAAAAGAAGAGCCTGATTTCCATAGGCCTGAAGTTAGGGTGAACTCAGCTGACATTTTGCTTACCATTACCAAAAATCAAGGTTGCTGTTATTCATGTGTCCTTTAGTTTTCTTCTTCCCTGGTCATATTCTTAAACCACTATTTCTCAACTCATCTGGGGGGGGTATCAGGTTGAGAAAGACTATTCTGCATAGCTCATCTAACAGATTAACAGAGATGGAAGGGACCTTGCAAGTCCTCTAGTCCAATCCCCTGCCCAAGGTGGAGACCCTACATCTGCCTCTGCTAGATAATTTCTTTTCTTTGGGTATCTGGATTTTGAAATGGCCAATTCATTTTAAACCATATTTGCAAGAGATAAATGTTTATATGAGACCCAAACTCACAACAGATACATCTAATGATGATTTAAATCATTTGTTGTGTTCTATTTGGCTTCAAAATGTAAAATACATTTTAGTCTGAGCATTATACTCAGTATTTCCTCCACGCTGGGTATTTCCTCCACGCTGTCACTAACTACATGAGCTCTTTATACCAAAACAATCAGTAATACGAGAATATTTAAGGTCTGTAATGTAAAGTATATTAAACACTGAATGTCTATTTCAATGACAGTCAGTACAGTGCAATAGTAAAGTCTAAGACCAAAGAGAAATCCACAGAAGTTTATATGCATGATATAACTTATATCCTGTGCCTAACCTATCCCCATTGGGTTTTTGCTGTAGGGAAAATTTGAAGATGTGTGATATAATGCTTTCAGTTCCTAAAAGACAGATGGGATGTAAATCTAATGTATAAATCATGTAAATCCCAAGATTTAGATAAAGAATCATTTCTGAATAAGTATTTCTTAACAGCTCTAGCCTCAAATACGAATTCTAAGGTCTTGTGTAAAATAATAAAATAAGTAAGGGATTATTAGTGATTAGACGTCATTTTTCTTTCTCTTCATGAGCTACAATAACTATAAAGAACTATAAAGTTCATTTCACACTGCAGACAAAAATGTTGTGCTGCAATAATCTAAATATTGGAATTTAAGAAATCATCAGTATGGAACAGAATTACTCAGCCACCCTACCCAAGGAGCCGGAATGTTTATCAAGTGGAGATGGGCTAATGTAATATGGTGATCCCAAATGCCTAGTGATAAAATCTTTATAGCTTACCAGACTTTGTGAGATTGCTATAAAACTTTTATTACTTACTGCTCATGTGAAATGAATGCATCAGTCACCAGTGGAAGAACCACATGTTTGTTCTTCAGTTCTTTGGTGGATAAGTGTCACAGCTGAAATGCTCTGTGCCATTTCATCTTGTTAAATACATCTCAAGAAAGCTTTAGACCCCGTTCGTAATCATCTCGTTGGGGAGACAAATACATCAGTAATCTCATCTGCATTGAAACCATTACCATGCTTCTTTTGTACACCTCCAAACTTTGAACCAAGTGTTAGGTTTACATCACAGTTGTAAAGATATGGTTGAAGTTTAGGATGTTTTTGAGCATTGGATGTTCAGGGGCACCATAGTCATACAGATGGTCCTTGACTTACCACAATTGAGCCCAAAATTTATGTTGCTAAGCAAAGCAATTGTTAAGTGAGTTTTGCCCCATTTTATGATTTGTTTTGCCACAGTTGTTAAGCAAGCCACTGTGATTGTTAAATGAATCATGTGGTCATTAAAGCAAATCTGTCTTCCCCCATTGACTTCCCCCACTGATTGAAAACTGGGAAAGTCACAGATGGCAATCACATGAGCACAATAGGGCACAATGGCAACCATTATAAATACATGCCAGTTGCCACACACTTGAATTTTTATCATATGACATGGAGGTGCTGCAACGGTTTTAAGTGTGCAAACTGGTCATAGGTCACTTTTTTGAGTGCCATTGTAGCTTCAAATGGTCACTAAATGAATGCAGTGGTGGGATTCAAGAGTTTTTACTACAGGTTCTGTGGGCATGGCTTGGTGGGCATGGCAGGGGAAGGTTACTGTAAAATCTCCATTCCTTCCCCACTCCAGAGAATGGTTACTGCAAAATCCCCATTATCTCCCGATCAGCTGGGACTCAGGAGGCAGAGAATAGATGTGGTATTTACCATTCTCCAAACTACTCAAAATCTCCATTACCGGTTCTCCAGAATTGATCAGAACCTGCTGAATACCACCTCTGAATGAATGGCTATAAATCAAAGGCTACGTGTACATTGAAAATAGTGAACTTACATTCTGAAGACCATGGTTTACAAAAGATGTGAGGAATCACCCTCACAAACCCTGTCAATTTTAAAAATTGTTTCAGATTTCTGCGCAAAATCTTATGAGAGTTAATGTGAGACTGCTGCAGTCTCCTGAGATTTGGTAATGTAAGATTTTTATATATTGCAAAAGTTTTATTGGTTTTACAAATTTTTGGGATAGGGTAGGGTAAGGTGATACAAAAAATTTTTTGAGAACTTTCACGTCGAAGTCATTGGCCCCTCCGGGCTGCGTGGTAAGACATTGGTAATACATTGTTCATTAATACAACAAGCTGAAGATAAATGCGTAAATCATACATTCTAAATTATATGCTGGCAATCATGTACAAACATCCAGACAAAGAATTATACTATGTTAATAAAAAGCAAAGTCATTTTTTAGATCTAAGTCTCTTGGCAATTGTGTCTTCTTGTTCTACTCCCTGGCCCCCAGTGGGCGGGGCCGTGGCCCCCTCTGCCCCTCCTGGATCTTCCCCCAGGATAGAGGAATGTTTTTTAAGAAAGGCTTCCGCCTCAGCAACTGTTTTAATCCTTACTCTTCCTCCTTCCCAGAACACCAACATCCCTTCTGGCATCGCCCACTTAAACCAAATCCCGTGGTTAAACAATTTTTTAGATAAGAAGGAATACTTCCTCCTCACCTCTCTAATCTTTTTTGGGATCTGCTTCAAGATGGCGACTTCCTTTTGTTGGTAAATTAAAGGCCCGTCTCTCTGCGCCTTCAGAATTCCCTCCCTGGTCGACCTTCTAACAAATTTAATATGTATCTCTATGGTTACTTCATTTAACCTGACATATGTTGAGTTAATTCTATAGACTAGGTCAATGTCCCCCCTGATCTCCTCTTTATGTTTGTGTAAATAGTCTGCTAAAATTGTACTCGTGAGATCAGGAAGGCATTCACCAGTTTCCCCCAAAATGTTCTGAAATCTTAAAAAATATGACACTTTCAAAATCCATCCTAGACATATGACCAGACAAATCTCCAATTTCAGTGTTGACATTTTTAAGTTCTCCCTTTGCCCCAGCCAACCCCACTTCCAGCTCCTCGGTCTTCTGTGTGTTCTCCATCAATTTTTTTTGTGTTTCCAAAAGTTCAAGCTTAGAGCTACACTGGTCTTTCCTCATCGCTTTAATTTCCAGCACCAAGGAGTTTAATGCTTCCTCCATCGCCGTCATTATTTGTTCCAATCCCGAATTCTCTGGTTGTTTTTTTGAAGCCATGGTGAGCTATTATAATCAGTGCCACTAAGATGGCGTTTTTTGGGTGCGGCTGCTGGAGCAAGTCAGGAGAAAAAAGTTCAGCTCAAAGTTGTAACAAGTTATAGAGCCCAGAAGAGAAACAGTTTCCACAGTCAATTGTTAAAAAAGAGAAGGTATTCCAGGGAAGGAACCAATTATTCCAAAAAAAATTTCCATTAATAAAGAGAGACAGTCCAAATTACAAAGAAATGTTGGTGATTTTCCATAAAGAAATAGTCATTCAGGAACAAAGAGGAGCCATCTTCCACCGCCCAGCCAGGCAGCCAGCAGGAGAGAGTGAAAAAAGAAATTGTTTCAATAAAGCCAGACTTAGATACATTGTATAGAAACAAGCCGCGAAGCACTTTCACTTGTTCCGCAAAAGTCCGGATGAAAAATATCCGCTTCCTCGCAACGAGGAGCCATTTCTAAACGCCGCTGTTGTAAATCCGAGGGGGGGTTTAACAAACACCCCCCTCCACGTCTCTCTCAGTCCAAGCCGCCAGCAAAAAAAAGTTTTAAAGTCACTTACTCTCCGCCTCGCATCTCAAGCCCCGGCAAAGCCATCCGACTCGAGCGCTCCGTTCTCTCCGAATCCATTATTTGTTGCCGTCCTCCGTTGGCGAAGGGAACCAAGCCCCCCGCAGCATGTCTTCTTCCACCTGGACCGAAGACAAGGACCGTTCCCCAGCTGCCGCCGGCAGAACCAATCCAGGCAAGCCAGCCCTTCGGAGGGTCCCCCCCAGAAAAAAAGGGGGGGCACCCCGCCCAGTTAGGGGCAGAAAAAAGAGCAAAACGGCAGACGAACCCCAAGGTTCATCCGTCGCCGCCAGAAGCCGGAACAGGAAGTCCGGTAATGTAAGATTTTGATTACTTAATTTTAATTTTAAAAGAGCATTCAGTTATGTTTGTGGGCATCAGGGTCCCATGCAGGTAAAGACAGACCGCCTAACTAACTTACCTGGCTGTCTGTAATTTTTTTCATTATCCTGATGTGCATGTCGAATGTTGGGAAGTGCTAATACAAGACATGAGAAATCTTTGCTCCATGATAATCTGTCTGAGACTAATTCAGCTGAAAGAATAGTGACCCCAAACACCCTTATGGCAAATTGCTTGCTTGATTCCTGATCATTATCTTTGATCCTCGGCCAACTATTTCCCACTGAGTACCTAATTGAGCATATTACTACAGTCATGAAGATAAAATGAAGGTGTCTCAGGATTGGTAAGTGAAAGAATTTCTGGGTTTTAAAAAAGAAAAAAGTTCAAAAGTTTCCTAAAACAGGACAACAATTACAAATTACTTTAGGAAATTGGATAGACTCATGGTTTTAAATTAGTCAAATTCTGCATTTCATTGCAGTTCCAGCAAAGTACGAGCAACTGAAGACATGGCAAAATTGGACACAAAGTTATTTCACTCAGAAAAGGTGGGGAATCTATAACATTTACAACATTCTATTAGGGAAGTAGGATTATTTTGATTTAGTGAAAAGTAATATGGAAATCTGATATTATAGGCTCTTTAACTCTGACTTCATAGCTAAATTGGCACAGAAAAATATGGAAAACAATTTCTGATAAAACTAGGAAAAACTGAACAACAAGGAAATTCAGCCTGATACATTTCCATGTTTAGAATTAAATATATATAAAGAAATATGTGATATCCAATTGTTCAACTTGTAAAATTGTTCAGTCTTTTAAACCGACATTTTTATTAAAACAGGATAAATCATAGTTCAGGCCATTTTAATGAGTCTAATTGATCCAAATGTTCCTTGATAGACCAATGACACCTTGAAATATAAAGATTTAATAGTTTTCTTATTGGTTATAGCCAGACAGGTAGTAATAAGACATTGAAATCCAGGAAAGGAAATTAATAGTTCCATATGATGGAAAATTACTTTAATAAAGAAAGTGACAAAAATGGCAATATCACAATAACAAAGAAAGTAATTTTAAACATATTAATAGGTGCAAAAAAAGGCAGCTTGTCTGCCATCCGCTTCTAGGTTTCTAGATAATCTAATTATTCAAGATTATATCTATTTGTGGTGGCAATGCAGAAGACCATTGTTCTTCAAGGAGTTTAGTAACATATTTTGATTTCTTGCTTATATTAAGAAAAGATTAGAGATCATTCTGAACTAACCTGCTTGTTTTTCACCCTTGCTTGCTGAATAAAATGGGGGTGGGGGATATCTTCATAAAGCAGTAAAGATAAGTTTTCATCTGTGAAAGTCTCACACTTTCAAATCATGTGCTACCTCTTCAAGGTTAGGTTTTTGTGACCATAGAGCAAGGCCTAATATTGATCTTTAAATTGAGAGCTTCTGCACTGAACCTATGCACTAGAACATAAGAACATAAGAACATAAGAATAGCCTTGCTGGAACAGGCCACAGCCCATCCAGTCCAGCATTCTGTCTCACACAGTGGCTCACCATTTGCTTCAGGGTATACTATGAAAATTAGCCACCTTTGGTATCTCTGCTGTCTGTTATTAAGGAAATCCTAATAGCATGTAAGGGAAGTGGGTATCATCTTGCTTATTATGGTTTAAATCTGTTGTTTGGATTAATAATAAAGCTTAAAATTTCTTTATTTATGATGTGCCTATTGTCTCTGGATTCAAAAGAACCAATTGCTTGGAAACCTATTCAGCACCCTGACCCTTAGCAAGATATTATTCTACATTGTTTTCTGTTAATTGTTAATAAAACTAGGGTGTAGATCATTCTTTGTTTCTTAAAACAATGCAGTGAAATAAGACATAATTGGAATATTTTGCATCTCTTTCCCAATGCAGAGCTTCTTTTTTTACATATAATCCTCTACCCCGAAAACAGTTTTTACTAGCTCTGCCAATGGGTGAGGAATTAATGTAAACTCAGACCAACCGCATAAACTCAGAGATATTGAGATGCAGTGGATGAGTAAAAAGACTTGTCTCAGGAGACAAGTGGGAAAGTAGTCAGTTTATAAATTAAATGAACTAAGATTAGGCTGTTATTGTGACCCATCAAGCAGATTCAGTATAAAAATACATTATCTGCTAAAATGTCATAGTTTCATCCAATAATCAGAAAGGTTTGGTGATAACAACTTTATCATCAACAAAAAAAGTTTAATCCTAAACTTTTAAAATCTGTAGTCCTCCAACATCCTGCTCAGCACTTGTCTTAAATTATTTTTGATAAAGGTGTTCCTTCCTACAAGGAAACCAGTGGTCTAATCCAAGTAGTCGTTATAACAACTTGCTTGACAAATACAACACTCTATAGTCTATTAAGTTGTTGTCTGAAAAGATTGAATGTTTGATTATCAGTAGACTAAATGTGTCTTTAAAAGACTTGTGAAACCAAAGCTGGATCTCCACATCAGAAAGAAGTTTAACTTTGCTTTTTAACACTGAAGTCAAGAGGCAGGACCAGTAAGTAAGAAGCAGATTCATTTGCTAGATCTTTTCTTTGCCAGTGCTTTTCTCTCTTATCATATAATTAGCAAAATAAATTAAGTAGAGTTTTTCCTAATATGTGGGTCCACTTGTTCAATGAGATCTTGATTGAAAAAAATATTTTCAGAGGTGACATACGAAGCCAGAATGCAAAGAAATATGGCTCTCTTCCCTCCTACTCTTCCTCTATCTTAATCATAATGGCTTGGAGTAGAGAATAGCAATGGCACTTAGACTTATATACCACTTTATGCTGCTTTACAACCCTCAGTTTATAGAGTTAGCATATCCCACCCCCAACAATCCCGGTCCTCATTTTACCAACTTCAGAAGGATGAAAAGCTGAGTCATCCTTGAGCTGCTTAGAATCGAACTCCTGGAGTGAGCAGTGAGTTAGCCCTGCAGTACTGCATTCTAACCACTGTGCCACCATGGCTGAATGAAAGAATGACAGAACTAGTATCATTACATTCAAATGCAAGTTCCACCACTTTTGTAAGCGCATCAGGGAGTTGCACTCATATATATAAGAAGCAAAGCTTACATCACAATACCTCAACATTTGCTATCAATTATAAGTTTAACAAAACCATCCAGTTTTGCAAATATGCCTGTAATTCAGTCTTACAAATCTCTCTCCAACCAAATGACACAAAAATAAGCTTGGGTTTTAACCCTCTCTTCAACTTACGCATACCAGTTCTGGTCTGGGTTAGAATTTCTTCTATTTATCTTAACATAATGTAAAAATTAAATATCGGTTTTATTATCAAACATTCCTGCACTAGGCTGCTTGATCGAAGCATTTTTTTAACCATTTTGCCTTTATATTTATGCATGTTTCTGTCTCCACTATTTCTTTGACAAAGTCCAAAATAACGATAAGTTGCAACTGACTTTTCCTGTTTGTGAAACCTTAACTAATTATTTTCCTCCAAAACAAGTTGCCTCAGTGACTTGTGGCAGTGCCTTTTTTTTTTTTTTTTTTTGGCTTTGGGGTTGCTGTCTTCTAGATGAAATATTAGCATTTGTTTGCACAGTGCAGGAAATACCCTGCAGGTCCCTTCTTGCCTTATGAAAATCGTTCCTGTCTTCTCGAAATGTAGTCGGACCAGTCTGGCATTGATTGTACATCAATCCCTCCAGGCACTTTTTTGGAGTAAGAAGACTTTTTCAGACCACAGCAGAGGGGGGCGGGGGGGGGGGGGAAGCAGCTCCTCATTAATCTCTGGGCATCTTAATTACATGAGAGAGAAGCACTTTGGACTCACCTTCACACAGAGAGTAGGAGCCAGTCTGGAAATCACAATAAGTTGGTGAACTGAGATAAAATGATCAAGCCAAATTGTTCTTAGAAATTAATGATCAGCTGAGAGGATTCTTATCTTTCTTAATGTATGGTATTTGCCTTTCTCCCCCTTCTCTCTCATGGTTTGTGCGTAAATTGTTCTGTTCGTCAGGTGGTTGATATTTATTGCTAGACCTATCCAGAGCGATTTGGCAGAAAATCCAGACAAAAACTAGAGCCAATTCTTCAGACTTCCTCAGACTGTGGGATGATCTCTGTCAGACGCTTCTTTAAATTATCTTGTTCCAATCAGTTCTTTTGTCCCCTTTTTCTTTTTACTGTAATTGTATCCAGCTTAGTCCAGTTTTAATCAGATTATCTCCATTCATACTTGAAGCACATAAGGTGGCTTCAGGCAAGTCAGCCCCTGTAAGTCTATACTGTATTGGCTCATATCATAAACTTGCTGGGTGAATTCTGTGACAGAATTGCTTCTACACTGTGTTCCAGCAGAAGTTCCTGTGAAAATTATGAGGCATACTGCAATTTAACTACTGCTACAATTTAATTTTGGTGCAATCTATATTTCAGGAGTGGGGAAGCTCACAGCTGTGCATCTAATGCTGAACAAACAACTCCCAGTAATTCCAACCAGGACAGCCAGTAATGAAAGTTGGTGAGAATTATAGTTTGGCCACATCTGAAGGACTACAATGTCTCTCCTCACTGCTATTGTTTAATTACGTGCCATGGGGTTAGTGTTGATTCTTTTAAGTAGACCTTCTCCAGGATGATCGGTCTGCAACCTGACCCTTTAGGTCTCCCAACAATGAAGTCATTGTTGCCTCCAACTTTTGCTTTTATAAAGTGTCACGGGGAAAACTGTTGGCTGCACAGTTCTGACCTTGTAGGTATTGACATGGTCACAGCATCTGGATATTTTTTCCAAGGCTTGAATGGTTACTATTGAGAGCCAGTTTGGTGTAGTAGTTAAGACTAGAAACTAGGAGGCCATGAGTTCTAGTCCCACCTTAGGCACAAAGTCAACTGGGTGTTCTTAAGCCAATCATACTCTCTCACCTCTAGGTTGAAGACAATGGCAAACTACTTCTGAAAAACCTGGCCTAGAAAATTGGAGGGATTTGTCTGAGAAGTGAACACAGTGAAACAGAAGGAGAAACATAATATTTTTCCTGAGTGCTGGTTCCTTTATTGTTGATAGTTAACTTTAGAAGGCATAGCATTTAACATTAGCATAGCACTTAGGCCAGGAGTGGGCAAACTTTGCAACTTTAAGTCTGAAGGACTTCAGCTTCCAGAATTCTGGGAGCTGAAGTCATTCAGATTTAAAGTTGCAAAGTTTGCCCACCCCTGATTTAGGCTTATATACTACTTCATAGTGTTTTACAGCCCTCTCTAAGCAGTTTACAGAGTCAGCATATTGCCCCCAACAATCTGGGTCCTCATTTTACCCACCCCAGAAGAATGGAAGGCTGAGTCAACCTTGAGCCTAGTGAGATTCGAACTGCCAAATTGCAGACAACCTGCAGTCAGCAGAAGTAATACTGCACTACTGCATTTTAACCACTGCACCACCACTTAAATATCTTCATTGTCAGTTTTAACTCATTGTTATACTTATTGTCATTAGTTTGGTCTCCATTATATTTAATTGTAATTCCTTCCCCACCCACACCCCCACTATGCTTCACTGTCATTACTAGAGTTTTCAGATGGCATTTTCCACTATCACAGCATCAGGATCAGAGTAGTGCAGGTTATTGATCCTTCTTCCTCCATTTTTGAAATCTTCTTCGAAACCAGCACCCTAAATAAATATTCATTATGTACAGTAGCTGGAATAAATAAGGGAATTGTACAGCCTTGTTTCTGGAGTTGTCTGCTTTGCTAGGTTCTCTCCAGGCTGTGGCTTACTGACCTGTCTCTCCAGGCTGTGGCTTACTGACCTGCATGAGGATAAAGAGATGTTTGGGGGATTCCCATTTTCCTAAGCACATTCCACAGCTTGACATGGTCAATGTGATTAAATAAGTTTCCATTGTCAAAATGTGCATATTGAGTTATTTTTGGCATTTGTTGGTTTTCCAATAGGCGTCATCAATAATGTCTCTTGATTCTCAGCTTTTTCTAAAACCAGCTTGAAATTCAGCATATCAGTTTTCTTCTAAGGCTCTAATCTGCACCAGATGATCCTAAGGATTATTTTGCCAGCATGTGAAATTAAGGCTATTGTAAAACAGTTGCACAATCTGTTAAATCTTCTTTCCTGGATATTGGTATGTAAATTGCCCTCTTCTAATCTGTTGGCCAGTATGTCATTGTCCAGATTTAGTAATATAACCTTGACTGATTCTTCTTGTTGCCTGTCACATTTTTCATTGCTATATATAAAGAAAAATGATCCATGTTATAAGGAATCCGGCAGAATAGGCAATGCACATTTTAATTCTACTTTTATGCATACTGCTTTTGGAAATATTTAAAGAGATATCTATGGAGATTCTTAACCATCCAGGTCATGGTTTTCCCGAAGGTGCTTTTTCAAAATACTTGTTTTTGAAGGAAAAACAAAGTCCAGTTGCCTTTTGAAAAAGTACCTTTGGGATTCTGAAGAGATATGAACCATCATTATTTTTAGCTTGGACAAAGGGAAAGTCACTTTAGAGAAGTTCAGACCATCAGTCTGTTAAATCAATACTTACTTTAGTTTGTTGTTTCTTGCAGGAGGGGATAAATCAACTCTCTCCAACCAATGAATAAAACAATGGGTGGTTGCTTATACATGGATATCAAGCATACATATTTTTTTAAAGCAGTTCCCATGTCAGCAAGTTCCAGTAGACATTCATGTGAACCTGTCGCAATGAAAACAACTGAAGGACTTCTGTAAAAGACACTTGATCCACTTTTACAAGGCCACAACATCGTTTGTTTCACTAGGTTACCAATGTCATATGCAAAATAATTTTCTGATTCCCCCTGCTTCACCTATAGTACAGGGTCAATGTGATACTTGTTGTTTTTGTGTTGTTGTTTTTTATGTGGGGAAGCCAAATAGTCAGTGTTGGGGTGTCCTGTCAGAGAGTTGAGACAGCCACGCGTATCAAACATTCCATAACCAAGGTTCAAATCACAGATTATAGGTAAAGCAGAGCAGGGCTTCTGCAATTCTCAGCAACCATGTTATGAGCAATGACCGTAGGAGGTATAGGTATGTAAGAGATTTAGAGGCTGTCTGACTCCAGAATTATTCTGGGCAGCTTACCCTAAAACATAGAAAATAATAAAAAGAAAATATTATGCATCCAGGCAAACCACATTCCATAAAACATAAATCACAACTGACAGGGGCTCCATAAGCACCCCATCCCCAAAGGCCTGGGAGAACAGCCAAGTTTTTAAAGACTGGAACATCAGCAGGTTGGGTGCCAAAGAGATCTACTAGGAGGATGGGGTGATAATATTCTCCCAATCAGACTATATGCCTATTTCTTCTGTATTTCTTCTCTTCCCTTCCATCTCCATCCCTCCCCCTCCCCCTCCCCCCCCCACACACACACTGAGAAGCACTGTGTAGGTTCCATATGCTTTGTTCTGTTTCTCATTACCAAGAGTGGGAGGCCTCAGAATGAAGCAGTCAACAATACTCCCAGCTCTCGTTCATCTGCCTGTACCTTTGGATGCAGCATTTGTTTCTCTAGAACTCCTGGTCAGCTCCAGCACATTTTCAAATTCAGGATTTGTAACTTATAATTTACATGTGTACACGTTAAACATGTAACTTGATCTAGACCTGTTCTGTTATTCCATTGCTGGATAGGCAAATGGAAGGAGTCCCAAACATATTTATACACTTCCTTTTCTGCAATTGGTTGGGTCAGGAAAAGAAACATAAACTCAGTAGGGAAAATGCACACTGCATGGTTCTGGAAATCTTTCAAATCCTTTAATAACAGCATGGGGTGACAACATCCCAAGACACTACCCAATTGACTCTTCCACAGGAACAAATTGTTAAAACCAGACTCTTCCAATTTTCAAATCCAATTGTCTCCCTTTCTATAAGTTCAGTTCAGTTCTGCTCAGTTCTGCTCTTCTGCTCAGAGAGTTATTGAGGGATAGACAGAGTCTTAAGCTCCTTTGCATTACTTTTTTTCAATATTCCATTGGATTGGGGAAGGAAATGGAAAGAGAAATAAACAATAAAACTAGGAAAGCATAGAGAACAAGAAGCATAGAGAATTGAGAAGACAAAAAAGTCTACTTGGGACAGTATAAAAATGCATACCTATAAGCTATAGCTATAAGATAAAAGAGGCTCAGTGTAGTAGTGTCCCTGTTTAGTTTTGAAAAGTAGCTGTCATATAGGGCACCTTGTTATTAAATTAAGTCTAAGCATGTGACTGCTTTGAGTGCACTGAAGCACAGTGATATTTAAGGGCCCATATTTATTGCAATGGCAGAATAATTTTCAATTAGCCCCCAAAGCCGGCCACTCATTAGATCTAAGATGTAAGAGAGTAATTGTTGTTGAAGCCAATCTATGAAAGCGTAGTATTGGCGATGGGGATCAGCAACTCTCAAATCAAAAACCTTGTGATAGTACTGGATTACAGGACTTCATTGAACAATTGAGCCACTTGGCCACTGAATTCTACAAAAAATAAAATAGCACAAGGGAAGGGGGGAAAGGGGCAGTTTTAATGCAGGATGCCTTTTGCATTTACCTTGTGTAACTGTCAATAAAAGAAGGCTTTTCTTTTTAAATTGCAAACATTTGTCATGGAAATAATTGAAAAATGATAAATGTGGCATCTCACCACTACATAATGCTTCTTTCCTCTTTGACAGATTGTTAGTGTTCCAAGCATTTGATATCAACCTTCTGTTTTCAGTTTTTAATCACCATCTCACCCATTAAATTATGACAATGTAATCAGAAGATGTCGTGATATATTATAAATGCTGCATTTGCTTGTGGGCACTCCCTTTAATCAATACTTGCTGAGGAGGAGAATTAGTAGGCAGAGCTCCAAACATATAGGTGGGGAAGTCATAAATTTGCAGACGGACACCACGCTGTCAGGAATAGCCAACACTCCAGAAGATAAGCTTGAGATACAGAAGATTCTTGACAGACTTGAACATTGGGCACAATCTAACAAAATAAAATTCAATGGGGGAAAAGTAAGGTTCTATATTTAGGCAAAAAAAACCCAAATGCACAGGTACAGTATAGGTAGTACCTCGCTGAATAGTAGTAACTGTGAAAAAGATCTTGGAATCCTAGTGGACAATCACTTAAATATGAGTCAGCAGTGTGCTACAGCTGCCAAAAAAGCCAACACAGTTCTAGGCTGCATCAACAGAGGGATAGAATCTAGATCACATGAAGTGTTAATACCACTTTATAATGCTTTGATAAAGCCACACTTACAATTTTGCATCCAGTTTTAGTCACCACAATGTAAAAAAGATGTTGAGACTCTAGAAAGAGTACAAAGAAAGGCAACAAAGATGATTAAGGGACTGTAGGCTAAAACATATAAAGAACGGTTGCTGGAATTGGGTATGTCTAGTTTAATGAAAAGAAAGACTAGGGATGACATGATAACAATGTTCCAATAGTTCAGGGGTTGCCACAAAGAAGAGAGAGTCAAACTATTCCCCAAAGCACCTGAGAGCAGGATAAGAAGCAGTGGGTGGAAACTAAACAAGGAGAGAAGTAATCTAGAACTAGGAAGAAATTTCCTAGAACAATTAACCAGTGAAACAACTTTCCTCCAGAAGTTGTGAATTCTCCAATACTGGAAGTCGTAAGAAGAGATTGGACAACCATTTGTCTGAAATGGTATAGGGTTTCCTGCCTGAGCAGGGGGTTGGACTAGAAGACCTCTAAAGTCCCTTCCAACTCTGCTATTGTATTCTATTCTATATTCCGAGCTGTGTCTTCATGCTCCAGAAGGCCTATTAGTATGCTAGAAAGCCTTTTTTTTTTTATGACGCAGTGCCAACATCAACTAGAATATATAGGAAACAAATTCTAAGGATCAATCATCCAGTCTCATGCTTATAACAAAATTCTAGGAGGATCTTGCAAGAAATAAATCCAGTATAGCTACACCCTATTGGTATATGTTACTAGAGTTGAAGTGTAGAGATTGCCATGCACACAACCAATCATTTGTTAGTAAAAACTGTTTTTGTCCTCTAATTGTTGATAATATGCTATAATCCAATAGAATTGGGTGAAAACTGCTTTAAGATTAAACTAATAACTTCAAAATGGCCAAGTTTACTCAATTTCAGGATCATTAAAAAAAACCCGATTGTTCATTCTTTATGGGTCAAGTCTGGGAAGAAACATATAAAAAAATATAAAATTGTAACCGTTTTTCATCCACTTACATAGTGTTGTGGTTAAAGCCATTCTTAGACTTCCAGAATGGGCTTTTGAATCAGCAATGGGAGTCTCTTTATAATCTCAGTATGCACCTACTCTTCTTATTATTTAACTACTCCAAACTGGAATATTTTTTCCAAAACTAGATTTTTCAGGAGTATTTTGGTAATTAAGGGATTTCTTAAACAAACGACCTAGCACACTTATGACATAACAAAAGGATATAAGTGGTATTTCAAGTCACCACACAACTTCATCTAGCATCCTTTCCATCTTCATTTTCTTAATCATTAAACACTTTTCAAAGTAACCAACTACTTTTGGATCTCTTCCACAAAATAACTCTATTCCAAAGCTATTTAACAAACCAGGCTTTTGCTTCTGTTGTCCTACCAGATGATCACAAACAAAGATTGGTTTTTTTTTAAGCTTTCTATTCTTCAGTACATACTGGAAATAAGATTTGTAAGAGAACACCATGTAAATTACCACCTATAACCCACTTAGGTCATTGTCAATCACATGAATAGGGGAATAGACATGCATTCAATAATTGTGTACTATTCTCCATCCCCATGACACTGCTGATGACTTTTGGGCATGAATTTTTGCAGGGGGAAATTGACTATAAACCATGTTCTACAATTTGTCACAGTAGGTGGCAGTACATAGTTGAACTTGGCTGTTCTTAAAGCCTAAACAGTTAGTACTTGGGTGAGAGATTATCAAGGACTGTAATTAAAAACAAAATTCTAGAAGAAAACAGTGGTAGACTGTTTTCATATTGCTGTTATGAAAAAATGCATAGGCATGTCAATAATTTATCATCACGAATTCTGCATTTTGTCTTACCTATGTGAGGAATCAGAATAGACAAAATGGCTTCTTTGCTTTCTGATGTGATGAAGAAATATGAAGAAATATAAGAATTTGTCCTTTGATTGTAGATTTGAAATGGCCCATTCACACATGTAGTCTTCAATGAAAAGAAAGTTTGGAAGAGAGAGTGCTCAGGGTCTTTTTCTCTCTTTCTGACTTTGTAAAGAAAATCGGTAGAGGCCTCCTCCTTCTTTCTCTTTTTTCTGATCTTATTTCTCTCTGAAAAACAAAATACATGGGAGGTTTAAATGCTTCCTAAGCATTTTATTTATTAACCTATATTATTTAAAATGTGTCCAAATATCTTTGTTCTGCAGAAAAGAAAAGGATTTGGGGGCGAAGTGGGTAGGATCTTGTGGAACTTCTTGGCATCTCCAACCCATGTTTATCAAAGATTATTAGCAGAACAATGAAGAATATAAACCAACTCTGCTACTTTATCATCTTTCCTTTATAAAGTTGTCTATTTATTCCTCCCATTGGATGGTTCTTTTGTTCGCAACTCTCAAGTGCTAAGTCTTTTCGTTCACTTTTTATCAAAATATTATTGTTTCTTTGCACATAATCACAGCATATTTCTGCTCATTTGTATTACATTTCCTTAAAGTATTCTGCCTAATGGGTTCTTCAGCTTTTTAGCTTCTCGGTGTATCTTTGTTGCTTATTCTGTAACATACTTTTCATGGTATCTCAAGCTGCTTTCTTGCTATTTGCATCTTTTTGGAACCTTGTGTATGAATAACATTAATATGGAGAAAATATACTTTCAAAAACAAGTGAGGGTTTAAATGGGTTAATCTCCAGATGTAGCTTTGAACTGTTGGAATTCTCTAAAAATTGAAATATAGCCATTTGAATTGGAACATGGAAAGTGTCCTTTTTCCAATTATTTCTATGTTAGTGTCATGCTTTTCTTTTCCACTCAATAATATATTACTCTGTGTCTTTTGAGGCAAAAAAGATATTGGGATTTTGAAACGGGAACTGAAATTTTGTTAATCTAGAGAGAATAACTTAGACCTACTCTGTGATAACAATAACCCTATACATAGTCAATTAAAGTAGGCAGAGTAAATTCAGCGGGTTTATATTTCCAAGTATAATTCATAAGCAGCATCTGCTTAAATGACTAGAAATGACCAATTAGAAAGAGATAATTAGAAACATATAAAATACCATACAATTTATATAGCAAGATTTGTGATACAGTACAGCCATAGAAATACATCAAGTATACTGCATATATTAGTATCTTTAAAAAATCTATTTCAATCCAGAGATAAGAATCACAAAGGCCTTAGATTGCACCCACTACAGTTCCCCTGAGAAAATTCAATGAAGTAGGTTCAGGTTGACTGATAAATTAGTGCTGTCCCATTAAAATCAATAAAAACAAATTCCTGACTGATTTAAGTTCTATTTATTTCAAGGGCCCTATACTAAGCACACAGCAGTCTAGATTCAACCTGAATAAATTTTACAATATATGTAACAAATTTATATCTGGAGTATATAGGAGATTCCCCTGGGGCATATTCCTGAATCTCACCTAGTCCTCTTAACTAATATGTTGCACAATACAGAAAACATTATTCTGATTCTCTACAGTATGACTGGGAAGAATGCATAGTATTTTTGGTATGCGAACATTGGCTGACAGTATGTGACTGCCCTAGCCCAAAGGCACTCAATGAGCTTCCATGGATGAAGTTGAAGTTGAATCTAGTTCTCTCTAATCCCTCCACAGCCCCAATCTACCTCAGAATTATTCTAACATAATGCGGGCAAGGATAAGGGGAGCCATGGATACCACCTTGACTCCCTGAAGGGAAGATTTGGGCAACTGATTAATGGGGGCAGAGAGAGAGAGAGATAGTAAATTAGCAAAGAGAAGAAGCCTATTTTTAGTGAAATTATCTGTGGATGCTTTCCCCAAGTCTCCTAACATTTTAAGTAGCCAAAAGGAAGACCACCTTGGTTGTGGCACCTCTTCATGGACCTTCCATTCTGGCAACATTTTATTTAGTACCAGATTTGCTGGGATTCTTTGGCTGGACTTTTTTTTCAATATCAGGCAGAGCTTTTGTATTTCCAGGACTTTAAATGTTTCTTTAATATTCCATCACTTATACTTTTATTGTTGCACCTTCTGTTTTATTTGTAGCTATCCTAGAAGCACTGTTGAAAGTTAGTATGTTTTTTTTTTTAAAACAGAGAAAATGTAACTATCACATAATATCTATGTTCACAATACTTTCTCACTTTCTTAATAATCTTACAACAAAATTGAAAAGTCCCAAAAATGTTGATACAGGTATAAGAAGTAGTCATGCAATATGCGGTGGTGGGTCAGTGGCTAAGACGCTGAGCTTATCGATTAGAAAGGTCGGCAGTTCAGCAGATCAAATCCCTAGTGCTGCATAAAGGAGTGAGCTCCCGTTACTTGTCCCAGCTTCTACCAACCTAGCAGATGAAAAGCACATAAAAATGCAAGTAGAAAAATAGGAAACACCTTTGGTGGGAAAGTAACAGCGTTCTGTGTGCCTTTAGTCATGCCGGCCACATGACCATGGATACGTCTTTGGACAGCGCTAGCTCTTCAGTTTTGAAATGGAAATGAGCACAGCCCCCTAGAGTCGGGAACAACTAGTACATATGTATGTGCAAGGAGTACGTTTACCTTTATCATGTAATATCATCTTTTCTTATCTTGAAACTGTGACAGAAGCTTTGGATGGCTTTTACTAAGGAATGTTGTCCTGGTCCTCTAATTCTGGCTATTCCATAAATGTGATAATAATAGCTCTGGAATGCTGTATTTTACATCCCAAATGTGAATTAATATGTCTATTATGAAAGGCTTTAGTGCATCTCAGTAAGTTAATGGACTTTAGAATGAGTTTGCTTATGTATCCCTATTCAGAAAGTGATCCAGTGGAAATGACAGAAGAAAACACTTGGAAATTAATAGAGCAATAGAGAATATGCAAGTCACATTTCAGCCTGGAGTGAAAGAAGCATTTTATCTTCAAGATCAATCAAGATGTCATGGATCCTATGGCATTTTACAAATGCAATTAGGGAACAAGGGACCAGGGACTTCTTATGCATGAAAGGGCACGCTAACTTCCTAAGCAAGAGCAACTACACTATGAGTTAAGTTGATGCTTTTAAAATGCATGGGATTTGGGGAAGAGTCGCTCATCCATGCTGTCAAGACAAGATAATAATGCAAACAAAGTTGTGGTTTGTATGATCTTAAACTACAACATTCATTGTAAAATACTCAGAAGGGGACTACAAGAATACAAATTTAAGTCCTCATTGTTCATTGGCTGATTGACCCATTGGCCTAGATAGCATCTGGCTAGGCCATCACAGTCATATCAACCAGAATTTGTTTTAGGGATATAGTGAAGTGAGATTCCCATGTAAGAGAATGAATCTTGTGAGATGGATGATATATTTTTAATAAACAGACAAAGACAGAAAGTAACGTCCAGAAGAGAAGCAGAAAAAAAGATGGAGCAGATAGGCTCCATCAAGCTGCTATACTATGTTGCAATACCACTATGAAACCTTCGTTAGTTTTAACCCAAGAAAAGTCAAGCCAAGACTGATACGCTTATTTTGTCTACTTATTCATACTGTTTGTGAATATATTGTATGCAATGCATAATCCATGAACTCGCCAACCTCTAGTCACATTTTGATTTGTAAGAAATGCTTGAACATCCTCCCAAAATGATAGTAATGTGTGCGAAGTTACCAAATTACCATAACAAATACCATTTCATAGAATGATCAGCAGTGATGCAGAAAATTATTGCTTCTTATAATCTTCCCTTCCCTTTCCTCTCCTCCACCCCACACACATATAATGGCTTTCTAAGTCCTCAGCTTCTTCTCCTTGCTAACTTACTCATCTCTCTCTGCCCCCATTAATCAGCTATCTAAATGGTCTTGGGGGTTTTCTTCTGTTTCCTATCCCAGCTAACTCCTTCCTTCCTTCCTTCCTTCCTTCCTTCCTTCCTTATCTCTCCCCCCCCCCCCACCCCTCCTGATTTAATGGCTACAGCAATACTATTTTCCAGCCATACAAAGCACGAATGTGAGGGATGGAGGATTAGAGGCACACATGTCTATATATATGTATTCTTTAAAAAAAATTAAAATTAAACTGGCAGAGGTAAGAAACCTTGGCAAATCATGGAAACCGTGGAAGTACTGCATTGCTGACCTCTGGCTATAATCAGAATGCATCACAAATACAAATCAGGAACTGGGACTGCAGACAAGCACAGCAATCAGAGGGACAAAGGCACTGGAGCAAGTTACACACCACACAGACAGCCAAATATATCTGTTCCACTTACATACTTTCTGGAAACACTTCTCTATTAAAAAATATAGTCAGCTGAGAAACTATAGTACAGCTGGACAACACTGACTAATATATACTAATGTAGTTAAAAGGGGATTGGGCAGGGTGTGAAGAAGGGATAATGAGTAAATATAGAATACATTGAATTCTGAAATAAATAAATGGCCTAAAATAGGTGCCAGCCAGTTGCTTCTAAGAGAACTGAAGGAGGAGCAAAAATATTTAACAGGTAGAATATCTACACATTAATCGTATTTACAATACAATACAATACAATAGCAGAGTTGGAAGGGACCTTGTAGGTCTTCTAGTCCAACCCCCTGCATGGGCAGGAACCTTATACCATTTCAGACAAATGGCTATCTAACATCTTCTTAAAGATTTCCAGGGTTGGGGCATTCACAACTTCTGGAGGCAAGCTGTTCCAGAGGTTAATTGTTCTAACTGTCAGGAAATTTCTCCTTAGTTCTAAGTTGCTTCTCTCCTTGATTAGTTTCCACCCATTGCTTCTTGTCCTGCCCCCAGGTGCCTTGGAGAATAGTTTGACTCCCTCTTCTTTGTGGCACCCTCTGAGATATCGGAAGTCTGTCATGTCTCCCCTGGTCGTTCTCTTCATCAAACTAGACATACCCAGCTCCTGCAACCGTTCTTCATATGTTTTAGTCTCCAGTTCCCTAATCATCTTGGTTGCTCTTCTCTGCACTCTTTCCAGAGTCTCCACGTCTTTTCTACATCGTGGCGACCAAAACTGTATGCAGTATTCCAAGTGTGGCCTTACCAAGGCATTTATTTATCACTACTCTTTTCTTTCTCTTTCCTCTAAAAAATTAAGAAATTAAGCACATCAATTCCAAAACATTTCTGAATGATAACTTTATAACAAGTTTATCCATATGTGTTAGAGAACTGTTTTCCAGGGAAAGCCATTTGCCTTATCAAATTGTGGCACTGCTAGCAGAAGGGGAAAAATTATGTTCATCTCAATGGAGAGGAAAACAAAAACAGAAACAGGAAAAAAAATGGTGTATCACTCTACCCCCTCTACCCCCTTATTATCTGTTCATTACCATAATGAAATTAAAAAATTGGCATAACTTGATATCTACTCGTCCTAAACAAATAGCATAATTCAATCTGAAAATTCCTTGGAGACAGCCATTTAGCAGCTAACTTGTTGAGCCATGACTAGCTTCAGATCACATTCATCCATGACGCTCACTTGTTTATTTGGGCCAATGCCATCTCTCAGTCCTCAGTGGCTCAGTTCATGGCAGTCATTGCAAGGATAAAATGAGGAGAACCTTACATGCTGAACCCACTTTGGGGAGGGGTGGATATACAAGTATTTGAGTTTGAGTTGAGTTTGAGTTTATTGGTTTTTTATACCGCCCTACTCCCGAAGGACTCAGGGCGGTGTACAGCCAGAATAAAATGAAATATATAAAAGTTAAAAAAGTTTTTAAAAGACATATTAAACTTTGGCCTAAAAGTGGAAAAAAAACCCAACCAACCCTGTTAAAAATTAATAAAAAATTGAATTTAAAAATCATGTTTTATGCCAGCCCGGCTTGTTCGAAGAAAAAGGTTTTGAGAGCACGGCAGAAGGTGCGTAAGTCAGGGATAGTTCTTAATTCCAGGGGCAATTCGTTCCAGAGGACAGGTGCTCCCACGGAGAAGGCTCTCCCCCTGGGTGTCGCCAGTCAACATTGTCTAGCCGACAGCATCATGAGGAGACCCTCTCTATGGGAGCGTACTGGCCGGTGGGAGGCTCTCGGTGGCAGAAGGTGATCCGGTAAGTACCCAAGTCCCAAACCATGGAGCGCTTTAAAGATGGTAACCAACACCTTGAATCGCACCCGGAAAACCACCGGAAGCCAGTGCAGCTTGCGCAGGAGGGGTGTTACATGGGAGCGTTGCGTCGCCTCCATAATTACCTGTGCGGCCGCATTCTGGACCAGTTGAAGCCTCCGGGTGCTCTTCAAGGGGAGCCCCATGTAGAGAGAACAAATTTAGAGAACAAATGCATGCATTAAAATAAAACTCTTACCTGAGGATTCCTGAGACTGATCTGGAAAATCACCATTTATTTCCAAAGCAGGTCAAGATGGGCCTGCTTCACCATTCTTTCATTCATTGCATAGGGTTTTTTGCTTTGCATTCCCTGACTAGCTGATCCCGCCCACCTTGCCCCACCCTGCCCCTCCCAGGAGTCTCCACGCAGCCCATTTGGATGCCAGATAAGTGCAGGGCCCACACAGAGGCTCTGGGAGGGCGAAAAACAGGCCTGCTGAGGTACCAGAAGTCCAGAAATGGGCCTGTTTCCAGCCTCCAGAGGGTCTCCCGAGCCTGAGGGAGGACATTTTCACCTCCTGAAGGCTCAAGGGAAGCCTCCCAAGCCTGGGGAGGGTGAAAAATGGGTCTACCGGAAGTACCAGAACTCCAGAAATGAGTCCGTTTCTGGCTTCGTAGCCCATGGGAGGCCATTTTCGCTTTCTCAGAGGCTCAAGGAAAGCCTCCAGAGCCTGGGAAGGCAAAAAATGGCCCTACCAGAAGTCCAGAAATGGCTCCATGTCTCCAGACCACCTCTGGAGCCCAGGGAGAGGCATTTTTGCTCTCCCAGAGGCTCAAGGAAAGCCTCTGGAGTCTGGGGAGAGCGAAACCTACTCACCCCACCACCACCATGGTACAGGATGCCGACTACACCATGCCCCCATGGCCACGTCCACCCAGCAACCGGGCATAGAGCCAGTTGCTAAACTTTTCAATCCCACCCCTGACAGGTACATATACCAAACACATATACATATTGTAGAAAGTTAGCATCCACCCCTCCTAGAAGAATGAAGTATTTTGAGAAATATTTTAAAAAGCAGAATATTATATTTCCCTAAACGAGAAACATGTTTCTAAAGACAAAAAGTCAGAGCCTCAGCTCCCTACCCCCAAGCAGATACTACGCTGAGGCCAGCCTTTAGAAATGCAGGTAATCCATTACTCCCAGCAGCAAGGTCTGACCAAAGGTAGGATTAGCCCTCAGACACAATAGGAATTGCCCAAGAAGCCCCTTCCTTGCATCAGCACACTTCAACCAAATTTGATTCAGACAAACATGACCCCACATGGCCCCATGGGAGTCTAACTACAGACCAATATTATACATTTCTTGTACAGGAACAGGAAGCTCAAGGGCAAGGCCAAAGAGAAGGTATAAATAACCCTCATTCTCAACTCCAGGTGGTCAGCTGCACCAGGACCATGTGCTTGATGTTTTTGCTTCATCATTAAACCCTCTTTCCAATCAGCCTCCATGTTTCCAGTATCTTCCTCCCCACTTGGAATGGAACCAGATGAATATTTCTTTCAACAACAGAGAGGAAGATACCTTACAATAAACAAAAAAGAAAAGGTGGAGGGGGACCTACAATATAACCAGGGAAAAAAAGGAAAGGGAAAAGCTATCATAAAGATTAAGAAGATAAACTGAAACTAGTCCAATTTTCCTTTGTGTTGATCTGAGGAAATTCCGTAAGTGTGAGGAAATCTTTTCATTCGAAAAACAATGTTTAGTTAGCTGCAGTCTTTCCTGATAAATCCAACTTTATTCATATATTGCCAAAGTCCAGATTTTGTCTCTATAGTTCAACATTACATTAACAGCTTTGAACCTTCTTTCTCTTTCTAATCCCTGTTAACATTTTAATTAATATTGGACCAAAAAGGGGTTGCCATAGAAAATGTGCTAGTCATATATGTTACTAATTCCTCTTACGCTGAATTTATCTCTGAAACCATTAACCTATTGGATCTCATAACTGAAGGATATCTGGGTATTAAAAGGGTCAGAACAGAATACAAATTGTTGTTATATGCTGATATTTAAGGTATTATTGATTATTATCAGTGTTGGCTACCAAAATTATAAATTAAGCACAAGAATTTATTAAAATTTCAGATTAGTCAGTCAATTAGAATAAGTCTAAGTAAGTCACAAATAGCAATCACATGACAATGAGATGCTGTGACTACACAGAATTTGACTAACAATGGCAACTGGAACGATTGCAACTGCCATCTCAAGTGTGGTTGCATGACATTTTACAAATGAGGCACTTACGGAGTTGCTAGTCCCAATTATCACTTTTAAGTGAAGACTACCTATAAGACATACAACCCAAAAAATATACAATCATGTTTCCACTGTTTTGCACTTAGCAATATCCAAATTTCACCAAAAAAAACCCACCCTTTGCAACAGAAAGAGTTACTTTGAAGTCATTTATCTGCTCGTAAAAATTTGAACACAAAATTCTTCAAGCCATTCTGGAAATGGGATTACAAAAGCCATTGATAACGCTTTACATATATCCCAATAGAAGTCACAATACCACAGAATATGATTAAGTGTTTCAATATTACTATTTTTACAAAGGCAGAGTCTTTCCGCATATGAAATTTTATGAAATTTTCCCTCAAGCTCTGCTATTGGTATAATATTGAACCATAATATAAATACTCGCCAAAATGTATTTTTTGCAAACTGATTTAGAGACAATGCTGCTTTGAAGTGTGCATTGTTATGGACCAAGTGTACCCTAAGTAAGAGTTTCCATTATTTTGTTTGTAGTTCTATATCAAGGGACTTTTGTTTAAGAACTGCCATAGTCTTGGGTATGAGTATTTTTCTTGAAAAATCAGTTTATATCTTTTTTTTTCTCAATTTGGAATTTCTAGGAGGAATCAAATAGTAAAGGTAAGGTTTTTACAGTACTCATTAATTAATGTTAGTTGTGCTGGCCTGGAGATTGTAAATGAGGTTTTTAGTCAATATTGAAATGTGTTCCTTTATGTGCCTTAGAATAATTATTTATTTTTTCAAGGAACAGGTTTTCTCTTATTACTGGAAAACACTTCAGTGATGCTAAGCATGTGTTTTCCATTTACAGACATTTGTATAATATTATGAAAATATGTATGGATAATTTATAAGAAAAGTAGAATAATGACAAGGAATATCCTGTTCTTCCAAATTGGGTTTAGTGACATTAAGAATGTTAAATATACATATACATACGTGCATACATACGTACATATATATAAAGAAACATTTAATGCTGGGAAAGATTCTCTTTCTAATATATTAGACTCTTCAGAAGATGTTTTAGAAAGGGCTGGATTTCACTAATAGGTGGTGGTTGTTGTTAGTTGTGAAGTCCTGTCCGACCCACCATGACCCCATGGACCTTCCTGTCCTCTACCATCCTCTGGAATCCATTTAAGCTCATGCCGACTGTTTCAGTGACTCCATCCAGCCACCTCATTCTCTTTCATCCCCTTCTTCTTTTGCCCTCAATCTTTCCCACCATTAGGCTCTTCTCCAATGAATCCTTTCTTCTCATTAACTGGCCTTCTAAAGAGCAGTCAGGATTGATCTCCTCTAGGACTGACTGGTGATAGGTATGGGTATGCAACTCATATGGTTGGTGTTTTTTTAAAAAATCAAGATGGTAGCCATGAGTGCTATTAAAACTTTGCCTGCAATGTACAAAAACATCAGGCAGTGCTTCAACTGTGCTGTTGGGGGGGGGGTCACAATTTGTACTGTTTTGGCCACACTGTATAAGTGAAAGATGATAGAAAAGGTTAGATAGTGGCTTTCCATAGGCATACACAGAGCCACTCTGTTGGATTCCATGCTAATTACGCTCTCACCACTTATCTAGTGGTAAGGATAGTTTGAGAAATGAAGACTCCAGAAAGGAAGTGAAAAAACATATACAGAAAGATAGGCATAGAAAACTATTCAAGCTGCTACTGACATAGAAAGCAGCTGCATTGATAGTATGAGGTGTCAGGTAAGTGACAGCTGTGACACCACTAATGCATGAGCTACATTGCTTATTGGTGTGTTTTGGGGTGCAATTTAAGGTTTTGGGGTACAATTCAAGGTTGTCACTTTAAAGCCAGGTTACTTAAGAGACTCTTTTCCCAATAGTTTCTAGCAGTACAATTCAGTCCAGCAGGTAAGGCACGCTGCTTGATAGTCAAATTTTGGCTGGCAGGCACCAGGAGACATGTCTTCTCTGTTGTTGACTCCACCCTTTGGAACAACTTTCCTTGAGAATTAGGATGGCCCCTGACCCTGTTGTCCTTTCCTAAGGCTTTAAAAATCTGGCTATGTACCCAGGCTGGGATGAGATGAGAAGATGTATTCATTCATTCATTCATTCAATCAAGCAATTAATCAATCCTCTGTGGAGAAGGGCGGGATATAAATTTAAATAAATAAATAAAATCAATCGTTCACTCACATTTGTATCTTGCCAGTTTACTGCCTCCGCTCTGTTGGTTCTTTTTAGTTTTCTCTGTCTTTCCTTCACTTCCTCTGTTAATGAACCACTTGTAAGGACATTGTTCTCTCTTGTAAGAAATTACAAACTGACTAGCACTTGATTTAATGTCCTGCCTTCAGCTATTTTGAAAGGTAGAAACAAGAAAAGAAATCTGTATGCTCTCCAACTATGTCCATGTGATACAGGTGACATAGGCTCTATTACCAATATTTTAATGTATTGCTGTTTTTATAGGAGTATTAGAATCAGATTTATTTCCCATTATCTGTCACCATATTCAAGTTATTCTAATATCTAATACTTTTTATATACAAACTCTTCTTTCAGGACTTTGCCAAATTCTCTTATGCCAGCAGCCAGATACGATCCAAGTTGACTAACTTTCACATGCCTTGATATAGCACAACTATGCCTAAACCTTGAATAACTCGGTAATATTTTATTTATGCATATTTCTGTCTTAGAATCTTAGTTTTGTGTTCCTAATATCAAGTATTGAAGACAAATAACACTCTGTTCCCTAACTTTAGATGCACAGGTATCAATAGTGGAAATAACATTCTGTCTATTCTTTTAGCATGTGTTTCACATTTGCTTTTTGCCTTCTACTTTATAAAAAAATGTTGATTATTATGTTCCATAGTGGCCTTTGAAATAAACATTGAAGCCAAAGATTAAATGTTGTAATGGGTTTTTCTGCTCAGCCATTCCCTTCCCAGAGACCTTAACATTTTGGAACTTTTCTCTCCATGAATTAAAATTTTACATTAAAAAAAAATCCAAGAAATAAAAGAAAACCATTCCAATTTCCCAGCCAACAAGAATCCAAAACAGGTCTAGAATCTTCCTGCTTGTCTAAAAATAATGTGAAAACTACAACTGATTCGTGAGAAACTCTAAACATTTGCCCTTTTATGTGTGAAAGAGGAATAACAACAACAACAACAACACACACATACACAGAGGGGGGAGGGGGGGAGAGGGAGAGAGAGAGAGTCAATGTGCTTTACTAGATCTAACACCATTGCTGTCTAAGGATATTTTGTTTATGAAATATGTGGCTATTGTGTATTAAGCTAAATGTCAGTGATGGGGCTGACCTTCAAAATAACTCATTGAACAGCCAAAGTGCCAGGAAAGTGCTTCTCTGAGGTTCATTTAGCACAATTGCTTTTTGAACTATAAATACAAAGTGAACATCCTTCATAAAACTTAAAGGAGCTTCTGCACAGGATAATGGGCCTTGCAACAGGAGCCAAAATGTTTCTAGCAAAGGAAGATCTTGCACCCCGAGACTGGCTAACTGTATTGGGCAGCAGAAAACTTGCTCCATAATGTAACACAATGCAGGAAGGGCCCACTTTGCTTTTTGGGTCCCTTACAGAGAAAATAAGAATCCCATTCTGCCCAAATTAAGCCTTTGGGTGGGAGTGCAGACTCAAGCACAGAAGTCATCTATCTTTGTTTAATAATAATAATAATAATAATAATAATAATAATAATAATAATAATAATAATAATAATAATAATAATAATAATAATAATAATAATAATAATAATAGTAGTAGTAGTAATAGTAATAGTAATAGTAATAGTAATAATAATAATAATAATAATAATAATAATAATAATAATAATAATAATAATAATAATCTTTATTGTCATTGTAATAATATTGTAATAAAATTACGATGAAATTGGTTTGAGCGCTGTGCCAACACCTGCACCAGGTGGAATACAGACAGCAGTGACAGCCACAACAGGAATCTCTCCAGGCAAACAAAAAGGCCGACAAATAACAGTTGAAACAAAATGGCCGACAAATGACAGTTGAAAAGGATCAATTGTACTTTGTCTTTTATTATCCATTTCTTCAAATCTGTTTGGCATTTTAGGAGTTGGTGGAAGAGGAGCACTCCTCTTTTTCTTTTTTATTTCTTGTTGCAATGAACTTTGAGGAATCGCACTTGGCATTTTTTCTCCACAGAAAAAGATGGAATTACTGGTAGGGGTGGTGCTCTCCGCTTCTTCATTCAATTCTTGCAGTTGCCCCTTATATATTCCCAAGAGATAATGATGGTGCCACCATTACAGAACATAAACTTTGTGAAGAATCTGTGATCATTGTTTCATCAAGGCTTTGTTTACGATACAACATGGGTTTTAAAAATTCTCCACTACCCAGATCTAGGCTTCTAGGCTTAAAGTAAATATCCTGAACAAAATAATTTTAAAAAAAACAAGCTACACTAAATTAAGTCAATGTTGGTATTAGTCCAGCATTTTGTTCCACACAATGGCCAAAGAGATGCCTCAGGGAAACTTACAAGCAGGAGATGGAAATATACCATCGTTTTGCCATTATGCTCCATTAATTTATCAATCCCCTTTTAAATTGGTAGTTCTATAATAGAAATAGGTTCCACAGGTTAATATGTGTGAAAGAGTAATATCTTTTGATTATTCTAGATCAGTGTTGGCAAATCTTTTCAGCACCAAGTGCCGAAACAGGAATGTGCACACACGCATGCGTACCAAAAACCGGAAGAGCACCTGCCTGGCGGGCATATACATGCCAGGTGGCTGCTCTTCCGGTTTCTGGCATGTGTATATGCACCAGCCAGATGGTCTTCATGCATGCGTACACACTAGAAACCGGAAAACCAAGTGGCTGGTGCACATGCATGCACTGGAAGCTGGAAGAGCAGCCACCCGGCATGCACATAAATGCTGGGAAGGTGCTCTTCTGGCACATGCATGTGCACCAGACAGCTGGCCTTAGCACATGCATGCATGCTAGATAGTGGAAGACCAGGCGGCCAGTGTGTATGTGCATGCCGGAAACCGAAAGAGCAGTCATCAATCACACACATGTGCACCAGGCAACTGCTCTTCCAGCTTCAGGTGCTCCCGCACACATGAAGACTAGCTGGCTGTAGCGCTAGAACCTGGAAGAGCAATAGGCAATGGATTGTGTTCCGGCACGCATGCCATAGGTTTGCCATCATGGTTCTAGATCTTCCCCCTGGATAGCTCCAAGTTCCAGTGGCTTGAAAAAAGCAGAAAAATGTCTCATCCAAATTTTCCACCCTCTACATAGTTTTATATATCTTAGTTGTAAATTGGGCCTATTATCTTGATGACTTTCTTCTCAAAGGCTTTTTAAAATCCAAGTATCCAGCTGTGATGGAGACACCTCCACTCCTATGACTGTTGATACTCCAAAAGCTCATCATAAATTGGTGAGGCAGAATTTACCTTTATGGAATTCATGCTGATTTCTCTTAGACAAAGTTTGTTCCTTTACTCACCTAGTTGGTTTTTGTTGTTGTTGTTGTTGTTGTTGTTGTTTGATTACTGTTTCTACCATTTTGACTGAAACAAATGCACTGAGCAGGTGTTTGGAAAAGAGTGCATTTTTGGCTTTTATTTTAATTTTTAATAATTTATTTTCATAATTTAATAATAATAATTTTAATACTTATAAACCGCACCCTCTCCCCACAGGGACTCGGGGCGGTGCACAGGGAGAATAAAAACAATAACTATATACAACATTTCATATTAAAAATAAATTAAAAAATACCTGTGCTAAAATACCCATTAAAACTAACTAAACTAAAAATCCCCAATAAACCCAAAAACAGAGGAGTAACTATCCCAGGCCGGCAAGGCAGAAAAAGTGTGTTTTTAGTTTAAGACGGAAGGAGCGGAGGTCCGTGGTGGTCCTAATGTTGGGGGGGAGGTCGTTCCAGAGGGCTGGGCCCGCCACAGAGAGAGCCCTTCCCCTGGGTGTCGCCCGCTGACAGAGTCTAGTGGATGGCACCCGGAGAAGTCCCTCTCTGTGGGAGCGAATCGGCCGTGAGGATGTATGAGGCAGGATCCGATCCCGCAGATAGCTAGGTCCCGAGCCATGGAGCGCTTTAAAGATGATAATTAATACCTTGAAGCGCACCCGGAAGACAACAGGCAGCCAGTGCAGCTCGCGCAAGAGTGGTGTTACATGGGTATACCTTGTGGTACCCATAATTGCTCGCGCGGCTGCGTTCTGGACTAGCTGAAGTCTCCGGGTGCACCTCAAGGGAAGCCCCATGTAGAGAGAGTTACAATAGTCCAGTCGGGATGTCACGAGCACGTGAGTGACTGTGCGAAGGGCGTCCCGATCCAATAGGGGACGCAATTGGCGAACCAGGCGAACCTGGTAAAACGCCCTCCTGGCCACGGCTGTCACTTGATCTTCCATGGACAGCCGGGTATCCAGGAGGACACCCAAATTGCGCGCCCCATCCACAGGGGCAAGATGTTCGCCCCCTATGGCCAGCGTTGGAGTGAGCTGGTTGAAACGGGCAGCCGGAAACCACAGCCACTCGGTCTTGGTCGGGTTGAGCCTGAGTCCGTTACTTCCCATCCAGATCCGCACGGCTTCCAGGCACTGGCACATCACCGCTACGGCATCATTGGGGTGGTTTGGGGTAGATATATACAGCTGGGTGTTGTCAGCATAAAGGTGGTACTCTACCCCAAAACCACGGATGATCTCACCCAGCGGCTTCATGTATGCATTAAACAGGAGAGGCGAGAGGACCGACCCCTGAGGCACCCCGCATGTGAGGGGTCTCGGGGTCGACCTCTGCTCTCCTGCCAACACAAATTGCGATCGGCCAGAGAGGTAGGAGGAGAACCACCGCAAAACGGTGCCTCCCACCCCCAACCCCCCCAGCCGATGCAATAGGATACCATGGTCGATGGTATCGAAAGCCGCCGAGAGGTCTAATAGGACCAGGATGGAGGAACACCCCCCATCTCTGGCCCTCCAGAGATCATCCACCAATGCGACCAATGCCGTCTCGGTGCTATGCCCGGGCCGAAAGCCGGACTGGCGCGGGTCTAGATAATCAACTTCCTCCAGGTGACGGGGAAACTGTTGTGCCACCACACTCTCAACAACCTTCGCCAAAAAGGGAAGGTTGGAGACTGGACGGTAGTTGTTTAAAAGAGCTGGATCCAAAGAGGGCTTCTTAAGGAGGGGCCTCACCATCGCTTCTTTTAGGGAAGCAGGCAAGGAACCCTCACTTAAGGATGCGTTGACAACCTCTTGGAGCCAGCCTCGTGTCACCTCCCAGGATGCCAGTACAAGCCAGGAGGGACACGGGTCCAATAAACATGTGGTGGCTCGCAGTCGCCCACGTAACCTGTCCATATCCTCAGAAGTAACGGAGTCAAACTCCTCCCAAACAAGATCTGTCTCGTGGCATCCCACTGGGCCATGAACGGGGGCTAACTCGTTCTGTATCTGAGCGATTTTCTCCTGCAGAAAAATCACAAATTCCTCTGCTCTACCCTGTAACGGGGCTTCCCGCACCCTCTGTTGAAGGAGGGAGCGGGTCACCCTAAACAGGGCGGCAGGGCGGTTGTCTGCGGATGCTATGAGAGTGGCACAATGATGGCATTTGGCCACTCTCAGCGCCACAATGTAAGTCCGTAAATGGGCTCTTACCTGTGTCCGGTCAGATTCAGAACGGGTAGACCTCCATCTTCCCTCTAGGCATCTCTTGCGGCGTTTCATCACCCGTAGCTCCTCGGTAAACCAAGGAGCCAGGGTGTTTCGGCGCCGCAAGAGAGGCTGCAAGGGCGCGACCCGATCCAGGGCTCCCGTGGTCGCAATATTCCATGCGGCCATGAGGTCCTCCATCGGGGCGCGGATCAGGGGTACAGGAACTGGCCCAAGCGCCGTTTGGAACCCATCCGGGTCCATCAGGCGCCTGGGGCGGAACCAGATTGGTGACTCAGGTTCCGCATACAGTATGTGCATTTATATCTTTTCCATAGATAGGACTTCATCATCATCATCATCATCATCATCATCATCATCATCATCATAATCATAATCTTTATTGTCATTGTAATAATATTGTAATAAAATTACAATGAAACTGGTATATATTAGAGTTAGAGTTTAGAGTTTATTGGTTTTTTTATACCGCCCTACCCCCGAAGGACTCAGGGCGGTGTACAGACAAAATAAAAACAGATATATAAATATATAAAAACAAATATATAAAAGTTATATATTTTAAAAGCTTTTAAAAGATATAATTAAAATATTGGCCAAAACATGGAAAAAACCCAAACTAACCCTGATTAAAATAATAGAAATTTAAATTTAAAAGTTTAAATTTAAAAATTTTTAAATCATGCTTTATGCCAGCCCTGCTTGTTGGAAGAAAAAAGTTTTGAAACCGCGGCGGAAGGTGCATAAGTCAGGGATAGTTCTTAATTCCGGGGGCAATTCGTTCCAGAGGGCAGGTGCTCCCATGGAGAAGGCTCTCCCCCTGGGTGTCGCCAGTCGACATTGTCTAGCCGACGGTACCATGAGGAGACCCTCTCTATGGGAGCGTACTGGCTGGTGGGAGGCTCTCGGTGGCCCATGTTCTGACAGTTTCTGATTTTTAACAAATATATAGTACAACAAACACTCTCAAAATGTCTTACTCCCCCCACTCCCAAAGCCAATGGATAAAATCATTCTTATGGAAAGAAATATAAATTGATTCTTTGCACAGAACATCCCTTTTAACAAGAATAATGATGTTTGCTGTTTTATTCAAAGTTGACAGCCTTTTCTTCTACTATGCTTGTTAAGAGAAAAACAACTAGTGAGGAGCAAAAATGCTCAAAGGCCAGTTGGAAAAGCTCAGTGATCGTTCAAGCATGTTTTTTAAAAAGTCCAACTGTCGGGGCTGGGAAAGAAAATATCTTAAATGACTGAGAACCTGCTGATTCTGTCCCTTAGTGCTCTTGAATAATGTTGAATGGCTTAATAAGAAGTTAATTTTTGTGTAATTAAGCTTACTGTGCATTTTCTTATATTTTTGGATAAAGGATGCAGCGTTCTTCTCCTGCAGTTTTTCTTCTTACTGAAATACATGTTCAACTCTAGCTTTTTCCCCCCAAGGATTTCAAGTCAACTCTTGATCGTCCCTTTGTTCTTTTTCAATTGTTTCTAATTCATCAGTTCTTTTATGCTCTAGCTGTTGTAACTATACACAGTTTTCTTTGTGATGGGAGTTCTACATATACAGTTGTCATCATATATTTCAAAAACAAAAACTAAAGGAAGACAATGTCTTGTGTTTCACTGTCTCATTGGAATGCATGATATAATGCCAGATGAAACAGAATGTTCAGAAAGGCAATTACCATTATTCCAAAAGAAAATTTTCATTGTACTGCAGGAGGGGAGGGGAAAGCTAACTTTTTGTAATAAAAATATAATTCTAGATCATGGGATAAATCAGAAAAGCTCTATGTACACACTCTACATTTTCTTATCTATCCATACATCCATCTGCCTGCCTGCCTGCCTGCCTGCCTGCCTGCCTGCCTGCCTGCCTGCCTGCCTGCCTGCCTGCCTGCCTGCCTGCCTGCCTGCCTGCCTGCCTATCTATCTATCTATCTATCTATCTATCTATCTATCTATCTATCTATCTATCTATCTATCTATCTATCATCTATGTCCTTTTCTAGCTGTCTGTCTGACTGCCTCTGTCTGTCTGTCTGTCTGTCTGTCTGTCTGTCTATCTATCTATCTATCTATCTATCTATCTATCTATCATCTATGTCCTTTTCTAGCTGTCTGTCTGACTGCCTGCCTGCCTGTCTGTCTGTCTGTCTGTCTGTCTGTCTATCTATCTATCTATCATCTATGTCTTTTTCTAGCTGGCTGTCTGTCTGACTGCCTCTGTCTGTCTGTCTGTCTGTGTGTCTATCTATCTATCTACCTACCTACCTACCTACCTATCTTATTCAGAAAATATAAACTTCAAAAAAGTTGAGAGTTACAAAGACAAAATAAAACTAAGCAAGGAATTTTTAAAAAGTGTGTTAAAGGGGAAAAAAACAAAAACAAGAATACATATATCTATATTGCCCCCCCCCAAGTTGAATATTGATAGATGTATTACAGTAATAATACTTCTTCCTCCACCATCCCCGCTTCCATTTCTTTCTTTCTTTTTTTATAAATATTCTTTATTGGTATAAATATAAAATATAACATTTAACAAATATACAACGTACATTTTTAAGGCAGAAAGGGGGAAAAGAAGAGTGGGAAGATAGGAAAGTGAGAAAAAGGGGATGGACATACCGGGGATATAGCTATTCCCCCAATTCAAAAGTTTTTGTATGTCCCAGTCTGTTCTATCCATTGTTATATACATTTTAATATAACTGTCTGTATATATATCTCTACGGTTGTCTTAAGTTCACTATCGCCTCATTTGTTCCTTGTATTTATTTCACGTTTTTGTTAGTTGGTTGTTTGCTTTGGTATCCTTTTGTTCTTTTATCGTACCATATGTACCACCTTCCCCATGATTGAGCATAAGTTGATTCTGCTTTGTCCCTTAAAACATATGTTAGCCTATCTGATTCAACACAGTTAAAAATTTTGGATATGATTAGTTGGTCCGTTGGTATGTTGCAGTCTTTCCATTGTTGGGCAATGGCCATCCTTGTTGCAGTTGTTATATGTATGAAAAGGTACCAGTCTCTGTTCTCAATTTGGTTTGGTTTAATGCCAATTAGGTAATATTCCGGTTTGAGGGGGAAGTTGATACCTACTATTTCCAACAACCAGGTCTGCGTCTTCTTCCAAAGTTGATTGATTCTTGGACAAGTCCACCATTGGTGGAAGAACGTACCCCTGGCCGTTTTACATTTCCAGCATCTATCAGAGGTATTCGGGAACATGTGCGCTATTCTGGCTGGTGGTAAATACCACCTGTACAGCATTTTGTATAGGTTCTCCTTAAATGAGGAGGCCAGGGTCATTTTGATAGATTTGCTCCAAATTGTTTGCCATTCATCCAGTGTAATGTTCCTTCCTATGTTTCTTCCCCAAGCGATCATAGCATCTTTGACTATTTCCTCACCGATGTAACCTTGTAAAAGTAATTTGTATGCTTTGGAGATAAATTTAGTCGGTGAGTCCCATAGAATCTTATCAATATCCTGTTTTGATGGGTAAATTCCAAATTGTTTTTTATCCCTGTTAAGTTTAGACATTGCTTGGGTGTAGGACCACCAGTCTATTTTCCACCCCCTTTGCTCTAAGTCTGCCCTTGTTCTAATATTGCCAATTTCGTCTATCAAATCATCATAGGTTAAGTTTCTTTTTGAGTTATGAACTGTTGGGTAAGTCACTGCCTCAATTGGTGCTAACCATCTTGGAATTTGGTTATAAAGTTGTTTGATTTTTAACCATGACATAAAAAGAGTCGCCCTAGTATGATGGTTTATAAAACTTTTGGGATGTTTGTTATCTTTGGGCCAGAGATATGAATGCCAACCCTGGGGCAAATCATGGCCTTCAAGTGCCAATATTCGATTCCTTGAGAGAGTGACCCAATCTTTAACCCAGGTTAATGTTGATGCATAATAATAGAGCTCCCAGTTTGGTAGTCCCAGGCCTCCTTTCAATTTGTGCTCCTGGAGCATTTTTTTTTTTTCATATTGAAAAAGTTTTATTGAGTTTACATTTTTTGTGGGGTAGGGTAAGGGTTACATAGAAATTTTGAGAGTAGTCACGTCAAAGTCGTCGGCTCCTCCGGTACCTCAAGTTACATTATTAAAAAGAAAGAAAAAAAAACATTTCACATAACACTACAAGCTGGGAGCAAGTACATATTCCTAAATTTTTCAATTATATACTGTCAGTCAATTACAAAAATCCAGATTACAAATATCATACAATATTACTAAAAAAAAAAAAAAAGGGCAAAGTTATTTTTTAGATCTAAGTCTCTTGGCAATTGTATCTTCCCCCTTCTCCCCCGGGCCCCCAGCGGACGGGGCCATGGCTCCCCCTGCCCCCCCTGGATCTTCTCCCAGGACAGAGGAATGTTTTTTAAGAAAGGCTTCCGCCTCAGCAACTGTTTTAATCTTCACTCTACCTCCTTCCCAGAACACCAGCATCCCTTCGGGTATCACCCACTTGAACCAGATCCCATGATCAAACAATGTTTTAGACAAGAAGGAAAATTTCCTTCTAGCTTCTCTAATCTTTCTTGGAATCTGCTTCAAGATGGTAACCTCCTTTTGTTGGTAAATCATAGGACTCCCTCTTTGCGCCTTCAAGATCTCCTCTCTGGTTGACCTTCTAACAAATTTTACATGTATCTCTCTGAGTACTTCATTCATCCTGGCATATGCAGAATTTATTCTGTAGACTAGGTCAATGTCCCCTCTGATCTCATCTTTAGGTTTATGTAAATAGTCTGCAATAATTGTACTCATAAGATCAGGGAGACATTCACCATCCATCTCAGAAACATTCTGAAATCTCAAAAAATATGTCATCCTTTCCATATCTATCCTAGTCACGTGCCCATTTATTTCCACAACCTCATTAGAAACATTTTTAATCTCTCCCTTAGCCCCCTCCAGCCCCCCTTTCAATTCTTCATTCTTCTGTGTATTCTCAAGCACTTGTTTTCGAGTGTCCAATAATTCCTTTTTAAAGTTGACATTTTCTGCCCTCTGGGCCTTAATTTCTAATACCAAATTTTGTATAACAGATTCAAGGGCAGTCATTCTTTGTTCAAGGCGTGCCAGCGTTTCTTCTTGTGCCATGTTTAGCTGTTAAAATCCGTGCCAATAAAATGGCGTTTTTAGGGTGGGGCTGGTAGGCAGATCAGGAGTCCAAAGTTCTTAAAGTTGTATAGCTGCAAAATTCAGAAACCAGTAGAGAAACACTTTTCCAACTCCATAGGTATAATAACGAAGGCAATCCAGAAAGGAAAACACAAATCCAAAAAAAGAAAATTCTTCATCAATAATTAGAGGAAGTCCAAATCACAAAGAGACACTGGTAATTTTCCATAGGTCATAGTCAGTCGGGGACAAAGAGAAGCCATCCTCCGCCCAAACTCAGAGCCCGAGGGAGAAAGCGGTTAAAAAGCAAAAAAGAAACTGTTTCAGCAAGACCTAGAAACATAATTGCAACAAGCCGCAAAGTACTTTCCCTTGTTAAAGACCATCCAGATTAAAAGTTTCCGATTCCTCTCAACGAGGCATTTCCGAGTGCCGCTTTTAGTCCAAGGGGGGGTTTTTGGAAACAAACACCCCCCTCCAGTCCCTTTCAGCCCGGCTGACAGTACAGAAAAAAAAAGTTTTAAACGCTCACTCTCTGCTCGCAGCTGAGGTCCCGAAAAGCCTCCCGACTCTTCCGATCGTCTCTCTTCATGGAGTTAAATGGTGCCGCCAACCTTTGGCGAAGGGAAGACCCCCCGCAGCATGTCCTCTTCCGCCTAAGCCGAGGAGCAGGGTCGCTTGCCCCACTGCCGTGGGGGGGGGGGCTTCCCTGTCGAGCCGGCTTTACGGGAGAAGCCCCAAACAAGGGGCTTCTCGCCCCCGTGGGGGGGCAGGAAAAGGAACAAAGCGGCGAGCGAACCCTAAGTTCGCCCGTCGCCGCCGGAGCTGGAACCGGAAGCCGAGCATTTTTTTTTTAATACGTGCTTTTTTTCCCTGCCAGACAAATTTAAGAGAAATCTGATCTAATTTTTGGAAGAGTTCTTTGTTTCTTATGTGCACGCTTCCATTTCTTATGTGCAAGCTGAAATCGGGATTTAAATGAGCCAATCTTGCACTAGGACATCGCTTGGAGTGATTGTTCAAAATATAAAAGTCCATGGATCATATATTTCGTTAATTAAGGTAATAATCCAAATATTTTTTTTCTTTATTTTATTTCCTGCACTGAAATATTGAACAAAACTGGCTGTGAGATGCTGGTACTTAGAAGCTGTTAGATGAGCTGGCATGAAAAGCTTCACTCAGGGAAAAATGCTTCCTTGTTTTTAATTAGTGGTTACACAAAATCTCTTCTTTGTTTTGCTGCTGGGGCTGATATGAAACTGCTCAAAGACAGAATGTTCAGATCACTGTTCCTCATCATAAGCTTACACAGGGCAGATCTAAGCTTGGCTTGACTTCAATGTCACCTTGCATCAATGGTATAGCAAAATACATGTGGAAGGGCAAGAGCTTGTCATGATAGCCTGCCTAGTCATAATCCAAGAGGCTAAAATAATCATGTCCCAGTGGGTCTTTCTATTCACACAGCATTACTTGAGATGAAAAGCCTAATTTAATTAGGCTTCATGACAGTAAGATCAGGGAGCTGGAAAAAGAGCACTATTGCAGTTAGCTCACTGGACTTTGGGAATGAAATACCTGGGCATGAACAAGCATGAGTAAATTGTGTGAGCTGCTATGCCCCACAGAGTCACTCTGAGGAGAGCTTCAGGTGATCTGCTTGGTGTTACTTTCTACCTTGTCCTTGAAGTAGAAGCTCTGCATGTCTGGAACTTTCAAAATAATGGAGGAAGTTTTGTCAGATAAATTAATTACACTGGCACTTCGGCAGTTAATGCTTTTCTTCTTCAAAAGCCCCTGAGTGATTCTCCATTGTGTTTCTCCTTTCTGCTTTGTCAATGCTTATATAGGGTCAATAAGCATATTTTGCTTAATAAATGAGCAGCTTTCTTTATTTAGTGGCTTGCTGCTTTAGCCTAATTAAGTCTCAGCAACTGGTGGTGAGACTGTCATGTCTGCTTAATCTCTTCAGTTACAATCTTTTAATCAATCCAAGGATGCATTCTGGAAGTCTAACCCTTTGTTGGTTCAGCTAAGGATAGATAATGACAACTCACATGTTCCTATTGCTGGATATATCATTCCACTAAATTGTTTCCTTTGTTTGTGCAAAATGGAAACCCATCAGATAATGTCCAACTTACATCTTATTCTACTGCTATGATGCATATAAAAGATTTAATTTTCCAAGATGGCAGCGTGCTTAGACGCTGCGGCTTTGAGCTCCTGGTGTCACAGTAGAGTTAGGCAAAAACTAGTCTATACCCACAGGGAGTTATTAAAGATTGGATCTTCTAGTTGACTAGATATTACCAGCGACTTCCAGCAGTCTCATAATATACCAAGTGACATAGTAAGACTGCCAGGCTCTCCATGGATCGTTGTTTGGCCTAGGAGGCAGCGAAGAGAGCGGAAGCAGAAGCAGGGATGCAGAGCTGGTTTGCTAGTTTGGTTACAGAAGCGGCCTCACAGACCAGCATTACCAAGCATTTTTTCTAACCAACTCTAGATCCTTTGTCCACAAAACTGATGAATTAGAGCTATGGATGGCAGCGAATAAGCTCATTTGTGACTGCTGTGTGATGGTCACCACAGAGACCTGGCTTCATCCACTTGTACCGGATGCGTCTGTGGAGCTAACTAACCGCACCACACACCGCTTTGACAGAAACAACTCTGGTAAAAGCAAAGGTGGAGGACTGTGTATTTACACACATAATAACTGGTGTACTAACAGTAGAGTTGCTTACACACACTGTTCTGCAGACATGGAATTCTTAACTGTCATTTGCCGGCCATTTTATTTACCTAGAGAGATTTCTGTTATAGTTATCACTGCTATCTATATTCCACCTAATGCAATCACTCCATGCACATGCTAGTTTTTTCTTTTTTCTTTTCTCTCTTTTTTTTGTTTCTGTTATAATTTTGCACCAGTGAAGTTAAAACCAATTTAATTGTAATTTTAGTACAATGACAATAAAGATTATTATTATTCTGTGGTTAATCTTTGGTGAGATTCACAGCCTTTGGGACTGGTTGGTAGCTCAGCAGCTCGAGTCCTAACCAAGGACCTAGGAACTGTCAAGGTAATGTCAGAGGATATAAGCTGTTCCAAGCAGGGTGGCCCTTTGTAGAGTCAGAATGTTCAAGTCCGGCAAACCTAGAACCTCCACATAGCGAGGCAGTCCCCTAGGCATTGCTCCAAGGGCTCCAATCACAATCGGGACAACACACGACTTTCTCTTCCACAGTCGCTCAACTTCAATTTGCAGGTCCCGGTATTTTGTGATTATTTTCTTGCTGCTTATTTTCAATTTGTGCATCACCAGGTATTGCAATGTTAATGAACCATACTTTTTTCTTTTCTTTTTTTTTTTTTTAATAGATATTTTTATTTTATTTTCGATTTTCAAAGTAAATAACAACATATATACTGTTACATAGCCAGCATCATATTATATTATTAAATGTTTACATCATTCCATTTTACCATCATTTCATTTTACCATCAACACCCAGAAAACTCCCAGAGGGCTCTTCTGCTCTCCATACACCATATTTGTGCCTTATCCATCATTTTCTTTCCCCTTTCTCCTCCTCCTCCCTACCTCCTTTCTTCCCTCTAACGCCCTCCCCTTCTCTACTTCCCCTTCTTCTCTCCTTCTCCTCTCTCCCCTTTCCACTCCTCCTTTCTCTTCTCCTCTTCTCCTCTTCCCCCTCTTTGCCCTCTCTCCTTTCTCTCTCTTCTTCCCTTACCTCTCTACTCCACACTCTTCATCTCATTTACATGGTGTATTTCGGCCTCGGAGCCAGTTCTATTTTGTGTTGATGATATTTTATAATTTCAGATTTAAGATTTATCGCTCAATTTTCATATCAATTATTACAATTCTTATGTCTCAGTCCCAAATCTTGCTAGTTGTTTTAATACCCTTTTAAGTAAAGCCTAATTGTATAATAATGTTCTATTTATAAAACCAAACAAAAAAGAACAAAAAACAGTATAAATAAATTTAAATAAATTTAAATATAAGAAGGCCTAATCGGGTATCCATAAATTCTGTGCCTTCCAGGAGTGGTTATTATTCATGGGTTATCTCATTTTATTAATTTTAAATCTAACAATTTATCCTGTGAGTCAATATCAGTATCCACAAGTCTTATCAAGTATTCTAGCCTCAATCTATTTTTTCTTTAATAATATCTTTAAATCCTATTTACTATTAATATCCCTTATTTAATCCCTTCATATCTCTATAGATTCCATATAATTATCTAAAATTTTATGTAACTATTAATTAATTGATTGATCATTTACCAAGAGTGATAGTATTCTATAACCATCTTAATCGCCTAATTCCCCATCTATAGATAAGCAAATATATATCATTCACTAACACATAATCTTTCTATAACCATCTAAATAGCATAGTTCCCCATCGATAAATAAACAAATATATATCATTAACCAAAACATTTACCAAGAGTATTCTATAACCATCTTAGTAGCATAATTCCCCATCTATAGATAAGCAAATATATATCATTCACTAACACATAATCTTTCTTTAACCATCTAAATAGCATAATTCCCCATCGATAGATAAACAAATATATATTATTAACAAAACCTTTACCAAGAGTATTCTATAACCATCTTAATAGCATAACTCCCCATCTTAGATAAGCAGATATATATCATTCATTAACACATCATTTTTCTATAACCATCTAAATAACCCAATTCCCCATCTATAGATAAACTAATATATATCATTATCAAAAACCTAATCTTATTATAAGCATCTATAGTTATTACTAACAATCAATTAATTAATAATCCTTGATGGTAATTTAAACCCAGCCTAGTTATTGCTCATCAAGGGATAAAAGTTCCTCTTTTCAGCCGTTGTCTCTCCAAGGATGAATTAAATTTGCCTCTTTTAAAATCCACATTCTCCATCGACTTTTTTTCCTCTTCTCATGTTCTTTATAAACTTCCATTGGCACATTGTGATCCTGTATAGCTATACAATCATAGTGCTGACCAATTCTTTTCCTCAAATTTGATTTATTTTCAAATATCAAGTGTAACTCTGGTGTGATTTCCTCTATCTTTTGTTCTCCTTTTCCTTCCTTTTGCCAGACAGGTTGAAATTCAAATTTCTGATGAGGTCTTGATCTTATCTCCTCTCCTGGATCTTCTCCCTTGTCTTCAGTTAAATCCAGTCCACAAACAGCCTCATTTCCATTTTCTTCTTTAATTTCTCTAATCTGTTCAATTTCTTCACTTGGTGTAATGTCGAGTATTGCACGAAATTCTCTCAATTCCCTCAAGATTTCAGCCAAAAGCTCCTGGTTTTCTGCAGTGTATATATCTATGTGCGTAGACATTTTGGCGAATCCGCAAACTAGGAAAAAGTAGCTCCAATTACCTTGTTAACACTTAGTTTATCTCTGTTAGTTTGTTTCTAGACAATATTTCCAGTAAATCTGTTCATATATGTCCGCCCACTGTTTTTCCAAGAGCGATACGATGTAGGAAATAGTTTAGATAGTTTCAAAGTGTTACAGTCCTTTTTGTTGGAAGGAAAACAGAGACAAAAAAAGGATAAGATATAGTCCTTATTTAAGTTTAAAGATGCGCAATAGAGTGTCCAAATAATTGTAGGATTGTGGAAGTGCTCCAAGTTTCAAAGTTTTGAGTGAAATAAATCAAAAAGACAGAAAAAAAGAATTAGAGAAGTCAGTCACAATCCAATCCTTTTCAGCGCAAACATAAGTAACTCTTATCAGTTCAGTCGGCCATTTCAAAACATTATGTGAAACTGAGGAATCTCACACTTCAATCCAAGCTCGCCGCTTATCTTCAACTTCAAAGCTTTGGTAAAAGAAAAAGGTTTCCCAGCAGAGTGTTTCAGAGACCAAATAAAGTACCTTCCCGAAGTATTCCAGCAGATTTTTCCCTTTCTTGTTTCAAAGATTCTCCTTCGCCTATGGTCCACCCTCCAGAAAGGGGGGGGGGATGCGATTCGTCTCCCTTCAGAGATGTTGCTTCGTGTCGGGCAGGGATCTTGCGTGGTCCCTGCACCCAGCGAAGATTTATCTCCTAATCACCACCTCTCCGGGGCGGCTTAGATTCCTTATAGAATCACGGGGGAGGCGAATTCCAGCCGGGTCCCTGCAGTTTAGGGAGCCCGGTTGTGTCGGCTCGGGAGGCTCCGCCTTCAACCCACTTTTTTCTTTTCAATTATTGTTATATCAGGTGTGTTGTAGAACAAGTGCCTGTCAGTCTGAATTCTGAAGTCCCACAAGATCTTGACTTTCTCATTCTCTAAAACTTTCTCAACCTGATGTTTCCATTGATTTTTGCTGTACCCAAATCCAAACTTCTGGTACAATTTCCAGTGAATGATCTTAGCAACAGGGTAATGGCGTTGTAGGTAGTCAGTTTGTGAAATGTGGCTGCACCCACTGATCAGGTGGTCGACTGTCTCATCTTTCTCATTACACAGGCGGCATTTGCTGTTGGTGGTAACATGTTGAATTTTTCCCTTCATGCAGTTTGTGGCTAAGGCTTGTTCTTGACCTGCCAAAATGAAGCCTTCTGTTTCTTTTTTCAGTACTCCTGATCTTAACCAGTTCCAAGTTAGTTTTTGGTCAGCTTTGCCTTCAATACTTTTCAAATATTGGCTATGCATAGCTTTGCTTTTTCAATTTTCAGCTCGCTTCTCAATTACTTCTTTCTTATATTCAACGTTTGACAGTTGTCTTTAAAAGACCTCCTTTATTTACTTCCTTAATCATTGATACTTCACTTTTCTGGATGTAATCATTCAAGCTGTGTCTTTCTTCTTCCACAGTCTGCTTTACTTGTAGGAGTCCTCGACCACCTTCTGCTCTTGGTAGATATAATCGGTCAACATCACTTTTAGGGTGCAAAGCATGATTCATTGTCATAAGCTTCCTCATTTTTCTGTCCAAATTGTCCAACTCCATCTGGGTCTAGTCAATTATTCATGCAGAGTATTGAATCACAGGTATAGCCCAGGTATTTATGGCTTTTATGATGTTTCCTCCACTCAATTTGGACTTTAATATCTTGCGGATTCATCAAATGTACTTGGTTGAAGTTAATTCCTTGACTTTATTATGCATTAAGTCAGATGCCTCTAAAATCCCCAAGTACTTGTAGCCTTCTTCTGGTTTTACTGCCTTTATCATTTCTTCATTCTCAAGTTCTATTCCATCATCTTCTATGACTTGCCTGCTTTGATTGCCATTGTTGCACATTTGTCAATTCCAAACTACATACCAATGTCTTGGCTAAATTCTTTTGTGCTTTCAATTAATAAATTCAGTTCAGCTTTTGTTTTACCAAACAGCTTCAAATCATCCATGTACATCAAGTGCGAAATCTTCAGTCCTTTCTTTGCAAGTTCATATCCACAGTTCATCTTCTTCAAAATGATTGTTAGTGGTAGCATTGAGAGTATAAAGAGAAGGGGTAAAAGGGAATCACCCTGGAAAATGCCTTGTTTAATTTCAACTTCACCCAGTTCTTCTTCATTAGCCATAAGTTTTGTTTTCCAGAGATTCATTGAACTTTCCATGAATTTTTGTATATTGCTGCTGATGCCAAAGATGTCCAGGCATTTCTTGATCCAGCTATGGGGAACTGAATCAAATGCTGAATCAAATTATAGTCTATTCAAGCCATGAACAGATTGGTTAATCTTTTCTTTGAATTCTTTAGGATTAGTTTATCAATCAGCAGTTGGTCCTTTGTTCCTCTTGAATTTTTGCAGCATCCTTTCTGTTCCACAGGAAGCAAGTTATTTCTTTCCAAGTATCCATAAACTTGGTTTGCAATGATCCCAGTAAGAAGCTTGCATGTTTTTGGCAAACAGGTGATTGGCCTGTAGTTTCCAGGGTCCTTTCCTTTTTCTTTATCTTTTTGGATCAAAAATGTCCTTCCAGTTGTCATCCATTCGTCATTTTCAGGTGTTTTTAAGATCTGGTTCATTTGGGCTGCCAATCTTTTGTGCACACTTGTAAGTGCCTTTAACCAGAAGCCATGTAACTCATTTGGTCCAGGTGCACTCCAGTTCTTCACTTTTCTTGACTGCCTTTGCACCATTTCTTTTGTTATTTTCACATCTTCCATTTTATGCACTTTAATAGAATCCTCAATCTGTTTGATCCACTTTGCATTTCTGTTGTGCTTCTTGTTGTTTTCCCACAAATTCTTCCAAAATTTCAGAGCTTTCTCTTTATCAGGCTTTTCACTCCACCTCCACTTTCTAAGCTCTTATAAAAGTGGTGCTGATTTGCTCTAAACTGTGAGTTTTCTTTGAACTGAGTTACTCGGTTTTCATACCTTTTAATCTTTTCAGCAATGGCAACAACCCTCTGCTTCAGCTCTTCAATTACTACCGCAATCTCCTTATTCTCTAAATCGTATCTTGCTTCCAGGCTGCTTTTGATCTGCTTGTTCTTTAGCTGACCTTGCCTTACGTTCTTCAAGTTGCTCAGGTCTCCACGAAATTTAATTCCAACTCAATTTTCCACTTAGACTTCCTCTTCTTGCCTCTTTGGTTCTTTTGTATTTTCAAACCCAATTGGTTATGAAGGCTGCTGCATACATAACTGGTTTGTTTCAGCTAATGTAGTGGTTTGAATGGTTTGCAAAGCGTCATTGATCTTTCTTAGTACCTTTCTCAATTCTTTCCGGTTCACTTTGTTCAGCTTTGGCAAACGTGTTCTTTCACAATCTTCCATTTGATGCTTTATTTTCTCAGCTAATTGAGCACTATCTGTTGGTGTTTGTTCTTCAGTGCTTCCTTGTTCTTTATCTTCATCCACTTCAGCAGCCTCTTCCTCCCTTTCTTTCTCAGTTTGTTTTTGAGTCTGCAAGTCTGCAAATCATTCTTGATGTTACTCTTCTTTGTAGGTATACTCAGACCATTAGTTGCTTTCTCTTCGATTCCTATCACAATGCATGTGATGGAGAGAGAGAATGCTAAAATCTGACATTCTTATAGGTGGGCATTGCTGAGTTTGGAAAAGGCTGCTTTAGTCCCTTTCTTTGCACTAATTTGATCCCTTTAAAAGCCACCCAAAGACCCCTTAAAAGCCCCCAAAGATGTCCCATAGAGGGTCCTAAACAATAACATTTAACTCTACAAGTCTTGATATTACCAACCCTGCACCCTTTGGGTGTTTGTGTGTCTGTGTGTCAGTGTCCTATTTCAAGAATGTTCTCCCATTTGAGTGAGATCAACTACACATTTCTCACAATTTATTAGCTTGAAGAAATGTGGACCTCTTGGGAAATAACATTGATTTTCTTCTCTGCCCAAAGCTTGGCAAAATCCATTATCAATAAAATTATTCTACAGCTTTAGCAGTGATAGTTTGGGGAGATTAAAGAGCATTTATACTTATTTTACAGTGTTTGTTAAAGTAGATCACCTGCCTCAAAAACTAAATATAGATTTAGGCAGAAATAGATTTTTTTTCTTTATTTTGTTTTGAGTACTTGGTGATTTTATTAAGAACTTCCTTTATAATTTCACAAACATTTCAAAATCTGCTTCAGCTATTTTGATTGTAAAGCCTAACAGTCTTAAAATCTGGTTTAAGGTTATTCCATGAAAATAATATTATAAATGTAGAGAATCTTTGATGGAAAAATCAGACAGAAACTAGCAGGATGTGTAACTGAATGAACACAGCTTCAGTGCTGCTATCTCTGGGGAAAGGGGGGGGGGGCAGAGAAAAGACATCTCAAGTTGAGAAGAAAGATTTCCCTCTAACCACTGCTTCGATTGTGTAAAATATTTATATGGTTGTAATCTCTCCACTCTTCTTAAACACGCTTGCCAGTAGAATAAACGACACAATTGGCTCTGTAATTTTTTAGCTAGTCTTATTCTTTCCATTCTGTTAAATTTAACCTTTACTTTGTGGAAATAGAACAAGAATTATCTGAAGGGAAGACATGTTACATAACTCAGCATTATTATTTTTTTCAGAATAATTTTCGTGGACTCTTTTCAGTCACCAATGTTCTCCAAACTTGATTTTTCTCAATAGTGTGATCTTGACATCTATACTCTGGCTAAAGAAGTTGCTCATTTTTGATTGTTGAATTGCAGGTTACATAAGCTATGGGCCCATGGGGGTAGCCCATTAGACCTACTCCAAATGTGGGTGCTGAACTGGGCTCTTTAACACAACAGAAGGATTAAATTATTCAATCCATTGGGAGTAATCATATTAATTGCACTTAAAAAACTAAGGCTAAATAAACGAAACACCAACCTAATTTCATGTTTATTCTGATTCGGCATATGTTTATATTTTGGATGCTGGAAAAGTAAATTATCAGGGAGGGCACTAATGTTATGCTATTGATTTGCCTTACTATGGTCCCATTTTGATGCAGCATTCATGAATGTATTAATAAAGATATGATTTTGAATTATATAAACATCTTTGGTTACTATCTTTAAAGCGCTCCATGGCTTAGGACCGGAGTATTTACGAGATCACCTTCTGCCACCAAGAGCCTCCCACCGGCCAGTACGCTCCCATAGAGAGGGTCTCCTCGTGGTGCCGTCGGCTAGACAATGTCGACTGGCGATGCCTAGGGGGAGAGCCTTCTCCGTGGGAGCACCTGTCCTCTGGAATGAATTGCCCCCGGAATTAAGAACTATCCCTGACTTACGCGCCTTCCGCCGTGGTCTCAAAAACTTTTTCTTCCAACAAGCCGGGCTGACATAAAATATGTTTTTTTAAATTCAAATTTTTATTAATTTTAATCAGGGTTAGTTTGGGATTTTTTTTCCACGTTTCGGCCAAGGTTTAATATGTTTTTTAAAAGCTTTTATAACTTTTGTATATTTGTTTTTATTCTGGCTGTACACCATCCTGAGTCCTTTGGAAATAGGGCGGTATAAAAAACCAATAAAACTCAAACTCAAACCAGTATTTCAATTCTATCATCATCTGAAGGATAAATGGATTGATTGAGCTTGGGGTGTAGCAAGAACTATTCTGGCACCAGAGCAAAACTGTGTCACTCCAGTTTGGACTGATGGTTCCACTCTCCAGTTTTGAACTGGCTCAATATTGATGAAATACTAAGAGTGCTCAGTATTATTCCATATACTCAAGGGTTAATGTGTTTAAATCATGACCTCTTTGCTCTTCTTATCTCACTTCTTTGTGCTGCAGTTTGCTAAAGAGGTACAGTTATTGGATTGGATACTTGGCCTCCTAGAATGCAAACTACAGGTGGCCTACTACCACAACTGAGCCCAAAATTTCCACTGCTAAGCAAGGCAGTTGTTAAACGTGTCATGCCTCATTTTATGGTCTTTTGCCATAGTTGTTAAGAGAATCACTATGTTGTTAATCATGCGGTTGTTAAGCAAATTTGGCTTCCCCCTTTGACTTTGATTGTCAGAAGCTCCTTAGGAATATTGCAAGTGACAATCCCACAATATATGATGCTGCAACTATTGTGAGCACATGCCAGTTGCCAAGCGTCCAAAGTTTGATCATATAACTATGAGGTTGCTGCAATGGTTAGGATAGGATAGAATAGGATATGATAGAATAGAATAGGATAGAATAGAATAGAATAGAATAGAATAGAATAGAATAGAATAGAATAGAATAGAATTCTTTATTGGTCAAGTGTCATTGGATGTGCAAGGAATTTGTCTTTGGTGCATATACTCTCAGTGTACATAAAGAAAAATAAAATAGAATACATTGATCAAGAATCATAAGATACAACACTTAGTGTCAGTCATAGATTTACTAATAAGCAATCAAATTATACTAAGAAATAATACAATGATATAAATTTTAAAGATACAAGCAATAAGTGTGAGAAGTGATCATAGGACACTTTTTTCAGTGGTGTTGTAACTTTGAACAGTCATTAAACGAATGTCTGTAATTCAGTGACTATCTGTACCTGCTTTTACACAGGAGGATTAGATTATGGGAGACCAGTACATATACTATTCCCTTTCAAAAAAATCTACCAAAGCCAACACTGTATTTGTCTCTTATTCTACTGCCCCGGTAAACTGCCTCATCTGTTCTATGATTCAATCTAGTGTTTTGATAAGGAGCTAATATCTGTCTTCTCACAATCCACATTCCATGGAGCAAAATGAGAGGACTGATACTAATTTATCTGAATTTCATGAGAAATTCTGTGTGTGTGTGTGTGTGTGTGTGTGTGTGTGTGTGTGTGTAGTTTGTCATGAAAGCGACTGCTGCAAAGGCTCCATGATTTGGACTGAAAGACAAACGGGAAGCAGTATGCTCCCTCCCATATTTGGATAGATTAGGTGATCTGACAGAAGAAGAAAAAACACTTAATTTCCCCCCTGGTTCAGCTGATAAAATGAGAAAAACCTGTGGCTTAGAAATTAATACAACTGCTTAATATGCAACCAGCCCAAGTTTGAATCCCAGAAGGATATGTCTAACTGATGAGAGCTAAATAGCTTGAAATAGATCTATACTAGTTTCCATTTACAATAATACAATACAATACAATACAATACAATACAATAATACAATACAATACAATACAATACAATACAATACAATACAATACAATACAATACAATACAATACAATACAATACAATACAATACAATACAATAGCAGAGTTGGAAGGGACCTTGTAGGTCTTCTAGTCCAACCCCCTGCGTGGGCAGGAACCTTATACCATTTCAGACAAATGGCTATCTAACATCTTTTTAAAGACTTCCAGGGTTGGGGCATTCACAACTTCTGGAGGCAAGCTGTTCCAGAGGTTAATTGTTCTAACTGTCAGGAAATTTCTCCTTAGTTCTAACTTAGTTCTAAATTTATTTCTTTATCAATAAAATGTAACACACAGAGACACACACAGAGATAGATAGATAGATAGATAGATAGATAGATAGATAGATAGATAGATAGATAGATAGATAGATAGATAGATAGATAGATAGATAGATAGATAGATAGATAGATAGATAGATAGATAGAGATAGATAGATAGATAGATAGATAGATAGATAGATAGATAGATAGATAGATAGATAGATAGATAGATAGATAGATATAGTAATGGAACCTCAATTCACAGAATGAGAAGAAAGAGGAGGGGGGAAATCACAACTTGCTAGGAAGGTTTCTTTTCTTTTTTGTATTCTCTACATAAGTGCCAATAACGTAGATTGAACAAAGTCCTAATTATATGAGGCAATATAAGAAAACAAGTGCTTCCTGTTCTCTACAGGAGGAATTTTCCTATGGTATAGCACAGAATATATAAGAACAGTACATAAAATATGACACAGAAATCTATCAAATAGGAGACTGGATAATTGCAGCCTCCTATTTGCAATTCCTCTTTTTCTGTTGGTAATGCATATATTAAAGATAATAATTTGATATTTGTTTTTTCATTACTATAAAACACATAATAGCATTACTCGATGATTTGGATATTTTTCTCTGAAAATATGTTTGTATTTACACACACACACACATTTTTGCAATATATTGTATGCTTCATCTGCTGGGCAACTCCTTAGATTAGTGCAACATAAAATATTAATGCAAGAAGTTAAAATTTCCCTCCCCCATTCTTTTAAACCTCCCTGCCCCTTTCCCACTCAATTGAACTTTCTTGCTTTCATACATTCTTTGGTTAATAAATGGCAAACCTTGACCCTTATGTTTGCTCACTACTCATTTGTGTGTCATTTGTCAGCAATCTTGAGCCTGAGGGAATGGGAGGAGTTGTAAAACTAAATTGTACCTCTGGGAGTCAGAGATAAAGTCACTCACTGTACAATTTATATTTGCAGGATACAATCTCCATATCTTTTCAATTCAATGGAAATCGCCTTTGACCCACATGTAGATGATTCAATTGTTTTCTGAGCTTTCAGTAAGCAAGGTCCATATGTCTGCAAACTAAAACAAACACTTAAAGAAAGTAATTGATGGTACTGGGGGGGGAAAACCAACCATAAACAAACCGAATAGCTGAATCCAAGCATAATTTTAACCATTGGCTTTCTGGAAAATGATGAACCAAGAGCCAGTTTGTTGTAGTGGATAAGGCATCAGGTTAGAAACTGGAAGACCATAAATCCTAGTCCTTCTTTAGGCATGAAGTCAGCTGGATGACCTTGACCAGTCCCTTTCTCTAAGCCTGGGAAGGAGGTAATGGCAAACCACTTTAGAAAACCTAGCAAGAAAAGTGCAGGGACTAATACAGGAGTCAAACATCGACTGAGAGACACATAATAATAAGACAAATTGTTAAAGCTCTAAATCAGGGGTAGTCAACCTTTTTATACTTACCACCTACTTTTGTAACTCTTAGTAGTAAAATTTTCTAACCGCCCCCCATTTCCACAGTAATGATGATTTATAAAGTAGGGAAGTCAATTAAATTTAAAAAAAGAAAGTGTTTCAGTATTGGACAAAACCCCTACCGCCCACCATGAAAGCTGGAACGGCCACTAGTGGGAGATAGGGACCAGATTAATTACCACTGCTCTAAATCAAAGGTATGCAGGCTGTGCAGACTTCAATTCTCAGAATTTTCAGCAATGGCAACTGTTAACTGAGGAATTTGTGAAGTTGTCATTCACACACCTGAAGAATCAATGTACTTGTTCCAGGAAACTAGTTTTAAGTTTACAACAACTTTAATCTCAGCACAACCATATGATCAAATAGTTAAACAGGGATTAATAATCTTGCTGTGCAAATTTTTCATTTTGTCTGGGACAGAACTTGGAAAAAAATAGATCTTAAGTAACACCTACTACCAAAGTTGGGTTAGCCAACTATTTTGTTGTAGTTAATTCCTACTTCATTATCTTTATCTGCATAACACATTGAATTAAAAAAAACTATACAAAAATTGTTTAGTCCATCGTGAATCCTCATAATGCATTCAGTTTAGGGTTCAATATATTTTGTAATGCCCACAATTGAATTAACTGAATTATTAATCATGGAGAAGTGTGCCACTATTTTTCAAGTTTACTAAATTAATTCTTTTAATTAATTAAAAGACAGAAATGGGTAAGCGGATGTTTTGTGCATACACCTATTTAATTGATAAGAGTTTAAGTACAATCAAATAAAAGTGCAGCCAGTGAAGTTAGGATTGTGGTTGATGCCTTTCAACCAAGTAGGTTTTTTAAATGGTTTTATCTAACTGTGTATCTTGTCAGCAATATCAAAGCCACATTTGGAGGGCAAGGGAGAGAGACAAAGATAGGAAAATTGTATCTCTAAGCACTCCTATTTTCACTATCTGCTATCAAGTTAGATGTCAAGTGATTTCTTCTTATGTTTTCAAATTTTCTAAATAAAGCACCCATCAAAATTTCATTTTATTATTGAGAGAAAGGAAAATCATTGCCGGAGGGGGGAGGGTTGTTCCTGTAAAGCTTAATTTTTAAAACCACTGCATTTTTCAAGTTTCAATTTAACTTTACTCAGATTGCATTATTTATAGCAGATTCCTGAATTTTTGTCAGCAAGGCAATGAGCAAAATCAATCCTCTTTTTAATGATTTTATTTTTACTTATTTGAAACTTTAGTGGGTCAAGAAATCACAAAGTTTGAGAATCCTCGTCTTATTGATATAGTGGTGAATAACTGTTACAATAACACAGTTTTTAAAGACACGTTTTCAATGTTAAAGACATATTGATATACCTGTCAAGCCTGTAACCATCTTTTCTTTTGGATCTTTGGTCTGCCACACTTTCTATTATTCTACTATGCATTTTCTATTGTGGGAAAATGGGAGGTGGGATTGTACAAGTAAAATGCGATTAGCCATAACAAAATTATTTCTAGAAAGCCAAGGTCATCCTTTATTTTTATACTTCTGCACCTGACCGCAACTGGATGGGTGGAACTGAATGAATGGAAGATTGGACCCTGTGATTATTTGTGGGTGGGTATGGGGGCAAGATCTTGAGCTTTCAACAAGGTGGGGAAAACCAGGCAGTTTTCAGATTCGTGTTTTCCCAGATATGTCAACATGGCTCGCTTAATAAATTGGATCTTTGAGCAATACTTTGCCTTGAACTATGATTTAATTTTGGATGCTGTTTGGAACTCTGACAATGTCCTTATGATTAACTATTTTGATATGTCTCGTGTTCAAGGAGTAGCATCAAAAATTATGGTTGGAACTGATTTTTGCCTTATTTAGATAATACCCTGAGGCCTGCCTATGTCATTTAGCAGCAACTAAAAACACACAACGAAGTATCCACCATAACATGGGAAAGTTAGGAAAAATAAATGCTGGATTTAAATTGTAAAATACTGTGTTGTGCTGTCATACAGTAGTGGGCAAGCGATTGCTTCAAATGGCTTTATTCTAGCATACAATAAAGAAAATAGTTGTGCCATACAAAGTATTTGGAAAGCTTCTGCCAAGTTCAAGCCAGGGAGCCTATGTTTGTTCCCTCCTAACTGAGTCTATGATAGGCAAAGTAATGTCTTCCTAACAGGCATGATATATCATCTATGGGAGATGCACTTTCTTGAGTTATGATTCTGATAAAACGAACAGCATAAGCATAAGGTGTGCATCAAAACCAACGCAAATTCCAAAACAACTTGAGCCAAAAATGTTTATATCTTCTCCAAAATAATTTTACAAATAGTAAAAAGAGTGACATAATCAAACCTCTCAAGATATTGCCAGTCACAGACTGTCACAGATCTCATGCAATTATATCTAAGAATGTACAATCTTCTGCGATTTTTAAGCAAATAATAATAATCTGAGGGTTCTTTCTCATGAATGGGATGCTTTTGTGCCACATGTTGAATGCTGACAAAATCTCATTTAAGTTTTCAACAGACTGAAGTAGTTTTCCAAACCTGCATACAGAGAGAGGGGAGAGGGAAGGAGGAGGAGGAGAGAGAGAGATCTATGGGTAAAGTCAACATTAACAACTTCTCTTGCATAAAATCCCTTGTAACTATCCATCTGAAAAATGTCAGGTTATTTACCTTCAGGAACTTCTATGATAGATGATATTTTCTAAAAATGACAGACATTGGAGTATATGAAAATATAGTAGATGTACTGTTCAATTTCCCTAGACCTTACAAGGATTTATTCTGCTACATTTTCTACTGCGGTACAGAAAGTTGCAGCAGATGTGTGGTTTTCCTAACCTCTGCTCTACCAATTATTATTACTAAGTACTCTATAGGGTTCAAGCTCTCAATCAGTCTTCTTCCCTATAGAATTCATGTGGAAGACACCCTGTACAATTGTTATTGCAAAGTGTGGAATGAGACAAGAGGTGCCATAATATAGTGGCTACACTCCTGGGCTGGAGACTGAATTTGCAGAGAGAGAGACTGACAGGGTGACTATGGGTCAGCCACTATTTCTTAGCCCAACCTACATCAAAATGTTGCTGTTGTGGAGAAAATTAAGTGTGTATGCTGTCTTGAGTTGACCAAAAATAAATGAAGGTTTCCTCCTGGTTTTTAGACTTGTGTAGATGAAGAAATTCCCACAGGAATAGCTTGAATGGCTAGCTGCCAGAGCTGTGTAAAGCTTTGAAGGAGTGTATTCATTCCAGTCTCCAGGATGATTCAAGGTAGCAAATCAAATCAGGAATTCCTAGAACTCTTCAGAGAGTTTTGAAAATGATTTGGTAGGATGTTTGGTGCTTCAGGCTTTGTGAAGTCTGAAATATTGTTACAGCTTTTCCTTGGTGTGTGGAAAAAGCTGGTGTGAGGTGAGTGTGAATCAAAGGATGGGCTGTCTACTCATTTACTTAGACATGATTATCTGGCCAATCTTGTTTATCAGACTCTTTGGGGAGGACTTGATTCTTACTGTTCTGTTAGAATTTATTTAGTCAGGTCTACCCAAAGAGGGATTCAGATTTTTCTGCTGTGCTTTTTTGATCTGGTTTGTTCCTTATGTGACTCTCACCTTTCCTCAAATATATATTTTATCTTCTTTTTATGTTCTCAATCTATTTGTCTGCTGTACAGCAGATCCTGTTAGCCTCTGTGTCTCTTTCAGTTTCCCCCATTATAAACTTTTTAATCTTTTCTAAGACTTTGTTTTTAAAGATTATTAGAAAGAATCAATGTGACTTTCTCTATTGGCTATTTGTTAGATAAATTGGAGGCTGCTAATTTTTCGTGGCCATAAAAAAAGGTACAGCAAAGAATCAAAAATGTATTGCAGTAAAATCTGTAAAGCTTTCTGGCTGAAACTTTGCAAGATTAATGAACTTTAAAGGGCCTATTATTTTTGAAATTTGAATTCCATACACACACGCAAAAATACTGCAGATACTCTCCATTATAGCCAATGGAAATTCATCAGCATTAACAGTTCTTCCATCTGCTCTTCATCGTCATAGCCAACAATTTATTCTTTTTTCTGATCAAATATAAAATAAAATTGAATCTTGCTGTTTTCAATTCTTAAATTGGAATGGAAGCAAAGCTTGATTGATTTGCACATTTCTACTAGCTTTACCTATCGAGATTAACTCTGTTACTCAGTGACTGGAAGTGAAAGAGCCTTATTCTTTAGACAACTAGCAATGTAGCAAGTAAAGCAACTAAGCTCCCATTGGCCATATCCCTAAAACCCAGTGAGACTTGGAGACATTGCTTGAGACTTCTGAGCTAGGGCCCTGTCAAGGTAGAGTGTTCCTAGGCAAGGCAACACAAGAAATTCATCTGGATTTCAACAAACTCCAAATTTCTCCTCCCCCAGATCATCCTCCTGATCCATGCACTCTTTCTCCCTCCCTCTCCCTAGTGCAGGCATGTCCAAAGTCCGGCCCGGAGGCCATTTGCGGCCCGGGGGTCGGTTTAATACGGCCCTCCAACAGCCCTCCCTGCTCTGTGTAAATGTGGCCCTCCCTTCCTCTCTCTGTCTCTGGGGCTGTGTGGCTGGGAGGGAGGTGGACGGAGGTTACGGACGCCTCCTCCCGCAGCGGGCGAGGGAGCAGACGGGGTGAGCACCCAAGGCTACCGTCATCTTAAGCACCACCGAGGCTGTCGCCCGGCAGGGGCGTCAGGCAGGGAAGCCGGTCGCGCCTCCATCGCTGCACATTCTGGGGCTGCGAAGCTGGGAGGGAGGTGAACGCGCGGCCCCAGAACGTCTGCTTGGTGCCTGCCAGAGGGAGCCGCAATGGAGATGCTCTGGGGCCGCGCGTTCACCTCCCCCCCAGCCACGCAGCCCCAGAACGTGCAGCTCCCGCCACACAAGGTCGCCCGGCAGGGGCGTCAGGCAAGGAAGACGGACGCGCGGCCTCAGAACGTAAGCCGTGGTGCCTGCCGGAGGGAGCCGCGATGGAGCCGCGACCGGCTTCCCTGCCTGACGCCCCTGCCAGGAGACAGCCTCGGTGGTGCTTAAGATGATGGTAGCATTGGATGCTCACCCCGCCTGCTCCCTCGCCCGCTGCGGGAGGAGGCGTCCGTAACCTCCGTCCACCTCCCTCCCAGTCACACAGCCCCAGAGACAGAGGGAGGAAGGGAGGGCCACAGATAGAGAATGACACAGAGATTGAATCGGAGACAGACGGGGAAAGAGGGAGAGACAGACATACAGACAGACACACACACAGAGTGACAGAGAGAAAGAGAGAAAGAGAAAGAGAGAAAGAAAGAAAGAGAAAGAGAAAGAAAGAGAGAAAGAAAGAGACAGAAAGAGAGACAGAAAGAAAGAAAGAGAGAAAGAAAGAGAGAGAGAGAAAAAGGGAAAGAAAGAAAGAGCGAAAGAGAGAGAGAGAGAAAGAACGACAGAAAGAAAGAGAAAGAGAGAGAAAGAAAGAGAGAAAGAGAGAGAAATGGAGAGAGAGAGGAAGAAAGAGAGAGAAAGAGAGAGAGAGTGAGAGAGAAAGGGAGACAGAAAGAGAAAAAGAAAGAAAGAAAGAGAGAAATGGAGAGAGAGAGAGGAAGAGAGAGAGAGAAAAAGGGAAAGAAAGAGAGCGAGAGAGAGAGAGAAAGAGAGACAGAAAGAAAGAGAAAAAGAGAGAGAGAGAAAGAAAGAGAGAAAGAGCGAGAGAAATGGAGAGAGAGAGGAAGAAAGAGAAAGAGAGAAAGAGGTAGGTAAGGTTTTTTTTATTTATTTTCAATACATTGTGAAAACTCAACTGTCAGTTGATCTTAATGTTATGAAATAAAAAGTATGTCATTTGCAATTAACTTGGCATAAAATAATTTATTTGCATTTAATTGTAATGGTTCAAAGAATGTTCGGAAAAATGTTCGGCCCTCCACCATGTTCACTTCATCCAATCTGGCCCTCTTTGAAAAAAGTTTGGACACCACTGCCCTAGTGAGTTCTCATTCCTATTCTTTCTCTAATGCTTTCCACTTACTGGAGTCTTGGGAATCATGAAGAACCAAATTGGACTTGGACATCTTAATCCTCAGAGAGCCTCTGGATCTTGAATGCATTGCCCAATCTGGAAAAAAAAAGTGGGCTGGATCAGTACTGGTCTAATTGCATCTTCTTCCACAAATTAATGGATTATATTATTTTAAATAAATGTGTATGTTTTTTTGTAGCTATGACTTGCTGCTTATGAGGGATTCTGATGGTCACGTGTCTTTTGAAGGTCTAAGAGACTTGATCTATCACTTGCCACACCATTTTGAAAAACAAAGAGTATGAAATAAACTCCTTCTGGTTCCTCTGTGTGGTACCTGAAATGAAGCAGGAAGGCTCTTTACAATTAAAATGTTGGTAGGAACATACCAGAATAAATAGGATTACTCTGTCAACCATCCTAGTTTGGAAAAGATGGAAGGAGAAACTGTCCTATATACACACCGAAAGGGGCAGAACTGTATTTCTGTTGATTTTTCATCATTCTTATATGGATGGTGATGAATTTAGATATTAAATCTAGGCTCTCAGATCTAACTTTATGCCTAGGAGCAGCACCAGTACCTCTGAAATATATTGCCTGAACTTCCACACATTTATTACTGAAAGCACACCACCTTTGTTTTCTCACTAAGCAATTTGCAGTAGGAGCCCAAATTGAACAGACATAAAAAAATGAAATGAAAATGGACTCATAACACTTGTTTTGGGGGCAAAGGCAGACAGAAAAGCTCTGTAAATCATATAAAGTAACTAGTACAGCTGGAACAGAAAACAGATATTTCTAAAATTTTCAGAAACTAAAAATGTTATAAAATTAAAGGCTTGACACATTTCAACAAGTAAGTTACATAATACTTTTTAATATTCAATCACTGGAATTATATTTATATTTATTCAATTTATACCCCGCCCTTCTCCAAACGGACCCAGGGCGGCGCACAGGAAAATTAAAACACATACAAAACATCATATAAAATTTAAAAAACTAATTCAATAGAACCTGTGCTAAAACCAGATTAAAATCCCCAAATTTAAAAACTATCTAAAAGTCAGTATAGGAGGCTACGCTAGGCCGGCTAGATGGAATAAATGTGTCTTAAGACACTTGCGGAAGAGGCGGAGGTCAGAGATGGTGCGAAGTTCAGGGGGTAAGTCGTTCCAAAGGGCTGGACCTGCCACAGAGAAGGCTCTCCCCCTGGGTGTCGCCAGTCGGCATTGTCCTCTGCCCCCCTGCCAACACATATTGCGACCGACCAGAGAGGTAGGAAGAGAACCACCGTAGAACGGTGCCTCCCAGCCCCAACCCCCCCAGTCGGCGCAATAGGATACCATGGTCCAATTAAAGTAATGGAATGATGGCACTGTGCAGGAAGTTCAACATATGCACACTAGATCTGATCTAAGAAATAATTCATAGAGGAATGGTTTGATCTAATAGAGGCAGTTTGATTTTAGCCACAACTTCATTATAAATCTCATTTTTCTCTTGATAAAACATTATAGTGATGCTGTTAATGATGTAGTTATAGCTATTATTATATAAAGATCAATATTTTTAAAGACCCCAAGCTTGACTGCAACAATTACATATATATATGTGTGTGTGTGTGTGTGTATGTATGTATACATACATGCATATGTATGTACATACATAAATAAGTATTTAACAAAAAAATCTAAAACATAAATAAGTATATACATATATAAACTAATCAAGGAGAGAAGCAACTTAGAACTAAGGAGAAATTTCCTGAAAGTTAGAACAATTAATCAGTGGAACAGCTTGCCTCCAGAAGCTGTGAATGCTCCAACATTGGAAGTTTTTAAGAAGAGATTGGATAACCATTTGTCTAAAGGCCATTTGTTTTTAGAATGACCTTCTGCCGTGTTTCCTCCAAAATATAATGTGTCCGGAAAGCAAGCCCTAGTCCGATTTTCATGCCTACACCTAATATAAGCCCTAACAGACACACACCCCAAAATAAGCCCTAGGTAAGTCCTAGGTAAGTTTCCTGCCCTAGGTAAGTTTCCTGCCTAAGCATGGGGTTGGAGTAGAAAACCTCCTGTCAGCATTCCAACAAACTCCTCATAGTAATTCAGAACTCCGAGACAAAGTCAACCATCCTAGTTTGGAAAAGATGGAAGGAGAAACTGTCCTGTATACACACCGAAAGGGGCAGAACTGTATTTCTGTTGATTTTTTATCATTCTAATATGGATGGTGATGAATTTATTTTTATTTTTATTTATTTTATTACTTTTATATCCCGCCCTTCTCCACAGAGGACCCAGGGCGGCGCACAGGAAATTTAAAAGATATACAAAATAGAAAATGAATAAATAATTTAAAATATAGGTTTCCGGCACCCCGGTTCAGCCAGATTACTCCAACTCTGGCCATTGGGGGCGAAACACCAGCCCCCGTGGAGAGGGCGCGCAATTTGGGTGTCCTCCTGGATTCCTGGCTGTCCATGGAAGACCATGTGGCGGCCGTGGCCAGGGGGGCATTTCATCAGGTACGCCTGATGCGCCAATTGCGCCCCTTACTGGACCGGGCTGCCCTTCGCACATTCACTAAGGCCCTTGTGACATCCCGACTCGACTACTGCAATGCTCTCTACATGGGGCTTCCCTTGAGGTGCACTCGAAAGCTACAATTAGTGCAGAATGCAGCCGCACGGGTGATTACGGGAGCCTCTAGATGCTCCCATATAACACCGATCCTGCGCAAGCTGCACTGGCTTCCTGTGGTCTTTCGGGTGCGCTTCAAGGTCTTGACGACCATCTTCAAAGCGCTCCATGGCTCGAGACCTAGTTATATGCGAGACCGTCTCCTGCCCCATACATCCCTTAGACCGATACGCTCCCACAGAGAGGGCCTTCTCAGGGTGCCGTCAGCCGGACAATGCCGACTGGCGACACCCAGGGGAAGGGCCTTCTCTGTGGCGGGCCCCGCCCTGTGGAACGACCTACCCCCTGAACTCCATACCATCACTGACCTCCGCCTCTTCCGCCAGTGTTTAAAAACACATCTCTTTCATCAAGCTGGCCTAACATAACCTCCGCTGTGACTAGTATAGTTTTAATTGGGGATTTTAATTGATTTTAGTGCAGGACTTGATATTTAATAGGTTTTTTAAATTTTTGTATTTTTGTATTATTTTGTATGTTATTTTAAATTCCTGTGTGCCACCCTGGGTCCTTTTGGAGAAGGGCGGGATATAAATCAAATAAAACTAAACTAAAGTAAGATTTTATTAGAGAAGTCATATTGGCACATCTGGGGAAACCCCAAATCTGAAATCCTGTGTTTTCCCCCACCCACATAAAAACTCTCACCCTGCCCTGTCCAGTGACATTCGCATCACATGGTCCAATCATTCCCTTGTCTCAGCTATAATAATTAATTAATAATAATTTATTAAATTTCTAAACTGCTGCCACCAAACTTTGGTCACTCCCTTCCAGATGCCAGCAGCCCAACCTTGATCTCATGTGAAAGAATGTTGTTATGACACTCTCCCGTTCCCACTATGGGAGCCCTATAAGATGAATCCAGGGCTGACACCTCCAAGGTCCCTTCCAATTCCATTATACTATTCTATATATATGCATATACATATACATATATACACATACACACACACACATACACACACACACAGGTTTTGCCAATTCTACTTGTTGGCAGCTAACTATATGTTATAAACATTGATCAGAATGATCCCTAATTTTTGGAGATAACTTGGAAGGGCATTGGCCAGAACAGCAGATGGTGGAGAAACTACCAGGCCTGCACAGCCAACATGTTGGTCTGACATGTTGGATTCCTGCTAAACTTTCTTAATTGGTCACATTTAAAAATCTGCTATGATATTGCCTATGCAGAATACTGGGGAACTGAAATTATATAGCAATGTAGAAAGTAACTTTTTTAAAAAGTAGAAATTGAATTTCTAGAATATATTGTGAAATTGAAATACTGTGTAGGGAATGTGTCTACCAGGATAGTAATCATGATTGCAATAAAAGCATTTAAAAGGAATCTATTATCTTTCCATGACAAAAAATACAGAACATATTATATATCAATATAAAACAAAAAAAGGAAGGTGTTGAAGAAACAGCATTAAATTTGGGCTAAGTTTACCTTGCATAAAGATAATAAGCAAAATACTCTTGGAACAAAGGTTCTGCCATAGATCCTGATAGTTTAATCAGTCTTATATGTATGATAACAGATATTTGGATAGAAGATATGCTGTGGATTAGTCTATATGGATTTCAATGCACTACTTGATATTGGGCCACATGGGAAATTAATAGTTATACTGGTGAAGATGGAGATGAATACAGATAATGGTAGATAAGCAAGTGAATAAAAATAAGAAGATAATACCAGCCTGGAAAGCAAATGTTCATTTTAAGAAGATACCAATTTAGTGATAAGAGACCAAGTTGGTATTTCCATAATTTTATATGCTTTACTTAACATAAGAAACATATTAGTAGCATTTGTTGAATCACAAGATTTGGAACTGCACATCATTAGTGTAGTTGAGGATGGAAATTACTTGAAAATGGAACAGAATACAAATTGTAAAGTTAAGAATTAAAACATAAATATTATTAAAGGTTCTACTCTGTCTCATTTGGTATGTGTTAATGTGGAAAGCACAACGGTATGTTTAGGAAAACCCCAAAACAATAGAAAGTGAAACAAACATTAAATATATAGTAGGGGAAAAGATAGGCATTTTTGGCAAAGTTAAGAAAATGGTATAGTGCCTTAATGTGCTGTCAGAACAAAGACAACTTCCAAATTAAAAATGAACACAAGGCAAATTCATTAGCAGCATAAAAGATCAGGAGACACTTAGTGACATTTTTCAATAATTATTCAGAAATATCTAAAATGTTAATATTTAAAGTAAACATATTTTGGTGTTGTGAATGATGAGATAATTTCAATAAGGAGCTTAATTATCAATGGGAAAGAAGCTGGAGACCTTTGATTTGAAGTAAACTTTGGGGGAGCTAAACAAGAGAGGTTGGGAACCGAGAGAGAGAGAGAAAAGAAAAATGGAAACATTGACTGCATAATGGCAACATATCAATCATTTTATTATAAGAGGATCTTTAACGGAGTCGCCTTTTCTCTTGCTTTTTTTAAAAGATATATTATATCATAAGTCATTCTAGTGCTGTTCTGATAAATACTTGATCAAGAGTCAATTTTTCATTCATTTTGATGGATTTATTTTAAAAGATTCAGTATTATTTAGAAAGGATTAGGGCAATGGTCTCATAAAGCTGCTTACATCTTGAATGGCCAAGCGCCTATGGAAGGTCCTTTTTTATAGACTTCAGCTCAGCATTCAATACCATCATTTCAGAAATTCTTCACTCTAAACTAACTCAGCTAGCTGTGCCTTTCGCCACTTGTAGATTACAAACTTTCTGACAGATAGAAAGCAGCAGATGAAGCTAGATAAAATCACATCAAGTACCCATTCAATTAGCACAGGCACCCCCCAGGGCGGTGTGCTCTCTCCATTACTCTTTTCTCTCTATACCGATGGCTGCATCTCTAAGGATCCCTTTGTTAAGTACTTAAGTTTGCAGATGATGCAACAGTCATTAATCTCATTCAATACGGTGATGGGTCTGCATGTAGATGGGAGGTTGAACAACTATCCATGTGGTGCAACCAGAATAATCTGGAGCTGAACACACTTAAAACTGTAAGGATGAAATTGGGTTTTAGGAGGAGCCCTCCTATTCTACCACCTCTTACAATATTGGATAATACAATATCAACTGTTGAGACCTTCAAGTTTCTATAATTTGATTTGAAATAGACCCCCAACATTAGAACCATTATTAAAAAGGCAGAACAAAGAATGTTCTTACTACATCAAGTCAGAAAGTTCAGACTGCCCCAGGAGCTGTTGATACTATGGAGTATCTATGGAGTTCTATGGAGGAATTATTGAGTCTGTCATTTGTACTTCTTTAACTGTAGGGTTTGGTATAGCATCCAAAAAGGACAGGGACACACTTCAGTGGATAGTTAGGACTGCAGAAAAAAACAGTTGCAACAATCTGCCTTTCATTGAGGACCTATATACTGCAAGGATCATAAAAAGAGCTGAGAAAATATCTAGAGACCCCTCACATCCGGGACATAAATTGTTTTAATTTTTCTCCTTAGGACACCACTCTAGGGTATTACATGCCAAAACAACCAGACATCGTTCCGCTAAACACCCAATTTTCACAGTACTGTCTTGTGTCTAAGGATATTTATTCATGTAGCATGGATGTATTATTATCCTTCTCATCTTTTCTACTACCTTCTCTTATGATTATATTACTTTGTTTGTAGGTACACTGAGAGCTTCTTCACTGGGGACAAATTCCTTGTGTGTCCATTCATGCTCAGCCAATAAAGAATTCTATTCCATTCTATTCTATTCTATTCTACTCTACTCTACTCTATGATAGAAAAAAGGATAAAGAGAGCACTTTTAAAATGTGCTTATTACTTTATGTGCATAGATGGAAGTTCAGAAATATTTATAACATGCAGAGAAATACTCTCCCTCATCATAGAGAAGACTGTCTGTAAACTTGCTTACAGTACTACCAAAATGCTGCTTATTAATGAAAAAAATAACTTTTCCTAGTCTTCTATCTTATGGACTATGGTTCAAATTTAAACTGGATTGTCTTTCAAATAGAAGTGGGCAAATAGCAACCATTTTTATTTTTTCAAATTCAGTTTTTACATTCCAGAAGGCCTCACAATAAGACTAAAGTTTTTTGTTTGTTTTTTAACCGTTAGAGGGGGGATTGGGAAGCTTTGGTTAGAGCAGGCAAGCTTTGTGATCAAGAAGTACGTTTAATATTTGGGGAGGAGGACCATTATATAAACAGTGAGAACTGAACAGTTCAGTTCTTTAAGAGGAACCCAAAGGTAAGGGAAGTATCTTAAAATAGAGATTAGAACCCAAAGGTAGTATCTTAAAAGAGATATTTCAAATATGTCTGTTTTGAGACACTGTGTACAAGAGGGTATCGTTCTTTTCCCCAGTTTAAAATAGCAGAAAACAGTGCCAATAAAATTATGACCAAATGGGCTCTAAAGCAAAATGGGAATTTGAAGACTACAGGTTTCCCAGGGTTGCCTTAAGAGTTTTAAAGCACCCAGTCCTCCATTTAAGTCCATACCTTAGAGCAGGGGTCTCCAACCTTTGCAACTTTAAGTCTGAAGGACTTCAGCTCCCAGAAGTCTGGGAGCTGAAGTCCTTCAGACTTAAAGTTGCAAAGGTTGGAGACCCCTGCCTTAGAGAACTTGGAGATTATGAGAATGCATCTCATCCCTTCAATTGGTGACATACCTCAGGAAGAAAGCACTTTAGCCTACGGCATTTGCAAAAAATGGTTGTTACAATCAGCTGTTGCTCGTAACCGTTTTCTCTAAAATAAGCTGCATGACCAATCAACTGTTCCATAATTGTATTTGTGGAATTTATCAGTAGCAAAAATAGGCCTATAGCTAGGCATGTTTAAAGCCTGCAGCATTTAAAGGGTTATTGGAATTAAACATGCGTGTTACATATGGTTTTAACAGAGATAAGTGCAGACATTCTGACAGAAATACAACACAGATATCTCTTGACAGATTCTGGCTTTCTCTTTAAAACACCACATAATTTTTAACTACATATTGTGATACACACAACATAATTTTAAATTGAAAATGAAAGGTTTTATTTCTCAGAATCTGGGCAATTGTCACTGAGGAGTACTGGATGTAGTGCAAGGCATTTATCAACATTAGATTTGTGAATCTGTCTCGATAAAAACAGTTTTAAATATTTCAAGACAGTGCCATCCAATTTTGCATTGAAATTTTAATTACCAGGAAAATGGCCAAGGAATTACATCTCTTTTTATCAATTCCAACTTATCTGAACATTCTCCCTAATCATTTGACAACTTTCCCAAGCACAAAGGATATGGCTCATTTAAATGTCTTCTGAAATAGCACTTTTAGAAGAGGAAAATTAGTATTTACTCAGAATAATAAATATCTATTTCAACAAGCTTCTACACACACTCATCCCTAATCCAAACAGAAGTTAACCACTGTCATTTCATAATAGAAGAGAATGACAGAGACTGGCAATAGTATTCTGTTATTTTAAAAAAATGTACGATGGGTTATATAGTTTTCTTCCTTTCAAATTAAAGAAGATAAAAGCTATTCTCAGAGGTGTACATAAAGAGGATAAAAAAATCAAATTGGTATCCATTGCTGTGTTATTGCCTTTCTTTTGCAGTAGTCACAGCCACTGTCTTGACTTTTGGATGTACACTTCCCTGGAGACATCCTTGACTGCCCTTGAAGAGAACTTGAAAACTATACTAAATACAGAATGCAGCTGATTGAATGACAGCCACTGCAGCAACATTACACTTATGTTATGGGCGCTGCATAGGTTGTATGTATCCTGTTCAAAAACATATTGAAATGGGAGGGATGCTTCAGATTCAGAGGTGGTATTCAGCATGTTCTGACCAGTTCTGGAGAACCGGTAGCAGAAATTTTGAGTAGTTCGGAGAACTGGTAAATATCACCTCTGACTGGCCCTGTCCCCATCTATTATCTGCCTCCCATCCCAGCTGATTGGAAGGGAATGGGGATTTTGCAGTAACCTTCCCATGGAGTGGGAAGTATCCTTCCCCTGCCATGCCCACCAAGCCACATCACACCCACAGAACCAGTAGTAAAATAATTTGAACCCCAGATTCATGTTCAGATTCATTCTCTATGAAAATAGGGAACATAAGACAGCCCTTTATGGTGATGACCCATTGCTTGGGAATATTACTATTCTCAAATCTTAGAAGGCCTCTGTTCTGCCAATTGTTTATAAAGCCATTAAAATGTGGCTTTTCTGGTAGATCATGTATAAGGTGTGAGATCTTATGAAAGCAATGTTGATTTTGATTATAATGATTATGTGCCATCAAATTGAAAATGAGTCTTGAAAGCCCATGGATAGATCTTCTCCATGATGAGCTGTCCTTAACCTGATCCTTCAGGTGTTTCAATAGTGTACTCTTCACTTCTGTAACTATGTCTATCCATATCGCTACTGGTTGTCCTCTGCTCTTTTCCTCTGTTTTTCCCAACATTAGGGCCTTCTCCAGAGAGCCAGGTCTTTGCATAATGTGAGTTCAAAATAGGATGATTTGAACCTAGTTATCTGTGCATTGCAGTGACATGCAGTGAGGTTTATGACTGGTGAGGCATTGACGTCATCACAATCTTTTTATTAAAATGCCTTTGTAATACAGGGTATTTTAATAAAAGAATCCACACCATTTCTTGTGTGTTTCAAAGGGGTGGCAGGCAAGAGATTATTGCCGGGGACCATATGCAGTGACCACCAGTGGCCAACAACAACAAAAAAAGAGATTTGGGGGGAAAGCAAGGAGCTGAGGATTTTCTTGTTGTGTTTTCCACAAGAGACAACAGTCCCTCCAAGGGGGCGGAGGACAGAGAGAGATGATGATAATGACAATTAAGTATCAAAAGCCTTATGAGTTTGACAATATAATACGTTATCCAAAATTATAAATAATCTTATTTTCAGCTGCATTTTTTTGCAATCTCTGTTTTTTTTTAAAATCAGACTTTCTTCCAATTTGTGCCTTCTGGTAAACTGCAGTTTTCTTGGAAAATCTAGCTTGCCATTGCTTTCGTCATAGGTCTGAGAAAGTTTTTCTTTCTTTCTTTCGTTCGTTCGTTCGTTCTTTCTTTCTTTCTGTTTTTTCTCTTCCTTTCTTTCCCCGATTTGTTTCCCTCTCTTTTCTCTCTCTCATTCTCTCCCTTCAGCTCTCTCCCTCTCCCCCTTCTCTCTCTAATTTGTTTCCCTCTCTTTTCCCTCTCTCCCATTCTCTCCTTCCAACTCTCTTTCATCTCTCTCTCTCTCTCTCTTCCCTTTTCTCTTTCATCTCTTTCTTGTGCGTGCAAGCAAAATACCCTTCTGGACCGGGATCACAGCGGCAGCGACAGTGATTCCTTCCACTGCCGCCACTGAGGTGAGTACCTGACTGCTCTGTGGAGGAGAGCCATGCTGTGCAGGAGACTCCTCAGCGCCAGACTCAGTTCAGTACCAGCTGCGGTCCTCTTCATGTTGGCTTCATGTTCCTTCCCTGCACTCAATCAGCTGCTGCTGCTGCTCCCTATTCCCCTCCTTCCTGAGCCAACATGAAGGGGACCGCAGCTCGCACTTACCTGAGTCTAGCACTGAGAAGTCTCCTGCACAGCATGGCTCCCCTGCACTGCATTCCCAGTTACTCATCTCATTGCACAGTGGTGACAGTGGGAGGAGAGTCATTGTCCCCTCCACCTTGTTCCTGGCCCAGGAGGGTATTTTGCTTGCGCAAGAGATAAGCACAAGAAAAGGGCTGGAGCTCTTCCTGACACTGAGTTGCCTGTGAAGGATGCAGAATCACAAAAGCAGATGAGAGGCTCGTGCCTTCTCAGGGCGGAGAGCAGATTGAGTGATTGGGTCAGCAGGGAGCCACAGGAGAGGGGCCAAAGAGCCACTTGTGGCTCACGAGCTGTGGTTTGCCAACCACTATGCCAGGGCAACCCACGGTCCGGCCCACCCGCATCCCCAATCCTCCCAGAGCCATTTTCTCCTTTGACACCCATTGACACTTTCACCCAGCGCTAAAAGCCGTCCCCATCTTCCCTCCCTTCCTCTCCACAACCTTCCCCCCGAAAGCTTTTTTCCAAATAATACCAGCAGTCATTTCATCTCCACCAAAGAAGATACATACACACACGCATGCGTGTGTGCCCCCCCACACACACACACGCACATACACCAAACAAAAAAATAAAATAAAATAAAAAGTGGCAAAAATGGAGAAAGAGGGACCTCCAGAAAATAAAAGAAGCAGGAAGCCGGCTCATCCCGTGAAAAGGGAAATCAATGAAGAGATGAAGGTATGTCTCTGTGCTCCCCCTTTATTCTCACTGTATCAGATGCGAGAAGGGAAGAAAAAGGGAAGAGGGGTAGTGGCGGTGCCGCTGAGTCACAGGAAAAATGAGCGCCCTCTGCTATGAGGCAGGAGAACTGCGTGCCTCACCTAGTCTGACTTTTTAGGCATTTTATGATCGCTCAACACGAGACACGAGCAGAGTTAAGCAGAGGCTTAAAAGCCTAAAATGTCAGACTAGGTGAGGCACGCAGTTTTCTTGCCTCATAGTAGAGGGTGCTTTTTTAGAGGCTTTTTTAAACAGTTAAGCAGAGTCATCCACATGAGGCAGCAGCTAGCTCAGCCTCACCACAAGCTCTCGCCTGACTAATTGAACGGTAAATGTGAAAACTCTGCAATTTCAATACCAAATAATGTAAAACTGGTGAAGTTAAATGGAAAATAACTTTATTGTACAGATCAGTAGATAAGTACAAGCATTTAATTTATTTTTTCCTTTTACATTTTTTTTCTTTTCATGATGAGAGCAATGAGGCTGTGCCTCACTTGCCTCACCTGAGTGCACATCACTGGGGCATTGAGTGAGAACTGGGTTGATTTGTTTGATGGTTCATTTGTTTGTTTTCTTGATTCTTCAAGGTATTCTCAGGATTCTTCTCTAACACCAAAATTCAGAAACACAACACTAATTTTCTTTCTATCTTTCTTATTCAAAGTCCAATTTTTGCTTCCATACAGTGTCACAGCATGATTCTGATCTTTTTAGTTATATACATAACTTCTCTAAAAGTTTCACATGAGAACAATGAAGTGTTTTAGGACCCCCATTTTCTCTGCATTTTCCACTACTTGACACAATCAATACAATCAAATGCATTTGTTCCAGAGTTAGTACCTGGCAATCTCTTTGATGCTATAATTGAACTCCTCCATATTTGTTTGGCAACAATGTACTCAGATTGATTTCCATGTACTAAATTTGGTGATGTCCATATGTTGTATACAAGTGTTGTTATGATTTTTTGAAGACTTTGTTTAAAATTGGTGGAAATCAGTAAGTTCTTCCTTTGCTTCATTATTTTCCTAAACCATACAATCCAACTATATGTAGTTCTTTAATATTTCCAAATTTGGCACACTGATCAACTGCCCAAAGTCATTGTAAATCCAACAGCATAAATTCCAGTCTCCAACTGTATGGACAACATCTTGCTTGCAAGTTCTACCAATTTCAAATTGAATTTGATCATAAATTTCTTCTGCATCAATGATTGGAGAGTAAACTTGGATAATTGTGACACTGAAGTGTTGTCTATGACGCCTATAAAATTGTTGGTTTTACTTTTATTTTACTTTTATCTTTTTCTATAGTTTCGGTTTTCTTCTTTTTCTTCATATTTATTATTGATGGCTTACATTTTACTATGCAGCTAATTGCTATGAGCTACTCAGAATCATATTTAAATAGATGGGTGTGATAGAATGCAGTCTGGATTCCCAGGAGGTAAAGAGTACATTCCAAAGAAGTAAGAGGCAGATCAGTTGAGATAATTTGTGTCAGAGAAAGGAGATGAAGACAGCCTCTCCCTAATAGTTCTCTGAGCATATATATGTTTTAGATAGTGCTTGGTCTACCAACATTCTGCCAATAGGTGTGGAACAATAAAGAAATCTGCTTGGAAGAATAACCACGTGTCTTTCTTGGCTTTTAGAGCCCAACAACGGGATACAAATTCTGTAAATAAATAAACAAAAGGCACCTTTCACATCTGGAGACCACCACTACCATCTCAAGTTAACTGTGGCCTGAATGTGGAATACAAATTTAAGTCCCTCATGGCTATAGAAAAAAAAATTGAGGTATATTTATGAGACAGGCTAAGAGAAATGTGCAATACTATTAGGAATAAGGGCTGTATGAATAAGTATAGATTTTATATAATTTGGCTGATAATTTGGTGTTTTAAAAACATTTGAAAATAGCTATGGTAACACAAGACCAATAAATAGTCCACAAACCAGATGGCCATTTTCTTTAGTGCTGCTCCAGAGAATATCTTGTTCATAAAAATGCATGTGAAAAGCTCTGTCTTCCAATTACCTTCTACTTTTACATGCCTTTTAAATTCTTGTTCCTGGCTAATATTTTCCCCAAGTTGTAGCTATGTTGGCACTGGTGTGTTATAACTGTAAAGGGCTTTATCTGATTGCCTAATACTGATTATCGGACTCCATTTTGATTAGCTTTTCAGACAAAATGTGAGAGGTCTCCCATCCTCTTCTTTGTCTGGGGAGGCTCCGAAGAACCAATCTACTCACCAGTTCTTCAGCCTTTGCTGTGGCCATTGTCTTTTTCAGAAATATGTTTAGTTCTTCGTGTTTCTCCCAGAAGTCTATAAAAGACTATTTAAAGGATATTTTTCAGTGGAAAGTCTGATTCAGAGATTTGGGGTGTAAGATTTTTGTTTTGGAAGGGGGTTACGTGTAACTTGACAGATCACATTTTAAGTTGAAACTCTTTGATCTTCATTGTTCTTTGATTTTCCAACTAATGTATATGCTACTACATATCTACTACAGAGCTATGACTATGACCTTTCCAGAATCAATTTGATTTGGCATCTTTTGCCTTAACTATATCATGTTCAGACTTTGAGCCCCACATAAAATTACTGCAGAGTATCCAGAAGATTTAATTAGTGCAAAATGTGGCAGGTAGATTACTACAGCTATAATTCTGTGGCCACTGAATTGTGGCATGTTACTATTTCATTGTTAGAGAATGAAAGTCCAGCTTTGTACGCCAGGTTGCTGGTTTTATTCTTCATCAATACTGCAAGAGAAGAAATCAATATACAGGTGGTCCTTGTTTAACAAGCATTTGTTCAGTTATCATACTAATTTGCAACAGTGCTCAAACATTGGTAGTTATGACCAGTCCTCAAAATGCCAGCTCTTGTCTTGCAGCACTCCCATTGAAATGTGGGTGCTTAGCAACTGGCCTGCATTTCCAACTGTCTCAGGGTCCCATGATCATCTGATTGTGATTTGCATCCTTCCCTGCCGGTTTCCCACAAGTCAGTGTGGAAGCCAGCATGAAGTCACCAGTTGCCATCACATGGGGTTCTTGCTTAACAACCTACACGGTCTTTGCTTAATGGCAGCAACTGGGATTGCCAGAACTGCTGTCCCTAAACAGCAAGATCATATGATGTCACACTTTATGACATCATTGTTCAGTGGTGGAAATCCCAGTGCCAATTATAATCATTACACAAGGACTACGTGTAGTCTTCAATTTACAACCAGTCTCTTAACAACCAAAGTCACGATGATCTCTAAAAAAGTTACTTACCATCCATCCTCGAAATTATGACTGCTGCATCACTTCCATAGTCGCATGATCACATTTTGGGTACTTGGCAATGGGCTCACATTCACTACCAGTTGCAGCACTCTGTGGTCACATGATTGTGTTTTGTGACTTTTTTGCAATTCCCTGGCAAAAAATACCCATTGGATAAACTGTATTTGAACTTACCACCATGTGATTAACTTAACGACCACTGTAACTCACTTAAGAACCATTGTAAAAATGATAATAAAATCGAGTTTGCTGACATTGTGACTCAACTTATGGCCACAACAATTTATAACCAAAATATATACACATACACACACACACATACACACCTCCAAATCCCACGCCTGGCTGGCCCCACCCACCTCACCCCATCTCTCCCAAGAGTCTCCATGCAACCTGTTTTGGATGTGAGGTAAGTTCCAAGCCCACACAGAAGCTCAGGGAGGGGTGGGGAGGAAACAGGCCTTCCAGAAGTCCGGAGGGACCTCCAGAGCCTGGGAGAAGCAGTTTTCATCCTCCCAAAGGTTTGAGGAAAGCCTCTGGAGCCTTGGGAAAGCAAAAATACCACCACCACCCCACCGTGATGCAGGAGGCTGACTAGGCCACGCCCACCCAGCAACCAGGCAGAGAATCCATTGCTGAAATTTTTGAAGCCCACCCCTGTATGTATGTATGTACACACACACACACATGGCACAGCAAATAGAACATGATGAGGTAATGAAAAAAGAACCCAGAATGTCACATGTGCATAGGAGGAAGGAGGGTAAAGAAAAGAAACAGAAATTTGAGGTGTCACAGAGAAGTATTTTATTTACTTAGACTGAAATAAAGGCAGAAAAGATGTATGTATTTTATCCTGAGTCCCAAAGATAATTGTTCTGGAATTAGTTATCTAGCTCTCTACATGGGGCTCCCCTTGAGGTGCACCCGAAGGCTTCAGCTTGTCCAGAATGCAGCCACGCGGGCAGTTATGGGAGCCTCTAGGTTTTCCCATGTAACACCGCTCCTGCGCGAGCTGCATTGGCTGCCTGTCGTCTTTCGGGTGCGCTTCAAGGTGTTGGTTATCATCTTCAAAGCACTCCATGGCACGGGACCTAGCTATCTGCGGGATCGCATCCTGCCCCATACATTCCTGCGGCCGATTCGCTCTCACAGAGAGGGACTTCTCCGGGTGCCATCCACTAGACTATGCCAGCGGGCGACGCCCAGGGGAAGGGCCTTCTCTGTGGCGGGCCCGACCCTCTGGAACAACCTTCCCCCTGAAATTAGAACAACCACGGACCTCCGCTCCTTCCGGCAAAAATTAAAAACACACTTCTTCTGCTTGGCCGGCCTAGGGTAATTAAACTGTTTTTAGGGGTTTTTAGGGTTTAGTTTTAGTTTTATATGAGCTTTTAGCGCAGGGTTAGTTTAATTCGTTTTAACATTGTATTTTGTTTGTGGTTTTTAATTGTATTTTTAATTCCCTGTGCCCCGCCTCGAGTCCCTTCGGGGAGAGAGAGCGGGTTATAAATTAAAAATTATTATTATTATTATTAATTCCTAAATATCCTAAAATGCCAATATAAAAGATTGTATTTAATTCATAGTGGTCAAGAAAACACATATAACAATGTGTAAATTAATGACCTTATTATATTCTGCCTTTGACTGTGAATCTATTAGTCACCTAATGAACTCCAGTGAACTCCAATGGATTATGCCATTGGTACCAAAGTTTTGCTAGTAGATGTCAGGAAAGAGCATAAAGAGACACCATTGCATTGTCAAAGCCACTCTAATCTTGCCTTTTTGGATCGAGATGGGAAAATGGGAAAATGACACTGAAAAACATAGTACCCTGGGCTGCTTGCCAGTGCAATTGCCTGGTTTTAGTTGATGAGGGCCAGCAAGTACACCAGGTATTCCTTCATTCTGTCCATTTGTTGTCTGTTATGCTTGGTGAATCATATGAAGAACTGTTCATCATGGAACCTTAAGGTGATTGAAGCTAACAAGCAGAGGTCTATCAACAACCAAAGAAGGAATAATAGAAGTTAGGCTGAACTTCGTCAACTGAGATTAGAGTGCATGAAATGAAAGAACAATGACTGTTTTGCCTCAACAGCAGTAATGTTTTTTTGTCCCAGAACCAAATTTTGGAATTTGCCATTTCTTTTTAATGTAATGTGATTCTCTTGCATGGCTGTTCCATTCACACATACAATATATAGTAACAATACTCGGTATATCCAAGCTGTATTCCAAGCAGCAGAGCCATTATTTTTAGATCTCCACAGATGTTCCAGTTGTACTTTCTATGCTGGATATTCTTCAACAAAAGATCCATGCTTTCATATGTTTCTTCCATGTGTGTAGCAAGTCAACTAGTACTGAAAGACATACATTGACATTGTGTTAAAAAAAATCAGAAGATTTCTATAAAATTGTATGTGATGGATTACATTATGAGTTATTTTCATGATTAACAGCCAAAATATATATAAAATACATCCAAGTGTTCATGAAGCAGAATTTTTCTTATCCACTTTAAAATAATAATAAGACAAACGGCATCACAAAACTTGTTGCAGGCATTCAGTAACTGTCTAATGAAGCATGTTCACCCTTTTTCTTCACATACTTTGCTTTGGTAATCAGGCTGCTGTTTTTTCCCCCAAGAAGGTAATGTTGCTTTGGAGTTTTACCAATAAAGGAGAATAGCAATAGCACTTAGACTTATATACCGCTTTACAGTGCTTTATAGCCATCTTTAAGTAGTTTACAGAGTCAGCCTATTGCCCCCAACAACCTGGGTCCTCATTTTACCCACCTCGAAAGGATGGAAGGCCGAGTCAACCTTGAGCCTGGTGGGATTTGAACTGCCAAATTGCAGGCAGGCAGCAGAAGTAGCCTGCAGTGCTGCACTCTTACCACTGCGCCACCAAATATTTTGTAGTTTAGGTTGAAATGAAAGGTCCTTAGTGCTCTCTGAGTTTGGCCTTACCCAAACTAGGTAACATCATAATTAGAAGTTTGACTTTGTTACCACCGAGGATATGGACAGGTTGTCAAGGAAACTTAGGGCAACCACATGTTTATTGGACCCGTGTCCCTCCTGGCTTGTACTGGCATCCTGGGAGACGACACGAGGCTGGCTCCAGGGCATTGTCAACGCATCTTTGAGTGAGGGGTCCTTACCTTCCATCTTGAAAGAGGCGGTAGTGAGGCCCCTCCTCAAGAAGCCGTCCCTGGACCCAGCTTTATTAGAGAACTATTGTCCGGTCTCCAACCTTCACTTTCTGATGAAGGTTGTTGAGAGTGTGGTAGCCCAACAGTTTCCGCGACACCTGGAGGAAGTTGATTATCTAGACCCGCGCCAGTCCGGCTTCCGACCCGGTCACAGTACCGAGACGGCATTGGTCGCGTTGGTTGATGATCTCTGGAGGGTGCGGGATAGAGGTTATTCCTCTATCCTAGTCCTGTTAGACCTCTCAGCGGCTTTTGATACCATCGATCATGGTATCCTATTGCACCGACTGGGGGGGTTGGGGCTGGGAGGCACCGTTTTGCGGTGGTTCTCGTCCTACCTCTCTGGTCGGTCGCAATATGTGTTGACGGGAGGGCAGAGGTCGATCTCGAGGCCCCTCCTATGTGGAGTTCCTCAGGGGTCGGTCCTCTCGCCCCTCCTTTTCAACACATATATGAAGCTGCTGGGTGAGATCATCCGTGGTTTTGGGGTGGAGTACCATCTGTACGCTGATGACACTCAGTTGTACATATCCACCCCAGACCACCCCAACGATGCCGTCGAAGTGCTGTCCCGGTGTTTGGAGGCCGTACGGATCTGGATGGGTGGTAACAAACTCAGGCTCAACCCTGCCAAGACTGAGTGGCTGTGGTTTCCGGCACCCCGGTTCAGCCAGATTACTCCAACTCTGGCCATTGGGGGCGAAACACTGGCCCCTGTGGAGAGGGCGCGCAATTTGGGTGGCCTCCTGGATTCCCGGCTGTCCTTGGAGGACCATGTGGCAGCCGTGGCCAGGGGGGTGTTTCATCAGGTATGCCTGATGCGCCAATTGCGCCCCTTACTGGACCGGGCTGCCCTTCGCACAGTCACTCAAGCTCTCGTGACGTCCCGTCTCGACTACTGTAATGCTCTCTACATGGGGCTTCCCTTGAGGTGCACTCGAAAGCTACAGCTAGTCCAAAACGCAGCCGCGCGGGTAATTACGGGAGCTACCAGAAGCTCCCATATAACACCAATCCTGCGCGAGCTGCATTGGCTCCCTGTGGTCTTTCGGGTGCGCTTCAAGGTTTTGACGACCATCTTTAAAGCGCTCCATGGCTCGGGGACTAGTTATATGCGAGACCGTCTCGTGCCCCATACATCCCTTAGACCGATACGCTCCCACAGAGAGGGCCTTCTCAGGGTGCCGTCGGCCGGACAATGCCGACTGGCGACACCCAGGGGAAGAGCCTTCTCTGTGGCGGGCCCTGCCTTTTGGAACGACCTACCCCCTGAACTCCGGACCATCACCGACCTCCGCCTCTTCCGCCAATGTCTAAAGACATACTTTTTTTATCAAGCCTGCCTAGCCTAACCTCCCATGGGGACTTTTAGAAATGTTTTAAATTGGGTTTTTAATTAATAATTGGTTTTAGCACAGGCTTGGGATTTAATATATATTTTAAATTATTTATCTATGTTCTATTTTGTATGGTTTTTTAAATCTCCTGTGCGCCGCCCTGGGTCCTCTGCGGAGAAGGGCGGGATATAAATGTAATAAAATAAATAAATAAATAAATAGAACACCAAGGACTCCTCAGACTATTTAAATATCTCTGAAATTAATAGCAGTGAATGTCATCAGTTTTTTGAATCATCAAAAAAGATACAGCTATATATCTGAAGGGGGGGATGAAAACCCTGGATAGTGAGCCACTGCCAAGGTAAGGAGCACAGCATTTCACCTTGTTAATTTCTCCTCATTTCATTTCTGACATCTACTTATCTATTTATTGTTGTTCTTTTCCCTTAGTGAGACATTAATAAACATTTACATTCTTTGTGGGAAGTGACCAACTTCTATCTATTAACAATCTGCTAAATTGTTAATATTCTTACAATAGCCTTTAGGAATTCTCATTATTATACAAATTAATAATAATAGGTGAGGTAATGAGATTTAGAAAATGAATTTTGAGAGGATACTTTCAAATACAACTATCCAGAGATGTTGTTGGTGAAGGTCAGGGAATTGGGTCCATGTAAGCAGATAAAGAAAAATACTTTTTAATTTAATTCAGATATGCACTTTCTTTCTTTCTTTCCTATCCTTCCCATAGCTCCATACTTAACTCTCCTGCATATTGGTATGAGACTTTTTCCAGCACATTTAGAGAGATGAGGAAGGAGAAAGAAGAAGAAAAGTGTAGGTGAAGACCTTAGGATTTCAAGAATTACTTTCAGGGGTTATTTTTTCCTATTAGTAATTGGAATAGTTTCTTGTCACCCTGAAATCCTTTTGTGCCAAGAATAGTTTTGCCTTACAGTGCAGCTTTTCAGGTGCATTATGAGGATGAACAGCCCTCAACAGTTGAGGAATGGGGAGGGGCCACAAGAATGTAGGAGCAAACGTTTAAATAAAGAACAAAGCTAAAGAAGTTCCTGATTCTGCTATTTTCTCTCATTGCTGAAACTGGAAGAACCCATACATGAATCACCTTGCATGGAAGAAGATGGTTCTACAAGCAAGTAACAGAAGTTGAGAGAGAGAGAGGGAGAGGGAGAGAGGGAGGGAGAGAGGGAGAACAGACATGAAATAGAACAGTTCTATTGCTGTCACTTTTTTTCAATCAGTGAAATGCATGATTTCTGACTCATCATCTGGAATTTCTCAAACAATCTCAGAGGTGTCCTTCTCTTTGTTTTCTAGAACAGGGGTCTCCAACCTTTGCAACTTTAAGTCTGAAGGACTTCAGCAAAGCTGGCTGGAGAATTCTGGGAGCTGAAGTCCTTCAGACTTAAAGTTGCAAAGGTTGGAGACCCCTGTTCTAGAATACTTTGGAGAAAGCAAAGAAGCAATTTATCACCACCCATATTTTTTTCCACATTTTTTTTTGTTTCTTCTCAAAGACATCTTGTCTCGACAATCAAGTTTGCCAAATGACCTGTCTTGTTTACAAATGGCAGCATCATTTATCATAATCAGTGATCATCCTTTCTTTTTCCTGCTTTTATTTTGCATTTGCCTTTCAGGGGAGTGGGGGGGGGACCTGGGTTGATTGTGGATAGTGAGGGAAAGTTTGGATCCAACTCACAAATTGCTGATGGATTTTTGAAGATAACATGGCAAAGTGGTTTTTGGTTTACTATTTCTATATCATGTTCATATCCTGCCGCGCCTTCTGAAGCTCGGCGCACCATAGTTCTCTAATCCCCCTCCAATTTTTCCCTAAAACATTAACCTCTGAGGTCCAATAGACTAATAGACAGTGACGGCTCCAAGGTCAGCATCAAAAGCTCCATGGCTGAGCAGGCACTTCCATCTTCCCAGCCCAACTTCTCCTACTCTGTACACGAACCATTATGTCACACTGACTCCCACTTTTTAAAAAATGTCCTAAAGATTATTGGACCAGAGCTTATTAGGTTTTGAATAAACATAATTGGCTAGATTCACATAACATACTAAACCATAAACCATGATTTATAAATTATAGTAATTGAATTCATACACTAAGCCAAATGAAAAAAATCATGATTAACAGATTAGCAGAGTTGGAAGGGACCTTGTAGGTCATCTAGCCCAATCCCCTGCCAAAGCAGGAGACCCTACACCATTTATGACAGATGGCAGTCCAGTCTCTTCTTGAACGTTTCCAGTGATGAAGCTCCCATAACTTCCGAAGGCAAGCTGTTCCATTGGTTGATTGTTCTCACTACCAGAAAATGTCTTCTTATTTCTAGGTTGAATCTCTCCTTGGTCAGTTTCCATCCAGTATCCCTTGTCTGGCCTTCAGGTGCCTTTAAACCCTCTCCTCTCTGTGACAACCCTTCAAATATTGGGAAACATGATAGTATATAACAGATCATTGTCAATGTAATATTCTCTGTCACTTTTTGTGTTTTGAACCCAATACCTTAATGAAAAAGAGTGCCACAGAGCTTAAAGTATTTAAAAACTGGGAATGATATTTTAAGAGACTCGGTGACTGACTTAAATGAATAATTCCAAATTCTGCCACTTCAATTTGATATTTGATCATGAAAAAACCACCACAGTTTGTCTGGAACCACAACTATGGAGCTGGAAACATTAACAGAAATGATTTTCTTAATATCATGTCACTACAAACAGGCAGTGGCAGATTTCTAGCAACACAATATCCCACTCTCAATAATGGCTATTATTTTTGGCTGCGTAAGCCTTGGTTGCAGATGTGTGCTTGTCTCTATTGCAAAATATAATAACTGCATCAAGACTAATAGAATGATTTATCACTGTCATGTTTTTGATGATGATGATGATTATTATTATTATTCAATTTCAAGTGGCTATCGTTATTAAGGTACTTTTAGTGATTACAAATGCATTTATAAGTAAATTTTCTGTGGGCTTATAAGAAACCACTATTAGGACCATGGAGTTTTCAGAGATTATTTGGTGTTTGTTAGGTAGTATGGAGTTTCTCGTTCCTCATCTATGATAATTGTTGTCTGTAATTGGGAGCATCTGCTGTGTTTACTGCACAAAGCCTTGCTTTCATATGGATTTGCCATTTTCTTTAGGCTGAAAGCAGATTTTTATCTTGGTAACAAGCAAACTCTATGTTTATCCCAATGTACCAGAGCAAAGAAGGATGCCAAAGTGCTCTACATTTTCTATCAATTCAAGGAATGATGATGCTGAGCTTGTCTATCACAAAAGGCAGCAGTTCGGTGGTTCAAATCCCTAGTGCCGCATAACAGAGCGATCTCCCGTTACTTATCCCAGCTTCTGCAAACCTAGCAATTCAAAAGTAGGTGAAAAATGCAAGTAGAAAAATAGGAACCACCTTTGGTGGGAAGGTAACAGTGTTCCATCTGCCTTTGGCATTTAGTCATGCCGGCCACATGACCACGGAGATGCTTTCAGACAGCGCTGGCTCTTTGGCTTCGAAACAGAGATGAGCACCGCCCCCTAGAGTCAGGAACTGTGCGAGGGAAACCTTTACCTTTTAAATACAATGTAATAATTAAACAAATATTCACTGTGAAAAGGTATACCTGTTTTATGTTTGCTGACTTTAAAAATGAAATGATACAATGCAGAAAAATTACATTACAAAATTATGAAAACCGATCCAATTTGTCCAGCCTTGTACACATTTACTTCACAAATTTCACGCTACTCATTGTTATCATCAAGGTCTATGTCTCTTAAATTATTTTTTCCCAAGGATCCCTTGTCATTTTTAAAAATTATGGAAAGCTTTTCTTTGTGTGGGTTATATTTCTTTGTAGGTTTTAACCATAGGTGTTAGCAAAATTCAAATAAACTTGCTGTAATCCATATTAGTTGAATACATCCCCTTTAATATTAACAGCATTATTTGTCAGGATGTGCTTGTGTACGTTCCTTGCAGCCATTGCAATCAATGCAATTGGGTTATAATTATTGATATTTTTCATGTTAAAAAGTACAGTCATATTTATTTATTTGTTTGTTTGTTTGTTTGAAATATTTATAAGTGGTGTAATATGGGCAAATGTAAAACATTAATTATGTCCCTGTTCTAACCTAGGCTTCCTCAGCAGCATGAAGTCAAGTCCTCATCCCAATAAACCCCTTTTATTTAATTTACAGTGAATTCTTTTCCAGCAAAGTCTTTCCTCTCTCACAGTCTTTCAAGATAGTTCACAACTATCGGCCTTTATCAGGCTTGGAGAGTGGCCAGGCTAGTGGTGGGTTCCGGCAGGTATGCCCCGGTACAGGCGTACAGGTGCCTGCTGGGAGCAGCAGGCACTGTACCAGAATGGTGCTTTGGAGGGCCACCTGCCCACGTTCCTTACCAGTATTTGAGCCAACTGGGCCATTTGGGCATGTGCACGCAATGTACAGCGCCTGCACATTGCTCCACCCAGCAGCGAGAGCATTGCAGGGTGGTGGGTGTGCATGCATGCACAGTGCACATGCATGTAGTGGACGCCTGGCTCTGTTGCAGCATACCGGTTGCGACAGGATCCGGAACGCACCACTGAGTCAGCCCGGTGTCTTTCAGATTCCGCAATACTTGGCAATAATGCAGTAATGAACTCATTCTCTCCTGCAAACACTCCTCCCCTTTCACTCCTTTTTTGTTCCCTATGGGAGGACCATTCACTGTCCACCTGTGGCCTTACTCGCAAGTCAACCTTTGTTCCTTAGCTGTTCCCTTCATCTGGCAACTCTGCACATGCGCACACTGGGAACAGCCTCCAGCTATTTGTCTGCCTCAACTGATGTCTGACTTGGAAGGCAGCTGAAAACTGTCAGACAGTCCTGGCTCCATCTCTGCCTTGGACACAGAGCATTTGTCAGAGCCTTCCCCAGACTCCAGGAATGGCCCATGTTTCCCCCCAACCTCCTCACTGTCCAAATCTGCCGCCAGTTCCGCTGGTCGCTGGCGGTCCACAACAGTCTCCTTCCCATTCTCCCCCTGTCATTCCTAAGCTAAAGGGCCTATCCTACTTAAAATAAACAAGACATTGATTAGATTCCATCTAGGTTACCAATAGAAGAGGATACATCTCCATCAGGATTGAATTGTGGGGTCCTTTGTGCTCTATGAACTTGGTTATTTTCTTTACCAATCTAGGTAACTTCTTCTGCGCTGCAAAGGAGTGAGTTTTGCACTCTGTTTATAAACAGTAGCTTGCCTTATCAGAGTGAATAGGGATGTTGTTTTCTCCTTGGTGGTTCCTTGATTAAGCTGTTGTTTATTGCTTGTTCGTCTGAGTTAGTAGTTCCTTGATTAGGGTATTGTTTATTGCTTGTCTGGAGTTGCTTCAGGTGTTAATTCCTGCTTATCTTGATTGCTGGCAAGGAGATGTTCTGATCTTTTTATTTTAGCTTTTTTGTTCTCTTTTGAATAGTGTGTGGAGTGGTTTATCTTTGTCTTCTTTAATTCTGGATTCAGTCAGATCTGGTCTGCAACTTGGGAATTCTCCTGAACACATGACTCCTGCTCAAAGAGCAGATGGCAGTCGTGCTAGGACAACCTTTGTACAACTTTGGATTGTGCACCAATTGGGGCCTTTCCTCGGTCAGGGGTCCCTGCACTCAATCATTCAGGCTATAGTTATCTTAGGACTGGACTACTGTAATGCACTCTACATGCAGCTACCCTTGAAGACCACATAGAAGCTAAAGCTGGTGCATAGTGCAGTGGTGCGGGCAGTTCCTGGGGTCCCAGGAACGGCTTATATAACACCACCTACACAAGCTGCATTGGCTGCCAGTCTATTCCAGATGCAATTCAAGGTGCTGGTTATCACTTTAAAGGCCTTCATGCGTGACTCCGAGCTTCTTGAGGGACCATTTCATCCCACTGGGATTGGCCTGCCAAACCCATGCTGGCAAAAGAGGTATGGTGAGGGCCCTGTCAGCCCAATTATTCCAGATGGCAGGATTCAGAAGGCCTTTTCTATCATTGCACCTGCCCTGGGGAACATCCTGACCCCCTGTGTGATGTCGGCCCCAACCCTCCTGACCTTCTGAAAGAGCATGCACCTGGCTCTGGTGATTAGCTTGGGGCCCCAATCGGAGAGTGAAGATAGTTGATCAATTAACAATGAATCCCACCTCCCTCCCATCCTTCTCCTGCCCTCCCCATTTTTAATCGGGCTGTGATGTGTTGGATCTTATATTTCTTATGTTTTTATTTTATTTAGTTTAATTTTTTTATGACTGTAAGCTGCCCAGGGATACTTTGAGGCAAGGCAGCATATAAATTTAAAAAATAAATACACAAATAAACAAACCTGTTAGTGGCTGATTTGTTTAAATGCCAAGATTCCAGCATTCCCTTGCATTTTTGGATTTAGATTGGTCTATGATGGTTAATTTCCCAGTTGAAACTATAGTTCAAAACTGTCTATGTATTGTGAAATTAATGAGTTTTCGTCATGTCTTCTGACTGCTAGTTGCAGTTACAAGTCCTTACACTGTAGGTTGTAAATGAATCCTGGTTTGTTTTCTTCTCGGTCTTTTGATTTACTCAAGATCTTTTGCAATGTTTTAATTGGTTTGTATGCTATACTGATGCCATATAGCTCTAAGCCTGTTGGTTATTTCTAAGATATTTTTCATGTATGGCAGTGTTATGTGAGTTGACCAGTCAGGCAATTTTTTTCATAAAATTGCATGGGTATCCTTTTTGTTGGAAGATGTAGAGGTGGTCTGTTTTTTCCCCCCAATATTAAGTTTACTCCCAAAGTATATGGGTGCTTTACAGATTTTTACTGCAGGACATCATATGTACTAAAGCAGCCAAATGAAGTAAGGATGTATTCCATTAATATATGAAGTCTTTCTTAAGGCTATTTGTAATACACTGTGCAGAGAAGATGTGGAGTACATGAGATACAGGGATAATATAGGAACAAGATATAACCGTGATGGTGAACTTATGGCAGGTAGCACGCAAAGCCCTCTCTGCAGGCACGCAAATCATTACCCCGGTTCAGCTCCACCACGCATGCGTGTGCACCTCCCGCTGGCCAGCTGGTTTTCTTGAGTCTCTGCCGCCCACATACAGGGGGTGGGATGCATGCGGGAGATGTGCATGCATGTGGGGGGCACATATGTGGGTGTCATGTGCACATGTGGGGGAAGGGGCACACACAGGGATCACACACACATGTGCAGGGTCGCATGCATCGGGCTATGGCTCATGGAAGGTGGCATGTGCATGTGCAGGGTGTGGAGTGTATGTGGGAGGGTTCATGCACACAAGCATGTGAGGACATGTGGGGACATCCACACATTGCATGCACTTTAGGCACTTGGTGATAAAAAGGTTAGCTATTACTGAGATATAACAACAGGAACAAAAGAAAATGGAAATGCTCATTTTTATATGACTTTTACCTATATATCATTAATATATCCCTCTAGCAAATTACTCCAAAAAAAATGAACCCCATAATGTCAAACACAAGAACAAGAAAAAAAGGATCTTAATATATTACATACAAACACATTTCAAACAGGAAAGTGTATATATATACACACGTAAGCCTATGTGTGTACTTTCTTTGGATTACAATGAAGTGTAATTAGAAACCAGGATTTCTTTTAACTTTTTGTTGGATAAACAATATGAAATAATATTTGCTCCTATATAATATATAGGATAGTTGTTAAGCCCCCATTTTTTAAATTCATGGACTAAGGGGAAATGACATGAAAGCAGGTAACCAAATATAAAGAATATATAAGATTATACACTTGAGCAAACTATGAGTGGTGGGGTAGCCTAGAGGTGGAGTTTTTACACAATCAAGAGGCTGTGAGTTTGATTCTGGGAAGCAGCAGATATTTCTCTCTCTGGGTGCAATGAGTAATTATTTGCTGTGAACTCTGTGTAGGTGTCAGGAAGGGCATCTGGCCAGAAAACGCTCAGCGTCATTCAGTCACCCCGACACCACCCCAATGCAAGGAATTACAGGCTCACCCAAAGGGGGGGGATACACTTTAAATTAAACATTCATGATGATGAAATAATCAACTGGCATTCAACCACTAAAATCCTTTTCCAAAATGCTTTGATAAATACAGCAAGGGACATCTCATATGGAATGAACTTTTATTTTTATTCAGACAGCTACTTGAAGACAATGGTGAGATGAGTCTGCTTTCTACCTTAGTCTTACTGGTTCTTCACATATCCAAGCAAATATTTAAGCAAAAGTGAATTCACTTTTCTAATAATAAGATCAAAAATTCACCTGTCAAAGAAAGGTCAGTTGACAATCTGTTTGATAGAAATGCCAGCCAATATTACTTTAAATTCCTTGACTCTGGCAGAAAGTGTTACAATATTTAGCAACATAAAGTATTATATACATTGTGCCATGAGTTTGATATTAAAGGGTAAATATTTTCTCTTATACTTTTCAACAGAAAACAAAACAATGGTTCTGATATGTTCAGTTGAATGTCTTGTTTCAAGTGAATAGTGTTAAAAACATGAAAATGTGCACATTTTTTCTCTTTTAATCAGATTATTTGGATCTTTAAATGTACTTCACTAATACACAAGTGAAACCATAGGTACGAACTGATTTTGGCGCAGGAAGGATTCTAACAAGATACAAATATCAGGATTCAAAGGTTTTGTAAGATGTGAGTTTAAAAAATGCATAAATCGCACTTCATCCAAATGGTCTGTAACTTACTATATATGAAATAATCCCTGATCTAGTCACTATCACTGAACTGTGGAATTAGAAGATACCATAAGGTTCAGCTAGTCTAACTCTCTGCAATATGCAGGGAATCCAATTACTGTAAACCATCCTTGAAATGTGGCTCTCCAAATTCTTAAATTACTTGTTACAAATGGAGTACCTCAACTTATGTAGGTAGACTATTCCATTGTTGCACAGGTCTTACTATTAAGAACTTTTCCCCTTATGTTTCAATGAAATAGATGGAGTTGCTACTTCTACCTATTATTTCTGACCTAGTTTTCCTGTGAATAGAAAATAATTCTTGACCATATTTCCAATGGTACTCTTTTATGAACTGAAATACTAATATAATGTTTCCCTTCAGTCTTTTTTTTCTAAATATGTTCCTTCAACCTATCTTCAAAATACATAGCCTCAGTTTCTTGAATAATCTTTACCATTTGTTATCCTCCTCTGAACTCATCAATGTCCTTGTGGTGCTCAAAACTAGAGACCTCCAAATGTGGTTTTCCTACCACTGAAGCAGAGGGGGAAAAAACAAGATTTCACATGTAATGCTTATTCTAATGCAGCCCAGAATGGTGTTAAACCTTGCGTCAGTTGTCTTACACTAGGCTCAATAACCACACATCCAGGTCTTTCTCCTATGTAGCCATAAAAACCAAACAAACATACATACATACATACATACATACATACATACATACATACATACATACATACATACATACATACATATATATATATATATATATATATATATATATATATATATATATGATCAGTACTTTTCCTCCATATAAGTAATGTCTTATTGAAGGATATCTCGTTCCCTTTAGACAATCTTCCAACCCATCCAAATTATATGAGCTGCTTGCCAAATTATTGCAATTTTATCATCATAGATGCTGGTTAGACCTCCAATTTTTGCATCATCTAAAATTCTGACAACTAACACTTGGCTATAACTCCAATCCAGTAAGAAAATACTGTACATCTGTTCTAGTTGTCTGAGCATGTTTAGTCAGCCAACTGTGTGGACCCATCTTACTCAAATGCCATGCAAGTCATCAAGAACCTCATCAAAAAACTTGGCTTAAATTAAAATAGATAATATTCCCAGCATTTTCCTTACCCAATAAAGTAGATACCTTATCAAAAGAGATATGTCTCACATGACTTGCTTTTGACATTGCTGACACTTAGGACTCTCAGCATTTCCTCTCAAGGTGCTCACAAATCATGTTTTATTACCTACTGTAACATCTTTCCAGCTATTGACATTAAGTTTACTCATGGATAATTGCTGGATCTTCATCTTTTTTAAAGAAGGGGGGAACTGTATTTGCACTTCTCTTAGTCTTCTGGCACTTTTCCAGTTCTCTATGATCCATCAGAGATAATTGGCAGATAGCCCTGATAGTTCTTCAGCCTGCTCAGAGTGTATTTCATCAAGACCTGAGGACTTCAAGCCCACTTTAATATCTTCAATCAATTACTCCTATTAATAGGAACCAATAAATGCAGCAGAACCCTAATATCGCAAACTTTTGAAAAAGAAAAGCCTGTCATAAACTTGTCAATTTATGTGACATCTTGCAATTGGAAGAGTTACCGTAGATTTCCAAACATCTAAGTAGATGAAACATTCCATTGCAACCACTTCATGAGATATTTTTGTTTTTAAAGCTTCAGTATCAGCTTTAATAAGTCTTCATTTATCTTTTCTGAATGATTTGGCAGTATGTAGTAGGCTCCAAGATATTATCCATTCTGTTAGTTTGTCTTTTATCTTAACTTGTTTCAAAATTTACAAATTTGCCCACCATCTTGCAGATTTCAACACACAAATCCCTGTGCACACTTATTAAATCTAATGTCCTGTGAGTGGGAATTGCATATAAGAACATAGTTGCCTTTGTGCCTTATAATATTCATATTATCTTGCCCATACTTCATACGTTATAAATTATATGTGATAATGGGTTACATTTCCTCTGTTCACTCTTTTTCTTTATGCCTTTGGTTCTATTATTTATTTGTTAAATTAAGATTCCAAAACACTATTTTACTGCTGTATTTAATTCATTAGATGCAAACTGATTCCTCACTAATGGGCTTATGTCCCCCACTTTGCTGCATTTCAGCCAAAAGCACGCCAAATCAAGAACTAGCTATTGTTCAAAGATGTACTTTACCCCTTAGTGCAGGGGTTCTCAACCTTCCCAATGCTGTGGCCCTTTAATACAGTTTCTCATGTTGTGGTAACCCCGAACCATAAAATTGGTGTCTTGGTTCCTAAGACCATTGAAAATATGTGTTTTCTGATGGCCTTAGGCAATCCCTGTGAAAAGGTCATTCAACCCCCAAAGGGATCGCGACTCACAGGTTGAGAACCGCTGCCTTAGTATGATGAATGCTATCTCTGCAAAGTACCCCTTCATCCCTGAAGTTTGCACCACTGTTGAAAAATCCTTCACTTAAACCAATTTTGCAATCTGTTCCTTGAAAAAAAAATAGCTTGGTCTTGCAGGGCTTTTGCCTTCAATGTGAAATCCTGATGAAAACATAATCTGGGTCTCAAAATCCTTCCTTGCCAAAGCCAAGAAATTGCTGATGATATACAGCGGCCTTGTCTTGCAGTTACATTTGTGTCCACGTGGACAAGTCAGCAGGTTTGATTAAGCTTTGCCAGTTTTTCTGTTACATCTTAGATTTGCTTCCAAGGACACAACATGCATGTCAAAGTGAAAAATCCAGATGATAAATAGGTGATTTTCTGCCTCTTAAGAGGAGTCACCTACGGGCATTACTTGATGCCCTTTTATAGCTCACTCATGATTGTAGAATCCTGAGATATTAATGGTTGGAATCAGTTGCCATAGTCCAAGGGAATCATCATTCTTATCTTTTTATTAAACCTGTTTTCTTCAGGTAGTTCAGGTCTCATGAACTACTGCTTCCAGCAGCAACTGTTAGAAGTTACAACAGTCCTGAAGAAATTTTTTACAACCAAGGAACCATTTATGACTTTTGCAGCATGTCTTTGTAAGTGTAATGATGAATGCATGTTCATCATTACACTTAGTAGACATTATCCTGTGTCTGATTCTTTTTCCCCTCCCCCACAAAGAGATTGTTTTAACAAACTATCTCTTCCTGAGCTGCTATTCTCTACAGTACAGTTTTCCCCTAAAAGATGCTGACTGCAAATTAACAAGCATCTTGTGCGAGTCTAATTAGCTGGCTTGCAGCTGCTCCCTATAACTGACAAGATTTTAATCACTTTCATAACTTGTGCCTCCTAAGCAACTGAAGATCAGAATCAGGAGCACACTAGACCAGGGTTGTCAAACATGTGGCCCATGGGTCGGATGTGCCACATGCTGGTCACATCCATGCCCGGTTTAGCAAGGGAGGGGAGTCCCAATACATCATGTGGTGCCATAATGCCACGAGTGACACCCCTACACTAGGAAAATAATCAGTAGTATTTATTTCAATGTATATTCACTATTATGTGAGTGCTTACTCTCTTGCAATCCCCTTCTCTCCAATAAATATGAATACATAATTTAATTCTTTTTCTTCTAATTATCCCAGCACTAGCAGGAGCATTCTACAGTTCAGGGCGATGTGGAAAAAGAAATAAAATTGTAACTACAGTTACAGTTACATGATTTTTCACTTAGAGGGTGCATCATTTAGCAGCTGTCCCAATTGTGATCACTAAATTATGATCCTTCAATTCACCCTATTATTCAAGATGTGTAGAGGAGTATGGTAATTACCTTGAAGGAGGAAGTCAACAATGCTTATGGAAACATCAGCTTAGCCTGGTTATATAGGAGAGGGTGAGGATTTTATGTAAAAGAGAATTTCTGTCAAACTTTCTAGATTTACATGGGTCCTGGTTATTTGCGAGACGGCCTCCTGCCACACACCTCCCTTCGACCTGTCCGCTCCCATAGAGTGGGCCTCCTCAGGGTGCCATCAGCCGGTCAATGCCTGCTGGCGACTCCCAGGGGAAGGGCCTTCTCTGTGGCGGGCCCGGCCCTCTGGAACGACTTGCCCCCTGATATCCGTACCATCACGGACCTACGCTTCTTCCGTCGGATGTTAAAAGCACATTTCTTCCATCTGCCTGGCCTGACATAGACTAAGGGTATAATTTTAAATTTTTGGGATATTTAATTGTTTTAACTTTTAAATTATCTTAACCATTTTAGCACAGATCTAATAATTTAATGCTATTTTATATTTTGTATGTGTTGTAGATTTTTATCTTTCTGTGCACCACCCTGAGTCCCACCAGGGAAAATAGGGTGGTATATAAGTCGAATAAATAAAATAAAAATAAAATAAAATAGATTCTATTATTATTCTCTGTGACAATAGAATACCAGTAGTTCTTGTGGTATCTGTTTCCTGATCTGGTCTATCTGAAAAGGCTGACAAGAAGTTATTTTGACTGAAATAAACGTAGGAATGATGGTCTAGCCTCCAATTCATTGATCTTTGTCTTTCAAGTTTCCAACAGTTGACATGTTATCAAGGTGAAGTCTGCTTTATCTTTGAAAAACAGATGAACATAGCCCATCTATTGCAGGTGAGTGCCAGGACCCTATCTCCCATATTTTGTATAGGGGGGAAAGCAGGTAGATTTGTTAAATTTCACATGCCATTACAGAAAAGTTTATTTGGTCCAGGAGATGGGGGGAAACATGTTAAACAAACTCAGATTCCACCTTAATTATGCTAGGTACTGTATAAGTTGATCTGCAGAACTGTTTTAACAGATCCTGTTACACTACCTCACTAGCAATAAAGATCATTCAAAAAAAAAAAATCCAAGCAGTTCTTGTTCCTGTGGGTGCAAGTTTCAAATGACATAATGTCAATCAGGCATGTGGGTTGCTGGCTTGAAATGGTCAGAAGTCCGACTTTTCCAGCACTTGCAGTAACTTCTATTCCCTTCCCCAAATATTCCAGAATGCCCTGTAAATATGCATCAGTTGGTCATCAGACCTTAGTTTCTTTTTTTAAAAAAAACAGAAGTCATGGCATAATATAAACAAATATTTTAGTGGGTATGTAGAAGAAAAGAATATTTTACATCTGAGGAATGCAGTGTGATTACAACCTGTATCCCTAATATTTACTGCCTAATTTCATATCATAGCCAAGGCTATATGGTTCTCCAGTACACAATTTAATGTGCACCTTTGAAAAATCTCTTGGGATCAACAAATTACAGTTCACTATGCCTTGAAATTGCCAGGCATACCCCATATTAATATAACTGGACAAGAAAGCTTAACCTTGGAAAAGGATTAAGAGTAATGAAGAAGATCAGCAGGATGTACAGATTTCTAAGCTAGATTTCCCTCGCCTATATTCAAAAAATTACTTAGTAAATAAGAAAAGCCACAGATAAATACATGAAGATGCCAAACCATCCAAACCAGTGAGGCTTATTGGGAGATTGGAGAGTTAATGTCTGAATGCTGAAGGAAGCAGACTGTGTAGTTGTGTGAGCAGAATTCATGATACATGCTGAAGCCAAAGTGCCGAATAATAATTAGCCTGGTAATCATTAAAACTGGAGCTAAGTTGTGAAATTAGTGATTATATTTATATCCTGTACTGTACTAGAATATTTTAGAGGCACATATGAACTGGAGACCAGAACATACATATTGGTGTTATCGACAGTGCTAGAGATAAGGTCTAAAGAGGGGTGATGTTATAGTCCAGTGATGGTGAACCTCTAAGGCACAGAGTGCCCAAACCAGACGTTGTGCATGTTCAAGTGCGCATGCATGTGCACGCCAGAGTGCCGGAAATCCAATGACCAGCTGGCCAGCATGCATGTGCACCTCAGAAACCCGACAATCAGCTGACTAAGCTGGGGCAACAGCACGCATGCCCACAAATAGGACTCCGCATACCACCTCTGGCACATGTGCTATAGGTTCGCCATCCTCGTTATAGTCTCTTTATAGACCTATACAAATTGGAATTTTCATGTGATTACTCTGAGTAAGTAGGCCTTTCATTGGTTAGAATACATCATGTGTCTAGTAAAATAAATGAGGCCATTAGGATGCAACTACAGATAATACCTGCTTAATGACAGTAATTGAACCTGAAATTTTTGTTGCTAACCAGTGAAATCATAAATTGTGATATCACATCGTCATGTCACTTAAAGATGGCAATCCTGGTAGTCTCCGTTGCCACCGTTAAACAAGGATTGGAGTTGTTAAGCAAAGACCTCATGTGACCCTGATTTGTGACTTCCTGCTGGTTTCCCATAAGCAAAATCAATGGGGAAGCCGGAAGGAAGTTTGTCTCAGACAACTTGCAAGCAGGCTGGACAGTCAGTGACTATTAAACAGTGAGGTGGGAGGGGAGATGCTGCAGCAAGTGTCTGTGGAGAGGTTTTTGCACCACAACATGAGAGTGCAGGTAGGCTGGAAAGGTAATGCTGTGAAATCACAAGAGTGCATGAAGACTGGGGAAGGTGTGGTGTAGAGTCACAGGAATGGATGCAGACTTGGGTGTCCTGGGAAGCCAGCAGGATGTTTGCACATCCTGGATGACTTGCAAATAGGCCAGAGGGACAGCAAATACTATGCAGCGGAAAGGGGGATGCTGCGATGAGTGCATGCAAACTGGGGAAGGATTTCTGAAGAACACAACTGTGCGCAGGCTTGGGAGAGTGTGCTGTGGAGCTGCATGAATGTGTGTGGGTTGAGGAAAAGATGATGCGGTGCAATTCCATGCTACTGAGGATGAGATCTATGAGGAGGAGGAGGAGATCGCATACTCCTTAGCAGGAATTCTTGGAAGAACAAGCAGTGGGAGCAACTTGCAACCTTCCCTGCAGGCTTCCCTACTAACATGGCTGGTGAAAAGCCACACAAAGGATGCCAGTGGTAGTCAGGAGATTGTGAGACACTGCCACCAATGTAAGGGTGAGCTGCTTACCAAGCACCCAGGCTGTGATCACATGGCCACAGCGGTCTGCCTGTATAAGGCAGGGGTCTGCAAAGTTGGCTCTTTTAAGACTGGTGAACTTCAACTCCCAGAATTCCCCAGCCAGCTATGCTGGCTGGGGAATTCTGGGAGTTGAAGTCCACCAGTCTTAAAAGAGCCAACTTTGCAGACCCCTGGTATAAGGCAATGAGACAAGTCTTCAAAGACAACAGGGCTTTGAAAGAACAAAAGGGCAGGATTTCATGAATATGGTGTTTTTCTAGGGAGAAATTTTCTTCTACTTTGTCCCCAATCCCCGAGCCATGGACTGGTATCAGGCAGCAGCCAATTTGGAACCAGATTGCGTAAGCAGAGGGTGAGCGCACTTGCGCGCACAGCTCCATTTGTGCAAATAGTGAGCGTGTGCACTTATGTGTGAAGCTCCATTCATGCGAGCAGTGGGCGTATGCACCTGCCACTTCCACAAATGGAGCTGCACAAGCAAACACATGTGCCCGCTGCTCATGTAAAACCGTCTCCTCTCCCCACCCCACCGCTGATGCCGCTGGGCCACAAAGCTAGAAAAGTTGAGCAACATTGCAGTATATTTTCCCAGCTTACAGTACAGGCAGTTTTCGACTTACAATGGTTCACTTAGTGACTGTTTGAAGGTAAACGGCACTGAAACAAATTGACTTATGATCGTTTTTCATACTTATGATCCTTGCAGCATCCCCATGGTCACATGATCAGAATTCAGACACTTGGTAACTGAGTCACCTTTATGACGTTTGCAGTATCCCAGGGTCATGTGATCATCTCTTGCGACTGCCTGACCAGCAAAGTCAATGGAGAAGCCAGATTCACTTAACAACTGCGTGACTAATTTAACCACTGCAGTGATTCATTTCACAAATGTGACAAGAAAGGTAGCAAAATGGGACGAAACTCACTTAACAAACATCTCACTTAACAACAGAAATATGGGGTTCCATTGTGGTGGTAAGTTGAAGACTACCTGCATCAGCATTCCTTCGCCTTTGAAATGTTTTATGACTAAGCTAAAAGTATTAGCTTTCCTGAGAAGCTATATATGGAGTAGGGCAGTGATGGAGAACCTTTTAGACACCGAGCGCCCAGTGGTGGATTGCTAACTTGGGCTTTTAACCTGGCTTAACTTCTTATTTAGTTCTTTACACATTCCCTTTGAAGCATGTCAAATAATATATAAATGCTTTTGAAATAAGGGTGAAAGAAAAAACAATAATGGGATTGAGTATAGAAAAAGCCAAGGTGTTCTTCAACATTGACTACATTACAAATATCTTAGTCTATTTAAAAAAAAAAACCAGACAATTGTAACACAATTACATCCCTAAAGCAGAGTGATAGAAACAAATATCCTTTCTGAGCTCTTCAGAACTCTGTATGGCCTATCATTTTGTTTTCAAAGTGCTAGGCATACCGATCACACAGCAGGAAATATATTGTTTTATTTTGTGATAATGAGCATACTTTGATTAATTGTTCAGCTGAAATTGTCTATTAAGATCCTTTCCATGTTTGTTTAAAAAGAACAAAACATTGCTTGTGAATAGGTGGAAGTTCTTTATGCGATTGGCTGGTCTGCACAGAATTAAGACAAACATCAATCTGATGTTCAGCAGTCACATAAGGGGTAATTATGTAAGTAAATGTCATGCAACTCTGTCCAAAGCAAAATACTATCGAAAAAGGGATCAGCCAGTCTTAATAATTCTTCAACATTTCCTCTGAATTTGATCTGATTTCAACCCATCAAAACAACAACAGCATTGATTTCTTTTATGAGTTTTCCATGCTAATCAATAGCAGGCACAAACTAGACAGCTTTTAATTTAATCATCCCAAAGGTGCTTTTTCTAGAGGCAACTGGACTTTCTGGGTGTTGTTTGAAGATGTTTCGCTTCTTATCCAAGCTTCTTCAGCTCAGAGCTTCTTGGATGAGAAGTGAAACGTCTTCAAACAAAAACCAGAAAGTCCAGTTGCCTCTAGAAAAAGCACCTTTGGGACAACCACAGGGGCAGAATTCAACTGGTTCAGACCGGTCCAGGTGATCCTGTAGCGCCAAAGATCAGCTGGGAGAGAACCAATTCGTTCCGAGGATCAAGTGGGCCCTCCCACCTGCCCCTGCGCTTTACTGACCTTTATCTTCTCAGCTGAGTCACGTGGCAGAGTGGATTGCCTCGCCTCAGCTGTTTTCCTCCCGAGTAGTAATACATAAGATATGTTTTCTCTCGACTTCCGGTTCCGGCTCCAGCGGCGACGTGCGAGCCTTGGGCTCGCTCGCCGCTTTGTTGCCTTTTCTGCCCCCCCACGGGGGCGAGACACTCCGGTTACCGGAGGTCTCCCGTAGGGTCGGCTCGGAGGAGACGTTTCTCCTCACGGCGGTGGGGAGAGCGATCCCCTCCGCGACCTAGGTGAGGAGGAACATGCTGCGGGGGGTTTTCCCTTCGCCAACGGCTGTCGGCGCCATTCACTTTTATGTAGAGGGCTGAGCGAAGGAGATCGGAAGGATCGCCGGGGCTTCAGCTGCGAGGGAGAGTGAGTTTTAAAAAGACTTTTTTTTTCCTTGCTGCCAGCCAGGCTGAACGGACTGGGAGGGGGGTGTTTGTTTCCAAAAAATCCCCCTCGGACTTAAGCGGCACTTAAAAATGGCTTCTCTGGAAGAGAAAGCGGAAATCTTAAATCTGGACTGTCTCTAACAAGGGAAAGTGGTATGCGGCTACTTGCAACATTGTTTCTAGGTCTGGCTGGTTATAAAGAATTTATTTTTCTACTCTCTCCTCTGGGCTCTGAGATGGGCGGTGGAAAGTGGCTTCTCTCTGTCCCTGCCTGACTATTTTAATCATGGAAAATTCCCAGCGTCTCTTTACAAGTGGGACTCTCTCTGGATATTAATGAAGAATTTTTTTCTTGTTGGATTTGTGATTCCTTTCTGGATTACCTTCGTTATTATAACTATTGAGCTGGAAAATTGTCTCTCTCTTGGTTTCTGAATTTTACAACGTTCCAACCTTGATCTGAACTTTTGGCTCCCGGCTAGTCTCACCAGCCCCACCCTGAAAACGCCATTTTGGCTGGCACTGACTTTAACAGATAATCATGGCTCAAGAAACAGCACTGGCAAGTTTAGAACAACGGCTGGCTTCTCTTGAAACTGTTATACAAACTTTGGTAAACGAAATTCAGGCCCAGAGGGCTGAAAACATCAATTTCAAGAAGGAGCTATTGGATACCAAGAACCAGGTGCTGGAAAACACACAGAAGACTGAAGAATTGCAAGGGGGGTTGGTGGGGGTTAAGGGAGAGATTAAAAATATTACTAAAGAGGTTGGGGAAATAGATGGGCATGTGTCTAGGATTGATATGGAAAGAATGACATATTTTTTGAGATTTCAGAACGTTCTAGAGGAATCTGGTGAATGCCTCCCTGATCTTATGAGCACAATTTTAGCAAACTATTTACAAAAACCTAAAGATGAGATCAGGGGGGACATTGACCTAGCTTATAGAATTAACTCAGCATATGCCAGGATAAATGAAGTGCCTAGAGAGATACATGTGAAATTTGTTAGAAGGTCAACCAGAGAGGAAATCCTGAGGGCGCAGAGAGAGAACCCTTTAATTTACCAACACAAAAAGGTCACTATCTTGAAGCAGATTCCTAGAAAGATTCGAGATGCAAGACGGAAATTTTCCTTCTTGTCTAAAACATTGTTTGATCATGGGATTTGGTTCAAGTGGGTGACACCCGAAGGGATGCTGGTGTTCTGGGAAGGAGGAAGAGTGAGGATTAAAACAGTTGCTGAGGCGGAAGCCTTTCTTAAAAAACATTCCTCTGCCCTGGGGGAAGATCCAGGGGGGACGGAGGGGGCCACGGCCCCGCCCGCTGGGGGCCAGGGAGGAGAAAAAGAAGATACAATAGCCAAGAGACTTAGATCGAAAAAATAACTTTGCCTTGATTTTTCTGAACAATTTTGTATAATATTTTCTGGATTTATTGTAAATGTCTGACAGCATGGAATTGAGAATTTAGGTATATGTACTTGCTTTTACCTTGTAGTGTTATGAAAAATGCTTTTTTTTGGTTATTTTTTTATTGTGTATTTTGAGGTCTCGGAAGGGCCGACGACTCTGACGTGAATGCTTTCAAAATTTCTTTGTATCCCTTACCCTACCCTATAGAAAAATGTAAAACCAATAAAACTTTTTCAAAAAAAAAAAAAAAAGATATGTTTTCTCTAAACTGTGCATGCATGCACTGATTGTTAAACTGGTAGGATCTCACCCCTGGACAACCATGATCTGGCTGACTAAGAATCTCCAGAGACTTGATCCTAATAAATTTTTTCCTACGTGCGAAAGAAGGCCCAAACTTGTGGGAGATGCGCAAACTTTCCTCCCTTTATTTTATGGAGAAAAAAAATGAAGCTGAAACCTGAAAACCCATTTTTCCTTCATAGAAATTCACCTCTGACATGAAGAAATCAGCTCTGAAAGTAAGATTTATCCTCCAGCTTTTGCACATTTCTATGCAAACCTTCCAAAAAGGGAAGTTGCATAGTGATCAATGAAGTAAGGCCACCCAATAATTACTCTGGCATAGATTCAATGTTCACTGTACCACACAACCTGCAATTCTAAAAAAAGGTCATAAATCAGATCAAATACTTTTTTTCCTTGGGACAGTTCAATCATCAAGATAAACTGTAAGCTCATATTATGTTCTCTCCTTCTCCAATGCAACCAGAAAAAAGCAGAACATTCCATTTAAAAAAAAATCAACAGCACATTTTAGTTTCAAGTGCAAACATTAAATGCTGGCAAATTATAGTTAGAATAACAGAGTTGGTAGGGACCTTGGAGGTCTTCAAGTCAAGTCCAAACCCCTGCTTAAACAGGAGACTCGCCACCCGTAATGGTGAACCTATGGTCCACATGCCAGAGATGGCATACAGAGCCCTCTCTGTGGGCAAATGCACCATCACCATATACTTCTTTATTATAGAGAAAGTTGCATGGTCATGTTAACTAGCTAAAATTAACATCTCATACAAACACAAATTTTTGATAGCTTCAAACAAGCCAATTTTAGATTTTTTTTAAATTAAAAAAGGCCTATGTTATGTTTGACTAGTTTGCCTTCAGGCAAAATTATAAGCTATTATTTATTTATTTTTAAAAAGAGTGAAACATTCCCCTTTACTCCTTGTTGCCAAGACTTCTGATATGTAGAGATAATCTCAATTTATAATCGGTCACTTAATGACCATTTAAAGTTCCAATAGAGTTACCCAGGAGGTACTTACAACCTTCATTTAAAGTTGCAACAACCACTGTCATAGTCACATGACCACACTTCATATTCTTGGCAACCAGGCCACATTCAAACCATTTGAAGTGTCCCACAATTACATATTATGTAGTGTTTGATAAAACCGCATCCACAGCAAAGTATTGACTCATTTAACAACTGCAAATTTGCTTAACAAACACTGCAAGAAAGGTCATCAAAACTGACAGGAAATTGATGCCATAAGTTATGACTATGATGGGCAGGCTCCACTACAGTCAAAACTCAGGGACTATTTGTATTCTTTAATATAGACATATAGCAAATTTCATCAAATAAGAAGGGTTTGCCCATAGTGGATTTCTAGTATAAGGTACTAGAAATCAGCCTTGAGTAGGCCTCTCTAAAAGGATGCAAATGACCAGCTGTCTGCAAGGAATAAAAATCCTTCCATTTCCCACCATCCAGTCAGAGCTAAGCTTCTTGGATGAGAAGCGAAACATCTTCCAAGAAAAACAAGGAAGTTACGTTGCCTCTTGAAAAAACACCTTTGGGATAACCATGACCTGAATGACTGAGAATCTCCATAGACATTCAGCCTTATATTTGTTGAAAACTAAGCTAGGTTTTTTTCTTTGCCTCTCCCCTTTCGTGTGTGCGTGCGTGTGTGTGTGTGTGTGCGTGCGCGTGCGTGTGCGTGCGTGTGTGCGTGCGTGTGCATGTGTGCGTAAGGGTACTTAACAAGATGCCATTTCTGTGTGACTAATGCAAGCTGTAATACAATACTAAGAGATAGTGGATACGGCTGAATAGATTGTTTTGCTTGCGTCTCATATTTATGTAATTTATCTATATACAATAAAATTCTCATCATGACCTTTATAACCGCGTTGCTTGTATCTGTATGATTTATATTGTTTTATTTGTTTCCTAGTATGATTTGATTGCTCATTAGTAACCTATAACGATCACTAAGTGTTGTATCTTGATTCTTGATGAATTTATTTTTCTTCTTCTTATGTACCCTGAGACCATATGCACCAAAGACAAATTCTTTATGTGTCCAATCATACTTAGCCAATAAAGAATTCTATTCTTCTTAACTAGGCAAAACATTGCATGATAGGAGAATAATTTTTGAATGAACTAACTCAAATGGGCTAATTTACAGAATATGGGACCCATGACTTCCAAGGAAAAATCTGGCACCCATCACTTCCAAGGGAATGTATTTTGGCAAAACCAGATCTTGAGGGCCTTTCTAAAGAGTGTCAAGTGGGAGCCAATCTTTTTTATCAACAGATTATTTCCCACAGGGAGGAAGCCATCACGAAAAAGACCTATCTTCTTGGTTCCACTAGATGGATCTCCTTAAGAGAAGAAGCCCAGCGAATCAGGTAGATGTAACTGGGGAAATTCCTGCCAGCTTCTGCACTGCCTTTCTCCCTGAAGGTTTTTCACAATTAAAGCAAAAGGGGAAACTGAAAAAAATTCTAGGCAGTCAGGCAGGAATTTTAATTGCTTGCCAGGCTATTTGCTATTGGCAGACTTCATGCATAACATCAAGCTATAATGTACTACATTCACTTTTGGGTTAGCATGGTAAATAATTCCACTCTATATAATAATATCAGGATGTGCAAATAAGGGCTATATTTCTTGAATCCCCTAGAAATTAAATATTCTCTGAAACATTATGTTTTAACAGGCATGTCTAGGGTTAAATACTGTATTTGCTAGTCCTACTAACTAATCAGAGCTCATGATTAAAGATGGAGAGAAAGCAGATGAAAATCAACTGATAGAAATTTGGAAGGATTTCCACACTAGCGATTTATAATGTCATCCAAGCATCTCCATGATAACAAATCACTAATGCAGACAGGCTTTATATCACCATAGCGATGGAGAGGTGACGCTATAAATCACAAGTCAGGAAACAGTCTTAGTGATTTGAAGCAGATCAACAAGGATGTCTCACTCCCAATTGTTTAACATTAGCAAAGGCAAAATTAATACTTTCGAAATATATGCCCTGAAGAAAGCTTGTAGCAATTAAAATTTCTGTAGAACTGCATTCTGCACTTTATTTCCTACATGTTCTCATTGTATTGAATGAATATGATGTACTATAGAAATTAATTCCAAAGAGAAAATAATTTTGAAGAAATACTTATACATGGAGTTCCTGTAGGTTTGTAGCTATTAGCTAGCCAATCAGTATAAAGGAATGTTTTCTAAATCAAATAATTTTCCACTAAACTCTACCTTCCCTGTCTTGCAGCACTTTAAGCGTACCTAAATAAAAACATAAGATGATACCATGCCCACTGTGTTGTCACACACCCCACTTTCAGATTATATTAATTCTAATTCAATTGCATCCAACTTTAACAATTAATTGGTTATACAATCTAAAATTTGTTTGGGCACAGTCCTAATTTTAAACTGGGATTGAAATAATTTGATTTCTCTAACTTTCAGATGAATTTGAAAACAATGTATTCTTTACTTTTTTTTCCTTTCCTTTAGTTTTTGTGCCTCCAAATCAATGTTGACCCTTGGCAACTGCCTGGACAAGTCCCTACAGTTTTCTTGGCAAGATCTTGGAAGTGGTTTATCTTCGCCTGATTCCCAAGACAGAGAAAGAGTGACTTGTTCAAGGTCATCTAATTGGCTTTAAGCCTAAGGTGAGACTAGAATTCATGGTCTTCCATTTTCTTCTAGCCAGATGCCTTCATCACTACACCAAAGCAGCTCTCACTGCATGTTAGAAAGTTTAACATCCCAGAGTAATTATTAATAACTAGCTGTACCCGCCATGTGTTGCTGTGGCCAAGTTTGGCTAAATGAAAAAGTTTCCCCTCATAGAGTCTCACAGCAATCCCCTTCCTTCAAAATAGCATTGCATGTACAATATATTTTTCCTGGGTTGATAAAAATGATGCATCATGGTCTATCATATAATTTAAGGTAATATTCTCTATAAGAACACACATTCTAAATGTAGCGAAGGAAACAGAAAGTTAAAGATTTGAAGTTTATTTCACATATTGCTGAATTGCCATTACCGTACCCTTATATTTTATCTTTTTGAATTCATTGCTTTTTTGTATAATCATTTCTGAAAGCTACATGAGCCTGTAGTAGATCATATTATTAAGTCAACTGCATCACAAAAGAAAAATACCACACACGATCAAAGAACTAACTCCTACAATCATTTTCATAACAATAAATAACAAGAATGCTAATGTTTCATCCACCAAAAATAAATGATTTCTGTTTCAGTTTACTATTTTTAATAACTTGTGTATGCCAATGTCTGGGTATATAATAATTGTATTTTCATTCTTACATTTCAAGGGAGGGGGTGGTGGAAAAAAACTGTTTTAGGTTGGAAAAAAAATACCAATGCTATGCTCTCAAGCCTTAAGGCTAAAATCACATATACCATACTGTCATCCACTGTGCAGTTCAAACTCATGCTTTGTAAGTAATGCTTTAAAATGCTTCTTGTTATTGCTCATTGGTTTAACACTGAGGAGACTACTGCTGAAAATAAATGAAAATGGCTGGAAAATGCCACCAAAAAAGTAGTATTGTCATGTTGGTCTTGATAAATTTATTTGTTTAGTTTGTATATCTGGTTTAATCCACATTATATACTAGATGTAACATTATACCACTGTTTAATCATGCTTTATTGAATAATCCAAGATACATTTTTCAAATGTTAGGCCCCCATATGTGAAATAATTTGTTTCATAACAGGCTGATGTAACCTTCACTCTCTCTCTCTCACAGCCTTCTCTGTAAGTACAAACCTTTGGCAATAGAGATTGTCACATTACCCACTGTCTGGCCAGTCATCAGCTACAAAAATGAAAGATGAATGTTTTGTTCCTTATACTACCTTGGCTAGCCTTGGCACTCTTAAGCAATTGAAAAAAAAGGAGCAGTTTGAAAAAATGTTGCACTTTAAATACTGAAGAAAGTATTGCCTTTTGGATCAGAAAGTACCAGTATCAATACCATACTTGTGTCAATACAAAGCAGGGGTGGGTTCCTGCCAGTTCTACAGTGCCATTTAGAACCAGTTCCAGCTCCCCCACCCCCGCCCATCCGCGCATCATCAAGATGAAGAGCAAGAGGAGAACTTCTGGGAGTTGAAGTCCACAAGTCTTAAAGCTGTCAAGTTTGAACACCCCTGGGGGTTTTTTTTCCTAAAGGGTTAGGGTGCAAGGGTCTTGTAACTTGACAACTTTAAGACTTGCATGCTTCAAATACCAGAGATTCTGAGCCAACATTTTGGTTGCTAAGCAAGAGTGTTGTTAAGTGAGTTTCACATTTTACAAGTTGGTCATGCCCATCCAGTCACATGAGTGCCAAGCCACTCCCACTCAGTCACATGGCTGGCAAGTCCCTCCCTCCTGGTCACATGGCTGGCAAGCCACTCCCACAAAGCAGGCCACACCTACAGAAGAGGTTCTAAAAAAATTGAAACCCACCACTGATACAAATCAAAGTAGCCTAACATGTAACCTGTCAAATGTTATTTATTTCAAATGTTATTTATAAATGCTGGCTCTGTGGAAGCTAAATTAGTTAGGGGCCACAAAATATGTAACTGGGATGGTGCATGCATCTTGCTGCTAACCTGAAGTTGATTATTATTAATTATATGTGCATTCCATAGAAAAGGGACGTGGTGGCTCAGTGGCTAAGATGCTGAGCTTGTCAATCAGAAAGGTCAGCAGTTCTGCGGTTCGAATCCCTAGCACGGTGTAACAGCGTGAGCTTCCGTTACTTGTCCCAGCTTCTGCCAACCTAGCAGTTCAAAAGCATGTAAAAATGCAAGTAGAAAAATAGGAACCACGTTTGATAGGAAGGTAACAGCATTCCATGCTCCTTCGGTGTTTAGTCATGCTGACCACATGACCACGGAGAGGTCTTCGGACAGCACTGACTCTTTGGCTTTGAAACAGAGATGAGCACTGCCCCCTATAGTCGGGAACAACTAGCACATATGTGCAAGGGTTTATCTTTACCTTTATCCTATAGAAGGAGGCAAAGGAATAGAGGTGTAAACTAATTTTTCTTCCTTCTAGGGAGACATGCATCTTATCTCTCCCACATCTAGATTAAAATAAGTGAATGTTCGTGAACGACAGCAGAGAAAAGCATTTCTGCATGTCGTTATTCAGAAAAAAAAATATTTAAGAACATTTATTTATGGAACAGATTACCTTTATTTTTTTCAAGGTCGGTATCTACATGGGCTATCTGCCAAGTAATTGTCAGTCATTTATGTTGAAAAGAACTAGGGTCATTTTAACGAACAATAGAGAACACAGACATTTTGTGTTTTCTTCTTTTTGTCTCGTGTTATTATAGAATTGCTACTGTGACAAAACACATCAGGAAAATGTACTATGCTGTCATTTTAACCACTAAAGGAACTTTACTAGATAGCAAAAATGTTGTGGTTGGCACTAGATTTCTGCCACTGGGAAGGGGGGGGGGGAGGTTGAATTGTTCTCCATAAAAATAGGCCTGGGCTCTCAATTTTAAATTACAAAAAAGTGTTTGTCAGGTGGGGTTAAGTGAGAAATCTTCAGAGGATGTCAGTTTGAGTGACTTATTCAGGAGAAATAAATCATAGGCAACTTACTTAGAATTAGTTTTAATCGCTTGTGATAGATTATAATTTTGACTGAGCCCTTCACACATCCTAACATTACCTATTTTAGTTTCCTCTGTTGTTCTTGTTAGAGCAAACTTCAGGAGAAAGTTAGAAAAGGAACCATTCTAGAAAGGACGCCAATGTAATTTACAAACGTGACAGAGATCAGGAGTTGTCTGCTAGCACTTTTTCAGACTAACAAATGTCATTTTAAGGCACAGCTTTTGTAAACTCATTTCATCCAATGCACTCTTAACAAATCATGAATCTATACCTTTTGATAACATTTGTTAGTCTGAAAAGGTTCAGCAAGACTTTTTTTTTTGACCAAAGGAATTGTATAAGATGTATGAAGGTTCTTCTAACTACTGTTGGAAATATGAAAAACATGAAGGGACATTTGCCATATATGGTGGACTTGTGAAAAATCCAGGGGTGTGGTGGGCATACTGAATAGAAATATGTAAAGTAAGATGACAAAGAGATTCTTAAAATATTCAGTTGAAACCAGACCTACTTTTTTTCTTACTATGTACAGTCTATGTACAATCAACTAGAAAAATTTATGGATTGGTTTTATATATATAAACTGCAACAAGGCTACTACAGTATATGCACAAAGAAGGAAAATTACTGAATACCCAATGGAGGAGTGGATTGTGAAGTCGGTAGAACTTCTTAAAAGACTAAAATGATTTGTCTGATTAGAGAAAGAGCAGCGTTTACTTTTATAAAAAGCTGGAAAATATTGTATTTATGGAGTTTTTGTTAAAAATGAGTTGGTGATCCCAGGATTTACTGATTCAAAACAGTTTGGAAAGATTATTATAGGAAAATAAGGTTGAAATTAAACCCTGGCAAAACCAAGTGGCTCTGGGTTTGGGGTTCATTGGCTCAGAGAGAATTGCCACCTTTGGTCTTGGATAGGGTGGCACTACCCCAAAAAGACCCTGTGCATTATCTGGGGGTTCTCCTGGACTCACAACTCCTGCTCAAAGAGCAGGTGGCGGTCATGGCCAGGAGGGCTTTTGCGCAACTACGGGTTGTATGCCAGTTATGCCCTTTCCTGAACTAACAATCTCTACTCACAGTTACTCATGCCCTAGTTATTCCCATCTTGACTATTTCAAAACAATCTACATGGGGCTGCCCTTGAAGAGCACCCTTGCTTACGGATGCAATTCAAGGTGCTGGTTGTCACCTTTCAAGCCCTTCATGTCTTGGGACCAGGTTATCTGAGGGACCATCTCTTGCTGGTCACATGTACCCAACCCATCAGAGCTGGGAATGTTGCAGATCCCTTCCCCAAGGGAGATACATCGGGTGGGACTCTCCGGACCTTCTCCGTGTTGGCTCCCTCTCTCTGGAACATCATTCCCCCAGAGATTATAGTGACCTCCACTCTAATACTCTTCTGGAAGGTGCTGAAGACCTGGTTCTGCCAGCAGGCATGAAGAACCCAGAAAGGGATAGAGCCCATTAAATGGTTCGTGTGATCTGCTGTCGCCAGGGCAGGAGTGTGTGTGATTTTATTATATTATACTATATTAATTTATTTGATTCTTTTTATTATTGTTTTAAAGGTTTTATGTTCTGTAAGCCGCCTTGAGTCAATAGGCAGCAATATAAATTCAATGAATGAATGAATGAATGAGGAACCAAGATATGGAACTTGAGAGAGGAGGAGGAGGAGGAGGAGGAGGAGGAGGAGGAGGAGGAGGAGGAGGGGGAGGAGGAGGAGGAGGGGGAGGAGGAGGAGGGGGAGGAGGAGGAGGAGGAGGAATGTTAAGTGCTACAGAGATCAGTAACTACTACTTCAGATATCAGGGTGGGGGGGTTGTTTGTATTCAACTGTTTTTTATTTTTTTTAAATGTGTATTTTTCAAAAAGAAGTTTTTCTACTTCTTTCTTTATATTTCTGCAGTCTTTTAATTTCATGTAAAAAAAATCAATAAAAATTATATGTTATAAAACATTTCTGGTTTTTGGTGACCAAAGATTAGCATAGTTTTCCACCCATAATGCAAATATGATAAATCTGATAAATTCCAACAAATAGTGTCAGGTTAATCAATATATATTCAGGAAAAGCATGGTGGATAAACACATTATTCAATAAAAGTTTGTTGTAATTTCTTCTTTATGGGAAATAGCTAGCAGATCTCATCATTTCAGGCTGTGTAGACATTACAACAAACACAGCTGGACTTACTGGGCAGCTTCCCAGTTAATTCTTGCAATTAATTTGTAATTTTACAGTAATCTTCATACAGAGGAAATAACAGTATGTTTCAAACAACGTCATAAGCCTTTAAGTGATATGCACAAGTTTATGAAGCCTTTTCATTTCCACGTTGAAGAAATGTCTCGAATTTCCTAATGTCTTTTTTAAAAGATTCTATACACTATATACTAGTGGCAACCAGATATATATTGCTGAATTCTAAATATCTTTCTCCTGGAAAAAAGATTAACTCGCATAAGAGTGTATTTGCTAAAGGTTTCCATCCATTTCAATGGAAATTATTGAGAGCTTCTTCTGTAGAAAATTTAGCTGAATGAATATAGAATATGTAACATTAATATTCCCTCTGGGGTATTAAAACATATAGCTTCTCAATTTCCACTCATCAGCACATATCTATAGCTGTCATATATTAAATAGGATACTGGAATAAACAGTGTTTTCTTTCATGTCTAGTAAAAATGCATTTTGTTCCTTGGCTTTCTGGTCATTTTCACTTCATTCTCATTTTCCCAAAAATAAAACTGAAGTAAACATTCTCAAGTTAATATCAGTCCGTAGATTGAAAGTATCCCTGGATTGCTTGTTAATTTTGATTTAATTTTTGATCTGGGTACTACTGTGAAAGGAAAAAAAAGTTCTTCCACATTATAAAAATTATTCTGACAGTTATTTTACTCGCTCTTTCTTTTTCAGATTCGTGGTAGGCAACCCTCCAAACCATTGTGTTCATATTGATTTATTTTGTTTTTCTATTTATCATGTCCAGCTTGTTAAAATCAGAGAGTAATGCACTATGAAATCAATGGATTTGGCTGCACTTATTCATGCTCTGATTCTAAACTATACTTCTGCAATTCATGTACTCCATGTAAAAGCTGCCTTTTAATCAGCATAACACACATCAGTCTGGATACTTCTTAGGGGTCAGTTCTGTATAAATCAAATGTTATTTTCAGTAGAAAGAATTGATACTGACTTTGAAAGCATCAAGGATGAGATCAGATTATCAAAAAGATTATGTATAGCCATAAGAATCTACTCAGGTGTTAAATTCAGCTAAAGTGACCCTGGGCAGTCAGTTCAGTGTAGTGGTTAAAACATCAGACTAAAAATCAGAAGATCTTGTTTTCTAATCCTGCTTTAAACTCAAAGCCAGCTGAGTGACCTTGGGCCAGTTATGGTTTCTCAATTCTGGGAAGTCAACACTGACTTGAAGGAGCATGTTACAAGCGTGCACACACACATAAGTGAATCTACATACACACTTTCTATTATGATAAATTATATTATTAAGATAAAACCTTGTGGTCCATTATTATTTTTTATCGTATGTATTTATCTCAATGCCTTTTTTGTACTAAAATAAGGAGCTTTATTTTCTATTATTTCTGGCTGCTTTTCATGGTGGTAATATAATTTTCATTTTCTGTATGATATGATAGGATTCTCCTTCAAAATATGTTTTATGCTATTGGACCTGGATGGGAGTAGTGCAATTTTTTTTGTCCTTTTAGACCTCTCAGCAGCTTTTGATACTATCGACCATGTATACTAAATGTATTCTATGGACTCACCTGTAGAGATTGAGGATAAGGGAAACTATTTTACAATGATGTCATACTTTTCTCCATAGACAATTTTGGTCTGTTGTAGTGGGAGAAGTTAAGCCAGATACCATCTCCTATGGGCTATAACAGGGAACATTCCTCAACCCTCTGCTTTTTTTTTTAATGTCTATATGAAACCACTCAGGGACATACAATTATTTTATGCTGATAATACCCAACTATTCATCGGTACCCCTCACTAGTGGGGAAAAAGCTGTTTATACCATGTGGATGCTGGAGGCTGAGAGTTTTCCGTCTTGGCACTGCTGACTGCCAGCCAACAAGAGAGTAAGTTGGATGCCTGGCACAGTCCAGTCATGCAAACTCCGAAGGAACTTTCAGAAGGAAAGAGTCTTGTTTGCCTATGTCTAAGAACAGCAACTGTAAACATAATAAAGGCTTGTCCAAGACAAAGACCAGTAATCCAATACAACAAGTGACAAATCCAAGGGAAAACACAAGAATCACAGTGGGATGGAATCCAAATTTCAAAGTGTGGCACAGCTAGGTAAACATGACAGGCTGAAGTTTGAAAAGTTGCTTTCTCAGCATTTTCTTTCAGCCTAATAAATAAGCCACTACTGTAGTGCTGTCCTGCTTTTTAGTCTGTTGGTCTATCTGACCTGCAGAACTAAGCCTCTGCTGTTAGATTTTTAAAGAACGTCTCTCTTTGGGACTGGATGGATTGCTTGGGGGGCGAGGCAGAGGGGGTGCAGGTAAGGAGTCCTGGAGTCTTGCTGGATCTGCCTCAGCCAGTGTGAAGTGATTGATTTAAACACTACTGGAATCATCCTCCAGGACTATTATTCCTAAATGCAGTTCCCTCTATTCCCTCCTCCTTTCCTTACAGCATACAAATCCAGTAAGGTCTACGGAGATTCTCAGTCATATAGTTCATTGTTGTCCCAAAGGTGCCATTTCCAAAAGGCAGTTGGACTTTTTTTTTCCTTGAAGATGTTTCACTTCTGATCCAGAGAATGAATTGAACTGAGGAAACTTCTTGGATAGGACGCAAAAGGTCTTCAAGGAAAAAAGAAGTCCAGCTGCCTTTTGAAAAAACACCTTTGGAGCAAGTGCAGCAGGGTCATTACAATGAAGGTCTGTAGGGGAAGAGAACAGGCTCAAATTAAAATCAAGCAAGATCGAATTGCTGTGAATACATTGGGGTCCTCCTTTAGTCAGTATTACCCTTAGAAAGACAAGCACTACCACAGCGGGAGGAGGATCCTATGGAACTCCTGCTTGAACCATGGAGGGGGTGCAGCTTCAGCAGTTGCACTATTGCATCCTTATCTGATGCCGGAAGAGCTAGTGATTGTAATGCCCTCATCATCACCCAGATAGACTTCTGCATCTGTTTCTACAGGGCTGCGTTTAAATTACCCAGAGAGTACAATTAATCCAGAATGTGGTGGAACATATGTTAATTAGATCAGGCTGCTGAAGTTGCAAGCATATTACATCAGTATATAGAATTCAAAATAAAAATTGGAAGGGAACCTGGAGGTCTTCTAGTCCAACCCCCTGTACAGGCAGGCAGCCCTATACCAATGATGGCTAACCTTTTCATCGCCGACTGCTAAAAGTGCATGCAACGTGCGGATGCCACCATGTGCCCACCCACATGCATGTGCCTGCGACTCTCCCACGTAAACCCCATCCCCTGCTCATGCACATGCAACCCCATGAGCCATGGTCCCATGCATGCAACCCCGCACATGTGCATGCAACCATATGCACCCACTCCCACATGCGCACATGCCCCCTGTATGTGCCCCACCCCCCACGCATGTATCTGCAGCTCCTGCATGCAGCCCTCCCCCCCACGTGTGCCAGAGACTTGAAAACCAGCTGGCCAGCTGGAGGTGCACACGCATGCACGGGGGAGCTGAACTGGCGTGATAGTTCATCTGCCTGCAGAGGGCTCTGCCTGCCACCTGTGACATGCGTGCCATAGGTTCGCCATTACGGCCCTATACCATTTCACACAAATAGTTGTCTGATCTCTTCTTAAAAACTTCCAATGTTGGAGCATTCTATTTCTGGAGCAGATTAATCCACTGATTAATTGTTCGCTCAGGAACTTCTCCTTGGTTCTAGGTTGTTTCTCTCCTTGATTAGTTTCCAATTATAGGCCCTGCCCTGGTTTCTAGTTCTGCTCTAAGAACAATTTATAATGCTGGTAAGAAATTATAAAGCCCTTGATGGCATTTCAGTATGCCAAGAACTGCCTCATCTAACTGGATTCAATCTAGCCTGTTGTTATCATGTAGGAAGGGTCTCCTTGTTGTCTCAGATTTCTGGGATGTCAGCAGAATCACATCTAGATGGTACCGCTTCTGTGCAGCAGTGCCAACACTATAGAATGGCTCCTCGGTGAGATCAGACTGCTTCCCTCTCTAATAATTAACAATGCCTAATAATTAAGGAAGTATTAAAATGGAGATATCGCAAAGAACCTTTCACTTGCAACTATTGTTATTACTTTGCTCTCTATTTTCTACTGGTTTACTGTCACTCCAGATTGTACCTGGTTCCAATTCTATTGCTGTTTTGATTAATATTTAATGGGAACAGGATAAAAATCAAATCAATAAATAAATGGAAAGCATCCTTAAAGTGAGTAAATGAGGAGTAAACAACCAGTAATAATTTAAGTGTTTAACTTGGTGTACTACAGAATTCAGTTCTAAGTGTCTCCTTCAGGATTACCACTAGTCATGCTAAGAAAACCTGTTTTGAAAGATGGCATGGAAAGTCTCAAATAAAACTTCTATTCTGTCTGAGTATCTATCTGTTCCAAAGTGCAGCTCTTTTTTTCCCAGTCATTTGATGGATTTAAATGTGCCTGATTGCAACAGATTGATAAGGTGCCAATGTTTTTTTCCCCTGAAGTGGAAATATAAAGAAAAGGAAAATGTAGAAAACAGAGAATATTTGAAGATGGAATAAGAAATATTTAGGACAAACTATGAAGACTGCATCCCATTCTCTTGTGAGAGCTAAAAATAAGCATTTTCATAAAACCTTTATCTTTATAAACTTTCCCAAACACAGCATCCAGCCTTCAGCCAAATGATAAGACAGGAAAATCTGACAGATTCCTATTCATATGCACCATAAAAATGGATGTATTATTCCAGTCAGAGAGCAAGAAAGATAATAAATACCATATGGCCACTCGCTAATAAAGAGACTGCAAAAGAGAAACTTCACAAGAGTACAAAGTATGCAGGTTCCTTTTATACTCATGGGATACTTCCGCCACAAAGAAACTGAACCCATGTAACACAAATGACAGAGAGGTTTAGGATTTAATGAGTACCTTCATTCAAAATATTCCAACAGCAGGATATTTTAACACAAATGATTACTGCTCCCATCCTGTCACTAATGGTGCTTTATATTATAATAGCTAAGCACCTAACTTATATATGATTCAAATAATTCCCATACATGGTTTTTAAGGTAGGACTTGGGATCTACTGCCCTTGTGTGGTTGGAGTACAATTCTAGTCTCATGGCTAGTTCTAAGTTAGCAATTGGCAGCAAGTTTTCCAGCCACTTTTTAATGCCTCCGGTCCACCTCAAAAACAAAAAAGAGCATAACTTTTATATAATATTCAGATTTTTTAAATTTCAGAGCGCAAACTCACAATTTAATTTTCTACAAAGTACTATATTCAATAACAACTTGTATATTATTATTATTATTATTATTATTATTATTATTATCTTTTAAACAAGAAACTCAGTCAACTGAACATTTAAAAATGTATCACAAATATTGATTGGCTCCGATAGTTGATACGGGTTGCTGCCAGCATCCTAGGTATCAACCAAATATCTTCTTAAAATGTATGTTCTAACAAGTAGTGCAGTCTTTTGCAGCAGGAAACTGCAATTTCTTGATGTACTTTGTAAAATTCTTGGACATGGCGCCAAGTCCCCCGATGACCATAGGTATCACTGTCACATTTCACCCATAATCATGTAGTTTCAATGGCCGGGTTGTGATATTTCATGATTTTTTCCAGTTTTTTTTTCTTTGTCTCCGGCATCTCCTGGTATAGCGATATCAATAAATTGTATGATTCAGTTTTCAACAACTGTGATATCTAGCAATTGTGTTCCAAATGATGATCCGTCTGTATTTGAAAGTCCCACAAGATCTTCACCTTATTTTCAGCAACTTTATGATTTATTATTTATTTTATCTAAAAAGGATTATTATTGTTGTTGTTGTTGTTGTTAACTTAAGTCAGTGTCAACTCTCAGTGACACAAAGATAGGTTTTCTCCAGGTGGCTCTGTCATCAATCAGCGCTTACAATAGAGCACCTATCACCACTAGAATTTAGTCCATCTACTTTAATACTAAACATTCTCTTCTTCTCTTTCCTTTTTTCTTTCACACCATTAGAGACTTCTCCAATACAATACAATACAATAGCAGAGTTGGAAGGGACCTTGTAGGTCTTCTAGTCCAACCCCCTGCATGGGCAGGAATCTTATACCATTTCAGACAAATGGCTGTCTAACATTTTTTTAAAGACTTCCAGGGTTGGGGCATTCACAACTGCTGGAGGCAAGCTGTTCCAGAGGTTAATTGTTCTTACTGTTAGGAAATTTCTCCTTAGTTCTAAGTTGCTTCTCTCCTTGGTTAGTTTCCACCCATTGCTCCTTGTCCTGCCCCCAGGTGTCTTGGAGAAAAGTTTGACTCCCTCTTCTTTGTGGCACCCTCTGAGATATCGGAACACTGCTATCATGTCTCCCCTGGTCCTTCTCTTCATCAAACTAGACATACCCAGTTCCTGCAGCCGTTCTTCATATGTCTTAGTCTCCAGTCCTCTAATCATCTTGGTTGCTCTTCTTTGCACTCTTTCCAGAGTCTCCACGTCTTTTCTACATCGTGGCGACCAAAACTGTATGCAGTATTCCAAGTGTGGCCTTACCAAGGCACTATACAGTGGCATTAACACTTCACGCGATCTAGATTCTATCCCTCTGTTGATGCAGCCTAGAACTGTGTTGGCTTTTTTGGCAGCTGCTGCACACTGCTGGCTCATATTTAAATGGTTGTCCACTAGGATTCCGAGATCCCTCTCACAGTTGCTACTATTGAGCAAGGTACCACCTATACTGTACTTGTGCATTTGGTTTTTCTTGCCTATATGTAGGACCTTACTTTTTTCACAATTGAATTTCATTTTATTAGACAGTGCCCAATGTTCAAGTTTGTCTAGATCCTTCTGTATCTTAAGCCTATCTTCTGGAGTGTTGGCTATTCCTGCCAGCTTGGTGTCGTCTGCGAATTTGATGAGTTCCCCATTTATCCCCTCATCCAAATCGTTGATGAAGATGTTAAAGAGTACTGGGCCTAAAACAGAGCCTTGGGGGACTCCACTGCATACTTCCTTCCATGTAGATGCAGTTCCATTGAGGACTACACGTTGAGTGCGGTTGGTCAGCCAGTTACGAATCCATTTGGTGGTGGTGCTGTCTAACCCACAATTTTCTACTTTATCTAATAGTAGCTTATGGTCTACTTTATCAAATGCCTTACTGAAGTCCAGGTAAATTATATCAACAGCATTCCTCTGGTCCACTGATTTTGTTACTTTGTCAAAGAATGCAATTAGATTCGTCTGGCATGATCTGTTTTTGACAAACCCATGTTGGCTTTTGGCTATTACTTTGTTTGCTTCTAGGTGTTCACTTATTTGTTGTTTAATTATCTTTTCCAGAATCTTTCCTGGTATTGAGGTCAGGCTGATGGGTCTATAGTTTCCTGGATCTGTTTTTTTTCCTTTTTTGAAGATGGGAACCACATCTGCTCTTTTCCAGTCTTCTGGCAGTTCCCCGGTGCTCCAGGATCTCTGAAAGATATAGTTCAGTGGTTCTGAGATCTCGTCTGCCAGTTCCTTCAGAACCCTGGGGTGTAATCCATCCGGTCCTGGTGATTTGAACTCGTCAAATCACCAGGACCATCCGGTCCTGGTGATTTGAACTCCAGAGAGCAAGGTCCAAAATAAAATAATTCCAGTCTAGTTATGGAAAAACAGTCATTTTGCAATGGCTCCCATAGCATTTTCTCAAACATCCAGACATGTCCTCAGCCCCAAAAATATTAAAGAGATAATTATGTTGAAGTTTTCTGATTCAAATTATTCAAAGGAAGAAAATATGTTCTCTTTATTTCTTATAGTCTACTGCATTCTCCCCCTCCATTTAAAAAAAATGCCTTTGTACTCCACTTACATTCACATTCAGATGATCATGCACCTCATAATTGGTTTCTTGGTACAGATGGAGGAAAGTGCAATCTAATTTGCACTTCTCAAATAAATGCATGAATCAGGCTACAATTCTCTTTCAGACTGTACACATCTAAGAATTCTGCTATACAGTATAGTTGTTGAACACAACAACCAATTGTTTCTTGATAATCTTTTGTACGTCAAAAAAATTGTATCCCTGTAAATTAATCTTGTTTTTCCTAACTTTGCAGAGAAGATTCCTTGGTTTTACTGCTGAAGATTAACATGTCTTTAACATCATCGTTCTCTATATGTGTTTCTTAAAGGATGGCCATGTCTATATTCCTTTCAAATAAAAGTTTGGAAATGTATTGGCCTTTAGATTTCCTGAGCCCTTCAACATTAATTTGGCATATTCTAACAATGACTATGTCCCCAATCTGTCTTGACCTTTGGGCCACGTATTTAGAGAGCCAGGAGTTCTACAAATATGTCTGGCTGCCAACTGTCATTAACTGCCAACTCTTCAATGTAGTCTGCCTGCCACTAGTTGCTAGTTGTTTGGTTCACACTATCATGCTATCCAGGGCGCACCATGAGAAGGAGATCTAACATCACACCCCATATATGACTATAACCATGTTGCTTGTATCTTTAGAATTTATATTATTTTTATTTGTTCCTAGTATGATTTGATTGCTTATTAGAAACCTATGACTATCACTAACTGTTGTATCTTATGGTTTTTGATGGATGTATTTTTTTTCTTTTTCTTTTTATGTACACCAAGAGTATATGCACCAAAGACTTCCTTGTGTGTCCAATCACACTTGGCCAATAAAGAATTCTATTCTATTCTATTCTATTCTATTCTATTCTAGTCTAGTCTAGTCTAGTCTAGTCTAGTGTTCTTATCAAAAATACAAAAAACCCTTTGGATTCACAAAAAGAAATAATATATGAGGCTGGATTTTTGTTGATTTTGTTTGGAAAGAGACAAGTATTCATAATGCCTAATCACCTATATCTAAGTTACATTAATCAACCAGTGGAGTTTTACCACCTACTACCATCTCATGAGTGATTGCACTACCTAAACGTTTTAGGGCTACTGGACTGAAAATGGCAGTACCAACTTGAACATCAGAAGTCACCAGATCACTGTTCAAAATTACTTTCAAAATAATGTTCTTATTTTCCAAAAGAAAAAGTTAAAGACATACAGATGTTCACCTTAGCAGCAATAGCAGGCATATGGTATAAGTTCTTCAAAAGTGCATCACTCTTTTCTCTATTATTATTCTTGTTCTCTATGAATAAAGTACATCAGATAAAAATAGGGGGGGAGGAGATACTGATTAGATAGAGATGTTTCTTCCTACACGAAAAAATAGCTTAACTTAACTAAACTTAACTTATTCTTTATTATTTGATTCATGTACTTGTACTTGCACCTACATTTCTCTAACTTGGAGAATAGAATATACCAGCTGGTAATGAAAAGAAGGAATCATACTTCATTATAGAGATAGATTAGGTAGTTTTCATTTTCATACAGCTAAGAAAAGAATGGCTTGGTCTGACGTTCTGCTAGAGCAGGGCTGTCAAACTCGCGGCCTGCAGACTGGCTGCGTCACACACTGGCCACACCATTTAGCAAAGAGGAAAAAAGGTCCCGATATATCATATGGAGCAGCCGTGATGACACGAGTTTGACACCCCTGTGCTAGAGAATAGTTAACTAAAGTTGGCAGAATGTGCATGACATATTGATCTGCAAAGTATGATTTGAAAAAAAACATAATAGATTGGGTTAAAAAACAGATTGAGGCAAACCCAGTAAACCATATTATGACTCAGTGCATAATGCAAAATCAGACAGTGAGTTATAATATGCCCAACGCTAATCTGATGAAAGCTTAAATTCAATAAAAAAATACTCTTAAGTATGCAGTTACAGCCGTCTGAGATAGAATCTGCAGGGGTGTTAAGACATATGGGACAGCTTTGGTTGAAAACTGTCTTTCAGGCATGCTGGTGCCAAATCATGAAAACATCAAAAACATTTCAAATTTGGCTCAAATACAGAATGGAAACCAGCAGAGTTTGGGTTCCCATATTATGTTAAGTTATACTGAGGTTTGTTTTGATTTCATTAATATATTATATGAAATTACGCATTACATTTTAATAAACAAATCATGGTTAAACAATAGTTTAAATACCTAGGCCACATATTTAAATAAAGGAGTTATATGTTTTCAGAAAACAGCCTTGTTAGGAAGTTGCAGCACTATTAAGATAAAGCAGTAGGACTGGAATTCATTTTCTCATACCTATTCCACTAACTATATATCATATTCATTTCAAAATATATACTGTATATTGCAATGCTCAGGGCTTTATAGCATTTAAACACAAAATAACAATGTATAATAAAAACAATAGGAAAAAAGCTTTCCCCCCACTCAATATAAGGATAATTTCCAAACCTAACAAATGAACTAAAATGATGCTTGAATAATAATTTTTAAGCATTAATACATAGCAGAAGAGAGTTTTATAGTTTATATGGATCCACTGGGAAGGATCTCTTAAGTATAGTGACTAACTACATCGACAGGTAGAAAAGAATCTCTCATTGATGAAGCAATATTTATTTATATGCTTACTCAACTTGCTATTTTAAACCACAATCAAGAAAAAATAAAAGAAAAATATATTCAAACAGTAGAAAATTGAATAAAAGTTTTAAAGTGATATTAATTTAATGATGCATATTAAAGTATTTTGTATCAAATTAAGATTTTAGAACTATTATTCTGAACATGAATACTTAGTAATTGATTAAAGCAGTCAGTATAATATGAATGTTTAGGAATAAAGTAAAAAAGTTTCTATCAATCTAAAAATTTTATCCTTATTTAATTAACTTAATTTAATTTAATATATTAAAACCCTGTGTTCGGAGAAATATAGTAACCACAGAATTTAATTAAGAAGACATTCTGGAAACTATCTGGAAAGAATAATAGCTGAGAATTATATGTTCAAGGAATTTTTGGGCTAAATGAGGGAGAAATGGACCATAACAACTAAATATAAAAACTGAAAAATTTGGGAGACATGGATATAAAATTATGTAAATAAAATTTTTCACAAGGCATTAAGTAACATGGAGATTTAGAATTCTTAAGGCTACGGTGTAGTGTAGTCTTAATTTGTTCTGATGATCACTTACAATTACCAGAATATTTATAGAAAACTCCAAATAAATAATACCAGAAAATGCTAAAGGTTTAACAAAACAAAACATAACTATGAATATGGAATTAAAACAAATTGTACCAGAATATATATTTTTTCTGAATTTGGACTTTGTTTAAACCCAGCCACTGTGGGTTTGTCAATAGCATTTTAATACATTTTAATTTTGATTTGTGCTGTACAAATTCAGGTGTTGTAGTTTATTCAATAAACAAGTATTAAACAATGAAACAAACCTGGGCTTTGTATGAACTTTTAAATGTTTAACCAAAAACATTATCTCAGAGAGGACAGCTGTGTGTATCAAAACACCAGAAACTGAACCTTAACATAAGGAAGCTGGTGCTAAAAAAAAAAAAACCACAGTGATCTACAATGCAAAAAATAATTATCAAATATGGTTGTTATTAATTTGAAAAGTTATGTTAAGGGTGCTTTTTATTGTTTCAGTAAAATTCTACCTACAAAGCAACACCACAGAAATCTTGATCTCTCTTTAAAATGGGGGGAAAGATAGGGTTATTACTGAGTTGTGATTTGCTTTGCCTTTCTCTTTACATACTATTTTGATCATGTGAATGAACCAGCAGGAAGTTGCACCTGTTCTGAAGTTACTGTACCATGAATGTGGTTTAGTGTCAAAGATTTCACAGGTTACAAATTGTTGGATAAACAGTTCAGTAGTAAAACAAAAGAATACAAAGAACACAAAGAAAGGATGAAATAGAAATAATAATAATAATCTTTATTGTCATTGTACTAAAATTACTATGAAATTGGTTAAAATTCGCCAAATTAAAAAGTTCACAATTTAAAAGCCTGGGGAGAAAATCCCCATTCACTAGTAACCACTTGTTACATCTGTTGCCAGCTAAGGAGGGTAAAGTGAAACAGAGGTTTCCTAGAAAATAGAGAACAATTAACTTCCCTGAACATTTTAAAACCTAAAAACTTATTATTTTCATCTGGCCAGCCTAGCATGATCTACTCCACACCCATTATTTTATAACGAATAAAAACTGTAATTTTGGGTTTTAAATTTAAACTTATTTTAAGTTAAGCAGGATATTGATTTAATTTCGTTATTATTTAATAATATTTTGTATTTATGTATAATTGATTTTAAATCTCTGTTCGCCGCCCCGAGTCCCTTTATGGTGAGATGGGTGCGGGTTATAAATGTGAAAAAATAAATAAATAAATAAATAAATAATTCCTCATAATACAACAGAAAGTTTTTTTCTCCTCTGTTCCTATTTCTTGGTTCACAAAAATCAAAAACTGGTAAGATTTCTAATTTCAAAAATCAGCATCTTTATCTGATTACCAAATCCCCCTCCGATCACCACCTTTAAGCCAGGAAAAATGACCATGTAACACATTAAGGAGCACTTGCTCTGAACATCTGTAAATTTGCTCATACAGATATACTCTATAGCACTGCCTCATTTTCTAATTATTGCTGGAAAGGCAAATTTAGTAATACTTTAGATCAGCCAAAGCAGCAAGAATACTTGTGTACAGAAAGAAAAAAATTAGTCTGGTTACAATTTACGTTTTAACTACAAAGTTGTATAGCTATTTCTATGTTGCACAAGCATTTAAAGCTCTTGAAATATTCACCAAATCAGAAGTGTTTTGAGTAGCTACCTAAGAACTTTGGAAATCTTTGTTTGAAGAATCACTTAAGCTGTTGAGTTTCTAAAAAATGGAGTACTTCCTCTTTTAGCAAATGAAAATCATTATGGTGCAAAGGAGGATAATAAAGAATTAGCATACTTTTTACCTACCCCAAATTTTTGAAATAGATCAGGTTGAAAATAAAGAGAGGTTTAAATTCTGCTATATTAATGAAAAGATTTGATCAATCCAAATTGTCAGTGATGGACAATTCACAAATTATCCAGTGATGGACAGCGATAGAAAAAACTATTTGCATGCATCCTGTCTATTGCTAGTAGGTAATGAAACCTCAGCTACCTTGGGGAATTCTGGGAGTCCAGAATTCCACCACACCTTAAAGGGTGGGAAATACTGGTATATACAGTCCACCTTTCCTTAAGCTTAAAGGCAAGTATTGCTGCATATTATTATGCCTCCACATACAAGGTTTTACATAATTTCCGTCACCAGCTCTTAGATCACTACCATGTAAAATGGAGATGTCCCCCTCTCTAAACCATCTAAAGTATGAAAGTCTAATTTCAATTTCTGGTACAGGGTTTGAATCTTCTGGAATAACACATACTACGCATATCTGAAGAGCCCCTATGCAAAACAAAAATTGATCACAAAGTACTTTCTGATAGTCAATTTAATTGAAATAAACCTTATAAGAGTCTCACCTTTATCTTCCAGACTTCCTTTTGCCATTCTTGACATCATCTACAAATGAACCCTTATACATAATATCCAGGTTGATTGCTGTTCCCAGTGCATTGCAAACTCATTCTACGTTTGCTGTGTTGTTACTGACAGATCACAAATACTTCCAGAACCTCATTGAGTATGTGCAAAGGTAAGCAGGGAACACAATGAGCAGTCAGTCTTTCCAATGAAAAAAGAAAGCACCAAGACAGATATCTACAAATGTATTTTCCATCAATGCAAGAGCATAGAAGAAGAAAAGCAGGGTTTCCCAAAACTATAGAATACATTGGTGGTTTTAAGTTTTTGTTGCATTCAAAGTACCATACCAGCATCCATCTAATGTTTCATGATTGATAGGAGCATGTTCTTAACCAGACATGAGTCTTAATTTTTCTGTGCTAGACCTCAATAATTGGCAAACAAAATTTAGTGGAAGGCTGCATATCATATGCAGAAGAAAAATACAACTTACAGATCTGGATAAGACTGAAAACTTGCATAGTACAATGCTTATTCCATGTGAGTAAGACAGGTAGTCTTCAATTTACAAGTGTTCATTTAGTGACCGTTCAAAGTACAATGGCATTGAAAATTGACTAATGACTTTTTTCCCAGTTACGTCTGTTGCAGCATCTCCAAGAACACTGGTTCCATTTATGTTGCAGGGTCCCGGACTCATATGATCTGCTTTTGCAACTTTTTGACAAGCGAAGTCAATAAGGAAACCAGATTCACTTAACAACCATGTTAACAACTTAACAACTGCAATGATTCACTTAACAACTGTGGTAAGAAAGGTTGCAAAATGAGGCAAAACCCACTAAACAAATGTCTCGCTTAGCCACATAAATTTAGAGCTCAATTGTGGTCTTAAGTCGAGGACTAACTCTATAAGAAAAAAGGAGAGTACAGAAAGTTTGAGATTTGCTAGATTTATATTTTACCTTTCAAGAATTCAAGGCACAATGTATGAATCTCCATTTTATCCTATCAATTTGGTGAGATAAATTGAACCGCAAACAAGTGATTGTCTAAAATCACCAGTGAATTTCCATAGTTGAGGGCTGATTTGTGGCAAGATTTCACATTCCTAATCCAGTAGTTTAACCACCAACCCTTATAGCAAGGACCTCCAAAGTGGTCAATATATTGATGGGACTATAGATCAGTGGTGGCACAGTAGTTATATTGCAGTATTGCAGGCTAATTGATAAAGACCAACTGCCAGGAGTTCAATCCTGACCAGCTCAAGGTTGACTCAGCCTTCCATCCTTCCGAGGTCTGTAAAATGAGGACCCAGATTGTTGGGGTCAATATGCTGATTCTGTAAAACTGTTTAGAGAGGGGCTGTAAAGTACTATGAAGCGGTATATAGGTCTAAGTGCTATTTGCTACCCAAGTGGTTCATATTATTTGTAGTGTCATTCGTTAAGTAGCATTCATTATTTCATTTCCGATTAAAAAATGTTTGGGAGTCAATCAACTGAAGACTTTGAGGATCCCTGCCTTACAGTAAGGTAAAAAAAAAAATATCCCAAATTTATAAAAGAAATCTAACGTGCTTCATTGAGAATTCATCCCATTCTGTAGAGCACAAGGAGATGCAGAGTCTATGCATATTTACACAGAAGCAAAAGAAGTAACTCAATATATCATTTCGTGGCACACAATCTCCCTGTTAACAACTCGTCCAGCGTTAGTAGCCCTTTTTTAATAAGTGTCGCCGTGCTGCAAAAATGAAGAGATAAACTCCGTGACCCTCCCACCCCGTGCATGAGACAGATACGAAAAAAACCATAAGCCCGCGCTGACAAAAAAAAACGTGAGGTCCCCCCCCCCCCGAGTTTTGAGCAGTTAAACGGCATTTGCGATTTAATGTCCTTCCGTGGAGCACCGACCCAATTCCCCTGAATTGACAAGACAGAGCGAGGGAACCGAACGAATGTGGGGCTATCGGGGACTGCCTCCGGCGTGACGAGCGAACCTCATCGACGGGGAAACACGAGGACTGTAGCGGCACCCTCAGTTCGCACGTTCGGATCCGGGAAAAGCGGCCCGAAGCCTCCTCCGTTATTTCTAACGGAGCGTCTTCCACGCCCACGTCAACCGCCCGCCCCGCCTTCTAAACCCCGCCCCGCTTTTTTTTCCCTCCGTAACGTTTCCCGGCTCCGCCTACTCTGTGATTGGCCCGGCTCAGCTCCTTCCCCGCCAAATGGGGCCTCCCCTTTTTTCTCTCTTTAGCTTTCTTGGCTGGGTGAGCCTCTCTCAGTTCCGTACTCCGTGACCGGACAAAGTGATTGTTCTGGGTAGCGCGGGTCAGGCGGCGCCTCAGCGGGGAGCAAAGGTTGCCTCTTGCTACGGACGAGCGGGGCGCCTCTCGGGCAACGCAAGGCGCTCCGGGACGGACCCGCCTGCCCTTCCGCTCGTCGGTTACCTGACAGCCAGCGTTGGAGGCGCCGGCATGGCCAGTTCTAGAGAGAGCAGCGGCAGCGGCAGCAGCAGCAGCCGCCCCAGGAGCTGATAAGAGTCCGCCTTCCATCCCTCGTCGGCCGCTTAACCACGGGTCGCCCCCGCCTGCCTGCCTTCAGCCCAGGGCTCCAACCGAGCGGGAGTCGTGTTTTTTGCGAAGAAGAGGCGGCGGCCGTGGCGGCGGCAGGGACTCGAGAAAACTTCCTGTCGCTGGGGAGGACGGCGAAGTTGCCTCCGGCAGCGGCGGCCCGAGACGACGGGCGCGGGCTAGTCCCGCTGCTCGCCCGCTCTGAGTGGGGCTGGGGAGGCGACGACGGCTGCCGTAGGGGAGCCTTGCAAACGGGCCGCCCGGCGGTTGTCCCGCGGCGGCCGTCGCCATCCTCTAGCAGCCGGACTTTATCAGTGGGGCTGCCATGCCAGCCGTCAGTTTGCTGCCGCTTTTCGGCAGCCCCGCCAACCCGGGCGCTTTGGGGGGCTCCTTAAGCGGGGGTCCCTTGGGGGCCCCCGGGAGCCGGAAAGGGCCCGGCCCCAGCGGTGCGTTCCGACTGACGGAAAAGTTCGTGCTCTTGCTGGTCTTCAGCGCTTTCATCACGCTTTGCTTCGGGGCAATCTTCTTCCTGCCGGACTCCCCCAAATTGCTCAGCGGCGTCTTCTTCCACTCGACCACCCTCCAACAGCCGCCGCCGCCGCCGCCCGCCCAGGGCGATCCGCACGTCCCGCCACCGGCGGGTGCGGGGAGTAGCAGCAGTTTCGGGGCCGGCTCTTCGGCGGCGGAGGAAGCGGCGGAGAACTTAGCCAAGATCCGCGAGGATCACGAGCGTGCTTTGCGAGAGGCGAAAGAGACTCTGCAAAAACTGCCCGACGAGATCCGCAGGGACATCCACCAGGACAAGGTGAAGCTTCTCCTGCAGGACAAGTTGGGCCGGGGAGAGCCGGGGGCTCCCGGCTTGCCCGACCTGCCGTTCCGCAAACCTATCGGGGCCGTCGGAACGGAACCCAGCGACCCCGCCGTCCAGCAGAAAAGAGAAAAGATCAAAGAGGTGAGTAATTACTGCAGGCATTCAAATACACAGCCCTTGTGGCTTTTTTTTCCCTCTCCTCCCTACGACCTCTGGGAGCAGCCGTTCATTTTGCCCTTTCTCCGGGTGTAAGTTGGTTTGTTTATTTGCACTCTTCTTAATACCGTTTCTGGGTAATTCGCCACCTTCAAGACCTGCTTCCGCCGCTTGTTTGCAAGTGATTTAAGAGCTGCCGTGCTTGGGTGCGGTCCTGTGATGGGCACGTCTTTTGACGTGAGCAAGAACTTCTAATGGGGGATAGATAGGACACGTGTCACTCTTGTAAAACTGACAACGTGGGCAATCTTCGGAGAAAGCAAATTGTACCAACCCATATTTCTGAAGCCCTTAGTCCAAAATTGAAACATGGCGAACAAATTATAGTGATTTAGTTTTAATCTCTACAATTGAGAAGCCACAGCTAGAGAAGGTGGGATGAGGAGAATGGTGTCAAAGCTAGAAGAAGGGAAAGAAAAAATGTTTTTGCTTTAATTTTGCTATCAGAACAACTACTGTCAGAAAGGGGTGGGGTTTTTTGTGGAGGGGAGGACAATACAATATGGTATGGTTTGCTAGAAGATACTTCTGTGATCAATTGTCACTTTAGATTTCAACCCACAATTGTAAAATTTAATGGATAATGGGGGAGGGAGGAGGGGATTACTGACAAAAATAGCAGCTTTATAAACTGATTACATTTGCATACCAGTCTCTGAAGTGAAATCATTTAATATTTCAAGACAAAATTGAAGAACTTAAACCTTAACTACATATTTTAAATTAATGGACTCATCCCTAAAATATTAACTGGTGGATATCATTAGCTAAGAATATAAAAATTGTTAAAAGTACAGTACTATTTTACGGAGGGTAGTGTCCATTTGCTGTAAAGTTTAGAGCACTGTCCTCGTCATATCTTGGAATTCTTGGATGTCTTTCCCATGACTAATATGTTCCTAGCTGAAGTAAAGAAGGAGTGTGATACTGTTTGCCTGCCACCTTGAGTGAATTAGCATGCTGAGGAAACAATGATAGAATAGTCTTTCAAACTGTTATTAAGAATTATTCTATACAGGTATATATCACGTTTGTGCATTGAGGGGGTATTAAAGGTCTTAAAACTATAAAGCGTTTAAAAGAAGCCTTTATGTGGACTAAAACACCTGCAAGTAAAGCAAGTTATGTAGCAATAAATATGAACAGGTAGGTGTTTACAGGTAAGAGTGATAAATACTGTAGTGTATTTAGTGTGTCATATAGCCCACAAAAAGACTGTCCTATGGAATGTAAGTAACTGGCTGCACTTGCAATAAGATCTATTTAGTGCAAAAACATCTATTTAGCATGACATATTAAGCAATATATTCCATAAAATGTTCATTAAATTAAGTACCATTTTATTCATGCTATAGGTGCTATAGGAGTCATAGGTGCTGAAATAGAAGAATTGGATGAACTCCTAGGAAGGTATATCTAGTCTCTAGAACAAATTGCTATGCAGAGTCTGGCTTGTGCTATCTATAAAGCTATGTCACGTGTGACAATTCAGGGTACATTACAGGGCATTTGATCTCTGATTTATAAAATAACTTTTCTGAATTTTGGAATAGTAAATAGAACTGATAAAAATGTTCCAAAGTTTGAATGTAACATTAGTGATAGATTACATGCATTTCCTGTTCAAGTTTTCAAGTTTTTTATGTGGGAAATTCAAGATAGTTAATCTCTACAGTTGGTCTATCTTTAAGAGATTAAACTGTTCATTAAATCAGCAAAGTTTCAAATTAAAACCGCTACTGCTATCAGTGACTATTGAGTGGCATATCTGGCTTGTAATTCCATGAATCTGATATTATGGAATTGTAATACTATACCTGTGCTGCATATTTATATGAAACAGCTTTTTCACCCATTTTTCTGTCATTTCTGTCAGTATTAGTGAAAGATATTAAAGCTGTCTTCAAAGCTGTCTTAGAGTAATTATCAAAGAAGTTGAAGAAATTGTATCTGTTGTGTTCATGAATTTCTGCCTAGAATTTTTTTTTAGTAGTGCAGACTACATCACTTCACTCTATATCTCAGGAATTTGCAGTGTGCCAATACTACATTGTGCATTCTAAAATGCTACTATTATACTCTGTAGACATGCGGCTGATGTGCAGTTTACAAAAAGTTTTTTAAAAAAGCTTTTAAAAAGATGCAGCTCTTCTATAGATATGCATCTATCTGCAAAATTACAGGGCATTACAGGGCAGGGCATTCCCCAAGCTTAAGAAAACAGTTCATTTGCCTTAGTTGTTATCTAGTAAGAAGCACAATTTATAAACAAGTATGTGTAATTTCAGTCCTCATTGAATTTCATGAGGTTTCTTAATGAAGCTGGAAGAAAATATTATGTGACTTGTGGGGCAGTAAATGTTTATTGCTGCTCTAGGGACAGGGGGAAAAAGAACCTGAAGAAAATCTGTACAGACTGTTGAAGGAATAAAAATATTTGTAAAGCAAATGAGGAATAAAATCATTTATGAATCAAATAAGGTGGTTCTTGTGATCCTTCTACTGTTCATTGCAATAGATGAACACCAGTGTAGATCTTGATCCATGCGAACTGCAGAACATTTTGCTTGATCAACATTTTCAAAATTTTGTCATGAAGGTTTTCATGTTATTGTCGTCAGCATACTTTCCACTGGAAAAATGTAAACTGTATTTAGGTAGTTGTCTAGCTTGGATTCTCTTTTAAGTGTAAAATCACATGCAAAATCCTGAATAAGTGAACATAAAGATAAATTCAACTTAAACATTTTTGATGTTTGTGACCCTGAGGTTTCCTTTACTTCCTTGTCAGTTTTAAGGAAGTAATTTGCATTGCTTTCTTTGGTATGGGGGAGGGGGTTATATATAGAGTTGGCTGTTGTAGAAGTTGTAGAAGTCCCAGGTATTCCCCCTAGACTGAAAAGGTCTATAAAATTTTCAAACCAGAGAATATCCTGTTAAATATCCTTCATCAATCTAAAGTCACTTTGTTACAATAAGGTTGCTACCTGAATAAGAGTGAACATTTATTTTAGTGGACTAATTGGAAAGAGGGTTTGTCCATTATTCTCCACATGGCTGGTAAATTGAAAAACATGTCATTACAGCAATCCAGATAACTTCATTTGTGTTACCTATATTTGCATGATAATGTTTGCATCGTAACATCACAGGTCAATAATATCATTTCCATAATGCTATTGCATAAAATGATGTAAACTGCTGCAGAATTTAATTCACTGCATTGACATCTGGAAAATTGGCATTGCAGTGATTTTGTTTTGCCAGATTATCTTGTATGTAGTTGATCTATAGATTTAGTGGCATAATTGGATAAGTGATTTTGCAACAGCTAGACTATAAAGTATTCAGTTTATAAAAGGGCTTCTCTATTTGTCATTGTATCTGACAAAGTTTTTCTTCCTATGTAAAGTACTACTTTACTTAAGAGTTGGCTGAACTCTGGGATCAGTGAGGTATCCTGCAGACAGAAATGTCATATATTGAAATCTAAAACTAAGTATTTAGCTTTAGGACATTATCCATCTAAAGGGTGGATATTCCATCAATATGGGGTCCTTTAACCTTTCAGTTTTCAATCATGGGGTTTGTTTGTTTTTTATGATTCAGGGGTAAAAGAAACTTTTTTCTAGATTTTGAGTACATTTCATTAGTATTGCTTCCTGCTTGTTTTTTATTTGTTTAAGTTTTGGTCATGTCTCTTTGAAATATACAATACAAGCATCTTATAATCTTGAACCCAATCATAATAATGCTATCTAATACAGTCTTATTCTGTTCATGTAAACTTTGAAAAACTCACTTGTTCAACAAAGCTTTTTAGAAAGGATGCATTGAATATACAGTAATTGAAGAATACTTTAGAATACACTTCTTGAAGCATAGATTAGTTGTGCTAGCAGAGACAAAAAGTATTCTTGGGAATTTATTCAAGAACGTAAACATGTTATTTTGATGTGTAGTTGCTCCAAAATTGTTAACTTATTAATCTGATAGGTCTTCTTTTTAAAACATAAAACAAAACAAAACTCCTTAAGTTTGCTTTCTAAAAGTTATAGTTTGTGCTATAGTTTTATAAGGGTGCTGAGGATATTAAATTAATAGAGCTTTGCAGAACAATGTGGGACATTTAAGTTGTGACAAGATTGCAAGTGAAAGGGTTACTTTTCAAAACTTTGTCACCGATCTCTTTGCTTGAAAATTCAGAGCAGCCTTATTCAATTTCATTGTGCATTGAAAATAAAGATTTGATGTGATTTGATGATAGCCTTCTAGCCCAGATTATCTGTTTATGCAACAATTTACCAAATAAATACATCTGTATGGGCAAGAGCAATGAATGTTTGCTGCTGAAGCTGCCAGTTTGTCCCTGAAGTGGAAGCGGCTTACCTCATCGCAGTCCCAGCCAATTCTCCCAATGAGTTGTACAGCCATAGCATAAATGCCATAGCATTTAGAATCTTTAAAAAGAAGCTAATTTAATCTTGATGCAATAATAGCAAAAAAGAATTTAAACTCTAGTAACACAGTAATTTAATTTTCAAAATAGGATGTTTTATCATCAGAGCAAAATAGATTTTACATGTTTTGACCTGATTTGATATTGCCATGTGATAATTTAATTACATTTCCATTTGGCTAAGCCATCCCCCCCAAACCATTAAAATAATGTAGACACTTGACCCTCCTTTTTAACTATGTGAATCTCTAGAAACACAGTTGTCAGGAAAAGTGCAGTAGCATGGCATGAGATACTTCATCACTCCAGTGGTTCTTTGTATCATATGCATAATTGGGTAAAACTAAAGACCACTAGAGTGATTGTTGTTTGTTTTTGCATATACACAAGTAAGATTGACTTTTCACTTCCCTTTAATTGGTTATTCCTCACCTGTGCTAGAACATATTGCATAATGGTCTAGAACTGAATACAAGGGTTGCTGTTGTTGCCTTTGTCTTCAAGTTATTGTTGACTCCTATTGATTGCCTGGACCTATGCCTGCAATTTTCTTGGCCAGTTTTTTTTTTAAAATTATGCGCCATTGCCTTCTTTCTAGGGCAGAGTGAGTAGTCACCCAGCTGGTTCTTGCCTAAAGCAGGACTAGAATTCATAGACTCCCTGTTTCTAGCCTGGCGCCTTCTGACAGTCTACTGTATCAGACTGAATCTCATAATACAGTTTAGGATGATGCTTTTTGGGAGCTAGGTAAAACTACTTCTAAACATATGAGTTTTACTCTGTATTGAATCAAGTAAACCACTTAATTATTAGAAATAAAATATCACAAGGTTATTGACAATGACATAATATTTCATCGACCAAACTTCATCTTCAGACATAAGTTTAAGTATTTTATAATATATTTCATTGGATCTGGCATAGCTAACTGCTGAATAATTATTAAAATACAGCTTTCCCGGGAGCTGCTGTATAAAAGGAAGAGTTAGGCTTGCTTACATGGTTCTTGTTCTCCACCCATCTGCAGCTTTGAGAAATGCAGTGCATGTATAAATTTACAGGATTAAAAGTAAAATGTCAACATTGTTATCATTGTTCACCAATCATTAACATATTTGTAATGGTGGTTTGTCTATGAAATTTATATAATATTTTATATAGTATTCAGACTCAAATTGCTAAAATAATTGAGTAACTTTAAAGTCTTGCTTAATTATAAACGTTTACAGGAAAGATTAAAGCTAAAACAGAATAATCCAAAATCAAATTCATAATATATTTCTTTACCAAACCCAAGAACCTTAGTTTTCATTCAAAAATGAGAACTTTAGTTCATTGCTACATTATATTTTTCCTGCCGTAAAGAGTTTCAGTGTTCCCTCTGACTATCTCTTGCTGCCAATGTATTAATATCTTTGTACTTTGAGAAGAAACAATCTTATACTTCCTTCCTTCCTTTTCTTGACAATGCAACAGCTAATGTATCCAAGTCAGCAACAATCCACAGTTTACACATATTTGTTTCATAAAATATTCATTTGCAAATCATCGAGTTGGTATTGACTTTGGAGACCTATCAGTCATAACTGAATGTACTTGTAATACTATTCTTTTCTGAGATAAGCAACACAATACATAGCACAAAAAAAAGAATAAAATTAGAAGGGTAGCGTTATTCAATTTACTTACTTGGCATCATATTTCCAAATTTTGCTCGTTGCTACCTGTCATTTTTCAGTCAACTGTTAATATATTATATAGCATATTATATATTATATTATATATATTATATTATATATTATATTATAATATATAATATATTTTTCAGTCAACTGCTAATATGGAGAGGGCGCGTAACTTGGGTGTCCTCCTGGATTCCCGACTGTCCATGGAGGACCATGTGGCGGCCGTGGCCAGGGGGGCGTTTCATCAGGTACGCCTGATGCGCCAATTGCGCCCCTTACTGGACCGGGCTACCCTTCGCACAGTCACTCAAGCTCTCGTGACATCCCAACTCGACTTCTGTAATGCTCTCTACATGAGGCTTCCCTTGAGGTGCACTCGAAAGCTACAGTTAGTCCAGAATGCAGCCGCGCGGGTGATTACGGGAGCCGCTAGATGCTCCCACATAACACCGATCCTGCGTGAGCTGCACTGGCTTCCTGTGGCCTTTCGGGTGCGCTTCAAGGTTCTGACGACCATCTTTAAAGCGCTCCATGGCTCGGGGCCTAGTTATATGCGAGACCACCTCCTGCCCCATACATCCCTTCGGCCGATCCGCTCCCACAGAGAGGGCCTTCTCAGGGTGCCGTCGGCCGGGCAATGCCGTCTGGCGACACCCAGGGGAAGAGCCTTCTCTGTGGCAGGCCCTGCCCTTTGGAACGACCTACCCCCTGAATTGCGTACCATCACTGACCTCCGCCTCTTCCGCCAGTGTCTAAAGACACATCTTTTTCAGCAAGCCAGCCTAGCCTAACTTCCCGTGGGGACTATTTTTAAATCGGGGATTTTAAAATTGGTTTTAGCATAGGACTATAATAATTTAATATGTTTTTAAATTTTGTATTTATTATTTTGTATGTTTTTTAAATTCCTGTGCGCCGCCCTGGGTCCTTTGTGGAGAAGGGCGGGATATAAATGTGATTAAAATAAAAAAAATAAAAAATACCTTTCCAGATGAAAACTTTTAGCTAATCTGCCTGTCATTTTTGTATCTAATCTCTTTCTGAAACAATAATGGTGTTGTTGGAAGAGACACAGTCTTCATAAACATGTACTTATATTTAATATCATAAGTATAAGGAACCCATATTTGTATTTTAGCATTTCTGCTGAGATGCCATCTATACTTGAAACTTTTTCTACATTCCTGACTTCATGGTTTTTTTACTTGGAGATTATCATTTATAGAATGTGTTTCATTTCCACTGTTCAACATATCTTTATTAACCCTCTGCAGTTCTTTGAAACATACCTCCAGTATATGGTGGCTCAGTGGCTAAGACACTGAGCTTGTCAATCAGAAAGATCAGCAGTTCGGCGGTTTGAATCCCTAGTGCCACATAACAGAATGAGCTCCCATTACTTGTCCCAGCTTCTGCATACCTAGCAATTCTAAAGCATGTAAAATGCAAGTAGAAAAATAGGAACCACCTTTGGTGGGAAGGTAACAGCATTCTGTGCGCCTTTGGCATTTAGTCATGCCAGCCACATGACCACAGATATTTCTTCAGGAGGTGCTGGCTCTTTGGCTTTGAAACAGAGATGAGAGTCGGGAACAACTAGCACACATGTGCAAGGGGAACCTTTACCTTTATACCTTACTTAAGCATAATTTCAAATAATTTAGCCATTTTTGTTTTAACTCTCTTCACTTTGCCCTCTTAACTCACTTCCAAAATCCTTTCCCCCCCCCATCAAATTCTGAGTTTTTGTCTTAATTTTAAACATTTCTTACTCTCTTTATCTATAGCTATATATTTCTGTATATCTTTCTTTCTATTTTTCTATCTCATTTTATAAATCCATCCAACTCCATATACATTCCCTCATTCAGATGGCCCTATGAATATTAACCTCCACTATCCGTCATTCTTCAGGTCAGCCAAGATTTTGACATATTTCTTCTCTTGGCTCTTCCACCCAGGAGGAAAGCTAAGAAAACTAAATAGCGCCATGCGGATGTTGTCACTTTTGTTGTTGTTATTCTGCAGCCACAATCTCTTTCGTTTCTCTGTAAATAATTCTGAACCACTGTTTCTGGTTCTCAACTTCAGTCCCAACTTGTTAAAGGAAGCAAATTACAGTAGTGATAATAAACAAATCATGAGCAGAGCCATCTGGATTAATTACTCATCACCCACTAGGAAGCAGAGTCCAGTGAGAGTGATTGAGTAGTATATAACAGCATGCTTTTTCTTCCTGGGTAATCTAGAATCCTGATCAACTATTTGTGGAAACACTTCCATTATCACTCTCTTGTTAATAAACATGAAATAATATTACATGGTTGTATACATAAATTTTTAACTCAAAATGTTTTCTATTATGGCACCAGTTTTGGAGTACTTGGGTTAATTGCATTCTTCTATAGGGAAAATGCAAACTTTAGTGTGGATTAAAATTTATCTCCTTGCTTGAATTGTTTCCCTTGTTCTCAAATACATAAAATGAAGAATCTGAATAGGATTTTATTAGTATTCTTGTAAATCAGTTTTAGTTAATGCTCTACTATAAATATATAAATGAAATTTATTGTACATACACACCAGAAGAGGATGACAAATAAACTGATCAATATCTTCAAGTCTTTTATTTCATACAATGCATATTGCTAAGATATTTTTTTGGTGCTCAGACTTAGGAGCCCTAACTACACATGTATAGTTGGGCCGTATACTTTGATGGTACATACACAACTGTCTGCTATAAGAATTTGACAAGAAAGAAATAACAAAAAAAGTATCTTTGGTTTTTTATGATATTTATTCATATGGATTTTTACATTTCATATCCATGGTTTTTTTATTATTATCATTTCATCTCATTGTGCACTGCCCCAAGTTGCTTTTGGTGAGATATATAAATTTGAATAATAAATAAATATGTGAGCCCACGCTGTCCTTCTGCTCTATACCAATTATAAGGCAAAAGGCCTTTCAGTGCATTTTTGCTGCGTGTATTAAAAAAGAGTTAATCCTTTTATTGCTATATTGATTAGGTCAGGACCTGCGGCACAAATGAACAGAGTGTCATAAGAAGTTGGATTGTTACTAGATGGGATTTTTCGCCAGTTGCCAGGAAAAGATCAGCTATGGATAACTAGATAAAGTATTCCTCCTTTGATTTCCTCAAACTATTTGCATTTGTGTTATTTAACAGCTGTTAAATTACATTAGCTTTACATATTTGGATCGCTGAGGACAATAATGTTAGAAAGTCATTTGTTACATTTTTTCTAATGGCACATATCTAATATGCACATATGTACGCAGTTTGATTACAGTGTACTCAGGTACATTGAGTACTTGATAAAAAATAGTAACTTGTAAATAAAAGTACAACTTTTCTCCATTCATCTTTATGCAACAACGGCCACAGTATAACAGTGCTGATATCGTGGGGTAGATTTCCTGGGAATTTTCTGAACTTTCAGTGAGTTCAATAGATTGGCTTCCCACTTTATCCTCCTTTACAACTTCCAGATGAAATAGCTGAGGTTGGCTGGCAATTGAGAGAGGAACCTATTGGGGTTAGTTTTTTTGTAAGGCCGGTTGAATGTTCCTGCTTTCTTTCTCGTCATCTTCTACCACTCAGTGGCTGAAATTTAATCCCTGAAGCAAGAAACATTTTGCGTGCATGCGCTCACTTTACTCTCATGCCAGACGCGTGCGCCACATGCGTGCACATTTGCACTTAAAATGATCTGTGCATGCACACAACATTAAAAAGGGGAGAGATTATGCAGTCCTGAACGGGATGGGGGAGAGCAGGAAAAGGGTCAAGATAGCTACACCCTAGAACAGTGATGGCTAACCTTTTTTGGCTCGCATGCCAAAAGCAGAGGGAGCTCAGGGGGGTCGTGCGAGGGTGTGCCACACCCATAATGCTATGTGCGCGACCCCCTGCTTTTGGCACACTTTTTTTGCCCTCCCCAGGCTCCAAAGGCTTTCTAGGAACGCAGAACCATTTCTTAGGTTGAAAACAGCCTCCCTCCCCCCTCCAGAGGCTTCAAGAGCTTCCCTGAAGACTCCAGAGGGCGAAAAACAGCCTCAAAAGAAGGCCTAAATCAGCTGGCCAGCGCACACATGCGCGCTGGAGCTGACAGGGCAACGCCTCACGTGCCCTAAGAAATGGTTCTGCGTGCCACCTATGGCACCCGTGCCATAGGTTCTCTATCACGGCCCTAGAATCTCCCAGGATATATCTATAAAAGTTGGAAGTCTATAGCCAGGTCTTAGCCTTAGATTCAATTAGTGTAAACAGGGATGTTTACAGGGATGTCAAAGTTGATCCCACTGCAAACTGTATCAGGATTTTGTTTGGCCTTGGGGGGTTGGGGAGGGCATGGCCTGGACGTGGCTGCCAGAGTGGATGTGGCCGGGGTGGGCCAGGGCGCACAGGCCAATCCCTTGCAGTCTCCAGGATGGTCCTGCGGGACAACTCTGGGCCTATTGCAGGCTGGATCGGGTCTGCAGGCCGCATGTTTGAATAGGGCTCAATTGGATTTGAGCCTAGACCTGACAGAACCTGATGGAATTTTACAACCCAGTGCTACCTTATGATCTTTGGATTTTTATTCTTGTTCTTATTGGTAAGCCAATTTACCAGCCGCTGTACATTGTAAATTTATTTATTTATTTATTTTTCATATTTATAACCCGCTCCCATCTCACCACAAAGGGACTCGGGGCGGCGAACATAGAATTAAATCAATATATACAAAATACAGAGATATTAGGTACCTGTGTTATAACCATTTTAAATCCCCATTTACAACTGGCAGTATTGGGGTTACGCAAGGCCGGCTAGTTGGAAGAGGTGAGTCTTAAGACATTTGCGAAAGAGGCGGAGGTCAGGAATGGTGCGGATTTCAGGAGGTAGGTCGTTCCACAGGGTTGGTCCTGCCACAGAGAAGGCTCTCCCCCTGGGTGCTGTCAGTCGACATTGCCCGATCGACGGCACCCTGAGGAGACCCTCTCTGTGGGAGCGTGTCGGTCCCAGGGATGTATGGGGCATGAGGCGGTCTTGCATATAGCTAGGTCCCGAGCCATGGAGCGCTTTGAAGATGGTCGTTAGGACCTTGAAGCGCACCCGAAAGACCACAGGAAGCCAGTGGAGCTCGCGTAGGACAGGTGTTATATGGGAGTGTTTGGGCACTCCCGTAATTATCCGTGCGGCCGCATTCTGGACTAACTGTAGTCCTCAGGTGCACCTCAAGGGAAGCCCCATGTAGAGAGCATTGCAGTAGTCAAGTCGAGATGTGACGAGTGCTTGGGTGACTGTGCGTAAGGCTCCCCGGTCCAGTAAGGGACACAATTGGCGCATCAGGCGTACCTGATGAAACGCCCCCCTGGCCACGGCCTCCACATGGTCATCCATGGTCAGCCGAGAGTCCAGGAGGACACCCAAATTGCGTGCTCTCTCCACGGGGGCTGGTGTTTCGCCCCCAATGGCCAGAGTTGGAATAATCTGGCTGAAACGGGGTGCCGGAAGCCACAGCCACTCAGTCTTGGACGGGTTGAGCTTGAGTTTGTTACTACCCATCCAGAAATTGGTTCACTCTACATTTTCAGTCCTGCACATTTAGAATTGTAAGATTTAAAAGTTGAGAAGTGTGTTTGCATTTCTCTGTTTTTTTCCCTAGTAAAGTTTGCTCTTTCTTGCCCTCTTGAGAGATTGGGAGTGGGAGAAAAGCTGATATCTCTACTTTTCACTTCTCAATACAATGTGATAGCAACTGTTTCATTATTTTCTTTTTATCCTCCAAATAATCAGAAAGAGGCTGATTAACAGAGAAGACACTAGAGGGTGTCCCTTTGGAAGATGGGTGATAAAATGCCTGCCAAGCTGCTACTTCTAAAAAAGAGGCAGAGCCACACTACTAAGAATCCCACAAGGAAGTTAATTTGTATTCTCTTATTTTCATGGGTTTAAAAAAAAAAGTTTATTCCAGACAAGTTTAATTTGGATCCCAGGAGGATGCCATTAATAACTTAAACAGTGTTATTTATTAGAGCAACTAACACAACTTACGAAAAAGTGGAGTAAACAACCACACATCCACATCCACACAAATACTTCATAATTCTAGCATCTGGCAAAGCAACAAAGGCACACATCTGCAATATATTTAAGTGTTCTGGAGATTAGTGCCTGCACGAAGAATGAGCAGTGATAATATGCCTGCAGCTTGTTTAATGTTGGCAAATCCCTCCTTTTTCTAATCTCCATTTAGCTGTGTTTTATTCTTCACTGTGAAAAGACAAAAGCTCTATTTGTGTTATTAGTGCCAAGCTGAAATGTCCCTCCTTTATAGCTAGTTCACCTGTGAAAGGGAGCCTGACAATTATTCAAAAAGACACAGAAAGTTTGGCAGAATGCTGTTCCTCTATCTGCTCACACAAACATTTCTACCTGCCACAGAGCTTTCAGGTGGTAGTAACAATCCATGGTACTTGCATTCATGTGCAGGATTGACTGTTGCTACTGTAACATTATTATTAAAAAGTGCCTTCTTTGAAGAAGAGATATGGGCTAATGTCATTAAGCACAAGTAAAGATAGTTGAAAGCGCAGTTTTTGCTATTTTGATTTAAAAAGTATTCTGAATTAACTTCTGTGATGTCATCATACAGCCACAATTAATTTGGTATAATACTTTGCTGACTTATTAGTGATGCTGTAATTTTAGCGTGTCTTTATCACAAAGGTTTTTCAGATTTGGCCTAATTCTTTATTAGTTATCTTTAAATATTTAGTGTAGGCTAAATATGTTGCCTCAGGTGTCCTTTTGTTTGTTTTTTTCTGCTTTATTGTTGCAAACCTATTTTAAAATTGAGTCTTATGACTAACAATAATGAATTTCAGTGGTAGTGTTTCAGATATATACATTCACCATTTACCATACTTATTTTTTGATGCAATGTCTTTAATGTTTTGTACAGTCCTTAATAGCCCATGTGGCATCTTATTTTAAAATAACTGAGCAGGTTTAGTACTTACTTGGGAGACTATCAGGTAAAATAGACTGGAAGTCAAAAGGCAGCACAGAAATAGTATCTGCAGTCACCTGGAGATAGTATATACTTAAGAAACTTGACTTTCCCTTATTCCATAATCATTCATAATAATAATAATAATAATAATAATAATAATAATAATAATAATAATAATAATAATAATAATAATAATAATAATAATAATAATAATAATAATAATAATAATAATAATAATAATAATAACCTTTATTGTCATTGTAATAATAAAATTACAATGAAATTGGTTTGAGCGCCAGGTGGAATACAGAAAGCAGTGACAGCCACAATAGGAATCTCTCCAGGCAAATGAAAAGGCCGACAAATGACAGTTGAAATAAAATGGCCGACAAATGACCGTTGAAAAGGATCAATTGTACTTTGTCTTTTATTATCCATTTCTTCAAATCTGTTTGGCATTTTAGGAGTTGGTGGAAGAGGAGCACGTCTCTTTTTCTTTTTTGTTTCTTGTTGCAATGAACTTTGAGGAATCGCACTTGGCATTTTTTCTTCTCTTTCAGCTTTCCCAATAGAAAAGGATGGAATAACTGGTAGGGGTGGTGCTCTCCGCTTCTTCATTTCAATTCTTGCAGTTGCCCTTGTATATTCCCAAGAGATAATGATGGTGCCACCGTTACAGAACATAAACTTCGTGAAGAATCTGCGATCATTGTTTCATCAAGGCTTTGTTTATGATACAACCTAGGTTTTAAAAATTCTCCACTACCCAGATCTAGGCGTCATCTTGAGGTTTTCTCTGCCTGAAATTTGTTTTTCTTACTTGTCCTAAAAAAATCCGAGTAATCCTTTCTTTCTTTAACTGATGTGTCACAACCAGTTGATATGTTTGTTTCTCAATAATTCACAGTAGGTTCAAGCGAGTTTTTGATGGAAAAGTCTGCTGTGACACCAGGAGCTCAAAGCCGCTGCGCCTAAGCGCGCCGCCATCTTGGATTCATGAAAGGAAGAGTAATATACCTCTTCTAAAAATTTTGTACATTCTGTGAAAGACATTCTTATTGAAATAGAAGTATAGGTGGAATTCAGTAATATATTGCTTTTAATCAGCAGAACAAGATAAAGGCAGCTCTCCCTCCCCATTACTCAAATCCTGTTCTAAAAAAATTTCCAACCTCTTTGGTAGGATTTTAATCGTCGGCTGGATAGTGATTGTAGAGGGAAAAAGCATCCCATTAAAAATAGTTTTTATTTAATGGCTGCTTCTGTTAGCAACTTTACCATTTAACAACTGTTTGCAGTTATGACAATGATGGAAAAGTAATCTTATGAACAATCCTAGCATTTACAACCTTCGCAGGTCTCCGAAGCAAAGGAAATCAGAAGATCATAAGCACAACTGTCTTTTACTTAACTGTTTCACTTAATGACCAACTTGCCAGTCCCAAATGTGGTCACTAAATGACAACTACTTTTATAGCTGTAGTTAGACAGAATCCAACACTGATCCGTAGCTGGAAGCCATCTAAAATACTCTATACTTGTTTTTTCTTCTGTTACAATGTAGTGAACTCTGACAAAATTAGGTCTGATATCATGACCAAAACTTCAGCTTTTTGCTGCCTCACGTCCCTCACTTATGTTGATTATGCTTCCCACACCTAAGACAATTTTTTAATTACATATAAGCTACCAGCATGCCCACCTTGTACTACTATCTCTTGTTTGAGAAAAAAATGGAAGCTGTAGCCTGACCTGGTGATCTCCTCATTGGGGAAAGTTGCTATAATTTATTATCCCTTGTGACAGTGGTTTTCAGCCTGTGATTTGCGGACCCCTGGGGGGAACACATGTTGTCACAGGGGGTCCCTGAAGACTTGAAGAAATGTTAGGATTTAAATATTAAGTCTTGGGGCTCCTTGGCCACAAAATGTATTTAAAGGGATCAGTGGTGAAGAAAAGGTTGAGAATCATTGCCTTATGATATTGTAAGATATGGCTGGTGGGAATTGCATATAGTTGTGATTGATATAAGGGATATGAGAGTTCAAGAGTTCTACAAGATTTATTCGGGTCCCAAACACTTACAATATGTTTGAAATAGAAATCATTGTCTAAAACCAAACTAGAAATAGCGGAGATATGGTTCTTGTCAGTTTGAAATAAATCCTACATCAGCTCTTCTTGCTACTAAAGTGCTACTGAGTGGCAAGCAAGGAATGGCCATAAATTTGCAGTTTAAGTATTAAGAAGACATTGGACTTGGCACTTACTGAGATAATTGCAGTGGCTTGTTTGGTCTGTAAGGCTCCTTTCTGTTTCATTAGAACAGGTAATAAAATAACTTTTTGGTTCACTTGAAAGCTACTTGATGGCAAGTAGTCAGTCAATAGACTAAAATCACAAATAATATTATGCATCAAACCTCAGTGAAAGGCAGAATACTTCAACAGGCTAAAGAAATTCACAGTAAATTACCAGCTATAAAAACAGTACAAAAGAAAGGTTTTGGTTCTTATTTTCTGAACAGTTAATTAAGATTGAATCAATTTGCATTTTTAAATCAAGTGGAAAAGAGAAAATTAGCTTATAAGTTCACAATTTTAAATGGACCATCTTCTCAAAGGTCATCTCCAGAATAATTGCTGGGGTGTGACCAGACAGCTTCAAATTGTCTTTGGCAGACTGTGTAAACAGAGATTGTAAAGGAATATAAGCTAGGTTCTAGGAAATGAGCCCACTGAGACTAAAAACAGGGAGAGTAAATGGGAATTGCGAGTCAACTTCAACAGGCAAGTTTAAGAGAATAGTACAAATGTAGAATTGAAAGTGACCAGAAGGATCACCTTAAACCAGCCTCCTGAAGTTTGTACACAGGACAATTAAAATATTCACAAGAAATGGCTGATCAACCTCTTTTAAAAGCCCTGCAGAATTGGGAAATCCACAATCTCCTTAAGCAGACTGCCTATTGTGGCACAAATCTTTGACTGTCAAGACATTTTTGGCTTATAATTCAACAAAAGTTTGATAATTGCTGCTTATACCCAGTATTTCTGGTTCTACTTGCTGTGGACTCTTGAAAACATGAATTGGAGTTGGAAACAAGACAAAATAAAAGCTGGCTGCTCTTGATTGCTTAAAGAAGAAAAGGAACGGAACCTGTGGTCACACTTGAAAGGCAGTATGTTTGGGTTTCCACCTGAGAACATCCTGGCATATATAAACAACAATTATACGATTGTAACACTCATCCAAAAAAGCAGCAAGCAACCATACTTTAACTGAAAGATTAGATCACAGAAGAAGAGCATCACAAGAAACCAACAGTGAAAAGAACCGTAAGGCATAGAAGCAAGCCCAGTGAACAAGGATAACACAGTAATGGATACAAGAGATGTAGAAGATATTCTGCCATGTAGGAACCCAGAAACAGATAAAAATACTATGATGTCACATGAATATGTCTTAAATACTCTGTCCTTTAGTACTTATTCTTTTAATATTTGGTTCAAACTAAAGTCTCAAAATCTTTAACACACAGCTTTTGCCATTCTCCAAACACTCTTGTACTAATTGGGATGAGGTGCTGTTTCAGTGTGGTTGCTCCTTTTCTAATTGCTGCCAAGCTCCAGGCAAGGTTCCAAGCTCCAGGCAGGAGTCTTACCAGGAAAGGCTGCTCAGCATAGCTTAAGGTCCCAGCAGGTGAATGCTTGCCTCTTGCCAATATATAGACATCACCTCCACTTCCTTGACTCTAGGCTGTGTGCTTTTACCTTTCCTGCTACGCACACCCCTCTCTCCGCTCTGTCTTAGCATTTGCTTTGGTAATCTCAAAAGGCTGGGTGGTGTAAAGCTTCCTCTGGAGGTCTACACATCCTTGGAAACACATGCACAAGTGCATGTTTGAATGGATGAGGGAAGTGCAGGGAACATGTTTCTGCCTGGTAGTAGCTGCTTTTCCAAAGCATAGGCAGCAATCCCAACCCCACTCCATCCCACTCCTAAGCCTTTGGAGGAAAAAGGAAAAAAAATACACTGCAGAATAGGAGACAAATTAGTGAATCCATAAATGGCAGAAAGGATGGAATTGTTCCTTGCAAAATGGGTAGGCAAATAGGTATGGGAGATGGTGGCTCACTAACACAAAACAATTGTGTTCAAAATGAACCCAGAGGCTTAATATATATTCTCAGGTAGGAGCAAAGTTTATACAGTAGTTTAATGCAGTGGTCAAGGCATCAAGCTAGAAACCAGGAGACCAAGGTATGAAACCAATTGGGTGACCTTGGGCCACTGTCTCTTTCAGCCCCAGGAAGGAGCAATGGTGAAACATTTCTGAAAATCTTGCCAAGAAAACTGCAGAGATATGTCCAGTCAGTTGCAAGAACTCAGCACTGACTTTTGACTTTGGCCAATAACTACTCTGTATTAGCATTGTAATCTCCTGGCTAATATAACATTGCTTATACAAAACAAATAAGCATTTACTGGAAAGCATTAAAAAAGGACCAAGGATCAAGGATGTCTGAACCGCTCCCAACACATGCCAAAGCCACTGATGATTTTTCAAATGTGCAGCATTAAGGGGAAAAAAATGTTTCACAGTGCAAGGGAACACGAACAAAGCATCTCTTATCAGATTGCTAAAACAGCCATGTCTCTTCAGAAGCGAATGTGCTCTGAAAGCTGTTCCCAGATGGTTTGTCTTTACTTTGTAAAGAGAGAAAAAGAAAGATACATGGTCCATGGACCAGCAGCCTGCCATCAATACAAAAGAAGGTGATTCGTCTCTCTGGTGAAGTGATTCTTTTGGTCAAAGAGGATACTGGAAGTTTTGCTTTGTTCCTCCACCCCCTACCCCAAGATAATTGTTAGCATTTTAAAGAAAAAGGAAACAGAGAAGCACAGGTAGATTCTTACAGTGTAAGCTGCCAGGAAAGATTACTAAAGCATATAAAAAGATCTTGAGTAAAATATAAAAATTACCACTAGTTGGAAAAATATAGCGTAGCGTGCAAAGTTTAATAAGTTCTACATATATGCACTAGAAGTGTAATCATAAAAGACAAGGGAGAGAGCTAATTTAATAGTTAAAAATACCAGACTAAAAAAATGGAATACAGTGGTTTCTAGTGCTGCTTTAGTTACAAAGTCAAATGGGTGACTTTGGGCCAGTCCATTCTCTCAACCCTAGGAAGAAGACGATGGCAAACCACTTGTGAAATGTTTATTTGTTTATTGTTGGCAAGAGAACTGTGTGGATTTACCTAGGTAGTCGCCAAGACTGACTTGAAGGTGAGATGAAAATAGATAGAAATGATATGTGAAGGTTAAAAGGATTGGAAAGAATAAACTGTAAAAATTGGCAGCCGTGTTCAACTAGGATATGCTTAGGATGGAGTTTTCACCATAGAAATATCTGAGCTTTGATTAAGGAGATCTGATCAAAGTTCTATGCTTCACTGTAAACAGAAAATGAAAACAATACCCTGCAACACTAGTTCCAGTAGTCCTTGTAAAGTTTGGCCTGACCTAATACTTTGAAGGACTGACAATAACACAATGAGATGTATTAGGGGCAGATATAGTTCTTCACTCAAGAAACCTAAATATACAAACATCAGATAAACAATAGCTAGCATGACATTTAAAAAATCCTGCAATTACAGTTGTTTCCAAATTGAATATGCACAAAGTAACAAAAAGACATGCAATTCTAAATTGCATGAACAGAAGCATAGTTCCCAAATCTCCGGTTGTAAGAGTTCCAATATATTCTGCGCTTCTCAGACTCAACCTTAGTTATGATGTCTAGTTATGGGCTCTACACTTTAAGGATTCAGTGAAACTTAAACCAGGTTGGAAGAAATTGAGTTTATCTACCATTGGGGGGGAAAAAGAAAACTGAAAGGCCATATGCTGACACTAGTTAAATACGTATGCAAATAGGTATACTGTTCTGTATCATCTCAGAATACAAGACAGAAAAAAATGGACCCTCATTACATGATTGCAATTTCTATTATTGAAAAGACCTCCCAGTCGTAAGAGCCATTTGACAGTAGGATCCATTATACACCAAGATGACAGTCTGCCTTTTATTAGTACATGAGTATATTCATGTAGAGGCTAAGCAGACATTTGATCTAGAGCAGGGGTCCCCAATCCCCGGGCCGCGGACCGGTGCCGGTCCGTGGCTGGATGGGAGCCGGGCCGCAGGGCTAGAGAGGAGGAGGAGGGAGGAGGAGGCAGCCCCCTGAGCACAGCGCGCGGGAGAACGCAGGCGCGGCTGTTCGCGCCGTTGGAGTGTGCCTCTTCCTCCACCCTCGTCGACGGAAGGATTCCTGGACGCCGCCGGACCGGCCACCGATTCCCTCCCCTGCTGGCATGCCGGCCACTCATTTTCTTCCAGGGACTGCGGAGGCTCTGCGGGCTGGGGAGGGAACTGGCGGGTTGCTCCGGCGGCGCACAGGAGTCCCTCCGTCGACGAGGGTGGAGGAAGAGCCCCCACCATCCTCCTGCGTTCTCCCGTGCCCGTTCTCCCCAATGGGCTGCCCCCCTCCCTCCTCCTCCTCTCCAGCCCGGCACCTATCCAGCCACGGAGCCTGAACGAGCGAACGAGCGACCAAGCGTGGCAGGCGGGATGAGGAGGCTGGGGGCGGGGGGACAGGACGACGACAGACACACATAGAGAGACAGAGGGAGGGAGGGAGAGAAAGATAGACAGAGACACAGAAGGAGTGATTGAATGAATGCAAGACAGACAGACACACGCACACACACACAAACACAGAGTGACAGAAATGGGCGGATGAAGGAGAGACACAAAGAGAGAAAGAAAGAAAAAAGTGGGAGAGAGAAAGACAGACAGAGAGAAAGAGACAGAAAGGAAAGAAAGAGACAGGAAAAGATACAGAAAGAGGGAAAGAGAAAGAAATAGAGAGAAAGGGAAAGAGAGAAAGAAAGAAATAGCGAGAGAGAGAAAAGAGAGACAGAGACAAAGTAAGAGAAAGAAAGAGAGAGAGAGAAAGAAAGAAAGAACTTATGACCACAGTTGAGGCCAAAAGTTTGGATGCTAACCAAGATCATTGTTAAGTGAGTTTCACATTTTCAAAGTTGGCCACGCCCACCCAGTCACATGACTGCTGAGCCCCTCAGCCGGTCCGCAGAATTTTCTTTAAAATGAAACCGGTCCCTGGTGAAAAAAAGGTTGGGGACCCCTGATCTAGAGAATCAGATGTTCGGATTTGTTTAATTCGAATTTCTATACTCAGCAGGACAGTCAAGTTTAATAATCTATCTGAATATTTCTGATTCTGTCACTCTAGATAATTAGTTCTTCAGTCAAACACTTCACTTAGATGTTTCATTCAAATACATTTCTCAAATGAGACTATGCTGAGTATTCTTGAAATCCAGCCACAGTACAATATTTCTGACTAGCAGATTTCGTACTGGAATATTTTATCTGAATCCAAACTTTTACTGCAGAATGACTTAATGGAGTGCCTACATTGCCAGTTTTAAATATAATATGAATACCATTTTCCATCCAAACTGAAGTAGAAGCAGGAGATGATGTATATGAGTTGAATATTGCCAAACTTTCTCTCAAATACAGAATGTTAATAGACTTTAAAGAATATATAAACATGGAAGATTAAATTTGATTTATGGAAATAACCTCATCTAGCATCTTTTTGAGAAAGCCTTTTAAAAAAAACTATTTTAGTACTCCATTAAACCTGCTTACTGCTAACTTTGAAATCAATTTAATAAACTTAGATTAGAATGTCGATGTGTTTTGGTGTTACCTGATCACTTAGCTGATTCACTTCTCAGATTATTTTCTTAATTCAGTCTTCTTGGCTTGTTGCCCTCTAGCATATAACTGCAATTTACAGAATTCCTATAATAATAAAAGGACACCAGAATGAGAAAGTTTGCCTTGGTTATTTAAAAATCAATGCACCTTATTTAAAAATCAATGCATCTGCCACAAAGAAGAGGGAGTCAAACTATTCTCCAAGGCACCTGAGGGCAGGACAAGAAGCAATGGGTGGAAACTAATCAAGGAGAGAAGCAACTTAGAACTAAGGAGAAATTTCCTGACAGTTAGAAGAATTAACCTCTGGAACAGCTTGCCTCCAGAAGTTGTGAATGCCCCAACCCTGGAAGTCTTTAAGAAGATGTTGGATAGCCATTTGTCTGAAATGGTATAAGGTTCCTGCCCACGCAGGGGGTTGGACTAGAAGACCTACAAGGTCCCTTCCAACTCTGCTATTGTATTATTGTATTATTTCCCTGCTAAGGAAAAAAACAAACAAAATTAATCTTGGGAGAATGGAAACTGATGGCAGAGAGATCTTTCAAAGGGCAAGTGATACATTTATACCAAACTGTGGTGTATCGTGATGAAATATATTTCTTTATGGAAAGGAATGCTCTTTTGCACATACAGTAGCAGACATGTACTTCTACTCTCTCGTTTGTGAGAGGAAAGGAGAATGGTGATTATATTTAAATGTGCACATTCATATCTGTTATTCAACCCGTTCCAAAGGCAGTAGTATGAATTCTAACCTATATATCAAAAATAAATATTTAGGGGATGCAATAGGAGGGTTGATGGGAATTTGCAAGCATTCTGGTGTCTGTATCTGGCCCGTGCATTGGAAATCACATCGGTCTTGTGAAGAAAATATTGTTTGCTATAGAACAGGCATTAATTTGATTGCATCATTTTTTTTAAAAAGAATTGTCTCAGACTTTATACTAAAGTTAATAGGAACAGATTATATTTTCTTTTTAATGCCAGGAAACATTTTGGAATACTAAGGAAGACACTTTTCCTGCCTTACCATCCAGAAAAAAGTTAGCAGCGTACTAAGGTAGTACCGATAGAAGATTGTAAAATTTATTAAGCATTCTTTCCAAAATCTTGGGATTAAAGCATCTCAGTAGATTGCAGATATTTCAATTATTTTTTTTAATATACAATTCATTTAGTATCAATCTTCTTAAGGTATGCATCTTTGTGCCAACAGATGCCATTTTGCTGATTCCTAATTTACATAATAGTACTCAAAAGTTTGTGACAATTATGTAGTAACTTATATAATAGATTGGGAACCATTGATTCATGATGTAAAATAAGTATTTCTGCTTATAAAAGGATGCCATCCAAGTCTCTGCCTGTGTTGTGAATTAAACAGCTTTGCATTTGCTGGGGATGTCCATTAATGTTTCTTTTACGTTGCTAAATTATTTCAGTAAATTCTGCAATGTCTGCTAGAGTTTGGATTTGCTTTATGCCATTATATGCTATAGATGAATAAAGTATAAAAATGTTACTGTTGTTTTTTACTTTTAGCCAGCAAACCTAAACAAAAATGTTTGCTGTACTGGGAATACATGAATTTCTATTTTATATTTTTAAGTAAAAATTGGGATTAGAATGGAATTAAAGCAGGTTCCCTATATATGAGTAACTAAAACAGCAAACATCAATATGATGTGCTGCTAATAATATTTAACATTAAAATATATCTATAATATAACAGGCATTTAATTTACCATTAAATGAGGTGCATTAATCTTTGGTTACAGTATATTTCCTGTTAGTTTCCTTGCCAAATCCAAATTATAATCCTGCTTACATTTCCCACCAGATGATGAAACATGCCTGGGATAATTACAAACATTATGCCTGGGGATTAAATGAATTGAAACCTGTATCAAAACAAGGACACTCAAGCAATTTATTTGGTAAGTAATATGTGCTTTCTATTTAATGACATCATCTGATTTCCTATTCTGAAATTAAAGATTACATTAGAAGCAAGCAGTGTTTTTGACTAGCTGCAGTGACATGTTATTGAAAAGGTCTGTCTCTTTATCAAAGTTTAATTCTCTGGTTATATCATGTCTACTGTTAAGAAAATTAGCAGCACTTGCAGATAGGGTGAGAGCCAATGCTGCTTCATATTCCAAAATTGGCAGAAGAATCTCTGACTTGCTACAGCTTTCCTCTTACATATTTTGTTACAAGTTTTAATATATTCCCTATGCACAAATCAGTAAGATAATGCAAACAAAGGAATTCATAGAGACTGTGAGATCCTGATAAGTTTAGTGGTCAAGAGGTTGAACTCTTAACCGCATTCAAGGACAGGACTACATGCAATGATCCATGCTATTTGTTAAGATATAGGCACTTAACAAAAGTCTTGAGTGTAAAAAGGAATAATTTTTTGCAATGCATGTTTGGGATCAGCTAAATATCAGTCTTAGCTGAGCTCCATCTGAGAGACTTAATCACTTCAGTGGTGGAAGAAATTATATGTTCAAATCATACATTAAAAAACCATTTGCCAGGAAATGTGCTGTCCCGGTGTTTGGAGGCCGTATGGGTCTGGATGGGTAGTAACAAACTCAAACTCAACCCGTCCAAGACCGAGTGGCTGTGGTTTCCGGCACCCTGGTTCAGCCAGATAAGTCCAACACTGGCCATTGGGGGTGAACAACTGGCCCCCGTGGAGAGGGCGCGCAACTTGGGCGTCCTCCTGGATTTCCGGCTGTCCATGGAGGACCATGTGGCGGCCGTGGCCAGGGAGGCGTTCTATCAGGTACGCCTGATACGCCAGTTGCGCCCCTTACTGGACCGGGGGGCCCTTCGCACAGTCACTCAAGCGCTTGTGACATCCCGGCTGGATTACTGTAACGCTCTCTACATGGGGCTCCCCTTGAGGTGCACTCGAAGGCTACAGTTAGTGCAGAATGTGGCCGCGCGGGTGGTTATGGGTGCCTCAAGGCAAGCCCACGTAACACCTCTCCTGCGCGAGCTGCACTGGCTGTCTGTGGCCTTTCGAGTGCGCTTCAAGGTGTTGACCACCATCTTTAAATCGCTCCATGGCTCGGGGCCTAGCTATATACGAGACCGCCTTCTGCCCCATACATCCCTTCGTCCGGTCCACTCCCACAGAGTGGGTCTTCTCCGGGTGCCATCAGCTGGGCAATGCCGGTTGGCGACACCCAGGGGAAGGGCCTTCTGGAACGACCTACCCCCCGACCTTCGCGCTACCTCAGACCTCCACCTCTTCCGCCAACGTCTTAAGACGCATTTATTCCAACAAGCCGGCCTAGGATAGCCCCCCGTTTCTGACTTTTAGACATAAATTATAATTTGGTAGGGTTTTTAATATGGGTTTTAGCACGGGTAAATAATTTAATATATTTTAATGATGTTATATTGTATTTATTGTGGTTTTAAATAATGCCTGTGCGCCGCTCTGGGTCCTAACAAGGAGAAGGGCGGGGTATAAATTCGATAAAATAAAATAAAAATGTTACCATGTACTACACACTTGAACAAAATATATGTAGAAATACACAAAATGTCAAAATGGTGCTGGATGAAGGGCTTTCCTAGTTTCTGTTGGGTATCCTGGGTTATAGACTATGTGAACTGGGAAGCTTCTACAATATTGCTTCTTTGCAATAGTAAATCCTGGTGCAAACCACAATTTTCATCGAAGATTTCATTCTCCCTCTGCTCATATGTTCAGTTCCATGGGCTAAATGAACAAACTATGGAAGCAGTACCTTGGGAGCCACCGAGTATCCATCGGAGGAAGCTCATTGACTGAGAGTATTAATAAGTATCTATGAGAGCTCCAAGCATGTTTTTTTGATTTGGAGTTCTCAAGAGACATCTGGGACGGCCTCTGCCGAGCTTGGGAAGCATTTATGTAACTTTGGGAGGGACTGCGTATTTGGCAGAGACATCTGCCAATGCATTTCTAATAACATCAGAAATACTCTGATGATACAGAGAGTGGCAGAGGAGAAGAGCAAGGCCTCTAGGAGACTTTTCACCAAGGAGACGGGCTTAATGGGCGAACCAGAATTAGTTAGAAACGTCTCAGTTTCCATAAAGCTCAAATTATGCGTAACTGCAAAGACATATCAAGAATCTACATAAATATTAGCAGATTTCCCTTCGGCTAATTTAAAAGCACATGTTAGCACATCTAGCTACTTGAGTCTGGCATTTAAGCAAGAGAGAAGAAATAGCATGTGATAACAAAGAGCTGATGGCCCAAGGCAGAGATCTACAGACTAAAGAGCAGCAGCTACTGTGCCCAATCATGGAGGAAAAGCAAAAGCAATGAGATTTTGTTGTAGCAGGCCAGTAGTCTGTTTTGTTCCCTGTGCTACAGTGTTGATAGATTGAGCAAAGGTATAGAGTTCATAGCCAAAGAAGACAAGTTAGAGCAGTCAGAAATTTCTACAGCAAAAATTGAAACGAACACAAATGTTAAAGCCGAAAAGAGGATTTTGATAATTTAGGCAATAAAAGGGAGTAGCAGACGTTTTCAGAGGAGTTAACTCTGCTAAGTTCAAAATCCACTGGCAACAGTAGCCCATTCTCTCAAAAGTGTACACCTCTGCCACAGAAGCATGCAAGAGAAATTTAACATGGAATCAAAATGGGAAAGAAAGTCTACCTTGGGAAAAAGCATGACCTAGATAAGGCACATAGGTTTTTCAGAACTGCAGCTTGGTGTTAGAGACCTTGTGTCCTTTCTCAGCTGTAACAGACTATCTGTGTCAGTCTAGCTAGTTTCCAGAAGAAAGAAAGCCATAAGGAGATCATCAACATACTGAATTAGAGCAGAACAAGAGCAAACCAATTATACAGGTACTGTACATACAAAACAAAGCTGATTATTAGGGTGTATAGGAATGAAAAATAAAAGTTTACAAAGACTCATGACTGAAAAGTTAGGAGCATATAGAAAAATGCTGACCAGAACAGTGTGGGGGTTTGGAATCACAGGAAAGGTGGTGATCATAAGTCTATTTGTCATTCTTAGATGCTACACAAAGTGCCATTTATTACTCTACCGCCATTTTTGAATGAGGAATATTAAAGTGTTGCTTCTAGTGATTACAATTATACCCTGCTTCAAGAATACTTCAGTTACTGGTTTAATTCCTTCCTTAGCTTCTGGGTTTAAGGGATATTGCATTTTCCTGGTTAATGGTTTTTTTTTTTAGTCAACTGCAATTTGAGGTTTAACAGACAGAACTGAAAGTATACATTCCATTTCATTATTAGAATGTTTTGTCCACAAAATATAGTAACTTGCTTCAACTTGTAGTCATCTAAAATGTAAGGCTGGCTTACTTTCGGAAGAGGCATTGCAAATAGAACTATTGTTGCTTCTTCATGCTGGGAAAGTATATCTAAACAAATTCCATTTGGTATGTAATATGTAATGGCTGTTAATTTGCATAGCCAGACCCAATTCTGAGGCCATTTGCTATGGAGAAATATTGAGAAATCTGATATCATGAGAGTAGAATAAAGAGCAGGAGTATCTAGAAGGCAAGGAATAGTTTTTCCTCCTATGGTGCAATCAGCAAATGGTTCAGAGACAGAAAGAGATCAAAAAAGGTGAGATGCTATTACTTTCACCTGCAAACATCCTTATTGCTATTTTAGGACAATTTGTTTCCAAAGCCCAGGATTTCCATGAGAGTAATGTGATCCTGAGGGGGGTTTGACCCTGAAAGGATAAGTTGAAGACTTGTTCCAGATTTTGTTGCCTGTTGCTATATTTAGAGGCGTCCTTCCTTTTCCTTGTCTATGAGTTTCGAAAGAGGGTAAGCTGCAGCCAGGGTGGATTTGATTTAAATCAAGTTGATTTAAATCACGATTTAAATCATGATTTAAATCACTAGTAAAAAAGCTTGATTTAAATCATAGTTTTCTACATGAAGACTAAATCTTGCTGGTATAACTTATAATATGCAAGTAGATGAAGATTTTTAGAATAACAACTTTTCATATTAATTTTTTTATCCCCAGTTTAATAGGTTAATCATTCATATTTGGACAACTTTTCTGTTGTACTTAGGAAGGAGAAAAATAATCATTACCTTAATAATAACAATTTAAATAGATTTATTCAACTGAAACAATAACATTACAGCATATGTTATTTGCTTAAACAAACATCCATGTTTGTTAACTAATTTGGCTAAACAAAATATATATATTATAAGAAACTTAGACTTTCATTTTGTAGTACTGCTTGTCTGCTTGCCCCTTCCTCCTCACACTTAGTTTCAATTTCTTCTTGTGCAGATCTATTCCACTCCAAACAATCAGAAAAATATTGTTTCTATTCTATTCACTGAACTTCTTGAAACGTAGCACCGAAGGGGTTGATTCTGTATTCATAGGTTTGTAGAAGTTAGGATTAAGGTCTTTTTTTTTCAACTCTGTTCATGTTTATAACATTTTTGCTATGAAAAAGAGGCACATGATCTCTGCTGAGTCAAATTCAGTTTTGAGAACTGCAAAAGTAAACCAAGCATCTGTGATAATATCTTGTAGGCAGAGAAACTGCCCAATAATCTTACAAAAACCTCTGGAAGAGCATGACATTGTGAATGGATTAATGGAATTTATTTACCAAAAAAATTAAACATATACAGCCTTATTCTACATAATTAAAAAACTAATCTTTATTTCATGATGGAATAACCTTTGGATGGTAATATATTTTCCTCAAAAAGCATTTTATATAAAAAAAAATCCAATTTAAATCAAAAAAATCCAATTTAATTCAAAAAAATCCAATTTAAAATTTAAAAATCTGATTTTTTTTATTTATTTTTTAAAAAATCATTGATTTTTATCCACCCTAGCTGCAGCTGACTCAATTGAAGAGCCATAAGCAGCTTTTCCTTTCCTTACCTAGAAACTTTTGAGTTTGAGTGGTTGTTGTAATAATCTCATTAATGTTTTCTCCTTCCAGCCCAGTAAGATAGATTTTAAATGCCACCTCTACAAAAGGGTTAGTAAAATGTGGGCAAATTGCCTTAAGTCAGAAAGGCCAGAGTGCTGCTGGATCATAGTTCTTAAGCAATCCAGGTATTCAGCTGAGTCTTCCCCTTTTTCCTGCCCATGCATTGTATTTTGTGCCAATCTTTATTAGGGGTCAAAATATAAAGTGTTTTTTCCTCTGTTCAGGAGGGAACCTTTGGGAGAGGAAGGTGTTCCATAAGGCAAGCACCCCAGCAGAAAAGGCCCACTTCTTGCGATTCGCCAAATGAGCCCTCAGTTTGCAAGTGGCACACAACATGGAGCCATACAAAGGCCTTCCAAGGCATACCTGCTTTTTGAGCAGGAGTCATGAGTCCAGAAGGACTTCCAGATTGCTTACGGGGTCTGTCTGGGACAGTGCAACCTTCACCCCAAAACCAAAGATGGTATAAGCATAACTGGCAGGTCCCAAAACCTCACTCCTACATGAGCTCACTCAGCAGCTTCATGCAGATATTGAATAGGAGTGGAGAGAGCAGAGCACTGAACTCTTCATGTATATTTTAATTCTGTAATAATAATAATAATAATCTTTATTGTCATTGTAAAAATTACAATGAAATTGGTTACTGGGAAGAGCATATTTCTCTTCACCATCCTATATCCCCCATCCCTCTTACAGTATTTTGGTACATGTTTTATGTATTTCTTGTGCATTTAGTCTGCGAAGATTATTGTACATCTGAGAAGATTTCTGTGTGAAGTATAATTCTAAAAATTGGTTTCATTGGTTCGTATATAAAGACCATTAGCAAAAGGTTTTTTTACCGTGGTGTAGTTCATTTCTAATGCAAACGCATTAATTATTGTGCTCCATAGATGACATTATGAGTCAGTATTATATGAAAATCAAGCTGTTTTATTTTTATCTGATTACAAATATCTTTATACCTTATATTAATTTGTAATAATTTTGTATATAATTTCTAATATATATATATAATACTTCTAAAATTAGAATTCATAAATGTATGCTTTATGTTTGTAATTTCCTAATGAATGATAATTTCAGGTAGCAATACTTTTTAATTTGAGGTAAATTTTTAAAATAAGAAAATATTATGGACAGCAACATAATCGGACTCTTATATTGTAGATTTTAAAAACTGTAGCCATTTATCTTCATTTCTTAGTAGCATTCTAACTTTTATATCTCTTTATTTGTTTCTTCATCCAGTTAAAAAAAAACGTAATGTTGTGTGTTGCCCATTTTTGGAAATAACTACTTTTCTGCAAGAAGGTATTAAAGTTTGCTCTTTCAATCCAACATTTGTGAAGAACATAAATATCAAGAAAACATTTACACTTGACTCACAGATTAAGAAAAGTATAATAATAAAATAGTAATAACAATGATAAATCTAAATTGTCTGCTGTCAAAATTAGGAGCTCTAGTTTTCTAATGTGATGTTGATGCTGTGTTTGCCATACTGTAAGTTTCCTCACTTTTATTTCACTTTATTAGTTTTGGGTGTAGAAGGAAACTGGAGGAAACTGTGGTAATTGTATTATCTTCTCTAAAGTATATCTTTGTCTAGCTGCATTTTTTAGCAGAAGCCTGTATTTCAGACAACTAATTACAGATTTCATTTCACTTCCATAATTTGCTAGGATTAGCTGGAATATATGTCATTTTTAATTGTTTTGGTCTTCAATAAGTCAGACCTCTTTCCTGTCTAATATTGTCTATATTGTCTTTCAGTCACATCATAAACTATAGCACTGAAGCTGATTGTTTATCTATGATTAGTTGAAACCAAATTGTTTTAAAGTTTGAAATGATAAATCACAAGTCTAAATCACAAGTTAGACGTATAGTTCAACTATATAACAAAGAATTTAGATTTTTTAATATCACTTTTCTTTTTAATAAACTCCAAACAGCAAAGATAGCTAATACTCCTTCCTCCTTCTATTTTCCCTACAAAAAACAACCCTGTTGGGCTGAGAGAGTGATTAGTCACTCAGCCAGTTTTCATGCTTAAAGTTTTCATGCTTCACAGTCTCTTGGTCTCTAACCTGGTGCTTCCATCAGTAGACCAATGGTACAATATTATTCAAGGGAAAAGAATATCACTGAATGAGAGTCATATGTTTCAGGGTTTTTTTTTGTTTTGTTTTATCTTTTAACAATAGCCCCTGAATTTAAAGTATTTCTTATACAACTGTGTACTGTAATACTATATGACAAAAGATGGGGATCTGAACCTTTGCAAGCTTAGTGTTTCAAATATGTAATGTCTAAGGCAGGGGTGGGCAAACTTTGCAACTTTAAGTCTGAAGGACTTCAGCTCCCAGACTTCTCCAGCCAGCTTTGCTGACTGGAGAATTCTGGGAGCTGAAATCCTAAGGCTTCATAGAGTTCTCCTATTACCAGCCATATTGTCATTAATCCTTGCCCCTGCTGGAACTATTAAATATCATAATTACTGTAAATTAATTTTAGTGGATGACTGTTTTGATTAGCCATTCAGAACTGCTACTTTCCCTCTTACTTTAGAACTACAGTCTGAAATGCCAAGGTTGAAAATTAAATGTCAGACTCTTTTCTGTCAGGCCTTCCATAAAATGACCTTCGTACATGTTCTTCATTTTTGGCAACACAATGAGCAAACAAAACAAATAAGGTTCAATACCGCAGAAAAGCAGATGCCGTACCATATTCTTGCAACTCAAAGCTTATCCTTGTGTAATTGGAGGAATATATTTGCCTGAGCGTACCATATGAAATAGTACCAGATCACTTGTTGTACTTAGTAGTAAATGTTAGATTATTTTCTATTATTTACTATTAATTTCAGTATCTCTCTCACTTTCTGGCTTTATAGAAAGAGCCTGCTCATACTAGTTAGGAGCAAATGTTAGGAAAATAAGTGTTTCCAAATTTGCCAGCTTTTAATTTTATAAAGAAACATTTTTAGATCAAAATTGCCACAGCCCCATTGGAGAAGTGCCAACATTAATCACAGAATCATAGCATTGGAAAGAGCCTTTTAAGTATTGAGACCAAGCTCAGGTCTGAAATCCAGATTAAGACATCTCTGACAGATGTCTCTCCAGCCTTTGCTGGAACACATCCAGCGGCAGCGAGATCACTTTCCTTTCAAACAACTATCTACTCTTATTGTTAAGCAACTTCTCTACCACCTTAATTTATGGGACACAGAACAACGATCTCAAGTTCACAAGCAGGGAAATTCCAGTTGAATGTTACAGAACATTTCCTAATAGTATTACTCACTGGTTGATCAAATTAACTGACCTGAATTGATGTCACTAATTATTTCTTCTTTATCCAGCAAACACTGCCAGATAATCAGACTGGAGTTAGTTACCTATTCTTAATTCTTTGTGTAAAACTTTTAAATTTTTTAAAATTTTATATGTTTTGTATGTATTTTTAGTATTCCTGTGCGCCGCCCTGAGTCCGTTTGGAGAAGGGCGGGGTATAAATTTAATAAAATAAAATAAATAAAAAAAATAAAACTGAGTTAGTAAAAGGAATGGAAACCTAAGATTTCTATAATGCTGGACCAGAAATGCTTTGTAGGTTATTTGTTTAACATCAGGACACCCATCTTTCAAGATGACTAATAATTAAATGCAATACAAATAATTGTAATTGAATAAGTGTCTCCTCAGCCATTACCTTGGCAACTTTAAGACTTGTGGACTTCAACTCCCAGAATTCCTCAGAAGTTCACAAGTCTTAAAGTTGCCAAGGTTGGAGACCCCTGGCCCAGAGAGTAACTGAAAGGGCCTCCTCCAGACAACTCCTTGAAGTATAGCTGCTCCTAGATCAGGGTCAGCAACCTTAAACACTCAAAGAGCCATAAAGGTCTTAACCAGAAACTCCAGTTCAATACCGGAGCCTACTGGGAGTCCGGTTCCCCCATCATAGAGTCTCCTTCTAGTGCGGCATCCTTTTTCCTCTACCTGTCCTAACCAAAAGCCCTATCAATTGTGGAGCCGACCGGTGACAGTGAGCCACAACAGAGGGATGAAAGAGCCATATGTGGCTCCAGAGCTGCAGGTTGCTGACCCCTACCCTAGATGTATCCGCTTGCATGTTTTCCAGGGAGAGCAGAACTCTCTGAACCAAATTAAGAAAGAATAAAGGGAGTGGAAAGAGAGGAAACCATAGAACATTTATGTCATTGCTCTGCCCTGTTGTGCTCTAATGAAGATAAAATTATTATTCTTTTATTGGTGTAGAGTTAACTAGACTTTAGGATTGAAACAAAATCTTAATGTGAAGTGTTCATTTTCAGAGTCCCACTACCCATAACTTGAGACGAGTGTGTTGAGATGTAATAGAAGGATGAAAGTGCACACAATATAACTTTATAGAAAAATACAGTGGAAAATAGTGTTCTTGCTTTCTTCTAAATTCCTTAAAATAGAGGAACCTGCCTTTTACTAGTATTCCAAGTAGCATCTCAGCCTACTTCATTTGGCTTTAGCTCTTCAAAATAATTCCTAATGTAATTATTTTATCAATGGAACTGTGGAGCTCCTGATTTTTCTTTTGCTAAATACTGGCATATGTAACCAGTATATTCTATATAGCTACTAAATGTAATAAAATAGCATGAAATCATTGTATTTTCTGATTCCACAATACATTTGGTTTTTTAAATATATTTTTTAATAATTTTAAATGAAGATTGCATTCAACAAATAAAACTAATACAACTGCATACTAAATTTTTAAAGAATTAAAAATTTGAAAAGTGCAGATAAAAAGTTACTTCTACCTTCAGCCTCAGCAAGCATAGTCAACATTAACAACATATCACTGTTAAAATACAACCAAACATTCATTCTCTATGTCCTTCTCTAGATCTTCATCTCTCCGTATTAGTCAAAAAAGTCCAGTGAAGTAAGAACATAAGTATTACAAATTATATTTATTACACCCAATTTGAATCCTCCCATTTATATTTATGTCTAGATTTCCATTTAAATAAATTCCCTCTTTCGTCTCTTCAAAGTCTAATCCCAGTAAAAAAAGAAAAAATGAAACATTACAAAAAATAGCCATCATAATCCAGTCCCAATCAAAGAAACTAATAATCATAACTAGAAATAGCAACCTATTATTTGTATACAAAAACTGAAAATATAGTTTTACATATAATATCCTTTACATTCAATTTGAATCATTCCTTTGATATTTATGTCCATTTCTATTTAAACAAATCCCCTCTTTCTCTTCTTCCATCCCCAAAAAAATTGAACTTAATCAAAAACAGCAAACCATTATTTTAACCATGATAAAATAAGTCAATTTTAAGAATTGACTTAGAATAAGTCAGAATAAGAATAAGAAAAAAATTCTTATTTCCAGCAATCTTTAAACTTCAAAAAGAAATTTCTAACTTATGCTTTCTCATACTGGTAATCCTTGATTTATGACTATTTGGTCATGTGGTCAAAATCTGGATGCTTGGCAATTTCTTCACACATATATCCCGCATTCCACAATCATATGATCGCTACTTATAATTTTCTCTGTTGACTTTCTTAGAAATCAAATGTTGGCTGGCTGAGTGAATGAAAGGACTGCCTGGCAGAGAGATTCAGCTCTATGAAGAGTTGAAATCCTTTGATAGGCAATTTTTTTGCTCTGTTCTCTTAACAATCTCGGAGATCACTTAACAAGTATAACTGGGAGTGCAGGGATTGTGATCATTGAGCAAAGAAGTCACATGACATGACTGTCTGAAATACATATGGTGTTCTCAAGACCTCTCCTTGATCCGCAGAGAAGGTTTGGCAGTATGGATCCAGCATCTAGCTGCCTTTGACCATAATGCCTCCTGTTAAACCATGGAACATCAGTTCAACATTTATCTCCAGATGCTTCTCCCAGATTCCATAATACATTTTGGTGGTATTCTAAAGTTGTACTTGCATAATAATCCTGAATGAGCCTCAAACAAAAGAAGAAAGATGTCAATTATTCTAGTTACTCTTGGTCTTCATAGGATTGTGGTAAATTGCATTTGATTTAGATCAGTGTCTCCCATATTTGATAATGCAGAAGAGTTGTTAGCTGTTCCTTGTGATTTCAAGAATTGCTTCGCTTTTCTTTATTATTACATAGAAGAAAACAGTAGCCTGTTGGAGATGTTTTAGTTTGGGTTCCTCTACACTGTAGGTAGCTAGATTTAAGTACATAACTGACCCTTTTCTATGCATTCCTGCAAAATTGTCAGTTCTACTACTATTATCTTCTGTGTGTCATTAAAAAAGTTGCACTCTAGGACTACTGAGCATGCTTACTCTCACAAGGGTTTCAGGATGTGGATGAAAGATCTCTTAATATGGTTTAAATATCTTACTCAAATAAATTGAGAGCTTTTTAGTATTTATTTAATTGAAATATTTGTAAATATTTATTGAGAAGTCAATATCCTTTGCATTCAAGAGCTCAAGACAGCATGACTGTCCCTCCCTCACATTTTTAGTAATTTCCTATATTATTTAGATCTTAATAATATAAATATTATGCGTGTTTATTTAATAGCAAATCTTACAGAATGAAGTAGAATTCATTACCTAGTAAGTATGATCTGAGCCAGCCTGAGGAGAAGGACTGGAAATACTTAAAATTAAGACATTAAATATTAATGTGCTCATATATCATGCCAGCTGTTGGCATACATATATATATGCTTCCTAGCAGTAGGTGCCTGGGAAAAAAATTAGATTTCATTGATATTGGTTCCTTTCCAGTTACTCAATTTATCTTATGTAATGTTCAATCATTGTAATGAACAATTAGCTAGTATAATTAAATTTCTATTTTCAGGACTATGAGTTTCTAATGTCTGAAAACCATTCAGTGTAAAAAGTACAGTTACTGTACTGAATTTTTTTCACATAATATTGCTCTGCATAAGCTTTCTCTTGTCATTTTACCATTAGAAAGCCTATAATTCCTTATCCACATATGGCGGTATAATATAAGAAATGTCTTTCATAGATAAGCACTTCTGGTCTTTCCATATGTTTAGTATCCTCCCTAATGATGTCAGCTTGCTAGCTTGGTTTGTCCTGGTAATCTTTCTTTGCTGTGCTCAGTTGTGCCTTTTTCTGTTACGTCTCTTCCCTTTGTCCTTTCAACTTTGATCCCAGTGCATCAGGAGTTTTCTACTTCCAGAATACTATGGGTTTTTTTTTGGTGGGTGATGTTTTTTTTTGGGGGGGGGGGGGTGTTATAGGCAGTTATGCATTCAACAGATATTGTGAATTAGGAATAATGAAAGATTGTCACTTGCACAGCATCTGTTTGAAAAGCAGAAGTCAGGGCCCAAAGATGTGTGATTTCTGCTCAGCACACCACAGTTAAAGGTCAGACGACATTAAGATTTCTGCAGACTATCACTGCTTTTAGAAATGATTAAGGAATGGTCAGTAAATTGAATTGTTTACTGGAGCCATAAACTGGAGTTTGTATTTATAACCTTTAAACTACTTAAAATCCAGGAACATTTCCTTCTGGCAGTTTAGATAGATTCTAAGATTCATTGGTAAATCAAATAATGTTATTCAATATTGGCCATGCTCATTTTAAATAGAGTTTTGTCAGGTTGCAAATACATTTCTTACATAATTTTGTTTTTTTTAAATTTGTTTGAACTATGATGTAAGATGTTTTTGAAGAATAGAAGTAGACAGAATCTGCCTTCCCAACATACCGTATCTTGTTTAAAAAGTATTACATAGTTGTGAATAAAATCAATAACTGCATAATGATAATTTTCCCAGTTTTCATTCCAAATTGTTAAACTATTTTATTGAGTACAATAGAGAAAAACTAATTTGATGTGAAGCAATTCTGGGCTTATACCCAGAATAAACAGTAGAATAAAATGCCTTTGGTTTAATCATTACGAGTTACTTCTATGTAAACATGTAAAAGGTTTTTACATGTTTACAATGTAAACATGTAAAAGCTCTTGTCATTTCTCGCCTGGACTACTGCAATGCTCTCTACATGGGGCTCCCCTTGAGATGCACCCGGAGGCTCCAGTTGGTGCAGAATGCGGCCACGCGGGGGATCTTGGGAGTTTCAAAAACCTATTTCTTCCATATGGCCAGCCTGGCATAGCTGCTACAACCATATTTATTAGAGCTGGGTTTTAAATTAATTGTTTTCTCTTTTTAGCACAGGTTAAACTGTTTAATTGTAGTTTTAAATTTTGTAGATTTTTATTGTTTGTATTTTTGGATCTTAAGTTCCTGTGCGCCACCCTGAGTCCCTTTGTGGGAGATAGGGCGGGATAGAAATTTAATAAAAGTAAAAGTAAAGTTTAAACAGATCTAAAAATAAAAGAAATGCATGTTATACAGAATAGCCTACATTTGTTTTTACATGAATTGCAATGTTCTCTTTACTCAGTATGTGCTAATTTCAATATTTACTTCCTTCTTTATTTAATATAACATTGCTCAACTAACAACACAACTGCTTTCGCATAAATATTAGTCATACTTTCTAGTTGAAGAGAGGGTGTAATGGCTCAGCAGTTAAAGATGCTGAGCTTCCAGCTGACAATCCAGATTTGAGACCTGAGTGGTGTGCAACGGGGTGAGTTTGCATTAATGCCCCAGCTCCTGTCCACTTAGCAGTTTGAAAGTATGAAATTGTAAATAGAGAAATAGGTACCACTTTGGTTGGGAAGATTACAGTGTTCCCTGCACCTCTGCATATAGTCATGCTGGTCACATGACCATGGAAATGTCTTTGGACAATGCTGGCTCCCTCAGCTAAGAAATGGAGATGAAAACACCCCCTAGAGCTGGACATGACTGGACAGAGGAAGCTTTTAACTTGAATCCTTGACAACTGATTCAGTGTTTCCCTTATTCAAATTTAATGTAAATTGAAAGGTTGAAAGGTTCACATACACAACAGGTCTGGAATAATGTAGTATTATTTATTTTAAAGGTATTGGTGTAAGATATTTTCATAATGTTATTGTTGTGAGGGGTAGCCCAGTTAACTTGGATAATACTGCCAGAGAAATAATACTTACCATTTCTAGGCATTTTAATGTGCCTGCATTGTCACAAGGGTATTTTAGATGTATTTCATCAACCTGAATGTTTTGTCATCAACCATTGAGAGCCTTTGATAGTTCAATGTGGTAACAGAATCCGTTAATCAAAATTAGCTAGTACTTTTCTTCCAGGAACTGATGGATAAACAAGTAGAAAAGAGCCACGGAACTTTGTTTTTATATATGAGATTATTGAATACATAAGCATGGGGGGAAATGGCAATACCTGAAGATAATAAAACTTGCAAAATGTCTGTGGAGATTCTCAGTCATCCAGGTCATAGGTGTCTCAATGATGCTTTTTCAAGTGGTTTTTTTCTTTTCTTTTCTTTTCTTTGGAAAAAGCACCTTTGAGACAACTTGCTGAAATGGTTAAACTGATGTTTGATTAAGGAAAAGATAATAGCTATATTTATTGTTAACTGGAAACCCACTATGGACTTTATGTATAAAAATAATAATAAATCTATAATTTATGGTTTTTATATCAAATAGATTATAGAAAGAAGGGAGTCAAATATCATTGTAATTATCACTACTATGAAGATCAGAAGCTTCATTTTATTTTTCTTTACATATTTTTTCTTAATCTGCACTTTTAGCTTTTCCTTTTTTTTTCTTTTTTTCTTTTTTATTCTATTTCAGTTTTTGTTAGTTCTCATTCTTGTTAAAAGTATCAATAAAAAATATACAATGGACTAGAGCGGCCCAGAAATTTAAACATGAATATTGCTATAACTTCTTTCTTCACAAATATGGAAGAATAAAAGAACCTTATCAATAAAGCTGCTGACTCTTTTTCAGGTAATATTCAAGGAGCAACTATTGTTGATGCCTTAGATACACTGTATATCATGGAAATGAAAGAAGAATTCAAAGAAGCCAAAGAGTGGGTAGAAAAAAATCTTAATTTTAATGTGGTGAGTATTAACATGTAATGCTGCTTTTATACACACAGTTTGCTGATATGACTGAAAGAATTTATCTACATTTTTAATCATTCTTCTCAAGAGGCAAAGGCAAGTTCTGATAAAACTGATAAAAAAGTTTAAAAAATGATTAAAATTAAAAATATTAAATAAGACACTAAAAAACAAGATAATAGGCAATGTGGGGATTTTCTCTCTATCCCATCAGCTACTTCGAGCTTAGAACACCCCTATCAGAACAGCAGGCAGGCAGAAGAATCAGGTTTAAGGCTTTTCCGATAGGCAAGATGCATGGAAGCCGATCTTGCCTCCAGTGGGAGCCACAGCCTTAGCTTCTCTTCTGCCTCTGTGGATATTTGTCTATTTGGAATTTCAATTCCTTTCTGCTGCTTTAAATATAATACATACTGTAGATAGGTGATTGGATCATTTTTAAATGAAAAGCTACAAACTGTTTTAAGTAGTGTCAGATTAAACCGCTACTGTTTTGGAAACAATATGTGAATGGGAAGGCAGAATAGGAAAAATAATTGTATTGACATGAGACCTGGCAGCAGCTATGGCCAGTTCAAAATTTCTAATCTCGGATATGTTTTAAAGAATCAGTGTTGCCCACATATTTCAGAACACTTAAAATAGCAGAAAATACTTCTCTCAGAAGTGCTGACTTGTCTAATTTATTTCCTGCATGATTTTTTATGCAAATATATTTTTGCTATTATTGTTATAAATGTAGAATGTATAATTATCTATTGTAAAATGATCTGAAATAGTATAGGGTCTCCTGCTTGAGCAGGAGGTTGGACTAGAAGATCTCCAAGGTATCTGCTGCCATGGCCTAGAGGTAGAGCTCTTGCCTCACAAGCAGGAGATTGTGAGTTTGAGCCTAGGTAGAGGCAGATGTAGGGTCTCCTGCTTGGGCAGAGGGTTGGACTAGATGACCTGCAAGGTCCCTTCCAACTCTGTTAATCTGTCCCTTCCAGCTCTTTTCTGATTGATTGATTGATTGATTGATTGATTGATTGATTGATTGATAACGATGATCTTCCCTCATACAAAGGGAAGAAAAAAGTCATTCAATGAGGCCCCTCAAAGAAAAAGACATGACTCAAGAAAATAGGCATGTCTCAATCAGAGCTATAAAAACAGAGCTGTGACTTCTGTTGCTAAACAGCTTTCCGGTCTTAGATCTAACGTGCATGGAATTTTAGCATCTGAAGTCAGCTTGTTTGTTACCCTGTGCTCTCACATTCCTGCAGTGCAATAAAGTTCACAGTTGCCATAAAGTACTCTAATCTGTTAGGTCTGACCTCTTGTACTTGTAATTACTGGCACGGGACAAGTTTGAACTGTGCAACTTATCATGGAAGATATCTTCAAATTATCATGGAGAGTTCACTGGTCATGTCAACTCATTGTACATGGCTGCTGTGGGGGGGGGGGACAAATTTCATGCTAGGAATTCCTTTAAAAAGAGGCCAACAATAAAACTGTATTGTTAGCACTGTAATACCCTTATACAAATATGTGTTGTATGTCTGTGTCTGGAAGTACATTATACAGCCTGGTTGCAACAGTTGGAGAAAACGATATAAGATAACATACAAAGAAAGGGCAACAAAAATCATCAGGGGTTTAAAATCTTCTGTATGAGAAAAACCAAGAATGTCTGGGAATTTTTAGCTTGAAAAAAAACCCCAACTAAACAGGGATAGGGCTGTCTAATGAAGCTGTTTTAAAGAAGCTTTAGAATTGGGGGGGGGGGGGGGGTTGTTCATACAGTACATAACAAACCTATGGAATTAATTATGGGAAAGTTGGTGATTACCATGCAATTACCATTGCATGGTTTTAAATGTTTTTTAAAAGGCTTTGGATAAATTCATGGAGAATAGGTCTAGCCAGATCTATTGTTATTGAAGGTACAGTGCCAATTCTCAGCAGATACCCCAATTACTGGTTCCTGGGAAAGTGATGGGAGGTGGATATGTCTACTGCTTGTGAACAATATGTCAACATTTTTGTTTGGAATTGTTCCCTACAAATATAAGTGAGGATTTATTTGAAAAGCAGATGTTGGTAACGCTGAGAACAATTTTCATTAAATGTTTGCTATTCTAAAGCATAGTGATAATTGTTTTCAAAATCTGATATGAGTAAAAACAGCATAATTTTCCATTAAGTACCCATTGGTTTCTTAAAATTGCTGGCAGCTCCACGTCTGGTGTTACACATTATATTTATTTATTATTTTGATTTATATTCTAAGATTCCAACCTAGAGCATTCACAATGCAACAGTGAAACAACAGAAACAGTTAAAACAGCAGTTAGTATAATCATTAACCTCAGAACAATCATTCAGTTCAAAAGTATTCTGAGGAAATCAATAATTCAAATGCTATGAGGAAACAGCCATCTAAATAGCACTCTAATACAGTGATCTCCCTTCCCCCTCCCCATCCTAACCCCAAGAGCCTATTCAGAAGGATACCATCATGGATGAAACAAAAACTGCTAATAAGTCCCACAGAACTAACAGGAATGTACTTCCCCTAGTTTGGGTTAGGTTAGGTTGGGTCTTTTATGGCACAGATGATCCCACAGTAGGAGTGGGTAATTAATTTTTCCAAGGGACCACTTGAGAAACTCTGATTGGGACGGTTCCCACTACCACTACCACTTCTCACCAGACAAGGACAGTCAAAGGGCCAGATGTGGGCCATGGACTGTAAAATGCCCACATCTGCTACAGAGCAACCAAAATAGTTTCTGTGTCATAACCAGACTTAAAACCACATTGAAAAAAGTTCTAGAAAGTGTGCTTGTCCAAGAGACCCTTTCTTTCTTATTCACCAATAAGGAAAAAAGAAGGAAGAGCAAATTAGCCACTGACCTAGAGTTGTTTTCATCCTCTAGGACCACATCTCATTTTTTCAGAAATGCCCTGAGAATTGCTTCTTTTGAAGAGGCTGCAACTACTTCCTGCTTTGCTGAGGCATTTATAACTTTTTGGGGCTCACCCAACAGTCCCTCCCTATTAAATTAAATAAGATGAGAAGAGCAAGGATTGAGTATTTGGTGGTATTTCAGACACTTCACCTCAACAATTGAAATTCATGCAATAATACAGAACAGAGTGGTGCTCTGGACACTTCCTCTTCTGGAGTTGCTTTATGTATAGAGACTGTGTGCACATATTGTATGTTATCCTGGAATCAAGAATAGGGAGCTGGTAGTGAACTCAATTCTTTTATCACAATTAATATTAAAATTCTATTACCTAATTTTTTATATCATGGTTTATATACATTGTTCACATAACAATACATAATCATTTATGTATGCAAATATATTCCTTAGATTTTTGAACATGCTACTTATGTTACATTCTGCCCAAACTTGTTAGTCTAGAGAGAGAAAATATATTCTGCTTTTATCTGCATCCCAAGATCCAAACCATTTCATTTCTGAGATTTTCTTCATTATTAAGTATGGCCATCTGTTTGAGTATTTTCTAGGTCTCAAAACAGTTTTTTTTCTTTCATCCACATGATTTATGGCCCTCCTGATGGATTTGAGGATAACTATGTTAAAGATAAAAGTTTTCATATCGGTCCCGGACGCTGTCTTTTTTCTATGGGTCTCAGCAAACTGTAGAATATATTGTCCCAGAGTTGAGATTTGTACAATTGTTATTAGCTTCAGGAAATCTGCTAAAAAGTTGACTTGGAAGTAAAATTTAAAATGGTATTATCTTCACATGGTTCTGTAATTCATTTCAATACTCATAATCATGTAACCGATGATAAAGAGTAGTAACATCTAATTACCTTTTAGAGCAGGAGGAATTTTTTCCCCATAATTTTCTTGAGAATTATATTAAATTATATAGTATATAAAAATTTTCAAAGTGCGGAGAAAAATCAAAACAAAAGAAGTAAAGAAAAACAGAACAAATTCTCAGCAAAAATAATCAATATTAACAATTTCACTGTCCCTTAAAATATAACCAAATATGTCCATACTTCACCCCTTTTTCTATAAGCATGTCTCTACATATTCAGCTCTCATTATTAATCAAGAAAAGTCCAGGAAGGATTATCAGAAATAACAAATATTTATATCTCAATTTCCATTTAAGCAGATTCTCCCTAATCCCTCTCTCCAAGTAGGTAAAGCCCAGTTCTAATTAAAAACAAACATAACAAACATCCAGTCCCAATCAAAAAAGCATTAAACATCATGAAATAGTAAATCATTATTTATGTATAAAAATAACATATTACAAATAAATCCACTGCAATAAATTAAACATTACCTAAAGTAACCATCATTTGCAGTCCCAATTTTTTAAAAAAAATAGATATCACCAGAGATAGCAAACCTTTATTTTAATTAAGTATACCAATTGTATACTTTTTTCCTTTCTCTCAGCAAATAAATTTCTGATATTTGATTTCTCATATTCTCTTTGACTGTTCACTCAAAATTCTTATCATCTTTAACAAAGCGTTTTTGTAATTCCAGTATAGTAAATCCAGTAAATCCCTCAGTAAATATAGATCTATTTTTAATTTTTAAATCACCCAATTCCATTTGTAAATCCAATATTTCCATTTATTTCTTGTAATGTTTACATTTTGAAGCCACCCTAAAATCCATTTCAGTTTTATTCAATGGGATTTGTTCCTCTTCAATAATACCTTTTGATTTCTTTTTAGAGTTAAATAACTCATAACATCTTGGACCCAAATATCAAACATCCTTTTTAAGGCAGCCATCTGGTGCCCTCCACTGTCCACCTTTCAAAGTTTTTCTGTCAGTTCAAAATATAAACAAAAGAGCTCTTCCTACAAGAGATGATCCTTTTCATTAACTTCAAAGTCTCTTTTTAATTCAAATTCATCTGAACCTTTAATCAATTTTAAAACTTTTTGAAACCAGCAATGTAATCACCTTTACCTGACTAGGTGGCTCAGTGGCTAAGGCACTGACCTTGTCGATCAGAAAGTTTGACGGTTCGAATCTCTAGTACAGGTCTCCTGCATGAGCAGTGGGTTGGACTAGATGACCTCCGAGGTGGCTTCCAACGCTATTACTGTTTACTGTTTACCTTTTGCTGTGGTAAATTGCAAAGAAAACAAGTCATAAAACTTGAAGCACATAATTTTCTTCTAAATGAATTGAAGAGAAATTACCCAACGATTTCTAGAGTTGCAGTTCTGGGGGGGGGGGAGGACCCTTCAAAGTGATTAAAAAGATAAGATTGAGAGAAATTTGAGTCCATGAAACACTATATCAATAGCTTTGAGCATGATGGATTCCTATGACTGACTAACTGATAGCAAGAGACTGCAAAAACATCTGCTGTATACTCACAAAACAAAACAAAATAGATGCACAGAGTATACAAGTGGAAGCTCAGGATGTCTTCATGACCCAGACAGAATTTTTGATAGTCTGGATGTGATATTCAGCTGCCTTTTTGGCCACAATATCTCCCATGATCCAATGAATGACTATTTGCCATTCCTCACCAGAAGTGATTCCTGAGAGGAATTGATACCCATCTTGTAAAAAAATGTGGGTGCTTCTGGAAGCCAATAATATAAGGCAAATTTACATTTTATATTCTTCTTCTTGTGCCATATCCGTCATTGGACACTGGCAATCATGTCGGCGATCCTATAAAATTAACATTTTACATTAAACATTTTAAAAGTTGTCTTAAAGTTCTCTTTTTAAAGGAAAATAAGGAATATGAGGATAAGGGAATGAGAATAGGAGCAAAGGGCACAGCTGTCAGTTTTCCACTGATAATCTTGCAGCTGATAGTCTATGGTAGGATTCATGGAGCAACAGATGGTGAACCCCAATTATATCAAGAATATGTTCTGAACATCTTGAATATGTGGGTTGCCAAAAATAGAAGGAAAATTCTGTATCTTATTTGCAACTATGGATTGTCAATGTGTATGTGTGTTTGTCAGTATTTGAAGGACAGTTGGCAAAAGGTGAAAGGTAAAATATTTCAAGGAACATAATTCAACGTTTTAGTTACTCTGTTAAAATTCCTGGATTCATGTGCTATTTTTCCTTCTTATCGGTTTTGAAGTTACACTCATTTTTTATCCTTGCCTTATGCATTTATTGGAGGGGTTACGGGCAGAGGTGGTATTCAGCAGGTTCTGACCAGTTCTGGAGAACTGGTAGTGGAAATTTTGAGTAGTTCAGAGAACCAGTAAATAGCACCTCTGTCTGGTCCCACCCCCATCTACTCTCTGCCTCCCAAGTCCCAGCTGATCGTGGGGATTTTGCAGTAACATTCCCCTGGAGTGGGGAGGGAATGGAGATTTTACAGTATCCTTCCCCTGCCATGCCCACAGAACTGGTAGTAAAAAATGTTGAACCCCACCACTGGTTATGGCTGCCTAATTGTTAAAATAAAAGTTTCTAAATCAAGAGTCCACATAGCCTCTTTTTCCATAAGTCTGATTTGTCTTTCTTTCTTTAAAAAAAAATAGAGTTCAGATAATAATAATAATAATAATAATAATAATAATAATAATAATAATAATAATAATAATAATAATAATTTATTACTTATAAACCGCACCCTCTCCCCACAGGGACTCGGGGCGGTGCACAGGAGGAATAAGAACAATAACTATATACATATTTCATTAAAAATACATTAAATTAAGTGACCTGTGCTAAAATACCCGTTAAAACTATCTAACTAAAGATCCCTAATAAACCCTAAAGACAGAGGAGTAGCTATCCCAGGCCGGCAAGGCAGAAAAAGTGTGTTTTCAATTTAAGACGGAAGGAGCGGAGGTCCGTGGTGGTCCTAATATCAGGGGGGAGGTCGTTCCAGAGGGCTGGGCCCGCCACAGAGAGAGCCCTTCCCCTGGGTGTCGCCCGCTGACAAAGTCTAGTGGACGGCACAGGGAGAAGTCCCTCTCTGTGGGAGCGAATCGGTCGTGAGGATGTATGAGGCAGGATCCGATCCCGCAAGATGATAATTAGCTAGGTCCCGAGCCATGGAGCGCTTTAAAGATGATAATTAATACCTTGAAGCGCACCCGGAAGACGACAGGCAGCCAGTGCAGCTCGCGCAAGAGCGGTGTTACATGGGTGTACCTTGTGGTACCCATAATTGCTCGCGCGGCTGCATTCTGGACTAGCTGAAGTCTCCGGGTGCACCTCAAGGGAAGCCCCATGTAGAGAGAGTTGCAATAGTCCAGTCGGGACGTCACGAGGGCATGAGTGACTGTGCGAAGGGCGTCCCGATCCAATAGGGGGCGCAATTGGCGTACCAGGCGAACCTGGTAAAACGCCCTCCTGGCCACGGCTGTCACCTGATCTTCCATTGACAGCCGGGTATCCAGGAGGACACCCAAATTGCGCGCCCCATCCACAGGGGCAAGATGTTCGCCCCCTATGGCCAGCGATGGAGTAAGCTGGTTGAACCGGGCCGCCGGAAACCAGCGGGTTTAGCCCGAGTCCGTTACTTCCCAACCAGATCCGCATGGCTTCCAGGCACTGGCACATCACCGCTACGGCATCGTTGGGGTGGTCTGGGGTAGATATATACAGCTGGGTGTCATCAGCGTATAGATGGTACTCTACCCCAAAACCACAGATGATCTGACCCAGCGGCTTCATGTATGTGTTGAACAGGAGGGGCGAGAGGACCGACCCCTGAGGCACCCCACATGTGAGGGGTCTCGCGGTCGACCTCTGCCCCCCTGCCAACACAAATTGCGATCGGCCAGAGAGGTAGGAGGAGAACCACCGCAAAACGGTGCCTCCCACCCCCAACCCCCCCAGCCGATGCAATAGGATACCATGGTCGATGGTATCGAAAGCCGCCGAGAGGTCTAATAGGACCAGGATGGAGGAACAACCCCCATCTCTGGCCCTCCAGAGATCATCCACCAACGCGACCAATGCCGTCTCGGTGCTATGCCCGGGCCGAAAGCCGGACTGGCGCGGATCTAGATAATCAACTTCATCCAGGTGACGGGGAAACTGTTGTGCCACCACACTCTCGACAACCTTCGCCAAAAAGGGAAGGTTGGAGACAGGACGATAGTTGTTTAAAAGAGCTGGATCCAAAGAGGGCTTCTTAAGGAGGGGCCTCACCATCGCTTCTTTTAGGGAAGCAGGCAAGGAACCCTCACTTAAGGATGCGTTGACAACCTCTTGGAGCCAGCCTCGTGTCACCTCCCAGGATGCCAATACAAGCCAGGAGGGACACGGGTCCAGTAAACATGTGGTGGCTCGCAGTCGCCCACGTAACCTGTCCATATCTTCGGAAGTAACGGAGTCAAACTCCTCCCAAACCTCCTCCGTGAGGTCCTTGAGTTATGATTGCAACCGGGACCAGGATTGCCATCACTAAAAAAAAGTCGCCATAGAGTACATGTCACATGACCACCTCTCTTAGGGATGGCAATCCAGGCAATCCCAGTTATTATCATCAACCCAAGACACATGGGTCATTAAGCAGGAGACAGAAGAAGTCCCAGGTAAAGAATGCATGGGTGCCACAGGGGATGGGGGAGGCTCTGGAACCACAGGCCATACATGAGTTGGGGGGGGGGGGGTGCTGCAGTGCAGCACAAGCTCAGAAAGGTAAGAGAAGGAGAGCATAAGGTGGGTCAGTATAGGTGGGTCATAATAGTCTTTGGGTCAAACTCAGATGCACATTCTATACTATATGAAACTGGAAGAAAGTGGGAGAGAAATGAGAGAATAACTCAGGTGCAGGAAACTATAAACACACATAACTATAAATCTCAAATTACTTGATTGAATTCCCTTTAGATGAAATATTTTTTTAATCTTATTTTCATACACTAATATTCCATAAATACGTTTGTACTTATTTATGGAACAAGACTTTAGAGGAATAAAGCATAATTTCCCTCAGTTTATTCAAAATACAGATACTAACAGTATTAAGAATAATAGGAGAAAGTTATTACATTTCTTGTGTTCAAATTAATGTATAGCTTAAAATATATTTATATTTCCAGAATGCAGAAATCTCAGTTTTTGAAGTAAACATCCGTTTTGTTGGAGGATTACTTTCAGCATACTATCTTTCTGGAGAAGAGGTAAGGTTGGATGTGGCATTTGTTTGTTTGGTTGGTGCCTTTGCATCAGTGTTGACCCCTGGCATTTGCCTGGACGAGTCCCTTTAGTGTTTTTCCCCCCCAGATTTGCTCTTGCCTCATTCCTATGGCTGAAAAAGAGTGAGTGTCCCAAGGTCACCCAGCTGACTTTGTGCCTTAGGGCAGGATCAGAATTCACAGCCTCCCGATTTCTAGCCTCAACTATTGTTTCTTCTGTTTTGTTACAATAATCCTGTGTTTTGAGTTGGCCTTCCATTAGCTGACAGACAATTCTACCATATTTTTCAGAGTATAAGACGCACCTTTTTTCCTCTAAAAAGAGGCAGAAAATCTGGGTATATATCGAATACAGCATTTTTTTGCCTCCTGAAACCCTGCACCTTCACCAAAATGGCCACGCGCATACCCTTATGGAGGCTTCCAGAGAGCTCCTGGGGGCTGGGGAAGGCAGAAATGAGCAAAAAACAGGGTGTTTTGGCCTCCCCAGCCCCCAGCAGCACTCTATAAGCTTCCATAAGGCTATGCATGCTATTTTTTTCCTCATTTTTGGGCCCTATCCCCCCCCCCCCAGGAGCACTCTACAATCCCTGGGTGTGTTTTATACTCCGGTGTGTCTTATACTCTGAAAAATACGGTAATTCATAACAATTTGAAGCATCAGCTCATGCTCACCCTTATTCCCATCCAAAAAAAAAATTAAAAAACCAAAAATGTAATTAATACTCTGTTTTTTATTAACAGAGTTTGATTTAGTCAACTTGCTAAAATATTTCTAAAGAGTTTTGGAAAAATATTCTGAATTTTATCTGAAATGTCAGATTAAATTGTAGAAACACCTTGTTTTCATTTTCTCTTGTATTTCCCAACTCTTGTTTATTTCCATTTCTAGATATTCCGAAAAAAAGCAGTGGAACTAGGAGAGAAGTTGCTTCCAGCTTTTAATACCCCCACAGGAATTCCCTGGGCATTATTAAATATCAAAAGGTAAAAAAAGCTTTCCATTTAACCTATACTGAACAAGTTAATTTTGCAGACCAACTTTACTGTATTCCTTGCCAGTTAAATTCCTTGATCCCTTGAATTGCTACCAGGTAGTCATTTCTCCTGTGTTTTTGTTGCAAGTTGCAAACATAGCTAATTTTCAATACAAGACAATAGGAGCAGCAGGGAGCAAGGCAGAGGCTTTCCGTTGCTAGCAAAACCAGGTTTATCCTGGGGACTTGATCATTTTTCAGTCAAACCATTAAGCTTAATGTTTTCTGCTTTGAAACCAGGGATTAATGAGATAAATTAATCTTGCACGTCTGAATCCGTGATTGTTTTTTAGAACTGAAAGCAATGGTGGATAGCCCACTCTTCCATGATACTAAGTGGGCCATTTCTGACCCATTTCTTGTTCCCACACTGAAGTGAAGATGTAAGACTGGAAGCATTAATAGCTTTTGGTTCTGAAATAATGAACATGTGCTGTACAAGTCACAATTAAGTATATGGACTGGGACCTTTTCTTTCCCAAATCACTGTTCCTGAAACATAACTGATAATTGCTGAATCATCTCAAATAAAAGCTGTTTCTAAACCTTTTTTTCGTAAAATTTTGAGTCAACAATTTTTTTCATACAGACCAGCTTTATTTTCTCAGAATCAATGTAGTTCAATTAACAAAATACTAAAATCAGCACTTTGCTCTATAACTCAGGTATATTAACTACCACAAAAAAACAAGTCATATCAATAAAGTTTTAAAAACTTTAACAGATATAATTTTTTTTCACCTAAAATGAATTAAAATGAGAAAGCTGTTGCTTTCTTAATTAAGGAGGAGGATTCTTGTAACCTACATACAGTAATTAATAACAGAGACCTGGAATAGGAGCTGTATGGTGTGTGGTGGTATTTCTTGCACAACTCCCTATAGTTTTGGTATAGAGTTCCAATGCAACTTTTGGAGGTCATTCACAGGTTTTGAATTGGTGGAATCATAACACTACCCCTTTCAAAGTATCTGTCCAATTATAGAGCTGCTTATTAAGAGAAGAGGATTCGCTCCTTCCTTACTCTTCATTGGACTGACAATATTTCTGTACAATGTCTTGGCATACTCTGATTTTAACAGTCTTTTCAGATTTTATTGTATGAATTTGCACCTATATTTCTTACTTCTGAAATGTTTAATTGATGTGTCAGTTTTGGTTGGCAGTATTCATGCATTTAATTATTAGTCTGGGCGCCCATTAATCAGATGTTAAATTTCTTAAATATATAGTTATTTTTCAAAATAACATTCATGGAAAGCTCATCAGAAGTGTGTGGTCTTGAAGCAAAAAACCCAAACATTTCTGGCTCTCTAATTTCCTAAATATGCGGATGATCTAACAATAGTGATCTAACAATTAATTATTCAACTGTGGAGGTTGTTAGCAGTGTGAAGTTTCTGGGTGTGCAGCTGATGAGCAGGTTAGGTTAGTTGCTCAACAGTGAGATAATAGTGAGCACAACAGCACTTGTATTTTCTGCATGGTATGAGAAGTGCACATCTTCATTCCCTGCCCTTACCACTTTCTTTAGAGGGATGATTGAAAGCATCCTGCCATATTGTGTGATTTGAAAGTATTAGTGTTTCAGACAGGAAGGCTGTGCAGAGTGTGGTGAGGACAGCAGGATGGTTATTGTTAACAAAATTCTTTTATTCTATTTTTATATAGGAACTTCATTTATGAGAGTATTCATCACAAAAAATGATGTAACAGTAAGGCTGCCCCGAGAGTATTGATGAAACTAGATTCTTAAGTAATGATCATTTCTAATGATCAGTATCCCTAACAATACTGATGGGAAGAAAAAGCAAAATGTGTATGCTTAGAAGATAACGCTGAAATGTTCAAAAGAGACATTCCTAACCTATCTTGTGCTTTTGAGCTCCTGACAGATATCTTGTTTCAGCAAATAGTGACACACAAATGTTGGATTTTGGACTTTCCTTCAACCTCATTTGATTTGAGAATAAAGAGAGCTGGGAGTTCTAAGCCAGGAGAAATTAGACTGTGTTCAATTTCATATTACTTTAAATCAAATTGTTCTATTTCTCCAGCTCAGTTAATTTCACTCTACCTTTCCTGTTTTTTAGTGGCATTGGTCGAAACTGGCCCTGGGCTTCAGGTGGAAGCAGTATTTTGGCAGAATTTGGAACACTCCATTTGGAGTTCATACATTTAAGCTACTTATCTGGAAATCCGCTGTTTGCTGAAAAGGTTAGATTTCTACTTTAAATGGCCTATCAATTGCTGATCAATTATACATTTTAAATGTAATTATAAACCCAGTGGACATATTAGTTTCAAAGCGCAAAAAGCTTTTTTGTCACTTTCAGTGAGGCTCAAGAACTTTCTTGAAATTTCTCATAGTGAGCTTGTACTGCTAACAAATAAAACTTTGAGAAAGTATTCGTGTAACACGATTTAGCGTTAAAATAAAATCTCAGATTCACATGTTTCTCTCTTCTGCCCATACAACTAAAAAAATAACTCTTTACCATTCTTGGAGATCTTCTTATTCAGCAAGAGACTAGTTTAATTCAAATATTGACTAGCTAAACAAAAGGTTTAGTACAATAATTCCATTGATTCATCACACATCAATTGATGTTTTATTTACTTGCCTTTATGTTTCAAACATAGAAATATATTTTTCTAGTATATTAGAAAAATATTAGAACTACCACGGACCTCCGTTCCTTCCGTCTGAAATTGAAAACGCACTTTTTCTGCTTGGCCGGCCTAGGGTAGCCTCTCTACTATAGTATTATAGGGTTATAGGATTTTAGTGAATTGGTATTGGGGAATTTTAACGCAGGGTTTACTGTTTAATTTGTTTTTATTTAATTGTTTGTATTTTCATGTGTATTTATTGTTTTAACTTCCCTGTGCACCGCTCCGAGTCCCCTTGGGGAGAGGGAGCGGTCTAGAAATTAAATTATTATTATTATTATTATTATTATTATTATTATTATTATTATTATTATTATTATTATTATTATTATTATTATTATTATTATTATTATTATTATTATTATATGTTTTATTTTTAGCTGTCCTCCATCTTATTCCATAGTGGAAGTAAATAAATAGTACTAAAATAAAATAAATCAGAAAAAGTTTGTCTTCAGTTGGTTGGTTTGAATGTTTGCTGAGAATGAAACTTTACTCAAGAGCTCTTCTATTAGCTACATGAAAAGAAAGCACAGGAATAGTAAAATTTGGTATGATAGGGTAGGGTATAGTACAATATAATATAATATGTTGATTAGTCAATTGCCCATAGCCATCAATAAGACACAGTTAAATGAGATAAGGTAAAATACAATGAAATGTGATAAAATAGCCTATAATGGGATAAAATATATTAAAATATAGTCAATAAAATAAAAAATAAAAAATAAGGTAAAATAATATTGAAATAGTGTAAGGTAAAATAGAATGCAGAGATATAAAATGACTCCTAAAGTTCAAAACAGTGTGTGTTTAAGTGAATTCATTACCTTTGTACACAACTTCAATGTGTCCTATAAACCATGTTCTTTGTTGGATAGTTCTGACTATAAATGTAATAGTTTGTACATGTAATAGTGACTACATATATGGTTATGCCCTGAAGGAAATAAGATAATCTTTAACAAAAGTCATGGTGTATGGTTCAGTCAAAGAATGTATGTAAGTGTAGGGCTCTTGCTGTAATTGAATACAACATGTGCAATACCTTCTATTTCTGACACTCCACAAACACATGTTCTCTCAAGACATGGCATTTGAGAGAATCGTTCATATTTGACCATAGTATATAGATGCTCAAATCTTGCTCTACTAAGGGTTGTCCTATGGCATTAGAAAGCACTGGAAAAAGATAAAAGGCAGCCATGGTTTCTCTTAGGCTCATTCCACCTTTATGGATTAGATCTTTATATTCATAAGCAGTGTCTTGTTTTTGCTTTCAGAATCCTTGTTATGAACAATAGTCTTATCTATTCCAATCACTGAGCCAGGAAGATACTTTCTAACATTTGTGTTTATCAGATCAAAATCTATTATAGCTTTAAATATACTCTGTATATGATCATAGATGTGGCTGATGAGCCATCAGCCTCAATAAAAGACAGTAAAATGAGATTACTTCCCCAAATGGAACTAAGCTATGTATTCAGTATTGATCTATTTTTACGTTTCCATCCATGGCGGATAAGTTTCCTTTAAAAAATATTGTTGATAAAGATCCATTGCACATGTGCTTTGGGCAGATCCATTTCTGTAGCACATGTATCATGAAGTAAGCTGTTGTTTGAGTTGTTAATTAGTACCTTAAATGAATACTTACTTTAGAGTTAGAATAATATTATGACCAATAGTTACAGAATGCATTTTTATGTAAATGTATTATATAGATATATTTATGTAAAAACATATTTTTTGTTTTGAAATAGGTTATGAACATTCGAAAAGTATTAAACAGATTAGATAAACCAGAAGGACTTTATCCTAATTATTTAAACCCCAACAGTGGTCAGTGGGGACAGCGTAAGTACTTCTGTTTAATATAGTATGCACAAAAGAAAAATATATTTTCTAAGTTAGTTCAATTATGCAGTCAATTTGGGTATTTCTCCTTGAATGATTGCCACTGAGCTTAGTATTTTGTTTTCTGAACATGAGGAGGTATTTATTTTATGTACATAATAGTGGGTATCGTAGCATCTTAAGTTATGCATTTTCTTGTGCTAATTGTGGTAGAAAACTTGCCCAATAAAGCCAAGTAAAGAAGATTTCAAATTATTGCTTATTTCATTAAGCTAGCAGATTGCAATGAATCATTGATCTGTTACACCCTGAAGATCTAAGAGCAAAGGCTACAGAATTACATCAGTTTTGTATAAAATGTTGATCAACAACAGCTTGTGCATGCATATGCATTGATAAGAGACCTCAGTTGGGAAAGAATTATTGTGTAACTCATAAGGATACAAAGTAACAGAAAAGAAGAGACAGGTACTTTATTCTTCATGGTATGGAAACTACATATACCTTCTTTGAAAGGAAGTAATTGATTTGTTACACGAGTTGTACCAATTCTCTTGTTATTCTAGCAAGTTGTATGGTACTTTACTGCAGGAAGAGAGTTAAGGAGAAACAGCAGTATGCTTTCTTGGAGGTGTGAACTTGATAGCCAGTTAGTCAATCACAGGCACACATTGGCACAGTATTAAAAATTACCATTCTTAAAAAATAGTACATAAGAGATATCATAAAGGAGATGTACTATGGTATAAGTGTGATAATACTGTGTTAGTATATATCAGTGATGGTGAGCCTATGGCACACATCCCAGAGGTTGCAAGCACAGCCCTCACTGCTGGCACACACACCATCGCCCTAGGTCAGATCTCTGTGGCGTTTCTTTTGTAAGCTTATGTTTTCCTTCAAACTTTGAAGCAGAAGCTCACGAAAGAAAAAGATCTCACCTCTTGCCGCGCTGCCTGTGTTGGGATGCCCCGCTTCCCACTGGCCAGCTGGTCTTTGGGTCACTGCTGCACATGCGTGCATGTCCACACGTGCGCACATGCGTACCTGTGCATGCGTGCATGCCTGTGCATGGTTATGCATGCGTACATTTGTGCATGTCCACGCATGTACATGTCCACATGCGCCTTTCAGTTTGCACATGGGTGTGCACGCAATTTGGGCACTCGTTGTCTAAAAGGTTCACCATCACTGGTATATACTATATTAGTATGAGTAAATATGCTTTTTTATTGATTCACATTTTTAAACTCAGGTTCTTATTGAAACTCTCTACACTAATAAATAAAGCCTTTCTAAAGCAAAGTTTCTCTTTTTATTTATTTTTATTTATTCAAGTCATATGGTTGCCTATCACAACTAATGGCTCTGGACAATAAATATAATTAAAATACAATAGAAACAATTATAAACTTTACAAAAGTTAAAATGCGCAGCAACCAAGTAACATCAACCACAAACACTTGTATAACTAAGGAGTCTGTCCCTGCACACTCTTAGGGCCCCAGGCCTAGCAGAGAATCAGGTTTTCAGGGCCATAAGAAAGGCCAATGAGGCGAGGACCATCCTGATCTCTGGGCAGAGAATGTTCCACAAGCAGAAAATACACGTATTCTTTGGCTAGCAGAATCTGAAGCACACCCAGCCTGCCTGACTGGATGAGCCCAGTTCTAGGTCAGGAAGGAGTTTGAAGGTGTCAACCAGCAGCTTGAATTGTACCCAGAAGCACAATGCACACCCAGAAGAACCAATGCAAGCTCATGGAATAATGGTGTTATACCCACAAAATAACTGGCATCATTTACTAGCTATGTTGCTGCATTTTGCACCAGCTTTGATAGAATATTTTGAGAATTATTAAAATCTCCAAACACCGTCAAGGCAACTTATAAATATTGAACTGGGAGAGGAGAATATATTTAATGAGGCCTTTAGGAACATGATTTGTGAAACCAGCAAGCTATATCTTTGAGAGTCTCTTCTGGTTTTATTATTTTTTCTGTCCTTTGAGCTAGGCTTTTTTTTTTCACTTTAGAAGTAAATTGAAAGTGATTTGCACCACCACAGGTCAATTAGATTTGTTTCAAGCAACAATGGCTATAGTAACAGGACTTATTATTGATGAGTCTCTGTGTGTGCTATTTAATTTGCAAATGTCAGGATTTTCAGAGGTAATTCATTTAGGAAACTGTAAAGGTCATTTATATGGTGCTATTCAAAGATCAACATTCCCCCAAAATGCATTTTTTAATCATTTGTTTGTTTCTTGGAGTTCTCATTTTTCTATTAATTGAATTCATGAAATGTTCTTTATAATGGAGACACCATTCTTCATACTTCTATCTTCGTATCAGGAAAGGGAAAGCAAAAGTAGTGTTTTTAAAAACAAAATACCGAGTCACAGGCTGATAGACAAGAAAACTTACTTTAAAGGGGAAACCTTTAATAAAGAAAAAAAATTCTGTGCGTGTCTGGTTTCCTAACCTTTTTTTAGAAGACAACCTACCCATCTTCATTTTTAATGGCCACAATTTGAGAACTTCTAATGTAAGTTGTTCTTTCTCCCCTCTCCTCAAATAGCATGCATATAATTATTTTTAATTTAAAGCTATATTCAGTTGGCGCACACACACACACACAAAACTGGATTTATATATATATAAATCCAGTTTTGAATCATACCATTTTTAAGGCTCACCAAAGAAGCGTAAAACTAAGCATTTGAGTTCTCCAGAATTCTTAACAAGTCAACTTGTTATAAAAAGGAAGGGATCCAGAAAAGAGAGAAAACACCCGATTACTTAAATTATTCACAAGTAGAAAATGAATGGATCCAAACAAAATAGGTTTGTTGGGGATTAAGAGTTCCTGGTTTCAACATGGGCGGAATTGGGCCACATATTTAAACCCTTGTTATGCCTACAGAGCATCATGTTTTAAAATAGCATAGTCTAATGGGATAGATATATCAAAGAAGATATAGCTTGAATAAAGCACCATGCTGAAAGGGGGTTAATGTGGCTTTTCTATAGTATTTTGCCATTAATTTTTTTGTCTTTGGGATTGTGTGTACATAACATCACCAGATTGCTCTTTTTTTCCCCCAGATCATGTCTCCGTTGGAGGACTTGGGGATAGTTTTTATGAATATTTGCTGAAAGCATGGTTGATGTCTGATAAAACTGATGAAGAAGCCAGGGAAATGTATTATAACGCTGTTCAGGTAAATAGTATACAGAACTTGAGATATTATTATATGTAACTGTAAAAACAAATATTATGATAGGGTTTTTAAAAAATGTTTTGACTACATACATACATACATTCATACATACATACCTTTTAAAAATATTTTTAAGTAACTTAAAGATTTAGTAATCTTTTCTGTAAATGACAATATTATAGAGAAGCAACTTTTTAAATAGCAAACAAATTAAAACAATTTTATTTTTATAGTGAAGATAGCTGCGGGTTATTGGAAGACATTTAGGTTTAGTTCATATCTTTAAATAAATCAATTTAATCAGTTGGGTTATTGTTTATTAAAGAGTTGGATCAAATCACCTAAAGCCAGTCTCCAAAGGAATATTGTGTTGACAAAGCAGTTCTCGCCAATCTTCCTTTACTGTGGCAGCTACTCCATTAAATGTAGTGCTTCTGAGGTGTCTCAGGTTTTAGAAATGAGGAAAGGGAGGTGTGAGAAAAGGGTTTCCTGATCATCCATTATGCAATGAAAATGAATTAGAATTTTTTTTGTCCCAATGTGCCAATAGTTTACATTTACCATACATTTCCTTTTATTTGCCATTCTATTTGCAAATCTTTTTGTTGGAAGGCTAACTTGATTTAACTAGGCCAGCTCACTCATCAGTCTGCTTAATAATTTGCTTAACAAGTTTCTTGTTCAGCTGATAAGATCAAACACTTCCTTGAAAACTTCGACTTCAACAAAGCCCACTGATTCTGTTTGCTTTTCTTAAGTAAATCTATAATTGAAAAATCCATAAGAAGATCTGTTTTCCTATTTCACAACTAAATTTACTCAGAAACCTTTGCTTAAGGGGTTTGTCGTACATTTTGGGCTGGGTTGGGAAGGTAAGGTTTTGAAAGTTCAAATTCCCTTGACTGTTCACATATCACAGTACACCATGTTATTTTAGCCATGTTGCTTGAATGAATTATAATTGACTAAATTCATACCACTATGCCAAGCATGCCACATTATGGCTTACATGTATGACTAAACTATTGTCTACCAAACCATTCCTGTCTAAATACTTGTTAATGCACACAAAGCTATGTCAAAGGTTTTTGAGATACTGATTCCCTTTGTCCAAGTTGTATTAATTCTTCTTCAACAACAATTGCATTCTATGTTTTTCCATACTTAGAGATAAACTGAGCAGTCTATAACAAGATGGTCAACCCTCAACTCATTTTTGATATTGTTACATTCAGTGCTTTTAAGTATATGAAAATATTTAGATACCTATATTATTGCATTTTTATTGTAGACTAATAACAGATGGTTTTTTTAACAATTCTAGTCCATAGAAACCCATCTAATCAGGAAATCCAGCAATGGTTTAATGTACATTGCTGAGTGGAAAGGTGGCCTCCTTGAACACAAAATGGGTCATCTCACTTGTTTTGCTGGAGGAATGTTTGTTCTGGGTGCAGATGGAGCACCAGCTGATCAAACTGGACATCACATTGAACTTGGAGCTGAAATTGCCCGCACATGTCATGAATCTTATGATCGTACAGGTAATTATAAATTGCTGTATGCTCTTGGTCTGACTTTAAAATGTTACTTATTGCTGTACTTGAATGCAGGGCAATGTATTTGGGACTTTTTCCAATCAAACTCGTATCAATTGTGTAAGACATTTTTATTACATGTAGTTTCTACCTGTACATATTATAGAATTAGAAATGTCTGTAGACAGTTTTCCATCTGTAACGTACTTTATGTTTGTAGGAGAAGTAGTTGGATTGCTTATAACAGAAATGAAAATATATGGCCCTACAGGTTTGCTGAGTTACAGCTCCAGTAATCCCAGGTAGCATGAACAATGTTGAGAGAGCTTTAATTGGGTAACATCTAAACATCCAAATGTTATCCTCTCTTGCCTCTAACAGTGTTCGCCTTTGGCATTAACAGTCTGATGTAAAAATTAGTATTAAAAAATCTTCCAGGATTCTGCCTAGAAATACTTTATTAATATATTCAGAAACAGAGTAACACTATATAGCAGGAAAATGGAATAATTTTCTTAAATAGCTAGTCCTATACATTGAATTTTAAGGGAAGACATTCAACAGAATATAACATATCTGGAATCTTGGTAGGTCAGAATAGCCAGATTAAGAGGTGGAAGAATTTTTTTGCCCTTCCCATTATGATTGTTTTTCTTTTTAAATTCTTCTTCCCATGGCAGTTAATTGGCAAGAAAATATCAGATTAAGAATTTGGGGGCCTATCACCAGACGTCTGGCAGTTTAGATATCAATCCATAGAATTTAATGAAGGTGAACCCAACTACTTTATTGTATATTTTGTCACAAACCTGTTCTCCATCAATGGTGCAACATACCCATATCTTCCTAATCTTTTCCAGCCAGAATTTTAAGTAATAATAGCAAACTTAATAATAGCTTCACTATACTGATTGCATAAACTAATTTCAGAAGAAAGGGAAAAGCTATCAAGTTCCTTCACTCATTCTGAAATGCTAAAATGTGTGCAATATAAAACCTAAGTTTGCCACTGTTGAAATAAAGCAGATGTTAGGCAATTTAACAAGCATCATTAAAATAAACACATCTCTCAAGTCCATGTGCGTGAACATGCAAACATTCATGACAATAGGCATGCATGATATATATTTCAATTCCACCTATTTAAACATTTTGATTTGTTTAATGTGGGGGTCTGCAGATGCCATGTTGGGTTATTATGAATTCTATGTTACCAGCTCCGGCTCTACAGCTGTCACATACTTTTTTTAAAAAAAATTAAAGTAATTCAATGTGTTCCCGAGAACTTTTAGTTATGTTTTTATATTTAAATTTAATTTTCCTATTTTTTGTTTAAATAGTTGTGTAAAACTTAAATGAAGTTGATTCAACAAAATATGTTTTGAATACAATAAAACAATGTTTAGGAACACTTCATAGCTTTTGATACCCTTACACAATTTTGTGAAATTTTCCAGCTAAACATTTTGCTGGATAAAACCCTACTACTAGAAAAACTATTCAAGATCACTTCAGACATTAATTTTCTTATATTTGAATATTTCTCAGCTATTAAAGTGCCATTAAGGGCACAAACATCACCCAATTTCCTATCATGTTTGAGGCAAGAATCCCATTAAACCTACTGTATAATGTAACACTTAACAGGGTTCTTCCTCTTCAAAATAAGTAGAACCATTCTACCCACTTTTCATCATTTTTCTGCCTGCTGTGGTCCTTCAGATTCCAACACTGTTGAGTGGCTAACAAATGTTTACCAACCTCCTTATACAGCAGGAGAATCCTTATAATGTGGAGTTCAAAATTATAACATATTATATAACTCATTATATGTAATAAAGTAATTCACATATATTAAGATCATGGTCTTTACTAACACTTCATTCCAGCATTGAATATTTTAATATTGTGTGTAGGCATGAAATTGGGGCCAGAAGCTTTCCGATTTGATGGAGGGGTCGAGGCAATTGCTACCAGACAGAATGAAAAATATTACATCCTAAGACCTGAAGTTATAGAAACTTATATGTATATGTGGCGATTCACTCATGACCCCAAGTACCGGCAGTGGGGTTGGGAAGCTGTAGAGGTGAGGCATTTATTATTTATTTGAAGTATGTTATACTTTATATGTTTGCCATTTGAAAAAATTATTTGAATTTAGTGCATGGAACAATATACTGTTTAAATGGATTGGAAATATAATTGGAAGGCTGTCATTTGAGAGATTTCAACCATTTCAATTTTTATATCTACTGTTTAAGAAAAAAGAAAAAATGATAATTTATTATTTTTAAAACATAATTAGCCATATCTAATAAAATTTTCTTTTTTTATTTCATTTTTTCTCTGTTTTTATCTTTAAAATCCAATAAATGCAAAGGAACAAGATAGGAAAAGAAACATTTGATTAATACATGGTTTTCCCCCTGGTATTTGTAATCTCCAGACATTTCAATACTCCAAACAGTTTCAACTATTATTGATATAAGATGTCTAGACACAATGATCAAGACAACTTTGAATACAAACAGAATCCTTCATATCTAACAGAATTAAAATATCAAATGAATCTTCACCCTTTTCTATCATCAGAAACCTTTTTCATCTTGAAGTATATAACCAGGATTTAAAGCTTCACAGTTCCCCAAGAGGGATTATGGTCACTTTCTTGATCAGCATCAATGTGGAGTTTGTGGCTATAATTTCTTTTTCCAGTTGTTGCAATGGAGTTGCTATGAAACAATAGCTCCTCCTAGCCATCTGTCAGTTTGCTCATCCCAATTCCAGTTAGAATTGTACCCATTATTATCTTAATTATTTATCTATGTTTGTATTTTCACTTAAATTGATGCTATAACTTGTTCTACTAATGCTTGGTCAAAAGTGGAATAAAATTACCGATTTAAAAGGATAAAACAGATATGTGAATAAACATTTATCAGAGCCTAAATAATGCAGTATAAAATACGCATAAATCAAGATTGTAGGGCAAAAGGTATTTGATGGAAACAATATGGGTAAATCACATTATTATTATTATTATTATTATTATTATTATTATTATTATTATTATTATTATTATTATTATTATTATTATTATTATTTATTGTTGTTTGTTCAAACAAATCAAGTTTCTGAATTAGAAAAGGGCAAATCCTTTTTTGTAATAAAAATAATGCAAGTTGTAGTAAGATTCTTACATTAATTTGACTCCAAATTTCAGTTCAGCATGACTGAGGTGTTTTATGCAGAATATACTATTGTTCTGATAATTGCTTTAAATTTAAAATTATGAAGCGGTATTATAGTGTAAATTACCCTAAAATATTTTGCTTTGAGAAAGATACTTTGTATTGTAACTCTCTCTACATGGGGCTCCCCTTGAGGTGCACCCGAAGACTTCAGCTGGTCCAGAATGCAGCCGCGCGAGCAATAATGGGGACCGCAAGGTACACCCATATAACACCTCTCTTGCGCGAGCTGCACTGGCTGCCTGTCGTCTTTCGGGTGCGCTTCAAGGTGTTAGTTATCATCTTTAAAGCGCTCCATGGCTCGGGATCTAGCTACCTGCGGGATCGGATCCTGCCCCATACATCCTTACCGCCGATTCGCTCCCACAGAGAGGGACTTCTCCGGGTGCCGTCCACTAGACTTTGTCAGCGGGCGATGCCCAGGGGAAGGGCCTTCTCTGTGGCGGGCCCAGCCCTCTGGAACGACCTTCCCCCCGACATTAGAACAACCACGGACCTCCGCTCCTTCCATCAGAAATTAAAAACATACTTTTTCTGCTTGGCCGGCCTAGGTTAGTCTCTACCTTTTAGGGTTTAGGGATCATTAGTTTTAATATGGGGATTTTAGTGCAGGGACAATTAAATTTAATTTGTTTTTACTTATTGTATCTATTTTTGTATATTTTTATGTGTTTTAATTCTTCCCTGTACACTGCTCCGAGTCCCCTTGGGGAGGGGATGCGGTATATAAAAATAAATTATTATTATTATTATTATTATTATTATTATTATTATTATTATTATTATTATTATTATTATTATTATTATTATTATTATTATTATTATTATTATAAAATACCCTGTTTTTCTTTTTTTTTAATTCAGGCATTGGAAAAATATTGCAGAGTAGATGGTGGCTATTCTGGCCTTAGGGATGTTTACAGCAGTCGTAAAAGCCATGATGATGTGCAACAGAGTTTCTTCCTTTCAGAAACTCTCAAGTAAGCAATTGAACGGATTTTTAAATGAGTTATGAATTAATATTTTGCTGGATTGGAGCAGTAAGTAGCTGAAACTAGCCCTGTGCAAAGCAAGCATACATTTGTTTTAACAAAGTACGGTGGGTTGAAAGGGGAATCTGATTTATTTCAAAGCGGCAGAGGTCAGCTGAATCTCCTTGATGAGAAACATGTTAGATTATCTTGAATCACCGGGCAACCAATGCTATGGCAGGAAGCTTCTGCCAACCTTCTTGCCTAGCACTACCTGAATTGCTTCTAGGCTAGGGGACTTTGGATTATCTGTAGTGTTTTTTTAAGCTACTCAGCCTGGAAAATATTTGACCTGAAGACCTGTTTGAAGCTATGCATACAGTAGATGTATCTGAAACCATCTCCAGAAACAAAGAGAATATTGAAGAGTTGGAGACGGGACTGGGGAATCAGGAGAAACAGACATAAAAATCCTAAACTAAGTGAAAGAAGCAGGACAGCAGATAAGTCCTGTGATCCTGGAAGCAAGAAAATGTCTTAAGCACTATTACCTATGTCTCATCTGAGCAGATGTCAGATGTTGGTGTAATTGAGAAGAAATGAGATGTGCCTTTTCAGCCACAAATGTTCTAATAACTTTCAAAAGCTTCTCTCTTTTTTAATTATAATACTGTCCCTTGGGGGGAAATGGAAAAATATAAGAACAAATAGATAATCCCTGACTTGTGACTAGTTGTTTAGTGACCATTCGAAATGACAACAACCTTGGAAAGGTGCTTTACAACCGTTCAACAGTTCCTGGTACATAAAATGCTGCACACATACCCCGCAGTTAGATAACTACATTTAAAACACTTGGCTCCCATTTAAAACTGATTACAGCATCCTTCAGTCATGTTTGCAATTTACAGTATTTTTTTTTCTATGTGCTGGTACTTTTTGCCAGTTTCTGGCAAAAAAAGCACCCATTCGGGAGAATGGACTCAGACTTACACTATGTGATTTGCTTAATGGCCACATGATTAGACTTATGGCTGCATGATTCATTTAACAACCATCTTAAAAAAATTTAAATTAGGTCCTGTCACATGGGTGTTATGAATTACCACTGAAATTCTGGCGCCAATTGCAATTATAAGTCAAAGACTATGTTACTGAACAGATTCAATATATAAGAATACAATTTATGAAATATAACCAGATTGTTTTTAAATGGAATAGCTGATATATTTCTAATGGAAGTTTGGATATTTCACAATGAAATACTAAGCAAATTCTTAATATAATACATTTTCAGTGTAAATAAAATAAATATGCTACATGTATCTATATTTCTAGTTTTATAATGTATTAATAATGCATTTTTGTTGTTCTTTACTAGGTATTTATATTTATTATTCTCTGAAGATGATATTCTTCCATTTGAACATTGGATCTTCAACACGGAGGCACATCCTTTCCCAATTATTAAAAGAGGAAAAGAGGAAAAAGACAGCAAATAAAGCTGTTCTGAATTTTATTTGGGCATATTATATGGCTGTTAATGTTGTAGCTGGCATTTTTTAGTTTTAAACCAGGTTCTGTTTCATGTTTTGTTTCTTTCTTGTTTCGTTTAATTGTTTGTTTTTGCAGTCTGCTATCAACCTGGCAATTTTTCTCAAGGGACCTAATATTATTAATTGTAATTATTAATATTTATGTTTTCCCAGAATGTAATGTGTCACCTCTAGTTTTTGTTGACCATCAGTATAATGTGTACTTGGTTAAACAGAATACAGAATTTATCGCGTTACTTACTTTTTACTTTATGTTTAGACTGCAAAATTGTTTCCTCCTCTGTGAGGAGATGTCTGCTTTAAGCTGTAATACTTTGCTGTGTTGCAAAAAGCCATAAAGAATTAAGTATGAAGAGCTTTTTTCTTTTTAAATCTGCTCCAGTGGGATTTGTCTGATCAGTGGAGACAAATCTAACTGTGACAGCCTCTTCTTATGCGGGTCTATCATTAATTGGTAATCAGAATACTTAGAAAGATGTACTATTCATATTAACCAGATATAGTTTTATCTTATCTGTATATACCATTACATTGAACTGTGGCTTGTCTTAGAAGCCTGGATTATGACATCTTTTTTACATATTTACATATCAAGCCTAACCACAGATAACTTTGGTGCCCATCTATTTCTTTATCTCTGAATTTGTTTCATAAACAACTGTGAAATTGGGTTGACATTTGGACATGGCTTCACAGATACCCTTTGAGACTGCACAGTTCTCAAAGCCTGTCTCGGTGAAAATAGAAGTTCAGCAATATTTTCACCGAAAGGAAAAATCTGTTTCCTGTAAAACTTTAGTTGTTATGCAAAATGAACGAATCTAATGTGCGATATCCTTTTTGTGCTTTGAAATTTATCCTATTTAGAGATTGGTTAGTCCAATTCTATAAGTCTGTTGTTGCTATTTCCAACATTCCATTAGCTTTTTCTTCCACTTGACAGATATTGGGCACAATGACGTGGAAAGAGGGGGATAATATACCTCAGAGGTACCATGTTTTAGAAGTTCACACTGTGGCTCTAATTCTCTTTTGAAAGAATTGACCACAGTACTTTAATGCTTTACTGCAGGGGACAAGGGAACCTAAACTGTTCCCTCGTTTATCAAAGTGATAATGTTGACTGACTTTTTTTTTAGTTTTGTTATGGAATGGTTCTTTTTCCTGTTTACATTTGGGATGCTTCTGTAAATATTATACTTTTAATAAGCAACATTAAACAATCCGAGTAGGGATGAATTTTATATGATATGTCATGTTTAGCAGCTTTCATGTAACAAAGCAAAAAAAAAAAGCTGGGGATTGATGTACAAGAGAAGGGAATCTGTTGTGGTAGCCTTCATTCATTATGTAGCTTTTAAAACTGAATTTTGGCTATCCTCTAGTCTAGTCCTAAAGGTTTCACTGCAGTCCTAAAATTGTATTTACTATACAGTGATACATCCCCCTACCTGGACACTCAAATCAGTTTACACTGTTAGTGCAAGTACGTTTATGCTGTCAAATTTAGCTATCTATATTTTGAGCCAAGATAAGAGGACTAATTATAAAAATTGCATAAACTTACTTCCTGATCCGCAGACAACCTAATGATACATAATGTTGTGAGTATCTGCAGTGATGTGAAGTTTTCCAAAACTTGCTACACCCCCTCCGTGCAAATAGTTTCCTCTGCTCTATGGCTTAGTCATGCTACAGTGCTGTTGCAACATCACAACTCTATTTGTGAACCCTATGGATGATCATATTGTACTGGGTTTTAGGTTTTAGGTTTGGCCATAATGATGATCTGGTAGTCTAAATAGGGAGAACCACAAGCAATAATTCCCTTTCATGCCCCTACCCTCCCAATTTTACCCGAATCTTTTTCTCTGACTCTCTCTACCAGTTTGCATATTAAGTTTCACACACCCTCTAAGACTTACAAAACTATTCTGAAAATCAAACATGGCAACTGAAAAATCAGTAGGTAAAATTATTGGAAAAACAAGGACATTCATGTATATTTGGAACAGGACTGTTGCAGCTAGAAAATTATTATTTGTACAAATTATTTGTACAAATGGCATCATTTCTTGATTATATAGAAGACTAACATGCATATAATTTTGAGTATCAAACTGAAAAAAATGCTTCTTATTTGTTGGGCTCTTCTATTTTCTGTTTGGTTCTTTACATCCTGAAGTATCTTCACATTAAGTTTTTCAAATTCTGATTTACAGAAAAGGAAATGCAATTTCTATCATGGAACATTGAGGGAAATTAATTTCTACTTTATTTCCAGATTTAATGCCAAAAGGTGTGACTTGGGAAAAAACATTAAAAATTATATCACAGCCCATTATTTAATAGGGACAGATGATTTTCTTGCCATAATAATGGATAAGTAGTAAAGTTTCTTTTTGGTTGCAGTAAGTATTATAATGCAGATATAAAATAAAATAAATTACCAAATAACATTAACCTCTTTAATCAGCAAAGAAAGATAGCTTCTGTAGCTGCTCAGCATGTTAATTAGTAAGACATATATGCGGTATATAATTACATAGTGTGAAAATCAAACGATATACTGCTGTACAGGATTTATTATTAATATTATTCATCCTGTTACAAATCTACTGGTATTGATTGACCAAAATACTTTTAAAGTCAATGGACTTTCTGAAAGTAAGTGTAATAGGGCAGCAATCATTTGTGTAGCTAATAATGTGCAATATTATCAGTTCAAAGCCATCACATTATTATTTTTTTAAAAATATGTAGCAGTTTTTATGTAAAAAAGTACAGTTGATTTTCACTTCTTAAGCTTTATTGTTCCAACTAAAGTGCCATTTTTACTTTCTTTGGGAGCCACCATTGATGGTAAAAGTCTGTTACGGCATCTAAACCTGAAATCCTTTCCCAAAACAAACTATTCCTCCTTATGACACTGTACACTGCCATGACTTGCCTTGCATCATCCAACAGATGATAGTTAAATTCTTAGTCCTGTTCAAGACCTTTTGAAGAATGCATTTTGTGAAAACTTTTTAATTTCCTAAGAGTAAACTCATAAAACTAAAAGGGGTTACCTGGTATGACTATCTCTAATGTTAATTTGTTTTGTCCGTTTTTTTGTTAGGACTATCAATAGTCCTTTATTGTCCCAGCCCACTTTTTATCTTCCACATGCAGTATATCATGAACATATCATGAATCATTTTCTCACTGTTATGTTTACATGAAGATATTTGGAATAGCAAATAATTCATTTTGTTTTAAAGGGGTGTGCTTTTTTGTTCTTTTGTTTTGGGTTTTTTGTGGGGGGTTTTGGTTAATATAATAAGTATTCCAAGACTGCATGTCATTGGACTCAAATATCCTTCCCAGAAATGCTGTGTTAGGCATTTAGCAATCCAGTTCCAATAATATACCAGCTTGCTCCCAAAAATGTGCCAGTCTTAAAAAAAATAATACAAGGGAATTATTTCACTTATTCTTTCTAATCATTATATTTAGTTTGTGAAGCTGATATTGGCTCATATGTGGCATTTCCCCTCCTCTCTTTTCGCTGCCAGTCCTCCAGTGTATACTGCATCAAGGTGCCATTTGGGGTAAATAGGACTCTGACCTGCTCACATGTAACCTTAAGCTATAATAGTCTAATTTTGAGTTCCCATATTGTGAACTTAACCATTGTGATTTATTTACTAAATCATAAGCCAGTGATCCATGGCTTAATATAATGTCTGTGAAGTTAATATTTTCCTGTAGTCATCTTTGTCTGCTTCTATAAATTGAATGAAAAATGAACATTTAAAAAATTATGCCCACCTTCTTTCCATCCTTTAGAGGCAATTAATTGTGCATAATCTCCTCAAACGCAGTGACTCATTTTTATCAATTTCATTTTTTTTAAAGGTAGTTGTAATTTTCTCATGGGGGTTATTATTTAAAAGAGCACAACGTTTCTATAGTTCTATAACTTAGAGGTAATCAGGTTGTATGTACAAGCTGCACTAATGTATCTCTTTTGTAAAGTGATGTAAGTAGACAAGAAGATTGTATATCCCTTAGAATTGCTAAGTATAAAAAAAACATTGTTTTATATCTTTAAAGCGGCAAAGTTGAGTTTTACAGAAAACTGCCAAAGTATAAAGTTTCAGATTGATTGCCATTTTAAAAGTTATTGCTAAAACCCTGAAATTATTTACAATGGTATGAATAGCTTCAGATTATCTTTTTTAGAATTTACTAGCAAGTCACACAAGCAACTTTGGGATTACCTTTTATCCTTCCAGAAATGACTGAATTAATGCTGATCACTGTGTATATAGTTTAACAATAAAGTAACTCTATTTTTTTTAAGTGTCTTTTCCAAATTAGACAGTGTCTAAATTTCCATTGCTTTTTAGCAAAAAAGCTAAATCAACCACATTGATATGCACAATGTGGCTGTTCAAATACTTAATTTACAAAACCCTGGAAATTCTTAATTTAAGTGCCATGTGTGTTGTATGACAGCTTTATAATCCCAAATGACACTTTGTTGGTAAAGTAAACTGATCATGCAGTCATTTTGTTATAATGTTTTTGTTTGTGCATATTCCACTTAATCTTTTTCCACCTTTATAGAAATATCTGGTTACAAGAGATCAAAATGCTTAATTTTTAAGAACTATATTTGTAAAAAAAATCAATTGTGAATAAAGTCTTTTAATAAATGCTTTTGTTTGGCAAAGTGTGTTCATGTATGTATGGTTATTGAAGAGACATAAATAACAAATTTGCAATTAATGGAGGAAGATCTGAGCTGATTACATGGAAGATAATGTGCCTAGTATGAAAGACCTATTTTGGCAATAGATAAGGGTCAAGTGAATTCAAGAGAGGTTGGACTTAGTTTTGTAGCTACATAGAGAGACTAGGCTGATTCCTCATTTGACTCCACCCCACTGTTCCTACACAAAACTAGGTTCGCTAGTTGATTGTTTTACTAGAACACATAAAAATGAACATATAAACTTCCTAATCCATGTCAGGCTGTCAACAATGTACAACAAATACTGTAAATAAATATATTTCACTGCATTCGTCCAGAATTTAAGAATAGGTTTTCTCAAATATACTACCTGAAAATTTTCATTTCAAAATTTACATCCATTATATATATTGTATTGTTGAACTATTTAATCACTCTGGTATTAAATTGCCTTATATTGCTTATGATAGATGATTTGGGTAAGCAACATTTAAAATTTTGTGAACAAGCTATGGATGCGTTCACAAAATGGAATGGAAATTATGATTATTATAATGAAACCTCTACCAGAAGGTAAATTCATGACATTCACATCTAGCTAACCAAGCACCTCAATTTTCTTTTTCTTCTCCACCTCCTTTTTGGGGCATTGTTTCTAAACAATAATGATGCAGCCATTTGCTTTTAAAAATTTTCTAATCCCTCTAGACAACAGCATCAGCAACAAAGTTGACACCAAAATATCTGCACACAGACTATATATGTGTAAATCATAGAATTGGCACAATAAATATGTAGGTATTATCCCCCTACCCCAATGGACATTTTTTGCTTTCTGGCTCAAAGATGCTAATCTAATATGGTGCTTGACAAAGCTGCTTTGATTTTCAGTCTACTAGCTTTGGGGGGATGGGTGTTTTTTTACTTGAAATATTTAAATATATAATTCAAAGGGCCAAAAGCTGGAGGCCTCCTGACGATGCTCCATGCAACAAGTCCATTGGGTTGTTCAGTATAGAGTGACAATCCGGCATTCTGTTTCCAACAATTGTACATTTATTAGCTGATGCTTTGTTTATTGTTTAAATATTTGTGATGGTTCTGAGGGATTAACCATGGAAATGAAAGGGAATTTGAAAAATGTTGCAGACAGGAATCAGATAGCTTTATTTTCTCAAAGATTCTGAAGCTACGGAAAGAGCTGATGGGAAATGAATACCAACATAATATATACCATTTTTATAAAGTGTTCATACTTTAATTTTTCCTTCCATCAAATCAAGTACTTGCAAGTAGTTATTTGCTTATCTCAGGCCCAGAATCAGCTCTACCATTAAATACGGTAAAGCAGTGAAAGAGTGAGCTGTACCAAACATAACTTACCTTCTTTCCTCTCCACATTAGGCCTCTGTTTCAGAAGTGGAAAAATGTGTTCCTTCATCAGTACAGAAACAAAATTAACAGTCACTCTTGTTGGTTTTTGTAGGAGACAGAAAGCTATCTTGTTTACATCTAGTAGGGAAGGAGATGAGCCTGCTGAAGCAATGCATTTGCAACTTGGAAATTTACTTACCGGTAATACTGGCATTCCTAAAGTTCAGAAAGGTTCTTCAATATATTTATTTCCAATAATCAGATTGTAGAAACACAAATTAAGTTTTAATTAATTTTTTATGTTTTAACTGAACGTGTAACTTTGCAAGCCACCCAGAATTACCCTATGGTAAGATGGATGACCAATAAATTTGTACCTAAAATATGTAAGAGGGGTTAGAGTTAATCATATTGTGTAGAATGCAGACTACTGAGCAGTACTACAAAAAATGGAGTTAGATTGATCTGATAATAGCATTTTAAGATAAAACAAATTGGAATGACCAGGATATTTAATAAAAATAATAACCCCTGGTGTGCTCCTATGTAAAAGGGACAATAGAACATAACATGTTCCATTGGTTCAATAATTTTCTCATCATATGGGCACAGTCTTTTTCTGAGGGGATTTTTTTTTGTATCTTCCTTTGGTAATAGCTGTTGGAATGGCATTGAATCTGGCTAAAGAAAGGGCATTTCTGAATTTTGCGGTCATTATGCAACTGAAATATCTGGCTGGTTGGAGAGAATGTGGAGTAGCTCAAGAAGATATTTCTGGGAGGACTAAGAAGTCAACTTGCAGCTCTAAATCAGTGGCCCACTGTCTGAAATTAGTTCATAGGCCATCAAGGTGATCGTTGGCTATGAATAGCCATACAGGTGAAACTCGAAAAATTAGAATATTATGCAAAAGTTCACTTATTTCAGTAATGCAACTTAAAATGTGAAACTAATATATGAGATAGACTCAATACATGCAAAGCAAGATAGTTCAAGCCATGATTTGTCATAATTGGGATGATTATGGCTTACAGCTCATGAGAACCCCAAATCCACAATCTCAGAAAATTAGAATATTACATGCAATCAATAAGGATTGTACATAGAACAATATTGGACCTCTGAAAAGTATAAGCATGCATATGTACTCGGTTCTTGGTTTGGGCCTCTTTTGCAGCAATTACTGCCTTAATGCAGTGTGGCATGGAAGCTATCAGCCTGTGGCACTGCCGAGGTGTTATGGAAGACCAGGATGCTTCAATAGCAGCCTTCAGCTCTTCTGCATTGTTCGGTCTCATGTCTCTCATCTTTCTCTTGGCAACCCATAGATTCTCTACGGGGTTCAGGTCAGGTGAGTTTGCTGGCCAATCAAACACAGTAATCCCATGGTCATTGAACCAGGTTTTGGTGCTTTGGCAGTGTGGGCAGGTGCCAAGTCCTGCTGGAAAATGAAGTCAGCATCCCCATAAAGCTCGTCTGTGGAAGGAAGCATGAAGTGCTCCAAAATTTCCTGGTAGACGGCTGCATTGACCCTTGACTTAATGAAGCACAGTGGACCAACATCAGCAGATGATATGGCTCCCCAAATCATCACAGACTGTGGAAACTTCACACTGGACTTCAAGCATTTTGCAGTGTGTGCTTCTTCATTCTTCCTCTATACTCTGGGTCCTTGGTTTCCAAATGAGATGCAAAAGTTACTCTCATCAGAAAAGAGGACTTTAGACCACTGAGCAACAGACCAGGTCTGTTTTTCTTCAGCCCAGGTAAGACGCTTCTGACCTTTATTGTTCAGGAGCGGCTTGACAAGATGAATACGACATTTGAAGTCCATGCCCAGGATCTGTGTGTGGTGGCTCTTGATGCACTGACTCCAGTCTCAGTCCACTCCTTGTGAAAGTCCCCAACACTTTTGAATGGCCTTTTCCTGACAATCCTCTCCAGGCTGCAGTCATCCATGCTGCTTGTGCACCTTTTTCTTCCACACTTTTCCCTTCCACATAACTTTTTATTAATGTGCTTTGATACAGCACTTTGGGAACATCCAACTTCTTCTGCAATTAATTTTTGAGGCTTTCCCTCCTTATGGAGGGTGTCAGTGATGGTTTTCTGCACAACTGTCAGGTCAGCAGTCTTTCCCATGATTGTGATTCCTACTGAACCAGACTGAGAAACCATTTACGAATATACGAATATTTATTTGTATAACCGCGTCCTCTCCCCTAGGGGACTCGGAGCGGTGTACAGGGAGGAATAAAACAGCATAAAATATATACATGAATACAATAAATACAATAAAAACAAATTAAATTTGACTATCCCTGCACTAAAATTCCCATTTAAAATTAACAATCCCTAATCCCTGGGCAGAGACTAACCTAGGCCGGCCAAGCAGAAAAAGTGAGTTTTTAATTTCTGACGGAAGGAGCGGAGGTCCATAGTTGTTCTAATGTCGGGGGGAAGGTCGTTCCAGAGGGCTGGGCCCGCCACAGAGAAGGCCCTTCCCCTGGGCGTCGCCTGCTGACAAAGTCTAGTGGACGGCACCCGGAGCAGTCCCTCTCTGTGGGAGCGAATCGGCCGGGAGGATGTATGGGGCAGAATCCGATCCCGCAGATCCTACTCATTTAAAGGCTCAGGAACCCTTTGCAGGTGTTATGGCTTAATTAGCTGATTAGAGTGGGACACTTTGAGCTTAGAATATTGCACCTTTTCACAATATTCTAATTTTCTGAGATTGTGGATTTGTGGTTTTCATGAGCTGTAAGCCATAATCATCCCAATTATGACAAATCACAGTTTGAACTATCTTGCTTTGCATGTAATGAGTCTATCTCATATATTAGTTTCACCTTTTTATTTGCATTACTGAAATAAATGAACTTTTGCATGATATTCTAATTTTTTGAGTTTCACCTGTAGAGTTGCAGTTTAAATTATATTGCCTGGCTCCAGGAGCACTGGAAGCTGTCAGTCATTGGAAAGGTCAGAACAACTGGAAAGAAAAGGATGTTAAGCCAGTGGCAGAAGATGTGAATCCAGGCAGACGTTTCAATTTTGAGAAGGCCAACTTCACAGCAAAGGTCTGTGCTCAAAACATAGGGATGTAGTTGAAAGCTAGTTCTCAGACATTTAGACTGAAGTCTTTCCAAGAGAAGGAATGACCTGAAGGGACCCAACTGAGCTTCAAAAAGGAGCTGGACTCGAGTCTTAGCTGAGAAGACTTTAATTGCTGCAGGTATATGCTGAACTCCATTGGAAAAGTAAAAGGATTGTAAGGATGACACATTGCATGTAGAGTGAGGTAGTCAACACATTTGCATTTACCTGTAGCTTGGAAGACAATTCTCAGATATTTGAAAGTCTTAACTTATCAGGAAGTCTTATACTGAAAAGATTTACAGAAGGAGTTTTTGGTAAAAAAAAAAAAGGGACAATGTCATACTATCTTTACAGGTCATATTACTCATGGATGGAGCTGAGTAGTGGCCAATCTAATTACCATAACTAAAAATCAATCACTGAAAGTTTATGTCTTCATTATAAATGATGAATACAATACTTTAATATTAAAATCCTTGGGGAAAAGTAGAGTTTTGTTTCTAGCATGTTGTAACTCTGATTCAGTGGTGGGCTTCAAATTTTTTAGGTGTGGCCTATTTTGTGGGCGTGGCTTAGGAGTCATGTGACAGGGTGGGAGGGGCCACCTTTTAAAATGTGGTGAAACTCATTTAACAACGCTCTTGCTTAACAACCAAAATTTTGGACTCAATTGTGATGATAAATTCTTTCTTTCTTTCTTTCTTTCTTTCTTTCTTTCTTTCTTTCCTTCCTTTCCGTTGGGTCACTGGCAGCGGCGGGCCAGATTTACTTCCAGGTATGCTGGTGGAACCCCCTCTCACCGGTTCTCTAAATTTCACCAACCGGCTCTCGCGAGTAGGTGCGAGCCTGCAGAAACCCACCACTGCTCTGATTCTTCAACATAGTGATTAGTGGAGCTTAAGATAAGAAAGGTTGTGAACCTCCAACATATAACAACATTCACAACTTTCCTCCACCTCTTGCAAGTGCATTAATAGAACTCAGAAATGTGCAATTTTTCCCTCATTAATGGTGAAGCTTGGCCTGTGGCATACAGGGAAGCTGTAAATAAAGCCAGGGAAGAGGGGAAATCAAAATTCAATTTTGTCTCATTTCATTTAAATGAAATGTAATTGCAATTAAACACGGTTAATATGACTAGTTATACATGTTTAATCATTGTCCCCTGCTATTCAATTAAAAAAATGTAATGTGAGGGTGGGGGCAATATGTGGCCTTGCATCCTTACATTTTGCATTTCTGTGTTAAATGATATCAGCCAATAGATCTACCTTCCAAAGAAGCTGAAAAAAGAATGATCATTATCATGATTAGTAGTAAAATGAAACAATTAAAATCTGCCTGTTTGATAAATGCAGCACTCAAATATTCCAGCCAAGACAACTGCTCTCCCAAATCACCAAGTAAAGTCATAAGCTAGGTTACTAATTAACATAAAACAGTCAACATTTTCTCTGACCCATAAAATCATTACAAATATGAGATTGCTATTTACAAGCCTGCTAGCTATCTCAACAGGCTTGCTTCAGTAGAGAACTGCTTATTAAATTCAAAAGCAATAAGATTAACTTCAAATAAAAAGAGCCCTTTACAAACTGTGATGCAGATATAAATCTTCAACACTTATTTAGGACCCATGGAGTTGATTAGATGTAGGAAACAAAGTGGCCTAGTGGTTAAGATGCTGGGCTTGTCTACCAGAAGGTAGACAAGGTAGGCAGTTTGAGACCCAGGTCTCACGTCATTGGTGAGTTCCCATTAATGCCTAACTCCTGTTAACCTAGCTGTTTGAAAGCATTCAAATTACAAGTAGATAATTCCAGGGGTGAAATCTACATACCTTCGCTACCAGTTTGCTAATGTGAGTGCACATGTGCACGCATCACCTCTGTGCATGTGCAAGACCTTCTGTACATACACAGAGTATCAAAAATGGACATGCCGGCTACCGAGTGTGCCTGGAAAGATAAGTAGAACAACAAGGGGAGCATATCCGCTGTGCCACGCAATTTAGATTATCTAGCAAGCAGGAAATCATGCTTTCTAGCTAATATAAATTGCACATTTATATTAGCTAGAAAGGGCTTTGGGGTGGAATACCATCTGTACGCTGACGACACCCAGTTGTACATATCCACCCCAAACCACCCCAACAATGCCGTCGAGGTGCTGTCCCGGTGTTTGGAGGCCGTACGGATCTGTATGGGTAGCAACAAACTCAAGCTCAACCCGTCCAAGACCAAGTGGCTGTGGTTTCCGGCTCCCCGGTTCAGCCAGATAAGTCCAACACTGGCCATTGGGGGCGAACAACTAGCCCCCGTGGAGAGGGCGCGCAACTTGGGCATCCTCCTGGATTCCCGGCTGTCCATGGAGGACCATGTGGCGGCTGTGGCCAGGAGGGCGTTTTATCAGGTTCGCCTGATACGCCAGTTGCGCCCCTTACTGGACCGGGGGGACCTTCGCACAGTCACTCAAGCTCTTGTGACTTCTCGGCTGGATTACTGTAACGCTCTCTACATGGGGCTCCCCTTGAGGTGCACTCGAAAGCTACAGCTAGTCCAGAACGCGGCCGCGTGGGTGATTATGGGTGCCCCAAGGCATGCCCACATAACACCTCTCCTGCACGAGCTGCACTGGCTGCCTGTGGCCTTTCGAGTGCACTTCAAGGTGTTGACGACCATCTTCAAATCGCTCCATGGCTCGGGGCCTAGCTATATACGAGACCGCCTTCTGCCCCATACATCCCTTCGTCCGATCCGCTCCCACAGAGAGGGCCTTCTCAGGGTGCCGGCAGCCGGGCAATGCCGGTTGGCGACACCCAGGGGAAGGGCCTTCTCTGTGGCGGGCCCGGCCCTCTGGAACGACCTACCCCCCGACCTTCGCACTATCTCGGACCTCCTCCTCTTCCACCAACGCCTTAAGACGTACCTATTCCAACAAGCCGGCCTAGCGTAGCCTCCCGTTTCTGACTATATTTATAAATTTTAATTTTTTAGGGTTTTAAAGGGTTTTAGCATGGGTTTTAGGTTAATTTAATATGCTTTTAAGAGTTTGTATGGTTTTGTAATGGTTTTTAATATTGCCTGTGCGCCACCCTGGGTCCTAACAAGGAGAAGGGCGGGCTATAAATTCGAAAAATAAATAAAATAATAAAATAAATAACATCACAGCTGATTGTCAGAAATACCAGTTAAAAAATAGCATCTTTTTACTACCGGTTCGGACCAGTAGCATTTCACCCCTGGATAATTCCCACTTCAGTGGGAAGGTAATAGTGTTACCTCGATGTATAATGTTACCTCGATGTAATAGTGAATCTCGATGTATAGTCATGCCAGCCACATGACCACAGAAGCATCTTCAGACAATGCTGGTTCCCTTGGCAAGGAAATGGAGATAAGCATCATCCCCTAGAGACAGACATGACTGGACAGGGGAAACTTTTTTTCATCTCTTTTTATATGGATGGAAATGGATCTCAACATAAAGCATCAATAACTGCAAATAAGAGGTTTGTACCTGTGCATGCTATCATAAAACTCCTTTCCAAATCTTTTTCTAAAACATAGGTACATCATATGCAATATTTTGGAAGCTATAGCCACAGACACACATAGTGAACTCTCTAGCAAGGCATGGTTCCCACATCTCTTTTCTTTTTTGAGAAACGGGGCTCCTGATTTCTAGGATTTGTATTACAGCAACAGCTATTAGCACTTAGACTTATATAATGCTCCATAGTGCATTAGCCTGCAATACTGCATTCTTATCACTCCGCCACCATAGCTCCTATTAGCTCCTATCCTATATGAATGTGTGATTATGGCTGGGATGAAACCCTCTCCCATGAAACTCTGCAGATGAACTTAGTCCAATCATTTTTCATTTTATTCCATTTTACACAGATGATAAAGAGACAAAAGAACTGCTTTGAAAAAAATGTACTAAAGAAAGGATTTTTTTTTAAAACAAATGCTGAAATAACAGCCGCTCGGACGACTGCATCAACCCCACTTTCATCAGTCATTTTGGATATTAATATCCTTTTACTTGTCATTTCCCTGTATTAAATCCCACTCTTTGAAACTCTTAACCTTTAGACAACTGTTACTGATTTCTAAAAACAACTACAATCCCATCATTGCTTTCACATCACTGAGCACTCAAAAGCTTAAGTTCTCCCAAGGGGATGTGGACTTGGCAAACTTTGATTTTACATTTCCTGGCCTAGAATGAATTAAAGAAACTATAAAGGATGAGGTCCCTTTCAGCTATTGCCCAAAAAGGCTGAACCTAATCAAGAATTTGGAACAAATCACAGGAGAGACTCAACATTTCAAAATCACATTGCTCAGGGGGGCTGCCAGGAAAAAGAACAAAGCTCTTTTTGGTATTCTTTAAATTCTCTCCCACCAGCCGGTCCTCAAGGTTGCTTTTATATTTCTGTATGTGGAATCAACAAAGGTGTCAGGAGGACAGATGCTGGCAGGACAGAAGGGAAGAATGAGGCTTTACAAGAATAAGGAATTAATTGGAAAATGTAAATGGAGCAAATAGAGGAGCAGATGGGACGGGAGTTAGAGCTGCATTTTAGGTTATATCCCCAAACATTTAGTTTCAAAGGCAATTTTGTTTATATAACGCAAAATTTATGTACTGAGCAATGCTGGGGTTAGAGACGATACACGGATAATGCACAATGAGAAGACTTACATTTTTAATATAGCCCTTCCCTTTTTCTTTCTTTCTTTTTGTTTTTGGTGGAAATTCAGTTTAATCTTAAGAAACATTGATTTCTAGTTCAAAGAATCTAAACTAGAAACAAAGAGAGTTTTCAGAACACAATAAACTAGGTCAATTGAGGAGGAAATGAGACCACAAAAAGGTCAACTAATTCAATCATTCTACCCTCAGGAGGTTAGATAAACAGACCAAGCCATGCATAGACCCATCAGCCATGAGGGTTCACTAGTTTTCATCTGTCCTGTGATCATGCAAACTGTGTGTGAGAAGACAAACACTGGGAATTAAGAGATGGTAACTCAGTGGCTAAGACGCCGAGCTTGTCGATCAGAAGCTCAGCAGTTCAGAGGTTCCAATCCCTAGCACCATGTAATGGGGTGAGCTCCTGTTACTTGTCCCAGCTTCTGCCAACCCAGCAGTTCTAAAGCATGTAAAAAATGCAAGTAGAAAAATAGGGACCACTTTGGTGGGAAGGCAACAGCGCTCCATGCACCTTCGACATTGAGTCATGTTGGCCACATAACCATGGAGACGTCTTCAGACAGCACTGGCTCTTCAGCTTAGAAACAGAGATGAGCACCGCCCCTAGAGCCGGAAACGACTAGCACTCATGTGTGGGGGAACCTTTACTTTTACTAACATTCCTCTCTAAAAGTTCTCTACTTGGGGCTTCAACTACACAACCATTGATTGGGGGAGAGGGGATTGGTGCTTTAACTTTTAAAAAAGAAAAAGTGACAGTTTGCCAGTTCCTGCACAAGATCTGGAAGAACTAAAACAATTACAGCCCAGGCCCTATCAATCCTAGTAGTGTGCTTCAACACTTCACAAAGATGAATGTCTGACCAGAAGAGGGGGGTTATTGAATTGTTCATTTTGTGGAGGTGGAGTTTTTCTGGAAGAAGAATGCAAGAGGGTGTTGATGTGGTGCTTCATATTAACACAATGGAGTATTGTTTATGGATTCTCCTACATCTGATCAGCCAACTGGTTTATAGCAATTATTTGGATAAAGGAGAAAATGCAAATATTTTTTCTCCAAACCTGACACAGAATAACCACCTTAGTTCTGTCAATAGATAGATTTTAACTTTTTTTTTTCTACTGCTAATCTTATTTTTGCTGCAGTTACGGTAGAAGAAATAACTGAAGATCAGGACAATAACAGATTAACAGAGTTGGAAGGGACCTTTCAGGTCATCTAGTCCAACCCCCTGCCCAAGCAGGAGACCTTACATCTGCCCCTACCTAGGCTCAAACTCACAACCTCCTGACTGTGATGCAAGAGCTCCACCTTTAGGCCACCACAGCTCTTGTGTAAAGTTAAAACAATTATTTTCCCTTTCCCGCTAGAAGAAATTCATCATTCTTTTTATTCTTATTTTAGTCAAGTAAAATATTGTATCATTTTAATATACCAGGATATAAATAAGCATTTCCCCAAATAAACAGCTTTTGTGAAAATATAGAAATTAATGAATTTATTGAGAAATTAATAATCTATGGGTAGCAACCTAGGAAGAAGGCTAGATATTAAACACAATCATTATCCAATCATTTTGTGCGTATTAAGATAAGCTTGATTGGACAGAGTCAGCATCATGCTTAACCCTTGATATTTTTAATACACTGAGTTAGTGATGGTGAACCTTTTTTGGCTCGCGTGCCAAAAGTGGGGGGAGCGCAGGGGGGGTCCATGTATGGGTGTGCCACACAGGTGTGTGCTTTCTCCCTCTGGTTTGCTTGTAGGGTCATTTTTCATCTTCCGGAGCCTTCAGCCCTCAGGAGCCTTTAGGGAAGCCTCCGGAGGATGAAAAATGGCCTCAAAAGAAGGCCGAAGTCAGCTGGACATGCACGCTGAGGCTGACAGGGCAATGCCTCGCATGCCCTAATGGCTACACGTGCCACCTGTGGCACCCGTGCCATAGGTTTGCCATCACAGCACTGGGTGATGCATAAGTGTGACATTTCTCCAAAGGTTTGTGTATGGTGTAAAGTAGGGTTACCAAATTTGATCTTCAAACATCTGGAGGACTCGTTAAGTGCCAGCAAAGAAATACAAGAACTTTTGAAAGATTTTTGCAGCCCAGATGTAAAAGGTAAGGAAAAAATTGACCTGGATATCTGAGCTAGAATATTAGCCAAAAAGTTACATATAAAATAAGGAATGAACAATTTGTGCAGAAATCTAAGCTTTTCTCCATGTGCTAAGTTATTAATAATTCGGCTATTTTTACTACTTCAGTTTCTCAGCTGTCAGTGTGACATTTCTTGTCAGACCCAGAAGTCAATGGGCCTAACATATCCTCACACACAAATGAACAAATCTCATACCTAAACTTAATGCTGCTCATACAGTAAAGCTTCATCTTTAGAAGAACAGCCATTCCTATAGATAGGCTATTGCCTAAAATAAAATTGCTATTTTCCGTTTAGAAGAACAGATCTTTTATCCTTAACCAATTTTTTTTTTAAAAACAGTATTTTCAATGAAGCAGATTTCCCAACAACTGTAGGAAAATATTGATCCAATCTAGTTTCCGAGAATTAACCGAAACCTGAAATAACTAATGAGTTTTTGTTTCAAACATCAAAAAGAATTTAAACAGTTCAGTTTCTTTGGGGTAGTAATAATATTCGTCGCTATAGTTACTGTATAATAGTAGATTTTCCTCCAAAATTTTGAGGGTTATGAGAACTGACCTGGCTTAGCCTTAATCATCTTTCTTTTATTTAGTTATAAAGAGTTATCTCAAGAAATATCTAATTTAGTTTACAGTCAAAGCAGCGAAGTCCTAAGCTAGCCCATTTGGTTAAAAAAAAAAAGCAATGTTCTGCAAGAAGCCAAAAGATTAAGAAATGTGTTACATAAGATTTGACTTATGTTGTGTTAAAAATCAGTATGTTGAATATGCTGACACTGAAAAGAATGGAGATACGCAAAATATTGTATATAAACCTGGAGGGATCTGATTGACTCAACTGAGGCTAAAAACAATCCATGTCAGGGATTTCTGCTAGCAGCATGCACAAAAGTCAGACATAGTTGTGTGAGATGACCCTCTATGATGAAAATGAGATCTAATGCCTGCAGATGCATAGGCAAGTGGGTGGACAACTGGCAGATCAAAGCCTGTCTCCTCATTGCAGCCTCTTTTTTTCTGAGGGAGAAGAGCAAGGCAACTCTTTTACATAGGACCAAAAGCCTGATCACGTGGCAGTGGGTATAGCCTATAAGGTTCCCCATCCAACCAGCTTAAGCAGGGCTAGGATACAAGCAGACAAGCTAGCTGGCACTCACTGATGCCACTGACAGTGGTACTGTGTGGTTCAAGCTCCAATGGGAATATATGTATAGTCACAAAATGAAATGATGTAAGGTTCTTATGTTATTGGGTTGGGTACAATTAAACGTTTAACAAAAGCATTGCCATAAGAAATGATTTCTCACCCAACTACCATTTAAAGTCATAGATTTATCTTTTTAAGGAATCAGGTGTGAAGGAAGATAGTTGGCCAATTCAGGCATTTGTCCAGCTTCACTTGGGTGACTCCATGCATCATCAATTTTCCAAATATAAGACACAATACTCTAGAACAGGGGTGTCAAACTCAATTTCATTGAGGGCCACATCAGGGCTGTGGTTGACCTCGGGAAGAGGCCAGGGTATGTGGCCGACTGGGTGGGTGTGGCCAGCTTGACACCACTCCCCAAACTGCTGGCATGCTTCCTCTTTGCACTGGGTAGAGCAGGCCAAAGCCATGCTGGCCCAATTTTTCCTCTTCACATTGGGTAGATCAGGCCAAAGTGATGTGGGCCAGCCCCTTGCATTTTCCAGGATAGCCCCATGGGCTGGATTTGACCACTTCATGGGCCAAATCCAGCCCCCAGGCCTTGAGTCTGACACCTCTGCTCTAGGGAGCAGATCTGTGGAGGGTTGAATTGTTTCCCATTCTGCCTGGACACAGGTAGTGAGTTGATGGCACCAGAAGCCATTTGGGACTTTAGGTGCCAGGACAAGTCTTCAATGATTTTTGTGTTCGTTATCAACAATGCATACAGGCCACTCCGTCTACTGTAAAAAGTCACCCAAGGCGCCAGCCAGGATTGTGTCATTCTTGCCTTCTGTCATCTTTCTCCCTCTTTCAAGAATAACTCTTCATCTAATTTCATCATCCACAACTCTAATATAGTATAGTCTTTATTGTCATTGTACAAAATAAATGCAACGAAATTGGTTTTAGCCTCACTGGTGCAAAATTATAGCAGAAACAAAAAAAAGAAAGAAAAAGGAAAAAGGAAAAAGGAAAACACAATAGCGGTCTATATTCCCAATTAACATCAGACAATAGGCTTGATTTCTCTCTCTCTTACTAAAACTACTTTTCTTGTTCCAAACTATACCCATAAAATTTTTTAAATATTTTTTTCAATGAGGCTTCTTCCTTGAAAGTCACCATGGCAGGTCCTGATCCTGAGCATGCCTACCAATTCTAGACAGTTTGAGCATATTTGATATGCTCACGAGGCATTATTTTCCTCAAGAAACAGAAGACTATGTCATGGCACCATAGAGTTGGAAAACCTCTGCTTTTCATTATAGTTGGCAGTGATGTGATCATCACAATTAAATCAGAAAACTGGGATTTCTTCTGTTGAGAAATAAAAATAAATAGACATTAATGAGAATAAGGGACACTTTTAATTCAGTTTACATTTTTACTGCAACCTACCCAATTGTACAGTTTTAAACCAAGCAAAACTGAACCAATACAGTTATCTTTTAAATGCACCCTTTCCCAACTATAATTATGCTGTTTCCCCCCCAAAATTGCTCACAATACTCTGTGTGTGTGTGTGTGTGTGTGTGTGTGTGTGTGTGTGTGTGTGTGTAAAAGTAGTATACTGGGAAAAGTTGCTGACAGCTTGGGAAACGTATGTACTAAAAAATGAACATGTAAACTGTGTTTCCCTGAAAATAAGACGGGTCTTATTTTCTTTTGACCCCCCCCCCCAATAATAACTTGGCCTTATTTTCAGGGAGGTCTTATTATGTTTGAGGTGCAGGAGGTGGCAAGCATAGTCACCTCATGGCTGCTGCAGGGTTGCAATATTTGGGGGGAGGAGTTATTTTCAGGGGAGGGCTTGTTTTAGTGCATGCGCTCAAAAGCCCGATTGGGCTTATTATCTGGGGATATCTTATTTTGGGGAAAACAGAGTACATATTTTCACATACATTTACCTCCACACACTCTCACAAACTGCACATTAATATGGAAACTGAAATTGTCAAACTGAAGATAAGAAAAATGAAAAACTGAAATGGATACATTTCCCTTTTGAGTCATGCCTACATCACTAGAAAAGTGGGGGGAATGAATAACCACACACATGCTCTTGTAGTTTAGAATTCACTAAATTATTGAAATGGGTAGCTCTTTGCTGCCATCCTCTGACTTTATGAAGTTATTCAAGGCTTTTATGCTATAAAATACTGTAAAATACTTTCAGTATCCATGTTAGAACATCTTGATGAAGCCTCTGCAGAGATCATCAAAAGTGTAAGATACATAGGTAGATAGTTAAGTCAAAATGTATATAAGAATGAATAGAACAGACTGGGACAAACAAAAAAATTTGAATTTGGGGAATAATTTATATCCCCGGTATGTCTACCCTTCTCTTCTCTTTCTTCTATCTCCCTCCTCTCCTCTTCCCCTACCTTCCTTCCCGACTCAATAATGTATGTCGATTTTTCTTTATATCTGTTAAACGTTAATTTTATACTTATATTAATAAATATTTTTTTTTTTTAAAAAGTGTAAGATTTTAAGACGTCTAGGCAAACAAGATGATACAAAAGGCAGGTGAGGGGGAAGGATTATAATATTAGAGTCATGAGGTCTATGCGATTATAAGTCTTGTAACCTACAAAACTATCTTCTTTTGGAGGTTTCCTTCTTCGTTTGAGTGATGAATTAGCTCATGCCAACATACCTCCTTCTCAACAGCTGCTACTTTGGACCCATTGAATACAAATAATTAATGATTTTCATACTTAGCTTTTGTTTTCCTAACCATGTCATTTTATTCATCTGTGTAATAAATCTCTACTTACTCATTTCAATTTGGGAAAGTCCATTCTTACGAAATCAGTTGCTTGGGATTTCTCTGAAATAATGTGTCACTTTCGAATGAACATTAATCTAGAGGTCTGGCTAAAATTACAATTAGTTCCTGGTTGGGACTTCTTTAACAGATCATGATTCTCTTTTCTCTGTTGAGAGTGGGGCTGGCTTTAGGCTAAGGCTGAGGAGGCATTGGCGTAGGGTGCCAAAACGTATGGGGCACCAATGCTACTCCTCTTTCCAAAAACAATCTTTGTATTGGCAGGAAGTGGCACCATCAGTTAAGATGGCCTAGGGGTGTCATATACTCTTGAGTTGGCACTGGATGTGGGTGGTCATCTAAGGCAGCAAAAATCCCTTCACCCCATGCAAATAATATCTCAGAGAATACAGGCATGTTTGCTCTTGACCCCTATACCTTATACGTAGATCTTTTTAAAATAGTATCAAGTAAAGAAAAAACAAATGGAAGGCCTGATCAGACCAAATCTGTGTTACTGTAGAATGCCAAAACGCAGCACATAATCCAGTTAATGAAACTATGTGCCAGACTGTTTAATACAGACTGAAACACACTTCTTTCTCCTAGCTGAAAACACACTTCTTTCACCTAGCAGGCCTAGCTTAGAGCTTAGATTTTAGATTTTAGCTTAGACTTTAGCCTAAATTTTAGACTAGAAATAATTTAACTGTATTGGGTAGGGGATTTTAAAAGTTTTTAGTTATATTTTAGCACTGGCTAGTTAATTTAATTTAATTTTAACACTGTATTGTATTTATTGTATTGTTTTATATTTGCCTGTGAGCCGCCCTGAGTCCCTTCGGGGAGATAGGGAGGGATATAAATCCAAATAAACAGAAAACTGAAACTGAAACAGAGATCTAACCATATGTATTTAACCTTTGAGCTTTAGAAAGCTGCAGTGACCTCCTTTGCCAGTGAATGCAGCAAAAGACTAATACAAGTAGCCCTCAACTTACGACCACATCTGAGCCCAAAATTTATGTTCCACAGTGACACAATTGTTAAGTGAGTTTTGACCCATTTTATGACATTTCTTGCCACAGTTGTGAATCTTGGCAGTTGTTAAGTTAGTAACGTAGTTGTTAAATGAATCTGGCTTTCCCATTTATTTTGCTTGCCAGAATAATGCAAATAGCAGGGGTGAAATGCTACCAGTTCGGACCAGTTCTCCCAAACCTGTAGTAAAAAAAATGTCTCCGGCTCACCCAAACTGGTATTTCGGACAATCAGCTGTGACGCACGATTTATATTAGCTAGAAAGCGGGATTTTCTGCTTTCTAGCTAATCTAAAGCACATGGCACAGAGGATTCCCCCACTTGCTCTCTACTTACCTTTGCAGGTGCACTCGGTAACAGGCTCTGCCCACCTGCCCAGATGTCATCACATCCGTTCTTGATGCTCTGCGCATGCGCAGAAGGTCCTGTGCATGTGCAGAGGTGGTGTGCACGAGCAAAGCAAGCAAGCACGTGCACAAGTGCAGGTGCTCACATTGCTACCGAACCGGTAGCAAAGGTAAGTTGATTTCACCCATGGAAAAAAGGGATCACATGGACCCAAGACTGTCATCAATATGAATCAGTTGTTGATCACCTGAATTTTGATCACATGACCACGAGGATGCCACAATGGTCAGAAGTGTGAAAAAGGTCATAAGTTATTTTCTTCAGTGTCGTAAATTAAAACTTTTACAAGTCAAGGACTAAATGTTGTAAAAAATAGAGGAGTTTGTATCTTTTTTAAAAAAATCTTTTCCTCCACATTTATATTTATGCAGAAAAACAATGAAGACGTCAAAAAACCAAATGGGTTTTTTTCATCAGCTTTCAGGATGTTAGGCCTTTCCTACAGGGGAGCAGGAAATGTGTTTGAAAATGATTCAGACTGCGTGAGTCAAAGCAATAGAATGTTTCATTATGTCACCAGCACACATACCTTAAGAGCAGTTTCATAAAGTATCACTTAAAAGCACATTTCAGTAATAAACGACATCAAGAGAGTCTTGCAAGTCATCCAAAATGTGTTAGTATTATATTCTTACTCACTCTCCTCAGTTGTATATCTGATTTTATCCTCAACTTTGTTTTTAATTTGCCTGGTTTTCACGGAGCACTTACCTTGCCTTATGATATTTGTAAGTCTAATATGCCCTCTTGTACTCATTCAGCTCTCAGCAGAAAATTGCTGTAAGTATTAAATGACTCATTTTGCCAAAGTGCCTGGTGCGGGAGACGAAAACCTCGCAGAAGTGGAAGGAAATAGTGAGGGGACTGTTAAATGCCAGCTCTCCCTTCACAGGGCTGGAAGGTTAATAAGTAGGCCACAGGTTCCCACAACAGGTTAATACAAAATTCTCTTCAACTCCAAACTGAAAGACGCTTTAAAAGAAGATCATTCCTCGAGCTCTGTAACTAAAACAAAGCACGATGCAGAAGCTATAAGCCTCCGGGGTCTTTCAGCTGTTGTTGAACTACAGTTCCCAGCATACCTCACTGTGGGTCATTATCTTCAGCCCTGATCTGATGCGCCACAGCTATCTCTGTCAATGGAAAGCAAGATGCTGGTTTGTATCAGAGGTGGTATTCAGCAGGTTCTGACCAGTTCTGGAGAACCGGTAGCAGAAATTTTGAGTAGTTCGGAGAACCAGAAAATACCACCTCTGACTGGCCCTGCCCCCATCTAGTCTCTGCCTCCCAAGACCCAGCTGATCAGGAGGGAATGGAGATTTTACAGTATCCTTCCACTGCCATGCCCACCAAGCCATGCCCACAGAACCGGTAGTAAAAAAAATTGAATCCCACCACTGGTGTGTATAGTTTTGTTGTGCAACCCAGTGGTTGCAACAAAGTTGGTGCATGCTAGGAAATCTTTAAAATGTAAGGCTGATAATATTGCAGGGTACAGGAAAGAGAAACAGATTGTCTTTGCTGTTAAAGAATGTGATAATCACAGATTACAGTTTAATCACCCCCTAAATGTCATGAATGGGAAGACAGAAAATAATGGAGGCAGGGGAGCGGGGAGCTGGTTCTGGAATTAAACAGAGAACCAGCTCAGAGTTTTTGAAAAACAAATTTTAGATGCAACGATTAAGACCAGAGATTTTTTTTTAAAAGGGACAAAGGGGGGCATTGAGACCAGTAAATCAGGGACTTGCTTCTCCTTTGCCTGATTCACTGAAGGACTACTTGTGAGTAAGCAAGAAATAAAGGGAGAAAGTATTTCTCTCTCGAGCTCTTTGCAGTTGGCATTCTACTGTTGGAAGAAATGTCCTGAGTTCAGTTCCAAGTGGGGGAAAAGACACTGGAAACACAATGGCTGTTTGGAAAGAAGGTTTTTTAATGGTGGACAGGACCACATGGTTTGAGGTACTGGGAGGGGGAGGAGATGATCACGTGCCTTGAAGATCTTGAAGAAAAGGGTAGAGATGCTGAGAGTGCCTGGATTTTATGCCCTCTCTGGGCTTTTGAATTTGAGCTTGTATTCTGATTGGTTATCAGACTCCCATGGGGCCATGCAGGGGCAACTCTGTAGGTTGACTTTTGAGTCCCAAGCTTGGTTGAGCTTTTGCTGAGTGATGATGTAATGAAAGGGCTTTGGGATTCCTATTATGGCTCTCCTGAAGGAGGTAGATCTTTGTTATGCAGAATAGACTGACCCAGGCCTTAATGGCCCATTAATAAGCGGGGAGTGGGAGGGTGAGTTTCTGCCTCACTTTTAGAGGAAATAGTCTGTCCTTTTAATATTTCCTAAAATATCTCATTTTCATAGAAGAGGGGTGGGTGCTAACTTCCTAGTTGGGATGTTTGGCTAGTGTACAAAAAGAGAGAGACTGGACAGTCACTTGTCTGAAATGGTATAGGACCGTGACGGCGAACCTATGCCACGGGTGCCACAGGTGGCACGCGAAACCATTTCTTAGGACACGCGAGGCGTTGCCCTGTCAGCTCCAGCGTGCATGTGTGCGCTGGCCAGCTGATTTAGGCCTTCTTTTGAGGCCATTTTTTGCCCTCTGGAAGCTCCTGAAGCCTCTGGAGGTGGGGAGGGGGGGCTGTTTTCACCCTCCCCAGGCTCCTAGAAAGCCTCTGGAGCCTGGGGAGGGCGAAAAAAGCACGCCAAAAGCAGGGAATCATGCACATAGCATTATGGGTGTGGCTCGCCCATGCACAACCCCCCCTGCGCTCCCCCTGCTTTTGGCACAAGCCAAAAAAGGTTAGCCATCACTGGTATAGGACCATGATGGCGAACCTATGGCACACGTGCCACAGGTGGCACATGGAGCCCTTTATAAGGGCACATGAGGCGTTGCCCTGTCAGCTACAGCGTGCATTTGTGTGATGGCCAGCTGGTTTCAGTCTTGATTTTCAGCCATTTCTTTTGCCCTCCTGAGATTTCAGGGAAGCCTCCTGAAGCCTCTGGAAGGGAAGAAAACAGCCCAAAGAGCAACCCAGAAGTCCATTCCCAAACTTCTGGATTGCATGTTGGGCTGTTTTTCGCCCTCCAGAAATTTCAGGAGTCTTCCCTGAAGCCTCCAGAGGGCGGAGAACGGCCCAATGTGCAAACTGGAAATCAGAAAATGGACCTAGAAAGCCACTGGAGGGCGAAAAATGGGTTCCCTGTGCCATCGCATGCCAAAAGCGAGGGAGGGTTCATGCACGTGTGTGCGGGCGACACATGCGCAAGGGGAGGGTGCATGGAATTATAGGTGCAGCCGCACATGCGCACGACCCTTCCCCCGCGCTCCCCCTGCTTTTGGCACATGATGGCAAAAAGGTTAGCCATCACTGGTATAGAATCTCCTGCTTGAGCAGGAAGCTGGACTAGAAGACTTCCACATTGCTCAGTGCACTGGCTAAAGGAAGATTGAAATTTTAGCAATCAGAAGAGAGTGTGAGGAGGACCAGCCAATTGAGGCTTGATCCAAAAGGAAGATTCAAGGAACCAGCAAATATGATTCATTCTACGCAGGCCGCTGCAGTGAGTGGTTTTGGGGAACTGAGTGGAAAAAAAGTCGTTTGTTACATTTACATTCCATACTTGTTCAGAAACTCAAGGTGGCATACACTGTAATGCTCCCTCCTCTTAGTTTTTCCATAACAGCAACCCTGTAGGATCAGTTGTACTGTGAAAGTGGACTGGCCTAAATTCATCCAGTGAGCTTCTGTGGCTGAAAATATACTAGTCTCCCTGCTTCCAGCTGACCACTTTAATCAGTACAACATAGTGTGTTTTTGACATGTGCTGGGTCTTACTGGAGAAATTCCCAAGAGTTTGTTTAGAGCCAAAAACCAGCACACAATTCCACTGAAGCACAGAGGACTTAATAATAATAATAATAATAGTTGAATTTATTGACCGCTCCCTCTCCCCACAGGGACTCGGGGCGGTGCACAGGGAGAATTAAAACAATAAATATACAAAATACATACCAATTTAAAACAGATTAAACTAATTCCTGTGCTAAAATCCCTTAACTAAAAATCCCCACTAAATATAAATATACATTTAAAAACCCATAGAGAGAGAGACTACCCTAGGCCGGCCAGGCGGAAAAGATGAGTCTTCAATTTCAGGCGGAAGGAGCGGAGGTCCGTGGTCGTTCTAATATCGGGGGGAAGGTCGTTCCAGAGGGCCGGGCCCGCCATAGAGAGAGCCCTTCCCCTGGGCGTTGCCCGCTGACAAAGTCTAGTGGACGGCACCCGGAGAAGTCCCTCTCTGTGGGAGCGAATCGGCCGTGAGGATGTGTGAGGCAGGATCCGATCCCGCAGATAGCTAGGTCCCGAGCCATGACTTATTATGATACCGGAGGCAATAGAGCAACCCTAAGGGCTAGGGATTCAACTACTCTATTAGATATGTTCAAGTTACAATATACATTTAATCACTATATCAAGTTATTGGTTGGATGATGGTAAGTCTGTTAATAGAGATGGAATACTGGAGCAAATTCAATGGAATTTTTGGAGTGATGTTTTAAGAAAAATGTTTATTGAGTGCTTTTAAAATGGTTGTTATCTACTTTCTCCCAGATATTATCGAATGTGCTTGCATCACAATTTTTACTAACTCGTAGTGTCTCAATCATCATCATGCCTTTGTGTCTGAAGTGTTTTATGGGTTAGCTTAATAGTTCATTTCCTCTGAGAAAGTATATTTGGGGATTGGGTGATTTATCTAACTTAAAGCCATTTTCCTACTATGTGTATCTGTCTGCAGTTTCTTTTTTTTTTAAAGTTCATAGCAAGATATAGGAAATTTCTTCCTATTGTAGTGCCTGCCCACCCACACCCACACCCAAAGAGGGAAATCACATCTTTGAGCTAATGAAAGATTTGCCAACAGGATGTTGTGAACTAAATTCTATAAAAGCTGAAAGAGATCCTGCTAAGAAAACTCTAAGGGGAAATCAACTCCAAGCACCATAGGGTAAAAGGTTGTATCATATACAGTACCTATTTATTTATATTTCATAGTTCTAAACTGCCCATCTCAGTCAAAGAGGGGACCTGGAGTATTTAGCTGGAATAAGCCCACCTGAACTTCATCCCAGGTAAATTGCATAGGAAACAGCCTGCCATTGTTTCCAAACTGATAATTCTAGCATTAATGTTCACTGATGTTCTGCAGAAGTACAGTTACCAGAGTTTATGGTTTGTTATAACGTTTCAGGCTTTTAGCCTTGTTCTGAGAATCTCAGCAGATATTTTCTCTTTATTAAATAATGTGTGGCTGCGGCTTCAGATCTGCTGATGTGAATGGAACAAGAGAGGCTTACAACTTCACAAGAAGGATAGATCACATGCCTGTTTTCAAAACCACAGATTCAGGCTGCACTATAGAGAGAGCTGGTGGGAGAGAGAAAAAGGGAAGAATTGAAACATAGATGATTCTTGACTTACAACCGCCCATGCACCTGAAGAAAGTTTGCACCCACCCCTCCTAGAAGAATTAAATATTTTAGGAAATATTAAAAAGGCAGAATATTGTATTTCCCTGGATGGGAAAAGGAGAAACAGGTTTTTTAAGACAAAGAGCAGCTTACTGCCCCCAGCAGACATTTGGTGTACATTAAGACTGGGCTAGCCTATCTACAAAACAAAAGTCCTCAGCTCCAGGCTGATGGAATTAAGACATGACCCTCAAGACATAATAGGATTAGCCCTCTACTCATTCAGCAACAGAAGTCACCACATGGTACAACTAAGCCCCTTCATTACATCACCCAACACAGTACAACCAGACTTATCTCAGACAAACTCCTAGGATTTGCACATGACCCCTAGAGCAATCAATAGAATACCTGCCCTTGCCACAGAAACAGGAAGCCTAAGTTCAAAGCCCAAGGGAGGGTATAAATAGCATTCACTCTCCACTCCATGTGTTCAGCTACACCAGGACCATGTGCTTAATGGTTCTGCTCCATTAAACCAGCTTTCAAAGCAGCCTTCATGTTTCCAGTGTCTTTCTCCCCACTTGGAACTGAACCCAGATGTGTCAAAGTTCCAAATAGCATCCTCTATGAAATAATAGCTCAAGGCAGGAAGTTCCTCAAAACACCAATTTATTAGAAGAGCCATCTGGGAAAACCCAAATCTGAAAGCTTCCAGGTTTCCCCTTCCCAGTTGAAAGTTCAAGACCCTGCCCCAAAACCCACAAATCCATCAAATGGTCCAATCAGTTACTACCATGGATGGTCCAATCAGTTACTCCCATCCACATCCATCCAGATGCAGGGATAACACGACCTTGACTTTCTGAGAAGGAATGTTATTATGGCTACACACCTCCCAAACTCCATACCACCCACCCTCCCAGTTTCCCACAGTAACTATGTTTGAATATGTGGCAGGCTTGAGGCCGTATCCCCCGATGGCTTCCAAGCCTAAGAAGATGGACATTTCTTCCTACAAACCCAAAATTTCTGTTGCTAAGCAAAACAAGTGTTGAGTTTTGCCCCATGTTATGACCTTTCTTGCCACAGTTGTTAAACGAATCTCTGCAGTTGTTGAGTTAGTAACACGGTTGTTAAATAAATCTGGCTTCCTCATTGACTTTGCTTGACAAAAAGTCACAAAAGGTAACTCCAAGACACTGCAACCATCATCAATATGAGCCAGTTGGTTAAGGTGCTTAGATCTGGCCCATGGGGCTGCCCTGGAACAGTGAAGGACCGGCCTGCAATACCTCTTCCAATGAAAATGGAGCTCCATTTTCACTGGCAGAGGGTTGCAGAAGGCTGTCATAGCCGAAAACAGACCTTGTGAGGGCCATGGGCAGTTCTCCCAAGCTCCGGTTTTGCTGGCAGAGGGTTGCAGGAGGCTGTTGCAGCTGAAACGGAGCTCGGGAGCTTCTTTTTGCTGGCAGAGTACTCAGGCCACCACAGGCACTCTCGACATGAGTGATGTTGAGCTGGCCACACCCACTTTGGCCATGCCCATCCCAGTCCCTCAAACACAGCCCTGATGCGGCCCTCAATGAAATTGTGTTTGACACCCCTGCACTAGACCAAACTGGCTTGCTGCATGGAATAGCAAATATTAATTTTTCACTAGGTTCGAATATGAAATGTATCAATTTTGATATAGGACGAAGGTTTGTTGGAACCCAGGAAAAAAAACAAGAGCCAAGGAAATAAATAACTGTCTTTTGTCCTCCTTGTTTGTGGCTCACCGAATTCCATTATAAAGATTTGTTTAAAAAATATCTTTGAAATACAGATTCTTTGAGAATGTGATTTATTAAATCTAACATGTACAGTATGTATAGCATACAACTTGTGTATGAGAACATTTGGTGAAAGAAGCATCAGATGGTGGCAGCAATTATTTTTAGAGGCAATCATTTAAATTTCTCATCACAAAAAACAGATTTGAGCTCTAACCTCATAATTTGTCTGTTTACTGCGCCTCGAGAGGAGTTAGCCATTCAAGGAGACCTCCCTATTAGTAACAGGTCATTTGTCAATGCTTTTAAAGTTAAAAGACTGCCTCCAGAAAAGATGACAGAACCAGCCGGAAATGATGACTAATGACTAGTAATTTTATTTTGCATATTCAAAAAAATGTCATTTAGTGGCTAATAAGCAGCTTCTTAAATAAAAATTTGCTTCCCCTGGCAACTAGATTAACACAATTTCATCTGAGAATACTGGAGGTAGTGGTGATTAAATTTAGTAAGTATCGTCTTCAAACTGTTTCATCTTGTTAGGAATTTGATGGAAAATTCATGAATGCCTTTGTCGTTTCTGGTACATGAGATAGAGACTGTCAGCCTGTAATTTTATTTGCACTTTTTAGTTTTAACCTGAACGTGGCTGGCTTTACATAATTTTGCTGAGCAATTAGGTTCTTTTACATTTCACCAGGACAGCATTTAAAAAGAGAGAGAGAGTGTGTGTATTTTTTTCTAATTGTCACCAAATGGTTATGACAATGAAACAAAAATGCCTGTAATCCAAAGACTTTTCATCTATGAGAATCATAGTAAAACTTAGTATCTCTTACAAAAATACACTGAATCCCTACCACCCAAAGCCCTCTCCCCAAAATCCTGTCGAGAAAAAGTCTTATCTTTATCCGAAAGCATCCACAAGTATAGCCCTATGCATTTTTATATGATTCAAAGGCAAATATTCATTCATAGAAGAATGTAAAAGTGTAAATTTGACAAAATCAGTCAAAAGATCTATTTTTCTTTGCATTTAAACCCATCAAGCTGTACAGGGAATCTTCCACTTACCATATGTCTGCAATTGGGACTAGAACTTCCATTATTAAGCCATGCAGTTGTTAATTTGTTTATTTATTAGTTTGGTGTACATGTACAAGATAGCAGGTATAAGTATGAATATGGACATGAACAGAGGAAATAAATACAAATACCATATTTTTCGGGGTATAAGATGCACCCAGGTTTTGAAGAGGCAATTTTTTTTTAAAAAGTAGGTAGGTAGATAGAGGGATAGAGAAGGAGAGAAAGAGAGAGAAATACAGTAGGTAGGTAGGGAGAGAGAGTGTGTGTAGATAGGTAGGGAGAGGGATAGAGAGAGAAAAATAGAGAGAGAAAGAGAGAAAGAGAGAAATACAGTACATAGGTAGGGAGAGAGAGAGAGAGAAAGTAGGTAGGTAGGTAGATGTTTCCAGGTGTATTTACCCATGTGCTAGAGAAGGAAATCATTGACCACCTTTGGAACAAATCTTTGTTTCTGCAGGCACAGTACTTGACCAACGTAATTCTCATCAATCACTCTAATTAAACAGCTTTCCGAAAGGGGGGAAAAAACCCTTTTTGCACTGGGCAAACCTCCCCCAAATGGCCCGTTTTTTGAGAAAATGGGCCCGTTTTTTGTTCAAATAAAAGGCATGAATAGCCTTGCGGGGGCTTGCAGAGTGCTCCGGGGGGGGGGAACGAGGAAAAACGGCCCTTTTTTGTGAAAACAGGCCATTTTTTGGTCACAAAATAGCATGCATAGCCCTATGGAGGCTTATAGAGTGCTGCTGGGGGCGGGGGTGGGGACAAAATCACCCTGTTTTTTGCTCATTTCTAGCCTCCCCAGCCCCCAGGAGCTCTCTGGAAGCCTCCATAAGGGTATGCATGGGGCCATTTTGGTGAAGGTACAGTACAATGTTAGCAGTACAATGTTACCTGAGAACAAGCTTCACAAAATTAAGTTAACAACTCTTGATGCCTTTTTGGCAATGCTGTTATAGTGAGCTCTGGAGCTTAGATCGTTTGAGATGAGTACTCCTATGTCCTTGACAGAGTGAGGGTCATCTACGAGGTTGTTTGCACCCGACTTGTATTTGGTGTTCTGATTTTCATTGCCAATGTGTAGGACAGAGCATTTGTTAGTTGAAATTTGGAGTTGCCAATTGCACGACCATTCTGACACAGTTGTGCCTGATTTTTTATAAGCCTGCCTTCTCCACCATCATTAAACACAAATAATAACCATAAGCCACATATTTTGGCGCTGCTGTAATTTCAAATGGTCACTAAACAAATGGCTGTAAATTGAGGACTACTTGCAGTGGTATAAAAACAGAACACACAGGATACCAGAGCACCAAATGTAAACTATCTTTTTGTGAAATTCCAGATACTGTACTGCACAATATTTTTTTAGGATGCAAGGAACACTTTGTATATATTGTATATTTTATATGGCTTTTTAATTTTTCCTGTACACCGCCCCGAGTCCCTTCGGGGAGAGGGGGCGGTTTATAAATCTAATAATTAAATTAAATTAAATTAAACTTTAATACCTTTGAAGTTTGGTAGAAAAATCTCTCTAGCAGCCCCTTCCACCATCACACAAAATTCCCAGCTATACATAAAGTTTCAGGAGCACAGCAAGACTCAGCTCCTTAGAAACATAATATTTTTGCAGTTTTCCAGATGTTGTTACCAATCATTCTTACCGCTGAACATTTTCTTTCCTTAAAGTCACTTAACGAAGTAAGCCCCTTGGAGTTGCGCCATTGTGAATGAATTTTAAACTGGATTAGCTCCAAGAACTTAGCTGTTCGTTGGAAGTGCTTTGCACATATCTCATTTGATGGCTGATCAGAACATGATGTGGAGATTTGCACAGAACGCATGAATGAAATCATACAGATGAAATCCAGTGACAGAAATTTCCTCTTTCCTAGATTTTTTTCTCTTCAAACATTTAGCTGTTAGTCATAAAATGCAGAACAATGAAGCTATCAAAAACACCAAAGGGTTTTATCTAAGAGTTCTAGGTAGGTCTAAAAATTAGCCCATAGCTTATGGACAGTGTAGTTTGTTCGATTCCAATTCTTTGTCTCTAGCATAGCCATGGCCAAAACTTCTCCTCTATTGTCGAATCTGAATAAGTTCTAAAACTTTCAAGCAATGAAACAAGGATATTGAGAACCAGGGTGATGATATAAGGAAAATAGATAAGAATCGGTATATAAAGGTTGAAACATTTCTTAAGTCCCGGCAAGAAAGATAATGTTCAGAATAGATTCAGGTATGTTCCTCCCTGATGCTGTGAAAGGAAAGGGGGGTAAAGCTCAGCCAGGTTTATAAGATTCTGCTATAGATTTTCTCAATATAGTACAGCTCAGAGGTGAGTTGCTGCCGGTTCGGATTGGATCAGGCGAACCGGTAGTAGCGGCAGTGGGAGGCTCCGCCCACCCATCTAGACACTTCTGCATATGTGCAGAAGCGTTGTGCGTGGGAGCACGCCCGAACCGGTAGTAAAAAAATTAGCAACCCACCTCTGGTACAGCTCTAATCTTCCTGTGCAGTCATCTTCTAGGTCTGATTCTCCTGGCAAATATTGCTTTTTGCTGCTTGTTTATAGCTCTGATTAGGTACAGATAAAGTTTATCAAGAAGTGCTTTGCATCATATCCAATTGCCATGCTATGTGGTCACTTATCTCTAATAAATTTAGATTCCAAACACCATCCCTGGAAGTGGAGAACTCTTCTTTCTTGGAGATATTTAGAGAAGCCGGATGGCCATCTGTCAGGGATACACTAGTAATGGATTCCTGCACTAAATAGGGAGATGGGCTAGAATCTCTCCAAAGCTCATTCCATTCCTTACATTTTTGTTCACAAAGGCAATCATTGTGAATGTAAGAAAGTGATACTAAAAAAAATATCACCAAGGAGTATTTACAGGAACAGTATGAAGATCAATCTACTAGTAGTTGATAGTGGCATACATTTTTAAATATTATGTTGTTTCATCCTTTTTTTGTAAACAAAGCCTTTCGAAAATTGACATTTGTTATTGTTTGCAATGTACAGAGTATGCTATGTAGCTTTTTCTAATAAATAGAATTTCAGATGCAAATTTCTCTAACATAGCTTTTTTTAAAAACATATATTGCATATTTCTTTAAATATGCAATTACCCTGAATATTTTATATATATTTGTGTCACAACACCCTGTTAAGCCCCAATTAAGGGTGGAAGTATACTGCTTTCCTTTTCTGTCTTTCGGCTCATCACCAGAGACCATCTAGACAGAAAGCTATGAGTTCTGTTGTGTAATTTTTTTATATATGTGTTACATTTTTGAGCTGATCAATAAATAAGTCAGGGAGACTAGTATAGATCTATTTCAAGCTTTTTAGCTCTCATCAGCTAACCATACCCTTACTGGGATTTGAACCGGGGCTGTATTACATGCTAGGCAGGAGCCTTAGCCATTAGGCCACCAGGTTCTCTTCCTGATTAGCTGAGACAGGAGGATAAGTATATAGTTATCCTTGTTGTGACACAAATATGTGCGTGTGTGTGTGTTACGTTTTTGAGCTGATCAATAAATAAGTCAGGGAGACTAGGATAGATCTATTTCGAGCTTTTTAGCTCTCATCAGCTAGTCATACCCTTACTGGGATTTGAACCGGGGCTGTATTGCATGTTAGGCAAAGCCTTAGCCACTTAATTTATTTATTTATTTTTATTTATTTAATCGGATTTTTATACCGCCCTATCTCCCAAAAGGGACTCAGGGTGGTCCCTTAAGCCACCAGGGTCTCTCCCTGATCAGCTGAGACAGGAGGATAAGTATATACTTGTACCACAACACCCTGTTAGGCCCCAATTAAGGGAGGAAGCATACTGCTCTCCTTTTCTGCCTTTCGGCTCATCACCAGAGACCATCTAGACAGAAAGCCATTATTGATCAGCTCAAAAACATAACACACATATAAAAAAAATTACACAACGGAACTCATAGCTTTCTGTCTAGATGGTCTCTGGTGATGAGCCGAAAGGCAGAAAAGGAGAGCAGTATGCTTCCTCCCTTAATTGGGGCCTAACAGGGTGTTGTGGTACAAGTGTATGTATGTATGTATGTATGTATGTATGTATGTATGTATGTATGTATGTATGTAAGTATATAATTTTCCCAAATGTATGCTAAATCTAGACCCCAAAATATGCTTTTATCACAGATTATTTTTTAAAACAAAAAAATGATAGCGGAACAGAAATTGTTTATTTTTGTCTAACCAGAAACAATTTTTTCTTTCTTAATAGGAACTGGCTTCTATTGGAATACATTGCTGTTGGGTGCAGGGTTTTTTTCTTTAATAAAAAGTAAATATTTGAGATTACATTTGTAAAAGTAACTGTTTTGTTGCTTAGATTATCATCCACAGTCAACATTCTTCTAATTATAAGGACATAAATTTGTATATGTTTAAGAAGGAGAAAAAATATAGAAAATAAAAGCAGTCACAACAAAGATCATCATGACAAAACTCTTCCCACTACCAATGAATAATAAGCACTATTGCACATTGGTGTGGTGCTGTTTGGAAAGGAATATATTTTTCATGGTATCTAAATGAAAGGAATTTTTAGAAGCTGACAAGCATTCCATGAACTCTGTGCTATTATTTAAAAGGTCCTTCTCATAGTAGCTATTTGTTAAGTTTAACTTGCACAAAGTAAGGATGAATTGTTTCTGTACATCAAAATGGGCACCAGTGTGAGTCTGAGGGATCAGAAATCAACTGATAGTAATAGTAATAAATTGGTAAGAGTCATGGTGGTGCAGTGGTTAGCATGCAGTATTGCAAGCTAATTCTGCCAATTGCCAGCAGTTCAATTCTCACTGGCTCAAGGTTGACTCAGCCTTCCATCTTTCCAAGGTGGGTAAAATGAGAACCCAGATTGTTGGGGGCAATGTGCTGAACCTGTAAACCCCTTGGAGAGGGATGTAAGAAACTATGAAGCAGTATATATAAGTCTAAGTGTTATTGCTAATCTTTGACTACTTCTGAATTGCTTGTTGAAGTGATATTTCAACCTGGTCCTTTCTCCTGAATCTTAAGGAAAGTTATCTAGATTGGGATCGTGGAATGGGGAGTTACAGCATCTCTTCTCAAGTAATCCTCAACAGGATTGGTATTTCTCTTTGTTATTAGTAGGGGAAACAGTATTCCTGAACAGAACCCCTAGGAAGCAAGGATTCCACCTGCCCATTCTCTCACAGGACTTCCCAGAAGGAAGTGTCACTGGGCTTCTCCTTTAATTACTTAAAAATTATGCTTCCAGGCCTCTGGAGTTAATACATGCCTCATTCAGATTTCACCTGAGGCCACATATCTGGATTGACTTGCTCCAGTCTTTGTTATCCAAACTGAATTGTTTATAGAAATCGTGTTTTGTCTTGCTCTTGGCGGCAGTCTGGCTTCCTTATGTTCATCCTGTCTTAAGTTGTTTCATCATGTTGCCGTTGTTTACCTATTCATAAATCTACCACATTTCCAGAAAGGTCAAATACCACAAGGACACCAGTGATGCTCTTCAAAGCCTCCCTAGAGGTTTTGAGAAAGGACAATAACTCAGGTAATAGGCTGCTTTATTTAGCCTTTTCTTCTGCCAGGCTGAAGAATTTGACATTTACAGTTTATTCTGAATGTGAAACAAAACAAGTCAAACCCTAGTGTTTCTTTTCAGTAGTCATGTTGGTTTTTCTTTTTAAAAAAGGGGGATACATCTTAGTTATCTAAGACAGGGGTCCCCAACCTTTGCAACTTTAAGTCTAAAGGACTTCAGCTCCCAGAATTCTCCAGCCAGCTTTGCTGGCTGGAGAAGTCTGGGAGCTGAAGTCCTTCAGACTTAAAGTTGCAAAGGTTGGGGACCCCTGTCTTCTCCAGCTTTGCTGGCTGGAGAAGTCTGGGAGCTGAAGTCCTTCAGACTTAAAGTTGCAAAGGTTGGGGACCCCTGATCTAAGAGGTTCATACATCGAATGTCACTATAGTGTTAGGACTAGTAGGTAATTCACATTCAGGGTGTGCCCCTTCCAGAGGGATTCACGAGTGCTTATTCAAGGAGTAAGAGCAATGCTATTGCATAATAAGAATTTTTTGATCCTGCAATGGAAAATGCAGAAAACTTCAAAACACTTTAATTTTATTTGGCATATATTCAATACATGCTAGTGTATTTTTCATGGATATTAACCAATTAGAGGTCCATTGAGTGGCCTAAGTTACCCTATTCTCAAATTGAAGAAAAAAAACTTCATTGAGAGCTCGATGGAGATGGCCTTGAGGGAAACATGCAGAAACATTCCTGGAGCTCTGGATAAGAAGGTAGTAGTGCATAAGGAAGAGACTCAGGAAGATACTCTCCCCCGATTCACTGGGATATAAGGGAGGGGGGGGTAAGGGAAAAATGCAATCAGACTAGATTCAGACTGGATCCATTTGCACAGTTTTCATAACAAAAAAAAATGGAAGTGGCTTTTTGCAGTGTTTCTCAACCTTGGCAATTTGAAGATGTCTGGCTTCAACTCCCAGAATTCCCCAGCCAGCATTTGCTGGCTGGGGAATTCTGGGCGTTGAAGTCCAGACATCTTCAAGTCGCCAAAATTGAGAAACACTGCACTACAAGGATGTTTACAACTTTTCAGTCTATCCCACAACCATGGTGTTCCCTGATGGTTTCCCTTCCTAGTTCTTACCAGGTCCAGTTTTACTTAGTTTGCTCAAGGAACTAGGATGAGCAAATTTATCACCTAATTTACCAAAGCTGAAGACAATTTTTAAATAAACTAGCTCTCAGCTTGTACTCTTAACATGTAAGCTCTACTATCCTTATCCATGTATAATTTTTAAAAGTGTAGTCTTAAAGAAATTTAGTATGGAAATCTTCTTCTAAATACCATAACCTAAAAATTATGCAAAACTTTTTTCATAAAACCTGAGCATGTGCCACATAGTGGAACATCATTCCCCTGGAGCTTAGATTGGCACCAACCCTCCTGGCCTTCAGGAAGTCAGAAGATTTAGATTTTCCTATTGCACTTGAGGATTTTGTGATATGGAGATCCTTCAATAGCTGTACTGAATATGATGTATTGATGGGATTCTGTCACTTACATGTTTTTGTGTTTTTCAAGTGGAGAGAGTTTTTTGTTTCAATTTGATTTTTGCTTTACTGATGGCTTGTGAGCTACCCAGAATCACTTGGGTGACATGGGTAACTAAATGAACAGTGGGTTGGGGTGTGATGGGGTAGGGTGGGGTGGGGTGGCATGAGATGGGATGGGATGGGGTGGGGTGGAATGGAATGGAATAGAATAGAATAGAATAGAATAGAATAGAATAGAATAGAATAGAATAGAATAGGTTTTGCAAATGAGAAATTTTACAATTCAAGTGTAGCATAAAGATTATGATGATCCTAATATATACCTTTATATGCAAACAGTCTTTCTTAGTTGGGTGAAATCTATTCCTGGTAGCTAAACAAGCAAGCAGGCAGTTATTTAAGTTCTGCTTGTACAAAGAGGCATTTATGATATATTTTATTATTCAAAGTAGTTTCATATCAGCTTGTTCTAACCCATCTTAAGCATTTTCATTTAAACAGAAAAGCAGGGTTGTTAGTTATTATGACTCTTCAAAATTTCAATTAACCCCTTGGCAGAACCAGATGATCTGAAGTGAAAAATATGGTAAAGTCCAAAGGATTTTCTGTTTTAGATTCTCTTTTTCTCTGCTGTGAAGCTTTTTTGGCAGACTGTGACTCTTGCCATATATCAAAAACAGAACAATTCTCCAAGGGAAGAATGACGAAAAAGGTTGTCTTTCCCTTAGACTGGAATTGGATGAATCTTTCATCGGTTCACTGTCATAATAGAACCATAAGGTTACTGGAGTACAAAGAGATGAATCTTTCTTTAAAGAATGTCCTTCTCACTCCTAACCTGTGCCTTTATATGAGCTTTCTGATAAGTTGAGTTATCCCAGGAATAAATGTCATATAGCAGCTGTCACAGTAGTGCTCCAAATGTCAGTCAGATATAGGAGATTCACTCCTTTGGTCTGAATGCAGTAGGGTTAACTCTGGTTACTATTGTCAGTATAATGTGGTAAACAGTCTTACTAGATTTGCATTTAGAACTACAGATTTATGTATCAAAATAGTGAAGTATGTTCAAATATAACTAGCCATTGGTCAGACTATTTAATTCGGGGAATGTATTGTGATAAGTAAATGCATAATTCTGTGTGGAATTCTAGCTGACCATGATTTGTTCAAACTGAACACTCCAGTCTTGGATGCTCTTAGAATCTTTGTTTTATTGTAAATCCAGAAAGCGATCACATTAAAATATGAATGTAAAATAAAACTAACTTTCAGAATCATCAAAGTTTCACAAATGAATGTGAGATGCTTCTGTGGCAGATATAGTTAAGATTCAAATGTCATGGAAGCAACAAACGTAAATGAACAGGCTATCAGGAGTTGCTTACTAACAAAACACCTCAGTAGTTGTAGAGTACGGTGGTGAGGGGTGGGGGTATATAGGGATAGATCCAGTGGTGGGTTTCTGCAGGTTCGCACCTACTCCCGAGAGCCGGATGGTGAAATTTAGAGAGCCGGTGAGAGGAGGTTCCACCAGAGGACCTGGAAGTAAATCTGCCCCACCGCTGCCGGTGACCCAACAAGAAGGAAAGGAAAGGAACGAAGGAATAAAGGAAAGAAAGAGAGAGAGAGAGAGAGAGAGAGAGAGAGAGAGAGAGAGAGAGAGAGAGAGAGAGAGAGAATGAAAGAAAGAAAGAAAGAAAGAAAGAAAGAAAGAAAGAAAGAAAGAAAGAAAGAAAGAGAATTTATTATCACAATTGAGCCCAAAATTTTGGTTGCTAAGCAAGAGCGTTGTTAAATGAGTTTCACCACATTTTACAAGTTGGCCACTCCCACCCAGTCACATGACTGCCAAGCCATGCCCACAAAATAGGCCGCACCTACAGAGTAGGTTCTAAAAAAATTTGAAACCCACCACTGGATAGATCCTGTAATTCGTTATCATTTTTATGACTCCACAGTGGAAGGTTTTTTGCTGCTGTTTTTGTTACTTTTGTTTAGTTAAGTTTATATCTAGCTGCCTTATATTTCTCATCTGAAAACGGCCAAATCTCACCATTTAGCAGTGCACTCAGAGGAGATTCAGGAGCCTAGTTTAAAAAAAAAATGGCAGGGACCAAGGTAGGCTAAGCCAAACATGGTACCCAAACTCTTGAGAACACTTGTGGTTTGTTAACAGTCATCTTATCTGAAACATGGATTAATGTGTCTTCTGCTGGAGTGATGATTAACCTATGATTAAGTTCCCCCTCCTGAGTTCTACTTCAGAGGCAGAAGTCTCTTATATATATATATCCTCTACCACTTCAGTGAGCGAAATGAGGGAGCCAGGTAGTATGAAGAAACTTACCGTAAGTCTTCTCACTCCACATGTAAAGGCTATTTATAGGCCCTTGCAGAACACAAAGGTAAAAGAAAGTGTGAACCAAGTAGTTACAGCAAGGGTGCCCAAAATATCAGCTAGTACTGAATGCAACTAACAATCCATGGCTGGCTGACATTTTCTGCATCACCCATCCATATGAATATAGGGAAAGCACTTACAGCCTATTTGAGAACCTTTTCTAATTCGTTGTGCTTATATTCCTATGCAGTTTCCTTCATTCCATGCAGTTTCCTTCGTTCCATGATGCCCTGCTTGGCTATTACTTTATCAAGATATGGTTGGCTTTCATCTAGGCTGGTAGATTAACTGAAAGTCTACTATCAAATTATTTATTACAAGCTGGTTGCAAACTGCTATGAGGAAAGTGTATTTCAATGGCTTAATGGTTTAATAATCACTTTAATCTGCAGGGGGCAGCAAATACTCACAAATTACCAGAATCCTTAAACCAAGTCATTCATTGCACTACATAGGAATATTTGTTTTACAACATTTCCAAAATTAAATGGCTAATGTAGCATTGAAAAAACAGGATCTTTGCAGAAATATAAACTATCTATGGTAATTTCAACTGATCTACAGCTTTCTTGATAGAATGAAATAGTCCCTGTATGCCACAATCACATTTCTTTGATAAAATCTGAAGACACCTAAAGATGACATCTTAAAAATCCTGATCACTTCCAGGTTTTTTTGCTTAATGTATTCATTAAAGATTTGGCCTACCGGGTTTTCAGGCTACTTATAGAACAGCTGAGTTCATATAGCATATGAAATCTTGCCCTGTTTCAATATGCTTTTATATATATAATGTCCAACTATTTTACTTGATTGCATTGCTTTTCTAGCATTCAAACCGATGGTGCTGAAGGGTAAAAGTTATTACTCCTTTTGTTGCCACAAGAGAACACTTGCTATCATACTATTCTTCAGGGCACAGCAATAAATCTCAACTTCCCAGAAACATTATTACATATTCTGTTAAGTAGCTTATAGCAGAAATGTAAGGACTTGGAATGGATAAATAAATGACTTTATTGCAGACAGAACAGGAGAGAGAGAGAGGTTCCTGTTGTGACCCAATTTAATACCCTGTTTCCCTGAAAATAAGACCTCCCGTATAATAAGTCCAATCGGGTTTTTGAGCGCATGTGCTAAAATAACCCCCCCCCCAAAAAAATATATTGCAACACAGCAGCAGCCATGAGGTGACCATGCTCACCATCTCCTACACCTCAAAAGTAATAAGATTTCCATGAAAATAAGGCCAAGCACTTGTTTCGGGGGTCAAAAGAAAATAAGACCTTGTCTTAGTGCAGTAACTACAGTGTTTCCCTGAAAATAAGACCTTGTCTTATTTTCAGGGAAACACTGTAGTTACTGCACTAGAGACACTTAGCTAGCAAAGACCTCATTTTGGTAGCAGTTGCTATAAAATGCATTGAGATGGGTTGCTTCCCCCTCCCCCCCCTCCCCCCCCCCCCCGTAATAACTGCTCATTTTGTGCAATGAAGAAATACTTTTGGTCCCACCAGCAGTATTTCAGAAATCTTTCAGCACTGAGACAAAAAAAATTGACAGATATTAAAATGTCAGATGGATTTACAGTATTAAAAAAAATTCCCTCTCTTTAATTGATTTGACAAGTAATGATGTTCCCTGTTTCAGTACAATGAAGTCTTTAGCTGAGTCTGTGAATACAATCTTTTATAACTGTATCAACTGACAGTTACTTCCAATAGTTATAGAAGTCAAATCAACTTATAGCTTATTCCATTTTTTATCTTCATGCATGCAGACACTGCATATGAAAAGAAATATACTTTTTAAAGTATATGCTTTCAAAATGACAAGGAAAGATTAGGAGAGGGAATAGATTAAGTATGTGAAAGGATATTTGAATTCAGAATAATTTGCAAGTTTAAAAATAAAATAAAAAAATACATTTTAACTACCCAGTGAAATATTACAGTAAAAATGTATTTGTTTACTTATAGTTTCATCTTTGAATTCATAGATTTAATGCTCTTATCATTTCTATATCACTTCTCCTGGATCATTTGCATGTCTTTTCGTGTATTTAAATGTTCATAACTCTATTCTAATTTTCTTTATACAATACAGGTACTTCTTGACGTATGACCACAATGGAGCCCAAAATGTAGGTTGCTAAATGAGACATTAGTTAAGTGAGTTTTGTCCCATTTTACGACTTTTCTTGCCACAGTTAAGTGAATCATTGCAGTTGTTAAGCTAGTAGCCATGACATGACGCTGGGACAGTGCAACTACCATAAATATGAACCAGTTGCCAAGCATCCAAATGTTGGTCATATGACCATGGGGATATTGCAATAGTCATAAGTGTGAAAAACAATTGTAAGTCACTTTTTCAGTACCATTGTAACTTTAAACGGTCACTAAATGAACTGTTGTAAATCAAGGACTGCCTGTATATGAATATTTCAGTTGACTGAAGGCTGTGATCTACATAAGAGGGTTTTAAAATGTTTTCCTGAAAAAGAATACTGTTATTTATCAAAAAAATATTCTGAAATGAAAATTGATACAATGTTCTACTGTTTTTCTATTCTCATTTACCGCTTTGCATTCATTCTTTTTTGTCTGTAAATATATGTCTCATTTCTCTGAAGATATGAATATAATTTTAAGGTTCTATCAGTCAATCATCTTTTTATGGTAATAATACAGAATAACAGTGTTGGAAGGCACTTTGGAGGTCTTCTAATCCAGGGGTCTCCAACCTTTGCAACTTTAAGTCTGAAGGACTTCAGCTCCCAGAATTATCCAGCCAGCAAAGCTGGCTGGAGAAGTCTGGGAACTGAAGTCCTTCAGACTTAAAGTTGCAAAGGTTGGAGACCCCTGTTCTAATCCAATCCCTTGCTCAAGCAGCTGTACCAGTCCAGACAAATGGCTGTCCAATCTCTTCTTTAAAACTTCCAGTAATGGAGCAATCACAACTTCTAGATGCAAGCCATTCCATGGTTTAATTGTTCTCACTGTCAGGAAATGTCAGGAAGTTTCCATCCATTACATCTTGAGATCAGTGGTGGGATTCAAATAATTTAACAACCGGTTCTCTGCCCTAATGACCAGTTGAGTAGGCGGGGCTCAATAGTCATGTGACGGGGCTCGATAGTCATGTGACTGGGTGCGCGTGGCCAACTCAACGTCACTCATGTTGATGGGCATGAGTGACACCCATCATCTTAGCTGTTACAATGTAATGAGGGTTAACTGGTGAGGCAATTTCTGTAAGCAAGGGAATAAAGATTAGACTAGAACCAGGATGGCGAACCTATAGCACGCGTGCCACAGGTGGCACGCAGAGCTATTTGTCAGGGCACGCGAGACATTGCCTTGTCAGCTGGCCAGCACGCATGTGCACGCTGACCAGCTGAGTTCAGCCTTTTTTTAAGCCATTTTTCACCCTCCCCAGGCTCCAGAGGCTTTATAGGAGCCTGGGGAGGGTGAAAAGAGCCCCCCATCAGGCCCTTTGGAGGCTTCATGAGTTTCCCTGAAGCCTCCGGAGCGCAAATAACTGGCCCTATGGGCAAACCGGAAGATCGGGAATGAACTTCCTGTTTGCTCGTAGGGTCGTTTTAAGCCCTCCGGAAGCTTCAGGGACCTTCAGGAGGCTTCCCTGATGCCTCCGGAGGGCAAAAAAAGATTCTATGAGCAAACTGGAAGTCACTTCCGGTTTGCTTGTAAAGTCTTTTTTTGCCCTCTGGAGGCTTCAGGGAAGTCTCCTGAAGGTCCCTGAAGCCTCCGGAGGGCCCCCGAGGGGGCAGGGGAGGCTGTGTTTGCCCTCCCCAGGCTCCTATAAAGCCTCTGGAGCCAGTGGGGAGAGCAAAAAAACATGCAATAAAGGAGGAGCGCCTGCCATGCATGCATGCAACCTGGGGGGGGGGGTCACGCATTGCATTATGGGTGCAGCACGCCCACACACAATCCCCCTAGGCTCCCCCCACTTATGGCACACGAGCCAAAAAAGGTTCACCATCCCTTGACTAGAAACAATAGCAGAATGTTTCCTCCCTGCCTTCCTTACAGGATTGACCCTATAAAATGGGGGGGGGGGACGGACCAAAAGATTTATTTTAACAACCAGTTCTCCAAACTGCTTAGAAAGTTAACAACCGGTTCTCCCGAATAGGTGCGAAGTGGCTAAATCCCACCAGTGCCTCAGATGCTTTGGAGAGTAGGTTAACTGACTCCCTCTTCTCTGTGACATCCCCTCAAATATAAGTATCTGACTAGCTTTCCGAGGATTACTTGTGGTAACAGAATGATGAAATAATTAGTTTGTGCGTGTAATATATCATTTCCTTTAGTTTTATAATATAAAACAGGTACATGTTATATGGGCCAAGGAAAATTGGTGGCAGCAATTTATATTTAAAATTCATGATTGTTTTCATGCCAATGTGATCATCTAAAATTGTGATTCAAGCAGGTTCATAGTTCGTTGCTTTTTCAGTAGGAATTTACATAAGGAATTCTATGATGCCAATTCAGAAGACAAACATTAAATGCTGGTAAATTGCATTTAACAATTGCATCTCTGATTTCTGGAAAACTGGGAAGTGGTAATACCATTTTGCATTGGTTATGCTCCAACATTAGTAGACAGCTCCAATCAGTATTTATAGGAAAGGAGTAATTGAATCCATGGCTCCTTTACTAGGACATTCCACAGGATCCAGTCAACCCCCTCAAGTACCTTACTCCCTCAAATAATATTTACTTAACACATATGAATATTAGGACATCAATCTGCATATTAGTTTTACATCACTTCCCCAGTCTGGCTACCTCCTAGAACAGGGGTGAAATTATTTGGGGCAAGGAATTAAAATAAAGCTAATAGGAATAACAGACTTATATACCACTTCATTGTGCTTTACAGCCCTCTCTAAGTGGTTTAAAGAGTCAGCATATTGCCCCCAACCATCTGGGTCTTCATTTTAAGCATCTCAGAAGGATAGAAGGCTGAATCAACCTTGAATGTTACCATAATTAGATAGAATATGACAAATTGGACATAACACCTTAAAATGATAATCGAGACTTAGAAAAGGAAGAGGAATAGACAAATAAAATCAGCTAAAGTCTGGCACAGTATAATATTTGGGATAGAACGATATATGAGTTATGCATGATGAAGAGAAAATGGAGCTGAGTTTCTCTTGCATGTATTAACTCTGCTGAGGTGAAATTGTTCACAGAGAAGCAGCCGTTCCTCCCCTTTCTGTCACATTGTAAATGAAACTAAACAGCAAATTTCCACAGGTACAATATGATTATCTAAACAAAGACTCTTTTACTACCTGAAGGCTTCTATGTGAGACAATAGTTTGGATCCAGTGGTGGATTTCCATTTTTTTTTTACTATCAGTTTGCTCATGTGCTCGTGCACGCTCATACGACACTTCTGTGCATGCACAGAAGCGTCTGGGTGGGTGAGCGGAGCCTCCTGACGCCGTTACTACCAGTTCACCTGATCCAGGTCTAACCGGGAGCAACCCACCTCTGTTTGGATCTGATAGAGGAAGCCTGTATTGCCTTCTTGTATCTGTAAAGGCTCCCAAATGCTGACAGTAGCAGCAAAGATCACCCCTAACAAGATTTTGAGAGCAGAGGAGATGTTCAATTCTCCTCCTACGTTGAATTCAACTGAATAGAAGTTATATTACTAAAATTCAAAGCTGTCCAATGAGGGTGAATGGTGGGAAATTAGAAGAGAAAAAGCAAAGTACTGTACTTCACATAGCATTTTTAGGCTACAAAAAAGACGTTTTAACTAAGAATTAATGGCTATTCATATTCAAGTTAGCACCCATTCCCCTACTAGAAGAATAAAATATTTAGAGGAGTATTTTAAAAAGACAGAATGTTATATTTCCCTGGATTGGAAAAGAAGAAACATGTTTTTAAAGACAATTGTTTTTGTGCCTTCCTCTTCCTTTTCTAAGTCTCCATTATCACTTTTAAGGTGTTATGTCCAATTTGTCATATCCTATCTAATTATGGTAACATTCAAAGTTGATTCAGCCTTCCATCCTTCTGAGGTGCTTAAAATGAGGACCCAGATGATTGGGGCAATATGCTGATTCCGTAAACCACTGTGAGAGGGCTGTAAAGCACTATGAAGCATTATATAGGTCAAAGTGTTATTGCTATTAGCTTTATCTTAATTCTTTAGTCCAAATAATTCCCAACCTGTAATTCACAGCCTCTGTACAATATTTCAAGTGTGTATCATAAATGTATTTACATTTCATCATTTTAACTAGTTCTTCCATTGAAATAAGTAAAATGCAAAACAGCCCTGAATTGTACTTACTGTGTGATTCCAACCTCAAACTGCCATAACAAAATGAAGCACACTTGTTCTTTTCTTTTACAACTTGTAGCAATAATAGCTACACACTATGACTTTTAGGTATTTTTTTTAATACAGTGTTGAGAGACATCCATATTTTTCATTGTTACAAGCTAGGATCTTCCACAGTGCCAATTAACACTGTAAATTGTAAAAACAGGTTGTGTATACATCCCTGCGGCCGATCCGCTCCTACAGAGAGGGACTTCTCTGGGTGCCGTCCACTAGGCAATGCCAGCGGGCGACGCCCAGGGGAAGGGCCTTCTCTGTGGTGGGCCCAACCCTCTGGAACGACCTAACCCCCGACCTCAGAACAACCACGGACCTCCGCACCTTCCGCCAGAAATTAAAGACACTCCTGTTTCATCAGGCCGGCTTGGCCTAAGTTATTTACCTAGCCTACAGTCTGCACCATAAATTGTTTTAATTGGATTTTAGATGGGATTATGTTTTAACCTTTTAAATTTTAGCACAGGGATAACTTATTTAATTTGGTATTAATTATTTATATTGTGATACTGTGTGTTTTTTAATTTCCTGTGCACCGCCCCAGGTCCCTTCGGGGAGAGGGTGCGGTTATATAAATTCGACAAATAAAAAATAAGTATTCTTAAGTACAAAATATAAGCTATCATTAATATGTAATAAATATTTATTCAATAATATTTGGACAAATGGTATGCAGCACAATCAAAGAATAAGTAACTTACCCGGAATGTAGCATAAAGAACATCTGAGGGTAGAAGCATGCCAGGCAACCAAGATTAATAATCTGGGAGAATTTAGCACTTTATTAAATTCAGTTCAACCAAGGAATTCAGAGTTACATACAGGTAGTCCTCAACTTACGACTGTTTATTTATAAATGTTCCAAAGCTATTATGGCCTTGGGAAAAAAAGATCTACTACTGCAATTATAAGCATTGCATCACCTCCCACAGTCATTTGATCACAATTGGGATGCTTGGTCACCTGCCCATATTTACAATGTTACAGTATTCTGTGCTTAAGTGACATTTTTTTGCCAATTTCCAGAAAAAAACCTACATCCATTGGGAAGCTAGATTCTCTTAATGGCCACCATAGATTAGTTGTAAAAAATCAGGTCCAACTTGACTTATGGCTACAACAGTTTAAGATGGAAATTTGGGTTCCAATTGTGGCCTTAAAATGAACAACTACCTGTATTTGATTCAGTGAGACAAAGAATCAGAAGTTCAGAAGGTAGCAGGGGAAGTAGGAGGTCACAAACTCTTGCCATCATGAAGTGAGTCAAACATTTTGAAACTTTCTATCACTGCAAGGTGGAGAAAATGCAGCTATAGCATTCATACATATGCAAACACAAATGTGCTAATAAGGAGCATCTTTTGCACCTTATCACCTCACTTGGAAAGAAGAATTAAATAGAACATTTCTCGCCTGATGAGGGAGAGAAAGAACAATCATCTTTTGCTTATGTTTATGTGCAGACTTCTGGATTCTCTGAGATCAGTGTTAGATGAATCTTCCAACAGTTAGAGAGAAGAAGGTTAGAAACTCCTGATTAATAGCTGCTTGTCAGTGTTTTGGGGATTAGGTCTTGGTTTGTCCCACTTTTCATCTGTTCTCCCAAGGCAAAAACTGGATAACTATTTGTTACAAATATTTTAATTTATATTCTTGCAAGGAGCTGGGGGTTCGATTCAGTTGCCTAAATGGTCCTTTCAATTCTATAATCCTACAACTCCTATTGTAACTATCACTCATCTTCAGGCACAACACTGACAAGACGGAGACTTGGATTTTTGCCCTGACTATCCATCCTCCCCAGTCGTCTTTCTGCTTTCCATTTGCCTTCAAGATTGCTCCGGGCTTTCTTTACAGCCATTTGTATACCAGTAACTGCTGAAGCCTGTAATTTCCATCTAACACAAATTTATGAAGTGCAATTTTAGAGACTGAGCTAAAAGTCCTTATCTCAAATACATCCTCACTGGGGAACTAAATTGTCAACTGAGCCATAAAACATTAGGAATGTTAAGGAATATTGATAAGCCTGGAAAAGGAGGCAAACACAGACGTTTGGAATCAGGAACAGTTTGATAATTCTCAAAACAATAACTCTTTATAAAAAAAATTAGTTCACGTATTTATGAAATATTTCCATTTTGCTTTTTCAGAACTCCCATTGCCTTTGTAGTCCTACCCATTCACCACTTAGTTATGCTCTAGTAGCCTCACGGACCTCACAAGATACATAATGTGCTACATTCAATCAAATACTCTGCAGTTATATATTCCAAACAAAATACCTATCTTCTATACTCATTCACAAAACTACTCAAGTTGAATACATATATAAAGAAGGACTAGGTAACTTCTGCCTTTTGGGGGGCTGTCTTTGCCTTCAATTTGTGCTTCATTGTAATTGCCCCATAGTCTCCAATTAAAACATACCTTGTTTGAAATTCTCCTGTATTTGTGTGTAACAATGGGTTGTGAATACAAAAAGTCAAAGCTTGCATTATGCAGCATGCCCCGTGGTTTGCCATTTGCTGTAGAGATTCTGGCTCTAAGATACCACCTTTTATACCCCTGTGAGTTCAGCCACCACCTCATTAAAGCAGACACATATTTTCTCATGCTGCTTTTAAACTTGTTTCTAGTTGTTTCCATGTACACATGCATGCATACATACAAAGCCCCTTTTCTGAGGCAAAAATATTGGCTCTTATTCTTGTTCTCTAAGTGGTGTTTAATCATGACATCCTTCTGGATCACTTATGTGGTTTTGGAGCAGAAGGCAAAGTATTGTGCTGGATTTTCTCCTTTTTACATTATGATTGATGGGGGGAAATCCAGTCCAAAATCCCTAATTTGCAGGGTACCTAAGGCTTGACCTTCTCATCCCTAATGTTTAACTTCTTCATGGCAATTCTGGGTGTCATCTACTGCATGGGTTTAGGGAATCATTAGTATGTTGATGTTAACCAAATATCTCAAATCTGGTCATTCCAGTGATGTTGTCGAGATTTTGTTCCAGTATTTGAAGGCTCTTCAGATCTGGTTGGGGAAAAGCAGGCTTAAACTGCAGGAACTGCGTATGTCTAGTTTAATAAAAAGAAGGACCAGGGGAGACATGATAGCAGTGTTCCAATATCTCAGGGGTTGCCACAAAGAAGAGGGAGTCAAACTATTCTCCAAAGCACCTGAAGGCAGAACAAGAAGCAATGGGTGGGAACTAATCAAGGAGAGAAGCAACTTAGAACTGAGGAGAAATTTCCTGACAATTAGGACAATTAATCAGTGGAATAGCTTGCCTCCAGAAGTTGTGAATGCCCCAACACTGGAAGTCTTCAAGAAGATGTTGGGTAGCCATTTGTCTGAAATGGTACAGGGCAGTGGTCGGCAAACCGTGGCTCACGAGCCGCATGCAGCTCTTTGGCCCCTTGAATGTGGCTCTTCAGTCTCTCTCTGATTCCCTCTCTTCCTCCCTCTGTCTCTCTCTCTCTCTCTTGCTCTGTGCCTCTCTCTGTCTGTCTGTCACTGTCTCTGTCCTCAGAATACCATGTGAAGCAGCGGCGAGTCTCTGCGCTGCCGGTGAGGCCATCTGTGAGGTCCCCCTCGCATTCCTCGTCTTCCCCGATGGCATCTGGAGTGATCAGCGGCCGTGCAGAAATTCGCCGCTTTTCCACACCGTGGAAAAGATAGGCACGTGCACATCCCGCGGAATTACAGCGCACGTTCCCACCGCTACGAAGTCTCCGAGACTGTAATTGGGCGGGGCATGCGCATGCCTATCTTTTCTGCATGCATGCCCCGCCCAATTACAGCCTCGGAGACTTCGTAGCAGTGGGAATGCTTAGTGTTTTATAATGGGTTTTAGCACGGGATATAATTTAATAGTTTTTTAATGATATATTTTTGTATTTTGTATGGTTTTTAATATTGCCTGTGCGCCGCCCTGGGTCCTTGCAAGGAGAAGGGCGGGGTATAAATTTAATAAAATAAATAAAAATAAAATAAACTCTGACAAGGGTCCTTTTTTAGGAGAAGGGCGGGGTATAAATTGGATAAATAAATAAGACAAAAGAACCAGGGATGCATGGTTCTTCTGGTGCTACAGATTCTCCTATCTATTATTTTGAATGAAGTGGCACACCCCTTTACAGAATATGTACACAATTTGCGGGTCCTCCTTGGTCTGCCCAGCACAAGAACAACCCAGAACAACCCAGTTCTTTATTTGTTTACATTATACAGACAGAATCTTGTCAGATTAAATCTATATTAGTCAAACCCTGACAGATATATCCTAGAATACCCTAGGGCAGTGATGGCAGATGCTTTTCTGCTCGGGTGCCAAAAGGGTGCGCATGCACATGCCCATACCCATAATGCAATGCCTTTCTCCCTGTGCATGCACGCACAAGCCCCGTGTTGTTCCCCCCCTCCCCCACAAATGCGAGCAGGCCTCACTGAAGCCTGTGGACTTCCAGTAGGCGCATTGGGCCTTTTTTCATCCTCCCCAGGCTTCAGGAAAGCCTCCTGAGAGTGTGGATGGCAAACAATTGCCCCAATGGGCAGGTTTCAGGGGGCTAAATGGCCCAATGGGCAAACTGGAAGCTCATTTCTGAACTCAAGTAAGCCCATTGGGTCTGTTTTTCACCTTCCACAGACTCCGGAGGCTTTTCTGAAGCCTGGGGAGGGTGAAAACGGCTTTCCCCTGCCCTCCAGAAGCTCAAAAATCAGCTGGCTAGCACACACATGCATGCTGGAGATGACATAGGGCAACACCTCGCATGTCCTCAGATATGGCTTTGTGTGGGCCTAGGGAGTGTCTATCCTAAATCTCTTCCTCTGTCTCCAATCCAGTTCTGGGCTGTGTTGTCTTTTTTCTCATCCATCTCCTTGGAATGTGCTCCCTCCTTCCTGGAAAACTGCCTCTTCACTGTAGTCACAACACTTCCCCCTTCATAGCCACAATCCATTACATCTTGCTTGAAGAGCAGGTGGTAATTTAGCTATAAGGGTTTTCTCACAGATTCATCTGGTATGCTAAATATGTCCTTTCTTGAACCAGGAGTCTCATGATCTCTCAGATCTTGGTCACTTTATAATATGCTCTACCTGGGACTGCTTTAGTTTTTAATTTTATTTTATTTTAAACATCATCTTCCATTATTAAACAGTGTGTCGCCTGGGTTATATGTATTTTGTGCAAATATGTATTTTATACAAGAACAATTACAATTTAAAGCCATATTTATTCTTTTATCTATTCGTAACACTAATACTAATATATACCATACCCAATACTATAACAATCCTCTTCTTAACTTATTTAACTTTATTAAAACATTTTCTCTATTTCAGTCCTCTGCTATTTTTCACTTTTAATATTTGTTCTCTACTATTGATAAAATAATTCCCATATGTTATAATAATCTGATTGTTCATTCTCTACCTGGGACTGCTTTTGAAGACCATTGGGAAGCTACAGGTAATCCAGAATGCGAAGGTATGAGCAATTGTGGGTTCACCTCAGAACAACCAGATAACATTTTTTCAGTGTGAAATGCAATGGTCATCAGTGAGCTTCCACATACAATTTAAGTTCATGCAGTTTATGAACTACTAGCTGTACCCGGCCACGCGTTGCTATGGCCCAGTCTGGTTAAATGGCCAACCAATCTGTGTGTAGATCTACACCTGCATACACAAACACGTACACACAACCACCGTATAACCCCCAACCTACCTACCTACTGTATTTCTTCCTCTCTCCCTCTACCAACTTACCTAACTACTATATTTCTCCCTCTCTCTACCCCTCTACCTATCTAATTGTCTACTGTATTTCTCCCTATCTATCCCTCTACCTACCTACCTACGTACCTACCTACCTACCTACCTACCTACTGTATTTCTCCCTCTCTCTCTTTATCACTCTACCTACTTACCTACTGTATTTCTCAGTCTCCCTCTCTCCACCTACCTACCTACCTACTGTATTTCCCCCCTCTCTCTCTATCCCTCTACCTACCTACCTACCTTACTGTATTTCCCTCCTCTCTATCCCTCTACCTACCTACCTACCTACCTACCTACCTACCTACCTACCTACCGTATTTCTCCCTCTCTTTCTCTTTATCCCTCTACCTACCTACCTACTGTATTTTCCCCTCTTTCCCTTTCCCTCTACCTATCTACCTACCCACTGTATTTTTCCCTATCTATCTCTATCCCTCTACCTACCTACTTACCTACCTACCTACCTACTGTATTTTCCCTCTCTCTCCCTCTCTCCCTCTACCTACCTACCATGCAGTCTCCTGGGACCATAAATGGGCCACCTGGGAGTGTGCTACCCCCCATGCCTACTTTTGGGCCTAATAGGCCTCCATACAGCCTCCTGGGACCAAATTTGTGCGACCTGGGAGTGTGCTACCCCCCATGCCTAGTTTTGGGCCTAGTAGGCATCCATACAGCCTCCTGGGACCAAAATGGGCTGCCTGGGAGTGTGCTACCCCCCATGCCTAGTTTTGGGCCTAGTAGGCCTCCATACAGCCTCCTGGGACCAAAAATGGGCCACATGGGAGTGTGCTACGCCCCCCCCCCCGTGCCTAGTTTTGGGCCTGGTAGGCCTCCATGCAGTGTGGGAACTTTAGAGGCTTATTCGGTTGCTGAGGAAACGACCGTTGGAAATGTGAGGGGTGTGTGCGTGACGCATCATAAGAAGCAGCCGGATGGGAGGAGCTACAGGGAGGTTAAAACCTGAGAAGTGCGTACCTTTTACGTTTGTGCTGCTTGCACATGATACACACATGTGCCAACCACACAAAATGTATGTATGATTGCATCGGAAGTCCTTGGGAACATTGTGTGAAAATTTGGTGCCAATTGGTGCAGTACTTTCTGAGATTAGTGGCTTTGCACAAACTATTTTACCTTTTTATTTATATAGATAAAGCTCTTCCTCAGATATACAAGCTCTGTGCCTTGGAATGCTTCAGTCCCGTCATTTCTGCCTGGCTCATAAGATCTGACATAGCAAGGTTGCCTTGTGTCCCATCCATTAAGCAATGTCATTTGATGAGATTAGGAAGTGCACCTTCGCCGCCCCAGTGCCTGCCTTTAGTGTAGCATCCCCCCTGGAGATTCAGAGTACCTCAAACCTGCAAGCTTTTAAACAATCTCTGACCTATTATTTTCCCCAAATTCTGAGTTAGGGCAACCATGCCCATCTGGAGTATAGTGTGTCATTCACATATTCATGTTTACCATTTTTATTTTTCTTTAGGCATTGCATCTTTCTTTTTAAAAAATCACCATGCTTCCCAAAATCAGATTTGAGCAGGACAGTCTTTGTTGTTGTTGTTAGTTGCAAAGTCCTGTCCACCCCCATGGACAATGTTCCTCCAGGCCTTCCTGGCCTCTACCATTCCCCAGAGTCCATTTAAGCTCACGCCTACTGCTTCAGCGACTTCATCCAGCTACCTCATTCTTTGTCATCCTCTTCTTCTTTTGCCCTCAATCTTTCCTAGCATTAGGCTCTTTCTTCTCATTAGGTGGCCAAAGGATTTGAGTTTCATCTTCAGGATCTGGCCTTCTAAAGAGCAGTCAGGGTTGATCACCTTTAGGACTGACCAGTTTGATCGCCTTGCAGTCCAAGGGATTTCCAGGAGTCTTCTCCAGCATCATAGTTCAAAGGCCTCAATTCTTTGGCGCTCAGCCTTTCTTAAAGTCCAACTTTCACAGCCATGCATTGCAACTGGGAAAACCATAACCCTTGACTATCCGCACTTTTGTTGGCAGGGTGATGTCTCTGCTTTTTAGTATGCTGTCTAGATTTGCCATAGCTTTCCTCCCCAGGAGGAAGCGTCTTTTAATTTCTTGGTTCAACTTTTATTCAAACCCAGGTGCTTCATTCATGCTCCAGCTCTTCAGAGGATTTGTACAACCTAGCAGAGAGCAGTTCCTCCTCATGCCTGAGAAGGATGTGTAGTTCTCTTCCAAAGTAGTGAGTGTCACACAAAAGCCTGGGGGTGGGAGAGAGATGTTGTCTTTCTTGGTGACTACTGTTCGCTGAGACCAAAGTAGTCTCAGCCTAGCAACACTGTTATACAACTGTCACTGTTGATTGCAGCCCAGGAAACAAAGCTGACTGCTCTGAGGCTTGACGCCGGGAGGAGGGGAGGGAGTGGCAGATTACAGAGTGACATCCACAGAAGACCCAGAAGGATTACTTTTCTTACCCCCTGCCCCTCCCCTCTCCTTCCCCCACCCCCACCCTTAGCGCGGATGTATCCACAGCGGGCGAGCGCGGGAAGCGCTTCGTTCCTGCGGGCAAGTCTTTTTTTTTTTAAAGCCTCTTTCCGAGGTTCTGAAAGGGGGCGGAGACCGGAGGCCGAGAAAGCCGGAAATGACGTTGACCGCACGGTGTAAACAGTTTGGTGGGACCCTGGTAACCGTCGGCTCGCGACGGCGGTCTGGAGCGCGAGGCGCGGAGGGCGACTTAACAGTCGCCGCGGCGTCCTCTTCCGTTTTTCCCCCCCTTTGCGACGAGGAAAGAGGAGCCCTGGAAGCGCAGATCGGCTGAAGGAAGGAGCTCCCCTCAGGGTCCCCCTTCTCCTTCCGCGCGAGTTCAAAGTGGGTCCCGCGGGGAGCGATGCTCCTGTGAGGGAAGAGCGGGAACCCCCTTTCCTCCCCATCCTCCCCTCCCCTCCCACCTCGCCTCCTCCCTTGCCCCCTGTCCGCGCCATCTCTCGACGGGAGAAAGGATACGGACTGCTGGGACTACCCGGGGGACGAGAGGTGTCTTGCAGGAGGCTGTTTTTAATATACCCTCAAGCGGAAGCTCAGATTTGGGGGGGGGGGTGTCTCTCTCTCTCCCTCTCTCTCCAAATAACCGTTTCCCGCATTCGGGTGAAACGGGGAAGGAGAGGGTGTAGGCTCCTTGGCGGGGGGGGGGGTTGCTCCCCCCCTTTTTTCCTCCGAGCCGAATAAGGCATACGGAGCAGAAGAGGCTAAAATGACCACTTGGGCCTGAAAGAGAAGACAGGGAGGGGACTGTGCTGGTTGTCTGTGTGTGTGTGAGCGCGCGCGCGCGCTTGTCCCTAAAGGGGGGAAGGGGATGAGGGGGTATTTTCACCGCCCTGCTTTCCTTTTGGTACCTTCCCTTTCTTGCCCAAAGCGCTAGTGCCCCGGTCTCTATCCTCCCTCCCTTTTCCCACGTTTGCTTTTCATTTCCGCTCCCCTCAAACCTCCCTCCCCCCGCCCCTCCGGTGCCTGGCAGCTCCGTTAACGGGGTCTCTTTGCTGTGGAAGATGGCGACACCAGGGATGAGCTGGCAGCAGCACTATTACAGCAGCAGTTCTTCGACCAGCGCTGGGAAATTCAACGCCAGCTCTTCTTCCTCGGTGATGTCCTCCCATTTCGGCATGGAATATAACCAGGATCTCCATCTCAAAATGAGCAAGAAAATAGCTCAGCTAACCAAGGTAGGAAAGACACCGACACCCCCACCCCCATCCTCCCAAAGCTTTTCCTTCTCAATGCTTCTTTTGCTCACTCATACCATTTCTGTCTGTCTGTCTGTATTTTGAAACTCTGCATTTCAAACTCTGTATAGGTTAAAGGAGAATACATATCATTTGATTGAACATCTGAATCTTTCCCAAAAAAAATTAACAGGTTTATTGCATAGTGATTGTTCTGTTATTTATCAGTGGAGCCTGGTAGTAGGCATGTTCTTCTCTGCAATTCTATTTCTTTCTCCCAATTCAGTATATGATGGCCTCTGATTAGGTGGAGGGAATGAAAGTTGCAATCTAAAATTTATTCATAATGATAAACTACTCTGAAGGTAGTGAGATTTGACAAAATGTACGAAAGGATAGTATGTTTGTATGCCTGATAGCCAATGGTGCACAATTGCATATATTTTTATTGTTGTTTTTATATTGGCATCTAAATGTGCTTTCATTTTCAATAACTTGTTTATCCTGTAATACCTTGTTTTTTATAAGAATTCAAGAATTTTCTAGTTGAGCCTTATAAGGCTTAACAACTATTGATTTGTTTCAGAACTGTTATTCATGCAAATCTTGGCAGTTTTCAAATATTAAATAAATAGGTTTGCCTTTAGAAAGGAATTACAAAGTTCTCTTTCGGGAATGTTTCATAATCATAACCTACTACAGTAAGGCATTCACCCTGATTGAGGTTCATATAGCTTGTCATTTAGAGGTAATTTGGAACAAGTGTCATCAGAGGATTGAAAGCAATATATTCCAGCAATCATATTCCTAGTTATAAGTGTAAGATGTATTTTACGTATTTATTTCCTATACACATTGTAGGAGACTGCATATACTGTATATAGACATGCCTTGACAGTTTGCAAGAATATTTTTCAAGACTATAAATTGTTTTTATAACCCAACCATAGTTTGATAGGCTTGGTAAAGTTAAAATGTATATTAATCAACCTCAACAAATGTACACATGCTTCCCAAACCTGGTGTCTTCAAATGTGTTCAACTACAGCTGCTATAATCAGTAGATAATTCAACCATATGGTTAATTCCCAACACATCTGGAGGCACTAGATTCCAGAAACCTGATGTATACAAATATTGCTCACTTTATGGCAAGCTTGATATGTTAATTTTAGCATTGTTTTTATGAAGCATGTCTGAATGACACTGGCATTGTGGGGCAGCTGTATTTGAAGACAGGGTTAATGATAGTTTAAATGGTTGAATCTGTTTTATAAATATGATTTTAACTTTTGTTGGCATAGGAAATGCCCTGTGTTTATTTGAGTGGCAGATGATTGCTGTGAATTTTCTTTCTTGGTTAACTATTGGATTTCATCAAATGTATGTATACTCTTAATGCAAGCATAGCCCCATTTATAACTGTATTTTACATTTTAAAGAGGCAGCTGTCAACCAAACACTGTATAAACTTACATGAAATGTCAAATTCAAAAATAATATGGCTCCAAATGCAACTTCTAGGACTAAGAGTGGAGGAGGAATACTTTTAAATCCTACATAAACATTTCTCCAAAGCAGCTGAGCAGCTCTGGTTTCATATTGAATACTGGATGAAATTATTCTTGCTATATTCAGATGTAATATACCATAGCATCTATGTAATATGAACTTCCTTTTTTTTAGCTATATATAATGTGGAAATTATTGAGCAACTTTTTAAAATGGTTGTTACAATGCAAAATATATTGAATGTGTGATGAGAAATTGATATGCCCTATCATTTTTTTTAAACCACTAAGAGAGATAGATCTGAAATTATGATCATAATGGAGCCTGGACATTACTGCTGAAAGTTGTAACAATCATAAAACTGATTAGTCATGTGACCAACGTGATTTTATGATAAATATCACAGTCATTAAATGATCACCATGCTGTTAAATGAACCCACCGTTCTCTATGGGCACAATTTTGCCAAAAAGTAAGTGCCACTTTTAAGCAAAATAGTTATAAAACCCAGTCATGTGAGCACAGGACACTGCAAATGGTTGTAAATGCAATCGTGTTACCAATTGTCTGAAGTGCAGCCATGTGATCATTGTAGGGGAATCCAACTGTCAGAACCTCACATCCAAATTGCAAGTTCCCTTTTTCAATTAGGTCCTAACTTTGAATGGTCACTAGGTGGCCTATTGTAAGTCAATGACTACAGGTAGCCCTCGACTTACCGCCATAATTGAGCCCAAAATTTCCATTTCTAAGCAAGATACTGTATTTTTCAAACTATAAGACTCACCAGGATTTTGAAGAGGTAATTTTTTTAAAAAAAAGGTTTTGCCCTCTCCTGGCCCAGAGGAGCATTCTTGAGGCTTCCAAAACCCTCTGCACACTCTGATTTTTGTGAAAAAATGGAGCATGCAGAGAGTTTGAGAGGCCTATAGAGTGCTCCTGAGGAGGCCAAAAAATTGGCTGGGGAGGCCAAAAAATGAGCACAAAACGGCCCATTTTTCACGAAAATGGGCTAGGTTTTTTGCAAAACAAAGTTTATGTGTGTGCAGAGGGTGTGGGAGGCCTGTAGACTGCTCCTGGGGGCTGGGGAGGGCAAAACCCGGCCTGTTTTGCACAGAAATGGGCCAATTTCTTTTTTTGTGTGTGCAAAATATGGACATGCAGAGAATTTGGAAGGCCTGCAGAATGCTCCTGGGGGCTTGGGAAGGCAAAAGCAGCCCCGTTTTTGTGAAAAACAGGCCCATTTTCCACTCATTTTTGCCCTCCCCAGCCCCCAGGACCATTCTACAGGCCTCCCAAACAAACTGGATGCATGGGGCAGGGTTTTGGAAGGCCAAAAATGCTGTATTCAGTGTGTAAGACGCACCCAGATTTTCACTCTCTTTTTGGGGGGGAAATGGTGTGTGTTACATTCTGAAAAATGCAGTAGTAGTTAAATGAGTTTTGTCCCATTTTATGGCCACAGTTGTTAAGTGATTCACTGCAGTTAAATAAGTAACATGATTAAATGAATCTGACTTTGTTAGAAGATTGCAAAAGGTGATCATATGACCCCAAGATATTACAATTATCCTAAATATATGCTGTACATGCATCCAAATTTTGATCATGTGACCATGGGTATGCTGCAACAGTTGCAAGTGAAAAAAATAGTCATGTCACTTTTTTCAGTGCTGTTGTAACTTTGAACCATCACTAAAGAAATGATTGTAAGTCGAGAACTATCCATTACCTGTAAATTTATGCTTATTAAAAAATTCCCTTTAAAAGCATGGTCATACAATAAAATCATTTCGATATTGGAAACTGAGTTTCTGGCACTTCATATTTATTCCATTTATTCTCCTGAATTTGATGAAGAGTTATAAAGGAGCCTGTGCTATGCTAGCCCTGTGTTTACTGTGTCTAGCACCATTAGGCAGCACATATTCTAATTGAATCCTGTCTAATTATCTTTACACTATCACCAGATGCTGCAGGGAGTCAGTTTAGGTACTCATTTGGTTTACTTTATGTTACATTGCCTGAGGTTAAGGTTAAGCTTTCTTCTAGGAACGGGAGAACAGAAGAAGCTGTAGGACCTCACTAATGATACTTATCTTTAATCCAGTTTAGGTGGCATAGCTTAATGTAGTTTTAAAAAATCCAGAATCCTTCATAAAATGGTCAGATGACTGGAACTGTGTTGAACAGTCCAGATATTTGTCTATTTCCACCCTTTGCTTGGTTTACTCTTTTTTTCTGTTGTGTTTTGTTCCCTCTGCTATATAGCATATTATAGCCAATTTGATATAGTAGTTAAGATTTGAGGTTAGAAACTGGGAGATTGTGAGTTCTAGTCCTGCCTTAGGCACAAAGCCAGCTGGGTGACTTTGGGCCAGTCATTCTAGCTGAGTTCTTGAAAGGGTGCAATGGCAAAACACTTCCAAAAGGTCTTGCCAACTGCAGAGATTAGTCCAGAAAGTCACGAGGAGTGATAGTATGACTCAAAAGCACCCCGCACGACCACCAAAAAAGAATAATAGTTTCTTAACTGAAAAAAAATTGAGTAACCATTAGATGGCAGCTGTTAATTGAAATTCTCTTATCTCTTTGCTGCCATCTTTTGGTTTTTCTGGATTTTTACAGCCCAGATATGGTATCTCTACTCTCCTGACTTTTCATGGCATCAGATTTGGAAACAGAAGAGCATGTGCAGGTATAAGACTGATCTGGCTGGTGTCCAGGGAGTCTGCTTATTATTCCTTGGGCAGGAAGGAAATAAGAAGACAGAACAATCAGATGTCTTTAAGGCAAAATTCTAAGGCTTGCTTTCTTTACTTGGCAGCTACTGGTGCAAATTTTAAAACTCTGTTGTAAGGCAACTGATTACATGCTAGGGAAAAAAGCTAAACATCCCACATATGTATAAATTGAGGGTGCAGAGAAATAAATAATTTTTGTTTATTCTTTATTCCTTTATTTGAATGATTTATAGAAGATGGCTGCCAATCTCATAGTAATGACTCAAGGAGGCATACAAAAAGTTAAAACCAAAATGATAAATAATAATCTACATAACAAATGCCCAAGATTGAAAAAGAATGTTCCCAATTTACAAAAAGAAATAAAAGCCGTTTCATGAGAGAAATTGCCACGTGGCAATAATGAACTTTAAATTTATTGGCTGCCCAAATATGGGTGGCACACAAAACTAAAAAAGGTACATAAAAACTAAAATTATTAAATCAATAGGCAGCCCAAAACCAAAGGCTCTAATAACAAAATCCATAAAGCAAATAGGGGCCATTATTTAAATAACAAACATCAACTCCAGGGCTGGAACCCAAGCCAGTTTTTAAAGAATTTTGGAACCCTAGGACATATGGCACCAACCTTCTCTCTGAAGGATGTTATTTTAGAGAGAGGAAGCCAACATATAAGGCACATTTCTTAGGTCCCACAAGATGGAAATATTTAGAAGAGCATCTACTCTGCTGGAATGTAATACTAGAATGACAAGACAAGCAGAGACAAGTGGTCTCCTATTATCCAGGCCTTATGCCATATAAGGCTTTATAGGTAATAACCAGCACCTTCAATTGCACTCATACCCCAACTGGCAACTATGCAGCTCACAGATAAACAGTGATAAATGCCCACACCAAGAGCCCACCCCTTAACTGCTTGTATCTCTTTGAACCATCTGTAGCTTCTGTGTAGTCTTTGAGAGCAGCCCCATCTAGAGTGCATTGCAATAATCCAACGGTGAAGTGACCAATGCAGGAGTAAATGTCTAAATAGCACCATTCCTTTTATGAGTACCTATACACTAATATATATCTATAACTCCTTCTTGAAGAGATTGTTTTTAATTAGGGAGAGGCAGTTGAGTTCTGCTGTCAGATTGGAACTCCATTATCACAGAATTAGGAAATACTAGCTGTACCCGCCACGCGTTGCTGTGGCCAAGTTTGGTTAAATGAAAAAGTTTCCCCTCATACACCCTCTCAGCGACCACCTTCCTTCTCTGCCTTGGTTTCCCCTCCCTCTCCCTCCCCTCCCTCTCTTACTTTATCTACCTATCTACCTACTGTATTTCTCCTTCTCCCTCACTATCACTCTACCTACCTACCTACCTACCTACCTACCTACCTACCGTATTTCTCCCTCTACCTACCTACCTAGTGCGTTTCCCCTCTCTCTAACTACCTACTGTATTTCTCCCTCTCCCTCTCTATCCCTCTCACTACCTACCTACCTACTGTATTTCTCCCTCTCCCTCTCTACCTACCTACCTACTGTATCTCAACCTCTCCCTCTCTCCCCCTACCTACCTAGTATATTTCCCCCCCCTCTCTCTCCCTACCTACCTACCTACCTACCGTATTTCTCCCTCCCCGCTCCCTCTCTCTACCTACCTACCTACCTACTGTATTCCCCCCCTCTCTCTACCTACCTACTGTATTTCTCCCTCTACCTACCTACTGTATTACTTCCTCTCCCTCTCTCCCTCTACCTACCTACTGTATTTCTCCCTCCCCCGTCCCTCTCTCTCTCTACCTACCTACCTACTGTATTTTCCCTCTCTCTCTCTCTACCTACCTACCCACCTACTGTATTTCTCCCTCTCCCTCCCTACCTACTGTATTTCAACCTCTCCCTCTCTCCCCCTACCTACCTAGTATATTTTCCCTCTCTCTCTCTCTCTACCTACCTACCTACCTACCTACCTACCTACTGTATTTCTCCCTCCCCCTATCCCCCCCTCTCTCTCTACCTACCTACCTACTGTATTTTCCCTCTCTCTCTCTCTACCCACCTACCCACCTACTATATTTCTCCCTCTCCCTCCCTCCCTACTGTATTTCAACCTCTCCCTCTCTCCCCCTACCTACCTAGTATATTTCCCCCCCTCTCTCTACCTACCTACCTACCTACCTACCTACTGTATTTCTCCCTCCCCCTGTCCCCCCCTCTCTCTCTCTACCTACCTACCTACTGTATTTTCCCTCTCTCTCTCTCTACCCACCTACCTACCTACTATATTTCTCCCTCTCCCTCCCTACCTACTGTATTTCAACCTCTCCCTATCTCCCCCTACCTACCTAGTATATTTTCCCTCTCTCTCTCTCTCTACCTACCTACCTACCTACCTACCTACTGTATTTCTCCCTCCCCCTGTCCCCCTCTCTCTCTCTACCTACCTACCTACTGTATTTTCCCTCTCTCTCTCTCTACCCACCTACCTACCTACTATATTTCTCCCTCTCCCTCCCTACCTACTGTATTTCAACCTCTCCCTCTCTCCCCCTACCTACCTAGTATATTTTCCCTCTCTCTCTCTCTCTACCTACCTACCTACCTACCTACCTACTGTATTTCTCCCTCCCCCTATCCCCCCCTCTCTCTCTACCTACCTACCTACTGTATTTTCCCTCTCTCTCTCTCTACCCACCTACCCACCTACTATATTTCTCCCTCTCCCTCCCTACCTACTGTATTTCAACCTCTCCCTCTCTCCCCCTACCTACCTAGTATATTTTCCCCCCCTCTCTCTACCTACCTACCTACCTACCTACCTACTGTATTTCTCCCTCCCCCTGTCCCCCTCTCTCTCTCTACCTACCTACCTACTGTATTTTCCCTCTCTCTCTCTCTACCCACCTACCTACCTACTATATTTCTCCCTCTCCCTCCCTACCTACTGTATTTCAACCTCTCCCTATCTCCCCCTACCTACCTAGTATATTTCCCCCCCCCTCTCTCTACCTACCTACCTACTGTATTTCTCCCTCCCCTTGTCCCTCTCTCTCTCTCTACCTACCTACCTACTGTATTTCTCCCTCTCCCTCCCTACCCACTGTATTACTTCCTCTCCCTCTCTCCCTCTACCTACCTACCTACTGTATTTCTCCCTTCCCCTCTCCCTCTCTCTACCTACCTACTGTATTTCTCCCTCTCTCCCTCTACCTACCTACCTACTGTATTACTCCCTCTCCCTCTCTCCCTCTACCTACCTACCTACCTACTGTATTTATCCCTCTCACTCTCTACCTACCTACCTACTGTATTTATCCCTCTACCTACCTACCTACCTACCTAGTATATTTCCCCCCCTCTCTCTACCTACCTACCGTATTTCTCCCTCTCCCTCCCTATCCCTCTCCCTACCTACCTACCTACTGTATTTCTCCCTCTATCCTTCTACCTATCTACCTACTTACCTACCTACCTAGAGAGAAGCCGCTGACTCGGCAACGGCCTTGTAGGGGGGGAGTTGGCAGAGGGGGGGCAGCAGAGGAGAGAGAGGTCACTGAGGAGGCGACCATCGCGGATATGACACAGACCTCTCCACTGCTCATGCAAGTGACGTGAGCTGAAAAGCGGCCGGGTGGGAGGGGCCGCGAAGGGGAGGAGGGCGAGTGAGTGAGTGAGGGAAACACACAGAAGAGCTGCAGTTATACATTTGTGTGGCGTGTACCTGGCACCGGTGTGCCATCCACACAATCTGTACGTATCATTGGTGCTGCACTTGTAAGGAACATTGTGTGAATATTTGGTGGCGATTGGTGCAGTAGTTTCTGAGATTAGCGGTTTTGAACAAACTCATAGTTAACTTTTTATTTATATAGATTTATTATAGGAAGTTAGTGCATTTAGAGGCTTAAAATATCTTAATCTTAGAAAGATATAATGAAAAATTTATTTTAATCTTTAAATGTATTGTTACTATCTATTTTGGTTTGTTTCATTTTATTTTGTTGATTTTCTTAATGTAACTTTTTAATTGGCAAGTGCTTAGGGTTTATTCCTTTCATTTTATTTGAACCTGCTTTTAGATGTTTTATTTAGTGTTGTAACTACTTTGTTGGTCATTGACCATAAATAAGTAAAGTTTAAAACACAAGCAAAACACCAATAAAATTAGTCAACCAGCAGAATTTGCTTAACCCCGAGATCCAAATGCCTGAGGGAACAGTCAAGTCTTTAGTGCCTTATGAAAGGCTAGCAGCTATGTGTATATGTGAGAGAAAAGTGTTCTTGTGAGTGGAGAGTGTCTGCATTGGTTGATGAAATACTAACATTACTCATTGCTGTTATAATTATTTTTAGTTGGGGTTAGCACTTAATTTTTTAAAAATATCACTCAATGTCCTCCTTTTTTTCATCATATCCTCTTTCATAGGATACTTTAATTGCTATTCTATCCCTTCATTTACAGTAGCTTTGAATTTATTCCACCCTCCACCAATTAAAAGTTGAGAGACAGAAATAGTTCTAAGTGGCTTTAAAATGCAGTTAGGATATTTTTCAGATGTACCTTTATTTGTGATGGAATACTTGGCAGTGATAAAACAATTAAGGAGAAAATAGACCCATGGCAGAAGAACCTCTTGAGTCCATTGGAGGCAGGGTGGTGGTGGTGAAAAAGAAATTGGGAATAGTTCTGCTTTATGTATATATGTTATGTGAGTGAATTACTTCTGTAGGCTTTACAATTCTGTTAGGTTACCTACCAGAAAAAAAGAGCAGAATTCAGGTAGTTATTGTGTTTTAAGTCTACCAGCCTCACGGTAGTTGACATTATTGGACTAAAGTATTTTTAAAGAAATAATGAGAACTACATATTGCTTGTTATTAGATAGATATAGATACAGGTAGTCCTTGACTTATGACCACAACTGAGCCCAAAATCTCCATTGATAAGCAAGACAGGTTAAGTCAATCTGGCTTCCCCATTGACTTTGCTTGTCAGAAGGTCGTAAAAGGTGATCCCATCACCGTGGAACATTGCAACCATCATCAATACATGATAGTCGCAAAATTTGATCATGTGACCATGGGGAAGCTGCAATGGTCATATCCATTTTTTTAGTGCTGTTGTAACTTTGAACAGTCATTAAACCAATGGTTGTTATCAAAAACTATCTATATTTGGATACAGATATAGATATTTCAGAAATATATGAAGTCATTTTGCATTTTATTTTGGATTTTATTTTCTTGTGGTATACAAGCAAGCAGAAGCATAAAGTAGTATAAAACAATCAGAGCAATATGTAGCACATTCTACTAGTTTTATTTGGTAAACTATTAGAATCTTCAATCAAGCCAAATCTAAAAGATGCTAGAGAATTCCCAGAAGGTTAGCATTCAGACAAATCAACCATTAATACCTATACAGAGATAAGCCACATTTACATACTATTCACATCACAGAGGGTGGGGGTGGGGGAGGTGTTGATGTCTCAGTGGTTAAAGACTGGGTTTCGAGACCCATGTGCCCCGCAACATGGTAAGCTCCTGTTACCTGTCCCAGATCCTGCCCATTTAGCAGTTCAAAAGCATACAAATCAGAGCTGGTATTCAGCAGGTTCTGACCAGTTCTGGAGAAACAGTACCGGAAATTTTGAGTACTTCGGAGAACCAGTAAATACAACCTCTGACTGGTCCCACCCCCATCTATTCTCTGCCTCCCAGTCCCAGCTGATTGAGGGGAAATGGGGATTTTGTAACAACCTTCCCCTGGAGTGGGGGGAGGAATGGAGATTTTACAGTATCCTTCCCCTGCCGTGGGGATGAGCAACGCCCCTTAGAATTGGACATGACTGGGACAAGGGATATCTTTACCTTCACACACTATTCAAAAGAGGCAATAAAAACATCTAGGAAGGAAACAAAAAGACTAGTATACATCTCCAGCAGCTAACATTCAGATAAGCAAAGATCAGCACCAGAGAAGCAATCAAGCAGAAAACAAAAGTGTACTAACCACAATGGAGGAAACATCCCCACCAAAACATCCCCACCAAAAGTGGCAAGGCAGGTTAATGAATATAAATAGGCAACAAAACCCACCATCATTGCAGTGGGTAAGAAAGGAGAAAATCTTTTTGCACAAGAGAACCTCAATATTATAGCTTGATTCTATGACTCACAGACCTTAATTATTTAAATTAACTAGTCTTGTCTGTTTTCCAGCCAAACAGCACAATCATAGTCATGTGGTTAGCAACCACTTTGCTTAGTAGATTTGCCAGTCCCAATTAGGTTATTAAGTGAGGACTACCAGTTTGTTAAAACAGGTTTTCATTACATATTTTCATGTGTGGATATTTTGATGCATATCTACAATATGATTCATTTTTCTCATTTAAAAAATACAAACCACTATATCAGATATAGGTATTTGGGCACTTAACCCTTTACTCCACTGCTCCCCATTTAAATCTCTCTTTCTCCATTCATACTCTCTTTCATAATTTTCTTAATATGAGTTCAAATGTGATGAAGAACTAGAAACATCACTGATGAGAAACTAACAGAGCTAATAAACACCAGTCCTTCCAATGGATTTATCAATTTAACATAGCCTCAAGGAATGGGGCAGTGGCTGTCTGAGATGTAAATAAAGTGCAAGTGGTCCTCTTGGGTTATATTATTCTCCTGCAGGAAGTACACTAAATATTCTAGGCAAGTTGCTGTAGTATTCCATAAGTTAACTTATATCATCTGTTATAGTATTAAATTATCAGAAGCCTTATGAGTTGCAATAAACATAGTAATTGATGCCTCTAAAGACTGAGAAACCAAACATTTTAGGTTGGTATGATTATTGTCAGAGAAGAAATGCAGGAACAGATTTGTGAGCAATCCTTACAAGATTGAGTGGCTACATATTTTGGCTTTGTGGTGCAATTCAAGATAGTGGTTATCATCTTTGAATCCCTTCAAGGTATAAGCCTGTCTATATGAGGAACCACTTAGTTCCCGTCGTCTCTGCCCAGTAGTACAGTCTAGCAAGGTAGATGCTCTTTATGTTCTGTCAATTAAATGACGCAAACTGTCATTTTGAGGAATTCTGAATGTGCACCAACATTGTTACAGTTCCTGCCCTATAGAATAACAGCCTCCTCTCCCTGAGATCTGTGTGCTCCCCTCCCCCCACACTTATGTTGTTCAGGGAAACTATTCAAAACTTTGTTCTCTCAGATGTTGGAGACAAGGTGATTGTAGAGTCCCTTTTTGTTCCTTTGCCTGTTTGGTTTGGTTTTGGATAGTCTGCTCTTCCAGTCTGTTGTATCTTTTATATGCTTTTTGGTATATATTGGTTCTTAGTTGCAGGCCCTTCAGAGTCATTTGGGAATCAGACAGCCAGATAAAAAGATGAATATATAATGTTTAATTGTCAGTTTTCTGCTTAGGATGCTTCATAGGATTTGCATCTTAGAGAACTCTCAATCTTGACTTCGGGCCAGTCTCTGTCCCAGACCTGATCTATGGAGAATCTTTGTTTATTTGCTTTCTGGTTCAGGTTCACAGATAGGTTTAAATGTGCTTCCTCAATTTATATGTAATTTAGCAGCATACTTAGGAAACACACTTAATGAATTGCATTTTAAAATAGTTAATTTTGCTGCCCATTAAATTTTAATTAGAAAATAGCCATTAATCTTGTATATTAATATATTTTGTGTTATTCTGAACTGCAGTTTTTCATTGTATTATTTTGAAATAATTTATAAGAAAATATATTTTTATATATTCATTATATGCAGGTAATATATGCTTTGAACACAAAAAATGATGAACATGAAGCTGCTATGCAAGCTCTCAAGGATGCTCACGAAGAAGAAATTCAACAAATTCTTGCAGAAACCAGAGAAAAGATTTTGCAATATAAGAGTAAAGTTTCTGAAGAACTGGATCTAAAAAAAAAAATCCAGGTTTTAGAAGACTCATTAGAAGATCACAAAAAGATGAAGCATCAAGCCTTAACTGAATTTGAGGCTTATAAAGATAGAGTTGAGGATATGCAACTCTGTGCAGAAGCTCAGCATGTCCAACGGGTTGTAACTATGTCACGTGAAGTGGAAGAAATTAGAAAGAAATTTGAGGAAAGATTGCGAAGTTTTATACAATTGCAGTTACAGTTTGAGAAGGATAAACGTTCAGCTCTTGAAGATCTGAAAGCTGCACATAGACTTGAGATCCAAGACCTTATGAAGACACATCAAAATCAAAATGTTACTATAAGCAAAGGTCAGGAAAAACTGGAAGAATTGCACAGGCAGGATTTGGAACAGTTGAATGTTAAAATAGAAGAGCTAAGAATAGAAAGAAAAAAGCTTATTGAGGACTATGAAGGTAAACTCAGCAAAGCTCAATCTTTCTATGAACATGAACTGGATACTATGAAAAGATCACAATTGTTTACAGCTGAAAGCCTGAAATCCTGCAAAGAAAAGGAAGTGGAGCTAAGAAAGGAATTTCAGAGTCAAGAATCAGTTATACGAAAAAATCTGGGGAAGCTTAAAACTGAGTTGCAAATGGCTCAGGATGAAGCAGGGGCTCTTCGAGAAAAATGCCAGAAGCTTCAAGTGGCTCTAAGTACCTCAGAAAACAGTGCACAGGTGAGATAATTATTGTTATGCTGTTTCTTTAACAATAAATAAATACAGTTGTTAGATAGATATTGATAAACTTTCATGTTGCTCAACTGGTTGTAAAATCAGATTAGTTTACCTGCAATAGATTGACAGACCAAGTAATTTCTTACCATTTTATTTAGAACTGTGACAAAGTTTGCTTCTCTATATGAAACTGCAGTAGCTTTTCTTCTAATAGTGCAGGCCAAAGGCAAATGAAATAGTTAGTGTTCTGTTAAAATTAATGGTTTAGGTTTTTAGAGCTCATTGCAGAAGCAATTTTGGTTCTAATATCCTTTCCCTTCCCTGCAGGAGCCACTAAACTTTCTATTCTGTTTTATAACATCTACCGAGCTAAAGGAGTGGCTTAAGAGGCCGCAGTAGAAGAAAGCAAGTAGGGAAAGTCTTGTTTCTTTGATCTAAGTGAAGGAGTAGATTTTCCCTCATTACATCTGGAACTTTTATATAATTATTGTTGTTTAGTGCATGTACTGTACATTCTACCTTTTTCCTTATATGTACAAGTCTTCTTACTTGGGCATCTTCTCTGATGGAATTTGAAATGTTAGCGTATGTATATGCACACATACAAATGCACATGTGCACAGATCAAAATATTTTTACTTGTTTAAAAATTAAGGTTTTATTGTTCATACCTTTCCTAAATTTTCTTACCGTAGAATAAATATTTTTATGGAAATAATTGAAGAATGGAATTGAAATACAATTCTGTAAATGTCACTTGATTAAAAATGCTTACCAAATAAAAACACTAAATACTGAATTGGATAAAAGTTACAATATAGATGTGTTGTGTTTAGGGAATGGCTGAGACTTTTCTAAAGGTGTAAAATTTGCATCTGTACCTGACAATTGGAAGAATGCTGTTCATAGTTTACTAATACAAAACAGCAAGAATAAATGAAAAAAACCATAATGGGGTTACTTCATTAAGGCTGACTGGAACGATGCTTGGAAAAATTATGATTGAAAGTTACAGTATGTGACAATGAGTCAAAGCTGTGAAGTTCACTGTGTAGATTATGTAGAGCAATGTAATGTGTAGGCAATGTGTGTAGACTAGATTTTTGCTCTTTAGAAAGATACTAAGAAATGCATGAATATGAGAAAGTTTATGTAAATTTCTTGATTTAGAGAAAGCATATGATGCAGTGAATAGGCTTGAATTGTGGAAATTTTACATGAATACAGAATCAACCATTGATTGCTGAGTGTACTAAAAATATCAGGCATAAAAATAATACTTTGCAAATGGTTCAATACTAGCCAACAAAGTAAGACAAGGATGTGTAGTGCCTTTTGTTTATTTAATGGACTTGTGGATAAATATATCATCAATGTATGTGGTGAGATTTGTTATCTGATACCAATTTAGTGTTGAATTTTGTTGGCTAGATTCTTGCGTATAGCCTTGAGCAATAAAGGCTGGACTGCAGTTTAATGCATGGTTCTGATTCTTTGTTTCATATAGTCAGTAAGTAAATCTAGGTCCTGCAGTTGACTTTGCTTGTTGGAAGAAGTCTGGGAAGGTTGCAAATTATTATCACATGACAGCAAGTCCTGTAACTATCGAGGTCTCAAACTGGCGGCAGCGGGTCGGATGCATCATGTGCAGCCATGCCTGCACCAGCTGCACAAATGGGAAAAACATCATGAAACTTCATGTGACAGCAAAGTGATGCCACAAGTTTGACATCTATGTGCTAGAAGTTTGCCAAGCGCCTGAATTGTGACCACGTGACCACAGGGGTAGTGCAATGGTAATAACTTCTAGGACAGGTTGTATGTTACTTGTTCCAAGACCACTGAATTTTTGAGCTATCGTTAAACGAATGGTCATAATTAATTACTGCCTATATAGTTTATTTTAAAATAAGGAGGAGTTCAGAATGCAGTATTGCAGGTAAACTCTTCCCACAACCTGGAGTTTGAACCTGACCAGGATTCAAGCCTTTTGTCCTTCTGAGGTTGGTAAAATGGGGATTCAGATTGTTGGAGGCTATAAGCTGACTTTGTAAACCACCTAGAGAGTGTGTGGAGAGCATTATGAGGTAGTATAGAAATCTCAGTACTATTGCTATTTGTCTAGATATTTCATTTGCTTTTCTTTCTACAATATTGAGCAGTTTTAAGTGTTTTGTACTTAGAAATTCCAGGAAGATTATGCTAAATGTTATTTTTTGCCCAATGGTATTTTCCCTCTCATCTTCTTGCATTTTAAGCACTTATCAGTTTTCTCTTGTTGTCATCTAACACAGCCTGAAGAAATAATTAAAACAATATATAATTCTGATTTGTAATCAGTAACAAATGTATTAATTGGTTTCAATCTTGCTTCTAAATTGCTTTTTAAATTGTCATGGGTTTTTTAATGATTTTTTATTTTTAATGGAATATTAATGCCTAATTAACATTTATTTCAAATTTTAAATTAGCTTTTCTTAGGGCAAAATGCTAACACATCTACAGTATTATTGGAAAATTTAGTATAACATGTCAAAATATCCTTAGCATTTTTTTCAGTATATCATTTCTTATCATTAGTAATATTATGTGAGGCCTTTTTGACACTTCACAAAGACAAATTCTCTTTTAATGAACTATTTGATTTATCCAACAGCTTTTGGAATTTTTATTATTATTTATTATTATTATTTATTCGACTTATTAACCGCCCCCTCTCCCCGAAGGGACTCGGGGCGGTGCACAGGAAATGTAAAAAACATAATATATCACAGAATAAATACATAAATACTTAAAACTATATTAAATTAACACCCTGTGCTAAAATCTACCCCATTAAAACTCCATCAAACCAATGTACGAATTTCTCTGCTAAAAACTAAGGCTAGGTACGGTAGGTTAGGCCAGGCCGGCCTGTTGGAAAAAATAGGTTTTTAGTTGCTGGCGGAAGGAGCGGAGGTCCGTGGTAGATCTAAGTTCGGGGGGTAGGTCGTTCCAGAGGGTAGGGCCCGCCACAGAGAAGGCCCTTCCCCTGGGCGTCACCCGCTGGCATTGCCTAGTGGACGGCACCCGGAGAAGTCCCTCTCTGTGGGAGCAAATCGGGATGTGTGGGGTAGGATACAATCCCGCAGATAACTAGGTCCCGTGCCATGGAGCGCTTTGAAGATGGTAACCAATACCTTGAAGCGCACCCGAAAGACCACAGGCAGCCAGTGCAGTTCACACAGGAGCAGTGTTACATGGGAATACCTGGAGGTACACAATATTGCCCGCGCGGCTGCATTCTGGACTAGCTGTAGTCTTCGGGTGCATCTCAAGGGGAGCCCCATGCAGAGAGCGTTTTGGGATTATTTAATCTCTTTATAATTTACTCTTCTAGTGTATTTCTTTTATAGTATTATAAAATTGTAATATTTTATAATATTGGAATTACAAAATGTAATCCATCTTTTTATTTTCAGTAGAAGAATAAAATTGCTGTATTCCTCCCTTTGTATCTATCTTCTTTACTTTGGATGAGATTATTTTGCATCTGAGATTGCAATAGGGCTCCACATAAAGGTGGAAAACCGTTGAAAATCTTTTTTCTTCTTTTGCATATGAAATTAATTTGCAACTAGAAGAACATTTACCACACAATATCTTTTTTAAAATGGCCTTTGTAGGGGTTTTTATGATTAAAACACAGCCGAGATTTGAAGAAAATATTTCTCTAAAAGGCAATATCAGAAAAATAAAATAAATCCACGGTTTTTTTTGTATTTCTCTCTGTTTTCTTAGGCTCTTCAAAAACAACTAGATGATGTCAAAGAGGAGGAAATGTCATTGTTAAGCAAACACAAAGAGGTTGAAATTGAATTAGCAGCTACAAGAGAACGCTTACAACAACAAGCCACAGACCTAGTGCTAAAAGCTAGTATGTGTGTATGTTTCTATTATTTTGTATATAATCCATTTTAAGTTGTTATTGCTAGAATGTTTGCACCTAGGTAATATTTGATGCATAAGACAAATGTTAACTTTTTCATACAAAACTATCATATATTTTTTTTATTAAAAAATGATTTAATTTTTTTTAGTCTGTTTCCATTGTTTAGGGTTCTTTATTCAGTGAAGCTTAGAACTAGCAAATATGCAGACGATTGCAGTCTTACGACCTAAGACTTACTTAGCCAATATCCTCCTTACAAATTGTTGGTAATATTAATCTATTATTCCAATATAACTGGAAAAACACTTTAGGGAAGCAGGGTCTGACAATTAAATCTCATGAATTATAAACACATGGAATTATTTTTGATGTTTTTTTGGAAATGTTACAGTTTGAATTTTACAGGATACTTATAAAATGTATTAAGAACTCAGAACTCAGAATTTAGTTAATGTGTATATAGCATGCAAAAATGAATATTTAAAGAGTCCATTTGAACAAAATATTCTCACTAAAATAATTATGACTCAGTATCTGTGGCCTAGTTCTGTTTTTTAAACTGGTTGGATTTTGGATACCTGTTATTTTGTACATGAAATTTATTTATTTTATTTTATTTATTTTTGAATTTTTATACTGCACCTTCTCCTAGCGGGACTCAGGGCGGTGTACAGGTCTCAATAAAAATCAACTAGCATAAAATCACTAATATAAAACAATTAAAATACAATTAAAAATCTATTAAATGGTACGCCTGATTTTGATAAAAGCCCTATCTAAAAACCCTCTGTAAAACCAATTAAAAGCTATGCTTTTAATTGATGTACCATGTTTCATTCTAATTAACGATTATCCCACATCTATGTTTTTATGTGAAAGACTATAAGGTTCATTATAAATTTTGCTGTAGTCAATGCGTGTTTTGTTCTTTATTACCTCTGTGCATCATTCAGCTAATATTTGTTGATGTTGGATACTCTTCCAGCTAACAAAGCTAGGTCTAGCAGATTGTGGATATTATTAATATGCGAAGGACCACAAGTTTTCAACCTTTGTCTTAAGTGATTGAGTAAAGGATCCTTTACTTTTTATCTTTAATATATTAAATTGGCAGTTTCTCTATTTCCGTGATGGCAAACCTAAGGGCACGCATGTCACAGGTGGCATGTGGAGCCATTTTTGAGGGCACATGAGGCGTTGCCCTGTCAGCTCCAGCACGCATGTGCGCGCTGGCTAGCTGATTTTCAGCCTTGATTTTCTGCTGTTTTTCTCCCTCCGGAGACTCCGCCCAATGCACAAATCAGAAGTTCAGGAACGGATTTCCGGTTTGCATGTTGGGTTGCTTTTTGCCCTCTGGAGAGAGAAAAAACGCCCACCTGGCAACTTAGAAGTCCGTTCCTGAACTTCCGGTTTGTGTGCTGGGCCATTTTTGCTATCCCCGGGCTCTTAGAAAGTCTTTGGAGCCTGGGGAGAGCAAAAAACAGACCTACTGGATGCACCAGAAGTCTGAAAATGGGTCATTTCCAGCCTCCAAGGGGAAGGGGAGACCGTTTTCGCTCTCTCCAGGCTTCTAGAAAGCTTCTGGAGCCTGGGGAGGGCAAAAAAATCAGAAAATGGGCTGTTTCTGTCCCAGAATGAATGGGATTAAACCAAAATCTATATAACCATTGTTCACTGAATAAAGTAATGCCTGGATTCATACAATACCTGGAGTTATCTGTGTTTACAAATTTCAGTGCCTATACTTTTAACAACCCAGTAAGTCAAAATCAGCCATATTATACATTATATGAACCAGGCCAGTACAAGAAGCCATTCAAGTACAAATATTAATATTACAGAAATACTTAATTCATTTTTACAGGTCATGTTGGAATGCTTCAAGCTACTCAAATGACCCAGGAAGTTACAATATCCGATTTGGAATCAGAAAAATCTAGATTAAAGGAGAAATTGTCTCAATTGGAAGAAGAAAGAAATGTGTTACACAGTAAGACACAAAGTCTGGATGAAAGACAAAGGCAACAACTTCTTACCCTGGAGAAGGTAAAATATTCATGGGTGGGTTACAAATGAAAACTGAAATTATGTACATATGTAAACTATTTGTTCTCTCTTTTTGAATGGCCTCTATGTTTGTTTGTTTTTTAAATCTTAATATTCAAAAGTGTCACCACTTGCATAAAAGCTGCATAACTTGAAAGGACACAATTTTGATCTTGGTACATAAGTACTATGGTAGTATCTTGAAGTCTGCTTGTACAACTTATTATACAATTGAAGCTATTTCATTATTGTAAGCATTAGTTGTACAAGGTGTTAATTAGCAGTTTCTTAATCTCAATATCTGGTATAACATACAACTGCTATTGCATAGCTGATTAAACTACAAGCTGTTAGAAATATTTTGGGAGTTATAGCTAATGAGGACAAGAATTCAAGATATACCAACAATCACCACCTTCCACTAAGTGCAAGAAATAAGATTTCATTAGTATGTGGAAAAGGCAGGGGGAAAGTCCAAATTTATAATAGAGAATACAAAAGGCCTGCATCCTGATTTAGGCTGAGCGTATTTAGCTGCTTAAATGTATAATAAAGATTCATATATAGATCTGCCATATTAAGTGAGCTAGCTTCTATGTTCAGGTCAGCTGAAGGAGAGCATCTGAAGGCTTGATTGCCTTATCATTCCCACATCATTAATATCTAAACTATGATATAGCTTAGATATTGTACACATAGGAAAAAACCACAATGACAACTTAAGTGTAATGATCTCAAGACTATATAGTTTTCAAAATACATTTATCTGATTTTGATTCTAAGTTGTATTGTTTAAATTAAAGAGAGTAAATGAAGCAAGGGAAACACAACAAGAATATTATGAAAAGGAGTTAATGAAATTGCAAGTCAAACTAGAAGGAGAGACTACGCAGATAAAAGACGCTCATTCCAAGGCTTTGGATGAGTTGGCATGGAAACATAATACTGCTCTTGAAGCAGCACATAACAACGCTAACAAGGAAAAAAAGAAATTGCAAATGGTAAGAGAAATATAAACTCTTATGATTGTTCCTGTTTTACTACAACATGTTTTGAGTTGTGTTTAATTGTAATATCAGATTTTAAGTTGTTCCACATATTTTGCAGCAAGAAAATTTCCAGCTTCATATATTATTTTAGTCAGATAGAATAGACCAGTGATGGCGAATGTTTTTCTGCTCGGGTGCCAAAAGGGCGCACAGACGCCCGATAGCACACACATGTGTACCTACCCTCATAATGCAATGCCATTCTCCCTGGCACATGTGTGCACAACTTCCCCACACCCCTCCCCCTGGCGCCTCACTGAAGCTTCTGGACTTCCAGTAGGCCTGTTGGGTCATTTTTCGTCCTCCCCAGGCTTCAAGAAAGCCTCCTAAAGCCTGGGGAGGGCGACAAATGGCCCAACGGGTGTACCAGAAATTCATAAATGAGTTCCGATAAGCCCGTTGTGCCTGTTTTTCGCCATCCACAGACTCCAGAGGCTTTCCTGAAGTCTGGGGAGGACAAAAATGGCCTCCACTGCTCTCCAGAAGGCCGAAAATCAGCTGGCCAGTGCACGCATGTGAGCTGGAGTTGACATAGGGCAACGCCTCACGTGCCATGAGATATGGCTCTGCGTGCCAGCTAGGTTTGCCATCACGGGAATAGACTGTTAAGATCAATTAAATAACCCAGACAACTCTTTTTTATTGCTGATATTTAAAAAGATTAATTAAATTTCTACAATATTTTGCACCTCTCCTATAAATAGATGATTATGGATGACTGGAGTTTCATGTAAAACTATAAATTGGGATTGTTTTTAAATTCCAAAAGGACTTCAGATTTGTAGCAATTAATTAGATTCTTGGTCATCAGTTTTGTCATTTGGTCTGCACATCAAATTTAAAAGTAAAACAATAAAATAGGCAAAATTACAGTTTATTATATTTATTCAAGGAAATGCCATGGCTCAGTGACTAAGACGCTGAGCTTGTTGATCAGAAAGGTCAGCAGTTCGGTGCTTTGAATCCCGAGTGCTGTGTAACAGAGTGAGCTCCCATTGCTTGTCCCAGCTTCTGGCTAGCTAGCAGTTCAAAAGCATGTAAAAATGCAAGTAGAAAAATAGGGACCACTTTGATGGGAAGGTAACAGTGATCCGAGTGCCTTCGGTGTTTAGTAATGCTGACCACATGACCACGGAGATGTCTTCGGAAAGGAGTCGGGAACAACTAGCACATATGTGTGAGGGAAACCTTTACCTTTACCTATATTTATTCATATATTTGTTATTTAGATATATTAATCAGAAACAAAAAAAACGTAGCAGTGAAAACATTAAAATACGTCAAACAATTTAAAAGTTAACATTAAAAGCAATCAGTCTAAAATAAACCAGCTTTTATGATTAAAATCTATTGGATTGAGAGCATAGCATCATAGACAAGAAATTCTAGGGCTCAGGAATTACTATAGAAAGGTCCTATCTCTTGCATCCATCTTCTCCCTCTTCACCGGAGAGGATGTTCCACATGGCAGGAGCTTCTATGGAGATGTTATGCTTTCTAGTCCACCAAATGACAACAATTGGGGAAATGATATGGAGCTCACCTACCTTATTTGATTTGGTAGAAAAGTCAGGCACCGCCATGGAGGGAGATAGTCCTGCAAATAGCCTGGTCTTGTGCCATTTAGAGCCTGAACGGATATAACCAATACTATGAATTGCATCCAGAAAGAAACTAGAAGCACTTCATGCAGAAGAGGTATAATGTGGACTTGACTGATGAATTATCTATCTCAATAAAAAATCTTTAAGGTTATCTAGAGAGGACTGCCTTAGATCCATTTGCTCTCTGAAACCAATTTCTGGATTATATGAGAGACTGCCCAGGAAAACAGAATATAAACCGTTAAGCAATATTTTTGAAGAATATAATCAATAAACAGTAGACAACAACATTTTTCTGCCTTGTTTTGTTTTTTAAGGAGCTGGAGCAGCAATTTGAGAAAGAGAAACAACGTTTTGAAGATGAGAAGAATCAGCTTCGACAGCAGTTGGAAAGCCTAAAGGAAGAACTGACAACCAAATTGACTTCCTCCAATCACGAGGTAAGAATCAACATAATCATATTACCTAAATGCTGTGTGCATTCAACTATGTTTAATTATTAATGTTTTTTCTTAATTGGTATTTTAGACTTGGATTCATTCTGTTCTCCTTTTTGGCTAAAAGAACAAGTTTCCAACAGTCGTTTCCTCAGCAACCGAATAAGCTTCCAACATTGCCACACTGCATGGAGGCCTAGGCATGGGGGTGACACACTCCCAGGCAGCCCATTTTTGGTCCCAGGAGGCTGTATGGACACCTACTAGGCCCAAAACTAGGCATGGGGGGGTGACACGCTCCCAGGTGGTCCATTTTTGGTCCCAGGAGGCTGCATGGTAGGTAGGTAAGTAGAGGGATAGGGGGGGGGAATACAGTAGGTAGGTAGGTAGGTAGGTAGGTAGGTAGGTAGGTAGGTAGGTAGAGGGTTAGAGAGAGATAGGAAAAAATACGGTAGGTAGGTAGAGGAATAGAAAGAGAGGGAGAAATACAGTAGGTAGGTAGGTAGAGGGATAGAGAGAGATAGGGAAAAATACGGTAGGTCGGTAGGTAGGTAGAGGGATAGAAAGAGAGGGAGAAATACAGTACGTAGGTAGGTAGAGGGATAGAGAGAGATAGGGAAAAATACGGTAGGTCGGTAGGTAGGTAGAGGGATAGAAAGAGAGGGAGAAATACAGTACGTAGGTAGGTTGGGGGTTATACGGTGATTGTGTGTATATGTTTGTGTGTGCAGGTGTACATCTACACACAGATTGGTTGGCCATTTAACCAGACTGGGCCACAGCAATGCATGGCCGGGTACAGCTAGTGTTGAAATAAATGCATTTTAGTGCTAGAATTTTAAATCACTAACAAAACTAATAGGCTACTCATTCAATGCTATTTTACATATGGAATTCAATATCAAAAGTGATAATATTAACCACATTTTATTTCTGAGTGTCATATACATATATGCACATGTGTATAGATTACAGATGAATTTCTGTTGTCAAATGAGGTTAATATCTACTTTCTGGCTATGCACTATTATCATTGGATTTCCTTTGGGGGGATTATTCCCTCCCTTATTTCTTCCCTCAGACTTTAATATAACTTTTCACTAGTATTTTCTATCAGAACAAATGATGCTGGTAATATGTTATTTATTACCTGCATCATATAACATATACATAATATGCATTTAGTTTTTCTAAATGGATAAAGAAAACAACTGAATGTTAGAGATATATTATGTCTTCATTTGTTTTATGTGTTTTAAGAACAATTTTTAAATTAATTTTGGGTTCAGTATATTAAAATGATATATAAATGAAGACTGAAAATATAAGATAAGTTCTGAGAATCTTAAATATACGTTCATCAAATCTGATTTCTTTTTTTAATAAACAATCATTATTTATTTTCTGTATTATAGGTGGAGCATCTACAGGATGTCTTAAAAAAAAGTGAGCAGGGCCTTAGTACTGCAGAAGGGCACATTTCTAGCCTCCAAGAAACCCAAGAAATATTGCAAAAGGAATTAGAATTAACCCAGGCAAAACTAAGAGAAACCGCTGACTCCTTGTATAATGTTGAGGTAAATGCAGAATTCTATAATATATATTCACTCCATTAGGCAAGCTCAGGTGGTCATATGACCTTCCATGCCTTATATGGAGTAATATATTTTATTTTATTTCTTGAATATGACAATGGTTTTCAGCCTATTTAGAAGTGTGTTTGGCAAATTACTGGATATTTCTATTAAATAATGCTTGCTAATACAGCTGTTTGCAACCTTGGGGCTTACAACAGATCTACTGTAGCAGCAGCTGGCAGGAGCAAATGAAAGTGTTGCTTTCATGTTCTGCTTATGGTTTTGCTAAGACGTTGGTCAAGCTAGGCTTTATTTAGCAAATAATATATCTTTCATACATAGGTCAGATAGTGGTTAAGGTGTGGATAAAGGTCTGTCATATACATATCAATATTTTGCAAAACTGTTCTTACAGTTATAGACAGGATTCTATGATCTCCCTTTCCAGTATTTACATAAAGCCGATGGATGAGCTCATCCATGACCATGGGGTGGGATGTCATCAGTACGCTGATTATACCCAACTATATATCTCCGCCCTTGGCAAATTAAATGAGGTGGTGAATATCTTAGTGTCCAGAACTTGTCAAGGACTGAATGGAGCACAGTAGGCTTCAACTGAACATCAGCAAGACTGAATGGTTGATGGTTGATGAATTTAATTAGATTTTAATTGATATTTATTGTATTTTGTGTTTTTTAAAATGCCTGTGCGCCGCCCTGGGTCCTAACGAGAAGGGCGGGGTATAAATTTAATAAAATAAATAAATAAATAAATAAATGAATAGTTTTGGGGTCTTACTTTTTCTAGGGCTATGCCATTTTGGCATTTGGGATGGGATGCCATCTAAGATGGCACCAGGCCAGGGAATCTTTGGGAACTGGAGACATTCCTAGATGATTGATAGTCGTCTTTTTTCTGGGACTTTTATATTTATTTTTCCTCTATAATGGTCTCATTTTAACAACTACATTTTATCGCTTATCATATTTTATTTTATTTATACGCTATGTTATTTAATTGCTGTATGCTACCTAGATCTGCTTTGTATTAGATGTGCAGTCACATTAAACATTTCCATGTTAAAGAAAAAATACTAATAATTCTGCATTTTGAAATGCATTAATGTTATTTCTTAGCATAATATTGTTATAGATTTTTTTTTTATTTTAAGGGAGAATTAAATCAGGAGAGACAGCACCATGAAGCAATGATTGTAACCATGAGGGAAGAGGAAAAATTAAAACTTGATAGAATGGCTCGTGACCTGGAAATAAAATGGACAGAAAATCTTCGGCAAGTATTGTTTCCATTTATTTTCTCCTTTAAAGAAATGTGTATCTTAATAAAAAGGACAAATTCAGGACAGTAGTTAAGGCATCTGACTAAATAGACCCTGAGTTCTACTCCTGCCTTAGGCATGAAGCCTGTTGAATGATTTTGGGTCATTCTCTTTCTCTTAACCCAAAGGTAGTGGCAAACCACTTTAGAAAATCTTGTGACGAAAACTGTAGGTAGTCACCAAGAGTCAAAAACTGATTCAAAGGAACAAATGTATAGCTTAATAACAATAATGTTTTGACCAAGACTGTGCCTTTCAACAAGGTTTCTACAATGTTTTAAATAATAGAATAGGTTTTAGCTTTGACTCTTTTTTTTTTAGGCAGGAATGTACAAAACTTAGAGAGGAATTGAGATTTCAGCATGAAGAAGATAAAAAATCAGCAATGACACAACTCTTGCAACTAAAGGAGAGAGAGAAAAATGTCGCCAGAGATAGCTGGCAGAAAAAAGTAGAAGATCTTTTGGATCAGGTAACCAGACTAATTAGTTGATAAATTAATTTCACTTTTAGATTTATTGAACCGAGATTTTTGTTGCAAAATTAATTATCTTAAAATTTGATAGTTGTTAAATTTGATATGAACTGTGTAGATTTCTCTGTATGAATATATGACTCAATATTGTTTTATTAATTATTAAAAATAGAAATGTGCCATATAACAAGCACACTAAAATGCTGCCAATAAAGGTTATGACATCATTCAGTTCTGCCCAATGTATAATGTTACTTTAAAAAAACCAGGCAGGAACCATTCCAGATTTTTTAAAAAAATCTATAGTAAGTAGGTTAATAGGTTCTAGATAAATAAATCAATATATTCAATTACAGAGTTGAAAAATCACAATAAAGGACAAGCAAGGAATTTATTGAAGCTTATTCCAATACAGGTAGTCCTTGACTTATCGCCATAATTGAGCCCAAAATTTCCATTGCTAAGCAAGAGAGTTATTAACTCAGTTTTGACCTATTTTATGGTTTTTCTTGTCACATTAAGAGAATCACTGTAGTTGTTAAGTTAATAAAATAGTTGTCAATGAATCTGGCTTCCCCATTTTATCAAAAGGTGATCACATGACCCTCAGATACTGCAACTGTCATAAATAAATGTCAGTTACCAAATTTTGATCATGTGACCACAGGGATGCTGCAAGTCATAAATGTGAAAACCGATCGTGTCACTTTTTTCAATGCTGAATTTTGAATAGTCACTAAATGAATGATTGTAAGTCAAGGACTACCTGTATAATTGTTAGCTGATGCACACATTTCTTCTGCTAGCAGACGCTGGAAACACATTCTGCTAGCAGACACATTTATCTTTTTTATTCTGTCACATGTTTTAAGAATTTCAAATTGAAACCATTTGTGTTTCTTTTTCTGAAATAAGTAAGTTAGCTTCATCCATTACTAGTATTACGTATCATAGCTAGATACTGAAAACAATAAGAGTAGGTATCTGAACACAAATTAAAATCCTAAGAAATACACGTATAGACTAAGATTAAATAGGATATGGGATGTACATTTCTGTGTTCAATTTACACATTTTAGAAATTAAATAATAGCAAAAAATAATTTTAATTCTGAAATTCTTTAGGACAATCCCAGTAATTCCTAGGATTGTTCCATTGAATTCAGTGGAAATTCTTTCAACGATACAAAAGTAAGATTCTATTGGTAGATCATTGCATAATAGAACAAATTCATGCTTTCATCACTAAGAAAAAATTAAATTGTTGTAGAATGTCCAGTAAAATGAGCAGCCATACTGAATAAAGTTTGAACTTGATTTTTAAAGTATGTGTCTGGAAATATATCCGCCTAGTTAACCAAGGAGTTGTGGTTAATTATTTTTAATTATGGTGTCATAAATGATTTTATTTTCAGTAAAGGAAGCAGGTTTTGTCATTTGCCAAAGATCTCCTAGTTTTTCTGGATTAGAATACCTTTTGTAGCTGAGATTTTCTGAGTTAATTTTATTATTAGCTAACAGTTCCTATGAGATTGGTCAGCAGCTACAAATAATACTTTGATTAGTACATAATTTTAATAGTGAACTGATCTCTTTGTAAATTGTGATTTTGATAAAACATTAATTAATAATTTAGGAAGTATATAGATCAGTAAGCATTTTAAGGTTCTTAATAATTTGATTGAAAGCACAAATGACTGGAATGTATCCAACAATGAAATTATCCATTATTCAATTTTAATAAGTATGGTCCTCATACCCATGTTGCATTTAATGTATATGGTGATGTACCACTTATACATGCTGACAGTACATCTTTAGCTTGTTAATAAATGGCAGTATATAATAAACTTCAAATATAATTTTGCTATGGAGTAAATATTATAAAGTAAAGTTCATTAAAGAAGGAAAGAAAGTAGTTATGAATTAAATTGGGATTGGTAATAGTAAATTATGATGCAAAATTATTTTAGAAAGAAAAAATTGTATATGTTCAGTATTGAAAAATGTAGTTGAACTCCCCCCCCCCCAAAAAAAATCTAAACAGATATGCTAACAAATATATTTGCCAGTTTTGTTGGAAATTATTTATTAAATATTATGTAGAATACTATTTGGGCTAAAAGATAAAATACTTTCATTTAGAAACTGTATGTAATTCTGAAAAATATTAGATATTTCCAATTTTTATCTTTTAAAAAGATTCAAAACATTTTTATTAAGTAGATTTTTATAAGTATTCAGAAGATTTATAAAACCATAGCAAAACTGTTCTATATTAATTTTTCTCAACATATTTCCTTAACATATTTCCTTTATCATATCAATATGAATGTTCTGTCTTTTACTGCCCCTTTTTTATTCCATCTTCTTAGTTATTTCTGAATTATTTCTTTTATTCTTGATCTTTTCTTCATAGCGGCACTATCTTGGTGAAGCTTTGCATAAATCTATCAGCAATGTAAGTGAGTTGCACTTACAGCTTGTACGCAAGGGCATGCCTGTACTTTTCAGCTTGCATACTGGGCAATGTTGCTTTAAAATCTAACCCTTTGAAATAAAATAATTAAAACATTTATAGAAAAAGATTACATATTTTCATAAAAAGCTGTGACCTGCTTTCACTATGTCTGTATTCATATTTGCTATCATATATCAGTCATTCTATATACTGAAAAGAAACTTGCAGCTAATATATTTGCAAATTGCATAGCCTTTTTATAAAGCGTGAAGTAATGCGGCTCAGTTATGAATGAACTATTATTAATCTTGGACTTCTGATATTCAATTATTGTAGCAAATATTTTACGGGCAACTTCCTTTAATATGCCACTTTTTGGTAATACAAAATATCTCTTGAACTACAGTATCATAGATTTGCTGGTATTTTTTTCCGTTTGGTGCAATCCTATAGATGTTTCCTCAGAAATAAGAAACTTGAGTTCCCAGATTAGGAGGTATAAAATTGCAATCTCCATGGCTGTAATTTTTGACAAGATTATAATCTTGCACTTTGAGATAATGACTTTATAATTTAAAAGTAGCATACACATATCAAGAAGATTTATTGTGGCAGCCTTTCAATTTTAAGCTAGGTATTAGGTCATATGAATGTTCAATTCCGGTAAAAAATTCAAAAATATGACGATACATGTATGTGTTCAATTAGTGGTGCAAATAACTGGGTTGCAGGTTGGGAAAAAAGAAAATAGCATTTCTTAATGTTATGTTAATGTTTATGTCTGTGACTAGAGTGGAACAAAAAAGATTGTGACTGAAACTTTGGAACAATTGTTCCAACTTCTAAATAATTTTTAAAAATAATCTGATCTTGAAGTGGAAATCGGAATTGGCCCATTTCAAAGCCATAGCACTTTAAGCATACTGTTCCAAAATCAGAGCAAACATTCCAATAGCATGGCAAGATATTATTGTTTTGTAATTTTGGCCACTAAATATATTTACACTTGGCTTAAAAATTAAAGTGTTAAATTAAACATATAAGAAAAACATTAAAATATGCATTTCTAATCCAAGTCAGTACAGGTAATTCTCGACTTATGACCACAGTTCAGCCCAAAGTTTCTGTTGCTAAGTGAGACAGTTGTTAAGTGAATTCCTGCAGTTGTTAAGTTAGTAACATGGTTGCTAAGTGAATCTGACTTCCCCATTAACTTTGCCTGTCGAAGGTGGCAAAAGGTGATGCTGGGACATTGCAACTGTGATAAATATGAGTAAATTGCCACGCATCTGAATTTTGATCACATGACCATTGAGATGCTTCAGTGGTTGTAAGTGTGAAAAATAGTCATAACTCACTTTTTTCAGTGCTGTTGTAACTCTGAATCGTCACTAAATGAACTGTTATAAGCCAAGGATTACCTGTATTCAAAATATCAACATGATTAACCAAGTTAAATTAATTTGATAGACTGCATGTTTCATATCTATTTTTTGTCATTCTCTCTTATTTGTTTAATCTCCTTGACGTGATTACCTCCCTAAAACTGGCCTTGAGAAATTTATTAGGATGTGATGTATACAGCTACAGAAAGATTAGAGTTAAAGGTATTGGAAAACATTCTGTATCCAAGCTTGTGAGAGTAAAGCATTTTTCACAGATATAACAGTACCACTGGGAATATTTCTTAGGCAAGCATCAATATTTCATGTAGCTTCACAAAATTTAGTCATCCTTTTTCCTGTTCATTTTTCAAAAGGGAATAATAAATTTATAAAAGTTTCTTTAGTTAAATGGTTTATTTCATGCATGTTTGCATTCCACTTTAAATATATCCTTACATTTAAAGGGGCTGAATGTGATTTTTTTGTGGGAGAATGGGGGATTTCTGTTTACACCAAAACATGAATTGAGTATAAGATATGTTGCTTGTTACAGTAATACTGTATGTTGTTTTCATTATTAATACGTTGCTATTAGGCATTTTATAAAGAACATGATTCATGCATAATCCTGATTAGTGCTGTGGAATGTCCAAGTGAATATGGATCGTTGGCAAAGGGGAAAAATATAATGGGGCATTTGTGTGATTAGACTTCTATTAAAGCCTTATTCAGTTCCTGGTAGAATAGAACACAGCTCCTGTGGTGAACATAGTTAAACAATGTGAAGAATTTTAGTATTCCATTTTGCTTGGAAATTCAACGTTCAACTAGTGGGGGAAATTCATCAGATTAGGCATGGGTATACTTTTACTATAGCTGTCAGTACTACCATTAAAAAGGCACACCTTTGCTACAATAGCTATGCATTGCATCCCGAAGTATTTTTTGCATTTTAGGAGGCAATTTCCCAGAAGATTCATTTACTAAAGGGATATTAACTTTAAAATTTCCAGAGGTTTCATTTCCTCAAAGGCCTTCATAGCAGAAATCTAGGATTTTGGAGAAATCCTATTGTTTTTAAAACTCATTGTTTCCATTTTTGTTCAACAGTGAGATTTACAGCAGAATGCATAGAACAGGGAATAAAAGAGAAACAAGATTAATACCTCTTTACCCTCCAGGCTTTTTGACTTTGGAAAATGTTCACGATATATAGATTTTGTTCTTCCTCCTCGCTTCAAGAAAACTATCTAATTCTACCATGCAGTTTTCTTATGATGATAGACTACCAATATAAACTTCTCTAAATGCTACAGCAGTTAATTAAATACTATACATTGTACAGTAGCGATTTGACAGGCTTTTTTTGTAAAAAAAAAATCAAGAATCCAAAGGAGCCATTAACTCAAAATTGTTTCTAGCTGTAGAAGCTGGATGATCTTCTGTCTGAAATGCTCTAATTGTAAGTTTCTGAGGGTGCCATCCAACCAGGCATATAATCAATTTGTCATAATCCATATATCTCATTCTCTGCGCTAATTTCAGCAGTATAGATATTGAAAATTACTGCAGTTTACAATACATTTTTAACAGTGGTATGTGAGAGAGAGAGAGAGAGAGAGAGAAGCTCAGAAGTGAGCCATGAGCAAGAAAAGATTGAGAACCCCTGCTGTAGTGGATCCTGTAATTCTAAGGTTTTATAAAAGAAAATTGTATGATGGAAGGAAACTCAAACATTTATCCAACATCTAACAGAAGGTACTGAATTTGTTACAAATGCTTTTCTACTGCACAAATAGGTCAAGGGGGTAATTTGAATTCCACATTGCCCAAAGCAATGAGCCTCTGTTGTGTTGAAGCAGCTGTGTTCTCAGGAAGATGGTCTGTGCATATGTATCTCCAGACAAAACCTCTTTGGGGACCGCTGATAAAGCAGTTCTGCATGCGCAGACATGTGAAAACAAAGCCCTTAAAGTACCCATATCCTCCTGAGAATACTGCTATTTTCAATGATGAATTCTTTGTTCACACTATTGCATTTGACAAAGTGCCTTCAGAAATTTTGCACAGGTGTAATACATTTAGTATTTATGTTATCTTGTAAATGAAAGCACGATAGAAATCTTAAATCTGAATTAACTTGTGTATTAATTCTTTCATCTATATACAGGGTATCTGTACCTTCACTGAATTATTTGTGAGTTCATCTGTGTTAAATAATACTCTTGTAACTATTTGGCATTATGATCTTCATAATAAATATTTACAGACCAATAAAGTATAATGTTTGCACTGATCATATGAACTAAATTTAATCAGTTTGTCCTACAGTTAAGCTATTTGAAAGCTGATATACTATGAATGAAACTAGTGATAGCGCCTGTGGTCTTTACTAGTAATTACTTTATGTGAACTTATTCAGAGGGTGACGATAGCACCACTATGATATTATAGTAATATTGGAACATTACACACTATTGTAGTTTTATTGAGGTTTTGATAGAAAGAATGCCAACTGGATCTAAAAGCAGTATAGCTCTTCCTTCTGATCTCAGCTGCAGTACTATTATTTTCTCCTAATCTCAATCTCTAATATAAACTGCCCATCCTGAAAATACCATGTAAGATCTGTACATTACTGTGCATGGCTAGCACATCACTCAATTTAAAGCTGAGTTTTAGTAAATTATCTACCGTAGAAAGGTGTGGGTTAAGCCACAAAATAATACTATGGAAATAAGGAATTACAAATTAGGGGATTATATATTATCTTTTCTTCCAGAGTTTAAGGCGTTGTATATAGTACTTCTACTGCTTTACTGTAAATATATGCTTGTGAGGTGAGTTTCATTGTCAGATAATACCAGATGTACAGTCAACTGAACAACATGTTGAAATAGCAATTTGAAGCTGGTTGTCCATAGTTGAATACACTAAGCAGTACAATACATTAAATATAATATATGATTATTCTTTTTCAGTGTCCTAAACAATTCTAGAAGTAATATAAAAGTCTAATATTTAATTTCTTTAAAAATTATTAGTAATTTACTCTAGAATCCAAAAATAAGATTGTAAACCTAATTGAGTTCATTAGAAATCCTGCCTAAGTAAGTGTATTGAAGATTTTTCATTTGTTATTTTTATGAAACAATCTTTTTGTACTTTTAAGAAGACTTTCTGTAACTCTGACTAACAAGCTTTAGATATTAAAAGAAACTGACTGAGTGCTTTGAACTTGACATTTAGATATCTGAGCATGTCAGACAGTAAGGAACAATCAGTTTATAGAATGCAAAGTGCCAATCTTTGCAGTAGTTCTCCTATCCTTTGTATAAAAAATGTTTGTTTCATGTTGTAATGTATGCCTGAATATTTCCTAAAAGAAATGTGCTGAACAACATATGCCAGAAGATAAGGATGCGATGTTTAAAAAGATACAAAATTTCTGTGTACATTGTACATTTCCTCTCATATCTCAAACTACAACTCGGATTGTAGTTGTTCAGTGGACTAGTAACATTTTTATAGATTTCTGTACTTTTCCAAAAATAATCTTAGTTTAAAAAAATCTATGCATACATTTAATTTGAATTTCATTTTGATATTTCTGTGTCATTTTGCTTTTCTGTAAATTAGATCACTCTGCTAAAGCAAAACCTAGAAATGCAGCTTTCACAGTCTCAGAACACAATGCAACAATTGCAGGCACAGTTTAGTCAAGAGCAGCAGAGACTGACTCAAGAAATTGAAGAACTGGAGGAAGAGCATCAGCAGAGACATAAGTCCATGAAAGAAGCACATATCCTTGCTTTTCAGAGCATGGAAGAAACAAAAGAACAAGAGCAAAAGGTATGTTCAGTGGGGGTTGGCAGTATAACACATTTTCAAATGAGAGGCTACACAAAAACAAAGAAACATGAACATTATTTTAATTAAATACTTAATTTTTATTTTGAACATCCAAGAGACCTTCATCTATTTTTGTCTACAGTTGTCTTGGAACCAAAACACTTTGCAAAGTAGCATCCAGAGTACAGTGAATTACTGCATAAGATAGGGGAGCTACAGATAAGATTCCATAGGATAAAAACTTAAACATAATTTTATATGCTTTATTGTAAGAATATTTTCATACTGATTTACTTCTCATAGGAACTTGAGGAACACTTGCAACAGAAGTATTCAGAAGAACTTCAAGCACTGAAAGATGCACACAGACAAGCTATGGATGTTTTCAAAATAGAAATGGAGCAGGAAGTGCAGACTCTTCGCTTTGAATTGGAAGATGAAGGGAAAGCAATGCTTGGTACTGTACTGTACTTTCATGTCACAATTTAAAATGTAAGCTTTGATTTAGAGGGCAGATATAATTTTCTCCCTGATACACAAGGATGTAGGAATTTGGCTTTAGTTTTGCTAACAATACAGAAATGGTTTGCCATTGACTTCTTGTGGACTGTTTTTCTGACTTTCAAGCTAGCTTATAGGGTTTGGTGGCTTTCAATGTAAAAACTTTTTGAAATCAACCAGCCTTCCCTAGGTCATCTGCAACTTTTTATGTTTGGAGGATATACATATATGTTTGGAGTACAGAATTCAGAATAACAGACTTGGAAAGGGACCTTGGAGGTCTTCTAGTCCAACCTTCTGCTCAAGTAGGAGATCCTATACCATTCTGGATAATTGGCTGTCCAATCTCTTCTTTAAAATCTCCAATGATGGAGCACCTTCAACTTCTGGAGGCAAGCCGTTCCACTGGTTATAATTATTCTCACTATCAGGAAATACATCCTTAGTTTTAGGTTTGATCTCTCTTTGAAATCATGTAGGTTTTTAAGATGAAAAATAGCACTACTCCTCAAGGTATTCCTTGAAAGGCAATTAATATCTCACAGTTTATAATATAAATGTGATACTATAACTCAGCATTTACAATTGTTATGATTTATCATCTCTTAAATTAAGTTGATGACTCTGCTATGAGATTTTTCATAAGATTCTGCCTGGCTAAATAAAGCTTTTCAATAGGTGTTTTAGATAGATGTGTTCTGTTTTCATATTCTGGGATAGATTCCTGTCTCTCCTTTTTCATTATCTTTGATAATAGTAGTTTCTTTAGTGTTATCTTTGTATCTGTTTTTATCACTATCAATATCAGTGCCTCATTTCAACAGAAATAGAGCAAAATCAGACCATTAAAAATTAGGGAGAAGTATCCACATCATTGGAGAAACTCAAGGTTTGCAAAAATACAATGCAGTATTTAAAATTTCAGAGAAACAAATCACTAAAAGAAGTACATTGGTGATTGTTCAATGTCATCAAATTGAATATTAGAAAAGAAAAGAGAATACTGGCTTAAAAGAAAGATAATGAATAACGTTTCCTTGAGCCTTTCACAGGTGATAGAATATACTTTCCTTGTATGATTTGCTTATTTGGTTGCTATTATTATGTCTCTGAGCTTGGTTGTTTTCTTGCAGACATTTCATTACCCAAACTAGGTAATGTCATCAGGACTAGCAACTGATGATGTTACCTAGTTTGGGTAATGAAATGTCTGCAAGAAAACCAAGGTCAGAGACCACCAAGGATCCCTCATTTCAACTCTTATCTACAAATATTCTTTATTGGCTATAATTATCATCATCGTTATCTTCTTTGGATTACTTTTGTTTCTCTTTTTGGAATATGTAACTGATAGTTCTTTTAAAATATTTGCTTGTTGCTTTGAATGTGCATGGTACAAAATATTTTATTTTTTATTCTATTTTATTAAATTTATACCCCGCCCTTCTCCTACAAAAGGACCCAGGGCGGCGCACAGGTAAATTAAAACACAACGTACATAAATAGATCAATTATTAAAATCCAATTAAATTAAATTACCCCATGCTAAAACATTTTAAAATTCTCTAATTAAAATTTATAACTAAAAAGTCCAGATCGGGTGTTTATCTTAGGCCGGCTTGTTGGAATAAATGCGTTTTCAGACGCCGGCGGAAAAGGCGGAGGTCTGTGGTGGTACAGAGTTCAGGTCGTTCCAGAGGGTTGGGCCCGCCACAAAATATTGAGTTGTAAGTCTTGAATATACATACATAAAATATATACATGTTATGTAACTATCCTGGAAAATAGTATGAATCCCTGAAAAAGGAGCACTTTTTCCAGAAATAGAAATTATATTTCTGGTCTTATAATACCTTAAACATAATATAAAGATAATAAGGATAAAGCAGAAATTTAAAAATATGTCATCCTTTATTCTGGTATTTTGCCTTTATGAGTTTCCTTCCAAATTCCTGAGTGCTCTACACAATTCTTTTATACAAAGTTCATATACTTGGATATGAACAATTTTACTTCACATTTTGAAATGACTTTCTTGCTTGAGTAACACCATATTTTGAACAACAAAAATAAATTGAAAATGTGGATTGCAAATACTATATATATGGAAGACACAAATTGTGGTATTCTTAATGAATGTCAGGGTAATACACTTATTATAGAAGGTTTTCCCAGCAATGGCTGGGAAATAGTAAGGAAATCAATTCAAATTGTACCATTTGAAAAAAAAAATTAATATATGATGCATTAACTATACGATAATAATATTTATATCCATCAAAAATATTAAATATTTGTGAAGTATTTTTAAATACTTTATTTGTATCTCTCAGCATCTTTGCGCTCTGAACTGAATCATCAACATGCTGCAGCAATTGATCATCTCAGGCACAATCATCAGCAAGAAGTAGCAGCAGCTAAAATGGAACTTGAAAGAAGCATAGAACTCAGCAGGCATCAGGTACATATACTCTATGCCCTAAAGATTATTAACATATTTAAAACTATAGCATAAGTGTTTGACCTTTATTTTATCTTTTTGATCAAACAGTAACAAAAAAGCTATTTGATCAAAAATTGATATATAATATTTCAGTCATTTCCCAGTTAACACATTTGAATTGAGTTACATCATCTGTCCAGTATTCTTCGGACATTTTCTGGTCCATTGGCATCAAGCAAGGCTTGATGTTCACCACTGTTGATCTAGTTGTTATATAATATAGCCAGCTCATTGCCATTTAAATTTCATTATATTGCTTTTGCATTTAATGTCCAGATTTCAACTATATATCAATATACACTAATTGTAAATTAGCATTAAACATATTACTATGTTGCTTTTGAATGAAGCATGAAATTGTCCATATACTGTAACCACATGCTATAACTAGACCAATCTAGTCGGGTCTGATTCAGAATTTACCTTACACCATCGCATCAATGGTAATTTTTTGAGTGATATAATTGTAACTACTATTCCAAAAATAAGTAACAGAATTAAATGACATCAGCAAATTATCAAACTAGAAAATGAAGACGTTTGGCAATAAAATTTTCCCAAACTTTGCTAATAAAAAATGAAAATCACAAATTGCAGAAGGTCCATAAAATGAGGACCCAGATTTGAGGGGGCAATATGCTGATTCTGTAAATTGCTTGGAGGACTGTAAAGCACTGTGAAGCAGTATGTAAGTCTAAGTGATATTGCTATGTGCCTGTCTGTCTGCCCACCCACTTACCCACCCATCCATCCAAATCAAGAACCTACATCTCCATTATGCACTTCCTGCTTCCTTGTTTTATCAATCTAAGATACTGATCCCATTATTCTATTAATTTATATTTCATTTGCCATTCAACCATTCATTCTCTACCCACTCACATTCCATTCCCTTTCTTCAGCAATAAAGATTAAAACAGAATGTAGATGAATTAAAGAGATAAGATAGTTGCATAAAGAAAAAAAAGTGAAAGTAAAAAAGGATAAAATGACACAAGGGAAAAATAAACAGACAATGGGTGTATGTGTGTGTGTGCTGTTTAAGCATTATGAATTAAATTGAACAAGTATCTCAAATACTAGCCAATTATTATGGTAATCATTGAGATAATCTATCTCTTTCAGCAGCAAGTCCACAGTAATTTACACCAGCATCTTCCAGAATGCGCTGTATATTTTATACTAATATCTATAGGCTTAAAGCCTGATCATTTATGACTGAAATTTTACTCAGAATACTTCTACAGGAGAAGGGCTGTAGGTGGTGGTTTTTCCCCCATACTCCTTTTGTTTCCCTGAAAAAAATGGGGGGTGGCAGAAGAAATCTGTATTATTTGTTAGTTTTAGGAACCGCTTGTGGCAGTAATAGTGTCTGCTAAAGTAAAGAGAACTTTAGTTCAAATCAGATATTTTATTTACAGAAGAACAAGTCTGGATCTAAACATCTTTGTTGAAATATGTTTTGGTACTAAATAAAGGTGAAGTCTTAATAACAAAGATAATATAGTAATTGTAGACACTACCAAACCTTCCGGACAAATAACAGAAAACTTGAATTGGAGAACAGTGTTAATAGTCTTTCTAAGTCCAGGGGAGTTGGGGGGGGGGGCGCTTGTGTTCGCTGAAAAGAAGCAAGCACAACTCAGTCATAAAACTCCATTGCAATCTCATAATTCTTATTCAGTATTCCATTTAACTTTATATTTGATTTTTCACAGGTGAAGATGAATAAAGAGAAGACAAGAATCCCCTAATTTAAGGAAGATATATTGTCATTTAAATCAGGAGTGTACAACCCATGGCGCACAGGCTGCATATGATTCTGGACAGCTAGTAAAGTAGTCCCACAAGATTGTAAACTTTTAACAGTATTATGTGATGCATATGTATTAACTACATTATATATGTTATATGTGGCCCAAGACCATTCTTTTCCACTCAATGCAACCCAGGCAAGCCAAAAGGTTGAATACCAATGATTTAAATATTATGTTTTTAAATACAATCTAAACTATTAATAAGGAAATGGAAATATTTTAATGAAAAAACTGAGTATGTTTTTTCTGCAGAAATGAATACACTATGCAAAACTATTACAAAGTGTTCTTTGATTATTAATACTTGCTTATTAGGAGAAAGAATTTATGTGCCGAATATCAGATGTACAGGATGACCTGAGGCATCGAGACCACCATATATCAGAACTGGATAAGGAAATACATGTTTTGCATGAGAACATAAGTACATTAACTAAGGAACTGGAGTTCAAAGGGAAGGAAATTCTACGAGTACGTAGTGAATCTAATCAGCAAATTAGGTATGAGTATTTCTGATGTCAGGCAACAAGTTCTAATTAAGGAAGTTCCTAAAGCTGATAACCTTTTTTTAACTACATGGAATATTTTAGGTACTCAAATTCAAACTGCTGTACTCATCAAAGTCTAATATTGATCAATGTAAAAATGCATTTAGGCTGGGATTACCTGTCATATGTCATTGCATATTATTCTAGACATTAGCAAGTAGAAAAAGCTATTTTGACCATTTAATTAAACAAATTTTGTTTGCTTTCCATTATTAAAGCATTAAAGGAGATGAAAAAAATTATAAAAATAAGCTAAAGGTTGGAGAAATTACAATAATTTTTCAATTATCAGTATCACTGCACAAAGCCTTTTCAACTATCAATATTAATGAACCCAACTGACATAAGAATAACTGTTTTTAACATAAAATGAAACAGGCTACATGAACAAGATTTAAGCAAGAAACATGAGAAAGAGTTGGATGTCATGACAGCTGACCACATCAGAGAGAAACAAAGTATGCTGGCAGATTTTAATAAAACCCAAGAGCTGCTCAAGGAAATTAATTCAGCTTTGCAAGTTTCGTAAGTTTTACTACCTTGAACAATTTCATATACGGCTGAGTTTGAGTGGAGTAATATATAACCGTTATCTGCTTCCAATTGATACTGGAGAGGCATAGGCTTGTAAAAGTACATATAACTGAGAAGCTTAGTGTATCCGCTATCTTTGACAACCATTTAAACAAACATGCAGAATTGAACCATGGGAAAAAGTAAGAAGACATCCAATTCATACTTCCACCTAACCCTTGTAATATATTAAATATTGGAAGCTAATACAAAATAAAAGGACAATGGGCATTCTCATAAAATCAATCAGCTGTTAGGTTAGCTAGATGAAGCAGTTCAAACAGTTCTACTAAGAAGTATTTGGAAACTTCAATTACTTTCCCAAATGCAGCAGCGGCATGGTTTTTTGCAAGTCTAGTTTTGCACATGTGTCACCTCTCCTGTGGGTGCAGCATTGGCTGCTGATTTCCTTCTGGGTCCAATTCAAGGTGTTGGTTGTCACCTTCAAAATCCTACATGGCTTGGGACCACGCCTTTTCCCAGTCATATCTACTCGATCCACTAGAATGGGGAGGCAGGAAAAGCTATGAGTCCCCTCTCCTAAGGAGGTCCTTCTAGCACGATCAAAATGGGCCTTCCCCATGTTGGCTCCTCCCTTATCACTGCAGAGATAAGATTGACCCACACTTTTAGAGTCTTTCACAACGCCCTGAAGATATGGTTCTGCCAACAAGTCTAGCGACCCCAGAGTGATAGGGAGCCAATTAAGTGGCTTGCCTGATTGTTGTTGCTGGGAAGTGTGGGGAACGATATTGTTTTGGTATTAAGATTTTATCCTTGTAAACTGCCCAGAATTACAGAATGAGTTGGGCAGCTATTTTTTTAAATAAATATATACCACCATTTAATACATCCTTTCATTAGGATTGAACATCACACTAAAGATGCTTGGTAAGCCTCTTATTTTATTTTTGTGCCTCTGGTTAAATGGATGCAATATTTTTAAAACTAATAACTCCCATATTACATGTTTATATTAATAGTTTTAATTAACTGTGTCTTCCCACAAACATCTATGCCACCGTATGATCCTTATATTTCTGTGTTTCATGTTTCTCTTTGTAATGTCTGTTTCATTACACTGAAGCTATGTCTTCTAATTAAGTTTCCAGTTTACTTTCCCAATTATTAAGCACTGTCTTATCTTAAAATAGTCTACATTCTCATATATTTTTTGATACCTTTATTATAGGAGAAAAATATAATGTCTTTTGGGGGGGGGGGGAATGGAACTAAGGGCCTTTTAAAATTCTCAAGTGTTATGGTTACTGACTAATAATTATTGGATATCTTTCCAGTGCTAGGACATAATAGATTGTAAACTCTTGCCCAGCTCTTATTCAACTGTCTGAATCTTAGAGAATAATGTACAAGCAAAGTTAAATACCGTATTTTTCGGACTATAAGACGCGCCTTTTTTCCTCTAAAAAGAGGCTGAAAATCTGGGTGCGTCTTATACATCGAATACAGCATTTTTTTGCCTCCCGAAATCCCACCCCCTTCACCAAAATGGCTGTGCCTAGACTTATGGAGGCTTCCAGAGAGCTCCTGGGGGCTGGGGAGGGCAGAAATTAGCCTAAATCGGGCCGTTCTTTGCCCCCCCACCCCAGCCCCCAGCAGCACTCTATAAGTCTCCATAGGGCTATGCATGCAATTTATTTGACATAAAAATGGTCTGTTTTCGTGATAAATGGGCCAGGCTTTTTGCTCATTTTTGACACCCCCCCCCAGGAGCACTCTGCAAGCCCCCCCAAGGCTAGTCATGCTTTTAATTTGAAAAAAAAAATGGCCCTGTTTTCACAGAGAAACAGGCTGCTTTGGAGAGGTTTCTGTGCCAGCAGAAGTAAAGTGCTAAGGTTTGTCAGCGATTTCCTTCTACAGGACATGGATAAATACACCTGAAAACATCAACCTACCTACCTACTATCTCTCTCTCTACCTACTGTATTTCTCTCTCTCTCTCTCCTTCTACCTACCTATCTACCTACACACACTCTCTTCCTACCTACCTACTGTATTTCTCTATCTCTATTTCTCTCTCTATTCCTTTATCTACGTACCTACCTACCTACTCTCTCTACCTATCTATCTACCTACCTACTATATTTCTCTTTCTCTCCCTCTCTCTCCCTCTATCTACCTACCTACTTTTTTTTTGTTATTTGCCTCTTCAAAACCTTGGTGCATCTTATACTCCGGTGCGTCTTATACTCTGAAAAATATGGTAGCTGCTTGTATAGGTATGCTTCTTTTAAAATGGTAAGATTCCATTTGTAATGAAATTTGAACTGACAAACTGCCTGAAATAATACTTTTTTCTATTTAAGTTTTGCTTCATGTAATAAAGAAGCATAGAGATTTCTGTAAGAAGAATAGTCTAAACTAGTGGTCCCCAACCTTTCTAGTTCTGCAGACTGGCAGCATTAGAGGTGAGGGGAGAGGGGATGGTTTTCTGTGTGTGCCTGTTGCTTGCGCAAATGGAGCTTTGCGCACTCGCACACTTGCTTGCCGCTTGCACATCCCAAGGGTTGGGGAATCTGGTCTAAACTGCCTCTTCAAGAGAGGATAGAAGATTTTGTTCAATATAATAATATTTATCATAAAATATAACGAAATCAAAATTAGTTTTACTACATAATAACCCAATCACAAATCAGTAACTTTAAGAGTTACTTTGGAGGCATGACCACAAATAAAAGCTGCAGATTTTAGTGAAGTATACAAGTATTATGTAAAAGTTTTTAAACTTTGCAAATATAAGTCTGTCTGTAATTAGGGAATAAAAGAGTTCCGTTACTGAGCCTGGCTGATAGAAAATATGCTAGGTAGTAGTGAACCTAAGATGTTGTAGGATTAAGCTTGGGATAGTGTCAACAACTTTTATGAATTCTGGTAATCGTCAGAAAACCTGATTAAAGTTATGAGGGACTTTTAAAACCAAAGCAGAATTTCAAATTATGTATAGTTAGAAAAAGGCAATTGGTATATTTAATATAGATTTAGCATAATACAATCTGAACATCTCTTGCATACTCTGCATCAACTGGGAATCATAAATTGACACTAATTGAGCCAGATACTGTATTCTAAACTATCTTCCCATTGGGACACAGAGCAAGTTGGCAAAAGGTCTTCTGCATCTATTAAAGTCATTTGAGAGGATAAAATCCAGCTTTCAGAATACATACCCTATTCATTTATATGGCCTCCCATCTTTCAACCAACTCTGGGCAGCTACCAATACATATATATACATACATATGTACCCCACATCAGAAAACTGGTTCTTTAGCTGCATCCAGGTCAATTCACCGAATCATATGAATCCATCATATCAGCATATAGCTTCAGTATGTTCAATGTTAACCATTGTCTGTTAGAATCCATATAAAAGTCCAAAACCAGAAAGCAATCTGAAAAGTTAATTCAAAAGTTATTAATCTTTCTACAAATTCAGGGGTCTGTTTTGTTGGCCTTTCAGTATTTTTCTGTAAATTAATTTATTTCCACTCACTCCTTTAATGCTTCTTCACTGTCTTTTTAAAACCTTTCTGCAATTTTCTTAATTTCTGCTTTCATTCTGTGGTGTTTTGACTGCTTATACTAACTCTTATTTTTAGTTAGCATGATACTTTCTCACTCATTGATTTATTATAATTTTATTATTGAGGTTTTGTTGTTTTAACTGTAAATTATGACAGTATTTTCTTTAGCATAACTAACAAAAATATGTTTATAGGTTTAAATCTATACCTCTTTTTATATATAATAGATTTATTTATTGAATCAATTTGATATTACGGATTTACAGTATTATCTTTTAACTTTGACTCCCTACTAATGCATTGGTGATACTTTTGTCTTCTCTAAAGTTTAGAAGAAATGGAAGATAAATATCAAAACAGGGAACCAAGGCCAGAAGACTTGCAGCTTATTGCAGAACTGAAAGACCTGATTGCTGAGAGGGATCAGCTGATAAAGAAGCTGATTGTAAGATAATTTGGTGGCCTTTGTTTTGAGCATGTGACATGCTAGTATTTTTTGTCAAATATTTCAAACATCTATTACATGTGAAGGACAATAATCTAAATCAGCAGTTCTCAACCTGTGGGTCGCGACCCCTTTGGGGGTCGAATGACCCTTTTACTAGGGTCACCTAAGACCTTTGGAAAACACATATTTTCGATGGTTTTAGGATCCAAGACACCAATTTTATGGTTGGGGGTGACCACAACATGAGGAACTATATTAAAGTGTTGCGGCATTGGGAAGGTTGAGAACCACTGATCTAAATGAAAGTGACTTTTTAGTTTTAATCTCAGTTATCTAAGCTGCACACACAATTCCATATCTCTTTTTGTACTCTTAAACAGTTGTTAGAAATGTTACTTATAAAATTGTATCTTTTGTACTATAGATAAATCACAATACTATTGAAATTTTAAAACATTTGGAGGAGTGTACCTTTTCGTTCTTGGTTTGCAGGAAACAATGTCTATTTTAATGTATTTTCTAATAAGTATGTTGTGAATTTTGCTGATAAGAAATTTGCAAATATGAACCATTTGCAGCTTTCTGTATCACAATAGGGGAGAGCAAACATTTGTCTTATAGAATCTTTGGACTCAATGTAAAGTGAGAATGCTAATGCTGCTATAGAGAAGGTTATAAGAATGCCACATATTATTTACATAAATGGAACAAATATTGCCAATCTTAGTTCAGCTTCAACAGTTTCATATTTAAAGTGAAGATTTTGTCTGTAAATAAAGTTTGGTCATACTAGCTAAATAATCACAATTGAATATATTGAAAACAACATGAACTTATTCTTTTCTTTATTAGGATGACAAAAAATTCTATCAACTGGAACTAGTCAATAGGGAGACTAACTTCAACAAAGTGTTTAATGCAAGTCCTAATGTTGGTGTTATTAATCCTCTAGTAAAGGTATGGAATATAATTATTACCTTCAAAGTAGAAAACGTAGTTTGGTAAGATTACAAATAACAGAAGTCTATTAACAACACTAGACAACACAGGTTAGAAATAAGTAAGGTGTTCACTATATGGTCATTTTTTCTTAGTGAAAAATATAAGTCCCTGTGTGATTTTATACAGTAGAACTGTGGCTTTTAGGGGATTTTTCAGATCTGTTTAATTTAGAGTGATAGGTATTTTTTTTTAAAGCAACATGGGGTATTTTTTTTTAAAGCAACATTTCCTTAGTGTCACACTCAATCCTTGGTGACTTCCTGCCACCCCTTAATTCTTTTAGCAGCAATACATAGAGATTATTTCATGCTATTTTTTTACTTCCTGACCTCCTCTATAGGCTGCTGATGAGCCATCCAAGCACTAATTTATTTTGAGCTTGTTTAGCATTTGAGGTGGTTCTATCACCTACGTAGGTACTGTATTTTAGAATCGCTTTATATTTTATTTCTCAGAAACAGTTCCTGACAACTTTCTCAAACTACATTGCTAATTATACCCATTTTTACAACTGTACTTTGATTGCTAATATCCTCTTTCAAAATCAATTTTTCATATTTATTTGGTTTAGCATTTACTAACACTGTAGTTAAGTAGACAGGAAAACTTAGTAAAAAGCATCAGTATAAGATTGCTTCTTTTCCTTCTTCTGGAGTTTCTGTTATAAGTTTCTTCCTTGAAAAGAAGAAATACTTTGTTACATAACAGCAATTCTGGACTCAGACTATTATCTTATTTGCAGTTATGTCCTTTGCATATTAACATTCCAGTGTTGTGGATATATTTTCTTTAGTAAATTGTTATAAAAGAACCAAATGCCTCTCCCAGAAGAAAAAGCAATGGAATCCATGTTAGTCCAAAGGAAAAAACTTCATAATCTGCAGCTGAAGAATTCTTGGAATTATTGGATTAACTTGAAGTATCAAAAACTATGGAAATCATGTACCATATTCTGTTTTGGTATATAAAATAAATAATATTTAATGTTAGAAAATATGAATAATTATTGCTAAAATAATTCAAGATTTTGCTATAGAGTACATCTTCCTTTAAAAAATTGTGCCATCAAGTGAAGGAATTATCTTTTTATACTTCCTAATATGATGCTGAGTTAATAATAGACCACATTGTTTCCTTTTCTCTATAATTGTCATCTATTTTCTATTTACATTTTATAGAGGATTGCAATGATTGTTATTTCCAGTTGATGTTCTCATAGCACTGGCTACAATGCAGAAAGTGAACATCTCTTTAGAATCTCATACTTGACTTAAGTGTATTCTGTCTTCCTGTAATGGAACCCTTTAACATTGTTACATACATGCGTTTTATTTTTATTGTGTGAGATATGAACACAACAGTTTTGATTTGAAACCTGTTGATCTTTTTCTATATTCAAATATAAATTTACTTCTTGACTTTTTAATTTTTTTGGACAGTTTTGGCATTGAAAATACCTTTACATCCTCTCGAAAATTTAACTATATTTTTCAAACCATCTTTTATAGACATTTAAACAGTTCTTTTGAGTCAAAAAGAGAAGCAAAGCAAGCAGTTGAAATGGGTGTGTACCCAATTAAAAATAATTAAATCTTGAATTTTTGTAGAATGTATTCCAATATACATTTCAAAAGGTAACAAAGGAAAAGTTAGTAAGTTAAGTAATGTAAGGATTGTAGAATTAAAACTGGATCTTATGTATGTATTATTCAAATGTAATCTTTGCTCAGTGTAATAAGATTTGCCTTCTGTTTTATAAGGAAAATCTGAGCAGAGAGGAAGGCTGATACAAAATGTGTTTGCAATCAGAAATGCATGAAATGAAAAAATCCTCTCTGCATTATTCCTTACTCAATAGCATTTTTTCCCTGACACCTCACAGAAAAAAAAAGTATTCATGTTCTTTTAACAGATTTTTGTTTGTCTTTTTATGCTATGAAACATATATCTAAAGTAAAAAAACACAGGCTGACTGCAAATGATTACAAATGAAATAGTATCATTTACACTGCTACAATATTATATAAATGAAGCTGGATGATTGTACAGTGAAAGCATTGATACCCTGACAGGGTATAAAAACCATCAGTCAAATCATTGTGATCTGGTATTTTCTGCACTATACTTCTATGTTTTGTTAATTAATAACCTTTCCCCCCCCCCCCCCAATAAAATACTGTGAAATTAGGGAAGATAACAAAGAACTGTTGCAGTGTTTCCGATTTCATTTATTAGTAATTTGCCTTTAGTAGGTTTTTCTCACTCTGCTTCTTACAGGAAGATGGTGAACTCCTTCTGTTGTCACTGCAATTCTGAGGGGAAAATATAATTACCAAACTCCTTTCATTGATATGATTAGGGTTTTTAATATAGCAGAATATTTTTTTATAAAACCATGAAAGAAAAGCAATACATATGGTGAAATTAAGAATGGCTTTAAAGAATTTAAAAATATCTATGTCAACTTGAATCAACAGTAAACAGTTACCAGGATCTTCAAATTAAAATTAAAAGGCTATCTCCAGTGTAGGGTTTATTTATTTATTTATTTATTTGTCGAATTTGTATAACCGCACCCTCTCCCCAAAAGGACCCGGGGCTGTGCACAGGAAATTAAAAACACACAGTATCACAATATAAATAATTAATACCAAATTAAATAAGTTATCCCTGTGCTAAAATTTAAAAGGTTAAAACATAATCCCATCTAAAATCCAATTAAAACAATTTATGGTGCAGACTGCTAGGTAAATAACTTAGGCCAAGCCGGCCTGATGAAACAGGAGTGTCTTTAATTTCTGGCAGAAGGTGCGGAGGTCCGTGGTTGTTCTGAGGTTGTTTTGATTGTAAACGGAGCTGTGCCCTGGAATTGTATTGTTAACTACAATAGTGTTATATGTTTAGTTCTGTGAGGAATCTTTCAGGTAAAATTATAACAAAGCATTGCTATGTAAGGTAATAATAATAATAATAATAATAATAATAATAATAATTTTAATTTATATCCCGCTCTCTCTCCCCAAGGGGACTCGAGGCGGGGCACAGGCAATTAAAAATACAAATAAACCACAAACAAAGGTGACATGGCTTTTGTGTGGAAGCAATCTAAAACTGAAAAAGTAAGAGATCTTCACCTAATACTATTTAATTGGGGGGAAATTCTTCCATTTAAAATAAAATAAAATGAAGGAATTGGACTGCTTAAGTTATCTACCCAAAATAATAATTATTAGAACATTTTATGACAAAGTGTTTAAAAAGAGGTAATATCAATTAGTGCCAAAATTACTTGTTATATAAAATTTTTAGTACATAGCTATACATATCAAATAAATCATATTAATAAAAGATAATACTGAATTGTTTTCTAATATGGAAAAACCTTGAGACTGAGCTTAATGCCAAAATCTCTACTATATTATTTTAAACACTAAAAAAAAACCCTATTAAACAATATAGATAAATATTTAATTTCTGACTCCCTCCTTCTTGGTGCAGCAACCGAAGTACAGTATTTTTTTAATATAAACTTTACAATCCATCCTGTGTTTGTATTACACTTTACTGTTGATACTATACCTGATAGTATATATCCATGATGGTGAAATTATGGGATGCATGCTAGAGGTGGCAGCAGAGCCCTCTTTGTGGGCACGCACATGGTAGCCAATTGCTCTTCACCGAAACGCATGTGAGTTTCGGCACACACATGCGTGACAGACAGCTGGTCCAGTGCACATGCGCACTGGCCAGCTGCTCTTTTCTGGGTTCATACATTCATTTATATGTATATAAATATGTATATAAACATATTATATGTATATAAATAGGCCCTTCTTCTTTAATAGAATTAAATAGTTTATGGGCAGAGTAATTGAGGTTGGGCCTCTTGACCCTAACCTTGATATAAACATGCCCCGACAACTTGACAGCTAGCTAAATCAGCTATTTTAAACTTCTGTCCCAACTCATCCCACCCATGTTAGGGATGGTGATTGGTTTTTATTTTCCAATTAACAGATGATGTTTAATTGGAGAGGAGAAAAAATAGAGAAATTTAGTAATTCCTTGTGCCAATCCTTAACTTGGCCCATTGTAATTAAGGGGAGTCCTATTCACAAGCCAGGCTATTATAACAAAATAGGAATTGTCAATGGACTCAATAAATTGTTTGCTGGAATATATTTCCATAAACTTAAGTACTGTATATATAGTGCTTTTATTTTACAATTTATTATATATTTTTATTCAAATTGTAATTTTAGTATTTAAAAAGTTTTAAATGCCATCAAGAGAACTTTGGCTATTGTGTAGTTTATTTTTTTAATTAATTAAAAGTGATAGTACCCTACCTCAGGGGTCTCCAACCTTTGCAACTTTAAGTCTGAAGGACTTCAGCTCCCAGACTTCTCCAGCCAGCTTTGCTGGAGAATTCTGGGAGCTGAAGTCCTTCAGACTTAAAGTTGCAAAGGTTGGAGACCCCTGCCCTAGCTGACTGATGAAGAAAATCTTTAGTGCTTTAGGGCCACTTACAATATATTAACTGTTTATCATGGCTTGCTGTTAATTGATAAATTGGTTTTCCCATCTATTTGATGTTTAAGAATATAGAAAATGAATTAGTTGTACCTGGTACACCATAATTAAGTTTCAGATTATTCTGATTCTAAATCAGTACCTTCAGCAAAGTAACAAAGAATGATATTGAAAATAGGGAGTAGATTTTCTGTGAAAATCTGAAGGATGTGGAATTAAAACCCTTAATCCAATCAAAAGATTTGTAATTTTTTGAAGAATTGTTTTATAGAATAGTTCACTTAAGTGGGGCACTGCGTGGCTATTAGAAGCATTCAACTTTTCATCTATTTTTACTCAGCTGGCAGAATATAAGAATTTGGTACCAATATGGCAACATCTGCTATATTCTCTCACCAGTTAAAGCCAGAAAAATAAAATAAATGGAAATTAAATATTTTTGTTGCAAGTTCTTTTTCCCCTGACAAATGAAGGATACTGGGCAAAACTTTGCTTATAATCCTAGTTATTTACTTGTTTTTTAAAAAATCTGTCACTTTTTATGAAAATATTTTGAAGCAGGATTTAATTCATTTTATGGCAATCAGGAACATGACTGCAAATATAATAGAAAGTAAAATCAGTTTTTCTGATACACTTAAAACTTTCCAATTTTTTGGTTGGGAGATTCGAATTTATAACAACACAACGTTACTTTTAACAGAAACGTAGTTTCCACTGTTCTTTGGGAATTGAAGCTAAATAAGCTAAATCTTCTAAAATTATTGAAAAGTCAAGCATCGTATTGCAGAAACCCCCAAGCCATTAATAAAGAATAATAATTTAAATTATCTCAGTAATTTCCTGATTTGTACACTCCCTTCCCTACATGTGTTATTTTTAATGCAGCAAAAGAAGAAGAATGATAGATCAGCAAACAGGTTTGTGAGTGTCCCCAATCTAAGTGCTTTGGAATCTAGTGGAGTGGGCAATGGACATGCTAACCGCCTGGACCCTATTCCTAATTCATCCATCCACGATATTGAGTTCAACAGCAGCAGACCACTTCCACAACCAATACCACCCAAAGAGCCCAAGATGGTTTTGAGGTGAGCAGAGCCTCACCAGTTTTTGATTATTTTTTTTCCTAACTTGGAAAATAAAAATTGATTTATTTTTAGTTGATCCCCCCCACCCACCCACTTGGTTTAAGAATACTGGAGTATGGGTATTATTTTAGAATCATTTCGCACTCTATTTTAAACCTCTTTATAGTATCCCTTTTTATTGTAAAGCTTGTTGAAATGTGATTTCCCCAATAAGTCTTATTTCCCTTAAAATTTCAAAGTGTTATATTATTACCAATGTGTTGTGTGCTTTTACCTTTATGAACAATTGTGTTAAATGTTTATTTCTACCTGCCCTTCAAGAATGTTACAATCCCCCAAATCAAAATGGTATTTTGTAACAGTGCTTCTAACAAAATATTTACCATATTAGATTTGTATCAATTTTCTCACCACAGAAAAAATATTTTGCAAAAACAAGCTTTGAGTATATGTGAATATAGTATGTGCATGTATTACATACCATTTAATGCTATGCTTCAGCATTAAAATATCAAGCTCCGCTTTGCATTATAATTGGAATATTGTTTATTATCTAACTGAAACATCATTATATAATGCTTGATATCCTGGAAAAGTAAATGCTTCTTTATTCTGCTTTAATGCAATTTACAAAGCTGGGGCAGTAAATAGAATAGGAAGTTTGCACTATAATAACATTTTATTTCTTAACTTGACATAGGAATCCCATAAAATGTAATCTTCCTTATTTTCCCTTTGCATGTAAATTGCATGTATGCTCAGACGCCACTAACAAGCATGTGCATGAATTCATGAATTGTGATGATGGAGTTTCCTTACAAATTATTGTGTCCCTGATTTGTCCTATAAACGGTAGGGATTATTTTAACGTTCTAGATATAAAATGTAATTATACTAAAGCAATAAAGTATGAGTTGACAATATGTAGTGATTATATCATACAGGTTTACTTGATAATTGTGGGTAAAAAAATGAGCTTGCTTTGTACTGAATCCTTTGTTTTATTGTATCTGATTCCATATGCATGCAATTTCAATAATTTACTGAGTGTATAATATTTAAATATGTAATCGTTCAGTGCCAGATAATTCAGCATGTCCTAATGAATATGATGCTTGCATCATATTTGACAACTAACTTGACCAGAAGAAAAGGATGCTAAAAGAGGATGCTCTTTAAAAACAAACTTTCCCTTGCTCTTGCTTTTTTTTTTTGACAAAAGCAGCAACTCCATTTTTTTTCCAAAACACTATTTTTGTACCCTGTTGTGTGGCTTAGTGACTTGTCTATGCTGCTGATGCTCTCCAATGGAGTGGATGACCGAAGGTTGAAAATGGGGAATTAAACTACCTCACAGACTAACGTGACTTTGAAATTATAAAAGTTGATTCTGTGCTGTTTTTGTATGCTTTTCCAGGCAATTTGCACCTTAACTCTTGGTTATGGGTTAAATCTGTCTTTTCTTTTTATGAATCTAGCCCTCCTCAGACTGAAGCTTCCCCAATGGCTTCACCAGATCCACAACGTCAGGAATGGTTTGCTCGTTACTTCACATTCTGAGAGATTATTTTGAATGGCACAGCATGGTGTGGACTGTACTATTCATAATAGCATGACCTTAAAATAAACCCTTATGTGAAACAAGCTTCCTTGTAATATGTCAAACACTGTGAATGAGAACGTATTTGTCTCTCTGATTGAAAATGCACTCTATTTTATGTGATACTTGTTGGAATCACTTGACATAGTTATATAAATGTGCTTAATGACACTTATTTTTATTTAAAATTGAAAAATATTTACTTTGTAATTCCTGCATAATAAAATTTCATAGAAGAAATGCAATCTTTCCTCCACTTTTCCTATAAATATGTATTTTCTTTAGTTTCAGAGAAGGTTTTTGCATCCCATTTCTCTCTCAAATGCAATTAATTGCATGGTTATTATATATTAAAATAAATTGTTAACAATTTAAAAATCAGACAATGGCAAAATATGTTCAAATCCATATATTTTTAATTAACTTAGAGAACTGACTTTAAAAATTGTGGTTTATTCTAAAAGTGGGAAGACTGCTAAATTACAATATATAAAGCAAGGTGGTGATAAGATTATAGTAAGAATAATGACGGATATTTTATTGTTGAAATTCATCAACTTTTGTCATAAATATTTTATAAATACATGCAGAAACAATGCTCTTTAGACATTTAACATTTGGGGTTACTACACTAGGTAATGCTGTTATTAATAAAGTGAAATTTATGGAAAGCTGCATTTTGAGGATATTATCCTTTTGGAAAAACTCAGGCATTAATGAAAAAATAGTGCTAAACAAAATAGTTATGCATAATAAAGCATGCAAATCTTTCATGAGAGTTCCAGCATAAATGTTAATATTTTCTCTTCAATTACAAAATTAAGCCATGACCATGTTATCTTTTTCACCTGGAGAATGAGCCTGATTTTCCACTCTATTACACCTGTCTTATGATTGTGCAGGTTTTCTGAGAGAAAAGATGTAATGTACTGGCAAATCTGGTTTTTATACATTTTGTTAATACTCTTGCTGTTATTTCCAAGATTACCACAATAAAGCTAACATTGGTAATCTCAGGGAGAAACTTTTCTTTGTTTTATGAATGTACTTTTATGATCTAATCTTTGTATGCATAAAGGGGGAGTAGGGAGATTGTGTGGTTATTTTAAAAGGTTTTTATTCTTAGATACAAAAATATAGCTCTCCATTATTTCTGCTGAAGCCTGACTGCGTCTTCCCATTATGCAACAGCATAACCGACCAATGGTACCCAATAATATAGTAAATTTTATATGTAGCATATGTACAAAATTTGTATGTTTTCATATAAAATGTCCTAATCAAACTTTTCAAATTGTATCTCCTGTAAACTCATCCTGAATGCTTCACTGGAAGCAGTATTCTAATGCTTTCCTGCTAATATAAAGCAGTATTTGGCAGATATTCTATGGTTTGTGTAAAGGTATATACAGCCCTTTACATTAGAAGAAAGCCATATTAAGTTAAAGTTGGATTTCTTGGCTGTTACCTATAATAAAATATACTGGATAATTTTGCAATGATGATCCAAAATACTATTGTGTTATGTTTTTCTTTAAAATTGTATGATTTGTTTACCTTAATACTAAAGGATTGGCGCCAGAATCCTGTAGTTAACATGTTGAATTAGAACTACTGATAGGCAATCCCAAACTGAAGTAGATCCACAACAATGGAAACTCATTTGGTGACTCTTATCCAGTTGCCTTCTCTGAGCCCAGCTTACCTCATCAAGTTGTTGTGAGAGGAAAATGGAGGAAGGATACCTTATATATCATCTTAGGCTCCTAAGGAAATGTGGGATATAAGTCAAATGTTAAACTTCAAAACTATTTTAGTGTTCCCGTTCACATTTTTTTCTACTGTAATATCAATGAAATCAACTTCTTTTCTATAGAGAATATGAAAGAAAATATGTTCATTTGCATATTTTACTCTGCCACAGCAACTTACTACAGGATAGAAACTGTTTTATCACAAAACACAAGTCATTTCCCCATGCCAATTTTAAATAGTCTTCAAATTAATAAACTAACCTTCAAAATAGTATTATCCAATATGTTAATGCATAGAAACATGCTTTTATATTATATATCAAAACTATGGAAAACATTCAAAAGAGCTTTGCAAAGCAAATCACTACAAACTCTTCTCCACAATATACTAACAGTCACATACTTTGGAAAGTTTGCATGGCTACGGCAAAAGCTGTTTCCTGGATGTGTACTGACATCTCTTAAACTGTGATAGCACCAAAGTAAGTGTATATGGCTCAGGCATGGGAGATAGTGTTCAAAGCAGTTTTACATGCTTTCCCAAGGTACAGTTGCTTTAATACCTCAAGGATGAGTGCATCAACATACCAACACACTTTGCAAGGCACCTTTATCAAGATTTCACAAATCCTATTTTGTAGGAAGTTGAAATTGAGCTTTAAAAAGCCAGTCATTTCAATATGAGATGGCAAATAAATAAATAGACAAACTACTCCCTTGAAGCCTAGTCATTTTTTTTCAACAATTTGCTATAAATGATACAATTTATTCTCATTAACTTATAACCTTCAACCTATACATGTAAAAGTTATGTAAATAGCAATCTGCTAATACTGTGGTTTCCAATATGGCAACTTGGAATGCTAGTGCTCTTGCTGTGCAACAGGTTCTATGCTACCTTTTATAATTTTTTAAATTGCAAAAAAAATGGGTGATGTTGCAAAATGAAGCATTAGTCTCCACAACTGTTTTAATTCCTGGAAGCACCTCTGTTTATTCTAGAAGCTTACTTTTATAACAGCAGCTTAATTTAATGCACAGCTTTTAAGTGTATTAAATATCATATTTTGAAGCCACATACAACATCTTCAAGGCAACATACATTACGTGACATCAACATGTCACTTTCTAAAACAATATTTTATATATTTAAACAGCATATTTAAAAGCATACATCATTTTATTATGAGAAAAATCTATTTTACCTGTATTTCCTTTTTACTTTGCAAACTTTATAAGACATCACAAGGAATCTCTCACTATCATAAACTCAGAATAAAAGAAATATTAGTTTCAACGTTTGCCTTGAAAATCTAGCCATTTTGACTTGTCAAAGCTAGAATCCTCAACCTATTCCTTTATCTTGGACCTACTCCAATATTTCCTCTAGATATTTCTTACTGTACAATCACCCTACTTGACATTTTTCAGTGGGACCAGAAGATGTCATTTTCGGTTTGTAATCGCTGGCTTTTAAATGATATACAGCTGTAATGGAAAAACCTGTTAGAAGTAAGAAACAGTTCTGCCCCACCCTCAACCTCCGCAAAATTCCGGTGCCTTCCCGTTGACTTAAGTGGAGGACGGCTTCAATTCCCACTCTCCAATTTTAAAGTTCAATACTGCAGCCCACCGGCTCCACCTCACGCCTATTCACGGAGTAGCAGTTTATTACAACCCAGTCAAAGAAGTGAACTACTGAGAACGGAGGCGGCAAGCCTGCTTCGCTTTTTCGTCGAAGGGTTTCATTTACTCAGCGAGGCCTGGCCACCGCCAATCGTCGTCATCTCCGCAGCCCTCGCGCCCATGGGCAGCATTGACAGATCCAGGCGCCGCCGCCGCCGCCGCAACAGCAGTCCGAAAAGGGAAATCGCCCATCCTTTCCCCGCCTGTCATCCAGCGGCGGAGCCGGAGTTGAGGAGCCAATCTTCGCCGGTCCCGCCTCCTCCCCTCCTCCTCCTCCTGCCGGCTGGTTCCTGCCGCTCCTTTTTGCCGCCAGACCGGTAAAAGGTTTTCCCGCCACCTCTAAGCTTCGCCATGCGGATGGTAAGTCGCGTGGCGTGAGAGGGAAGCGTCCCGTCCCGGGGAGTTCGCGCTGCTCCTCTTTTGCGGCGCGGCCCCCAATTTCTACTTCGCAGACCCGGGTTAGCCCGCCGGCGTAAAACGTGAGGGCCAAACTTCGCCTGCCTCTTAATTGAACCGCTCGGAGCTTGCCCGCCCCTCCTTCAGCCCCGCCCTCATCACTTCTGATTCTCCAACAGGGTTCTCTTACAATAGCAGTCGCACTTTACAGCCCTCTCTAAGTGGTTTACAGAGTCATCATATTTCCCCCAACAATCTGGGTCCTCATTTTATCCGCCTCGGAAGGGTGGAAGGCTGGGGGGGGGGGGGGTTGTTGGCGGGAGTAATCTTTGAGCTCAGAAGGCTAAATTGGAGCCGAACGATGCTTCGCTTGCGCCAAATGCAGCCTTGGGACACACGTACACACACACCTACACATCTAGAGACAAACCACACTCATCCGAACTATAAAAATCTGGGGAGGAGCAAGAATCTTTTGCAACATGATGCTGCCCTACCTTGTCTAAATGTTTACATCAAATTCTTATTTATTTAGTTGTTCTATACTGTACTGCATTCAGGACTACTCTCAGAATTATTTTGTACCAGTTTGGTAGACCTCCCTTTCTGGATTTCCTGGAAAATACCTGTTTTCTCTTTATTTGTTTTTTAATGTGCCTGGCATAATATAAGTAGTTGGTTAGAGCGATAATTATAAAGCACTAAAATGATTACATTTAATAAAAACAAAAATGTTGCAGGTTGATAATCCAATAATTGAAATGAAAAGGGAGACATCAGAGAGAGCAGAGATAAACAAAAACTGGGTCCAAAATTGCAGTTAATCTAACCATCTGGTTTTTTGCCTCTGTTGGCCAGATGATTAGGGAAGGCTTGATACAATAATTAATATGGCTCTGTAGTTATTTAATGCTCACAAGAAAGCTCAGGAATCCTTTCATGAAGATCTGGTTGAAATCACACTGAAAGCAACAGTTGGTATGCTGTATTTGCTTAATTCTTGAGGAGTAAGAGGAAATTTTTCTGTTCACTTTTTCACACATATTTATTTTTCTGCAAATTAGGAATGTTTCCAATATTTTGTTATTTTTCCTGTTAGCAAGAAATGTTTTCTTCCTGCTCTGTTGTACTGTTTCTTATGAAACTGTTCAACGCTTTAAAAATCAGAAATGTAAAAAAGAGCTTTTAAAAATTGAAGGTCTTCCCAACTAGAGTTCTCTTATAGAATCACATCGCTACACAGAATTTTACAGGAGATCCAACTATTAATAATAATTAATCTGTAGTTCCCCCAATTCTGTTATTTTTCTTATCTAAATAAATGCAGCAAGAAGGATAACCTATAAGACCTTTTCTTGGTTACCATCAGGAGCTATTCAACTGGAAGAACCTTTTTCAAAGAGAATAACTTTTTTTTTACCTTGACCCTGAGAAGATCAAAGAAGTTCTGCCCTTCCATACATGAATACACAGCTTTAAAGTACTAATATACCAACTGAATCCAAGATGAGTTGACTCCTCCACTGCTATAGTATGTTTATCTTTGATTATTATTTGATTTGTACAGCATTTGCATTTGTTAGCTATTCTGAGTCAAATTTGTAAGCCATATAATTTGATTAAATGCATATATACATACAGTGTATGGACATAAATATTATCATTGAAATGTGCTAGCCAGGAGACAGTAAAAAGTCGAGGACCTCAACAGTTTTATCCAAGAAAGGAAGCAAAATAAGACAGCAAGGATTCAGGGGAAGAGCTGAAACATAATTATGAAGCAAATTCGTTTTATGCAATGCGCTAGAAGCATAATTTAATTGTTAGTTTAATATTGTCTTGTATCTCTTCTAATTATAGGATTCATGATGGTTTTAACTACAGAGCAAATAAACCTGATTGGACAAGTATTTGAATCATATATTCTGGCATATCACCAAAATGACATCTTGCAGATTTTAAGGGAGAAAGATGATGACGCCCATTACCCAGTTATTGTTGATGCATTGACACTTTTTGAAACCAACATGGAAATTGGTGAATATTTTAATGCCTTCCCTAATGAAGTGCTTCCTATTTTTGATAATGCATTGCGTAGAGCAGTTGCGACAGTTTGTCAGTCAGCTTCCGAAGCTCAGGAATTCATCATTAAACAGAATCTCCATGCCAGAGTATCAGGTAAATTGCATTTCTTATGATACATAAAAGTCTTGGTTAGCTTTGTAAAAAGTCTCTATGGATTATGTAGCAAGTGTAAATGTACTTTTATAGCAAGACTGTGCTTTTCATTAAGATAGCCATACTGCACCTGCCAAACCTGAACAATAACTTTCATAATTTCCAATTAGTATTGGTAGCTGAGGATAATTGGAACATTTTTTAGCCGGAAAAGGCTGACTTACATAATTCAAATCCAAGAGCAAAACGGCTGACTATTGAGAATAGGGATCAAGACGCTTTTTCTTGATCCTTTCTCAAGAGGTTTGGGGTGGTTTATGGAAACTCTATGCTGATGCGCACACACATTGTCCTCCTTTTCTTCTTTCAGTGGTAACTTTCAGTATACCTCCGCAGTTAAAGGCTTTTTATTTATATATCTATATCTTTATTTATATCTACAGTACAATTGATGGCATGCTGAAACTTTTTCCAGTTTCAGTTCAGTGATTTAATTTTGCCTTCACAACAGTCAACACTTTCCTAGTCAGCCTTCCTATCTCTTATAATTTGTTAAACAAATTGGATGGACGGACAGATAATCAGACAAGACAGACAGACAAATATATATAAAAATATATCCACTCTGCTTATATTTTATTTCCAGATTCCAAATGTTTGTTTGGGATTTTTTTTTTTTGCAAGAGAGGCTGGTAGTTCTTTGAAACAGTGTATCTCTTTTTGTCTTGACATGATTAACCCATGTTAATCGTGTTAAAAATAGGTCACATAGCTTAAGCCAATTGATAGAGGGTAAAGGACGTTACAGGAAAAATGTGGGAAAACAAAACTTCCTTGTTAATTTTATAAAGAGTACAATCTATCTGAATCTGTAGAAATATAAGGTAGCCTCAAAAAGAAGCAGCGCTTCTGATGGAATTTTTTATTTTATTTTAAAATTTCTGTTTTATGAAGTAATTTCATATGAATTAACCCACTAAAAATTATATATTGCGTCTATTGTTTTCATATGATAGCACGTTCCTTTCTGATGCTGAGTCTCATTGATGTTTGCTGTTGAAGTTTTGGATAGGAAAACTAAATTATTGTTAAGTGGCGTTTCTATAATTTTTGACAAATATATCCTTAAATAAGGGATACATAAAAAATGATCAGCAAACTTATTCAACATCTGTTTAGACATTGATCTTACAGATTACACAAATCCATTATTTTGTTCATTTGGTTTTAGCTCAGCATGCTATGTATAGCCAGCCTCTTTAGTTCTAAATGATTGTTTAAGTCTTAGCATGTTATCCAAAGAAAGTACTTGGTCCCCTGCATTTGACCATCCACACTTAAATGAAATGTGTGAACCAAGAATTCCTGAGGCCAAGTTGCTAAATCAAAATTAAGAGTTAGTGAAAACTTCCAATGAAATAATCTCTCTTTGTTGTTTGATTGTTGTTTCACCAGGATTACCTGTGTGCCCAGAACTAACAAGAGAACACATCCCAAAGACTAAAGACGTAGGGCATTTCTTGTCAGTCACTGGCACTGTTATTCGGACCAGCCTAGTGAAAGTCCTGGAATTTGAACGGGATTACATGTGCAACAAATGCAAGCACATTTTTGTGGTCAAGGCTGACTTTGAACAATATTATGCCTTCTGCCGTCCATCAACCTGCCCTGGGAAAGAAGGTTGCACCTCCTCAAAGTTCACTTGTCTCTCTGGAACGTCCTGTGCTCCCAGTAGATGCAAAGACTATCAAGAGATAAAGATTCAAGAGCAGGTTGTAAAGAAAAGTGTTCACACAGATTTGGTTGGCTGTACATTTCTTAAGGGATTTACTGGGTAAATGGTAGAAGCCATGTAAGATCCTTTTTCCATGTTACTGTTGCCTTTTCCATTATGTGAAGAAATGTTTCATAGGGAACTTAGCTGATGGAAGTGTAGAGTCACATCTAGGGCGCTTTTTGTTCTCCTTTTACTATATTCTTGTATCCCATAAATATACTTTGGAGGACCCAAAACTTTTAAAACATATTTGTGTGAGTGTAGGGTGAAAGGATTCCATTCTGGTTATTCTCTCAGAGGGCAAGCATTCTTCTAACTGGAGTGTAAATGCAAGGGAATCTGCTTCTGAAGCAATCATTCAATTTTTATTACAGTCACAGACCAACATTGGAATCTGCTTCTGAAGAAACTTATATAAGATAGACTCTAATGGAAATTTAGATCAAATGAAAGCAGATTTCTAAACAATTGCTTGTCTGAATACCCACAGGTTGATCACTATTTATTTCTAGTTCATCATACCTTCTGTAAAATTGGACTCATGGCCAATACAGTTGGCCACTGGTTCTCATCTGGTAACATACATAAATTTAGTTGTAGTCCTTGAAACTTGTAAGTATTTGCTAACCTTACAATAAAATAAATACATTTTATGTTGTTCAGGTTCAAAGGCTTTCTGTTGGAAATATTCCTCGTTCTATGATGGTGGTCCTTGAAGATGATTTAGTTGATGGTTGCAAATCTGGTGAGTTCTATGACAGATTCTTTTGGAAAATAACTTCATTTTTAGGCATTCATACTTAATGAATAATTCAAATTAACATTTTAAACATGTTCTTGTCTACTAGTAATGTACATGTCATGTTGTTTCATTGTTATTAAAATTTTATTGATTGTATAACATGAAATGCCATTGTCTTAGGTCAAAACTTCAAATCATATAATGATTGGTGTTTAAAGTTTCCGAGTCTCAAAAAACTATTCTTCAGTAATGGAGGCATCGCAATATACGCTCTTCTATGCTAACACCTTTCCACAGAACTTGGGCTGATGTGTTCAAAATACTGTTCCCAGTTCCCATTCTTTATTTTCTATGTTTTAATATATATTTAAAAGAAAAGAAAAATGCATGGGGGGAAGGAGGGATTGTAGATTCTTCTATGTGCGTACTTTCTTGTTAACATTTTCCTGCAATTAATTTTTTTAACAGTCCAATAGCCAGAGCTCTCTGGATTTACAATAAGCATACACACACCCAAAGAGAGAAAATACAATTTGTGTTAAAACATATCCAATAAAATAAAATACAAAAGCCATTACGCAACTTAGGCAAGCTGGTCATCACCAAATATAATTAAAAGCTGAGGGTAGCTTGCTAACATAGGGATGAATTGAGACTCCCTGGGAAATATAGTGCTACCACAGAAAATGCTGTCCACCTTATAAACATCCACTTCACCTCCTTTGGTGTGGAGAGACTCCTCAGAAGATAGTAAAGTCTGGGTAGGTACATGTAAGAGAAGGCACTCCTTCAGTTCGTCCAAAACAGGTTTCAAAGTAATTGCTTTCCTCGATTCCTTCTCTATCTCCTTTTAAAGATTTGAGTTATGTTCGCCTTTTTTCTAACCCTTGTGGAAGGATTCCTGTCTTTTTTGAGAAGTAGCATATATGGTGAACAGCTTAGCACTTTTACTCAAAAAGTTTTTGAATTCCTTTAGAATCCTGGATTGTCTAGAAAACTATAGCCAGTTAGAGTAAATAATAATGTGCTAAATTAATACAGGGCTTAGCACGATATATGAGATCATTATGTTCCCAAATGCCAATAATTACGTAAGTTGATGTTTTGACTTAAGACAACAGCATTTCACATTGTAACATCAGTATAATTATAATAATAGCAATGAAACAACATGACATGTACATTACAAATAGGCAAAGCTTCTATACTAATGTGTGCCAAATTTTTATGACAGTTCTTGGTGTTTGTTTGTTTTTGTCTCCCTTAGGTGATGACGTTACAGTTTATGGAGTAGTGATGCAAAGATGGAAGCCTTTTCACCAGGATTCCCGATGTGATGTAGAGATTGTTTTGAAGGCCAATTATATTCAAGTCAACAATGAGCAAATTATGGGCATCACAATTGATGAGGACGTTCGCAAAGAATTTAAAGATTTTTGGGAAAGACACAGGAATGACCCTTTAGCAGGTTTGGGGAAAAAGAAAAACATTTGTACTGACAGCTTGCTTTTGAAATGGACCAATTTTATCCTTAATAATCAAATTGTATTCCATGCTCTCTCAAATCTGATGGGGAGCTTCATAGATAATAATTAAATTATATGAGAAAAAGGGATAATAATAATAAAAATGGTCGCTTAAATTAGCTTTAAATAGCTTAAAGCATGGCGTCTTAAATTTTAACCATGCTATGTGTGATTGGGTTGATGTATAAAGAGAAGTCAAACAGCCTTCTCCATTTTAGCACGCTATAGATTCATTGAACTGCAGCTCCATTTATTAGTTGCACTAGCCAGGAATTAAGAAACTTGTACTCTTGGAATGCCTTAGACTGGGAGAAGATGCTGTACCATGTACTGCTGTTGTGGAATTGAGATGCTAGCTTGAGCATAGATAGAATGCAAATAGCCTTGTTTATTAGTTTTTCATAGTTGTGTTCAAAGAAACAGAAGACAGACGCTGGCATTTGTGTCTATGATCAATACATTTTTATATATTATTTCTCCCACCCAGAATTCTATGTATCTTCCTAAATTGTATGTAGAGTTGTTGTAGAAGTTCCAGTTTATTTCACTGGAGACAACTATTCCATTATGTGCCTTTTCCCAATTAAATGAAGAAAGGAAGCTTTTGTTGATATAACAATTCTGCACCTGGAGTAGAACTCTTAAGGACCAATAATAATCTCTGGAATCTTTCTTAGAATACTTGATTCTACCCTTTTAGAATATTAAAGCTTTACCCAATGTGTTATCTGCAAGATGTTTTCAACTACTTTTCATTATTATTACATTTCTATGCTGCCCACCTCACTGGAATCCAGTTCATTAGATCAAGTTAAGGTAAAATGTGGTTAGGAATGATGGGAGTTGTTCTAAACATCTGGAAATGATGATTCAATACATCAGTGAATAAATTTAAAGAAAAAACACTTTCACCCGTTATCTCTTTCAAATTATCCAATAAAAAACATTGGATCTATCGATTTATTTTTACTATTACTGAGTCAAAATGAAATTTAAGGAAACACCAGTGATTTTTAAACCATCTATATAAATGCTAAGATGAATTAGGCATGGTTAGTACGTGGATGGGATACCCCAGATTACAGTATTGTCTAGATTGAGAAACCGAAAAGTGTTGTAGAAGGAAACAATGGCAATGTTGCCTTGAAAATTATATAGATGTTCAAAAAATCACCAAGATCACTGGAAATCAAGTCAAAAGAGAATTTACTGATCATTTTTCAGTTTAAACCAAGGACAGAGTAATAAATAGAATGATAGGTGGAATTGTATGTATATCAGAGAAAGAAAGATCGAAGTATATTAATCTATGACTCTTCATACTTTGCAGGAAGGAATGAAATTTTAGCAAGCTTGTGTCCTCAGATTTTTGGATTATATCTTGTGAAATTGGCTGTAGCTATGGTGCTCGCGGGAGGGGTACAGAGAACAGATAATACTGGCACTCGAGTTAGAGGTTGGTATACAATATTTTCTACCTTCTTATTCCCACATTGTAATAGAACTCTTTCCTTTCTCTCTCTCGTTGTTAGGCATTGGCCTGAAAAATATTTTAAAATTTAGATTAGACTGGTTTTCTTTGTTGTGTACTTTAGTTCTTGGGGAACTAAACAGGTTAAGGATTCTATTTCATGTTTTTACAAGGCACAGAAAGTACAAGTCAACATAATGCTTACAGGCAGAATCAAGATTAAAAAGATGGAATATACATATCTTTTACAATTTCTAGAACTAAAGTATGCTTTATTATAAAATGAATATACATACAAAATGCATATGTTGCCTTCCTTTTTTTGCCTTAACAGAATTTGCATCTCTTGTTTAATATTGAACCTTACTTTACCCAAAGCAAATTTTTGCATTTGAAATTAATAGCCATAAATATTATTGTAGAAAAATTGTTGTTGTTACGCCTATGTATATGTTTAATGTGAACAATATTTTAGACTATTTGATGCCATAGTCTGAATTTCATTTATAATGAAATCCAAAATATCTTTACATCTTAAAAAAATAAAACTCTTTGTGATGTCTCCCCTTAAATTAACAAAAGAATCTTTAAAAAATGCAAGCGGTTTTAAAGGTCTGAAACAGAAGAAAGTGCTCAACAGGAATTCTTCTGGACATAATACTAAGATACATAAGATAGTTTGAATTTAAATATACTATTCCATAGGACAATGTCCCATTTGTTTGAAAACTTTTAGAGTATTTATCGTATTTTTCGGAGTATAAGGTTTTGAAGAGGCTTTTTTTTTTTTAAAAAAAGAAGAAGGTAGGTAGATAGAGGGATAGAAAGAGAGAGAAATAAAGTAGATAGGTAGGGAGAGTGAATAGTTAGGTAGTTAGGTATATAAAGGGATAGAGAGAGAGAAATAAGGTAGGTAGGTGGGGGGGGGGAGAAAGAGAGAGAGTAGGTAGGTAGATGTTTCCAGGTGTATTTATCCATGTGCTGGAGAAGTAAATCACTGACAATCTGCAGCACCTAAGACTTTGTTTCTGCTGGCACAGCACTTGATCAATATAATTCTCATCAACCGCTCTAACTAAAGAGCTTTCCAAAGTGGGGAAGGGGGGTTGCACTTTGCAAACCTCCTTGAAACGGCCTGTTTTTTGCAAAAACGGGCCTGTTTTTTGTCAAAAAATTGCATGCATTGCCTTTAGGAAGCTTATAGAGTCCTGCTGGGGAGGGGGGGGGGAAACAGACCGTTTTTCTGTCATTTCTGCCCTCCCCAGCCCCCAGAAGCTCTCGAAAAGCCTCCATAAGGCTATGCACAGCCATTTTGGTGAAGAGGCGAGGCTTCGGAAGGAAAACAAATGCTGTATTCAGCGTATAAGACGCACTCAGATTTTCAGCCTCTTTTCTGAAGCAAAAAGGTGCATCTTATACTCCGAAAAATACAGTAGCTGTTAAATGTAAGACTATACATTTTTATCACTACTTTAAAGTTAATGATATATTCAAATAATATTCAAACAGAAAATATTAATCCGTTTCAACCATCCATACTCAAAGGAGCAGCTTTTTTATCTCAAACTAGTGTGTTTGTTTAAATTGGTTATGATAAAGTTTGGGCCAATTTTTATTTTATTTTCTTCCTTTGATATTGAATGCCTAAATTAATGCTTACAATAAGGTACACATTTGCCTCTTGATTGTGGGCATGTTCCTCAAAGGGTTTTGTTTATATGCCTATAAACATATACATTTAAATTTAAAAACTTATCTTTGAAATAATGGTATCATTATTGTGATGTCATTGAAATTTTAAAAATTTATCTTTGAAATAATGGTATATTTCTGTATAGGTGTAGAATATCCAGAATGGCTTTTTGGAAATTAAGGTTCTGTTCTGAATAAGAGTTGTTTTTGTCAACTCATTTGTTTGTTTTTGCACCTTGCCATTTAGAAATGATTGTCAACAAATGTTTTTGCAAAGTATCAAAAGGATGGACAATTCAGTCATTTTAATCACAGTTTTACATTTACCGTTTCCCGTATTACAATTAAATTAATTAAATTAAAAATGTACATATTAGTGTTCAGTAAGAGTGTTCTGCATGAAGAAGAAAAGGTGATTCATTTAAATAGACTTCCATGGTTTCCCTATAAATTATAAACTACGTATGGGCTTAGATTTCTGCAATTTATATTTCTTCAATACAATTCTCATCTAAAATTTGGTCTGTAGAAAACCTGGCCTTCTTTACTCTTATCTCCAGGTGAATCACATCTTTTATTGGTTGGAGACCCCGGTACTGGTAAATCTCAATTTCTGAAATATGCAGCAAAGATTACTCCACGATCTGTACTTACGGCAGGAATTGGATCTACTAGTGCAGGTAAATAACGCCGCATAGATATCAATTTTTAGAAAATCGGTAAAGGCCTCTGGCACAGTGATTAGAATGAAGTACTGCAGGTTACTTCTGCTGACTGCAATTTGGCAGTTTGAATCTCACCAGGCTCAAGGTTGACTCAGCCTTCCATCCTTCCAAGGCCGGTAAAATGAGGACCCAAATTCTTGGGGACAATATGCTCACTCTGTAAACCACTTACAGAGGGCTGTAAAACACTGAAGCGACATATAAGTCTACGTGCTATTGCTAAGAGCCAAATTTCCCAAATTCTCCACTAATATGTAGCTTCTGCTGAAATTTTAGACTAGTACAGGCAATCTGCTTATCTCACTGTTGACACCACAGTTGTCCCTGATCACATTTCTTCCTGCTGTGGTTGTTGCCCCCACCAGTAGTTCACAACTCCCCACTTTTTTACCAACCCAGATGATGTTGCTAGATCTCCAAAACCCTTGCCTAGCTTCCTCCACATTCAGCAAGCCCAGATATTCCTGTGATTTAATATGTCATCTTTTGTTCCACGGTTGGCTGCAAATGCTATGATAGAGAAAGAAGCCGGTGCTGATGGCAGGCAAAAGTGCAGCTCTAGGCAGTTTTTTCCCCATGCAGAAGAAAACTGTTCCTATTTCAGTGATTTATGTTCTGGGAGGCAGATGACAAAGGATGCTCCTTAAATTATATTTGAATTGTAATGCATAGCAGATATACCCCATCCAATAATGCATCTTCAAGTTAGCTTGTAATTAAGGAGTGATTCTGTGCATAATCATTATAGCACTATTTGGTAGCTCAGGAAGACAACTTCCATTTCTAAATAAGAGAGAGCAACCCATGTACTCTAGCTTCTTTTTCACAGTGCCTTTAATTTTCCAGTTCAGCAACCCTGAGTTAACAACGGCAGAGCTTTTCTCTGATAAATGTGTTCACACGTCCTAGCATATTTAAAAAACCCAAATACAAGAACAATGGGAAAAACATCAAAGTATCAGGGGCAGAATAATGGGTAGATATATCCAAGCCCAAGTTCTCCAAAGTAAAAGGGATGGGATTCAAGCAGCAGAAATTAGGAGACACTGGAAATGCACTGCTGCTCAGAAAGAGTTAAGAGTATGTGCTGACCAGATTCATTATAAATCAATAGTTTTACTTAGGAGGTGGTAAATCTCCACCTTAGGAGCCTTCCCAGTGGATTTTATAAGCAGCATTAAATAATTGTCAAAGTTTGGAAACTACACACAGAGCTTCTTTTCCACTGACTGCTCCTATGAATTTCCACTAAAAAATTGAGAGTTGAAGTTGAAAATATTTGGATTGGGAAAGGACGATCTAGGACCATGATGGCGAACCTATGACGGAGCAATTTCTTAGGGCATGCGCCGAGTTGCCCTGTCAGCTCCAGCACGACAGCTGATTTCAGCCTTCATTTTTGGCTGTTTTTTGCCCTCTGGAGGCTTCAGGAATGCCTCCTGAAGAGAAGATGGAGGCTCAGAAAGGGACAATATAATTTAGGATATTTTCCAAAAGATAAATTGTTGAAATTTTCTGAATTGCTGAATGTGTTGGGAATAGATTATGCAAAATCGTACATGTATCAGGCCTGTATGCTATTTGGAACCCTGACGACGTGTCCTAAAGCACACTAACAGACATTAAAATCAGAACTGACATTAAAGGAAAATTTCAATGGGATATATACCGGCACTATATATAATTATTTTATGTCAGCTTTCTATTGCAGAAGTGCACACGTTCTTAGATTAAGAGCCATATTTGAGTCGTAGGGAAAAATATTCAGATCTGCGTATGGATAAGAAATTAATATATATACTCAAAATGCTCACATTCATAGTGACCTTTTCACATCTTTAAAATTCCTACTTAAATCGTTAAGTCTTATTTCCACATTAAAACCAAAATTCATTCTCTTCCCATCACCTTACATTCCACAGCCACCTTCATATATCAATTTTACTCTTAGTAGTTGGTTGCTGAATTCCAATAGTGGCGAGATAAGAAGTTATATGGCACTTCCCTTTTCACATTGCTAAACTTTATAGTAGAGTAAGTTGTATGGAAAATCATGAGATGTATTGCAGACCCAGTGATGCATACTGAATCCCGAGCTTCAGATACAATATTATATGTAGCCATTTTGAACCTTAACTTTCCCTTGGCCTTGTCACCTCTAAAAATATTCACCTAGAAAAAATATAACATGCATTGCAACTTTTTTTGGAATCTATACAAATAAAAATGTAACTATGAGTTTGTTCAAAACCACTAATCTCAGAAACTACTGCACCAATCACCACCAAATTTCCACACAGCGTTCCTTACAAGTGCAGCACCAATGATACGTACAGATTGTGTGGATGGCACACCGGTGCCAGGTACACGCCACACAAATGTAAAACTGCAGCTCTTCTGTGTTTCCCTCATTCGCTCACTCACCCCCTCCCCTTCACGGCCCCTCCCACCCGGCCGCTTTTCAGCTGACGTCACTTGCACAAGCGGTGGAGGGGTCTGCATCATATCCACGACGGTCGCCTCCTCAGCGACCTCTCTCTCCTCCACCGATGCCGCCTGTGCAGCCACCTCCCCCCTGCCAAGGCCGCTGCCGAGTCAGTGGCCTCTCTCTCTAGGTAGGTAGGTAAGTAGAGGGATAGAGAGGGAAAAATACAGTAGGTAGGTGGATAGAGAGGGAGAAATACAGTAGGTAGGTAGGAAGAGGGATAGAGAGGGAGAGGGAGAAATACAGTAGGTAGGTAGAGGGATAGAGAGAGAGAGAGAAATATGGTAGGTAGGTAGGTAGGTGGGTAGAGGGATAGAGAAAGACAGGGACAAATACAATAGGTAGGTAAGTAGGTAGGTAGGTAGGTGGATAGAGGGAGAAATACAGTAGGTAGGTAGGTTTAACCAGACTGGGCCACACCAACACGTGGCCGGGATAGCTAGTATTAGATAACAAAAAGCTAGAAAGGACAGAAAGTTGATCTGCAGACCAAAAATTTGGCCATCTCCAGACTCCTGTCTCTCCTTGTGTAGAGATTCCACGTAAGACAGAACTTCAGGCCATAGTATTTATGGTACTTTGTTCTATCTTCAGGGAAGGGAACTTTTCAAAGAATAGGAGTGTTCTAAGATTAGCCAAGTGGGGCAACTTGGTCTAGTGGTTAAGGCATCAGACTGGAAACTGGGAGTCCAGGCTTTCTAATCCAACATGACCTTGGGTCAGCAACTTTCAATCCTGAGAAAGATGTAAGGCAATGGTAAGCCATTTCTGAAGACTTGCCAAAAAATCGGCAGTGATAAGTCCAGGTGGCTACCAGGATTTAAAGGCAGCTGCGTGTGCCCCATATTACTAATCAACAGTCTCAACCAACTAATGTAATAATAATTTACCAATATAGATTTACACACAAATATACTCTTAAATATGAATGGCATCATCTAGAGGAGTCACACTGATCATGTTCACACCTTTGCTCTTTGCAAGTCCTATATTCTATCAACTATACGTAAATCTTGCATCCAAAATCCAACAACAAAGCTGCCTGACATTTGAAGTCTAATGCACTACGTCTAGCTGCTTAGAATGAGAGAAGAGGCCAATAGTTAGAAATTAAAGAACCACATCCTTGTGGATAATTGTACTGTACTTATAAAGATTTGGGGCTTGTGTTTCTTAAACCATAAATTCCTATAACAGTATTTGTCAATTAGGGAAAAAAGTCTGGAGTACCTTGGCCAGCTAATGGTATTAAAATCCTCTATTTCTGGTTTGAGGTACTATACAATCCCAGTAGCAGCTATGCCTTTTCCAACATTGCCTGGGAGCTTAAAGCTTGACAGTCTTTGAAGTTTTAGTAGTTGGCCACATTCTTTTCTTTCATTTGTGGTTGTCATAATCTGACAAGTGTGCAATGACACCTGCCCAGCCAAGACTCCTTTGGTAGCCTGCATATAACACTATTGCCACTGATGAGAGTGATATTAAGTTGCTTTAGACTGGTCTCATATGAATCTTAACATCTGTAGTTTGAAGGTAGCTGCCACCTTTTGTTTGGGCCAACTCTGCCCACTATGCACACAATTCATTCTCAGAGCTTCTAAAGCATAAAAAGCCCATTGCATTCAAGCTAAGCTTACATAGGCTTCACTAAAGCCCACCTATAATTTACAACTAAAAACACGTAAACGTTATCATCCCTGCCTATGCCTAGTTTGCATATCTAACACTAGATTTTTTTTTAAAAAAACTCAGGGAGTTACTTAAAAATAGTTTTATTTATACATCCACTCAAATACTTTTCCTTATAAACTTTCTACAGGGTGTGTGTTCTTTAAGCAATTTTCACATTTGTTTAATATGTAATTCCAAAGAAAAAGTTTCCGTGATGGTTGTGTTCTGTGTACTGTGTGTGTTTAGAGCTCAACATACAACATAGCGCAGAAGGTCACATGCAGTCCATATGAGATTCCAACATGACATTTAGAGAGTTTTCAGATGTTGGCCACCCTTTGGAGGCCGAAGGCAGGGCATCTGTAGAAAGGAGTGACTGGAGGTTTGGGTTACTGCTCTCGGCGTCTGTCAGTTTTTCAGTGTTGTCCTCCCAATTAATATGGAATCTTGTGACCCTGGGATTAGATGCCAAAATATTCCTCTGGAGCTAGGAAACAGAGAGATGAATGTCTTAGAAGATGCAGACTTTCTTTTGTATCAGGTGATGTGCACAATATAAACCAGGAAAGAGAAAGGTCAAGGTTGAGAAAAATAATATAGCTGTTTAAAAAGGCAGACTATTCAAAACAGGTTTATGCTCTTTGATAAGATAGCAATCAACTGGTGCAAATGTGGGTAGCAGAGAAACAACCCCCTGTTTTTCTCTAAAAACAATGCCAACTGTTGTGTCATCTCCCCGCCCCCTTTCCCTTATGTTTTCACTGAAGGTTAAATTTGTGATTCAGATCTACAAAAATAAACAGGTTAACATTTTTCCCCAGTAGGAATTCACACTCCCTGGATAAGTTCAATTAATGATGAAAGAACTTTATGAACACAATGAGCAGTTAAGTGAGGATGTCACATGGTTCCCATTTGCGGGACCTCTTGCAAGTTTCCCCATTAACATTGCTTGTAGGAAGCTGGCAAAGAAGGCCACTAACGGCGATCATGAGACCTTGGGATCACAAGGCCTTGGAGTCATTGCAATGACCAGAATTTCAAGGACTGGTCTTAAGTACCATGTGTTGGATGGGACTATAAATTCAAACAATTGCTAAACTAGTGGTTGCTACGGGAGGATTACCTGTAGATATTACGTTGTATAATACCAAATAGTACATCCAATACACTCTTCCTTTGAATAAGGGTAACTTTAAGAGTTGGGAGATTTTTATTCTGCAAAGTGAAATACTAAATTTACAGCAAAGTCTAGGCAAAAGGACGAAATATGTATGACTGGCCTGCAGTGAAGAATTTAAAAAATCCTCTCAAAATGAAGCCCCTTTAAGCCTACCCAGAAATGATATGGCCAGGCTTAGAACCTGCTCTATTATCATGCTTTCTGCTATAAACTGTTAATAAGCAGCATCTGTCACTAGGCTAAAGCCATATTTACTCTACAAAGGAACATATGGATATTTATATACATTCCTAGACTAACTCAGGTTGATTTATGTTCTAGGGCTTGATGTTTAGCTCACATTTAACTTTAACCATCAGAACTTTGAGACATCATTAAACTTAAGGTCATTACATGAGGTCTACCAATACACTAAAGATGAAGTGATGAGATTTCTCTCAGCATTTATGCTCAAGTTTGTCATTTGTGAATAGAATTAAGATTTAAACTCCATTTGCCACAAATCCATCCTTGTTGGTTTAGGTACAAGTTCATACAGCAAAAAGAAAATGCTTTCTTCCACACACAGAATAAATACAGGGGAGGCCACATAGGTCTGCTTGCAGGAAACCTGAAAGTTGATTTGGGTTTCCCCTAAAACAAATCTGGAAGAGTTTTAAAGAGCAGGTAAGAAAAGATTGGTGCCGTAGCTGTGCAACAGCTTCATTCCCTTTATGTTTTCTTTCAATTACTCTGCACCAATGCACTTTCCCTGTTAAGGGCGCTTGTACTCTAAACCAACCAGGGTGGATTTGTGCCAAATGGATTTAGAATCTTAATTCCAATCCCTACCAGGACATCAAGCCCTCATTCACCTTTGACAGATGTACACCACCAGCCTGCCTTTTCCCTTCTGGCTGTGGGTCCAAGCCCAGAGTGCTGATACTCACTGAATGATGAATGCTTCAAATGCTCAGTGCCCAGAACAGTTTGTAAGTCTCTAGCTTGGAGGAACACTTCCTCAAGTAGTTCTTTTCCTTTTCACAATATAATGTAAGGAACAAGGGCCAAATGTTGGGGGAGGGGCTATCCTCACTGGTCTACCAACATTCTCCCAGCCCATCCTGGAGGTAGGAATGGCCCCAAAGGTACAAAATTCAACATTATCACTAATAGATAACTAAAAGCTGCTTAACCTTTACCTATTAGTTGCTTACTTTTAAGCATTGTTGATTAACTAATTCTCTTTTAGTTTTAAAAAACGGAAATTTGGATGGATTTACACAGTATATAATATCCTACCTTAGAAAAGTCTGGCTTTACTGGAGGATTTTCCCTCAATTCTGTTTCAGTATATTCATTGTTTACATAATACCCAACTCTGATAAATTCTTGGCCTCTGTAAGTGCAGGTGATTAAGACAACCGTTACACCTACAGCATCTGCATCAGGAATAAGTCCTGGATTAGGAGCATCTGCCTATAGTAAAAAATAAAAGAGAACAGAATTAATCAAGTTACATAACTTAGATTTCAAACACTATCATTATTTCATTTCCTGGGGTGAGACCAGTTAATTTTTAGAAGACTTAAGTGTATTACTAGCCTTCTTTTACCTTACACTTTTTTGAATACCACCACCAAGTATACATGTCACTAACCAGACCATTTAATTAAGAAGTTACCTACTTTAATCCCTTATCTCAAAAGGCAACTTCTAAAGATTAGATGAACTCCTCCAAATATACTTCATACACACATACATATACGCATACACACATATTTGAAGTAATACATCTCACAAATGTTTTCTAGACTTCAGACATACAACTAAAGTATATTATAAACAGGTTCCATAACAATTATATCATAATATTGTTTACAGTGTTAGTTTTAAATTTATAAAGTTTAACGGCTAGCTAATATAAACTGACGAATGTCATGTAAATTTTAGAAGATCATTTCCTCTTCACTTCACTCGAAGTATTTATCTTGAATGAACCTGATCACTTTATGTTGAAGTTTAAAAATATTCCTGACTCTTCCAATTCCCTCCCACTCAAAAAGAGATAAATACTATATAACATGCATTTTTAAATGGAAACTCATTCTCATTCACCTCTTTTATAAAAGTACATTTAAAAGAAGTTTCCTTTTGCTTCCGAAATATTTATTCAACAGCAAATACACCGCATTTTAAATTGCCTCCAATTTCTGCTAATTGATAGAAATGTACATTTACAGAGTTTTGAACAAAATCATACAGGAAAAAAATCTATTTTTATTGGCAAAACGGAGTAAAGGCAACATGAAGGATGATGGTGGAAGCATCTTGGGATTCATTTTTTAAAATATACCAGTTATGTATGCTTAACTGATTTTGCAATGTTTTTTAGTTATATATTAGGAAGATAACAAGTAATGTGATTTGTTCAACAAACAAGTTAAACCAAACCACTACAATATAAAATTAGATGCTCAAAGAACGTTTGCTAATTACTCCCCATCTTTGGTCTAGAGATAATAACCAATGATAACTAATAATATTGAAAAACTTCCTGTAAAAAAATAAGAGCCAATCAAAAATTTAGTCCAAAGTGGAATCAAGTAACTCAGGGACTTAATGCATTAAATAATTATTGTATTTAGTATTTCTGAAAATTGATTTCCAGTAATAGGAAGCTGCAGAAATCTACCAAGAAGCCTTCCTTATCTCTTTTAGCAACAAAGTAGTTCCTATTAAGAGCTGCCCCTCTTAATAGGATCTTGAGTAAAATTTTGTCCTGTCTGGCTCTAGCCATGGTGCTGGACAATTGTAGAAACCTAAGCGGCCCAGATTCATTTGTGATCCACTGATATCTTAGCTACTTTTGCAACTATCTCTTCTCCTGCCTTCATGTTCAATAAACAAAGTGGCACACTTAGAGTCAGAGCAAGGTAAAGCAAGTGGGAGGCTTAGCTTTGCCCACCATAGTTGTGAAAAAAATAACCCATTTTGAGAGATTTACCATTCTTCGACCTCTAGAGATCAAATAAAAGAGTTATCTTAACAGAATAGAAATATTTAACAGAATAAGAGTTGGAGTGAACCTTGGAGGTCTTCTAGTCCAACCTCCTACTCAAGCAGGATATCCTATACCAGGGGTCTGCCAGCTATGCTGGCTGGGGAATTCTGGAAGTTGAAGTCCGCCGGTCTTCAAAGAGCCAACTTTGCAGACCCCTGTCCTATACCATTTCAGACACATGATTATTCAATCTCTTCTTAAAAACCTCCAATATTGGTGCGCTCATAACTTCTGGAGACAAGTTGTTCCACTGTTTTAACTGTCAGGAAATTTCCTCCCCAGATTGATTCTCCTCCACTTATGGAGTCTTCTGTTCCTTAGCAATTACTTTTCCTTTGGGTCACTTATTATTCACAGGCATATATATGATTTAAATTAGATGTCAGGTAAAGATGGCTATCTAGCCTTGGCTGAAACTGTTTTAAATAAATGGCAGCTCTGAATTTCAGTTCCATTTAACTAATGAATTGGTGACATTTGATCATGAAAAAAATATTTCTATACTTTTCCCACGATATATGTGTAAACTCAGTAAAACGTAAGAAATATTCCTGCCTCCTATTTACCCCCAAACAATTTAGAGGAGCAACTATTGTGCTGCATTTAAGAACCGGCTTACCTGAAATACAAACATGTGTCTTCCTGCAGGAACAGGGCCTACTAAAACTGAATCTAAAACTTGATCGTATTCCTCACTTTCCGCTGAGCCCACATAAATGATTTTCCATTCCAAATCTACATTGGAAAAAAAGACTTTTCAATAAAACGTTCCAAATGTTATTAAAAGCCCCCTTCCTCCACCCCCAACAGTAGTAACAAAACCCCTTCCAGACCACCCATCTCTTTAAACTCTAAACTTGAAAACAAACATAAGAAATCCTATCCTTAAACTTAGCTTCGATCAAATCAAGCCCTTACAACCAAATTTTGACGTCAGTGGCACTTACTGAAAATTAGTGGGGTGGGGTGGGGTAATGGAACTTTCCGTTTCAATTTCCAATTACAGCACCGATTCTCCAACACCGTCCCTCCGTCCAAAACAAGGGGGCTCTTTGCCCGCCAATTAAGTCCCAGTTTGCAAGGCTTGAATTGCCTCGGTGGTTTTATTTCCCCACCGAGGGAAGCGAAACTTAAGCTCGCCTAACTCCCGACCTGCAAAAGGTCCGATAACCCAAGCGCTCTTCCGAAAGAGGAGCTTAACGGTGGCAAAGCAGAGCCACGGTTACTCCTGCCAGTACTTTCCACGCTTTGCAACCGCGAGTCCCTGGAGAGAACAGCAAACCGCCCTCGGGGGACCAGCATCCAAGCCCACCCAAAGCTAGGCCAACGCTGAGCCTCGGTGCCCCTTTAACCGGCTTGGCGGTCCTGCTCGGGCGGGCACGCGAGCAGGGCTCGCTTTAAAAAGCCCCCCCCCCCCCTCTCGCGTACTCGCCCGCCGACCACGACGGTGGCGGCGGCAACATGGCTGCTCGCAGCACCCGAGCAACTTCCCTGCAACTTGCGGCTTCCTTTTTCTTTATTCTTTTTCTTCCCCTCCCGGGCGCTCGCGCCTGATCCCCGGCTTGAGTGCGGGAAACCCGAGCGCCTCCGGCTCGCCTCTCCGGGGCAGCCCGCCCGGCGGAACGCTTCCCCCTCTGCCGAGGAAAGACGCTCCCGCCGCCGAGGCCTTTTGCAAAGTTTTAAGCCTGGGAGCCCGGAAAAAAAGGGGGCGGGTGGGGGAGCTCGGCGGGGACTCACCTTCGGAGAGGTCCTCTATGCACTCGAAGGTGATTTCGAACTGGAAGGGGTTGTAGAAAGGCGAAGGGTTGTCCAGCACCACGACGTTGTTCACCTGAACCTTTGCCATATTGGGCGGGGAAGGGGGAGAGGAAGCGCGGGGAAAGAGGACCCCGCGAACAATAGTCGGAGCGCGTCCCTCCTGCCGCCCGGGAAAGTGCAAGGGAGCTCGCCTTGCGCGGGAGGACGGACGCCGGCCAGGGATGGAGTTAGGAAACTTCGCCGCCGGCCCTCCCTTCTGCTCCCGCCGCCTTTGGCGGAGGCATCGGGTGGGCGCTCCCTCGTCTCGCTCTCTCTGTTGTGTTTTTTTTTTTTGCCTCCGACCCGAGAGCGCTCCGCGCTGTTTTGCAGCTTTTGCTACTCCACCAAACTCCAGCCCATTCTCCTCGGTTAACTGGCAGCGCGGGCCCGGATTGGCTACGGGCGGAGCCGTGACCCTCCTCCCGCTGCCGAGGTTTCCCTGAGAGAGCAAGAAGGGCTCCGTGGCTGGAGCGGGATGCCGAAGCTTCGCTGGCGCTCCACCTGCCGGGCTCGGCGCCGGCTTTCGCCGAGGAACTTCGCCCGCGGGACTTCGCTGGAGGGAAGGAGGCGTGAGCTGCAGGCCCGGCCCGGGGATTGCCTGCCGCCTCAAGACCCAGAATTCTTCCTTCCTCTGTGCCGCCTCTTTTATTTTGCCTGAAAAAGTGGCTCGGTTTTAATTGAGAGATTTGGTTGGTAGTTAGTAAAGCGGCGTTTTCCCATCCTAGTGCAGAGGATCTGATAGTGATGGATTGCAATAAAGAGAATACAAGGTAGTCCTCGACTTACAACAATTCACTTAGTGACCATTCAGAGGTTGTTTTTTTTAAAGTGACTTATGACCATTTTTCACATACACGGCCCTTGCAGCATTCCCCGTGGTCACGTGATTTACATTTCAATGCCTGGCCACTGACTCATTTATGACTGTTGCAGTGTTTTGGGGTCATGTGATCACCTTTTGAAACCTTCTGACAAGCAACGTCAATAGGGAAACCAGATTCACTTAACACCCATCTTACTAATTTAACAACTGGGGTGATTCACTTAACACAGTGGTGGGCAAACTCATTAGTCAACAGAGCCAAATATCAACAATACCACGATTGAAATTTCTTTTGAGAGCCGGAAGGTGTGGCCTGTTTTGTGGGAGTGGCTCAGCAGTCATGTGACGGGGTGGGCGTGGCCAACTTGGAAAATGTGAAACTCACTTAACAATGGTCTTGGTTAACAACCAAACTTTTAGGCTCAATTGTGGTCATAAATTCTTTCTTTCTTTTTCTTTCTCTCTTTCTCTCTTTCTCCATTTCTCTCTCTCTTTCTGTCTCTCTTTCTCTCTCTCTCTCTTTCCCTCTTTCTCTCTCTTTTTCTTTCTTTCCCTCTTTTTCTTTCTCTCTCTCCATTTCTCTCTCTTTCTTTCTGCCTCTCTTTCTCTCTCTCTTTCTCTCTCTCTCTTTCCCTCTTTCTCTTTCTCTCTCTTTCTCTTTCTTTCCCTCTTTCTCTCTCTCTCTCTTTCTTCATTTCTCTCTCTTTCTCCATTTCTCTCTTTCTCCCTCTCTTTCTTTCTCTCTCTCTCTTTCTTTCCCTCTTTCTCTCTCTCTCTTTCTCTCTCTCTCTTTCTCCATTTCTCTCTTTCTCCCTCTCTTTCTCTCTCTCTCTTTCTTTCCCTCTTTCTCTCTCTCTCTTTCTCTCTCTCTCTTTCTCCATTTCTCTCTTTCTCTCTCTTTCTTTCTTTCCTTCTTTCTCTTTCTCTCTTTCCCCCTTTCTCTCTCTCTCTTTCTCTTTCTTTCTCTATCTGCTTCATCTGCCCATCTCTGTCACTCTGTGTGTGTGTGTCTGTCTGTCTCGCATTCAAGCACTTAATCACTCATTCTGTGTCTCTATCTTTCTCTCCCTCCCTCCCTCTCTCTGTCTCTCTGTGTGTGTCTGTCACTCTCTGATTCCCCCCTCCCTCCTTGTCTCTCTCTGTGTCTGTGCCTCTCTCTGTCTGTCTGTCTGCCCTCCGTGGAGCCTCCTCAGCTCAGCCCGCCGCGGTTACTCACTCGCTTGCCTTAGCTGGGGCCGTCTGGCCGCCCGCTGCGTTCGCTGGCCGCTCAGGGTATTTCCAGGGCTCAGTGTGAGGTGGGGAAGGAACGGTGACCCTCTGGATGCCGGTTCCCTCCAATCGCCCTGGATGTAGCCTGGCTCGCCCGATAGCCCGCCCATTCCGTATGTGGTGGAGAAGGCCTTCTCACCCCTGGAAGTAGCCCGAGCAAACGAGCGGCCGGGCGGTCGGGCGAGCCAGGCTACATCCAGGGCGATTGCAGGAAATTCCCTTCCTGTGCCCGCGGAGACTCCACAGCGAACGAATGTAGCGGGAGAGAATTTTCTCCAATCCCCCTGGATGTAGCCTGGCTCGCCCGATAGCCCGCCCGTTCCGTTTGGGGTGGAGAAGGCCTTCTCACCCCTGGAAGTAGGCCGGGCGGCCGGGCGAGCCAGGCTACATCCAGGGGGATTGCAGGAAATTCCCTTCCCGTGCCCGCGGAGACTCCGCAGCGAACGAGTGTAGCGGGAGAGAATTTCCTCCAATCCCCCTGGATGTAGCCTGGCTCGCCCGATAGCCCGCCCGTTCCGTTTGGGGTGGGGAAGGCCTTCTCACCCCTGGAAGTAGCCTGAGTGAATGAGCGGCCGGGCGGCCGGGCGAGCCAGGCTACATCCAGGGGGATTGCAGGAAATTCCCTTCCCGTGCCCGCGGAGACTCCGCAGCGAACGAGTGTGGCGGGAGAGAATTTCCTCCAATCGCCCTGGATGTAGCCTGGCTCGTCCGATAGCCCACCCGTTCCATGTGGGGTGGGGAAGGCCTTCTCACCCCTGGAAGTAGCCCGAGCGAACGAGCGGCCGGGCGAGCCAGGCTACGTCCAGGGTGATTGCAGGAAATTCCCTCCCCCTGCTCGCGGAGACTCCGCACCCCCTGGAAGTAGATGAGTGGCGGCATGCCGGGCTGGGGAGGTTCCGCGGGGATCGGTGGCCGGTAGGGAGGGTTTCTCCGGTGGGTCCCAGGACTCCCACCGTCGGCGCCGGTGGAGGAAGAGCCACACGTGAGGGGCCAAAGAGCCGCATGCGGCTCGCGAGCCGCGGTTTGCCGACCACTGACTTAACATATTTGCAAAAGTTGTAAAATGCAGCAAAAGTCACTTAACAAATCTTTCACTTAACAGCATAAATTTTGGGCTCAATTGCAAATTGTAAGTTGAGGACTATCTGTGTGTGGGTGTGGTTGTGTGTTTGGGATTAGACTTCAGCCTCTGATAGATGCATTGCATTTTTAAAGGCTTCAATTCATCTTTAATTCTGCTTCTGGATCAATGGAGCTCCATATGTTTGTGATATAACCAAGAATGCATTTTTGCAGCTTATAATGTTTTCCTAGCTGTAGCCTTCCTTTCATAGCCCTATGCAAGTGATTGATGGCTTGGTCATGTTTCAAATTGTTGCAGTAAGCTTCATTGTTATGTTGCCTTTCAGAAACATCCAGAAATTGTAACTATTTCAGAATTGTAGTGTTCTGTCATTGATGGGTCCTAGCCATTGAATTTCATCAGGACTGTGTGGATCAAAAGCCACTCTGATTCATACATTTCTGGAGAAACTCTTTATGCTGTGGCTTGTGGCTTTAAATTTTCTGGTAGTATTGTTCCATTGTTAGGAATGAATCTTGGTCATACTAGTGTGGCTGAGTTTGAGCTTCCTTTTGCCCCAAAGTAAATCTATGACTCAGTAGCTAAGATGCTGAGTTTGTCAATCAGAAATGTTGGCAGTTTGGCGGTTAAAATCCCTAGTGCCTCGTAACGGAGTGAGCTCCTGTTGTTTGCCCGAGCTTCTGCCTACCTAGCAGTTTGAAAGTACATAAAAATGCAAGTAGAAAAATTGGGACCACTTTGGTGGGAAGGTAACTGTGTTCCGTGCACCTTTGGCATTTAGTCATGCCAGCCACATGACCACGGAGACGTTTTCAGACAGCGCTGGCTCTTCGGCTTTGAAATGGAGATAAGCACCACCCACTAGAGTCAGGAACTACTAGCACATATGTGCGAGGAGAACCTTTACCTTAAATCTATAAGTATGTATTTAAGCATAAGTAAAGTTGCAGCACATTAATATTGTCAGTGTTTTAGCCTTTTCCAGCTTGTGTACACACCAGCTACAATATATGGACTTTAATTCCCAAAATTCTCAGCAAATGGCCATGCTGGCTTTCAGATTCTAGAAGATGAAGTCTGCAGATCTGGAGGAATACTGAAGTGGGGAATAGTGTTCTTCAGTGCAATACAGTATTGGAAATAAAATACAATTTTACCTCTGTAGTAAAACAAATAAAACAGCACTAAAATTGTACTTTTAAATTAGCACACTGAAAAACAAATTGCTAGAGCAGTGTGAATATGAAAATATATTTTTTCTGGTCTAGTTAAAATCAATTGTTAATCCCCTTTAAGAAATGAAAGTGTCTTATTTTTCATGTGATGAACTGTAAAAGTAGTAATAGTTTGCACGCGATGAACTATCAGTGATATATTTAAAAAGTAGGGTCTTCTAATACCAGTAGGGTGGCTTCATGTGTGAAATGGTAAATGTACAAAGTAAATACTGTAATTTTGCTTTAATTTGTCTCATGTGTATATTTCAAGCAAATTCCGCACATTTTTTTTAAAAAAATGCATATATGATTAGCATTATTATAGTCTTTTTAGTTATAATCTGCTTAAAATGCAGAATTTTCATGAGGACAGAGTGGGATAGATCCTTGGTTAACAATACAGATGCCAACACACTCAAATTTGTGTTTGCCTAGAATTAGTAAAGCTTTTTTTACTTACCTTGGTAAGGCCACACTTATTTATTTATTTTTATTTTATTATATTTATATCCCGCCCTTCTCCACAGAGGACCCAGGGCAGCGCACAGGAATTTAAAAACATACAAAAAATAAATACATAATTTAAAATATATTAAACTATTCTAATCCTATGCTAAAACCAAATTTTAAAATACCCAATTTAAAACTCTCTAAAATAGTCCCCATGGGAGGTTAGGCTAGGCCAGCTTGTTGGAAAAGATATGTCTTTCGACATTGGCGGAAGAGGCGGAGGTCAGTGATGGTGCGTAATTCAGGGGGTAGGTCGTTCCAAAGGGCAGGGCCCTCCACAGAGAAGGCTCTTCCCCTGGGTGTCGCCAGTCGGCATTGTCCGGCCGACGGCACCCTGAGAAGACCCTCTCTGTGGGAGCGGATCGGCCGAAGGGATGTATGGGGCAGAAGGCGGTCTCGCATATAACTAGGCCCCGAGCCATGGAGCGCTTTAAAGATGGTTGTCAGAACCTTGAAGCGCACTCGAAAGGCCACAGGAAGCCAGTGCAGCTCGCGCAGGATTGGTGTTATGTGGGAGCATCTAGTGGCTCCTGTAATCACCCGCGCGGCTGCATTCTGGACTAACTGCAGCTTTCGAGTGCACCTCAAGGGAAGCCCCATGTAGAGAGCATTACTACAGTAGTCGAGTCGGGACGTCACGAGAGCTTGAGTGACTGTGCGAAGGGCAGCCCGGTCCAGTAAGGGGCGCAATTGGCGCATCAGGCGTACCTGATGAAACGCCCCCCTGGCAACGGCCGCCACATGGTCCTCCATGGACAGCCGGGAATCCAGGAGGATACCCAAATTGCGCGCCCTCTCCACGGGGGCCAGTGTTTCGCCCCCAATGGCCAGAGTTGGTGTAATCTGGCTAAACCGGGATGCCAGAAACCACAGCCACTCAGTCTTGGCAGGGTTGAGCTTGAGTTTGTTACCACCCATCCAGATCCGTACGGCCTCCAAACACCGGGACAGCACTTCGGCGTCATCATTGGGGTGGTCTGGGGTGGATATGTACAGCTGAGTGTCGTCAGTGTACAGATGGTACTCCACCCCAAAACCACGGATGATCTCGCCCAGCGGCTTCATATATGTGTTAAACAGGAGGGGCGAGAGGACCGACCCCTGAGGAACCCCACATAAGAGGGGTCTCGAGGTCGACCTCTGCCCTCCTGTCAACACATATTGCGACCGACCAGAGAGGTAGGACGAGAACCACCACAAAACGGTGCCTCCCAGCCCCAACCTCCCCAGTCGGTGCAATAGGATACCATGGATACTTGGAATACTGCATACAGTTTTGGTCGCCACGATGTAGAAAAAACGTGGAGACTCTGAAAAGAGTGCAGGGAAGAGCAACCAAGATGATTAGGGGACTGGAGGCTAAAACATATGAGGAACGGTTGTAGGAACTGGGTATGTCTAGTTTAATGAAAAGAAGGACTAGGGGAGACATGATAGCAGTCTTCCGATATCTCAAGGGTTTCCACAAAGAAGAGGAAGTCAAACTATTCTCCAAAGCACCTGAGGGCAGAACAAGAAGCAATGGGTGGAAACTAATCAAGGAGAGAAGCAACTTAGAACTGAGGAGAAATTTCCTGACAGTTAGAACAATTAACCAGTGGAACAGAAGTTGCCTCCAGAAGTTGTGAATGCCCCAACTCTGGAAGTCTTTAAGAAGATGTTGGATAGCCATTTGTCTGTATAGGGCCATGATGGCGAACCTATGGCACGGGTGCCACAGGTGGCATGCGGAGGCAGTTGTTAGGGCACGCAAGGCATTGCCCTGTCAGCTCTAGCACACATGTCCAGCTGACTTCGGCCCTCTTTTGAGGCCATTTTTCACCCTCCTTAGGCTTTCCTGAAGGCTCCTGAGGGCTGGAAGATACTGAAAGCTCCGGAGGGCGAAAAATGCCCCTACGAACAAACAAGAGGGGGAGAGCACGGACATGTGTGGTACGCCCATGCACGACCCCCCCTGCGCTCCCCCCACTTTTGGCACACGAGCCAAAAAAGGTTCACCATCACTGGTATAGGGTTTCCTGCCTAGGCAGGGGGTTGGACTAGAAGACCTCCAAGGTCCCTTCCAACTCTGCTATTGTATTGTATAGTTTTATGTTCTTATGGTTTAAGCATGGGCTTTGGAAAGTCATACTAAGATGACATTCGGAGCAAGAATACTCCGCTTTCAAAGGTGCTTTTTCAGAGGCAACTGGACTTTCTTGTTTTTCTTTGAAGACATTTTACTTCTCATCCAAGAAGCTTCTTTTTTTTAAATAATTTTATTTGTAGTTTTTTCTTTAACATCCATAAGTGCTTAGTGAACAGTGTATTGTCAGGGTCAATATTCTTTATATGCAATACTAATAATAGTGACACTATTTAGATATATATATTCATAATCTTTAAACTTCCAGCTTTTGTGTATACATTGCAATTGTAATACATTCTACTATATATCAGTATACATAATACTATTTACCCAATTTCTAGTTTCTACCTCTTTTTTTCTAACTTAATAAAATAGCCACCATATTAAGAAGTATTCTATATCTATCCATCATTACTTGCCCTTTTTAAAATTTCAACTCTTATTGACTTTTTGGTAAATCTTATATGTTTCTCCCTTGGGATTTTGTATCTCCTTAGATCACGCTTATTTAATCTTAAGTATTTCCTCTGCCTCAATACCTATCTCTTGCTGTTGGAACTCTGGAACACCCATCTGTAGTTTTTTCATCACTTTTGAAAGATCTTTCTCTTTATTCTCTTCTATATTTTGAACTTTTACAGAGTAATCTATCTGTTCCGTTATAAGACTTATTACTATCTCTTCCATATCTTTATCTGCTTGTCTCATTTTTTTAATTTATCTCCTCTATTCTTTCCTCAGCTCCTTCTTATTTCTCCTCTATTTTCTGAATTTTTTGTTCATCTTTTGTTGTCATTTGTTGGGGGTTTTCTATTGTCGCATCTGTCTCCTGCATCAGTTCCATCAGCTCCCTATGATTCCTTGTCATATCTTCCTATTATATTTCTTGCAGACAGCTGGTCATTTACATTCTTTTAGAGAGTCATTGAGGCCACCTGGAGGTTTATCTGTGTCATCAGAGTCACCTGAATAGTGCAAATGCATGTGGAGCCTTCTTGGAACTGTTGAAATGGCTGTTGTAGACCAGATATAGATGATGTGATATCCCCCCTCCCTCTGTTGAGAGAGGGCTGTTCAATTTTGACATATATGGCCTCTTTTGAACAGCCTTTTCTCAACAGAAGGGAAGGAATACTCAGGTGACCCTGACCACACAGATAAACCTCCAGGTGGCCTCAATGACTGTCTAAAAATGCAAATGACTAGCGGTCTGCAAGGGGTATAATTCTCTCCATTCCCCACCATCCAGCCACAGCTGAAGACGCTTTTTGGATGAGAAGTGAAATTTCAAAAAAAAAAAAAAACCATAAGAAAGTCCAGTTGCCCCTTGAAAAAGGGGCATGACCTGGATGGCAGAATCTCCACAGACAATCTGCTTTCAAGTGCATTTTTAAAACAGCTGCTTGTAGTCTTACCAGGCTTTTACAGGGAAGATTGTGTTCTCCAGGTTTGACTGTAACTGCTGTGAAAGACTCTGGAGAATGGAATTTGGAGGCTGGTGCCCTGGTCCTGGCCGATGGAGGCCTCTGCTGCATAGATGAGTTTAACAGCATCAAGGAACATGACAGAACAAGCATCCATGAGGCCATGGAGCAGCAAACCATCAGTGTTGCCAAGGCTGGGTAAGTATGTTTAAAATGTTAATACTGCAGTTGTACTTTTTTTTTAACTTATTGATCCTTGTGCTAATGTTGTAGGATTGCCTGTGTGGTGAAATGGTTTAAGGCAGTGGTTCCCAACATGGGGCCCATGCCCCACAGGGGGACAATATGATTTTTAATGGGGGCAATTCAAACATGAGCTATTAACTGAATTTTTGAAAGCCCGCTAATTGTTCTTATATATTTGTGATGAAACAGCTGTGTTTCATTTACCGATTGTTGCCTTTGTTAAAGTGCATTTCCTAGGGCTTGGTCTGAAAAGGATAACCCAGCTGCGGGGAGGAGAGAGCAATTGCCAGCCAATCAGATGTGCTCCCACTAAGGATCATGGGACTGGCAGAGTCTCTCTCTCTCTTTCCTGTGGGCTTTGCTGCTGGGTGGTTGCAGGGAGAGCTGCTTTGTGGGGAGACAGAGTGGATGACTGCTGGGGGAAGCCCAACAGTGAGAATACAGAACCAGGGCCCAAGTTTAAATAAGAAATTGTTAGATGTACAATTATTTTTAGTCTCTGTTTTCCCAGGCCTTGTTTTACAAGATTTTCCTCTCAGAGCAATCTGGGGCTGGGGCACCCATGCATAGGCCTTGCCAGGCCTGCGTGATTCATCTCTACCTACTGAACTACCAAAGCATTTTCCCACTAAGCTGCAGGTTCAAACCCAGTGGGTATGTAGGGGGGAGGGGGTGTCATAGAATCTTACTGTCTTTTGTTCTTTTATTTTTCTCTTTCATGGATGCCATGTTCTTTGGAACCTTGTTTAAACCAAGCTAATGGACTTTTAGGTTTCCTCGGCGTGAGTAGGAGTTCACTTTTTGAATAGTAAGAATTATATGTCACGGGGGGGGGGGGGGAATCAGGATTTTAAGAGATGTTTAAGTGGGGCATGGCCCAAAAAGGTTGGGAACCACTGGTTTAAGAGTACAAAATAACCCTGAAAGATCCAGACTCCGCTCCCCATTTCATTATGAAGCTTATGGGATAAGCCAGCTTCAGTCCATATCTGCCCATCCATCTCACCAGCCTCACAGAGAATAAAATAGGAACAGAGTGGAAGAAGAAACATGCCTTGGAGGAATGGTGGACTAAATGAAGCAAACAAAATATTAAAAAGTTATGATATTTGTCAGAGATAAAACAATTTAACTTCATTTTTTTTAAAAAAACTATGTTCTATAAGGATATTATAAATCACGTCCCATCTAGATGGGTTGTATATGGATATTATAGATTGCAACCCAGGCCACTCAAAAATAACAATTACAGTGTGTACTCTGCAGCTCCAAAGCTCTTTTACAGCCCCTTTTACTGCATTTTAACATCCTTCCAACATTTTATTTATTTATTTATTTATTTGTTTATTTATTTTATTCAATTTATATCCCGCCCTTCTCCAAAAAGGACCCAGGGCGGCGCACAGGAATTTAAAACAATATACAAAATAATACAAAACATATAATTTAAAATCTATTAAATAACGAAACCTGTGCTAAAACCAATTAAAATCCCCCAATTAAAACTATCTAAAATTAGTCGCAGCAGAGGCTATGCAAGGCCGGCTTGATGGAATAAGTGTGTTTTTAAACACTGGCGGAAGAGGCGGAGGTCGGTGATGGTGCGGAGTTCAGGGGGTAGGTCGTTCCACAGGGTAGGGCCCGCCACAGAAAAGGCCCTTCCCCTGGGTGTCGCCAGCCGGCATTGTCCGGCCGACGGCACCCTGAGAAGGCCCTCTCTGTGGGAGCGTATCGGTCTAAGGGATGTATGGGGCAGAAGACGATCTCGCATATAACTACAATTTTTCAAAATTGTCAGGTGAAGAAGCAGCAGCAGCTTTTGATTAGCTATTAGCTCTCTTTTTTTTTCCCGTCTCCTGTTTGAGATTACCACAATGAGTTGTTAAAATTTGCAGCAAAGCTTTCTGGATGTGTATAAAATGCTGGATGCATGAGAAAATAATGCACTTTGGTTTTATGTTTACGTCACCCTTGTACCAATGTAAGTCTGATCATAAACACGGACTTGAAATAACCATTATTGGATACTATTTTCAGCAAAAGTGAAAATCCATTTTTAGTCAGGAGCGCAATGAAACTTGTTTGGTGCTGCCGATGGAATTTTAGAACCTTTTTTCCATTCCAAGTATGTGTTCCGGAGTTCCAACTTTTCCCTTCCATATTTAGCAATCCTTATGGCATTATGCAAAGGGGTCAACTCTCATTTCCTTTTGAATCTGTTGATACTGGCTTCAAGTCAAAATACTTTTCCCATGTTGCGTACTGTTACAAATATGAAAGCTAAGATGATTGGTGCTGTATTTGTTCCCATTCAATATGTGAGGTAAGGTCTAAGATGGCACCAACTAGAAATAGATCAAACCTAACTCAGATTTAGAACAGCTGCCTGGCTCCCTACAACAAGGGTTATGCTATGACTACTAGGAGAAAAAATATCCTTCTGGTTCTTTGAAAACAAATCTGGGGTCAAGGTCAAACAAATTAAAGAAGGCAAAAGCGTATTGTATTCAAGAGCTGCCATAGGAATTCTTACTACAAGTCAGACTGTTTGTATGATGATTCTTTGAGAATATGCACAATAATTTAAGACGTGTATGTATTTATAATAGGGATGCGGTAGCTCAGTGGCTAAGATGCTGAGTTTATGGATTAGAAAGGTCAACAGTTTGGCAGTTCGAGTCCCTAGCGCCGCGTAATGGCGTGAGCTCCTGTTACTTGTCCCAGCTTCTCCCAACCTAGCAGTTCAAAAGCACATAAAAAAGCAAGTAGAAAAATAGGAGCCACCTTTGGTGGGAAGGTAACAGTGTTCCATGTGCCTTCAGCGTTTAGTCATGCCAGCCACATGACCACGGAGATGTCTTTCGACAGCACTGGCTAAAGTTGGGAACGACTAGCACATATGTGCGAGGGGAACCTTTGCCTTATGTGTTTACAGTGCATCAAATAAGCATACAGTAGCTGTAAGTGGCAGTGGTGAGTTGCAGGCGGTACACCCCGGTACGGGGGTACCAGAGCCTGCCTGGAGCACCAGATACCATTCCGTTACGGTGCTCCGGAGGGCCCACTCGCCCACCCTCGCTCCTTACCTGTACTTTAAGCTTTTGGTGTTTCTGCACACATGCATGGTGTATACAGCAAATGCACAATGCTCCGCCGAGCAGCTGGAGCATTGCGGAGGCTTGAGGAAGTGTCACAGGTAGATATAATGCATGTGCATACATGTGTGTGTGCACTTTGCGCGCCCATGTGGGTGAGAGTCTCCTAGGGAGGATTCCTTGGCCAGGGAATATCTGTGTAGATTGAAGCAAAGCAAGATAAGAATTCAATTAATTGTGATTGGGACCTGACAAAATGTAAAGTTTTCTAATTCAGTATTAGTTTTGCAAATAATTCATTCTTGTTCTTGCTGAAGAAACTGTTTTATTAATCAAATAATAAATTATTTGGCAAGCCAGCACCATTTTGAAATGTGTAGTGTTGTTGCTTCTAGTCAAAATAGGATTGTTGTCGTCCATCACCTATATGTTTGGCTTGCCATACCTATGCAAATTGTTCTTTGTTATAATCCACAAGCCTTTTCCAGGGATTTTTACTATCATCCAGATTCTTCGGTTCACATGAAATAAATGGAAATCTTTGGGATCCCTTAATGAAGATTTAGAATGAAAGATGTTCTACCAGTAACATATTAAAAAAATAATTTCTAAGAGAGTTCAGTTCTATTTAATACTAATGCCACCCTCTTTTTCCTTCAGTTTAGTGTGCAAACTAAATACAAGGACCACAATTTTGGCAGCAACCAATCCAAAGGGCCAATATGACACTAATGAATCCATCTCTGTCAACATAGCCCTTGGAAGCCCTCTTCTTAGCAGGTTTGATCTTGTCTTGGTATTGTTGGATACAAAAAATGAAGAATGGGATCACATAATTTCATCCTTCATACTGGAAAATAAAGGTAACCTTTTTATATTACTTTTTATGGAATTATGTGAATCAGTTTGTCACTGATCATAATAAAGTTTTATGCACAAATAAAGGTTTCCCTTTCCCTATGTGAATTCACTTTTTATAAAATTACTATTGTGAATTTATTTAAAAATTCATATTATGCAAAAAGAAAAAAAATCAATGTTATGTTATTTGTGCCAGCAACTGGAAATATGCAAGACTTCTCACTAAAATTGCTTGAACAGTTCCCTGTCAAAACCTCTTTCTACTTCACTCGCACATTTACTGTCATGTTGTGCAGTTGTTTTAGTTGTGCATCCTGGCTTCCACTTATTTTCATATCGGTCTTGTATTATTACTCAGTGCTCAAAGTGGCTATCAGCATTTTCCCCAATCCCCTTACACAAAATGAAAAGAAAGACGTCTCCAACTCCAAACCTTGGGCTTATTATGTCACACCAAGCTGATGAGGGATCATCAATGGATCATCATCATGTCAAGTTTTTAATCAGTTTGATGCCATTGTGTGCAACAGACCAAAGAATGCTATTTTTTTCATTTTCTGTTTGATATTATCATACTGTAAGGTATTTTCCATAAACTAGTGATCTCTATATGAGATATAGATATATGTTTAGTATTTAGTGTTTTACTATTTTGAAACATTACCTTGTTTTCTCTCCTTTTTTTTATTCTGGTTGGGGTGTTGAAATAAAAAAGCAGTTTTTACTTTTCATTATTTCTTTACCATTTTAGTTTTGTATTGTCACATTCGGTTTATTTTTTTTGTATTCTCACTTTAAAATATAATGAAATAGATATGATAATAATAACTAGCAACAATGGAAGAAATGCCATTTGCTTGCAAAAAAGAACCTGTAGGACTACAAAATGGACAAGTAATAGGAAATAAAAAAGCTAAAATACTCTGAGACATTAGAATTAAAATAGACAAGCACCTGCCACATAACACCCCACCCTTAACTATTGTTGATAAGAAAGACAAAAAAAAGTTTGGATGGTGGACGTCCCATATCTAGAGACAACAGAAGAGAAGAGAAAGAGGGGATCACAAAATACAAAGACCTGAAAATTGAAGAATGACTGGAAAAGAACACAAAGATAGCACAAATAGTAATAGGCACCTTGGGTACAATCCAAAAACATCTGGAATACCACCATCAGCAATGACAAAAAATCCCCATCGGTCAATTGCAAAAGACTGTTTTACTTGGAACTGCTTACATCCATGATGATACTTTTAACAGTATTATATAATATCTCCCTATCTTATGTCCTTGGGAAGAACTCAGTAAGTAGATACAAATGCCAAATCCAGTCTAAATATTTGGCTGACTGTGTGCCCAATAATAATATAAATAGCATGTGACCATTGCAAAGTGGATTACAGTAGCCAAGGCGGCTTGTTATGCTAAGCAATTTTTTTTTTCAAATTTTCAAATAATAGGGTTTTGACACTCTGGAATGTGAATCCTGAATTGTTATTCATAAGTTACAGATAGGACTTAGTGATAGGATGAACCCAGCCAATGCAGCTCATACAGTGAACCACAAATAAGTAAGTGGAGGCGTAGCAAAGGGTCAGAGTTCAACCAGTGAGATAAAGTTAACCACCCAAGCATATTACATTGAAGAGAGGAATTCAAGTTTATCAAATAGAATTATTGTACACTGATTAGGTTTTGGATTGCTCAGAAAACCACTAAAACTAAGCCTAGAACACTTTTCCCCCCCAACGCGATCATGCATATAGTGTTGTTGTTGCTTTATTATTTAATTCTTTTTTCAGGCTGCCCAAGCACATCTGAAAACCTTTGGTCTATGGAAAAAATGAAAACTTACTTCTGCCTTATCAAGAATCTCCAGCCAATACTGACCGATGAAAGCCACCTGATCCTTGTCCGCTACTATCAAATGCAGCGGCAGAGCGACTGCCGTAACGCAGCCCGAACCACCATCCGCTTATTAGAGAGCTTGATCCGGCTCGCTGAAGGTGAAACCTCTTCCTTCCCCACTTCCTTTTCCAATAGCTGCATTACACAGAATTGATTAACAAGCACACATTAAAGAAATGTTGCTGTCAATATTTTACCCAGTTCGATAGATTTGACTTCTAAAGTCAAATGCTATTGTCTACCGCCAGAGGCCACCAAAATAGCAAAATTCTTTGTTTTGATGTTGTGTTTCATGGGCCAAGATGTCACAAGATTCTTGCCCTATATATAAATAGCTTATCAATGTAAAGTTTCTTCATGCATGCATAATACGATCCAGGCAGAAATCTCCAGTACATAAGAACATAAGAACATAAGAATAGCCTTGCTGGAACAGGCCACAACCCATCCAGTCCAGCATTCTGTCTCACACAGTGGCTCACCATTTGCTTCAGGGTCTTCCCAAGCAGATGTCTTCACCTGCTTATGATTCCCTGCAAATGGCATTGAGAAATATCCTGCCTATCTCTCCAACCCGGAGGGTGTCCTTAGGCATCCATAATGATAGCCATTGATACCCTTGTTCTCCATGAACTCGTCTAATCCTTTCTTAAAGGTGTCGAGGCTGACAGCTGTCACCACTTCTTCTGGCAGGGAGTTCCATAGACCAGTGATCCTCTGGGTGAAAAAGTACTTCCTCTTATTTGTTTGAGGTCTAGTTATCAAAAGTTTTATGGAGTGCCCCCTAGTTCTAGTGTTGTGCGATAGGGAAAACAGTTTTTCCTTTTCTATTTTGTAAGTAGTGTACTCGTGTGTGAGCTGAAACACAGAAAAAGGAGATATTACACTTTGTATTTTTTTTATTATGTTTTATTTATTTATTTATTTATTTATTAAATTTATACCCCGCCCTTCTCCAAACGGACCCAGGGCGGCGCACAGGAATATTAAAAATACATACAAAACCGTATAAAATTTTAAAAAACTTATTCAATAAAATCCTGTGCTAAAACCAAATTAAAATCCCCAAATTTAAAACTATCTAAAAGTCAGTAATGGAGGTTACGCTAGGCCGGCTAGATGGAACAAATATGTCTTTAGACACTTGCGGAAGAGGCGGAGGTCGGAGATGGTGCGAAGTTCAGGGGGTAAGTCGTTCCAAAGGGCTGGGCCCGCCACAGAGAAGGCTCTTCCCCTGGGTGTCACCAGTCGGCACTGTCCAGCCGACGGCACCCTGAGGAGGCCCTCTCTGTGGGAGCGTATCGGTCTGAGGGATGTATGGGGCAGGAGGCGGTCTTGTACTTTGTACTTTGTTTATCACAGAAGCACACTATGAGCAGCTATATGTGTGTGTCTGTAAGATTTTCTTATTAAAAGATGATTTTACACAAGATTAAAAACTACAGGAACAGAAAAAGAGAAACAGAAAAAAGATATATTAGTAAAATAAAAGAAAACGTGAAGGACAAGGAAAGGGAAGGAAAAAGGAAACTGAGCAGCATTGAAAGACATCTGGTGACATGTATTCAATGACCTTACATAAATCTTCTGCTGTTTCTAGAATGGGTTACCATACAGCAATTTGGAACGGAATAGGGTTACATGCGTTTCCCCAGAATTTAACTGAGGGATTCTCTCCATCAATCCTCAATTGTTATCAGTGACAAAATAGCTGTTTTGTTTTGTACTGGGTATGTGCTCCTATATACTCTGAAATAATCCTAGCTTAAAAATTGTGGTTGATTTTTTTTACCTGGAAGTTGTAAGCAATTAGGAATATTAATAATTTTTGACTTGCTTAAGTTTATAAAATAAAAAATAACAGTTAGAAGGGACCTGGGAGGTCTTCTAGTCTTAACCCCCTTCTCAAGCTGGAGACCCTATACCATACTGAACAAATGACTGTCCAATCTTTTAAAAACTTCCAGTGAGTTTGGAAACCCCAGTGAGCTGAGGCAAGCTGTTCCACTGGTTAATTGTTTTCACTGACAGGAAAATTGTCCTTAATTCTAGATTGCATCGCTCTTTGTTAAGCTTCCAAGATCCGTTTCTCCTTGTCTTGGTTGGTGGGTGGTTCTCATTGGAAAATATGAAAGGAAAGAATGTTATGTAGACCATATGAAGCTCCTGATCAAAAGACAGGATATAGAAATAGCATTTAGACTTATATACCACTTCATAGTGCTTTACAGCCCCCTCTAAGCAGATTAAATCTTATTGCCCCCAACAATCTGGGTCCTCATTTTACCAATCTCAGAAGGATGGAAGGCTGAGTAAACCTTGAGCTGGTGAAAATTGAACTGTTGGCAGTGAGCTGAATTAGCCTGCAATAACTGCATTCTATCCACTGTGCCACCACAGCTTTTTTTTCATCTAGTATGAACTCAGATGTTTTGAGGTATAAGTATTAAAAGGTGTGTATGTGAAATAGAGATGCTTCTAATAAGTACGAAGATGATTCTAATAGGTAGAGAAATAAAGTGACAGACCTGTATTCGATATGTATGTGTATTTATGTTATACTCCATGTTAAAATCTTACAAGCAAAAAGGAAAATAACAAAAATTTAAAAAAATAAAACAGGATAACACAACAATTCCAGAGGAGAACAAGATTATAACTACCTCAGTAAATTGACCTTTCATTGATCACTTAACTCTAAAAAGCAGCTGAAACAGCTGTGCAGTATTGAATACCTGTGACTAAATTAAGCTAGTAAATACATTCCAGGTATATTAGATTAGATAAAATAGGATAGAGGTATACTATATATAGGTATTGAGTATTCTTAATAAAACTTAGGTGCATGTGCATTTAATTTATTCAATGTAACCATTTACTCATCACCTTTTATAGATTTTCTTTAAAACCTGTTTTTCAGCACATGCTCGATTGATGTTCAGGGAAATTGTAACTGTGGAAGATGCAGTAACTGTGGTTTCAGTGATGGAATCCTCCATGCAGGTAAGTTTGCAGATATGCTATAAATAACAGAGACAATTGTCTATAATATAAGGGACCACAAATTGTAGGCACTTTTTTAAAAAAAATAGACATGTTCCCCAATTTTTTTTTTTTTTAAAGCATTTCTCCACTTTCCAGATCTTGTCACTTTGCATAAAAGTCCATTCCTGTCCATAGTCAATTATGGAAATTGGAATGTGTCTCATCAATGTACCTCACAAATAATTTTTTCTGCATATGCAATATTGTTCTGTTTTAAATGACTTTTTGAGACATTACTGTGTGATATTTATATAATATGAATACTATTTGTGGCGAGCCCAAAGAAATGACCTTGGGAAAACAAGGTAGAATTGAAGGCATATTTAAGCCCAGGATACAGAGAAAAGCGTGAGCCATTAAGTCTCATTCCTCCCAAATTCATTAGAATCTGACCTTCACGTTTTTGTTTCTATAGCCTACTTTAACATAATTTCAGCTAGAATTGGGGAGCCTGCTTCCTGACATGCTCTACCTCAAAGGGATCACATGTTTACCAAGTTTTTATTATGTTTAATTTAATAGAATAACAGAGTTGGTAGAGACCTTGGAGGACTTCTAGTCCAACCCCCTGCTCAGACAGGAAACACTATACCATTTCAGACAAATGTTTATTTTAAGAAGTTTCACAGAAGACAGTTTTTGCATCACAATTCTTGTCTTATTTAAGGGAGGTGCGCTTCTTGGTGGTGCCAATGCACTCCACACTTCATTTCCTGAAAATCCGATGGAACAGTATAGAATGCAGTGTGAACTAATCTTGAAGAAGCTGGAATTGGAACACCTTCTGCAGGAGGAATTAAGAAGGCTGGACAGGTGCAAAATATTTATATTTGGGAGGAAAAGCATCATCTTTAGATCAGATTACACATCAGCTGCTATGACAATGTGTGATGTGATTAATATAAATATTGTCTTGTTAGCCATGGTCTTGAAGGCATGTAGATAAAAAACAATATAAGAGAATCATTCTGTTATTTATTTATTTATTTATATTTAATACCAATATTAATACCTAGTATTGCAGTCCTAAACACATGACAGAAAAAACTCCATTTATTCCTGAGTAAATAAACACAATTTTTTTCTGCAAAGAATGATTTGCTTGAATATTATTCACAGGTAGTCATCAACCTATTACCAGTTGCTTAACAGCTGTTTGAAGTTACAATGGATTTCCCTACAGCTACTTATGACCCATATTTAAAGTTACAATGGCCACACTCTGACCCACAGATTCACATGATTGCATTTTGGGCACTTGGCAACCAGGTTATTTTTATGGCTGTTTTCAGTATTCTGCAGTCATGTATCCTGTACCCCTGACCCGCGCCCCGATGGAGGACCTCGTGGCCGCATGGAATACTGCGACCACGGGAGCCTTGGATCGGGTCGCGCCCTTGCGGCCTCTCTTGCGGCGGCGAGCCACCCTGGCTCCTTGGTTTACCGAGGAGCTGAGGGGGATGAAACGCCACAAGAGATGCCTAGAGAGAAGATGGAGGTCTACCCGATCTGAATCTGACCGGACACAGGTAAGAGCCCATTTACGGACTTACATTGTGGCGCTGAGAGTGGCCAAACGTCATCATTGTGCCACTCTCATAGCATCCGCAGACAACCGCCCTGCCGCCCTGTTTAGGGTGACCCGCTCCCTCCTTCAACAGAGGGTGCGGGAAGCCCCGCTACAGGGTAGAGCAGAGGAATTTGTGACTTTTCTGCAGGAGAAAATCGCTCAGATACAGAACGAGTTAGCCCCCATTGATGGTCCAGTGGGATGCCACGAGATAGATCTTGTTTGGGAGGAGTTTGACTCCGTTACCTCCGAGGATATGGACAGGTTACGTGGGCGACTGCGAGCCACCACATGTTTATTGGACCCGTGTCCCTCCTGGCTTGTACTGGCATCCTGGGAGGTGACACGAGGCTGGCTCCAAGAGGTTGTCAACGCATCCTTAAGTGAGGGTTCCTTGCCTGCCTCCCTAAAAGAGGCTATGGTGAGGCCCCTCCTTAAGAAGCCCTCTTTGGATCCAGCTTTATTAACCAACTATCGTCCAGTCTCCAACCTTCCCTTTTTGGCGAAGGTTGTTGAGAGTGTGGTGGCACAACAGTTTCCCCGTCACCTGGAGGAAGTTGACTATCTAGACCCGCGCCAGTCCGGCTTTCGGCCCGGGCATAGCACCGAGACGGCATTGGTCGCGTTGGTCGATGATCTCTGGAGGGCCAGAGATGGGGGTTGTTCCTCCATCCTGGTCCTATTAGACCTCTCGGCGGCTTTTGATACCATCGACCATGGTATCCTATTGCATCGGCTGGGGGGGTTGGGGGTGGGAGGCACCGTTTTACAGTGGTTCTCCTCCTACCTCTCTGGCCGATCGCAATTTGTGTTGACAGGAGGGCAGAGGTCGACCTCGAGACCCCTCACATGTGGGGTGCCTCAAGGGTCGGTCCTCTCGCCTCTCCTGTTTAACACATATATGAAGCCGCTGGGTGAGATCATCTGTGGTTTTGGGGTAGAGTACCATCTCTACGCTGATGATACTCAGCTGTATATATCTACCCCAAACCACCCCAACGATGCCGTAGCGGTGATGTGCCAGTGCCTGGAAGCCGTACGGATCTGGATGGGAAGAAACGGACTCAAGCTCAACCCGACCAAGACCGAGTGGCTGTGGTTTCCGGCTGCCCGATTCAACCAGCTGACTACATCGCTGGCCATTGGGGGCGAACATCTTGCCCCAGTGGATGGGGCGCGCAACTTGGGTGTCCTCCTGGATGCCCGGCTGTCCATGGAAGATCAAGTGACAGCCGTGGCCAGGAGGGCGTTTTACCAGGTTCGCCTGGTTCGCCAGTTGCGCCCCCTATTGGATCGGGACGCCCTTCGCACAGTCACTCATGCTCTCGTGACATCCCGACTGGACTATTGTAACTCTCTCTACATGGGGCTCCCCTTGAGGTGCACTCGGAGACTTCAGCTAGTCCAGAATGCAGCCGCGCGAGCAATTATGGGAACCGCAAGGTGTACCCACGTAACACCGTTCTTGCGCGAGCTGCACTGGCTGCCTGTTGTTTTCCGGGTGCACTTCAAGGTTCTAGTTATCATCTTTAAAGCGCTCCATGGCTCGGGACCTAGCTATTTGCAGGATCGGATCCTGCCGCACACATCCACACGGCCGATTCGCTCCCACAGAGAGGGACTTCTCCGGGTGCCGTCCACTAGACTTTGTCAGCGGGCGACGCCCAGGGGAAGGGCTCTCTCTGTGGCGGGCCCAGCCCTCTGGAACGACCTTCCCCCCGACATTAGAACTACCACGGACCTCCGCTCCTTCCGTCTAAAACTAAAAACATATCTGTTCTGCTTGGCCGGCCTATGATAGTCTCTCTTCGATGGGGTTGCCAGAAATTTTAGATGGGGATTTTAGTTTTTTAATTGGAATTTTTAGCGCAGGGAAATATTTAATTTGTTTTTAACTATATGTATGTATTTATTGTTTTATTAGCCCTGTGCACCGCTCCGAGTCCCTTTGGGGAGAGGGAGCGGTCAACAAATTTAATAAATTATTATTATTATTATTATTATTATTATGTGAATAACTGTTGGGGAAAATGGATTCATTTAACAACTGCAGCATTTGCTTAACAATTACAGCAGTCGGTTAACAACCACTGCAAAAAATGTCCAAAAATAAAAATGGGTCAGGTCATGTGACTTATGCAATGACTTAACAACCATAGATCTGAACTCAATTACAGTCGTAAGTCAAGGACTACCTGTATTCACAAAAAGCAAATATTCTAGTCTGATTTAACTCAAATTCCTAAAGTTATACATTTACTAATGTTTGCACCCATAAAAAAAAACACTTCCATATTTCAGTTTATAAAAATACAACTTATTTTGGCAAAAAATATTTTCCTTTTGATTTTTTTAGGTTTTCACAGAATGGAAATTTAAGCCCATCTCTGCAGTGCAAAGAATCATCTTTAAGTAATAGCACTTTTGGGGAATTAGAGCAGAGAATTCATTCCCAACATTCAGAAAAAGAAGAAAATAACATTGAGTTTCAACCTTTCTCAGCCAAAGTAAGTTCTGATGCTGATACACATCTGGGATTCCCAACTAGACTAGTATCTAATGATGCCCAAGTAAGAGAAAAATCAAAGAGTCTTAATGAGAGCAACAGTGACAACACCTTGAATTGGTTTGATAGTATAGCAGAAGGTAACATGGAAAGTGAGAAGGTTCCTTGTGATTTTCCAGTTGCAATAACATCTCAGGACAATCTGGCTTTGGAAGCAACAAATAGTAGATCTTCTAAAAAGACCAACTGTTTAAGAGAAGCTGAGCAAACCAAGAAGAGGGAATCAATGACAAAAGAAGACCAAAAGGAGTCTTGTATACAGACTATTTTTGGCCTTGAGAGGATACAGAAGCCTACAAACTCCCCATCAGGGGCAATCCATAAAGGTTCAGGTGCTACACCTAGAACACCTAATTCAGTCATTACTCAAAGGGCCTCTAAGAAATGGCGGAAGAGAAACATTGAAAGCATCCAGAGATTTTGTGTAAAAACAGCAGATTCCAAGACTGAGGATCATCAACCTTCATTATCTTCTCATCCTGCAATTATCCCAGATTGTCCTGGAAAAGATACTGGGGCTTCTCCGTGTCACAATGTGCCTTCCAGGCACTTGACATCAACAACTTTAAATCGGAAGCGAAATAGAGACCAAACCAACAAAGTAAAAAATTGCAGTGAACCTGCCGTCCCTGAGAACTCAGAAGCTGCCCCTGCTAAGTTCACTAAATATTCCTTTCAAAGAAAGCCTAAGCTAACTCTGTCCCCTGAAAATGGGGAACATCACACCTTACAGGAGACTATTTGCAACCCTGATCTTTTTACCCAAAGTACATCAAAAGGAGAACATCTGATGGAAGAAGATCCTGATAAGCATCAGGGAAGCCACAGTCTTAACACAGGAAATACGGCCAAGGAGAAACAAGCCTGTGAAAACAAGAAAGCGGAAGACAAGCCAAAGCCAGCTAAGGCCACTGCCATTTCTTTCACAAAAACATCAGGGACAAGAATAGAACATGTGGACGGTCAAGACTCAAGAAAAGTGTGCTCCAGCACTTTGGCAAAGCTAGCAAAATTTGCCTTTACACCATCAGAAGAATCTCCAGTTTCCTTGAATATCACCACTAATGAAAAAGTGAGAGAAAGGCAGCCACTGAAGACTCAGAAAGATTGTGCAGAACCCACCCGGAAGTGCTTTGAATTAGGAAACACTCACAGAATTTCAGGGAAATCATTGTTCTCGGTAACTGAACTGGACGATGCACTCTTAGACTTTGACTGGGATGAAGAGGTTCAGAAATATGCTAAAACTTAAACCTTCATGCCTGCCACCTTCTCAAAAATGTATTGTGGTACTGTTATAAATGCTTTGATTTTTTTGAAGTGGGAATAATGCTACAAATAATAAGCAACCTAACAGACTTTTTAAAAATTGAATCGGGTTCTTAAAAGACCATGCTCCTACAATAGAAATTTGCAGAAATTTGATGTTATTGGAATGCTCAAAATGAAATAAACGCGGTGCCCTCCAACTCACCAGGTGCAGGCAGCAGCCCTGAAAAATAAGCCTCCTTCCTGGGTTTTCTCTTCATTGAGAGCTAGTATAAATACTTGCAGTATTGGGAAATCTGGTAGTAGATTGGGAAGGTTTCTCTTTTTTATATCTGTTTAAGCATATGTGCTTGATAGAGGACACACATTATGTCTAATTGTGTTACAATGTCACATTTTTGCATCAGTTTGTGTCAACATGCGCAATGTCACTTGTCTTCCTTCCTGCAGATATCCTGTGATATTAAGACCTTTCCAACAATGAGCTTCAGATTTTCAGAGGACATTGTTCAGGGCCTAAGGTTTATGTGGACTAGGGGTGTTATATTCCATGATCAGGCCAGAGATGTATAAAACTACAGCTTTAGGGTAGTCAGATTTGCAGAACTAGTATGGATAATCAGATTGAAAAGCAATGAGTGAGACACTATTTCATTTGGATGTTTCCCTAAGATATAAATCCATGCATTATTCAATTAGCATATTTTTGTTTAATTATGATATGAAGAATCCCTATTGAAGACACACACATTAAGGTTTTTAAAATTATTTGAGCTTTCTTCTTAGCACTCTATAGAAATGTGTGATTTCAATTTTGTATTCAAGTAAAATAAACTACAAAATTCTTGAAAAATGGGAAGGGGCCTCCCCTCTAACTTCTGTTTTGCTTTACCATATGTTTGTCTAACTCCGTTTCATAATGAGTACTGATCTATGACTTTAATTAGGTAACAGATAACATTCATTATGTTGGGCTCAGCAAGGAGCTTGAATTCTTTGTTAAAAAGGACAGTGTAGCTGCTAAAGTTTATAAGCCAATGTAGCTGTTAAAATTATTAATGTGGCAATTTACTTCAATTAATATGCATGATTATCACTGCTTTCCCCCAATAAAATGTCAACCAATTCCTGTCCTCAGTCTATTTTTAGTGCCATACTGTACTTTACAGAGGATGTATAAAATGCTCTGAGAATTCCTCTCCCTACTTCAATAATCCAATGAAATTGTAATAAATTGTATATTGATTGTATATCGAACAACATCATACATGACAGTGTCTGTTTTTGCTTTCCTTGTATTGTCTGGGATCTAATCTGAAATTTCATATAGTTTTGTGAAATTTAATGTAGGAGATTTATTCATCTCTTGCTGATTAAGACACAAGTTGAAGTGACAGTTTGATAGTCTCAGTCTTAAAGCTCCTTATCTACACAAGGTCTTCGACGACATCATCCACAAAAAGAGAACATTTCAATCACTTGGAAAGTTATAGTACTAAGGGAATTAATAAAACATCAAGCAAAACTCCCAAGTGGGGAGGATTCATGTCATGACTTACCTAGTTTTGACTTTTGGCATCATTGGGATTATGAACTGATTGCCCACGGCTTCTGGATGTGTGCCGTGATCAGACTGGTGTTACCTAGAAACATCCAGCACAATTAATTTTGGATTCACGGAAACAGCGGAAGGGAGATTTACCAACTAATAGAAAGAAGGGAGAATAATGTTGTATACCCATGATGGCAAACCTACGGCACGCTTGCCAGAGGTGGCATGCAGCACCCTCTGAGCATGTGAGCTGTTGTCCCAGTTCAGTTCTGGCATGCATGCATGCATGCCTCCCACTGGCCAGCTGGTCTTTGAGTCTGTCGTGCATGCATGGGGGGGCAGGGCACATGCAGGGGGCCACGCATGCATGTGGAAGAGGGCAGGGCGCATGCAAGAGCCCCATGCATGCAGGGGCAGGGCACATGCATAGGGAGCATAAGGGGGCCGCATGCACATGTATGGGGTGGGGCACACGAATTGCATTTTGGGGGATTGAGCACAAGCATGCGTATTCGCTTGTGCACATGCGCACTCTGGGCACTTGGTCCAGAAAAGGTTAGGGTTGTTGTATACACTCAGGAGGGTGTTGCATTTGACTGTCCTTTCACAGATTGGGGTTCTTCTATCATAAAATAAAGCTGCATAATTGATCACAAACAAGGATGCAGTTTGTGAATCAGAACCACATCGTGTTAGTTCATCATAGTCATCCAATCTGTGGCAAGACTTTTTTTTAATCCATCTGTAGGCCAACTCAATAATATCCACTTAAATTTAGCACAAAACCCATTCCTTACTAACACTGATTGTGTTACCTAGGTAATGAAAGTCTACAAAAAAGCAACCAGCTCAGCCCCATGAACTCTTCATTTTAACCCTAAGCAACAAATATTCGCCTTTATTGCCAATATCCAGTTAGTCAGTCCAAAACTGAAAGCAAAATGAGGTTTTAGATGAGTATCATAATTTCTAAAGCCAATGCAGTGGATTCTGAAGATCTTGCAGTTTCTTAAGAAAAAGAGGTGAGATAGGTGACTTTGACTTTCAAACCATTTGATTTTGAAAATTAAAATAGCTTCCAGTAGGTTTGAAATCTCTTACTGTCTGCTAAGACTTAATAATCTTCCAAAGCACTGCAAATATACTGGTTTCCCTGAACTTTTTGTATTAAAGCCTTGTCACTCATTAGGATGGAACAGTGAAGCACACAACAGCCTCGGTACTGTGTTTATCACAGACATTTTCTAACCACCAGGAGGTGCTCTAACTATTTCTGTAGACATTTAACAACTAAGTCTGACTTAGCTTTATTATCCCTGCTTCCTTTCACTGTACCGTCTTTAATACTCTTTTCTTAGGCCTCTAATAAAATGAACTATTCTATTATAATAATGAATGCATTTTGTTGTTAAGGCATTGCAAGAGTGTTGTATTGCTTTTGTGGTAACATACCAGCAGTATCACAGAGTCTTGGAAAGTGTGTGTGTGTGTGTGTGAGAGAGAGAGAGAGGCAGAGGCAGAGAGCCAGAATCTCTTTCAAGGTATCAGGATTACATATATGACATTTTCTTCCCCAACTTTGCACCACAACAGCTCTGGATTAGTTTAGGTAGAGTGACTGGTCAAAGTGAGCTGTGGGTGAAGGCGGATTAGAAACTGGATCTCGCCAGTCCTAGTCAACAAGACAACAGTGCACCCATAAAACAGCAGTCAAATCCTGCTATTGGCTCTTTTGGTTTGGATTGATGGAAACGAGTCCAATATATCTGGTGGTAACATGTTGGAGTAGCTATCAAAACATTGCAGACATGTTCATTAACTAGATATGTAAAAGTGGTGAAAAGATTTATCCGACACATTATTAAAATGTTCTTTTTTAATTGTTTTTCCTTCCATTTAAATACTTCCTCCTTTGCAGTTGAGTTCCTACACCTTTAAATATTCAGGTTTTGTAGGCATAGCAATAAGTAGTATATTTTCATGGAATATTAATTGTTCTGTACCTCTTTAGGGCTATCCCCAAAAATGATATTAGACAAAACCTTCATCAACAATTGCTAATTTTTTTAATAAACTGTCTGTTGCAATAGAATTCTGTTTCTCTTATAAGATACAGTTAATTTGTGAGTTTTATGCTATTGTTTCAAGCTAAGCCCTATTCTGAGCATTATTCAAAATATCACTAAAACATTTTCAAATATTTTCTTGCTCAATTTTTCTTTGTGCAACAACATAAAATACTGTTGGCAATAAAGATGACACTGGAAACGGATACTGAACTTTATAATGAAAACAACCCTACGTTTAAAAATTATTTTGATTTTTAAAAAAATTGAATGGCTCAAGATTGGAGAATACCAAATTGCATATCACCTTGAGCTCCTAAATAAAAGGTGAGATAACATGTCAAATAAAATCTGCTATTAGCTGCATATCAAAACATTCGTACAGATATAGCTAATAAAACCAAATGAAAAGTTAGCGATCCCCCTATTCCAGCACTTTTTATGGTTAATGAGAAAATAGCTTCAGTGTTTTTACATACGTTGGTTTAATTGATCTGGCAGCTGCAGACCAATTCTAAATGTGGAGAATTGTTTGTAATGGACGAGATGCATTGTATCTGATCTTTTGTACTCCTAAAAAGAATGGGCATTCTTTATACTAGATTTGATTATACCAGTAGTAAAAATGGATAGGTACAATTCTTCTACTCACATTACTTGGGGGTAATATCTGTCTTTTGTCTTCTGCATTTACGGCATTAAGTGTTATAACTTCATTTGTCAGTGAGAAAAATAGAGACACTTGTGGAACAAGATGGAAATACCCAAAACACAGACTTGAATCGCATCCAATCTTCCCAATACAATTTTTTTTTAATTCAGAACATATGACAGATCTAGACTATGGGAGCTGCTGATAGTCAAATCATACTGAGAAAGAAGGGGGAAAGGCATTCTTGTTTAAGCTTCGAGGTTGATTACAGACCAAGCTGAAGGGGGAATTAAATTTAACGGATGGACCCTGTTTTGTTGGTGACTTAGCCCATATAGTGCTTCAGATGGGTTTCTATTTCACTTTTTTTTTAATTGCAAAAGTTTTATTGGTTTTTACAAATTTTTAAGGGTAGGGTAGGGTAGGGTGAAATACAAAAATATTTTGAGAACTTTCATGTCGACATCGTTGGCCCCTCCAGGGCTTCTTAGTAAGACATTGGTAATACATTTTTCAATAATACTACAAGGTGAAAATAAATGCATAAATCATATAAATTCTAAATTCTATGCTGGCAGTCGTGTACAAACATCCAGATGAAGTTATACTGTATTAATAAAAAGAAAAGTCATTTTTTAGATCTAAGTCTCTTGGCAATTGTGTCTTCTTGTTCTCCTCCCTGGCCCCCAGTGGGTGGGGCCGTGGCCCCCTCTGCCCCTCCTGGATCTTCCCCCAGGGTAGAGGAATGTTTTTTAAGAAAGGCTTCCGCCTCAGCTACTGTTTTAATCCTTACTCTTCCTCCTTCCCAGAACACCAACATCCCTTCTGGCATCACCCACTTGAACCAAATCCCCTGGTTAAACAATTTTTTAGATAAGAAGGAATATTTCCTCCTCACCTCTCTAATCTTTTTCGGGATCTGCTTCAAGATGGCGACTTCCTTCTGTTGATACATTAACAGACCCTCTCTCTGCGCCCTCAAAATTCCCTCCCTAGTAGACATTCTAACAAATTTAATATGTATCTCTCTGGGTAGTTCATTTATCCTGGCATATGTTGAATTTATTCTATAAACCAGGTCAATGTCCCCCCTGATCTCTTCCTTGAGTTTATGTAAATAGTCTGCTAAAATTGTACTCATGAGATCAGGAAGGCATTCACCTGTTTCTTCCGAAACATTCTGAAATCTTAAAAAATATGACATCCTTTCAAAATCCATCCTAGACATATGACCAGTCAAATCTCCAATTTCAGTATTAATATTTTTAAGTTCTCCCTTTGCCCCAGCCAGCCCCACTTCCAACTCCTCAGTCTTCTGTGTATTCTGCATCAATTTTTTCTGTGTCTCCAAAAGCTCAAGTTTAGAACTGCAGTGGTCCTTTCTAAGTTCTTTAATTTCCAGCACCAAGGAGTGTAACACTGCTTCCATAGCTGTCATTCTTTCTTCCAATCCTGGATTTTCTGGTTGTTTTTTTGAAGCCATGGTGAGCTGTTTAAGTCAGTGCCGCTAAAATGGCGTTTTTTGGGTGCGGCCGCTGTGGCAAGTCCAGAGAAAAAAGTTCAGATCAAAGTTGTGAGTTATAGAATCCAGAGAGAAAAACAATTTTCACAATCAATTATTAAGACAAAGAAGGCACTCCAGGGAAGGAATCAATTAATCCAAAAAATCCTCCATTGGTAGAGAGAGACAGTCTAGGTCACAAAGAGATGTTGGTAATTTTCCATAAAAAATAGTCATTTAGGAACAAAGGGCAGCCATCTTCCACCACCCAGTCTGGCAGCCAGCAGGAGAAAGTAACAAAGAAAATTGTTCCAATAAAGCCGGACTTAGATACATTGTATAGAAACAAGCCGCGAAGGACTTTCACTTGTTCCGCAAAAGTCCGGATGAGAAATATCCGCTTCCTCGCATTCGAGGAGCCATTTCTAAACGCCGCTGTTGTAAATCCGAGGGGGGGTTTAACAAACACCCCCCTCCTCGTTTCTCTCAATCCAACCTGCCAGCAAAAAAGTTAAAGTCACTTACTCTCCACCTCGCCGCCAAAGCCCCGGCAAAGCCATCCGGCCCGAACGTTCCCGTTCTCTCCAAATCAGTTATTTGTTGCCGTCCTCCATTGGCAAAGGGAACCAAGCCCCCCGCAGCATGTCTTCTCTCTCCTAGACCAAAGACAAGGACCCGCCCCGGCCGCTGCCAGGCTGGAAAGGTCCAGGCAAGCCGATCCTACGGGGGGTCCCCCCAAAAAAGGGGCACCCCGCCCCGTTTGGGGCCGAAAAAAGAACAAAACGGCAGACGAGTCCCAGGACTCGTCCGTCACCGCCAGAAGCCGGAACAGGAAGTCTCTATTTCACTTTTAATAAATCAAATAGATTAGGCTGCTCTTTATGCCTCCTTTTTTTAAAGTTATGGAAGAACATTTGGCTAATGAGCAACCATCAAAGATACTGCTTTCCTGTACATTATGACATTCTTATTCTAATATTGGTATTGATCTTTTTCAATTTTATCATATAAATAGACTAGAATAGAATAGAGCTGGAAGGGACCTCCGAGGTCTTCAAGTTCAGCCACCTGCTCAAGCACGAGATCCTGTACCATGTCAGACAAATGACTGTCTAGTTTCTTCTTTAAAACCTCCACTGATGAAGCACCTACAATGTCTAAAGGAAAGCTGCTCCATTGGTTAATTGTCCTCACAGTTAAGAAGTTTCTCCTCAGTTCCAGGTTGCTTCTTTCCTTGATTAGTTTCCATCCATTGTTTCTTGTCCTGCCCTCTGGTGCTTTGGAAAACAAATTGACCCCTCCTCTTTGTGGCAGCCTCTCAAATATTGGAATACTGCTATCATGTCCCTCTAGTCCTTCTCTTCTCTAGACTAACCAAACCCAAATCCTCCAACCTTTCTTCGTATGTTTTTGTCTCCAGGCCTTTAATCATCTTATGTGCCACCGAGGAAACATATCTTCTGAAAACCAACTTATTACTCTTCTCAGATGACTCATTCTGTCTAGCATTGGTCAGGTCTGTAGCAAATCCAGAATGAATCCTACACTAGTGTTCGTATCTTCCTGATTAATGAGTAAGCATCATAATTAGCTAAACTGGACTTCTTTGGAGAGATTTCACCTCCTCAAATGGAGAAAGCAGAACTGTTAGAAGGGGTGATATTAAAAAAAAACCTAGATGCTGCCCACAAAAGTCTATTTGGCAGCACACACAAAAAGGATGGGGCTTGATCACAGTTGTGGCCAGGGGGGTGGGGAGTCAGAAAGAGAGATTTGAAGGAAAGAGCTTCATAGGGTGTCTTTCATGTGTGACTTTTGAAATAAGTCTTGCTTTTTAAGAGACAAAAAAGGAATCGCCCTTCCCTTCCCTGCCTGGTTTCCCAGTTCTGTGTGCTTCTTAATAAATCTGCTGTGTCCTTCAGAAGCAATGAATGTCCGCTAGCATTCACTAATAGCTGGTCTCAGCTCATACTCGACCTTCCCAACAGCTCTATTACAGTGCGCGCACATTACTCTTTTGAAATGGGACCTGATGCAATTTCCTTAGTTGGTGTTCTTGGACCCCCCAACAATGGGCTAAGGAGTACATCTTTTAAATAAGAATCCAACTCTACAGCAATTCTTTCACAGAACACTTTGAAGGACAAAAGATCTTCTTTCCAATCTCTGGAGATTTTCTCAAAGGAGGGGTGACATTGATCAATAGTGACTTGGCTTGTGCTCATGTAAAACGATCCTGCGTGCCAAAGAGAAGGAACTGCTGAAGTAAGGAGCTTTCACCCGCATCTCCTCGCTTTCACCTCTGAGCAATTGGCACAGTTTTCCAAGCTAGAGAGGAAGGGGCGAAGGAAACTGCGGGATCAGAGAGAATACAAGGAGAAGCATTCACCAGACAGGCAAAATAATACAGTTTTCAGCTGGGGGCTATTTAAACAATGGCTCTGAATTGACCTTAGTGCTTGGCTGGGAAGCACACTTTTAACATCTCCATATTGGAGAGGGAGGGAAGGAGAGAGAGGGGGGAGGGAGGGAGGGAGGGAGGGAGGGAGAGAGAGAGAGAGAGAGAGAGAGAGAGAGAGAGAGAGAGAGAGAGAGAGAGCTTTCTGTCCCCCAATTACATTCTCCCACCCCAGTTTTGCATCAATGTCTGGTCAAGTAGTGGAATATAAACCAATCTTGTCTTCCTTGTCTGTGTAGTGAATAAGTGTTAGTCTTCCACTGGACAGTTTGTTTCTTTGCATTTGTTACCTCCTAAATATTTTGTCTTCTGTTTCTGGTCATCATGGCCCACTCTGTGTTTTGTTGTGCCTCTTCCTTTACTAGTAGTTACACATAGCTAAACAGCCAAACTGTAAGCAAGTGCTTGACTTTCCAATTAGTATACATAACTAAAATCTGTAGTAAATTTTGCAGCGCTGAAAATTTTCACTGCAATACTTCTATTATCACCCCTTCCTTTTCTTTTTAATGTCCCATCAGCTTTGGCTCAGCATTTTATGGCATACAGTAGAACCTCTGGTCATGACCGCTTCTGACCAGGACCAAATCAGGTTCCGGCCAAAAACTTCACAGTTTTCCCCCTACGGCTAATTTCCCCTTCCTTACCATTTTTTTTTGTAAGTGCCAAATTTCCAAAATTAGGTTCAGGCACGACCAAGTTGGGTTGCGACCAAAGTTATGGAACAAATTGTGGTTGTGACCAGAGGTTCTACTGCAGAACACATAGTCCTGTTTTGGATCTTTCTTCTGAAGGCTTCTCCTTTAGGTTTTGTTTTCCTTTTATTTTATTTTACTTTATTATTTTGGATTGTGGTATTTCTTTGCATATGTCCGTGTTCCTTCTCCCTACATAAGTATTCACACTGAGAGAACTGAGATCAAGCTTAATAATAATGGTGATGCTGATGGTAAACTTGCCCCAGCTGGTTGTTCTGAGATGTCAGACTCCTCTGGGACTGAGATGACCTAGAATGGCCACCATGGCAACCCTGGGTTGATCCTAGATCATTAGCCTGACCCACATTATCAGCAACACATTAGCTCTGATTATTAACTCTGGACAAATGGAACCAGATCTCATTCTGTGGAAATTTCCATCAATCATTTGTTTTAAATAGATTGGCTCCTTGCAACAAAGGAAGGCTTGACTCATCAAGGTGACCCATACCAGGCACCTGACGGATCCAGAATACTTGGATAATTTTCCAGCAACCTGGAGGGTGGTATTGATAGATATCTGTTTAGTGTCTGGGCCTGCATAACTTGTACATGGGAAAGGTTTTGTACTGGAAACATTACAAAGGAATTTGTAATGGAAAAATCACAGATAATTATGGGCTTCATAGAAATCCAGGTGCACCAATCAGTTTAGTAGCTAAAACAGCAGTAGCAGCACTAGGGCTAGCAATAGGGGGGGGGGGAGGAGAAGGATGGTGATGTTGGAGGTACTCAACAGCACACCTTTCAGAGTGGCGGTGGTGAATTTACTGACTTTTTAAAAAGCAAAACACAGAGACCAGGGGTAGGTTCCCGCAGTTGCTAATGCCCATTTGCTCATGGCGGCGCTACACATGCACGCTTGATGTGCACTGTGCATGCATGCACAATGCAATAAAAATTGCTCTGCGCATGCGCAGAAGCAAAAACCATAGAACCGGTTCGGGGGCGTGGCAGGCCTGGGTTTCTTCCAGTTCCAGCAAACCAGGCCGCCAAAACACTACTGGTTTGGCCAAACTGGTTTGAACCGGTAGGAACCCATCACTGACAGAGACAATATTTTCCTTGGCTTTTTCCCTTCTTTGGAACAGCTTACTGTAGGGATCCCCAAACCTCTGGGCCACGGACCAGTACCAGACAACAGCCTGTTAGGAAGTGGGCCTTGCAAGTAGCAGACAAGCAAGCGAAGCTTCAATTGAGCGCAGGATCAATTTAATCTATTTTTAATTTTGTATTTTGTATTTGTCTGTGGTTTTATTTGTATTTTTAATTGCCTGTGCCCCGCCTCGAGTCCCCTTGGGGAGAGAGAGCGGGATATAAAATTAAATTATTATTATTATTATTATTATCTGCATATGCATGGGATCTAGGTTGCACATGAAACTATCTCCGCTCCCTCTACGGTCCATGGAAGACAATTTTTCTTCCAAAACTAGTACCTGGCACCAAAAAGGTTGGAGGCTGTTGGCTTATTGTACCTCTCCAAGGAAAAATGGTTGACAGCTGGCTTTGATGATTAAGTGGCTAGTTAGAAGATCTGTACCATTATTTCCTATTTATGATCTAATATTTTAATCTAATCTAATAAATTTAACAAATAAATGAGGTATAATCTATATGAAAATATATGTATATGTACGCATATGTGTAACACATTCAATAACAGTTCCACTACTGACCCCAGCTCCATGCCAATAAGAATGGATTTAAACTTTGTTAGTCTCTACATCAGAGAGCCGTGTGGGTTAAACTAATTCTTTCTTTTTATGGCCAGAACTTTTAAAGTACATGGAAAAAAATGTATTCAGGATTTTTTTTCTCTTTTGCATTCAAGTGTTATTAGCAGCCAGCAGGCCATAGGGCTCCTGTTTACTAGAGCAGAAGAGTTCTTTTTCATAAAGGCCTCCCTCCCAGAATGCTGTGGGAAGATTTCAGAGTTCTGTGACAATCTAATTCTTGCTTCATCTGATTTTACCAGTGCATCACCAGATGACATATTAAGTGCAGAGAAATCAGGAGGCTGTATAATATATTATGCACAATAAAAGGAAGTTTAAAGTTTCCACTGGCTTTTGCTCCACTTCAGTTCATTCTTACATTGGCATTTTAGCCAATTTGGCCATGATCCAAGGATACAAGGCTACATGTTGATTGTTGACATTGGCTTTTGGAAGTGCTTTATCCATGTGGGCAGAAACACCTCTTATTTATTGGCAGCTGAAGAACCAAAAAGTGTAAAGTTTGAAATGCTTGATAGTAGCTGGTTCATGAGAAAGAACATCTTCACAAGAGGAGAATCTTCTAATTGTAAATCTAAAGATACCCACAGGTTAATTGCCTAAAGCACTCCAAAATGACCCATGCTGGCTGAGAAATTGTAGGAGTTGATGGCCATGTATCTTAAGTTTGCCAAGTTTGAATAACACTGCTTTATACTATAAAACACATTCATTTTTTAAAGGCAGTCAAACCAACACCATGATAAGCACTGACATCCAGAGAGGAAAAAGGACCTTGTGTATATGCTGACTGAACATGGATGCTGTTTTGTTAGGAAATGAGATGATGGAAAATTAAGAGGTTGGGAAAGGTTATTTTGGAACAGACTTCCAACTATTTGACTTCCTGAATATGTACACTCTGTAACACAATGTTTTGTAGAACATTTTATTGCAGGCTTCACACTTTTCGACTTCTAATATGTACACATCCAGCTGCTGTGAAAACAGTACTACAGAGTTCAGTACATCCATACATAATATTTGTATGAACAGCAAATCATAGCAGTTGTGGATATATATCTTTGGTTATATGACAATTTACGGATTCCAGAGAAAATCAGATTTGCAAAAAATCCAATTCACAGCTGCCAAGGTATATATAACCTTTGAGTTTTTCCTGTTCTTGATGAAAGAAGAGTTTAGTGCTCTGCAATCCTTCTACCATTATGGTACCCTTTTAATAGGAAAACATGCTGAGGAAATTTTAGGACATTAGCCATAGGTTTTCCATACTTTGGCTTCCCAAACCAACGCTAAAAGCCTGAACTATCAGTTCAAATAATTCCCTGAATATCACAGAATAGATCAATCGACCTGTACAATTACATATAAGTATAAAAAATGTCTTGCTTTGGAAATCTTTTCGTGCTATCTGGGGGAAAAGCAGATTTTCTTTTACACTGAAAACTGATTCACTCACATTTAAAGCCAATGACATCAGATGGTGATTTGCATGGGTGAAAGAGTCATCATCCAACAAACATTCCATTCTTTATGGACACATTCATTTGTGTGTTACCTCGAGATAAGAAATCAATCAACCTTGATGTAAAAATGAGCCCTGAGATAAAAGCTGAGCTTGAAAGTAAAACCTGACCATATATTTGTCTTATCAGTTTTGAAAGATAGGAAACTCCAAAGAAATTTAACTCATATCACTATTATTGAACAGATTCACACATTGTATATACATCTTTTAATCTGGAACAGTCTTCCATAAATGCCTATAGTTCTTATTCTTAATAAAATAACAATACTTTCACACTGAAAGAATAAAAACAAAATACAAATCCATGAAACAGAAATCCACTACCTAGGAGAGCAAACTTAAGACAATTTTGGGAAGTGTTTAGGAGGAGGGAATAAGATATAATTTAGATGTACATACGATAACTGTTTTCCCAGTTACAATGCATGGCTGTGAAAGTTGGACCATAAGAAAGGCTGAGTGTCAAAGAACTGAACTATGGTGCTGGAGAAGACTCCTGTGAGTCCCTTGGACTGCAAGGCAATCAAACCTAGAGGAGATCAACCCTGACTGCTCTTGATAAGGCCAGATCCTGAAGATGAAACTCAAATACTTTGGCCACCAAATGAAAAGGAAGAACTCACAGGAGAAGAGCCTGATGCTGGGAAAGATTGAGGGCAAAAGAAGAAGGGGACGACAGAGAATGAAGTGGCTGGATAGAGTCACTGAAGCAGTAGGCACGAGCTTAAATGGACTCCAGAAGATGGTAGAGGACAGGAAAGCCTGGAGGAACTTTGTCCATGGGGTCTCAATGGGTCAGAAACGACTTCACAGCTAACAACAGCAACTATAACTGTTGAGAAGTATTATGACAGTTAATAGATTACTGTAGAATTAGTATTGCATTTAGAGTAGAATTGTTGTCTGAACTTAATATATTAATGAATGCAATTGTAATTAGATCATGGAAGTTCATTATTAAATACCGTATCAAATGAGTATTTGCTTGCTGGCTGGCTGGCTGGTTTTGGAATGAGACACTGTGATGAACAGACCTCATCTTGCTAGAGTTTAATTTTAGCCTCTCTAGTTTCATTTGAAAAAAAACCACACCAAAATTCCATATATCATTGCTGCTACAAATATTGCATTAATCTGCAACTTTTCAGCTTTCTCACAAAGTAAAGCTCAAATTCCCTACTTGGCACTATAGACTTGTTGATATTGTAATGTCAACAGATAACATGGGAAGTCCTAAAATAGCATTTGAAAATTAATACACTTTATTACTATTCTAAGAACAGTTCTCTTAAACATTCCAGGACAAAAAGTATATTACCATTTAAATTCAGGTTATCAGTTAACTGGAAAAAAATCTCAGCTTCGTGGCAGCCTCTTGCAGGTGGACTTCAGAAAAAGCTGTCAGTGCTCCAACTTCCTCTTTCTGCATGTGGCAGTTCCTTGGCTTTCCCCTTCCAGCAGGCCTGCAAAATAGGCTCAAAGAAAGGAGAAAGTTCAGAGAAATACTTAGGTATGCAATACATAGACTTTATAGGGGAAATCTGAGATTTCAAAGCAGTTTCTCGTTAATCTAGGTAGCTAAAACATAATGCAATTGTTTTAAAATATGTACACTCCAATATCTGCACATATTGATCTCAACAACAACAAAAAGATAGATGCTATTGAGATTTACAATTGATATTTTCTGAGAAAATGAAAATTACACATTGGTTTAAAAGACATTCAAAATTGGAGGCCTTTAGTTAGAGCGCATTTCAGGAACTGTAAATTCTCTCTTCTGCAAAGAAAAATCCTCTGTGACTGCAACAATGTGCTATATTATTTAGTCATTTATCTACTTAATAAAATAGTCATACTTTAGGTCAAGGCCTTTCAAACACTAAGAATCTTTATTTATCACATTTCTGTGCCTTGCTATAACACTACGTTCATGGCTGGGATCCTGCCCTGGAGCTATGAAGTTTGTTTTAATTGAACACATTCTTCCCCCTCAAAACCCCCAAACATTATGTGAAACAAATGTGCTTCTTAAAACAACCACCGAGTAAATTAAGTTTCACTGTAATACAGCATAGCTTTGATTCAACAAAAGGCCTTTTTCTTACCAATGAAGTCTACATAGATTTGCCTGTAAGGTTCCAGCCATCCCAGCCCACAAGCTTACATCTAACTTTCAGGAACTGGAAAATCACCATCTGAGATTTCTTTCAGTCCAGAAGGAAGAAGGGGGGCTTGACAACAGTGAATGGATGTGTGTGACCTGGGAACAGTTACACGTTCAAGTGAAAACACCACTGAGGTTGAGACATCCTGAGAACAAGAGCTGGGGTGGCAAGCAGTGTGTCAGGTCTGCAGCCATCTTTTATTTTGGATCTTTGGCCTGCCACACTTTCTATTAGTCTGCTATGCATTTTCTATTGTGGGAAAATGGGAGGGGGGATTGTAAGGAGTCACGTACTATGTAGCCACAACAAAATTCTTTCTAGAAAGCCAAGGTCATCCTTTGTCTCTGCACTGTTGCACCTGACTGGAATTGGATGGTGGAACTGCCAGCATGACAGTGGGAGATTGGACCATGTGATGAACTTGTGGGTGTAGGGGCAAGTTCTTGATCTTTCAACTAAGTGGGGAAAACAGGGAAGCTTTCAGTTTTCGGTTTTCCCAGATGTGCCAAAATGGCTCTCTTAAATTGGAACTTTGAGCAGTACTTTGTCTTGGACTCTGATTTACTTTTGGATGCTATTTGGAACCCTGACGCAGTGATTAGAATGCAGTATTGCAGGCTAACTCTACTCACAGCCAGGAGTTCAATCTTGACCAGCTCAAGGTTGACTCACCCTTCCATCCTTCCAAAGATGGTAAAATGAGGACCCAGATTGTTGGGGGCAATATGCTGACTTGGTAAATCACTTAGAGAGGACTGTAAAATACTGTGAAGCTGTATATTATGAGGTGCTATAAATTGGAGGGCTGGATGTTGTAAAGATCCATGGGGTGGTAAGAATGGCATGTCAGCAATGCAGGGAAGAGAATTGTGTGTTAGTGAATGTTTACAGGGAATACTGAATTTTAAATCTTTGATGACTTTTATAGTACATTTGTGTATGTGTGTGTGTGTGTGTGTGTGTGTACATATACACAACACACAGAGAGAGTTATTGCCTATTTTAATCTGACGGTAATAACCAAAGTGGAATAAAATGTTTGATTCATTTATTAAATATTCCATCACCATTTACAGAACTTTCTCCATTAAATTTAACCTTTTTTCATTATTTCATTTCCCATAAAGTAAGAAAAAGGCCTCCCTTCCTTTAGAAAAGCATTTAGCACAGGGGCTAAATTCATTTTCCTCCTTGCTGTAAATAATTCAGTTAGAGACTCCCAAATGAACTAACTTTTGCTAGCTAATCATAAACATATAAAACACAAAGATAATCTCTGGCTCCATTTTCTACTCACTGAGATAAAAATAAATCAAAGATGCTTGCTTATGACTCAGGCACAGAATTCGCCTGCCGAGAAATGCAGACACCTTGTGTTATCTTGACAACAGGGTAGCTTTAAACACAGTGCCATAGGAAGGCATCCTTGAGTGGCCAAAATAATTGATCTTCCCAAACATCATTTCTGTTCCTTTTGGTGCTTATATTGAGACACTTCATTTACAGTGGTACCTCGGATCACGAACTTAATTCGTGAAATGACTCTGGTCGCGTTCCGATTTGGTTGTGATGCGAGGCACAATTTCCCATAGGGTTCAATGTAAATCCGATTAATCCGTTCCGACCTTGTTTTTTGGTTGTGATGCGAGGCACAGTTTCCCATAGGGTTCAATGTAAATCCAGTTAATCCGTTCTGACCTTGTTTTTAAAATGTCCGCGGCTCCGGTTCGTGAAGCGAAACGGAGGTCGTGAATCCGGGCATTTTTACGAACTTTTCCATTCGTGATGCGAGGGCGGAGTTCGTGATGCGAGGCGGAGTTCGTGAAGTGAGGCGGAGTTCGTGCAGCGGAGTATTTTTTACGAACTTTTCCGTTCATGCAGCGAAACAGTGTTCGTGAACCGGGGCACATTTTTTGGGAAATTTTTGGTCGTGAAGCGAATTGGACGTGATGAGAGGCGTTCGTGGTCCGAGGTACCACTGTACTTTGTTCTTTCACAGACCTTAGCATTCAGGTCCCAAATCAGCTCTTATCCTTTTATTGAAATTCCAGGGTGAGAGTTTGTTCGTATGGATTTTTATTAATGTAAAGCAGGGCTGTCAAACTCACTGCCACAGGCCGGATGCATCATGCGCTGGCCACACACATACCTGGTTTAGCGAGGGGGGGAGTCACGATACATCATGTGACAACGCCGTGACAACGCGAGTTTGATATTCCTGATGTAAAGTGAACCAAGGTTGATTTTTTTTAAAAAAAAGAATATGTTGGTGTCAGATGTACAACCAGAAACTTTTATTTCCTCTATAGATACATGAGTCTTTGCTCCCTAATAGCCCACCTAGGATCAAAATACAAGCTTTTGCACCAGATAAGTGATCTTCACACTCCAGGCTACTTTCTAAAGCAGTGGGTCTCAACCTTCCTAATGCCGCGACCCTTTAATACAGTTCCTCATGTTGTGGTGACCCCCCCAACCATAACATTATTTTATGTTTTCAGTATTTTTTCAAAAATATGTGTTTTCCAATGGTCTTAGATGACCCCTGTAAAAGGGTTGTTTGACCCCCAAAGCGGTCCTGACACACAGGTTGAGAACCACTGTTCTAAAGCCTTCTTGGTCAACATTAGAACTTTTTTGATCCCCTTAAAGTCTAACTAGCTCAAAGACATTTGACTTCCAGAGAAGATATAACACAGGCAGATGACTCAAGCCACCTTGTTAATGTTGGCATCACTCTTGGTTGCAGGGCATTGTGAGAAATCAGAGGTGTTACTATATGGATTCTCCAACATTGTTTGGAATATTGTCAGACTACCCATATCAACTCAAAGTGCTTACTGAGTGAAGATTGTCTACCAGATAATAAATTTCTGAAGCCCATCCCAAAGATTGTGTTGTGGTAGGCTCAACTGATAATAGGGCTTTCTATTAAAGGCACTCAGCATGCTTTCAGATCCCTTTAATAGGAATGTGTCACGTTTTCTAACAGTTCTAGTCTGGTTGTGGTCATACGTTGTGAAAAAAATAGCAATGTGTCCATAATCAAAGTATTTTGTGCAAAGGCAATTTGTATTTTGAATCCACTTACATGGCCCTTGGTGTGAAGCTCTTCAGTGTTCCAGCAAAATGCACAAGAAATTCACTTTTGGTTATAAATCATTATTGAGATGGCTTTAATGATGCATCCTGGATACCACTTAGGAAAGCAAATGTGGGCCATTTTTTTCAATTTTCCAAACTTTGTTCTGTGTTTCACTGTCTTTAAAACCAGTTGGTAGAACTGGTTAACAAGAAGCAACTCTCAAGGAAGCCAAATGTGCACAGAAGAGAGAGCAGCCAAATCTTCCCTGGAGTTCCCATTTCATTTGTTAAGATTTAGCGAGACTCCTTCCAAGAATGATGGTGGCCATTTCTAAACAACATCTACAACAGTGTCATTTCAGTGCTGTTTCTCCAAACAGAAATTAAAGCAAGATCTGACAGGTCACATTTGCTGTCACTTGAGTGAAAAGATTAAAATTGATGGAATATCAAATTAGCTAGCCAGCCTTCTTTTGTACATGCTTGTGCATCATGGACTAATCTCTCTCCAGAGGATAATGGGGGATCAGGTGGCTGAGAAACCTGTCATTACTTCATTCAAAATCCATGCAAAATCACCCAGATACTCTTGGCACTGACACTCTCTTCCCCCCCACCCCTCACACACACAGAGGGAGAGAGACAGACAGACAGAGACAGACAGACTAATTTCTTCTCTTCTGTGCAGGCTCATGTCTCAATCCAACCAATTCCATCTGGAAAGCTCTACCTATTTTGACTGAACAGATTTCTCATCCCAAGAGAGTTGCTGCCTGAAAGAGAAACAGAGTTATGGTTCTGCCAGGGAGTTCACTGACTTCAAAATAATCTTTCAAATATTCAAATGAAATTTATTCCTCATTCATTGTTACTATTCTTCGGGGGGGAAATCTTCCCCAGGGCACAGAGCTCAAGGCCAGCCTTTGAAATGGAAGCAAAATATCTGCCTTTTGGTTAGAAGGCAAAGGGGAGTTTTCTGGTTATTGGCGGCTGTTTGTGTTATTGTTTCTCCTCTGCACCCACCCCATTACGAATCTACAGATAACAGCTCCACTTGCTTTGTATTATTTCATTCTCCATTTCTTTCTCTGGGATGTAGCATTTCACAGGATTTGTCAGATTGGATTAGCTAGAAATTCTTGCTGCACTCTAGAAAGAAACTGCATCTTTCTTTTGATCGCTCTGAATCCTGTAAAGCAGGGATCCCCAACCTTTTTTGCACCAGGGACCGATTTCATTTTAAAGAAAATTCTGTGGACCAGCTGGCGTAGAGGAGCAGGGGGAGGGAGGGGGAACAGGCGGCGCATGCGCACGTGGAGGGAGTCGGCTCACTCACCCCTCTAGGGCCCCCAACGGCGTGAGCGGGCGCTCCTGTGTTCTCCTGCCCACTGGCATGCGTTCTGCCCAGGGGGCTGCCCCCTCCTCCCTCCTCCTCCTCTCCGGCCCTGTGGCCCGGTTCCTATCAAGCCACGGACCGGCACCGGTCCGCGGACCGGGGGTTGGGGACCCCTGCTGTAAAGGAAGCAAGCTGCCTTAAGCTGTGTGTTCATTTTCCAGCAAGAAAAAAAAACTAACGGGTTCGACTGGAATTCTAACCATGGCTGATTTTGCAAATGTAAATGAAATCAGATATGACACACTTGAATGGGAGGCCACTAAGAAACACCAGCACTGTCGATTAGACTGGGAGTTCAAACAAACAAACAAGAACAAAACAGAAATTTGTTATGCCAAATCACTTCCATGTTGCTGCCAAAAGAACTACATGGGGATGTCCATAAAGTCACCCAAAGCTGAGGATGATTTGAAAAAGAAACCATACCTTTTAATTCTAAACATATGTACGAAGGAGTATGTCCATGAAAACAGATGGACACCAAACAAACATGTGAAATTGGGCACATGTAAACATAGTTAATGTGGAACAGGATTGTATAGATGGGCTCTTTGTGAGAGCTACAATATATGCAGAATGAAAACAGGAAGATTACTGTTGCAGAACTAATAGAGTGGCCCGTAGCCATATTTTATTACTTTAATGAATTTAGGATTTAATAGTGAATGCTTATATAGTATATATGGTACTTAGCCTAACCAAGAAACATTTGAGATATCTCGGTGGTTGTAGTAGTTTTATAGCAAGACATTTTGGGCAAATAATTTGTGGATAATTCAAATTGTCATTGCTAATCTTTAATTAATTTAATCTTTATTTAAAACAGTCATAACTTTGTATTAATATTTGCCACTAAGGTGGGCAATTCAGAGTTAACATTCCAAAGTAATTACTTTATGCTTTGTTATCTAATATTGTTTTAATATTCAGCCAAAAACTATCAACATTTGTTGGCAAAATAAGACTTCTAGAGATTCTATTCATATAGATCCAAAACCATTTAACTAATAGAATGGTATATAGTGTTTTAATTAATTCATCATTAGCCATGGAATTATATACATATGTAGAGCATATAAAAGCAGTATAATCAGTCATGGATCCACAGTCTCTTTGGTGTAGTGATTAAGGTTGTGGCCTAGAAACCAGGAGATTGTGAGTTTTAGTCCTCCCTTAGGTAGGAAAGCCAGCTGGGTAACTTTGGCCTCGTCACTCTCCCTCAGCCTAAATCTCCTCACAAGGTTGTTGTTTGGGGGGAAATGGGGGGAGGAAGGAGTGTTAGGCATGTTTATCACTTTGAGTTATTTCTAAAAAAAAAGTACTGGAACTTAAAAAAAACTAGTTGGTCTAATCTTGTATGGTGGATTTGAGGATACAGACCACTGGTTTAAATATGAAGGTACGTGTTAATGTTTAAGCCAGAGAGTATGAAATAGTGTCACATAGATTGTGGTCAATGCACATTAAAATAGAAATCATTAGGTTGGTGATATTTGAATGCTATAGTAAAAAAAAAATCTACTCACCAATTTCCCTCTGAGATTTTTTTAAAACTGGAGACATACCGGTACATACATACCGGTACATACAATTATTCCTTTGTTTCAACCAATGGTTTCAACCAATGGTTAACTTGTTTAATCAGTTTCTCCTGTTATACTCCACCAAATGATAATGGAAAAATCAAATACGAATTTTGAAGAACATTGTACAACATTCTAAATGAATGTGATGAGGGAAAACGTTATTCTGTTAGATGAATCATAGAATCATAGATCTGAACTAGTAGATTTTGAGGCCAGCAAAGAGGACACAGAATCATAAAATCATAGGACTGAAAGGGACCTGGGACGTCTAGTCAAAGCCCCTGTCTATGGAAGGAGCCCTTATTCCATCCTGCATAAATGGTTGTCAAATCTTTTCTTGAAAACCTGCAGTGATGCAATTCCAAGAAGCAAGTTGTTGATTAATTGTTTTTACTGTCAACGTAAAAACATGATGACGTAGAGCAGGGGTCTCCAAGCTTTGCAACTTTAAGTCTGAAGGACTTCAGCTCCCAGACTTCTCCAGCCAGCAAAGCTGGCTGGAGAAGTCTGGGAGCTGAAGTCCTTCAGACTTAAAGTTGCAAAGCTTGGAGACCCCTGACGTAGAGGAATGAGAAGAGAACATATACAAAACTGATTTTTGCTATTTAGATACCCAAAAATAGTTGAGAATAGTAAGCATCTGCTTAGAGAAAGGTGTGTGTTTTGAACATGTTGTTTCAATTGTCTATTCATATTCAATGATGGAATGAATCTAAAAACAAACGAATCTAAAAACATAACGAATTTGAGAGAATTAGTGAAGAATACAATAGAGTGAAAGGATAAGTCCTTTATTTGATATGGATACAACTTGTTTGGAGTGGTTCTTCAGAAAAAATGACTTTTAAGAAAAAACAGTAAGTGAGATATACCACATTGTAAATAGATCAACTGTAGAGAGAAAGGGTGTGATTCCTGTATTTAAAAAAAGTGCTAAAAGTTGGATTAATCACCCAGAAGAATGAATGTAACATAAGGAAAATAAGTTGTGAAAGCTGCATGAAATATGTAGAAAGAAAGAAAAAGAATGTGGCAAAGATTTGTTTAGAGTATCTGGATTTATACTGAAGGGAAGTATGAAAAAGGGTGTTTGGAGGAGCTGTAGATGAGCTAAATGCATATAAGAGAATGATTGCTGAAAGATAAAATACTGTGTGCTGTAGAGAAAGATAAAATGTAGTTGCATATTATGTAATCATAGGGTACAACAAATAGTTGTGATTAAGGGAAGCAGAGCAAAGGTAGAACAATTGTGACGCAAACACATAATTGGTTTGGGAGCGGCTGAAGAGGTTAAACTAGGAGCCTCCAATAGAGTGAGTGGAATGAAAGATGAAACGATTATAAATTAGCTTATAAGGAATGACTGAGAGGCAGTTTAGGAAAATTGTGATCAAAATGGTACAAGAGATAACAATGAGAAATCTGGTGTGTGTTTATTTCAAGCAGGAGATATGTGGGCCAGATTTTTCCTCTTTAGCCAATCATTCAAAAAGCACAAGAAAGTTTGATTTAAAGAAAAGGCATTGATAAAATGAATAGTTGAATACAGAATATTTTGCACTAGTACAGCATTAAATGGTTGGCTACTGAATATAAGAGCAATAGAAGGTAGAAGTAAACCAGGCATGAAAATAAATGGCATGTATTGAATGAATCACTAACAAATACATAAAAAGAATCTGATGTATCAATAGTTGTTTTCTATATTTATGGACTAGACTATCATAAATGCTTGTAATATTGCTATAACTGGATTGTCTGGGGAATGAATGTGGTATATTTTTATTAGATGATATAAAGTTCATGGCCAGGATCCCAGTTTATTTGCAGTAAATGTCAGACAGACCGTGTGTTGCAATGAAGAATATCAATCCTTAAAAAAAACCAAGGTACTTGTTTTGGACAGAGCAAATGGATTGGATTGCAAGTTATCTATAAAAAGCGATCAAGGAAAACAAACAATCTGTATACCTTTCTACAATGTAAACAAAGTACATTGATGTGGCTGGATTTTATTGAGACAATAATTGAGGATGAGATTGTAAAATAAATGTTTAAAAAACTTTGAGAGGGTAGAGAGGAAGTGGAAGACTGAGGAATTGGCATTGGTTCATAAATCCTGAAAAAGAGAGAAGAGAAATGACAGAAGAAAAGTCACCATACAAAGCAATGTGGTAGCTGTGATGGAAATAAGAATGGATTGCAAAACTAGAAGATTAGAAGGAATGTAAGCTGGCTATCACTATTGCTTATCTCATGCTTTTAATTACTTTGGGTTACATTTTTTTTATTTTTCTGAACTCTACATAACATTGCTTTCCTTGAAAGATAAAAGTGATGAGTAAACATATGTGGAAATGCTTTCCTTCAGGGTCATTTACGTAACAGAAGCTCTGAGCATGCTTGAGGGCAGTGTATTTCTGTGTGTTTCTATTTTCCTTGAGGGACCCTCTGAATCAGAAAAATCAAATCTTGCAAATATTTCTTTCTCTTTTCCTGATAGCCTTCTAAGATGAGGACAAAACAATAGCAAAATGAAACAAAAGAAGCTAGAAACTGGTAATGGAAATCCTAGACTTACTAGAGCTGAGAATATAAGCCAACATATTCTGACAGTTCAAATAACTTGAAAGAGGACTTTCTGAAAAGGTGACTCTTATAACCAACACAGTATCGACAGTAGGCTGGGAGCACTGCTTTTTTTTTTAATGTATCCATATCCTGTTTTGTTTTTTGTTTCTTAGCAGTAAAGAAGGCAGATCTGAAGCTGAGAAAGATTAGAAGCTGCCAAAGCTTTCAGCCCAGACTGACAGAGAGCTTGGCCCAAGGAAAGCTTCCCAGCTTCTCCCCGTCTTGGTGTCCTTCAGGTATGAGAACCTCAACTCCTGGAATATCCAGGGAATATGGCCATTGCAGGGGCAGCTGCAAGATGGCAAATAATGAAAGCAGATATTGTACGGTGGGCTTCAGAAGGCAAGAACCAGACCAGCATAGCTACAACAGCTTTTATCAACTCAAAATGGAACTGGGGAACTGCAGGTAAATGCCTGTGATTTATGCTCTAAGCCCACAGGGCTTTAACCTATCATAGAACTAGAAAAAGCTCGTCCAAATAGCAACTCCAAAACAGTTGGGGTCATCCAAAGGTTAGTTTCACTTTAGCACAGTTAACACAACTACTGTATATTCAATAGCAAGATTGTGCCATCTTAATGCAAATCTTGGTCCCTTGTATATGTGTGTCCTATGACACTGTACACTTGCTGGGAAGGGGCCACGTTTGTAATCTGACAGCACAACACTGCTTATGTCATTTAGGCAATTGCCTCCAATCCTGCAGGTCCTTCTAGGCCAGGAGTCCCCAAACCTGGCAACTTTAAGACTTGTGGGCTTCAACTCTCAGAATTCCAAAGCAACTCCATAGTTTTGCTGGCTGGAGAATTCTGGGAGTTGAAGTCCACAAATCTTAAAGTTGCCAAATTTGAAGAACTCTGCTCTAGGCTTTACTGAGAATTCTGCGAATTGGCACCCAGTTCAGTTCAACTGGGAAATTCTGGGAGTTGAAGTCCACACATCTTAAAAGTTGCTAAGGTAGAGAAACACTGCGCTAAGAACAGCTGCTTGCCAATTCTGGTGTGAGGGGACAAGCAGACAGCAAGGAGAAGCTCTTAAAGCGGTGTGAACTTCAATTCCCAGAATTCTCCCAGCCAGGAATTCTGGATATTGAGATCCATGCACCTTTAAGATGCCAAGGTTGAGATTATAAGCTTTATCTTAAATATTCAATGTGCTGAAAATACACCAGAGGTGCCTGCCTGCCTTCGTTCTCCTTGCAACTGAATGGAAGAACTGAATCTAGTAGCATCTATCACACAATTCAAGCATCATGCATCATGAATTTCCTATAGCATCTCTCTGCTTTACATGCCTCATTTCTCAGCTAATGGCTTTCGTTTTGCTGTATAACATAAAATGCATATCACAAAAGACAAAAACTGGACACAATCCATTAAACAATGTAACCTTCCTTCCTTTTGGTTCAATAAGCTACAATCAGAATGGAATTAAGTAGTGAGGAACCTCATTATGAACAATTAATGGCTTCTCCCACTTAACAGGAGTTATTTTATGGCTGTTGAGGGAAGTGCTTTCATTAAGGATCATGGCAGCTTTGGCTGTGATGCAGGGCACTTCCCAAGAAGTGGTGAGTGGCAGCCATCTTCAGTATGAGAGGACATTACTTTTGTGCTTGCATTCACGGGCATTGCAGGGCCCTGATATTTTCCTACATTTCTTTTAACATGTTGTCTTGCAGCAAGACAACTGCCTGCATTTGTGGAGAGTCACATGATGCCAAAGAAGTGTGCAATGTCATAGACCTGATCAATCTGCTTACTTTAGATTAACATGCTCTATCTGAATCCAGTTGCAGTGTTTTTGTCCTGTGATTCTTTCGTTAAGGTTGTTTATTTTTTTAAAAAGTCATGGAGTTGTACAAGAAGAAAGGAGAAACAGATAAAGGCAATAAAGAAGAGCAGATGGATTATAACACAAAGCAAAAGAGCCTTGAAAGAATTCTCTTTGGGTTGATTTTTGAGTCACTTTAGCCCCTTTTCTTGGTGTAATCTTAATTTTTGGGGTGAGACAAAGTTCCTGAGGTTCAGAATCTTTTTGATACCATGACGGAAACTACAAAACTATTTTTCCAGCTTGAGGATAGGTGGAAAAGCAGCTCCATTTTATCAGGAATTTATGAAAGCATTCTCTTTCATTTGCTGAATCTACTGTATGTAACTGGTTGGGTATCAGTAATCACTTTAATTTATTTAATGCCACTTTTTCAATAGTATTCATACTTGGGGGCCAGTTTTTAGACAGATACAAGACTGAATGGTGTCCATTATAGTAAGTTTATACGAGGACTGCTTCTACTCCAACTGCAGAAATATCTACACACAGAACGTAAAAAGGTTGACTGTAATATAATCCTTGTAAGGCTAGTTCAATTCGTCAAGCCATTTTTAAGTACTCAAAAGCTTGCTGACAGCTAGAAATTTATTCTACTTTGAGTTTTAATCTACCTATTTGATTTCATGATTTCTTTTTTATGTCTTTATAATTTATAATTGTTTTATATATTTGTCTTAACTCTGATTATAAATGGCTGGGCTATCCAGATAGACCTGATGGAGGAAATTCATGGTATGCACATAATATCTAAGGCAACTAAATATCACAGACTTCATTAGTTCTTCAGCAATTTTCTTGCCAATGAAAGTTCTTGTTGCCTCTATGGAATATATAGGGTTATACATTCCATAGAGGTATAGGGTTTCCTGCCTAGGCAGGGGGTTGGACTAGAAGACCTCCAAGGTCCCTTCAAACTCTGCTATTGTATTGTATTGTGTTGTGTTGTGTTGTATTGTGTTATATACAGTGTTACATAATCACAAATGAGCAACATATAGTAATGGCCTTTGTTAGTCTTAAAAAATAGTCCACTATATATAGTTAGTTCAGAATGCAGCCGCGCGGGCAATTATGGGGACCACCAGGTTCGCCCACGTTACACCACTCCTGCGCGAGCTGCACTGGCTGCCTGTCGTCTTCCGGGTGCGCTTCAAGGTGCTAACTATCATCTTTAAGGCGCTCCATGGCTCGGGACCTAGCTATCTGCGGGATCGGATCCTGCCCCATACATCCTCACGACCGATTCGCTCCCACAGAGAGGGACTTCTCCGGGTGCCGTCCACCAGACTTTGTCAGCGGGCGACGCCCAGGGGAAGGGCTCTCTCTGTGGCGGGCCCGGCCCTCTGGAACGACCTTCCCCCCGATATCAGAACGACCACGGACCTCCGCTCCTTCCGTATGAAACTAAAGACCCATTTCTTTCGACTGGCCGGCCTTGGATAGTCTCTCTGTCTATAGATTTTTAAATGTATTTTAATGGGTTTTAATTTTTTAGCACGGGATAACATAGTTTAATGGTGTTTTAAACTGTATATTTTGTATTGATTGTTTATATTGTTTTTAGTTTCTCCTGTGCACCGCCCCGGGTCCCTGTGGGGAGAGGGAGCGGTTAATAAATGCAAAGTTATTTATATTTATTATTTATTTATAAAGCAATCTTCTAGAAAAATACTGAGATAAAAGGAATTCTAACCATAGGTATCTTATCTCAAATTAAGATGGCTAGAATTCCTTTAATCTCAGTATTTGAGAATCTTGAAATTCTTTTCTTTTTACTAGCAGTCATTTATAGTAAGACTGACATTACTGGTCCATCTCTTTAGCTTTTCTTGACAAATTAAATCAATCTGATGGTTGATAGACAGATTTATCCCTCCCTAAATGGCCATATTTCTGTTCTTGGTCTCCTCCTAAATTGTGTCATTTTTTTTTCTATCTCTTTATCTGTCCCTTTTGTTCCTGTATAAACCTGATAAACCTGACCTTTTCAAAATCAGCCAAGGTCAACTAGGTGCTGCCACCTAGTCAAGTTTATATTCAGAAAGTGATTGAAGTTAAGGTAACGACAGCAACATCCTTTTTTCAAATAATATTCTCTTAGCAAATGTCTTCATCTAACGCAGGGGTCCCCAACCTTTGCAACTTTAAGTCTGAAGGACTTCAGCTCCCAGAATTCTCCAGCCAGCTTTGCTTTGCTGGCTGGAGAAGTCTGGAAGCTGAAGTCCTTCAGACTTAAAGTTGCAAAGGTTGGGGATCCCTGATCTAACGGAATGTAGCTCCTTACAGATTCATTCCGCAGTTCATCTTGCAAGAATGATTTTCACGATGTTCTGTTCAAATGTCCCTTTTTAAAAAAATCTACCCATAAAGACAAGGGGAGCAACAAAAGTCTTTTAATAGCTAGTCTGTCAGAAGTTCAGTGACTTCTTCATTTTAAACATTTTGTTTTGTCTTTTACAAAACTTGACTGCCACCCAATGAAGGCTCTACGGAGAAGTTATGTTATTATAATTTACTACTGATGAATTTGAAGAATCAGCCAAGCTTTTATGTGGTAGTTTATCTGGTACTATCTGTAGTTTATGGCTGCTTTAAGTACAGTTGGCAGGAATTCAGAAGAATTTTCACCATGTGCAGGATGCAGTATAGTACAGAGCTCCATCTGTGCTAACTGTGAGCCAGGTCCAACGCAGTTCCCCATAGATCATCATAGAAAACAACAATTTGAAAGGAATGGGATGCTGATCTTTCCAGTTTTGGTACATATTTCTCTTTTTTCCTGTCTTCATAGTGAAGTCGTCATGCTTCAAATCCCAAAGCAAGACTCCTTGACTGGGTTAGGTAAATCCAGCAATTCCTATGGGTTTAGGCCTGCTTAATTATTCATAAGATAGAGTTCTTCACCTAAATGAAAAAGAAAGATCTGGGAATAATATTTGGCTCAATAAGCTATGATGGCCATCTGTTTGTTCAAATGAACATTTTTTTAAAAAATTCCCAAGAAATGCATCAAGAAAAACTTGTCTTTTGCTGGGTTATTTTTGGAAAGTAACAACAGTATATGTTATTTGTATAGTATCTGATATAATAAAAATATCATTAATTCTTTACCTTGTGTATGCAAACTGTTAAACTAGTATGTGTTCCCTAATCTAGAATTAATTTGTGGCGTATTTCATATAGGAGGTTCATAGGATGCAAATCTAATAAAATAAACATAGTAAGTAAAGGTTCCCCTTGCACATATGTGTTAGTTGTTCCCGACTCTAGGGGGGAGGTGATCTTCTCCATTTCAAAGCCGAAGAGCCAGCACTGCCCAAAGACGTCTCCATGGTCATGTGGCCAGCGTGACTAAACGCCGAAGGTGCACAGAACGTTGTTACCTTCCCACCAAAGGTGGTTCCTATTTTTCTACTAGCATTTTTACGTGCTTTCGAACTGCTAAGTTGGCAGAAGCTGGGACAAGTAATGAGAGCTTACTCCATTGTGCGATGCTAGGGATTCAAACAGCCAAGTTTCCAACCTTTCTGATCAACAAGCTCAGAATCTTAAAACTATTGCTTTGTCTTGAAGTCCCCCAAGTATATTCTTGAACTGGAAGTTGTAAATCTGTTGCTCTCTGTAGCGTATTATTTAATTCAATCACTGTATAATTACATTCGTAGCTTTCCTGAAAAGGCAATTAATATGGTTTTTAATCGACTGCTTTACAGCAAAAAAAAAAAAAAAAGGGTTTTATGCTTTAGAATGCATTCTTATACATGTGCTCCAAGGTATACCTGAGTGAGTTCCAAGGGTGAGATTAATCCTTTGAAGGATATTTAGGAGTACAGCCTCAATAAAGTTATACTGTGTAATCTTGAATGGGATATTGTTCAGAATGTCACCAGCTCAAGCATCCATACTTCACTGAAACTTTTACATTCATGTTTCTTTCTGTTTTGGAGAAAAGACCATGTAATGGGTTTTTAGAATAACAAAAAAGTATGAAACAATACGATTCCAAAGTGACCGTTATATAGTTATTTCTGAGATGTATTTTTATTTTGCCATTCACTTTCCTTCTTTGACTAGAATATTCTGAAAAGGCCACGTCTGACATTCAGCTAACTGTTGTCTGTTTCTGCACCTGTTAATGAATTAATATCATCGGCTAAGATGAATGCTGTTTAGAAACATCTCATCCTTTAGTACTGGTGGATTGCTAAGCATGTTGCCCTATATCTTGAATCCAGAATAGGACCATTTTTTGGCTTGCAAAATCATTGTTATTTGTTTAGTAGAATTCTGCATGTGGCCAGCTGCAACCAGCTGGAAATACTGGCAGCCCAAAGACCAGAGCCTTAGTTGCCATATCCCAGCCATTGTACACCTGCATGTTATGCTGGGATGATATCGAAAGATCAAATTGCTCTGAGATCAGTCCACTGAGGTCAATTTACCTTCCACCAAACATTGCTTTGAGTAAATCTCTGAGTAAGTCTCCAAATAGAGACGATGAGACATTTTTATTTCTGCTGTTCAAATTGTGCTTCAGTTACAACTTCCCATTTATTCTTTCTCGTTGGGATACATCATAATAAAAGTAAGGAATTATTGGGATTTGGCTCTCAGGACATTTGGACAAGATCCAGAGGAAGATTTGAAAATGTGAGTTGACGAACCATCTTTGTGGTAATAGTCTAGCACATAATTTCACTTTGGTAGTGTGCAGAGTTTGTCAACACAAAAATCTCATGTTCAGGTACTACTGCCTCCTAGTGAAGGATGTTTCCTGCCAAGACTGAGTGGCTGTGGTTTCCGGCACCCCGGTTCAGCCAGATCACTCCAACTCTGGCCATTGGGGGCGAAACACTGGCCCCCGTGGAGAGGGCGCGCAATTTGGGTGTCCTCCTGGATTCCCGGCTGTCCATGGAGGACCATGTGGCAGCCGTGGCCAGGGGGGCGTTCCATCAGGTTCGCCTGATGCGCCAACTGCGCCCCTTACTGGACCGGGCTGCCCTACGCACAGTCACTCAAGCACTCGTGACGTCCCGACTCGACTACTGTAATACTCTCTACATGGGGCTTCCCTTGAGGTGCACTCGAAAGCTACAGCTAGTCCAAAACGCAGCCGCGCGGGTGATTATGGGAGCCACTAGATGCTCCCACATAACACCGATCCTGCGCGAGCTGCATTGGCTTCCTGTGGCCTTTCGAGTGCGCTTCAAGGTTTTGACTACCATCTTTAAAGCGCTCCATGGCTCGGGACCTAGTTATATGCGAGACCGCCTCCTGCCCCATACATCCCTCAGACCAATCCGCTCCCACAGAGAGGGCCTCCTCAGGGTACCGTCGGCCGGACAATGCCGACTGGCGACGCCCAGGGGAAGAGCCTTCTCTGTGGCGGGGCCAGCCCTTTGGAATGACCTACCCCCTGAATTACGTACCATCACCGACCTCCGCCTCTTCCGCCAATGTCTTAAGACATATCTGTTTCAACAAGCCGGCCTAGCCTAACCTCCCTTGGGGACTTAAGATAGTTTTAAATTGGGTTTCAAAATTTGGTTTTAGCGCAGGATGGGGTTATTTAATAGTTTTTTAAAATTATATTTATTGTATTTTTGTATGTTTTTTTTTTTGTTTTTTTTTTAAATTTCCTGTGCGCCGCCCTGGGTCCTCTGTGGAGAAGGGCGGGGTATAAATTTAAATAAATAAATAAATAAATAAATAAATGTTTCATATAAGAAAGATGAACTTAAGTTCTGGATATTTTTGTCACAATATAATATTATATTGTGACAAATATAACTCTACCAATGCTTTAGTTTCTGTTCTCTCTCACATCCGATGTTACCTTCTACCTGGCTTGAAAACACACACACGCACACGCACACGCACACACACAGAAGATTAGGAAGATTCCTGTGTTATCTTTCAGCTAAAAAAGAAAATAAACTGCTATGCTTATCACCTGATGAATCTATACTTTTCACATTTAACTTACATAATTCTGAATATATTTCATTAACAGTGCTCATTTTCACTAGACTATGAGGTATACCTTTACATACTCAGCCTCTGTTTAATGTGCTAATTTTAATTTTCTATGTAATGTGCAAAAAGAAAAAAGAAATGGTATGGGGCAATTCAGCAGGTTTGGGCTTATTTGCTTCTGAAAATTACAATTGAAATGTGCATTCTCGCTTATACTTTGCATTAGAAAACCACGATTTCCTGTCATCTAAAGATGTTCCAGAGGAAGTTATTAAATACCATGTTGTCTTAATCTGAAAGCTGAAGTTTTTCTTCTCACTTGATTCTGTTTGCTATATTCTTCTCAAAATGCCCTTTAGCATTCTTTAGAAAAAGCAATCTCTGCATCCTATGAATGAATAGGTAAATAAATACTGGGGACGTGTTATATATGTAATTTATGCTTGTAAAGTAATCCCCTTCCAGACCAGGCATACGGTTCAGATTCTACAGTTGCATTTGATTCAGGAAATTACTTGATTTAGTTCAGTAGCTCTGAAAGTAATGAAACAGCTTTTCAAATACTGGTTTTATAATGTTAAGATGCTGTGGAAACAAGATGAGCAAACTGATTCCTTTGTTCCACAAGACAAAGGGCTGCTACTGTGCACGTATTTCAGAATGAAGTGCCCCATATATTAGATCATACTGTTTCAACTTGGTTAGAATCATGTTTCTTAATATAAAATCAGGAAACCCTACCAGCAGGGACACAGACTAATACTAACTGGTATGGGGGAGCATTACAAGATGGCACACACACTCCTATGCTTCTTTAAGGCAAAAGCATGCAGCCCCCCTCAACTAGTCAACTGCATCATGATTTGTGAACATACAATGGGCTATAGTCAGTGGTCGGATCCTGGCGGTTTAACAACCGTTTTGGTGATCGCATGTTTCGCCGGCGGGCCAACCTGAACCGGTTCACTCTCAGCTGATCATCGGAGCTACTGGTTCACCCAAACTAGTCTGAACTGGCTGAATCTCACCCCTCACTATAGTCAAAAGAAGATGGACCACAATCCCATCTGAAACATTTTCAGGGGAGAACCAAATGGATTAAAAAAAAATACTTCTAATGTAATCTCCTAGATTCCCTGTATGGATTGCCCTGGGACTATGTAGGATAGATGGGGAGGAAGCTAACCAAGAGATTGCAAGAACATAAGCAAGTGGTCAGACGAGGAGACCTGAACTCATTGGTAGCCTCACATTGCAATGAACAAGGACATACATTCCATTTCGCAGCTACTAAGATTGTAGGCCAAGCAGATAAAAAAATAGCCAGGGAAATTATGATGATGACTGGGAAATGGGCACCTTGTCAGTCAAAAGGAGTGCTGATTTACCACCAGCTTTTCAGGTACTTAGGAGCTGAGGACTTGAGAGCATAAGGAAATAAAACTCCAAGACCTAATAGCTGGCCATCATCACCCCAATCAACAAATTAAAAAGTTACATACATCCAGGCACCACATAAATATTACGCATAGAATAGCACAAAGTACACATTCTGGTAGACAGAAGTTCCCTGAGGATAGGCTCCAAGTACAAGTCCAGAAGCTCAGAAGACTAAGCTTCTGGTCCTAGCGATCGATCCAGATTTGATCCTGCGATTAAAAAAAAGTGCCTTAAGAAAGAGAACTGCTGAAGGGTACTGCCTGCCCTTAAATTCAACCTGTAAGGAATAATGAAAAATGTTCATCCCCCACCCTCAAGGGAGAACTCAGCTCCTGAAAGAGACACTGTGGCCAATTTGTTGTTAGTTGCAAAGTCGTGTCTGACCCATTGTGACCCCATGGACAACGTTCCTCTAGGCCTTCCTGTCCTCTACCATACCCTGGATGGTAGTCGACTTAAGCTCACCAACTGCTTCGATGACTCCATCCAGCCACCTCATTCTCTGTTGTCCCCTTCTTCTTTTGCCCTCAATTTTTCCCAGCATTAGGCTCTTCTCCAGTGTGTTCTTCCTTCTCATTAGGTGGGCAAAGTATTTGAGTTTCATACTGTGGCTGACAGGATAGCATTTTTTGCATCTTTATCTTAAGAATGTAAGTCACTCTTATCCTTTCAAGATTTTACAACCTCATTTGCAGTGGCTGTAGCTCAGTTATCAACACTTTCTTCAAAAGTTTAAGAACTATGTGTTAGAATGATTGATAACTTTGATAACTTTCTGCACTTGCTAAGTGTAGGCCTCTTCTAATGTTTGTATTAAGCCAGTCCATTTAGTATAAAGAATATTATTTGTACCTTTTGTTTAATGGCAGTGGCTTCCTGGCTCTGTAACAGGAAATGGGGTGGAGAGGAAAAACAGCCGCCCGCCTGCCTGACCTGTTCAGATAACCCATTCTCGTACATTGAATTATGGTGCTCTTCAGGGGAGACACTATCGATACAAATCCACTTAGAGGCAGGTCTCACCGCCTCTGCAGTTCAGTTTCACAAACGCACTTGCATTGCAATTATTGTTCAGTACCAAAAAGAAAGGAAGCAAAAATGTACTACATTTTTCCAGTCTGAGGAAATATTGTGTGTGTGTGGGGGGGGGGGGGAGACGGGAGACAGAAAGATTATTTTGCAGTTGTTTCCAAGGCAACATTGAGAATGAGCCAAACAAGAGTGAGAGATTAAAGCTGTTTGTATCGGCTTCAGGAACCATGCAAGGTCCTAAGAAGAGCTGATTGCTCCACATTTTCTACCCTACGTTTCTGCACTTTGTTGACTTTTTCTTGACATATGCTAGAATTGACACTTACTTAAGACTATCAGAGGCAGACTGCACAAACAGGGATAACCACTAGACGGCAAGAAAGATAGTCGTAAAACACTGCTGCCATCTAGTAAGCACCTGGATTTTTGCTCCCTAGATTTGCTGCCCTGTCAGCACAAAGGCAAATAGCTGCCACTTGTCTCAGCCAACAAAATTTGCTTATTAAAATATTATGCTTTGATAATTGGCTAAGGCAGAGGACCAGATGGGGCTGTTCTTATTGTGGATGTGTAGCAGGTGAGGAGTAAAACAATTAATCAACTCCTTGGCTTTACTGCCATCACGCCTCAGCCTACTACTAGCTGTTGTGAAAAACACTCACCAAGCATGACAACTGCAGAAGGCATGGGATGAGTTTGGCTCAGGATTATGCCCACCATTTTTAGATTCTTTCCTATGAACTTCTTCCTACACACATTTCTGCATAACCCAAGCTAGGTTTAGGGAGGGGTGGGGGAAGAGAGAGGGAGGAGGAGGGGAAGGGAGGGAGAGAGAAAAAGATCAGAGTTTTGAAGGGAGCTGAATCATAGCCAGCTCTTGTAATACTTTTTATGCAAGAAATAAATGTCAAACTTCCAGATTTCAGTCTGCTCTGTTGATAGGAAGAACGATCTTCTTACTTTACTACCATGCTATTTTAGACGGTTATACTCTTTCACTACTTAGCCTATTTCAAGCACTGGCAAGTAGCTTTCATTACATGTCCAGATCTTTAGGGAAACAGCTACAGAATCTGAGATGAAGCTGGCTGAGAACTGTAGGGACAGGAGCATGCCTGAAATAGACCCCAAACCCCACAGTCCTCTGATTCTACCCGCTCTGATTTCACCTCTGATGTAATGGGTTATAAACCGTATCAAATTTTACACACCTTGAGGCTGTCATTGGATGCTGTGAGCTTTAAATGGGGGGGGGGAAATACTTTCGCACTGCACAGTATTGCGCCCACAAGGCAAGCTAAGACACTTAGAATGTGGTTTGGAAAGAAAATGGGAAAATAATACTACTAATACTAATAATACCATGTGACATAATACATTGCTGGAATTATAGGTAGTTCTCGACTTAAACCATTCATTTATTGGCCATTTGAAGTTACAACGGCAATTGAAAAAAGTGACATAACTCTTTTCACACTTATACCGTTGCAGCATCCCCATAGTCAAGTGATCAAAATTTGGATGTTTGGCAACTGGTTCATATTTATGATGGTTGCCGTGTGTTGTGATCAGCTTTGTTACCTTCTGACAAGCAAAGTCAGTCAGGAAGCCAGAATCACTTAACAACCGTGTTACTAACTTAGGAACTGCAGTGATTCACTTAATAAATGTAGCAAGAAAGGTCGTAAAATGGGACAGAATTCACTTAACTGTCTTGCTTAGCAACAGAAATCTTGGGCTCAATTGTGGTCAAGGTGATACCTTTATATATGTATTTACTTCATCAATAAAAACAAGTTTTAAAAACTTCTTAAAACTTAAAAAAGTTCCCAAAACTTCAATACATTTTAGATTACTTCCTTTTCAACAAGAAATTATGTTTTAGATATTATTCAATGAATATTGTATATATTGTTGAAGATACAATTAATGTTGAAATTAGCATTTTTTTTAAATACTGTGTATTGTTCTATTTTAGTAAGAAGCAATTCTGTATATTAACCCAAATCTGAGTTCTTATATTTTCAGATATTCATATTCTCTAGCAAATGGGAGTTGACTTCAGACAAAGAAAATTGACTTACAATCAAGGCTCATTGTTCAACCTCAAAAATATAAACATATAACTAAAACCATTTAGTGTTTTGCATTAATATTGATCAACCTTGGGTGAGTGAAACAAATCATTGGCTCAATTGAATACATATGTCTGCAAAAAATACTTCTTACAAGTTTTTCTTTCTTTTCTTTTCAGCTCCCCCTCCTTTTATAATTTTGTGTGTTTTTTCTTTTGTCTTTAGTTAATGAAAACAACTTAAAGGGAACATTGTTATGACTGTGGAAAGCTCCCCTCCCTCCTAGAATAATGAAATACTTTGGGAAATATTTAAAAAAGGCAGAATATTGTATTTCTCTAAAGGAGAAATGGAGAAACATGTTTTTAGAGGCAGAAAGCAGCCCTGTCTTAACAGCCCACAACAGATTCCAGCACTTAAGGAGCTGAAGAGCTTATTGAAAGAGGAAGCCAATTATCAAGATTTATTGAGTTCATCAATAAATGAACCTTCTTCCCAATCAGCCTCAGGCCTCCATTTTATTTCCAGTGTCTTTCTCCTGGCTCAGAACTGAACTAAATGGATATTTCTTCTGACATAGCAAAGGATGATATAAGTCTATGTCATCAATGCGCTGAGGATAAATGTATACTAAGAGGGCATGGCAAAAAACAAACACACAAATGTAGCCCGGGCATGTTTTCACTGTGGTTAAATGAAATGTAGAAAAACCCTATGATGTGGTTTGGTCTTCTTAAACGGCATTACAGGAATGCCACATGGAAATTACCACAGAATTCCAAGAGATCAACACTGCTATCAATATGTGTTTTGAGAGAACAGTCCTACGGTACATAGTTTTTGAAACTCAAATGTCTGTATTATTCCATAATCTAATGCCAAATGCACTTCGATTGAAAGTGCTGTCCATTTCTGAGTTAAACACTGAAATTAAAAATACAGTCTATGGTTAAAAAGCTGATTCAGTTCAGTAAGCTGTAAAGCAAAATATCCTTTGTCATTGAACTAGGAAATTAACCTTGATCACAAGTTTAAGAACATTAACAGAATCTTGAAAGTGGCTTTTTTATAATGGTTTGGTATTTGAAAAAGAACATTTCAAATCAGCAATGACTTTTAGGAATATGGGGCTGAATTGGCGTATCTAAATGTAATCCTTCTTGGCCAAGTAAGCTTTTTTATCCTTTCTTTCCACTGAAGCCTCCTGTATGCCCCTCTAGCTGGTCCAGAGGTGGTATTCAGCCAGTTTTGACCAGTTCTGGAGAACCAGTAGTAGAAATTTTGAGTAGTTCGGAGAACCGGAGAACCGGCAAATAGGCTGGCCCCGTCCCCACTTATTTTATTGCCCTGAACAGAAGAACAAAGCTGGAAAGCCACACTCACACAATTGTTAGTAAAAAAAAATTGAACCCCACCACTGAGCTGGTCCCGATGTTCTGCTGAATCCCTACATAGGAGACATATTTGAGGGGGATGAATATACTTTCAGGGCAGCTTTGGCCTTTACCAGAACTGTTGCCACTAAACATGCATCACATAAACAACAAACAAAATATGCATACATCTATGTCCTTCCCACTTGCATTCACATGGCTTTGGACACCAAATCACAGAGTTACATGATTCTCTCAAAGGAGGTATTGGAAGTGTGGGGTTCATGTATCTGTGTTGTTTAATGTTTACTGGCAGGTGTGCCTTTCAAAGTCTGGTCTGGCACCGGATATACTTCCAATCCCTAAGGATTGGCTGGCTATTCTTGCTCTACCAGGGTGTTATGAGATGGAAGCGACCCTGGCTGGGATGATTGGAAGAGATTTTCATTAGAGTTACAGAGTTATGAATGAGTAAAGGGGCAAAAAAGACAAACCAGGATTTCAACTAAGGTTTCCCCCCCCCCCCATATATATAAGCTTACAGACACTATATATATCTCCTAAATTTCAATTTTCTACGAATTACACATTCATCAGTTTGATAATTATAACATGAATTAGTGTTCAAAGTTATCCATCCAGACTATATAATTTCAGAGAGCTTTGCAAATAATAGCTTCCTTAAACAAGTAACAGTGGTAATCACATATGCGGCACAGGATGCAATTTGAAGTTCAAAAGTGATGCTCAACTGCTTGTGTGTAGGACCTTCGTAAATTTTCCAGCAGCTGGTGTCTCCTCCATAATTTTAGCAAGCTGCTAATTGAGGATAAAAAGTGAGGGAAAGACATTTTACCTAATAAGAAGCTTGGTTTTATAGTCAAAGTGCATTTATACAAGAAATGCACCTTTTGGTTTTCATACTGCCTGAAAGCACTACATGCATAAGTCTTCCATGTAGAGTTTCTGAGCAACAACTGGTTTTTGGGTGGTCAGAAGCTGTTTGGAAAAAAGAAAATAATTATTGCAGAAAAACTGGACTTGCATTACATGAATTTTAAAAGAAGCTAGATTATTCCCAAGATACAGCTCAACCCACACCTATGCTGAATTCCCAGCGATGTTGAGTATAATCCAACACACAATTACACCTTCTTAACGAAAAAGCTATTAGAACAGGACAATTCTTTTCGGATTAAAAGTGTGGCGGTTGTAATACTTTGGGAACTCATTGCTTGTAGTAGAGTTTATAAAAGCCAATCTTCAAATAGGCAATCTTCAAGTAACACCACTGCTTTAGAGTTTGGGGACAGAAACAGTGGCAGTGTAGAAAAACTTCAGCAGAATTAAAACAAATGACAGCAGCCTGTTCAAAGAAATGAATGTCCTCCATTCATTTTCTCAAGTAGCTGTTGCCCTGTCATCAAATGATTGGCCTGTCCTAAGCCCCTGAACCCCACATACCTAGAGAAAGATCTGAGGGGATAGCATTAGAAACCAAAGACATACCACTTGGCTGTTAGCAATGTGCTTGGCAGGAACTGGCCTGCTACTTCCATTGTGTTTGAATCATTCTAACATTGTAAAGGACACCAAGATCTAATTGACTTTGTGGGAATATGGAATTTTGCCACCAAGACAGTGAATTCTGACACTATGTAGGCTCAACTGAGCTTGATAAAAAGACAGGAGACTACATAAGGCCAGTGTATTTATTATCCTACCATCTCTACTAATTTGATTATAAAAATAACAGATATTTAGAAGAAATAAAATGCAAATTAGGTATAGTCTGTTGCAATTAACAAGGGATTTCAGCAAATGTAACTTTGTGTCAGTTTGCTATGAAAATCTGTGTTTATTGAAATTCACTTCTCATTGTGATTATAAATATTCCAATCAGATATCCTTGTCGGTCTGTCGGTCTGTCTATCTATCACTCATCATCATCTACAGCAGGGGTCCCCAACCTTTTTTGCACCAGGGACCGGTTTCATTTTCAAGAAAATTCTGCGGACCGGCTGGCGTAGAGGAGGAGTGGGGGGGAGGGGGAACAGGCAGCGCATGCGCACGCGGGGGGGAGTCGGCTACTCGGCCCTCTAGGGCCTCCAACAGCACGAAAGGCCGCACCTGCGCTCTCCCGCATCCGGTCCGCGCTCTGCCCAGGGGGCTGCCCTCCTCCCTCCTCCTCCTTCTCCTCTCCGGCCCTGTGGCCCAGCTCCTATCAAGCCACAGACCGGCACCGGTCCATGGCCCGGGGGTTGGGGACCCCTGATCTACAGTATTGATCTAGTTGATGTTCATTAGGATAAACTGCTGCTTTTTCATTCTTTATCCACAGATGTCTATGTGGGAAAACTCTCATTGGGGTAACTATAACTAACCTATCGGTACTGCATTTACACACACACACCACATATTTCTGTTGTCTGTTGTCTTTTTAAACCATGATTGGGAAGAAACTAGTGAAAGAATTAGTTTTAGGATCATGAAATCTGTTATAGGAATGATTTCCAAAAGGTCCCAATGTGAAAAAACTAAACATGCAGAAGATTTAAAAAAAATCCATATGTGGCTCTATATTTATTTTATAGACACTAATCAGAAGTTTCCAATTTAACATTAACTTATACATTTTCTTCCATGAACTGTAGCAGAACAGGTAGTCTTCAATAGAAAATAACATATGCAGCTCAGAGGTGAACTGTGGAGTCCTTCATTCTCTCTGACCTTGCTTGCTTACTTGCAGATATTTCATTACCTAAGTAAATTAGTGCTCTCTGAATGTCCGACGTTCAGTGCCTGACAATGTTACCTAGTCTGGTAATGAAACATCTGCAAGCAAATAGCCAAGCTCAGAGAGCAGCAAGGACCCCACAGGAAGTCTTCGTTTCAGGATTATTATTTTTCCTTGTAAGAAGCCAATTGATTAAAAGTAGTGATGAAACAAACTGGAAGGGGATGAAATGATAAGAGGGCTATTCCCATTATAATATGAACAGTTTTCAGTGAGAGGATAATTCTTCTTGCTCTTTCCTGTGTTGCATCTCCTCTGCAACTCATCTCTGCTTTGGACGATCCCCTAATCCTCCAAAAGGTTCGGCAGAACACAGGATTTTTCAGCGACAAAAGAATTGAACCAACAATGGCACCTGGTTGTTGATGAAAGGAAAACATTGGATGCAATCTGGATTATTAACCTAAACATGTTTATTTTGAAACAAAAGATTATGACAAATTTTTAAAAAAGTGGAAACAAACATAATGCTTAACAGCATGGTATTATCCTTCTCTAAAGACTTGCTTTTAAATTATTACAATAATATGTAAACAAGTATATTATATATGCAATCTGTGGATTTATCAGAGCTCTAGTTTGCTAGAACACAATTTTGCAGCATTAAAGTGTTTTTTTTTTAAATACCCTACTTTTTAATACTTTACAAAACCCAAATCAGTCATGGTGAGAATGTTCTTATCTCTAATCTGTACTCCCATCTATTTTTGCAAATAATACCATTTAAATTATATTTAAACCTATTAGATTTTAGAATGATAGATGTAATCTTCCTTATTTTTCATCACATTTCAACACTGAAATGTTAATCTCTGAAAAAAAGCAACAGTTGGTTTTGAAGACTTATTATCTTCTGTATCTTAATGGGTAACAGTTTCATCAGTATATTTCATATTTCAGTGTGTGAAATTATACAATAAAAGAAGCTATTGTGTTCAAAAATAAACTTTATAAAATCATTTGTGAATTCCATGTAATGTAACAAAGGACATGCAAACAAAATTAGGCCATGAATGAAAATTATAATGGGTGGTTCAGAAATGTGAGCTATACTGTAAACTAATAAATAAATAGTTGTTAAAAGTAGAAGAAAACTTTCTCATGTTGCTTTGTGTATTAAATTGCAAATGAATTCACTTCTTGATTATCAAAATTGCATTATTATTTGGTATAGGTAATTTGTATTTTTTTATTTTATTTTATTTATGTATTTTATTAAATTTATACCCTTCCCTTCTCCTTGTTAGGACCCAGGGCGGCGCACACGCATTATTTAAAACCACAAAATACAAATATATATCAATTAAAATATATTAAATTAATTAAACCCGTGCTAAAACCCATGTTAAAACCTTATCAAATTATAATTTATTTTTAAAAGTCAGAAACGGGGGGCTATCCTAGGCCGGCTTGTTGAAATAAGTACGTCTTAAGACGTTGGCGGAAGAGGCGGAGGTCCGAGATAGTGCGAAGGTCGGGGGGTAGGTCGTTCCAGAGGGCCGGGCCCGCCACAGAGAAGGCCCTTCCCCTGGGTGTCGCCAACCGGCATTGCCCAGCCGACAGCATCCGGAGAAGACCCTCTCTGTGGGAGCGGATCGGACGAAGGGATGTATGGGGCAGGAGGCGGTCTCGTATATAGCTAGGCCCCGAGCCATGGGTAGATCATGGTAATATTAGTCTTGATCAAAATAACTATACAATACACACCTTACTTCTACAATTGAAATTCAGTTTGAAAAGCACGATATATAAGGTAGACCTTTATGATCTATTCTACACAAAATATAAGGTAGAGCTTTATGTGTTCAACAAGAATGCAGAAGATGGCTTTCAGACATCTTCCCAACTCCTTTCCTAGCAGTAGTCATAGAAGTTATTTGTATTTACTTCTCTGTAGCAAACTGGGGTTTTTTTTTGTTCTCACCTCATATTTCTTATGTTTGGGAAACACTGATTATACTGGGTACATGCCACTCTGGGCCAAATGAGTGTTTTATGGTAAAACTGCTTCACCTATAAAGGTATATTGGAAATTTCTTTCTCCCTACTTGTTTGTCTGATCAAGCCCACTTTAAAACTTCAACTTTCTTTTGTCAAAACACACACAAACACACACACACACACGTTATAAGCATTGTAGCAATGTTACTAAAATGTACAGCTAGATTTCACTAATATTTTTTCAGCATTTCCCAACCATGAGAATTATTCTAACCCTATTACCCCAGAGTTACCATAGTTCCTAGTATTGTCCTCCATCATATACGTACTGCAAAGTGCCTTGATAATATGATGGAAGTCAGATGTTTTAAATAAATAAGCCAAGTATTGTTCCAACTGCCTGAAGTCTATCGAACTTTCAAGTGGAAAGCTGGAATACTCCACAATCTGTCTGGATGAGAAGTGAAACATCTTCAAAGAAAAACCAGGAAGTCCAGTTGCCTCTTGAAAAAGCATCTTTAGGACAACCATGACCTGGATGACTGAGAATCTGATGTGGAAAATTTGTCTGGAAGACTGGGAGGGGCCTTTCTCAGTTCTCTTACTTTTCTGATGCACCACTTTACAAACACAAGGAGGTGGAAGAGGGAAAATTCCATCTTGACTATGTCTTCCTATAAACTCACTATAATTAGAAAGTTGTTTACTATCTTCTGCTCCTATTTATATGTTCTTGGGTGTTGATTTTCAGTAGAAGTCATGTGGAACAACATTTGAAAGCACATGTTACAGAACATGCCGTGCGACGATGCAATCCTGAATAGGGTGTAACGTGAGCTCCTTTTCATGAGAAAAATAAAGGTGGAGGGGGGAGGAATGGAAACACAGAGATCCTTTCCCTGCCTTGTCTCATTTTCAAGTGACCACCCCATTCCATCTTGGAATGTTAATAAAATGATCCCCACAATATCCCGTATCAGAAAAGACTTTGAACCTGCTGGAACATGTGCTTCTAAGGCTGCCTTGAAATGATGTCATTTATGTCCAGTTAATTTAATAACCCTGAATCTCTCACTTAGAGTATTGCTGTGCTTGACTATTTTAACTCCTGACGCAATGACATGAAATCATATAACAAATTCAGTACAAAGTAAAAAATAATCTATAATTAACAAGCCAGGCCTAATCATGCCTGAAAAGTGCATAAATAAAAAGTGTATAAAATGATAAGATAATGATGTGCCACTACTAGTTTTTTGTGACACTCACTTTGGCCAATATTTGTGAAAGCTTGGGGGCAGGTGCCAATGGTGTCCTGCCTCACCAGCTCCATTCCTAACAGTAAGCAGAAATAATACTCTCAGGTTGACAGAGGGCAATCAATTGATTAAAGAGGTGCTACTGTATATTATAATACATATTCTTATCTAGCCATGCCTTGTATGATATTGGGGAAGCTTCTGTGGAATTCAAGTGAGGGAGCCAGATAGTTCATCCAATGTAATTAAGGAAGACAGGGAAGAGACAAGGGGAAAAAAACTGATAGAAAGAACCTTTGTACATTACTGTATCTTGGGTAAAAACAACCCAATAACGTTAGTAGAATATACAAGAGATGAAATGAGGTTTGTGGTAGACAGGTCTGCAATGACCTGTACGAGAGTTCACAAAACAGATACCTAGCATGTTGTATATGTGTAGCTTCTCTGTGTGTGATTAAAACTCACTTTTAGGTCAAGAAAAGGACAAATGTCATGGTCAAGGTCTTAATGCTATGATCCCCCTTCTGATTCCTTTTCATTTAGCTAATAGCCTCTTATTGGTTTCTTAAGTAGAGATAATAAGATAGAGTAGTGAGGGAGAGCAGGTCAGGAATACACATATTTCCTTTCTCCTAATTCAAGTATTATGGGTTTCTCTCATCTTTTACTTAATAGTCCATTTCATTCTCACACCTACAGCTGATTTTATACAGGTCTACACAGAAATATGATCTATTGAGAAATAAGCATGTATAGATATCTAGGGGGGCAATTAAAACATATTCAAATGTGCATTTTATAAATGCTAAAATAAATGTGCAAATATCAGGCAATGTAATCCATTCAGTCTCCCATTCAAAGTGTGAAAATCCTGAACAACTGTCAAACTAATTGAGAAGCCTCTTGATTCATTTTATTCAATTTTGGCAAGAATTGAATTAATTGTGGCTCCTATTGATTGCTATTAACTAATTATTTTCCTGTTTGATAGAAAACAATCTTGTCCCCTTATGAAACCATGAAGTGTGTCAAATGTCATATTTATTTATTACATTTATAGGCTGCCCGTATCACTTAGAGCTGACTCTAGGCAGCTTATAAACTGGTAAAAGCAACAAGATAAAACATTAAGATATTGGCATTAACATAAAATTGACTTAATAAGTATAAATTTCAAAATAATATACACATTTAAGCATAGTTACTGTATGTAATAAATTTTGTTGAACACAATTCTATAGAAATATATATTTAAATAAAGCATTAATTTCTATTGCCATTTTTTTTTTAAACCTTACCTTACATTTATAGGTTTTTGTAAGTAAATAGTCCTAGTGAAGTTTTTAAATTGTGCTTTCAGCATTTTCAACACATCAATACCAGAACACCTCTAGCAGCCTGGCCTATTAGAGTTTAGAGTTTATTGGTTTTTTATTCCGCCCTACTCCCGAAGGACTCAGGGTGGTGTACAGCCAGAATAAAAACAAATATATAAAAGTTAAAAGAAGGCTTTTAAAAGACATAATTAAACTATTGGCCGAAACGTGGAAAAAAACCCCAAACTAACCCTGATTAAAATAATAAAAAATTAAATTTAAAAATCATGTTTTATGCCAGCCCGGCTTGTTGGAAGAAAAAGGTTTTGAGACCACGGCGGAAGGTGCATAAGTCATGGATAGTTCTTAATTACACTATTTCACAAATAAATTCATTCTTAGAAAATTTAAAAAAAATATTTTTTTTGAAAAATAAAACATTAATCAACATTAGAGTACCTGTAACACTTTTCCACTGAATAATTGAGACAAGTGATTTGTACATGATTCTGTTTGCCTGGCATTGTAATTTTTTTTAGGAAGCCACAAGATTAACACTGTGGCCTTTCCAGGAATATATTGGTATATGTGGACTTTGGCAATGATTCATCGTTCTTCAGTAAAAATGAGAGATAGAGCAATAGGCGGGAAACAGAAGCCTGAAATTCAATTGTAGAAGACTAGGTGTTCCAACCAGGAAGCCATATATTTAACTTTTGACAAATTTATTTTTAAGAAAGAATAAAAATCAGATAGTAAAAAGCAGCTTCTGCCTAAGGTCTCAGAGTACAACCGGATACAACTTAATTGTAGTACTGAAGAGGACGTTCAGTCATTTTGTCAAAGATCTGTTTCCTGCTTAGTTTATGAAAATAAAACAAATACGTGTGTCAACCGTTGATTCCGAAAATGTGGTTTCCACCCATAACTGATCCTCTATCTTCTATTTCATCAGAAGCTTCTTCTATCAAGCTTCAATTTTATATATTATAAAAAAGGGGGCATAGACATTTCAAATCACATTCAAAAAGCTCCCTTAATTGCTATATGCTGCAAGTATTGATCAACACAACCTTAGCTAGATTGAAGAAACTGGTACAACATTGATAGGAAATGTTGGTATTAATTTGTAATTAATAGAACCTTTGCTGTTTCTGAGTTGCTTTACAAAACTTTTCTCTTTCTGACTCACTTCTATATCCAGACATCAATCTTCAGAAGCACCGAGGGAAATATATATGTGCACGTGTGTGTGTGCACATGTGTGTATCTTACATTTACAAAACAAACAAAAGAGTCACCGAAGGGAAACATGATGCTTGCATAAAAGTTAAAAACAGTCAAAAACATAGCTGACCCATGTCAATATAGCTAGATTCCACCACTGAAAGCAAAAGCAGGAGGTTACAAGATATTAGAGAAGGAATTAATGACAGGCACTCCTGCTAAGATGATGTTTATTGGGTCACAATAAAAATGGGCTGAAGAATAACTCTCTAGAAAGGATATATCAAGTAACTATGAGTAATGAGAAGGTGTGGCAAAATATCCAAACGTATATGACCAAATAGTACCAATTTTTGACAAAGATACTGAGTGAATAGCAGCATCACTGTTTTGTTAGATGTGAATTCTGATGCCTAATTTGAAATGTCTGAACTCTTTTACATACAATAGTACCAGTGGTGGGTTGCAGGAGTTACGCCCAGATACGGGCGTACCGGTGCCTGCCACGATCACCAGGTACCGTTCCATTCTGGTGCTCCAGAGGCCCTACCCACCCACCTGCCCTCCTTACCTATATTTGAGGTCATCAGTGCTTACGTGCACGCAGCGTACACTGCCTGCACAATACTCCACCGAGCAGCTGGAACGTCGTGGAGGCGTCATGGAGGCATTGCGGAGCGTCACAGGAGGTAAGGACACATGCGCGTGCTGCGCGTGTGTACGCACATGCTGCGCACATTTCTGTGGTGGACGCCGGGCCCCATTGCACCGTACTGGTTGCAACGGGATCTGGAACCCACCACTGAATGGTACAATGATACAAACATTTGGAATACATTTCGGGTGGGAACCATTTTTGGGGTACAAAAGTTAATATAGCTTTTTATAAAATGGAGAACAATATTGCCTGAATTTAAAATCCAACTTCCACACTACATTTACATTTGAACCCTCTGTGTGGAAAGGCACCTTTTTGCATAGAAATATCTACCACCTTCAAATACAGGAATAGATTTGGGGTAATTGGATAGCATTTGAGTGCACCCAGAAAAATGAAAATGGACCCATCCATTTTTTCCCATATGAAGATCACTCTACTTATTTCCAATTACTCCTGTATCTGAACCACTTCATCAGAGACTTGAATATAATAAATTAGTTATACAGAGGGTACAGTAGCTGCTTTTAGAGCTAAAATAGATGAAGATAACAGCTACACTCAATGTAAGTCTCCCTTTCAAACTCTTCAACGCATAATAGATGATGACCCTCTCTTGTTTCTAATAAATAAATTATATGCATATTAGCTAAGAATGTTTCAGACATTATGGTGTAGAGAGCTGGAAATGAGCTTATAAAGTGCACTCAGTGCCAATCATATCTTGGAGTGGAGTAACAAAAGTTATTAGAATAACAATGCCCCAAAGAAAATCTCTAGTATATGTCACAGCTGCTTTCTATTGTTCCTTATTTTACAACCTGCAATTAATTAAATCTATCAGATGAAGGCAAAAGCAGGGGAGAGGGAGGGACTTGTGAATTAGAGTCCTTCATTGTTCATCCTGTTTTTGAGAAACATATGCTGCAACCAATGATGAGTGTCAGCTGTTGTCCTTTCAGCAGATTTGAACCTGTTTACTGTGTCCAAAATTAAGTGTTTTTCTCTAAGGGACAAACCCAAAGGAAAACTGCAGAGTTCTGACAAACCAAGAAACATGTTTGAATGCAAGGGACTGCTGAATTTTCAGTAAACCATATGAAAAATCCTGCAAGCTAGCTGTTAAAACATTTTTCTGATTTCCAATGTGTGTATGGTGCTTAAACAACAAAAATTCATATTTTTTACTTATGTCTCTTGAGTTAGGGTTTCAATCTGCAACAATTCTTAACAAAACATAAGAACTGTATTATATTTTGATTAATCCTTGTCTAGGAACTGGTATAGATTATGTTACATCTAATCATAATAATATTTAGATCTATTGAATAATCTATTGAATCTATTGAATAATGAGACACATTAATCACAATCAAATAACTCTTAAAATCAAATTAATTTAATTTCAGTGAGCCTATTCTACTTAAAGCAAAGTCTAGATTCAATCTGTTTGTGTTTATTTATTAAAACATGGAAATACTCCTTTCTTGCTTGAATCACTCAGATATGATAGATGATAGTTGATAGATAGAGATAGATAGATAGATAGATAGATAGATAGATAGATAGATAGATAGAGAGAGAGAGAGAGAGAGAGAGAGAGAGAGAGAGATAAGGTGGGCAGGCAAGCAAACAAGTAGGCAGGCAGATGATAGATGATAGAAACAGACAGACAGACAGACAGACATAGATAATGTTTGTATGTGTACAAACCACCTGTAGTTGGGTGGGATCTAAATTATGTAAATAAATTTAAATGATGTAATATCATAAAAGCAATATTTTAGAATAAATATTTTATTTATTTATTTACTTTATTTTATTAGTCGTATTTGTATACCGCCCTATTTCCCCAGTGGGACTCAGGGCGGTGCATAGAAAAGATAAAAAAGGCAATACATACAATAACAATATAAAAAGGATTAAATTTAGGGGTCTGTGCTAAAACTGTGGTTAAAAACTATTAAAATCACTAAATTAAAAGTAAATCATTAAAACTATTAAAACTATGCCAGGCCGGCCACATGAAATAGATATGTTTTTAGGGCCTGGCGGAAGAGGCGCAGGTCCATGTTAGTTACTAAAATACAAACATAATTTACCACACATGTTGCCAGAACCATAAAGGAGGTCAATTGCTTTGACTAAACAAGATATCACAGTTACTTGCTTGTAGATTTTTTATTTATTTATTAAATTTAGAATCTGTTCAACTAAGAGTGATTCTAGGCATTTACATTTAAAATAGAAAACAGTACAAAAGAATCTAAGCATCTGGACAAATACACATTACAATACTCTATAACCAAACCAAATCAGTCTTGGAACAGCTAACTTCCCACGTAATTTGATTAATACAATACAATACAATACAATAGCAGAGTTGGAAGGGACCTTGTAGGTCTTCTAGTCCAACCCCCTGCATGGGCAGGAATCTTATACCATTTCAGACAAATGGCTGTCTAACATCTTTTTAAAGACTTCCAGGGTTGGGGCATTCACAACTGCTGGAGGCAAGCTGTTCCAGAGGTTAATTGTTCTTACTGTTAGGAAATTTCTCCTTAGTTCTAAGTTGCTTCTCTCCTTGGTTAGTTTCCACCCATTGCTCCTTGTCCTGCCCCCAGGTGTCTTGGAGAAAAGTTTGACTCCCTCTTCTTTGTGGCACCCTCTGAGATATCGGAACACTGCTATCATGTCTCCCCTGGTCCTTCTCTTCATCAAACTAGACATACCCAGTTCCTGCAGCCGTTCTTCATATGTCTTAGTCTCCAGTCCTCTAATCATCTTGGTTGCTCTTCTTTGCACTCTTTCCAGAGTCTCCACGTCTTTTCTACATCGTGGCGACCAAAACTGTATGCAGTTTTGGTCGCCACGATGTAGATCTCAAGGATAGTAATGATCTCAAGGATAGAATTAAAAATATTGTTTCATCTAATTTGCGATCAAAATAATACCTAAAGATTTGTTAAAGGAGTAGAATACATATGTAATACTGCTTTTCAGTCTGGTTATAACTAAACCATTTTACAAATTTTATATCCTAAGGGGAATGGAACAGATTTATCAGCCTTATATATACACATATTTTAACACAGATGCCATATATAGTCATCCAGATGTGAAAGAAATTTATAGATTGCAATTTGGTTCTTTAACAAAGAATAATTCCATTCAAAATAGACTGAATATTGCTCTCTTTACCAATCTGGAATACCTAAATGTTTCCTGGAGAAAGGCTCTTCCCTGCAACTGTTAATTGGCATTTTTCCAGCTTATGAGTCATCAGAAAAATACAACATAATTTGTGCTGCCTCATGGCTGAAGTCTGATTTGCCTTAGTAACAAAACTGCAAATGTTTATGCCTTTGCAACTTTCCTACAAGACAGTTTAAAGGTGTTTAGTGAATTTCCTTGGCTTCATTTCTCATCCTACCCAATGTCACCTGCTGGCAAGGAAAGTGTCATCAATTCCTATTTTTCAAAGGTGGTAAGAAAAAACTGGATGAATTTAGTGTAAGTAATAGGTTGTCAGAATGGGCAGCATTAGGGACAGGTCTTCCAGAAGAGCAATAGACTTCTGTCCATAATAGTTTGGCTGCCAGGTCAATTGAAAGGAACAGAGTAAACCTACATTAGACCAGGTTTTTCTTTTTGACCCAAGGGAGCAGGACAGCAAGGTGGTGGTGGGAAATAATGATCAATGAATAATCCATAACAATGGGCATTATAGAAAATGTCTCTACTTTCAGAGCATAAAATCCCCAGCCAAACAGAATATCAACTCCATCATGTGCTGTGCTGCATGTTTATGCCAGATGACAACTGGGATCCATATTTACTGTAGCAGGCATGAAACCCTGACCCATTTCTGTTCTTTCCACCCAAGCAGAAAGAAAATTGCCCTACAGCAGAGGAACAAAAGTTCAACTCCTGACAAGATGATTTTGAGAAACTGCAAGAAAAGCAAGACCAACTTGAATGTAGTGTGGATTGATTACAAAAAGGCATTTGATTCAGGCATGAAATCCTCTTATTTTCACTTCCAACTGGGAGTGCTCGGGGGGCACTTCTGCACGTGCGCAGAGCGTCCATGATGATGTCTAGGCATGTGGGCGGAGCCTCCTACCCAGTGGTGGGTTACGACTGATACGCCCCAGTATGGGTGTACTGGTGCCTGTTGGGAGCACCAGGTACCATTCTGGTATGGTGCTCCAGAGGGCCCACCCACCCACTCCCCTTACCTGTATTTGAGCTGACCGGGACATTTGCGCACGTGCACAGATCCAAGCTGGATCCTACTTTGATGTTCTTGTGGAAACTGTGTGCTCTGAAGAAGATGAGAGCTATGCCAGAGATTCACTCATACTGACAGGTCTCATAAGAGGAGTCAGACAAAGAGTGTCTCTCCCATCAAAAAATATGGTGAGACATAACCTAGAGAAAGCCATACCCATTCAGTAATCACCCATGTTACAGAAACCATGCTAGATGTTGGAGTTCCTGGACATTTGGTGAAAAATGGGCTACAGAACTCAGGATTGCTAGCTGAATATCAAAGGCCAGCAGCTGAAGAACCACTGGAAGAAAAAATGCCCTTACAAAGAAATAATGATCTTTTATTACACATCAAGCCCAACAAGAAGAGGATATTTGAAACAAATGCACCAATTCTGGAAAGAACAAATTCCGGCATCATAAATAACAGAACAGAGGCTAGCAGATCATTGTTGAATTATAATACAAAATATTCACAGAAGAACTGGAAGAATTGCAAAGGTCTAGCACCAGAAAGAACACTGACATTTCCTCAAAAAAGAAGTCGAGGGTAGTCCAATGCCACATCAGATATCATTCCAGTTAGATCAGCTCTTCAAGTGCAGCAGCGAACATTCAACATTGGCACACTGTTATTCTGTTACTGAGATGAAGTTTCTATAAACTATAGACATCCACATAACACCCACACCCAGCCCTAGACTGCTGTATCATAGAGAAGCAGACACAACTGGAAGTGATTTCTCTTAGTCAGGTGTCTGCAATATATGCCAGGTCAGCACTTTTGGCATTACACCAGTGATAATGCATGTTTTATTGGCAATCGACCTGGTATTAAAAGCAAGGGCATTTAGGTTGCAGATATGTCTGATCACAATGATCAAAAAAAGAAAGAGGAGATCTTGTAGAGAACTTCTGATGAAAAAAGGGGAATATGTAGCCTACAAATCAAATCAAACTTTAAAGACGTTCCTAGAAGGTTGCCATAAAACAACACAGAATTGCCTTGCAATTTTATTTCATGACCTATATATGGTCTGTTCTCATGTCACCCTTCAGTTCACTGTTGCTGTTTTTGGGGTATAAGGTCATTTGCACAGTTTTAGAGGCAGGCACTCTGTCTGAATGAATATTCTCTTCAGATTATATGGCAACATTTCATCCTAAACTAACAAGAGAGATTTATCATTCCTAGGCTGGTACATCATGTACTCTTTTCTTCTTCCACAGAAAGCAAGGCATTATTTTCTCCAGCAAGGAGAAAGTGCAATATTCAGAGGAGTTGTACGGTTCTAATATGTATACAGATAGTCTTCGACATACAATCATTTGTTTAGTCACTGTTCAAAGTTATAATGGCACTGGGAAAAAGTGAGTTATGATTATTTTTCACTTATGACCATTGCAATATTACCATGGTCGTGTGATTAAAAAATCAGATGTGTGGCAACTGACAGTTGCAATGTCCCAGGGTCATGTAATCGTTTTTTGCAACCTTCTGACAAGCAAAGTCAATTGGGAAGCCAGGTTCATTTAACAACCATATTACTAACTTAACAATTGCAGTGGTTCACTTAACAACTGCCACGCTAAGTGGTGGAAATTTTAGGCTCAATTGTGGCTGTAAGTCAAGGACCACTTGAATCTGCTTAGAAGTAAGGTCTCATTGAAACTTTCTAGCTAACTAAATCAACCTTAAATTGAATTGCAATTGAAACAGTTCAATTCAACAATTATCAGTCACAAATACATCAAGCAATGGCATAGGGTTTAGATGTGATTATTCTGTTGCATTTATTATTGCATTATCAGTAATAATATATTTATATTTCTAAAACTGCAATCATATGAACATGTATAGGTTTGGATTGCCGCTGCAGTTCTCAGTAATAATGCAACAAATATTGTACACCGATATATTTGCTAAGTAGAGAATCTCCATGTATATTCTGTTTCATAAATACCTTAAGAGTCACTTTGCTTCTGAATTTTAATGTTTAGTGAATATTCTATAAATAATTTATCTTATATTAAGTATTTACTATGAGTCTCTTCCCAAACTACGATTATCATATATTGCAGTAACAAAAAAATCAACTATGGCTTATTCTTTATCAGAAAATGAAAATGCAATTGTTCGTATACAAGATTTGAACATTTTCCCTCTAGGCTACCTTTTGTTATTTATTTTATTTATGTTCTGCCTTTATTATTTTTATAAACAAATGAAGGTGGCAAAGATATCTAATAGTCCTTCTTCTTCCTATTTTCCCATTAACAACAATCCTCTGATATTATAAGGATGCACCATATTTTTGGAATACAAAATTGAATTGAATTGAAACACTGCAGTTGATAAGTTAGTAACCCAGTTGTTAAGTGAATCTGGCTTTCTCATTGACTTCCCTATCAGAAGGTCGCAAATGGTGATCACATGACCCTGGGATTCCATGACTGTCACAAATATGAACCTGTTGCCCAGCATTTGAATTTTGATCAAATGATCATGGGGTTATGCAAAGGTCATGTCACATTTTTCAGTGCTGTTGTAACTTTGAACAGTCACTAAACGAACTGTTGTAAGCCGAGGACAGCCTGTATTATAGAAAAGCCTTTGATTATATTATTCACCTCAAACAGTAGAAAATGTTCAGAAAAGTGATAAGAATTGCAGAATATCTCATTGTCTCATGTAAAATTATTCACAAATCTGAAGACTTCAGTACAAATAGAACATGGAAGAAAAGAATGGCTTTGGATTGGTAAAGGAATGAGACGAAGCTATACAATCTGCCTTAGAAGATTGGAAGATTACCATGGTTTTAAAGTTGGAGGAAGAAACACCAATAACCTGTGCTAGGCTGATGACACTATTCTAGAAGTTACCACCCAAAGTTACTCTATGGCAAGATGGATGGCTAATAAATTTTACAAACAAGCAAATGCAAAGGTTCTACAAAGTCTAGTAGCCAAGAAAGGAAACAAAATAAAAACCACTTACAAAGGCATATCAATTAATATTTCAATGAAAGAAAATATCTGAAAGATTCAAAAAATACAGCAATATGTGAACTGTACAAATCAGAATACTCATTTAATGATACAATTATGCGAAGACTATTTTGGCAAAATAAAGTTACTGAACAAATCAACCCAGCTTTATAACCCCAACCACAAACGATGAAGCTCAAATTATACTTTGGACAAATTATATGAACATTTGTTCTCTGGATGTTGGGGAAGATAAAAGAAAAGAGAATAGGATGATGACTAAGAGAATTAATTAAGTTATATTGGCAATGATATACTGCTAGAAGTCCTAAAGAACCAGAACAGATTGTCATGGAGAAAATCTATCTAGGAATAGGAATATTCTTTATTGGCCAAGTGTGATTGGATACACGAGGAATTTGTCTCCAGGGCATAAGCTCCCACTGTGCATACAAATAACAAGGTGATTAATCATAGATCATAAATCAAAAGATACAAACAACAAATGATAAATTGACTCTTAGATGTATAAGACGCACTCAGATTTTCAGCCTCTTTTTAGAGGAAAAAACATACTCCGAAAAAAGTACTCCGAAAAAAGTATATAAAGTATGATTAGTAGATACGAAAAAGCAAATGAGAAAAGCTGAGATGTGAGCCATATTATTACTCCCCCAAATGCTATTTCACAATTGGAAAGTTGCTGACTAAAGACTTCACGGAATTTCTTTCATGCTATTAACAAATGAGAAGTTAGACATTCTCACCTAGTGAATTGTCTATCCATTTCCACATCCCTGGAATAATTGAGAGTGTGATCTGACAAGTTTATTTAAAATGAGAATGGCAAGATTCCCGCTAGATCAATATTTAAACCCACATATTTGTTAAAAATTATCTTCTGGTACTGCATCTGATAGTGCCAAGTCTCTGATCCAAATGCACAAGTACAGTATAGGTGGTACCTTGCTCAATAGTAGCAACTGTGAGAGGGATCTCGGAATCCTAGTGGACAACCATTTAAATATGAGCCAGCAGTGTGCAGCAGCTGCCAAAAAAGCCAACACAGTTCTAGGCTGCATCAACAGAGGGATAGAATCTAGATCGCGTGAAGTGTTAATGCCACTGTATAGTGCCTTGGTAAGGCCACACTTGGAATACTGCATACAGTTTTGGTCGCCACGATGTAGAAAAGACGTGGAGACTCTGGAAAGAGTGCAAAGAAGAGCAACCAAGATGATTAGAGGACTGGAGACTAAGACATATGAAGAACGGCTGCAGGAACTGGGTATGTCTAGTTTGATGAAGAGAAGGACCAGGGGAGACATGATAGCAGTGTTCCGATATCTCAGAGGGTGCCACAAAGAAGAGGGAGTCAAACTTTTCTCCAAGACACCTGGGGGCAGGACAAGGAGCAATGGGTGGAAACTAACCAAGGAGAGAAGCAACTTAGAACTAAGGAGAAATTTCCTAACAGTAAGAACAATTAACCTCTGGAACAGCTTGCCTCCAGCAGTTGTGAATGCCCCAACCCTGGAAGTCTTTAAAAAGATGTTAGACAGCCATTTGTCTGAAATGGTATAAGATTCCTGCCCATGCAGGGGGTTGGACTAGAAGACCTACAAGGTCCCTTCCAACTCTGCTATTGTATTATTGTATTATTGATCCAACTATTTAGCCCTACCTGACCCTATTAAGAGTTGCCTTTTTCTGATATAATTGTTTCCAGTGATACAAGAGTTCCATTGTATTTGGATTCAAATTCTGTCCATCCAATCAGATGCTATCCAGGTAGCCCTCGACTTACAACCACAGTTGAGCACAACATTTTTGTTGCTAAGTGAGACATTTGCTAAGTGAGTTTTACCCCATTTTGTAATCTTTCTTGCCATAGTTTTTAAATGAATCACTGCAGTCGTTAAGTTAGCAGCACGAATGTTACGTGAATCTGGCTTCCCCACTGACTTTGCTTGTTAGGTTACAAAAGTTGATTGCATGATCCTAAGACACTGCAACCATCATAAATGTGAGTCAATTGCCAAGTGCCTGAATTTTGATAACATGACTCAAGAAATGCTGCAAGTCGAATGAAAAGTGGTCATCAGACATTTTTTTCAGTGCCGTTGTAACTTTGAATGGTTATTAAATGAACTGTTGTAAGCTGAGGACTACTTGTACAGTTAGTCCTCAACTTGCAATCACAATAGGGACAGTAACTTCCATTGCTAAGTAATCTGGTTGTTAAGGGAGTCACACCCAATTTTACAACTTTTACTGTGGTTGTTAAGCAAATCACCACAGTCCTCCATAATTTTTAAAAGTGGGAAGGTTTTCCAAGAACAAATAATTTAGAAACACTGATCTACAACAAATAGATTTTCACAGGAAAACGCATCCAACAGAATGGTGGAAATGGTAGAGGGGTTAAAATGCAAAGTTGAATATTGTAAATATGTTTTTAATCAGGGTGATTTTTGTTGGGATGAATGGGTTACTTTAATACTGCATGTCAAATGCAAATGATTTAAGATGTTTGCCAACCTTTTTGAGGGGAGAAACATACCTGTCTATATGCATTTTATTGACAAATAACAGATCACGCTTGTCTCTGGGCAAGGTTCCACTAAAATTAGGACATATACACACCATGCTTTTTGAGACTGATATATATTACCGTATCCTCTCTGAGGTGTATAGCAGTGAGACAAAGATAAAGAAGAGGAAACTGCGTATGTTAGTTCTGCTTTTTTCTTGTCTTTCTAGCAGATGTTACTACATAAATCTTGGGTGGAAACTTTTCTAAGTGGGAAGCCATTGGTGGCCCGGTTTTACAATTATCGCTGTTTGTAATTTCAACATCATTGATCCTATCTTGAGCCACATCCTTTGGTGATATAAAACAGTTATGGGACTTGGAGAAAATAAACGGTGGGTCCTGAATTAAATACAGTTGCATATTCTTCATCAACTTTTTTTTGGGGGGGGAGGGTATATTCTAACGTTATTAAACTTGACTAGTGAAACGATTAGCATTTCACAAAGCTCCCTTTATTCACTGTGCCTGTGGTGTAAAGTTATTGCCAAAAATCTCCCTTAGCATTTGTTTGTTTGTTTTGAGTATTATTCCCCCCACCCAATGCCGGAACGGGCCAAATGGCTTTGGGCCCCTCTGCAAGGGGTCGGGGGCACTTTCCGACGGCATTCCCTTCGCAGCAGCGATTCTTTTTTTCTTTCCCCCCGGTTCTCCAGTTACCACCCCCCCTCCCACGCCGATCGCGGACAAGAAGGCGGCGTGACTCGCCTGCCACGCCACCCCCCTTTCTCTCCGCGCATCCCGCTGTCTCAGCTCCTTCTCCTTCCCCTCCGGAGGAGCAGCAGCAGCATCTGCTGCTGAGTTCCCGCCTCTATCTCCGCCCGGCACCAAGCAGGGGGGAGGCGGAGGAAAGAGCAGAGAAGCGACGCCGCAGCCAAGGGCAGCCGCAGCCAAAGAAAGGGAGTTTTGTCCTCGCTGCTGCTGCTGCGGCCGGCCTCGGAGCAAAGCAACCATGGCCGCAGCTTGCCTCAGGCCGAAGGCGGGCTGGGAAGCGCGAAAGGCAACCGCGGCCGCAGGAGGAGCAAACGCCCAACAGTGACCAGCCCTCCTCCTCCTCCTAACGTCCAGGCCGCGCGTCCTCCGGCGTCGCGAGGCGGGGGTGGGGGGACTCACGCTCCGCTTCGCTTGGCCGTCGCCCCTCGCTTTCCCCTCGGCAGCGGAGGCGGTTACCAGCACCATGTGGGGGAGGCTTCTCTCCGAGATCGGGCAAAACGGGGACTACCGGATAGGTAAGGCGAGGGAAAGCGGGCCAACTTGTGCGTGGTGCGGCGGGGCACGCGGCGTCAGCTTGGGGGGGGGGGTGTCAGCTGGTCCAGCTCGGTGCCCGGCCGGCGTGTCGGGGGCGAGAGGCGGTGGAGCAAACGGGAGAGAGAGAGAGAGAAGAGAGGGCGCGACCCCGAATTGGGTTTTGGGAAGAAGACTCGCCGCTCCGGATTCTGGGCTGCGCTCTCTCCTTGCTCGCCCCGGGTTTCCACCCTGTCCTGCCAGTCTCCCTCCCGGGTCTCCCCCTGCTTGGTTCCCGGGTCCGAAAGAGTTCGTTATGCTAACGCGCGTCACCCTCAGGCTCGGGGCTCTTGGAAAAGGAGCGGAGCGAAGGGGGAGTTGCGGAGGGGGAAGAGCCGCTTAGGCACCCGGTGGAGGCAACGGCGATCTGCGCGGCCGTGCGGATTGCAGCCAGCCCGGATGGGGAGGAAGGAAGGGGGGGGGGGTGTTGACGCTGTAAAAAGCAATAGTAGAACTAACTCTCCGGGCTATATTTAGAGCTTTTCTTCACGATCCTCTTTAAATCTGGGATTGGGGAGCAGGGCTTGATTTGAGAAGTGACAGCCAGCGCCAAGTCCTTCTCAAATTGCCCTCTTTTCGGAAGCTTCCGGAGATGAGTTGGAAGACAAGAGAGGATTTGGCGTTAAAAAAAGGAATAAATGACGTATGCTCCGCTCCTGGTGCTCAGCTGGTCAGGCAGGAGAGATTCCCTTGTTTCAGAAAGTAAGGCCAACTTTGGGTATAGGTAGGGCTTTACCTTGAAATCCCGTTGACTGAAACAAAACTCCATCCATGTTATGGGGCTGCGTGAATTACTCCTCAGGAGATGGTATAGTTGTAGCATTTGGACAGGTACCTATCCAGTATGTCCTGCCTGGTTCACACATCAATATCTCAAGTTAGCAAAACAGGCCAGTGATCTGTCTTATTAAACCATCCAAGATAACATTGTGTTGAATATATTGTGCTTTGTTTTGGCTGTCATGCCCTAGGTTGATACTGCTATGGAACAGTTAGTTTGCACTGGTTGAGAACAAGCTGTACTTTCCTGCACAGCTTTTAGGATAAATAACAGTTATTTGGTAATTCTTTTGATATGAATTACTGTACTGTTCTGTACTTTTTAGGAATAGAATGTGTTGCTTGAAAGGGTCAGCTGTTCTAGGGGAGAACAAGTATCATATCTCATAAAGATGTAATTGTTTACTATCTCCATTTTCTGATATTTTAATTAATAACCAGAATCCTTTACGCTTAAACAAGTGAACTTGTTTTATTTATAAATATACTAATTTATATTTGGAGTACAAAAGAATCGTAACATTAAAAATAAACTGCAGAATTTGACTGGTTCACTTTACGTTTATATGCAATAATATATTTAAATAACACTTTCATTACAGTTAGTGGTACTCCAGTGATCATGTGTCATATCTGGGACAAAAGTATAAATGATTTTTAAAAATCACAGAATGCCTAAAAACATATATTGGTAAACATTAGAAAAAGTGGATTTTTGCCTCTCATGTCAGAACCCAATATCTTTGACAGAGTGATTGGTGGCACTTATACAAAAAGTTGAAAACAAGTGCATTAGAATATACTGTTGTACCTATTTTGCCCTTTGGATCAGTGTCATTGTGATTTTCTATATCATGAAATGGTTGGGTACAAATGCCTCCTTATGTCATTCTAAAGTGAAATGTTTTTTAGAATTCATTATAATTTCTCTGCAAGCCTCTCAAAGGCAACCTGACTCATTTACTTGCAGAATTATATTCAGTTGACCTTTACCTTTATCGTACTATTGGATGGACTCTGAAGTTTTAACTATTCACCTTACCTTTAATTTAATTAGGAATTATTTTTGCATATAATACATCTGATATAATTTTTATTTGATTTCTTAAAGTTGTTTAAATCTATTATTTTGGTTTTAATATTCTTAGAAGTTTGAAAAAGTTTACTTAGAAACATGGCTCATGATTTTTTTTTTTAAATCAGAAGTAAATACATAATTTGTCAGGTATTAATACTGTATTTATACTATAGGGAAAAGTTACATTTTAAAAGAAAGCCTGTTTTGCATTTTAGAAATGTTGGATCCAAATAAATTAATTGGAAATAGAAAACCAAGGCCAGAACATATAGCACAAAACATGGGACTATAGCATCTATGATCTGGACACTATCAACTTTCTATACTTCAAATCCAGTCACATCTGACAATTTTGGCAATCAAGTGTAACAGACTAATAGTTGAGAATTATACAGTACTATGTCATATTTTAGTGATATTAAATTTTATAAACTTTTAATGAGATACAGGAAATGAAAGATTAAATCAAGTATCATAGTTTTTATTCATCAACCTGGTGGTGACAATCAAAAAATGTTTGTAAGTGCAATTAGCACGTCTTTCCATGAACATAATGTTGAAATGAAGAGATACAGAGGTCTATGAAAAACACAGTTACAAAAATGCACATCTTCTCTCTGTTATATTTAAGTATTGTTTGCCTGTTCTTATTTTGTTTAGAAAATATTGAAATGAGAAATAAAGTGGATTGATTGAAGTTATTGATAGCGGAAAATTAATAGGAAGTGATGTTTTTCATTGTAAAAGCTAGAAATTCAGTGTGATGTTTGCATACATACACACACACATACACACAATTTAATTGCTGAGATAATAAAAGAGGCTACTTGCTGAGTCTATCATTACTGACTGGTGTTACTCTTTGATTGGTGCAAATTACTGTTTGTTATAATGCTTCAACCAATCAGATTAGTTTAACTATGATGGTATAAAGATTCTTATCAGCTGAACTTCTTTACATTATTCTGTGATTCAGCAATATTTGTAAGTACTAGAGGCAGTAAAAATTATGTAAAGAAAAATGTTACATATTATTAATTAATTTTATTATGGCTGCCCACACCAAAAATCTGTTAAAGTGTTGACTATACCCAAACAGAAATATCAATCCTAAGTGATTCCAATTGATCCCATTTGTAGTTTGCTTAATGAGTAGCCTTGATTGTACAAATGGTCTAAACACAGATTCTATTTGTAGGTTGCTGTTAGTTAAAATAAAAATATTTATGAAGTGCTATCTTCTCCCTGAGCACAGTGTATGAATCCACTGATAAGCTAGGCAGAGATATATTATCCAATATTTTAAAAAGTCATGAAATATAGTAGCATGACCTTTTTTGAATTTCTCCTGGGTTTTTAATTGGGGTGTCTCATAGTTTTTGAAGAACATTTCTGAACTCTTATGAAAGATATAGTACTGTAGCTGTGAAAGTAAGACTGATTGATAATTTGGTACTTGTGAGCCTAAATACATGTACTCAGCTTTTATTTAATTATATTTTAGATTTCACTGTTCAGAGATGTGACCATCCCTCCAAGAAGCAATATGAATTGGCTGTGTGAAGCATTACATAATTCATTCCAGATTCAGATGATTTTTTTCCCCACACGATAAATGTAGTGTTGAACAAGATTCCCAAGTCTCTTTTCAAGATGAAATTGCTTCTGTTGCTTTTTAGCATTTGAAAATTTTAGAATATATTCCTTTTACCTAACTAAACATGCAGGGCTGATATAGTAGTGTGAGGTGTGTGACTATCAAATTACGTATGACATCAGTAGTCATGAATGACACAACTGCTCTGCTTGTGCTATTTTAAAAATCCTTAATTATTTCTTTTCTCTGGAAGCCAAACACTCCTACTCTGTGCTATTTGAGTGCAGTGAAGCAATACAACAGATAAGATGTTGTTTGTAAATAATATGATTTTTTTAATGAGGGTAGTATTTCTGCTTTTGATGGGCCATATACCAATTTAATTATCTTGATTAATATTATAGTCCCAATAGAGACTGAAAATATTTTTCAGGAAAGCATACATATAATGAGGCTTTTTTTGACAATGGCCTGACTTCATTTGGGGGACTACTATATGTTTATTTGCATATGTATTATTCCATATAATATGGCTTCATGGCATTTTTAAATATATGAATACTACAATGTTTTTAATCTGAGGCAAGTTTTACAAAGCTTTCAACTTGAATGAGAAAAACATGACAATCTATTTAAAAGCTTGCTGCATCATTTAAACAAAGAATAGAAAAAAATGAATGCATATGCTTGTGGGAAGGAAATTTATATTTGTTTAAAATATTTCAGCTAGCCTTTGTACGAAAATTACTTCCAATAATATAGTAGGGTTGATTTTTGATGGATTATATCTATTGTTGTCGGTTGATGTTGTTAATTGTTAAATCCATGCACTATCCCTAACTTGATCCCTTAGGTCTTCCAATGAATCACTTGCCACTTAACTGAGTCCATTCGCTTTCCTTTACTTGTGTTCTTTTTCTCTTTCCTTCCAGCTTTCTGAGCAGTGGTGCCATTTGTGGTCATTTGTGCCTCAAGTGAGAAATACAACAGTGAAATTATTTTTTGCCATCTTTCTTAGCTTTCATAATACAGGTTGTTTTTTTTTTGCTGAGTATTAATTTGCTATTCATTCCTGTAGCCAATCCACATTTTCATCATCCAAGTAATGACATTTTTAAGTTAATGACTCTTCATAAAAGGCAATAGATGTGATTGATTTTAAAAGGCTTTTATTTAAGGGAAAAATGTAGATATAAAACAATTCAGTAATCTTCCTTTGAACCAATCTGCCATAATACATGAAATGATTGGGATGAGGGACATGCCTTTTTTTCAAACATGTAGAGTGCTATGTGTTTCAAGTACAGCTGCTAGCCACCAATGGATACCCTTGACACAAAATTTCCCAGAAATATCATTTTTACCAATCAGTTTTTCGTACTAGTCTTATCTATTCCTTAGTAATATCTAATAATTGCTGTTTCCTGAACAATAACATTTCTTAGCAACAGGTAATTTGTAATGAAAGTGATAACCTCACTGACAATGTCATAATGTAAATTTCAATAGTAGGGTGAGTTCACAATCTGTTATGAGCTTTTTGGGGTTTTGTGGATTGAATGACTGTATTTAAAACAAAACTGCTGAATATGTACTTTATAGATGATGACACCTGGATAGTATAACTAGAGCCCTCTTTGTTTTATGAGGGTGGAGTGGATGCGGGGGATGAGGATATGATGGAGATACGACTGCAGTGGTGATGCTGGCTTGTAAGAATGCTGATGTGTCCTTGCAAGAACAGAAATTGATAGTGAGTCTTTAGAGTAGCACTATTATTGGTAGAATGTTCAGTATTAGATTGAGATTACAGTGCAGCAGAGGTGCACACAAAATATGTCTAGTTTTGAACCTATTGTGTTCCACTGTTCCACATTTGCCACAGTTTAGCAGAAACAAAATCTGGAATGTAGGTGTAAAATTGCGTAAGGTACAAGTAAATAAGAAAATAAACCTCAAAATAGACAATCTAACATGGAACATGATGTTTTAAGAATTTACCAGAGAGGAGGGAATAAGAAACCAACTCATATTTAACCATTGTTAATGTTCAGTTACGACCTTCATTACCTTCTTTCATTTTCAGTAAGAGGAAGTTGAATATCCAAGGTCAAATTTTTTCCGCCATTTAGATACAAGAATTATGTAAAACAGAGATTATAAATAAATATTGCAAAATATTATAAAATAAAAATATCATTATGAATCAGTAATGAATAAATTTATTATGCAATACGGAGTAACAAAGACAACTCTTCTTAATTACCTGTCGCCGTCATGATTATGGTCATGGAAACTAATACTGGCTACAAATCGTATCTTATTGGACATGATTTAAGTAGCTTCTTTATTAAATACAACCTATACAATTTGAAATGCTTCTCCTTTGTATCACTTCTGTGTATGCTATCAATCCAGTTTAAAATGATAAGAAATATCCCTAATTGTTTGGGAATCCATTTTTTTATTGTATATGGCAGCAGATGTCTCATACCCATTGTTGAAGAAAAATCCATTTGTTACTAATAGTCTATAATAGGAGGAAGGCTGCTTCTGCACTTGTCTCCAGTGTCAACTGTTCTGTCTTCCACATAACTTTAGAATCCTATCTTTGGTTTGTAACCTGAGGTTCAGGAGTCAAACATGTAAGCATACGAAGCTTATATTTTCATTCCAGTGGTGTCCTTTACTACAACCCATCCTCATGAACATTTCAGTAACATTTTTGTCACTTCACTTTTGTCAAAGGCTGATATTCTGTTTTCAACCACTTCCTATTTTTTCCTGTTAACCTTTACTTCTTGAGCAGAGTAAGTTAAATTCAGGATTTCCTTCCACGTAATTATATGGAAGCTTTAAATACATTTGTATTTTAATAAAATGTCTTGCCAGTTGTCTACTTTTATGAAAGATTGATTTATAGTTTTAAAATCAACTGTAATAACAGTGAAAACTATATTTCAGATTTCATTGATTTGTTAAGAAATAATACACTCAAATTTATTGATTCTTAGAAGTAGACTATCACTGATTTAGAAACCAGTATAATCCCGGGAATCAAATAGCACAGAATTAGAGCTAGCCACCAAATGTTCATATTGGCCATACTAACTTATAATTCCACATGAGATGGGGACAGAAAGAAATTCAGAAAAAGATCTGAAACAACCTTAGCTTGCTTTAAGTGATTTTCATATCCTGATTGATTTATCATCCTGGTTCTTTTAATAATAATGAAAATAGTCTGTGAGCCCCCCCCTTTCCCCCCCCTCCGAAGTTTGCAGTGTATTTTGCAACTCAAAAAATAGTATCTGTTTATGAGGAAAGTATGCATAGAAACACATCAAGTGGAATAGTGTGGCTCAACTGAAAAAACATACAGAGTACAGTTTGAGAATTTTTTTTTAAGACAATAGATACACATTTTCATGTTAAATGACTCTAAATTGATTAGAAATGGCTGGAAAGAAAAGTGAAATGCGCATACACACACACACACGTCATCACATACTGTAGTTTATGAAGGACATGCACGTTGTGTTGAATTTCCCTTACACTATTTTTCCCCTAGTTTGAGAACCCACTAATTTTTTGCTAACTGTGCTGCCAGATCTGATTGGATTTTTCCATTTAAAAATCAAGCTAAGACAAACACAATTGATTTTTTTTGTGAATAATAGTTTTGTTATTCATGTAAATGATTGAATGTTGCAAAATTTCTTTTTTTAATGGTAATGTTTTATGCCAATAGAAAAACTATTTATGTTTGCAGCAAAAAAAAAAAGATCATCACATTGTCAATGTTATTTTTGTTTCAGAACCCTGGAACATAGGGTTCAATTCCCTGTTAAGTCTATGTCTGAGCATGGTGGCCCTAAGAGAATCACTATCTTGCAGCTTCAGGTTCCTAATTGTAAAATGGGAGTAATAGTGACTGTTCTTCAAAAGGTATCAGAAGACTGTAATACTGAAGGTATTTACATTTGTTTTCTGTTTTAAGATAAGGTAGATTATTTGTAGTATAATAAAAAGACATACTTCACATACCAGTGATAATAACACTCTTCCTCAGCCTAAGCATACTTAAAATGTACAGATGTACAGTTCCTTTTACACTCAGCAACCATGGCGATTGGTAGGTCATATGGATTACATTTTCTGTATCTACAAAGAGTTTTTGCTAGTACTCCTTTTTTTGTTCTAAATTAATGTTTTTCAAATTTAAATTAAAGAACATCAATATTTGTTTGTGGAGCACACATGACTTCTTCTTATATAAATTGAAGTAAAATAATACATTATACAACATAGGTATGAGCTTGCATAAAAAGGCATGTTTCAATTTTTTGGAATGAAATTTGTTTAAAAAGTTTAAAAAATAGTTATTTCAAAAAATAGTTATTTATACTTAAATAGTTATTTTTGAAAGGTTATAGCTCTTCATAGGATATATGAGATTACAATTTCATCTGTCAAGTGACTATAACAATTGTTCATTCTGTCACTATTTGGATTTCTTTGTTCTGATTACAAAAAAAAAACTTTCATGAAAATGAAGTCAGAAGAACAAATAGTAATATTTATACTATTTTTGAAGGTGCCTATTGAACAATACCAAATTGTTAAGGGAATATTGATATTTTTGGGGGACACAATTTTATAAATACTGGATTACCAAGCATAAGGTTGTTTCTTATAAAGTCATTATATTTAAACTATTTTCATTTTAAATTATAGTTATATAAGTTTAAAACAGACTGTGTGGATGATTTTGTCATAAAATATCAGTTAAGTAAGATTTTTTTTTAAAAGCTTCATTTTTTTTGCTTACTTGATAGCTGTGAACATTTCAAAGGGAAGTGAAGGGATCCAACCACCTGTCATTTTAACATCTCTAGGGCTCTTATGACATAGGAACCAGAAATCTGGGAAGCAAAAGAACATGGTTGAATCTTTGCTTTCTATCGTATTCCAATCTTTTTTTAAAGTTAGAATAAGAAGGAAAAGAAACCTAACAGGTACTACAGGCGGTATCCATTGATATATGCTTATAAAATACATGTCAGAATACAGATGTAAGAAAGACTTTACATTATAGTTGTTTTTCTAAGAACAAGTCTTTATTTCTTGTATGTTATTTAAGGCTAGTTTATTGGAAAAGTTTGAAAGAACCATCGTAACTGATACAATTCTACTGTTGTATTATTGTGAACTTGAAATTAAACATTGAGGAAATTGTTAGAAAGATGAACTGAAATTACACAACATGTTTCTTTGTTCCCAAGGTTATGAGTTTTAAATCAATACACGCATGTGAAAATTGGGTGTACATATCAGATGGAACTGTAGAGTGGTTTGAATTTGAAGGCAAAATAGTGCTTGTCAGCAACTTTTTAAATTGAAGAGGCCTTTTTCTGAGACTTCATTGTAGCTGAAAATAAAAATCTTAGCAAGATACATTCATTTCCCAAAAGAATGATGGAAAGAGTGAGTAAGAAAAGGTGATGTGGAAGTTGTTTGAAATAAAATAAAATATTTAGGTTACAAAGTGCTGCAGATGTGTGTGGTGTTAGGCTAATGAGAACTATGAAAAAGTAACGACAGGGCAAAAGTTGCTTTCTGGAATGAAGTTTAAAAAGCTAGTGGTAGGAAAAAATACACAAAAAAATTGTTGGTCAAAAATCAAGGATGACAAAAAGTTACTGTATTTTATATACAAACACATGCACACATAGACATACATAAAAAGACAGATCTAAATAATGTCGAAGGACAAAATAGTTTAAGATTAACGAAAGCAGAAAATATGTAGAGAAATTGTAATAGGAGAAATATTTGTTTTGGAAATAGGTGAAGTGAGTTTAGCAAAGAGCCTCCAGTAGAGTGAGTGGAACTAAAAATGAAAGTGATAGAATAATTTGGGAGGAAACCTCATCAAGATAATGCAGGAAAGTATATTTTAGAGTTTTGTGTGGGAGTGATGGAGATATGTTGAAGAGTCAGATTGAAATTAATACCATGAATGTTAACATCTATGAAAAGAGATGGAAAGGAAGACATAAATGCTATGAAAATGCTGAAGTAAAGTAATAAAGTTGCAGTATAGGCAATGTAATTGATGAAATGTTTAAAATATGGATATGACTTATGGACTCATTTATATGTGATTTATTTAATACATATGAAGACTGCAACTGTGCCTGATTAGATATATCCATTAATTATACCCCTATTACAAAATGTATTTGTTGATTTAGAAAAAAAGGTATAAAATGAATAGAGTTATGTACAAGTAGTCCTCTATTTACAACAGTTGATTTACAGTGGCACTGAAAAAAGTGACTTATGACCATTTTTCATACTTATGACAGCAGCAGTATCCCCATAGTCACATGATCAAAATTTAAACACTTGACAACTAACTCAATTATGATGGTTGTGTGTCCCAGGGTCACATGATCACCTTTTGTAACCTAATAGGCAAAGTCAATGGGGAAGCCAGATTCACTTAACAATCATGTTACTAACTTAACCACTGCAATGATACACTTAACAGCTGTGGCAAGAAAGGTCATAAAATTGGACAAAACTCACTTAATAAATGTCTCACTTAGCAACATAAGTTTTGGGCTCAATTGTGGTTGTAAAGTTGAGGACTACCTGTAATGTTTTGGATGAGTATACAAATGGTGGCTGGTTTGAATTTAGTAAGAGTGGTATATAATGAAAATAAGGCATGCATGGGAATGGAAAGTTTAACAAATGGTTAGCATTGAGCCTGAAGTAAAGAGTGTGTAATGTTCTGTTGCTTGTTTAACGTAGAAATAGATAGAAACATATATATTTTGGAAGAAATCTTCCAATACATCATAGTAATAGGAGGTATTTCAAGTTGACTTGTATTAATATGAGCAACAAATGTCACAATTCTTCTGGTTCCAAAGATAAAAGGCAGAAACAAAAGGTTCACAGTAGTTCTGCTCTATCTCCCTCCCCCTTTCATATGGTATACCTGTTTCTACCTATCCCATGTTATTGATGGTGACCTGCAAAATAAAATAAATTAGAGCCCATGCTAACAGCACTATAATATCTGTGGGGACCATAGTTCTTCAGTTTGAAAGTGATGTGCCAGGAATTTATTTTAATAATAATAATAATTTAATACTTATAAACCGCACCCTCTCCCCACAGGGACTCGGGGCGATGCACAGGAAGAATAAAAACAATGACTATATACAACATTTCATATTAAAAATAGATTAAACAGTACCTGTGCTAAAATACCCATTAAAACTAACTAAACTAAAAATCCCCAATAAACCCAAAAACAGAGGAATACTATCCCAGGCCGGCAAGGCAGAAGAAGTGTGTTTTTAGTTTAAGACGGAAGGAGCGGAGATCCGTGGTGGTCCTAATGTCGGGGGCGAGGTTGTTCCAGAGGGCTGGGCCCGCCACAGAGAGAGCCCTTCCCCTGGGTGTCGCCCGCTGACAGAGTCTAGTGGACGGCACCCGGAGAAGTTCCTCTCTGTGGGAGCGAATCGGCCGTGAGGATGTATGAGGCAGGATCCGATCCCGCAGATAGCTAGGTCCCGAGCCATGGAGCGCTTTAAAGATGATAATTAATACCTTGAAGCGCACCCGGAAGACAGCAGGCAGCCAGTGCAGCTCGCGCAAGAGCGGTGTTACATGGGTATACCTTGTGGTACCCATAATTGCTCGCGCGGCTGCGTTCTGGACTAGCTGAAGTCTCCGGGTGCACCTCAAGGGAAGCCCCATGTAGAGAGAGTTACAATAGTCCAGTCGGGATGTCACGAGCGCGTGAGTGACTGTGCGAAGGGCGTCCCGATCCAATAGGGGGCGCAATTGGCGAACCAGGCGAACCTGGTAAAACGCCCTCCTGGCCACGGCTGTCACTTGATCTTCCATGGACAGCCGGGTATCCAGGAGGACACCCAAATTGCGCGCCCCATTCACAGGGGCAAGATGTTCGCCCCCTATGGCCAGCGTTGGAGTGAGCTGGTTGAAACGGGCAGCCGGAAACCACAGCCACTCGGTCTTGGTCGGGTTGAGCCTGAGTCCGTTACTTCCCATCCAGATCCGCACGGCTTCCAGGCACTGGCACATCACCGCTACGGCATCATTGGGGTGGTTTGGGGTAGAAATATACAGCTGGGTGTCGTCAGCGTAAAGGTGGTACTCTACCCCAAAACCACGGATGATCTCACCCAGCGGCTTCATGTATGCATTAAACAGGAGAGGCGAGAGGACCGACCCCTGAGGCACCCCGCATGTGAGGGGTCTCGGGGTCGACCTCTGCTCTCCTGCCAACACAAATTGCGATCGGCCAGAGAGGTAGGAGGAGAACCACCGCAAAACGGTGCCTCCCACCCCCAACCCCCCCAGCCGATGCAATAGGATACCATGGTCGATGGTATCGAAAGCTGCCGAGAGGTCTAATAGGACCAGGATGGAGGAACACCCCCCATCTCTGGCCCTCCAGAGATCATCCACCAATGCGACCAATGCCGTCTCGGTGCTATGCCCGGGCCGAAAGCCGGACTGGCGCGGGTCTAGATAATCAACTTCCTCCAGGTGACGGGGAAACTGTTGTGCCACCACACTCTCAACAACCTTCGCCAAAAAGGGAAGGTTGGAGACTGGACGATAGTTATTTAATAGAGCTGGATCCAAAGAGGGCTTCTTAAGGAGGGGCCTCACCATCGCTTCTTTTAGGGAAGCAGGCAAGGAACCCTCACTTAAGGATGCGTTGACAACCTCTTGGAGCCAGCCTCGTGTCACCTCCCAGGATGCCAGTACAAGCCAGGAGGGACACGGGTCCAATAAACATGTGGTGGCTCGCAGTCGCCCACGTAACCTGTCCATATCCTCGGAAGTAACGGAGTCAAACTCTTCCCAAACAAGATCTGTCTCGTGGCATCCCACTGGGCCATGAGCGGGGGCTAACTCGTTCTGTATCTGAGCGATTTTCTCCTGCAGAAAAATCACAAATTCCTCTGCTCTACCCTGTAGCGGGGCTTCCCGCACCCTCTGTTGAAGGAGGGAGCGGGTCACCCTAAACAGGGCGGCAGGGCGGTTGTCTGCGGATGCTATGAGAGTAGCACAATGATGACGTTTGGCTACTCTCAGCGCCACAATGTAAGTCCGTAAATGGGCTCTTACCTGTGTCCGGTCAGATTCAGAACGGGTAGACCTCCATCTTCCCTCTAGGCATCTCTTGCGGTGTTTCATCACCCGTAGCTCCTCGGTAAACCAAGGAGCCAGGGTGTTTCGGCGCCGCAAGAGAGGCCGCAAGGGCGTGACCCGATCCAAGGCTCCCGTGGTCGCAGTATTCCATGCGGCCACGAGGTCCTCCATCGGGGCGCGGGTCAGGGGTACAGGAACTGGCCCAAGCGCCGTTTGGAACCCATCCGGGTCCATCAGGTTGACGTCCCAGTACATATCATAGGATACCTGAGTCTGGATTGCCTCCAACTCTACACCTGGAAATAGTGGTTGGTATCTTATGTAAGAGCTAATCTATGTGTTTTGTATAGATAAGATGGTTTTATGAATGGATTCACTCTTTGTATTTCCAGAGGTCACAAGAAAATATTCTATCTAAGACTGTCTCAAACTGGGGAGTGTTATTTGGAACAAGCTGGTCATACCTTGTTTTCCTAAAATTAGATATACTAGAGATCTGGTAACTAACCAGCCTATTTATACCCCAGAAGAGGACAAACACTTTTAATGCTTTACTACCAGCTACTGCTGGGTAAAGGAATCTGTTGCATTGGTACAAATCTCTAAACAAATCCTCCTACTCAGTATGGGAATTTGCTATAGAACTGTCTAGGAATGGTAATTTTATCTATAAAAGTTAACACTGCACTATGTGATTCAGTCTTTATACATACATTACCACCTGCATTCCATCGCTGTGTTGCAAAGAGTACTGTTTATGCTTCCTAACTTTCCAGAAGAGGTTAAATCAGTGAAACTGCTAAAATATACCGGTATTTACTTTACTAGCGGAATACCTCTTCTCCGCTATGAAACTATGTGATTGGGCTTGATAAATCAACACTTACAGCTTGAAAATTAATGAGTAGTTACGATCAACCTCTCTTCTCCCCTTCTTTCTTCACGCTGGCCCCATTAATCCTCTCCTACTCCCTCTCTCCCTCAGGCTTGCCCCACAGAGGCTTCTTCTCTCCTATCCCCCTTCTCTCCCTCGGGATGGCCCCACAGAGGCTTCTCCTATCTTATCTCCTTCTCTCCCTCAGGCTCCTCTCTAAACTTCCAGCCAGTAGGCTGGATGAGTCACGCACTGGCCACGTCCAAGTGGCAGTTGGAACAAAGTTATTTTCAGGTTGGGAGGGGGAGTAAGTCTAACTCCTTAGCATCAGAGCGTGTTAATATTAATATAAAAAATACTAATGATCTGATGGTAATTTCAAAAAATCCTTTCTTAGTGAGCATCTAGAAGCCAAGGGGAACATACATGCCAAATTTCAAGTTTGTAGGTTTTACGGTTTGTAGATTTCGTGATGTTGCGTGAGTGGCATTTCGCTTTTATATACAGTGGTACCTCGGTTCACAAACGCCTCTCTTCATGACCAATTCGGTGTACGACCAAAAATTTCCCAAAAAATGTGCTCCGGTTCACGAACTCCACCTCGCTTCACAAACTCCGCATTATAAACGAGGGCTGGCTGGGGTGGGGTGACGCAGTGGCGGCCGGTCCATTGAGGGCGCAGGCGAATTGTGAGTTCGCACTGCGCCTTTTCCGGGCTGCACCCTGCCGCAGTTGTTGTGAGTGAGGGGGACGGGGGGGGTGTGTGGAAGCGAAGGCGGGGGGGGAGGAGCTGCCTTCCCGGCCGGGCTCCGCAGCTGAGGGGAGGCCGCGCGCGGTTTGCTCCATCGCCCCTCAGCTGCGGAGCCCGGCCGGGAAGGCAGCTCCTTCCCCCCTGCCTTCGCTTCCACACACACCCCGCGCGCGGCTGCCAGCATGACTTTCGCCCGTCTCTTTCTGGGCTCGGCGCTTCTGCTTGTCGGGACGCTTCCCAGAAGCGCCGAGCCCAGAAAGAGACCGGCGAAAGTCATGCTGGCAGCCGCGCGCGGTGTGTGTGTGGAAGCGAAGGCAGGGGGGAAGGAGCTGCCTTCCCGGCCAGGCTCCGCAGCTAAGGGGCGATGGAGCAAACCGCGCGCGGCTGCACCTCAGCTGCGGAGCCCGGCCGGGAAGGCAGCTCCTTCCCCCCTGCCTTCGCTTCCACACACACACTGCGCGCGGCTGCCAGCATGACTTTCGCCCGTCTCTTTCTGGGCTCGGCGCTTCTGCTTCTCGGGACGCTTCCCGAAGCTGGCCGCGGGGCTGCTGGCTTCGGGAAGTGTCCCGACAAGCAGAAGCGCCGAGCCCCGAAAGAGACGGGCGAAAGTCATGCTGGCTTGCTCCATCGCCCCTCAGCTGCTTTACATCGAACCCTATGGGAAACTGTGCCTCTGTTCATGACCAATTTTGTTCGCGAACAGAGTCAGTTCAAGAATCACGACCAAAAAACAAGGTCAGAACGGATTAACCGGATTTACATTGAACCCTATGGGAAATTGTGCCTCGCTTCACGACCAATTCGGATCGCGAACAGAGTCAGTTCACGAATTAAGTTCGTGAATCGAGGTACCACTGTATATAGATTGACTTGATGCCTGAGAACAAAGTGAATTAGTGTAATGAAGCCTTCTAGTCTCTTGTCCATTTAGCAGAAGGGGAGATTTATTATCAAATTTTTGGGAGTGTAAGATGCTCCAAAGTATAAGACACACCTAGATTTGGGGGAGGAGAACAAGGGAAAAATATCTGCCTCCCTCTCAGCAATTTGCCTCCTTGCAACAAACAGTACAGACAATATATACTGTTTGTAGTGTTTTATTTCAGACTATACTTGTACAGATGCTGTTAAAATTGATTTACTTTCTGGAAATATAGTTATTCTCTGTTATTTAAAAGAATAGCACTTTTTAAAACAATAGCACGGGGCCTCTTCAGATCAAGAATTTATTTTAAAAAGCTTCTTCATTTTGTTAAGTTGTCTATAACAATAATAAAGCAGACTTTAAAAAATAAGTCTAATAATGTGAACCTTCTATAGGCATTTATAGTTGTTGACTTACCTCCTTACAGCAAACAGCAGAAGAAGAAAAAATCTGCCTCCCAGCAATTTGCCACATGGAGCAAACAGCAAGTTTCACTTTCACTTTCTCCAGATCATCAGCTGTTACAGGCTGCAGGGATTGCTGTAGCTTATTGAAGCCTTTGCAAGCCCCCGTTTGCTGGGAGGCAGAGGCCAAAGGGTTGGGGCTGGTGAGTGGGTAGGGCTACATTCAGTGTATAAGACACACTCAAATTTTCACCCTCTTTTAAGGGGGGAAGGTGCGTCTTATAATTCAAAAAATATGGTAAGTAAGAAAACATAGACATATGACTTGAACTTTGTGATGATATGAAATTTGTAATGCTTTATTCAGTAAATAATATATTGTTCACCAACTAACATGGCTGAAAATGATGGTATTTGGGACCAGCAACCTTATTGCTAAGCAATGTATGGTAGTTGTAAAGTACAATGTCATGTGATTGCGCTGACTTGCAGTTCTGGGGGCGTTGTGGTTAAGTGAATACTGAGAAGTCTTTAAACATGATATCATATCGTTATTTGCGACCTCTTTTGATTTTGCTTGTTGCAAGCTAGCAGTGAAGGTTTTAAATGATGATTGCTGGACATTGCAACCATCCTACTTGGGAGTCAATTGCCAAATGCCAGAATTGTGGTCACATCACCATGAGTCGTTGCGACAGCCACAACTACAAGATCTGATGATAATTCTCATTCAGCAGTGTCAGCAGGACTACATGTTTATCCTTAAACAAGGACTGCCAAAATCTTGTAATAATTACTAGCGGTTGATACTGGTCAAATAAATCTGACAGAATTCTAAATTTGCTAAAAGAGAGATTGCTCATGCTAATGTTTACCTTTATTTTTCTCCCCAAGCGAGATATGTCTGTGAGTTAGAATGTTCATGTAATTTGATATGCAAGTAAATAATGGGGAGTATGCAAGATCATCTTTAATAAAGAAAACTGTCTCTATGTTTATCATAATTGGATAACCTAATGATAAGACCATAACTACTAGCAACTGAGGGGTTATGCCACTTATAACATGCTTCTATTCTAACAATATAACTTTATTCTTTGTAGTGTCCTTTGTAATGGAACCTTCTTTCCACTAATACTACAATTTCCCCAAGCAATAATTAAAATTTTGAGTGGCTGATAATCAAATAATTAAATCTGATTTTTGCTATAAATAAACTGTTAGATATAGTAATTGTCTGAATTTGAACTGCATTTCCATGAACAGAATTCATGTCATCAAAAATAAGACCTTGGGTGGGAGGCACTTAAACTACCTCCCATCTCTGTTTTTATGTCTATAACAGCAAGGTCTTTTTCCTGCTAAGGGAAGTCAGCATCTTGGATGGGTAGAATCCTCTGCTCTCATTGGAGGCTGAGTCTGGGCAAAGTCTTTAGTCCCGCCCTTCTGCGCACGCATGCCCAGTTTCAAACTCAGCCTCTCCTGAGGCAGACGCGTCTCTTTGAACTCCGGATCCTGGAAAATAACAGAAAAAGAAAAGAAAACGTTTTGGCTTGGCAGGTACTGGGGACTGGGCCAGCGCTTTGACTGCTCCTGGAGCAGCGCGCCTTAGCTGAGGGCCTCTAAGCCCTTCAGGGCTCGTAGGCAGCCGGCTGGAGAGGGGAGAGAAAGAGAGAGAGTTGGAAGGGGAGGAATCCCCTGAAGGGCTCCCCTGCTGGGCATCGCAGCCCGCTTCCCCGAAGGCCCAGGAACAGCCGTCGGCCCGGGAAACACGCCGCTGCTCCCGGACGGTTGAGCAGCGACCGCGGAGTCGGGGGGATTTTCGGAAGAACTGCTTGCCCCCCCCCCCCCGCCGCGGAGCGACCCGGCCAAGGAAAAGCAAGCCAGGGGAGGGCACGCCGGGCCGTTTGGGGCCTTGTCGGCAGGCTTTCGGCCAGCAGGCGTGCGCAGCGCGTGGGCGGCTGGCGCCAGGCAGCTACTGCGTGGGCGGGCCTCTCTTGCATCGGGAGGCCTAGGATCAAAAGCGAAACTATTTCTGTGATTGCTGAGCTTCTGCCTTGAGTTTGTGGCGCGATGGAAGGGCTTCCCGCTCCAGCCTCTACTGATTTGCCAGAGCCTGTGGCTGGGCCATCTTCTGCCCCGGTGGAGCCTACTCCAGAGCAGCCCCCCCTGCCTTCCACTTCCCAGGGGAAAGGAAAAGGGAAGGCCCCTGCAAAAAAGGCAAAAGCATCCAAGAAGTCTGACAAATCAAAGCCCACTAAAGCTGCTTCTTCTTCTTCCACCTTTGAGAAGAGAAAGGATAGGGCCTTGGAAAGGCTGCATAGCAGAGCAGCAGACAGAGCGCAGGCCCAGGCCTCCCCTCTTTCTCGTAACTCGCAGGCACACTTGTCCCTCATGGCCTCTCCGGCCCAGGGGCATGGAGGGGGTGCTGCCATGAATCCCATTTTTCCCATCGATGTTTCAGGGATTTGGGGGCCTGATCAACCTTCACTGCCACCAGGGCCTCCTCAGTCAGCACTCCTGCCTCCTGGGATTCAGAGAATGGAGGCAATACCTTCCACTTCTGCGGCTTTTCCCATGCCTCTGCCTCAGCCAACCCTGGATGCGGCCAATATTCAGGCCATCATCGCTGCTGCCATGTCTCAAGGGTTTGCGGCTGGCCTACAACACCAGGTGCCTGGGGTTCCCATTGGCACGGGCCAGACGGGCCTTCCTCCACCCCCGGTTCCAGAGTCTGTTCCTGCAGGGGATGACGACCTGGAGAGCGTATCCAGTGCAGAGGAAGGGGAAATCCGGGAAGGGGGCCTTTCGGAAGATGAGGGCAGGCCACCCGAAAAGAAGACTTCTTCAGGTCTGTTCCCTTCGGCCCTTTTCACTTCCCTGCTCTACAAGGCTAGGGCGGCTTCCAATTTCGCCCCTGCGACGGCCCCTGCTGCTCCAGCTCCGCGCTCGGCGCTGATTTCACCAGAAAATATGTTTGATGACGACATCTTGCCATCAGAGTCGATCCCGATGCCCAAGATCTTTGTTGATCTGGTTCAGCGCCAATGGGCCACACCTACCTCAGGGCCTGGACCGTCCTCCTCCGATAGGAGGTTTTTCAATGTGGCCGACGAGATGGCGCAATGCTTGACAATTCCAACCGTGGATGCCCCGGTCGTTTCCCTCTACACGGCGGCCAATATGCCTGGGGCCCCGGAGGACGTCCTGAAGCCGGAGGAAAAGAAGGCCGACCTCACCTTACAACGAGGGCATCAGGCGGCGGCGTGGGCCATCCGGGCAGCCACCTCGGCGTCTTTCTTCACTCGCCCCTGTCTTCTCTGGCTGCAGGACCTACAGCTATGTACCCCAGTTGCTGATTTCAGGGCCCACCAGTTCATCGCCAAGCTGGTGGCAGCCGTGCAGTTTACATCTGATGCCACTCTGGCCTCGGCCAGGTTCGCTTCTAGGGCCATGGTGTCTTCCGTGGCTTCCCGACGTCTTCTGTGGCTGCGACAGTGGCAGGCGGATGTGCGCCACAAGTGGCGGCTGGCTTCCGCTCCATTCAAGGGCAGCTCCCTGTTCGGGGAGGCCTTGGATCCCTTCCTTATTGAAAACAAAGATAAGCGGAAGGTTTTGCCCACGGCCCCCAAGAAGGGGTTTCCCCGGGCGGCACCTTATCCCAGGCCCTTTCGGGGTCAGGAGTCGGGTTCCTCCTTTCGGGCCCTCGACTATGGTTCGTCCTTTCGGGGGGCGGATTACGGGTCTCAGGGGTTTCGTTCCCAGGGTGGTTACTTCCCCAGAAACAGAGGCCAATCAGACCGCTTTCAGAGGGGCAAGCAGTCCAAGCGCCCCTTTCGGGGTGGGGGTCAGCGCTCCTACCGCCGGAACTAGTTCCCCGTCGGGGGGTTACCCTGTTGGGGGCAGGTTGACCTTTTTTGCGGACGAGTGGGATAGAACCACGTCCGATGTTTGGGTTAGGTCCACGGTTAGAAACGGTTTATTGTTAGAATTTCTCTCTCCTCCCCCGCTCTGTTTTAGGGCTTGCCCGGTCTCTTCTAACCCTGAGAGGCGCCGCCTCATGCTGGAGGCGGTTCAGCATCTGCTGGAGATTAGGGCCATAGAGGTGGTTCCCGTGGAACAGCAGGGCCTGGGATTCTATTCTATCATCTTTGTGATCCCTAAGTCCTCTGGTGGTTGGAGGACGATTTTAGACCTTAAAAAATTAAACAGGTTTTTGCGTTACAAAAGGTTTAAGATGCATTCATTGCAATCCATTTTGTGGGGAGTCCGACAGGGGGATTTTCTCACTTCCATCGACCTCACGGAGGCCTATCTCCATATTCCCATCGCCCCGCAGCATAGGCAATTCCTCAGGTTTTCGTACATGGGACAGCACTATCAGTACACAGCGCTTCCCTTCGGGCTGTCTTCCGCACCCAGGGTCTTCACCAAAGTCTTGGCTGCTCTGTTGGCCAGCTTGAGGGAGGTCCCCATACGTTTAAACGCGTATCTGGATGATATCCTCCTTCTCTCCTCCTCCCCTGTAGGGGCTCGCAGGGACCTGGCCTCCACCATTCACGCACTCCAGCTCCACGGGTTTTCCATTAATATCCCCAAGAGCCATTTCCACCCTACCACTAGATTGGTTCACTTGGGGGCCCTGATTGACACGGTGGGAGGTAGGGTCTTCCTGTCTAGGGAGCGTTTGGAGTCGCTCCAGGCTCTGGTTCGTCAGGTCAGGGGTGAGGCGAGGCCTTCCCTGGCTTCCCTATCTAAATTGCTGGGAACGATGGTTTCCTGCATCGGGATAGTTCCTTGGGCCAGGCTTCACACCAGGGATCTCCAATGGTTTCTTTTGCCATTTCAGAAGCGGCTGCTCAGTTGTTCCCTGGCCCGAGTACGTCTTCCCTTAGAGGCTTCCCGTTCCCTTCAGTGGTGGTTGTCCCAGGCGGTCACCAAGGGCCGTCTCTTCCAGGAACAGGAGCTTGTGACGGTCACCACAGACGCCAGTCTCTTTGGTTGGGGGGCCCACTGCCTGGGACAGTGGGCGCAAGGCCGGTGGGAGCCGACCGACTTGGCTCACAGCATCAATTGGCTGGAGCTCCGGGCGATCCACCTGGCTCTCCGTCACTTCCTCCCTATGCTGAGGGGGAGACATGTCATGGTGCTCACAGACAACATGGCGGCCAAGGCGCACGTGAACCGCCAGGGGGGCACCAGGGCGCACTCCCTCATGGTCGAGGCCAAGCAGTTGGGCCTCTGGGCCGAGCGCCATCTCGCCTCCTTGACGGCGGAGCACATTTCAGGGGTCTCGAATGTGCAGGTGGATTGGCTCAGCAGGGAGGTGATGGACAATGCGGAGTGGCAGCTGTGCCCCAGCCTCTTCCAAGACATTGTGGCCCTGTTTGGGGAGCCGGTGATAGACCTCTTTGCCACTCCTTCCAACACACAGCTCCCTCGGTTCTTCTCTCGCTTCCCATCGCGGGGGTCGGAAGGGACGGACGCTTTGCGGTGCAACTGGCCCCTCGGCCTCCTTTATGCCTTCCCTCCCTTGCCACTTCTCCCCCGGGTCCTGCAGAAGATCGTGTCGGAGAGAGCGGAGGTGGTGCTCCTGGCCCCGCATTGGCCCCGCAGACCTTGGTTTGCGGACTTGAGGAGTCTCTCGGTGGAGCGGCCGTGGAGAATTCCCAACGACCGGATATCCCTTGTCCAGGGATCGCTGGAGCACCCGGACCCACAATGGTTCCAGCTGACCGCCTGGCGATTGAGCGGAGCATCCTGACACGCGACAACTATTCCCCCGGTGTCATCCGCACTATCCAGGCGTCGAGGCGGCCCGCAACGAACCGTATTTATGATTCTACCTGGCGGGCCTTTGGCCGTTGGTGTGCGGGTAAGTCCATTCACCCTCTTCAGTCTACCATTCCACAGGTCCTGGACTTCCTCCAGTCGGGCCTCGAGAAGGGGTTGGCGCTGAACACCATCAGACGGCAGCTGGCGGCCATCTCATCTGTGCTTACTTGTGGGGGTTCCCTGTCCTTGTCTCAGGTGCCCACGGTGCGCCAGTTCTTCAAGGGTGCCTCGAACTTGACTCCGCCTGCGGTCCATCGTTATCCCTCTTGGGATCTTCCTCTTGTGTTGGACTCCCTCACTGAACCTCCGTTTGAACCATTGAGGGAGGTATCTCTGCGTTTCCTCTCCTTCAAGGTGGCCTTCCTCATTGCAATTACCTCAGCTCGCAGAATTTCCGAGCTGCAAGCTCTGTCGGTCAGGGACGATCTCTGTGTTTTTCACCAGGACAGAGTGGTTTTGAGGTTGGACCCATCCTTTATCCCGAAGGTGTGCTCTTGCTTCCACCGTTCTCTTGCCGAATTTTTGTCCTGACCCTGATCACCCCCTGGAACGTAGATGGCACAAGTTAGACGTGCGCAGGGCTCTCAGGGTCTACCTTAAACGTACTAAGTCCTTTCGGACCTCGGAGGCCTTGTTTGTGTCCTTCCAGCCGTCTTCGCTGGGCAGGAAGGTCTCCTCGGTGACTATTGGGCGTTGGATCAGGGCCTGCATTTCCATGGCCTACCAGGCCCGCTCCGCGTCGGTCCCAGATGTATACATTTAGCTAACGATGTATACATTTAGCTAACGGCTCACTCCACGAGGAGCGCGGCCACCTCGGCTGCCTGGGCAGCCCAGGCTTCTCTTCAAGAGATCTGTAAAGCGGCCACGTGGGCCTCCCCTTCGCCCTTCATTACTCATTATAAGTTGGACACATTTGCATCCGCGGATGCGGCCTTTGGCCGGAGAGTCCTCCAGTCTGTAGTTCGTGCTGAGAGACCTGTCCAATTGTGATTCCCGCCCTGGGACACCTACCGCTTTGGTACGTCCCATCCAAGATGCTGACTTCCCTTAGCAGGAAAATGAGCGTTGGTCCTTACCTGATACGCCTCTTTTCTGCAAGGGAAGTCAGCATCTTGTCCCGCCCCAGGGGTTTGGGTTAGCCTGTTAGTTTAGGTCAAGGGTCGTTCTGCCTTGGCTTCTGTTGGTGTTTGGTGTTATGTTACTGTGCTTCTCAGTGATTATTTTACATGGGCTCTCATTGATTGGATCCGACTGTTATTGACATTGCTACCTTCGTGGTCAAGACGCTTCGAGTCTGGCATCGTCTTCGTTTGAAACTGGGCATGCGTGCGCAGAAGGGCGGGACTAAAGACTTTGCCCAGACTCAGCCTCCAGTGAGAGCAGAGGATTCTACACATCCAAGATGCTGACTTCCCTTGCAGAAAAGAGGCGTATCAGGTAAGGACCAACGCTCATTCTCTTATAGAATGGTGTATAAACCTACTCTCACTCAAGTTTATTTTATTATTAAAGTAATGGGTTACATGAAGATGATGTATACATTTAGCTCTAATATCAGTTTAATAACCTACTAAGCCATGTGCACATTATTCCATGGTGCAATGGCTGATGGAAAACAGCTTCTTCCTGTTCTATCTCTTTAATAATACATAAAAGTATTGCATTTGTCCTGGTCTTGCTGTTTTAGTGTGCATTGGCAATAATGTGATGCAGAAATAATAATGAAGAAGCAGTTCTCTCTCCTCCTCTCTCCCTCTCTCTGAAATACAGTAAGTTTCCTTATTTCAGCCTCTTTGTGCCTTTTGTAACTCAAATGCACGTTTCCTTTGAACCTTGCAGACAATGTCTAAGCCCAGTTAAAATAGTTAAAATAATTTTCCCAAGCAATAATCAAAATGTTGAGTGGCTGATAATCAAATAATTAAAAAACTGGGCTGAAGAATGCAGGAAGATGGGGAGGTGAGCCGTCATAACAAGAATTAACTAACAAATTATTTGTATGAGCTAAAGTAGAAATAAGAAACATCTGTAGCTCAGATTTCTGTTTCTGTAGTAAAGCAATGGATTAGTGAGAATAAAGTAAGAAAAAAATAAGAGAAGAAATCAACTAATAGTGCTACAGAATTCTGCTCTGAAACTACACATTATTTTAATCTGTTTCTGGAAAGAATCTTAGGCAAATAAAATTTGATTTACATAAACTGAACAGTTTGTTTAATTCATTATTTTCTATATTTTTTTGTGAAGGCATTTTTCCCCTGGAATTTGTAATGTTACATTAAATGGCTCTGCCAAATATTAAAAGGAAAAATTGTTTTATCATAAAAGTTTATAAGGAAGGTTGAGCAGAAGATTAAAAGAAGGGAGGCATGTGAGAAGAGAAGCAGTTGGTAGAGTAAGAGGAGAGAAAGAAAAACACTAAAAGAAAAGAGATTGATGGCTCTGATGAAGAAGCAAATTCTATAAATAAATATGGAGTCCTAAGAAAGAAAGAAAGAATAAATAGCAATTTCTCATGTAGTGTAATTGTTAAATATTTTTAATTGTTTATAATTACATGGTTCATAAGTTGTACTTGCCAAACCATAAGTACTTGGACTAATAGGAGTATATATTGAATGAAAATATCAAGGAGAAAATAGAGAAATAAATTTGGAAGTATAGTGAGGTATACATTGATATAAGTTGAATAGAGAATTTTCAGGAAAGATATAGATCCGTGATGGCGAACCTATGGCACGGGTGCCACACGTGGCATGCGGAACCATTGCTTAGGGCACGTGAGGTGTTGCTCTGTCAGCTCCAGTGCACATGTGTGTGCTGGCCAGCTGATTTAGACCTTCTTTTGAGGCAATTTTTCACCCTCTGGAGGCTTCAGGGAAGCTCCTGAAGCCTCTGGAGGTGGGGGGGGGAGGCTGTTTTCACACTCCTCAAGCTCCTAGAAAGCCTCTGGAGCCTGGGGAGGGCGAAAAAAGCATGCCAAAAACAGGGGGGGTCACACACATAGCATTATGGGTGTGGCATGCCCATGCACGTCCCCCCCCTGCATTTCCCCTGCTTTTGGCATGCGAGCCAAAAACGGTTCACCATCACTGATATAGATGATTGAAGAGGACTGATGAATGTGGCTAAGAACAAGGAGCCAAAGAGTAAATGGATTCCTTTAAAGTCTCTGGAGAAAGACAAATTGTGACATAGCCTACATTGTGCTCCATATGGATGCTTGTCACTTGGAGACTAAAACGTCTCCAGAAGATGGGAGAATTGGAATGAGGGAATTTGCCATTCTTGCTGCAACCACCACAGTCAGAGCCTTTGAAAGACACTAAATTCCCACTTCCTTTCCTAACCACCTTTGGAATTTGCCTATTAATTGCTTTAAAGAAATTAGATACCCTCAAAATGTCAAGGCTGAGTGTCTTAATAGAAAAAAAATAAAATTGTATCTTTATAAACTTTAAAAATTCATAATAAACAGCAAAAAGCAAAACATTGGTTGTAAAAAGTATTACATGGATTAAGGATTCAGAAAACATTGGAATATTGGATTTTGAATATTAAAACTTTGAAATTAATACATGCATTTTTGTGGGAAGGAGAAATTACCGTATTTATCGGCGTATAACACGCACTTCCCCCCCTGAAAATAGGGGGCAAATGATGTATGCGTGTTATACGCCGATATAATGTTAAGAAGCCATGTTTTTACAGTATTAACAAGTACCGTATACACAGTACTGTCTTCTTTTTCCCTCAGCGAAGCGCCGCGGCCGTCCACTCTCTCTTTCTCTCTCTCTTTCTGGCGGGCAGGCAGGAAAGGAATCAAGGCGGCTGGAGGAGGAGGAGGAGAAGGAGGAGATGACGGCCCCGGAGGCACGGAGCTCTTCCCCGCGGCGGGCGCCTCCTTCTCCGCTGGCAGGTAGAGCAAGGTCGAGGGGCTTCCCCCCTTTCCCCACTTCCCGGCTCTTTCCAAACCCCGGGAGTTTGCCGAGGGGTGGCGGCGGTGGCGGCAACGGTGGCGGCGGCAGGCGCAGGCACCGCCCCCGCCGCCCCTTGGCAAGCTCCCGGGGTTTGGAAAGAGCCGGAAAGGGGGGAAGCCCCTCGACCTTGCTCTACCTGCCAGCGGAGAAGGAGGCGCCCGCCGCGGGGAAGAGCTCTGTGCCTCCGGGGCCGCCATCTCCTCCTCCTCCTTCTCCTCCTCCTCCTGCTGCTGCTGGAACCGGCGGCCGGGAAGCGCAGGGCCAGGAATTCCTGCGCTTTCCTCCAGCGACGAGAAGCAACGAGTGGCGCTGGGGCAGAGCCAGGCTGCTGCCCGGAGATTAGCCAGAGAGGGTGTGGGCTGCTGGCGGAGAAGAGGCATGCCTGAACAGTCATTCATTCACGCGGTCCTTGGCCAGCCGGCTGCCGGGTCGCTCCATCCCAAGCCAGGGAAAAAGAAGACAGCGCAGCCGCCTTGCTTGCTTTCCCGCCTGCGCGCCAGAGAGAGAGAGAGAGAGAGAGAGAGAGAGAGAGGGAGGAAGGAAGGGAATCAGAATCTGACAGACACAGAGAGAATGACAGAGAGAGACAGGAAGGGAGGGGATAGCGATTTCTGAGTAAACTTTTGTAAAAACAGAATATCCAAGTTTCTTTGTTAAAACAGTTGCGTTTAATGTCCTTTTACATTATTTACCTTATAAGTGGTAATAATATTAATAAAAAAAAGTTCTGAGCTACCCTTATTTTGCTTCAAAGTTCTTTATTTGAAATTTAAATTTTTTTCCTGAAATTTCCCTCTTAAAATGAAGGTGCGTGTTATACGCCTGTGCGTGTTATACGCCGATAAATACGGTATTTCTGATATTGGAGACATAAGATAAACAACTTATAATAGTATTCAGAGATATTGTTGAAGATTGGCAGCGGGGCCTTGAATCAACAACATCAGTTATGTTGTGTGTTTTATAAACACCGTATTTTTGAACAAAACTTATCTGACGATTATGGAGAATAAGAATTTATCTCTGGGTGCACAAAAAATAGCTTAAAGCTCTTAAGATTTAAGAAGGACATACAATGCCAATTCAAGATTGTTATTAGAATAATTTAGAAAAGAGACTTCTTAAAATTTTGAAGAAAGCTGAGATAGGGGAGAACGATAATTCAAATAGACAAGAGGAAGGATGTTTTATGTAAAAGGGAGGAATATAAAGTTGGTTTATTTGATCAGCATTATAATGGGATATGTTGTAATTGTAGGGAGTTCATTTTGGATTTCCTGACATCTGTACTGGAAAATATGTGTCATTGATTTGCTTACAGTTGAGTTGAGATATGAAGTGAGTTTTGACAAATGCAATTATTTTAGAACTCTTGAACTTTTGCTTTCACCTTAAATGCAAAATATGTTGTTTATTGGACTTGCCCATACAGGTAGTCCTTGACATATGACCAGTCAGTTAGCTACTGTACAAAGTTAAGATGGGAGTCTCCAGGTTATTTATTTAAAGCTCTAATATCTGCATTCATCACTCTTGTGCTCATTTAGTCGCAGTTTGCTATGCATTAACTGGCCCATTTGTTAGTCACAATATGGACCAGTTGGCGCATAGCAACTGGCCTATATTTATGACTGTTTGCAACATCCCGCAGTCATGTGACTGCAATTTACAATGGGTTTTGTTGGACACCAGCATTTACTTGTACAAAAAATGCACATTGTGGAAAATGGATTCGCTTACCAACCCCAGTGCTCACTTTATGACTACCACATTTGCTTAATGACTGCTACAAAATGGTTGTTAAATCAGAATTAACAACCAGCAGGTCTTATAACTATAAATCCGGGCTAATATATAATCATGTTGAATTATGGGATGAGAAGTTTTATTATTATTTTTATTATTCATTTATTTATTATTATTAGAAATTAATGAGAGAAGGTGAAGGGATAGTGCAACTGTTCATATTTGTTGAAATGGAGATAGGAAGTCACTTTCTTAGTTTTTCTTTCCTTTATTTTTTCCTTTGCATTTTTGCACCTTTTATTATCTTTATTTTTCCTTTTTTAAGTTTGTATTGTTTTTTTATTATTGTAGTTAAAATTTTTTAATGTAAATAAAATATAAGTTAGAAAGTTACACGTTCTCTGTTAATTATTAAAAGTCAGCATTTCTAATATCATGTAGCTGTTGCCTGGCTTCCTCTGTCTGAAGCATTAATGATTTTTTTGAGATAGAACTGGAAATGTACCCAATGTTTGCTTCAGTGAATATTAGATAATGATATATTTTTCTATTTGGTTCATGCTTGTTCGAGAAAAATGCATGTGTGTTACTAGATAAATCAGGCACAAATTAAATTCATTTTAGATATATCAATATTATAGGTTTTTTTGTTTATAGAGTTTTAGAAAACATTATTTTAAACAAATGAATGAGCAAATGAGACTATTTTCTTAAAATTCAGCATGCTAAGAAATTGAATTAGTAGAAATGTCACATCATTCTATATTCAAAAAATTATATGAATGTTAAGTCATATCGTTAATCGGGAATCTGGACAACTATCTATTTGCCCAATTATGCCCAGTATTATGGATTCTAAAACTGTAGCTCTAGATACAGTATTCAACTGCTGCTTCATTTTTCGTGAACCATTGAGCATAATTTTGCCACCATTCTTTATGTACTTATAAACTCATACTTATGTCATCAGGGGATATAGTTAACGTCTTTTGTTCGCCTCTTTTTCAATTGCCTTTGATTATTTCAAGCATCTGGAACATTTCCAGTGGCTTTTGCCTTCAGGTTATATGTGCAAAGTAAGCTTTAGTTTTATTGTTAGATCTTTCAGGGAGTAGTCAGGCCTTTTTTCATATATTATTGAATAATGTGTTATTTTTGTGGTCCAAGGTATTTTTAACAATATAACAAATTTATATAAATAAATATTTTTACAACACTGTAAATCAAAGCCATTTGTTTGTTCTTCATTTAGACAATGCACTTTTCATGTTCGTATATTGCAGTAGAACAACCAGTATTGACAAAATATATTTTTACTGTTTGTACCTTTGTACTTTATACTTTAATATTTGTACCTTTGTACTTTAATATTTGTAAAGGCCTATAGTAACATATATTAATTACTAAATAATTCTTTTTAAATATACTTTTTATTAAATATTGTTTACAAAGTTAAAAGGTAAACACAAAAATATTTTTAAAAAGAAATGTAATGAAAAAAGTGTTGAAAACAATAGAAAGCAAGAAAAAGGGGAACAAAATTACTAAAAGAAGTAACTTCTGATCTTCTTTATAGTTGATCTATCCATATTCCCCTTCAATATTCCATAACATAGCTCCCTTTTCTCATGTACAGCTCTTTTTAATCAGTAAATCCAGAAATCTCTAATTCATTCTTATCCATTTTCAGCAAAAAGTCCATAAAGAGTTTCCAATATTTGATAAATGTCATTGTACCTTCCGTAATCAAACAAATCAATTTAAGTATTTTTGTAAGCTCTGTTTTCACAAATTATTCCCCCATTGTGGGTATTTTTTGTATTCTTCCGTCTTTGTGTATAAAATCTCTACGCAGTCATCCATGTAAATTTTTGAACTTGGGAAAATAAAGTTTGTTATTACCTTAAAAATTGGATTGGTATTTGCCTGTTGATATAGTCACTTTCCTTAAAAAAAAAAAACGAGGGTCATACTGACTTTGCACTTTCATCTTTACTCTTCAACAAGGAATTCCTTAAGCTTTCCTCAGTTCTAGCCACAAGAATAGTATCTTCATTATATCTGAGGTGACTAATTTTTCTCCAAGTTATTTTAATTCCAATTTCTATTTCATTCGGTCTGCAATTTCTTATTATATTATGTTTTTGTTTCTTAATGCCTTGGAATTGATGTTAAGTCCTGGCAACTGTCTAGACAAGTCTGCAGTTTTCTTGGCAAAATTGTGGAAATGGTTTGCTGCCGCCTTCTTCTTATGGCTGAGAGAGAATGACTGATGCAAAGTCACCCAGCTGGCTTGTCAAAGTGAACTCAGTCTTCCAATTTCTAGCCTGGTGCATTCGCCACCACATCAAAGTGGCTGCTTAGAAGGTAAATAGGGTAATAGTATACAAGGTGATTGGAGCGCCCGCCTTTTTAGATGTTGACTTGTACATCTGGCAGTTCATGTTGCAGTTATTGTTAAACTCTGGATTGCAAACTTTGAACATTATCTTAACCAACCTGATGGGTAAGTGCAGTTGTTCAGTAATCTGAGCATTCTTTCTGTGCTTTTTTGGTATTAAAATAAGAATTGCTCTTTTCCAGGTCCTTAACTACTGCTTTCTCTATGTGCCTACAAATTATAAGTAGTGCTGTGATTGTATCATCCTGAGAGGTTTTAAATTTGGTTGGTTTAAAAGAGCTTCTGTAGCTTTATTGTCAGCTGTAAGTTCTAGAGCCCAATTAACTTTACAGTGATCAAATCTTTTTTTCCCTAGCAGTTCTTTGCCTTCTTTATCTTTAATCATGTCCATCTTTACACAATGTTGGACTTGTATTCTGTAAATATCCTAAATAAATCTCTTTTTCTTCCATTTGTTGTTACTTCAGTTTCTTTACATTATTTATTTTGATGTATCTGTTTGTCTCTTAATTTTTTCCAGAACTCAGCTTTTAATTTAAATTCCTCTGTCTCTGATGCCTTTTGTTACCTGCTGTACCAGCAAGCACCAATTCACTTTCGGTTGTTTGCATTTTGGGATATTTTTGTTTGTATCATCTTAATGATGTCATGAACTTCAGTCCCAAATTACTCTGGTACTCTAGTTATCCAACCTAATCCATTAAATTTAATATTCATAGTAACTTCATAATCATATGGAGCAGAGGTGGTATTCAGCAGGTTCTGCACAGTTCTGGAGAACTGGTAGTGGAAATTTTGAGCACTTTGGAGAATCGGTAAATACCACCTCTGACTGGCCCCGCCCCCATCTATTCTCTGCCTCCTGAGTTCCAGCTGATCAGGAGGAAATGGGGATTTTACACTAACCGTCCCCTGGAGTGGGGAGGGAATGGAGCTTTTACAGTATCCTGCCACGGCCACCAAGCCACACCCACAGAACCGGTAGTAACATTTTTTGAATCCCACCACTGATATGGAGTACTGTTCAATAACCATTAGGTCTTAATTTTGCTAATTAAAAGAACAAACATACAATATGCTTATAGCGGGAATTGATCCCGTTATGATTTTCATCCCTAAGTATGCGAAACGTATTGGTCTGGAAGAAAATTCCAAAGATCAATCATAACAGTCATTCAGGACCATTGTAACTTTAAATGTTTGCTAAATGAATGGTTATATGTTGAAGGCTGTCTTTTTTGTTTTGAGACTGTATAATTAGTTTGATTTTGATGTTGCCAGTCTGATGATGTGTACATGTAGTTTCATTTAGATTGTTGAAAGAAGGTATTACCCATAAAGTTTGAATTTTCTTGCCAGAACTTTTATTAATTTGATTCCTCCTTTCCAATGTCAACTTTTCCATTATTCAACATATATTTTTTTATTTTCAAGTTACGCATTTTAGTCTCCTGTAATTTATGTATTGTTGATTTTTATGGGGAGGATATTTGTTATCAGAAACGTAGAATTGGCTTGGTTTTTTCTCCCCCAGTAAATCATATTTACTCTGATTCCTTACCTGTGATCTGCCTTTCATGCTTAACCTTACTGGGAATCTATACTTTCAGTTATTGCAGATAAAGTTTTACTAAAGTCATTACTCCCTAAACTGTCTGTGAAAATAATATGAATGCCCTAAATTACTTCCTTCAGGACATCATTATTGAAAAAGCCCTTTCATTATGTGAGAGAAATTTGATAATGGTCTCTAGTGGAGATCTTAGTGTCCTAATAGGAAAATGAGAAGGAACACTTCTTCAGATTACATGACCGAAAGCTATTTAGGTTTTATAGAGTAATACTACTTCAAATTAGACCTTGAAAAATGTCCTAACCACCAGTGCATATAGCAAAGCACTGATATATGATTGTATCAGATGAAGTCGGCTCTGGTTTGAACTCATTGAAGTTTGTGAATAATTTTCAAAGGAGACTCCATGTGCAATGTATTTTTAAAATCCAAGCTGGAAAATTACTGGACCATGAAAAGACTGTTGCAAGGTTGCCTCTGTGCAGATATGGTCATAACAGATATAGCAGCCTGAGCCCCTTAGATTTTTAGTGTCAGTCATAGATCCAAATGTAATCAGATTAATATGCAGGTAGTCCTTGACTTACAATAGCTCATTTAATGACTGCTCAAAGTCATAATGGCACTGAAAAAAGTGGCTTATGACTGTTTTTCACACTTAACGACCATATGGTGACAGGATCAAAATTCAGATGTTTAGCAACTGGTTCATATTTATGACAATTGCATGTCCAGGGGTCATGTGATCAGCTTTTGCAACCTTCTAACAAGCAAAGTCAGTGCGGAAACCAGATTCACTTAACAATCATGTTACTAACTTAACAAATGCAATGATTCTCTTAACAACTACGGCAAGAATAGTTGTAAAATGGGGCAAAACTCACTTAACAAATGTTTTCCTTAACAACATAAATTTTGGACTATTGTGGTTGTAACTCAAAGATTACCTGTATTGTATATTAATCTAATATTCTGTGCAGCTTCCTCTACAATATATTTTAAATGAGAAGATCTCTCTCACACGCATACCACTGTACATTTGCCTTTAAATCATAGTTTGTTAATACTTAACCAATTAATTATCAGTATTAAAAGTATCTGCAAGATCTGTCACCATCATCAAAATAATGAAAGCAGATCTAATGGCATGTGTAGATGACCTTGGGGAGTCAGGGGAAGTGATGTTTCCTAGGAAACAATCAGCCAAGAGAGGGAGGAGCCATCTCTGATCACTGGCTCAGTGGTCAGAGGAAGAAACTTAGGAAGGAACTGCTCTGATTGATTGGGCAGTTAAAAGTGGTGGCGGGAGGTTTGTACCTTCAGACATGCAATATTAAGACTATATTAATATAGTCTTACAATAAAGTAGAATGAGCTCATCTAGTGATGTCTCCTATTGGGTTTATCTGGGAGGGCTTATATCAACCATGCAACTCTAACGGTAAAATCTCCCACTGCCATTTTTAACCACCCGGCCAATTAGAGCATTCCCTTCTATGTTTCTTCTTCTTTGAATGCTATTGTCTTATAACCATGTAGACTTGTAGCAGGATACATAATTCTACTAGCCAGAGACAAGGCAAGTAGATCAGTGAGATTTGTAGTAGCATGATGGATAAATGTACAGATGGAAGACAGAACAATTTGGAGGAAAATTACAGCTCTTGCTTTCTGTTGTGCCAAAAATAAAGATGAAAGAGAAAGAATTTTAAAAACTGGTGGTAGTATGACTTACAGAAAGTAGAAGAGATTCTGGCTGAGTAGTTAGAACACAAAGTGTAAGTTGCTCGTATGTTCCTCTTCTCGTGCTCTGTGTAGAAAAGGGTAAAAATCAATGGAAAAATATGGAACAATTACAAATAAAAGGCAGCTTTTTTCAAATCTTGGCAACTGCATAATTAAATGAGATTGAATGACTATATAAAAGAAGAATGGTTTCTGTTTGGTTTTGCTTAGTTATAAAATGATCTTTGTATAACTGAACAATGCAGTTTTCCTCATTAGGTAATTGTTTCATGGTTATTCTTTTTAAAGCTCTTTTAAATCTAATATACTTTGGACTTACTGGAATAGTGAAATATGTCTTGCTTGTTATAAAAGATTGCCAGAGGTCATAGAATCTATATTTTTTCCCTAACCATCAGAATTTTGGGTTGTTTTCTGTCAAGTTAGATTGCTTAATATTATATATTGTAAAATTGTTCTATTAAATATAATGGTTGATGAAACTTGCTTTGTGGTCAGAGGTTTTCTGTGTTTAAAATAAATGGAAATCTTAAGTAGAGAAATGCATTGGGATTTGATACATGAATACCATATTCAAAATTAATTGTATTTATCCATTATTTCAACAAATAAATTTGGGCAGAATCAAAGTTTTCTAACACTGAATAATTTGTCATATAAAATTTCCTGCTTACCTCTCAAATGCTGTTAAAGCAAATTTAAATTTTGCAAAGTTAATGTTAAAGTCAGTCTAAATCTCAAGCAAATTCACATTGAACAGAAGAAATATATATATAATAATGGGTTAATGCTGATCGTCTTCTTCCAAGCTACAAGACATTTTTTTATTCATATTAAAAGTTCACGTATTAACTACACAACTGTTTTCTATAGACTCCTTATCTTTTAATTTTATATATGAATAATTTCCAAATAACTGAGTTTATGTTTAACTCATCTTGAGCTAATTTTGTATTTAAACATTTCTTTTTCTATGCAGGCCCAGAATGTTCTTCATCAGGATGGTTTTCGGGTACTGATTCTCTGTGGCAAGCCACGGCAGGTCCAGCCAGCCGTCAAAGTATTCATATCAGAAGACACAGCATAGCTTCTGACAGTGGGGACACAGGCGTTGGAACTTCCTGTTCTGATAGTGTGGAAGGTCAGTAACTATGCGTAAACCAAAGGACGTCTAGTAAAAAATCAGAAATAATTGTTTCAATAATTAAAAAGCCAAGAAATTACAGAAATTTAAGGTGACCTGTTTAAAGACTAAAAGTTGCAATATGATCTTAAGGATGATTAACTTGGGAATTGAAACCCATTCGGTTTTTTACCATATTTTTGGGAGTATAAGACACATCTTTTTGCCTCAGAAAAGAGGCTGAAAGGGTGCGTCTTATATACTGAATACAGCATTTTTTGCCTCCCGAAACCATGCCCGTTCACAAAAATGGCCATGCATAGTCTTATGGAGGCTTTTAGAGAGCTCCTGGGGAGGGCAGAAATGAGTGAAAAACGGTCCGTTTTTTGCCCCCCAGTCCCCTCTATAAGCTTCTTAAAGGCTATGCGTGCAATTTTTTGACAAAAATGGGCCTGTTTTTGTGAAAGATGGGTCATTTTGGGGATGTTTACAGAGTGTAAAAACTATTTTTTCCCCTTTCGGAAAGCTCTTTAGTTAGAGTAGTTGATGAGAATTGCATTGATCAAGTGCTGTGCCAGCAGAAACAAAGTCTTAGGTGCTGCAGATTGTCAGCTATTTCCTTCTCCAACACATGGATAAATGCATCTGGAAACATCTACCTACCTACCTACTCTCTCTCTCCCCCTATCTATCTACTGTATTTCTCTCTCTGTCTCTCTCTCAGATACCTTGTGAATGATATAAAATGCATTTTATTTAGTCGAAGCATATGCATTTGTGTGTCCATATTCATAGAAACAGAAAAGAGGCAAAGACTTTAACATATTCATTATATATTACATATTCAACCTAATGAAGTTTTAGGAGAAAAAAGGTGATATACTTTATAAAACTTCTATTAACAAACTGAGAAAGGAAAACTATATGAATATTCATGATGGGAAATCAGACAGAAGCAGGGCGGCTGAGGGTTCTCACGGGTTCAGGTGATCCTCTAGCTAGGATTCTGCCCTGTTTGGAAAACCCCCAAATGTCACCCATGGCTGGTCCTGCCCCTCCCCTCCCTCCCCTCCCAGGAGTCTCCATGCAGCCTGTTCATCATGCCAGGTAAGTGCAGGGCCCAGACAGAGGCTCAGGGAGGGGGGGGGGAATGGGCCTACTGGAGGTTCTGGAGGTCCAGAAACAGGCCTGTTTCCAGCCTCCAGAGGGCCTCTGGAGCCCAGGGGAAGCAGTTTTTGCCCCCAGAGGCTAGAGGAAAGCCTTGGAGCCTGGGGAGGGCGAAGTTTTTTAGTTTTTCCAGTGTTCTACACTCTCTAGCCAAAAAATGGATTATCAGCAGTAATATTCACCTATAGCTTTCATGGGCTGTAGTCAGTCTTATCTGACTATGTAACACTACCTCTTTCTGTACTGTTCGTGATTTTATTAAACATTCATGAATTTTTAAAAAAAACAAGGTTAGAAACTATTTTCATGGTATTTATACATTTTTGATAAGTCTGCAATGTTGAAGACTTATGGCTTTTCCTTCTAATGGATATTCACTTTTTCCAGGATTTTAAGCTGTAAAATCAGTTTTTAAAAGGCTACAAATAGTTACCATAAAAATGCTTCAACATTATTTGTTGAGATGCCAATAAATATTTAAAAAAATTATACTTGTCTGCAAAGGATTGCCTTGTTAAACAGAAAGACAATCGTTTTAAGACTATCTTAGGTCTAATTGAAGAAGAGGTGTAAAGTCAATGCTGTATCCTCAGTTTCCTTATCATATATATGGCACAGTGGTTTGGGGGCCTGGATCGCTGGAACTGGCAGCAACCCAGGCCTGCCCCCCTCCCCCCCCGAACTGGTTGTCCGGGTGGCGCCATAGGTCATCCTGTTTTTTGTTTCTGCGTATGCGCAGAGCAATTTTTATGTTTGTGCAGCTCATCCACAAGTGAACTGGCAGTAGAGACTGCTGGAACCCACCCCTGATATGGCAGTGAGGTATATTCAATCTTGCTTCCCAACACTTTGCAATTATAGCATATTTCAAGAGAGCCTGGGAAAGGGTACAGTATAATTTATCCCTTCTCCTGCTTGTAGCTTGATTTTAACAAATTTCAATCTGTTTTATGGTTGTTGCTCATTTCAAAAGTAACCTCAGAATGTTTTCTGTTTCCTGATTGTTTTCTATTTTAATAAGACTTCCCCCCCTTTTCTCTCTCTCTAAATGCCTGCATTTCTTGTTCTAGAAGAAATGCTAAGGAGTATCAAAATAATTGCCAAAAGATAAGCAATTGTGGGCACTATAGGAAATGCCTCAGCTAAACAGATTGTTTATTATGTTTATTAAATATTATGTTGCTTGAAAATACACTGAAGGGCAAAACAGTGTTCATGCTCTTAAATACAGTATGTTGAAAATACCTTAGGCCTTAAAATTCAGCGGTTCAATGTGATGAAAAGAAGTGAGAGTTTAAAAAAAAAATAGCTATAGAGCTGATAGCATTACTTTTCTTTAGCAGTGAACAATGGTTAACAGTTGAATGAGAATCTTGTGCTCAATGGTTGCTTCATTTTATTTCTTTTCCTCTTATGTCTGAACTGCTGAAGAAAGAAGTGTTCAGCTGAACCTACTTCAGGTTTTTTTTAAAGAAATAATAGTGGAAGAAAAGGGTTTTTTTTAAAAAAAAAAATCCTGATTATAAGAGAAGAAAATCATAATATTCATTCAGACCCACTGATTTTTATGAAAAGAATATTAACGAATATTGTTGTATTCTTTCAATGGTATGACATTCCATGAGCATGCTTCAGAGTTTAAGGATTTTCTTTGGTTGAAAAATAGAGAATTATCGTATAGATTGTATTAGATGAATGTTCTGTCTTTTCTCTATCAGCCAAATATGTTGTCCATGACAGTCTTTTTGTGCAAAGCAACATATAAGGAGTGTGGATGACAGGTTACTGATGGCACTTTTCTCCAAAGTTTTTGGATTGCATAATGCCTCATGATTTATTCTATTCCTATGCTTTTCAAAATTTACATCAAAGTGTTCAGGGAAATTATCAGGAAATGCAAGCCCTAGTGCCCTCTTTTACTGGATGATAATCAGATCTTCTCTTACTTGGCAGATGTTTAGGTCTCCATGACACACTCATGCTTGGACCAAATTATAGTGTGGATGCAACATAAACTTAATCTAGACAAGACTGAGGCTTTGGTTCTTAGGGATTACTTTTTCTGATTAGCAGTATACTGCTCTGCCTTTTGTATTGAGGTGGCAGTTCCTCTAAAATAATACTTTCATAGTTTGGAGATACTTTGTAACTTTCAACAGCCCTGATGGTTTAGGTCAGGGGTCTGCAAAGTCGGCTCTTTTAAGACTGGTGGACTTCAACTCCCAGAGTTCCCCAGCCAGCATAGCTGGCTGGGGAATTCTGGGAGTTGAAGTCCACCAGTCTTAAAAGAGCCGACTTTGCAGACCCCTAGTTTAGGTGAATGCAGTGGTGATGAGTCCCAAATTTCATTTATGTTTGGTAAACACCAGCTTCACTGCTCCTTGATAAGGCTGAACTGGCTTCCAATTGTGCTAGTTATCTCTCACATAGATCATAGGTACTCAACTTACGACTCCAGCCCCCAAGGAGCACTCTGAAAGTCTCCTAAAAGCTACACACGGACATTTTGATGAAGGGGGCAGGGTTTCGGGAGGCATAAAATGCTGTATTCAGTATATAAAATGCAACCAGATTTTCAGCCTCTTTTTTGAGGGGAAAAAGGTGCGTCTTATACTCTGAAAAATACGGTAGTTGTTAAATGAGTTTTGCCCCATATTGCAGCCTTTCTTGCCACAGAGAAGTGAATCATTGCATTTGTTAAGTTAGTAACATGGTTGTTGAAGGAATATGGCTTCCCTGTTGATTTTGCTTGTTTGAAGATGGCAGAAGGTGATCACATGACCCCAGAACACTGCCACACACACAAATACAGGAAAATTGCCAAGGATCTGAATTTTGATCTCATGACCACTGGGATGCTGCAGTGGTAGTAAATTTGAAAAATTGTCATGTCAGTTTTTTCAGTGCCGTTGTAACTTTAGTCACTAAACGAATGGTAGTAAGTCGAGGACTACCTGTATTGTAATGTACTTTAAACTGGATGCCTGGTATCTCCTCCGAGGAGCATGTGTGACCTGCCTTGTTTCAATTATATCAGCTTCATATATTACTTTCTAAGTCATATGCTTGTTTAAACATATAAATCCTTTAAAGCTTGGGTCCCAGCTACCTATGGGAAGATATTCCTCATTATGTTACCAACCTGAAGATCCATTCATCCTCCATGGATCTTAGAAAGGGGGCCTAGCAACCTCTAGTGGCAGAACCTTCTTGCTTGCCATTACTAGTATTGTGATATTCCTTCACCTTATGGAATGCAGACTTTACTCTCAGAGCCTGATTTTAAAGTCCCAAGGGAGAAAGTTTGAGTTTTATATAGGCTTAACTCTGTAGCTTCTGAATTTAGAAATTAAACAGAGGATTGCGTGAAGAGTGTAGCTTTGAAATAATTAACAACAGTGTTCTGTAAGTGGGCATTTAAGAATTAATTTATTTGTACTTATCTATATTATCTACTTGCTTTGGTCGTATCATTTTAAATGCAAAGTTAAAAGACTTGTTGTTTTACCATGTTACATTGCTTGCAAAAGAAATGTGGGTAGAATCCTGCAGAATTTTTGAAGATACTGTAATTGAGTTAGATTCAGAATTGGGCAGAAGAGCTTAATGTCAATTGAGTGTAGCTAGCCTTTGCCGATCATTCTCTATCCCCCTCACAAATCCCTATGAATACAGAAATATGGTCTACAAACTTGGGGGACCCTGTGAAGAAATAGAGGAAAGAAGGCTGCTGCCTAAAAGCAGCAGCAGCAGCAGCAACAACAACCACAACAAAGCTAATCCTCCTTTTTCCATCATAAAATCTTTGCTTGGATCCCCCTTGCATAGGTGAAAAGGAGGAGTCCCCCTTAGAGATCCAGTCTTGTTCCAAACCATTGCTTCTTAGACATTTTGTGTCTGTGAAAATGTAGGAAATCAGCTAATTTTGATGGGGATTAGTTAAAAATAAATATAATAAGTTGTACAGATCACTTTGTAAACCAGCAAAAGTAATTGTGGAAAACATTAGTATCTCTTGTTGTTACTCACTTGTTAGTTTCAGGGGTTCCCAAAGTAATTGTTGCAGGAACATAGGAACAGAAGACTCTTTTAAAAGCTAAGTTGTTCCCTTTAAAGAATTCATTTAATATAAATAACTAGTAATATAAATAATATGCATTTGCTGGCATTGTGTGCTCCAACTAAAATGGAATATTTGAGTGATAATAAAGTAATATTTAATGTTAGAAAGGAAGAGGAAAGAAAAAAGGGGAAAATGTAGATATCTTTCAACATGGTGGAATTCCACAGAGAAAAGCAAAAAGCTTACATTTTCCCATTCTAACAAATGCACTTACTGGAGGAAGCAACTGTCTTGGCAGCATGTTGTATTGATTTTTAAGTTGGAGACTGAAAGTCTCTAAGATTCTGTAATGGTAGACTGTAATTAGTTGAAAAGTGAACTGGCTGTAAATCAAATATGGTTTTGTAAACCAACCTGCTCATTTTGTATTGAACTGGATTAAATATGCCTCTCATTTTTCTATTGGTTTTTTAACTATTGCTAAGCAAGTGGCATTAAAAAGAATTATATGAATATCAACATTTTGAATTTAAATATAGACAATATATTTCAATATAAAAATGTGCTATTATATAACTTTAATAGTTGACTAATTAGATATTGAAACATTGTGATTTTGAAAAGCATAGATATCAGAAATGTTATCTAACAACTATTTGTTTCTATGAAAGTCTTTATTTTTTATTTAAATTTAAAACATGGATATTAAAATATTTACTCCTTGTATTTTTAAAATGTGCACATTTATTCCGTCTTCCTCCTCATAAAAAAAGGCTCTGAGATCCAGGTCAAATTCAGATATTCAGTTTCATGAGCTACCTTAAATTGGACATATTGTTGCTTTAATTCTGTCACTGAAATCCATGTAATTCAAAATGTCTAATAAATTGGATTATACTTTTGCACGCAAGACTGATAAAACAAAATTATAATAAGTGTTCTGTAAATTGTTTTGCCATAAAAAAATTAGCATACCTGATGCCTCGACATTTAAACACCTTTAATTGAAGCAACATTCAGAAAGACTGAGATTCACATATTACATCAAATCCAGAGGCTACCGCTGCCCCTACTTAAGGAAGCATAACCTATCAGTTCCAAAGCTCATTGTGTTTACCAATTTGTTTGTAATTGTGGAGACAATTATATCTGGCAGAACTGATAGGTGTTTGGCTTTCAGAATAAAGGAGCATCCAGCAACAGGAAATCATGGCCATAAAATGCCTTCTTCGGCCATTGCCAGACACTATCTATGGGCTACCAGGTGAATCCAAACTCTGTGTTTAAAGTTTTACTGCGCCATATTAACTCTTCTTTCCTTCTGTTTGCTGGGGCAGTGGTTGCCATTAACCATTTAAAGCCTCCCTTATGGGTGCAGAAACAGCTCTAGGTTAATCTATGCCTCCCGTGGGCGTAAGGGTTGCCATTGGTTGCTTTACTGCATATGTTATAGGCTTAATTAATGCTCTCACTAGATCTTATATTTGAGGCTGCTTTTAATAGTGTTATTGTAATGTAGGTATTGATGAGTCAATACGAAATGCTTGCATCTACCTCTGTCCCTTTTAATAATTTAAACAATGCAGCCAAAAGATGTTGCCCAAACAATATCAAATTCTTTTAAAATAAAGAAATCTAAAAGCTTGAAGTTTATTTAGCAAAATGTTTGGCTATCAATCTCACTATTTGTACTTTAGGAAGCTTAATGCCACATGTGGAGAGGGAATAGAATTAAATGAAAACTGTTAAAAAAATATAAGGTCGCAGAAAGAGTAGAGATTGCCCCTGAAGCAGTAATAATCAACTAACACAAGATAGAATCCACACCATGCTGCACTAATCAAATTATAGGAAGCAACACAATTTTTCTGGTATCATTCATTGTTTAAAACAGGGGTCCCCAACCTTTTTTTCACCAGGGACCGGTTTCATTTTAAAGAAAATTCTGCGGACCGGCTGAGGGGCTCAGCAGTCATGTGACTGGGTGGGCGTGGCCAACTTTGAAAATGTGAAACTCACTTAACAATGATCTTGGTTAGCAACCAAACTTTTGGCCTCAACTGTGGTCATAAGTTCTTTCTTTCTTTCTCTCTCTCTCTTTCTTTCTCTGTCTCTGTCTCTCTTTTTCTGTCTCGCTATTTCTTTCTTTCTCTCTTTCCCTTTCTCTCTATTTCTTTCTCTTTCTTTTTCTCTTTCCCTCTTTCTGTATCTTTTCCTGTCTCTTTCTTTCCTTTCTGTCTCTTTCTCTCTGTCTTTCTCTCTCCCACTTTTTTCTTTCTTTCTCTCTTTCTCTGTGTCTCTCCTTCATCCGCCCATTTCTGTCACTCTGTGTGTGTGTCTGTCTGTCTGTCTGTCTTGCATTCATTCATTCAATCACTCCTTCTGTGTCTCTGTCTATCTTTCTCTCCCTCCCTCCCTCTGTCTCTCTATGTGTGTCTGTCGTCGTCATCGTCGTCCCGTGCCCCCGCCCCCAGCCTCCTCATCCCGCCTGCCAGGCTTGGTCGCTCGTTCGCTCGGTCAGGCTCCGTGGCTGGATAGGAGCCGGGCTGGAGAGGAGGAGGAGGGAGGGGGGGGCAGCCCATTGGGAAGAGCGCGCGGGAGAACGCAGGAGGATGGTGGGGGCTCTTCCTCCACCCTCGTCGACGGAGGGACTCCTTGCGCCGCCGGAGCAACCCGCCAGTTCCCACCCCAGCCCGCAGAGCCTCCGCAGTCCCTGGATGAAAACGAGTGGCCGGCATGCCAGCAGGGGAGGGAATCGGTGGCCGGTCCGGCGGCGTCCAGGAGTCCCTCCGTCGACGAGGGTGGAGGAAGAGTCACACTCCAACGGTGCGAACAGCCGCGCCTGCCTTCTCCTGCGCGCTCTGCTCAGGGGGCAGCCCCCTCCTCCCTCCCTCCTCCTCTCTAGCCTTGCGGCCCGGCTCCCATCCAGCCACGGACCGGCACCGGTCCGCGGCCCGGGGGTTGGGGACCCCTGGTTTAAAAAGCAACATGAATGCTGATTGTTAGTTCAGAAGAATGTGGACAGAACAGTGCCTGCATATTTTGCTGTGTATTGTTCATTCTGTAAGAGAAATCTTGTAAAAATTAAAGCTGTGATTCCAAGGATTATGGTTCAGGGTTTTCCCTTTCTGCTTTCTCCCAGGATATACATTACTATGACTGATCACAAAACTCTTCAACTATCACTAGGCTTAATGTTTCAAGTTGGTTCCCTTCCTGAGTTAATATCTATCAGACATAAGAAAGATGAAGCAGGTGCTGGAGTTGCCCACTCTACTGTATTCTTATATTTTTCACAGTCTGCTTTTAATTCTTCCTCTCAATGTTTCAATTGTGTGCAATTCTGTTCTCCCCAATCTTAGAGAAAAAGAGCTGTGCTGTCCATATGGATAGTGATTAATATGATTTACAACTGGAAATATTTACATCTTAAGTGAAACAATATGTGTGTTTCAGAAATTCCACCAAAAATCTGAAATCATTGTCAGAGCTCAGAGGTACAATGTGGAATTTTTAATACCTGTATCAAATTAGCAGATGGAATGCTTGAATGTTTGTTTATTGAATTTATTTGTTGCCAGGTAGCTTACAAAAAAAATCCCTACATTCAGACTATAGCATAGATATAATAAAACAAGAAAACAATAAAAAAAAATCATTGTAACGTCTAAAGCAAAACTTCTAAAATGATGTTAAAATGTCCAAGTACAACTAAGTAACCAATCAATATCACATACAGTAATCGTTGAGTTTTGAATATTACATTCGTAACCCGAGGATTCAGTAATTGGATCGTGTTAAATGAATGTGGTCCCTCCCTGCTTTACCCAATGTATTTGTTAATCAAATGCACAGGTCATTAAGTGCACATGAGGTATCTCAGAGTGGGGAAGATCATGGGTGGAGGGGGCTTAGTGCTTCCAATTAGCCAAGACCTCCTGAAGCACTGAGATATCCCCACCACCATCCTACCCCCCCCCCCCCCCGGGTCTCCATAGTCACTGGGCCTGTAGATGGAAAGATTTCAATTGAATGCAAGACAATGCATTTTTAATAAAATGTAGTTATCCTTTTATATGTTTTTATATTGTTGTACAAGTAGTCCTCGATTTACAACCATTCTTTAATGAATTTTCAAAGTTACAACACTGAAAAAGTGACTTATGACCAGGTTTCACGTTTCTGACCGTTGCAGCATCCCCATAGTCACATGAGCAAACTTTGGATACTTGGCAACTGGCATGTATTTACAAGGGTTGCAGTATTCCCGGAGCCTGGAATTAGTATTTGCAATTGTAGGAAGTTACCCCCCCTCTCCTAGGAAAATGAAGTATCCTAGGAAATATTGAAAAGGCAGAATATTATATTTCCCTGGATAAGAAATGGAGAAACATGTTTTAGGCATGAAACAGACTCACTCTTAATAGCCCCCACTTTCCTTAATGGCCCATCAAAATGCCCAAGCCAGTTGATTCTACATTTATTTTTATTTTATTTATTTCTATTAGATTTCTATCCCGCCCTATCTCCCAAAAAGGGACTCAGGGCGGCGCACAGGAATTTAAAAATCTAAAATACAGACGATACAAAATTCTACAAAAATTAAAACTAATATTAAATAATTTAGCCCGTGCTAAAAAACAATTTAATTTAAAACCCAACTCTAAAAATAGCATAACTGTAGCAGCTATGCCAGGCCGGCCATATGGAAGAAATATGTTTTCAGTGTCTGGCGGAAGAGGCGAAGGTCGGTGATAGTACGAAGGTCTGGGGGGAGGTCATTCCAGAGGGCGGGGCCTGCCACAGAGAAGGCTCTTCCCCTGGGCGTTGCCAGCCGGCATTGTCCGGCAGACGGCACCTTAAGGAGCCCCTCCCTGTGGGAGCAGACAGGTCGAATGGAGGTATGTGGTAGTAGGCGGTCCTGCAAATAACCAGGCCCGCTGCCATGGAGCGCTTTAAAGATGGTCACTAAAACCTTGAAACGCACCCGGAAGGCTACCGGCAGCCAGTGCAGCTCGCGCAGGAGAGGTGTTACATGGGAGTATTTTGAGACTCCCAGAATCCCCAGCGCGGCCGCATTCTGCACCAACTGGAGCCTCCGGATGCATCTCAAGAGAAGCCCCATGTAGAGAGTATTGCAATAGTCCAAGCGAGAAATGACAAGAGCTTGACTGTATGTAGGGCGCCACGATCCAGAAAGGGGCGCAACTGGCGTATCAGGTGAACCTGATAGAAGGCCCCCCTGGCCACGGCCGTCAGATGGTCATCTAAGGACAGCCAGGAGTCCAGAAGGACACCCAAGTTGTGGGCTCTTTCTGCGGGGGGTAATAATTCCCCCCCCCCCCAATAGCCAGAGATGGAACTAACTGGCGATGTTGTGGCGCCGGAAACCACAGCCACTCGGTCTTGGACGGGTTGAGTTCTTCCCTTCAGCTCCACGGTGATGGGATTAAGGCATGATAGTATTAGCCTTCCATAGAAACTCACCAAATGGCATCTGGAAACTCAAACTTGGCCCCATGGGAGTCTGACAACCAATCAGAATACATTTCTTACACAGCAACAGGAAACAGAGAGATGGGACCGAACAGAGAGTATAAAGCCAGGAACTTCCAGCATCTCGGTCTTTTTCTTCTTCTTCACCCAACATTGAAGCATGTGATCACCTTTTCGGTTCAGGACTCAAGCCATGTGGTCCTGTCCACCATTAAACCATCTTTCCAAGCAGCCTCCATGTCTCCAGAGTCTTTTTCCCCACTTAGAGCTGAACCCAGAAGGACATTTCTTTCAACAATCTTCCTAAGGAGCTTCTGACAAACAGAGCCAATGGCAGATTTGCTTAGCTGCATAATTCACTTAATAACTGTATTGATTTGCTTAACCACAATGGCAAAAGATAAAATAAAATGGGGCACAATGCAGTAACATTGCTTTGCTTAGCAACAGAAATGTTGGGCTTAATTGTAGTCATAAGTCAAGGACTGCAGTATCTGCAGTCTTAGTGTTTCAAAGGGAGTTGATTAAAGTAATTGCCCTTTAAAAAAGTAGGCAGAATATTGTGCTGCTCTTCCCACAAATGATATTTAAATGATACTGAATTTTGATCACATGACTGGGGATGCTTTGATGGTCATTAGTGCGATGACCAGTCATAAATCATTTTTTTCAGTGGCATGGTACATTGAATAGTCACTAAATGAATGATTGTAACTTGACGTCTACTTATAAAAGAAGCCTTAGATTAAATCTAGATATTTTCACACTGTATATTCATTTTGTTGTTTAAAGAACACATTACTTTTATTTTGACAAAAGATCCTTTGTAATAGTTCATGTTCTTCCAATACATGTGTTAAAAATCAAGTTTTTAATTTATAGTCTCTTGAGTATGTGTTGCAGTTACTTGCCAAAATTAAGCAATTCTAAGCATATTTTCTTCAGTGACTCCAAGGATTAAGAAAATATTATGATGTATTCTACTGGAATGGATATGTTGCTATGTTTTGCTATCCTGCTATATCAGGGGTGTCAAACTCAAGGCCCGGGGTCCAGATCCAGCTCATGGGATGCTTAGGTCTGGCCCGTGGGGCTGCCCTGGATACAGCAAAGGACTGCCCTGTGGTGCCTCTGTCAGTGAAAATGGAGCTCTATTTTCTCTGACAGAGGGTTGCAGGAAACTATTGCAGGATCCCATTTTTGCTGGCATATCGCTCGGGTCACCACAGGTGTCCTGATACAAGTGACTGGCCATGTCCACCTGGCCCCCCAAGGTCAAACATTACCCTTATATGTCCCTTAATGAAATCAAGTTTGACACTCCTGTGCTATATCATCTGAAATATTTAGTGATAAAACAGTCTTAACTGTTTATAGGTTCTTCTACTAATCTAATTTGCCTTTTAATGAGTGTGAGCACTCAGTCTTAAGTAAATGCTTTAATTGGTTTTAGTTTTTGTTGTGCAAAAAGGTTATATATTCATAAAAGATGATGCAAATACTGTTTTCTCAAGTTTCTGAACATTTACCACTCTGTGTGGTACGCAAGAGTATGTATGCAGATACATTTGCTGAGTGTCACAATTCAGCCTAGTGTCTTTGGTGGGGGCTGGATTTGCTATTACAATTAGATGTTACAAAGACATTAGAAACTCCACTGGGCAAAATAGCTTTATTTTAAGAAAGAGGAGGAGGAGAATGAGTTTAAATAATTTAATGACACTAACTCTTTCTAGTTTACTGAATTGGATATGGAGATTTTAATGAATGGAGCACAAAATTAATTACTGTATTCATATATGATAATGTTTAATACTTTACTGTTACATTTCGTTCTTAGATTCAGAAACTACTGTTATATTCATTCATTTATATTACTGTGAATTAAAAATGATTTTGGAGGGTGCCTGTTTTCAAAGAAGAAATATATCATTGGTGGAATCCAAAGTACACTTATTAGACAGTGAGTGCCATTGTTTAGAAACATTTCACTACCTAACAACTTATTTTCCCCAATTTTTAAATAAGCATGAAAAATGAAAGCTTATTTCTTTTTATTTTTCAGTAGCATAAAATTTGCATGCTAAAATAATGCTTTTGGAAACCTGCCAGTGAGGTTGCAAGGAGGGATTAAGTGGGGAGGCAGTTTTTGTTGAATACTATCATTACACATATAAATACGAAAAAAATCAAAATCAAATCAAATCAGGAGCATTTACTGGGTCAATAGGGACTGTGGTTGGCCTACCCCATATACTGTCCGTAATTGGCTAGGTGGTTATGAATAATATTCAGCACAATTTGCATTAAGAGTATTAAGTATTTAGTTCGCTGTGGAGAAGCAGCTCTGGGAATTTATTTATTTAAATTTATATCCCGCCCTTCTCCACAGAGGACCCAGGGCGGCGAATTTACATTACCAGGAATATTAAAATACTTGCATGTGTCAGATTTTACATTAGAATACACTCTCCTGGAAAGAGTAAATAAACTTATTATAACAATGAGGAAATATTGAGAATTTTCAGATGGGCTTAACAGAAAGAACATTTAAGCATTTTTCTATGAAATTAGTTACAAGAAAAAATCATATTCATGATTTTGATCCATAGAGGCATCCCTTCTGAAAGTTGAGAAGCTTTTACATCAATGTTTCCCAACCACAGCAAGTTTAAGGTATATGGACTTCAATTTCCAGAATTCTTCAGTCAGCCATTGTTGTACATGGCAGTGATAATAGAGATTTCTTCTCATCTTTTCTTGATTTTTGATAACCCTTCGAAAACCTTTTCAGGCCCTATTATTCATGGCATTCCCTAACCTTCAGAAAAGGTTTTTGGAGATTATTGAGGTGGAAAAGCGTTCTGGGAAGTTATCTTTAATATAACAAGATAATAAAAAAGGTTCTTCCAACATGTTTAAAAACAAGAAAAAAATCGAGGGAAATAATTGGTCCCTTGCTGGGAGAAAGTGGCAAGAAGGTGATAAGCAACAGGGAGAAAGCAAAACTGCCATATTTTTCGGAGTATAAATACCTTTTCCCTCAAAAATGAGGCTGAAAATCTGGGTGCGTCTTATACACTGAATACAGCATTTTTTGCCTCCCGAAACCCCGCCCCCTTCACCAAAATGGCCATGCATAGCCTTTAGGAGGCTTCCAGGGTGCTCCTGGGGGCTGGGGAGGGCAAAAATGAGCAACAAACAGATAATTTGTTTCTCAATTTTGCCCCCCCCAGCCCCTAGGAGCACTCTATAAGCCTAAATGCTATGCATGTGTGTCCCCCCCCCCCTTTTTTTTTTTTTTACAAAAAAAGGCCCATTTTCACAAAAGATGGTTTGGGCTCATTTCCCCCCCATACCCCAGGAGCACTCTACAAGCCTCCTAAAGGCTATTCATGCCCTTTTGGGGGGGGGGGACAGGGCCATTTTTGCAAAAAACGGGATGTTTTTGTGAGGTGTGCAGAGTGCAAAACCTTTTTTAAAAAATTTGCCTCTTCAAAATCTTGATGCATTTTATACTCCAGTGTGTCTTATACTCCAAAAAATAGGGTACTTAACTCATTTTTTGCATCTGTCTTTACACAAAGGGAAAAAACAATCCAACCTATCAAAACAGCATCACAAAAAACAGATTAGGAATACAAGTTAAAATAGAGAAGAAAATGGTAAATGAATACCTGTCTACCCTAGACGAGTTCAAATCACCAGGACCAGACAGATTACACCTCAAGGTTCTGAAGGAACTGGCAGACGAGATCTCAGAACCACTGAACTATATCTTTCAAAGATCCTGGAGCACAGGGAATTGCCAGAGGACTGGAAAAGAGCTGATGTAGTTCCCATCTTCAAAAAAGGGGGGGGGGAAAATAGATCCAGAAAACTACAGACCTATCAGCCTGACCTCAATACCAAGGAAGATTCTGGAAAAGATGATCAAGCAATGAATCAGCTAACACCTAGAAGCAAACAAAGTAATAACCAAAAGCCAACATGGGTTTGTCAAAAACAGATCATGCCAGACTAATAATATTGCATTCTTTGACAAAGTGACAAATTTAGTGTTTCAGAGGAATAGTGTCGATATAATTTACTTGGATTTCAGTAAGGCATTTGATAAAGTAGATCATAACCTACTACTAGATAAAGTAGAAAAATGTGGGTTAGACTGCCTCACCGCCAGATGGATTCGTAACTGGCTGACCAATCGCACTCATCGTGTAGTGCTCAATGGAACTGCATCTACATGGAGGGAATTACACAGTGGAGTATCCCAAGGCTCTATTTTAGGCCCAGTACTCTTCAACATCTTCATCAATGACTTGGGGATAGATGGGGAACTCATCAAATTTGCAGATGACACCAAGCTGGCAGGAATAGCCAACACTCCAGAAGACAGGCTCAAGATACAGAAGGATCTTGAAAGACTTGAACATTGGGCACTATAACAAAATGAAATTCAATGTGAAAAAAGGTTCTACATTTAGGTAAGAAAAACAAAATGCATAGGTACAGTATATGTGATACCTTGCTCAATAGTAGTAGCTGTGAGAGGGATCTTGGAGTCCTAGTGAACAACCATTTAAATATGAGCCAGCAGTGTGCAGCAGTTGCCAATTATCAGTGGAACAACTTGTCTCCAGAAGTTGTGAATGCTCCAACACTGGAAGTTTTTAAGAAGATAACCATTTGTCTGAAGTGGTGAAGAGTTTCCTGCCTGATGGGGTTAGACTAGAAGACCTCCAAGGTCCCTTCCAATTATTCTATTCTATTCTATTCATATTTTCCTTCTTCTCTTAAATTCAGGTCGTTGCTATCCAACTTGATAGCAACAAGTAATGCATCATGAGGAGACAGAATGTTACATACGCTGATCTCAAAACATACAATCAAGGGTCAGCATGCTTAGCACTTGGATAGGAGATCACCAATAAAGTTTAGAGATTAGGAAATTGAAACATGTTTGAGTAATTGCATATTGTATAATCATTTCTTCAGTCCCTTTATCAAGAAATGTTTAGGGTCTAGGACATAGCCGAAGGCACTGCACTACATAATGCTTTCAGGTTCAGTGTTTTACCATATTTGATGTTATAAGGGGATATTACAAGAATCTTCACTGAATTTCTATAGCATTTCCCCAACCTACTCAGTTAATAATGCTAAGAATAGTTAAAAGATTAGTTTGGCATGACTTATTTGTGACAAATCCATAGGGGTTCTTAATTATCACATTACCAACCAGATATTCAGGTAGATGTTGCTTAATGATTTAAACAACATGGACCTTGCCACTATAGGCAACAGATTAGCAAATCTGTAATTTCTAGAGCCCTGCGTATTCTCTACATTTTCTCTCTTCTAGTCTTCTACGACATTTATCTGTTCTCCAGGATTCCAGTTTGTGCCTGTGTAACCATATTCTCTAATTATTTCAGAATTCTAGAGTATAATTCATTGGTCCTGGGGATTTCGGTTCCTTTAAATTAGCTATCGATAGCCAGAGTATAAACCGTATTACTGTATCACTTCAACAAGCTTTAGTAATGACTTACCATATTTATTCGAGTATAACGCGCAAAATTTTCTACCAAAAAAAGAACTCAAAGTTTGGGTGCGCGTTATAAACGAGGGTGCACGTTATAAACGAGGGTGCGCGTTATAAACGATTTTTATCATGGCCGCACGTGTTCAACAACGTTTGTCACTTACAATGCTTGGTCTGAGCTGAGAAAAAGTGAAACAAAATTTTATACCGATTTTAAATCGAAAATTAGGGGGTGCGCGTTATACACGTGTGCGCGTTATACTCGAATAAATACGGTAGCTGTCATACTAAGCTGTAATATCATTAGCATATAGAAAAATATAACATTTGGTACCAATTTCCACCCCACCTTTAATATTTGAAACCTGTCTAATCAAATAAGTCATGGTTTGAAAATCAAATTGAAAATGAAAATGAAATTTAAAAAACAAAGTATATCCTTGCTGAATGCCTCAAAGTAATGTTGCAGGATAAAGACACCAAGTTATGTTCCAGTGAACAGAAGATAACAGAAACATGTATGTTCTTAAAATAGATCTTACGAATTCAGTCTGAACAATTTTAAATGCCCTTTTGCCATCTAATGAAATTAGAACTTGGAACAGTTGCTTCCAATTTATCTGCAGCTATGTCCAAGTATTATCTGATGGAAACTGCAGTTGGAATAAGTCAAGATATTAGATGCAATATCTAGGTTTGTTAATTAAGAAAGATTTCTACAGACAATTTCCATGTGAACATTTATTGTATTTTGTGAATGAAATATTTCTTCGTATACTTGACTCTGAATTTTATATTGAAAAACATTATCCTTTATATAGTTAAAATAGGTTTTTGATTTTTTTGTTTTATTTATTCAAAGTGGATATAATGGATATAAAAAGCCTACATACTCTGGTTAAAATGCTAGATTTTTGAGATGTAAAAAAAATAATACTAAGACAAATCACCAGAATTTTTTTCACCTTTAATATAACATACACACTGTACAATTCAATTGAAAAACAAACTGAAATTCTTTTAAGGAGAAAAAAAAGGGTTGTGTAGATTTTTTAGATCCACTGTAATTCTTCTTTTCAGCTGTACATCTCCTAAATTAATTTATTGTAATATTTTATAAAAATCAGCAGGACAGCTGTTTTGCCCTCCAAATTTGCATTTTAAAAGATACTTACTGTGTTTCCCTGAAAATAAGACAGAAGTTTATTTTCTTTTGACCCCCCCCCCGCCCCCCGAAATAAGTGCTTTGCCTTATTTTTGGAGAGATTTTATTATTTTTGAGGTGCAGGAAGCAAGCAAGCGTGGTTATCTCATGGCTGCTGCTGTGTTGCAATATTTTGGGGGAAGGCTTATTATCTGGGGAGGTTTTATTTTGAAGAAACAGGGTACAAGAAAATGGTATTGAAGAAGCAATCAGGTTCCTCTTCCTTTTTTAAAGAAACAGGAGAAACCCTTAAGATTTGATAAGTAATAGATTTCCACTAGCTGACTGATGGATGAACAAAAGACCTGTTTGTGGAAGCAGGGGGATTAATCCTGCTTGTCTTCTCTCCATTTTATTTATTTATTACATTTATATGCTGTCCATCTCACCCATAAGGCAATTCTGGGCAGCATATAAATGATAAAAAAATATATAAAAAGAATTTAATTAGAAAGTGTTATATAGGAACCAAGACCAAGGGGACAGAAGGCATGGGAGTGAGGTCTTCTCATCCTTTCAATCATGTCTAGCAAAGAACACCCCATTGGGACCCCGTTTTCTCTGTAGCTTGTTGGAACCTATTACAAATGCATTCTTTCAATAGTCTCACTACTGTATGAATAAGTAAGTGAAAAGGTCCAATATGAATTATACAGTTGCTTTTCTGAGTTTCTCTTTAATAAGTCGGGACTCGGTAAATTGGGAAACTGCAATAATTCATGTCATTAATAAATTTGAAATTGTATTTTTTCTGTAAGAGTCAAAATAGTGGTTTTAAAATAAAACAATAGTACACTATGATAACAAAACAAGAGTAGATTCATATTAAATTATGTGGAGGAATACTGGCAGAGGGATGAGGAGATAACATTGAGTAGGATTAAAAATAAAATCCTTTTGTTTAGCTTTGACCTTCATTTCAGATGACCAGACATTTTTATTATATATGGCCTTTTTACATTTACTTAAATTAGGAGATGTAGTAAGTGGGGGAAAAATAAAGGATAAAACTGAATGAACCTGCATGCTTGCCAACCTGAATTCCATATTGCTGACGAGCCAGCCACAAGACCCAAGGTCTTGGATTAATTGTGATTTATAGCAAGAGAGAAGGTCAATGGAGACAGGATGAGAATGTGTCAGGAAACTTAACGGTAAGATAGCTTCTACAGATTTGAATTGAGAGAATCTTATGTTGATTGAAAAGTCATTTTTCTTTTAGTTTGGAGATCAAAGATTGGGGGGGGGGGGATCCTTCCCGTATTGGTCATGGTAATTATTATCAGTTCTCTTTCCTGTAAGCTACTTCTGCTTAAATAGTTATTCTAGATATATCTCAAAATGTAGTCATTATTACATTTTGCATTTAAAATAATTGTTACCAAAATCTAATTGTGGGGGTTGTTAGAATTTGGTTGTAGTTGAAACTGTAACCCTATTCATTGATACAGCTGTGCTGTAAAAAGATTTATGACTACATGTTCTTTTCTAAAGTTTTTAGGGTATGTGAATTATATAGCAGAATAAAAGAATATATATTTACATATAATAAACATTTGGTATTACTGGTTATGAAATACACGGTTGGACTATCCAACAAGATGCAGTTCAGTGGTGAGAAAAATGAGGTCCTGCCCTTAGGCAGGAAAAACCAAATGAATAGGTATAGGATAGGCCAGAGTTGCCCAACCTTTCTAGGTTGGCAGCCTGGAGAGGGGAGGGCCAAGCAGCTTCATGTGTGCATGCACAAGGGCGAACAAGGCTGCGAACACATGCGGAAACAGGGCTTTGAGTGTGAGTGCAGTACAAATGGGTCCACAAGCACTTCACAAATGGGGCCATGAGGGCCTGCGCGATGCTTGCCATGAGCATGACGTAAATGGGGCTGGGAGCATGTCACAAATAGGGCCTCAAGTGCAATGCAAATGGGGCCATGAGCACTCACAGAACACTCGCAGTGACGCTAGCATGAGTGGGGTGTGTGCTCTCACTTGCACTGGCCAGCCATTCATGCGGCCCAGTTGAGAACCCCTGGAATATGCAATACCAGGCTCGACAATAGTAACTGTGAGAAGGATCTTGGCATTGTAGTAGACCACCTCTTAAGTATGAGCCAGCAGTGTTTTTAGCAGTCAAAAAAGCCAGCGCAGTCCTAGTCTGCATCAAGTGAAAGTACTGTTTTATACAACACTTATGAGATCGTACTTGGAATACTACAAACAGTTCTGGTTGTCAGAGTACAAACAAAGATGCTGAGGACCTAAAAAGAGTGCAATTAAGAGCAGCAAAGATGATAAAGAATCTGGAGGCTAAACTATATAATATAAGGTTAAGAGAACTACAGTATTTTTCAGAGTATAAAAAACACCTTTTTCCCTCAAAAAAGAGGCTGAAAATCTGGGTGCGTCTTATACACTGAATACAGCATTTTTTTGCTTCCCAAAACTCTGTCCCCTTCACCAAAATGGCCGTGCATAGCTTTCAGAGTGCTCCTGGGGACTGGGGAGGGCAGAAATGAGTGAAAAATGGGCAATACAAGCCTCCTAAAGGCTATGCGTGCCCTTTTATTGACAAAAAAGTGCCCATTTTCATGAAAAATGAGCCATTTTTTGCTCGTTTTTGCCCCCTCCCCCCCTCCCCCAGGAGCACTCTACAAGCCTCCTAAAGACTATTCATGCACTTAAAAAAAAAAACAGGGCCGTTTTTGTAAAAAACGGGCCATTTTTGGGAGGTTTGCAGAATGCAAAAACTTTTTTAAAAATTTGCCTCTTCAAAATCTTGGTGGGTCTTATACTCCCAAAAATACATTAGGTATGTATAGCATAAAAAAGAAAAGGATTAGGGATGATTATGATAGCAGTCTTAAGTACTTGAAGTGCTGTCATGGAGAACAGGGGGTTGACCTGTTCTTCAAAGCATCTGAGGGCAGGACAAGAAGTAATAGGTAGAAGCTCATTAAAGAGAGATCTAACCCGAAGCTAAGGAGATAATTCGACAGTGAGAACAATTACTCAGTGGAATAGCTTGTTTCTTGGAGTTGTGAGTTCTCCATCGCTGGAGATCTTCAAAAAAAAAATTGTACAGCCATTTGTCCTGGATTGAATAAGGTCTCCTGCATTGAGCAGATAATTGAACTAGAAGACCTCCTAGACTTCTTTCAGTCCTTTGATTCTATGATTCAATGACCTTTAGAATCTTTGCTGGCCCCAGAATATTGGTTTTTATGCCAATAGTTATCTTGTAAGTCTCAGGTTGTACTTTTAGGCTGTAGCAATACAGAAACCCTTGACTTATGACCATTCAGTTAGCAACCATTGAATGTTACAACAGACCCCCCTCCCCTCAAGAACTATTTATGACTTTGTTTCGAAGTTACAATGTATCATCCCCTCGTCACACAACTACTTTTTTGATGCTAGGTAACTGGCCTGGATTTATAGCTATTTGCAGTGTCCCATGGTCGCATCACTATGATTTACATTTCCCCCCCAGAAACCAATGTTTGCTTATGGTTTCTGGGGAAAAAACTACATATGGTGAACAATGGGTTTCCTTAATGACTGTGGTGTTCACTTAACAACCACCAGGGTCACTTAATGACTGCTATATTTGCTTAATGACCTGCTGCAAAGAAAGTTGTAAAATTTTCTGTTCATATGATGATCTGCTTTATGACTGTCAGAACTTACGACTATAATTGCCAGAGTCAATTATGGTCATAAGTTAAGGACTATATCATAAAAAGGCATAGAAAAATATGTAAGTTATATTGTTCCAACAGTCTAAGTAATATTTGAGCATTGGTATATTATATTTCTTGCCTCAGTATATCTCATTTATACTTCCTGCTTTAAAATTCAAAACTGTTCTTTTAAATCTTGATAAGACGATATTTGAAACACTTAGCTAGAAAAACTATTCTAATTTCTTTAAATACTTTAGCGAGAATTCATTTTTTCTATATATAACCTGTAGGTGTTAAATGTCTTGTATTTTATTATCATGTTGGTGTAGCATACCATACTGCATGTTTGGATTCTAGTAAAAAAAAAGATTTTATCTCCAGATGTTTCACTTTCAATAGAATAGAAATCAGTTTCTTTCACCAGGCAATGTTTTTTTTAAAATACTGCCGTGAGCTTGTACCAAAAAAGTGTTTTTAGGTAGCTTGTTCAGGTTTCTGTTTTCTATTTAACCTGATTAATTTGCAGTATAGGCATTGCATCAATATACATACAGTTCCCTCCATTGCTATAGGCAGAAATAAAGCATTAAAAGATCTGCCTTCTAAATATAGAAGGAACTATCTATAAATGAGATATCTCAAATAATACAAATAGTAACACTATACTGTATTTCTAGGATTGTTCCTGCAATGACTTATATTACATTTGCAGCTATAACAATAGTTGTCATTATATGTGAGATGTTCCTAGTGTATATTTTTTTAAACTCCCATTTATCATTTATTTATTCCTAAGTCTTGAATTGGTCTATAATTGATACCCAATGATGATAGCTATTGATTTTAAAGGTGAGTGGAGAAATTCATTGCCCGTTGGCTTTTAATTGTTCTCTGTTTTCAGTAATGGAAATAATGTATTCCTAGTCCTGGAGGGCTGTAGCATTCATTGTTGGGCTTCTTGATGGCTTCTGGCTTCTGTCTGTTGAAAACTGAATGGTGAATTTGATGGGGCTATGACCTCATTCTGATAAGGCAGCTTCTGTGCAAATAGCCAGTTCAACCGATTAAGTAGGTTGCTAGCAAGCTGCATGTACTTTGTAGTACTATGGCAACTTCTGTTGTGTTAGTCTCTTTTTTAGCCAGGAACACAGCAGAGCAGTTGCATCTTAATGCAATTGAGCCTATTGTTGGCTTGTTCAGTGAAAAATAGAGACCTACTTACATTTTTTCAGTATAGCTCTATAATAAACATTAAGATATTGAATTTGTCTGGTGGTTAGAAAAATACACTATTATGCTTTTGGGTGCAGACAGAAATCATATGAAAGCAGAAGAAAGGATTGACTTGAATAACTTGTTTTGTAAGCGCCCCCCCCTCCCCTCCCAATCACGTTGCCTTTGTAGCCTCATCAAGAAGAAAAATCTGTAAATGTTGTAGTGGCATTTCTTTCAGGAACTTAATCATTTGCTTACTTTACTTCTAAGCGATTACTGTATACTGAAATAAAATCCTGTAACTAAATATTTATTTTAAATAAAAAGAAAATCACAGAGGTGTCATTAAGTCATGTTGTTGATGCACAACTCCCTGAATAGAAATAGTACTTTTGACACCTTTTCTTCAGTGTTGTTGATGGTGAAAATAGCCGTTGTACACATTCATTTAATTGTGGATAATAAAAATGGCAACTGAACACGCAAACAGTGCAAATGATTTGGTAAAATTATATCAGTTCCAGCAGTTATCATGATTCCCGGTTATACAATAGAAAACTATCATCTTTGTTTAATTAGATTAACTCCTGCTTTTCACTCTATTTAATTGGGGGAACCAGCCATCAATAGAGACTTCAAAACATGGGACAGGAAGAGCTGAATACTGTGCAGAACCCATCAGAGTGCAAACTGCCTTTTCATTGAATCACAGTTAAAGAAGAAACAGTTGAAGGCAGGAGGCGGGGTGGCAGTTAGTTTGCATTCAGAGCGAATCTACCATGACTGTTCCTCTAACATTATCCACAGGAAACTGAAAGTGGTTGCTATTAAGCATTGGTAAAAACCTTCAGCTTGATTCCTAGTTGTTTCACAAGTCTATATAGTTTTCTGCATGGTAGAAATAGTCTGCCACTGTCAGGTTCTAAGATATTTTTGTTGTCTTCCATACGTAGCTTACAACTCTGGTATTCCTTAATAATCTCCTGCTAAGTTCAGACAAACTCATGCAAAATTCTACCATCTCCTGAGACTTCACATGTTTATTTCTCCTTAATCCCATTGCACAGTTACCTGAGTATAAACCCCAGTGAATTTATAGCTGATTAAATATTCATATATTGGTCATTTAATCTTCTGTTCTCTGTAATGCTGCTGGGATGGGAAAGATGTTTCTAACATATTATTCAAATTTAAAATGCTCAGAATGGATGAGCAGGAAAATATTAAATAATGGCTCTTCTCCCAGTAACTGCTAATTTAAATTAAATATTATCCTCATTTAACAATCATTTGTTCAGTGACCGTTCAAAGTTACAATAATGCTAACCAAGTAGTAGTTATGGCGTATCCCCCAAATTACAGGCATTGCAGTGTCCCACAGTCACATGATGAAAATCTGAGTGGTTGGAACCTGCCTTCATTTATAAATGCCAAGTATGCTTCAAATTCCACTACCCACCTATTCCCTCCCCATCTCTTCCCCTTTGGCCATCCAACACTTTGCTACTCCCTCCCTCTACTGTTCCCCACTGACCCCAGCTGCCCATTGCCATCTTCTTCCACCATCCATTGCTGAAGAGGCACACCCAGTTGAGGCTAGTTGCTGACCCTTCACAAGGCATCTCTGATCATAATTTGTGACCTTCCTTTCCAGACTCTAACGAACAAAGTAAACAGAGAAGCTGGCAGGAAATCACAGTCACTTGAGGTCCTTGCTTAATGACCCACAGTGATTTGCTTAACAACAGTAACCAGGGATTGTCAGAATTGCCATTGCTAAATAGGTAGTCACATAATTTGGCCCTCTACAGGCGTATTGCTTAACAATGGAACTTCTTAACCATCAAGTGTGGACTACCCATACTCAGTAAGTTCCCCTCAAAAAGAATTGTTGGAAACTCATTACATCTTTCCAGGGTTAGGACCTGTTCTGAATTTCAGTAGTGTTATTTGGCTTAAATATCTACCAGGCTTGAAAGAAGGTGAGCCCAAGAGGCGGTCTTTTGGAATGATTCAAACTCTTTGAACTCTTTGTATGCTGTTTAAGAGAAAACTGTTGCACTTCATTTTCATACCCTGAGAAGAAACATTATCATCAGTTCAAATCAGGGGTCTCAGGCAGGGGTGAAATCCAGCAGGTTCTGACAGGTTCTGGAGAACCAGTAGCGGAAATTTTGAGTAGTTCAGAGAATCAGTAGCGGAAATTTTGAGTAGTTCGAAGAACCGGTAGTGGAAATTTTGAGTAGTTCGGAGAACTGGCAAATGCCACCTCTGGTTGGCCCCAGAGTAGGGTGGGAATGGAGATTTTGCAATATCCTTCCCTTGCCACGTGCACCAAGTCATGCACACCACACCACGCCCACCAAGCCACAGAACTGGTAATTTAAAAAAATTGAATTTCACCACTGGTCTCAGGCCATAAGGAGCAAAAAAAAAAAAAAAAAGATCTTAATCTAGAGGAAAGATTGTATGTCCACACATCAGCTTAAATTTTCATTGTTGCCAGCCTCATGGTACAACACCATGTCAGGAACATATTGTTTATAGTCAGGTGCTTCAGAAGTATTTCTGAGTATATTTAGTATGACATTTAAATATATAGTACTTCAATTAGTTCAAATATTTTATAATTAACAATGTCTTTGGCGACATTGGTTAACAGATATATCCATGAAATGCAATATGAGAGGTATCATATGTAATGAAATTCAAGCCTGATCTTTGGGGATCTCTACCCATCATGTCTCTGTGATTTCCAAGGATTTCTGTGTCTTGAATACTATTTGAATACTATTTTAGAGAAATTGCAGTAACAGAAAGAAAGTTTCACTTGTTTCTCCATTTCAGAAAACCAGAAATGTGATAATAAGAATAAAAATGGGATGACTTTTAACAAACCTCCTGTGTCACAGCAACGTGAACAGCAGCGTGGGGGGGAGGTTGAGCTGTGTAATGTAGGAGGTTCTAATGCCAGGATTAGCTGTTTATTTTTGCATCTCTGCAGACTTTGATGCAAAGCAGCAGTTGCTTGGCATGGGAGAGCTGCCTCTGCCTCACCTATGTTAATTTTAACTTGCTTATTTGTCTAGGAACATTGGCACATTGGGATTTTCTGTAAGCCTTCTGATATTTCAGATTGAGAATGGAGCCAGAATGAGAGGACTAAGACAGTTGTCATGCCATTGCAACATTCTGGGTTTTTCCAGGTATAGCCTTTGATTTGGCCTCCTGCTTTTATGAGCACAATAGAATCCTTTCACACCGTCCTTTCTGCAGCCTCCTCTTGCCCATAGAGGCCTCTTTCTGAATTGGGGAATTCTGGGAGTTGAAGTCCACAAGCCTTAAAGTTGCCAAGTTTTGGGACCCCTGTTGTAGGGATTGTTGGAACAAAGGGGACATAACATTGGAAGCATCCTTACCTTTTTGGCTCCAACTTATTGCGTATCTATATTGTCTACGTATTTGAACATTTCTTATAATGATATTACTGTATTTTTCGGAGTATAAGATGCACCTTTTTCCTCTAAAAAGAGGCTGAAAAGCTGGGTGCATCTTATACATCGAATACAGCATTTTTTTGCCTCCTGAAACCCCGCCCCTTCACCAAAATGGCCACGCGTATACCCTTATGGAGGCTTCCAGAGAGCTCCTGGGGGCTGGGGAGGGCAGAAATGAGCAAAAAACAGGGCGTTTTTGCCCCCCCCCAGCCCCCAGCAGCACTCTATAAGCCTCCATAAGTCTATGCATGCTATTTTTTTACCAAAAAATGGGCCGTTTTAACGAAAAAAATGGGCCGTTTTTTCCTTGTTTTGGGCCCCACCCCCACCCCACTAGGAGCACTCTGCAAACCCCCCCAAGGCTATTCATGCCTTTTATTTGAAAAAAAAAACGGGCCCATTTTCGCAAAAAATGGGCCGTTTGGGGGAGGTTTGCACAGTGCAAAAAGGGTTTAGTTAGAGTGATTGATGAGAATTACGTTGGTCAAGTACTGTGCCTGCCAGCTTCTCCCTATTTCTCTCTCTATCCCTCTATCTACCTACCTACTTAAAAAAAAAATTGCCTCTTCAAAACCTGGGTGCATCTTATACTCCGGTGCGTCTTATACTCCAAAAAATACAGTAGCCTTTAATTTTTGAATATTATAAATAGAGGAAAAATAGCATTTACACCTCACCTAGTGTTTAGGTTCTACTTGTTAAGTGCAACTTCTTCCTATTTAGTTACTTACAATTATTTTTTAGAATATATCTCAAACTAAAGTTATTATTAAAAAGCAATAGTGTTCGTTTAAAGTTTTCTACTTTCGCATTATCAAATTTTGTCAACCAACCAACCAACCAACCAACCAACCAAATAATTGATATAATTTCTGTTTCCTGTCATGTAATTGATCTCCGTAGTCTGAGTGTATAATTGTTTTTCTTTTCCACTTCTCTGTTACAAATTCTGTTAGGTCTTATTCTTGTATTCGTAAGACCTGCTAAAATAAATTGATTTCTTATAAGGAATTAAGTACGAATACACTTTTTAATTGTGTAGCTTGTATGCAGTAAGTCTTATACTTCCTTTTAAAGAGAAAAACCATAATCACTCTCCAAAAATTGAATAACAGGAAATAAAAGGATGAATTCAATAAAATAAAAAAATTAGCAGTTCTCATAGTCCGTGTTCATATAAAATGAACCATATACATAATCTATTTGCTTCTGTTCAGCTCTTTTTGCAAAGAGAATCAGAGAACTGCATCCAGGTATTATTATTAAAAACCTAGTGCTCTCCCTCCCTCTCTCTCTCCCTCTCTCTCTCTCTCTCCCTCCCCCCTCTCTCTGTGAGACTGGCTTGTTAGAAGAGAAAGAAACTTTCTTGGTAAACATTTGATTAGTACTGTATAACTCTCTGTAGGAGGAGTGCATTCAGAGACAACAGTTTACTTGCTAGTGATAAGGTAAAATTCATAGCAGTTGTTGACAAATGTCCATATGTATCTTTATAGAAAAAACAGTCTTAAATATATAGTCTTTAATAGTGATGTCAGACTTATATTTCATGATGCAAATGACGAATAAAACACCTGCATAATTTTGTCGTGTGATGCAAAAGAACATTAATAGATCTTCTGAGTCATTTGTGCCATGATACAATGCAACATCTCTTGCCGCTACATCTGTCGATGTTCATAGATATATTAAATGTATATTTTAAATAATTTAAACCTATTTGTTTGTGTTATTCACGTTAAGACTGGCTATTTCACAAGAACTCACATGATGAACATCTTTCTTCCCAGATCATTCCACATCAAGTGGTACTTCCTCGTTTAAGCCCAGCCGCTCGTTGGTCTCAATTCCCACTGCCCATGTAATGCCATCTCATATCAACACTTCGCTTTCAAAACATAGGGATCCTCTCAAGTCCAGCTCTGCAAAGTGGAGCACAAGCCTTTTGAGATCTGCTCAAAGCAGGCATCAGGGTATGTTGGACAGCTCTCTTGATATGAAAGATTTGAGGCCTGTAAGGAAGTGGTCATCATTGTCTAAACTCAGCACACCTCTTAGTTGTAACCAGGAAGGGCATGTTTATTCAGCAGAATGCAAGACCAATTTGGATACAAATGGAAGAGACAAGACTGCTTCACCACAATTAAGAAGAAGTGGGTCAAATTGCTTGTACAATAGTATGGAACTATTAACGTCTGAGGACAGAGAAAATGGGAAGAAAAAGAATTCTACTTTGAACTGCAAATACAAATTTGAAAGTTGCAGCAAAGAAGATTGGGGGGTTCCTGATGTCTCAAACAGGAGACATGCCTTAGATATGACCTATAGTGCCTTACCTGAAAGCAAGCCTGCTCCATTAAACTCTGAAGCTTTTCGTCAAGAATATATAACTTTGGAACCACAGGCTGCAGTCCCATCCCAGGTTTCTATTCATTCTTCGGAAAGGACTCAGAGGTGGCTTACAGAACAGTGTCGTACAAATCCTCCAGAATCCAGGCCTTCTGAGGAGTCATACAACTTATCTCCTTGGCAGTTACAGCATCTTGAAGAGCTTAGAACAGGAAGTGAACACTCTCTACAGGTAAGAATAAAATTTCAGTGTTTGCTGCCACCAAGTGGTTCATGAGAAACAATAATACCAAACGTCACTCTGTTCAATGAATAAGCTTATATCTGCTGTTCTGTTTTATTATAAAGGTTTTCATTGAGATAGCAGTTGTTATAAAATGACTAACATATTTCACTTAATTCATCTCAGTTTTCTTTTCTTTCTCCACATGCAAGTTTTGGAAGGAAGATTAAAAATGAATATGTAGCTTCGGCAGGCATCCACAGAGGCAGTGATAACATATGCATGATACTATTATCACGTAAATGCTGCAACTTACATACTTGTGTAAGATGTCATACAAATATAATCATATTAAGCTCTTGGCAGCCCACTTATGCCCAAAGCAGGATTCTCCTAGCATTTCCTTTAACAATTTATTTCAAAAGAAATGGAATAAAGTTGCAGAAACTTAAACAACTGGACTGCTTTTACTTTAGAACCCACATATTAAAGCAGAATGTTCGTACATTCCATTACAGATCACTTTTTATCTGATATCCATATATGGCCATACAAAGAAAGAGGGGAAACGCCAAAGTATTGTAAACACTCCTTAAGACAGCAGCGTGCTTTTTTGGGCTTATACAGATGCCTGGAAAATGATTGGCTGCTTCTAGAAATATCAGAGGGGCACGCGTAAAGATCAGGAAACCTATTTGAAGCTTTTTTTTCTTGATACCTTCCAGTCAGCATTTATTCCTGGCAACTGGTCTAGCCCATGTAGTTTTATAGGCAAAGTTTTTCAGAAGTGATTTGTCATTGCCTGCTTCTTACAGCTTAGAGGGAATAACTGGCCCAAGGATGTTCATCTGGCTTTTTGCCCAAGTAGGACTAGAACTCAATGTCGGTGATGATGATGATGGTGTATTTTATTTCAATGATATCCTGCTTTCTAGCCTGGTACCTTAACCAGTACAAATCCTATTTAAATAAATTCATCCTATTTACCATTTACCTATTTATTTATTTCTTTTTTAGTTTGTTTATTGCTGCAATTTAAATGCTTCTCTACTCTAAAAAGACTCTTAGGGGTTTCACTGATTTTGCATAATGTGAATGTTTCAGGTAACCGGTTAAAGAGAAACACACCCATCTTCTCCCACTTACCTATATATTTAGCTTAACTTGTAAATTGCAAACACTAACATTTTGTGGCTAGACATCACTGATTCAGCAAGCGCACCTCAGTCACCTCGTGGTTGCATATTACATCTACTATATCAAGATGCTGGTGGGTAAGATGACATCCACATAATTTGATGCAGAGCTCTGTGTAATTAAAAAAGAATACGCGTTCCTTTGCAGTTCAGGTAAATTGAAAAACAAAATATCTGTGTTAAATAGAGTGTTTCTTAAACTTAAGTCCTTGATTCACTTCATTCCAGTCGGCCAAAACTCTTCAGGGTGATAATAGGATTTACTGAGGCAGTAAATAGTAACATCATGGTTGCCATCAATTGTGCATTGAACTTCAATGGTTCCTGCAGGGAGAAATTAGAAGCTGCTCTTTCTATATTTTAGCAGAAGCTCTAAAGCAGGAGTCTCAAACTGGCAGCCCAAGGGCCATGTGTCACATGCAGGCAATGCCCATCCCAGTTCCGTGAAGGGAAAAAAAGTCACATGACAACAACATGACACCACAAGTTTAATACCCCTGCTATAAAGGAGAGAGAGAAGAGACACCACTATGGAGCCTTGGCAGTGTCTCTGCCCTACCAATAAGAAAGAAGTACTTAGATTTGTGTACCATATACTTGATCTAAAAAAATATTATGAAGTCAGCATTTATAAACTTAGATTTAATTATTTGACATATTTAATAATTAATAGAACCTTATAAGGTAGACTGTTTTCTTTCTCCATATGGTAGAGGGCTAAGGCTAAAGGGAAGAAGTCGTGTTTTAGGTAAAGTCTTTTACCGGCTTTAGAGTAGAAGCAAGATTAAAAGTAAAGTCTTTATTGTTTCTTAGCCACATGACTATAATAGTTGATCACATCGCAGATTTGTCAGGTAATTAGGAACAATAATTATGTAACAGTTTCATTTATCATTTGGAGTGTGACACAGAACAATAATAAGTAATATGAAAATAATAATTGTAACAACAATTATAGACATACACACGTATTTTACCTTAGTGTCATAATTCTAATATGATCTTAATCCTTTGCCACCTGTTGTTAATATCATATATTTAAAAGAAAAAAAGAGGGAAAAGTTTGGATTTCTATCATTTAGAATGCTTTAATAAGATTTTTTCCCCTTTAATAACTTTACAAATCCTATAATGGTAAAGATTTGCTTATATACCTATGTTTTATTGTGTGCTGTGAAAATAATTTTATTCTGAGAAATAGACGAAGTCATAATTTAATCATATAATTTGAGCTTTCTTCCCATTTGGGCTTTTTTCACCCTTATGATATTGCTGCTGCTGAGTTAGTGAGGAAATTAATATTGTCACACATTTTTTGTAGAAAAGGAACATGTTATCTTCTTTTTCATTATTCAGCAAAAGCGACACTGTTGATACATTAAAATAAATGACATGACAACATACTGTATCAGTAACCCAGTGCATTTGTTGAAGTATTTGTATTGACATTTTCATGCAGATAGACTTCGACTTATGACTACAATTGAGCTCAACATTTCCATTGCTAAGCAAGGTAGCTGTTAAGTGAGTCACATCCCATTTATGACCTTTTTGCTGTGGTTGTTAAGTGAATCACTGCAGTTGTTAAATGAATCATGTAGTCATGCGAATCTGGCTTCCCCCTTTGACTTTGCTTGTCAGAAGTTGGCTGGGAACATTGCAAATGGTGATCATGTTATCCTAGGACAATTCAACTGTCATAAATGCATGTTAGTTGCCAAGCACCCAAATGATCTTGAGGATGTTGCAATGGTTGTAAGTGTAAGTTACTTTTTTCAGTGTCACTGTAACTTCAAATAGGCACTAAACGAATGGTTGTAAATTGAGGGCTACCTGTATGTGTGTAGATTTTTTTTTACTAATTGTAGCCTTCCTAGAAATCTCAACAAGATGTAGCACTTTGGGAAGACCTGAACTTGGTTGTCCTTAAAATTTCTAAAAATGCCAAATTTTACTGTATTCCAGGTCATATTTAAATATCGCATTTCCCTGAAAATAAGACAGGGTCTTATTTTCTTTTGAACACCCCCCCCCCCAAAATAAGCACTTGGCCTTATTTTCAAGGAGGTCTTATTATTTTTGAGGTCCAGGAAGCAGCGAGTGTGGTCACCTCATGACTGCTGCTGTGTTGCAAAAATTTTCGGGGAGGGCTTATTTTCAGGAAAGGTCTTATTTTAGCGCATGCGCTCAAAAGCCTGATTGGGCTTATTATCTGGGGAGGACTTATTTTCGGGGAAACAGGGTAAGTGCCCCCACTTTCCAATATAACAAGATATTTGTGTTTTCAATGGCAACATTCCAGACTTAGGCCAAGGCTAGTGGCCTAAGTAATGTTGAGAAAGGAGAGGTATAATCTGCTAAAATAAATCTGAAATTTTAGTATAGATGAGTTATTCAAAAGTGTATAAAGATGTTCATAAAAGTTTATGTTCAGTCATTCTACCATGTTTCCAGATTACCAGGAAATTTTGTTATAATTATTTTTGTAAAGTTTTGTAGTTATTTTCTGAAGATATGCTATCAAACTTAGTTCGTCTTGTAACACTTACTGTATTGCCAGAATTCTCAGGTTTTTGAAAGTGACTCTTGTCCTAAGATGGGCACACACGCACATACCTCCCACAGATACAGGTAATGCTTGGGTTACGACAGCAATTGGGATCAGAATTGCCATCCCTAAGCAATGCGATTATAAAGTGTGATATCACATGACCATGTCACTTAGTGATGACAGTTCTAGCAGTCCCAGATGTTGTCATTATGTGAGATTTGTTAAGCGACGATCTCAGGTAATTGTGACTTCCAAGTTCCTATAGGTTTCCGATTTACTTTGATTGTGGAAATCTGGCAGAGGACATTGGAAATTGCAATCACATCTGGAGTATAATTTCACTGGGTATTTCATTTCTGTGTGAAATAAAGATAAGAGAAAAAGTGGCAAATGGAAATATGATTACAAAGAAATTGTGCATTCTTAGTTTCTGAAGTCTGCTTGAAGTTATAACTTGCAATATTATCACAAGAAAAATAAGTACATAAAAAGAATCTTAAAGTCATATGTTCTAATTGTCTTTCAGATTCCTCTCATCTGGCATGAAAGGCATAGGGAGAGAGTAATTGAATAGGACTTAGTCTGAAACTTTCCATCATTGAATTTGAGAGGCAAACTCCCCCAAATAAAACCTCACAATAGAAACAAGCAGGCTTAGAAGTAATTTACATAAAGTATGGAAAGGTTAATATGCTTTTAGTGGAAAGAGTATTCTATGGTTTGCTAAAAACGTTATTACAATAATACTCTGTTATAGCACTTTATAATAGAATATAAATGCCCTGTTGAAATATTAACAATAATAAGCAATGTTGTTCATAACGAAGTCTCATTATGCTCATTTTTATTCCCATGTATAGGTATCGTCATCAAATATACGGAAATTTACTCTGAATAAGTATTTGTCTTCATGTAGTTTTTCTACTTCCTTTAAAATGGTTATTTCCCTTATCACCAATATAAAAGTCACAGGTGATTCCATGTTCATATCCATTATTTTCTTCCTGTAGAGAATTTCATGTTTGTTTTTCCTGTTTTCTACTTTAGGTTTCAGATTGCGCTGTTGATCTGATCTGTTCCGTTGTAAAAATAATATATATTTTTAAATTTCGGTGAAAGCTTCTCTGATCTGCAGGGTTAAGCTTTTTTTTGTCTTGTTCATTTTGTTCTTTATATTCATACAGTTTGAAGCTTCAAGTTACCATGATGGAATAAACGAAGACTTAGAAAACCCCCTCACATGAGCTTTACAAGAATGAATATAAGAACAAGAACCAAAAAAATAAGTAGAAAATTGAGTAACAGATTGAGACCTCTATTTGCAGCAAAATCCATTGTGGCAAACTCTGCACTTATTTTGCTTGCACTAGAAATCTTGATTGCTGTTATAAGCAGGTTCAGTTCAGTCACAGTGAGTTAGAGTTGACATATGTGTGGGCTGCAGTACTCTTGTGGGAACATTTCTTGACTCATAAGAGCTTTTTTTGTCCAATACCTGAAAAAAAATGATAGTGAGCCACAGCTAATGTGAGTACATAATTAATGTCCCCTCCCCAAACTCATCTTGAAAGAAAATATAGGCAGTGATCTAACAGGCAATAATTTCCCCCAAATTATATATTGGCATTACTTTTTCATGCCAAGTAGGATAAAGCCTCCTAATCCAAAATACCATATTTTTCGGAGTATAAGATGCACCCAGATTTTGAAGAGGTAAATTTAAAAAAAAGTTTTTGCACTCTGCACACCTCCCAAAAACAGCCCGTTTTTTCTGAAAATGGACCTGTTTTTTGTCAAAAAAAGGGGGGCATGCATAGCCTTTAGAAGGCTTATAGAGTGCTTCTGGGGGCTGGGGGGGAAACGAGCAAAAAACGGCTTGTTTTCCAGTCATTTGTGCCCTCCCCAGGCCCCAGGAGCACTCTGAAAGCCTTGTAAAGGCTAGGCTCAGAGATTTTTGCAAAGGGGGTGGGGTTTCAGAAGGCAAAAAGGTGCTGTTTTCAGTGTATAAGACACATCTAGATTTTCACCCTCTTTTTTGAGGGAAAAAGGTACGTCTTATATTCCAAAAAATATGGTATGTCACAGTTTAATAAATTGTATTTATTATTGATTATCTGCTTCAAGACACAGCAGCATTGTTAATTATCTACTATTGTTCTAAATGTTGTTAACATTGTTTATAAAATAATTTAATATAAAAAGCTAGTTTATATGATTTAAGATTACTCTTCAAAACACATTTTTTATTATAAGCAGCTACCCATGTTCTAGCTACCCAGAGTCAGCAATGACCAGCAAAGTAGGGAAAGTGTCTTTTTACTACTCTTCATATTTAAACTGAATTTGAATAAAACGTCAGTCATATCTAATCTTTCCTCAAGCTCCAGGCTGAAGAGTGTGATGGACCATTAGATACCTGAGGCATAAGATCTTTTTAAGGGAAGAATGGAACTCTGGTATGCAGTATATAAGCAATGCTATGTTTATTCCTGCTGAAAAGAAATTAGAAGCTATTTATTTAGATACATTTTTCTTTTTTGTGATTCACATTTTAACTTTTATAATCTCTATTTTTCTTCTGCCTTTCTGTAGTTTTTTAAAATCTTCATAAAAATTTCTTCTAATAAAAAGTAAGGAGAGTTTACTAGTTAATTATCTGGATATTCATTTTCAAATTTTTGCTACTCAGATGCAAAAACAAAATACTGTAACTAGATAAATGGAAAGTAGAGCAAAAGTTTGAAATTAAGTCTTAAAACTGAAACAGTTGGGAATAAAATGATTTTTTTTACATTAATAATCTGTTTTTACAATTAATAATCTGTTTTTATCTTAGAATTCAGGTAAACATATGGAAGTGCAGCTCTTATTAGAATGATTAGAATGAAATTGTACACAAACTCTGCCTTTTGGGGGCATGCAAGCAATACTACAACACTTGATATCAGTCTCACACTTCCTTGTCTCCCTTGGAAATGCTGCCTCCAGCAGATTTCCTATGTAGATACTTTCCAACTTCCAGAAACCACTTGAAACCAGTATGATAGTTGATATTGTTCTTTATGTAATTGATATTTTATATTAAATGGAGCTTTGTTCAACATTGCAGAATCCAAAATTGGGGCAGTGAGAGAAGGTCCTGAAATAGGCAATAATGATGTGAAAACAATGATCTTTAGATTTATTTTTGGCATGCTTTATTTATGGTTGGATACTCCTTAGTGTTGCACAAAATGACTGGACTCATTTTCATGTATTAAGCAGTGAGAATTAAAATAAAATATAATACCTTGTTAAACAGTTAGCCTTCATTTTATTTTAGAAAACTTTAGAGCTGGTTGTTTCTCAGTAGGGAAAATAAATTCATATGTAACAGAATTATGTTATGAAGGATACATTCTCAGTGAGTGGAATTATTCTAAGATTGTAGTCAATCATTCAACATTTGTTTCTTACCACTTTAGGTATAGTGATATCATATACACATACATACATAATTAAAGCAACAGCCTATAAACTTCATAGAAGTGATAAGAAGAACCATTCTATAAAAGAGGTTTCACACGACCAAAATATTTTTGTCCTTAGTCCACTTAATGTTATATTTGGGAAAAAATTGAAATCAGATTAGAATATTCACTTTTTTTAAGCTGTGCTAAAAAGCAAATGCTATTTATTTTATGCAATATGACAACAGGTTGAACTTCTAATGCAAACAATAAAAAGCTGTTGTACAGATTTATTTATTTATTTTGACTGTGACTGATTCTTCACAGAACAAAAACATGAAAAGATTAAACTTGCAAGAATATATACCATCTAGTCCTCTTGCTAAATTATATGAATGAAGAGCAACTGTATAATGAGTTATCTGAAAGATATCACTAGTGTTACAGGAGAGAATATATTCAATATTTATAATTACATCAGATTAGATAATCCATGAGATCATTTTTGAGATATATCCTTAACTAATCAGAAAAAAAGCCAGGCAAACAAACAGTTTGGAGCAGGAGCAGCTCCTGGCTTCCTGCTGGCCAGTAGGAAGACTTGCAAGGAGCATTGGAAATGCTCATCATTATCTTGCAAAATTTCAATTTCACAGGAGTAAAGATTTTGGATGTATTCTTTAAGTTATCTCATTTCAGGTATATTGATTCAGAAATTGTTGGCCTGTGATATACCATTTCACCTAGTTGATTACAAGCAAACCAATATATAGATGTCTAAAAGTATACTTAAAGTTGTATTTCAATAGAATGAGGCAATAAATATGCAATGCTTTATTGTCTTTTCAAAGCTTATATTATGAATATGTATGGGGAAAGAAGTTAATAAATGCTTCAGTTAACAATCCAAGTACTCAAGATACACTTATCTCCTAGATTATATAAGGATTTAATTGTGCATTTAATAATAGTGCATTCAGCCAAGTCTTTATTCATGAAAGTAAACACTTATAGCTGATTAGTAATAACAAACAATCTGGAACCAAAATTTCAAGGCTGCTATTTAAAATTTTATAGTTGGACATTTTACACATAACACTAATCATCAACATCCACAGAAGTCTTCCTTTAAATATAAAGCAGGCAAATTAGCTCATGCATCGCCTTGTGATAGTAGTTTTCAAATCACTGTTCAGTACAGGTGCTTTTAATGGTTACAGTGAGTAAGAGTGGAGGTGGTGAGAAATTTTTTAGACCGAGTGCTGGACTTTCTTGCATAGATTTCCTTGTGCTGGATGTTTCTTGTTTGGTTCTTTTCTCCTTCTCGTGCATTTCCCATTGCATAAGGTAGTGAAGATCAACCAAAAATACTGGACTTCAAAGAAGCATCACAATGATGCATATTAGCAACAGACATATCAAGATAAGACAGAAGTTTACAAAAAGCTCCTGAAGCCTTTGCCGTGTTTGTGGATGCACCTCAATAGTTGAGGCTCTCCTCAGAGCAGAGCGAGTTATGTACTGGACCTTCTCCATGGCAACAGGAAAGCAGAAATTTAAGAAAGAATGGATTTCTAAGAAGCAGAGACTTTCAGGGAGAGTGCTTAATATCTTCGGTTTGAGAAGTTTTAAGAATCTTTGTGGAGCTAGGGAAAGTAGGAAAGTGAAGTTAGAATTATAGCATACAGTGGTTTAATCAGCAAGTGTAGATTATTTCAAGGTAACAATGCAACACATTGTATAGTGAAACGAAGTCTTAATAAGAAACAAAACATGTATACCAGTATTCTAAATGCAGATTGCGGTAAGTATATTTTATTTCATGGTGTATGTAAGTTGGATAACTACAACTGTACATAGAATTTGTGAACAATTTTAGCCCTGCTGGTTAAAACTCCTAAGATGTTCCGTTGTGTGAAATAACCTGCATAGGAAAGCAGTCTTGAGATACAGTAGATGTTTGACACATCGGTTGTGATTTGTGACTCACTGAGCTGAGTTCAGTCCACCAACCATGTATGGTGGTGACTCAGAGGACTCATTAAGCCTTCTCTGTCTGATGCCCACAAAAACAAAAAAGCTGTCAAGCACCTGACAATCCCAAAAACATCGTTGGTGGGTTGTGTTCAGTTTGAACTATGATTTTTGCTGGAATGGTTTGCATAATAAATGTTCTTCACAGTCCCTGCTTTTCTCTACATTATTTTCAACCCTGTTTGGAGAGATTAAGGGCAATAGTCTATTAGCCATCAAAAATATTTGCCTGACACTATGTCCAGTTTCTTTTTTTATCTTACATTTGTCAAGGGTTGATACTGTAATAACAAAACTGTATTCTCAAGGGACTCGGTAAAAATGGTATCACTCTTCTGGCCAAATATGGACATATTTATTCTAAAATGTTAATCCTGCTCCAGCTGGCTATCATGAATTAAATACTTACGGATCAAACACATTTGCTAACTTAACACTTGATAGATATACCTCTAAATAGATGGTAGAAATATTTATTATATTGATAGGTTGTGTCACATATATCACTGTTGAATTTCACATTGTAATGACATTTATTTAATGGAATTTTCCATGTTATTTGGAAGGATCAGCAGTTTACTTGTTGATATAATATAATTCTGTTTCTGACAAGGTTAGCAGCTGCTATTTTAATATTTTAAAAATGGAAAAGGAAAAACTAAAAGAATTAATGATTAATCCTTAAATATTAGCCTTCATTTTGCATCAACATGCAACAGTCAGCTGACATTGATTTAATGCTATCACTTTACTTACAAAACTTTGGTACTATTTTAGAGTTCTTTATTTTATATCGGGGGATAATATCAGAACTACTGATACTTTGAAGGAAATGGGAATCCTATGGGAATTTTTAGACCAATTGGGACTGCGATTCAGTTTTTGTTCTGAAAAAGTTACTATTTAAATTTGACTGTATAGAACTCTTTTTTTTCCCTTGTGCCTAAAAACTGAATTCTTGTAATTATGCTGTAATAATGTTTTTCTGTGTTTTACCGATATTAACATTTGGATTTTTTTTCATCTCATTTGGATTATTATGGACACTTGAATCCCTCAAATCAGTTTAATTGAAATTATAATTCAGTATATTAGGGTGTCCCGGTGTAGAAAAGTGGTTTTGAAAGACGACCAAATACTTTTTAAAATTTTTAATAATTCATTCACATTCAGTTGACACAAGTTCCAGTTGACTAACGTCAATATAAATTCTGTTAGTAGCTTTCTATTTTGTTTATGTTGTATGTACTGTTTTAATTCCAATTGTCATAACTATTGGACAGCATGCAATCCTTTTCAATTTTTTAAAATTGAATCAAGTTTTAAAATGATTTTCATTGCCTGTTAGCTATAGACTTACTCAGTTACGTTAAGTAAAATGTTTGTGCTCTCACTATCTATATATATATCTATACCTATACAATATTTATGCATTATCCCTATGAAGTATGGGACAAGGATAGTTATATTTTACAGTGGTTTTTCTTAGTGAAAAGTTGCTTTAGGGGCAATCTATTAAAATGTTTGTTTTCATTGGCCAGTTAGCAATTGTTGTTTTTACTGAGGTTTTCCATCCTGACTGATTCTCTTCAGAAGCAGTTATTTTCAATGTAGTTTAGCAATGGGACTGCATAATTTTTGCAAGAATTTTATTCAACAGTTGTTAAAAACACATACTGGTTGTGTGGGGCAGTTAGACTTCCCAAAAGTAGGCTAGTCTGTATGCTAAACATAGGTTTAAAATGCCCCATAAAAATATTGGGTGTTTACAGTGATATAATACAACAGAAGTTAACTTGTGGAAGAAAAAGTTAATAATGTGAAGCCATCTATAATTATACAGTGAAGGATCTTTAAAAAAAACAAAAAACAAATTATGCTATAATTATAAGATGAAGCCTAGTATACATAGCAATTAATAAAAAATAAAATGATAATGAATAGGATTAGTTTCTTTGTTTTATGTATTGTGTAGTGAAAGACTGGCTGGTTATATTTCTGGAAGGTTCTGAAAATTTACTAAGCATTTTAGTAAGCATTTTATTGGTTTTCAGGACCCCAATGATGGTCTTTTTACTCTTCCTGATTTAAATGTAGTCTTTTAATGTTACGGTTTCAGTGTTGTTTATGTTTTGTAAAAAATGTATGTCCATCTATCTGTCTTGTCTGCTTGTTTTAGAAACTATCTGGACTTTGTTGTAGTTTTAGAATCAAAACCTCTTTTACAAACAACTGAATAGTGAGATTGTTTTTCCATTAGAGGTCATGAGTCTCCTGCTTGAAATTTTGGCAGGTATCAGTTATTAATTTCCAAAAAAGTGAAAAACCAGGTCCCCCCCCCCCCCCCCCCCCATGATCTCTATTGCATTAGTTGGGAATCTAAATTATGTAGTCAATGATGGATCTGAAGTAAAATATATTTTAGAAAATACTGCATTATGCTCTTAATTAAAAGTAGATATTAATAGTTTAACAAAATAAATAATAATTTGTTAAGAGATAGATAATAGGAAATGCCCACTATGGGAATGAAGACTAAACATAGTGAGTAAGTGGGTCAAGAAAGTTGAAAAGAAGCAGTAAGTGAAAAGAAATATTAACGGTGAATGTTAAGAGGAAATTAAAGATTATTGAAAAGTGGATAACTTTTCAGTGACATTCTGCCTCCTTTGCAATCCAAGAATCAGATTGGTAGATGTTTTCTCAAAAGAAATAATGGAATTACCCTCTCCAAGTTTGGTTTGTTTTTAAAGGAGGGTTAGGCACATTACATCCTAAGATCCAAAAATGTTGATTGTACAAAACTTGTAAATTTGCCAGTCTATTTGGTTGCTGAAACTGAATTTGTATTTGGTGAAAATGCAACTTTTCTCTAAGAATATATTATGCCGTAAATCAGCTTCTAAATTTTGCTTACATTAATGTTTCATTCTATGCTATTTACACAAGAGTAAACCTTACAGAATATAGTGGAATTTTATCCCAAATAAGCATTCTAGCAACCTTTATATATTAAATCTGGATAGTTTAAGAGTGTTTCCTACTAAAATGCATTTTGGTTTTGCTATTTACAAGAGGTTTTATTCTTTTTTCACATTTTTGTTCCTGTTATCATATAGTCTTTGATGTTAGTTTAAGATTTAATAGGTGATAAAATTATTTAATATCAGTCATTTGGAATCTGTTTGACAACTATCCTGCACAAGATTAGATTCTAAATTCAAGATATCTATAACAGGTTTAAATAGTTTAGTCAGGAATTGTAGGATCAGAACTGTTGACTAGGATTCAGAAAAGGACTACTAGATCTGCTTGCCAACAATTCTTTGTCCGTTTATTTCTTTAACATCAGATTCATCATTCTATTCCAAAAACAATAGTATTAAAACCAGTTTATCCAAAAAGGGACTTCTGCTGAACATTAAGTTCTTCCCTATATTAATCTTTTGGGACTTCTCTGATTTGCTTTTGGGATCCAATATCTCCTTAAACATAAGTGGCTCAGTGGTTAAGATGCTGAGCTTGTCGATCAGAAAGGCCGGCAGTTCGAATCTCCTGTGTGAGCAGGGGGTTTCAACCAGATGACCTCCAAGGTCCCTTCTAACTCTCTTACTGTTAACCTAATATATGATTCATTTGCTTGGCAGCAGTAAGCATAAACATATGCAAAATACATTTGTTAACACCAAATCTAATATATGGATACTACAAATGATTGTTTTAAACAATCATGAAACTGTTCATGTATCTAACAAAAGTTAAACTAAAGAGGAGAATAATGCTAAATAGCAATAGCAATTAGACTGCGTCACAGTACTTTACAGCCCTCTCTATAAACAGTTTACAGAGTGAGCGTATTGCCCCCAACAATTTGGGTCCTTATTTTTTTACCGACCTCGGAAAGATGGAAGGCTGAGTCAACCTTGAGCCAGTGAGACTCAAATTACCAAACTGCAGGCAGCCAGCAGAAGTAGCCTGCAAGAACTGCATTCTAATGCTATAGTCTAGATATTATTTTTTTTCCAGAAAGAGCTGAAATATTAGATTTAATGTCATTTAATAGATTTCTTTCTTCCTTCCCCACTTCTTTTCTCTTTCTCTCACTCTTCTCTCCCTCTCTTTGGCTCTAACATGCATACAGAATGCTTGATATGTTTGCTTCTTTTAAGCAACAAAAATAAACACAGAAGATATCTTACACTTGAGTTCTATATCAAATTGTAATGTTCAACAAAGGTATAGACTATTGGCTATTGGAATCAGGATCGTTAATTGGAAAATCAAAAGTTCTATTAAAATAAAAGTAGAATCCCTTACCTTAGTGACTGATGATTACTGAATTATGTGAAGATGTGCTGTGGGAAACTAAAAGACGTTCTCTGTCATCAGATTTATGGGAGCAACTGAAGTTCACTGAAGGAAAAAAATAACAAAAGTTTCATAGGCTGAGCTCATGATGTCATTCAGGAATTTAACTCCAGTGATTGGTTACACAACAGATTGCAAGAACAGAGAGATTGCAGACCTAGCCTTGTTTAGGGCAAGGATGTTTAGTATTTGATTCCACAGGGAAAAAGTAGAGATAGAAATGAGATTGCATGTCCATAATTCAAGAAATCCAAACAAACAAATGATAGTTCTGTTAATAATATTTAGATAGCATTTCTTCATTTCCTTCCATTCAGCTTGAATAATAATACTTACCGTTTGGTATATACAAACATAAGTCTACTAGGTGTAAAAAAACACCATGAAATTGGATGTACAATTTATATATACATAGGAGTAACATACTTAGACATTAGAAATATGGATGTCCTCTAGATAACATCAAAGATCTACCCCAAACTCCAACTTTTAGTGGTCATCCAGATTTTTGCAACCCAAATGTGATAGCTCAACCCAAGCTAATATTTAGAACATTTTCAGTTAACAAATCTGTATATCGCAAGTACTTGAAATGAAACTTTCTGCTGTTCTTAAAACATTGTGTTGAAGAAGAGTTTAGTGTTCATTTTTAAATTATTTAAAGTATTTCAGTACTGCTTTATAATCAGGAGACCCCCAAGTCTACTGAAAGGACATTCGTTGTTCATTGGTGAGGGGAGGACATGGCAGTCTGGAATTGTGTGCTTAAATTAGCTTTTGGATTTATAGTCCAGATAATTTGGACATTGAATGAGCATGCAGTCTTGTTACTATGTATACTTCTTACTTAAGCAGTTCAAGAGATCCTATTGTCAGATGAATTTGCAACATTGGCAACAATATAAGATATATAGCTTTAAGTGACAGGTGATTTTGGCCTGTCTTTTAGTTGAGATAAGCATTTTAGGGTGTTATAAGCGGCAGTCTTTTTAAGTAACAGTTAGTGTTCCTTGTCATTGTTGAAAGTACACAGACTTTTAAGAGAATGGTATTTGCCCTTTCAAAAAGAATCTTCTTAAGACAGATTAGGTATTCTTTTGTTTAACATACATAGCAATGATATTTCATTAATGTTAGCCAAGCTATTAGAAAAGGTTTCCTGTGTTTCATATAGTATATATTTATTAATTTAAAATATACATGACGAGTATTCTTTATGAATACATTTTATTTTATTTTTATTCAAGTAAGTAAAAATGGTGTGGGGTTAAATAAATATCTCCATAAATTAGATGCTGCTTAAGAATTTTGGAAGTTACATTCCCAACACATCTGGAGGGTCTCAGTTATGGGAGGGTGCAGTGTAAGTGCATTGGGTATGTTGGCTTCTGTTACAAATGAGCTGGATATGCTGTTATGCTGCACATTTCACTTTCTTACCTCTTGGCATCAGTACATTAGAAATTTTGAGTTAAACCTAATGTAATTTACTGTGCATGTCATTGTTGGTTAATTTTCTTCTGGCTAGAAATCCTTGAATACTTTTAATTCCAATAGGAAACAATACTGTATATTTATCTCCCTCTTTTCAAAAATTTTAACATCCCAGTTGTCCTTTTATCTCTTCTGATATCTCAAGAATACCAGTTTTCTTTTCTTTTTTCAGGTGCCATGTTTGAAAAGCAAACTGGCAGTTGTGAACTATGAAGGGTGTGGTACCATGTCAGGATTTAAATCTCATAGCCTTGATTCAGTAACCTGCTCCAAAATCTGAGTTTCCTTTCTCTGTTCCTGCCTATAACAATAAACCAAATCATTCTTCTATGACCTTGGGGTCCCTTTGCTTAGAATCCCTGATATGTAAACTACACATGCATGACATGTACTGTACTGTATATTTTCATGTCTAAAATACTATTTATACCAATCCCATTTCATCAATTATTGGGTTTTATATGACATTTTAATCCCATCCTTGTACAAATTTCTATTCCTGTTTACAGTAGATCTTATAAAAACATGGTGCTTTGTTCCTTACAGATTTGGAATTTTTGTAATAATCTGTAAAATGTGTTGATCAGCCAATCTCTTCAAACAATCATATATAGTATTATACTTTCTCCAAACAGACATTTTTAAATAAAGTAAAGTAAATCTGACTCATTCTTCCTAGAATTTCATATTTGCAAATTTTAGGGAACCTTCTGCTTGGGTGTGAAGGATATTTGTATAGGAAGAGAAAAGACTTAGAAATATTCTTTGAAATTAAACTAGATAAGGAATATTCCTGAGAAATATTAGAAAAATGCTGAATGATTTGGAATATTAGCACACTTAAATACAGCATGCTTGGTGTTTTGTTTTTTAATTTGTTTCAAGGGACAAAAATATGCAGCTGCAGCTTACATGACCTTAAATGGAAATAATCTGGGTTTTCTCCAGAGAGATTAAGAATCTACTATTAGAACTTCCTTCTCTCCCTCCCTCCCTCCCTCCCTCCCTCCCTCCCTCCCTCCTTCCTTCCTTCCTTCCTTCCTTCCTTCCTTCCTTTCCTTCCTTCCTTCCTGATTATTGGGATTATCACATTTAGGGAGGAAGATTTCTATGCTTTCTAGTAGAATTTTATGAACAACATCATTATGCACAGAGGTGGTATTCTACTGGATTGGACCGGTTCGCCTGAACCGGTAGCAGGAATCACGGGTGGGCCCGCCCATCCACACTGGCTCTATTTCATTCTATTTAGGGACTTTTTTGAGCAAAGCACATGTGCGGAAGGCATAGCACATATGTGAATGGGACGCATGTGAGCAAAATGAGCACACACGCGCACACATATTTTGGAACCGGTTGGGAAGGTAATGAAAACCATCCCTGATTATGCCTTTGATACACAAGTTAACATTTTACATTCACAATATGTTAAAGTACACTCAGTTCAGGTGTATACATATTTCAAACATCTCCAAACGTATGGTTAGAAGGTTGCAACTTAAAAAAAGTCATGATCTTGACAGTATACACTGGCATTATTATTTAATGTTGTTTCTTGTACATGATTGTACATCTAGAAACCGACATACACAATAGAACAGCTAAAATGTTAAATTATATTTCAGGTTTCATTGTTTATACCAAATTATGTTTATAAAATACTTCATGCAGATTAATCATTGGCATCTTAATTTTAGAAGATTATTAATAAGGTAGTCCTCAATTTACGACCAAAACTAGGACTGGCCTTTCAGTCACTATGTAATGCAGTCATTAAGCAAGTCACCAGATGACTGAACCCAATTTTATGACAATTTTACCCTGGTGAAGAAAATCTCATGGCTGTTAACTGAATATATTTTCCTCAATCGACACTGCTTGTCAGATTCCATCTTGGGAAGTTCGCAAAACACAATAACATGACTGCAGGATGCAGCAAACAGTTGTAAATATGAGCCAGTTGCCTAGCACCTCACCCGAATAGCAATCACATGATTGCAAAGGTGGTCCAATGGTCATAAGGGTGAAAATAGGTCTTAACGGACTTTTTCTGAGGCTGTAATAACTTTAAAGCATTATTAAATGAATGATCATAAGTTGAAGACTAGCAAAATTGCTCAGACAACAGAAATCTGTCAGAGCCCGTTAGTTAAGACAAGTGGACTAGTATGTTGAAACAATATAATGCAGTTATGTATGTTTTGATTTGCTCTGATGATAGTCACATGCAGTATAGTAGGAAAGATGTTTTTGACATGAGTGGAGAAAGAGTGAATCTATGTAAACTAAAAATTGTCTTAAAGATGAATTGCCGTGTGTAATCATTTTTCAAAACCAGTGGTAATTTTAAAGCTTTACTTGCAACTGGACTTTTAAATTCTATGCCATTTTTTTCTTTGCCCTCTTGATGACACCCATATGTTAAAATGGCTTTTCCTTTTTTTAAAAAGCAATTTTTTTTTAGAAAAAGGAAAGTATTCACTGGGAACACAACCAAAATGTTTGTTTGAATAATAGCAAAAAAGACCAAATTTAGAATGTTAACACAGAACATGAAAATGCTATTAATTCTCCTTCGAATGTTATTCCTCTTCTGTACTCTTGGCCAGGTTTGAAAGAATATGAAATATTGTGTGTGATGGCCATATTTGAATTTGTACAACCTTGTATTGATTAAGTTACAATTTGGTATCTTCATCTTCAAAGTCATAAAATAGGATTGCCTCTCAACCTGTCAAATTATATTGTGACATATGAAAATAATGAATTTTCCTTGGTATGCAGTTTAGTAGGAAGAACTATTGGTCCTTCCGTTAGATAATTGCTATATATTTAAGGTATGGTAGCAACCAACACTGAATATCAGTTCTTCACACATGCTAATGGCTATCCTTGGTAATTATACATTGTTATCACAGTCTCATTAAATTGTTTATCCTCTGAGGATAGTAGAACAAATTTAATTTGTTGCCTTTGGAATATATTTGGCTATAGATTATTTTAAGTGATTAGAATTTATTGTTTGTAAAGACTCAATAAAATTTTGGATTTTATATCTTGAAATATATCACAACATGCTGAATTCAATCTAAGCAAATGTAGAAAATCAGTATCAGTAGATATAACTTGAAGGGGGGAAATTTTATTTAAGTCTTTGGGGCAAATTTAATGTTAAAAAAAATAATAGTACCATGAGGTTAAAGTACCGTATTTTTTGAAGTATAAGATGCACCTGAAGTATAAGAGCAGATAAGGACATGCTATCCATACATCTAAGGCTAATTGACTATACTATTATTCCCATGTGCTTTTTTTTCTGAACATGAATATACCATATTTTTCGGAGTATAAGACGCACCTTTTTTCCTCAAAAAAGAGGCTGAAAATCTGGGTGAATCTTATACATGGAATACAGCATTTTTTGCCTCCCAAAGCCCCGCCCCTTCACCAAAATGGCTGAGCATACCCTTATGGAAGCTTTCAGAGAGTTCCAGAGGGCTGGGGAGAGCAGAAATGAGCAAACAACGGGTCTCTTTTGCCCCCCCCCCCAAGTGCCCAGCAGCACTCTATAAGCCTCCATAGGGCTATGCATTCAATTTATTTGACACAAAAATGGCCCGTTTTCACGATAAATGGGGTGGGTTTTTGCTCATTTTCACCCCCCCCCGAAGCACTCTGCAAGCCCCCCCCCCAAGGCTAGTCATGCTCTTTATTTGAAGAAAAACAGCCACATTTTCGCGGAGAAACAGCAGTTTGGGGGAGGCATGTAAAGTGCAAAAAACCCTTTTTTTTCCCTTTCGGAAAGCTGTTTAGTTACTTGGCAACTTTAAGACTTTGGACTTCAACTCCCAGAATTCTCCAGCCAGAATAGCTTGTGGACATAGCTGGCTGGAGAATTCTGGGAATTGAAGTCCACAAGTCTTAAAGTTGCCACGTTTGGGAACCCCTGAGTTAGAACACTTTCGGAAAGCTCTTTTGGAAGGCTCTTTAACTGTTTCTTTGCCAGGAGAAACAAAGTTTTAAGGTTTGTCAGCGATTTCCTTCTCCAGGACATGGATAAATACACCTGGAAACATCAACCTACCTACCTACACACACTTTCTCTCTCCCTACCTACCTACTGTATTTCTCTCTCTCTATTTCTCTCTATGCTTCTACCTACCCACCCACACACACTCTCTCTCCCTACCTACCTACTGTATTTCTCAATCTCTTTCTATTTCTCTCTCTATCCTTCTACCTACCTATCTACCTACACACACACACTCTCCCTACCTACCTACTGTATTTCTCTCTCTCTATTTCTCTCTCTTTCTATCCCTTTATCTACCTACCTACCTACCTACTCTACCTACCTACTTACCTACTGTATATCTTTTTCTTTCTCTCCCTCTCTCCCCCTCTATCTACCTATCTACTTTTTTTTGTAATTTGCCTCTTCAAAACCTTGGTGCGTCTTATACTCTGGTGCGTCTTATATTCCAAAAAATATGGTATATTTGAAGAAAGTAGGGGAGAGTTATTTCCATCTTTGGGCTTATTTGAGAATAAATGTGCAAACCTCTGAAATCTTGGAAACTTTTAGATTCCACATGTAGTAAATAGAGATGTTTGAAAGCTGATAAGCATATTTCATATTTCATTTATTATTTCAATAAAAATGATTTTATTTTGACCACTAATCATACAAGAACCTTACACAGTGGAGCAACCATAATTTTAAAATAATGGAAAATATATTTTATTGGGATCTTTACATTAAATAAGAGGTCATTGCTTTAAATCAATTGATTTCAAAAACATTAGGATATCTGAATATGAGCAATCATATATTGCTTAAATAGTACCAACCAGATAGGCTAGCAGACTCATGGTTATCTGCGATGTTAGCATCCTTAAGAGATGCAGTGCTTCAATGGAAACCAATAATAAAATTTTATAAAGAAAAGTAGAATGAAAGGTACCGTTTGAACTATGGAAAGGAATGAAGAATTGGGGCGCCTAATTTTGGAGAATCAGTAGGCCAAGAATTTAAAAACTATATTTCTTATGAATTAAAAAATCAAGTTAATTCATCAGAAAATATTGTTTTGTGATTATTGGGCATGCTTATCAAAGGATGCTTAATCCATTAAACATTGACTTTTCAATCCTGGTATCAGCCAAAAGTTCATGCAAGATTGCCCGAAGTAACATATTGTGTCTCTTAACCTTGGACAAATATTTGATTTCTCTTCATTTTTTTCTTTATCCTATCACACAAAGTTCTTCGGGTCTTTAATAAGTCTATTTGGTAAATCCAATAAAAAGATATCCAGATAATTATTTTTAATTTACCATTTTTTTAAAAAAATTAATTTTAAAATGTTACCCAATTTTTCATGGGGAGGTTATGTTTTCAATATATCTAGAAACACATCCTTTTCCAAGTTAATTGGGGGGGGGGGGGGTTCAATATATCTAGAAATACATCCTTTCCCAACTTAATGTTGGCCTGTTATTTGAAAATGCACTTACAGTACCATCTTTATCTTGTCAGGTAAAAATTTGTTCTACATTTGTTATTTCTACAATAACATATTTTGGACATTATCTATCTATAGAGGCAGACATCATGCCTGAAACTTAATAAAGTGGCTACTGATTTCTGGCTCCATTCTTAGTATTTTCAATGTTGTACTATTTTGATTATTTTTAAAGTTCCTGTTAATTAACACAAAAGATGGATGTGTTTCCCACTCTGCTTGTATTGTATTGTATTGTAAAAATGTATGTCTTTCAAATGTATACTGTTAATCTATTCATAACTTTCGAAGTTCAAAATCTTATTTTATTTCAAATTCTTTAAATTTTTAAAGTTGTGATCGAAGATAAACTACCAGTGTTTTTAAACTTCTTGTTTCAGGAGTCTTTTAATAGAATTGTTAATAAGCAATTTCCAAAAATTATTGTAAAGTGACTTACTCTATGCTTTAAGGAATAGTTCCAGTATATATGTGATACATATTTTGAAAAGCCTCTATGTTGTAAAAATGAAACTTTGATGTGAATGCATTTCTATATAATCTAAATTTCACAATAAATTTAAAGATTGTATTTAGTTTATATTGCTACCTATTGTTATAACAATGTATTAGTTTATATTGTTTTGTAGCTTTTTTACATTAACTTTACATTAATTTTCTTTGTTTACAAGTTCTCAAATTACCTTGAGAGTTTTTGAATGTACATGTTATTGAAGAACATCATGAGAACATGGTATGCTTTCTTTTCCTGTCCTGCACGTCGTGATTTATCACAATGCATTTCTTTTTTTTTCTTTTTTCTTTGCTTCGTAGCGCTTTCCCACAAGGGCAGGGTCTGCTTTATTCAGATAAACCAAGTGTTGATACATTAGTTTTAACAGGAATCGACCAATAAGCTTGTCACCTGAGCCTGACATCATGAGTTGAGAGAGAACAACTGGCCTAAAATCATCCAACCATTTTATAAGCCTAATGCGGGACTAGAACTCAAAAAATGTTCCTGGTTTCTAGCTTGGTGCCTTAACCATTAGAACAAACTGTCTCTCTTTCCTCCCCCCCCCCTTATTAAACTTTTTTTCTAGCAGTCAGCCTCTCAATGTGCAGATCACAGTTTACATTCCTGATCATGCAGAACACCCATATGCAGAAAATATAAATTAACTTGTGATTATTTGCAGAGTTATAAAACTCTAACCATAGTAAATTCATCATGTATTTGATAATACATGATTATAAATGTAGATCCAGTTTACACAATTTTTAGCATTTTAGCAGTAACACTACTACTTTGCCCTATAGTCAGTTTGGAAGGCTTGTTGAATGAAAGCTCAAGTCATAAAATAAGATTTTTACAGTGTGAATTCCTCTTTCATCTTGTCTGCCATCTTGCATCCGAAAATGTTACATGTCTAGCAAAAAAAATGTGCTAAGAGACTTGTAACTTTGGAACTGTGTTGAGTGTTTTCCTGATAAACTGTTCCAGGAAACAATGAGATTAGTTGTGTTCTTTGACATGTTTTGAGTGCTGGATGAACACAGAGGCAAAGACATATGAAGGAGAGATAAAAGACTGTAATGCCAATTGAGGTACTGTTCAGTAACAAATAATTCTGGAGTTGGATTATTTCCACTTTAGCAGCAATTATTGAGTAGAGGCCAGAGATTGTATTTGTTGCTTTAGTGATGATTTTTCAGCTGTGTTTTATACAAGGGAACATTCCAGCTTTGAACAACTTAACTGGAATTTACGGAAACAATTAAGAACAATCACTTTCAAATCTTAGATGTTCATTCTCAGTATCATACAATACAACACAATACATATGATACGATACAATACAATACAATACAATACAATACAATACAATACAATACAATACCAGAGTTGGAAGGGACCTTGGAGGTCTTCTAGTCCAACCCCCTGCTTAGGCAGGAAACCCTATACCATTTAAGACAAATGGCTATCCAACATCTTCTTAAAGACTTCCAGTGATGGGGCATTCACAATTTCTGGAGGCAAGCTGTTCCACTCATTAATTGTCCTAACTGCCAGGAAATTTCTCCTCAGTTCTAAGTTGCTTCTCTCCTTGATTAGTTTCCACCCATTGCTTCCTGTTCTGCCCTCAGGTGCTTTGGAGAATAGTTTGATTCCCTCTTCTTTGTGGCAACCCCTGAGATATTGGAACACTGCTATCATGTCACCCCTAGTCCTTCTTTTCATTAAACTAGACATACCCAGTTCCTGCAACTGTTCCTCATATGTTTTAGTCTCCAGTCCCCTAATCATCTTTATTGCTCTTCTCTGCACTCTTTCTACAGTCTTCACATCTTTTCTACGTCATGGCGACCAAAACTGAATGCAGTATTCCAAGTGTGGCCTTACCAAGGCATTATAAAGTGGTATTAATACTTCATGTGATCTTGATTCTGTCCCTCTGTTAATGCAGCCTAGAACTGTGTTGGCTTTTTTGGCAGCTGCACACTGTTGGCTCATATTTAAATGGTTGTCCACTAGGATTCCAAGATCCCTCTCACAGTTACTACTATTGAGCAAGGTACCACCTATACTGTACCTGTGCATTTTGTTTTTCTTGCCTAAATATAGAACCTTACTTTTTTCACCATTGAATTTCATTTTGTTAGATAGTGCCCAATGTTCAAGTTTGTCAAGATCCTTCTGTATCTTGAGCCTATCTTCTGGAGTGTTGGCTATTCCTGCCAGTTTGGTGTCGTCTGCAAATTTGATGAGTTCCACATCTATCCCCTCGTCCAAGTCATTGATGAAGATGTTGAAGAGTACTGGTCCTAAAACAGAGCCTTGGGGTACTCCAGTGTATACTTCCCTCCATGCAGTTCCATTGAGGACTACATGTTGAGTGTAGTTGGTCAGCCAATTACGAATCCATCTGGTGGTGATGCTGTCTAACCCACATTTTTCTACTTTATCTAGTAGGGTATGGTCTACTTTATCAAATGCCTTGCTGAAATCCAAGTAAATTATTAGTCTGGCAGAATCATAATTATACATTCTGATTAATTAGTATACATTATCTAGAGTTTACCATTAGCTTTTCTTAACTTGCATCCAGAGAATATTTGAAACAAGTCATGGCAGAATTTTGGGCCCTGCATACGCCAAATAAATGCTGCGAAGGAGAGGAACTAGCATCCTCATAGAGGGATGTTATTATACCAAACGATGTGGCTTCATGTCAAAGAGAATATAGGATTCAACATCGCTAAGACGTTTACCACCTATAAATGATGACTACCTATAAAACCCTTAATGAATTACACCCTGGTTATTTATGAGATTGTCTGTCTGCAATACTTTCTACCCAATTGCTGTGTATGGTTGGGCACATTGGATACCCTCAAGACCCCTTCATTCAAATGTCTTTTCATGGGAGCAAGGAAGAGTGCCTTCTGTGTTGCATCTCTTTTCTCTGAAATAGCATTCCTGAAGATGTAGGGATGGTGCCACTCTCTTTTGCCTTGAAATAATGATTTACTTAATACATGGCATTCTATGTAGCTGAATTCTGTTTATTGACAAGTGGTTTAGTGCATTAATTTAGTAATGCACAAATTCATTTGTTCAAGAATTGAAGGCACTATAGTAACAACACTCTGGTCTCCATTTTTTCCATCTCAACAATCCCATGAGTATGACTTGTATTGAAAATATTCTGTAAAATGAATATTGTATTATTCTCTTTTTATTGTGAATGCACATTTTGGCAATAAGATAGCATATTGAGGAATGAATGTTAATTAATATCCTGTATTATTTGATAGCTTACTTTTTCACTTTACCTTTGTTTACTAGCATTTTTTGCTCTAAAATATACATTGCATATTTATAGGAAAACATTCACAAATTAAAGCCAAAACATTTACTGTATTTTTCAGAGTATAAGACGCACCATGGTTTTAAAGAGGCAAAATAAAAAAAAAGTAGGTAGGTAGATAGAGGGATAGAGAGGGAGAGAAAAAGAATTACAGTAGGTAGGTAGGGAGAGAGAGAGGGTAGGTAGGTAGATAAAGGGATATAGATAGATAGATAGATAGATAGAGAGAGAGAGAGAGAGAGAGAGAGAGAGAGAGAGAGAGAGAGAGAGTAGGTAGGTAGGGGGAGAGAGAGTGTGTAGATAGGTTGATAGAGAGATAGAGAAGGAGAAATATATATATAGAGAGAGAAATACAGTAAATAGGTAGGGAGAGAGTGAGTAGGTAGGTTGGTAGGTAGAGGGATAGAGACAGAAATACAATAGGTAGGGAGAGAGAGAGTAGATAGGTTGGTAGGTAGGTAGGTAGAGGGGGAGAGAGAGAAATACAGTAGGTAGTTAGAGAGGGAGAGAGAGTAGGTAGGTAGATACAGGGAGAGAGAGAGGGAGAGAGAGAGAAATACAGTAGATAGGGAGAGAGAGAGTAGGTAGGTAGGTAGATGTTTCCAGGTGTATTTATCCATGTGCTGGAGAAGGAAATTGCTGACAAGCTGTAGCACCTTAAGACTTTGTTTCTGCTGGCACAGCACTTGTTAAAGAGCTTTCCAAAAGGTAAAAAAAGGTTTTACACTCTGCAAACCTCCCAAAAACGGCCCCATTTTTTGCGAAAACTGCCCCATTTTTTTTTAAAGACATAAATAGCCTTGTGAAGGCTTGCAAAGTGCTCCTGGGGGAGTGGGCAAAAATGAGCAAAAAACAGATCTGCTTTTTGTCAAAAAAATAGCCTTAAGGAGACTTATAGAGTGCTGCTGGGGGCTGGGGGGGGGGGGCAAAAAAGACCCGTTGTTTGCTCATTTCTGCCCTTCCCAGCCCTCTGGAACGCTCTGAAAGCTTCCATAAGGGTATGCTCAGCCATTTTGGTGAAGGGGCGGGGCTTTGGGAGGCAAAAAATGCTGTATTCTATGTATAAGATGCACCCAGATTTTCAGCCTCTTTTTTGAGGAAAAAGGTGCGTCTTATACTCCGAAAAATGTGGTATATTCATGTTCAGAAATAAAAGCACATGGGAATAATAGTATAGTCAATTAGCCTTAGATGTATGGCTAGCATGTCCTTATCTGCTCTTAAAGGTTCTTGGAACTAAATATATACTCTATTTTCTTATATTCACAATTATCTTTTCATAAATTTTTATTCATGAAGTCAAATTCCAGTGATTATCATTTAGAATTTTATGAAGAGAATAGATATATGTTTTCCTCAGTTTTTATCAAGCTGCTGATTTTTGAAAGTGGCCTATCAAAAATCCTTATTGTGTCAAGTTGCAGAGGTCAATTTTCTGGAATGAAACAAAAGTTTAAACTCTACCTTTTTCTCACTATACATTTTCATTTTTCTTAATGGAATAATTGCACTTTCAGCAAATATAGATCCTGTCAGAAGTTGGCTACTTTTCTAGATGACAAATAGGATAAGATAGCTTTTTTCCCTTGTGAGAGGCTTATTTTGCTAGCTGTTGGTGGACTATACTTCTTCATAAGATAGAATCTACCATATATTTGACTTGGCTTTAGTATTCAGTTAAATTTTACTGGCTATTCCAGATTGATTGTTAATTGAAATTGGAAGATACTTCTTTCTTGCAGTGTCTCTTACAAATAATGGAAGCAGTCTTCATCTTTAGTAAACCCATTTGCTGAATCTTTTCATATACCTTTGGAAAAAGTATTTAATTTTTCAGTAGCTTAGGGTACATCATTTCATAGTTAGGTACATAGAGCCAGTTTGGCAAGCAATTAAGGTGCCAATGAATATTAGCAGTTATGTTACAGTTATATTAAAATTTTCTGGTGTTCTCATTATTCAGCCAAAATATTTGGCATTGTTTTAACTTCTTAAATGTATGGTTTCATTCAATCATATAGTAATATATTAGGGCTCAGGAATAACATTATTATACTTTATATTTCAGAATTTAAAAATTGACAAGCCTTTAAAAATTAATAGAGCGCTAGGAACTTCAAAGAAGGTGTGTAATGGGTGTAATGATCTTTAGTGAATTTCACTGTAATGAGAAGATAATATAAACACTTATTAAAACAAGTGTTTCTATACTTAGGAGAGACCTTCTGTTATCTCTGGAAAATTCCAGACACACTTGCTCTGAACGTCATCTGAAGTGCCACCTAAAAGTGTTGTCTATAACATTGGCCAGAATATAAGTAGAAACTTTCTGAAAATGTGTGACTAACTATAGAGTAGATTGTCACAGAATTTATTAATGTATTACATATTTTCTGTCTTAAAATTTTGTAACTGGTCCATGAGTGTGTAAACTCTTTGCAAGTATTTCTCTCAATGAAGTGTGTTGATTATAAAATGTTACAAAAGAAAAAGAGATGAATTAGAACATTACATATGAGACAGATAAGTGTTTTTCCTCACATTAAATATTAATATAGTTACCAGAGAGAAAAAGCAGGTAAAATAGCTCATTTAAGCTCCATGAAATATTTCCTGCCTGGATGTAAAATTGCTAAATGAATTTGCTCTGAATTGTTACTCAGAAGCTGAGGATAGTTGAATGTATGTCATCTGACTTGACACACTGAATTCAGAATATAAGGTTTCTGCATTTCTCATAGGTTGGTGTCTGGGTTGATCAAGTCTTCTGTTACATTATATAGTAGTAAGCGTGGGTACCATTTGAAATATTGTAAATTACATATATGCAGACCCCATTAGTATAGTTTTTGGAGGAAAAAGCACATAAAAAGATCTGTATGTTTTGTAGTAAAAGAATATTTCCCAAACACAAAGTCTATCAGTTGAAATTATAGGAAATTCTAAGCGCACAGTTCTTTAGTTTAACCAGTATATTCACATTGCATGTTCTAAATTTTGTATTTTTTGCTTTACAGTTTATTCTTCATAATGTTTACAGTACTAAAATGTAGACACAAAAGCCAAGCTCGTTTTTATGTAACTTTCATTGGTCTATATAATATACAGTACTATCTAGTGTATACTGAAAGAAAAACATGCCTATTACAAAACTGTTGTACTGGGCTTCAGAAGCAGTTCAGCTGTAGTTTTTAAATAGTTTATTCTTCATCTTTTGGATTCCTCCAAGTTAATAATCTATTGATTAATTAAATTGACTTATTGACTCTTTTAGGATGCTACCTTTTAATATTTAGAAATATCACATAATCTGTCTTTTAGTCATGCAGGATTTTTTTTCCTGCTTCAGAACTTACTGTGAGAATTCAGTACCATGTACCCTACAGAATCAAAAGTTCATCTGTTCTGAATATTTATAGGTCAAACAAATTACATTAATAGCACTGGTAAAATAGTGTACCGTAAGTTGCCTAGATTCACCTGATTGAATCAGCATTTCTTTTATTAATACATTATTTAAAAGTTGTATTTAAGTATTAGAAACAGTTAAGATTGATCATTTAGAAATAAATGACAATTAGAGAAATAAATTAACTTGTACTGATATATTAATAAAAATATAGTGTCTTAAATTTTCAAACTCTGATATCTATAACATTTAAGAAAAAGGATACATAATATATATCCTGCATATGCCTTACATGCTGCAACAGAATAAAACTCATAGGGAGATTTAAGATAGGAACCAACACTATAGGAGTAGAGATGATCTACAAAACATTCTTCTGGTTGCAGAATGGTACAGGTAGTCCTTGTGTTACAACCATAATTGAACCTCAGCAAAAACATCATTAATCAAGACACTGTAAATGACCATAAATGCTGACCAGTTGCCAAGGGTCCAAAATATTGCCTCGTGCCCTGGGATGGGGAGCTGGACGTCAGAACTTCAAAATTAGGTCATAAGTCCCTTTTTCAAAATCAGTTGTAATTTTGAATGGCCACTAAGTGAATGGTTGTAAATTGAGGACTACCTGTCCTTTTTTTCATTGCAGTTTTTTTTTAGCAACATTTTTTGGAAGTGGTTTGCCTTAGTCTTCCCCTAGGGCTGAGAAAGAGAGGGATTCGGCCAGAGTCATACAGCTGGCTTTATGCCCAAGGCAGGAGAAGATTCACTGTCTCCCAGCTTCTACCCTAATGACTTTAACCACTACACCAAACAGTACATTTTTACTGAGATGAAAATATGTTTCTTTTAAAATGTCATGCTGATATTCAGAAGAAAATTGTAGAGTAGGAAGTGGCATTTAATCATCAGATCTAATCCCCCTGCTCAGTAGGAAAAAACTTCCTCTGGTCAAGTTTAACTACTGGCTACCCAGACATATCTGTGTATGTTTTTGGCAATAGTATAATGTTGGTTTACCATTGCCTGCCTTTGGAAATTTTTCAACTTCCTGTGAAGCCTACAATCCTGGGATTTATTGGCAGTGTGCCTTGTATACAATAAACAATCCAACTGTGCTTAGCTTTCTTTGAGATATGCCTAATTTTTGAAACTTCTCATGAGCCCTACATAGAGCTGACTTTCATACATCATTGTAAAGAAAAATTAAAGAATACATTTTTCATTGATATAGTTGTATTATGTGTAACTGTCATTGAAATGCTGAACAAATGGTCAGTGGCCCAGCTTCTCGGTGTGAGATATTCATGTCTCCAAAGTATAACCAATGAATCCCATGATGATGAAAATGCAATAAATGTTTTTAGAAATTGTGTTAATGCTTCAGTTTCACTTTCATAAAAAAGTAAAGCAAGAAAACATTAGACAGAAATATTGCACATTAAAGCTTCTGTAATATGTGAAACAATTATATTTCAGGTATATCTTAAAGAAAGAACATGGATTTTGTAGTTTCCAAATATATTCATGAATCATATTGGCTATTTATTAATGACTAAGCACCTTGATAAATGTTATAAATATGATAGGAAGATAGACTTTTCTCATTTTCTGATTTATTAATGTTATTTTTATGCATATTTTTGTGCAGGTTCTGGGTGGATCGTATCATCAAAGTTATCCAACTACAAACTTTCAGGACTATAATAATTGGGAGTCCCTGATGAAAATTAAAGAAGGGCTGTTAAGGCAAAAAGAAATTGTGATTGATAGGTAAGTATTTTTTATTTTATTTTATTAAATTTATACCCCGCTCTTCTCCTTGTTAGGACCCAGGGCGGCGCACAGGCATTATATAAAACCATAAATACAATATACATCAATTAAAAATATATTAAATTAATTCACCCGTGCTAAAACCCGTTATTAAAACCGTAACCAAATTATAATTTATATTTAAAAGTCAGACGCGGGGGGCTATCCTAGGCCGGCTTGTTGGAATAAGTACGTCTTAAGACGTTGGCGGAAGAGGCGGAGGTCCGAGGTAGTGCGAAGGTCGGGGGGTAGGTCGTTCCAGAGGGCCGGGCCCGCCACAGAGAAGGCTCTTCCCCTGGGTGTCGCCAGCCGGCATTGCCCGGCCGACGGCACCCGGAGTAGGCCCGCTCTGTGGGAGCGGACCGGACGAAGGGATGTATGGGGCAGGAGGCGGTCTCGTATATGGCTAGGCCCCGAGCCATGGAGCGATTTAAAGATGGTGGTCTATTGTACCCTCAATTTGCTTCAGATTTGCCTTGCAAAGCAAAGCAGTCCCTTATTTTGCCATCTTTGAGTAGTGGGCTCTGGGGCTATTTTAGGTAATAGAAACATATTTAGAGTTTCTGTTATATAACTGTACCTTTATATAGAAATATAGTGGTAGTTATATATTATCTTGTGTATATAATGTATGCACAATTTTGTATTCTTTTAAGTTTTTAATTTGTATAGTAGTAATTATTTTTCTACTTGTTTTTATACTTTGTAAGCCTTATAAGAAAGATGGGTGGCATAAAAAAAATAAAAAAAATAAATGTACTCTAATGCTGAATATTTGATCACTGGTTACCTTTGTTTGTCAAAGCATAACAAAGCTCTGCATTAAACTACACTGATATATAAAAAAAATACTATCATTAAACAAGATGCAATTAAAATTGAACAGTACTTTGGAATTGGTCCATTTCAGTTTAAACCAATAAGCAATTGTCAATGTGTTGTTTCTGAAGGTTTATGTGTAACTTGTGATGCAGTATGGCTGCCTATATTCATATTTATTGATGGGACCCTGTGTAGTCTTTTTAATTCACATTTTATGGGTCCAGCAACCAACCTATTGGTATACTTAGGTATTCTTTGCTTTTCTTCATACTTGCATTAAGAAAATAACATAATAAAAACAAATGCATATGATTAAGTATGTTAAAAAAGTGACATCCATACTGAAATCATTATGGAAAAGGTATACCCTTATATAGGTTTTGGGCTGTGATTGGCATTTCCTTGATACAACAAGATAACCACAAATATACAGTACACTCTCATTCTCAGCATTACGTCTGGTTGCATGGATTGATTGAAAAATAAAAAGGGTTCATGGCCCTTTGAAGATACTGTAATTAATTAAGAAATGTTGGCAGTTTAATTGAAATAGTTTATAAAGCACCAACATTAGATGACTGTAATAAAGGTGTGAAGGCACGGGAAAGTTCCTATTCCCTTCTGTCTAACTGCTATATGATTTAGTTTTGCTTTATTTTTATATTGCCTCATTATTTTCATTGCTTACCAATTATTAAACACTACATTTTAACACTAGAGGGAGTAATATGTTCTTACAGGGTTTTGCATAGTATTATATTTGTTCCTTGCCTTGGCTCTCTTGAAGATAACCTACACTATGCAACTACTTCTTTACAGTACTTTCAATTGTTTTGACCTTGATTGGCCATGGCATACTACACATGTCTACTGAAGTGTTCGTGCTAATACTGGCACTGTTTATTGGCAAGGATTACCTAGAATGGTAGTGTGAATAAATTCCAAATGCTATACACATGACATAAGTCCCTGAAAATATTAGCATTTGCTGTGTTCTCAGTTAAACAACAGAGTAGTGTTCAACAGGCTTTTTTAGGAAAGGTAAACTCAAAGGTTAAGATTTGAAGGAGTAAGTATCATTCCACATAATGGAATAATACTTGAAATTCTGAAGTAGTTGCTGATCATCATCAATAGAAATATGGTTAACATTGTGGGTCTGTTATTAAATGCATGGTTTATGTTCCTTGTAGAGTTATATTTGCTTTGACTTGATCAGTGACAGAACAAAGCCATATTGATATTGCTTGATGCATAATTGAGCCATATCAAAGAATTAGTCTTAAATTTAATGTGATTCAATTCTACCGTAGAATTCCTCCTAGCAAATCCACTGTTTGTGTGAATCCATTTGCCTCATGTTCTATTGAACTGCATGCTGTTTGCATGTACTTTTAAATATTCAGAAACTTAAGTTCAATTTTGCACAGTTGTGCTATTCTTGCCCTTTTATATGATTGCTCTTTTTTATTGCCTAAGAAATATTGGTGATGCATTCCAACATGGGTTACAGGGTCCCGCTTGTTCTTTCTAAAAGCCATCTAACAAGCAGCTAATGTAATTTCTTAGGATTCTACCAAGCTATGCCCTTTTGGAAGGAATGTTACTGTTAATCAGCTTCAGTTCTAATTCCAAGTTCTCATGCCAAGTACTAATGCTATAATGGAGAAGGAATGCTCTCTATTAGTGTTATAGAGCTATTCATTTTATAAACCTTTATCAGGCTTGTAGAAACAGTGCTTCAACCCTTTGTTCTTTTATTGCTGAAAAACTTAGGCACACGTACTTAAAAGTAATCCTTTTTTAACGGAATAAAAACAATTCTGAAGACATTTGTGGGATGGCTGAAGATTATTATCTTCTTTTGAGTTTCAGAATATGCTTTTCAGAGCTGAGTAATAAAACAAGCATCATTGGTAGCAAAGGCGTGCAACAATGGTACAACATCTGATAGCATAACATATCCTCTCGCCTTCTTAAAGATCCCGTGACTTCTCAGTTATGTACCAGAGAACTGGCATCAAATTGAAAGAGAGCAAGGGAAAGTTCCATTGCATGAGTGGATATCCATTCACACATAGTTGGACTTCTTCCATTACTCTAAATCTGGCTTCATCAGAGATTTATATCAATGAAATATATATTGCACATGCTATTTTTCATTTGAGAAGACAAGAATTAATATCCAGAATAAATTAAAATAAATATTTTCTATTCTTATCTTATGTTTGGTCCAATATGACAACAATTTCACTAAAGCAAAGGCAATAAGAGATACAGTTTGATGTAGTAATTCAGGCACCAGGATAGAAACCAGGAGATTGTGAGGCACAAAGCCAACTGGGTGATATTGGTCCAGTCATTCTGTCTCAGCTCTAGGAAGCAGGCAATGGCAAATCACTTCTGAAATCTTGCCAAGAAAATGTTATCATTTAAACATGTAGCTGGTGTTTATTTACCTTTGTTATACCATAGCAATAACAGCAAACAAAATTATATAAAATGTATCTGAAATCAGTTAAATTTGACTTCAAAATAACAAATTGGTTACTGAAATTTTAAAGAAGATAGTGCAGGTATGGAATCAAATTTAGTAACTGAAAATATTATTGAACCTGAATTAACTGTTTAGTCTTCTGAATGTAGAGAATAGAGAAAAAATAGTTCAGACTATATAACAGTTGAACACATTATTCTGAATTTGAAAGCTGTATATAAAATAACAAGGAGCCCCCAAATATTTCAAGTTTGTCCATATTTAAGTAACATCTTATTTATTCGATTTATTTCAACATCTGTTGAAAGAAAGACAGAATCAATGCAATTTCAATCAGCATCTATAAGTAAATAATATACATGTGAAGAGTAAATATATAACTAAATATCTATTGCCTATTAGGACCTGTCTATCTGCCAAATAAATTATATGCAGTATGTTTAAAATACTGTATATGTAGAGGAGAAAAGAAAGAAGAATCTTGGGACTGGTTTTTGAAATAACCAACTTCAGGTTTTATTAAACCCATTAGGAAGAAATTAAATTGAATCAGCATTTATAATTAACAGGAGGAAAGGAGGGAGAACAAAGTGACCTCTGTGTTCCAATGTAACGGTGGAGGAGTTGTACAAAGAAAATAACATGAGATATTTTCCTGGCTTCTCAAGGCATGAGATATTTTCCTGGCTTCTCAAGGGAAGATTTATGCATCTCCAATAAGATACAGTTTCCTGTGAAAGGGGAAAAATGGAAGTGATAAAGAAGAATAACCTGTAATGAATCATAGAATGCAATATCAGCTGTACAGCCATCAGTATATTTTCTATGTGTGTGTGCACGGACAGCCATTCATCTTCGTGTAGCACAATCCTGTCTGCACAAAGTATCCCAAGTAGCCATAGGTACATTAGCTCACTTCTGTTTATGGAATCCCTGTTGCTGTAAACAGAACTTTGCATATCATCACTGCTACATCAGCCTAATTGTGTAACGGGGAAACGGTATGTTACTCTGATTTTTATTTAAGGTTGCTATAGATAGATATTACAAGATTTGTTCACTAATCTTAAAAAAATGGTGTTTGGCTTCATTCAAAAACATGAGAGATATTTAGAAAAAAGATTTGAGAAGAGTGACCAGCTCATAAAAGTTCAATCAAAAAATATGCTCAGTATTCTGTAAGAGATCAGCATTGAAAATTGACAGTTGTCTATACAGGCCTAATAAATTTCCTTCCAGTAGTGGCTGCCTTAATAATAAAACAATGTTCGGTATGGCATATATATTAGGAGATATGTATCTGTAACATGCAAAAGTAGATCTTTAATGGAATAAAAACCATACCTTTCAAAAAAAAAAAATTGCCAAGGGTTTGTATCCTGACTGGTGGGATAGAAATGCAATAAAGAAACAGACTTACATAATAATAAAATCCATGAATTAAGAAACAGTATTCCTGTCATTAGGAAGGTAATAACACTATTATGAGGTGTGTTGTTTGGAGAATACAGTGGATTATTGTGGATGGAGAATTCCAGGATGAGGAAAAAGATGTATGAATAGTATTTCATTGCAGATTGAATATGAATCAATAAAGTGATGGGGTTGCCAATGCAGTTTTGTAATTCATAAACTTGGATATAGCTTCCATATGACAGGAATATTGACTAACGAGAGGTAACCTATGTCCACTTTCATCCTTAATGGGACTTTTAAGACATGAATAGCTAGATGTTATTTTATATAGTTCAGACCTTCTACCAGTACTGAACTAACAGACCTTTTTAGATGACTCTATACAGCACAGTGGTTTTATATCATTCTACCCAACCCACCAGAGTGGGGAGGTAGGGAATTCTATGGGGTCCCTTCTAAGGAGATCTACTAATGAGACCAAGAAGGAGAGCCTTCTCCCTAAGTGGCTCCTTCCCTGTAGAGCACCATACTTGAGTTTGGCTCCCACCTTGACACTCTTTTGCAAGACCCTGAAAACTTGGTTTTGCCAATAGGCCTGGGGACCCCACAGTGGAATGGAGCTCATCAAATGGCTTATTTGATATTTGTTGCCGGGGTGTGTGGGTAGAGTTATTGCTTTTTATTGTTTTCATATTGGGTTTTTTATCTTTGTAAGTTGAGGGTGAGTTGGGCAGCCATATACATTTTCCTAAATAAATCAAATAAATAAAATTTACATTTAAGTCATGAAAAACCCTGTACGTGGGGATATGTCATAACATAATACCTGTGTATCTCTTCTCTGAAAAGTTAAACGGTGTATAATTTTGATAAGAAATCACAGGAAGTAATAGGTTTACTATCACAGTGCATTGCAGACTTCATCTCCAGTATTGTGTCCAGCACTATCTCATATTATATGTTCAAGCAGAAACTGTCATGGATGCTTTAATTTGAATTGTTGCCCCAAGATGGGAGGTGGACTCACTAGCTTAAATGCCCAATTCAAACTTTATGATTATATAATTCTGGATGTTTTGTAAGGAAGGATCTTCAGATTCTAGGATAGCACTCCCCAGACATATCCTCCTGGAATGGCATACAATCGTATCTCTGCAACTATCCATGTTAATTTCTTTTTATTGGATCCAGTGGAAAGAATATCAATTGTTTGGATCTCTCTGCTTCTCTTTGGTAGTTACAGAGTTATTGCTTCTGTTTCTGTCCACTAACGAAAGACAGGTAGGCTGTCTAATTAATGAATGAATCACAATTAATCTACCTTTACAGGAGTCTGACATGTAGGTGCAGCTTACTTTATCACTGAGAACAAATGATTGTGATTGATATTTTACTCTCTGATAAATGCAGTTTATCAAATATCAAAATGATCGATATTTTACTGTGTGATAGGTGCAACTTACTTTGCAAAATGTGATCAAATAAATAGGGGCTTTCAGCAAGGAAATTAGAAGTATTTTAGAAGGAAATAATGGAATTAAGTGATTTTTAAAAAAAGGATTTTAAACAGCTTAACTAAAGTAAACTACTTTTTAAAAAAAGAAGCCATGATTGATTTTGAGAGTAAACCATTTCATTTTGGTATTTGAATTTGGATTCTCCATAGCAGAAACTTGAGAACATTAAACAAGTTAAATTTAACAATCTAAAAGATGCTAGTATTATTTCTAGACCTGCACTGTTGTCATATTATTTCAGTTATCAAAGGCTGAGTAGATTTCTGGGATCATAGTGCGAAGTGCATGCTGCATTTTCTTTTCTTTTAGTAAGGCCTTATCAACATGGAGTTACATAGTGGATTACCAGTAACAGCTGTTGAGGTACCAAAGGATTATAGCCATCATATAACATTATCAACAATGAAATGCACAAGTCATGAGACTTTTATTGTCAGACAACTCCAGAGACTTAGAGGATTACTTACAGAATTGAAGATATTCCTGTAGAGTTTGTTTTGATAGGCTTTTTAAATAGCCATCATCTTTTACATTCTCTTTTTAAGGTTCAATTCAGGAAAATTAAAGTTGTCCTAGCTAATTGCTTAAAAATTAAAGAAAATATTAACATTGATCCATTTCTTTTTAATTAGACTTGAGTATAACAAGTCATCCCTAGTAAGACATTCAGCTGTTTTTGCCTGCTGCCATCAGGAAATTGTGCCACCCTAAATCTTGCTGCCACCACAATGTTCTGTACCTTGGATTAGGTCTGTGTTGGCCTGCTGTCCAAACAGCTTGAATGCACAACATTCTAAGGTGGTCATTGTGTTCCTTTCTTTGCTAAAATTCCAGCTCTAGGAACACTGGGCATTCTGGTTGGAGGAGACTTTTTAGTATGCGTAAAGCTTCAGTTGTTATGCAGAACAATTTGGCTACTCCATGCGATATCATTTTTTCCCCTTTCAGATTGTATCAACAACTGATTGAAGTTAAAGAAAAAAAATTAAGAACAATAAGTCAACTCTTTAATCTAATGATAAAGAGTTGGGTTTTTTTTCCTTGCCTGCTATCTGTAGTTAAGATGCATCCAGTAGATGTATGCTGCCAAAAAGAAACAGTGTCAGGCCTGGAAGCCATCTTGGGCATTGACTCTTCATATTTAGTGCCATATTTAGTGCCACGGTAAACTGGGAGGAGGGATTGCATGATGCTGGGGAGATATATAGTCATAATAACATTCCTTTCCCCGAGAGTCAAGGCCACTCTGTCCTGTACCTGGAGAGGTGTGACTGGGAAACATCCCCAGTAGGGTTGATGCATTGATTGGATCATGTGGGTGCTGGGGCAGGGACTTGGACTTTCTTTTGGGTGGGGAAAACCTGGAATCTTTCAGATTCGGGTTTTCCCAGATGTGTCAATATGGCATCTGTAATAAAATGGACCTTTGAGGAATGCCTAGCCTCGCAGTCTTCTTTTGTTGAGGGTGTTACTTGGTACCCTCACAAACCATTTTAGAAAGATAGTTAGCTTGGGGTGGGAGTCATAAATTATGTAACATGAAGAAAGGAAAACAAGAAGCTAAGATTTTCCTGGAGGAAGCAGCAACTGGGAAAGGAATTCCCAACCATACAAGCTGTAGAGATAAAAGAACTGAGTTCTTTCAATTGGACTTTCAAGGGTACACATTAAGTCAGGTGAATTACAAGCTACAGTATGTAATAATGAAAAGGTTGTTATCTTGGTATGAAAGTGCATGGAAATTGGAATGTACTCATGAATCCAAATATGTAAGTGCAATGAAAATATATTGTGATAGCACAAGTAAAATATATAAAAGTTAAATTTTACATACCATTTGCAGATTTCTGGAGATGGAAAATGCCTATATATTATTCATTGATGTATGTTAGAGAAACATTTTCTGTTCTGAGATAACTTACATTCTGCATTTCCCATTAAGAATGCCATTTACATAAGGGACTTTTTCCCCATTCAGATCAACAAAAATAGAAGAATCCTTTTTTATTTTTTAAGTGTAGAAAGAGCTGTGAATCCACTGAAATGAATCAGAAAGTTTTCATAGACATCAGAGTTTTATATGCTCAACGAAAATCACAGGGACAGGAATAAAATGTTGATCACTACATTAATATTAATTCAAACAGTCAGTACAAATTCCAAAATTACGTTTGAGATAATAAAATGCTAATTCCATCTCAAATGTATGAGAGGATGAAAATTGAAGTTGAAAATAAGACTCAAGTGACTTGACTTTTTCCTTTCTTCTAATTTCCAGGCAAAACCAGCAAATTAGCCTTCTGTATCAGAAAATAAGAGAGAATGAACTACGAGCTCAACAAGCAAGATTAGGGCATATTGTAAATTGTGAAGAATCATACATGAATAGTTTCCAGGTAAGATGAGGTTCTTGATCTGTATTTGTTGTTATTAGTCTGATGAACTTTCTAAATAATTCAACATCCTTAAGGACAAGTTTATATTAACATAATGAAACATCCTGCTTTCCACATTTTGAAGTATGGAAGGAATTTGATTCATAGTGTAAAGGAGCATTTTTTCATTTGAATATTGTTTGAAATCAATTTATTATATGTGTTGTTATTTCCTTTCGCTGATTTCAAATTGGCACATATTACATTTTTCCCATATGCTTTTGTATAGTAGAAAGCCTATGACTCATTCAGTCGTCCTTTCATAAATATTTCCTTACCTAAACAAAGAAACAGACCACAGACAGACAAAGGAGCAGGAACAATTTTCAAATTCCTGCTAGCTTTCTCATTGATTTTTCTCATGAAAAACAGCCAGGGAGGGTTAGAAATCACTCCTTCCCTCCTCCTTGGCTGACCTGCAGAACTGTCTGCCACTTAAAGGGACTCAAAGGAAGCTATGAGTTGCAAGGAATCCCTGCTCCCCATCCCAGCATATACCCAAGGTCGAATACAGGAAGAAAGAAGGCTCATCTATCAACTGCTGGCATCTCACAACCATCCCTCTCTTGCCAGCAGGCATCTGATTCAAAAATTCCAGTAAGAAAATATTACTGAAAAGAGCCTTCCTTCAGCTGTGTGGTAGTTAATAAAAGCTTCTTCAAGGAATCCTTTTTTTTCTATTTTTTTTCTTGTTCTTTTCTTAATCCAGCCTCAGTATGAGAAACCATCAATGGCAGCTCAATTTGCAGACAGATCTTTGACCCAATGTGAAAGAGAGCAAGTTAAGCTTGCATCAGTACAAAATAAGGAGGTGCAACTCAGTGAGTTTTTGAAAGAAATAGTAAACAAATCCAATGAAGATAAAAAGAAAATGGAAGAGAAGGTGAGTCTCATACTGACTTTATTGAATCATTTGATCACTATAATACAAGCATACATTGCTTAGTGGTGTATGCTGCATTTCAGGCTGCAAATTTATTTACTGGATATTTAGATCATTCACTAGGATAATTTTCCCATTTCGTATAATTGAGAGAAACATTTCTTTATAGAGTCCTATATTTTCAGATAAAAATAATTGAATGTTAGTTTCTTTGAAATCATCTGGACAAATTGCTTATGACAAGTCTCATTGATTTAAGTGAGAGTTCAGTTGAAATGACTACATCCAATTCTCTTGTAGGATAAAATTTATGCTTCATGTTATACCCTAGTGCAGCGGCTCCCAACCTTTTGCCCACCAGGAATCGGCTTTTCCTTTGACTGGAGGGGGTGTGGTTTTGCCTGTTGCCTGCAGCCCATGTATACACAGATGGGGGCTTTGCTCATATGCATAGCCCTATTTCTGGCATGCCATATTTCTGGTGCCAGTCTGTGGTCTGGGAGGTTGGGGATTCCTGCCCTAGTGTGCATAGTTAATTCAGTTTCACCATTGTTTTTGTGTTCTTTATTAAAGTTACCCTCAGCTTTTGTTTTGTATCAGATTATAGCCACTAGAGAAAGACATACTTAAAGAGAAATTATATCCTAATAAAATCACATATTTCTGCAAAATTCTGTACAGCATTGCACGGTCTGAAAATAAAGAAGATAAGGGTGATGGTCTTTGATAAAACCCATCATATTTTCCCACTGGCTTGCTGATCACTCCTGTTAGCATATTATTTGGGTATTCTGTTTCTAGTCTATCTTTGCTCTTTTAATATTTTTTTTAAAACTAGTAATTTCTACTAGTTTTTATAATCGTCAAAACTAATACAAATTGTATGCAATTGTTCATTTTTAATGTGATTAGTGAACTTAACAAATAATAAAACAAGGTATATAATGGATGTTAATAGATACTAAATATAAGTATCTTTTGTCTTTGTAAAAAATATTTTGTACTTATTTGAAATGAATTCATCATTTAGAAAAACAGTAAGCATTAAAGTTATTTTATGCAGATTTTTTTACATTTTAGACATAGTGTACCAGCAGAAATAAAAATCACGCTACTTTGAAGGGATTTTTTTTCCCTGTTAAGGCAGGTAATTTCAGGAAGTAGAATTTAATTGGTCTCTAGAGTACTGGTATTAATAAAACAAGACATAGTTTGGATAGATATGTAGGTGAATCTTGTAGAAATGTTTAATTATGAAAATATTACACTAAGCAAAAGTAAGAAACTAAGAAAAAAATCAGCATTATATTATGTCGTGTTTATCTTTTCACTTATATTTTTATTGAAATACTAAACAATCCTTGACCCACCATATTTTATAGTGTATAAATTTGCCACATTTCAATTCCATGGTAGTCCTAACCTCCAGATTTTGGACACATTCTGTAAGTTAACTGATTTGAAGTACCTTGGTTCAAAAATTATTGTCCTATGATGCATTGTTTTGACTAGATAAAGGTTACAATTTTAGTAATATATTAATAGATAATGCTAGGAAAAAAGGTGATTGAGTTTGAAAAATAAATCAACCTATTCTCCTTTTTTATTGGTTTCTTACTTCCCATTAGAGAACATCTAATCTTACCTTTATTTCTAGCTCAAAACCCGAGACAGATACATAAGTAGCCTAAAAAAGAGATGCCAGAAAGAATTCGAACAAAATAAAGAGAAACAGAGGCGAATCGAAACACTTGAAAAATACCTAGCTGATTTGCCAACACTGGATGATGTTGAGAAGCAAAGTAAAGAGGTAATTGATGCGTTGTTTTGCTTTAAAAGCAGCCCTTTCAGAGGTTTTGCATTTCAGTGCTTCCCACCTGCCCATAGTGTCCTCTATACAATTTCCATACTTCTAACAGAAATCTCTTTAACTATCCATTGTGTTCAGAATGATTGAATACACAGACATAAATCCATCAGTGCTCCTGTACCAGTGCAATAGCCCAACTGATGTTGGAGTATCAGTTCCTAGTTTCCCCTGCAGCCTCCTGATTCTGCTTTCCAGAAGTTTCTGCAGAAGGAAAAAAGAGAAGAGAAAATCTTAATGCACAAATAAAAATTGCTTGCCTTAAATTTCCTTGTCAGATTTAAAATTGACAGGTACATCTGTTTGGGGGGGGGGGGTATGTGTGCACACATGTCCATGCAACTGTGTTTAAGGAAAAATTAATTATGAAAAATGATGTTAATTTTCAATTTTATAATAATCTGTCTGTTGCATTACATATATTATTTTTAACTTCTTGGACCTAAGAAAATTAATAGATATAAGGTTATCATAATTACAGAATTAATTTTCCAGAAAAGCCCAACATAATCTGTTAATATAATACAAAAACTTTTACATTACAAATTTACATTATAACAATTATTAAAAATGAGACTTCCCCCTATCCGTAGATTGGTTGGATCTTTTGGATCTATAAATGCCTCACAAAAGAAGAAATGAAAATGAATTACGTTGAATTTTAGAAACTTCAAAAAGATTTTGAAATACTGGAAGTTGTGTATATTATTCCTTGTCCCAAAGATGCAACTGGACTTTCTGATTTTTCTTTAACACATTTTGTTTTTCATCCATGAAGCTTCTGCATTATCCCTTGAGAACTTTGTTATTTGTAAAAATGACAATTTCTGGACAATTTATGGCCTTGCTCCTTTATTTTGATAGCCTCTGCAAACTATTTTCTTTTGCTTTGCATTTCTCTTTTGCATGGTGCCAAGAGAACAGATTCTATTCTTGCAAGTCTATGGGAAAATCTCCACCCCCTGTCCTGCAGATTTTTTTGGCAACCTTTTTGGGGAAGTGGTTGGCTCTTTGCTTCTTCCTGGGGCTGAGAGAGAGTGTTACAGTTCCCAAATGACCAAGAACATGTCTTAGGAAGGATTAGAATTCATAGTCTCTTTGATTTTTTGTCTGGTGCCCTTAAGCACTATGACAAACTGACTCTTGTGACAAGCATAGCTCTGCATAGTAAAGAAAAAAACTTCCTTTTTTACAGCTACTGGGTCTTGAAGAAAAATATAAGGAACTGAAAGCTACTATGGTTAAGCTAGAAAAGGAATTGGAGGAATCTGAGACACAATGTAAAGAAAAAGAATTGCAGCTTGTGTGCCAGAAGAAGAAAGAAAAAGAATTGATAGTTGCAGTGCAAAGGTATGGGAAACATAGTTGATCACCTTCTGGGTGTATTGTTGCATATAAGGTATTTTCATCTAGTGGCATGCTGACTCAATTCTAGTGTGTTTGGTAGAAATAAACTTTAGTATGAATTGCATTGCTATGTCACACAGAAGGCAGGGAAGCCACATTTGCAAAAGGTACTCGGTGCATATGAATCTTTGTGATTTTAGGGAGGAAGGGGTGGAAAATTTATGTTGAATGAATTATTTAATTCATTAGTTAAATGATTATTTGTGATTGGCTTATGGCTTAAAGCTACTTTTCCAACCTAGTGTCCTTTTAATGTTTTATAATACATCCTCAATCAATGACAGGAGGTGTGGCTATGTGATGCTAATTTTCAAGCTTAGTATAGCTGGTGAAACTTCAGTGTTCACACATAGTGGCTTCGCAATCATAAAAAGATCCTATAGAAAATGGTAAACTTTCAACCATAGATGAAAGGATCCAATCCAAGAAGGAGAACTGTTTCCAGATTTCTTCTCTGGGGAATAAGGGCGGCTTTTCTCTGTAGAGATGACTGGAAGATTATTCCCTGTTTTAAATATAGCAAAGCAGTTCTTTATTTCAGCATAAATACTCAACTTCTCTGTGTAGCGGCAAATCTTAGCCTGCTTCAAGTCAGGCTTCTCTGAAAGGAAAACCACAGACCATAGGACTCAAAGAAACAGGTTTATTGGCGCTCAAGAGTTCGGTGAGCCTGGGCTGCAAAGACCGAACTGCCCGGGCTACGCCCTGGCAGCGGTTCTTATACTTTTTGAAAGACAAGATAATGCAGACGGTTACATTTTGTAAAGCAGAAGTTAATACATGATAACATGACGGTTACATTTTATAAAGCAGAAAAGCAAAAGTTAATACAAAAAGTTCTTAATATGCAGCAATCGCGTACAGGGATTGCATCATTTCAATAATTGCCTTATGCCTATCTGTTCTTATTCACACCCTCGTAACTTCCCTTTTTCCTTCCTTTGAAGCAATAACTTTTATCTGTTTCAGCAAATATAATAGCCTTATGGTGCAACTTCTCTATTAAGAAAGCATTTTTGCCTGTTTCAGTTGTGACCTTTAAGACTGCAAATATTAATAACATCAGCATTTAATGAAGAAAAGAGATTTCATGCATAAAAGACACACAGGACTTAAGTACTAGACACAGGGTTCTTGGGTCAAATATGGGATTCCTAAACCGGTCTGCCACATCTGTGTACAAAAAAAATCATGCTTCTCTCTGTACAAGAAAAAAATATTGTTCCTTTCCTCTGCAATGAAATGAGGCCATTTTCTCTATAGAGAAAAAAAAACACCCTGAGAGTGATAAGTCTTCTAGAAAAAAATTGTAAAAAATGAAGGGTTCTCCCCCGCCCCCCCCTATTGGCCAAGGCTTCGTGGGACATGGTTCTCCTCTATAAAGCTCCACCCACTTCATTTACCTAGTGTGCTGACGATGTTGGAGGGACAGTTTAGCTCTTGGCATCTCTGCCTAACATCTTAAAAGTTAGCAGAAAATATTAGGAAGAATCTGAAAAATGCCACGGAAGTAATCAATAATTTCTTCTAATTTCCCTTCTGTACATAATCTCTACAGATGATAAAGTCAGCCTGGAAAGTTGTATGCTGCTGTTTCATGAAAGAAACTCACATGATCCAAAAGATTAGCAATTTTAACTTCTGGCAACAAAAGTAACAATATGTGACATCTTTAAAGTCTGGCAGAGTTTTTGTGAACTGCCAGGTTTGGTGGTATCATTTCAATGTCATTTGGAAACAATTGCAAGTGGATCTTAAAATAAGGCAATTGGAATCCCTTGTTTTATAAGGTTTTTTGAAAAACGTACAGAAATTAAAAGAAAAAATGATAATTCTCCGGTACAGATAGTAACACAAGGTTATCTTAGTATTTTATTTTGAATATCGTAAAGTATGGGCCACTTGAGTTCATGACCGTGTGTTCCTAAAGGATCGGTACAACAAACAAACAGCTTGTTCAGATGATGAAAGGTTAAATATTTAAGGATAGTTAGCCAAATCTCTGAGTGCATTGTTTCCATCTTACATTTGGTACCTCTTGTGTTTGTGAGAGTATAATCCACCGTGCTGGCTTTGTTCTCAGTCTATACATATTTGAATCAGTCTTGTTTCTATTTTAAAACACAATTTTCATTGTGATAATATTTTTATCTTTGAAACATGATAATAAGTAAAAGTTAGACGTTTACCTGATCTGGAACATTTGTATGTCAGAGGGATATTACATGGACAAGGCTTTTGGGGGGGGGGGGCACATAATATTTAACCGATAGGGGAAGCTGTGAGTTATCCATGTCATTTTTCTTGCCTTTGACTTGAAACGTTTTCCCTGACTTGTCTGCTTGTTTGTTTTGCTTACTAAAATGTAAATTACAGCTTGCAACAGAAAGTAGAAAAATGCCTGGAAGATGGGGTCCGTCTTCCTATGTTGGATGCAAAACAGCTTCAGAGTGAAAATGAAAGCCTCAAAGAAAAAAATGAGAAGGCTAATAAGGTCAGTACATTAAATGGTTGTCTAAATATCAAGCAGATTCCGTTTTGACCCTTATTGCCCTCAGATTAGTTTTTCCTCTCTGTTACCATTAACAAGAAACGAAGTACCAGCAAGTGCTTTGACTCAAGATTTCTGTATGCCCAGATAGAGAGACAGAGATTGAGAGTGAAGACAAACCAATGCAAGCCTCTAGTTACTGACTTGCTACTGTTAGCATTTATATATTGTTGCATGGAAGATATTTTATTCCAACATTACTATCTAAATATTTATAGATATAGTTTCCTAAGAACTTAAAAATATCTCACTGGGATCATGCATCAAGCATTCTGTCCATGAATAAAATTGCCCACTGATTCCTACGCTTTGCCTTTTGGCTTTAACTGGTTAGCAATTCATAATGGATAGGTCCTTTTTCTCCTGTGACCACTGGGAAAGTTTCCTGAAAAGCTGTTGAAGAGGAATTTTGTAGAAGATTTCTTAAAGGTCAGGAATGGCAGCAAAGTAACCAACATGACTATTAGTATTCTCAAAAGCTCCGGATGGTTGGATACCTCGTGAAATCCATGCTGATTTTACTCAACAACATTCATTAGTTGTTCTTTTCTGGTTGTCATTTCTACCAATTTTTCAGTTGCATATATTACTGGGACTCCCCTGGGTACCTTTTTAAAGGCTAGTATCACTTTCATCCCATCCTCCTGTAAATGCCCTTCAGAATATTAGCACTTCTAAGCTCCCCATCTATCTTGCTGTGTTGTTAACTCCAAACCTGACGTTGCAATATCTTTTAGAAGTGTATGTCCTTCAAAAAAGATAAAGGAAACCAGAAACATAAATAAGAATGTTATTACCTTCTTTTCCTCAACAGGTCATAGACAATCAACAAAATCGGATCACCGAGATATCTTTAGAGATACAGGTAAAGCAATGTGATTGTCACAGTTTCATGTTTCCCTTCTGCATCAGAAAAAATCATTCTCATCATAAAAGGAAGCTGTGAATGCACTTCATGAACTAGCGCTACTAATATTTAATCATGTATATTGCTTCAGTCATTTAGTTTTCTATTTATTCATAAGCTGCTTTGAAATATCTAGAACTGAAAGTCTAAAAATAAATCATACAAAGGAATATATGCTATAACCTGGCCAGCTTGAATAGAAAAGGGAAACCTTATCCTTACAGACCAGTTATTTCCCCCATCAGCAGGACTTCTGTTGTGTCAGTGAAGTGAGGCTGGAATTTATTGACTAATGTTGGCATGCACCTGGCTACTGATTTATGACAAGCTGACTTGCCTAGAATGCCTTATGATACTGGGGATAGAGTTTTTGCTGGAAGAGAGCAGGAAGATAGTTGCCAGTTTTACTCTGTTCATTTTCAGTAGCAAAAACCTCCCACATAACGGCAAAAAATACAGTTATAACTGATACCGTAACAGTATATCTTTGCTGGTTTTTCCACATTAGTTTCCCCACATTTTTCTCTGCATTTCCATGCCTTTAGCTTGCCTTGTACAAAAATATATGTCAGTTTGTTCTTTAAAAAGAAACAAGAAAATAAAACCAAGTCGTTTTTTTAATAAAAAAAATGCTTAGTAGACATCTTAGGGTATATTCACAAACAGGAAAAATAACTCAGATCATAAAAGTGGCAAAAGGGGTTTGTGAGAATTGATCATTTTTAAATGTGAGACATTGTTTACTTGCTGTCAAAAAATTAGACCACTTAGCTTATTAAAATTGGTCATATATTATATAAAAGGAAAAACAATTTTTTTAACTGATCAACTGTTACATGCATAGAATTGTCACGTAAGAGCTTCATAATTTATAAAGATGGTATTGAAATGGTTGAAATTGATAACATTTATGCAAATTGAAGACACAGGTTATTGCTCTTCTGCCACTAAAACCTGAGTATTGATTGACATGTTGATAATAGTAATATAAGAGACTTTGAGATTTTAAATTATTTTACTAAGATTTTATAGAGTTTGAATATGATTTCTAGCTCTATATGTCATAATATTAAGCAGAGAATTAGCCTTACATGAGCTAATAGCTCTTACTTACCATGGTATCTTGTTGCATGGGCTGGAGGGGCTGGGGGTGGGGGGCACCGTTCTACGGTGGTTCTCCTCCTACCTCTCTGACCGGTAGCAATTTGTGCTGGCAGGAGGGCAGAGGTCGACGTCAAGATGCCTCTCATGTGGGGTACCACAGGGGTCGGTCCTCTCGCCTCTCCTGTTTAACATCTACATGAAGCCGCTGGGCGAGATCATTCTTGGTTTCGGGGTAGAGTTCCACCAGTACGCTGATGATACTCAGCTGTACATGATGCCGTTGAAGTGATGTCCCGGTGTCTGGAGGCCGTGCGAGTCTGGATGGGAAGAAACAGGCTCCGACTCAACCCATCCAAGACCGAGTGGCTGTGGCTTCCGGCGTCATGATATAGCCAGTTGGTATCATCTCTGGCTATTGGGGGCGAGTCATTGGCCTCTGCAGAGAGGGCTCGCAACTTGGGTGTCCTCCTGGATTCTCTACTGTCTCTAGAAGATCACATGACAATCGTGGCCAGGGGGGCTTTTTATCAGGTCCGCCTGATAACGCCAGTTGCGTCCCTTTCTGGATCGTGACGCTTTACGCACGGTCACTCAAGCCCTCTTCATCTCCCGCCTGGACTATTGTAATGCTCTCTACATGGGGCTTCCCTTGAGGTGCACCCGGAGGCTCCAGTTAGTTCAGAATGCGACCGTGTGGGGGATTCTGGGAGCGTCTAGATGCTCCCACGTGACACCTCTCCTGCGCGAGCTGCACTGGCTGCCTGTGGCTTTCCGGGTGCGCTTCAAGGTATTAGTAACCACCTTTAAAGCACTCCATGGCAAGGGACCTGGCTATCTGCAAGACCGCCTCCTGCTATCAAATGCCTCCCACCGTCCAGTTCGCTCCCACAGAGAGGGCCTCCTCAGGGTGCTGTCGGCCAGGCAATGTCGACTGGCGGCCCCCAGGGGGAGAGCCTTCTCTGTGACAGCCCCCGCCCTCTGGAATGACCTACCCCCTGACCTTTGTACGATCACAGACCTGCGCCTTTTCCATCGGGCTTTGAAGACCCATCTGTTTCAAGCGGCCGGCCTGGCATAGTTTCTAAACTGGCATACTTTTAAACGCTTTAGTTTTATATGGTTTTAGTAGGGATTTTAACAGGTTTTAGACAGGCTATTCATTATTTAATGTATTTTTAATATGTTTTTAATTGCTTTCTATGTTTTTATTCGTGATTTTACTGCTGCCTGTACACCGCCCTGAGTCCCGGAAGGGAGAAGGGCGGTATAGAAATTTAAATATTAAATTAAATTAAATTAAATTACTTCATCTAACTTTTTGTATATTTCCATTGTCATTTCTTTCATTTTTAGTTCCATATTATGTTTTAACAGAATTGCGACTTGAATTAAGTTTGGTAACAAGGATATACGTTTACCTGGAGTTAATTTAAAATTCCACTTAGCTTTATTTAACTGCAAACTGTAGTTAGAATCCACAACATAGTGCTGAAATTCTCTCACAGCAGAAACATATGAATCCAGTGCCTATTTTTCTCCAGAGGATAAGTGTTTATGAAAAATAGGGTGAACTGAATATAAATGAGTTTAGAACATTTTTCAGATTGGTTATTACTAAGAGATGTGTAGTCAACAGAATTCACAACCAATATGATATCTTTTTTAATCATTCTGGGATTGATGTTCACAGGGATTTGGCATCTAGAATCTGCCAATTTGGGAAAGGGTGACTTAGAGCAAATAAAGCAAGCGGAGGTTTGAAACAAATGTAAAGTGTCGTCCTGGAATACCAGTAGAAATGCTAATAACATTGAGATCTTGATGTGGTTGTCTTGCTGATCAACTCATAGATGTGTGTTTCTGATTTGAATGTGATGGTGTTTGACATGCTAATCATTTTTATAACTTCCCTTTTTTCTGTAATCCTCCCAGAATCACTTTTTGTGAGATGGGTGGCCATATAACTTTGATAAATAAATAAATAAATTAGGAACTAGATTTTATATCTAACTCCAGATATAGCAAGATGGCATGAAGGACGGACTTTGTGAAAAGAACTATCAAAAAAGAAAAATGAAGGAAGTAACATTTTATAGGAGGCAGATGTATTTCATTTTTCTTTCTCTTTTTGAGGAGTTTTGAAAGCTGGACTGTTGAGATTCCCACAAGTTCAAACTCTGCCTTCTTGCAGGGCACTATGCAGGGATGGGAAAAAATGTTGGCTGTACTTGACAATCCCTGTGCAATCCAGGCTATTTGTTGTTCAGCTGTGAGGGAATGATAAGCAATTCATACATAGTAAAGGGGAGAGGAACAAGGATTGATGCCAAAAATGTGATGTTTTCAAAGCCAGAAAAGATATTTGATATGAAATAGCTATGGACATGGTGGTTGGGCTTCTGTCCCAATGTATTCAGTAGTGTGAGGCTCTACTAAGGGAAGACAAAAGATTAAAAAAAAATCTAATTAATGATTATTTATATGAAATTCATAGTGGTTATTGTTAAAAAACACTGTTGACCAACAATTTTAGTTGCAGTACAGTAGAATTCTGTTTTAAATTCCTAGTCATTATATTTTGCAACTAATTTTATCCTTTGTCAGATGTACAATCTGAACAGATGGGGATCTTTCCCCCAAATCCTGTAATCATATTTTTCAGAGATGATAATAATGCACTAAACATACAGGGGAAAGGGTCAGCTCTGTTCGACAAGGCTGTTGCAAATTTGTATTAAGGCAACATGCCAGTTGCAAAGGAATTTAGCCTTCTTTCATTCACAGTACAGCTGGACCTTCTTATCTACAATTCTGTGTATCTACAGTTGATAAATGAAATGGATAAATCTTGTTTCTCCATGGCCAGTTTCAACTGCTGACAGGTGGATAGAGGTCCAGTCCAAAGCTCCTCTATGTTCTCGCCTCTGCAGTTTTAACATCTACATGGAATTGCTAGCCAAGGTCATCCGTCAACATGGCATCAGTTATCATCAGAATGTTGACGACATGCAGTGTATATTTTGACCTGGTCAACCAAGTGATGCCATTAAAGTCTTGTTCCAATGATTGGAAGGGTTTCAGGTCCGGATGCATAGGATCAGGCTTAAAGTGGCAAGACTTACTAGATATGGGTACTGATTTTTCCACTGCTGGTGATTCTCCATATTTGGCTCTGAATGGACTAGTTCCCTTAACAAAACTGGTGCACAACGGGAATCCTCCTTTATCCAATACTCCTGCTGAAAAAGCAGGTGACATCTATGATCAGAGCATCCTTTATACAGCTGCACATGTTTCACCAATTGCACTCTTTCCAGGACTGGAAGTCCCTTCTCAAGGTCACTCAATGTGTTTTGATTATTCAGTGCACTTCATATGGTACTACTTTTGAAACCCACTCAGAAGCTAAAGCTGGGTCAGCATATAACAAAAGGAGCAGTTATGAATATGTCTATGTGACAACTCTGTTATTTGAACCGAAATGACTGTTAGTGAGTTTTCATATGCAACGTGAAGGTGCTGGTTATCACTTACAAAGCCCTTCATGATATTTATTTTTTCGCATTTGTATACCGCCCTATTTCCCTAGAGGGACTCAGGGCGGTGCACAGAAAGAATAAAAAAGTAGTACACACAATGACAATATAAAAGTTAAAAATAGATTAAATATAGTGGGTCTGCGCTAAAAATTACACTTAAAAGCAATTAAAATTATTAAAATCAGGACTATATCAATTAAAAAACTATGCCAGGCCAGCCACATGGAATAAATGTGTTTTTAGAGTCCGGCGGAAGAGGAGTAGGTCCGTGATGGTGCAAAGGTCGGGGGGCAGGTCGTTCCAGAGGGCAGGACCTGCCACAGAGAAGGCTCTCCCCTGGGAGTCATCAGCTGGCATTGTCCAGTCGACGGCACTCTGAGGAGGCCCTCTCTGTGGGAGCGGACAGGTCGAAGGGAGGTATGTGGTAGGAGACGGTCCCGCAAGTAACCAGGTCCTGTTCCATGGAGCGCTTTGAAGATGGTTACTAGCACCTTGAAGCGCACCCGGAAGGCCACAGGCAGTCAGTGCAGCTCGCGCAGGAGAGGTGTTACATGGGAGTATCTAGAAACTCCCATAATCCCCCGCGTGGCCGCATTCTGTACTAGCTGGAGCCTCCGGGTGCATCTCAAGGGGAGCCCCATGTAGAGAGCGTTACATGTCAGAGGTGGCACACAGAGCCCTCTCTGTGGGCATGTGCACCCTCGCCAGCTGCTCTTCTGGTTTCTGATGTGCACATGCGCACTGGCCAGCTGGTCTTCATGGGTGCTGGAGCGCTGGAAAACAGCCCGAAAAATGCACAAAAAACAGGCTGGTTTTCATGCTATTTTCTGGGCCATTGTTTTTCGGGCCACACATGGCCTGAAAATGGCCCCAAAAGCAGCCAAACCCAACCAAAAAACAGGTATGCGTGTGTTGGCCAGCTAGTCTTCAGATTTTTGGCACGCATGCACATGCATGCATGCACATTCCAGATTGGGGACTTGGTGCTGAAAAGGTTTGCCATCACTGATATAGGAGACATTCTGGCTCTTGTAATGACTGTCCAATCTATTCTATCCAATTGGCACACACTGAATCTCATATATTAAACAATGTCATTTGATAGGACATGGGAACTATACCTTCTCTGTTATGGTGCCTGGAATAACATCCTACCGGAGCACTGGATTGTCCTTAACCTCAAGTCTTTAAACAATGTCTGAAAACCTGCTTTTTTTTGTCCTGAAGCTCTGGGATAGGCCATCTGAGATGCAGTGTCTGTTTCAATTTCAACCATTTTCTGTAAATTTCTATAAAAGAATTTAGAGCTATTCAAGAACTCCTAAAGATGGACATGGACAAGCAGTTATAACATCTGGAGATTGAAGTAATGGTGAGGGAAAAACATAACCTTTTCTTGAGGTTCTTTAGGATAAGGTGTGATAAATAAAAGGCTGGAAAAGCTTATAAGATTCAGGTAGTCTAGATTACTAAAAGGTATCAGTTTCCAAAAGTTTCCATCTGTGCTATTTTATTGTTGTAAGGGGTAACAGAATCTTAAACATTAGCATATGTTTTGAAACATTATCACTAGTTTTAATAAGTACAGTTCCCATTATTGAGTTGGGCAAACTTTTATATGCAAACAAATAAAATTAGATACTCACTCCAGAATTTATGGTGAGCAACTTTGTATATCCATAGTTGTTTTGTGCATGGCTCTGATCCATTGTTCTGACTTAGGTTTCCTGATACAGTAAAAAGCACACACTTAGTCCCAAAAACCCTCTTTTTATTTCAAAGGCTGTGAATTATGTTCATTCACAGCACGTAATGAGTCCCAAATAGTTGTAAAGAGTCCTACAGTAGACTGCCAAAGTCTTTCGGGATAAGGCTGATAAGCACCCACCTTTATCTTTCTTGAAACACTGCCAAAGACTTAATTGGCAGTTAGTTTGGCAAGGCCACACGGAACAAAGAGTCAAAATGGAGCTTCAGAAGGTAAACTGACCACATGAAGCAAGTTTCTTCCTGCAAAGGCTCATATGCCTTTGCTCCTCCTTTATGTCCTATGGGAGGGGCCAATCGCCTCCAAGCCTTATTCTCAAGTTGTCCCTTCTGTCTTAGCTGTTCTTGCCTTCTGGCAGCTCTGCACATGCGTGCACTGGGAACAGGGGGAGCCTGTTCTTCTGCCTTGCTGAAAATGTTGCTTTGCAGAAGGACTTCAGAAAAACAAACAGCCTGCAACTCAGCCAGGGATTGAAGTACTGGATTATTGGATGCATCAAAATCACTGAGGTGCCAATTTCAGATTTGCCCAGTACCTTTAGGCTTCCCCATCAGGTGAACTATTTGATTAGACTAACTCATAATTACTTGGCAATAGCAAATTCAAAGAGTGATCCTCTTTGAGGATCTTTGATTACTTTCTCTGTTCTTTTTCTCAGAATGTTTTTATAGCTATAACGTAATCAAATAAAACATTAGATTTTGGTGGCCAAAAGAAAACGTTAGTAGACACAAAAGATGTTAGTCAGCGGAGAAACTCTGAAAGGCATCATGGCGCAGTTGCTGAGTTCTGTTCGTTTTTCTTTCAAGAAGTAGAACCTAAGAAGGGATATTGTCCTCCTCCTTATTGATGGTAAAGTTCATTGTTGAGCAAAGGCTAAACCTCAATAGTCCCCATTCCTGCAATAAAATTGTTCAAAGGAGAATCATAAGTGGCTTTTTCATTTATGTTGGTACACTGGAACTCTGAATATTTTCACTATCAATCACTAATTAACAAGGAAAACACAGTGCTAAATAAATTGAATTATTGATTTATTCATACAACATAAGTAAAGATAACTTTTCCATTTCCTCCCTAGTCTATGCAAGAAAAGATTTTGGAAGGAAATCTGACAATTCAGAAACAAAAAAATGAACTTGAAAACAAGGATAAAAGTGTACAGCAGTTAAAGGAGGTACTTCTTGAAGTAAGTTTCTCAGATTATCCTCTGAATCAAATGTACCTATCTGTCTTCTTTTTCATATATTGTGAGTAAATTGTGAAGTAATTTCCCAAGTTGCAATTAAGCATGAGAGCTTTTTTGAAAACGTAAGTTCTGGACAGGAACCAGATACACTGATAAACATCTTACTGTAATTGGGAAGGTCACGGATGGACCAATAGCTAGTGGTGACAGATTGATTTGCTATTTGAAACAAACAAAACATGCTTAATATTGAACAATGTGGGTATTTGCTCTATCAAAATATGCTTAATATTTAATGTCCACCATTCTGGCCTTCCATTTCCCCACTGTTTTCTTATTAGATGCCAAGCATCTGATTCATGCCCCTGAATGCAGATTTTTTTTCAAAATAAAATATAAGCAAATTCATTTTCATAATGAATTTCAATTAGATTTTTTTTCTAAAATAATCCAAGTGAATGAAATAATTTTTGTGCTTTTATTTTCATCTTGTTTTAATGAAGAACCAAAGATTTATGGAAGAAAATGCAAGTTTAAGAGAAAAGATTCATCAGATGGAGCAGTCCAGACAACCAGTAGCCGAAAAATTACCTGTGGCAGATCAGTTGTTCATAGAGATGTCTCACTGTCTGTTTGACTTGAAAGCACTTTGCAGTATTCTTACTCACAGAGCTCAGGGCAAAGAACCTAACCTGTCCTTGCTGCTTGGAATTCAATGTAAGTAATGCGGATAGAGATGCCTGCTGTTCCTTTTGGCACTGAATAGACCTGGGAAAGGTCAATCTAGAAATGTTAATAAGAGATGAATAGGAGGCTCCAGATTGATGTACATTTCTCACTTAGGTAAAATACTAATAAATACAAGTCACCTAGAATCGGAAAAAAACAGATATACAGTATATATGAAAGGCTTATTTTCTACAATTGTAATTCAAAAACATTCAGTTATGTTTAAGAATTAAAATTTAATCTTCTTATAATATTAGGCTCTCTGCAGCTTTTCCACAGCATAGTTTGTATGATCTTTGTGGTCTCCAAGCAGCCATGCAATAAGTTCCATTTGTATCTGGTTTTTTTTTTTTAAATAACATATTTCAGCATGAAGTCATGCTGAAAATTGGTTCTTTGATACAGACAGCCTGTAGTGCCACTGCTAGATTTTTTACCTCAGAGTATCATGTTCTCATTTTAATTCCCTTAAAAAAGCCTAAGGAGCAAGAACTTCTAGTAATTTCAGTTGAGTAAGTAGAGCGCTCCAATTTCCCCCCAAATAAACTTTATTAGGTCCTCATTTCTTTTTGCTGAACAGATCTCATCTGTTCTGGTGACTGCCTGAATGGGGTATTATTGTCAATTTTTCTCAAGTTAACTTCTAATTCTGGCAGAAAATAAAAACAAATAAATTCTCTACCAGAGAATACTGTTTGATCAAAATTGCTTCCCTAAGAACTCCTTCTTCTATCCACATTCGATTTTTAGTAGGCAGAAAATATAAAGCCAAGAAGCTGACTTTCTTCTCTATAATATCTCTAATTTTAAAGTAATCATAACAATATAAGAAAGCGAAGTATTCACATATTCTTTCTGTAACACAGCAGTATTAAGTCATTAGGTCATGTATAATTGTATTTTTTGAACTGGTGACTTGTTTAACTTCTAGCCCTGGTTCTTCTTTGACAGCAATGAACTGTTCCTCTGAAGATGAGAAGCACCATAGCACAGAAAGTCTGTCTCAGAAGCTCTCAGAGGTTTGTCAGTTACGGAAAGATATTGATGAACTGAGGACTATAATTTCAGACTGCTATGCTCAGGACATGGGAGAAAATTGCATTACACAGTGATGACATCTTGGCCTCACACTTACAACTAAGTTATTAAATGCTGCTCTGGTTTTAGTTCCTCATGTTTCTGTTACAAACAATACTGGAAAGCAAATGCTGTGCCAGGTGGAAAGGTTTCATGCGAAGTTCATGCAGATAAATGCGGTCTACTTTCGAAGAGATTTTGTGCTGCAAGAAAAAAAATCTAATTTCTTTAAAACTACTGAATGTAGGTCAAAGCTGTGAATAATGTTGTTCTTTTGAAAATGTTTTTTATTTCTTTTGTTATGCTGATTTTAAAAAAAGACAGTGTTTTCTGGAGTAAAAATGGAGTTGCCAGAAGAGGGCACTATAACAGTGGCTCAACAAGCTTTAGGGTAGACCAGGGGTCCCCAAACTTGACAACTTTAAGACTTATGGACTTCAACTCCCAGAATTCTCCAGCCAGCTATGCTAGCTGGAGAATTCTGGGAATTGAAGTCCACAAGTCTTAAAGTTGCCAAATTTGAAGACCTCTGGGGTAAGCCGATCAGGCCCCAGAATCTTCATGACAAAAGCAGTTGGACATGCTTGGTTATTTGAAGGTCAGTTATTAGAACTGTGGATGAAGATACAGAGTCACAACAAAGATTTTTTTGAATCCAGGGAGTATGGATGATTTGGGCCACACACACAAATTATAGATAAAAATTATATGATCTTTAAAGGTTTCATTTCCAGTTTGATTATTGTTTTATTCTGCAGTTCTTGTGTAAGGCAAAGGGGGAAAAAGATTTTAAAAACATTCACATTTCAGAGAAGGAAGGGATTCAGACTTAAAATTTAGTCACCAACTATTAAGCTCTTTTGCATTAATTAAGCTGGGCAAAAATGGTTTTGATAAAAGATTTTTTTTAAAAAAATCAAAAAACATTTAAGTGTAATATCTTCATAACAATATATTTTTACTCTTTGTTTGAAATTTGGGCAAAGTAGTGTCCTCTGAATGTGAATGTTTGAATTCCAGCACACAGAAAAATAGAAAGCCTTAAAGAAGCCTGATTTTTTTCTGGCAACCTGAAACAGCAGACCTTGATGAATAATTCATAGAGTTGCTCCAAAATTATATCACAACTGGCATAAAAACTTTATGTGAAAACAGAGTTCTTGGCTATTCAGGCAAATATGCTTAAGTTCCTCTTATTGCCAGAAGAGGACTTTGATGAAAGCAATGCCAACCTTCATAGATGCAGTGTTAAAATGCCTGAATTAAAGGTGTGCCACTTTGTAATACAGGTTTATATATTTTGCCGTGTTAAAATTTATATGCCGCTTGTCAAGGCAAGCCTGATACCATGTTATTATGACAATCTATTCTACAAACTACAAAAAACACCTCCTTTGAAAAAAAAGGAAGCTAACTAAACACAATGCATGATGCTCATAGATGCCATGAGGCTCATAACTTCAGTCTTGCCAAAATTTGATGCTTAAAGAGCAAGAAATGGGTTACTATTCTCAGTTTCTTACATTAATGTTTTTCCTTAAACAATTTTTAAACCACGATTTTAGATTAATATTTTCACATTTTGTGTGATTCAAATTTACATTTTTTTTGTATATGATGCAGTTTAAAAATTTGGCCTTTTTAAAGTTATATTTATTTTAATAGGAGCTTATTCTTACTCTGATGACTATACTATCTGTGGAAATTTATGTTTATTGAACTTAACTGACGCTCAGTCATTTTAAATTCACATCTGTAAATATTACATAGAAGCAGCTGGTAAAGGATAAAGATCCTTAATCCTGCTGATTGAGACCTGAATTTAAAATATTAAGATCACAATCCCAAGAGTACCACTAGAAATAAAATTGAGCAGTACTTATAATTGTAACTTTAAATTCATATCTATGCAGATGAAGGGGTGAATGATCAGAACCTGATTCGCTTTCTCACCAATGAACAATGAGTGCAAGCCTGACTTTCTTACTACACTGTGCTATTAAGAAGCAAAAATGTCATTTTGTGATTCTAAATGCTCTCATTTTATATTATACTTGACTCTGTATCTTGCAAACAATTTGGAACAGCAGCATTATATTATTATTAAGAAAGAAACATGGGCAGCAAATAACGGATTTTAATTAACTAGTTAGCTGGATTGTTTAGCTTCTTTCCTTTAACAACCATCCTATTTGTCTACTTTATAACATCATGAGGTCATACCACTACTTTTACTTTGAATAGACAATCATATAGCACTCAAGGAAGAACTAATTTTTGAGAGATTATCCCAGATACCTGATATTTTTGATCCTTGCCCAGATATTTGTTTAACTAATGTAGTTTAACAGTTTCAAACATATTCATACTCTATGCATGTTTATGAACCTTTTTTTAAAAAAAGTTTGACATCATTTTACAATTTGTATTTTTAAAAAGTTGATATTTTTGCTCTTGAAATAAGAATTGTGTCGCAAGAAATACCTCCAAATATGCTGTAGAGCAGTGTTTTTCAAACCTGGCAACTTCAACCTGGACTTTAATTTCTAGAATTGTCCAGCCAGCATGCTGTCCACCTATCTTAAAATTGCCAAGTTTAAAAAACACTTGTAATTAAGACTTCGGTAAAAAATAAATGGGTAATTTGTTTAACAATAATATAATTATTTCAGTTTAACGTGCATATATGTATTCTTGTAAATACATAGATAAAGCTTCACTAATTTATTAAAAATAAGGTCACTGCTTTACAGCACTTTGGGGGACTTGCTTTAGTGTTCACCCCATTGTTCCACTCATATCCAGTGAAAATACGAAGGTGTAGCATGCATATCAGCTGCATTTCTGTTGTCAACAACCCTCAGTGACAGCAATTCATTGGTTGAATAGAGGAGACTCTTAATGGATATGCGTTGATAAGGATCTTCAGTGTTTTAGAGAAGGCCTGAGTCTGTACATCTAGGATGGCCGCCTTTACACTACCAGCAAACACTGAGTGTTGGGAATTAGGGCTATTAGTACGACCCTCTTCTTACACATTCATTGGAACAACTAAAATGAGGTTGTGATTTCTGACATTTTGGCCAATCAAACTGGCCAGTAAAAAAAAGAATATGCTGTGACTCACAAACCTATTCAAGCATTTGATAGAGACTGCTGAGTGAAAAGCATCATTTGTTCCTGCTTTAAACAAGAAAGAACCTAGATTTACCCTCAAATGCTAAAAAGCAGAGAGAAGGCATCTGCAACTGCTTGTATGTAGGTTATGTAGTATATAGAAAGAGATTCGTTTCTCCAATAAAGGCTCTATATGTCCTGGTAATTAGTATAATGTGTCTTAGTGAAATGAAAACAGTCAAAGATGGTAACCAAAGATAGAAGGACAAAATTAAATGAGCCATAAATGTACAGTATTATTTTATTAGTAATAACTTAGCAGTTTTGGAATCTGAAGAACGTACCTGTTTACAATGGCTATTTAGTAGCTTGAGTTCTGCATAAGAGATGCATGAGTTTTTTCATTGAATATGTGTGGCCTCATTCAACACATGTTATAAAAATGGTTAACTAACAATAGCTTTTTTAGAAAAAAAATGGTTCACAATGGTATTACTAAGTTGATTTAGTCATGACAACCTTTTCCCACAGATACAGGAGATCATTCAAAGAGCTGAAAAAGTATTACTAATAAATAAAATGTAGATAGGTTTGTCAGCAAAGATTAGGGCAAAAATTACATATTTCATATGTCAAGATTGCATTTTTACAGATGTATAGATGGCATTCTATAGTAACTACTATAATTTAAGAATGTATCCTAAAAAGGAATTTAGAAAGTTACTTTCAAACATGTCTAATGCAGTTATTTATATGCCATTTGTATGTACAGTATTCAAATTTAGTACTGTAGTATAAACTTAATTTGACTTGATTTTTTGTAAAGCAGGGTCAGTGATCCTATTTGGAAAATTGACTTAGCTCTGACAGTAATGCCCAAATCAGTAATACTTCATCATTATATAAGGGTAGAGTTAGGTGTTAAATATTTAAGTTTTTGGAATGTAAGTTATGAGCACAGTAGATCATTTTTAGGTTTGCCATAATCAGTCACCCTGGATATACATATTTTTTTAAAAAAGTAATATAAATAAACCAAAATTATTTTTTAACTTTTTTATTGCTCTACAGATTAGTTTTTTAGTTATTTATTCCCATCCCACTCCCTTTTGGAAAAAAATATATTTCTTGTTAGATTCCAGAATGAAAAAAGAAGAAGACAAGATAAATGCAAGATGAGGTGTGCATCAGTTTTACTATGCCTACAACTTAAACTGGGGCTAAATTCATCTAACCCCCAAATTTAATTATTCAACAATGCTTCTGTAAATCTGTGTATATATAAAAATAATTCTAAACATAAAAGAGATTTGACATCATATTCTAGATTTGGATTTCAAACAAAACTGAAGGCAAAGTTACTATTCTGTAAAAAGACAATGGATATTAAAAAAAAAAGATAGATGAATAAACCAATAAACCAATAGTCATTGGAGTATTATTTCCATCTCTTTGTAACTCTGTGCCTCTTATTTTTGTTCATGGCTTAAAAGTAACATTTTAATAGCCATGAAAGTATCAAAATTTGCACTTTGTTTCCTTTGATTTTTGAGACTTTTTAGCTTGTAAAAGTGGGAGAAACTTTTCATAAATAGAAATATTTTTTACCTTTCAAGCTTAATCTGGTGTGTTTTTACCTGCTATTCTGTATGTGATGGAGAATATGCAGGAAATTCAGTCAGAGTGTCCTTTTGTATATATTAGGTATATTAGGTTGTTAAGGCAGTGGCAAGGCAAGGGAAAAGAGGGCTCTCCTTCAAAGCACAGCAGACTTAAACTGGATCAGTTTTCTAATGCTGGTAGTTCTTCAATGTTGGGTTCAGTTTTTGAGCCGCTCAGAATACCTCATGTGTACATAGAAGTTGTCATGACTTAAATCGAAATGCATTCAGTGTTGTTGCTCTTTTTAATTTTTTTATTTTTAAAGAGCCACTGGTTGGCTCATCTCTAGGCCTGTCATTCTTGCCTACCCTCTTTTTGTAACTTTTTTTAAAGTAGCATTTACAGCTAGATTTTTGAATGCCAAAGTTCTATTTATTAAATGATAAAAATTTTCATTGTTGATTATACTAGTATTTTTCCACTCAATCTGTTTGTTTGATGTTTGAATTTGTATCTGCAGAAGAAAAATAAATTTTGTTACAAAAGCTGGACATTTTCTTTGTTGGTCTCTAATTTTAAATAATATGATATCACTGGGGTAAATGTTGCATATCATCTCTGCTGACAGCACAAAAGAATATTGTCAATGAATGGACATGAAATCTAAAATGAAATACAGTCAGGTGGCATACAAATGCAATTATTTTTATTTGTTCACAGTAATATGAACTTGCAATTGTCAGTTCTTTAGCCTGTCTTGGCCTTCATATTCACTGAGTTTTCCCCAGGTACCTAGGATGTCGTAATGTATCAGCATAGTATAGGTGTAGGTCTAAGCAGTATGTCCTTTTGCCATTATTATTTACTGTATTCATAAAACATGAAACTCAGGCAACTGAACATTTAAAAATGCATTGCAAATACTATTGACTGGTGCTAATGGTTGATGCAGTTTGCTGCCAGCATCCTAGGTCTCAACCAAGTATCTTCGTAGAATGTAAGATGTTCCAAGTAGCGCCGTTTTTTGCAGTTCCGCTGGTGTTATTGCAGGAAGCTGCAGTTTGCTGATATATTTAGTAAAAAAATATATTATTATTTACTTTATTCATAAAACATGAAACTCAGCCAACTGAACATTAAATAATAATAATAATAATAATAATAATAATAATAATAATAATAATAATTATTATTATTATTATTATTATTATTATTATTATTATTATTATTATTAAATAGAGCTCCTTGCTAGAAGTTATCCAGCAAGAAATACTGGGTCCTCTGTGAATTGGACCATGGATCAAAATAGATTCATGTTGCAGTTGCCTTGTTAGAGAATACTTGATATAACTAGCTAAGAAAGACATAAATTCCCTTGCACTTGCTCAACTTTCGAACATACAATGGAGACAGTACTGGGGTCATAGTTGTCTACAATCTTTGATGGAATCACTATGGGGTTGTTGCATCCTATTCTAGTACTCCTTGATCCCTCAGCAGCTTTTCATACTGTTCACCACAGTATCTTCATGGGGGTGAATGACAATTCGCCATGGCCAACTTGCTATGGCCAGCTCACCATGGCCAACTCGCCACAGGATAACTCACTGCAGGACAAGAATTACACTAATATAAAAGAAATGGTGGAATAGAATCATTAAAGAAAGGATTCACAAAAAGGGGCAGAAAGAAATGTGAATGGCAAAAATTAAAATAATTTTTATTTTAAATAATAGACTTGTTAAATTGTCCCACAATGAGTTGACCTGCAGTGAGTTGGCCATGGTGGGTTGTCCTGCGCCAAGTTGCCCATGGTGAGTTGGCTGCAACGAGTTGGTGGTGGCAAGTTTGCCACAGTGATTTTGTCACAGCGAGTTGGCTATGGCAAGTTGTCCCATTCCCTCTTCATTGACTGTCTTCCGGGGTTAGAGGTGGGGGATGTTGTAGTCATTTGTCCCTTTCCTCAATGGTAGTAACCAGTTGGTGTTGAGCTGGAGGCTGTTTGGGTCTGGATGAGGAGGAACAGGTTTTGGCTCAATCTTCATTGGCTATGGCTTTTACCCCCCCCCCCCCCAGGTTAGAGGCATTTTCAATGTTTTGAATGCGATTGCACTTCCCCTTTAAATTGGCACCTGTGAGCCCTCCTGGACTCTGACAACCTTGATTGCAGGTTCATCAACCACACCAATTGCACTCTTCCTCAACCAGGAGGCCCTTCAGATGGTTAATTGTGCCACAGTCACCTTGTGACTAGACTATTCAGTGAACTGCATTTGGTACTGTCCTTGAAGACCACCAGAAAGCTGCAACTGGTCCAAAATGCAACAGCACTGGCAGTAACAGGCACAATGTTGTTACACTCATATGTCATTACACTGCTCATTTCAAATACACTCTTGACAGTTCACTGCATTTAAAATTACATTTAAAACAAAAACAAGGATAGTGTAAAAAGCCCTACAACAACAGCTTTATACATAGCTCAGTTTCACTGTTTCTAGAGGCCAAGAAAGATACTTCTGAAGAATAAATGCAAAGTAGTATGCATCTCTATTTCAATACTGATTTACTTTAGTAACTTTAGCTACTTTGCACCAGTTTGTTAGAGTGCATCTCATGGAGCTGAATTTCTAGTATGTATGAAAAATAAAATAATCAAAGGTATTATTGGCAAATAGAACAAGAATCTCCACAATGAAAGAATAAAAGAAAAAAACTGAGAAATTAAATCTATTATTCAGAGCTCTAAAATGTTGTGACTTTTATTTTTTATTTTTTTATTTTATTTTATTCAAATTTATACCCCGCACCTTCTCCAAAAAGGACCCAGGGCGGCGCACAGGAAATTTAAAAACATAACAAATATAACAAAATACAAAATTTAAAAACTATTAAATCCCTAACCTGTGCTAAAATCATATAAAATCCCCCAAATTAAAACTATCTAAGAGCGGTCACAACGGGAGGTTACGCTAGGCCGGCTTGATGGAAAAGGTGTGTCTTAAGACACTGGCGGAAGAGGCGGAGGTCTGAGATGGTACGTAGTTCAGGGGGTAAGTCGTTCCAAAGGGTAGGGCCCGCCACAGAGAAGGCCCTTCCCCTGGGTGTCGCCAACCGGCATTGCCCGGCTGACGGCACCCTGAGAAGGCCCTCTCTGTGGGAGCGAATCGGACGAAGGGATGTATGGGGCAGGAGACGGTCTCGCGTATAACTAGGTCCCGAGTCATGGAGCGCTTTAAAAATGGTTGTCAAAACCTTGAAGCGCACCCAAAAGGCCACAGGTAGCCAGTGCAGCTCGCGCAGGAGCGGTGTTATGTGGGAGTATCTGGAAGCTCCCATAATTACCCGCGCGGCCGCATTCTCGACTAGCTGTAGCTTTCGAGTGCACCCCAAGGGAAGCCCCATGTAGAGAGCGTTACAGTAGTCAAGTCGGGATGTCACGAGTGCTTGAGTGACTGTGCGAAGGGCAGCCCGGTCCAGTAAGAGGCGCAATTGGCGCATCAGGCGTACCTGATGGAACGCCCCCCTGGCCACGGCTGCCACATGGTCCTCCATGGACAGCCGGGAATCCAGGAGGACACCCAAATTGCGCGCCCTCTCCACGGGGGCCAGTGTTTCGCCCCCAATGGCCAGAGTTGAAGTTACCTGGCTGAACCGGGGTGCCGGAAACCACAGCCACTCAGTCTTGGATGGGTTGAGCTTGAGTTTGTTACTACCCATCCAGATCCGTACGGCCTCACAACACCGGGACAACACCTCGGCAGCATCGTTGGGGTGGTCTGGGGTGGATATGTACAGCTGACACTTCCAAACGTAGGGTATTTTTTGTACGCAATTCTTCCATCTCATTAGCCAAATTTAAACAATTTAAACCAGGGATGTCAAACTCATGTCATCACGGAGGTCATGTGAGGTATCAGGACTTTTCCACTCGCTAAACTGGGAGTGGGTGTGGCCAGCACGTGATGCATCTGGCCCGCAGGCTGGGAGATTGACAGCCCTGATTTAAACAGTTTAATAGAGTGCTGACTGTAGCCTCTGCATATTTTAGAAATATCGTAGTTGCTTCTATATTAAAATTGCTCAAAGAAATTTACAGTTTTGAATGATTAATGATAAAATCAAGAATTTTATCAAGAGAAAAATAAATTGCACGACTAGAGAAGGAAACGTATCCCCTAAAACAATGACATTGTCCATTTTTTTTAAAGCCATTGAAAAAATAAAAATCAACTGAATTTTGAAACAATAGTTTCCAAAATATTGCACCATGGTGAAAAATATACTGTCACCTTTCATGCAATTCTGAAAATTCTTGCTTTCAGGTATATATATTTTTTTCAGAATGGAAAAGTAATATGTTAGAATAGAATAAATTAAATCTCTACTTCTGTCAGTCATAACTTTTAAAAGATTGTTTTGAGTGTCAATTTTAAATATCCTTTGAGTGTCATATTGTGTGTTTTGATAGGGGAAAATATATATTTTATGTACTATGCATAATTTACTATCAGTGTTAATGGGAAATCCTCAACTTACAACAATGAAACTAGGCAGAACATTAAATACAGGTTTGCAATCTGCTTTCTAGCTTTTCAAAGATAGCAAGCAATCACTGATTAAGAATGATAAAAGCTGCTGCAGATGAGAATTTCAATCTCATCCACTATTGGCCTGGTTCTAATAAAATTGCATCTACTTGCATTTCTAAGTAAAGCTACAATAGGTTGCAGTTGTTGTTTTTTTTAAGTCATCTTGATGCAAGCAAAAAATTCAAAAGAAGGGTATTAATGAATGGCAGGCTCTTGAAGTTGTTAATTTATCAGTCCTTCCAGCTATAGAACCGATCGAGGTCTTTTTTCATATGAAAACATGATTGTCGGAATCCTTATTCAGCCTTGGCTAAAGCACTGTTGCTCAGCTTTAGGCAACAATACTCACCTGAGGGATGCTGGGATAATGTAGATTAGGGGTGTCAAACTCAGGACAACATGTCATCACATAACATATCGCATCATTTCCCCCCTTCATTAAAACGGGGATGGACATGGCCAGCATGTGATGCATCCGGCCTGCGGGCTGTGAGTTTGACACCCTGATGTAATTGAAGCATTCTGTATATCGTGCAAATACAGAATAGTACTGAAAAGGTAGCATTCAGCACTGACCAATCAAAAAGAGAAAAAATCCAATACAGTACAAGGGTCCAATTGGATTTTTACTAACCAGATTGTAATCGGCTATTTGCACTTACAAAATTACAAAATTGAATTTTCGACTAAACCTTTACTCGATTAGTTTACTAATCCAAATGTAGTAGCATTGTCAAACTTTCCAAGGCAGCTAAGTCCATTTACACCCAGACTTTTATATGAGGGCCGAAGAAAATTGTAGGAGACTAAAAAAAATCCGGTTCTGTTCAACAATTATTTCATCCAGAAGATGTCACTAAAACATACACAAATTGATAACTGCTGCAGTGAAATTTGTTTGAAGGGATTTTTAGAGAGTGGGTGCATAAAAGTGAGAATGTGAAATATGTTACAGTATTTATGTAAAAACCTATTTAGAATTAGTCCAGCAGAACTATAGTATATTATTAATTAAATTGTATGTAGGGAAAGACTGTCTGCTCTCCATATTTGGAGATAATTAAACATTTTTGACAGAAGCCATTGACACTCTGAAGCAAAATTATATTCCCACTGAAATCAATAGCCAAGAGGTAGTTTTTTAAAGGTTTAAAGACTAGCCTGAGAGGTATGGTATATCTTTGAAATAATTGTCAGAATTCAGTTATTCTTTCTCCCTGAATGGAGTGCTGTGCACACAGAAGAAAAGCTCATTTCTGCACATTCCTTCTCTTTAAATTCTTCTATGTCAATGTTTCTCAACCTTGGCAACTTCTTCAACTCCCAAAATTCCCATGTCAACTGTTAAAGTCCGTACATCTTAAAGTTGCCAAAGTTGGAGCACTGCAGTTTATACCATATTTTTCAGAGTATAAGATGCACCCTTTTCCCTCAAAAAAGAGGCTGAAAATCTGGGTGCGTCTTATACACTAAATACAGCAATTTTTGCCTCCCGAAATCCCGCCCCCTTCACCAAAATGCACGGGAGGCTATTTAAATAACAGAGACAATTGTAGGGATGAAGTTTTGAACATTTCCGATCTGATCTGTACCTCATTTAAAAAATTTACCTTTCTCTGCTTCATTCCACAAAACATGCTGCCATTTAAAATATGAGAAGGGCTAGATTTTATCGTGTTATCATGCCAGTCCTAAAAGCCTCCAGTCACAAATCTGCATGTTTTATAGAAATGTGTCTGACAGAAAAAGTATTAATTCTTCACACCTGTTCTGTGCTATTCACACCTCATTTATTTAGTATAACTTAATTTCTGAGCTATATTAACTCTTGTTACTGACTTTCTTGTTTTATTGCACTACAGGCAGAAGATTACTTTTTCTGCTTCAGTTGAGAATGCAGCTTCTCTGGTTGCATATTCATTTCATCATTAGCACTTTTTAATCAGTCATAAATGTTCTCTGAAGGTATAAAAATAATGATGACTTCATATAAAATGTTATATTTGTGTTCATATAACATATATACGGTCGATTAAAACTGATACACTTTGATCTATAAGCACTTTCCCTTCGACGGTGGCAGTGTAGTGGTCACAGAAAAATCATTCATACAGTAGTTCAATATTTATGCAGATTCTTGGTCATCCTGGTCGTGGTTGTCCCAAAGGCTCTGTCAGGCCTGCAGCCAGTTCCTTTTGGGATCTTTGGCCTGCTTCTTTCATTAGTGGGAATTGGGAGGGGGAATAGTAAGGAGTAGAATGTGACGTTGCCAAAATAAAATTCCTTTCTAGAATCCAAGGTCATCCTTCGTCTCTGCACCTGACCGGAACTGGATGGGTGGAACCTCCAGCATGGCAGTGGAAGATTGGACCATGTGGATGGACTTGTGGGTGTTGGGGCAAGATCTTGAACTTTCAACTGGGTGGGGAAAACCAGAAAGCTTTCAGATTCGGGTTTTCCCAGATGCACCAACATGGCTCTCTTAATAAATTGGAACTTGGAACAATAATAATAATAATAATAATAATAATAATAATAATAATTTTAATTTATATCCCGCTCTCTCTCCCCAAGGGGACTCGAGGCGGGGCACAGGCAATTAAAAATACAAATAAACCACAAACAAATACAAAATACAGAGTTAAAAATAGATTAAATAGATCCTGCGCTAAAACCCATAAACTAAACTAAAAATTACCCCTAAAAAACCCTAACCTAAAAAGAGACTACCCAAGGCCGGCCAGACGAAAAAAGTGCGTCTTTAATTTTAAGCGGAAGGAGCGGAGGTCCGTGGTTGTCCTGATATCGGGGGGAAGGTCATTCCAGAGGGCTGGGCCCACCACAGAGAAGGCCCTTCCCCTGGGCGTCGCCCGCTGACAAAGTCTAGTGGACGGCACCCGGAGAAGTCCCTCTCTGTGGGAGCGAATCGGCCGTGAGGATGTATGGGGCAGGATCCGATCCCGCAGGTAGCTAGGTCCCGAGCCATGGAGCGCTTTGAAGATGGTAATTAACACCTTGAAGCGCACCCAGAAGACGACAGGTAGCCAGTGCAGCTCGCGCAACAGCGGTGTTACATGGGCAAACCTAGAGGTGCCCATAATTGCTCGCGCGGCTGCATTCTGGACCAACTGAAGCCTCCGGGTACACCTCAAGGGGAGCCCCATGTAGAGAGAGTTGCAATAATCCAGTCGGGATGTCACGAGAGCATGAGTGACTGTGCGAAGGGCGTCCCGATCCAATAGGGGGCGCAACTGGCGTACCAGGCGAACCTGGTAAAACGCCCTCCTGGCCACGGCTGTCACTTGATCTTCCATGGACAGCCGGGTATCCAGGAGGACACCCAAGTTGCGCGCCCCATCCACAGGGGCAAGATGTTCGCCCCCTATGGCCAGCGTTGGAGAGAGCTGGTTGAATCGGGCAGCCGGAAACCACAGCCACTCGGTCTTGGTCGGGTTGAGCCTAAGTCCGTTACTTCCCATCCAGATCCGCACGGCTTCCAGGCACTGGCACATCACCGCTACGGCATCGTTGGGGTGGTTTGGGGTAGATATGTACAGCTGGGTGTCATCAGCGTACAGGTGGTACTCTACCCCAAAACCACGGATGATCTCGCCCAGCGGCTTCATGTATGCGTTAAACAGGAGAGGCGAGAGGACCGACCCCTGAGGCACCCAGCATGTGAGGGGTCTCGGGGTCGACCTCTGCTCTCCTGCCCGCACAAATTGCGATCGGCCAGAGAGGTAGGAGGAGAACCACCGTAAAACGGTGCCTCCCACCCCCAACCCCCCCAGCCGATGCAATAGGATACCATGGTCGATGGTATCGAAAGCCGCCGAGAGGTCTAATAGGACCAGGATGGAGGAACATCCCCCATCTCTGGCCCTCCAGAGATCATCTACCAACGCGACCAATGCCGTCTCGGTGCTATGCCCGGGCCGAAAGCCGGACTGGCGCGGATCTAGATAGTCAACTTCCTCCAGGTGACGGGGAAACCTTTGTGCCACCACACTCTCAACAACCTTCGCCAAGAAGGGAAGGTTGGAGACTGGACGGTAGTTGTTCAAAAGAGCTGGGTCCAAAGAGGGCTTCTTGAGGAGGGGCCTCACAATGGCCTCTTTTAGGGAGGCAGGCAAGGAACCCTCACTCAAGGATGCATTGACAACCTCTTGGAGCCAGCCTCGTGTCACCTCCCAGGATGCCAGTACAAGCCAGGAGGGGCACGGGTCCAATAAACATGTGGTGGCTCGCAGTCGCCCACGTAGCCTGTCCATATCTTCGGAAGTAACGGAGTCAAACTCCTCCCAAACAATACTTTGCCTTGGACTCTGATTTAATTTTGGATGTTATTTGTAACCCTAATAGGCGCTTTTTTAAAAGGTAGTTGAACTTACTTTGTTTTTCCTTGAAGATGTTTTGCGTTCTGAAGAAGCTTCTTGGATGAGAAGCGAAAGGTCTTCAAAGAAAAACAAAGTCCGGTTGCCTTTTGAAAAAGCACCTTTGGGACACTAATTGTTCCAATTAATTAATATTGACCATCAGTGGAAACAACCATGTTCATTAATTTTCACCACATGTAAGCAATTGATGAAAGATCAATATGTGAAATAGTCCTCCAGGCATCATTACTATTTCAGTAGACAGCTCTACACAACATATGCTTCTATTTCTCTTATTCCTGAAATGTGCTATCATTTTACTGATGCTGCATGCAATTCTTTGGAATGACAAAGAAGAAGCCAATGTTTTCTGATTTTTTTTTTATGGCTGAAATGTGGATTTTATCAGTCTTTAATTGTGCCTTGCCATGGCTGTACATGCTCAATTCCCACACTTCTTGTGGGACCTGATTTCCAGTCTTCTGATCACTGTTGGTTCCTTCCCTTGAACTTCTTCCAATCCAGATCCTTAAAGCCTGCTGACTGGGTGCAGGAACCATAGTCACAATATTCACGCTCTGAGCTGAACAGCTGAACAGTACAGACATGCACTGCAGTGGTGGGTTCCGAGCAGTACACCCCAGTACAGGCGTACCGGTGGCAGCCGAGAGCAGCTGCCACCATGCCGGAATGGTGCTTCCATTGGGCCCACCCACCCGCCCTCGTTCCTTATCTCTTTTTAAGCCATTTGTGCACGCACCTGCGTATGGCGCCTGCGTGACCTCCGCCGAGCAGCTGGAGCATCGCAGGTGATGGTGTACACATGCGTGTGCAGCGCGCGTGATCAAGGTGGATGCCTTGCCCCATTGCAGTGTACTGGTTGCGACGGGATCTGGAACCCACCACTGATGCAATTGGAATAATATTCCAATTATTCCCTGTGATGTGAGAGCCTAGAACTGTGCTAAAATCATAGCTCCCTTTTTTGCAGCTTCTTCTGCATTGCGGACTCACAGTCAACTTGAGATCAACCACAAGTCTAAAATAGTCCTCAGATGCACTGTTACCAAAGCAGTTTTCTGCCTTGCTATGCCTTTGTCTTTGATGAGCTAAATTAACAACTTTTTATTTATCTCTGTTCCATATTGCTTTATTATGCGATGACCAATTTATTAACCTTCTACAACCTTTCTGAATTTTATTTTCATCTTCTTAAACTGTTAGATAATTGCACGTCCTCTGCAGATTTAATAGATTTAATTTTTTTTTCCCCTCGCCACCTTTTCCAAGCCAGGCAGGTACTGTTGCACAAGGTACATCACTGATAATTAGTATCTGAACATCTTAATAGAGATTAAAAGAAGAGAGAAACACCTTCAGATTTTAGCTTCAGATGAAAGCGCAGGAATTAAACACACCTTTTGAGCAACATGGCCCATCACGGTGGCTTATATTCTCAGGGAAAAAATGGATTTCCATTTACATAAGGATAAGGCAAATAGTGACATGCTTTTATATGATATGAATTCTGTAAGGTGGCTTAAACAACAGAACCCCAGCTATGAATTCCATTTACCACCACCTGTGATCACAACAGCCTCTCTGAACCTTTTCCTAAGATGAGAAAAGTTCTATAAATATGAAACTCTGCTACTTCTACTGTCTTTGCCTTATAAGCAATGATGTCACATCTTTTCATTTGCACATGATTTTGATACGAACTTTATCTTTCAGATATCACAAAGATCAGTGGATATCTTTAGGCTGTTTCAATAAAGTTTTGTCCTAGAAGTTCTTTATTTCTTGGGTATACAGGTAGTCCTTGATGTAAAACAGTTCACTTATGACCTTTTTTCACTCTTACAATTGTTGCACGGGATCAAAATCCAAATGCTTGGCAACTGGCTCTTATCTGTGATCGTTGCAATGTCCTGAGGTCATGCGATCACCTTTCATAACCTTCTGACAAGCAAACTCAACGAGGAAGCCAGATGTACTTGACTGTGTTACTAATAACTGCAGTGATTCACTTAATAACTATGGCAAGGAAGGTCATAAAATGAGGCAAAATTCACTTAACAAATGTCTCATTTAGCCAAAGAAATTTTGGGCTCAATTGTGATCATAAATTGAGGATTACCTGTATACGTTACAGAAGAGCCACATTCATATAGAAGTTTAAGTTACCAGGCTAGAAACAGGGAAACTCTTGAATGGAAGTCCTGCCTTAGGTACAAAGTCAATTGGGTCAATCATTCTCAACCCTAGGAAGAAGGCATAAATAAAAACATTTTTGAAAATCTTGCTTAAAACAACTACTAGTCCATGCAGACTTTATATCCTTTGCGTGAATTCTAGTTGGATTAGATACGGTGTTCAGAATCTAGTCATACAGAATATTTCTCTAGTTGATCACTTTACCAACAGAATTTGATTCTGTCAAATAAGGATGAACTGAAAGCACCAGTATTCAAATTCTCACCTATATAACTTGTCAAGTTGGTATTAGAAAAATCTGAACTACCGTACTTTTTGAAGTAAAAGATGCACTCTCCCCCCCCCCAAAGTGGGTGAAAATTATGGTGTGTCTTACACACTGAATGTTGCTGAAGTCCCGCCTACTTGCCGGGCCCCACCCTTCAGCTGTTTTTGGCCTCCACGCATCTTATTTTTAACCACCGCACACCCCGTTTTAGACCCATTTCAGGCTGTGGGGATCACTACAGCACTACCGCCTGGAACCAGCCAAAAATGCAATGCACAGTGGCCGAAAACGTGACATGCAAAGGCAGCGATATGCTGTGATGATCCTGGCAGCCTGGAACAGGTCTAAAATGGAGTGTGTGGAGGCCGAAAATGCAATGCGCGGAGGCCAAAAACATGATGCGCTGAGGCAGTGATGGGCTTTGACGATCCCCACAGCCTGGAACAGCTGATTGGTGGTATTGGTTGGGCTGATCCAACCACCAATCAGCTGTTCGTTCTAAGTCAGGCTGCGATAACATGCTGAAATTGACCAGGCTGTTTGCTATTTGCTGCAAGGATGCTAGCCAGATAAATACCGATGGATGCTGGTAGGCAGAGGCAGATATTTTTTTCTTGTTTTCCTCCCCCAAAACTAATGTGCATCTTATACTCCGGAGTGTCTTATACTGCGAAAAATACAGTACTTCTTCAGCACACGCATTATGAGGGCTGTGCAACTCCTCCCAAACAGGCAATTTGCAATATGTTTATGAAGCCCCTTTCTTTCATTCAGAAAAGCAGATACATCTTTTTTTTTAAAGGGGGATCAGGAGGCTGCTTTGTCAGCTGTTCCTAGATTCCTATGCATGTGTAACCACTTTGTTTCATTGAGCAAAACTCCAAGGATGGCCGCTTCTCCCTTCACAAAATTCCTCACTAATTAACAGCTATATAGAATGAAGTTCTAATTATAGGAACTACCAATGTGCCCTGAGGTGTCTTCCTCCCTCAACCCCTCTCTGCCTTGGCAACTTTAAGATGTGTGGGTAGTGACTTCTGGGAGTTGAATTCTACACATCTTAAAGTTGCCAAAGTTGAAAAACATTGCTTGAGGGTATGAACAGTGGGAAGCAAAGCAAAAGGAACATTTCTTTTCTCAAGGCTTCTGCCCAAATAAACCTTACATCTGTCTTGAAAGGTATTACAGGAAGTCCTTGCAGACTGTCTCTCCTTGATTAGTAACTGTTTGAAATTACAATGATATAAATATATATAAAGGTAAAGGTTAAAGTTACCCTTGCACATATGTGCTAGTTGTTCCCGACTCTAGAGGGCAATGTTCCTCTCCATTTCAAAGCCAAAGAGCTAGTGCTGTCTGAAGATGTCTCCATGGTCATGTGGCTGGCATGACCAAACGCCGAAGGGGCACAGAACGCTGTTACCTTTCAACCAAAGGGAGTGCCTATTTTTCTACTTGCATTTTTTATGTGCTGTCAAACTGCTAGGTTGGCAAAAGCTGGGACAAATAACGGGAGCTCACTCCATTACGTGGTGCTGGGGATTTGAACCCCGAACTGAGTGTGTGTGTGTGCGTATATATATTATGATCACATGCTTTTTCTGCTTAGGAACCCTGGTGACAGAATTGCTGATCCTAATTGTGATTACTAAGCAAAGACTACCTGAATATGAATTCCAGTTATTGTAAAGCTATTGTAATTTGATAACTAGTTTCCAGAATGTGAATTTCTCTTTCACAATGAAGCAGGGAGATTTGTAAAACCCAGACAAACCAGCTTTTAGTTTTCAGTTCATCAATGTTGTTATATTTGAATAGCAATCAAAGATTGATTTCTCGGCATGTACTTCCATCAGCAGCTGTGGCAATATTTCTACTTTAAAATAAAAATAAATAAACTGCTACATAAGGGAATTAATTATTCTTAATCAATTGTAATAAATCAAATTTAAAATTCAGCATTGTATTGAAGAGTTTTCAGGGCAATAATTTAACAATGTCATTTAGCATGCTATTGTTATTCATTTGATCAAGGAAAGGTCTGTATAATATTTGTCTGAATATCTATTAAAAGTAGTAATGGCTAGGGGACAACCCTTAATTCTATTGACAGGTTTCTTCAGAGATAAATGTTGTGCTTTAATAGTCTCAAATTAAAAACAAAAAACCTCCCCTACATTTCATGGTATTTTCATTTCTATTGATGGGCCTATGCTAATAAGCTCAATTTTAAGAAAATTGAGCTCAATGCAGTCTTAGACAGATATGTAATCCAGAGGGAACAGAGACCATTTCTGATGCAAATCGATTTCCTTAAATAATTAAATGTTCTTTTGTTAGTTCTACGAATCCAATCATAACTTCCTGTAAAGAATTGACAGGGGGGAAAAATGTTTTCTCGGTATAAAATATGTATAAATTATTTTCCTAAGGAGAAAAATATTTTTAGAAAAGAAGACAGCTATATTATGGAATTATATAGCTAACAAAAAGGATAAATCTTTTCAGTCATGCTGAGTTTACTACAGCGTTTCCACCTTGGCTAGTTCTGACATTTTCACAATCCATTCATCCCCTGTGGGAATTTCATTCTTCTTCCTTTGTTGAGCATACAATAGTCTTGCTGTGGTTAACCATATACAAAATCAATCTACCTTGAGTCTTTTCTATTTCATTGACCATAAGCCCCAATTAAAAATGTTGCCGTTTCTTCGCAATATTTAGTAGAGTTATCATGTCTGAATTGCAATCAAAGGCCAAAACTATTTCCTCAGAGTGAATTAAGTATGGCAAGGTAAACTTTCATATTTTCATAACTCTACTACCATGTCTCCCTGAAAATAAGACAGAGTTAGAGTCAGAGTCAGAAAATAAGACAGTCTTCTTTTCTTTTTGACCCCTGAAATAAGCGTTTGGCCTTATTTTCGGGGAGGTCTTATTATTTTTGAGGTGCAGGAGGTGATGAGCATAGTCACCTCATGGTTGCTGCTGTGTTGAAATATTTTCGGGAGAGGGCTTATTTTAGTGCATGTGCTCAAAAGCCCAGTTGGGCTTATTATCTGAGGAGGTCTTATTTTGGCAATAGTTGAACTAGGTGCACATTTATATAGTGATATTCCTCCTACTAGGGGGTTCAAACTATGCATACTGCACTTACTTTGTTCTGAACAAAGTGGAGATGCTTCTGGGTATAGAAGAAAAACTTCTTTCTTCCTTGAAAGATTTTCTGTATATACTTAATTGAATATTGAACATTGGGGAAAGGGCAATTCATCAGAATTGTTGTCACCCTATTTTGCAAGATGTCTTTCCTTCTCTCTATTTTTAATTAATATGGACAAACCTCAGCAACCTCTGAGACATAAAACAGATATTGAATCCATTAGGTTACCCATGACCCATTTCAGCTCCTAACAATCTATTTAATGCCCAAAGTTACATGAGTGAATTGAAACAACTATTGACTGTGCTAGTCAAACACCTAGAAGGTGTTTTGGATCACCAATCCCTCTCTTAATAATTTCATTCACAAAAGTAGCTATTTTATGAGCCCATTCATTTGATTCTTGTTAGTGTGGAATTATTTTGTCTGTGATGGGACATACAAGACATTGGGTGAAAACTTTACCCGTTTTTTTCATGATTGCATTTCATACTTTCCCCAATACAAGACATGTGTCTTGGCTGTAGAAAATATCCCCGAAGATAATGAACTGGCCTAACCAGTAACCAGACTTTTGGTTTACTCTAGCCTCCTCTGCCTCTTTAAACTCTCCTGGCTCAAGTGGTGTGGAATCCTTGCCTCTTGGTGGCGTTACTTGTGCAACCTCTGCTTGGTGGTCCTCCATCAAGTTGCAGGATAGAATGGCTGCCAAAGTTGAACTCTAAGCGGAGTGGTTACTGAATATCAAGCTGAGCTCCCAAGCCACGCTCCAGCAGGTCAGAAGTGGGTTCCTACCAGTTTGGACTGGTTTGACTGAGTAGGTAGTAACTCATGCACAGACCTTTTTAGGTGTAAATGCACACATGCACGGAGAATTTTTTGACATAATTCTTTTGTGCGCTGAACCAGCAGTAATGCCAGTAGCAACCAACCTCTGATTTAGGTCCAATCACTTACCAGGGCTTTTAGTCCTGGCAAATGGATGTCAGTACCTGTTTCTTATTTCCAGTCTTGCCTTTTCTCTTAGCTCCTCATTCCTTGGCTGACTTTGTCTTTTCTGAGAATATGGTTGGGTCAAGGTGGACTAACCTGACTGGTTCTGGATATTGATGTGTCCTTGAAAAGACCCAATGAAGCCAAACTATCCAGCTGAGTAAGTTGAGTGCGTCCAGTCAACTGTCTGGACTGGACGCACTCAAGGTCAGTGATGGCGAACCTTTTTCACCTGGAGTGCCAAAAGCACACGCATGCACACTGTTGCACTCGCTCGCATGCCCACCCCCATAATTTAATGCCCTCGATGCCCTGTGCATGTGCATACAGCTTTCTTGGTGCTTGGGGAGGATGAAAAATGGCCTAACACCCAAACTGGAAGTTCAGGAATGGACTTCCGGTTTAGCTGTTGTGCTGTTTTTCTCCCTCCGGAGGATGAAAAACAGCCCAACGCATAAAACGGAAGTCCGTACCAGAACTTCCAGTTTGTGTGTTGGGTGGTTTTTTGCTCTACAGAAGCTTCAGGGAAGCCTCCAGAGGGCGAAAAACAGCCAAAAATCAAGGCTGAAAATCAGCTGGCCAGCATGCACATGTGCGCTGGAGCTGACAGGGCAACGCCTCACGTGCCCACAGAAATGGCTCTGCATGCCACCTGTGGCACACGTGCCATAGGTTTACCATTAGGGCACTAGGTGGGTCTGTTGCAGTCCATAATACTTCTCATGCATTTTTTGGATTTGAGTGTCAGCATAGATATTAAATTCAGTCAATTCAACAGATCTTTCAAGTTTGGATAGACACAAGGCATGCTAAAAGAGAAATGAAAAAGCTAACTTGGTTGTCCCAGTCAAAGCCGAGATGTCACCATGTCTTGGATGAAACAGTGTATCTTTGCGCCCCTATTTACAAGCTAGAATTCTTACATGCTTCCTAAGATAGGTATGACAGTGAGAATGGCAGTGTATAGGCAGTCGTCAACTTACAACAGTTCATTTACTGACTGTTGTTTATAATGGCACTGAAAAAAGTGACTTATGTTTTTTCACACTTATGACCTTTGCAGCATCCCCTTGGTCACATGATCAAAATTCAGATGCTTGGCAAGTGGTTCATATTTATGACGGTTGCAGTATCCTGGAGTCATGTGATCAGCTTTTGCAAACTTCTGACAGGCAGAGTCAATGGGGAAGCCACATTGACTTAACAACCATGTAACCAAATTAACAAATGCATTGATTCACTTAACATCGGCGGCAAGGAAAGTTGTAAAATGGGACAAACTCACTTAACAAATGTTTCACTTGACAGCATAAATTTTGGGCTCAATTGTAGTCATAACTTGAGGACTCCCTGTATTAATAGGAAGGAAGGAAGGAAGGAAGGAAGGAAGGAAGGAAGGAAGGAAGGAAGGAAGGAAGGAAGGAAGGAAGGAAGGAAGACTCAAAACTTTGAAGCTGTTAGGGATAAATTGTGTGCCAGAAAACATCTTGCCCTTGCTATCTCTGCATGGAGAACTTTCTAATGATATGTGTTAAATAAGCTGAAAAAAGATGAAAAGACCAGTGGTGGGTTTCAATTTTTTTTACTACCTATTCTGTGGGTGTGGCCTATTTTGTGGGCATGGCTTAGCAGTCATGTGACTGGGTGGGGGTAGCCAACTTGATGTCACTCACCAGGAGATGTCATGGATTGGGTAAAATGTGGTGAAGCTCACTTAACAACACTCTTGCTTAGCAACCAAAATTTTGGGCTCAAAAATCATAAGCCAAGGAATATCTCTGTCTTCCTCTGCATGGTAGCCTTGTCTTCTCCTTTCTGGCAATTTTCCTCTCTGTTAAAGCACTACAATAATCCAGACAATGTAAGGTTTCCTGCTGCAGCAGGGGGTTGGACTAGATGATCTCTGAGTAGCTTTCTAGCCCTACATTGCTGTGCTGTCTGTCTGTCTGTCTGTCTGTCTGTCTGTCTCTCTCTCTCTCTCTCTCTCTCTCTCTCTTTCTCCCCTCTGTGGGAAGCAACCAACCCCCCCCCCCGCCCAATAAAATATTACTTTTATATTACATACTGGAGGCTTTCTTCAAGCCTGGAGAGGGTGAAAATGTCCCTCCCCCCCCCGCTGTGGTGCAGGAGCCCGAGTAGGCCACACCCATCATGGCCACACCCACCCAGAAACTGGGCAGAGAATTGGTTGCTAACATTTTTCAATCCCACCCCTGCTAAGGACCCCTCACAAAAAGAATCCCTGTGGAAGTGTACACAGGCACACTAGGAAGGACACAGAAAAAGAGGCCACAGGCCGTTGTTCTCCCTAGAATTCCATGCCTGTGCTCATATGGTTAAAATCTATATTGGACTAGAACAGGGGTCCCCAACCCCCGGGCCGCGGACCGGTGCCGGTCCGTGGCTGGGTAGGAGCCGGGCCGCAGGGCTGGAGAGGAGGAGGAGGGAGGAGGGGGCAGCCCCCTGAGCAGAGCACACGGGAGAACGCAGGCGCGGCTGTTCGCGCCATCCGTCTTCCTCCACCCTCGTCGACGGAGGGACTCCTGGGCGCCACCGGAGCAACCCTCCCTACCAGCCACCGATTCCCTTCCCCCCCCCGCCTCCCCTGCTGGCATGCCGGCCACTTGTTTTCTTCCAGGGGCTGCAGAGGGGGAGGGAACTGGCGGCCGTAGGGAGGGTTGCTCCGGCGGCGCCCAGGAGTCCCTCCGTCGACGAGGGTGGAGGAAGAGCCCCCACCATCCTCCTGCATTCTCCCGTGCGCTCTGCCCAATGGGATGCCCCCTCCTCCCTCCTCCTCCTCTCCAGCCCTGCGGCCCGGCTCCTACCCAGCCACGGAGCCTGACCGAGCGAACGAGCGACCAAGCGCGGCGGGCGGGCTGAGGAAGCTGGGGGACGACGACGACAGACACACATAGAGAGACAGAGAGAGGGAGGGAGGGAGAGAAAGATAGACAGAGACACAGAATGAGTGATTGAGTGAATGCAAGACAGACAGACACACACACACACACACATAGAGTGACAGAGATGGGCGGATGAAGGAGAGAGACAGAGAGAGAGAGAAAGAAAAAGAAAGAAAGAAAAAGAAAGTGAGAGAGAGAGAAAGACAGACAGAGAGACAGAAAGGAAAGAAAGAGACAGAAAAAGATACAGAAAGAGAGAAAGAGAGAGAAAGAAAAAGAGAGAGAGAAAGAGGAAAAGAAAGAAAAAGAAAGAAAGAGAAAGAAAGAAAGAGAAAGAAAGAGAGAAAGGGAAAGAGAGAAAGAAAGAAATAGAGAGAGAGAGAAAGAGGGAAAGAGAGACAGAGACAAAGAAAGAAAAATAAAGAGAGAGAGAGAGAGAAAGAAAGAAAGAAAGAAAGAAAGAAAGAAAGAAAGAAAGAAAGAAAGAAAGAAAGAAAGAAAGAAAGAACTTATGACCACAATTGAGACCGAAAGTTTGGCTGCTAAGCAAGACCATTGTTAAGTGAATTTCACATTTTCCAAGTTGGCCACGCCCACCCAGTCACATGACTGCTGAGCCACTCAGCCGGTCCGCAGAATTTTCTTTAAAATGAAACCGGTCCCTGGTGCAAAAAAGGTTGGGGACCCCTGCTTTAGAGCATCTGTTGGTTAGAGAATTAGCAGCAGGATTGGTTGAAAAGCTATAAATAGAAAGGGCAATAATAATATAAAAAACCTGACAGAGACTGGGTGGGAGTTTCCTGTAAGAAAATTTCTCCAACTTAGCACTAGCTACTGTGGGAAAACCAATATGGGACAGAGGCATGTCCAAGAAACTGATAATTGGAGGGAGTGAAGAGCTGTGGTTTTTCAGCAATGTTATATCAAGAGTTTCAAATCCATTTGGCAGTGTTCAATACCTTTATTTATAGAATTCTGTGTGAAAAGAAAAATAAATTTCATCTGTAATAAATTCACCAGCCATAGCAATGGATATATATATGAAATACAATAGTGATAAAAATAGTTGTAAAATATAAAATAGCTTGACTGAAAGTATTCTGCTAAAGTTTCATTCTCTGACATGTTAAAGTATTCTTCAGCTGGCTGATTGGCACAAGTAGGACCATACCAGTTTAGTGCCAGAAAAACAATTAGTAGCATTATTACATTATTCAGTAGTCTCTCTCTCCTTTCCAATTCAATGGAAATTGCTAATGATACGGCTTAGTAAGTTCTGAACACAAAGATTTTCAAATCACTGAATCATATACTCCAAGATTCAAATTATTCATGTCAGACTCCCCACAAATTAGAAATGCTACTAAAATTAAGGGGACTTTTTGTAGTTCAAAATTCCATGTTCTCTTTTCAATGATAGGCAAGTATCAACTATGGTAGAACAACTCTGAGGTATTGTAACACAAACTGCTTCAAACTAATGTTTTTAGTGAAATAGTGTGATGCTAACACAGTATAATAAAGCAATATTTTTCCCCCTATGGTACACTGTTTCCAGACTTTGGGAACACTCATTGCATCTTCAAGAGGGAGATGTTTTTGCAAGCTCTGCTTTGACCTTGGACAAAAACAATTGTTTCATATGCTGTTGAAAGATAGGAGGGATGAAAACAAACACCCACTGCCTGGTCTGTGTTGATTAACGTAAGTTCCACTGTTTTGAATGGGTCTGCTCTATGCATGACTAAATCTAGATGTGACTTCATTGGCACTTTAAATGTCCTATCCATCTGCTCAGCCATCTCTCGGGACAACTTGACTCTGTATATTTTTTTTCTTCCATGACAGAAAATAAAGATAATCCTTAATAAATTGTAATAGGTAAGAAAAGGAGCATAATACAAGTACAGCAGTGGTCCAATTCAGCTGGTTCTATCCAGTTCGGACGAATTGGTAGTGGTGGCAGTGGGAGGCTCTGCCCATCTGCCCAGACATTATCACATCCTGTTTTTGAAGCGCTACGCACGCACGGAAGGTCCTGCACATGCGCAATAGTGGCGCATGCACACATTTGCGAACCAGTAGCAAAGGTAAGTTGATTTCACCCCTGAAGTACAAACTTTTACACATTGATTGTAAATGCAATTTAGCTAACTGGATGTTGTCTTTCTTTGCTTCCTTCTCAAAGATTTTTTTTTTTAACAAAAATAACATTGATTCTTTCTTTGTCTTCCAGACACTGTTATTACTGGAAAGTGTTCTTGTTTGTGTTAAACTATCCAATGTCTGACACTGCCTTTCCCCACAACATCCCTGAACATTTCCCAAAGCATTCAGTGAAGGCTGAGGGGCCGCTCCAGAGAGAAACTGGGGAAAGTTATAATAGGTGACGTGGCTGTAAAAACAGAGTGATGACTTTTCCTAAGACTTTCCATTAATACCCTGCCACCATGGGAGACAACCCAATGTTTGCATTTTTTTTTAATGACAGCTGTCTTTCCAGATTAAATTTCCATAATTTTATGGGAGATTAGAATTGGGGGGGGAAAAGTCTCTGCAAAGGTCAAGCTAAAAGTTAAAGCATGGATATATTACAATAGCAGAGTTGGAAGGGACCTTGGAGGTCTTCTAGTCCAACCTCCTGCCTAGGCAGGAAACCCTACACCATTTCAGACAAATGGCTATCCAACATCTTCTTAAGGACTTCCAGTGTTGGGGCATTCACAACTTCTGGAGGCAAGCTGTTCCACTGGTTAATTGTTCTGTCAGGAAATTTCTCCTCAGTTCTAAGTTGTTTCTCTCCTTGATTAGTTTCCACCCATTGCTACTTGTCCTGCCCTCAGGTGCTTTGGAGAATAGTTTGACTCCCTCTTCTTTGAGGCAACCCCTGAGATAGTGGAATATTACTATCATGTCTCCCCTAGTCCTTCTTTTCATTAAACTAGACATAGCTAGTTCCTGCAACCGTTCCTCATATGTTTTAGCCTCCAGTCCCCTAATCATCTTTGTTTACTTATTAATTGATTACAGGTTGGGTATCTCTGTATTTAATCTCTGAAGACATTCCAGTAAAATGATAGGAAAATATTAACATTGTTGCAAATATTTTTTAAGCATAAGGAAAGTTCAGAAAGAATTAAATAACACATAATCAACATCGACATGAATGTATATTGTTTCTGGGTTAATATGGAATCTTGATCCTATGAGAATCTAACAGTGTGATAAATGTCTGGGCCATCTAAAGAAAAACTGTGACCATATACCAGATGTCTTCAAACTTGGCAACTTTAAGACTTGTGGACTTCAACTCCCAGAATTATCCAGCTTCAAGTCTTAAAGTTGCCAAGTTTGAGGACCCCTGTCTTATACATCTGTCCCCAAAAGCAAATGGGCTTGGGATGGGGAATGTTCACTAGATTTTAATTCAGAACAAAAACAATCTTGGCTTATATAAAGGATTATCTTTTCTTTTATTGAAAACATTATACAGGCATTACATTGCCACAGCCAGTCCATGTTGGAGCATGCAAATATCAAAACAGAAGATAATTCGTTCTTAGTGAATATTGTGGACATTCCTTGTTTTTGGTTCTTACTTCCATTTGTAAGTGTCAAAATTAGTGTGCTTTTATTATGGCATTTAACAATTAAAATCCTACCCATGGGGTAAAATTGATATTTATAGCTAGCTTGAGAATACTAATGTCATTTTTAAAAAAAGAGAAAATACGACACACGGGTTGAAATGTTAATGGCACAAGTTAGCAATATCTAAAACTATATACGGAAGCATCTTCATTTGACACAGTGATGCAAAACATCAATTGCTTGGTCTGTCTTGGTTGCCGATTGTATTCTTGAGTTCTCAAGTCGAAGACAAACCAAACAGTAGCTACAGTTTCCATTCAATTACTGAACTATATCAGCACAGTCAGGATCGCTGAATACCTTTTCACCTGCAGGAACTGGTCCCAGTGGCTACACTGACAGTGTAGCTACTTACTGAACCAAAAGAGCTTTTCTGATGCCCCCCCCCCCCACAAACCCAAATTCTTAGAATGGCAAGACATCAGCTTGTCAGACAATAACTCTCTCAGATGGACCTCACTTTTCATTATGCATCAATCAATTTATCTTGGCATCTCATTTTAGGCAATAAATATGTTTAACAACATTGTTCAATTGCAGAAGAATTAGAAAAGCCAACTGCCCAAGAGCAGATTGTGTGATTTCTAAGCAGAAGGCAGGGAGGTCAAACTCCATTGTCTGCAGATATAGGAGCTCAGTGGACTGGCAAACCTCTGCCCAAGATTCGCTGCCAACTAGAAAAAAACATCATTTGGGTTCAATGGAGCAATGATGATTTAATATAAGGCAGCTTCCATTGTTAAACATTCCAGTCTTCCATCTCCCTTGTCTATTCTCCTCGCCCCATGCAAAAGAATAATTTTAAATGTTTTTTTTTTCTGAAGGGGGAAGATGAAGCTCTCAATCATGATTATCCAGCCTTTGAAAGATTGCAAATTGCAATGCTTTATTTCAGTAAGAACACTTTTGAGTGTACCGAATGATGTCTTTCATCCAGGTTGCTTCTACGGAAAGTAATCTACAAATTAGTGTCATAAGAATGAGCTATTTTTTTTAAAAGAGAGCCTACGACAACATTTGGCTTACAAAATAAATACTATAAATAAAAGTCCTCAAAAGTTATGAAAGACAAACACTTAAGCAAGAAAATAAAGGCATAAGTTCTTCAAAAAGTCATTAAGATCAAGGATGGGACCACAGACTCAGAGAAAGGTATTTAATTGGTATAAAAGGTAGCAAAAAGGACTGGGAGATGGCAATGCTCATCAGCTGACTTCTGATTTTTGAAACCTGAGAAAACAGTTAAGGCCCCTGAACACACTCAAACCCTGTTCTTTAGATACATCCAAGCATATTCAGAATTAAAGCCTACATTTATCAAGAGAGCCTTGATAGAATGAGTCAAGCCAATATTTAAGCCACAATGAAGTTATTATATTGGTGATATTTAAGCAGTGCCTGGAACTCATGTACCCCCTCAGGAATAACATGTGCTCTAAATACAGTATATAAATGATCACCTGGCAGTAACATTCTGATTCTAAACGAAATGGCAATTTTGCACAACTATTTTATAGTTGAGATTTCTAATTTTACCCCTCCTCCTCTGCACAGCAGTATATATCACCCAACCTGTGAAAGACTGCTGCAAAAAGTAGTACAGAATCTTTGTCATAGAATAATTTACAAAATAGTCTTAATAATTTGATTTGTATGCAAAACGAAACAGGAAAAAAAAAGGCCACTTGGTAGCATTGGTAAAGCAAAGGGTTATTGCTTCTACCGTTACCTAAGAACAGGGGTGGGTTCCGGCAGTCACTACTACCGGTTCACTTGTGGGCTCTTTGCACACGCGCACTTTGCATGTGCATGCTTGATGCGTGCTTGCACAGTGCAGTATAAATTGGTCTGCGTATGCGCAGAAGAAAAAAACAAGATGACACCGCCCAGAGAACTCGTTCAGTGGTGTGGCAAGCCTGGGTCACTGCCAGTTCCAGTGATACAGGCCGCTAAATCACTACCAGTTCGGCCGAACTGAACTGGTAGGAACCCACTACTGCCTCAGAATGACCCAACCTGGCTATTCTGGGACTGTAGCTCCCAGGCTTCCCAACTAAAATGGTCAGGTTATGGAATTTCTAGTTTTATATTTGGAGAGCAGCTGGTTGAGAAAAGCTGTCAAGACAGTTCACAGTTGGCTTCTTCTTTGCGCAGAAAACCAATGGGGGCCGTGTGAACGATAAAATAGGTGAATCAGTGTGAGCAAACTTACCTCTAGATGTGCTGAACAGTTCCCATACTGTCACACCATTGGTCAGGTGACTGGGGAGTTGATGCTAGTGTGTGTGGGGTTACTAACTGAAGGCATTTGATTGCAAAGAGACTATAACTATCATATAGCACAGTGGTAGTCAACCTGGTCCCTATCGCCCACTAGTTTTCATGGTGGGCGGTAGGGATTTTGTCCGGTACTGAAGCACTTTCCTTTTTAAAATTTAATTGACTTTCCTACTTTATAAATCATCATTACTGTGGAACCGGTGGACAGTTTGAAAAGTTTACTACTAACAGACATACAAAAGTGGGCGGTAGGTAAAAAAAGATTGATTACCCCTGATATAGTCAGACCATGTATAATTGATACTGGATTTTATTATAGATTTTACTTGTTATTTATTATTTTATACTAGAAGTGTATACATACTGAGTGCTTTTATTCGTTTTGGTCGCTGGTCTAAGACTAATAATGCATTATTGTTGTTGTTTGTATAAAATGCTCCCTATGCATATTGTTTTGAATATGAAACAGCTTATTTCATATGGTTTATGCTGTGGACATATCATGTATTTCAAAATACCATGTATTTTGGTCAACGTAGAGAAAAAATGGGGCAGTTTTAGTCTGGGTATGGACTGTGCATGGTTCCTCTGGGCAGAATTGATTAAGAGAATTTAAGAATAGGAAAAAGTCAAGGCTGAGGGATTTCTCTGGCAGCAGCGTATGCAAACATTAGAGGTAGCTGGACAGGGAAAGAAAAGGGAAAGCACGGGGAATATTGGGATGTGGGCAGGATATCAGTTGTGGGTTGGAAAGAGATAGGAAGGAGAGAGAGAGTGCTGTGCTCTGGCCCATTGGCCACATGGAGGATGATGGACGAGAGAACGCAATATATACCTCTTTGATTCTCTTTGCCCTATAAAAAATATCACTTTGGGGTTTCTTAGGATTTTTGGGGGGCTGAAAGTCAGAAGAGCCATATGTTTCAGATATTTTTTCTTCTTCTTTCTTCAGTGCTAATTCAAAATGATAGTTCAGTAGAACCACCTGAACACAACAGTTTTGAGTTTGAAAGAAAATATGTTTTTAAGTTGTTCAAAGCCAGAGGTGGTATTCAGCCAATTTGGACCAGTTTGCCTGAAGCGGGCAGGTGCATGCGTGGGGGGGGAGGGATGGGGGGGTGGGTGGCACAAACCAGTGGTAACAAAATGTGAAACCCACTACTGTGCAAATCCCTAGTTCTGCACTACCAAAGATACACACACACACACACACACACACACACAAATTCTAAAATGGAACAATGCATGATGGTCTCAGAGGAATTAGGTTTATGATGAAGATAAATCTTTAAAAGAGTGGACTTCGTGAATGTAATTTTCACACATAAAAATGCAGTAGCTTACTTTGTACTGTATACTGCAAGCTTTCGGTACTAAGAACATAAGAAAGAGGTTCCTTGGCAAATTCAGCTCACTGAGGAAATATTCAATACCTCTATAGTCTCATCTCTTTGTTCTTTGTCTCCTGAGGTAGGTAAAATAATATTTTTTATGAAACTGGGAATGCTCCAAATATTATTAGGAAAAAAATGCTTCAGACTTCTTGCAAGCACAACAGCTCTTTGCCACTTATTAAAACAAACCCAAAGTTTTCTCAGGCTTCTGACGTAGTCTAAAAAAAGATTCTGCTGATTTTAATGAATCCAATAATTAAATTAGATACACCTTCTATAAAGAAACAGGTGTATCTTTTCCCCAAGATAATTCAGAAACTTAAAACCAGCCAATCAGGTTTGCTCTAATAAAGAGCATTGAGAGGCTGTATTCATACCATAGGAGATCCAAAATACTGAGTAGATTACTGTGATCAACTGTGCAGAAGTTATTTGATACTTCCATTCTAACAACATATTTCAAAAAGCTTTCCTATCCCAATTTTCTTTTAAGGGCTAGAGGCTCTAAAGAAATCTGAATTTTGTTTCTGGATCAGCTTCAAGGCTCATAAATCACAGGAGTATCTTTGTTCTGATGTTGAAAGACAGGAGATGATTCTAGTTTTGTTTATAGCACCATGAACATATAGTATGATGCCTCTTTTTCTTTGTAAGAACTGTAGCCATAATTAAGCCAAGGCCCCAATTAGGTAAACTGAATCCTGCCCAAGTGAGGTCAGTTCTATGGTAGTTGGGAGGTACGGGCATCTTGAGAACCATTGTGCCACCAACTTAATTCAGAGGATTACCTTTCTGAATGACTTTGGCCAATATTCTTGAGGGAAACAAAGCTACTGCCGAGTGCCTAAATTAATTTTGCAGACAGAGGAAAAATCCATTGGGTGCTTTTCCTAACCAGGAAATGAGGCTATATTTTAATTAACCAGCTTGAGCATAATGCATGTGTCACCGAGCAGTGACAGTCACAAGAATTTTGTTAAGGAAAGGAATGTGCAAATTCGCACTAGAAGACTAAGGAGCTAAGCAGCCATTGCATTTGGAACCAGGAATGGATTATTGATTCAAAGTAAAAACAATGGACCAAGATTTAGAAGAAACACCAATCATGTTGATCAACCCCTCCAAAAAAAAATATGGAGTAAGCATAAATACTTTGAACATATTGAGTTCTAAACTATTGACATCTAGCCAGTGAATGTAAATGAGAGCAGCACAGATCAGTTATTCCTGTGTTCCTCTCTTGGACAGAATGTCTAAAAAAATATTCCATTTCTCTTTTTTCTGAGTAGCAACTAAATTTGCAAAGAGAAAGGAACTTGTTGGTATCTGTAAGGTTAAGACAGTGAAAGTGAAAATGTAATTATGTTATCAGCAAATCTCAGCTGCCCACAGTATTACTGTAAAAAATATTTCAAAGGTCAGTGTTTGACTACTATACTTGTATGCACATATTTTAAAAAAAGGTTAAAAAGTTTCTTTTCAACCTATTCTTAGAATAGAGATGGGTACTGGTAGCTGTCCATCCATGGCTTCGCAGAACTTCTTCTGAGCCATCTTCACCAACCTCAGCCCTTCAAAAGGCATTGGAGTGAAACTCCTAGGCAGCATAGCTAGAGGTGAGAGAATTCTGCCCATCTCATCAGGAGGGCCCAGGCTGAGAGAGGCTTCAGAGAATGGGCAACCAGGTAGCTAAGGTAGCTGAATGAACACAATGGTACTAGGGCGGGGTGGGCAAACTTTGCAACTTTAAGTCTGAAGGACTTCAGCTCCCAGACTTCTCCAGCGAGCTTTGCTGGCTGGAGAAGTCTGGGAGCTGAAGTCCTTCAGACTTAAAGTTGCAAAGTTTGCCCACCCCTGCACTAGGGTATAGATTCTGTATACCTCAACTGGACAAAAAAATTGGTAGTATCTATGTATATTTGGCCCTACTAGGCATTTTCCTTTGTTGCATTAAATGTTATTTACCAAGTTTTCTTGCTTCCCATGTTTCTACTCCCTTTCCATTAGCAACTGGTGAACAAATCCACATTCATCCTGAAAATATTCAAGTTTTCAAATCTTTCCTCAAGCATACACGAAACAGGTCCTATGGAGAGCCTGCCTGCCTCTTTCTCTTCCAATATGTCAAAAAGAGGAGATAAGGAGCAGCGCAGCCAAGCTTTTTTTTTTTTTTTTTTAAAGATGGACAGCATTCTCTCTTTTTTTTTGTTTTTTGTTTTGCTGGCTACCTGGAACTTGAATGCCAATTTGGCATTCATGTTCCAGAAATTATTACTATTACTGAGGAAGAATATCCATTGTTGGTGGAGACTGGTAGGCAGAGTAAGTTTTTCTGACAAGGTTTTGGGGAACTTGGTAGTTAATTCTCAGATCCCCAGCTGGAATTTACCCCTTGACTGGAGCATTTGGCATTGTTCTGATGTCCTTTTCCCCAGGTAAAGGTGTGTGGGTGGGAGGGTTATTTTTTTGCTTTGGAAAGAGCGCAGCAAAAGGACTGGCGGGAGTTCTACAGGTTGAAAAAACCTGAAGATCGCCCACCCACAGCCCACTGTTCCAATTCTCATCAGATATTCGAATCCCACTTCATCCCTTTCCCCCATCAACGTCACCCGTAGTGAATTTCTTTTAACGCCCATCTAGACAAAACTGCGCGAAAGTATTTCTCAGGACTTCGTTTATTTTCTGAATGAAAAATGCGTAACAGTGGGAGATAGTCTACCAGTGTCATTTTGGCCACCGTTTGGTCAAGAAAAATATACCTTAATGAAGAAATTATCTTAAAAGTTTCATCCTATTTGTTGGATATGGTGTTCCAAGCAATCTGTCTTTGGGCAAAAAACAATTTTTTATTTTAAAAAAAACCCAAATGATTTTTGCATAGTATCTTTTGACTTGAATAGTATTTCTGCCAAGAATCAGAGCATTTTAAAATCACATCGATTCTCTTCAGAAGCCTTAATATTGTACTGTTGGTTCAGTATTCTAGATCAGGGGTCTCCAACCTTTGCAACTTTAAGTCTGAAGGACTTCAGCTCCTTCAGACTTAAATTCTGGGAGCTGAAGTCCTTCAGACTTAAAGTTGCAAAGGTTGGAGACCCCTGTTCTAGATTACTGAATGCAGGTTACCAAAAAGTGACATTGGGAGATAACCTTCCCACTAGTTTCCACACACCCCATCTCCCCTCAGAATCTACTTCTGTATTTCTCCAGCACATTGTGAAGGGTCTCAGGGCATATTGTAGAATGGATTTTTCAGTTCAGATATGGCTCTGGCCATGCCCTGTTTGCTCCATGTAAACTAAAACGTGCCCGCTACAACTACAGATGGGTTCCATTCCAATGGAGGCTTTGAGGTAGGCAAACTGTCCTTCAGGAAAGCTTCCCTCCCATTTCACAACGTCTCCTTAAGAAAACCTTAATTAAGATTTCTAGATTGTAAAGCACTGCTCCAAGTGAAGGACTGTGAATTACAGCTCCTAGTCAAGCATTCTTGGAAAGATTTTAATGGTGGTGGTGGTTTTTAATAAACCTCCCCTATTTGCTACCTTGCAGCTGACTAGAGTCACTGCATCCGGAAAATACCTTTCTCTATGAATGATACAGAGATAATGGTGATACAAACTCCACCAAGGGTGGCAGGGCCTGAGTTTAGGCAACACGGACATGAGATTCTTCTTCCGTTTCCTGGCCGAGGCTGGTGTACGTTACTGAAGGTTCTAGCTGTCCAGTGGCTGGCAAGTCTACAACAGGTCCTGAAGGATTTCGGAACTGCTTGTACACCCGTGGATCTTGGGCTATATACGTGGATGTAGAGGAGTACAGAAAAAGGCCAACAAGGATTGTGAAGAATGACAGCAGATAAAGTCCTGAAAACTAAATGGAAAGAATAAAATTAGTCAAAAAAGAAGAAGAAGAAGGCAGTAAATGCATTGTATGCAAGAGTTGCATGCAATTTTTTTTTTTCTGCATAACATTGTTGTGTATCAAATCAAATTAAAATCCAGTGCCAAAAATAAATTACCTAAATCAGCAGTAAATTAATTTGGCTTTTACTGCTTTCAGTCAATGATCACTACCATTTTCTAAGAAAGAAATGTTATGCCTTCAGATAAAATCTTTAGAACTTCAATTGCAGAAGTAAAAATCCAGCGATTAAAACACAAAGGAATCAAAGGTAACTAAAGCACAAAAGAATCAAAGCAATTTTGTGAAAAAGCTAGATTAGTCATGCCCATTGGGGTCATTGTTTCAGATATTTTCTTACCTAAATAGAAAAACAGAATGACCATGGGTGGGCAATTCTCCAACTTTCTGCTTGCTTCCCCATTGACTTTGCTTATGGGAAGTTTGAAGGGACTGTCAGAAGTCTTCCTTCCTTCCTTCCTTCCTTCCTTCCTTCCTTCCTTCTTTCCTTCCTTCCTTCCTTCCTTCCTTCCTTCCTTCCTTCCTTCCTTCCTTCCTTCCTTCCTTCCATATGAGGCTGTATAAAAGCTCTACAACTCAAGTCTCTGTGTGCATATATGTTGTGGGTGTACATATTATCTTGCTACCTCCAAGAACAACTAATTAAATATAATAAATGTCAAGATGAAAACAAAATCAACAGCCTCAGGCTAAAAAGTATTATTGAAGTGACAGCTGAAAGATCCTCTCAGAAGAAACTAAGCTGTTCTAAATTAAACAGAAAAGATCCTTAGTGTCTCTGAATAATTAAGACATGACTAAGTGAAGGATTCTAAATATGCAGTTTTTTTTGAGAACTTATAAATTGCCTGCAAAGGTTCATTTGAGTCAACTTGCCCATTGGAAATGGACACTAGCTTACCACCAACTTAATTTTCACTGTGAAAATCAATGTATTATGTACTAATTCAGTAACATGTTTGAAGAAAAATGGAAAACCTGTTCAGAAAAAAGGCATTTTGAGAAAAAATGCAGACTTGGTTTTGGAGAAACAATTTCCAGCAAATTACAATGTTCAGACTATTTCATATAATCATTGTATATTAATTCAAATATAACTACCTGGCATTTACTTTTCATTGTTTAATACCGCCTCAGGACTTGTCTTTGAATAAACCGTGTCTGGGTATATGTATGTATGAATATGCACACATACATCTGATAGGTTGACAGATGGTTACGTTATCTTAAAATGTACACATTCACAGATGCAACACAACATACCGGCTGTAAGCTCTGATGACATCTCCACCTGCTGCAGTTTTCTACAGTTAAGACTGTAATTGGCTCACTTCAGAAGAGAAGAAACCCCACTGAGGAAAGTTCAAAGCTTGGCACAGAGAGGCTGTCTAGTAGGCAGGCCAATTAATTGTTTTTCTCTTGCAATATCTCATTTTCCCTTCTTGTGACATCTCACCAGGTAATTTAGCACAGCCACCCTATTGCTTTGGCAGCTAAAAATATAATGTCAAACATCAACAGTGCTGAAGGACAGCTTTCACCTGGCACTGAGTTCATGCAGATAAGATCTGTTTTATGCAGTTTTCTTCTGTTATGCATCATACCAAGTGATATGAATAATTCTGGGCATCCTGATCATAACTGAAATTCTGCAAAATAGAAAGCAAGCCTGGTATTGTGATCTCTAACAATAGTGATCCCGATCTTCCATTTAAGAAGAACCTCCAAGTCACCAGAACTCCAGATAGTCTTCTCCCCTCATTGTGAATTTCCACTGGATAGACTTTGCAAATAATGGGAATGGCAAGGGAACCTCAGCACTGCCAGTACCTGAGCTTGAAGAACTATGTCTGGTAAAGATCAAGGATATTCTAAGGCTGGGAGTAGCTGCCTAATTAGTACATAGTACGTAATTTTGAAGATCAATTTGCTAGCAACCATGACTTCACCTTATGGAAGCATCTGAGTTTCTTGTTGTTGACTCCCAGCTTGCTATCTGACTTCACTTGCATAAAGGACTGGCCATGATCTCTCTGCAGGTACCACATTTCTTTTTTTTTTTTATATTGAAAAAGTTTTATTGGTTTTACAGTTTTTTCCAATAGGATAGGGTAAGGGATACAAAGAAATTTTGAGAGCTTTCGCGTCGAAGTCGTCGCCCCTTCCGGGGATTCATAATAAATCATTAACAAAAAACATTTTTCATAATACTACAAAGTGAAAACAAGTACATATTTCTAAGTTCTCAGTTCTATGCTGTCAGTCATTTGCAAAAATCCAGAACACATGTTATACAATATTACTCAAAAAATCAAAGCAAAGTTATTTTTTAGATCTAAGTCTCTTAGCAATTGTGTCTTCTATCCCTCCTTCCAGGCCCCCAGCGGGCGGGGCCGTGGCCCCCCCTGCCCCCCCCTGGATCTTCCCCCAGGACAGAGGAATGTTTTTTAAGAAAGGCTTCCGCCTCAGCAACTGTTTTAATCCTCACTCTTCCTCCTTCCCAGAACACCAGCATCCCTTCGGGCATCACCCACTTGAACCAGATCCCGTGATCAAACAATTTTCTGGACAAGAAGGAAAATTTCCTTCTCGCTTCTCTAATCTTTCTTGGGATCTGCTTCAAGATGGCAACCTCCTTTTGTTGGTAAATCAACGGTCCTCCTCTTTGCACCTTCAAGATTTCCTCTCTGGTTGACCTTCTAACAAATTTAACATGTATCTCTCTTGGTACTTCATTTATCCTGGCATATGCAGAGTTTATTCTGTAAGCTAGGTCAATGTCCCCTCTGATCTCATCCTTAGGTTTATGTAAATAATCTGCTATAATTGTACTCATGAGTTCAGGGAGACATTCACCAGGTTCCTCAAAAATGTTCTGAAATCTTAAAAAATATGTCATCCTTTCCATATCAATCCTAGACACATGCCCATTTATTTCTACAACCTCATTAGTAACATTTTTAATCTCTCCCTTAGCCCCAGCCAGCCCCCCTTCCAGCTCTTCATTCTTCTGTGTGTTCTCCAGCACTTGTTTCCGTGTGTCCAGTAGCTCCTTTTTAAAGTTAATGTTTTCTTCTCTCTGGGCCTTGATTTCTTGCACCAAAGTTTGTATAACAGATTCAAGAGAAGCCATCCTTAGTTCCAAGCCTGCCAGATCTGATTTTTGTGCCATAATTCACTGTTAAAGTCGATGCCACTAAAATGGCGTTTTTTGGGTGGGGCCGTTGAGGCAAATCAGGAGCTAGAAGTTCAAATCAGGATTGTGAAAAGTTCAGGAACCAAAAGAGAAACAGTTTTCCAGATCAAAAATTATAATAACGAAGGCACTCCAGAAAAGAAATCACATAGTCAAAAAAAAAAAAATCTTCTTTAATAACAAGAGGAAGTCCAAATCACAAAGCGATACTGGAAATTTTCCATAAGTAAAATAGTCATTCAGGGACAAAGAGAAGCCATCTTCCACCGTCCAGACTCAGAGCCAGAAGGAGAGAGTAGTAAAAAAAAAACATTGTTTCAAGCCAGCCAGACCTAGATACTTTGTTGCAAAGCCAACCGCAGATCACTTTCCCTTGCTGCAAACAGTCCGGATTGAAGATATCCGCTTCCTTGCAACGAGGAGCCATTTTCAAGTGCCGCTTTGAGTCCGAGGGGGGGTTTAACAAGCAAACACCCCCCTCCAAGTTCTTTCAGCCCAGGCTGACAGCAGAGAAAAAAAAATGTTTAAAAGCACTCACTTTCCCCTTCGCAGCAGAAGCCCCGGGAAGCCTTCCGACTCAGCTGTTCAGCTCTCTCCATGGTAAAAAAGCGATGCCGCCCTCTGTTGGCGAAGGGGAAACCCCCCGCAGCATGTCCTCCTCCACCTGAGCCGAAGACAAGAGTCGCTTCCCCACTGCCACGGGGGGGGGGGGCGACCCAGGCAAGCCGGCCCTACGGGAGACCCCCAAAAAACGGGGCGTCTCGCCCCCGCGGGGGGGGAGGAAAAGAAACAAAGCGGCGGACGAACCCTAGGCTCGCCCGTCACCGCTGGAGCCGGAACCGGAAGTCCAGGTACCACATTTCTGTTGTGTTCAGCTTGGCTTCCTGCCTTCAGATATAGAGAGTCCAAATACTAAAGTCATAGCATTAACTATCCACCAGCATGCACTTATACCCTGGAGATTTTCATGATGAACTGTGTTATTGGGTCAATGAACAATGGATGGTTGCTGCTTATTGCTCTGATTTTGCCCAGTAACAATCTAGTAATGGTAATGAGCTATAAGAGAGACAAACAAGGCCCCATGATTATCAATCCTGATAATGGTATAAATGATAAAGCACATACTATTACTTCTCCTACTACTGCTGGAAATGTTGCTGCAAGTCTAAATGGGGAAGCAGGTAGTTACTTGACAAAAACTGGAAGGAAGCATAAAAGCTCTTTTTAGTGGCTTTCTCCTTGCAAGCCTGCCAAGCATATCATTGTTCTTCTACATTCTCCTGATTGTGATTTCATGAACGCTGACATTCACCAATGCAAAAGAGACCTTTAGTTCCTTAGACCAGTGGCTCTCACCTTTTTCTTCAGCTCTCTCTTACAACCGTCTTCTCTAGTCTGGTACCCTCCCTGGATGTGAGGACTATTATAATTCTCAAGCCAGAATCTTTAGTACATTGGGGAAAGGTATGCTATAAATATGTATTTCCTGTCAACTCAAAGCTGTGTTTGTACAGAAGAAGCTCCTGTGGCTTCCCAACATAATATGTATCACATGGATTCTCAAGGCAATTATTTTGGGGTAGTCATCTGCTAGAAGTAAGCCAGTGCCAAGTCATAAAGAACTTTGTAGGTTAAAATCTACACTTCAATTTCACCAAATAATATTGTTCAGCCAGGCCAAAAGGTTCTACTTTGGACTCATCTGTCCACAAAACATTATTCCAATAGTATTCTGGCTTATCTACATGGTCTTTCACAAACTGTAGACAGGCAGCAATGCTCTTTTTAGTGGGTTTCTTCTCTGTTCTTCTATGCATACCATTGTTCTTCTATGTTCTCCTGATTGTGATTTCATGAACACTGACATTCACCAATGCAAGAGAGACCTTTAGTTCCTTGGACCAGTGGTTCTCAACTTTTTCTTCACCATGGACCCCCTTTAAATACCTTTGGTGGTCACGGATCATAGTCACGGGCCCCGAGGATTTAACTCAAAATTTTAATTAGAACATTTCTTCAAGCCTTCACAGACCCCCTTTGATGACATTGCGGCCCTTTCCAGGAGCTCGTAGAACACAGGTTGAGAACCATTGCCTTGGATATTACCTTGGGGTCCTTTGAGACTTCCCAAAATAGTACACATCTTGGTATATTTTTGGATGGTCAAGAGGCTAACAATGATGCTGAATTGCTTCATTTGTACACACTCTGCCCAGCAGTGGACTGACGGAGTCCAACTCCTTAGAAATAGTTTTGTAACCATTTCCAGTCTGGTAAGGATCGACAATTGGTTTTTTAAAAGAATTCTCAGAAATCTCCCTCAATTCATGACGCATTTCCACATACCTGTATTGTGAAGACTAGTCTTTGATAGTGAGTACCCAGAATTCTGTTCTTTAAATAAGGCAGGACCTCCCACACTCATACCTGATTATCATCCCATTGATTGAAAACCTTGACTCTAATTTCCCCTTCAAATGGACTGATAAGCTGAGAGGTTCACATACTTTTGCCACATACAAATATATTATTATTCTCCCTAAAAACAATAAGCAGATAAGAATTAAGAATAATGCGTTTGATTCATTTTTTAAATTGGGTTGTCATTTTCTAGTTCTACGACATAAGATAAGGCATAAGATAACATTTAAGGTTATATTTACACAGAAAGATTGAAAATTCAGAAGGGCTCCCAAACTTTTACACAACACTGGAGTTTACTGCCAGTTTCTATGTGAATTCTGACATTTTGTTCCTCAGAGAATCCAAATCCCTCTTGCTGCCAGGCTTCTGGAAACGCAACACAGAAAATGCATCACTGTTTTCCTTTGAGGCTTGGGTGAAAACAATGCCTTTATACAATGGTTTTGATGTAAGATCTGTAGTTCACCTTAGAAATCACGGAATTTAAACATAACAGATGGCTCTCCTAATGTTTATAAATTTTACTTTCAAAACACCTCAGTTGGCAAGGGCTTGTGAGTTCATTTGACAGGTTTATTCAGGGATGATACTTCAATGCACATTCCAAGCCAGATGGATGCAGGTCTGAAATATGACATGTTGGGACTTGACTAAAAAAGAAGATACTCCCTTTGTAGAGTGTCTGGAATATTTTGTATTGTTTTTAAATGTTTGTAAGCTGCCCAGAGTCACTATTGTGAGGGGCAGTCATCTAAATAAAAAAATACATTGAGCTAATTCCCTGGATTTATATTTTGACCATGTTTTAGATTTACTATAAGAAAAATGCTGTTTCCAAAACTGCACACTTTGGCATGGTAAGATTTAAGCACCCACAGACCAACCTTTTAAGTTCCAGGGTGTGTATATGTATGGGTTCAATTTACTTATATATTGTATAAGGAACATGGGTGCATGTAATTGAGCATACTGTGTCCCTTTGTATAAATTCTCAATACACTTATAACGCATCAACTCACGGCTGACTTTCTTGGATCTTTTAAAGAAATCAATAAGCACTTGGGGGCTAAGGATTAATGTAAAGAAACTTTTTCCCCCTCTTCTTTGTTAGGAGTTATTGTTAGTTAATAGTCTCCACATCCAAAAGGATCTGGGATTGTATTTAAACCACTACAGGTAATCCTCATTTAGAAAACTACAATTGGGACCAACAATTTGGTCATAAAGCCAAGTGATTGCTTTTTGAAACAAGAACTATGCTTACATCCTACTTCAGATTTCCTTTGCTTTATACACCTGCAAAAGCATGGATGTGAGGATTGATCACAAAGTTACTTTTTAATCTCCATTGTTAATGCAAAGAGTTACTAATGAGGCAATTGCTAAAGGAGGATTGCCTGTATCATATTAGTACTGGTGGATCATTCAACACTTCTGATTTGAAGGGGTAAAACACACAATCCCTCTTGATGACCCTTTGAACCCAATATCTTTCTCTGGGGTTATGCTGTAGTTGTGGCTTTGCAACCAGGGTGGGATTCAGACAGTTCGCATTGGTTCAGGCGAACTGGATGTAATTTTGCATCTAGGTCACTGAACTGGTTGTTGAAAGGACAGCCCATTCCTTCCCAGGAGTCTCCATGGGGCCCATTCATCATGCCAGGTAAGTGCAGGGCCTGTGCGTAGGCTCTGGGAGGATGAAAAATGTGCTACCCGAACTCCAGAAATGGGCCCATTTCCAGCCACCGGAGGGCCTCCAGAGTCTGGGGAGGGTAAAAAATGGGCCTATCAGAAGTACTGGAAGTCCAAAAGTGGCCTGTTTCCAGCATCTGGAGGGCCTCCAGAGCCCGGGTGAGGCCATTTTTGCCCTCCTGAACGCTTGGGGAAAACCTCTGGAGCCTGGAGAGAGTTAAAAACGGGCCTACTGGAAGTAATGGAAGTCCAAAAATGGGTCTGTTTCTGGCCTCCAGAGAACCTCCAGAATCTGGGGGAAGCTGTTTTCACCCTCCTGGAGACTCGAGGAAAGCTTCCAGAGCCTGAGGAGGGCAAAAACGCCCCCCCTTGACATGGTTCAGGAGGTCGAGTAGGCCACGCCCACCAGGGCCATGCCCACCCAGCAACCAGGCAGAGACCCGGTTGCTAACATTTTTCAATCCAACCCCTGCTTGGAACCCTAGGAAGTGATGCAGCTGCTTTAAGGACTAAATGGCCATCCCTGAAATATTTTTTCCCCTTCAGAACTGGAGCACTGCAGAGCTTTTCAAACTTGGCCTCCAGCTGAACGATACTGTGGTCAGGTTCCCTCCTTTGTAGGAGCCAATTTATATACTCATCCCGGCTTGCAAGCATCGACTTAAAAAACAGAGTCTACCACCAGGCTGGTGGGAGATTAGTAAAGAATTGGCCAGGTAAGAATGTGCTCAAGAGGGAAAAAGGAAGAGAAGCAACATTGATTCTGTAATTGTTTCCCTGAGGCTAAAATATTAAATTATTGAATCCTACAGTCGCCAGGACTACTGTCTCAGAATTTAGACCTGATCTAAGAAAATCAATGCTAAATAATTATGAGTCTTTATTGTTTTTTGTTGCAGTTCAGAAAGATATCTAAATAAAGCCATTTCCCCCTTCCTATTTGTTGTTTTTGTAATGTTTTCTTGTATTCATGGAATCCGCATGCATTCTTGATGGGTTTCTATGTTTCTCTTGGATTCTGAGCAATCACTTTTAATAAAATATCATCTGCTGGTAATAATCAATACCGCATTGCTATCTTTGAAGCTGGTGGGGCTTACCACCAGGTTTACAGTAATTGACTCATCCTGGGACTTTGGCTAATTCCTTTTCTGTTGAATTTTACAACAGGCACATTCAGTCGAGCTGCCCGGGGATTCTGCTGTGCTCTTCCTCCATACACGTGGGGCTCATTCCCCTTTGGACGGGCAAACATTTCACAGCTGCAGCTCATTAACTTCAACCTGAATGTAAAAGTCCCTTGGGAAGAAAACAGTGCAGAGGGGTTTTTCCAAGAGTTTGCTTTCCTCTGACATGGTTTTGCATCTGAACTTTTAATTGAGATAGATGTTCACATTAGTCAGTGCCTGCTTTTTATTGCAGATTTGTTCTTGAGCAGACAAGTGCAGGTAGTGATGTTGTATCAATACACCTGCAGACATGCAGACAGATATACAAGATGCATAAGGATACATCCTACCATACAAAGGGAAAGAAACTGTGTGTTGTGGGCGCAGAGCAGGAAGGAAGATGGTGCCAGAGATCCCAAAATAAAGGATACATAAAGGCAATGGCAATTCACATTCATGGTTAGCTGGATAATGAGACAAATTCCACTCGGGATAAGGCTTGTTGAGAAAAGCAAATTGGTTTCATCTTTCTTTCTTGAAAAACATCCCTTTTCTTCCTCAGATCACTAGGATGAACTCGGAGCAGGTCAAAAAGTCATTTAATTTTGAAACCATTCTTCAGCCATAAAAACATGAATGGTTCAGACATGATGTGGGATTGTTTTGAAGATTTCTTTTCAATTTTAAAGTCAGATTGATGTGAAAGGAGAAGTTTAAAGACCAGATTGTTTTGTATATTCAAATATTTCTGGATTTTTTTAAAAAAAGAATGAAGAACCCATTATCTTTGACTAGAGCCAATGACCTCAAGAGGCTATTTTACATTCCTAAGTGGTCAAGTCACTAATTTTAGCTATTTACTGTAAATCTGTGAAAATGCCATGGGAGCCACAAATAAGAAAGAAACTAACAACTTCTACTGGAGAGCAGCTGTAGGCAGTAAGCTAGGCAAGCAGACAATTTCAGATAATTTCCACACCTCGTTGACCATAAAAATCACTGGTGGGCTAAAGGAGCCTCTCCTAATCTTGTGTCCTCTATAAACCAGGTTGTCTGTGCTTGCGAAGAGTTAAGGCTGTGCAGCACTACAAACTGGACTGGAACGTATGTGTGCCATTCCAGCAACAATCTCTCTACCAGGCGGTTAGAGGTGGTTCAGATCTTGGTTCGGTATCGCTACCTTATCCAGTGGTTGCCACAAGGAGGCATCCGAACTGTACAACTAATCATAGCCGATTCAGTCCCACAGAGAGGGACTTCTCCGGGTGCCGTCCACTAGGCTGTGCCAGCGGGTGACGCCCAGGGGAAGGGCCTTCTCTGTGGGGGGCCCGACCCTCTGGAACGACCTTCCCCTCGATATTAGAACAACTACGGACCTCCGCTCCTTCCGTCAAAAATTAAAAACACACTTCTTCTGCTTGGCCGGCTTGGGATAACTTAACTGTTTCTAGGGATTTTTAGGGGTTTGTTTTAGTGTAATGCGATTTTAGCGCAGGGTTTAATTTAATTCTTTTTAATATTGTATTGTTGTGATTTTATATGCATTTTAATTTCCCTGTGCCCCGCCTCGAGTCCCTTCGGGGAGAGAGAGCGGGTTATAAATTAAATTATTATTATTATTATTATTATGTATCCAAGGAAATTATCATGAAAGAATTCTGTAAGATGAGAAAGCTCCGCCACATGCAATCATCTTGGATTGCATGTGATGAAGTCAATCATGGAGGGATAAGATAATAGAACCCTGCTAGGTGCAACTTGTTTTAGATCTACCATATAAAGTCACAGATATACATAATTGAATAAAGGGAGGGACTAAAGTTTATTTAATCTTGAACACAAAAAAGGAAAAACCTGGAAGATTTATTTCAACAGGCATTCATTTATCCTCCCTGCTCTCCATTTTATGCCTGTCTTTTCACCTGCTGACATTAGTGCTTTCTGCAAAAGGCATGAAAGAAAAACTGAACACTGAGATAGCAGCGATCAACAACTTGCTGTATTCTATTACCCAAGTAGTTCTGCAGTTCAGAGGCAGAGGCCCGTTTTCTATGCCAAGACTCAGTTTTAGTTCTTGAGATCGTCAGTTTATTTTTTATTTATTTTTATTTATTTTATTTTATTATATTTATATCCCGCCCTCCTCCACAGAGGACCCAGGGCGGCGCACAGGAATTTAAAAACATACAAAAAATAAATACATAATTTAAAATATATTAAACTGTTCTAATCCTATGCTAAAACCAAATTTTAAAATACCCAATTTAAAAATCTCTAAAATAGTCCCCATGGGAGGTTAGGCTAGGCCGGCTTGTTGGAAAAGATATGTCTTTCGACATTGGCGGAAGAGGCGGAGGTCAGTGATGGTGCGTAATTCAGGGGGTAGGTCGTTCCAAAGGGCAGGGCCCGCCACAGAGAAGGCTCTTCCCCTGGGTGTCGCCAGTCGGCATTGTCTGACCGACGGCACCCTGAGAAGACCCTCTCTGTGGGAGCGGATCGGCCGAAGGGATGTATGGGGCAGAAGGCGGTCTCGCATATAACTAGGCCCCGAGCCATGGAGTGCTTTAAAGATGGTCGTCAAAACCTTGAAGCGCACTCGAAAGGCCACAGGTAGCCAGTGCAGCTCGCGCAGGATCGGTGTTATGTGGGAGCATCGGGTGGCTCCCGTAATCACCCGCGCAGCTGCATTCTGGACTAACTGTAGCTTTCGAGTGCACCTCAAGGGAAGCCCCATGTAGAGAGCATTGCAGTAGTTGAGTCGGGACGTCACGAGAGCGTGAGTGACTGTGCGAAGAGCAGCCCGGTCCAGTAAGGGGCGCAATTGCCGCATCAGGCGTACCTGATGAAACACTCCCCTGGCCACGGCCGCCACATGGTCCTCCATGGACAGCCGGGAATCCAGGAGGACACCCAAATTGCGCGCCCTCTCCACGGGGGCCGGTATTTCGCCCCCAATGGCCAGAGTTGGAATAATCTGGCTGAACCGGGGTGCCGGAAGCCACAGCCGCTCAGTCTTGGACGGGTTGAGCCTGAGTTTGTTACTACCCATCCAGATCCGTACGGCCTCCAAACACCGGGACATGACCTCGACGGCATCGTTGGGGTGGTCTGGGATGGATATGTACAACTGAGTATCATCAGCGTACAGATGATATCCCACCCCAAAACCACGGATGATCTCGCCCAGCGGCTTCATGTATGTGTTGAACAGTAGGGGCGAGAGGACCGACCCTTGAGGTACCCCACATACGAGGGGCCTCGAGGCCGACCTCTGCCCCCCTGCCAACACATATTGCGACCGACCAGAGAGGTAGGAAGAGAACCACCGTAGAACGGTGCCTCCCAGCCCCAACCCCCCCAGTCGGCGCAATAGGATACCATGGTCGATGGTATCAAAAGCCGCTGAGAGGTCTAATAGGACTAGGATAGAGGAATATCCTCTATCCCGCGCCCTCCAGAGATCATCAACCAACGCGACCAATGCCGTCTCGGTGCTATGCCCGGGTCGGAAGCCGGACTGGCGCGGGTCTAGATAATCAACTTCCTCCAAGTGTCGCGGAAACTGTTGGGCCACCACACTCTCAACAACCTTCACTAAAAAGTGAAGGTTGGAGACGGGACGATAGTTCTCTAGTAATGCTGGATCCAGGGACGGCTTCTTGAGGAGGGGCCTTACTACCGCCTCTTTCAAGACGACAGGCAAGGACCCCTCACTCAAAGATGCGTTGACAATGCCCTGGAGCCAGCCTCGTGTCGTCTCCCAGGATGCCAGTACAAGCCAGGAGGGACACGGGTCCAATAAACATGTGGTAGCCCTAAGTCTCTTTGACAACTTGTCCATATCCTCGGTAGTAACAAAATCAAACTCCTCCCAAGATGGTGTCTCAAGAGCAACCTCGGACCGCTCAGCTGGACCACTGTCGATGGAGGGCAGCTCGCTCCGAATCCGAGTGATTTTCTCCTGCAGATAAATCCCAAATTCCTCTGCTCGACCCTGTAGAGGGGCTTCCCGCGGCCTCTGTTGAAGGAGGGAGCGGGTCACCCCAAACAGGGCGGCAGGGCGGTTATCTGCGGATGCAATAAGAGTGGCACAATACTCACGTTTGGCCACTCTTATTGCCACCAGGTAAGTCCTAATGTAGGTTCTCACTAGTGTTCGGTCGGCTTCGGAGCGAGAGGATCTCCATCTGCTCTCTAGGCGTCTTCATCTCCCTAAGCTCCTCGGTGAACCAAGGAGCCCGGGTGGATCGTCGCCGCAAGAGAGGCCGCTCGGGCGCGACTCGGTCCAAGGCCCCCGTGGCCGCACTTAACCATGCGGCCACTAGGTCCTCAGTCGAGTCGCGGGGCAAGTCCACAGGAATTGGCCCAAGCTCCCTTTGGAACCTTACCGGGTCCATCAGAAGCCTGGGGCGGAACCATATAGGAATATCCGGTTCCGCCTCCCCGCGATGGGGTGTAGCGATCGGAAAGTCGAGCCGAAGGAGAGCGTGATCTGTCCATGACAGGGGTGTGATGACTAAATCCCCTATTCCCAGATCACGACTCCACTGTCCCGAGACGAAGATGAGATCCAGGGTGTGTCCACCCTCGTGGGTAGGGCCCAAAACTACCTGGGTCAGGTCCATGGCTGCCATGGAAGCCATGAACTCCCGAGCTGCACCAGAGGTTTCGCCTACCGACGGCAGGTTAAAGTCCCCCATGACCAAAAGTCTGGGGGTCTCAACCGCCGCCTCGGCTATCACCTCTAGGAGCTCGGGCAGGGCTGTTGTTGCATAGCGAGGAGCCAGGTATACAACTAACACGCCCAACTGCATTAAGATCAACTGACAGTTGAGTTTTCACAATGTATTGAAAATAAATTAAAAAAAAACTTACCTACCTCTTTCTCTCTTTCTCTCTTTCTTCCTCTCTCTCTCTCCATTTCTCTCGCTCTTTCTCTTTCTTTCTTGTTCTCTCTTTTTCTCTTTCTTTCTGTCTCTCTTTCTTTCTCTCTCTCTCTCTCTTTCTTCCTCTCTCTCTCTCTCTCCATTTCTCTCTCTCTCTCCATTTCTCTCTCTCTTTTTCTCTTTCTTTCTGTCTCCCTTTCTCTCTCTCTCTCTCTCTTTCTCTCTTTCTTCCTCTCTCTCTCTCTTCATTTCTCTCTCTTTCTCTCTTTCTTTCTCTTTCTCTCTCTTTCTCTTTCTTTCTGTCTCTCTTTCTGTCTCTTTCTTTCTCTCTCTTTCTTTCTCTTTCTTTCCCTTTCCCTTTCTTTCTTTCTCTCTTTCTCTCTGTCACTCTGTGTGTGTGTGTGTCTGTCTGTCTGTCTGTCTCTCACTCACTTAATCAGTCTCTATCTATCTGTCTCTCCTTCCCTCTCTCTGTCTCTCCCTGTCTCTGTGTGTGTCACTCTCTCTGATTCTCTCCCTCCCTCCCTCTCTCTGTATGTCTGTCTCTCCCTCTTTCCCCGTCTGTCTCCGATTCAATCCCTCCCGGTGTCATTCTCTATCTATGTCTCTCTCTGTCTCCCTCCCTCCCTCTCTTTCTCTCTGTCTCTGTCTGTCTCTCTGTCTTTCCCTCCCTCCCCTTCTGTCTCTCTCTGTGTCTGTCAGTCACTCCCTCTCTCCCCTCTCCTCCCCTCCCCCACCCCGGGAAGCAGCAGAAGGGCCGGTATGCCGGAGGTTACGGACGCCTCCTCCCGCAGCGGGCGAGGGAGCAGGCGGGGTGAGCACCCAAGGCTACTGTCATCTTAAGCACCACTGAGGCTGTCGCCCGGCAGGGGCGTCAGGCAGGGAAGCCGCGTTCTGAGGCCGCGCGTCCGTCTTCCCTGCCTGACGCCCCTGCCGGGCGACCTTGTGCGGCGGGAGCTGCACATTCTGGGGCTGCGTGGCTGGGAGGGAGGTGAACGCGCGGCCCCAGAACGTAAGCCGTGGTGCCCGCCGGAGGGAGCCGCGATGGAGACGTGACCGGCTTCCCTGCCTGACGCAGGCAGGGAAGCCGGTCGCGGCTCCATCGCGGCTCCCTCCGGCAGGCACCAAGCGCACGTTCTGGGGCCGCACGTTCACCTCCCTCCCAGCTTCGCAGCCCCAGAATGTGCAGCGATGGAGGCGCGACCGGCTTCCCTGCCTGACGCCCCTGCCGGGCGACAGCCTCGGTAGTGCTTAAGATGACGGTAGCCTTGGGTGCTCACCCCGCCTGCTCCCTCGCCCGCTGCGGGAGGAGGCGTCCATAACCTCCGTCCACCTCCCTCCCAGCCACACAGCCCCAGAGACAGAGGGAGGAAGGGAGGGCCACATTTACACAGAGCAGGGAGGGCTGTTGGAGGGCCGTATTAAACCAACCCCCGGGCCGCAAATGGCCCGCGGGCCGGACTTTGGACATGCCTGATCTAGGAGTATCCGGTTCCGCCTCCCCGCGGTGAGGTGAAGCGATTGGAAAGTCCAGCCGAAGGAGAGCGTGATCTGTCTATGACAAGGGAGTGATGACTAGACCCCCTATTCCCAGATCACAACTCCACTGTCCCGAGACGAAGATTAAATCCAGTGTGTTTCCCCCCTCGTGAGTAGGGCCTAAAACTACTTGGGTCAGGTCCATGGCCGTCATGGAGGCCATGAACTCCCGAGCTGCTCCAGAGGCTTCGCCCGCCGACGGCAAGTTAAAATCCCCTATGACTACCAGTCTGGGGGTCTCAACTGCCGCCTCAGCTATCACCTCTAGGAGCTCGGGCAGGGCTGTTGTTGCATAGCGAGGAGCCAGGTACACAACTAACACGCCCAACTGCCTCCCTAGGCCCCATCACATGCAGAGAGATTCACACCCGGTCGTCTGAGGGATTGTGGTCTCCTTCGGCTCCAGACCTTCCTTAACCATAATCGCCACTCCCCCACCTCTCCCTAGGGCCCTAGGCTGATGGAAGGCGCGGTAACCTGGTGGGCACATTTCCACGAGGGGTAAACCCCCTTCGTGGCCCAACCAGGTTTCCGTTATACCCACCAGGTCCGGGTCCCCCTCTGACACAAGGTCATGGATGAGGGGGGCTTCAGTTAAAACGGAAATAACAGAAGATGCAAAACATACATCACAATAGTAATGGGGAACTTTAGTTACTCCAACATCAACTGGAAGACAAGCTCTGCACCAAGTGGAAGGTTTCTGTTATCTTGAGATCAGAGCAGACAGTACCAGGCGCTTTGGAGCAATAGTCTAACTTTATATAACATTAACTCCTATGTTTCCTTTGCTTTGCATTTCTTGGTTTTCTCTTCAATGATCTGTTTGCAGAAAATCCAATTGAAGAATCAGTCTAAATGTACCTAAACATTGAACATAGGCTTTGAAAATAAAACCTCTAAAAGTGCTTGAATTACATTTTTTTTGATTCTCTGTAGCATTTTTTCTTGAGTTTTTCCGCATCAGACAAAAAGAAATTGCAACGGCAGCTGTTTCATAAAATTATCTATTGATTTTCAAAAGTAAAGTATGTCTTCTAGACAACAATAAATCTTTGAGATGTAATATACAATGTTTTAGTGTCAAAAAGCAGAATTCACTGACATTGTAAATTCACACTTACTGTATCTTTTCCTATGAAGAAAAGAACAATATAATTTATTTGAAAAAACAGCAACCTTGAAGGCAATAGAGCCGAAGATTATCCACATAAAATTCATATAATAATTCAAATAAAAACAAAAATATAATTTTTTTTATCCATGTGTGAAAATATACACAGAGGGCTGGGCAATCATATTGTGGACTCCAAATAGACATGTCACCACAGGGAGGACAAAAATGTAAGATTAAAGATGAATTAGCTGCACTAAGCTTAACTTAATCAACTTCTATTGGCCTTTACTTTGAGAAAATGTGACAAATTGTGCCATTACCCAGCAGAGTAATTTTGGATGGTTCAAAGGATAAAAAAAAAAAATAGTGACATCATCCAAAATGTAGATTCCATTCTTGCTCTAAAGCTATTCAGTTTTTTTCTTGTTTACCTGAAGATCTTCATCAAAATCACCAGAAGAACTGAGTGAATGGCATATCCTTTTGCAAAAATACCTTTCAGGCCAGATTAACTATAGTACTGTAGTAATATGACTTTCAACGATCAAATTATGAATTCATGAAGGGAATGATTATTTTTAAGTGAATGGATTTGTAATTCAAGAATACACAGTTTCACTACATTAGGGACCTAGAGGGGGTGTTTTAAGAGAGATGCTAAGCAAACACTCACCTGCCATGTGATTTTTTTTAGAAAATTAATATTTGTGAAATTTCTCAAGCATTAACAATTAGAAATGAAAAGCGAAATGCCTCAGCTGAATATTTCGTTACTTTCTTGTATTCCATTGCAGCCTATTTATGCAGCGTACTGCAGCTTTGACTAAGTATGGCAATTATAAATTATTTTACATTTGTCAGGTTCAAGATTTATGAATAGCAAATTGAAATACATTGATATTTTATTCACCAACATTTGGAGTTTTTTAGTTTAATACATTGTCTTTAAAATGATGTTGCATAATAGCTTTAGCTGCTGAAAAGAAAAAAATTTAAAAAGGCCTCCGCTGAAAAATCCATCAAATTTCCTTGTCTTGAAAATTATTTTCTTCAGTACTTAATTGGATCCTTGGAAGTTTGATTGATTCTCTGAGTTGATTAAAAGCATTCAAAAGTTGTTTGCATTTGTACTTCAACATATTTGTATATAGCTTTGCTAGATAGGTACAACTGACAGTGTGGCAGATATGATTCAAAACTATGGGGCAAATGTTACCTTGAAAATATTTTGAAGTTGTGAGGACAGAAAGATCTAGAAAATAAGTTAATGTGTTCTGATCCTGATCCTCTCATGGATGACTTCCAAGTAATTTTGGCAATAAACCCAACCTTCTTCAGATGTTTTATTGAATATTATAAAATAGATTTGCCCTTTGGCCAGGATCAATAGCAATAGCCGTAGGAAAAACAGGCAGTTGTGCAAATCTGTTGTGTTGTTGAAATCTGTAGCATGTACTGTTTCTTCATGGTGTCTAGAGTGAAAGCTTTCCCACTGGTTCTGTCTTAGTTGAAAGCCAATTAATCAAGACCATCAGCCCAGCCAATTCTACAACTCATAATTGCAGTGTTTCTCAATCTCAACATGGACAATTTTGGGAGCTGAAGCCCACATGGCTTAAAGTTCCTAGATTTGAGAAGTATTGCTACATATCTAAGCAAAGGTCAAAATGCTTTTACTCCATATGTTAAGTTTGCAGGAATTCAGTCCGAGACAGGCTAGTCATTGGAACAGGTTTATTTGCAATGAGCAAGAAACTATATACAGGTAACAAGGAATCAGTTCAACTGAGACTTCCCCACTTCGATAGCTTTTTATAGGCTTTCCAAAAGCGGGAAAACCTTAGCCAGACAGAAAGTTTGGCCCGGCCAGCCGCGTCTCGGCCAATCAGACGCGACTGGCTGTTACAGTGTTTAACAGACCTCCGGGTCAATCTTAGTTCCCCAGACTGAATGTCTGGGCGTAGGTTGAGGACATAACACCATATATGAAAGTTAACTATAGCAATTGTTGGATTCACTTCAGAAGTGGCAGTGGGACAACGGCATGTACCATGCCTGAATTCACCAAGCTACATAGCAGTAAGCACTGGCTGTTAGTCTTTAATTGCTGTTTTCCATCTTTTGTCTCAGGCAAATGCCAAGGTTTGCCCAATACGTGTTATGTTTGTTTGAACAACCAACCCAGAAAAAAATAAATAAAAGAAACTCAGCATGCAGATAGGTTTTACTGGTAGTTTGCAGATTATTTGCGGACTGGAAAGCCGCTCTCATGAACTTGTAACTGGTTCTTTTTATCTGCTCATGACATTCTTCTCACATGTAATACATTACAACTCCTAATGGCACTGGCTTCATGAGAATGAACACCATATTACATACATCACTATTGTGCCACTTATCGCATCTGCAGAGAACCGCCCTGCCGCCCTGTTTGGGGTGACCCGCTCCCTCCTTCAACAGAGGCCGCGGGAAGCCCCTCTGCAGGGTCGAGCAGAGGAATTTGGTGTTTATCTGCAGGATAAAATCTCTCAGATTTGGAACGAGCTGATCTCCACTGAGAGTGGTCTAGAGGGATTGTCGGAAGCTGGTCTTGAGATACCATTATGGGAGGAGTTTGACTCTGTTGCTTCCGAAGATATGGACAGGTTACGTGGGCGACTGAGAGCCACCACATGTTTATTGGACCCGTGTCCCTCCTGGCTTGTACTGGCATCCTGGGATGTTGCACGAGGCTGGCTCCAGGAGTTAGTCAACACTTCTTTGAGTGAGGGGTTCTTGCCGGCCATTTTGAAAGAGGCGGTGATGAGGCCCCTCCTCAAGAAGCCTTCCCTGGACCCAGCATTGTTGGTAAACTATCGTCCGGTCTCCAACCTTCACTTTCTAGCGAAGGTTGTCGAGTGTGTGGTGGCACAACAGTTTCCCCGTCACCTGGAGGAAATTGATTATCTGGACCCGCGCCAGTCCAGCTTCCGGCCCGGGCACAGCACTGAGACGGCATTGGTTGCATTGGTGGATGATCTCTGGAGGGCCAGAGACGGGGGTTGTTCCTCCGTCCTGGTCCTTTTAGATCTCTCAGCGGCTTTTTATACCATCGACCATGGTATCCTATTGCATCGGCTGGAGGGGTTGGGGGTGAGGGGCACCGTTTTACGGTGGTTCTCCTCCTACCTCTCCGGTCGATCGCAATTTGTGTGGGCAGGAGGGCAGAGGTCGACCTCGAGACCCCTCACTTGTGGGGTGCCTCAGGGGTCGGTCCTCTCGCCGCTCCTGTTCATACATGAAGCTGCTGGGTGAGATCATCCGTGGTTTTGGGTAGAGTATCATATCTACGCTGATGATACGCAGCTGTACTTTTCTACCCCAAACCACCCCAACGATGCTGTTGAAGTGATGTCCCGATGTCTGGAAGCCGTACGGATCTGGATGGGAAGCAACAGACTCAAACTCAACCCATCCAAGACCGAGTGGCTGTGATTTCCGGCGTCCCGGTACAACCAGTTGATTCCATCACTGGCCATAGGGGGCGAACATCTGGCCCCCGTGGATCGGGCATGCAACTTAGGCGTCCTCCTGGATACCCGGCTGTCTATGCAAGATCACGTGACGGCTGTGGCCAGGGGGGCATTCCACCAGGTACGCCTGGTGCGGCAGTTGCGTCCCTTATTGGACCGGGACGCCCTTCGCACAGTCACTCACATGCTTGTGACATCCCGGCTAGACTACTGCAATGCTCTCTAAATGGGGCTCCCCTTGGGGTGCACCCGAGGACTACAGCTGGTCCAGAATGCGGCCGTGTGGGCGATCTTGGGAACGTCCAGGTATTCCCATGTAACACCGCTCCTGCGTGAGCTGCACTGGTTACCTGTGGTCTTTCGGGTGCGCTTCAAGGTGTTGATCATCATCTTTAAAGCGCTCCATGGCACGGGACCTAGCTACCTGCGAGACCACATCCTACCCCATACATCCCTTCGGCCGATCCGCTCCCACAGAGAGGGACTTCTCCGGGTGCCGTCCACCAGGCAATGCCAGCGGGCGACGCCCAGGGGAAGGGCCTTCTCTGTGGTGGGCCCAACCCTCTGGAATGATCTACCCCCGACCTTAGAACAACCACGGACCTCCGCACCTTCCGCCAGAAATTTAAGACACTCTTGTTCCATCAGGCCGGCTTGGCCTAAGCTATTTACCTAGCCTACAGCCTGTACCATAAATTGTTTTAAATGGGTTTTAGATGGGTCATGTTTTAATATTTTTAAATTTTAGCACAGGGATAATTTATTTAATCTGGTATTAATTATTTATGTTTGTGATATTGCATGTTTTAATTTCCTGTGCACCGCCCCGGGTCCCTTTGGGGAGAGGGTGCAGTTATATAAATCCAACAAACAAACAAACAAACAAACAAATAAATAAATAAATAAATAAATGATGCCATTTCTCTACTACTTTGAATAGCATCTTGCAATTCCTACTATTACGGTCTATATGCTGATTTGTCGAGTCAAAGGCTGAAGGGCCTGATCCTATCATGTGGAGAGCTAGCAGGGAATCAATCTACCAAACAAATAAACAAGGGACACCATTAGCAGGAATAAGCAGTTTTAGATTCTGACAGAGCACCCAGAATGCACCAACAACGTTGAAGGACAGAGCAAGATGAGCTGCTTGGTTACACAGAAAGCAAGAGAAAGACCCTTAATGAGGTGTGCTGAGGTGTGCTTGTAGCTGGGACTACTTAGGAACAGCTGCTAGAGCAATGACAAAATGAAGGCAAAAAGTGAGTGTGCTTCCTATTTCTTTGTTGCCATCTAGTGGTCATCAAGATTTGGGAGTGGATCGCTACAAAGAAGTTTGTTATAGTAGTATCTTCTATATCAGTGGGTTTTGTTTTTCGGGACCATAAAGAACAGTGGTGTGGATCTATGGCCCTTTTACGATCTGTGACCTTCAACGCCCAGAATTCTTGAGCCAACTCAGGAATTCTGGTCCAGGAATTATGGGAGTTGAAGTTCACAGATTGTAAAAGGTTAGTTCCATACCCCTGCTCTATATGGTCCTGAAAAACAATGAAGGTATAAATTAAATACATCTTCTACCTCTTTCAGTTCTGAAGGACAGAGGAAAAGGGTTATGAACTATATAAATTGCCATTTTTTTCCAGGTTTTCCCTGAAGAAGGATAAAGAATAACGCTTTAGGACTTCTACATCAGGAGTTTAACACTTAACTACTTCTGATGAAATATGGATTCCTGATCTGGTAAGAGAATTTCTGATGGTAGGGTGAACAAAAACCAGCAATAATTTGCTAGAGGACATTGTATGTTGTGGGTTTGCCATGTGAGAAAAGATTGATAATAGAGTATGTTTGGCCACAGTAGGTGTCTAGCAAGATCAATTACTCATTACACAGAATTACTGTTAGATGTAATTTTATAAACCAAATTAACTGCGAGCGTTTTTTTTTAGATGGAATTTACTTTCTTAAAGCATAACTCCTAAGTCATTATAATTTAATAAAATATGAATGCAATTCCCCCTCATTATAAATAATCTACTAAATTATTCATGAGATATAATGCCATATTTCTCACTTCTTTTGCATTCATCTTCTTTGCAACAACCTACCCTACGGCACTAATGAATGCAGGGCAGATTATAAATCTTGAAAAGTTCAGCTCTAGCGGCAAGTTAAGATGATTAAACCCCTTTGAACGGCCTAAAATGCTTTTCCAATTACAGTGGTACCTCGGTTCACGAACGCCTCTGTGCACGACCGATTCGGATTACGACCAAAAATTTCCCAAAAAATGGGCTCATGAACACTGTTTCGGTTCACGAACGGAAAAGTTCGTAAAAATACGCTCGGCTTCACGAACTCCGCCTCGCTTCACAAACTCTGCCTCGCTTCACGAACTCCGCCCTCGCATCATGAACAGAAAAGTTCGTAAAAATGCTCGGATTCACGAACCCCGCCTCGCTTCACGAACCGGAGCCGCGGACATTTTAAAAACAAGGTCAGAACGGATTAACCGGATATACATTGAACCCTATGGGAAACTGTGCCTCTGTTCACGACCAATTCTGTTTGCGAACAGAGTCAGTTCAAGAATCACGACCAAAAAACAAGGTCGGAACGGATTAACCGGATTTACATTGAACCCTATGGGAAATTGTGCCTCGCTTCACGACCAATTCGGATCGCAAACAGAGTCAGTTCACGAATTAAGTTCGTGAACCGAGGTACCACTGTACTTTCCAAAGCAAAATAAAGGTAGTTCCTTGCCTGTTGCTTAATTTATATTTTCTTTGCTATAGGTCAGAAGAAAGAGACAGCGAAGGGCAGCAGTTCCTTGAAAATATCACAACAATGAATTTTGGAAGAGATATTAAAGAGCTGGAATGGTTCTTATTAACCAATAAAGCCATTTGCTACCCCATTAAAAAGGCTTTTGTCCAGGGATAGGCTGCTGGGGGTTTGCAGGGGGTTGGGACAACCTCTAGCTAAGATTCATGCAGTTTGGAGAACCCCTAAATCCCAATCCTGGCTGGCCCTGCCCACCCCATCCTGCCATTTCCAGGAGTCCTCACATGGCTTGTTTTGGATGCAAGTAAGTGTAGGGTGTGCACAGAGGCTCAGGGAGGGCAAAAAACAGGCCTACTGGAAGTTCAGGAAGGCCGGAAATGGGCCTGTTTCCTGCCTCCAGAGCCTAGGGAAGCTGTTTTAGCCCTCTCAGAGGCTTGAGGAAAGCCTCCGGAGCCCAGGGAAGGCAAAAACTCCCCCACTCCTGCCGCCATGGTGCAGGAGGTCGACTAGGCTACACCCACCATGGCCATGCCCAGCAGAGAACCCCTTGCTAAATTTTTTGAAGCCCACCCCTGCTTTTGTCCACTGGTTACAAAATAAAAGGGATGATGTAGCTGAGAAGAGCAGCTGGGCTGAAACCAAAGCAAGTGAAAAACATGCAGAGGAAAATCATCCTCAGCATGATAATTAACACAAGCAATTTAATATTAATGCTTTATGGCTATGGTGCTCAGGGATACTTTCACTCCTTCTACAAGAACAAAGCCAGGGATTACTCTGCCACAGGACACTTAAGGCACCTGCTAGCTACAAGTTGAAAAATATCACATCAAGTTACTTGCAACCCACAACATCCGGGTTATTCAATTCAAAACTGGAACTCTGTTTTGTCCAGCTGGGGAAATCTCAGAATGCCCTTATGCAGCAGATGTTGCTTAATAATGGCTTCTTTTCCTTAGCAACACATAAGATTTAATCTGAACAAATAGGATATTTATGCATTGAATTTTAAAAAACGTACAGCTTATGTTGATCAGCACAGCCTCTTGGTTTTAAGCTTCCTGTTTAATCCTCTTCGTTTTAATTGCTCTGCATTATCTGCTTTACTTTTTCATTATATTGTAAGCCAACCATCTCACTGTAACCGTGAGATGATGGGTGGCATGAAAATTTAATAAATATGTTGAGATTATATTTGATCTTATATTAATCAGATTCAAGATAACTCTCCATATTTCCAGACTCTTTGCTTTTTCTCACGCTAGAAGATTTTATATATCAAGATAAGCCACAATTCAACCACTCTTCAGTTGCCACAAACCACCATCCTGATGCAACCTTGCTTCATCCCCTGGGTTGAGACTTCGTTCCAATAATGACTGATGACTGATACACAAATCAGAGAAGTTGCTTTTCTGGTATATTCAGCAATCAGAGGAGAAATGCTGTACAGTGCCAGCTTGTGTCAGAACCATTCAAAACACGTTGGACTGAAAACAGTATGCACTTTGAAGTACTGGTAGCTTCAGGGTGCTTTACAGCCCCTTCTAAGCAGTTTATAGAGTCAGCATATTGGCCCCAACAATTTGGGTCCTCATTTTGCCAACCTCGGAAGTTGGTGAGAATCAAACCCCCAGCAGTTGGCAGAATTAGCCTACAATCCAATAAGCCATGGTGGCACAATGGTTAGAGTGCAGAGGTTAGAGTGCGGTACTGCAGGCTACTTCTGCTGATCACCAGCTGCCAATAGCTTGGCAGTTCAAATCTCACCAGGCTCAAGGTTGACTCAGCCTTCCATCCTTCCAAGGTGGGTAAAACAAGGACCCAGATTGTTGGGGGCCATAGGCTGACACTGTAAAACTGTTTAGAGAGGTCTGTAAAGCTCTGTGAAGTGGTGTATGAATCTAAATGCTAATATTGCACTCTAACCAAGGCTCTTACATGCTACCACAATTAATGCAATGTTAGCAAGGCAGAGGTCAATTTCTCGTATACAGGTAGTCCTTGACTTAAAACCATTCATGTAGTGACCATTTGCCATTACAACAACACTAAAGTAACTTATGACAGATTCTTTCGCTTAAAACCGACTCAACTTCCCCATGGTTATGTGATCAGAATTCCAATGCCTGGCAACCAGCATGTACTTATAATGGTTTCAGTGACCTGGGGTCATGTGATCACTATTGGTCAGCTTTCCACCTGTCTTCCAATGAAAAAAGTAAATAGGGAGAGCCAGATTCACCTACCAAACATGTGAGTCACTTAACAACTGCAGGGATTCACTTAACTGTGGCCAAAAAAAAAAAAGATTATAAAATTGGGCATAATTCACTTAACAACCACCTCTCCTAGCAACAGAAATTCTGGTCCTAGTTATAGCCGTAAGTCGAAGACTACCTGTAACCAGGTCGGTCCACTTACCTTGTAGTAGAAGAGAAAGAATCCACAGAAAAGGCTGTATAAATCTGCTGTAAGGAGGGAGAGGTTGACCGCTGTAGCGCTCGTTTTCTTAATCACCACAGGCATGAAGCTATAGAGGCCAAACATGCAGGCACTAAAGCCAACATACAGTAATCCTATAGGAAGGAAAGAAGGGAGGGAGGGAGGGAGGAAAGAAGGAAAATGATAAGCAGTCAGTACTGTCTTGTCCACACTTTTCTGCTGAGAGAAACAATCTTGGAAGATTTCTAACTGCCCAAGGTGTGCCAGGAGAGAGGGAAGATGGCCTTAATTTATTTGTGATGTGAGGTGGCAGAGTCAGATGAGACATAATCCAGGAAAAAATAAATCTTACCTTCAGGTATGTACTTGCAGGGAATGGAATAAAAAAAAAGGGAGAAAGTGGCCTGGCATGAAATTTCAACGTCATGGCACACATTCCCATCCTGACTTTTCTGACAAGGCTCCTGTGTATTTGGCTACCTAAAGTACATCTGACTTTGTATGAAGTTAAACCCCCCCTCCTAGAAAAATGAAATATCCTAGGAAATATTTAAAAAGGCAGAATATTACATTTCCCTGGATGTGAAAAGGGAGAAACGTGTTTTTAAAGACAGAGTAGTTCCCTGCAGCTTCCTGCCTTTTTTCATTTTGTCAATGGGCCATTAAGATGCCCAAGCCAGTCTATTTACATAATAGAGACCCTTCCCTGTCAGCTCCGGGGTGATGGAATCAAGGCATGCTAGCATTAGCCCTTTACCCAACTGGCCACATGGCATCTGAGAACTCAACCAAACCTGGACTCAGCCTATAGTGATGCCCCTGCATGGCCCCATGGAAGTCTGACAACCAATCAGAATACATTTCTTACACAGGAACAGGAAACAGATAGGTGGGGCCAAACAGATTATTAAAAAAAACCTGCAAGTCCCTTCCTCGCCCCTTCTCTTTTTCCCTGAAGAACTGAAATTCAAAAGCAAAGTTATCCACAAGAATTATCTGCAAAAAAGAGATCAAGGAGAGACAATATCTCCCTCCCCTTTATTTATTTATATCCTGCCTTTATTGTTTTAATGGATAACTCAAGATTGCAAACATATTTAATACTCCTTCCTCCTCCTATTTTCCCCCACAGCAACAATCTTGTGAAATGACAGTGACTGGCACAAGGTCACCCAGCTGGCTTTCGTGCCTAAGGCAGGACTGGAACTCCCAGTCTCCTGGTTTATAGCCTGGGGCCTTGACTATTAAACAGAACTGCTTCTATCTGTATAATCAGGCAAATTCTGAATACTGTTCTTTTCCCTGTGTGATTTATTCACAATCTCATATTATTTTTTCCTAAAGACTTTCTCCAGAACAAACATACCATAAATTTACTAAGGCAATGTAATTACTTTCAGTACCTTGGACACATGAAAGTCTATTTACAGCAGGGTTAGGATTCTTTTTTTTCCTCAAGAGCTACTTTCCTTTTGGTTTAAAGATGGAACTACTGGTGGAACTGATGGATACTATTAAAATGCAGCCATCCATCTTCTAGTGCACAGTATATATTCAGCACTTAATGTACCCTAGGGAGTGGAGTGGGGGAGGTTTTTGGGAGAGAAAAGTTAAACGTCTCCTTCTCACATCTCCATTACTTCTTCGCTTTGAAGAAAGCTGTTAAGCTTTTGCAAAGAAGAGGGTGCATCTTTTGTGATGGAAATAGGTAAGAGGCTAGGAAAGCTGAATAGAGGAGGTTGCTTTTTTGTGCTATTCTGTGTCTAGAGCCTTGGCAAGGTCTGCAGAGTCCTTATAGCCAGAATTGTTTTGTTGCACAATTGTTAGGCAATTCTGCTACAATTCACACACATTTGTGAATTGTTGCACAAATTCACAACATACAAAGCAAGTCTTTACTTATGGATATCTGCAAGGAAGACCAAAAGGGTGAATGACTTCATGTGTGCCATGCCATTCATGTTATTTGCATAACAATGGCATAATATATCATGTGTCATCATCATGACTTCCCTGGATTTCTATATTAAACTCCCAATATTTTTCTGCTCCATTTTTAAAATTGTATTTTTATCCCACAGCAATCTAATATTTCTTTGGCGGCTTCATCCATTGCATGATTAAAAACACTAATGAAAAAATAATCATTAACTGCCCAACTAAAAGATATGATGTAACCAAAAGACATAATATAATCAGAAATTAAATACCAGGAAGTAAATGAACAGGTATAAGAGAAGGCACATTATGCATACTTTTTAAAAAAAGATAAAACTCCCCAAAATATTAGTTTATGTAGGAGATGGCCAGGCTGAGCTTGAGGGAGAGGTCAAATGCGCCATAAGTCACAAGTCCTTGCATACTCGCAAGAGATCTAAGTACAACCAACCTTGAATGCCTCTTTTATCTTAAGCTTTCAATAAATTTTTATACTCATTTATACTCATTTGAACTGCCTGAATCTCTTAATTTCCTGTGCACTTGACAGTTTCTTTTGTAACATTTTGAAAATTAGCAAGGAAGAGACTAGCTTATCACCATAATTAACATTATACAGTGGTACCTCGGTTCACGAATGCCTCTGTTCACGACCAATTCGGATTACGACCAAAAATTTCCCAAAAAATGTGCCCCGGTTCACGAACACCGTTTCGGTTCATGAACGGAAAAGTTCGTAAAAATACGCTCCGCTTCACGAACTCCGCCTCGCTTCACGAACTCCGCCTCGCTTCATGAACTCCGCCCTCCCATCACGAACAGAAAAGTTCGTAAAAATGCTCGGATTCATGAACCCCGCCTCGCTTCACGAACCGGAGCCGCGGACATTTTAAAAACAAGGTCAGAACGGATTAACCGGATTTACATTGAACCCTATGGGAAACTGTGCCTCTGTTCACGACCAATTCTGTTCGCGAACAGAGTCAGTTCAAGAATCACGACCAAAAAACAAGGTCGGAATGGATTAACCGGATTTACATTGAACCCTATGGGAAATTGTGCCTCGCTTCACGACCAATTCGGATCGTGAACAGAGTCAGTTCACGAATTAAGTTCGTGAACCGAGGTACCACTGTATAAATTTTCAGCAAGTACACCAGAAGCTCTGGCATACTGAAATTAAGTCCAGTAAATAGTAATAATTCTGCACCACAGATATAACATGATGAACTGGGAGTAACTGAAAGTAGAAACACAAGTGTTCAAAATACTCCGCTCAGCTGAGTTGGAAAATCAGAGAAAGGAAGAGGACCTTGCCCAAATATGCCTAGATCATGCTAAATCACATCTCAAAGCTGTACATAGGTATCCCCAAAGAAACCTTGAGCATAAACCCTGGAAAGCCTTCAAAAACTGTTACCAAATTATCATGTTTAATGTAAAAGAATGGGAAAAGAATACTATTAATTGTATTTCATTGGAATGATATATCCAAGCTATCAGGGACGTCCAATCTTGGCAACTTTAAAACTTGTGGACTTCAACTCCCAGAATTTTCCCAGCCAGTCATGGATACCCCTGTGGTACGTACATGTAAGTAAAATCAACTTGACTTTAATTATTATCCTAGGTCTGTCCATTCTAGCACCCCAAAAGTTGCATCTCACTGATTTAGCGTAACGCACAAATGGAATCCAAAATCAAGCGCTCTCTGCTCTAACAAAACATCTGCTTTTGCTAATTGAACAATAGCAAAAATATGCTTCACAGGCTTCCTGTTTATAGACTGGTGAAGCTGAAGGGTCTTTGCTTCACTGCTGCTGGTGATTAGTTAGCTCACACCACCAAACATATTTCTCTCATTCCTTCTTAAAAGGGGAATGAGTCCCAGAAGCCTTGTAAAAATCTCAACTGCGTGATAAAAAAAGACCAGTCATGGTTTACATTGATCCGTGTTCAATTTAGGAGCCATATTGAACAAAGCAGGAAGCTCTTTGCAACTGAGGGTAATAGCAGATGTGCGCAGCTTCATTAAGGTTTGGGGATAATCAGAGGAAATGATGAGGGAAGGCCCAATAGGAGCAATGGTCGAGTGTGCCATTTATAACTGCAATCCCCAGCTATTGCCTCTGTAACCAGTCAGCTTAAGGAGCTCTTCAACCTGCTGCTGTTGATATTCATTTGGAAAGGAAGCTAACCAGGAGCTGTTGAGGCCCATTAAGCATATTACCTCCCTTACTCCTCGTTATAAGTGCAGTTGGGCTCAACGTGCCTTTTTACATTAACCGACATTTGTAGCCTTCTAATGCAGATGGCATCAAATGCCTTCTTTATTGTAGTACTAAAGAAATGAGCCTTGTAGACAAAACCATTTGCTAAGCACAGCAGTGGTGCATACAGATAATAGTTTCTTCAGCTGAAAAAAAAAATGGTACAAAGATTACACGCCCTAGTACTGGAATGGGACAACTCGCCACAGCCAACGTATTACCACAGTCAACACACCATGGCCAACTTGCCATGGGACAACTCACCGTGGGACAATTTAACAATTCTATTTAATTACTTAAAATAAATAAAAATGTTTTTCATGTTTGCCATTCACATTTCATTCTGCCCCTCCTTTTGCATCCTTTCTTCAATGATTCTATCCCACTAGTTCTTTGATATGGATATAACTTTTTTTCCTGTAGTGAGTTGTTCTGTGGTAAGTTCGCTGCAGTGACCATGGCAAATTGTCATAGACCCTGCCCTCTGAACAGCCTCCTTCGTCACATTTTTCCAATTCTTGTACAAGCTATAAAAAATTCTTTAAGAATCTCAAGAGGTTAGTGGCGGGGGAAAACAGAGGCCCCTTTATTTTGTAGGAGGTAGCCAAGTAGGGAGTTGTTCTATCTCCTCTTCATTTTAAGGTTTGTTTGTTTGGGGTTTTTTGCTTTAAGTTAAAAACGACACATCTGACTTTTTTTTTTCATTACCAAGAAAGAGAAAAGAAAAAGAACTGGCCATCAGACCACCTCTAGCCAATCCTTAGAAAGTAAAGAAAAGTTTCCCTTGCCACTAAGAAATATGAAAAAACCCTACATTCTCTCAATTTCTGTTTGCTTTGTTTTTAATTTGCCCATCATCATAAACAGAGCAAATTAATGGGAGTGGACTACTTCAGCATTATTTATGAAGCAAAGCAATCAAATTGAATTGAATAACACAAAGCCATTAATACCTACCACAGTAATTTGCAGATCCAAAAATATTTCAATCCTAGCCATTCCCAGCCAGTGGCGTAGCGTGGGTTGTCAGCACCCGGGGCAAGGCAAGTAATTTGCGCCCCCTAACCCCTGGATTTTAGCACTCGAGTCTCTTCCACTCCATCGCCCGCCACAGGGCCCCCGCCCGCCGCCGCCCCCTCCTCGGCAGCGGCTGTGGCACCCGGCGGCGAGGCAACCCCTTCGCTCATCCTTCTCGGTGCCTTTCTAGCCCACCCCCGGGGGAAGCAGCGGCATCGAGGACGGGGAGGGCGCAGCATGCGGAGCGGCGGGGAAGCGAGAAACGGGAAGGGGGGAGAGGAGGGGTGCAGGAAGATCCGACGGCAGCGGGGTAGGGGAGGCAGCCGCAGCCGGCAGGTACCCGAAAGAGCTGGCCTCCCTTCGATCCGGAGAGCGGGACGCCTCTCCCGCCCTGTCAGCTACATCTCAGCGCATTCACAAGACCGCTGCTGAATCAGCTGGAACGCGCGAGCTCTCCCCACCTTCCGCCCGCCGAGCTCTCTTCCTTTTCCTGCGATTTCCCGCCCCCTCCCGGTTTCCTGGATTCCGGATCCCCCCTCCCCCGCCCGAGAAATAATACTAATAAAAATATGAAAAATCCCCTAAGATCCTTTCCCCAAGGAAGAAGATGGGGCGACGGGGAGAAAACGCCTCCTCTTGCAGCCGCTCTTGCTTCGGGCGACGCTTCTCCAGTCCCTGCGGCGGTGGCCACATTCCCCAGCTGCCGCTGTTCCTGCCTTACTCGATCCCCTTTCCCGAAGCGACGGGGAGCTGCGAGTGCGAGCGCGCCCCCCCAGATGTTGCGCCCGGTGCGGCCCGCACCCCCTGCACCCCCCACGCTACGCCACTGTTCCCAGCCACGTGTTGCTGTGGCCCAGTCTGGTTAAATAGCCAACCAATCTGTGTGAAGATTTACACCTGCACACGCAAATACATATGCATAACCACTGTATAACCCCCAACCTACCTACTGTATTTCTCCCTCTCTCTCTTTATCCCTCTACCTACCTACCTACCTACCTACCTACCTACCTACCTACCTACCTACCTACCACATTTCTCCCTCCCTCTCTCTATCTCTAACTGCCTACCTACCTGTCTTCTGTATTTCTCCTTGAATCTTATGGACAGAGTATTATGACATTTTGTATTATGTCATCCTGTGGCTCACTGCTCTCTCTGTATCCATCTACCTACATTTTTTACATTTCCATTGCATGTACCTGGCACAGGTATGACATCTACACAATCTATATATATATCGTTGGTGCTGAATTTGTAAGGAACGTTGTGTGAAAATTTGGAAGCGATCGGTGAAGTACTTCCGGAGATTACCTGTTTTGAACAAACTCATATTACAGTTTTATTTATATAGATTGTTCACCGATGGGAATACAAATTTAACTAATTGCCCTTTGACCAGCTCAAAGCAAAAAAAAAACTGTCAGTGATGTGGTTGCCACATGTCACTAAACTATAAACTATGATTTGAGAACCCAATGTCAGCATGCTTGATGAACCCAACTAGCACTTACCAACTTTTCAACTTAAGCTCAATTCATCATAGGCTGTAAAAAAGATGAATTTCCGATATGTTGTTCTCAGGCCTATAAGGAGCTAAACCAAAATGTTACCACCACTGTCATTTAAGCAATGCAATAATCTAAAAACCCAATTTATTTTCTGAACAATAAGCAATAGTAAAGCAACTTGTAGTCTTACCTATTTGCCAGTCCCAGGGAACTTTTAACAATTCTTTGTGTTCCATTATTGCACTGGGAGGAAAAATAAAGAAATGTTTTGATGAGGAAAATGTTAATTATTTCCACAAAGTGAAATAAATATGTATATTGTTAAAATAGTGGAAATCTCATGCTCATGTTGGTTACTACCAGATTTGTACAAACAGGTCTCACTTTCTCTCTGTAATTAAAATGTAATTAGCAGAGTAATGAGAGTTACTAACACAGAGAGTTATGTAAGGGCAGGAGTAGCCTTCACTGTGAGTGAGTAGAATAATATAGAGGGAACCTTTTTCCTCACAGAACAATTCCAGATACTACATCAAAACAATGTCTAGTTATAATAGTGCATTAGCAATTGTAATAATACTAGCAATCATGTACCATTACATGATTGCCCAAGTTAAGTGTCTGTTATTTATTATCTTCTATCAGTTTTTTTGATGGCATTAATATGGTTTTCCTAGAGCTCTGGGGAAAAGAGAAAGAAACAGATACATGCCTCACAGAATGAGGCATTATATTAATGTTGTCACTGGTGACAGATCATATTTTTGTCTTGATGGGTGGCATGAAAACACCAAAAAAGTTATTAAACAATATTAAAATAAAAGGCCTGAATGTTGATTAGGCAGGGAAAGATGATGAGAATGCATGTCCATAATCTGTTATGATATGTAGAAGTGTCACAGTACAGTGTCCAGATCAGATTTACTTTGATTTAACCCCTTGGAAATGGAGAAAATTACAGGTAGTCCTCAACTTACAACCATAATAGAGTCCAGATTTTGTGTCGTAAATTATGAAGTTCAATAGTGGAGGGACCCATGTGACCAACTTAATCGTACAAACCGTTTTTTGCAGCAGGGGTTAAGGAAACACAGTTGTTAAGCAAATGCTACAGACGTTAAGTAAGTCAATGCATTCCTGTGGGCATGGTTTTTTTCCTCATATGTACAGTATGTAACAGACCCAAGGGTATAGTCCCATGATGGTGAACCAATGGCATGTGTGCCACAGGTGGCACGCAGAGCCATTTGTTAGGGCATGCAAGGCGTTGCCTCGTTAGCTCCAGCACATATGTGCATGCTGGCCAGCTGACTTCAGTCTTCATTTACAGCCAGTTTTCGCCCTCCGGAGGCTTCAGGGAAGCATCTTGAAGGTTCTGGAGGGCTTCTGGGGAGAGGGAGGCTGTTTTCACCCTCCCCAGGTTCCTAGAAAGCCTCTGGAGCCCGGGGAGGGTGAAAAATAGGTCTATTGCACACCAAAATTGGGGGGAGGGGGTTTGCATGTGCATGCGCACACGGGGGGGGGGGGGTCACACACATAGAATGACCCCCACTTTGCTCCCCCCACTTTTGGCACACGATGGGGAAAAGGTTAGCCATCACTGGTGTAGTCTGTCCTTTTCCTCCAAAAAGTTACTTTTTTCATTTTGTTTTTCATTTGTTTGTTTTTTAAGACACCTGAACACCATTGCACCTATTGAGAGCCAATGTACTATAGTGATTAGATGCTGAACTATGATAGAAAAGCATTCAGTTGAAATCTCTACTGGTCATGTTTGCTGCTGTGAACCTTTTAGGAGAATAAAAATGAAAGAAAACTAGTTTGACCATCTTTTTTGATGCCCAGTAATTCCTTGCCTGATGCAAAGTTTAAAAAATACTTTTCTATTACCAAACAGTTATTTTTATATTTGAATGGCAGAATAACAAAGCAAGACAGAGTGAGAGGACCTGATGATCTGACCATTCATGTTGAGCAATCTATAGGAAAACACCCAGGAACAAATGGAACATGAGAGAAGATGGCTGTGGATCAGTGGTGGGTTGCAGGCGGTACGCCCCGGGGCGGGCGTACTGGAGCCTGCCTGGAGTACTGGGTACCATTCCGGTATGGTGTTCCGGAGGGACCACCCGCCAGCCCCAGCTCCTTACCGGTGTTTTAAAGCTTTCGGCGCTTCTGTGCACATGCATGGCACGTACGCTCCACCGAGCAGCTGGAGTGTCGTTGGCAGCTACAATGCATGCATGCGCTACATGTGTGCGCGTGCACACTGCACGTGTCCATGTGAGCGACACCGGGCCCATTCCAACCATACTGGTTGGAACGGGATCTGGAACCCACCACTGCTGTGGATCGATCTCTATTTGACATGACAGGATAGAGTGATGCCTCTCTTTACTTACAGCTGAATTCCACTGAAGAAGGAACCAAAGAGTCCAATCATCCCTAGGAACTCCACTCTACTCAGATTTCGTACGATGTACTCCTCACAGACATTGGAGATGCCATAGAGAGTGGCCCCACCTAGTACTAGAAGATCGCCTATAAGTTTATTTTCTCCTAGGAGCAAAAAGAATTGTAAAAAAAAATATAGTAATCACAATTTGCTATTAGAAGTTCTACTTCCTTCATTTCATAAACACTCATTGTGAGTTTTATACCAAAGAGTTCTGGCTACCATGACTGTGTACTCCTCTCTGCAGGCAAAGGTATTCAATCCATGCACATGGAAGTTATATCATAGAGCTGGGGTGTCAAACTTGATTTCTTTGAGGGCCCCATCAGGGTTGTGTTTGACCTTGGGGGGACAGGGGGGACATGGCTGGGGTGGGTGTGGCCAGCTCAATGTCACTCATGTTGGGGGTGCCTGTGATGGTCCAAGTGCTCTGCCATAGAAAATAGGCTTCTGAGCTCCATTTTCGCCTGCAATGGCCTCCTGCAACCCTCTGAAAGCTCCTGAGGGCTGCATGTGGCCCTACTGAATTCCATTTATGCTGGCAGAGGCAACATAGGTTGTTTCAGGCAAGATCTAAGCATCCCGTGAACCGAATCTGGCCCCTAGGCTCTGAGTTTGACACCCCTGTCATAGAGCCATGCTGCCGCAGGAGATTGTTTCACACATATTATAAAGTGAATTGTGGCTTGCAAAAAAATGGGGCAAAGATTCTATGGGCCTCCAGAGGCTGTTTGCAACTCCAGGTATCACAAGATTCCCACAGTGGTCTTAGCCAGCATGCATAGTAGTGAGAGATACTGTTAAAAATAGTTCAGCAAGATCCTGAGGGATACTTCTGACATCATTAGGAAATTCATTATTTTCTCTAGTTGCCACGTTTCCACATGCATACATTTCCCGAGAACTTAGAAACAACAACAAAAACCACACCCTTTCCTTCTAATCTGCAAAAACGTACCTGCTCCTTGCTGTCTTCCAACAAGAACATCTGCTCCTGCCATGCAGCCCATGCCCAGAATGCACACCACAATCCCGATGAAGTGCACTGCTTTGTATCGCACCAGGAGGAAGAACCAAGAAAGTAAGATCACCACTGGAATCACAAAACAATCTAGGAGCTGTAGGGGAAAAAAGAATAATAAAGAAAGAAAGCATTCTGGATGGAGTTTTTGAATGGAGGATAATCACACAGATCTGTAATTCAGAAAGGGTTTGATTGAAATGGTTATTTTAGACATACGGTACCTGGCAAATGATTAGGGAGCAAACCTAAACATAGTCGCCGCAAAACCCAGCACAAGAGGAATGCATGATATTTCTTGGCCCAAATAATGCTTTTAAATCTCATTCTCCTGGGAAATTAATGGACAACTATAGATGTGATCAATCCACTTTCCAGGAAGGTTGTTTCGTATTCAGAGCAACCCTTAGATAATATCATCATTAATAAGATTCAGATGGTTTCATTCATGCCACTTACTTAAACCATTGATAATTCTCATGATTAGTGTGTTTTCTCCTCCTCTGAAAATACAATGCACAGAAATTGTCTGGGCAAATATATTGCTAACCATCAGCTTGGATATTTAAGTAAGAACTGTATGTGTTGAGATATATACCTACACAGACAGATAAGTGCTCCCTCAAACATACTTATACAGTTAGAAGAATCAGAGCTAAAATGAAATCTGGAGTTGAAGAGCTGAAGGGCACTGTAGGAAAGAAGCAACACGTAAGTCATTGGATGAAAAGATTTCTGGGAGTTGTTTAATTTAACTGAGAAGAGTTCACAATATGCGCATTCTGATCAGTGATGGGTTTCAAAAATTTTTAGAACCTCTTCTGTAGGTGTGGACTGCTTTGTGGGAGTGGCTTGCCGGCTATGTGACGGTGGGAGTGGTTTGCCAGCCATGTGACTGGGTGGGAATGTCTTGGCAGTCATGTGACTGGGTGGGCCTGACCAATTTGTAAAATGTGGTGAAACTCACTTAACAACGCTCTTGCTTAACAACCAAAATGTTGGCTCAGAAACTCTGGCATTTGAAAGTCTTAAAGCTGTCAAGTTACAAGACCCTTGCACCCCTAACTCTTTAGAAAAAACTCCCCAGGGGTGTTCAAACTTGACAGCTTTAAGACTTGTGGACTTCAACTCCCAGAATTCCTCCTCTCGCTCTTCATCTTGATGATGTGCGGATGGGTGGGGGGAGGAAGTTGGAACCGGTTCTAAACGGCACTGTAGATTTGTGGAACCTCTTCTATGGAAGAGGTTAGAACTGGCAGGAACTCTCCCCTGATTCTGATGGAAGAAAAGCTTCTGAATTTTCCCTTTCAAAGTATGATGATGATGATGATGATGATGATGATGATGATGATGATGATCATCATCATCATCATCATCATCATCATCATCATCATCATCATCATCTATTCTTGAAGGATAGTGGCAGTCAAGATGGGCTGAGAAAGTTTCTTAGCCACCAAATGAGACCTAGAAACAGTGGTGGGATTCAGCCAGTTCGCACCTATTTGGGAGAACTGGTTGTTAACTTTCTAAGCAGTTCAGAGAACCGGTTGTTGGAAGAAATCTCATTTTGTTTTTTTCCACTTTACAGCTAATCCTGTAAGGAAGGCAGGAAGGAAACATACTGGTGTTGTTTCTAGCCTAATTTTTATAGCCCTGCTTACAGAAACTGCCTCTCCGGTTAACCCTTATTACATTGTAACAGCTAAGGTGAAGTGCCCATTGATGTGAGTGACGTTGAGTTGGCCACGCTCACCCAGTCACATGACCACTGAGCTAGTCCACCCAGCTAGTCCACCCAGCTAGTCATTAAGGCAGAGAACTGGTTGTTAAATTATTTGAATCCCACCACTGCCTAGAAGGTATTGATCTCAACTCATTTAAGGATGATGGAAATTATCTTATTTGGGCTATGATAGCATCAGCCCAAATAGATGTCTATACAAGTATGTCACATTCCACTTTTATTAGCTTTGGTTATTTAGACACAAGTCTATGTAATATAGACATATACCGGTATTTTCAGCTGATATATCAGTGAAGAATAAAATGATGTTTTATAACTTAGAGGTGGTAAGTAAATAACTTCCAGGCATTTTAAACTCAAGTTCTCATTAATTTTGGGCAGTGTGATGGCTCACTAGTTAAGACACTGAGCTTGTCGATAGCCAGGTTTGAGACCTCAGTGTCATGCAAAGGGGTGAATGCCCATCTTTGCCTTAAAAGGTAATGGTTCCTCTCACACATATGCGTTAGTCGTTCCCAACTCTAGGGGGTGCTGCTCATCTCTGTTTCAAAGTTGTCTTTATTTTGCTTATTTTTTGCTTTGCTCCTATGAGACATGTGGGCACCTTACAAAGACAGCTGTAAAACATAGAAACAATAAAATGCATAAAAAGTTGCCTCCTAATTATTGTTAGAAGGAAGCTTGTTTCCACTCCAAAGATAATATGTTCCAAATACTGATTTTAAAGGATAAGCCACACACAGTTTAGCTTTAACATTTAAAAAAAAAACCAAACCTTAATTGCTACTGATCAGTGTCTGTCTTTCTGGATACCAAGAAAATCAGCTACCAACACTTTTCTCAAAGATCAACCTACTGTACAGGACACGCCATCTGAAATCCCAAAGATTGGCTTTGTTTTGTTTTGTTTTGCTTGTTAATTAACAATTACAGACAAAGAGAAGCCTAATTATATCAAGTACTTTCTACCATATGTCACAGTCTCTCCATCTCTTTAACTGCTAAATTTAATATCATTAAAATAAAAATGGTACAACTGACTTACGGAATGGCATCAAAATAAAAGCTAACAAACAGACATGTAGGCAATATGCCATTCCCAAAGGAAAACAAAAACAGCCAAAAGAAACATGCCAAAGTCCGTCTATGCTCACACATTTCTTCTTCTTCAACCCTCTCACCTATGGGCAAACAAACAAAACCATTCCAGAAGTTCACACCAGACCCCATTCAGTCCCAAGCAGGCAGCATTCCCATCTTCATACTCCATAAGCAGAGCTCACACATACGACAGCTAGCAAATTACCTCCCTAAAATTTATGCTCAATGGCTCTTAGACTTTTATACCATTTCACAGTTCTTTTACAGCCCCTCCCTAAGCGGTTTACAGAGTCAGCATCAGTGTGGGTTACAACCAATACGCCCTGGTACCGTTCCAGTACAGTGCTCCGGAGGGCCTACCCGCCCGCCCATGGTCCTTACCAGTATTTGAGGTTTTCGGGGCTTCTGCGCATGGAGTGTACAGTGCCTGCGCAATGCTCTGCTGAGCAGTTGGAGCACTGCGGGTAGCAAGGACAGATGCGCATGCTGCATGCGCTCATGTGATGGATGCTGGCCCCATTGCACCCTACCGGTTGCGACGGGATCCAGAACCCACCACTGGTCAGCATATTACCCCAACAATCTGGGTCCCCATTTTACCCACCTTGGAAGAATGGAAGCCTGAATCACCTTTAGCTGATGAGATTTGAACTGCTGAACTGCAGCTAGCAGTCAGCTGAAGTAGCCTGTCGTACTGCACTCTAACCACTGCACCACCTCGGCTCTTATAAAATACACAGTATTGTATCTTACAATACACAAATACCATGCCAGAAACATCTCTCAAAACATATCTTATATAAATAAAAATTTAAAATAGTTTGTGCAAAATTGCTAATCTCAGAAAGTACTGCACCGATCGCTACCAAATTTTCACACAATGTTGCTGAGAAAGGGAGTAACAATCATACGTACATTTCGTGTGGCTGGCACATGTGTGTCCTGTGCAAGCAGCACAAATGTAAAAGGTATGCACTTCTCAGGTTTTCACCTCCCTGTAGCTCCTCCCACCCGGCTGCTTCTTATGATGCTTCACGCACACGCCCCTCACATTTCCAGCAACCAAATAAGCTTCCAACATTCCACACTGAATGGAGGCCTACTAGGCCCAAAACAAGGCACAGAGAATAGCACACTCCCAGGTGGCCCATAGAGAGATAGAGAGAGAGGGGGGGGAAATACAGTAGGTAGGTAGGTAGGTAGGTAAAGGGATAGAGAGAGAGGGGGGAAAATACAGTAGGTAGGTAGAGGGAGAGAGGAAGAAATACAGTAGGTAGGTAGGTTGGGGGTTATACAGTGGTTGTGTGTACGTGTTTGTGTGTGCAGGCGTAGATCTACACACAGATTGGTTGGCTATTTAACCAGACTGGGCCACAGCAATGCGTGGCCGGGTACAGCTAGTATATACATATACTCCTGTGAGTGCTGTATGTCTTCCTCAATCTTGGGTCATCTATCAGAAACTGGGAGTCTAAGCAGTATCTTAGCTATTCTAGTACTGCACTTATATTCCAAGAGAGAGAGAGAGAGAGAGAGAGAGAGAGAGAGGGAGGGAGGGAGGGAGGGAGGGAGGGAGGGAGGGAGGGAGGGAGGGAGAGAGAGAGGGAGGGAGGAAGGGAGCGAGGGAGGGTGGGAGGAAGGGAGGGGGGAGAACGCATGTATTCCTCCTGATTTCCCCAACCTCTCGGACTGGTGCAAAAAATTTTCCTTTTCACTCCCCATACCCAAATCTCTTTATGACAGTGCCTGTTTATTAATGAAAGAAAAGGAAAAAGATATGTGGTTTTGAAACTAAGAGAAAAAAGTAGGATGAAATAGATACAATCTATTACAAATATAATACAGTAGAATGAATGAAGGTAGTCTGATCTTTTGGAGTATAACTGATGAATAACCACAGAGAAGTGGAAGTGTAGATTTATTTATCAATGAAAGGGCTAAATGTCAGGAAGTACGAGCTGGTGTCATCGCAACAGTTGTTATTTAGACATGTGGAAATGGGATTCATTCGTTGGTGAAGGAATAAAAGAGATATAAAATAATAAAAGAGATATAAAATAAAAGATCACAAAATGTAATAAAAGTTATGAGGTTTGGGCAACACTCTGAGATGCAAAGAATCTGGGATTTTATTGGGAAGTCTGGGAGCTGAAGTCCTTCAGACTTAAAGTTGCAAAGGTTGGAGACCTCTGGCTTAGTGTAATTGTGGCTAAATGTACAGTAGAAAGAATGTGATGGCATTAACTGTTTTGGAAACGTGATCATGCATGTCATTTTGGTATGGAGGTGGTGCTCAGTTGTTGGCTGGGAAACTGAATGTTCTTTGGTGAATGTTACACAGATTATGTGATGCAATGGCTCTTTAAAAGAGCAGGATAGGTGCGATGCTGTTTATGTAAATCAATAAAATCTGGGATTTTATTGGGATGTGATTTGCTGCAGGACAAACATTGGCTAAAAGTGCTAGACTAGAAGCTGGAAAATTTCTAACCTTGCCTTAGGCACAAAAACCAATTTGTAGTCATTCCGTCTCAGTCATTGGAAGAAGATACTGGCAAGACATTTCTAAAAAAATATTTCCAAGAAAACTTGATAGACTTATTCCATCAAATGGATTGAAAGGGCCATAGCAACAACAGCGAACAAATGTTTGAAGAATGGAATCAGCCTAGCAAAATCAGGAGAGTTGACAGATATAATAGATCTGTCTTGATTATCTACGTATGATACTTTATTTCCATAAAAATATTGTGATGCTTTTATTGGTAAAGGTCTCTGATTCCCTCATTGGGAGAATGGATAATTAAATGATTGGAAGATGTCTTAATGTTTAGATTTACTAACATTTAAAAACTAAATCTGATGTAGAATTTAATTCTAATGGAAACTATTCTTGGTCTACAATCGAATACATGGGATCATGCTACATCCAAAATGTATGTTTGAGGGTTTTTATCTTAATTATTAATTACATCTTATGTATAATTTGTAGCATTGATTTAATATATGGGATACTATTTACAGTCTTTTTTTATTATTTGAACTGTGTTAACCAAACATTTTTAGATTAAACCTCTAGAAGCATATGTGAGCTTTGATTAGAAAACAGATCTAAAATATCCTGCATTACCATAAGCTTCTATTGATGCATTGAAATATTGGTTTTATAATATTACAGAATTATTGTTTATTCATCCCTATTTCACTATTTCAGAATAAACCTTTTCTTCTGTTTGTATCATCTATTTCATATATTTTTCCAAAATAAATAGCAATAACATAGGGAATAAAAGTTTAAAAAAACACCACCCATTTTGGCTGCTTTCTATTTTAGTAGTATCATCCAGTTATTTAATAGACCAAAGTATTATTTAGCAGTTTGGTAATTCCATTTGATATCCCTTGTGGGTCCTTTCCATGGACATTTTTCCAAGCACAGAATAACTGTTTCTATAGTAGAACTATTTAGCTCCTCTGAATAACAGAGAATAACATTGTCTCCTAGGGAAACTTTTACTCTGTCCTCTCTGGGGAAATCCAGTGGTACTTGTATTTTTAGAAAATAGAGTGGAATATGGGTTGTCTGCACAATTTTACATAATATTCATGCAGCAATATTTGGACCCCATTCGGACTCTAGTCTTCTCCTAAAAGGATGGGGCCCTTGTCTATTCTTGGAAACTCAACCTCAGAAGAACTGCAAGATTTATCCATCACATCTCATTATTTGGAAAAAGTGTGAGGTTCAAGCTCACTTTTCATATTATCATAATTATAAGGAAAACCAAAACATAATGATATTGTTAATATTGTTATGTTTTATCTTTTTCCTGAAATTTCTAGTTGAGCTTAGAAGAAAAATGGAAACATAAACACCTTGTTGTTGTTGTTAATATTATTATACCTCATTTTTTTTCTCGAAATTCCTAGTTCAATTTAGAAAGGAAGCTATTATTACTCAGAACTCCATCTTTCTCCCCACAAGAGGTCAGTGGTGTCAACTGCTTAGTATCTCAGGTAATGACGGTTTCTTTTCTGGAAAAATTGTGTTACATCAAGCTTACATCTCATCCTTATGTTTTATAAATTCAGCAATACGTATCTGCACAGACTTTTTCTGTCTCTGTGGTTTCCTGGTTTAAAACAGAACAAGGAAAATGGAGCAGAGCAAGTGATAGAGAGCAAGGGGAGAGTGAGCTACTCATAACGCCATGTTTTGAAAATGAGAGTGAAGAAATAGTGAAAACAACTTGAAGAAAAGTTACCTTACAACAAAAATTTGTGTTGTGTCTTGAGTAAAAAATTAAATTCGTGAATTTGTGTGTGCTTCAATAAAAAGGGCTAGAAATAATTTGAATTTTTAAAATGAAGACAAGAGAAAGCTAAACTAGAATATTCATTTACATAGGATATTGAATAATTAACTCTTGAGAGTCTAGGTTTCAGTCTTTACGGGTCTAAGAAGTAATCTGTCATCTCTTTTCTTCTGACAAAATTCCCATAATTTACTACAGAGGCTGGTACCGCATGATTCTTTTGTGCATCTAGGTATGACACATTTTTGGATTGAACTTTTATTAGAAATTACCACAACCCTCAATAAATGGGAAAGAATTTGAGAGACCCTAAACATATATAAAGCAGATTGATCAAGGGTACTGCCTACTCTACTGAAAACACCTAATTCACCACTGCAGGGCATGCTCATCCTTTTGATCAGGGGAAATCAAGAGAGAAGTTGGGAAATTTCAGTTCCAGACTTTCTTCTGTCTAAGCAGAAAGAAAAGGAGCCAATCTGAGCCAGTTTTAAAATCTAGTGATGGAAAGCTCATTCCGTGTCTGTGCAAGGCTGCTGTACTGGCAGTGTGGAAATTTCTTAAGCTTGAGTATCCTCCACTGAGTCCTAAGACAAGCTCTGAGTACATAAGACTTCATTGTCTGCAGAGATTCTTAGTCATCCAGGTCATGGTTGTCCCAAAGGTGCTTTTTCAAGAAGCAACTAGATTTTGTTTTTCCTTGAAGATGTTTTACCCCTCACCCAGGAAGTTTCTTCAGCTTCTTGGGTGGGAAGCGAAATGTTTTTTCCAAGGAAAAAAACAAAGACAGTCCAGTTGCCTTTTGAAAAAAGCACTTTAGGGACAAGACTTCATACTTTTCTTATTGTTGGTTTATCCTGTGTTGTCAATGTACACTTAGGGACCATCGGGGTCAGTGGTGGGTTTCAAATTTTTTAGAACCTACTCTGTAGGTGTGGCCTATTTTGTGGGCGTGGCTTGGCAGTCATGTAACAGGGTGGGAGAGGCCACCTTTTAAAATGTGGTGAAACTCATTTAACAATGCTCTTGCTTAGCAACCAAAATTTTGGACTCAATTGTGATGATAAATTCTTTCTTTCTTTCTTTCTTTCTTTCTTTCTTTCTTTCTTTCTTTCTTTCTTTCTTTCTTTCTTTCTTTCTTTCTTTCTTTCTTTCTTTCTTCCTTCCTTCCTTTCCTTTCCTTTCCTTTCCTTCCCGTTGGGTCACTGGCAGCGGTGGGCCCGATTTACTTCCAGGTCCGCCGGTGGAACCCCCTCTCACCGGTTCTCTAAATTTCACCAACCGGCTCTCACGAGTAGGTGCGAGCCTGCAGAAACCCACCACTGATCGGGGTAGTGTGGAGATGGAGACAAAATAACTACTGCTTTATTTAAAATGTATTTAAAAATTTTTAAATATCTGTTGCAGTGCAGCACGTACGTTGGCGTATCCATTCATGTAGCATTATTATTTGAAAGAGCAGTTTTGATATCAATAAGGGTGATGCTCAAAGCAAAATGCTGGTCAGCATGCTTCCACTGATGTTCAGAAAGCAACACCCGTGCAGATTTTCCATCACTGATTCCTCCATCTTCAACAATACTCTCTATTGTCACATTTGAGCAGTTCCCTTATGCTGCATCCAAGCAAACTATATGAAGACCTCCCCCCCCCCCCATACAACATCTGCCGGTTGTCAATGATTGGCACTCTGCTATAGCAGCAGCTGTTTCAAGCAGAAATAAGATTTAGTCCAGAAAGGATTTTTTTTTCACTTGCTATCTTGGTGCTTCTCACTGGTGTTTCCCCCTCTGGTCATGTCTAATGTGACAGATTTTACAAACACACATTTTCTACATGATTTTAAATTCTAATTATAAAATGGTGCTTATATAATCAATCTATAATCAATCTAGCTTTCTTCTTAACTCAAATTTAAAATTGAGACATTATAAATGAAGCCTCTCTGAAGTTCTGCTCAGCAAAGCCTTTTCCTTATTGTAAAACCAAAGAGAAGTCTATTTAACACCTGTCCTGAGGAAGGCAAAAGAAAATAAATCCCAGAGTGGGACAAGAAATTGCTAAAAATTAAGATTATCAGTTATATTTGTTTCACTTTTGGGTTATATCAAAAATCTTGCTTCGGTTTTTATGGCTAACTCTACCATGTGCTAATTTCATCATCAGGAATCTATGCTCACATTTCACATTTGAAATAACATGATGAAAAGTGCCAATTTGCTCAAAATGATGCAGGGCAAGGTAGAAAATTTTTAAAAAATAATGACATAATTAGATCAAGCCTATCATCAGGGATGCTGTAATATACTTTGTCTTATATTTCACAATAGGAGAACATGATAAAAATGTCCCTAAACTAGCATGTCATACAATAACAAACAGAGCTACTGTCTGTATGGAAAAAGCTGAAAACAATAATAATCATTTGTAAGACCAAGCAAATAAACTACAACAACTTTCAAATTGAAAACTGGCATGGTAATTGATGCAGTTCAACATAATCAACTTGAAAGGAATCTAGTTCCATCTGAACAGACAGGAAGCCGCCCAAATAGCAAAGGGACAAAACAAAAACCCAGCTCCCAGCTAACAAAATGATTTTAAAAAATTGTCAGAGGAAAACCAACTTGAATGTAGCTTGAATTGTTTATAAGAAGCCATCTGACTCCCTGCAATGATTGGATAAGCAAGTGACTAGAAATAACAGGTGTCAGTAGAAACATCAGACATTTTGTTCAGAGATCAATGGCATAAAGATCACAGTTGATTACCAATGACACAGTTGCTGCTCAATGGTAATAGAGTGAAAGATATTAACAGATTAACAGAGTTGGAAGGGACCTTGCAGGTCATCTAGTCCAACCCCCTGCCTAAGCAGGAGACCCTACATCTGCCTCTACCTAGCATTGAACCCAAAACCTCCTGATTGGGAAGTGAGAGCTCCACCTCTAGATCAAGAGAGAAATCTTTCAAGGATGCTTACTATCATCACAGTAAGTAACAAACAATAACAAAAAGACTTCTTTCAACATGTTAAAAACAAGAAAAAAGTAAATGAAATGATTGGTTCATTGGTGGGAGAAAATGGCAAGAAGGTAACAAGCAACAGGGAGAAAGCAAAACTACTTAATTCATTTTTTTCATCTATCTTTACACAATGGGGGAAAAACTGCCCAACCTATCAAAAACAGCACTGGAAAAAATAGATTAGGAACACAAGTTAAAATACGGAAGAAAATGGTAAGTGAGCACCTGTCTACCCTAGACAAGTTCAGATCACCAGGACCAGGTGGATTTTACCCCAAGGTTTTGCAGGTACTGGCAGATGTGAGCTCAGAACCATTGAACTATATTTTTCAAAGATCCTGCAGCACTGGGTAGCTGCCAGAGAACTGGAAAAGAGTTGATGTAAATTCCATCTTCAAAAAAGCTACAGACCTATCAGCCTGACCTCAATACCTGGGAAGATTTTGGACAAGATAATCAAGCAATGAATTAGCAAACACCTAGAGGTAAACAAAGTAATAACCAAAAGCCAACATGGGTTTGCCAAAAACAGATCATGCCAAACAAATCACATTGCATTTCTTGACAAAGTGACAAAATTAGTGGACCAGAGGAATGCTGTGGATACAATCTGCTTGGATTTCAGTAAGACATTTGATAAAGTAGATCATAACCTACTACTTGATAAGATAGAAAAATGTGGGTTAGACAGCAGCACCACCAGATGGATTCGCAACTGGCTGACCAACCACACTCAACATGTAGTCCTTAATGGAACTGCATCTACATGGAGGGAAGTATACAGTAGGGTACCCTAAGGCTCTGTTTTAGGCCCAGTACTTTTTAATATCATCAATGATTTGGACAACTTGATAGCTGGGGAACTCATCAAATTTGCAGATGACTTCAAGCTGGCAGGAATAGCCAACACTCCAGAAGATAGGCTTAAGATATAGGGATCTTGACAGAGTTAAACATTGGGTGCTATCTAACAAAATGAAATTCAATGTTGGAAAAAGTAAGTTTCTGCATTTAGGCCAGGGGTCTGCAAAGTTGGCTCTTTTAAGACTGGTGGACTTCAACTCCCAGAATTCCCCAGCCAGCATGGCTGGCTGGGGAATTCTGGGAGTTGAAGTCCACCAGTCTTAAAAGAGCCAACTTTGCAGACCCCTGATTTAGGCTATTGTCACTGGTATTCACAAGTAGTGGAATCTGCTTTTAAGAATTTAAAAGAAAGATAAAATTGGATATATAATGTCAGCTCTGTCTGGCATTAAAATTCAAACATAGCATTTTATAACACAGCAGGGCAAAACTGAGCTAAGATATTTGATAAAGTATTGATTGGGAGAAAAGCCAAATGTTCAGGTTACCATTTTTTTCATCCAATCGGTTTCATAAAGGACATAAATAAGGGAATAAATTAATTTTCTTTCCTGAAAAAAAGGTTATTTTAGTACATTGGTTCTGATGAAGATTCCACACATTCACTTTGAAAAAACTGTCAGTAAAACTCAGTCAAAACTGGCAATGACATAACATGCCCAGTAAAAGCTGTTCTGTATAAGGCAGAAGAAAATTTAACTAAAAAAGTAATGCATAATGCATGACCCTTTAAAAAGAAACCCAGTAATGAGGAATACGTAATGTAGAATGCTGGCATCTGCTTAATACCAAGAAAGTGAAAAGCCAGAAAATAGTGCATATATATAGGAAGAATGACCTGAATATTTTGTAAGATATGCGTGGGAGAGAGAGTTTTGTCCAAGTGAAAAAGAAGATATCTAACCATACTTAGAATGTATCTCTTGAGTTATTCTTATCAAATGTTTAGATCCAGCAAACAGCAGTAGGAAACGAATTTGGAAATAGCATACAGGCATCTGCAAAATAGCAAACATATGCAGAAACCTTTCCCTGAAATACCAAAGAACTGGCTAATTAAAATGTAATGCAGCATCTAGTTTATAAATTATTTCATCTTTTTTAAAAGTCACTGAAATGGCCATGTATACTCGAGTGGCTATTTTCTCTGAATTAGACTAGAATACTCCAAATCTCCAACAGTCTACGGGACCGGAAGACAGATGTTCCTGGAGTTTTTAATTTCATAGGGCTTGTTTACTGATTTGATTTTGACATTTCTGTACTAATCTTAAACAGCAGATGAAGGCAGAATACAGTAGATACATAGGTCATAAGACTAACGAAAGATAAAATCTGGATATAACAACAACTCCCCCCCCCCCCCAGTCATAAGGTAATTAGTTGTTAATATGAGCCTCTGTTGGTGGACAGGAGAGACACAAAATGTGGGAATTTTAACATGCTCTTCTTTTTCCCCCTGCATGCCTGAGTTATTACTACACTTGCAGGAATTCTTAGGCGTTGCCTTTTCTGTTTCTGACATATTCCAGCTCTCCATGGATGAGAGCTCATATCACCAAATGTTTCTCTCTATAAAGAAAAGATCTTTCACATTATACGGAAGTGCAAAAGGAAAAGAGAAGACCAGATCCCTTTTCCTGACATATGTATCTATTTATCAAAGTTCAGGATGGACAACCAAACAAGTAAACCTTGACCTCTATTCCGAAATGATATAAACTAGATGCATCCTAGATTTCATGGAAAGTTAGGATTCATATATGCAAGTTTTTTGCACAGTAGCTATTTGGAATTTAACAGTGTATCACAGAAACTATGGGTAGACTTGGTGTTAAATTCTAAAATGACTAGTCACAAAATTAAAATGGGAGGGGAGACAGAAAAAGAGCTTGGTGATTACCAAGGAGATATCTATGGCTATACTGAAAGACCAATACATCTGTTATTTTCATATTTGTAGGTAGGAAATACATTGCCATATTTTCTAAGATTGGTGGGAAATTTATTCATATATTTTCTGGAAAAAAATGGATCAGTACCAGGACATGATTATAGAAAGCAAAACAAAGCATCTCACTAGGATGAGATGCTTTATACTTATTGCTGAAGATGAAAAAAGAGGTTAAGGTAGAAAACTAATATTTTAGAATTACTATTTTAGTATTGTCAAAGTACAGACAGTAGCTGAGAAAACTATTTTGGTGTGACCTGGGAATTTACCCTAACGACTATCAATAATCAAATCTGCTTTTAATGATCATATTGAGAGCGGCCACACTGGTTTTAATGGTTTTATTGTTAGCTAACTTGAATGACCTATCAGGAGAAAGATACTATAACCTATAGAAATAAACAAACACATAATACTGTTGAAAAAAGTCTCTCCAATGGTCTTTTTGTCTGATGGTCTCTGACAGGGAATGAAATACAATAAATAAAAATCATCATTCAATTGAGTCATAAACAATCCTGACAAATCTTTTGAGGCTGCAAGTGTGGAAAGACATTTAAATGAAAAAAATAGCAAGTGTGTACACTGAAGTCCAACAGTCCTTCAAAGTGTATTCCAACAATTATAGAAATACAGTTTTCCTTCTAAAAGAAAGGCATGTCCTCTTATGATGATGGGGGAAAGACAGTAGAGGGCTCCAATTGAACAACTTTTGCTTATCAACCTTCAAGGGTTATGATCTGCTTTGTAAATTCAAAAAATCTTAAACTTTGACAAGAAGGAATTGTGGATCTAATCTCTGATACTTTTTCCATTGTGGATTTATCTAGGAAGTTGATGTAGTTAATTAATTCCTTCACACTGTCTTCAGTGCAATAAGGTTTCTTCTAAGGTTTCTCTTTCTTTCTTTCTTTCTTTCTTTCTTTCTTTCTTTCTTTCTTTCTTTCTTTCTTTCTTTCTTTCGAGAAGGATAAGGATATCAGGAAGGAAAGGATAATGCAATGCAGATGGGAGCATTTCACAAATATGTGAATAAACCCAGAAATGCCTTTACAAATATATAAAGCTTACCCTATCATTTTTATGTGTATCCCACATTCAGAGCAATGGTTAATTATTTTGACAATTGTGGTCAGAATTGACAAAAGAAAGGTTTATAGGCCTCAAACCTAAACCCTTTCCCTGCCCCACCCCCTCATAAAAACAGTTTTCTTATCCCTATCAGGCAGACATCTAAAATAGTGTAGGCCAAACTATTTTATAAAAACTGAGTTTTAACTCCATCACTGGGTGAGGGATTGTTGCCTTCACTGGAGTCAAAAAATTTCAGTCAATCTGAACCAGAAAGATTTTTTTAAAAAAACATTAGCATTATAATTGTCAATTGTTATAGTTCTTAGCTGTTGACACTTAATCTGTGTCTGATAACCAACTATCTTCATATTACTTTGATTTTGCTATTTGTTTAAGAAGCCAATAATTTATCAGGTCTTTCTTCTCACTCACAATACCTGTTACATGATTCAATGAATATTCTACATCAAATACCTAGAATTTTTTAAGATCCAATTTAACAGACACAATGGCTTTGAAGAGTTGAATATTAGTCCAAAGTTCCCTAATAATTCTTTCTCAAATTTTTTTGTTCAGATACTTTTATTCTTTTTCACCATGAGTTATATGTAGTAATACAATCACAGATACAAATGTACTTTAAAAAAATCATTCTAAACAGCTATTATGTTTGCAGTGTATTTATTGAATAAATGATTCTTTAAAAGTTTTGTCTGTTTTGTCCTTGAATAAAATGTATTTAAGAACAATTTTGAAACAACAGAACAACTTTCCTTATAATAATTGATAAGGTTCCTGGAGCACAGTTAGATGTTACACTAGACTCCATCTACTCAACTATGGATCAAGGAGTAATAAATTAAGTTGGCATGTAAAGTTGAAGAAAAAAGTATAATCTTGTTAAGGATTTAAAAGCAATCATTTCTCCCTAAATTAAATTCCAACATATAATCTTGTAGTATTTTACATGAATGAGAATTAAATTTAGCTGGGATGGCAATATGCTCTAACTAAGGAATCAAATATAATTAAAATTTTCAGCCATAATTACCTATCTGAATCTATTTTTTTAAAAAAAATATCCCAAACCCCTATTAAAACATCTGGATGGTGTTTCCCACAAGGTAGACTCTAAAGTTGCTATGTTATGATTTTGTCTGAAAAGATAACACTCAAAATAAGTTTTGAGTGTTTCCAAAACTAAAATGGATATTTGGGTATATTAGAAATTTTAAAAAAGCCAAAGAGAGTGTCGGTCCATTGGAAAAGGAGAAAAATGATGAAATGGTAAAAGGGGATGTTGAGAGGTAGAACTTCTTAATTCCTATCTTTGTTTCTGCCCTAAGTACTCACAATTAAGCCACTGAGGGAAGGAAGGAAGTGCAGTTTAGGAAGATGAGGAGAAGATAGGAGAGAACTTGGTTAATTACATTGAATTTAAGCCTCCAGTGCCATAGATTAATGAAGGAATTAGAAACCAGGAATATCTTCTCTCCCCTCCCCCCTCAACTCGTTCATTTTGCTGCCAAATTAATGTTATGGAATAGTTTGCCCATGTGAACCATTTATGAAAGCAAATCTGGAAAAACGATTATCTTTGCATTCCATTCCAATGCGCTTGCTTGCTAAGATAAATACAAGATATGATCCAGTACTCTAGATATTAAAAATCTCATAAAATAATTAAATTGAACAGAAATGGGTTTCTGAACAAGATTGTAAAAGAAAGTTTTATTAAAAAACCAACCTCTATTCCAGTTGCAGTAGGAGTAAAATCAAATGCATACATTTATTCATACAGTCTGCTATAAACTGTTCTTGCTCAATTGTAAGGACTGTTTAAAAACCATAACTTCACCAGTGGTGGGTTTCAAAGTTTTTTAGAACCTATTCTGTAGGTATGGCCTGTTTTGTGGGAGTGGCTTGGCAGTCATGTGACTGGGTAGGAGTGGCTTGGTGGTCATGTGATTGGGTAGGAGTGGCTTGAGAATCATGTGATTGAGTGGGCATGGCCAACTTGTAAAATGTGGTGAAACTCACTTAACAATGCTCTTGCTTAGCAACCAAAATGTTGGCTCAGAAACCCTGGCATTTGAAGCACGCAAGTCTTAAAGCTGTCAAGTTACAAGACCCTTGCACCCCTAACCCTTTAGAAAAAAACCTCCAGGGATGTTCAAACTTGACAGCTTTGAAACCTGTGGACTTCAACTCCCAGAATTCCTCCTTCCCTCACTCAGCTGCTATTGCTGGGGTGCCACCAAGACAAGCGAGGTTTTGGGAGGGACCTTCCTCCCTCTCCAGAGAGCACATGTCAGGAAAGAGGAAGTGGGCTGGTTTGAATGATGGCTAACAGGCAGTTTAGTGGCCAGTGAGTGCCTCTTTCACTCATTCGAGCAGGTGGAGAAAGAAAGGAGGTGCGTGTAGCTGAGACAAAGGAGACTGCCACTTGCTTCCTTCACACGTTCAGGCAATGGAGATGCTTTCTCGAAAGCCTTCAGAGAAAGAAAGAAGGCATGCAAGGAAGCAGTCCCACTGCCCAAATGCATGAAGGAAGCAAGCAAGCAGCAGGCTCCTTTGCCCTCGGCTACATTCACCTCCTTTTGTTCTCCACTTGCCTGAACAAATGAAGGACGAGATGGCTGGGAAAGGGAGTGCTGGAGAGGACTCTCATGGGGTTTTCACTTTCTGCTACAGGTATAGTCTACCTGCAGCCATGAATGCCTGCAAGTAGCAGTTTCAGGCACCTGCTCATGGCTAATAGTTCCATTTGGGAGCGGAGGCAGCAGCAGTGGCAATAGGCACAGCACGGTGTACCCCAGAGCCCAGGCACTTTCGGAACCTTTGCAGGGCTGGGAATCGGCTGCAAAACAAGCCTGCTGCTGCTTTTGAGTGCCACATCTTCCCTCCACAAGTGGCTGATGCACCTGTTGTGAGGCCATCCCGTGCTCCAGGCCAGGGAAGACAGGCACCCTTTGCACCCACCAACCCTCCCCAAGACGTGCTCCCTTGGTTGTGACAGCCGCCGGTCATGCCAGAGCAACCCTACGCCTGCTCACCCGCCCATCGAGTGGTGGCTGGGTGGGTGCCGGGCAAGCCCAGCTGCCCCAGCCAAGTGGTGCCTGCTGATCACCTTGAAGGCAACGTCGTGGAACTCACTGCTGCTGCTGAGGGAGGGTTGGCTGGGCAGCGCCCCACCCCCCCAATTGGCCATCCCCTCCTAGGCTGTGGCTGCACCCCTGCCTGGTCTGCCTGCCAAGGACAAGACGTCGGCGGTGGCACATTGCTGGGTGGTGGGCAGGGCGGAGGAGAGCATGGTGCTGCTGCTGTTGTCCTTGGGGCTTTTCTTGCAGGACATGCTGGCTGGCGCGGTTTCAGAGCGCCCCGGCCACCAGCTCCTCTATGCACAGCTCAGCTCCCAGCGCCACCAGCATCCCATCCAGTGCCCATACTCAGTGGTCCATTCTCCCCCCCAAAAAGACCATTTTCTTTGGGTTTGGGGGCTTCTGCCCCTTGTGCCATGCTTTGCAAGCATAGTGCAGACAGGCGGGGAGAGAGAGAGAGAGAGAGATCGAGCGTGACTGAATGGGCAGGGGGAGTGAGCAGGGGGACGGAGCAGGGCAGTGGAGGGAGCATTCCGGCACAGGCGTCCAGAAGAAGGGGTACGGGAAGGCACGCTAAATTTCACCATCCGGTAAGGCCGTGCTGGTCCGTACCGGCTGAAACCCATCCCTGAACTTCACCCCCCCCCCAAATCACAGCCAGGTTTTTTGCTTCATGAGAATGAATCCCTCAGCTTTCTAACAATGCCACTTTCTGATCTAGAGAAAAAAATGTGTTTTAGCTCCAAAGTAGCTTTTTAACTGGGTGAATTCAGTCATTCTATAAGATTGCAAATCATGGGAAATAATTGTTAGAATGCAAGCTAGAGTTATGTACATAACTTTATATCCTATTTTCTTTGCCAGTTCTTGGTGTAAATTCAGATTTGCCTCCTCTTCAGTTTTCTTTTGAGGGGGGAGTGATCCTTGTGTTCTCAAATCTGATCCCATTATTTATCACTACAGACTAGTCATTTAAACAATGAAAAACAAATTGATTTTTCTACTTGCCAATTAACAAATAAAGCAGTCAAAAGATGGAGAAACATCCGATTAACCTTGCAGAACATTAGGTTTATAAATTCAGCATGTTTCCATGTCAACAGGATTATCCATCTCATCTTCTTATTTTGTTTCAAAACCACAATATCTGAATCTTTACTTAATTTCTCTATTTTTTCTGAAAACATGGAGCTTTAAAATAGAGATATAATATAAATGAAGGCACTCAGTAAATTTTCCATTGTGAATATATGAAGAGAGAAGATGTAGATTTCTCCTTGAATTAAGAAAGAACTAAGAAAGTGAAATAAGAAAGTAATTCATGAACGAAAAAGAAATGTGGCTTAGTGACTACAGAGAATTATAATCAACCACCACTCCAGTGGTGGGTTTCAAAATTTATAGAACCTACTCTGTAGGTGTGGCCTATTTTGTGGGTGTGGCTTGGCAGTCATGTGACAGGGTGGGAGTGGCCACCTTTTAAAATGTGGTGAAACTCATTTAACAACGCTCTTGCTTAGCAACCAAAATTTTGGACTCAATTGTGATGATAAATTCTTTCTTTCTTTCTTTCTTTCTTTCTTTCTTTCTTTCTTTCTTTCTTTCTTTCTTTCTTTCTTTCTTTCTTTCTTTCCTTCCTTCCTTCCTTCCTTCCTTCCTTCCTTCCTTCCTTCCTTCCTTTCCTTTCCTTTCCTTTCCTTCCCGTTGGGTCACTGGCAGCGGCGGGCCAGACTTACTTCCAGGTACGCCGGTAGAACCCCCTCTCACCGGTTCTCTAAATTTCACCAACCGGCTCTCGCGAGTAGGTGCGAGCCTGCAGAAATCCACCACTGCACCATTCCCTCTATCAAGCATAAGCCTGTAATGGCTGGATTTGTGAAATTTGAAACTTGCAAAAATGTAATGTTCAAAGTTTTTTAAAAAATTATATTTAATTGTTTCATTTTCTCCCATTTTTAATATTTATTCTCTTCAAGTAGCTTGAAGTAGTTCACTTAAGATTAAGATTTAGGAGTCAGGGACAGAGAGATTAAAAATATTTATATTCTGCCTTTTTTCTTAGGGCATCAAGATAGATTAAATGAAAAATAATGGCATATTTTAAAAAACTTAAATGATTAAAACCATTTTTATTAGCAAACGCAATGCTGCCCATCTCCCCAAAGCAATTTTCCAATATAACCATTAAATATTGAAATACTAAAATGTTAAAACAGTAACAGTAACAGAGCTTATTAAAATAAGTCCCTTCGGGGAAAGGGGGCGGTCTAGAAATTTTAATAATAATAATAATAATAATAATAATAATAATAATAATAATAATAATAATAATAATAATAATAATAATAATAATAATAATAATAATAATAATAATAATAATAAAGTTTAAAAAACTAATAACCCAGAGACATATTTTCAAAGGCATGTCAAAATCTCATAATATATGTCTTTTTAAAGGGAAATATTTTGTCCAAATTTAATCGAGTAACAGTGAAGTAGGAACATTCTTAGTTCCAATTAACTCTGAGCAATGGTGGAATTCAAATGTTTTTACTATCGGTTCTGTGGGCGTGGCTTTGTGGGTGTGGCAGGGAAAGGATAATGCAAAATCAGCATTCCCTCGCCACTCTCAAAATTTCCGCTACTCGTTCTACAGAACCTGTGAGAACTGGCTGAATATCACCTCTGACTCTGAGGCAATGTGATATATAAGTATACCTATGGAGATTATTTTACCTGCAGGCTCATTGATTAAGAATTGACTGATTGACTGGTTATTTAGCTATATTCTTCTGTAAGTAGTTCTAGACTTTAAAATTCATATTCATGAAATCCAATTGCTAGAAAAGATCCTGTTTAATATCTTAAGGAAAAAGTTTATTAATTAAGAATCGGTTGAGGATATTTGATCCTGGACAGACCAAAGACAATGATTGTTGTGACTTATGGTAGAACAGAAGCCATTGTAGACTTTCTGCAAGTGAAATACAATAGACTATTAGCAGAGGATTTGGAAGTTTAATTTAGTTGTTGGTTTTACTTGTTAACTACGTTTTCATATAGTGCACAGGCTATGTTTGTTGGGTAAATAGTGTTGTAAAAATTATAAATTGTGTGCCTGCTTTGCAAGGGGGGGAGTTATTATCTTTGAAATACATTTATTAGTTATCAACTGGAGGGACAATTTATGTATATGTCTCTTTTGGTTTCTCTTTATGCACTTAACTTTTTTTCTTTTTTTTGAGTTTGTTTTAATGTTTTGAATAAAATAAAATTTGAGGGTTTTTTAAAATCGATATCATAGTCATGTTAAATCATACTTATAAATAGGAACAGAATAGCCATTTGAAGAACAGGGCCAGAATAGCATTATTCTGTTACAGGCTGGACCACAAGAGTTTCAACATAGTCTTCAAAGATTGTGCAGTGTAAATATATTGTCATAATCCAATGTGATTGCTAGACTTTTGAGGATCAGTTCCAATGAGCATAGATTGTTAGCAGGGCAAATAATTCTTTGCAAGCATCCAAGATTAATGCCAGGTTCCAGAAGATATTCAAACTACAAGCTTATGTTTTCAAGGTAAGCAATATCCCATTGCGCACAACGTAAATGCCTACTATAACCTTACTAAGACTGCTTATCTCTTGATTGATTACATTTCAGTTTATTATGACCCAATTAATTCAGCACCCAGGTAATGATTTAGACAACCACCCCTGAATGGAATGGAAAGGAAATATTATTTCATATTTATTACGCTACACCTTCAAATTTCAAATCATTTCCACTACACATAAATATTACATATCATGAAAAAGAAATATAATTCTGAGGAACACCATCATCTAAACACTAAATTAAGGTAAGTCTTTCTGCATCACTTTCCAAAAGCAATTATTCAGAAAAATTAAGTCCCCATACCCCTCAATTGCATCTCTGTAATTTTATTAAGAAAGACACCATGGTTAAGAGCCATTAACTAGGTCCAGCAGAGTCAATAGCAACTTGCTTTCTTTATTGAATTCTTGGCTTAGTTCATTTATTGAGGTAGCCAAAATCATTAAAGTTTCTAAACCAGGTCTAAAGCCAGACTGAAATATATCTAGATTATCCTGTCCTTTAAGGATAAGAACCACCTAATTTATTTAGAGTGGAGAAATCATCACACAAACCAGTACCAAACTCAAATTAAAATATTATAGATTGCTCAGAAATTTATCAGGATCAAAGAACTAAAAAGGGTTATTTTTCTAAAAATAACCTTACCATAGAATCCACCTCTTCTCAAATGAAGGAATTACTTCCTGGACAATGGTCAAATGTATATATAGTTGAGTTCTTTCTGCATGCTGGGGCTTGTACATGTTTAGGATGTATAAACTGAAACACTACTACAATATTGCTCTGCTTGCAACATCTTTTTGATAATAATACAACCACAAAATAACCTTAGATTTTATTACATATCCTTAAGAAGGCTGAGAGCTATTTCAAATTAAAAACAAAAAAAAGCACATGGAATTTAATCTATTTCGACAATATTGGCCTTTGAAATCAAACTGGTTTGGATGACTGGATCAAACGAAAGAAATGCACACCCACTAGAACGTTACAACATGCTTGAAAGTGTAGGAAGAGAAAAGGAAATAAATGTTTTTGAATATATTGCAAATTCAGCATATTTGTACAGTATACTAGCAAGTCAAAGGAGATGGTGCTAGATTTCCGGAAGCACAGAGAGGAACCTGCCCCACTGTATATTGAGGGGGGCTGTGTGAAGAGGGTTTCCTCTTTTAAATTCTTAGGAGTGCTTATTAGCCAAGATCTCACCTGGAAAAACAACACGTCTCTGGTGATTGGAAAAGCTCAACAGAGAATTCATTTCCTTAGAGTCCTGTGGAAAAATCAGGTGGAACAACAGCTGATGACCTCTTTCTATCGGTCCACCATAGAAAGTGTCCTCACATATTATATCACAGTGTGGTATGCTGGTTTAACAGTTGTGGAGAGGAAGGCACTACAGAGAGTGATCAATTCGGCACAAGAAACCATCGGTTGCCCTCTGACATCACTGGATAACATCGCCAGATCTTGCTGCTTTAGCAGAGTAAGGAAGATTCTCATAGATGATTCACACCCTGGTTGGTATCTCTTTGCACGTCTACCATCAGGCAGAAGATATCAAAGTATAGCCAGCCGAACAAACAGGTTTAAAGATAGCTTCTAGCCTTGGGCTGTGAGACTTTTAAATTCAACCACAATCACTCCATGCACATGCTAGTTTTTTCTTTTTTCTTTTCTCTCTTTTTTTTTGTTTCTGTTATAATTTTGCACCAGTGAAGTTAAAACCAATTTCATTGTAATTTTAGTACAATGACAATAAAGATTATTATTATTATACAGGTTTTGCATCACAAAGCAAGTGCTTTAAGTAATAAAGGATATACAGTATATGATAACACTGATTAATCACAATCACTGGGGCCTCAAGCTAATTGGCAGAGTTATGTCTTTAGGCCCTTATGAAAAGGAAGGAGGGTTGGAGCCAACTTCACATTGGAAGGGGGTAAGATGTTCCACAGAGTAGGCACAAAAGCACAAAAGGCCCTCCTGGACCCCACCAGCTGGAATAATTGGGTTGATGAGACCCACATGGTGCCTCCTCTGCTGGCAGAAGTGGAACAGGCCAATCCCAGAGGGGTGAGAGGGTTCCTCAAATAACTTGGATCCAGGCCATGAAGGGCGTTAAAGGTGATAACCAACACCATGAATTGCCCCCGGAAGCAGATTGGCAACCAATGCAGCTCATGGAGGAATGGTGTTATCAGGCAATTCTTGAGGCCCTTAAAACTGCCCATGCCATCATATTCTGCACCAGTTGTAGTTTCTGGATGCTCTTCAAGGGTAGCCCCATGTAGAGAGCATTACAACAGTCCAACCATGAGATGACCAGGGACTGAATGACTGAAAATAATTGTGAAAAAAACCCCCAATTATTCTACAACTGCATGGCACCAAAACCCAATGCTACAATGCAAAGGGAAGAAAATGGTTGAAGGATGATGCATCTTGAATAAAATCCATCACAACGAGCCATCGCTTGGGGAATGCACCCAAGCAGTTCTATCAGAAGGGACCTGTGAGTTTAAGCCCTTAAGAAAATTGGTAATTTCAACACTGGAAGGCTTATTACAGTGAGGAGTATCTTATTTTATGTTTCTGACTTGTAGGATACTTATCCATCTGCTTCCTTGCCGTGTAATTTAGCTGTCATGAGTAGAGTTTCCGATTTTGGAAGAATAATATCTACCTAACTATGACTTTAACTTCCACTTATTGACTCTTGGTTCTACATGAAATTGGATATGGGGGGATGCGATAATAACCTTCCTTTCACATTTCTTAACATGTTTTTAATCCTTTTATGGAAGGCTGAACAGAATTATTACTGCTTTTTAACTTATTTGAAGCTCCAAGCTTCATCTTAGCCAGTGTAATGAACAAAGCTAAGAAGGGCTTTATGTGCCTGCAGCTCCATATCTGTGATTACCATATTTATGCTTAGCATGCCTGGCATAAATGTTAAAATCTATTCTCTCCTTTGAGCCAACATATGGAGGAAATAGGATGGCAATCTTGGGAAGGCAGGAAAGTATGGATCTATTACTGTGAAGTTAAACCCAGGCTTCCTTTGGTTTTCTGATTTAATGAGTAGAGATGAGAGAAAATAAACTAGTAGAAAATCTTACCTGTACACTAGTAAAAGTGGTATACTGATAAGCTTTAACTACCAGGTAATTTGCTTCTATATCTATTATTCCAAGGATCATGTACTTCCACCATCTTCGTTTTAAGATTGCCAATAAATTTTCTTCACCTGCATTGAAATGGGGCAGGGAGTGGGGAGAAAAAAGAGAAAGGTTTAAAACACAAGATTTCTTATAAATGGACATGCATATATACGTACAAATTTACACAAGTATTACCATAAATGTACCCTGTTTCCCCAAAAATAAGACCTCCCCAGATAATAAGACTAATCGGGCTTTTGAGCGCATGTGCTATAATAAGCCCTCCCCCTGAAAATAAGCCCTCTCCAAAAATATTGCAACACAGCAGCAGCCATGAGGTGACCACACCTGCCGCCTCCTCGACTTTAAAAATAATAAGACCTCCCCAAAAATAAGGCCAAGTGCTTGTTTCAGGGGTCAAAAGAAAATAAGACCCTGTCTTATTTTCATGGAAACACGGTATAAAGGTAAAGGTTGCGTGATAGTTATTTCCGGCACATGCGTGATAGTTATTTCCGGCTCTAGGGGCGGTGCTCATCTCCATTTCTAAGCCAAAGAGCCAATGCTGTCCAACGATGTCTCCATTGTCATGTAGCCGGCATGATGCTGAAGGCGCACTGAGCGCTGTTACCTTCCCACCAAAGGTGGTTCCTATTTTTCTTCTTGCGTTTTTTAATGTGTTTTCGAACTGCTAGGTTGGCAGAAGTTGGACAAGTAACAGGAGCTCAATCCATTACGCAGTGCTAGGGATTCAAAACCACTAAACTGCTGACCGTCTCCTCATGGTGCCGTCAGCTAAACAAAGTCGACTGGTGACACTCAGGGGGAGAGCCTTCTCCGTGGGAGCACCTGTCCTCTGGAACGACTTGCCCCCGGAATTAAGAACTATCCCTGACTTACGCACCTTCTGCCGTGCTCTCAAAACCATTTTTTTCCAACAAGCCGGGCTGGCATAAAAATGAATTTTTAAAAATGAATTTTTATTAATTTTAATTGGGGTTTGTTTGGTTTTTTAATTTTAAGAGAGGCCAAATTGTTTAATATGCTTTTAAAACTGTTTTTTAACTTTTATATATCTGTTTTACTTTGGCTGTACACCGCCCTGAGTCCTTCAGGAGTAGGGCGGTATAAAAAACTAATAAACCTAAACCTAACCTTCTGATCGACAAGCTCAGCATCTTAGCCACTGCATCCCTATGTGCCATCCCTAAAAAAATTCATCGACTGAGGTGGGGGTGTGTGTTGGCCATTGGTTTATTACGACTTGGTTTGTTGGAAGCAAATGTATGATTCAAGGGCCATTTGATTATTTTTTCTTTCATTAACTAATATGACTAAACATATTCCAATTAGCAGTGTAAAGCATTCATTCCAATTATATCCTGGCCTTCAAAATTATACTGAGATGTGGAAATGTTAAAAAATCTGTCATCATTAGGAAGAAAAGGAGAAATAGTAGTGGCTACACCGTGAGTTATACACTTCGGCCATAAATATGAGCTAGTTGCCAAACATCTGAATTTTGATCACGTGATCATGGGGATGCTGCAAAGGTCATAACTGTGAAGAACAGTCATATGCCACATTTTTCACTGCCGTTGTAACTTTGAACAGTCGCTAAATGAACTGTTGTAAGTTGAGGGCTACCTTTATAGCTTATCTCTAGAATTCTGCTGTGAATTTTGCTCACAGAAAACTATTTGGCTGTCTTGTTGGCTTACATGATGGATAATTAAAGGATGTATTTTCATGAGGGAGCAGCTTCCCAAAACCAAAATAGCCTCGTAAAAGTATGTAGTAATTTCAAAATATATCCTCAAGAGTTATTATGACAAGTACTCTAATACATAATTGCTATACGCACACTTCTTGAAAGTGCAAGTCTAATAGCACTGATTCTTCAGTGTGACATGATCTACAAAGGATGCAGATAAAGCCCAGGATTTATTCAGTGTATTAATCTCTGTATTAATTTATCTGAGGTCCCTTACTTCTGCTGTATTTCCCAGCTATGAATGCCCAGAGGTCATGCTCTTGAACTCTACCCTGGAAAGATGCAACTAGCCACTTGGAGCCATTTCTTAAGGCACGCGAGGCATTGCCCTATCAGCTCCAGTGTGCATGCGCACGCTGGCCAGAATGCCTCTGGAGCCTGGGGAGGGTGAAAAACGGACCTACCGGGCCCACCAGAAGTTGGAAAACAGGCTGTTTCTGGCATCCGGAGGGGCTGGGGAGGCTGTTTTTGCTTTAGGAAAGCCTCCGGAGCCTGGGGAGGGTAAAAATTCCCCCAATGCATGGGGGGGGGGGTCACTCACACATACATAGGAGGGTCATTTGTGCATGCACAGGTGGGTGGGCACGTGCATGTGTGCGATAGCGACTGTGCACACAGTTTTGGCACACCTTTAGAAAAAGGTTAGCCATCACTGAGCTAGTTGCTAGACTCTGACTATCCCTATAATAACTTTTGTGTAAACAATCCTCCTGTTATAAAACCTCTTTATGGTTATGGTTAGGGTTAGGCTTAGGGTTACGGCTCAGGGCAAATTCTCAGTGTCAGATTTGTTCACTTACACACCCAGAATATTCTGATCTACAATAAAAATATGCCTGAGATTTGACCCAAAATGTTTTACAAATTCAATGCCATCTTCACTTTTTATAGGCGGACTGACTTTTGAGGGCAGATGGACAAGCAATTTTATTAACCTAATGAAAATGTAATATTAATTTGAATCAATCCATGTTGACCTGAAGCTCTGTTTTCAGTGGACTGGATCCAAACCAACATTTAGTGAAATTCCAACACTCAGCATTGGAAAAGGGATGGGATGACATTTTTCTCCGTTTCCCCCTTCCTTAAGGAGCACATATGATCTCCCAGAGAGATGATCCCTCCCAGTACAGTGGCTACAGAGTTATGGGAGAAATAGAGAAAAACATCCTTCTATTTGTTTTTCAACAAATAATAAAGGAAACTTCTTTATTACAAAAGAGAGAATATTGATCTGAGTATATTGTGTGAAAATTGGCATCATATGCCAACATGATTTATAGTGTACAAAACTTCTAGTTTTAATTACTGCATATGGGATAGTTCCAACAGAATGCCCAAAATAAATTAAATTACTCTATACAGTAGTCCATAAGAAAAAGAGCACAGCTTTAGTTAGAACATATTAACCACAGGCTAATGGGGGACATTATTAAAAATGTATTCCTCTGCAGGGCAAATAATGCATTTAGAATTGGTTACAAGCATGCAATTTTATGGAAAGTAGAAAGTCCCAAAATTCAGATGACTTTGGAATAGGAAATGCCATCCCACAAAAGGAAGTGAGGTTCACATTTCTTGTTGTATCTATTTCTAGATCTTTTTTTTATTTTTGAAGGTCCAAATAATAAGATAGAGAAGACAAATAAAAGACATACATTTTCAGCACAACCACCATTCTGACATTTCCTAAAGCAGAGTTCCCCAACATTTCTGACTTTGTGGACCAGTGGCGGCTCGCACAAATGAGGATACACACATGCATGCTTGCTGGCCATTTCCGTGGCCTGGTTGCAAAACCCTCACAGCCCACAGTTTGGGGATCCCTATCCTAAAGGAAAAGGCACATTAACAACTATATTAAAAATACAATTCAAGGAATGAAAAATTCACTAATATTTACAGAGAAGTAGGGAATACTTAGATGATCTTTGTCTGAATTCTATTATTGGTTGGATCCAAAGCCCAAAGTGATTAGGCTATGGGTGTGATGCTTATTTTTGGTTAGTAAATCATAAGGAGGGACATTTGCACTCAAACATTCTCCATCTATATAAGTTGCCTTCTTAGCTCTATTGGAAGGTAAGAGATTTCTTTTATCAGCAAACTAGAGTGGAGCTATTGATGGAATGCAGACGTTGAAAGACTGACTTGAGAAGGTCTTCATTTGGCCATAAAAGAAAAGGTTCTTCTTGTATGTGTTTATATTGTCTTGCCTCTTGAGAGATCAGATTGACATTGGCTTTCTCCAGTCTATTAGTTGTGGACACTGATAGAGGCTACGACAGTCATCCATGATTTCACTTTTTTTTCATTTGAATTACTGCAATTAAATAGGACAATTCAAATATTTTCATTAATCCAGAAGCAGCCAAACATTTGGGAATAACTTGCCCAGTAAGAACTGTTTGGGGAACAAGTTGCTATTTTAAATGGAGATAAAGAGGGACTAGACACGGTGGCTAAGTGGCTAAGACACTGAGCTTGTCAATCAGAAAGGTTGACAGTTCGGCGGTTTGAATCCCTAGTGCTGCGTAACAGAGTGAGCTCCAGTTACTTTTCTCAACTTCTGCCAACTTAGCAGTTCGAAAGCATGTAAAATTGCAAGTAGAAATATAGGAACCACCTTTGGTGGGATGGTAACAGCATTCTGTGCACCTTTGGCATTTAGTCGTGCTGGCCACTTGACCATGGAGATGTCTTTGGACACCGCTGGCTCTTCGGCTTTGAAATGAAGATGAGCACCCCCCCCCTAGAGTTGGGAACAACTAGCACATATGTGCGAGGGGAACCTTTACCTAAGGAGGGCATGATTAATTGAAGTTCGTTGTCCTCGTTTGTTTATTGTTTAAGTTTAAGTCCTGATTTACGTTTATTGTTTTTATAGTCTTATTATTGGAATGCAAGCTGCCCAGAGTCTTTGAAGTAGGTGGGATCCAGATGTTTGTAAATAAAACTTGGCTTATAATGGCTGTGACTTTGGGAATTTATATGTCATAGGATTACAAAAACAATTTATTTTAGAAATCCCCTAATTAAAAAGAAAATTTAGAATGATTGTGAATTGTCATTGCAAAATAGACTGAACTAGAAGTAGTGTGCTGCTAAATTATTAAGTGGGGGGGGGCTTTCCTGCCATAGATAGCGAAGAGGAGGCTGAGATCTTGTTCGTGCTGAAAAAGAGACAACCTGTTTATCTTGCTTTCTCTTTCCTGTGGTTCCTCTGGAATTAAGTTAGGCAAGAGAGACAAGGCTGATTAATGCTATCATGTAGCAATGCCGAAGCCTGACTTTCTTTTGGTCTTTCTCAATCACCCTCCCACTCAGCATTCTTTATGCAGCTGAGATGCACCCTTTACAGCAGCTGTCATAGTTCCTTCAAGTCGGTAGATGCCAGCAAGCCGCCATGAATGCATCGTTCATTGGCCCTCCCTCTGCATGGTTTCGCCACCATCCATGTTCTTCTCATCATTCCAATTTTATCAAACATAAAAAAAAACAAAAAACCCAAGGAGCTCTAATACGCTTCCCTCTCAATTTATCAACAGGTTCTTGGAAATGCTTCACAGACTGAAATTTCCCACCATGTACCAATTTTACAGCCAGTTTATATGCCAGTTCGAGTAAAGAGACAGATTTTTTTCCCCACTGCTGGAGAGCATGTCTGTTGTAGAGTTTATTTGTGCTTTTTTTTTTAAAAGCAAAGGTATTGTTCTGTAATGCGGTTCTCCTTCCTTAAAAATTAAAATCATAATCGGGTACAGGCTAAAATTACGGCATCAACAACACAATAAGAACATGTATTGGTTATATGAAACAGGTCAAAGTCTCAGGACACAGCAGAGGGAAATTTGTCTCTCTGGGGTGGAGTTTGAAGGAAAGCAGAATGGTCTAAAACTGTAAACGGCCTTTATCTCTGTGGGGGCAGCCATAAGCTGAAGAACTGAGCACAACGGAAGATTATGGACTGCTGGAGTGAGAATGCTCCTATGTGAGGAGATTGTGTAAATGGTATAAATGTTTGGCTATGTAAGTAACTGGCAGAAGGTGTAGGAAGCAGGGGTGGGCTGCTGCGGATTCGTACGGGTTCAGGCGATCCTCTAGCTAGGATTCTGCCCAGTTTGGTGAACCCCTAAATGCCACCCCTGGCTGGCCCCTCTCACCCCTCCCTGGAGTCTCCATGTGGCCCGTTTATCATGCCAGGTAAATGCAGGGCCTGCATGGAAAATGGGTCTACTTGAGGTTCCAGAAGTCCAGAAACAGGCCTGTTTCTGGCCTCCGGAGGGCCTCCATACCCCATAGGAAGTTTTTGCTCTCTGAGAGGCTTGAGGAAAATTTCTGAAGCCTGGGGAGGGTGAAAAACGTCGTCATCCCCGCTGTGGCACAGGAGGCCTGCTAGGCCACACCCACCATGGCCACACCCAACCAGCAACAGGGCAGTGAAGCTGTTGCTGCAATTTTTGAAGCCCACGCCTGGTAGGAAGCTATAGAATGAAGAAGTAATATTGAAGAAGTTTGTAATTCTTCTAATCGAGCGTCTCAAAACTATTATGACATACAGTGGCAATTCTTTCAAAAAGGCTAGAAAACATATACAGGCTAATACAAAAAAAAAAATCCTCAATAACCACAGTTTATTGGTAAGTTCATGTTCAGCTCAGGATCTGGTGTTCTAGTTAAGGGAAGATGAAAATGTACTGTGGTCGTGCGTACACACACATTAACATTGTATAAAGATTGATTGTAATGTTAACCGTTTAGCTAAAACTGTTCTTCACAAAAGACTTCAGTCTGATGTTCAGGTCGTATGTTCAGCTCTGTTGTCAGTCTCATCTGTTTCAGAAGACTTAGGATGTAATTGTACCATGTTAAACATAGCGGAGGAACGTTAAGTATTATCAATGTACTATACAAGAACAGTTTTTTGTCTACACTTCATTGACAACTCTTGACATCATTGCCTAGTGTCTAAAGTCAACAGCAGGCACATGCTACATTCATCACAGAATAATGAAGCGCATTGTAAAACAGGTTGCATTGAATTAATCAGAAACTGCCAGCTTGATGCAAGCAGGGATGTTAGCGTCTCATTTTCTTCTTAACTCAGAATAGAATACTGCAGGATAAGAATGAGGGAATTACATCCCATTTTGCCTAATTAAGATGACACACTAAATTTACGGTAATTTAACAGTTTCACTTGGGAAAGCAAATTTCTTATTTGCACAAATATGCAGTTTGTTTATAATAAACAAGATTTTGCCAGAATCCAGATTTATGGTATATGAAGCTTAGCATCACAGTTATTCTGGAGAGCAATTAAACAAAATCCTGGATTAATGTGATTAGAATTAGAAGCTTCTAAACCCATTTTTCACCTAGCTCCTAATATTAATAAGGCTTAATCTTTCCCTCTTCTGATTCCCAATATTGTTAGCAGCTTCAGGGAGAGGTTTTTTTTTTTTTTAGAAACAGAAGCTGATGAAAGCTATAATGTCAATGGGCCATGTCAAGTTTTTTTAATCTTAAAGTTATCTAGGCCAGGGATTGGCAATTTTAAACACTCAAAGGGCTGCAAAGGTCCTAACCAGAAGCCCCCACTTCAATTCTGGAGCCACCCAGAAGTCTGGTTCCCCCACCATAGAGTCTCCTCCTAGCATGGCATCCTTTTTCCTCTACCAGTCCTAACTGAAAGCCCTATCAATTGTAGAGCTGACCGGAAAACCCACCCCTTACCATAGATTCTCCTCTTGGCACACTGTGCTTTCCCCCCTACCAGCTGCTCTCAAAATTGTGGCGCCAACTGGTGACAGGGAGCCACAGCAGAGGGATGAAAGAGCCACATGTGGCTCCAGAGCTGCGGGTTGTTGACCCCTGATCTAGGCTTTTCCCCTTTATATTTCTGTGAAGAGCCAGAAGTATTTCCTTTCATTAGCAGCTTTGATGTAGTTCAGTCACTAAAGTTGTATCTGACTCTTCTCAACCCCATGGATCATGGCACTCCAGGCACCACTGCCTCCGCCTCCTGGAGTGTGTTGCCTTGATGACATTATTTAATCATCTCATCCTCTGCAGTCCCCTTCTTTTGTTGCCTTCAATCCTTCCCAAGATCAGGCTCTTTTCCATGGACTCCTCTCTTCTCGTTTAGTGGCCAAAGTATTTGAGCTTCAGCTTCAGTATCTGTCCTTCCAAAGAACAGCCAGGGTTGGTTTCCTTTAGGATGGCCTGATATGATCTCCTTGCAGTTTCATCAGCAGCACTAGATAAAAGCATGCATTTGCTGTAACAGAGTTGTTATCACGAACTACATTTTCCCAAGCTTAGGTGATACCATTCTGATGCCATCTGCAATCAAACCATGCCAAACAATTTAGAGTTAAAATGACTCTACAGCTGTGACATTTACCTGTTGTAACTGCATGGATAGAAGCAAAACAGCCATGGGAATGGAAGAAATGGAATCAGTTATGTGTTTGTTTGACATTTACATTTTTGCTGCTGTAGATCTGCCTTTCCCCTTTTCTTTCTTCACCTGCCCTTTTGAAATAAGCACTTTCATCTGATGTAGTTTAGAAAACACACACTGCAAATTATGTCTGATTCTCATCAGTTAAAATAAAAAAGCCACAGCTGAAGCATAGTCAGGATTCCAGAGGATTTTGGAATTTCAGTCTTCTTGTCTTTCCCTTACTACTGTTCACACCATTTTTTTATTACTTTTATACTTTCCATCGTTATTGTTTTTTCCCTGTTAACTATTTTGTTATTATTAAAGTAGGCTAACAATTTTAAGTAGACAGTTTAATTAAAAATGTTAATAGTTTAACCATTTAAAATTCTTTTGGCCTGGTTCACCAAGGGGTGGGAAACCAACACTGCTGTATTATACTAATCAGCATTCAACTAGGGAGGATGTTATTGTTATGTGTATATGTGTTAGTTTTTTCTAAAGATACTTTTTCTAATTTTGTTTTGTTGTTTTTTGTTCTTTTGTTCTTATAAATATTTTGGCATTTTGTATTTTAACATTCTTTGAATAAATCATTTTTTTTAAAGGAGGGAAGAATCAGCATTACAGTAAACCTTCATAATCCCATCCCCTTCACTCTTGCCATTTGGGATCAGCACCATTGGAAGAAGAATGGCCTCCTTTTAAAGGCATTGCTTAACCACTCTGCATAGCTTAGTTCAGGGGTGTCAAAATCTCAAGGCCCAGGGGCCAGATCTGGCCTATGGGGTGCTTAGATCTGGCCACCCTTGAAATAATGAAGGACCGGCCCACCATGCCTCTGCCAGTGAAAATTAAGTTGTTGCACCTGAAACAGAGCTTGTTTTTGCTGGCAGAGCACTCAAGCCACCACAAGCTCCCCCAATATGAGTGACGTTGAGCTGGCCCTGCCCATCCTGGACCCCCAAGGTCAAACAAAACCCTGATGTGGCCCTCAATGAAATTGAGTTTGACACCCCTGATTTAGTTGATGCATCCAAGTAAAGAAAGGATTCATTAATACCTGGATGAGGGCTTCTAGGAGATGCTATAGTTCTAAGGTAGAGTATGAAGTCAACAGTTATCTAAGAAGGTGACAATGGCACACTCTCTGTATGGAACTGAACTTATGAGCGTGTGTGCCTGGAGGAGGCATATCTGATGCCAACACCAAAGTCTTCTTGCAAAAATGTCCCCCCCCCTTATTTTTTTGGGCAGAAGGCATCAAAGCAAGGAGAAGATATATCAACGAGTGAAGTAGGTAGAACTAGAGATGCACTTGAAATGAAGCAGACACGCAATTGAGGATATGTCTCTTTGGGCTTAGACTGAGTTAAGAACTGGATCCAATCAAGCCAAGGAGACGTGTCCAAACAATTCAAACTCAGTCTCTGAGCTAATAGGCAGAAGTTATAACCCAGTGATGGTGAACCTTTTTTGGCTTGCATACCAAAAGTGGGGGGAGCGCAGGGGGGGGAGTCGTGCATGGGCATGCCACACATGTCCGTGCTCTCCCCCTCTGGTTTGCTCGTAGGGTCATTTTTCACCCTCTGGAGCCTTCAGAAGCTTTCAGTCCTCAGGAGCCTTCAGGAAAGCTTAAGGAGGGTGAAAAATGGCCTCAAAAGAGGGCCGAAGTCAGCTGGACATGTGTGCTGGAGCTGACAGGGCAACGCCTTGCGTGCCCTAACAACTGCCTCCGCGTGCCACCTGTGGCACCTGTGCCATAGGTTCGCCATCATGGTTATAACCCATGCATGGAGTCTCAAAGCAGTGCACAGGAGAATGCAGAAGATGCCAATACCATTTTCCCCTTTATGTCAAAGCAAGTGGAAATAAAATAGAGCAACAATACCTTGGTAGGGTTGTATTAATAAGCATAAACCCACACAGCGACGGGCAAGTCTGAACACAGTTCCTGAAGGACAGAGCGATGCAGCAATCTCGACCGAAAGGGGGAAAGGTGATTCCAGTTGGGTGTGTATATTCCTCTAGTATTGCATCTGGACTTCAAAACCAGAGATGCATATGCTAGAGTTAGTGTTCACTTTTAGCAGACCTGAACTATATGATGAAAATCACCCAGAGACACGTGGTAGTGAGATTCTGAGGTAAAATTAATTGAATAAATAGAAACATAGGCAGGTGTCTTACAAAATGTTAATTCATGCTTTCATCCAGCTTAATTATCAGTTGTTTTGCTAATCAAAAGCAAGATATTTTCACATAAATCCCTGCATGGTTCAGGATATAATAATAATAATAATAATAATAATAATAATAATAATAATAATAATAGTAGTAGTAGTAGTAGTAGTAGTAGTAGTAGTAGTAGTAGTAGTAGCAGCAGCAGCAGTAATAATAATAATAATAATAATAATAATAATAATAATAAACTTTATTGTCATTGTAATAATATTGTAATAAAATTACAATGAAATTGGTTTGAGTGCCGTGCCAACACCTGCACCAGGTGGGATACAGATAGCAGTGACAGCCACAACAGGAATCTACTTATCTATCTAAAGAAATGATTCTCCTATAGTGCTACAGGTACAGGTGCTACAGGTAGTCCTCAATTTATGACCATAATTTATGTTGTTAAGTGAGAAATTTGTTGAGTGAATATGCCCTAATTTATGAGTCCTCTTGCCACATTTGTTAAGTGAATCCCTGCAGTTGTTAAATTAGTAACACAGTCGTTATGTGAATCTGGCTTCCCCACTGACTTTGCTTGTCAGGAGGTGGCAAAAGGGCATCCCATGACTCCAGGGGTACTGCAACTGTCATAAATGTGAGTCCATTGTCAAGCATCCAAATGTAAACCATGTGACCATGGGGATGCTGCAATGAAAAAATGGTCATAACTCACATTTTTCAGTGCTACTGTCACTAAGCAAACGGGTGTACATTGAGGACCACCTGTATTAAATTTATTTATTTTTTTATTTTTTTATTTTTTTATTTATTTGTTTGTTTGTTTGTTTGTTTAATTGAATTTCTAGACCGCCCCCTCTCCCCGAAGGGACTCGGGGCAGTGTACAGGAAAAATTAAAACTTCTAAAAACATAACAATACATACAAAATTAAAATTGAATTAAATAACCCTGTACGAATTTATAAACATTAAAAACTGTAACCCATTAAAAACCAAATAAAACAATTTATATTACAGACTGGGGCGAGAAGCATAAATTAGGCCAAGCCGGCTTGATGGAACAAATAAGTCTTAAGTTTCTGGCGGAAGGAGCGGAGGTCCGTGGTCGTTCTGATATCAGGGGGTAGGTCATTCCAAAGGGTCGGGCCCATCACAGAGAAGGCCCTTCCCCTGGGCGTCACCCGCTGGCATTGCCTAGTGGATGGCACCTGGAGAAGTCCCTCTCTGTGGGAGCGAATCGGCCGAAGGGATGTATGGGGCAGGATACGATCTCGCAAGTAACTAGGTCCTGTGCCATGGAGCGCTTTAAAGATGACAACCAACACCTTGAAACGCACCTGAAAGGCCACAGGCAGCCAGTGCAGCTCGCGCAGGAGCGGTGTTACGTGGGAGTACCTGGTGGCTCCCAAAACTGCCTGCGCGGCCGCATTCTAGACCAGCTGTAGCCTTCGGGTGCAACTCAAGGGGAGCCCCATGTAGAGAGCGTTACAGTAGTCCAGATGGGACGTCACAAGCGCATGAGTGACTGTGCGAAGGGCGTTCCGGTCCAATAAGGGATGCAACTGGCGCACCAGGCGAACCTGGTGGAACGCCCCCCTAGCCACACCTGTCACATGATCCTCCATCGACAGCCGGGCATCTAGGAGGACGATTAAATGGAAATCTGTCTGCCAACCAAGAGCTTTTAAGGGAGCTATCATGAACTGAGGCCCGGCTGGAATCAGCTAGCTTTGCTTAGCTCAGGTGTACTGAAGAAACTGCAATTAGCTAGATTTGCATGTCAGTTTGCCAAAAAATACGTTTTACAAGTCATGTTGGCTGCATTCACATAACATGATAAACTAAAACCCCAACAAAGCACATGATGGTATAGGTCTTCAAACTTGTCAACTTTAAGACTTGTGGACTTCAACTCCCAGAATTCTCCAGCCAGCAGAGCTGGCTGGAGAATTCTGGAAGTTGAAGTCCACAAGTCTTAAAGTTGACAAATTTGGGGACCCCTGGTATAGACAATGTGCAAAGTTAGCCATAATGTATCTGAGGTTTTGCTGCACTATATTGTGAAGTAGGGCTTTGGAAAACAGATAACCCATTAATTACACAGGCATTTATATATTGTGCTGCTAAACCAAATAGATCAGCATTCTTGAGATTTGCAATAAGTTGTAGCAGCGAGGAGTGCTGTTTTTCACTATTCCAAAAGCTAGACAATTTTGATTTTTGCAGGATAGTCCACTTCATTTCTCCTCCCTACCTTGTATTTGGATTATTTTCTAAAGAGCTTTCTTTGCTCAGCAATAGCCCTGCTCTGCTTGGTTGTCTTCCTCTTTAGAATCCTCTAAGTTTTTCACTGACATTGTCTCCTGTATCCCTGCAGATAAGAAGTGGTTGGCAACAGACTTCAGCTCAAAAAATGGGATCATCATATCCTTTTAATGAATACTTCAGAAAAAGTAGGAGGCTGCTGGACTGAAGGAAAGAACAGGAAATCACCTCATTTACTACACTGTGCTAAATATAGCACCTTTCCTTCTTCTCCAACCATGTAAGAGGTTCGTGACTGAAATGCAGATAACAATACAGCAGAACCAGAGAAGCGTAGAAGCCAAATGGCCATCATTCAAGAGTTGGATGGAAGATAACAAATACTGTAGTTCAATGTAATCTACTCAGAAGCACTAGTTGTTCTAGAAGATCCAGACTGGCAACCTTCATCTTCTTCAAATCATCAATTTGTTCATTGTAGAGCAGGGGCAGTCAACTTTTTATACCTACCGCCCACTTTTGTATCTCTGTTAGTAATAAAATTTTCTAACCGCCCACCGGTTCCACAGTAATGGTGATTTATAAAGTAGGGAAGTAACTTTACTTTATACATTTTATAAAGCAGAGTTACAGCAAACCCCTACCACCCACCATGAAAGCTGGAATGCCCACTAGTGGGCGGTAGGGACCAGGTTGACTACCACTGTTGTAGAGTGTCAGGTGGTGTGATGATTAAGGCATCAGGCAAGGAACTGGGAGATTGTGCGTTCTAGTCCTGCCTTAGGCACAAAGCCACTTGGGTGATCTTGGGCCAGTTGCTTTCTCTCAACCCCAGGAAGGAGGCAATGCAGAGGTGGGCTGCTCCCAGTTCGGCCCAGTTTGGCTGAACCAGTAGTGAAATTCAGGCCTGGGACACAGAGCCAGCAGTGACCCAGGCCTGCCATGCCCCTGAACAAGTTCCTTTGACGCTGCTGGGCCACTGTCATTTTAGTTTTTAGTGACTGCCCATGTATAGTTCACTGTAAATTGTTCTGCGCCTGTGCGAACATTGAACAGCACATGTGGGTGCAGCGCATGTTGCACACGGGTTACGAACTGGTAGTAACACTGGCAACAACCCACCCCCGAGGCAATGGCAAATTACGTCTGAAAAATCTTACCAAGAAAGCTTTGGGGATTTGTCCAGGCAGTCTTTTAGTATTAGGCACAATTATACAAAGGAGGAAAAAAAGTTCAGCTAGAACACAGGTCAAGCTTGCTTAAAGTTAAAGGACATTCATTCAATCAAAGGAATTCATTAATTTATGAATTATGAAATCCTCACTCAGTCACAGAAAACCTAGTAGGAGTCCCTCTTTGGTCACTGTTATGTAGTCCCTTTATAATCACCCAGTTGGTACAGACTATTTTGGTTCATTCAGTTAATCAAATTATCCATCCCTTTGAACAATCAGTCATGTGTTTTGAAATGCTCAGTATATATTAGTTCATATTCGTCATTACGCTGCACAACAGGCTTCTATGCCTGAACTCATGGGATGCCTTTGCCTACATATCTGCTTTTAGCATGATGAAAGCCTATAATTAAGGCAGGGCTCAGTTACTTAGCATGAAGGACAAGCCAAAAATACACTTTGCATTTAATGAGGAGCAGATTCATCAGTGATGAAATGAAATGAACGCTGTCATAAAGATAGAAATCCACATTGATTCATTCTGCCAATCTTACTAACAAATAGTACCTAATAGCCATGTTGCTATGTTAAATAGTTGACTTGGCTGGCTGAGAAAGAGGTTACTGAATAACTTTAGGGCATCACATTATGCTCCGTCTTAGATAGGAAAATCCGGTTGGCTGAGGGTGATAAATCTTAATAATAATAATAATAATAATAATAATAATAATAAATTTAATTTGTAGACCGCTCCCTCTCCCCAAAGGGACTCGGGGCGGTGCACAGGGAAATTAAAAAACATACCATAAATACATAATAAATATATAAAATCGAATTAAACAAGTTATCCCTGCGCTAAAAACCCAAAATGCTAAACACTAATACCTTAAAAACCAATTAAAACAATAACAAATGACTAACCTAGGCCGGCCAAGCGGAAAAAGTGGGTCTTTAATTTTTGACGGAAGGAGCGGAGGTCCGTAGTTGTTCTAATTTCGGGGGGAAGGTCGTTCCAGAGGGTCGGGGCCCGCCACAGAGAAGGCTCTTCCCCTGGGCGTCGCCCGCTGGCACAGCCTAGTGGACGGCACCCAGAGAAGTCCCTCTCTGTGGGAGCGAATCGGCCGCAGGGATGTATGGGGTAGAATGCAATCCCGCAAATAGCTAGATCCCGTGCCATGGAGCGATTTAAAGATGATAACCAAGACCTTGAAGCGCACCCGAAAGACGACAGGCAGCCAATGCAGCTCGCAGGAGCGGTGTTACATGGGAGAACCTGGAGGTTCCCATAATTGCCCGCGTGGCTGCATTCTGGACAAGCTGAAGTCTTCGGGTGCACCTCAAGGGGAGCCCCATGTAGAGAGAATTGCAGTAGTCCAGTCGGGATGTCACGAGGGCATGAGTGACTGTGCAGAGGGCATCCCGATCCAATAGGGGACGCAACTGGCGTACCAGGTGAACCTGGTAAAACTCCTGGCCACGGCTGTCACTTGATCTTCCATGGACAGCCGGGTATCCAGGAGGACGCCCAAGTTGCATGCCCCATCCACAGGGGTAAGATGTTCGTCCCCTATGGCCAGTTATGGAGTCAACTGGTTGTACCGGGATATAATAATATAATAATAATAATAATGTTGAATTTATTGACCGCTCCCTCTCCCCACAGGGACTCGGGGCGGTGCACAGGGAGAATAAAAGCAATAAATATACAAATACATACAAATTTAAAACAAAATTAAACTTATCCTGTGCTAAAATCCCTTAACTAAAAATTCCCACTAAATATATATATACATTTAAAAACCCATAGAGAGAGAGACTACCCTAGGCCGGCCAGGCGGAAAAGATGAGTCTTCAATTTCAAGCGGAAGGAGCGGAGGTCCGTGGTCGTTCTAATATCGGGGGGAAGGTCGTTCCAGAGGGCCGGGCCCGCCACAGAGAGAGCCCTTCCCCTGGGCGTCGCCCGCTGACAAAGTCTAGTGGACGGCACCCGGAGAAGTCCCTCTCTGTGGGAGCGAATCGGCCGTGAGGATGTGTGAGGCAGGATCCGATCCCGCAGATAGCTAGGTCCCGAGCCATGGAGCGCTTTAAAGATGATAACTAACACCTTGAAGCGCACCCGGAAGACGACAGGCAGCCAGTGCAGCTCGCGCAAGAGCGGTGTAATGTGGGTAAACCTAGTGGTTCCCATAATTGCTCGCGTGGCTGCATTCTGAACTAACTGAAGCCTCCGGGTGCACCTCAAGGGGAGCCCCATGTAGAGAGAGTTACAATAGTCCAGTCGGGATGTCACGAGGGCATGAGTGACTGTGCGAAGGGCGTCCCGATCCAATAGGGGGCGCAATTGGCGAACCAGGCGAACCTGGTAAAACGGCCTCCTGGCCACGGCTGTCACTTGCTCTTCCATAGACAGCCGGGTATCCAGGAGGACACCCAAATTGCGTGCCCCATCCACAGGGGCAAGATGTTCGCCCCCTATGGCCAGCGTTGGAGAGAGCTGGTTGAATCGGGCAGCCGGAAACCACAGCCACTCGGTCTTGGTCGGGTTGAGCTTGAGTCCATTACTTCCCATCCAGATCCGCACGGCTTCCAGGCACTGGCACATCACCGCTACGGCATCGTTGGGGTGGTTTGGGGTAGATATATACAGCTGAGTATCATCAGCGTAGAGATGGTACTCTACCCCAAAACCACGGATGATCTCACCCAGCGGCTTCATGTATGCATTAAACAGGAGAGGCGAGAGGACCGACCCCTGAGGCACCCCACAGTGCCGGAATGCCGGAAACCACAGCCACTCGGTCTTGGACGGGTTGAGTCTGAGTCTGTTACTTCCCATCCAGGCCCGCACGGCTTCCAGGCACTGGCACATCACCGCTACGGCATCGTTGGGGTGGTTTGGGGTAGATACATACAGCTGCGTGTCATCAGCGTAGAGGTGGTACTCTACCCCAAAACCATGGATGATCTCGCCCAGCGGCTTCATATATGTGTTGAACAGGAGAGGCGAGAGGATGACCCCTGAGGCACCCCACAAGTGAGGGGTCTCGAGGTCGACCTCTGCTCTCCTGCCAACACAAATTGCGATCGACCGGAGAGGTAGGAGGAGAACCACCGCAACACAGTGCCCCTCACCCCCAGCCCCTCCAGCCGATGCAATAGGATACCATGGTTGATGGTATCAAAAGCCGCTGAGAGGTCTAATAGGACCAGGATGGAGGAACAACCCCCATCTCTGGCCCTCCAGAGATCATCCACCAACGCGACCAATGCCGTCTCGGTGCTGTGCCCGGGTCGGAAGCCGGACTGGCGCGGGTCCAGATAATCAACTTCCTCCAGATGACGTGGAAACTCTTGTGCCACCACACTCTCTACAACCTTCGCCAAAAAGTGAAGGTTGGAGACCGGACGGTAATTAACCAACAATGCTGGGTCCAGAGAGGGCTTCTTCAGGGGGGTCTCACCATCGCCTCTTTAAGGGAGGCAGGCAAGAACCCCTCACTAAGGGAAGCGTTGACCACCTCCTGGAGCCAGCCTCGTGTAACCTCCCAGGATGCCAGTACAAGCCAGGAGGGACACGGGTCCAATAAACATGTGGTGGCTCGCAGTCGCCCATGTAACCTGTCCATATCTTCGGAAGTAATAGAGTCAAACTCTTCCCACAAAACTGTCTCAAGATCTGCCTCGGGGCATCCCACTGGGCCACTTTCGATGGAGACTAACTCGCTCCAAATCTGAGCGATTTTTTCCTGCAGATAAATCCCAAATTCCTCTGCTGTACCCTATAAAGGGGCTTCCCATACCCTCTGTTGAAGGAGGGAGTGGGTCACCCTAAACAGGGCGGCAGGGCGGTTATCTGCGGATGCGATGAGAGTGGCACAATGATGACGTTTGGCCACTCTAAGCGCCACAAGGTAAGTCCGTAAATGGGCTCTCACCTGTGTCCGGTCAGATTCAGACCGTGTGGATCTCCATCTCTTCTCTAGGCATCTCTTGTGGCGCTTCATCACCCTCAGCTCCTCGGTAAACCAAGGAGCCTGGGTGATTCGTCCCGCAAGAGAGGCCGCAAGGGTGCGACCTGATCTAAGGCCCCCGTGGCCGCAGTATTCCATGCGGCCACGAGGTCCTCCATCGGGGCGCGGGTCAAGGACACAGGTAATGGCCCAAGCGCCGTCTGGAACCTATCTGGGTCCAACAGGCGCTTGGGGCGGAACCATATAGGTGACTCAGGTTCCGCCTCCCCGTGGTGGGGTGTAGCGATTGGAAAGTCGAGCCGGAGAAGTGAGTGGTCTGACCATGACAGGGGTGTGATGGCTATATCCCCTATACCCAGATCACTCTTCCATTGACCAGAGACAAAGATTAAGTCCAGCGTGTGTCCTCCTTCGTGCGTGGGGGCCCGAATTACTTGGGTCTTCTCTGCAATGTGAGACAGATGAATGTAAAAGACTATCCAGGAACCAGTTGATGACTTTCCATAGGAAAATAGGATGCTGTTGAAGGGAAAAAAATATCATTGGCAAATGCTGCTCCAGGGGTAAAAAAAAAGAGAAATGTTTTCTTTCTAGCACTCCACTTGGTGATATCACTATTGTGATGGTCAAATCTATTGATGCAAAATCAATGCCGTTCCTTTTCAAAAAGCCTGCTCAATATATAAATCATGTGTGAGCAACCTTTTGGCTTGCCTGCAGTGGGTAAAGAAGAATTGTGTTGGGCCACATACAAAATATATAATATAATTAATAGAATACAATACAATAGCAGAGTTGAAAGGGACCTTGGAAGTCTTCTAATCCAACCCTCTGTCTAGGCAGGAAACCCTATACCACCAATGGCGAACCTTTTTTGGCTCACGTGCCATAAGTGGGGGGAGCACAGGGGTGGTCGTGCGCGGGCGTTCCACACCCATAATGCAATGCGCAATCCCCCAGTGTGCATGCGCGCACTACAGGCGCGACCCCCCTTTTTTGCATGCTCTTTTCACTCTCCTCAAGGCTCCAGATACTTTATAGGAGCCTGGGGAGGGCGAAAACAGCCCCCCCGCCTCCCCCAGAGGCTCTCTGGAGGCTTCAGTGACCTTCAGGAGGCTTCCCTGAAGCCTCTGAGCACTCAAAATGACGCTCCAACGAAACCAGAAGGGACATCCGATTTGCTTGGAGTGTCGTTTTGAGTGGTCCAGAGGCTTCAGCGACCTTCAGAAGGCTTCCTTGAAGCCTTCCGGACCACTCAAAATGACGCTCTGAGCAAATTGGATGTCACTTCCGGTTTGGTCGGAGTGTTATTTTGAATGCTCTGGAGGCTTCAGGGAAGCCAAATAGTAGTTTGGGTACTATTATAACATGGGGTGGGGGTCAGGCTTTATCTCATCACCCCATGCTACAGCGATTCGTTAAAGGGGCCACCAAATTATGCCCCCTTGTGGTCCACAGGTACCCATCCTGGGACCTCCCGCCGGTTTTAGAAGCCTTGCTGGGGCCGCTGTTCGAACCCCTCTAGAAAGTCCCTTTGAACATTTTATCCTGGAAGCTGGCCTTCTTGGTGGCGGTCACCTCAGCGCATCGTATCTCTGAGTTACACGCTTTGTCAATACAGGGGGATTTTTGCAAGTTCTATCCTGATAGGATGGTTCTCTGGCTGGACCCCTCCTTTGTCCCTAAGGTTAATTCCTCGTTCCACAGGTCGCAGGAGGTGGTGCTGCCGGACTTTGGTTCTTCTGAACCTGTTCAGAAGAACCAAGGCAGGGGATTGATGTCCATAGGGCCTTGGAGGTTTGCATCCAGCATGTGGCGAGCTTCTGCAGGGCGGAGGCCCTCTTTGTTTCCTTTCAGCCCTCATCTCTGGGAAATAGAGTTTCAATTGCCTGTGTTGGGCAATGGGTACAACAGGGTTTTGCCCTGGCATATGAGGACCAAGGTGCAAATCCCTCCATCAGGGATTACTGCGCACTCCACAAGAAGCGCTGCTAACACTAGGGCATGGGCTGCACAGGCCTCTCTGGAGGAGATATGTCGGGCGGCGACTTGGGCGTCTCCGACACCATTTATCAGAAATTATACATTAGACAAGTTCGCCTCCGACGAGGCAGTTTTTGGTCGCCGGGTTTTACAGGCGGTGGAGTGAGACACAGTTACTACGGTTTGATATTCTGGCCCACCCTGAGTTGGGACTTGGTTGCTTGGGTATGTCCCATTCTTGGATGCTATCTTCCCCTTATTGAGAAAGAGTGTTGGTACTTACCTGATATGCCTCTTCTAATAAGGGGAAGATAGCATCCGTCCCTCCCTTGTTTTGGTTGGGTGGTTTTTTATTACTGTGAACGCTCCATGACGTATTCTATTGGGGTCCAGTTTTTTTGTGCATTGGTTAATTCATCTATGTGTACTGAAGTGGTTGGATACTACCGATGAGTCTGTCTTCATTTACTTCATTGTAAAACTGGGATTAGGCACCCCAGCATGGGGTTTTTATAGTGGCCTAATTAATTAGTAATCAGACTCAGTGCAATCAGAGACGGACGGAGATAACCCATTCTTGGATGCTATCTTCCCCTTATTAGAAGAGGCGTATCAGGTAAGTACCAACACCCTTTCTAAGTTGCTTCTCTCCTTGATTAGCTTCCACCCATTGTTTCTTGTTCTGCCCTCAGGTGCTTTGGAGAATATTTTGACTCCCTCTTCTTTGTGGCAACCTCTGAGATATTGGAACACTATCATGTCTCCCCTAGTCCTTCTTTTCATTAAACTAGAAGCAGGCAAAAACCAAAGGCACAAGTACAAATTAAGTGAAACCTGGCTCAAAAACAGTAAGTAGAATGGAATAGTCAAAAACAGTAACTGGAATAGAATAGAGTAACTAGAAAAGAATAGTGTATATAATGTATATAAATCACATTAAAATTTACATTCTTGTAGTCTCATTATTAGCTGTCCAGGGCTGCATGTAGCCTGTGGGCCCTGGGTTAGACATGCCTTTAAATGTTAATTTAAATGTTAATTTTCTCTCAAAATACAAGTTCAAACTTTTTTTCTGAAACATTTAATCTATCGAACATATTACTGAATTCTGCACCTGCGAGTCTGGATGGGGAGAAACAGGCTCCGACTCAACCCGTCCAAGACCGAGTGGCTGTGGCTTCCGGCGTCACAATATAGCCAGTTGGTACCATCTCTGGCTATTGGGGGCGAGTCATTGGCCCCTACAGAGAGGGCTCGAAACTTGGGTGTCCTCCTGGATTCTCGGCTGTCTCTAGAAGACCATATGATGGCTGTGGCCAGGGGGGCTTTTTATCAGGTTCGCCTGATAGGCCAGTTGCGTCCCTTTCTGGATCGTGACACTTTACGCACGGTCACTCAAGCCCTCGTCATCTCCCGCCTGGACTACTGTCATGCTCTCTACATGGGGCTTCCCTTGAGGTACACCCAGAGGCTCCAGCTAGTTCAGAATGCGGCTGCGTGGGGGATTCTGGGGGCGTCTAGATGCTCCCATGTGACACCTCTCCTGCGCGAGCTGCACTGGCTGCCTGTGGCTTTCTGGGTGCGCTTCAAGGTATTAGTAACCACCTTTAAAGCGCTCCGTGGCAAGGGACCTGGTTATCTGCAAGACCGCCTCCTGCTACCAAATACCTCCCACTGTCCAGTTCGCTCCCACAGAGAGGGCCTCCTCAGGGTGCCGTCGGCCAGGCAATGTCGGCTGGCGACCCTTAGGGGGAGAGCCTTCTCTGTGGCAGCCCCCACCCTCTGGAATGACCTACCCCCTGACCTACAGACAATCACGGACCTGCGCCTTTTCCGTCGGACTTTGAAGACTTATTTATTCCATGCAGCCGGCGTGGCATAGTTTCTAAACTGGCATAGTTTCTAAACTGGCATAGTTTTAAATGTTATAGTTTTATATGGTTTTTAGTAGGGATTTTAACTAGGTTTTAAGACAGGCTCCATTATTTAATGTATTTTTAAAGGGTTTCTATGTTTTTATTCGTGTTTTTACTGCTGCCTGTACACCGCCCTGAGTCCCGGAAGGGAGAAGGGCGGTATCGAAATTTAAATAATAAATATTTATTTATTTATTTATTTATTTATATTTATATCCCGCCCTTCTCCACAGAGGAAATAAATAAATGAGTGGATCGGTATAAAAATCTGCAACTAATCTTGAACCATCCTTTCTGTTTGGTTCTGCAGAGTAATGCTGAAGCAAATAGAACCATTTAAATAAATATATTGAAATCTAAATATACCCATTCACACTCTGAGAATAATTAGCTGATATTGCTCAAGCCCCTCGTGCAGCTGAAATATATGCAGTTAGGACTTTGATTACATTTGCATCCGAACTACTTTTTATTGTTTATTAATTAGAAGCAAATCCATGCTTGTCTAGGATATAAAAGTAGGAATTTTGTTTTCCTTTTGTTTTATCTTTGGCTTTGAAATGGAGATGATCACTGCCCCCTAGAGTCGGGAATGACTAGCACATATGTGTGAGGGGAACCTTTACTATAGGAATAGGAACACTATGTTATGGGAAAATAACATAAATAGATCATATATATTTTTTGCTTTGAGTAAATTGCTGTATTAATCTACACCAACCTGAGCTTGTAGCTGCTATAGAACACAACGAAAATAACACATTCTCAAACCAGTTTGCCCCACTGAGGAGCATTATTAAAAAAAAAAATGTGAAATTTGGATATTCTAAGGAAAAACCAATAAAAAACCAATAAACTAAACTAATTAGGATTTGAGTTATATCAGCAAATAAAGGAATATAAATTGACTCAAAATTTAAATATCTTTATAAATAAATGGTATGCATGCTTGTTTGTAAGATACATGTGTTTGTGTATGGATGTGCATATCCATATATTTAAAGTTTAAATATCTTAATCTGAAATGTAGACTACATCTATAAATATTGAAACCAAATTACATTCATTGAGAGAGAGAAAATAACAAAATCATAGAATTAACTTCAAAAATATTACATGCCCCAGAAAAGCTACAACTGCATCAGTACTGATTCTATAATATGAATGTCATAGCCTCTACCAGCCACTAAAAATCTATTCTAGCAATCTGTAACATTTAAGGGACTAGAATGTTCCTGTTTTGTAGCATACATTCAAATTCACATCCCCAGCCAACATAACCTTGTGCGAAGAAAAGAAATTCTCTCTTGCTCTGGCTGCTGCCATTCAAAACTATGTGTTAATTTTAAAAATGAGTTTGGTGTAGATATGAATTTTAATTAGATCGGAGAGAGAACTGGAAAGTGAGTAATATAACTGGAGATATAAGAAGTGACCTGAGCTGTGGCTCATTAGCAAAGGTCCAGGTTTCCTACTGTGCAATAAATTACATTTTCAACACCATCATATCAGATTGTATCAGTTTTCATGAGGCAATTGCAGAACTTCTCATTCCTAATCAGTTCTAGTTTCCTAATGCCATGAGAATTAAGGAAATTCACAGTATTATCAAACATCAGCCAAAAAGAAAAAGGAAAAAGGAAAAGGCAACTCTAATTCCTGAAATCACTACCTAAATTATCTATTGGCCTTTTATTCCTTCACAGAAACATGGCAAAAAGCATTGTGATCGTCAGTGAGACACATTATAAGTGTAGAATGCATAATGTAGCTCTTTAACTAGTTGTTGATGTAAGACAACTTATATGCAGAATGTGTAACTCTTAACTGAAAGCAATAGATATATTAGAAGATGCATGCGCTTCAAAAAGATAACAATGACCTATTTTTTATTGGATACTAGCTATACCCGGCCACGCGTTGCTGTGGCCCAGTCTGGTTAAATGGCCAACCAATCTGTGTGTAGATCTACACCTGCACACATACACCCAACCACCATATAAGCCCCAACCTACCTACCTTCTGTATTTTTCTCTCTCTATCTATCTATCTATCTATCTATCTATCCCTCTACCTACCTACCTACTGTATTTCTTTCTTTCTCCCTCTACCTACCTACCTACCTACCTATTGTATTTCCCCCTCTCTATCCCTCTACCTGCCTACCTACTTACTACATACTTACCTACTACATACATACTTACCTACTACATACTTACCTACTACATACTTACCTACTATATTTCTCCCTCTCTATCTATCCTCCTATCTACCTACCTGCCTACCTACTGTATTTCTCCCTCTCTGTCTATCCCTCTACCTACCTACCTACTGTATTTCTTTCTTTTTCCCTCTATCTACCTACCTACCTACTGTATTTCCCCCCTCTATCCCTCTACCTACCTACCTACTGTATTTCCCCCCCTCTATCCCTCTACCTACCTACCTACTGTATTTCTCCCTCTCTCTATCCCTCTACCTACCTACCTACTGTATTTCTTTCTTTTTCCCTCTTACCTACCTACCTACTGTATTTCCCCCCTCTATCCCTCTACCTACCTACCGTATTTCTCGCTATCTATACACCTACCTACCTACCGTATTTCTCCCTCTCTGTCTATCCCTCTACTTACCTACCTATTGTATTTCTTGCTTTCTCCCTCCACCTACTTACCTACTGTATTTCTCCCTCTCTATCTATCCCCCTATCCACCTACCTGCCTACCTACTGTATTTCTCCCTCTCTGTCTATCCCTCTACCTACCTATCTACTGTATTTCTCCCTATCTATCTATCCATCCCCCTACCTATGTACCTACCTACCTACCTACTTACCTACTATATTGCTTCCTTTCTCCCTCTACCTACCTACCTACCTACCTACCTACCTACCTACCTACCTACCTACCTACCTACTGTCTCTTTCTTTCTTTCTTTCTTTCTATCTATCATCTATCTATCTATCTATCTATCTATCTATCTATCTATCTATCTATCTATCTATTTATCTATCTATCTATCCACCTACCTACCTACATACCTACCTTATTTCTGCCTCTCTATCTATCCCTTGGGGGTCATCTAGTCCAACTCCCTGCTAAGCAGGAAGCCCTATACCCATGATGGCGAAGAGGTGGCACACGGAACCATTTCTTAGGCCACTCGAGGCATTGCCCTGTCAGCTTCAGTTTGTATGTGTGCCCTGGCCAGCTGATTTAGGCCTTCTTTTGAGGCCATTTTTTGCCCTCTGGAGGTGGGGGAAGGCTGTTTTCACCCTCCCCAGGCTCCTATAAACCCTCTGGAGCCTGGGGATGATGTAAAAAGCATGCCAAATGCAGGGAGTCATGCATATAGCATTATGGATGTGGCACACCTGTGCACATCGCCCCTGCACTCCCCCTGCTATTGGCACGTGAGCCAAAAAAGGTTAGCCATCACTGCCCTATACCATTTCAGACTAATGGCTATCCAACATCTTCTTGAAGACTTCCAGTGTTGGGGCATTCACAACTTCTGGAGGCAAGTTGTTCCACTGATTAATTGTTCTAACTGTCAGGAAATTTCTCCTCAGTTCTAAGTTGCTTCTCTCCTTGATTAGTTTCCACCCATTGCTTCTTGTCCTGCCCCCAGGTGCCTTGGAGAATAGCTTGACTCCCTCTTCTTTGTGGCAACCCCTGAGATATTGGAAGGCTGCTATCCTGTCTCCCCTAGTCCCTCTTTTATTAAACTGTATTTCTCCCTGTCTCTCTATACCCCTATCTACCTACCTACTGTAATACAATAATACAATAGCAGAGTTGGAAGGGACCTTGGAGGTCATCTAGTCCAACCCCGCTGCTCAAGCAGGAGACCCTATGCCGTTTCAGACAAATGGTTTTCCAGTCTCTTCTCTCTTCAGTGTTGGGGCATCCATAACTTCTGGTGGCAAGATGTTCCATTAGTTAATAGTTCTCACTGCCAGGAAATTTGCCCTCAGTTCTAGGTTGCTTCTCTCCTTGATTAGTTTCCATCCATTGCTTCTTGTTCTGCCCTCAGGTGCCTTGGTGAATAGCTTGACTCCCTCTTCTTTGGGGCAACCCCTGAGATATTGGAAGGCTGCTATCATGTCTTCCCTAGTCCTTCTTTTCATTAAACTGTATTTGCTGTCAGATGGGTGATGCTTTGTTACAGTTTAGTTCAGTTCGTATTAAACAGTTTAAAGCAGCTGCCTGCCTCCGTTTTTTTACCTCAGAGAACAGTCCTGAGCAGAATTTCTCCCCCCCCCCCCTATGGGCCACCTGGGAGTTTGCTATCCTCTGTGCCTTTTTGGCCCCAAGAGGCCGCCGTATGAGGCTTCTTCCAACACTGACAGTTGAAAAGCAGTTTGATGGGCGTGGCTACAGGGATGTTAACACACATTTGTTTGTACTTTGTGTGTGTGTAATTTGTACACAACACTCGCGTGCTAGGCACAAAATGATCAGCTATTCTATTATCGGAAGTCCTTGTCTACATTGTCTGAAAGTTTGGTGTAAATCGGCCCAGTATTTTTTGAGATTAGTGGATTCGTACAAACTATTTTACATTTTTATTTATATAGATTTCTCTCTTCCCTCTCTCCATATCATTGATCAGCTACACATATCTTGGTTTGTCCACATTTCATTGTGCGAAAAGTTATTCTTAAATTTACTAAGAACACTGACAAGGAACTATGTAATTTGGAAGCACATTTAGTTCTAAAACCAGCAAAAATTCTACTCAACTCTCTTCCCTAGATAAAAATGTATCTCCAAATCTTTCTCATTATTGCAGCTTTTTTTCATGAACAGTAAGCCTCTGTTGCCTAGCAACTGGTGCCATTTTTTCAGGGCACTGTAAATAACTTCATGTGAATTCTTGTCTACATCTCTTGTTTTTGTTGTTAAAAGTTTTAGCAACTGTCTTCTTTTCTCCTATGCACATTTCTCTGAAAATCCAAGAGAGGCTCATTATATGCTGCTTTCTTAACTTTGATTTATTTCCTGACATTTTAGAAAACCTACAAAAAATAATAATAATAAAGAGCAGAGAAACCAGTAAGCGTTTGCTAATTATTTCTTCTTCTTCTTCTTCTTCTTCTTCTTCTTCTTCTTCTTCTTCTTCTTCTTCTTCTTCTTCTTCTTCTTCTTCTTCTTCTTCTTCTTCTTCTTCTTCTTCTTCTTCTCCTTCTCCTTCTCCTTCTCCTTCTCCTTCTTCTCCTCCTCCTCCTCCTCCTCCCCCCTCCTCCTCTAAAGAACATTTAACAAAATTTAGAAGCAAGTCAAGATGTAATCCAAATAATAACAATATGCTGCAACATATTTGTGATTATCATTATCATTATTACCCAGCCCTGCCCCACTAAAATGGAAAGAATCCAGAGTAATTTTCCAAAAGGGAGGGATTGGAAGGGATGGAACTGATTATTTTGGTCTGTTTTAATGTTTTTTTAAGCTTTAAAGGTGATAATGGGTATGAGAAATCCCTCAAAGACATTTCCACAAATTCAAAGCTTGATGCATAGTACATTAGTTTTGTAGGCCAATACCAGTGGTGGGTTCCGGATCCAATTGCAACTGGTACGGCGTCCACCACATGAACATGTGCAGCACGCATGCAGTGCATGCATGTGTACTTACTGCCCATGACATTCCAGCTGCTCGGCGGAGCGTCGCGTAGGCGCCATACGCTCCGTGCACGTACACACAAGTCCTGATTGGCTCAAATAGCGGTAAGGAGAGCGGGCAGGCAGGTGGGTCCTCCAGAGCACCATACCGGAATGGTACCTGGTGCTCCCAGCAGGCATCGATATGTCCGTACCAGGGCATACCGGTCGTATCCCACCACTGGACAATACAATACATAAACAATATGTGTGTGTGTGTGTGTGTGTGTGTGTGTGTGTGTGTAGAGAGAGGGAGGGAGGGAGGATCCTAGTTTCCTTAACACAAGGATCTGCAAAGTTGGCTCTTTTAAGCAGGGTGGACTTCAACTTCCCAGAAGTCCACCCGGCTTAAAAGAGCCAACTTTGCAGACCCCTGCCTTAACATATTGGAAAAGGCTGTGACTCCTATTGCATCTACTCTTTTTGCACCAAGGAGCTTAACAGGAGCCATGGAGGAATACACAAGGCTTACTCTTGGGGAGAGACAAGGATTCACCCCAGGCAGCAGTCCTCTGGGGATGAGGTTTATTGAAAGACAAAGTGTTAACTACTTAGCTTGTTTTCACTTCACTTTTATTGTCATAACTAGGAAGAGTTTTTTGTAGGATGTTAGCCTCAGGTCGCAGGCCTTGAGTTCTATGCAACCAGAAAGATGTTCTAAACGACCAGATCCCATCTCTCAGGTTTTCCGACTTTTGCCCAAGCAGTTTAGAAAAAGTTCAGTCCTATCAGTTGGAAGGATTCAAGATTTGAATCCTGGACAGGATAAGAATATCCTCGGTGGGGACTTTTCAAAAGATTGCAGGAAAAGATGTCTAAGGGAAACAATGAGGTTCAACTCAAATACATCACACCTCAGTTTAAAAATGAATAAATCAGTTATATAGTGCCCAATAACAAGTTGTTTATGCAATCTACAAAATGAAATAGATATGCATACACAATTATCTCTGAGAGAGAGAGAGAGAGAGAGAGAGAGAGAGAGAGAGAGAGAGAGAGAGAGAGAATAGGTAGGTAGGTTGATGTTTATGCAATCTACAAAATGAAATAGATATGCATACACAATTATCTCTGAGAGAGAGAGAGAGAGAGAGAGGAGAGAGAGAGAGAGAATAGGTAGGTAGGTTGATGTTTCCAGGTGTATTTATCCATGTCCTGGAGAAGGAAATCGCCAACAAACCTTAAAACTTTGTTTCTCCTGGCACAGAAACAGTTAAAGAGCCTTCCAAAAGAGCTTTCCGAAAGTGTTCTAACTCAGGGGTTCCCAAATGTGGCAACGTGGCAAGAGAGAGAGATCTGGATGAAAGAAGAATCTACAGGTTCATCCTACAATCCTCAAAACTTCTTCAATTGTAATTATTCATATAGTAAGCACTTTCCATTTTTTCTTAGTTCTATATTGTATTAAAATTCCAATAATGAATTATACACATAAGAGTGTCTTTGAGTGACTAAGTGCACTGCTTTTTGCCCTTTGGTCACCCAAAAAGCCGGGGTTGTGAATTTAGTCCTCCCCTCATTTCAACTTGCTGTGAATGGAGTCTCATGTTCTTAAAGGAACAATGCAATGATAAAGAAATCTCCAGGTTCAGATTTGGCCATGTAGGAGGCAAAAGACAGGCATTCTTATTGGCAACTTGACAAGTGCTCCATTTTTTATTCCAAATGAAAGGAAAAGAGCAGCAGGCCACCTCCTCCCTTTGGTCATTCAGACAAGAATCAGCACTAAACTCGGGTGAGCAGCCCTTCCCTAGAGTCAGACACTTAAAGCTTTCAGAAATGAGCAGATGCTAGGAAAGGAACAGAAGGTTTGCTGTCTGTGAGAACTATCAAACAATGGGGGCTGGAGCTGTGGGCTTTGGAAATAGGGCTAGGATGTGGGTTAAAAGCCAAGCATTGCACAGAATAATAATAATAATAATAATAATTTTAATTTTATATCCCGCTCTCTCTCCCCAAAGGGACTCGAGGCGGGGCACAGGCTGGTCTTTGGGTGGGGAAAGAGTGAAACAAAACCCAGTAAAAAGAAGCTGGTGAGAAAAAGCCAGTGAGAAAATACTGATTGTTTCCTCCAGGTCAGTGGTGGATTCCGGGCGGTACGACCCAGTATGGGTGTACCGGTGGAAGCTGGGAGCAGTGGCTACTGTACCAGAACAGTGTTTTGGTGGGCCCACCCGCCCGCCCGCATTCCTTACCTCTTTTTGAGGGAAATGGGCCAATTGTGCACGCACACAAAGAGTACGGCGCCTGTGCGACCTCGCCGAGCAGCTGGGGCATCACAGGGCGGCTGTGTGCATATGCATGCACAACGCACATGCCAGAGATGGATGTCTGGCCCCATCGCAGCATACCAGTTGTGACGGGATCCAGAACCCACCACTGCTGCAGGTGATAAAATGTTTTTACACGCACACACACACAGACAGGAATAAAGCAGAATAAGTACTAGAACTGAGGGAGGTTCTGTGTGTGAGAGAAATGGACAGATGGATGAATGGATGGATAGACAGACAGACAGCTAGACAGATGATAGACAGACAGATGGACAGACACAAACACACTGTATATAATCTCATATTGTCTATACACTTGACAAGACTGTATAGACCTGTGATGGCGAACCTATGGCACAGGTGCCACAGGTGGCACGCGGAACCATTTCTTAGGGCATGCAAGGCGTTGCCCGGTCAGTTCCAGCACGCATGTGTGTGCTGGCCAACTGATTTAGGCCTTCATTTGAGGCCGTTTTTCACCCTCTGGAGGCATCATTGTCCATCTAGCAAATCTATTCAATAACTAAGTAGACAGTACACTAACACCAAGCTTTGCCACTAGGCACAGACTCTTAAAAACTGGCTAATTGCAGGGAAAGGAAAGTGAGTCAGCTCATATCGAAGAGAAACAGCTGGAAGTAGTTCATATCTCCCTATTCAGCAATATTCTGCCCATCCGGTTAATCTACTTTTGTGAACAAGGCTGCTAATACATTCACCCTACCACCCAATGGACACACCTCACAACATGGAATCCAGCATGAAACATAAACTGGAATGTTAAAAATATCCTTGTTAATTGCCATTACACTTTCATCCTGCTGATAATTATATCATATCATCTATGGTAGTATACAGTCTACGTTCTCACTGAAGCAGGGGTAAAATCCTCCCAGTTTGGCCTGGTTCAGCCGAACCGGTAGGGACGATTGTCCTTGGTTCTGCGAACTTGTAGTAAAAAAAAAAAAAAAAAGCTTGCGAGGATCGTGCGGCTCAACTGTGAGCTACGTGATCATCAGAAGCTCCCCCTCCCTGCTTTTTAAAGAATTTTTCCTAGCTGGTTCAGGCAAATCAGCAGGAAAAATGCTTTAAAAAGTGGGGGGAAAGTTTCCGGCAATCGTGCGGCTCACAGCTTTAAAAAGTGAAAAAATGTGGGCCACGCCCACTCAGTCACATGACCGTCCCACCAACCAAGCCATGCCCACAGAAACAGGGGGGGTGGGATTTAAATTTCACCACTGTGAGTTGTACTAATAAAAGTTGTTGTTGCTGCTGCTGTTTATTCCTCAAATATCCTTGGGATTTCCAGGCCAGAGTCATCTCATTGTGCTTGCAGGGTTTATTCTACTGGTTGAAAGACAGCTTGCCAGGAGAAGAAAGAAATCCTTGAAGGAAAACTGACTGCTGTGTGTATTTTACTTCTACTTGAAAATGCTGCTCCTTTTGATAGTTTATTTCCTTAGTGATGTTGCCTGATAAGCAGGTGATTATGCAGCAATTACATGTCTTGTTTATTGGCACAGAAAGCTTTTGGCAAGGGGGGAAAAAAAGGCCCTTTGCCAAGAAGAAATAAAACTGTATTATAACACATTGGATTTGGTTGCAAATGATAAATCATCTCATTGTACTGTAAAGCAGTTGAATTATAAGAAATTAACATCCATTTACAGAACAGGTAAATAAAAATCAACAGGATAGGATGAATACTTATGTGAATATAAATATTTTGATCGGTTGTAGGTCCATTATCCTCCTTCCTAGATGACTGGGCACCTTGGTCTCAATTTGCTGTTGATGAAAGCCCAGTCTCTGAATAGTAGTACAGGTAATCCTTGGTTTAGAACCACAACTGAGCCTCAAATTTCTATCATTAAGTGCGGCATTTGTTAAGTGAGTTTTGACCCATTTTGCTACTTTTTTTTTGCCACACTGAAGTGAATCATTGCAGCTAAGTTAGTAACACAGTTGTTAAGTGAATCTGACTTCCCCATTGACCCTGCTTGTTAGAAGGTTACAAAAGGTGATTGCCTGACTCTGGGATACTACAACGGTCATAAATATGAGTCAGTTGCCAACCTCTAAATCTTGATCATGTGACTATAGGGATGCTGCAACAGTTGTGTGAAAAACAGACATGTGTTGCTTTTTTCAATGCCGTTGTAACTTCAAATGGTTACTAAATGAACTGTTGTAAGTCGTACTTCTACTACATTCATTCATGATCCACTGGTGAATATGAATATGGACCTGGCATATATTAAAGAACTTGGTTGGATCAGGACTGGGACATGATGAGGTTTAGAGTTCTCCAGGCTTGTAATTCTAGATGATTTCAACCTCCAGGCCTTTGGTGTAAGAACTAGATATTCTCCACATCAACCGTGAGTTTATCCTGGGTGATTCCTAGTCTTGTGTCAGGTGGATCAAGTGTCAGAGAATGACTTTGGAACACATGCCCCAGAACATAAAAAAGACCAAATGCAAGAATGGGAAGCATCAAAATAGAAATGGACAGTGAAGAATGTGTGGGAAAATTCACTTTCCTAGGCTCTCAGATAGCTCAAAATGGTAGATGTGGCACAGAAACAAAATGTTGGATTGCACTGGGTCACAGAGCAATGATGAGTATGAGCCAAATATGGAAAAGTCAGGGCATCAGCTGTTATGGCCCAGCCGGCTCCGGATGAGCTGCTGATGGACTCTTCTAGTGAGGAGTCCTATGAATCTGCCCTAGAGGAGGAGGGAGACCCTGAGGAAGCAGAGACTCTGGTTGGCCACCAGGAGGTGCCTGGGTCAGTGGGGAGGATCAGGGGCAATTTGTTCCTGATGCTAGATTACGCAGAGAAAACGAGGCAACTGTTACATAAGAGGCAAGCTCGGAGGCCCTGAATTGGCCTCAGCTGGTTGATGAGTGGCCCCTCCCAAGAGAGCTTATAAGGAAGGCTGTGGGGAGAGGTCATTTGCAGGGAACAACATTGATAACTTCTCCTTGGAAATTCTGGTCAGTCGCATCTGTAATTCTCTGTTTGTCTCTGTTACTTGAATCCAGTCTCGCAGCCAAGGAGATAGTGGCAAACAGCCAAGGAGATAGTGGCAAGCAGCCAAGCTCGTGTGTGTGTGTGTGTGTGTGTGTGTGTGTGTGTGTGTGTGTGTGTGTATTTATCTGAGGGGCAGAACATCTGTCTAGCAATCAAATGTAGGCTAGTTTGCTCTGTTGTGTTCCCTGTTAAACTACCTATGTTCTGGGGCATGTGTTCTGAAAGTTGGACCTTAGAAAAGCAAGCTGGGAAGAAAATTAACTAATTTGAGCTGTGGTGCTAGAGAAGATTGCTGGATATTTTTTGGACAGAAAGGTGACTATCAAGCAAGTATCGGAGTGCATAACACCGGACATGTCATTAGAAGGCCAAATCAGGAAACTGCATCTCACTTACTTTGGTTATGTCATGCAGGGGAATTCACCGGAGAGATCATATCATCACCACATGAGGCATAATTGGAGAGAGGGAGAAGTGATTAATACTTCTTCCATAGAGGGGGTGGTACTATCTGCTTCGGTTCACAAACAGGAACCGCGGCCATTTTTAATGTATTCCTGGCTGTCACATGGTTGTGACTTCCTGTAGGAAGATCGTAGAGAGAAGAAAATACAGAAAAAAGCCCCAGCACGCACACTGTGAGTACTTTCAGTGACTTTTTTTTTATTTTTGTTATGCTTTTAGCATATGGAAAACTGTGCCTCGGTTCACGAACAATTTGGTTCGCGACCAGAGTCAGTTCACGAATTAAGTTCGTGAACTTAGGTACCACTGTATTTGGAAGAGGTACTCAGGCCCATGATTCCTCACATTTTAACACCCTCTCCCATTTTATTTAACATTACATGAGATTATTAGGCAAGACCATTCATCAAATCAGTGTGAGACATCATCAATACGCAAATGAAACTCAATTATGTATCATTATCTTGGACTAGGGAAGAGATGCAGTAGAGTTTTTTTTAAAAAAATTGGTTTCTTGAGGCTGTGAGGAAGTGGACAGGAAAAACAGAGTTGAATTCAGTCCTTCTAAGATAGAGAGGCTACTAATAAATAAACTATCTCACTCCTTCCCAGGTCCGTATTATTAACAAAGAATGGGTCTATACTCTCCCTGAAGGAATAAGTGGAGGAATAGGTCCATGATTTAAGGATTCTCCTGGTCTCATTGCCCCTGCTTGAATAACAGATGAAAGCCAACCTTTTATTCAGTTTCAGCTACTATAACCGTGATGGCAAAACTATGGATAGCCATTTGTCTGAAATGGTATAGGGCTTCCTGCCTAGGCAGGGGGTTGGACTAGAAAACCTCCAAGGTCCCTTCCAACTCTGCTATTGTATTGTATTGTATTGTATTGTATTGTATTGTATTGTATTGTATTGTATTGTATTGCATTGCATTGCATTGCATTGCATTGCATTGTATGGCACATGTGCCGGAAGTGGCATGCAGATCTATCTCTCCGGGCATGCCAGTCATCGCCTGTTGCTCTTCTGGGTTTTGGCACGCTCATGTGCAATAGCCAGTTGGTCTTTGTGCATGTAGGAGCACCAGGAACTGGAAGAGAATCTCCCTGGCATGCATGCTCATGCTAGGAAGCTGAGCTTCTTGTTTCTGGCGTGCACGTGCGTGTCGGCCAGCTGGTCTCCACACCCACATGCATGCCAGAAACCAGAAGACCATGCATGCCAGAAACTGGAAGCTCGCCTTGCCAGTATGCACATGTGCGTGTGCGCTGGGGAGCTGCTGTTTAGGTTTTTAGTGCTCCCACGTGCACACTCCCATTTTAGCACTTGGTGCGGAAAAGGTTTGCCAATGCTGTACTATACAATCCTTTTGAGGGCAAGGAATTCCCTACTGTGGTGTTTTAGGACCTTATCACTATGCAGCTAGCCAACTTAAGCACACTCTACATACAGCTGCATTTGAAGAAGATCAGGAAACTGCAGTTAATTCAGAATGTACTGTTCGGATGTTAATGAGGCTAGGTTCCTACTGTACGCATTGTTTCAGTTGCCAGTATTTTTCTGGATTCAATTCAAACTGTTCCATTTAACCTATAAAACATTTCATGCTTCACCTCCACAGACCTTTAAGACTAACTTTTTCTGATTAAACATTGCCCATTTTCCATGATCTTCCCATGACAAGCTTTTGGGGTCTCATCACCCATCAAAGGGATAGAAATCTAGAATCATGGTGGCCGGATATCATGAATTGCCCTCCTGATGTTCATTTTCATCCCTCTCTCTCGATTTCTTGGCTTTGCAGAAAGGTGTTGAAAACAATTCTTTCTTTCTTTCTATAGGCTCTAGAAGTGGCATCAGACCGCTTTTCATTTGTTTGGTTTTTTGCAGTTGATTTTTTTTTTGGCAGAGCCTTTATGTTATATTATCTTATTTTTATGGAGAATTAGATGATGGCTGATTTTTTTTTGTGATAGCTGTGTATTTTGATTGTCCTCTTGATCTGTGGTTTATTATCTAAAACGGACACTAAACAAACAAGTAATTGAGATATACTTTTATCAATGAGTACTTTTATCTTAGTACTAGGCAGGAAAGATTAATTATTCCACCTTAAATAACTATCATTTAACCTTGGGGTTTAGTCTGATTCTTGTTCTGCCACATGAAATATGGGTGAAAACCAAAATTATATGTTTTCACTACTCAAGGCAGCTTACAGTCCTCAAATTCCAGGATCAATCCTAAAATAGGAGGTGGGGTTGAAATAATGAGAGAGAGAGAAAAAATCCTCAATCCCATTTCCTCCAAAAGAGCTCCATAAAGACTGGGCATCCTCACTTGGTTGCCCAAAAGCTGCTTAGAATGGTAAAAGAAAGAAATGGGAAAAGGGAAGGGGGAGAGATAACAACCCAAAATCAGGAGTCACTTCTATAAAACTAATACATAACATATACTAGAAGAGCTGGAAAGCTCTACGTCTTTGATGTATCCAGAGAAAAGAAAAATGCCATGCAATCTGCATTGGAATTGTGTGGTCTTAATAGAGACCTACTTCAGAATAGATCCAATGGAATAAATTGAGAAGATCCCTTTGTACAACTACTGAAAATTAGTCCACCACTGGATCATCAGGAAAGAGGACTCATTGTCATGGTCACAGCACACTGTCCCATACTGGGAGTCAACCTCTTTACTGAGTATGTTGCTCCCCTGGGAATTTGCTCTTGCCCAAATTCTCATTAAAGACTGATGATAAAGACTGACTGAAATACAATACTGTATTTCTTTCCCTCCTTGTAACTTGGCTTCTGTTCCTTATCCACACCCAGCAATCTTACTGAATGCAAGATCATCTGCACTGAGGTCTGTGGGAGAGTTATAAAAGTCTGAATAGGAAGAGATGGTGGGGGAGTTTCCATTCTGTAAGGGTGTGTTGTAATTCGTAGAAAGCCGCAATATGAAGCAAGGGAGTGTGCATTAGAAAATTATTTCTGCAAAGTTGGGAAATTTTTTGACACAGCTGGAAAGAGAACTGATATACTTAGTCACCAAGGGAGGTTGGCTAGCAAGAGACAGAATGAGAGAGAGAGAGAGAGATTTAAAACTAATTAAAAAGTTCATTTCAATCTAGGCATACCTGTTTGCCTGAAATAATGAACATATGTCAATATGGTTTGTATTGCTATTCTCAGCATGCAAATGTTGTATCCGTCTCTCACTTACACTCATTCAGAAATCTGCATACACAGTTTATATAAAATATTTACATTTGAACGTGCCACAGCATACTGTCAAGTTGATTATGTGTGTAACAGGGGGAAAATGCATGTTACCAAACATTTTTAAAAAGCATTCTCTCTCTATTGAAATGGTTTCGATTGGTTTTTTGATGTTGAAATGTGAACCCTGATTCCATAATAATTGCAGAGCAGGCTTTCCAATGTGATGCCCTTCAGAAACGATCAATAGATATCTAGGTAACTATTTACATTACATGATTATGTATTAATCATGGAAGAACAAGTTAGCTTAAATACACCCAAGTGTCTTATAAATATTACTTTTGCAATCTATGAAGCGTTTGCTTTTATCTTCCTAGATGGCCTCAATGACTCTGGGGAAAATCATGCATGCTAGTTCTGAGATATCCGTACTTATTTCTGCTTATCTTAAGTTATGTATTTTTCAGACAGTGGTGGCACTAAGAAGCAGAGGATTGGAGTGATTGAAAAAAAGTAGTAGAAAAGTGAAAGGATCTGAGCAACAGTTGAAAGAAACAACACTGAAAGGGTGTGACTGTGATGTTACTGTAAGTGATAGTTGTAAATTATAATTAAAAAAATAGCAGAATAACTTACATGGCAAATTACAGCAGGGAAAGGCATGAAAAACTGCAAAGTAGCACATGCTTTGATTGAGAGGGCTGAGAACTTTTCTATACTGCAGGAAAGCAAATTCTGTTCCCTCCCTCAGGAACAATAGTCTTTCATCTTTCTTGAGCAGTATCTCTCAACCTTGGCAACTTTATGCTTTGTGGGCTACAACCACCAGAATTCTGGCTGGGGACTTGTGGGAATTAAAGTCCACCCATCTTAAATGGTGAAAATGGGGAAACAATTTTCTTGAGCAACAGATGATCTTGGGGAGGGGGGGGGAGAATAGCACACCCTGTGGGATAGCGAACATTCTGTTACTTCAATTTCATTTTTCAAAGTGAACCAAATTAATGTTCCTAATTCCATATACAGACACATTGATCTAAAGCTGCAGGGGTGCATAAGGCTCTGCACAGTTTGTTTTTGAGGATAAGAGCTGAGTGGAATATTCGAGGTCACAATAAAACATCACCACCCGACCACACATATCTTTGTGAGATAGTTTTAGTTGAGAAAGCGTGAAATTGCCAGATGATAAATAAAAAAAAACTGCTGCCACTATTACTGGGTGTTTTCAACTCTTTCCACACCAGTGATCATCCTAAAACAACTGATTCCCATTTGGAAATGAGCTTTATGCTGTTGATACGTGCTTTTTCCTTGGTAAAAATGAAAAACCCCGTGGGCTGAAAATGTTAGTTCTATGAGGATTATATAGCCATGAAATAGATATTAAGGCTGAAATCCTTGATTGACTGATCAATAATTGATCGAATTTATGTGGTTACCCAACTGGGACACTGAGACTCCGGATTGTGTACAATTTGGGTCAAACCCAAAACACAATAAACAAAATTGAAAATATAATCATAGTTAACCAAGAACTCAAGCCTGTATCCCTCTCCAGATTGAAAAATTCCAATCTTTGCAAAGTTCAAAGAAAAAGACACACTTTTACTGTCTTTTCTGAAGGCCAAGAGGATCTGGATGGAGAGGGGTGGTGGGCGGGAACAGATCATTCCAGATATTTGAGAACTTATGCTTCTAAATGGCAAAGCATTTAACAAAATGGCATCAGACTTACATTAGATTTATTTCTTCTGTCTCCAGCCTTGAAGAGGATGGGAATAGAAGCATCAACAATTTCAAAATTCGGGTGCAAGTATTCATTGGAAACAAAGCAGCAATTCTTGCCTTCATGACAGGGACAATATCAGAATGTTGGTATATCAAGGCAAAGATTTGCTTTAAAAAAACATAACCCCTACAATGACAATAACCGATTCATCACAAAGTTGCCTCTGAGAGTTTTGAAAAGAACAACCCCACAAATCATTTTTTCAATAATACCTTGATGGTGAGGGTTCCTCCCAGTGGTGGGTTCCTACCGGTTCGGACTGGTTTGCCTGAACCAGTAGTGGTTTGGTGGCCTGGGTCATTGATACCAGCAGCGACCCAGGTCTGCCACACCTCCAAACCAGTTATCCAGGCAACGCCATAGGCACAGCCATCTTGTGTTTTGCTTCTGTGCATGTGGAAAACAATTTTTATTGTAGTGTGCATGCGCGCATAGCGTGCATGGCCACGAGTGAACCGGCAATAGTTACTGCTGGAACCCATTCCTGGTTCCTCCCACCTTCTTGAGTTAGAGCTTTCGATAAGGTTACTTTTAAAGCATCCGTTTTTAAACTGTGAGCGTGCTCTTTTAAACAGAAATGTCAGCATTCTTTTTGTACTTAATGTTAGGGTATTCAGCTTTATATTGGGTTGACAATATATATGAGTATATGTTCATAAGGAGTTATGTAGCTTTAAGAACTGCGTTTGAATTCTGATTGGCTGTGAGTCTCAGCTCTACCATAAAGCAAGCTCAGAATCACAGTCTGTCCCCTTTTCGATTCCCTGTGCTGAGGAGCTGGAGCTGTGAAGACTGAAGGAGGATTTGTTTTGCATCACTGTAAGATAACTCTGTTTGGTGAAGGACTGTCATTATTGTTTGAGACGTTAATCGGAAGAAGTATTTTAGTTGCTACAAAGTAAAGACTATTTATTTTCTTACTATCAATGTTTTAGAGTTTGTTTGTAGTTACGGCAACGTACCTCTTTACTGTCCGGTGAATTACACTATTCCGCATTTATTTTCCTAACACTGGTTGATGGACCAGAGTTGTAACACTGGTTCTGAACCCAGAGTTGCTAACACTTAATACTGAAATGTTAAAGAATAAACACAAATATTTTACCCAAGTGTTTGTTTGTTTTTTAATTTAATTTGTAGACCGCTCCCTCTCCCCGAAGGGACTCGGGGCGGTGCACAGGGGAATTAAAAACGTACAAATATAAATACATCATAAATATATAAAATCAAATTAAACAATTTATCCCTGCGCTAAAAAACCTAAAATCTTAAAAACTAAACCCCTTAAAAACTCAATTAAAACAATTTAGATGTACAGACTAAAAAGGCTGGAAGGTAGGTTAGGCTGGAAGGTAGGTTTATAGCAGGAGTAGTCATATCATGTACTTTATGGCACAATCTCATCAGATGTGTATGTAGCCTGTTCTAGCAGCCAAACCAAAGGTGCTAATCCTTCAGTTAACAACAATATCAAAAAAATACTTGGTGTTTTTCAAAATGATAACTTTTAAGATAAGATGTATAGTTTCTTGCCAGAAATGATCTAAAAACATACCTAGCAATAGAATAGGAAGAAAAAGAAACTCTGTGATGATACATTCAAGTTAAAGTGTTTTTTTAAGTTAAGATTTTACAAATAAAATTCTCCAGAACTGAAGGAACATAGAACATAGAATAATAGGATTGGGGGGGACCTTGGAGGTCTTGTAATCCAACCCCCTTCTCTAGCGGTTGATCCTATACCAATCTGAAAAACTGGCTGTACAATCTCTTTTTTAAAATCTCCAGTGTTGGAGCATTCACAACTTCCAGTGATAAGCTGTTCCACTGATTAATTGGTTAAAATACAAGTTAAAACAACTAATGTATTTCTCTTAAAAGGAAGAAGTAAAAGGAAGGTGATAAATATACACAGAAAAACCATTCTAGGTATATGAAAGCTGATAGAAACAAAAGAATAGATCAGGAGTGTCAAACTGGCGTCCCTTGGACTGGATGCATCACACATAGGCCATGTCCACTCCAGATCCGCAAAGGGAAAAATGTTGCAATATGTTACATGATGGCAATGCAATGCCACGGCTTTGACACCCATGGAATAGATAAAGGAAACTAATAGGGAATTAATTGAACTAATAATTGCAGAGAGGGGTGAATTAGAAGAAATCTAAGAGAAACCAAATTACTGGGTGTAGCCAACAAAGTCAAGATAGCTGCTGTGTTAATATGTTTGCAGCTCCACCTGGTTTTTATGTGCAATGCAGCTTCAATGACATCATATACTTTGACTTCTTTTTTTTAGCATACCTGCAGATATTCCTGGTGTAAAAACTGAGAATTTTTTATTCCCTCCCAAGCATTCAACAAACCTGAGAACCAAAGGTGGGGAGGAGATAAGAAAGTCTGGATTATGGCAACAGAATACCTGCTGCTAACTCAATGCCCGATCAGATCTGGTTCTGAGTCGCTGTAAATCCTTTTGATTTATTAAACACACAGGGGAAGACACGGTTGAGAAAGTTAGTGATGGGCAGAAAAAAATGTCCCTGCATTTTTTTAGAAACAGAATTTGCTGCAGAAAGGAGAAGAGAACATAAGATGAATTATCCTATGTGCAAAGGGTATTCTTGCATTTCTTTTTAGCCTCAGTGTGTATAACTGCTCACATTGTATAATAATCTCTCAGCAGATCGCTGGTTCCAGGCTTCCCATCCTTCAGTTAAAATCTCTGGACTGTGTCAGGAATGAGTCAGCCCTGCTTATTAGCTTTTTCAGAACAGGTGTTGCTGTGGCTAAAAGAGGGAAATCTTTTTCTTGGGCAGTTGTGGGGGAACGTCTTTCCCTAGGGAAATTCAGAGAAATTGCAGGAAATCCCTGCCCACAAATTGGTGAATGTCAAAAGAATATTTGTGCCCAGTTTTTTTTAAAAAAAGATAATAGACTTAAGACTGGCCCATATATCTCTAATCCTGTTAATTCTATATTGTTAGGTTTGGGACTCACTGGAGAAGAGCCTAATGCTGGGAAAGATTGAGGGCAAAGAAGAAAGGAGACAACAGAGAATGAGGTGGCTGGATGGAGTCACGTGAGCTTAAATGGACTCCAGAGGATGGTAGAGGAGAGGAAGGCCTGGAAGAAGTCTATGGGATCACGATGGGTCAGGCACGGCTTTGCAATTAACAACAAGAAGGTTTCAGGTGCAAAATTAATGTTGACTTCTCTTAAATCACATGTTCTTTTATACCAGGAAACTGAAGAGAAATAAATTCTTCTTTTATGTTTATGGAGGTGGAAATTTATTCTGAGTCAACCATGGTGGTTCAGCCCTAAACTTGCTTTCCTAAAGACCAGCTGTACCAAATTCAGGGAGGGGGGGATGTTATTCACTGTGAAATTAAACGATGCTCCTCTTGAAATTAAACGATGCTCCTCTTGCATTTTTAAAAGTTTTACTTATCTTATTTTTGTAAGTTCTGGTCTGAAAATATGGCCTTTTGACTGTGGAATTCATAATCGAGGATTCAGAAATTTGTTTCGCAATTTTCAATGAACACATCATAAATTCTTCTAAAGCAACAAAGCCTTTATTAATTGCATCATTCAGGGGTGATTTATATGAGTTCCTGATGTGTTAAGAGTTATTAAGTTATTGATTTGCATTTAAGTAAATCCACTTTCTTTCTTTATAAATAAGATCAGTATGAAAACATAACTTTCGGTTCTTCCTGGCTCAGGAATTAAAATGTGGATAGGAACACAGTTCAAATCTTGTGAAAAATTTGCTGACAGACTATATTCAAAAATGAGTCCATGAGAAAAAAAACTATATACAAAACTATTTATTTTTATTGAGGCATAAGTCAGGTGAGCTGCCTTTACAACTGAATACACAGAATACTAATGCAGTTGGAAAACAGACTAATTTATACTTTCAAAGGCTCTATTCATGGAACTCAGGTAATCAGCCACTTAGTTAATAGAGTGTGAGAGGAGGAAGCTAATTTATGAGAGGGACTAAGGCATAGTGTTCCTTCTTTCTTCCGGGGCAATTCTTTTAGAAAGAATTATTTTGCTGTTTTACATCACCTGGGATGGGTCATATCTCCCACGATTGTCACACCATCCTACTGCAAGTAGGTGAAGAGCTTTTCTTTGGGGACGTGGCACTGGGGAAATCCTAATATGGCTTCTCAGGCCGTTATTTAACAAAAGGAAGAAGGAACCAGAGTATCTACTGTTTACTATTGTTGCACATTTAAGGTGCTCGTGGGCACTTTACTGACCAACATGGGCTCTGAAATGTACATTTTCCCAGCAAGCCAAAATTAAGAAATCAAAAAGTCATTCTTTTCTAGTTTGGATTATTTTTTTTTAAATTGGAGCCCATCTTTTTTTCAGAAAAGGCTTTGAAGGTTTCTTTATTTGTCATCAGAATTTAGCTTGGGAGCATTTGACAGGTGTCTCTAACCTCAATGGAGGTTGAGCTAGCGATATATTTCACATGTTACTTATTAGGCTTGGAATGGGCTGTGCGATCCTGTCTCAGGCTCCTATGTTTTGCCCACCATGTGGATTCAACCAATGCATTTGTCGTAGCATCCATATGCAAGATCCATTATGAGGGACCTTCATACCCACAATTCTGTTTGTAGGAATAAGCTCATACAGAATTTATCCCGAGAATCCCTAAGAAATAAGCTTGTTAGGTTACTACAAAGTTGTTCTTTGGTTCTATAAACAGGTAGTCCTTGATTTACAACAGTTCATTTAGTGACTGTTTGAAGTCACAACAGTGCTGAAAAAAGTGGCTTAAGACCATTTTTCACACTTATGACTGTTTCAGCATCCCCATGGTCAAAATCCAGATGCTTGGCAATGGACCCATATTTATGATGGTTGCAGTGTCCTGTGGTAATGTGATCCCCTTTTGCAATCTCCTGACAAGCAAAGTCAAAGGGGAAACCAGATTCACTTAACAACGGTGTTCCTAGCTTAACAACTGCAGTGGTTGACTTAACAAATGTGGCAAGAAAAGTTGAAACATGAGGCAAAACTCACTTAATAAATGTCTTACTTAGCATCATAAATTTTGGGCTCAAGCATGGTCATAAGTTGAGGACTAGCTGTAGTACATTAAAAAAAAATTGTACAGGGAGATTAAAAGATAAGCTGCTTTTCTCTCCCCCCCCTCCCCCGCGGCCAAATTTTATTATTATTTTTAAAAAAGTATAAAACACCAAAAAGAACAAAAATTTAAAAGAAAAAGGGAGGGCAGGGAAAAAGCAAAATTGAGGAGTGCAGAACAAAAGAGGAAAAAGCTATATATAAAAAAAAAAACTTCTGGTTGTTTTCTCCAATACAGATAAAAACCTAAAAATCAATGGCCCTTTGAACTAGAATAAACCATAACAAACTACCTCTGTCATCACAAACACGTCTAATCATCAAAACCCAAGGTTAAGATTTCATTTTAAGATAACCTGCTTTTTCAATCTGTTATCAAAAAGTCTAGCACGTCTTACTAAACAGAGTAACAAAGGCATATGGGCATACTAGATACTCAGCTTGGGTGACTGTGTTCTTGACTATATTTGAAATTTCACAAGTAATAAAAACATCTTTTAATAGCAAAGCCATGCCCCGTGTATTTTTTGCCTTATACTGCTAAGTTGTGAAATCTATCACTGAGACTTGTAAGAAAAAGAAATAATTCACAGCTGTCTGCATTTTTCATCACAACAATGGAAGGGCAAGAAATATAACAATGTAGAACAATTGTATAGGGTGGAAGTTTAATTCAATAATTAACAATGGCTGACTTCCGGTATCCGGCTCCAGCGGCGACGGGCGAGCCTAGGGCTCGCTCGCCGCTTTGTTGCCTTTTCTGCCCCCCCACGGGGGCGAAACTCTCCGGTTACCGGAGGTTTCCCGTAGGGTCGGCTCAGAGGGAGCGTCCCTCGTCACGGCGGTGGGGAGAGCGCTCCTCTCTGCGACCTAGGTGGAGAGGAACATGCTGCGGGGGTTTTTTCCTTCGCCAACGGCTGTCGGCGCCATTCGCTTTAATGGAGAGGGCTGAACGGAGAGACCGGGCGGATCACCGAGGCTTCAGCTGCGAGGGAGAGTGAGTTTAAAAGAACACCTTTTTTTTTCCTTGCTGCCAGCCAGGCTGAACGGACTGGGAGGGGGGTGTTTATTTCTAAAAAAAAAACCCTCGGATTTAAGCGGCACGTTAAAATGGCTTCTCTGCAAAGAGAAAGTGGAAACTTTCACTCCGGACGGTCTTTAACAAGGGAAAGTGGAATGCGATTCTTTGCAACATTGTTTCTAGGTCTGGCTGGTTAAAAAATTCTTATTTTGCTACTCTCTCCCTCTGGCTCTGAGATGGGCGGTGGAAGTGGCTTTTCTTTGTCCCTGCCTGACTATTTCAACTAAGGAAAATTTCCAGCGTCTCTTTGAAAGCAGGACTCTCTCTGGATTTTTGAAAAAAAATTTCTTTTGATGGATTTGTGATTTCTTCTCTGGAATACCTTCGTTATTACTATTTGCTGACCTGGGAAACTGTGTCTCTTTTGGTTTCTCAATTGTTTGCAACTTCACAGCCCTGAACTGAACTGAGCTCCTGATTTGCCCCACCAGCCCCACCCGGAAAACGCCATCTTGGTGGCAGTGACTCTAACTTTTAACCATGGCACAAGAACCAGCACTTGTAAATTTGGAACAAAGGATGGCTTCTCTTGAAGCCTCTATGCAAACTTTGATATCAGAAATAAAGGCCCAGAGGGCTGAAAATATTACCTTCAAGAAGGAGCTACTGGATACCCGGAAACAAGTGTTGGAGAACACACAGAAGAATGAAGAACTGGAAGGGGGGTTGGAGGGGGCTAAGGGAGAGATTAAAAATGTTTCTAATGAGGTGGGGGAAATAAATGGGCATGTGTCTAGGATAGATATGGAAAGAATGACATATTTTTTGAGATTTCAGAATGTTCTTGAGGAATCTGGTGAATGCCTGCCTGATCTTATGAGTACAATTTTAGCAGACTATTTACATAAACCTAAGGATGAGATCAGGGGGGACATTGACCTAGCCTATAGAATTAATTCTGCATATGCCAGGATAAATGAAGTGCCTAGAGAGATACATGTGAAATTTGTTAGAAGGTCAACCAGAGAGGAAATCCTGAAAGCGCAGAGAGAGAAACCTCTAACTCACCAACAAAAAACGGTCACTATCTTGAAGCAGATCCCTAGAAAAATTAGAGATGCAAGAAGGAATTTTTCCTTCTTGTCTAAAACCTTGTTTGATCACGGGATTTGGTTCAAGTGGATGACACCTGAAGGGATGCTGGTGTTCTGGGAAGGAGGAAGAGTGAGGATTAAAACAGTTGCTGAGGCGGAAGCCTTTCTTAAAAAATATTCCTCTGTCCTGGGGGAAGATCCAGGGGGGACGGAGGGGGCCACGGCCCCGCCTACGGGGGGCCAGGGAGGAGAGAAAGAAGATACAATAGCCAAAAGACTTAGATCAAAAAAATAACTTTGCCTTGATTTTTCTTGAACAATTTTGCATAATATTTCTATCTGGACTTTTTGTAAATGTCTGACAGCATGGAACGGAGAATTTAGGTAAATGTACTTGCTTTCATCTTGTAGTGGTATGGAAAATGTTTTCTATGTTAACTTTTTTATTGTGTATTTTGAGGTCTCGGAAGGTCCGACGACTCTAACGTGAATGCTCTCAAAATTTCTTTGTAACCATTACCCTATCCTGTTAAAAAATGTAAAACCAATAAAACTTTTTCAATATAAAAAAAATAATAATTAACGATGGCTGAAACATGAAAAAGAGAGCCAGTTTGCTGTAATGGTTAAGGTGATTAGGTAAGAAAATGGGAAATGGTGAGTTCTAGTCCAGCTTTATGGATTTTGCCAGTTGGGTGACCTTGGGCCAGTCACTCTCTCTCGGCCCTAGGAGGCAACCACAAACTACTTCTGAAAAAATCCTGCCAAGAACAAGATGAATACTATTAGTAGAAAGATATTAACTTGGCTCCTTTGTAGGAATGTAGAATTTAGAGGCATTGGGTCAGAGCAGAGTAACTCTGGAGGCATAGAATATGGAATTGCTTCCTGAAAGAGTTGGGCCAAACTTCAAAGTTAAGAGCAGAGAGCACAGAAATCATCAGAATGGAAGTCCCATGCATGTAAACCTAGGAACCATCACACTAGTTTGTCTTCCTCTTTTTGGTAACTTGTAATCCATCATTACATTTCCAGCTGACATGGGCCTGCAGCTTGTCTGCCTAATTGACTGATTCAAGGAGCAGTCAGTTTTGAAAGGAAATCATCCTGGGCAATATTATTATGCCCAGCTGGAATGAATAAATCAAATGAAGCAGTGGACTGAGAAACAACAAACTGCTATTGTAAGGAGGCCTGCATTTGCTTATGTAACAGAAAGAGACAGAATGATTGGCACTAATTTGCCATTTCAGAACTGGTTACAAAAGGAGGTTGGTCAGAAATAGAAACTGGTGGAAAGATCAGCTATTATCTATGAGGAACCCAAAGTGGACAAGAGGAAGAAAAAATTCAAATACCTAAAATCACTGGGAGTTGGGCAGCATATAAATTTAATTCATCCTCATGATTACCATCCCTGTCATCTTAGTTTTCACATTTATTTTTCACACTGTATTTGCCTCCAAAACATACAGTATCTTTGTGCCTTGGAGTATCTACTATATTATAGTTCAAGGGACATTTTTTGTTTTTGTTTTACTACGTTTGCATATCAGGAGTAGAACTGTTTGCAGAAAAAGGGGATAAAGTGGTGGGTGTAGAACTGAAATGAAAATAACGAGGCCATACATTGATTTTCAAAAATGTGTGGCAGATCAATCAATGGAGACAACGTTTATTGGGTACAACTATCTGTCAAGGAAAATTGATCTGATTAGTTAGTCAGCCCCCGCTTAAGGCAGCTTCATCCAATGGGAAAATTAAAGCACTTTAATATGTTAGTAGATTTTAAGATTAATAATCTGAACACCAAGATGTTAACAAAAAGTATGAAATTAGATCAAATCAAACTGATGTAGAAAATTAGTTTTTAGATTGAGAAAAAAGTAAAATATTTGAGTATTAATATGAAATGTCATGCTTGGAGAAATTAAAATGGTAATCTTTGATAAAAATGAATTTTTTCCAACAATGGTGTTTTTGTTTCAGGCAATATTTGTTTTGACAACTGATATAGCATTTAAACAACAACAGAAAGATATATCTACATTTATGTGGCAAAGGGGAAAAAACCCATGAGCTTAGCATTGCAAGTTGCAAAGGAAAGAGGACTGGGTTTATGAATTGGTTTATATTTTGCTGCTTGTAGTTTGGTCAGGAAGAAAGAATGGATGTTGCTGAGAAACAAGAGACTTTTACAACTCGAAGACCGTGTTCCGAGGTTTGGATGGCAATGGATATGTATGCTACAATCAAGTTTAAATTAATGTGGATTTGCTGAGAATATGGAATAGATATAAACCCAGAGTGGGTCTGAAAATGCCTTTATGGTTCTCAGCTCCAGAAGCATATCATAGAAGAGAGACTATGATTAATGTACTGAGAGCTATTGAAAAACCATCAAGGGGAATTTAAAATTAAATCAAGAAAGCAATTAAGTAGCAGAAGGATATCTTGTAAATTGTTTTCTCATTTACAATTATCAGATTCAAAATGGACCAAAAAATTTACGGTGTGGTGCAGAGAGGCAGAATTTGAAGAGCAATTGTGTACTGACGATGAACATGTAAGTGCTAAAATGTATACACTTTTGTTGAAATTGAAGCAGAAGAAGAACAGGTTCAAAATGTATGATCTCAAAGAGAACTTTTATAAAATGATGTGTCAGTCATATAGGATGTCTTAGAAATATCTGTAATGCAGATACACATTTTGTACATATGGTGAAAATGTGAAGAACATGAAGGGACATTTTATCATGCTCTGTGGACATTTAAAAAGACTTTAAAAATCTGGACCTGCAAGGTCCCTTCCAACTCTCTTAATCTGTTAAATACATGCTGAACTTTGATACAGAGGTTTTTAAAGATTGATATTCAATTGAATCCAGAACTTCTCCTTTTAGGACTAATGGATAAACAGGAAAAACCCATGAAAGATTGTTTCAATATATGATTACTGTTGAAAAATTATTATATATACAAAGATGGAAAGATTTGACACTACCAACTATAGAAGAATGATTTGTTAAATTAATAGGTTTTGCTGAGATGGATATACTAACTACTTTGGTTTGAGACAAGACATTATGTACATTTATTGGTGACTAAAATCCTTTTATGGTCATTTTGCATAAAAATTAAAATGAACTTGTGATTTATGGTTTTGATGATTAGACAGGATAGAATACAGAATGAGGAGTATTATGATGTGATTTCAGAGAAAGAAAGGTTAAAATACATTTGTACTTGACTGTTGTGAAGAATATCAGAGGCCACGCTTTGTTGTTCTTTTTTTTCTATATTTCTTTTAAAAAATTCTTGCACTTTTTGTATTTTGTATTTCTTTTTCTCTTTTCTTCTTTATTTTATGTTAGTTTGTATTAGTTTTCATTTTATATACATTGCCAGTCTCATCCAATGACTTGGTATTCTCAGGGATAGAAGGCAGGTATCCTGTTCATCTCAGTCTGGCCTTCACCTAGTGCAGAGCTGTCAAACTTGCAACTTGCGGGCTGGATGCATGATGCGCTAGTCACGCCCACCCCTGGTTTACCGAAAGGGAGGAAAGTTGCAATACGTCACGTGATGACAACATGTTGTCACGAGTTTGACACCCCTGATCTAGTGTTATCTATTCCTGGGCTTCTCTCTCCACCTCCATTCCCTAAAGGCTGCTAAATGGAAAGCATCACTACTAGGACACTAGGGAAAAAGTTTTCCTATTTGTTTCAACATAAGCAACCATAAATCACCAGAGAATTTTCACAACTTGCTGGAAGTACAGATTTACCCATTCAGCCTGCCCTCTCAAAGAAATAAATTGTCTTATAGTTTTTCAAAAAAAAAAAAAAGCCATCAGAGGAAAGGGAAGGGCCCTAAATCAGAATCATGGCAAATTAGAAAAATAATAGGCTTACCATCTTTCAAGGACAAATGGAATCATCAAATCATAAATCTTCAAGTAACAATATTACACGTTAACCCAATTGTTAGCCATCATGAGCTTCCATGGGAAGGCATTTGCACAAACCGATATTGCAGCAATTCCTATGATTGCAACAAAAGATAGCAATAATTGCAGCTCTCTATTCGATGAGCCTAATGCCCTATTTCATCACAAGCTAATAAAAATATGAGTTTCAGGATCTACTGTATCTCTTCTCCCCAGACGCTCCACAGTTATCATTACTCAAAAAAACTCATCAGAAACCAAATACCATTGTTTATGTTCTGATCTCTTCTCTGTTCGACTGTTCTTTTTTAACAGGCTCTCCAGGGATGAAATTCAGCAGGTTCTGACAGGTTCTGGAGAACTAATAGTGGAAATTTTGAATAGTTCAGAAAACTGGCAAAAACCACCTCTGGCCTGCCCAGAGTAGGGTGGCCCAGGTACTCTGCCTGGCCCAGAGTAGGGTGGGAATGGAGAATTTCCAGTATCCTTCCCCTGCCACGCCTACCAAGCCATGACCACAAAATCAGTAGTAAATAAATTTGAATTTCACCACTGATGATCTCCCCACTCCTCAAACTAGTTATATGCGAGACCGTCTCCTGCCCCATACATCCCTTCGGCCGATCCGCTCCCACAGAGTTGGCCTTCTAAGGGTGCCGTCAGCCGGGCAATGCCGTCTGGCGACACCCAGGGGAAGAGCCTTCTCTGTGGCGGGCCCTGCCTTTTGGAACGACCTACCCCCTGAATTGCGTACCATCACGGACCTCCGCCTCTTCCGCCAGTGTCTAAAGACACATCTTTTTCAGCAAGCCAGCCTAGCCTAACCCTCCCGTCGAGACTATTTAGATAGTTTTAAATTGGGGATTTTAATTTGATTTTAGCATAGGATTATAATTTAATTTAATATATTTTTAAATTCTGTATTTATTGTATTGTTTTGTATGTTTTTAAATTCCTGTGCGCCGCCCTGGGTCCTTTGTGGAGAAGGGCGAGATATAAATGTGATTAAAATAAAATAAAATAAAATAAATAAATAAACGTCCAGGGTCCACTATTAATCAACTGGTCCTTGCGCATGCGACAGTGCCGGAACCTGGAAGAATTGCTCTTCTGTTTTCCAGTATGAGCATGCACGCCAGCCAGCTGATCGTCATGTGCGCATGTGCGCCAGTAACCAAAAGAATAGCATGTGCGCACTGGAAACCATAAGTTCATTTTTGGTGCATGCATGCCCCTTTCCAGGTTGCGGCCCTGATGAGAGTTTGTGTGAGCTCCCTTTTCGGCACTCAGTGCTGAAAAGGTTTGCCATCACTGCACTATGCTAAAAAAAAAAAAAAAAGCCTTCATTCACATGTCCAAGAACTGAGTTGGATTAAAAAATATTTTCCAATAAAAAATCCCTCCCTGGTGACCAATTTCAAACTGTCAGCTCTCTGCTGCCCATTGTTCAATCTGCTGAGGCATCTTGTCTTGAAATCCTTAGCTAGCTTGTCTTCAAAGTCATCTACCACAACCCCAAAATTAAAGAGTAACATTGCCTTAACATTTCCCAGCTAATGATTTTTTTTTTTTTAAAAATCCAAGCTGCTTCATGACTATTTTCACAGGCACTTTCGTCTTTAAATAGAAGCTGCACCAAAAATCATTAAGGACTATTCAGTTCCTTAAAGCAGAAACCTCATCAAACAGGGAAATTAAGTAATATTTCTCCCTGATTTGCGGAATACATTTGAATTTGGAATGCAGTATGTTGCACTCATTATGCACATGCTTTAAATAATGCTAAATAACCTAGTGGTTATATATTTTTAAACACACACATTTTAAATAAATAAATAAAAGCGAACGTTCAATACTTGGGATTTTGAAAGAAGCTCGATTCAGCCTTTCATCAAACTCTGATGAAAGACTGCAGGCAGCAAATGGAGGAGATACTGTTAATTTGTATTTATGTACTAAGAAACGACAGGGTAGCAAATGTGATGAGCATAAATATTCTTTCAAGGTCATCACACGGACACAGATCGGTTGACTTGCCTATTTAGACAAGCAAATGACAGTTCTTCCGAGGGTATTGATTGTTACAGATCTTGGGAAACAAGATCTGCCCTATGTGGAAAAATACTGGACTACACAGTTGCATCCTCCTATACCATAAAAAGCTTCTATAGTGAATCAGCAGATGGATGAGAATCAGTGGTGGGTTCCAGCCGGTATAGCCCGGTACTGCTTCATCGTATCAGTGGCCACCATATTGGTACGGTGGCTTGTTTGACCAACCCACCTGCCCGCCCACATTCCATACCTGTTCTTAAGGCAACTGAAAATTATGCACACACGCACAGTGTGTGGCACCTGCGTAACCTCCAACAAGCAGCTGGGTGTCGCAGACGGGTGGAGTACATATGAACGTGCAGCACACATGCACGACCAGGATGCCTGGCCCTGTGCACAGTGTACCAGTAGCGATAGGGAGAGGAACCCACCACTGATGAGAATGCTGAATTAACCCCAACCTTCTACTTAAATACTTCTGCTCGGGACCTCCTCCACTTGCCAGAACCACACAAGATGCATCTTTCTGGCTGCTGCTGGAAATAATGAGCAATCATTGGCTAATGAAAGGAAGTACACAGGTAGTCCTCAACTTATGGCCACAACAGAGCCCAAAATTGATGTTGCTAAGCAAGAAATTTGTTAAGTGAGTTTTGCCCATTTTACGATTTTTCTTGCCACAGTCGTTAAGTGAATCCCTGCAGTTGTTAAATTAGTAACACGGTTGTTAAGTGAATCTGGCTTTCCCCCTTGATTTTGCTTCTCAGAAGGTGGCAAAAGGGGGTCACATGACCCCAGGACACTGCGACTGTCATAAATGTGAGTCAGTTCTCAAGCATCCGAATGTAAGGGTGAAAAGCGGTTACAAGTCCCTTTTTTCAGTTGTAACTTTGAATGGTCACTAAGTGAACTGTTGTAAGTTGAGGACTATGAGGACAGACCCTGCAACAAAATGTGTAGAATGCTTGTTGCTCGGATCTCCCAGCACATCTTTTATACTTCCAATTAAAAATTGGGTAAATTTCATAGAGTTTCTCTTCAAAGAATAGGTGTATATCTTCTTTTACAAATGACTGAGGAGTGCGTCACAACATTCAAGGAAGAATGGAGTTCAGTGTCCTGAGAAACTGGGATAGGGTCAGGATATTCTTCCAATGCCCCTCATTCAAGCTCTTCTTCACGTCAAGACAAAGAATGGCACAGCGTATTTGATTTAATGAATGTCCTGTAAAAGGTCAAAGGACATATAGGGATGGCTTTCTACTTCTCACATGATTCTTAAAAAACAGTGAGAAGGATAAATTCTATTCCTTTGAATTTTGAGATTCATCATGTGCAAAGATACATTCTGGCAAACATGAGACTCACTGTCCTTGGCCAACAGAGTTACTATCAAAGAATTGACTTTTAAAATTTGCCCTACAAACGTGCCATGCATAAACCTCTATGTGCCTGCTAGCAACAAACAGCTTGAATAGATAAAAGATTAAATATTTCATAAACTGCAGTGAAAATTGGTGTTGGATAAAATGGGCACCTACTTAGGCTCAAATATTGCTGAACTTTCACAAAATAACCATCAACTATCCTCAGGGCAAAGAAAAAGGGGAAATCTGTTTACTAAGCAGAAACCAACTTCTGAATTCTTTACTAATAGCAGTCCCAAGTGACTTCTTTTATATATTCCACTTGCATTCATAAAAAGATGGCATCAATAATATTACACCCAACAGAATAAGAAGCAATATAACTAGCACACGTCAGGGAGCTATTCTTTGCATTTGTGTGCTAGTTTTTCATCACAATTCTTTGCTTGCATTTGTATAGTACAATTCAAATTGAAACCATTCACTCGGCGCAGAAGCACACCTATGAAACTACTATTGCCGGAGGCTGATTTGTACATTTCACAGGGCTGTCTGTATGCATGTGTAAGGTCCTGAGTGGTATATTAATGGCAGAAACAAATCCATGCAGCTTTTATGTTACTTATTTGTAGAGATGGACTTGCTTTGCTGATCTGGGGCTGCTTAGCCTTAGGAAAAATTTAAATATTCAATGGCACTTGCTTCTCAACTGCACAAAAGAGGCTTACAGTTTGTTGTGGCCTGCCAGCGGCCAGCGGAGTTGGCAGCAGAATCGGACAGTGAGGAGTTTGGGGAAGAGAATGGGCCGGTCCTGGAGGCTGGGGAAGGCTCGGACTAGGGCTCTGCATCAGAGACAGAGACGGGGCTGAGGCCATCTGGCAGTGATCAGGTGCCTACAGAGCTAGACAGCAGTGAGGGAGAGGAACAGCTAGAGCCTGTTCCCAGTGTGCGCATGCGCAGAGCTGCCAGAAGAAAAGAACTACTCAGAAATCAGGGTAGACTTGAGAGTAAAGTCACAGGTGGAAGGTGAATGGCCCCTCTCAGAGGAAATAAAAGAGGAACAAAAGGGGAGTGGGCTCTGGCAGGAAACCATTCGTTCGTTCAGTCATTAGATTCGTTTCAGGAGTGTGAAGATCTGTCCATGAATCTCAGAGACTCTGTGCCCAGTCTTTCCTTACACAGCACCTCATTTGGAAAATATTTACATAGCAACTTTCCAAGATGTATAAGGTCTGTAGTTATAAATACTCCTTTTAAAGACTGTTTGCCAGGCCTTGCTGAATGTGAATGCGAGGAATTCACATTCGTTTAATAAAAGGGGTTTTGTCAGGACAAGGACTCTGCCTCCTGCTTTTTGGGGAAGCCTAGGTCAGAACATAGCTAAGCCTACCGTGTTTTCCCGAAAGTACAACATGCCCTGCTAATAAGCCCAATCGGGCTTTTCAGAGCATGCATCACAATAAGCGCCCCCCGAAACTAACCCCCCCCAACTATTTATGCGCAAAAAGCGCCTGCAAAAACAGCGGCAGGCCAGCAATGTAATCCCCCCCCTGCCTGGTCCCTTGCGCGAAAAAAACCAACACTGCCCACCCCACCCCAATTGTAAAGGCAGCCTGCCTGCTTCCCTTCCCTGTTGTCCCTTTAGCGAGGGAGTGGGAGTGGGGTTGGGGGTGGGGGAGAAGCAAGACATGCCTTTTACCTTTCAAGCTCTATTCCTTGCTATTGTGTCCAGGAAAGCCGCTGGTTAAAAGAAACCCATCTCGTGAGTTCTATCAAACTTCTTGAACTTGCAAGATGAGGTTTTTTTTAACCAGCGGCTTCCCTGGACACAATAGCAACTCACAAGAAGGTTTTTTTTTAAAACCAGCAGTAAAAGGCATGCCTTGCAGCCCAACACTGTCCACCCCACCCCCAAATGTAAAGGCAGGCTGCCTGCTTCCCTTTCCCTCAGTCCCTTCAGTGAGGAATGAGAGGTGGGAGAAGCAAGGCATGCCTTTTATCCAGAAAACAATAAGCCCTCCCCCTCTAATATGCCCAAGACCATATTTCGTGGGTCAAAAAAATATAAGACCCGGTTGTATTTTCGGGGAAACACAGTAGGAACCTGATGATCTGCTGATGTATTATACTGCAGTTCCTACGGCCTTTTGTCATTGGGCACATCGATGGGGACTGACTGACTGTGAAGCTCTGAGGTATTTGGAGAGGAGAAGGTTGATCACCCAGCAGCAAACCTTTCCAGCCCAAGAGGCTCAGCGGAGAGACTCTCTTTCCTGAAGTTTATTTGTTTGTTTGTTTGTTTATATATTTGTTCATTTATTTATTTATTTTATTTAGTTTGTCACTCATATGCAAGATAACAAGAATAAGAATAAACATGAATAAGGACACAAGAAATGGGTACAAATAAATGGGGACAGTAGGACAGGGATGTTAGGACGCTGGTGCGCTTATGCACGCCCCTGCTAAAGTTCTGCTAAAGTTCTGCTAAAGTTCTTCAGAAGGCTCAATTGGTTTGTTAAAAGGTTCTTCTCTGCTTCCCTTATTACACTCCAATAAAGGTGTGATGGTTCAATTTATAGCCGGGCTTGAAAGCTTTCTTGAAGCAATTTATGTTCTGAAAATGAAAACCAAGGTAGATAAGTGAACAGGAAGGGGGAGAAATAATTTGGAGGTGGCTGACTGATGAGCCCTCAATCACAATTGCTAAAAGGTTACACATAGCAAAGGATGTTACTTAGATGGTCTTTATAGTGATTGTATAGCACCCCTGTAAAATGTATTTTTGTTTTTGTCAAAACTCAATCAGGTACGTCCTTTGTGATCTTATTGACTTAACCATCTATAAATGCAATATGTAATTTTTCTTGCAGCTTTTTTCTTTCTTTCCCATCTCTGAATTCCTACCACTTAGGGCATTTCGTTATAGCAGTTCTGTAATGTTATGCCTGTTTGCTTAGTATAAACCTCCCAGAGTTCAATGATATTTAGTCCCAAATAACGGAAAAGAAGAAAAAAGTCAAGGTTGTCTGCTTAACCCATCATGGCTATTCAACAGCCTTTCCTAACACAGCCCCCTTTCATGCTGAGTAAGAGAACCATGGGACAGACAGTACACACGTTTTGCACAGGGAGCCTTAAGCAGGCATTGAACAGGAACATTGTGTGTTTTGCCATAAAGAAGTCCATTTCTCAAGGAACAACAGAAGGAAGGGGATGGGATCTCACTTTTCAACATGGTGGTAGAGGAAACAAAATCACTTCCATCTTCAGAAAGCACGTGTGATGTGATCTACTATAAATCAATCAATCTCTCTCTCTCTCTCTCTCTCTCTCTCTCTCTCACACACACACACACACACACACACACACACACGCGCACACTGCTCTACTGCCAAATCTTGCTATACAAGGGAGGTATTTCTGGAAGAAATGAGGAAATGATGCAGGCATGTACACTAAGTGTATATGCTCCCCAGTCGTATTACTCAAGGGCTGCAGATCATCCTAATTGACCAGGTTTAAAGCAAGTAGATACCTATTTTGAGCAACAGAGATTTATACGAAGGTGCTGGAGGTGGAAAACATAACTCCTTGAGAAGTGCCTATTGCTGGGAAAGGTGGAAGGAAAGAGAAATCTCCCAACAAGCAATGGGAGCCTGGCTATGAAATGTGAAGGACTAGATTAGGAACAGATTTTCTTGAACGTCTATAGGGTCACTAAGAGTTACCATCATTTTGATGGTACATAATGAATCAAACTGAATAAATCAAATAAAAAAGTAAACTATGCCACTTGGAAGGTATTCAGCTACCTATCTGTCCTATATTTGGCAACAGTCTCCCAAGCTCCAAATCTTTCTCTGATTGTTGCCTGAAGGAAAATTTTGAAACCCAGATGTCTAGATACATTTTTTATTTTTCTTCAAGGGATCTTGTTCTTCCTGAATACCACCACCTTTGCAGCACTGGCTGAGCCAACATAGCAGGTCTGATAAGAGAGGAGAATTGTAACACTGAAGGTTTTTTTGGGTCTTAGGTCTCAAATAACATTAAGAGATTAAAGGTATACAGCTAGGGCAGGGGTGTCAAACTCATGGCATCACATGACATATTGTGACTCCCCCCCCCCTAAACTGGGGGTGGGTGTGGCCAACACATGACGCATCTGGCTCACAGGCCACAAGTTTGACACCCCTGAGCTAGAGTCTTCTATGCTGTCTGGGGAATTCTGGGAGTTGAAGTCCACAAGTCTTAAAGTTGCCAAGCTTGGAGACTCCTGAGCTAGAGTGTAAAGTCCTGCTGGTACGTTCCCCTTTGTTCCAATCAAAGGAGAGAATCATTTCTGTTCTGTCAGCAAATCTGTGCACAAAATGTGAAGATCACAATCGAGGGATGCTAAAGACCTTAAAAGAATCCCAATTAAGTTTCCTCTTTTTTTGTCAGTGGAGACAAAGGAATTCTATGAGCCTCCATCAAAAAGAAAGTAAGCTTGGCATTCTAAGCAGCCACCCTCCAAATACCTGTCTCCCAGACATATTAACTATGCGCCCAGAGACAGATAGATGTTGTGATCCAAAATATCTGGAAGACACCATATTGGAGAAGGAAAAAAAATTAATTAACTACACATCGGATGTCACCAGCCTTGATTTTATAACATGACCAACTCTGTTCCAGTATGACTTGGGCATATCAACAAATAATGTATAAATGACTTCAAACATTCTTCCTTCAGGATAAGGGAGTGTAAAATTGGTGCTTCTTCCATTAATCCTCTTATTTACGTTCCAAAATCCAAGCTGTGGCTCTGCTGCTGAAGAACTACTTAAATCACACAGTTGGAATTTCCTTCAGCTGTGAAGCCAGTTGCCTTGGGAAATGTCAGTTGGCTGAATTTCTATCAAATAACAAGGGCAAGGCTACAACTGTTTCTGCCTGATATTTTAACTAACAGCCAATCCTGTTCGTGTTTGCATAGATGTCAATCCCAAGGGTCCCTATGAACTTTCTCTCTGTAAATATGGGACAGCAGCCCAAGTCTCATTAGTTCAGATGTTCTGCAAGACTAACTCAGAATCACTTTTCCAAAGTCAAAAGCAACATTTGATATTTCAATGATGTACCAGAAGCTACACTCCCAGATCTTCAAAACCTAAGTTCAATTTCATTTCATTTCCATTTAATTAAGAGGAGCTAATTCCTCTCCAGTGATGCATTTAGCAATTTGCCTCTCACAAAATCACGATCTGATAATAACTTTGGAGGACTTTTACTCAAAACCTTTGGAGGACCTTAAATTATGTACCTCTAGGATTGACCAGCGTTCTGTTAAAAAATACAATCCCTTTTCCTTCATAGCTATCCTCACTTTTGGGCACACCCAGTTCTCAATGAGTATTGCATTAAATGCAATTCATAATAAAACCACAGGAGTTTTCCAAACCCACCTTAGTGATTGTATAAGAAAAATCTGAGATAGAGAGGCTCATAAATTTACAAAGGAAATCAAATGAGATGAGAAAGTTGCTACAGGATGTTAACCATGATGGCCAATACAAAGCCAAACTTGGCACTAGCTGTTTGGGGTGTTTGCTCTTTATAATCTTCATTTTTATTAAACTGCTTACATCATTTATGTTTTTAATTTGTAGTAAACGAGCACAGTATAACAGTATTGCTACTGAACATTTCATTTCAACTGAAAAGGAATATTATTTATTTACACAATTTATACAGCTACCCATTTCACTCTCATGACTTTGGGCAGAAAACAGTATATTAACACTGAGTCAAATATAACAATCCAAAAAACAACAAAACCATCCAAACAATGCAATGTGCCAAAAGAAGAGTACTCTCAAAACATACTATCTCCTTCAACCATGCAGGTCAAGTTCACTTAATATCCTGGTCTCAGCACTGTTGGGAAGAGCCATTTTTCAAGGCTTTCCAAAAAGCTAACAAGGTCACTGCTATTAACATCTCGGGGGGAATGCTGTGCCAGAGGGCAAGTGCTGTGACATAGAAGACACATCTCCTGGGCCCCATTAGATGACACTGATCAAATCATTAGAAGGACCCTGGAGCAGTCTGATGGATCTAGTGACATGAGCAGAGCAGAGCAGAGCCAATTGGAGGTGGGTCGGCCCACAGATAACTTGGCCTTTTGCCATGTAGGGGTATAGCAGTGATCACCTGCACTTCGAATTGTACCCAGAAACCCTCTGGGAGCCATTGCAACTCATAAAGCAGTGGGATTACATGGATGCTTCACTTTTCATGTGAAGCATATCTTAAATTTCAATCTAAAAAGGGGGAGGTAATCAGCTTATTTATATCATTTCTATGAGAAGAGAAAATTTGTACAATCTAAATCTATCTTTTATTTCATAGTACATGAAAATCATCTGTTTTCTAAAGATTTGGATGGCAAATGCATACTTTAAAAAATTCAAACTGTGAAAGATTATACACACCCTTTCTGTAAAAATGTGTTCATTGCATACAAAGTGTCTGGCAAAATAAAATGAAATCCTGATGAAGACTTAAAATGGATTATTCATTTTTGAAAACTAGCTGGTTGCTCTGAATGTCTCTTTTAAAAAAAATGGTGGTAGAGAGATGGAGGATACATTGATAAATATTTCTCATAAATAAATCACTGCCCACAGCCACCCAAAAACATTTAGTTGCTTAAAAACGTATTACAATTTATTACAAGTATTTTTATACCGCCCAGTTTAAATAACTCCTGGAAGATAACAAACATAAAAACCAAATACTGTACCTAATTGTTCTGATAGAAATGATCTTAAATGATATAAATATACTGATCACCTCCCCATCAGATTGAAATCTAAGACATATTTCATATGAAAAGTGATCCTACCCATGTGGGAAGTGATCCACCCTTTGCTTTATGAGCTGCAATGGCTCCCAGAGGGCTTCTGGGTATAATTCAAAGTGCCAGTGATCACTTACCTAGCCCTACATGGCTGTCCAATCCAAGGTCTTACATATCAATCACTATCCAAAAGCCAATAGAACTATCCTGTCAGAGCCAATTGGGTGTATTAGTTAAAGCCCTGAGCTAGAAAGTAGGAGACCATGATTTCTTGTCTTGCCTTAGGCACAAGCAAGTTGAGTAACCTTGGGACAGTTACTTTCTCTTATCCCAGGAAGGAGGTAATGACAAGCCACCCCTGAAAAATCTTGCCAAAAAACCTGTAAAGATTTGTCCAGGCAGTCTCTGTCAATCAGATGCTATCTTATACAAGAGTATGCCATCCTCCTCCATAGCATAGGAACTTTTGCTGCTGGCCCATGCCCCACAGATTTCTCTTAAGAATGGAACCTCATTCTCTGGGCAGTACCTACCAGGAGGAGCTGGTTCTGAGTCAAGACACAGGTAGCTTTATCTTCTGGCTTGGATTCAGAAGGCTATTGGTAACCAAGGAGAATACCAGTTTTCCAACCTGGTGCTCTCCAAATTTGCTAAGACTAAAAATTATAAAATGAAATGTAGGGTAAAATAAAATAAAAAGACAAAAGACGCACAAGGAAAGGAAATAGACAACCAAAACAAGAAAAATTGGGGTGGGAGACAATGCATGCAAGGCTTAAATTCTTCCCCAGATAAACTCCAGAAGCACAAGCCACCAGATGTTGCAACTTGTAGAATCTTTCCTACAGGTGTCTTCTGCCTCTAATATTTGGGACACAGTTATGATTTGTAGTCCTTTTCATTTATTACTCAAACGGCACCCTTCATAACATGAGTCTTAATTGGCTCTCCTCCCAAGAAAAAAACATTAGATTCCTTCAGGCAGTTTTGTCCTAATATAGCCCTTTGCAGAAGGAGAGGCCCTGCCCGTGTACAATTGTATGTGACTACCTTCCATATAAGCTGAATATTTTCAAATTTTTGTTTTTCCTGCAGATACTCCTGGAATGACAATTAGTGTGAAGGGATTAGCCTGAGGAGTCCCCCGACAAACACTCCCGTTTTAATAAAAACTACAAATCTTACAGGATTTATTTTACTTTGCCATATTTCAATATTTACCATAATTTCTGTTTTGTTCAGACAATTAACTTGTACTGATTATACTGCACTGTTCTTATTCTCATTATTCAGTTTAAATTTCCCCATCCTTTGCTGCAGGAAATGGGAGATATGCAGTGGTGGGATTCAAAACTTTTTACTACCAGTTGTGTAGGCATGGCTTGGTGGGCATGGCAGGGGAAGGAAACTGCAAAATTCCCATTCCCTTCCCACTCCCTGGGGAAGGATATTGCAAAATCTCCATTCCCACTCCACTCCTGAGGAAGGTTACTGCAAAATCCCCATTCACCCCAATAACCTGCTTTCCAGATCTGTTCTCATGAGCAGGGCAACAAAAGAAGACCCAGCTGATCAGCTGGGACTTGGGAGGCAGCAAATAGATGGGGGCAGGGACAACCAGAAATGGTATTTGCTGGTTCTCCAAACTACTCGAAATTTCCGCTAGCAGTTCTCCAGAACTGGTCAGAACCAGCTGAATACCACCTCTGGAGATACGAAGGGATTTTTTTTTTAAAGATTTCTTGAATTTGTGGTTAAAACAAAATCAAATTGTATATGTTCTTATTACATGTAATTACATCTAATGACCCTCTACATCTTTTGAATCCATTCAACAGATCTAAGCATTTACACTGTTTTGTTATAGTTATGAAGTAATGCAAAACCTGTAGAACTTCTAGTCTGCAATAACAGCATTATTGTGCAAACTCAGAGTTAATTGGACAACAAAATTACACAATTCTGTGATGACACAAAGTTCGAACCTTCTCCTGAGCATTTAAGTTGCACATTATTCAGCTTTTCAATTTCACAAGACATTATTTGAAATTGTTCTTTATCAAATGATACCTTAAAATGAAATAAAAGATTTATTCTCTCAATATGAATCATAAGCCAAACTTATAGCACTAAAATCTGTTTTAGGTTCCTCTATGTGTATAGAACTTTCTAAGCAACATTTTGCTTAGTAGTTTTCAGTGCTGAGAGATTCTGTAAGGCTCTTAATTTTGTGAGGGTACTCTCAAAGCATAAAAATAGAAGTAATACATTTCTCCATCATGTTTTCCCAAAGTCCCCCTACATGGAGTCAAGCATCATTGTTGTTTCTAGATATAGCAATAACAATTAGCACTTAGACTTATATACCATCCCATAATGCTGGTATACAACACTCTCTGAGTGGTTTACAGTGTCAGCATATTGTCCCAACAATCTGGATCCTCATTTTACCAACCTCAAATGGATGGAAGGCCAAGTCAATCTGGAGTCAGTCAACATTGAACTCCTCAAAATGGGCAGAGTTAGCTTGCAATACTGCATTCTAACCACTGCACCACCAGAAACGTATGAGATTAACCCTGAAATCCTATGTTCACAGACATGGGCATGGATTCTGATTAGCATCTTTCATGCAGAACATAAACCTGTGGCCATTTCATGCCAAATCAACAGTGATGGGATTCACTTATCTTCCCTATCACTTCGCAAATGTGAGTACGCGCATCTGCACATGTGCACCGCCTCCTGAGCATGTGCAGCGCTCACACATTATATCGGGGTGGGTGGGCAGAGCCTCCCACAGCCGCTGCTACCAGTTCGCCCAAACCGGAGAGAACTGGCTGAATACCATCTCTGCAAATCAAGGATCCCCAAAAAGATATAACATGAGAAGTTATGCCCTGGGAAGGGTGAAAAAAAGGTATCACAAGCAGATGCTTTGAAAGATGTTTGAAACAGTATGCTTTTAAAGACAGCTTTTTATGACAACATCCCATGGGAATGTAGGCTTTTAAAAGACTTTGTGAAACAATGCCAGGATTTTCCCCAGAGTTGTGACTTTTGTTAACCTTTGAAAGTTTGCTTCACACTCTGTGAAAAAGGTGTTAGCTAGATACCAAGAATATCTTTTTCTCATTCTAAAGATAGATCACTTTGACTTTCCACAGCTACTTTTTCAGTGGCTCCAAGCAAAAGTTATGAGCCACAATATGACGTGGATGTGATTGTCAATCTTCACGTTAAAATCTGCATCTTGGAAATGACATTCTTTGGTGAAACAACCTGAAAATCAGTCACGTTTTTAAATTGAACCTGAGATTATTCAAATTTAACTGAATGAAATAAAAAGATCTTAATATTGATAAAATAATTATTTTATAATTTTACCCTATATCCCCGTAAAGTAGAGCTTGCAAACAGAGGGAAACATGGTTGTTTTTATTTAGCTTAGCAGAGCAGCTATAGTATCTCATAATTTGGCTAGAGGAAAGTCAGAATGCAATTCTCCTCAAGGCAAGGGTGAATTGATCACTGATAAGTAATCAAAGGCAGAGTGGAGCAGGAGAAAATGCCTCACAACAAAAGGGCAGGTCACCAATTAGTATTGAATTAAATGTCTGTGAAGATTCTCAGTCATCCAGGTCATGGTTGTCCCAAAGGTGCTTTTTTCAAGAGGCAACTGGACTTTCTGGTTTTTCTTTGAAGACATTTTACTTCTCATCCAAGAAGCTTCTTCAGCTCTGACTGGATGATGGGGAATGGAATGGAATGTTGAATTAAATGCACGCCCTTAAATAGTTGCATAGAATTGAAACTCAAAGATCTTTGGTAGATAAATGATGTTTGTTTTTTTTGTAGTCTTTTCGAGAATGTGTGAAACCTTTTTTCTTTTTTTATACAGCTGTCTCTGGAAAGGAGATTGAAATGATGCTGTTTCCTTACCAAGGACATTGGTTGACTATTGCTTCTCACCTAGATATCTGACAGAAGACATACTTAAAACTAGATGTCACTCTGAGATTTCTTCAAATGCCAGTAGGGGAAAAAAGGATTTGATTTCTCTGTAGTCCAAGAAGAACTGAGTTTAAAAAAAAGAAAAAAAAGATGAGAAAATAGATGAAAGCTTAGAGGATCACTCAAAAGTTCTCCAAGAAAGGAAAACGCCTCTAGGCAATATTGGAAGTAAAAACAGGATGAAGACAATTAAAGATAAATAAAAAGCAAAATGAAATTCAGTATTCTCTTTTTATGTCAAGTTTCTTTTATTTTTGTATTATTTATATATATCAATGCATGAATGGTGTGATACCTGGATATCATATATTTCAATAAAATAAACATAATATTATTACTCACAATCATTACATTTCATTTCATTCAAAGAAGTGATAATAACAAATATATTCTTTCATTACCTAATCACTTATTGTTTAATTCCAATCTTTCACTGTCAACCATTTTTTTATACTTAGATCACTATCATACTATATAAAAACAAATCAGTTATCCAACTTTTTTAATTCTAATATTCATACACATTATTAAAATACTTTCATGGCATATTTTTACTTTATATTCCCTTTCTTTTCCCTTTATACCACATCTTTTGCCCGCATCCAAATTTTTAATCTTTTTTGGGGGGCTTGCCTCCCATACACTTCTTTTAAGTCTTTTAAGTCTTTTATTTCATCTATTTTTAAATCTATATATTGACTATACCTTCTAGCTTTCTGTTCCCTCTCCACCTTTTCACACCATCTGGTTCTAAAGCTATCTGTTCTAACTCCTTTTTCTTTTCTTCCTGTTTCTCCCATTCCCTTTTGACATCTTTAAAAAAAATATCCTTCTGTTTGAATCACTTATTCACTATCAATTTTAATGATATCTTCTGATTGTTATCTTCTTCTTGATTTCTCAGTTCTGCTGTCGCCTCTGCTACTTCTGGTCACTCCCTTGTTTCCTCATTGTCCTGGTTTTACTCATTGTTCCTTGAATTATATATTCTAGTTTTTGGTCTATACCAGCTGGCTGGGGAATTCTGGGAGTTGAAGTCCACAGGACTTAAAGTCACCAAGTCACAGGACTTAAAGTCACCAAGTTAAGGAACACTGGTATAGACCAAAAACTGGAAAATATAATACAAGGAACAATGAGTAAAACCAGGACAATGAGGCACAGCTGGCTGGGGGATTCTGGGAGTTGAAGTCCACAGGACTTAAAATCGTCAAGATTGAGAAACATTGGTCTATACGATCAAATATTTCCATGAGAATTCAGAATTCTCATTTATCCCTATACATGAGCCAAAAGATGACTCTTGATTTGATAAATATTGCAAATATTATGAAGTTATGCCACTTATATTGTGTATCAAACAAAACAGCAAACAGTAAAGATTATACTCCCATAGGTGCAAATAAGTAGTATACATTTGATCCCATATTGCTAAGCCATTGAAAGTTTACTCCCCACCACATTTGGTTTGGAAATCTGCCGAAAAGTGATTTTCTGATAAAATGTATCTTTAACCCACACTTGTTAACATATGGATAAGTAATGAGCTCAAAAAAAGAGATGAGGGTTTATTATCCCTTTGTGAAGTAAACAGCAACTGGAATGGTCTCTGGATCTTGTAATGGTTCTTCCACTTGGTCTTTCCAGGCACTCACCATTTAACGTGGTGTGAATAGCAGCAGAGGTTTTCAAGAGATTTCCCTTGTTTTCCTTCTTCACTGCTTTGTGGCTTGGGAAACAAGATGGAGGGAATGCTGGAGGGAAGGTTCGCCTGGTACGCCAGTTACGTCCCGTATTGGATCGGGATGCCCTATGCACAGTCACTCATGCCCTCGTGACATCCCGACTGGACTACTGCAATGCTCTCTACATGGGGCTCCCCTTGAGGTGCACCCGAAGACTTCAGCTTGTCCAGAATGCAGCCGCGTGAGCAATTATGGGAACCTCAAGGTTTGCCCATGTAACACCGCTCTTGCGCGAGCTGCATTGGCTGCCTGTCGTCTTTCAGGTACGCTTCAAGGTGTTGGTCATCATCTTTAAAGCGCTCCATGGCACGGGACCTAGCTATCTGCGGGATCGGATTCTGCCCCATTCATCCCTGCGGCCGATTCGCTCCCACAGAGAGGGACTTCTCCGGGTGCCGTCCACTAGGCCATGCCAGCGGGCGATGCCCAGGGGAAGGGCCATCTCTGTGGCGGGCCCAACCCTCTGGAACGACCTTTCCCCCGAAATTAGAACAACTACTGACCTCCGCTCCTTCCGTCAAAAACTGAAAACACACTTTTTCTGCTTGGCCGGCCTAGGTTAGTCTTCTGTTTATTAATTGGGTTTTTAAGGGGTTCAGCTTTTTAGTATTGTGGGTTTTTAGTGCAGGGATAAATTGTTTAATTTTTTATTTTATCTATCTATATGTATTTTTATGTCTGTATTTTTTAATTCCCCTGTGCACCGCTCCGAGTCCCTTTGGGGAGAGGAAGCGGTCTATAAATTAATTATTATTATTATTATTATTATTATTATTATTATTATTATTATTATTATTATTATTATTATTATTATTATTAGTAGTAGTAGTAGTAGTAGTAGTAGTAGTAGTAGTAGTAGAGGTAAACTGCTACCTCAGCCCATTTTATTGGAAGTAATAAATTGATAGAGACCTTTGTCTATCTTTGCACTTAGTCAACAAGCAAAACCCTTATTGCTAACTCTGTAGGTCCATCTCTGTGCTGTACCAGTGGGATCTAGGTAGTGTAAGCTATATATCTCACGTATAAAGGATCATCTTTTAAATTTAGATTGATAAGGTCTTACAGCTGCTTGTTATTCAATGTGAATGGCAAATTATTTTTGCAACAATTATAACAATCTATCCTATTGATGTTATAGAGCCAGACAAAAGGAACAGAATGGAAACTAACATTAATTTATCCACTGGAAATTAACCAGAGCAAGAAAGGAAGCGTTGATTGCTTATAGACAACACAGAGACGGAAGCATCTGCAAATTCTTGGAAGAAAAACATAAATAATTCACAGAAGCCAAATACTAAACTGAGGACTTATATATTAAAAAGAGTTCCAACAATTAGCAAGATAACATAAAATCAGTTACAGGTAACCATGAATTGCCAAAATACAGTGCTTTTTACCTTGGATTACATAAAAAGACTCGGAAATTCCGTATAATTAAATATTTGAACCAAGAGGTTAAGCAAGTTCTGCCAATAGTATGGGTTTTTTTTTGTTTTTGTTTTGCTTCGGGGAAATTATTCTTTTAACCAGGGTGCCAGGGTTGTATGTGGTAGTGGTTGGGGGTTTAACCTTTGTATATTACCAGAATCACTTAGGCTCTATAAATTATTTAAATAAATAAACCCAATAGGTTGTTTTGTTCTAATGTAAAGGTGTGTCCTTTTCCCCCCAGCTACTTGGAATTGTGTGACATAACTCATAAATGATCAATTTAATATCATTAACTTGAACGTGGTTGATTAAGTATAATTAAAAAGATAATTCCTTCTGTAAGTGTTTTTCCGGTGAGACTGGTCTATCTGGGCAACTTGATCTACCCAATTACGGGGTGGAGCCGACTGCTTCCATTTTCGCCTTTCAGCCCCAATCCCGGAACCTTTGCAGGCAGTCGCTTCCGTGACAACTATTTTGTGTTAAATTTAAATTTACCGACAAAGAAATAAAGGGAGACTAGTATAGTTATTTCAAGCTTTTTAGCTCTCATCAGCTAGCCATAATGTTCTGGGTTTTTTCTTTTTCTGTATTTAATTATTTTTGCTTTCTGTCATGTACCATTTGGCAGCAGATTGGTAGCTATGAGGGCCCAGTCCCACAATTATGTAGGGCTACAGTTGGCTTGTGCATTTCTGTTCTTAGAAGAAACAGAAGGTTTTCATGCATGCTTCATTCTTACTTCCTGTTCTTCATATCTGAGGAAGTGCTTTTGAGGTTCATGGGACACTTAATGGTAGTATAAAATATGACAAAATAGGCTACAGAAGCTATGTGGATTAATATCAAGCTTTTAATATGGGTATTTATATGTATGTTTTGTTTTAAACTACCTGTGCGCCGCCCTGGGTCCTTTTTTAGGAGAAGGGCGGGCTATAAATTGGATTAAAATAAAATAAAATAAAATAAAATAAAATAAAGCAAGTAATGCTGTAATAATGTTGCAAAATCACAGTGATATAATACTAAATCCCAGTGGATAGAAAAATATTTACCGTATGTGCCGGCGTATAAGACGACTTTTTGGCCCCGAAAAACATGCCTCCAAGTGGGGGGGTCGTCTTATACGCCGGGTCATCCGCGAGGTCCCCAGATGCCGTCCAGAGCCGCGCGGAGCCGCCGCACGGAGACTGGCCGCTTTTCCACGCATGCCTATCTTTTGCACGTTAACCAGTCGGGGCATCTGAGGTCCATACTCAACTGGAGGGCGCCGCGTTGGGGAAGCGCCCCCCCCCAGCCCCGGGGCTGCCCCCTCCCTTCTTTCCCTCGCCTCCTTCCGAGCCCTCCTTATTCTCCATGGTGCCGCCGTTCCCTTCTCCGCATGGCCCGAGCGCCTGTTCCTTACTGCGATGATCTCAGCAGCTGCCAGCGCGCCGCCGTCTCGCCCGCTCACGGCTCTTGCCTGCGGCTCTTCTTGCCCGCTGCCCGCCTGGACGCGGCCAGTCAAAAGCCGGGAGGGAGGCGAGCCCCTTCCATGGCATGGAAAAGCGGCAACTCTCCGCTTTCGCGCGCCACCCGTTTCGCCCGCGGAGAGTTGCCGCTTTTCCATGCCATGGAAGGGGCTCGCCTCCCTCCCGGCTTTTGACTGGCCCCGTCCAGACGGGCAGCGGGCAAGAAGAGCCGCAGGCAAGAGCCGTGAGCGGGCGAGACGGCGGCGCGCTGGCAGCTGCTGAGATCATCGCAGTAAGGAACAGGCGCTCGGGCCCCCCACCCATCTGTCACTCTGTGTGTGTGTGTGTGTGTGTGTCTGGGTGTGTGTCTGTTTCCCCCTCTCTCTCTTTCTGTCTCTCTAAGTCTGCCTCTCTGTGCGTCTGCCATTCTCTCTCTCTCTCCACCCGGGGAAGCAGCATGTCAGTTGCGGAGGTTATCCCGCAGCGAGCGGACAGAAGACCCAAGCTGCGGCTAGTGCAGGCGAGGAGGAGGGGCCAGCATGTCGACTGGGAAGGTTATCCCGCAGCGGGCGGGCGGGCGAAGGACCCAAGCTGCGTGCTGCCGAAGCCGTCCCGGGCTGGGCGTGCGGCGCCCGGATGGCTTTGGCGGCACGCAGCTTGGGTCCTTCGCCCGCCCGCTGCGGGATAACCTCCCCAGTCGAGATGCTGGCCCCTCCAGGAAGCCCCGGAAGGTGCAGGGCGCTGAGGTGGCCGTCGGAAGGAGGCGTCCTTTCCACGCTGCTCCCTCCTCCTCGCCGGCCCTGCGGCCCGGTTCCTATGAAGCCGCGGACCGGCACCGGAGTCTCCGCGCGGCTGTGGAGGGTTTCCTCCTTTCCCCTCTCTCTTCTCCCTCTGTGTGTCTGTAGAAAGACGGGGGGGGGAGGGAATCAGAGTCTAACAGACACACAGAGGGGGAAAGAGGAAACCCTCCACAGCCGCGCGGAGACTTGCCGCTTTTCCATGCATGCCTATCTTTTGCATGTCAACCAGTCGGGGCATCTGAGGTCCATACTCAACTGGAGGGCGCCGCGTTGGGGAAGCGCCCCCCCCCCAGCCCCGGGGCTGCCCCCTCCCTTCTTTCCCTCGCCTCCTTCCGAGCCCTCCTTATTCTCCATGGTGCCGCCGTTCCCTTCTCTCTCGGGAACGGCGGCACTTCTGGTGCCCTCCAGTTGAGTATGGACCTCAGATGCCCCGACTGGTTGACATGCAAAAGATAGGCATGCATGGAAAAGCGGCAAGTCTCCGCGCGGCTGTGGAGGGTTTCCTCTTTCCCCCTCTGTGTGTCTGTTAGACTCTGATTCCCTCCCCCCCGTCTTTCTACAGACACACAGAGGGAGAAGAGAGAGGGGAAAGGAGGAAACCCTCCACAGCCGCGCGGAGACTCCGGTGCCGGTCCGCGGCTTCATAGGAACCGGGCCGCAGGGCCGGCGAGGAGGAGGGAGCAGCGTGGAAAGGACGCCTCCTTCCGACGGCCACCTCAGCGCCCTGCACCTTCCGGGGCTTCCTGGAGGGGCCAGCATCTCGACTGGGGAGGTTATCCCGCAGCGGGCGGGCGGGCGAAGGACCCAAGCTGCGTGCCGCCAAAGCCATCCGGGCGCCGCACGCCCAGCCCGGGACGGCTTCGGCAGCACGCAGCTTGGGTCCTTCGCCCGCCCGCCCGCTGCGGGATAACCTTCCCAGTCGACATGCTGGCCCCTCCTCCTCGCCTGCACTAGCCGCAGCTTGGGTCTTCTGTCCGCTCGCTGCGGGATAACCTCCGCAACTGACATGCTGCTTCCCCGGGTGGAGAGAGAGAGAGAATGGCAGACGCACAGAGAGGCAGACTTAGAGAGACAGAAAGAGAGAGAGGGGGAAACAGACACACACCCAGACACACACACACACACACAGAGTGACAGATGGGTGGGGGGGGAGGAGAGAGAGAGAGAGAAACAGAGAAGGAGAAAGAAAGAAAAATAGGAAAAAAGATGAATGGAGGGTGGGAGGGAGGGAGTGAAAGAAAGAAGGGGGAGGGAGGAGGAAGGGAGCAGTGAAAGAAGGAAGGAAAGAAAGAAAGAAAAAGAAAGAGGGATGGAGGGTAAGAGGGAAGGAAGGAAAGAAGGGAGGGAGGGGGAGGGAGGCAATGGAAGGAAGGAAAGGAAAGGAATGGAGAGGAATGGAAAGGACGCCTCCTTCCGACGGCCACCTCAGCGCCCTGCACCTTCCGGGGCTTCCTGGAGGGGCCAGCATCTCAACTGGGGAGGTTATCCCGCAGCGGGCGGGCGGGCGAAGGACCCAAGCTGCGTGCCGCCAAAGCCATCCGGGCGCCGCACGCCCAGCCCCGGATGGCTTCGGCAGCACGCAGCTTGGGTCCTTCGCCCGCCCGCCCGCTGCGGGATAACCTTCCCAGTCGACATGCTGGCCCCTCCTCCTCGCCTGCACTAGCCGCAGCTTGGGTCTTCTGTCCGCTCGCTGCGGGATAATCTCCGCAACTGACATGCTGCTTCCCCGGGTGGAGGGAGGGAGAGAGGCAGACTTAGAGAGACAGAAAGAGAGAGAGGGGGAAACAGACACACACCCAGACACACACACACACACACACACACACACACACACAGAGTGACAGATGGGTGGGGGGGGAGGAGAGAGAGAGAGAGAAACAGAGAAGGAGAAAGAAAGAAAAAGAAAGAGGGATGGACTGTAAGAGGGAAGGAAGGAAAGAAGGGAGGGAGGGGGAAAGAGGCAATGGAAGGAAAGGAAAGGAAAGGAATGGAGAGGAATGGAGAGGAATGGAAAGGAAAGGAAGGGAATCCAGAAGTGGAGGGCCTGGTTGCCAAGGGGAACGGGGAAGCATCCCTCCTCCCCCCCCCCCGCCCGGCACCAGCAGCGTGGGAGCTGGACAGTAAGCAGGCAAGCGATCTTGTCGCTGTCCTGCCCAAGCAGGTGCCTCTGCTGCTGCTGCTCCCCTCTCCGCCTCACCCCTTGCCAAACCCTGGTAATATGGTGGAAGAGGGGGGGAGGGAAAGGAGGAAGGGTGGGTGAGTTGCTTTCCCGGGAAGCTGGTGGCAGGGGCTTTTCCTATGTGGCCTTGGATCGCTCTTTTCCACCCACCCCCCTCCTCACCGTTTCTCTGCCTGCTCTGCACCTTTTCCCCAAGAAATCGGTAGAATCAGGGTGATGTGGCCTGTGGAGAGATTAATTTGCCGGGAGTTTGAAGTATTGGGTGATGAGGGACGGATTGAAACAAATTTCAGTCATTGTATTGTATTTGTCCAGCAGTCAAACGTTTTATTTGGTGTGTGGAAGGTGTGCAGAAGAGGGGGTAGTCTTATACGGGGAGTATATAACAAACTCTATATTTTGAGTTGAAATGATGGGGGGTCGTCTTATACGCCCAGTCGTCTTATACGCCGGCAAATACGGTAGATTTCCCTAAGAGACAGAAAACACATTAAAGAGAGATAGAGATAGACATGATAGATAGATAGATAGATAGATAGATAGATAGATAGATAGATAGATAGATAGATAGATAGATAGATAGATAGATAGATATGATTAGACAGACAAACAGATAGATGATAGATGGATAAAGATGATAGACAGATCAGAGAGAGGGAGGGGGGAGAGGGGGGGATACACATGTATCTCATCAACAAACAGTTTGATTCAAGTATGAAGATGAAAGCCTGGCTTGCCTTGAAGAGGTTCTCATAAATAGACTCCCCTCCCAATTCCAATCTTTCTCATCTCTTGTTGCAGCTCCCACATTATACTGGATGTGCTCCTCAGACCATCAAGAATGTTGGGAAAAAGAGGAAAATCCATCCACATAAAATTCTATTTACTCATGTTAGACTCCAAATGAAAATATTGCCCTTATTTATCAGGAAATCAAAGAAATCAATCTCATCATTACAGGTATCATTCTAGACTTAACCTCTTGAGCAATCATTTATTTATTTATTGCTTGTATAAGGGGGTGAGAGACAAGTACCTTGGGCTGTATACCAAATGAATGACCCATTGGGATCCCCAAATCAAAACAGCTTACCTTATGTGCGGCCAGAACCTGAAAATAACATTTAACACAGCACAGTACTCAAACAAAATGGTTTGGTTGAGATCTGGGACTGATTGGGGTAGATGGTAAGGGTGACACCGAAACATAATTTTATGTCATTTTATTCCATTTTACATATTTATGTATTAAATTGTATTGTATCTTATCGTATAACTATTGTATTTTACCTTACTCTTATTTTAAATTGTTTGTATAGGATTCTATTGGTGAAATGTGTTTGAACAACTTTATGCCAGCAAAACATTTAATGATGATTTTGAACCTTGGTAATTATGAACTTATTCCTGTATGAAAGAACGGATCATTTTATTGCCTTTAAAAATTCAACTCTAGTTATATTATAGAATGATTTGTTACATATCAAAACCAAAATTGGCAAAAAGGGGGGAAAAATGAGGCCGTGTACAATTTCAGGAATTGATATAATAACCCATCTAAAGGCAGCACACCCCACTTACCTTGTCTAACAGCTAATGTTGTGGTGTAGACCAAAAATAGGAGAATGTAGTTCAAAAAGCTCTGAAACACAGGCGTGTTGGCATGAAAATCATCTGACAAATACTTGCTGGTTAGGCTAATACCACAGATCAGCAGGGATAAGACTTGCCCCAAAGCAACAGATAACAGGAGCTCCCTAAAAGAAACAAGACAGAGAAACCAGTTTGTTAGAACAGCCAAAGATGCCATTGGTAGAATGATTACTTCCCTCCCTTTGTTGTCCCCCCTTGAACAGAGGTGTCAAACTCAAGGCCCAAGGGCCGGATCCAGGCTGTGGGGTGCTTAGAGCTGGTCCATGGGGCCACCCTGGAAACAGCAAAAGTGCCTCTTTCAGAGAAAATGGAGCTTATGAGGGCCCCAAGCAGCCCTCCCAAGCTCCATTTTTGCTGGCAGAGGGTTGCAAGTGTCTGTAGCAGCCAAAAATGGAACTCAGGAGCTTGTTTTCATTGGAAGAGTGCTCAGGCCACCACAGGTACTCCCAATATGAGTGACGTCGAGGTGGCTATGTTCACCCTGGCTGCCTCAGGTCAAACACAACCCTGTTGTGGCCCTCAATGAAATCAAGTTTGACAACCCTGCCCCAGAAGCAATGAGGGGGGAAAGGAAGAGAAGACTTTTCTTCCTTTTTACTCATAAAACAGCATGAAGCCAATATTAAACATGCTAACAAAAATAGAAAAATGGCAGCATGATCACAAAACTGAATCTAACCAATGGAACTCATGATAGCAGTGTTTTGCAAACTTCTCAAAGTAGACCTTGGAAAGTGAGAATGCTGAGCACACACATACATATTAAACATGCAACAAAAATAAACTGAAGATCTACTCCCAATGGTGAAGTAAACTGGGACATTTATTGTTACATGACAGTTCTCTGGGTGTGACTTAGATTTCCTGTGTTGATTAATGATTATCAAGAGATGATGAAAAATTAAAGAGCTGTGAACTCTATCCTGACATGACATGAATGAAAAATAAATCATTTTTCCCAGGGCCATGTGATCAGAAAAGTCAACACAGGATTTATCTTAACTTTTTAAAGAATGCATACACAGAGGCATCTGCTCAATCTAGAAGTTTCGTCCTGGTAACAAAGTGTGTACATCTTTTATGCAATGTCCTGAGACATGGAGTAGTCTTCATTACAACATCACAATGAATACCCATCTAAAATGTATACCCCATTATTCTGCCATTGGACTGAGATTTAATATTAGAAAAATGCACCTCAAATACTCAATTATTAATCCAATGGATCGTCAATTATATTCCCCAGCAAATTGCATCTCAGTAGATTTAAAGGGAATGTTTCAAACTAAGGTTGTGCTTGATACACACACACACACACACACAGAATATCTCAGGTAAATCATCTGTATTTTCTTCCATGCACAGATAAAATACTATGTTGCTTGATAATGTAATTGTTGCATGATTAAAATTCACGGAAAAGAGGTTTATATTTTGAGGAACACTTTCCCTGGATTTGGTATTTATAGGTTCTGTCAGCCTCGTCGTCCACAACGTTTATTGTTTCAGGTTCCTTTTACTGAAATTCAACTGTTTGCCACTCTACTTCAGTAGTTCATTTTCAGACCTCACATGACTTATAGGTTGCTGGGCCTTGGGCTACAGTGACCCTCAACTCTGTGTTCATTGGGAGCAAAACCTTAACTCTTGAAGACTATCTCCCCCAGTCAGTGGCCATTACTGGAACTTCTAGCTGAAAACTATGGAAGTTCTCATCAGAATGGTGCCAGCCTGTTAAAAGCAGCTTTGTAGAACTGATACTGATAGGACAACCCAGGGACAAATGTGAAATACTTTGCTTTTCATACCTGAGAGATACAGAATTTGAGTTTATCTTTAAACAGCTATTAGAGTTTTCATTCTCTAATCCCCAGAGTCAGTTTTAATCCAACCTATGATCACCTTCATCACTGCCAATCTCAGAACACAACAAACACCACATGAGGCAATCGATGCACCCTCCCAGCTGAGCAACAGGAGGAGAGAAATAGCAGTATTGAACCATTATCCATCTCTGTAACCATGGTTGGTGTTAAGGAAAGTAACTGAATTCAGGGAAGTTGCCAACCCATCAATTACCATCCATGCGCTCAATTTAAAGTGGCATGATGGTAGGGCAAAATTTCTGCAGGGTAAAAAAAGACTGTAAGGCAAAGTAAAGAAAGATTTTACACCAGCAGGAAAAGAATCTCTTTACACATACTCATCAACAGAGCTTTAATGCTTGAATGGGAAAACTACACTTCTGTCAGAGTTAAACTAGCTAAACTACTGTATGGGTGCAGAGCTAAACATGAATGTAGTGGACATCACACATGGAGCTGCCCTTAGTTCCATGCTATAAGTAGTACTCATTGAATGACCATAAACATTAGCTTTGTTTTAACAAGGAAGCTTATGCTCTTTGACAATATGTTCCTTGGGGGAGTTTCCATAAATTTTTCTTTCATCCTTGGGAACTTTCTTAACCAAGTTTTTAGTAGGTGAAATTTTACGCAGAAACGGTATCTGAAGCAATGAAAAATTAGTTGAAGCTTCAAACTTGATACAAAGGCCATTAAATTCATGAGATTTACCAAGTATCTATTGTATTTTCTTACTGTGATTTTAACAACTGGTGAGATGGCTTCAGTCATCAATTTCTGACAGTGACATACAAAGTTGTCGAAACTGACATGTCTCCTGATGGCTAGATTTTAAATTAAGTATACTGCTTAAAAACTGTTTGCCTCCCATAACTATGTCTTAAACACAGCAATTTGGGAAGCAAGATACATAATATAGATAAAATAGGTGTGTATAGTGCTTCAAGACACAAGCTGAACAAAACCCAATATTAAATCTATAAATCATTTCCGAATTTCCAAACTCAACAAACAATTCTTTGTATTAACTGCACCTTACATTCCTATTGTTATTCCTCAGAATTAATACTCAGGAAAATAAATTAAGCAACCGCAAAATTAAATTTAACAAGGGCTAAAGATAAGCTTGGAATTCACAGGAAATATGGTTCTTCAATTTTAGATACAAGCTAAGAAAACAATGGTTCCAGTTCATCGGTTTTCCCTCAGGCAGCGAGATAAATCTTTCCCATACAGGCTGGCTTTCAGTACAGCGAGACAGTTTTTGACAATCTGTTAAATTTATTACAGGCTTTCCACATGTGGGGGGGGGGGGAGAAACAGTCTTAGTAAATGGTAAAGACACACACACACACAGAGTGCTGAACTCATTTTCCTTCTTTTAATAGAGTTTTAAATTTCAGGTGTCTGAATGAGTTTATGTTTTGGGGAAATAAGAAACTCAAACAAAAGACAGGAAGGCACTTGATATTTCCAAAACCTCAGTGCAAAAATATTTCCCTGAGCTATGGAACTAAGTTCCAGCGTCAAATATTCAGATGCTGGAGCTTATCGGAACCGGTTAGTATACCTCAAGATTAATCCTTTAAACCAGAAGTCTCCCACATGCTCTTTTTCGGCACATTTACACCAGCAGAGATTTTCCTTGGCAAGCACCACATTCTGACCTCATCTGACTTCTGATATTAAAGATAATTTTAAAAATGGGAAGCTGACATACTGGCAAAATAAGGTGCCAGGGACTAATGTCATTTTTAATTTTAGCAACGCCTCAAGGCTCAAAATAGGCTCTTTCTTTCAAAAGTAAAAATGATGCATGATTGGAAAGTGTTGAAACGTTAAGGATAGGTAGAATACTTTGAATACATACATACATACATACATACATACATACATACATACATACATACATACATTAAGGTGACAAGATTTAACATGGTAAAGCAGGACACCATTGCCGGGGGGGGGGGTGCAGCGGCCTTTCATGATTTGCATGAATGAGCTGGAGGTGGCCAAGAAAAACCTGAGTGAAGCTTTGGGCGAAAATGTGAAGCAGTAAGTGATCATCAGGCACCTTTCTCCACCCCCACCCTCCGGTGTTTCTTCCTTAAGCCGTTGGCTGTATTTTTACAGCAGAGGGCCGCTATTCCCATAGCAGCCGGGGGGCGGCGGAGTGGGGCCGGGTGGGCGTGGGCGCTCTGCACGCGCTCAGAGATGGCCTACAGCGAAAGCAGCAGCGCGGGGCGCAGGCAGGAAGCGGTAGCCGGAGCCGGCTGGCGAGCAGGCGGAAGGGGAGGGCCGGCGAGGGAGAGCGAGTGAGCAGCCAGGCAGACAGCAGGCGGCGGAGGAGGAGGAGAGCTGTGCAGGTGGGGCTGCAGCCGGAGCCCCCGCGGCCCTGAACTTTGCACCACCGCTGCTGCCGCCGCTATGCACTGAGAGCGGCCAGCTGGGAGCCCCACTGCCACCCGCCCACACGTCCCCCATGGGCGCCAGGCGGGCGGCGGTGGGGCTCCTGGCCGGCTGCTCTCAGTCCATCGCGGCGGTGGCAGCGGTGGCGCAAAGTTTAGGGCTGCGTGGGCTCCGGCTGCAGCCCCGCCCACACAGCTCTGCTCCTCCTCCTCCTCTGCCTGCTGCCTGCCTGGCTGCTCACTCGCTCCTCCCTCGCCAGGCCTCCCCTTCCGCTGGCCCACCAGCCTGCTCCAGCCGCCGCTTCCTGCCCGCGCCCCATGCTGCTGCCCTGGCTGCAGGTCACCTCTGAGTGCGTGCAGAGCGCCCGCCACCCACCGGGCCCTGCTCCGCCACCCCAGGCAAAAATCTGGACTTTTTAAAAACACTGTGGGACGCGAGACAAATTGTTCAGAAGCGGGACTGTCCCGGCAAAAGCGGGACATCTGGTCACCTTAACATACATACACATTTTATATATTTAAAATAGAAAAGAATAGAAAAGAAGGGACCCGGTGACTCAGTGGCTAAGACACCGAGCTTGTCGATCAGAAAGGTTGGCAGTTTGCTGTTTTGAATCCTTAGTGCCGCATAACCGAGTGAGCTCCCGTTACATGTCCCAGCTTCTGCCAACCTAGCAGTTCAAAAGCATATAAAAATGCAAGTAGAAAAATAGGGACCACTTTGGTGGGAAGGTAACAGTGTTATGTGTGCCTTCGGCATTTAACCATGCCGGACACATGACCACGGAGACGTCTTCAGACAGCGCTGGCTCTTCAGCTTTGAAACGGAGATGAGCACCGCCCCTAGAGCCAGGAACAACTAGCACTTATGTGCTAGGGGAACCTTTTCTTTATACATTTTAGCCTTTTTTTTAAAAAAAATACAGTTTTACTTTGTATAGTAGTATAATCAAATATTGGTATCTTGATACATTGTCTTTATTGCTGTTCATTTTTTTTATTTTTCATATATTATTGCTCTTTCTATTTTCTTCTTGTATATTGTGACATTTGTCCTAACATTTTTTTATCCTTCTTGTTCCACTCATGTTTTCCACTACTGAAATACTATGTAGGCAACTTTGTATGGACACTAACTATATCCTCCATAAAGGTCACTTTATGAATAGAGAGATCCTAGTGGTGGCCAACTGGTGACTGCATTGGTCAACTGTTCTCAAAACCCAGAGTTCCCAGGCTGAAGAGGTTATCTACTTTTCTTATCGACCTTAAAATAACAGGTTGCCAGAAGTAGAATTTGATGTAAATGCCAATCCGAGGGCCCGATGAATCAATAAAGATTTTGTAGCATATACATTGGATAAACAAGGAATGAACTTCAGATATTGCCAGACAGATCTATAAGACAATTGAAGGTTTTAAGATCCATCCCAGTTTAGTCAATACAGTTAGATGGATGAATGGACTGATTCAGTCTGAACAAGCTTTATATATTTCCTATTTGTCTCGATAATGTCAAGGAGCAGGTAATGACTATCAAATCAACCCTGCTGTTTTGTACTTGAAAAGTGTTCATTCTACAGAAATAACTTCTTTTGTTAAACATTTGGTGTGAAGCACAGATCAAAAATAAACTCAGCATGTATTAGTATACAGAACTAATATAGAAAATGGCAATGAAAACAGTTGCACACAAAAGTTTAGGCATCCATTCTTTAACATTATATTTCAATGACTCCTAAGTGAATTGAAGCCGATACAACCTTTACATGATGTGAAGACAATTCTCCTGGTGAACAAATGCTCTAACAGCAAGAGCACTTAGACTTATGTCTTCACAGTGCTTCACAACATTCTCTAAGTGGTTTACAGAGTCAGCACATTGACCTCAAGAATCTGGCTCCTCCGTTTACTGACCTCAGAAGGACAGAAGGCTGAGCCAACCTAGAGCCGATCAGGATCAAAGAACTCAAAGGCCTGGCAATGTGAGCAGAGTTAACCTGCGATACTGTATTATAACCACTGTGCCACCACAGCTTGTCTAGCCTTCTAATATCTCTGATTGTCACTCTTGTTTTATCTGCTTTCAACAAATGAGCACACTGCTCTAAGCAGTTATCTGAACATTTGAAAATGAAGATAATTAACTCTTTCAAAGTGAAAAAAACTATACAGAATTGTTTTTTAATCAAATGCTTAACAAATGCCCAAACAATTCAACAGGGTGTAAGAAAAAAAAAAGTGATAGTCACTTTGTTATGTAATGCATTTAATGGTAAATGTAAAGTCTGTTATGTTACAGATGTGGATGTAGTAGTTGTGGATGTGAATGTGCACACACTTCTGTAAATAGATGATACGTTATTGGCTTAGAGCCTAAATTATTTGCAACAAATATTAGATGAATTAATTGTATGTTGCAACAAGGAATATCAATCTGAAAATTAATACATTAAAGATCAAGGCAGTTGCAATTCACAGGGAAACTGCAGCGAACAATTATAAATTATATAAAATATAATGGAAAAGCTAGCCGATATTAGATAAAAATGATCAAAAGCTAGAGCAAGAGATAACTTTCTGTAAGAATATTTATTGAAGTAGAGAAATGGGGATATTTTAAAGTATGCAAATGAAGGTGCAAAAAATAGAGTGGAATTTGTTGCAAAGAACGAATGTTTGTCAAAAAATTCTAAAATAGCTGTGTATGTCTCTAACATAGAATTGGGTATATCAGTAGAAAGCAAATTTATGATTAAGGCAATGAGAATAATTTATTGTGATAAGAGACATAGGGTCAAAATAAATGAGTGCTGAACAAATACGGACTGAAATACAAGACAGAATACAATAGAACTGCCAGTTTGGTATGGTGGTTAAGGTGCTGGCTAGAAATAAGGAGATAGTGAGTTCTAGTCCTGCCTTTGGTATGAAAGCTGGCTTGAAGACTTTTAATAAAGTCTTTAATTGATTATTACTCCAATTAATAAAGATGGGGGTAAAAAAATCAAACAAATAACATAAAAAGAATTTGAAGTTATTTTATTATACAAAAAGAATAAATGGCATCTGAGTAGCAAAATAAATATTATGAAGGAAGACCAAGAATTAGTAATTGGATGGAGTTGATAAGAGCCAGAAAAAGAGAAAGATGAGAAATCTGAGAACAAAATATATGTGACGTGGTATGATAGAATCAAGGATGATTTGCAAGGTAAGCAAGATATGGTGAGAAGTATTCGTGTAAACTATATAGAGTTGTTTATTTTTACCTCAAGCATTATTTATTATTGCTTACTTTTCTATGCTTACGCTGAAACAGAATAGCGCATGGGAAACATATTCATTTTCCCAAGTAGCAATAGCACTTAGACTTATATACTGCTTCATAGTGCTCTACAGCCTTACTAAGTGGTTTACAGAGTCAGCATATTGCCCCCAACAATCTGGGTTACCAACCTCGGAAGGATGGAAGGCTGAGTCAACCTTCAGCCAGTGAGAAACTGTTGAACTTCTGGCAGCTGGCAGTCAGCAGAATTAGCTCTCAGTACTGCCTTCCCACCACTGCATCACTACAGCTCGTGTGATATGATATAATGATAACCTGTTGCAAGAGAACAGCATTTTATCTTGCATTTTCTATGTCATTTCAATGCAACTTTTCTGGTAGTGAAACCAACTGAATTCATACATGCTTTAGTCTCCCAATCTTTTCTAATACAGGCAAGGTGTTGAAATGCAATCTGGGCCCTGAATCAACATATGCAGCAAATGATATTCTGGTCATCTCCTGATACAACAAAAGCCACTGGCGGAACAGACCTTCAGTTTCCATGTACCTTAGAAACTACTCTGATCTCCCATTAAGAATCTGTCAAATGAGCACTCAGAATATTATCTTTATATAAAAAATGAAAATTATATGACCGTGAAATGTCTGCTTGAAAAGTAAGAAAATAGAATCAAAATATTTCTTTCTTGAAATATGTCAAATAGACCTTTGGCCTTTAAAAAAAAAAGAAATTGGTAAGTGCTTACTTAAACAGTTTTAAAGTATATGTTTTTTGCTAAAATTGTTTCAAAGATATACGCCTTTTGTTACAAGCGCAGCTTCTCTTCTGATGCATCTGCTTTTCTTGGGAATCCAAGATCACACACACACACACACACCTCCTAATGCTAATCTACTTCCCCTGAAAATATAGCATTTGGAAGGCAAGCCATAGGTTTCCCATCAATTTGTATGCCACACTTAAGCCATTTCACAACCGTTACAAACTTGGTTATAATGTTTAACTGTTTAGTTGGATTGCTTGATTTACAGTGATGCTTGGGTTTGTGCACTGTCTGAATTTTCAATATTTCTGTCCAGATACCATAAACACAATATGAAGCAAGGCCTTCATTAATCAGCCAACAGCTGTTGTTTTTTTAAATGTTCACATCTGACAATTTTCCTGAAAGATTTTCCTACTTTTGCTATATTAAATGTTGCTTTTAAAAATTAAAGCCTATCATAATCACCTCAGGAGGTGGCTCTTTCCTATAGGTTCCAACCCAACCAAACTGTGGGCATTGCCCTGTTTCCCCAAAAATAAGACCTCCCCAGATAATGAGCCCTCCCTGAAAATCTTGCAACACAGCAGCAGCCATGAGGTGACCATGCTCGCCGCCTCCTGCACTTCAAAAATAATAAGACCTCCCTGAAAATAAGGCCAAGTGCTTATATTGGGGGTCAAAAGAAAATAAGACCCTGTCTTATTTTTGGGGAAATGCGGTACTAAGCATAGCTTTTGATTCATATGGGAAGTATCTGAATCCCCCATTGAGTAGTTTGTGATGTTTTTAAGGACATTTTCCATAGTGCCAATAGCCAGTTCCCTCTTGCCATAATAGCTAGTGTTTGTGCCTGATAGCAGGAAGACATGGGGACACAGAGGGATGGAAATGTCCTGAACAATATTATGTCAACAGCTGATTGGGGGAGCCAATTCGTTTAGTGAGCCACATCATTATCATCATCCTTGTTCAATTCTTGATGTTTTTATTAAAGAAGCTCACTTTATTGTTAAGCTTCTTTTCTTCTTATTCATGCATCCAAGAAACTCAAATGTATTTTCTGAGCCTTGGATCTCACTGCTGACTCCAGTCCAGTCTCTATCTCTTCACATTATCACTGATGTCTGGTAGGTTTAAAATAAAGGTGTACCCTCATGCGTGAGCATTAAGATTATTGCATCATCATCATCTTCACCATCATCATATGTTCAGTTTTCATGCTACGCTTATTTTGAGTTCTGAATAACTCATTTTACTAGCTTCATACATTGAACTAAATGATCTGGATAATACTGCATACTAAACTGAGAACAGATCAAGTTATGCAAATGTAGGGCTAGTTTTTAACAGATCTAGTTAAGAATGCATTGTGAATGCAACCATTATCACCTCCCTCTTCCTAAAAACCAGCAAGAGTTTCCAAGGCAAGTATGTGCATTTTCTGTTAATAGTGTCCCCTGTCTCTTTGTCAATATAATTTTAACAGGTTTGCTGTTAAAGGCACATAATTATGTCGAACCACTATATTGTGCAGAATTTAGTTCCTAGGACAAGCTAGCTCTCTCCAGGTATACTGGAATAAAATTTTCTCAAACTGTCAACCAGCATTAGAAGGTTGTGGGTTGTAGTCCCAACACCTTTGGAGAACACCATAATGGGAGATAGCCATAATGCCTATATCTAGGATTGTAGAGTTACAGTGTAAACCTTGCCAGAAATAAGTCTCAATATATTCTATGGAATCTCATGGGTAGGATTAGGCAGCAGTTCAGGGTTAAAATAAATTTGAACCTCAGAGATGGCAGATATCTATGCACAAAACTGCCCATAGTTTCCAAATTAAATCAAAATTAGCATTTTAGATATAAATTTGTTTTGACAAAAATTCTTTAGCATTTACATTCCAATGCAAACTGTACATACATTCTGTAATATAATGTTGAACTGGTAATGCTGTAATCTCACTGCAAAAGATCAGAAAGAAGCCTCACCCTTAGTTACTACAACCAAGCTATAAGCTTCAAATATTCTTATGAATGAACCCAAATTTCTTCAAGTACAGCATCAAGGCATCAACCACAGATACAGTAACACCAAAATGATGATACTCCACAGCATTCTAACTTTATAACAAAATTCAGCAGTAACCCAATAGCTACTTCATATTTGCTATTCACTGTAAAGGAAGAAGAAATGTGATAATCAGAAGGAATAAAAGCCACACACAAAAGATACATATTTTTTTCACTATGATGCAATTAGCAATTTTTCAGTCACTAATTTCACACAGCCAAAAGAAAGCTTGGTTGTATTATTCACATTGGTAACCTGCTTTCAGAATGGGACAACTCACCATAGCCAATTTGCCGTGGGACAACTCGTTGCAGGACAATTCAATACTTCAATAATTTAAAATAATTTTTAAAATATTTTAATTTTTGTCATTCACATTTCACTTTGTCCTTTCTTTAACGATTCTATTTCACCATTTCTTCAATATGAAAGTTACTCTTGCTCTTGTACTTGTGAGTTGGCTGTGGCAAGTTGTCCTAAACCTGTTCTTCTGTTCTCAAACTCTTGGGGTCTAACTCATTGGTTGGAATGGAAAAAGACATTTTGCTTCCTGCAGAGTTCTAAAAGTTGATTGCAAAAACGGTGCCAGAATACACACAAAGTTCGGTATTAGTAAACTGCTTCTCATATTTCAGAAATGAAAATGGTGCCCATGTTTTTTAAAAAAATAAAGAGCAATGGCATAACAATATTGCCTAAGGATGTTAGATTATATGTTAGTAAGGTAAGTGATTTTAGAGTATTCTTTCTTCCCCCCACCAAGTGTATATAGGAGCAGGAGACCTTTTTGCTCAGATGTAAAGCCAACAGATGATGTCATCTTCAGCATTTTAAAAGGTGACCTTGCATATGTTATTTCTATTTCCTTAAGGTGCTATTTGATACACAAAAGAATAACTTTGAAAAGGATTTTTTTCTCTTCTTCAAACGAGTAGATCAGTTTCACAGATGCATAAATCTAATTACAATTCAAAATATAGAAGGTGTCCCCCCTCCCCTTTCTTTTTCTCTGTGTTGGTGTATTTTTGTATGTGGATGGTTTGTCTCTCAAGATTTATGAGTTTTATGTGTTTTCTTATCTATGTGAAAAGTGTTTCTAATGGAAGACCATGGGTGAAGTGGCTCTGTAACATAGTTGTTTTCTACCTATTCTTATTTTTATTTTATTTTATTTTATTAAATTTATACCCCGCCCTTCTCCTTGTAAGGACCCAGGCGGTGCACAGGCAATATAAAACCACACAAAATACAAAATACATTTTTAAAAAACGATTAAATTAAATCCCGTGCTAAAAACCCTTTAAAACCATGAGAATTAAAATTTGTTCAGATAAAAGTCAGAAACGGGGGGTTATGCTAGGCCGGCTTGTTGGAATAAATACGTCTTGAGACACTGGCGGAAGAGGCGGAGGTCCGAGGTGGTGCGTAGGTCGGGGGGTAGGTTGTTCCAGAGGGCTGGGCCCGCCACAGAGAAGGCCCTTCCCCTGGGTGTCGCCAACTGGCATTGCCCGGCCGACGGTACCCGGAGAAGACCCTCTCTGTGGGAGCGGATTGGACGAAGGGATGTATGGGGCAGGAGGCGGTCTCGTATATAGCTAGGCCCCGTCACTACTTATTCCCACCTTAACGTAATGAATAATGCACAACATAATTTGCATCCTGCAATTATTAGGCAAATCTCTCTCCTCGGATTTTTGCAGCAAAATAGTACATTTTGAATAGTAGGATACCCAGGTACTACAAGTAACACATTTTAAGCACACAACCAAATTAGACAATATGCACTTTTCTTCCTGTAACTGGAAACTAATTAATATATTGCCATAAACACTGAATTATAGGCACATCTGGTATTTTCTCACAACTGGTGAGAAAGAAAGAAAGAAAGAAAGAAAGAAAGAAAGAAAGAAAGAAAGAAAGAAAGAAAGAAAGAAAGAAAGAAAGAAAGAAAGGAAGGAAGGAAGGAAGGAAGGAAGGAAGGTGCTGTTTTTTCATTAACTCAGCATCAAGTTCAGAAATATCTAAAATGATCATAATTATACTTATACTTCTTATACTTCTTCAAACATTGTTTCTCAATCTTACCAATTTCCAGGTGTGAACTTCAATTCCAAGTATGTGAAATGTACTAGCAAATTCCATGCTGGCTGAGGAATTCTGGGAATTGTAGATCACACCTCACAATGGTGCCCAGAATAAAAAACACTGCCTTAATACCCCTTCCCAAAAGGCTGATTTCCCCCCCCCAACCCCCAAAAAAACTTTTCGAGCATTTACACAGATATCTGCAGAGGTTTAGGGTGCTTATTTTGCTCTTACAAATTCCCCAAGGTTTCTGAAATTTTATTACATTTTATTTGTTAGATTTAGAGACTATTCATCTCACTTTCAGAGAGTTTCTGAGATTAACAGAATTACTTTCAACCCTATTGTTCTTCTGTTGAAAAATGTCATATATTTTTCTTTAGCAGTAGAGGGTGCTGTAACCCTAAGAAAGATGTTGTACTGTTCAAAGAAAAGGCCATTTGCAAAGATAATAAAACCAAATAAAAAAAATAAAAACAAAACAGGTCTATCTACATTTGCAGTGTGTTCCTTGGCATCCCACACAAATCCTTGGGATGGTGGAACATACTGTATTCCTGTCTTAGAGTATTTATATAGCACCAAAATTTGGCCAGCATGTGAAGCTTCTTATCCAATATAAATATATTTACTTTATATGCATTGTCTGTGAGGACATCTGCGAGTTCAATTCCCAGTAAAAGCTTTAAACCCAATAGGACTGGCTAGCTATATCTGAGGAGTCAGCCTTAAGAATGTTGAAATTTTTAAGGCAGACAATAATCACTTTAATCGGGGGTGTAAAACTGGCGACTGGCAAGCCGGATGCATCATGTGCAGGCCACGCCCACCCTGGCACCTCAAAGGCAAAAAATATCACAATATGTCACGATACATCATGCGACGCAATTGAGTTTGACATCTGTGCTTTAGATTGTGAATTCCTGTCGAGATATAATACTCCATGGAGGGTTGGCTGAAAACAATGTGCTGCCAGTATATAAAGTAGGAGCTTTCTTCTTTCATGTTATATAAAAAAGCCAACTCCCAAAGGCAGTAGGCTAGTTCAGTGGCCCTAGGAGAGATTACAAGCCATTCAACAATCCCTACCTAACAGTCACTGATTTGCCACTGATAAGGCTAGCCAATGGGGCACAATGGCTCAGAGGTTAAGAAGCCTGAAAGCCAACAGCCTGGGGTTCAAGACCCAAGTACCATTCAATGGGGTGAGCCAACTAGCAGTTTGAAAACATGTAAATGCGAGTAATAAATAGGTATTGCTTTGGTGGGAAGGTTATTGCATTCAGTATTTTCATGCTGGCCACACAATGATGGAAATATCTCTCAGACAATGCAGGTTCCCTTGTTTGAGAATTGGAGATGAACACTGCCCCTTTGTGGCCTGCCGACAGCCTGCAGAGCTGGCAGCAGAGTCGGACAGTGAGAAGGTTGGGGAGGAACAGGGGACAGTCCTGAGGGCTGAGGAAAGCTCAGACGAGGGCTCTGTGTCAGAGGCAGAGAGGGAGCTAGACAGCAGTGAGGCAGAGGAACAGCTGGAGCCTATTCCCAGTGTGTGCATGTGCAGTGCTGCCAGAAGACAAGAACAACTAAGAAAGCAGGGTCGACTCAAGAGTAAAGCCACACCTTAGAGGTGATTGGCCCCTCCTATAGGAAACAAAAGAGGAATGAATGGGGGTGGGCTTTTGCAGGAAACAATTCGTTCATCAGTCTGGAAAGTTTTGTTTGTGAGAAACTCTGTGCCAAGTTTTGCGTTGCTCTGTGTTTGGACACTAGTTATCTGGCAGTGCTGCTAATGAGATAAGGTGTGTGTGGATAAATATTCCTTTGAAAGACTGTTTGATAAGCCTTTCTGACTGTGAATGAAAGGAATTCACAGTCATGTAAATAAAAGAGGTTTTGTTGGGGAAAAGACTTTGCTTTTGCTTTCTAAGGAAGCCTGGGTCAGAACATCCCCCCTTGAGTTTGTCACAACTGGACAGCAGAAACCTTTAAACATTTCTAAGGCTGGCCCTACTTTCCATTTTGGGCCACCAAAAGTCATCTAAAAGGAAGAATAAAGCTAACATGTTTCCAGTTTGCCTGTTGTTTTACTGACACTAATAAAAAGCCACAGCATTTAAGAATCACATCAAAGACTAAGGGACGATTGAAGTATGTGATTAACAGTATATTCTATACTACAACACCCAATTAGTTGCAGATTTGATAAAAAATAATGCATCGGCATCATTTCAAGTCAATTCAAATCAAATCCTTAAAAGATGTTTTGACCAAAGTCTGTGTTTTGATAAGTAGAACCATCGCATCCCAGATATATTCAATATTCTAACTCCATGAATCCTTTTCCGTAAACTAGAATGACTTACACCTTCCTTCCTCCCACCTCATTTGAGCAATGAAGTAAAATACTACTCTTGCTTGCTTGAAGATGTCCCAACCAGTCCCCCTCCATTGTTTCAGCTTGTCTTCACATTTCTTGTTGATGTAGTTATCATTATAATAAATTGGCAATTGCAGTTTATGGTTGGCATTTAGAAAGAGGGTGTGAAGAATTTGAAAGAAATCCAGAACATTGCTTTATTCATCCCCAGGGGAGTATGCAAACGCAGAGGGATTTTTTAATTAATATTTTTGACTGAGCGACACAAGCTATGGAGCATCTTTGGGGAATATTCCGAAAAGATTAAAAAGCTGCATTTATATGAGATAAGGACCTGTTGATTAAGAAAAACAAATTGTATGAGCTTACCAATTCAGAGTTAGTTATGTAACTCTGAATCCTGGCAGAGTGTAGTATAGCAAGCTACATCAACAAATGTCTACTCTACAAAATTAAACATAGTTTAATTATTTTTTTAAAAAAATAAACAGATCAAAATGCTTGAAATTTAATTAAAGCCAATTATTACAAGATTGTCGTGCTCTCACATAGAAGCTAGTAAGATCTCGGGAATACTAAAATCTCACTGAAAACTTCTGTGATTATATTTAAAAACTTCATGCAGCTAAAATTGGATCACAACTGGGAAAGCTCTCCCTCAGCTATGGAAACATCTTGGAGGACTTTGGGCTAGTCAATGTCTTTCAACCAAATCAATTTCACAAGTTTGTAAAAGAAAGGGAGATCCCAAAGCAAATTAAAATATATGTTTGAGTAATATGTGAATGGCATCAACATTATATAAGTTCACAGACTGAAACTTACCACATGAAATTTTAACCCTAACTTGACTACTCAGAGTTTGAAGATGCTGAAACAAAATTTATCATACTTTTCTTCCAACATAAGCAGAAATATTTTCACTTATGATCAAAAGATTCCATGCCATTCATATCTTCCTATATTGCCAGTATCGGTGTAAGAATACCAGTATAATCAGGTATTCTTCTAACAAATTGGTAATTCAGTCAATTATTTCTTCCACACTTCCTAATGCATTGACTATTCTTCACGTGTTTTACCAATTTTATGCCTGTTGTTTTGAGATTTAAAAAAGCTCTTTTAAAACAACAGTAGAAGACAATAGTGCATTGTAACAATTATACAGAATTATCTCTGGAGATGAAAATCAAAATCTTTATCGTGCCTTCTAGGGTGCACTGCTGTATCTTGAAATATGAAGCTTGGCATCTCTTGTTTCTTAATTATAGCACTTCACTTGACATACTTGCCACAAAGGAAGCAAAATTAAAGGCTGAGAATAGATCAGCACCCTCTTAGGAGTAAAAAAATTCAATGCATAGGGCTTGACATCCGCTTCACTTGAGCTAAACTAGTAATTTTAAAAAGCAATTTTTTAAAAAGCTAAATAAGGGAAGCCCATTTTAAACACCTCCCCTTCTGCCGAATTGTCATCTACAGAATAGTTCAGCATGCTCTTTTTTAGCATTTTCTTGAATAACTGTCCCTTCCTTTCAGCCACTAATTACTGCACACCCGGGATGTAATCAAGCAAACAATAGGTAGACCTAAATTCCTTTATATTGTGGAAAGTTATCACCCAGCCCTCTCCCAGAAAAATGAAATATCCTAAGAAATATTGAAAAGGCTGAATATTATATTTCCCTGGATGTGAAAAGGGAGAAACATGTTTTAATTCCTGCCCCCACCCCCTCTGTCAATGAGCCATTAAGGCCTGAGCTAGTCCACTTTACACAATAAAGGCAATATAAGCTTTTCACAGGAACAGAAACTGACCACATGGCATCTGAGAACTCAACCAAACCTGGATTCAAAACAGCCTAGAGAGTTGCCGCTGCATGGCCCCATGGGAGCCTGACAACCAATCAGAATACACTTCTTACACAGGAACAGGAAACAGATAGGTGGGGCCGAAAAGATTATAAAAAGCCCTGCAAGCCCCTTCCTCAGCCCTTCTCTTTTTCTTCCTCAAGATTGAAGCATGTGACAGTTGCAGTTACAGTTTATTGGATTTGTATACCGCTCCTGTCTCCAGATGGACTCAGGGCGGTGCACAGGGAATTAAGAATACCACGATAACAACAATGAATACAATACAATAATAAAATAAGATTAGATTAGAATAACCTGTGCTAAAAATTAAGCTAAAAATATTAAAATCTAACCAATCCACTAAAAATATCCCCAGTTCTAAAATCTAAGCTAAAATATAGACTAAAATCTAACCCTAAGCTAGGCCAGCTAGGTGGAACAAGCGTGTTTTTAATGAGCGGAGAAAAAGGTGAAGGTCCGTGACGGTACGAAGTTCAGGGGGTAGGCCATTCCAGAGGGTTGGACCCGCTACAGAGAAGGCCCTTCCCCTGGGCGCCACCAGCCGGTATTGACCAGCTGACGGCACCCTGAGGAGGCCCTCCCTGTGGGAGCGGACCGGTCGAAGGGAGGTATGTGGTAGGAGACGGTCCTGCAAATAACTAGGCCCTATCCCATGGAGCATTTTAAAGATGGTCACCAACACCTTGAAGCGCACCCGGAAGGCTACCGGCAGCCAGTGCAGCTCGCGCAGGAGAGGAGTTACATGGGAGCACCGTGAGGCTCCCAAAATCCCCTGCGTGGCCGCATTCTGTACCAGCTGGAGCCTCCGGGTGCATCTCAAGGGGACCCCCATGTAGAGAGCCTTACAGTAGTCTAGGCAGGACGTAACGAGTGCTTGAGTGGCTGTGCGGAGTGCGTCCCGGTCAAGGAAAGGGCGCAACTGGTAAAAAGCCCTTTTCTGTTCAGGACTCAGACCATGCAGTCCTGTCTACCATTAAACCATCTTTCCAAGCAGCCTCCATGTCTCCAGTGTCTTTTTCCCCACTTGGAGCTGAACCCAGAAGGGCATTTCTTTCATCAATATTAACTTGTATGCTTAATACTTTACTTCTACCAGCCGCACCACTAAGACTGCATTATATTTTCAACCAGATCAAATGCTTCCTAAATGTGTTAGAAAATTCAAATCTACTTATAGTCCTTTCTCTGTCCCTATTCTTCATCTCTACATTCTTTTGAAACTGGGAAAGGAAGCAAGTTGGGGGCTATGAGGAAGAGGAGAATTCCAAATTCCAACAATGTGACTGTAACCCAATTTAGATGCAAAAACGTAATAGAGACGTTGACTGTACTAAAACTGGCTTAACTGGGTAGCACACTTAATATTTCAACAAAGTCAACTTTGATTCACTACTGATAAGCATTCCAAAGTTTTTGGTCATATATTTGGGGGGAAAACCTGTAGAAGGGTTTCAGAAAGTTAACATACATTTCCAGGGTGCCTGGATTCAGTCCTCTCTGTATATGTAAATATTGGTGTGGGCATTGTAAAAGAGAAACAGAAAAATTGCAGGATTTTTTTTTTAAACCCTACAAATCTGCTGCTTGATAAGTATATATTGAATTGCCTTTAGAAGTATAAAGCAAACATTAAGAACTGCATTCCTGTAAAATGTCTACCATACAGAACCTATATTTCATTCCAATGGCAAATTGAGGTGACATGTTCTAACAGAAACAGTCAAAATGTGTACATGCATGGTGTTTACATACAGAGACATGCAGACACCCACAGACACACCCACACTCACCAAGCAATTCATCATGCTCAGATTACAAATATTATGTGGTTGTTGAATACAAAAAATGGAGGACTGGATATGGTGACAGTCAAATGAAATGCCCTAATTAAGGCTCCCACTCTGTATTTGCCTGCAATCCAGACCTTTCCATATGCAAAGAGCTTGAGTAATTTTACAGCCATCTAGCTCCCATATTCTCCCACTGAAGTCATCAGAGCAAGACGGAATATTTTTAAGGACCATATAATTCACTCTGTGCTCCCAAATGTTCCTCATTTTCGGTCAACCATTAACTGCTGGATGTTCACTAAAATGTAATGAAAGTAGGAGAAAATATTCCTTTTCCAGAGTAAATATTGAGGCACAGAAACTAAATTAAAATATTTCCACACATTGTCATTGCTGTGAAAGTGTCAATTGAACATTAAATGAAAATCATTGCAAACACGGAAGCAGATTTAACTTTACACCTGCCTTCTATCACATTGAGTCTGCATTCGGCTGATCCCCTGGTATCCCAACCAACCATATTTATTATGCTTGCTATAATAGCTGAAGTATTAAAGTGACTTAAACTGACTGCAAGCATTTTCTCCCATTTCCTAGGTATGTACACAGCATCCAAACGTAATATAAAAAGAGAAACTCAGCAATAAACAAAAAATAAACCCTGACAGTAATAGTGGATAAAATACGATTAATAATTAAATAATAAGATCAAATCTAGCAACCCACTTTTCAGTCCCAATTTGTCAACTGTTGTTCATAAGTGAGGTAATTACAATGCCAATGTTTCTTCTGTGAAGAGTGCTGTATTCATATCTCACATCTGTTCTCACATATGCTTATTAGATTGCCTGAACACATTGTGCAATCTCCAGCTTTTCCAGTGACTCACGTTTTGTTTTACTTGAGAGTAAGACAGCCATTCCCAATTTAAAAGAAGCATGTTGCATTACAGAAAAAACAGAGCCAAGGAAATATGACATAATACCGAGTGCTTCAGTATAGAGGTCTCATTTTCATTAGACAAAACACAGCTTCACGAGTTTTCATCATTTATTTATTTATTTATTTATTTGATTTGTAAACCGCACCAATCTCCGTCGAGACAGACTCTGGGCGGTGCACAGGACATTAAAAACTACAATAATAAATAACAAAAATACAGAAGTTAATTTAGCTGAGGCTCTATCATTCCTAAATTTAAATTCTATGCCAGTCCAGCTTGCTGAAAAAGATTTATCCTTAACCACATTAGAGTATGCAGCGACGTAGTTCAAATTGATGGATTATTTATAAAATAATCTCCACACTCCCCAAACTATAGCATAAATTATTATACGCCTTTACAACCCAGATCTAGACATCATTCAATTATTTATTAAATTTCTACACTGTTCACCTCACTTCAGTGACTCTGGGATTATAGTCACTGAAGGCTCTATAATTCTAGATTTTCCTCATGCCAATTGAAAGATATGTGGTGCCAAATGATATATAAATCCTTTTGTTCAGCTGCTAAATGTGAGTTTTTATCTTCAGGTGATATCAAATTGGAGAGCGCAAGAAACCATAGGTATAATTTTTAGTGCTCAAGAACAAAAACTAAAGAGAAACAAACTTCTCAGAAAACAGGGCCAGATTTTTAAAATATGGTGAAGTTTACCTCTGAAAATTTTATTTTTATTTATTCTATTTATTCAATTTGAATAACCACCCATGTCAAACCAGCAACTCAAGCATAAAAACAAAACCCAACACAGAAAAGAAATTGAAGTGCAGGTGTTCTGCGTTGTATCAAACATTTGCTTACTGTCCTGTTTCCAACTGGAAGACAGATTGCAATATTTCCCATGAGCTCCACTTAAGAGGCTTTATCATACACAGTGTGGTTTTAAATATATTTCACTAATTTGAAATGTTATGTTCTTAAGTTCATCCATGGTATCCGAACACAAGAGTGCTTAGCAAGCCATGATGATGTCAGCCTATTACTTGCAACATAATCTTACTGCAAAAACAGCCCAATGAGATATTTGCATAATGATGTCTGATGCAAGTATGTAAGTTGCTTCACGACATCAGTAAATGTATGTTGTCAGTTGCCCAACTCTTGCTGTTCTTGTGGACATCCATGATCCTAAGCTTGCCCATTAATATTTGAACAAACTTGAAAGGAAAGCCCTACAATATGATATAATCTGTTTTTGTCATATGCAAATGCTAGCATATAATATTGCATGATTCTTCAACCATATTCCCATTCAAACGTAATCATGCGAGAATCCTATTTCGGCAAGCACACTATGGACTTAGCCAAGATTATTTTTACCATGCTGTCTTGTCTTTGTCTGGTACAGGTAGTCCACAACTTACAACAGTTCACTTAATGATGGTTTGAAGTTACAATGGCACTGAAAAAAAGTGACTTACGACCATTTTTCACACTTATAACCATTGCAGCCTCCTTGGGGTCATGTGTTTTGCATTCGGATGCTGGACAACCTGACTCCAATTTGCAGTGTCCCGGGGTCATGTGACCCCCCCTTCCACAACCTTATGACAAGATGTGTCAATAGGGAAGCCAGATTTACTTAATTCATTTGTTGCTCAACGAATGTGGCAAGAAAAGTCGTAAAATGGGGCAAAATTCACTTAACATCAGAGGTGGTAGCGGCAGCAGCAGGCGGTTCCACCTTCACCCCCAGACATCATCACGGACGCTCTGCGCATGCACAGAAGGTTCTGCGCGCACACACACACTCCTGATTCCGAACCAGTAGCAAAGGTAAGAGTATTTCATTCCTGCTTAACACGTTTCTCATTTAGCAACATAAATGTTGGGCTCAATTGTGGTCATAAGTTGAGGACTACCAGTATTTAAGGTACAGTTCTTCTGTTACATTAAGGATGTATCTGTATCTCAGCCTTCCCTATAGTGTTAGTCCACTCTAAACAAAGCTGAGAATAATAGAAGCTGGGAACTTAAGCAACAAAGTAGCTGTTTTCCAGCAATTTTTATCCCTTTTCACATGACTTCAACTCTCCTTAACCTATACCGTAACGTGGAAGACAAGATTTGATGGCTACAATACAGAGTGGCAAATACTCTGCTTCATCCTGCTTGCCATGAATGACAGATCTTCCCCCTCATAACCTCTGCACCCTTTCCAAACATAAGACTAGTGAAGAACAATCAACATTCATTAAATTAGAAGAATCATCTTGCCTGTGATGGCCAGATCTTTACTTCATTCATGGAACTCACCTCTTAAAAACTGCAGTTATTTTACAGCATTTACTACAACATCTCCCATGTGGAAAAACAAATACCGTATTTAAATGAAAGTACAATCAGTTTGGAAATCTGCACTAAGGCTCCTCACCAATGTCTCAATAGACAAGTTTTCAAAGCTTTAGTAATTCTTTCCATTCATATTGTATTACTCTGAAGAATGTTGTACATGATACCAGTGAGGTTCCCTGGTAAGGTATGCCTGAACAAACATAAAAATTGCAGACCTCTGCTGGAAAAATAAATGATTCTGGCAAGTCATTAACCAGTCTTGAATTAATTCATGCTCTTTTAAAAAGACAATTAATTTCAAAAGGAACATTTACTAATGTATCATACCCTTCCGATGAATCTGTTAAATAAAACAGCAAAGATCATTCATTTATTATTTGCCAAGCCAATGTAATTTTTTTTTTCTTGATTGAGCAAAAGAGACCTTGTTCCTAAATTCTAATCAAAAAGCTTGTAGTTTACATCTCTGGTTGTTGAATCAATTCGTCGTCATCCCCCAAAGTGTCATTTAGTATTGTTTCTTTGATCAACTAACCTATTTTTCTCTCAAGTCAGTTGAATTTGATGACTCTCAAAGGTCAAGGGGAAAATAGTACAAAGACACAGAATCAAAATTCATGTTAAACTACTTCCATCTTTGGAAACAGATTGATGCTAAAGGCTAAATAAACTGCTTAATTGATTCTGTCAGCACTTACAATATTACAGCAACAACAATAGAGGGCACGAGAAATTACACAGGGGAAAAACAGTTCTGTGGTGGGGTGGTTGTTTTTTTTTTGTCTTCTCTTCTAAGACAACTGACAAAAATTGATTTCTTTTTGCCTGCTCATTTAAATATATGCAGATAGGAGAGTAGCAGTAATAATATGCAATAGCAAAAAATGTCCTACAAGGTTGAAGAGCCCTTGGGAGATTAATTTTTATAGCCCCAGGATTAACTTTTACCTGAAGTGAAGATCAAGGTAGTTTCTCCTCTTGACTAGAGTATAAAAAATGAATGTACTAGTGACTGGACTTTACTTCAGTGCTGGGAGTAAAATTGTAAGGGCTACTGCCCTTGAGACAAAACTGGGCATAAGGCACTTCAGGAGAACTCATGGCACCTGTATAGTTTGAACATGGACTAACATGCAACAGGGAAATGTTCAGTTCTAGATTCAATCTGTAGAAAGGCTTGAAAAATGTAAGACTTGAAAGCAATTGGATGGCCTTCGCCCACAACATCTTTAATTGGGATGATCACTAACCTGGTCAAATCCTTTCTTGATGCATCTAGCAGCATGTAGTTATACTAACTGATGTTTTTTGGCTCACACTCATACAGAGAGAGAGAGAGGGAATTATGGGAACACAAGTAGCTCTTGACTTCCACCATTCATTCATCAATTATTTGAAATTACAGTGGTGCTGAACAAAGGAACTTCTGACCTCTGCTCAGAGTTAAGGCTGTTGCACCCCTGTGGTCACATGATAAACATTTGGGGACTTGTCAACTATCTGCATCACAGGGCTGCTGCAACCTCCTCCCCCATCTGCTTATCTTCCCATACAACCTCAGTCTCTCACATGGCCCACCAGGGCAAGCGAAGCTGTCATGCCCTGGATGACTCACCACCACCCCAGCCCACCAGTCCCACAAAACTCCCCACTGACCTTGGTCATTTTTCTCCAGCTACTGACAACCATGCCGATATGAGACATGGATTTCTTACAAAGTCTGCCTTGTGCCATTCTCCAAGTGGGCTCCATTCTCATAGAGCTTTGGAAGCCGCCTTCTCCAAATCACAATTTGGTGAGCAAAATAGGACATCTCAGTTAGCAACCAACTACTGACATTCTGGTCCCAATTGTGATTGTGAGTTGAGGACTATCTGTATAGCATGTCTACTCATTTTCGCTAGGCAGTAGCTAGATTCCCTTAAGCAAGGCTCCATAGCATCATGCTTTAGTACATTTCCTGTTAGATGGGCAGGCAGCAATACTGTAGGTAAGACTGAGCTACTGCCACCATTTGGGAGCCAGGCTCTGCCTGCTGAACTTGATAATAAGTTCTGAAATAAAAATGTTTGCTTTCTCGGCCATTCTTTCTTTCCAGCTCTTCTTCTTGCAGGGTTAGGTTCTGTATCTCGGATGGGTCAAATGAACAGCAGTTAGATGTTACCAAACACAACTTGGTGGGTGGACTTAGTTTAAAGCTATGCCTGATTAGTTTTCATTGGCTTAAATTAAAGTGTGTGGATCAACTGACCCTTTGTTGTGTGTGTTTCCACACAAGCACACACACAAACACCCTCATTGACCCAAGATTTTGATTAATAGTTGAGCCAGTTCAACTCATTATTGTAGAAGTCAAAGACACAAAAATACAGATAGAATTTTAAAGAGCATATGCTGAATTTTCCACTAAACTACATATTATTGCAAATATATCTGGGTTATGCACCGTTATTGCAAACACAGTTACTGCCAAATGGCCAATCATGGGCATCAATGCATTATGTATCTTTTTTTCTCAAGGAAAATTAGTTCTGGGTATCCAGCAGCCCTTGATGCTGTCCAAAGTAATGAAATTGCAAGGTAGAAAATTTGAGGAGGAAGAGTTCCAACATACCTGGAGTGGATGAGGTTAGGGCAGTGATGGCTAACCCTTTTGTCCTTGTGTGCCGAAATCAGGCGCATGACAGCACCCATGCATGTGCCCATACCCAAAATGGAATGCCCCCTGCCCCCGTGAGACCCTCACCCCTGTGCGGCCCCCTCATGCAACATGTTTTGGTCCAAGCAGGCCTCCCTGAATCCTCCTGTGACCAAAAATGGGCCGCAGGGGGGATACACCACAACCCTTCTGCTCCCCCTGCCCCTATGCATGTGCATGCATCTGCATGGCAGACTTGAAAATCAGCTGGCTGTTGGGACGGGCACGCACATGCATGGTGGAGCTGAGCTGAGCTTTAATAACAAGTTGTGCACAATCTTTACTTGCACAACCTCTAGAAGAAGTCTTTGCATATCCAATATTAAGACATATTCTACAGCCATTTCCTCTAACCCCGTGATAGTGAACCTATGGCTCTATGTGCCACCTATGGCATGCGTGCCATAGGTTCGCTATCACGGGATTAGGGGAAAATGGCTGTAGAATACGTCTTAATATTGGATATGCAGACTTCTTCTAGAGGTTGTGCAAGTAGAGATTGTGCACAACTTGTTATTAAAGCTACCATGATACCAATACATCATACCCCTCAAATGAATCTATTAAACAAAATACTAGAGACCATTCATTTATTATTTGCCAAGTCAATGTAAAATATTTCAACAGATAAGTGCAACTTGCCTAATTGTGGTAAAGAATGACTAATGCGGTATTAATTTTTGTTGTTAAACAAACAATGGCTTGAAATTATCACTGTGGTGGCAATAAGCGGTTACTGATGAAGTAATCTAAAAGACAATGTTCAAGGCTGGAGAATAATTGCCACATGAACACAAGAAAGTGAATTTTTTCTTGCAGTAGAAAAAGGCAGTCTCAGCTAGCGGCAAACAAACACATCATATTAAATGTGAGGGTCGAGCTGTGAATGCACCTTCCCTGCCATGAAAACCAATGGTTTGCAATACATGAATGAGCGTTCAAACTGTTCTCTTCCCATCATGTTTGATTTCTCTTTAAGTTGTATTCTGGCGGCACCGATTTTGAAAGACTACATCAAACAAAATGATGATTTTCTGTGTATGGAACTGCTCATTTCACTCACAAGGGTAACACTATTCAAGGGATCTCAAGTGTAATAAAGTGATACTGAAGCTTAAGAAAGCTTTCTTACATTTTTCATTAGAGGAGCCTCTAGAGGCAAGGTGATCATCTTGAGAACAGGTGGGTCTGCAGTGAAGCAGGAAAGAAAATGTACATTCTGACACTTTGGGAAATGGTTGGTATTTACCTGCCAGATCCCATCTGGCATAAACTCAGTAAGAACACATGAATTTAGCTACCTCCTCCTACTCCTCTTGCAAACATGATCCATTCTCATTTATTTAATGATGCTGTGAGGTAATAACAAAGCTTATCCTGAAAAGTCTTGCAGATAGAGAGGTAAAGGTTGTTAGTCAGGCAGTTAAACCAAATTTTCCAAACCTGTTAAATTCCAAAATTCCCAGCCAATAGCACCACTGACCATTTTGGTTGGGTATCTTGACAGTCTCAATTCTTTCTCTCAAATACCAGGATGCAGAAGGTTTAAATTGCAGCAAAACTCAAGCCTCTATTTCAGCTCTCATGAAAAGATCCTGAAGAGAAGTAGGGAAACCTTCACACTTAACTGCAGCTTGTCATTCTTCTAAACTGCGGCCAATATTTAATATGGTTTCTTTGAAAAAAATCGAACCTATTATTACAATATAGTTATGGGTTGTAGGAAATACTAGAATCAAGCAGAAATAGAAACCAAAGCTGCCATTCCCTTCCTTAAGAAAAAAAAATGGTGGGCGGGAAAAATGGAATCTGGGTTTTCTGAAACTTAACAATAAATGGGATGTTCAAACTAGGATTCAAAGACCCAAAATTAAAAACAGGGAACAGCAACATTATTCCCCTAGTCCTGTGATGGTGAACCTATGGCACGCATGCCACAGGTGACACGTGGAGCCATTTGTTAGGGCATTCAAGGCATTGCCCTGTCAACTCCAGCGTTTGCCAGTTGACTTTGGCTTTCCTTTGAGGACACTTTTCGCCCTCCGGAAGCTTCCTTGAAACCTCCAGAGTGCAAAAAAAACGGCCCTATGTGCAAACCAGAAGTTTGGGAATGGACTTTCTGTTTGCTCATAGGGCCGTTTTTCGCCCTCTGGAGCCTTCAGGGGGCTTCCCTGAAGGCTCCGGATGGTAAAAAAAACCGCTCTACAAGCAAACTGGAAGTGACTTCCAGTTTGTCCCTAGAGCTATTTTTTGCCCTATGGAGCCTTCAGGAGGCTTCCCTGAAGGCTCCAAAGGGCAAAAAGCAGCCCTACGAGCAAACCAGAAGTGACTTCTGGTTTGTCCAAAGGACCGTTTTTCACCCTTCACGAACCGGAACTTTTGGTTTGCCCATAGGGCTGTTTTTTCGCACTCCGAGGCTTCATGGAAGTTCCTGAAGCCTCCAGAGGGCCTCCTGGGGGCAGGGGAGGCTGTTTTTGCCCTCCCCAGGCTCCTAGAAAGCCTCTGGAGCCTGGGGAGGGTGAAAAAAGCACACCAAAAGCGCGTGTGTGTGTGTGTTCATGCTGGTCACATGCACATGCACGCTGGGGTCGCAAACATAGCATTATGGGTGTGGCGTGCCCACACAAGACCCCCTGCGCTCCTCCCACTTTTGGCATGCAAGCCAAAAAAGGTTAGCCATCACTGCCCTAGTCCCACATGGAAGGAATAGAAATAAATTCATAAATAGAAATAGAATATAAGAAATATCAGCTTTCTTGAACAGGTTAAGCATTCTTTTTTGAGAGCTAGAGCAGAGTCTATGTAGAGATAGAATGGGAGGGTAAGAATACCCAAACAAAAGGACCTAAAAAAAAAACCAGTGTCTCCAAAGGATAGAATTAACAAAAGGAATGGGAGTCTTTTTGCTTTACAGAAGGAAAATTGATAGCACAGCATTACTTAACAAAACAGAGCATTTTGGTTGGTTAAAATTGGTTTTGAACAGCACCCCAACCCAACCCCCATCACCCTCTGGTGATGTCTACTAGAGTGTCTCTCTGTCTGTGTATTTGTGTGAGTAAACATTTTGGAAGATTTTTACCTAAAGGAGCAGTCTTCACATATTATAAACTATTATAACTATTAACACTTCAGTAAAAAAAATCTGTATAAAATAACTTCAATAGACATTGCATAGTCATGAGCAGTCTAGTCTATCCAACCTATAGTATTTACATCTCCACAGAGAACATAGCAAATTCAAATTGGTTTTCTGATGAAACCGAATATCTCTTTTTATCTCTTTGACAAGAATTCACATGCTATCTTCTGTTACATTCTGAAAGCACAATTTTAGCCAGCTCAATATTTCAGCAAATTGCTTTTCATTCATCCCAAAATAATGGGCTTAGATTGTAATTATAACTCAATTAAAGCAAGAAAATGGTACAAAACATACAAAAACAGCAAAATAAAGTTTAGTTATAACTTGTAAGCTAGGGACCAATTTATTCTAGTTTTCAACTTCTGGCATTTTGAAACGTTGCACATTTTAATGCAAAAGCTAGGAAAAGTTCATGGATGATGGTTTGGGGTAGCAATAAGACTGCTAAATATGGCAAAATGTGCCATCTTGATTAACCTACTGTTAGATAGACACCAAGATAGCTGAACAGCCATGTCAATGAATATATATCAGTGTATTCTCCATACCAAGTTGGAGAGAAGTATCAATGCCCCTTTCCAAGTTCTGATCAACGTGTTTATAAATGATAAATATGGAGTGATAAAGAAAGAAGAGAAGAGATATGGAAAGAAAAAAATGAAGAGTATGTTCAGTCTGAAGAAGAGAAAACTGTGGAGGAGATAGCAGCTATCATCTGTTTGGGCTGTTGTGTAGACAAAACAGAACTGTTCAGGGTTGTTCCATAAGTTAAGACAACAAACACTGGTTAAATTACAAGGAAACAATTTTCAGTTGGAAACTCGGAAACAATTCCTAACAATAAGAGCTGTTGAATATTTGTCGATTCCTGCGAAGCAGTGGTTTGGAGTAGATGATTTCCAAGTTATCCTATCATTCTTACATTCTGTGATTCTATGGGGTGTGGTTTGATATATGGACTAGCAGAATATGGACTACATTTAATTAAGTGCAAAACTCACTAGATGACTTCAGACCAGTTACTTGCATTTTAAAGTTAAACTGTCTTCCAGGTTTGTTGGTCTAGGGCAGGGGTCTGCAAAGTCGGCTCTTTTAAGACTGGTGGACTTCAACTCCCAGAATTCCCCAGCCAGCTATGCTCAACTCTGGGAGTTGAAGTCCACCAGTCTTAAAAGAGCCGACTTTGCAGACCCCTGGTCTAGGGGAAAATCAGAGGAGGAGTGCAATACATAAATAGCTCCTGGAAGAAGCGGAGGATGTAAAGATAAATAAATTGACTACCAATTACTTTGGCTTACAAGATCACTTTGGCTTTACTTTTACACTCCACAAAGGTATTTGATCCAGAAATTAGTTTTCAGACTCCCTCTTCCTCCCTTCCTCTCTCTTTCTGTTTTTTCCATCCACCCATTTTCCGATCCCATCCTAATTATAATTGTGATGATTGCATAGAAATGCTCAGTATTGTCCAGAAATCAAACCACGGTTCATCAGCACTCTGGATAGCTCAACATACTCCTAACATCTCTCCCATCCCCAATAAAGAAATCAGAAATATTTTTATGAATTAGTATTTTTATTGAGACCAATTTTGAAAATTTCTGTAGATACTAGAAAAGCTCTGTTGTATTGTCAGATAGGAAATGTTAAACATTTATTTATTACAAATATAACATGACTACCATTAAAGGAGAATATTTGTAGCTCAGGGTTGAAATGAGGGGTCCTTGGTGCTCTCTGAGCTTATATGATTATTTTTTTCCAGGTGTTTCAATACCTAAACTAGGTAACATTATCAGTGCTAATAAGGATGGGGTTTGCTCTGTTTATATTCTAGTATGGTGATGATGAACCTATGGCACATTTGCCAGAGGTGGCATGCAGAGCCCTCTCTGCTGGCACGTGCACCATTGTGCCAGGTGAGATCTCCATGGCGTTTCTTTCATGAGCTTCTGTTTCCCTGCAAACGACAAAACAGAAGCTCCCAAAAGGTTCGCCATTACTGTTCTAGTGGCTTGCCCTGCAGGGTTGATGGGGTTGATCTTAGAGAGTCTTTGGTTGGGCCGTTGGAGCATAGGTTATCTCCAAGAGTAACACCAGACCAACAATCAAGTAAACAATCAATCAAGGAACTTTCAAACAAGCCAACAGTCAACAGCCCAACTAAAGAACCTGTAAGACAACCAACACTGAAGGGACAAGCCACTGGAACAGGGGTGAGCAACCCATGGCTCTGCAGCTGCATGTGGCTCTTTCATCCCTCTGCTCCTGCTCCCTGTTGCTGGTCAGCTCCACAATTGATAGGGCTTTTGGTTAGGACAGGTAGAGGAAAAAGGATGCCACACTAGGAGGAGACTCTTTGATGGGGGAACCGGACTTCCAGTCAGCAGACTGGAAGGATGTTGCACTAGGAGAAGATTCTATGATGGGGGAACCGGTCTTCTGGTCGGCTCCATAATTGAACCAGGGTCTTCTAGTTAGGACAGGGGTCTGCAAAGTTGGCTCTTTTAAGACTGGTGGACTCCAACTCCCAGAATTCCCCAGCCACCCTGGCTGGCTGGGGAATTCTGGGAGTTGAAGTCCACCAGTCTTAAAAGAGCCAAGGATGTTGCACTAGGAGAAGATTCTATGATGGGGGAACCGGTCTTCTGGTCGGCTCCATAATTGAACCAGGGTCTTCTAGTTAGGACAGGGGTCTGCAAAGTTGGCTCTTTTAAGACTGGTGGACTCCAACTCCCAGAATTCCCCAGCCACCCTGGCTGGCTGGGGAATTCTGGGAGTTGAAGTCCACCAGTCTTAAAAGAGCCAACTTTGCAGACCCCTGGGTTAGGACCTTTGTGGCTCTTTGAGTGTTTAAGGTTGTCGACTCCTGCACTAGAATATAAACTGAGAGCAAGTTTATATTCTTGCACTTTTCAAGGGAACAAAATATTCAAACAGCAAATACAGCAAACACTGAATTATAAAATACTCTTTATGGGTTTTTGTCTGGCATCCTGGAGTCAAACATATAAATAAACAGTAATAATAAATACATGCCTGCCTTTGGCTGCTTGCAATATTTGCATTTATTAAAAAAAATATTTTCATTAGATTTCATATTCCCAATTTAGTGCAGCTGGAAACATGGGAAAAATCCCTGCAGGAAATGTTAACACTGTGTATCTGTATTTATTTAGTATTTCCTTTAAATGTTCCCAAGTGCTTCACCTTTGCATACTTAGTGATCTTTGCAAGCAGCAATATTGTTCCTCTATTAAAGTAGGGAGCTGAGAAAATACGAAACAGAGGCTCCATAAAGCCTGTCTTCTAACTCTTGATGACTGCATAAAATTGGTGAATTTTGTACTGGGTTATGTTTAGTTTCTTCATGCAATCAGAATTGCTTCATAGCAATTGCCACATTGTTAAAGCTAATTTATAGAAGCTTGTTCTAAGACTGATTGCAACTATGAACAATTGATAAACCGCCCCTTAAAATCAAAATCAATTTAAAAATGTGCCAGTTCTAATTTTTCACCTGTCAAGAGAATGAAACATCTCTTTAACAAGCAAGAGGTGGTGGTGGAGATTAGATTAGATTTACTTCTTAGGAAATGTGTAGCCAAAGAGAACGTATAGAACTACAATAACATTCTGGCGGAACAGTTTTCTACTTTAAAGCCTTATGAGAGTTTCTTGAATTCAGGACTAGCCACTATGGAAAAAAACCCCAGTGCTGCTCAAAGACCTATACAAGGAAATCCAGGCCCTTTGCATTTATGGATGCATATTTGTGTTTATATGCCTTCAAGTCAATGCTGACTCCTGGCAACTACCTGGATAAGTCCCTGCAATTTTCTTAGCCCCATTTTTGGAAGTGGTTTGCCATCGCTTGCTTCTAGGACTAAGACAGTGCGGCTGGCCCAAGGTTACTCAACTGGCTTCATACCTAAGCTTGGACTAGAACTCTCAGTCTCTTGGTCTCCAGCCTGGTAGTTTAATAACAGAGCACCACCAAATTGGCTCTCCTCTCTACTACCATGTTTTCCTGAAAATAAGACATATTATTAAATAAGGTCTTATAATATTTTTTTTGCTCCAAAAGATGCATTGGCGCTTATTTTCTGGTTAGTTCTTATTTTGGGGAAAATACAGTACTAATTGAGTCTGTCTGACTGATGATCTTAACTGGGGCTTATTTTGGGGGTAAGGCTTATATTACGAGCATTCTGAAAAATCATGCTAGGGTTTATTTTCTGATGGGGTCTTATTTTCGGGAAAACAGGGTACCTAGAAGCAAAGGACATTCTCCCATCTCTCCTGAAATTGAAAGTGATTTTATTTCAGTGACCTTCATGATATGAACGTATATGTATAAAAATAGCTCTAAATATAGATTAGAGTTCACCCCAATCCTAACGCTGAACAAGGTTTTGGATTGCTAATCTTTCTGGCTGAACTAAGTCCCTTAAAGATACCAGGATTTAATTTTACATCCATCTGTTAAAATAGATTGTTATGGCTTTTTAAAAATAACTTGGGAACAATCCTTAGACACTAAATATAAAACATTAACCCACCTAATTAATCAGAACATTCAAATGTGTAGAACATATGGATTCCCCACCCCCTTTGTTTTCAACAATAGTTAAGCTCACATAAAGAAACCTTAAAAATAAAACTTAAATGAGAAAAAGCTTAATCAAACTGCAAATTTCTGGATCAACAATCAACACCTTGACACCTATTTCAGAAAAGAGCAAGGGTAAATAGGATTGCTTCAAAATGTTACAGAATCTTGCAGGAAGTGGTTTTGCTTTTTCTGTAAGGGAAAACAAGTGTCAGACATAACACATATTGTTTCTCAAAGTCTAAAAACTATTATTAAAAATGATTTTTAAAAAAACAACACATCCAAATTGAGTAATTGATTTCCCTCAAATAATAAGCTGAAGGGTTGCTGGCATGCTTGGGCTATCATAAGCTCCATTCCATTAAACCTAATTGCTATGCAATGGCAATTTTCAGTTGATGTATGTGAAAAAGAAACAATTCTATGTAAATTATACAAGCCTTCAGCCAGCATAGAATAGAAAGCTGATTTCTTTTCATCTCTTTGCTCCTGGGGAGGGCTTTGACCAAGTTCCACATTGTTTGCAAATGCACAGAAATTTAACAGTTGTATTTGAAAAATGATTTCCTTCAGATAAAGGGTTCAAAGGTAAAGGTAAAGGTTCCCCTCGCACATATGTGCTAGTTGCTCCAGACTCTAGGGGGCAGGGCTCATCTCCATGGTCATTCAGCACTGTCTGAAGACATCTCCGTGATCATGTGGCTGACATGGCTAAACACTGATAGCACACGGAACACTGTTACCTTCCCACCAAAGGAGGTTCCTATTTTTCTACTTGCATTTTTACATGCTTTCAAACTGCTAGGTTGGCAGAAGCTGGAACAAGTAACAGGAGCTCTCTCCATTTCGTGGCGCTAGGGATAAAGCGCTTACCCAGCCAATAAATTCCTATGAATGGCTACCCTTTTGGAGCTCTGGCTAGCTTCTTAAGAAGCTCCACAGACAAGGGTAGGTGGAAAGTGACTCCTGAATCCCATCCTCCCTCAGACCATTAAGACCTCCAAAAAGCTCATTCAATCTTGAAAACATTTTTTTCCTGTTTTTAACGCTATCGCTCAGAGTTTTTCAAATATTGTTCTAAGGATTGAAGTTGATGGGGTTCCATGAGATACCAGAGGGCAAAAAAGAAAAAGATGTTCAAACATGATCGCATCTCTACTGCTAGGCTTTGGATCTTCTTTTGAACTAAGAGATTCTGCAGCCTGTTCAAAAATCCTGTCATGGCTCACTCATGATCTATATGGTGTTTGCAGTGGAAAAGGATGCCCAGCGGAGAAGAAACAGGAGTCTTACCTTCAGCAAATTTTCTTCCGCTGAAACTTCTCACAATCCAATTTGTTCCCAAGGTGCTTTTTCAAGAGGCGACTGGACTTTTTGGTTGTTGTTTTTCTTTGAAGATATTTCACTTCTCATTCAATAAGCTTTTTGAGCTCTGGGAAGAGAAGCGAAACGTCTTCAAAGAAAAACTAGAAAGTCCAGATGCCTCTTTTAAAAAAGCATCTTTGGGACAACCATGACCTGGATAACTGAGAATCTTCATAGACCAATCCAAATCTTTATTTATTGAGTTAGGCCAAACTGAGTATAGTGACATGTGTATTATTATTATTATTAACTAGCCGTTCTCAGTATGAACAAATGAAATTAGCTACCTCCTCCTACTCCTCTTGCAAACATGATCCATTCTCATTTATTTAATGACTAGCTGTACCCGGCCACGCGTTGCTGTGGCCCAGTCTGGTTAAATGGCCAACCAATCTGTGTGTAGATCTACACCTGCACACACAAACACGTAAACACAACCACTGTATAACCCCCAACCTACCTACCTACTGTATTTCTCCCTCTCCCTCTCTATCCCTCTCCCTACCTACCTATTGTATTTCTCCCTCTCCCTCTCTATCCCTCTACCTACCTACCTACTGTATGACTCCCTCTCTCTATCCCTCTACCTACCTACCTACCTACCTACCTGCCTGCCTACTGTATTTCTCCCTCAGAGTATTTTATGTCATAAAAGATGACATAATACCTGTGGCGCACGGCTCTCTCTGTATCCATCTACCTACCTTTTTTACAATTTTTTACATTTCCATTGTGTGTTCCTGGCATAGGTGTGACATCTACACAATCTATATATATCATTGGTGCCGTACTTCAAAGGAACATTGCGTGAAAATTTGGAAGCGATCGGTGCAGGACTTTCTGAGATTAACGGTTTTGAACAAACTTGTTACATTTTTATTTATATAGATAATACAGGTAGTCTTATTTAGCAATCAGAAATTGGACCAGCAATTCAGCTGTTAAGTGAAGTAGTTGCTAAGTGAATCCATGATTATGCTTATGATCTGATTTCAGTTTTTCTTTGCACATCTGCAAAGGTCATAATTGCAAGGTTTGTTGGTGGTAGTACCATTCTTACTGCACTGTTTCAAAAGTACATATGCAGAATAATTGTATACTCCGTCTTCCTGAAACACTCATTTTTTTAAAAATATGAAGAAAATATTGCATATGTAGCTATTAGATTGTATGAGATGAAATGAACAAGGATAGACTAGGAGAGGACTCCAATGTGTTTATTTTTATGAACTAAGAAGCACCCAAAGTCTGGAAACTGTTAGACATTATAGCAAAGTCACTATTTAAAAATATGAAATTCCATCAGCATTGAAAGAAGAACTAGTGGATAATGGCTGGAAAAGTAGATGCGGCATGGTTCATTTTTGCAGTGTCATTCTATATTAACAAATTATACGAAATTACACATACCAGGAGATGAAGGAGAAGCAATGAAAGATTATAATTTACTTTTGTTTATTCTAGCCTTCCCCTTCCTTTAATCGCAGAAATGTGTCATGGCTACAACTCCCAGAAACTGCACACAATGATGGAGATTAGACAACTGAGAGGTTCTCACTTGGACCACCCTTGGATATAAGATAACATAATGTAGAAGTCAAGCATCATTTATCAGCATTTCAAATGACCCTGGCATCTCTATATCAACCAGACCTGGAAAAGACATTGTTCCATTGTCTCCTATATGCTACAGTAATAGCTAAATTATGCTGTGGATCCCACCCAGCAAAGAATTTCGGCTGGTGGGTTCCAGCCGAAGAGCCTTCTTTGCCATGGTTCCTTCCCTCTGGAGCATATTACCCAGTGGTGAGATTCAAATAATTTAACAACTGGTTCTCCGCCCTAATGATTTCTTCCAGCAACTAGTTCACCAAATTGTTCAGAAAGTTAATAACCATTTCTCCCAAAGTGGTGCGAACTGGCTGAATCCCACCACTGATCTTACCCCCGGAAGGAAATTGGCTCCCAGCCTCCTGATGTTTTGAGAGAGCCCAAGACCTGGGTCTGCCAGATGGCTTGGAGGACCCAATGGGGAAGCTTCATACTGGAGGTGGTTGATTAATTAAAACTTAATCCCACCTCCCCACCCCCATGTGTCTGGCTCTCGCTTTTCCCATCTCGTTTTAATGGTTTGTCAATTGTTGGTGATTTTATCTGCTGTGTGCTATGATTGTTGGTTTTAATGTCTTTCCTGCTTTAATGTTTTAGGCTGTCAGCTGCCCAAAGTCATTGGATACTAGACGAGGCAGCAAAATAAATTTCCTAAATAAATAAGTCATCAGTGCCACCTAAATATCTATTCTTTTGCTTGACTGTGTAATGTAAAAATCAATGTATCTACTCACAAAAGACAGTTAAATTACTCAGCCATCTTCTTCATACCCTTTTACTCCCTCATAACATATGTCCTCCCAGATGTAGCCTATTACATCATTGAATTGTTCTAAAACATTCCCAAACTTACAGACCATGGGTGTCCTTTCAACTCTCTCCATTCAAAGTAGGATGCAGGACCAAAATGTTAAAACAATAATTGCCTCAGATTTCATCCTCATTTCTCAAAGACTAAGTACCCTTCATACAAACCAGTGGTGGGTTATGGATCCCGGTAAAACCAGTATGGTGCAACGGGGCCCGGCGTCCACCACATGCACATGTGTCCTTACCTCCTGCGATGCTCCAGCTGCTCAGCAGAGTGTCGCACAGGCACCATACGCTCCGTGTGTGTGTGCGGAAGCACCAAAGAGCTCAAATACAGGTAAGGAGGGTAGGTGGGCCCTCCGGAGCACTGTACCAAAATGGTACCCGGTGCTCCTGGCAGGCACCGGTATGCCCGTACCAGGGAGTACCGCCTGCAACCCACCACTTATACAAACAGTTCTTTTTCCAAACACAGGTACATCTATATTCCTTATCATTTGTGAAACAAATCATCGTCAAGGGTCAAATTTATGCACATCATCACCGTCAAACTCTGTAAACCTACCAAAGTATTCTGTTGACCAGTCTTTGGAGCAATCTTCTCTCAACAGCAGGAAACTGGTGCTCTCATTGTAACTTGCTCGCTTCAATAAAATGATTGTTAGATCCTCTCCAATTGTTAGCATGCCCTTAGGTGAGGGCTTTTTCCCCACCACATGATACAGAGGATATTTAAAATGATGTCTTCTAGGGATTAAGACATTTTCATTGCCTTGAAATTAAATTGTAATTGACCACAAAGTTAGTTAAGGATTGCTTCTATTTTGAGATTGCACTCTTACACTCAGAAGAAAACAAACATTGCCAAAGGCAGGAAGGAAAACAGCAAGAAGAAAAAATATGGCAAGAAAGGAAAGTATGATTGTGAAAATAAATCTTATCTTTTGAAGTTTTGACGTTTATGGGCTTGATGATCAAGATGGCTATTGCATCAGTGTCGATATTAGCACAATACAGTTATGAGGGTAATCCAGCAAAGCAAGGAGCTTAAGAACAGTGATAGAAAGAAGAACTAAAGTATTAAAGGGTTGTGATTTTCAACCCTTTTTCACTGGCAGAGGCACTGTGGATGGTCCTACACTGTTTCCAGAACGGCCCACCAGGCCAGATCTAAGCACCCCATGGGCCATATCCTGCCCCTGGGCCTTGAGTTTGACACCTCTGCTCTATATCAAGGTTTGGCAGCAGCCAAAAAGTTTCTTTCCTAAGAAGCATACATGAAATATTATTATTCTTATTTAGCTGCCTAATGAGCTTGGAGTTATCTCAGATGTTGCTCTTCTCCAATAATGATTATATATAGACTGTTTGCTAGCCACTACGTTTATAGGCAGATAGTAGTTGAGATCAGGGATGGGCTCCGGGAGTCACTGCTGCCTGTTTGCTCGTATGAGCGCCACATAAGAGTGTGCCCTTGATGCGCGCTATGCATGCATGCACAGTACAATAAAAATTGTTCTGCGCATGCACAGAAGCAAAAAACAAGATGGTGGCACCTACGGACAACCGTTTTGGTAGGTGTGGTAGGCTGGGTTGCTGCTGGTTCCAACGACCCAGGTCGCCAAACCACTACTGATTCAGCCGAACAGGTCTGAACCGGTGGGAACCCACCATTGGTTGAGATATTATCATCAGGAATGGATAGTGAAATGTTCTCACAAACTTTAGATCAGTGGTAGTCAACCTGGTCCCTACCGCCCACTAGTGGGCGTTCCAGCCTTCATGGTGGGTGGTAGGGGTTTTGTCTGATACCGAAGCACTTTCCTTTTTTTAATTTAATTGACTTCCCTACTTTATAAATAACCATTACTGTAGAACCGGTGTGCGGTTAGAAAATTTTACTACTAACAGAGATACAAAAGTGGGTGGTAGGTATAAAAAGGTTGACTACCCCTGCTGTAGATTCTTCATATTTTTGTCAAAGATAAGCCACCTAGTGGAGAAAGCAATCACTACATTCCTTTCAAGCTCCTGCATGGAAAAACAGATTTTCTTCCAAGGTATTCAGTGAACATTGCCATTTACGATGCTTGAAAATACCAGAGGGAACTAAATGTAATGTTGAATTACAATTTTGGAATAAAAAGGTTAGAATGGAAAGTAGAAGGAACAAGAATCGTCACAGGAAGCAACTTTTTAAGAGTAATTTGGGAAAGGCCCATCATTTCTACCCTTCCAAGATTCCTTTATATGGCATCTTCTTGGCATGTGCTTGGTAACTTTATGCCAAGGACACTGAAGGTCGCCCCTTTCTTAGTTAGACTTCTGTTTTGCATGGTGGCAAAACAATAGGCCCTCTGTATTGTGGCATCTGTGTTTCGAACGGATACATAGTTTGCGAACGAATGAGGTCAGATGAACTTCATCCATCATGAATTGCACTCTTTTTTCGGATCGCAGGCAGGAAAAGAGCTCAGGGAACGAAAGAGGAAAATAACACTGTTCGGGGAGCAGGAGGTCAAAAATCATCCAGTGCAGGAACAGGTCACTGCCTCTGACAGCTTGGATTTTCCTTATGTTCGCTATGAGTCAAGCAACCGTTTCAGCATAACTCACAATTATAGGAACCAAACAGTAATTCAGATGCTAAGATTATGGGCTGAATTTTCCCACACCCTTTCTCTCCTGCAGACATAAGGTTTTATTTCGTATGGGGAAGTCATACTTGATGTATAAAACAAAAATATGTTAATTTGCTATAAATAGTGTGCGTGCACACACACACACACACAATCCAATAGACTGAAAATGCATAACTTTTTAATCTTAAGAGATTCTTTAAAAAGAGGAAAATGAGAAATAAAAAAAAAACCAGGCTGTGAGCTAGACTGAAAACTTTAAAAAAAAAATCACCTCAGGAGACGGTATTAGAAAACTACTTCAATTCTGTTGCCTAGAAAACTGCAGAGACGCATCAGGGACTTAATACAAAGGAGGTTTTTTTTCCTTTTTACCTAGTCTAGTCATAAGCCAAGTGTGGGGTCTTTCTCTAAAAGTATCATTGCTGCATTTCATATCATGACCTTTGGCCCTTCAGGCATTCCTGGGAAGAGAAAATCTTTTTATAGCGTTCCAACTATCAGCCAATCCAAAACAAATGGCTTTGTAGAAGGCAGGTTGCCTGTGTCTTTGAAGGATAACCAGCACAATGCTATTATATCATGTTGCAAAGGCATTCTCAAGCCTATAATACGACATGGAATTCACAGGTGATACAGTGGATGTATGCGACACACATTAGATAAATATATTGTGGATTTGCTTGCTTCTGGTTTTACTTGATGTGCAAACTGCATCTGAAATGAAATCATTTTAAAACAATAAATCATCTGACGTCTTGTTAGCTGGTGGAAAGAAAAAGGAAGAATGCCCCAATTTCATCTATTCAGAATAGATTGCCACAATTATTGGCCCACAGGTTGTTTGAAACTCAGCTTTGTGTCTTGCAGGCATAAAGTGAACTATGAATCCTATTAATATACTGTATATTACTGTTCATTTGATCTACATAGGAATTAACCTGTTTCAGTTTTCATTACAATTTTCTTTGTAAGTCCCCAACAGTCTTTTTTTATTCCAGCAGCATAAAAACATGTTTAATAAATAAATCTTTTAGTTTTCATTAACGGTATATAAAACTCAGCCATTTGATGAATGGCTGATTCAGATTCTGGTTCTGGATAGTTTTAGACCTATTTTGTTACCTCAGCATCTTTATTGTATAACTACATTGATGATTTCACCCAGTGTTCAGGGGTTGGTAGGAGTAAAAATTATTTGCGTTACTTTTTCGCCTAATACTTTTAAGCTGCTTCTACAGCTTAGCAAACAAAGCACAGCATAATCCTGTATTTCCATCTTTAAGTAATACGGATTAAGTAATTTGTTGCTTTTATAAAAGCATGTTTAAACTTAGCATCTTAGGAGTTCCATTTTCCTTGCATGTCTATAACTTTGATCTCGTTTATTTTAAAGCCTATTTTACAATAAATTCCTTCCTTCCTTTCCTTTCCTTTCCTTCCCGTTGGGTCACAGCGGCAGGCCAGATTTACTTCCAGGTCTCGCGAGTAGGTGCGAGCCTGCAGAAACCCACCACTGCTACACATGGACACACGTTTCTGTTTTTCCTTGCAGTTTTGAGCTCCAAATTTTGGAGATGACATTTCATAACAATTCATAAAATGAAATGAAAATGAAATCTATTCATAAATGAAATGAAACTACACTTACAAACTTAAATTAATAAGTAATGAAATTAAAATTCAATAAATTACATAAATAAATGTTCACTGGGTTTCGGATTAGTAAAGGTTATGTCAAACAAGGCTGCAAGGCGGTTTTGCTGTACACACAAAGTATAGAGTATGAAGTATATATCCAACATTGTTTTTCTTTTTAAAAATTTGGTTTTGTATTTTTTTTAAATTCTCCTTCATGCCCCCCCCCCCAATTTGAGCTCCATAGATCCTAGAACAATGTACTGGTTGCAATGTACCCCACCTCTCCTCAAGCCTTCAGCAGACACTAATGTAGGGTAGGGATTGAACCTGATAGTTGGTAAAATATTGCACAATTCTGCACATCAGCTTTCCACAATCTTGAGCTTACAATTTCCATATATTCCCAGCAATCATAAATCCCACCACTTCTGAAACTGTTAAAGAGTTTTCGTTTTAATAGATTTGTTTACATTTATGTACTATTTTAAGCAAAGTTATTTTAAGGATCGCCCAAAAGCCCTGACATTTTATATAATCAGACTTTAACAATGCTAGGTTTTATTTTAATACGCTGTAGGTTTTGCACTCACTTTCTGGCAGTCCAAAACATTTTTTCAACTGGTATCCACAGCTGTCCTCTTCCTAGGTGATCCAAAGGAACTTACGTTTTATAAAGGTGGACTGTTATCCTAGGGCTTCAGGTAGTTCCTGAATATTATTTTGTAGGACTTGGTCTGAGATCATGTATAGCCTCCTATATAACCCCTGCATTTCTGGAAATATCTGCTGCTCTAAAGCCTACCTATTAACAATTCTCTAGTACAGGGATGTCCAAACTTGGGAACTTTAAGACTTGTGGACTTCAACTCCCAGAATTCCCCAGCCAGCATAGCTGGCTGGGGAATTCTGGGAGCTGAAGTCCACAAGTCTTAAAGTTCCCAAGTTTGGACATCCCTGCTCTAGTAAAAAGTTTAATCTGATACATTTCCCCCTCCTTATACATATATCCAACTGATCCCATCATCAAATAATTAACAGTGAGTATTTCCATTATTTTGAGGCAGAGATACACACAAATTTTACTCTGTTAGTCATTGCTGACTATAGGGAGGAGTGGTCATCTCCATTTCAAAGCCACTGAGCCAGCACTCTCCAAAAACATTTTTGCAGTCATGTGGCCAGCATGATGTCCTGGAGCACTGTTACCTTCCCACTATAGCAGTACCTATTTATCTACTCACATTTTGAACTGCTAGATGGATAGGAGCTGGGGCAAGGACAGGAGCTCACCCCATTGCATGGAACTTGGGTCTTGAACATGGGCTGCCAGCTTTCCAGCTGACAAACCCAGCATCTTACCCACTGTACTATCCTCAAAATGTAGCAGAGCTTCAGCTTAATTCAAAAGAATATGCTCCATATCAAGAGGGGGGAGTTATTCTTCCGAATGCATGAGTCTGATTCTGACTCAGCATCACCCATTCTGCGTCATCTCACTCATCCAATGAGATTCTCTCTCCAAGACCTTGAAACCTGGTTCCTGACCACCCAAATGTTTCCCATTCCTGAAATTATGGAAAAAGTAAAAAATAAGACTGGGAAAGTAATTTTTAGGAAGTAACTTGGACAGAAGGCATCACAAAAATTGTAATTAAAAGATTTTTAAAAAATGATAAAGTAAAGTGGTGCTCCGCTTCAAAGCCGAAGAGCCAGCGCTGTCTGAAGATGTCTCTGTGATCATGTGGCCAGCATGACTAAATGGCGAAGGTGCACGGAATGCTGTTACCTTCCCACCAAAGGTGGTTCCTATTTTTCTACTTGCATTTTTACATGCTTTCAAACTGCTAGGTTGGCAGACGCTGGGACAAGTAATAGGAGCTCACTCTGCTATACAGCACTAGGGATTCGAACTGCTGACCTTTCTGGTTGACAAGCTCAGCGTCTTAACCACTGAGTCACTGCGTCCCTATAAAAAAATGGTACATATCCTCAAAAAAATCAGAAAGATAGATGCTTCCTTAGCAGCTGTTGAAAGATTATTCTGGCCAAAGTAGCAACATGTCCATGGTAGCTTCTAAAACTACCGAAATCCCGAAGCTGTAAAGGCTAATATTAGATTTTCAATCAAAGAATACCTTGTGTGTAAAAGCTGTCTGTTAAGCTTCCCTAAGCCTAGGATTTTAAATAGTGATGTAGTAGCGCATGGAAAACCACATGCTAAAGTGATGATCCGAGAGAACTCTACTCCATATGGGAGATACAAAAAGCTGCACATGGAGCTATTCAGAAGAAATTACAAATCCATCAATGATTAATGTTTCTATTTAGCAACAGCTAAACGTAGTGGGAAATGTAATGTTGCAGAACAATATCTCTTGTCTCTATGGATGGGGCAGCTGAATTTAATATCACAGATGAATAGGAGGCAATGTGGAGTTTTTATCTTAAGAAACTGAAGCAATGATTTTTTTTTTAAAAAAACGATTAAAAGAGTCAGTTTGGGTGTAGTGGTTAAGATACTGGCCCAGAAACCAGGAGACTGTGAGTTCTAGTCCTGCCTTAGGCACTAAAGCCAGTTGGGTGATTGACTCACCTCACAGCTTTTGTTGTTGTGGAGGAAATAGGAGGACAAAGGATCATTATGTATGTTCGCCACCTTGAGTTATTTATTAAAATAATAAAAGTGGAATATAAAACAAACACATTGCCAATGTGTGGCAATGGAGTCTATGGAAGACTCTCAAAGTCCCATTCTTAGCACTTTTTTTTATTCCTTATTTGTTTTAGGAGAGGAACCCTTAAAGCAGTGTTTCTCAACCTTGGCGACTTTAAGTCCTGTGGACTTCAACTCCCAGAATCCCCCAGCCAGCTATGGGATTCTGGGAGTTGAAGTCCACAGGACTTAAAGTTGCCAAGATTGAGAAACACTGCCTTAAAGTAACCTTTATATTGTTGGGGTATGGTTCCCATCACCCTCAATCAACTCAGAAGGCAATATACCAAAAGAGGCTGCAGTAAATTTATGTTCACAATAAGAAATTTATAACAATTTCACAGATCAATTATTAATTCTCAGCATTTGCATATTAAACTATTTTTAAATTTGACTTTCCTCCATAGTATAGCCAGGAATTGTAGCTCTATGAAATGACAAAGAAATCAACTAAAATCCTGCCACCTATTTCCTTTGCATGTGTTTTTCATTGATTTCAACACACTGAAAGTACATCCTTATTTTCCCCCCCACAAGTGATGAATTGTTTATTTGGTAATAAATGTCCTTTGTTCCTGCACAAAAGAGAAAACTAAAGCATTATACAAAATAATGATCTGTTTGTATTTCAGACAGATCAACTTGACAAAATATTAACTAGATGAATTAACGGGTGTGCTTGAATAGAGACGGCTCTGACCCACCTGATCAACCGTTTCAGTTATTTGAGCTCCTATTTCTTAAAAGCCAAAAGGCAACAGCTGCTGTATCACTTATTTGCAATATCTAAATAATGGTTGCCCACGGCAGCTTTGCAAATCTACAAATACTGGATGCAAATATGTGTACAGTAATTATCTAAAAATGTTATATTCTTTCTTTTGGCTCTTCTGAGTCAGTTTGACTCGGAGTGATTCCTTGGACAAGTCCTTTTGGTTTTCCTAGCAAAATTTCAAAACTGCTTTGCCATTGTCCCTTTCCTAGGACTGAGAGAGTGTGACTGGCTACAGGTCACCCAGCTGGTTTCATCCTTAAGTGGGACTAGAACTCATGGCCTCCTGGGTCCTAGCCTGATGCCTTAACCCAGGGGTCTCCAACCTTTGCAACTTTAAATCTGAAGGACTTCAGCTCCCAGAATTCTGGGAGCTGAAGTCCTTCAGACTTAAAGTTGCAAAGGTTGGAGACCCCTGCCTTAACCACTTCATCAAACAGATACACTAACCCCATCAAAACTGCAGTAATACAAAATACCTGTAGGAAGAAAAAAGATGATGTTATATCAACCTTGAATGGAAGATGTGAACCCTCATTTTGTATTTTTAAAATGTTCTGGTTTATATTTAATCTATTATGCAAAAGACTGACTTCATATATAGCTCCAGTAGCAACACTGGCAAAATCCCATCCCTTCTGCTACATATACGCTTACCAAATTAATCTCATCAATCAACAAAGCATGGGAGGCTGAAGAATGCCACGCTAATATTTATAATTCTAGATAATGCTAATCTACAAATGAAATTTTCGGCCAATGAAGAATGCTATAATTGTTTTCTATTTTCACAGAGCCAGCCCTACTAATAAGCAGTATGGTATAGTCCCGTGATGGTGAACCTATGGCACGCATGCTACAGGTGGCATGCAGAGCCATATTTGCCAGGATGGCAGCTCTCAGCTCCGGGGTGCACACATGTGCTGGCCAGCTGATTTTTGGCCTTCCAGAGGGTCGGGGGAGGCCATTTTTGCCCTCCCCAAGCTTTAGGAAATCCTCCTGAGCCTAGAGAGGGTGAAAAACAGGCTGATGGGCCAACTGGAAGTTTGTTCCTGAACTTCTGGTTGGCCTGTTGGGCCATTTTTTTGCCCTCCCTAGGTTTCAGTACAGGGTCACGCATGCATGCGCAGGTGGGTAGGGCTCATTCCATTGTGGGTCTGGGCACGCAGGCACATGCAATAGCGCGCATGCACACAATTTTGGCACGCCTTTAGAAAAAGGTTAGCCATCACTGGCATAGTCATTTCAAGAAGCAGTAACATCTGATATAATAGATAGAGCTGAATTCAAATATGGTTCAATGTAGAAATATAAGATTTAATCTTCTTTTTGGAACTGAAGGGAAGAGGTATCATTTCATTTGCCTCAGGCACTCAAAGGTCTTGGGTTGGGCGAGTATTTATATAATGCAAGTAAAATTTTCATAAAAATGAAGAGAGACGGCGCCCATGCGGTATAATCATTTCCTTTAGAAATCAGAAAGAGGATTGTCATCTCGGAGAGTAGGAGCTTTACCAGCTTCTGTGATCCAAACAATAGTGCCATTAGAAGTGTGAGATCTGGTAGGATCATCTTGCTGTGAAGATCAAACAACTTCTGACTTCCAACATCAAGCAAGAAAAAATACAGGTAGTCCTCAACTTACTATCACGATTGAGCTCAACATTTCAGTTGCTAAGTGAGACAAGTGGCCATGGTGGGTGTGGCCTACTCAGCCTCCTGCACCACTATGGCTCTGGAGGCTTTCCTCAAGCCTCTGGGAGTAAACGGCTTCCCCCAGGCTCCAGAGGTCCTCCAGAGGCCAGAAATAAGCCTGTTTCCAGACTTCCAGAACTTCCAAGGAGCCCATTTTTCACCCTCCCAGAGCCTTTGAGCAGGCCTGCACTTACCTGGTATCCAAAACAGGCCATGTGGGAGGGGTGGAGTGGGGGGGGGGCAGCCAATCTTTTCAACTACTGGTTCAGCGAACCAGATGTAAAATTAGCATCCTGTTCATCCAAACTGGTCCGAACCAGCTGAATCCCCCCCTTCTGAAAGGTATTGGCTAATTGTCAATAAGAAGACATCATATGTGGGTCAAATAACCACCAGCTGAAGCTATTGGGTAACGTGATTTATGACACAGGCTGAAGGGAGGAAAGTAACATGGGCAAAGTTCAGAAGCAGATAAAGAAAGCAAAAAAGATGGCTGCGAATAAGAAATGCCTAATGAAGAATGCCTAATGAAACTGTTAATAAATCACTGCTTTTTGTATTATAATATTGGGTCGCTTCTTATGAAGCAGGCATCGTTAGGGTACTTTACACATTGAATTCTTTAAAGCTGTAGGAGAATGACAGTTGCAATGCTTAACTGCTCAGCATCAACACATATGGAACAAGACTTGTGTCTTAAGACTGATCTACACTTCCTGCTTTCCCAGTTGAAAGATGGTCTTATAATTTTGGGAGGGCAGGTGACTTTATCTTCAGCCCACTTAAGGCTGTTGAAAAGGTGACCTCCCCCTGAATTGTCTTGCTTTGTATCAAAAGTAGTCTTTCCCCCTTCCATGGTGGCAGCAGGGCAGTCTGGTGTGCTGCCGTACTTCATTTTGTCCTACACAAATATTTCCATTCCAGCTGGTTCATGTGTGTCGAGTCTGGCAAGCATGCACACACACAGCCCACAATCCTCACTGTCATCGTTGATGGCCATTTCCTGCTGAGCTGCTAGATTGCCTGCCATAAAAGACTAAACCTTTCTTTGTTCATTTTTTATGGATGGAACAGGGGAATGTCATCATTTACTTCTTGTTATTTTTTTATAAACTGAGGAAATTAAGAAGAATTCTGCCAACTCTCCACTTCTAGCCCAGCAATAAGAACTGCAGAATTGTTTGGAGTGGGGGGGGGGAGGGGGGTTCCTATCAGTGCTGTAAAGTCATCCCCACCAAATGAAAATTGTTACTCTTGCTTTCCTGGAATGGGTGGAAGTAGAAATGAAGCAGGGGGATTATTAATTGTACACTACACACGTGAACGCTTGATCATCCCTATGGCCAAAGGGAAGGATGAGGATGAAATCAATTGAGAAATTGATTTATTAAGTCAGCTCCATTTCCAGATAGTTTACAAACAGGAAACAAAGCTATGGTGCACAGAAGCTCTTAAAGTAAGGTGACCAGATTTTCAAACTCCCAAAGCGACCCCCCTCTCCTTGGCCCTGACGCCCTCTGTGCAGGCGCATGCCGCGCCAGAGCGTGCACCCCCCCTCTCCTCGGCCCCGACGCTATCTCAGCTATCTGCGCCTGCTGTCTGCCGGCAAAAAGCGGGACATTTTGAAGAGGCGGCGGGGCGCGGGACATCTGCTGGTGAACCGGGACATCTGGTCACCTTATCTTAAAGATTGAAAAAAAGATCAATGTGTAACTATACTGTGAAAGAGAAACGCAGAATTACTAAAATGTTACACTGGTTTCTCATGCCAAATTTTGCTTAAGGTCATAGAAAGGAGAAAAAGGCCACGAATAGAAAGATAAATCCCATAAGAACCTCCTCCTGTGATCTGGAGAGGTAGAAAATACTTTCTTGCTACTTTTGCAAAAACATCTGGACCGGAATCATCTTCCCTCTGATTATTAAATATCCTGGTTGCCCAGATTCCTCCTATGCCAGAAGCTGCTCACAGATGACGTATCCTTTGCTATAGTGAATGTAGCTAGGTTTTGTGCAGCAGCACGAAAAATCTGCCAGACTCTGATGGGCCAACCTCCCAAGAATCCACTTCTTGTAGCTATAATTCATTTCAATTTTAGATATTATTACTTGTTGAGGCTCACAGCTTTAGTGTTAATTTTATTGTAATTGTAGATATATTTAATATAATTGTAGTGTTTAGATTATAATTTAACATAGGATATATCATGGACCTCACTTATAAATGTTAGCTAGATTCTTTTACAAATGTATTTTAATTCTGTCTTAAACTTTATTTTTCAATTATCTGTACTTATTTAGGAGCACAATAACTGAAGCGAATTGGATAAATCTCAAATAAACAGATAGATCAGAAACAGTGTTTGGAGAATGCATAATAAGAATTATCTTTGCTTTTTTAGACCAGAGCAATGCCTATGGATCGATCATGCCAAAATGTAAACCATAGTAATGCTAATGGGTGTCCCAGAAAAATCTGGTGAAGAATTTTTATAATGAATGACATTACTATACGAATTCAATTGAGACAAATGATGTAGTTCAGAATAGGGTAAGAAATGAGACAAGGATGTATTTTGTCTTACTAGTAGTAGTAAGTTACTACCTATTTAACTCTTACAAGCAGCGTGCTATAAGATTGGCAAGACTGGAAGAATCGTTAGCGGAAATCAAAATCTAGGCTAAATTACAGAACACTAATAATTTAACAAGGCAGTTGACTCTGTAAGTGGGAAGTTAGGAAGATTTAGAAAAGCTCCCTATGCAACCAAGAAACAGCAAGTGAAAAATCTTGTTACGGATTAAACATTAAGATTACAGATAGAAATAAATCACATTTACATACAATTCAAATGAGACAATTAAAAGGTAAAAAGGAAATTAAAAGACCAGAACACATCCCCTCCAGCAGCCTGGCATGATCTGTTTTTGACAAACCTATGTTGGCTTTTGGTTATGACTTTGTTTGCCTCTGTTCGCAGAGGAAACTTGTTCAAATTAATTTATGGAATCCACTACCATAAGGAGTGATGGCAAACATTGGTTTAGCTGGGTTTAAACAGGGATTCGACAAATTTATAGAGAACTGGCCAATTAAACAACCACCAATTTTAAACCATCACAGAAGGCAAGATTCTGGAAAACACTAAACATATATGGTTAAATAGAAATGTCTTCCTTTAAAAAGTTAAAAAAGTTTCAAATAAATACAAGTCATTGACAAGAAACAGGATGAGAAAACCAACATTTAATTGCCAGAAATTAAAACCACGGTACTTAACTAATTAAACATGAAGAAAGAAGCAAAACTGCATAATAAGCCCAGGTTTCCACAAATAACTTTAGCAGTTCCCTCCCTTAAAGCAAAGGAATTAGTGGCATGGGATATTTTGAAAAGTCTTCTGTTTGTTCCAGAACGGAAGCCACCTATCATAATTTCATAATAAATACAGAAGTACTGACATAATTGCTTTGTAAGGACAAAATTATTACTGCACATGGAATGAAAAAACTGGTTACATTGTTTAAAAATGAGCTTTCAGCTCTTATGAAACTGCAAATGCTAGCATAATGTAATTATCGTTTGAGAATGAAATATATGCTCCCAAGGTGAACAGAAACAGTCTAAATCAATGTATTTTATAGGATACTCCTGGCAATTACTTATTTCCTGAGTTGTTACAAATAGCCAAGTAAAATATGTAAGAATCCAGCTCTAGCAAAGAGATATCATATGCCTTTTTTCAATAGTTTGAAAATATACTGAAATGCTTGTCCATTTATACAACTGATACAAGGAATTTCTTTTGTTATTATCTTCAACACGTACAGCAAAAAGTTATCATCTCCTCCTCCTCCTCCTCCTCCTCCTCCTCCTCCTCCTCCTCCTCCTCCTCCTCCTCTATCTGTCATTGGATGTTGGCGATCCTATTTTTATCAATAGCCACACAGAAAAATGCTGTTGAGTGTTGTCCAAATTAGTCCCTTAGATTTGAAGCCATGATGTTCTTCTTTTGCCTGGACCTCATTTGCCTTCAATCTTTAGATTGTCTCTTAGACTTCACATTGTTTTGTCTTACAGAGCAGTTACAGAGAACTGAAGATGGTTCTGCTAAAGGGGAGCTGACAACTGTACCAAAGAACAAGAAATTGGTACTAGACCTATTCCTTGGTACTTCTTTGAATAAGGAGACCCAGGACCCAAACATCTGCTTGGGATGGCTGTTCCCCATGAAGGGATTACACAACAGCAGTTTTTAGCATCCTTGAGTATCAGGAGATGGTAGGATTAGCCATCCTGTTCACAACCAAAACGCAGATTTTAAAGGGTATTAAATTTGCACTTTCTAATCACTTTCAGAAATTGCTCTTTAACTACTTCTAAGCTATTAGAGACTGAAATTACTTCTATCTAAACTATTCCTAGTGGAGTAATATGCAAACCATGTCCCACCACCTCCCACCTATAACATCTTCAGAAAATAAAGGTAAGAATCACCAAATTCTGCTCTTAAATTGGATACAAAATGGATTTCATGGCACAGTGTAGATGTGGCACGGTTATGTTGGCTTCCTAAAGTCTTCCATTTTAATCTCATATACATACATAGCAGAGCAATTTACAGTAGATGAAGACTTTCTAGTTCCCATGTCAGTGTTCGAATCTTAATTGGGCTCCTTGTACCCTTACGTAAAAAAGTATATTTATGCAAATAATACTGTTTCTCATACAGCTATCTAAAAACAATGTAGAAAACAGGAAAATATTAACAAAGTAAAAGGTGGGTTTTCTACCAAATATCTATTAGACTTCTTCGTGACATGTAAGTATAACAGTGACTAATTGCATTAGAAGTTATCAATCGTCATCTATTAAATTAGAAGTTTGTGTGCATGTATTAATATCGTGTAATGCAGGGGTCTCCAACCTTTGCAACTTTAAGTCTGAAGGACTTCAGCTCCCAGACTTCTCCAGCCAGCAAAGCTGGCTGGAGAAGTCTGGGAGCTGAAGTCCTTCAGACTTAAAGTTGCAAAGGTTGGAGACCCCTGGTGTAATGTATATATACACCATTCTCTCTCTTTCATTGAGAAGAATTCTTTTTGAACTCCTGCCACTCGGTGCCCTGTTCTGCTTCAATGATACTTCATAATATAGAGATTACTGAATGAGTAATGAGCAGAACCTGCTCTTGATCAATCTGATTGGCTAGGCATTTTTGTTACCAACAAACTTGAAACTCATTGAAGAGCAGATATTTTCCTTTATGTTTTTCCCCTCCCCTATCAAAATGCTTCAGATTGAAGATTCATTTAATATTCCCATGTCCCAGTCTGTTGAACTGCAACACACAACTTTTGTAACCTGAGCTGCCCAAGACTCCTCTTAATTTCTGTACCATAAATGTGTGAAAGGGCATTGTGGAATCAAGTGATGATCTTAAGGAGAAAGAGGTGGAGAAGGAATGTATTTAAGCCGTCTCAGAGTCATCGCTACAAGCAGTCCATGACTTAGAACCAGCCACTGAACAACTGTTTGAAGTTATGATACTTAAAAAAAAAGCTAACAGCCTGTCCATGAAGTTACAACTTCTGCCTCTCCCCCTCCCCATGGTCAAAGGACTGCATGTTAGATACTTGCCAACTAGCTTGCATTTATGACCGGCTGCAGTAACCATGATTTATGACCTTTTTTGCCAGTTTTCCAGCATTTTTTGTCAGAAACTGGCAAAAGAAATGCCCATTAAGAAGAACAGATTTGCTTAATGGCCACATGATTTAGTTCATGACCATGGTGATTTGTTTTATGATAGCGGTGCCTTGGTTTATGATCATCATAAAAATGGTTGTAAAGTTGAATCCAATGACATGGTGCCTCAACTTACAGCAGCAATGATTTACAAGTGAAATTCTGGGTACCACTGCGATTGTAAGTCAAGGACTACTGTAAAATGGATACAAAATGACTCCATATATGGTACAATACAGCCACTTTCAGCCCATCAGATCCAGCAAAACCTTCAATAGAACAGCACCTGCTGCTATTATTATTATTATTATTATTGTTGTTGTTGTTGTTGTTATTATTATTTGCTTAGCTCTAACAAATAGACATATACAACAACTTTTTCTTTCCTTGTTGATACATTTAAATATTTTGGAGGAAAAATACCATACCCGTGGTGGAAGATTTTTGACAGGATTCTCTATATTTCCCTGAGGACTGAGTTACTCCGTGTGTGCAAAGTAAGGACAGAACTACACACAGTCCAGCTTATAAAGTGATTCTAAATCAAAGATTCCCTCAGACTAAGGATCTGGAAAGTCGCTCTCAAAAGGGGCATGTTTGAAACAAAGAAAAGTTATGAAATATGCAAGTAGTAGTTATAGTAATTGTACTCCCTTAATTTGATTTGAATTGAGTTATCGAACTGAGAAAGCATGTTTGGTGTGGACCAGCAACACTAGACCGAGGTTCTAGCCAACGCTCAGCCACAGAAGTCCACCAAGTGACTTAGTCCACCCACTTTTGCTTGGGCCAAGCGACCTCACCAGCTAATTGTCATGAGAGTTGTAAGGGGAGAAGGCTCAGTGGAGGCCACCTTGAGATTCTAGATGAAAAGTAGGTTATAAATCTTACAAACAAATAAATAAATGCAAAAAAATAATAATTTTGGTGCTGGCTCCCAGTAATTGGAGGCTAAAACATATGAAGAACGGCTGCAGGAGCTGGGTATGTCTAGTTTGATGAAGAGAAGGACCAGGGGAGACATGATAGCAGTGTTCCGATATCTCAGAGGGTGCCACAAAGAAGAGGGAGTCAAACTATTCTCCAAGGCACCTGGGGGCAGGACAAGAAGCAATGGGTGGAAACTAACCAAGGAGAGAAGCAACTTAGAACTAAGGAGAAATTTCCTAACAGTAAGAACAATTAACCTCTGGAACAGCTTGCCTCCAGCAGTTGTGAATGCCCCAACCCTGGAAGTCTTTAAGAAGATGTTAGACAGCCATTTGTCTGAAATGGTATAAGGTTCCTGCCCATGCAGGGGGTTGGACTAGAAGACCTACAAGGTCCCTTCCAACTCTGCTATTGTATTATTGTAATTATTTGGGGAGTAAACCCTGCTGTGCAGAGCACAAATCGTTGTCTCTAAAATGCAGGAATATCAAACTGGCAGCCCGCGGGACAGATGCGTCACGTCCAGGCCACGCCCACGAATGGGGAAAATGTCACAAAATGACACGAGACAGCAACGTGATGCGGCAAGTTTGACACCTGTGCTCTAATGCAAAAACCATTTTCATTACACTCCTCCTCCTTCTAATGAAATATATAGGAGCCTCTAACTACTTGAGTTGTAATACTTAAAGATACGATAGGAAAAACACACTATATTTCGCATGGAAACACTGAAATGTTGTCCACTTCCTGAACAAAAATCTTCCATTATACTAAATGTTTTGCAATAAGGATATGAAGATAGGCTTTTATAATATAATATTTTTTTTCTAATGGGATATTTCAGGCTATAACATACATTTTCATGTGCCCTTTGTTCAAACTATCTTTCTCTAAGCCATCAGCAGACCTGCCACATATGCAGGAGGTAAAAGCTGCAGATTCATCAAATTCTCCCAAGACAAGAGTGTCTGATGATCTCATCAGTTCCTAGTTAAAAAAAAATTAGTCTTTGTTCCTAGCAGGATACTGTGAGTTTACAAGAGATTATTTTCCCACAATCACCACCATTCATCTTAAATACATCAGGGCCTGCATTCAGAAGAAGAAGAAATCCTGTTCACTGAGCTGCAAAGTAGCAGGGAAATGTCTACCTCATTTTGCGGTTACGCTATTGCCATTTAAATGTCATTCTTGCGTGGATTGAAACCGCTTAGCTCCAAAAAAAAAAAAAAAGGCTGTGAACCATTTCCATGATTATTGCTGCACTAATGAATAAATTGTTTCTAAAAGAATGTGCCATGAACATTCCACAAAGATAAAGGCTGCGAGGGGAAAGAGTGTTAGATACGCCAAAATCTCTAACACAGACCATTAGCTGCTCTAATAACATTTTGAACAATGCAACCATATGTATTATATATCTGTGAGTCTCGGTTTATTAGACACACCAGGAACAGCTTGTTCATGATAGTCCAGAGTTATCTGTCTTCCAGAAATTAAACCAGAAGACACCTTAATGTCCTCCAGCTATATTGCAAATGAGAAGAAGGGGGATGTTAGTATTTAAATAAGACCATCCTGCAACATGCAAGAGACTAATAAAGGGAGTCCTGCAGTGGTGGGTTCCTACTGGTTTGGACTGGTTCTGCCAAACCGGTAGTGGTTTGGCGGCCTGGGTCACTGGAACCGGCAGTGACCCAGGCCTGCAACACCCCTGAACCAGTTCTCCGGACAGCGCCATAGGCAACGAGTCCCTTCGGGGAGAGGGGGCGGTTTATAAATATAATAAATTATTATTATTATCTTGTTTTTTCCTTCTGCGCATGTGCCCATGAGCAAACCAGCAGTAGTGACTGCCAGAACCCACTCCTGCAGTCCTTCACTTACAACCAATTGTTTAGTAACCATTCAAAGTTACAACAGCACTGAGAAAGGTGACTTAGGACAGTTTTCACACTTACAATCCTACAGTCCTGTGATCAAAATTCAGATACCTGGAAATTGGCTCATATTTAGGATGGTTGCAGTGTCCTGGGGCCATGTGATCACCTTTTGTGACCTTCTGACAAGCAAAGTCAATGGGGAATCCAGGTTCACTTAAATAACTACGTGACTGACTCAACAACTGCAGTGATTCATTTCACAACTATGGCAAGAAAGGTTGTGCAATGGGACAAAACTCACTTAATGTCTTGTAAATTTGGGGCTCACTTATGGTCATAAGTTGAGGACTACCTGTCCCAGCATGTTTCATTTCCCCCCAACTACCATATATGGGGTGCACAAATGCAGTCTGCAACTAGAGGGCAGCAAAGGGACAAACATGTTGTCCCTGTCCTAAGCCATAAGCCTCCTTCTCATAATTCAGCTGCTGAGGGCAAAAACAGCTGGACGGGAACTGAAAGCCACTGCAGGACAACTTTGTTGCATGCTAGAATTACTTATTATGAAGGATCTACTGGGAATAAAAGAGAGTGAGGTGATCTAAAATAGGCAACAAACTGGTAGTTATGCTAGCTCTTCAAAATGAGAACTATCATAGTAGTTAATTATCTTGATGTACCAAACTGATAAAGCAGAGATATCAAACTCATGGCCCATGGAGCAGATGTGACATATGCTGGCCACGCCCACCCATGGTTTAGCAAAGGGGGGGTGGGGGAGTCATGGTACATCACATGAAGCCAAAAGTTTGTGGTAAAACAAGGCTTATCAAATAAATGCATTTGGCTGGGCTTTGGGATGATCCCTGGTTTTTGTGTAAAACTCAAATCTAATAATGTAACTTTCTTCAAATAATCCTAATTTGTTTTAGGTTTCTTCTCCTTTTCCCCTTTCTTCACTAGTCCTGCATTCCACTTCCCATCCTGTCCTGTATCTCCAAATTTGACTGCTGGTAGATATTTGTGGTCTACCCTCATTTTCTCAATCATCATGGATCTATTGTAGTGAAAGACAGGCCTAGTCTCATTAATGAGCCTCAACAAACATATTTTCCAATGGAGGAATGCTTGCAGAAGAGACAGTGGCAGGGATACAGACAAATACTGTGAAGTAAGGCACCCCTCAGGGTGTGTGCTCTGTTAAGATACAACCTGTTGTGCCTTAAAATGACTTTTACGGTACTGCCATAAAATAGCTTCTACTGTGCAGTACAACTGTGGAGTTGTCATGGTAACAACCACAAGAGGGCTCTCTCTGGTAAGGGAGAAAATCCAACATTAGAAATTGCTTTTGGTCTAGACATTTTCCCCCTATAAATAAATACCCAGTCAGTGCGGGTTATCAGCTAGTTACTAATAATTATGGCTGTCACTAAGTATACTCCATGTAGAATCTGATGAGAATTCTTCATATCAGCTTGGTTCCTCAGCTTCGGGCCTGAATATTGCATTCCTGCAGGTAAATAATAATAATAATAATAATACAGTTCTACCTGTTTCACAAGCCCTCACTTATAAAATGGATTAATATGTTTTATTCTTAACTCACTCATTCATTTCTGAAATATTGGAATGCTAAAGCACACACACACACACAAAATTATACTGAATTAACCAAATTAGTTAGCTGGTGGTGTTGGAAAAAAAGCACGTGCTTTTCTGGTTAAAACAGTTAAAAGACATGGTGTCCAATTCTTACTGAGTATTGTACAAGGATATCTCTGTGCAATTTTCTTGGCCACAAATGATTTGCTTTTGCCTTTTTCTAGGCAAATCTAGAAATCCCATCCGAGTATTAATCAAGTTCAACCCTGTTTAATTTTTTTTTAAATCAGCCAAAGTTGGTTAAATGATACCAACTGTAAGAACCCAAGGAACCCAAGGAAGGTGTTCTGCTGACAGAAATCAAAAACCCATCTTAAGACATTCTCTCTCTTACTGATTCAGTGTCTCAAAGGTCCCTGAAATATTGTTCATCTAAGCCATTACCGTAGTGACAAATCACCAAGGAAGCAAGGGTTTATATTGCCACCGTTGGGCAATGCTATAAGAGGTTATAAATCACTAGTGATGGCAGCCCTCTGAACATTGCTGAGTAGCGGTCTCCCCAAACTTCTCACTGCCGACCATTTGGACCTGATAAGAGTTGTAATCCCACATCATCGCACAGACTCAGGTTCTCACAAATGGACTTGATATACTGTTTTATATATTCAAGGGCAGACCTAATCCTACTGCGGGAGTCCCCCCTCTCGCAGGTATGGCCCGCTGTGTTATCAAGGGCACACTTTGATGAGGGACTAATAAGTCAGGAGAAGTGGCGAAAGCGCAGGTGTAGGGGTTTTTTAGTTAAAAAATTGCTGTTTATTTTAGGGGGTACCAGGGAGGGGGGAGGGTTTAGACAGGTTGAGACTAGCCAGAAGGGAACGGGCCGAGCCAGTAGACGACGGAGGGAGGCGGATGGTTCCATTAAGAGGGGGGAAACACAAGTCATTCCGGTGGAGGGCTTCCCCATCCAGAGGGTCGTGGGGAGGGGCAGGTCCGAGGGGAGACAAGTTCCTTCCTCCCGGTTGGAGGCACGTAGCCGTTGGTTACAAACGGTCAGGTGCCACAACCCCCGCAGGCTAGGTGGCCCGGGAATACAGAGCCAGGGTCTGCGGCTGATGTTTTGCAACGCCAGGTCCGTTGTCAACAAAGCCCCCCTCATTAGTGACCTTGTGTCAGAGGGGGAGCCGGACCTGGTAGGAATTGCGGAGACCTGGTTGGGCCACGAGGGAGGACATCCCCTCGTTGAAATGTGCCCACCAGGCTACCGCGCATTTCATCAGCCGCGGGCCCTAGGCAGGGGTGGTGGGGTAGCGGTCATTATTAAGGAAGGCCTTGAGCCGAGAGAGACCATTGTGCCTCAGACTTCCGGCTGTGAGTCCCTCTGCGTGAAGTGGGGCCTAGGGAGGCAGTTGGGCTTGCTGGTTGTATACCTGGCTCCCCGCTATGTAGCAGCAGCCCTGCCCGAGCTCCTGGAGGTGATCGCTACGGTGGCAGTGGAGACCCCCAGACTTATAGTCATGGGGGACTTTAACCTGCCATCGTTGGGCGAATCATCCGTGGTAGCTCGGGAGTTCATGGCTTCCATGACGGCCATGGACCTGACCCAAGTAATTCAGGGCCCCACCCACGAGGGTGGACATACGCCGGACCTCATCTTCGTCTCGGGCCAATGGAAAAGTGATCTGGGTACAGGGGATATAGTCATCACACCCTTGTCATGGTCAGACCACTCACTTCTCCGGCTCGACTTTCCGACCGCTGCTCCCCTCCGCGGGGAGGCGGAACCAGAGTCACCAATCTGGTACCGCCCCAGGCGCTTGATGGACCCGGATGGGTTCCAGACAGCGCTTGGGCCATTTCCTGTATCCCTGACCCGCGCCCCGATGGAGGACCTCACGGCCGCATGGAATAGTGCGGCCGTGGGAGCCTTAGATCGGGTCGCGCCCTTGCGGCCTCTCTCGCGGCGGCGAACCACCCTGGCTCCTTGGTTCACTGAGGAGCTGCGGGTGATGAAACGCCACAAGAGATGCCTAGAGAGAAGATGGAGGGCTAGCCGCTCTGAATCTGACCGGACACAGGTAAGAGCCCATTTACGGACTTATATTGTGGCGCTGAGGGTGGACAAACGTCATCATTGTGCCACTCTCATAGCATCCGCAGAAAACCGCCCTGCCGCCCTGTTTAGGGTGACCCGCGCCCTCCTTCAACAGAGGGAACGGGAAGCCCCGCTACAGGGTAGAGCAGAGGAATTTGTGATTTTTCTGCAGGAGAAAACCGCCCAGATACAGAGTGAGCTAACCCCCATTCATGGCCCAGTGGGATGCCACGAGAGAGATCTTGTTTGGGAGGAGTTTGACTCCGTTACTTCCGAGGATATGGACAGGCTACGTGGGCGACTGCGAGCCACCACATGTTTATTGGACCCGTGCCCCTCCTGGCTTGTACTGGCATCCTGGGAGGTGACACGAGGCTGGCTCCAAGAGGTTGTCAACGCATCCTTGAGTGAGGGTTCCTTGCCTGCCTCCCTAAAAGAGGCCATGGTGAGGCCCCTCCTCAAGAAGCCCTCTTTGGACCCAGCTCTTTTGAACAACTACCGTCCAGTCTCCAACCTTCCCTTCTTGGCGAAGGTTGTTGAGAGTGTGGTGGCACAACAGTTTCCCCGTCACCTGGAGGAAGTTGACTATCTAGATCCGCGCCAGTCCGGCTTTCGGCCCGGGCATAGCACCGAGACGGCATTGGTCGCGTTGGTAGATGATCTCTGGAGGGCCAGAGATGGGGGATGTTCCTCCATCCTGGTCCTATTAGACCTCTCGGCGGCTTTCGATACCATCGACCATGGTATCCTATTGCATCGGCTGGGGGGGTTGGGGGTGGGAGGCACCGTTTTACGGTGGTTCTCCTCCTACCTCTCTGGCCGATCGCAATTTGTGCGGGCAGGAGAGCAGAGGTCGACCCCGAGACCCCTCACATGCGGGGTGCCTCAGGGGTCGGTCCTCTCGCCTCTCCTGTTTAACGCATACATGAAGCCGCTGGGCGAGATCATCCGTGGTTTTGGGGTAGAGTACCACCTGTACGCTGATGACACCCAGCTGTACATATCTACCCCAAACCACCCCAACGATGCCGTAGCGGTGATGTGCCAGTGCCTGGAAGCCGTGCGGATCTGGATGGGAAGTAACGGACTTAGGCTCAACTCGACCAAGACCGAGTGGCTGTGGTTTCCGGCTGCCCGATTCAACCAGCTCTCTCCAACGCTGGCCATAGGGGGCGAACATCTTGCCCCTGTGGATGGGGCGCGCAACTTGGGTGTCCTCCTGGATACCCGGCTGTCCATGGAAGATCAAGTGACAGCCGTGGCCAGGAGGGCGTTTTACCAGGTTCGCCTGGTACGCCAGTTGCGCCCCCTATTGGATCGGGACGCCCTTCGCACAGTCACTCATGCTCTCGTGACATCCCGACTGGATTATTGCAACTCTCTCTACATGGGGCTCCCCTTGAGGTGTACCCGGAGGCTTCAGTTGGTCCAGAATGCAGCCGCGCGAGCAATTATGGGCACCTCTAGGTTTGCCCACGTAACACCGCTCTTGCGCGAGCTGCACTGGCTACCTGTCGTCTTCCGGGTGCGCTTCAAGGTGTTAATTACCATCTTCAAAGCGCTCCATGGCTCGGGACCTAGCTACCTGCGGGATCGGATCCTGCCCCATACATCCTCACGGCCGATTTGCTCCCACAGAGAGGGACTTCTCCGGGTGCCGTCCACTAGACTTTGTCAGCGGGCGACGCCCAGGGGAAGGGCCTTCTCTGTGGCGGGCCCAGCCCTCTGGAATGACCTTCCCCCCGATATCAGGACAACCACGGACCTCCGCTCCTTCCGCTTAAAATTAAAGACACACTTTTTTCGTCTGGCCGGCCTTGGGTAGTCTCTTTTTAGGTTAGGGGTTTTTAGGGGTAATTTTTAGTTTAGTTTATGGGTTTTAGCGCAGGATCAATTTAATCTATTTTTAATTTTGTATTTTGTATTTGTCTGTGGTTTTATTTGTATTTTTAATTGCCTGTGCCCCACCTCGAGTCCCCTTGGGGAGAGAGAGCGGGATATAAAATTAAATTATTATTATTATTATTATTTATGCAAAACAATTAGCATTTCTTTATGATCCTAGTCCACTTTATTACCCTCGCTACAAACCAGCCACCCTTTCCGCCTGATTATAAAAAGTTTCTTTGTGATAATGATGGTGAGCCCTTACAAGCTACAAGGATGCTTCTTTCCCAATTGATCTTTTAAAGCGACAGTTCTCACTGTGTGGTCTGGGGAACCCTGGGGTCCCCGTGACTTTTCAGGAGTCTTCATAGTCAAATAACCACCTTAATTTTTTTCCCAGTTTTTTAAAATTTCTAACACACCAAACATCATTAGATAAAACCGATTTAAAACCAAATCTCTTTGGGGTCCTCAGTCATTTTTAAGAAAGCATAGGTATCCCAAATGTTTGAGAATGGCTGTTTTAAAGCAAGGAGCAGTCAACAGAGGGCGCGAGGAACACAAACATCCCTTTAGATTAGAAAACTTTGTCCTCTTCCATTTTTTGTGAGTGTACAAATATTCCTCCGGAAGCTAGCAGAAGGTACTTAAGAGGTCCAAACTCCTATTGAAAAGAGTGAGAATATGTTTGTGGGGTGGGGGAGGTAGGAAAGGAACTGGATTTAAAAAGCAGCTTTCTATCCTTTTTTCCCAGACAAAGATGATATACAAATTTGTAGTGAGACTGACGCTTTGGAAAGGGCGGTTAATATGGTATGCCTTGGCAATGAGAGAGCAGAGACCGAGAAAGGCAGGTGCAGCCAGCTATTAGCCTCTGTGATTTATATTGCACATAAAGATTCTTGCTAACTTTATTTCTAAAGGCAGTGTGTGCCATTGGGGAAGGGGCAAATTCAAGCGAAACAGAGAAAGGATTGATCAGAAGTAAGGGAAGGGAAGCAGCATAAAGAAACACACATTACTGCTGTATCTTCATGATGAAATATTTCAAATCACCTGATTGCCTTCAGAATTAAGAATGGGATACAGGAAAGAAGTTTTACCAGACAAATTGTTTTTCCTCTCCTCCTTCTGGGGGACAAAGGGCAGGATTGTATGCAGGCATGTAACATCAATGGGACCTTTCTGTATGCAGTTAAGGTCGGTGCTGTTATTTACATAAAATGTTAGATGCTTGACTTCTATCAAATAACATAAAATAGGGGTATAATCCACTTCCCTCTCTACAAATCTCATAAGGACACAAATATAGATAAACAACAGCTCAGTCTTCATTTCAGGTTTGCTATAAGTGGCATCTGATGCAATTTCGGTAATTACCTTTAGAAGAAAAGTTATATTTAACAAAGCTATTATTACTTCAGCTGAAATTTCTGCCTCTAAAGACCACTGAATGCATTTTTTTTTAACTTTCACACAACAGAGAGAAAGGACGATGAGAAGGGACATCAAGAGGGCAATCATGTTATATAGCCTCACATATTGTCAGCAATCTCCTTTTTGAAGGCACAAAAAAACAGGGATGGTTGGGGTTTTTTAAGTGTATGGTGTACATAGCCAGAAAAAGTCTATGATGCTTTTTCCCACAGACTAGTTCTGGCAGCCTAGGTTGCTAGTTCTTTGTTCATGCATGTACACTATCCATGGTGTACCACAGGAGGCAAACTAGGTTTGTACCTGGTTTGGGGGATGTCAGGTTATCTGAGTCTTTCTTCTGCTGACGTCACCTCACATTTGGGCAAGTCCGCTGTCAGTTCCTGCTTCTGCTCAGAACTCCGCTAGCTGTCCTACCCTGTTTCCCTGAAATAATAGCTGTCCTACCCTGTTTCCCCAGATAATAAGCCCCATCGGGCTTTTGCGGGACCGTCTCCTGCCGCATACCTCCCTCTGTCCGATCCACTCCCATAGGAGGGCCTCCTTAGGGTACCATCCGCCGGCCAATGCCGGCTAGCGGTGCCCAGGGGGAGGGCCTTCTTAGTGGCTGGGCCATCCCTCTGGAACGACCTACCCCCCGAACTTCAGACTATCACAGACCTTCCCCTCTTTCGCCGCTCACTTAAGACTTATCTTTTCCATCAAGCCGGTCTAGCTTAGCCAATGAGTAAATGTATTTTAGAATTTTAATTGGGATGTTTTAGCACAGGTTTTCTAGTTTAATCTATTTTTAGTTATTCTGTATTTATTGTTATTTATTCATTTTAACTCCCTGTGCACAACCCTGGGTCCATTTCGATGGAGAACGGCGGTTCTATAAATCGAAATAAATTAAATTAAATTAAATTTTGAGTGCATGTGCTACAATAAGCCCTCCGCTGAAAATAAGCCCTCCCCTGAAAATAAGCCCTCTCCAAAAATATTGCAACACAGCAGCAACCATGAGATGACCACGCTTACTACCTCCTGCACCTCAAAAATAAAATAACCTCCCTAAAAATAAGGCCAAGTGCTTATTTTGGGGATCAAAAGAAAATAAGACCCTGACTTATTTTCGGGGAAACACAGTACTGGAGTGGTACCTATTTAACTACTTGCATTTTTATACATTTTTGAATGTGCCTACATCTACACACTCAATTTAGTGTCAAATTCTTAAGTTTGACACTCAATTTACATTGTGCATCCAAAATTTGTGTGAAACAAATAGGCTAATTAGCAAACAGCTTACATCATCAGATGTTCATTAGCACAAATTCTTGCTCAAGTCTGTCATTAAGAATAAGATCAAATCAACAATGTAAGCATTTAGCTAGCACAACACCTCCAATGATTGTTCAAGGGTTCAATTTCCTATCTACCTTTTTTAGTTATTACTTCATTAGTTGTAATAATATATTTGGCCTGAGCCCTCAAGCAATTATATGGGTGGAAAAGTCGTTCCCTCAGCAAAAAGTGCAATTTTCTTTCCATTTTTTCAGACAGAACCACCTGATTAAAAAGGGACACTACCAATCGTATCATTAAATTCTTAAGTTTGACACTTTTAAATCCAAACTGTATACTACTTTTCCACTGCTTCAGACTGGATCTTTAAAAAAAAAAATACTAATGTTTTGTGGATCAAATTGTAGACTCTTTAATAGGCCCTGACATTTCAAAAATGCTTTCATGATTCTTAGACAATTAATATCTGAGAAATCAGTTAATTCCAGAGCCTGAATACTGTATTTCTTTCTAAAGATATTCTCTTCCTTTGGAACATATCAAGAATAAAATTTGTTCTGGGATTTGAAGCTTTCCATTTTATATACTTAAAGAGGGGTTCCAGTGTTAATTTTCATTAAATATTCTACACAGGTTAATGAGAATTTTTTTATGACAGATAGCTCTTGGAATATACTGTATTTAGCTACATTATGATAGTGTTATGATGATAGTAACTTTAACCTATCATTGGACTTTTTAAATTTAATTTTTAAAACTAATTTAATTGAAATTAAATTAAATCCTCTTCAAGCTCATTTGGAGAGTCCAAAGTGCATAATACCTTTGAAATATCAGCAACTTTTAGGATCTAGATATACTAAACTTTTATCTTCATTTCCTACTTTGAAAGTTACTAGACATAACTAGAGATGATAAGCAATAACTTTGATTCACAATCATATGACAAATTAATGTTGTGATATAACTCAAATTAACAGATTAACAGAGTTGGAAGGGACCTTGTAGATCATCTAGTCCAAACCCCCCACCCAAGGAGGAGATCCTACACCATTTCTGACAGATGGCAAACCAGTCTCCTCTTGAAAGTTTTCAGTGATGAAGCGTTCACAACTTCTGAAAGCAAGCTGTTCCATTGGTTGATTGTTCTCATTGTCATAAAATTTCTCCTTATTTCTAGGTTGAATCTCTCCTTGATCAATTTCCATCCATTATTCCCTGTCTGGCCTTCAGGTATTTTAGAAAACAGGTTGACCCCCCTCCTCTCTGTGACAGCCTCTCAAATATTGGAACACTGCTATCATGTCTCCCCTGGTCCTTCTCTTCAGTAGACTAGCCATGCTCAGTTCCTGCAACCATTCCTCATATGTTCTAGCCTCCAGTCCCGCAATCATCTTTGTTACTCTATAAATTTAAAAACAGTCAGTAAGATTCTATTGGCATGTTAAACTGTAGATTCATACTATAAATTAGTTATTTCAAATGGTTTCTTTAAAGATTTCTGAGAGATTGCATTTATGTATCGTAGCTTTATTTTGTATCTCAAGAATTTGTAAGCCTGAATGGCTTTTATAGTAGTTAAAAGGGCGGGGGGAATCCCATAGGCTTCCACTGAATATCTTGGTTTAGCTATATTAACTGCCTCTCTTAAATGATACATTTGCTTTCCTCTCGAGAGAAGCTGGAGCCTTCATCAATCATTTGATTATTCCCAGTGGGTCATGCTTTCCTAAATACTTTACAATTATGCTTTCAGAAATCTTATATGCTAATTAAAGTTATTTCGCCACCTGCCCTGTTCTGCCTATCACAGTTCCTCTGATGCCATGCATATTAAAATTCACTTCAGTTCAAAAAGGGCAAGCAAAGCAAAAAGATTAGAAAGCAGGGCTTATATTTAACCTCAATTTGCACTAATGTAAAAAAAATCCCAGAAGTTGTAGCATCAACGTATAATAAGAAAACTTTTAAAGTAGATATGGAGTACTTGTAATATAACAGTAAGATATTTTGAGTTGAAAGTTTACAACCTTCAGGATGACAGAAAAAGAAAAGTTGATAGGCTGATTATGTTTATTTATCTCTTCTTTAAACCAGTTCTGGCATTTTAACTGCAGCATTACAAAAATTACTCTGAAACACACCTTGATATTTTCATCAAAGAATTAAATTATTCTTGAAGGAAAATTAAAAAGAAATTAGAAGTCTAGTCTAATTTGAGACTTAAATGTAAGACTTAAACAAATACGTAGTAGGCAGGTAAAATAAGCACTCTGGAGCTAATAAAAATACTGTGTTCTATATGTATGACTGACCCTTTAAATGTATATATAATAATAAAGCTTTATATTTATGTCTTAATTACAAGATTTATATGGCCGCCTCATAAAATGACTGTAGATCGCTCATAACTATTCTTAAAAAACATAGATAAAAATTATCCTAGGCACCAGATCAATCATCCCCGCAATTCAACCTTCTAACTCAATACTTGGAGAACAGGCAGATCTTCACAGCTTTCCAGAAGGCTAAAAGTGTAGGGAACTTTTCTATCAGGGATCCCCAAAGCCCCAGATGGAAAGTGACTTCATCTTAACAACTGTTCTCATCAGCTGAAAAACATTCCATATTCCCATTCAATATTGGTCTGTACCTTATAAATCATTCTTCATATAGGTAGCCATGTAATAGGGGGTGAAGACATCCGTACATCTAATGGTGCTCCCTGAAAATGCTTGACTGGTTACATGAACTTCTTTTAATCCATAAGTAAGTATTATCCTCCCAAATTGCAAAGGCTGCTTATTTTTTAAGGTACTGTGTTCGCTATTTCCCACCTGAATTTATTCTGTTTTGCCAGAATTCTAATAAGAATAGGCAAAAAAAACCCACTGTAACTAAACAGGAAGAGAGGGAGGGAGGGAGGGAGGAAGGGAAGGAAGGAAGGAAGGTCTCTAGCATGTCACAAAACTTTTAACTCTATACCATGAACAGGTAGTCCTAAAACTTTCCTTTAGTGATAATTTGAAGTTACAACAGCACTAAAAAAACAACCCTGACATACAATCCTTTTCCACACTTATGACCATTGCCGCATCCTGTTGCATTGCCCTGGGTCCTGTGATCACTTTTTACAACAAGCAAAGTCAACGTGGGAAACTAGATTCACTGAAATGTGTTCATAATTGCAGTGATTTATTTAACAACCGTGACAAGAAAGGTCATAAAATGGAGCAAAATTGTGAAAATATTCATGACTGGGAGAGACATGGGAACAAGGTCAGCCAATGAATAGGCATAGCAACAAAGTCAGCCAATGGGAGCGTAAACAGATCTGAGTCTGTGCGGAGAATTGAAAGAGAAACTTAAGCAGTCTGCTGCTCTGAGAAATAAGAAAGTCTGTCTGGGCTTGTCTGCTGATATGAAACGAATTGCTTGTGTTTGCCTGTAACTCTCCTGCCTTGTGTTTACTTGGAAGAACCACCTGTTGGTATTGTGCATTTATTCATCTATTCTTATGCATACAAAGAAGTGAATGAATCCAGCTGAATGAGTTATCTGTGTGTGCTTTCTGGATTTGAATTTATGCAACACACTCTGACAAAAACCCACTGAATGCCTTTCTTGCTTGCAACAGAAGTGTTGGACTCAATTGCAGTCGTAAGTCGAAGACTACCTGAAGTCAGTCGTGGGGAAAAAGAGAACAGCTTATGTTTAACTGCTCTAAGGCTCCTGATTCCATAGCCACATTTGGCAAACCATCTGGGAGATCAGATTGCATTAACAGCACCGTTATTTCACAAAGACTATTTAAAAAACACGCACAGTGTAGTCATGTTAATTCCATTCCAGACACCAACAAAGTGATGTAAAGTAGTACATTGTTTCTTATGAACCATCTGCCATTTTCTGAACTACCCTGTCTCAAATGCACTCTAGGTCATTATGGTGGAGAGTCTGCTTATGTAGTATTGTCATGAGCAAAACAGGTGGAGCGGAGGCAAATTCATGTCGGCGAAACTTACACAGAGCTGAAAGATAATAGACAGCCAGCACACAATAAGTAGACACGGATTACTGGGTGTGCTTAGCCAACTTTGAATAAAGTGTTTTTCCTCTTACAAAAGACAAAATGTTACAACCGAAACAGTTTAGATTCTAGACACAAAAATGTATGGGATAAATAACGGTCCTCCGTTTCTCAGTTATAAATATATTGGACATTTATAAATGGAAAACATTTACCAAAAGATAAGGCAAGGAGCACGCTTGCAAGATAAACAGTTGCAAACAGGCATTGAATGTAAGCAGTTATCTGTTTCTCTCTCTCTCTTTGCATAAATATTCTATGAAAATGCCATTTAGGCAACGTTTAAGTAAGGACTAAAAGATCAAAGGAAGCTAAATGGTTTTAATTATTGCTTACTGGGGTGCTCCCTCTCTCAAGCACACACACTCACACACTATTCAAAACCTTGTATTTTCCCTTTGCTTGTTTTCCTGCTGTGGCTAAAGTGCTCTCCAGGTTTGGCATTCACTCGACAATGTTTGCACAACACTTAATATAGAAAGTAGAACCTAGTACCCTGATGGTGAATCTATGGCACACATGCTGGAAGTGGCACGCAGAGTCATCTCTCTGGGCACAAGAGCTGTTGCCAATTGCTCTTCCCGGTTCCAGTGCATCAGCCAGCTGGTCTTCACATGCGAGGGTGCGCCAGAAACCAGAAGAGCAGCCACCCAGCTGCTGCACCCACTACTCCTGCCGCCACTGGGGGTGATGGGCAAGGGTGGGGCGGCAGCAGATATCATGCCACCACTTCTAGCTAGGATGCTGGAGGAGGAGCCGCCATCAGGGAGGCGAGCTGCCCCAGGAGGGCTGGAGGAGAATACAGCTCCTCACACATGGAGACCCCACCAAGGGCCCAGCTCTCCAGCAGGGGAGCAGCTGTAGGGTCTGGCCGGTCGCTCCTGCCCCTTGCCCTGTGGCTGCCGCTCTGCTCTTCTGGAGCAGTGGAGCTGCACACAAGCTGAGTCCGTGCAGGAGGAACATCTGTCTAGCGCTGGGGTAAGAAGCGCACCGACCGGGAAGCAGTTGCACTCTCTTGGCAGAAGTGGAGGGAGTGGGGGCTGCACTGGCTTGTACTCAGTGACAGGTTGGGAAGGGTGCTTTATTGACCCTCATTTTGGTTTCCGGCACGCACATGTGCACCAGCCAGCTGGTCTTCGCATGTGCTTGCATGCCAGAAACTGGAAGACCAGGTGACCAGCATGCATGTGCGTACCGGAAACCAAAATATCATTTTCCTGGTGAATGCATGCATGCCAGGTGGCTGCTCTTCCAGTTTCTGGCATGTGGCTGTGCATGCATACACACGCTCCCATTTCAGCACTCAGTGCCATAAAGGTTCACCAACTCTGGCCTAGTAAGTAGCCAAACAGGCTTCTAAATTATATGACAAGAATAGCTTGAAGACCCTCATGGGCCTTCACTATAACAGTCACATCAATAGCTGGACCTCAAATCAATGCATACTCTTCCTTCAGCTGTTTTTTAAACCTCTTTCTTTCCAGGGCCAATCCCATCTCTACCAGATTGAAACATTTGCCTCAAACAGAAAATTCTGGTGGGTGGGAAGGTGACACGATGTTGGAAGACAAGGCTATATGGGCCGTTTAGCCTGCTCCGTAGCTTTTAGCTAGCTACGTAGGTTGAAGAAAGATTCAAGTTTCACCTGTCACCTGTAGGGTCTAAGAATGGAATCCTCTGGATCGAAAGTGTTCTTATCTAAGACAAGGACTGTTTTGTTGGTGTGCAAATATTCACATTTATCAAAAGGCACCTTAGCCATTTGTTAAGATGGCAATTATTAGAAATAAGGACACTGATGTAATGCTGGCTATAAGAATTTCAGGGAAGAGTTTTCACACGATATGCAAATCCAAGTGTGCAGAATTCTTTCTGGAACAAACGTGTTATACTCTCAGTGAAAACACTGCAAATCTATTAAGTCCGGGTATGTATAAGAATGTATGAGCACCCTTGTTCATAAAAACAACATAAAGACATTTTTCTTTGAGGCGTAAAGGAGAGAAATTGTTAGGAAGAAAGTCAAGGTGATTATACATGGTTTAAAAAGATAGAGCCCAAATCAAAAGACTCTAAGACCATGATGGCAAACCTATGGTATGTGTACCACAGGTGGCATGCAGAGCTTTCTCTGCTGGCACGTGAGCTGTCAGGCCAGCTCAGTTTCACCGTGCATGCGCACACACCTCCCGCCAGACCTGCTGATTTTCAGGTTTCTGCCGTGCATGGTCATGGGTACATGTGGGGGGGCATTGCATTATGTGGGTGCACACACTTTCAGCACTCGGCGCCAAAAAGGTTAGCCATCGCTGCTCTAAGAGGATGTTCCATTGGTAGGATCTGTGAAAAGAACTGGTGCAGGTAAGAAGAAAGCCACCTTCCTCAACATCTCATATATGGAAGTCTTTAAAAAGATGTTAGACAGCCATTTGTCTGAAATGGTATAAGGTTCCTGCCCATGCAGGGGGTTGGAATAGAAGACCTACAAGGTCCCTTCCAACTCTGCTATTGTATTGTATTGTATTGTATATGTTGGACTAGAATTCCTATCATTCTCAACTGGATTGGCCATTGAAAGGTACCAGATTAAGAAAGTTGGGAGAAGTTGTAAACTGACCTAAAACTTGAGAGTCAAAGAGCAAATTCCCAATAGCATTTGGAGGAAATCTTGATGTTTCTTTGTATGTACGCATTTTCTAAAATGGGCATACAAAGTAAATACTTATGCTTCAATATTGTTTTGTATAAAAGCACCAACTAATTTTAACATTTTAATTTTTATATAGTGTTTTAAGTTTTGATGTTTTGTTGTACACTGTCAAGAATCCCTCTTTGAGGAGATGGACTGTATGTATGTGAAACATACATACATACATACATACATACATACATACATACATACATACATACATCTGTGGCTTGTCCACAGGCTGATGGTTTCCTACATCTATTATGGCCATGCGCCCATTTAAATTAAGAAAGAGGGAAATGAGCAAGGCAAAAAAGAAACAGAAAATCCCCAAGAGACTTATTGAAAAAGTAGCATCTGCAGTCACAGATGTTGCCATGGAAAAAGCCCAACACCAACTAAGATGATGAGGACACATGGAAGGGCTCATTAGGGCTTATCTTTTAATGAATAAGGAGATATATTCAACATTATAAAAAGTGAGGTGTTCGTTTAAAGGCGGCTAATAACAAGCCTTTGAATTAGGAGGAAATGTTGCTGATTAGGAAAAAAATGGGTAGTATAAAAATGAGCATTTTTTTTGTAATCATAGAGTGAGCGATAATTTTGTAATTGTACTGGTATTTGCTGCAAAGGGAATTGGAAACTCACTTTCTCTTCTGTATTAGTCAGTGTTAGTTTTTATGCTCTCTGCAAAACTTTTAATAACATGTCTGTCTAAAAAGAATTAGGGGGGAAATGTCTGAAATCCTAGGCCGCTCCAGTAATTGGCATGGGGCATTGCTGTTGCCTCCTTCTCTTCTTTTAAAAAATCTTGACTTTATATGCAAGTGGGCATATCAGCATTAAAAAAAAGATATTTCGAGGGAGGAGAGCATTTACATTTTCACAATATCCTTAACTAATGATACATAGGGAATATTGAAGAAATTAAATTGTTGCCAAAACTAGCTTCCCTGAGTGCAGGAGGGTGCCCAGAGCTCCTATAAGCCTATAAGGTGCTCAGATTGAACCAGTGGTGGGTTCTTACTGGTTCGGATCAGTTCAGCTGAACCGGTAGTGGTTTGGTGGCCTGGATCGCTGGTACCGGCAGTGACCCAGACCTGCCATGCCCCTGAACCAGTTCTCCAGGCAGCACCACAGATGCCACCATCTTGTTTTTTTGCTTCTGTGCAAAACAATTTTTATTGTACTGTGCATGCGTGCACACGACGCACACACAAGCAAACAGGTAGTAGTGCCTGCCAAAACACACCCCTGGATTGAACCAAATATGCCTAGAAATGATCTCATGACTGACCCTTCAACAGGCTTCGAAAAATGGAGTTCATTAGAGTTAAGAAATCTTTTACTCTTCAAATATTCAGATCAAAGTTCAGGGTCAAAGTCAAAGCTCTGAAAATCCTGATTAGGAAACCACAAACTCGAACAAGTCAAATATTGGCTACAGTAAATTGAAAGGAACTAGATTTTCTTGGGCACAAAGGAATAGCCATACTTTCAGCCTCAAGTTTTATCAATGAAGTGACCAGATTCCAGGCTCTGTTCCCCTGTTGCCTAGGAAAGGGGCACTTGCTGGGGATGTAATCATGGAGCGCACACTGCAGAAAGAAAGAAGCTGGATTTCTTCCCAGCACAACGCAACTGAGCAGCACATCAAAGCAAACAAAGCCATGGCATTGCCCCAAACTCATCCCTGTTTGTTTTCCTTCATTCAACTGGGAAGAAAGACCAGTGCAGCTCTCCTTATGAGAAATCTATACCCACTCCTGGACAATTGGCAGGCGTTGTTGTAGGAAGGAGGTGCTCCATCCAGGTAGCAGCTAAAAATGAAGAACTGGAGGGAAGGATTTATCTGATCTATTGTCCATGCTGCTTGGAATCTAACATCTTCACGCTTGTGAAGAAGAATGAATAATGAGGTGAAGAGGTGACTCTTCCTTGAATCAAATAGTTAGAAAATAGCACAGTGTAATCATGCTAATGGTCCAAGGCTCTTGCTTCTTAAATTATTTCTTCTTGGCTTTAATAATCAAGAAATCTTTCTGAAAAGGTGTTTATTAAAATGGTACAATTTAGCGTTAAGAAAAGAGCTGCACAATTATCTCATATTTCCTTTCCACAAGGGGAGTATCAGGTCATAAGTTTTATTTTCCTTTGGAATGACTGCTTGTAGGTTGACTTTACATTATTTCAGCAATTTAGATTCAAGGCTTGCCCATAATCTGCACTATTAGTATTTCCAAGTGCCTCTGTAGCAAAAAGAACTGATATATGTCTTGAAAAGTCAAGATTAGAACCTTAAACTTTTCCATTTGGGAGGAAGCCTCAAATAATTTAATGGCATTTATTCCATTCTCAGTAATCAAGTACGGTACTTGATTGTGAACCATGTCAGAAATAAGCAACCTGTGTCTCTCTCAGTCCCATTAGTCCTAGCCAGTATAGTCAGGTGCAAAAGAGAGTTTCTGGTCATTACTATGAAATTAGTTGCATCACATTATACCCCATTGATGGTAATGTCTGACCTCCGCCTCTTCCGCCAATGTCTTAAGACATATTTGTTTCAACAAGCCGGCCAAGCCGGCCTAGCCTAACCTCCCATGGAGACTTTTAGGTAGTTTTAAATTGGGTTTTTAAAATTTGGTTTTAGCGCAGGATAGGTTTATTTAATAGTTTTTTAAATTATATTTATTGTATTTTGTATGTTTTTAAATTTCCTGTGCGCCGCCCTGGGTCCTTTGTGGAGAAGGGCGGGATATAAATTTAAATAAATAAAAAATAAATAAATAAATAAATAAATGTCCAACATCAAGGTGTTTTCCACTTAAAATTCACACCAATATATAAGACATAATAAAGAGAGTATTTGTAGTTCGGTGTTCAACTATGAAGTTCTTGGTGCATTCCGAGCACAGTTATTTGGTTTCAGAAGTATCATTACCCAACTAGCTAACATCATCAATGCCTGGGAAGTGGGAAAGTTTAGACTAAACTATAATATCAGCTACATTTTCAGGAGCCCATAAGAACATACTGTTGTAAACAGGTCATTTTACAGTGGCCACATCATTCTGTGGGTACCAGAACTTTACACCCTACTCTACATGCAGATTCCACATGCAGATGTGTCATCGATATGTATAAAAATATTAAAATACTGTCATGTTTGTTTTCAGTACCTTTCCTAATGATCCCTAGCATCAAATTTGCCTTTTTCACAGCTGCCACACAAGCAGCTCATGCCCTATCAATGTGTATGTGAAGTTGAAATCATCTGACACTTATTTAAAGTCTATGAAATCATCTGGCACGTATTTAAAATCTATAAAATTATGCACGGTGTGGACAAAGTAGAAAAGGAAAAACTATTTCCCTATTGCACAACACTAGAACTAGGGGGCACTCCATGAAACTTTTGATAGCTAGACCTCAAACAAATAAGAGGAAGTACTTTTTCACCCAGAGGATCACTGGTCTATGGAACTCCCTGCCAGAAGTGGTGACAGCTGTCAGCCTCGACACCTTTAAGAAAGGATTAGACGAGTTCATGGAGAACAAGGGTATCAATGGCTATCATGATGGATGCCTAAGGACACCCTCCAGGTTGGAGAGATAGGCAGGATATCTCTCAATGCCATTTGCAGGGAATCATAAGCAGGTGAAGACATCTGCTTGGGAATATCCTGAAGCAAATGGTGAGCCACTGTGTGAGACAGAATGCTGGACTGGATGGGCTGTGGCCTGTTCCAGCAAGGCTATTCTTATGTTCTTATGTTCTAAAGTGAATAGCATCAGCCATTTGGTTGACCCTTCACCCAGTTTGAAGAGATTCTGGAGCTCTTCACAATCACTTCTGGTTTTTAGACCCTGAATAATTTAGCACCATTTGCAGATTTGGCTGGTTCATTATCTGCCTCCACTGATCAATTCTTGAGATTTTCAAATTCTATTTCTTACTAGTTCACTCAGAAAAGAATGTTTGTTAATTTCTATGCTTTTCTTTTTTTTAAACCTCCCAGCAATCCATTAAAAGACAGGTCATCTTATCCCATGGCCATCAAGCTCATTCAAAAGTCTTTCATGAAGAACTTGGTCAAAAGCTTTTATGAAAATCCAAAAACTCAATGTTGATGGAATCACTTTATCCATATACCTCAGACTCTTCAAAAAAAAAATGTTAAAAGGTTGGTGCATCAGGATTTACCTAAATGGAATCTATGTCTAATGCAGAAGAGTAATGGTGATATAGCCTTGTAGTTAATAACATCATCATGTATTGCCATCAATCATGTTTTGTTAGATGCCAACAACTGCAATTGCTCTTTATCTGCCCTCTGCTGTCTTAAGTGAGCCATTGCTTGCCCAAATCAACTGGAAGTGTCCAAATTGACTGACTGAGCAAAGGAGAGTAAGATAGAAACAGGAAGTATCACCTGCATGTTCTCACAGCTGCAAGAAATATGCCCATATATCTCTTTTTTGGAAGGCAAGCACGTGAAATGTTCCACCAGGTCCAATCCAATCCAGAAAAGAGCCTGTCCAGTTTCAAAAGAAGCAGTGCAAGTAGCATCCAGATATCTTGCCACAAAAAAAGTCTTACTCTTGTGGTGGTGTTTCCATTACACTGCTGAATGTCAGTAACTGAAAGGAGTCAAAGTTAGCTATTTTGCTGTGATGTTTAATTCACCTACCTATTTAAAAGTGTAGGCTGATAGCTGTAATTTGTTTCTTAAGCTGCTTTCAATTACTTAGGCATGTAGGGCAGTGCAAACCAAATTAGCCCTTGGTATTCTGAAAACCAATGTAAGGCTTATTTAATGTATTTCAGAGCTAACTGCGACCCTGCAACAACCTTACAATTTTGCATTCCACAACTCACAATTCACCCTAAGTGACTCATTAGTTTTCATGAGTAAATTGCATGTGATTAACATTCTGTGAATTTTGTTTATGGACGGGTTGAAAAAGTGGCTTGTGGCAATTTGATACTTCTTTCCTGGCTTTCCCCCATATGCTATGCCCATGGCACCAAGCCAAACCTCTACATCTGCAAGTCTCCCCTACATGGATCTGCATTTTTAAGAGAAATATAATTGCTGTGGTTACATTATTAAAGCACTTGTGTGACCATGGAACTGCCTGGCATATAAGGTTACAGCTCAGTGGATAAGTTAATACTTATATTGCAGTGTTTTATTAGATAGAATGTTTAACATTAATGCTTAGCCCCTAAAGCAGATCTGGGCATTTTAAAGTCCTGGTCCACCCCCAGCCCTTTGGTGTCCCTGTTGAGTGTGTGTGAGATCAAGTGCAAATTAGAAATCAAATGTAAATAACCCCAGGGGGCAGGGGAAGAAACTGAGTCAGCTCCTTCAGTCAACTGGTAGCTATGGCAGGTCATGGAGAGACCTGCACCTGTGCAGCTCTTGACCCTTGCCTGGTGCAGTGTGAGGAGTTCGTATGATGGGTTAGGTTACACTGGTTTGGTCCTCCACAACAGTTTCTGTTTCTCATTATGGCCCCTTGAGAAAATGAATTGCCTACCTCTGTCCTGAAGCAAGAATTGGTGCCTTATGTCCTACAGGTGTTTTGACATAGAAACTCTTGGGGTTTCTTGCCACTGGCCAATTGACAATTGGGACTATGAGAGTCCAAAACATCTGGAAAGGTCAGATAATCTGTTTATGAGCCATGGTGGCACAGTGGTTAGAGTGCAGGACTGCAGGGTACGTCTGCTGATTGCTGGCTGCCTGCAATTTGGCAGTTCAGATCCCACAAGGCTCAAGGTTGACTCAGCCTTCCATCCTTCTGAGGTAGATAAAATGAGGAGCCAGATTGTTGGGGGCAATATGCTGACTCTAAACCACTTAGAGAGGGCTGTAAAGCACTGCAAAGCGGTATATAAGTCTAAGTGCCATTGCTATTTCAGCAGACTAAATACAATTCATCCAATTCCTGTTGGGAGATACCTCTTCCATCATATAGGACAGGGGTCTCCAACCTTTGCAACTTTAAGTGTGAAGGACTTCAGCTCCCAGATTTCTCCAGCCAGCAAAGCTGGCTGGAGAATTCTGGGAGCTGAAGTCCTTCACACTTAAAGTTGCAAAGGTTGGAGATCCCTGATATAGGAAACGTATATATTTTAAAATATACACTGGAATTTGTATCCTTATAATAACAAGCAAAATTCCAAGACCGTTCCTGCTTTTTTCCTCCTTCCTGTTCTAGCACCTTCTACTCCTACTCCCAGATGGAATCAGGAATTAACCATGCAAGGTGCTGTAGCTGGAAAAGTCAATTGTGGGAATTCAGGAGCTGGTGGAGAAGAAACAGGTCAGGTTCTGTTTCTTTGCGGGCAATTTGAGTAGATAGGTTTCTTGACTTGATACACAACCTGAGTCCCCAGTTGAAGGTTAATGTGGGAGAAATGCATGTGAGTAATCATATTAACTGAGTTGATTGTTTAATTTAAATTAAGCTAATTCAATTAAAATGAATTTAATTAATGTAATTAAGGAATATACGCTATGTTAGAGAGACTATGAGTTTTAGTCCTCCCTTAGCCACAAAGCCTGCTTGGGACCAGTCACACTCACTTAGAATATTAGAATAGAATAGAATAGAATATTTATTTGTATAACCGCGTCCTCTCCCCTAGGGGACTCGGAGCGGTGTACAGGGAGGAATAAAACAGCATAAAATATATACATAATAAATACAATAAAAACAAATTAAATTTGACTATCCCTGCACTAAAATTCCCATTTAAAATTAACAAACCCTAATCCCTGGGCAGAGACTAACCTAGGCCGGCCAAGCAGAAAAAGTGAGTTTTTAATTTCTGACGGAAGGAGCGGAGGTCCATAGTTGTTCTAATGTCGGGGGGAAGGTCGTTCCAGAGGGCTGGGCCCGCCACAGAGAAGGCCCTTCCCCTGGGCATCGCCCGCTGACAAAGTCTAGTGGACGGCACCCGGAGCAGTCCCTCTCTGTGGGAGCGAATCGGCCGGGAGGATGTATGGGGCAGAATCCGATCCCGCAGATAGCTAGGTCCCGAGCCATGGAGCGCTTTAAAGATGAGAACTAACACCTTGAAGCGCACCCGAAAGACGACAGGTAGCCAGTGCAGCTCGCGCAAGAGCGGTGTTACATGGGTATACCTTGCGGTACCCATTATTGCTCGCGCGGCTGCATTCTGGACCAGCTGAAGTCTTCGGGTGCACCTCAAGGGGAGCCCCATGTAGAGAGAGTTACAATAGTCCAGTCAGGATGTCACGAGAGCATGAGTGACTGTGCGAAGGGCGTCCCGATCCAATAGGGACTTAGCCCTAGAAAACAAGCAATGGAAAACCGCTTTTGAAATCTTGCCAAGAAAACCATCTTATCCAGAAAGATGCCAGAAGTCAATAGTGACTTGAAGACTTGAACCTCATTAAGTCAAATTAATTTACGTCTAGGTTATACTTACTCATTGGAGTGAGGTACACAGACATATCACCAAAGGCAAAAGCGAGCTGCAGCTTTTTGGTTTAAATCCTTCTTGAATTAGGGAATTTATACATAGACAGAATTGCTTTCTGCTCATTTCAGGGATAAGTGCTAGAAAAGTGCTTGGCATATATTGTAAAGCTGACCTCATCTGATCTTGGATGGGAAACGAGCAGGAACACCTGAAGGCACAGGTTAATTGTAGAAATCAAGGAACAAAATCCCAGAAGGAAACAGTAGTGTACCCAAGAAAGCTACTTGGAACCAAAGCTGAGCTCAAGGGAATCTTTACATGTAACTAAAATAACTGAGAAATCAGGGAATTGGAATGAACTGGAATGGGTCACTTTTCACCAGAGGAATATCAGATCTTCTACTGCAGGCAAGAAAAACATACAAAAAATAAGAATAACCATCATTATTAACAAAAGGCTGTCCCAATTAGTGCTTAGATACAATCCTGCTTCCATATATAGGTAGTCCTTGATTTATGACCACAGTTGGGATCAGAATTTTCATTGCTGAGCAAGGCAGTTGTTAAGTGAAACACACTTAATTTTACCATCTTTTTGGCACAATTAAGTTAATCCCTGCAGTTGTTAAGTGAATCATGTGGCCATTAAGCGAATCCCACTTCCCTTATTGAATTTACTTGTTGGAAGCCAGCTGGGAAGCTCACCAATGGCAATCACATTATACCAGGATGCTTCAACCATCACAAATACATGCCAGTTGCTAAGCACCCGAATTTTGATCATATGACCATGGGAAGGCTATGATGGTTATACGTGTGAGGACCAGTTGTAGGTTACTTTTTTCAATGCCATTGTAACTTTGAATAGTCACTAAATGAACAGTTGGCAGTTGAGGACTACCTGAAATGGAGGTATTTCAGTTGGCCATCAACGCAGCCAATTAATATGATGGTGATCTAAAGATCCAAGCACAGACAAAGAAGAAGTATAAGCTGAATAATTCTATAGTGATTGTCAACACTTTAACACAATGTCAAAAAAGATACCATACTATTTGCAGGAAACTGAAATGAGAAATTTGGAGGTGAAAGAACAGGAGAAATAGTGGGGGAAATCGGTCTTGGTGTATGTAATACAGTTGCCTCAAAAGAATTAAGCCTTCTATTTATTTATATTAAATTTATATGCAGCCCATCTCACAAATCAAGGTGAATCTGAGCAGCTTTTATGATTCAAAGATAATTCTGTATATGGCCATCATCTCATAGTCAACACCAAAATCAAAATGACCATATACTTAGCATGCAAAATGAGAAAACTCTATCCAACCAACAAAACCAAGACCGAGTGGTAACTGCAGTTCAGATTGCAAAGTCCTTCATGCAGAATCATCTTGTATTTCAGAGGAATACAAGGAAGCAAATAAAGGAAGCAAATAAAACTACCAGAGCAACAAGGTGTTATCTTGACAATATTTCACATGATTACATGGTGAAATTAAATAATAAATTTAATGGATTATATTTGATAGATAGACCGACTGGAACATCCTGTGCCAAAAATACATGAGATCATTAAAGATAAAGCAAACAAACAAACAAAAACTCTGAAATACAAGATGAAAAGACAAAATGGCTGCATTTTAACACATTAAAAATAGCTGAAGAAAGATAGAAAGGTGTGAGATATGGAGGGACTCTGACAGTTGATCAAACTAGTGTTAAGTTCAAGCAATGTCAAGTGAACACAAATGGATAGAGTAGTAGCTGAAGCAGTAACAGACTTCACTTTTCTAAGCTCAAAGGAATGATGATAGCCATGAAGTAAACTTTCTCCTTGCTTGGGAGAAAGTCCACAATATGATAGATCTAAACGAAATATTGCAGTACAGAAACATCAAACAATATCTGTAGGTCTTGTCAAGGCCATGATTTTTCCAGTTGAAACATATCTGTAAAAGATAATCAGAAAGGTTGAATAAAGCAAAAGGGATGTCTTTGAATTATGGGGCTAAATAATGGATCTGAAGAAGAACAAATATTTCTCTATTAGATGAAATAAAACTAGACTGTTCCCTAGAAGTACTAAGGTAAACTTAAATATTCTGGACCAAAAATGCAAAAGCCAAGAGTTGTTGGAGAAACCTTGAGACTTGGAAAAATTGAAGGCAATCGAAAAACAGGCTGATGAAGGACAAGAATCTGATGACAGAAGCAGGAGATTACAAAAATTCAAAGAAGACAACTGTCTTGGTGGAAAGTTGTCTATTAGTTCATGATGGGTCAACAGCAGCTGAAGGACTGAGATCAGCATCAACCTGAATAGAGGTAGTCCTTAACTTACAACAGTTCATTTAGTGACCATTCAAAGTTATAACAGCACTGAAAAAGATGACTAATGACCATTTTCACCCTTACGACCACTGCAGCATCGTCATGGTCATGTGATCAAAGTTCAGACACTTGGCAACTGATTCATATTTATGACGGCTGCAGTGTCCCAAGATCAAGTGATCACCTTTCGCGATCTTCTGAAAAGCAAAATCAATGGAAAAACCATATTCACTTAACAGCCATGTTACTAATTTAATAACTGAAGTGATTCACTTAACAAGTGTGGCAAGAAAGGTCATAAAATGGGACCAAATCAGGGATGAAATGCTACCAGTTCGGGTCGGTTCGCTCAAACTGGTAATAAAAGAATGCTTTAAAAAGTAAAAAAAAGTTCTGATGATCAGCTATGTAACAAATAGCGCAATCATCGGAACTTTTAAAAACTTTTTTAAAGCATTTTTTAACTACCTGTTTTGCCCCAACATGCTTTTAAAAAGTTTTTTAAAAGTTCCGACAGTCAGCTCTGCAACAATCAGCTGTTCCTGATTGTCTGTGAGGTTCCTGCTTATTTCAGGAACACATTTTGTGTGAGGTCCAGCTGCTTTTGCATTGTGTGTGAGTCAATTGTGCAGCCACACCCACCTTGTCACGTGACCACCAAGGCATGTCCACCAAGCCACACCCACAGAACCGGTAGAGAAAAATTTTGAATTTCACCACTTCACAAATGTCTTGCTTAGCAACATAAATTTTGGACTGAATCTTGGCTATAAGTCAAGAACTCCCTTTTTTTAAACACTGCCAAAATTTGTATTTTGCTGTTGGAAGGTTGTTGGCTTTCCATGTCTTTTCAGAGTCAAAGTTAGTTTTGTTTGTGGATAAACTTATCTATCCTAACATATTATATTCTGCTTTCCTTCAATTATGTAACATGGCAATAGGCTCACAAGAGCAAGTGGTTGTTTTATAAGTCTCTCAATGTTGATTAATTAGTAATTTCCAATTGAGAGGAAAACATTTAATCCACTCTCAAAAAAAATTGAAACTACAGTATATGACACACACACCCCTCCTTATTCAATCTGATTAGATTGAACCAAGGTCCAGAATAAAGCAAAAATCACATGCCACAGAGAACAAAACATCTAATCAATTGCTACTTGCATTTCTAGCCAGATCTATCTTAAGTTAAGTTCAGTGTTATGAATACATCTGATAAATTTATCTGATGTATCTAATGAATGCCCTGTCTTGCTGGGAGGGAGTGGGTGGTGGTATATCCATTGCACAAAAACATGACTCTTTCAGGAAACCTTTTCCTAAAGATCCCTGCAATATGCCCATCCTAAATTCACCTTTGCATCTAGCAGGCTTGCCCATCTTTGCCATTTAGAATATAAAACAGAATATAGGAAATATCAGCTTTCCTGATCAGGTTAAACACTCTTTTTTTTGAGCGCTGGAGCAGAGTCTATGTAGAGATAGAATGGGAAGGCAAAAATGCCCAAACAAAAGGATTTTTTTAAAAAACACCCTAGTACCTCCAAAGGACAGAAATGACAAAAGGAATGGGAGTCTTTCCGTTTTACAGAATGAAAACGGGTAGAAAAGTGTTACTTAACAAAACAGAGCATTTTTTGGGGGGTTAAAGTTGGTTTTGAACAGCAACCCAACCCAACCCCCATCACCCTACCCAAGAGTGTCTGTGTGTGTGTGTGTGAGAGAGAGAGAGAGAGAGAGCCTGCACATATCTGCCCATTGGAATGCAGATCACAATTCCAAAGCCATTGTTCTGTCCCCCAAAGAGAGGGGAAAGACTCATTCAAGAAAACTGCAGCAGATGGCTGCATGGCAGACAAGGAGCAGCATGAAGTAGGGCCACCAGCTGTCAGCAACCACACGGGCAGCATTCAGTCACAGCTGCACTTTTACTGTTCCTTTCAATCCCCCCACATTCCTGACAGAGCCACTTAGTGGGGGACCCCCCCCCTCGCATTTAATGGACAACTTTAGAGATGGACCATTCGGTTAAGCCATTCCGCGAAACCCGCCTCCATGTCTAATAGAAAGGAAGAACTGTCATGCCTGTGGGTGGGAATATTAATCCCAGAAGCAACATAATTGCTCAATATTTCTCTCCATCCAGTTTGTCTAGACTGAATCTTTACATGACGTGTGAGATAAGGAGCCTCCGCAATTCAAAGGGAAGGTCCTGCATGCTTTCTCTGAAGTGTCAGCAACCTGGGTCAAGTTTACTCACATGTGAACATGGAACTATTAAGTCCTGTGGAGTCCTTTACAAAGGCAGAGGGTTTATGGGGCCCCCAAGTGAAATGCAACAGATTTAGAGGAATTGAAAAAGTATACAATAGCTCTGTGACAAGACTGGAGAAACTCTCAATAATTCGATTGTTCTGCTCTCCTGTTTCAAGATATAACCATCTGCCCCAGGACTCTTCTAGCCACACTGTTTTAAGGAATAGAATAGCCACCTGTTGGCATTTTTTCTGAGTGTTGGATGCTACTCTGTGACTTCATGCTTAGTATCAGGGCAGAAAGATAGGATAAAAGTTAAACAGCTGGAATTTATTTTTAATTTATTCATGCAATGTGTAGGGCCACACAACACTGGCCATGCAACTGGTCAGCTAATATGTTTTTTAAAAAGTACCCCCAAATTAAGAAAAATGGAAAAATACATTACCTTTTCATCCAAAAAAGAACTTCCCTGAAGTTGGGGAAGTCTTGAACAATTGCTGAAATGTCAGCAATCGTGAAATCTTGCAAGATACTATGTAAAGTGTTATGAGATCTGGTGATCTCTTTCAGCCTTTAAATACATATTTTAAGGTACTTCTGAAGTACCATGGGTGCAAATTAAGGAAGCTGTGTTGCCCTAATGATCCTACAATATATTTGTCTTATTTTAGATCACATCATATATTGTTTGGCATGTTTGGATAGCAATAACCTGGGGAAAGTTTAATAAAAGAGCTGAAGGAATTAGGCCAACTGCTAGAGATAGGAAGATACAAATGAACACATCATAATTTTAAAAGCATAGTTGAAAGCTACTAACATTTATTAAAGCAAGAAAGAATGTTATAACATTTAGTCTAACCAGTATACTTCTTATAATCAGTATTACAGTAGTACGCTTTACTTGACCAGGACGCCCTTCGCACAGTCACTCAAGCACTCGTAACTTCCTGTCTGGACTACTGTAACGCTCTCTACATGGGGCTCCCCTTGAGATGCACTCGAAGATTGCAGTTAGTTCAGAACGCAGCCGCGCGGATAATTATGGGTGCCTCTCGGCAAGCCCACATAACACCTCTCCTACGCGAACTGCACTGGCTACCTGTGACCTTTTGGGTGCGTTACAAGGTTTTGATGACCATCTTCAAGGTACTCCATGGCACGGGGCCTAGTTACCTGCATGACCGCCTGCTGCCCCACACATCCCTACGTCCGATTCGCTCCCACAGAGAGGGTCTTACCGGGTGCCGTCGGCCGGGCAATGCCGGTTGGCGACGCCCAGGAAAAGGGCCTTCTCTGTGGCGGGCCCAGCCCACTGGAACGACCTACCTCCCGAACTCCGCGTCATCTCTGACCTCCGCCTGTTCCGTCAGCACCTAAAAACGCACATTTTTCATCTAGCCGGCCTGGCATGACCTATCCGGTTCCGAACCTGACTGTTAGTGGATCAATGTTTTAATTGGGGGTTTTAATGTGGTTTTAGCGCAGGTTGGTGGTTTAATATAGTTTTAATGGGTATTTATATTTTGTATATTTGTATTTCTATGTTTTTTAATTTTCCTGTCCGCCGCCCCGGGTCCCTTTGTGGGAGATGGGTGCGGGATACAAATTTGAAAAATAATAATAAATAAAATAATAATAATAATTGTACTATTATTTTTGGGATCCTAGCCTACATCTCTTGGGGGTTAACTATTTGAGAAAGAAGTATTTGAGCAGCTGTTTTGGGTGGTGAGAAGGGAAAAGAGAAAATAAGTGAATGTATCTTATATATAGTGACCATTAACAAAATAGTTGTTAAGGCTATTGTAACAAATACTACTGTTCCAGATTCTAAAAGTTTTTTTACCACAGAAAAGATAAGGCTGATCTAGGCTTAATTTATTGATCACAAATTGAGTTGTAATCATGAAAGAAGCCAATTTCTTCTCTAGTGTTAAGCTTTTTCTGTCTGTTTTTGTCTTTAGGTCATATAGGTTTTTTGTTCTTTCTTTCATCATTTTATGTATCTGGTTTATTGTGTTTGTGTTTGTGTGTGTGTTTTCTTTAAAGTATATTGACATTTTATATAATTGTAAAATAGTTACAATTTAGCTTTTATATATTACCACAAAGTAATGAGCAACCCTGTTCAATCATAGGTTAATTGTTTTTATTTAAAGTGACAAAAACAATCTTGATTTGATCAGATGGTCAACATCAGTATGATTATCATTACGCAACTGTTAGAAATGTTAACTGTCTGAATGACTTCTAGCTCAGTTGTTTGATGTTAAAAGCTTATACAGTAATAAATGTGCTAGTGTCACAGATCCTTAATTGGTTTTGCTTCATGGCTGTCCGTGCTGTACTTTAAAATAAATACAAACATTCGTCTTCTGAGTATTATTTCTCCAGGGCTTTCTCTTACTTTCTTTTTTGCACATTGTACTTTCATATTGTACTATTTGCTTCCATTCAATCACACAAACCTTGTTACTAAATTGTGTCCTTGTTGTAGCAAGATCCACAAATTCCTTGGACTGGAGAACTTTAGACTTTTAGAACTTTCTAAGCTATCTATTATAGCTGATTACAAGAATATTCTCAAATATTCAGTTCATTAAAAAAAATCAGCACCCCATGGCACATTTTGTACCTTACATTTTTATACTTTGAGTTCCCAACAAGCAAAAATAAACATTGAGAGACAGAAATTGGAAATAATTGTTCATAGCTATCTCATAGTTAATGCAGGAGTAGCATTTCAATAGGTAAGGGTTTTTAGGTTTTTTTTGAGGTTAGTAACAACAACATTTTCTATGTATTCATATTTGCAAGATTCCATTACTGTAAATGTATAATAAAAGTAGTATTAGCATGAATGACTTTGGTTTCCTAAGCTGTTCTACCTCAAAAGATTGACAAGCATCTCTACCCCTGATGTGTAAGAGAAATAATGATCACACAACTGATGTTACTTTGCTGCCAAATAAAAAATAAAAAAGAGAACAACATTACACTAATCAAATAGTGCCATCCATTGACCCTGTAGCATTCAGTAATGTCATGTAGTCAGACTTCCCCATTCTTGGGATATAAACCCATCTCACAAGAAACAGATAAAATCAAATTTTGTTTTAAGAAAAAAAAACCTTGAATTTACTTAAAACTTTTTTTTAATAGTCACATGCAAAACAAGTAGTGGCAAAGTGGATAAAGATATAGTGCTATTCAAATCATAGATTGTGATTTAAAAGGAGTTCCCATAGAAAAATAAAAATGTTTGAGAAACTGCAAAGTGATACTGGTTTGCTTCTAACCTTGAGGCAACTCTGACGTAAGAAGGTGTTAATTTGCATAATCACAAGAACTGAACTTGTACTGAGAAAATAAATATCAGAGGGGGAGGACAGAGTTCAGACTTAGGCACACGTAATAAAAATAGTTTTGTGCAATATTTCTAGCCAAATGTTCTGTGTGTGTGTGTGTGTGTGTGTGTGTGTGTGTTAAATTTTTTAAGGGATGATTAATAATTAATTAAGAGACCAGGATGGATCCATTTCGGGCTCCTTAGCCCTCGTCAGCTGGCCATACTTCTCTACAGGGATTTGAACTGGTGCTTTCCAGCATTCGAAGCAGGCTTCCCTATGCCTTGAGCTAACCAGCTTCCCTGATTACATCATCCTATATATATGCTGGTATTGCTGGCTTTGGGGATCTGTGACTGACACAGACAGAAGCCTGCCTGATGATGACAAGTGAGATCTTTCTTATTCTCCCCTCTCATATAATTTTGAATGAAATAAAACAAAGTAATAAAAGAATAAATGACATAATTGGACAGAAAGTTATTTACTAATTCAAGTAAATTAGTAATTCATTTACTAATTCAGATGATGATGATGATGATGATGATGATGATGATGATGATGATGATGATGATGATGATGATGTTAACCCATTAAGTGGAGAAAGTACAGAGGAGGATATCCCCAAAAGAGTTTCTGGAATTTGGACCCCAGCTTGACCATCAAGGAGAAGAAAAGAGAAAAGAAAAAAAAGGAGAAATCTCTCCAGGAATAACCTGACATTTAAAAACAAACAATATGTAAGGATAGGAGCTGGTCAGCGTTATGATTTGATAGTTATATTGGATAATAAAGTGCCAAAAGAAGTTGATGAAAGACCTGGAAAAGGAAATAAAAAGAGATGGAGACCACAAATAGCAGAAGAGACAAATTTAATCCACTACTGGAAAGACACTGGTTGATAAGGAAAATTTTATCCCTTGATGATTAATAACCAGCCAGATCAAAATATCATCAAAGGATTATTAGCTAATTGACAGTCAATAACAAGTATAGACACTTACAATAAGATTAATCTATAATAAATGTTTTAGTCAAAGATATATACTTATCTATAGATGAAAAGTTATGAATATAAGATAGGATTTAAATAAATTTAAGGTGGTATTCGATACTATTGAAGAATTATAAGAATAGAATTATGAGTCACATTAAGTAATGGAAAAATGATAGTTAATACTGGTTGATAATGGGAATTAGTATATTTAGATGATCAACAATTAATTATTTAGATGGTTATAGAATGTTGCTGAAAAATTATTAATTAGTTAATAACTGCTTATAAAACTCAAAATTGTTTTATATTATATTATTATGGAATTTATATTGCTATGTTGGAAGTAAATAAGGGATGTTAATAGGTAGTCAGGTTTTAAATACACCTTTAAGAAGAAATAGACTGATGTTGAAATATTTGGTAAGAACTGTGGGATATTGATATCAAGGTACATGATAAATTTTCAGATCTAAAATTTATAAAATGAGATTACTTATGAATAATAATCATTTCAGAGATGCACAGAATTCATGAATACCCGGTTAGCATGTCTTTTAAAGCAGGGGTCCCCAACCCCTGGGCCGCGGACCGGTGCCGGTCCGTGGCTTGATAGGAACTGGGCCGCAGGGCCAGAGAAGAGCAGGGAGGAGGGGGCAGCCCCCTGGGCAGAGCGTATGCCGGGGGCGGGAGAGCACAGGCACGGCCACTTGCGCCGTTGGGGATAATATCATGATGAAAAAAGAAGCCCCTAAAAAACTCAAGTGAAGCTCGGAGGAGACGAGGAAGGAAATGCAATTGTTTCATACGGTTTCACCAATGCTGCACACAGGTAATAAAAGAAATGGGGCACAGAAAGAGGAAGAGCCCCCCCCCACGCACGCATGCACCGCCTGTTCCCCCTCCCCCCCTCCCCCTCTATGCCGGCCGAGCCATGCCCACCTGTCCGCAGAATTTTTTTAACATGAAACCGGTCCCTGGTGCCAAAAAGGTTGGGGACCCCTGTTTTAAAGGACATAATCTAGAGTGGACTTTTCCTTTTTAAATGTATTTTATTTTTCTCTTTGTTGGTTTTATAAATAGAATGCCACTACATAGTTATACTTTATATAAAAGGATGTTACAATAACTAGTAAGATTAGGGTTGAGATATAAGAATTGTAACAATTGATATGAAAAATATGTGATAACTATTGAAGAAACTTATAGAAACTTGTGATAAATTGATACATTCTTAAAAATTGGTAATCTGTAATGAAATTTTGCTTTTTGATGTTTTTTCCCCCGTGAAGTTTGTATTATTTGTGTTTATGTAAAATAATTTAAAAATTATTAATAAAAAAGCCAAAAAAATAATAATATCTACCTGAAAATAAGGCTAAATGCTTATTTCAGAGGTCAAAAGAAAATAAGACCCTTATTTTCAGGAAAACATGGTATTATAGGGCTTATTTTACATATGATTTGTTATTTTAGATTTTCTCGACATTTCTTTTTATGCCTCATGGTTCTAATGATGGGAATATAGATGCTGAATATAGATGCAGATTACATTGATGAGCAGTGGTTAAGAGTCTCTACTATCTTTCTCATAGATAAGGTGAACATTAATATCTAAAGAAAGTTTGAAAAGGAACCTGTATTGGTGTGTTCCCACAAATAAAAATGGTTAGGCTTAGAAGTGCCATCTGGACATTAAACATGCACTAGAAATAGACAGTGGAGAGTTTGTTTTTTTTCTAGTTACAATCAGCCATATTATTTTCTATCTTTTTGTATATTAAAAATAGTGTTTTTTTCTATGTCAACTAATTTTGACCAAACTGGGGAAGCAAATTTTTATTTAATGCTTTAGCACCAAGCATTTCAATGCTTTATGTTCCAAACTTAATATATAGCTGCAAGATTTGAAACCATGTTGAAACAATTCAATGCAAATATAGTACTGATCAGCTGGTACTGTATTCAGAGAATGAAAATTATGTGGCTAAATGACTTAGGACACAATAATGTATATTTTGGAAGTCTAACTCTACACATTTTCAAAGGGGCATTATCTTTTAGGTTTTGTGGGCAGGTGTCTAATTGTCCTGAATATTTTCCAATGAGGCTTCGCGCCATAATACCAATTAAAAGCTGATGCCGAATGAACTATGGGAAACGCCACAGGGGGCCTTAATCTGAATTGCATGATCCCTTAATGTGCCCATGTGCTTTAAAAAAAAAACTGCCCAGAAGTTGTGTTAATGAACTGCTGATGACTGGCTTATTCACAAGATTTCACAGATCCATGCAGAAGTGTTGCCGTGCCAACAGATGAAGCCAAGGTTCAAAAGAATAACACAATATAGTTGAATTCTTAAGGCGGGAAGAAGAAATGCATGCCCACTTTTCTCGGGAAAGGGAAAGAGTTCCTGCCTCTTATCAAAGTGATTCATGTAACTTCCTTGTAGAAAGCAGAAAGGAAGAACATAATTCAGGGATCTTGTGCACCTCAACACGCAGAACACTTTTTGTGTAAAATTCACATTAGAATAAACAGAAATCCTATTATTGCAAGATACACATCCTAATATGATTCTAGCCATTGAGGTTGACAAAGGACATCATTGTGTATATTCACTTTCACTGTTCCTTATTTCCCACCGTTTCCCACTAGTTAGTCTAAGAACAATATGGGGATGCAACACACTTGGTAGCTTCATATCGTCTACCAGATCACTTTTACAGTCTGATCTTAAGTGAGGTAAGCTTTCAGAAGTACTGGGGAAAAACAGGCTATCCCTCAATGAAAAGTCAGAAGGAACTGGTGGTATGCAATCATAAATAGATGTAATTAAATAAATGCAGAGGAAGTAAACTGAATGGTTTGCTTTGTACACACTCTACATCAGGCTTTCTATTAAAAAAAAAGAAGAAGCAAATAGCACTTTGTAGATTTTAATTTGTGCAGCTTGTGGAAGCATTCTCCAACTCTTTTGCTGATGTCAGTCATAAAATCAATTTCACAGGAAGTCTGAAACTATTTTGGGTGAGAATGATTTTAACAACACAATCTTGACAGTCTGATTGTGCTGGGCTGTGCCTCCACCCATTCTTATACTATGTGAATTAGAGCGGTATCTTTTTCAACTGCTTGTGTATATTTTGTACCTGCTTTGGACTTAAGCTATGCTTTCTTTAGTTTCTTTGATTACAGGTTATCTATTTCTATCAAGGTCATCAACCTTACTCTTTATATCGAACTAGCTCAGACAAGTCTCGATAATCCTCCTCAACATTTTGCAATCTAGTGACTCTCAGTTATATGGAGTTGTGGGAATTGTATTTCTATACACCTGAAAGATGTCAGGTTGGGAAAAGCTGCTTTCCAACTTCAACTGTTTATTACCCAATGCCGCGAGAGTAGAAGCTGGCAGGACTTCTTGTGTTGAAAAAAGCATATAAAAATACCTAGTGCTTGAGAGTAATTTAAGGGAACTTTCAGTAAATGTACCAGGAGAAACAGTCCCACTACAATATCCTTCAAGAAATGGAATGTTGATGAACAGTCAGAATCAGTGGTGGGTTACGGCTGGTACATCCTGGTACGAGCGTACCGGTGCCTGCTGGGAGCACCAGGTACTGTTCCGGTATGGTGCTCCAGAGGGCCCACCAGCCCACCCGCCATCCTTACCTGTATTTGACCCAACCGGGCCATTTGCGCATGCACACAGAGCATATGGCGCCTGCATGACATTCCGCCAAGCAGCTGGAGGGTTGTGGGCAGTGGGTGGTGCACGTGGTGGACACCTGGCCTGTCACAGCATACCAGTAGTTGCAACATGATCCAGAACCCACCACTGTTCAGAATAGCATAAAAAGCATCAAGGGTTTCATGCAATAAGATAAACTAGGATAAATTCACATACACTTCCCTCAATCCCTTAAAATTTCTCTTCTAATCTGGTCCACAAGAGAGTTTGGGAAGTTCCAATTCCACCATATGTGAAGACTGCCTGGGAAAGGGAGGTTTTCCCAGTGGTGCTCAATCCATCAATGATCTGTTGTAAAGATTTTGCTATCCATGGACAACAGGAAGGCCACCAGAAATTCATTTTACAGAGTATACTTAGTATCAGTGGTGGGATTCAAATAATTTATTAACCGGCTGTCTGCCCTAATGATATCTTCCAACAATCAGTTCACCAAACTGCTCAGGAAGTTAACAACCGGTTCTCCCAAAGTGGTGCGAACTGGCTGAATCCCACCACTGCTTAGTATACAGAAAATCTAAAATGATGACTTATGCTGCTAGCTGGAGAAGAATATCCAGATCTCTTTCATGAGATATCTATATCACCAAATTATTGTGCAGGTTCAACAAAGCAATGTAAAATTTGGCATACTGGGAGCTTATAGATTTTTTTCTCAGTCTTTCCAACATAATATAAAGCATCACTTACTTTCTTGATACACCAACATCATTGCACCTTTGACAAATTAACATTTTAATGAGCATTGAACACTGCCTTCTGCACCCAGTGAAAATTGGTTTATAGGTTCCCATTAATTTGGATGCTAGGGAAGCAATAATTAGGGTCTTATTACCAAACCCAAATTAGTCCATTTATCAGCATTAGAGCAGCAGCTATCCGGTTATTACTGTGATACTATTGTACAAATAACATCCTTGATTCTGAAAAGCCTTGTGAATCTATTGGCATTTATTCACTAAGATTAGTGAATAATGATGCTGACCTCCATGAGATTATTAGGTAGATGTGCAACACAACTTCACAATGGAATGTGTGGCAAATGAGTTTGGTGTTACAGGTATAATTGCTAGCTAAGAGTAATTAATCTTAACTAACAATTATATCTGTTGCACCAAGCTCATTTGACACCTATGCTGCCTTTGAAGAAAAAGCGGAATTATGAAATTTTAATATCACATTGCCATGAAATTTCAAAATCTATACTTTAGATTTTATCATTCCTCCTTATAATAATCCACAGACTATATTTGTACAAAGCAATCCAATAAGCCTTACTATTGCTTTCATAAAATAGACACACATTAATAATGATTATCTACCCATTCACAGCCATGTATATGCAAAACATATAAAGTATATAGCAGCCAATATGACATAGGTAAACTGCATGTCAGGCATTTTTGGACTTCTACTTTCACTGCAAACATTCAACAAAGTCTTCATCTACTCGGACAAGCCCTTCTGTTCACCACTGGCACTCCACGTACCGTATTTTCTAGGAAATACATTATACAATATAATGCACTAATTAGAGGTGTGCTACATCTTCAGATTTCTTCACTATTATAGAGCTGCATACACAAAACACCACTAAAATGCCTAAAAAGAGAACCATGTTATAAATATGATTTTGCCTTAATAAAATTAGCTGAATTTTGAGCTTGAAATTAAAGGTTTGTAATCTATGCAAAAATGTTCCACTAGGTCAGTGTTCTGGCCTAGGCTTCCCGAGACAGTACAAAGCACAAGCTTAGTCCCAAAAACCTCTTTTTATTTCAATGACTGTGAATTATGTTCATCCACAGCTTGTAATGAATCACAAATAGTTTGTAAAGAGTCCAACAGAAGTCTGCCAAAGTCTTTCGGGATAAGGCTGATAACCCTTTATCTCCCTTGAAACGCTGCCAAAGACTCAATTGGCAATTAGCTTTGCAAGGCCACACGGAGCACAGAGTCAAAACGGAGCTTCAGAATTTAAACCGGCCAGAACGAACAAAGTTGCTTCATGCAAAGGCTCACATGCTTTTGTTCCTCCTTTATGTCTTGTGGGAGGGGCCAAACATCTCCAAGCCTTACTCCTGAGTCACCCCTTTTGTCTTAACTGTTCTTGCCTTCTGGCAGCTCTGTGCACGCGCACACTGGGAATAGGCTCCCCCTGTTCCACTGCCTCACTGATGTCTGACTCTGGAGGCAGCACATAACTCCCGGATAGCCCCCTCTCTGCCTCTGACGCAGAGCCCTTATCTGAGCCTTCCCCAGACTCCAGGACTGGCCCATGTTCCTCCCCAAGCTCCTCACTGTCCAACTCTGTTGCAAAGCTCCACAGGCCGCCGGTAGACCACAGCAATAAGCAGCCCACAATCTTTTGGGCACCAGAGACCGGTTTCATGGATAGAGCTTTTTCTGTGGACTGGAGGAGGCATGGTTTCACATGCTGTCTGCCTCCCACAGATGGGGCTTTGCTTGTTTGTGCAAATTGGTTTCTAGCATGCCACGGACAGCTGCTGGTCATGGACCCCTGCACTAGATGAATTTCAGAGATGAAGGATAACTAAGCAAGAAAATCCGGCCAACAATATCTGGTGTGTGAATGTCTCTGATTTCAATGGACCACAAAAATTTTCTTTCCTGAACACTCTTTGGTGTGTCTCCTAGATATTTGGTCATGAAAATAACCTGTAATCTAACCTGTTATTTACCATTTTATAGAAATGTGCTGTTTTAAAATTTTAGCAAATTTTAGACTGTTTTAGATTGTTATTGAAGAACTACCAGTTAGTAAACAATGAGTTATAATAAGAGCAACGGAAAAATTACGGATGATATATATATATATATAGGTGTATGTATATATTCTTGTACCTTTGGAATAGACAATGGATGCCATTATGTGGTTATGTTTAAGTAAGACTTGTCTGAAGAAGAAGATAGACCAAATATGGAACATTAGAGGAGAATTCTGGTGTAATGATATTAAGATATATAATGAATATTTTGATTTAAAATCTATAAAACGAGATTATTCATGAGTAATAATGGTTCTAGAAATGCACAAGAGTTATGTGTAACCAGTCGGCATACTTTCCAAAGGATTCAATGTAGAATGATGATTTTTATTTTTGTTTTATTAAAAAAGAAATACATTTTTTTTTAAAAAAGAAGAAATTTTCTGTTTTGGCAATGTACACCTTTCAGTAGCTGTTGGCTGTGTTGAACACATGAAAGAAACATACAAATACAAGGCACTGTTGTTGAAACACATCCAGTACACCAAGTACAACTGGAATGTCTCTGGAGATTAAAAGTAGTTACTCTGCTGCTTGGAATGTAGCTCAGATATACCAAGTATTGTTGCAACATACATGAATGAGACAGCTATGCAAAAGAGCTGCATTACATTAGAAACAAATGGCCACTCAGAAGGAATTTGGCTCCAGGACAGAAAAGCATGGCCCATGAACCACTTGTTGACCTAACAAAGATATTTTTGCCTCTGCTCCTCATAAAACATGGACTGATGGAAAAGTTTGTGAAAATGATAAACAAGAAAGGTGAAGGTTTTTATTCTTTGAGACAGATGTTTCCAAGAATAACTGAAGGCATTTTTGTTGATCCACAAGTCAGATGTATCATCAATACCAAGAGGTTTGAAAATCTGTTAGTGGGGCCAGAGAAAATACCTGGAAAATATTCAAAGCATATAGTTGAGAAATTTCTTGTCAATTAGGTAAATGTAGAGGTTCCCCTTGCACATATGTGCTATTCGTTCCTGACTCTAGGGGGTGGTACTCATCTCCATTTCAAAGCCGAAGAGCCAACGCTGTCCGAAGATGTGTCCGTGGTCATGTGGCTGCATGACTAAATACCAAAGGCACACAGAACGCTGTTATCTTCCCACCAAAGGTGGTTTCTATTTTTCTACTTTCATTTTTACATGTTTTCAAACTGCTAGGTTGGCAGAAGCTGAGACAAGTAACAGGAGCTCACTCCTTAACCTTGCAAATGCTTTTCACACTGAGACTGGAATCTTCTGGGGGCTTTGCTCTCACACAAGATCACAGCCCCCCAAAGCTTCGAATCTTGGCGTGAAAAGTGTTTGCAAGTCAATGAGAGGCTTGAAGCTGCACAATTTCGCTGCCTGTCTTGTTGGTTTGCAAACGCTTTTTGCCTTGGATCTGGTGCAGGCCTCAGTTCGCTGAGAATAAAGATCTAACTACTGTAGTGCAAGATCATGCAAGACCAGTAGCATGAGATCTTGCTCTATTGATTTTGCATGATCTCGCACTACTTTAGGCCTCTGTTCGCTGTGAACTGAGGCCTACACCAGATCCATGGCAAAGGGCTTTGCAAACAGAGGGAAGGCCTGTCCTTTTGCAAAGCTTTTTGCTGAGGATCTTGTGCAGACCTCGGTTGACAGAGAACTGAGGCCTAAAGTACCGTAGTGCAAGATCAGTGGCGTGTGTTCTTGCACTACTTTAGACCTCTGTTCTCTGCGAATGCACCAAAGCAGGAACCAATGGCTCACTAGATCGTCACAACCTCCACAGGCCCAGTGCTTGTGGAGACCTGGCAGAGGGTGGAATAGGCAGGGCAAATGTTGCAGTGTCTCTGCAGTTATTCATAAGTGCTGCTTTGTGCTGCAACATTTGTAACTTCAGGACTGGGTCATAAGTATTTGGGGTGTAATGTCGTAACTTTGAACAGTCGCTAAATGAACTGTCATAACTCAAAGATTAGCTGTACATCATGTAATTCTCCATAGCCACGCAAATATTAAAAGTTAAAATAAAAACTGATCCACAGATTTAAAGTACAGTGGTACCTCGGTTCACGAACTTAATTCGTGAACTGACTCTGTTCGCGATCCGAATTGGTCGTGATGCGAGGCACAATTTCCCATAGGGTTCAATGTAAATCCGATTAATCCGTTCCGACCTTGTTTTTTGGTCGTGATTCTTGAACTGACTCTGTTCGCGAACAGAATTGGTCGTGAACAGAGGCACAGTTTCCCATAGGGTTCAATGTAAATCCGGTTAATCCGTTCTGACCTTGTTTTTTGGTCGTCCGCGGCTCCGGTTCGTGAAGCGAGGCGGGGTTCGTGAATCCGAGCATTTTTACGAACTTTTCTGTTCGTGATGCGAGGGTGGAGTTCGTGAAGCGAGGCGGAGTTCGTGAAGCGGAGCGTATTTTTACGAACTTTTCCGTTCGTGAACCGAAACGGTGTTCGTGAACCGGGGCACATTTTTTGGGAAATTTTTGGTCGTAATCCGAATTGGTCGTGAACAGAGGCGTTCGTGAACCGAGGTACCACTGTACCTGAAATCTCACCGGTCCTTACATATTCTCACCTGAAAGCTGTTGACTTCTCATAGAGATGTTGTCAGTTCTGGTACCTGGCTTGTTCTAACAGCTCTGGTAATAGAACAGAATTGTTGACTAGCAGCAAAAACCCAGGAGACTCTCTCCATTTATACTGCTCACTAAGCCACCACAAGCAATAAAAGGGCAAGTTATCAGAGAAGGAAATGTCAAGTCCTAAACTGCTGAAAGGTTGATGGAACAGTTACTGAAAACCTGCAGCTGAAGGCAATCAGGAGAAAAGGAGGAAGCAGGAGGGAGAGAATAATTCAAGTACTGTGTTAGTCTCCACAGCATAAAAACCAGTAGGTGCTGTAGTAACAAAACAAGCACAAAAAGAAGTCTCCTTATATAAAGTAACTTGATCGTGGCTAAATTCATGGAGTCAGAATAAGTAAAGCAAGCTAGATTTAACTCATTATCACCTACATCATTTTAAAATATAATCATGGTTTATCAAGCATAATCTGAGCCACAGTTCAACATATTATAAGGCTTCACATTTTCACCATCAAATTGAAAGAAATCTGAAGTCTGATGAAAGAAAAGTGAGGAAAATGTGCAGAGGAAAAGCTAGTCCATGACCTTGACAATATGAAAAGCAGTCTTGATCTAAACGTTTTATTCAATAGTTTTCAGAGGGAGCCAATTAAATCTCCTAAGGAAGACTGGAATGTTACTGCTAAGAAAGGTGGAGTCTTCCTCCCAATGCAAGTTTTCAAGAGGTTCTCAAACATTGGGATTAAGGAACAAATTTGTAGGATCCAATCTGGGTCAGTCACCGGGACCAGAGGTTTTGTCTTCCGAGCTTTCGGACTCATGCTGATATCCATCTTCAGGGAACTTCTCTCTAGCCAAAAGACAAAACCTCTGGTCCCGTTGACTGATGTAGATTGGATTCTGCAATATTATCCTGGGATATATACTGTATATTTGCCTTCATTTATAAAGAATAATTTGCCCATTTCAGTCATCAGTGTATTAAACTGACAGATCTTGCGAATTATAAGATCTCAATCTTCTCCTTCGCCTCAAACAAATTGTGTCTGTTTTGGATGAACTTAGTACAGAACTGTAAAATCTATCAGTTGCCATCTCCATGCCCACCTCCATTTTTCCTGTGTTCATCTGGTGCCCCCCACAACTTTTGAACCACAACATCCACAAATCTCATCAGCAGGGTAACAGTCAGTGAGGATGGTGGGATGGATAGCCGTCAAAGTCCATCTTCCTGACATCTGCCTCACCCAGATGCCTGAAGAAAAGTTCTATCCACCAAACTAATGCCAGGGTTCCAAACAGCATCCTCAATAAAATAATATAGTCGGAGGCTAGAGATTCCTCAAAGTTCCAATTTCCCAGATGTGCCAACGTGGCTCTTCTAATAAATTGGAATCTCTAACCTCGAACTTTTATTTTATTGAGGATGCTGTTTGGAACCCTGACAACTGCCTTTCCTCCTTTGCTCTGCCCTGATGAGTTACCCTCATCAGCATTCGGATGTTGATTTATAGGGTTCTTTGCTGAGCTAAGGCGAGGGACACCTCACTAAGAGCCTCAGTGTCTCTCCCCGGCCTGTGAGCAGCAGCAGCAGCAGCAGCGATAAGGACAGAGGCTTCAGCCATCTCAAAGAGACGGATTCACAAAGAGCTCCTCTGATCACTTCTGGCATCTGGTCTTCCCTTCATTCGCACATTAAAGCTGCTCTGTCCATTCTCCCCAGAGTTCTCTATGAAGTCATTTATGTGCCTGCTCTTTCGAAGCCTCCCCAGTTCAAGAGGCACTAACTAACCCCTTTCCCAAAGCTGAATCTGGGTGAGGGGAGGAGAAATTCCTCCACCTATCACCGGTGGGGGAATTTTTAGAGGGACACAGTGGGTCAGTGGCTAAGACGCCGAGATTGTTGATCAGAAATGGTTAGCAGTTTGGCGGTTCAAATCCTAGCGCCATGTAACGGAGTAAGCTCCCGTTACTTCTCCCGGCTTCTGCTAACCTAGCAGTTCGAAAGCACGTAAAAATGCAAGTAGAAAAATAGGAACCACCTTTGGTGGGAAGCCAACAGCATTCCGTGAGCCTTCGGTGTTTAGTCATGCTGGCATCATGACCTTGGAGATGTCTTTGGACAGCGCTGGCTCTTCAACTTTGAAACAGAGATGAGCACCGCCCCCTAGAGTTGGGAACAACTAGCACATATGTGTGAGGGGAACCTTTACCTTATCACAGGTTCCCAGAAAAGCACAGTTCTTTGGGAAATCACACTAAGCATGATCTCTAAGCACAGATCTTTGGGAGATCACGCTAAGTGTGTCCCATCAAATGACATGGTCCAAGAGAGTCCTGTCCTTCCCCGGATTCCCATACACAAATCATTTGGTGTATTTAGGATGCAGTGTTTTATTGGTGCTCTATCGCTATTTTGTTTCTGAATTGTGTGTAAACATCTCTTATTTCCAAATATATGGAGTCGGATGCTAACGAAGTGTGAAATAAAATACAGGCTAGAGAGAACTTCACTGTATCATACCCAGAGCTGAAGAACATTTGAGTGCTGCGCATGACTCTTGACAGTCAGAAGTATCTGCAAGGGAGGTCAAGTGGGGGTGGAGGGGAGGATAATGAAAGCAGAGCCTATCCATCATGATGCAACTCTGCTCCTTTTGTACGTCTGCTTGCACTGTGTGGCACAATGCTGTTTTCATCATGTTGACCAAGAGATCAAAAACTGAAGATGCTTCTGATGATAATATCTTTCTACTTGAAAGTCCCAGTAACACCGTTTACATATTGTTCTTTTCCTCCCCCCCATCCCACTTTAGGCAGTCATCCCATTTCATCTCTAGCACATATGGAAAAAGATTCCCTTCCACTCCCATTTCAGCAATGTTCCCATATTGAATTGTGACAAAAGCTGGGCTGCACAATCCCACAATGACTCTCTGGAAGCCCGCTAGCAATCTTTGTTATTTAAATGTGCAGGCGCTGCTTGTGAGGCTTTCTTTTTCTTCCTTTTTTCAGGAAGCAATGGCACAGAAGGACTTTAAAAAAAAACCCTGCATTTTAATTGCATAAATGACTTGGGGATGTTGTCACATATTTTTCAAAACTCAAGAGAATTTAGCCTTTTTTTTTTTTGCTTCCAGGTTGTTCTGCAACAAAGGAAATCTCTCCTGGCTTATATGGTTTTCCATGCTGTGAGGGCAGAGTGCATTTCTTTTAAGAGAAAAACAATTAAATTGCTTTTAAAATGAAGAAAAAATATTTGATGAGATTGAAGTTTCAGCTAATCCAAAAATCGACAATCTGGGACCTTCTACGTTATGTTCTGGGTGAAGAACGGAGGCAAGGCCTGAGTGACTTCTAACAGCTCTTTATTCAATACTGCCTGTGAGGCAACTGATTTTTTCCTGGCTGGCACAGCTCCTTTTATAGAGAAGCTGATCAGCCCGCAACCAATCAGGAGAGAGTATTTTCCCGCTTCAACAGAGGACCAGACTGAGAACTTCAACTGACAATTATATATAATACATAACATATTGCTAGACAATTTCTATCACTAGCCTTTTTGACTGGGGTTTTTGGAAGCATCAGACATCATCCAATGAATAACTGTTGCTTCCTTCAGCCCAAACTCCTGGGTCCTGAAGCATCCAATTAAAAGCTTCAGGGAATGTGAAAATGTACCATGTCTCTTGATATTATCATCGAGCTACAATGAACAAAGAAAGATCCAAGGAACAATCCTGGCTAACTGCTGTTCACAGGAATTCAGATAATAAATAGAGAAGGAAATTGCTCTGTGGAAATAAACACTGTATTTACATGACAATATCACCATCACCTTACTTCAAAAAGTTTGCTTCAGAATACAGTCCTATTTTCAATGCAAAAAGAATGGCATGGAGAGCTTACTTTACAGCTTCTATCACTATCATTAATGCTGGATAGTTGTCCCTTCCTTTCTGCCACATAAGAGACTAAGGTTATTTCCAAACTATGCTTTCCTCACTTGTGGCTTTCTCTTTGCTTCGCACAGTCCCAATTTTTACAAATTGCAGCTTCTTTTAAAATGCCGTCATTTAAATATCATTGCGTATATAGTGAATTAATATCCTGAAATATCTCATCTGATATGGACCAATGGGCGATGATATTGCTCTCTCTTCACTACCCTCTAGGAAGGAAGAGCCTTTGGTCCTTAAGATATGAAGCACCTTTGGCCCTAAAGATATGGCTGGACTATAACTCCCAGCATTTAGGCCACTAGCAGTGCTGATTGGGATCACTGGAGGTTTTCATTTCATTTTCATTTCATTTCATTTATTGGTTTTGTATCCCTCCCTATCTCCCCGAAGAGACTCAGGGCGGCGCACAGGCAAATATTAAAAACAATACAAAATACAATATAACTACTATAAAAATATATTAAATTTAAACCCGTGCTAAAAACATCTTAAAAATCATCTAAAAACCCTTAATAAAATCCCCACAATTTGTTAATAAAGTCTAAGCCAGGCCAGCCAGATGGAAAAAATGAGTTTTAAGCTTCCGGCGGAAGAGGCGCAGGTCCGTGATGGTGCAAATGTTGGGAGGTAGGTCGTTCCAGAGAGCCGGACCCGCCACAGAGTAGGCCCTTCCCCTGGGGGTCACCAGCCGGCATTGGCCAGCAGACGGCACCCTGAGGAGGCCCTCCCTGTGCGAGCGGACAGGACGGAGGGAGGTGTGTGGTAGGAGGCGGTCTCGCAAATACCCAGGTCCCGTGCCATGGAGTGCTTTAAAAATGGTTACCTTGAAGCGCACCCGGAAGGCCACAGGCAGCCAGTGCAGCTCGCGCAGGAGTTTTGATTTAGTGACAGCTGGAGGAGCACAGATTCTTCCTATTACAAATATGACTACTATGTGGGATACAATATACAATACAAAAACAATATTTGAAGCAATAAAGGAAAAGAAAGGAACAATTTCTCAAACTGGTCTGCTCCAGATTTCTGAGACTGCAACTTCTGGCATCTTAAGGCAATTTCCTCAGAAAGAGAAAATGTCTATTTCAAACCGCAAGTAGAACTCCCCCACCCCACTCCAAATGGATGACTCCAGTGGGATGTGAAAAAGAAACAGTTTTAATTGAGGAAATAAACCTTTCCTCGAGCTACAGTACATCAGACAGATAGAAGGGAGATAGCACTGGAGTTCTTAAGCTTTGCAGTGCCGTAACTCTCTCAAAGAATAAGTGAGTTTGTCTGGCCTTTCCTGCCCATCAATAAAATTGTCAGACTGCTCCGATAAGGGACAGCTATATATGTGCTAGCTGCATATAGCTAGCTATATACAGACAAAGCTAGATCACTGTAAGAATTCTCCCTCAACTCATTCCTTCAGTGGTCTTTTACTCACAGCAATGTCTGCTGCAGTGGGTCTAGGATAGGGGTGTCAAACTCATGGACTGTGGGCCAGATGTGTCACGCACTGGCCATGCCCACCCCCTTTTAGCAAAGGGGGGGGGGAATCACAATATGTCACGTGATGACAAGGTGACGATGAGAGTTTGACACCCCTGGGCTAGAACATCTCACCGTAGACAACTCACCATGGACATCTCATTGTGGCCAACTATCTGTGGCTAACCTGGGGGCAGCCATTTCTTAAAAATAATGATATACTGTAGTATATCTATTTTAGGGTTCTATTTTTACATGATCATACAACTACTGAGTTTTCAGATGACATGGTAGAAGAGGTCCTGAGCATATGCAACCCTGTCTTACATGGACACAAATTGCTTATGTTCAGATATAAGCTCTTACAAAAGACACCCCCCCACACACATATAGTTACTACCTAATTCTGAAGCTCTGACAGCCACATCCACATACCCTACAGTCACACATTATAGACACTTAGAAACCAACCCACATTTATGGCCATTTGCAGCAGCCTGTGGTCACATGACCACGATTCATGTCATTTTTCCCCAAAACCAGGATTTACTTCCAATTTTTGGCAAAAACATCCCATAGTGAACATAGTGAACAATGGTTTACTTAATGATCATAGCATTGCTTTATAACTGCAGTATTTGTTTTATGATTGCTGCAAAAGAGGTTACAAATTTAATTACATAAATAATAATAAACAAACAAACAATCAATCAACAAAATCAATCTTACCTCTCAAACCAAACCAAATGCCTCTCCACTTTCTAAATTAAGAAAGGTTGCTCAAATTAGGAATGGAGGAAGTGTCACGAGTGTTATAAATGGAAGGCTGTGTGGGTGAGCTTCAATTCTACGACTAAAAACTGGGCTAAACATAGTCTCACAAGCCCATTTTCTTCAGTTCTATATTCAGCTTCCTATGTATTTTGCACCTGACTCTAGTTAGAGCCCAAAATATGCTCATCTCTATATTTACATATTTAGTTGCCATCACTTTTTCATCTGTTGAAAAAGTTCTTATGGTAGTTTGCCTGGAGTCCAAATCTCAAAGCACAGTGTGCAATCATTTATACACTCCTGAACCTTATTAATTTTGCACAGAACAATCAAAGTTCAAACATAGCTTTTGATGCTGCCAAGAGAGAAGGGGAAGCAATGCGATATAAAAGAGGCTTCAAATTCATACTTTTCCCAGTGCCCTAATGGGAGATGAAATTAAAGAGCTCTTTGTTCCCTCTTTGCACAAAATCGCATCAGAAGATCATTCTTTTATTTTGCACAAGAAAGCTCAAGTGTTCAAGGTTAGGAGCATTCGTTGTGTAAGACTTGCAAAGGCAAACCCATCTGATCTTCAAGTTTCTTTTAATTAACAGAAGAAACGCCATACAGATGGCTGCTTGCCTTACTAACTGGTTGAGTTTGCTGACCAGGATACCACATTGTTACAAATTTTGTTCCTTTTTGAAAAATAATAAATGCATAGTAGTTAAAACTATTTTCCTCCCTCGAAATACTCTTTGTTTACATGTTTTTAAATAACAGGTCTGGAAATCTGGAAATCATATTTCTGGCAAGGACCATAAATATTCGTTTGGCTATATTGGGAATACTAATGTGATTTCAATGGAGAGTCACTCCTGGACATCAGATCACTTCAGTTGGCTTTCTACAATTTAGTCTAAATTAAAAGAAATTTCTCTATAATTTCAGTAAGTCCATACAACTGTAGACAGATTTTCTGACTTAGATAGAAAACTTAGTATTGGTAAGACTGCTGTGGCAACTAATTTATGAAGAACCAGCAACTACCACGAGAAACAATATTGTACAATAACTGTGAAGCATCCATAATTCACTTCAAAATTCTCATTCTCATTTTAATTCTTTTTTTCCCCTTTCTGGCATTTTTCTCACAGGTGTAGGGTGAACTTTTTCAGGACGTTGTTCCATGGGTTGTAACAGGAATTGATCAACTGACTGACCCTCTCAGCCTGATACTGTGAGTTGAAAAAGAATACTTTATTTTCTTTAATTTTTATTTTAATTGTAATAATAATTCAAAGTCTGATCATAGTGAGTAAGGATGTTTTGTTCCCATGGCTTCTCCAAACAAATTCAGTGGAAGAGACTTAGTGAGACAGCTAATTTAAGACTTTTAAAAATATTTTCAGCTTTTATTTTTAGCTTTTTGGTACAAAGTATCACTAAGTTTTATTTTCTGGAATAAAACTATATACTGGAACACCTTATCCCCTGATTCATGGATCCATGATCTGCAATTCAGAGGTCTTAGAAGATTTTGTGTGTGTGTGCGTACTATTAGCATAGAGTTCAGGGCATTGAAGAGAAACCTTCTATTTAAAATTACCTTATTTCAGTGGTGGGATTCAAATAATTTAACAACTGGTTCTCTGCCCTAATGACCAGCTGGGTAGGTGGGGCTTGGTGGTCATGTGACTGGATGGGTGTGGCCAACTCAACGTCACTCACATCAAAAGTGCAAAAAAACCAAAATGAGATTTCTTCCAACAACCGGTTCTCTGAACTGCTAAGGAAGTTAATATCCAGTTCCCCCGAATAGGTGCGAACTGGCTGAATCCCACCACTGCCTTATTTTAATTAAGATTTTATATGATGAGAAGAAAATACAGTGCTAAATTTAGATATCAAGAAACAGTATCTAATTTTTTTCAGACATTCAGCCAAAGTACCCTCCTGAGTTTTAAACACTCAGAATTTTAGCAATGAAACTGGATTTCTCTAGACACCGCCTCACAAGCTGTAAGGCAGGAGTCTCCAAACTTAAATTGAATTCTGGAAGTTGGAATCCACAAGCCTTAAATTTACTAAGTTTGGAGACCCCTGTTGTAAGGTTTTGCTCAGCAAAGTTGAGATGGAAGGTATAAACTAGATTTAGATAATCAACCAGGACAGAACAAGTTAACTTTAATTAGCAGGGTAGAATAGAGTAGAGTAGAGTAGAGTAGAGTAGAGTAGAGTAGAGTAGAGTAGAGTAGAGTAGAGTAGAGTAGAGTAGAGTAGAGTAGAGTAGAACAGAACAGAACAGAATAGAATAGAATAGAATTCTTTATTGGCCAAGTGTGATGGGACACACAAGGAATTCATCTTTGGTGCATATGTTCTCAGGGTACATAAAATACGATTCTTTCTTCTCTTGCATCTGGAATCTTGTCATTATTTGAAAGCTGGTTGTTAAGAATGGAGAGCATTTAGGAACACACTGATATTGCAATCAAGACGCTGGCAAATCCAAAAATTGATATCAGAAATACATAATGTTTTAAATTTCTACATGTTTGTTGAGGTACAGTATGTACCGTATTTTATAAAGTGCTGAATTTGGGAGAAAAAAACAAGATTTGAAAGGATGAATAATAACAGTCATGTTCAGCTTAATGACTCTTCAGCACCCTATTAAACAGTTTTGGAGGAAATCTATGATTTCTTTATTTGTTTGTTTGTTTAACATTCCACCTTTATTATTTTTATAAATGACTCAAGGCCACAAACATATCCAACACCTCCCTCCTCCTATTTTCTCTACAACAACTCTGAGAAGTCAGCTGGGTTGAGTGAAAGTGACTGGCCCAAGTCATTCAGCGGCTTTCACAGCTAAGGCGAGAATTGTACTCTTGGCCTCCGGCTTTACAGACTGGTACCTTAACCATATACTATCATTTTTAGGATAAAGAATTCAAAATCATTTTTAATTTTGAAAATAGAATGCTTGCTACAGAATGTGGGATATTACTTATCTCAGTTAATTATTATCCGTTTTCACCCTGTTACTTGTAGGAAAGCAGAGTAAACTGACACTTAAAGTTTCTAATCCAGTTATTAGACTGCTAGCTGACCCCTTCTAATAGTATTGCTAGGCTCAAATCTGCCTCACTCTAATGGCTTCCAGATGTGTAGGATCTCATCTCCCATAACCCAACACATCTGGAGGCCACCAGTTTAAGAAAGCTCTTTGGTCTTAGTAACTAGGAGACGGCACATAGAAATATTACAAGTGGCATCTGATACAAAATTTCATAGTGTGCAATTTTCCTGCTCGCTAGTCAGGTTGGTCATGCTCTCTTCCATTGCATCCTATACCCGTGATGGTGAACCTATGACACATGTGCCAGAGGTGGCACACAGAGCTCTCTCTGTGGGCATGTGCACCATCGCCAGCTGCTCTTCTGGTTTCCAGTGTGCACATACACACCGGGCAGCTGGTGTTTGGGTTTCCAGCGCTCCAACACATGCGCATGCATTCCGGTTTGGGCCCTCGGTGCTGAAAAGGTTCACCATCACTGTCCTATACTATTTCAACCTGCAGCATCTAAACCAGGGGTGCTTAGATCTGGACCACGGGGCCACCCTGGAAACAGCGAAGGACCAGCCCGCAGTGCCTCTGCCAGCAAAAACAGGCTCCCAATCTGTGTTTTCAATTGGGACAGATTCCTGCAATCCTCTGCCAGTGAAAACAGAGCTTTCGGCCCTCCCGAGCTCAGTTTTCACTGGCAGAGGGTTGCACGAGGCCAGGCCAGCCGAAAACGGATATTGGGAGCCCATTTTTGCTGGCAGAGCACTCGGGCCCCCACAGGCACCCCTGACATGAGTGACATCAAGCTGGCCATGCCCCCCCTGCCCCCCCCCCCGAGGTCAGGCATAACCCTGATGTGGCCCTCAATGAAATCAGATTCGACACCCCTGATCTAGACAGGATTCAATTGGGAGCCCTCTCTATCCTCACCATTTCTATTGAGATCTATCCCTTCATAGGATAATGTGGGAGTTGACAAACTGGTACAATGACGTCATCAGATTTATTTGTTTATTTTTCTGTACCATCCATTTCCTTTAAGAGGGACTGTGGACGGTGTGTAAAAAAAATGTTAAAATATAAAACAATACGACTAAAAGTTAAAAATCCTAAGCAAAGAGGAAAGCAAAAGTTGAAATGAGGATTTGGGGGGGGTCTAACCAGCCCAACAACTGTGTGCTCCCCTGCAGAAAATTCTGTCAGGCAGGGCAATGGTAGGGAAGGCTCTCTTTCTAGTTCCCACCAGTTGGAATTCTTTAGCTGACAGGCTATGCAATATACCCTCCCTGCCTGACTGGGTGGGACAGGCTGGTGTAATGGGATGAAGGAGGCTTCATAGGTAGCCTGGCCCAATGCCCTGCAGGGCTTTATACTGTAGGTCACAACCACAGCTGTCACAACTCACAACTGTAATTGCCAGGCTCATTCAGTCCAGTAAAAGGCTAGGGTGGCATTTATTTTAGTTCAAGGAGCTATCAATTACTATAACTGTTAAGCAATAAAAGGGAAATTTATTCCAGGCACAAGAAAGAATGCTGGGGTGGAATGTGAAGCAAGGGCAAGAAAGAATGAATTATATTAATTCCATCTAAAGCCCTCTGGAGCCGGAACCTTGAATAAAATTTTCAGACGGATGTATATTCAATCAATAATGTCTGTGGTAGTTCAGGTCTCTCTCTCTCTCTCCCTTTCCTGTTCACTCTCCCTCTCCCTCTCCCTCCCTTTCTCTCTTATATGCACACACACACACACCAGGGGTGAGATCTGGCTGCTGCTACTGCCTGTTTGCTCAGCTTTGTGTGCGCACGCTTGATGTGTGCTACGTGTGCATGCACAGTAGTAAAACAAGATGGTGGCACCTATGGTGCTGAGGAGAGAACCAGTTTGGGGGCATGGCATGCCAAGTTACTATCTACTCGGCGGAACTGATTCGAACCAGTAGGAATCCACCTCTGACACACAGTATACATATACATACACAAATATACACAACTTTTTAATATCTCCCAGAACTTCATTAAAAGAAGATAGCACAAATGAATATATCAGGGGTAGTCAACCTTTTTATACCTACCACCCACTTTTGTATCGCTGTTAGTAGTAAAATTTTCTAACCGCCCACCGGTTCCACAGTAATGGTGACTTATAAAGTTGGGAAGTCAATTAAATTAAAAAAAGGAAAGTGCTTCAGTATCGGACAAAACTCCTACCACCCACCATGAAAGCTGGAATGCCCACTAGTGGGCAGTAGGGACCAGGTTGACTACCACTGGACAATATCATATCAATACAAATTTGAAGAAATGCTTGGAAAATTAAATTGTGCTCCCTTATGCAGTCATTTTTAAACTAGGAGTGAGGCTTAATTAAGACTCCATACTCTGTTCACTGAATGATAAGATTTGAAATATCAACTTTAAAAAAAAACCTCTTGAGTTATTATTTCTACATCATTGAAAAATGTTGCATTCATGGGCATTCCTGAATCTCAAGGTAGTAACTTGGTCCCTGCTGAATATTTTTCAATTTATTCATCACATTTCTATAGCACCCATCTCACCTAAATTACTCTGGGCAGTTTACAATTAAAACATGTCACAAGATATAAAAGCATAAATAAGAACAAAGTTAATAGAATTAAAAGATAGGTTAACGCTATTAAAAGTTAAAAAGCTAAAAAAAATAGAGATAAAATCTTCATGACACCAAGTAATTACATGTTCCATCGTTCTCTCTCTAACTGTAGTAGTCTGGCTTGAGTATATAGGTATATAGGCATCTAAATGGCAGCATTCATATAATATTCCTACCCTCTTCTCTTCCACTCTTATTTACCGTAACTGTTGTTAGCCATGACATCTAAATAATGAAACTTACAATTATCTTTAGCAATACCTCATTGGATTAGAAGTTCTATTTCAGAGTTTGAGTTCTAATTTTGCTCTGGAGATGAGCAGTGTTTAATACTAACCTTATGGCTGGTTATCATGAGAGTGAAATGACTGCTAATATAATGGATCATCCTATGCAAGGAACAGAAAGTAATCCATAAGATAGCCATATGCCCAACAGCCAAAACTGTGATTTGATTATGATAGATGGCTTGAATCAGAATATCCCCATTTACAGAGTTAAGCAGCATGCCTTTAAGTCAGAATGAATTATCTTCTATATAGAGTTCAGCTCAGCATTTCCTTTGCAGAAAATACAAAAACTAATGTTCATAAAGATCTCTTGTTATTCATGAAACTCAGAGGCACTCTAACCTTGGAATCCGGTATGTACAAGAAGACCCCTCTTTAGATATGAAAACAGTATAGCTACTATGTGGCTGGTTTGCCCTGCACACTGAATTGAAAGCCAGGTAAACAAACATAATTCTCTGGACAGACAGCATGCTATGTGTAACCTCCTCCTGGGAGGTTACACGAGGCTAGCTCCAGGGAATTACTAACACTTCTTTGAGTGAAGGGTTTCTGCCGGCTGCCTTGAAAGAGGCGGTGGTGAGGCCCCTCTTCAAGACGCCCTCTCTGGATCTGGCTGTTTTGGCCAACTATCGTCCCGTCTCCAACCTTCGTTTCATCGTGAAGGTTGTTGAGAGTGTGGTGGCATGACAGCTCCCTCAGCACCTGGATGAAGCTGTCAATCTGGACTCGCGCCAGTCCGGCTTTCGACCTGGATACAGAATGGAGACGGCATTGGTCGCGTTGGTCGATGATCTCTGGAGGGCTCGGGATAGGGGTTGTTCATCTATCCTGGTCCTATTAGATCTCTCAGCGGCTTTCGATACCATCGACCATGGTATCATGCTGCACCGGTTGAAAGGGTTGGGAGTGGGTGGCACCGTTTTACGGTGGTTCTCCTCCTATCTCTCTGACCGGTCGCAGTTTGTGTTGGCAGGGGGGCAGAGGTCGACATCAAGGGGCCTCACCTGTGGGGGTCCCAGAGGGGTCAGTCCTCTCACCCCTTCTGTTCAACATTTATATGAAGTCATTGGGTGAGATCATCCGTGGTTTTGGGGTAGAGTTCCATCAGTACGCTGATGACACCCAGCTGTACATCTCTACCCCAGACCACCCCAACGATGCCGTGGAAGTGATGTCCCGGTGTCTGGAGGCCGTGCGAGTCTGGAACAGGCTCCGACTCAACCCATCCGAGTGGCTGTGGCTTCTGGCGTCATGGTATAGTCAGTTGATGCCATCTCTGACTATTGGGGGCGAGACACTGGCTCCCGCAGAGAGGGCTCACAATTTGGGCGTCCTCCTGGACTCTCGGCTGTCTCTAGAAGATCACATGACAGCCGTGGCCAGGGGGGCTTTCTATCAGGTCCGCCTGATATGCCAGTTGCGCCCCTTTCTGGATTGTGACGCCTTACGCACGGTTACCCAAGCTCTCGTCACCTCCCGTCTGGACTATTGCAACGCTCTCTACATGGGGCTTCCCTTGAGATGCACCCGGAGGCTCCAGTTAGTTTAGAATGTGGCCACGCGGGGGATTCTGGGAGCTTCTAGATGCTCCCATGTGACACCTCTCCTGCGTGAGCTACACTGACTGCCTGTGGCTTTCCGGGTGCGCTTCAAGGTGCTAGTGACCACCTTTAAAGTGCTCCATGGCAAGGGGCCTGGTTACCTGCAAAACCCCCTCCTGCTGCCAAATACCTCCCTCCGACCAGTTCGCTCCCACAGAGAGGGCCTCCTCAGGGTGCTGTCGGCTAAACAATGCCGGCTGGCGACCCCCAGGGGGAGAGCCTTCTCTGTGGCAGCTCCCGCCCTCTGGAATGACCTATCCCCTGGACTAAGGACGATCTCAGACCTACATCTCTTCTGCCGGGCCCTGAAGATGCATTTATTCTGCGCTGCCGGCCTGTCGTAGTTTTTAAAGGTAGTTTTTAAAGGGATTTTATAGTGATTTTAGTATGGGGTTTTAAAATGTAGGCCATTTATTTAATATCTTTTTACCATATTGTTTTAGATTTTGTACCGTTTATTTTATTGTGGCTGTACACCGCCCTGAGTCCCAATAGGGAGAAGGGCGGTATATAAATCAAATAAACTATAACTATAACTATGTCCAAACACTTGATGAGATAGTTCATTCAACAAGCTAAGGCAATGACTTGATCAAGGCAGCACGCTGAACCATACTCAACTCCCAACCCAGACCTATTTCAGGTTTGCCTAACAGGTTTTTCAAATCTAGTCAGCATTTGTGGAACTGAACCCTGATAGTCCTCCAAAGGAATGGACTGCAAATGCACCATCCCAGATAACTGGCCTTATTGATTATGGCTGGCATCTCCCAGCATGGCACTAAATATAAATGTTGCAGAAACAGAATCCTACATCCATAAACAGCAGAACGTTCGCAGATTCAACATGACTAAATAAGCTGCTTCATAGCAGTCTTATACATGTAGCTTAGGGGTCTCCAATCCCCAGTCCATGGATCAACACGTGTCCGCAGCATGCCAGAAACCAGACCACGCAAACAAGTAAAGCCCCATCTGTGGGATGTAGAAAGCACATGAAACGACGCCTCCTCCAATCTGCAGAAAAACCTCTCTCCACAGAACTGGTCCCTGGTGCCCAAAAGGTTGCGGGGGGCACTGATGTAGCAGATCTGCCTACTACAGAGTAGTATATGTTGGGAGACTCAAATTGTAAAACCTGGTGCTTTTCTTCCATTGTTTTGAATCAAAATACTTTGGGCCATTCTTTATTCCCAGCCTTAAAGTCATAAACATGTGTCCTATGTTCACATAACAATCCTGTCTGGTCTGACAATCAATGAATCCCAATTCAAAGGCTTCAGCCTTTACAAACTGGGACTTAGTGAACCAGAGTCCATCTACAGTGCAGGATCACAAGTTCCCGAGACAAAAGAAGGTATTTGCTTTCCCATCAAATGGGAATACAAGGCCCATATGCTCACTTTTCATGGAACAATGGCTACCTAAAACAGTTTTGTCCCATTTTAATATGGAAATTATAATAAAGCTAAACTGTACACTTTAATGGTCAAATAATGAATGTTCCTCCCAAATGTTTCCACCTCATCCATATTGGTCCCATCCACTCCAACATCCTCAGCCCAGTCCCCCAAAATGTTAGGTGCCACTCATGGCCATCAAAAGGTTCCCTACCTCAATCCAGAATCAAGGAATTCCCAAGAAAGTCTGTGTGTCACACAAGAAGATATCATTAAGGAGATTATTCAAGACAATCTATTCATTTTCTCCATCAGACATAGAACAAATAAACTGGGGAGTTACCATTTGAAAGAGATTACAGTTTTAAACTCAATTGATCTTGAAACAGAGATCCTTTTGTAAATTTGTGCAATTCCTTTCCCATCCTTTCCCCTTATTTATTATTGGCTACCTGCCCAGGCAATCTTAGCTTTGCCTCACCAACATGTTATATCTCTTTGTATGTTATACATTCAGATCATTCTGACAATGAGAATTTTCCTCTATCAAGAACAGGCAGACTTGAAATAATGTGAGTCCCATGAAAGTGTCAGGAAGCCAAAAGCTTCATTTATTTGGAATACTAAAAATAACCACAATGCATACCATTGAAATAAAACTAATCAATTTGGATGGGTTTCCAAATCCTTCCCTCTTCATGTTCCCCTCTCAAGTAATCCAAACCGGGCATAAGTTCCTTGGAGATTTCCCCACTGAGACATGAAATGGCACCGCACAATCATTTCCCACTGCTGAGGATTTTCACAGGACAAGAAGGAAATGAAGCTATATTATTCCAGATCCACAGCGTAAGCTACAGGAAAGATTCCTGGTCACGTAGAAAGGGCTGCTTAAAAAGATCTTTTTCTTAGAGATTTAACAAGATTCCTGAGAAGCTCACAAATGCTACACTTCCCCAACCAAACATGATCTTTTCTCACAGCCAGGATCAAAAGAAGAGACTCTGGTCATAAATAGAGAAGCTTTGCCTTCATCCCTATGCAAGGAAAGGAACTCCACAAGAGTTAGCCTTTCCAGTCGGCATTCCTGCCCTGCTCCAGGATATCTGGTTCAAGTTTCCCTTGCACTTTGCCAGATGCACACGGGCACAAAAGCAGGAAGAGAAGCTAGTTTTCCCAAAACATCTACCACAGTGTAAAAACGTTTGGGCTCTTCCATTGTGTTAAGCTGAGTTGAAGGATTGGGGGGGGGGGAGGAAAGGGCAGGACATTGATTTTGCTGCCATCCCACCTTTTCTTCTGGCAGGGATGCCTCTGTGGGCTGCGATCCGTATTATTTTAGTGCTGCTTCCAAAAAAAGCAGGCTTCCATTTTGCCCCTTCCCCAAGCACCAGCTAGCTAGGGTTTTCAGAAGGATCCCCTTCACAAGCTACCCTCCCTCATGACAGATGCTCTTTAATCAAAGCCCCCCCCCTGCTGAAGAAAATGGATGACCCTTTCTGTCACGCCATCTCTGCCCACAGAAACTCTTAAACAAAAGCACCCAGCCTGAGACTCCTTCTTCTTCTCCAATGGGAAGTCCCATGGATGCATTGGTGCCCCGTGGGCGTTTTCTACTAGGGCTTGCCTTGGGCTAGGATTTTATAGCGTTGGGATCCGCTTCCAGTTCAGGCCAGGGCCGACCTCCGGCTACTCCGAACATGTGCAGAGTACTCTTCTCTTACAATGCCCGATTCAGCCCCACCCACCCACCCACCCAGCCGATGAGAAGAAGGGTTTAGGGAAGCCGCAGGGCGCTTGAATCAGCTTAACAGGCACACACACAGACAGACAGACAGACACACACACACACACACACACACAAGCACCCCACATTGTTAGGATGCTGGGTCTGAATGGCCCCTTCTGCCGCTCTCGCTCCCCTTCCCAGGAAGGCGACCTTTGCGGAGAGGGCTATTGTGGCCGGGATGCGTGCGGCGCCCTCCAAGCCAGCTCACCTGTTAAACACTTTACGGATCTTCTGGCGCACACTGGAGGAAGGCGGGGCGGAGATGCAGCACCGGCCGCTGCTGCCGCCGCCACCGCCGCCGCCGATGCCCTCGGGAGGCAGATTTTCAATGGTCGCCACGACATGATTGGGCTGCTGCTGCTGCTGCTGCTGCTGATCCGGAGAGATCATCGCGGAGGGGCTGGCGATCAGAAGAGAGCAGCAGGGCGCATCGTGCGCCGCCCGGCCGCCGAGGCGAGAATCCCGCGGAAGATCCAGAGAAAGCGCCCGCGGGGGCGGCTGCGGGGGCTCGCGCGCTTCTCTTTGGGGCTCCAGCTCCAGGCGCCGCCGCCGCACGCCTCAGGGCTGCTCGGCCATGGAGCGAAGGGGGTGGTTTGAGGAGGGTTTTTGGGGGGAGGAGAGAGGGGGGTTTTCCTTCAGTTGCAGCCGCCCCGCTCCTTCCCCAGCAGCAGCAAGTGTCCGCCAACGAGGGGTGCGGCGAGCAACTGGAGTGATGGCAGCCGCGGGAACCTCGAGGGGGCTGCCTGGCTCTTCTTTTGTCTCTCCGCAGCTCAGCTCAGCCCAACCCAGCCCAACCCAGCCGGCGTCTCTCTCTCTCTCTCTCTCTATCTATCTCTGTGTGTGTGTCTGTCTGTCTATCTCTCTCTCTTTCTCCTTCTCAGCGAAGCGCGATCAGGTGCAGCGCTTCGCTCGGCGCTGTCTGCACAGCCCGGACGAGGGAGCCGCCTCTGCGCGCGCACGGCACAGGGGAGCTCTTCTCGGCAGAGTGCGGCTGCAGACAAGACGAGCCGAAGCCGCCCGCTCCGTGCGCCCCCCCCCCCCCCACTCTCCCCAGCCCTCTCCGTCTCTTCCCCCCCTCCACGCCCCCTCCTTCCAGTTCAATTGCGCCCACTAGAGGGAGCAGGCAGGATTGGACGCCCTCACCTTCCCATCCGCTATCTTTCCCCCTCTGCCCTCCTTTCCCTTTCGGAATTGTTTGCCGGGAGTTGTAGTTTCCTGCGGTGCTCAGGTGCTCAAACTCTCCGCTTACCTTCAGAACCGCTGGTCCCTGGATAGCTCCCAGCATCCACGACGGCCCTGGCGAACGGGGGCGTAAGGGCAGGAAAGAAAGAAGGCTAAAGAGTTCAGTCCCAAAAGGTGCTTTTTCTGGAGGCAACTGGACGTCTTGTTGTTGTTTTTTATTTGAAGAACAAGACAAGAAAAAAGAAAAAAAACAAGACGCCCAGTTGCATCCAGAAAAAGCACCTTTGAGACAAGCGTGGCCTGGATGACTGAGAATCTACAGGCTAAAGAGTAAGCTTATATGCGGGCAAAAAAGTCCACTTGCTGGGATGCATTGTGGGTGGTCTGTATAGTGGTTCTTTGTGGCAATTTTACTATTTGTTGTTGTTAGTTGCAAAGTTGTGTCCGACTCATTGCAACTCCATGGAGAATGTTCCTCCAGGCCTTCCTGTCCTCTACTGTCCTCTGGAGTCCATTTAAACTCAGTGACTCCATCCAGCCACCTCATTCTCTGTTGCCTCATTCTTCTTTTGCCCTTAATCTTTCCCAGCATTAGGCTCTTCTCCAGTGAGTCCTTCCTTCTCATTTAATGGCCAAAGGATTTGAGTTTCATCTTCAGGATCTGGCTTTCTAAAGAGCAGTCAGGGTTGATCTCCTCTAGGACTGACCAGTTTGATCGCCTTGCTGTCCAGAAGAGTCTTCTCCAGCACCAAGTTCAAAGGCCTCAATTCTTTGGTGCTCAGCCTTTCTTATGGTCCAACTTTCACAGCTATACATTGCAACTGGGAAAACCATAGCCTTGACTATAGTATACTAATTTTACTATAGACTTCAATTAACTCCCCAAAAGGCTGCTTAAAAAAAAAGGTCAAGCTGAGATAATAGTAGGAGAAAAAGGTCTGGTACAGAGAAACAATGTTAAAACAGAACCAAGGAGCATGCATTTGATCCACGTGTAAGCTACATTTGATCCATAGGGAAGAGACATTGGGGTAGTTGCTGGTGCCTTTCAAAGTTATCTGCAAGGTTTGCTGGCAGTGGCTCTCTGGGTGTTGGATAAAAGTTGCACTCAGACCCCCTGCACAAAACAATCTCTCTGTCTTAAACTTTCCCCGATTTACTGGAGAAACATCTGGGAATGAAGTCCTTCTGGAAGCACAGCAGAACTAAGTATATGTTGCAGACAGAAAAGAAAGGGTGGTTTCCTGTGTATTTCTGACTCAGGAACCACAGCTGGGTTGGATTTGTGGAGAACTAACCTCAACTCACAACATGAGAACTTTGTGGTTTTTTTACATGTGCGGTGTTGACATAGATGAAGGAAAGTGTGCAAGAGTAAACAAAAGTCTTGCTTCCGCAAATAGGCAGTTGACATCTGGGTTGGAGCATCAACCATTACCTACCTCATTTGGAGGTGCATTTACATTGGAGAAATTGCTAGAGATAGGAGTGCTGATTGGAAAACAGGATTTGGATCAGGATTCCCAGGATAAATGGAAGTGCAGTACAAAGTATCCAGGCAAGAGCATCATGTGCCAACCATTGAGTCTTGTAGAAAGATTCTCCCCCTTCCCCAAAGCTATATTTGAACAAGGCTTCTTTGCATGCCAATAAGAGCAGCGCTTGCAGTGTGAGCTACCTGGATTATTTCCATCTTTATTTATTTGTTAATGAGTTTGTTGCATTCTGTGTTTCTGAATAGCTGATTTCAGTTTTATTTGAATCTGTGGGGATTTTTTGTTTAAAAAAAAAACAAATCCAACAATTGAAGTTACTGTGAACCACTAGGACAGGCATGTCCAAAGTCAGGCCCGGGGGCCATTTGCGGCCCGAGGGTCGGTTTAATACGGCCCTCCAACAGCCCTCCCTGCTCTGTGTAAATGTGGCCCTCCCTTCCTCCCTCTGTCTCTGGGGTTGTGTGGTGGGATTGAGGTGGACGGAAGTTATGGACGCCTCCTCCCGCAGTGGGCGAGGGAGCAGGCGGGGTGAGCACCCAAGGCTACCGTCATCTTAAGCACCACCGAGGCTGTCGCCCGGCAGGGGCATCAGTCAGGGAAGCCGGTCGCGCCTCCATCGCTGCACGTTCTGGGGCTGCGAAGCTGGGAGGGAGGTGAACGCGCGGCCCCAGAACGTCCGCTTGGCGCGTTCACCTCCCTCCCAGCCACGCAGCCCCAGAACGTGCAGCTCCTGCCGCACAAGGTCGCCCGGCAGGGGCGTCAGGCAGGGAAGACGGACATGCGGCCTCAGAACGTAAGCCGTGGTGCCTGCCGGAGGGAGCCGCGATGGAGATGCAACCGGCTTCCCTGCCTGACGCCCCTGCCGGGCGACAGCCTCGGTGGTGCTTAAGATGACGGTAGCCTTGGGTGCTCACCCCGCCTGCTCCCTCGCCCGCTGCGAGTGGCGAGGGAGTGACTGACAGACACAGAGAGAGACAGAAGGGGAGGGAGAGAAAGACAGAGAGACAGACAGAGATAGAGAGAAAGAGAGGGAGGGAGAGAGACGGAGAGAGACACAGATAGAGAATGAATCGGAATCGGATTGAATCCGAGACAGACGGGGAAAGAGAGAGAGACAGACATACAGAGAGAGGGAGGGAGGGAGAGAATCAGAGAGAGTGACACACACAGAGACAGGGAGAGACAGAGAGAGGGAGGGAGAGACAGATAGATAGAGACTGATTAAGTGAGTGAGATACAGACAGACAGACAGACAGACACACACACAGTGACAGAGAGAAAGAGAGAAAGAGAAAGAGAAAGAAAGAGAAAGAGAAGGAAAGAGAGAGAGAAAGAAAGAGACAGAAAGAAAGAGAAAGAGAGAGAGAGAAATGGAGAGAGAGAGAGGAAGAAAGAGAGAGAAAGAGTAAGAGAGAGTGAGAGAGAAAGGAAGACAGAAAGAAAGAGAAAAAGAGAGAGAGAGAGAAAGAGAGAAAGAGCGAGAGAAATGGAGAGAGAGCGAGAGAGGAAGAAAGAGAGAGAGAGAAAGAAAGAGAGACAGAAAGAAACAGAAAAAGAGAGAGAGAGAAAGAAAGAGAAAGAGCGAGAGAAATGGAGAGAGAGAGAGGAAGAAAGAGAGAAAGAGAGAAAGAGGTAGGTAAGTTTTTTTTAATTTATTTTCAATACATTGTGAAAACTCAACTGTCAGTTGATCTTAATGTTATGAAATGAAAAGTATGTCATTTGCAATTAACTTGGCATAAAATAATTTATTTGCATTTAATTGTAATGGTTCACAGAATGTTCAGAAAAATGTTCGGCCCTCCACCATGTTCACTTCATCCAATCTGGCCCTCTTTGAAAAAAGTTTGGACACCACTGCACTAGGACATATTTTATTACTGAAAATGGCATGTCAATGATAAATAACAATATTAATGTTTCTCTTGTTATTGTTGCAGTGGTGCTTTGCCCTAGTCAGTCTCGATTGATCAGAGAAAACTGAGCAGGATCAAATCTGGTTACTGCTGGAATGGGGGACCACCAGAAAGTCCCCAAGTTGATAGGCAAGAGTCTAGACTGAGAAATTGGGAAAAATTTGAAAGTCAGTAAGGGGACATTCCTGCATTCTTGCCAAGAAAATTACAAGATTTATTTGTCCGTTTTGTCCCCAAGGAGTTAAAGAAAAATTAAATGCAATGTCGAAAAAATGAATTTGTGCTTTATGACTTTGACGATTAGACAGGATAGATTACAGAAAGAAAAGAACAATGATGTAACTTTAGAGAGTGGATTTAAAATATAGTTCTACTTATAACTAATGTGAAGACTGGAAGCCACTTCTTTGAATTTTTTTGTTTTCTATTTTTATTCAACTTTTTTCTTTTCTTACACTTTTTGCTTTCTCTTTGCTTTCTTTCTTTTGTCTTTCTTTATATTAGTTTGCATTGGCTTTCATCTTATTTTTAAAAGCTTCAATAAAAATATAATTGTTTTTAAAAAGAGTTTAACACTAAATAAAGTTTTCCATTTTCCATTTACGCTGGCCATAATATTTAAATTTGCTGTTCTCTCTCTCTCTCTCCCTCTCCCTCTCTCTCTCTCTCCCTCCCTCCCTCCCTCCCTCCCTCCCTCCCTCCCTCTCTCTCTCTCTCTCTCTCTCTTACATATGATGGTATAAAATGATACACTACATGTTGCATCCTGACGGGTATTCAAATAAGCCCCGGCAACAGCCAGCCGTCTGATTGGCTTAGGCGCGGTTGGCTGTGGCCGAGGGCGGCTGACGCGCTGATTGGCCGGCTGCCTAGCAGCTCTCCATAAAAGGAGCTGTAGGGCAGAAGGCCCCCACCCTTTTAACTAGTCACTTTTATAAGCAACCGTTGCTGTTTCGAATAAAGAGCTTTTAATCTTACCGGTCTGGACTCACTCTCTCTCAGCAGAGAATCTAACATTGGCGACGAAGGACTGGGGCCGGTACTGATTACATGGAACGAAGCTCTTCTCGCTGCGGACTGAAGAGTCTCTCTGTCTGACTATCCTCCGGCCTCGCTATTTCTCCAGCGAGCTTACTGGCCTGTCGCCGCGCACAATGGCCACCTTGCCGCCTTTCGCCCCCTATGATGCATCGCAAGAATCGTGGGAAGCCTTTCTCGCTCGATTCGAGTGCTTCCTCCTCGCGGGCGACCACGGAGAACTCACCCCGGAGCATCGACTGGGGCTCTTCCTGGGCTGTGGAGGCCGCACAGTTTTCGCCGTAGCGCAGAATATTGCCGCGCCCGCACCGGTCCATACCTTGGCATGGGACATGCTGCAGGCCCGTTTGAAGGCCCACTTCGCCCCCGCACCCTCGCGGATTTCTCGACGGTTTGCGTTCCGGCAATGCCGCCAGCTGCCCACACAGTCAGCGGCGGATTTCCTGCAGGCCCTGAGAACCGCGGCCATCTTGTGCGAATTCGCCGCCCCGTACCTCGACGAATCGTTGGTCGAACAATTCGTCTGCGGGCTAAAGGACGTGAAGCTCAGGCGTCGGCTGATGGCCTGCTCGGACATCACCTTGGAGCAGGCTGTGGAAGAGGTCAGGGGCGCCGAGTTGGCCCCGCGGGCCTGCCGGGTCGATGACTACGCCCCCCTCGACCCGTCGGAGGACTTCGAGGCATATGACCAGGTGGCGCGCATCCAAGCTACGGGCCGGAGCCGCGCCAGAGCCCAACCATCTCGCCGGCCACCCACGACTTGCATCGGGTGCGGTGGCGGCCATGTGAGGAACGACTGCCCCTTCCGGGCTACTATTTGCCGACGATGCGACCGCAAGGGCCACATCGCCCGCGTCTGCAGAGCCAACCTTCCAGCCCTGGCCCCCCCGCTGGCTCATGACGCGACAATATCTGCGCCTTCCCGGAACTACGGTCAACGCCGCTCGTTCCGCAGGCCGCAGCCTGAGGCCGACTGTTTCGCCGCGACGGAGCTCCAGGACTCCATTCCGCTTCCGATGGATGACCGTAGGCGCATTTCCTTTTTATAAATGGCAGGTCTATTACTATGGAGGTCGACTCGGGCTCGTCTCGGTCCCTTGTTTCCTGGCCACAGTTGGCCCGCCTTTGCCCTGCCATTAGGCTTGCTGATTTGACACAGCCCGAGACTCTGTTGAGGGACTACCAGGGCAACCCCATCGACGTGCTGGGCCAACTCCGTGTCCACGTCCGCTATGGTCGCTTCACCGGGTTCCTGCCCATTCTGGTCGTCAAGCGCCCCCTGACCGCCCTTATAGGTTGACTGGTTCGCTGCCCTGGGTCTCTTGGTCCAGCGTGTGCACCGGGTGCCAACTGCCTCGCCGGTGGATGCGGTCCTGGCGGACTTCCCCGACGTTTTCGACGGCACTTTGGGCACTTACAGGGGTTCCCCGGTTTCCCTTAACCTAGACCCTCAGGTTGCTCCAATTCGGCTCAAGGCCCGCAGGCTGCCTTTCGCACTGAAGCCGAGGGTTGACGCGGAACTTGATCGTCTAGTGGCGCAGGGCGTACTGGAGCCGGTCGACCAGGCGAAGTGGGAGACCCCCATCGTAGTTCCCATCAAGCCCGACGGTTCCATACACATCTGTGCCGATTACAAGTCGACGATCAACCGCGGGCTTCAGGCGAACTCATATCAGGTTCCGGTGGTGCAACACCTGTTACACTCCTTGGGACAGGGTTGCATTTTCGCAAAACTGGATATGGCGCAGGCCTACCAGCAGCTTCCGGTGGACGATGAGGCGGCTGAAGCGCAGACTATTGTCACCCACCGAGGAGCTTTCCGTTGTCGCTGCCTCCAATTTGGCGTTTCCGTTGCCCCGGGGATTTTCCAGAGCCTCATGGAGCGGCTGCTCCATGGGCTTCCGGGGGTTGTCCCGTATTTTGATGACATCTTGATAGCCGCCGCTAGCGCATTAGACCTCGCCAAAGTACTTCAGAAGGTCCTTACCATCTTCAGGGGCGTGGGTTTTAAATTGAAACTCAGTAAGTGTAAGTTCGCTGAGCCGAGGGTAGAATTTCTGGGGTTTATGGTGGATGCCCAGGGCATTCACCCCACTCCCTCCAAGGTCGAGGCGATCCACGACGCCCCCACCCCTGCTTCCAAACAGGAGCTGCAGGCATTCCTCGGCCTGCTCAATTTTTACGCGCCCTTTATTCCGCATAAGGCGTCACTAGCCGAGCCGCTTCACCGATTGCTCGATCGCTCGGCGGTCTGGCGCTGGGGCAGCCGAGAGGCGCAGGCGTTTGCGGCTATTAAAAACATGCTAACGTCTAAGGCCGTGCTGGTTCAATATTCGGACCGCCTACCCTTGGTGTTGGCATCCGATGCCTCCCCCTTTGGAGTGGGGGCCGTCCTGAGCCACGTTCGTCCCGATGGCTCGGAGGCCCCCATTGCCTTTTATTCCCGGACTCTGTCTCCTACGGAGCGCAACTACAGTCAGATTGACAAGGAGGCCCTGGCTGTAGTGTCCGGGATTAAAAAATTCCACAAGTACCTGTACGGCCGCCACTTTTCCGTTTTCACCGACCACAAGCCGCTCCTTGGGCTTCTGGCCGGTGACCGGCCTACCCCTCCCATTCTCTCTCCCAGAATGACCAGGTGGACGGAGTTTCTGACTGCGTACGATTACTCGCTGTTCTACCGTCCGGGGAAACAGCTGGGGCATGCTGATGCCCTCAGTCGTTGCCCCCTCCCCCGGACGGACCAGGCGCCGGTGCCGGCCCTGTCCGTCCTGTCAGTGGCAGATTCGGATCTTCCCCTTACCTCGTCCAACGTCACGGCGCAGACCAAGGCAGACCCTGTCCTGTCCCAAGTTTCCACCTGGGTCCTGCGAGGGTGGCCCCTGGGCTCGCTGCCGGACGTGTATCGGCCTTTCAAGTCCCGCCAACTGGAGCTATCGCTCCACAGCGGGTGCTTATTATGGGGAGACCGGGTCATCGTTCCCCCGCCCCTCCGCCATCAGGTACTCAGCTCCCTCCATGCCACCCACCCGGGCATAGCTCGCATGAAGGCGTGGGCCAGGAGCTATGTCTGGTGGCCGCGCATGGACGACGAGGTGGCCGCCTGGGTGGGTGCTTGCCAGGCGTGCCAGACCTCTCGCCCCGCACCCCCCTCCGCTCCCCATCGGAATTGGGACGCCCCCAGGTCACCGTGGTCCAGGGTCCACATTGACTTCGCCGGCCCCTTCCATGGTCAGACCTTCATGGTGGTAGTAGACGCCTACTCTCGCTGGACCGAGGTCATCCTGATGGTCTCGACCACGGCTGAGAGCACCGTGCGTGCGCTTCGGCGCCTTTTTGCTACGCACGGGTTGCCGGACTCCCTGGTCTCCGACAACGGGCCCCAATTTCACTCTGCCAGTTTCCAGGAATTCCTGGCCTCCCAGGGAATCCGGCACGCACCAACGGCCCCCTACCACCCTGCCACAAATGGCCGGGCGGAAAGAGCTGTCTGCTCAGCCAAGGAGGCCCTCGGGAGGATGGATAGGGGGGATTGGCAGGCAAGGGTAGATGCTTACCTTATGGGACAACACTCTACGCCTTGCCAGGCGACAGGGAAGAGCCCCGCGGAGCTGCTGATGGGCCGCCGTCTGTGAACCAAATTGGACAGGCTGCACCCCCAGTACAATGAGGTGCAGCCGTGCAACCTGGGGGTCCCCTCCCCCCGCCGTTTCTCCGTCGGCAATGCAGTTTTTGCCAGGAATTTCGCTGGGGATCCGCGATGGGTACCCGCTGTCATCCGCGAACTAACGGGGCCCTGTTCTTACAGGGTTGAACGACCGGATGGATCCGAGTGGCGGCGCCACTTGGATCAATTGAGGTGTCGCCCTCCGTCCTCAGCCCCGCTGGCATCATCACGGCTTCTAGACCTGCCGATCGTCGAGGCCTCAACCCAGCGGGACGATTGGCCCATCACCGTACCAGCCGGCCAATCCACCACCTTCTCCGACCGCTCCACCCCTGAACAATTTCCGGGTCTGTGTATGCAGGAACAGTCGTCCTTGGAACATCTACAACCCGACGCGCAGTACACCTCAAGTGCGCAACGACGACGGCCCGATCCATGTCCGGACCCGGTCGATCTGGGCCCTACACCCAAGGGACTGGAGCACGATGTCAGCCCGCAGAACGTGCCCCCGGACGTGGCCCCGCGGTCTCCCATGGCACGCGGTGACATCACAGATCACGACGACACAGTTCGTCCTCCTCCATCGGCCCCGGCAGAGACCTTGAGGCATTCGGGGCGGAAGAGACGCAGCCCCACCTACCTCAGCGAGTACGAGTGCTAGGGACCGCAAGCGTGCTCGCTGGGGGGGGGAAGGAGTGTTGCATCCTGACGGGTATTCAAATAAGCCCCGGCAACAGCCAGCCATCTGATTGGCTTAGGCGCGGTTGGCTCTGGCCGAGGGCGGCTGACGCGCTGATTGGCCGGCTGCCTAGCAGCTCTCCATAAAAGGAGCTGTAGGGCAGAAGGCCCCCACCCTTTTAACTAGTCACTTTTATAAGCAACCGTTGCTGTTTCGAATAAAGAACTTTTAATCTTACCGGTCTGGACTCACTCTCTCTCAGCAGAGAATCTAACACTACATATACTACTATGATATATAGTAAACTCATATTTATTGTTCACTGCTTTGGGCAATTAACTGGAAACAGAACAACATACAGTACATCTAAAGGAAATTAAGAGAAGCTTTATCTGAACTGCATGAACTCTGTAATCTTGTTATTCTAAGAGAGCATTCACCCAAGCAACTTTTGTCAGTTAGTTAACCTACCATAATTATCCACCACTTTATAATGCAGGATACATCATTCCTTTTCATATTTTACATAATAGCTATATAGAACACACAAGTGCATATCTATGGTGCATCAAATATAACTTTTCCCACCTGCTAATGCTCTTTTCTTTCGTTCTGTATGTAGACAGACACAAACATTATTCTGTCCCTTGAAATGATACACAGACAGTAAATCAGCACTATGTCACATCTAAAATTGAGGCATTTTGATTTTGGTACTATTTCTCTACAACTCACTGCACTGGTTATAGTATATATTCCCATCTCTTATGTTTCTTCACCACATAAACTGTCACTCTGTCACTTTTGTTGAATTAACAATGATTTCTTTTCAGAGCTTCGTTGCTGAAAGTAAAATACTTCGCTATTTTTTGTTGTTGTTTGTTATTTTGTCTTACTAAAGCAATAATCATTTGTGTCAGCCCATTGGCATTTAGAAATCACAGACAAATGGGACAATATGCCAGTTAGAAATGTAAAGCAACAATAACAGAATTCTGCCTTTCAAGATTATTCCATTTCTAATAACTTTTAATTAAACACAGGCATTTATCCAGTCTATCCCAAGCAGAGGAATTAGTTTATAACTACTATCCTGTTATTAGTTTGTCATTCCAGCAGACATGAATGCAAATTATAATCTGAAATATCTAGAGTTTCAGGCTGAGGAATGCTAGTTGATAAAGTGCCCTTAAACTATGATTTCTATATAGGTCCACTAAGATGACAATTCTTTGCCAGTGAGTCATGGGATTGGATTTCCCCTTCAAGGATGGAAAACAAAGCTATGACATTGATGGGATAAACTCCAGTACTGATTCACTTCTCTCAGCAAGCTTACTCTTATGCCAAATACAGTATCAGAAAAAAATTATGCTAACAAAGAATTGAATAGGCAGCAAAGGGTATGAGACTGAGGTGAATTAGTGTTAGCCCAGTGAGGTAATTCAGAGAAGAAGCACAGCTGTAGTTTTATTGTAAGATTACCTTCACAGTAATCTTGCACGTCTGAAAGTATTTCTCCCCTCCTGTCCTTTTAGTCTCTAGAAAACTAGGAATGATGCCTTTCCCACCTTCTGTGGGCTGAGACATTTTTACATTCCAGTTGTCCACTTAGCAATGTCCTTTAAGGTCATTCCCACATACCATTATGGTTAGCAATTGGGTTAGAAAAGCTGTAAAAATACAGTCTTTCTATAATAAAAAGACAATATTAAAAATTATGCAGTTTCTCATTCTTCATACTATCAGAAATTTAGAAATTGGAGAACAGGTCTATATTATTACTTTCCTTTCTTTACAATCAGACAATTTTTAACTATACAAACCAAAAACTACAGCAGGAAAAACAGCAGATACTGCACTTCCACTATTTTAAAGCTACTTGGTTCAGTGTTATTGCATATTTGCTGGGTGTTCTTATTTCCAGGGACTAACAGATGCCTTTTATTGTGTTATTTCTTATCATGGTCTGATGGTTTGCTTTAAAAAAAATGTTCTGCAATTATTTTAGTGCTTTTTAAAAAGTGCTTTATCTTAGCTGGAGTATTTTAGTTAACTGGTAAATCCATCTTGTAGCAATTGCCTTCTGTGTTTTAGAAGAAAGAAGAAAATTATTCTGGATCACTTGTTTTGTTATGAATAGACTTTTTCAGAAGACATGATTACCATATTTTTCAGAGTATAAGACACACCATTTTCTCTCAAAAAAGTGACTGAAAATCTGGGTGCGTCTTATACACTGAATACATTTTTGCCTCCCAAAACCCGACCTCCTTCACCAAATGGCCGTGCATAGCCTTTAGGAGGCTTATAGACTGCTCCTGGGGGCTGGGAAGGGCAGAAATGAGCAAAAAATTGACCATTTTATGCTCAATTTTGCACCCCCCCCCAGCTCCCAGGAGCACTCTATAAGCCTCCTAAAGGCTATGCATGCACTTTTTCTGACATAAAATGGCCCTTTTCCCCTCATTTTTGAGGTGCCCCACCCCCCAGGAGCACTTTGCAAGCCTCCTAAAAGCTATTCATGCTCCTTTTTTGAAAAAAAAAATGGGTCCGTTTTCACAAAAAATGGGCTGTTTTTTGCAAAACCTTTTTTTTTTAAATTTGCCTCTTCAAAATCTTGGTGCGTCTTATACTGCGGTGCATCTTATACTGCAAAAAATACAGTAATATAAACAGCTAGAAAGTGGAACAAAGACCTGTATAGGTTATTTCATCAGCCCTATTAGTAAACATTAAGATACAGTTGAAAAATGTAGAATGGAATTAGCTTGATGTCTTAACTTGTTTATTTATTTTTTATTTATTTTATTAAATTTATACCCCGCCCTTCTCCTTTCAAGGACCCAGGGCGGCGCACAGGCAATATTAAAAACCATACAAAATACAAAAATATATCATTAAAAAACTATTAATTATATCCCGTGCTAAAACCCATTATAAAACCCTAAGAATTTAAAATTTATCCACATTTAAAAGTCAGAAAACGGGGGATTATGCTAGGCCGGCTTGTTGGAATAAATAAGTCTTGAGACGTTGGCGGAAGAGGCGGAGGTCCGAGGTGGTGCGTAGTTCGGGGGGTAGGTCATTCCAGAGGGCTGGGCCCACCACAGAGAAGGCCCTTCCCCTAGGCATCGCCAACCGGCATTTCCTGGTCGACGGTACCCAGAGAAGGCCCTCTCTGTGGGAGCGGATCGGTCGAAGGGATGTATGGGGCAGGAGGCGGTCTCGTATGAAGCTAGGCCCCGAGCCATGGAGCGATTTAATGATGGTCTTCAGCACCTTGAAGCGCACCTGAAAGGCCACAGGTAGCCAGTGCAGCTCGCGCAGGAGAGGTGTTATGTGGGATTGCCTTGAGGCACCTATAATCACTCACGCGGCCACATTCTGGACTAACTGATGACTCATGGAAGCAAGAAATCTGAGAGGTGATTTTTCAAAAAGATCCTCTGCCATTGAGACTATTCTAGTTACTTTGTTCCATCCTGCCAACACTAACCAACCCACATTCAACTAACCATGCCTTTTTTAGGCTGCTCCTCCTCCTCCTGCTTCCCCAAACAACCTAGTTTAGTATTCTGGATCAAGTGAGCAAGAATCTTCCAGTTGGTTCTGTTTGAATCTTGTCCAGTTTGGGGTTTCTTTTTTTTGTTTTTCCTTTTCTGCTAATTTTGAGATTCCCTCGTTTGCTTCCTCTTCTCAGAAAGTGATGCCCCTGGGAATATATAAAGACCCATTCGAAGAATGAGTTTGAAGCCTTTGCCATTCTTGGGCCTGGAAGATATTTAAAATAGAGTTTTCATAATCCTCTAACCATTGGCCTTGCTCATTTTGATCATTAAGACATGAAGTGTTCCAATATCTAAGGAGCTGCCACCAAGAAGAGCGAATCAACTTATTCTCTAAGGCAGTGGTGGGCAAACTCATTAGCCAACAGAGCCAAATATCAACAGTACGACGATTGAAATTTCTTTTGAGAGCCAAAAGAAAGTGTGGCCTGTTTTGTGGGAGTGGCTCGGCGGTCACGTGACCATGTGGGTGTGGCCAACTTGGAAAATGTGGTGAAACTCGCTTAACGACGGTCTTGCTTAGCAACCAAAATTTCAGGCTCAATTGTGGTCATAAGTTCTCTTTCTTTCAACTATCTCTCCCACTTTCTTTTTCCTTCTTTTCTTTCTTCCTTTCTTTCTCCTTCTTTCTCTTTCTGTTTCTCTCTGTCTCTCTCCCTCTCTGTGTCTGTCTGTCTGTCTGTCTGTCTCTCTCTGGCTCTTTATCTCTCTCTCCCTTCCTCCCTCTCTGTCTCTTTCTGTCATTCTCTCTCTGTGTCTGTCTGTCTCTCTGTCTCTCTCTCCTCCCTCCCTCTCTATCTCTGGGTCTCTCTCCCCTACCTTCCTCTTTGTCTCTCTCTGTCATTCTCTCTGTGTGTCTGTCTATATGTCTCTCACTCTCTCTGTGTGTCTCCCTGTCTCTGTCTTCCTCCCTCCCTATCTCTGTCTCTTCCCTCCCTTCCTCTCTGTCTGTGTGTCTGTCTCTCACTCAATCACTCACTCTGTGTGTGTGCGTCTCTCTGTGTGTGTGTCTCTGTCTGTGTGTCTCTCCCTCCCAACCAGCGGAGCCTCCTCCTTCTTTTTAACCAGGTGATCTTTCCTAACACATAAAAAAGAACCTTAATTGCAGGCTGAACAAAAGAAGCTGGAAAGATACTGAAGCTAGGAAGCTGAAACCTGGGACTGGAGAACCACCTTTTCTGTCCCCTTACGAACCCATCCGGGAAGGCGAGGAATGTGAGGGGGATCCCTCCCCCCGTGGAGGAGCTCCAGACCAGCGGAGCCTCGTCCTTTTTAACCAGGCGGCTATCAGAGAGAAGGCTTGTGCAGCAGCCGAAGATCACCTGGTTAAAGATCGCCTGGCTAAAAAGAAGGACGAGGCTCTGCTGGTCTGGAGCCCCTCTGCAGAGGGAGGGATCCCCCTCGCATTCCTCTTCTTCCCGGAAAACATAGGTGTGCACGCACAGCCCCATACAATTACAGCCTCGGAGACTGCAGAAGTTTCCTTCCGAAGCCCTCTGGGCGAGGAAGAGCCAGTTGGGAGAGGGGCTTTGCTCCTGCTCCGGGCTGTAATTGTACGGCGCACGCCTGTGTTTTCCATAGAGTGGGGCCGTGGCTAGAAGACAAGGAACATGGGGTAGTGCAGCGGAAGAGGGGCCAAAGAGCCACATGTGGCTCACGAGCCGCAGTTTGCCGACCACTGCTCTAAGGCACCTGAAGGCAGGACAAGAAGCAATTGATGTAAATAGGATTTTCTGCCTGAGCAGGGGGTTGGACTAGAAGACCTCCAAGATCCCTTCCAACTCTGTTATTCTGTTAAACATTGGACAGGTATTTGGTATGGAGCTATTCATATTTTTCCTCTCAACACAAAGGGTGTTCTGTGTTCCCTGCATTCATGTGCCGTCAAAACCAAGTTTCAAAAAATAGCTTGAGGAATTGGAGAGAACTTGATTGAGATGCTCAACATTTTTGTCACACCATATATTAATTTTACCAATTCCTCTTGTTGGTTGCTATTTATTAACTGATAGCCCCTCTATTATGCTGTGTTCATAAGGGTAGTTCTTTCAATGTGCTGAGCCTGAGGATCTTCCTCAAGGCTCCCCAAAAGCTGTCCTGTGGTCAGAGTGTGATTTGACAGAAAGAACAAATGACAAATCAGGACACATGCTTTATTTTCCCAAGCTTCACCTCTAGTGACATTTGGCCTCTTGGAAGAGATGGAGATTGAATCATATGCGTTTCCCTGCTCCTATCCCACTGGTTTCAGCTTCTTGATATACAGACCACCTTGGTGGAAGGCAGACTAATGTTGGTAAAACAATAAGATTGCAAAACCAGCAATATATACTCTTCCAAAGAATAGTGTGGGTGTATAAAGGGTAATTTATAAAACATGTAGCTTCTTAGTTTTTTATCTTTGTAGAATTAAAATCTGGTCTTAAACTAACAGGTTTTGTGGGGTTGTTTGTTTTGTAATCATTAACACTCCCTGATTTAAAAAAAAACCATTTATAATTTGCAATGATAAATCACCAATTTCTTCTTCTCTCCAAAATTTGATTTACCACAAATTAATCTGTGAGTTAAACTGGATTAGCTAAATATGGTTGTGCACCATTCGGGAAAAGAATTGTTAAGTGTACATCTCAAAAATAAGTGCTAATAAGCATCTAAGAGCGCTACAATTTCATTGTTGAATACAAAATCATTGTATTCAATGAGTCATTTATTGAAATATTGGGAATGATTATGTCAATTAGGCTATCCAAAGTGGGTGTTGGACTGTTTATTGGGTGCCTCCCTGCTATAGCTGATAATGAATGATTGCAGTTACAATTCTACGGCTACACCTGGCTTTTAGATATACTGATTTTTTTTTTTTAAATAGCTTTTCTTCTTCCACATATTTTATCACAGATATAGTAATGTTTAACAAAACTTTCCATTAAGATGGAATTTAAAAATCAAGAATTATAACGAGGGACATTATCATTTTAAAGCCAAATCAATGATAGTTTTGCTAACCCTAGATTATGTATCACTGAGACAGCCGAGAAGGTAGTTCTGCTGAAGTTGCTTTATTTCTTCCAAAAAATTCATTTGCTTTCGGAAGAAACAACTATTTAACAGCTAAACGTGTTTGGGGATGCAATTTATTTTACTTCTTGAGTATGTATCATTCCTCTGTACTAATAAAGCCAATGTATTAAAAAGTGAGAGAAAATAAAAGGGGATAAATTTAACTTAAGAAAAGATACACTCAACATGCAATTTCCTGAATGAGGATCACATAGCCAGCAACTCCAGAACTACTAATAAATGTTTTGAAAATCTTAGTCCGCCATCTACTGACCAATTTGATATAAAAGTTTTATTTTTCTTCTTCTAATACAGAGGACCAAACCAAGACAGCTTGTTCCCAAATACTCATTTTTAAACAGCAGATTGACCAACACCTGAAGCAAGTTTTGGCACTTCTGTTGGGAAACCAATTTATGGGTTGTGATTCTTAGAACAACATTCCTTAGGAGATATTAGCAGGAAAAGTTGACTAAGAAGCTTTCAACATTTCATCTAGTAATCTCTTGTGATCTTCCTCCCTCTCTTCCTACATTTTAAATCTGGGAATAATATACAGGATGATTTGAAAACATTTCTGCTATCAAAAATAAAGCAACTGTTAGCATGAAAAAGGAAGATATCAGAAAGGCAGAGATATTAAAATATACCATTACATTTTCACATAATTGGTTTAAACAATATTTTACATCAGATTAGAGGGAAATGCAGGCATAGTTCACAATGCCATGTTGTTGTCTAGTTCCTCATTCCTTGGTTTTACAACTTTTCCCCCCATTCAATCATATCCAATTCTCAGAAACTGCCCGGACAACTCCCCACAGTTTTTCTAAAAGGATTTTTCAGAAGCGGTTTACCACTGTCTCTTTCCAAGGGTTGAGAGATAGAGACTGACCCAAGGTCACTCCAGTTGGCTTTGTGACTAAAGCAGAGTTAGAATTCATGCTCTCCTGATTCCTAGTTCTCAGGCTTAAGATATGGGTTTCCAAAAGATAAAGCATTGATGAAGGGGTTATAGATGGTCAACTAAGCTATGATAGTTGGAGCAACCTGTAGCTTCCATGTATTCCTCAACTATTCCTCTTAGCATTCTTCACTATTAGCACTCTCTGAGACACTTGGGATTTTATAGAATTACTAGCTGTACCCGGCCACGCATTGCTGTGGCCCACTCTGGTTAAATGGCCAACCAATCTGTGTGTAGATCTACACCTGCACACATACACCCAACCACCATATAAGCCCCAACCTACCTACCTACTGTATTTCTCTCTCTCTCTCTCTCTCTCTCTCTATCCCTCTATCTACCTAACTACTGTATTTCTTTCTTTCTCCCTCTACCTACCTACCTACCTACCTACCTACCTACCTACCTACCTACCTACCTACTGTATTTCTCCCTATCTATCCACCTACCTGCCTACCTACTGTATTTCTCCCTCTCTGTCTATCCCTCTACCTACCTATCTACTGTATTTCTCCCTATCTATCTATCTATCCATCCCCCTACCTATGTACCTACCTACCTACCTACTATATTTCTTCCTTTCTCCCTCTACCTACCTACCTACCTTCCTTCCTTCCTTCCTTCCTTCCATCCATCCATCCATCCATCCATCCATCCATCCATCCATCCACCCACCCACCCACCCACCCACCCACCCACCTACCTACCTACCTACCTACCTACCTTATTTCTTCCTCTCTATCTATCCCTTGGAGGTCATCTAGTCCAACTCCCTGCCTAGGCAGGAAGCCCTATACCCATGATGGCGAACCTATGGCACAGGTGCCACAGGTGGCACACGGAACCATTTCTTAGGCCACGCGAGGCATTGCCCTGTCAGCTTCAGTGTGTATGTGTGCCCTGGCCAGCTGATTTAGGCCTTCTTTTGAGGCTGTTTTATGCCCTCTGGAGGTGGGAGAAGGCTGTTTTCACCCTCCCCAGGCTCCTATAAAGCCTCTGGAGCCTGGGGATGATGTAAAAAGCATGCCAAATGCAAGGGGTCATGCACATAGCATTATGGATGTGGACCTGTGCACATCACCCCTGCACTCCCCCTGCTTTTGGTACGCGAGCCAAAAAAAGTTAGCCATCACTGCCCTATACCATTTCAGACAAATGGCTATCCAACATCTTCTTGAAGACTTCCAGTGTTGGGGCATTTACAACTTCTAGAGGCAAGCTGTTCCACTGATTAATTGTTCTAACTGTCAGGAAATTTCTCCACAGTTCTAAGTTGCTTCTCTCCTTGATTAGTTTCCACCCATTGCTTCTTGTTCTGTCCTCAGGTGCCTTGGTGAATAGCTTGACTCCCTCTTCTTTGGGGCAACCCCTGAGATATTGGAAGGCTGCTATCATGTCTTCCCTAGTCCCTCTTTTATTAAACTGTATTTGCTGTCAGATGGGTCGTTCTTTGTTACAGTTTGGTTCAGTTCGTATTAAACAGTTTAAAGCAGCTGCCTGCCTCCATGTTTTTACCTCAGAGAACAGTATTGAGCAGTATTTCTCCTCCCCCCTCTCTCTATGGGCCACCTGGGAGTTTTCTATCCCAGTGCCTTTTTGGCCCCAAGAGGCCTCCATTCCAACACTGACAGTTGAAAAGCAGTTTGATGGGCGTGGCTACAGGGAAGTTAAAACACATTTCAGTGGGTACATTTTATTTGTGTGTAATTTGCACACGACACACGCGTGCTAGGCACAAAATGAGTAGCTATTCTATTATCGGAAGTCCTTGGCTACATTGTGTGAAAGTTTGGTGTAAATCGGTCCAGTAGTTTTTGAGATTAGTGGATTCGTACAAACTATTTTACATTTTTATTTATATAGATAAAGTTGCCAGAGGATATGAGACATGCTATATTTATAAACTCAATTTAGGGCAAATTAGTGTCTTAATCCCTCTTCAATAGATTAGTGAAGGACAATTCACCATATCCCTGTATTATGAACTCAGCTGTCAAAATTGCCTTAGCATTAGGAAGAGAGTGTGTGCGCCATTCAACTGGAATGTACACTCTCTGTAATTTCAATTTCATTTCTTGTCCTCTGAGATGAACACAAAACAGGCCCAGGTTTTAGTCTTGAAGAGTATGAACTTTTCTCCTTAACTATTTTATCTGAGAGATTTTTTTAAAAAGCCTAATTCCCTCAGCCTTTCCAGTTATTCATCCAGGAGTATTGGTGGGGTCTGGTTAAAAAAAGTCAAAGTGACAACACAATGGTACAATTTAAGCTCTCCTCATTTTTATAGTATCACATGTGCATAAAGGGCACATCTAACATGCCAGTCCTTATCATCATCATCTCTTCTTTGAACTCACTTGATTTGTTTAACTTTTTTGTAAGATCTGGTCACTTTGTAGCAAGCATATCAGATGACTCAATTTTTATCTTACTTCTGACTGCAATTCCATGATTCAGCATTTTCTGTACATTTCATTTCTTTTTCTGATCAAATTCAACATTCTTTTAATAATAATAATCTTTATTGTCATTGTACTAAAATTACAATGAAATTGGTTTTAACTTTTGCCAAATTTCCTCAGTTTTCTCTCTGAAGTAATATCTGTCTAATGTTAGCAGTCCATCCATTATCTAGGATGAGTCATCCAAATAATTTAGAGCAGTTGTAATTTATCAGTATCTGGAGAGTTCTTCCATCTTGCCTTAAGGAATAGCATTCTGTAGAAGGGCTAAGCGGGAAATAAACCACGGATCTCTGTCACTTGAAGGAGCCAAATAATTTTACTGCAAATGATACAGTAACCCTTGATTATTGGATTGGATTATTTTATAAAGTCATTATTCGATTCACTGCATTATTGAAAATGATTACATCAAAGTCAGGGGTAGTATACACTTACCTTCCCTACCAGTTCGCATATGTGAGCATGCACACAGCTTTCTGCACATGTGCTGTTGGTGGAAAAAGGGCCTAAATTGGATGCCATAGAACCAGGGTGGGCAGGCAGGTCCACCTGCGATTTCCACTACCAATTCAGGTGAACCAATTCGAACCGGTAGAATAACCTCTGATCTAGGTCTTGGTAAGAGAGTATTTACAATCACCTGGATATTTCAGAGTGGATCTCAAAGTTCCACACATCAGAAACAAAGTGTTCTGAGAAGAAATATATGCCACGGAAGTTAATAGAAAGATCTTTACTAACAACATTCTTGCTGCAAACCTTTCTTTAAAAAAGATGGTAAATCTGTGGAATATCCTTAAAGCAATTATGCCCTCCTTCCCCACCTCCAAATAATATCAAATTGACATAATCACACTTTAAATAATTCAAACCATATTAACGCTTAGTCCCATTGCAATTATTTTTTTTCAAGCCACATAAAGTACCACTGTCTTGCTATAAACAACAGGTGGTGTGCCTGCTTCTTTGCAGTGAGCATTCATCAGATAATTGGATAATTGAAGAGAAAATAATGTGTTGGTACTTTCCTACTATGTAATTAGCCTATTTATATGTGTTCTTTCTATCTCAGCTTTTCCTATCAGGAAAGCTGTTGTAATCCAAACTATTTCTCCTGATAAGTTAAAAAAAGTCATAAACTTTATGAAGTTTATATTCTACAGCAGGGGTTCCCAAACTTGGCAACTTGAAGACTTGTGGACTTCAACTCCCAGAATTCTCCAGCCAGCAGAGCAGAGCTGGCTGGAGAATTCTGGGAGTTGAAGTCCACAAGTCTTCAAGTTGCCAAGTTTGGGAACCCCTGTTCTAGAGACATGTCAAATCAAAACAAAGTAACATGTTCCTTTAAAACTGGATTGCACCTTTGGTTGTAATTTATTCAGCCTCTGAGAACTGTCAGGAATGATTTAGTGATATAGATGGTGGAGTTTTGGTTTGTTATAAAGAAAAATGCTCTTTTAGAAAATTGTGTTCACAATTTCTGAGATTCCCTGCTAACGTCCTCAAAGCAAAGTCAACGAGAAGCTTGCAAGAAGTTGGAAGCAATGATGTGAGGTTCTTCCATAATGACTCTCAAGGTCATCACTTAATAATGGTAACTGAGACTGACAAAATTGCTATTGCTAAGTGATATGGTCATATGATCATGCTTTACGAGTGTGCTGCTTAGCAATGGTAATTTTGGTCCCAATTGTTATCATAGCCTGAGGACTATTAAGATTGGGAATGTATAGGAAAACAGAGCCAGAAATCCCACTGTGAATAAAGATTCATTCATTCTCTTGGGTGGAGCTCAGGGCATTGTGTTACAGGAATATGCTCCTGATTTCATTAAAGTCAGTTGATTTTGTGAGAAACAAAAATTAAAAAATTAAAATTGTCAAGGAGAATGGCAAGTTTTAAAATTCAGTATATTTTTAATTGTAAATTATAAGTTGTCAAAGTTCTGATCCTGCTACTATACTTGCTTATTTTAAATAGAAGTGAAACAGATCTTATACTGTATTGCTATTAATATATATGTCTTATTTTATGCATTCTTCTGGATTTAGACAGCTTTTTTTCTTAAATCATCACAGTAAGATTTGGTAGTTCTACAAACTTCAGGACTTATTTGCTTATTGTATACGGTACTTATTTTATACATATTTCTGGACATAGGGAATTAAATATATGTCTTACATGTGTGAAAGAAATTGGGTGTGGGGGAGGTGGGATAGAGATTTCTAGTCAGCACTGACTCCTGAAGTCTGCCTAGGCAAGCCCTTGCAGTTTTCTTAGCAAGATTTTCGAAAGTGGTTTGCCAATGCCAATGCCTCCTTCTTAGGGCTGAGAGAGTGTGACTGCCCCAAGGTCACCCAGCTGGCTTTGTAACTCAGTCTTCCCGTTTCTAGCCCAGTGATTTAACCACTACACCAAAGTGGGAGGGGGGAGAAGAGTTGTCTTTCAGGAAAGACTGGAGAAATGAATTAGAAAAAAGGTTTTGGAATGTTTTGGTATGATATTCTTGCTAATGTATGCATTTCTAAAAATTTAGATTCCTACAAATTATGACAAATTTAATTACTGTATTAGGAAATTACTTAATTGCTCCATAGGAAGAGGAAGTGAGGAAATAGATGGGTAGGTTCCAAAAAGTTACTGCAATAGGTTTGTCTTGCTTTTTGAAGTGGCTAGATTTGTTTGAAATGTTTTTTGGGCCTTGAATATGACATTACTTGCATTCACTTCCTATTAATCTCCAAAATTAGAATCATAGTGGATATTAGGAGACCACAGATGTTGTCTACTGCAGCTGTCTGCTCAGTGGATGATCCACCGGATCCACCACTTGACAAACAATACCCTGTTTTAAAAATCTCTAAAAGCAGCATGCACTACATCAAGTGGTAGTCTGTTCCACATACTGACAGCTTCTAAAGTCAGATGTTTCACCTGATGTCTAGCTTCAGTGTACCTTGAACCAATTGGTTCAGATTAGCGGTGGATTAAATAGATCCCTCAGCCTTTATTCTCCATAGAGAAGGAGGAAGATATCCTAATATCCAGGGTGACCATGATGATGAATCTGTCTCCATTTTGCTCACTTGGAGTGTATTTTTAAAAAAAAATATTTCCTTTTATTTTTATTAATTTCCACGTAGCCTCCTGAGCTCTGTTTTCACTGGCAGAGTCACTGCGGGCCAATCCTTTGCTGTTTCTAGAGTGGCTACACAGGCCAGATCGAGCCCCCAGACCTTGAATTTGACGCCCCCTAATCTATTTCTATGTCATAGCATAAGAAAATAAATACCTTTGCCCTCTCGAATCTTTTTGGGCTTTAAATTCTAGTGTACTCAAGTATTATGACCAGCAGAGACACATATCAGGTGGTGTAATTCAGAAACATTTGGAAGTTTTAGGATTTCCAGATATAAATTAAGTACTCTATAAGCGGTCCACAGAGTCACCACATTGCCCCCAACAAACTGGGTCCATATTTCACTGACCTCAGAAGGATGGAAGGCTGGTTCAAACTTGAGCCAATGAGAATCAAATCTGTGGAAGTGAACATTTTTATTCCTATCCTATAAAGAAATGGGATCATGTGATGAGAACAATAATTCTATGCCCTAATTATTAGATGTGGCCATTCAGCCTATGAATGCTTCAATATTTATATTCTCAAAATTGGTATTTTCCATATTTTAGATCTGAAATTTTGCAAAACCTGGCTATATGCTACCTAGTTTCTCCAGAGTATTAAAGTGACCTTCATTAAGTCTATGTGACTTAATGAAACTCACTATGTGAAAACTCGGACAAAGCCTGAGACTGGGAAGGGGAGACATATTTTATACAGTTGCCATGTTACAATAAAATCAGTGATGTTGTCATTTAAGATATTTACATATTCATTTAAGGAACGGTATTTTAGGAAATGTTTTCATAAACATGGTGTGAATAGAACATGGCTGTGAGGAATAAGACCCATAACACGTTTTATTTAAGGATTAAGCAATGGGAACTGCAACTTAATTGGATTTCAACACAATACCAATTATTTCATTGTAGCTCCAGAAAAAGGATCAAATTAAAATCTAGCTCAGGGAATCTAGAAGGGTGCATCACAAGCCTAGAAACACATTTTTCATTAGTGTCACGTGTCAATTTGAATTTTTAACATGGCTTTCATATGATGGTTTGCCATAACTATCAGCTATTTTGAAAATACAGTGATCTTATGAAGAAATAACACTGGTCCTAATTGAATAAAACCATCCTATAGCTTATATGTTTTAGATATTTGTGTTCCATTTATTTTTTGCAGAAACACCTTTTCTTAGATTGGTTTGCAACCAAGTACAATTTCTCAGATTTGTCTGTTTCAGCATGTTTGCAGGCAGCATATCATAACTTCCAGACGTTGATTTAATATTTCCACATCCTCTTTAACTGATTAAGAAAGAATATGTATCTCATGCATTCTTAAAATGTAGACATTTTTTTCAAGCTTTCAAAAAGGAATTGCAAATCAGTCTCTCCATCCACCCAAATATGAATTTATATCTAATATAAAATATCTCGAGAAATACTGTTTTTTTTAAATGGATGATTTCAAAAGAGCCTTCAAGAATTGTTTTCTAGAACACTTTCTGTCACACATTATAAGTAAGCATAGGCACTAGGGAGAACTTTACATGTAAAACAGATACATATATCCATACAACAGCACTGCCTGTAAAAAGATGTATTTATTTACAGGTCTGTTTATCCTCAATAATGAAATCCAATAAGTCAATTTCTTCATAATAAAAAGTTGTTTTACATATTATTTACAAGTATCCAAATATATTTAGTCTGTCACTGCTGTTGACTATACCTTCTCACAGAACTTGAGATGGAAGAGTTTACTGCAATGATGTACATTCAAAGAATAAATTGTGGATATGCACAGTGTTTTTTGGCACATCTAATTTCATATTTTCTACTGAGCTTGGTTCATACAGTAGTCTGTTTCAAAAAATGTCACAAGGGTGGACAAAATGCAGGTGGTTCTTCAAACTATTCTTTGGCATCTGAAGATTCAAAAAAACCCATCAAGTAGAAAAGAATCTTAAATTTGCTATTTTATTTCTCATAATTTGCACTAGAATTGTTTTGCTAAGCTCATAGCTCTGATATTTAGATGTCAGTTCTCTTTAGGTCCTTCAATTAATTTACATACACCATGTCATAATTTTCATTATTTCCTGTAGAATATGTTCCAAAATCTGTCTTCATTAAAATGCCATTTCCTGAAAGACATCATAGAAATGGATGCATGAACATTCCTGAAATATATTGCACGTTTATGATCTCTATAGTAGAAACTGAAAGATAGATTCTGAAATTCCAGTAGGTATATATATATTGTCTTGATGTCCATTTCTATCATAAGCTCACAGTGGTAAGCATTCTTAAAAAAAAAAAAACACCTGTGGTCAATTAAGCCATAATTTTGTCACAGATGTATCAAGTACAACTTTGATATTTAAAAAGGAGAAAAATACTATTATCATCTGCAATATTTTGCTCCACTAAGTGGAGATATTTACAAAAACGGTTTTAAGTTTCTGTTCCCTTTTAAACCAAAATGCAATAATAAAAATGTTTTTGCTATTCTTAAAAATATGCAGTTGAAACATAGAATATTTACTGGACAGGTTGTTTAAAAATTGGCAGACTTAGGGATATAATATTGCTAAGAGTTTTGGAGAAAAATCTTACACTATATATATATTAAGCAACATAACAAAGTTGCTGCAGGAAATTAGCTGACAAATTAATAAATTTTAGTTTCATATATTTATTGTGTTGTTGTATTAATACAGTCACACAATAACTGCCATAATCATTTGTCCAGGTAATCATGTTACAGTGTATTGATGTCAAAATTTTAAAAAGTTATCAGTGGATATTGAATTAACACTTTCACTGTTTGTTGCTATTGTTTCTTAGCCAGACATAAACTGAATATATTCTACCACACTCATCCTCATCCACATTGGTTAATTTATAGTTGAAGTGAAGATAACATGGTGGATATTCATGTTGAAAATGGAATCAATCCTTCCTGGAAAGGAAAATACAAGCCTTAAAAAAAAAACCTTACCTGTACTCTGAGATCTTAAATATCTATTCTAAAATAGAATATAGAGACCCAACTGCTCATGTTGCATTTGGAAAAGTTCAGCTTACACGAGGATGCTCAATTCCCACATGTATTCTTCCAAACAATCCACCATACTACAGAAAGGTCCATAGTTATAAGACCCATAATTCAATTGCTTATTTAAAATATGTATTGATCTATAATTTAAAAACATCCCCACATTCCAGAAAGCATTTAGCTCTTTTTGGTCCAATCTCACCTTGTCAGACACTTTTATAAATGTTTACAGGTAATCAATTCAATGTGTTCTTAGAATCTAGGCTTAGGAAGTGAAGAATAAGTCTGGTAAAGAGGATGTAAAATATGATTTCAGAAATTTATGAGGTGACTTCAACTGAGAATGTGCACTCTATTGACTGCAGTGCTACTTTGACTTTTTAAATATATACTTGCATGTAAATATTTCTGATAAGAATTTGATCACTGAAAAAAATAAGCCTGAAATCTTTAAACAACTATTTTTACAACTTTTATGGTATACCATTATTAGACAGCAGTAAACCATTGCTTTCTCATACCTTCAAAGATTATGAGTACACACACATACAAATTCTAAAAAGGATAAGACACTTTATTGAATTTGATAAATTAAAAGACTATGTACTGGACTTGTATGAATCACAGGTATTTGTAAACAGAGACCTTGGGTCCTTTCCAAAGAAATCCTGATAGAATTCTGCAAAAAATCATTTTCCAATACGCTGATCACAGGATGCATAGTAACAAAGGGCAGAGAAGAATTCATCATAGCTGACATTCACATGTGAAGGCAAAGAACTGGAAAAAAAAAACATAATTTGAAAGAAAAGTAAGTATAATTGGGAATATATACTATACATAAATTTGCTATCACATTCCTAAAAATTTGCTTTGGACTATGAATCAGATTGATATATGTCAAATAATAGAAGTCTTATAATAACAGATGAACTTAAGGATATTTTAAATTTTCTATCCACTCTATAGCCAAGGAATATATTCATAGGTGCATATTGCTTGGCTATACAGATATCTATTTTTAATACATAAGATTTCCCTAACTTGCAGTCCCTATGTGCAAAAGCACACTGTACATAGTTAGAGGGGCTCCCTTATGGGAAGAATATTCTTTTTCATGGAACATAAAATAAAAGCTCATATTCAATATGAATTTTACTTCCCTCAAATGATGGAAAGATTCACTAATAGGAAGAAAACAAATTTACTGCACGGATGGGATACCTGTAGCCCACCAGATGTTCATGAATCATAGCTCTCATTATGCTCACTATTAGCTGAAGCTTACTATTCTGCAACAACTGAAGTACCACAAGATTCTTCTGGACATTGTTGACCATTCATTATTAAATAGCTTTGTAACTTGTTTAAATACATCTATAACTTTTAAATCCCATAAGATGTACCCAGGTTTTGAATAGGCATTTTTTTTTAAAAAAAGTAGGCAGATAGATAGGGGGATAGAGACGGAGAGAAAAAGAGAGAAATACAGTAGGTAGGTAAGGAGAGAGAGAGAGAGAGAGAAAGTAGTTAGGTAGGTAGATAAAGGGATAGAGAGAAAGCTAGAAATACAGTGGTAGGTAGGTAGGTAGAGAGAGAAAGTGTGTCTAAATAGGTAGGTAGGTAGAGGGATATAGAGGGAGAAATAGAGATAAAGAGAGAGAAATACAGTAGATAGGTAGGGGGGGAGAGAAAGAGAAATACAGTAGGTAGGGAGAGAGAGAGAGAGAGAGAGAGAGAGAGAGAGAGAGAGAGAGAGAGAGAGAGAGAGAGAGAGAGAGAGAGAGAGAGAGAGAGAGAGTAGTAGGTAGGTAGATGTTTGCAGGTATATTTACCCATGTGCTGGAGAAGGAAATCGCTGACAACCTGTAGTACCTAAAACATTGTTTCTCTGGGACAGCACTTGATCAATGTAATTCTCATCAACCACTCTAATTAAACAGCTTTCCGAAAGAAAGAAAAAGTTTTTGCACTCTGCAAACCTCCCCAAAATGGCCTGTTTTTTATGAAAATGGGCCCGTTTAAAAATTAAAAGGGGCATGAATAGGAGGGGCTTACAGAGTGCTCCTGGGGTGGGGGGGAAATGAGCAAAATAACCGGCCCGTTTTTTGCAAAAATGGGTCTTTTTTTGTCAAAAAAATTGACTCATGGAGGCTTATAGTGTGCTGCTGGGGGAGGGAGGGGCAAAAAACAGCCCGTTTTAGGCTCATTTCTGCCCTCCCCAGCCCTCATGAGTTCTCTGAAAGCCTCCATAAGGCTATGAACGGCCATTTTGGTGAATGGGCGGGGCTTCAGGGGGCAAGCCCTGTTTTCGGTGTATAAGACGCACCCAGATTTTCATCCTCTTTTTAGAAAAAAAAAAGGTGCGTCTTACACTCCGAAAAATATGGTATGTAAAAGTTAGAGACGCCAATCTGAAAGGACTTTATTAATTAAATGATTTTTTATTAGCGGATAGTTCAATCCAGATTCAGAGGGATAAAATGATTTGGAGTATTTAGGGATACTCATGTAGCCATGTCTCATAGAAACTATGTCTTTTCTGGGCTTGTGCAGCTGTTGTAATATGCAAAGCAAAGATGCATTGGATTTAAGAAAGTGTAAATCCAAGTAGTCTTGAAATAATTTTTCCTTTAAATCTAGAGCTTTGATAGCGAACCTGTGGCACACGTGCTTTTTCGGAGCGTAGCGCCAATGAGCGCACGCACAATGTTTCCACAACAACTCTTTGGCAAAATGGTTCACCATCCCTGATCTAGAGCCCCAATTTTCAAACTTTTTCTCATAATTCAGAAACATCCAATGGTTTATAATAGTCATAAAAAGAGAATAAAAGCAACTAATACAAGGAATTAATGGCTAGAGAAAGCAAACATAAAACAAAGGATTCTTAAAGATTTCTAAATTGCCTGTGTGTGAGTGCCAGGCACGTCAGAGAACAAATCATTCCACATGACAAGTGGAATGTTAGCAAACTGACAGAACCTATGTTATACTAATTATCAAAGTCCACTAGACTTTGTCAGCGGGCGACGCCCAGGGGAAGGGCTCTCTCTGTGGCGGGCCCGGCCCTCTGGAACGACCTTCCCCCCGATATCAGGACGACCACGGACCTCCGCTCCTTCCATCTTAAATTAAAAACTCACTTTTTCTGTCTGGCCGGCCTAGGATAAGTCTCTCTGTCTTTGGGATCCTTTGGGAAATTAGTATTGTGTTAGTTTTAATGGGGAAATTTTAGCGCAGGTAATGTTTAATTTGCTTTTAGAATTGTTTGCATGTATTTATTGTTTTATTCTACCTGTGCACCGCCCCGAGTCCCTGTGGGGAGAGGGTGCGGTTTTATAAATATTAAATTATTATTATTATTATTATTATTATTATTATTATTATTATTATTATTATTATTATTATTATTATTATCATCAAGAAATCTTACCATTTTTTATGATTACATACTGAATCAAGAATAGTATAAATGAAGTATTTAAAGTATGTATTAGCAAGCACACTATTAATTTGAGCTGTCCATGAATGTGTACCTTTCTTTCAGCAGTTGGCAATCTCTGAGGCTAGAAGAAGCATTTTTCCCTAATGCTTTCAGTGTTGGATAGGGGGCAGGGATGGAGAATGATATCAAGGAAGTTGAATCCTTTTTTCCACTTTTGAGGGAAGTGTTTAAAAGTACAATTTAGCTTAACGCATCTATTTTTGTTAGTGTAGTGAAGAAAATTAGTGAACTATTGCAATTTGGTTAGAATGACAAGGAACACTGAAGATGCAGTTTGATCACCCTTGCTTGGCAAAAAGGTATGAGAAAAATTGTCAATGTATTTTTAATACCTATTGTGAGGCATTTCTTATTTAGCTGTCAACATATTTGGAGGGAGAACTATTTTCTTTATGTGATAGACTACAATATCCACACTTTCCTATCAGAATCAGAAGCAGAACTAAGAATTATATGTTCTTACACAATCTCTGTCAATCTGATTTGCCAGGGAAGAAATCCCAAGATACTGTCCACAGGACCAAACTTTAATATTAGGTCAGGATCAGGAAAGCCGTTAGTACCTAGAAAAAGGGCACAATAGTATTGGAGAATCAAGACTGCTTAATTTATCAGAAGTATAGCACAGTCTCACCATAACATTCTGCTTCATGCATAGAGTTGAATAGCCTAGTCAGCAGAATAAATGGTAGTCAAATAACATATTCAGAGAAAGGGAAATTCTGGGGGCCAATTATCTCACATGGATTTTTGAAAAAACATTAACAAACTTGTAAGTAATTCAGTCAAAACAAATAAATTCCACATTCAGAACACTGCGTTTAAGTATCTGTATCTGCAGTTAAATAGGCAATTTTGAGTAATCATGGAAGATAAATGCTCAGACTGACAGATTTAATGCGTAGCACCGCATAGAGTATTCCTAAAAGATAGGCTGCAAAGGCCAGTCATAGGGGTGGGGATGTCCAAAGAAAATGTTACCCTAGTTAGGAATATTTGAAAGTCAAACATTAAATGAATAAGGGAAGTGCTTAAAAGAAAATAGCAACCAATTGAATATAATTTATAAAATAAATTATTTATCAGATCCAGCTTTTGTATCCCCTGCATATAAACTTGAAGACAAATGAGAATTTTTTATGGATTTTCATGCATTTTCTTCCATGTGCCCATAATTACTCCACTTATTTGGCATGGTATACCTTTACAGCAAGACTATACAAAGACATATTAGAGATCTTCTACAAAGTAACCCCCAAGGAATGTAGGGATTGAGTGCAGGTAGTCTTTGACTTACGACTATCTGGAATTACAGTCATCAGTTATTGCAGATGTTAAGCAGGTCACTATGTAATGGACATGACTTTATGAGACTTTTTGAAGTGGTCATTAAGCCAGCATGGTAGTCTTTCAGCGAAGACCACAGTCATTAAGGGAACCCATAAAAGTCAATGGTGTTTTCTGCTGGAAAACAGCAAAAAACATTGAAAATCGTGGTCATGTAATGGTGGGACACTGCAAACAGCTATAAAGCTGAGTCGATTGCCAAACTGTGATCATGACTGCGAAGGAAGCATGCAGCCATTGTAACTTTGAAATTGGTTTGTAAATACCTTTTGGGTGTCGGTCATAATTTCATAAGGGTACTAAACAATCAGTCATAAGTTAAAGACTACCTGTAGTGAGTATGAAATCCAAATATTTACACCAAGAGTTTGATTATGTTTTAAAAAATGTTGATGTTAGATTAGCCATTTTGCACTTCTACAAATACTAAAAAAAAGTAAATAAATTCTGCTTTAATACTTACTACTTAATAAATTCTCCAAGATATTCACATCCAGATCTGTGCATTTCTTTTGCTTTTGTGCTACTAAGTTGCAAAATTTCTGAGCTGCTTTTACAATATCTGTTTTTCCATCCTCTGAGGACAGCACGTTCAGAACAGATTGGCAATTTAAAACTGCAGTTGAAATGAAAATATAATAATGAAAGTGGAAGAACAGAAACAATTGCTTGAAATAAGTTTTTTCTAAAGTTACTGTAGACCAGTGATGGCTAACCTTTTTGTCGTCGCGTGCTGAAAGCGTGTGGGCACAACAGCACACACATGCCTGCACCCATAATGCAATGTGTGTGAAACACCCCCATGCTCCCCCACATATGCACACTTGATCCCTGCTCCCCATACATGTGCACCATGCATCTCCCACAGGTGCCCCACGCATGTGTGGCAGAGACCTGAAAATCAGCTGGCCGGTGGGAGCCACACGTTCATGCGTAGTGGAGCGGAGCTGGGGCAATGACTCTGTGTGCCACCTTTGGCACGTGTAACATAGGTTCACCATCACAGTTGTATATGCTTACAATTCTCTAGTTTAAACTAACATTTCTCTCATTACTCTACAATTTCTGAAAGTTCCTATTAGTGGTGAGCCATGGTGGCGTAGTGATTAGAATGCAGTATTGACTGGCTCAAAAGTTGACTCAGCCTTCCAATCCTTCTGAGGTCGGTAAAATGAGGACCCAGATTGTTGGAGGCAATATGCTGACATTGTAAACTGCTCAAAATGTGCTGCAAAGTATTGTGGAGCGGTATATAAATCTAAGTGCTATTGTTTAAATAATCCTACTAAAGTATGCTTTGTAGAAAATCTGCAAATCTTTGCTAAAATAATAATACTCCAATAGAAGTTCAGAATCAAAATTTTCTTAATTCATATTTATGTACATCTGTCTCGTTCCACTGATCTGTATACACTCAGATCTTTAAGAACTAGTACTCATGAAAATTTCCCATTGAAGAAATTAAGTAACCAGTATTTGTGGATTAGTTTTGTGTAATCAATGTATTTTAATCCCTTATAACAATACAAGGTTAAAAAAATATGTATCTTACCTTGATCTGTTTTCTCTTGATTTGCAAATTTCACTGTATATTTGGAGCAGTCAAGATTCAACAATTCCTGCTGCTGTTTTAAAATTTCATCCATCAGCCTTGAATTATTTCTTTTGAAAATACCTTGGAAAAAGAGAAGAAAGAACATGTTCTGATAATTTTTTTGCTACAGAAATTATATTTAGATTACCTGGAGCTGCCTAGGTGGAATATTCAGAAACTTGGTGTAGTTTCTAACAGAAGTTGATTCATCAGTGTAACACTTTTTCATTCTCTGACATGTTAGCTATACATTTCATTCAAAATGCTTATCGTCTTATCGCTCTTCATGACTTAGTCCTGGTTATTGTAGGTAAAATCTATTTGTTCTACACATTTGAATTATGATGGCATGCTGCATACCCACTCTCTGTGAAAGTAAGGGGAAGGGGATTAGGAAACCTGTTTTTGTTATGACTGCCCAAGACATTTAGAACATATGCCTTAATGTAAAGATCCCCTTCCCCTCACTGTCATTATTCAGAAGGAAGATGAAGGCAATCGTCTTTTATCAGAGTTTTTATATATATAATTTACAGGGATGCTTTTGTCAAGTATTACAGGCCAATGTTTTTTTTATTCTTTTAAGATTAATTTGTGATTTTATAATGATATAAGCCACTCAAAGTCTTATGACTAGGGTAGGACAGATCTTGTACCTTTAAAAGATAGCCATAATCCATCATATAATAAATGCTTATTTGATTGTAAGAATATCAACAAACTAAAACCTCTTTTGGACTGTACTAAGCAAATACTATGGTACAACAGTGAATAAATTCTATATTCTAAATACCCACCCCAAATTTCATAACTGGTTGGCCATTTGCAAGACAGATTTCCTCTTTTTGCAATTGCTGTCCTTAAAAACAGTATGGGGTGTAGTCCAGGAAAGGTATTCAAAAACTGAATTTGAGGGCATACAGATTTCTAGTTGCATAAAATGTTTGACACTGATTTGGAACTATTATTTTTTATGAAATTTGACTCTATAATCTAGAGCAGGGATCTCCAACCTTTGCAACTTTAAGTCTGAAGGACTTCAGCTCCCAGAATTCTCCAGCCAGCAAAGCTGGCTGGAGAAGTCTGGGAGCTGAAGTCCTTCAGACTTAAAGTTGCAAAGGTTGGAGACCCCTGATCTAGAGAGTTTAAATACCAGACAGACCTGAAATATATCTATTGTGCAAGCAACTACTTCTTCACACAATTGTATATTCAACCGTTTGAGACTAGGAACAAGTATACATCACCATGAATTTTAATTGAATTTTAAAAACATATACTTTAAAACCCACACAATCAGGGACATCCCTTCTAACTATGAACAAACTCCCTCATTCCATATCAGAAACTAATCAGTTGCACAATATAGTAAAGTTAAAATCTCACTTGAGTTGAGTTCAGCTTCTGATGATTTCTGGGATACGTCAATAGTTTAGTCACTGTTTTCTCTTTCAGGATGTTTTCTCAACTATCCAGTCTAGCTTACCTCCCTTGCATTGGTTATCTTTCATCTGAGTACTAAGTAGGCTCAAATCTGCCTAGCTTCCACAGCCAAAGTCAGCCAGATGCTAAGGAACTCAGCATGAGAGGGTTGCTATTTGGTACACATAACCTCAAAATGCCTTTAGTTCAAGAGAATATACACAAAAACGTCAGAATTTGGGATAGTCCTAACTATTGTTCTGGAACAAATATTCTAATGTATTCCACTTTGTGATTATAACATAGCTCCTCACACCAAAGGAAAATGAATCAGTAATAAACAGCAGGGGGGGGGGGGGGGGAAGCTTACAACAAGGTCCAAACCTGATACCTGACTTATTCCTAGACATCCAAATTTCAGGTTCTGGTTTATTACCATGTTTCCCTAAAATAAGACAGGATTTATTTATTTTTTACCCCTGAAATAAGCGCTTGGCCTTATTTTTGGAGAGGTCTTATTATTTTTGAGGTGCAGGAGGAGGAGAGTGTGGTCATCTCATGGCTGCTGCTATGTTGCAATATTTTCGAGGAGGACTTGTTTTGAGGGGATGGCTTATTTTAGTGTATGTGCTCAAAAGCCCAATTGGGCTTATTTGGGGAAGTCTTATTTTCAGGGAAACAGGGTAGCAACAAGCAAATCAGAGCTAAGGTTAATTTCATAAGGTCATTTGATTCAGATTTTTTTTTTTATTATCCTGATCTGTTTATCTGTCTCTCCAAACACACACTTGGAGCAGCACTAGGTATTAAAAATAATTAAACTAGGCTTTTGTTTTAAAGAGAAACAAAAAAACAAGCACACATTCTTGGATACAGGTAAGAACCGCTACTATACCGGTGGTACTGGTTTCAACCATTAACAGGAGCTACAGAATGACTTTGCATTATAAAATGTTATAACTCACACAGGCCTTCTAGTTAATTTGGGTATGTATCTTTCAAATTTCATTTTCTCAAAACCAAAAAGGTTTCTGCAAATAATGACAATTACATATATATAGCATAGGAATGATGAAGCATTCCATTGAATGTCAACTGCTGCACCTGTACATGTAGTCCTCAACTTACAACATTCATTTAATGACCTTTCAAAGTTAGTGATGCTGGAAAAAAGTGACTTATGACCGTTTATCACACTTATGACTGTTGCAGAAACTCCCTGGTCATGTTATCAAAATTCAGATGTATGGCAACTGATTAGTCGTAAGAGTCAAAAAACTGATTCCTCAGCCAGAAGTAAGAAACTAATTGGAAGCGTGTGTGCACATGCATGCACATACACATACAAAGATATAGGATATGCATGCAGACAATTTTAGTTCTGACTAGACTATGAGCTGAATGTTACTTCAGAATTCTTGTTTTAGTTAGCTAAAAATTATACAGTTGTGGCTAAGTGAGAGTTACCGTGAGTTTTGGCTCATTTTATGAGCTTTCTTAGCATAGTTGTTAACTGAATTTTATTTATTTATTTATTTATTTATTTATTTATTTATTTGATTTATAGACTGCACCCTCTCCCCGAAGGGACTCAGGGTGGTGCACAGGACTTTAAAAGCATATTTATAAATACAACAATACAATATTTAAAATCGAATTAAATAATTTACCCTGCGCTAAAATTTTAAAATCTTAAAACCTTTAAAACCCTTAACACTATTTCCCTACAATCCCTATTAAAACAATTTAAATTTATACTACAGCCTAGGATAGGATAGATTAGGTCAGGCCGGCCTGATGAAAGAAGTAAGTAAGAATCACTGCAGTCCTTAAGTTAACACAGTTTTAAAATGAACCTGGCTTCCCCACTGACTTTGCTTGTCAGAAGATTGTGAAAGGTGAGCACAAGACCTTGGGACACTACAGCTACCATAAATGTAAGCCAGTTATCAAAGAGTCTGAATTTTGATCAAATGACTATGGGCATTTTGCATAGTCGTAAATGTGATAAATGGTCATAGGTTACTTTTTTCAATGCCATTGTAATTTCAAATGTTCAGTAAATGAAAGGTTGTATGTCAAGCACTATATGTACTACATTTTTGTTTTAGAATAGAAATTACTTTCAAATTTTTTTAGTATACAATGTTTTCAACTTCCCTTATTTACAAACATTTGCATAGGTTAAAAGAGAAATAGGAAAACATTTTCATCAATTATTGGAAGAGTCGCCAATATTCTTCAATCTTTGAGTAACTAACATAAAGCAAACTGAATTTATATTAGACTCTCAACTTCCTAGTCTAACCCTTTGTATTCTTTACCATCTGTGTATTAAATAGGCTCATATCTTCTTAACTTCTAAGCCTGGACAAAATCAGGCACTCAGTTTCGAGTTACTTTAGTAATGTCTTATCTTAATATTTTAAAAATATTTCTGTAAATTTCTCAACCTGTGGTCCGTTGACCCCTGAGGGGCCGGAATGTCATCACAGTGGGTCTGTGAAGGCTTGAAGAAATATTATGATTTATATCTTGAGTTAAGTCCTGGGAGTCCATGGCCACAACATATATTTAAAGAGGGTCCATGGTGAAGAAAAGATTGAGAACCACTAGTGTAAAGGATTACTTAGGCAACTGAGGATGTACATATTGCATATGTACTGTCTAGGATTAAAAGACAGCTAGGCAACTTCCTGAAAAACTGTATTGTCTCAATCTCCTTCATTTCTATAAGAAATGGAACTAAATTGAGGGAGGGGGAAAAGGTATTTTTCTTTTCATATATATTGAAACATTTTTTACATTTAAGGTGCCATTCAGATTGCCTAATCCTTCCATAAACCTTTTTTAAAAATTCTATCATAACAGGAATCACGAAGAACCAAAAGCAGATCAATAATCTATCCACAAAATATAATTCAAAAGCAGCATTGCTATGTTTCTTGGGATGTCATTCTATAGTTAGTTTATAAATTTTCTTATATATATAGGCAAAGAGTACCTGTACCTTAAAATATCTTTTCAGTTTACCATTAACGTCTTTATATTAAAAGGGTAAACAAAATCTGGCAGAAATCTGCTTACATGATTAGTATACATTCTTTTACAATGTAGAATTAGAGAGATTCTACAGTACACCTTTGAAATTAAAAGTGTATTCTTTATTAAACAGAAAAGACAAATATGTTTCTTAGTTATCCATTTAGTGATGCTTGATTTTAATATGCATGTAATTATTCCTTAACAAATTGAGCAATTTTCAAATTGACCTATTTGGATTTGATTGAATCATATTGCTGTAATCATGTAATTACATTTTCACTCAACTCAAGTTATTCTTCAAGATTCCATTTTTTCACATATACTTTAATAATTCCTGGCCATCTTAGTTTTCCATTCCACCATGATTCCAATTTGTCTATTTCTATCTTAAAGGTGCTATATATGTAGTAATTCTGAATGTTAAAGACATTGGCCTTCTTCTCCTAAAATCAAGTTTATTTTAAATTGGATGTAGTGGGTTTTTTTGGTTAAAAAAATAAAAAAAATGTATTCAAAACCATTGGTCAAAATGGTAGTGCAGAGAAATAAAATATAGTATAGGGATTAAACTAATTGTATTCAGTAGGCACTAATAAAAAGATTCAGAAAAACCTGTCAAAGTCAGTCTGGAGTCAGGTAGTCCCATAATCAGGTAATAGCTAAACAACAAAAACAATTAACATTCTTGAAAATAGTTGTTTTATTGACCTTCATCCTTTAACCTACTACTACTGTTTATATTTTCTGTACCAGCCAAACCCATTGGTACTAAGCTCACGCTAGGTAAGGAAAACATGCCCAGTAATAAAGCTGCTCCCTGTCTCAACAAAGATTAGTTGCCTTAACTGGCATTTAATATAGGTAGTCCTCCATGTACAATTGAGCCCAAAACTTCTGTTGATAAGTGAGATTTTATTTAAGGGCATTTTGCCCCATTGTATAACCTTTCTTGCCAGTTATTTAAAATGAATCACTGCAGTTGTTAAGTTGGTAACACTGTTTTTAAGTGAATCTGGCTTCCCCAATGGACTTGTCATTGTCAGAATGTCGCCAAAGGCAATAGATCACATGATCTTGGGACCCTGCCACCGTCGTAAATATGAGTCAGTGGCCAAGTATCTGAATTTTGATCATATGACCTTGGGGATGCTTGCAACGGATGTTAAGTGTGAAGAACGGCCATGAGTCACTTTTTCAGTTAAGTTGAATGGTCAGTAAATGATGTATTGTAAGTCGAGGACTACCCGACTAGAGTCGATGGGAGGTAAAAAAATAAAATAATAATTCAGGATCCTTTCAAGGTCGACCTCGTCGCGTCGGGGAAAGGGCGAGAGATCTAAACTGGGCCGTTGACAAGGCGACTTACCTTCGTGGTCGTAGACACTGACGTAGGAGATGCCCACCGCCATGCACCACACCACCAAGCTGGCCACATCGGCGTAGCTCTGCTCCTCCTCGGTCACCACCAGCCCCACGTGGCCCGGCAACTTCTGCAGAGATTTGGCATCCCTCCGCCAACGGCCGCCGGCGGCCACCACTTTCCGTCCTGCCGCCGCCGGCTTGTGAAAGGTGAAAGGGTTGGCGGCCGCCGCGGGGGCTAAGAGGGCCCGCGAGGCGGCATTGGCCGCCGTAGCCGCGCGCTGCCGCCAACGGCTGAGCCACGAGCCGCGACCTCCGAACCAACCGCGGCCCCAAGCGACCAGCGCGCGCTGGACGCTGAAGAGGACGTGCAGCAAACGCCACAGCAGCTCGTACGCGACGCTCATTGGCCCGGACGGAAGAGAGGGAGATGCGAGAGGAGCGGAGCGGTGACCTGTCGGCTGAGGCGGTTTCGAAGTCGGATCAGCCGCAGCGCGAAGAACGCACCATCTCGTCTCCCTTTGCCTCACGGAGACGGCTTTATCTGCCCGGCAACTTTCCGTACTGCAACCATCTCTCTCGCTCTCTGTACCTGCCCTGACCTTTCCCCTCTAGCCTACGCAGCTGCTCCTCATTGGTCGGAGCGACGGAGCGGTGTCATTTCCGGATTGATAGACTAAATGACGTGGCCCGAAGGAAACTGACGAAGAGGGAAGCCCTAGGATGTCTTTTTGCAGCTACCGATTTAATGTTCTATTGCGACATCTAGTGGCGGAAGCGTGTGAAGTGGTTAAAGCTCCGCCGGCTTGGTCGCCGTGTGCGCGATAGTTAAACAAGAAATCAAATGTTGTGACTGCTTCCTATGTTTGTTCAGACTAGATTGCCAATTGTGGAAATGAATGGGACAAGAACTTCCTGAAATGGCTTATTTCTTAACCAGGAATGAAGGTGATCTGTGAATATATGCACCGAACTAAAAGGTTAAGAAATATGCACTGAACTAAAACATTATTTGTGTGCAGCTGATATCTATTTACATCCTTATTTCACACAGATCCCATAAATGCATAGAAATATATTTCTTAGAATAGTATATTCTCCAAAGATGGTCAACCTTTGAGTCCATGCACACATTCATATACAGTACTATATATGCACCTTTTGAAAAATATTGGTAAACCCATGAGTCTATCATATAAAATAATTAAGCATTCTAAATTCAACTACATTATTTACTTTTAAGTGGCCCTCACAAGCATGCTTGGAGACGGTTGACTTAGATTCTATATAACAAAGCACAAAACTATGATTTCCTTAAATGGAACTGAATTAAATTCACATAGAGCAGTGATGGCAAACCTTTTTTGGCTCCCGTGCCAAAAGCGGGGGGAGCACAGGGGGGTTGTGCCCGTGCCATACCCATAATGCTATGCACGCAACACCCCCACCCCACCCCACATGCGCGCATGTGCGCGTGACCAGCGGCCTCCCTGCTTTTGGTGTGGCTTTTTCGCCCCCCACAGGCTCGAGGCTTTCTAGGAGCCTGGGGAGGGTGAAAACAGCCTCCCCTCTCCACCTCCAGAGGTTTCCGGAGCTTCCCTGAGGCCTCCAGAAGGTGAAAAACAGCCTCAAAAGAAGGCCTAAATCAGCTGGCCAGCGCACACAAGCGTGCTGGAGCTGACAGGGCAACGCCTTGCGTGCCCTAAGAAATGGTTCCACGTGCCACCTGTGGCACCCGTGCCATAGGTTCGCCATCACGGACATAGAGGAAGGATATCAACAAAAGCGTATCTTAGGTTCACCTTTATTTCATAATCATAATCACCACCCATATTTACTCAGAGATACAGATATCATCATCATTTGTGTACTTGCTTATTTCTTTCCTCTCTTCCCATCATAAAGATGTTCTATACTTACAAATGCAAGATTATACTTGTAGATATCCAGGTTTCATCATGGCTTTCTGCTAGTGATGACCCGCCCTTGACTTCTATGCCTTTAGTGGTGAGCACACTTCTGGTTTGAAAAAGTTCCCAAGTAGAACATCATGGATTGCCATCCAAATACAGGTATCTGAGATAAGGGATGTTAGGAAATTGCAACTAAGAGTAGATATTGTTCTGTAGATTTAATACCTTTGGATATTTTTAATTTGCTAATTCTTGTTCTCTAATACTTCATACATTATTTATTTTTAAGTCCAGTCTGGTTACAGCATGTGAGACTCTGAAGAAAAAATAAATAAAGAAAAACATTGTTTATCACTTCTATAACTTTTTTCAGCAAACCAACAATTTATCCACACAATAACCTGTTATTACAATGAGAAATAAGTAACATGCCACCCACTTAGCTTCCTAGCCAAACGGGGCTTTGGACTGCAAATCAAACTACGTTGTAATTTGAGCCTTTCTAAAATTTCATGGTGTAATTGTATAAATGACAGTACAGTAATTTAACCTTTGGCAGCACAGGTTTTTTTTAAATTTTAAAAACCAAATTAATTTCTTCAATCCTGAAATTGAATGTGCTCATATTACAAAAAATATAGTAAATGCACACTCTATTGCACAGATAATATATTTACTGATTTCACAATGAAATTCAACTTACATTTTTTCATTCCAAGTCTCTGACAAATTGTATGTCAGCAATAGCAATAACACTTAGACTTACCGTATTTTTCAGAGTATAAGACACACCTTTTCCCTCAAAAAAGGCTAAAAATCTGGGTGTGTCTTATACACTGAATACAGCATTTTTTACCTCACAAAACCCCGCACCTTCACCAAAATGGCTATGCATAGCTTTTAGGAAGCTTTCAGAGAGCTCTTGGGGGCTGGAAAGGTCAGAAATGAGCAAAAAAATGGGGTGCCTCTTCAAAACCTTGGTCCGTCTTTTACTCTGGTGCATCTTATACTCTGATTAATACAGTGGCGTAGCGTGGGGGGTGCAGGGGGTGCCGGCCGCACCGGGCGCAACATCTGGGGGGGCGCGCTCGCACTCGCAGCTCCCCGTCGCTTCGGGAAAGGGGATCGAGTAAGGCAGGAACAGCGGCAGCCGGGGAATGTGGCCACCGCCGCGGGGACCGGAGAAGCGTCGCCCGAAGCAAGAGCGGCTGCAAGAGGAGGCGTTTTCTCCCCGTCGCCCCGTCTTCTTCCTTGGGGAAAGGATCTTAGGGGATTTTTCATATTTTTATTAGTATTATTTCTCGGGCAGGGGAGGGGGGATCCGGAATCCAGCAAACCGGGAGGGGGCGGGAAATCGCAGGGAAAAGGAAGAGAGCTCGGCGGGCGGAAGGTGGGGAGAGCTCGCGCGTTCCAGCTGATTCAGCAGCGGTCTTGTGAATGCGCGGAGATGTAGCTGACAGGGCGGGAGAGGCGTCCCGCTCTCCGGATCGAAGGGAGGCCAGCTCTTTCGGGTACCTGCCGGCTGCGGCTGCCTCCCCTACCCCGCTGCCGTCGGATCTTCCTGCACCCCTCCTCTCCCCCCTTCCCGTTTCTCGCTTCCCACATGCTGCGCCCTCCCCGTCCTCGATGCCGCTGCTTCCCCCGGGGGAGGGCTAGAAAGGCACCGAGAAGGATGAGCGAAGGGGTTGCCTCGCCGCCGGGTGCCACAGCCGCTGCCGAGGAGGGGGCGGCGGCGGGCGGGGGCCCTGCGGCGGGCGATGGAGTGGAAGAGACTCGAGTGCTAAAATCCAGGGGTTAGGGGGCGCAAATTACTTGCCTTGCCCCGGGTGCTGACAACCCACGCTACGCCACTGGATTAATACAGTATATGTCACTTCACAGTGCTTTACAGCCCTCTCTAAGCATTTTACAGAGTCAGTATATTGCCCCCCAAAATCTGGATCCTTATTTCACCAACCTCGGAAAGATGGAAGGCTGAATCAACTTTGAGCCTGGTGAGATTTGAACTGCCAAATTGCAGTCAGCCAGCAGTCAGCAGAAGTAGCCTGCAGTATTGCACTCTAATCACTGCGCCACCATGGCCTAGCCACTTATTTTACTGGAACAGAATTAAAATAATTTTGTTCAAGGGCTAAATTAGACAGTACTGTACATTTTTTTTGAAGTGCTCCATCTTCAAATGTAGGAATATAATTGCCAAGGAATTATATTAGTTGAACTTTTGTAGATTCTACCATTTTTGTGCTCTAATGCTTTCAGATTGTTTGTGAAATCAATTTTCTGTAATGTGACTGGCAATCTGAGTGATATTGTTTGGAGTTTTTTCTTTGACAGCTCTATCCTCATTAAACATGAAAGAAAGCTGCATATCAACTGGTGAAAGCTGGTTTCAGACAAGCAGTTCTCTGACAAATTTATTCACATCTCCAAATTTTACCACTTTAAGCTGGCTCCTTTCCAGCTTCAATGACAATATAGTATTAGCTGATCAGAAGGAGATAATGGATTACCATTTAAATTAAGTAACAAATTATAAAAAGGTGTGAAAAAGCTTCTTGAAAAAGATTGCAAATTACTATTTGCTGTTCTAAGATAGTTTAGGCGTGGAACATGCAATGACTAAGAGACAGATTTGCTGTTCTTTCCACCCAGTGCTAAACCTCCCTAAACTAGTAAGGGAGGGGAGGGGAGAACCAAAATCAAATTGATTTGTATTCCAAGTTCTCTTATTTTTTTTAAAAAAAACTTTCAAAATCAGATTCATGTAAAAATTATTAACTTGTCACCAAGTTTCAATTTCAAGGTTTTCTGGAAAGAAAGTAGATTTGTGAGTCCATTTTTCTTTTATTTATATATTGATATCCTGCCTTTATTATTTTGTGCAGCAAATATTTTCCAGCACACCTTCCTTCTCCTATTTTGCCCACTCAACAGCCCTGTGAGGAGAGTTGCCCTGAGAGAGTGCGACTGCCCTAAGTCACCTAGCTGCCTTTCCTGACTAAAGCAAGATTAGAAGTTATGGTCTCCTGGTTTCTAGCTAGAGCAAACTGGAGTCCATGAATTTTCATCTGGCTTTAGGCACGAAAGCTTGCAGGGTGGCCTTGGGCCAGTCACTCTCTCTCAATAAATGTCATTAGTCTGAAGACAAAATCCATGTGGAACTAATTCAATCAGCAATCATCTACCTCCACAGAATAGGCATATATTATCAAGAAATTTATTCAAATGCCATTAAAAAAGTTATACAAGAGTATCAAAGTGCCGAGCACAATCTTGCCAAACTGGGATATGTGCTACTGGAGTTCCATGGCAAGCTGAGGCCCTCTAGAGGCAAATCATAGGATATGTGACATTTTATAACAGGTCTAAGCATAACTGAAAAGACATAAAATTGAATGTTATGAAATATACTTTTCAGTATACTGAAATGGTAGGATTCAAAATGTTTTACTAACAGTTCTGTGGGCATGATATGGTTTGGTGGGTTTATCTTAATTTAGCTCTAAAATAACTCTGTAGGGAAAATTGGATTGAAAAACAGAGACTGATCCAACAATACACAATGATTTTCCATGAGAGGGTAAGCTTGAATCTGAGTTTCCCCAATCCGGATTTAACAATTACTCTATTACATTAGAAAGCATTAGCAGCATATTTACATTCATTCTGGAGACATGGAGAGAACGAATCACATTTGTCTGAATCTAGTCTGCAAAATATGCATCTTTAAATTTAATTCGTAGATCTATTAGTATCAGGTCAAAGAACCCACTTTTCTTTTTTTGTCATAACAAATAAATACTATTTTTCTTGTCTCTAAAAAGTAGAATTATATTTTATAGCAATCAGCAAACAGACATTTCTTTGTATGAGACAACTATGACGAATCTGCGTTCAGACGGGACCTGTGGTGCAGCTGGAACAATTTTGAACTGAACACACTCAAAACTACAGAGATGATAATAGACTTTAGAAGAAGCCCTTCTAGACCCTTCTAGTCTACCACCTCTTACAATATTAGACAACACAGTACCAACAGGAAACATTTTCACATTTCTAGGTTTTATAATATCTCAGGACTGAAAATGGGGATCTAATATCAAAGATGTCATCAAAAAAGCACCAACTTCCTGTGCCAACTCAGAAAGTTCAGACTGCCCAAGGAGCTGCTGATGCAATTCTACATTATTATCTGCACCTCTATAACTGTCTGGTTTGGCACAGCAACCAAACAAGACAGACATAGACTTCAACAATTACTTAGGACTGCAGAAAAAATAATTCCAATCAGCCTGCCTTCCATGGAGGATCTGTATACTGCATGAACCAGAAAGACAGCTGTGAAAATATCTACAGACCCCTCATATCCTGGACATAACCTGTTTTAACTTCTTCCATCAAGATGATGCTATAGGGCTTTGCACTCCAAAACAACTAGACACGAGGACAGTTTTCCCTCCCAATGCCTCACTCTGCTAAACAGCTAATTTCCACAACACTGTCTTATGTTCCTGAGATGTCAAACCACCTAGAACGGCTTATTACTATTATCCTTCTCATCTTTCCTATTACATCTTTCCTTAGCTTCTTATGACTGTAACTTTGTTGTTTGTATCTTATGATTTATGTTGATTGTTTTTATTTAGTATCCTATTATGATTTATGTTGATTGCTCATTTAGTTTTCCATGACTAGCACTGAGTGTGACTAGCACTGAGTGTTATATCTTATAATTTATGATTAATGTATTTATGATTATGATTTATCACCTGTTGCTTGTATGTACACTGAGAACTTATGTACCGGAGACAAACTGTGCGTCCAATCACATTTAGTCAGTAAAGAATAAACAATAGCCATTTACACTTCAATTTCAGCATATATCAGCATAATCATATTTCAGCATATATCAGAATAATCAATCTCAGCATATATCAGCATAATCATAGACATTCTTGAAATTTGGAGAATTCTTCAGATTATTGTTATGGCTGGGCCAATTACCACCATAGCATATAATACTACCAAAGCCAGAATGAAATAGACAAAAGGATGCACTGCTTTCCAAGGGGGACATAAAACCTGTGTTATCTTGCACAAACAGCCAGAACCACAGTTGCCTGTAACCAGTGATGGTTTTCCATTTTTTTTTACTATCGGTTCGCTCTTGCGTGCGTGTGTGCGCGCTCGCACACATGCATGACACTTCTATGCATGTGTAGAAGCATCTGGCTGGGTGGCGGAGCCTCTCATTGCCGCCACTACTGGTACGGCCAATCCAGGCTGAACTGGCAGAAACCCACCTCTGCCTGTAATCCATCCTGGGAACATTGTCTAGTCAGGGCAATAGTTATAGATTTCTTGCACAAGTCTTCAGACATTTAAAATAATATCATGTTAAAAACAATAAAATCGCTTGCCAGTAAAGTGCCTTTTAATTGTATCAAGCGTTGGCAAAACTAAAAATACATGGAAGCTCTCTTTCCTGGTTTAAATCAGGTCTCTGTGTAGCATAGGCCCACTAAAGACTATTCCAAACCATTAAACCATCCCAAAGATTATTAAACTAGCATTCATAAGGAACTCACATAAGCCCTAATGCATATTATAGAAAGTGCTGTTCAGGTAGCACTTATGCAGGCAGATAGTTTTGTAAAAGGAAGGTAAGTAAACTTTCTTGCAATCTAAGGTAAATGCTGTATAGGGCAATTCTTGGTGATTAGGAGACAAAGCCCTCTAAATCAACAGCTTTTGGTTGCTAAAGAGAGGATGGAGAGGCAGAAAAGACAATTTCTTAATTTGACTGGGTTGGAAAATCAGCAGGCTTCATGAGGAGCAAGGATTTAAAAAAAATTATAAGCAGCTTTTATTATGGTTGGCTGGGACATTAATCTGATTTATTGTCTGCCATTAAATCAGCAAGAAGTTCTACTACTATGTTGCATTATGACACTGCATCACGTGCTAAGCATTTCTGTTAATGTAGACTGGTTCTGACCGGTCGGACATAAACAAGGAAGCTGGCATGGAAAGTTACCAGCACACCCTCTGACATTCAACACCTTGGAGAAAAGTTCCCACCTTCTTGCAACGTGCTAACTATCAACAAAGGGCACGTGACTCCTATTCTACTGTGTGAATTTCCTTTTATGGTCATGATTTGTGTGTATGTTTACATGACGTTGCATGCTTAACTCTGCCTTCTGATAAAGTTAATAAAAGGCTTGCAGGCTTTTGTCTGTGCACCGTTCCACCCCACTCGAAGAAGAATTTGGTGTCGCCTCTTCTTTTCCCTCATCCATGGGCCTGCCCGCCTGATAACTGCGAGAATGTTATCACTTCATACCTTGATATGTAGTACTCAATTGAACTGTAAAAACAAAGCACTCCAAACATGTACACACAATGGCACTACTTATTCCATTTGTATTGACAATAACCAACAACAGTGTTATGACCCTACAGGTCCAACTCATAGATATACCATACAAATTACTGCTGGCAACAAATTGATCATCAACAAGGGCACATCTTGTGCAGATTGGAGATGTGTGGACTTTATATCCCAAGGACTCGCTGTTCTGCCAGACACCATCCCAAATCAAGGAAAAGATAGAAAATTGTACATAACCAGATTATCCCCACCAGCTAACTGTTATCAACACACTTGCAATCCCATTAACATCACCTTTCCTGTTCCACAAAACTGGCTAATTGCACAAAAGCCCCAGACAAATCTTTGGAAAAAATTATTAACATGAAATTCTTGACACTGCCGGAAAACAATGACTTTCCTTGGTCCACCCCAGATGGACTGTATTGGGTTTGTGGACGTTTTGCTTACAACAAATTACCAGCAAACTGGTATGGGTCTTGCGTCCTATCCACCATTCGCCCTGGTTTCTTCCTACTCCCACTACGACAACGACAAGATCTGGGAGTTCCAGTCTACGAAGAACTAGGTAATGTGCGAGACCGCAGAGACATCATAGACACTAAAGACATTCATAGAGGACATTGGACTGACGAGGATTGGCCTCCTGAACGCATAATTGCCGTCTACGGCCCAGCAACATGGGCAGAGGATGGCACATTTGGATATTGTACTCCCATATACATGATAAATAGAATAATTCGTCTTCAAGCTGTAATTGAAATTATTACAAATCAAACTGTACTAGCCTTACAACATTTAGCCCAAGAAAGTGCAAAGTCTAGAACATATATCATGCAGAATCGCTTAGCTCTTGATTACTTATTGGCAAAAGAAGGGGGAGTATGTGGTAAATTTAATTTGACTAATTGCTGTATTGAAATTGATGATAGTGGAAAAGTCATTCAGGAAATATCAGAAAAAATGGTAAAAATTGCTCATGTTCCTGTACAAACATGGCATGGTTTAAATTTGAAAGAAATGTTTGGTTCATGGTTTCCAAAATTACCCAGTTTGCAAGCTATTGTAGCTTTAATTGGTATGATTGCTTTAGGATGTATTGTTTTACCTTGTGTTTTGCCTATTTTTGCTCGTGCAATTTCTAATAGCTTATCTTTGTTTGCTGAGAAACGAGCTATAGCTCACATCAATGCTTTGTGGGAACAAAAGTATGCTCCTGAGCCCCAGGGAGACCCCCTGGAGAAGAAACCGTTAACCCTGGGCAGTGACGAGGAGGAAGAGGTAATTTCCAAACACCAAATCAAACCCCCCCTCAGGCTGCTGTATGGTGACGAAGACCATCTTTTTTGAAAAAACAAAATCAGAGGAGATGTTGCATTATGACACTGCATCACGTGCTAAGCATTTCTGTTAGTGTAGACTGGTTCTGACCGGTCGGACATAAACAAGGAAGCTGGCATGGAAAGTTACCAGCACACCCTCTGACATTCAACACCTTGGAGAAAAGTTCCCACCTTCTTGCAACGTGCTAACTATCAACAAAGGGCACGTGACTCCTATTCTACTGTGTGAATTTCCTTTTATGGTCATGATTTGTGTGTATGTTTACATGACGTTGCATGCTTAACTCTGCCTTCTGATAAAGTTAATAAAAGGGCTTGCAGGCTTTTGTCTGTGCGCCGTTCCACCCCACTCGAAGAAGAATTTGGTGTCGCCTCTTCTTTTCCCTCAGCCGTGGGCCTGCCTGCCCGATAACTGCGAGAATGTTATCACTTCACTACTACAATTCCCTGTTTTGGTTAAATGTGGTAGTGACTACAAAATGAGGAGGGGAAAAAAGATAAAGAACTATTTTACAGAGGGCTATAAAATATTTGCATGTTTTGTGACCCTGTGTTAAAAATAATCAAGAAAATCTTCCTAGTCACAAGATTTAGATTTAGAATATTTAAAGTGGTCTCTCATACTTGTTATTGACAAAAAGTTACCTTTAAAATTACCAAGTTGGAAATCTTGTGCAAAAGGTGCTCCGTTATGGTTTCCAGGACCTTACATTGCTACCCATTTTTTTGGTAATGAACCTCATAAAAATAATTTATTGCATACCACACCACACAATCTTCTCCCAGGAATGGCGGCACCAGCGCAATGAACCATGTGGCGTCCTGCCACAAGCAGCAGCACCTGCATGATGCATCACATGGTATCTGGGCATGAGCTGCTGCAATCAGCTGCAAAAGAAGTCGGGCAGCAGCATGATAGGCGTCAACACATAGAAGGCGTGACTGGGTTGTTCCTAAAGTAAGTGGGTAATATATCCCCTGAAAATAAGACGTGGTGCTTATTTTGGGATGGAAAAGAAAATAAGACCAGGTCTTATTTTCGAGCAAACACAGTATATATATAGGGAACTCAGAAGTGGGAAAATACACTGCATTCTCTATTACGTGGCAAAAATATAAGACTGATTATTTAGACAGCTCGTCCACTCAGAAAAATCTATTTTGTATCCAGATCCTAGATGTTATAACTGTTACAACTTAATCTTCCCTTGTTTTTTGCTAGCAGTTCTTCCTCCTAAATTCTTTCATCTTATTCACAAACTAGAAAGAATTGTAATGAACAGCGTAACCCAGGAGTTTTTACCTAATGGACTGGCTTTCATATCTTTTGAAGGATTTAAAAATTCTGACTATTGGTTACAACATGGTTTTAATGAAGTCCATCCTTTTATAAAATTCAGGGAGGAGAACTGTGTTGGAAAGGTAATGTATTTCATACAAGGCAAATTTGAATGTTTAAGTTAAGGATGGCATACCTGGTTGTGTGTGTGTGTGTGTGTAAGTGCTGAACAGAGGCTTGCTCTTGGATTTTGGCATTGAAAGAACTGCACCTGTTAACAATAAACTTTATTACATGAGAATGTTTGTTGTGCTGTTTCAACACATGCTTTACACGACAAGGGATTGGTTGTCTTATGCTGATCTGCTCTCTACAGATAAAGACATCCCAAACAATGTAAAGGAAGCTACTCTTTTTCCCTGTCCATTTAAGGATAGGATTTTCCTTCCAGCCAGCAAAGTCACAACTATAGTGGAATTGAAGCCATTGGTTTAAGGATGTAGTTAAAGACATGCTTGGATGTAAATTGCTCTTGGATATGGGTGTGTTGAATTAGGGAAAATTAGTTTCAAGCCCAGAACAAAACACTGTATTTCATTGGTTCTGTCAAATGATTCGAGGTCATTCACAGTTCAGCAGAGCAGAAACTCAATGCTTATTTAGGGGTTGGAATAAAACAGAATCCTTAAGGAATAGGTCATGGCTGGTGCATGTCAACCTCTTCCCTCCCTAGCTCCAAGTATGATATTCTCCACCAGCCTGATAATCTCTATCCCCTCTGCCCAGGAACCTTCCTTTCCTATCCTCAATCACCAATTATCTTCTACTGCAACAAAGCCCATCACCCCTGTTCATCTTTTTCTCTTTTCCATTTTTTTTCATTCTCTTTCTTCCCCTTGGCCATCAATGTCTGTAGTTTTCTTCTCTCCTCTGCCCAAAACACTTCTGTTTAGAACAACACATCAGAAACTTTCAGGTTTCAATTTGGGCATCACCCCTAACCTGTATCATTTTCCCTGCACGAACATACAGGATTCTAGACATACAAGAATATGAATTTACACATAGTGCTAGTAACACTACAATGTGTGTTTGTGTATGTGTATATGTATATATATCTACAGCCCACGTAACACAGATTTGCTACCAGACAATTTTTGGTTTGACAGTACTATCCTTTTTTGTGGTTTAAGATATTTAAATATTAAAATTATTTAATCAATCAATGTATATGGCTGCTCAGCTGACAATTGTAATTCTAGGAGCATGACAGAGCTGAGGCCCATTCACAATTATTCTGTACCAAACTATTGCAGGTAGGTTCATCCCCCATCCAGCCTCAACACAGGTGGAGGAAGCCAGGTCTTCAAGGTCAGGGCTATTTTAATCTAAGGTAAGTTGTTCCAGAGGGTTGGTGCCTTGACAAAGAAGGTACACCTCCTGGGTCCCACCAGATTACATTGTTTTATGAAAAAGAACCAAATCATACCCGTATGTCTCATGGGATTGACAAGTTCATTGGAGATATGTGGTTGTGCAAGTGAACAAGGTGTAAAACTATAGTAGCTGAGAGAAGGAAGATGGAATACAGGTAGACCTCGTTTAGTAGTTGACTCAGGTAGCAACCATTCAAAGTTATGAGGGTGATGAAAAGTCAATTTTGTGACAATGCTTGCATTTGCACACTTCACAGTGTCCATGTTTGTCATTACAATCAGACAGTATGCATTATCCTTACCGTAACTCAGGTCCCCCCCCCCCCTTTCCCTGCAGAGTGAAGAGACTGCTTAAACAAAATATCTCTTTCTGAGCTGTTATTTCTCTGCAATGCAGCACTTCCCTCAAAAGTGCAAATTGCAAGTTAACAAGCTCAGTTCTAGACCTCAATTAGCAAGTTTGCAGCTGCTGCCTGTAATTGACAAGAGTTTTATTAGTTTCGCATTGCAGTACTGTAAAGCAAGGGTCCCCAACCCCTCGGATTTTGTGGACCGACACTGGACTCTGGCATGCTAGAAACCGGGCCACGCAAACACGCAAAGCCCCATACATGGGATATAGGTAGGATGCAAAACCACGCCCCCTCTGTCTTCGGAAAAACCTCTCTGCTCGGAACTGGCTCCTGGTGCCCAAAAGGTTGGGGGCCGCAGCTTTAAAGGCTTTCATTTGCCTTTAGGCAAATAGCCAAATTACTTTCATTGTATATTTCTCAGAGTACGCCAGCTTACCCTCTTATATTCCATTCTTCTACAATGAGTGGAAATGCAAACATCAATTTTCTTCTTGCTAATTATCCCAGCACTGGCTTAAGCACTGTGCTGGTGGGGGTGTGTGAAGTGGGGGTGGGGGAATAGGGCTATAAGATTTGCTCTTTTACAGAGTTTCCTCATGAGTGGAGTTCCAGAAATCTTTTCTGATGTTTGGGTTCATATTGTCCTGATGCTCTAAAACAAAGCTGAAGGAAAATCATTAGCACGGTTATGTGATTTTCCACAGTGACTGTGTTGCTGGTCCCAATTTGTCAGGTAATTTTTCTGAGTTTTTAAAAATTGTTTCCTACCTATAGACAAAATCTTCCTGGTCTGAGGACTCTACTGTCTACAGCAGGACTGGCTGGGGAATTCTGGAAGCTGGAGTCCAGTCATCTTCAAGTGGCCTAGGCTGAGAAACACTGATCTACAGTATATACACTGTTAATGTTAGAGAAGGATTGTCTTCACCCTCTTTATTTTGTACACATACAGGCTGAGTTGCCTCTCACTCCTCCCTCTTTGGAATCTGCCTCCTTGCCATATTCTATTACACAAGTGGCGTTGCTAAACAAAGACTTTTACACTCACTCTCCACATTCTCTGTTGTGGTGCAGTGGTTAGAATGCAGTATTGCAGGCTAACTCTGCCAACTGCCAGGAGTTCAATCCTGCCCAGCTCAAGGTTGACTCAGCCTTCCATCTTTCTAAAGTCAGTAAAATGAAGACCAGGATTGTTGGGGAAATTTGCTAACAATGTAAACCACTTAGAGAGGGCTGTAAATTACTGTGAAGCAGGGTATAAGTGCTATTTCTATTTCTAGGGAAGGCTTTTAAAAGTGTGAAAAGCACGGATTGATAACTAAGGATATACTGTATTTGTATTCTGCAATCATAATTGTTCTGTGGAAAATGGAGAAAAAGAGCTGTATTTCCCCCATAATATAAACAGTGGTTTTAACACAGAGAAAATATAACTGACATGTTTTATTAGTGCAAGCATTTTGCATTCCCTGAATATATAAAAAATGTAAAGGCTGGCCTGCCTCAACAGTTTGCCAGTATGGAGTCCTTGATGCTTTCTGAGCTTAATTGTTTGCTTGCAGAGGGAACATCAAATAATTGAAGCAGCATACTTGGCTGTTTGTCTCCTTACAGATGTCAAGATCCTCCCTGAAAGATTAACTATTTGTTTTTGGAAAACATTGGAGCAGGTCAACCCTTATTGACCTTGACAAAAGTGAAGCAGGGTTGGGCTTAGTATTTGGGTGCAAGAACATCAGGAAACCTCAAGGCAATAGCTTTGAATGAGAAAGTTATAAAAAAGAACCCTAGAAGGCGGCAATGACAAACTGATTTGCACAGCAGTTTCTTAGAGCACCTGAAAGCCACATTAAAAATGCCATTCAGTGGTTCTTGAATCAGCATAAAATTCACTGACTTGATTGTCAGCCTTTCTCTGTCACAAGAACGAGCCCAGGGTTTTTGGGTTTTTTTGAAAGACGGTAACAATCAAAATTTGAAGACCTCTGTGTTATCTTATACATTTAATTTTAAATAAATTAAAATTAAATACTTTTCCGAGCTTCCCCAAAAGCATCCTTCCTAGCCGCTCAGAAGCTCGGCTTCCTTCTGTCGTCTCTCTCCCCCCTCCCTCCCCGCATTTAATCAAAGGAGGAAGGGAACGTCGCCCCCGCTCGACGAATCGGGGCATCGTCCCACTTTGCCTTGGCAAACTCGGCTGTCTTGTGGCAGGCCGAAGAAGCCGATCGCCGATCTTTCCCGCACGGCGGGTTTTCTCCAGCCGCCGGCCGGGTGACAGAAGCGCAGTCGTTTTCTTAGCGCATGCGCCCGGGAGAGAGCGAGAGCGAGAGTCGCTTTCTCTAATCGCCGCCGTTCCTTCTTCGCCTGCGTCTCGGGGCAGGCAGGACGTCGCCGCCGCAGTTGCCGCGTCTCGTATCGCCAGCGCTGAAGGCGGGCGCGCGTCCCGCAGCCCTGCCGAGGGTGGGTCGCAGCGTGTCGGGGGCAGGAGCGCAAGGCTACCACCACCCGCGGGCCATGTCCGGCGTGGGGGTGGATTCCTGCGGGGGATCGGGCTCCGGGGCCTGCGGCGGGGGAGCGGCGGCCTCCTCCTCCTCCTCTTCCTCCACCTCCTGCTCCCCCGGTGGAAGCGGCGGCGGCGGCGGCGGGCTGTCGATGTTCCGCTGGCTGGAAGTCCTGGAGAAGGAATTCGACAAGGCGTTCGTGGATGTGGACTTGCTGCTGGGCGAGATCGACCCGGATCAGGCGGACATCACTTACGAAGGGCGGCAGAAGATGACCAGCCTGAGCTCCTGCTTCGCCCAGCTCTGCCACAAGGCGCAAACGGTGTCCCAGATCAACCATAAGCTGGAGGTGAGTTGAGAGGGGGGGGGGGGGCGGTTCCCGGAGATCGCGGGCCCGCCGAAGGATACATATCTCTTATTTTTATTTTATTTATTTCGTCAAGCATGTATTAGATAACATATATAAGTATAAACCTGATTTTGGATACATGAAAGGGATATGAATAAAAAGAAACATTAGGACAGGGACGGTAGGCATGTTGGTGCGTTTATGCACTTATTACAGACCTCTTAGGAACCTTGGGGTGAGGTCAACAGTAGACAGTCTAAAGTTAAAGTTATGGGGGTTTGGGGAAGAAACCACAGAGTCAGGTAGAGCATTCCAGGCATTGACCACTCTGTTGCTGAAGTTGTATTTTCTGCAATCGAGTTTGGAGCGGTTTATCTTGAGTTTGTATCTATTGTGTGCTACTGTATTGTTGTGGTTGAAGCTGAAGTAGTTGAGACCACCCCTCACTTTCCCCTTTGAAATAGGAAATAGATCTTTGAGTTTGTTAAAAAGATGGGGAAGGAATGCAACATTAGTCATGTAATCTCTGCAGTTGTGATTTCCCCAGTCTTTGAAACGCAGGTTACAGGTTAGTCCTTGACTTACAACAGTTCATTTAGTGACTGATCAGAGTTAACAACAGAGAAAAAAGTGACCGGTGACTGTTTTTCTGTTATAACCGGGGCACCATCTCTAGGGTTGAATGGTCAAAAGACGCTGGGCAACTTTATGGCGACAATCAGACTTAGGATGGTTGCCGTGTCCCAAGATCACATGGTCCACTTTTTGCGACCTTCTGACCAGCAAAGTCAATGGGGAAGCTGGATTCACTTAACGACCGAGTTACTGACTTATCAACTGCAGCAATTCATTTAACAACTGAGGTGAGAAAAAATTGTAAAATGGAGCGAAACTCACTTCACAAATGTCTTCCTTAACAACAGGAATTTTGGACTCAGTTGTGATCGTAAGTTGCTACCTGTATTGTCATGGGCTGTATACCAATAAAGGAGAATATTTGTAGCTCAGGGTTGAAATGACTGGTCCTAAGTGCTCTCTGAACGTTGTTGTTTTCTTGCAGATATTTCATTACCAAAACCTAGCATTGATGGTGGTAATAAGGATTCCTCACTTGCTGTGTGAACCTGGACTTTTGTCAGCAAAGCCAGGTCATGGTCAAGGGTGATCAAGCTTGAAGTATAGGTTTTGTGTATCTCTGAGTGATTTAGGGCCAGTTGCTCTCTTTACAGCCTATTCAAGCCTGGGGTAATTTTAAGCGTAAGAAAACAATATCCTGATTTTTAAAAAATCTGGCTCAGTCTATGGAGCCTGTGTCATACACAAATAGTCATACTTTTGAGGAACTTAACTAACCCTTAGGCTTAGTAAGATATTTTAGGAAGTAATGCTGTACAATAGTGAGAGAAAAGATAATGCTGACATTCGGCCTCTGTATGTGAGCTGTCTGAAGATATCTTTATGGATAGAGTAAATGTGTTTGTGTTGTGAAATTGACACCCCAGGGAGGCCTTCAACTAAGTGATGCAGTAAGCATTTATGATGTGAAGATCTCAGAGGTCAAATATTCTCTACTTCAGGCTACTGGAGAAAAGTATTGCTAATTTTAAAAAGCTATGCTACACAAACATGCTACAGTAGAACTCTGTATATTTTAAAAACTCAATCATGCCAAGTATAATTGGCTTTAGCAGAAGTTGGGGAAAGGAAAATAGTAAGAAAATAACCATTTGAGGTCCCCAAGCCTAAGAGAGCACCCTGTTAAAAATGTCTTCATTGTTGTGGTAATAATAACTGATAATCTTCATTATCAGTGTAAATGCTACTTAAATAAATGTGCAAGTTAAGCATCCAGGGACACTTGGCAGCAGGGAAATAAGTGTCTAGCCAAACTCTCCCAAGGTCAGTAAGTACTCTATCAAGTTTGCTAAGCAACAACAGTATTTATGTAGACAAATTAGTGGTGGAACTATGGCGCCATTTAATATACTGCATCAATTATGAAAAGCAATAAAGTAAGTGACCTGAAAATCAGTAATTTTGTAGACATAAACACTGTACTGAATAGACAGAAACAATATATAAGGTAACTGTTTTTGGAATGCTATAATGTAGCAAGGTTTTGTAATGCAACAATTAATTTTCTGAACACAGGTAGTCCTTGATTTACAACACTTTGTTTAGTGACTGTTCAAAGTTACAACAACACTTCTAAAAGAGTGACTTATGACCGTTTTTCATGCTTACAACTGTTGCAGCATCCCCATGGCCATATGATCTAAATTCAGATGCTGGGCAACTGACTCAGATTTATGATGATTGCTGTGTCCTGGGGTCATGTGATCATATTTCTGACAAGCAAAGTCAGTGGGGAAGCCAGATTAACTTTACAACTGTTTCATTAACTTAACAACTGCAGTGATTTATTTAATAAGTGTGGCAAGGAAGATCATAAAATGAGACAACTCTCACTTAATAAATGTCACATTTGGCAACAGAAATTTTGGGCTCAGTTGTCATAAGGAAAGGACTACCTATACCTGTCCTAATGTTAATAAATTGGAACCTCTGCTCCAGATACATGAAAAATTGTACAAATTAAGGATGAATTATCTTTCTCAATTATCTTTCTCTGTTCCCAACTACTTCGCAGAAATACTGTACTGATAAAAACAAACATAATCATGAACTATTTTAAGTATGAGTGGGTAGGTTAGATATTTCTTAGTTTTTATTGAACTTCTGCCAAAGTGAAAAGTATCAATCTTAAATAAGTTGTTTTTCTAGTTATAAATAGATATGCATTTGTTATAATTTGTACTTTTATTTCAAACATGTGCTAAGTATAACAATTACTTGAGTAATTTCATAGAGACTCTATAAGGAAGCTAAACATTTACAGTAATTTCAATATATTTTGGGATATTATATTTTATTAGGACTGAAGGCATTGAAGTATTGAGATGTAAAATACTATTTATTCACTATAATATTATAATCTCATAACTCTAAAATCCATGATATAAGTATAATTATTGACAAGACAGTAGTTGCTGTCAAAAGGCAAAAAAATATAAGAATACAGCGATAATAAGTAGTAATAGGCATTGGTATTAACATGTTGGAGAAAAAGTATCAGCTTTGTTCGGTGATAGTTGAAAAGTTCTAATGTAGAATTTCTTGGTAGTTCAGAAAATTTCACCTGGAAAGAACTGTGCCTAAAAGAAACGATGGGAAATTTTTAAAATTATTTCTTCTGAAACAGCACCTTGGTTTCACCAGATCACTTTACCTAGGTACTTCTAGAGGAGAGAAAAGATAATTTAGAACTAGAAAGACTTAGGTAATACAAGCTAAAATGAAGGTTTAAATATTGGCTCAGAAGATCCTTCCCATTTCTTGCATTTATTTCAACATTCTCATTCTAATGTTGTTAATGTAGTTTGTTACAGTGTTTCTTAAAGTGTGGTCTTAGTGTTGATGTGAAAGTCCTCATTACTCTCAGGGATCAGTGAAAAAAAATTGTCAGCCTATGCTGAAACATAACTAAATATTGAAATCCCATCAAACAGTTGTGAGAAAGAGCACTGAATGCATCAATTTTTAATTTTTAAATGTAAATATTGATAAATGTAACCAATTCAAACAAAATTCTTTGGGGTCCTTCATAATTATTAAAAGAGGACGAGGTTCTGATAGGAAAAAAAAAGTTTAAGAAACAGCAGTTTAAGATTTAATGTATTATGTGAACTTAACTATGTGGTTCCACAACAATCTGTGTAGTTAAGCAGACTTGATTTACTGTAATGATCCAGCCATCACATTAGAAATAATTCCTCAACATTTATCTAATTCTGTTTCCTTGTATTCTATCTGTTGTTGAAACATAATAAAGTCTTATTTTAAAAAAATGATTAAAAATATAATGTTTCCAATTCTAAGAAAATTAGAAAAAATGTATACCTGATAGACATGAACAATTGTGATACTTTAATTGTTCACAAACAAGTGAATTTGAAATATTACTACAGGTAGTCTCGTCTTATGACCACAATGGAGCCCAAAACTTCTGTTGTTAAGGGAGATATTTGTTAAGTGAATTTTACCCCATTTTACAACCTTTCTTGCCACAATTGTTAAGTGAATCATTGCAGTTGATAAGTTACTAACTCAGTTGTTAAGTGAATCTGGGCTCCCCATTGACTTTGCTTGTCAGAAGATTACAAAAGGTGATCATATGTGCTTTGGGACACAGTCATAAATAAAGTTCATAAAGTCATAAATGGTCATGAATATGAATCAGTTGCCAAGTATCTGAATTTTGATCACATGATTATGTGGATGCTGCAAAGTAATGTGAAAAATGGTCATGTCACTTTTTACAGTGCCATTGTAGCTTTGAACTGCCACTAAAATGAACTGTGTTGTAAATTGAGGATTACCTGTATTTCCAGGATTTTCCTGTAGTAAAATAAGGCCATGGTTGACTGTACCTTTGTTTTTTTTAATCAGGATAGTTTGTTCCCCTACACTGGTAAAGTATATGCTAGTACCGTGATGGTGAACCTATGCCACGGGTGCCACAGGTGGCATGTGGAGCCATTTGTTAGAGCACGCAAAACGTTGCCCTGTCAGCTCCAGCACGCATGTCCAGCTGACTTCGGCCTTCTTTTGAAGCCGTTTTTCACCCTCCAGAGACTTCCCTGAAGGCTCCTAAGGGCTGAAGGCTCCTGAAGGCTCCGGAGGGCAAAAAATGACCCTATGAGCAAACCAGAGGGGGTAAAGTACGTCCATGCACACACACCCCTGTGCTCCCCCCACTTTTGGCACGCGAGCCAAAAAAGGTTCGCCATCACTGTGTTAGTATATGCTACAACATGATGGGTAAATAAAATACATTTATATATTTTAACTAAATAATATATGTTATATTTTACAAAATATACTTCCTTTCTCTGAAAGATTTCTGCCTCACTATCTGTTTTTATTCACTAGTTCTTGTAGTGTCGGTATGTTAAATACAATCCTCAAATTGTTGACTCTGACGTAATGGGGCTACAGTTCCTAGAATTTCTAGCCATTTAGATTAATCTGTGACCTTTTCACAGTTGAAAAATATTTAAGCTGAAAAATGTTCAAGCATTTTACTCCTTATATTTTATAGCATTTTCATCATTTTGGATCTGTAGCATTCTGGCTCTGAAGTCCCTGAAGAGTTATAGTATTAGATCAATAGATAGAAAAGGGAGCTGCTATTTCAAGTATAATCTCTTTGGTTCTACAGTATGTTGTTGTTTGGGCATTTTTATTATTGTCTGCAGTTTAGAAAGGCCAAAAAGTTATACTGAGATCCTTCAGTATGAGAAGCTTGTGAGCTGAATTCAAGAAGCTAAATTATGTTTTAAACATTTTAATAATTTGATTATGGCTGTTCAAATGTTAATGCTACCATTTACCTCTAGAAATGTGATAAGCCAACAGCCTCAAATATATCTCCTTATTGCTTTAATCAGCAGAAAGACACAATAAAACAATTGATTATACCTAATTTGTGTATGGATAAAAACCAGTACATGTAAGTCAGTCTTCTAATCCGGAGTTTATTAGTCCAAGAATTTTGATATTGACTTTACATTGTGTCCTAAGAGATTTCAGCAGTGTATTAGTATCGATGAGAACTAACCTTTCATAGCCTTAGAATTTTATGCTCTAACTGTTAGAATGTTTCTAAATTTACTTGGAATTTAAACAGACATTGTTCTACACATAGTTTTGATCAGTCAATCCAAGGACTCCTATTGTATCTTTTAATATGTCTGATTCTGATCCAAAAATCTTTAGGGTATATTTAATGTATATTCAGAAAACTAACCAGAAATGGTTGTCTTGTGACAGTTGATAATGCTTGGCATAAAGATTTAGTTACTAAAGTTTTGTAAATGAGTAAATGAAACAGATTCAGAAATGAAATCATCATCTTTTCCATTCAGAGTTTTGTAAATTATAATCAGTATTTTTGTTTATGATTAACAATGAGTTGTTACAATATAAAACAAGCAATTTAAGAAAAATATGCTAAATTGATCAATATATATTAGGTGCTCATTCACAGTAATTTATACTAATGGTGCCTGAAGATTCACATGATAGCTGATCATGGCGATATTAAATTAATTCACAAATGAAGTACTTCTAAAGCGATGCTGTGTTATTGCAAATCTGCCTTGTTGAGCCTCTTTTACTTCTTAAGAAGTTGCATCACCAGCTGATATTTGACTTCTGTATAGTTGAAAAAAATGTTTAGAATAGTGACAATTTAGAAAAGCCTGTAGGAGAGGTATTGCTTTAAGGATTGCATTTCTTTTGAGTATTGTAGATATTCAGTGATGTTAATTATTTAATGACGTTATGTGTTGCAGGCTCAACTAGTAGACCTGAAATCCGAACTGACAGAAACTCGGGCTGAAAAGGCAGTATTAGAAAAAGAAGTACATGACCAACTATTGCAACTCCATGCCATTCAACTTCAGCTTCATGCAAAGACTGGCCTGAACGTTGATTCTGGGGCAATAAAAGCAAAATTGGTAAGAGCTCTTGTTAAAGAAAAAAAAGGTATTCTTATAGTTAAAAAAAATCAAAATATTTTGTGTGCCTGTTACAGATTTTTAGCTTTTACTGTGCCCATTCTAAGAAGTTCAAGGTGAAATATATATGTGGTTTGTCTGCTTTAGGTTACTAAGAGGCCATTATGTTTATCGATTTTCTTTAACAACATAGTTTACCACAATGCAAATTAAGCATGTAAGCTTTAAATTAATGTGATAGTGTCAGGATGCTATACTAGCGAGACAAAAAGGCAACAATGTGAGATCTGGAGAGGAATTTTGGTGTTTTTCCACTGCGATCTATCTTCCCTTATATACCTTTCTATTCCTTAACTCAATAACAGTGTCAGTGATCAAAATCCCCCCCTCCCCCCAGTTTGCTTCTAACCACTTATCTTCAAAGCATAATATGCTTGGTTCATTTTCTTAAACGTTCTTGAATAAGAAGTGCACTTCTTGAGAGACCCCTAAAAAAAAGAGGGGAAATAGTTTTGCATTTCTTGTTTGTGCTGCAGTTTTTGTATGGAGAGAGAGATGGATGTGCCGTTTTTAATTTTAATGGATTTTTTTAACCTTTATGCTGCAGTCCTAGTTAATAATATAAGAAATATAAACTTAGAAAAAGAATACATTCTATATAAAGATCATATGAGGTTGCTCTACTGTTGAAAATACTTCGTTGAGGATGAGTCTTATTACTTTTATTTTGATGAATTGAGACTGTATTCTGGAAATGAGAGATATACAGTAGATAGTAATTGTTTGGATAACAGTATTGATACCACCACATTAAATGAAGTAAATAGTGTGTTGAGTTCCACTGTGTCAGTTTTTCACTAGACTTTATATAGTTAGATTGCAAGCTTTGGGCTATTGTAGTTTGATCTAACTTAGTTTGATACTTCGGCCAATATTTCTAATTATGATACTTTTTTTCTCTCACCTTAAGTCTGCCTGTTCTTTGGAGGATATGGTAAGTTCATTTGATGCCTTCATCCATATATAAATTGAAAGGAGTTTTGTACATATTTTGGCCCTGACAGTTAATCTCAAATATATTTTTGGCTTTTCAATAATTTCCTAGCCAACTACTTGTGGGTTCAATTGTTAGATTGGATGTTTCTTCTATCCAATATGCATGATTGTATTGCTGATATTAATTGCTATGACTAACTAAATTTTTTTGAAGGGATTATTGAAGTTGATTTAATAAACATCCACAGGCGATTGGTTAGGAATCTAGTTTACCTATAATAACAACACGATGCACTTAGACTCTGAACAAAAGTTTCTGTGACCTAGTGTGGTAGACAGTCATTCAAAAACATGTGCAAAACAAAGTGTATCTTAAAAGAATAATTGTCTGGTGTATTTAATGTTTTGCGGTCTCAATAATATATAGATGAAGTGATTTTTCTCTCTCTTTTGTTATTGGATGATAATATTCTAGGTAATTTGTCTTCATAAAACATTAGCTTCATGACTTAACCTAATTACCTAATTACACAGTTGGTTGTATGGATATATGTATGGATAGGTTGTTGATTACCAGAATCTCCATTATAGTTCATGGAAAAATTCAAATTGAGACATGTTTGAATATTCTAGGACAGGGGTACAGGGACGTGGTGGCTCAGTGGCTAAGATGCTGAGCTTGTCGATCAGAAAGGTTGGCAGTTCGAATACCTAGTGCTGTGTAACAGAGTGAGCTCCCATTACTTGTCCCAGCTTCTGCCAACCTAGCAGTTTGAAAGCATGTAAAAAAAGGCACCACCTTCGATGGGAAGGTAACAACATTCCTTGCGCCTTTGGTGTTTAGTCATGCCAGCCACATGACCACGGAGCCGTCTTTGGACAGTGCTGGGTCTTCGGATTTAAAACGGAGATGAGCACCACATCCTAGAGTGGGAACGACTAGCCCATATGTGCAAGGGGAACCTTTATCTTTACCTTAGAACAGGGGTGTCAAACTCGCAACCTGTGGGATGGATGAAGCACACGCTGTCCACACCCAGTTTAACGAAGGGGAAAAAGTCATGATACATCACGTGACAATGTGAGTTTGACCACCCCTGTTCTAGAAGGTATTTTTATATACTTGTTTTTTGAGATTTTTGTCTTTGATGTCTGTGGCTTTTCTTCTCTTCTTGGCAATTTCCACATCTGTCCTGATATTGTTTGCTATTGTTTTTTTCTTGGTCTGTGGCAGTTTTATTTCACATTCATCATTAGCAGCTTTAATTTTCTTCCATTGTTCCCCTGGTTCATTGTCAGTGAAATTCAGGAATTCAAAATGATTCCTGATGAAAATGGTAATCATATTGTAGAAACTAGTTGGCTTTGTGCTTCGCTTTAACCTTACTTGAAACTTATACATGATCTGCCCCTTGCCATATTTTTTGCTGTCTGAACTAAGAACTTCCATCTCCTTGTTACTAGTCAGCTTTGTTTTTATGTGCTCCATCTGGTGATGTCTATGTAGACAAATACTGTTTTGGTTGTTAGAAGACTATGTTAGCAATTTAAAAAAATCATTGGTTGGGTTGGCAGAAATAGTTAAGTCATTATCTTGCTTCATTTCTATTTCTTAGGCCACACAATACAATTATGTTTTCCCCCTAACTGTTTCCAACTATATGGTATTCCAGTCTCCATCATAGGCAACTCACCTTATGGCATGTTCTATCAATTTTAAATTGGACTTGTCTGTAACATTCACTATTCTCTCATTTTGCATCAGTGACTGCAGCAGTAACTTGGATAATTGTCATATTAAAAGGTTGTATGTGAAATCTACCATATTTTTTGGAGTATGAGATGCACCTCCCCCCCTCACTAAACATGTGTGGAAATGTTGGTGTGTCTTATACATCAAATACAGCCATTTTTGGCCTCCTGAAGCCCCACCCCCACATCCCATTTTTGGGAACAATCTCCCATTTTTCATAAAAACTGAGGCTTTTTTTTGCCTTCCCTCAGCCCCCAGCAGCACTCTGCAGGCTTTAGAAGGGCTGGAGCAAGGCAAAAACTTTTTTTTCTTACTTACCTCTTCAAAATCTTGGTGCGTCTTATACACCGGTGTGTCTTATAGTCTGAAAAATATGGTAATTGATACTATTTGATCATTGACAACATTCTTACCTTAGTATTCTCTTTCCCATATCCATCTCGATTATGAAAGCAATGCTGTTCCTTCTTTGTTTTTTATGTCCTTTGTTTCTCAAGTACTGTTTTTTTTTTGGAGTATAAGACTGACCAAGATTTTGAAGAGGCAAATTTAAAAAAAAAGGTTTTGCCCTCTTGTAAACCTCCCAAAAACGCCCCCTTTGTTGCGAAAATGGGCTTGTTTTTCCCCCCAAAAAAGGGGCATGAATAGCTCTTAGGAGGTTTGTAGAGTGTTCCTGCGGGGGGTGCCCCCTCCAAATAAACAAAAAATGGCCCGTTTTTCACAAAAAAAGGGCATTAGGAAGCTTATAGAGTGCTCCTGGGGGCTGGGGAGGCACCATTGAGCAAAAGATGGCCCGTCTTTTGCTCATTTCTGCCCTCCCCAGCCCCCAGGAGGTTTCCGAAAGCCTCCAAAAGCTATGCATGTCCATTTTGGTGAAGGGGTGGGGTTTCAGGAGGCAAAAAAATGCTATATTCAGTGTATAAGATGCACCCAGATTTTCAGCCTCTTTTTTGAGGGAAAATGGTGTGTCTTATAGTCCGAAAAATACGGTAAATCGTATGATCTTCTAACGGAAGTGTCTAATTCCAATCCATTTTAATTCACTGATACCAAAGATGTCAACATGTAAATCATCAACTGTGTTGTGCTTCCCCATGTTTATGCTTATGTTCCGTCTTCCCAGTGTAATTTTGTCTTTGCAGCTTTAGATTTTCTTTTCCTGCATGGCAGCATCAGAAACTAGATGTCTGGCATCATCTGGTACTATGTTATCAGTCATTTTATATTGCCTAACTTGATTTTCTTGGTAAAAGAGTGGTTACCATTGCTTTCTCCTATGCAGTGTAAAATTACGTCTGTGCCATTGTCACTAACGTGATCATCTAACTCCGGTGTCTTCTCGTATCTCTGCAGTAAAATGTAGGCACCCCACTTCCTTTAGATGGGTAGCTAGAATGACCTTCAGGCTTAGGGGTCTACATACACTATTGCTGCATGCTGCTAATGGCTTCACTTATCCCTCTCAGAAACAACCTATCTCCCCCAAAGTGAGACAGCATAGTAGGATTTAAGGGGCACATGTTTATAATTTATAGCTATTTATTTTTAAACAAAAAGCTTTCAGATTTTCTGCCAAATTGATTTCTGTAATACAGAGAAGTTGGCAGCTAGATTATCGAACATTTTGTGGAGGCTTGCATATTTTTATTTTTAGATGAAGAACTGTTTTACTATGTGACTAGAGTGGTTTTTTTTTTTTAGAAAAGAGCTTTTACGGTTGAAAATGTAGTATTCAGTTACGCATAGTTTTGTGTCATAGGTAATTTTCTGTAAAAACAACAACAATAACACCCTTGATGTGTTAGTACTGTTCATATATATAGAGTGAGGCTGTTAATTTTGTGATGGAAGTTATTAGGATCTTGTTTAATTTTTCCAGGAGAGAGAACTTGAAGCCAGCAAGAAAGAAAAGGTGAAAGAAGCCCAACTTGAAGCTGAAGTGAAATTGCTCCGGAAGGAAAATGAGGCTCTACGTCGACACATAGCTGTGCTTCAGGCTGAAGTATATGGAGCCAGGCTCGCAGCTAAATATTTAGATAAAGAACTAGCAGGAAGGTACGTTTGACAACTACAACACTGACCATATAGTTATTTGTGAGAATGCACCACGAACATGGAAGAATTTGCTATAAAAATTCCAGCTATTATAATTAAGGGCTTATTTTAAAGGTATTTGTGGTGGGAGAATATGTACCGTATTTTTGGGAGTATAAGGCGTACCCCCACCCCCAGAAAGAGCGTGGAAAAGCCCTGCCCCTGCGTCCTATTTTTGCTAAAATTGAGGTGGTTTTTTGCAAAATTGAGGTGGTTTTGGCTTCCTTCAGCACCCAGATGCACTCTGTAGGCTTCAGCAGGGCTGGGGGAAGGCAAAAATACCCCCATTTTTGCAAAAAATGGGTTAGAAAAAAATGTTAAAACAGTATATAGATTATAAGCCATACATATTTTTGTTAGGTATAGTACCAGAAAAGTATGATAAGGGGGATTTGCATTTAATATTACATGTTTTGACAGCAGCAAGAATTGTATTTGCACAGTACTGGAAAAATGAGGAAACGCTGAGAGAAGTAGATGTCATTAAAAAAATATTAGATTGTGCAGAAATGGACAGATTGACATGAAAGATTAAAAAAAAAGAAGATACAGAGTATTTTCGAACATGGGACTTGTTTTATAAATGGTTGGATAATAGGGGTAGAAATTAGCAGCTGGACAGGGGTGGGCTTCAAAAATTTCAGCAATGGGTTCTCTGTCCAGTTGTTGGGTGGGCATGGCTATGGTGGGCATGGCCTAACCAGCCTCCACCACAGCGGGGGGGGGGCATTTTCACCTTCCCCCCAGGCTCCAGATGCTTTCCTCAAGCCTCTAGGAGGGTGAAAACTGCTTCACTCAGGCTCTGGAGGCCCATTTCTGGCCTTCCGGAACTTCCAGGAGGCCCGTTTTTCCTCCCTCCCCAAGCCTCCACACAGGCTGTGCACTTACCTTGCAGCCAAAACATGTTGCGTCGAGACTCCTGGGAGGGGTGTGGTGGGAGGGATGGGTGTGGTGGGCATGGCCATCCAGGGGTGGGATTTGGAGGTTCTCCTGTGTGCTGCTTGGAGAGCCCAAGGTTAATTCTGCCTAACTGCCCTCTGGACTGGAATTATTTTCCTTTTGAAGCCACGCCTCTTCCTGTGCCTTCCCAGAATTTCATTCCAGTCTGATGCCCATAGGACGTGTTCTGTTGGTTCTCCTAAAGATTTTATAACAGAACTTAGTTGGACTCTCCAAAGGGCAAAAGTTTTTCTTTACAGCTCAGCTCATCGGTGAGTTTTACTTCAGGCTCACAGCCTCCGATCTTCCCGACGCGTCCTGGGTTCGCCCGGGCGCGCGCGGGCTTCGGTTACTGGCCCCAGGCTTGGATTGGTTCTCTGAACGTTAGCTACGGGTTCTCCCGAACCTGAGCGAATCTGTAGCAGCCCACCCCTGGAACTGGAAAAGTATTGCTATGTAAGCAAATTGACTTAGACAATACACTGTTCACAAAGCACATACGTAACTGTTTTTTAAAAAAAATAAAACTATTGTTAATGCTTTATCTACTTTGCCTGCTTTGTTTTGCAGTTTTAATTGTAGTAATATTAATTACAAGGTAAAGTCTGACTATGAGAATAAGAAAGTGTAAGAAAACTGAATATATATATATGTACAGTATATGTATATGTATTTTCATGTATATGACAATTCTGCAATTTTAATACCAAATAATGTAAAACTGGTGAAGTTAAATGGAAAATAACTTTATGGTACAGATCAGTAGGTGAAAACAAGTGTTTAATTTATTTTTTCCTTTTATATATTTTTTTCTTTTCATGATGAGAGCGGTGAAGCTGTGCCTCACTTGCCTCACCTGACTGCACGACACTGGTATATGTATATGTATAAGTATGTATATCTCACGTTTTATTTTCAGGGTTCAACAAATTCAGTTGTTGGGTAGAGATATGAAAGGACCTGCCCATGACAAACTTTGGAACCAGCTAGAAGCTGAAATCCATCTGCACCGGCACAAAACTGTAATCAGGGCATGCCGAGGTCGAAATGATCTAAAACGACCCATGCAAGCACCCCCAGGGCATGTAAGTTGATTTAGGTTTTGTTTACGTATACTTTGGTTTTTGATGATTCATATCGAGTACATCCATATATTTGATCCCATAAATTTGATAAAACATAGAACAGCTACATGTGAGAATCTGAGGACCCTCACTTTCATATTCTTAAGAGGAAACTTAATTAGAGCAGTGCTTGCTAAATTTTTAGAAATAATGACTCTGAACATACAGCATCTAAATAAAGCTAGACTAAACAAAAAGATAGTGAATTGTTATTTGCTATTTTATAATTATCTCAAAAGCCTACGTACATTTTTTCACATTGTTTTAATTTTTAAATTAGAATCCAGATTCCTTAAAGAAGAGCCAAGGTGTTGGTCCAATCAGAAAAGTTCCCTTGGTTAAAGAAGATCATGAAGGACTAGGCATTTCAATTACAGTAATATTTAAATTTATTTTCTTTTTTTCTATTCTCAGAAATGATTTTTTTACAAAATATTGCTTTGCATGTCTTTCATGTTATATTAGCCTATGTTATTTATCTAATGTTCCATATTAATATTCTAATTAAAACCATAACATTTGTAATTCACTATAAAAATATAAAGCTTTTCTAATTGCGTTATGCATTAAATACCGAGTAGCAAATACGCTAGTGCGTTTTTCTGAATAAATAGCAGTATAAATTCTACATTAAAAAACAAAAACAAAACTTAAATCAAAGAATTCTGATTTTGATGAAGACATTTTTGACGTATTAAATATTGGCGTGATAGGGAGGAAAGGAGCATGGTGTTCCCATTTTGGTCTCTGAAATTCATCCGGGTCAGCCTGCTGATCGCTGTGGAGGTCTACACGTTGGAGATGCCATTCTGGCAGTTAATGGAGTTAATCTGAGAGACGCCAAACACAAAGAGGCTGTAACTATTCTCTCGCAACAGGTAATTTTGTATATTATATAAAATCCATATACTATACATACATATTTTCCCTATTCTTTTGGAATAAGTATACCAGAAGATTTATTTTAAGTTTCAACATACAAGGTGTGTTTTATTTACCATGTTTTCTAATTATGGGAAATGATAATTGTCTATTATTAAATATATCTCTGAAACCAGAATTTCCAACAACTTTTAAGTTACTCTAAACCAGGATGATGATGTATGGTTCTCCAATTGCAAAAATCGGTTACACTAAAGATAGTACTGATCTATATGACATTGCTTTTTAAATCTGGCCTGTCTTATAGAGCGGACATCAATTTTTCAAGTCTGAATGTGTTTCCTCCTCCCTCCTTTTATCTTCATGTGAATTAAGGAGGGACTTGACAGGAAGCGTTTTCTCAGGTTACTTTCTTGGCCCAGGCTCAGGCTCAAGCCCCTTTTATATTACTGTTGCCTTGGTAACAGTTCTTCCTCCTATCCTTCAAGGACATTCTCTCTTCCTGCCACAGATGGAATTTACAGTTTATTAATCTATTTCTGAAGGGATAAATCAAACAGGATTGAGGTTTGTATGTTATTGTACTTGTTTTTTCATAATCATCCAAATTCTTTGAAATTCTGGTTTACCATAATTTATGAACAAATTATTTTGAAAAATTTGGTCTTAGTAAGGGGAGGGAATGAAACAAGCATGGAAAAGAAAGATCTTAAATATTGCCCCCTATTATGGAAATATGCTGCCATCGGAGTTGTATTTTACCTCTTCACTTCTGGCATGCAAGAAAATCTGAACAATTTTGCAAACAAGCATTTGATAATACGTTCTTTGGAGTTGTAAGATTTAACTGACACAGTAAGATTTAACTGAATACTTTTTATATTGTTTATACAGTGCCCAGAAATTTGGGATTGAGCCACATAAAAATTTAATAAATAAATGTCATGCATACTGCTCACATCCCCAAAAATATTCCCATAGATCAGAAGTAAAGCTGAGCAACAATCCATGCATTTCTGGCTTTTAATTCAGAAAAAGCAAAAAAGGTTTCTTTTAAAAAATGTCTTATTCCATTGATGGGTCTGTCAGTGAATATTGGGTATAGGTATTCATTTCAAGACGTCTCATTTTGCAACTTAATTTTTCTTAGTTTTTTTTTCTTTGCTGTTTTATTGCATACTTTCTGTGGTTCTAAACAGCCATTCCTTGATGTTTAAATTAAGAGGGGAAAATCAGTGCATGAGCAGATGACAGATGAGATGCACATTTTATTTTATTTTATTTTATTTTTTGCTTATAGCTTGCTCATCATGTTGGACATGAACATCTAAAATTCAGTTTTGTTTTTGTTCTTTTAGAGCAGGGGTATCAAACCTGCAGCATCACATTGGCGTCAGGTGACATTTCATGATGTTATTCCCCTTAGCGGAGCTGGGGTGGACATGGCCTGTGCGTGACACATCTTGTCTGCAGGCCACCAGTTTGACGCCCCTGTGTTAGAGGCTCATGTATAAATTGATTGCAGTGTATTTTATACTGACTGCTCAGGATTTCTTCCATTGCTTTATATATCAGATTATCCGTTTTTCAGCAGCAAGATGATTTTTATTTTGTATTTTAGAGAGGAGAAATCGAATTTGAAGTTGTATATGTTGCTCCTGAAGTAGACTCAGACGATGAAAACGTAGAATACGAGGATGAGAGTGGACATCGCTATCGTTTGTATCTTGATGAATTGGAAGAAGGTAGCAATTGTGCTTCCGGTAGAAAAGATGGAAGTGGAGATAAACCGTTACAAGGTAAAGTTTCTTAAAGAAACATAGATAAAGGTCAACCAGGTCAGACTGAAATTATTCTGGTTTTCATATATCTGTTTGGATAAACGTTAATTAAAATAAACCCTGCATGTTACTAAATTTATTTGCCAATTACACTTAGGATTCTCTGTCTTTAAAAAGGTTTTGCCACCTCAATAACACAACACGATTGATAAGTAGCAGAAAGAAGAGTTCATCAGACCGGCATTAATCATTTCTGTTGTAGTTGGTTTTTTTTAATCTTCTTTAAGATAAAAGAGTTATCTCAAGTTTAAGAGTTCTTTACCCAGAACTCTTTAAAATATATATTCTTAAAGCAGCAGCGAAACAATCTTTCTTTTCCCCCCCAGGAAACAAAGGTGATAGTCTTTTTAAATTGTAGTGTATTGTTATTTCTCTTGGGTGCTGTAACATCAAAGTGCTCTTATATGTCCTCCATAGAATCTCAAAATTAAAATATATGTGTATCTCTTTCTTTTTTCTCTTGGGATTTATGCTATCTTTGACAGTTGGTGCTTGGACCAAATATTGTCAACATTGATCATTGTCAAAAAAAAGTTTCTCCTTTCATTCATTACTTTTTTTTCTTACAGTATTTGATAAGAAAGCAAATATTGATGGCCATGAAAATGGAGACCTGGGGAATACAATTGAAACTGAAGAGACTGTATCTAAACTAGCCCAGTCTTCTGAGAGCTTAGCCTAACCCCTCTGAATGGGATTAGTATCTCCTTTAAGATGGGTTTTCATGGGCTGTTCTATATGATAAATGCCACAGAAAATTACAATGAAGGACTGTTCATAAGGTAAAGAGACATTGTGTTACCATTGTCTGTAAAACAAATCTGTTCTGGTTGGTTACCTCAGGGCTTCATTATGAACAAGTCTAAATGTGCAAAATGTCCCATTTTTCGAAAAAGTTGCCCATGAATTTTAGCACCAAAGTATTATTTTCCCTCCAAGACTTCTCTTGAGTTAATTTTGGATTGTACCTATGAATGCAAGTATAGAAAGATGCAGAGGAGCTGCAATGCTTGATTCCTCTCACATATACCAAAAACAAATAAAATGGTATCCATTTGCTAATAAAATAGGCACTAACAAATAAGAATGGCTAACAGTTTAAAAATACACCTTGCAGGAAGGTGAAAAGCAAAAAAACAAACCACCAAACTTCATAATATTCAAAGTAAATATATATTTTGCTTTAAAATGCACATGTAAGATTTTAAATAACAATTATTTATTTGGAAGTAATCTTACTTAGCTCTGAATATGTAGTTTTTTCCTTTCAAATATTCTTGCCTGCCAATGCTGGATTTGAATATATTCCTAAAGCATCAAGCAGAATGTTATGGTAACTTAAAAAACAACAAGAGTAAATGTGAAATGAACTTACCTTACTTAAATCTGCCCTTAAAATTGTACAAGTGTCCATTTTCTCCGAGCTGTGTAAGGTTGGATTCATATAGTTGTTCATCCTACTGCTCAATAACTTTATAATCACTGCACATGTCATATAGGAACTAGCTTGTCTGAGGGAATTCAGTGTTCCATAGATTAGTAATTCTAGTTTATTTCTAAAGTTGTAAAATGTAGCTCACTTAAATTAGCTCTGGGCTGTTCCAAGGGCCCACTTTCACCTTTGTCCTGATCACATTGTAGATGACTACAAACTGATCATTCAGTTTCTATTCACAATCTATCCGATTGTGTTCTTAGTGATTATTGGGGAGGGGAGATTTTAATAATGGCATGAGGAAAGGCTATTTAAATTTGCTACTAAAATTCTCTGCAAAGGCAGGAGGTTCACATGAGATGATTTATTGGGCACCTAAGAGGCAATTTATTGGGCACATAGTAAGCAGCACTGCCTCATTGTAAGTTAACAGTTAATGGCTGGTCATCAGTTTACGTGGGGTAATTGGCCATGTAATCAATGGCCAAGTCATCTCCAAAATAAATTGTTGGCAAACACTGATCATACATCGCAGGCAAGATTATAGTAGCAGTCTTGTTAGAAGCTAACGGTCCATTCCGTAAGTAGAGCCATTATAAGTGAAGTTCTCTACTTATGATGATGATGATGATGGGTGATTAATAATCACTACTCAGATTACTAATTAGTAGTCACAAGGCCATCGGTGACCCACGTCATGCTATGTGAAGACGTTTACATGAGTCATCTCTGAAAAGGGAGAGTGAAGCATATTATGTATCTTGTGAGGACCGTGCAGGACTAGCAGAAAAATGATTAAAGCCCTGATACTTCACAGAACTATATTTTTGGTATTTTTTTTTTTTAAAACTCAAATGTTCCAAAACCTGAAAATGCTCAAGGCACTTTTAGAATATGTTGGTATTAATGGGGTTGTCTTGGCTAAATTCTTGTACTGCTGTGTATGTGTGCGTGTGTGTTTTAGGTACATGTGTGTATACATACCTACACACCCACATACCCACATATAAATGTATACATATGTGACTTATTAAAACTGCACACTCTCTGTATGCAAATGGTTAAAAACCATGTAGCTTTTTTAAATTATAGGATAAAGCATGAAATGCCTGCTTTCCATTCACTTTCCTGCAGGCAATTGAAATGTAATATTTAAAAATGTATTTTGAGAGTGGAAATAATGTAACATGAAACTTTGTAAGTGTTTTTTTTTCTATTGACTGTACATAAATGGAAAGGTCTAAAAAGGCCTTTAATGTAATGTCAGTTAACCTTATGTTCAATGTTTAAAATGTTGTGTTATGGAACACAGTTAAATATGTCTCTTCTAGGTGCACTATATACATGTTTATAGAGAACTTTAAAATGTAAATACTGTATGCAAATATTTTGCCATTTATAATGTTGCTCATAAAATAACTTTTGTGCATCATTTCACTCACTTGCTCATGGGATTGTATTTAATTTGTAGTAAATTTTAATTGCTGCCCTAATGAATGTCTCACTGTTAAAATTATCTTAACCAGAATACGTATTTCCTAGGCAAGCCAGGATTTTCGGTTAGGCAATGAGACTGTAAAATGTATAGAATAGTAGTTAAGCAGATCACCCTATGACTATGCCTGATTTTACAACCATTTTTGTCGTGGTCATTAAGCAAACCCCATTTCACTAATGAGCACATTTTGCTGGAAACAGAAGTAAATGCTACACACTAGTAAAAAATTGCAGTCACATGACCACAGGATTCTGCAAATGGCTCTAAATGTGAGCCAGTTGCTAAGTGCCCAAAATGTGGGCACTTAGTGACATGTGTGATTGTGCGTTTGTGTCTGTTGGAATGCAGAAACTCCATATTACATAGTTAATTTCTTCATAAAAATGCTAGTATAATAAATTTGCATGCTCATCTTTAAATCAGCAGGAAATTGACTAGGTAGAAATATAATTACTAAACATATGTTTCTATTATGTTGTAATTTGGTTCCTGAATTCCTGAAGCAATGTTAAAAATCAAACTGTTTTATGGATTCTCTTCCGAATACAGTTACATTTTTTTTAAAGTAGTATGACGACATACATCACTGCGGATCAGTTAGGAAAAAAAAGTTTTAGTTCTTCCCTCGCATAATCCACTACGATCCATATTCTTCTTTTCATTCTTAGAGAAATGATGACTGTATCACCAGCATCGAAAAGCACAAACAGTTATTTATTATTACATTTCACAGATGGAATTTTGCTTTGGTTAAAGTGATGAAGATTGTGGTAACATAGATACTGAAAAAGAAGGGTATGTAGGGGAGGCAGAATACAACCCTATTTCACACCTTTCTGGATTGAGATACCTGCAGAGAGCTAGCTGCTGCGATCACATCTGACTTGCATAACTGCATTTGCTTGCAGCAATTTAATTAACGAAATAACTTCTGATTATAGAGTAATAAAACAGTCTTTCTCTAGTGAGGGTATCAAAGATTGATTTTCAATCAGCAAAGGCAACATACAGGGAGTTGGTATAGATACCTGTGTAGTTCCCTGCTACAAACTCTACGTTAGCACATGGGTCCCCAGTTGATTGTCTTTTCCCAATGTTTTCTTGTTTGTTGACTAGAATTTTCTCATGTTCTAGCCTAGGGGTGTCAAACTCACGATAGCACGTCATCACCTAACGCAGTGGTGGGCAAATTCATTAGTCAATAGAGCCAAATATCAACAGTACCACAACTGAAATTTCTTTTGAGAGCCAAAAGGTGTGGCCTGTTTTGTGGGAGTGGCTCAGCGGTCATGTGACCGGGTGGGCATGCCCAACGTGGAAAATGTGGTGAAACTCACTTAACGACAGTCTTGCTTAGCAACCAAAATTTTGGGATCAATTGTGGCCATAAGTTAGTTAATTAGTTAGTTAGTTAGTTTCTTTTTTCTTTCTTTCTTTCTTTCTTTCTTTCTTTCTTTCTTTCTTTCTTTCTTTCTTTCTTTCTTTCTTTCTTTCTTTCTTTCTTTTTTTTTTTCTTTCTTTCTTTCTTTCTTTCTTTTTCTTTTTGTCTCTTTCTGTCTGTCTCTCTGTATCTGTCTCTCTTCTCCCTCCACCCATCTCTGTCACTCTGTATGTGTATGTGTGTGTGTGTGTCTGTCTGTCTCTCTGATTCCCTGTCTCCCTCCCTTTCTCTGTGTCTCTCTCTGTTTGTCTCTCCCTCCCTCCCTCCCCCTCTCTCTATCTCTGTCTGTCTGTGTGTCTGTCAGTCTCTCTCTCCCTCTCTCTCTCCCTCCCCCCTGGGAAGCAGTGGAGGGGCCGGCATGTTGGCTGGGGAGGCTGCCTCCTCCTGCACCGAGCGGGCGGGGGGAGCACCTGAGGCTGCAGTTACCTTAAGCACTGCCCACCTCCTTCCCAGCCCCGTGTGGCAGGTAGCCCCGGAAAGTGTGCTGTGGTGGCTGTCGGAGGGAGCTGGTGGAGACGCACCCGGCCATCCTGCCCAATGCGCCTGCCGGGCGACCTTGGACGGCGGGAGCTGCGTGTTGCAGGGCTCGGGGGCAGCAGCCGCCGCCTATGCAACAGACAGAGTCTGCCCGTGGCTGGATGGAGGAATAGCCACACTTGAGGGACCAAAGGGCCACTTGTGGCTCGCGAGCCGCAGTTTACCAACCACTGACCTAACGTATCACTTTCCCCCCCTTCACTAAACTGGAGGTGGCCTGTTCTAGACCATCCAAAAGCTTAGAAAACAGAAAGGATATATATAATTTATAGTTTAGGATGCATAGAATGCTTAGGAGGCTAATCAAATGATAATTGGAACGCCCTTGCTGTTATCTTTATCAAAAATGGGGCAGTAATAGAACTATTCCAGTCTTTTGGCATTGCGAATGCATTATTGATATGCATAACTAGAGAAGCCAGAGGGACTCTCTTGCGTTCCATAAATCATGTGATGTTTTACCCATTCTTTATGTTTTGGTAAAGGTAATAGTTAGGGGTTTGATTGGAGTGTTGGCACCCCATTATCTAGGTTTTTTAAAATTTAGTTTGTTAGATAATTAACAAATGTTACAAAACAATTAGTACCTGTCTGTATGTAGAGCCAGTGTGGTATAGTGGCTAAATTGCTCGACTAGGAGCAGGGAGATCAGATTAGTCCACCCTCAGCCATGGAAGCTCACTGCACAACTTTGGACTAGTTGCTATTTCTCATCCTAGCAGGTTGGACAAACAAAAGGAAGAACTATGTTGTGCTCCTGTACAAAATATGGTATGTTCTTCATCATTGCCATCGTCGTTCACATCAAGCAGGTATTCCTGATTTTGTATCAACCTTGAGCTAGACTTCTTCAGTCATCTTTTCACAGCAACATAGTGGAATGCACATCCTATTTTGACTCCTGCATTGTTACATTCACTCACTCACTTTCTATCCTCCCTTTATTATTGTTTACAAACAACTCAAGGTGGTGAACATATCTATTATTCTTTCTACTATTTTCCCCACAACAACACTGTGAGCTGAGTTGGGCTGAGAGAGCATGACTGGCTGTACATTACCCAGTTGGTTTTCATGGCTAAGGCTGGACTTGAATCATGGCCTCCCTGGTTCTAGCCTAATGCTTTAAACCAGGGGTAGTCAACCTTTTTATACCTACCGCCCACTGTTGTATCTCTGTTAGTAGTAAAATTTTCTAACCACCCACTGGTTCCACAGTAATGGTGATTTATAAAGTAGGGAAGTCAATTATATTTAAAAAAGGAAAGTGCTTCAGTATCGGACAAAACCCCTTCCGCCCACCATGAAAGCTGGAACGCTCACTAGTGGGCGGTAGGGACCAGGTTGACTACCACTATTTTAAACACTAGGCAGACTGGCTCTCTTAAGTAATCTGGTAAAGGAAGTTGAGTGAATACATTTTTTTTTTGCCTGCTACTACATTATATTTCATGTAAATGCCAAACGTTTGCCATTTGCCATCACCAGTACTATTGTATAGCTCTGATTTAATGTGTTGAAGCTACTCTTCTCAGTCAAGGGAATACTGGTTTTAATATACGTTATCATTCTTTTTGACTGGATGCTGCCTGAGCATTATGATAACTTGGGCTTTAACAGTATTTTATTTTTAAAAATGCATCCTTTGAGAAATCTCCAGCCTACTACATGTACTGTATATTTTAGTAGACCTACAGTCAATTTAAAAAATTGATTGTCAAACATTGGTCAAACAGCTCAGTATTTTTTGGATAACTGGGAAAAAACTTCTGTTTGAAACCTATGGGGAACCATTTGCTTGTCTACACTGTGCTGCAAGTATTGCAAAGCTAAATTATTTCCACCTGAGTTTAATGCAGAACGGTGACTTTTTTTCTTACTATCTGGCCTGCTTTTATTTGTTTATTTACTAGGTTTTTATTCCCCTTTTATTTTACAAATAATTCAAGGCAGCAAAACATAGATAATATTCCTTCCTACTCCTGTTTTCTCTAATAAAGCAACAACCCTGTGAGATGAATTGGGCTGAGAGAGAATGTAACCCAAGTCACCCACAGGCTTTCTTGCCTAAAATGAGACTAGAACTCAAATCTCCTGGTTTCTTGGTCAGCACTTTAACCACTACATCAAGGTAATGCAGTGAATTACAAAGAACAACAAAAGCCGTTGAAATGTCTCATTGGAATGATTGCAGTTTCTTAGATAAAATGCATGGGCAGGGGTCACTGCATTATCTGGTGCCTGTGAGTAGTTGTTTTGGCTGTATTGTTATCTACATCAAGGTTTTCAAGTCCAAGCATTCATTTTCCAGTGCATTTTGTCTCATTAAAAAAAAAATCCAGAGCACAGCTCAGAATTAAACATGTAGCTAAACTGTTTATAAAGGTTCTGAAGCATAGGATTTGATCTCAAGAAATAAATCCAAAATCAGTCTTTATCTCACTGCCTGTTTGTACCTTGTCAGAACTAGTTAGCTGCCCTATCATCACAACATGACACTTGCCATATTTTGTTTTTTTATTTTTTGCCAAATTATTGTTGTTCCTGTCTGACTGCTTAAAAGGAGAAATATTTCATATTCGTTGCTATTTATGGGTTCTTAGCACTATGTAATAATAATAATAATAATTTATTAAATTTCGAAGGGACTCGGGGCGGTGTACAGGAAAATTAAGAGCATCTAAAAACATAACAATACATACATAATTAAAACCAAATTAAATCATTAACCCTGTACTAAAATTTATAAAACATTAAAACTGTAGCCCATTAAAACCTGATTAAACAATTTAAGCTACAGACTGGAGCGAGGAGCATAGATTAGGCCAAGCCGGCCTGATGTCTCTCAGAGAAGTACATCAGCAGACATCATCTGGTTTTTTTTTTTAAATAGGAACTGCAATAAGAAGCATTTAAGATTATCTATCTAGTCCACAGTCAGTCTGTTGTATCTCACTGAATATTTTATGATTGTACTACAAGGAAGAAATAAAAGATAATCTTTCAGCATATGGAAATTTCTGATGCACTTACATAGTATTGTCCAGCCTCATAGGGATATTTTTTTTCCTGCCATGGTTTTATTTATTGAATTTCCTCCACCTCCACCACCCATTGTTTTAACTGAATATGGTTTTAGTGTAGTTCTGGCTAAATGATGCAGAAATAGGCAAGGCTTAGAAAAATACATTAGCAGTGTAGTTTCATTGAGCTAATAATATGGTACTATTTCAGAGGACAGTTCCAAAGATTGTAGAGTTCTGCATAAATGGGCCAAAAATAAAATACCTCTGTAGATAAACTGCTATGGGAATGCTCCCTACATCAGATTTTAAAGCAATTTAGCTGAACAAAGATGTCTTATAGCAGGCCAAATGTTACTTACATCTGCTGTGAACTATTCTTTATTCAAATTGTTCTGTGCTCTGAATTAATGGAGATAGGCCTAAGCTTAAGCTTTGTCTGGAAATTTTATCATTACGTTGTATTTAGTTGTTGTATAGAAAGTTTTCTTGATTGGATAACACTGTATAATCCAGTAGCACATCATCCAACCCTCCATCCTAGTTGACAATTATGGAAATTACATTCCCCAAAGGTTTGAAGGAGAAAATACTGCTTTCTGCTCATACTGTCATTATAGATTTTATATTCAGTATATAATTAAAAATAGACATATTAAAAATAAATAAAAAAGAATAAAACTGACCTAAGAGAATAAAAGTGAGAGAGCCAGACTGGTGAGGTTAAGATTGACAGACTAAAAACCAGGATACTAGTTCTAATCCAGGGGTGGGTTTCAAAATTTTTTACTACTGGTTCTGTGGGTATGAATATGTGGGAGGGGCATGTGACTGAGTGGGCGTGGCAAAGTTGATGTCGTTCATGCACATGCCCACTCAGCAACATGCCCCTCACCTAGCCACGCCCACAGAACTGGTAAAAAATTGTTTTACGAGATGGAAGGCTGGCAAAGAAGCCTCGCTTTCCCTGCTGCCATTCCAATGCTCCATCCACGTGGATGGTGACGGAAGGGCACAGCGGCGGGGGAGGAGGCGCCCTGCCAACTGCAGACAATACCAGCCTGGCTTCCAACTCTCCATCCAGCATGGGCAGGGTGGTGACCTGTAAAGGGAGTGAACCCTGGACCGGCATCCCTGCCTTCTTCCTCTGAGAACTGGCTTGGGGGATGGCCAGCCTTCCCTGCTGCTGCACCTTTCCCTCGCCGTCCACCCGGAGCCTCTGCCAGCAGGGTGCCTCCCATTTCACCTCACGCATGCCTCCCCCCCACCGGCTGCCACCCAGACCTTGCCTGTTCAGCTGGGTAGCTGGCTGGGAAAGTGGCGGGTGAGTGGAACTGACCTGGCCTCCAATGCTCCATCCAGCAGGGGTGGCGAGGGAAGGAGCCAACGGCAGGGGAGACTGGCCATCCCCTAAGCCGGCTCTCAGAGGAAAGAGGCAGGGATGCTGGCCCAGACTCCTTACTGCCACTGCTGGACAGCATTGGAGGCCAGGCTGGTCCCAGCTGCTCGCTCACCGCTTTCCCAGCCAGCCACCCAGTTGACCAGGCAGGGCCCGGGAGGAGGAGGGGGGGGGGGCAAGGCTAGCGCAAATGCTGCTTATTTGTGTGTAGGCAGGAGGCTGTTCTGTGGATCTATGTGACAAACGCAAGGCAGGGCGAGCGTCCAAGTGGTTTGGGGGCATGGCCAGCCAGCCAGTCAGCTGTCACTACTAGTTTGGCAACCCAAGCCTTAAGCATGAGGCCAGCTGAGTGAACCTTGGCCAGTCACTCGCTCAGTCCCAAGAAGCAAAGTCCAAACCACTTCTGAAACAATACAAAGAAAACTACACGGACTACTCCAGGCAGTTGCCAGTAATACAAAAAAGTGTCTTGGAGCCCTGCCCCCCCCCCCCCAAAAAGAACAAAGGTAGCCGTTTATTTAACTTTGGTAGGCAGTTTATTTTATTTTTTTCATATTTCCCAAAGAAGAAATAAGCATACTGCATCTTGCTTAGAATGAAAAGCAAGGCAGATTCAGTCCAAGTATATATGCTACTCAGATTTGAATGCTAACAGCACTATACTGTGAGATTTTGAGGTTCTTTAGAAATGTTGCATGCCACTGAAGTGGTGTCTAATTCTATTCCCTGAGAATCTAAATTTTCATTTAAAAACAAACTTTCTAATTCTTGCCACTCCTGAATATATATTGCTAACACATGGAAATCTTTAGAGGAACAAATGTTTGGTTAATCATGGAAGTTCTGTACCTTATCTTCCATGTGACTATGAAGAATAAGTTAAAAAGGACTTCTATCACGCAGCATACATAAATACAAAACAGTTTTTCTTATAAACTCTATGTTGTATGGGAAGTGCAAATTTTTTAAACATGTCTGTTTATTTAACCATTCTAAATATGATCTCCCAAGAATGAGCATTATGTCAATTTAGAATGCTGCCTCACCTAGAAATCAGTGCATTCCTTAACAGAGAGAAAACAAATGAAATATACTTTTAAAGGTTTCTTTAAAATTAAAACGGTATGTACACATTGCACAGTATTAAAATAGAGCACCAACAACTCAGCTGTAGAGAACCCACTGCTTGCAGACCTTATTCTGAAGGCTTCTCATGGTAAAAAGAAGGAAAATGGGTGTATTACTCAAATTCTGCAGGAATGTCAGTATTCTTAGGTCCTTTCTTTTGCTGGATCATCAGCTTTTCATGAGTTCTGGGATTATAAGAGTGCTGTCACTGCAGTCTGATTTATTGGCTTGAGATGGTATCTAGGTGTTGAATAACCCTCATTTGTCAGGGATTCAGCCTGTGATTTTTGATAGCATGTATTATAGTCCACTATGGGTAAGATATTACTTTTAGGTTCATCATACTCTTTAATGTTTTGTGGTATTTTATAATCGCCACTGTTCCCATCTACCTTGCATAGAAAAGTCCCAGAAGGAAAAGAAGAAACCGCAGGAATGTTGTAGCAATTATCTGAAGATAAATCATTTTCAATTCCTGTACATCGCTCTATAATAGGTGTGGCATATTCCGGTTCCTGATGGGTCAAAGGTAGCGCATAATCATGGTGATTTCTTTTTTGTGGGCGGTTGTAATGATTTCTGTTCTCTGAGAGACATTTTTTCTCATCCTCTGTATCCATTGGTTTAAAAGTAGATCCCTGCCGGGTAACTGTTCCAGTTCCTATCATGATGGGCTGTTGATAATCTGGAGAGAAGACAGAAATAAGATCTTTAAAATTCCAGTTCAGATTGAATATTATTCAGCCACATTATTCTGTGTTAATTCCTGAATAGTTTGCAATGCATTGGTTAATTTGTTACAGCACTGAATGAATGGTACTTAACAGTCGGTCTTCCAAGTTTCAGCACTCATAGAGTTCCTGCAATCACATGCTCATAATCTGAATACTTGGCAGTCAGCCTGGATTTCTGATCATAACAGTCTATTCTAGTCATGTGATCACAATTTACAACCTTTCCTGCTGGCTTCCCATAAACAAAATCAATGAGAAGCCAATAGGACGTTACGGTCACGTGAGATCTTTGCTTAATAGTCCATGGTAATTTGCTTAGCAATGTAACCAGATACTGTGCACTTTACAATTGCATCACTTAGTGATGGAAATTCTGGTTGCATCACTCACTGTACTTAAGCAAGAACTACCTGCATTGAATGAATAGTGATGGCTAAGAAATCTTGCAGTGTTGGCTTTTGAACTTTAGTGGGACAGCAGGTTTAGAAGCTGAAGGGTTGCAGGTTTAAGGAGAGATTGGTAGCAAGACTCTCAAAAATTGATGACAGACAGAAAGAGTGAGCCCATGCTCCGCCAACTAGGGACAAAAACTAGTGACAATCTGAAAGAGGCAATGCTAACCAGTCTCTCTTAACTCTAAAGAGAAGTTGAGTTCTTAAGAGTTATAGATAAGTACGTACAAATTCAGGTAACACTTTGCAAATATTTTCAGTAGCAAAAAAATATTGTTTAAAATATTTCAAATCTCTGTGATTATCTTCCATGAGACAGTGGAAGAAAGGAACAATGGAACACATTTGGAAATTGCAGTTAGGCTGCAAGAACTGAAATTCAGTGCTGTTTTGATAGCGTAATAAAAAAAATGCATGAAGATATGTTGTGCACTATATCTTGAATTAAATCCTGTGAATTAGACTAAAACTCCTTAACAGAATGCATTAAAACTGGAAAAAATTGAATATGGTTATTTTAGCCTTTTTTAAATAAAAAAAATGACATATTTTTAAAAATGCTTCCCAAACTATCCTTTCTCAACCAAACCTATACAGATAGTCCTTGACTTATGACCACAACTGAGCCCAACATTTTTATTGCTAAGCAGGACAGTTGTTAAGTGAACTGTGCCCCCTTTTACAACCTTTACTGCCTCACAAATTTGAATGCAGGCTAATTCAGCTCACTGCCAGGAGTTCGATTCTGAGCAGCTCAAGGTTGACGCAGCCTTCCATCCTTCTGAGGTCAGTAAAAGGAGGCATGTTGTCGGGGGCAATATGCTGACTTTGTAAAACCACTTAGAGAGGGCTGTAAAGCAACTGTGAAGTGGTGCATATATGTAAGTGCTATTGCTATAAATGAATCACAGTGGTTGTTAAGTGAATTATATGGTTGTTAAGCAAATCTGGCTTCTCCCATTTACTTTGCATGTCAGAGTCCAGTTGGGGAGGTTACAAAGGGTGATCACACGACCTGGCACAGTGCAGCTGTCATAAATACATGACAATTGTCAAGTGCCCGAATTTTGTTCATGTGACTGTGGGTATTCTGCAATGGTTGTGTAAAAAATAGCTATAAGTCACTTTTTTCAGTGCTATTGTTGCTTTGAACAGTCACTAAAGGGATGGCTTCAAGTCGAGGACTATCTGTTAATTTTGCTAGGTTTTCAGTGGCTGCTGGAATGGGCCTGCAAGATTGAGAATTGTATCTCTCATAAAGCTATCCAAGTAATTTTGTGAGAAAGTTTTGTTTAGAACATCTGAAGTTGAACGTGGCCTCTTCTTTTGGTGGGAAGAGATACTAAACAAACTTCTGCCCCTCTATATAGAAATTGCCTTTGGATTTTATACATATAGCTCAAATAAGGTAACTGATGCAGGGACACAAGCAAGCATGGAAAGAGCAAGCATCCATTTTTACTTCCCCATCTGCTTCTTTGAGCTAATCAAAGTTTCATGGTGTCTTGCATTAGAGCAAGTGAATTGCAAAAGCCCCATGACAGAGTGCATTAAGGTTGACATCTAGAACATTTCAACAAACCCTCAATCATGAATAGAAAACCCTTAAGTGTCAGGGCATCACCTAGTCACTTGCCAAAGGAACCCTTTTAGTCAACTTTCTACGCTTTTATAAATATTTGTAAATGTTAGCAGCAATGGGAGAAGCGACTGGGGAAAAGAATGGGAAGTTTAATACCAGCACATTAGCAATGTTGTTTTTTTTAAAAAACATAATGCAATAGGATTTGGGACTAGAATTTTCTAAATTGAATTTTCTAGATGTGGTTGTAAAGCATGAGGTCATGTGCCCTTAATGACAGCAGTCCTGGTTGCTGTTAATTGAATCCCACTGCTTCCGAGCCAAGGTCCCACCCTGATCCAAGCCATTTCCAGCTTGATCCCTCTCAGTCCTGAGCCTTAGTAAGGTAAGGGACTGCCTCCTCTTCAATTCTTCTGACCCACCTCCCTCCCCACCTTTGCCCTTCTGGCTATTTTGTACTCCACTGTCCTGTGTTCAATGTCTCTGCTGGCCCGACTGCTCCATTTAATCTTTGCTAACTTTTTCCTGCCTCTACTGACAAGCCACACAGTGCATGCCCTTGTTCCAATCCCATGAAGGCTTCTTCTGAGATTTTGGAAGGCTTCTGAGTGTGGCAGTGTGGCAGGCTGACGAGGCCAGTGGAATGCAGTGCAGGTGAGTTGCAAGCATCCAAACTTTGATTCCATGACTGATTCTGCTGCAATGGACATCACTTTGGAGGGAAAGCACCACCATGCCTTTGAACATCTACAGAGATTCTTAATCATCCAGGTCAAGGGTTGGCAACCTTAAACACTCAAAGAGCTACAACTGGAAGCCCCCCATTCAATTCTGGAGACAACCGGGAGTCCGATTCCCACACCAGAGTCTCCTCCTAGCGTGGCATCCTTTTTCCTCTGCCAACCAAAAGTCCAGTTCCCCCACCATAGAATCTCCTCCTAGCGTGGTACCTTTTTTCCTCTGCCAACCAGAAGTCCGGTTCCCCCACCATAGAGTCTCCTCCTAGCGTTGTGTCCTTTACCTGTCCTAACTGAAAGCCCTATCAATTGTGGAGCCGACCAGCAGCAGGGAGCCGCAGAAGAGGGATGAAAGAGCCACATGTGGCTCCGAAGCTGTGGGTTGCTGACCCCTGATCCAGGTCATGGTTGTTCCAAAGGTGGTTTGGAACTTCCTTCGATTCCCCACCAATCACTTAGAACTGAAGCTTCTTGGATGAGAAGCAAAATATGTTTAAAAAAAACCTTCTAAGAAAGTCCAGTTGCCTCTTGGAAAAGCACCTTTGTGACATGCCTTTGAATGGGCACTGAATGAATGATCGTAACTTAAGGACTGCCTGTACATTACTTTTTTAAATCATCCAAAACTTTGCCAAAGGGCAGGAAAGTTTCTCATAATGCATTTAGAATCTAGGAAAGCAAGCTTTTCTGAACAAAGAAAATCATTATAAATCAATCACCTGTGAAAAACACTGCTTTTCCCTAGTTAAGGAGGGAGAAATCAAATGTTTTGCATATTATAGTGTCAGAAACAGTGACTGTTTCCAGAAGAATTACCTGCTATCTCGCTTGTGATCAGTTCCAGCTCTTTGGGTGCCTCTTTTTCATTATTGTAAGTGATGGTGAATTCCGCAGACTGATATCGGACAAAGGGTGGTTGAATTTGTTTCCAGAAACCTAAAACAGAAACCTAGACATTTAGATCCTAACTATATTTCTTCTCAAAAGGTAAATTAATCTAAAGCACTGCATGAATCTATTTACTCTATGTTGTTGGGGGCATATAGATATATTAAGTGACTATCATGAAATTGCCTTTAAAATCATTTGGAAAACCAATTACAATACTAATTGTAGCCTGTATCAGAATCTTCACTACTAGCATTAGCTCTACCAAATTATCTCTGTAAGGCTCACAATTTTGAATGCCCACTTGAATGGAATTCTAAGGTAAAAGTTTCCCTCCTGTCAATTGTGTCTCTAGGGCAGAGTGTTCATCTCAGTTTATTGGCCAAAGGAGCCAGGGTTGTCCAAAGACAGTTTCTGTAGTCATGTGGCCATCATGGCTATACACCAGCAGTCCCCAATCTTTCGGGCACTAGGGACCAGTTCCGTGGAGAGAGGTTTTTCCATGGACTGGAGGGGGTGTGGTTTCACTTGTTGCCTGCATCCCACGGATAGGACTTCATTTGTTTGTGTGGCCCAGTTTCTAGCATGATGAGGACCGGTGCCAGTCCATTGACCAGGTGTTGGGGCACTTGCTATATGCCAATGACACATAGAATACTGTTACCTTCCCACCAAAGTCTATTAGCATTTGCATGCTTTCTACTAGGCATGAAGGACACAGATAGCTTTCTTATTTTCTATAGTAATGGAGGTGTATACTTTCCTTTTTAGATGGCAAAGAGCTAGTGTATGGAAGCTATTTCTCAAGGGAGATAGCAAAGGCTCAGCTTGCGCACACAAGGTTTTCAGCTCTACAAAATATTCTGTGGAAAGCAGCACTTTATTTCTTGTACAGTCATGAATATATATTATACTTTTTTAATGTGCCTTCAAAATCCTCGTGCTAATGAAATTTAGGCCTTGCCGTGTTTCTGTTCAAAGCCGGGCCCCGCTGGAGAGTCAAAGCAGCAGTAGAACACATTCAAAATGCTCTATAAAAACCTTGATGGTTGTATAGCATCATAAATCATTCATGCAACCATAAACGGCAGGGGAACAAATATAAGAACCTATCCACAGATTCCCACAGAGCAGTCAGAGAAGCTGAAAAACAGGATGAGCAGGATCAGAGATATCAGCGCCAGCTCTCTCTGAATGTCCAGCTCTGTTCAACTCACTATATATATAAACATAATGCATAGAGGTCAGGAAAGAGAAAGGTGGAGCAGGTCAAGGATATTCTTCCTACTGAATCCAAAAGATATTACTGATCAGCAGGAAATATTTTTTTATTCCTTGTTCTATAACAAAAGCAAAAGATTGCCACTAACTTGGTTTTCCAGTGTCAGATGAGCCATACGTAGTACCTTTCGTTCCTTTTCTGTAAGGAAGAACAAGATAAATTACACATATCCTGCTTCAGTTCAAATAGATTTCACAGAATCTATTAACTTGGTACATTTCAAACTGCAGGCAATTTTGAATTTTCAGGCCTGTCTTCCCAAGTTTGATATATACTATGGATATTGGCAAGAATCCACAAATCATGGGCAGATTTATTATTTTTCCTAGAAGTCAGATACATAGCTTTCATACTACATTTCCACTAGACTTCCAAGTTCAGGCACTATGGGGTTTTGATTGAAATCCTTTTTTATTTATATTCACAGCGTCATTAAACAAATAAATCAAGAAGCTAACAATTTCTCCCTTTATTTGTTCAATTTATAACATTTCCTTCATGAGTTCAAGGTGGCTTAAAAATGGAGATCTCCCTTTGTTTTATTGCCACATGAACTCTGCAGGTAGATTGGACTAGAGAAAACAACTATTTCAAAGACAGCCGCAGATACTGACCTACTTATGAATTTCACGTTTCAAACTTTTGCAGAAATGAGCAAATCTGATCACAAGTCCATCCTAAAATGTCCCGGAAGGCAGGAAAAGGTTAGTTTCTGGCATGCTGTTTGCAGATCCACCCAGATACTCTACCGCATGGTTTTTTTTTAAAGTACCAGTTTGGACTTGCAAAGAGCCTCTTAGAACTTAATCTATTCATAAGTAGGGTAGGTAATGTCTGTACCTGGGTCTCCCCAGCTCTAGTCGGGCACTTTTGGAATAAAACTGACATTATGATGAATATCTTTCCCAACCTCTGGCACACATCATAAAAAGGTAGATGTTTTTAGATTGTTAACCAGCTAGATGGTCTAGTAATCTGTTTAATGTCTTATGTAAACTAAGGCTGCTCTGAAAAATGTGTAGCCTCCAAAATCAGTATGTGTACCACTGAGCAAGCTATACTTTACAAGCAATTGAATTCATTTCATGAATCTAAACTTGGGCTATATATGGCTAAGGCAATCAGTGGCATCATGTGATATGTATCATTTTGTGCTCGTAAAACAGCAGGGCGCACCTACTCATTCTTTATTTGAAAAGATTAATTAAGATAAGGAGCCGGTTCACATCAGTAATACTATTCCTTTCATTAGGTTCCAGGGTGAAGAGGAGCTAGAAAGTTCATTCTTCACTAAGACTAGATGGCTTGACAAGGAGGAAAGTGGAATGTAAGATGATTTGACAGGATGTCAACTCAGTGTTGTCAATCAGGCTGTGTCCATGTCTACAAATTTGTCTCTGTTCACCAGCAGCCTGAACATGTGCTGACTCAAAAACCAATCCATGCAGCTCTGTGGAACTTTTTTTTTTTTTGGGCTTATTGTGATGTACAATACAATTCAGAAAGAAAGCATAATTAAAAGCTACAGGACAGCGAAATCTTATTTTTATAGGCCACTTGCAGGAAGTGGGTATTGGATACTCCCAAATGTCTATTAAATATGAAAAGTACAGTACATAATCAAGTGATTTTTGTTATTGTAATATGCAAATTGAAATGTAAACCAAATAAGGAAATCTGGATCACAAACCTCTGCAAATATTGGAAATTAAGGTAAAATTAATATAGCCATATCTGTCTTGTCTAGACTACTTTGGATTTAGAGTATGGGTGTCAAACTCGATCATGTCATGGGCTGGATCATGACGTATTGCAACACTTTTTGCCTTTGCAGAGCCAGCTGGGCGTGGCCTGCACACAACGTATCTGGCCCGCGGGCTGCCAGTTTAGAGTATTTGTCCATTATGTCAGTGGACATCCAGACTGAAATGTGGTCTGCTGCATCTAAAATTTGTTAAACAGTGATAGTTAAAATTAAGATTTCACAGTAAATAGGTTTGTATTCGATGATCGGCCAACAATCACCGAACTATAGTCTTATGTAGCAGCGTGTCCGTTAAGAGACAGAGAAAGGAAGAGGAAAAAAGACTTGCTGAGGATATTTTTTCGTAAGCTACTTTTTTCTGTTTGTGTTCAGAAATCACAATACCTCATCACAAAGCAAAGCTCAGCATAATTATTTTCCTCCCTACCTCAGCCTTCCTTTAATGATTGAGTGCATTTAAAAAAATGATTTTCTTTTTCAAGGCTAAACCAAATGCAGCTATCTTATTCTGAGCTAATTCTCCATGCAAATAATTAACATGAATGAATTGGCACGGGTTTCTGAAAGCATCTTGAAACAATACCTTGATGTTGCTCTTCTGCTATGCTTGCCCACAAAATGTGGAAAGAACTCTCTAAACAGGCACACTTTGTCAAGCTATACAGTCAGCTCTCCCCATTCTACTTAGGTGCAATTTATAATAATCACATATTCTCACAGGTAAACCAAGAATTGTAGATTCCAAAATACACCACCCAAATTGGCCTTGGTTTATCTACAGAGGGCCATCTTATTCATGCCTGGCACATTTTCCATGGTATTTTGGTTACAATTCAAGTCTCGGTGTATTCGCTGATGGGCTTATCTACCAGTATATACCGTATGCGAATGAATGCTAAGAGAAGGAGACAGGGAAAGCCACACATCTCTTGGAGACTCAGAATTGTGGAAGCCTGATCAACCAAACTAATTAAAACTGTTGGGAATTAAATGAGATATCAGACATGCAATAGTTTAAAGAATATATAAAATCATTAAACAAAACATTATTTTCCCCATTGGAATTATTTTTATCTACCAATTACGTTTGAAATGTCACAATGAATAAAGAGGCTGTACCTATTCAAATGATGACAATGATCATGTGTCTAATTCTGAATGAGGAAAAAAAAAGTCACTTACTTTCGCACTGCAGTAAAGATCCAGATTCCCAATAACAGGAGCAGCAAAAGCACCACCAAGGTTGGAATAATGATAGCCATAAGATTCAATCCTTAAAAAAATGTAAAATAAAAACCAAGATTTAAAAAATGTAGAAATCAAAGCTAGAAAACTGACTTGCGAGCTGCACTATACACTAATGATCACATTTATTATCACATAGAGAAGTACATCTTTGGAAAGCAGGCACACTTTATTCTAATAGAAAAACAAAATTGATGGAGTGCCATTCGTGTGTGTGTGTGTGTGTGTGTGTGTGTGTGTGTGTAAATCAGAAATTGGTGGAAAAATGGCTAGTTTTAAGCGCCCAATATCTTGTCCTCCATAATTGGATCACATTGGAGTAAGCTCATTATTCAATAAGCTCATTATCAAATTATTCCTTCTATTCAAACCCATTACGATTAAATGATGCTGCCAACATGGCAGAATTCCAATGGCGTGATTTCAGACCACTTGGAGAAAGTGTTAAGAATGAAAATGGAAGCAGGCCGCTGTCCGCTTCCTCTTCCATTTTATTTTCGAAGAAAGCAAAATATATCACTGAAAGTCTGCTACTATCCTGTCAAACTGCAGTGATAGCATCTCAGGAAGCAGAAGCCACAAGTTGAATGCTGGGCAAATATGAGGAAAGCAGATAGATACAGAAAATGGGTGTATTTGAGGGAAGATGGGGGAATGGGATGGATGGGAACTGCCTGCCTTTGACCCTGGACGCTGTGACTGTTTTTTGAATAATTGTTCCCACAACTTTTCTTCTCTGTTTCACATATATAGGATTGCACTGACTGTCATACCTAAGTTGGTTTCAACTAAAGGTATATATTCTGTGCTTGATTGGTCATCTTTTTTAGTGGAAATGCGTGTGCTTTGACTTGGTCTCTGTCCGAGTGGATGAATAAAAGATCGGTTACCTACAAACATATGAAAAAAAATGTCAACATCCCATTTGTGGGACAATTAGATTCTACTTTTTACAAGCTGTGTAAAGATAAAACTGGCTTACTTCGGGCTGCTTGACAGCCAATAAGTTCTACTTTCAGGGCTATTCTTTTGTACCAGGTCTGTGGAATAATTCTCAGAAAGCGTGCTACTATAGGGGGAATAAAATTATTCCGAACTACATCTCCATGATTTGAGTTGGCTTTGAATATCTGCAATACGGAAGGAAAAACAAACACACACACAAAACAGGATAATTGATAGAAAATTAGGAACAAATGGGGATTTATAAAAAACAAATAACATAACTGTGATTCCACAACTTAACCTTTCATGGAAATATGGTAAGAGGATGGTTAAATTGAGCAATTCAAATCTACTTTGTCTAAGACTACAATATAAGAAATGGGGTGGGGCTTAATAGCAAATGCTATGTCACTGCCTGAATTTGAGAAGTGTCTGGCATAGAGAAGACCTACTTGATGGAATTGAAGAATCTGAACCTGGATACCATAAACCAGGGGTCTCCAACCTTTGCAACTTTAAGTCTGAAGGACTTCAGCTCCCAGAATTCTCCAGCCAGCTAGCTGGAGAAGTCTGGGAGCTGAAGTCCTTCAGACTTAAAGTTGCAAAGGTTGGAGACCCCTGCCATAAACTGCCAAGTTAGCACAATAAATCCCATTTTAGCCCATTTTCATCAGCAATTTTATTTCTCATAGTGGTCAACTTTGGGGTACTCAAAACTCCATCCTCAATAGTCCTATCCTCTTTGAATGTTTATCCAGTTCTCCTTTAAAGCCATCCAAGTTAGTGGCTATTGCTATGTCTTATGGTAATGAAGTCTCTTTCCACTGGAAAACTGGAAGTTTGCATCATTATTTCCCACCTGTTGAAAGGAATTGTGGAGAAAACAAACCCATTTTGAACCATTTCATTCTGGATCTCCCACCCACTCACCCCAGCCAGGATTTAGTAAATAAATGCCACCAAGATTCATATTTGGTTAAATTTGCATGGAAACACCTGAATAAAAAAATTACTATTAAATGTTTGTACATTTTTACGGTATTAACAATGGCAGACACACTGTCCATGTGCTGCCTTGCACATGAAAAAATAGATTTATAAGCATAAACCTTTCTGTTGTATGTGTGTAATTTAAAATTTTGTCAGTTTATTAACAAAACCTCTTTATTTCACTACTCTAAGGGCACTCAGGACCTATAAAAGTATATATTATATACTTATATTTTCACTAGTTCTACCATGAAGCAATTACCGCTAATTTATGAATGCTAGGAATACAGCAAGATATTCAGCCAAACCTAAGACACTTGAAGCTCATTTCAGTCAATAGGATTTTGATCATCCTAACACTCCTGCTTCAATCATAAAAAAAAGTACTGGAGAAAAAAAAATCTCAACAACCACATTCTCCCTCCATTGTCCATCCTCTAACCAGGATTACCTTTTCTTCATTGCTTAATATTCTTTTGTAGGTTCTCCATTTTGAGTTATTATTTTTATAGTTCACAACAAATGTCTTAACGTAATAATTAAAATGAAGCACAGTAGACCCCGTAGTTCTAATTCCTTGCAATAAAAGAAAAGAGAATATAAATAAACATGAAACTAAACTTTTCTTTAAATAAAATTAATACATTGAGACCAAACTTAAAAACATCAATATGTTAGCTTTATATTTTATCACTGTTTCATTCATTTACATGCATACTTCTATCAATAGATAAAAATGTCTGTTCATTTAAGAAGCCCAATTTGCCACAAATAGTAATAAGAATAGAAAAAATATGCAAATTCTGGATTGTGATTTTACATACGAGTATAGTTCAACCCCCATTAATAAGGCATAGAGGATTTCATTGATTAGCAACTAGGGGCAATTCTCACAAGACAAGACCATTGTATTTTATTATCTGTATAAGATTGGTTTACATAGTTCTTAAACAAAATTGAGGCTTCAGGATGCAAAACATTGTAGAGAGAAAATTCTAAACACAGTGCACATGCAACCAACCAACCAAACCCAAACAAACAACACCATATGAACAGTACACAAACATGGGCTCTTCTTGTGGGAGCCCATTTAGATTTATTTAGCCACTTTGTTTTGCATCAAAGCCAAGATAAAGTTTGAGTCCAAAGCATTAACATGTAGTTTATTCCATAGAAAGCCAGAATTATTTAGCTCTCGTTTACCATGTCTGAACATAGCAATGAATTATAGAAGGCAAGTAATTTTATTCCATGAATAACCCAGAAGCATCTGCAGGATCCAACACTCAAAATGAAAAAAAAACCCCAGTAGTTCAGCCTTCATGATGCAAAGATCACACTTTTAAAACTGTTCACAACATCGTAGCGCACATATTAAAGGCATATGCTGCTGTACTGAGCAGGAAGCCTCCAAACTGACCTGTAATTCTAATTTTCTCTCCCAAGTCAATTTCCAGCCACTGCCGATGGTTACTCTGGTTTGCTGCCCAAGATGGTCCAGGAACTTTAAGCCAAGCTTTCTGAGGAGACCACTCAACTAACTCCCCAACTTCATTGATTTCATCCCAGGATGATGATGCAGTTATCTGAATATTCAAAGCACCTCCACCTCCTAAATCCAGTGCTTTGTCACAACCTTTAAATAATAAAAAGAATGTGCATTTTTGTTTTCACTGTAATATATCAGAAAAATACTTACAGTAGGACATTTTTAATGTTCTACTCAAATTTAGAACCCAACATCTAAATTTAAATGTTGATAAGAAGCACTTATATATTATTTAGCAGAATTGGATAAATTCCCCAAGTGAAGGTTTTGATTTCCAAAGATGATATTATTCTGACACTAAATGAATAGAATGCTGGTGAGCTGGTGGGAGGAGAGGGGGGAAGATAGATAGGATGGGGCAATTGCAGTGCCCCTCCAACCAATCACTAGGATGGGTGGACTGCCAAGTGCCTGAATCTTGATTATGTGAGGGTATTGCAACAGCTATAACTTCTGACACGGATAATAACAAGCACCATCATAATTTTGAACAGTCATTAAATGGTTGTAAGTTAAGCATCACCTGTATAAACACCTACTTAATAGCAAAGTAAGTGGATGTAGTTTTGAGTAATATCTGAATAATATTTATAATGATAACAGCTTTGAAGTACTAATTGAAAGTTACGCTTGATTGAGCAAAAAGAGCAAAATAATAATACTCCTTACCATTTGAGTTAAAAATAAATCGCTTGTTTGATAGAGATCCACTGTCAAGAAAAAAGATACCATAAGGTTAACTATCCATTGTATTGGTATTATCTGTCTATCTTTACCAATCAACCAACCAACCAATTATTCAAAGCTATTTACTTATGTATGATTTTGTTAGCAGTTCTATTTCAAAGAATGAACTCCTTCCATGACTTAGAGTTATGGTAACAGATCTGATGCCTGTTATTATTTAATTATAGTATTGAGGTTATGCAAACGACCCTGAGAAATAAATGCAGTTTAGTTGCTGTTTAGTTCAAGAGCCAGTTTAATATCACACTTTAGCAACCAATGACTGAATTTTGACATATATGTTCACTTAATATGCTGAAAATTGAACAAAGCTAATGCCCGCAATTGGCTTTTCTCATTGAACAATTCAGCAAGCAAACTGGGAAGTCTGCATTAACAGAACAATATTTAACTTTAGACAATAAGGTAGATTTGCTCATGGTAAGGGAGGAACAGACCAATTGCGTTTAAAAAAAAAAAAGGAAACAGCTTTGTATAGGAGTATACAGTTATAGGTCTCCTCATTATGTTAAGAGTAGCATACACAAACATGTTTTTACTTCAGATCAAATTATGGTTATTTAGGCTTCCTAGTTTAATTATGACTTATTTTGAAAGAGAAGGAAAGGGGCTGTACACCACTATATCCTGGCTTTAAGTAAGCATATCATAAGCCAAGCACCAAAAACAATACTTACTCTTGGGAAAGGATGCCATTGGCCAAGATACCCTGATACCGATTTTTTCCTTTCAACTGAACTACATTGACTTGGCCACCCACTTCATCTGCAATGATTCCAGCATGTATGGCAGATTTACACAAAAAGGATGTCTGGTGTAATAAAGTCAAATTAACAAACATATCATAACAAAGATTATGTTTACATTCTTAAATAGCTCATACCCATCTAGCCAATAATAGAGCCCACTCTTTCAAAAGTCAAGTCTAATAGAAAAGGAAAGTATAATTTCTCTGTAAATTATCTAACTGGAGAAGAAGGAGCGTTACTTCTGAAAAGATTGCAGAAACTTGGCCTGTTAGGTAAATATGCTCTAAGGTTAATATTTTACAATGCAGTAATCTTTCCTTGCTCAGAAATCATTAAGTGCCATTTCCTCAAAATACGGGTGGCGAAGAATAATGCCACATGCTCTGCTCATTTAATTGAAGATACTCTATAATGAAGAGGAGGACTTGGAATTATTGCCTTAAAAAGCCCATTAAGCCTCATCTTCAAACTAGATCAAAAGAAATGGCATGTGAAGATTATATCAAATGACATTGATCTAAATGAAACTACACACCCACATAAATCCACATAAAAGTGAACACCATGCGGAGTACGATAATAAAAGAACAACCAGTCATTATATTGACCAGATCAAAATGCACATACTGTAATTCTCTCTGTACTTATAAACGGTGTGCAAAACCTAAATATATACCGTACTTGGCTTCAACTGATCTCTCCAAGACACCTGAAGAGCTGGACTGATCAGTCCAGCTCTTCAGGTGAAGCAATACCTCTTTTGCTATGCCCTACAGTGAAGCTGCAATGTTGTAGCAAGGCAACTGTCTTAACTCTTCTGTGCATATGTGTAAGAAGACATTTTCATTCAAGCAAAACAACACATGAAGTGCCCTCTCTCAAAGCATCGATTAGAGGCAATGGGGCAGAATGCGTTCATAGATTCTCAGTGCTACTTTGCTCCACAGAGCAACCCTGAGACACCTGCAAAATGATCTGATAAGGAGGCTTATCAGATTTGTAGATGACGGCAAAATCAAAATTCAAAATAACCTTGACCTAAGCCTTAATCTAAATCCAATTGAGTGATGTTTAAAGGTGTTCACGGTGCCTTCTGTCACTGATCCTCTGATAAAGGATTTGAGATACCAGACTTATTAGCTGGGCAATACGGCTCCTAGGAGGATCTAGGGTTCTTACTAGACCACCAGCTGAACATGGGGAAGTAGATCATGCAGAGCTGTTTAGGCTGGATGGCCATCTGCTGGAGAAAGTTAGTGGATTCCTACACTGACCATAAACTGTTTTATGTTTCATGCAGCTTGATGCAGTGGTGTAATATCAGTTTTTCTTATCTTCACTCACATTAAGATTCCTGCAAAATATATTACTGTGCCTGACTTTCAAAATATATTACTGTGCCTGACTTTCAAAACAGTTTTCAGATGACAACAGATGGATTTTTTAGTTTAATAGAAAAACAGTTCTATCAGCCAGATTACCAACATTTAGCCTGAACTACATTAATTAAACAAGCATACTTTATGTGTTTCTTATTGTTAAGCCTGACATTTCAAGGTTGACTCAGCCTTCCACCCTTCCAAGATCAATAAAATGAGGAGCCAGATTGTTGGGGGAATAGGCTGACTCTGTAAACCACGTAGAGAGGGCTATACAGTACTACGAAACAATATATAAGTGCTATCGCTAATATCTGCACGTGTTCATATCATCATTTTCAGATCTTAGTATGCTCCATGTTGCATAATAATTTATTGAACTGACTTTGACTTAAATTAAATGTTTTATTAACTAGTCAAAAACATCTTGAAAACAGCGCTGCCATTTCTCCCCCTTCTAATTCCGCTCTTACACTGGGGTACTTACATCTCTGTAGCCTTCTATGATATTACCAGAAATATTTCCTATTATATCTCTGCAACCAGGAGGACAGTACCTGCTATCAGGGAAAAAAAGAGGACTCATTATTTGAAGTAGAGATTAGTAATGTGTACAGTATGTACACACACTCATAAATACAGGCATAAACACAAATGATGCTAAGATCAAGGCCTTCCCCGTTAAAATTCCAGTTGATTCACACACTCTATGGAATACAATAACGCCCACAACAGCAGCAACTAGAATGCATGTTCTTTGTTTCTTGTTGCCATATTTGAACTGGATGTTATCAATCAATAATCAATAATTTAATTTGTTGACCGCTCCCTCTCCCCAAAGGGACTCGGAGCGGTGCACAGGGCAAATAAAACAATAAATACACATACACATAATAAAAACAAATTAAATATATCCCTGCGCTAAAAATTACCAATTAAAATACTAAAATCCCTATCTAAAATTATTGACAATCCCATAGACGAGAGACTACCCTAGGCCGGCCAAGCAGAACAAATATGTTTTTAATTTTAGACGGAAGGAGCGGAGGTCCGTAGTTGTTCTAATGTCGGGGGGAAGGTCGTTCCAGAGGGCTGGGCCCGCCACAGAGAGAGCCCTTCCCCTGGGCGTCGCCCGCTGACAAAGTCTAGTGGACGGCACCCGGAGAAGTCCCTCTCTGTGGGAGCGAATTGGCCGTGTGGATGTATGAGGCAGGATCCGATCCTGCAAATAGCTAGGTCCCGAGCCATGGAGCGCTTTGAAGATGATAACTAAAACCTTGAAGCGCACCCGGAAGACGACAGGCAGCCAGTGCAGCTCGTGCAAGAGCGGTGTTACATGGGTAAACCTTAAGGTTCCCATAATTGCTCGCGCGGCTGCATTCTGGACTAGCTGAAGTCTCCGGGTGCACCTCAAGGGGAGCCCCATGTAGAGAGAGTTACAATAGTCCAGTCGGGATGTCACGAGAGCATGAGTGACTGTGCGAAGGGCGTCCCGATCCAATAGGGGGCGCAACTGGCGAACCAGGCGAACCTGGTAGAACGCCCTCCTGGCCACGGCTGTCACTTGATCTTCCATGGACAGCCGGGCATCCAGGAGGACACCCAAGTTGCGCGCCCCATCCACTGGGGCAAGATGTTCGCCCCCAATGGCCAGCGATGGAATCAGCTGGTTGAATCGGGCAGCCGGAAACCACAGCCACTCGGTCTTGGTCGGGTTGAGCCTGAGTCCGTTTCTTCCCATCCAGACCCGTACGGCTTCCAGGCACTGGCACATCACCGCTACGGCATCGTTGGGGTGGTTTGGGGTAGATATATACAGCTGAGTGTCATCAGCGTAGAGATGGTACTCTACCCCAAAACCACGGATGATCTCACCCAGTGGCTTCATATATGTGTTAAACAGGAGAGGCGAGAGGACCGACCCCTGAGGCACCCCACATGCGAGGGGTCTCGAGGTCGACCTCTGCTCTCCTGTCAACACAAATTGCGATTGGCCAGAGAGGTAGGAGGAGAACCACCATAAAACGGTGCCTCCCACCCCCAATCCCCCCAGCCGATGCAATAGGATACCATGGTCGATGGTATCAAAAGCCGCCGAGAGGTCTAATAGGACCAGGATGGAGGAACAACCCCCATCTCTGGCCCTCCAGAGATCATCAACCAACGCGACCAATGCCGTCTCTATGTACCAAGAGTTGCTTTATAATTCATTACATAGTTCTACCTGCCCACCCAGGTCTAGCTTTTACCACATGGCTAATTAGATTAGCCATTTGGTAAAGGTCTAGCCAGATCTAGCTTTTACCACATGGCTAATTAGATCTTGATAACATTTGCTGCTGCTCTGTGAACTACTATATGTTAAATTGTTTCTGCAGCTTTTACAGATGTGGACAGCTCTGTAAGGTGCTGCTGTTTCATCACAGAGTCCACTAGCAGCAGCTATCCGAGACATCACTGTTTCTGGAAGTTACAACAATGAATTTGGGGGAAACGAAAGCAAGAAAAAGAGGAGGTGACTCCTGAGACCCATTAGCCAGTATCATGTCCAGCTAAAAAAGATACCCATCCTCACTGTTTCTGAAACTATTTCTTGCTTGGATGCCTTTATTTTCAAAGCTACTGCATGAGACACTTCTTTCTGTGGTTAGGAGCCAGACATCCGCAATACCAAAAGCATAGTCCCAACTTATTTTGGCATCACAAGTCACTATACTATATATTAGGACAGTGTAGTGTTCTGCTGCAGCATTCCTTCATTAGGTTTGGAATGTAAAGTCTTCCCAAATAAGTCTTTACTTTACTGCCTCACTCAGAAAAGCATCCAGTAGATAATCACATGGGCAGATGCCTCCAAGTATCTCCTGAAAAACACATTCCTGTGGTTGGCAGTAGTGTTCCTGGCTTATGGTCATGTCTATTATCTGGTTGCAGCAATAAATATGTTACAAGCAAGATGCAACTTGACAGCCAGAGAGTCTAGCCATTAAGCCTATACTTACCTATACTCCAGCTCTGCGTAGTAGCTGCCTGTCTCCAGACATGTGATTAGATCTGTTCAAAATAAAAGTTATTTCTCAATCTGGGAGATAGGAGTACTTGTGAATTTATGAATTCATAAATCCATACATACAGACTTAATCAATTAAAGATAAAGTATACTTTAAGAAGAATTAATAACCACAGAAGCCCTGCAACATTTGTTTCTCCCTTCATAACCTTTGTTTTATCTTCCTTTTCCTAGATTTTTTTCAATTGGATCTACTCCCCAACCCCCCGAAATAATTACGGCAAAACTTCAATTTAACAAAAGTCTTGAGGGAAGAGTCATTGTTTAAACTCTAATGTCAGAATTTACATTGCGTGAAATTCTAGTTTAGCAAGAACTGTCTTATGCATGGATTGATAAGCCAGTCAGACTTATATGCTGTGTTATAAATCAAGAACAAGAAAAGCTGGATTTTTGTGTACAACTTGGCTATAGAGTAGACTAGGGGTTCACATTCTTTCATGCTAACACGGATTTTTTTCAATATCAATTTCTGACTGCAACCATTAGTACTGAAATAGTAAGATAAAAAGCAATTTCTCTCTGTTTGCTTCTCCTTTTTGCTCAGAATGCTTAGCATGCCAGCAAGAAGGTACTCTCACTGCAATCTGGCCACCTTTTCATTTCCATAAGGTGTAAACTGTGAAGCTGATCTGACCGAAGCCATTTTGGAGCTTCAGTATTGCCATACTGGAGCTGAGGGATAGGGAGCTGAGGGATAGGGAGTAGAGTTAGCTGGGGTTTTGTAGCCAAAATAAAATACTTTTACTTGGGAACCAAGGATATTCTCATGCCTGGCCCCAGGAAGGAGAAGTGAGGTCAGATAGCATCTTGATTGGACCATGTGACTGATCATTTGGGGTTGAGGGAAAACTTTTACTTTTCATTAGGTGAAAACTGCAGGAACTTTCAGAGTTGGCTTTCACCAGTTGTGTGCCAATACGATATATCCAATAAAGCTATTCTTTGAGGAATTTATCTGCCTCAGAGTTTTGCTTGCTATGGGTCTATTATTTGGAACCCTGACATAAGGAGCAAGACAAGTGGCACCCAACTAAGGCATTGTGATTAGAGATTACTAGCATTTATGTTATCCTTGCTTCCCAAAACTAAGGAATGAGAAGTCACTGTTCTGAGCTGGTTTGGTAGTCATTGTTCCTTTGACAGCTCATCTCATTTGAGCTTTTCCACTTTACCTGGATGATCACTACTGGTAAAGGACAGGAGAAAGCCCCTGCCAGATACATGAGACCTGCTCTCAAAGCGAATGGTTACTTCATGAACATCCAAGATGATTTCTTTGGGGATGGGCACTTTGCCACAATAAGGTCCTAAAAATAGAACAAGTAAAATTGGAGACTTGCTCCATGCAACAGAGACACACACAAAAAACCCACAAATCCATAGAACTCAGTTTACTATGTGCAATTTTGTGCATATTTGACTTGTAATCTTTGAAGCTAATTAAATAGCTAAATTCTTGCCAGCTTGCATTCAATAAAAAAGAAGCACTAATATTAACATTTTAGATTATTTTAGTTACAAGTACTGTACATAACTAGAATTCAGTGGTTTTGAACGTATCGCTTTATTAAAAGAACAGTAAATCCGACAATCAGAACAGGTTTATCATTTATGGTCTTAATGCAGATGATAAACACATATGTAATAAATATGTAAATAAATATGTAAACAAGTAATAAATACATTCATAGTGTATGACCATATTTCTTGGTTTTAGTTGTTTATTATTTTATGATTTGTAGTTTTATTATTGCTATGAATTGTCCAGGATCTTGTTTTAAGATAGCCATATAAATCTTTTAAGTACATTAATATATATAGCACTATTAAGCTTTTTGCAAACTATATATTCACATTTTGTTATTTCTATTAAAAAGAAAAGCAGTAACCTTTCCCGTTATTTTCTTCCTCTGTTTTGAGAAATAGTTTATTCAAAGTTCAGTAACAATTTTATTTTTTTACATTGGAAATTAAATACACTAAACATTTTTAGGTCCAAACTATAGAGCATTATAATAGAACCAATTTCATTAATTAAAACATTTTAAACTGTTACTTTTATCTTTAAATTCTTTAGAAAATTAGAAAATGTGCATATGTACAGGTAGTCCGTGATTTACAATCATAATTAAGCTCGGAATTACTACTGTAAGTCATGGCAGGTCATCATGTGATCACACCCAACTTTATAACCTTTTTTTTTTGCAACAATTGTTAAGTAAATGCACATTTATTAAGCAAATGCCATAGTCATTAAATGAACCTGCAGTCTCTAAAAACTTATGATCACATGACACTGGGATGCTTTAAATCTGTACTGGTTTGACAAGCAGTCCATATGCAATCATGTGAGCCCGGGGGAATGCAGCCGTGAAAATTTGGGGAATGGGTTATACACACACACACAGATTGAGAACTGATAAATCAAACCCTGGATGATTATGAAGGACAGTCAAGCTGGGTATTTCAGTCTCTCCAATGTAATATTATCATTTTCATGAAGAATCTAGGCTGCATCTGGAAGCTTCCTTGGTTCTACTGTTTAATGCTCCAGAGACCTTTATGGCCAGTATTAATTTGTTTGGCTTCTCTTGATGAGACATTTGCAGGCCTTTCTTCCTTCAGTTGTCATATTTTTAAACCATAACAGTTATTTTTGTTGTAGTAATGTCACCTAGAAGTATTAATAGCAAAAGGCTGGTAGAAATGGTTTCTAACCAGTGATGGGTTGCAGGAGGTTTGCCCTGGTACAGGTGTACCGGAGCCTGCCCGGAGCACCGGATACCGTTCCGGTACGGTGCTCCGGAGGGCCCACCCGCCCGCCCTCACTCCTTACCTGTGCTTTAGGCTTTTGGTGCTTCTGTGCACACGCATGGTGCATACAGCGCTTGCACGATGCTCTGCCGAGCAGCTGGAGCGTCATGGAGGCTTCCAAAAGCATCGCAGGTAGGAACAATGCATGTGCCTACCACATGTGTGTGTGCGCCATGTGCGCCAATGTGAGTGACGCTGATCTAGAACACACCACTGATTTCTAATGATATAAAACATTTTGGATTATAGCGAAACAAGCTGTGTTTATGTTTTACCACCTATCTCTTAACTCTTAAAGCAAGTAAGAACATTTAAAAGCATGTGCTACAATTTTTGGAGGGCTGTAATTCAGGCCTTCTACTAACATAATTCAGACTTCCTCCAATCTGCCTTTTATTAAAATAAAAACTCTTAAGCATAATTACATCCTGCAATGGCTCTTTAGCCTTAAGGAATGTTTAAGGTCTTAATAATTTAACGAGACAGGAGACAATAATTCCTAGGTGCCTGCAAAATGTTTTGAATTCAAACCATTTTGAATTTGAAACATCCTGTTACGAGTTTGAAACTCTCTGTTTTGCATGTGAACTTGGTTGTTGTGATCATTTGAGGATTTTGCATTCAAATCTTACAGTAAAGATAACTTTCTCTTCCAAGTATTTTATACAACTTTGAATTGATTTGCAGCTGATATGTATGTACACAGGTATGGTCAACTTCCATGCTAAAAATGAGGTCACATCTATATGTTTCTGAAACATTTTGTTTGTTTTCTCTCCTAACCAATCAACTTGATTCACAATCTTTATACCTCGAGAATTTTCAATAAGTGAAACTTACAAAAAACTGAATTATTTGCTTTTGCAGACATTGAAATCTTCTATTTATACATTATAGAATAACATGACATAAGAGATTTTGGTTCTAGAATAATACTGTTCTACATCCTGCTCATAATGTTCATTACCTTTTACAATATTATGGATTACTATTCACCTGCTTTCTCTATCAACAGATCTCCTATCACTTTCTCCTTAATTTTTTCATTTAATTTTTACAATTTATTTATGTCTCCAAATTGTTCACTACTCTAAGCTGAGCATTTCCAACTGTTTCACCTTGCTTTTCAACATATTTTTATAGTGCTTTGAGGAAAGTAATGATGCATTAATTATTTAAAACTACAGTTAGATAAAATGGTGAACTAAGCCAGCAGAAGCATTTCCAATTTTTTTTAAAGAATTCAAAGATAAAAAGTAACAGCTTAAAATGTTTTAATTAATGAAATTGGTTCTATTATAATGCTCTATAATTTGGATCTAAACATGTTTAGCGTATTTAATTTCCAATGCAAAAAAATAAAATTGTTATTGAACTTTGAATAAACTATTTCTCAAAACAGATGAAGAAAATAAGGGGAAAGGTTACTGCTTTTCTTTTTAATAGAAATAACAAAATGTGAATATATAGTTTGCAAATAGCTTTATAATGCTATATACAATACAATAGCAGAGTGTGAAGGGACCTTGGAGGTCATCTAGTCCAACTCCCTGCCTAGGCAGGAAGCCCTATATCATTTCAGACAAATGGCTATCCAACATCTTCTTGAAGACTTGCAGTGTTGGGGCATTCACAACTTCTGGTGGCAAGCTGTTCCACTGATTAATTGTTCTGACTGTCAGGAAATTTCTCCTCAGTTCTAAGTTGCTTCTCTCCTTGATTAGTTTCCACCCATTGCTTCTTGTTCTGCCCTCAGGTGCTTTGGAGAATAGTTTGACTCCCTCTTCTTTGTGGCAACCCCTGAGATATTGGAACACTGCTATCATGTCTCCCCTAGTCCTTCTTTTTATTAAACTAGACATACCCAGTTCCTGCAACCGTTCTTCATATGTTTTAGTCTCCAGTCCCCTAACCATCTTTGTTGCTCTTCTCTGCACTCTTTCTACAGTCTCCACATCTTTTCTACATCGTGGTGACCAAAACTGAATGCAGTATTCCAAGTGTGGCCTTACCAAGGCATTATAAAGTATTATTAATACTTCACGTGATCTTGATTCTATCCCTCTATTTATGCAGCCTAGAACTGTGTTGGCTTTTTTGGCAGCTGCTGCACACTGCTGGCTCATATTTAAATGGTTGTCTACTAGGACTCCAAGATCCCTTTCACAGTTACTGCTATTGAGCAAGGTACCACCTATACTGTACCTGTGCATTTCACTTTTGTTGCCTAAATGTAGAACCTTACTCTTTTCGTCATTGAATTTCATTTTATTAGATAGTGCCCAATGTTCAAGTTTGTCAAGATCCTTCTGTATCTTAAGCCTATCTTCTGGAGTGTTGGCTATTCCTGCCAGCTTGGTGTCGTCTGCAAATTTGATGAGTTCCCCATTTATTCCCTCGTCCAAATCATTGATGAAGATGTTGAAGAGTACTGGGCCTAAAACAGAGCCTTGGGGGACTCCACTGCATACTTCCTTCCATGTAGATGCAGTTCCATTGAGGACTACACGTTGAGTGCGGTTGGTCAGCCAGTTACGAATCCATCTGGTGGTGATGCTGTCTAACCCACATTCTTCTACTTTATCTAGTAGTAGGTTATGCCTTACTGAAGTCCAAGTAAACTATATCGACGGCATTCCTCTGGTCCACTAATTTTGTCACTTTGTCAAAGAATGCAATAAGATTAGTCTGGCATGATCTGTTTTTGACAAAACCATGTTGGCTTTTGGTTATTATTTTGTTTGCTTCTAGGTGTTCAATAATTTGCTGCTTGATTATTTTTTCCAGAATCTTTCCTGGCATTGAGGTCAGGCTGATGGGTCTGTAGTTTCCCGGATCTATCTTTTTTCCTTTTTTGAAGATGGGAACCACATCAGCTTTTTTCCAGTCCTCTGGTAGTTCCCAGTGTTCCAGGATCTCTGAAAGATATAGTTCAGTGGTTCTGAGATCTCATCTGCCAGTTCCTTCAGAACCCTGGGGTGTAATCCATCTGGTCCTTGTGATTTGAACTCGCATAGGGTAGACAGATGTTCACTTGCTATTTTCTTCCCTATTTCAATTTGTGTTTCTAATCTGATTTTTGTGGTGCTGTTTTTGATAGATTGGACTGTTTTATCCCTTTGTGTAAAGACAGATGCAAAAAATGAGTTGAATAGTATATATATTAATGTACTTAAAAGATTTATATGGCTATCTTAAAACATTATTCTGGACAGTTCATATCAATAATAAAACTACAAATCATAAAATAATAAACAATTAAAACCAAAAACTAAAAAAAAGCATACACTATGCATGCATTTATTACATGTTTACATATTTATTTACATATTTATTACATATGTGTTTACCATATACATTGCATTAAGAGCTAAATAATAAACCTGTTCTGATTGTCGGGTTTTGTTATTTATTGATCTTTTAAGAAAGCTATACTTTCAAAACCACTGAATTCTGGTTATGTACAGTACTTGGAACTGCACTGTTTGGTAGATGGTTAGCTATATATTGATTTGTTTAATCAATAAAAATAAATTTGCAACATGATAAACACTTAACATACTTAAAAAAAATAGAATGGAAAGAAATTGTTATTTTTGTGTTTTGAAGTTACAAGAGAAATAAACATTTTTCCCAGACTAAATTTGCCCCTCCAGACATTTTCCCACAGGTACATTTCTTGTATCTCTTATATTTCCCAATGACCTGTCTTGTCCTCAAGTGTACATTAATTAAGACTGCTGATTCATTCTGAGGTTGACTGGTCTGGGGCTAGGAAACATTGAACTGTATGCCAGACACTATAAAAGAAATTTGGCAAAAAAAAAAAAAAAAAAGGGACATGCCTGCACTAGTGAAAGAAGTCAAGCAACAGTCTCAGAATCACCAGATCAAGCAAGAATACTGTGAACAATTCTGTAAAAAAGAAGTATAAGGTAAAGAAAGAATTCTCAATAATTCATCATAAAGGTTGAGAACAATACAAATCTAATTCCAGGAAAGTGGAAGAGTATTACTGTATCTAGTTCAGAGAACCCAAACTCTTGTTGAAGGAACGTTTGAAAAGTAATAAAATATTGCATTAAAGCATAAGTGACATAGTCCTAGAATTAAACATGCCTTTCTATTTAAATGAATCTCAGAGGGCAAAACTTGAAGAAAGTTTTTGTTCAACATCTTGGAGGATCACTGCCAAAGAAGACAGTATTGTATTAAATGACCCAATGAATGATTTTCATGATGTTAAGAAGTTATATTGCTCAGCAATATTTAATTCATTTGACTGTTTCTATATATTGCAATAATGCCCTAATTCTTTTTTCTGTACTGACCATGACAGTATTTAAGTACCATATTTTTCAGAGTATAAGATGCACTGGAGTATAAGATGCACCAAGATTTTGAAGAGGCAAATTAAAAAAAAAGTTTTTGCACTCTGCAGACCTCCCCAAAACGGCCCATTTTTCTTCCAAAAAAGGGCATGAATAGCCTTTAGGAGGCCTGTAGAGTGTTCCTGGGGTGGGGGTGGGGGTGCAAAAACAAGCAAAAAATAGCCTTTAGGAGGCCTACAGAATGCTCCTGGGAGCTGGCAAAATTGAGCAAAAAACGGCCCATTTTTCACTCATTTCTGCCCTCCCCAGCCCCCAGGAGCACCCTGAAAGCCTCCTAAAGGCAATGCACAGCCATTTTGGTGAAAGGGGCTGGAGGCAAAAAATGCTGTATTCAGTGTAGAAGACACACTCGGATTTTCAGCCTCTTTTTTGAGGGAAAAAGGTGCGTCTTATACTCTGAAAAATACAGTAAGCCTATTTTCCAAGCCCCTCATTTAAAAAGCCTATTATCCCAAAACAGTCAGAATTTTTATATTTAATAGGGAGAAATGTTTGTCTTATAAAACTGTCATAACTATCATAGCAGAAGAAGTATATCTCTTTTAATAAGGTTATGTTATGTTCTCTGTTATGCAGGAATGATATAAATGTAACCTGAACATTCTAATCTTTTGCAATTTTTTTCAATATTCCAAATTATATACATTAGGAAATCCTCCATTTTCCCAATTTATTCTCTGTAATCAGATATTCTCACAATCTTTCTTTAGCCATCAAGCACTAATTCAAAATAAAAGCAACTCTGGTTCAGAAGGCAGTTTCATTCTCAGCTTTTATCCTTTATAACATTTAATAACACAAATCTGACCAAGTCTACTTAAAAATAAGAGCCACTTTCTATGGTAATTGCTCTCTGGGAAGCGTGTTTAGAACTGACTAAGTCACATGTTTTCATAGCTGACAGATTAGAATACAACAAAACATTCTTGTATTGTTCTGTTATACTAATCACCGTGTGGCAGTTTATGTAAAAACAACACAACTTGCAAAAAGATTATACTCTAATGCCATGATAAAATGAGGACTACTTAATCATATCGGAGTAAAGATCTACTACCCATTTTCCTTGATCATCACACTTTCAGTTTAGTCTAGTCATCAGTTCTATTTTATTGGATGTTACATCATTTCTACAAGTATATACGTGGTATGCATCAGCTCTAATTGGATTCAGAAATCCTGTAGGTCTAGAGTGAGCAGTTGGATTGTTGTGATGACCTGGCCACTATTTTTTGTACCCCTATAAACACGCCCTTTTTCTAAATGCTTTAATCATCATTTCTTGCATCAACTAAGTTATGCTAAGGATTTTAGGTGCCATAAATCTAACCCAAAAGGAATATTCAGTTGTGTGTTTTGGCTGGTTTTTTTTGTTTTTTGTTTTGAAAAAGGAAGAAGTGAATCACTAGGCAATGATGAAAACTCCCATCTCATCTTCTTGGCTCATCCTTATTTCTGTATCTGATTAACCACTGGACTATCATAGCCCCCTTGTATGTCTCAGTTGCCCCTCGGTGATTAGTGCTTTTTTTAAAAAAGGGGAAAAAAAGCCAAACTCCTGGATAAACACAATGCAGATAAGGATGAGAAAAGATTAAGATAGAGTGTTGATTTTATACTCCCTTATTGGTTAGTTTGTGGGAGCTTTGGACAGCTCATCTAAAGAACTTGGAAACTGCAGGGGATGAGTTATGGGTCTCTGTGAAAAACGATTCTGATGATTTGAGAAGTGGCAACAGTATTGTGGAAAATACCTTAAGTCTCCTAATAAATCAGTTGTACCATCACCTCAATACATACCATATACTGTTGTGGAATTGTAGATGATAAGATAGTTAGATTCACATTTCTGGGATTCTATATCCAAGTCTCCAATTTTTAAAATCAGCTGCTTTCCATGCGGTACCTGAATTTTCTTTTCACAGACAGTATAATTGGGATACGTTCTTGGATAGTTTTTGGATGTCAGAGTTCCACTGTCTCGGTAGATGACTATAGACCCACATCCATCACCTATTTGAAGAAAGAGATGAAAATTTAAGAAGTCTACATCAATATGTATATATCTCCTGCACTGCAGCACACATTCATCTCTGTTAAAATATCACTTCCTATGTACTATTCTCCTAAATTTGAACATCTATTTTTAAAGTAGGTTCTCAATTATCTCTTAAAAAAGAAAGGGAGGTGTGAATCACTAGTTCAGGGGTTACTAAGCTTGCATGAAAAATGTTCTTTGTTGTTAAAAATAATAGTCAGACATGTGCATAGAACCAATTTACCCATTAGACACAAGAGGCATAATACCCAGGGCCCATGAAAATTTCATTTTTTAATAATAAAGAATAAAAATAAAATAGAAATTATTAATTTTAAGCCTTTTAATAAATATTTAATTTCATGCTTTTAGGCAAGTTTGTAGGCAAGGAAGACACATTTGAACATCAAACTTATTTGTAACTTATAGGCACAGTGAAGATATTAAAATTTAGTAGTCCTAATGATATGCGATGAACATCACAACTAATCAGCAATTATTATTATTACAAAATATTACATATTATACATTATTTACTATTCTCTGCTTTATCTTCAAAGGAAATATTAAAAATTGTATGAAATATATAACAAACAAAATATCCTACAGAAAATATGCTAAACTATAGTTAGAACAATGGCTTGGTGTAATATTATAACCCATCCCATGACATTTCTTGAAAAGATCTCTTAGCAAGCCACAAAACACTACAAAGCACAACATAATGTATTATTTAAAGCACATTAAAAACGGTTATAGACCAAGGAACTATTGTATATAGAAAAATTGATGCCAGCAAGCATGAACCTCTCTTATAGAAGTCAGTCTACTAGACTGCCTATCCTTCACAACTTAATCTATCAATGCTTTATGATAGATTTACAACATCTATTTTTATTAAAGCTGCTGTGTGACAGGGTGAGTTCCTGTCATTTGATCCTGCTCCTGCAAAACCTAGCAGTTTGAAAGCATGTACATCTGAGTAGATAATTAGGTAGCACTTCAGTGGGCTCATTAACGAGGACATTAAAGGAGCCCCAACTCCTGGGCAACAGTGATATCACCATGGAAGCGCTTCGGTGTTTCTCACATGAAAGTACAGGAAGTATATTTGTATCAATGCTGATGTTCCTTATGAACACTTCATAACATTCTTGGAAAATAAAATGGTGGTGACTACAGTCTGGTATTCTGTTTAATAATGTGCCCAGAAGCCTAGAAAAGAGACAAGTTACACTGACATCACATGCTGGAAAGCATCATGGGAAACTTGAGAGAATGATGGTAAACAACCATACCCACCTGTTGTCTATCCAACTCCTCATAGTAAGTATTTGGTGAAAGTGCCCACAATACACTCTCAAAATTTCAAATAAGGTTGGAAAAAGCTATGACCTAAAATGTTGCTACTGTGGACAGAGGTAGCAGTGGGAGAAAGCTTGCAATCAAGATTCGTCTGACACAAAAGAAACATAGCTTCAGGCTTCAAATGCAGTGCTGGTGAAATATACAAAGCAGCCACAGCTGATTAAAAGATAGGCAAAGTTGCTTTAAGGCCTGCTGGATGGACAGGAAACATGTATGCCCTGAAGATATTCTGCTCGGCTGTGGTGGAAGTGTTTCCTAGTCAGGCACATCCACATCCAGAAGATCTTGGGTCAGCTTCAAAAACAGCAATGCCTCCAAGCAGTTGCCACCGATTCCTGGCTTTGAGAATATACTAAATCTCATTTCTTCAACTGAAAATGTCATATAAACTGGACAGTGATTCACTAAAGTTCACATTATAATAAATTGATTGACCTTTAAGAAGTCACAAGACTTTTGAATGCTCTGATTTGCACAGGTGTACCCTGTTTCCTTGAAAATAAGCCCTCCCCATATAATAAGCCCAATCGGGCTGTTGAGCGCATGTGCTAAACTAAGCCCTCCACTGAAAATAAGCCCTCCCCAAAAATTTTGCAACACCGCAGCAGCCATGAGGTGACCATGCTCGCCGCCTCTTGCACCTTAAAAATAATAAGACCTCCCCGAAAATAAGGCCAAGTGCTTATTTCAGGGATCAAAAGAAAATAAGACCCTGCCTTATTTTTGGTGAATCACGGTAATACCTACTTGTTAATGCTTGTTGTCTTCCTCAATTAATGGAATGACAAGAAAGGAAGAATGTCAGCATTTAATAGGAAGTGGGTGGAGTTTACTGCAGCTTAAATTCATCTCCAAATTTTCATCTACTTTGGCTTCCATGTTAAATAAGCTAAGGGGTTAAATCCTCAAGCAGATTTTTTAGGAAACAGCTCCAGTTTTCTTTCCTGACTGGAGCCTTCAATTCAAGAAATATTGGGCCTCAAGAAATGGCATTGTTTCTGGCTTAACTCTTTCTTCTCTTTTGTTCCTCAGATTGGATCTCTCTCCCATTTTCTTTTCATGAGCACAGCAATGTTAAAGAGAATTAATAGTTCCTTGCCTAAATTTATCCAAGGAAGAATGGGAAGGAATATCTCAGTGGTAGGTTCTGGATCCCATTGCAACCGGTACGTTGCAACGGGGCCCGGCATCCAGCACATGAACATGCGCAGCATGTGTGCAGTGCGGCAAGCGTACTTACCGCCTGGGATGCTCCAGCTGCTTGTTTCGAGTAAGCCCCAATTGGCTCAAATAGCGGTAAGGAGAGTGGGCGGGCCCTCCAAAGCACCGTACTAGAACGGTATTTGGTGCTCCCAGCAGGCACTGGTACACCCATACTGGGGCGTATCCCACCACTGGAACATCTGTCCAAACTAAATAGGACCAGTAATTTCCACTTTTGTTTGCTTCCAAAATAATTATGAAACTACTGGTCTTACAGTAATTGCTTACTATATTTTACAGAAAAGAGGGAAATTATTTGATGGAGACAGTGTTCTTCTGTATATTCTACAGTATTCTGTCAGAGATTTCAGTCTGCTGTATTGAAACACATTCTTGCAGAATTGATCTCTTGATGGTCACATCACATGGTAATATGGCTGGGGCTAAAGAACACATTTGATAAAAAGGGCTTTACAGCCCTTTCTAAGCAGTTTACTGTGTCAGCATATTGCCCCCAACAATCTGGGTCCTCATTTTACTAACCTCAAAAGGATGGAGGGCTGAGTCAACCTTGAGCTGGTCAGGATCAGACCCCTGGCTGTGGGCAGAGTTAGCCTGCAATGCCACATTCTAACCACCGCATCATCACAGCTCTTATGCCAAATCTTGGCTTGCTATCTTATACAACAACAACACTTTGTGAACGAAGGTTTATGGTTTTGAATATTGGACAAATCCAACTAACTATACTATGTTTAATAAGTGATGGGGTTAAACAAATTATGGTTTAGTGCAATATGTGAACCCAATCATCATCTTATTCAGTTTTACAGGCTAAAATATAAAGCAACCATGCAGGATATTTTTCTTAAAATTTTATTTTTGGAATGCTACCCAAGATAATACGATACTCTGCACCATTTTTACTCTTTCTAAAAGCATTCAGCCACAGTAAGACAGAAGAACATGAAGCAGTTCTTAATATATTTGAAATTCAAGAAGGATCCCTTAAAGTTAAAATGTTAATCCTCACACTGGTTGAATTCCTGCCATTGGCTTGTCTTCTACTCCTGGTAAGAATAATTTTAAAAAATGAAAAGAACTAATTTTCTAAATTACAGGTAATTATTAAATAAACATAATTGGGTAACAATTATTATACTAATCAACCATTATGCATTAAATCTTGCTGACAAACCTTAGAAATAAATCATACTGTATAACATATAACCTGCATAGCCTGTATAATAATAATAATAATAATAATAAAGCTGAATTTATTAACCGCTCCCTCTCCCCACAGGGACTCGGGGCGGTATAATAGTGCAGGGGTCTGCAAAGTCGGCTCTTTTAAGACTGGAGGACTTCAACTCCCAGAATTCCCCAGCCAGCTATGCTGGCTGGGGAACTCTGGGAGTTGAAGTCCACCAGTCTTAAAAGAGCCGACTTTGCAGACCCTAAATAGTGGAACAGTTTCACTATTCAGGGTCCACCATCTGTTAAGTTTTTAAAGAACAGGCTGGATGCCACCTCTCATGGACGTCTTAATTCGTTTTTCTGCCTACTGAAGAGAATTGGACTAGATGATGCTCATGGTCCATTCCAACTCTGAATTCTATGATTTTATGTTGCTCTGTTTTACTGGTTAGCAGTGAACTCTTGACTACTGTTTTACATAATATGCACAAACAATGCCAGAGAATCTTTGCTCATCAGTCTATCCTCCATTTTATTTCAAATCAAGCCACACATCAGATAAATGTTTGCAGTTATCTATTTTTACTACAAGGCATAACATCACATTATCTTAAAGACTTACTCTTTACAACAATCCCATACGATGGGCAGTTAATTATGTACCTGTAATGCTGGTGAGGAAGAAGCTGAGATACAAGCACTGCTCAGCCTGAGGCCACCTGCCAAACTCATTGCAAATCTGAGTTCGAAACAACTGGCCCTTTCAGCACTCATTCTTAGGCAGCTATACTTTATAGCATAAATATGTTTCCTGCTTTTAAAAATGTATAACAAACAAAAGACCGTTTTCATTCATGCTTAGTTTTGCCCAAAGTAAAAGACAGCTCTAAGATACAGCCGATCTATATAGTTTTTAAGAAATTCTACATACTATATGTCTATTACTCCTTTGTTGCACTGGATACAATCTGAAAATTGCAATGCTTGGTGACTAATGCAGCTTGCAAAGTTCTGTATTTAAGTTGTAGACATCTTTGTCAGAATTGCTGTCTTATTTCCTTAAACACATTTTTCTCCTATCTCACATTTTGTGTATTATCTTCTTGAGAATTTGGAACCTAGCCCCCACTTTTTTTTATAGCAAACACAGCAATAGGTTCTAATGAATGTATTGACCAAACTATGGATTTTGTATTCCCCCCCAAATAGTTCTTTTACAAACTTATAACTAGATAAACAGATAAAGCTGTCATGGATTAACACGGTCAAATAATATAAATCAACTAATAGAGTATAACTCAAGGTTCTATTTGCAAAGCCATGTTTTCAAGCTATATTAGACAAACCAAAGGTCAAAAAAAGGAATCTCTCCCCTTTTAATTTGTTGTAGAAAAATGGTTCTCAACCTGTGGTCCATGAATCCCTAGGAACCCCACAATAACATCATAGGGGATCCGTGACAGCTAGAAGGCATTTTAGGATTTAAATCTTGAGTTAAGTCTTGGGGATCTGTCATGGCCAGCAAAGGCATTTAAAGGTGGTCCATGGGGAATAAAAGATTGAGAACCACTACTGCAGAGTATTTGGCCATCATCTGAGAGATCTATATATATCATTCAATATTTTTGTTTAACTACAGCAACTTCTTAATTAAAAGATGAAAAAAACCTCTAAAATTGTGGAAGTTTATAACTTCATAGGAAATATGAACCATCCTGTATGTCAAAAGGTCAGCATTTCCACAGTTTCATTTAAGAGAATCACTTGCATGTGCTAACCTATATCCACCAGTAATCTATTTCTGAGTTACAACTGATTGTTCTGATAGTGGAAATTCCCACACGGTACAAATAGCAAAGTTCACCTGAAGAACATATTTATAATTACTCAAAGGTAATCCCGCTAAAAGGAAAGTAAATTAAGAGTACATCTCACTACCCAGCGGGATTTCTTTTTGAGACTATGTTATAGAAAAACTAGTTTGAAGTTGAAAAGCAAGCAGTTTGAGGAATTGCTAATTTTAAATCATGTTGCTTAAAACAGATCCACAATCATTCTGAGATTTAATTTTGCAGGGAAAACCTGAAAGGTATGGTAGAGGAATTGAAGCCACAAATTCCAAACACCTTAATTAGAAATACGTTTCACACACCATGCTTTTTAAAGATTGTGATTTCCGGGACTTGCGGATAGATTTTTTTTAAATATATATATGAGACCCAGTTTCTAGAAGATAAAATACCTGGTGCTTGAATTAACCTGTGTTGATACCACTATCAGTATAATATTTCATTTCAACACAGTATTTATCAAGTTTTAGGTACACAAGCTGGAGTGAGACCCAGCAGAATCTTATCTCAGCATGGCTCACAACCCTATTCAGGCATTCATAAACATGAATGTGCTAACTCCATTCATTCCACTCATAACTTTCTCACACATTTTTTTCATACCTTTCAAAGCTCAGGGAGGTTGGAAAAGAGACTGTAGCAGTGCAAGTCTCTTTTTGCAGTCAGGTGGAATATCTACCATTTATATGACTGTGCAGATATTCTAAAACTAGAAACTGAACGCCGATTCTGATTTTTCTTGCTCCATGCGAAAAGGGCAAGAATTAATAAAGCAGGACAACTCCACAGCTCTCAATATGGCTACCTCACTTCTCAGCAATACACGTGCCCATCTCTAATATATCAAGGTACCCTACAAACAAGGTGACGGTAATGAAGTATCCAGATGTACATGGCACAAGAACCCTCTTTATTACATTCAAGAAACCAAGAAGCTTTTAAAAATAAAAATAAACTTCTACTTCCAGACTGCTGATGTTCAAAGAGCCGGATTAGAAACTTTAAGAGCCCAGTTATTTACCGGTATTTGCAGAATAGACACAAAGTCAGCTGTTTTATCCCCCTGAAAGTCGAGGTTGAAAGCAGGGTGTAAAAAAGAAACATATGCGCGTGGGAACTACAAGATAATAATTTTTAAAAGTTGCAGATTGTATATTGTAACAACACAAATCCGAACTCCGGCAGATTATTTCCATCAACAACTTCCAGCGGTTGCGTCTCAATTCGAGGTTTTCTTTTTAAAAGAGCAGCCCGTTGCACCAAAACAAGACAAAGCAAAAGCAGGTTTTATCCCGCCGTTCCGATCCTAAGGTTTTTGAAAGCTGCGCTCAGATCAAAGTTAAGATGAAGGTTTCAAAGACCTGTTAGAAAACCTTGGCGATTCTTACGATCTCCGGGATAAAAAGAGCTGCGCCCGAAAAAGGGAAGAAATATCTGGCCATGCAAAGGGCTCGTTCGCTTGATCCACAGAGAAGAGGTCTTGCCCGTTAAGAATAATGCCTCCTGCGGGCGCGTCCATCCACCTCCAGTCGCTCACTCCCCCCACTTCCCCGCGCCACTAAACTTTCCCATTCCAAACGTGCGAACCGGCAGCCAAGCCGGCCGACTCACCGAGCTTCTCCGCCGAGCTCCCAGACAACAAAGCGGGCAGCAACAGGAGGACACCCAGCTCACGACTGCGGCCCATAATCCCCGGACCTTCTCGCTGACTTGCTTCTCCCGGCGCTTTTCAAAACTCGCTCCCGCGCCCGGCCGGGGAAGGATTTGTGCGCCGCTCGTTTTTCTTGCAAGGCGGCGTCCAACTCTCACGCCAGATGGGCAGCGCTTCCCTCTGGGCAGCAGCCGAGCGAACCTCCCTCCCCCCCTCCCCTCTCTCTCATGGGGCGAAGGAAACGAGGAAGGAAGAAAGCGAGGAGCACGGCCCTTCGGATTGGATGTCGGAAAGGGGCGGAGCCTAGAGCCAGGCTCCTCCCCCTGGGTCCTTGTGGGAAAAGCATCTGTAGTCTTCTCGTTCACCGCGCGGCCGGTCGACTTCTCCCCCCCCTCCCCCCGTACAGGTGACGTTATCAAGGCATTTGGAAAGAAAAACGGCTTTTTCGGAAGGAAAAAAACACCACCGTTGATGAGGGAGGAAAGCAGATCGAACCTTAGAATTTAACAGATTAATAGAGTTGGAAGGGACCTTGTAGGTCAGTGGTAGTCAACCTGGTCCCTACCGCTCACTAGTGGGCGTTCCAGCTTTCATGGTGGGCGGTAGGGGTCTTGTCCGATACTGAAGCACTTTCCCTTTTTAAATTTAATTGACTTCCCTACTTTATAAATCACCATTACTGGGGAACTGGTGGGTGGTTAGAAAATTTTACTACTAACAGAGATACAAAAGTAGGCAGTAGGTATAAAAAGGTTGACTACCCCTGTTGGGTTAGGTCATCTAACCCAACACGCAAGAGATGCTACACCTGTGATGGTGAACCTTTTAGACACCGAGTGCCCAAACTGCTTGCGTGCAAGTCCAAACTGAAGGGTGTGCGCGCATGCATGCACGCATATGCAGCAGACACCCAAGGACTGGCTGGCCAGCAGGGCATCCCAACACTGGCAGTGTGGCAAGAGGTAAAATCTTTTTCTTTCATGACCTCTTGTTTTGTCGTTTGCAGTGAAGCAGAAGCTCATGAAAGAAACGCCACAGAGATCTTACCTGAGGCGACTGCGCATGTGCCAGCAGAGAGGGCTCTATGTGCCATCTCTGGCATGCTTGCCATAGGTTCGCCATCACGGCCCTAAACCGTTTCTGCCAGATGGCAGTCCAGTCTGTTATTGAAGCTCCCACAACTTGCAAAGGGAAGCTGTTCCATTGGTTGATTGTTCATGGAGAACAAGGGTATCAATGGCTATCATTATGGATGCCTAAGGACACCCTCTGGGATGGAAAGATAGGCAGGATATTTCTCAATGCCATTTGCAGGGAATCATAAGCAGGTGAAGACATCTGCTTGGGAAGACCCTGAAGCAAATGGGGAGCCACTGTGTGAGACAGAATGCTGGACTGGATGGGCTGTGGCCTGTTCCAGCAAGGCTGTTCTTATGTTCTCACTGTCAGAAAATTTCTCCTTATTTCTAGGTTGAATCTCTTCTTGGTCAGTTTCCATCCATTATTACTTGTCTGGTCTTCAGGTGCCTTGGAAAATAGCTTGGCCCCCTTCTCTCTGTGGCAGCCCCTCAAATATTGGAAGACTGCTATCATGTCTCCCCTGATCCTTCTCTTCACTAAACTGGTCATGCCCAGTTCCTGCGATCGTTCTTCATATGTTCTTCATATCTTCATATGTTTGAGTCTACAGTCCCCTAATCATCTTGGTTACTCTTCTCTGCACTTTTTTTAGAGTCATAACATCTTTTTTATTGTGTGGATGTAGTGTTCTAACCAGGAGTCCCTGAATTCTCCCTTGACCCCCACTATTTCCCATTAAAAAATACTGTGATTATTTCTGGATCCTGGATCCTCTCTCACTGAGACTCAAGCACAGTGTGTTTGATATTGCATTGCTGTTACAGAGCATGTAGTAAATGCTTTTTTTTAAAAAAAATTGAGCAATTACTGAACATATAGTTAACACTGAAATGTCTGTAAGGGACCATTAGGAATTCCTATAAATTGCCCCCTTTCTCTCTCTTAATTTTCCTCCTTTTTGGCAAAATATTTTTTTGATGCTTATTGTAACCAAGTGGACAAATCTAACCATTCATATCCCAAAGGTGTTTTTTTTTAAAGAGGCAACTGGACCTTCTGGTTTTTCTTTGAAGACATTTCGCTTCTCCTCCAAGAAGATTTTTCAGTGTAACATTCATAGTTTTAGAAAAATGTAGGGTAAGAAATCTTGCTTCATGCACAAAGTGTGGCCATCTGCTAAGGAATGGATAATAAACTGGTATCCGATATAGCTGTCGCAAGAATGTGAATATTCAGTGGAAATCATCCTTCAATCCTCTGGAGAAGTAATGGCAAACTGACAGCGCTACAAAAACAGAAACCACAGAGTCAGTGAGAAGACCTTGGAACCTCTCCAGATAAGGAGAATGTTGGGAGATTGCCCATATGTCCCTTGGAGACTGTTCCTCGCAAGAAGACCCCAGACAGTGATTTTCTGCAGGTTTGAGCACCTGGAGATAACGGGATCAGCCATCTTGCTCACAACATGGTTGAGCCGTTAAAAACACTTAAGTTCATAAACCTCATTTTCTAATCATTTTGAGAAATTACTCATTAACTACTTCTAAGCTGTTAGATAACTTGAGACCAACAGGTCTGAAAACATCAGACATGGGTCTGCCTTCAATTGTGACTGAAAGAAATATTTAATCATAAGCTTAGGAATGTAAAGAATCTGAAACCAACAGCAAAAATGTAAATAAGAGTTTGAGCTTAGAAAGTTGTAAACAGACTATGTCAGATAAAAACTGGAATATTGAAACTTTTCCAATAAGATTTTGTAATTAATTACAAAGAACAAACAGCTTCTCATAGGAAATAGATCCTGTTTAGCTGTTGGCAAGGTCCAACAAAGATAAAAATCTTACAATTTCAAAAACTGGGCAAATACAAGGGACTAATTCTTTTAGGTAGAAGAAAGATTTATAAACCTGCAAAATGTTGCAAAATATTCTAACTATAAAAGTACTGTAGGAGACTTTTGAAGAATGAAATCAGAAAAGAGTAGCTACAATATCCACAATGTCCGTAGTGATGTTTACTTCTATAGATATTAAAGGTAAATGTGTGCTAGTCATTCCTGGATCTAGGGGGTGACATACATCTCCATTTCAAAGCTGAAGAGCAGGCACTGTCCAAAGATGTCTCCGTGGTCATGTGGCCGGCATGACTAAACACCAAAGGCGCATGGAGCGCTGTTACCTTCCCACCAAAGTGGTCCCTATTTTTCTACTTGCATTTTTACATGCTTTCAAACTGTAGGTTGGCAGAAGCTGGGGATCCTCTAATTGACAAGCTCAACATCTTAGCCACTGAGCCACTATCTCCCTTCTATGGATAGACTTTGCCCCAAAAGTCATTATTGAAGAAATGACAGATATCTAACAAATGTTGTTAAGGCAGAGACAGGTGTGGCTATACAATTGACAGCCAACAATGACTTAGGAAAGGTTATTTCGCTGGATCTACAAAAGAAATTATCTGGTTCTTTAAACCAGATAATTTCTTTTGTAGATCCAGCGAAATAACCTTTCCTAAGTCATTTTTAAAATCTTTAAAATTTCAAAGGAAAACACCAATGAAAAACCAAAAGAGTAGCAAGAATGAAGAATTATTTGTATAGCAATGCTCAAACTCTCAGATAGAGTATCCAAGATTGAAGAAGAAATACATCACCCATAGGAGTGAGAAGGCAAGTGTGTGTGTGTGTGTGTGTGTTCCTTGGGGGAATCAAAAGAATCCAGGACTTTAAACTTTCCTTTTTATTACCAAATCTAATTGATAGCATGTTACAGTGCCATCTGCTGGAAAGCAAAATAAATCTTAAATTCGTTTCTCAGCCAGGAAGAAAACTTGAGCATTTGCCACATTTTGTATATGGATTTTGTAATATATAGAGATAACTTAGAGAATTTGAGTCAGCATCGCTTTTATCGCTTATGGCAAATCATGACTTATTTGCCCCAAGGTGAGGACAGATTTTGGAAGAGCAGAGACTATTTTGGAAGAGCAGAGATATATGATGTCTCAGACCTTCCTCTGACATTTTGAGTTTCACCACAACAGTAATGTATTTTCCTCTTTGCTTGTGCAAAGGTCATCCAATCGTCTTGTACATACAATACTTCATTTTCAAATTCTGATTTATATTTTATTCCCAGTACATTTAAAATATATATTAAATGTTTATTTTAATATGAGAATGATTGAAAACTAAATCCCTGTGCAAACAACTGTTCTCTTGATTTCATTTTAAGCTTCTCATTTCCCTCTGCTATTGTACAAAATAAGTTATCGCTGTATATTAGCCACTTGTATTTGCCTGTTGTTTCTACTGTAAAATACTTCTTGAGTTGTGCCAACAAAGGTATTTTTGGGCATAGCCTGGGTTTATAGCCATTCCATTTTTGTCACATGGCATTCCTGACAATGATTTTTTAAAATATTATTTTAACTTTATCATACCATAAATAATCATGCCATCCAAGCCTCAGACCATGATCTTATAATTCTAAGAGTCACTAACTTGCTAACAAAAAACATTCTTTCATCCAAACCAAATACCAGACAGCAAACTACAGTTTAAAAATTAGGTCATCTTTTCCACAGAGATTCTTCCTAACAGAGATAATTGCAATTTTTCAGGAAGTGTTTACATTTAAAGAGGCTAAATTTATGTTGCACCTTCTGGTATAGAAGTACATTGCAGATCTTCACAGTATGCTATACTTAGAGATTAATATTTGTCATATTGTGGAAAAATTTTATCTGGTTTTGTGACCAATGGAAGAATGGATACTCAGTGATTTTGGGTACTGGATACTGTGCACTTTTTGTCTGCCTTAATGTAACATTATCGTAAGGAATTGTCCTGAAGAAGGACTACACAGCTAGTAGAACAAAAGTGGATCATAACATTGCGTTAGGGAGTAGTGGCCTCAAAAAAGTCTAAGTTGAGAAGAGGACAAACTGCTAAATGTAATCATTTGAGGTGATAATGCTAATAAACATTTGTGCAAAAGGATCTTGGAGATCTGGAAATTTGACGCTGTTGATGCAGAAGGAGAGAGAAATCAACATCTAATATCTGACATTGGACAGACATCCACATGAGGTTAGAATTTCCTTTATTCTTCTATGGGGCCCTTGGGGTTTTCCGAGTTGGGTGGTTTTCTTGCCCCAGCCCCCCCTCCCCCGCCTCTGTCCCCTGTCTCTGTTATCATGTCATGCAAGGCACAAGAATCCTACCAATCCCTATGATATCCAGAGTTGGCTTAGGGAATGTACAAGGGAATAGAATTGAAGGAGGAATCATGCTGCAACAGGGGTGTCAAACTCAAAGCCTATGGGGTGCTTGGATCTGGCCGGCATGGCTGACCTGGAAACAGTGAAGGACTGGCGGTGCCTGTGCCAACAACATATGCAAAGCATGGGAGGGCTGCAAGCGGCCCTCACGAGGTTCATTTTCACTGGCAGAGTATTAACAAAACAAACTAGAGTAGAACCTCTGGTCACAAACATAATCTGTTCTATAACTCTGGTTGCAACCCAATTTGGTCGTGACCCAAACCTAATTTTGGAAATTTGGTGCTCCCCATAAAAATGGTGCAGAAGGGAAAATCGACCACAGAAAAAAAAATTGTGAATGTTTTGGTCGGAACCCAATTTGATCATGGTAAGAAATATTTGTGACCAGAGTTTCTACTGCATTTGATCGAACAAGTGACCTTGAGCTGGCCATGTCCACCCTGACCTCATCCACTCTGGCCCCTTAAGGTCAAACACAACCCTGATGGGGCCCTCCATGAAATAGAGTTTGACACCCCTGTGCTACAAAGCCCAGATATTCTATGAATGATGGAAACATCTAGAAATGTAGTATCTGAGCATGCTTGATTGTAAGAAGTTCTGATCTGCCTGGTGATTCAAGTAATTCCCATTGGTTTTGAGAAAGTTCATTTCAGACATTAGCTGCACCTATTTCAGTGGGACTTGTGTAGGAGAAACATCTGGTGCATGGAATCCTCTAATGTCAGTTTTGCCCTTCCCAGGCTCTGGAGGCTTTCCTCGAGTCTCTGGGAGGATGAAAACAGCCTCCCCAGGCTCCGGAGGCCCTCTGGAGCCCGGAAATGGGCCTGTTCTGGCCTTCCCAAACCACACATTTTTTGCGCTCCCCGAGCCTTCACGACTGGCGACCCCCAGGGGGAGAACCTTCTCTGTGGCAGCCCCTGCCCTCTGGAACGCCCTACCCCCGACCTACGTACGATCACCGACCTGCGCCTCTTCCGTCGGGCTCTGAAAACGCACTTATTCCGGCCAGGTTTAGTAGCTTTTAATTGGTTATTTTAAATTGGTTTTATTCAACTTGGATTTTAGAACGGGCCCTAATTAATTTAATATTATTTTAAAGTATGTTATTTATTGATGTTCTTATATGTTTTTATCAATGCCTGTTCACCGCCCTGAGTCCCGCGAGGGAAAAGGGTGGTATACAAATTTAATAAACCATAACCATAACCACATGGGCTTTGTAGTTACCTGCATCCAATACGGGCTGCATGGGAACTCCTGAGTGAGCAGGCCAGCCAGGAGTGGGGTTTGGTGGTTTTCTGAACTGCACAGAATCTTAGCTAGAGGTTCTCCTGAACCTCTGCAAACCCCAGCAGCCCATCCCTGCACTAAAGTCTCTATGAATAACACCTTTTTCCAGGGGCGGAATATGAAATGGGGAAATGAGACAAAACTATGTCATACTTTATTCCAACCACAGGGTGTCACCATTATCCTACATATATGTATACTGGAGAGAGAAAGAGAGAGAGAGAGAGAGAAAGAGAGAGAGAGAGAGAGAGAGAGAGAGAGAGAGAGAGAGTATAATATAATGTATAGTATAGTATAGTATAGTATAGTATAGTATAGTATAGTATAGTATAGTATAGTATAGTATAGTATAGTATATATGTACGTGTGTGTGTGTGTGTATAGTGTGTGTATGTATGTGTGTGTGTGTATATATATATATGCGTGTGTTAGGTTTTTGAGCTGATCAATAAATGTTGTGGAAAATTATATATATATATATTGATCAGTTCATAAAACTAACACTCACACACACACACACACACTTGTGTCACAACACCCTGTTAAGCCCCAATTAAGGGAGGAAGCATACTGCTTTCCTTTTCTGCCTTTCGGCTCATCACCAGAGACCATCTAGACAGAAAGCTATGAGTTCTGTTGTGTACTTTTTTTTTATATGTGTGTTAGGTTTTTGAGCTGATCAATAAATAGATAGATTATATACAGAGATAGATTATATACATACACATGCATATATATTTATATGCGCATGTGTATGTATATAATCTATCTGTGTGTGTGTATATAGTGTGTGTGTGTGTGTGTGTGTGTGTTAGTTTTATGAGCTGATTAATAAATAAATCAGAGAGACTAGTATAGATCTATTTCGAGCTTTTTAGCTCTCATCAGCTAGCCATACCCTTACTGAAATTTGAATACAGCCCCGGTTCAAATATATACACACACTTGTGTCACAACACCCTGTTAAGCCCTGTTAAGCCCCAATTAAGGGAGGAAGCATACTGCTCTCCTTTTCTGCCTTTCGGCTCATCACCAGAGACCATCTAGACAGAAAGCTATGAGTTCCATTGTGTACTTTTTTTTATATGTGTGTTACGTTTTTGAGCTGATCAATAAATAAGTCAGGGAGACTAGTATAGATCTATTTCGAGCTTTATGGCTAGCTGATGAGAGCTAAAAAGCTCGAAATAGATCTATACTAGTCTCTCTGATTTATTTATTGATCAGCTCATAAAACTAACACACACACACACACACACACATTTATATGTTGCATAACAAAATATTTATATTCAGATTAAATAATAATTAAAAACATAGGGGCTGGTCTGTATATAATATGTATATGTATCATAAGATCATATATAGCAAGAGGGATCATGAACGAAAGTATCTGTTTACAAGATAAATTACGTCTCTGATGACTTCTGTAACACTTATTCTTTCTAAGAAGGAATTCGAATCTCTGATTTTGTAGTAAGATTCTGAAGCCTGGCTGGAAACTGTCCTTGAATGCAAAGAGAACTTATGCTTCAACCAAGAAAAAAATGCCATGAAAGTGTCAGTAATAATAATTATGTTGACTCTGTGACAGAAGAACATCTCTGTTTCTGTCGTTCCAGTTGGATGCAATTAGAATTCACACAATTCCAAGCCTGCAATAGGAATGATGGAAGAATCTAGGAATTATGTAGAATGGAATCTAGGAATTATGTAGAATGGGATATTAGCGATATCTGAGCTCAGTTTCAATATTGAAATTGCTGAAACTAGCATTATCTTAAACTGCTATGATATGTTGGTCCTCACAAAATAATTTTACCCTTTCCTCTATGCAGTATTGAAAGAATTGGATGGTAATTTTCTCTCTCCATTCTTTTGCTCTCCATGTTCACAAAACGAGGTAATGTTTATTAAATCATCTTGCTATTCCAATGTTTGTTTTGGAGCAGCAATGAACCTTTACACACACACACACACACACACACACCTCCTTCTCTTTTGCTACTAAGGCATAACATGCTTATGAAATGTGGAGAATTGACAGCCATGGCATGGTTAAACATATCTGAGGGTGTATAAGCTTTCACCCAAGCATACTTTCCTGGTGCTGTAAACCAGCAGCATAGAGGTCTGTGAATATATGGAAATATTGACCTAGCTACGATAATATAGAGTTTTTCTTTGGTTGCCCATGTAAGTCTTCACAAAGTTCCTCCCAATCCCAAGACAATATTTATCTATTAAAAAATAAGCACGTATCCATTTATGAAAGGATTTTCCGCCCCTTCCTTGTTATCACATTCTTATTACTGATTTAGCAATCAAATCTATTTCCTCACCAAATTATACAATAGAAATAAAGAAAGCTCATGAAATAAAACAGGAATTGATTTGTGTGTGAAATGATTGGAGCTTGGTTACATTCTGGTATTGAAGAAACATTTCTGAACTCAGAATACACTCAATATGTTTTGAATTTTTATTTATTTGTTTGTTTGTTTGTTTAACTTGGTTCTGGTTGTTGGGTAGGAGATTCTAACAAACCACAGTAGTTCTAACCCATCCATCCTATCCACCCAATTCTTAATCTTTCCTTCTATCTGCAAGCAACTCAGCTAATGTTTTGGTTTTGGACAACAGAAAGGGTGGGTGGGTATGTATGACATTTACAATACTGGATGGAAAAACATTACAATTAATGGATCTTGAGTTGACTGACAATTTGTGTCTTTCCAGTGGCATCTTAGTGAGTTTGCATTCTAGAGTTATGTTTGGAATCTTTTACTAACATAAAACGTACAAGAGCACTTAGTTCTGGAATGAAGGCCGTCATTCACAATAAAAAAGGTGTTTATATGAGAAAAAAGCACATGCCTTTGAAACAGACATAATTCCTGACGCTTACATGGATAAATCCCAGCAGATTTCTTGGCAAGATTTTCCAAAAATGGTTTGGCTATTGCTTTCTCTTTGTGACTATCAAAAGTCACTTAGATTGCTTTGTGTCTATGGCCAAACTCATGGTCTCCTGAGTTTTTAACAACTATATCAAATTCGTTCTCATATGAGGAAAAGGTTTGCATGAATTTAATAAATAAATAGCTTGTTTGATAGTTGTCACCATGGAGTGGGGGTTATTGGGTTTTGTTTTGTTTTGCGGTATTGTTTGGTATTGGTATTTTCTCCTTGTAAGCCACCCAACATTCACTGAGAGTGAATTCAGCAGCAGTATACATTTTCTTAATAAATTTCATTCCCCTTTGGAGATAGATTGAGTGTGCCAGTCCTTCAGTATCTATAACTAAGTAGTTACAGAGCTGACGAAGCTTCTTGGATGAGAAGCGAAACGTCTTCAAAGAAAAAAACAAGAAAGTCCAGTTGCCTCTTGAAAAAGCACCTTTGGGACAACCATGACCTGGATGACTGAGAATCACCGTAGACATTTAGCGATATAACTAAGAAGGTTTGATTGCAAGAAAAATGCTGGTCAAAAATCCTAAAGAACCTCCATCTGACTAGGTAACATTACCTAGACCAGGGTCTAAATCTACTCATCATAAGGAAGCTTCATACACCGTATTTTTCAGAGTATAAGACAAACCTTTTTTCCTCAAAAAAAGAGGCTGAAAATCTGGATGAGTCTCATACACTGAATACAGCATTTTTTGCCTCCCGAAATCCTGCCCCCTTCACCAAAATGGCCATGCATACCTTTAGGAGCCTTGCAGAGTGCTTTTGGGGGCTGGGGAGGGCAGAAATGAATGAAAAATGGGCCATTTTGTGCTCATGGCGGGGCATCCCCCAGGATCCCCCAGGAGCATTCTACAAGCCTCCTAAAGGCTATTCATGCCCATTTTTTGGGGGGGGAAATGCTCAGTTTTTGCGAAAAATGGGCCTTTTTGGGGGGGTCTGCAGAGTGGAAAACCTTTTTTTTTAATTTGCCTCTTTAAAACATTGGTGCGTCTTATACTCCAAAAATACGGTAATCCAGTGCACCTTCTCCATGCAATTGTAAGTAGTTGGATCCATCCTATAGGATTCTTTTGTTTGCCTTCTTGTTTGTTTTACACATTTTTGTGATGAGTATTGCTTTTTATTCTGACAATAAAATAATACTCCAAAGGGGATAACTGTCCTAAGCAAGCAAACTATTATATATGCTTCACAAACAAAAAAATCCATTCTACAAATGTGTGTTTAAAAGATCTACAATCCCACAAAAATGTGCCTCTGAGAGAATCCTTGAAATAAATAATTGTGTTGTTTTTCTGTTAAATTTCCAAGCCACCTTTGATAAATAAAACACTGCCAAAGTTGAAATGCTACATATTCAGACAAGTTGATAATAAAAACAATTTTGCACTCCCTTCAACCCAAACAGCCTACATTTTAAAAACAGGCAATTTAACTAAGTGCTATTGCCACAGATACTGCAGGATAGCATTGAAGGACAAGCTAAACTGTAATATACAGGCTGATAAAATTTGTTCATTAGTACTGTAACTGACATTATTATTTGCACATTTAAGTTGCTCCAACAATCCAGAAAGCAGAGGTGTTATAAGCAGCTATGGATAAAGCTCAGCCATCCATTTGCAATGGAATATCAGTCTGATTCTGATGTGGAATCTCACTTTTCTTCACTGACTTGCTAGCCTTCATTTCCTTGGGGATCATATTATTTGACAGTTCAAAATGAGACCCTGTAGAAGGGCACAGCAATATACTTGACAGCCAGCTAAAAACTATGAGAAACTTGCTGGCTGAGTTGAGATGGCTTTTCCTGCCAAGGTCATGCCATTCCTTCTCTCTCAACCAGTTAAGCCTTCCACAGGAAAAGAACTCTTGGATCTTGGGCAGCCAACTAATCTCTTGTGGAGTCAGACAACCAAAGTGCATTGCTTCAAAAAATAACACACACACACACACTAAACAGATTTTGACCTCTTGGCCACAGGGGTCAAAACTAAAAAGAGTACAAAGAATGATCCTGCTTTCTGAATTGGGAATGTGCTGTCATCTTATTTTCTATGCCAGGCTAAAGATGTGTGGGGTCCTTTCCCATCAGTATATTATTATGATGGGCAAATTTTTGTAAGCAGGCAATCATGGAGATGCAGAAGGGAGATTTTGTCTAGAGGTGCAGGTTGAAAGATAGAACTGAAATTATGTGAAGAGGTGTAGTGAACAATGCCTTTCATTACTGGTAATATATATTGATTCTTTATACTGTATATTACTAGTTGGTTGGATACCCATGCTTCGCTATGGAACTATGTGATTGGGCTTGATAAATTGAAAATTAAAGCTTGAATGAGTAGTTACAATCAGACTCTCCTCTCCCCTTCTCTCCCTCAGGCTTGTTCCACAGAAGCCTCTCCTCTCCTCTCCTCTCCTCTCCCTCAGGCTTGCTCCACAGAAGCATCTTCTATCTTATCCCCTTCTCTCCCTCAGGCTGGTCCCATTGATTCTCTCCAAACTCCCAGCCTGCAGGCCAGATGAGTCATGGTTGTCCATGCCCACACCCACACCCAAGTGGCAGTTGGAACACAGTTCTTTTCAGGTGGGGAGGGGGAATAGAACATCTAACTCCTTAGCATCAGAGCATGTTAATAATAATATAAGAAATACTAATGCTCTGATGGTCATTTTGAAAAATCCTTTCTGAGCGAGCACCTAGAAGCCAAGAGGAACATACAGGTTTGTAGACTTTATGGTTCTGGAGATTTTGTGATGATGCATGAGTGGTAATTTGCATATATATATGTATATGTATATGTATATATAGGTATTGGTTGTTCGGGTTTTCTCCCGCATAGAATTGGAAGTATCTTCACGATGTTTCGATGAAGTCTCATTCATCATCTTGCTCCTGGAAGCACCAAGCCGGAAGCACCAGCCTGAAGATGATGAATGAGACTTCATCGAAACGTCGTGAAGATACTTCCAATTCTACGCGGGAGAAAACCCGAACAACCAAAGACCTACACACACACACACACACACACACACACACACACACACACACAGGAATAATTAGTTCCTTAATTCAAATCAATACAAATCTATTGTAGGTGATGACAATGATTGGCTGAAGGTATAGGGAAGCCAAAATTGAATTTTTTCAATTTGTTATTTCTAATTGTGAAACCTGCAAAGAACCTTTGCTGGACATCATCTGCTGACTATATTTCTCAAGAAAGGCAAGAGCAAATTGTGTCTGAATATAATTTATGGCCAGCTGGATTATCTGATACCCCATCTGCTCTGAAGCATATAAGTAAGGTATATAGCCATCTTCCAGGATGCTGTGAACTTAGAGTACCCTTTGAAATTAATAAAAGATGTGAGTGGCCAGCATCTTGTAATATTGGGCCTGATGCCTGGAAAAGTTGACTCATCTTTCAATGATACCTAGTGCTAGGTTTTCAAGGGTTCAGCTTTCAAATTGGCACCTAAATAAAGGACAGATTTTTTCACATGTGCTCAGAAATCAGGAGCTCCAACTTTAAAATGAAGGGCAAAAGTGCCATAGGAGCAGAATTAAAACAGCTAGGGCCGATCTGAAAAAGATAAGAAATATATTATCCCATCGCCGCCCTGGGTCCTTTGTGAAGAAGGGCGGGATATAAATGTGATTAAAATAAATAAATAAATCTAGTCTAATCTGTATAAAAATGATACATTTTAAGTCAGAAGTCTAGAAATGGGTGACTCTCAATAGTTATAGCAACAGTTCATTGGTATAAATTAATACAGACGTTTCTGTGAAATACAGAACTTACGGAACTCTCAAGAGAAAATATATAAAGTGGTCCAGAATCTATTTAATGGGTATCCTGCTGAATTCACTAGGCATTCTCTGTAGCAACTGTATTTACTACGTGGGCTTGAAATGTTAGGTACATGCAGGACCTACTTTCAGTCAGTCAATCCTAAATCATGGAATCAAACTTTAACATATATGAGACAGTATTTTGCTATTATTTTAATAAAGTATTCATTAAATTTAAAATCACTGATATTTCTGTAAAATCATTGATTAATGATTTGTAATATTAGAGATCAGTGATAGCGAACCTATGGCACGCAGAGCCATTTGTCAGGGCACGCAAGGCGATGCCCTGTCAGCTGGCCAGCACTCATGCGCGCGCTGGCCAGGTGAATTCACCCTTTTTTCATGCTTTTTTCACCCTTCCCAGGCTCCAAAGGCTTTATAGGAGTCCGGGGAGGGCGAAAAGAGCCCCCCCTGTCCCCCCCAGAGACCCTCTGGAGGCTTCATGAACTTCCCTGAAGTTTCCGGAGCACTCAAAATGACACGCCGCCGAAACCGGAAGTGACCTTCAATTTGCTTGTAGCATCATTTTGAGTGGTCTGGAGGCTTCACCAACCTTCAGGAGGCTTCCCTGAAGCCTCCGGAGCAGTCAAAATGACACGCCACCAAAGCCAGAGGTGACGTCCGATTTGCTTGGCGTGTCATTTTGAGTGGTCCAGATGCTTCAGGGAAGCCTCCTGAAGGCTGCTGAAGCCTCCAGAGGGCCTCGGGGGGGGGGGCAGGGGAGGCTCTTTTCGCCCTCTCCAGGCTCCTATAAAGCCTCTGGAGTCTGGGGAGGGCGAAAAGAGCATGTAAAAAATAGGGGGGGCACATCTGTAGTGCGCGCATGCTCACTGGGGGGGCGCATTGCATTATGGGTGTGGCATGCCCACACAAAACCCCCCTGCACTCCCCCCACTTGTGGCACGCAAGCCTAAAAAGGTTCGCCATCACTGTTATAGATCAACTAAGTAGCCATATTGTAATTATGTAAAGTTTATCATCCATCCATCCATCCATTTATCTGTGCCATTGAAATAAATGTAGATGATGATAGGAAGTTGATAAATATAGGTAGTCCACAACTTGCAACTGCTCATTTAGTGACTGTTCAAAGTTACAATGGCATTGAAAAAAGTGACTTATGACCATTTTTCACACTTACAACCATTGCAACATCCTGGTGCTCATTTGATCAAAATTTGGATGCTTGGCAACTGGCTCATATTTATAATAGTTGCAGTGTCCCGCAGTCTTGTGATCACACCTTTTGCGACCTTCTTACAAGCAAAGTCAATGGGGAAGCCAGATTGACTTGTGTTACTAACTTAACAACTACTAGTGATTCCCTTAACAAATGTGGCAAGAAAGGTTGTAAAATGGGGCAAAACTCACTTAACAAATGTCTCTCTTAGCAACATAAATTTTGGGCTCAATTGTGGTCGTAAGTCGAAGGCTACCTGTAAGGATGAATGGGTGGTTTGATTTCAGTATAAGCCACTTTGAAATAAGTGGGAGAGAGATTAAAGCTTGGGTTCCATAGAGGTATAACAACTAGAGTGCTGGACTGAGATTTTCAAATCTCTGGCTCAAATCCCCATAGACTCATAAAGATCACAGGTGACTTTGGACCAGTGGTGGGTTCTGGCTGGTATGCCCTGGTAAGGGCATACCGGTGGCTGCTGGGAGCAGCAGCCACCGTACTAGAACAGTGTTTTGGAGGGCGCACCCACCCGCCCTCACTCCTTACCTGTATTTAAGCCAACCGGGCCATTTGCGCATGCTCCGCCAAGCATCTGGAGCATTGCAGGGTGGTGAGTGTGCATGCATGTGCAGCACATGTGCCTGTGGTGGATGCCTGGATCCGTTGCAGCGTACTGGTTGCGATGGGATCTGGAACCCACCACTGCTTTGGATCATTGATTATTTCTCATCTTCTGTCCATGCCACTCTTAGTTCCCTCTAGTCTTTTTACTCTATGCTTCCATGCCTAGCATTGACTGCCCCATTCATGTTAATGGCTGTAGCCATCCACATTTACAGCTGCTTAAATCCTAAAATCCTCTGGTGCTTAGCCAAGCCTGGATGCAACCTGATCTGAAAAGATCCCAGAGTTCCCTGCAGGGACCAGCTGTCCCAGAAATTCTCCTTTAGAAAAAGTAACCACTATGCATCAGTGGTCTGTGAGAGCAGCTGAAAACAACTATTATTTTTATCTTACCATTTCTGACTGACTCTCATCATTCACCATCACCTTCTTCAATCAGCATCTGTTTTGAGCTAAAAGGATTTTCATCTGCATTCCTACTTAACAGGGACTGAATCCTTTTCACCTTGTCCTTGCTAGGAAACAATACACTCATTTTAGACTGAGAGAAACTGCAAAATGGTACTGAATTAAGCTGCCTGTTAAATGGGGATTGGGTGCATTTTCTTGAGAACCTAGCATGCCTTTTAGAGTTGTTGCACAGATAAAGAAGGGCTAAATTAAATATTTATTTTATTAAACCTGTGCTTGATACACAGCCATGATTGGAGTATGGTTCAGTCTCTGATGAAACATTCAAACTGTAGCATTTTTGCCCAGCTCACATAATTTGATTTGTGAAAAAGGGTGTAGGCCAGAGATTAGAGCAAAATGTCTGACTTTCATCTCATATCATGAGTTTGTTTTTAGCCTTACATCAGAACTTAAATGAAATAAAATACTTCTGTTTTCAGTGAGTATTATGTCTAAACTATCAGCCAAAGCACACAAATATTTTTGTCCATGGGGCTCTTGGATGTGATTTAGATAAGCCATAGAAGAAAATATGATTGAAGTCTTAAATTCTCTCTTTCTTTCTTTCTTTCTTTCTTTCTTTCTTTCTTTCTTTCTTTCTTTCTTTCTTTCTTTCTTTCTTTTTCTTTCTTTCTTTCTTTCTTTCTTTCCTTCTTTCTCTCACACACATACACTCCTTCCTTCCTTCCTTCCATCCATCCATCCATCCATCCATCATTGGATGCCTGCTGGAATTCTTGAGTGAGACCTTGCTTTACTGTGCCACACTTAACATACCATACTTGAATTCCTACCAAGGTCTGTATTGTAGACCTTCCTTCCAGGCCCATACTATGGTATTTCTGTACATAGTCCTCAATCCCTGAGAACAATACTTTGTTCTCAACATATTTCTGGTGAAAGCATCACGCCTTCTCTTTTTTACTCCTGCCTTCCCCAATAAAGGTATAAATTTGTCTTCTGTAAACAGAATTCCTAACTGCGAGTTCAGATGGTCATCGATTTCTTTCCCACAAATGTGGCTTCAAGTGTGCATGTGTATATGGATATGGACAGAGATATATATACATAGATAAATTTGGATGTTTCCACTGCAAAGTATTTGCTCAAAGAGCATCATTTCCTAGCATAGCTATATATGATTGGATGTACAATGATGTGGCCAAGAAATTAATGACCTGTGTTCCAATAAATATTTGGTACAGGGAAAGAAGAAAGTTTAAATTCCACAAATGAGGAAAGCACTAGATTAGTAAAATAAAAATATATTATTTCAGTGTGATTTTCTTTATTGATGCACATGCACTGTGTGTGTCTGTTCCTGATGAGAATATATGCTTTCATTTTAAATGCTGACTGTTTTAAAAACTGTTTTTATGAAATATTGTGATCATCTGGAGCAAATAGGTAAAATTGCTTACATAGGTATATGTAGGTATATTTACACAGGTCTACTTCTAACTCTATACAGTATGTATACAAACACTTTGGTTCGAATTCCAGTAAGAGTATGACTAGCTGATGAGAGCTAATAAGCTCGAAATAGATCTATCCTAGTCTCTCTGATTTTTTTTTTTTATATATTGAAAAAGTTTTATTGGTTTTACATTTTTTCTATAGGGTAGGGTAAGGGATACAAAGAAATTTTGAGAGCATTCACGTCAGAGTCGTCGGCCCTTCCGAGACCTCAAAATACACAATAAAAAAATAACAAAAAAAAGCATTTTTCATAACACTACAAGGTAAAAGCAAGTACATATACCTAAATTCTCAGTTCCATGCTGTCAGACATTTACAATAAATCCAGAAAATATTATGCAAAATTGTTCAGGAAAATCAAGGCAAAGTTATTTTTTCGATCTAAGTCTCTTGGCTATTGTATCTTCTTTTTCTCCTCCCTGGCCCCCACCGGGCGGGGCCGTGGCCCCCTCCGTCCCCCCTGGATCTTCCCCCAGGGCAGAGGAATGTTTTTTAAGAAAGGCTTCCGCCTCAGCAACTGTTTTAATCCTCACTCTTCCTCCTTCCAGCATCCCTTCGGGTGTCACCCACTTGAACCAAATCCCATGATCAAATAAAATTTTAGACAAGAAGGAAAATTTCCTCCTTGCTTCTCGAATCTTTCTAGGAATCTGCTTCAAGATAGTGACCGTTTTTTGTTGGTAAATTAAAGGGTTCCCTCTCTGCGCCTTCAAGATTTCCTCTCTGGTTGACCTTCTAACAAATTTCACATGTATCTCTCTAGGCACTTCATTTATCCTGGCATATGCTGAGTTAATTCTATAGGCTAGGTCAATGTCCCCCCTGATCTCATCTTTAGGTTTTTGTAAATAGTCTGCTAAAATTGTGCTCATAAGATCAGGGAGGCATTCACCAGGTTGCTCAAAAACATTCTGAAATCTCAAAAAATATGTCATTCTTTCCATATCAATCCTAGACACATGCCCACTTGTTTCCTCAACCTCTTTAGTAACATTTTTAATCTCTCCCTTAACCCCCACCAGCCCTCCTTCCAATTCTTCAGTCTTCTGTGTGATTTCCAGCGTTTGGTTCCGTGTGTCCAATAGCTCCTTCTTGAAAATGATGTTTTCTGCCCTCTGGGCCTGAATTTCTTGAACCAAAGTTTGTATAACAGTTTCAAGAGAAGCCATCCGTTGTTCTAAACTTGTCAGTGCTGTTTCTTGAGCCATCTTAACTGTTAGAGTCAGTGCCACTAAAATGGCGTTTTCAGGGTGGGGCTGGTGAGACTAACCGGGAGCCAAAAGTTCAGATCAAGGTTGAAACGTTGTAAAATTCAGGAACCAAGAGAGAGACAATTTTCCAACTCAATAGTTATAATAGCGAAGGTAATCCAGAAAGGAACCACAAATCCAACAAGAAAAAAAATTCTTCATTAAAATCCAGAGAGAGTCCCAATTGTAAGTCTCTCTGATTTATTGATCAGCTCATAATACTAACAAACACTTCTAACCATATACAGTACATATTATACAAATACTTTTAATTGTATATGTTTCATCTGGTTGATAAGTGATTGTAAGTGTATAATTGTATCGTATAGTGAATATCACAACTGCTCATCTATCAAAATGAAATTTGCACTATTTAAAAGTGAAGCAGGAGGAACATATAAGGGTTGATAAACAGTATTTTATTTATTGTATGGTCCTCTTGATAAAATAAACAATCTATACTATATCTGGCAAAAACACAGTGACATCATACATATTTGTATTTAGCTAACCTCATCATCTCTACTTATTTATGTAAGGAAGAAATGTGACTGCTTCTCCAATGTTCTATACTTAGTTGGGTCTATTTATGATAGTCTGTCCTTTATGTCCCTGTGACAATCTTAAATTAATCAAAAAACTAAATGACATATTTGGGAAAAAGGTTTGAATGAATGAATATTACTTTGAATCTAACTGGAATGCAAGTATGAAATATTTCCTTAGCTATTTGTCATCATGGCTGAGGACTTGGTTTTGTTTAAAAACCGGTTTCCTTCTTTTCAACTGGGTCAGAAGTATCTTTCTGAATTATAACTTTAGTTAGCAGTACTACCCATTGTCTAACCATGTAAAATTAATTTAAAAACTGAATCCACCAAAAAGAAACTATATTGTTTTTTCTTCTTAAATGACTGCAGATTTACATTGCCTTTTGCAGCAGTTGCTGGAATTGGGCATGTCTAGTTTAACGAAAATAAGGACATAATAGGAGTGTTCCAGTATCTCAGGGGTTGCCACTAAGAAGAGGGAGTCATGCTATTCTCCAACGAACCTGCAGGCTGGGCAAGAAGAAATAGATGGAAACTAATCAAGGAGAGAAGCAACTTAGAACTAAGGAGAAATTTCCTGACAGGTAGAACATTTAATTAGTGGAAAAACTTGCATCCAGAAGTTGTATTATTCCATAACAACATAAGTTGTTTAGCAGATAGTATATGCTTTTCTTTTATATTTTGCAATATGTAACATCAAATATTCTGATATGTTTGCAGTATATATTATAACAATGAACTGAATTGCATGGCAATTATTTTGTTGACAAAAATCTTTAAATGCATGAAGCTAAGGAGCAAATAGCTCAAGGAGGGCAGAAAAATTATCCTTATATAATGCATTTCCAACTTTTATTTTGTAACACTTTAAAGTGTTAAGTGTAAGTTGTCATGTACAGTATCTCCACGTGTGTAAGGTGATAGGGTAAAGAAGAAGGTAATTGTTTTTTAAAACAATAATTATAAGGACATATATAATGCATAGCACTGCAGCACAGAGGTGGGTTTCTGGCAGTTCGACCCGGATCAGGCGAACTGGTAGTGACAGTGGCAGGAGGCTCCGCCCACCCACCCGGTCGTACATGAGCAAACCAGTAGTTAAAAAAACGGAGACCTACCACTTCTGCGGCATTGGCTTTTCTTCCTGGTTCCTTCGATCTTACACTAAGACAGCGATGGCGAACCTTTTTTGGCTCGCGTGCCATAAGGGGGGGGGAGCGCATGGGGGTCATGTGCGGGTGTGCTGCACCCATAATGCAATGTGTGACCCCCCAGTGCGCATGCATGCACTACAGATGTTCCCCCCCCATTTTATGCATGCTCTTTTCACCCTCCCCAGGCTCCAGAGGCTTTATAGGAGCCTGGGGAGGGCGAAAAACTGGAAGTGATGTCCGATTTGCTTGGAGCATCACTTTGAGTGGTCCGGAGGCTTCAGTGACCTGCAGGAGGCTTCCTTGAAGCCTCTGGACCGCTCAAAACGACGCTTCGAACAAATCGGACATCACTTTTTGGTCAGAACATTGTTTTGAGTGCTCTGGAGGTTTCAGTGAAGCTCAGGAAGCCTCCAGAGGGCCTCCAGGGGGAGGGGAGGCTCTTTTTGCCCTCCCCAGGCTCCTATAAAGCTTCTGGAGCCTGGTGAGGGTAAAAAATAGCTCTAAAAAGGGCGAATTCATCTGGCCAGCACACACATGCATGCTGGCCAGCTGACCAGGCAGTGCCTCGTGTGCCCTGACAAATGGGTCCGCATATCACCTGTGGCACGCATGCCATAGGTTCACCATCACGGCCCTAAGAAAAGCATCCTCATCATCGTTTGCTTATATGAAGTAAAATGACAATGTTTATTCCATAAAATTGATTTAATTTTCCACATTTATAGAACAGTTTTTCCTGGTCTTCAAAGCAATAGCCTGCATTTAAGAGTGTTATTTCACTGTCAATTCTCCATCACAACCACCCTGAAAATCTGCATCAGATGGTTGAGCAGCTTTTGAAATAGACTTAAGTGACTCCAGATATAGCAAGAAATAATGGTTGCTTTCTTCCATATATCTCACCTAACAGAAACATTACAGCAAGGTATCATTGTATACTTGAAAGCCATGATGTGGCTATTTTAAAAGACTCCTGTTTCAAAGAAGCTTCATTAGTTTATTCCTCCGATCTAACAATGCTATAAAGTGCAACCAGACGGATAAGCTCTAACTTTCAGGACAACCCTCACTGCTGCTTTCTTGAACAGGAAGTGAGCTGAATGAATCCTTATGACAGAGGAGTGCACGGTCATCAGTCCTAGAAATTTTAGTTAACCTGGTACTAGTTTTTCTCCCCTTTCCCCTCTTTCCTATTGGATGATCTTGAAGGGAAAGCAAAAAAGAAAGAAAGAACGAACACTGGAAGATGTAACCTAATCCAAGATATCTCAGAGGAAAACTCAAGCAAACACTCAGTTGAGATAAAAGACGGATTTTATCAATTGAACATTGAAGAACTGAAGATACTTCAAATACAAGCGGGCATTCCAGCATTCCGCATGATTCATTCTCTATAGAAAAAAATACCCTGCCTGACTGCATTGCCAAGACATTCTCCTTCAGGAAAAAAAGCTACACACAGATTTTTTTGCGGGGAAGTTCATGAAAACAGTAAATAAATCTTCACTGATGATTTTAACTTTTCCTCTATTTAACGTATATATTGCAAAACCCAAACAAATTCTGAGTCTGCTAAGTTTCGGGATGGGGGGTGGTGGTCTCTCAAACTAAAATTGCTATTCGGACACTCATGGTGTTTGTAAATGAGAAATGTGACTGGAATTCACAAGATACAAGAGGTTTGCTCAGAAATATGTTGGGCATTTGCCCCAATCAGGGAGGCAAGTGTTTATATTATAGAAAGCCATCTAGAATTTCAAGTCCAAGTTCATATTCGGCCTGGGATCTTCCACCTCACAGCTTATGCTGTTCCCACTGTGTTATGGTAGGTTTAATGTTATGCATTTGAAGCTGAAAATACTTAGTGGTAGGAAAGTATTTCATGACTGAAGCAGGTGATAAGTTGTTACTGAAGATTTCAGTACAGAGATGTCATTTTGTGTAGTGTGGCTGCAAGGAGAACCTTTATTAACTGGGACAGCATATGAACACCAATTTGTTTTGCTATCAACAGCTGCCTGTGTGAAAAAAACAACAACAACCAACTTTGCGGTACAGTTGTAGAATTCTACGAGGAAATAAAACCAATTTTTTTTGTTATGAGATTGGAGTTTTCGTCCTTGAAATTTTCTCCTGGAGGGAGTGGTAGGTGGAGGATTGCTAAATGTTTGATAAACGGAGAGCTGGCTGCTTGCTACAGTTAGATTGGGAGTACATTCCCAGGTATAAAGCTTGAACTTTACAAGAACTTCTTGGTAAAAACAGCTTTGGGATACATTTTCCGAAAAAGCTCTACTGTACTGTGTAGAATGATATTGCCAAGAAAGCACACATAGGATTGCAACCTAATGTCTTTGAACACAGTCTGCTTTGACAGCTTATGTATGCCCTTGTTGAGTCGGCTCAGGATGTCATGGCTGGTGACAACTGGGAGCTGTTCTTGGAGACTCTCTTGCCTTTTTAGGTTAGGAGGGTCTCTGTGTGTTTAGGGAAATATGATTGACGGCTCCACTCGGGCCCCAATTAGCACCTTATAATTTATTAGCTTCTGCTTTCAGATTATGCGTTAACTTCACAAATATTTCAACCATGGAAGCCTCGGCTATCAAGTGTCTCTTCCCTGATCCAACTTGTAAGGGCCCTGGTTAAATGCAGAGAGAGCTGTGCAGGTCTGTCAAGAGAGAATAATCATTTTCATCTTACTGTGCAATAAGCAGCATTACAGCGCTTCGGTTACAAAGAAGCTCAGGGAGGGCGAGAGAGACAGATACCAAATTAAGGTTCCAATTGGATTTGGGGGGGCTGCAGTGCATGGTAGAGGTTGAACCTGACTAGAGGAGGCTTCTGTTGATCTATCTCCTGCTATGTACTTATATATCCACATTTCAGTTACACCAAACCAGCAACAGAAAAACAACCCCTGCCATCAATCTAATAATTCCATTGCCCTCTTACTGATGAAATGGAGAGGAAAGACAAACAGATATATGAAAGGTAGAAGAAACAAATGTGGATTTTAAAAAAAATTGGGAACTTAAAATGCAGGTCCAGGTGGAACTAAAATAAAGGCCCAGGCATAACAACTTAGAAGTTATTTGCCTGCAATTTAGTGGGGCTTTCTCCTAAAGAGCAGGAGATATGGAACAATAGCTTTGGGTCAAGACTTAGTCAGAAAACACCTGCTTTGCTCATAGAATGTGCTAAGACTAATCTCCAGGTATATCTGGATTTTTTTTTACTCAAAAACCCTGGAGAGAGACTCCAGAACCAGCGATGAATTTCTGAATTACCTACACCGACACATGTCAATTTGTACTGCCCTTCTCAGCAGGCTGCAGCTGAAAGTGCAGTCTGCCTTCCTGTGAGTTAGCATGTATGAAGTGAAAAGTTTCACTGGTGATATCTTATTTCAGTCATTGGCTGATGAGCTACCTTCTAGTTGTAATGCCCAATGAAGAGGCATGTAAGTCATTTCACTATTCTGCTGAATCTGACTCCTGCAAATCATGAAGCAATTTGTTTTGTACAGTCTCTACTGATGGGTCAACAGTGTTAAAAGAATTATTAAGATTATAAATGGTTTTGAATATTTGAAAGCTCTGAATAAATGGCATATTATCAATCATGATGATGTGATGCTTTCATCTAATAGGAGGCTGTGTTTGTTAAGGTGAGACATTTCCTGGCTGGTTGCATTTATCTTAGTGGTTCCAGCAAAGAGTTCAGGTTTCTTATGTTCCTTTGCTGCCTTTTGCTGTCTGGCTGGATTTTTGAATTCAAAATAAGCTAAATGTCCATGCAAACAGTTACATAGAGAAAGCACATGACAAGCTGTGTATCTGTGTAAATGCTTAAAAAGTTTACACTGTAATAGCATGATTCTCTGTATTCCTTAAACTGTCATCTGTGTATGGTTTTCTTGGTCTGTGTAAATCAGGCTTCTTGGGAGCAATCTTATTCAATTCACCTCCCAAAAGGTTGTTTCTGTTTCAAATGGATTGCTTTTTTTTTTTGGTTAACATTTCTGCCATTGGTGGTTTTTAAAGTTGACGGTAGGGTGAGCTTGAAAATTGTGGTCTTTTTTTCCTCCCTATTGTAGAACTTGTGCTATTGTGTACATTGATCTAGCCCAGTAGCTTGAATTGCTCCAAATACTACTTTAACTTATGAAATTATTGTGCAATCTCTTTCTTCCCTTCTACAGTACCAAGATAATATTGGCCTTCCCTTCCTCCAGAGATGTGTAAATGTGGAATATTTTAAACATTTGAAATGCAGAATGAACATATTATAACAATGCTTTGTTTTGAATGCAGGAGTTGAAATTATTTCCCCCCTGAAGATACCTCTGTCTGTACATATTTTAGCAGTTTATCCAAAATTCATTTTGGTATTTTAAAAATTATCTCTCTTCGCAAGAACCTTGGTGCTCTTTTTCATCTCCATGACTGCCTTTGTTTGATTTTTAAAGGGCAAAATAAGAAATTCATTGCTGTCTTCAATTCGTGTTGAACTAGGCATGTTTTCAAATATTATGCCCACTTCTTATATGAGACAGAAAAAAAAAGTATTCAGGCTGTGTAGAATGATCTGTGTAATTGGCCTCCACTCCCCCTGTGCTTTTGTTTTCTGTACAAGGAGCAGAAGCTGAACATACATTTGGTGAGATCTATACTCAATCAGCACACATTTCTCTTTACTGAGGTTGCTCTATTGGGTTTTTATAACACTGGAAGGAATTCATAATTAGCACTTAGCTTAGAAAGAGATTCAGCAAACCCTTATCTAGTTAAACTAATTCTGCCATGTACCTATCACCTCCTGTGCTTGCAAAGCTCCAGATACTCATTCTTAAGCTGAACCTCTGGCAAATCTCCTGTTTCTGTTTGGCTGTATTTCATATCTCATAAATTGGAGCTGAATTATAGCCAGCAGGAATGTTCAGATAGGATCCAGACTTTTGTCACCTGGGGAAAAACGTTGACTCTTTTGCAATAATGCTTGTCTTGTTTCTGGTGCTCTTCTTCCAATGAGGCATTATATGGCAATAGACAACAAGTTTGGCTTCTGTAAATACAGATTTTAGAACAGTTGTGCAGAGTTTACAACTAGATGAAAAAACACCTGAAATACAAACAAGGATAGAGTTCCCTTCAGCTATCTCTAGTTTCCAGCAAGGACAAGAGATGAAACTGGATGAAAATGGGAGATTACAAAGGTTGAAAACGGAGGAAACCTCTATTGCCAAATTTACTATACAATAGGAAATTATAACCTGCTGGGGTTTATCTTTAACTGCTTTTGTTACTCTAGATTTGGAGGAGAGGGGAAAAAAACCAGGTAGGAAATAGCTCAAGAGTGGGTAGAGGGAAAAAGATTGGTGGAAAAGTCACAGAAGTATCTTTTGCAACAAGGATAGGCAACCTATGGCTTTCTTAATTGTTCCTGGCCTACAACTTTGATCTCCCTTGCTGATAATTGAATTTCAATACAGTAAGAAAATAAATTGTCCATCCCAGTTGTACACCAATAGTTGCAGATCAATGTATGCTTAAATAAAGTTCAAACCACTGTTATGTTAGAGTTACTCTCTATGCAAATTGAATAATCCCAGCAATTTTACTGAAGAGAGAAAATGCAACAAACAAACTGCAATGCAGGTAGGGATAATAAATCACCTGTGGCCAGTGTCACCTACCACAAATAGGACATGGGGGCATCACATTTCAAGTTCCACAGCCCTAAAAGTTCAGCTGAAAGCCAGCTTCATTTGGAAAGGAGTATTTAAAGCCATTTCTGGGGAAAATAGTGTACATGACCTTGTCCCAAAGGTGCTTTTTCAAGAGCCAACTGGATGTTCTTATTTTTCTTTGAAGACGTTTTGCTTCTCATCCAAGAAGCTTAGCTCCGACTGGATGGTGGGTAATGGAAGGATTTATGCTCCTTGCAGACAGCTGGTCATTTGCATTCTTTTAGAGCAGGGCTGTCAAACCCGATACCATTGAGGGCCGTATCAGGATTTTGTTTACCCTTGGGGGCTGGGGTGGATGTGCCCTGTTTATCGCATCTGACTGGGTAGGCATGCCAGGCCAGGGCGGCAGGGGCTGGTCCCTTGCCATCTCTAGGACAGACCCATGAGACAACTCTAGGCCTATTGCAGGATGGATCTAGCTCATGGGCTGCATGTTTGACATGTCTGTTTTAGAGTTGCTGAGGCCACTTGGAGGCAGAGGTGGTATTCAGCAGGTTCTGACCAGTTCTAGAGAACTGGTAATGGAAATTGTGAGTAGTTCAGAGAACCGGTAAATACCACCTCTGACTGGCCCTCTTCCTATCTGTTCTCTGCCTCCTGAGTCCCAGCTGATGTTTCTTTGCTATTTATTGGACTTATATGCCGCCCTTCTCCCGAAGGACTCAGGGTGGTGAACAACAAAAAATACATAATACAAAAGTTAAAAAAGATTAAATAGTGATTAATTAATTAAATCTGGAGGAAATGGGGATTTTGCAGTAACCTTCCACTGGAGTGGGGAGGGAATGGGGATTTTACAGTATCCTTCCTCTGCCACACCCACCAAGCCACACCACACCCACCAAGCCACATCCACAGAACCGATAGTAAAAAAAATTTGAATTCCACCACTGCTTGGAGGTTTGTAGGCCTAAACTCCAAGTAGCCTCAACAACTCTCTAAAAAGAATGCAAATGACCAGCTTCTGCTAGGAATATAAATCTTTCCATTCCCATTCTCCAGAACTGAAGAAGCTTTTTGGATGAGATGTGAAATGTCTTAAAAAAAAACCTTTAAAGTCCAGCTGCCTCTTGAAAAAGCACCTTTGGGACAATACTTGGAGTGCTTTGTTCTGTCGGTATTGCAGGAAAGGAATATAGAGAACAAGCAAATGATGAAATAAACTCACCTTTGAGGAAACTCTACTCCACTTTTTTTTAAATTTAGAAAGAATAGTAAGAAGGGATGTGGTAATGCTTGATTCAAAATGATGCAGAGTATGGAAAAAGTGGACAGATGTTTTTCCTTATGACAGTCACAGTGGGGGATCCAAAGTAAAGAAAAAAGTTACTGATACCACTACGATATGGAAATATAATCTTAGGCAATTAAAAAAAAAAGAATTTTATTCATCTGGTGCATCTGTTGTATCTTTTCCTGCATCAGGAAGTCACTCATGCCTTGTTGCCTTAGGGCTTCACTACTGCAACGTGTTACACATAGGTCTACCCTTGAAGATCACTTGGAAGCTTCAACCGAATATAGTGGCATTGGCAGTAATGGGCATGAGTAGGAAGGTCCATGTGGCACTTCTGCTCCCTGAGTTACACTGTTGCCAGTTTAGTTCCAACTGTCATTCAAGGTACTGATTGCGACTTACAAAGTCCTACATGGCATAAAATCAAATTATATGAGAAACTGCCCATCTCCTGTGTTGTCCAGGTGACTCCACTCTGATAGCTTTCCAGAAAGCCTTGAATATTTGAATGTTCTCCTAGGCCTTGGGGTATGGTTATTGGTGGCCCTTGTTCGATATGTTTGAGGGTATATAGGTGTTAATCAAAAACGCCATCTGTTCTTGTTTTTTTTTAAACCTTCCCATTCTTATTCCTTTGCACTTTATAATTTTATTATAACGTATATTCATATTTTGTTTGGTTTTATTGTATATCTAGAGTCAGTTTGTAGCCAGGTGGTGCCTAAATTGAATAAATGAAAGGATAAGATGGTCAGTTGCTACTAAACCAGAAATGCTTATGTCACCACTAGATTCAGAAGCATTGTATCTCAAGAGTAGCAGTAGCTTAACGATAAGAGGAGAGGGTTATTGCATCTCTATAGCCTATTTATGGCTTGTTATCCGTTGATCTGTAGGTTTTGTCATGGTGGGAAACAAGATATTGAACTAATTTGCTATTTGGCTTGATCAAGATGGTTTCAAAATCAATGCTAAACAAATCAATGGAATTTGTAAAATTAAAAAATACGGAGAATTGGGATTCCCAATGGACAGCTGAAACCTCCACCCTCTACTTCATAAAACAAATACAATCAAAAGTTAAAGGAGACATTTTTAATTATCTTCCCTACAAATAAACACTTCTTACACTGTATATCCTTTTCAAAACAAGGGAGAGGAGAGACCATCTCCTGGCTGTTACAAAAAGTCATAAGGGAACATTCAATTAAGTGAAGTCTTTTGTCTACCCCATTAGCCCTCCGCTCCCACTCACTCCAGTTGTTTCTCCTGAAAGCTGGAAGAGTTTTTTTTAAAGGATATTTTCTATCATCATAAATGTTTTTTGTATAAAAAAACCTTATATATACAACTATGTATATAAGTATTATCCTATGTAATTTTTGTGCCAAACTCGGAGAAGTGCCACCTTGATTGTCAAGTCCTTGGAGTTGGAACAGTTGTCTCTTGAACAGCTGCATTTGGGTAAGCCTAGAGGCAGGTGGCCCCACTAGTCACTTGCCACTCATCACCACGCTGAAGTTAGAAAGATCCATCCTTTTATGAAAAAAAAGGTTCCAAGTGTATTTAAGAGTTTAGAATTACTTTGCTTCATTCACAATGCCTAAATATCTTCCATGCTGCTTCCAGTTTTTTTTAAATGCCAAATGATAAGTACGATTTATGTCCTCACTAATATTAACAAGCCCTTCAGCTTCCTAAAGTCAATGCTTTTCACATCCTCATTCATTTTACTCAGTTCTTTTGAATGTGAGGCTGTTGTGTTCGATTTTGCCATTTTAGGAGAAGAAAGGCCAAGCTGAAGAAGCCTTTTAGCCTCCTTTGCCATTCTGCTTTTCTTGTCTCGATGTGAGATGCTGGTATCTGAACCGTGAGGCAAAGAACGAAGCTGGCATTTGTGCGTAGAAAGGGAAGGTTATAACCAGCAGCTCAGCTCAGGAGCGATCCAGCACAGTAGGAATAATGGTGAGCTGAAAACCAAGATCAGAAGCTGTTACAAATTGACTTGACTTTGGCTCTCTCCCCACTCCTACATAGGCAAAAGTCTGACTAGAAGAGAAGTCATGGTGCAATCTAAAACCAGTAGAGATCTTTGCTTTTATCCTGAGGTTGCAAACCTGAGAACAGAGAGAAAAGAAAGAAAAAGAAAAAGAGAAGTTGGAAATTTAAAAAATGGAAGAGAAAAGAAATGAAATAAAGACAGAAAGAGCCAAATACCCTCACATGCTTGCAAAAATAGAGTAAGTAAAGCACAAGAACTGATTTCTAGAAGTGTGAAATGAAGAATAAAGGCATATAGATCAGTGGTGGGATTCAAATTTTTTTACTAATAGTTCTGTGGGTAGGGCGGGGTGGGCGTGGCAGGGGAAGGATACTGTAAAATCTCTATTCCCTCCCCACTCCAGCGGAAGGTTACTGCAAAATCCCCATTTCCTCCTGATCAGCTGGGATTTGGGTGGCAGAGAATATATGGGGTTGGGGCCAGTCAGAGGTGGTATTTGCCGGTTCTCTGAACTATTCAAAATTTCCACTACCGGTTCTCCAGAACTAGTCAAAACCTGGTAAATACCACCTCTGGTATGGATTAACTTCATGTGAGAACTTACAAAATGTAAGATGCTTGAAGGCACAACCACTGGGCAAGTTACTAAACATTATAGCCTATACTGTATTCAGACAATTGTTTACAAATGACTCACCTCTTCATTTACTCAAAAAATAGAAAAAGGCCAAGTCTCAGACTTTTTATATAATTTCTGGCATCAAAAATAGTTGCCATGATGATCCTTGACCAAAGTAAATAGGAAAAAATAAAATCAACTTGCAGAGTTATTGTGAAGTTGACAGTAATGGACAATAACATTCAGTTAGAGCAGTGTTTCTCAACCTTGGCAACTTTAAGAAGTGGTGGACTTCAACTCTCAGAAAATCCCCAGCCAGCAGATATTCTGGGAATTGAAGCCCACACATCTTAAACCTGCCAAGGTTGAGAAACACTGCAGTAGAGTTTCAGGACACTTACTGAAAGAAACAAAAAAAGACCTCACACTGTTGGTGTTCTGTGTCTGTTTCTCCTGTCCTCCTGGTAACATGATGCAATATGAGTCATGATGTCATCATACTGAGTGTTTCCTTGTCCCCTCATGGAGAACCAATGATGTGGAGAGGGCTGAGGAAACACAACAGCTTTGTTCACACCTTGGTTAGGCAAGCCGTGGTTTGTTCAATTAAGGATTATTGAAAAAATTGCTGTGCCTGGATTCCTAACATTATGCTAAACCACAAAGCATGGTTAGCAAGTTACAGTGGCTGGAGTAACAAAACAGGACACATTCTAGGTAATAGCAGCCAAGTAAATTACACGATAGCTTAACGCTGGGGTACAGAACGTACTCAGGACCAAAAGCTACAATTCCAAATGTGACAGAAAACAGAATTCAAGTTTTGAGGTTCCATCAGGATTTTTAAGGGCTGAAATGGTTCTTTAAGCTTGCGGAAGACCTAAGTTACCTACCGTATTTTTCAAAGTATAACACACACACTTTTTCCTCTAAAAAGAGGAAAATCTGGGTGGGTCTTATACACCAAATACAACATTTTTTGCCTCCTGAAGCCCCGCCCCCTTCACCAAAATGACCGTTCATAGCCTTAGGGAGGCTTTCAGACAGCTCCTGGGGGTTGGGGAGGGCAGAAATTAGCAAAAAATTGGCCTTTTTTGCACACACACCCCCGCCCCCGTCCCCAGCAGCACTCTATAAGCCTCCATAAGGCACATGGAGAAATACATCTGGAAACACCTACCTACTCTCTCTCTTTCTCCCTACCTACTTACTGTATTTCTCTCTCTCTCCCCCTCTATCTACCTATATATCTACCTACCTTCCCTCTCTCTCCCCTTTATCTACTCTATTTCTCTCTATTTTTCTCTCTATCCCTCTACCTTCCAACCTACCTACCTACACTCTGTCTCTGCCTATCTATTGTATTTCTCTCTATTTCTCTCTCTCTATCCCTCTATCTACCTATCTACCTACAATCTATTTCTACCTATCTACCTACCTACTGTATTTCTATTTCTCTCACTCTCTCTATTGCTCTCTCGCTCTCTCTATCCCTTTATCTACTTACCTAACTACTCTCTCCCTCCCTCCCTCCCTCCCTACTGTATTTCTCTCTCTTTCTCTCTCTTTATCCCTCTATCTACCTACCTACTTTAAAAAAAAAGCCTCTTCTAAACCTGGGTGCGTCTTATACTCTGGTGAGTCTTATACTCTGAAAAATACAGTAATTTGCACTTAAAGTCTCTGGTATACAAAGAAACAAAAATAACCCCATGATCACAATAAATTATTTTTCCTGCCATGTCTTACCTGTCTCTACATTCAGTCCTAAGCTCTGTGCCATCTCTCCCGCAGGACCAGCAAAAGGAGCTGGCGTTGTCCATGATGATGTGGCAGGCTCATTCTTGCCTAGCTCACACTGAGGGCTGACTGGAGTGGGCACCGAGGCAGGAGTGAGGCGGTGGGGACGCACAGAAGCAGCAGGCACCAGCAGCGAACCATAGCGAGGGTCAAAATGTGGGCTGTAGACCTCGTGCACTGTGGTGGGCCGAGGGTAAGCAGAACTCTGTGCGCCGATGTATGGATGGTGATGGTGATGATGGTGGTGGTGAGCTGGGTGCCAAGGTTCCGGGGGGCCCTGATGAAGGTGGCTGTGCAGCGAGCCTGGAGAATAAGGGTCCGCTGTAGCAAAGGGCAGTTCACTGTGGGCAGTAGCTGCTAGTGGGCTGCCCAAAGAGGCAGGCACAGAAGAAGGTTGGTAAGTGCTGTTCCAGAAGGAGGGTGGGAAACTACGCTGGCTCATGGGAAAAGATCCCTCTGTACAAAGAAAGACAAGGACAAAACAGACAACATTAGAAGGATAGGACGACAATTATTTCTATTCTTTGTCATTTAGCTACCACCAACCGTATATTTTCTAGGTATTTTCTCTTCTGTAACCAAGACCAATAAGTTTATTCTTTTAAGAGTTCTCAAATAGACTGATATATACAGCCGTTTGCATCCATACAGGATATGCGTTTAAAACAAAAGCAGATCCCCTAAAACGACCCACTAGATTATTCAGGCCTGGTTTTTTTCACAGATGACACTTAAATGCTTTCTTTTCTATTATTAATATTTCTAAACTGAATAAAACACATTGAGCAATTGATTTAACAAATATAATAAAAAACTACTTGCATCATGCAGGTATAAAGCTTAAATAGCTTCTGTCTGTGCTTCATTTCACACTATCTCTTCCTGACTCTGGGTACCATACGAAACTAGAGAAAACATAACAACAGACAGCCCAGGGTGAAATAAAAAAACCAACAAAACAAAACAGTGGCTGTTGAACAAACCATAAAACTTAACTCCAGGCCTGTGTCCAAAGCAGGAGTGCGATTCAGCCAGTTTACACCGGTTTGGGCGAACCGGGTGTTAATTTTGCATCCAGTTTGCCGAACCGGTTGTTGCAAGGACCAGCTGGACATGTACCACTTTCTAACTGAAAGTTTTTACTTGAGGACAGTTCATTATTTAAGAGAACTGAGGAAGTGTTTTCTGAGGCATTTTAGGATGAAATTCTGGAAATGTTAAAAGATGAATTGATCCATCAAACTGCATTGCAAGAGCTGGGAACCACTGGCTATGCAGCAAGGAAGCAAAAGATGTTGCTAAGATATGCCAACCCACTTGGCTGGGTTCACACACATCATATTAACATACATACCATAGTTTATAAACTATTGTGCACTATTTATGGCACAATAATAATAACCTCAAACCATAATAGTTTACCTCAGTATGACTTGTTTATTTGGTTTAGTGTAATGTGTGGGATTAAAATTTGGTCTGCTCCTCTTTAATGAGCTATACCAAGGTATATGTGATGGCAATTATAGTGATTCAGTGTGTCACTCTCAAATGCTTTAAGGTGCAGAGATATGCCCAATAATTTGCATTTCAGGCAGAAGGTGCCCCAAGAAAAGGTTTGGCTGGCTGGCACTGTAAGAATATAAATCTATACCTACTTGGCCAAAAATAATTATTTCTGATTTCAGCAGGGTTTATTTCCAGGGAAGATGGCATTAAGAGTCTAAAACTCCCCTTTCAAATTGGTTACTTTCCTGAATTTTAAAGCTTTAAATCAGAAATATTTAAGGCCCATAATATTTTCACCAGGCAGAAATGTCATACATTGTTGTGTATGCTGTTATTTTATAGAGCCGTGATGGCAAACCTATGGCACATGTGCCGGAAGTGGCACGCAGAGCCATCTCTCTGAGCATGCAAGCTGTTGCCCATTGCTCTTCTGGGCTCTGGTGCGCCAGTCAGCTGGTCTTTACATGGGCAGGAGTGCTGGGAACCAGAAGAGCAGCCACCCAGTGTGTATGCGCACACCGGGAAGATGACCCTCCAGTTTCTGGTATGTGCATGCGTGCCAGCCACCAGCTCTTCTGGTTTTTGGCGTGCATGTTCGTGTGGAGACCAGCTGGCCATTGCGCATGCGCCGACCAGAAATGGAAAGACCATCTTCCTGGCACTCACATGCACACTGGGCAGCTGCTCTTCCATTACAACACTCCGTGCCGAAAAGGTTCTCCAACCCTGTTATAGAGAGAAAAACTGCATGCTGATTTTGAATACTGTTTTTCTTTATTTGTTTAGAAAAAGCAATAATCGTGACTACTAATTCTGCTCTTCCATAAAAATTCAAGTCTGGAAAAAAGATCAATATATCTGGAACAAATATATCTTAAAACAATGTGTTTTAATGTCAGCTTGTCTCTCAGAAGATGATTTAAGCTAAATTTTCTCTATCAGGACGTGAAAGCTAAGTGGTGCTGCCTTGATTAGTAATTGGGTGGAAGATTGTATGAGACTACAAAGGCTGGAATTTAAAAAAAATATCCAGAAAAAGACAGTACAGTATAAAAGCATGTTGGTATTGCTGCTAAAAAAAATGACACAGTGATATCCAGTGGGAGGCAAACAGTATTCAAATGCATCTTTTCCCTAGCTTTGTTTGGGAAATAGGCAGCTGTAGCAGCACAAATTTCAGGCATAAAAATAAAGAGGTTGTTTTGACTCCTAAAGGTGAACTGCTTATTAACCAAAGTTTTCATGATGATAAATGTGTTCGTCTTTCAGGTGCCATAGCACTCTTCACGGCTGTGGCTGAAATTTGAAACACTGGTGCTTCTGAAATAGCACTGTCCGACAATGACACACTTTTCCAGTTAGGAAGTTTGGTTCCCATGAAAGAAATCAAGACAGTGATTGCAAAAGCGTTCCATTTAGACTTACTTTACTTTGACTGATTTCTATGAGGCTACCATTGTGGTATAGCCATAGATACTGAAGAGATGTTGGGATTATGTTAAGGGATTCTCCATGATCAGGCATGGCACTCAGATGCTCCATTTCATTTCAAAACAGAATGGAAGAGGGCTGAATTACAGAGCCCTTTAAGTTATTTCAAGCTTCCATCCAAAAAATGTTTATGTTAGACTTAAATAAAGCCGGATGAGTTTAGTCATAGAACAATGCCAATGCCCTCCTCTACCTGCTTGTCTTCTCAGAATGGCATAGACATTTACTAGGAGACCCAATTCCCAAGTTGTTTAGGTTTAGGTTTATTGGATTTATATGCCGCCCTGCTCCCAAAGGACTCGGGGCGACGTACAACATATAAACACATATTATAAAAGTTAAAAAGGGAGATTAAATAGAATATTCAAAAAACCCAATTGACATTTACAATGAAATTTAAAAATTAAATTAAAATTAACAATTAAAATTAATCATTTATTTTATTCAGGCCAGACCGGCTTGCTGAAAAAGCCAATTATGCGAAGCTCCGGGGGCAGCACATTCCAGAGGGAAGGCGCTCCCACAGAGAAGGGTCTCCCCGTGGGGGTCACCAGCCGCCACTGTCTGGCTGACGGCACCCTGAGGAGGCCAACTCTGTGGGATCGTACTGGACGGTGGGAGGCTACTGATGGCAATAGGTCCAATGTCCCCTGGGCCTAAGCTGTGCAGCACTTTAAAGGTCATAATTAATACCTTGAATCACACCTGAAAAACAACTGGCAACCAGTGCAGGCCACCTAAAAGGGGTGTAACATGGGAGCACCTCGGTACCCCCATGATAACCCGCGCGGCTGCATTCTGGACCAGCTGAAGCCTCCGGGTGCTATTCAAGGGCAGCCCCATGTAGAGAGTGTGACAGTAGTCCAGGCGAGAAAGGACGAGGGTGTGAGTGACTGTGCACAGGGCATCCCGATCCAGGAAGGGGCGCAACTGACGTACCAGGCAAACCTGGTAAAAAAAAAACCTGGTCATGGCCATCAGGTGTTCTTCTAAACTAAGTTGTGTATCCAGGAGCACTCCCAGATTGCGGGCCCTCTGTACTCCCTGTGATGGGACACTATCCCCACATCTACCAATGGCTTCACTAAAAATAATCAGTCTTGTTCTCCCAGCAAAGAGCTAGCCCCAGAACTACCCTCTTAGAAGATTTTGGAAATAGGAAATGTTCTCATCTGGGCATCTCATACATGCCCATTGACTGGTTAGCTCTTTTCCCTGTTTCTTTCAGAATACATGGTGTAAGCCAGGCATGGCCAAAGTCTGGCCCAGGGGCCAACTGTGGCCTGTTTTCAAATTTTGAGCAGCCCACAACCCCATCTCCCTGCTGGCTCAGTCTGTCACTCATCCCTGCTGGATGTTAATGGTTTAAAGAATGTCAGGCTGAATGGTCAGCCCCACCCATTTTCACCTCACTAAATCTGGCCTTCCTTGCAAAAAGTTTGGATACCCCTGGTGTAAGCAATCTTTTTGTAAAGATAATAATGAATTCCTGTTATCTTTCAACACTGAATGGTGTGGCTTATTCAACAAATCTTGGTTAAGACATAATTTTATAAACATCTTTTCTATACAGGAACATTATGTCTAATACTTTTTTTTCCTTTTTATAAGTAAAAAGCTGGTATGTACTTTACGCACTTGATTTATAATAGCAGTATTTTTCGTACACCGGGGAAAGAAAAACCTCTGTTGTTTTATTGGATCCATTCTTAGTAACCAGAGTTCATTTTTATACTTGCAAATATAGGTTTTTTTATTGTTATAACATATTATTAGTTGCCCAGAATTGCATTTGCAAGATGGGTGGCCAAATAAACTGATTTATAAATGAATTTACCTAGTTTACTATTTGAAAAAAAAAGATATAATTACTACTTAACCAATCTTCCCTCTCTCTATAACTTCACAGCTTTATTAAAACATGATTTAAATACATCAATTCATATGTGCTTGACTATGATTTGTTTAACAGAATTGCTAAGTGACACCCTGTACTAAACTATAAACTATGATTTCCCACCACACTGATACTAAACTAAAATTAATCCATAGCTTAATGTAATCCATGAACCAGGCAACCTTTTCAGCTAATATTAACTATTGCCACAACCCAATATTCAGTGGAAAAGATTCCAAAGAATTCTATTTGACCAAAGCAGAGCACCATTCTGGCACAGTAATAAGTTTCTTCACTGTGGCCAGCAGGAAAGCCACAACCAACCTAAGAAGACAAAAGAGTTTTCCTACTTCTAAGCATGCCTGAAATTAATTTTAGGAGAAGGTAATTTGGCAAAATTATACTGTTCTAATTAATGGATGGAACCAGAGCTTATAATTTGGGGGCGGGGGCTGGAGAGATTGAGCAAAATCACAGGAGTCTTTGTCATATCTGGCAAAGTGAAGACAGGTTGCTTTCTGTTCTCTTTTTCCAAAGCAAGTTTTTACATGGATGAGGTTGCTGGACAGATCAAACCATAAACCTTTATCCAGAAATATCACTGGTCTGCCCTCCAATCATCCACCCTGAAGCAGGCAGTGGGTAAATTTGAGAATAAAGAATTCTATTGTTCACACAAACCTCTTCATCAGTTCTATAACACAGACTGGAGACATACTTCTCTCTTTCCCTCTCTAGAAATTACTTGGGAAATGAAATATACCAGAGTCAACCTTTTACGTGTGAGAGTGAGTGTGTGTGTGTGTGTGTGTGTGTGTGTTCTTTCAATTCTGCATTCAAAACATATTCCTGGGTTCAAATTCTTCTATTCTTATATCATCTTGTGTCAGACTATAATCGGTGGTTCTGTTAAAATGAAGTTAAGTCTCACAAACTTGGTTGCCTCTAGTCATTCTGATAGTAACTAAAGTATATTATAGCAACCCACAGACCATCAGTTCCGCTCTCCTTTGCATACTGTACTTTAAAGTAATCTATATTTTAAAATAATCTTAATCATAGATTCCCACCTTAGTTTTGTAGTATGAGCGTGGAAGTTTCTAACCGTGATTGCAATGACACTGGGAACGCTGCTGAGGAAAGGGAATTTTAGAGACTTATCCCCAAGATGTAAATTCTTCCCTGCTAGTCCTCATTTCTTCAGCAGCTGTTATGAGATGGCTCAAGACATTTTGCTGCAAGACGTCTCCCCTGCCTTTTTGTCCTCAAATATCAGGAATAGCAAAACTTTTCTTCAACACAAATGATGGGGAAATATTGATTACATCCCAAAGCAAAATAGATTTTTTTTGGAGAGGACTTTCTCACTCTGGCTAACATTAGGGCCAGTCCTGGTCAGAATTCTATGAAATAATACATCCCAAGAAGACTCATTTATTTGCTAGTGAACATGTTACAGTCATAGGAATATTCTCCTTCTCTTAAAAGTATTCCAAACTTGCATAGTACAACTACTACCCATCCATGAACAATAAAAGCACTTGGTTTCTTAGTTTTTAAAATCTCTACACAACTGCAATCTCTCTGAACCCGGAAAGCTGAGAAATATACCCGTTTGTAGCTTTCTCAATACCAAAAGGAACCATCTACATCGGGGTAGGCAACAGTTTCCAGATGCCTTAGATCAGGGGTCTCCAATCTTGGCAACGTTAAGCCTGGAGGACTTCAACTCCCAGAATTCCCCAGGCAGCAAAGCAAAGCTGGCTGGGGAATTCTGGGTCTTGAAGTCCTTTAGGCTTAAAGTTGCCAAGGTTGGAGACCCCTGCCTTAGACTATAACTCTCATGTTAGAACTCTAAGGACCGGAAGGCCACAGGTTGACCCCCGCTTGACCAAAGCTCTGTGGAGTTGCATCTTCTTGAGCCTCAGGCGACAGGACTTAATCCCTTGGGGCAAAGGGAGCCCAAAGGCAGCCGGAGACGAAGAAGACTACCCAGCTCACCTCTCCAAGCGGCGGAGCTCCTGGCGACGGCTTTGAGGCTCGCGCTGCTGGACGAGTAGCTGCTGGGCTGGCTGAGGGCTCGGCTGAAGTGCTCGTCCACCACGGCGCTGATGTCCCCTTGGAAGTAGGTGAACAGGACACACCTGGCGTTGATGTACTCGGCCTCGGGGGGGCGCTCTTTCTCCGGGCTGCACTCCTCCTCCTTGATGCTGGCCGGGGCGGCATGGTTGGAGAAGGAGGAGCTGCTGCTGCCGCTGGTGCTGGCGCTCTCGGCGGCTTCCTGCATCTTCGAGTAAAAGGCTAATTTCTGTGAAGGGAAGGCAAAACGGTCAGCGTCAGGGACCCCCGCTGCCTTTCCCCCCCCCGCCTCAAGCATTCCCTACACATGGTGTGTGTGTGTGTGTGTGTGTCGGAGCAACGGAATACACTTGTCCTTCCCTCCTGTCTTTCCTCTGGGAGCCCGAGGCGGTTTACCAGGCGGTCTACTCTCATTTTCAATCCCACAACACGCTTGCGTGTGTGGGGCGGGGGCGGAGAGAGAGCGTCGTCGTCCCCCTCCAGTCCCAGCTAGCCTTTTTTTTTAATTGCGTGCTGCGGCTCATCTAATCGCCTCAAGCCAATAAGGCGCCGTTTATCGGGGGCAAGCAGGCTGGGTGAAGCTTATCCGAGAAATCAATAGAGGCGAAGCAGTTTGGCAAACTGGCATGGTCACTACCCCCGCGAGCTTGGTGGCCGCCTGGGGACCTGGTCGAGAGTCCAACGCGGTAATTACAGTCGCGCGCACACATACACACACACACACGAAAGCGCGGGAAAGCCAGCGAGGAAAGGGTTCCGTTCTGCCGCGCTTATCAGCCGAGGCTTCCCTCACCCGCCGCCTTTGAGGAAAGGAATTGTCAGAAAGGCGCGCGCGGCTTCCCGCCGCCAAGAGTTCCCACGCCAGGGACGACAGTCGCGCCTAGAGAAAAATAGAAGAGAGCCTGGGATTCTGAGGCGCGAGGCAGGAGCTGCTTGGGAGTCCTCGCCGCGCGGAGCGGGGCTTATGGGGGGTGGTAGTCTAGCCCATTTAGAAAGTAAAGGGCTAGAGCAGTGTCTCTCAACCTTGGCGACTTGAAGTCCTGTGGACTTCAACTCCCAGAATTCCCCAACTAGCTATGCTGGCTGGGGGATTCTGGGAGTTGAAGTCCACAGGACTTCAAGTCGCCAAGGTTGAGAAACACTGGGCTAGAGAGAGAAAGAGACCGCAATAAGCCGTCGGTCGGTTTTCAAGGTTTCGTTCGCGACGCCTTTGCCTGGAAAGTCTCCTTCGACGGAGGCATTGGGACGGATATTAGCCCAAGAGGGGGATAACGCTCGCCTCTCAAGGGTTTCAAAGCTGACCAGGACGCGCCCGCTGCCTTTTCCGAAGCCCGGATGGAAGGGCTTCGGCTGCTCGGCTTCGGATTCATTGGCCGCGGGGGAGTTTCTACCCACCCCTGTCCACTTCCCCGGAGAGAGTTCCTCCGCCCGCCTTCGCTGTTGAAATTTCGGAGAAAGAAAAACCCGACGTGGTCCCGGATCTTCAGTCAGCGCGCGCGGCCTGCGCTCCTTTGTCGGGCGGGCAGGCGCCAGCGGAGCCTTTCAAAAACGTCGCGGCCTCGAACGGGCCGGAGGGCTGTTTGCTGGAGCTGGTCGGAGCCGAGAAGGCTGCGCGGAGCTGCACGGACAAGGGAAACTGGCCTGGGAATGGCTCGGTCGGAAAGGCCATCCACTTGCGCATCTGGAGAAGGAAGGCGACCGCCATATATCACCGCCTAACGATTCCAAACGACCAAAGCAGCGAAGAATTTCCCACTCTAAATCAAGTTTATTTTCTCGTTGACAAGAGTTAGCAGACCAAACGCCCAGAATACACGAAAAGCATAGGGACGTCAAAGAAAACCGCACATTAAATAGTATAGGCAAGGGAAAATTACTCTGAAACAGATAGTTGAACCTGATTGCGATTTAAGCCACACTTTGTGCCTTCCGCTACAGAGAGCCACAAGGCTGTTTCTTTCCCCTGCTCGGATCTAAGAAGTTTCACCCTATGGAAACCGGGGGAACCCTGGGTCTCCGGGAAAGACCGTGATTGTCGACTTTTACAGGATTCATTACATCCAATATTACCGCAATGAGCAAAGAATAGATTTCGAAAAGCCTTGACTTTTGTCCCAAATGTACAGATTCTCAAGGACCTCGGAGCACAGTTCCAGTTGACTGCTCTCTCTTGGGCGGAAGGCTGCCCTCACTTCAGAGCAAATGCCTGCAGGGTCCTAGTTTAATTTCTTTTTTGGGGAAAATTAGGCATTAGGAATCACGAGCATTTTGAGGGGGGCGTTTCACGAGGTGGACGTCCTAAAGTCACGGGACTCTTCCCATATTTAGCCCAAGCAGAAAAACCCTTGTTGGTTACAAGGAGAGACAGTGAAATGAAAGAGACAAGAGATTTGTTCGTTTCAAAATAGATTTTTGGGGGGAGGGGGGAGGAGAAATTGCTCCCCCAAAAATGTATGAGGCGAATAGAGGGAAAAAGGTATTTCGGAAAGGAACAGAGTATATTTACGAGGTTCTGAAAAAGAAAGGGCGATCTCTCGAAAGTCGGCTAAACATTTTCCGCGTTGGCTTTCCCGCGCGGTTAAGCTGCTTGCAGCTGCTACTTTTGGGAACGGCCGAAGCAAATAATTTGGATTCGGATGCAGTGTTAAGTGTCTGGAAAACTAAATCGGAGAAACGCTTTCAAATGGGACTTTGTCAGCGAACAAACAAGGCTCGACCAATCTCTGCGTCAACAATGATTTTCTCTCGAAAGTCAAGTGAGAGGGCAACTGGAAGGATTCCCAGTCACGGAGAAAGCGACTACCAATGGCTACTAACTGTGGTGGCCAGTACATTCTGATGCCCTCCCTATCCAAAATGTTGCAGGGGGTCTTCCTTTGGGAACTGTAACATGTTGGGCCACTGGCCCTGATCCGGGGATTCTGATAAGAAAAATGTAGAAAGGTCATTTGATCCACTGCTACCCAGAAAAGGGGAAAGCACATTACAAGCCGAAAAATTGTTTAGTCTTAAGAACTTTCCCTTCCAGAATCCTTCCATTCCGATGTTCAGATTATCTCAGGCACATGTCCACTTCTTTTACTCTGAAAATACAATGTAGGTTAATGTCGTAATGTCTGTGCCCCAGAATTCTAAAACATTCTGGTTTTCAAAGCAGCCACTGACAATATTCCAATGCAAAATCCGCTGGAATTCCACAAGGTAGCAGGTAATGAAAATGGAGCATCTTCTCCGTGAAGACCCTTTGTTCTGAGTTTACAAGTAAGTATTCTTCAATTTAGAATAATGGCAATGGGTAATTTTGTTCCTATTTGTATAAAGTAAGGCAGCGGAGAGAAATTTATTGTGGAGGGGAGAGGGAACAAGCAAATGAATACACTGCCTTCACAATACTTCATTTTATGGAGAAAATTGATTTCGGTTTCCTGAAGATTTAAACCAAATTTATTTTAAACGATTTCTTGGGAAGCAGAAGTTAGGCACTTCATATCTGCGACTTCAGACAGCTACGAAGGCAGCCCGAACAGTTAACGCGGCAATTCATTTCTGAACAAAAGGAGAGGGAAGGAAACGAAACGGGTGTGATTTTCTTCTAAATCCTCTTTTAATCCTCTTTTATCCTAACAGGTTTAGAATTAAACAGTATTTTTCTGTCACTGTAAACAACAACAATATTCGGCCTGCTCGGGACGAATTCAATAAAACACATCCTATCTAAAGAGGTATATTAGGTGCGCAATCTTGTTCTAATCACATGGATTAAAGGTTGTTCAGACGATTAAAAACAGGAGTTTCCTTGTTTTTAACCAAAGATCCGAAAGGATATCCAGCTAGCGATTTAATAGTCACATCATATCACGAATGCAGACAGTATAGGAACGTCTGCAGGACCAGAATCCGCGGTTCTAAATGAAGACGCAAAACAGTTCCATTTCCTATCGACTCTTTCTCACAAAGGGTTACACAGTATGAGGAATAATGCCGTGGGCGGGGGTATGAAAAGCAGGTTAGCCAGATTTTAGAAACCCACGAACAATTTCTAACACGTATGCAGAATATCTCGAGGTCAAGAGATTTACTGGCAGGTGAGATCCCGCTACTAAAGTCCTATACTCACCTTCTTCTATGTATATACGGACCTATCCTAAAATAATGAGGGGGGCGTAAGTTTTCTGTGGCAGAAGCTTTTGCGGACAAACGCCACAATTGCTTAAATCATAATTGACGTAGATGAATTTCGGATGGCACCGGGCTCCGGTTTGCTTAGCTGCTTTCGCTATCTGAGCGAGCGCTCTGAATACACCGTTCTAAGTTGAACGCTAAGCTAACCCATAGTTGCAAGTAAGAATCTTTCGTTCCGTCGCTACCAATCGTGGCAGCCAGGGCGGTGAATCTGCTCGGATGCCGCGGGCGTCCAGAAGGTTTACACCAGCGATTTGGCAGGCCTTTCCAACGGTCCGCTTAGGATTTGCCCTCGGAGTTGTCCGCAGGAGGAAGCAGCCCCCCCCCCCCAGTAGATCCTACGCAAAGGATTCCACACAAAGAACTGGAAGAAACGAAATCCTTCGCCAAGACCACCATCCCCATTGCAGTCCGAGCATTTTAATAGGGGTGACTACTGTACTCTCCCACCCTCCGCACTCATCCATTCCGGGAAAGAGAAAGCTATTGGCCGACAGCGCGAATAAAGACCGAGGCGAATAGAACCAGTACCAAGCCAGGCTCCCCCACGCAACCTTGCCCTTTGGAGGGAAGCGCCCGTCCAGCTACCTACCTGGTGGTAAGGACTGTAGGCTGCTGCGAAGTAAGGCTGAGGAGGACCGTAGACTTGGTACATAACATCCAGACAGCTCATGGCGAAAGGCGGCTGGGGCTGGCGCCGCAAAGCGGGCTAGGAGGCCAAGCCAAGGGACGGCTTCTTCATGGGGCTGCCTGGGAAGCAGCCGAGCCCCTCGGCCACTAGGAAGAGGGGAAGCCGCCCTGGGAAGCCGCGTGCTTTGCTCTCCCTCCTTCGACGCGCCCGCCGCAACAGCCCACCAGCTCAGGACCCAAAGGCGCGGCGGGCGCCCGTCGAGAGGCATTTAAACGGCAGGGCCGGCGTCAAGCGGAGGCGGAGGCGGGCCAGCCCGCGGGACCAATGGGGAAGCCGCGCGCGCGCGCGCCCCCGGACACCCTAGTGCGCCGCGGCCACTCGTGCTGCGCTGCTTTGGGTTGCTGCGAGTGGGGGAACTGGCCGGGCGGTGCTGAATTTCTCGCCCTTCCCTGTAGAATAACAGCGGCGGCAACGTCTCTTGGAGGCTTCGTGGCGGATCGATTGGTTGCATCCCTGGTCCTCCAATTCACGAACACCTGAGAAAGAGGCAAAATCTTGAAATGCAGCGAGAGAGCTGGGGTGAATGAGCAGATACAGGCCGAACGGTGGAGGTCGACTCTTCTTCGTTCCATACTAGGAACACAGTTTTTCTGGATGCCTTGATAGATTCAGATTGAAAAAAAGCATGGGCGTTGGAAAGGGATTGAAGGCGATGGAATCCTCTTACACCCTCCAGTTGTACAGCTTGGGTCCCTTCCTAGTTCTGGTTAGCTAATAGATTGACCGTATTCTCCTAATTGGGGTGCCGTGGTTCTGTACACTGTATACCATAAGGTAACCACATAACCTTGGTTTGTACAATGTGAAGCTTACTTTGTGGACCTGTGCATAGTGAACTGGTGATTAACTGGTCCTTGGCTGGCAGAAGAATTTAAGACGCTGATTTAGTAAAGGGGACCCAGAAGGGACCTAACTTTGGAAGTTTCTACTACCTTTTGCTCTTATCCTCTGCTTCTTACACTTCCTCTCTTGTTGAAATGAAGAACCTGAAAGTTACACATCTTTTGTGACATGTCCCTTTGGGGAGAGGGTGCGGTTATATAAATCCAAATAAATCAAATCAAATCAATGTATGTTATTTCCCCTTTTTTCTTTTCTAATAAACTAATGTGATTCTTTTTGTTCCACCCAAATCATAGCAAATTATGAAATTATGAACTTAACATTATTGCAATATACTAATGCTGATAAATTATAGTAATGTTAGTTTATCTGTTCTGATTTTAAAATGTGTATGTATGATGTGTAGGGATGTACTGTATATGCACAATAAACCAAACACTAAGTACTTTCTTTACTTTCATTTCCATATTCACCTACTAGTGAATACTAGTGATTTGTATGATTTTCCATGGTCTCACTTCCTTGGCGTTTGAAAGCCAATGAGTTACAGCAGCAATACTAAATAAGAACAAAACAAAATAGCCTTGTAGAAATGAAATTAACAGGAACACATACAATTGTGCATAGAACACGTTCATTTTGCCAACGTGAGACAGAGAGGGGAGGCTGGCCCAGGATATCGGTATCTACCTCACACCAGTTGTAAACAAACGAGGCAGAACTGATCAAATTAACTTCACACCAGAGTCAATGCAAAAAATGATATCAATTTATAATAAGTCATGCATATCTTCTCTCTCTCTCTTTCTCTCTCACACACATTCCCCCCTCCCTCCCCCCCCTCTCCTGTATATGCAGAATAGCATATCCTTACTGTATTTCGGAGAGGCATCTCAGTACATAGCAGCACCTGGTCAATCTCATCTCAGTTTGGATGCTAAACTGACTTGGCCCTGGTTAATAGTTTCCCCCCCACTAGCACCCTGGAGTATTCTAGAATAATCCAACCATTATTGTGCCAGAATAAGAGTAGTGAGGACAGACGTTCTATCACTTCAGTGCAGCAATAACTGAATGATGGAATGAAGATGTTGTAAGTCTTTGGTAGAGAAAGGACCTTGGATGTGAGATCCCTTGAGAATAACTGCTGTCTCAAACAAAGGCTTATGCTTTCTATTAAGAATCTAAGCGAGTGTTTCCCTTCAAATAAAAGGAAAGAGTCAACGTTGACATCCACTGTGAAACTCTTGTGCCATTCAAATCATGAGCAAGTAGAAGTGGTAACCACATACTGGGTCATCCTAAAGATGGCCATACAAAGATGTAGTGATGGGCACATCATTCAGTAAAATTAGGTAATCCCATAAAGAACCTTGCGTCCATAGTTTTCAGATATGGAAATTCAGCCTTAGGAATCAACCTAGATGAATGTAAAACCAGCATTCTGGAACAAAATCAGGGAGTCACTGCCAATCTCCAGCATTTGACAAGAGGAGGCACTTCTGAACCTCAACTCACCCTAGCTGGATTCTCCATCCAGGAATAGGATTTGGTTGCTGGTGATAGATTTTCCTCTCCTGCCCCTATGAGCATCACACCCTACCTATTGCAGAGACCCTTTCTCCGTTAAACAAAATAAGAGGTGGTAACTGATGCAATAACTTAATATCTGTTATGGAGATACCTTGTAATGGCTGCTATTTCTGGCAAATGGTTGCTGACATCATCACTGATTGTGTTTTTCTTACTATCAGCTCAGCTGGTGGTCCTCCTTGCTTGAATATACATGGTTGCTGACATCAGGAAATAGGAGTTGCCACTGGTCGTTTTCTAGCTAGGAATTGGAAAGAAGAATGTGTTCACCTATGTATTTGGCCAAAGATTTCCTGGCAGCTGGCCTTGTAGAGTCACTTCTCCCAAATGAGCTGGAAGGCAGCGTGATGACATTTGAAATAGTGCTAGCATGACTTGCAAACATCAGCAAGGTACACAAGCTGAACCTGGAAAACATTCCTAATTGTCATTAAAATGTTTTGGATGCACGTCAAGTTCAGAATCCAGGAAAATGTATCTACATTTAATCAAATTATATAGTGTTGAATAGGACCCTAAAAAGGTGTTTTAAAATGTCCAGTTGTTTCAACTTATTTTATATTGTAATATGAAACATTTTAAACTAGAAATCAATTCACGGGATTTACCTCCAAATCAGTTTATTGCTTTATCACGGCGTAGAGCTACCTCTTATTAATTGTATAATTTTAATGAACCACACATCAGCATATGAAATCAGTTTGTCGTTTTCTTCATTCAGACATAACATTTTAATTGGACATGCTGTTCTTTTAAAAATGTAAATACTCTTTTAACAACACACATGCTTCTCTGTTTCACAAGCTTTTGTGTCCCTTTCTAAAAGCTGGATTTGGTGGATATGATTCAAGTTAGATTACTGAAATGTGCTCTGGGTGGAGATATTCTTGCTGGCTGCTTGGCTATTTGCTAAGTGCACACGCTGGTAATTTGCCTCTTGGTTGAATTTCCAAGAGCGTGTTACCAATATTTGCATTGGCTTCCAAGTCCTTTCTTGGCACAATTACGGTGTTGGTTTTGACCTAAAGTCCTTAAATAAATAAAGAGGTGCCATTTGGAACTTTGCACAAAACAGGGAAGCCTTACCAGATGACATAGAGATTGCATTCCTCATAGACACAGATTGCCAGAATGCAATATTATCCTGGCCATGGTCTTCTGTCCTGTAGCCGCATTAACTGTGTTGACAGAATGCAATGTAAACCAAGTATGTCATTTCTAAAACATCCAGTATTTCCTCCTATGCTAAGGGAGTCCTGTTAGTGGCTGATGATGCAGACACAAAACAGCCTTAGAAGGGGGTAGATATTTAACTTCTGCTAGGGAATTTTAAGGATTAAGATACCAACAAGCATTAAAATATTTGACCTCAAACATCTGCAGTGGAAACAAGTGTGTGGTCAATTAGTCTTCATGGCCACTTTATGCCTGTTTATAGGGATGTAGTTTCTATTGAGTTTATGGGATTACTTTTAAACAAATATACTAAAGAGAACTGCTGTAGTGTAATTAAAAAAAATAGAGCAGTAAATTCCTTGCCATCCCAAGCAGGAGGAGAAAGAGACCGCCCACCCATCCACCCACCCACCCACCCATCCATCCATCCATCCATCCATCCATCCATCCATCCATCCATCCATCCATCCATCCATCCACCCATCCATCCATGAAAGTCTCCAACCTATTCACTTCTGTTCCTGAGCACCATAATTAGTGTCATCACCGGTTTTGCCTCTGAGAAGTAGGGAAAAAGCTGGAAAACTTGCTATCATGATTTAGCTTATTTCAACTGGCTACATAGGGACAGATGTCTTGGTTAGTCCTTGGTTGAGAGACCACCAGAAAACCTCTGGGCTGTAGCTGGATGAGGGGTTTAGAAAAAAATGCTTTAACAAATTACTTCCATATTGTTGCCAGGGAAACTGCATGGTAATAGCCATGAACTCATCAGAGCTTGACTGGCAAGAGTCGGGAAAGAGGAGAAGCATTAGATATTATAAGTGAAGCATCCAGAGCAATAAATGGTGTTAAGCAAAGCATGTCCCACCATCACTATGTACTTACGGACCATTGTGAAAGTGATGGGAATGACTAGGATGCTTAGCATTTATTTTGCAGTGGGTGTTTAAACAGGCAGCGAAGAGGGCTGTAAGCAGCTATGGGCTAAAGAGTTGCCAGCTATTCTTTAGGAACCAGCAGTTTTTACAGTTTTTCCTTCTTCTTTTTTTGAATTAGGCTAATGATTTTTCTTTGCTGTGAACTGAGACCAGAGGTGGTATTCAGCAGGTTCTGACCAGTTCTGGAGAACTGGTAGCAGAAATTTTGAGTAGTTCAGAGAACCGGCAAATACCACCTCTGACTGGCCCCGCCCCCATCTATTTTCTGCCTCCTGAGTCCCAGCTGATCGGGAGGAATGGGGATTTTGCAGTAATTTTCCCCTGGAGTGGGGAGGGAATGGAGATTTTGCAGTAACCTTCACCTGACATGCCCACCAAGCCACACCCATCATGCCATGCCCACCAAACCACACCCACAGAACCGGTAGTAAAAAAATTTGAATCCCACAACTGACTGAGACCATTATGTGGATGGCTACAGAATACTACTTTGAGGGCTATGAAAGAATATTAGGATGGGCGATACTATTTCTCAAGAAAGAAAACACTGTCAGAGTTAGGTAATATTTGTACAACAGCCGATAATATTTTTGCAATAGAAATGATACAGAACAGTACTGAGTTTCCTTAATCACATACAGAATTGTATTTATTGACCCATACCTTACTGCACCAACATTAACATGGGTGGTGCTTATTTATGGGTGATTTTAGGCTTTAGGACAAAATAGAAATATGGATCTGCTTTATGTCACTCACTTTGTCCTTCCAATTCTGTCTATATCTCTGAGTTCTCTCTAATTGCTGCCAGTTCTTACTTGAATAGTGGCAATGCATATTTTCTTTTTATGTTTACCCTGAGCTGTGCACTAAGCTAGTGTACTCTTTGAAATTATTTTCATCTCATTCCTTATTTCCCATGGCAAAGCGTCCATGTTCAGATTTATTGCTTAATCTTCACTGCATGCATCTCCTGTTCTGCTGCTGTCCAGTGATTCCTAGCCCAGAGGCAGAGACCTGGATCAGCCTCAAGGAGAAAAACTTTCTTCCAGCAGTTTTATTTAGAGGATGACGCTTCCATTTGGTAGTGCCTTCACACATACATTCTTAGGGATGTGTCATAATCTGCCTTGTGGTACGCATGAAGCTAGTGATTGAAGACATTTTTCACTAGGGAAAGGCATGGGGTAAATGAAGCAGAGCAATGTATGCAGAGACACCAAGTGAAATGCCCTTAAGTGGGATTCGTATTGTTTTTGCCTAACTTGAACCATTTTAAGTGGTAAAGTTTCTCCTCGCACATATATGCTAGTCGTTCCCGACTCTAGGGGGCTCATCTCCGTTATAAAGCCAAAGACCCAGCACTGTTCAAAGACGTCTCCATGGTCATGTGGCCGGCATGGCTAAAGGCACATGGAACGCTGTTATCTTCCCACCAAAGGTGGTCCCTATTTTTCTACTTGCATTTTTACATGCTTTTGAACTTGCTTGTACTGGCTTGTACTGGCATCCTGGGAGGTTACACGAGGCTGGCTCCAGGAGGTGGTCAACGCTTCCCTGAGTGAGGGGTTCTTGCCGGCCTCCCTTAAAGAGGCGGTGGTGAGACCCCTCCTCAAGAAGCCCCCTCTGGACCCAGCATTATTGGTGAATTACTGTCCGGTCTCCAACCTTCACTTTCTGGCGAAGGTTGTAGAGAGTGTGGTGGCACAACAGTTCCCCCGTCACCTGGAGGAAATTGATTATCTGGACCCGCGCCAGTCCGGCTTCCGGCCCGGGCACAGCACCGAGACGGCATTGGTCGCGTTGGTTGATGATCTCTGGAGGGCCAGAGATGGGGGTTGTTCCTCCATTCTGGTCCTATTAGACCTCTCAGCAGCTTTTGATACCATCGACCATGGTATCCTATTGCATCGGCTGGAGGAGTTGGGGGTGAGGGGCACCGTGCTGCGGTGGTTCTCCTCCTACCTCTCCGGTCGATCGCAATTTGTGTTGGCAGGAGGGCAGAGGTCGACCTCTAGACCCCTCACTTGTGGGGTGCCTCAGGGGTCAGTCCTCTCGCCACTCCTGTTCAACACATATATGAAGCCGCCGGGTGAGATCATCCGTGGTTTTGGGGTAGAGTACCATCTCTACGCTGATGACACACAGCTGTATATATCTACCCCAAACCACCCCAATGATGCCGTAGAGGTGATGTGCCAGTGCCTGGAAGCCGTGCGGGCCTGGATGGGAAGTAACAGACTCAGACTCAACCCGTCCAAGACCGAGTGGCTGTGGTTCCCGGCATCACGGTACAACCAGTTGACTCCATCACTGGCCATAGGGGATGAACATCTAACCCCTGTGGATGGGGCATGCAACTTGGGCGTCCTCCTTGATACATGGCTGTCCATGGAAGATCAAGTGACAGCCGTGGCCAGGAGGGCGTTTTACCAGGTTCGCCTGGTCTGCCAGTTGCGTCCCCTATTGGATCGGGTGCCCTTTGCACAGTCACTCATGCCCTCGTGACACCCCGACTGGACTACTGCAATGCTCTCTACATGGGGCTCCCCTTGAGGTGCACCCGAAGGCTTCAGCTTGTCCAGAATGCAGTCGCGTGGGCAATTATGGGGACCTCTAGGTTTGCCCATGTAACACCGCTCCTGCGCTAGCTGCATTGGCTGCCTGTCGTCTTTCGGGTGCGCTTCAAGGTGTTGGTTATCATCTTTAAAGCGCTCCATGGCACGGGACCTAGCTACCTGCAGGATCGCATCCTGCCTCATACATCCCTGCGGCCGATTCGCTCCCACAGAGAGGGACTTGTCCGGGTGCCGTCCACTAGGCTATGCCAGCGGGCGACTCCCAGGGGAAGGGCCTTCTCTGTGGCGGGCCCGACCCTCTGGAACGACCTTCCCCCCGAAATTAGAACAACCACGGACGTTCGCTCCTTCCGACAGAAACTAAAAACACACTTCTTCTGCTTGGCTGGCCTAGGGTAATTCAAATTGTTTAAATTGTTTTAGGGGTTTGTAGGGATAGTTTTAGTTTTATAGGGGTTTTAGCACAGGGCCAGTTTAATTTGTTTTTAATCTTTGTACTCTGTCTTGTTTTAATTGTATTTTTAATTCCCTGTGCCCCGCCTCGAGTCCCTTCGGGGAGAGAGAGCGGGTTTATAAATAAAAATTATTATTATTATTATTATTATTATTATTATTATTATTATTATTATTATTATTATTATTATTATTATTATTATTATTATTATTAACTGCTAGGTTGGCAGAAGTTGGGACAAGTATCGTGAACTCACTCCCTTAGTGGTGCTAGGGATTCACACCGCCGAACTGCTGACCTTTCTGATCGACAAGCTCAGCGTCGACTTAGCCACTGAGCCACCACATCCCTATTTTATGGTAGCAAAGTGCAAATATTCCAAGCGGAACTTTTGGTCCTTGCTGTGTTTGGCTACATATAACGATGCCTTTTTAAAGGAGAACGGCTGCAGGTGATGGGACATATCTCATGGCACATCTACTATTGGTTTTCCATTGATGTAATGAAGGAAAGCATCATACTTTGTGGATTTCATGGGCAGGACACTAAATACACTAGCTCTTTCTGATATTAGGAATCTGTGGGTCCAAAGTAGACATCACCTCCTTTTGCATCAAGTATCTTTGAACTCGGCATCTAAGGTGTTACAATCACATCCAAATCATATCATCAATGATTCTGAAGTTTATTCAAGAAAGATTACATCCTAGTTTACTTCAATTTTACTTCAATTACTCCCTTTCTAAAGAGATATTTATTATCTCTTGGACTCAGCCAATCAACCTCTTTGCTAAAGGATAAGAGCAAATACAAAAAGTATTGAGCAGACGCAAGATAAGCCAGATTCTTTGAAGTTGTTTATCTGTTATTAAGAGCATTTCTTGTATTCTCAGGTTACCACAAGAAAATTCGTCTGGCAAAAAATAAAAGGATCTATGTAATATTCTGAACGTATCCATAAATAAAACCCAAGGCCCAGCAGATGTAAGATAATTTTATTCTTGAAATCCTGGGTAGAAAGATCAAATGCTCTTTTGAAGATTCCATCAGTTTACTTTGTGGGCCAAGCCAACTAGGGTCTAAAGGCACTTGGAAAAACTCCACCAGATGGCAGCACATGGATATAATGGTGACCCATTATAGTTCCTTCACCATCAAATAGTTCTCTGTTATACTGTACATGCATTCATTAGGAATCTCTGCCACTTATATTGCATGTGCCCCTATGTGCTTTAAAGCTTCTAATTCCTTTGGGTTGCAAGAAGCTAGATAGCAGAAAACCGTATCAGCAGTAATCCACGCTCTTCTATATCATTCTTCATAATGGGGGTGGGGTGGGGAGAGACAGAAGAGCACATCTGTAGGGTGGTTCAAGCATTTTACATGGACGTGTGGATCAAAATACTGAAACTCTGAATGTGTCTATAACTGTTTATCTAACTTAATAGTATTTGAATTTTTCTTGAATTGCTAAAATGTTTTAGTAATTTAAAAAAAATTATAGAGAGCAGAGCACATAAAAATAAGATCATGTGAAGGATAGTTATGGAGACTGATAAGCCGCTGGACGTCAGTGTTCTATCATATACTTTATCTTGTAATGAGTTGACATAGTTTCTGCCACACCATGCATTTCTGATTTCTTATATTTGCAGCATAAAAAATATATTCTCCCAAACCTTCACATTTTCATTTGGAGCCTGTGATTTTTCCTTGTTATTTGGATCAGTTAGACAAAGAATGTTATACAAGTGTAAATGCTCAGTTGAGCTTATTGTTCCTGCAAAGGAAGCTATTATAGGCTACTTTTACAACTTGCTTTGGACTTAGTTGTAAAAACAAAATTAGGGTGTCTTGCTTGAAGATAATTCCAGAAGGAGCTCAACCCAATTTTTGGATAGATGGAATAATTATTGTCATGTTAATAATTAAAATTATCTGGATAAAGTAGTTAAAACAATTGAAAACTCTAGAACGTTTATAAATAGTTAATTGCATTGTGTTTAAACCTTAATGCCTCTGGCATTTTAAACGCTGCTCTTGATTATTTGAACATTTTCTCCGTATTTTATAACCCTTTGTAAGGTTTTGCTCTGGGAACAAAATTAGAATTGATTGATGATAATGATAAGGATAAGGATACTGTTGAAGCCGAAGCCATGCATTCTGCTTTAGAATGATAAAACATCCAGTATTAGGAACCTTTGGTCATGATGATGGTGGTGGATAAAACTTCCTCCTCTTCCTGATCTTTGTTAATCTCTGATCCCTGAGTGTGTAAAGACACACGCATGTCTTTCAGTCTTCCAGCTTTTCCAGCATGCTCTTGCCAAGCCATACTTCAGTTTCTCGCCTTCCAGTTCCATACAAACACTACACAGTCCACACATTCCTGCAGCGCAGTAGCAAGCTTTCACATTTCTTTCAACAAGAAGCATAGATTACTGTCACAGGAAGCAAGGCTGAAGTCATTGCTGAAACTCATATTTGCCTGCTTTCTGCTTGTCCCTTTCATGCCAGGGGATGGAGTGAGGACTGGTATCTTGTGACTAAATGTGCAGTCCCAATCGATACTAAAAGGGTCCTATTTTTCCTTGTTGGAACTTTGATGCATATTCTTTTACTATCCAGCAGGAACAAAGAAATGCAGTCTTTCTTGCACTACATGCAGTATCATTTCAAGGGGGGGCTGTGTTTTCGCCTGAAACTACCGGCTCTTTTTCTGTGTATATCAATCCCAAATTTGATAGTTTCCCAGATTAATGCTAAAATGTGCACAGTGAAAGCTAACCACATGGTATGTAGCAGTCTGTAATATAGAAGAGGAAAAGAAAAGAATTTTGCATCAAAGCTCCAGTTTGGCATCATGGGTCTCATCAGGACCATCAAGTTCCAGGTTCATTAGGAAATGTCCTGTTGTCAGATTTAGGAGTGTTCTGTATCACAGCATCTGAACACATAGATATAGGTTGATATCTGAACATATAAGCATATAGAACAGCACTTTCCCCAGAGATCTAGATAGCTCCAAGTCTGCTGGTCTTGTGTAAACTTGTTTCTCTGGACACTTGGGATGGGAGATTAAGCCAATCCTGTTGGTGAATTTGTTTGATAGATCTGAAAATGGTAATACATAACTGTCAAACCTTGTAGAGATAATCATACCAAATACATTGTTTCAGCTCAAATGCAAGTTGATAGTGAACTACTGTGTTTTATGATGGAGACGTCTAAATGCACAATATTAGAATCCAGAATGAATTGTTAGAATTCCATGAGTATAGACTTCAGTGAGCATGATAGTAGCAGCCAATCATTGATCAGGGGCTGCTAAATTGTTATGATTTGATGGCGTAATGATGACCATGATAAATCAACAGTTGATTTAATGGCTAATTTATATAAAGTTCCATACCTGTCAAGGATTGTGGCCACAGCTTCTTCTCCTGAAGGGAGCACAGAAGTCCATTGGCTCTGAAGCTATAGCAGGAATTTGATACAGATTCGGGATTCAACTCTGAAAGGTGAGAGGTTAAGTTGATGGATTAATAGCAGCTTCCAGATGAAAATAAACATGTACCATTTAGATCTTGAAATAGCTTATTCATATAAAGGTCCAGAATGATCAAGCAGGGTTGAATACTGGTGCAAACAGAGACCTAAAATAAATCATGCCCATGAAGCTAAACGATTGCTCATGGTATGGACACATACCTTCTTCAGACACTTGAGGATGTCAAGGAATGTTTAAGATCCATTCCTTGCATTTTTTGAAATAATTTGTGAAATAGCATAGCATGGTGAATTGCATTGAAATATTTTTGCTAACTGTTGCAGAAATGGTGTTACACATTTTCACGGGGCTGGGTAAGTTCTGAAGCTCATCTTCCTATGGAAACATCCTCCTTGTTAGTTTCAGATGACAGTTCAGGGCACTAGAGAGATCCACTTGTGTATAAAGAGGAGAAGAGACAGAGGAAGATTTAGCACTGCATTTTCACAGGGGCAAGAAATTCCATCCCTCTCCAATGTGTTTTGGCAGGCAGCCTGGCTCCTTGTCAAGCACATGATCCTTCCATTGCCTCCTATTTCTGGCTTGGATCTAGATCTTGATAGTTTCGCAAACCATGTTAAGAGGTTAAAATTAGGCAACTGAAGCTGTGATATCAGAGACCCATCTCCAGCAAAAGGAAGATCAAGAAAGACGAGACAAAACAAAAAAAGATTTAAGGATTTTAAGACCAAATGTCAGCACTCCATATAGGTTCTGTATTTACTTAGATGAAACATATGCGCATCCTTCTGTTTTGGGTTTAGCGTGATTATTCTGGTGACCAAATAATTAGAATTGGGGAAACAGGCATGCCAAGTCAGGCTACTGGGTCCTCTAGTTTTCAGCACAGAGATGGAAAACCTGTGATCTTAGCGTCACATTTAATTCTCAGCATAATGTTATGCAGATCTTGAAAATGAGACTATTTTCTGTGCAAGCCATTTTTTCCTGAGCTGTGAGATCCTTCATAACTCAAACCATTGTATAATTAAGATCTATGGGATGTGACTGTGACTGCATTATACAGAAGACAAGATGGAAATTAACATTTCTGTCACCTCTGTATGAATTCTTTTCCCTTCAGAAATATATTAGAAGAATTAAAGCTCTTAGACAGTGTTGTGGATCCAGGACCAATGATGATTCCCAGGAAAGTCATATAGCATACTGTATGTGGTAGTGTGGACAGAGCAAGCGAGGTCAGACTGATGAAAGCAGTGTCACTACATAATAACACAAACCCAACACTTTCTCTATGGATACACAATATCACATAAACATCCAAAAGACGTACAGCTTGTAGTATGCTACTGTTTCCATAATTTTAATGAAAGTAATAAGATCCCACAGATATCACTGCATCTATGCTACAAATATAGATTTACATATATGTATAATTAAAAAGAGTTTAAAGAATCCTTAGTATGCTCATAATGCCTCCCTTGAGATCTTAAGGCATTTTGACAGTCAACTCTCAGGATTTTCTTAGGAGAAGGAAAGGCTATTTGAAATCATTTAATTCTGACAATATTAATATCAGTGAAGATCAACAACAGAAGATTTCAAATTTTTGATAACTTCTAGATTCAGGAGGTTCTGACCAGTTCTGGAGAACCAGTAGCAGAAATTTTGAGCAGTACAGAGAACCAGTAAACACCATCTAGGGAAGAAATGATAACAGTGTTCCAGTATCTCAGGGGCTGCCACAAAGAAGAGGGAGTCAAACTATTCACCAAGGCACCTGAGGGCAGAACAAGAAGCAATGGGTGGAAACTAATCAAGGAGAGAAGCAACTTAGAACTGAGGAGAAATTTCCTGACAGTTAGAACAATTAATCAGTGGAGCAGCTTGCCTCCAGAAGTTGTGAATGCCCCAACACTGCAAGCCTTTAAGAAGATGTTGGATAGCCATTTGTCTGAAATGGTGTAGGGTTTCCTGCCTAGGCAGGGGGTTGGACTAGAAGACCTCCAAGGTCCCTTCAAACTCTGCTATTGTATTGTATCTCTCATTGACCTCGCCCCCATCTATTCTCTGCCTCGCGAGTTCCAGCTGATAAGGAGGGAATGGGGATTTTGCAGTAACCCTCCCCTGGAGAGGGGTGAGAATGGAGATTTTACAGTATCCATCCCCTGACATGCCATACCCACCAAGTCACGGCCACAGAACTGGTAGTAAAAATTTTTTGAATCTCACCACTGTTCTAGATGTATTGAGATTACAACTTCCAGAAATTTCAGCCCGAATGGCAGGCCATATATTGTAGATCACATCAGTCAGTCTTGTGTGGTGGTGAAGGTGTTAGACTAGGACTGGGAAAGCTCAGGGTCATATCCTTCTTCAGCAATGGAAATTCAGTACTGATTTTGTACCAGTCATTCAGTTCAAAATAATTTACAAAGCAATTGCTGAGGGGAAAAATTGGAGGAGGGAATATTGTCTCTTGAGCTTTTAGAGGAAATAGAACATCTATATAAATAAAAATGTAAAATAGTTGGACTTCTGGTTTCCAGAGGCAATGGACGTGTTTCCCGCCACGTCCGCTGCTTGTTTTCTCTGGTGAACCCCTTCGGGGGTTTTGAGGGTCCTGGAGAGACTCTCTTTACTGTAGGAATGGCTGCGGGGGGTCCCCACCCAGATGGCGGTCGGGGGGAGCCTTTCCCACTTCGACCTAGGAGCTGGAGAACAGATAGCGGGGGGAGCTTCCTCTTGCCAACGGATGCCAGAATGATTAGAAAATTCCTATTTGGATGGAAATGTTGGGGATGGAGAATTGCACCGGGTCTCCTGTATTAAGAATGTGACTGTGAGTTTTTGTTCAATTCATTCACTCTTTTTGCAAAGAAGAAATAGAGGGGGGAGTTTTGTTTGCAGAAACCCCCCCCCCCTCATAAAAGGCGGCGTTTTAAAATGCTCTCCGGAAAGGAGAAGGAAAAAGAATTACTGGCATCCAAATTAACATTACTTTAAAGTGGAAACTTTGTTACTTATGTAGTTATTTGTGGCAACATTGTAACGAGCCTTAGCAACAATGGAACTTTTGTTTGCACTTTCTTCTCAACAATGAGGCGGAAGATGGCTTCCCTTTGTTCTTAATTGGAAACTTCCCTGACCCAGTGAAAGCAGTCTCACAGTGTTTTTGAAACAGCTAAATGGGCAATTTACTTTTTACCACTCCCAACAAGCCCTCAGTGACTCTCCCAAAGTGGATTATTCTTTTTTTATAGAGGATTAATTTTCTTCTCTGGTCTTTATTGTGACTTTGGATTTGAATTTTGAACTGAACTTTTCTCCTGCACCTTGGACATTTCTGACTGCTCACTTCTCTGACACCATTTTTATTGTACAATTATAAAGAACAATGGCACATAGAAAACCTCCAGCTGGAAAGTCCCTTTCTGCCCCATCATCTGCCAGATCCAGTCCGATCTCACAGCAAGGGAAAATCACTGAGATGTTCCAAAAAGAATCAACTGGAGAGACTTCCCAAGAACCTACCACCAAAGAGATGCTGCAGGAGATAATGACAGAAATAAGAGAAATTAGAAAGGACTTGACAGATTTAAAATTAGAAATGCGAGAGACAAAAGGAAATACAATAGAAAACAAAAAATTGAGGTGTTAGAGAAAGGGGCAGAGGAGACGAAGGAGGAGTTAGGAGAAATACGAAAAGAAACGAGAGAAATTACTATGCAGATGTCAAAAATTGAGTTTGAGAGAATGTCTTTTTTCCTCAGATTTCAGAATGTTCCTGAAGAGGAAGGGGAGGACCTTAGGGACTTAATGAGCATAATTTTAGCAGATTTTATAAAAAAAACAAAAAATATATTTGGGGGGATATAGACATGATCTATAGAATTAACTCTACATATGCCAGGATAAATGATGTACCAAGAGAAGTTCATATTAAATTTTTAAGAAGATTTACGAGGGATGAAATACTGAGGGCACAACGGGGTGGGTCATTAAAATATCAAGATAAGGAGATCACTATATTGAAGCAGATTCCCCCCAAAAATCGAGAGATTAGAAAGAAATATTCCTTCCTATCTAAAAAGCTATTTTAAAAAGGAATCTGGTTTAAATGGTTGATGCCTGAGGGATTGCTGGTATACTCGGAAGGGGGTAGAGTCAGAATTAAAACAGTAGGAGACGCGGAGGCTTTTCTTAGAAAGCACTCCCCACTCCTAGAAGAAAGAGATGGAACAGGGGGTGCCGCTCCACCTATTGAAGAGAAGGAGCAAGAAGACACTATTGCTAAGAGACTTAGATCTCAAAAATAAGTATGTTTTGAAATTCACTATAACTAAGATGGATGCTTAAAAATAATAATAATGATTGAATGTATGAAATGTAATATGATATATATAATCATATATATATATATATATATATATATATCACTATATAATTTTTTTTTAAAAAAATGTATTTTTATGAACTCCCAGAGGCGACCACCGACCCCGACACGGAAATCCTAAAATGTTATCATTGAACCCTACCATTTCCCCTTTTCCTATATAATTGTAAAAATCAATAAAATTGTTTGAAACAAAAAATAAATAAATAAAAATGTAAAATAGTTTGTACGAATCCACTAATCTCAAAAACTACTGGACCGATTTACCTTAATTTTTCACACAATGTTCACAAGGACTTCCGATAATAGAACACCTACTCATTTTGTGCCTAGCACACGTGTGTCATGTGCAAGGTACACAAATGTAAAATGTACCCACTGATCATGTTTTCAACTCCCTGTAGCCCCATCCATCAGACTGCTTTTCAACTGTCAGTGTTGGAAGAGGCCTCATATGGAGGCCTCTTAGGGCCAAAAAGGCACAGAGGATAGCAAACTCCCAGGAGGCCCATAGAGAGAGAGGGGTGGGAGAAATATAGTTTAATAAAAGACGGACTAGGGGAGACATGATAGTAGCCTTCCAATATCTCAGGGGTTGCCCCAAAGAAGAGGGAGTCAAGCTATTCTCCAAGGCACCTGAGGGCAGAACAAGAAGCAATGGGTGGAAACTAACCAAGGAGAGGCAACTTAGAACTGAGGAGAAATTTCCTGACAGAACAATTAATCAGTGGAACAGAAGTTGCCTCCAGAAGTTGTGAATGCCCCAATACTGCAAGTCTTTAAGAAGATGTTGGATAGGCATTTGTTTGAAATGGTATAGGGAGTGATGGCTAAACTTTTTTGGCTCGCATGCCAAAAGCAGGGGGAGTGCAGGGCGATGTGCACAGGTGTGCACATCCATAATGCTATGTGCATGACCCCCTGCATTTGGCATGTTTTTTACGTCCTCCCCAGTCTTTATAGGAGCCTGGGGAGGGTGAAAACAGCCTTCCCCCACCTCCAGAGGGCAAAAAACGGCCTCAAAAGAAGGCCTAAATCAGCTGGCAAGGGCACACATACACACTGAAGCTGACAGGGCAATGCCTCGCATGCCCTAATAAATGGTTCCGTGTGCCACCTGTGGCACCCGTGCCATAGTTTCGCCATCATGGGTATAGGGCTTCCTGCCTAGGCAGGGAGTTGGACTAGATGACCTCCAAGGTACCTTCCAACTCTGCTGTTGTATTATTGTATTACATTAGGTAGGTAGATAGAGGAATAGATAGAGAGGGAGAAATAAAGTAGGTAGGTAGGTAGGTAGGGTGATAGATAGAGAGGGAGAAATACAGTAGGTAGGTAGGTAGGTAGGTAGGTAGGTGGATAGATAGGGAGAAATACAGTAGGTAGGTAGGTAGGTAGGTGGATAGATAGATAGGGAGAAATAAGGTAGGTAGATAGGTAGGTAGCAGTGGTGGGTTTCTGCAGGCTCGCACCTACTCACGAGAGCTGGTTGGTGAAATTTAGAAAACCGGTGAGAGGGGGTTCCACCGGTGTACCTGGAAGTAAATCTGACCCACCGCTGCCAGTGACCCAATGGGAAGGAAAGGAAAGGAAGGAAGGAAGGAAGGAAGGAAGGAAGGAAGGAAGGAAGGAAGGAAGGAAGGAAGGAAGGAAAGAAAGAAAGAAAGAAAGAATTTATCATCACAATTGAGTCCAAAATTTTGGTTGCTAAACAAGAGCGTTGTTAAATGAGTTTCACCACATTTTTAAAGGTGGTCACTCCCACCCTGTCACTGACTGCCAAGCCACACCCACAAAATAGGCCACACCTACAGAGTAGGTTCTAAAAAAATTTGAACCCCACCACTGGTAGGTAGGTAGGTAGGGTGATAGATAGAGAGGGAGAAATACAGTAGGTAGGTAGGTAGGGGGATAGATAGGGAGAAATACAGTAGGTAGGTAGGTAGGTAGGTAGGTAGGTAGGTGGATAGATAGGGAGAAATACAGTAGGTAGTTAGGTAGGTAGGTTGAAGAAGAAAGGAAGAAATATGGTTGGTAGGTAGGTAAGTAGGTAGGTAGGTAAGGAGATAGATAGATAGGGAGAAATACAGTTGGTAGGTAGTGAGATAGAGAGGGAGAACTACAGTAGGTAGGTAGGTAGGTAGATAGAGGGAGAAAGGAAGAAATGTAGTAGGTAGGTAAGTAGAGGGATAGACAGAGAGGGAGAAATACCGTAGGTAGGTAGGTAGGTTGAAGAAGAAAGGAAGAAATATGGTTGGTAGGTAGGTAAGTAGGTAGGTAGGTAAGGAGATAGATAGATAGGGAGAAATACAGTTGGTAGGTAGTGAGATAGAGAGGGAGAACTACAGTAGGGAGGCAGGTAGGTAGATGGGATAGATAGAGAGGGAGAAATACAGTAGGTAGGTAGGTAGATAGATAGAGGGAGAAAGGAAGAAATGTAGTAGGTAGGTAAGTAGAGGGATAGACAGAGAGGGAGAAATACCGTAGGTAGGTAGGTAGGTAAGTAGGTAGGTGTATAGATAGATAGGGAGAAATACAGTAGGTAGGTAGGTAGAGGAATAGAGAGGGAGAAATACAGTAGGTAGGTAGGTAGAGGGATAGAGAGGGGGAAATACAGTAGGTAGGTAGGTAGATAGAGGGAGAAAGGAAGAAATACAGTAGGTAGGTAGGTAGGTAGAGGGATAGATAGAGAGGGAGAAATACGATAGATAGGTAGGTAGAGGGATAGATAGAGAGGGAGAAATACAGTAAGTAGGTAGGTTGGGGGTTATATGGTGGTTCTGTGTATGTGTGCATGTGTAGATCTACACACAGATTGGTTGGCCATTTAACCAGACTGGGCCACAGCAACGTGTGGCCGGGTATAGCTAGTAAGTAAATAAATAAAGCCATCAGTGGTACAGTAGTTAGAATCTCTGCCCACAGCCTGGAGCTTGATCCTGATGGGGCTTGAGGTTGACCCATCCTTTCATCCTTCCGAGGTCAGTAAAAGGAGGATCCAGATTGTTGGGGGCAATACTGTAAACCACTACTATTTAGCAGTGCTATATTGCTAAATAGCAGGTGTATACTTTTCATACTCAAGAAAACCGATTATTTTGGAAAATAATCAGTTTATCATAACTTTAGGAGATTAAAATGAAATGCATGAGTGAATTATATCTTAGTATTCCTGAAAAGAAATGGAGAAGACATTCTGTGAGTTTTTATAGACTCTATATATCTGTGTTTGATAATCTGCATTCATATAAAACAGAATTTTTAAGACTTCCAAATTCAGTAGTAAAATAGCAAACTTCCAAAGTGTCTCTTGCCTTTCTTTTGTTAAAAATTGATTAAAATAAATGCATTAAACATTTGAGTTAATTAACATATTGCTTTCTGGACATTGCACCAGGCCGGCAGTCACTATCAGGTCAAAATACTTGACAGTACTTATTCCTGGACAAGAAATGAGAAGATAATTTTGTTGGGAGCAAACATTTGATGAGGTTTCCTAAGTTTTTGCTACATAACCTCATCTTCCATTCTGTCTCTTATGACAGAAAGTCATGGGAATATAAAGAAGTGTTGAAAATAGGGTTTTGTTCTATGGATGGCATATTGTTCAATATTTCATCCTGCTTTGGGGATTGTTTTTATAAGGGAAAAAAGTGAAATAGAACTTTTGCTTAGGCAAGTTTTAAGAATGCTTTGACAGTGCCTTAGCATTTTAATAAGTAAATATCAGAAGCTCAATTCTTGATGCTGGCATATTTGCAGAAGCCATTCAGACAATGTGTACAGCATAATTGATAATGAGCATTACTGGTAAAATTAGGGAATAATGACTGACTTTCAAGCTTGCAGCTACATTCTTCTTTACAGCAGAAGTTCACTGATCTATAACAAACCCAAGTTATCGATCGGGAATACACTATCTGTTCTGAATTGTAACATTTCGCGGAGTTATTTGATAATTTATTCTTCCTTGAGTCATTGAGATGAATGACTATGAATTTCCCTATTATCTATGTAGATGCCCCTGCCTTTGCAACTTTGACCATTTGCTTCTTATTTAAAATGAACACATGCAGACAACCCCCATTGTCCCACTCTCCTTCCCCTACATCGAAGTCCTTGTGGGAAGCAAATGACCTCATCTAGCTTGACATGGCCATGCATCTTTGACTGTATGTTAGAGACAAATGTCATCTATATATGGCAGCTACTCATGTATCTTTTTTGGCTGGCATTATTAATGTTTCTTGTTGGCTAATGCGATGGCCACAGCTTTGAAAGCAAGTAGCAGAGATCACAGCCAAGCATTAGCTTTACAGCAAGGCAGCTGTAGAACCTCTGCTATAATATCAAAGGAATATATCTCTTTCAACGTGTTTCCATTGCTCATGAACAGCAGGTGAAGGTAATACAGAAATTCTGCTGATTCAAAGAGGGAAAAGGGCAGCTAGCAATAAATCCACGTATCTCAGCAGTAATAACAGAAAGCAGGCACATAGCCAAAGCTGAAATACAAATGTGGTGAGAACAACAACCTTATCCACAACCACATTGCCCAGAAGATAAGACTCTCTTTAAGTTGCAATTGTGGTAAAATGAGTCAGTCATGTGATTGATCCTATTTTACATTTTTTTGCAATAGTTGTTAAGTGAACACAGCAGTCGTAAATGAATGCAGAAGTTTTTGAGCTGGTCATTGACCAAGCATATTGGTCCCTTTGGAATGGTTTTCCTGAAAACCAGAAGTACTGTTTTTCAGCAAAATCCTCATAAAACATGGTCATGTGACTGTAGGACACTGCAAATGACTGTAAATGAGGCCTGGTTTTGCCAAGCACCCAAAGGGTAGTCATTGACTGTAGGGATGGGGTAGGGAGCATAACTGTCAGAATTTCAGATCCGGATCATAAATTTCAGATAGGTTGCAACTTCGGATGGTTGCTATCTGTTTGTCTATTTATCTACCTACCTCATCCATTTCTGTTTTAAAAAAATCAAATATCGCATAGCTTTTTCCTATAAATTCATATCATCAAAAGAAATACGTTACAACGGCTTTGGGTTCTCTTCCCATTATTCCCACTGATGTTTAAAATAATTTATAAAAAAATCTAGCCTCCCTTTTTCTTTGCATTTTCTATTTGATAAAAATACATGTTTAAAACTATTCAATTATTTTACAAAAGTACATTATCATGAAACTCTTCAATATACAACAAAGTTATTTTAACATCCAGAATCTACTGATAAAACAAAACTTAGTCTAAGTAAATAAATAAATAAATAAATAATAAACAAACAAACAAACAAATAAACATTTAGGACTATTTAGAAAGTTGGTGGAGAGATACTATATCTTCTGCTAGTAGGAGATCTGATTCAGTGATTTTATGTTCAAATCTCTCCATAATAAAATGCACTTGTAACACTGAGAAAATATATTAGTGTCTCCTATGGTGTCATTTAATATCAAAATTGCTGATACAAATTCCACTTGGCAATAGCACTTAGACTTATATAAGGCTTCTCAGTGCTTTACAGTCCTCTGTAAGTGGTTTACAAGGTCAGCATATTGCCCCCAATAATCTGGGTCCCCATTTTCCCCCCCTTGGAAGGATGGAAGGCTGAGTCAACCTTGAGCTGGTCAACACTGCTTTCTAAGCACTGCACTACCATGGCTCTTTCCTTGACAACCCAAATAGGGGAACTGGAATCTATAAAGTAAGAAAACAGAAAAATGATTAATATATATATTTAATAAAAACAGGTGGGGAATTAAAATATAGTATGAATAATATTAAAACATATGTTTCATTAATGAATGACAAATAGTAGCCTTTCTAAATTATGAGATGTCTTGAGTGCCCTTTAGGAAGAAATGCAGGATGATTGATCATCACCATCATCTCTAAAAATTAACAAACAGGAGACAGATCAGCCTTCACTTTTCCAATCTAGAGCTAAGCAATAACCATGGCTCACCTAAAATACCTAGCTGGTATTTTAATACACTGATACTAGGTTTATCTGTTGCAGTGACCATTCATATCACTACTACTTTATAAAGGAATCTTGAATAACACTTTGAGATAGAAAAATAGCATAACATTGGACTTCCGCTTCCGCCCTCCAACGGCGACGGATGGGTCCTTGACTCGTCCGCCGCTTTGTCCTTTTTTCTGCCCCCCCACGGGGGCGAGACGCCCCATCTTGGGGGTCTCCCGTAGGGTTGGCTTGCTAGGGACGCCCCCTTCCCATGGCGATGGGAAAGCGACCCTTGTCTTCAGCCTAGGTGACGAAAGGCTGGCTGCGGGGGGGAGACGCCTGTCTCCACCTTCGCCAATGGAGAACGGAAAAGTTGCTTAATTTTGGAGTGAGCCAGACGTCCGGGTCGGAAGGCTCTCCCGAGGCTCGGCTGCAAGGTGAAGAGTGAGTGTGCTTTTATCTGCTATTTTATCTCCGATGGCAGCGCTGGACTAAAAAGCTTGGAGGGGGGTGTTTTTTTCGTTAAACCCCCCCTCGGATTTAAAGCGGCGCTTTGAAATGGTTCCTCATTGCGAGGGACGGATTTTTCTCTATGCAGTTTGCCTGGAACTTAGTGAAAGCGAGTGAAAGTGATCTGCGGCTTGCAACAATGTTTCTAAGTTCGATTGGCTTGTCACAACTTATTTCTTTGTTACTTTTTCCGGCTGGCTCCCAGCTTGGGCGGTGGAAGATGGCTTCTCTCCGCTCCTGAATGACTATTTTATTTATGGAAAACTACCAGCATCTTCTTGTAATTTGGACTTCCTCTTGCTATTAATGAAGAACTTTTTTGGATTAATTGATTCCCTGTCTGGAGTGCCTTTTTTTATTATAACTATTGATTTGGGAAAGTGTTTCTCTACTGGTTCCTGAACTTTTTTACAACCTTGATTTGAAACTTTTACCTCCTGATTTGTCTCAACGGCTCCACCCAAAAAACACCATTTTAGTGGCACTGACTCTAACAGTTAACCATGGCACAAAAATCAGAATTGGCAGGATTGGAACAAAAATTGTCTTCTCTGGAATCTGTTATACAAACTTTGGTACAGGAAATTAAGGCGCAGAGAGAAGAAAATAACAACTTTAAGAAGGAACTCCTGGAAACTCGTAATCAAGTGAAGGAGAACATACAGAAGACTGAAGATCTGGAAGGGGGGCTAACTGAGGCAAAGGAAGAGCTTAAAAATGTCAACAGTGAGGTGGGGGAATTAAATGGGCATATGTCTAGGATGGACTTCGAAAGGATGTCATATTTTTTAAGATTTCAGAACATTTCTGAAGAATCTGGTGAATGCCTGCCTGAACTCATGAGCACAATTTTAGCAGACTATTTACATAAACCTAAAGATGAGATCAGGGGGGACATTGACCTAGTCTACAGAATAAACTCTGCATATGCCAGGATAAATGAAGTACCCAGAGAGATTCACATTAAATTTGTCAGAAGGTCAACCAGAGAGGGAATTTTGAGGGCGCAGGGAGGGGGTCCTCTAATTTACCAACAAAAGGTTGTCGCTATCTTGAAGCAGGTCCCAAAAAAAATCAGAGAAATGAGAAGGAAATTTTCCTTCTTATCTAAAACATTGTTTGACCACGGGATCTGGTTCAAGTGGGCGATGCCCGAAGGGATGCTGGTGTTCTGGGAAGGAGGAAGAGTGAGAATTAAAACAGTTGCTGAGGCGGAAGCCTTTATTAAAAAACATTCCTCTGTCCTGGGCGAAGATCCAGGGGGGGCGGAGGGGGCCACGGCCCCGCCCACGGGGGACCAAGCAGGAGCAAAAGAAGATACAATTGCCAAAAGACTTAGATCAAAAAAATGATTTTGCTTGCTTTTCTTTTTTCTTATTAACTTTTCTTTTTATTCTTTTTTGTACCAGGATGTTTGTACATGTCTGCCATCTCAGAATTGGAAATGTAATATGTAATATGTATACACTGGTCTTTATCTTGTAATATTTTTTTTTGATAAATTTGTTTACTATTGTTTTATTATGTAGCCCGGGATGGGCCAAGGACTCTGACGCAAAGGTTCTCAAAATGTTTCTGTAACCCTTACCCCACCCTTCAGAAAATTGTTAAAACTCAATAAAACTTTTTCAAAATCGAAAAATAGCATAACATTATTCCAAATAAATCCAGGAATCAATTAGCACATAGGTGGATTGTTTATCATTTGCATTCTTCAATATTTTGGCACAGAAACATGCCATTGTAAGAACACTTTGCTCTGGCAATATGGAACATGCAGGAGCAATGAAGAGGTCTGTAGTAACTACAACATGTAACAAAATGTATAAGGGCACCACAGGTTTCCATTAGACTGGAGTTGATTTTGAACCATTAAACCATAAGGAATGTGATTTCTCCAAAGTACAAGAGACTTTCATTGCGAGGGACTAGTATAGTTATTCTTTTGCTTGCTTCAAATGTTCCAATATACGCATCAGCTGGGAATGCCAATGCTCACACTATTTTAGACAGATTAACAGGGCAGTCATTGGAGCACCCTCTGTGCTTACAGAAAATCTTCCAGGTGATAGGTATGCTATCAGCATTGTTTAATTCAAGACCCATAAACTAAAGGAAGCAGAAGTTGCCTTGGGCAAAGGGAGCCATGCAAATACTATTTTAATTCTTTTATATAATCAGATGCCTCCACATGATTTGTTGGCCTCTTTTGATTCCACCCTGTGGCAAAAGACAAGCCCGCTATTGCCCTTTAATGTCTTCCCACCTGCTTTGTGAACATAAACTGAACATGTGTGATTTCACACAGCTTAATTCATGCAATACGTTTCATTGCCTCTGCTTTATAACCGGCACTTAGCACTGGGCTTTTGGCTGCAAAAACGAAAGCAGATGTACCACTGTTAAAAGAATAGAGATGCTGTCACTACCTTCCATTTGTTTCACTGTAGTGCTGCTACTGTCTTGTCTTTAGAGTTCAGCTGTTTTGAATCTGGAGGATGACCAGAAATTAATCAAAAGAACCAAGCATCTTAATCTGGCTCACCATTTTCTCTGTTAGGATTCACAATGCTGCTGAGAATTTTACACAGTGTAGAATGCTTCTTTTAAGAAAACACTTTTCTGTTGCAGATATCTCTCCCACCCCTAAAAAGTTCTTGTACAAATATCATTAAACATTGTTAAATATGTTAAATATTGTTTGATTTATTGAAGGCTCATTTTCATTATTCTTTACTGACTAATCTAAGCATGTACTGAACAAATTATGAAATTGTATGCATGTCCACTATGATCTAAGAAGATATAGGTACTTTCCTCATTGTACATGCAGTTTTAATATCAAACACAAATTTATGACATGCAATTTCACTATTAAACACAAATAAACATTAATCATTCTTGCTGTCTCTGGTGAAACCTCAACTGACAAGTGATCTTAAATCTGTGATTATATTGGTGAAAATAAAGATTCTTTCTATATGGGAATTGGGCGCATTCAACTTGTAAGAAAGGTGTACAGAAAAAAACTGAACCTAATAGAGAGAAACATGTTTAAAATGTGGAGGATCAAGGATAGAAATTTGGTGTCCTGGAAGTTGCCTTTTAGCCTAAATTCTGTTCAATCTCTACACATAAGGAATGGTGTAGTAAAGAGATCCCTGGCCAACTTAAAAGCTGATTTTTTTAAAACTTGGCTTAAAATAAACAAAATAAAATAAGTGCTTTTAAAAATAGACAGCTGTCGATGAGGCAATTGGACTAGAGGGGGGGAGTCTATGGAAAAGAGTGGCATTTGCAAAGACAGAACTTCTTTCATATCATCCAGCCGCTGGTGGTGACAGAGCCATCTGTCCTGTCTTTTTGCCCTTCCCTGTCTGCCATCAATTTCCCACGATGTCTCCAAGTGACAGCTCCCTCTCATAGCGACCAAACTTGGAAACAAGGTGTACGTCAGGGAGGAAAATAAGAGTAAACCATGAGGGAAAGAAGGTAAAAGGAGCACCAGATGAGGTCAGAGGCAAAAAGTGGACTCATCACTAGAGGCTCTTTTTGAGTAGGGAATCAAACATTAAAATACTATTGCATTTTACTATGAACTTGAATACTTTTGCAAGTCCTCCATGGCAAGTATTTTTGAAGCAGCTGCAGATGTAAAAAAAGAGGGGGGAGGGGAAGGAGAAGGGATTATGTTGTGAAGAAAAATCCATACTTTGCAGTTACACGCAAAGTCCGTCTGCTACTGTTAATTCTAAATTCCCTTTCTTGTTTAGAAAAGAATGACTTAATAACTGGCAGGAGTATTTATTTTTTTTATTTTATTTAGATTTATACCCCACACCTTCTCCTAAAAGGACCCAGGGCAGCGCACAGGAAATTTAAAACATAACAAATATCAAAATACAAAATTTAAAAACATATTAAATTCCTACCCTGTGCTAAAATCGATTAAAATCCCTCGAATTAAAACTATCTAGGAGCAGTCACAACGGGAGGTAACGCTAGGCCGGCTTGATGGAAAAGGTGTGTCTTAAGACACTGGCGGAAGAGGTGGAGGTCAGAGATGGTACGTAGTTCAGGGGGTAAGTCGTTCCAAAGGGCAGGGCCCGCCACAGAGAAGGCCCTTCCCCCTGGGTGTCGCCAACCGGCATTGCCCGGCCGACGGCACCCTGAGAAGGCCCTCTCTGTGGGAGCGGATCGGACGAAGGGATGTATGGGGCAGGAGACGGTCTCGCATATAACTAGGTCCCGAGCCATGGAGCGCTTTAAAGATGGTCGTCAAAACCTTGAAGCGCACCCGAAAGGCCACAGATAGCCAGTGCAGCTCGCGCAGGAGCGGTGTTATATGGGAGCATCTAGAGGCTCCCATAATCACCCGGGCGGCCGCATTCTGGACTAACTGTAGCTTTCGAGTGCACCTCAAGGGGAGCCCCATGTAGAGAGCATTACAGTAGTCAAGTCAGGACATCACGAGTGCTTGAGTGACTGTGTGAACGGCAGCCTGGTCCAGTAAGGGGCGCAATTGGCGCATCAGGTGTACCTGATGGAATGGCCCCCTGGCCACGGCTGCCACATGGTCCTCCATGGACAGCCGGGAATCCAGGAGGACACCCAAATTGCGCGCCCTCTCCACGGGGGCCAGTGTTTCGCCCCCAATGGCCAGAGTTGGAGTTATCTGGCTGAACCGGGGTGCTGGAAACCACAGCCACTCAGTCTTGGACGGGTTGAGCTTGAGGTTGTTACTACCCATCCATATCCGTACGGCCTCCAAACACCAGGACAACACCTCGGCGGCATCGTTGGGGTGGTTCGGGGTGGATATGTACAGCTGAGCATCATCAGCGTACAGATGATATCCCACCCCAAAACCATGGATGATCTCGCCCAGCGGCTTCATATATGTGTATATTTCATATCTGGATATTTCATTGAATTCCTTCTTACGTATTTTACATTAGTATATTTTTCAGTAATGCTTTCACAATTTGTTTTTGTCATACCTTGGGCACTATGGAGAATAAATCCATATCTTCTTCTTTGAAATAGCCCTTCAAGCATTGGAAGATATCATGACTCTCCTAAACCTTATTTTCTTTAGGCTAAATATGCACTTTTCTACAAACTATACCTCATAGTTTTTAACCTAAAGGCCTCTCATTATCTCTAATGTTTTCTCTGCAATCTTTCCAGTTCCTTAGTATCCTTCTTGCATTGTAATTAAAATCGGATATTTTTTGTTAATAGATAATTAATTATAATAAAAATAATAAAAGGATAATAGAGATTGTTTAATAACATATATATACACTGGTTTTTGGTAAAAGAAATTTAGATATAAATTTTAAAAAGTAAGTTGGGAAAAAAGGCTAAACTTTATTAATTAACCACTATTTAGAACATATTATAAAGTTGTAATGTTATTGGAGGATTTTTGAAATAGCTAATGAATGCCAGTATGTGGTTGTGTTTCTAAGTATGAATTACTTTAGGCAAAAGAACGTTTACATAATTGTAGTCAAATAAGAATTGTGGTATATTGATGGTAAGATACATAATGATTTTTGATTTAAAATATATAACCTAATATGAACTATAAGTAACGACTGTGTAAGAATGCACGAAAGTTATCTGTAACCAATTGACACACTTTCTCCAAGATGTAATGAAGGATGATTCTTTTTGTTATGTTTGTGTTTGATTAAAATAAAATAAAAATGTTATTTTAAAAAATCGGATATTTTGATCTTATGCTCCTGATAAATCGTTTAGTGTTTACATGAGAGAGTCATAATATGCTCATTAAAAAAACATAGACCACCTTTTTACTGTATTAATGGTTTCCCTTCATTAAATCGCACATTATCATAGTTTCATGGCTCTGCATTTGCTCTACTCAACTTTATGTAGTGCTATTTTATTTTGTTTTTCCCGTGAACCATTTCTCCTGTGAAAAATGATTAGTGAAGAAGCTTTCTATGACATGGTCCCAGTAATACCAGATAAGTGCCAAATATTTTGCAAAACTCTGGGGACTTCTAAACATGAGTATGCCTTTCCTATGACTCAATTCCTAGGTAGTCACCACTGAACAAGTATGAATTTCCTGCACTCATAGCCCAATGTTATGCAGAAGAACTTGGATTTCAGCCAGTGTAGTCTCATACCTATTAATGGGATTAAACATTTAAATCTGAGTAGCACAACTTGACATTGGCCTATTTTTTATTCTGGTAAGTGCTGTACACATTCTTGTGAGGCTTTCAGAAGAACTAAAACACCTCATCCACTTTCAGATGGGGAACTCTTTCTTTCCATGACTGAGTCTTCAGGACAGCCAGGAAATCCTAAACTCCCATAGCGCTTAAAAAAACCATACTCACCTTTGAACAATATAGTCACTATATTGTTTTAACAGTTTCTTCTTAAAACAAATTTAAGACATATTCTTGCGTTTGGAAGATTGTCTTAAACTTCACAAAGGAATAAAAAATATAATCATATGATTCAAAGTTCTGATGTAGATCGCAACAAAAGATTGGATAGGTTGAATAAGGAAATGCTTTCTAAAAATAAGAATTGAAATAGATTTAAGAATTGGTCAGAAAGGATGTGAAAACTCACAACAGAAATTCTTTTAAAGTACAGGGCATAGGGACAACCTCTTCACAGCTTTTATAATTTGATTGGCGTAGTGTCACTGAAAGTCAACCGCAAAGGACAAAAATGTAAATAATAGGGTCTACATTTGGCATTAACAAGAAAACCAAAGCAGTAGGTATGGAATCTTTCTGCTATTAAAAATTGGAAAGAAAGAGGGGGAAAAAAAAGAATTCTAACTCCCATACCCTTTTTTTTAAAAAACACCCCATCCCTTCCAATTTATAAAACTTCATGACCAAGTGCAATCTCCCTCCTATCCACAAAGACAGAAAAACAAAACAATAAGTAATTTCACTCTCCCGCTTCTACAAAACTGCCCGCCCTTATTTTAAAATTATGTGTTGGAATCTCTAGTGTAGTGATGGCTAACACTTTTGGCACCTAGGGCTGAAAGTATGTGCATGCACACCCAAAATGCAATGCGCGTATGACACCCCCATGCACCCCACCCCCCAGGCATGCACACACGACCTCCCTGCATGTGCCCCACTCCCATGCTTGCATATGTGGCAGAGACCCAAAAACCAGCTGGCCGGCAGGAGGCACATGTGCATGCCTGGCGGAGCTGAGCTGGGGTGATGGCTTGCGTGCATGCAGAGAGGGCTCTGTGTGCCACCTCTGGCATGCGTGCCATAGGTTTGCCATCATGGCTCTAGTGGTTTATAATACTTAAATAAGGTGCTGAAGGGATCCAAATTTCTAATTGAACATGTCATGTGTCATAAACCAACTCTTCCATTCAGATACCAGTGTTATGATGGCTGAAGTGCATTCATGCTTATGACTAGGACCAGGCCTGAGTGGGATCCAAGGGCACTTCTGTCAATGGGATCGGATTGTAGACAGCTTCACTAATGTGCCTCTCATCAGCAAGAGCCAGAGGGGGAGGGAAAATGCACAAATGTAAATATAAAAGAGGATCTTCATCATTCGCATACTCTACGTGTTTCAACATAAACCAATCCTGAGCCCTTAGTCATGGCAGAAGAGAGAGCCAATATTGAGGCCTGCTCCTTGTTGTCTTATCTTTTAACAAGATGGCAGGTCTCTGTGGTATTAATTAATCAATTGTTTTCACCATTCTGAGCATGAGCAAAAAATTCCCTCTCTTTTTTACCTAGGCTTCTGTTTATTGACTAAGTGTGCCAAGCCACTGGGTTAAATGAAAATATACCCTGCAGAAATCATGCATGGCATCCCTCATAACAAGCTGCAGAAACTCTCTGAAGCATTGCTGTTATGCTGTGTGGAATCTTGGGAATGTTCAGCTTAACTCACCAGGCCTTTAAAATCATCCATAGCAAAATGGGACAGTCGAAAGCCAAGTGCCAATAGAAGAGAATATTTGTAGCTCAGGGACGAACTGTGGGGTCCTTGATGCTGCCTGACCTTGATTGCAAAGCCAAGAATTGTAGAAACAGTTTCTTCTCATACTAACTCTTGTTCATTTAGGAGATTCTGTGCAAAAAACCTGGTGGTTGGACAGTGATATTGAAAATGCAAACAGACCAATATATCAAATGGTCCGTGAAAATAAAAATATTCTTGCCTGCTGTCCAAAAGAGCACAAAATAGTTTCCAAGTGTGCCTAATTAGAGAGGACCTTCCTCCAGGGGCTTTCATTGAGAAGAAAGGTTCCCAGGTAATCAGGCTTCAACATGGAAAAGATGACTTTAGGACACAGTTAATTCATACTATTTAGAAAGAGGCATTCCAGCTACAATGTGGTTACGCTATAGTTTCACAGGTCTTGCATAGCTTTTTACTGGTGAATATCAATACCTCTCCTATAATTGAAAATGAACTGTGAATTATCAAAGATAATGTAAAACTGAACATTATTCTTTTAGATCAACAATTGATCCTTTAACCTTTTAGACTTAATGATTTCCCCTTTACAATGACAAATGCAGTCGGATCATTGCCAGGGGGGAAAAAATCTACCAGTCCTTCAGAAGAAAAATAACCTATAGCATTTATGGATCTATGGGCAGCTTTGACTCGGTTTCTTAAGCCAAGCTGAAGACTACAACTTGATAGAGTATTTATTTTATTAATGAAAGTATAGAATGAAAACAGTTTTTTGAAAGACATTGTAAAGAAAATGCTCTTCAGAATTAGGTAATCAAAGTTTTTTTGGAAGGAAATTACAAATAGCAGATGGACCGGGTTAAAAGCTTTAATGATCCAAGAGATTTATTTATCAATGATTTGTGATTTTCATGTAGCAGGTTTGTATGATAGAAAGTTTAAGGCACCTTCTCTGGTTTGCTCCATTTTTTTCTATTCTGAAGAATGAAGGCTTGCCCCAGCTGTTTACCAGATGTTAATATTAAATTATCAAAGCAGTTTCTATATAATTACCAAATCTGGATTAAGATAGCTTTTAAAGATTTAATCAATTTCAGGTACAATTCTTAAAGGTCATCTTAAATGTCCCACATTGCCTTCCAATTACTATTCTTCTTTTTGAGACTGAACAATGCTACTTTGAAACTGAAGTTAGGATTTAAGTCATACACATCCAGCCAATCTAATAATTTCCTTTTTGTTTAACAATTTTCGACACATACATTTTAAGATTGTGGTGCTATAGTTTTTAGTAAATTGTATTTTTCTTCTCTTATTAATGACCAACATGTCAAAATACAAATCAAATAATAAAAAATTGGCCTTTTTTTGGCTCCTTTTCTTCATTTTTCAAATTCCTGGTAGTTATGAACCTCTTGATCTCTTTCATGTATATGTGGTCTCATTTTAGTTATGTAAGTAACCACTTTGAGAGTAACTGCACATTAACTTCAAAGGTAGCTAAACACGTGGTTCCTCTGTATGGCTTGACTTTCACACAAATAAAGCCTATATAAATGACTAAAAGTTGATTCTTTTGATAAAAGCTCAAAGTGGTTTCCATGCATATGAGGTGAGCTTGTGTACCAGCAACACTGAAGAACATCCAGGGTAACATTTTAACGGGTAATCCATCAAAAACTCCAGCAAGTGGAACTAATGGAGACAGACAGAGTTCTGAAATATAAGCTCGAAAAGGTCTCCAAGGGAAGGTATTGGTTCCACTCGGTGCTCTTTTAGCTTTACTTTCCAGAAATCTCAATTAAAAGGAAAAAGAAGGGAAAACAAAGCAAAGAAGAAGAGTTTCATCCACATGGTCCTTCACATCATTCTAACTTACTGACATGAATGTGACTAAGCTGATTTAAATGCAGTTCAGTGAAATGTTTGCATCACAATTCAAAAGGCCCTATTAACCACTTAAAAATAATGCTGGGTAGTTACTACTAATACAGCTACTGGAGTGAGCATTTCCGTATATTCCTTTCTGTTAAAAGAGTCTGACTGGGAACAGTTCCTAAAAAATAAGCTATAAAAACTTTGCAATTATAGTGGACCACTTATTTTTATGCCATTTCACATCTTTACTAAATACACAACATGTAGTCTCTCCTCTCCATCCCCTATTGTGTTAAAAAAAAAGATCTAGGAGACTAGGATAAAGGATCCAGTGTCATAATAATAATAATAATAATAATTTTAATTTATAACCCGCTCTCTCTCCCCGAAGGGACTCGAGGCGGGGCACAGGGAATTAAAAATACAATTAAAACCATAAACGGAATACAAAGTTAAAAACAAATTAAACTGGCCCTGCGCTAAAACCCCCTATAAAACTAAAACTATCCCTAAAAACCCTTAAAACAATTTAAAACAATTTAAATTACCCTAGGCCAGCCAAGCAGAAGAAGTGTGTTTTTAGTTTCTGTCGGAAGGAGCGAAGGTCCGTGGTTGTTCTGATTTCGGGGGGAAGGTCGTTCCAGGGGGTCGGGCCCACCACAGAGAAGGCCCTTCCCCTGGGCATTGCCCGCTGGCATAGCCTAGTGGATGGCACCCGGAGAAGTCCCTCTCTGTGGGAGCGAATCGGCCGCAGGGATGTATGGGGCAGAATGCGATCCCGCAGATCATGAAGTTCCAGAGCTATCTATAGCTCCTCTAACATGAATTATTTTATGCAGCCTATACTAGTTGCTCACTGTTTTGCTGTTCGACATTGTATTTTCATCTGGAGTCTGAAAAATACAAAGCTAACCAAACATGTAATAATTTTCTTGTTACAGTAAAAATTAGAGCATTATAGCCACCTGAAATAATTCTTCATAAAGTAAAGAATAGTATTTTACATTAGATGTAGATACAAATCAAAAAAGATTTTGCGAGGTTTCTAGAAAAAGTTGGGAGCTGGAACTCAATGGAAAGATATAATACTGTGAGGATTTTTTGCCTTGTAATAATTTATCCTTTTCATTTGGGATTCTTTCATGTGCATCCATAGTAAGGTAAGGGATATGTATGTATTAGAGGTGGGTTCCTACCGGTTCGAACCGGTTCGGCCAACTAGGTAGTAACTCAGCCGGCCATGCCCCCGAACTGGTTCTATCGGTGGCACCATATGTGGCACCATCTTGGTTTTTTGCTTCTGCGCATGCACAGAAGCACTTTTTTACCTACATGCGAGACCGCCTCCTTCCCCATACATCCCTCAGACCAATACGCTCCCACAGAGAGGGCCTCCTCAGGGTGCCGTCGGTTGGACAATGCCGACTGGCGACACCCAGGGGAAGAGCCTTCTCTGTGGCGGGACCAGCCCTTTGGAACTCCTGAACTCCGCACCATCTCCGACCTCCGCCTCTTCCGCAAGTGTCTGAAGACACATCTATTCCTTCTAGCCGGCCTAGCGTAGCCTCCATTACTGACTTTTAGATAGTTTTAAATTTGGGATTTTTAATTCGGTTTTAGCACAGGATTTTATTAGAATAAGTTTTTTTAAAATTTTATTATGTTTTGTATGTATTTTAACATTCCTGTGCGCCGCCCTGGGTCCGTTTGGAGAAGGGCGGGGTATAAATATAATAAATATAACAAATATATAAATACTGCGCATGTGCACATAGCGTGCACCAAAGCGTGGTTGGTCAAAGTACATCCCTGAGCGAAATGGCAGTAGAAGAAGCCAGAACCCAACCCTGGTGTGTGTGTGTACATGTGTGTGTGTATTCATGAAATGTAGAGATCAATTTCTATTATAAAATATTTTTCCTACAACATTTTAAGGGTAAAACGTTTTCCAAAAATTTCACGGCCAATATTATAGTCAGTATGAATACTCCCTGTTGATGAGCATTGAACATTAATAAAAATGTTCCCTTCTTTTACATTAAATACTACACCTAGTTAGAGTTGGGGAGACCTCTAGGTTTCATGGTAGTTAGCCACAGAAGCTTGCTGTATAGTTTTAGGTGAATTGCTGTTTTTTAGTCCAACCATTTCACAGAAACATTTTTGCTATCGACCTATTTGAATATAGCAGGGCTGTCAAACTCACAACCCATGGGCCAGATGCATCACACACTGGCCATGGCCACGCCTAATTGAGCAAAGGGGGAAAAAGTCCCGATATATCATGTGATGCTGCCATGACAATGTGAGTTTGATACCCCTGGAATATATCATATACTTGAATATTTGAATGTTCATATTTATAATATTTATATTAAATTGGTGCTTGGACAATTTATAGAAATGTTCAATTATGGGTCCCTTGTCATAAAAGTAGATATTAATATTCTGCAAGATACGAATATAAATATGACAGAGAAATACAGAAACACATTATGGACTCTTATATTAAATTATTAAAACTACAGTAACCTGAGCTTGAATATTGGGCCCCACTTGGGGTATCATGATGCAACAACTAAATATTATAGGTATTTTTTTCCTAAATTAACTGCCATTTTTCACAGAGCAACTCATTTGTAACATTCTAATTGAAGTAGTTTGGTTTTTAAATAGAAGCAACTAATTACATTTCTTCATAGTTTTCAATGTATTAAGTTATTATAAAATACTGAGATTTTGGCACTGTTAAAACCAGATTCGATTCAACCAATATTAATGTTAATATAACTTCCTTCTTCTTTCTGTTAGTAGGCCTGTGGTCTTAACTTTCATGTTTTTGACCAGAAAAGGCATTTTGTTCATATGTAATGAAATAAGAATGTTTTGAAATGCGGAAATGTAATACATTAATGTAACTACAAAGAACTGCAAATGTTATGGAATAGAGATTAAGGAGGACTACTGTCTTATTAAATTCCATATGGATTTAATCAATTTGTTTCTGTATTTTACTTCCAGTAATGAGAGTCTAAAGCCATTCTTCTGCAAGGGTCAAATTTATCATATTTTTGGCCACCCAGATGTATGAAAATAGTAACCTAAAAATATGGCAAAATATACAATCTTTATAGTTTTAGGGACTTAAGCAGTGGTAGACTAATTAACTCAGAAGTAACTTTCACTGGGACTATGCCAAGGAAAGCCTATATAAGTCTATGATCTTGGATTGGGATCTTATATGTGTGTTTTGTTTAGTATAATTAAAAATATCTGTTCTCAGTTGCCCATCAGAATATTTCTGTTAATTATAAAGTGGGGATTCACTCCCAACCCATAGGTTATTTAATTATGGTTATTTTTAAACAAGATGCAGTGTCTGATCCTCACAAAATACTAATCCAGTGATGGGCAACCTTTGTCAATTTGGGGCAATCTTTTCTGCATTATTGTAGAGCGTGCGGAAGATAACCTTGACAGAAAAAGCCCAGATCCATTATGAAAGGGAAGTGGAGAAAAATGTGGCTTCTGTCCAAAACAAGCAAGAAGTATGAATAAGTGGCTCAGACAGACACCTTACTGATTTACATGGATATAAAAAGGAAAGGAGACATAGCACAATTGAACTTGCAAGATTCTGTTATTTTAGCCACACTCAATAAAAGTTATATTAGTTTACCTGTGGGGTTGATTTTTGTTCTGGTCTTGTGGGGCTGACAGGTATTTATGACTTCTAACGGCCACAGGGAAAATGCCCATAACATATTCATAGAATTGTAGAACCACAGAGCTGGGATTATGGCCCAATCTCTCCACATTATATAAGATCCAGTAGAATAGGTGTCTCCAACCCCCCTGTTGGTGGACTGGCACTTGGCCATTGCATGTCAGAAACCAGGCCATGCAAACAAGCCAAGTCCCATCCACAGAATGCAGACAGCATATGAAATCATGCCCCCTCCAATCTGTGGAAAAACCTCACTCCACAGAACCAGTCCCTGTTGCCCAGAAGGTTGGAAGCCACTGTATTAGAACAGCTGACCATCCAGCCTCTGTTGAAAGAACTCTAGTGATTTTCATATTAAGAAATTATTTCTGAAGCCTAGTGTCTCTGAACTTGCTTAACTGCAATTTTAATCCATTAATTATGACCGTGCTTTACTGGAAATAGAGGGTAAGTTCACTTTCTTTCCTCTATGACAATTCTTCAGATATTTCAAGACTACTGTCACATGCCTCTTTAGTTGTGCTTTCTGTTGGCTAAGCATCTGCAGAGTTTTAAACACCATTCTTCATAAGGTTGATTTTCAGATTCTTTACCATCTTGGAAGTCCTCCTCCAAATATGCCACAATTCTCCATTGTCCTATTTAAACAGTGGTACCTAAAATTAGGACACAATACTCCAAATGGGGCATGTCCAGGGCAGAGTAGAGTAGACTAATTACTTACTATATTCTGGATCCTATGTTTTTCTAAATGTACCCCATGATGCCATTTGCCTTTTTAGTGACTACATCAATTACTGGCTTGTGTTTGACAAGGACATGCAAGTCTTGTTCACTATTATCAAATCACATTTACTCACACATGTTTTACATGTTCTCCTGCTAAATTCCATCCTATTTATTTCAGTCTAGTGCTTAACCTGTTGAGAATTTCCTGAATTTTCTCTCTTTCATCTAAAGTATTAAACATTCCTAGCCATTTTGGGTCATTTTTAGGCTTAGTTTTAGTTTTAGTTTTATTTGATTTTTATATCGCAACCTATCTCCCCGAAGGGACTCAGGGCGGTGCACAGGAAGTTAAAAATAGAAGTACAAATATACGAACATATAATAGATAAGACTACAACAATAAAATCTAATTAAATTTAGAGTGGCCTGTGCTAAAAATACCCTAGAAAATTACCAGTGAATTAAAATCAATTTAAAACAATTTAAAACTCAGTCTATAGGGGTGGTCTCGGGGTCTAGGCTAGGCCGGCTAGATGAAAGAAATGAGTCTTCAGACGTTGGCGGAAGAGGCGGAGGTCCGTGGTGGTCCGGAGTTTGGGGGGTAGATCGTTCCCCTGGGGGTCGCCAACCGGCATTGCCCGGCAGACGGCACACGGAGAAGGCCTTCTCTATGGGAGCAAATTGGCCGAAGGGATGTATGGGGCAGGAGATGGTGTCGCAGATAACTAGGCCCCGTGCCATGGAGCGTTTTAAAGATGGTTATCAGCATCTTGAAGCGCACCCGAAAAACCACAGGTAGCCACTGCAACTTGTGCAGGAGAGGTGTTACATGGGAATGCCGTGAGGCTCCCAAAATCCCCCGCGCGGCCGCATTCTGCACTAGCTGCAGTCTTCGGGTGCACCTCAAGGGGAGTCCCATGTAGAGAGCATTGCAGTAGTCTAGGCGGGACATCACGAGTGCTTGAGGGACTGTGCGGAGGGACTGTGCGGAGGCTTCATAAGTATCCCCTCAACTCCTCCATCCAAATCATTGATAAAGACGTTGAGCAGCAAAGGGCCCAAGACAGCAAGTGTGGCATTTTTGTTTAATACTTCACTCCAAGACATAATAGAGCCCAGATCCACTATGAAAGGGAAGTGAGAAAAATGAGTAGTCTTTGGGTTATTCAGCCAATTGTGGATCTAGCTCAGCAGCCCCCAACTTTTTGGGCACCAGGGACCGGTTCCATAGAGAAAGGTTTTTCCGGAGACTGGAGGAGGTTTGGTTTTGCATGTTTCCTGTATACAGCAGATGGGGCTTCACTTGCTTGTGTGGCCCAGTTGCTGGCATGCTTCAGACCAGTGCCAGTCCATGGACTGGGGGTTGGGTATCCATTGTCTAGCTCAAGGGTCTCCAACCTTGGCAACTTTAAGACTTGTGGACTTCAACTCCCAGAATTCCTCAGCCAGCTTAAATTTGCCAAGGTTGGAGACCTCTGGTCTAACTAACAGTGGTGTCATTTAACCCATAGTGCTCTGTTTTGCAAAGGAGAATATCAGGAAACACTCTGTTGAAGACTTGGCTGAAGTCCAGATACACCATGTCTATGGCTTCCCCCAATCTGCTAAACTAGTAACTCTATCGGAGAAGGATATGAGATTAATCTGGCACAATTTGTTCACAAGTGACACATGCTGCCTTCGGTTAATTGTAGCATGCCTATCCAATGGTTTACAAACATTCTGCTTGATGATCTGTGCCCAGGCTCATAGTCTAAAAAGGCTACTGTCTCTGACATCTCTTTAATCCCCTAGCACAGGGGTCTGCAAAGTTGGCTCTTTTAAGCCAGGTGGACTTCAACTCCCAGAATTCCCCAACCAGCATGACTTTGCAGACCCATGCCCTAACAGGAAGTCCCTACTGCCACTGCATAGCCCTTTGTCATTCTGCCTGCGAATTATGGGACTTTAGGTTTAGATGTGGAAGGCACAAGGATAGAGAAGACTGATCTAGCCCTCTTGACACTTATAAACCCATTTCAAGTAAGTTGAACTATATTGTATGCCTGGACTCCAAGGATCATCAGCAATGCGACTACAGTAGTCCTTGAGTTATGAACACAATTGAGCCCCCAAAAATCTTAACATTTGTTAAGTGAGTTTTGCCCCAGTTAAAAACCTTTCTTCCCACAGTTGTTGAGTGAATCACTGCCATTGATAAGTTATTAACCCGGGTGTTAAGTGAATCTGTCTTCCCCATTGACTTTGTTTGTGAGAAGGTTGCAAAAAGGGATTGCATGACTTTGGGACACAACAGCGGTCATAACTATGAATCATTGGCCAAGCACCTGACTTTTGATCACATGACCATGGGGATGCTGCAAAGGTCGTAAATGCAACAATTGTTCATCAGTCACTTTTTTCAATGCCATTGTATTGGTAAACGAACTGTTGCATGTCGAGGACTATCTGAATAATAATAAAAAAGGATCTCCCCCCCCTCCCAAGACTTCATTCTTTATATTATTCCACTCTTGGGGTCTTTCTTACAGTTCCAATGCGAATTAGGGAGAAGGCAGCCAGTATTTTACAACACTATAACAGTCTATATATACATACATCATACACTTAGTTTCCACTTTGTGTTACCAACTGTCCGCTCATCCCAAGCTGGCTGTGTGGGGGATACTTAGTTGGCCCCCTGCTGATTTGTCTCTCTGTTTTCTTCTCAGCTGTCCCATCCAGAAGCCACAGTTCTAAAGTTACAGGACAGTTTCTAACTTTGTGCCTGTCCCAAGGCATCAGAACAGGGGCACATGATTTGTAATTTATGAGGACACCCATAGAGCTGTCACTTTCAAGGCAGGTGTTAAGAAACTGGCAGACAGCCTGAGCAAAGAAAAAGACTGACCTCACCCTGGAATAATGGTGGGTAACATGGTCACAGGACAGAAAGTATTGACATCAGTGGACTTTTAAAAATAAAGCACTAGGTCATTCAGCAAGGCTAGGGACCTTTGCAGAAGATGCCTTTCCCACATGGGTAATTTGCATACAAACTTTGGGTTTACAGACTAGTCAATTTTAAGAGAAGTGAAGCTGATAGAGTAGAATGATATTGCTGCCTTTGCCATGCATTCAATATTATTTCTTTCCTTGACTTAGAGAAATGGGTGTTGAGCATTTCCTGAAATCTATAAAACAACTACAAAGCAAGAGATGATACGGAATTAGGAGCCTTCTGTAGACTAATGAGTATCCTTTTTCCTTCCATCATTGATATTTTCGAAATCTCTGTCCAACCATGTTATAGAAATTGTAGAAACATTATTCGCTCCCTCCATCCACCAGATTTGCCCCCCTCCCCACTTTATTATCATAGTAATACTAATGTTGTGGAAGAACCTAAGGATCTTCCCACCCTTGTCCCAAAGCAATGGAATGGCCATCCTAAGAAAATACTTACTTCAAAAAGTTAATATGAAAAACTGAGATTCCTTAGTGGGATTGTAATATACTTCATTTTTCCTTTATGACATACAGTAATAATAATAATAATCTTTATTGTCATTGTAAAAATTACAATGAAATTGGTTAGAGAGGTAGTCCTTGACTTACAACAGTTCATTTAGCAACCATTTGAAGTTACAACAGCACTGAAAAAAGTGGCTTATGACCATTTTTCATAGTTTCAAAATTTGGATGCTTGGCAACTAACTCATATTTATGATGGTTGTAGTGTCCTGGGGTCATTTTTGCAACCTTTTGACAGTCAAAGTCAATGGGGAAACCAGATTCACTTAACAACCATGTTACTAACTTAATAACGTAAGTGATTCACTTAACAATTGCAACCAGAAAGGCTGGGGCAAAACTCACTTAACAAATGTTTCACTTAGCAACAGGAACTTTGGGATCAATTGTGGTCAAGGACTATCCATAATTTTAAGCATTTATACAGGAGCATAAATCATTCCTTTCTATTATATTTACTTGTTATGTTAGTAATTGTCATCAAATGTGTTTATGATGGGCTAAAACTATGGGAAAAATAATGGGCAAACACTACAGGTATGAACTTGAGATTGAATTGGTTGAGATCAAACGTTCTATGTCTCAAGACAAATTGGGATCTGTACAAAATGGTGCCTCTTCACAAGGCCCCTTTCAAGTCTTTTCTATTTAATGATTCCCTGACTCTGGAACTTTAGAGAACTGCAAAAGAATGTTCCTCCAAACAACAACAACAACAACAACAACAACAACAACAACAACAACAAACCCAAGTAACTTTTGATTCTTTGGAAAATCATAGAGTGGAGCAGAGACAAAGAGAGAGGATTAGAATTGGTGATAGACAGGAATCCTAACGAATGAAAGAGATCTGAGAATTATGCCACTAGGTCTGGTCACAACACCTTGCATGTCTTTATTCCTTACGTCTGCCTTATTTTCAGAAGCCTTTGCTGCCTGACTCTAAACTGTATTTAATCTTCATCTCTAAATAGTTCTTTAATTTTAATTCTACAATGATTTGATCTTTCAGTATTTATTTTATTCTTATATAATTAATTATTTAAAAGAAGCATTATCCTTATTACATCGCCAACAAAATGCTGTCCTCGACAATAATTTTCTATAGGGATGCAACGGATTCCAATACATTCTAAATACATTTGGTTGTATAAATCATACTTTCATTCGTTACATTGTGAAAGTTAAAACAATCTCCCATTGTCTAGGCAATTTTAAACTTTCTTTCTTCTAGCCATTTCTTAGTATTGATATAGCAATGTTCAAGGAAAAGGGCCAGGCAAAAACATTTCCTGGCAGCTAACATTGTGTTGTATAAGTAAGTTGTGATCTTTATTTATAATCCACGAAGACAGAGAACTCCAAAATACAAGTTCTGATCCCAGGAACGATTCTCCAATGTGACACCAGCTAAACAAAGATTAGTGCTGGCCTTGAGTAGACTAAAGTGATGTTCTCCTCAGTTAAAAGGATAAGGTGTCATTGCTTTAGGGAAAACTATGTGTTATTTTTCACACTGGGACTATTGACTTCTGCTTTTACCTTTTATTAAAACCATAGCAACAAAGAAATCAAGTGTCATACTTCTAAAGAAGACATCTCTAAAAATATGTTTTAATCAGATGAATGAATAAACAAATATTGCCTCTGTAATTGGGATGGATAAAAGTTTGTAGACCAAAATTGCAAATTTTAAAACAATTACTTTGTCCTCCAAAAGTGAAGAGATGACATACCCAGTTGCTGTATAAAGTTGTCAGTTCTATTGCAATAGCTTTTCCACTCCACTCACTGAACTATTCCTTTATTATCTTTAACTGATATTACTAACATGCAGATTGATGACAATTACATCCAAGAATTTTGGACGACCTCAATATAGAAATATTATGTTATCTTAATAATGCTGCATGTTTAATTGAATGTTACAATATTCCTCAATCCACCTTAATCAAAACATACATCAAGGAAACTTTTAATATTTTATGCAAAGCTGTTTTTACAAAAATGTATATAGCTATGTAATACTTTACTGGAAATTTGACTTCCAAAGTGCAAGTGTTCAGTGGCAGGTATAGCTTGATCTATCTTATTAAATTTCCCTTTCTGTACATTGTATTAGGTTATACTTCAACTGGAAATAATGAGTTTAAATATTAATCCTTTGAATAATCAGACCAAAGTCTGCCTAAAACATTTTTCACAAATGAGATGTTCTACAGATGTGTTGAGCAACAAGCAGAAGCATATGCAGGATCATCAGAATAATTATATTCCGAAACGCCTTTAAAGAAAAACCAGAAAGTATAGTTGCCTCTGGAAAAGCACCTTTGGGACATGCAAGTGGTAGTTTACCAAGTGATTTTTGCCCCTTCACAATTGATTTATTTTCCTGGGTCATCTTAGATATAAAGGAGATGTTCCAACTTCAAATTTATGAGGGTAACTAACGTAGTAATATTGTTAGAAGCTCCCTATTTTAATTTGACTCTTAGTGACAAATTGTACTAATTTTTTTTGCTGCAGTCAACACTTATTGATATATTGGTTTATCTAGCTCCAACTAAATAAGCTATACTTATCTATTTTGAGTAATGACGTGACCATTTATATCTATAGTACTATAAGGGGATGTGGTAGCTTAGTGGCTAAGACACTGAGCTTGTCAATCAGAAAAGTTGGCATTTCTTTCACCTAGCTGGCCTAGCTTAGAGTCTAGATTAGCTATAATTTTAATTGATTAGGTAGTGGATTTTAACATTTTTAGTCAATATTTTAGCACAGGTTATTTAATTTAATTGTATTTTAACGTTGCGACTGTATTTATTGCTGTTTGTTGTGTCATTTTTAATTTCCTGTGCACCGCCCTGAGTCCGCTGGGGAGATAGGAGCGGTATAGAAATTGGATAAAACTAAACTAAACTAAACTTGGTAGTTCGAATCCCTAACGCCACATAACCAAGTGAGCTCCCATTACTTGTCCCAGCTTTTGCCACCTTTGATGGGAAGGTAACAGCATTCTGTGCATCTTTGGTGTTTAGTCATGCCAGCCACATGACCACAGAGACATCTTCGGACAGTGCTGGCTCTTTGGCTTTGAAACGGAGATGAGCACTGCCCCCTTGAGTCGGGAATGACTAGCACATATGTCCGAGGGGAACCTTTACCTTAGTACTATAAGAGTGTGCAGATTTGTTCTTTTAAAGCTAGTAGTTGCTAACCAGTAAATATACTCACTGAATAGTTGCAAAAATCATCTGTGTCACTTGCCCTCTATCCCTTTCAAATGTCCAGAGCAGTGGTGGGTTTTGGATCCCATTGCAACTGGTACGGTTGCAACGGGGCCCGGCATCCACTACATGAATGCGCCCAGCATGCGCACACATGCACGCACTGCGCGCCTGCATTGTTACCTCTTGTGATGCCTCCAAGATGCTCCAGCTGCTTGGTTGAGTATTGAGCAGGCGCTGTGTGCCCCATGCGCATGTGCGGAAGTGCTGAAGAGCTCAAATACAGGGCGGGTGGGCCCTCTGGAGCACTGTACCAGAACGGTACCCGGTGCTTCGGGTGGTACTGCCTGAAACCCACCACTGGTCCAGAGGTTCTCAAATTGATTTAGGAACATCATCCCAAAGCAACCAGAGGATAGCCTTATTCTAAAAGAATAAAGGAATGAATATATATAACTACTGAAAGGCTGCAAAGCCTGCATGCTGGATTTCTAAAAGTCCCTAAGCCATGATATTCAACTGGTTTCACATCAGCACTTTGCCTGGAGGTAGTGTTGACACAAAAGCATTTAAACGCTTTAAACACGTATGGTTTCCCCCCCCCCTCTCTCTTTTAACCCCACCTTTCATCCCTTTTCAAGGTTTGCTGAATTGCTTTAAGTGTACTGAACTCAAACTCAGTGTCTTTTGAAGTTATTTTGGCTTTTCTCAGTCAGTTCTGTAAAAAGCCTTGTTTATACTAAGTACATTCCAGACTCGAGAGGTGTTCAGTTCCCAATGTATAGAAAATCCTCCACCCTAATACTAATGCTGCTACCTTATACTTCCTATGGCATTGTTCCTTCCCCACCTCTTCCTTACTAAAGGAAACATAGAGATGACCTTTAAAAGCCAATTTCCCCATCGGGTTAAAAGCCATTCCTTTATCACTTTTTCAGCTCCTTTGGGTTGTCAGTTTTAACTCAGTAGACACATGCTTACTACAATAATAATTACTCTATAACTTTTATCACAAAGCTATCAACACACAGTGATACATTTGCAAACTGAAAGAAATACGAAACCCTTTGAGACCCTAAATTTTGCTCTTTGTCCTGAATTCTGCAATGAGAAAGTGCAAGTCTTACTGACAAATTATGCTAAAGTAGAGAACACACTGAACAATTTATTTATTTATTTATTTATTTATTTATTTATTTATTTATTTATTTATTTATTTATTTATTTATCAGATTTATATAACCGCACCCTCTCCCCAAAGGGACCCAGGGCGGTGCGCAGGAAGTTAAAACACACAGTATCACAATATAAATAATTAAAACCAGTTATCAATAAGTTATCCCTGTGCTAAAATTTAAAAGGTTAAAACACAATCCCATTTAAAACCCAATTAAAACAATTTATTGTACAGACTGTAGGCTAGGTAAATAACTTAGGCCAAGCCGGCCTGATGAAACAGGAGTGTCTTTAATTTCTGGTGGAAGGTGCGGAGGTCCGTAGTTGTTCTGAGGTCGGGGGGTAGGTCGTTCCAGAGGGTTGGGCCCACCATAGAGAAGGCCCTTCCCCTGGGCGTCACCTGCTGGCATTGCCTAGTGGACGGCACCCAGAGAAGTCCCTCTTTGTGGGAGCGGATCGGCCACAGGGATGTATGAAGTAGGATGCGGTCTCGCAGGTAGCTAGGTCCCGCTTTAAAGATGGTAATCAACACCTTGAAGCGCACCCGAAAGACCACAGGTAACCAGTGCAGCTCGTGCAGGAGCGGTGTTACATGGGAATACCTAGCCGGGATGTCACAAGCGCGTGAGTGACTGTGCGAAGGGAGTCCCGGTCCAATAAGGGACGCAACTTCTGCACCAGGCGTATCTGGTGGAAAGCCCCCCTGGCCACGGCTGTCACATGATCTTGCATAGACAGTCGGGTATCCAGGAGGACACCTAGGTTGTGTGCCCGATCCACGGGGGCCAGATGTTCGCCCCTAATGGCCAGTGATGGGATCAACTGGTTGTACTGGGACGCCAGAAACCACAGTCACTCAGTCTTGGATGGGTTGAGTTTGAGTCTGTTGCCTCCCATCCAGATCCGTACGGCTTCCAGACATCAGGACATCACTTCAACGGCATCGTTGGGGTGGTTTGGGGTAGAAAAGTACAGCTGCATGTCATCAGCGTAGATGTGATACTCTACCCCAAAACCACGGATGATCTCACCCAGCGGCTTCATGTATGTGTTGAACAGGAGCGGCGAGGGGACCGACCCCTGAGGCACCCCACAAGTGAGGAGTCTTGAGGTCGACCTCTGCCCTCCTGCCAACACAAATTGCGATCGGCCGGAGAGGTAGGAGGAGAACCACCGTAAAACGGTGCCCCTCACCCCCAACCCCTCCAGCCGGTGCAATAGGATACCATGGTCGATGGTATCAAAAGCCGCTGAGAGGTCTAATAGGACCAGAATGGAGGAACAACCCCCATCTCTGGCCCTCCAGAGATCATCAACCAACGCGACCAATGCCGTCTCGGTGCTGTGCCCGGGCCGGAAGCCGGACTGGCGCGGGTCCAGATAATCAATTTCCTCCAGGTGACGGAGGAACTGTTGTGCCACCACACTCTCTACAACCTTCGCCAGAAAGTGAAGGTTGGAGACCGGACAGTAATTCACCAATAATGCTGGGTCCAGAGAGGGCTTCTTGAGGAGGGGGTCTCACCACCGCCTCTTTAAGGGAGGCTGGCAAGAACCCCTCACTCAGGGAAGCGTTGACCACCTCCTGGAGTCAGCCTTGTGTAACCTCCCAGGATGCCAGTACAAGCCAGTACAAGCAAGTTCAAAAGCATGTAAAAATGCAAGTAGAAAAATAGGGACCACCTTTGGTGGGAAGATAACAGCGTTCCATGTGCCTTTAGTCATGCCGGCCACATGACCATGGAGACGTCTTTGAACAGTGCTGGGTCTCCAAATTCCTCTGCTCAACCCTGCAAAGGGGCTTCCCGCGGCCTCTGTTGAAGGAGGGAGCGGGTCACCCCAAACAGGGTGGCAGGGCGGTTCTCTGCGGATGCGATAAGAGTGGCACAATAGTGATGCTTGACCACTCTCATCGCCACAAGGTAAGTCCGTAAATGGTCTCTCACCTCTGTTCGGTCAGATTCAGAGCGTGTAGATCTCCATCTACTCTCTAGGCGTCTCTTGTGGCGTTTCATCTCCCTCAGCTCCTCGGTAAACAAAGGAGCCCGGGTGGCTCTTCGCCACAAGAGAGGCTGCAAGGGCGCGACCCGATCCAAGGCTCCAGTGACCGCAGTGTTCCATGCAGCCACTAGGTCCTCGATCGGGGCGCGGGTCAGGGTCACAGGTAATGGCCCAAGCTTTGTCTGGAACCTCTCAGGGTCCATCAGGTGCCTGGGGTGGAACCATCTTGGAATATCCGGTTCTGCCTCCCCGTGGTGGGGTGTAGCGGTAAGAAAGTCGAGCCGGAGAAGTGAGTGATCTGACCATGACAGGGGTATGATAGCTAAATCTCCTACATCAAGATCACTTTTCCACGGGCCTGAGACAAAGATCAAATCCAGCGTGTGTCCTCCCTCGTGTGTGGGACCCTCAATTACCTGGGTCAGGTCCATGGCCGTCATGGAGGCCATGAACTCCCGGGCTACCTCGGTTGATCCACTGAGTGATGGCAGGTTGAAGTCCCCCAAGACTACAAGTCTGGGGGTCTCAACTGCCACCTCAGCTATCACCTCGAGGAGCTCGGGCAGGGCTGCTGATACGTAGTGGGGAGCCAGGTACACAAGCAGCAAGCCCAACTGCCTCCCAGGGCCCCACCTCACGTAGAGGGACTCACAGCCAGTAGTCTGTGGCACAGTGGTCTCTCTCGGCTCCAGATTTTCCCTAATAATAACCGCCACGCCCCCACCCCTGCCTAGGGCCCGCAGTTGATGAAATGCACGGTATCCTGGTGGGCACATTTCCACGAGGGGTAGGCCCCCTTCGTGGCCCAACCAGGTTTCCGTAATCCCCACCAGATCCGGGTCCCCCTCTGACACAAGGTCGTTGATAAGGGGGGCTTTGTTAACCACGGATCTGGCGTTACATAACATCAACCTAAGGCCCTGGCTCTGTAAACCCTGGCCACCAAGCTCGCGAAGGGGGGCCCGGGAGTTGGGGCAAGCGACCGCCTGAAGCCAGCGGCTGTGTCCCCTCTCCTGGTGATGGAATATCCATCCCCCACCACCCCTCCCCCTCCCTATGACCGTACTGATCAAAGAACCCTCAATGGAATCGACCCCTGCTCCCCCCGCCTTAATGGACCTATCCGCTTCCATGTCTACTCCGCCAGCTGACTTGACACTCACCCTAGCCTCAGACTGCCTAAACCCTCCCTCCACCCTGGAACCCCCTAAAAGTCGAATAACATAATTTGATAAAAAAAAACCTAAGTCTGCGCTTCTTCCACTTCTCTTGACCGATTGAATTTGTTTTGCAGTTTTCACAATGTGTTGCCGTTTTGATGTATACTTGCTTTGTTGCTGTTTATTTCCTACTTGTGATGCAGTTAAAAAAAAACCAGGAACCAATCCCACAATACTAATAAAATAAAACCATACTGGATTAATCTTTGTGTTGGGTGATGAAGTGGAAAGCCTTCTATTAGAAGAGCAAATGAAATCTTCATCATCACACAAGCTGGTGTTTATTGCCGCTTTCATGGTGGCAGCTGCACAAGGAACCTCCAGTCTGGATGGGGACAGAGAACAGCCTGGTGTTCATGTAGACTTTCTGGATCACATTTGCACATTTAATATTAGTGGGGTTCTCTCAGAGGCAAACCAAGCTTTTGCCTTTCTCGGCTGCCTCTTTCCGTGCGCATGCCATTATTCCCTCATTCAATTAACTGCTAAGGAGACTGAAAACTATGTGCCCAGAGTGGGAAATGAGTCCATCTTTATTTGCAGCTTATTCAAACCTTTGAAAATACTTTGAAATAGCCATTAATTAGGAAGGAATATCTAAATTTGAAATTCAAAGAGCAGCAAGCAAGCTAAATAAAAGACTATGGAAGACTTGTGGTCCATATAGATCTCCGAGCTCAATTTACCTTGGCAAACAATGAAGCTATAGCTGACATGGGAAGATTCTTGATAATACATCCAGGTGCAGAAAAGGCTACAGGCAAATTACTCCTGAAAACAAGGACTGATTTTAAATATTCCCCCTCAGACTTCGTTTTCTACATGATAGAAGCTTACAGAAGGTACCTTTTCAGAATTTGCGTTGATTAATTTTTATGGGACTGGAAGAAAATTAAAAGAAATAAGATGCCTTATGAGATAGTAAAACCTTTCTCCCAGTTGTCTGAAATGGCTTAGAATTAAGAAGTTATTTTACTGGAATCAACTGGGAAGCCAAATTGAAGAATAGAAATCTTAAAATTTGAAATTGTCAGTTTCAAAAGAATTGGGGGGAGGCACAAGAATGATGGAGAAGAATCAAGCATATAAGAAGAATCGGAGAATTAAAAAGCTTCAGAAAACAAAAGTTGCGCAATAGAAGCACAGAGAGCTAAGACATTTTTACAATATGGTTACATTAGGTAACACTGGCCTTAGAATTGTGCCATGGGTGAAACAATGCTTGCCTGTTTAACAATGCAATGCAGACAATATAGAACAAGAGCCATTTTATATGCTGTAGCCTACATTATATAAAGTAGCTTTTCCTAGGTGATGCTAAGGTGAGGTTAGAAGAAGGTTTACAGGAAATCAAATGCAATTATTATGCAACTGAACTTATATAAAATCCTGAGATTTGATGGCATTGCTACCCCATTCCAATTTAGTGCAAGACATATATAGATAGTTCTCAACTTATGACTAGCCACTTAGCACCTGAAAGAAGCTACGACCTAGTTCTGAAGTTCTGACATGATCATGTAACCTCACTGTGGGTGCTCAGGCCACATTTACACTGTTTGTAGCATCCCGTGACTGCATTTTACCATGGTTATCATTGTTCAAACATCTAAGTTTTGGTTTCCAGAAAAACCGTGCCATAGCAAACAGTGGATTCACTTAACGACAGTGGCATTCATTTTAAGACCACTGCATTTGCTTAATGATCACTGGAAAAAGATTGTAAAATCAACCTGATTGAAAGCATTGTGATATGTACAAATGTAATGGGCAGCCTCCATTACAACTGTATGTTGTGGGCTACCTTTAATTATGTATTAGGCTTGCTTACAACTGATATTTTCTCTTATTATTAAAGGCAGCTAAGATGGAAGCCTATTCTAATTTCATTCCAACATTAAATGTATGAAATAAGATTGGTCCAAAATCAGTTTTATAGAATTGAATTGAAATTAAAAAGCTGGGCCATCCCATCATCTTTGAAATATTATGATCACCAGATCATCTGTATTTTTGAGTCAGGCAAGACATTAACTTAATGGTGGACCACCCAGCTTCCACTTAAGTATCTTCAGGGGATTGAGGAATCGGGAAAAAGATTCCTATCTCTGTACTGAGGAGGGAGAAGCAATGTTGATAGCAATAGCAGTTAGACTTATATACTGCTTCATAGTGCTTTTCAACATTCTCTAAGCAGTTTACAGAGTCAGCCTATTGCCCCCAACAATCTGGGTCCTCATTTTACCCACTTTGGAAGGATGGAAGGCTGAGTCAACCTTGAGCTGGTGAGATTTGAACTGTCAAATTTCAGGGAGCCGCAGTCAGCAGAAGTAGCCTGAAGTACTACACTCTATCCACTGTGCTACCACTGCTCATGACTTCCTATCAAGCAGCAGTATCAAAAGACATGAGCTGCCTTTTGTGGTCCAGATTCAGATGGTGACAGAGATACTTTGCATTGCATGATTAAATTCATAGCAACATGAAGCTTGCCAGCAACCCATTTGGGTGCTTGGGATTTGTGCACTCAAGCTGTCTTCATGAGCTCTGGTAATGTTGTGTCTCCCAACAAATCCTTAGCTTGGAACAGCATCACCTCACCTTCCATGTCCTATACAACTGAAAAACATTAGGTTCCCCTTATCAGACAGATTTCCTCCCCTCATAACAGTTGCTATTCATTTAGAAATCTAAACAAGGTACACACAGCTAATTTTGGAAGGATGAATCCAATTTAGATGCAGAATAATAGAAAAGGTTGCAGAGGCAAGTACTATTAGCTTTGAAAGCATAGAAAACCTGGAAGAGCTTCAGTAAAAAGAAAAACCCAACCTGCTAGTGTCATCTACAGGTGAATACCAAGGATGTCTACAAGCCATAATCCCAAAAGTCAAGATAGTGGTCAAGAGTCACACAACAATGAGATAGGTGGCATGTCAATTAAATGAATATGTATTTGTTTGTTTGTTTTTTATTTGTTTTTATTTATTTATTTATGGTATATGCCACCCATATCAAGTGACTCTAGGTGGCTTTCAACATGGTAGATAAATTAAGATGGTATAGTTGAAGTCCCATCCATTTATTACCTGCAACATAGATTAAAAAATGAGTTTTGATTGCATTGTGTTGGCTACCATCTTAACCTTTTAAAAACATATTATGTTGATGTTCTTGTAAAGCTTGGGTGTGTTCCCTAGAGCACTTTTGTGTAATGTTCAATATAAATATAACAAGAGAAAAGAGCAATTGGAGATGGGACAGAATTTCATGGTGAGATGAAAATATGGGAAGAAGCTGGGGGTGGGCTGCTCTCAGTGATCAGGGGCACAATGGACCAGTCTCATCTTCTGACTCCCATTTCCTGGACAGCAGCCTTGGGAGACCCTCACTTTCGGCTGCTGCTATTGAATGCCAGATCAGCCTCTACTGCCCTCATCTGTGACTTAATCATAGATGAGAGAGGTCACCTGGTGAGTATTATCAAGACCTGACTGGGTCTGAAGGGAGGGTTTCCTCATCTCAGAAATGTGTCCACCTGGTTTTAGGTTGTGGCATTGGCTAAGACTCCAGGGCAGGGATAGGGATGTGGCATTGTCATTTAAAATCTCTTATGGCTTTCAGGGGTGCTGCTCCACCAGTTGCTGTTAAATTGGGTTCTATGGTTCAGTTGGGACTATTGCTATTGCACCAGTTTCTCTGCTGTGTAGCAACCTCACTGCTTGAGCTCTTGATGCTGTCTTGGGGTTGGGACTGGAAGCCTCATGCTTCTGGGCCTGGAGGATTTTACCTTCTCTGTGAATGCAGTCTGAGTGGCTCAGCAGTACATCATCATCCTGAGAGCCATGAACCTGATTTGAATAAATAAATAAATACAACCTAAAGCGGTTATGTCACTGAAATGGTAGCAATGGTAGCAAATCAAGAGGGAGACAAAATGTAATCTATGTGTCACATGCCGAGGAAATAAGGAGGTTCAGGAAGTTCAAATGAGTATAAAGTATAAAGATTTATTTCAAGCTAAAAGCTCTCTACAAAAATCTGAGGTACTAATGGTCGAGGGAAATGAACAGGAATAAGAAGGCATTCAAGGTTGGCTGGATTTAGATCTTTTGTGGGTTCACAGAGACTCATGACTTATGACATGTTTCATCCCTCCCTCAGGCTCAGCCTGGCACTGTGAGAGGGATCTTGGAGACCTAGTGGACAACTATTTAAATATGAGCCAACAGTGTGCAGCAGCTGCCAAAAAAGCCAACACAGTTCTAGGCTACATAAACAGAGGGTTAGAATCAAGATCATGAGAAGTGTTAATATCACTTTATAATGCCTTGGTAAGGCCACATTTGGAATACTGCATTCAGCTTTGGTCGCCAAGATGTAGAAAAGACGTGGAGACTCTGGAAAGAGTGCAGAGAAGAGCAACAAAGATGATTAGGGGACTGTAGACTAAAACATATGAAGAACGGTTGCAGGAACTGGGTATGTCTAGTTTAACGAAAAGAAGGACCAGGGGAGACATGATAGCAGTTTTCCAGTATCTCAGGGGTTGCCACAAAGAAGAGGGAGTCAAACTATTCACCAAGGCACCTGAGGTTAGAACAAGAAGCAATGGGTGGAAACTAATCAAGGAGCGAAGCAACTTATATCTGAGGAGAAATTTCCTGACAGTTAGAATAATTAACCAGTGGAACAGCTTGCCTCCAGAAATTGTGAATGCCCCAATACTGGAAGTCTTTAAGAAGATGTTGGATAGCCATTTGTCTGAAATGGCATACGGCTCCTAGGCAGGGGGTTGGACTAGAAGACCTCCAAGATCCCTTCCAACTCTGCTATTGTATTGTATTATTTACAGTACTTTACTTTTTACTTTACTTTTACTTGGTTACCTACAAGACCGCCTCCTGCTACCAAATACCTCCCACCGTCCAGTTCGCTCCCACAGAGAGGGCCTCCTCAGGGTACCGTCGGCTAAACAATGCCGGCTGGCGACCCCCAGGGGGAGATCCTTCTCTGTGGCAGCTCCTGCCCTCTGGAATGACCTACCCCCTGGACTAAGGACAATCTCGGACCTACATCTCTTCCGTCGGGCCCTGAAGACGCATTTATTTTGCGCTGCCGGGCTATCATAATTTTAAAGGGATTTTTAATAGTGATTTTAGTTTGGGATTTTAAATATTGGCCAATTATTTAATATTTCTTTTTAATACTGTTTTAAAATTTTGTATTATCATTTTTATTCTGGCTGTACACCACCCTGAGTCCTGAAAAGGAGAAGGGCGGTATAGAAATCAAATAAAAGTAAAGTAAGTATTATTGTACTATGCTTGTAGATTATCCAAATTTAATGTATGCATTAGATACATTATCTATCACAGTTATCTATATCTGCCTATCAACTGTTGAGTATAGCAGCGTTCTCCAGCCTGGTGCCCTGCTGAAGATTTGAACTCCAGTTTCCATAATTCCCAGTCAGGATAGCCAAATGTGTCAAGATTCTACAGGAAGGTTAATGCCTAATGGAATAGTTTGCGTAGCAGAATAATTTGTAGTGGTGGTGTTCTGCACACATACATGCATGCATGTTTTTAAAAAAACGAATTAATCTGTTATTAGAGAATCTCTTCCTTCTTTTATCCTGCCAGATGTGGAGATCAGTGAAGGCCAATTTTGTCTTCCTTTTAATGCAGCACAAACAGTAGCCATTGTGGGGAGGCTGCTTTTCATCTTCTTTTCACGTAAAAGGTTTCGGCAAAAGAATAAAATAGAAGGGAACATGGCAAGTAGGACACAAAAGGAGAATCTCAATTGGGAGAACCAGCCGGCTATTCTCTAAGCAGTTTCCAAGCAACTTTAATGGAAGGCCAGCCAAAAACAAGATAAAAGGAGTTGGAAGCAAGACATTATTTTTGACAATAAAATGACTCTGAATGCTCCAGTTACTGGGATATAGACTGACTAGCATAAGCACTTACTTATGTATTTCTGTGAATACCAATGAAAATTCCATCTGTAAGGGACAATCAAATTTGAGCGAGCATGTTAATTCTAACAATACACGTGCGTAGCCATTCAGTAACAGAAGCTTTTACTAAATATGAGCCAGTAACCTAGATGGTTCTTAATCCCTTTTCCCATATCTTATAGATTTGCTATCTGGTTATTTCACAGGTGAGAAAGATAAATTAATAGTATATAGTTACCAGTGGCTATTGTGTTCACTAGACTGAATCAGCAGCTTGTAAGAAAGACCCACACAGATTAAATGATTTTTAAAAAATCATGCAATCAATGTACAGTTACCAATACAATGAAATCTCTATGATTTAAGCTCTTTTATTCCCATATAAATTCAATACATTATTGAGGTTTATAAACCATCCATCTGACCATTTACTCTATGAACTCACAATAAAGATGAAGCAGCAGCCCACATTTCATTTCATTATTATAATAATTATTTAATCTCATTTTTCCCCCCATGGAGCTCCAAATAGATGGGGGCAGGGGGAGGTGTCGTCTGATTCAAAACTGTTTTCCTTCTGCATAAGAGTTGTATCTTCAGATTACACCTGGGGGCATGACACTGATTCTGAATACAAAAAAAGGGAGGCGAGGCTATATTTATTCCGATATCATCCTGCATCATATCCCATACTATTTCCTAGGATCTGCCCATTCTAATGAGAGTCTCTCTCTCTCTCTCTCTCTCTCTCTCTCTCTCTCTCTCTCTCTCTCTCTCTCTCTCTCTCTCTCTCTCTCTCTCTCTCTCTCTCTGTGTGTGTGTGTGTGTGTGTGTGTGTGTGTTTACTTCCAACATCTGCCTAGACAAGTCCCTGCAAATTTCTTAGCAAGGTTTTTCGGGAATGGCTTGCTATTGCAATCTTCTTAGAGCTGAAAAGGAGTTTATAGCGAAGGTCAGCCAACTGCATAAGATAGGATTAAAATTCAGTGTTTACCAGCTTTTAGCCTAGTACCTTGGCCACTACATCAAACTGGCTCTTTAGGAGACAGAGGGCCTGTAATGAGTAGAAGCACCAATAAATAACAGGCAGCATACAGTGTGAGTGGAATTGTACTAATGAATTGTACTTCATTAGTATAGTGGTCCACATGTTTTGGCTAAAAGTCACATTCAGAATTCTGAGAACATATCCTGAAGACCTGCACTCAGTAGCTGCCATGGCATGAAATATATATTTTTATAAGAGTTGTTTTGGTGGACATGAATGATCACAACAGCAATATTATAATAAGACAGGTAAGGATGCTTTTCTCCCACCCCTCTAGATCTATCCTGCATATTTCTGTTCAAATTTACTTGTGCTTTTTACTGGACACTTCCAAATAAAGCATAGGTATTTTCTTCAAATCCTGTATGTCCTATGTGAACCCCTGACACAGGCTGGCATATTTGGCTATCAAGCCTATTGGGGGAGGGGTGCCTTTGGAATAGTCAGTATTTTCCAATTTAATGTACCACATTTCCCCAAAATAAGACAGGGTCTTATTTTCTTTTGAACCCTGAAAGAAGCGCTTGGCCTTATTTTCAAGGAGGTCTTATTATTTTTGAGGTGCAGGAAGTAGCGAGCATGGTCACCTCATGGCAGCTGCTGTGTTGCAATATTTTTGGAGAGGGCTTATTTTCAGGGAACCGCTTATTTTAGCTCATGTGCTCAAAAGCCTGATTGGGCTTATTATCTAGGGAGGTCTTATTTTCAGGGAAACAGAGTATGTTATAAAGTTGAATTTGTATGCAAAAAAAGAAGAGTGGCCTTGAGTTCCTTGGAGAGCAGAGAGGAAGGGAATGAATAATACAAAAACATAATAAGCACATTTTACATTCAGGTTTCCTGTTTATTTCAGTTAACAAATATGGAGTATAGCTTCAATGCATTGTGTATGTGTGTTGGGGTGTGTGTGTGTGTGAGAGAGAGAGAGAGAGAGAACTAGAGAGAGAGAGAGAGAAAGATGGTTCTCATATTGATAAGAAGTTTAGTAGTCATTTTCAAAACAACAGGTGCTGGCTGCCTTGCTTTCCTAAAAGAGACAAGCATTTTTTTTTCCTGTACAGTGGAAATGTGTAAGAAGACAAATCAGAATCACGATGCCTATGGAAAAGGTTTCTCATCTGAATCTAAAATACTTGACAGAACTCTAGTCTATCCTTAAAATGCTTTTACAGGGGATCCAGCAGTGACAGTCAATGGGCTTCAAAATGGCAAAAGAAGTCCCAATTGTTTTTATGGGCATGCAGATGAAATCATCCCGTTACATCCGCCAATTTTAAAACTAGCAACTGCCACTGTAGATTCACCAATATATGTGTGTGTTAAAACAACTTTAAAACTTAGGTGCATAGTCCTAAATTCCTCCACTGTTAAGAAGAGAACTTTGAACCTAAAATGGATTATTTTCATAGCAGCTGTAAAAATATTCAGTGTCTGATCTCTTAGGAAATTGGTTTGCTCTTAATTAAATATTAGATTCATCCAAGGATTAAAGGAGACACAGAAGCTGGCTAGAGTTTTTCCCCTCTAATCACCTACTGCCTTCTCATGAAATTTTACATATTACAAGATGTTCTGAGCAGCAAAACTTATTTAGTCAAACCAGAGATGGAATGTTATAGAATGAAAATTAAACCAATAGTCCTACTCTGATCTTGGCAAATTTTAAGTCCATCATTTGTTTTCAGTTTGCTTTATTTCCCCTTGAGGAATATCTATGTCCTATAAAGATCTATTGAAAAGTGGTATGACAACTGACAGACTAATCAGACAGAAGGCAGACTATGGGATACCCTGCATTTACATTGTGGTGGTTCAGGTCCTAAAATTTACCTAGAAAATCTTTGACAACAAGCAATATAAAGTTCCCAGAGAAAAGCATCAAGAAACTTGGAAACACAAGAAAGAAGTTGTGAAAAAGAAGATGCTCATACATTCCATATTCATCAATAGGATTAGTAACTACTTCTAATCTAAAACTGGGGATCAAATATTTAATAACAATGTGGTGGGATGAGACAACAGTCTATAATGGAGTAGCAAATTTCATTCTACATAAGTGCAGGGGCACTTCATCATTGTCCCATAGCTGTTTCCCCAGGTAATCCAGGGATACCTTCTACAAACCTGTCAATCTTCCAAGGCAGTCCAGACAAAAGGCACCAACCATGAGTACGGACACTACAAACTATTGTACGATTACAATAAAAGAATCTTCCAAGTCCATATCTCTTCTGTTGTACTTTCCAGAAAACTAAGGAGGGCTATTTCTGAGACACTTCAATGTCCCATTGCTTCTGTGGGTTGGGATACCTTTTCCATGATAGTCATCAAATCTATGATTCTTTCTGCTGTCTCCCACAGACCAATACATGATGTTGGTTTTATATTTAAAGGAAGTCTGATTCTGCTTAAACCTAATAAAGAAACACTAATATGCGAACAAACACATAAAACTTAACAATGAAACAAGTATGACTTCAATCTAACATTGAAGGATTTAACTCCACAATCCTTACCAATGGCTACATAGATAAAATGCGTAAAACACCATCAGTCCTGAATGTTGTTCAGATAACTAAAATTCACCCTTTCTGCTTATAACTAGAAGTTCAAATCATTTTGCAAATGCTCTTTATAACAATTTGCACAAAAGATTTCTGAACAAAGGAAAGGAGAAAGAAACTCAGTTTCTGCTCCATTGTTTTTCTCATTTTGTGAAGGTGTTGTCAGATACTGTGTTTGTAGCTGCTACCACTGGAGAGGTATTTAAACAATTCTGTTCTTTTCCTCATTTTTGTTTGTTTGTTGTATAAATGAGAAAGAAGAGGTAGGAAAACATCAAGGAGTAAGCAAGTCATAGTAAAACTTATATATTCTGTTATCACTTAATTCATTTTTCAGAAGGAGGGTAATTAGGAATCATCATGTCTCCACAGATGATATTATCCATTCTGGCCTGTGAGAAGTCCTTTAGTTGTGCTTCCAATCATCCCCCTCTGTTGTATTAATGGAGAGCCACACCTGTTAAACTTTTACTGTCATGCAACGGTAGAGACAACAATTAATACTAGAAGCACAGTGTCAGATGGTAACCTTGGCATTAGATTACATTGCATATTAATGGAAGAATTTATTACCATACATTCTTAGCCAGCTGTTAGGCAATCAGAGAACGTTGCTGAGTTTTTTGGTTTGGTTTTTTTCCTTTTTTAATCCCTTGACAGGGTAGTTTTTCATTCACAATATATTCATATAATAGCAAAATACCGATATATCTGAATGCCTTGTAAGGAGGGCCTTCAGATGGTTCTTTTTCTGCTAAAAATGTGGGAAGACTTGATTTAAAAAAATCTGATTCTAGTAGAGAGGGAAAGTTATACTGTTGGATTTTTTTTTGGGGGGGGGAATACATATCGAACACCAGAAGTTGCTTTAGAGGCTGGTGGTGGTATGAAAACAAACAAATCAATACACGAAATGAAAACTAACACTCAGATTCTCTTACAAGTCTTTAAAATTTGGAATAATGAATTGGGCATTGAACCTGATGGCTGTCATTTGAATTCTTTCTGGCATGTAATTCCATTTAATTCTTGTTCGGAACAGGGATTTGACCATGAAGAATTGAATATGAAAATAATTCGTTGGCATTACAGTCTGCTAAAATTACCCAGTGTCAACTGCTGCCTTTCTAGATTAGGTTGGCAGGAGGAGTAAACAAATTGGTATACAACTGTCTAAGGCAGGGGTCTCAAACTCAATTTACCTGGGGGCCGCTGGAGGCAGAGTCTGGGTGAGGCTAGGCCGCATAAGGGATTCCTTATATTAATATTAATACTAATATTAATACTAATATTATACTTTCATATCACGGTGGGGGCCACAAGATACCGCCCTGGGTCCTTTTGGAGAAGGGCGGGATATAAATTGAATAAAATCAAATTAAAATCAAATACCGTCCTGTGGACCGCAATTGGCCTGCGGGCCGCGAGAATGAGACCTCTGGTCTAAGGTGATGATATAAAGTTATAGGGCTTTGGGTTAATGTCTTTTAAGAAATGAGAAAATTATCCAATAATCCCTCATGATAAATTTTGTATTTGGTTTACCGTCTGTATTTTCTTGTACATCTGGATAGATGCAATTTAAGAAACTGTTTTAGTTCTTAGTGTTAGCTGGTAGTTTGTTACTGAGAAATATCAGAAAACAAAGTGTATCTTTCATTGAATCAATGATGCTTCAAAGGTAGGAGGTTGCTTTGGACAGAAAATAAAAGCAACAAGAAATCTTTGGAAAATATTACAATGAAGGATAAATTCAGCCAGATGTTTATTAGCTATTTTATTAATTCTTTCTGTCTATATAAATGCCATTTTGGAGAGAAAAGCTGTTTGCGAATGGCTTACAATGCTTCTATTTTTCATTAATTTTTAAATACTACATATCTATGCAGGCATGTAAGTCGATTTTTGATTCCCAATGACTGCCTGCACTTATCCATAATCCCTGCATTTTTGGGGAGCAAGATTTTTGGAAGTAATTTGACACTGTGTCTTCCTAGGGCTGAGAGAAAGTGATTGGCCCAGGTCACCCAGCTGATTTTGTGCCTAATACAGGACTAGAACTCAGTCATCTTTTAACTGTGAACCAAATACTAAAATCTTATTATTCATTCTCAGCCAGCAAAAGTTCCATTAAGGGCAACTACAGATAACTAGATATCTATTTTAACCTTGATCATATAAGCCAATTCTATATTCCCTCCCCGTTTTAACATATTGTCTTTTAATCCCTTCAAATAATGTCATAAACTTAATTTCTCTTCATCTTCTTTTTCTTTGCTTTCAGCAAATCTTTCAAAACTTTACTAGATTTCTTTTGTAAACCCAATAAAAGAAAATTATCCAAATCTCTCCTCTGCTTTGATAGTGGTATGTCCTTTTTGAGTATCAAGACATCAACCAGTTTCATTTGTATATTGTAAGACTGCCTCAGGAAACATGACTATATGAACTAATTCTATTTTGTTCTAAGGTTACATTAACAGATATTGTAAATCTGAAAAAACAAACTTCCAATTGCCACTTTTACCTGCTTGTTCAATTAGGACCTTATTCTGAAGCTTCTTTATTTGACTGTTAAACTAGTTAGCTCCTGACTCTCTTGTTTGACTACTTCTAGGTAGAATCTCGTCTCCATATTCCCCCAAATTCATCCACATATTCCTTTAGATATATCCAATATATCAACTTATTTCATAATATCCTTGTAACTTATCAATTTAAATCCACATCTAAATTAATTTCAATTTTATCTGGTATAGCACGTTCCTCTTCTGAGCTCATAGTTTAGTTATCTCCATTAAAATATCCATTATTAAAATGGATTCTCTTTAACTACTCTTAGGACTTGTGTGGAAAAACAAATCAAGTTTTAGGTTATATTTACGTAGAAATATCGATAATGCAAAGGGTTTCACAACGTTTAAGCATCATTGTGTGTGTGTGTGTGTGTAAATAGTAAACTGGTATACTATTTTAAATGACTACATTTGTAGTTGCACAATACACTGAGGAATTCTGCATATACAACAATTCCTTCAGGTAGATCACCACTTGCATTGCTTCTCTTCTGTTATATGAGCTGTGGTGGTGCAATGGTTAGAATCCAGTACTGCAGGCTATTTCTGCTGATTGCCTGCAGTTTGGCAGTTCAAGTCTTACTGGCTGAAGGTTGACTCAGCCCTCCATCCTTCCAAGGTTGGTAAAATGAGGACCCAGATTGTTGGGGGCAATAGGCTGACTCTGTAAACCTCTTAGAGAGGTCTGTAAAGTACTGTGAAGAGATGTATAAGTCTAAGTGCTATTGTTATTGCTATATCTGATATCACATTAATCTGCGTGTAACAATGGAACATAATAACTAGAGAAGTGAATTTGGCATGAGAAATGCATGCTGTTTTATTTTTCCAAGATTGCTGGATGAGATTCATTAGATCCCTGTTGCCCTACATAAAGTTTCTTCATTTTTTAGTATTTCATATTTTGCCATGTTTCTCAAAATCTCTGAGGAACAGGGAATAGTAGCAATCATTGTGAATTTGGGCAGTTCTGAAAGGTAATAACTGCCCAAGGTAGAGCTTGATGAACAAAACATACATCACATTCTTCAGCATGGTGCTATTTTATCCCAAAAACTATTTCTGAATCTTGTCTATCTTTTATTACATTCCTCATATTATCCCTTTCTTTTTCTCCCCTTTCCTAATTAGTAGATGTTTGAAATCTTACAATATAACCTCAGACGTTTTCCTTATCAGGGATGTGTGCAGGGCATAGTTTAAAAACAAACAAACAAACACACACATATACACAGACACAATATTGACCAAGACAGTGCAATTGAAGTTTTGAACAACATGGGTGGAGCTTTGATTATACCACTGTGGCAATCATCTTAGCTTTTTTTGACCACACTTTGCAAATACTTCTGTTTGTTAGGAAAATATAAATAAATGACCGTACCTTATTCAAATGCTATAATACCGAATTTTAAAAACACTGCTAGGCAGCCTAACTGCATGCTTTAACTTTTGTAAATTTCACATTCCTCTTCCGAGTTGCAGAGTAAATGGATCTATTATCATTTCCAAGCCAGATGTTTTAGTTTATTGAGCCTGTTTGATCCCTGCACCTGTTTAAGGCCAGCAGTTGTTGGATTAGCATAAGGGCTGGTGTTTTTTTAAATGAAAAAAAATTTAACTGGACAACTGTTCCCGAGTAAGAGAGGGGTGTGAAAATAAGCAGCCTTTTTGGTATAAAGACTCGCCTGTTTGCGACACAAGACAGGACACATCATTGACAGTGCAAAACAGCCATGCAAATGTTAACTCTCTGTGCTCAACTGCTGGAATCTGTCTTACAAAGGAACAATCACAGAGGTTGCCAAAGAGTGGGAGAAAAAGTGGTGGCAGTGATGGGGGCAGGAGGAGACATGTTATCCCCATCCATCTGTGAGACAGCCGTGCAGTTAATCGGAATAATGAATTGTTTCTGGTGGATTATGACGATTACGATAGGAAGAATTGGCTCCTGGCCCCTCTAGAGAAATTCATCATGTATCTTAAAGAGAAGCAATCACTTTTCAGCAGCGATCCAATTGAGGTAAACACCTTACGTGCAGAGCAACTTTTAAAAAGCAAATTCACCAGAACTATAGACTTAGTGACGTTCTTGTTAATCATGGATTTCATTGAAAACCAATTCTGCCCTGCGTGATTTGCCAGCCAGAACCTGAGAGAATCTCTGGGGTTCCTTTATTGATCACTCCAGCAGGGTTTCATTTCCTGTATTAGGAGTCCCCGATCTCTGGGCTGTGGTCCACTACTGGGCCTTGAGCCATTCGGAATCGGGCCTCAGAAGTGGTGGGTGAGCATGCATGGCAGAGGTGGTATTCAGCAGGTTCTCACCAGTTCTGGAGAACCGGTAGCAGAAATTTTGAGTAGTTCGGGGAACTGATAAATAACACCTCTGACTGGCCCCGCCCCCATCTATTCTCTGCTTCCTAAGTCCCAGCTGATTGTGAGGGAATGGGAATTTTGCCGTAACCGTCTGCTGGAGTGGGGAAGGAATGGAGATTTTACAGTATCCTTCCCGTCACGCCCACAAAGTCACGCCTACCAAGCCATGCCACACCCACCAAGCCACAGTCACAGAACCAGTAGTAAAAATGTTTGAATCCCGCCACTGATGCACAGGCATTCCCTCTTGTGGAAATGGTGCTGCACATGCACATGTGTCTACCACTCACCTCTTCCTGCGCCAATCCTCAAAGCCGGAAAGGTTAAGGAACCCCGAGATGTATAATACCTGACCAAACCATGAATGAGATAAAAATGTGTGGCAAAATGTATAATTGCTTATGTTTAGTCAGCTAATTTGGTATTAATTCCAGGTAGCTCAAAAAATTTCCCCCCCTTTGAGTTGGCGTTGACTCCAAATTTCCATGACAAGATTTTTCAGAAGTAGTTTGCTATTGTTTCCTTCTAGGATTGAGAGAGAGTGACTGTCCAAAGTCATCCAGATGACCTTGTGCCTAAAATGGGACTAGAATTTAGGATCTTCCAGCTTCTAGTTCAATGCCTTAACCACCACACCAAACTATCTTTCAACAAAGCGATGCGATGCGATGCGATGCGAAGCGAAGCGAAGCAAAGCAAAGCAAAGCAAAGCAAAGCAAAGCAAAGCAAAGCAAAGCAAAGCAAAGCAAAGCAAAGCAAAGCAAAGCAAAGCAAAGCAAAGCAAAGCAAAGCAAAAAACACCAGCCATTAACAGTCATATATATATATATATATTTTAAATCAACACTTTCAGGAGAAATATTTGGGTTTAACATGTGTAAGTGATGTACAGCATATGAGTCATTTTTTATAATATAGGCAAAAACCTCAAATGCAAAATGGTTTGTTTAAAGTGTGTAATGGTTTAACTCATCATCCAGAGATTAAGTTGGAAAACATCTGAAATTTTAGGTGAAGTTCTGTGTATATGCTTCAATTTTCTTTAAAGCGTAGGTAATTAAGAGCTATCAGTAGATAAAAGAGAAAGCTAATCTTGCTTCCTTCTCAAATAGTTTAGCCTTTCTTCCCCCCCCCCCCCAAAGAGTGAAAGATGCACTGATAGCTGTCATTTTGTTGCTCCTTCATGGAAGGGGCAAAGATGACATTCAAAAACCATCTTTCTCTTTTGGTTAGGATTTACTTTGACATCTCTCCAGCAGAGTTACAGAATGGCCTTGTAAGTCATGAAGAGCAATTGACACCTGGAGACGGAAATCTTTCAAGCTTTTGCCTCCCTTAGTTTTTGTGCTTACTAATCCTTCACTCAAAGAAGTTGGTGGGCTCCGTACAAATAAATAGCCTGAAAAAAAAAAGCTTATTTCAGGAAGAATGCAGAGAAAGATGTTTAATGCACTCCTGTTGGCAGCTTAACTTTCACCCACATTTGAGATATTCCCTGCTTCACTGACATTTTCCACCCAGTGCATTTAAGCACAAGGAAATGTGGATTGTAAATTGTAGTTTATTAATATGTAATATTGTATAGGCATTTTTAACATGAGGGAGCAACTACCCTGTTTCCCTGAAAATAAAACCTCCCTGGATAATAAGCCCAATCGGGGTTTCAAGCGCATGCGCTAAAATAATCCCTCCCCCGAAAATAAGTATTCCCCAAAAATATTGCAACACAGCAGCAGCCATGAGGTGACCACGCTCGTTGCCTTCTGCACCTCAAAAATAATAAGACCTCTCCCCAAATAAGGCCAGGTGTCTATTTTGGGGGTCAAAAGAAAATAAGACCCTGTCTTATTTTCAGGGAAACATGGTATTATCTGGACAGCAAGTTGTAACTGAAGTCAAACTCTGAGATAAACAGTGGGATTAAAACAGTTCATTGTTTAGGCTTGGGGGTATAAGATTTGATGTATGTCAAAAGGTGGGTGTGATTGTTGCAAGCAGATGTTTTTAAAACACTGGTCAGATAGGTATATTCTGTCCTGGGAATCTGATTCCAGGATTAACTGGCATTTCCTGTAAAAGTGTACCCTTGGTAGCAAATCCAGATTTATGGCTGAATAAGGTGTGAAACAAGTTAGGAACAGATGCCTCTGCCCACTTCCCCACCAATTTAAGCTAATTGGAATTGTTCTGGACCATATAGTCTGCAATTATTTCTAATACATGGCATTTCATGCCTATCTCCCCCAAATGTTTTTTGTAACATGTCAAGACTGTTTTTAAAATTATATCTGGTTTAGGAGGTCTTGAGACGTATTGAAAATTTTCAACTGTAATGCTCTTTAAAAAAACATGGCAAGGAACTCTAATTTGTTTCAAATGTAAATAATGGAAGGGGTATCTGCCTTGAAATAATTATAATGCATACACTTATTTCTTCATTCAATTCTCCAGTGTATGCCCATTAGTTTTGATTATAAATTAAACTTTTGGTAAATTAGTAAATGTTATAATTTCCCCTTATTTGGGGGAAATTGTTTCAGTTTTGTACTGCTCTTCTCACCATCATTGCTCATTTATTTATATTTATTTGAGGCTCACCATATTCCATTATTGGCCCAAAATGTTGGAGGGACGGAATTTTTCAAAGGTTCAGAGATATTCCAATATATGCATATATGAGAGTTATATGACCTTGTCTGAGTGAGAGAATTTCACATTACGAACACTTACGGGACAAATAATATCCTACCCTTTCCTTATGGTTATGAAATGTATATTAGACATAGGATATGAAATGAAACAACTTGACGGTCCTGAAGGGGAAGGAGATAGATAACCGACAATCTGTAAACTAATTCATTGCTTCACAAAGGGTCCTGTCTGCATATGGGAAGAAAATTCCCCATTAGCTTCAATGAAAGTACCTACTTCAGAAGAGGGGGTTTCTTCTATTCTTCTCTTGTCTCCTCTTCTCTTGTCTCCTCTCCTCTACCTTCCTTTCCCCTTCCTTCCTTCCTTTCTCAATTAAATGGCTGCCCATCTTGCACAGGTGACTCTGGGTGGCTTATAGCATTAAAAATCCACACTAGAAAAAAAACATAAACGTCCCACCATGGCGGCAGCAGCAACACAATCAAACCAACCACTTGATCAGTTCCATCTCCATTTGGGGTTTCGGGGTCTTTTTGGAAAAAAACCAAGGTGGGAGCCAATCAGACCTCCAGGGGATTTATTTATGTTCCATAGGAAAGGGGCCACCACTGAGAAGGCCCTTTTTCATGGTCCCATAAAGCATGCATCCCTAACAGATGGAACATAAGTTTCTTATGGACATAACAGTGCTGGGTAAAGATAATTTTGCTTCATTGCCTATTGTGACTCCAATCAGGAAATCTAAATGCACCTCTGCATGCATTTTTAATAGAAAGCATACCAAATATTTGACCCTTCCAAATGAATGACAGCCATGTTTCTGGAAGAGAACAATAAAGAATATCCTCCCACAGTGAACAGTAGCCTAGCTGAAATGCTGTTTATGGAACTTGACAAATGTTGTAATATTAATACATCCTGTAGGGCAATACTATTCCATAATATAAGGAATGCATTGCTAAACTGAAAGACTGATGAGCTCTAGATATATATATTTATTCATGGTAGCTTGAACCATCATTATGGATTATTTGTAGAGTTAAAACCGACCCCAAACTTGAAGCAGTCCGCCAGAGAACTCTGCCATACCTAGAGGCTGTGTGAAGGAGAGGCCCCTGACTGCTGGTTATGAAACTGTCTTCCTCCAGCAGCTGGTTTTTAAAACCATGTGTCACAAACAGAACAGTGTTTCAGTCCATAGATTTTTCTTGTTGGATTGGGTGCAAACACATGTGATATGAAATGCTGGGAAAGAATTCTTGCACAGTTTTCTCAAAATGGATTGGATTCATATAGGAAGGTATTAGAAAAATATGTCAACTTGTTTGCTCTTTATAAACCAGCTTGACACTTTCAGCTGAACATTATATAAGGAATTTAGTCTTCACTCCAAATTTTCCTAGTGGAAGGCTCATTCCCACCAAGGGAGTTCAGTTCAGTTCAGTTCAATTCAGCTCAGTTCCTGTATGAACCTATCATTACTTTTGTTATTTATGGACGTGTCACGCGGAGTTTGATGTTATCGTTGCATGCCTCTTCCAAATAACCCAAACTCCTGTACCTCTTCTTTCTTGTAGGAGAAATATAGAAGTATTTTAGCATGGAAGGTTGGGGGAAGGGGAATAAGCACTGGGGGAAAGATTCAGAACAGGAATAGGCTAACAAATTATGCGAACTGGTTGTGGCCTCATATAGGTAACACACCTTTTTCCATCTAACTCCTACTTCCTTACTATTGTTTATAAAGTATTGTCTCCTTTTTGTATTGATTAGTTGAATTACAATTTCGCTCTGATAATTTTTATTCCTTAAATGGACACACACACACATTCTCTCTCTCTCTCTCTTCCTCCCAAAATCAACCTTTCACAAAAAAGTCCTGTCCTGATAGGTACATTTTCAGATTTTGTGACCAAATAATAGATTCCAGATTTGATCCAGATTGATTCGGATAATTGACACCAGATTTGGCAATCGTGCCTTATTATTGTTATAAAACAAATCTTGAGCAGAAAGTGTCTCACGGCCCATTACAAGAGAACTGAGAGTACAAGACAATGATGCATGCTTGAATTCTTCTGAAAATTAAACATTAAAAGCACATTGGTGCAATGGTTTTTAGTATAAAACTCGGCTCTCTGTTCTGTTATTTTTTGAGGGGAAAAGCATTTGGAAGAGAGGGGACAAGGAAACAGCTGGCAAAAGAAAAGACCACTCAATTGCTCAAGTTGGTGAATGCACTGTTGCATTTTGGAAAGCCTGCCCTGCCTCCCATCTTGCCTTTTTCTGATCTTTCCCCTTGCCACAAACACCATTGGGAAAAACAATCAATTTGATAACTGGACAGATTTCAGGAGAAAGGTCCAGGAATTTACACACCTAAGCAATTTAGCTAATGGCATTACTACAATTACTAAACAATTACATCAGATTAAACGTAACTTAATCTAGCTATACCACTGGTAAATTTTACACACTTGCATTATTTTTGTTAGTTATGGAGGTCTTGATTAAATTGATAGAAGTAGATGAAGAGTTGGAAGGTTACAAGGGATATAAGATAAATTTATATGCGGATGACACTTTGATTATTTTGAAGGATATAGAGAAAGATTTAAAGAGGATAAATAAACATTTGATAGAATTTGAAGAAATGACAGGTTTAAAGGTAAATTGGTCAAAATCTGAATTATTAATAAATAAAGATGGTAAGGAGTGGGAGAGTATGCAAGAACAATTTGGGATAAGAGTTAAGAACACACTGAAATATTTGGGGATAACACTCTCATTTAAAGTTAGAGAATTAAAAAAAATTAATTATGAGGTGATGTTGAAGGAAGTAGAGAAAAAGATAGATAAATATAAAGAGATAAAGTTGTCTTGGTTTGGTAGAATTGCAATGTGTAAAATGATGTTGTTACCAAAGTTTAATTTTTTATTTGAGATGTTACCCTTAACTACAATTATTTTAATGGGTTTTTAATTTATATTTTTAGCACGGGTAATTTATTTAATTCTATTTTAAGTAATGTTTGTATTATTGTATATTGTTTTTAATTATGCCTGTGCACCGCCCCGGGTCCCTGTGGGGAGAGGGTGCGGTTAATAAATCTCAATTTATTATTATTATTATTATTACTGTTATGCTCCCACTGAAGTGTGGTACGTATTTATCTACTTACATTTGCATGCTCTTGAACTTCTATGCTAGTGAGGTAATATAAGAACTCACCCCATCACACAGTGTTCAGGTCTCGAACCCAGGCTGAGCTGATAACATCTGTGCCTGTAACCACTCAGCCATTGTGTCTCCAATCAATAAAAGATAAACTAAGGCCTTCTGCTGCTGCCATTACAGCACAGTTCAGTTATGCTTTGTATTTTCCTTTTGAGAACAGATTTAATTCACTATTGGACTGAAATTTATTTATTTATTTATTTATTAATTAGATTTATATCCCGCCCTTCTCCAAAAGGACCCAGGGTGGCGCACAGGAATTTAAAATACATACAAAATCGTAATACAAAATTTAAAAACCTATTAAATGCCTGTCCTGCGCTAAAAAACAATTAAAATCCCCAAAATAAAACTATCTAAACTAGTCCCAGCGGAGGTTATGTTAGGCCGGCTTGATGAAAGAGGTGTGTTTTTAAACACTGGCGGAAGAGGCGGAGGTCAGTGATGGCATGGAGTTCTGGGGGTAGGTCGTTCCACAGGGAAATAGGTAATTTCTTTCTTTTTTTAAATGAAACTGAAATTAACAACGAATAATTCTTCCAGGGGATGAAAAAAAAAAAGAGCAGGGGAAAAACACATATCTTGGCATCCATGTCAGAGGATGTAGTTTAGAAAAAAAAAAGAATTTCACAGCAAAGTAGCGGAATTCACAGTGGCATCTAACAAAATATTTCTGCAGTGTTTAACAAAGGCTTACTAAGCACACTGCAGTTGTCTTGGATGTATTAAGATCAGAGCAATAAATGCATACTTGCCAATTATCCTGATTTGGCCAGGATGACCATGGTTAAAATAGAGATCATCCTTCCAAAATTTTACCAACAGCAACAACAAAATCCTATATTTTAATGGCAGGGAAGTAAGAAGTCTATAAACAAGAATGGGGGGATTATTGCAAAACATGTTTTTGCAATTTCCTAATATCCCAGGGTGGCATTCATGATGTAAAAAGGCATATCGGTACAGTAGAAAATCAAGAGTCCGTAATTCTCCTGTTTTGCTGAGCTCCTGATGTACTCGGTATTTTACAGCACAGCATATACTTGGCCATTTCACTAGAAACCCTTTTTAATGAAGTAGTAGACAGCTTGCAATGAATGAGAAGAGTTATGCTGCTTTAGGCTTGTGGTTACAATTTACAGACTACCGTACATCTTGGCTATTATTTTTTAAAATAATTTCATTTGTACACAAACTGTTCAAACATAACTTCCCATATTTTGTTTATATATTTTCACTGCTCAGACTTATATCCAGTAACTTATATTAAATGAACATCATTTTCCCCAACATCTTAAACATTTCATTTGTATGAAAAATTATAACTGGGTCAGTGTTTGGCAAATATTTGGCCAGGTATTACTCTTAACTATTCCTTTTTAGAAAAAGTATGATGCAGGCATAATTGGATGTAGTTCCATTAAGTATACTCGCATAAGTGATAAAATGGACGTTATAATTCCACTATCCATAATTTATTGTTCCCATTGGTGGAGAAATGTTTCAGATCAATGCTTTACATTTGCAGTACATTAAGTTCCCAAGCTATGAACCTCTGGCTTATGAACAACCACTAAATACAAATGGACTGATTGCAGTACTCAAAATGGTGGACAAAGGCAGTTGTATGCTGGCAAGAAGAACCCTGATGCTACAGGCAGGGAGGCTCGATGGCATCTCTCTTGTGGGTCAGCATGCACGCCAGCTATTTTCAGAGAAATGTTTGATTAAATAACTTGTTCCAATTTAGATAAAAATTTAGATAAAAATTCAGGTGAAATGAAGATTTAGGAATAAAACTCGTTCTAAACCTGAAGCATTGATGTATTTCACAATGTATGGAGGTTTATTATGTATCTTCATTCACACAATAATATTTGAAAACATGGTATTCACCCTGTTTTTAATTTTTGAGCCTTTCTTTGCTTGTTTTAAAGATGCCACATTAAATCTTGGCTTCATCTCACTCTCAATCCATACCTGAAATAGCAGGCATGAAAACTGGTTGGATAATTTGGGCTAGTCACTCTCTCCCAGCCCAATTGACCTCAGAGGGTTGTTGTTGTGAGGAAAATAGGAGGAGGAAAGAGAGTTAGGTATGTTTGCTGCCTTGAGTTATTTATAAAAATAATAACGATGGGACATTTTTTTTCTTTTAATGACCTGCATCAGGGTGGAGTCAGGTTGATTGCATGGACCTTGAGCATTTACTGGCTGGATCCGCTTCCTGACACCTATGCAGAGTTCACCAAAGATAAGTATTCATTGGTAGCCAGAGAGAGTAACATCTGCCGCTGCCTAGGATCGAACTCACAACCTCCTGATTGTGAGGCAAGAGCTCCACCTCTAGTTCACCACACCACTCCAAAAGTGAGGCATTAAATAAATAAATAAACAAAGTCATCCTTAGCAATGCTTTTTTTTTCTCAAGAGGCAACTAGACTTCCTTGTTTTTCTTTGAAGACATTTCGCTTCTCATTCAAGAAGCTTCTTCAGCTCTGACTGGATGGTAGGCAATGGCAGGATTTATACTCCTTGCAGACAACTGGTCATTTGCATTCTTTTAGCAAGTCACGGACACAGAAAGCCATGAGTTCCGTTGTGTGATTTTTTTATATGTGTGTTATGTTTTGAGCTGATCAATAAATAAGTCAATAAATAAGTATATATATATATATATGAATATGTATATATATATATATATATATATGAATATGAATATATATATATATATGTTTTCTGAGGTTTTCGCGGGTGTTTGTATGTAGGTCTTTGGTTGTTCGGGTTTTCTCCCGCGTAGAATTGGAAGTATCTTCACGACGTTTCGATGAAATCTCATTTATCATCTTCAGGCTGGTGCTTCCGGCTTGGTTTGCTCCTTCCGGCTTGGTTTGCATTGCTCCTGGAAGCACCAAGCCGGAAGCACCAGCCTGAAGATGATGAATGAGATTTCATCGAAACGTCGTGAAGATACTTCCAATTCTACGCGGGAGAAAACCCGAACAACCAAAGACATACATATATATATATAAAGACTAATTATCACAGCTCCTGTGAAGAGGTCCCTTTAAGGGGAGGAGACTCAACGTCATCCCTCTCTGCCCTTTGACTCAACCCAGAGTCATCCAGACAGAGAACCAAATTAGATTACTGCTGTGTGACATTTTTTAGATGTGTGTTAGATTTTTAAGGGCTGAAAATAAAGAGACCAGGATTGATCCATTTCAGCTGAAGAAGGCTAATAAGCCTGAAATGGATCCATCCTGGTCTCTTTATTTTCAGCCCTTAAAAATCTAACATATATATATGGGAGCCAAGCCCCCTACCAATCAGAACACACTTCCACCCAATCAGAATGCAGCCAAGCTCCCACCCAATCAGTTCACACCCCCACTGGCAGTTAAAAAGAGGAAACGGCTGAGATCTCACATTGCACCTGGAAGCACCAAGCTGAAAGCACCAGCCTGAAGATGATGAATGAGACTTCATCGAAACGTCGTGAAGATACTTCCAATTCTACGCGGGAGAAAACCCGAACAACCAAAGATCTACATACAAACACCCGCGAAAACCTCAGAAAACATCTCTCTCTCTCTCTCTTTATATATATATATATATATATATATATATATATATATATATATATATATATATATATATATATATATATATATATATATATATATATATATATATATATGTTTTCTGAGGTTTTCGCGGGTGTTTGTATGTAGGTCTTTGGTTGTTCGGGTTTTCTCCCGCGTAGAATTGGAAGTATCTTCACGACGTTTCGATGAAATCTCATTCATCATCTTCAGGCTGGTGCTTCGGGCTTGGTGCTTCCAGGAGCAATGTGAGATCTCAGCCGGTTCCTCTTTTTAACTGCCAGTGGGGGTGTGACTTGATTGGATGGGAGCTTGGCTGCATTCTGATTGGGTGGAGGTGTGTTCTGATTGGTAGGGGGTTTGGCTGTGCTCTGATTGGATGGTAGTTTGGCTGTGCTCTGATTGGATGGGGGCGTGTTCTGTTTGGGTGGGGGCCTGGTTGTGCTTGTGTTAGTCTGAGTTGCAGAGGAATTTGACCTGGTGAGCTGCATTGCTGTTGTTTGGCTTCGCGTTTGTGGTCGTACCACATCTCCGTGGTGGGCATCAGTTTGCTTCATGTATGGATTGGAGGGGTTTAAAGTGGCTAATAATGCAGCTTTGGTCTGGCTTCTGGTTTGTGGTCGGGCTTCTGATTTGTGGTCATCTTCGGTGTGGGTTTGGGTTTGCTTTTTGCGTGGATGTGTGATAGTGACATCCTGTGTGGTTTTCGTGAGTGTGGGTCTGGTATCATTCTTTGTGTTAGGGACTCGTTTGTCAATGAGGGCAGGTTTCCAAATGGCTGGTAGGCGGGAGGTATCATCTCGTTTATTCATGCTGTGTGGCCGCTTTTCTATCTCAATAGCTTCTCTGATTATTCTGTTGTTATAGTGTTCAATTTTGGCAATAGTTCTGGTCTTTTTAAAGTCTATATCATGTCCTGTGGCTTTGAAGTGTTGGACCAGGGAAGAAGTTGGTTCCTCCTTTCTGACTGAGTTTTTGTGTTCTTCAATGCGTGCCTTTATTCTTCTGTTGGTTTGTCCGATGTATGTGGTGGGGCAGGTGGTGCATGGGATTTCATATACTCCTTGATTTTCTAACTCTATTTTCTCTTTGGGGTTTCCTAGGATGGTGGATATTTTTCGGTTTGTGTAGAATGCTGTCTTGATGTTGTGTTTGTGGAGGATCTTGCTGATTCTGTCTGTGGTGCCTTTTATGTATGGGAGGAGGACTTTGCCATTTTCTTGTTCACTGTCTTGGACTTTAGTGGGGTTTTCTTTTTGGATTAGGTTAGTGATCTTGTTTCTTTGGAATCCGTTGGATGTTAGTACGTTGGTGAGAGTGTGTAGTTCGGTTTTTAGGTGTTGTTCGTCAGCTAAGCGTTTTGTTCTGGAGATGAGTGTCTTGGCTACAGAGTTGATCTGTGCTGGGTGGTGGTGTGAGAGTGCATGCAAATAGCGGTTTGTGTGTGTTTTCTTCTGGTAGATGGTGTGTCCTAGGGATCCGTTGGATTTCTTATAGACTAAGACATCCAGGAAGGGGAGTTGGTTATTGGCTTCTGTTTCCATGGTGAACTGTATTTTGGGGTGTAGACTGTTGAGGTGTGTGAGGAAGTTGTCCAGTTTATCTTTTCCATGTGGCCAGATTATGAAGGTGTCGTCTACATATCTGAGCCAGAGTTTGGGTTTGTGATCTGATTTTTCTAGAGCTTGGGTTTCAAAGTGTTCCATGTAGAGGTTAGCAATGACAGGTGAGAGGGGTGATCCCATGGGTGCTCCTTCTATTTGTTTGTATTTTTGTCCATTATAGATGAAGTATGTGTTGGATAGGCAGTGGTTGGTCAGATCTAGAATATGTTTGGGGGGGCTATATTTGTTTTGGATAGCTGTCAAGGCTTCTTTGATTGGTACTTGGGTGAAGAGGGATACGACATCGAAGCTCACGAGTAGGTCGCTGGGCTGTAAGTTTTGTTTCTTTATGACCTCTATGAACTGGAATGAGTTTTTTACGTGTGAGGTGATGGATTCTGCATAGGGCTGTAGTTGTTTGGCGAGAAATTTGGCTAGGTTTTGTAGAGGTGAGCCTATGGAGCTGACTATGGGTCTGAGTGGGGTTCCTTCTTTATGTATCTTGGGGAGACCATAGAGCTTAGGGCATCTGGATACTAACATCCAACGGATTCCAAAGAAACAAGATCACTAACCTAATCCAAAAAGAAAACCCCACTAAAATCCAAGACAGTGAACAAGAAAATGGCAAAGCCCTCCTCCCATACATAAAAGGCACCACAGACAGAATCAGCAAGATCCTCCACAAACACAACATCAAGACAGCATTCTACACAAACCGAAAAATATCCACCATCCTAGGAAACCCCAAAGAGAAAATAGAGTTAGAAAATCAAGGAGTATATGAAATCCCATGCACCACCTGCCCCACCACATACATCGGACAAACCAACAGAAGAATAAAGGCACGCATTGAAGAACACAAAAACTCAGTCAGAAAGGAGGAACCAACTTCTTCCCTGGTCCAACACTTCAAAGCCACAGGACATGATATAGACTTTAAAAAGACCAGAACTATTGCCAAAATTGAACACTATAACAACAGAATAATCAGAGAAGCTATTGAGATAGAAAAGCGGCCACACAGCATGAATAAACGAGATGATACCTCCCGCCTACCAGCCATTTGGAAACCTGCCCTCATTGACAAACGAGTCCCTAACACAAAGAATGATACCAGACCCACACTCACGAAAACCACACAGGATGTCACTATCACACATCCACGCAAAAAGCAAACCCAAACCCACACCGAAGATGACCACAAATCAGAAGCCCGACCACAAACCAGAAGCCAGACCAAAGCTGCATTATTAGCCACTTTAAACCCCTCCAATCCATACATGAAGCAAACTGATGCCCACCACGGAGATGTGGTACGACCACAAACGCGAAGCCAAACAACAGCAATGCAGCTCACCAGGTCAAATTCCTCTGCAACTCAGACTAACACAAGCACAACCAGGCCCCCACCCAAACAGAACACGCCCCCATCCAATCAGAGCACAGCCAAACTACCATCCAATCAGAGCACAGCCAAACCCCCTACCAATCAGAACACACCTCCACCCAATCAGAATGCAGCCAAGCTCCCATCCAATCAAGTCACACCCCCACTGGCAGTTAAAAAGAGGAACCGGCTGAGATCTCACATTGCTCCTGGAAGCACCAAGCCCGAAGCACCAGCCTGAAGATGATGAATGAGATTTCATCGAAACGTCGTGAAGATACTTCCAATTCTACGCGGGAGAAAACCCGAACAACCAAAGACCTACATATATATATATATATATATATATATATATATATATATATATATATATATATATATATATATATATATATATATATATATATATATATATATATATATATATATATATATATATATATATATACACACACACATACATACATACATACACACACACTCTAGTCAGTCCTAGAGGAGATCAACCCTGACTGTTCTTTAGAAGGCCAGATCCTGAAGATGAAAATCAAATACTTTGGCCACCTAATGAGAAGGAAGGACTCACTGGAGAACAGCCTAATGCTGGGAAAGACTGAGGGCAAAAGAAGAAGGAGACAACAGAGAATGAGATGGCTGGATGGAGTCACTGAAGCAGTAGGCATGAGTTTAAATGGACCCCAGAGGATGGTAGAAGACAGGAAGGCCTGGAGGAACGTTGTCCATGGGGTCGCGATGGTTGGAAACAATTTTGCAACTAACAGAAACATAGTATATTAGTTATTATGATTAATGAACCCATTCCAGTAAAAACTAAAGGCAAGAAAACTAAATCAGGCAGAAGGTCTATAGAATACATTTGACCTGTATCCATGGGATAGGATGAAGTGACTCCACGTCGAAACTTAACTTGGTGCCAGGTTTTTGTTTTTAATGCTTAGGATTGTAACCATTTTTGTTTAGCTTTTAAATTGCTTTAATTCTTGATTGGGAGTCGCCCAGAGTTTGGTATACGTTGGGTGGCCATATACATATTTTAAATAGAGAAATGAAAGAATGAGTAAACAAATGCTAAAATGTGCAACAATAGAAAGTGGTGTTATATTACTGCAGCATTCAGTTACCCCAGCAGTTCCATCCATAAAAGCTTGTGTGATCATTTGCCCCTTCCCAAGAACACTTTCACCTTCACTCCTGGTGTTTTGTTTTTGTTTTAGAAAACCTGGCCACTGGTTTAAATTATGTAGAAAATCCTCTTTCTTCACAAGGGAGGTACAGATGCAAGGCTACAGCAGGCTGGTGTGTAAACAGCATCTCTGATTCCCCCCCCCCCCCGATCTTTTTACTCTGTTCTGTGTCTCCCTCAATGCCATTCTTAAGTCCGCAATTGTTTACAGAGTATCTTTACATTTTATAGGAAGCAGTTAATTTTATGTATGAAAGAAAGATCAATTTAAATAATAGGGGGAAAGGCAAGTAAATGTGAGAGCGTGTTTGCTACATGGAAAGGCTCGGATTTGTAATGGTGTTCTTAGGAACCTTTTCTCTTGTATAACAACACAAGATGTATGTTTTGGACAATGCATTTTGAGCAAAATATAAAGTGATTCAGAGCCAAGGTAAAGGGGTCTTATGTCAGAGTGAGCTTTATTAGTAGCTAGATCTCTACTGTCATGGTTTAATTAATTCCTTCCATTGAAAAAGAGATGCTATTCATGTTTAAGTGTATTCATAGCAAGCGCTCCAGTTGGAGGTATTCAGCATGTTCTGTGGGAAAGCACAGAATAAGATCTGCACAACTCTTTGTGACAAGGACCACAATTTCTAGAAGACAGGGGAGCCATGAACCTGATCTGCCCTTGTGTATTTAATTATTATCAAACTCAATAGTCCAATTCACTATACTCTGTACATGGAGAGTATTATTGTATAGATGAATCACTAGATGGTGTTGAACTTAGAGTCACAGAATTGTTGAAGAGAAAGTATCTTTTGAAGAAGATGGGGTGGGGTGGCGAGACATGTAGCCCAAAACACAGCTCACTGCCAGAATCAAGCAACAGATCTAGTTGTATCTGGATGAGTTTAACGGGATTTGTTGCTGTTGTTTTATTTTTCAGAAGTAATAAAGCTAATTGCACAACATTTAGACTGGTTTGTCTTATTAGTCTTCTATGTGTTATTTGTCGCTGTCAAAGTAAGAAAGACAGATATCCACATAAGAGGGTTCAAAAGATGCCAGTTGAAGGTTTGAGACTAAGATGTATACCATAGCAGAAGGAACTGGAAGGAAAGGCACATATCTGTCCTGGTCGGGGAAAAACTTTTCCATCTATACCTCAATCGTTGAGGAGCAATTGGAAGCAAGTCTATTGCCTTGGAGAACAAAAACTAATGCAGAATGCTACAAATATCTGCAGCAGGAAGCCTTGATGTGGAGGGGGGGAAAAGCTTACATGTGGGTTGGAACCCTAAACATGCATATTGTCAGCTGGAGGGAGAAAACCATGCTGGGCTTGTGGAGGCTTGTCTCTTGGATGACATTTGTGTGAATGTCCAAAGGGGACCGATGCACAGGATGCTCTATGTACAATTGTATCTCTTGAACAGGGCGTTTGGAATCTTATAGCAAAGAATCCAACAACAAAATAAGCATAAAGAATCAAAACCACCAATAGCAATTCTCACCGTTTTTCAAATTCACATAGGCATTTACTGGCATTTAAAAACAAAGTGCCTAAAGTATTGTGTAGCTCTCTGTGAGAGTTCAGAACATTATTCATACAGAGAATTCTATAGTATCATAGTAGATTAGTGAGATCATATTCCCAACATTGATAATGGGAAGATAAAACTGGAATAAAATAATTTGTCAGGAGATCATTTCCTAAACTCATACCCCTCCAAACAAAATATAAATAAATAAATTATAGGCAGTCCAGTTTAGAACATCTGTAGCCATGCACTCTTTAAGGTCTAATCATCTTCTCAGTTGTTCCAAATGGTTGTTACAGGAGAATCAAAATAGAATCTCCTTGACAATTGAGCTCAATACATTGTCAATATATCCTAATTTAGATAGTAACTAACCACACAATTGGTCTCTTAAACATAATTTTTGAAAACACATATTTATCAGCATGCCACCCGCTAGCTTTTGCCTCATTGGATGTTCCTGTATTCTTTTTTTTTTTATGCCTGTGCATTTTTTCTTTACATATTTTCATACAAAGCATTCAGTTCTTTGCATCCCTCTTCTTGTTTATAAGAATTTTTCTATGGCCCACTTGGATCCCATATATTCATTTAAAAAAAAAAGCTAAAGTGGAACAAGTACCTGGAGATGCCATGAAAGGTATCCATGCATATATTTGTGCTCCTGAGTGCTACTTTGGTGGGTGGGCAGCCTAAAGTATTTTACATCTTGAGTAACGAGTTACCTTTCAATTGTATGGAGGCTGCGTCATAAAAATGAATGAGGCCACAAGTTGCTTTCTTTTCTAGAGGTTTTTTGTCTATGCGAGTGGAGAGTTTTGAAAGTTTTCTGTTTTTAAAACTATTAGCCTACTTTAGGCTGCATGATGATATCATTTTCCTATGTTTCTCGCCTAAGAAAGTAAAAGTGAAAAGCAAAACAAAAACCCATATAGTTGATATATATAATTTTTTTGAATTTGTGGCTGGAATAAACTCTGAGGGATTTGGGCCGGATCTGAGTGTATCTGGTACATACATATAAGCCAAATATATAATATCTATACCCCTTGTCTCAATTTGGCTCGGGCAACCATGCTTTTTGGTGGTGGGTGGCGGTGATGGGTCATTCCACTAAGAAATTCATTCCTGGGAAATTCCTGGATTCTAGTGCATGGTGTGAGAACAATTCTTAGCTGGTATCCCAAGTTTCTTCTTGTCCACCAGCCCTAGCAACAATCTTCTCCTCTAGGTCTGAGCTCTGGCATATAATTTATAGACTCAAATGTCTTACTTCTGTCGCTCTATCCACAAGTAGTGGTATAATTGTTGTAGTCAAGCTGAGGAACTCATAGTCCCCATAAGCTCTAAACTTGTATTCTTAAAGTAAAGGTAAAGGTTCCCCTCGCATTTATGTGCTAGTCATTCCCAACTCTAGGGGCAGTGCTCATCTCCATTTCAAAGCCAACAAGGCAGCGCTGTCCGAAGTCATCTCTGTGGTCATGTGGCCAGCATGACTAAAAAGCCAAAGGCACATGGAACTCTGTTACCTTCCCACCAAAGGTGGTCCCTATTTTCTACTTGCATTTTTATGTGCTTTTGAACTGCTAGGTTGGCAGAAGCTGGGACAAGTAACAGGAGCTCAGTCTGTTATGCGGCGTTAGGGATTTGAACCACCAAACTGCCGACTTTTCTGATCAACAAGCTCAACACCTTAGCCAATGAGCCACATCATCCCTTGTATTCTTAACTTGCATGTATAGATCTTTCATTAGATCTACACTTTGGTTGGCTGTGGCTTTATATTTCTAAGTGTGTATGGGCAAATTAGTCCCTTGCTATATTATTCTGTTATAAATGTTATGAAGGAATCCTTTCTTCTTAACAAAGAGGTAATAAAATAGCATTTCATAAGCTCTTTTATTTTCCTCAGTCCCAATGAACTTTAAATACACGTATCAAAAGACGCCTGAGAATACTTGGACTGAAATATATATTTAAATTAGGTGCTGGAGATCCTGTACTACGCTATATAGTGACCAGAAGAAGAAAAAAGGAGAAGCTATTTTTATTCCTCTGTTATGGAGACCAGCTTAATCTGTAGGGCCCAGAAATTCCAGTGGAATGTATTTTACAGCGATGGAATTCCAAATGGTTGAGTGATCAAAAGTGCAACAACTGATGCAATTTTAAATAATGTTTGGGAGAAATAGCAGGACAAAAATCCCTGTTATCTACATTCTGAAAAAAACATATTGAAATGTACACCTTTTTTCCAAGTTCTCTCATTCTCAACTTTTCTAAAAGTCCCCTTTGCTAATTGCTGTGCTATTGATGAGACCCTTCTTTCACTTTTCCTCATTGTCAGTAGGTTCCAGTGTCTTATTAACATAGTTACTAATCTTCCTGCCCTTTGACTAAGCATTGTAAATCCTATCACAGCTGTTCCGTATAAGTTTAATCTAGCTTGCTATATATACGTGCGGATGAGACTCTCTGAATGCCAGTTTCTGCTCAGATGTTCACAGAAAGACATAGTGGCCTTGACCTTTCATGCAACTTCGTTGGGCATGAAAGACAGCAGTCCCAGGTTCCGAGCCACATAAATTTCATGCCTCTTACATCAGCTGCTATAGCGCAGATGAGTATATTATCTCTTCCTTCTGACATCTTCATTTGGTTAAATGGCTACCCTGCCATAGTTCTAATCAACCCATTTCCCCCCCTTCACCAGCATAATTTGAAAAACAAATTGAAGCCAAAATCCTAAATTTTATGGAAGGTACCAAATGGTCCATGACTCTAGAAAGCCAGAGGCTCTCCCCAATATGTCCACATATTTAGAAAAAATATCTACTGCATCCTACTGCAATATTTAACTAAAACATGCTCTTACAGTGTATAGAAAATAATAATAATGTCAAAGCAATTCCAGGAAGAAAGTTGTAGCCTAATCTTTTGCACAAAGTATGGCTGTTCAAGTTTCAAGGAGGTCTTATTGTCTTTGTATTACTTCAACTCAAAGAGCAGGTTGCAGTCAAGGCTAGGGGGGCCTTTATGCAACTGATGGTTGCACTCCAGTTATGCCCATTATTAAACCAACAATCCCTACTCACAATCACTCTTGCCCTAGTCACCTCCCATCTTGACTTTCTTGAATCTGTTTGGGAAAGTGGAACAAGAAGAGAGTCCAAGTTATGTATGGTGTGTGTGTGTGTGTGTGTGCTTTTAAGTCAGTGTTGACTCTTGGCGACTCCCTGGACAAGTCCCTGCAATTTCCTTGGAAAGTTTTCAGAGATGGATGGGACAGTTTTGGTCTTTTGAGGAGTGGTGGATTTTTTTGGCCAATTAATCTTGATTGGCATTAATCTTAGTGCACCTACCTCCATTTGTGACATGCTTAAAATAATGCTGTAATTTCATAATTTCCTGAAGAAAATAGCAGTCTGCGATTCTCTGTAGTTGTTGTGGCCTGTCAGCTGCCAGCAGAGCTGGCGGCAGACTTGGAAGATGAGGAGGTTGGAGAGGAACGTGGGCAGGTTCTGGAGTCTGGGGAAGGCTCTGATGGATGCTCTGCATCGGACACAGAGATAGAGCCAGGGCCGTCTGACATTTCCTAGCCACCAGAGAGGCAGCTGCCTTTGGAGGCTGATATGAGTGAGGAGGAAGAACAGCTGGGACCTGTTCCAGATGCACATATGTGCAGGACAGTTAGGAGAGGTGAACAATGGAGGAAAAGGAGCAAAGGAAGCAAAGCGCATGTGGATGCTGAATGGCCCTTCCCTGTCAGGAGAATAAATAGGAAAGTGGAGTTGTTGTCATAGGAGACAACAGTTCATATTTCTGAAGATTTTGTTCATTGTGTTTCATGCCACAAAGACTGCTTGCCAGCAGACTTCCTTCCGGTTAGCCGGAGGCGACGGTTGGGTCCTGGACTCGTCCGCCGCTTGGTTGCTCCGGCGGCGCCTTCGGGGGCAGAGGGCTCTTGCTAAAGAGCCCCCACTGCACGGACGGCTCGCGGTGAGTCCCCCCACCTCGACGGCAGTCGGGGGAGTGGCTCCCGCCTCGTCCTAGGTGCCGGAGAACGAGTCGCGGGGGGGGAGTTCCTCTTTCGTCCCCTTCGCCGATGGAGAGCCGGAACAGCTGCTTCAATTAAAGACGGGCTGAAAATCCGGGGCTGAAGGCAACACCGAGGCTCATGGCTACAGAGTGGATTGTGAGTGATTCTAAATTAATGCTTTCAACTTTCACTTTAAAAGAAGAAGGAGGAGGGAGTTTGTAAAACCCCTCCTCGGAAAGGAAAAAAAAGCGGCGTTTTGAAATGTTCCCCAGGCTTGGGGAGGTGGAGAAATCAACATCCAACTTTTAAACTACAAATGAAAGTCTTTCACTTTAAGATTCTTAACGATATTTTGTATCTCTGTCTTGCAACAATTGATATGGACTTTCACTAGTTCTCCACGGCTTCCAGAGGGGCAGGGAAGATGGCGTTCCTTTGTTCTCAGCAAGAAATACTTCTCTTTGAAATTTGCTGACACTCCCTCGTCTTTGGGACTGATTTTTTTTTACCAGTGGATTAATGTAACTGATTATTAGGACCTCTCCCAGATGTGCCTTCTTTTTTTTCCTTATCTGATTGTTTTTAAAAATTGTTCTCTCTCTGGATTGTAAGTAAATTGAACTTTGAATTTGGATATTGATTTTTAATCTCTCCTTGTCTCACGGACTACCTCTCCAACAGACGCCATATTAGTGACAAGAACTTAACACTTTCATTATGGCTTCAAAAAAGCAGCCACACCAACATAAGATTACTTCAATGTTATCCAAAGAAACAGAGGTTGAAGCTACACAGTTATCAGCAATAGAGGAAACTCTTCAAAACATCATGAAAGAAATAAAAGAAATCCGGAAAGACAATGTTAGTTCAAAATTGGAACTTTTGGAGACACAGAAAGCACTAATGGAAAACAAACAAAGAATTGATGGACTGGAGGGGGGGGGGACGGCTGAAATGAACGGAGAGATAAAAAATTCTCAAAGAGAAATTGTGGATTTAGCTGGTCATATGTCTAGGATGGATTTTGAAAGGATGTCTTACTTTTTAAGGTTTCAAAATGTTCCTGAATTAAGCTCTGAGAATTTAAAAGATTTAATGTGTACGATGTTAGCAGATTATACCAAAAAGAGCAAAGAAGATATTTGGGGGGACATCGATCTGATTTATAGAATTAACTCAGCATATGCCAGAATAAATGAAGTACCCAGAGAGATACATATTAAATTTGTAAGAAGGTCAACAAGGGATGGGATCCTGAGAGCACAAAGAGATGGTCCCTTGATATATCAACAGAATGAGATTGCCATCTTGAAACAGATCCCGAAAAAGATTAGAGAAATAAGAAGGAAATATTCCTTCTTATCCAAAAGATTATATAAAAAGGGTGTGTGGTTTATTTATTTTTATTTATTTATTATTAAATTTATATAACTGCACCCTCTCCCCGAAAGGACCCGGTTCAAGTGGTTGATGCCCGAGGGAATGTTAGTGTTCTAGGAGGGGGGAAGAGTAAGAATTAAAACAATTGCAGAGGCGGAAGTCTTTCTTACAAAACACTCCCCAATCCTGGAGGATGAAAATGGGGGAACGGGAGGGGCCACAGCTCCGCCCACTGGAGGTCAGGGAGAGGAAGACACAATTGCTAAAAGACTCAGATCTCACAAATGACTTTTTTCTATATAGTGTAACCTTTATCTGGATGTTTATATAAATGAATATATAAAATGATATATCTGTATCTCTTTCCACTTTGTAGGGAAATGAAAAATATATTGTATTAACTTTTTTTTTTGTATGAAGCCTCGGAGGGGGCCGACACCTCCGACATAGATGTCCTCAAAATATCTCTTTAATACCTTATACCTTTTTCCTATTTTTAAAATTTTGTAAAAATCAATAAAACTTTTTTCTCATTAAAAAAAAAAAAGACTGCTTGCCAGAACTTCTTTTGCGGTCTTCCAGCTGGGAGCTCACGGCCTTGCAATTATCTCAAGGAACTGATAAAGTCTGTTACTACAGAACTTCTTGAAGGACTATTGCCTGGACTTTTTAGTGGATGAATGCAATTAATTCACAAGAGGTAAATAAAGAGGGGTTTTTAGTCACAAAGAGTCTGTTTCTTGCTTCTGCTAAGGCTGGGTCAGAACAGATGCTTGGGCACCAGTGGTGGGTTTCAATTTTTTTTAGAACCTACTCTGTAGGTGTGGCCTATTTTGTGGGCGTGGCTTGGCAGTCATGTGACAGGGTGGGAGTGGCCTCCTTTTAAAATGTGGTGAAACTCATTTAACAATGCTCTTGCTTAGCAACCAAAATTTTGGACTCAATTGTGATGATAAATTAATTCTTTCTTTCTTTCTTTCTTTCTTTCTTTCTTTCTTTCTTTCTTTCTTTCTTTCTTTCTTTCTTTCTTTCTTTCTTTCTTTCTTTCTTTCTTTCTTTCTTTCTTTCTTTCTTTCTTTCTTGAGTTTGAGTTTTATTTGATTTATATCCTGCCCTTCTCCAAAAGGACCCAGGGGGGCGCACAGGAATTTAAAATAACATATAAATAATACAAAAATACAAAAATTTAAAAACCTATTAAATACCAAGTCCTGCGCTAAAACCAATTAAAAATCCCCAATTAAAACTCTCTATACTAGTCACAGCGGAGGTTATGTTAGGCCGGCTCGATGAAAGAGATGTGTTTTTAAACACTGGCGGAAGAGGCGGAGGTCAGTGATGGTACGGAGTTCCGGGGGTAGGTTGTTCCACAGGGCGGGGGCCGCCACAGAGAAGGCCCTTCCCCTGGGTGTCGCCAGTTGGCATTGTCCGGCTGACGGCACCCTGAGAAGGCCCTCTCTGTGGGAGTGTATCGGTCTAAGGGATGTATGGGGCAGGAGACGGTCTCGCATATAACTAGCTCCCGAGCCATGGAATGCTTTGAAGATGGTCGTCAAGACCTTGAAGCACACCCGAAAGACCACAGGAAGCCAGTGCAGCTCGCGCAGGATTGGTGTTATATGGGAGCATCTAGAGGCTCCCGTAATCACCCACGGGGCTGCATTCTGCACTAACTGTAGCTTTCGAGTGCACCTCAAGGGAAGCCCCATGTAGAGAGCATTGCAGTCACCGAGTCTTTCTTTCTTTCTTTCTTTCTTTCTTTCTTTCTTTCTTTCTTTCTTTCTTTCTTTCTTTCTTTCTTTCTTTCTTTCTTTCTTCCTTTCTTCCTTTCCTTCCTTCCTTCCTTCCTTCCTTCCTTCCTTCCTTCCTTCCTTCCTTCCTTCCTTCCTTTCCTTCCTGTTGGGTCACTGGCAGCGGCGGGCCAGATTTACTTCCAGGTACGCTGGTGGAACCCCCTCTCACCGGTTCTCTAAATTTCACCAACCGGCTCTCGCGAGTAGGTACGAGCCTGCAGAAACCCACCACTGTTGGGCACCCACATGAACTATAACCCACAATTATTGCTTCCTTGAGTTTGGCCAGATGTATGAGGCTTAACATTCTTCTTCTTCTTCTTCTTCCAACTTGATTGATAGAACTTTGCTTTGCAAAGGTGGTGAATCTCACCAAACACCAAACAACACCAGTTTCATTTGAGCAGCACAAAAATCATTGGCCACACCATCTTTGCCACAGTCATGAGTTCATCAAAGCCTGCCTTTCCACAAGCAACTCCATCAACAAACACACAGACCTACAACCAGCCTATGAACCCATCAGAATCCAAACCACACAGCCAAACAAAGGCAACACCGACTCTTAGCACACCCATGGCCACATCAGAAGTTCACCTCCCAATGAGCCTGACCTGATGCCATCTCCTTATCCCTCACAAGATCGATCACAAGACTCACAGCTCACCCATCACCAGGCTCTCACTTGACACACCCATATGCAAAGCCCTTATAAACAGGAACACTGACATCCCCTAAACTCCACTGAAGATGTTACCTTGCCTGGTAACAAAATATTCAGAAACCAACCCACAAGTTTAACAGATTAACAGAGTTGGAAGGGACCTTGCAGGTCATTTAGTCCAACCCCGTGCCCAAGCAGGACACCCTCAGAGAATGAACCTTCACCTTCATAATGAAGCCTCTCTAACTCTCTTTCTCTCTACTTTTTTTAAAGGTGAAATTTACAATAGTTCTGCCACTTTCCTTTTCTAGCCTGAATGACAAGAACATCAGCAAAAGCTCTGATTTGTTCTGCCCTTCCTTCCCTTCCCTTCCCTTCCCTTCCCTTCCCTTCCGGAGAGCTGAAGAAACAGGGAAATCCAGGGACCATAGTAACATCATGGTTGATGTTTAGCCATTGGTGTGGCTAAAACAGGAAGAGAATGAACTCTAGAAAGAGATTTCATTTCCAACGAGTTTATTCACAGGAGACAAGCAGCTTAAGCATGCAATGCAGAAAAGCCCTAGGTGTTGATTACCTAACTAGAAGAAGAATCTTCTGCATCATACAACAGAAATATAAAGTACATATCCCTGATGTTTTCTTCTAATTCTATTTTAGAGCTTCATTTGTATATAAATGGCAGCAACAGTGCATTTCCTCAGTGCCTGTTCACCTAATCCTACCAGCTCCAGGATGTACGATTTGCATGTTATATAAACATCTAGAACTACTAACGCACATATTTGGGTGCTTTTTGGCTCTATGTTTTGGGTGTCTGGTTTGTAGCCTAATGAGATTTTCATTAAGATCAAAATGCAATATAATGCGTATTTGCAAAGAGCTGTTTTCAGTTTCTTAATCCCTTGAAATACCATGTTCTATGTGTTAGATGGTTTACATATTTTATGTTAATTAAAGGAGAATGGATGGAATCTGTCAACATCAGAAGAGTGCAGTGCTAAACCCCGAGCCGGTCTCAATGAAATTACTATGTGAAGCACTCCTTCTTTACAGTTTTATGTGTCATGTTCAGCATTATAAAATCAGTAGAAGCATGCTGATTGTGTTTCTAGTAGTAATCTTTCTCAGAAAGCTTTTAAAAAGCTGGTAAATTTCAATCAAAATGCAGACAACAAGCCATTGTAAAGATTAAAGAATAACAGAATTGTGGAGCTAGAAGAGACCACAAAGATCACTGATTTTAACTTTTTGAAATGTGTGTGAAAACCTATTAAACCATTGTCAAGAGGTTGCTGTTTAGGCTCTTCTTGAAATAAACTCTCTGTAGTGCTTGGTGTAGTGGTTAAGGGACCAGGCTAGAAATCAGAACACTGTGAGTTCTAGTCTGACTATAGGCACAAAGCCAGCTGGGAGATCTTGGGCTACTTAGCTGCTCTCAGACCTAGGAAGGAGGCAAAAGCAAATTACTTCTGAAAAATTTGTCAAGAAAACTGCAGGCAATGGTCGGATTCATCCAGCTTGCACCACTTCGAGAGAACAGGTTGTTAACTTTCTGAGCAGTTTGATGAACTGGTTGTTGGAAGAAATCGTTAGGGCAGAGAACCGGTTGTTAAATTATTTGAATCTCGCTACTGGCTGCAGGGGTTTGTTCAGACAGTTGCTAGGAGTCAAAACTGACTCAAAGGCATTCTACCACCACCCCTACAAAAACTACCAAACAACAAAGCTATCATTGAGTCAAAGAATCTTGGGTATTATAGTTTTGGAACGTCTCCTGGCAAAAAAATAATAATAATTTAACCACTTTGACTTTTTTTTCATTATTTAAAATTGATAAGGTCCACACCACATTTATTATTAATATAATCTTCCCTATCATAGGGTAAACTGCATTGATGTTATTGTTGTTTTCAACAAAGCTCTGTCTCTCTCTCTCTCTCTCTCTCCACATACACACACACACGTTACGTTTTTGAGCTGATGAATAAATAAGTCAGGGAGACTAGGATAGATCTATTTCGAGCTTTTTAGCTCTCATCAGCTAGCCATACCCTTACTGGGATTCGAACCGGGGCTGTATTTATTGATCAGCTCAAAAACGTAAAACACATATTAAAAAAAATTACACAACGGAATTCATGGCTTTCTGTCTAGATGACTCTGGTTATGAGCCGAAAGACAGAAAAGGAAAAGCAGTATGCTTCCTCCCTTAATTGGGGCCTCTTAACAGGATGTTGTGAAAAAATAACCTCTACTAAATACCCCTGTCTCAGCTGATGCAATAGGGGGAGCCAGCTTGGCTGAATTGCTAGGCTTCTGCCTGATATGCAATACAGCCCCGGTTCGAATCCCAGTAAAGGGTATGGCCAGCTGATGAGAGCTAATAAGCTCGAAATAGATCTATCCTGGTCTCTCTAATTTATTTATTGATCAGCTCATAAAACTAACACACACACACACACACACACACACATATGAAAACACTCACGCATAAATCACAGAATCTTCAGAACCGTAAAGCCTACAAACTTGAAATTTGGCATGCATTGTTCTCTTGCCTTCTCGGTGTTCGGTAACAAAGGATTTTTTGAAATGACCATCAGAGCATTAGTATTTCATATATTATTATTAACATGCTCTGATGCTAAGGAGTTAGATGTTCTACTTCCCCCTCCCAACCTGAAAACTTGGATGTAGGCGTGGCCAGTGCATGACTCATCCAGCCTACTGGTTGGGAGTTTGGAGAGGAGCCTGAGGGAGAGAAGGTGATAAGTTTGGTGGGGCTTCTGTAGCGTAAATCTGAGGGACAGAAGGCGATAGGATAGGTGGGGCTTCTGTGGGGCAAACCTGAGGGCGAGAAGGGGATAAGACAGGTGGGGCTTCTGTAGAGTAAATCTGAGGGAGAGAAGGCGCTAGGATAGGTGGGGCTTCTGTGGGGCAAACCTGAGGGAGAGAAAGGGATAGGATAGGTGGGGCTTCTGTGGGGAAAACCTGAGGGAGAGAAGGTGATAAGATTGGTGGGGCTTCTGTGGGGCAAACCTGAGGGAGAGAAAGGGATAGGACAGGTGGGGCTTCTGTGGGGAAAACCTGAGGGAGAGAAGGGGATAAGATTGGTGGGGCTTCTGTGGGGCAAACCTGAGAGAGAGAAGAGGATAGGATAGGTGGGGCTTCTGTGGGGAAAACCTGAGGAAGAGAAGGGGATAAGATTGGTGGGGCTTCTGTGGGGAAAACCTGAGGAAGAGAAGGTGATAAGATTGGTGGGGCTTCTGTGGGGCAAACCTGAGGGAGAGAAAGGGATAGGACAGGTGGGGCTTCTGTGGGGAAAACCTGAGGGAGAGAAGGGGAAAGGATAGGCTGGGGTTCTGTGGGGAAAACCTGAGGGAGAGAAGGTGATAAGATTGGTGGGGCTTCTGTGGGGCAAATCTGAGAGAGAGAAGGGGATAGGCTAGGTGGGGCTTCTGTGGGGAAAACCTGAGGAAGAGAAGGGGATAAGATTGGTGGGGCTTCTGTGGGGCAAACCTGAGGGAGAGAAGGGGATAGGATAGGTGGGGTTTCTGTGGGGCAAGGCTGAAGGAGAGATGGGGAGAGGAGAGGCCGATGGTAACTACTCATTAATTTTCAAGCTGTAAGTGTTGATTTATGAAGCCTGATCACATAGTTTCGTAGCAGAGCATGGGTATTCAGCTAGTTTTAAATAAATGCAAACGAACACAGTGAGTAACTATGCCACAGTAATCCTTGGTCCTATAAAGTAGAAAGCACTTTGCATAACTACTGGATTTCACAAAAAAAGAAAAACTACATCCAGGTAAACTGCATAACACCCAGTAATTGCCCCACTAGCAAATAGAATGGAAGTCTCCATCTTTTCCCCCCCTAAGCCTATTGGAATGCCCATTAATTTGAGTGGGACATGTAACAAATTTGCAATTTCTTTGAACACTTGCCTCTGTATTCCCCTGTCCTATAAAATTAGGAGATCCTCTTGGATGTGGAAGAAGTAGGACTTGTTTTGCCAAAGGTGAAGAGAATTTGAGAAAATACACACACACACACACACACACACACACACACACACACACACACACACACACACACACACACATCCTTTTCAACCTGGCTATCCTCTCAGCAGCTTTCCAATCTGACAACAAAAATCCAGATCCATGTGGATCCACTAGGTTAAAACCATCAATATTTAGAAAGGGCAAAATCTTAAAACACTTCCTCTTCTACATGTTATCTCATCTTAGCCACTGAATGTAGATCTAAGCCAAGAATTAATGTTGTTGTTTCTGGAATGTATGAGAAGACAAACATTATAATATGTGGAATCATAGTTCCTCCCCCCAGCACATCAGTGGTAGATTGCAGGCAATACACCTCAGTACGGGCATAACGGTGCCTGCCGGGAGCACCGGGTACCGTTCTGGTACGGTGCTCCAGAGGGACCACCTGCCCGCCCACCCTCCTTACCTGTATTTGAGCTCTTTGGCGCTTACACACATGTGCACGGAGTGTGTAGTGCCTGTGCGACGCTCCACCAAGCAGCTGGAGCATTGTGGAAGCATTGCAGAGTGTTGCAAGGACACATGCATGCTCTGCGTGTGTTCAGGTGGTGGACGCTGGGCCTTGTTGCACCATACCGGTTGCAACGGCATCTGGAACCACTGCAGCACATACATACTTAGCCTGCACATACAAGATTGGCTGATGACAAAGGAACTATATCTCACTCAGCACACGTATTCTGAAATGATGGTTTGCAATTGCAAAATGATGCAAAAGAAAAGTGGTAGATTGTCTGCCATCAAAGGTTAGATGTATACGTTCCCTTTATTTTTGTTCAACTCAAAGCAACATGCATAACATTTAATTTCCTCCAGTTAACAACCCTGTAAGATGGGTTGGCTGAGGGAGAGTGACTGTCTCAAAGCCACCTAGTCACACTTCGTTCCATGCCTAATGGAGAATTAGAACTCCTAGTCCCCAGTTTTTAGTTCAGCACCGTAACTACTATGCCAAACTAGTTCTCTATATTTAAGGTGTTCATATATTATAATCCTGGTTATAGATGTTTCTTCTTGCAGATTCAGTGCAACATTAAATAATGTGGGAAGCTTGCAGTGCCTTCAAACTGAGACTCCTGGAAAATAACTTCGTTAGATCTGGAGAATTCAGTCCCTGTCATCGCAATGTGTGAATGACAGTCTATTATTCCAAATATGGGACACCCCAAGTTGTTTATTTAAACTGACCTCCACCTCTTTTTACAGCCCTTTGCATTTGTATTTATTTTTTTGTAAATATAAGCTATTTTTCAGCACACCATTACTTTGGGGCAGTCCACAAAATCTTTTGTTGGATAAACAAAAAGAAAGAATCTCTTCCTGGCTTTCTTGAATGCATGACTGAGCACCACTAGGGCAAAGTAAAAACAAGAGGGGAATGAAATGTGGTACCAGGCAGTGAGATTGAGAAAGGCAACATTTTCCTCAAATACAAAGCCAGAGGAAATGTCTTGCTCCCAGAGGGGAAAGCCTTAGAAAGTACTCTATATTTCTATTTAAACTAATTGTTCAGAGGAAAATTTGGAAGGGGGAGGGACTTTAAAGAACTGGGATGCAGCAGAGGCTAGCTTGTTGGTCTGTTTTGGCCTGTTTTCATCTTCATTTTCATTGAGTCAGAACTGATGAAGCTTCTTGGATGAGAAACAAAATGTCTTCCTCAAGGAAAAAAATGTAGCCTGGCTGCCTTTTGAAAAAGCACATTTGAGACAACCATGACCTGGATGGCTGAGAAATTCCATAGACAATTTTAAATACTATTTTTAGAAGAGGCATAGGTTATTTAGCCCTTACAATGCAGAGGTATCTCATCTCATTCATTATTGACCCACCCAAGTCTAAAGATAGGTTCATCTTTAGGGGACATTTATGTCCTATTATCTGATTCTTTGCACATTCAAGTGTCCATCTTCAGATGTGAAATCTCTCTTCCTGCGATAGCAGTCTCTAGTCTAATATCGCTAAATTTCTTCTGGTAAATGTCTGTTTTCAACCAAAAAGATTAATAACCCAAATTAAGAAGTGTTGGAACTGTTTTGAAACCTGGTTTGCTATCGTAATTGTGCAGCCTGTGAAAATAGCCACTGTATTCACACTGGGGATCAGACGTCACCCCCTCTGTCTTGAGTCCATCAGTCTCCAGTCCTGAAGAGTAGATTGAGGTATTTTGCTATAATTTTCCATTTATAACCTTAGTTTTTAGAAACTGTTTGGTGCCTTCAATGAAATGTTAACTTTTATATACAGCATGTGTTCACTGTTACTTATGGATGTAATGTTTGTATACAACATGCACTTACTGTTACTTGTGGATTTATTAAATGGTATGCTGCATTTTAAATTCTGTGATTTGGTCTTGGAGTGTAAATAAATAAATAAGAACCTGTTTTCTCTTCAACTAAAGATGATGTAGAAAGACTCTATACCAATAATGCTCAAATCTTCACACTTCAATGAAACTGACCTTTAAACTACACTTAATAAAAGTAAAACTAAAATTAGAACTGCATTCTAGTTTCCAAGGACACTTAAAATCATTTTCTTTATTGTCCTTGGCAATCTTTTCAGTATAAATACTGACATTAATTAATGGTGTACTGTCAATTTTTTTTAAAAAAAAAAATCCATTAAGCCTTACTTACACAATGGGCATTTTATTCTCCAAGCATTCTTTTCAGGATCTGTATCTATAGCAAGCTTAACTCACAGAAGCTTGGATGGCATTTACTATCTGAAGCATTCAATTGTTTGGGAAACCAATTGAATGAAAGCAAGCTCAGTGTTGCTGTAAATATATATTCTAACACTGCCCTTCTTAAGAGAGATTTTAATGTCCAGATTAGGATCCGTGTTTAATTGACGGCCTCTTCACTTAATTAATTACTAGGGGTTTTGTGACAAGAGAGAGAATCGAGACAAAGGCATTTGTGTTATATACAACGATCATTATCAAAACAAAAATGAGGGTGTTATGCCCAAAGAGGTGGGAGAATTTCTTTGCACTTTCGATGTAAGTACATAATTTTCTTTTATGAGTTTCAGAGGAAGAAAGACTTATTACAGTGATGCTGCTATTCAAAGGAAGGCAGAGCATTTATATTTTCAGCCTGTTAGTGAGATAAACTTAATGCTGCAATTTACTCTTTATTGTAAGAAAACACCGGTAGGGAGAAATTCCAATATATTCTGTAAATATGTGTGCCACAGAAGAAAAACAGAGAAAAATAACTCAGACTGTTAAAAACCTTCCCATTAATTGATTGGTTGTTCAAGTTCATATAGCTGACATTGTCCTCGTAAATTGAGGGGAGGTTTTCTTGGTTGCTTTGCTTCCTATTTTCTAATAGAAATAGCACTTAGACTTATATACCGCTTCACAGTGCTCTATAGCCCTCTCTAAGTGGTTTTTACAGAACCAGCATACTACCTCCAACAATCCAGGTTTTCATTTTACCGACCTCGGAAAGATGGAAGGCTGAGTCAACCTTGAGGTGGTGAGAGTCAAACTGCCGAACTGTTGGCAGTCAACAGTCAACAGATGCAGCCTGCAGTACTACATTCTAACCACTGCACCACCATGCCACCAATGCTATGAGATCTTATAAACAGCCTAAGACTAAGCCAGTTTTCCCAACCTGATGTTTTGCAGAGATATTGAACACATAGCCATTGAAAACCATCGAAATTTGTGTTCAACAGCCTTGGAGGATACCACATAGACATTTCTACTCCTGATCAGTTTTGATTCCCTTAATTCTCTGGCTCTCATATACTTTCATTTGCTTGATCACCTTCTCCCCCTTTTCCAATAAAGCTCAGTTCCAGTTAATCAGGGTTTCTGATTTGTATACAATCAGAATAATAATAATAGATATATTTTCCAGTTTTATCCCAATGTTACTTTCTCCTCGGCTCCACTCTTATACCTCATGCATCCATCCCCTAACCACAAAGCTTCTTCAAATTGCCTCTAGATCATCATCAGTTTTGCGATACTTTCTCCAAGCAGGGTTCTAACATCTATATGCCTAGACTATTGTAATGCTCTCTACGTGGGACTCCCCTTGAGGTGCATCCGGAGGCTCCAGTTAGTGCAGAATGCAGCCGCACGGGGGATTCTGGGAGCATCGCGATGTTCCCATGTGACACCTCTCCTGCGCGAGCTGCACTGGCTACTGGTGGCCTTCCGGGTGCGCTTCAAGGTGCTTGTTACCATCGCTCCATGGCATGGGGCCTAGTTAGTTGCGGGACCGTCTCTTGCCGCACACCTCCCACCGACCGATCCGCTCCGATAGGGAGGGCCTCCTCAGGGTGCCAACCGCTGGTCAATGCCGGCTGGCAGTGCCCAGGGGAAGGGCCTTCTCTGTGGCAGGGCCATCCCTCTGGAATGACCTACCCCCCAAACTTCGTACTATCACGGACCTTCCCCTCTTTCGCCGCTCACTCAAGACGTACCTTTTCCACCAAGCCGGTCTAGCTTAGAGCTTAGAGCTCAGATGCGACATAATCTTAGCTAACTAGTAAATGGATTTTAGAATCTTAATGGGAATATTTTTAGCACAGGTTCTTAATTTAATTCATTTTAAATATTATTATTGTATTTATTGTTATTTATTGGTGATTTTTAATCCCCTATGCACCGCCCTGAGTCCATCTCGATGGAGAAAGGAGCGGTATATAAATCGAATAAAATAAATAAATAAATAAATATATCTACTAACTAGGACAAATATTGAAAGAACATGCATTGCATCCCCATCTTCTTGGAACTTGGCCGCTCTTCCCAGCATTCTAGTTTCCTTCCAGGCCTAGAATTGGACTCCAAGACAGGTGGGGAAACCACAAGTTATAGAAGTGTCTTTATTATCTCTTACCTAGTTCTCTGGCACTGCTAGTTTTTTTTATCAAAAAAACCCTAGCAGATTCTTCCTGCTTCTTTTTAGTCAATTACACACCTATAGCTTTATTCATTTGTATCTTGATTCTGTACTCAGATGTAGCTCTCTGTTCATCCCATTCAAACCCTTCTAGTTCACTTTAATCCCTGAAGTTGGAGAAGAAATTGGTAGAATCACTTCTGCAGCCCAAGGAGGTAAACACAGAACAATTCATTTAAACTGACTTCAGCAACAATATTCTGCATGAAACGATTCAATTTAATTTAAAAAAATCCAATGCATTTCAGTTGAAGAATTGAAATGTTGCTCAAAACTCTAAACTTTGCAAGGTCAGGTTGAATTGTACCTTCTTTGTCTTAGACAACTTCTACTCTTTCAGGTAGGCTGAAGTGCTACCTTTTTACTAAACTCTCCCTATATTATGATAATCCAATGAACCACTGAAATAATTTATATGGATCCCTTGATGCAATATTATTTTTTTAATATTACATTATAGATAATACTGATATACATTGAACAAAATGCAACAAGGTGAATAAATTGCTTTATTTTAATTAAAATCCGATTAGCCAGATGAAAACAGATTAACAGACTTGGAAGGAACCTTATAGGTCATCTAGTCCAACCCCCCCATTCAAGAAGGAGACTCTACACCATTTCTGATAAATGGCAGTTCAATCTCTTCTTGAAAGTCTCAAGTGATGAAGCTCCCGCAACTTCCGAAGGCAAGCTGTTCCATTGGTTGATTGTTCTCACTGTCAGAAAATTCCTCCTTATTTCTAGGTTGAATCTCTCCTTGGTCAGTTTCCATCCATAAGCATCTTTCAAATTTTGGCACATCTTATACAACACAGTTAGAGCTGGTTACGATTTGGATGGGAGAAGCAACCTTAGAGTTATAGGTCAAACTATGAAGTCCAAATCCTAGATAGAGAAGTACTTGCGAGCATATCTCAGGCAAAGTCTTCCCATGTCAGGGAATAAGATAAATCCTTCTGAGGATGGTTATGAAATTAATACATCCCCTTCTGGGAGAAATTCCATTCCATAGCTTCCTTATGAAAATGTTCAGCAGTATGGAGATGTTTGACATTCATCTGTTCTCTAGAGATTTTGTCATATGTGCCTGCTTTTAGGAAGTCCTGCACCCACTATTTTCTCACTTTTAGCATTTAATTTCCAAAATTCCACCGCATGAAACTTTCATACCGATGCGCTGGCACAAACAACAAGCACAATATTTTGGCGACTAGAGTTCTATTTCCTCAAGGGTTTTTTACTTGTTTTTTTTTTTTTGCCACAAAGGACCAGAGTTGCAATGCACTGATATGGGGAGGAGATGAGAGTTTATTTTCAGCTGCAAGTTTTGAGCAATTCGTGTGTGTGTGGGGAGAGGGGGTATATGCATGTGTGTATGAAGTAGAGAAAGATTCTGCAAAATTCACACTATTGAAGGTCTAATAGGGTATCCTTTCACTTCCTTTTATTTACTTTTATTCATTTATTTTTATATATTTATTTTATTTACTTTCCTTGGATTTGGAAGGCTTGCCGATTCCCAAATGATCTGGGTGGTTTATGTTGTTAAAAGGAGAAAAAAAGAATTAAAAAAAAAAGAATACACGTGCCCAGACAAAATTATACATTGCACAGTTATGCCTATTTGGATAAATATTGCTGTATACACAGGTTTAAAAAAAAACCAAAGCAATTTTTAAACTGTAATTTAAAATTTGAATTTCACAATAGGGTGATTCGAGAGTGCAGTGGAGCTTAAAAGGAAAGAGGATTTAACCTATATTTACACCAGTGATAAGTTTGATATAGTTTCTGATAAAATTTACAGTATCGATGAAACCCACCTTGGTTTCATTGGTTATTTCCTTATGCTGGTTATTTCCTTGCTCCCTAAATCCTGAACATTTCGAAAAGGCAAAGAGTAGGCATCACCATTGGCAAAAAGAGCTCCCTGTCCATCATTTTATGGGCCTTGACGATGGCGGAGGCCTGGAATTCCACAAGTGTAAGGTTCTTAACCTGAAATATGCAACAGGTCACTAATTCTGCATGTGAAGTCCCACTACAGGCATCGCTGGCATTTCTCTCATCAGTGGTAAATATCTGGGAAATCTGTCTGCATTTTTGGCACTCTAAATCTTAACATCCATCTCCATTTTGGACGTGATTTATGACACATTCAATTGCTATTCAATATACTGTAGGTTAGCGAATTAACTCAGCATATGCCAGGATAAATGAAGTGCCTAGAGAGATACATGTGAAATTTGTTAGAAGGTCAACCAGAGAGGAAATCCTGAAAGCGCAGAGAGAGAAACCTTTAACTTATCAACGAGAAACGGTCACTATCTTGAAGCAGATTCCTAGAAAAATTAGAGATTCAAGAAGGAAATTTTCCTTCTTGTCTAAAACCTTGTTTGATCACGGGATTTGGTTCAAGTGGATGACGCCTGAAGGGATGCTGGTGTTCTGGGAAGGAGGTAGAGTAAAGATTAAAACAGTTGCTGAGGCGGAAGCCTTTTTTAAAAAACATTCCTCTGTCCTGGGGGAAGATCCAGGGGGGACGGAGGGGGCCACGGCCCCGCCCACGGGGGGCCAGGGAGGAGAGAAAGAAGATACAATAGCCAAAAGACTTAGATCAAAAAAATAACTTTGCCTTGATTTTTCTTGAACAATTTTGCATAATATTTCTATCTGGACTTTTTGTAAATGTCTGACAGCATGGAACGGAGAATTTAGGCAAATATACTTGCTTTCATCTTGTAGTGGTATGGAAAATGCTTTCTATGATAACTTTTTTATTGTGTATTTTGAGGTCTCGGAAGGTCCGACGACTCTAACGTGAATGCTCTCAAAATTTCTTTGTAACCATTACCCTACCCTGTTAAAAAATGTAAAACCAATAAAACTTTTTCAATTAAAAAAAAATATATATACTGTAGGTTAGCCATGTCCATTTTTCCCCTTTAAAAAGCCCCCACCTTCCTTACAAAATACAAATGCTGAAAAGATAGGACATATATCTCAGAGGGTGCCACAAAGAAGAGGGAGTCAAACTATTCTCCAAGGCACCTGGGGGCAGGACAAGAAGCAATGGGTGGAAACTAATCAAGGAGAGAAGCAACTTAGAACTAAGGAGAAATTTCCTGACAGTTAGAACAATTAACCTCTGGAACAGCTTGCCTCCAGAAGTTGTGAATGCCCCAACCCTGGAAGTCTTTAAAAAGATGTTAGATAGCCATTTGTCTGAAATGGTATAAGGTTCCTGCCCACGCAGGGGATTGGACTAGAAGACCTACCAGGTCCCTTCCAACTCTGCTATTGTATTGTATGGTATCAAGCCACAGATTCCAGTGTTAGCAATATCCAGGAGGATCAGAATTACCAGAACCTCTTAACATAGAAAAGGAAGGGGTATTAAAGGGGAACAAGCAAATGACAGAGTTTAGTAGAAAGCAATACAGAGACTTCATGTTATCACTTACAAAAGGTTATATTAAACCCCATTCACTTTTTTCTTTAAATAAGGTTCTGAGGGCAAAACCTCAGGGTAGGAGTTGAGCTCCAAGACCCCTGGAGAACATCTGGCTGGAGAGGCTGGCTGAATGTAACACTCCATATTCAATTTTTAATTGCAGGAAATTGATGTGTCTAGAAGCATTTTAGCACTTTAGCCAAAAACGTTTAACCTCATGTATTGTACAAGCAGCCCTTGACTTACAACCACAACTGAGCCCAAATTTTCTGTGGTTAAGTGAGACATTTAAATGAATTTTGCTGCATTTTACCACCTTTCTTGCCACAGTTGTTAAGTGAATCACTGCAGTTGATAAGTTAATAACACGGTTGTTAAGTGAATCTGGCTGCCCCGCTGACATGGCTTTTCCGAAGTTTGCAAAAGGTGATCATGTGACCTTGGAATGGTCATAAATAGGAACCAGTTGCCAAGCATCTGGATTTTGATCACATGTGCTTGGTAATAGAATAGAAAATAATAGAACAGAACAGAACAGAACAGAATTCTTTATTGGCCACATGAGGAATTTGTCTTTGGTGCATATGCTCTCAGGGCACATAAAAAAAAAGTTACATTCGTCACAATTCATAAGGTACAACGCTTAACAATAGTCATATTGTACAAATAAGCAATCAAACTGTGAATGCAACTGTGAAAGCTGGGCATAAATCACATTTTTCGGTGCTTTGAAACCTTGAATTGTCACTAAATGAACTGTTGTAAGACAAGGGCTACCTGCATAGTACTGTGTAAATATACTGTACATTTAATGCCACTGCAGAATATCATGAGAAATTTAAAAGTATTCAAGGATAGTATCTCCATAAAGACTTATTTTTTTCTATTCCATGTATATCCAAATTTTTGTTTTTGTTTGGATTATTTCTCCTCCACTCACTGATTAGATCCAATTTCTCTTAGTTTCTGTTTTCCACTAATGTGTGCAAAATGCCCTGCTCAAATGAATTGTTAATTCTTTTCAAAAGAAGCCATATTAAGATGGAGATAAATATCAGAGTGCCATCTGTAATTTAAATAAGACAAGGCTGAGCCTGGGTAAGTTTTGCTTGGCATCTACTGAATGTCCTGTTGAATCTGGCAGGCCCCCATCTTAGCCGGCTCAAGGCCATCCCTGACAGCTGGTCACAAAGACAGCCTGCCAAAAGACCATGTATGATCATCAGATGTGTTTGCTAAGGGCAAGATTCCAGGATGGGAATGTCAAAAATTGTTTCTGTCCCAAGCTTACATGCCTATGGCTCAAAGGACCATGCCTCATTCCCGCTCTCTCCCCTTGGTGAGACCATTTGAAATGACCCACTTGGTTCCATGATCAAATAAAGTTAGCAGGAGGATGTAGCAGGTGATGACGAGTAACCTGGGAAAGGATGAAGATAAAAGCTATTAACAGCTCTTTGTGTTCCACTCCCTTTGGGATGTCCAAGCATTTGCTTTTAAAGCAGATGAACTGGATGATCTAAACTGGTCCCACAGTTTTTATTAGCAGGGCCAATTAAAGGTTGGGGAGGGAGCAGGAAGTGGCCAGGTTCCTGGGCCATTGCATAATGGAGCATACCAGTGGCTGGTTTCCATTATTTTTACTACCGGTTCACTCGTGCTCGTGTGCGTGCACTCACACGCACGTGCGATGCTCCTGCGCATGTGTAGAAGCATCCGGGCGGATGGTCAGAGCCTCCTGCTGCTGCCATTACCAGTTCGCTCAATCTGGGCTGAACCAGGAGCAACCCATCTTTGGAGCATACCAATGGTTTGGGGTCTCTTCCATACATAACCAGGTATCAAAAAATCGGGCCATATACTGACAGGTAAAGTTTCCTTTGACTCTTCTCTTTCCTCTAACTCAGTAGTTCTCAACCTGTGGGGGTCGAACGACCCTTTCACAGGGGTCGCTTAAGACCATCAGAAAATACATATTTTCGATGGTCTTAGGAACCGAGACACCAATTTTATGGTTGGGGGTCACCACATCATGAGGAACTGTATTAAAGGGTTGCGGCATTGGGAAGGTTGAGAACCACTGCTCTAACTCTCCTCTTGCTTGAAATTGGCTTCCTGTGCTGCACATCCCATATGCAAAGACTATGAAAGAGATTTAAGAGCTCTGGCTGCACAGTGGTTAAAATGCATTATAGCAGACAAACTTCTGCCCACAGTCTGGAGTTTGATCCTGACGGGGCTTGAGGTTGACTCAGCCTTCCATCCTTCCAAGATTGATAAAATGAGGAGCCAGACTTTCCCCAAAAGGAGGTAATATGCTGGCATTGCAAACCACGCAGAGAGTGCTGTATAGGACTATGAAGCAGTATATAAATCTAAGTGCTATTGCTATTGAATCTCTTGAATGTATGTGTTCACTACTTTCAAGAAAATAAGGCTTCATATCGTTCAGGGACTGCACTCAGTTCTGGAATGGCATGCAGAGCAAACACTCTCAAGAGTAGATGGAGTGAAAATAAAGAAGTGGAAAAGCCAAGAGGAAATTACATTTGTTTTATTTTGATTTAAATTAAATCACAGGCAACCCCCAATTTATAGTCCAAGAACCAATGCATACGACAATTTTTAAATAGGTCAGATTACCATACATGTTCTGCATGTCAAAATGTGCGTTAAAAATGCAGGGTTGCTTTGAATAGTGAGATGGGAGGCATATAAAATAAATAAGGAAGTAAACAAACAAACAAACAAAATAGATCTCAATTCACCCTTCTCAATCTGCAGAACTTTGGATGTCCTTGCATTCTTTTAATTCTTCATCATTATAGCTATGGATGGATTAAAGCTGGTGCTCTTGATCTGCTCCAGATTACAATTTCCAATATCCCTATTGTGTGATGAGAACTGTCGTTCCAAGGAAGAATCAACCTGCAGACACAATTTTAGGAAAAAGAATATCATTTAAGGTTTGTTTTGTATTTAGGCAAATAGTGTTTTGAATGGAAAATAAAATAATCCCTGTCTGAAGGTCTCTCTGTCCCATGATTAAAGAGAGCCTACGTACTTCAAGGAGAAAATGTACTTGCACACCATATACCTGTAGGAGAAAATGGGCATCTATGTTACAAATCACATCTTGCCACTGAAATATTAACCACCTGACCATGAACTGTGCTACCTGTTCAACAATGTGCAACAGAAAGTCACAGCACTTTAAGGAAGGAAGAGAGAAATGCATCACTGAATTAACTCCACGGACTGGCTAAAATGGGTCTGCCAAACACTGTCATGATCCCAAGGAGGGGAAAATTCAAGTGGGGGATCAGAACGGTTGAACATCTTTAATGGACAAATATTGTGGGCCATATCAAACCTTTTTGTTATCTGTTCATATTAGCACTCTAACCAGCTGAATGATCTTAACCTTTTAGGAACCATAATGTCACGTTAGCAGAAGTATTCAGCCAGTCAAATATATTGCTGTAATAACATAACAAAAAGCAAAAACTCTACGTCTGCAGTTTATAGCAGTAAAATTAGAACAACTACGGACCTCCGCTCCTTCCGTCAAAAATTAAAAACGCACTTTTTCTGCTTGGCCGGCCTAGGATAATCAACTGTCTTCAACTGTTTTTAGGGTTTTAACGATTAATTTTTAGTTTTATATGGGATTTTAGCGCAGGGTTAGTTTAATTTTATTTTATATTGTACTATGTTTGTGATTTTATATGTATTTTAAATTCCCTGTGCCCCGCCTCGAGTCCCTTCGGGGAGAGAGAGCGGGTTATAAATTAAATTTATTATTATTATTATTATTATTATTATTATTATTATTATTATTATTATTATTATTATTATTATTATTATTATTATTATTATTATTATTATTATTATTATTATTATTATTATTATTATTATTATTAAAATAAGAGCTGTATAGGTGATTGAAAAGCTCTCTAAACCAAGACAAGCAGATGAACCAATCTACACAGAAGCTCTTTTGTTTAAGGAACTCTATTTACCAAATGCGACTACCACTTGTTGGACATCCTATAGTTCAGGCAGTAGAGTAACTCCTAATTTTGTGATACAATCTTGTAAGGATGTGCAAATCTTTAGAATGAAGCAGCCCTTAAGCTCCTCTTTAAAAGCTAAGGCAGATGTAGTTTTTCATTCCTTAAAGGTAAAGGTTTCCCTTGCACATATATGTTAGTGGTTCCCAACTCTAGGGGCGTTGCTCATCTCAATTTCAAAGCCAGTGCTATTCGAAGACATCTCCGTGGTCATGTGGCCAGCATGACTAAAGGCACATGGAACGCTGTTACCTTCCCACCAAAGGTGGCCCCTATTTTTTCTACTTGCATTTTTACATGCTTTTGAACTGCTAGGTTGGCAGATGCTGGGACAAGTAACAGGAGCTCACTCTATTACATGGTGCTAGGGATTCAAACCGCCAAACTGCCAACTTTTCTGATCATTTTCATTCCTTATCACCTCGCAAATGCTTCCACAACTACTTGTACTCATTTTTTCCTCGACAAGCAAAGGCACATAGACAGTGTAGACACAACTGATGTGAACACAACTTCTTAAGCCGCCAGGAGACATGAGCCTTGTGAAAGATGTAGCTGCCTTAATGATTCCAAAACAGGCACTTAGTACAGATTCCTATCTGTTTCAAAATATCCTTTTCCAAAGATTTGTACAGCCCTACAATTAAATAAAAAAATGGTGCTGTGTGAAGAAAATGGGGTCTACATTTAGACTCTGGTGTCCCTCTTTTTAGCTTGCCTGGGCCACATTGAGTAAAGAGGAATTGTCTTGGGCTGTATGCAACATAGCTAACATATAACATAGTTAATGTATAACTAACCCTAACCCTAGCCCAATCTTATGGGGCCACATGGCTAGCTGTCCAGAGCCACATGCAGCCAGTGGGCTGTGTGTTGAACATGCCTGATTTAAACAGTGCTTCATGCTGAAGATATTGTACCATGTCTCAATATTATACTTCAGTGAGAAGCATGGGAGTGAGCCAATCTGCCTTAATAGGCTGCCTCGCTTCTACAAAAGTAGGGTCTGCACATGGACAGGAGCCATTTTTCCCAAGCAAAATAAAACAGGACAGCTGCTGTCTTCTACTTCTCAGAAGTAGGAGCAATTATCTTCCTCAAAGTGCTTCAAAGGAATGCTTCAGTTGACTCTTGAGTGACAGGAAGTGCCCTTTTAAAACACCCAACCATTTGGTGCCATATATCAAGACATAGTATTCTAAGTGTCAGGGGAATAAGTAAAGATCACATGGGGTTTTTTTTTCTGCTTGTACAGAAAATATTCCAGAAGTATTGTAAATTCCTATATCAGGGCAATGTTTCCATCCATACAGGTAGTCCTCGATTTACGAACATATGTTTAACAATGGTTCAAAGTTATGACAGTCTTGGAAAAAGGGAGTTATTATGGCCTGTCCTCAAAGTTACTACCATTGCATCATGTGATTGCAATTCGGGCGCTTGGCAACCAGCTCACACAGTCAACCATTGCAGGCTCCTGCAGTTATCACAATGTGCAATCAGCTAACATCTGATTTAAAAAAAAACAATAGGGGAAAACTGGATTTGCTTAATGACTGTGGTAAAAATAATTGTAAAATCAGATCTGGTCATGTGAAGGTTCACTTAACAACCACATCACTTAGCAATTGAGATTCCAAATTGTGTCATAAGTTAAGGACTATCTGTACTGACTGCTAGAAAACAATACATAACTAGTTTCATCCTCTTTAGGATGGTGGTGTGGTATGCAGTGTTGGCATGGTTAGAATGCGGTATTGCAGACTAACTCTGCCAACTACCAGGAGTTTGATTCTTACCAGCACAAGGTTGACTCAGCCTTCCATCCTTCCAAGGGCGGTAAAATGAGGACCCAGATTGTTGGGGGCAATAGGCTGACTCTGTAAACTGCTTAGAGAGGGCTGTAAAGCACTGTGAAGTGTAGTCTATAAGTCTAAGTGCCATTGCTGTTCAGATGTACAGAGCCACAGATATTTTCCATTGGATTTCAGGAATTGAACTCATGAACCATTGCATTTTAGATGGTGTATATAGCACAATGCATTAGCTGCAGGAGCTCTCCAGGTCCTGACATTCATTAGTGTGACAGGAAAAGATATATAGAGTCTACCTTTTAGAACAGTGTATCGATGTAAACATTTAACAATATAATATAATGTTAATATACATGTGGTTATTTGTTATGAAAATGAAAAAAAAAAAACTTAAAAAAAAAGAATAGTGTATACAGTCCATCTACAGTCTTCCAGAAATCAGAGCAGTGAATATGGATGCTACATTAAATTTCAAATTTCTAGGTTCTATCATATCTCGAGACCTAAAATGGACACCTAACATCAAAAAGGTCATCAAAAAAGCACAATAAAGAATGTTCTTTCTGTGCAAACTGAGAAAGCTCAAACCGACCAAAGAGCTGCTGATTCTGTTCTACAGAGCAATTATTGAGTCTGTCATCGGCACCTCCATAACTGTCTGGTTTGGTTCTGCAACCCAACAAGACAGACAAAGACTTCAAAGGATAATTAGAACTGCAGAAAAACAATTACTACCAACCTGCCTTCCACTGAGGACCCATATACTGCACAAGTCAAAAAGAGGGCTGTGAAAATATTTACAGACCCCTCGCATCCTGGACATAAATTGTTTCAATTTCTACCCTCAAAATGACGATATAGGGTTCTGCACACCAGAACAACAAGACACAAGGATAGTTTTTCCCCAAATGCCATCACTCTGCTAAACCAATAATTCTCTCAACACTGTCAAACTATTTACTAAGTCTGCATTACTATTAATCTTCTCATCGTTCCTGTCATCCATCTCCTCTTACTTATGACTGTAACTTTGTTGCTTGTATCCTTATGATTTATATGGATTGTTTCCTAATATGATTTAATTGCTTATTTGTACCCTATGACTATCATTAAGTATTGTACCTTATGATTTATGACAAACGTATCTTGTCTTTTTATGTACACTGAGAGCATATGCACAAGACAAATTCCTTGTGTGTCCAATCACACTTGGCCAATAAAGCATTCTATTCTATTATGTTCTGTTCTGTTCTATCATGTTCTCTTTTATGAAGTTTTATGTTATTTCCCCCATACTTTATTTTTAAAATTGCTGGCATTTATATAGGTTGCTTTGTGTCTGTACATCTCTTTTAGCTGGAGTCTAATATATACTTGGTTAGAGACCAAAGTGGTCTAGTTTTACTTTAGTCTCTACTGAGGTTGCTCTTTCAGATTTCCTTAAAAGAGAAGAAAAAATGCAATAGGTAAAAGTCCATGTTTCAAGTACACAGGAAAGCAGTTTTCCCTCTAAAAGAGAGCTAACACAGAGTTTATTCAAGTTTGTGCGCTTGTTTAGGGAACAATGAAAATTAGTATTGGGATATTATACTTCATCCAGATGAATTATGTTGGAAAGGACAGAGAAAGGATCTCTGGAGGCAGTAGTAATTTATTGCCGGGGAAAAGAGAGTTCCTTATATAACGAATAACCCAATTAGAACTCTTATGTAAGTAACATTCACTGGGAGCAGAAATGAAGTAGACAACAGTGCCATTTAATAAAAAAATAAGACAAGTATTAATTATCTTCTTTTATATCTACTTTGGTATCAACTTTTTGTAGCAACTTGAATTTCTGAACATTTTTCAAAGGCAGTCTTATATAAATCACATCGCACTTAATCTGACCTGAATGTAACTACAGCGTAGATAATAACTGATCTGAAGATAAGAGCACATATAGCTTAGCACAACAAATGGCCATCATTCTTCATTCACACAAGCATTCTCGAAGAGAAAAACCTAATTTCATGGTGCTAAAAAGAAAGGTGGTCTTCTGTTTTTGACAATAGCTGCAATGAATTTTATACTGAGGCAGTGCTGCCATCTTGTGACACAGTGATGGGCTTTCCCTTTTTTCCTTGTTTAAATAACTCTGAACAACGGTAGAGGTTAAAACAATAAAATGTCTTTAAAGTTGAGCTCATAGGACTTCACCCATACAAGATTTGGGGATATATCTATAACACAGTCCTTTCAACAGATTGTCTGGATACAATCTCTTTTAGATACAAATAATAAATCTTATACACACAATAATTTTAACTATTATTCTCAAAATCTATTCACCATCGTCTTCATTCATCCTTATTAAACATTTTCCATTATTTATGCTCTGTTCAGTTTGTCTATAATCAATTAATAATATCAAACATTGTAAACTTCATATAACTATTACATTTATAACCATTATTCTCCAAGTCCATTAATCATATTTACTTATCTTAATTATTTGATATTCATTATTTAGTTACACATTGATTTCATTTTCGTTTACATATCCTCTTTGATTCTAAATTTTCAACTTCTGCTTCTATTTTCTAACCATTGGTAGAATAGGTCCCAAGTTAAAAGACTAATATTTCCCCATTTCTAGTTTCTACCTCTGTACTAATTCTTAAGAGAACAGCTCCTATTGCTGCACCTATCCCTGATCTCTTGCGCATTTTTGTATCTCAATTCTTACTGACTTCTTGGCCCATCTCCCATACTCCTCCCTTGGGATCTTGTATCTTCTTATATTGTTTGTGTTTGATCTAAGTATTTCATCTGTCTCTAGGGCTTCTTCAATCTGTTGAACCTTTAGTGCACCTTTTAATGACCCTTTCCTCACCTCAGGGGTGCCTTTCTGTGTTTCTTCTTCTGTTTTTTGATCTCTTAATTTACCTTTACTATTTCATAAGCTTTTACTATCTCTTCCTTATCTTTTATCTTTTTGTCATTCTCCCCCCCCCCGTCCTTTGTTCTTTCAATCTTCTCCTCTACTTCCTGAATTTTATGTTCATTTTTCAGTGTCACTTGCTCATAGTTTTCTAGTCTCACAAACTATCTCATGTATCAATTCCTTTATCGAGTGGTGAAATTCTCCAAAGTCTGCTACCAGTTAGGTGAGTCTGTTACCAAGCATGTGCTTTGTGCACATGCGAGCCCGAAGCATACCTGTGCAGCACTAAAAAAAGGAACATTTTGAAGCATTCTGAGTCTAGAAAAGGCAAGTGGAACTGCGAGGGGGAGGGGAAATCCACTGTGCCACATGATTTAGATTAACAAGAAAGCACAAAATGTAATGATTCTTGCTAATATAAATCGTGTGTCACAGCTGATCATCAGAAATACCGGTTCGCCTGAACCAGTAGCATTTTTTTTACTACTGGTTCTGGTGAACTGGTAACATTTCACCTCTGCCTTTATCTCCCTGTGCTCCTTGTCATCATTTCCTGTGTACCTTGGAGCATCAATAATATTTCTTTTAATAATACTCTTATTTTCCCCTGCTGTACTATTTTGTCTCATTTTAATGAATTAAAAAAATTACTCAGTGATCTATCACAATCCCAATGTCACAGTTATTCCAAGAAAGCCAATATTAAAACATTTCATAAAACCATTCCGCTACTTAATTTCAAAACAGATCCAAACTCTTTCACACTCTTATACTATCCAGCATATTTGGAATCCTCAAGGTTCTAAAAGTTGGATATTTTCACATTTTATCTCCAAACACCAAGTATAATCAATTTGTAGGTGTTGTTTAGTATATTCCAGTTTATCTATAGTCAAAACAACTTTCCCTTCTTCTTTCACTTTTTTCAGTTCTGTGATGTCTTCCCCAGCCAGTAGGTGTCACTTTTACACTTTTTCTCGATTTTGTTGCAAATAAAATGTCTCCAAAAATATTTTTAAATAGTTTTCCAAACTCCTTCAAATCAAGGTGACAATAAAAGTATAATCCAATATTTTAAAACAATTTAAGTTGCTGAAAACTAGCCAATTCAGTCTATCCTTTCTTTTTAAGATTACTTCTGTCTACAATTTCTTTTCTTTTCTTTCCAAATCTGACAGTAGCTCCAAGTCTTAATCGCTGCTATTCACCTCAGTTGAGTCCTGCTTTCCAAAGGGAGTGTTTTTTAAGGACAAATTCCACTGCAAAAGTTAGAAAGTTCTTACCCAGACTGAGCACACTGTTACAGGATCTTCTCTTTCTTCTCTTCTGTTTCAGCTGTCATGGCTTTGGTTCAGCTATTATGGCCATCTTCTCTTCCTCTGGTTAAAGGGCCTTTTTTGGGGGTCAAACAAGGAGACTGCTCTCTCCTCATGACCACCGAAGCATCCCCTCTGTCTTCATTACCCCTACAGGGTGACCTTTGGCCATGTAGAGCCTCAGAAATATGTAGCAATGGACCCTGTAGAAATCAGTGGGGCATCTCACTGCTTCACCACAATGTCAGCTGCCCTCTCACCACTCAGATGATCCTGATGACACAGATAAATGTCAACTATTTGACAACTATTCTAGGTTTTGAACCTCTTGGGTATTGGTGTTAGAACAATGGAAAGTAGGTTCATGGGTTATTTTTTTTTAAAGAAACTGCTTTCAGAATATTTGTATCAATGATGATACATTAACAAGTGCTGCAAATCCAGGCAATTGTAATTTAGCCATACTCATGGTGAAATTAACCTTGGCTTACAGCAGAGGTCTCAAACTCAAGGTCTGGGGCCCAGATCCGACCCACAGGATGGTTAGATCTGGCCCATGGGGCTGCCCTGGAAACAGGAAAGGACTGACCTGCAGTACCTCTGCCACCGAAAAAGAAGCTTGGAAGGGCCATATGTGACCCTCCCAGGCTTTGATTTTGGCCGCGATGGCCTCCTGCTGCCCTCTGCCAGCAAAAACAGAGCTTGGGTGGTCCACGCATAGCCCCCCTGAGCTCCATTTTCACTGGCCGAGGGCAACAAGAGGCTTTTGTGGCTGAAAATGGAGATCGGGAGCCCATTTATGCTGCCAGAGCATTCAGGCACCACAAATGCCCCTGACATGAGTGATGCTATGCTGGCCACGACCACCATGGCCATGCCCACCCCATCCCCTGAGGTCAAACACAACCCTGATGTGATTCTCAATGAAATAGACACCCCTGGCTTAGAGGGACACACAAATGCAACCATGGGTGCTTTCAAATGCTTTCTCTGATGAGTGAGTCCTATTACAAGCATGCTGCTCCTGTCTTCCCCATGCTTTGAATCAGCCAGAACATGGCAAACTCAAAAGAGAATATTTATTGTCAGCTAGTGTGTGAAAGCCACAAGAAATATGTCTTCTTCTTTGATGTTCTTTTGTTGAAAGAAATAACACAGGCCATTCCAAGAATTTCCAGGCAGATGGGTGGCTTGCCTCTGATCACTAGAGGGTGCTCAAGGCATTGCTTTACTAGCTGCATCACTAAACTAGCCTATGACATCTAATTCCTTAAAAAAAGGAGCACCTGTGTTTCAGAGTAGTGGTTCTTGAAATATGATCTGGGTACACCTGGACAGGACCCTTTTTTGGGAGGGCGGGAGGAAGTCAACTAAATAAATATTTTTAAATTTCTCAGTTTTAATTTCTCAGTAAATATGGATAGATATACTCTTGGGATCCCCAGTCCGACTCAAGAAACTGCTTTGGAATAATATGATTTAGTTCAGTATTTCTCAAGAATCTTTAAGATGAGTAGATTTCAAGTCCCACAATTCCCTAGGTGGCATGCCAGAATTTTGGGAGTTGAAACCACACATTTTAAATTTGCTGAAGCTGAGAAAAACTGAGCTAACTTAATAGTTTACCTTGTTTGGGTGAATATTTAGAGTTTTTCAATGAAATACATAAATAGTTCCCTCTCAATCAGTCTCAGCCCACTTTTCCTCAACTCTTAATAAATATTTTGCCAATCAGTAAACAGTGCAGCATTGAAAGATATATGAAAGCTGAAGGAGGATTGAATTTCAGTAAATGCTATATTTGGGGACTTAGGTCAATTATCATTAAAATGTGAATGTAATGGGCTTTTGTACCCATTGCTGACTTGGACTTGAAAAGAAGATAATGGATGGCATCATAACATATATTAAGTTAAAGAATGATAGATTGCTGCTTGAGGTAAAACTCACCCATAGATTCATTAATCCCTAAGAAAAAAATCTACTTTCCTTGGACAAGTGAATAATCTTATAACAATAACAATAGCACTTAGACTTTTATACCATTTCATGGCACTAAGCTGTTTACAGAGTCAACATATTGACCCCCAACAATCTGGATCCTCATTTTTACCGACCTCGGAAGGATGGAAGGATGAGTCAAACTTGAGCCTGGTGAGATTCCAACTGCCAAATTTCAGGCAGTAGGCAGTCAACAGAAGTAGCTGTGGTACTGTATTCTAACCACTATAGTCCATGTGTTCAGGCACAAATATCATAATGGTTTACAAGCAAAAACAAACGAGTTTCTACCAAACTAAGACAATCTCTAAATGTTTCCTTTTGAACATTCCATTGATTTTGCCCGAATGTTTATCAGATATTTATATAACTATTCATCTTTTCTTCATACATTAACATTATAATTTTTAATTATAAATTATTGCCTTTTAATTACTGTGAGCAGAAAACATAATTTATGACAAATATAGTTACATATTTCATATTCTAATATTTTTACTTTAGCAGTTTAGAATCTTCTAAAGATCTTGACAACACATTTTACTTTGTAGTACATTAAAGATAAACATTATTTATTCCAAAGGTTTTACTGAATAATTCCATTTCAGCCTTCTTTTGCTTTCCTGCTGCTACATCATCTACGTTTTATTTGTTGGATTAAAATATTAATGAATGTTCATTGGGTTTCATATTGTTCAATTATTGGGATTTTTAACATTAATATTGGTATTAATATTAATTGCAGCAATAAGAATTGCTGAAGATGAGTTGCAAGAATTTTGATGATCACTAGATGGCAGGAATGATCTTCTCTTTGCTACCACCCAGTGGTTGTGTAAATTCTTTTTTAGTACAAATTTGGTAGCTTAGGACAAGTTGACTCCTGGGCATTTGAAAAAGCTCTCATCATATAGTATAATAACTCCATTAGGATGCCACAAGAGCAAGGAGAAACCTGCTTTGTTGGATGATTGGAAGAATATTCAGATGACACAATAGTTGGAAGATAACCTGGAATTATCGCCGCTCTCTAAGATTTGTTGTTGTTTGTTTTCAGACATTTAATTACCCAAGAAGGTAACATCATTATTGTTAGTCACATAATCCCAGTCAGTTTTGGTGGGGGTGTGGTTTTTTTTAGTTCCTTGATTAGGGTAATGTTTTCTGCATGATTATTTTTCTGGCATTAATAATCAATCTGGCTGGTGGTATTAGGAGAATCTGTTCCGTTTAAAAAAAAAATTCCTTAGCCTTTTTTATTTTGAATGATATGTAAAACTGATTTATTTCTATCCACTATTTCGCAGGTGTCAAAGTCAATTGTGTCATGTGACGTCACTTGATGTATTGTAACGTTTTTTGCCTTTGTGGAGGTGGGGTGGCTGTCACCTGAGCGTGATGCATTTGGCCCCTAGACTGCCAGTTTGACACCCCTGTACCATTTCAACATGATGTCTACTGATGATTGATTTGTCTGAATTTGCCAAACTTCCAGGAATTCCCAAGGGTTTTTGGATTTAGCCTAAAATGCTCACAATTTCTCAGTTGAAACTATAGTTGAGTCTGTCCATGTCCAAGTCCATGTGAAATTTAGGCGTTTTCATTGTATCTTTTAATTGTTAGTTAGTGTTCATGATGCCTCTGCTGGTCTCCCACATGGGTGTTACAATCATTATGCTGTGTGTTGTATCCGACTCATGTTGATGATGTTACCTAGTTGGATAATGAAACATCTGCATGCATGCAAGCAAGCTTAAAGAGCACCAAGGACTCCACATTTGAACCCTGGACCATATGTATTCTCTTCTATTAAATTATGAGATAGTAAAAACTTTAAAGGTGGCAATTAAGCTTTAAAAAATGTACAGTAGATAAACTGGAACTATGGACAGGAATTAGAAAAATAACTTCAACACCAACAAACCTAAGAATTAGTTCAAATTCAGAAGATGTGGAGAAACTTGCCATAAAATCTCCAAGAGTTGGACGTGATGGAATGGATCATCATCATGGACATGATGGAATGGATCAGCATATGTATATGCTGATCAAGGAGGAGAACCTGTGGCCTACTGGCAATTACACCTGCCTCACATGTAAATACAGCCCGGTTTCTAATCCCAGTAAGGGTATGGCTAGCTTGAAATAGATCTATACTAGTCTCCCTTTATTTATTTATCAGCACAAAAACATCTCTCTCTCTCTCTTTCACACTCTCTCTCTTACACACACACACACATTCTCCTTAACTTCTATTTTTGGGCTTTATTGGCTTCTTTCATTGATTCTTGTTTCTTTCCTCCATCCACCTATACCATTTTCCCCATTTAATTTGTCCATTTCGGCACAGTCTATAACCTTTCTTATTATTTCATCTTCGCTTGGTATCCATTTATTTTTCCATTTCTGAGCGAAGGCAATCCTTGCCACCATAATTATGTGTAGAATTAAGTAATGGATTTCTTTTTATAAGGTTTTTTTTAATGCCTTCATTTCGTTCTTGACACCTAGAGAGCGCCTGGACTGGTGCCTGCAAATTTCTTAACAAGATTTCAGGAATGGTTTTCCATTGCCTGCCTCTCAGGGTTGACACCGAGTAGCTGGTCCAAGATCACCCAGCTGGCCTTGTGCCTAAGGCGAGACTACACTCCTGATTTCCCAGTTTCTAACTTTATGCCTTAGCTACAGTACACCAAATTAGCATGTAGAAGATAAGACAGATTTATTTCAAGTTGTTCCAGAAAACAAGACAAGGAACAATGAGTAAGGATCCAAGTTTCAGTTGGACATAAAGAGATAAAAGATCCCTAATAGGAAGAGGTAATCAACTATGGACTAGTTTTCTTGGGAGGTAATAGACTTTGCTGCTGGTGATTAAATAGAGGCTGGATGGCCATCTGTCATGGATGCTGTTGGAGGATTCCTGTACTGGATAAGGGATGAGATTAGATCATCTCCATGGTTTCTTCTATCCTTTCCATTTTACTGTACAATTCTACAGTATGTAATAATAATAACCTCACTGTGAGATCTGTTCCAGCAGGGTCCCTAGGAAAGAAAGACCCTCAACTCAATTTTGTTGAAATGATAGGTTCTTTTATTAAAGATTGCTTGCTGCAGTAAAAGCAGACTAGAACTAAGGTTCCCATGCAAAAGATTACAAACTTTCCCTCTTTGTGCTAGCTCCCTCCCCTTGACCAATTTGTCTTCAGTCACTGGTGAGTGGTATGGTTAGTTTGAGAACTTCTGGATGTTTGGAGCAATCCATTCTCAAATGTCTCAAGCTTCCATTCTCAGGCTTCATGGCCTTGAACACTGCCACAGGCTGGTTTCTTGCACCTCATGTGTCTGGCAAGCTGTCACCTCCTCCTCCCTATTTCCCACCTATGCCCCATAAATGTTTATTGCCCACTAGCTCTCCTCCTCCCCCTAAAGCTGATGGCAGGATGCCAGTGAGGCACCAAGCCGAAAATGGCCGAGCTGACTCTCACTGTCTTTCATATATGAGAAATCATCAACTAGTTGTTGACAGCAATCCAGAGCCAGGAACAGGAAGTCAAGACCAAAGAACACTTTTGTTCAGAAGAGTAGCCAGGAAGTAGAAAAGAGAGGGGCTTCTTGAGCCAAGTTTCAGGAGGCAGAACACCTCATTACATTAATTGCCCCAGAAAAGGCAATAGCTAGCGTGGAAGGCAGTGGTGGGTTGCAGGTGGTACACCCAGTACGGGTGTACCGGTGCCTGCCAGGACCACCGGGTATTGTACTGGTACAGTGCTCTGGAGGGCCCACCATCCGCCCTCCTTACCTGTATTTGAGCTCTTCGGCGCTTCCATGCACACGCATGGCGCGTATGGCACCTGCACAATGCTCTGCCGAGCAGCGGGTGCGCATGCGCTGCATATGTTCATGTAGTGGCTGCCGGGTCCCATTGCGCCCTACTGGTTGTAATGGGATCTGGAAGCCACCACTGGTAGAAGGAGTCAATTTGGAATAAGCTGCATTGTTTTAATTTCTTTAAGGAACCTTAGTCAGTAGAACCTCATCACGAACCACCTTCAGAACAGTATTATTGGTCTTAGAAAGTACATTTTCATACCTGGCTCTTTTTGGTCACGGTGAAGAATTTTTATCTCATGTGATAATAAAGATTAAATAGAAAACTAATACTTCTACTCTGTGATGATTTAAAGCACTAATGCAAAAGTTCACAGGACAGCTGGCAATATCTCTCTTTTAAAAAAAAGAGAGAAAGGGAGAGTGATAATGGCCCAATTGACATCTGCTTAATGTCCTCCAAGCAATTCTCCACATCCTACTGTTGCTAGTACATTTCCCCCAGCGGCTCTTCTCAATCTTCTCGACAAAGACATTTGGAGAGGAAAGGAAACATTAAAGAGCCCAACATGTTTAATTTAAAAACAGATCCACTCTTGCATATTGGCTATAAGAAAGGGCATTTGTGAAAATAATGCTTTATTGCAGGCTTCAATATTTTTGTTGCCAGCATTAGTGGAAAACTTTGTAAAGCTGAGGCTTTTAACATGAAGTTATGGACTCTTTACTATCATGTCTCACTGCATTTAGACAATTTTAATAGTTTAAAAATGTCAGCGGGTCATGGTTTATTTTGAAGTAAATATCTGTTGGCTTACGACAACAGTACTCCATCAAGACATATTGTACTCTAGTATAATTTTCTGTTACGTAAATTACCATCCCATAAACCACATACAGCTTGAGCACTAATTTTGCATTCCCTAAACTTTCTACAGAAATGGGACAGCAAATCACCATTTTCTTCAGTGATTTTCCAGAATGTATGCAGAAGTTCAATGACCTCTCTTTTTCTCTGGTGCTAATTGTTTTGTCCTCAAAAAGTGGGGGGGAAATTGCATTGGGGATGTCAAAGACACGTCTCTGTCATGATCAAATGCAAATAACCACAACCTGTCTTTCCATGACACCTGTCACTTCCCACAATTTCAATATGATTCCCAGAATCCACTGAAAAGTAACCACTGAATTATAGGTTTTAAATGTGACAGGAGGGTAAAACTATTAATGAAGAGAGACTAATCATACTAGTATTGCATTTTCATGGATGTTAAACTAAATTAAACCTAGTTTTGTACTACTAATATTCAGTTGCCTCCTCCTGCTTTTAGAAGTGCAGTCTCCAGCACTGATAACATTACTTCTGCAGTGTGACTCACACTTCAGTGTGGCCAGATTATACTTTGCTGGAAATGTTAAAGTATTCAAGGTAGCGTGTGGGTGTCTGACAGAATTTTTATTACATTGTATTTTAATATTAAATACAAAGAGGAACACTTTTATGTTCCTCCTATATTTTGAGAACTTTCACGTCGAGATCGTTGGCCCCTCCAGGGCTACTTAATAAGACATTGGTAATACATTTTTCAATAATACTACAAGGTGAAAATAAATGCATACATCATAAATTCTAAATTCTATGCTGGCAGTAGTGTACAAACATCCAGATAAAAGTTATACTGTATTAATAAAAAGAAAAGTCATTTTTTAGATCTAAGTCTCTTGGCAATTGTGTCTTCTTGTTCTCCTCCCTGGCCCCCAGTGGGCGGGGCCGTGGCCCCCTCTGCCCCTCCTGGATCTTCCCCCAGGGTAGGGGAATGTTTTTTAAGAAAGGCTTCCGCCTCCGCAACTGTTTTAATCCTTACTCTTCCTCCTTCCCAGAACACCAACATCCCTTCTGGCATTGCCCACTTAAACCAAATCCCGTGTTTAAACAATTTTTTAGATAAGAAGGAATACTTCCTCCTCACCTCTCTAATCTTTTTTGGGATCTGCTTCAAGATAGCGATTTCCTTTTGTTGATAAATTAACGGACCCTCTCTCTGCGCCTTCAAGATTCCCTCCCTAGTCGACCTTCTAACATATTTAATATGTATCTCTCTGGGTACTTCATTTATCCTGGCATATGCTGAATTTATTCTGTAGACTAGGTCAATGTCCCCCCTGATCTCATCTTTAGGTTTGTGTAAATAGTCTGCTAAAATTGTACTCATGAGATCAGGAAGGCATTCACCAGATTCTTCAGGAATATTCTGAAATCTTAAAAAATATGACATCCTCTCAAAATCCATCCTAGACATATGACCAGACAAATCTCCAATTTCAGTATTAATATTTTTAAGTTCCCCCTTTGCCCCAGCCAGCCCCACTTCCAACTCCTCAGTGTTCTGTGTATTCTGCATCAATTTTTTCTGTGTCTCCAAAAGTTCAAGTTTAGAGCTGCAATGATCTTTTCTAAGTTCTTTAATTTCCAACACCAAGGAGTGTAACACTGCTTCCATAGCCGTCATTCTTTCTTCCAATCCTGGATTTTCTGGTTGTTTTTTTGAAGCCATGGTGAGCTGTTTAAATCAGTGCCACTAAGATGGCGTTTTTGGGTGCGGCCGCTGGAGCAAGTCCAGAGAACAAAGTTCAGATCACAATTGTAAAAAGTTATAAGATCCAGAGAGAAAAGCAATTTTCACTATCAATTATTAAGACAAAGAAGGCACTCCAGGGAAGGAATCAATTAATCCAAAAAATCCTCCGTTGGTGGGGAGAGACAGTCCAGGTCACAAAGAGATGTTGGTAATTTTCCATAAAAAATAGTCATTTAGGAACAAAGGGCAGCCATCTTCCACCGCCCAATCTGTCAGCCAGCAGGAGAAAGTAACAAAGAAAATTGTTCCAGTAAAGCCGGGCTTAGATACATTGTATAGAAACAAGCCGCAAAGGACTTTCACTTGTTCCGCAAAAGTCTGGATGAGAAATTTCCGCTCCCTTGTATTCGAGGAGCCATTTCTGCACGCCGCTGTTATAAATCCGAGGGGGGGTTTAACAAACACCTCCCTCCACGTTTCTCTCACTCAAAGCCGCCAGCAAAAAAGTTAAAGTCACTTACTCTCCATCTCGCCGCAAAAGCCCCGGCAAAGCCATCTGGCCTGAACGCTCCTGTTCTCTCCAAATCAATTATTTGTTGCCGTCCTCCGTTGGCGAAGGGAACCAAGCCCCCCGCAGCATGTCTTCTTCCACCTAGACCGAAGACAAGGACCCTTCCCCGGCCGCCAGGACCAGGCTGAACAGGTCCAGGCAAGCCAGTCCTATGGAGGGTCCCCCCCAAAAAAGGGGCACCCCGCCCCGTTTGGGGCAGAAAAAAGAACAAAACGGCGGACGAGATCCAGGACTCGTCCGTCGCCGCCAGAACCCGGAACAGGAAGTCCAGATGCACCAAGATTTTTGAAGGTTTTGCACTCTGCAGATCTCCCAAACCCTCTGCATGCCTCATTTTTTGTGAAAAACGGGGCATGCAGAGAGTTTGAGAGGTTTGCAAACTGCTCCTGGGGGCTGAGGGCGGGGGGAACGAGAAAAAAAATGGTCCATTTTTCGCTCGGATTTTACTCTCCCCAGCCCCCAGGAGCACTTTGCAGGCCCATCCATTTTTGTGAAGGAGGCTGGGTTTCAGGAGGCCAAAAATGCTCTAGTCAGTATATAAGACATACCCAGATTTTCACTCTCTTTTTTGGGGTAAAAAAGTGTGTCTTATACTCTAAAAATACAGTAAGTTTTACTTAGCCAACAGAATTATAATTTGAGCTTGAATCAAGCCTTGTATTTAAAAAAAAATCAAATCTCCTTTTTTGTTTAATTCTGTTCCATTTTCTTGGGCTAAAGTACTCTAAAAAGTATTATACAGGCAAACCCAAAGTAATTCTTACATTCTTGATTAGTTTTTCTATCCTAAAAACCGAGGTGGGCTGCTGTCGGTTTTGGATCGGTTCAGGCAAATCGGTGGTTTTGAGCAGCAGCTGGGCCCGCTCACCCACCCCGGCGCTATCCCGCTCTTTTTAATCGCCATGTTTTTGTTGCCATGCGCATGTGCGGAAGGCACGCATGCTCACATTTTCAGTTCTGGGCGAACTGGTTGTTACATTATGTCAGGGGTTCCCAAACTTGGCAACTTTAAGACTTGTGGACTTGTGGACTTCAACTCCCAGAATTGCTGGCTGGAGAATTCTGGGAGTTGAAGTCCACAAGTCTTAAAGATGCCAAGTTTGGGAACCCCTGCATTATGTGATGCCCACCTCTGACTAAATGGCATGTGCCAATCCATCTGATCATTCTAATCATACTTTGAAGGAGGCCTGTTGTACATGGGGGCTACTTATTTGTCCTAATTAGGAATAATTCCTCATTACTCCTTTTCAGGTAGTCCTTGAATTACGACCACAATTGAGCCCAAAATTTCTGTTGTGAAGTGAGAAATTTGTTAAGTGAATTTTGCTCCATTTTATGACCTTTGTTGCCACAGTTGTTAAGTGAATCATTACAGTTGTCAAGACAGTAACACAGTTCTTAAGTGAACCCAACTGCTCCATTGATTTTGCTGATCAGAAAATTGCAAAAAGTGATCACATGACCTTTGGACACAGTAACGGTCATAAGTATGAACCAGTTGCCAAACATCTGAATTTTGATCACATCATCTTTGGGATGCTACAAAGGTTTTAAGTGTGAGAAATGGTCATAGGCCACTTTTTTCAGTGCTGTTGTAACTTTGAACGGTCACTAAGTGAAATGGTTGTAAGTTGAGGATTACCTGTATTCCTAAGAAGAGATACTCTGCATTATCCAATTATCCAGAACTGCAGGTTAAAATGTCCTATAAGGCTTTTTTTTTTTTTAAAAATTCTTTGAAAGGAGAAAGGCACACCTTGAATATAACAGATGGTTTAAATATGGTGATTACAAAATCCTGAAGTTAAAATAGTTTAATTACAAAGTCAATAGAGTCCTAAGCCTTTAGCATAAAAACAACAGACGGGCTAGTGTAAATGGTCAGGCAATCTTTAACCAGAACTTTACATTAGCTAGTCCAAGAGAGTTTTTCTGAAGATCAACGCTTTTTCCCCAATTTCTCTTTGTTAACCACCTAAAAGATTCTAGTTATCATGGTTAACACAAATGAAGTGTGCCTGACCTAAAACACCTTCTGAGGACAGTATTCAGTTATTGTACAGAAAGACTATCTTCTCAGCATTTTTCTCAGTAGATCTCATTACTTCCTATTTATACATATATCTATTCTTGTGTGTGTGTTTTTAAAAGCAGTCCATTGTAATGTCTGAAAAGTTTTACTGCCTTGAAAAAAAAGGGTCTAATATTCTACATTGCAGATTGCTTGAGATCCTCTCCCAAACTTCTCTTAATGAGTTTTTTTTTTAAAAAAACTTACTTTTTATGGTTGGGAAAGCCATGGGTGACTGCTTTTACTTTTTTTTTTTAATTACTCAATTTCCCACCACCCTACAAAAAACTCCTCCCCCCCCCCCCACCCCCAGCCAGAAATGATATTCAGCTGGTTCGGACCAGTTCAGGTAAACTGTTAGCTCTGGCGATCAGATGGCCCTGCCCACCTGACCCCTGCCTTATCCTGTCTTTTATTTTCCTGCTTTCTAGCTCACCTCAATTGGGCAGCACAGCTAATTCCACACCCCTTGCTGTCCTACTTACTGTTGCCGACTTGGAAGGTAAGCAGCTGAGCTTCTAAATGCTCCATTTTCAGCGCTGCGCACAAGTGCTTTAGATGTGAACCACTTGCTAAACCAGCAGCTCTCTACATGGGGCTTCCCTTGAGGTGCACCCGGAGGCTCCAGTTAGTTCAGAATGCGGCCACGCGGGGGGATTTTGGGAGCGTCTAGACGCTCCCATGTGACACCTCTCCTGGGTGAGCTGCACTGGCTGCCTGTGGCCTTCCGGGTGCGCTTCAAGATTCTAGTGACCACCTTTAAAGCGCTCCATGGCAAGGGACCTGGTTACCTGCAAGACTGCCTCCTGCTGCCAAATACCTCCCACCGACCAGTCCGCTCCCACAGAGAGGGCCTGCTCAAGGTGCCGTCGGCCAGACAATGTCGGCTGGCGACCCCCAGGGGGAGAGCCTTCTCTTTGGCAGCTCCTGCCCTCTGGAATGACCTCCCCCCTGAATTACGCACGATCACAGACCTACGTCTCTTCCGTCAGACCCTGAAGACACATCTATTTTGTGCAGACAGCCTGTCATCGTCTTTTAATTGGGTTTTAGCATTGGTTATAATTAAGAGGCTAATCTATTTAATATTTATTAATCTGCTATCTTAACTTTTGTATTTCTTCTTTTTATTGTGGCTGTTCACCGCCCTGAGTCCCGAGAGGGAGAAGGGCGGAATATAAATTAAATAAAACAAAAACAAATAAAACATAAACAGCATCCCACCACTGCGCCCCAGCTGTCTACTCTTCCCAATCGGGGGGGGGGGGGGGGGAAATACAAAGAATTCTTCCTGGTTTTTCTATTTATTGGCTTTACACACAGTGTGAGTAGCAAAAGAGACCTAAGGCAACTGGAAAATTAATGATACAATTGAAGAGAAGACTTTGATCAACATCTATTAGCTGTCTCAGAACTAAGTCAGCCCTCACCTGTGAGCTTTTCATTCAAATTCTCTTCTCCTTCAGAAACCTTCACAGACAAACATTCTTCCACCAAAGAAAATGGAAGCTCTCAGTAAAAAAAAAAAAAAAAAGAATAAGGCAGGAGTGCTTTTGGAAACCCATCCTTAAAGGGGGAGAGCCTTCTCTGTGGCAGGGCCTGCCCTCTGGAACGACCTACCCCCCGACCTTCGTACAATCTCAGATCTACGCCTCTTCCGCCGTGCATTAAAGACACATCTATTTCAAGTGGCCGGCCTGGCATAGTTTTAAAGGGTATAGTCTTAACTCAGGGGTCTGCAAAGTTGGCTCTTTTAAGACTGGTGGACTTCAACTCCCAGAATTCCCCAGCCAGCTATGCTGGCTGGGGAATTCTGGGAGTTGAAGTCCACCAGTCTTAAAAGAGCCAACTTTGCAGACCCCTGTCTTAACTGATTCGGATGTTTTTAACAAATTTTTTAGCACAGACCCTAATTTAATTTATTTTAAATTGTTTTGTATGTATTGCTTTTATACTTCTGTGCACCGCCCTGAGTCCCTTCGGGAAGATAGGGCGGTATACAAATATGATAACAAATATGATAACAAATTTTTCGATTCCTCCAGTCCTTTTTCCCCTCACTGAATTAAGTTGCCAAAGATCCAAATTTTCATGAAAGAATAATGAGCATATTTATATTATATTTATATTTATTCAATTTATACCCCGCCCTTCTCCAAACGGACCCAGGGCGGCGCACAGGAAAATTAAAATACATACAAAACATCATAAAAAATTTAAAAAACTAATTCAATGGATCCTGTGCTAAAACCAGATTAAAATCCCCAAATTTAAAAACTATCTAAAAGTCAGTATAATGGGCTACGCTAGGCCGGCTAGATGGAACAAATGTGTCTTAAGACACTTGCGGAAGAGGCGGAGGTCAGAGATGGTGCGAAGTTCAGGGGGTAAGTCGTTCCAAAGGGCTGGACCTGCCACAGAGAAGGCTCTCCCCCTGGGTGTTGCCAGTCGGCATTGTCCGGCCGACGGCACCCTGAGGAGGCCCTCTCTGTGGGAGCGTATCGGTCTGAGGGATGTATGGGGCAGGAGGCGGTCTCGCATATAACTAGGCCCCGAGCCATGGAGCGCTTTAAAGATGGTCGTCAAAACCTTGAAGCGCACCCAAAAGACCACAGGAAGCCAGTGCAGCTCGCACTATGTGGGAGTGCCTAGGCGTTCCCGTAATCGCACTATGTGGGAGTGTCTAGGCGTTCCTGTAATCACCCGCGCGGCTGCATTCTGGACTAACTGCAGCTTTCGAGTGCACCTCAAGGGGAGCCCCATGTAGAGAGCATTACAGTAGTCGTGTCGAGAGGTCACGAGGGCCTGAGTGACTGTGCGAAGGGCAGCCCGGTCCAGTAAGGGGCGCAATTGGCGCATCAGGCGTACCTGATGGAAAGCCCCCCTGGCCACGGCCGCCACGTGGTCCTCTATGGACAGCCGGGAATCCAGGAGGACACCCAAATTGCGCGCCCTCTCCACGGGGGCCGGTGTTTCGCCCCCAATGGCCAGAGTTGGAATAATCTGGCTGAACCGGGGTGCCGGAAGCCACAGCCACTCAGTCTTGGACGGGTTGAGCCTGAGTTTGTTACTACCCATCCAGATCCGTACGGCCTCCAAACACCGGGACATGACCTCGACGGCATCGTCGGGGTGGTCTGGGGTGGATATGTACAACTGAGTATCATCAGCGTACAGATGATATCCCACCCCAAAACCACGGATGATCTCGCCCGGCGGCTTCATGTGTGTGTTGAACAGTAGGGGCGAGAGGCCGACCTCTGTCCCCCTGCCAACACATATTGCGACCGACCAGAGAGGTAGGACGAGAACCACCCTAGAACGGTGCCTCCCAGCCCCAACCCCCCCAGTCGGCGCAATAGGATACCATGGTCGATGGTATCAAAAGCCACTGAGAGGTCTAATAGGACTAGGATAGAGGAATATCCTCTATCCCGTGCCCTCCAGAGATCATCAACCAACGCGACCAATGCCGTCTCGGTGCTATGCCCGGGTCGGAAGCCGGACTGGCGCGGGTCTAGATAATCAACTTCCTCCAAGTGTCGCGGAAACTGTTGGGCTACCACACTCTCAACAACCTTCACTAAAAAGTGAAGGTTGGAGACGGGACGATAGTTCTCTAGTAATGCTGGATCCAGGGACGGCTTCTTGAGGAGGGGCCTTACTACCGCCTCTTTCAAGACGGCAGACAAGGACCCCTCACTCAAAGATGCGTTGACAATGCCCTGGAGCCAGCCTCGTGTCGTCTCCCAGGATGCCAGTACAAGCCAGGAGGGACACGGGTCCAATAAACATGTGGTAGCCCTAAGTCTCTTTGACAACTTGTCCATATCCTCGGTAGTAACAAAATCAAACTCCTCCCAAGATGGTGTCTGAAGAGCAAACTCGGACCGCTCAGCTGGACCACTGTCGATGGAGGGCAGCTCGCTCCGAATCCGAGTGATTTTCTCCTGCAGATAAATCCCAAATTCCTCTGCTCGACCCTGTAGAGGGGCTTCCCGCGGCCTCTGTTGAAGGAGGGAGCGGGTCACCCCAAACAGGGCGGCAGGGCGGTTATCTGCGGATGCAATAAGAGTGGCACAATACTCACGTTTGGCCACTCTTATCGCCACCAGGTAAGTCCTAATGTAGGTTCTCACTAGTGTTCGGTCGGCTTCGGAGCGAGAGGATCTCCATCTGCTCTCTAGGCGTCTCCTGTGGCGCTTCATCTCCCTAAGCTCCTCGGTGAACCAAGGAGCCCGGGTGGATCGTCGCCGCAAGAGAGGCCGCACGGGCGCGACTCGGTCCAAGGCCCCCGTGGCCGCACTTAACCATGCGGCCACTAGGTCCTCAGTCGAGTCGTGGGGCAAGTCCACAGGAATTGGCCCAAGCTCCCTTTGGAACCTTACCGGGTCCATCAGAAGCCTGGGGCGGAACCATATAGGAATAACCATAGATGTGGGATGCTCTGGTGTTGCATTTCTGTCTGCTGTTGTGATCCAAATCTCTTTGACAGATGCCATTAGCTAGGTAGAAAATAAAACCCTACACATATAAAAAACAAAAAACACAAACCCTACCACACTTGCAATACTGCATCCAGTTTTAATCGCCAAGATGTAGAAAAGACGTGGAGACTCTGGAAAGAGTGCAGAGAAGAGCAACCAAGATGATTAGGGGACTGGAGACTAAAACATATGAGGAACAGTTGCAGGAACTGGGTATGTCTAGTTTAATGAAAAGAAGGACCAGGGGAGACATGATAGCAGTGTTCCGATATCTCAGGGGTTGCCACAAAGAAAAGGGAGTGAAATTATTCTCCAAAGCACCTGAGGGCAGAACAAGAGGCAATGGGTCAGTGGTGGGTTTCAAATTTTTTTAGAATCTACTCTTATAGGTGTGGCCTATTTTGTGGGCGTGGCTTGGCAGTCATGTGACAGGGTGGGAGTAGCCAACTTGTAAAATGTGGTGAAACTCATTTAACAACGCTCTTGCTTAGCAACCAAACTTTTGGGCTCAATTGTGCTGATAAATTCTCTTTCTTTCTTTCTTTCTTTCTTTCTTTCTTTCTTTCTTTCTTTCTTTCTTTCTTTCTTTCTTTCTTTCTTTCTTTCTTTCCTTTCCTTTCCTTTCCTTTCCTTTCCTTTCCTTTCCTTTCCTTTCTTACTTTCTGCCTTCCTTTCCTTTCCTTCCCATTGGGTTACTGGCAGCGGCAGGCCAGACTTACTTCTGGCTCCACCGGTGGAACCCCCTCTGACTGGCTCTCTAAATTTCACCATCCGGCTCTTGCGAGTAGGTGAGAGCCTGCAGAAACCCACCACTGCAATGGGTGGAAACTAATCAAGGAGAGAAGCAACTTAGAACTGAGGAGAAATTTCCTGACAGTTTAAACAATTAATCAGTGGAACAGCTTGCCTCCAGAAGTTGTGAATGCCCCAACACTGCAAGTCTTTAAGAAGATGTTAGATAGCCATTTGTCTGAAATGGTATAGGGCTCCTGCCTAGGCAGGGGGTTGGACTAGAAGACCTCCAAGGTCCCTTCCAACTCTGCTATTGTATTGTAAATAGATGAACTTTAAACATCAATATTGTTTTCCTTTTAAACCTCAGGAGAAAGACACAAGGGCCTGCCTGCAGCATACAACTGAAGCTAGGGAAAGATCTGCTTTCCCCCCTAAATACTTTCCCCCTCCCCAAAATACTGAGGGAATGATAATATAGATTAGGGGTGTCAAACTTGTAGCATCATGTGATGTACTGGGACTTCCCCACCCCTTCACTAAACTGGGCGTGGACATGGCGAGCATGTGAAGCATCCGGCCTGCAGGCTCCCAGTTTGACAGCCCTGATATAGATTGTCCCCAAAGTGCTTTTTCAAAGGCAACTGGACTTTCTGGAAAAAGCACCTTTGGGACAACTATGACCTACCTGTATGATGGAGAATGTCCATAGGTGATATAGATTGCACAGCTAGCAAAGTTTTCTCTTCATTGTGCTCCATTGTCAGGTACCAAAACAGCTTCTTTAGTACTGATAAAACCCAGGCAAATCAGATAAGACTAAGAATGCTGATAACCCATTTGTTCTTCCCACTGATGTCCAAGCAGCAGTGGTGGGTTTCAAAAAATTTTTTAGAACCTGTTCTGTAGGTGTGCTTGCTTTGTGAGAGTGAGAGCTGGGTGGGAGTGGCTTGCGGCAATGTTACCAGGTGGGAGAGGCTTGGCAGTCATGTGACCGAGTGGGAGTGGCTTGGCAGTCATGTGACTGGTTGGCATGGCCAACTTGTAAAATGTGGTGAAACTCACTTAACAACGCTCTTGCTTAGCAACCAAAATGTTGGCTGAGAAACTCTGGCATTTGAAGCACGCAAGTCTTAAAGCTGTCAAGTTATAAGACTCTTGCACCCCTAACCCTTTAGGGAAAAAAACCCCAGGGGTGTTCAAACGTGACAGCTTTAAGACTTGTGGACTTCAACTCTCAGAATTCCTCCTCTCGCTCTTCATCTTGATGATGTGCAGATGGGCGGGGGTGGGGGAGCTGAACCAGTTCTAAACGGCACTGTAGATTAGTGGAACCTCTCCTATAGAAGAGATTAGAACTGGCAGGAACCCACCACTGCCAAGCAGCCATGCACAATGCAGAGATTTTGGCTTTGATCTCCTCCTCTGCCTCTTGTTTGGCTTTTGAGGTCTGGGAGCTCTTTTGGACAAGATCAGATAAAAACATGGGGCTTCAGACAGACAGGATTTGCATGAGCAGAAACATGGGTTTTAACCAGACATTCTAGGTGGCTGTACTTGTTCAGGGAGACACACAGAGCTGATTATCACCTGGCTGCTTCATGCTTTTAGCTACTTCAGAAATGCAGACAAACTGACAATATTTTTCAGTTAGAGGAAAAGTGAGGAGCTGTGTTTCTAACAAACAATTTGTCACTTGAATAATACAATAGCAGAGTTGGAAGGGACCTTGGAGGTCTTCTAGTCCAACCCACTGCCTAGGCAGGAAACCCTATACCATTTCAGACAAATGGCTATCCAACATCTTCTTAAAGACTTTCAGGGTTGGGGCATTCACAGCTTCTGGAGGCAAGCTGTTCCACTGATTAATTGTTCTAACTGTCAGGAAATTTCTCCTCGGTTCTAAGTTGTTTCTCTCCTTGATTAGTTTACACCCATTGCTTCTAGTTCTGCCCTCAGGTGCTTTGGAGAATAGTTTGTACACCTGCTTTGTCTAAAAACCACATGTATGTATAGCTCAAGATTTGTACGGGTGCTTTTAGAAATTGGTCTTGTGCAACCAGAGTCATTGCGAATGAGTGGATGATAAATACTACTAATACATTAATATGGACATTTAAATTAAAAAATGGATGGGGGAAGTCTTTCTGTTTTTCCACAGCAGATATCTCTTTGGCTTGATTATCTCCAGAAGAGATGCCTAGAGAGCGTCTGGAGGTCCACTCGCACTGAATATGACCGGACACGGGTGAGGTCGCATTTGCGGACCTACCTTGTGGCGATGAGAGTGGTGAAGCGGGATCATCTCGCCGCTCTCATCGCATCTGCAGATAACCGCCCTGCCACCCTGTTTGGGGTGACCCGCTCCCTCCTTCATCAGAGGCCGCGGGAAGCTCCTTTGCAGGGTCGGGCAGAGGAATTTGGATGTTATCTGCAGGATAAAATTGTTCAGATCCGGGGCGAGTTAACTTCCAATTGGGTTAGTCCAGGTGGGATGACAGAGACAGGTCTTGAAACCGTTATTTGGGATGAGTTTGATCCTGTGACTCCTGACGGCATGGACAGGATACTGGGGCAGCTGAATGCCACCACATGTTTATTGGACCTGTGTCCCTCCTGGCTTGTACTGGCCTCCCGGGAGGTTACACAAGGCTGGCTCCAGGGGATTGTTAACGCTTCTTTGAGTGAGATGTTCTTGCCAACCGTCTTGAAAGAGGCGGTGGTGAGGTCCCTCCTCAAGAAGCCCTCCCTGGACCCAGCTGTGTTATACAATTACCATCCGGTCTCCAACCTTCGCTTTCTGGAGAAGGTTGTTGAGAGTGTGGTGGCACGACAGTTTCCCCAGCACCTGGAGGAAACTGCCTATCTAGACTCGCGCCAGTCCGGCTTCTGACCTGGGTACAGCACGGAGACGGCATTGGTCGCGTTGGTAGATGATCTCTGGAGGGCCTGGGATAGAGGTTGCTCCTCTATCCTGGTCCTGTTAGATCTCTCAGCGGCTTTCGATACCATCGACCATGGTATCTTATTGCACCAGCTGGGGGGATTGGGGTTGGGAGGCACCGTACTACGGTGGTTCTCCTCCTTCCTCTCCGACTGGTCACAATTTGTGTTGGCAGGAGGGCAGAGGTCGACGTCGAGGCCTCTTATATGTGGGGTGCCTCAGGGGTCAGTCCTCTCGCCCCTCCTGTTCAACATCTATATGAAGCCACTGGGTGAGATCATCCGTGGTTTTGGGGTAGAGTTCCATCTGTACGCTGATGACACCCAGCTGTACATCTCTACCCCTAACCACCCCAACGATGCCGCTGAAGTGATGTCCCGGTGTTTGGAGGCCATGTGAGTCTGGATGAGGAGGAATGGGCTCTGACTCAACCCGTCCAAGACCGAGTGGCTGTGGTTTCTGGCGCCACCACATAGCCAGCTGGCTCCATCTCTGGCTATCGGGGGTGAGTCATTAGCCCCCGCAGAAAGGGCTCGCAACTTGGGTGTCCTCCTGGACTCTCGGCTGTCCTTGGAGGATCATCTGACAGCCGTAGGCAGGGGGGCCTTCTCTCAGGTTTACCTGACACCAGTTGCGCTCCTTTCTGGATCATAACGCCCTACACACGGTCACTCAAGCCCTTGTCATCTCCCGTCTGGACTACTGTAATGCTCTCTACATGGGGCTCCCCTTGAGATGCACCCGGAGGCTCCAGTTAGTGCAGAATGCGGCCACGTGGGGGATCTTGGGAGTTTCAAGATACTCCCATATAACACCTCTCCTGCGCGAGCTGCACTGGCTCCCTGTAGCCTTCCGGGTGCGTTTCAAGGTTTTAGTGACCATCTTTAAAGCGCTCCATGGCATAGCACCTGGTTACTTGCAGGACCACCTCCTACCACACACCTCTATTCGACCTGTCTGCTCCCACAGGGAGGGCCTCCTTAGGGTGCTGTCCGCCAGACAATGCCGGCTGGCGACTCCCAGAGGAAGAGCCTTCTCTGTGGCAGGCCCTGCCCTCTGGAACGACCTGTCCCCCAACCTCCTTACAATCACAGACCTTCGCCCCTTTTGTTGGGCATTAAAAACATACTTCTTTCATGTGGCCGGCCTGGCATAGCTGATATAGCTATTTTATCATTTTAGTTGGGTTTTAATTATGTTCTTAGCACGGGCCAATTTCTATTCAATTCTAGTTTTAACTATTTTGATTGTCTGTATCTTTATATTTTATAGTTCCTGTGCACCGCCCTGAGTCCCATGTTGGGAGAGAGGGCGGTATAGAAATCCAATAAATATAAATATAAAATATAAATATCTCCATCGATATTGTAATAGCTTAGTCTCATAAAAGTGTCTTGGGCAGTTTATCCTTTTTTTAAGAACAAATGAATATATTTTGTGCTCAAGCCTTTGAGTCCTTCTTCAACACTAGGAGAAATTCCATTTGATATGAAGATAATGGAAGGCAGCTTCCTCCCCCCCCCCCCAGCCCAATTACTGAGAGTTAGTGGAAGAATCAGGAAAAATCTTACAAAGCTTTTCGCTGCAGACGTGTAGCTGGGCATTTACACTGTACCTAATGTGGTAGTTGCAGGCTGACTGTGGAAAGGAAAGGCTTCATTCATAGCTGTCAGTCCTTCAAGATAGACTAGTCTAAAAACTGAAGGAACGAATACTAAAGCTATTTTTATGATACTGTTACAGTAGCAGGATCTTGCAAATCTGAATATGCTTTCCTCCCACCTCTCTTTTTCTTAATGAAAACAAGGGAGGGTCAAATATGAGATGTTTTCTTAAATTACATTTCTACTTTGGACTTACTTTTTTTTTTAAAGCCTATTGTCTTGGTTGCAGCTCTCCCTCCTGTTTCTCTTGACTCTCTTTTTATAGCAATAGCAATGGCACTTTAGACTTATATACCGCTTCACAGTGCTTTTACAGCCCTCTCTAAGCAGTTTACAGAGTCAGCATATTGCCCCCAACAATCTGGGTCCTCATTTTACCAACCTCAGAAGGGATGGAAGGCTGAGTCAACTCTGAGCCAGTGAAAATCAAACTGCCGAACAGCCGGCAGCCGGCAGTCAGCAGAAGTAGTCTGCCGTACTGTACTCTTAACTACTATGCCACCATGGCTCAGCACTATACATAGTATTTGCTTCTTACAATTTCCAGTCTCATCATTGCTTTATAGTAGGTGGGCAGAAATCAGGGGAACCTCTATATACCATATTTTTCGGAGTATAAGATGCACTTTTTTCCTCTAAAAAGAGGCTGAAAATCTGGGTGCGTCTTATACATCGAATACAGAATTTTTTGCCTCCTGGAACCCCGCCCCTTCACCAAAATGGCCTTGTGCATACCCTTATGGAGGCTTCCAGAGAGCTCCTGGGGGCTGGGGAGGGCAGAAATGAGCAAAAAACAGGGAGTTTTTGCCCCCCCGCCCCCAGCAGCACTCTATAAGCCTCCATAAGGCTATGCATGCTATTTTTTTGACCAAAAAATGGCCCGTTTTTGCCATAAATGTGCCATTGTTTTGCTCATTTTTGCCCCCACCCCCCCAGGAGCATTCTGCAACCCCCCCCCCAAGGCTATTTATGCCTTTTATTTGAAAAAAAGGCCCATTTTCGTGAAAAACGGGCCGTTTGGGGGAGGTTTGCAAAGTGCAAAAAGTTTTTCCCCCCCTTTTGGAAAGCTGTTTAGTTAGAGTAGCTGATGAGAATTACGTTGGTCAAGTACTGTGGTGCAGAAACAAAGATTTGTTCCAAAGGTGATTTCCTTCTCCAGCACATGGGTAAATACACCTGGAAACATCTACCTACCTACCTACCTACCTACCTACCCCCCCTCTCTCTACCTACCTATCTACTGTATTTCTCTCTCTCTCTCTCTATTTCTCTCTCTCTATCCCTCTACGTACCTATCTACACACTCTCTCTTTCTACATATCTACTGTATATTTCTCCCTCCTCTATATACCTACCTATTCTCTCTCTCTCCCTACCTATCTACTGTATTTCTCTCTCTCTCTCTCTATTTCTCTCTCTATCCCTCTACCTACCTACCTACCTACACACTCTCTCTCCCTACCTACCTACTGTATTCTTCCCTCCCTCCCTCTACCTACCTACTCTCTCTCTCTCTCCCTACCTACTTACTGTATTTATCTCTCTTTCGCTCTCTCTCTATCCCTCTATCTACCTACCTACTTTAAAAAAAATTTGCCTCTTCAAAAGGGTGCGTCTTATACTGGGTGCGTCTTATATTCCGGTGCATCTTATACTCCGAACAATATTGTAAATTGCATTTAAAAAGGGGGGGGGGGGGGAAGAATGCTCCATTGTTTTTCTGTATAAACTTTTTGCAATTTGGTAAATATTTTTCTAAATTTGCACAGATATAATGCTTTTACTCCCCCCCCCCCCATCTTTCTATGTTCCAGCCTTATTAGCAAGCATTATATTAGTATGCCAGCAGACAGGGAGAATAGCATACGAGCCTGAGACTTTAAACTTTTTTTAATGATCTTCTAAAATCCATACATAAATATTCCTTCATCTAATTATGACCAAATATATCTAATGGCTTGAATATCTACTGATATTCAACATATCAGTAATATTCTATATACTAAGCAAATGTTATAATCACTACACATTAAGAGCATCACTACACATTAAGAGCCAGTTTGGCATAATGGTTAAGATGTTGGCCTAGAAACCAGGACACTGTGAATTCTAGTTTCACCTTAGGTATGAAAAAAAACAGCTGATTGGTCACTCTCTTTCAGCTCATCTCATCTCACAGAGTTGTTGTTGTGAGGAAAATAGGAGAAAGGAGGGGCATTGATACGTTCCCTGCCTTGACTGACATATACAGTAATAAAGGCAGAATAAAAATATAAAGCGTACATAAATGTGCAATACCGTTGCTTAGATTAGTTGTAGAGGCTGTAGAATGACAACCCATTGATTCACTTGCAGGAGCATTCCTGAATCTGTGAAGCAGCCAATCAAACTACAGAGATTGGACTCTAGAACAAAACAACTCATTGCAAGTGAATAGGACAGCAACTTTTGAAGCAGGAAAAACTTTGTTTTGAAACTGGTGTAGGAATATGCACCATGACATTGCTTTTGCAATGGGCGTGAAGTGTCTCTAGGAAACATTGTTCATTCAAACCACTCCCAAATTGTGATGGTGTAATTGGCAGTGCACTTTTGTACACTGTCCTGAATTGCTTAGTGATTGGGTGGCTTTAGAAATGAAATGGATATATTTTTTAAAAAAAAGAAAAACCCATCGAGGAATTCTTTTCTGGATTCTCTACGGGAGAGGACATCCCCCAGCTAGATCAACTAATTTTAAATTCAGTCTTTTCCAACCTAACTCTCTGAAATTTGTTTCAGTTCAGTCTTCAGAGAGTTATCCTACTGATAAGGGCCCAAATTTACGTTGGGTTGGAAGGCGTGAAAATGATATTAACATAAAACAGAATCAATGCACATTTTGCATTTCAATTTCATAGGTATTTATTTCTATGCAGTTGCTTGGCCACTGTTCTGCACACATAAGTGTTGTGTTCCTTTTTCCTTTTTTACCTTCTGATCCAATGAGGAAGCGAGCTAAAACCCTGATACAATGGGAGAAATTCTCTATTAACTTGCTTCTCGGGCAAAGATCTACAGCACACAATGAATACAAAAAAGCTCTCAAAATCAATCTCTTTTTAAAAGCAGAATTTAACTATGTATCTGTCTTTTCTATAGCAACCAGAGCACCAGGGCAGTCTGAACATGTGGCCTTTTATTTGATCAAGGATAATAATCAACTAAGCTGAGAGGACAGGAAGCAGATCTCCTTGTGCCAATAGTTTAGTGGAATAAGTCATTCTGGTATAGTCAGTTGTCTCTTGCAAGATTATTCTAAAATACTATTGTATTTGTGAAATACCCTGCATTTTATATGCTTAATATATAACGGTTTATAAAATAATATTATATATCCTAATGTCTTTATTTTGGATTAAATAGGAACTATAAATTGCTCTATGCTTCTTCTGAGATTTAACCTTTGTTGTGTCAGCTCTGCTGTATATTTGATAACTGGTAAATATCTCATCTCATATCTGAATGTTGAGAACATTATGGAAACTGAAGTGTATTAATATGCAACTAAGAATGATGTGTTCCTAATATATTTTGTGCATCTTTGCAATTTTGTAATTTCTAAGATGTGGTAAATGTATCACACGTACAAGGAAGCTCAGTATGCACGCTTGGTATTTCCTTTATCATGTAAAAGAGAGGCTGAACCAATCAGAGAATGGCAAAAGGACAAATGAGGTTTCTGAATCAATTAATATTTGAAATGAGATTTTTAATCCATAAATTTCCTTTATGGGGGTTTGAAAAACTGGCCTTGTAAACATTTCTGTAGGAGGTAGAAAACATGGATTAGACAACCTGGAAAACAGAATAGCAAATTCTGCAACTCAAATAAATAAAAAGAAGACATGTCTATTAATTAATGTTTTTTTGATTTTACAAAATTGAAAGTATCTACAAGATAAAAAAGCACTGCTTTTAATAAATAGCGAGAAGTGGCTTTTAAAAAAACAATGCACAAGTATATTCATTTTACTTGTTCAGAGGTTGGGGATTGGGTGCTAAAGCTAATAAGACTCATGAGATTTTAAATTTTGGGGGGAAAATGATAACTTGCCATTGAATATTCTGTAGGACAATAACCACAGTAATACAAGTCCATTGGCATACAATCTTCCTGCAGAGTGCTTAGAAATAGTATAAAAACCCTTCATAGAAATCTGAGAAGCTCCTAAATTCTGCCATACAATTATTTTATATAAACAGAAACAAAAGTTCAATTCAAAACTGAGTTTGATTGTCAAATTCACTCATAATGCAGAGAGAAGGTGGGAGGAAGGGAGGGAAGGGACATATATATATATATATATGCGTGTGTTAGATTTTTAAGGGCTGATTTAATAATTAAGGGACCAGGATGGATCCATTTCGGGCTTATTAGCCCTCTTCAGCTGGCCATACTACCTCCACTGGGGTTTGAACCTTAAAAATCTAACACATACTAAAAAAAAACAAAAAACAGCAGCAATCTTAATGGGTCTCTGTCTGGATGATCTCTGGGTTGAGTCGAAGGGCAGAGAAGGATGACACTTTGTCTCCTCCCTTAAACGGGCCTCAAAACAGGAGCTGTAAAAAGATTCTCTCATATATATATATATATATATATATATATATATATATATATATATATATATATATATATATATATATATATATATATATATATATATATATATATATATATATATATATGTTTTCTGAGGTTTTCGCGGGTGTTTGTATGTAGGTCTTTGGTTGTTCGGGTTTTCTCCCGCGTAGAATTGGAAGTATCTTCAAACGTCGTGAAAATACTTCCAATTCTACGAGGGAGAAAACCCGAACAACCAAAGACCTACATATATACATATAAATATGTGTGTGTGTGTGTGTCTTAGTTTTATGAGCTGATCAATAAATTAAATTAGAAAGAAACCAGGATAGATCTATTTCGATCTATCTATCTATCTATATATATATGTTAGTTTTATGAGCTGATCAATAAATTAAATTAGAGAGACCAGGATAGATCTATTTCAAGCTTATTAGCTCTCATCAGCTGACCATACACTTTACTGGGATTCGAACCGGGGTTGTAATGCATATGAGGCAGAAGCCTAGCAATTTAACCAAACCGGCTCTCCCTTATTGCATCAGCAATAAGGGAGAGACAGGGGTATTTAGTAATGGGCCCTAACAGGATGTTGTGAAAACAATTATCTATCTATCTATCTATCTATCTATCTATCTATCTATCTATCTATCTATCTATCTATCTATCTATCTATCTATCTATCTATCTATCATCTATCTATCTATCTATCTATCTATCTATCTATCTATCTATCTATCTATCTATCTATCTATCTATCTATCTATCTATCTATTAGATAATTGTTTTCACAACTTCCTGTTAGGGCCCCATTAAGGGAGGAGACATACTGTTTCCTTCTCTGCCTTTCGGCTCATCACCAGAGACCATCTAGACAGAGAACCATGAGTTCCGTTGTGTAAAATTTTTTACATATATGTGTTAGTTTTTATGAGCTGATAAATAAATTTAAATTTGAGAGACCAAGATAGATCTATTTCGAGGTTATAGATAGATCTGTTTCGAACTGATGAGAGCTAATAAGCTCGAAATAGATCTATCTTGGTCTCTCAAATTTAAATTTATTGATCAGCTCATAAAAACTAACATATATATATACATATATACATATATACATATATACATATATACATATATACATATACATATACATATACATATACATATACATATACATATACATATACATATACATATACATATACATATATATATATATATATATATATATATATATATATATATATATATAAATAAAAATAAAGGAAAGCAGTATGCTTCCTCCCTTAATTGGGGCTTAACAAGGTGTTGTGACACAAGCATATATATATATATATATATGTTTTCGTAGATTTTCACGGGTGTAGGTATGCTGGCATTGCTGGCTTCGGGGATTTTCCCGTGTATATAGCATGGAGATGTTATTGCAATATTTCGGCAAGATCTCACTTGCCATCATCAGGCAGGCTTCTGTCTGTGACTGTCACAGACAATGTGTGACACAGTCACAGACAGAAGCCTGCCTGATGATGGCAAGTGAGATCTTGCCGAAACGTTGCAATAACATCTCCATGCTATATACACGGGAAAATCCCCGAAGCCAGCAATGCCAGCAGATAGATAGATAGATAGATAGATAGATAGATAGATAGATAGATAGATAGATAGATAGATAGATAGATAATTGTTTTTTCACAACTTCCTGTTAGGGCCCCATTAAGGGAGGAGACATACTGTTTCCCTCTCTGCCTTTCGGCTCATCACCAGAGACCATCTAGACAGAGAACCATGAATTATGTTGTGTTAATTTTTTTAGATATGTGTGTTAGTTTTTCTCTCAAATTTAAATTTATTGATCAGCTCATAAAACTAACATATATATATACACACACACACAAGTATAAACAAAAAGGCATATATGAAACCTTCCACAGATAAATATTCATAACGATAATTTTGTGGTGTGTTAAGTAATAATATGATGACTTGGGTTCTACTATTAGGTAAGAATAGGTTGTATTGCTAATGTCAAATTAATGAAGCTGCTAAACCAAAATTTTGGCATTTAAAAAAATGTATGTCTTTACAACAATAAGAGTGTTGGGCAAATAATAGTGGAGAGCTGTTGATATCAAAATCATATCTTCTATTCCGAAGTCCATTCAAAGCAATGCCCTGTGAAGTATCCAGAGAGAAATTCAATCAGTTTGGAATCTTTTTGTCTAAGGTATCCTGGCTAAGAGAGGAAGTGAAACATCTTGACCAAGAGACAAAGGGAAAAGGGGCAAAATGTGGGTAATATATAAAGTAACAATAAAGTGAAATCATGAAATCACAGTGAACCACACATATTTCGATTAGAAGGCCTATCTAACAAGGAAAGTTCTAAAAATTCACAGATTGGGAGAACTACGGTTGCCATGTCCATAACAACTATAGATTACAAAATATTAGAATAATGTAACATAAAATAAAGTACACATAGGTAGTTACCCAGGATCCTTACATCATCACATCATATATCATCATTATTGTTATTACTATCATTTTGCCTATTTGTAATTAATTATTACTATGGTTTTCTTAGCAATATTTGTTGGGAAGTGGTTTGCCACGCCCCCTCCTTAAGGTATGACATTTGAAGAACTGGTAACTATTCAGTGAAACAGGATAATTCAGGCCTAATTGATAGGATGGGGAGAAGGGCAATGGTTGTTACTTGGGAGAAAAATCACAAAATATGCTTTGTCTTAGAATAGTGAAATGGTTTGGGTAGGCTTCTTAATTTGGTGGCTTTAAAATCTGCCAAACAACCAATGGTAGGATTCAATTTTTTTTACTACCAATTCTATAGGCGTCGCTTGGTGGGTGTGGCATGGCTTGGTGGGCATAGCTTGGTGGGCATGGCAGGAGAAGGATACTGTAAAATCTCCATTCCCACCCCACTCCAGGGGAAGGTTACTGTAAAATCCTCATTTTCTCCTGATCACCTGGGACTCAGGAGGCAGAGAATAGATGGGGGCGAGGTCAATCAGAGATGGCATTTACCTGTTCTCTGAACTACTCAAAATTTCTGCTACTGGTTCTCCAGAACTGGTCAGAACCTGCTGAATACCACCTCTGCAAACAACTTTCTAAATCCTGCCCAGGCAGGTTAAAGTGGCTTAATATTTCTGTCCACCTAAAATTGATTTTATATTCCTGTCCATCAGGAGGTGCTCGGCTGGGAAAAGCTCACCAAATGTATCTGTGTTTCTAAGTCTGGAGTAAATACCACTGTCAGGTGCACCTGTGCCGTCCAAAGAGTTTTCAGAATGTGGGTTGCATATCAAAGAGAGAAGACAGCAAAATTGTGATGAGAAAAAGCGGAATTATTGGTTTTGCCGGAAGAATGATACACTGCTTTAAACTGCAATGAGGAGAACGAGGAAAGATAGACGTTCTCTAAATGTGGATTTAAACCTAGTCAGCAATAAGAAGAGACACATTAAAAAAATCCACATTGCAAGTGTATTCTCATTTACATATAAGAAATAATTTGCACTTGGACTCAGAAGTAGTCCAATATTATTTAACTGTAAAATCTTTCAGGATGCTCTTCAAAAACAAATCTGTAAAACCATTCTGATGAAAAAAAGTTGTTAAGGAGAAAGTAAGTGAGAATTAAAAGTCAGGTGCCTCCAGCAGCAGTTCCCATGAAGACAATATTAATCGGTGGTAAGGATGACACCATCTCATTGTTAGATTGTCCAGAAGAGTCCATTGGTTCCTGAGAAGGGCACTGACGAGAATGGCCATACATGCATTCAGAGGAACTTGCAGGCAGAGCAGGCAGCATTTCTGAAGCTACAAAGAAAACGACAAGAGTTATTCTTGGTGGTGCCTCTAAAAAGAAAAAGAAAAAAAAGGAAAAGATTCCAGAGCTTTACATACATTCTACTAAGATCACCCTCCAATCTGGATTTCATTTCTTAAACTTGATACGTCAAGGTTTACATTAATTATGCACTGAATTGAGGAAGTAATCTAATACAGAGAGTCTACAACTTACAACCACAATTGAGCCAAAAGTTTCTGTTAAGTGAGACATTTGTTAAGTGAGTTTTGCCCCATTTTACAACCTTCCTAGCCAGAGGTAACCGAATCTGGCTTCCCCATTGACGTTGCTTCTCAAAAGATTGCAAAAGGTGACCACATGACTTTGGGACACAATGCAGTGGTCATAAGTATGAGTCAATTGCCAAGCATCTGAATACACATATCCGTGGGGATACTACAAATGTTGTAACTGTGAAAAATGGTCATGTGCCTTTTTTCAGTGCCCTTGTAACTTTGAACGGTCACTAAATGAACTGTTGTAAGTTGAACCTGTAACAGTTTTAGTATTTCCCAAGTGAGCTGCTTTGATTTTTTTTTGGGGGAAACAGGAAAGTTTGTTTGTGTGTAATAATCTCAGAGAGTACAAATAAGCAAAGGGATCAGAGGTGGTATTCAGCTAGTTCGGACCGGTTCTACTGAATAGATAGTATTGATTCTGCACAGTTTGGAGAACCTGCAAATCGTACCACTGGTGTGAAGCACCACCAGTGCTTCTCTGTGCTACAGCAATTTCCGGATGGGACTTAGAGGGAAGCAGGGGCTTGCCTCTAGACGCTTGGATGCACAAGACACTCTCCCAGCAGTACGGAGAGAAGCAGCCGCTTCCCCGGAGAGCAGAGACAGTGGGGAGCACGCCCCAAAAGGCTGTTCGGTCAAGCCTTCCTGTATGGCGGAAAATGTGCATGCACAGAATCCACGCATGCTTTGAAGCTGTGCATGCACATGCAGAAGCCGCATGCGTGCTCACATTTTCAGAGAACTAGTGGTGAAATTATTTGAAACCCACCACTGAAAGGGATCATCACTATGTGTCCCTAACTTTCCTGGTGTGAGCCTGTGTATTAAAGTATTGTTTCTTTGTTCTGCAGCCACCACTAAACTCTGTTTTGACTTTAGAAATCCTTTAGGTCGCTAAAGTCTTCTACTTGGTGAAACATAGAGAAGATTTAGCATAGCAAAGGGACTTGATTAAAACCGAACAAATATTTCTTATTGAATATCATTTTTAAGGAGGCTTTTAAGCAGATTTGCATACTTTTATTGTATATCCTGACAATACCAATCTGCAGCATAAATTATTCTTCCATTTCAATACTCATCAGCTCTGGATATCCTTAGCTTTTTTATTCTTCAGCTTAATAGTTAAGGAATTGCTTGGTTTCTTTGGCTACTGTGTGGAGCTTGTGAACATGGTTAACCAACACATTTCTTCTCCCTTTCACATTCATTGTAGACATGGATACAAAAGAAGAGAGCATCCATGCCACACCAACCCTTTTTAGTTTACTTACTTATAGAGTTCTGTCCAGCAATTGAGGCATCTGAATAATAAGATGCTCCCTGTTTCCTTCCTGTATCTTCTAGGATGCAGAGTGAATCATGAATGTCACTGTATGGAGGCAACGGGCGAATGCTGCTTACACTGCTGATGACAGAAACGTGCTGATCTACCAATGACTCAAATCTGTGGGAATCTGAATAGTTTGTATTATTTCCATAGAACCCTGTTAACAGGAGATTGACAATCAGTGAGTAAACATCTAGAACAACAGACAATATTGTATAAGCACACATACTGTAAATATTATGTTTTTTAAAAAAATAAAGGTTAAATTATTAAAATAAAGAAGTTAAACTTTCATGCTGCATATGCTTTTGTGTTGCTATAAAATGGGACAAAGATGCTCTTCCAGCTAAAGATGTAATCATTCTTATATTTATATAATACTTATGTTTCTTACATTGATAGATAAGATATATTATATAAATATATAATATATATATTTATAATATGTAAATTCTTATATTCTTATATTTTGACATCAGAAGAAATGGGGATTTACAGAATATAGATAATTAGACTTTCTAGCAGAAAGGAATTGCCATGATGTATCCTTTTGGAAAGATTTTATTTACAGCATCCATCGTATCAATCAGGAGACATTTGGCAACAATTAAACCTTAAATATTAAAGTCATAGCTAACAAAAATCAAGTTTTTAATCCACCATGCTGTACATGGATGTAAAGTTGGAAAACAGGAGATACAAAAACCAACCACACTGATGGATGCTGACTGTGGATTACAGAGATGCAATTCCCTCCGGAAGACGCAGGATGGGGAGAGTATTTTAGATGCTCTCACAACACAGCCTTCCTGGCTTAACTATGCGTATGTCTAAATAATATCATTCCATGCACCTTTGGCGTTTAGTCATGCCAGCCACATGGCCACAGAGACATCTTTGGACAGCGCTGGCTCCTCGGCTTTGAAACGGAGTTGTGGCTGTTGCAACATCCTGCAGAATTACCCATATAGGTGTCTGTTGGCTAGATTTTCACATGAACCCATGAGATGGATCACGGAACTCTTATTCTTTTCTTAACTTTTTATCATATCTCTGCATTAATTGCTTGCTAAATGGGTGAATTTAAAAATATCTGCACATGCTGACACAAAGTTAAAATCCACATGTGAACTAGTCCAAGGACTACAAGGATGCTAGACCAGTGATGGTGAACCTTTTCAGCACCAAGTGCCCAAACCGAAATGCATGTGCAGGCATGTGCATGTGTGCATGTCAGAACACTGAAAACCCAAAGACCAGCTGGCCAGTGCATACCTGCCTGTTTCTTTGGCCATTTTTCAGGCTGTTTTTCAGGCCATTTTGGGGTCGTTTTCCAGACCGTTTTTGGCCTGAAAAACAGTCTAAAAACAGCTGCAAAGGTCCTGACAAATGGTGTAGTTTTGGGTCATTTTTCAGGCCATTTGCAGGCTGTTTTGGGTTATTTTTCAGGCCATTTTGAGCCATTTTCAGGGCCAAAATGGTTCAAAAAACAGCCCAAGAACCTACCAAAATACTGGCCAGAAAATGCCCCCCAATACAGCCTGGAAATGGCCTGGAAAACAGCCTGTTTGTTGGGTGGTTTTTTGCCATTTTCAGGCCATTTTCTGGGGCTCTGACACCCATGAAGACTAATTGGCAATGGTGCCCATGTCCACAGAGAGAGCTTTGTGTGCCACCTCTGGCACGCATGCCATAGGTTCACCATCACTGTCCTAGACTAAACAGTGGGGCCTAGTTAAATGCGAGACCGCCTCCTGCCCCATACATCCCTTAGACCGATACGCTCCCACAGAGAGGGCCTTCTCAGGGTGCCGTCGGCCGGACAATGTCGACTGGCGACACCCAGGGGAAGAGCCTTCTCTGTGGCGGGCCCAGCCCTCTGGAATGACTTACCCCCTGAACTACGCACCATCACCGACCTCCGCCTCTTCCGCCAATGTCTAAAGACATATTTGTTCCAACAAGCCGGCCTAGCCTAACCTCCCGTGGGGACTTTTAGGAAGTTTTTTAAATTGGGTATTTTAAATTTGGTTTTAGTACAGGATAGGACTGTTTAATATTTATTTTAAATTATATATTTATCTTTGTATTGGTATGTTTTTAAATTTCCTGTGCGCCGCCCTGGGTCCTCTGTGGAGAAGGGCGGGATATAAATTTAAATAAAATAAAAATAAATAAATAAATAAAACTGTAGAGCAAAGACAATAAAGAAAAACTCTGAAAAGGGTTAATACCATTAGAGGCAGCTGTGGAATATGATGATCCTTGACAGGAACCTGTTGGGGTGTTGTTCCCAAAGCTGCAACTCCCATTGTTCAAAAATTGCATACAATGTGCGTCCTGTGCGGCCGAAGAAGCTCCGTAGAGAGGAAGGGAACGGGCGCTGTATGAAGACACAGCACAGCTGCTATTGAAGTAGTCCCGGGAGAAACGTTGCTGCTCATTGGCTGCTGGACAAAGGCTCGATTCTGCCCTCTGGGGACAGGATCCCGAAGGTGGATGAGCCTGGGCCCTGAACATGGCTGGGTAACTGGCACCGGCTCCATAGAAGTTCTGGTTCGTTTGTGGCACCGTCTGGTAAAGGTATTCAGAATAAGGAGAGCATTGCGAATGTGCAGATAACGATGGGCCTACGCTGCATGGTCTGGCGGCCATCGGTCCCTGGTTGATAACACTCCCTCGGCTGACCATGGCTGGAGAAATGGGTGGAGTGATAAGGTGGGCAGTGCTCTGAGCAAGGTCGGTCTGACCTGGGAAAACAAACAGATTTTTTTTTTCCTACAGCCAGGCAATAAGCAATAGTCATAGGTGTTCAAGGGGTCTACATCTGCGATGCCTTTTGGCAACTTAAAAAAGAATGGCTCAAAAGCAAGCATCTCCTTGCCTTCCTACCTGTGGTTTGCATACTCTCACTGTCTCCTGCAGGGCACGGGTTCAGACCGGAGGATAGGCTATTATGATGACCGGATGATAAAGAGAAATAGGTTTGCTCCATCAGGCATTCGTTTTTCACTGAGGCATCACTAGCCATTGGAGCAGCCTTGTTGCGGTTTGCTAGGAAACAAGAACTGGGGGATGCTGTAAAGGTCGCTTTACTGGCATCTGAGAAAATAACAAAGGTTTCATAGTATGAGACTTAGACCAGGAAACAAGACAGAATTCCATTATCTACATCTGCAGCATACCATGCCAAAAGGCTGGTTTGTGCATGGTGATCACAGTGCAAACGCTGCCGTTACATACTTGCATCTTGACATATTACACAAAGGATGTAAGTTGCAGCAATTTGCATGCAACTTGCAATTTGCATATTGCATGCAATTTGCAGGGTGATGTTGTCGTTTAGCTTCTATTGCTTAAATAATAGACACCCACACAGGTAAATATTTGGCATCAATAATACTGGATGGATTAGGCAGTCTTCCTGAACCTACAGCCCTTCAGGGAAATTGATATCTGGCACCCTGGACAGCACTAATTTAGTGAAGGCTGTTTTAGGAGATTGTATTTTATTAATTCTGTTGTAATTTAGAAAGGTAGTGACAGTGACTTTCACCTAAAGAAATATGCATAAACCATATAGAATAGAAATGCATTCAGGCCATTTTAGCAATGAGGCTTAGTAATTACCATGATAACACAGCTGTCAAACAGTGTAAATTATTAAGGTGCTGTATATGATTCAACACTGCAACAACAAAGATTGTAATGAAGAGGCAATTTAATAGATGATTTGCACGGATATAAAGCTCAGAACGTATTGCAGATTGTACTTCTAGCTATTAGAAAATGCTATTTCTTTTTAAGAAAGGGCTTTAAAACTTTAAAAAAGAATAAACTACTTTTATTTTGTAGGTTTTTAAGAAGAGATTGGGCAACCATTTGTCTGAAATGGTATAGGGATTCCTGCTTGAGCAGGGGGTTGGACTAGAAAATCTCCAAGGTCCCTTCCAACTGTTTTTCTGTTCTGTACTTTTAAAGTATTTTTCTTCAACAATCTGCACTGGATATTTATTAGCTTCAATCACATTGATATGCAAAATGCTGATTCTGGCCTATTAAATATGTAATAGTTTGGGCCAAATACTAAAACATACAGAATTTGAAAACATTTTATTTAGCGTATTATATGAAAAATAAAATTTCCTCCCTTGCATGAAACAAACACAAAGCTTCATTTGAAGGTATAATAAAAGCTTTTTGTAGCGATTTATTGAAGAGGAGAAATTCATTGGAGTTTGGATAATTTGGATTTTAACATTTTAATTACTTAGAACTAAGGAGAACTTAGTTCTAAGTAATTAAACTTAGAACTAAGGAGAAATTTCCTGACAGTTAGAACAATTAACCTCTGGAACAGCTTGCCTCCAGAAGTTGTGAATGCCCCAACCCTGGAAGTCTTTAAAAAGATGTTAGATAGCCATTTGTCTGAAATGGCATAAGGCTCCTGCCCATGCAGGGGGTTGGACTAGAAGACCTACAAGGTCCCTTCCAACTCTGCTATTGTATTGTAATTACATCTAAATAATAATAGTGAAATCCAAAAATATTGATTCAACCGTGCCTGCCATTGAATTTAGACAGACTTGCTTTGTAAAAAATATTGTGAATATTATTAAATATGTTCACATGAATTTAGAATGAATTGTCTAGAAATTTAAAGAAATAAGCATAACAGTGTTATGTATGAGACAATTATAGACCAGCATGTAAGTGTATACAAATATTCACTCAATTTAGGCATTTGTCCACCTAACATTAGGCAAACAGGCACACCTTATTGGGCTTCAGATCCCTAAAGATTGCAAGCTGCCAATTCCAGTTACCTAGATTCTTCATATATTTGTCCAATAAATTCTGAAGTTCTTGTTCTTTATCATTGTGGAACTGGGTCTCCATTGCAAGTAGGATGTATTCATCTAAAAGCATGCGGATGAGATGAAATGTACCTGCCACAGGAAGAAAAGTGAAGAGATGGTGCATAACCTTATCTTGCTGACCATCTCTCAACACTGCACAAGGAGCAAGTGAAACAAACAAATAATTGCTGGACTTTCAGTGACCTACTAAGACCAACAAAGCACGGTGCTTAACTCCTTACCCTAATCTTGCTTGATGCTGGCCCACCTCACTCAATATATTTACTGTCCTGCAAGTTATTTGACCACCAATGACATCAAAGTACAACACTGATGAAAGTGAGACATGCTTTATACTTGAACAGACCTACATTAGAACATGATAACACAGAATCCATGCAGAAGTATGGATTTGCTGCATTTTCCTAGTGTAAAAAAGAAGCTGACAGAATCTCGATGGCCCATTTGTAAATTGGTATGTTTAAGGAACTCTAAAGGAATAATATTGTTATACATATGGCAGAATATCATCCTCTCTTTTAAACATCTAATGTTTGCATAACTCTCCCACCCAACAATCATATCTGTTGTGAGAATCAGGTCTCTCCTCTTTTCATAAAAAAATGAAGATGTGGATGGCATGGGATGAAGTCATGTTCTATTTATGACAGAGAAGTCGTACTTATCCCTGTCACATAATAAACCAGTTTTCTGAATGAAGATGTGACAAGAAAGTGTGTGATTCAAAGAAAGAAGAAAATATATATGCATGGGGATCAATAGCTATTTTTACAGGGGCTGCACATTTATTATTATTATGTAATGTAATAATAATTCTTTATTGTCAGTGTACAACATATGTACAATGAGATTGGTTGAGCTCCCTTTATTTTTCTTTTAGGAGCTGGAGGTTGCACAGTTGTTGATGTCGTTGGACTTTTTAATTTGTAGGGCTTGAGGAAGGGATTTACAGGAAAATTTTGTCTTAAGACTTCAAATAAGTTTATACACCTATTTTAAAGAATAAAGGTTTTAAAAGGTAGGGGAAGAAAACCATGTGGCTTCCAACTCCTTTACCACCAGCAATCATAGGAAAAGCTGTATTATTTTTTCTGGTTAACAAACCAATGTTTTGTTTTTCAGCTCTCCCTTCTTGTGCACCAGTATATTTTTGTGTAGATATATGCACTGGGGAACAGAGGGTAAGTTGCATATGATCTATAAGAGTGTTTCTCAGTCTTAGCAACTTTAAGATGTTTTGACTTCGGTTCCCAGATTCCAACCATTTGAAATCTAGACAATCTTAAAATTGCTAAGATTGAGATACACTGGCCTACAAGGTCATATGATGCAAAGGGAGGGAGGAAAGGAGGTTAGAATGGAAGTATTCCCAAATATTTGAGGGCTGCCCAACTTCCTCCCCCATTTGAATGCAGGGGGAAGATTTTCCAAAATGTTTCCTTTATAGACCCCATCAGACCCAGTCCATTTTAAACTTAATTTTTTTTCTTTTTTTTTTGCCAGCTTATTGACAGTTTACTGCTCACAGAGTCCTGATCCTGTTTATAGCATTTCTTTCCAAAATTCTGTTTGGAAAGAATAACAAGAATAATGTCTAGATGTTTCTGTGCTTAAAACTGTGGCTGCCTCTAATTAAACTACTGATGCTAGCATGATGGCCATTTGACATTTCTGATACTTTATCTAATGATGCCACTGTATCAGAAACACAGAAATTGTGACATAGTGTGAAATAATTTCCTCTGAATGCAAGCACAGATCACTTATTGAATGAAAGACAGATTTACTTTACTGTTCTGGAAGTGGTATGCACTGCTTTAAAACTATCTTTAATTTTTTGTTTTTCCTGGGGGACACAAAGAGGTTTACCAGAACTTTGTTGAAGCTGAAAGGTGATACTACTAAATTATCAGAAGAGAGCCTGTCCTCTGACTTAATAAGTATAAAATCATCATCTGGAATATTTCTTTAAGAAACAAAAGAATTGGAGAAGAGCCAAATACCAAAACTGGACGCATTGTTCAAAGTGAGATTATGCATTACTCGAGCTCCAAAGAAGCTCCACTTGAGAAGGAAGTCTTGGGCTCTCTTCTTTAGAGATCGACCATTCTGCTTGCTTGCCTAAAAGGAGAAAATATTGTTTTTGAATCTTTTATATTTTAGAACAGAGCAGATCCCACATTCCTGCCATTCCATTAACATTTCCTGAGATCAGTTCACTTGTCTTTCCTATGATGGCCTCCCTAGAAAACCACATGTTGACTAATGAAGAACAGCACATTTGCATAAAGAGATATTCACACCACATTCATAGCCACCTCCCTCCATGAATATCCACTGGGCTATTTAGGAATGGGAGTGAAACACTTTTATCTCAGTGATGCCAAAACAATGCACCACTGGACTTATTTAAAAAACCAAATGCTCAGAGAAAAGTAAATAGTTCAGGGAAAGAAAAATACTAGTGACGACTAGGCGGTACAGAGAAGTCCTGAGACTTCACACCAATGGATACCTATATAATGTATTAAGCAGTAGGAATTTGAAACTAAATTTCCTACCCAAAAGGACTTTTCAAAATATGGGATCTTATTGAGAGTTCACAAGCAATTTAGAGGAGTTGCTTTTAAAACACTTAGCCTCAGGCATAATAATAGACCTGACTTTTTGAGTAATGTTAAATAAATATATTAGCTTTCTGCCTGCTTCCTTTTGTTAGCAGTGGAACAACAACGTGATGGATCAAACAGTAGAGTTATTATTTCTGTTATATAACTTTATTTTATTTAATACTTCTTGTAAATATTTGCGTGTCCCCAGCAGCTCTGTCATAGGATACATGATAGCATAATTATAATATTTGGAATCAGAGGTGGGTTGCTCCTGGTTTGGCCCGGATCGGGCAAACTGGTAGTGGTGTCGACAGGAGGCTTCGCCCACCTGCCCGGACACTTCTGCGCATGCAAACCAGTAGTAAAAATAATGACCCATGGCTGTTTGGAATGTCTACATGTGCTCAAGAAATTCAAACCCTTTGCAATGAATGGTAAGGGGGGGGGGGAAGCTTAAAATGACCACAAGAAGTACTGATAAAGGTTGGCAGTCTACTTGCTATAAAAAGCAAATGTGTTTGCCTCAGAGTGGTTGCCTCAAAATGAAATATCGAGAATTATCCAAAAGTAAGCAAACTTATTTTTCTCTCCCATTAATAAATGGGGTTTTGCATTTGATTTTTTTGGATTCAATATGTGTAGAATCCACCCTCTCTGGCTAGAAAATTTCTATGATGATCTTTCATACTCTGACAAGGAGGAGAAAAAGCATGGAATTTACTGGCATAGAGTTCAGGGATATAAGCTCAGGAGTCAGATTCTGCATTCTCAAATATGAACTTGTTGGGGAAAGAATAGGGAGCTGGTATTTAATTAAACAATGGAAGTTCAAAATCTTTTGTGGGAAGAAAATACAAACCTTGCAATGAATACTACCGTGAGAAAGACGTGATGTTAAAGCTTGCTTATAGGAAGAAAACAAGTAAAGAACCTAGCACAGAGTCACAACTATTGCAATAAAATAATAATAATAAGTTTTCAGGTCAAAAAGTTAAATTGTTAGTCTGCAGGAAGGCAAGGCTTTACCACAATGTATTGGGAACAAAATGTGCTTTAACTCTGTATCTCCTGAAAATCTCACACAATCGGAATGCCTTAGATGCAAGAAATCAACATTTGTATGTATCGATACCCAGTACATTTTTAGTTTCCCTCTTGTGATTGTAGGCCTCCAACAGGCCAAATTTCCTCCCTGTTTTTCTTATCTGGAACCTCATCCTCTAGACTAGCTTTTCCCAACATGATGCCCTTTAGCTTTCCACCCATTGCTTCTTGTTCTATCCTCAAGTGCCTTGGAGAATAGTTTGACTCCCTCTTCTCAGGATTTCCAGGGAGTCAAAGGGAGTCAAACTATTCTCCAAGCACCTGAGGGCAGAACAAGAAGCAATGGGTGGAAACTAATCAAGGAGAGAAGCAACTTAGGAGAAATTTCCTGACAGTTAGAACAATTAATCAGTGGAACAGCTTGCCTCCAGAAATTGTGAATGCCCCATCACTGGAAGTCTTTAAGATGATGTTGGATAGCCATTTGTCTGAAATGGTATAGGGCTTCCTGCCTAGGCATGGGGGTGGACTAGAAGACCTCCAAGGTCCCTTCCAACTCTGCTATTGTATTGTGTTGTATTGAGAAGCTACATCACAGAAAAGCTCCCAGAATTCTCAGTCACATTCTAAGCAAGCCCATCTGGAAAATACCAGGTAGGGGAAGGACATTTTGAGCCTTTCATTGTTTAAAATCCTGACTTGGAATCAGCCGGTTGACTAGAAGGTAGAAAGTGGAGGCTGGGTTTTCCCTTCTGAAGCCAAGCTTATGTCTCAACAGTTGCATCTAGCAGTTGTATGATCCTGCACCCCAGGTTTCATTGCAACCCATTACACCTCACTATATAACATACACATATTGATTATTTTGATAACAACCATGAGAGAAAGGCCTGATCTGGATCAGAACATAAGTGGGTGTGAGGTTTTTTTTCAAATGGTTGCGCTGTATACTTTCATCCTTTGAAAATTACCCACCAATTATTGCTATTAACGAAGGGTGAAAACCTGAATTGCTATCCATAGAAGCATATACTTTAGTTCTTAGAATAATTGCATTGTGAATATGCTACCGGTATATCTACTTGTTAAATTTTACTCTTCTACTCCTCCTATTATCTTCCTTGATTTAACATTAAATGGAAACTTAAAATTGGATAGGAGAGCCAATAGGTTTAAGTTATTCAGTATGGCTTGGTACAAAATATAAACATTTAATCAAGTATCATACAGCTGAAAATCAAATAAGTCTGATTGCAGATATATTAAAAAAATAGCAGTGATCATAACAAGGCTTCCATTGATTTATCTGACAGAGTGCATGTACTAGAGAATCTCTTTTAGATCTCCAATCAGTCTGGTAGGTCTAAAGACAGACCTTTCCAATTGTAGGCTCATCTTCTCTACCCCCAAAGTTTGTATGCAATGTCCCACTCATCTCAGGGGGCCTAAATGGATCTTAAATCTTTATTTGATTAAAGTGTTGAGTTGTAAACTCCTTCAAACTACTGGCTTATAAAAAAATGTTTTGAACTTGTAAATATGTTTTGTGTGTCACCCAAAACCCTTCGTAAAAATAGTTTATAAGCCATTTATGACCGGGTTTTACCCTGAAAAGTGGTATATACCCATTTTGCGTGGTTAAATAGGATCAAACAATGTTCACATGCTCATTTTGGATAATCCTTTAGCACTGAGTAAGACATCAGACTTCAGCTGTTTGTGGTGAAGTTATAAAGTGCCACTTTCGCAAACAGCAAACAAAAGAAGCCATTTGGTATGATGGAGAGGCCCTATTCTTTTTCACCAAACAGAAGGCCGAGGGCAATGGGAGGATTATGTGCTCTGTAAATCATTACCCCTTACACTCTAATCTTGATTCATATAGTAAATTGTTCAGTACTTTTTTTCCAGATGTGGCTGGAAAACACTGAATATTGTACATGTTTATTCTAGAACAATGTTCCATAACAGATATTAATTGATGGGCAATTTTCCTCCACTGCTTTTTAAAATAATGAATATCTAAAAATTAACTAAGCAAATCCGGAAGTATAATTTTATTATCTGAATTATATATTTTTTTGGTAGAATGATAGAAGTTGTGTGAAAGTAGCAATTATTTTATGAGTGGGATATGACAGTGCCTCTTCTTCACGCACTGTTACATCTCTGCCCATCATCCTTTAGCCTCTCTATATGCTTTATGAGAAAAAGTTTCATGAGAAGAATTAAATATTCACCCCCATGGATACATGGGAAATGAGGTAGGCACAGCAATAAAGCAAATCTGAACATTCATGTTTAATTTGGGGACCGAGGATACTTTTCATTTTTAGGTAGCGTTCTAAAGGCTAATCTTTATATAATGGGTGGCACCAAGACAGAACAAGGAAAAAAGGCTAGGCTTGATTTAAATGACTTTAAATGTAAAATTAATATTAAACCAATCCAAATACTGCTAATATGATATATTTAATTTTTCCCAATTCTGTAAAAATTACAACATGGTGGAAATTTTGGCAGATGTTCTGAAATCAGGCTTTGGAGGATTTTATGGAGGGCTGGAAATTGCAACTATTCACAATTGGATTTAAAAAAAAAGATTTCATAAGAAGAAAGGATGCTGATCAAAAAGGCAAGACCTAGAAAATCAGATTATAAACAGGCACCACTGAAAGCCATTTATTTCCAGTTTTAGTCTTACCTTAATAACTCTCTGCTCAATGACAGTATCCAGCCATTCAATAAACGATTCCACAGTAGCATTCTTCTTCAGGAGGTCCTTCAATTCTTGAAACACTGTAATAGAGTCATCTACCATGTAAAAAGGAAAATGTGTGATTGTGTTCTACTCTGAAACAGGAGAGGAAGCCACTCACCCATCATTATTAGTTTCGTAGCATGTGAAGGAAAGAAAAAGGGAGAATTAGAGCAAAGAAGGAGAAACAAGAAGAGAGAAAATATGGGAGATTTCTTGAGTTCATCAAGCTAATTGCTGGACTTATTTCCCAGGGAAATTTTATGTGATTAGTAAGGTTTTGCATTTATTCAAATTGACAGATCTATCAATCAATCAAGCTACCCAGTTCTGTTGTATATTCAAATTTTGTATCATAGAAATTGTTGCTCATCCCATCAGAGTCTTTTGTGGGGGGGGGGGGGGGGAAGCTACTAAGATTTATTTATAAGAATTTGGATATAATATGTAGCTAAGCCTTTAGGAATAAGGGTGCCTATATTATCATTACAATTATATTATTGTGGCTAATAAAGAACTAATTCAAGAACGTGCAGGGTACGCTGTTATGGGACGGCTGCAGAAACTTTGATGTCCCATTATCAACCATCAACCATCACTATCTATAAAGATAAGAGAGGGAATTTAGAGAATCCAAAATGCCAACAATCTTTCTTTACTGAACAGTCAAGAAAACAAAGAGCACCATACTATGTACAAAAATTGGAAAGTATTTGTAATCTGAATTTTGTTTTACTAGTTTTTAATATAATGTTTTAGAAGCTATAATACTTCAAGAAAAAACAAGCCACATTCAATATTTCTCCTTAATTTCAGTGAGAATTACCCAAGCGAACATCTAAATTATTGAAATCAGAGTAAGTTTAATGTCCTGAGTTAATAATGTTTTATAGCCACTCTACTTTTGTATACTTACAACATTTTTAACAAAAAAAACCCAAACCCTTATGTCCTATTGGTGAAACTGCTTTAATCATCATGCCAGAAAGCACAATTCCTCCTTCAATATATGGTTCCCTGTGGCAAACCTTCTCAAAATCGGGTCTAAAGATTGGCAGATTTTTCAGAGCATTTGAAACTGACGTGAATAAGCTTACATTTGCATGTTCTTCAGTTCATGCAAACCAGTAGCAATATAATTATACCCGTCTTGACGTAATGGGATTAAGCAATGTTTGAACCTGTATATATTAATTAACTTTGCCTATCTCACAGCAGTGAAAAATTAATTAATCAGATTTTTTTTTAAAAAAATGAAAGAACACAAAGAGTAATCTTGGTCAATTAACTAAGGAAACAAAAAAAGGAATCCAACAGAAACATTTGGAGTCTTCCTTAAGTGATGAATAATTTTCATGTCACACACAGAATGAAAGGATAGAGCCAGACACAAAGATATTAATAAAAAATATAAATAAATAATCACTGGATTATTTCACGTTGCTAAATTATTTCATAATATAAGTACGACAGAGGTGGGTTGCTGCTGGTTCGGCCCAGATCGGGTGAACTGGTAGTAGCAGCTGTGGGAGGCTCTGCCCTGCATGCACAGAAGAGTCTCACGCGAGACCAAGCGCAGGAGCACGCCCGAACCGGTAGTAAAAAAATTAGCAACCCGCCACTGATGTGTGAAGTAGCTATGCAGAAGAGGAAGGGAAAGAAGGGACTAACATTTAAAATAACATACACAAGAATTGATTACAGGCAATCCTCGACTTACAACAGTTGGTTTAGTGACCATTCAAAGTTACAACAGCGCTGAAAAAAAGTGACTTATGACTATTTTTCAGATGGTTTTATAACCATTGTAGCATCTTCATGATGCTACGTGATCAAAATTAAGATGCTTGGCAACTGACTCATATTTATGTCAATTACAGTGTCTCCGGGGCCAATTTGTGACCTTCTGACAAGCAAAATCAGTGGGGAAGCCAGATTCACTTAACAACTGTGTTGTTTTTTTAAACATCAGCAATGATTCACTTAACAACTTAACAAATGTTTCACTTAGCAATGGAAATTTTGGGGCTCAATTGTGGTCGTAAGTTGAGGACTACCTGTATATGCTTTCCAAAGGATATGTCCTGTTTTATTAATTTAGATATTTCAACCCTTTCGGGATACTTTTTAATCTATAGGTTACATTAGGGAAAATTTTAGGGTCAAAGAGAGTTTGTTTCAGGCAGTGCGGAAGTTGATCTAAAGCTGCTCATGCTATTGAATTGAATTGGGAATCTCCTGTGATCAGAGAATTTCAGCTATCTGGAGTCAATTGGATATTTCTGTAGAGACGTCCAGGTTGATATACGTGTGAAATCAGCTTTGTTTTAAATTGGCTTCTAATGCAAAACAGAATCATATCGCATATCGAGAGTGTAAGTTAAGTTTAAGCATGCATTTCAGTTTTACAGAACAGAACAGGGCTGTCAAACTCGATTTCACTGAGAGCCGCATCAGGGTTGTGTTTGATCTTGGGGGTCTAGGGTGGGTGTGGCCAAGGTGGGTGTGGCCGGCTCAACATCACTCCTGTTGGGGGCACCTGGGGTGGCCCAAGCATTCTGCCAGCGAAGATGGGCTCCCGAGCTCTGTTTTCGGCTGTGATGGCCTCCTGCAACTCTCTGCCAGGGAAAACAGTGCACAGAAGGGCCGTGTGCATCTCCCCCCCCCCCCGAGCTCCATTTTTGCTGACACCGCGGCCTAGTCCCTCACTATTTCCAGGGTGGCCTCACGGACCAGATTTAAACACTCCGTGGACTGGATCCAGCCCCTGGGCCTTGAGTTTAACACCGCTAGAATAGAATGAAAGTCCTAGGACAGGTTGAGAAACACAATCCTTTCAGATGTAAGCAGAAGCTTACATTCAGTGTAGCCCTCCACCTCGGAGTCCAGGCTCCCTGAAACGGTGAGAAGTGCCTGAGTTCCAATGCCATACAGATCAACCTTTTCAATATCAGTAACCATGGCATTCACTATATGTTGATCAAAGAGAGCGGGTCGTGCAATCTATGAAGACAAAACAGAGGAAAAATCCTGAATTTCTGTGGACGGTGTTGCAGTGGCGTAGCACAGCTATGTTTTCAAAATTATTCATGGTCAAATATGATTATTTTGCTGCTTAAATCTTAATATTATATAACGAAATTAATACCCTGCTAAAATTGCTATCAGATTGGTAACTAAATTTTAGCTACCTCAACAGTAAATAAATGTAGCCCTCGACTTACGACCGCCATTGAGTCCAAACATTCTGTTGCTAAGTGAGTTAAGTGAATTTTGCCCCATTTGTGACCTTTCCTGCCATGGTTGTTATGTGAATCACTGCAATTGTTAAGTTAGTGACCCAGTTGTTAAGTGAATCTAACTTCACCATTGATTTTGCTCCTCAGAAAGTTTGCAAAAAGTAATCCCAGGATCCCAGGATATGCGACCGTCGTAAATATAAGTCAATTGCCAAAAATCTGGATTTTGATCACATGATCACATGGGGATACTACAATGGTCATAACTGAAAAATGATTATGTCACTTTTTTCAGTGCCACTGTAATTTTGAACAGTCACTAAACGAACTGTTGTAAGTGGAGGACTATCCGTATGGAAGCCTGTTTGGTGTAATAGTTAAGGCTGTAATAGTGGCACAGTATTGTAGGCTACTTCTGCTGACTGCCAGCTGACTGCAATTTGGCAGTTCAAATCTCACTAGGCTCAAGGTAGACCCATCCTTCCATCCTTTTGAGGTTAGTAAAAAATGAGGACCCAGATTGTTGGGGGCAATAGGCTTACTCTGTAAACTGCTCAGAGAGGGCTGTAAAGCACTTGTGAAGTGGCATGTGCTATTGCTATTACTAAGCCATCAGGCTAGAAACCAGGCGATTGTATGTTCTACTCTGCCTTACGTAAAAAGCTACCTGGGTGACTTTGAGTCAGTCATGTCCTCTTTGCTTTAGGAAGGAGGCAAGGAAATTAAGGAGAAGCTTCCTAACAGTGAGGACAATTAACCAGTGGAACAGCTTGCCTTCAGAAGTTCTGGGTGGTTCATCACTGGAGGTTTTTAAGAAAAGACTGTACAGCCACGCTGAAACGGGATAGGATCAGAGGTGATATTCAGCAGGTTCTGCCCAGTTCTGGAAAACCAGAAATTTTGAGTAGTTCCAATAACTGGTAAATACCACCTCTGACTGGCCCCACCCCCATCGATTCTCTGCCTCCCGAGTCCCAGCTGATCGGAAGGAAATGGGGATTTTGTAGTAACCTTCCCCTGGAGTGGGGAGGGAATGGGGATTTTACAGTATCCTTCTCCTGCCATGCCCACCAAGCAATGCCATGACCATTAAGCCATGCCCACAGAGCAGGTATTAAATTTTTTGAATCCTACCACTGGATAGGATCTCTTGTTCGAGGAGGTGGTTGGATTAGATGATCTCCAAGGTCCCTTCCAGTTCTATTCTGATTCCGATTCAGGGACATGCATCTCTCCTCTTATTTCAAAAAAAGGCTACTTTGTAGTACATATGCAGCATTATTTCCTTGCATTTCTACTAGGAATTTCTGCACACACTTGAGTACATACAGCACATCCTAAATTTACAAAATCCTGTAAATGCTCCACCCTTCATTACTTTAGCTCTACCTGGGCTAAGTGCAAAAAGGAGGTCTGACGCTTCAGAGAAGATACAAATCTCCGTCCAATCGGTAATTTCTTTGCTGCAAGTTCTTCTGGTAGATTTTCTAGTGCAGAAATAATCCAGTGTTCCCAGTTTTTGGCAAAATTTCTTATATCAGCCAATATTCTGTAACAAACATAAAGAGTTTTGAATCCATCCCTATAGAATGACATGGGCAGGTCTGGGGAGAGGGGGCGGTCTAGAAGTCCAATAAATAATAATAATAAAAAAATAATAATGATTAAAAAATATTAACAGCTTCGTCCAGAAAAGTGATGGCTCAACACAAATCAGACTTTACAGTCTGAATTTAATAGGAAAACTACATGGCCAGAACCAGAAAACTAGATGTATAGTAAGACTGGGAACAAGGATTTCCACTTATGGCATACATCAGTGTTGGCAAACCTTTTCGGCACCAAGTGCCAAAACAGGAGCATATGCATGTATGTGGGGGAGCACCGGAAACTGAAAGAGCAGCTCTCCAGTGTGCATGTGTGGGAGCGCCAGAAAGCAGAAGAGCAGTTCCCCTGCTTGCATGTGGGAGATATGGTCTTGCAGTTGGCCAGCACATATGCATGTGCCAGAAACTGGAAACTCAGCTTCCCGGTGTGCATATGCGCACCAGGGAGCTGCTCTTCCAGTTTCCGGCACTACCACATGCAAAGACCAGTTAACTGGCGCACATGTGAGCACTGGAACCCAGAAGAACAATGGGTGATGGCTGGCTTGCCCAGAGAAATGGCTATGCGTACCACTTCTGGCACTTGTGCCATAGGTTCTCCATCCCTGGCATACATCATTGTAACAAGTTGTGCCAATGCCATTGTACCAACTTTAATTTCCATTTTAATTTAATTTAAAAAAAAAATTATTTATCCCAGAATTACAACAACAGATTTTGACTGGATAAATATGCTATTACACTTCAGTCCCTTCCAATCTAAACTTTTGAAGTATTTTATAACACTTAATTCTACAACAGAACTTAAAAGAATAGAGGCAGAAATTATTTTCTTCCTAATAAAAAAGGGTTCAAATGAGGGTAAACTATTGGACCACTGTAGCTGGTTCAGGATGAGAAGTAGATTGGCACTCTCTACACAACAGAACTATTACTTATCTATCTGCTGCTACTAGTACATGCAACCTATGCAGAGAAGCAAGGGAAATTTTGAAGGAAATCTAATATGTCGATGGTGGGATTTCAACAACAGATAGCCTTTATAGCTGCTCATTTAGAATAGAAAAATAGACTCAAGTTTCTTAAATCAACATGAACTTCTGGGGAAATGAAATATAAATGAAGATAAGGAGTTTATTAAGTACAACTATTAATTATTTGCTAGTCCACTTTGAACATTGATGATTTTGAATTGTCATCATATAAGTGCCCATCTCACACAAACTTACCAATAAATATTTCTCTACTACACATAATGGTCAAAACACTATTGTCACATTAAAAAATGAACCTGTTCTTGCAGACATTTCATGACCAAATTAAGTAACATCACCAGTGCTAGGTGCAAGAATAAGAGATGAGCCTTCATTTATTTTCTAAAAGTCAAGAAATAAAAAACCAATCTTAGCTCTACAAAAAAAAATTCCACATTTTGGAAAATAAAGCCCTTTTCTCCAGTGAGTGGCATTCTTAAAAGGAATTCTTCCATATATAACCGGCCAGGTTCAGGTAGCAGTTCCAGAGATAGTTAGGCTTATACCATTTATACCAAAAAACTGATATTTGCTGTATTAAAAAAATATTATTCTGATTTCAACTATCATAACATTGATCTTATGTTTTCAATAAGTTCACCTACAGTGCTACCTACCCTTCTGGCATTTCTTGCATAGTTGCAGGGATGAGTACATCTATAAGGACCTTAAATACAGAAGGAGGAAGATCAATATCTCTATAATGCTATCAAGTGCAATGAATCAGGCTAACAGGTCCTGTTACTACTTTGTTGCAAATAAAAAAAAAATCACCGCATTGCAAATAAGAATGTATTAATTGATGACTCTACTTGTGTTATCATACACATGACTTTTTGCTCTGTACAGGATCTGGCAAAGATATAGTATTTAGCTGAATTCTTCACTTCCCTGCTTATATTGGCTCATAGATGGTAGACTGCATGATGTTCCCTCAATAATATGAGGCCAGGGTTGAAACCAGTTCGGACCAGTTTGCCTGACTGGTTTGTTTCAAATGCATCTTCGGAAGTTTACATCACTTTGTTCAGTGGCATGTGGAGAAGTAGATGAGGCCAGGTCAAAAACAAAACTGGATTTAATAAAAAATACTGTATGCTTTATTTATTTTATTTTGCCATATTTTTGGGAAGGGCTTATTTTTTGGGGAAGGCTTATTTTAGCACATGCACTCAAAAGCCCGATTGGGCTTATTAACCGGGGAGGTCTTATTTTCAGGGAAATAGGGTAGCATATTAAAACCAGCACATGTTAGAAAAGGTTCCATATAAAAATAAATCTACTTCTTTTTTGCTTTTGAAAAACAAGTGTAGGACATTTTATGGATTTGTATAACATGTAAAGACATCTACAACCGAATGCAGGTACAGACACTGATCTAAACATCCCTAACAATGTCTGAAGCAATCAGTGGTGTATGCAGCAAATCACGATTTCACAATTAAAGATGGTTGCATATTTTCCTGCCTCTCCTCCTTTCCTAACCTATTGTCTAACCCAGGGGTCTCCAACCTTTGCAACTTTAAGTCTGAAGGACTTCAGCTCCCAGACTTCTCCAGCTAGCTTTGCTAAGTCCTTCACTCTTAAAGTTGCAAAGGTTGGAGACCCCTGGTCTAACCCATTAAAGCAGTTGAGGCTAACTTTTCCATATCAGTAAGAACCTCATTTGCAAAGAACCATCTGTCATTGTGACAGAAGGCAACAGACCTTATAGAGTATTGAGTCGCAAACACAGAATATGTCAAGGATAATTGCATTTTCAAGCAGGGGAAGAAGATGCTCTGGCATTCCTTGCCAGAAATGTAGTAGGAAATGTTGGATCTAGGAAGGAGACACAAGACAGTAAATATGAGAGAGATTTCTGGCCACGCTCCTCATATTAGGAACCGATTAGCATAGTTCTATAGATCTTACCTCTTCGAAGTTTCCATTAATGGCATTGTCAAGGACACATTGACAGTGCGTTTTGTACATCATGATGAGGGTATCCACCTATTTTAGGAATTAAAAATTAAAACAATGTAACATTAAACAAAATCTTTGTATCTCCTTCAGGAATTTCTTCTGTAATATTTTGTGTTTGGAAGGGAGGATAGATTGCAGATGATTGAAATTTAAAAGAATAATTATTAACTTAGTCATAGAAAGACCATTAATCTATTTCTAGCTATGATGCTTTGCCACTTTGATAGGATAGGACTTTAAACAGTGGAATTCACTGTCCCAAACTTGCTTATCCATTACTGCAACATCCTTCCTCACAGGAATTCCAACTTAACCAGGACACTTCCCCTTGTTATCTAGTTGTTGCCAAATATCTACTGTACCACTTTTTGCTTATGGAATCCCACTTTCAAAAAATAGAGGACTACAACGGCTGCCATTTGTTGACATTCAGTTTCTTTCCCAGGATTGTAACCAATCAAATCTCCTTTTTGGATAAGTATGTAACTAGGATGTTTGATGTAGACCAGGGGTGTCAAACTGGTAGTCCATGAGCCCTAGGCTTCATTTGCAGGCCATGCCCAACCCATCATATTGATGATTATTGTCAACAGCATTTCTTTCATGCTAAATTTGTCTATGCAGATTAGATCTAATTTAACAATTAAGTGTGTACTTTACATGAGATGTAAACTCAGACTGCCCTGACATGGGTATTACACTGTATTTGGAAATTAAATCTAATCAGTGTATGTATTTCTATTACTTAAACTTATCATGCATATCGCCTAGAGAATTATATTTGTAAAACAAGAATAAAACTCTCTGAGTTACTTTCAGTGGGATAGAGGTCTTAAAAAGCCACACCTAAGATACATTGAGTCCCAGTTCTTTCTATGAATGAAAGTCATAGATGCATGCTAATATCTGTTTCCAATGAGACACAGATTTTCTTAAACAGAAAAGTGGTACATTTTAGGGACCTTCCTTCAGATGGAAGATACTGGAAGATGCCTTTAATGGCTCATGTACTTTTATGTTCTGGTGACCAAGTTTACTAATGAACATGTTTTCTTCCATAGTACGTGTTATAGAGATGATTCAAGTGCTCTTATTCCTCAAGCCACTCCTCAAAAGAATACCAGACTATTCTACTACCCACTTATTATTTCTACATATTAATTCTTTCATTATTTATAAGTAGTGTGTGGTGACGCATAAAATAAGGTAGAATGAGATTGCCAGTAAGCACTGGTTCAACTTATTCAATATTTCTATTTTCAGCATAGTTCCTACATAGTTGGGTTTCCTATTTAAAGACTATATTATGATTTTATTAATTTTTGAAATGAAATATTTTATTAATAATTTAACTGGTTATGAATTATTTTATGATTAAGGGTAGGACTGTCAGATTTTTTAAAGTTAGATCTGTAGAGTTTTATTTAGTGTTTTACAGATATTAGACCTTCAATACAAATTTCATCCTTTTATATGTTATATTTATAGGTGTTTTTGTGTGAGTGTATATAACATGCATATACATATATGCATATGTACCGTATTTATTCGAGTATAACGCGCAAAATTTGCTACCAAAAAAAGAACTCAAAGTTTGGGTGCGCGTTATAAACGAGGGTGCGCGTTATAAATGAGGGTGCGCGTTATAAACGATTTTTATCATGGCCGCACGTGTTCAACAACGTTTGTCACTTACAATGCTTGGTCTGAGCCGAGAAAAAGTGAAACAAAATTTTATACCGATTTTAAATCGAAAATTAGGGGGTGCGCGTTATACTCGAATAAATACGGTATATACTTTTGAATAATAGACTTATTCATTTATATGTAATACAATAAAAATAGTATTTTATAGTAAATATATTTCATGTATATACTTAAAATTATCAATTTACTGATCTTTGTATTCTTGTATATTTTATACTGGTCAAGACCGAAATAATATTGATTTAACACAATATCTATATATGCATAGTTGTGGGGGTGTGATTGTATACACCCTCCTGTATGTTCATAATCATAGCATTATAGACATTTTGACTCTTATTTGGTTCAATAATTATAACATATTATTAGTTAAAATTGATTTAACAGTCATATAAGAAATATAAGAAATCAGGCGCATTAAGAGCACTATTTAGGAGTCACAGTGACATATACATCATTGTCAAATGGTTAAGAAATAAAATAAAGAAGTGATAACTTTTATTGTGTTCACTGACCAAAAGAAAAAAAAAAGTAGAAAAATCCACTTTGTAATTTGCCTCAAATAATTTGCTTCTGCCTTATCAGTGTTAAATTAGTCCATTGGTATTTCGAATGGACAGGGCCCTCAACTATTTCTTTGTTTTGCCTTTGTCAGTACGAATCCCTGTGTTTGTAAAATATTAGGCAAGTTAATATGTAAATAATTCAACCACTGTTCCAATGAAAAACCCTTTAAAGGGTGATAGTAAAGTTTTGTTCCCTCTATAAATCAGTCAAGTCTGTTTGATTACAAACATTTGTAGCTGTTCTCTACTACTGATATCACTACTGTGAATCATTTGAGAGCAGAGGTGAAATAAAAAGTGCAAATGTAGAAGTCAATTTAGTGTGCAAACACTTCGCGTTTTACCTTGTCTTTAGAGATACATTGGTCCAACACAAGGTGCTGAGCACTGGGGAATTCTGGAAGAAGCGTCCCAGTTTTGGAGCTTAAAGAATACTTCCGTGTAAAACCGCCCTAAAATATATGAAATAACTTTACAAATGCATGGTCATAATATAACGATAATCTTATTGAACTGTTTACAAATAATCAGATTGCTCAATATCACAGGCGCACAGACTTCTGTTCATGCAGTTGAACTCCCTACTATTATTATTCCCTCTGTAAGAATATCAGGCCTTCTCCTGCATTCATCCGAAGATGTTCATCAGAACAAGAATGCATCAGGAATTTCAGCAGATATGCCAGGTATATATACTGGCACTGCTAGGTTTGCAGAAACCTTGGAGAAGTTAATTCAGATTGACCGTTTGGGCATTTTTGCTGGATAACCCGAAGTCTTTCATTTCTCCTTCATAATTGAAATGCAGTTAATTAGAAATGCTTCCAAGAATAAACAGGTCCTATCCATAAACCCTTTCTGCTGTACCTTTTTCTATCAGCAACAAAGGGCAGGAAGACAAAAGGAGAGTGAAAAGAAAAGATACAAAATCTGAAATATATTTTAAAATATTTTCATACATGTTAGTATGTCTCTTTTAAGTGTTCTTTTAAAAACTCATCATCCAGCCTTTAGCATCTTCTTATTCTCTGCATTATTCCCATCATGTTGCAGGATCATGTTGCAGGATCTAAGCCTTTAGCATTTATGTATAATATTTTAATTGCTCTATTAATACATAACTTGAAACGATTTAAATAAATGTTCCCATCAAAAGAAATTCTAATGTTTATATGCATTATAATATCTGTAAGAGTTGTATAATGGATTCAGCTTTCAAGACATCATTTTAAAAAAAGGAAGAAGAGACAAGAGAAGAGAAGAGCAAGAAATAGGTAACTGGTTGAGTGCAGAAATGAAAAATCTAGGAATCACAAAAGAAAAGAAAAGAAAAGAAAAGAAAAGAAAACGAACAAAATTCCTATCAACATTCCCCAAAAAGGGAATCACATTAAAATCCCCATTTAGTTTTTGGGTCCTCAGCAGACATACCCATATATGCTTGGGCATTGCCAAGTTTGAGAAGTCTATCAAATGAGATATTTATTTTGAAGATTGACTCAGTTCTGGCTTTATTGTTTTTAACATACGGAGGCATCTTTCCCTGCCCCCAACAAAGATGGCAACCCAGACAGCCTGACTTTAGTTCCTGGAATGCTCAAGAAGTACTTTCAAGCAGTGGTGGGATTCAAATAATTTAACAACCGGTTCTCTGCTGTAATAATTTCTTCCAACAACCAGATCACCAAACTGCTCAGAAAATTAACAACCGGTTCTCCCGAAGTGGTGTGAACTGGCTGAATCCCACCATTGCTTTCAAGTCACATGGTAGGGGATCTGCTTTCTAGCTGAACCAAACAATGGAAACAGCATTACATTTGGCTAAAACTGGATATTTTCAGATTTTTCTTTAAAAACATCAGCAAAGAAATGGAATGGAAATTACTGATGGACCTTGGTAAAGATCATAAAACCGGGTAAATCTCTTCTGAACAGCTTTATTAAGGCATTTCCTATTTCAGATCTCATAATTTTACATCTCATAATTTATATCATTAAAACAAGAAGATAAAAATATGAATAATGTAAGACAAAGTCATAATTTATTTCATCAAATTATTTTTTACAAGTATTATACAGTATCTTGTACCTGTAGCTTCTTCTGGGTTTATTTCAGTTGAACATTATTACATATATGCAATCTCACACCTAACATCCATTTAAGATTGACACTCTGTTTTTGGATTGTGGCCAATCTCGCAATCCAGAAAATGTTTCAAATTAACAGTTTAGGAACACTTTTTTTTTGTAGTAAAGAAGCCAAGATTATCCAAGCTATAACTAGCCTGAACATCAGGCTACTCAAACACAGATAAGGAGCTAATGAAAGAAGTGATGTGTAGTTCCCATTGTATGTTGACATAAACATTAGGTCATTTAAAAGCTGTCATGAGTCAATATGGCTTCAGTTGAACAATTACCTATTAGTATGTGGTGATTTTTTTTTTTTTAAAGATAAGACCAATCTGAAAATATTATTTTCCAAGTATATGATAAAATACATTCTGGGAAATTAAGGAGATGGAAAATAAAATGAAAAGGCAGGAGCACTGTGACAGCAAAGCTATAATTAATACATTCACATATACGGAAGCTCGTGTTTCAGTTACATATTTGATTCTTTTAACTTTTCCTTTAAAAACATGACAATGTGAGACTAAATGGTGACAATATGGTCAGCCCTCTTATTCGCATTGTACCAAGTGGAACACTAAGGACAGCATTCTTTTGATGGAGTCTGTCAGCATAGGGTTTTTCAAAATCAGTGGAATTGTTGTGCTATATCTTTTAATCCTTAATCTATTGATGAAATATTTCTCTAAAACAGGGGTGCCAAACTCAAGGCCTGGGGGCTGAATTTGGCCCAAGGAGTGCTTAGAGCTGGCACATGGGCCTGCCCTGAAAACAGCAAAGGACCAGACCATGGTGCCTCTACCAGTGAAAATGGAGCTTGAGAGGGCCGTGCGCGTCTCCCCAAGATCAATTTTTGCTGGCGGAAGGCTGCAGGAGGCTGTCGCAGCTGAAAACAGAGCCTCAATGAGTGACATTGAGCTGGCCATGCTCACCCTGGCCACCATCACCCAGCCCCCTGAGGTCAAACACACCCCTGATGCAGCCCTCAATGAAATCAAGTTTGACACCCCTGCTCAAAGAAGCTCAAACATTTAATAAATACAAGTAAGGTTAGCTTCATTGGCTTAGATTAAAATATCTTGAATTAAAATCTTTTGATCCAGCCTATTTAGACTACAGAGCCATTTTGTGAGCAGTGCAGAGGGCAGCAAATGGGGAACAATCCTTAATTCTTCAACAAACAAACATAACTCCTGCTCAGACAGGAAACCATCATCTCTATTACATGCACCTACCAACATGAACAGTAGCTATACTTGGGTACTTATAAACATATTTCACAAAGAAGGGAAAATGGAGGGAAAATGTTGATCATGGACTTTTCCTTTGAATTCTCTCACTCTTTTATTTCTTACAGGATTTTCAAACTCTAGGTCTTCACACATAACGGCTGGATTATGGGAGTCGAAATACAACCCAGCCAGAGTGTAACTAGTTGGAGAAGGTTGCATTTATCTATTCCTATCTCTAGTCAGCATGAGTTTCTACATGAGCTTAAAAACTTTTCATCTATATAAAAAACTGGTCTGGATATATGGACTGTGCAAGTGGGGAGAAGCTAAACACAACGACAAAGCACTTTTTGGCAAGGAGAAGGATACCATTTCAATCCCATACATCAAAAATCAGGGTGAGAAAAAAAAAGTCTAAATAAGCCAATGGTTCCTCTCAGACAGCTTCCTCAATTATTCTGTTTCAAAGTAGGTAGAACTTTTACATTTGAATAACCAGAGGGTTGTGTTTGTCAAGTTTTTTTCTCATCATTGCACATTTAAAAACTCAAATAACAAAGTTGAGGGCACTCACCTCATTCTTCAACTTGCTTCCAGAAAACCTTGGAAAACCAAAATGTTTTACTTATATTTCAGGAAAGAATGATTTTCTATGATGATAGAACAGCATCAAATACCACATTATAGGGAACAATAGTAAAGGTAAAAGATGAAGGTTTCCCTGTCAAGTAGTGTTCAACTCCAGGGCATGATGCTTATCTCCATTTCTTGGCTGATGGAGCCAGCATTGTCCAAAACAATTTCTGTGTTCATGTGGCCAGCAAAGCTATATGCTAAAAGCACAGAGAATGATATTATCTTCCCACTTGAAATGGTACCAATTAATCTACTTGCATTTGCATACTTTTGAACTGCTAGGTAGGCAGTATCTCTGCAAATATCTATAGGAATAGTTAATTTTTCTAGTTAATCTAGAATCTATAAAGGCACTTCAGTGTCTATGTTGGAAATTTGATCAACAGGAATGGTCATGCTGACTAAAAACATTTATGGACATTTTGCTTGAAAGAGGAAAATATGACATAGTTTTGATGATTAGACAGCATAGAATAGATTATAGAGTCATCTATGACATTAGAGAAAGAGCTCAATTTATAATTGCACTTATAACAATTATAAAGAAGATTGGAAGCCACTTCGTTGTACATTTTGCTTTCTTCTCCATTTTTTTCTTTTATTTTTTCACAGTCTTGCATTTTTGGCTCTTGTTGACTTTTCTTTTGGTTGCTCCTAATTCTTTATGGGGTTGTATTTGTTTTTAAAAATTTTAATGCAATTCTTTAGGAAAAAGGAATAGGTAATTTTAGAAAATGTTTTTTTCTTTCATTTTTGAACCTTTAATAAAATCTATTTTGTTTGCAAGTTGGCATAATTAGAACTATTAGGGGAAAAAATCTTACAGCTCAATTTAATTCAATCCTAGAAAATAATTCTGTCTTCTGCTTCATAATTGTAATATGTTGTGATTTTACTATAGTACATACAACAAAGCATTGATATATTTATTTTTTTAAATATACATACAAACCAAGGGTCTGCTTTCCCCCCAAGGATATTTGGTTGTAAAAGTGATGAGAAGTAAAGCCATTTACATCAGGCAGAAGATGTATGGAAATGTCTATTTTTCTTTATATAGGATGTCCACATTGGTAAACATCAACCCTTTAATAAGCAAAACATTGCTACAACCCAATCTTATGAAGATTTGAGAATCTGCACCCAAATGGTTTGTTTGCATATCAAATAAGCAATTCAATTTTTTGAAATTGCTTCACCTGCTAGTTTCTTGCCTGCAATATGCTGTTTTGCATAAAACATTTTATAACATCATATGCTACTTCAAAAAAGCAGAACCATTTAGACATCATCACCAACTAAAAGGCAGTTCATGTGATGAAAATTGAAATGATAAACATTGACATGTAAACTGGTTGTAACTGATTCATCTTGGTTCATCATCTAACATTTTATTGATTACATTTTTGAAAACCTTTTTTTTAAAAAACCATACCTTGTTAAACCTTTGCCAGAATACACAGAATGATAATATGCACTGCTTTCTTTGATACCAATTCCATAATAGTGATATCTGTAGAGAGGGGGAGAAGGGTTTTACAAAGATACATAAATCATGTGCCTGATGGATGGTGCCAAGACCTCATTTTATTTTATTTTATTATTTCAGTTTATATTTGTGTGTGTGTGTGTGTTGCACACTCATACAGATAGTCCTTGACTTACAACCATAATTGAGCCCAAAATTTCTGTTAAGCTAAAAGTTGTTAAGTGAATTTTGCCCCATTTTATGATTATTCTTGCCACAGTTGTTAAGTGAATCACGGCAGTTGTTGAATTAGTAACATGGTTGTTAAGTGAATCTGGCCTCTCTGTTGACTTTGCTTGTTAGAAGATCACAAAAGGGAATCAAATGACCCAGCGATAGACTTCGCCCGTCATAAATATGAACTAGTTGCCAAGCATCTGAATTTTGATGGGTGGGTGTGGACCAGTGGTGTGTTCCAGATCCCGTTGCAACCTGTATGCTGCAACAGGGTGGGGCATTCACTACGTGCACACGTGCAGCATGCACATGGATAACCCTGCCCAGAAAGCTCCAGCTGCTCGGCAGAGCATTGTGCAGATGCCATACGCTCCGTGTGCGTGCGCAAATGGCCGGGTTGGGTCAAATACAGGTAAAGAGAGTGGACAGGTGGGTGGGCCCTCTGGAGCACTATACCAGAACAGTACCTGATGCTCCCAGCAGGCACCAGTATGCCTGTAATGGGGCATACCAGTTGTAACCCACCACTGGCGTCAACGCTTGGTGGGAATGGCAGGGGAAGGATATTGTAAAAACTCCATTTCCTCCCCACTCCAGGGAAAAGTTACTGCAAAATCTCCATTCCCTCCTGCTCAGCTCAGACTCGGGCGGGCAGAAAATAGATGGAGGCAGAGCCAGCCAGAGGTGGTATTTGCCGGTTCTCCAAACTACTCAAAATTTCTGCTACCGGTTCTCCAGAACTGGTCAGACCCTGCTGAATACCACCTCTGACATTGACTCAATCAACCAGAAACTTTTCAGTCTTCTGCTTTCATTCAACTCATATATTTTCCTTCATATAATTATTTTTTATACCGGGAAACCCTTCAAAAGTCTTCTTCCTTGCTGGTCACTCATTTTGAATGCAGTCCACATTCACTAAATAATCTTTCATTCTTGATTCTATTTCTCCCCCCCCCCCCCTTCTATTTCACTCTTAGGTCTCCAAATGGCTTGATCGCTTTTCTCTGTATTCTTTCATCCTATTCCCAAATCAGCCATTAATGTCACAATACAATTATATTTACATTAATGATAAATGATATTAATTCAGCTAGGGGAAAAGGGGGATGGAAATACAACCGAAATAGAATTTGTGGAAACGGAGTGAGAACTAAGTTCACTTGTGGTACTCAAATATTTCAGCTTAGACTTTTTTAATTGAAAAAGTAGGTTTTACATAGATATTTGGGTTATAAGAAAATAATAATAATTCCTGCAGAGCAGAAATGTATGCATCTTGTATATATTGTACCCCTAACTTCTGTTACTAAACTTACTTTGAACTATTTCATTTGTTTAAATAAAACATTTCTATCCCAACTTATCTAGTACTCAATGCAGCTAATAACAATCATTAAAACAGTACCAATATATACACTGAAAACATTTCCCAGAACGTTAAAGTTTCAAAATTATATTTTGACCTACAAGTTTTTCATCTTATATTGGAAAATGGAGAGTTTTTCAAACTTAAGCCAAACTATTTCATTGAAAGTAAGGAGAAATAACTGATCGGATCTCCAAGAAATTGAGTAGAGGTCTTTACCCACCAATATTATACATGTGAGTTATATATATATATACTAGCTGGATAGCCATGCTTCATGGCAAAACTATATGATTAAGCTATGCAGTTGAAATTTGGTTACAATCTCTTGGTTCAGTGGTGGTCAGTGATTGAAACACATAAGGGAATATCACTCCCACAATCCTTGAGTCTGGAAGCAGCTCCATGGGTGGAAGGTGTAGACATTTTGGTGAGGTACCAACATTTAGTGCTTTAAGGAGCCCCAGACTGCTCCTGAGTGAAGGAGTGGAATGTCTGCCACTTTGAACTGAGGTAACAGAATGTGAGGCAACTGGCAGTCAGAACAGAGTTCTTTTCAGGTGGGGAGGGGGAGTACAATGTCTAATTCCTTACCATCCGAGTGTGTTAATTAGTATAAGAAATACTATGGATCTGATGGTCATTTCAAAAAATCCTTTCATAGCAAGCACCTAGAAGCCAAGAGGAACATATGTGCCAAATTTCAAGTTTGTAGGCTTTATGGTTCTGGAAATTTCATGATGAGTGAGTGGTACTTGGCATATATATATATCCATTTCATGCCAATGGCATTCTACAGAGATGTCATGTATCACATCAAAGACACACAGATGTACGCACATGCTTTCAATAACAGATTTATGATGAGTTTGGAAAAAACAACAGAGCTAGAGGCAGAAAAAGGTAGGTTGGGTCTGTTTAATTTGTATTAGCTTAGAAAGAAATAAGAGCAGTGATGCTCATTGTTAGTTTTCTCATTAAAACTTCCAGGAAGAAACCAGCCAGGCTGATTTTTCTCACCCTCCTTTTCCATGTGCACGAACATCTGTCCCTCTACTGCAAGCAAACCTGACTAGAGCATATGCCAACACAAATGATAGCTGATAAGGCAATGATATGATTAAGCTGCTCAGGGACTTGCAATAACTCGTTATCGCAAGGCCAGCTGCCATATCAGTTTTATTAACCCACTAAATCACATTTAATAAATAAGATAATGCCTTTCAGAAAAGGTGGAAGGAAGTTAAGATTTAACATTGATCAAAGTCTACCCCCCTCCCAATTAAACTGCAACAGGAGCTCACAGTCCCAAGGGGGCTACCTTTCGTTTAGTGACCATTCAAAATTACAACATCATGGAAAAAAATGATTTGTTATCATTTTTTCACACTTATCCCCATGCTGCAATGCTTGATGCCTGAAAACTGGTTCATCCTTATGATGGGCACAATCTATCCCTGGATCATTTGAACTCCTTTTACGACCTTCTGGAAAGCAAAGCCAACGGCCATATTCACTTAACAACCATGTTACTAAGTTAACAACTGCGGTGATTCTCTTAACAAAGAAAAATCGTAAAACAGGGCAAAACTCACTGAAGACATTTCTCACTTAGCAACATAAATTTTGGGTTCAATTATGGTTGTAAGTCAAGAACTGTATTCTGTGACCCATACACATCAAAGGAAGACCCTGCAATACTGCGGAGGTTAGCCCACACTCAGACCAAATCTAGGCTGAATTTATTTCTCTCATTAATTCCCACTACGTTTATATGCATCCAAATGTCCCTGGATTGGCATAATCATTGAATATGATCCTTGATAACTCTTCTTTTTCTTTCATTTCAGTTCCATTTTAATGGTACCTTTGACTAAAGCATTATGTGCTGTTCTCTACTGCTGATCTATAATATTTTGCATTACTGCTCTACTCATTATAATTCTTTATTTTCTTCGTCACTCTTCTCTTGCCTGAGTTCCTTGTTTTTCTCCTCATACCACACCTTGTTTGCTGCTATGATAGTAAGAACTATAGTAGCAACTAATGTCAATGGATCTAATAATAGCAGGGGCCCACTCTACTGAATGTCATTTGTCATCTCTACGTAGGAAGCACCTGACAATAATTTGTAACAATTATAGGTTAGATGAGAGCCAGGTGTTTTTTTTTTTACAATAGTTAAAGCAGCAGGCAAGAAAGCAGGAGACCATGATACGATTATTTTATTTATTTATTTTATTTTTATTTATTTTATTAAATTTATACCCCGCCCTTCTCCAAATGGACCCAGGGCGGTGCACAGGAATACTAAAAATACATACAAAACATATAAAATTTTTAAAAAACTTATTCTAATAAAATCCTGCGCTAAAAACCAAATTAAAATCCCAAAATTTAAAACTATCTAAAAGTCAGTAATGGGCGTTACGATTATTTTGTGTGTTACTTTAAATATTAATGTTATGAAATGTAGTAAATAAAATTAACACAAGTTGTTAAAAGTGCTATGAGATTGGTAACTAAATTTTAGCTGCCCCAAGAGTAAATATGTAAGCCAGTTTGGTGTGGTAGTTAGGGCACCAGGCTAGAAACTGGAAAACCATAAATTTTAGTCTCACTTTAGGTACAAAGCCAGCTGGGTGATCTTGGGTCAGTCACTCTCTCTCAACTCTAGGAAGCATGCAATAGCAAGCCACTTTTGAAAAACCTTGCCCAGAAAACTGGAGAGACTAATCAAGGCAGTCTCTGAGAATCAGTTACGATTGAACAGAAAAGAAAACCAAGATTTTCTTTATGGAAAAAAAAAAATTGGCTGTCCCTGGTGCACAAAAGATAGCCAGCCACAGAATACAAATTTAAAAAAAGGGAAATGCCCTATCTTCTCAAAGATACAGGAAATGCCAGACATTCATTCTGGTTTAACTCAAGTCTCACATCTTCTTCCTTCGGTTCAAAAGAGAATTCCTCCAAGTTAGCAATCATTAAACACACTACCAATGTAATAAATTCCTCTATCATTATAAGCCTTCTACTGTGGGTAGGAAATGAGCACCTTAAGTTCCAGCGGGTATTGTTTGACTCCAATCCCTATCAGCCAAAGTGTATGTACACTGTTTGGCCTAATCCAACTAGTTTTTCCAAACCTATTGTGCCAGATAGTGAGAGGCTAAGATTCTTGCACTCAATCAGGATCTAAGGTGCCGGTTCCTTAAATGATGAAATTGCCTTATTACTAGTCAATAAAGAAATTATGGATAATTGAGCATAAAAGGGAGGTAAGAACCAGAGCAAAAATTATGCATTCCCTCCTCCCCAGAAAAGTATTCATACACTATCCTGAAGCACTCTCTCTCTCTCTATCTTATTTTATGTATGTGTGTGTGTGTGTGTGTGTGTGTGTGTGTTTGTTTGTTTATTTATTTATTTATTTTATTTGGTTTGTCAAGCATGTATGAGAAAACAAGTATAAATATGAATATAAGATATATACTTATAAGTATAAGCAGGTACATACATAAGAAGTGATTATAAATAGATGAGAACAGTGGGACAGGGATGGTAGGCACCCTGGTGCGCTTATGCCCCCTAACAGACCTCTTAGGAATGGGGTGAGGTCCACGGTTGACAGTTTAAGATGAACATTTTTTGGGGTTTGAGGCTGTAACAACAGAGTCAGGTAGAGCATTCCAGGCATTGACCACTCTTGTTACTGAAGTCATATTTTCTGCAATCTACTTTGGAGCGATTTACTTTGAGTTTGTATCTATTGTTTGCCTGTGTACTATTGCTGTTGAAGCAGAAGTAATCGTTGACAGGTAGGATGTTGTAGCAGGCAATTTTGTGTACTACGCTTAGGTCAGGTCGTAGGCAGCGCAGTTCTAGGTTCTCTTCCTAACTCCCCCCTCTCTCTTTTCATTTTTTCACTACCCATTTTCTGACAAATGAACTTCTTTCCATACCCATTCAATTCAAACAACTTCACGACCAGGAAATTCACACAGGAATGTCCATCTTTTAAAGTCTTGTCCTTTTTTATTCTCATAAGAAAAGGGGGTAGGGGTAGGGGTAGGGAAGATTTTAAATAAAAATATTCAGCCAGTTTGGTATAGTGGTTAAGGCACTAGGCTAGAAATGGAGAGATTCTGAGTTCTTGTTGTGCCTTAGGCAAAAAGCCAGCTGGGTGACCTTGAGCCAGTCATTCTCTCTCTGTCCTAGGAAGCAATTGCAAATCTCTTCTGAAATCATGCCAAGACAATTGCAAGGCCTTGTCCAAGCTGTTGCTAAAGTCAACACTGATTGTAAGGTGCACAACAAAAAAACAAACCAACATATAATGAGATCTTCTCTACAGTACTATGCCATTTGGGGTGATATTTCCATCACCTCATGATCCCTTCCATGATAACCCAAATACATCTCCCAACTCTCTATAAAGGGTTTTCGGAGATTATAAGGATCTGGAACACATGGGAAATTATGATTTTAGTAAGCAAGTCAGTACAACTTGAGAAGAAACATTGAAATTGCTACACCATGCTATACCCTTTATGGCAGACTTCCACACATCTTTCAGATATGTGGACCTTCAACTTCTATAATCCACTACTTAGCATGGTGTTTGTGTCTCTTGGAGAATTCTGGGAATTGAAATTCAACAAAACATGGGCCATTGTCAGTTTGGTATTGGTTACTCTAAAAAGTGTTTTTCAGCTAATAATACATTTGGATTCCATCTACCTCTATCAAGAATGCATGGCTTTGTCTAGATAAGCATGGATTTAAAAAGTGCAGTTCCTAAGAACTTACTTTGAATGGCCTCTTGTACCCAACCGTCTGGTGGTAAGGAGAGGAAATTTCTGGCGAATTGTCTAAAGAAAAGGTCAAATATTAAATAATTGAAATTGGTAAATTCATTTTTGTTTTCTTACAATATCTGTTCTAATTGCCCTTCTATAAGTAATTAATTATGTTAAATTCATTTTAATGATCAGTGGCAAAAGGGTATTAAACTTATAAAGTGGAAATTGCAACAAAATATAATCATGCTCCCATCAAAGGGATAAGACCCCCAATATTATAGAGCAAATGACCAAACCAGTTATACTATTCCAAGGTGATACTTTTCCATTTGCTCTATAAAATTAATAGGATATTATACTATAAAAGCTTATCAAAGGTTAATTGTATTAAACAGAAATATTTTAAGGAAATTCCCTTCCTTTAAAAAAAATTATTCCTCCTGATATAATTTTTAATTTCCCACAAAATTACTTTAAAACTCAGTTTTATTGGAATTTGGCTTTATTAAAAAGTATTCACAATGAATTATCGTATCCTAAACTACAGTTTAGAACACGATTTCCTACAGTTTGATTTGGAAATGTCCTTTGATAGAATTGGAAAGGAATGACTATCAGTCTACATGAAACAAGTGATATTGTTATCACAGAGATTTTCAATGAGATTTCAGGGATTGTTTTTCCATATATATTTCTTGCCTGAACTATCAATTCTCACTGTTAAGTCGTTCGAATGCAAAATCTACACACCTAAAAATGTACCACTCAGTTCTAAAAATGCTCTCATTTTGTTTCTATTACACAAAGAACAAGGGGTCAAATAAGTTTTCCCAATTGATACAAGTGATGCTTGTAGCCCTTTTAGTATCATTGATGAAATTACCAGAATAACAGAGTTGGAAGGGACCTTGAAAGTCTTCTAGTCCAACCCCCTGCAGAAGCAGGAGACCCTGTATCAAGGCTGTCAAACTCGTAGTCTGTGGCCTGGTTGCATCACATGCTGGCCACACCCACGCCCAGTTTAGTGAAGGGGGAAAAGTTGAGATACTTCACACGATGACACCGTGATGACATGAGTTTGACAGCCCTGCCTTATAACATTCCAGACAAGCGGTTTTCCAGTCTCTTCTTAAAAGCCTGAATGATAGAGCAATCTCACTATCTGAAGGCAAGCCCTTCATACATCTTAATACATACATTCAAACCCCCATACATCTATAAAACAATTGCATTTCAATTAGTAACTTTCCCAAAAGCTGTGGGTGGGACTGTCCCTATCAATATAATAGCTAATTGAGAGAAGCAACTCTGACATTAAATGGAAATGCGATCGCGATCAAGCCCCCCACCTTGGCCTCTTGGTTTATCTAACCTGATACAGTCTAAAGCCTGGCTTTGAAATTTACTTGCACAGTGAGCATTTGCAGATGAAACAATAGTCTCTGCCTCAACAGATATCATAACCCAGCAATCAACTTTAAGGCAAATAAGGAGACAGGCAGCTAATAAAAAAAAAAGATAATCCTGCTATTTTCAAAGCTAGAAGAGAGGTTTTTTTTTTTAATGTTTATAGTCAACTGTTCTCTTGGTTCTGAGTCATTTAATATCATAGGGCAATGTGAACCCCAAATTTCATTAAACTAATGTGTTTCAGTTTTTTAAGGCAATTGGAAGCAATTGTGGATGTTTTAAAAAGACTGATCTCTGAAGCTGTCTTGGTATTTAGTTTCAACAGCTTCCAGTAATTTGGATTTGATTTGGAAAGGCCACCTCTCAGGTTGATTAGATGATTTCAGCTTTTAAGTGGAGTAGATGTTGTGGGGAGGAGAATATCTACGATCAGCACTCTTTCCTCACAAAAGCTGCATTATTTTCAACTTTGCCGAGCTAGTGATTTTCTTTATAATATCCTACACTCCTTAAAGCAGTGTATCTCAAGCTTAGCGACTTGAAGATGTGCCTGGAGAATTCTGGGAGTTGAAATCCATACATCTTCAAGTTGCTACGTTTGAGAAGCACTGCCCTAAGGTGACCTGCAAAGCTCTTCCTTCCGTGTTAGAAAATAAAAAGAGCCACAAATATCCCCCCCCCCAGCAGCAGGATTTAAACTACTCTTAAGATGCATCAATTGCAGGTTTTCTCAACCCTGTTTTTGAAGAACAAGTCAGAGCTTTTGATTATATACAGAGGTCAAGGGAATATAGTGGAGAATTTCTTCTAATATAAGATTAAATAAGGCAAGAAGATCAAATGGGTTAATTACCTTCCCAAATGTTGCAGCACAAGCAGGCTCAAGTTTCTCCTTCCTGCAGAAGTCCAGGTAATGAGTATAAAGGATGCATCGAGGCAAACAAACTCCTTCACAGACAATGTAATTTTCTTCTAACCTGTAGATGAAAAAGAAGCCAAGGATTTTAAAAATGGTTCCTATAGCTTTGCCGTATTTTTTCACTGTTACTACCAAGCTTATAATATTTTAGAATTTTTTGCCTTCAAAGTATAAAATACTTCAATTTTCCCCACTACCCATTCATTCCATTCCATTCCTTCTTTCATTCTTTCAATTTCTATAGCTACCTACCCCGTTTCCTTGAAAATAAGACCTTCCCGGATAATAAGCTCAATCGGGCTTTTGAGCACATGAGCTAAAATAAGCCGTCCCCCGAAAATAAGTTCTCCCTGAAAATATTGCAACACAGCAGCAGCCATGAGGTGACCACGCTCACCACCTCCTGCACCTCAAAAATAATAAGCCCTTCCCAAACTTAAGGCCAAGTGCTTATTTTGGGGTCAAAAGAAAATAAGACCCTGCCTTATTTTCAGGGAAATAGGTATCTAATTCTAATTGTTTGGGCAATGAACTATATCACAATTAAAACCATTAAAAAACCATAAAATTACTCCTCAGTAACTGAAGATGTGGTCCTATAAAATTCTTCATGGGTCCCATTGCAAATGGTAATGTTGACTTACTAATGTATATAATTAATTAAAATTAAGAAAAGCTGCTGCTTGGTCATTTTGTGTGGAAAAAAAAATCCACCCTTTACATTGATTGGGATCAGTAATATTACACATACATATAGAAATGCTTCTTTGAAATTGTCAATTGCTATGCCCAGGATGGCAGACATACAAGTAGGGAAATGATGTAACAAATCCACTGGATATTGTTTTGGGCTGAATATAAGTTCAGAGTTAACAACTTGGAGAAAAAACTAAACTGAAATTTCACTACATCTATAAAAACAATTATTTTGTTGAACATAAAGTGGTTATTCCACATAGTATTTTTTTTAATTAGTAAAAATATAAACATGAGTTTCAGATGAATTAAAGCTGTAGTCATGTGGCTAAATAGGTATATTAGGATCAGAACAACCTACATTGTACAGCTGTGGCTGACAATTATTTTTTCCAATTGGCTTTGATAAGTGCTAAGAATTTATGAGTCAACAGCTTAACTGCTAATTCCTGCAAATGGTTGGCAACTAGAAAGAGGCAGGTAGAAAGATGAGAATTGGTCTCAGATTGGTTTAGACTTAGTTTACTATGACATATAATATCTATTAGCTCAACTTTTAAAGAATGCTTGTGTATATTTCCTAAATATATACACTTGTTAAGTACTTCATTATCAGAGATTATAATTGTTATTATGGTCCATTTATATCCTGCCTTTGTTCTGTAAGCCCAAGGAACAGTAAACTCGGAGCGCCCTTCCAATCACGACAATAGTGATAGGACGACAGACCTGGAGTCACCAAATGACCTACAGGATTGAGTGATGACTTGAATCTGGATATCTCCCATTCCAATCTTATACTTTAGTCACACGTGTTCACTGGCAGAAAAAAAGGAAACCTTGATGACTCAATGGCTGTCACAAGGTAATTTCCCCAGCCCTACAATGAAAGAGGCTTATCATTGCTTTCTGGAATATTTTTCCTACTTCCCAAGTCTACTGCCCTAGGGTTTTGTGGCAGCCTTTCATACAAATGCCAACCAGCTAAACCTGATTCTGTTTAGCCTTTTTTGAACTCAGCCAAGATACAATGTTAAAAATGGATGACTACAATACAGTAGCCTGAAATTCCCAAGGGTTGTATTAAAGGCCATAAGCAATAGTAGACAAAACATTAGGTATTACTTCTTGGACCATCTTGCAAAAGTTTGCATATTCTATTCTATTCTATTCTATTCTATTCTATTCCTGAAATTTAAACCAAGCAGATGAACAGAACTTCTTTCCATAAAATACATAATCCAGTTAACTGAAACTGTAGCAAAATATTTACAAAAACAGGTATTTACATTAGATGGCTGAATTACAATACTAACAGTGTATTTTTTTAAAATTTGTTTTTATAAATGTTGCATTCATAGAGTTCCACTTGTCTAGAATTATTGGCCATTAACTTTCATCTCTGACAACCCACGGGAGATAGGGGTAAATGACATTGTGTGACATTTGCATGCAACCTCATTTTGAGATTATTGTAACTTCTACCAGATGACAACGAGAATACAGAAAAAGCTAACTAGTACACACTGTAGTAGAAAATAATTACCCATACATTAAAGCTTTGTTGGTTGTTTAGCCTACCATTGCAAAGTGAGTTGTGTCTGCTTCTTTTTGTCCTTCATAATCTGAGTGATTGTTTTCTTTGGAGGCAAATATTTGCTCAGAGATTTTATCTTGCTTTCTTGAGTCTCTCCATCCTCATCTTCTGAAGAAATAGGTTCACTTCTGAAATGAATTTCTGCATGCCAAAACAAAAGAGAATGTATGTATTTATCTATCTCTCTATTTTGTAGATTAGATTCAATAATGCTATGTAGATAAAATTAAATATATTTAAATGGATTGTTGAGTATTGGATGATATATCTGGGGCAACAGCTGAGAGCTTAATCACTGAAAATGTTTAATTTGTTTATAAATTTCTCTGATGATGCAAATGGAAATGAAGGAGGTAGGAAATGTACTTTTTTGTCCATTTGCCTACTGTATAATGATAATCTCATAATTTGCAGGCTCCATATGTCTGATAACTTGGGGGTATTTTTAAGTCTGTTTTTCTCATCAAACATAAAAATCAGGAAAATGCGATGGATTACACTAATAAAAAATATTTTACTGAGCAAATTGATTCAGTACAGGACTCTGGCCATACAGTGTAAGAGATTGATAAGAAAGTAAACAAAAATGGCATGTATACGCAAGGAACACTAACATTTTATTTATTTATTATTTATTTTATTAAATTTATACCCTGCCCTTCTCCTTGTTAGGACCCAGGGCGGCGCACAGGCATTATTAAAACCACAAAATACAATATCAATTAAAATATATTAAATTAATTAGACCCGTGCTAAAACCCATGTTAAAACCGTACCAAATTAACTATTTTTTGACTATTTTGACTATTGAACCCATTGTAAAAGGCTTTGCTCTGCTCCCTCATCAACAGAATTCCATACACCAAAACCCAAACCCAACAGTTTGTTGCCTGATGGCTTTGAGTCTTTAGATATTTAGATGAATGAAAAATTCTGTGTCATTTGGAAAATTACAAACTCCAGCATCATAAAACATTGCCCCATATATCTGCAGGTAGGTAAATCAACAGTTAGATAAATACAAAAGGCCTCTGCAAGATCAAAGAGACTTTGGATATTTCCACACTTGGAGTATATATGTATGGAGATATATGGAAAGATATATGGATACACAGAAGATAGATAGATAGATAGATAGATAGATAGATAGATAGATAGATAGATAGATAGATAGATAGATAGATAGACGATGATAGATAAATAGAGAGAACGATCGATGATAGATAACTAGATGATAGATAGATAGATAGATAGATAGATAGATAGATAGATAGATAGATAGATAGATAGACAGATAGACAGACAGACAGACGATGATAGAGAGATAGATAGATGATAGATTACTAGATGATAGAGTGATAGAGATAGATAGATAGATAGATAGATAGATAGATTGATAGATAGATAGATAGATATAGAAATAGATATGGAAAAAGTCCTTGCTTCTTACAATCAGAGATGAGAGGCAAAGTGATAAAGCTCATTTTGTATTACATGAAGAATTTTGAATAACTGAAAGCAAAACTCTCGCTTCAAACATTCCATAAACATATATCTGCAGAATAATGACATTTCCGTCTTTGAATCTGTTGTCCTCAAACAAACTTTTTTTGTTGTTTGAGGAACTTTACCCAACCCCTCTTCATCCCAAAGACTGACGCAGTGCAAATGCGTGTTTTCACAAAGACCATATGTCTCTTTGGGCTGATATTGTTCCCAGGTGACTTTGCCAATAAATAAGTGACAGGGAAAGCCAACAGTGGGTTTATGCTGGAGCCCCTCCCCCTCCCCATGGCTGTCCAGGGCTCAAACCTGGCATCCTTCTTCATGATTTGACTGATAATTCATAACAAGCCTTTCCCATCTTGCATCTGCCCATAGCAGCAACATGCCCTGGAAGTATCCTTTTTCCACTGGTCCCTATGATGTTCTTTTTCTCCCCGTGGGGCCAATGAGCAAGGCAGACTTAAATCACTTTAATTGTCCAAGTTAATTGTCCACTTTTTTATTTTTAAACTGTCCAAAGGCAGCATCCTGGTGGATGCAATTTTGGTCCCCCACTACCTTGGAGGCAAGACTGCACTTACATCATATGATGTTTTGCCCCCACGAAGATGAATGAAGAGCACTTCGATTCAAGGGGGGGGGGGGGCTGGGGAAGCCCAGAGTAGATGGAAATTCCCCAAGGGCAGCAAGGTGCTTTTCTACCCTCTTTACAGGAATCAGGGAAGGGAAAGAGAAAGTGCCCACAGAAGAGGCGGCTCAACCCAGGCATCTCTAGCTCTAGCCAGGCGAAGCAGGTTCCCCTCAGACCGAAAGTGGCACAGACATTAACCTTGTTGAAGGCAACCGAGGCGCCCGGTTGCTTCTCCGCCCAGCTCCGAGCCTGTTCGAAAGTCGCCCTCACCTGCCTTGATCCCCGCGCGGAAGCCCAGCTCCCCGTCGGGGCGTTGCAGTCTGCCGCGCAGCGAATCGACCTCGGACAGCGGTTCTCCGGAGGGCGAAACCTGAAGCAACCCTCTGGGGAGCAGCTCGCCATAGGAGTCCTCCAAGGGTTGGCTGTGCGCAAAGGCGCCGTCGACCCTGGCCGGGTACTTGGCCATCGCCTCTTCAGGACTCGGAGCCTTCCCTGTCCATGGAGGGTCGGGGAAAGGGGCGCGAGGAAAGTGAGGGTGGGGGTGTTACATAAGAGTTGGGATCGGGTGATGGGGAGGATCGCTCGGGAGCCAAGCAGAGGGAAGCGCAAAGAAAGGTCCGGGGTAAAGATGCGCGATGACGGACGGGACAGGTGACTGAGGCCCGGCCGGAGACTTGACACGACGGAAGGAGACGGGCGGTTTTTTAAAACGCGCTCGGGCTCCCGTCCTTGACGAGGAGGAGGAAGAGGAGGAAGAGGAAGACGGTGACTAGAGTCAACCGCGGGTCGAGCTCACTGCGCCACAATCACTGGGGCAGCCGGGCCGGGCACAGCAACAAGCCCTGCCCACCGTTTGTCAAGAGCTCAGCCCGGACTGCCCCGCCTCAAGTTTGCTAGAGTAAACTCCGACCCCAGTTCTCGCCCGCCCCCGCCCCCCCCAGCTTCCTTCATTCATGGGACGCTCTCTGGAGGTCCTCTTTCCATTTCCCTTGGGACTTTAACAGGAACCGTAGAAGGCAGGAAAAACCATGACAAAAGTGCTTCTGAACACGTGCAGAATCTCAGCAGCGCGCTGCAGGGGGCCAGGTAGTTTCCCACCCATCTGACTGTGGTGGATGACTCTCAAGCCAAAGGTGCGTCTGAGGCTTCTTTTGAGCCGCTTGCCTTCAAAGGCCAGAGAGGGGAGAAAAATACAAGCGCTGGTCCTGCTTTCAACCCCAATCTGCTACAGCAGGGGTCTCCAACCTTGGCAACTTTAAGTCTGAAGGACTTCAGCTCCCAGAGTTCTCCAGCCAGCTTTGCTGGCTGGAGAATTCTGGGAGCTGAAGTCCTTCAGACTTAAAGTTGCCAAGGTTGGAGACCCCTGTGCTACAGGAACAAAGCCGACTGTGCCTACAAGAGGGGAGGAGGGAAAGGGTGGGATGGGATAGGATGGAGAATACTGCTTCTTATGCCATAACTAGCAGCAATAGATCTTCGGGGTCTTTTGTTGTCAGATCTCTGATCCCAGAGAATGATCATTCCTTGCGTTGGGAAAATGGGCCCCGAGGCGTCCGAGGCGTTCTTTATTGCTTTTATAGCCTTGTCCATTCCCCACTTCTTACCATGCCTCTTGCTATCCATGGTGGGAATAGGGACAGAGAGAAGAGAGAGACCCCATCGCCCTTCTCTTGTCTTGGATGGCAGACAAAGGGAGGTGGGCACAGAAGAAAGAGAAGTGGGTCTTCTGACCTTTCTCATTTCCAACAGGATGGGTGAACTGGCATTGGAGGAACCCTCCTTTCCCTTTGTGCTCTTGACTTGGGGCAGAGGAGAGGAAAGGAAGAGTAATAGCAATAGCACTTAGACTTATATATTGCTTCACAGTGCTTCACAGCCCTCTCTAAGCGGTTTTAGAGAGTCAGCATATTGGCCCCAACAATCTGAGTCCTCATTTTACCCACCTTGGAAGGATGGAAGGCTGAGTCAATCTTGAGCCTGGTGAGATTTAAACTGCCAAACTGCTGGCAGCCGGTGATCAGCAATGACCATATTTTATAGTCTTGTCTTGGACAAGTATCATGCAGTACTCCACTCTAACCACTGCGCCATCGTGGCTCTTATCTATTTACTGAGGAGAGGCAGCTAAAAATGTTCCCTTCATGAGAAAGACCACCAGATACACGTCAAGAATGCCTACCCAGCTTAGGTGCTTCAGTGCCAAAGCCACAGGAAGAAGGTGTATGGGGTAGAGAAGGCACACCTCGATAGGCAAAGCGACCCCATATGAGAAGGGAAATGGGGAAAGCAGGGCTTCAGCTATCACAGCATAGGACAAATGTATCTCTTTGGCTGGCACAAAAAAAAGAAAAAGACTACCGTACTTCCCCCCCATCTCTCCATGCTTCCCCTTCTACCCATGAATTGAGAAGTGAAGGAGGAGAAATGTGGTTGGGGGGGGGTGTTGGTACAGTGGAAAGCCCTCACCTTCCTACTAGCAAAAGAAAGGGATCCCTGCAAAGAGGTGGCAGGAAAAACGGAGTGAGTGTCCACACCCCATACATCGGATTCTGCCCCATACATCCTCCCGGCCGATTCGCTCCCACAGAGAGGGACTTCTCCGGGTGCCGTCCACTAGACTTTGTCAGCGGGCGACGCCCAGGGGAAGGGCCTTCTCTGTGGCGGGCCCAGCCCTCTGGAACGACCTTCCCCCCGACATTAGAACAACTACGAACCTCCGCTCCTTCCGTCAGAAATTAAAAACTCACTTTTTCTGCTTCTGGTTAGTCTCTACCTCAGGGGTTAGGAAATGTTAATTTTAAAATGGGAATTTTAGTGCAGGGATAGTTAGATTTAATTTGTTTTTATTGTATTTATGTATGTATATATTTTATGTTGTTTTAATTTCTCCCTGTGCACCGCTCCGAGTCCCCTCGGGGAGAGGACGCGGTTATATAAATAAATATTCTATTCTATTCTATTCTACACCCGCTCCAGGTGGTCCATAGTAGCTTTGCTGGCCCCACCCATATCCGTATTATGATGTGCTTCAGGATTGGATGGAAAAATCCCACTGCTGCAGCAAGAAAGGCGGTTCAGGCTGTCCTCTTGACAGGTTGAATGGGTTGAACATGACATCATCCAGTCATGTCTTCGAGCTGTGTTTGCTGAAGCATCTCTGACCTAGGTCATGCGGAAGAGATTTTTGGAACAGTCATTATTGCCTCAGACTGACTTTTTCTGACTTGCTGCCAGCCTAATATCCTTTTTTTTTAACCCCTGCGGTGGGGGAAGGGGAAGAAATGGCGATATTTTATAGTCTTGTCTTGGACCGTATTATTTCGGTCTACCACTTGTATCTTTGCAGTCAGGATTATTATCTTCACTTGGCTGGCAATGCAGAAAGCACTGCTTTATTTCAAGTAACATTTTACAGTCCACTCGTGCCTGTTCAACTACATAATTTATTCCGTACTATAAAAACTCATTGATAGACAATGTCTTTCTACAAAAATGTAACAGGTACATCTCCACTGGCATATAGAATCAATGGAAAGTTGCCTTTTGGTACTTTTGCCATCACTCTGCTAAACAACTAATTCCCACAACACTGTCGTATTACCTACTAAGATTGTATTTCTATTCTTCTTCTCTTCCTTCCTAGGACCTATCTCTTCCTACTTATGGCTATAACCATGTTGCTTGTATTTTTAAATTTTCTATTGTTTTATTTGTTTCCTAGTATGATTTGCTTGCTTATTAGTAACCTATAACTATCACTAAGTGTTGTATCTTATGATTCTTGATTAATGTATTCTATTTTATTTTTCCTTATGTACACAGATAGCATATGCACCAAAGTAAAATTCCTTGTGTGTCCAATCACACTTGGCCAATTCTATTCTTCTATTATACGTGTGCCTGTATACACATAGATCCCAGTGTTGTTGCCTTTTGAATAGATATCCGCAAGCCATTCGAATTATGTTAAATTCAACCTCTACCATTTTTTTTACTAGTTGAGGTGGAATTGGATACAGGCAGGTATAGAAAAAAACCCTCTGGCTTAACACCCAGATTCTGCCTCTCTGGAGGATGTAAATGGAATGTTTGCATTATTAATTAATGGGGTTTATTCCATTAAACTGATACAATTAACCAATTCCCAACCCCCTTGACCGGGCCAACCGCTCAAGTCTAACTTTGATTTTCACAGGGCTAATGGATGCATTTGTTAAAATAGTCTTGAGAAATAGGGTGAATGAAAAAACACCTGTTGATTATCCCTGGTACATCCTCTGGGGTCTTCAGAGATGCACATACTTTCAGAATCTTCTTCTCCCCATTTCGCTCATAGCCTTCCCATCCCAAATGACATAGTCTCCTGGATGGGTGCAACCTGTTTCTAATCAAACTGCCCTTATCTGATGGGGAATCAAGAATCCACAAAGAAGGCGGGCTATTTGAAAGGACAGTGAGACAGTGAGAAAACTGGGAGATTTCATCCAATCAGAAGTGGCTGAAGGAAGAAGATACAGGTGCAGAAGAAATAGTTTGATGGAGAGAAAAGAAAATTGATAAGAATTCGTATGATGGGAAAGTAAAGAAAGGTAATCTTTGTCTTAGCTGTATGCTCTAGCCCTATCCCTCTTTCCATTCCAGTATGGTGAGAAAAAAGGAAAAAACTCCCAGAAGCTGCCTTTATCTTTGCCTTTTTTAGTGACTGTTTGTCCCAGAAATCATAGCATTAAAGCAGAGCCCAACTATAAGGAGCCAAAACTAAGCAATTAAAAGTCAAACTCAGAGAATAATCCTATTCCTAACCACAATTAGTAGCAATTTCTAACTTTTTAAGATTGTATTGATTTTTTTTATTGTGTACATTTTGTTTTAGTGGCTAAGATGCTGAGCTTGTCGATCAAAAATGTTGGCAGTTTAGTGGTTTGAATCCCTAGTAACAGAGTGAGCTCCTGTTACTCGTTCCAGCTTCTGCCAACCTTGCAGTTCGAAAGCATGTAAAAATGCAAGTAGAAAAATAGGAACCACCTTGGTGGGAAGGTAACAGTGTTCCGTGCACCTTCAATTTTACTCATGCTGGCCACATGACCATGGAGACGTTTTCGGACAGTGTTGGCTCTTCAGCTTTGAAACAGAGATGAGCACCACCCCCTAGAGTTGGGAACGACTAGCACATATGTGCAAGCGGTACCTTTATCTTTACCTAATAAACATTGTGTTGTCTGTGTTACTTAACTGCTTTACAGTAAAGGTTAAATTCTTAATCTCCACCTCTTTTTTCCAACCACTGGTAAACTAAAGGCCATGTTTGATAATATTCTGTGTCTTCTTATTGTTTAATCTTCAGCGTTTATGCAACAGTCTGGTTAGTGTCTTCCTAATTATCTCTTCGTCTCACGGTGTTTCTTCATTTTTCCAATATTGTGCAAATATAATCCTCGCTGCTCTTAAGACATACAATATTAAATGTATCCTTTGCTTATCAAGTTTTTCTGATGTTATACCTAATAAAAAAAGTTTAGGCTTAAAATCTACATGTTTTCCTATCATCTTTTCTAAACACTTACAGTATGTATTTTGGCCAAAAAATATTTTGCTTTAACACAAGTCCACCATATATAATTTGTGCCCATTTTTTGGTCACATTTCCAACATTTCCTAGACATATTTTTAAACATTTTAGCTAACCTAGCAGGTGGTAAATGCCATCTATAAAACATTTTATATAGATTTTCTTTAAAAGAAGTTGCCATTGTCAATTTATGGTTTCTTTCCCATACGTTTTGCCATTTCTCTAATTCTATGTTATAACCAAAGTTTTTTTTATCCACTGTGTCATTGTACCTTTTACTTGTTCATCCCACATTTACCAGTTTAGTAAAAAATTATATATTTTCTTAATTAACTTTTCATCACAGTTCAACAATATCTGATCAAAGTCTGTTTGTTCTTTATAATTTTTCATGTCTTTGTTGTATCTATATTGTTTTTGCAATTGAGGCTACCATAATAATATAATGCCCTGGTCTTCAAGCTCTTGCTTAGATTTTAATTTCCCTTCAGTGTCCAAAATATTTTTATATGTCATAATTTCTTCAAACTTCACCAGATTTGGGTATGTAAAGGCTTTCATTGCTGAGAGCAGGGGTGGAATTCAGCTGGTTCAGACTGGTTCAGGCGAACCTGTAGCTCCAACAATCAGCTGGGGAGTGAACCGGTTTGCTCTGACAATCAGGTTGCCACCCCTGTGCTTTACTTAGCTATATGCTCTTAGCTGATTCACGCAGCAGAGCAGATTGCTGCACCATAGCTGTGTTATTCCCCAGAAGAAACATGGAAGGTAAATTTTGTTAGAACTGGTACCGTGCGCGAAGGACAAGCACAAAGCATGCGATCACCGAACCAGTTGTTAAATTGGCAGGATCTCACCCTGGTTGAGAGCCGTTCAGGGATTTTTAAATAAATCTTGGGTTTTATTTTTTCCCATACAGATAATAGTGAGTTTCCTATATAGTGATTTTGAAAGTATCTGTGAATTTTATTCTTCTGATATAATAATAATAATAATAATAATAATTTATTAAACTTGTTGACCGCTCCCTCTCCCCGAAGGGACTCGGAGCGGTGCACAGGGCTAATAAAACAATAAATACATACATATAGTTAAAAAACAAATTAAATATTTCCCTGCGCTAAAAATCATATCATAAGAAGGCGTATCATAAGAAGGCGTACCATCCCGGTTTTAAATCATGTCCTAAATATACAGTAGCAGTCTCTTATGCTTGAGGGTTATCCATTCTTTTAGCCATGTTATCACAGGTGCTTGGTAATATAGAAGCCAATCTGGTAATCGAAATCCTCCATTCTCTTTAGATTCTTGTAGCCTTTTCAATTTAATTCTCACTTTTTTTCGTTGCCAGATAAATTTCAAGTTCAGTTTACTCAAGGCATCAAATAATTTATTTTCAATTTTTATAAGTGCTGCTTGGAACAGGAAAAGCGGTTTTGGTAGGATATTCCTTTTTACAGTTACAATCCTTTCCAACATTAATAGCTGGAGATTTTTCCAAATCTAATTTTATTTGCTTGAATAATTTTATGTGGTTGTAGTCTTTTATTGTTGAACACCTTGCTGTTAGGCATATTCCAAAATATTTAACTTTCTTAACTACTGTATTTGCAAGTCCACTTTTTCTGACAATTGTTCTTTTTGTTTTTGACTATAACTTTAGTTTTTTCTCTATTTAGTTTCAATTTGCTACCTCTCCAAACTCCTCTATCTTTTTTAATTATTTAGGTATTGTCTCCAATGGTTCTCCCACAGTAAATACCAAATCATCTGCAAATGCTTGTAATTTACATCATTCCTCTCTTATCTCCATTCCTTTAATTTCTGGATCTTGTCTAATATTCCTGTTCAACACTTCCAAAGTCAATATAAATAGTAAGGGCGATAGTGGACATCCTTGTCTTGCTCCTTTCTTTATATTGAAATTTTCTGTCTAGTCTCTATTTATAATTACTTTAGTTGCTTGTTTATAATATATCATCTTAATTCCATTTATAAAATTTTCTCCAAAATCCATACAATTTAGTTGATGTGTCATAAATTGCCAGCTTACATTATCAAATTAGCAATTAGCAGTTTCTAACTTGAATTCCACAAATACGACTAGTCCCTGTATTAAAGGATGCTATATTATAACTCCTTCTTATTAAAGCTATTGCTACTGCCTATGTTGTGACAGCGAATTATATAAGTTAATGATATTACAAAATCCATCCTTTAAATTTCCTTGAATTCTCTGCCAATTAAATGACAGTAATTGGTTTGTGAGAGATTAAATGGTTCTATTTGCTTTCTTGTTTAGTTGAAAATATTGATCTGGCAGGTATTATAGACTTGTCTCAGAGAGGGCAGGAAGTCAACCCCTCCTCCCTCTATCTGCTGAGATGCTTTGTGATCAGCTTAGCACTGGAAGCTAGTGAGGTGGTATGGCTGGACTCCATAGGAACCCGTATCTCTCCATGATGTTTTTTCTCATTATCTGCCAATTCTGGATGTTTGCTGCTGCTTCTGGGGTAGTTAAGGATATTATTAGTATACTATTCAAGCCGTTCTGCAGCTGTCTTTCTTCCTCAATTAGCCTGTGAAAAGAACTTTTTTTTAGCCTTTTCTAGTTCCATTATAAGGAATGGGCCACTCTTCAGTCAGTTTTAGCCTGGCACCACCTTGAAACCTCTGGAGAGGTAGAGGACTAGTTAATATGGTCCAAGCCTACTGCCTGATGGATCCTGATAGTTTTATGAATGCACATAGGGAATTTGTTGCCCTGTGTGCTAATTCTCTTGATGGATTTTCAGCCTTGTCTAGTATGATGACACCCCTGCCATCCTTCTGGGGTGGGGTGTCAAACTTGATTTCATTGAGGGCCGCATCAGGTTGTGTTTGACCTTGGGGGGCGTGGCCAGGGGCCGGCCAGTTGGTCATCACTCAGCAAGGCTCTATTTGTGGCCTTTGGAAGAGAGTTTCCCTCTATTAGAATAACCAATCAATGAAGCCATAATTATGATTGACAACAAACTCCTTCTAAAGTCACAAGATGCCTGAATTGGATGGGGGGTGGGTGGAGGGTAGGTTTGGTTTTCTCTGGTCATAACTGGTGGCTATCACATTTAAAAAAAATACAAGAATAGAAGTTTGGGTTTTGTGGATTTCAGAGTTTTCTGCATTTCATCCTACATTTGCTTAGCCAACTGAAGAAATCCCTTTCTGGATTTTAACTTCTTCCACTTTCACTATGATAATGATTGATTTTTCTTCCCAGGCTTTGTTTAGCATAGCTTTTTATTGGTGGGTTTCCCTGCTTGAACTCTTGTTCCCATTTTTACACCACCATTGATAAAATCTGATGTCCACAAAGATTTTGCCCAACTGGCAAAAATGTGAAAGCTTTTATTAATCCCTGTGTGAATATTAAACAACAACTCTATTACATGAACATTTGCAGGAATATATCATTTAGAATCTATTTGAAGATATCCTTGCTGTGATTATGGAACTTTTTGGCGGTCACCCCCTCAAAAAAAAAACCCCAAGAATCCCTGCTTTTTTAATCCTTCCACCTGTGCTTGGAAAGCAGCACCAAGTGGGGGGTGGGGACATATGTTTTTTACTGGTATACTTTTTGTATGACAGTCATGCCTGACAGCTTCCCATCTGTTGCATTCATTGGAGAAAAGGAAGGAAGGAAGGAAGGAAATAATGTAGATAATGTGGATGTAAATGTAAATAATCTGAATGACCTAAACATGCTCATCCTAGTCCTTTTGGACTTCTCAGTGGCTTTCAGTTTATATTTTTTGGACCACTTGTGATAGCTGGAGTTAGAGATGCTCTTTTGCTAAAGTCCCACTGCTTCCTTGGTAGTTAATCCCAGCAATGAGAGGAGGGATCAGCAAAGCAACTACTCCTTTGTGGGGTTCTGCAGGAATGAGTCCTTTCTTCCCTGTTCTTTAATATGTACAGTAAAAGGAAAAAGGTCATCTGAAGGTATGTGCTTCTATAACATCCATATGCTAATGATATCTACCGGTAATTGTATACAGAATTTGTGTCCACATGAGATGTACAACTAAGCTCTTTAGGTAGTGTTTGGAAACTGTGGGGATCTGATGAAACATCCTGAGCTGAACTACCAATAACTATGTCTAACCTATTGAAGAGAAGGATTAAGAAAGACATGGTACTATCTTCCAGTTTTTGAGGAGGGCAACCCTTTGAGAATTTATTCTCCAAAGCACCAGAGATTAGGACAAGATGTAATAGTGGAAGCTTGTTAAAGAGACACCTAACCTAAGAACAAAGGAGAAATTTCCCCACAGTGACACCAATTAATCAATGGGATAACTTGCATCCTGGAGTTGTGGGTACTCCATAGCTGGAGGTTTTCAAGAATAGACTGGACAACAATTTGACTGAGATGGTATAAGCATAAGATCTCTCACAAGCATATCTTGAATATGATGACCTCTAAGGTTCCTTCCAAGCCTATGATTATATGTTCTATGACTCTTACCAAGTTGGAGTTACCCTTCGTTCATTGTGGTTTCTTGTAATCCCAGTTATATCTTTTGATGGAAACAGATTCATAATTTGGAGGCCCTGCTGGATTGTAGATAGATAGGCATCACTATTCATTTGTATCGTGGTAGTGTGTTCTACCTGATGCTCTTTTTGGAGATTACCCAGAGAATTTGCTTAATCCAGAATGCAGCAACTTGACTGTTGGCAGATGCTTGCCATTATAAATATTGAGACAACAGTACTCCAGGCTCTGGCATGGTGGACTATCCACTTCCACTTTTGAAAAGTGCTAGTTCTGATCTTTGAAGTTCTACATGGTTAGTGTACCTCCAGGACCATTTCCTCCACCACATCTTCTGGAATTATTGAATGTATGACTTCCTTTCTAAAGGAAAATACCACCAGCAGATGGCAATATTTAATAAAGTATGTCTTCATTTGTCATAACTGGCATGATTTTTCTCTCTGACAGAAAAAAAATTAAAAGGAAACTTTTAATCTTAAGTCTCTAGAGTAAATCAAAATAAACGTTAAGTTTTTATCAACGAAGGCATTTATATGTGGAAGTGATATCTTTATGTACATAAATTTCTGTGAAATGTACTTGGTTTGCAGGGTCCACAAAGTCTATAATCATATATATAAATGCTATATAATTTTATGTTTTTGTTCCTTCTACCACTCAAAATACTTCCTATGTAATCTAAATAAGAATTATATTTACTGGATATATGGAATTCTAGACAATGCAATAAAAATCAGATGTGTTTGCATACTAATTTACTTTTATTAAAAGACAGAAATATCCTTAGCTTCTTACATTAAATTACATTATATTTAATTGTAAGATTACAGATATATTCACTTCTCAGGAAAAGAAACCCAAATAGTTTACTTCTGATTTATATCTTCATTAATAGTTAGCATCTTGAAATTGTGGTTCACATCATTGATGGTATATCATATATTATGTGATATGTATAATTACGTAGCAGTATGTAACTTGAACTATGATGATAACTATGATATATGACTTGAACTTTAATTTTAAGAGGAGAAATAATAATAAAATGTTATGAGAGGAGACCAAATGCTATTTTCTGAATCTCTTAAGATTGAAAATCCTTTAAATGATTAGCCCCACATTAATATCAAATATTTAAGTAATGAATTTAAGTATTCATTACTTAAGTAATGAGAACCAGTTTGGTCTAGTGATAAAGGCATTAAGCTAGAAACGAGGAGACCTTGAGTTCTAATGCTATTTTAGGCATGAAAGCTGGTTGGGTGACTTTGGGCCAGTTACTTTCTCTCAGCTCAGCTCACCTCACAGGATTGTTGTTGAGGGGAAAATAGGAGTAGGAAGGATTATTAGGTATGTTCACTGCCTTGAATTATTTATAAAAATAATAAAGGCAGGACTTAAAAATCTAAAAAAAAAAAAATCTGCCCTTTCAGAGAAAAGACATTGACCTTCAAGAATACTAGCTGGCAGGAGATCAAACATAAGATTATTGAAATGTTGGATTTGCAGTTCACTATATCATCATCAAAAGCTTTTGAGCTTAGCAGAGACCACTTTTAGGGAAGAAATGGTGAACTGAAGCAGAACTAATGACTGTGATGGAATAAAGAGCTGGTGAGTAGACTGGCTCTTCATAATTCCTCTCTGGACAAGAAGAAGAGTTGAGATCATCCATAAGGGCTCCAGACAATTGCTCCTCATGAGGAGACTGCAAAACAGCAGTCTCCTGCAGGTTTAGAGTTCAGGGGGAAAAAAGGAATGGCCATCTTGCTCAAACAACAATCAGTGCCTCTGAAAATGACATTAGGTTATCAATCACAAGGATGGAACGCATGGGTGGATTTTTGTCTTTGTTTTTAAAATATATGTTTAAAGCAATCGGCCTTTGAATCAACCTTTCTCAAACTCACCTTTTGGCCACTTGGATATTGTCTCCCACCCAAAAAAAAATGGAGGAGGAGGAGAAGAAAAAAAAAGTAAATTGTCTTATTTATGCATATAAGTGCTAAGGTAACAATTATTTAAATAAAAATAAAATCCATGTCAACAATAATTGGCAGGGTTGTGACCAGTTGATTTGTATGCAAGCTTGATTTAGGATCCAGTTGCTAACCATAGATGATAAATTCAAGTTGTTACTTCCTATGTTTCTATATTTAAAAACAATATCTTGCCTTGGCCAGGCCTTCCAAGTATGACTCATGCCCACTTTGGTGTATGCTGGAGAAGTGACGTTCATCTGAAACACTGAAAAACAGAACTGAAAAGAAGTGTTCTTAGAAATATAATTAGCATGACAAAGTAATGCTATGTTACTAAAAAAAATATTATCTAAAATGAGATAAATTTCTTTCCTGATGGCATAAGGAGAGCTGTTTACTGCTACAGGCTGATTTTAAAAAATGCTTCTATGAACTACCTACTAAGGAAACAGCCTGCCTTGATTTTGTGCCCTTGATTAAAGAAATTGTGGCTTCGTTTACAGTTAGTTGTGTTTGCTGCAATTAAGTCTCGTCACAAACAGCTTGCAAAACAGGGATGGAGTGAAGAAGGTAATGGGGTGATACAATAGCAAAGTAGATAAAAAAGCAGAAGTCAAAGCAATCTGTGAAAAGGAATAAGAAGGTTCACTAATCATGACTGTTTACATGGGAAATGTTGATCAAATTACTGGCTATTGAACAATTGGTGGTATTAGAGCTACAAGTGTCAGGTTATTTGAGGGACCGTCTTCTCCTGGTCACATCTACCCAACCTACTAGAATGGGGAGGCAAGTAATGTTTTGGGGGGCCCTCCCCTGAGGACGTACATCTAGTGGAACTAAGAAGAAGGGACTTCTCAATGGTAGCTCCCTCCTGCAGAACATTATCCCTTCAGAAGTAAAAGTGGTCCCCATTTTAACACTCTTGTTTAAGACCCTGTAGGCCTGGTTTTGCCAATGGGCCTGAGGAACCCAGAGTATAATAGAGCGCATCAAGTGCCTTATTTGACAGACTGCGATCATTGGAGGTATGGGGGGGGGGATGGGGGGTATTGCTTTTTATTGTTTTTTTATATGAGATTTTTTTTATCCTTGTAAGCCACCCAGAGTTACTGAAAGTTATATGGGTGGCCATATAAATTTTCTTACATAAATAAATAAGTGGCTCAAATGCCTTTTTTATTTTATCTATTATTTTCAATCGATAGACTTCCTGTGGCACAACTACTGATAACCCCAGCATGTTTTATCACTGTGTTAAAATAGTTATTTGACCATTCTTTTAGATGTAGTAGGTATGCATTTCATTATCCCATTGTAAAGAGTACTACAGGGGCAGCAACATCATTGATTACTGCTTAAAAACAATGTAGTAATTGCCAGAAGCAAAGCTAGATTTCTCAAGAAGACATCTTGCCAGACAAATTTTAACTAATTTAATCAAAATTAAAATTAGTGGTTCACTTCTCTGTAAATTGTGGGATTTCATCAAAACATTTAATAAAGTATTCTGTGACATTCTGATTAATAGGTTAGCTAAGTATGGACTGATTAGCATAACAATTAAGTGTATGTGTATTGGACATTCTTAAACACTGTTTGTCAATAGTCCTGATCAAATTGATACATTGATACACTTTTCCCCCCTGGGCCTGTTCTCATGAACATATTTATTAATTCCTTGGATGAAGAGCTAAAGACAACACTTTTTAGATTTTCTACAGCAAAACAGTGATTGGGAGAGCTAAGACAGATCTTTGGTTAGAATAGCCTTCCTCAGTCATTTTACCCTTTCGAGTCTCAGGGAACCATTGCATAACATCACAAAAGGTGGAGCACAATGCAAGTGCAACCCACTTCTAGTATATATAATCCATGTTTTATAATGTTTACAATAGCAAAGCAGCAGGTCAGCAGCCGAGTTGCAGCACATAAAAATTCTTACCATTGCAAGTACTAGTATTATACAGTGCGTCAAAAAATAAACAAATTAAACAATGTTTTTCAATAGCTCTCTCTTGTGGAACCCCTAGCAACCTTTCACGGAACCCCAGCTGAGACGGAGTGGTTAGAGAAGGGGATGAAATTAACATAATGCAAATTATGCTGTGGCCTAGAGGTAAAGCTCTTGCCTTACAAGCAGGAGGTTGTGAGTGCGATCCTAGGTAGAGGCACATGTAAGGTCCCCTGCTTGGGCAGGGGGTTGGACTAGATGACCTGCAAGGTCCCTTCCAACTCTTTTAATCTGTTAAATTAACACATATGCAATGCTCTTCACTTAGAATTAAAAATCGAAAACATGGAAGATGTGAAAATGATCTCAGAACAGTTTTGACTGAAAGTGTATATGAGTTGGCAGAGGCTACATCAAAGGCAAGTGTTGTCTTCACTTTCATTATGTAATAATTCAATTTTATTCTGTTTTGGTGAGAGCTGATTTATCCCTTACTTTAGGGACTGTACTCAATGCTGAGCATTGCACTTCAAGAAGGATTCAGAGAAACTGGAACAGGTTCAGAAAAGGCAACTACAATGATCAGTAGACTGGAAATTAAACCCTATGAAGAGAGACTAAAGATGCCAGATATGTATAGCCTTGAGGGGAGGGGGAAGGAGGGGATATGATATCATTCTTCAGATTACAAGAATAATGTTGGTTTTGTAGCATTGTTACATGGCAGGGAGAGCAGTTGCTATTAAACTAAGATAAAACTGTGGGAGGAGAGGTGAAGAGGGAAAGATCCGGTAAGTCATAGAAAAAGGAAAACAGACATGAGAAAGGAAAAGGAGAGGAAGATTGGAGAAATTAAGAGAGGGAGAAGCCCAACTGCACCTGAGAGAGAGAGAAGTCCCGGTGCCAGAAAGAAGATGGGGTCAATTTATTCTCCAAAGCACCAGAGGGTAGGGCAAGAAACAATGGTTGGAAACTAACCAAAGAGAGAAGCAAACTGGAATTAAGGAGAAGCTTCCTAACAGTGAGGACAATTAACCAGTGGAATAGCTTCAGAAATAATGGGCATCACATCACTGGAGGTTTTTTAAGAAGAGACTGGACAGCCACTTATCTGAAATAGGATAGGTTCTTCTGCTTGAGCAGGACTAGAAGACCTCCAAGGTCCCTTCCAGATTCTATTCTATTCTATTCTATTCTATTCTATTGAAAATTGTCCTATCCTCTAACTTTCTGGCATTCAGGACACATAATATTGCATTGAACATATGTTCCAGGAAAGCAAATTCTAGCTGAATGTTAGGAAGCACATCAGTTGGTAATTACTTACAGAAATGGTGACCTCAAGTGAAAACTAGACAGCCATTTGTCTGGGGAGTTTTAACTTTTGGCATTGAGCAAGAGGCCATGTTCAACTCTTTGTGCAGTTGGAAATGCATGTAAAAATTATTGCATGCTCAGAGAAGCTGATTTCACTTCTCCCATTAAAAAACTGTGTGTGTGTGTGGAGGGGGGGGGGATAGAGATAGAAAAGTCCCTGCTTATACCACTCAATCAATATCAATGTTCTCTCTACTTCATCTGTCATTCCTTCTCCTCCTCTCTTATTGCTTGCATCCCCCCAAAAACCAAAAGCACCCCATTCCTCTGCCGAAGACACAGAAACACTTTTCAAAGCAAAGCCTCAATGATAACTTACATTACATTTAGTTACATAGTGGGAATTTTAGCTTAGATTGGGTATTTTAGCACAGGTACTATTTAATTTGTTTTTAAGATGTTTTAAGATGTTTTGATTGTATATTTATGGTTTTAGTTTCCCTGTGCACCGCTCCGAGTCCCTACGGGGAGAGGAGCGGTCAAGAAATTAAACTATTATTATTATTATTACACAAAGCCTTGATGAAACAATGATCGCAGATTCTTCACGAAGTTTATGTTCTGTAACGGTGGCACCATCATTATCTCTTGGGAATATACAAGGGGCAACTGCAAGAATTGAAATGAAGAAGCGGAGAGCACCACCCCTTCCAGCAATTCCATCCTTTTCTGTTGGGAAAGCTGAGAGAGAAGAAAAAAATGCCAAGTGCGATTCCTCAAAGTTCATTGCAACAAGAAATAAAAAAGAAAAAGAGACGTGCTCCTCTTCCACCAACTCCTAAAATGCCAAACAGATTTGAATTTCACACACATAATAACTGGTGTACTAACAGTAGATTTTCAACTCATTTGTCGGCCATCTTGTTTGCCTGGAGAGATTCCTGTTATGGCTGTCACTGCTGTCTGTATTCCACCTGATGCAAATGTTGGCACAGCGCTCGAACCAATCTCATTGTAATTTTATTACAATCTTATTACAATGACAATAAAGATGATGATGATGATGATGATGATGATTATTTAGTCCTCAATACATTACCACAAATGGGACCAGAATTTCTGTTGCTGAGCAAGACGGTTGTTGAATTGTGCCCAATTGTATGACTTTTGCCATGGTTGTTAAGGGAATCACTGCAGTTATTAAGTAAACCATACACGCAATAAGCAAAACAAGGAGAAGGGCGGGGTATAAATTCGAAAATAAATAAATAAATAAATAAATAAATAAATAAATAAATAAATAAATAAATAAATAAATAAATAAATAAATAAATAAATAAATAAATAAATAAAACCGGCTTTCCCCATTGACTCTGCTTGTCCCTGTGAAGGTCACAAAGAGTGATTACCTGACCCCCAGGATGCTGCAACCATTACGAATAGATGTTCCAATATTTGAGGGGCTGCACAGAGAGGAGGGGGGCAACCTATTTTCCAAGGCACCCGAGGCCAGACAAGGAATAATGGATGGAAACTGAGCAAGGAGTGATTCACCTGGAAACAAGGAAAAAATTTCTGAGAGTGAGAACAATTTGGAAGTTGTGGGAGCTTCATCACTGGAAGCTTTCAAGAAGAGACTGGACTGTCAGAAATGGTGTAGGGTTGGGGGGTTGGACTAGATCACCTACAAGGTCCCTTCCAACTTTGTTATTCTGTTTTAAATACAGATTAGGAGACTACTTAGAGCTACTTCAATGCCGCTACATTCAGTAAACCATACAGCAATGCACTGTGGAATATTGTCTGTGGAGATTCTCAATTGTCCAGGTCATGGTTGTCCCAAAGGTGGTTTTTTTTTTTTCCTTTTCAAAAGGCAATTGCGTTTTCTTGGTTTTTTTCTCTTTGGCAATGTTTTACCAGTTTTTCAGAATGGATGAGAAGCAGAACATTTTCAAAGAAAACAAAACAAAACACCCAAGAAAGCTCGGTTGCCTTTTGAAAAAAGCACCTTTGGAACAGTGTGGAATATTCTATCTCCATTGTCTCTGGCAATTTGGAAGTTATGGGTTTGTACCAATCAAAGCTCAATTTGTTTGTTTGTGTGTGTGTGTGTGTGTGCAGAAATGTAATGTGTTGTCTGTATAAGGCAGGGTGTCCAAACTTGGGAACTTTAAGACTTGTGGACTTCAACTCCCAGAATTCCCCAGCCAGCGAATGCTGGCTGGGGAATTCTGGGAGTTGAAATCCACAAGTCTTAAAGTTCCCAAGTTTGGATACCCCTGGTATAAGGAGTGAATCATTGGCATGCCTTCCTTTTCTCAGTTTGTCTGTACTCTTAGATTTGTTGTGCAAGTTTCTTAGCAATAACCAGCTTCAGCTAGTCTCTGCATTTCATATGAACTCCACAAAACCTTCTCAAGCACCATCTGTCCAGTCTGGAAAGTGTTTTGCAAACAGCAGAAAAGCTTTTGCTGTGTTTTCCTATTCAACAGACGATGTAAGGTGATATGCTTGCATTGGGCAACTGATTTTTCTTTTAACAACCTACTAATGTTAGAAATTCAGGTACGTTATGAAGATACTTTGGTAACTTAAAAAAAAACCATTTAAAAAAGAAAACCCTCTTCTGTTATTTAAGCCAATATTAAAAACAAGTCCATTTTTAAAAAAGGATTGTGTTCCATCATTCCTTGCAATAGAAATATGTGTATTGTTTTAAACACCGGTTGAACAGATGGAAATAATGCCACAGTCCTATATCTTTCAGAATGAGGAGTAGAACACATTTTATTTGTTATAGAAACAAAGGGGGAAAATATCATTTACTATATTTTTTTAAAAGCCAAAAATCCCATTCATCTAATATTTGGTTACCCTACATAAACCTCTCCTGGTGAAATAGTTATAAAAGATAACAACTGAACTGAACTGAACAGGAACAATCTCACGTTGGAACTTAGTTTTACAAAGTGGTCCCAAATTTGTCCAACTCATGTTCTTTAGGATGAATTTTTAAGATGTTCAAAGCAATGCAGCTTGTAAGATGCATTTCTGCCATAAAAGTGCTCAGGGTGACATACGAGAACATTGTGAACTGATTAACCCGAGGCATTGTTTCCCCTATCAACTAGAGCTGAAGAAACATGCTTACTCTTTTAAAAACAAACAATATTCTTTATTATGTTTGTTGTAAAAATGACTCCTTTTACAAAGTTTTGGGAAGGTTGAAAAAGCATCTCTTAGATTGCATGCTGCTATCTTGTATATGTTTGACAAACCAATAAATGCAAACACAGATTCTAGATGCCTGAAAAGATGGATATATTTCACTTAGCAATGGAAATTTTTGGCTCAATTGTGGTCATACATTGAGGACTACATGAACCTTAAACTCTGCAGCGGTTTAGATTTCCACTACTTGAAGAATTAGTGGATAGCACTAAAATGCAGTTGTCTGGCTGTGTCTTTAGGTTCTCTCAGTTTTGGCCTTTGGGCAAGCATGAGTTTCAAGCATGAGATGCAATTAATATGCCACACAATTCTTAGTGAACCAATCTCACAGCCATTACAAAGATTTCCATCTTCTTGGCAATTATGTTTAAGTCTGAGATGGCCTATGCTTGAGTTAGAACATTGCCTAGATTCTCAGGCTGGCCTTTCTTGCTATTTTCTCTCAAGTCTAGGACCCAAAATTAGATTCCCAGTAAGAGCATTAGGATTTGATGTAAACATACAGGAATGTGAAAAGGCAAAAGCCATAATGCAATCAACCTAACAGATGGCAAAGCTTCATGATGCAGCATGAATTCAATGAAGCCCCTTTCCTTGAATTAAAAATCAGCTCATTGACTTTCTAACTGCAACAGGCACCTTAGTCTTTGAAAACAAGTAGAGAATGGTCCTTTTTCCATTAAATCTCCCCCCCCCCCCCCAGTTCAATGCAAAAAGGTGTTTGGCAGCTAAAATGCACAGAACCTAAGATGGCCAGTTCAAGTACTTTAATTTATTTTAATTAAAGATAAATGTAATATGTTGGCTAAACTAGAAAATAATGAAAGGGCTGCAATATAGATCTAATTTGGTCTAAGAAACCTACTCATACTGCAAAATAAGGACTTCAATCTCTGGAAGTGAAATCATTTTTTAAAATTCCCAGTGGTTTTTCTACAATGCTTCTTGTCTATTTCTGTGTATCTATGCCAGAAGATATAGAATGGATGTTAGCAATGTGCAGATACATCAATAACCAGTATGAACCTGCTTTGCTTTGCTTCCAAAATTTTTTTCAGTGGCCTACCAGAAAGGTCAATAGAGTTGGCAGAGACTTTTCAGCTGTACCCCATCCAGCTCTACAGAATTCCTTCCAAAAAGTTTACATCTGACTTTTCCTCCTTAAAACATCTTTCATTTCTATTCTTTGTGCTTGCAATTTAAAAGGTTTTGTCATCATTGTCTATATGTGGGAGATGACTAGGCTGAGGGGTCAAACACATCATCAGTCACGAGTCCCTTCATGCCCACAAGAGATCTAAGTCCAGCCCACCTTGAATTCCTTCCATTCTTAACTCCCACTAATTTTCCTTGACTGTTAGTCAATATTCTTGTAGAGAGCTTAAGCTTACAATAAATCTTCATACACTTTTGAACTGCTTGGATATCCTGGTGCTTGACAATATACTAGATCAGGGGTGTCAAACCCATGGGCAGGATGCATCAAGCACTGCCCATGCCCACCCCTGTTTTAGCCAAAGAGAAAAGAGACAACAACATGATGCTGCGAGTTTGACACCCCTGTATTAGATGGTCTTTGATTTTAACTGACTTTTGTCAATCAAATTAAATTTAAGAAGGTGACATAATTTTATACCAATAAGAGTTTTTTTTAACTGTAATTTTCTGAGAAAGGACATGATTTTCAAAAGTGGTTTAAGAATTTACATGTACTATTTTTTCTTTACATGTAGGCATTATATATCCTTGCTGCTGTCTCAATTAGATACTTTACATTAGGAGGGCTCAGTATGAAGGAGAGCAGTTTCTATGAAAAACCAATAGATTTAAAATAAACTATTATATTACAGAAGTTGCAAACTGGACAAAGAATTCAACATGGAGTCCAGGCAACACAGAATAAATAGATTTTTTTTACTTTCTCAATTGAAAAATTATATTTCTCTTGATGCAACTTACCTTTATGTTTCTTTATGCTGCAGCCACATTATGTGCCAATCACATTCACATTATGACCTACAGTACTACTGTTCCAATATGTTCCTCTCAACTACTACTGGCAACCTAGAATATCATCCATCCTGCATTTGCTTGCTTGATTTCTCTTCTCATTATAAGGAGTTCTCTGTTATTTTCAATCCATGTTTCCAATATGGAAAATTCTTTGGTAAATTGGATAAACACTTTTCTGTGTTCCAAACTTTTTTCCACCTGGTTTAATTTTGTGATATAGAAACTTGTAAGTATTCTTTCCATTCATTGCCCACATCTTTAACAAGAATACTGATAGATATTGATCCAAAAATTAGCTCATTTTAATTAAAATGAGGAGCTTTTGTTGAACACCCTTCAGGTCTATTGAAGTTCTTAATCATCCAAGTCATGGTTGTCTCAAAGGTGATTTTTTCCAAAAGGCTACTAGACTTTCTTGGGGTTTTTTTCCTTTGAAATGTTTCACTTCTCATGCAAGAAGTTTTAGTTCTGAAGAAGCTTCTTGGATGAGAAGGGAAATATTTTCAAAGAGAAAAAATACGAAACTCCAATTGCCTTTTGGAAAAAGCACCTTTGAAACCCCCCTTGGAATTTTAAGCCAATTGTTGCACCATCTAGCCAACATGCTACCAAAACCATCCTTGCCTAAATTGTTTATCAAAACTGCATGGCTAAGTTATCAACAAATTTGCTAAGTATACCCAAGATTTACCAGCATTTCCTCAATCAACAACAATCAACAACTGGAATATAGCACATTACATGGGTTTCCCTCCATTTTCAAATACTTGCAGGTTGATCAATTTATTTATAAATAAATTGATCTCTAAATTGATCTCTATTTATAAATCTGGAATATATTATTCAAGATTGATAAATGTATTGATTTAATAAATCAATTATTTCATTTTTATGTTTTAGATTTTAAACGCATTGCACTCATTAGATTTGCAATTATGGAAAATTACAGAGATGACCTTGAAGAAAATATGCAGAAATGGTTTTGGAAATAAAAGCATGCACTGAACCCAGGAAACAGAGAAAGTATAAGAAAGAAGCAGAAACTGACTCCACATAAGATGCTTATGTTCCATAAGTCGCACAGTCAGGCTTATTGTGTTATTGTAGTTTACAACAGTAAAGTTTTAGTTGAGCTTGTGAGGTTTGTTTCCTGATCTGACCCTCTCAAAGGGCTGACAGTAATGCAGCATATTTAAAATCTAGAAAATACAAACACAAACATATACGTTTTACAAGTTTTTCAGCAGCAAATCTGATTTTGTCATTGATTGTGTAGTCCTCATAGTATAATAATAATAAATCATGGATTGGTGACTCATGGTACTCTTTAGAGGTGAGCAACTTGTGAGAGCTTCCAGATATTGCTGAACTACAGTTCTTAGCATTCTTCACTACTGTCGTGCTTTCAGAGACTGCTAGGAATTGATTCAACAACATCTGAAGGATAGCAGGCTTTTATTCAAAGCATTGTTCTGACCTAGGCTTCCCAAAAGCACGCAGCAACTCCTTGTCCTGACAAAAAACCCTTTTACTAATTTACTGTGAATTCTGCTCATTCACATCCAGCAAAGTCTTTCAGGGGAAGATTTACAGTCACAGACCTTATGTGGCTTGGAGAGCTGACAGGCCGATATCTGCAAGGAGTCTCAGAGAGTCATGAACCAATTAAGCGAACTAATTGTCTCCTGCAAATTCCACTCCTCTTTTACTTCCTCTCAAGTTGACCCCTGTTCTTTAGCTGTTCCCTTCGTCTGGCAACTCTGCACATAAGCACACTGGGAACAGGCTCCAGCTGTTTGTCTGCCTCACTGATGTCTGACTCTGAAGGCAGCTGATAACTGGTATATGGCTCTGGCTCCCAGAGCTTTCCCCAGACTCCAGGACTGGTCCATGTTCCTCCCCAACCTCCTCACTGTCCAGATCTGCTGCCAGCTTTGCTGGTGCTGGCCGCTGGCGGGCCACTGCAAGCACACTGGAATACAAGAATTTTGATAAATCATACTTTTGGCGTTCCTTCCATTTTTAGGTTAAAAAATGTCTCGCAAATGAAGGCAAATATACGTTTCCCAGGATAATATTGTAGGATCCAATCTGAATCAGTCCCTAAGACCAGAGGTTTAGTCTTCCAAGCTTTCAGATTCATGCTGGAACGCATCCTCAGGGAAACTCTCTCTTTCCAGAAAGTTATGGAAAGAGAAAAGTTCCCTGAGAATGGGCTCCAGCACAAATCTCAAAGTTTGAAAGAATAAACCTCTGGTCTGGTGACTGGCTCATGTTGCATCCTGCAAGGCTTAATTTACTCACACACACACAAAAAGTTTATAGGAGTACATTAACAGATGAATGCTCTAGATAGTGAGGAATTTAAGCCAGTAAATACTGGATATCATCTGTATTGATCTTCAATTCTCATCATAACCATAATAAAACCATAAACTGGAATCTGATCACTGTGTTCTACAAATATAAGAGTCATCAAAAAAGTAAGCTGGAAATAGTATTACTCAAGCTTTTGAAAGGAACATTGGAAATATGATTCATGACAGAATTATAAACAAAGAAAGAAATTACAATGTAGAGGAAAATGCACATGTTCTTTCATGTGCCTTAGGTGGTTGAATCAACTCTTTATAAAAACATTTTTTAAAACAAAGAAACGAATAAAAATTTACTTTTTTGGCTCTCCTCCGTGCTTCCTGCAAGAAGCAACTTAATACACAAAACAGATATCCATTTTATAGAGTTGAGTAAAAGCAGAATGTTTGCAGTATAACTTACAAAGCAAAATGAAGCTACTAGGATCTAAAATAAAGATACAGGATATAAAAAGTGTGTATTTTTCTCCTACCCTCTCCAAGGGATAAAGTATACCCTTCAAAGAACAGACTAGATCAGTGATGGCTAACCTTTTTGTCACTGTGTGCTGGAAGTATGTGTGGATGCAACAGCGCACAAGTGCCTGTACCCATAATATAACACCCCCATGCTCTCATGCGTATGCACACATGATGCCCCCCATGCATGCGCACACATCTCTCATATACACCCCGCCTCCCACATGTGCATGGCAGAGACCTGAAAATCAGCTGGCAGGTGGGAGGCACGTGCACATGCACGATGGAGCTGAGCTGGGGTGACAGCTCGCGTGCTTGCAGAGAAGCCTCTGCATGCCATCTGTGGCACGCATGCTATAGGTTCGCCATAATGGGACTAGATGGACTCAAAGGATCCGTGATGATGTGCACTGCCTCAATTTCTTGGAGATCCATTTGTCTGGAATGGTTTGAAGATTCCTGCACTCAGATCCAGGTTCCTTCCATTTCTATATTTCGAAGTCCTCACCAGGGAGAGGTGATCCACAAATATGAAACAAATGTGTGACAGATTTCTTCTCAAACACGGTAGTTAGGTTGATCTCAGAAGATATTGGCAATTTTTCTTTGTTTGATGGAAAAATATATATACAAAGCAATGTTACATACAAATGCAGCATGGGAAAATGTTCCCAAAGGTGTTTTTGCAGGTGGCAACTGGACTTGCTTTATTTTTTCTCGAAGACGTTTTGCTTCTCATCCAGAAATTTATTTGATTCTGAAGAACTGGATCTTCTTTAATTCTGAAGAGGAAACATCTTCAGGGGAAAACACAGTAAAATCCAGTTGCCTCTTGAAAAAGTACCTTTGGGAAAATCATGACCTGGATGACTAAGAATCTCCATAGACATGGGAAAATATATGCTAAGGAGAAGGAGAAGGAGAAGAAAGAGAAGAAGACTTAAGAGTGCTGTCTTAAGAACATGGGAAACAATCTTATGTCAAGTAACACTTTACGAGACATGGACAGACAGAAATACACAGGGACGGGATTCAGCTGGTTTGGACCGGTTCGGGTGAACTGGATGCTGATTTTATATCTGGTTTGCTGAACTGATAGTTGAAAGGACTGGCTGGCCCCACTCACCCTGCTCTGCCCCTCCCAGAGTGTCCATGTGGCCCATTTTGGATGCCAGGTCAGTGAAGCACAGAGGCTCCGGAAGGGTGAAAAACAGGCCTCCCAGAAGTTCCGGAAGTCCTGAAAGTCCAGAAATAGGCCCATTTCTGGCTTCTGGAGTGCCTCTGGATTCCAGGGGAGGCTGTTTTCCCCCTCCTGGATGGTCAAGGAAAGCCTCTGGAGCTTGGGGAGGGCAAAAAACGGGCCTTTGGGAAGTTCACACCCATGGTCACACCCATCCAGCAAACAGGCAGAGAACTGGTTGCTAAAAAAAATTTCAATCCCATCCCTGGAAATACATATACATACCTCTTAATTGTTTGATAAAATGTTTCATGTGTTTATATATTTCTCTTTATGAATAATTCTAAAAACAAAAGATTAATAATCAGTATCTTGTGTTTCCATTAATAATATCAAATCATGCGCCAGTTATGTCATGTTTATTTTGTAAACTTCCCTTCCTAATGTAAAAGCCCTCAATATTTTCTTATCTAGTGTAATCCAATTCTATTTAAAACAACTTGGTTTGCAGCCAGAAACCATGGCAGGATTTCCAGATCCTCCCAGCTTCTAAGAGTAGAGTCAAAAAGCATCCCAAGCAATTACACACATCCTGAAGGTTCTAAAATCTGTTTCAAGCATGTGCTAATTGATGCACATCCTGCAAGAAGCACTTGTCAATGAACTGCTTCCAAAACTCCAAAGAATAGCATCAACCAGCATGGGAGAAATATATAAAATCTCAGAAACTCATATAAAGACAGTTGAGTGAAATTTGATATAGTCAGTTACTGAGATGCTGTCAAAAACAAGACTTTGTGGGAGATAAGCAGGGACTCACTCAGCAGAAAGAATGGACTCTGTCCCTGTCCCTCTTAAGATTAAAGATCTGTCTGTTTCCACAGGCATTGGGGCTAGAATGTTAGAGACGTTTCCTGCAAGGTAGAGTATTTAACAGATTAACAAGAATTGGAAGATACCTTGCAGGTCATCTAGTCCAACCCCCTGCCCAAGCAGGAGATCTTACATCTGCTACTACCTAGGATTGAGCTCACAATCTTCTGATTATGAGGTGAGAGATCCACCTCTAGACCACAGCAACAGGTATTTCCCCCAACTGTGTGTTTGGTTGTTGTTTTCCATAGTGTTCTATTGTGTTGCATGTCTTTTTTTAATTATTGTACATTGCTTGAAGTCGGTTTTATAAGTTGGGTGGCCATATAAATACTCTAAACTCGTAAATACTCTAAACCAGGAGTCTCCAAGCTTGGCAACTTTAAGGCTTGTGGACTTCAATTCCCAAATCCCAACCAGCAAAAGCTGGCTAAGAAATTCTAGGATTTGAAGTCCACAAGTCTTAAAGTTGTCAAGATTGGAGACCCATGCCCTGAACAACTACACAAATATGGAAAGAAGTATCAATTGCAGCATTTCTTGAGAATCCTGAGCTTTGCTATAGCTTCTTATCTGGACTCAGCTTGCTGTTTTGATTGGACTTAGGACACATTTACATGTGCCTTAATTTTGTCTCAAGGTTGTCTCGATAACTGTGGTTTGAGGTCATGTCCTTCCAGTGCAGCCCTCTTGTCATATCAACTCATGATCCCATTGTGAATTTTCAGATCCGGTATGAAGGGGGTACTTTCCATGTTCTAACAGTCCAAGGCTTGCTATGTGAACCATGTGCAATGCTCATGAATAGTCAGAGGTTTCAATCTGCTCAGCTCTTTTTGACTACTTCCCCTAAGTTGCAGACTAATCTTCTTGCCTGAGTGATTTCCTTGGGTGCTTTTGCTGCTTCCAGTTCATACATCACATTAAATGAGCTGTTGCCAGGAAAGCACAACACCAAGAGGTGAAGCTTTTGCCTCACCAGCAGGAGGTTGTGGGTTCGATCCTAGGTAGAGGCAGATGTAGTGTCTCCTGCTTGGGCAGGGGGTTGGACTAGATGACCTGCATGGTCCCTTCCAACTCTGTTAATCTGTTAACCCTGCTTAACTCTGTGCCTGACAACCTCTGCCCATCCTGAAATGTCTAATCCAGAAAGTTGAGGCAAGAAAAACTGCCAGTTTTTGTCACTCCATCCCTGATGGATCAGGTTTTGCAGGTAGTCCCCAAAGTGGGCAGGGTCTTCTTAATAAAGCAAGATAAACCATGCAGAGATTGAACCTAGAAATAAGAAGAAATTTTCTGACAGTGAGAACAATCAACCAATGGAACAGCTTGCCTTCGGAAGTTGTGGGAGCTTCATCACTGGAAGCTTTCAAGGAGAGCCTGAACTGCCTCCTGTCAGAATGGTGTAGGGTCTCCTGCTTGGGTGGGGGGATGGACTCCAAGGTCCCTTCCAACTCTGGTAATCTGTTAACCTATCAGAATTCTCTTCCTCCTCTAACCCTCGTCTATTTTACAGAGAATGACTAACATTCTCTGTAATGACTAACATTCTCTCAATGATATTCTTGTCTGCAGAGAAATCCACCAAATTCTGCACCTTAACCTTCAGTAGAGGCTTAGAAAAACACTTCAGGTTTTTTTTTTAACCAGTTTTTTTTTTTAAACGAGCTAAGTAGAGACTGGCTGTGCAGAGATGGCAAATTTATGTTGGTGTACTTGGTGACACCTCCCAAAGAATTTTGCCCTTGGACTAATTCCTCTTCACTGTATCTTTGAAAACCTTGACCTCTGTTTGCTAGTTTTCACTCTCTATTTACAGCCCTTAAGCTCTGTTCTGGTGAGATTAAAATAAATACATTTGAATTATATATAACAGGCATCTTAACTCGTTAAGGCCCAATGTACAATCCAAAATAGGTGCATTGTTTTACGTCAAGGATAAGCTAAAGGGATTAATTCAGGTACAGCAAAATGCAAAAATAAAAGATGTTTTCAATTCAAAATGGATGCTGACTGCAGAGAGAAGGAAGATGAAGAAAAGGGAGGCAGTCCATATGGAATGCAAGGAATGATAAGGTAAACCAGGCCAGAAAAAGGATGGAGAATATGTTTTTTGGAATTCTTCAGCAGTGGTGATAAGAGACCGTTTTTCTGTGTAACAAAGTAATCTGTTGCATCTATATGTGTGACACATACAGATGTGTTGTGTATGTATGTATGTATATATGTATGCATGTATATATAAATTGTTTCCACAACAATTTATTGATCAGCTCAAAAACATAACACACGTATGTATGTATGTCTATATATCTCGAGCTATGGTGGCACAGTCGTTATAAAGCAGTATTGTAGACTGCCTCTGTTCACATTGCCAGTAGTTCAATTCCTTTGATTCTGACTGGCTCAAGGTTGACTCAGCCTTCCATCCTTCTGAGGTCAGGTAAAATGAGGACCCAGATTATTGGGGGCCATATGCTGACTCTGTAAACTGCTTAGAGAGGGCTGTAAAGCATTATGAAGCGGTATATAAGCCTAAATGCTATTGCTATATCTCTATCTAATATCACAGTGTCAAAATAAAACCTATAATGGAAACTTTGTTGATTTCATGGCTGACAAAATGAAACAAAAATTGTATCTATAATCTAGGCATACTTTTATAAGATTCTAGATTTCATATTTTGTATTTTTATGTCTTGTGTTTTTATCACAAGACATAGATTCCTAGATCGGGAATCTTCCTAGATTTCCTTCCTAGATCAAGATGCCCTACACACAGTCACTCACGCCCTTGTCTCTTCTCGTCTGGACTACTGCAATGCTCCCCTTGAAGAGCACCCGGAGGCTTCAACTGGTCCAGAATGCGGCCGCATGGGTAATTATGGGGGCAACACGACGCTCCCATGTAACACCCCTCCTGCGCAAGCTGCACTGGCTTCCGGTGGTTTTCCAGGTGCGATTCAAGGTGTTGGTTACCATCTTTAAAGCGCTCCATGGCTTAGGACCTGGGTACTTACGAGATCACCTTCTGCCACCAAAAGTCTCCCACCGGCCAGTATGCTCCCATAGAGAGGGTCTCCTCATGGTGTCGTCAGCTAGACAATGTTGACTGGTGACACCCAGGGGGAGAGCCTTCTCCGTGGGAGCACCTGTCCTCTGGAACGAATTGCCCCCAGAATTAAGAACTATCCCTGACTTACGCACCTTCCGCCGTGCTCTCAAAACCTTTTTCTTCCAACAAGCCAGGCTGGCATAAAACATGATTTTTAAATTCAAATTTTTATTAATTTTAATCAGGGTTGGTTGGGTTTTTATTCACTTTTAGGCCAAAGTTAATATGTCTTTTAAAAATTTATTTTTATTTTATTTTTATTTATTTCGATTTGTATACCGCGCCTATCTCCATCAAGATGGACCCAGGGCGGTGCACAGGAAATTAAAAACCACAATAAATAACAACAAATACAATAATATAATTAAAAAGAATTAAATTAAGAGCCTGTGCTAAAATTCCCTTAATAAAAACCCAACTTTTTAAACTTCTATATATTTGTTTTATTCTGGCTGTACACCGCCCTGAGTCCTTCGGGAGTAGGGCGGTATAAAAAACCAATAAACTCAAACTCAAAATGTGATGTGAAAGTGTCATATAAAGAATAATAATGTGGATACATGTTGCCTCTATGTTTGTGTGGGTCAATAAGTAAGATACGTGCAGATGTGACCTTTTTGTGCCTCTTGGTCTCTGTGTGTTTATATTCTCACCCCACATACACAAACTGATCTAGTTCTGTTTACCTTCCAAAGATGAATCCTGCGAAGGGAGAAGACAAGGTCTAAGTCCCTTCACATAATTTCTTTTCAATATTCAGTTGGGTTGGAAAGAATACAAAGATTTTTCATCTTTCTAATGAAGGATTCCTCAAGTGGCTGGATCCTGAAGAGAACTTTGGCTAGGTGCCAGGGAATTTTAGCATTTAGGCAAATGCTTCTAGTTTCTGGCATGAGTAGGCAAAAACAGAAGCAATCTTATAGCACAGTGATGGCGAACCTTTTTTGGCTCACTTGCCAAAAGCGGGGGGAGCGCAGGGGGTTTGTGCGTGGGCATGCCACCTCCATAATGCTATGCGCATGATCCCAGCATACATGTACACATGACCAGTTCTCTCACCCACCCCCCATTTTTGGTGTGCTTTTTTCACCCTTCCCAGGCTCCAGAGGCTTTATAGGAGCCTGGGGAGGGCGAAAAGAAGCTGCCCCTGCCCATCCCCCACCACCACAAAGGCCCTCTGGAGGCTTCAGGAGCTTCCCTGAAGCCTCCGGAGTGTGAAAAACCAGCCCTACGGGCAAACTGGAAGTTCGGAAAGGGACTTCCGGTTTGCTCATAGGGCTCGTTTTAGCCCTCCGGAGCATTCAACAGCCTTTAGTACGGCAAAAAATTGCCTCAAAAGAAGGCCGAAGTCAGCTGGCCAGCATGCATATATGTGCTGGCCAGCATCGGGCAATGCCTTGCGTGCCCTGACAAATGGCTCTGCGTGCCACCTGTGGCACGCGTGCCATAGGTTCGTCATCACTGTTATAGCATCTCGTCATGTGAACAATCATTCTTAAATGGCATATGTTGGTCAAAAAACACATGCCTTTTTCAAATGTAAATATTAATCTGGAAAGACTGGACTTTCTTGTTTTTCTTTGAAGGTGTTTAACTTCTCATCCAAGAAGCTTCTTCAGCTCAGCTTTAGAGCTTTATTGCTGAAGAAGCTTCTTGGATGAGAAGTGAAACATCTTCAAAGAAAAACAAGAAAGTCCAGTTGCCACTTGAAAAAGCATCTTTAGGTCTTACCTCAAGCTCTACAGATAGAGAAGCTACACTGCCTACTGGGTCTGTTTCGGATATGAAGGGAAGAAGGTCTTCATGGCAGGCAGACAAACCACCCTTTGCAATTCCTTAAGCCCTTTTCTTAGAATCCTGCTGCAGGTAGAGACGTGAAAGGTAGCCACGAAAACAGAGAAAAGGCACTGCTACTTTAAGAAGTTTCAGGCTACATGAATTTTACCTTGGAAACTCCGAAGGACTAATCTAGTGCCTACTCATAACAGAGACTTTGAAAGTCTGTTTGGGTGAAGATAGCCTGGAGTGGAATTTATCTGTTGCATTTGTAGTAGATTTATCTGTTGCAGCCACACAAAGTGGTGGTGGTGGGCATCTAAAATCTCCCTCTCCTTCCCTCCTTCCCTCTCTCCTAATCTACCTATCTATGTAGCTTCCATCTACTATTTACCTACCTACTGGTACCATTAATACAGTTGTAGTACTCTGAGTGGCTTACAAAATATTAAACCAAGAGGTGGCGTGGAGACACAATTTTAAACAATATACAGAAAAATAACACTTTTAATAAAAAATAAAAAACTTTTTCAAAAAAAAAGAAAAGTAACACTTTACAGTGTCTTTAAAGAGTTGGTATAAAGAGTTGGTTCATTAGTTGGTATATTTGCATAGATGCAAGGAGGTGAAAGTGAACCTCTGTGTTCTGGAATGATAGTGGAGAAGATATTGGACTTTTTGCTTTGTTAAAAAAGATGGGCCAAAGAACCTAAAGATACTCTCAACAAGAGTCCCTGCCAGGTTGATGTGTGAAATCAGAGTCAGTGGAAAGGGCTACAGAAAAGAGGGAGGAGAGAAACAAAACAAATTGAAAGACAAAAAGAAAATGAGGAGCTGAAATATTAGGGAGGAGAGTGGGACAGAGAGAAGCATGGAAGCAATGGAAGGAGAAAAGAGGACAAAACAGGCCCTCCTACCAGGCTGAGTAACTGCTCACTTGGATCTCCAGAAGATGTTGCAAAATGGCTTTTATAGAATTAGAAACATAGAAACATAGAAACACAGAAACCTGACAGCAGAAAACCCCTTAGTGGCCCATTGAGTGTGCCCTTTGGGGAATTTTTTGTTTTGTTTTCAATGTTATTGTTTGTTTTTGTTTATTTACTATTGTTTAATATTTTTATTTTATTTTATTTTTTAATTTTTGTCAGATGCTGGATATGTGTTTGTGCCCAAGGATGTTTAAACTCAGTTTCTGATGCTTGACCCTTTACCTCCGCTGGAGGTTGGTTGAGAGTTTCCACTACTCCTTCTCTGAAGTAGTATTTTCTAACATTACTTTTGAGCTTCCCTCCTGTCAGTTTGAGGTTATGTTCCCTTGGTGCCTGGTTTTTCCTTAAAATTGAAAATACTGCCTTATTCTAGAACCTTATTCACACCCTTAATATTTTTAAATGTTACAACCATATCACCCCCCCACTCCCCACTTTGTCTTCTGTCCTCCAGGTTGTGCATATTCAGTTCCTCCAATCTCTCCTGATTCGTTTTGTCCCTCAGACCCTTTTTGCTTCCCAAATTGGCAGCCAACGTCAGCCTGGAAACCACCAGAAATGCAGGTAGGGGATAATGGGAAGTGTGCTGCCTTGGATGAGGATGATGGAAGTTATAGTTCAGTGTATGCGGAAAACCCCTTCAGGAAGCCTGTTCAGTCAGAAAGGTTTTCCTTCTCTCCCTGTCTCTCTGTCTCTCTCATACACATACACATCTCTACCACCCCCAATAGCTCCTCCAGTGGTCTATTAAACAAGACCTGTCAGAGCTGGTAACCAGCATTTGGTTAAGGCGTGTGCCTGCCTTCCAGAAGAGCTCCTTTCCCCTTTATATTATTTACAGGTGAAATAGGAATGGTGTTGTTTGCCGAGCTGCTTGCTTAATTGACTGAAGGCAGCTAAAGATCAAATGCAAGAGAAGGATGGCAATACTTGATGTGTTAATACCTGTCTTCCTGATTTGCTCTCCTCTTGGTGACTCCTGCCAGAGCCCTGATGACTTTGTGGGTGCCAGTTCTCCTGGAGATATTGTCATTGGAGGCTTGTTCGCGATTCATGGCAAAATGTTACATTCTGGAGAGAAGCCCCTCAAACCTATGATTGCCAGTTGTGCTGGGTGAGTAACAACAACAGCTCTCTGCCATAAAACTGTTATGAGGAAAATGACATGAAAGCGAATGGGGTTACTCAAAAGGGAAAGAGAGAGGGCTGGAAATTTAGTTGATTTTTAAATGATTCTTATTTAAAAGATGGGGTTTCATCTGTCAGTTGGGGTAAAAGGACTGCATGACTAGAGGACTGTTATGCTACTATAAGCAGATAAAATCTAGTACCAGGGATTAGGGAGAGCTTCAACATCTATTTTACTCAGATGTTATAAAATAAAAATTAGTGGAGTTTATCTGTATGCCAACACTGTAAGATTGTGCAGTAAAACTAATCTGCAATTACTATATTGCATTGATCCATTGAATTCACCAAGTCTTATTTCTGAGTACTGATGCAGAAAGAAGGACCATAAGTATGTTGTTGATTTATATCTCTTTTGCAGTATTTTATTAATTATTGCTAATTTTAACATTTAGATCCAAGACACAATAATATGACTTCAAACACATTATGGGTCCAGAATCTAACACAAGTGTACAGTATCCTTTGTGCTGCAGTATTGTATATAACTCTAAAAAAAACTGGAAATAGAAACTTTTATATAATGATTCAGATGCAATCTCATTGAGAGATTTGGGATTTGATATTAGATCTAAAGATGATTAATGTACTAGATCTGAACTGCAATAATCTGGACAACCACTAGATAGCCTCAAAGAAGTACATCAATTTCTATCTCTTTACTGCCACCCAGTGATCATGCAGAATTTTGCTGCACAGATCGATTAGCCCCAATGGATACAGCCCATTAATGTTATCATTCTTGCTCAAGAATTTATAAAGGCCATGCTTGGAATGGCAAGAATTTCACAAAATAAAGTCACTTTACCTAAGATTGATTTCTATATTATATATTAATAGTGAAGCAAGCCATCATCACTACCTGTCAGACAGCATTTTCAAAGTGCAACTCAAAGGGTAATTAAATTCTTTTCCTTCCTTTATTCATAACAGCTTTCCCCCCAACTCAAGAAATACCAAATTTGTCCAGATGGCCACTAGGGAGCAGCAAAGAAATACAGAAAATAGTAAAGCTTGGTTGCCATCTAGTGTAGAACCACAATTTTGCAGCCCAGATCTAAAAGACCTATCCAAACTGATGTGATCCCAAAATGTGGACATGGAATTCTCAGGCAGCATGGCCTATGATCCTCTGGGTTGGACAACCCTTGTGACATCTAGAAGTCACTAAGATAAGGAAAACATTGCTGGATTAATGCAATTAGCAATAGCACTTAGACTTACGGTATATACCAGTGATGGGATTCAATTTTTTTTACTACCAGTTTTGTGAATGTGGCTTGGTGGGCGTGGCAGGGGAAGGATACTGTAAAATCTCCATTCCCTCCCAACTCCAGGGAAAGGTTACTGCAAAATCCCCATTTCCTCCCGATCAGCTGGGACTTGGGAGGCAGAGAATAGATGGGGGCGGGGCCAGTCAGAGGTGGTATTTACCGGTTCTCTGAACTACTCAAAATTTCCACTACCGTTCTCCAGAACTGATCAGAACATGCTGAATACCACCTCTGATATACGTATACCATTTCATAGTGCTTTGCAACATTTTCTGAGAGGTTTACGATGTCAGTGTATTGCTTCCAACAATCTGGGTCTTTATTTTACTGAACTCAAAAGGATGGAAAGCTGGGCCAGTCAGAATTTAGCTTCTGATTGTGAGCAGTGAGTTAGCCTGCAATATTGCGTTCTAACCATCACAGACCATTTTTCTGAGACGTAGGTGCCTTTGTCAGACTGGGAGATATAGATAGAAAAGAGTTAATGAGGCCAGCAGGACTGTTATAGTTTTTCAAGAGCCCATAACAGATTCCAAGACATCTTTCCATAGATATCAACGGCAGTAAAAAAAAAAAAAAGTGATTTATGACCATTTTTCACACTTACAACTGTTGCAGCATCCCCATAGTCACGTGATCAAAATTCAGACACTGAATTTTATTTAGGAAGGTTGCAGTGTCTTGGGGTCAGGTGATTCCCTTTTGTGAACTTCTGATGAGCAAGGTCAATGAGGAAGCCAGTTTCACTTAACAACCCTGTCACGAATTTAACTCCAGTGATTCACTTAACAACTGTGACTGGCATAGCCGTAAAATGGGGCAAAGTTCACTGAACAAATGTCTCACATAGCAAAAAAAAAAATACAAAACCTTTGGATGCTCTTTTGGCTGAGAAGAGAAAGAGAGAAACCTGTGCACACATAGGCTTCACCTACCAACACTCATTCAAAATATGAATGCTGCTGTCCCCCAAAAGAAGTTTCTTGCCCTGTCTTAAAGGACCTTGGAAAGAAGGCTAGGAAATGGTAATGTTCTCAACCCTCTTCCTCCAGACAATGGAATGGAATGGAATGGAATGGAATGGAATGGAATGGAATGGAATAGAATAGAATAGAATAGAATAGAATAAAATAGAATAGAATTAGCGGTAGGGATAGTGGTAGGGGTAGGGGTAGGGATAGGGATAGCGGTAGGGGTAGGGGTAGGGAGAGGGATAGCGGTAGGGGTAGGGGTAGGGATAGGGATAGCGGTAGGGGTAGGGAGAGGGAGAGGGAGAGGGATAAGGATAAGGATAGGGATAGGGATAGGGATAGGGATAGGGTTAGGGATAGGGATAGGGTTAGGGATAGGGATAGGGATAGGGATAGGGATAGGGATAGGGATAGGGATAGGGATAGGGATAGGGATAGGGACAGAGACAGAGACAGAGACAGAAATAGAGATAGAGATAGAGAGAAATAGAAGTGGAAGTGGAAGTAGAAGTAGAAATAGAGTTGGAAAGAACCTTGAAGGTATCCTAGTCCAGCTCTCTGCTAAAGCAGGAGAACCTATACCATTTCAGATAAATGACTGTCTAATCTGTTCTTAAAAACCTCCAGTGATTTCTGAAGGCAATCTGTTCCACTGGATGATTGTCCTCATTGTTAGGAAGTTTCTCCTTAATTCCAGGTTGCTTCTCTCTTTGATTCCCACTATTGTTTCTTGTCCTGCTCTTTGATGCTTTGGAGAATAATTTGACCCCCCCTCTTCTTTGTGGCAGCCCCTCAGACACTGGAATACTGTTATCATGTCACCCCTAATTCTTTTTTTATTTAGACTAGCCAAACTGAGATCCTGCGGCCATTCTTCATAGGTTTCAGCCTCCAGGCCTTTGATCATCTTAGTTGCTCTAAAACTTGAACTAGTTTTGAGCATGACATTTGGAGGAAGAAAAAGCACATTGTGGGGCTCAATAGCTTAAAAGCAGTGGAAATTGCTTATTGCTTTTGTCAGTAGCCTTATCAAAGAATTGGTTATCAAAGATAGAGCATTTCAACATACAGTAGAAGGGGACCTAGAAGAATCTGTATGTATGTAAATACAATCATGTCTTCCAAAATCCTAGAAAACATTCAAAGGTTATTTAATCTGTGCAACCACTGAAGAATGGCATTTTTATTGTTTTCTGGAAATCAGAGATAAATCTAACCATCTACATCTGTAGAGGAGAGCTCAAATAATATTGACAAATGCTTGCCAGGTAGTTGGTCTGACTTTTCTGTCAAAGGTGTGCATTATCCATCTTATAAGTTGAAGGGAACTCATCACTATGAGTTTATTGTGAGCAAATAGGCATTTTATATAATGTCATATAGCTTCCGTCGAAACAGCTAACGATTATTTCTGTATATCTTGGCAGCTTCGAAGTTCAAGTATTTCTTCAGAGTCTTGCGATGGTCCATGCCATAGAAATCATCAACAATTCTCCTCTTCTACCAGGAATTAAACTGGGCTATGAAATCTATGACACTTGTGCAGAAGTGACGAGAGCAATGGCTGCAGCTTTGAGGTTCATGTCCAAGTTTAATGCTTCCAAAAACCTGGTAGAATTCAGATGCAACTATTCAGATTACACACCACGAGTAAAAGCTGTCATAGGAGCCACTTATTCAGAAGTGTCTATGTCAGTTGCAAGAATATTGAATTTGCAGCTAATACCACAGGTAGGTCATTTTGGAAACATATCCTTATTTTCAGTCAGCAAAATCTAAATGAGTAAATATCTCAATGGCATAACTGGAAGCTGAATATAGTTAAGAAGGGGCTGCATTTGGCAGTTGGATTTCAACAACTTTCCGGATTTAGAATACAATTCTGTAACAGAACTGAGTAATGTATCTGTATGCTGATAAAAGTATTTCTATGCTGCACATTTTTCCACATGCATGATATTGCACCCTCAAACCTTGAGAAGTTCATTGTTAATCTTAATATCTGGAAAAAAGCAATGTGGAGAAGTAGGAAATTATGTTTGGCAAATTTTTCTAGGCAAATATTACTCAGGTTTCTCCTGGCTATACTACCTTTCTACATACAGGTAGTTGTTAACTTATGATCATTTTTTTTAAACCACTGCTCAAAATTATAGTGGTACTTTAAAAAAAAGTGACTTTACCACCAGCCCCTACCCTTATGACTGTTGCAACATCATCATGTGATGATGGTTTAGCAACTGGAGTTATGTGATCATCACCTGTGACTTTCCCAAGGGACTACTGACAAGCAAAGGCAACGGTGGAAGCCAGAGTCACTTAACGACTGTGGCAATAAAAGAGGGTGTGACTCACTTACCAACCACATCACTTAGCAACAGAATTTCCAGTCCCAACAGGGGTTGTAAGTCAAGGACTACCCATAGAGAAAAGTGCTTTTATGAATATGCAGGACAATTTAGCAATCCGTTCTCTGACAGTCTGATGTGTTACAAAAGGTTAACATCCCTCCCTGTTGTCCTTGCTCACTGAAGATGCTCTTAGTTGTAGTTTGGCAATATCTAAAAGGCCAGGTTGTCAACTCTGTTTTGCATCGTCTAATTGGAATGGTCACTCGGGTTTAGCGGCTCACGTACATCTCATTTTCTGCTACATTTTCATTCATTATGACAGCACAGCTATGAATTTGCCAGAACATGAGTATAAATATGGAAATGAGGAAAGGGGAGGAGAGGCCACTGTAAATAGGAAGTAATGTAAACCAAATTTAACCAAAACTGTTTCTACACTAATGCCTCATCTGCAGAAATCAACATGCCTACTGATCTTCAAAAGACGCTTTTCTTTTTTACCGTTTGTGCCTAGACAAATTTGGGTTTTTCCTTTAAATTATCTAGAAATAGGGCTGGAAGGGACCTTGGAGGTCTTCTACCTAGTTCCTTACTGAGAAAATCATTCAAATACCTAGGCATAGTTTTCAGGCCATGATCACAGCAAATGGAGGATAATTTTAGCAATAGAACTTAGACATATACTGCTTTACAGCCCTCTCTAAGCAGTTTACAGAGTCAGCGTATTGCTCCCGACAATCTGGGTCCTCATTTTATCCACCTCGGAAGGATGGAGTCAACCTTGATGACTCCTGGTGAGATTTGAAGTGCCAAATTGCAGTCAGCCAGCAGTCAGCAGTACTGCACTCTACTGCGCCATCGTGGCTCATAATTATGTAATACAGAAGGCCCATTCTACACTAACAAGGCATTCTTTCTCTCTGCTGCATATGGATTTGGCCAGTAACAGTGGTTACTCAGTGGCCAAATAGGCCTATGCAGATCCTCTCTTCCCCTCAGAAAAGTCTAAATCAACTTCTTTGCTATACCTGAAACCTGATTCTTTGCTGCAAGGTGAGCATTGAGGCCAACACCGGGATATCTACTTTCACATTGTATATGTATTTTGCTCCTCTAGTTTTGATCCTGCAAATTCTTAGAAAGAATTTTGCCTCCTCCTGCTCTAATGTAATCAATTAAAATTTTGAAGGTTTTTTTTCTCCTCTTGAACTCTGCATCCTTGGACAGAAGCATGCAACTGAAGGTTTGAGGCAACAGATCAAGGATGCAGATGTACAGCTAAATTTAGCGTCGTTCCCCATGGAAATATTTCCAATTAGTTCCCTTACTCTTTTTAGACCTGCCAGATATTGAAGTCAAATCACAATCCGTAAATATTTTCTCTTTAGCATGTTGCAGTGTGGTCACTCTTACCATCTTTTCCCGAAAATAAGACAAGGTCTTATTTTCTTTTGACCCCCCCAAATAAGTGCTTGGCTTTATTTTCAGGGAGGTCTTATTATTTGTGAGGTGCAGGAGGCGGCGAATGTGGTCACATCATAACTGCTGCTGTGTTGCAATATTTTCAGGGAGGGTTTACTTTGGGGGGAGGACTTATTTTAGCGCATGCGTTCAAAAGCCTGATTGGGCTTATTATCTAGGGAGGTTTTATTTTTGGGGAAAACAGGGTAGAAGGGAAACACAAGTGAATTCCATTTGACTAAGGTTCTGCCTATGTGCACCAGCTAAGGGAATACTGAAATTATAAATCACATTTTGTTTGTGCATTTTTATGCTGATACCTATTTATAGTTGATGTCCTCACATTTGAACAAATTGTCTGGTCACCTCGATTGCTTTTATTTTAGTCTCAGACAGCTGTGATTCCTCTACTTAAACTTCAGCCAGGTTTTGCTATGTATATGTGAAATGTGTAGCCGTTTTATGGATATGCTTATCCAGTTTTATTCTGCAGTGGGTTTTTTTCTCCCTTTCTCTCTGTGTATCGTCAAACTTTATTATTGGTCATGAACGACAGGAAAGATTTCTTATCTTGAGGGAGTCCTCATATAATCCCTGGTAAGAGGTGAAGAGGCTATTGAAAGCGCAGGAATGAGCAGGAGATACACGTGACTGTAGGTTGTTTTGCTGAAAAGCAAGGATGCCTCGGAAGGGAAGGAAAGCTCGCCTGAGGGAATTTTAACATTTGCGACGTATCAACAGGGCTTCTCTTGCTCTTTTGTCCTTTCCTGGTAAAGTCTTCCCTGAAACCAGAAGGGAATCCAAAGAATCCAACCATTTCAGCAAAATGCTGGAGGGAGCGATGTGATGGCATGAGGCAAGCTCTGCCCCTTCCCTACGTATGTGTGAGATGTTACAATACCTGTCCAACAGAGGCCAAGCTTGTGCTAGGACAGCCTTTGTTTCATCATTGCCTTCTTGCTTGGATTCAAACCAGAGTTTCCCTTCTGAGTTACTGTTAATAGATTAACAGAGTTGGAAGGGACCTTATAGGTCATCCAGTCCAACCCCCCCCCCACTCAAGCAAGAGACCCTACATCATTTCTGACAAATGTCAGTCCAATCTCTTCTTGAAAGCTTCCAGTGATGAAGCTCCCACAACTTCCGAAGGCATGCTGTTCCATTGGTTGTTTGTTCTCACTGTCAGAAAGGTCCTCCCTATTTCTAGGTTGAATGTCTCCTTGGTCAGTTTCCATCTATTATTCCTTGTCTGGCCTTCAGGTGCTTTAGTTTGATCCCCTCCTCTCTGTGGCAACCCCTCAAATATTGGAACACTGCTGTCATGTCTCCCCTGGTCCTTCTCTTCACTAACAGTTCTTCATTATGAACCACTATTATGAGTTTTACTTCTGCCTTGAGCCTAAAGTCAGCTGGGTGACCTGGGCCTAGTCATTTTCTCTGGGAGCAGGAAAGGGCAAAATCTTAGCAAGAAAACTACAGGGACCTGCCTAGATAATTGCAAGTCCACAACACTGCCTCAAAGGCTATGCACACACATTTACCTGAACACACACATATACATGAACACACACACACACACACACACACACACACACACACACACACACAAACTTATTTAGTGGTCTTCAATTTACAGCAGTTCATTTAGTGATCATTCAAAGTTGCAAAGCAGTGAAAAAAGTGAGGAAGCGTATTACTAACTTAACAATTGCAATGATTCACTTAACAGCTGTGGCAGAAAAGGTCATAAAATGAGACAAAACTCACTTAAATGTCTCACTTAGCAACATAGATTTTGGGTGTAATTGTGGTTGTAAGTCAAGGACTAGTTATATTCTTTTTTCCTTCTAATGTTCATATATTCCTCACTATTCATATATGCTTTGACATACACAGGTGTGCTTTGAACACATACACTGTTTCTACCCTAGTGTGCAATCCTAGATAGTTGGGTATTATCTGACATTATCACATGTCTATAGTTTTAATCTCCTTTTCCATGAAGGTAATCTTCTTTTTTTCTTTAAAAATGGTACTTACTTACATTTCACAAATGTAAGTAAGTACCATTTAAAACTACAAAAATTTAGGGAGCGAATGTAACTGAATAAGGAATGTATTGTCAAAGGTGTCACACATTGTACAGCATGCATGTTTTTAGATCACCCCACTTATGTGTCTGTCACACAATCAGACTGGATTCTGTGCAATGCTGTGCATGTTCAGATCTAGAAAATTATTATTTTCCGAGGCAGGAGAATAATCCAGCAAAAAAGAAATGTTTGGCAGCAAATGAAGTTATTCAGACTAGAAATGTATACGTACTTAGCAACACAAACATTCCCTTGAACGCATGAGGGTGATGTGAAGAAATTGCACAAGGGTGCTTTGGCAAGGAATGAGCCACTGTGTGGAAGCTATAAGATATTTTTCAACCCTGGATGAATATAACCTTCTACCTGAATAGTCAAACTGTTTTGGCAACGTGGCTGGTATTTTTAAGAGTTTCAATTGACCATATCAAGTGGGGTAGCTATGTCAAATACAAAACAATGAAATAGCTCTGTTCTTTTCACTTGTTAAAATTAGCATTTTTAGGAATACCTACCCTTCCTGCCTACCTTTGTTAGCCGTATAGACTCTACCTATTTTAAAAGATTCTGCTTGTTGGTTAGGCTTCCCACGTTTCATGCCTGCTAGAGGTAAGGATTCCCTCCCCTCTCCCCCTGCACAATATTTAGCCATCATGGTTCAATTCACTCATCATGGAGTTTTTGTTGGAATGGATAATGGTGGGCAGCCTCTATCCTAGTTAATATTTATCCTACAGTGCAGCATAGAACCCAAATCACTCTATGAACAGTTCATGGCTGATTGTTTTTTTAATTGTGACCTTTTACTGAGCCCAAAACAGCTGATAAGGAAAAAGTAGAAAACATGGAAGAAATCTTAGAAAAGAAATTCAGAATAAGGGAACACTAGTTCTCTTGCCTGAATGAGTATTACCTAAGACTTCCTTCCAGATAAATGTATGTGGAGCAGAGTATTTCAGAGAACTACTATCCACTCTCAGATTTCCCCCTAAGACATCAATAACTAACTTAATTCAGAGGTGTTTAGACCATCGGGTACTGGAAAATGAAAGTTTTAGCGAAGGGGTGTCAAACTCAATTCCATTGAGGGGGCACCAGGATTGTGTTTGACTTTGGAGGGTGGGGGTGGCCAGCTGAACATTATTCATGTTGGGGGCACCTGTGGTGGTCAAGTGCTAAGGCAGGACTTCCCTCAGACCCGCCCTCCCTCTCATTATAACTTCCTTCCTTCCTTCCTTCCTTCCTTCCTTCCTTCCTTCCTTCCTTCCTTCCTTCCTTCCCTTCTTTTTCCTTCCCTCTTCATTCTCCTTTCTTCTTCCTTCCCCTCTTTTCTTATTTTTCCCTTCTTTGCTCTCTTCCCATCTTTCTTTCCTTTTCTTTGTCTTTCCTCTTTCCATTTCTCCTTCCCTGTCCCTTCTTGCATGTTCAAGTGCAAAGTGGGAAACATTTCTCTTTTGGCTTTGTTTTTAAGTTTGTTTTGCTAGCCCTCTGCCAGTGAAAACGGAGCTGGGGGAGGCTCCTGCTTTAGAGTCGTCATGAAGTCACATCAGCACTGAGTTCATTTTGCTGAGAGTATAACCCTTAAATAATGGCCTATATTGGTGACCTAGTCAAAACATCTCCGTGTTTCCATAACTGAACTGTTTTTGCCCTCTCTGCAGGTCAGTCATGCAGCCACTGCAGAAATCCTTAGCGACAAAGTGCGTTTTCCTTCTTTTCTGCGTACCGTGCCCAGCGATTCCTATCAGACCAAAGCAATGGCACGATTAATCCACAAATCAGGATGGAACTGGATTGGAATCATCGCCACCGATGATGACTTTGGGCGGCTCGCTGTGGAAAGCTTTGGGTTGCAGGCCATGGCCAACAACGTCTGCATTGCCTTTAAAGAAATGTTGCCAGCTTATCTCTCGGACAGCACAATCCACGGCAAAATTAATCAAGCGCTTGAGAAGATTGTCAAGGAAACCAGGGTAAATGTCATCGTTGTCTTTCTGAGGCAATTCCACGTAATGAGACTTTTCAGAAAAGCAATAGAAAGGAACATAAATAAGACCTGGATTGCAAGTGATAACTGGTCAGCGGCTGTGAAGATTAGCACCCTTCCAAATATCAGTCGCCTGGGGAAAGTGGTTGGATTTACATTCAAAAGTGGCAACATGTCCTCTTTCCATGAGTTTTTGAGCAACCTACCGACCACACCCAGGGGCAACAACAAATTCTTAAGGGAATATACGATGCGAATGTCAATGTGCTCCCATATAAATGATCAAGATCTGAGTAAGTGCATTTCAAACCATTCGGCAGAGAGTTTGCCCCAAAACCAGACTCGCCCAACGAACAGCCTTTGGCGAGAGGAATTTCTCATTGCCAATATTGAACCAGGATTTATCCACAGCACCGTGCTGGCAGTGCATGCCATTGCCAAGGCCATTCAGAAACAGTGCAAGGACAGAGACTGCAAAGATCCATATGCTTTCTCACCTTGGGAGGTAGGGCTTGATAATATTTTTCATGCTCTTTTAGCTCTGCTTTGCATCGCTTCCTTCCTTACATATTAGTGCACAAATATTAATAGGAGAGTCTATTTTTGTTATTTAATCATGATGCTAGATCATGATAATCTATCAGCAAGATTAAAACATCTTGAGTGTAACATATGGTTGTATGACATTCCACATGTGGTGTTCTGGTTTCTTAGCAGTTGAAATTGTGTTCATTTCCTTGCTTCTGCAAACCTGAGATCTTTGTTTCTCAGGGTAGTTGGAGAAACCTTACATGACCTTACAGATCATACAACAGCATCCACTCTCACTGGATTCACAAACATGCCAAGCCACGTCATGTTGAGTGAGCCATAAACAGCTGGATTCATAGTAGTACATGCTAAACTAAAACCAGACAAACCACAATGTGTGACTGTGCCCTGTGCTTTAAGAAACAGCACATTTTTTTATAAACAACAACAAGTGTGTGTGTGTGTGTGTGTGTGTGTGTGTGTGATGAATTGTCCTAAAAATGCTGGTTCCAGGTGTAGTTATAAAAGAATCAGACATTATGATCTCCGGAACTTTTAAAATATATTGCTCACTGAGCTTTTGTTAACCACTGCTAACATCTCAGAGGGTGCCACAAAGAAGAGGGAGTCAAACTATTCTCCAAGGCACCTGGGGGCAGGACAAGGAGCAATGGGTGGAAACTAATCAAGGAGAGAAGCAACTTAGAACTAAGGAGAAATTTCCTGACAGTTAGAACAATTAACCTCTGGAACAGCTTGCCTCCAGAAGTTGTGAATGCCCCAACCCTGGAAGTCTTTAAGAAGATGTTAGATAGCCATTTGTCTGAAATGGTATAAGGTTCCTGCCCACGCAGGGGGCTGGACTAGAAGACCTACAAGGTCCCTTCCAACTCTGCTATTGTATTGTATTGTATTGTATCTCAGAGTGTAAAAGCCATTAAAGAGATACCTGTAAGCATATATATATATATTATATACTTATATAAGCTTAAGATTCTCTTGTGTTTGTTTTAATTTTGTTTGGGGATAAACAGATCATATCTGAAACTGAGGAGCCAGCTGATAGGATCAGTTTCCACCATTAAAATTTAATTCCAATAAGGAGTTATTTGAAATGTAAAGTTTTTTTGGGGGGGAAGTTTCATCTTTGCTCCTAAATAAAAATACAAATAGACACCTTTATCAGTTCATATATTCCCCGTTTTTCTCACCAAAAGAGACCTACTTGATTACTGACCTATTGATTGAGTATTTTATAATTTCTGGGTGGGTCAGAAAGTAACCCAGTCAAGATGTTATGAATGCATCCTGGCAAAAGGGATTTAGATCAAATCCCAATAGCAACCCCCCTACCAAATTCTGAACGTCACATTTGAGTTAATTGTTTTGAAAGAAAAATCCTTAGTTTTAAGAAGAACATTTTGCATTATGATCTATAGTAATTTGCTCCTATCTCAGCAACAATCTATTGTGTCATCATGCTGTTTCTAAGAGTCATTGGAGACCCTTGCTGCACCTTACTTTAAAAAATCCTAAGCAAAACATCATAGAAAGCAACACTGATTTTTCCCACAGATGAAAGAATAAAGAGATGAAAGAATAAAGAGATAATCTCAGTGAGAGATACCCTTGATATTATCAAGAACTGGTGCTTAGCATATACTGAGGGCTCTTCATCCATTTCAATGCAGCCGGTTTTCATGCAAGTCCTTAGTTAGTCTGACTCTAAATAATGGCCATGTTTACTTAGTTAATAGACAACCAGCGCTGGCCTAATGCTTAACCATCTCTTAGCAAACTAACCTAACAATTTTCTAGAAAATGGCTTTCAAACAGGAAAAAGGGCATAGCTAGCTTCTTTCTCCAGTATCAGCCTGAGCAGATATTTCCACTTCAGCTAATTTTCTCCCTTTCACTCAAGATCAAATATAAACAAACCATTCCTGACTTAAAAGAAGCAGTTTTGTGCCTTTCAAGTATCCAAAATATAACTACCCAAAAATCATTTATCTTCTTCTAAGAGAGGCAAAACAGGTGTAGAGCTATAACAATCAATCAAATGGAATCCAATTGACATTTTTATCTAAATATCAGGGCTGGAATATTCTCGTCTGCATTTTTCTTTTCCCCTTATACAGCAGAATCTATTTGGAAGGCAAATAACGAAGCGCCCTTCATGGCCCTTAGCCTTCTTTTGATCTTGTAATTGAAGAAATATTTGTAAGTGTGTGTAATCCTGAAGTCATAATCCTCCTGGACAATCGATGCAAACGTCTGATAGACATATATATGAGTGTATCTGGATTAGTTGCACACATTCTACCAACCTATCCAAGCTTTGGTTATTTAGGATTGGACCTTCTCTGTCACAGCACCTACCCTATGGGACAACATTCCCCCAGATAGTTGCATGAACCCCATCCTAAAAACCTGGCTCTTTCCCCAAGATTTGGGTTGCAAAGTTTGGGGTCAAAGAGTCAAAGTGGGGATATTGTAGGTGAATGTTTTATCAGTTTTCTCAGAGCAAATGAATAGGGTGTTTCTATAATGGTTTTTCTTGCTTTCTAGTCTTCTGAACGGCCTCATTTTGGAGTTGGGCAGTCTAGACTGTGTGTGTGTGTGCCAGCCTGTCTATCTATGTGTCTGTATGTCCATGTGTTGAAGGGATTTTTGAAATTCAAGTCCATTGATACGTTATACCTACTTCTGACATAATGTGTTGAGCTTCACATTAATGCTGTTATCTGGGGAGTACCCGGTCAACTTATCTTGTTTTCTGGATGGCTTCCAAAAGAGCTTCCCTACAATTAATGAAACTCAACTTTCTAGCAAGTGCACCTGAGTTTAAAATGATTTTGTTTGTTTTTAGCAAAGACTCTTGTGGTCATTCTTTAAATCAGTACTCCTTTAAATCAATAATTTGGGGGTCCACCAATTTTTGTGTACTTCAAACTCCAGAATTCTCAGAAATTGCAAAGGGGCATTTTCAAAGCTGAAGAACCTCCCCACCCCCCACCCCCTTTTTTTTTTTGCTGAGACAAAGGATTCCCCAGATGAAAGTTATTCATTGAATTAAAGTTTATAATCATGTTAACAAAATGGGATTCTCCTCATTTGGACGTAATGTTTATTGGTTATCATATTTAAAGACAAATTGAAGTATCACTGTGAACTTTATACTCTGCTTATGAACTTCCAAAGTATAGCAAAAAGGGCATTGTAGAGAAAATGCATAAAATATCAATAAAAATGATCAGCAATTTAGATTATTCTATTATCAGGAAAGCCAAAGGTTTGTGTGGGACATGATAGAGATTGAGACATCTATCAGTTTGGAAAAGGTAGATCAAAATATTTTTCTTCTCTCCTGCAAATACACAGTTTTGGAACTTTTCTGTGAAAAATAACAATTTCTTTAAGCTAAATGATAATTTCTAACAGTACTGTCTCATGTCTATGTTTATTTATTCATATATTGTGGCTGTAGTATTATTTTCTATCCTTATTATTATCTTCACTCTCCCTTTATAGGTATCATTATCATTATCTTGTTATTGTTGTTGTTTTGCATGCATACAGAGTGTTTTGGGGGACAAATTCTTGTATGTTTAATCATATTTGGCCAAATAAGTATTCTATTCAATTCAAAAATGCATTTTTTTACACAAGTCACAATTAGTTTAGTTTAGTTTATTGGTTTTTTATACCGCCCTACTCCTGAAGGACTCAGGGCGGTGTACAGCCAAAATAAAAACAAATATATAAAAGTTAAAATAAAGCTTTTTAAAGACATAATTATGTCTTTTAGAATTCTAAATAGTGATTGGTACAAGCTAGAGTGACTTTTTTCAAGTTTGGACAAATGTACCAATAATATTTTATGTATATTAGTAATGTGTTTGATTCATATTCTGTCTTTCCTCCAAGAATTTGATGCAGCTTCTATGGGAAGCTCTTCTCAACAGAACAGGAATATTTGATGCTAAACGTTTTTTCTTTTTATGGTAGTTTTGTGAAACTGTGCTTTCCCAATGTCTTTCTGAATGTATTTGGGAGGGAAATGACAAGAAAAAAATGCTAGTATCGTACACTATACAGGATTCCATCTTGGAGGTATTGGCTTTTGCTAGAAGCAGGGTTTGGGGTTGACCTGATTTAGAAAGGTAATGTACACATTGCTAGTCATTGAATTTGCAACCTTTGGGGAGAGTGCTAGCGTCAAACATATAAACACTTCCGTAAATCACCAAATGCTTTGTCATTCTGTGATTCATAGCTTTATCTCCACATCACTTTCCCTAAAAACATTGCATTTGAAATGATAGCAATGATCGGTAGGTAATGAGCCATACCCTTCACATAAACATAACATAATTTGATATTACAGACATCAAATAAAACAATTAAATACACACACAACAATCTTTCCCTCAGTTTGGTGTGAAATCTAGGAACAAATGCAGCCAGTTTTATTAAAGCTGTCAAGACTGTATTCCTGTGTCCTGAACAGTTTCATTAAAAGCAAAACTATAGACAAATGGCATATCCATTTCCTAATATATCCAAGGGGTCAAATGAGGAGGATAGGAGGTTTGAAATGATAAAGTGAAGGACTGCATTTGAGTGATGAAACCAACATGAAGGGAACAGAATGGATTAGGACTCTTTCCTGAGCTGCTACAATTTTAGTTGCAAGAGGTTATCGTTTGTTTTATTTTACTCAGGGCAGGGGCATATTCAACATTGTCTTCTTCTTTTACAACTACAATATTCTACTATTCTCCTACGTGCATAGACTGAGCTACAGCAGAGTGATAAAGTGCCTGGTACCATAAGAAAGCATTGTATTCCTGAATCCTGTTCTATGTAAAAATTAAATTTAATAGTAAACTCAAAAGATAAATTATTTGCAAATGTGAAATTATAAACTGAACAACGATATGACAGCCTAGGCCAGTGATGGCTAACCTTTTTCTAAAGGCGTGCCAAAATTGTGTGTGCACGCACTATCGCGCACACATGTGTGCCCACCCACCTGTGCATGAGCAAGCGACTCCTCCCCTACCCATGCGTGAGTGACACCCACACCCACACACATGTGTGAGCAACCCCCATAGGGGGGGATTTTCACCCTGCCCAGGTTCCGGAGGCTTTCCTGAACCCTGGGGTGGGTAATAATGGCCTTCCCCTGCCCTCCAGGGAGCTGGGGGAGACCATGCTCGCCCTCTCTAGGCTTCAGGAAAGCTTCCGGAGCCTGGAGAGGGTGAAAAACAGGCCCTGTGATGTTATTCTATTTGTAGTGAGTTACAGTCAACTTGCACAGTCTGAAAATGATGTAGTTATCCCAGCTGAACATTTAACCATGTCATTCAGGCAGGTTTAAGTTACTGTGGTGAGATGACGCAATTGTGAAATTCTCTCTGAGATGGGCAGCTGGGCAGACCAGGTCACAGGTGGACTTTTAAGCCTTGAGGACAACCTTGAGAATCATTTCAATTATGTTTTTAATAAGGAAGGGTGGGGGGAAAGAATTAATCACATGAGATTTGTATCAATGCAATACTTCAAATGCAGTTCCCAAAAAGCTGCCACATACTCTGGGAGAAAGACGAAGCTATGTTGAAGTGTTATAGATAGGAATTACATTCATGTGCAAAGCATTTTTCTTCAAAAGTTTCCAAAGTGCTGCAGAGACGTAATTGCCTGGACTGTGTTTAATATTTTGAGTTGTATGATTGAGTCATAATACAACAAGTATTTTTATCTGACTTAGCTGACTTCTTCGGTGGCCCCTGGAAGTCCAGACCAGTGGCGGGCTGCTGCCGGTTCGGACTGGTTCAGACTTGCCCACCCACCCCAGCACTATTTTGGCCATGTGTCGTTGGGGTTTTGGAGCTGTGCGTATGTGTAGAAAGCTGCGTGCATGCACAGAAGGCCACATGCATGCCCAGATGGTGTATGTGCAGATGGCGCATGCACAGGCGAAGTGAGAGAGTGCATGCACACCCATGCTCACATTTCCGGTGCTGGGCGAACCAGCTGTTACATTATGTGATGCCCACCTCTGGTCCAGACCCTATATTTCATAGTATTACTACTGCTAAATGTCATTGAAGACCAAATTGTCCCATGTCAAATACATCAGCCCTACATTCAGTAACCGTGTCCTTCTCGATAAGTTATGATGAATAAAAGCCAAGCTCTGCTTGTTCCTGAAATGATAAACACATTGCAGGAAGCTATACTGAAGACTTCATAGCATTTGCAAAAGTTAATCACATTATTAACTTTCTATAGCTTAGTAATATTGTTAATAGCTTATTTGTTTCCAAGGGAAATAAGATTAAGTCAGTGTTTTATTTTTATTTTAGCAAATAAAAGAAATAATTTTATTTTAGAGATGAGCTCAAGCTGATAAATTGCCTTATGAAGAAAAGTAATCAGGAAAAGGTTTCTTTATTTTTATTTCATTCCGTGCTCCTTTCTTCACATTTTAATTGCCCACTTACTCCCCTTGCTTAGATGGTTGCAATAAAGGTTTCTTCTTAATCTATAGTTAACACAATCCTGAAGTATGCAATGCTATTAGTTGCTATTATCTGGTGTTTGCCTTCCTTAAGCAATACTGTTTTTCATCGTTCCTTCTTTTCATTATTGCAGTTGCTCGAGATACTTAAAGAGATAAAGTTCACTGATAATGAACGGGAGGTCTATTTTGACTCTCATGGAGACATCATCACAGGGTATGATGTCCTGCTCTGGAAGGAAATTGATGGAAGAGTGGTGATTACCAACATGGGAGAGTATGACCTGGAGAAAGATGACTTCATCTTTGCAGATAAAGAAGATGAAATTGAATTCATGAATCTAAAGGTATCTCAAGGCCCTTCGGAAAAACAGTGGGACTGAAATGCACATGGATGTATCACTACAGGAGATTTGTATAGACTTGGGTCCATGCTTTAGTCTGCCATTAAAGGGGAAAGAAAAATGCAGGAAATGTTAGATTAATGGATTAATGGAATCCATTAATGGCATTATCCATTAATGGATGAATGGATAATGCCACCTGAATGCCATCCAGGCATTTAGAATAGCAATCCATAAGTCTCATTTTGTAGCAGCTACGCTACTGTACTTTAAAATATCTAGAAGACTATAGACTGATCATCCTTGTAAGTAAAAAAAAAGTTGCTTTAAGGAGTTAAAGAGAAGTGTTTCATTGTCACTCCCAGACCCTCTGAAGCACCTTTTTACCTTCAAATGTGAGGGGCCGTAGAGCCCTAAATTCCTGTCATTAAAACATAAAATAAATATTTGTTTTTCCCCATTGTCACTTCTGGTCAAACAGGTTTTTAAAACAGTTCTACAACTTGTTTGCCAAAGATGTAAGTGGGATGAGAATACCTTTATGCCTTTCTTTGAAATATTTCATATTGTTGTTTACGACAAAATTTCCTTACCACAAAGTTTTAAAATAATTTTATAATAATAATAACAACAACACATTAACACATTTTAATAAGGCAATTATTTGAAACAGTATCATAAAGAAATCAAACTAACAATTGTGGTAACATCTCTAAATTGCAAAACAAAACTGGGCATTCATTGGTTTAAGAAAACACTGTTCCCCTTACAGATGTCTGGAGAAAGAGTAATATTTCCATTCAATGAGAAGATATTCTATAATGATGACACTCTTTTTCTTTTGCTCAACAACTTAATAGATTGTACCTTCAAGCACCTGAATTAAGTTTATGTGGCTTAACAGAAGATCCAAGAGGTGCATGCACTTCTTCAAATAAGATTCAGAAGGCATTTAGGGATTAAAAGATCAACACTAGAGCAGGAGCTATATTCTAACTTTTCCTCAATCTTTTGAGTAATATATTTTTATTGCCTTTGCCCAGAAGAGCAACTGAAAATACCCGAGTGACCTTGAAAAATAGAAAGTTAAACAATGGTCTAATGTCAGGGCACAGATGAGAGCAAAGTTCTTTTCCAGAGAGGAATATAGCAGGTGAATCAATCACTAATAGTCTTCTGGTAACTAATAGTGATATACCTAGAGAACTTCAGGTTGTACACATAGTCCTTTGAAGAGAATGCAATTCCTTTTAACACTGTGGTTGCAATTCCATTATGATGGTATGGGTCCCCCTCTTATGGCCTCTGGGTCTCAGTTGCCCTTCTATAAATTCCCTCCAAAGACCTCCTCAAGATTTCTATTCCCCCACTAGAACTAATTGAAGGAAACTCCAAATAAAGCTATTGACATATTCTCCCAGCTGGCAAGATTTCTGGAGAATCCCAAAGACTGTCCATATTTCAGGATGCCACAGCATCACTGTCCATTTAGGTCTGTTTAGAAAGGACTGGAGCTATTGTAACCTTATGCTTCATGGTCCTACCTCAGCTGGTCACCTGGAAAACATGATAGTTAACAATACTGAAGGACAATGAAGGCTCCAAGAAAAATATCAGGTGATGATGTCCCTACCAATTCTCTGGGGGCATCAAGGTTGCATATGCACCACATCGCACCAACAGATACAAGGGATCGGTTTCATCTAAGACTTCACACCACATATAGCAGTCAGTCTTTTCATATGCTTTCATTCTGTTAATAAAAACCTGTGACAAGGACCCAGATTAAATTAGTGGAATTTAAATTTAGATTCAGATTAAATAAGTGGCTTAGGCCAGGGGTCTGCAAAGTTGGCTCTTTGAAGACTGGTGGACTTCAACTCCCAGAATTCCCCAGCCAGCTTTGCTGGCTGGGGAATTCTGGGAGTTGAAGTCCATCAGTCTTCAAAGAGCCAACTTTGCAGATCCCTGGCTTAGGCAATGTGCTGGAAGCCTTTTCTTTGCCACTACAGCATCTTCTCATTGGTGGTATCTTATTGTGAAAAGTCTTCTCTGGTGCATACATTGTTTCAGCTCCCAGATATTGGTCATTTCCATTCCTGGTCATTTAAACAAAAAAAATTCCTCAAGTTTTTCGGTCTTAATAATATCCAGCAATAGATTTTTTTTTAAAGAAAGAAAATACAACTACCGTGCTTTCTGAAATTTACATTTGTTGATAATTTCAACTTTATTTTGTACAAAGTTAATAACCAGTCATAAATTGAGGACTGTCTGTAAGAAAGTAGAAGTGAGCAAGGGAGGAGCTGAGCAACATTCTTTGCAAGACTATGGCAGTTTGAAATTTCAGCATGGCCATTCAGTGGCATTGTCTGTGATGGGTGGCACATAGGCAAGTTACTTCCACCACAGTGGGTGGGCATCAGCCATAGCAATAGGACTTAGACTTGTGTGTGTGTGTTTGTGTTGCATTTGTGCTGATAAATAAATAAAGGAAGACTAGTATATCTCTATTTCAAGCTATTTAGCTCTCATCAGCTATCCATACCCTTAACTGCGCTTCAAGGTGTTGACGACCATCTTCAAATCGCTCCATGGCTCGGGGCCTAGCTATATACGAGACCACCTTCTGCCCCATACATCCCTTCGTCCGATCCGCTCCCACAGAGAGGGCCTTCTCAGGGTGCCATCGGCCGGGCAATGCCGGTTGGCGACAACCAGGGGAAGGGCCTTCTCTGTGGCGGGCCCGGCCCTCTGGAACGACCTACCCCCCAACCTTCGCACTATCTCGGACCTCCGTCTCTTCCGCCAATGCTTTAAGATGTACCTATTCCAACAAGCCGGCCTAGCGTAGCCCCCCGTTTCTGACTATATTTATAAATTTTAATTTTTTAGGGTTTTAAAGGGTTTTAGCACGGGTTTTAGGTTAATTTAATATGTTTTTAAGAGTTTGTATTGTTTTGTAATGGTTTTTAATAATGCCTGAGCGCCGCCCTGAGTCCTAACAAGGAGAAGGGCGGGGTATAAATTCGAAAAATAATAATAATAATAATAAAATAATACTGGGATTCAAACCTGGGCTGTTTTTACATATTAGGCAGTTACATTAACCTCTAAGCCACAAGCTCTCCTCCCTTATCAGCTGAGCCAAGGAAATGATTAAGTGTTATGTCAAAGCACCTGGTAAGCAATATGCTCCCTCCCATATTTGGGCATACCAGGTGCAGCCCTCTGTAAGCAGTTTGCAGAATCAGCCTATTGCCCCCAACAATCTGGGCCCTCATTTTACCCACTTTGGAAGGATGGAAGGCTGAGTCAACCTTGAATTGGTGAGAATCAAACCTCTGGAAGTCAGCAGAATTAGCCTGCAATATTGCATTCTAACTACTGTGCCACCAGGGTTCTAAGTATTTAGGATTAGCCACAAATAATATACATTTGAAAAGATAGTCCACCTTTGATTTGGATTATTTACACTAAGGGTCAGATTACCGAATAATGTTTCTGGTACATTTACAATGAAGACGGTTTAGTTAATAATTTATTATCATTACTGTTGTTTTTTTCTTCCTTGCATTTTTGTTCTTGCAGAATGTCCAGTCCAAATGTTCTAGAAAATGCAGACCTGGACAAGTGAAGAAAGTTTCTGCAAGTCCACATACCTGCTGCTACGAGTGTATCAGCTGCCCTGAAAACTATTATACAAACCAGACAGGTGACCAGCCTCAAGGTTAAATTTGTTGAAAGATGGAACATTAGTATGGGTTTTTAAAAAAAGAAATCCTCACAGAAAAGCAATAATAGATGTATTTTTTCCTGGTGCTTTCAGAAAAGACTTTATTGCTCTGCCTCATTCACACGCACCCCCACACAACAAAAATTAGCAGAAAAATATGGCTGCAGAAAACCATTTGATTGATAGTGTTGGGGGCCTCTCTATAGAACTTTTGCAACTGGGGATATATGTAGCATTATTACAAACAGAGGTGGCATTCAGCAGGTTCTGATCAGTTCTGGAGAACCTGTAGTGGAGAACCAGTAAATACCACCTCTGACTGGCCCCAACCCCATCTATTCTCTGCCTCCTAAGTCCCAGCTGATCAGGAGAGAATGGGGATTTTTGTAGTATCCTTCCCCTGGAGTGGGGAGGGAATGGAGATTTTACAGTATCCTTCCCCTCCCACGCCCACCAAGGCATGCCAGGCCCACCCAGCCATGCCCACAGAACTGGTAGTAAAAAAAAATTGAAACCCACCACTGATTATAAGGACCACACCTAGTAATGCAGGAGTGTGTGGGACATCTCCTGAAACAAGGGATCTGTTGATAAACATTTCACTGGAAAAGCCTTGAAAAGATACAGCCAGGTGGTTGGGCTACATATTTAACTCTTGTTTATAGATTTCTCATGTGACTGTGGTAAGCATGAGTATTGAGTAGGGATCCACCCTTCTGTATTTGCCTTACAGAGTGTTAGGATTAAAAGGATTAGACAGTGACATCACTATTGCCTGGGGGACACCTAGTTGGGGGCTGTTTTCATATCCCCGGAAGCACCTAGAGTAAGGACAGGAGCTCGCCCTGTCCCACAGCAGCACTTGGGTCTCAAACATGGTTTTGCTAACCTCCAACCCAGCATCCTAACCATGCGAGCCCTCAGGCTCCTTCCTTTTCATTAGATATGGCAGACATGAGTCTCTGAAGGATTGGGTGTGGGGTGGAAAGATATTATATTCAGTATATGCCATGGCATCACACAAATGGTCAGAAGACACTGTCACTGAGTGGACATCTTCATTTTAACATAATTTATAATGTAATGTAATTTGCTTCAGATGCCACTGCAGATGGTTGATTTGAAAACTATTCAAATTAGAATATTAGAAAACTATTCTAATATATTGCTCAGAATGTTTTTCCCATTCTTATTCCCTAAACCTTTGCCTAGACGTTTGTCAGGCCAAATATCTCTCAAATTATAAACAAAAATAATTCGTTCTAATGAACCAAGTTGATGCATTTCTAAACTTTCAACAATTTAAGGGAACTGATAGGTGATGTTTTTTTAATTTTATTTTTCTATGCATAGATATGGATTACTGCATTTTGTGCAACAACCGAACCCACTGGGCCCCAGTGAACAGCTCAACCTGCTACAGGAAGATGGTTCAATACCTCAACTGGAATGACTGGTTTGCTGTTTTGTTAGTGGTGCTCTCTGCTCTTGGAATTGTGTTGATTGGTGCCATTTTCATAATATTTACTCGAAATGTGGACACGCCTGTCGTAAAAGCATCAGGTGGCCTAACTGTATGCTACGTTATACTCCTCTGTCATTTCCTGGCTTTTGTTAGCACAAGCTTATTCATTGGCCAGCCCAAAGCCTATAAATGCAAACTAAGACAAGTTCTCTTTGGCATTAGCTTTGCCCTCTGCATTTCATGCATTCTGATTAAGTCTCTGAAAATCTTGCTGGCTTTCAGTTTCGACCCCAAGTTGCAAAAATGGCTGAAGGGCCTCTACAGGCCCATACCCATAGTGTCCTTTTGCACAGGGATTCAGATCTTGATTTGTTCCGTCTGGATCTCCGTGAGAAGCCCTTTCGTGCAGGAGAACTTCTCCATTCGGAGAGTTATCATCCTGGAATGTAATGAAGGTTCAGGGGTGGCCCTCGGCATCATGTTAGGATACATAGCTCTCCTCGCATTCATCTGCTTTATCTGTGCTTTTAAAGGCAGGAAGCTTCCCGAAAACTACAATGAGGCAAAATTCATTACCTTTGGCATGCTCATCTATTTCATTGCATGGATTATATTCATCCCAGTCTACACAACCACTTTTGGCAAGTACTTGCCCGCGGTTGAAATCATTGTCATTTTAATATCGAACTATGGGATCTTGTGCTGTACATACTTTCCCAAGTGCTACATCATCCTGTATAAGCAAGAAGCGAATACTAAATCCGCCTTCCTTAAAATGCTGTACAATTATTCTTCCAAGAGTGCAGGGAGTATCAGTGTCAATCAAAGTTCTCTGGACTCTAAGAGCGGGACACCTCCGGTTCCTAGCGCAAATGCTTGTTGTAAAGTTAAGGGTGACAAAAACTGGCTGAATGGCAGTTGCCATTTGCAAGCCTCAGGGCCCAGAGAAGTGAGAGGGGAAGTCCATGTCAAAAACACAGCAGGGTCCACAATACCAAGGAGAAGGCTCTCTAGCATATGAAGGGAGATTGGAAGTGTGTGAGGGGGGGGGGGAAGGCGTTTTGGAAATATCATTTCAGTATAAGGTGATTTGATCAACTCTTAAGTACCCATCAGCACACAAGAGATGCAGGACTCTGCAGATATGATATTGGCTTCCTATTATTGTTTCTTCTCCCGCTTGCCTGACTGTGATTCCTAGCTTACCAAGGATTTGAAATCAGAGGTCAAAAGCTCAGCCTGAGGTAGAATTGTAATCCTGGGCTAAGGGAAAAATGAATTAGCCACTATTAGACCAGTAGTAGCTAACATGTTTTCTTTCTTTTTCCTGTGGAGGTTATTGTGTCCTGAAGGCCAGGATGAAGCAAGTGGGAGACACAGACAATACCAAAGGAGAGTGGGAATCCCATGGTTTTGCCTGCAGGCCTCCCTTTGCTTCATGGGTTTTCCTTTGGTCTCTCTTGCTCTTTTTCTGAATTTCTTTTTTCTTTCTCGCTCTCTCTTCCCTTTTGCTAAACATAGGGTAAATCACTTTGGCCCAAGGTCCAAATGGCTTCCTTGACTTGCGAAAGGACTTTTAAAATTAGGATGAAAGCTACATTCAATAAAGCTAATGTCTGTTTATGGTCTGGTAGCCATGGTTGTTCATCCTTGTACTTGATCATGGTTAAGAAAAAGAGTCCTTGGGTCCACACATTTTATTAAGGACAATATGTGATTTCAGCCATTGTAATTGTGGCTTAATGTGGTGTGTATACCAGCTGTTGTGGTCTGCAAACCATGGTTTATGGCATAGCAGAATGTGAAACATGCATTCACCTGATGTAAATAAGACTATTTCCATTAAAAAAATAGGTACATAAAAACTATTTAAACAACATGTAAATGCTACTTCAACAAACCACAATGAGTCCAACCTCAGTGTTGTGTGACACATAAACCAGACTAATGAAAGAGGAATTTATGTTGGAGCAGGGGAAGAAATCATATAGCTGGCTTTCGTTATAATGAAATTGGAAAGTGAATCCTAACAGCAGGCAATGTTGACTCAGGTGCACCAGTGATTACACAGTATGATGATATGATAGCAGTGATATGATAGTTTTGCTGCTGCGCTGATGTTGGCTTGGACCTTCCTACAGCATTGAACAGAACTTCAGCAGTGACTCCATCCTTAGGGGTATCTGCAAATCAAAGTGTTATCAAAGGAATGAAATGTATATAATGTAAATCGACTTGTTATGTACTTGCACATGAAATTGTGCTGCGAGCGCAAAAGAGTAAAATGTTTTTGTGGTGTTACATCGCATGTTTCTTCAATGCACCCCCCCCCTTTACCCTCCCTCTCCCTGCACATTATGTACAAGTATTTCATGAATTCAAGTAAGTTTAGCACTCCTTTGGATTGAGAGTGCCGAAGATAAATACTATGTCTAAGCAAGGTTCCCGGCATCCCGGTACAACCAGTTGACTCCATCACTGGCCATAGGGGGTGAACATCTAACCCCTGTGGATGGGGCACGCAACTTGGGCGTCCTCCTTGATGCACGGCTGTCCATGGAAGATCAAGTGACGGCCGTAGCCAGGAGGGCGCTTTACCAGGTCCGCCTGGTCCGCCAGTTGCGTCCCCTATTGGACCGGGATGCCCTTTGCACAGTCACTCATGCTCTCGTGACATCCCGACTGGACTACTGCAATGCTCTCTACATGGGGCTCCCCTTGAGGTGCACCCGAAGACTTCAGCTTGTCCAGAATGCAGCCGCGCAGGCAGTTATGGGAACTTCTAGATTTTCCCATGTAACACCACTCCTGCGCGAGCTGCATTGGCTGCCTGTCGTCTTTCGGGTGCGTTTCAAGGTGTTGGTTATCATCTTCAAAGCACTCCATGGCACGGGATCTGCGGGATCGCATCCTACCACATACATCCCTGCGGCCGATCCGCTCCCACAGAGAGGGACTTCTCCGGGTGCCGTCCACCAGGCTATGCCAGCGGGCGACGCCCAAGGGAAGGGCCTTCTCTGTGGTGGGCCCGACCCTCTGGAACGACCTTCCCCCCGAAATTAGAACAACTACGGACCTCTGCTCCTTCCGTCAAAAATTAAAAACACACTTCTTCTGCTTGGCCGGCCTGGGGTGACTAAACTGTTTTTAGGGTTTTTAGGGGCTTAGTTTTAGTTTTAATATGGGATTTTAGCGCAGGGTTTTAGTTTAATTCATTTTAATATTGTATTATGTTTGTGGTTTTTATATGTATTTTTAAATTCCCTGTGCCCCGCCTCGAGTCCCTTCGGGGAGAGAGAGCGGGTTATAAATTAAATTATTATTATTATTATCTCTTGAATTCTGAAATGAGCAGAGAAATGATGTGTTCTCACCCCTGCGTACAAATAAGCAAGGCTGCTTTCAAAGTTGTAATGGGACTGGGTTTCAAGCACAAGCTTTAAAGGTTGCCTTTCCAAACATCTGAACGACTTGCACCATAAACGATATTGTTTTCTGCTTCTTTCCACTGTGCTGTACTCTCAGAGTTGCACAGATATTATTCCTGGATTTTCATTGTTGTGCATAAAAATCAGGAGGACTCGGGAGGCATTGAATTTATCTTTCATGTAATTAAAACAGGAAATTATTGCTGATCTAATCCATATTATGTCATTCCGTAATATAAGAAGTGATTGGAAAGTAGCTGCAGATAACATGTACTAAAATACTTAAGACTATTTTCTTGACAAATTTATATTGACATGGCTGGAATTGTGTATTAACAGATGGATATCTCCTTTAGCAGTAGCTCTAATATATCTAACAAGAGGGTGAACTAATGACCTCACTAATGAAACAAAGAAGGGTATTTATCATGGCTTTTTCAGGTACCAGATTTACACCCATTATCCCCAGTGTAAAACCATGCATCTCTTTTTTGTCAAGAATATACACACACACACACAGAGAGAGAGAGAGAGAGAGAGAGAGAGAGAGAGAGAGAGAGAGAGAGAGAGAGAGAGAGAGAGAGAGAGAGAGAGAGAGAGAGAGAGAGAGAGAGAGAGAGAGAGAGAGAGAGAGAGAGATTTATAAAATAATTCACATAGCTTCTGTTGAGAAGTTTATTATGGATGGAGCTCAAATGGATTTTGGAAAGAATTACACATGCAAATACCTTTGAAAAGGCCTGCCCCCCCTCTCTTTCCCTCCATCCCTCCCTCTCTCTCCCTCTCCTTCACTTCTTCCCTGCCTCTCTCTCTCTCTCTCCCTCCCCCCTCCCCATATTTATGTGGTACATATACATGGCTATGTTTTATAGGTGGTATTCAGCAGGTTCTGAAGTAGTTGAGTAGTTCTGAGAACCAGGAAATACCACCTCTGACTGGCCCATCTATTCTCTGCCTCCCGAGTCCCAGCTGATCGGGAGGAAATGGAGATATTACAGTATCCTTCCCCCGTCATGCCCACCAAGCCACGCCCACCAAGCCACACCCACATAACCAATAGTAAAAAAAATTGAATCCCGCCACTGGTATGTTTGTATTTATCTCTGCATACAGATACTCAGAAACATTTGAATGTACATGCTTGTAAATATTTGTAAATGCTGTTACCAATACTTCACAAGTCTTCAGTGTTAAATATTTGCTGTTGAAAAGTTAACCTGCCTGAAATCTGAATGTAGTTTCAGAACAGAGCCTCCCATTTAATAAAATGGCTATTCTTTCATCAATGTTGGAATGGATATTTTTGTAAACAGAAACTTCTTGTTATAAAAGAAAGAGTATAATAACATGCCCCTTAAAGGTTTGAATTTATCTTCTTCTGGAATATTTTTTTCTGGAGAGGAGATGATGAATAACCAATAACTATATTGTTTTTAGTAGAATTTTTTTTAAAAAAATCTAATTTTTCATCCCCATCTTTTTGAGGATGAAAAATTGATTAAATTGGACATTTTTGTGGAGCAACTTGGTGGTTAAGAGTTCTATAGGTATCACTTTACAAGAAAGATGTTTGAAAGATCAAGGAATTTCACTCGACTTCCGGTTTTCGTAGGTAACGGACGTGTTGTGGTACTCGTCCGCCGCTTGCTCTCCTGGTGGGGCCCCCGGGGGCACAGGGGGTTCTGGAGGAATCCCCTGCCGTACGGGCGGCTCGCTGGAGACCCCCAACCAGGCGGCGGCCGGTGGGGTGTGCTTCCAGCCTCGGCCCGGAGCCGGGAAGCAGAAGGGGGGACTTTGCCCTTTCGCCAATGGACTCCGGAATCAACGAAAGAATTTGAAAGCTGGGGACTTCCTGGCGGCGACGGACGAACTCTGGGGTTCGTCCGCCGCTTTGTACCTCTTTCTGCCCCCAACGGGGCGGGGCACCCCTTTTGGGGGGGGGCTCTGTAGGGCTGGCTTGCCTGGGCTGGTCTATCCTGGCGGTAGCTGGGAAGCGGCCCGGGTCCTCAGCCTAGGAGAAAGGGGTCATGCTGCGGGGGGCTTGGTTCCCTTCGCCAACGGAGGACGGTAACATTTCATGACCGGGAGAGAGCTGAAGGCGGATCGGAAGCCTTCTGGGGCTTTGGCGGCGAGAGGGAGAGTGAGTGCTTTTAAAACTATTTTTTTGCTGGCAGCCTGGATTGAAAGAACTGTGGAGGGGGGTGTTTGTTTGCTAAAACCCCCCTCGGATTAACAGCGGCGGTTAGAAATGGCTCCTCGTTGCGGGGAAGTTATTTTGTATCCGGCTTTTTTTCTTTCAAGCAAGTGAAAGTAATTTGCGGCTTGCCTTTACACAATGTATCTAAGTCCGGCTGGCTTGAAACAATTGCTCTTTTGTCACTTTCTCCTGCTGGCTCTCAGACTGGGCGGTGGAAGATGGTTGCCCTTTGTTCCTGAATGACTATTTTTGTTTGTGGAAAAGTACCAACGTCTCTTTGTGATTTGGACTGCCTCTCTCTATTAATGAAGAAATTCTTGGACTGATTGATTCCCTCTCTGAAGTGCCTTCTTTGTTTGAATAATTGATTCTGCAATTTGTTTCTCTTTGGGGGTTTTATAAATTTTTTACAACTTTGACCTGGACTCTGCCCTCCTGACTTGCTGCAGCAGCCCCACCCAAAAAATGCCATTTTAGTGGCATGGATTTTAACAGCTCACCATGGCTTCTATCACATCAGAACTGGCAGGATTGGAAAGAAGAATGACAGCTTTGGAAGAAGTGTTACAAACTTTGGTGCAGGAAATTAAAGGTTTAAGACAAGACAATAAGGATTTCAAACAGGGACTTGGGAAAGAAGGCGGAGCCTCCCGAGCCGACACAACCGGGCTCCCTAAACTGCAGGGACCCGGCTGGAATTCGCCTCCCCCGTGATTCCATAAGGAATCTAAGCCACCCCGGAGAGGTGGTGATTAGGAGATAAATCTTCGCTGGGTGCAGGGACCACGCAAGATCCCTGCCCAACACGAAGCAAAATCTCTGAAGGGAGACGAATCGCATCCCCCCCCCTTTCTGGAGGGTGGACCATAGGCGAAGGAGAATCTTTGAAACAAGAAAGGGAAAAATCTGCTGGAATACTTCGGGAAGGTACTTTATTTGGTCTCTGAAACACTCTGCTAAGAAACCTTTTTTTTTACCAAAGCTTTGAAGTTAAAGATAAGCGGCGAACCTAAATTGAAGTGTGAGATTCCTCAGCTTCACAGAATGTTTTGAAATGGCCGACTGAACTGATAATAGTTACTTACGTTTGCGCTGAAAAGGATTGAATTATGACTGACTTTTCTAATTCTTTTTTTCTGTCTTTTTGATTTATTTCACTCAAAACTTTGAAACTTGGAGCACTTCCACAATCCTATAATTATTTGGACACTCTATTGCGCATCTTTAAACTTAAATAAGGACCATATCTTATCTTTTTTTTGTCTCTGTTTTCCTTCCAACAAAAAGGACTGAAACACTTTGAAACTATTTAAACTATTTCATACATCGTATCACTCTTGGAAAAACAGTGGACATACATGAATAGATTTACTGGAAATATTGTCTAGAAACAAACTAACAGAGATAAACTAAGTGTTAACAAGGTAATTGGAGCTACTTTTTCCTAGTTTGCAGATTCGCCAAAATGTCTACGCACATAGATATATACATTCCAGAAAACCAGGAGCTTTTGGCTGAAATCTTGAGGGAATTGAGAGAATTTCGTGCAATACTCGACATTACACCAAGTGAAGAAATTGAACAGATTAGAGAAATTAAAGAAGAAAAGGAAAACGAGGCTGTTTGTGGACTGGATTTAACTGAAGACAAGGGAGAAGATCCAGGAGAGGAGATAAGACCAAGATCCCATCAGAAATTTGAATTTCAACCTGTCTGGCAAAAGGAAGGAAAAGGAGAACAAAAGATAGAGGAAATCACATCAGAGATACACTTGATATTTGAAAATAAATCAAATTGGAGGAAAAGAATTGGTCAACACTATGATTGTACAGCTATACAGGATCACAATGTGCCAATGGAAGTTTATAAAGAACTTGAGAAGAGGAAAAAAAGCCGATGGAGAATGTGGACTTTAAAAGAGGCAAATTTAATTCATCCTTGGAGAGACAACGGCTGAAAAGAGGAACTTTTATCCCTTGATGAGTAATAATTAGGCTGGGTTTAAATTACCATCAAGGATTATTAAATAATTGATTGTTAGTAATAACTATAGATGCTTATAATAAGATTAGGTTTTTGATAATGATATATATTAGTTTATCTATAGATGGGGAATTGGGCTATTTAGATGGTTATAGAAAAATGATGTATCAATGAATGATATATATCTGCTTATCTATAGATGGGGAGTTATGCTACTAAGATGGTTACAGAATACTCTTGGTAAAGGTTTTGTTAATGATATACATTTGTTTATCTATCGATGGGGAACTATGCTATTTAGATGGTTAAAGAAAGATTACGTGTTAGTGAATGATATATATTTGCTTATCTATAGATGGGGAAGTATGCGATTAAGATGGTTATAGAATACTATCACTCTTGGTAAATGATCAATCAATTAACAGCTACACAAAATTTTAGATAATTATGTGGAATCTATAGAGATATGAGGGGATTAAATAAGGGATATTAATAGTAAATAGGATTTAAAGATATTATTAAAGAAAAAATAGATTGAGGCTAGAATACTTGATAAGATTTGTGGATACTGATATTGAATCACAGGATAAATTGTTAGATTTAAAATTAATAAAATGAGATAATCCATGAATAATAACCACTCCTGGAAGGCACAGAATTTATGGATACCCGATTAGGCCTTCTTATATTTAAATTTATTTAAATCTACTTATACTGTTTTTGGTTCTTTTTTGTTTGGTTTTATAAATAGAACATTATTATACAATTAGGCTTTACTTAAAAGGGTATTAAAACAACTAGCAAGATTTGGGACTGAGACATAAGAATTGTAATAATCGATATGAAAATTGAGCGATAAACCTTAAATCTGAAATGATAAATACCATCAACACAAAATAGAACTGGCTCCGAGGCCGAAATACACCAAGTAAATGAGACGAAGAGTGTGGAGTAGAAAGGTAAGGGAAGAAGAGAGAGAAAGGAGAGAGGGCAAAGAGGGGGAAGAGGAGAAGAGAAAGGAGGAGTGGAAAGGGGAGAGAGGAGAAGGAGAGAGGAAGGGGAAGTAGAGAAGGGAAGGGCGTCAGAGGGAAGAAAGGAGGTAGGGAGGAGGAGGAGAGAGGGGAAAGAAAATGATGGGTAAGGCACAAATATGGTGTATGGAGAGCAGAAGAGCCCTCTGGGAGTTTTCTGGGTGTTGATGGTAAAATGAAATGATGGTAAAATGGAATGATGTAAACATTTAATAATATAATATGATGTTGGCTAAGTAACAGTATATATGTTGTTATTTACTTTGAAAACCGAAAATAAAATAAAAATATCTATTCAAAAAAAAAAAAAAAGGATTTCAAACAGGGACTTATGGAAACACAGAAACAACTGAAGGAGAATACACAGAAGACCGAGGAATTGGAGGGGGGGCTGGCTGGGGCAAAGGGAGAACTTAAAAATGTTAAAACTGAAGTTGGAGAATTAACTGGGCATATGTCAAGGATGGATTTTGAAAGGATGTCATATTTGAATCTGACCGGACACAAGTAAGAGCCCAGTTACGGACTTACATTGTGGCGCTGAGAGTGGCCAAACGTCATCATTGTGCCACTCTCATAGCATCCGCAGAAAACCGCCCTGCCGCCCTGTTCAGGGTGACCCGCTCCCTCCTTCAACAGAGGGTGCGGGAAGCCCCGCTACAGGGCAGAGCAGAGGAATTTGTGACTTTTCTGCAGGAGAAAATCGCTCAGATACAGAACGAGCTAGCCCCCATTGATGGTCCAGTGGGATGCCACGAGACAGATCTTGTTTGGGAGGAGTTTGACTCCGTTGCTTCCGAGGATATGGACAGGCTACGTAGGCGACTGCGAGCCACCACATGTTTATTGGACCCGTGTCCCTCCTGGCTTGTACTGGCATCCTGGGAGGTGACACGAGGCTGGCTCCAAGAGGTTGTCAACGCATCCTTAAGTGAAGGTTCCTTGCCTGCTTCCCTAAAAGAGGCTATGGTGAGGCCCCTCCTTAAGAAGCCCTCTTTGGACCCAGCTTTATTAAACAACTATCGTCCAGTCTCCAACCTTCCCTTTTTGGCGAAGGTTGTTGAGAGTGTGGTGGCACAACAGTTTCCCCGTCACCTGGAGGAAGTTGATTATCTAGACCCGCGCCAGTCCGGCTTTCGGCCCGGGCATAGCACTGAGACGGCATTGGTCGCGTTGGTCGATGATCTCTGGAGGGCCAGAGATGGGGGTTGTTCCTCCATCCTGGTCCTATTAGACCTCTCGGCGGCTTTTGATACCATCGACCATGGTATCCTATTGCATCGGCTGGGGGGGTTGGGGGTGGGAGGCACCGTCTTACGGTGGTTCTCCTCCTACCTCTCTGGCCGATCGCAATTTGTGTTGACAGGAGAGCAGAGGTCGACCTCGAGACCCCTCACATGTGGGGTGGCTCAGGGGTCGGTCCTCTCGCCTCTCCTGTTTAACACATATATGAAGCCGCTGGGTGAGATCATCCGTGGTTTTGGGGTAGAGTACCATCTGTACGCTGATGATACACAGCTGTACATTTCTACCCCAAACCACCCCAACGATGCCGTAGCAGTGATGTGCCAGTGCCTGGAAGCCGTGCGGATCTGGATGGGAAGTAACGGACTCGGGCTCAACCCGACCAAGACCGAGTGGCTGTGGTTTCCGGCTGCCCGATTCAACCAGCTGACTCCATCGCTGGCCATAGGGGGCAAACATCTTGCCCCTGTGGATGGGGCGCGCAACTTGGGTGTCCTCCTGGATGCCCGGCTGTCCATGGAAGATCAAGTGACAGCCGTGGCCAGGAGGGCGTTTTACCAGGTTCGCCTGGTTCGCCAGTTGCGCCCCCTATTGGATCGGGACGCCCTTCGCACAGTCACTCATGCTCTCATGACATCGCGACTGGACTATTGTAACTCTCTCTACATGGGGCTCCCCTTGAGGTGCACCCGGAGACTTCAGATGGTTCAGAATGCAGCCGCGCGGGCAATCTTGGGTACCTCCAGATTTGCCCACATAACTCCACTTCTGCGCGAGCTGCACTGGCTGCCTGTCGTCTTCCGGGTGCGCTTCAAGGTATTAGTCATCATTTTTAAAGCGCTCCATGGCTCGGGACCTAGCTATCTGCGGGATCGGATCCTGCCGCATACATCCTCACGGCCGATTCGCTCCCACAGAGAGGGACTTCTCCGGGTGCCGTCCACTAGACTCTGTCAGCGGGCGACGCCCAGGGGAAGGGCTCTCTCTGTGGCGGGCCCAGCCCTCTGGAACGACCTTCCCCCCGACATTAGAACAACCACAGACTTCCGCTCCTTCCGTCTGAAATTGAAGACTCATCTTTTCCGTTTGGCCGGCCTTGGTTAGCCTCTCTCTACAGGGTTTAGCTGTTTTTTAATTGGGTATTTTAGTAGATTAAGGGGATTTTAGCACAGGCTCATATTTAATTTTTTCTTAACTGTATGTGTATATTGTATTGTGGTTTTAGTTTCCCTGTGCACCGCTCCGAGTCCCTATGGGGAGAGGAGCGGTCTATAAATTAAATTATTATTATTATTATTATTATTATTATTATTATTATTATTATTATTATTATTATTATTATTATTATTATTATTATTATTATTTAAGATTTCAGAACGTTTCTGAGGTAGATGGTGAATGTCTTCCTGATCTCATGAGTACAATTTTAGCAGAATATTTGCATAAACCCAAAGATGAGATCAGGGGGGATATTGACCTAGCCTACAGAATACATTCTGCATATGCCAGGATAAATGAGGTACCCAGAGAGATACATATTAAATTTGTTAGGAGGTCAACCAGAGAGGAAATTTTGAAGGCGCAGAGAGGTGGTCCGTTAATTTACCAGCAGAAAGAAGTCGCTATCTTGAAGCAGATCCCTAAAAAAATTAGAGAGGTGAGAAGGAAGTTTTCCTTCTTATCTAAAAAATTGTTTGACCACGGGATTTGGTTTAAGTGGGCGATGCCTGAAGGGATGTTGGTGTTCTGGGAAGGAGGAAGAGTTAGGATTAAAACAGTTGTTGAGGCGGAAGCCTTTCTTAAAAAACATTCCTCTATCCTGGGGGAAGATTCAGGAGGGGCAGGGGGGGCCACGGCCCCGCCCGCTTGGGGCCAGGAAGGAGCACAAGAAGATACAATTGCCAAGAGACTTAGATCTAAAAAATGAATTTGTTTGTTTTTTATTAGCTCAATATAACTTTTTAGCCGGATGTTTGTATATGACTGCCAGCATAGAATTTAGAATTTAGAATTTATAATGTATGCACTCACTTCCACCTTGTAGCATATTGGAGAATGTATTATCAATGTTTTATTAAGAGGCCCTGGAGGGGCCGACGATTCCGACCTGAAAGTTCTCAAAATTTCTTTGTATCTCACCTTACCCTATTCCCTTTGTTGTTGTTTTTGGAAAAAATTGTAAAATCCAATAAAAAAATTATTGATAAAAAAAAAAGAAAGAATTTGAAAGCTGGCTGGAGTATCGGAGATGGAGGGTCTTTCCTAATCTCCTGGTCTGTAACTGAGGGACAAACGAGCACTGTGAGTTTTACTTTCAATCAACTTTAAACGGAGAATAGAGGGAGGAGTTTATTTGGTTTAACCCCCCCTCGGAATAAAGCGGCGGTTGAAAAAGCTCTCCCCAGGAATGTGGAGAAAAAGAGGACTAGTCTATCATCTGAAATAACAAGAGTTAAAAAAATTGTATCTATATTATCGCAGTTGCAACATATATCGTGGAAACTTTTTGCAACAAGAAAATGAAACTTTTACTCTCCTTCCTGTGAAGAGGCAGGGCGAATAGCTCCTCTTTGTTCCCTGCCGGAAAACTTTCCTTTGTTCATGAACTCTTCCTTCGGCGTTTGAGATCGCAAGACTTTAAATTTTCCACCTTAACTTCTCCTCGGGAAACCTTTGGTATCTCTCCCAATATGTGGACATCTAGATTTTGATAACACAATCCTTTTTTCTTGGTTTTATATGCTACCCAGACTGAACTTTTATCCGAATTGTTATGATACCTTGGACTTCATTGGCTGCCTGCTTTTCTGACACCATTTTTTCTACAAATTAGAACTTATAATTGGGACAATGGCTTCTAAAAAACCACCTATTGGAAAGTCCTTTTCTGCTCTATCATCAGCTCGTTCCAGTCCAGTTATGCAACAGACAAAGATCACCGCATTGTTGCAAAAAGAAGGGACTGGTGAGAGCACCCAGGAATTGTCAACAAATGAGATGCTTCAGGACATAATGAAAAATGTACATGAAATGTGAAAAGAGCTGACAAGTCTAAAAATAGAGCTGTTGGAAACACAAAGAAATACAATGGATAACAAACAAAAAATTGAGGCGTTAGAGGGGGGATCAGCTGAGATGAGGGAAGAGGTAAAGGAAATTCAGAAGGAAAGCGCAGAACTGGGAGGTCATATGACCAAGATAGAATTCGAAAGAATGTCTTTTTTCTCAGGTTCCAGAACGTACCAGAGATAGAGGGAGAAGATCTTAAAGATCTTATGAGTACAATTTTAGCAGATTATATTAAAAGGAATAAAGAACAACTCTGGTGGGATATGGACCTGGTTTATAGAATTAATTCAGCATACGCCAGAATAAATGATGTACCAAGAGAAGTTCATATTAAATTTTTAAGGAGGTCCACAAGGGATGAGATGTTGAGGGCCCAGCGGGAAGGACCCTTGAAATATCAAGAAAAAGAAGTTACTATTTTGAAACAAATTCCCCAAAAAATTAGAGAGATAAGAAGGAAATATTACTTCTTGTCCAAGAAATTATATAAAAAAGGCGTTTGGTTCAAATGGTTACTGCCAGAAGGAATGTTGGTCTTCTGGGAGGGAGGTAGAATCAGAGTTAAAACCTTTAGAGAGGCGGAGGCCTTTCTTCAAAAGCACTCCTCACTCCTAGGAGACGAAGAAGAGGGAACGCCATGGCCGCGCCCTGGCGATGGGAAAGGAGAAGAAGAATCAATAGCAAAAAGACTCAGATCCCAAAAATGATTTTATTTGAAATTTCTGCTGTGATAGTTGAAACTAGATGGCAATGAAAAACATGATTGAACGTATGAACTATACAATGTAACGTATATGTATGCTTGCCCTTTGTTTTCTATAAAAAAAATTGTATTTGTATGAAGTTTTGGGAGGACCACCACCTCCGGCATGGAAGCCACTAAAATGTCATATTTACCCTACAACCCTTTTCCTATACATATTGTAAAAACCAATAAAAATTGTTGTTGTTTTAAAAAAAAAGAAAGATCAAGGAATTTGATTGAACCATAAGGGACAGCATAGAATCAATAAAGAGTTATATGTCCAGTGGGTCAACAATGGGATTTTTTTTGTCTTTTTCACAGTAGAAAAAATGAGCTATAGCAGAAGATTTAAGTTGTAAAAAGAGAATGGGTTATATTTATTTATTTATTTATTTATTTATTTATTTATTTATTTATTTATTTTATTTTATTTATTATATTTATACCCCGCCCTTCTCCAAGCGGACCCAGGGCGGCGCACAGGAATGTTAAAATACATACAAAACATAAAATTAAAAAAAACCTTATTCTAATAAATCCTCTGTTAAAACCGAATTAAAAATCCCAAATTTAAAACTATCTAGAAGTCAGTAATGGAGGTTACGCTAGGCCGGCTAGATGGAATAGATGTGTCTTCAGACACTTGCGGAAGAGGCGGAGGTCGGAGATGGTGCGGAGTTCAGGGGGTAAGTCGTTCCAAAGGGCTGGTCTCACCACAGAGAAGGCTCTTCCCCTGGGTGTCGCCAGTCGGCATTGTCCAGCCGACGGCACCCTGAGGAGGCTCTCTCTGTGGGAGCATATCGGTCTGAGGGATGTATGGGGCAGGAGGCGGTCTCACATGTAACTAGGCCCCAAGCCATGGAGCGCTTTAAAGATGGTCGTTAAAACCTTGAAGCGCACCCGAAAGACCACAGGAAGCCAGTGCAGCTCGCGCAGGATAGGTGTTATGTGGGAGTGTCTAGGCGCTCCCGTAATCACCCGCACGGCTGCATTCTGGACTAGCTGCAGCTTTCGGGTGCACCTCAAGGGAAGCCCCATGTAGAGAGCATTACAGTAGTCGAGTCGAGAGGTGACGAGTGCTTGAGTGACTGTGCGTAAGGCACCCCGGTCCAGTAAGGGGCGCAATTGGCGCATCAGGTGTACCTGATGAAACGCCCCCCTGGCCAGGGCTGCCACATGATCTTCCATAGACAGCCGGGAATCCAGGAGGACACCCAAATTGCGCGCCCTCTCCACGGGGGCCGGTGTTTCGCCCCCCAATGGCCAGAGTTGGAATAATCTGGCTGAACCGGGGCGCCGGAAGCCACAGCCACTCAGTCTTGGACGGGTTGAGCTTGAGTTTGTTACTACCCATCCAGATCTGTACGGCCTCCAAGCACCGTTCACCCAACCCCCCCCCCCAACCCTAAAAATGTTTGTTCAGATTCATTACTCTTTGGGGTACTTCTCTTGATGCTACACTCCCTGACAGATTTGTTTCTAAATGGCCTTCCCACTATAGCCACCATTTCAGTGGATTGACTGCTACCCACAGCCCAATAACTGTCCTAGCTCCCATACGAACTTATAGCAGCCAATACAAGTGCAAGCTGAACCTGCTGCTAGCAATAGTTCTCTTTTTAATGGGTCAAGATTTCATATCAAGCTGCTTTTTAACAGGAATTTTATTAATGTCTTCAGATGTAAGAAACAGTGCAGGCTGGTTTGCAAAACCAAAACATGACCAGCTCTCTACAACCCAAAAGTGAAGGATTGTAGCAGAAAAGAACTGCAAGATTTATTGAATACTGCCCTCTTATGGACAAAGCACAAATTGCTGCTAAGTTGGAGGTGGTAAAAAGTTGTGCTTCTCTATTGCCACTTGCTTTTTATGCTATATCTGTCATGATAATACCTTACTGTATTTCAGTTTCAGCTATTCCTTTTCTAGTACTTCTTTGAGGCAGCAGCTTCAATGAAAAGTAAAAATCTTGCCTGCAGTCCCATCTACACCCCTAGGAAAGTTTTTAAAAAGTAAAGGTTTCCCTCACACATATGTATGTGCTAATTGTTCCCAACTCTATGGGGTGGTGCTCATCTCCGTTTCAAAGCCGAAGAGCCAGTGTTGTCCAAAGACGTCTCCGTGATCATGTGGCTGGCATGACTAAGCACCGAGGGTACACATGGAACGCTGTTACCTTCCCACCAAAGATGGTTCCTATTTTTCTACTTGCATTTTTAACGTATTTTCGAATTACTAGGTTGACAGAAGCTGGGACAAGTAACAGGAGCTCACTCCATTACGCAGCACTAGGAATTCAAACTGCTGACCTTCTGATCGACAAGCTCAGTGCTTTAACCATTGAGCCACTGCATCAGTGTGGAGAGTTAGTTAACTAGAAAAATTAGTTAAGACATATTGGCCAGCCATCTTATGCAACACAACTCTGGCGCTCACAATCGTATTGGACATCCATTGCTTATAAGAAATAGCAGCAATTGGGTGAAGTTGCATATATAACTGCACATTTATCTATTCTTATATAGTAACTATCCCATGACTCAGTGTGGTGCAGTGTTAAAGGTTATTGGATTTGAGATTTGGAAGACCCCAACAAGCCCTCTGAATTATATACCCCTTTGGGCTTCTCAAACTCTGCTGCCTTTATTCCTTAGATCAGGGGTAGTCAACCTTTTTATACCTACCACCCAGTTTTGTATCTCTCTTAGTAGTAACATTTTCTAACCGCCCACCGGTTCCACAGTAATGGTGATTTATAAAATAGGGAAGTAACTTTGCTTTATTAAATTTATAAAGCAGAGTTACAGTAAGTTAAAACATGCACAGGCCATACAAATAGTATATTTTCAGAAATGTAAATTGTCATGGGGAATTTTATGAAAACCTAATGAAAATATTTTTAAATAATGCTATGAATTTGTTTTAAAAAGTCAATTAAATAAAAAAAAAGAAAAGTGCTTCAGTATCGGATAAAACCCCTACCACCCACCAAGAAAGCTGTAATGTCCACTAGTGGGCGGTAGGGACCAGGTTGACTACCACTGCCTTAGATCAAAGAACCATCCAAGATGGGTCTCGAATTATGAGGTTGTTCTTGACCCACAAATAACAGAGATTATTACCTTAACTTGTGAGTAGCTATGGTTCATTATGCTCCTATTTCCAAACAATATCTGGCAAACACATCAGGCAACACTAAGGTGATGCAAAGCAGTGAGTATACATTAAACCTTAAATAATGAAAAAAAATATCAAATAGGGTGGAATTGAAAGTTAGTTGCAGAGAACTGACTGCTTTCATGATTTCTATGCCTAGGGGGAATCCCAGCATTTCACCCTAGTCAATTTAAAAAAGGATTTGTGATGGGGACAGATCAGGCAATGTTATTTACTTGCATAGTCTTTCTAGGAAAGAATCTCTTTCAAGAGTACAACATAGGTTGCAATGTTAGAAGAAATACCCTTGTTCATATCTTAACACTTTAGAAAGCGCAGATAACTATAGAACAAAATCATAGGGCCAGAAGAGACCTTGAGAGTCTAGTCCAATCCCCTGCCTGTGGCAGATCTTATATTTTATATACCCTATATAAATATAAATCTTTGAGAGAGGGAGAGAGGAGAGAGACACACACACACACAGAGGCAGAGAGATTTGCCACCTGGTGTTCAATCTAATTTGGAAAGTTTGGCATTGCCAACCACAAGCCTGCTTCTAAGGCAGTTTCTAAGGCACAGGAAGGCATGGGTTGGAAAACTCAGCGGTAAGAAATTGTTTTCTTGTGTATCAGCAATTAAATTCTACTGAGATCAATCAGGTTCTCACAAGTTTGCACAGGAATCTGAATCTGCCAGCCAAAATAAATATACACCATGTGTATCATGTAAAATACATTTATTAATTTTGCATTGTAGTGTTTAGTAGTAACATTCCCTAATATTGCATACTGTTGATATTTGCAGATTGAGTCTGTAGTTTGTCAAAGATGCAATAAATTACAGATGATCATTTGAAACACAATAAAAAATGTGGTGTTTTTATAGATCTCAATTCTTTCAGCGGTTTTATAATACACATTTTCTAAATACATTTTTAGTTAATTAATATAACAAAATGTAAATAAGGCGCCAGCAAATAAATCCAACTGAGATAATATGTAAAAGTAATTGTACTTTGCTTTAAGACCATAATCCATCTATTTTCTAAATGTAAACCTGCTTGAGTAAAAAGCACATTATATTTTGTATCTGAAATACATACTTGGCATAGTTGCATAGTTTAAAGTCTTGTCAAATTCTGGCCATTACATAAGAATGTGTCAAGTTGAATTAGGAAGGAATTCTTAAATCTGAAGTATTTTTAAATTGTTCAAAGATGTATTATTTAGGACTTTTTTCTGTAATTCTAGACATCCTGCAGATGCTGTAGATATCAAGTCTATTAAAGGGACAATTCCTGAAATGTTTCTAAATCATGCAACATCTTAAAATCTCATTTGTAAGAGAATTTGACCCAATACTAATACTTAAGCATTCAAAATTTAAGGTCAAAATTATGTCTTCAGCAATATACAGAAATTATCATACTCATGATTTATATGATGAAATTATCCTTTCAAAACAGTTGTGTTAATTCACATTTGAGATTTATGTTTTTTTAAATCATATGTAATCTTACATTTTTGTTCAGATAAAAATGCTTTGATGAGAGCATTTATTTATTCATTCGGAAATTAAGAGCAGGCACAACTGGTAATTTGTGTAATGCAAACAAACAAACAAACAATGGTTATACCCTGTCACAACCTTTTACTTTTTTTTTTAACATTCTAGAATAATTCTGATAAAATTCAGTTTTCAATTGGCAAATTTAAACTGTACTTGGAATGAATGATACAAATATAAAACGTTCCCTAATACTCAAATCCCATTATCCACTGATATAGGACATCTAGCTGCAGATTTAAGCAGACTTCTTATATCTTGCACTGGACTTCCAGCAAGTTTCCAAATGAGGTGTCTTCCTCAATTATGATCCTCTATTCATAACATACCTATTTTTAACTAATAAGCTTATATTTCGCAAGGCAAGCAGCACTTCCACAATTCTTCATGAGTAAATATTGTTGTTATACTGCCATTGTGAAGGCTATTGTTGTTATACTGCCTTTGTGAATCTTGTACGTAGTAGAAATATGTATGTCAGTTACTACAATGAAAATACAGAACAAGTTTCCATGACAGTAGAGTTAATACAGGAAGCAGCTATATTGAACACTTTAGCCTGTTATTCCTGACCCACATTAAAACTACTAAGTAATCGAACAGCTTCATTCCAAAAACCCTAATATTGATCTAGTACTGAAACAAAGGGGTGTCTATAACAATGACATAAGATGCATGGCACAATGGCCAATTATGACTTATTTTCCTTGGCAGATCATTCTTGGGAGAACTTGAATATATGACAAAAAGAGCAGTGTTTTAACTAAAATACATGTTCGTGAATGAACATGTATTTCATTGAATGCAAACTCCTTTTTGAAAATTTGAGTACATGAATTTGAAATTTACATGGTATTTTAAAAAGTCAATCACTTGTAGGTATTATACATCATTTTTTAAAAAGTATTATACAGATCAAGACATTTCTGATAAGCAAAATTATCAGAGTACTTGAAGTGGGCTACAGGTCTCCCAATTCATATAAGATTTATACTTTAAAACAATGGTCTCAAGTGTTCATTCTAGCATAAAATAAAATTAACCAGTATTATATAAACTTATTTTACATACGTTGTCACAAATAATAGTATATTCAAGTGCTTTCCTTCAATTAATTGGAAAATGATTTTTCCCAGTGCTACTGCTGATCTGTTAGAAAATATACTTTTGGTGATCTGCTTTCAATAAGTTAGAAAAATTGCCAAACATTTAAAAAAGGGGTTTTATAATGCATTCATATATTTGGTCAAATACAATACACTGTGTAAATAAATAATCTAACTTTGTTCTTTAAAAGGGTGTGTTGCAGCCTCACAGATTTTAGTAGCTTTTAAGTTAGACATGGATATTGCAGTTCAGAATTCCCAGTATGCAACTATAGAAAGTTCCCTTACAATAATCATTACAATATAAACATACTTTTCTAATTGAGAAGTTTATAGCAGGTAGAAAAAAAAAAGCTCCTGCAATTTAATGGACACATGTCAGCAGATAAAGCTTTCCACATCATGTCATCAACCTGTCATTAAAGAAATCAGCTATAATAGTTAGTTCAAGCACTGGCAACTTTTGCAATTCCACAGAAATTAAAAAGATGAAGAAACTTCCTTTACATAACTAGGAACACATCTGCATGAACTATAAATTGAAACTGGCTACCTCTTTTCAAACAGCAGAAATACTGTACTTTTGATATAATGCTTAATGTTATGGTATGTAACCAGCAACATGCTCCTAGAAGTGTTGTTTTTAAATATATTTCACCAGTTTTTTGTCTCAAAGTGTCACACACAAAACTATATTTTCACTATTTAAATAAATAATTTTCACATTCTAAGTTTAACATTTACTAGGAGCTCATGTCTGTAGTTCTGAAACATTTTTTTGCTCCAAGGAATAGAGGTAGATTTTAGTGTAGCTTGGGCGCATAAACCACACTGCCAAAATCCAAAATATCACAACTGTGTTATGGATAATGGTGCAATTTTAGCCACTGCCTGAAAACTCAGAAACTGTTGTCTGCTCTGAGGTGAGAATTCAAGATATGCAACATTATTTTTTAACTTGTGAATGGTTGGTATTTCTAGGAACGAGACAATGGCAACACACAAGGGGGGGGGGGCGATAAGCACATGTTGAGTTCATAAGTTGCTCCTTTATCTTCTTCAGTAAAACGTTCCCCTTCAGGGCAGCAAATGAAGGCCACCACAAACGCGCTCCTGTCCTCTGAGCCAAGAGTTACAGCTGGAACCCCTCCATGGGGGCTTCCTGTTGCTGGAACACAAATTGCTGCTCGCTTTCATCCACTTGGGGCACAATGTTTGCATCTTCCTCTTCCACACCAAAATAATGTTCAATAAGTTCAAAAGCCTTTTGGTAGATTTCTTGGTTTTCATGACTTTGAAGGATTTCAATTTTATCCAGTCCTAGAATTAAGAGAGAGACACATGTAAGATCTATACTGTTCAATATATAGTCAAGCACTGCTCAGTAATAAACAGCTCTTAATTCCATAAACAGATAAAATAAAGACATTTCTTGACAACTCCCAGAATAGCAAACAAGAGACTTATATATTGCTACTTAACAGTATATCTTATGTTGATTAGGAAACATTTGCCTACATAGAAGTCTACAGTACTGCACTGCAGAGTTGACAATTTTTCAATATAAATGTTGAAAATATTTGCTGTGGCATTAAGTTATCACTTCTTACCATAGGCTTCCTCTATACGGGCACAGTAAGGATTCACTCCAATTCCGTTTTGCTTGGATTCTTGATCTCCATGTCGCAATATGTTTTCAAGTCCGTTCAAGGCTACCTGGACTATTTTAGAGTCCATCACAGTCAGAAGATCACACAGAGGTTTGGTACAACCTAATGCCACTAAGTAACTTTTATACAGAAAGGGGGAGGGAGGGAAAGAGGATGGAAAATAAACTAATCAGGTTTTTCTTTTTGTTGACTGTAATAAACCATATGTAGGATGCTGTCAATAAACAATATTAAAAATATAATTTTGAAAACATTATGCTATTAAAAGAAACACACTCCTTATATGATTATGTATAATTTTATCCCAAACACCAACAATGCATTTTTTTAAAAAACTGAATGATCTGAAATCTGAATGATCTATGAACAAACTTTCATTTCCAACATTAACTTATGTTATATAATTTCTACTCATATGAAAATACATGTTTTACCAAACTATTGTTCATGAAAACAACTGGAGGAGAAAAATAGATTTCTTTTCTTTGTGGCTACTGTTCTCATTGTGTATTGTGGCTACAATACTCATATTTCTTTGTTCTAAATACCTCCACGTATCTTGTAAAACAATTATAGTATAAAAATAGTAAGTTTAAAAAACCAAAATAAGAAATGATGTAAAATATACAATACTCATATTGTCCTTGACTTACAACAGTTCGTTTAGTGACTGAATTTACAACGGCACCAAAAAAAAGGGACTTATGCCAATTTTCAAACTTATGCATTGCAGCATCCCCATGGTCACGTGATTTGCATTTAGATGCTTGCCAACTGATTCACATTTATGATGGTTGCAATGTCACATGTTCCCCTTTTTGTGACCTTCTGACCAGCAAAGTCAAGGCGGAAGCCAGATTCATTTAACAACTGTGTAATTAATTTAACAAGTGCAGTTACTCACTTAACAAATGTGGCAAGAAAAGTAATAAAATGGGGCAAAACTCACTTAACAAATTTCTCACTTAGCAACATAAATTTTGGGCTCAATTGTGATCGTAAGTTGAGGACTACCTGTATATGTGTGTATGAATGTGTTCGCGCTCACAAACGAACAATACATAAAAGATATTCAAGGTATACTATGATTCCCTCATGCAGCTTTTCATAAGCTGGTGCCTTCAAGATTGACTTCAGAATTCTCAGTCATTACAGTGTTGAGTGCTGAGAGTGAGGAGCAGTGGCATACAAGTCCTCACTATCTGAGAGCATAAGGTTCCTAAATGAAAAAGTTTATTTCAACTAACAGCATTGCTGTGAATCAACCGCAATCTATTACCTAATCTGTTGAGGAGTCCCTCCTGATGTCGCATTAGTAATGGCCCATGCTGCTTCCTTTATAGTACGAAATTCAGCTTTCTGAAGAATTTCAATCAATACTGGAAATATATTTGCATCTATAACAGCCTAAAGGGAAAATATATATATAATACTGTAATAACTCTGAAATGCTTTAAGACAACAGACTAATCCAATACTGAACTTACAATAAACTCTCAATTTTGCAAACACTCATTCAATGAATTCTGGATGCAACCAGGGAAAAAAAATTGGACTTGATCACCAAATAACAAAAATATTATTGCAAAAATGCCTGGATTTATATCATCTATATAGCAACATATACAAATAATGTAAATTGATACAATTACCACAATTATGTAAAGAAAATAAAACTAAACAAAAACAATACAAAGGAAAAAAATAAGAAATCTGCAGTAATTATACAAGCAATATACATATGGGTTTAATGGACATTTAAATGTATGGGTATGAGGTTGTATTGAATGCGTAACCTCCAGATAAAACTGTCCATCCCTTCCCACCTATCCAGCACTATTCACTGAGTGCTGAATAGATTAAACAAAAATAAATGAGGTTGTGGAACAGAACGAGGCAAAAATAATGTTAAGGGTAAAAATAATTACGCATAACAAAGGCAACAGAATACATTACCTGAATTTGTGCTCTGTTTCCTGCAGTGATGTTAGATACTGTCCAGCATGCTTCTTTTCGAATAGATTCCTTGGGACTACTCAGCAAATGTAAGAGACAGGGTAATGCAGAGCAATTTAGAATTACCTAAAATAATTTGAAAGATGAAAAGTTCTGCCTAAACAATGTAAAATAGAGTACATTGCATATAGTTGAAATAACAGTATTTACATGTTCAGTAACTATTTCAGTAATGGCGTATGCATTGAAAAAAGGCATGTTATGCTTTTTAAAAATTTTGTTCTACATTTTTATTTATTTTTTCAATAAAAATTAAGCATGAAGGTACACAGATGCAAGACAAAAGGAAAAAAAGAAAAAAGAAAAGGTACATATTGTAATAAACAAAATGCTACCTTGGCATTCAACTGCTTTGAAACTCATGAAATTTGGTACTGAATGCATTTTCACATGAATATTTTGTCCCAGTATTGTTACTTTGGTACTCAACACACAAACAAGAACTTGTCAGTGTCAGCTGCCTTATGAGTCACTATATTATTTCTTATTGGAAAAATGTGTTTAGTACTCATCGTTTTTTGGTATGCATTGTGCCACCTGGAACCAATTAACAATGAGTACCAAAGATACTATCTATATTCAAAAAGCAGCCCTGCAGTGCAAGGAATTATTGCACACTACTATAGGCAATAACTCCTATAGTTACTTTTATGCTTCACATTTTACAAGTCTACTACCACGCTGAGATACAGTACTTCAACAGACAAAAAGGCAAACAAACAAAACAAATCTAAACAAGACAGATAATCTGCATTAAAAAAACCATACATATAAATTGGCCCCTCAGTTGAATACTGATATATTTCAAGAAGTCTCCCCGACATGGCTAAGCAGATTTATAATCTATAAACTTCTACAGCTCTATTTGCCCCTCTAATTTGACCTATCTTCTATTTACTGTAAAAAATATATGAGATAAATCAACATCAAAACTACGCTTAAGCCCTCTATTAAAAACCTATTAAGTACCATATTTTTCACACTGTAAGGTGCACTCCCCCCCCCACACACACACACAAAGTGAGTGGAAATGTCTGTGCGTCTTATAGAGTGAATATTACAGCATGGGGAGTGGAGTTCGTGCAGTGGTGGCCAACGCAGCTGCGTGACACCGCCGATCACCACTGTTGGCGGGGAATGCTGGAACCTTCACTGCCAAGCAACTGATTGGTGGTGGAATTGGCCTTCCGGAATACCACCGATCAGCTCTTCTAGGCAGCGGGGATTGCCACCGCCGCCAATCACCACTGCCAAATATCAGTGGTGACGATAGGTGGTGAACAGCAGCAAACCGCAATTGGTGAACGCGATCCCTGCTGCCTAGAACAGCTGATCGGCAGTGTTCCGGGAGGCCGATCCAACCATCAATCAGCTGCTCGGCAGTGAAGGCTCCAGTGTTCCCCGCCGGTGGCAGCAGCTCAGCTCAGTTAACTGATGGAGGGTGCAAAGGAGCGAAGCCCTGACAAAACATGTGTTGGGGTTGCAATAACGTGCTGAAGCTGACCAAGCTGTTTGCTGCAAGGATGCTAGCCAGATGAATACCTGGTGGATGCTGGGAGGCAGAGGCAGATTTTTTTTATTTTCCTCCAACTTTTACACACAGAAAGTCCACAACAGCTTACAATTTACCATAAACCACTGCACTCATTATCTCAGTATGTCCAGGATCAAATATCTTCAACTGATTCTTAATATTAAAACTTTTTCTTAAAATTGTAACTGGGATCTTTCTAAACAGTTGTATCTCATTCTCCAAAGTCATAGACCTCTTTTGTGAATATCTTCACAGCACTTGTTGTTCAGAAGGTTTTTATACAAATTGAACTACAAGATATCTTAACAGTTGTCTTCTGATCGAAAATAGGTTTATTACAGTGTCCATCAGTTTTCTTAAAATGTTCAATCCACATTCTTCCTCAACATATTCAGTCCTCACCCATTCTCTCTATATGACCAAGCTATCTCAACGCATTTCTTTCAAACTGGTCTTCATCGTATCAGTTCATTGGCTCTCTTTAGTTTCAAAGTCAGCAAAGCAGGGAAATATTACTTCACTGTAAACATCTCTGGTATTTGAAAGACTTGCTTATTTCAAAACAGGGCTTTCAAAGAAATATTCCTCTTCCACAATATACAAACCTGGATAGCACAAATGCTGGAATCAAAGTTGAAAACAGCTCAAAATAGAAGGAAGGGCTTGTCCGTATAGTCCTACTCTTGTTCTTTCCAACCTCTACATAGTCTGGCAGATATCTGTGCTTGAGTTTGTGCAGAACTGTTAGAACAACACAAGACCCTCTTTTACTGAATTTCCAGATTACATGGGAATCTGTAGTCGCTTCCAAGGGATTACGAGTATTTCCTTCCTGGACAGAGACAGGAGAGGAGAGGGAACTGGACTCCATGCACTATGAACTTTCTTAGCATTTGGGTAAATGCCTGAATAAGGGTACTATATTCCCTATATCTGATAAGTTCAGGTGATAAGATTCTATTGTATCTTTCAGAAAGATCACTAAAGTAAGTTTAAAAATCAGCTTACCTGAGTTTGAATATCATCACCAGTCACAATATTTCCCACTGCTCTTAATGCAGGCGACACGACCTTGTAGTCATTGTGCCTAAATAACGGAATTGTTGAAGTATTTTAAAGATTGACAAATGTATTCTTCCTGATACAATCGTTTTTTTAACTATTCATATGGGTTTGGGGATACGATCCTAATAATTCTTTCATACAGCTTATCAAAGAATTCCACCATATTTTATCTCAGGGCAGAACAAAAGCCCAGCATCATCATATTGAAGAGGTAAAACAATAATAAAATTGACTTAATAGTGGTTCAGAAATTGAAAAAAAGCTGGGCTACTTTAATTAAATGCAGAGAAATGATTGTGCTCTCATATTACATAAAGCATTTCTTCTGAACTTATATATATATACATATATATATCTTTTTCAAAAATTTTATACAATGATGGCACATATGAATCCTTTTCTTTTGATGTTAAACAAAAATCAATAGTTTTTTATGCTATATCTTTTTCAACAAGATGTAACATTTTAGAAATGAGGTCATTGCATTTGTTATTAGAGATAAGAGTGAAATTAATGATTTAAATATATTATTTCTGTTTGGAAATAAATTATATGCTAAGGCATATAATTTATTTCCAAACAGAAATAATATATTCTAATATATATATACTCAACTTTGAAACTTAATATTTTAAGATATTTACTTTCTTTTGAAGTTTATTTTTATCATATAAAAGTCAACATCTGGACAAAATCAATTTGTTTTGTACACGTATAGCCAAAAGGCTTACTATTCAACCCTGGAGAAAGAAACATATGATTCCAACTATTTAGTAGTCTGAATTGATAGATTAGCTGTGAAGACTACTGAATTATGGCTTGTCTATATGATACAATTCTATGTATGTATGAGAATATTTATCCTATATATATTTTGTTTCTCTTTTAAGCCTTTTCCTTCTTTTCTTTTTTTTTATTTAATTAAAAAAAGGGGAACTTCAGAAACTAGATTTTTTAAAGTAAAAGCTACTTCTACTAAATCTGTAAGAAAAAAATCAACAAGGAATGTGACCAGTGCCTTCAGAATGCACCAACTGTATGGAAAGAAAAAAAAGAATGAAACTGAATAACACGAAATGGAAAATGTCTACCTCCTTGAAATAATTCAAGGGAGCTCTTAGTAATGTACTTTTTATATAGTCAAGAGTATGACCTCTACACTAGAAAAAGAAATCAACAATAAAATCAACTCTAAAAGAAAACCAAGTAAATCTCCCTAAATTGTTCAATAAAGTCTAATCTCTTCCATTGGCACAAAATCAAACCATGCTGTGGGGAGAAAATGGAAAATATTGCTTCAGGTGTGTCTGCCTGTGTGGGTGACAGAGAATGTGTGTACGTGTGTTTGAGGTGGGAGAAAAAAATAGAATGTTCAAATGAAATTAATTATCATTCTGTGACTAGACCTTTACATTAGAACACTCTGTATTGCAACATTTGGTGGCAGACTCCTTGTATCTATGTACTGCTTAATACAGTCACAGATTAAGCTGATAGATAAAAATAAGATGAACTGGATACTTATGCCTGTCTTGAATTTGCCAATTGTAGAATTCCTGCTGTCTCACAGAAGAGAATAGAGGCAAGAAAGACTACTATGACTGCAGGCTCACTTAAGGTGCTGATATGGTATGAAGAAACTATATTTGACACACTGATTTAATTTAGCACCTTCTACTATCTTCTGCGGCACTCTGCTGGTGAAATAATTGTCTGATTTAAAGAGACTTACATCAGAAGTTCTACTAATCTTCTGCAGACCCCAGAATCAATAACCGCTTGTATTTTATCATTCGGTCCATCGGAAAGGTAAGACAGGGCCCAGCAAGCATCTGCTAATACATCCGAATCACTGCTAAACAACAGCCTTGATAGAACACCTAAGCAAGGACGAACCTTAAGAGTTTAGAAAGAGAGAATTGCAAATTGTAAATTACTTTTTATTGCAAGCATTTTTCCAAAGATGGAAACCAAGAACTATTAAATTAAAAATGCAATGATATTTTTTTTTAAATGCCTGTAATCATGTCTCTGCAGAATGATACAGGGCATATGCCAAATCTACAAAACACTTTATCAAGAGCAACCATACTAACATCAACTAAAATATCCTTAAAATATAGTCAGGGCATTTGACTATGTACTATGGCATGAAAGTGGAACTGAACTACAACAAAAATTAAACAAATCTTAAAGGACTTTAAAAAATAAATAAATCCTGGAACAAAACCTGCATCATTCTTTAATTTAAAGAATCTTTAATTCTACATTTAAAATAACTTAAAAATATCAATTGGAATACATTTATAAAAAAAGATTACCAGTCCAAAATAGCAATTTAACAAAATTCAGATACCTTACTTAAATGCACCAATACCAGGATAAAATGGAATGCTTAGTTCCAATTAAATCCAATATCTGGTAGGACATATATGATATTGGTTTAGAAACCATTTTTTTTCTTCCTTAAGAAAATCAATGGTAGGGGACTGGATTAGGCATCAGCCACCTCTTTAAGGCACTTTGCTATATAGTAGTTATATAGTTATATAGCAGCAGATACTGTTATATTTCCAGCAGATACTGTGTAGAACCATTACTGCTTTGCTCTGTTACAGCCAAATGTTAATTTCATTTCATTGGTTGTCTATTCTGAAAGTGAATATCATCATCAGGAGAGTTAATGTACTATATTCAGTTCCACTCTATGACAAAAAAAAATCTTTATCTATACATAAAGAGTTAACATTTGAAAAAGTTTAATTTATACAAGAAAATACATTGGAACAACACAATGTATGCATTTTATTATTATAGCATTTTTATAGAGTGAAACATAAGCCTTACCTTGCTAAAATCTGGAGGTGGATTTTTGCCTCTACAGAGGTTTGAAAGTGCCCAGACTGCATTTCTGGTAGTTGTGAGCCTGTTAGAATGTGTTAGGAGTCTGCCAAGACAATAATAATAATTTGAATGATTATTTTTGCCATGTACATGAAAATAACTTTACTTTAATTAATATAGCTATATTCAAAGGTTTTTGTGTAATGTAATCATGTAATGAAAGAGTAGCATTTCAGTTGCAGAAGAGATTCTTTTTATTTGTATCTCCTGTCAAACTTGTGACCTTATCTGAGGAAATTGGGGGAATGCCAATGCATGGAAGAGAACTGAGAAAGAAGAGAAGTAGCTGTTTTGTGAATACAAAATTGGATGTAATCCATAGAAATTATGAATTTTTGAAAAAAGAGAATGAGAAAAAACATATTTTCCTAATTTTTAGACGAATAATTAGAAATTTTATTATAATAAAAACTGTTATTTAAAATAGTCACGTTCTAGCACCAAGAAGCTTTATGTCACCATACTAACACCAAAAGTATATAACTGACATTTCAAATTTATGCATTTCTGTTCAGGTGTTCTGTTAAATCCAATGGTCCTTAACTCAAAAAAAACAAAAATTCAAGGGCTGGGCAGTGCTTTGGAAATAATACAATATGTTGGCAATTGTGTAAAGCAATTGTGCGTTTTCTCAAGGTCACATGCCTACCAGATTATTCTGGGAAATGAATTAGATGTTTAAAAAGAATTACAGATAAATGCTATGTTTCTAATTCTACCCACTCAAAAGCACCTTTTTTAGAATCTGAAGCATTGCTTTGAACATTACCAACTTACTGTTTATAAGTTAGCAATTAACATAGATGCTTTGGTTAGGTAGTTATGCATATCATTCAGTTAACTACCAAGAGATGATCTGTACTTACTGTAAGAGTGGAGGAAGTATTCCACAGCTTAATACATAATCTCTGCATTCTGCATTATCTCCAGCAATATTTCCAAGGGCCCACACTGCCTTAGAAACAAAGATGTAAATTAATATCTGTAATTATTTTAAGACTTTTAAATACTTATCTATAATTCTTATGCTTACAGTTTATAACAACATGATCATTTATGCAGAAGTATATAAACTGTGTACAAAAGAAAATAAACCTATTACTTAAATGGCCAATGTTAACATGAGAGCAACTACTCCCATGGGAATTCATGTTTGCAGCTGAGCCTAAAAATATCTTGTATTGTTAACTGCTAGAACCCCTGCAAAAGATAATGGCTATTTGGGCAGCACAGGAGCAATCATTGAAAGAATCCATGTGCCAATTCTCACATCTCTGCATAGTGGTTATATATATGGAAATATTTATACAGGTAATCCTCGACTTATGACCACAACTGAGCCCAAAATTTATGTTTATTTCTGCATAAGAAGTAATGCTATTTCATCACACTACATATCCTATGTATAAAACAAATATACTGAAATAATATTGCATACTAAAATCCAAAACTACTACTACATGTGTTAATTTCTAATAATGCAAGCCTAACAATATTTACACAAACCAGTGACTTCTGTATGTTTTGATCCCAAGTAAGCCAGCATGGGACTGCAGCCTAACTATCTGAAATAAGAAAATACAATGCACAAACAATGCACTGTAACTAAAATAGCATATACGTTTTGAAATAGACAAGGTACTGTACTTCCCTATGATGCTGAAATAGCTTTATGTGATCGTACGATATTCTATGTTCAATATCATGTGTATGAATTTTGAACTTGTAAAGGTCCCACACTGTTTCCTAACTTTCAGCACACTACAAATAGGAGGTTGAAAGTTTTTGCTCCCAGTTTAAACTAGCCACAGTATCTCCAAACTGTCATAATTTGCAGTTAAGTCAAACTCTTATCTGAGACAATGGGAAAATGCTTTAGATCACAAAGCAGTAGATTCTTTCCATCTTTCATCCTGGTGAGCTGGATGCCATCAGACAACCAAAACTTTAATGTGATGGATATAGATACTGTCTGGCTTACAAACCATCCAGAGTAATTGTGAGTTGAGTAGCATATCCCCCAACTGGGTTAGGAGAACACTTTATATCAAAGTATTGTTTCTAAACCTAAACACATTCAACTCCCAGTTCTAGCTTCCTGTGAATCATAATAAATCAACAATCGAAGCAAAAACTTCTGATATCTTCTGAATTGTGCCATCTAAAGACAAAACAGTGGAGAACACACAAATATATAATTCAAGTATTTAATATTAACCATAGTTTAGGATTAAATTTAGATCAAGTCTTGACATTTGAAATGTATGTATTATTTTTTCGTTCCCAAAATTCTCTGAGGCCTAACATTTTACAGTACAATTGAATCTGCATAATAAAAAAATTCACAAAAAGTTACCTGTTCCTGGACATCTTCATGTTCAGAATTCAACAGTTTAATAAAAATTGGGACTGCTCCAGTTTCAATTACCACTTTGGTATGCAGGAAAGTTCCAGATGCTATATTTGTAAGAGCCCATGCTGCTTCAAACTAGAAGGTAAAAATATGATTTTTAAGAGTTTATTTTACAATCAATTCTAATGTTTATTTTTATGGGCCTTTTTCCCCCATACAAGAATATAGCCTTCAATTGTATTATGCAAATCTCTGCAGTGAAATACCAGTTTAGTATTTGTGTGGAATATTCAAATTAATCATTCTCACACAATTTTGGCAAGAATATAAATGCAGTCTTGAAGAATAGTAAACTATTCTTATATTTCAATAAAATTTAAATACTTTCAACAAATGGGAACAATTTACATTTAAACTTTGGGAGAAACAATGGAAACAAGCAAACAAAAGTCTCAATCCAGTGTTGTCTCAATTTATTTACCTCTTATATTATTCAATATCTTTTAACAAATATCTATATGTTTGTGGGAATAACAGGCTCACTATGGAACCATATTTAAATTGTGTTCCTCCTACAAGACGTAATATTTATGTTTTGGGACCATTTCAACTTGTGGGAACTGTTAAAATATTTAACAAAGGATGGGGACAGAGAAGCAAAACCTCCCCTCCTATTCCAAAGGTAAGATATAACATTTTAATTCCTTGTCCTTCCTCCCAAATGTATCTCATATTATTTCAGAAACTCACTTGAAGAGTGCAATTATCATTTTTTTCTAGAAATTTGACAAATCTCTCCACAACTCCTGGTTTTTGAATAACTTCATCAATTGGAGGATTAGGTTCTGAAATGAAAGATAAAGTAATCCAATAAAAATAAATTACATGTAAGTCCAGTACAATGGAAAGCAATTAAGAAGGAAGTATAAAGAATGCTGAACAGCACAGCTCCCATAATGAACTTGCTGGAATATTGCAGATGAATGAAATTAAAGTCCCCATTTTAAACTATGCAAGCTGATCACTCTTAGGGAAGTTACTCTGTCTCTAAATCTAGAGACTGTCTCACTGATGTATCGCGACATACATAGGGAATAAGCAAAGCTCTCTGTCAGGCAATTGATCAATGTGTAACTCAAAAAATGTTTACTAAGGAATTGCATAGTTTTTCATGGTTTCATATGTAAGAACCCAATTAGTTCCAGATTCATCAAGGCTAGATGCTTCATAGTGATCAGTGTGATGCTTCTAAGAAATCCCTAAGGAATAGCTCCTTTTGTGTTGCTCCTTCCCAACTTTAATAATCAGTTAATGTACTAACTTTGAATGGGAAGATTTCATTTGGTATGATGATAATAGCCATGAAAGCAGAGCTTCTAATCCACTTTTAGGCAATGCTTCTGCCATCTGTTGCTCTAGTGAATCACACAAATTAATCATTATTGAATGAAGAAATATAAATTGAGGGTACAGGCAGGATATAAGAAAGCCTCAGGATGTTGCACTCAAGCCTTTCCATACAAACCTCAAGAACTAGCAGAGACCAACAGCAGTTTAGAAGGCACACCACCATCAAAACTATACTTTAATAACTTGAATAACAACTGAAAGAAGAAAGCAATCAAAGCATGTTTCCCTTTAACCAAGTGCCAACTTACACAAAAGCCTTAAAAATGAAAAAATGTGTCCTACATTTTACTTACATTCCTGGTTATATTTATAAATAAGGGAGGGCATGTAGGTTAGTTTGTGAAAACAGACATAAAGCTATTGTGCCCTTTGGGACCAAACTCTTTATAGAGACTAGAGCACTTGTGTCTTCAAACACTTATGATTAAACAATGACAATGGTTCTTCAGCCTTTTAAATTATTGTAAGGCTTAGTGTTTTGGGACTAAATCCAAAATAAATTTGTTCTAGTGCACTGCAGAGATGTCTGAACTGTTGGAAAGAAGCAGAGTCTCTCTCTTTCTCTTGCTATTTCCATTTCCATTATTTTCTCCCTAGAAAATATAGTATTAATGTACTGTAGCATGTACATACTAGAGGGAGAAACTTTAATTATTTCCATCAAGCAGTTATTTAATTGGCCTCTTCCAAATTAAGCTTGCTTGATCGCTTGTTTTATTAAAAATAATTTGAAAACACTGGGAAGATATAGCATGGAAGAATCTTTTCTTTAAAAATGTAGCTAAAAATTAAGCTGAAGAATCCTTAAAAAGGATTACTCTTTCCTCAAAAACAAGAGATAGAAACTTGAAAAGGGAAAGAAAAAAACCCTCAAACCAAACAAAATAAAACTCTATCTTACATATTAAACTCTGGTACAATGATAATAGTCACTGCTTCATTAATATCAATTAATATATCAAATACAAGATAAATTATAGTATACATTGCTTCATCTTTTGACTGGTAGAGAATATTGCCTTTTCCAGTAGGATAAGTTATACATTCCTAAAAGCTGTTCCTTAATCACTTTTAGCTTCCTTTTTAACTTTTATCCCACAAAAAACAATCAACTTTAATTTGAGTGACATTAGCAGCATATTAGCATATTATTGGCATATTAGCTAAACTAGTGGGACAACAGAGGGAAACTCATACAATGTATACAAAGTGGCTCTTTTCCCCCATCTTTTCATTTTGTAATTGGACATTTGACATTAAATTATTCCTGTACCAATACAATCATTTAAGATTTTAAAAAAAAAATTAAGAATTATCATGTATTATTAAAAATTATTTTTCAATTTAATGCAAATACTGAAACTATAATTTATTAAATATTAAGAAGAAAATAATGTTTTGCTGATTTACCTTTAGAAAGTAATTTTCTGAACTTTTGGGTTGCTGCAAGTTGTTGACTTGGGTCATCTGAGAAAACCATCTGAACCATGTCACACGTAATCACATCTTCCTAAAAATGGAAAACCATTATAATTTCCTAATGTTTTAGCCAGATTTGTAAATGTGCTTTAGGGCATTTGATAAATTCCTTACCTCCAGAATTGGTACAGTAGAGCTTACATCAGGATCCTGGATTGGGCTCTCCTGCATTGACTCTTCGCTGGACAGCAGAGAAACATTTCTACGTTTAAATAACTGGAAAAAAATGTAAGAAAAACACGTGTTGGGGACTATTTGGAGAGGAGGAAGAGATACTACATCAATCACACACATCTTTTCTATGACTTTCTCACTTTTTGATCAAGTCTTCAAGTTTTCTCTTGAAACAAGAAAACAGAATCAACAATGCGTTACTATTAGCTCTAATCCTACTTTGGGAATCCTTTTACAAATAAGATGCTTAATGAATATTTAGGAATATGTGCTAAATTTAGGAACATGCTGTATATACTGGTTTATTTTAACTCAGTGTGATGGCATTTTCAGACAATATTATATAACCAAAGGAAAAACAAATAAGTACAATGAGAAGTATTGGGAAAGATAAAGAGTGTTTTGTGATTTTAAAAAAAACCAAGCTCTTTTCTTTATTCAGTAACAATGAAATCAATTTGTTTTGTCAAAACTATATCATAAAAAGTTGTTCCTGCAGAAATAAGGGTTTCCAAAATACGTTAAACAGTGTTCATTTTTTACTGAATCATTTTAGTTTCAAAATGATATCTCTAAAATAATACTTTTGTGCAAAAAAGAAAAACCAGTTATAGACACATTTGCACTATAGTCTAAATACAAGCAAAGTAATATCTAGATACATCTCACAATATGTTTTCCATTCTTTTTGTAATAGTATTATTTTGATTTTATTTTGATTTTATTTGATTTTTATACCGCGCCTATCTCCCCGGAGGGACTCAGGGCGGTGCACAGGAAGTTAAAATGAAAAATACAGACATATAGATAAATACGAACATATAAATAAATACGACTACAAGCAATAAACACTGATTAAATTTGAAGTGACTTGTGCTAAAAATACACTAAGAAGTTACCAAAAAATTAAAATCAATTAAAAACAATTTAAAACTCAGTTTGTAGGGATGGTCTTGGGGGCTAGGCTAGGCCGGCTAGGTGAAAGAAATAGGTCTTGAGGCGTTGGTGGAAGAGATGGAGGTCTGTGGTGGTCTGGAGTTCGGGCGGTAGGTCGTTCCAGAAGGCTAGGCCCGCCACAGAGAAGGCCCTTCCTCTGGGGGTCGTCAACCGGCACTGCCTGGCCAACGGCACCCGGAGAAGGCCCTCCCTGTGGGAGCGAATCAGCCGAAAGGATGTATGAGGTAGGGAGACAGTCTCGCAAATAACTAGGCCACGTGCCATGGAGCGTTTTAAAGATGGTTATCAACACCTTGAAGCGCACCCAAAAAACTACAGGTAGCCAGTGCAACTCGGGCAGGAGAGGTGTTACGTGGGAATTCCGCGAGACACCTAGAATCCCCCGCGCGGCCGCATTCTGCACTAGTTGCAGTCTTCGGGTGCACCTCAAGGGGAGCCCCATGTAGAGAGCATTGCAGTACAATACAATACAATACAATACAATACAATAGTAGAGTTGGAAGGGACCTTGTAGGTCTTCTAGTCCAACCCCCTGCGTGGGCAGGAACCTTATACCATTTCAGACAAATGGCTATCTAACATCTTTTTAAAGACTTCCAGGGTTGGGGCATTCACAACTTCTGGAGGCAAGCTGTTCCAGAGGTTAATTGTTCTAACTGTCAGGAAATTTCTCCTTAGTTCTAAGTTGCTTCTCTCCTTGATTAGTTTCCACCCATTGCTTCTTGTCCTGCCCCCAGGTGCCTTGGAGAATAGTTTGGCTCCCTCTTCTTTGTGGCACCCTCTGAGATATTGGAAGACTGCTATCATGTCTCCCCTGGTCCTTCTCTTCATCAAACTAGACATACCCAGCTCCTGCAGCCGTTCTTCATATGTTTTAGTCTCCAGTCCCCTAATCATCTTGGTTGCTCTTCTCTGCACTCTTTCCAGAGTCTCCACGTCTTTTCTACATCGTGGCGACCAAAACTGTATGCAGTATTCCAAGTGTGGCCTTACCAAGGCACTATACAGTGGCATTAACACTTCACGTGATCTAGATTCTATCCCTCTGTTTATGCAGCCTAGAACTGTGTTGGCTTTTTTGGCAGCTGCTGCACAGTAGTCTAGGCGGGACGTAACGAGTGCTTGAGTGACTGTGCGGAGGGCATCCTGGTCGAGAAAGGGGCGCAACTGGCATACCAGGCCGACCTGGTAAAAAGCCCCCCTGGCCACGGCCGTCACATGGTCATCCATGGACAGCCGAGAGTCCAGGAGGACGCCTAGGTTGCGGGCCCTTTCCACGGGGGCTAACAGCTCGCCCCCTATGGCCAGTGATGGCATCAACTGGCTGTACCGGGACGTCGGAAACCACAGGCACTGTGTCTTGGATGGGTTGAGTCAAAGTTTGTTACTCCCCATCCAGACCCGTACGGCCTCCAGGCACCGGGACATCACTTCAACGGCATCGTTGGGGTGGTTTGGGGTAGATATGTACAGCTGTGTGTCGTCAGCGTACTGATGGTACTCTACCCCAAAACCATGGATGATCTCACCCAGCGGCTTCATATAGGTGTTGAACAGGAGCGGCGAGAGGACCGACCCCTAAGGTACCCCACACATGAGGGGCCTTGAGGTCGACCTCTGCCCCCCTGCCAACACGAATTGCGACCGACCGGAGAGGTAGGAGGAGAACCACTGTAAAACGGTGCCTCTCACCCCCAACCCCTCCAGTCGGTGCAATAGGATACCATGGTCGATGGTATCAAAAGCCGCTGAGAGGTCTAATAGGACTAGGATAGAGGAACATCCTCTATCCCGGGCCCTCCAGAGATCATCCATCAACGCGACCAATGCCGTCTCAGTGCGTGCCCAGGTCGGAAGCCAGACTGGCGCGGGTCCAGATCGTCCATTTCCTCCAGGTGCCGGGGAAACTGCTGTGCCACCACACTCTCTACAACCTTCGCCAGAAAGTGAAGGTTGGAGACCGGACGATAATTAACTAACAACGCTGGGTCCAGGGAAGGCTTCTTGAGGAGGGGCCTCACCACCGCCTCTTTCAAGGCGGCCGGCAAGAACCCCTCACTCAAGGAAGCATTCACTATTTCCTGGAGCCAGCCTCGTGTAACCTCCCAGGATGCCAGTACAAGCCAGGAGGGACACGGGTCCAATAAACATGTGGTGGCATTCAGTCGCCTCGGCAACCTGTCCATATCATCAGAAGAAACAAAGTCGAACTCTTCCCATAATGCGGTCTCAAGACCTGCCTCGGATGATCCCGTCCAGACTACTTTCCATGGAGGTCAACTCATTCCGGATCTGAGCAATTTTATCCTGCAGATACTCTCCAAATTCCTCTGCTCTGCCCTGCAAAGGGGCTTCCCGCGGCCTCTGTTGAAGGAGGGAGCGGGTCACCCCAAACAGGGCGGCAGGGCGGTTATCTGCAGATGCGATAAGAGCGGCGCAGTAATTGCGTTTGGCCACTCTTATCGCCACTAGGTACGTCCTCAAATGGGATCTTACCTGTGTTCAGACGGATTCGGACCGTGTGGATCTCCAAATGCTCTTGTGGCGTTTCATCACCCTCAGCTCCTCGGAGAACCAAGGGGCCTGGGTGGGTCGGCACCACGTGAGAGGCCGCAAGGGCGCGACCCGGTCCAAGGACCCCATTGGCCGCACTATTCCATGCGGCCACTAGGTCCTCAGTCGAGTTGCGGGTCAAGGTCACAGGTAGTGGCCCAAGCTCCATCTGGAACCTCTCAGGGTCCATCAGACACCTGGGGCGGAACCATCTTGGTATCTCCGGCTCCGCCTCCCTGCGGTGGGGTATAGCGGTTGGGAAGTCAAGCCGAAGGTTAATAACAATGTTAATAACATTAATCCATGTTATTGAAAATTTTAAAGAGAAGATAAAAACTACCAAAAATTAATACAGAATAAAGAAAAAAAGAGGGGGGGGGGAGGAGAAACAAATTTTCAGAAAGAAAAGAAAAAAAATGAAAGAAGCTTCTGATTCCTTTTGTTGCGAATGCAATTACAAATACAAAGTTAAGAGCTGTGATTAGAATGCAGTACTGCAGGCTACTTCTGCTGACAGCTGCCTGCAATTTGGCAGTTTGAATCTCACCAGGCTCAAGGTTATCTCAGGCTTCCATACTTCTGAGGTGGGTAAAAGGAGGGCCCAGATTGTTGGAGGTAATATGCTGACTCTGTAAAACCACTGAGGGGGCTGTAAAGCGCTGTGAAGTGGTATTTAAGTCTAAGTGCCATTGCTATTGCTAATTTAAAGATTAAACACACAAAAAACCCCTCCCTTTTTCTATTATCTATTTTTTCCTAAATTCTTTTCATTCTCCATCCCCATTTCCTTCTATATTGTATCTTTTAAGTCTGAGGGTAGTTCCAAGTTAAAAAGTAACATATATACATAAGAAATAGATAAAATTATTCTGTGTCAGCAAAAGCAAAGTTATGACAGTACATCTCTAAAGAAAAGGTTACATTTAACCACTCTGCATCATCCAAGGGAGCTATTATTACCAACTCAACTTTTTTATGAGAAGAATTTTAGAAACATACTTTCAATAAAATGTATTGCATTTTATTTACAACTAGCTATACCCGGCCACGCATTGCTGTGGCCCAGTCTGGTTAAATGGCCAACCAATCTGTGTGTAGATCTACACTTGCACACATACACACAACCACCGTATAACCCCCAACCTACCTACCTACTGTATTTCTCCCTCTCTATCTATCCCTCTCCCTACCTACCTATTGTATTTCTCCCTCTCCCTACCTACCTTCCTACTGTATTTCTCCCTCTCTCTCTATTCCTCTACCTACCTACCTACCTACCTACCTACCTACGGTATTTCTCCCTATCTATCCCTCTACCTACCTACCTACTGTATTTCTTCCTTTCTCCCTCTATCTACCTACCTACATACCTACTGTATTTCTCCCTCTATCTATCCTTCTACCTACCTACCTACTGTATTTCTTCCTCTCTCTATTCCTCTACCTACATACCTACCTACTGTATTTCTCCCGATCTATCCCCCTACCTACCTACCTACCTACCTACCTATTGTGTTTCTCCCTATCTATCTATCCCTCTCCCTCCCTCCCTACTGTATTTCTCCCTATCTATCCCCCTACTTACCTACCTACCTTACCTACCTACTGTATTTCTCCCTCTGTCTATCCCTCTACTTACCTACTTACTGTATTTCTTCCTTTCTCCCTCTATCTCCCTACCTACCTACTGTAATTCTCCCTCTCTATCACCCAATCTACCTACCTACCTTGTTTCTCCCTATCATCTCTCTATCTATCCCCCTACCTACCTACCTACCATATTTCTCCCTATCTATCCCTCTATCTACGTATGTACCTACCTACCTACCGTATTTCTCCCTATCTATATATTCCCCTATCTACCTACCTACTGTAATACAATAATACAATAGCAGAGTTGGAAGGGACCTTGGAGGTCATCTGGTCCAACTCCCTGCCTAGGCAGGAAGCCCTATACCATTTCAGACAAATGGCTATCTAACATCTTCTTGAAGACCTGCAGTGTTGGGGCATTCACAACTTCTGGAGGCAAGCTGTTCCACTGGTTAATTGTTCTGTCAGGAAATTTCTCCTCAGTTCTAAGTAGCTTCTCTCCTTGATTAGTTTCCACCCATTGCTTCTTGTTCTGCCCTCAGGTCCTTTGGAGAATAGTTTGAATCCCTCTTCTTTGTGGCAGCCTCTGAGATATTGGAAGGCTGCTATCCTCTCTCCCCTAGTCCCTCTTTTATTAAACTGTATTCCTCCCTTTCTCTCTCTCTCTATGGGCCACCTGGGAGTTTGCTATCTCAGTGCCTTTTTGGCCCTAAGAGGCCTCCGTGGCTGAGGAAATGACTATTGCCTGGTGGGAGGAGTTACAGGGAGGTGAAAACCTGATCAGTGGGTACATTTTACATTTGTGTACCTAGGCACACGTGTGCTAGGCACAAAATGAGTGATATTCTATTATCGGAAGTCCTTGTGAACATTGTGTGAAAAATTGAGGTAAATCGGTCCAGTAGTTTTTGAGATTAGTGGATTCGTACAAACTATTTTACATTTTTATTTATATAGATGGACTATATTGCTCAGGGAGGGAGGGAGGGAAGAAGGAAGGAAGGAAACCTGGGATCAGAGTTGGATCATAAATCATTTCCCCAATATGAGCAATTTAACGGGTTTTATGACTGTCATGGCTCAGCTATGATTTAAATGAGGACTTACCTGTTCTTCTCTTTTTTGTTTCCGAAGCTGAATGCCTTCCTCTTCTCTTCGTCTTCGCATTTCTTGGGGATTGAGGGCATTGTTTTTATAACTTTTAATTCTGTAATTATCTTTTTCTGGGCTTGCCATGTTATCTGCAATAAAGAACAAAAGGTTTACATCTCTAATGACATTTTCTGGAAAAACAAAATAATTATTTTTATTGATAATGATAAAAAGAAACATTCAATGCTGTCAATGTTGAAAAATGGCAAAGGTGCAAAATAAAATGGGATAAATAGAAGGATGTCAAAATATGAACATTTTTTTAATGACATGACAGTATGTAAAGACTGTATCTGTGCATGCGATTGCTACATAGAGTTCAAATTTCTCATAATTTGCCCATATGAAGCGCTGTGGTGGTGCACTGGCTAGAATGCAATACTGTAGGCTACTTCTGCTGACTAACGGCTGCCTGCAGTTTGGCAGTTCGAGTCTCACTGGCTCAAAGTTGACTCAGTCTTCCAACCTTCTGCAACAGATAGTTGGGGGCAATTATGCTTCATATAGAGAGGGGCATATTCATGAAAACTCCATGAAAGAATTAAGGATTGTCTGAAATTCATTTTTTATATTATTTGCATAAGAAATAAAGAGAAAATGTTTGCATCTCATCAGATACAACTGAACCAATTTAAAACTTTAGAAGCTCATTATCAAGCATAGTTACAGTGGTCAACATCAACCAGAAGCTTTACCTAGACTTGAAATATCTGTAATAAATACAATGTCGTAAATTAATTCTAAGTTAAGAGGCATAGCAGCAGAAGCTGGACTTAAATTTTGTACAGCGATCTAGGTATGACTAGTTTCAATAAATGAACTCTCAAAATCAAGAAGGATACAACCCTCAATGTTAACAGTCTTGCTCCCTTCTAAGTCTGAAGCAGTCTTCAAGCCTCACTGTTTTCAAATTTAAAGTATGTCAGGTGTTTCTCTGGAAATTCTAACTAAAGCATTTGAACAACTTTTGCCATTCAATGAAACTCACAAACTCTTCTTTTCCTAACTGGTCTTTCTTTTTCTAAACTAGAGAGAGCTGGTACTGCTCCCTGAAAGTGTTAAGCAGAAGCAGGAAAAGTGGGTTAGTGGAGCATTAAAAACTCTTCCCAGAATGCTAAGTATAGAAGCTGAATTTGGGGCACTCCAAAGAAGGGTGCTAAATTGAGGTGGTCCTCAACTTACAACCACAAATGTGGCCCAAATTTCTATTGTTAGATGAGACATTTGTTAAGTGAGTTTTGCCCCATTTTATGACTTGTCACCATTGTTAAATAAATCACTGCAGTTGATAAATTAATAAATCCAGTTGTTAAGTGAATCTGGCTTCCCCATTGACTCTGTTTGACAGAAGGTCGCAAAAAGGGATCACATGACCTCGGGATGCAGCAATGGTTATAAATATGAACCAGTTGCCAAGCATCTGAATTTTGATCCAGATGATCATGGAGATGCTGCACAGATCATAGCAATAGTACTTAAGACTTATATACTGCTTCAGTGTTTTTACAGCCCTCTCTAAGCGCTTTACAGAGTCAGCATATTGCCCCCAACAATCTGGGCCCTCATTTTACCCACATTGGAAGGATGGAAAAACAGTCCTAAATCACAATTTTCAATGCCATCTTAACTTTGGTCACTAAATGAACTGTTGTAAATCGAGGACTACCTGTAATTTTTTTTCTTCCGGGGGGCCGGGGGGGGGGGATAGAGATTACTGCTAAACTACTATTCCCAGCATTCCCCCTGGCTTTAGCTATCCTTACAATTTATATTGATATTGTTCCGATTGCTTATTTGTACCCTATGACTATCATTGTGTGGTACCTTATGATTCTTGATGAATGTGTCTTGTCTTTTTATGTACACTGATAGTATATGCACCAAAGGACAAATTCATTGTGTGTCCAATCACACTTGGCCAATAAAGAATTCCATTCCCTATTCCTATTCCCTATTCCAGGGATGCTGGGAATTGCAGTTCAACAGTTATCTGGCGCAGCATCAGCTGTTTACAGGAGGAAGGGGGGGAGCAGACGCTCACCATTTTTTGCATTCCTGGCCGTAACACTGTAATCCCCAATCACATGTGAGGAATTGCTGTTAAAACTATTATTTCCAGTTGTTGTTTTTCCTCCCCCCCTCCTCCACTCTCTCACTAACGTTGCCATGAACAAAAAGAGCCCGGAGAGCAAGAAAACAACGCAGAGACAGCTAGCTTGTCTCCTCCCCGGGTTCAGTGGGACATGGATCCTACGAATGTCTAGTCGGGGGCTTCCTCTAAGTAAACATGTTCGATTCTAACTATCCCTTGCCAATTTTACCAAGGCGCCAGGTGGAAGAAGAGGGTGAGTGTGCCGCCGGCCCGGAGGAAATAAGAGGGAAAAGGTGCAAATCACAAAATAATAATTATTATTATTATCCTCCTCCCCAATTGCATCGGGTAAGCTTTATTTTAGAAGCTTCTCGAGCGCCGGGCAAAGGCGAAAGAGACCCCGCACATCACCCTTGCCTCTCCCCAATGGGCTTTAACGGCCATATTTCCCCATTTAGACTCTACTGAAGCAAGGCTACAGTTTAATCCCGCGTCTGTCCATCCTTCACCTCACAGCCACAAACGCCCACGTACCCATCGGAGGGCGACCCCAGGCGCCGCTGACCCTCCACCGCAGAGAAATCGAGATTGTAATTGAAGATGGCGGCCCAAAGGGCACGAAACGCCAAGCTGGGCGCCGCCCCTTTTTCCCAGCGTGTCCTGCGCGCAGGAGCCGCGAATTGGTCGAACTGCGCCGCTTTCTCCAAAAGCTCCATAGAGATACTCAAAGAGTAGAATGAGTAGATAGATAAACAATGTGTTTCCAACCTTGGCAATTTGAAGATGTCCGGACTTCTAGTCCCAGAATTCCCCAACCAGCATTTATTGTCTGAGAGAATTCTGGGACTTGAAGTCCGGACATCTTCAAATTGCCAAGGTTGGGCAACAGTGGTTTAGAGCCAGTTATACTAGAGCAGGGATGTCCAAACTTGGGAACTTTAAGACTTGTGGACTTCAACTCCCAGAATTCCCCAGCCAGCATAGCTGGCTGGGGAATTCTGGGAGTTGAAGTCCACAAGTCTTAAAGTTCCCAAGTTTGGACATCCCTGTACTAGAGAGATAGACAGGGTTTAAAAGGACGTTCAATTATCCCGGGAACCGTTGACTTGGAGATTCTACGGAGATTCTTGGAGACGGTCTACGGAGATTCTCAGTCATCCAGGTCAATGGCTTTAAAGTTAAAGCCGGTTGATTGAAACAGTCAATACAGACGACTTTATTTAGACGACGCGTTCTGCATGTACATTCTCTTAACCGTGGTGGATGGTAAGTTAAAACATTAGCACATAAACTTTCAAGTCTACGTCCCAAAGGTGCGTTTTTCAAGAGACAACTGGACTTTCTGGTTTTTTGAAGCTTGAACTGAAGAACCTTCTTGGATGAGAAGCGAAATGTCTTCAAAGAAAATCCAGAAAATCCAGTTGCCTCTTGAAAAAGCACCTTTGGGACGTTGACTTGAAAGTTTGTGCTAATATTTTAACTTAGCCGCCGCCACCGAGAACGTACATGTAGAACGCGTCGTCTAAATACAGTAGTGTGTACTGACTGTTTCAGTCAACTTTAACTTTTAACTTTAACTTTAAACCCGGCAAAGAATTGAAACACGGGTGTTTTTGCACGCTAAGCTTTTTTTGGGCAGCCGCTCATCTACTTCATTCACATAGTAAAAGTCTCATCTTCGTAACTTTTTTGCTGCTTTTTTCCCTCCGCTAAAAACTAAAAATCTGTCGGATGTTTATATGCTATCGAGTAGGTTTCGAGTTAGCAACCACATAGATTTTTTCCATATCATTCTCCAGCGTTCTTTATATTCTTTCAAGTCTCCCCAAAGTACATTCATTCCCAGCATAAACGAGTCCTTCCTCCTCTGCTGATCGTTGCGGAATTAAAAATGAAAAAAAAATGCTTAACATATATTTCTGGCAATCATTCGCCCTTTAAAATATCACATTGATTTTAGCCTTAGGCCAACATAGTGATTGCTTTTAATATATCGTCATGACAACCACTGTCAATCTCTTGAACGTGCCTGCTTAATTCCAACATTTATCTTTGAGGGCTGAGTAGAAAAGCTTTCTTTTAGATCCCAAAGGTGCTTTTTCAAGAGGCAACTGAACTCTGTTTTTCTTTGAAGACGTTTCGTTTCTCATCCAAGAAGCTTCTTGAAAAAAGGAAGTCCGGTTGCCTTTGAAAAAGCACCTTTGAGAGAACCATGACCAGAATGACAGAGAATCTCCACAGACTTTGTTGTAGAATCAGATGTACAAGCTCGTGAACGGGAAACCATAGAAACCAGATAGTGACAGCTCCCACCACAGACCAGCGGACGCACAGACCAAGAAGCTGCATATAAAACTATGCGCAAAACAAGTTTTTGAGGTCCGACGCCAATAGAAGAGTTTTGGCGCTGCGTTATTTAAGGAGGATAAGCACAGGCGTCGGCACCTATCGCGTAAACGGAACGGCAGCGCGCGGCGCCTCCTCCCTCCGCTTGCTTCGGCACAGCGGCCTTGCGATTGTTTGCCTTGGTCTTAAAGGGGCGTGGCTTATTTGCATGCCGAGAAGGAGGAGCCACTCAGCGCTGTGCCCCCCCCCTCCCTTCCCCTTCAGGCGGTGGGTTAATGGACGGGTCCAGGAGAGGTCGACAGGGGAGTCCGCCTGCCGGTGCTCGCGCTTTTCCTCCGTCTCCCCTTCCTGGTGAGTCAGCGGGGACATCCTCCCTGCCCTCCGTCGTCCTCGGACGCTGCGAGGCTTGGCGGTCTGGGACACCACAGATGAGTTTCGTTTGCGGTCTCCCACCCGCCAGCGCTTTACGAGGGCGGGGCGAAACGCCTGCCCGGTTGTTGCAGAGATGCAAAGGGTTAGGATTGAAATGTTTCCCTGGGGAGTCTCTGTTGGTTTTGCTTTTTTTTTTTAACCGAGCGTTTGGAGTTTGGCGCATCCTCCATTTGCGTCTTTCTAATTGTAACCGGATCTTGGCTGCACCTTAAGCAAAACATGCATTAAAGTAAGACGGTGGTAGAGGAGGGCTCAGGGAAGCTTCTCTGTTTCCTTCCCCAAATCTATGACCTCAAAGTGGCCATAAGGGCACCTGCTTACTATTGAGTCTTGACCTTGTATCTTGGCTTCCCATTGATCAGTGAGCACACCTGGCATAATTTATGAGACTGTGTAACTGACCTTGTAACTGATATTTTCTGCCGTTTGTTGAGCTCGTTTCAATGCACATGACACTCTGCTTCTTTTCCTACAGTAAACAACTTTGTGAGGTAGATTAGCGTGGCCCCAAATCATGGGTGAATGTTCGTGGCTGAGAATAGACTAGGGCAGCGATGGCGTTTTTAGGCTCACGTGCCGTAAGAGGGGGGAGCGCAGGGGTGTCGTGCGCCGGCATGCCACACCCATAATGCAATGTTCCCCCCTCCAGTGTGCATGCATGCTCCCACCCATTTTTACATGCTTTTTTCGCCCTTCCCAGGCTCCAGAAGCTTTATAGGAGCCTGCGGAGGGCGAAAACAGCCCCCCTGGAGGCCCTCCGGAGGCTTCAGGAGTACCCTAAAGCCTCCAGAGGGCTGTTTTCGCCCTCCACAGGCTCCTACAAAGCCTGGGGAGGGTGAAAAATGGCTTTAAAAATGACTGAATCAGCTGGCCAGCGTGTACATGTACGCTGGCCAGCTGACAGGGCAATGCCTAGGGTGCCCTGCCAAATGGCTCCACGTGCCACACGTTCGCCATCACTGGACTAAGGTGTCCCCACTTCTAGTCTCTTTAACTGATATAACTGCCTTTATTCTTTATACAACAAAAATCAAGCATACTGCTCTGTATAGATTAAGTCAACTGCAATTAAAAATGCCAAACTTTTGCCGCCAACCACTTATGGTAAATATCAGTTTGTTTAAGGCCACTTTTTTAGTTGTCACTACTGTATGTTTTGAGTAACACAATTGTGAAAAATAAATGTTTTTTTCACTTGAAGTGCCACTACTCCACATGGTAAATCTGTCAAATTTACTGGGCTTCAATGCTCTCAAACACTAACATTAACTCTTAATACAAGTTAAGAATTTATGGATTTTGCTTGGAGTTGTTTAGTCTCTTTGGTTTTTGTAGAAATGGCCAGTAAAATCATAATTTATCTTTTAAATATTTTTTTCAATGCAGAAAGTGGTCCACCTCTATATGAATGTCCAATATGCCATCTTAGTTGTACCAATTATCCAGTTCTGCAAGAACATGTTGAACTGCACCTGGATGAATGCAGCATTTTAGAAGGTAAAACAAATAATTCCAAAATAAGACATGTTATCATTTAAGCATGTTTGCTGTGATTTGGGAAGTTTCATCCAACTATGAAAGTTAAAAAACTATGTTGTAATTGGAAAGATGCTTCAGAATTGTCAGTTGGCTGTTTCTTCTAATATTGTAGAATGAATCTCATAAATACTGAAATACTATGTATATAAGATACTAATTTGTATTCAAAGTAGATAAAGAACTGCAACTTAAAATAGTTTAAATAAAACATGTCATCGGCAGTGGAAAAAAGATTTTAAATAATTGATGCAAGCCTCTACCTCAAAGCTTTTGAGTCATTGAGTCAGTTTTTTCAGCCAAAGGCCATTGAAATAAGGCAATATCAATTTTTAAAAGATTGTAAATTATTTTGTATATAAGATAAAATCTAATAGAACTGTACATATGCGATTAGTAGAATTCTAGTATTGAAAACTAAAAACAATACACCTTCCCCCCATATAATCATTGAGAATCACACCTCCCAAGTTTCCATCTGAAATATCCATTTGAGGTTTTCCTACTTCATCCAGCTGAGTGTTACCATATCAGTGCTATAAGAGTTTCATATTTTTTCCCTGCCATTCTCACATTCTAAATACTATTCTTAAACAGGCAATTATATTTTAACCTTATGTAAACAAATGGTCTGTCCAGGAAATAAGTGATGAGTCTTTGTTTCTAAAAAGGATAATTGCATGCTATGCTATACCTTCAGAAATTGTATAGAATTATTCATTTCAAAACAATCATTTCTTCTGGAATAAGAAAAAGAAGGATATAATATGGTTCATATTCCTTCCTCCTGGCATCCACTGGTGTCCTCCCCACACTGTTGCATTGAAGTTTTCTCATATTTGGAACAGAGTTTCAGAGATGTAAGAGAAAGATAAATTCCTGCATTCTTCCTCTGCTAGTTGGAATGTTGATCTCACTGAGAATGCTAATTGAGCATTATTTAGGATTTAAGGATTAAGTCCAAGATATGAGGATTATGCACCTTAGAACAGGGGTCCCCAACCCCCGGGCCACGGACCGGTGCCGGTCCGTGGCTGGGTGGGAACTGGGCCGCAGGGCGGAGAGGAGGAGGAGGGAGGAGGGGGCAGCCCCCTGAGCAGAGCATGCGGGAGAACGCAGGCGCGGCTGTTCGCGCTGTTGGAGTTGGGCTCTTCCTCCTCCCTCATCGACGGTGGAACTCCTGGGCGGCGGCGCCCCTCCCTACCGGCCGCCGATTCCCTTCCTCCCCCCCCCCCCCACACACACATACGGAGCCTTCTCAGTGAGTGAGTGAGCAAACGAGCAACCAAGCCCAGGCGGCGAGGCAGGCTAAGGCAAGTGAGCACGGGCTAAGGAGGGTCTGCGGTGGGGGGGCGGGGGCGGGGACGACGACAGACAGACAGAGAGAGGCAGAGACACAGAGAGAGACAGGGAGGGAGGGGGGAAATCAGAGTGACAGACACGCACACAGAGACAGGGAGAGAAAGAGAGACACAGAATGGGTGATTAAGTGTGTGGATGCGAGACAGACAGACACATACACACACATAGAGTGTCAGATGGGGGGACGAAGGAGAGAGACAGAGATAGAGAGAGTAAGAAAGAAAAGAAAGTGGGAGAGAGAGAAAGAAAGAGAAAGAAAGACAGACAGAAAGAGAAAGAAAGAGAGACAGAAAGGAAAGAGAGAGAAAAAAAGAGAGGGAGAGAGGAAGAAAGAGACAAAAGAGAGAAAGAGAAAGAAAGAGAGAAAGAGGGAAAGAAAGAGAGAAAGAGAAAGAAATAAAGAGAGAAAGAGGGAAAGAAAGAAAGAGAAAGGGAAAGAAAGAAAGAGAGAAAGGGGGAAAGATAGAAAGAGAGAGAGAGAGAAAGAAAGAAAGAAAGAGAAAGAAATAGAGAGGGAAAGAAAGAGACAGAGAAAGAAAGAAAGAAAGAAAGAAAGAAAGAAAGAAAGAAAGAAAGAAAGAACTTATGACCACAGTTGAGGCCAAAAGTTTGGTTGTTAACCAAGACCATTGTTAAGTGAGTTTCACATTTTCCAAGTTGGCCACGCCCACCCAGTCACATGACTGCTGAGCCACTCAGCCGGTCCGCAGAATTTTCTTTAAAATGAAACCGGTCCCTGGGGCAAAAAAGGTTGGGGACCCCTGCCTTAGAAACAAACAAAGCAGTTATGACTAGGAAGACATATATCCTGCAAGTTAATAACTGTGCTCCAAGTACAAATTAGCATAATTTAGTGATCAAGTAAACCAGTTTGTATATATGAATTATGCAGGGTGATTTCAATTTATAATTTCTATGATACTACACTGATGAGTAGTAACTAGACTTTAATATAAGCAAATATATAAATGTTTTAAATAAATACATAAACCTATTTGAATTATATTGATTAGTTGAGCTTTTCATTATGCGTGTATGAATGTAATATGCACAATTAAGTCTTTAATTTGGTGTCTCAATGAGCATAGGTTAATTCTGTGTAAGCATATATAGAATTATGCTGCAAATTTAAAATGGTAGATGTTGCTGAAATTATATAATATGTGTAGTTTATTTTAGGATAATTATATATTCAATATTTTGAAATATGTTAAACTTCCATATTTTTAATCTAATAGGAAGAAACTTGCATGATCTAGAATTGGCACAGCATCTTCAAAATGAAGAGGATAGGCAAAGAAGAACAGAAATTGCAAGACAAGAAAAGGATGATTTCCAAAAATTGCAGGTACGATATTAGTCTGTTAAGTGCATATTTGACAGCCCTTCTGAATAAATAAAGTGAGAAAGTACATGTGCAATAAGTATGAATACATATTTATTCTTCATAGATATACAGATTGATCTTTAAAAGCAACTAATTAAGGTACAGGTCTTTTTCATAAAAGAACCTCCTTATCAAAACAGGTTGAGTCAGTTCCTGGATGGGAGACCATTCAAAAATGTCACGAATCATGATGGAAAAAATGCAGGATATAAAATACTGCATTAACATGCACTTTTAAAGTTACTACATTACATGGGTGGTTGATTTTTTTCACAATTGCTTGTACTACACTCTTTCGAATAGAATAGAGCTGGAAGGACTTGGAGGTGGTCTACTCCAGTGGTGGGCAAACTCATTAGTCAACAGAGCCAAATATCAACAATACCACGATAGAAATTTCTTTTGAGAGCCGAAAGGTGTGGCCTGTTTTGTGGGAGTGGCTCAGCGATCATATGACTGGGTGGGCGTGGCCAACTTGGAAAACGTGAAACTCCATTAACAATGGTCTTGGTTAGCAACCAAACTTTTAGGCTCAATTGTGGCCATGTTCTTTCTTTCTTTCTTTCTTTCTTTCTTTCTTTCTTTCTTTCTTTCTTTCTTTCTTTCTTTCTTTCTTTCTTTCTCTCTCTCTCTCTCTCTTTCTCTCTCTCTTTCTTTCTCTCTCTCTCTTCTCTCTTTCTTTCTTCCTCTCTCTCTCTTTCTCCATTTCTCTCTCTCTTTCTTTCTTTCTCTTTGTTTCTGTCTTTCTTTCTTTCTCTCTCTTTCTCTCTCTTTATTTCCCTCTTTCTCTCTCTTTCTCTCTCTTTCTTTCTTTCCCTCTTTCTCTCTCTCTCTTTCTTTCTCTCTTCCTTTCTTTCTTCCTTTCTTTCTTTCTTTCTTTCTTCTTTCTTTCTTTCTTTCTCTCTCTCTCTCTCTGTCTCTCCTTCGTCCGCCCATCTCTGTCATTCTGTGTCTGTCTGTCTGTCTGTCTCACATTCAAGCACTTAATCACTCATTCTGTGTCTCTATCTTTCTCTCCCTCCCTCCCTCTCTCTGTCTCTCCCTATCTTTGTGTGTGTGTGTGTCACTCTCTGATTCCCCCCTCCCTCCTTGTCTCTCTCTATGTCTGTGCCTCTCTCTGTCTGTCTGTCTGTCTGCCCCCCACCCCCCCGCAGAGCCTCCTCAGCCCAGCCCGCTGCGCTTGCTCGCTTGTTCTGGCTACTTCCAGGCTCCCTGGGGGGGGGGGGAGGAACAGTGTTCAGTGGGTGACCCATTGGACGCCGGTTCCCTCCAATCGCCCTGGAAGTAGCCTGGCTCGCTCACCCACTCGTTCGCTCGCTCAGGCTACTTCCAGGGTTGAGAAGGCTCCGTGTGGGGTGGGGAAGGAACAGCATTCAGTGGGTGATCCCACTGGACGCCGGTTCCCTCCAATCACCCTGGAAGTAGCCTGGCCCGCCCGTTCGCTCAGGCTACTTCCAGGGGTGAGAAGGCTCCGTGTGGGGGGGAAGGAACGGCGTTCAGTGGGTGACCCACTGGACGCCTGTTCCCTCCCCCCACCTGCGGAGCCTCCGCACCCCCTGGAAGTAGACGAGTGGCCGGCATGCCGGCTGGGGAGGCTCTGCGGAGAGAGGGAGGGAGGGAGGGAATCGGCGACCGGTAGGGAAGGTTACTCCGGCGGGTCCCAGGAGTCCCACCGTCTGCGAGGGTGGAGGAAGAGCCGCACTCGAGGGGCCAAAGAGTCGCATGCGGCTCGCGAGCCGCGGTTTGCTGACCACTGGTCTAGTCCAACCCCCTGCTCAAGTAGGAGACCCCATACCATTTCCAGTCTTTTCTTAAAAACTTCCACTAATGAAGCACCTACAAGTTGTTCCACTAATTAATTGTTCTCACTAATAGGAAGTGTCTCAATTCCAGATTGCTTCTCTCCTTGATTAGTTTCCATCTATTGTTTCTTGTCTTGCCTTCTGGTGCTTTGGAAAATAAGTTAACCCATTCTTGGTGGCAACCCTTCAAACACTGGAATACTAGTATCCTGTCACTCCCTCGTTCTTCTTTTCTCTAGACTGGCCATATCCAATTCCTGCAAACGTTTTTCATACGTTTTTGAGAAATTAATTATCTTAATTAATTCGGCTAGACTTTCCAATCGCTTCACCTCACCGCGGGGAGGCGGAACCAGATACTCCTAGATGGTTCCGCCCCAGGCTTCTAATGGATCCGGAAGGATTCCAGAGGGAGCTTGGGCCAATTCCTGTGACCCTGCCTCGCGACTCGACTGAGGACCTAGTGACCGCATGGTTGAGTGCGGCCACGGGGGCCTTGGACCGAGTCGCGCCCTTGCGGCCTCTCTTGCGGCGTCGAACCACCCAGGCTCCCTGGTTTACTGAGGAGCTTCGGGGGATGAAGCGCCACAAGAGATGCCTAGAGAGCAGATGGAGATCCTCTCACTCCGAAGCCGACCGAACACTAGTGAGAACCCATATTAGGGCTTACTTGGTGGCGATTAGGGTGGCCAAACGGGAGTACTGTGCCACCCTTATTGCATCCGCAGATAACCGCCCTGCCGCCCTGTTTGGGGTGACCCGTTCCCTCCTTCATCAGAGGCCGCGGGAAGCCCCTTTACAAGGGCGAGCAGAGGAATTTGGGATTTATCTGCAGGAGCAAATCACTCGGATTCGGAATGAGCTACCCTCCATCGCCAGTGGTCCTGCGGGACTGTCCGAGACTAGTCTTGAGGTTCCTTCTTGGGAGGAGTTTGACTTTGTTACCACCGAGGATATGGACAGGTTGTCAAGGAAACTTAGGGCGACCACATGTTTATTGGACCCGTGTCCCTCCTGGCTTGTACTGGCATCCTGGGAGACGACATGAGGCTGGCTCCAGGGCATTGTCAACACATCTTTGAGTGAGGGGTCCGTACCTGCCGTCTTGAAAGAGGCAGTAGTGAGGCCCCTCCTCAAGAAGCCGTCCCTGGACCCGGCATTATTAGAGAACTATCGTCCGGTCTCCAACCTTCACTTTTTGGTGAAGGTTGTTGAGAGTGTGGTAGCCCAACAGTTTCCGCGACACCTGGAGGAAGTTGATTATCTAGACCCGCGCCAGTCCGGCTTCCGACCCGGTCACAGTACCGAGACGGCATTGGTCGCGTTGGTTGATGATCTCTGGAGGGCGCGGGATAGAGGTTATTCCTCTATCCTAGTCCTATTAGACTTCTCAGCGGCTTTTGATACCATCGACCATGGTATCCTATTGCGCCGACTGGGGGGGTTGGGGCTGGGAGGCACCGTTTTGCGGTGGTTCTCGTCCTACCTCTCTGGTCGGTCGCAATATGTGTTGACGGGAGGGCAGAGGTCGACCTCGAGGCCCCTCGTATGTGGGGTTCCTCAGGGGTCGGTCCTCTCGTCCCTCCTTTTCAACACATATATGAAGCCGCTGGGTGAGATCATCCGTGGTTTTGGGGTGGAGTACCATCTGTACGCTGATGATACTCAGTTGTACATATCCACCCCAGACCACCCCAACGATGCCGTCGAAGTGCTGTCCCGGTGTTTGGAGGCCGTACGGATCTGGATGGGTGGTAATAAACTCAAGCTCAACCCTGCCAAGACTGAGTGGCTGTGGTTTGCGGCACCCTGGTTCAGCCAGATTATTCCAACTCTGGCCATAGGGGGCGAAACACTGGCGCTCGTTGAGAGGGCGCGCAATTTGGGTGTTCTCCATGGAAGACCATGTGGCAGCCGTGGCCAGGGGGGCGTTTCATCAGGTACGCCTGATGCGCCAATTGCGCCCCTTACTGGACCGGGCTGCCCTTCGCACAGTCACTCAAGTTCTCGTGACGTCCCGACTCGACTACTGTAATGCTCTCTACATGGGGCTTCTCATGAGGTGCACCCGAAAGCTACAGTTAGTCCAAAACGCAGCTGCGCGGGTGATTATGGGAGCCACTAGATGCTCCCACATAACACCGATCCTGCGCGAGCTGCATTGGCTTCCTGTGGTCTTTTGGGTGCGCTTCAAGGTCTTGACGACCATCTTTAAAGCGCTCCATGGCTCGGGGCCTAGTTATTTGCGAGACCGCCTCTTGCCCCATACATCCTTTAGACCGATACGCTCCCACAGAGAGGGCCTTCTCAGGGTGCCGTCGGCCGGGCAATGCCGACTGGCGACACCCAGGGGAAGAGCCTTCTCTGTGGCGGGGCCAGCCCTTTGGAACGACCTACCCCCCGAATTACGCACCATCACCGACCTCCGCCTCTTCCGCCAATGTCTAAAGACATACCTATTCCAACAAGCCGGCCTAGCCTAACCTCCCATGGGGACTTTTAGATAGTTTTATTGGGTATTTTAAAATTGGGTTTTTAGCATAGGATAAGATGGTTTAATTTATATTTTAAATTGTGTATTTATTTTTGTACTCTGTATGTTTTTTAAATTTCCTATCTGCCGCCCTGGGTCCTTTGCGGAGAAGGGCGGGATATAAATGTAAATAAACTAAACTAAACTTAATTGCTCTTCTTTGCACTTTTCCCAAAGTCTCAACATCTTTTTGTAATGTGGTGAGCAAAACTGGTTGCAGTATTAATTTGATCTCTTGATTTATTAATAAAGAGATGGGGCAAGACCTTTTCTACCAAAGCTCTCTATAGAATCCTGATGCACTTTCCAAACATATCTCTCTACAAATAATAATATATTGAAGCCTTATACAGTTGATTTACTATTCTGCAATTCAGTGATAAATGTTCCTAGCTATCCGTAGCCTAACACCTCAAGTTGTTTCTAGAAAAACATTCCTAGTCTCATGCTCTCCTGGATTCCATTCAGCACGATCAGTGCTAAAGCAGTAGAGAAGCTATGATCCAAGACATCAGCAGTACTTACCTTTAAAAGAATATTTTGCCCACCACAGAGACAATATGGTGTAGATGGTTCTGGAGGGTACAAGCAACAGTCACTAAAAGCCATGACAAAAGAAGTGGATTTCGGAAGAATGCCACCATCAGAATATCACAGAAGAAAAGCTGATATGTTGGAATCTCTGGCTTTAGGCGTTGATGATGGAAAGACAAAGACTTCAGGTTAGTAAGTTCTTGCTTCAAAACCTGATTCTGATGTCTAAAAGGGATTGTTATTTAAATTGTCATTCATCATTGAATATTGTGATACTGTGTATTATAGATTCATTTAAGAAATCACCATTTGTTTCCTTGTGCCCTCAAATTAATACAGTTAGAACATAAAATGTTCTAAAAGTGGTGATTCTTACAAACCATGTTAAGGATAGTGTTATAAAAAGTATTAACTCCTTGTAGATGTAATTATTGCCTTCAGATAAAATAAAATTTGTTTTTCATTTGACAGTCATATTTATAGTCTTTCTTTCTCTGAAGAAAGAATTCATTTCTCTTTCTAGTTGTAGGAACAGTGTCATTACTGTCAGGTTGTATGGTAGGATTATTGTTCATCTGGAAAGTTATCTTTTATGAATGTATCTCCATTTCTGACTTATTTTGCTCCATAACTAAATTGCTGCTTTAATAATGCAGTTGTTTCAAATAGACAATATTCATTCTAAATAAAGATATCCAATGGTGCCATCCAATAGAGAGAAAAAAATTCCCCCTTGCCTAGTACACATACTTTATATGTAGCCATTATTTTATTATAAGGGGATATGTCTGAAGACACATCCATAGGCAATAGCAATAGCACTTAAACGTATATACTGCTTCATGGCCTAAGTGGTTTACAGAGTCAACATATTGCCCCCAACAATCTGAGTCTTCATTTTACCAACCTCGGAAGGATGGAAGGCTGAGTCAACCTTGAGCCAGTGAGGATCGAACTCCTGGCAGTGAGCGTAATTAGCCTGCAATACTGCATTCTAACCACTGCGCTACCACAGCTCCCTAGTCTGGACCTGAAGTATTGTTCTAAAAGGCTTGTGTTATTTTAGCATTATAAAGCTTGCATTATAAGGTTCCTTAAAATTGTTTGCAGTAGGAGTTGGGTTACAACATTGATGCATACATCTTTGGAAGATCTGAAAGACCAGGTTGAGAACAGATAATCTGAAGAATCTATGTAGGTGGTAAAAGTAAACACTGTCTTGATGGGCACATAATCAAGTCATAACTTGTAAAACTGAATAATTGAATAATTTGTAAATTAGGCTAATGCAATATTTCTCCATTTCCATCTTTTTCAAACTAGGGGTTACTGAAGCATTGTGCCAGTACTATCAGAATGAATGCAAAGATATAAAGCATGTGTGGCTTTCTACAGGAGTGGATCACTTTCACTGTTCTCTTGGAGACAAAGGCTGGGGTTGTGGTTATCGGAATTTTCAAATTCTGTTTTCTTCTCTTTTGAGAAATAACTCCTATAAAGAATGCTTGAAAGGTTTGTACTTTGTTACATAGTTTTCATAGCAATTAAAACAATCTACTTCAGACTAAATTTGCATAGGGTCCTCTGTGATTTAGTATCCTTTTGATTCTGAGATAGGGAACATTTAATTTTGGGAAATTTCTCATAAATTTCTCATATTCATAAAGGTTTTCCAGGAAGAAATCACTTATCATCTCCCAGATCTACCTGTATTTTCCAAAATAAAGGACTGACCCATTCCACAACCTCTTGAGAACAAAAATATCATCAATTCAGTTTTTCCTTTTGAAAGATTTTAAACGTTATCCTCTTTCTTGTTTAGATATTCCATCAGTTCCTTGTATTCCAAAAATACAAACACAAATTGAAGATGCCTGGAAAGAAGGTTTTGATCCCCAAGGAGCTTCTCATTTCAACAGCAGATTACAAGGAACTAAAGCATGGATAGGAGCTTGTGAAATTTATTCACTCTTAACTTTTCTCAGGCTAAAGTAAGTGTTGACTACCCAGGGAAGTCTTAGTTCTGATCCAAATATTTCAATAGTATCCAGTACTAAAGATAAGAAAATGCACCTCCCCCCCCCCCCCCCCAAAAAAAAGAAGGTGAAAATCTGGGTGTGTTTTATATACTGAATACAGCATTTTTGGCCTCTCAAAACCTCACCCACTTCACAAAAATGGATGTACAGAGTGTTTGGAAGGCCTGCAAAGTGCTCCTGGGGGTTGGGGAGAGCAAAAGCGAGTGAAAAACGGGCCATTTATTTGCTCATTTTTGTTCCCCCCCCCCAGCCCCCAGGAGCACTCTACAAGCCTTCTAAAGGCTATGCATGCCCTTTTTTTTGTGGCAAAAACAGGCCCATTTTCACAAAAAAACTGGCCATTTTTTGCTCGCTTTTGCGCCTCCCAGCCCCCAGGAGCACTTTGCAGGCCTCTCAAATTCTCTGTATGCCCCATTTTTCACAAAAAAAATTACCTCTTCAAAATCTTGGTGCGTCTTAAACTCCGGTGCGCTGTTCACTCTGAAAAATACGGTATGTTCACGGCCTTGAGTTTATTACAAAGTGAAAAAGGCAGAATAAAACTTATTAATTACACCTTCTTCTATACCTGTGTTTTCTGCATGGGTCTGGTGAACCACAGTGACTTCAGGCTAACTCTGCACTTGATCCTTCGTCCCTGCCAGGCTGGGTGCTTTCCAATATCTCTCCCATCCTGTTTTTCTTTCCCTTCAAATAATTTCCTACTAAGTCACTAGGAGACAGGATGAATCGGAACTTTTTCCAAATAGAAAAGTGAATTGTCCAGTCTCTACACAGAGTTCCTATCATTTAGAAAGAAAAAATAAAACTGGTATATATATGGTTTCATTTATCCTGCATGTCAACTAAGCCAGAAATAAATGGGCTCAGCCACTGAATATAGTTGACTTTGTAGAATTACAATGGCCTGATTTTTAATCTTAAAGGCAGAATCATTATGTGCATAGAATTTTAAAGATGCCAGATGGCATTTATCTCCATTTATTATGGAGACATTTTAATTTAATTTAATTTACAGGTGTCAAATTATTGACTTTCATCAGCCTACTGGCTCGTCTGGTACACATCCTCGTTTGTTTGAATGGGTGTTAAACTATTATTCTTCAGGTAAAGATAGCAATGGAAAAGTTATGAGTACTTCCAAGCCACCAATTTATCTGCAGCACCAAGGTCAGTAGAACTCTGTCCCGGATTGATTTTTTTTTTGTAAAATATTTCTGAAAATAGTAATTTATTTTCCATGACAATTCTCTTACATGCTATGTGAATCATACTTCATCGTGTTAGAAGCAAAGAATCTTGAATATTCAAATTTCAATGTTTTAAAAGTTAATATCTCAAATATTCTTGTAGTACTTCATCTAACAACATTGTCTAAGTCATGAGCAATAGTTCATGTTAAATTATATTTGCAGTAAACGGAATGTAATTATTTTTTTATCTTCCTTCTCTTTGACCCTGTAGAATAGAGTTCAAAGGCTGAGTAGTCTTGTCTGAAAATTATTGTGCAATGCTATAACATCATTTTTTTAAAAAAATTAAACCTTGTTCCTGAAACAGTTTGTCCTTGTGCATGTTGTGTTTCATGTGCTGTGTCACTATTAGCTTGGTAAAACAGTCTGTTTCTCAGGTGCTCATGATTTCTTACAAAGTTCTGATTAGCATATTGTCAGTGTGCACAGTGTGACTACTTTGTTGAGATAACCCAGGTGCAAATTACAGTACAAAGAGGTTTTGTCTTTCAAACAGCATGTATATATGCATAGATAGATAGATATATAGATATATAGATACACACAGACACACACACAGCCAAGCAATCAATCAATCTTCAGCTATAACACTGAAGCACACAGGGAGAGAGAGAGGCCCTCAAATGGCCTGCCTTATATAGACAGCTTCTTAAAGTGGCAGTAACCCTGCTGACTCATTCTCATTTCATCATCTCGGTTTACAGCCTTACAGCAGCTGGTCAGCTATTACATCATAATTACCTTAACACATACCTTCATAGAATTGAAGGACTGTTCAATTTAAAATCTGCTTAGTTTTTTTTGGAGGGATTGATGAAGATCTCATGAGCAAGGCTGCCTTCCAGTCCTGGCTTCACATTTTCTGAACACTTATTGTATAATTATGTTGTAATTCATTACATGTCTGATGTGGTATTATTAGCAGCTTTAAACATAATTTGGTGGAAATCATTTCCTGAGAATATTCATGTAAGTGGCTTTGTTCTAAAAACAAGGTGTTTAGATAAGCAGCAGTTCAATATGGTTCATTTGCACTAAGAGGTTTGTAATTCTTGTTTACATGTATACTGTGCATTAAATATGTTTGGTTTTTGGCACTAAAACTAGGTCATAGTCGTACTGTTGTTGGAATTGAGGAAAGAAAAAACAAAAGTTTATGTCTACTAATATTTGATCCTGGCTGCCCTTCAGAAGAAATGCAAAAACTCTTAAAAGGCATTGATGGGAACAATCTAAAATTATTTCGAAGACTTCCAGGAGGCTTAAAACATAAGCAATATCAAATAGTGTCTGTGGATGGTGTGCTGACAGAAGAGGAAAAAGTTGTAAGTATTGCAGAACACAACCACTGGATTAATTTGCATTGAATTAGAATATAATTGTTTCTTTTAATTATTGTACTGTACTAACTTACCTATTTTATGTGTCTCCCATTTACAAGGCTCGTAGGCAGGCTTCACAATTCTTCACAGCACAGAAAATTCCTTGAAATAATATCTGAAAAATGAACGAAATTGAAGGCTGCAGAGGAGATCTGTGTATACAGGTTGTTGGATGATGTACATAGCAGTTTTAAAACATTTTATAATAAATTTTGAAATACTTAATTATTATGTATGGTTCTTGCATGATGTTGAGTTATAAATATTATATCCTATGTTACTATGTCATTGCAGCTGATTTTTTTAAAATTTACTTGGACTGAACGTGGGTTTTCAGTTTATATGAACATTAAATTGGTCCCTATTCTTAGTAATCTAGGGGGATGCAAATCTTTTTCTGTAACAGTACTATGAGCCCAAACTATTCATAACTCAGTCTCACATCTTAATTTTTAATAGCAGCAGAAACAAATGTCCTTTAAACTATTATTGCCAACAGGAAGATGTTCTTGAAAATTAACCTAGTACCAACAGAAATTACATTCTACTTTTCACTGGATATCATGATTATAATGTTCTGTTTCTCCAGATCACGATTCATGTATATCTTATTTACCGTATTTTTCAGAGTATAAGATGCACCTTTTTTTCCTCTAAAAAGAGGTTGAAAATCTGGGTGCATCTTATACACCGAATACAGCATTTTTTTTGCCTCCTGAAGCCCCACCCCTTCACCAAAATGGCTGTGCATAGCCTTATGGAGGCTTTCAGAGAGCTCCTGGGGGCTGGGGAGGGCAGAAATGGGCCGTGTTTTGCTCAATTTTCTTCTTCTTTTTCTTTTTTCTTATCATATTTATATCCCGCATCCATCTCTCACAGAGGGACCCGGGGCGGTGGAAAGGGAAATTGAAAAATACAAATATACAAATATACCAAAAATACAAAAACTCTTAAAAACCATATTAAACCCAACCCTGCGCTAAAACATAATTAAAACACCCAAATTAAAACTTTGATCAACTAATAGTCAGTTCGGTATCGGGTAGTTCATGCCAGGCCGGCTAGATGAAAAAAATGCATTTTTAAGCGCTGGCGGAACAGGCGGAGGTCCGAGGTGACATGGAGTTCGGGAGGTAGGTCGTTCTAGAGGGTTGGGCCCACCACAGAGAAGGCCCTTCCACTGGGCGTCGCCAACCGGCGTCGCCAATTTTGTCCCCCCATTGCCCAGGAGCACTCTATAAGCCTCCATAAGACTATGCATGCAATTATTTTGACAAAAAACTGGCCCATTTTTGAGAAAAGCAGGCCCTTTTGGGAATGTTTGCAGAGTTCAAAAACCTTTTTTTCCCTTTTGGAAAGCTGTTTAGTTAGAGGGATATATGAGAATTACATAGATCAAGTGCTGTGCCAGCAGAAACAAAGTTTTAGGTCTTAGAGGTTGTCAGCTATTTCCTTCTCCAGCACATAGATAAATACACCTGGGAACATCTCCCTACCTACCTACTATATTTCTCTCTCTTCCCCCTTCTATCTACCTATATACCTGCCTACCTACTCTCTCTCTCCCCCCTACTTATCTACTGTATATCTATTTTTCTCTCTCTATCCCTCTACCTACCAACTTACCTACTCTCTCTCTCTATCCCTACCTACTGTATTTCTCTCTCTCTCTTTCTCTCTCTCTATCCCTTTATCTACCTAATTACTGTCTCTCTCTCCCTACCTACCTACTGTATTTCTCTCTCTTTCTCTCCCTCTCTATCCCTCTATTTGCTTCAAAAATTTGCTTCTTCAAAGCCTGGGTGCATCTTATACTCTGAAAAATATGATAATTAAATATGGGAGGGGGGTATTTATTTTTCATGAATGTAATAATCATTCAGCATCTCAAACTTAAGAGTCTTAAAGGCGAATAAATTTAAAACTCTTAAAGGAGATTCTGCTATTGAACTGCTGTTAATGATCTGGAATCCAATACTTTGCATGCCTCCCTTCTTTAATGTATAGTTCACTTGCACGTTTTAGAGAACACATAATAGTGCTTTGTTAGCCCTTCAAGGTAATCCAGACAACAAGTGCAAATATAAGTGTTAACTCTGTTGTAAGGTTACATTAACAGAACCTTCCAAATCTGAAATTACTTCTCCCCTCTTCTTTTGCTCTCTGGAAAACTAGGGAGGATCCCTTTTGAAACACTTCCCATGTCCTCTCCCGTTCTGTGAGCCAAGACAACTTTTACACACCAGTTTACACATCATCTGCAGCTCTTCTTCCTGACTTCCAATGCCCTTCCTATATACCTATTACAGCTTTGAGAAGTGAAGCCTTGTAATCCTTATGTGAATAGTGCAATGGGCAGCATTGATGGAAGCTAGGATTCTAGAAGTGTGCAGAGGGATGGAAAATTTCTTGGGCATGTAAATATATCGGGTTTCTTATAGTCAGGTGATGAAGGACAGGAGCAGAACAAGAAGACTGATTAGATTATAGTTACATAAAGAAGACAGAAGAAGAAAAATTATTTTGATTATATCGGTAGTCTAATATAGAAGCTATTCTCTTGAAACATTTCAATTCAAATGCAATAAAACTGCCTATAGTTAGTGAGTGCTCCCTTCTTCTAAAATAGGAGTGTCAAACTTGATTTCATTGAGGGCAGCATCAAGGTTGTGTTTGACCTCGAGGGTGGGGGGCAGGGTTGGCATGGCCAGCTTGATGTCACTCATGTCGGCAGCACCTGTGGTGGCCCGAGCACACTGCTGATTGAGCTTCGTTTTTGGCTGGGATGGCCTCCTACAACCCTCTGCCAGCAAAAACCGAGCTCCATTTTCGCTGACAGAAGCACTGTAGGCTGGTCTCTCGCAGTTTACAGGGTGGCGCCATGGGCCAGATGTAAGCACCCCAAGGACTGGATCCAGCCCGCGGACCTTGAGTTTGGCACCTCTGTTCTGTTGGAATCCTTGCATTGATGCATGTGTGTTGCCTCTATTTCACATAAGCACACATGCCCTGAAGATTGTATTGCATGAACCTGACAAAGTGGTCTGTAGTCTGTGAAAGCTAATCCTACAATAATTATTTCAGTTGTCAAGTTATCACAGCATTCTTAGTACTCATTAAACTTATGGTGTCATAACTCCTGCTATGCTGCTGTTACTTCAGTGCTTTGTTTCAGTGGCCTAAGTTCTGATAGTTGTGAAGGGGAAAATAACATACTTTTTTTTCTGCAGGAACAAAAAAAAATGTTGCAGTAGCAAACAAAAATTATACTGAAAGATACTCATTTTCCTGAACATAGCCTTGGGGCAAATTCTGGGATAAACAAACATTTTAACCGGAGCTTCTCTTTTCTTAATTTAAAGCTAGCTGAAAGAGCACTATATAGACTACAAGAGGGTAAATGATAAAGACCTTATATTGGAATTCCTTGATTTATGTTATACTCAGCACTTGACTTAAAATATTAAATCATGCAATTTTTAGGTGGCCTTGCTTCAACGTGTGATTGCTGGGTTTTGCTTAGAACCTGTCTGGTTGGTTTTATTAAGTAAAAAGTACGGTAGTAATTAAGTAATCTACAATCCTATGATTCCTGGGAAAATTAAGTTAGATGTTATAGGATGCATCCAATTAGCTTTCTGTACAGATGGGTATGTCATCAAAATAGGAAATTCTATGGCAAAGACTTATATCCCTTTATTTTTTATAAATAACTCAAGTTTTACTATCAATAAAGCTGCCTTTTGCAATTAACTGATGGTGATTTTGTCAATGCTGATGGTGTTCAAATGGTGCTCCAGATGTTTGAGTTTGCACACAAGGCATTTGGTATTATCTTTGTTTTCTTTTGCAACAGTTGTTCTATTTTTATTTGCACCTCTTTTGTATTTTGCAATTTTTCTCCAGGTACTGGAGACTTTGTCTATCGAGACTTTGTCTTTCTTATTGACAATTGTTAAGTCTGGGGGTTATGTGGCAGGTTTCTGTTTGCATACTAAAGTCCCAGAACACTTTAGCTTCTTCATTTTCTATTACTTTATTTTATAGTGTCACCATATTTTGTTTACAGTAGAGGTGTCAAATTCAAGGAAATAACAAAGGATCAGCCCGCGATACCTCTGGCAGTGAAAATAGGGCTCGGGGGTGTGCATGGCTCCTCCACACCCCATTTTGGCCAGCAGAGCGCTGCAGGAGGTGTCCGTCTCATCTCTCCCCACCCCACCCTGACTGGCCCATGGAGAAGTACAATGCTGATCTGGCCATTAAAATCCAGTTTGACACCCCTGGTTTACAGGCAAATTGTATGCAGATCTTCCAATGCATTGTTGTTGCTACTTTGTCATGCTGCTGTTTGTAGTCAGTTGGTCTGATCTTCTTGCAACAACTAATAGGCTAGTCCACTGTTTCTTCAGCTTTGCAGAGGTGACATTTGCTTACTGTTGGCTGTTTTCTTAATTCTGCATTTCTATGCATTTGTTCTTTAAGGCTTAGTCTTGTGCAATCATAATTAGTTCTTCTGTCTCTTCAATTTTCCTGCTCTTAGCCCTTGCCACACCTTATCTGCTTGGCATGCAACTTTATTAGTATGGCTTGTTCCAGTGTCAGCCAGATTTTCAGATTAGACAGTTTTATCTAGCTATCAGGCCCTTCTCAAGGATCTAAGATAGGGCAGTTATTTAATAATATTAAAGGTAACATAATATATAAGCTTTTCTAAGTGAAGCTGCCTTTTGCAAAATTGGCTGGTTTTATCAATTACTATTTTGGAATCAAGCCTCCACAGTTGCTGTTCCACATATTATGATCACATTGAATCCCCATATAATTTTGTTAATGTTTTCTAATTACAGCAAAGTTTTTTTTTTTAAAAGAGCAAGAACAAGAATAAGTAGGGACAGGAACAATTAGGAGAAAAGATATCTTTTATTTTTATTTTTATTTTAATTCGATTTATATCCCGCCCTTCTCCACGAAGGACCCAGGGCGGCGCACAGGAATTTAAAAACATATAAAACAGAATATACAAAATGTAAAAGCATATTAAATTACATGAAACAATCCTATGCTAAAAACCAAATTAAAATAGCCCCAGAGGGAGGTTAGGCTAGGCCGGCTTGCTGAAAAAGATGTGTCTTTAGACACTGGCGGAAGAGGCGGAGGTCTGAGATGGTACGAAGTTCAGGGGGTAGGTCGTTCCAAAGGGCAGGGCCTGCCACAGAGAAGGCTCTTCCCCTGGGTGTCGCCAGACGGCATTGCCCGGTCGACGACACCCTGAGAAGGCCCTCTCTGTGGGAGCGGATCGGCCGTTGGGATGTATGGGGCAGGAGACGGTCTCGCATATAACTAGGCCCCGAGCCATGGAGCGATTTAAAGATGGTCGTCAGAACCTTGAAGCGCACCCGAAAGACCACAGGAAGCCAGTGCAGTTCGCGCAGGATTGGTGTTATATGGGAGTATCTCGGAGCTCCTGTTATTACCCGCGCGGCTGCATTCTGGACTAGCTGTAGCTTTCGAGTGCACCTCAAGGGAAGCCCCATGTAGAGAGCATTACAGTAGTCGAGCCGGGATGTCACGAGTGCTTGAGTGACTGTGCGAAGGGCAGCCCGGTCCAGTAAGGGGCCCAATTGGTGCATCAGGCGTACCTGATGAAACGCCCCCCTGGCCACGGCTGCCACATGGTCCTCCATAGACAGCCGGGAATCCAGGAGGACACCCAAATTGCGCGCCCTCTCCACGGGGGCCAGTGTTTCGCCCCCGATGGCCAGAGTTGGAGTAATCTGGCTGAACCGGGGTGCCGGAAACCACAGCCACTCAGTCTTGGACGGGTTGAGTTTGAGTTTGTTACTACCCATCCAGATCCGTACGGCCTCCAAACACCAGGACAGCACCTCGGCGGTATCGTTTGGGTGGTCTGGGGTGGATATGTACAGCTGGGTGTCATCGGCGTACAGATGATATCCCACCCCAAAACCATGGATGATCTCGCCCAGCGGCTTCATATGTGTTGAACAGAAGGGGCAAGAGGACCAACCCCTGAGGAACCCCGCATGAGAGGGGTCTCGAGATCGACCTCTGCCCTCCTGTCAACACATATTGCGACCGACCAGAGAGGTAGGACGAGAACCACCATAAAATGGTGCCTCCCAGTCCCAACCTCCCCAGACGGTGCAATAGGCTACCATGGTCGATGGTATCAAAAGCCACTGAGGTCCAACAGGACAAGGATAGAGGAACAACCTCTATCCCGTGCCCTCCAGAGATCATCAACCAACGCGACCAATGCCGTCTTGGTGCTGTGACCGGGTCGGAAGCCGGACTGGCGCGGGTCTAGATAATCAATTTCCTCCAAGTGTCGCGGAAACTGTTGGGCCACCACACTCTCAACAACCTTCGCTAGAAAGTGGAGGTTGGAGACTGGACGGTAATTCTCCAATAATGCTGAGTCATGGATCTCAAAGTATTATTGGATTGGGGTGTGGTGGAATTGCCTTTCCTCCTGGTTGCCCCTAGTCCTTCTCCCCCTGTGGCTGCTACTTACACATAGGAATGTCACCATATTTTAAAAAAAACAACTTTATCTTGTTTTTCCTGGCCTTCAACTATTCCACTGAATGTAAAGTGTTAAGCAATTAAGAAGTTGTACCGTAACTATTGCAAAAAAGCAAGAAAATCAAACAGCAAAGTGGTGCTTTTAAAGTTTTATTGATTTGTGCCCACCACAGGGTGTTCTCAACAGAATACAAAACTTAGCAAGCAAGCACGCGCTTTATGAGTCAGCTTCCTCAGACCTTTTAGGAACAAACAATGGCTTATTTATGAAAAGAACAAGCTTGTCCTTCACTACAAGAACTTGCTGCTTTGGGATAGATACAGCAAACTGAACAAAGTGAGGCGTTTCTTACCCCCCACCCCACCCCCCACCCCCCACATCCAGAACTTTGTTTTATACCGCCTTATCTGTTTCATAGTGGTTTTTAGTAAACTTTGTTCTGATATCGCTCTAATTACATTTGCTAATATTTGCTGATTTGAGTACCTCAGGACTTGAGTACATCAGGACTAATTCTGCTAATATTTGATTTTGGAATGAACAGAATTTTGGAATCTTTTGAAGGCTGAAAAAGATACAGATGAAAGGATTTCCTCCTCCAAGCTTCACAATTCTCCAAGAATCTGACAAAACTGAATGGAAGGGAAGAGAGGAACCCTTTTCTTTCAAAGTTTTGATTTTTGTTTTAAGTAAGCTTCAGAATATCACTTGCATTTCAAATTGACAATTATTTTTATGGAAAAGAAGACCGGGATACAAACAGGCTCTGGCAGAATATATAAAGGTGCTCAACATTGGTAAAAGCAAAACAAAAAAGCATTTTCCCCAGGTATCTTTGACATCTTTTAACTATGGTATTCTTAGTTGCAAGTAGCTCTGATAACTTTCAAGTATGTGAATGATTCTTTGATAAACCCCAAACCTTGCATTTTAGATAGTACAGAAATATTAAGTAATTTAGCAGCTAATGCTATCTCAAAAACATTGAAGCCGATCTTGGAGTAAGAAATGGTCTCCTAAAGCTTTCATTTCAGAGGGAAATCCGCAGGCAATTCTTCCAAAGAGTTTTTAGAAGGGTAAACCCTCTTCCTGCAAAAACTCACTCTTCCAGATTTTTAATTTACCACCAAAACAATCATTTCCCCCACAAAAGCTTGATCTTTTTGCCAAACGTGCCCCTAAGGGCGCACACGGATCAGTCTTTTTTAACTGGTTTAAAATCCGCCGGCTGAATGGGAGGGTAGATAGCAAACCTGCTGGAATAAAGAGCAAGGGCCCACTTGGGCAAAGTGATAAAGGGGGGAATGAACCAGAAAAGGAAAGACATCTTGGGCATCAATTCGGTAAGGATTTCCCGAACCGAAACATAATTATAGACGTCTCGCCCATCCACGTCCTTAAACCGGTAGAAGCGGGCAAGATCTGGACTGAGGACCACTTTGCCGCTGTGCCTCATGACGTGCGGATCCGATGCCAAAGCCACCACGCATTTCCCGCTCACTTCGGGGCTCTCTGCCTTGTTGGCCAGCCGCTCCGGCAGGTCCTTGAATAGTTTCTTGGTCTCCTCCGATTGCTCCATGATAAGCTCGGTGCGAACGAGCCCGGGCCAAAGGGCCACGCAGGCCACGCCGAAAGGGCGCAGCTCGACGCCACAGTCAGCCGCCAGACGGTCGCAGGCAGCTTTGCCCACCCCGTACGGGACGTCGAACATGTACCGCAGCCCACCGGGCGAGGAGATCACGACAATGAGGCCGCGCCCGGCGGGCACCATGAGCCGGGCGGCATGAACCATGCAGAAATAGTTGCCTCTCAGGCCGGCGTTGTTGACTGTGTCCCAGAGGGACGGCTCGCTTTCCCAGAACGGCACACCGATCTCTTTGGAGAGGGTGGTCACCGCGGAGAAAGCGCTGTTGACCAAAACATCCAGGCGGCCGGCTTGCTCCTGTCGGACGCGCCGGAACAACGCCGCCACGTCTTCCTCTCGAGTCGAGTCGCACACCACCGGCACGCACTTGCCGCCCCGGCTTTGCACCTCCGCCGCCGCTTGCTCCAGAGTTTCCCGGTGCCGGGCCGTCATGTAGACGGTGGCGCCCGCTTCCGACAGCTGCAGCGCGATGCCTTTCCCGATGCCCCGCGAGGCGCCGGTCACTACGCAGACGTGCCCTAGCAGAGGCCTGGTCCCCGAGGCCATGGCGGCGGCAGCAGCAGCAGCAGCAGCAGTAATAGCAGTAGCGGCGGAACTGAAAGGCGCAATTTGCTCAGCGGCTGGTGAAAAGGAGGAGAGCCGCGGCGAGGACAGGGGCTTTTGTGGCGCTTGCTCAACTCCGTGCCACCCGCCGCGAGTCTAAAAGGCGGGGCCTGCCGCTGGTTACATACAGCCCAAGCGCCAGAACAGGTTGACAGCGTCCCGCCGGTTTGACGCAAGAGCTTGTAGTATTGGAGAGGATTAAAGCAAGTCGCTCCTTCGAGGCTTTGCTTAGGCATGCTATCGGGATGCTTAGGCATGCTATCGGGAATAACCCAACAAATACTGTAGCACAAGCTTCAGAAAGGTGGCGGTTTTTTTCTTTTTCTTTCTTTTCTCTTCCTCCCTCCCTCCTTTATCTCTCTCTCATTCTCTCTCTTTCTTTTGCCTGCATTTCTTCAAAGACCCTGGGACGGTTTCAATCCCCCTTCATTTTAGCCCCGCAATAATATTTCATTTATTTGGTTTGTCAATAGTTTACAAAATAATAGGTATAAGGATAAACATGAGTATGAATGAAATGGTACGAATAAATGGGGACGTAGGACAGGGACGGTAGGCAGATGGTGCGCTGAGGCATGCCTCCTTTTACAGACCTCTTAGGAATGGGGTGAGGTCAACAGGAGACAGTTTAAGGTTAAAGTTATGGGAACTGGAAGATGTAACAACAGAGTCAGGCAATGCATTCCAGCCATTGACCACTGTGTTGCTGAAGTTGTACTTGCAATCAGGTTTGGAGCAGTTTACATTGAGTTTGTATCTAATGTGTGCTCTGGTATTATTGAGCTTGAAGCTTCTTTCCAAGGCTAAGAAAGGATTTGAAATCTCCAGTCTTAGTAAACCCACCTTAACTCTTAAGTCTTGTGTGTGTTTCATCAACAGCAATTTTTAATCGATTTCCTCCTCCTCCACTCCTAATATTTTTTCACATTAAATGAGAACACCAATAAATGGGACCAGTTGGCTGATTTAACCAGCCTATGAAGTTTACAGTAACTGTTTATTTACTTATCTGTTTATATCCTACCTTTATAAATTGTGAATAACTCAAGGCAGCAAACATAACAAATTCTTTCCTCCTCCTATTTTCTCCATAACAACCCTATGAGGTGGGTTGGGCTGAGTAAGAATGACTGAGCAAAAGTAACCCATCTGGCTTTTCTACCTAACATATGACTAAAACTCACCACTTGTAACTTCTTGTCCAGCCTGAGGCTGACAACCAACTGGCTTAATTTGGGTTAGTCATTCTCTCTCAGTCCACACCACCAGGCTCCAGAGATAAGCCAGTTTGGTCAATTCCTATTACAGTCAATGAATTAAGATTTGATCTGAGAAAAGCAAACCCTGAACTTGTACATACAGAGAAATGGGAGGAATTTGTAAATACAGAAAAAGGAGGTGCCAGTGCAGAGTATGGAAATTGAATTAAAATGCCACTGAATAATAGTTCTATCCCTATCTTTTTACATTTTCATACTATTAGAATGACTTGCTACTTTGCTCTAGGACATTTTTTATTTATGCATGCTTCATCATCTACATAATAATAGCGTGCCAGAGGGCCTAGCATATATTGCTGTGAAAGAATTTCACCATGGACATTCCTTTCTGTGCCTTACTAATTCAGCAGAGCATTGGACAACCTACAATTCAAACAGTAGTCAGCAATAGTCAGATTTTACTTTGACATGTTTAGCAAAGAAAGCAGGATTCTGATTACAGGTAGTCCTAGCTTAACAACCATTTGTTCAGCAAAAGTTCAGTTATCGCGGAGCTAAACAGATGGTACTAATGCCTGGTGCTTGAAGTTATAGCCATTGCAGGTCCCCTATGGACACATGATCATTCAAATTTATGATCACAAGGTGCACTTCAATTCTTTTCCATCTATTTTATCATCCCATCTCTGCCCTTTTGGTTGCTCTGCACTTTATCACCCCTGCCACCTTCACTGCCTTCTTTCTTTTGCTGCTGATTCAGCGTATCTCACCTGGCCCTTCACAGCAGCTTAGGGAAGGTTGCTGGCATGGCAGGAGAGTGCACAGAGTTCCCCTGCACTTTAAGGCCTCTGCTGTCCCCAGCTGATCTTCATTGTCTTCTTCTTGAGGAGAAATGCCTGGCCTTCATGTAATAGCTGTTGGCTGCATGCAGTCTTCTTCCCTTGCTTGTGAGCTGCCCTTGACTTGTGACTTCCTGGCAGCTTTTTCACTGACTTTGCTTGTTGAAAACTGCTAGGAAATTGTGAGAAGACCCTGGCTTAACAACCCACAGTACTTGCTTAATGACAACAATGAAGACTGCTGAAATTGCCATCACTAAGCAATGTGATGCTGAATCTGTTCCTTATGATCTCATTGCTTAGCAGCAGAAATCCGAGTCTCAATTATCATCCTTAACTGACAACTACCTGTAGGTATAAGCTTAATTAGTAGAATTGATTAAGGTGGTACTGATCCATTTGGAAAAGTTTTGCTAGATGACGACATCCACAATATTAGAGAAGTGAGGCTGCCTAAGTAGAGCAGCATAAAAGGAACAGCCTTACATTCTTTCTTGTCTTTTGTCAGGAAAAATGTTGGAGGACAATCATATCAATTGTATAGGCATTCCCACATAACACCTCTCCTGCGTGAGCTGCACTGGCTGCCTGTGGCCTTTCGGGTGCGCTTCAAGGTTCTCACGACCATCTTCAAAGCGCTCCATGGCTCGGGGCCTAGTTATATGCGAGACCGTCTTCTGCCCCATACATCCCTTCGCTCCCACAGAGAGGGCCTTCTCAGGGTGCCATCGGCCGGGCAATGCCGGTTGGCAACACCCAGGGGAAGGGCCTTCTCTGTGGCGGGCCCTACCCTCTGGAACAACTTGCCCCCCGAATTACGCACCATCTCAGACCTCTGCCTGCCTCTTCCGCCAGCGTCTTAAAACGCACCTTTTCCAACAAGCCAGCCTAGCATAACCTACCGTTTTGACTGTTTTAGATAGATTTTAATTTGGGGGGATTTTATACAAATTTTAGCACAGGGCATGGATATAATAGCTTTTTAAAATTTTATATTTTGTTATATTTGTATTGTTTTTTAAATTTCCTGTGCGCCGCCCTGGGTCCTTTTTTGGAGAAGGTGCGGGGTATAAATTTGAATAATAAATAAAATAATATATTTCACTGAAAGATCAGGACACTGAGAATAGTGCCAATGGACCTTCAGTGTAATTCAGAATCAGATTAGTTCTTTGAATTCCTGAGCATATTTAGAATGGCATGAAATCTTAATTATTAACCTCAAATCAGTTTTCATTACAATAATGCTTTGGAAATTGGGATATAAATATAATAATAATTGGTCTTATCAAAATTGTGTACAGATGAAAAAGCATGCAGTAAAAGTAAAAACTTCCCTTCAGAGGCCCAAATGCATCTCTTAAAGAGCTTAAAGGTCCAATAGAAGTGTTTTTTAAAAGAAAAGAAAACATTGGCACTGAAGGAGGCTTTATAGAAATCTGGATTCTTCCCCTTTCTAGTATAATTCAGGGTTGTCAAACTGGCAGTCCGCAAGCCAAATGCAACACATGCAGGCCACACCCACCCCGGCTCCACCAAGGCAAAATCATCATGATATGTCATATGATGCAATCATGTTTGACACCTGTGTTGTACATCACCAGAGGGTCAGGAAAATCACTGGCCCTCTCCACTTTCTTTAGTAATAACTCACCCTTCAAAGGAATATCTCAGAGGTTTATATGTAGACCTATTTGGTAACTTGAATGAGAGTCAGTCTGATCTTGAGCAAGTACATAATTGGCGACCAGTTTCAGTGCAAGAGGCCTCCTGAACATCTGACTGAGCATTTTAAAGCCAGTAGGCTCCAGATGCTGATTGTGTTATGCCCAAAATGATTAAAAATAATCTGTGGTGAAATGTAGTCCAGAGTCCCAGGAAGGAGAGGCCCCCTCCTAGAGTGCAAAAGGAAAGCAAAGCTGGCAGTCTTTGATAGGCAGGAAAAGGGTGAATGGGGGCCCTCCCTAGTATTTCACAAAGTATATTTAGTTATGCAGGTTATTGCTTTAATCTAGCAAGATTTATGTAAAACCCAAGGAATTAAGAATGACACCTGGAGTTGCATCTGAGTAGTTTTTTTTGTAGTTTTTTTGTGTTCACCTATTAAAGGAAATCTTTTGAAAATAGTATTTTTATTCTGAACAGTACAATGGGGAACTGAGCATGCGCGAAGGAATGGCGGCGGAGCTTTGAGGCGATGCTGACCGGAGGCCCATTTGACCGGAGGCCCATTTGGCTTCGGGGGACGCGGCCGGCCCCTTTGGGGTGATCGGTAAGGGCCGGCCCAGCAAGTTGAAGACCCAGCCGTCACACTGAGGCCTTTCCAACGCCGGTGAGTGTGACGGCTGAGACGGGAGGCGCGGGGGGGGAGCCCGGAGGAAACGCCGGAAAAAAAAACGCCGGCAGGCCGGAAAGTCGGAGGCCCTAGCGGAGGCCAAGCAAAGGCTGGAGGCTCGGGTGGACCGTTAGAGCGGCGGCAGAGGGAGCGCCGGAAGGCCGGAGGCCCTGGCAGAAGCCGGTGGAGGCCGGAGGCCTCAGACGGAATGGAGCGGCGGTGGAGAGCGCCGGAAGATCCTGAGGCCCTGGCGGAGGCTGGTGGAGGCCGGAGGCCCTGGCGGAGCGGCGGCGGAGAGCGCCAAAAGGCCGGAGGCCCCAGCGGAGGTTGGCGGAGGCTGGTGGCCCCCGGCGGAGGGGCTGAGTGGCAGCGGAGCGCTGGAGGGAGCGCCGGAACGCCGGGTGGAAAGGCGGAGCGGCGGCGGAGCAGTGGCAGAGCTGCGCGGACCATCTCAAATCCGGTGGAGGCCCCCGTGGAGCAGCGAGGCCGGGTGAAGGCCTCCACAGGGGATGGCTGGTGAGGTTGGCGGCCGCAGAGGGACGGGAGGTGCGGCGGACCGATGGAGCGCTGGAGGCCCCAACAGAGGCCTATTGGAGTGGTGGAGGCCCTGGCTGAGGCCCTGGTGTGGGGTGGCGAGCCTGCGACGCGGTGAGGCCCTGTGGAGGCCTGATAGAACAGTGGAGGGAATTTTCCTCCCCCCCCCCAGGACTCCCCGATAAAACATCTACGGGGAGGGGGGGTGAGAGTGAAGCAAGGCCAGCCCAAAGGAAAAACAGCTCCAGCCACCCCGTGGAAAGCCTCTACCCGAGGAAGAACTGACTGACTCTTATGATCTATTTCCCCTGTTGATTTGACTTGCATTTGCACTTTATCTTGGCGTTTCCTCCCTTAAAGCCAGCAATGGAGCCACGGGATGGTTTTTTATTCAAGGTCCGACCTCCTTGATCTGCGAGAGTCCCCCCTCTCGCAGGTTTGGCCCCTTAGTCTATCTCGGGCCCACCTCAAGGATGGGTTAATTAATCCAGAGAGGTGGAAAAAACGCAAGCTCAGGGGGTTTTTAAATAAATTTTTAATTAGGCTTTTAAGGGGTTCTGGGGTGGGGGAGGGGTTTAAAAAAAGATATAGACAGATGGAGACGGAAGCAACGATCAATAGTAAGGGCCAGGATAGCAGTCGACGGCGGGAAGCGGAAGGCGAAAGGAAGGGGGATACCCGAGTCGTTCCTCAGGAGGGCATACCAATTCAGAGGGTCGTGGGGAGGGGCAGGACCGAGGGGAGACAATTCTCATCCTCCCGGTTGGTGGCACGTAGCCGTTGGTTACAAACGGTCGGGTGCCACAACCCCCGCAGGCTAGGTGGCCAGGGAATACAGAGCCAGGGTCTGCGGCTGATGTTCTGCAACGCCAGGTCCGTTGTCAACAAAGCCCCCCTCATTAGTGACCTTGTGTCAGAGGGGGAGCCGGACCTGGTAGGAATTGCGGAGACCTGGCTGGGCCCCGAGGGAGGTCATCCCCTCGTTGAAATGTGCCCACCAGGCTACCGCGCATTTCATCAGCCGCGGGCCCTAGGCAGGGGTGGCGGGGTAGCGGTCATTATTAAGGAAGGCCTGGAGCCGAGAGAGACCATTGTGCCTCAGACCTCCGGCTGTGAGTCCCTCTGCATGAAGTGGGGCCTAGGGAGGCAGTTGGGCTTGCTGGTTGTATACCTGGCTCCCCGCTATGTAGCAGCAGCCCTGCCCGAGCTCCTCGAGGTGATCGCTACGGTGGCAGTGGAGACCCCCAGACTTATAGTCATGGGGGACTTTAATCTGCCATCGTTGGGCGAATCATCTGTGGCAGCTCGGGAGTTCATGGCTTCCATGACGGCCATGGACCTGACCCAAGTAATTCAAGGCCCCACCCATGAGGGTGGACATACGCCGGACCTCATCTTTGTCTCGGGCCAATGGAAGAGTGATCTGGGTACAGGGGATATAGTCATCACACCCTTGTCATGGTCAGACCACTCACTTCTCCGACTCGACTTTCCGACCGCTGCTCCCCTCCGCGGGGAGGCGGAACCAGAGTTACCAATCTGGTACCGCCCCAGGCGCTTGATGGACCCGGACGGGTTCCAGACAGCGCTTGGGCCATTTCCTGTATCCCTGACCCGCGCCCCGATGGAGGACCTCACGGCCGCATGGAATAATGCGGCCGTGGGAGCCTTAGATCGGGTCGCGCCCTTGCGGCCTCTCTCGCGGCGGCGAACCACCCTGGCTCCTTGGTTTACTGAGGGGCTGCGGGTGATGAAACGCCGCAAGAGATGCCTAGAGAGAAGGTGGAGGGCTAGCCGCTCTGAATCTGACCGGACACAGGTAAGAGCCCATTTACGGACTTACATTGTGGCGCTGAGGGTGGCCAAACGTCATCATTGTGCTACCCTCATAGCATCCGCAGAAAACCGCCCTGCCGCCCTGTTTAGGGTGACCCGTTCTCTCCTTCATCAGAGGGAGCGGGAAGCCCCGCTACAGGGTAGAGCAGAGGAATTTGTGATTTTTCTGCAGGAGAAAACCGCCCAGATACAGAGTGAGCTAGCCCCCATTCATGGCCCAGTGGGATGCCACGAGAGAGATCTTGTTTGGGAGGAGTTTGACCCCGTTACTTCCGAGGATATGGACAGGCTACGTGGGCGACTGCGAGCCACCACATGTTCATTGGACCCGTGCCCCTCCTGGCTTGTACTGGCATCCTGGGAGGTGACACGAGGCTGGCTCCAAGAGGTTATCAACGCATCCTTGAGTGAGGGTTCCTTGCCTGCCTCCCTAAAAGAGGCTATGGTGAGGCCCCTCCTCAAGAAGCCCTCTTTGGACCCAGCTCTTTTGAACAACTACCGTCCAGTCTCCAACCTTCCCTTCTTGGCGAAGGTTGTTGAGAGTGTGGTGGCACAACAGTTTCCCCGTCACCTGGAGGAAGTTGACTATCTAGATCCGCGCCAGTCCGGCTTTCGGCCCGGGCATAGCACCGAGACGGCATTGGTCGCGTTGGTAGATGATCTCTGGAGGGCCAGAGATGGGGGATGTTCCTCCATCCTGGTCCTATTAGACCTCTCGGCGGCTTTCGATACCATCGACCATGGTATCCTATTGCATCGGCTGGGGGGGTTGGGGGTGGGAGGCACCGTTTTGCGGTGGTTCTCCTCCTACCTCTCTGGCCGATCGCAATTTGTGCGGGCAGGAGAGCAGAGGTCGACCCCGAGACCCCTCACATGTGGGGTGCCTCAGGGGTCGGTCCTCTCGCCTCTCCTGTTTAATGCATACATGAAGCCGCTGGGTGAGATCATCCGTGGTTTTGGGGTAGAGTACCACCTGTACGCTGATGACACCCAGCTGTACATATCTACCCCAGACCACCCCAACGATGCCGTAGCGGTGATGTGCCAGTGCCTGGAAGCCGTGCGGATCTGGATGGGAAGTAACGGACTTAGGCTCAACCCGACCAAGACCGAGTGGCTGTGGTTTCCGGCTGCCCGATTCAACCAGCTTTCTCCAACGCTGGCCATAGGGGGCGAACATCTTGCCCCTGTGGATGGGGCGCGCAATTTGGGTGTCCTCCTGGATACCCGGCTGTCTATGGAAGAGCAGGTGACAGCCGTGGCCAGGAGGGCGTTTTACCAGGTTCGCCTGGTTCGCCAATTGCGCCCCCTATTGGATCGGGACGCCCTTCGCACAGTCACCCATGCCCTCGTGACATCCCGACTGGACTATTGCAACTCTCTCTACATGGGGCTCCCCTTGAGGTGCACCCGGAGGCTTCAGTTAGTTCAGAATGCGGCCGCGCGAGCAATTATGGGCACCTCCAGGTTTGCCCTTGTAACACCGCTCCTGCGCGAGCTGCACTGGCTACCTGTCGTCTTCCGGGTGCGCTTCAAGGTGTTAGTTATCATCTTCAAAGCGCTCCATGGCTCGGGACCTAGCTATCTGCGAGATCGGATCCTGCCCCACACATCCTCACGACCGATTCGCTCCCACAGAGAGGGGCTTCTCCGGGTGCCGTCCACTAGACTTTGTCAGCGGGCGACGCCCAGGGGAAGGGCGCTCTCTGTGGCGGGCCCGGCCCTCTGGAACGACCTTCCCCCTGATATTAGAACGACCACCGACCTCCGCTCCTTCCGGGTAAAATTGAAGACCCATCTCTTTCGACTGGCCGGCCTTGAATAGTTCTCTCTGTCTTTTAATTACAAATTTTAATGGGTTTTAATTATATATTTTTAGCATGGGTAGATTTATTTAATTTTATTTTAAGTAATGTTTGTATTTTGTATATTGTTTTTAATTATGCCTGTGCACCGCCCCGGGTCCCTGTGGGGAGAGGGTGCGGTTAATAAATCTTAATTTGAATTTGAATTTTTAATTTGTATAAATCGTATTCTAAAAACCCAACTTTTCATTTTGTTCATATAAATCAATAACAAGGCAGAAAGAGCAAGATTCCACTTATAGAAAGTTAAGTTTACTCTCTTCTTCTTGAAACATATTGGCAGAAACAGTCAGGGTAAGGCCATTAAAGAAACAACAGTTCATCTTAAAAGTCTGTGGCTACCTTAGTTGGTTAAGAGCCATCATAGGCGCCAAGATCCATCATGTTCACATACCAATATTACAACATTGATTCCATATTCTCCACAACACACATTATAGACAGAAAAATTTAATAATTTATTCAGTGAAAAGAAGCTAGAATTGAGGAGCTGATAGCCAAAGCAGAACCTTTTCCATCTCCCAGGAATATGTAGCAGCTATAACAATTCCACCTTGCATGTTTTTCTTTTGATAAGACTGAAACCCTTACGTGTAACATTTTAAGTTATAATTTTAACAGCTGTATAAAAACAATCCACTTTCTTCAGGTTGTCTTTTCTTGGGGATCATTGCTGACTACCAGCTCTGAATGGAGCTTATGAAGTGAGACACCTTGACAGTCTGCCTATGCGCTAGCTGCTAGCATTAAAATGGAAAGATGGTCTAATTTCTCTTTTATTGCAGATACTCTTATGTTGGGGGGGGGGAAGCAATATGCAGAATTATTAGATTTTAAAGTGCTTAATTTTGCAGGGCTTAATGTAGATCAGAAAGCTTGGCAGTTCGGCAGTTCGAATCCCTGGCGCCATACAACGGAATGAGCTCCCGTTACTTGTCTCAGCTTCAGCCAACCTAGCAGTTTGAAAGCATGTAAAAATGCAAGTAGAAAAATAGGGACCACCTTTGGTGGGAAGGTAACAGCGTTCCGTGTGCCTTTGGCATTTAGTCATGCCAGCCACATGACCATGGAGATGTCTTCGGACAGCACTGGCTCTTCGGCTTTGAAATGGAGATGAGCACCACCCCTAGAGTTGGGAACGGCTAGCACATATCTGAGAGGGGAACCTTGACCTTTACCTTAATTTCACAGATTTGGTTAAACCTGCCATCTTGTGGCAGTAGAAAAATTTGAAGTCAGGATAATTCAGTCCTTATCCAAAATCTGGTAAGGATTCTGTAATATGCAGAATAGCAATGCATATTTAAATTTTATGCTGTAATTAAATTTTCTCTTTGGGAAGTTTCATTCAGTCCCTCCATATGTTTTAAATAATATACAGTGGTACCTCGGTTCACGAACTTAATTCGTGAACTGACTCTGGTCGCGAACCGAATTGTTCGTGAACCGAGGCACAGTTTTCCATATGCTAAAAGCATAACAAAAATTAAAAAAAAGTCACTGAAAGTACTCACAGTGTGCGTGCTGGGGCTTTTTTCTGTTTTTTCTTCTCTCTACGATCTTCCTACAGGAAGTCACAATCATGTGACAGCCAGGAATACATTAAAAATGGCCACGGTTCCTGTTTGTGAACCGAAGCAGAGTTCGTGAACCGGAGCACATTTTGAGGAACTTTTCTGTTCGTGAACCAAGTTGGTCGTGAACAGAGGCGTTCGTGAACCGAGGTACCACTGTATATTGTTGGAAATCATTCTGCAATTACTAGACATTAATGCTGAAAGGGCATATAATTTGGTAAATTAAAAAAAAGTGTATCTAAATAATTCTCCATGTTGGCATCCTTTACTGAGTAAGAGAATTCTGCATAATAGAGTCTTGCTTTCAGGATGTTTTGGAATTATAACCAGGTAAAGATCCCCATTCTGGAGTGGGAAAACCCTATCCAGAAACAAAAGATTTAACTTCCTTCCTTTGCTTTGACCCAAGAGAAAGAAGGAACTTTTTCTATATTACAAACTTGGTGCTCTTTACTATTCATCCCACAATTTTCTCTGTCTCGCATTTTTAAGCCAGAAAGAAGTCATTGATCTCTTGCTTTCAAGGACTTTTTGGACAGAGGAGTTTCAAGGATAGTTTTTCTGAAAAACAATACTTTTTCTCTAGTTTTATTTTTTTGAAAGAAGGGGTAGGAGGAAATGCTGATTTCCATCCAAGCAGGAGTTGGACCTTTCCCCTTTCCTATTCTCTTTGCAAGAAATGCCACATTTTTATCTTGTGAATAGATAAGTTGGACTAGGCTAATTTAGTTTGTAATTCTGTATCTGTAATTGTGACCTTTGTCAGTTCTCCTCCTTTCACAAATAAATGCCTCTGTTTTGGACTCTGAAACTTTGTTATCTTTAAAAACAGCCATTTTTTTATTAAAGTCTTGCTTACAGAACAGACCTCATTGACTGAATGACTCTCTCTCCCTCTTCATTTTTTTTACAAGGTTTTGGAGAATTCTCTATGCTGTGGCTTTGAATGTTCTGTTCCTGTGATGAAGAGATTCTGAGAATTCACTTGGAAGTAAGTTTGATGGCACAGAGTGTGCCTAGAATTCTAATAAGTTTATTCTGTTCATAGGTCTTATATGAATTATTCCATTCTCAGTCTTAATCTATTTCTGCATTTGAAATGAGACTCAATTCAAGTTACCGGTATTTTTTTCTCATAGTGATACATCTTTGGTACTGTATTGTGAATCCTAGGTAATTCCTAGAAGTTTAAAACAAGTTCAGTTTTTTTTCTAGGAACTGTCTGGAATATTTTATGCTTGATTTTCTAAGAAGGCAATTGGAATGGAACAGAAAATATTTCTCTAAAATCAACTCCATTACTAGAATATAACTTATGTAATGGGGATATTTCCAGATCCCACCTTCTCCTGTCATTATGTTACATCTGCCATATTACCTAGTTGAGGTAATAACTTATAGATAACAGTAGATTCAGGGATGAAATCCTACTGGTTTGGACCGGTTTTGGAAAACCAGTAGTGAACATTTGGCCTGGGTCGCTAAACCGGTAGGGACCACTGGCTAGCCATGCCCCATGAACTGGTCCCCCAGTTGCCTCTCACTTGCCCCGCCATGCCCAGTCTCTGCATCCCACCATCCCAGTCTGCTCCCCTACTCCCTTCCCAGCAGCTGGTGGCCCATAGCCCTGCCAAGGTTGCCAGCCTTCCACGCAGCCTTCCCCGTGTTCAGGTGGTCAGCTTGCAAAGGCAGGCAAGCAGAGGGCCACGTGGAAGGCAGGCAAGCATGTCGGGGCCAGAGTGTGTTCATTCAGAGATTGTGAAATATGAAAAATGTCCTGTTAATGATCTACCGGCATTTACATAAATAAGTAATTAAAACTGGTTCCTTTACTCCCTCTGTTTGCCATTTCAGTGTCTGTCTAGTGAGAATTACAGGATATGCCCTGTATTTTCTGCTACTGTGCATCACTAAAATTACAACATGGTTTTTAACAGGGGCCCTCAACCGCTGGTCCGTGGCATGCCAGCAAATGGGTCATACAAAGTAATAAAGCCTCATCTGCAGGATGCACGAAACCACGTCCCCTCCAGTCCACAGAAAAACATCCACAGAACAGGTCTCTGAGGTCCAAAAGGTTGGCAGCCGCTGGTCCATACAAAATCAGTCTGAAGAAATCATTTTATTAAAACCCCAGCAACAGGCTTTGTTGCATTCTGTTAGCAGAGGCCTTGAGTTGCTCCACGTTAGTGATGGAGGGGTTGCTGCTGGCATTACTGCCAGTTCGGTGTGTGTGCAATTTTGTACTTGTGCGCCAACTGGGTAAACCGGTTCAGAGGTGTGGCAGGTCTGGGTTGCTGCCCGTTCTGGTGACCCAGGCCGGCAAACCACTACTGGTTTGGCCGAACCGGTAGGGACCCACCTCCGGTTAGTGGTATCTGACAATGTAATTTGCAGAATCATTATTAAACACTAGGGCTGCTGTATTGTTTTCAAACACACAGAGGAGTTTGAACTGCTGGATTTCACAGCAGCGTGTAAATCAGGGGTCTCCAACCTTTGCAACTTTAAGTCTGAAGGACTTCAGCTCCCAGACTTCTCCAGCCAGCAAAGCTGAAGTCCTTCAGACTTAAAGTTGCAAAGGTTGGAGACCCCTGGTGTAAATAACAAGCCTCACACTCCGCATGTGTACAGAATCACTTTAAATAGACCCAGATATGACTTCTGATATGCCTGGACCTGCCCTGGGCATGCCTGTCACAAGCATGAACCACAGCTTTCCATTTATCCATAAGGAGACTCACAGTGCTTGTTCGAACATTAGCAGTTCCTGTTTGTGCTTGGAAGGGGTGGAGTAAAATTTTATAAAATGGGGGTGGGGGTGAGGTGGGGTGAAGGAAGCAAAGCAAAATCTTCCAGCCGTTGTTTGTGTGGAGAGCTGAACGAGAAACTTCAAAACGGGTAGCAAAAAGCTGTAAAAGGAGTCAGACAAGCAGTAAAAAAACTTTCTAAAGTTTGTTGTTGTTGTTCAGCCCCCGTCCCCCCCCCCCGCCCTTCCGTTTAATCTAAATCCCTGGGAGATTCTTTTCTTCTACTCTTCAGCCTGCCAGTCACTTGTCGAGGTAAGTCACTTACACATTTTGTCACCCTCATTCTAGGTGCACCTGGTAAATTTAGCAAATTAAGTTGTTCAAGGAGACAGAGATCGGAGAGCGGAGGCGGAGAGTTTAGCTTCATTCCACCAAAGTACCGATGGGCGGGGGTGGGGGTGGGGTGGAAGGGGAAGAGAAAGAACAACAGGTTTGTCCCGTCCCACTTTTTTTTCTTTTTTTTGCTTTCTTCACTAAAAAACGTGGGTTTGTGCAGGCGGGTGAGGTTAAAACAAGGGGAAAGTTTTGGAAAGCTTGTCTGGCAGCTGTCACCTTTATATGTAGGGAGTTCAGTTCCCCAAAACAAAGGAAGAGCTAGAGGAGGCCTGCAGTCTCCTTACTGCCAGCTAGCCCACAAGCAAAGGTTCAAAAGAGGGGCGAAATTCAGCAGGTTCTGGACAGGTTCTGGGCAGGGATGGGTTCCTGCTTCTTCTACTGCTGGCTCGCTCAGGGTCACGCTTCGTGCACTATGCACACATGTGTAGTAGTGAAAAAATTGCTTCTGCGCATGCACAGAAGCAAAAAACAAGATGGCAGTGCCTACCGTGCCGCTGATAGAACCTAGGTTTGGGGGGTGTCCTGCCGAGTTACTACCTACTCATCCAAAACAGTAGGAACCCACCTCTGGTTTTGGAGAACCGGTAAATACCACCTCTGCCTGGCTCCAGAGTGGGGTGGGAATGGAGATTTTGCAGAATTCTTCCCTTGCCATGCCCAAGAACCAGTAGTAAAAAAAAATGAATTTCACCACTGGTTCAAAGCATCAGGGCTTCTGACGGCCAACTATATAGGCTTGTTTGGGAGCCTCTTCAGGATCAGAAGGATTAGGCTCTAATCCAGCTAAATGCTTCCCTCCTGCTAGGCTGGTTTTGGCTTTGCAAAGCTTGTTGTTGCTTGTCCTGTTGGGACCCAGCTGGGCGATAGGCCTCTAGCTCCCAGGGCTTCCTGAGGGCAGTTTGTGCTCTACTTAACCACCCTCATTTTTATTTAATGATTATTATTTAATAACACCTGAGAAAGGCAGATGTAATGAGTTAAATCAGGTGGTGACTCAATTTATAACCACAATGACATTTGACCATAATTCCACACTCAATTGTGGTTGTATACTGAGGACTGCCTGTCTCTTATTATTGGTCATTTGTGCCATACTTTTACAACTTTCTTACACTGATTTGTGGGTTAGTGTGAGCAGGAGTGTGCGTATACAGTTTCTCAGATGGGGTTATTGATTTTACAGAGCAAGGATTACATTTTTTCACACTTAATATTTGTCTTATATGGCCACCCATCTCAAATATATGACTCTGGGCAGCTAGTAATACTTAAAAACTGTATAACAAAATTAATGATCATTATATTGCAGCCAGGAAAAACAACCAGCAACAATGAACTCAGCCATCATAGAGACTCAAATCACTTCTCATTCATGCCCAGTTTTCAAGGATTCACAAAAGGCCAGGGCAAACTGATATCTGGGGGAATGATGTTCCAGTGTGCCAAGGCAGAAAAGCCTCTCCTCCTGGGTCCTGCCACATAACACTCCCTAAAAATGCCTCTCCTGCCAGATCTAGTAGGACAGGGAGATATGACTAGGGAGAGATGGTCCTGCAAATAACTTAGTCCCCAAGCCATGAATGGTTTTAAAGGTAACTATCAGTATCTTGAATTGAAACAAGAAGCACACTGGCAACCAGTACATCTTATGGAGCAGAGGAGTCACATATATGCCAAGTGACAGGCATCCATAAACCATAAATGTCTATGGAGGTTCTCAGTCACCCAGGTCATGGTTGTACCAAAGGTGCTTTTTCAAAAGGCAACCAGGCATTTTTTTGTTTTTCCTTGAAGACATTTCACTTCTCATCCAAGCAGCTCTTCCAAAACTGAAGTGGCTTCTTGGATAAAAAGCTAAATGTCTTTAGGGCAAAATAAAGTCCAGTTACCTTTTGAAAAAGCACCTTTGAGACAGCTATAAACCATAATTTTCACTCATGAGGCTTCTGCAGCTAAAACATATACAAATCTGGTAAAGATTTAGCAGCAATTCTGAAGGGATAAAATGTACAGTTAGATTATGGGCTCTAAGTAATCTGAAGTCAAAAAGCAGATAAAGTTTAAATCAACTTGGCTGCCTAAATTGTTCCAGGCCAAGATTAACAGATTAACAGAGTTGAAAGGGACCTTGTAGGTAATCTAGCCCAATCCCAGGTCAAGTAGGAGATTCTACACCAGTGATTCCTAACCTTTTTGTTGTTGGGTGCCAAAAATGTGAGGGTGTGCATACAATAGTGTGCGGACGGGCCGGCATCCATAATGCAAAGTGTGCCCCCACATACATGCACAACCTCCCCACGCTGTGTCCCAAAAGCGCAGCACACTACTTGTCTTCAAGTTAAGCTTGGTATTTCCTCTGAGGGCCCGGGGAAGGCTGTTTTCTCCTTCCCCATGCTTTAGAAAATCCTCTGGAACCTGAGGAGGGCAAAAAACAGGCCCAATGAGCCAACTGGAAATTCATTCCCGGACTTCCAGTTGGCCCATTGGGCTCATTTTCGGATCATTTCCAAACTTCCAGTAGGCTGTTGGGCCTGATTTTTGCCCTCCCCACACTCCAGAGGCTCTCCTAAAGCCTAGGAAGGGCAAGAATGGCCTCCCCCAGCCCTCTGGAAGGCCAAAAATTAGCTGACCAGTGTGCACATGCATGCTGGAGCTGACAGCTTGCGTGCCGGCAGATATGGCCATGCATGCCACCTTTGGCACCCGTGCCATAGGTTCGCCATCATGGGTCTACACCATTTCTGACAGATGGTAGTCGAGTCTATTCTTAAAAGCTTCCAGTGATGAAGCTCCAATAACTTCTGAAGGCAAGTTGTTCCATTGGTTGGTTGTTCTCATTTCAGAAAATTTCTTCTTATTTCCAGGTTGAACCTCTCCTTGTTCAGTTTCCATCCATTATTCCTTGTTAGATGCTTTGGAAAATAGATTGACCCCTTCCTCTCTGTGGAAATCCCTGAAATATTGGAACACGGCTATCATGTCTCTCCTGGTCCTTCTCTTCACTAGGCTAACCATATCCAGTTCCTGCAACTATTCATTGTATGTTTTAGCCTCCAGTCCCCTAACCATCTTGGTTGCTCTTCTCTGCACTTTTTCTAGAGTCTCCACATCTTTTTTTATATTGCAGTGACCAAAACTGGATGCAGTGTTCTAGGTGTGGTCTTATTAAGGCTTTAAAAAGTGGTATTAGTAACTCACGGGATTGTATCCCTTTGTTAATGCAATTTAGGAATGCATTGGCTTTTTTGGTGGCGACTGCACCCTGTTGGCTTTTATTTAATTGGTTTTCCACTAAGACTCCAAGATCACTCTCGCAGTTATTGCTGTTAAGCCTGATTTTACCCAGTCTATATGTGTACTTTTGGTTTTTCTTGCCTAAGTGTTGCAACAGATGCTGCAATAGAGAAGGCTCTTTCCCCCATTCTTACTTAACTCTTCTCCCAGCCTTGTGTCATTGACCAGTTTCCAAGAAAACATTGTTGCATTTTGTCATGATGAACTGAAACAAAAAAATAGTTTTTCAGGGAAGGTGTATCCTCAAGTAACAGCTGTCTAAAAAATTTAAGGTTTTAAATGTTATTTCACAACTTTAAGTCTCATTTAAGATCCTTTACAAAGATCTTTTGGTTGAGTTTTGTTGCCATGTTTTGAATTTTTTGACATTTTTGAGTCATCATTAAGGGCAGACCCATGCAAAGAACATTGCTGTATTTCTAATGAGAGGTTGTTACAACACAACTATCAGATAAGGCCCAATCAGTCATCCAGGGAACACATGAAGCCTGAGTGCTAGAGATGTATCTATACCAGTGATGGCTGACCTTTTTGTTATTGTGTGCCGAAAGTGTGCGCACATGCATGCAACAGCATGCATGAGCGCCCGCACCCATAATGCAAAGCATGCATGACCCTCTCACTCCGTGCACGTGTGTGCGACCTCCCATGTGTGCCCTGCCACCACACATGCGTGTGTGACCCCACATGCTTCCCCATCCCCTTGCCCATTATTGGCTTCCAGGCTGGTATAGGAGGCTTTCCAGGCCCAATACAGGGTGCGGGGGCTCATATGCCCCACTGTGCCTCGTTTTGGGTCTGGAAGGCCTCCTGCACCAACCTAGAAGCCAAAACGGTGCAGAGACTCTACCCAAAATGCAATGCGAGCATCCCCCCGTGTATGTGCCCCATCCCCCACACATGCATGCCTGCATCTCCCACATGCTCCCCGTCCTCTGCACATGCATTGCAGAGACCTGAAGACATGCTGGCTGACAGGAAGTGCATGCGCAGTGGAGCTGGGCTGGGGTGAGGGCTGGAGTGACCACAGAGAGTGCTCTGCTTGCCACCTGTGGCACGTATGCCATAGGTTTGCCATCGCAGATCTATACCATGGGGTGGGGGTGGGGAATACAGTTATAGCAGAAGCCAAGATCTACTCAGTTCCTAGACCTGTGAGTTAAGCTATAATTCCTTGATCTTGAGAAGATCCATGGAGCTGGTCTACTGCAACCTTTTCAAGTATCTTTCTCAAGAAGTGGGTGTCTGTGCAGTAGGATTGTATTTCATCAAGTCTCTTCTCATTCATGGATTTTCTCATTTGCTGTTCCAATGGGTAATGCTCTAAAATGATTTTGGAAGGGTCAAATCAAACAATCCCTGGATGCTATGAGAGCTATTGATAAAACCTCTGATACTGGAAGCACACACAATAGTAAAGACTCCCTCAGTATGATATACCCACGAAGCCACAGTATGGAAATAATGTGTAAATAATCACTTTCTGAACTCTTAAATTGTCTATCACAATTAGAATGTTTGGGCAGCCATTTTATCTGAACTGATGAAATGTGTAGTGAGAGGCAAATATTTCCTAACATTCATTTGAATACGTGAGCAATTGAGTAATCGCATAAAATTATTGAAATTATTCCTTGTGTAATATATTTTCTGGCTCAGTTACACAATACATATTACACCCATCCAAAACCCACAGCTTTCATTTTTTTGTGCATGCATAAATGTCTGTATAAAACTGAATCTTCCTTTGAAAAATGTGTAGAATATTGCCTTAATACATTGAGGAAGTGAGGGCCTAGACCAGGGGTCTGCAAAGTCAGCTCTTTTAAGACTGGTGGACTTCAATTCCTAGAATTTCCCAGCCAGCCATGCTGGCTGGGGAATTCTGGGAGTTGAAGTCCACCAGTCTTAAAAGAGCCGACTTTGCAGACCCCTGGCCTAGACTATTAATTTATCAAATTAGTAGAGGCTTCTGCAAGTGAGCCATTAATTTGCTTCAAGTAGCTACTCCATGTTAATTATTCTATTTGTGCCTTTGCTGAAATTAGTCATTCAGCACTGGCTTTGCTATCTGTTAGCAAAGAGGGCTGACCACAAATGCTTCTTATGTAATAAGTGTCAGTCTAGCTGGCATGACATACGGTATGTTAAATATTGAAAAGTCACTCAACCCAATTTTTAAATGCAATGGTAAAGTTTGACCACACAGAGTAATACTGCTCAATTTTTTAAATTATACTTATAGAGTGCCCACTTATACATAGAAGGGAAATGTATGATTAGATTAATTATATATGATTAATCTAAAATTGTAGCCCAGCTATGAACAATAAGATTTGCATTTCATATTTGGTAAATCCATTATTCTTCATAGACTGCTTGAGGGAATGTAAGGACTCCATACTTATTCCCCTCTTGACTCTGCCCCCAGGCTCTGCCTCTTCTACAGAAACTGATCTTAATAAGATATTTTGTTTTTCTTTGTTTCCAGGAAACATGATTTTGAAAAAAAAAATGAATTAATACATGATTGACCATAAATGTGGGAACAATCGTCAATTGCTCTATTATTATATCAACAGATCAAATAATGGAACCAGTAAACGAGTTCCTGTATAAACACAAAGGACACTATTTTGTAAAAGGGGCGTCACCTGAAAGTATAGATTCACTGGAAAGCTTTGAAATCAAAGATGATGATATATTTATAATCACATATCCTAAATCTGGTAAGTTTAAAGACGTCTTCCAAGGAAAAGTTAATCTTGTATCCTGTTACAATATTATGGTTGCTGCAACTTTGCTATGCGCTAACCAGATTTTAACATTTGGCATTTTTTTAATGAGAAAAAAGTTTTATTGGTTTTTACAAAATTTTAAAAATAGGAAAAAGGTATAAGGTATTAAAGAGATATTTTGAGGACATCTGTGTCGGAGGTGTCGGCCCCCTCCGAGGCTTCATACAAAAAAAAAAAAGATAATACAATACATTTTCCATTTTCCTACAAAGTGGAAAGAGATACAGATATATCATTTTATATTCATGCAATCAATCATTGTTTCTATAAACATCCAGATAAAGGTTACACTATATAGAAAAAAGTCATTTGTGAAATCTGAGTCTTAACATTTGGCATTTTTTTAGAAGTTGTAGGAAATAGAGAAACTAAAGCTAATAAATCTGCATTTTGATTACCGTATTTATTTGAGTATAACGCGCAAAATTTTGTACCAAAAAAAGAAATCAAAGTTTGGGTGCGCGTTATAAACGAGGGCTGGGGTACGTTGTCAATAAATGATTTTTATCATGGCCGCACGTGTTCAACAACGTTTGTCACTTACAATGCTTGGTCTGAGCCGAGAAAAAGTGAAACAAAATTTTATACCGATTTTTAATCGAAAATTAGGGGTGCGCGTTATACACGTGTGCGTGTTATACTCGAATAAATACGGTATTTTTATTTTATTTTACTTTGCAGAGCTACTTTTCTCTCATACATCCATGAAATATTTTAGAAGAAGCAACTGTTTTCATGTTTGTCTGAAACATTTACTATCCTTTCTGATAGGAAAGTATGCTTTGCATAATTTCAGCATTGTCCAAATAATAATCACTCTGCATGAATGAATTTAGTTGTTTATTTCCAGGCACAATATGGACTCAAAATATTGTGAGCTTGATTCTTCATGAAGGTCATCGAGATGGAACTCAAAATATTACCCTGATTGACAGAGCTCCATGGCTGGAGTGTAATATTGCCGACATAGATTATCCCAATCGCCCATCACCTCGTCTCTTTACTTCCCATCTGCCCTACTATTTGGTACCCAAAGGGTTACAAAATAAAAGAGCAAAGGTAGGATCTATTTTACTACATTGTAGACAGGAGAGCATCCTGTCTACTTTTATCTCTAAATCTGAATGTTTTATTGGCAAATAGGCAAGGGCAAAGACACAGATACTACATTGTTCCATTGTATTTGGTGTGTACTAACAAGGTTTGAAGTACAAGAGAAAATACCTCAAACAAAACAGGGAATCCAAAATGTCCTGCCTAACGGAAATAGGCTAAGATCCAAACTAAAGATCCATAGAGAGAGAGAGATCTTTAATCTTACCTTTTCCAAAATAACACCTCCAGATGGATTGTAACTTTTATGCTGCATGGCTAACTTTGAAGGGTACTAAGTTGAGGAATGTTACCTTTTGTTTTCAGATCTGAGCATTCTACTCTCTGTCACTCATACTGTACTCACATCCCAGATCCACTACCATAACATCTTTACATGGGGATTCCTTTAAAGGCATTCAGAAGCTTCAACTGGTACAAAATGCAAAATATGGGCAGCTGTGTGTGATCCAAGAATTGCACACATTACACCTGCTTTATGAACTACTACCACATCCCGACTGGACTATTGTAACTCTCTCTACATGGGGCTCCCCTTGAGGTGCACCCGGAGGCTTCAGTTAGTTCAGAATGCGGCCGCGCGAGCAATTATGGGCACCTCTAGGTTTGCCCACGTAACACCGCTCTTGCGCGAGCTGCACTGGCTACCTATCGTCTTCCGGGTGCGCTTCAAGGTGTTAGTTATCATCTTCAAAGCGCTCCATGGCTCGGGACCTAGCTATCTGCGAGATCGGATCCTGCCCCACACATCCTCACGACCGATTCGCTCCCACAGAGAGGGGCTTCTCCGGGTGCCGTCCACTAGACTTTGTCAGCGGGCGACGCCCAGGGGAAGGGCGCTCTCTGTGGCGGGCCCGGCCCTCTGGAACGACCTTCCCCCTGATATTAGAACGACCACCGACCTCCGCTCCTTCCGTGTAAAATTGAAGACCCATCTCTTTCGACTGGCCGGCCTTGAATAGTTCTCTCTGTCTTTTAATTATAAATTTTAAATGGGTTTTTAATTTATGTTTTTAGCACGGGTAGATTTATTTAATTCGATTTTAAGAAATATTTGTATTATTGTATATTGTTTTTAATTATGCCTGTGCACCGCCCCGGGTCCCTGTGGGGAGAGGGTGCGGTTAATAAATCCCAATTTATTATTATTATTATTATTATTATTACCAGTTTGGCTACCAGCTTGCTTCTGGAGCCAATACAAGATGCTGGTTGGAACCTTTGAAGTCCTCCATGAGTTGGGAACAGGTTATTTGAAGGACCTCTGATCCACAGTTACATCAACCCATCCCATCAAATCCAGTAGATGAAACATGTTTTTCCCCCCGGGTGTGTGTGTTTCTTGTCACCTAGAGTTTTGTAGCACAGGACCTATGAGGAAAGCTTTTTCTGATGTGGCCCCTGCCCAATGGAACATCATTCCTGTCAAGATGAGTCTGGCCCCAACCCTGATGGTTTCTGGAAGATCCTGAAAACATGGTTTTGCCCATAAGCCTTGAGATCCCATGATAGAATGGGGCCCATTATATGACTGTACTATTACAACCTTTTTTCCTCGAAAATAAGACCTCCTTGGATAATAAGCCCAACTGGGCTTCTGAGCGCATGTGCTAAAATAAGCCCTCCCCTAAAAATAAGCCCTCCCCGAAAATATTGCAACACAGCAGCAGCCATGAGGTGACCACACTCACTGCCTCCTACCTCTTAAAAATAATAAGACCTCCCCGAAAATAAGGCCAAGTTTTTATTTCAGGGGTCAAAAGAGACATGGGGAAACATGGTATTATTATTACTACTATTATTCATTGCACAGTCAGCCAGATGTTCAGACTGGGTTTGGCATTTTTGTGTACCTCTCAAGTCCTTACTAAAGGATCTGGGATAGGCAGATTTGAATGTTTGATGGGGTTACAGATATTGTCACAGAATGGACGCTGTTCCAAGTAAAGCCACTTTCTGCAATTTACTGATGGCAAATTTGTCAAGGCCAATAGTGCTCAAGTGGTTCTCCAGTTGTTTTAGAATTGCACCCAAGCTGCCTATTGGTATATCCTTGCTTGCCTTTGCCATAATCGTTCTATTTTTATTTGTAAGTCTTGTTATTTGTAGGTATTTTGTTATTTACCCCAGTTCTTCTCTTGTTTGATAGTGAGTGTGGCATATTTGTCCAATCCAAACGCCATTGCAATATCTTGGCTATTTATAAGAACAGTGTTGAGTAGTGATTCTATTTCACATGGTGTTTTTCCATACTTTAGATCATGGGAAGGAGGTGGGATAGTCTGGCAGATGTTTTTGATGTTTGATAGCCATGGCCTGAGTTATTCAGTATTATTGACAGAGGAAATAGTGCAGTGACAATTATTATTATTATTTTTATTCATTAAGCATGAAACTCCGTCAACTGAACATTTAAAAATGTATCATAAATACCATTGACTGGTGCTAATGGTTGATATGGGTTGCTGCCCATTTCCTAGGTATCAAGAAACGTATCTTCTTAAAATATACAGTTCCGAGTAGCGCAGTTTTTTGCAGTTCTGCTGGTGTTATTTCAGGAAGCTGCAATTTTTTGGTGTGTTTTGTAAAATTCTTGGACTTGGTGTCAAGGGCCCCAATGACTTTGGGTATCATTGTTGCGTATTTCATCCATAATCGTGTAGTTTCAATGGTGAGGCTACAATATTCCATGATTTTTTAACAGTTCTTTTTCTTTGACTCTGGTACTGTCCTAGTACAGTGATATCAATAAATTGTACGCTTCAGCCCTCGACAACCATGATATCTAGTGTGTTGTGACAATCTGTCTGTATTAGAAAGTCCCACAAGATCTTCACCATCTCATTTTCGACAACTTTTTCCAGTTTATGTTCCCATGACTTTTCAGATACAGATAGGGCATATTTTTTACATAATGACCAGTGGATTAATTTAGCAACTCAGTTGTGTCTAGCTTTGTAATCAGTTTGTGCAATTTTGCTGCTCTCACATATGAAACAGTTTCAATTTTGTCATTGCAAAATCAGTAGTTTGGATTGTCAGTGGATTTTGTATCTTTGCTTTCATGGCATTAGTTTGTATGCTAATAAGTATTAACAAGTATTAACCTTTCCATTTTTTTCTTGATGGTGGTGGTGGTGGTAGTAGTAGTAGTAGTAGTAGTCGTGGTAGTAGTGGTAGTAGTAGTTGTTGTTGTTATTATTATTATTTGCCCATCTTGCCACAAGGCAAATGCTGAAGGTAAGAAAAGGAGAAAGAGGGAAGGGGGAAAACATTGCCACAATGTTCCTGTAACCTTCAGGGGGAGGATATTGGGAGGTCCATGCACACTGTCCTCTCTTATCTGCCCCCTTGTCTGCCATTTATTTGACTGTGTACATCACCAAGTGTCACTGTGAGATGGGCATCTACACAAACAGCTAGCTGATGATAGATGATACATAAATAGATAGAGATTTCATTCATGGACAGGTAACATATTGTGGAATATATTAGAAATAGAGTTCTGACCTCCAGAAGGTCCCCTAAGGTCTACCCAGCTTCAAGGAAGACTTTCATCCATCCCACTTTTTTCCTGTGGTGTGAAGCTGAAAGCCATCCCTGCATTCACTCCACTTGGAGGATCTGATAATAACATTTTTACTAGATATGGTCATTTTTCTCCTACAGATTATTTACGTGTTTAGAAACCCAAAGGATGTCTTGGTTTCTACCTATCATTTTACCCAAATTACACCGGTAAGGGAAACACCAAAAGATTTTGATACATTCTTGGAGTGGTTTTTGTCTGGCAAAGGTAAGAAGAACTTGATCATGACATCTTTTGTCAATTTGTGTCTTGGGTAAGAGATTATGAATACATTTCAATCTATTTCCTACTAAGAGCAAACAACCCACCTTGTCCCTTAACATAACATAAGTATAGTGATTCTCTATATTCATGAAATAATTGTGTAAACTCTTATGAAAATGGTTTATAATGGGATGAATGGGTAGAGATGAATGAAGGGGGTTTAAAAGGGGGTGGGAGATGCAAGAGAAGGCAGCCTATTAAGGGAGAGTGAGAAGCAAATACGAGGAGAAAATTAACAAAAGTTAATACATTCATTTGAAAAGTAAAGAGTTTCATTTCTCTCCTATCAGTGCCCAGTAGCTTATGGCTAGAGTCTAGACCATGTAGAAGGCAGGTATGCTCATAAGGGTGATTTCAGTATTCTCTTCCTTTCTTATGAGGAAATGAAAAAGGTGAGAGTGTAGTACAATATGAACAACCTACTGAAGGTACAAAAGATAAGGTAGCTAAAGAACCAAACACCAAACATGAAATCACATGGGGAGTGTTTAAGGGTTGGAAACAGAAAAGAGCTAACTGGAGTAAGTCTGATACATGCAAATCTATAAAAAAAATAACTCACATTGCCCCAAAGGTCAAAATAAGGCAAAGCAAAAGAAACAAAACAATATAGCAGCATCTTGACAAAACTCTCCGCTTAGCAAGTGAGAGTATGCAACCGCATTAGTTATGGCTCCTATTCCTTCTCTCTCCTTTCCGCATTCAGTGCTATTAGGATGGACCCTCAGTTGAGCTTTGATCTGTAGGCCCATCAGGTCATAAGGATAAATGGAAGAAATTCAAGCATTCAGAAGGTATCCCTAAGACGGATTGTTAGCTGGAACATTGCAGCACCCAGCTAAACAATTGAACCAAGTGACTTTGAAGATTGCACTCATATTTATGCCAAATTCATTTCTCTCCTATCAGTGCCCAGTAGCTTGTGGCTAGACCACATAGAAGGCTGGACCACTCATAAGGATGATTTCAATATTCTCTTCCTTTCTTATGAAGAAATGAAAAAGGTAAGATTTTTAAATGTGTAATGCAGTATGAACAACCTTGAAGCACAGGGGGCTTTAGAAAGAGAGGGATGTGTAAAATAACATATTCAGGAAAGGAGCAGAGAGGTAATTATAGGACCGGTCTTAGTTATCTCTGTGAACTCCTGAGGGACTGGTGAAATTTCTAAAAAGAAAGTAAATGCCACTTCTTCCAAAGAAAGGAGGCAGATCCAGGAAACTAGTCTGTTGTCACCTTGACATCAGAGTAACGAAAAATGTGTACTTATCTAGGTGTGCTAGAATTCAAAGAGCCAAGATGTATCTGTTGGAAATTAATGTTGCAAAAAGAAAGTTGATCTCTTTTTTAGAGTTACTGGCTAGTAAGGGAATCCAATATGGGACTCTCTACCTATATTTCAGCAAACTATAATAAGCTCATAATATTCTACTCTTTTGGCTCAAAAGAGATTGACTCAACTGCATTTTCAAGAGAGGTCAAGGCATTTATTTAGCCTAGCTATAGAATTGGCCAGTCTCTGATGCTGATTGTTAAGAATATAAAAGAATATAAAAGCCCGAATCTTAAGAAAATTGTGCACATACAGTAAATATACTGAAATTCAAGATTATTTCTCAGCGATTTGCCTCTTAGAAACCTTTAGCAACAGTCCCAAGGAAGCCCTTCTGGTGTTTAATCCATTAATATTTCTTCCTATGTGTATGTAAAGCTTTCACTAAAATATATATGTTTTCGTAGATTTTCACGAGTATAGGTATGTAGGTTTTGGTTTATTCGGGTCTTTTCCCGTGTAAAATTAAAGGTGTTTTAATTTAATTAATTTAATTAAACACCTTTAATTTTACACGGGAAAAGACCCGAATAAACGAAAACCTACATACATACATACATACATACATACATACATACATACATACATACATACTTTTATCAGGGTAATTTTTTTCAGTAAGAAAAGAAAGAATTAAAGATTGTGATATGTGGCAGTGATATGTGAGATATGTTTCCTTGTTTTCTCCATTGTTGTGGATGACCTAATATAAAGCTGTATCGAATTGCAGGACCTGAGAAGTTCTGTACTGAAAATATGCAGCTTCCTAGGAAAAAAACTAAGTGGAAAGGAGGTGGATGATGTGGTGGATAAAGCTACATTTGATAACATGAAAGTGGATTCCAGAGCAAACTACACATTCATGCCTCCTGACATTGTAGATTGCAGAAACGGAGAGTTTCTTCGCAAAGGTAAATCAATAGTAATTCATACTCTGGTTTTCATATACCAGGCTTCATCTTAAACCAGGATTACTGCCTTCATTTGGAAGACACCTCCTTAAGTGCTATCAATGTGTCCTAACAACCACTGTATCCATTGCTGTTCATGATATTGTGTTGGCTTCATAACCAGCCTTCATCTGAGGCAGCCATAGATCTTGCTTAGCTATACCAACACAGAGTGTTCTTGTCACTCTGTCAAATTTTTAGCATGAATATAATCTGAGTGTCTCAATGATCAATCTGTTGCCTGCATTGTCTAATGATCCTTTGGGAATGGGATCCTTTGGGAATTGTTCTAGCTCATACTGGCCACTTTAGGGTGAGGGAGACATAAACTCTTTACTCTCAACCCTGGAAACTGTCCTCCTCCAGTCTCAGAACTGCCTCCTTTAAGCCGGCAGGATTAAAGGATGATATAAATAGCTTCTAGTTTAATTCAGTACAAAAACTGTTGACATTTTTAACCATTGTTTCGCAGGCACTATTGGGGACTGGAAGAACCTCATGACTGTCGCCCAGAGTGAAAGGTTTGACCGTGTCTTTAAGGAGAGGATGGAAAAACTGCCCTTCAGGTTCTGCTGGGATATCCTGGAGGATCCATGAGCCTACTTCCAGCTCAGTGGAGGAAAATAATGTCTGACACACACATCTTCAAATGGCTTGAATCAGAGATGACCTTCCAAAAATGGTCTTTATGTAACCTTGTAATGTTTGATTCTCAACTTTAAGGAGATGATCGAACAAAGCATCATTAAATTATCTACTGTTAATAAAATAGAAACTGCAGAGCACGGTTAAAAGTACTTCTCTTTGAAATTATTGTCATCGGTTGTATTTTAATATTATCAGTTGTATTTTAATTCTAGAAATGAGGGGAAACAGGCGAGAGTGCCAGCGTTTGATGTCCAGCTAGGTCCTACACATGCTTACCATGTATTATAATTTGCCTAGTCCCAGTATGCGCTTTCTTATGCAGGTGAGGGTCTTTCTTCATTGCCTTGAGTCAGAAGTAGAACTATACTGGCATAAATAAAGATTATCTAGAGGCCTGCCTTGCCTTGACCACCTGGATCATAACACACTGAAGGGATGATGGATAGTTCTTGAACAAGCAGAATTTGAATTAAATAATCACCTCCTTTGTACTGGACAAACATCTTTGCAATATATGATTGAGCTAGTTATTCCTACACCGATAGAGCACCTTAAAATGTAGAAAGTTCAGCCATATGGCAAGCTTACTCTTCAAGCAACATCTGACAGTGCAAGGCAGATCTTATAATGTTAGAAGTAGTGCCAGCTGGTGGGCAGGTGACAATACCTCTAAACATAAGAATCACAGTTTCCAATGGCATTTATGGGTGAATTGCACTTAGATCTGGTTTAGCCCTTAAAGGAATACAAGTGTTAGGAGGGCGGTAGGTGCTAATTATCAAGAGGTAGTCAAGATACTATTGCACAGTATTAGTATATGCAGGATGTAGTCCTTCCAGGTCGACACAATTAAGCTTACCAGTTGTCTAGACAATAGCAGGTCCAAGTCAGCGTACAAGCAGAAGGGACAAAGGGTTTGGATCAACAGATAATGACACCTTTCCAAGACAAAGTTCTGGGTAATATATCCTAATCAACCAAATCAAACTGGCGAGAGTTTAAACAAATGGGCAGGAGCTATTTGTTGAGCTTTGCTGGCCAATAATACTTCTCCAATATGTTTGGTTGTATTCAAGTTAAAACATAAATAATAACATGTTTTTATTTCTGCAAATAATATATCTTGGAAAAAGCATCTGTGAATACATCTACAGAAAATTGCTACAATGAAACAAATGAGCCGAAGGAGACCACAGTCCCTCAGACAATTGGGTGTGAATCTCTCTGCGTGAGGTGGGGCCTAGGGAGGCAGTTGGGCGTGTTAGTTGTATACCTGGCTCCTCACTATACAACAACAGCCCTGCCCGAGCTCCTAAAGGTGATAGCCGAGGCGGCAGTTGAGACCCCCAGACTGATAGTCATGGGGGACTTTAACTTGCCGTCAGCGGGCGAAGCCTCTGGAGTAGCTCGGGAGTTCATGGCTTCCATGACGGCCATGGACCTGACCCAGGTAGTTTTAGGTCCCACTCACGAGGGGGGAAACACGCTGGATATGATCTTTGTCTCGGGACAGTGGAGTTGTGATCTGGGAATAGGGGATCTAGTCATCACTCCCTTGTCATGGACAGATCACGTTCTCCTTCGGCTGGACTTTCCAATCGCTTCACCTCACCGCGGGGAGGCGGAACCGGATACTCCTAGATGGTTCCGCCCCAGGCTTCTAATGGACCCAGAGAGGTTCCAGAGGGAGCTTGGGCCAATTCCTGTGACCCTGCCTCGCGACTCGACTGAGGACCTAGTGGCCGCATGGTTAAGTGCGGCCACGGGGGCCTTGGACCGAGTCGCGCCCTTGCGGCCTCTCTTGCGGCGTCGAACCACCCAGGCTCCCTGGTTTACTGAGGAGCTTCGGGGGATGAAGCGCCACAAGAGACGCCTAGAGAGCAGATGGAGATCCTCTCGCTCCGAAGCCGACCGAACACTAGTGAGAGCCCATATTAGGGCTTACTTAGTGGCGATTAGGGTGGCCAAACGGGAGTACTGTGCCACCCTTATTGCATCCACAGATAACCGCCCTGCCGCCCTGTTTGGGGTGACCCGCTACCTCCATCAGAGGCCGCGGGAAGCCCCTTTACAAGGGCGAGCAGAGGAATTTGGGATTTATCTGCAGGAGAAAATCACTCGGATTCGGAATGAGTTACCCTCCAGCGCCAGTGGTCCTGTGGGACTGTCCGAGACTAGTCTTGAGGTTCCTTCTTGGGAGGAGTTTGACTTTGTTACCACCGAGGATATGGACAGGTTGTCAAGGAAGCTTAGGGCGACCACATGTTTATTGGACCCGTGTCCCTCCTGGCTTGTACTGGCATCCTGGGAGACGACACGAGGCTGGCTCGAGGGCATTGTCAATGCATCTTTGAGTGAGGGGTCCGTACCTGCCATCTTGAAAGAGGCGGTAGTGAGACCCCTCCTCAAGAAGCCGTCCCTGGACCCGGCATTATTAGAGAACTATCGTCCGGTCTCCAACTTTCACTTTTTGGTGAAGGTTGTTGAGAGTGGTAGCCCAACAGTTCCCGCGACACCTGGAGGAAGTTGATTATCTAGACATGCGCCAGTCCGGCTTCCGACCCGGTCACAGCACCGAGACGGAATTGGTCGTGTTGGTTGATGATCTCTGGAGGGCGCGGGATAGAGGGTATTCCTCTATCCTAGTCCTATTAGACCTCTCAGCGACTTTTGATACCATCGACCATGGTATCCTATTGCTCCGACTGGGGGGGTTGGGGCTGGGAGGCACCGTTCTGCGATGGTTCTCGTCCTACCTCTCTGGTCGGTCGCAATATGTGTTGATGGGAGGGCAGAGGTCGACCTCGAGGCCCCTCGTATGTGGGGTTCCTCAGGGGTCGGTCCTCTCGCCCCTCCTTTTCAACACATATATGAAGCCGCTGGGTGAGATCATCCGTGGTTTTGGGGTGGAGTACCATCTGTACGCTGATGACACTCAGTTGTACATATCCACCCCAGACCACCCCAACGATGCCGTCGCAGTGCTGTTTCGGGGTTTGGAAGCCGTACGGATCTGGATGGGTGGTAACAAACTCAAGCTCAACCCAGCCAAGACTGAGTGGCTGTGGTTTCCGGCACCCCAGTTCAGCCAGATTACTCCAACTCTGGCCATTGGGGGCGAAACATTGGCCCCCGTGGAGAGGGCGCACAATTTGGGTGTCCTCCTGGATCCCTGGCTGTCCATGGAAGACCATGTGGCGGCCGTGGCCAGAGGGGCGTTTCATCAGGTACGCCTGATGCGCCAATTGTGCCCCTTACTGGACCGGGCTGCCCTCCGCACAGTCACTCAAGCTCTAGTGACGTCCCGACTCGACTACTGTAATGCTCTCTACATGGGACTTCCCTTGAGGTGCACCCGAAAGCTACAGTTAGTCCAAAACGCAGCCGTGCGGGTGATTACGGGAGCCACTAGATGCTCCCACATAACACCGATCCTGCGCGAGCTGCATTAGCTTCCTGTGGTCTTTCGGGTGCGCTTCAAGGTCTTGACGACCATCTTTAAAGTGCTCCATGGCTCGGGGCCTAGTTATTTGCGAGACCGCCTCTTGCCTCATATATCCCTTAGACCGATACGCTCCCACAGAGAGGGCCTCCTCAGGGTGCCGTCGGCCGGACAATGCCGACTGGCGACACCCAGGGGAAGAGCCTTCTCTGTGGTGGGCCCAGCCCTTTGGAACGACCTGCCCCCCGAATTACGCACCATCACCAACCTCCGCCTCTTCCGCCAATGTCTAAAGACATACTTATTCCAACAAGCCGGCCTAGCCTAACCTCCCATGGGGACTTTTTAGATAGTTTTAAGGGTATTTTAAAATTGGGTTTTTAGCATAGGATAAGATGATTTAATTTATATTTTAAATTGTGTATTTATTTTGTATTTTGTATGTTTTTTAAATTTCCTGTGCGCCGCCCTGGGTCCCCTGCGGAGAAGGGCGGGATATAAATGTAAATAAATAAATAAATAAAATAAATAAATTGCTTTTATTTTTTAAACATAGCCAGCAGAGGGAGCTCACAGTCCTGGCTGGCTGCGATCATGTGAGGGTAATATTCCTCTGTGAATGGGAAAGCTCTTTGCGGCATGTAGCTGTAGCTACATGCGAGAAACCTACTTTAGTACATGCTACTAATAAAGTGGCCAGACTTGGCAGGATCATTAGCCCATAATGTGGAACCAGCAATTGGAAGAGAAATGGAGCAGAAAACCTCAACAGATCTTAGGTTGTATCACAGAAAACAATGACCCCAAATATCTAAGGCAAATGCAAGAATATAATTGAAAATGGATTGTATCAAGTCAGAAACTGTATTTTTCTATAGCAATCTAAGTATTTTTCCTAGCAGTCAAAGTAATTTTATATTAAAGTGCTCTATTTAATAGTGTTACTTATAAGCAAAAATGGATCATACAAAATTTATTGGCAGAATATTACTAGCTGGCACTACCCTAATTAAGGAAGAATAAGAGAAGACAGTATATAACCGTATCAGGGGTGAAATCTACTTACCTTTGCTATCAGTTCACAAAGGTGAGCACGTGTGCATGCTTGCTCCACTTGCACATGCCACCTACGTGCATGCGCAGAGCGTCAAAAATGGATGTGATGATGTCCGGGCAGGTGGGCGGAGCCTGCTACTGAGCGTGCCTGAAAGATAAGTAGAAGAGTGAGTGTGGTGGAAGTCCGCTGTGCCATGCAATTTAGATTGGAAATCCTGGTTTCTAGCTAATATAAATTGCATGTCAAAGCTGATAGTTGGAAATACCGGTTTCATTTTTTTACTGCTGGTTCAGGCGAACAAGTATGAACCAGTAGCATTTCACCCCTGAACAATACATACACTTCTTTTATATTAATTTAATTACAGCTTATCAAAATTCATGTTACATGTCCTTCTACAATTATTAAGAGAAAAAACACATTTAGTAATGGAAGCCCCACAAAAACATGTTAAATATGTTTATTTGAATCCCAATGTAATATGTGGGCAATACCTATTTATAATTTTGGAAACAAACCAGATACACACGATCTCTCAGAGAGGCAATATTAGGTGGAATTGGTACTGGCACACACAGGGTTTATTAATTAATTATAATTCAATTAATATAGAAGCTTTAGAAAATAAGCTTAGCATTTTTAAATTAGCATATTAAGATGATGATTATATTACAGACTGTCAGGCATGAACAGCCAGCTCGACATATTAAAAGTTTCAACTAGCTACTTTATTGGTCATATCTGTTTTATAAGGAATCTTCCCAAACTTGCAGTTCAAACCTACGTCTGATGGCATTCAAGGGATGTTGAACATTATCTTCTTGTGCCAATGTAAAGATTCCAGACTAATTCCCCACTCGATTCCTACCCCTGGCTTGGCCAGTCTTTTTTCCAACAATGAAAAAAATATTGCAAAAAACAAATGTACTCCATTAAAATATAATTACTCCAGTAATACTAGAGTATTTTTGTTTAACTTCTTGTACTACCACTGTAAGAAATCAAGGATAATGTACGTTTTCTATGATGACAGAAAGTTTCTATGATGACTTTATTGCACTTAGGAAAACATTATGAAATTAGAACATGACAATCAAAGTTGGCCTAAGTGAAAAAATCTAATTATTGATATTGATTTAAATTGGGAGTGGTTTAGAAAACTTGATGTGAAAAGCAATATCCAATGTTAAAATGTTCAGTAATAGCTATAATTAAAAAAGCAACTATAGCTGCCCATCCATATCTTTCACTTCCTGATATAATTGCTATTCATTTGTGGATCTCTCACTTTAATTCATGATTAGCCACAGAGGAATATTTTGTTATGACCACCTGATGTGAATAGTGGAGCTTTCAAAAGTAGCTTTTTCCATTTCATACCATTCTATTTGAACATGTGCCTATAATTTTAGTAGTGCTACATGTGTATGGATTCAATTAAATGATGATGCTACTAAAATCATTGGTAAAGGGTATGTCTGTGTAGGATCCCTAGACCCAGTTTATTGGGAAGATGGAATTTTTCTCATCCACAGATTAATGTAATATATCCCAGATTTGCAGCACTATTGGATATTATGTCACAACTAGGTATGAAACAAAAGCTAAAGAATAACACTTCACACTTCCCGTTGGATTTAATATCAGCTCAATATAGAAAATTGATCAAGTTCAATCTCCGTTGGAAGCTCTTTCTAAAACTGATAATAGATTCCTGTTACAAATTAAGCATTAACATGCTAAATTGGTTAGAATTACTCAAGATATTGAGGATTCTGCATCGATGGGATATTTTTTCAGAATGGAGCCCAACTATGACCAACATTTTAAATTTGGCATGGCTTCTAATAATTATTTCTATAATAGCTATTTTTTATCTCCTTAATCTTGATATTTTATGTTTTTAAATTATATATCTGTATGTACATACAGTTGGCTGGAGAAGTCTGGGAGCTGAAGTCCTTCAGACTTAAAATTGCAAAGGTTGGAGACTCCTGACATATACAATTGATTCCTGGAAGTTTCAGAATTTATTAAAGGAACAATATGGATAGATATTTTGATTTCTCCGTCATATTACGAACATTCTAGAAGTTTAGACTCATTCTGAGGTAGCCTGCTGTAGCACCAGGAGAGTTCAATGCAGTAATCTAACTAAGAGGTTGCAAAGTCATGGGTGGCAATGAGCAGGATCTCCTAGTTCAGGAATGGGCACAACTGAAGCACCACTCGGAGGTGTATAAAGACTCTCCTAGCCATAATGGTAATCAGTTCTTTGAGCAGCAGCTGTGAATCTAGGAGGACCTCCAGACTGTACACCAGTTCTGCCTGAATAATATCACCCATCCAGAGCTAGAGATGGAAAAACATTGTCTCCAGAGGCTCCGAATAACCACAGCTACTCACTTTTGCTAGGGTTGAGTTGGAGCTTGTTTTGCCCCATCTAGACCTGGAATAAGATCAGGGGTGGTATTCACTTATCTTCCTTACTGGTTCACAAATGGGAGCATGCATCCACAAATTTCCACTATTGGTTCGGGCAAACCTCTGAATAAGATGCCCACAGCATTGCTCATACAGCCTCCATACACTGGAATAAGATGCCCACAGCATCATGCATGGGGTCTGGAGTAGAAATATAAAGTTAGGTATCATCCACATATTGATAAGTTGCCCAAACTGGCAAATCTCCACACTTTATGGCCTCCTATATATGTTAAATAGAAGAGGGGAGAGTGCTGAGGCAAAGTAGGGGTGTGGGCTGGATCTATCCCTCCTATCAACACCAATTGGAACTGACCCAGGAGAAAAGAGGAAAAACAACATAACACAGTGCCACTCACTCCCAGTTACTGGAACTGGCCCAGAAGGATATCATGATCAATGATATCAAACATCAGTGAGAGACTAAGAAGAGCCAGGTTGGGTGCACCACCTCCATCTTGCTCCCATCAGGGGTGATCCATGAGTGTGATTAATGCTGCCTCAATAGCAAACCCTGGCCTGAATCCTGGCCTGAAAGGGGTCTAGATAATCTGCTTCATACAGAATCCTCTGAAGCTGCCATGCAACCACTCTATCTACAATTTCTGCTAAAGAAGGAAGTTTGGAAACTTGATGAAAGCCATCAAGTTTGGTTGAGTTGAGTGATGGTCCTTCAGGAAGGGGTGCATCGTTGCCTCTTTAAGAGCCAGTGGGATCATTCCCTCTTTTAAGGAGGAGTTAATTACCACCCACACCCAGACATAACCCCACCACCTTCACAGATTTCTCTTTAAAACCGGGGTTCAATGTAGAGTGAATATGAGCGACTTTGTCTTCCAGATGTGCAGCATATTACTCACAGGGGTCATTTAGATGCATATTGATGTCAGGTCTTTCTATTATTCTGCTATGCATTTTCTATTGTGGGATAATGGGAGGGGGGGATTGTACAGAGTTAGATGATATGTAGCCATAACAAAATTCTTTCTAGAAAGCCAAGGTCATCTTTTGTCTCTGCACCTGACCGGAACTGGATGGGTGGACCATACTATGGGCTTGTGGGTGTGGGGGCAAAATCTTGAACTTTCAACTGGATGGGAAAACCGGGAAGACTTCAGATTCAGGTTTTCTCAGATGTGCCAACATGACTCTCTTAATAAATTGGAACTTTGAGGAATCTTGTTGCCTCAGACTCTCATTTTCTTTTGGATGCTATTTGGAACCCTGACAATTGGTATTACTCCTCCCAAGGAGAGAGAGACTAAGCCACTAGAGGCAGGACTGCTGGGCAACGTCAAAGATGTGATAAGATCAAAGAAATAGTTGAGTTTTGTCACCCTTATTGCGATAAGGTAGGTCCTAATAGTGGAAATTGAAAGTTGTTTGCCCGCATGGTTAAAGAAAATCTTTTTTAAAAAAAAGAAAAATCATATTATATAAACAGAATGGAATCCAAAAAAGGGCAAGGAGTATTACAGACGTTAAAACTTTACCTTACATTATTAAGACTTGAATTTTGCTTCCACTAGAAGCAGTCCAAAGTAGTGCCATGTGGTGTTTTTAGATACATCCTCATTTTAAGGGAGATTCAAACTTCCAATAGAAAAGAGGTTTGTATTATTGGTAGGTCAGGTTGAACTATGGTGTCCTTGGTGCTCTCTGAGCTTGATTGTTTGCTTGCTGGTGTTTCATTACCCAAATAGATGATATTATCAGTGTTTCTCAATGTGGGGCTTCCTCCTCCTTTAGATACACCGCTTATTGGTGGTAGTAGAGGTGTGCTTTTCTCCTTTTTTTTTTTTTTTGGAAAAATAATCTTTATTAATATAACTATAAAATATAACATTTAACAAATATAAAGGGAAATCGACGTACATTTTTAGGGCGGAAAGGAAGGTAGGGGGAGAGAAGAGGGGGAAGATAGAAAAGAGAGAAGAAGAGGATGGACATACCGGGGATATAGCTATTCCCCTAATTCAAACGTTTTTGTTTGTCCCAGTCTGTTCTATTCATTATTATATACATTTTAACTTAACTATCTGCATATATATCTCTACAATTATCTTAAATTCAATATCATCTCACTTGTTCCTTGTATTTATTTCACATTTATATTAATTGGTTGTTTACTTTGGTATCCTTTTGTTCTCTTGTCGTACCATATGTACCATTTTTCCCATGTTTGAGCATAAATTGACTCTGATTTGTCTTTTAAGGCATATGTTAACCTATCGGATTCAGCACAGTTAAAATTTTTAGATATGATTAGGTGGTCTGTTGGTATATTACTATCTTTCCATTGTTGGGCGATGGCCATCCTTGTTGCAGTTGTAATATGTATAAAAAGGTACCAGTCTTGGTTCTGAGTTTGGTTTGGTTTAATACCGATTAGGTAATATTCAGGCTTAAGAGGGAAGCTGATACCTACTATTTCCAACAGCCAGGTCTGTATTTTCTTCCAGAGTTGATTAATTCTTGGACAAGTCCACCATTGGTGGAAAAACGTACCCCTGGCCGTTTTACATTTCCAACATCTATCGGAGGTATTCGGGAACATATGCGCTATTCGGGATGGTGGTAAATACCACCTGTACAGCATTTTGTATAGATTCTCCTTAAATGAGGAGGCCAGGGTCATTTTGATAGATTTACCCCAAATTGTTTGCCATTCATCGAGTGTAATGTTCCTTCCTATGTTTCTCCCCCAGGCGATCATAGCACCTTTGATTATTTCCTCACCAATGTAACCTTGTAAAAGCAATTTATATGCTTTAGAGATGAATTTAATCGGTGAATCCCATAGGATCTTATCAATATCTTGTTTTGATGGGTAAATTCCAAATTGTTTTTTATCCTTATTGAATTTAGATACTGCTTGCGTGTAGGACCACCAGTCAATTTTCCAACCCCTTAACTCTAAGTCTGCCCTTGTTCTAATATTGCCAATTTCGTCTATCAGATCTTCAGAGGTTAAATTTCTTTTTGAGTTATAAACTGTTGGATAAGTCACTGCTTCGATTGGTGCTAACCATCTTGGGATTTGGATATATAGTTGTTTAATTTTCAACCATGACATAAAAAGGGTCGCCCTAATATGATGGTTTGTGAAACTTTTGGGTTGTTTGTTGTCTTTGGACCAAAGGTATGAATGCCAACCCTGGGGCAGATCATGGCCTTCAATTGCTAGTATTCGACTTCTTGTGAGAGTAACCCAATCTTTGACACAAGTTAATGATGACGCGTGATAATAAAGCTCCCAATTTGGTAGTCCCAAGCCTCCTTTCAATTTGTGTTCTTGGAGCATTTTCTTTTTAATACGTGCTTTTTTTCCCTGCCAGACAAATTTAAGAGAAATCTGATCTAATTTTTGGAAAAATTCTTTGTTTAGTTTTACAGGTGCTGTTTGGAATAAGTATGTCCATTTTGGTAAAATATATGCCTTAATAGCAGCTATCCTTCCTAGTAAAGATATTGGGATTTTGCTCCAATTTTTGAGTTCCCCAGCCATTTCTCCTATTAATTTATTGTAATTTAACTCTTTAATTGCGGAACATCTATTGGTTAGCCAAATTCCCAGATATTTCACCTTTTTAACAATTTCAATTCCCATTAATTCTTGTATTTGCTCCTTTTGTTTCCCTGTAATATTTTTGGTTAACATTTTAGTTTTTTGTTTGTTGATTTTTAAACCGGCCACCTCACCATATTCTTGTATTGCTGTGATTAGTTTGGGTCCTGAAGTCAGAGGTTCCTCTATTATGAAGACCAAGTCATCCGCAAATGCTTGTATTTTATATTCTTCTCCTCTGACTTGCAGGCCTCTAATATTTTTTTCTTGTCTAATTATGTTTAGTAGAGGTTCCAATATCAAGATAAACAAAAGGGGTGATAGCGGGCAGCCTTGTCTAGTACCCCTAAATATTGGAATCCGATCTGATAGCGCTTTGTTAAATAATACTCTTGCCGATTGTGTTTTGTATATAGCCTGGACTGCTTTAGTAAATTTAGGGCCGAAATCCATATTTTGCAATTGTTGAGTAATAAATGTCCAATTAACCCTATCGAATGCTTTTTGTGCGTCCAGGAAGATCATGCTCACTTGTTTTTCTGGGTGTGCCTCATAATACTCTAAACAATCAGTTATTATCCTTACATTATCCCTCAGATATCTTCCTGGTAAAAACCCATTTTGATCTTGATGTATGTAATTGGACAAAAATAATTTCAGTCTTCCAGCTAAAATTGTCGTGAATATTTTATAGTCCACGTTTAGCAATGAGATGGGTCTGTAATTTTGAATTTGAGTTAGATCTGCACCAGATTTGGGGATTAAGGAGATGTAGGCCTCAGTCCATGATTGGGGTATTTCCCCTTTTACTAAAACTTCGTTAAATAGGTCTCTCATTTGTGGGACTAAGATCTCCCCTAGCCCTTTGTACAATTCCCCTGGTAGACCATCTGGGCCTGGAGTTTTCCCACCTGGTTGTTTCTTAATTGCATTTTCTATCTCTTCGGTTGTTATTTCTGCATTTAATGTGGTTTTATATGTATCTGGTACTATTCCAGTTTGGTATTTTGTGAGATAGGGGTGAATCTTATCCTTGTGTTGTGTCTCTTCTGCGTAAAGTGAGGTAAAAAAATCTTGTACTATTTTTAGCTTTTGTTCCATAATATTTGTTATTTCCCCTTTGTTATCTTGGAGGGCTTCTATTTTCCTCATTTCAGTTTCTTTTCTTAACCTATATGTCAACCATCTTCCAGGTTTGTTAGCATGTTCGAAATGGGATTGTCTAGCTTTCTTTATTTTATCCGCCAGTTGTTTCTGGTCAAGTAATGAAATTTTGTGTCTGAGAAGGTTAATACTTTCCCTTAACCTTATATTTTGTGGATCTTTCTGGGCTTCCCTTTCCTGATTTTGTAATGTTGATACTAGTTCCATTTTTTTCCCCCTCTCCAATTTCCATTGTCTAGCTGTGTATTTTATTGCCGCCCCCCTTATTACTGCTTTTGCTGTATCCCATATATTTTGTAGTGAGGTGTCCTGTCTTTTATTTTCAATGAAAAAATATTGGAGCTCTTTTTGGGTCATCCTTACAAAATTATCTTCCTTCATAATATTGGCTCTCATGGACCATCTTGTCTTGGCCTGCATTACTGCCCATTTTATTAATAATGGGTGATGATCTGCCCAAATGTTTGGCCCAATTTCCAGGGATTCAATTTCCTCAGCCGCTGTTAACGATGCCCAAACCATGTCTAGTCTGGACCATGATCTGTGTCTAGGAGAATAATATGTAAATTGTCTCTCAGAGGGATGCAAGTCCCGCCATATATCTTTTAATCCTAGTTGGTCTTTCAGATCCCCCCATATTTTAGGGAGAATTTTTTTCCGTTTTAGTTTATGTTTTGGGATCATGGCACCTGGTTTATAGTCTTTTTCTATATCTACAATTGCATTGAAATCACCAATTACATAAGTGTGGTCATAATTTAATTGGTTTAATTTATCTAATACTTTTCCATAAAATTGCTTTTGGTTAACATTTGGGGCATAAATATTGGCTAGGAGGGCCATTTTTTGTCCAATTTTAATTTCCAATAGTAAGATTCTGCCCTCCTTGTCTGCATATATTTGTTTAGATACTAGATTCTTTTTATCATAGACTACCACACCTCTCTTTTTTTGGTCGGCCAGGGATGCGTACAATTTCCCCAGTTTTGGACAAGTCAAAACTTTGAAATGCCTTTTCTTTATGTGAACTTCTTGGAGACATATTATATCGTAGTTTTCTTTTTGTAGATTTAGCCAAATTTTCTTCTTCTTAGACGGGTTGTTTAATCCATTAATATTTATAGAGCAGAGCCGAATTTCCTCTTTTCCATTTTTATCTATTTGTAACTTTCTGCGTCTTTGATCTTGTTTCGATTTGGCGGTGTGTTGTCTTTCCATTAGTTGTTTTTTCCTGCTCAACTGTCCTCACCTCTCGTCCATTAGAATTCCGTGTCAATAGGTCTTCCTCGCTTCTAATTTCTTCTTCTTCTTCCTCCGTCTCCGGGTCGTTTAGAGATTGTTGGAATTTTAAGAAGTCATGTGCTTCCTGAAAGGAAGCCAATTTGACGTTTTGACCTTGCCATGTGAATGTCAGGCCTTCCGGAAGACGCCATCTATAACGTATTCCCTGCTTCCTTAGACGGGTAGTGAGAAAATCATACTTCCTCCTGCTCTCTCTTACGTTTCTGGGTATTTGTGGTAAGATTGTGAGGTCATTCCCTTTATATGTAAAAATTTGCTCTCTTGCTTTCTTGAGGATTTCTTCTCGTGTAGATTTTTTGGTTAGTCTTGGTGTGCTTTTCTCCTTGATAGCTCCTTGATTGTTTTCTGCTTGGTTTTTTTTTGCTGGTGTTAATTCCTGTGTTGGTGTAGACTGTTGGAGAGGATACATACCGAATCTTTTTTTATTTCCTTCTTATTTTTTTTAATTGTCTCTTTTGTATGGTGTGTAAATATGACCTATCTCTTCATGCTTCCTGATTTGCCTGAATGCCAAGCTTCTAGGAATTCCATAACATTTTTGGATTTAGCTCCGTGTAGGGTGCTCATTATTTCCCAGTTAAAACTTTGGTTGAGTTTGCCCATTTGTTGTAAGATTACTTCTTCATGTCTTCTGACTGTGAATTTTATTTCTTGGAAGTTGTTGTGGATTGTATCATGTATCTTCTCTAGTTGTTCCTTTTTTATTATGATAAAGGCACCATCTACCATGCCAGACCTATTCTGTGGTTGTATGTACGGCTGCGCTGTAGTTTCTAGACACAGCAGTAGTAAGAGTACATACCGTTTTTGGCCATTATATTTAACCCCGCCCTTTTGTTATTGTTTACATTATTGTTTACATTGTAGCCCCGCCCCTTTGTGACGTGTTCATGTTATGGTTCCACCTCTTTTGTGACGTGTTTTGTTTACAGGGTAACCCCTCCCTGTTTATGACATCACCCCCCAACCCTAGCCCCCACCCCATTACCCACCCCACCCTAGCCCCCACCCTAGCCCCCACTCCCATTGCCCCTCCCATCCCCCAACCCTAGCCCCCACCACCATTACCCATCCCACCCCCACCATAGCCCCCACCCCATTACCCATCCCACCCCTGTCCCCCAGCCCCCCTTACCTTGGAGGTCTATACGTCTTATCCTGCAAAACTCCCTGAAGTCCTTCTAAAAGGACGCCCTTTTACACTATGGTGAGCCCGATGGCCATGACCCATAACCCTCTCACCCGGTAGTACGGACTCAAAAAAGCACACAACGGGCCCGTTGTGATACCTAACGGACACCCACTTTCACAAGGGGGGCTCTGTAACAACAAACACGCAAGGCCCACAATCCATTGCAGTATGATTAATGGGGATATGCTAATTACTCACCAGAGGAGTTGGTCCGTATTTGTAGAGCCGGAGTTTTTGACAAAAGCAACACTGGTTTTTACAGGCAGTAAAATAAAAATAATAAGCTATATTACAGCAAAGCAAGAGATCCCTGACATGATGAGTTTTACAGAGATGTAAAAAATAAAAAACTATATTTGCAAAGAAAACAGCATTACTTACTTACGGGTGTTATGTATTTTACAATGCCAGAAGTAAATCCTGAGATGGAACTAAAAAAAAAATACCATAGCAAACATCATAGCAAAGTAAGGGGTCCCCCATGATATTAGGAATTTACAGAGATGTAAAAAATAAAATACTGGTTTTGCAAAACAAAGTAGCCTTTCTTGTACGTGAGATAGATATCTTACAGTGCCATAAGCAAAAGGAAAGAGGAAGCAAGCTTTGAGTGTGGAGAGATGAAGGGTGGGGATGGGGTGGGGGGCAAGCTGGCAGATTGTAAAAAACAATATCGAACCAGTGCACATGTCTGCTTTCAATAATTGCACACCAAAGATGACCAATGTTTGCAGAGAACAGCGGCATGCCTCAACATGTGTCGTCCCCCCTGGAGAAGGGAAAACCCCGGTGGACATGCGCACACAGAACGCGTGTGCACGTGCGCTGAACCACAGTAATGCATGTTGAGGTCTGAGGAGTAAAAAGAGGGGGCATCTGTAGAGAGTGGTTATTTAACTGTTTAAGGCATAAACCTCTTAGAACCCAACATGCAATCTGACAAAGGAAATAACAAGAGTGTTTATAATGAAGAGACAAGTGATGATTTATTTGATTTGAATTTGGGACCAGAACCTGCAAAAAGACCTCGTCGAATTAGGAAACTTTGTAAAAGGTTTTACAGTGAGAATATACGTGACTTAGTGGTTAAGATATGTTATTGTCGGTTCTGTCAGTTCACAAAGGATAAAGGTATGCAGAATATGCAAAACAAAAACAAAAACAATTCATGCTTTGAAAAAAGTGAATATATAATGTAAGTTACATCTTCTTTTCAGAACAGACCCCTCACCTGAACACAGGGTTGTTGCAAATTGCCAAGAGCTGTATTGTCAAAATTCTCCATCATTGTTTAATGGGATGCCTGCAAAATGAAGATCAAATGGATGGAGGCGATGAATCAAGACTTGTTAAAAACTTGTGTCATCAAATATCCAGACCCCAAATTGTATGGCTGATTATTAATATTTCAGACAAAATGAGTAAATTATATTTCACAAGGGATACACTGAACGAAGTCAAGGACTTTATAAAAAGCATTGAGAAGGCAAAGGAACCATTGTTATTAATGACAAGGATAGGCAATGAGACACCTATATCTTTAAAGAGGCTGATATGTCAAAATGTAACAGATATTGATTACAAGAACATGTTAATGTAAAATATGTGTTTCTAATAAAAGCTGTGTACTGAAGAAGTTTGAAGCCTGTTGTTATTTCCAATTGGTAAAGACTTTTTAGAAATTTCAGGGTGGGTAGGGGAGGGGGGATATCCTGGTGGCTGCTTCTGTATGTGTGTGTGTGGGGGGGTAGGTGGGGGTGGTAGGGATTGTATTAGTTATGTAGAATTGTATGGCGTGTTTTCAGGGTCCACCAATAGATTTGTAGGAATAAGCTCTACGTCAAAAAAAACCTTGGGTTGGAAGAAGGCGGAGCCTCCCGAGCCGACACAACTGGGCTCCCTAAACTGCAGGGACCCGGCTGGAATTCACCTCCCCTGTGATTCCATAAGGAATCTAAGCCGCCCCGGAGAGGTGGTGATTAGGAGATAAATCTTCGCTGGGTGCAGGGACCACGCAAGATCCCTGCCCGACACGAAGCAAAATCTCTGAAGGGAGACAAATCGCATCCCCCCCCCTTTTCTGGAGGGTGGACCAAAGGCAAAGGAGAATCTTTGAAATAAGAACCCTTTCTGCTGGAAAATATTCGGGAAGGTACTTTTGTTTTGTCTCTGAAACACTCTGCTAAGAAACCTTTTTTTTTTACCAAAACTTTGAATTTAAAGATAAGCTGCGAACTTAAATTGAAGTGTGAGATTCCTCCGGTTCACAGAATGTTTTGAAATGGCCGACTGAACTGATAACAAAGAAATACTTACTTACGTTTGCCCTGAAAAGGACTGGATTATGACTGACTTTTCTAATTCTTTTTTTTCTGTCTTTTTGATTTATTCCACTCAAAACTTTGAAACTTGGAGCACTTCCATAATCCTATAATTATTTGGACACTCTATTGCGCATTTTAAAACTTAAATAAGGACCATATCTTATCTTTTTTTTTGTCTCTGTTTTCCTTCCAACAAAAAGGACTGAAACACTTTGAAACTATTTAAACTATTTCTTACATCGTATCGCTCTTGGAAAAACAGTGGGCGGACATATATAAACAGATTTACTGGAAATGTTGTTTAGAAACAAACTAACACAGATAAACTAATTGTTAACAAGGTAATTGGAGCTACTTTTTCCTAGTTTGCGGATTCACCAAAATGTCTATGCACATAGATATATACACTGCAGAAAATCAGGAGCTTTTGGCTGAAATCTTGAGGGAATTGAAAAAAATTCATGTAATACTCGACATTACACCAAGTGAAGAAATTAAACAGATTAGAGAAATTAAAGAAGAAAAGGGAAATGAGGCTGTTTGTGGACTGGATTTAACTGAAGACAAAGGAGAAGATCCAGGAGAGGAGATAAGATCAAGACCCCATCAGAAATTTGAATTTCAACCTGACTGGCAAAAGGAAGGACAAAGAGAACAGAAGACAGAGGAAATCACATCAGAGATAGACTTGATATTTGAAAATAAATCAAATCTGAGGAAAAGAATTGGTCAGCACTATGATTGTACAGCTATACAGGATCACAATGTGCCAATGGAAGTTTATAAAGAACTTGGGAAGAGGAAAAAAAGCCGATGGAGAATGTGGACTTTAAAAGAGGCAAATTTAATTCATCCTTGGAGAGACAACAGCTGAAAAGAGGAACTTTTATCCCTTGATGAGTAACAATTAGGCTGGGTTTAAATTACTATCAAGGATTATTAATTAATTGATTGTTAGCAATAACTATAGATGCTTAAAATAAGATTATGTTTGATAATGATATATATTAGTTCATCTATAGCTGGGGAATTGGGTTACTTAGATGGTTATAGAAAGATGATGTGTTAATGAATGATATATATCTGCTTATCTATAGACGGGGAATTATGCTACTAAGATGGTTATAGAATACTCTTGGTAAATGTTTTTGTTAATGATATATATTGTTTATCTATCTAACTATGCTATTTAGATGGTTATAGAAAGACTATGTGTTAGTGAATGATATATATTTGCTTATCTATAGATGGGGAACTATGCGATTAAGATGGTTATAGAATACTATCACTCTTGGTAAATGATCAATCAATTAGCAGTTACATAAAATTTTAGATAATTATATGGAATCTATAGAGATATGAGGGGATTAAAAAAGGGATATTAATAGTAAATAGGATTTAAAGATATTATTAAAGAAAAAATAGATTGAGGCTAGAATACTTGATAAGACTTGTGGATATTGATATTGAATCACAGGATAAATTGTTAGATTTAAAATTAATAAAATGAGATTACCCATGAATAATAACCACTCTTGGAAGGCACAGAATTTATGGATACCCGATTAGGTCTTCTTATATTTAAATTTATTTAAATTTATCTATACTGTTTTTGGTTCTTTTTTGTTTGGTTTTATAAATAGAACGTCGAATTACAATTAGGCTTCACTTAAAAGGGTATTAAAACAACTAGCAAGATTCGGGATTGAGATGTAAGAATTGTAATAATCGATATGAAAATTAAGCGATAAACCTTGAATCTGAAATTATAAATATCATCAACACAAAATAGAACTGGCTCAGAGGCCGAAATACACCAAGTAAATGAGATGAAGAGTGTGGAGTAGAGGAGAGAGGTAAGGGAAGAAGAGAGAGAAAGGAGAGAGGGCAAAGAGGGGGAAGAGGAGGAGAGAAAGGAGGAGTGGAAAGGGGAGAGAGGAGAAGGAGAGAGGAAGGGGAAGTAGAGAAGGGGAGGGCGTCAGAGGGAAGAAAGGAGGTAGGGAGGAGGAGGAGAGAGGGGAAAGAAAATGATGGATAAGGCAGAAATATGGTGTATGGAGAGCAGAAGAGCCCTCTGGGAGTTTTCTGGGAGTTGATGGTAAAATGAAATGATGGTAAAATGGAATGATGTAAACATTTAATAATATAATATGATGTTGGCTATGTAACAGTATATATGTTGTTATTTACTTTGAAAATCGAAAATAAAATAAAAATATCTTTAAAAAAAAACAAACCTTGGGTTGGGGGATTGCCCATTTGTAGAAGCTGATAAGAAGATAGCCTGTTAGTGCCAGAAACCAGGAACCACTGACCATCAAAGAGCACTATTCCAGAATGGCAGACAATAATGTAAGTTCCTTCTATAACTATTTCAGATAGGTATTGTCGTGTATAATGTATATATTATATGGCTGTAATACCATTCATTTTGTGTTTATTAGGATGAGGCAACAGATTCGCAACGTGTTAAAGCCTGTGAAGGTATCCTTTTTTTATTTTCCATACAAGCCTATAGGGGGGTGGAGGGACTTTTGTCCATCTGCAAAGAGTCAGTTATGTTTCAATTATTGTTTCAGAGTGTGAGGAAGATGAGTTATATGCTATTTTCACGATGCCAACAGATACACAATATAATGTATACATGAATGACAATCATTTACAAGGAGGGGAAATAGAAGGTATGTTAATTATGTTACTGATATAAGCAATGTGTAATTGATATTATTTGTGATTATCAAAAATGAATGTGTAAAGGGGTGAGGGGGGTAGGTTTCAAACTGTAGGTTTTTAGTATATTACGGGTTTATCTATCATTTTCTGTAGCACGAAGTACAAATATATGAATTGTTGTTTCGTTTAGATTGGAATGATGATGATGATGAACTGTTTGCCGCATTAAAGATGCCTGAGGAATCTCAAGGGGTTACCTATAACGAGGGGCATGGAAATGCTACATTACAGGGATCACAAGAAAGCAAATTAGAAGGTGGGTTATTTATTTTATGGTGGTATTTATTTTACAAGTATAAGTATTGTTTATACGATGTACGGTATTAGCGCAATAAAGAGAGCCCTAAGTACAATAGGTGATTTTGTGTTATGTATAATGCTATGCTTAGTAAACGTTATTGCAATAAAAAAAAGTGAGAATAAGCGTGCACGCATTGCTGTACATTTCTTTTAGAATGGTGGAATAGACAGAGGCATGAACGGTTTCCAAATTGCAAGGCCACACGACATGTGCAAGTTGGGGGCCATCCGCAAACAAGAAAGCAACATGTTTCTGTAGAGGAACAGCAGCCATGCATTGGACAGGGGCATGTTACAACACAAACCTCTGAAGAAATGGATATGCAAGGTGGGAACTGTTATTTAGACATACGCGTTAGAAAAATCAGTAATTACGTATTTCCAGAATAGTTTCAATATGTTCTTTGTACTATAGTAAGTAAGAAAATTAACCTAATGGCTAATTATGTATCTACAGATAGTGACAATGAATATATCTCTACAGACGGATCAAGGCCGCAAAACAGTCAGCAGCCAGAGGCCCCATCAAGCCAAGGACAGGAACCTGACCCACAGCCATCCACATCTCGTGGAATACAAGGTTAATTAAGATGTAAAATGTATTAGTAAATAGGGGTGTATGTATCCATTAAACAGTGACAGAGCTTCAATATGTCTTTTCTCTATTTATGTAGAACCTGTTTGTAAAAAGTCAAAAATGGAGACCGGCACCTCTCAGACTACGGGCAGAAACTGAAATAATATCTGTGAAGAGGATGATGTGTCAGAAACCCAATCAGCAGAGGAGGGGGAGCCCTTGGAAGGTTCTGATACGCTAAGTACAACAGAAGCTCCAGATGTGTATCTTGAAAGAATGATGTCATGGCATAGAAACATGGAGAATTTCAGGGCTACAGAATACTATGAACGCTATAGATTTGTAAATATGGAACACGTTCAATCATTCACACGGGCTATAGACATTATCCATAATGAGATACAGGACCTTCTAAATCGTATTTCCAGAGAGATAAGCCCCAATGACTTTGTACAATTGAGGATGGATGCTGCGGATTTGGGCAGATCTCTATTTAGTGTTAGGAGACCTCTGGAGGAGTTAAATGCAGATCAGTTCCTTAGTTATGTAGAGAACCTATTACAAAGCAATGTTGAACTCTTGTGGAGGAATTCTTTGGAATTTACAGTCACTATTGTGAAGAACCAGGGGGGCGGAGGTCTTAGGAAATTAGGAACTGTTCTATTCAGTAAGGTTTTGGAGAAAAAAAGACAACATCTGATTGATTTCAATGTGGAGGGGATGTTTCTGTGTTTTGCAGGCAGCCTGCTGACATTGTTAGATAACGGGGCTTCTACTAAACAGGAAATTATCAACAGAGCCATAAGACTACATAACACTCTCGGTATTTCTACAGATCACATAATTGATTTTTCACAGATACACTTATTTGAGGATTATTTCGGAATAACTATAAAAGTCGTATTTTATTATGAAGGTGGGTGGAGGTTTTTTGTGACAGGAGGGTCTCTGGATGTAAGGGTGGAGTTTATGCTGTTACATGACAGTCATTACTATGGTATAAAAAACATAAAAGGTTTCATGGGTGCACGTTACTTCTGCAAGATGTGTCACACTGCATATCACCACAAATTTAATCATGATTGTCAATATTTTTGTCGAGCCTGCATGGGTTCAGAATGCCGTGAATTGACAGGCGGGAGGATAAGATGTCATATGTGCAAAGTGCTTTGCAGGTCTAAGTCATGTCTTAAAATGCATGAAAAGCTGGCTTTGGAAGGTAAAATTATTTGTGAGGCGACTGTATTTTGTCCTAGATGCGGAATCTATGTGTCTACGCCCCATAACGAATGCAAGAAGATGAAGTGTGGACAGTGTGAGGACAAAGTAGATACCTTGGCAGAACACCTGTGTTTTCTGAAAAGGATTTATAAGCCGAATATTGGTGATAGGTACATTGTATATGATTTTGAATGTTGCCAGGAAACAGGAACACACATTCCAAATTATGTATACGCTATGGACATGTTGGAGGCCAGGGAGGTTAGGAAGTGGGAATGGTACGGTTATAAATGTCTGGAGGAATTTGTGAAAACTTTTGTGCAGCCTAAGTTTAAATGTACAACCTTCATAGCGCACAACTGCAAGAGTTATGATGGCTACCTAATCCTCAGACAGTTGATTCGCGAAAAGGTGAATGTACAGCTCTTAACTCAAGGAGGTAAACTGTTATAATAATAATAATAATAATAATAATTTTATTTTTCTATACCGTGTCCTCTCCCCAGGGGGACTCGGAGCAGTGCACAGGGAAAAATTAAAACAACATAAAATATGTACATAAATAAATACAGTAAAAACAGATTAAATCTAATTGTCCCTGCACTAAAATCCCCATTTTTAAAATTAACATTCCCTAACCCCTAAGGTAGAGACTAACCTAGGCCGGCCAAGCAGAAAAAGTATGTTTTTAATTTCTGACGGAAGGAGCGGAGGTCCGTAGTTGTTCTAATGTCGGGGGGAAGGTCGTTCCAGAGGGCTGGGCCCGCCACAGAGAAGGCCCTTCCCCTGGGCGTCGCCCGCTGACAAAGTCTAGTGGACGGCACCCGGAGAAGTCCCTCTCTGTGGGAGCGAACCAGCCGGGAGGATGTATGTGGCAGGATCCGATCCCGCAGTTATGCATAACCCTACCTACCTTTCATATACGTTTTATCGATAGCCTTTCTTTTTTACCAATGAAGCTCAGTAAACTGCCCAAAGCTATGGGATTTCAAGGTTCCAAGGGTTATTTTCCTCATTTGTTCAACACTGTTGAGAACCAAGATTATGTTGGAACTTTGCCAGAAATCAAGTATTATAGTCCTGACACCATGATGCCTGGTGAGAGAGAAGACTTTGAGAAATGGCATGCTGCTAATAAGGATACAGCATTTAATCTCAAAAAAGAGCTTGCATACTATTGCACACAAGACGTGAAAATATTACGACAGGCATGTAACAAATTTAGGGGACAAGTTATGGAAATGACAGTTAGAGAACGTTTCACAGGGAAAGGAGGAGATATTCTTGAAGAGAGAGAAATTCACTGCATAGACCCTTTTCAGTATGTAACATTAGCATCTGTTTGTATGGCACAGTATAGATTCATGTTTTTGAAGAAGGATACCATCGCACTAGCCCCTCTGGACAATTACCAGAAGAGCAAGAAAAGTTTTTCCGCTTGTGCTATACAATGGTTAATGTATGTAGAACACACTGAGGGGGTCACCATCCAACATGCACTGCAAGGGGGTGAAAAACAAGTAGGTATTTACTTTTTGGATGGATTTGCGGTCATAAACGGGGTCCCCACAGCCTTTGAATTTTATGGTTGTTTTTTTCACGGATGCCCTATATGCTACAAATCCCAGGACTTCAATAGTCTGCTTGATTCGACCTATGGCATGCTGCATGCTCGCACTAGGGCTAGAGAAGACTACCTGCATAGTTTAGGGTTTGTAGTACGAACCACCTGGGAACATGAATGGAATGAACTGTTGAAGAGGGATGGGGGTTTGAAGCAATTTCTAACAGATAGTAAGCTCCCGGCACCTTTGAATCCCAGAGATGCCTTTTTTGGGGGTAGAACAAACGCCACGTGCTTGTACTATAAACCAAAACAGGGGGAGCAAATCCTATATTATGATTTTACAAGTTTATATCCCTTTGTGAACAAGACCAAGGCCTATCCGATAGGTCATCCGGAAATAATATATCAAAACTTTGGGGATATAAAGCAGTATTTTGGATTTGCAAAAGTTAAAGTGTACACACCGAGGGGTCTGTACTTTCCAGTATTGCCACATAAGTCAGGTGGGAAATTGATGTTTAGTTTGTGTGCAACCTGTACAGAAAAGCAACAAGTCACGGAGTGCCTCCACAGCGATGAGGAAAGAGCCCTAATCGGCACATGGTGTACTGTAGAATTGAATGTGGCTGTAGAGAAAGGGTACAGAATTGTAGAGATCTACGAAGTTTGGTACTTTGAAAAGAAGACAAAAAACCTGTTTGCAGGCTACATTAACATGCATCTCCGTCAAAAGCAAGAAGCTAGTGGGTATCCCGACTGGTGCAAAACAGAGGAAGATAAAGAGTGCTATGTTCGGGATTATGAAAAGAAGGAGGGGGTGCGCTTACGCAGGGAACATATTGAAGTCAATCCTGCTAAAAGGCAGATTGCTAAACTGTTTTTAAACTCTTTGTGGGGTAAGTTTGGTCAGAGTACCAATCATATGACAACCTCAGTGGTGACAGAGCCTGAGGAATTATTTATGTATCTTTTTGTTCCCTATTACGACGTGTCCTCCTGTGAATTTGTGGACGATGAAGCAGCTGTTGTAACATGGAAAGCCGCCAAAAACCAACCTACCAAGTCAACTTGTACAAATGTGTTCATTGCCAGTTTTATAACTGCTTATGCCCGTCTAGAATTATATAGCTTATTGGATCGCATGGGGGACAGATGCCTCTACCTATATGGTTCCGCCCCAGGCTCCTGATGGACCCGATAAGGTTCCAAAGGGAGCTTGGGCCAATTCCTGTGGACTTGCCCCGCGACTCGACTGAGGACCTAGTGGCCGCATGGTTAAGTGCGGCCACGGGGGCCTTGGACCGAGTCGCGCCCTTGAGGCTTCTCTTGCGGCGATGAACCACCTGGGCTCCTTGGTTCACCGAGGGGCTTAGGGAGATGAAGCACCACAAGAGACGCCTAGAGAGCAGATGGAGATCTTCTCGCTCCGAAGCCGACCGAACACTAGTGAGAGACCATATTAGGACTTACTTAGTGGCGTTAAGAGTGGCCAAACGTGAGTATTGTGCCACTCTTATTGCATCCGCAGATAACCGCCCTGCCGCCCTGTTTGGGGTGACCCGCTCCCTCCTTCAACAGAGGCCGCGGGAAGCTCCTTTACAGGGTCGAGCAGAGGAATTTGGGATTTATCTGCAGGAGAAAATCACTCGGATTCGGAACGAGTTACCCTCCATCGACAGTGGTCCAGTCGAGCGGGCCGAGGCTGATCTTGTGACACCATCTTGGGAGGAGTTTGATTTTGTTACCACCGAGGATATGGACAAGTTGTCAAAGAGGCTTAGGGCTACCACATGTTTATTGGACCCGTGTCGCTCCTGGCTTGTACTGGCATCCTGGGAGACGACACGAGGCTGGCTCCAGGGCATTGTCAACGCATCTTTGAGTGAGGGGTCCTTGCCTGCCGTCTTGAAAGAGGCGGTAGTGAGGCCCCTCCTCAAGAAGCCGTCCCTGGATCCAGCATTATTAGAGAACTATCGTCCTGTCTCCAACCTCCACTTTCTAGTGAAGGTTGTTGAGAGTGTGGTGGCCCAACAGTTTCCGCGACACTTGGAGGAAGTTGATTATCTAGACCCGCGCCAGTCCGGCTTCCGACCCGGGCACAGCACCGAGACGGCATTGGTCGCGTTGGTTGATGATCTCTGGAGGGCGCGGGATAGAGGACATTCCTCTATCCTAGTCCTATTAGACCTCTCAGCGGCTTTTGATACCATCGACCATGGTATCCTATTGCGCCGACTGGGGGAGTTGGGGTTGGGAGGCACCGTTTTGCGGTGGTTCTCATCCTACCTCTCTGGTCGGTCGCAATATGTGTTGACAGGGGGGCAGAGGTCGGCCTCGAGGCCCCTCATATGTGGGGTTCCTCAGGGGTCGGTCCTCTCGCCCCTACTATTCAAGACATATATGAAGCCGCTGGGTGAGATCATCCGTGGTTTTGGGGTGGGATATCATCTGTACGCTGATGATACTCAGTTGTACATATCCACCCCAGACCACCCCAACGATGCCGTCGAGGTTATGTCCCGGTGTTTGGAGGCCGTACGGATCTGGATGGGTGGTAACAAACTCAAGCTCAACCCGTCCAAGACTGAGTGGCTGTTGCCTCCGGCGCCCCGGTTCAGCCAGATTATTCCAACACTGGCCATTGGGGGCGAAACACCGGCCCCCGTGGAGAGGGCGCGCAATTTGGGTGTCCTCCTGGATTCCCGGCTGTCTATGGAAGATCACGTGGCAGCCGTGGCCAGGGGGGCGTTCCATCAGGTACGCTTGATGCGCCAATTGCGCCCCTTACTGGATCGGGGTGCCCTACGCACAGTCACTCAAGCACTCGTCACCTCTCGACTCGACTACTGTAATGCTCTCTACATGGGGCTTCCCTTGAGGTGCACCCGAAAGCTGCAGCTAGTCCAGAACGCAGCCGCGCGGGTGATTATGGGAGCGCCTAGACACTCCCACATAACACCTATCCTGCGCGAGCTGCACTGGCTCCCTGTGGTCTTTCGGGTGCGCTTCAAGGTCTTGACGACCATCTTTAAAGCGCTCCATGGCTCGGGGCCTAGTTATATGCGAGACCGCCTCCTGCCCCATACATCCCTCAGACCGATACGCTCCCACAGAGAGGGCCGCCTCAGGGTGCCGTCGGCTGGACAATGCCGACTGGCGACACCCAGGGGAAGAGCCTTCTCTGTGACTGGGCCAGCCCTCTGGAACGACCTACCCCCTGAACTCCGCACCATCTCTGACCTCCGCCTCTTCCGCAAGTGTCTGAAGACACATTTATTCCATCTAGCCGGCCTAGCGTAACCCCCTGTATTGACCATTAGACAGTTTTAAATTTGGGATTTTAATTCGGTTTTTAGCACAGGTTTTACTAGAATAAGTTTTTTAAATTTTATATGTTTTGTATGTATTTTAACATTCCTGTGCGCCGCCCTGGGTCCGTTTGGAGAAGGGCGGGATATAAATTTAATAAAATAAATAAAAAATAAATAAAAAAATACCACGATACAGATTCTGTCATTTTTATTAGCAGAGAGGGGGCGTGGTCACCATCATTAGGTGATTATTTAGGACAGTTGACGAGTGAGATTCCTCCACACACATTGATCACTGAGTTTGCAGCGGTTGGTCCAAAGACCTATGGGTATGCTTTGTCAAATGGGGCAACAGTGTTAAAGGTGAAGGGCATAACGCTAAATAGTGCCAACTGTGTTAAGGTTAACTTTGAAAGCCTGAAAGATCTGATTGACGAGTATTGCATAACAGGGGGTGAGGTAAAGAAAGAGATTCAAGTACAGCAGCCTGGAATTGTTAGGATTAAGAAGCAGTGGGCTTTGGAAACATGGGTGCTCAGGAAAACTCTAAAAATTGTGTATAATAAAAGGATGCTCAATACAGAGGACTATTGTACGCTACCTTACGGCTATTAAGCATGATGAATAGTTGTGTACAATTTTTAAAACCTTTCTCCTGTATTATAAGTGGACCTTCCAATTCTGGAAAATCTTATTTTATAAAGCAAATGTTAGAATATGGTGAACATGTATTATCTGAAATGCCTCAAAACATTATATGGTTTTATAACTGTTGGCAACCCCTGTACAAAGAATTGCTTAATAAATTTTCTAATATTAAATTTATGGAAGGCCTTCCTGACTCTTTTGAAGATGCAGATTTGTTTCCACCAAACCAAACCAATTTAGCCGTGGTAGATGATCTCATGTCAGCCGCTGGTGAAAGCGATCAAATAGAGAAAGCTTTTACACAGTATGTTCATCACAAAAACCTTAGTATTATTCTCATACTTCAAAACCTGTTTTTTAAAGGTAAGAAAATGAGAACAATAACTCTAAATGCAAAATATTTGGTGTTATTCCGAAGCCCCCGTGACCAAATGCAAGTGGTCACCTTGGCACGTCAAATGTACCCTTCTAACACGAGGTTCTTTTTAGAAGTGTTCCAAGATGCCACTAGCAAGCCCCACGGTTATCTTTTAGTTGATCTGTCTGCCTCTATTCCAGAACACCTTAGGCTAAGAACAGGGATCTATCCACCTGATTGGCCGGTAGTTTACACTATCAAAAAGAAGGGTAAAAAGTAACCACTGTAACTGGAGAGCCTCCATTTCATCCAGGATGTCTGAGAGGGTACGCAGAAATTGGGGGATTTTAAAAATCTTAGTAAAGGCGGGTCCAAAGCAGAGAAAAGCCATCTTATGCAATGCTAATAATGACCTGGTGGGGGCCATTGCCGAAATAGCTCTGAACACTTTAAAAGGGAACCTGCCTCTGAAGCCTTCACAATATCAAAATTTAAAGAGAAAGAAAAACTGTATTAAAAAGCTGAGTGATAGTAAGCTCTCCCTGAAAAAAAAGAAACAGGTTATTCTTCAGTCGGGCGGTTTTATAGGTCTGTTATTGGCTGCCGCTGTACCATTGCTGACTAATCTATTGGTCCGATAAACATCGAACACGCCGAGAAAATGTATTTGGTGTCAAGGCATCAGATGGAACAGCTACATGGGCGGCCGCCTACCATAGGTGCTACTGCTGTTAGCAGATTGGATGATGAGATGAGGACCATACTTCAGAGAGCCGATATAAGCGAGGATGACAAGATAAAGCTGTACAATAACGTGTTGCAAAGATTTCTAAGGCTGACCAGACAAAATGACTCTGAGAAGGACATTCTGAAGCTTTTAAACAAAATACTGCTGAAATTGATCCTGCACCGCAACTCTCATCTACGGATGCAACAACGCAGGAGATATTAGAGGAGGTGAGCTCGCGTTACAAGAAAAATGCCTCTCTTTTGTTGAACAAAATGAAACAGCATCAAGACATTTTGGGGTGGGATAATCACGGAACTATTGTATACAAGGGTACAAGGGTTCCTAGTACTAACATTGTGGATCTGGTCAAAGGGGTCTCTCAACACCGTTCGCGTACTGCGAAATATTATCCTAAGGGTTGGAACGAGTTTATGTCAGCTATGGCAGAGATGAATGTTCCAACGGGGTTACTAGGTTCTAACGCTATTAAAGAGCAGCTTGAACAGCTGAAAGAGACCGGTACTAGTAAGGCTGCAAGTTCTATGAAATCGCCCTCTGTTTTGCCTGCACCTGATGTGGGGTCTATGTCAGATCCTAAAAACGTTCTAAATTTTGGCAATTGGCTCCATTTGTGAATAAATAAAACACTGTAAAACATGAAATACTTTTAAGATTTTGTGTTTATTTTATAATGTATCTTACACGATTGCGTACAAAGGTATCGGTTACACAAACTGGTACTTCTTCCAGATTTCATATTTACTACATACTGTTTCACCATTTGATCATTTTTGACATCTTTTTCAGAGTATAGCTTCAAAATATCTTCGTAAGATACACCTTTCATGCGCTTAATTAGATAAAACAAACAATGCTGTCCACAGGTTATTGCCAGGGGGTGTTGCAGTTGAAGAGTTTGGTATGTGTACGTCTTAGCTTGCAATTCTAAAAACCTCACGATGTCAACGGGGAAGTCAGAGTTGTCTGGTGCCCTTCCATAGGAGTCAAATAATTCACCATAGCTGTGTGTTGGAAAGTAGAATGCCAGCCAGTGCTCCCCTGGTAAAGTTTTTGGATGTGTGTTTACAATTAACCCAAAAGGTCTCTTTGGGATTTTTCTCTTGGGTAACAAATTGCTGGGGTATACGCCAAGAAAGGGAGCATTTCCAGAGAGCACACGTAGTATCTGTATGGTATCCATTCTCACATATAATCAAACAATACGTTCCTTGTGTGGCCTATTTCAATAAGATTTTCAAAGATTGCATAGAGTATCATGTTAACGGTATTAGGAAGGGGCACAGCAAACCTAATTTCAGCCCGTTGTTAAACTCAGCACGATTGATCAGCACAGAGCGATCTTTCATAGATTTGCCGGAAGTCTGTACCAATTGCGTATATTCTCTCACAAAAAGGTTATGTTCATAATCAGGCTGAAGAGGCTTAGCAGGAATTTGTTCACCATCACAATACAGAGCACAAAAGTTGACATTATAGTGCTGAAAATTGAATGGATTTCTTTCATAATTACCACTAAATGCAGCATTGTCCACAAACCCGATCACTAACTGCTTAGGTAACTGTCCTAGGAATAGATTTTCCTGATTACACACAAGACTGCCTGCAGGTATGCTGTAAACCTTCATGCCTACACGATCAATAGGGTATTTGGCGTTGGAGGTAAGTAGCGCCTCCGCATGTCCCAACCGCACACCAGGGGATACTTTTACACGTTTTACAAAGAGAGAGGCACCCAGGATCTGTACTTTGTAATTTTCGTTACCATCCTTCATCAGACAGAACTCATTTTTGCTTCTTGAGAGTTTAATGCTCGCATCCACACCATTAATCAATAACTTGTCTTGAAAAAATAGATCGCTATGCAATGGTCCAAGTAGATCCCATTTACGGCTTCTAGCTGTATGTCTGGCTCTCGCTCTGAAACCGGAGTTACCAGCAGCGGTCAACAAGGTGTTCTCCATAAGTGTTGCATCGTCCTTGTAAAAGCCCCCTGCTGAAAACTGGGTGTCTAAGGCATCTCCACCATAGTTCAGAATAAGTTCAATAAGGGCTCTGTATGCATAACAGTGGTGACTCTGTGTAATCACGCGATCGCCTAATGTAACATCCACCTGATTGAACAACGATGCTATTGGATAATTGACAAGGCTCACTCTTGCACCATCGTCGATATCCGTGCCATCAGCCTTTACAATCTTGCAGCTCACATACAGCAGAGTATTGTTTAAATCCGTGTAATGCTCACCGTGCCCTGTTATAAAAAATTCCAAGGGAGCGTTCGGTGTCAGCGCCGATAAAGGGGGGATCTCGATGTATGTGCTGTTTTCAATGCTTGTTTGCGTAGGTGCCAATTGAAAGAGATCTAGCTCTGATTTGACACATTCCTCTGAAGCTTCATGGATAAACGCCATTTTATCTTAAAAGATATTCTGTTTCGCACAGCGCTTCCTTCCTTGTGAACGTTTCCTCTTTGTATGGCGTGTCTTTTTCATAACCTTCCTCTTTTTAGGAGGCATAGGGGGGCCAACGGAATGCGTCTTCCTGATCACAGCCATGCCCGACCCCTCCTGTCCACCCCCAACAACACGTGATACAAGCCTTCCTGACACATCTCTAACAATGTTTTTAGCCGCTGCTTTCACGTGAGGTTTAATGATGTCTAATCCTCTCCATAGTAAAGGCATTGCTTTTTGAAAAAGCCCCCGGAACAGGCCACCTATACCTGTGCCGTACATAACAGGTGTACCTCGAAAACCCGGTAGCCCGTTTCCTGCCTGTGCCCTGTAGTAGTCGACATAGGCTTGAGGGCTCCAGCACTTCTTTATGACAACCATACTTCACTTTTCTGAGGCCTGAAATGAATGGTTAAATGCTACGTTTTTATTCTGGTCCGTTTTGATTTCTACAGTAATCGTGTCAATGTAATGCTTGTTGACGGCTACATAATGCGGTTGGTCATAGGTTGTTGTGATTATTTCACTGTCCATACCCTGAACAGGTAGGCACCGTAGTAATGGTACATAAAAGTCCCCCACTATCTGTGGACAAACGATATCTGTATAAATATACAGTGTGTTGAACAGTAATGTCCACATCCAAATTGCTTTTTTTGGTATGCACATGTGGTTGTAATCCTAATATCCTGCCAAGTCCTTCTGTGACTAGTATGCTATAGGGGCCGTCACCTTTAATTCTGATTTTCCGTCCAATTGTATCATACTTCATGACAACCTCTGACGGTTCTTCAGACTCGGCCATAATCTTGTTCATATTTGTTATAACTTGCTGGATGCTTGCATAGTGCCCGGCTTTTAAAGAAAACTGCCATTTTTTTCTCTCATTGGCGATTTCAAAATATTCGTTTGCATTTAGTGTATCCCAAGTGTGTGGGTATTGTAGCTCCACCAGCCCTACTTCCCACAAGCCTGGCAACTCTAAAACGTTTGCTAACCGTATAGTAAAGTTAGAACTTTGGTTGCTGGGAAAGGCTGCCGTTGATGCATTGCTGGGCAGTGTGATATAGAAGCCTGCCATATCAGAGATGTCGCACTTCACGTTCCTTAATCCAACTGTTAAACTTTTCTGGCCACCCGGTCCATTTAACTAGGAATTCTCTTTGTTTTCCCCTCCCTCTTTTTTGAAGTATTCTTTCAATTCTATAAACATGCTCTTGGTCATTAGATATCTTCTGCATCTCTTCTGGGTAAAAAGTGCCCTGTACAATATCCTCTGCATAATCCATTAATCTATATACAGTTCTTTCTCCTCTTGGTACCAGTTCTTTGACAATAAATATTTCATCTGTAAAGGTTTGGTGATAACCCTTTTCAAACGTATCCTTTAGTCTGGATATCCCAACGTGATCACCCACCTTAAAGTTTTTAACCTTTCCGTCCACTTTTAAACTTTTTCCATATAGACGTAGCCAAATGTCTTTTTCGTTAGAACTATTTACTGTATTGGGGGGCGTCCTGAATACTACGATGGTAAGAGCTATTGTATCCTTGCATGAGAGCTGGTAAAGCATCAACATACTGGTGAGTGTTTTTAGCTGTAAAATATCTCCAGATTTTATTTTTCAAAGTACGATTAAATCTCTCTATAACAGCTGCTTTAGTTTCACTATGTGTCACAAAATGTTGTATGCCATAATGTCCCAAAAGTGTCTTTAGAGGCTTGTTTAGGAATTCTTTTCCAGCGTCTGACTGTAACTTTCTGGGTGCCCTTCCTGTTTGGAAGATGCTCTGAAAGGCTTCGGCAACCCCCCGTCCGGGACTTATCAGATAAACAGACGGCCCAGGCATATTTGGATAGTACATCAATTACTGTTAAGATATACTTCCTACCGTTGTTTTCATAGGCAAATCCTGATAAATCCACGAGGTCTGCTTGCCATTGATAATCTATGCAAGAAACAATTGTTGCATTCCTAGGAAAATTAGTTCTTGTGGGTTTATGAAGGGTGTAAGCATCTTGTCCGGAGAGCCATGTCTTGACCTGCTTCAATGTTAAGGTTTTAATGCTCTTCCGTCCTGCCTTAAATAGTGAATTTGCACTAGCAAAACTGCTTGCACTTTCAGGTGTGTAATACAGTTTCTTCAGAACATTTTTATACTTCATTCTGCGCCGCTAACCTTACAATAAAAACACTTTGCTCTTTAGCATAAACCTTTTTATTTGTAATTTACAAAACATTTACACTTTGTCATCAGTATAATAGCCTTCAACAGAGCTACCATAATAGCCATCATCATCATCATCGTCATCTTCAGCATCTGTAGTTAATGTGCAAATACAATCAATACCTCCACATGCACAGCCTTCATTAGCTTCTCCCTCATTTGATGCTCTTAAAAAAGACATTCTCGGGTCTTCTTTATAACCGGTATCTGGCCCTGGTTAAATATAAAATATACCTCGTTAATAAAACTAACAGCCACTACCAACACCAACACCCTTTATTATATAACATTATCATCGATACACTTAGTAAAAAATCTGTTTAGTTACATTTACCTAAACCTTCATCTGTAGATTCTTCATCGGTTGATATATTTGTTATTAAGGAGGCCCCCTTGTTTTGTTCGCATCGCGGAACTGGCCCTGGAAAAACATATTAATTTGTTACCTATCACCGTGCTAAATGGGTTATCCCTATTTACCCCCACTCCCCACCCTTTTGAATATATAATGGGCCTTTACTTACAACATCCAGTTGCATGGTCCTGTGATAAATCGCTTTTCTTAGCCTTTACATCCCCTTTGCGATAACAAACATTGTGGTCTGCACCATCTTCATAGGTTTTCAGGTTACAGCAGCTCCGCCGACATCCAAACAAAACAGGCCTGAAGTACTCTAGCTCATCGCCATATGTGGGGCAGCATATGTTATGACAATCTTTCAAAATAGGCCTTCCCTCACCCTGCTTTGTAGAAGGCTCTGCAAGCCTTCTATTATTTTCTTTGTCAGGCTGCATGCTGGGGTCTAAGAGTTTAGGTCTTAGGCTGTTAAATAACCACTCTCTGCAGAAGCCCCTCTTTTATCAAGAGCCAACGTCATAGGGCAGGTCTCAACACGCCTTTGTTATGTTCATAGCATGTACAGCCGTGTTCTGAGTGCGCATGTCCACCTGGGATTTTCCCTTCTCCTGGGGGACATGTTGAGGCATGCAGCTGTTGTCTGTAAACATTGGTCATCTTTGGTGTGCAATTATTGAAAGCAGACATGTGCACTGGTTCGATATTGTTTTTTACAAGCTGCCACCTTCCCCCCCACCCCATCCCCACCCTTCATCTCTCCACGCTCAAAGCTTGCATCCTCTTTCCTTTTGCTTCTGGCACTGTAAGATATCTATCTCACGTACAAGAAAGGCTACTTTGTTTTACAAAACCAGTATTTTATTTTTAACATCTCTGTAAATTCCTAAGATCATGTGGGACCCCTTACTTTGCTATGATGAGGTGTCACAATGGGCCCATTGTGTGCTTTTTTGAGTCCGTACTACCGGGTGAGAGGGTTATGGGTCATGGCCATCGGGCTCACCATAGTGTAAAAGGGCGTCCTTTTAGAAGGACTTCAGGGAGTTTTGCAGGATATGACGTATAGACCTCCAAGGTAAGGGGGCTGGGGGACAGGGGTGGGATGGGTAATGGGGTGGGGGCTATGGTGGGGGTGGGATGGGTAATGGTGCTGGGGGCTAGGGTTGGGGGATGGGAGGGGCAATGGGAGTGGGGGCTAGGGTGGGGGGGTAATGGGGTGGGGGTTAGGGTTGGGGGGTGATGTCATAAACAGGGAGGGGTTACCCTGTAAACAAAACACGTCACAAAAGAGGTGGAACCATAACATGAACACGTCACAAAGGGGCGGGGCTACAATGTAAACAATAATGTAAACAATAACAAAGGGGCGGGGTTAAATATAATGGCCAAAAACGGTATGTACTCTTACTACTCACAGCATTATAATTTCTGCTATGAACCCTGAAAGTGGCGATCCCATGGGCGTTCCTCTCTGATTTTTTGGTATATTTGTACATCACTGAAAGTAGGTACTGAGAAAGAGATTGAGGAGGTCCATGATTCTATGTATTTCAATCTTAGTGGTTTTGGCTAGGTATGGCTAAAAGGTATGGTCAGGTATGTTGTGTACTGGTAGTAGTAGTAGTAGTAGTAGTAGTAGTAGTAGTAGTAGTAGTAGTAGTAGTAGTAGTAAAAGTAGCTTTTTATTGATTGGTCTTACAACAAAATAAAATAAAATAAATGAATAAAATAAATGAATAAAATAAATAATAAAATAAAATAGTAAAGTTAAAGTTAAAGTTAGAGCAAAGCAAAGCAAAGCAAAGCAAAGCAAAGCAAACTAAACTAAACTAAACTAAACTAAACTGAAATACAGAGTCTACTTCCAGAAAAAAGAAACAGAAAGTTTCTATGATGACTTTATCGCACTTAGGAAAACATTATGAAATTAGAACATGACAATCAAACTTGGCCTAAGTGGAAAAATCTAATTATTGATATTGATTTAAATTGGGAATGGTTTAGAAAACTTGATGTGAAAAGCAATATCCAATGTTAAAATGTTCAGTAATAGCTATAATTAAAAAAGCAACTATAGCTGCCCATCCATATCTTTCACTTCCTGATATAATTGCTATTCATTTGTGGATCTCTCACTTTAATTCATGATTAGCCACAGAGGAATATTTTGTTATGACCACCTGATGTGAATAGTGGAGCTTTCAAAAGTAGCTTTTTCCATTTCATACCATTCTATTTGAACATGTGCCTATAATTTTAGTAGTGCTACATGTGTATGGATTCAATTAAATGATGATGCTACTAAAATCATAGGTAAAGGGTATGTCTGTGTAGGATCCCTAGACCCAGTTTATTGGGAAGATGGAATTTTTCTCATCCACAGATTAATGTAATATATCCCAGATTTGCAGCACTATTGGATATTATGTCACAACTAGGTATGAAACAAAAGCTAAAGAATAACACTTCACACTTCCTGTTGGATTTAATATCAGCTCAATATAGAAAATTGATCAAGTTCAATCTCCGTTGGAAGCTCTTTCTAAAACTGATAATAGATTCCTGTTACAAATTAAGCATTAACATGCTAAATTGGTTAGAATTACTCAAGATATTGAGGATTCTGCATCGGTGGGATATTTTTTCAGAATGGAGCCCAACTATGACCAACATTTTAAATTTGGCATGGCTTCTAATAATTATTTCTATAATAGCTATTTTTTATCTCCTTAATCTTGATATTTTATGTTTTTAAATTATATATCTGTATGTACATACAGTTGGCTGGAGAAGTCTGGGAGCTGAAGTCCTTCAGACTTAAAATTGCAAAGGTTGGAGACCCCTGAAATATACAATTGATTACTGGAAGTTTCAGAATTTATTAAAGGAACAATATGGATAGATATTTTGATTTCTCCGTCATATTACGAACATTCTAGAAGTTTAGACTCATTCTGAGGTAGCCTGCTGTAGCACCAGGAGAGTTCAATGCAGTAATCTAACTAAGAGGTTGCAAAGTCATGGGTGGCAATGAGCAGGATCTCCTAGTTCAGGAATGGGCACAACTGAAGCACCACTCGGAGGTGTATAAAGACTCTCCTAGCCATAATTGTTATCAGTTCTTTGAGCAGCAGCTGTGAATCTAGGAGGACCTCCAGACTGTACACCAGTTCTGCCTGAATAATATCACCCATCCAGAGCTAGAGATGGAAAAACATTGTCTCCAGAGGCTCCGAATAACCACAGCTACTCACTTTTGCTAGGGTTGAGTTGGAGCTTGTTTTGCCCCATCTAGACCTGGAATAAGATCAGGGGTGGTATTCACTTATCTTCCTTACTGGTTCACAAATGGGAGCATGCATCCACAAATTTCCAATAAAGGTTCGGGCAAACCTCTGAACAAGATGCCCACAGCATTGCTCATACAGCCTCCATACACTGGAATAAGATGCCCACAGCATCATGCATGGGGTCTGGAGTAGAAATATAAAGTTAGGTATCATCCACATATTGATAAGTTGCCCAAACTGGCAAATCTCCACACTTTATGGCCTCCTATATATGTTAAATAGAAGAGGGGAGAGTGCTGAGGCAAAGTAGGGGTGTGGGCTGGATCTATCCCTCCTATCAACACCAATTGGAACTGACCCAGGAGAAAAGAGGAAAAACAACATAACACAGTGCCACTCACTCCCAGTTACTGGAACTGGCCCAGAAGGATATCATGATCAATGATATCAAACATCACTGAGAGACTAAGAAGAGCCAGGTTGGGTGCATCACCTCCATCTTGCTCCCATCAGAGGTGATCCACGAGTGTGATTAATGCTGCCTCAATAGCAAACCCTGGCCTGAACCCTGGCCTGAAAGGGGTCCAGATAATCTGCTTCATGCAGAATCCTCTGAAGCTGCCATGCAACCACTCTATCTACAACTTCTGCTAAAGAGGGAAGTTTGGAAACTTGATGAAAGTCATCCAGTTTGGTTGAGTTGAGTGATGGTCCTTCAGGAAGGGGTGCACCGTTGCCTCTTTAAGAGCCAGTGGGATCATTCCCTCTTTTAAGGAGGAGTTAATTACCACCCACACCCAATCCTGCATCCTTTTCCACACAGTCTTAATAAGCCAGGAGGAACCTGGATCTAACCAAAAAGTGGCAGTCTACCTCCTCAGGTTCCACAGGCTCAAACTCTTCTCAGATTACCTTGGAAGACATAACCCCACCACCTTCACAGATTTCTCTTTAAAACTGGGGAGTGGTTCAATGTAGAGTGAATATGAGCGACTTTGTCTGCCAGATGTGCAGCATATTACTCACAGGGGTCATTTAGATGCATATTGATGTCAGGTCTTTCTATTATTCTGCTATGCATTTTCTATTGTGGGATAATGGGAGGGGGGATTGTACAGAGTTAGATGATATGTAGCCATAACAAAATTCTTTCTAGAAAGACAAGATCATCTTTTGTCTCTGCACCTGACCGGAACTGGATGGGTGGACCATATTATGGGCTTGTGGGTGTGGGGGCAAGACAGAGGCGTAGCGTGGGGGGTGCAGGGGGTGCCGGCCGCACCGGGCGCAACATCTGGGGGGGCGCGCTCCAGAGACCCGACTCGGAAGCTCTCCTCCACGGGTCTCTGGAGTTGGCGGCGGCGGCGCCTGGGCGCTCCTGGGCCGGCGAGAGTCGGGGAGCGAACAGCGGCCAGTAGGGGCCAAACCCTCCCGGGCCATCCCCCGGCTGAGGCCAGCGCCGGATCCTCGCGGGAGGTGCGTGGGCTCGCCGCTCGACACCACAAGAAGAGCTGCCTCCCCCGAGTGCTAAAATCCACGGGTTAGGGGGCGCAAATTACTTGCCTTGCCCCAGGTGCTGACAACCCACGCTACGCCACTGGGGCAAGATCTTGAACTTTCAACTAGATGGGAAAACCGGGAAGACTTCAGATTCAGGTTTTCTCAGATGTGCCAACATGACTCTCTTAATAAATTGGAACTTTGAGGAATCTTGTTGCCTCAGACTCTCATTTTCTTTTGGATGCTATTTGGAACCCTGACAATTGGTATTACTCCTCCCAAGGAGAGAGAGACTAAGCCACTAGAGGCAGGACTGCTGGGCAACGTCAAAGATGTGATAAGATCAAAGAAATAGTTGAGTTTTGTCACCCTTATTGCGATAAGGTAGGTCCTAATAGTGGAAATTGGAAGTTGTTTGCCCGCATGGTTAAAGCAAATCTTTTTTTTAAAAAAAGAAAAATCATATTATATAAACAGAATGGAATCCAAAAATGGGCAAGGAGTATTACAGACGTTAAAACTTTACCTTACATTATTAAGACTTGAATTTTTCTTCCACTAGAAGCAGTCCAAAGTAGTGCCATGTGGTGTTTTTAGATACATCCTCATTTTAAGGGAGATTCAAACTTCCAATAGAAAAGAGGTTTGTATTATTGATAGGTCAGGTTGAACTATGGTGTCCTTGGTGCTCTCTGAGCTTGATTGTTTGCTTGCTGATGTTTCATTACCCAAATAGATGACATTATCAGTGTTTCTCAATGTGGGGCTTCCTCCTTCTTTAGATACACTGCTTATTGGTGGTAGTAGAGGTGTGCTTTTCTCCTTGATAGCTCCTTGATTGTTTTCTGCTTGGTTTTTTTTGCTGGTGTTAATTCCTGTGTTGGTGTGTAGACTGTTGGAGAGGATACATTCCAAATCTTTTTTTATTTCCTTCTTATTTTTTTTAATTGTCTCTTTTGTATGGTGTGTAAATATGACCTATCCCTTCATGCTTCCTTATTTGCCTGAATGTCAAGCTTCTAGGAATTCCATAACATTTTTGGATTTAGCTCCGTATAGGGTGCTCATTATTTCCCAGTTAAAACTTTGGTTGAGTTTGCCCATTTGTTGTAAGATTAAGAAGACTTCTTCATGTCTTCTGACTGTGAATTTTATTTCTTGGAAGTTGTTGTGGATTGTATCATGTGTCTTTTCTAGTTGCTCCTTTTTTATTATGATAAAGGCGCCATCTACATACCAGATCTATTCTGTGGTTGTATGTACGGCTGCGCTGTAGTTTCTAGACACAGCATTATAGTTTCTGCTATGAACCCTGAAAGTGGCGATCCCATGGGCGTTACTCTCTGATTTTTTGGTATATTTGGTATATTTGTACATCACTGAAAGTAGGTACTGAGAAAGAGATTGAGGAGGTCCATGATTCTATGTATTTCAATCTTAGTGGTTTTGGCTAGGTATGGCTAAAAGGTCAGGTATGTTGTGTAGTAGTAGTAGTAGTAGTAGTAGTAGTAGTAGTAGTAGTAGTAGTAGTAGTAGTAGTAGTAGTAGTAAAAGTAGCTTTTTATTGATTGGTCTTACAACAAAATAAAATAATGAAATAAATGAATAAATAAATGAATAAAATAAATGAATAAGATAAATAATAAAATAAAATAGTAAAGTTAAAGTAAAGTAAAGTAAACTAAACTAAACTAAACTAAACTGAAATACAGAGTCTACTTCCAGAAAAAAGAAATACAATAATAAAATTTACATGTGTTAAATATAAAGAATCAAGATTCAAATAATTACATTGCCTTTACATCACCCTAACGTGATACTATGGTCTCTTTGATCTAATGGGTTCTTAACTGAACTGCCTGGTCTATAAACACCAGGGGAAAGAATCATTATAATGCATGCCAAATAAGACTTCTTTCCTGATATCAATCTGGTCATCATTAACAAAACCACAATGCTTGGTGGTTTTGAGTGAAGGTGAAGTGTGAAACAGGCACCCCTTCCCACCCTATTTGATGAGAAAGAAGAAAAAAAGAAAAACTTCTGCAATTCTTTTTTCTCCTTCCCATCTTTATGGTTTATGCAATGTCCTTCACTATTCATCCCCTGCATGATATTGATCCAGATTGTGTTTGATCTAGATGTGGCTTTATCAAATTAATTCTGAATTGCAGAACGGCTGTACATGAAGTCACTGTGCTTCTGATGTCAACAGTCTAGAGTTCAAACCCTTTAAAGAAAGAAAAAAAGAAGCTCCGTGCATCTTTTCATAGTCAACAGATAAAAGCCTGCTTCTAAATTTCAGGAGTGTCATTTTCCTTCTGCTCTGTTCAGTGCTCTATTTCTGAAAAAGATATTCAGCAAGAAAGAACCCTAAAGGTAATTCTAAAATATGTATTCCTAGCATTAAGACAGATTATAGTAGTTTATTAGAAAATTTTTGATTAAGATGTTAAATTAATGATTTTAAGCTTCATTTTAAAGAAGTTATGTGACATTTTGCTGTTAACAGGTATAGCACATACATTGTTTCATTTTTTTAAAAAATCATGTGGATGCAAGGATAAAAAAAAATCATATACTGTATTTGTTTAGGATTAAGCCAGTTTGACTTCATATGTTAACCAGAATATTAAACTGACTCTGTTCTGGTACAGAGTAACAAGAAGTATTTGTTTTTATTTACTACTCATTTAGTAGCAGAGTTCCTTTCCAACAATCAGGTCTGAAATGGAAATGGTTGCTGAGTGAACACATGATTGAAAGAGAGATAATTTTTTTTCTTAAGAATTATACCAAGGTTTATTTATTTTATATTTCACATTTCTGAGTCACCCATCTCCCTCAGAGAGGGATTCTGGCTGATCTATATAAATAAAAATGTAAAATAGTTTGTACGAATCCACTAATCTCAAAAACTACTGGGCCGATTTAAACGAAACTTTCAGACAACTTGGCCAAGGGCTTCCGATAATAGAATAGCTAATCATTTTGTGCCTAGCACACGTGTGTTGTGTACAAATTACACACAAAAAAATGTACTCACTGAAATGTGATTTAACATCCCTGTAGCCACGCCCATCAAACTGCTTTTCAACTGTGAGTGTTGGAAAAGGCCTCATATGGCGGCCTCTTGGGGCCAAAAAGGCACAGAGGATAGCAAACTCCCAGGTGGCCCATAGAGGGGGGGGGGGGAGAAATCCTGCTCAGGACTGTTCTCTGAGGTAAAAAAAAAAACGGAGGCAGGAAGCTGCTTTAAACTGTTTAATACGGACTGAACCAAACTGTAACAAAGAATCACCCATCTGACAGCAAATACAGTTTAATAAAAGAGGGACTAGGGAAGACATGATAGCAGCCTTCCAATATCTCAGAGGGTGCCCCAAAGAAGAGGGAGTCAAGCTATTCACCAAGGCACCCGAGGGCAGAACAAGAAGCAATGGGTGAAAACTAATCAAGGAGAGAAGCAACCTAGAACTGAGGGCAAATTTCATGGCAGTGAGAACTATTAACCAGTGGAACATCTTGCCACCAGAAGTTATGGATGCCCCAACACTGGATGTGTTTTTAAGAAGAGACTGGAAAACCATTTGTCTGAAACGGCATAGGGTCTCCTGCTTGAGCAGCGAGGTTGGACTAGATGACCTCCAAGGTCCCTTCCAACTCTGCTATTGTATTATTGTATTACAGTAGATAGGGGAATAGAGAGACAGGGAGAAATACAGTTTAATAAAAGAGGGACTAGGGAAGGCATGATAGCAGCCTTCCAATATCTCAGGGGTTGCCCCAAAGAAGAGGGAGTCAAGCTATTCACCAAGGCACCTGAGGGCAGAACAAGAAGCAATGGGTGGAAACTAATCAAGGAGAGAAGCAACCTAGAACTAGGGCAAATTTCCTGGCAGTGAGAACTATTAACCAGTGGAACATCTTGCCACCAGAAGTTATGGATGCCCCAACACTGAAGAGAGAAGAGACTGGAAAACCATTTGTCTGAAACGGCATAGGGTCTCCTGCTTGAGCAGCGGGGTTGGACTAGATGACCTCCAAGGTCCCTTCCAACTCTGCTATTGTATTATTGTATTACAGTAGGTAGGTAGATAGGGGAATAGAGAGACAGGGAGAAATACAGTTTAATAAAAGAGGGACTAGGGGAGACAGGATAGCAGCCTTCCAATATCTCAGGGGTTGCCATAAAGAAGAGGGAGTCAAGCTATTCTCCAAAGCACCTGAGGGCAGGACAAGAGGCAATGGGTGGAAACTAATCAAGGAGAGAAGCAACTTAGAACTGAGGAGAAATTTCCTGACAGTTAGAACAATTAATCAGTGAAACAGCTTGCCTCCAGAAGTTGTGAATGCCCCAACACTGGAAGTCTTCAAGAAGATGTTGGATAGCCATTAGCCTGAAATGGTATAGGGCAGTGATGGTTAACCTTTTTTGGCTCACGTGCCAATAGCAGGGGGAGTGCAGGGGCGATGTGCACAGGTGTGTCACATCCATAATGCTATGTGCATGACCACCTGCATTTGGCATGCTTTTTACGTCATCCCCAGGCTCCAGAGGGTTTATAGGAGCCTGGGGAGGGTGAAAACAGCCTTCCCCCACCTCCAGAGGACAAAAAATGGCCTCAAAAGAAGGCCTAAATCAGCTGGCCAGGGCACACATACAAACTGAAGCTGACAGGGCAATGCCTCGAGTGACCTAAGAAATGGTTCCATGTGCCACCTGTGGCACCCGTGCCATAGGTTCGCCATCATGGGTATAGGGCTTCCTGCCCAGCAGGGAGTTGGACTAGATGACCCCCAAGGGATAGATAGAGAGGCAGAAATAAGGTAGGTATGTAGGTAGGTATGCAGATAGGTAGGTGGATAGATGGATAGATGGATAGATAGATAGATAGATAGATAGATAGATAGAAAGAAAGAAAGAGACAGTAGGTAGGTAGGTAGGTAGGTAGGTAGGTAGAGGGAGAAAGGAAGAAATATAGTAGGTAGGTAGGTAGTAGGTAGGTAGGTACATAGGTAGGGGGATGGATAGATAGATAGGGAGAAATACAGTAGATAGGTAGGTAGAGGGATAGACAGAGAGGGAGAAATACAGTAGGTAGGCAGGTAGGTGGATAGGGGGATAGATAGAGAGGGAGAAATACAGTAGGTAGGTAGGTGAAGGAAGAAAGCAAGAAATACAATAGGTAGGTAAGTAGAGGGATAGACAGAGAGGGAGAAATACGGTAGGTAGGTAGGTGTATAGATAGCGAGAAATACGGTAGGTAGGTAGGTAGAGGGATAGAGGGGGGGAAATACAGTAGGTAGGTAGGTAGATAGAGGGAAAAATAAAGAAATACAGTAGGTAGGTAGAGGTATAGAGAGAGGGAGAAATACAGTAGGTAGGTAGGTAGAGGGATAGAGGGGGGAAATACAGTAGGTAGGTAGGTAGAGGGATAGAGGGGGGGGAAATACAGTAGGTAGGTAGGTAGATAGAGGGAAAAAGAGAAATACAGTAGGTAGGTAGGTAGAGGGATAGACAGAGAGGGAGAAATACAGTAGGTAGGCAGGTATGTAGATGGGATAGATAGAGAGAGAGAAATATAGTAGGTAGGTATGTAGGTATGTAGGTAGGTAGGTAGGTAGAGGGATAAAGAGGGGGAAATACAATAGATAGGTAGGTAGGTAGGTAGGTAGGTAGGTAGGTAGAGGGAGAAAAAAAGAAATACAGTAGGTAGGTAGGTAGGTAGAGGGATAGATAGATAGAGAGAGAGAGAGAGAGAAATACAGTAGGTAGGTAGGTTGGGGCTTATATGGTGGTTGGGTGTATGTGTGCAGGTGTAGATCTACACACAGATTGGTTGGCCATTTAACCAGACTGGGCCACAGCAACGCGTGGCCGGGTATAGCTAGTATACAATAAAATAAAGCATGAAAATATAAAACAGTATAGAAAAATTAAAATGTTAAAGTTAAATTGCAGATTTTTTTTTTAATTATAACATTTGTCAAGAATAATACACCCTATTAAAATTATTTCATAAAGGCAAAGGGAGGATTTTCATGGCACTGATCAACCCCATGACTGGATGCTCCTCTGGGCCCCCATGCAAGTCCAAAAGAGTCATGTTTTAACCCCTTTTCAGAAAGCAGAGTGGGGGCCCATCTCCCCTCCAAGGGAAGAATATTCCACGGGGTGGAGACTAAGATTGCTTTCATTGTGGTGTGCTTTGTTTTGAGCACACAAAATCATAAGTATGTTCATTGATTGGAAAATGATTTTGTAATGGCCATTTTATTTGCAAATAGTTGCTAACAGAGGTAGTCTCCAAACAAAGAGTAAGATGATTGGGGGACTGAAGACTAAACATATGAAGAATAGTTGGGTATGTCTAGTTTAATAAAAAGAAGTTTGGGGTTTAATAAAACCCCCTCGGTTCTGGGGAGGAGCGGGGCGGTGGGAGAGGGACTGGGTTGGGAGATTGTGGCCGCTGGCTTCAGGCGGTCACGCGTTCCAACTCCCCGTGCTCCCATCGCAGACTAGGTGGGCAACGACCACAGAACCAGGGCCCTAGGCTGATGTTATGCAATGCCAGGTCCGTGGTGAACAAAGCCCCCCCTCATCCGTGACCTTGTGTCAGAGGGGGACCCGGACCTGGTGGGTATAACGGAAACCTGGTTGGGCCTCGAGGGGGGTTTACCCGTCGTTGATATGTGCCCACCAGGCTACCGAGCCTTCCATCAGCCTAGGGCCCTGGGTAGGGGTGGGGGGGGTGGCGATTATGGTTAGGGAAGGTCTTGAGCTGAAAGAGACCACGATCCCTCAGTGTGAGTCCCTCCTCGTGAAGTGGGGCCTAGGGAGACAGTTGGGCATGTTAGTTGTATACCTGGCTCCTCGCTATGCAACAACAGCCCTGCCCGAGCTCCTAGAGGTGATAGCCGAGGCGGCGGTTGAGACCCCCAGACTTTTGGTCATGGGGGACTTCAACCTGCCCTCAGTAGGTGAGACCTCTGGAGTAGCTCGGGAGTTCATGGCTTCCATGACAGCCATGGACCTGACCCAGGTAGTTTTAGGCCCTACTCACGAGGATGGACACACCCTGGACTTAATCTTCATCTCGGGACAGTGGAGTAGTGATCTGGGAATAGGGAATTTAGTCATCACACCCCTGTCATGGACAGATCACGCTCTCCTTCGGCTGGACTTTCCAATCACCGCACCTCACCGCGGGGAGGCGGAGCTGAATATTCCTATATGGTTCCACCCCAGGCTCCTGATGGACCCGGCAAGGTTCCAGAGGGAGCTTGGGCCAATGCCTGTGGACTTGCCCCGTGGCTCGACTGAGGACCTGCTGGCCGCATGGTTAAGTGCGGCCACTGGGGCCTTGGACTGAGTCGCGCCCTTGCGGCCTCTCTTGCAGTGACGAGTCACCCAGGCTCCTTGGTTTACCGAGGAGCTGAGGGAGATGAAACGCCACAAGAGAGCAGATGGAGATCTTCTCACTCCGAAGCCAACCGAACACTAGTGAGAACCCATATTAGGACTTACTTAGTGGCGATAAGGGTGGCCAAACGTGAGTATTGCGCCACCCTTATTGCATCCGCAGATAACCACCCTTCCGCCCTGTTTGGGGTGACCCGCTCCCTCCTTCACCAGAGGCCGCGGGAAGCCCCTCTGCAGGGACGAGCAGAGGAATTTGGGATTTATCTGCAGGACAAAATCACTCGGATTCGGAATGAGTTACCCTCCATCGAGAGTGGTCCAGTGGGATTGTCCGAGGCTGGTCTTGAGGCACTATTCTGGGAGGAGTTTGACTTTGTTACTACCGAGGATATGGACAGGTTGTCCAAGAGACTTAAGGCGACCACATGTTTACTGGACCCGTGTCCCTCCTGGCTTGTACTGGCATCCTGGGCGACGACACGAGGCTGGCTTCAGGGCATTGTCAACGCATCTCTGAGTGAGACGTCCTTGCCTGCCATCTTGAAAGAGTAAGGCATCCCTGGACCCAGCATTATTGAAAGAGTAAGGCCATCCCTGGACCCAGCATTATTAGAGAACTTCCGTCCAGTCTCCAACCTTCACTTTTTAGCGAAGGTTGTTGAGAGTGTGGTGGCCCAACAGTTTCCGCGACACCTGGAGGAAATTAATTATCTAGACCCGGTCAAAGCACCGAGACGGCATTGGTTGCGTTGGTTGATGATCTCTGGAGGGCGCGGGATAGAGGACATTCCTCTATCCTAGTCCTGTTAGACCTCTCAGCGGCTTTTGATACCATCGACCATGGTATCCTATTGCACCGGCTGGGAGGGTTGGGGCTGGGAGGCACCGTTTTACGGTGGTTCTCGTCCTACCTCTCTGGTTGGTCGCAATATGTGTTGGCAGGGGGGCAGAGGTCGGCCCCGAGGCCCCTCGTATGCGGGGTTCCTCAGGGGTCAGTCCTCTCGCCCCTCCTATTCAACACATATATGAAGCCACTGGGTGAGATCATCCGTGGTTTTTGGGTGGGATATTATCTGTACGCTGATGATACTCAGCTGTACAAATCCACCTCAGACCGCCCCAACGATGCCATCGAGGTGATGTCCCGGTGTTTGGAGGCCGTACGGATCTGGATGGGTAGTAACAAACTCAAGCTCAACCTGTCCAAGACTGAGTGGCTGTGATTTCTGGCACCCCGGTTCAGCCAGATTACTCCAACTCTGGCTATTGGGGGCGAAACACCGGCCCCCGTGGAGAGGGCGCACAATTTGGGTGTCCTCCTGGATTCCCGGCTGTCCATGGAGGACCATGTGGCGGCCATGGCCAGGGGGGCATTTCATCAGGTACGCCTGATGCGCCAATTGCGCCCCTTAGTGGACTGGGCTGCCCTTCGCACAGTCACTCAGGCCCTCGTGACATCCCGACTCGACTACTTATATTACGACTTGACTACTTATATACAATATATTGTATTTATGGTTTTATATAATGCCTGTGCGCCGCCCTGGGTCCTAACAAGGAGAAGGGCGGGGTATAAATTTGATAAAATAAATAAATACTGCAATGCTCTCTACATGGGGCTTCCCTTGAGGTGCACTCGAAAGCTACAGTTAGTGCAGAATGCAGCTGCGCGGGTGATTACGGGGGCCTCTAGATGCTCCCATATAACACCCATCCTGCACGAGCTGCACTGGCTTCCTGTGGTCTTTCGGGTGCGCTTCAAGGTTTTGACGACCATCTTCAAAGTGCTCCATGGCTCGGGACCTAGTTATATGCGAGACCGTCTCCTGCCCCATACATCCCTTAGACTGATACGCTCCCACAGAGAGGGCCTTCTCAAGGTGCCGTCGGCCAGACAATACCGACTGGCGACACCCAGGGGAAGGGCCTTCTCTGTGGCGGGCCCTGCCCTGTGGAACGACCTACCCCCAGAACTCCGTACCATCACCGACCTCCGCCTCTTCCACCAGTGTTTAAAAACACATCTCTTTCATCAAGCCGGCCTAACATAACCTCCGCTGGGACTATGTAGATAGTTTTAATTGGGGATTTTAATTGGTTTTAGCGCAGGACTAAATATTTAATAGGTTTTTAAATTTTTGTATTTTTGTATTTTGTATGTATTTTATATTTCTGTGCGCTGCCCTGGGTCCTTTTGGAGAAGGGCGGGATATAAATCAAATAAATATAATATCTATATAAATAAAAATGTAAAATAGTTTGTACGAATCCACTAATCTCAAAAACTACTGGGCCGATTTAAACGAAACTTTCAGACAACGTAGCCAAGGACTTCCGATAATAGAATAGCTAATCATTTTGTGCCTAGCACACGTGTGTTGTGTACAAATTACACACAAAAAATGTACTCACTGAAATGTGATTTAACATCCCTGTAGCCACGCCCATCAAACTGCTTTTCAACTGTGAGTGTTGGAAAAGGCCTCATACGGCGGCCTCTTGGGGCCAAAAAGGCACAGAGGATAGCAAACTCTCAGGTGGCCCATAGAGGGGGGGGGGGGAAAAGAAATTCTGCTCAGGACTGTTCTCTGAGGTAAAAAAAAACGGAGGCAGGCAGCTGCTTTAAACTGTTTAATACGGACTGAACCAAACTGTAACAAAGAATCACCCATCTGACAGCAAATACAGTTTAATAAAAGAGGGAGTAAGGAAGACATGATAGCAGCCTTCCAATATCTCAGAGGGTGCCCCAAAGAAGAGGGAGTCAAGCTATTCACCAAGGAACCTGAGGGCAGAACAAGAAGCAATGGGTGGAAACTAATCAAGGAGAGAAGCAACCTAGAACTGAGGGCAAATTTCATGGCAGTGAGAACTATTAACCAGTGGAACATCTTGCCACCAGAAGTTATGGATGCCCCAACACTGGATGTGTTTTTAAGAAGTGACTGGAAAACCATTTGTCTGAAACGGCATAGGGTCTCCTGCTTGAGCAGCGGGGTTGGACTAGATGACCTCCAAGGTCCCTTCCAACTCTGCTATTGTATTATTGTATTACAGTAGATAGGGGAATAGAGAGACAGGGAGAAATACACTTTAATAAAAGAGGGACTAGGGAAGACATGATAGCAGCCTTCCAATATCTCAGGGGTTGCCCCAAAGAAAAGGGAGTCAAGCTATTCACCAAGGCACCTGAGGGCAGAACAAGAAGCAATGGGTGGAAACTAATCAAGGAGAGAAGCAACCTAGAACTGAGGGCAAATTTCCTGGCAGTGAGAACTATTAACCAGTGGAACATCTTGCCACCAGAAGTTATGGATGCCCCAACACTGGATGTGTTTTTAAGAAGAGACTGGAAAACCATTTGTCTGAAACAGCATAGGGTCTCCTGCTTGAGCAGCGGGGTTGGACTAGATGACCTCCAAGGTCCCTTCCAACTCTGCTATTGTATTATTGTACTACAGTAGATAGGGGAATAGAGAGACAGGGAGAAATACAGTTTAATAAAAGAGGGACTAGGGAAGGCATGATAGCAGCCTTCCAATATCTCAGGGGTTGCCCCAAAGAAGAGGGAGTCAAGCTATTCACCAAGGCACCTGAGGGCAGAACAAGAAGCAATGGGTGGAAACTAATCAAAGAGAGAAGCAACCTAGAACTGAGGGCAAATTTCCTGGCAGTGAGAACTATTAACCAGTGGAACATCTTGCCACCAGAAGTTATAGATGCCCCAACACTGAAGAGAGAAGAGACTGGAAAACCATTTGTCTGAAACAGCATAGGGTTTCCTGCTTGAGCAGCGGGGTTGGACTAGATGACCTCCAAGGTCCCTTCCAACTCTGCTATTGTATTATTGTATTACAGTAGGTAGGTAGATAGGGGAATAGAGAGACAGGGAGAAATACAGTTTAATAAAAGAGGGACTAGGGGAGACAGGATAGCAGCCTTCCAATATCTCAGGGTTGCCACAAAGAAGAGGGAGTCAAGCTATTCTCCAAAGCACCTGAGGGCAGGACAAGAAGCAATGGGTGGAAACTAATCAAGGAGAGAAGCAACTTAGAACTGAGGAGAAATTTCCTGACAGTTAGAACAATTAATCAGTGAAACAGCTTGCCTCCAGAAGTTGTGAATGCCCCAACACTGGAAGTCTTCAAGAAGATGTTGGATAGCCATTAGTCTGAAATGGTATAGGGCAGTGATGGCTAACCTTTTTTGGAGTGCAGGGGCGATGTGCACAGGTGTGTCATATCCATAATGCTATGTGCATGACCACCTGCATTTGGCATGCTTTTTACGTCATCCCCAGGCTCCAGAGGGTTTATAGGAGCCTGGGGAGGGTGAAAACAGCCTTCCCCCACCTCCAGAGGACAGAAAATGGCCTCAAAAGAAGGCCTAAATCAGCTGGCCAGGGCACACATGCAAACTGAAGCTGACAGGGCAATGCCTCGAGTGGCCTAAGAAATGGTTCCGTGTGCCACCTGTGGCACCCGTGACATAGGTTCGCCATCATGGGTATAGGGCTTCCTGCCTAGCAGGGAGTTGGACTAGATGACCCCCAAGGGATAGATAGAGAGGCAGAAATAAGGTAGGTATGTAGGTAGGTAGGTGGATAGATGGATAGATAGATAGATGGATAGATGGATAGATACAAAGAAAGAAAGAAAGAAAGAAAGAGAAAGAAAGAAAGAGACAGTAGGTAGGTAGGCAGGCAGGCAGGTAGGTAGGTAGGTAGGTAGGTAGGTAGGTAGAGGGAGAAAGGAAGAAATATAGTAGGTAGGTAGGTAGGTAGTTAGGTAGGTAGGTACATAGGTAGGGGGATGGATAGATAGATAGGGAGAAATACAGTAGATAGGTAGGTAGAGGGATAGACAGAGAGGGAGAAATACAGTAGGTAGGCAGGTAGGTGGATAGGGGGATAGATAGAGAGGGAGAAATACAGTAGGTAGGTAGGTGGAGGGAGAAAGCAAGAAATACAATAGGTAGGTAAGTAGAGGGATAGACAGAGAGGGAGAAATATGGTAGGTAGGTGTATAGATAGCGAGAAATACGGTAGGTAGGTAGGTAGAGGGATAGAGGGGGGAAATACAGTAGGTAGGTAGGTAGATAGAGGAAAAAGAAAGAAATACAGTAGGTAGGTAGGTAGAGGTATAGAGAGAGGGAGAAATACAGTAGGTAGGTAGGTAGAGGGATAGAGGGGGGAAATACAGTAGGTAAGTAGGTAGAGGGATAGAGGGGGGAAATACAGTAGGTAGGTAGGTAGGTAGGTAGGTAGAGGGAAAAAGAGAAATACAATAGGTAGGTAGGTAGAGGGATAGACAGAGGGAGAAATACAGTAGGTAGGCAGGTATGTAGATAGGGGGATAGATAGAGAGGGAGAAATATAGTAGGTAGGTATGTAGGTAGGTAGGTAGGTAGGTAGGTAGGTAGGTAGGTAGAGGGATAGAGAGGGGGAAATACAATAGGTAGGTAGGTAGAGGGAGAAAGAAAGAAATACAGTAGGTAGGTAGGTAGAGGGATAGATAGATAGATAGAGAGAGAGAGAGAGAAAAAAAAATACAATAGGTAGGTAGATTGGGGCTTATATGGTGGTTGGGTGTATGTGTGCAGGTGTAGATCTACACACAGATTGGTTGGCCATTTAACCAGACTGGGCCACAGCAATGCGTGGCCGGGTATAGCTAGTATAATATAAAAAGAAGGATGAAGGGGTGACATGATGGCAGTGTTCCAATATCTAAGGGACTGCCACAAAGAAGGAGGGTCAATCTATTCTCCAAAGCACCTGTGGGTCAGATAAGAAGCTTTGGATGGAAACTAATCAAGGAGAGAAGCAACCTAAGAAGAAATTTCTTGAGCGTTACAACAATTAATAAGCAGAACGATTTACCTCCAAAGGTTGTGGATGCTCCAACACTGGAGTTTTTTAAAGAAGAGATTGGACAGTCATTTGTCTGAAATGGCTTGAGCAGAGCATAGGATTAGAAGACCTCCAAAGTCTCTTCCAATTCTATTATTAAGACTTTTCACTTATTCTCTGCAGAAAGCAAGTGGAGATGTTCAACTGAACAAGATGATGAAACTATATCTAGCGATTTGCCTTTAAAAAAAAAGGTTGTGTTTTACCTAAATGAAAAATATCTACATAGATTGACCCATTAAAAACACAAGACAACTCTGAGTCAATTGTGTGGTCCTTGATGTTCTCTAAGCTTGGTAGTTTCTTGCAGACATTTCATTACCCAACTAGGTAACATCCTGAGTGCTAGAAAGGAGTGTGGACTTCACCTAATTTATATAGAAGTTGCTTGCCCTGCCAGTGTTGGTAGAAGTGTTCTTGGTAATTACTTTATTAGGCTGTTGTTTACTGTGTGACTGTCTAAGTTAGTAGTTCCTTGATTAAGGTATTATTTATTGTTTGATTGCCAATTATATAGTGGACTCTATTCACTATTTATTTATTTATTTATTTATTTATTTATTTATTTATTTAAATTTATATCCCGCCCTTCTCCAAGAAGGACCCAGGGCGGCGCACAGGAAAATTTAAAAACATACAAAATACAATAAATATAATTTAAAAAACTATTAAATAACCTATCCTGCGCTAAAACCAAATTTTAAAAACCCAATTTAAAACTACCTAAAAGTCCCCATGGGAGGACTTTTAGGTAGTCCTCCCATGGACTACCTAAAATTATATAGTAATATTTATATATAGGCTATATAAATATTACTATATAATTCACATGCATATATTGCCACAATCGCTCCACAGTCTCCACAACATACCTTGAAGACTGAAAAATTTAATAACTTAATCAATGAAGAGAAGCTAGAATTGAAGGGCTGAAAATGAAATTCCAAATGTTCTAGAAACTCATAGCATAGGGGTTTTTTTAAAAAAATCATTACAATAAGAATTTTCTTTGTTTTTCTTTGAAAACATTTTGCTTCTTATCCAAGAAACAATAAGAAAATAAAAATTGGGTTTTCTAAATTGCATGATCTTCTAAAACACATTCAACATCTGCCTCCACTAAATTTTGTGGAATATTTTAAAATACCTCTTTTCTTTCCATCAACATGTATTCATACCAACATGTATTTTCATTAGTTTTTTTCAAATTAATTTCAAAAAGTTTCTCCATGTTCTAGGTATGTGTAACAGCTATAATAAAAAAAATCCAACTTCTTTATTTTACTCTTCATAACATTGAAGACCTTAAATGTAACTTTTTGAGTTCCAGTTTTAACAGATATATTGGGGGGGAAAGACTTTTTCCAGGTTGTTTTCTCTTGGGGATCATCGCTGAAGAAAGCTTCCAAATGTGTATTATTGAAACAATAATTTCAATAATTATAAAGTGAGAGATCTTGACCCTCTTTTTATGCTGCTAGGATTAAGGAAGGGAAAAAACGCTCTAATCTCTCTTTTATTGCAGCCCTGCTATTATGCAAAATGCAGAATATGGAGAATTATTCAACTATAAAGGCTTTAATTTAGCAAAAGAAATAATGAAGCTTGATGTCTTGGAAGCAATAGACGATTTCGAAATGAGGGATAGTGACATATTCATAGACACTTATCCAAAGTCTGGTAAGAATTCTGTAAAATTGTTGGAAGAAATGTCCTTCTGGGTTCAGTTCCAAGTGGGGAAAAAAGACATTGGAAATACGGAAGCTGCTTGGAAAGATGGTTTAATGGTGGACAGGATCACGTGGCTTGAGCTCCTGAACAGAAAAGGGGAATCACATGTTTCCAGATGTTGGGGAAAAGGGGAAAAGGGCTTGCTGAGAGTTCCTGGGTTTTTTAAACACTCTGTTTGTCCCCACCTCTCTGTTTCCTGTTCCTGTATAAGAAATGTATTCTGATTGGTTGTCAGATTCCCAGGGGCAGGGGAGTTCTCAGCTAACTCTGTAGGTTGTGTGTCAAATCCCACGCTTGGTTGAGTTCCCAGATGCCATGTGGTGAGTTTCTGTTGCAGACGGGTCTGCCTGAAGAAGGTAGATCTTTGTTATGTAGAATAGGCCTTTTAATGGCTCATTGACAAAGGTGGGGGAGCTATTAAGAGTGAGTCTGTTTCCTGCCTAAAACATGTTTTTCTGGCTCCTCATTGACAAAGGTGAGGGGGGATGAGTATCTGCCTTCCTTTTTTGGGAAATATTCTGCCCCTTTAATATTGGGGATGCAGATGATACAATAGTGATTGGTCTCATTCGAGACAGACAGGAGGTTGAACAACTAGCCATGTGTGCAACAAGACAATCTTGAACTAAATACAAACAAAACTGTAGGAACCCTCCTATACTCCCACCTCTTACAATACTATACAATACAGTATCAACGGTAAAGTCCTTCAAGTTTCTAGGTTCTATCATATCTCAAGACTTAAAATGAACACCTAACATCAAAAACATCATCAAAAAAGCACAATAAAAAATGTTTTTTCTGCACCAACTCAGAAAGCTCAAACTGCCCAAAGAGCTGCTGATTCAGTTTTACAGAGGAGTTATTGAGTCTGTCATCTGCACCTCCATAACTGTTTGATTTGGCTCTGCAACCAAACAAGACAAACACAGACTTCAACGGATAATTAGAACTGCAGAAAAAACAATTGCTACCAACCTGCCTTCCATTGAGGACCTGTGTACTGCATGAGTCAAAAAGAAGTCTGTGAAAATATCTACAGAGCTCTCACATCAGGGATGGGTTCCTGCCGGCATTACTACTGGTTTGGTGCCTGAAAAATTATTCAGTCGAACCGGTCCAAGTGGGTAAGAACCCACCCCTGCCGTACATCCTGGAAATAAATTGTTTCAACTTCTACCCTCAAAACAATGGTATAGGGCTCTACACATCAGAACAACAAGACACAAGGACAATTTTCCCCTGAATGCCATCACTCTGCTAAACAACTAATTCCCATAACACTGTCAAATTATCTACTAAGACTGTATTACTATTTTTCTTCTCATCCTTACCAGTACCTATCTCTTCCTACTTATTTCTATATCCATGTTGCTTCTATTTTTAAAACTTATATTGTTTTTATTGTTTCCTAAGTGTTGTATCTTATGATTCTTGATGAATATTTTTTTTCTTTATCACTGATACCATTTGCATCAAAGACAAGTTGTGTGCCCTATTACACTTGGCCAATAAAGATTTCTATTCTATTCTACAATATTTAATACCACTTTAGTAATCCTTCCTTCCTTCCTTCCTTCCTTCCTTCCTTCCTTCCTTCCTTCCTTCCTTCCTTCCTTCCTTCCTTCCTCAATGAGGAATCTTTGGAAGAAGAGCTCTAGAAGTAGCAAAACACCATCCCTTAACTATGAAATCAATACTTTCCTACTCCAACAAAGGATAAACATCAGTCTCAGAGTTTAGGGTTTAGTGTAAAAGTTCTCAAATCAGAACTTCAGAATCATAGACTACCTCATAAAATTCACTATAAAATCAAATACTATTCTTGCTTATATACAATAAGTAAATATTATTTAAAACATATCTAAATGTCAAATGGAAAATTTCTAGATTTTAAGTGAGTTTTCTCCTTAGGTGATGTATGAGTATATGATACAGCTACACTCATTCTATGATGAGGACAATCCCAGAATACAATTGAAAATAAGTCTGACAGCATAGAATATGCTTAAAAGTATACTAAATTTATTCTGCTCATAGGTACTATATGGATTATTCCACCCCTTGTCTTAATTGATTTATTTCCTTAAAATCAGACCAAACGCACATTATTTTTTCTTTTAGTGATACAACTTTGGTGATATAAATAATGTGAAATCCAGATAGGTCCCTGAAGTTTAAAACAAGTTGACTTTCATTTTTAGGAACTATCTGGATCCAGAATATTGTATGCTTGATTTTGTACGAAGGCCATCGGAATGGAACAGAAAATATTTCCACATCACGTCGGGGTGCTATAATAGAATACAATTTACACAATGTGGATATCACCCAGATGCCATCACCTCGTATCATCATGTCCCATTTGCCATATTACCTAGTTCCCAAGAAACTGAAGGCCAAAAAGGTGAAAGTAGGTCAATCTTGTTATTCTATTCTGACTATAAAAACGAGTTAGCTGAAAAATACAATGATTATATAAGTACATGTGTATATTTATGTATATATGTGTTTATATTCATGTATATATTTTCGTATATCAATTCAACTATTTGGAAATGAAATTTCACAAGTGATTTTGCATCCTTGTTTTTAATGATAACCTACCGAAAATGGCCCAATCTACAATAAGAGCAGAAAAAAAATCCACTTTGCTATAAACCAAATGATAAACCAAAATCAAGCAGGGAGAAAGACATACGTAAGTGGTATAGAAGCAGAGTCCACAACCAGATACCTACAAAAGGAACATTGAATGCAAGAGAAATCCCTGGCACAAACTGAGTTGGGAATGAAAACAGAAGCAAGGCAATAGCTTTGGGGAACTGGGATTATGGCTGTTCAATGAGAAGTCTAAGGAAGAAGTATCCCTGTCATTGGGTCCAAGAGATGCTGAGAAAAAGGCAAGTGGAAGGCATCACAGCTTTTGGGGGCCTTTCAGAAGCAATCAGGCTAGAGCCTTCATACAGCCCCTTGTTTTGCCCTCAAATGTGGTTTCTTGATCAAGTTGTGTGTTTACAGCAGTGAAATCCAAGCTCTGGTAAGAACACACATGTAATATTTCATTGAGTTTTGGTCCCCACCATATCAAAAAGTTGTTGAGTTCTAGGAAGAGTGCAGAGAAGAGCAACAAAGATGATGAGTGGGCTGGATGTAGTGGTGGGTTTAAAATCCGGGGGCATCTTCATTGAAGCTAACATCCTGAGTGCTAGAAAGGAGTGGAGTTTGCTCACTTTATATAGAAGTGGCTTGCCCTGCCAGTGTTGGAAGGAGTGTTCTTGGTAGTTCTTTGATTAGGCTGTTGTTTACTGTGTGACTAAGTTGGTAGGTCCTTGATTAAGATATTATTTATTGTTATATATAGTTTTTATTTTTAAACAAATGTAGGACAAACAAACATAAACACACAAAAGCCACCATCCAATTAACTACAGTGTGTCAATTGATTACAAAGCTTTTGTGCTTTTGTGACAATAGTCTTCACTTGCAATTTACATAAAGTCTCATATCATCAATCTAATATATATGTATACAAGTATTATGATTATTAAACATTCATTTGACTGTAGCTGTTATTACATCCTTTTTATGTGAAATATTCTAAATTTGAAATATATTTATCTTATGGCATTCCATTACATCATCCTAAAATTATCCAATAGCATTACATCTTTATATTCTATTCTATATAGAATTGTTTATCTTTTATAACAAAACTTTTCAGTATCATCTCCATAGTATATATGTATAGTATATGAGAAAATATTCTCTCATATATACTATATGGTATATATATATATACCATAGCATATATATACTATATATACCATATATATAGTATATATATATAATTGTTTTCACAACTTCCTGTTAGGGCCCCATTAAGGGAGGAGACATACTGTTTCCCTCTCTGCCTTTCGGCTCATCACCAGAGACCATCTAGACAGAGAACCATGAGTTACGTTGTGTAAATTTTTTAGATATGTGTGTTAGTTTTATGAGCTGATCAATAAATTTAAATTTGAGAGACCAAGATAGATCTATTTCGAGCTTATTAGCTTTCATCAGTTGGCCATACCCTGTAAAAGGGTATGGCCAACTGATGAGAGCTAATAAGCTCAAAATAGATCTATCTTGGTCTCTCAAATTTAAATTTATTGATCAGCTCATAAAACTAACACAGTATATATATCACCAGGGACCATCTAGACAGAAAGCCAAGAAACAACGGAACTCTTGGCTTTCTGTCTAGATGGTCTCTGGTGATGAGCCAAAAGGCAGGAAAGGAAACAGTATGTCTCCTCCCTTAATTGGGGCCTCTTAACAGGATGTTGTGAAAAAACTACCTATACTAAATACCCCTGTCTCAGCTGATGCAATAAGGGAGAGCCAGCTTGGCTGAATTGCTAGGCTCCTGCCTTATATGCAATACAGCCCCGGTTTGAGTCCCAGTAGAGGGTATAGCCAGCTGATGAGAGCTAATAAGCTTGAAATAGATCTATCCTGGTCTCTCTAATTTATTTATTGATCAGGTCATAAAAACTAACACACACACACACACACACACATATGTTAGTTTTATGAGCTGATCAATAAATAAATCAGAGAGACTAGTATAGATCTATTTCGAGCTTTTTAACTCTCATCAGCTAGCCATACCCTTACTGGGATTTGAACTGAGGCTGTATAACCATTCAGCCAGCCAGGCTCTCCCAATTGCATCAGCTGAGACAGGAGGATTAGTATCTATAATTATTCCACAACACCCTGTTTGGGCCCCAATTAAGGGAGGAAACATACTGTATTATCATTATTAATCATTTATTTGACTATAACTATTATTGCTTTGTTTTATACATAATACTCAAAGTTTAACTAAGTTTAACTTATTTTTTATTATGACATTTCATTTCATCATCCTGTATCCTTCCAGTAATAGTGCAGTCCTATATCTCTTGCCATATGTAGTATTTGTATTCTAATGTTTTTCTTAATAAGTCTTATGTGGATTTCTCTTGGCAACTTGTTTTTCATTGCACATCTTGTAAAGACTCGAAACCTTCCATCTGTTTCTTCCATCAGCTTGCCTTTAGTTATCGCTAATGCTTCTGCCAAAATTGCTCTCATTATTTCTTCCAGATTTTCTCCCTTGTCTTCTTCCATGTTTTGAAATCTGAGATAGAGTTTCAGATCATCAACCTCTTCTTTCAACATTCCACTCCTGTCATTTCCCACCACACTTGATTTGCTGTCCATATCAACAGTTTTCTTATCACTTTGTTCGTATTTTTCTTCAACTTTTTGAACTCTACCCTCAAATTTCATCATCGCTTTGTAAATATTCTCAACTTTTCCCTCCATTTTTCTGTTTTTTTTTCTATATTTTCAAGTCTGTTTTCAATATTCTCGGTACTTATTTGAACTTTTTGAATTTCCAACATAATCCTTTGCAATGTTAATTCCTTTTCTTCTTTGTGTTGCTCCATTCTTCCAGATTGTAAACACTGCCAATGAAACATCGAAGGCTTTTTGTTAAGTTTTGTTAAGTTTCAAACAAGTTCACTATAATCTTTCAAGTCAAGGCTTTCTCTTCACTCCAGTCCAGCTACCGATAGTACTCCGGGAGAGCATCTGCATAAGCAAACTGTATTCTTCCCACTATCCCGTTCAATAAACAAAATCTGGAGCCTTGAAGTATAAGATATAAAAAACCCCAATGTTTCCAAGCCTCCAGCCTCTAGGTGGCAGTGTTACTTCTTTTTCTTCTGCTTTTACCCCTCTCTTTCAACTCTCTTTAAGTTAAGGGAAAAAATACTTAAAAAGAACAATCCAGCTGAGCCCTGAAGAAAAGATAAGAAAGGAATTCTTAATCCACAAATACAAAAAATGAGGAAATATAGAAGAAGAAGGAAAAAAGAAACTAGTCCAATTTAAAAAGTAAGAAGCATTTGTAAAAATTCCGTTCCTAAAAAACCATAATTTAAAAAAAAGAAAAATAACACAATACGTTTAATTTAGGCCTAATTCACCACTTACTCTCTTCTATCTTCAATTTTAATTTTACTCTAGGTCTTTTTGGGTGTTCTCTAATTGTAAAATTTATCTCACCATTTTGACACACTCTCTCTCTCCTGCTTTTCTTCCATTCAGGGACTGTCCCAACCTTCTGCAGCTTCAATGGCTGCTTCTCTGTTGCTGGAAGAAAAAGCTTCTCCTGGATCAATCAGGGACTTTGTGATGTCCCTGAGATCATCAGGACGTTCCCTTCTCTATCATCATCTCTGCGGGATGGTTTAGGTCCTATTTATTTTTATTTTTTCAAATTTATACCCCGCCCTTCTCCTTGCAAGGACCCAGGGCAGCGCACAGGCAATATTAAAAAACCATACAAAATTACAAAAATACATTATTAAAACACTATTACATTATATCCCGTGCTAAAACCCTTGCAAAACCTTAAGAATTTAAAATTTATACAAATAAAAGTCAGAAATGGGGGGGGGGGGGGTTATGCTAGGCCGGCTTGTTGGAATAAATACGTTTTAAGATGCTGGCGGAAGAGGCGGAGGTCCGAGGTGGTGCATAGATCGGGGGATAGGTCGTTCCAGAGGGCTGGGCCTGCCACAGAGAAGGTCCTTCCCCTAAAGGACCATCCAGAAGCAGAGATATTGACAGAAATCTTGGAGCTCCAAGATTGCATGTCGTGTCATCTCAACCTCAGTCCTTTTCATTTCATTCAGATACTATTTATTGTTTGATTGCTAATATTGCCAATTACTATATAGCCAATTACTATATCTCAGTGTACTCTAATTCATGACATGGAAGTGAGAATAAAATGTGGGCCAGTGAAATATACTTTATATCAGGAAAGGGGAAGCATTTACATAATTTTAAAAGAACATTTTTCAATGTACTTTAGAAGGTATCCTCAGTTTATTAAAAATGAATGTATTTATTACAGATTACATATAATATATATTCTTGCAGGTGATTTATATGTACCGAAATCCAAAAGACGTTTTAGTGTCCATGTTTCATTATCAGAACTCATTCCATGAAATGGAAAATGCATGTTTTGAGGAACACATGCAAAGATTCTTATCTGGAAATGGTAAGATGGAAATAAAATATTTATCACAACACTATCAAAAAGGACTGATTTGCTAGTATGTCCCCTTGGAGTTATTGACAATGACATTACTCAGTTTGAAGCATTTCAGCAATAGGAGACAACTTTAAACCTAATGAATCCAAAGTTTCCTCACTCACCAATGAAACTGCAGGCTAAATCTCACTTTGCACAGTTGCTGCTCATTGATTTGTGTGGGGAAAAAATTGAACACTCACAAACCACCACCTCTGTCTATTAAAATAAAACCCATGTCAGCCAGCACAGCAATAAGGTTCTAACAGGATTCACTAGAGGAAATGCATTAAACCATGGGTTCTCAAACTATGGCCTGGGAACCGAATATGGCCCACCAAAGCCATTAATCCAGTCCGTGAGGGATCACAAGGTTGCCCCATCCACATCATCCCACCTACCCACTGACCCACCTTCTGGAGACCGAAGAGGCCAAAAACGGAACACACAAAGGCCTCAGGAAGCCAGAAATGGGCCCATTTTGGGGCAGCACAATGGTTCTGGAGGGCAAGGAGGCAAAAAATGGACCTGTTTTGGGGTGGCAGAGTGGTTCTGGAGGCCAAGGAGATCAAAAGTTGGCCTGTTTTGGCCTCCCCAACCTCCAGAGAGAGAGAGGGGGGAAAACAGAGACAAACAGACAGCCAACCTCTCCTGAACACAAATGAGTCTGGATTTTAGCAAACCTTCCATGCTCTGAATTCTGCCTGTGGGCCTTTTTGATTATGTTTATCAGCAAATTGTGGGGAAGATGACCGTGCTTTTTTCTTAGGTTTGAAAATTAAAACAGGCAATCCCTTCTGGTGTGGTTGCATCCAGAAGCAGCCACCCCAATCCCAAAATGAAAAAGTGAGAATCTTCTTGCTATCGTGAAAGCAAAGAAGAGTTTCCTTCCCACACCAGACAAAAACTTTCTGAAAAGTGGTGTATATTCCATTCTGTCCAATGGTAGCCATTTTGAGCCTTAGCTACAAAGCAGTGAGGTATTTTCTGTGTGGACAAAGCTGCCAAGTATGAACAATTGCCAAGTTCAGTACAACAGCAGAAACGTTATTTTCCACATCTATGTGAGAAGCAAATTTGAGATGTTCCCAAGTCAGGCACAAGCACTGTTGCTCTCTAGTGCTTGTCTGAATTTTTACAGCTCAAATATGGTGGCCTAGCAAAGGCCCATCACCTGACAATGCTACAATTTCCATGCCGGCACTCTTCAATGTATGTCTGTGATGGAACCTACCTATTATGACCACAAGTCATGACAGTCAATAAGCGAGGTGCACACTTGCTTAACAAGCCCCATTCTTGCTTTTCTCAGGTATTAAGCAACCGGGCTGACAATTAAGCAGAACATGGGGTATCTCTGGGGTGGGGGAGACCCTAGGAAGCCTAGTGCAGGGCCAAGCATGTGCTGCAATACTTTTACAGCCCACTCATGGCCTGCCCTGGGCTTTTAAGGCCTGCCCCACTCTCATCCTCTGCTTCCTAGATCTCAGTATTCCATAGGTCCCACAATTGATGGTAGCTGCTCCCAAAATTGCAGCCATTTGTGGAATGGTGCAACACAACCTCCACTGTAGAGGGACAGGCCAAGGGACACTGTAGAGGGGCAGAACAACATGTTCTTGTTCCCCAATGTGATCTCTGGAGCTCCAGAGATCACACTGCGGAAGGAGAGCAGGCCCCTCAGCCCCTTGGCCTTCTGGAGGCCATTTGGGTCTGCTTTGGAAGCAGAGACCATTTTGAGAGTTGCTGCAATGAATTGGAGGTTACTCCAAAATGATGCCCACTTCCTGGACACAGCCATATGGTTTCCACTATGTAGGAAAGCCACATGGTGGAGTAGCTGTTTCCAAAAAGAGATCTACAGCACCAAAAGGGCAACTGACTCATCAGTGATGGAGGTAGGAAAGAGGCCCACGGGGACCCAATGGAACAGTATGGCAAGAATATAGGAGGGGAGAACACTAGAACATCCCTTGTAAAGGCAGGCAGATTGCCAAGAGCCCAAATGTTGTTCACACAATCACCGGGGCATGGCAGCAGTCATAAATTCAGGCAAGAGTCATAAGACCTTCATTCAGTGCTGCAATAATTTAAAATAGTCCCTGTATAAACTGTATGCCTTAAAATGCAAAAAAGATTGTTGGTATCCTTAGCAATTTTTTGACATTTCCAAAGACATTTCCAAGAATAAGACTTCTTATTCTAATTTTATAATGCATACTGTTTAGAAAGAAGTGACCTCGAAATCATTATGAATTACTGACATTGGCTTTGTGTATATAATGATGTTTAAAAGAGAAATATTTTCCTTATAGTTCATATGAGGAATCAGAATTAACTTAAGTACGACCACTCTTATTTCCATTCTCTGCTTGAACCAACAGTTGTTAGCAGTTTGGTCTTCGATCATGTGAAAGGCTGGTATGCACATCAGAATGAATTGAATATTCTCTTCCTGTGCTATGAAAAAATGATCCAGGTGAGACTATTTACTTCTTTCCCCACTTTTTCGGAGTATAAGACGCACTTCTCCCCTCAAAAGTGGGTGGAAGGGTCTGTGCGTCTTATACAGTGAATGTTGCCAAAGCCCTACCCACCTCCTTGCCCCCACCTTTTGGCCATTTTCAGCCCCCATGCGTCATGTTTTCAGTCTCCGCACGCCCCATTTTAGACCTGTTCCAGGCTGCGGGGATCACCACAGCACATCGCCACAGATCACCACTCCGCATGTCCCATTTTTGCTTTCTGTGCATTGCATTTTTGGCCAGTTTCAATCAGCGAGGATGAGCGGTGGCAACAATCCCCGCCACCTGGAATGGGCCGGAAACATGACATGCGGAAAATGCGATGTGTGGAGGTGGTGATCAGCAGCGATGTGCTGTGGCAATCTCGGCAGCCTGGAATGGATCTAAAACAGAATATGCGGAAGCTCAAAATGCAATGCGTGGAAACCAAAAACATGATGTGTGGAGGCAGCGATGGGCTGAGGCGATCCCTACAGCCTGGAACTGCTGATTGGTGGTATTCTGTGATGCCAATCCAATTGCTAATCAGCTGCTTGTACTGAATCAGGCTACAATAACATGCTGAAGCTGAACAGGCTTTCTGCTGTAAGAATGCTAGTCAGATGAATACTGATGGATGCTGGTAGGCAGAGGCAAAACGTTTTTTTTCTTGTTTTCTTCTGCCAAAACTAATGTGTGTCTTATACTCCAAAAAATACCATAATCTTTTGTCAAATAGGATTCAGGGAATAGGCCTAGACAAATAGAGATGCAGCTGCAGGTAAAACTTGTTTTGATGTATGGTTGGACATTTGTGAATGTTCTGAACAACCTAATGTTTACATTTTCAAGGACAGAAGAGTTTGTGCCTGTTTTTCAATTGCACTCAACATAAACTATTCTAATTTGGCAAGTTCTCGCCAAGAACTTGAAAATTGAACTCCTGCTAACTCTCTGCTTATGCAGCTAAGCAGAGTTTGTAGAGCTTATTCAGGCAGGGTTTGTTTTTTTTTTAACTGAAAGAAGTGTATAAAGAAGGAACAAGAGGAAAAAAAGAGTTTATTCCAAAGGTTTTGGATAAATCAAGTTCCTGAAGAGGAAATACAGCAAGAAAACGCAATATAATATATAATTATAATTGTTATAATGATCATAATGTGTTGTAGAAGGGAAAAATAAAAAACAGAAGGACAAAAAAAAAGAAGGCGCCATTCATGTATCCCTATTCTCTTCTCATTCTTCTTTAAGAGTTTGAAAGGGAACTATCCAGCAAACAGCTTTTCAAATTCCACAGAAGTGCAATAACTTTCTTACTGAGAAGCTGTGATTGACTGAGGCATTGCTATTAGAGGCATAGGTGTAAATTAGTGCATGATTTAGAACAATAAAATAAAGCAAGATAAATAAAAGGCATATTTTATTTTATTTATTTATTTTATTCGAATTTATACCCCGCCCTTCTCCAGAAAGAACCCAGGGCGCCGCACAGGAATTAAAACATACAAATATAGCAAAATATAAAATTTAAAAAGATATTAAATTCCCACCCTGTGCTAAAATCAATTTAAAATCCCCAAATTAAAACTGTCTAAGAGCAGTCACAATGGAAGGTTACGCTAGGCCGGCTTGATGGAAAAGGTGTGTCTTTAGACACTGGCGGAAGAGGTGGAGGTCAGAGATGGTACGTAGTTCAGGGGGTAGGTCGTTCCAAAGGGTGGGGCCCACCACAGAGAAGGCCCTTCCCCTGGGTGTCGCCAACCGGCATTGCCCGGCCGACGGCACCCTGAGAAGGCCCTCTCTGTGGGAGCGGATCGGACGAAGGGATGTATGGCATTTTTACCCAAGTATGGAGCTGAAAAGGTGACTTTTTCTTAAGAGTGCTAAGGGAATGGTGCAAGGTTGACCAGGAAGTAAGACAAAGCAATGTCCCTTTCGGCTGTTTAATAGGTTATGCAGCAGTTTACCACAATACTTTTCCACATCATTCCCCACATAATGTGTGTGTGCTTAGTCCAAGCCTGGGAAAAAAGTTTTTGGAGTTCACTTAAAGGCAGAAAAAGTGAAGAAGAGTTGCATTTCTAAGAGAATGGTGGTTTAGAGAGCAAATACTATGATAAAGGCCAGCTTCCCTAGAGATAATAAGTTATAATAATAATAAGTTGAATTTATTGACCGCACCCTCTCCCCACAGGGACTCGGGGCGGTGCACAGGGAAATTAAAAAACGAAAAATATACAAAATACATACAAATTAAAACGAATTAAACTCAATCAATCCTGTGCTAAAATCCCATTAACTAAAAATACCCAATAAATATAGTATACATTTAAAACCCATAGACAGAGAGACTACCCTAGGCCGGCCAGGCGGAAAAGATGAGTCTTCAATTTCAGGCGGAAGGAGCGGAGGTCCGTGGTCGTTCTAATATCGGGGGGAAGGTCGTTCCAGAGGGCTGGGCCCGCCACAGAGAGAGCCCTTCCCCTGGGCGTCGCCCGCTGACAGAGTCTAATGGACGGCACCCGGAGCAGTCCCTCTCTGTGGGAGCGAATGGGCCGTGAGGATGTATGAGGCAGGATCCGATCCCGCAGGTAGCTAGGTCCCGAGCCATGGAGCGCTTTAAAGATGATGATTAATACCTTGAAGCGCACCCGGAAGACGACAGGTAGCCAGTGCAGCTCGCGCAAGAGCGGTGTAACGTAGGTGAACCTGGTGGTTCCCATAATTGCTCGCGCGGCTGCATTCTGAACTAACTGAAGCCTCCGGGTGCACCTCAAGGGAAGCCCCATGTAGAGAGAGTTACAATAGTCCAGTCGAGATGTCACGAGGGCATGAGTGACTGTGCGTAGGGCGTCCCGATCCAATAGGGGGCGCAATTGGCGAACCAGGCGAACCTGGTAAAACGCCCTCCTGGCCACGGCTGTCACTTGCTCTTCCATAGACAGCCGGGTATCCAGGAGGACACCCAAATTGCGCGCCCCATCCACAGGGGCAAGATGTTCGCCCCCTATGGCCAGCGTTGGAGAAAGGTGGTTGAATCGGGCAGCCGGAAACCACAACCACTCGGTCTTGGTCGGGTTGAGCCTAAGTCCGTTACTTCCCATCCAGATCCGCACGGCTTCCAGGCACTGGCACATCACCGCTACGGCATCGTTGGGGTGGTTTGGGGTAGATATATACAGCTAAGTATCATCAGCGTAGAGATGATACTCTACCCCAAAACCACGGATGATTTCACCCAGCGGCTTCATGTATGCATTAAACAGGAGAGGCGAAAGGACCGACCCCTGAGGCACCCCACATGTGAGGGGTCTCGGGGTCGACCTCTGCTCCCCTGCCAACACTAATTGCGATCGGCCAGAGAGGTAGGAGGAGAACCACCGTAGGACGGTGCCTCCCACCCCCAACCTCCCCAGCCGATGCAATAGGATACCATGGTCGATGGTATCGAAAGCCGCCGAGCGATCTAATAGGACCAGGATGGAGGAACAACCCCCATCTCTGGCCCTCCAGAGATCATCAACCAACGCGACCAATGCCGTCTCAGTCCTATGCCCAGGCCGAAAGCCGGACTGGCGCGGGTCTAGATAATCAACTTCCTCCAGGTGACGGGGAAACTGTTGTGCCACCACACTCTCGACAACCTTCGCCAAAAAGGGAAGGTTGGAGACGGGACGATAGTTTGTTAAAAGAGCTGGGTCCAAAGAGGGCTTCTTAAGGAGGGGCCTCACCATAGCCTCTTTTAGGGAAGCAGGCAAGGAACCCTCACTCAAGGATGCATTGATAACCTCTTGGAGCCAGCCTCGTGTCACCTCCCAGGATGCCAGTACAAGCCAGGAGGGACACGGGTCCAATAAACATGTGGTGGCTCGCAGTCGCCCACGTAACCTGTCCATATCCTCGGAAGCAACGGAGTCAAACTCCTCCCAAACAAGATCTGCCTCGTGGCATCCCACTGGGCCATGAATGGGGGCTAACTCGTTCTGTATCTGAGCGATTTTGTCCTGCAGAAAAGTCACAAATTCCTCTGCTCTACCCTGTAACGGGGCTTCCCGCACCCTCTGCTGAAGGAGGGAACGGGTCACCCCAAACAGGGCGGCAGGGCGGTTTTCTGCGGATGCTATGAGAGTGGCACAATGATGGCGTTTGGCCACTCTCAACGCCACAATGTAAGTCCGTAAATGGGCTCTTACCTGTGTCCGGTCAAATCCAGATCGAGTAGCCCTCCATCTTCTCTCTAGGCATCTCTTGTGGCGTTTCATCGCCCTCAGCTCCTCGGTAAACCAAGGGGCCGGGGCGGTTCGGCGCCGCAAGAGAGGCCGCAAGGGCGCGACCCGATCCAAGGCTCCCGCGGTCGCAGTATTCCATGTGGCCACGAGATCCTCCATCGGGGCGTGGGTCAGGGGTACAGGAAGTGGCCCAAGCGCCATCTGGAACCCATCTGGGTCCATCAGGCGCCTGGGGCGGAACCAGATAGGTGGTTTTGGTGCCGCCTCCTCGCGGCGGGGGGTAGCGGTCAGAAAGTCGAGCCGGAGAAGTGAGTGATCTGACCATGATGATCAACAAGTTCTAAAACATATATGTAATGAAAGGATAACTGACAATTATGTTTGCAATTTTAAGTACTGATGCACAAAATGCTTACCCGAACGACATGTTGTACAAAGCACAAGATGAATAATGTTTTTTATTTGTTTTTATGTTAAAAATAAAAAAAAATTACTTTGATGATGTCACTGATTAACTCTGCTGATATGTTTCCATTATACGTTAGTATATATAATAACTACTGCCCTTCGCACAGTCACTCAAGCTCTCGTGACGTCCCGTCTCGACTACTGTAATGCTCTCTACATGGGGCTTCCCTTGAGGTGCACTCGAAAGCTACAGCTAGTCCAAAACGCAGCCGCGCGGGTAATTACGGGAGCTACCAGAAGCTCCCATATAACACCAATCCTGCGCGAACTGCATTGGCTTCCTGTGGTCTTTCGGGTGCGCTTCAAGGTCTTGACGACCATCTTTAAAGCGCTCCATGGCTCGGGGCCTAGTTATATGCGAGACCGTCTCGTGCCCCATACATCCCTTAGACCGATACGCTCCCACAGAGAGGGCCTTCTCAGGGTGCCGTCGGCCGGACAATGCCGACTGGCGACACCCAGGAGAAGAGCCTTCTCTGTGGCGGGCCCTGCCCTTTGGAACGACCTACCCCCTGAACTCCGGACCATCACCGACCTCCGCCTCTTCCGCCAATGTCTAAAGACATACTTTTTTCATCAAGCCGGCCTAGCCTAACCTCCCATGGGGACTGTAGAAAAGTTTTAAATTGGGTTTTAATTAATAATTGGTTTTAGCACAGGTTTGGGATCTAATATATATTTTAAATTATTTATGTTCTATTTTTTGTATGTTTTTTAAATCTCCTGTGCGCCGCCCTGGGTCCTTTGCGGAGAAGGGCGGGATATAAATGTAATAAAATAAAAAAATAAAAAAATAAATACTTTTCTGATGACATTCATAGGTATATGAACATTCCTATACTTATGTATGTAGACAATACATACATACATAGGCAATGCCATGTTATTGGATGATAATTCAAATGATTCTCAAAGATACTCAGAAGACATGTAGAATGAGAAATATTGATTTGAAAATTAATATAAATATGGATTGAATCATTGAACTCTTTGAAATAGTTAAATCCATGCAATTAGTAGAATTGAATTAAAGAACAGAACAACTTTAAAATGTACGAATGCTGATAGATAGGTATAAAGGTAGGAGATAATATAGTGCACTGATAAGAAGGAATATTTCACAAAGAATACAACGAAAATGACTGCATATAAGAGCATGCTTTGCTCCATTTGTTTAAAGGAATTGAGATTTGGTCAGCAGAAATATAAACTTCGGTTGAATGGAACTGTAAATATGTGATGAAACAAGGAGAGTTAGCGTTAAGATTTAATAAGTGCTGAATGAATGTGGATTAAATACAAATGAGTAACCTATATAAGAGAAGCACATTTGTTACAATGAGTTAGTCACATTAATTAGAATCAATTGCATAACAAATATTTGAAGGAACAGTCAATGGATGCAGAAGAAGACAGAGAAAATGATAGTTAGATGAAGCTGATAAAATTGGAAAGGTATAGTGCACAGTATTGATTTAGTTTGATTTAACCATAGTTCTATTTCTTCCTCTCCTGGTTGCTTTATTCCTTTTGTGTGCTTTGCATAACATTGCTTGTTCCTCAAGGAAAAAGCAGGATGGGAATGGATACATACTAATTGGTTGATTAGTTGGTTTATATCAGTGGTTCCCAACCTTTTTCTTTTGCCATGCCCCACCTAAGCATCTTTAAAACCCTGATGCCCCCCCCCCCCCCAGTGACATATAATTCTTACTTTAGTCAAAAAGTGAACCTTACTCATGCGGAGGAAGCCTAAAAGGCCATTAACCTGGTTTAAACAAGGTTCAAATTGTCCCTATTAAAAATCAGATTGCCCCCCTGTGGGGCCAGAGAACCATTGGTTTATAGGGTGTCCAGTTCACTATAACATTTCTAGATGAATAACGTAAGATATAAAACACAATACAGAGCTGAAAATAAATTAATAAGATCTATAATTGTTTATCTGAAGAAAATATATATATAGATATCTGTATTCATCTATTAGAAAACTATCAAGAAACCATTAGGATATTGCTGACCCTAATAAGATGGTGAAAAAGCAGTAGGGTATCATATAACATGTCCCATTAAATCAATACAGGACTCTGTGTGTATGTGTGTGTGTGTGTGTGTGTGTGTGTATTTACATCTATGTATGTATGTGCATATTTATAACACATACATACACATAACTTGCTTCATCTGAAATTGAAATAGATATAGCTGGAAGTGTCTATTTCCATCCAATTCATTTCCACCAATGTTTTATGTGCATACAGAAATAAATGACACTTTTTAAACCTTTAATTCTATTCTATATAATGCTTTCACTCGGAAATCAATTCCAGTCTGTTCAGTCGAGTTTACTCCAAATTAAAGGTATACTGTAGAAATATTCCAAAAGCAAATAATTCTTCTTCCAGGATCTTAGAGGTGCAGTACTTAAAACATGCAGATTTATTGGAAAAGAGCTGAGCAGCCAGGAAGTGGACAAAGTTGTGGAGATGGCTACATTCAAGAACATGAAAGAGGACCGTAGGGCAAATTTTATGAAAACATATGAAGAGTGTTTCGGAATAACAAGTTTAAAGCATATACGCAAATGTAATACTGACAGAACGAAATCAAACTTTGGTATTTTCCTCTCTTGCATCTAACCATGGGACCAAAGTACTTCACAAACCATTTCTTTTTCTCTTGTGTCCTCAAGACATTGACTTCTTGTCCCCAGCATATACCTGAGGTAGCTCTATGTCACCCTCAGTGTTCAACAAACATTCCCACTCCTTCAGTGGCAAAATCTGTTAGTTTACTGTGAGGAGAGGCGAATTCTGAACTTGTGTTATTCCTGGGAGTAGGCTCAGTTCAACTCCCATTGAACAGAAAGGACATGACCTCGATTCTCTAGGCCTTGCAGGGCCATTCTGGCTTGGACAGTGAAGAATCCAGTTCTTTCTGATGAATCTTCCAGAACTTGAGATGTAGCTTTGAAAGGGGGCTGAAACAGGCTGAGAGGTTGTGTTGGAGGAGAGAAAGAGAGAGAAATAGGTGATGGAGAGAGCAAGAGAGCTGATGCCCCTGCAACTTGAGCAATGGCTGGCTCTTCACTTGCTGTGCCCCATGACCCCTTTGAGAGGATTTCCTGCTCCCTCAGAAGTGCAGCTTTTTATTTATTAACTTTTGTTCCCACCTTTATGACTTCTAGATCCAATAAGGCAGTAAGAATCCATTTTGTGGATCCCTTGGGAAAGAACTGATGGTTTTTGTTAAACAAAGAACTATTTATTTATTTTTATTCATGCTTATGTTATACAGTTAGTCCTCGACTTACAACAGTTCAATTAATGACTGGTCAAAGTTACAATGGCATTGAAAAAAGTGACCATTTTTCACACTTACGACTATTGCAGCATCCCCAGGGTTACATGAGCAAAATTCAGGTGCATGGCAACTGACTCATATTTATGACGGTTGCAGTGTCCCAGGGTCATGTGATCCCCTTTTGCAACCTTCTGACAAGCAAAGTCAATGGGGAATCCTGATTCACTTAACAACCGTTTTACTAACTTAACAAATGTTTCACTTACCAACATAAAGTTTGGGCTCAATTGTGGTTGTAACTCAAGGACTACCTGTATATCCTTCTGAAAAAATTGTTCAAAGTATTGCATTGCTATAAAAACTTCAGTTGGGACTATTACTGAGTCCTAAACTCACTTTTTAAATTACTGCCTGATGAATAAATGTGCTATGAGAGAATAAAGGTAGCAGTTAGATCTTGTGGGAAGACAGAGAAGTGGTTCCAAAAGTACCAAATACACAGAGCCAAAAAGATGACCCTCACTGGCAGTGGGGCGGCCTTCATGGTGGGTAGCAGAGGTGGGTTCCGGCAGGCACTACTGCTGATTTGCTCATGGGTGTGCTGTGCGCGCATGCACAATACAATAAAAATGGTTCTGTGTGTGTGCACAAGCGAAAAACAAGATGGCGGCGTAGTTTTTAAAATTGCTTTAGTTTTTAAATTGGTTTTAGTAAGGGTTTTTAACTGGATTTAGATCAGGCCAATCCATTTAATATATTTTAAATTGTATTTTAATTGGATGTTATGCTCTATCTTATTGTTCTTATTATTGCCTGTACACCGCCCTGAGTCCCGCAAGGGAGAAGGGCGGTCTAAAAATTTAATAAATCTAAATCTAAAATCTATGGCACTGCCCAGAGGACTAGTTCAGGGGTGTGGTAGTCCTGGGTTGCTGCCGGTTCCAGTAAACTAAGCCACCAAACCACTACCGGTTCGGCTGAACCGGTAGGAACCCACCATTGGTGGGTAGGTCTGTGAGGATTCAGGATCAATGCTGGGGCTCTTTTCAGGAGAACACACTACAGGCTCGGACCAATAATTGATTCCTCAATCTGCTCCTTTTTCATCAGGAACTGTTGGAGACTGGAAGAATATTATGACAGTATCGCAAAGTGAAAGGTTTGACAACATTTTTCAAGCACAAATGAAGGATATAGATCTCAAATTCATTTGGGATATAAAAGAAATACAATCTACTCAGCATGAGAAGGTGCAGGAACCTCTCCAGGAGGGCAAGGAGCAGAAATGTTCAACACAACTGTAATACCTATTTGTAGTTTAAGCTACTACAATACACCTATACATTTTCTGTATGTACTTATGTGCATAACTGCTTTCTGCTCAAAGCTGTTTCCTGCTTAGTGAAAAACATGGCTTTTGGTAACCCCATCTTTTTCGAAATGTTGAAAACATCCTATACAGTGGTACCTCGGTTCACGAACGCCTCTGTTCACGAACAACTCGGTTCACGAACAGAAAAGTTCATAAAAATATGCTCCGGTTCACAAACTCCGCTTCTGTTCACGAACAGAAAAGTTCATAAAAATATGGTCTGGTTCACGAACTCCGCTTCTGTTCACGAACTCCGCCTCGGTTCACGAACAGAAAAGTTCATAAAAATATGGTCTGGTTCACGAACTCCGCTTCTGTTCACGAACTCCGCCTCGGTTCACGAACTCCGCCTCGGTTCACAACCAATTTGGTTCGCGACCAGAGTCAGTTCAAGAATTAAAACCAAAAGAAAGATCAGAACGGATTAATTGGATTTACATTAAACCCTATGGGAAACTGTGCCTCGGTTCACAACCAATTCGGTTCGCGACCAGAGTCAGTTCACGAATTAAGTTCGTGAACCGAGGTACCACTGTAATTTATCACCACAAATGGGTCAAGACATACAAGAATGATTTCATAAATCCTTTGCAATATAAACAAATGCTTTGGGAGCTGGGAGAAATTATTTTTGCAATGAATAGAGAACAAAGATATGCTAATCTATTATTATTTTTATGGGCCAACATAATGGTTGCTTTGATAATGGGAAATTTTTTTGGAACAGCACTTTTATATATCTTAGATATATTAATTTTGTATCGGTTAATTTTATAAAAAAGATGATGTTAAGAAAAAAATACTTAGCACATTAGGTTACTTGCAGGCGGCATCCAATAACTTTAAGTAATACCTATTAATATAGATCAGGGGTGTCCAAACTTGGGAACTTTAAGACTTGTGGACTTCAACTCCCAGAATTCCCCAGCCAGCATAGCTGGCTGGGGAATTCTGGGAGTTGAAGTCCACAAGTCTTAAAGTTCTCAAGTTTGGACACCCCTGATGTAGATCATGATGTAGAGGCCAAGTCAGAGGGTACAGCTGGCCAGGTTTCTCTATAGTTCTAGTTCAATAATGTTTAAAAAATAATTTGCAATTGATATCATATGGAGCTTATTTTTCCCCCAAGTTCTTCTTTCTCTTTCCATATAGTTTCTTGCCAAACATAATCATTCTTCTTTATTTATTTGATCTACCTTGCTAATAAAATTATTGAAAAATTAGTTAATCAGATATATTTCAATAGTTTTTCTTAGTCTGCTGCAATTCTGCAACTCTCAGTGGTTTACAAATATTAAAACACTCATATTCAATCTTTGAACAATAAGCCATCCACAAGCAAGCCAAGATTAGTCCACTGGCTAATAGTCCATAAAACAAATACAAAACTGCTCCAGCAAGTAATTCCACTAAACCAACTCAAAGCCACCAGACAAAACTGAATGTACCTCCACGAGAACTCACTTGTCATTTCATTTCATTTCATTTATTTGACTTATTAACCGCCCCCTCTCCCCGAAGGGACTCGGGGTGGTGCACAGGAAATATAAAAACACAATATATCACAAAATAAATACATAAATACTTAAAACTATATTAAATTTACACCCTGTGCTAAAATCTACCCCATTAAAAACTAATCCCTGAAGCCCAATGTAGAATTTATCTGCTAAAAAACTAGGCTAAGTACGGTAGGTTAGGCCAGGCCGGCCTGTTGGAAAATTTATTTATTTTATTTTATTTTATTGGGGAAAAAAAGTTTTATTGAGTTTTAACAATTTTCTAGAGGGTAAGGTAAGGGTTACAGAAACATTTTGAAAACCTTTGCGTCAGAGTCTTTGGCCCATCCCGGGCTACATAATACAACAATAGTAAAAAAATTTATCCAAAAAAAATACTACAAGATAAAGACAAGTGAATACATAATACATTTCCAATTCTCAGATGGCAGACATGTACAAACATCCTGGTACAAAAGGAATAATAAAAAAGAAAGTTAGTAAAAAAAAGAAAAACAAGCAAAATCATTTTTTGATCTAAGTCTTTTGGCAATTGTATCTTCTTTTTCTCCCGCCTGGCCCCCAGTGGGCGGGGCCGTGGCCCCCTCCGCCCCCCTGGATCTTCCCCCAGGACAGAGGAATGTTTTTTAAGAAAGGCTTCCGCCTCAACAACTGTTTTAATCTTCACTCTTCCTCCTTCCCAGAAAACCAGCATCCCTTCGGGCATCGCCCACTTGAACCAAATCCCGTGTTATTTTATTAAATTTATACCCCGCCCTTCTCCTTGTTAGGACCCAGGGCGGTTTTCAGTTGCTGGTGGAAGGAGCGGAGTTCCGGGATAGATCTAAGTTTGGGAGGAAGGTCGTTCCAGAGGGTCGGGCCCGCCACAAAGAAGGCCCTTCCCCTGGGTGTCACCCGCTGGCATTGCCTAGTGGACGGCACCCGAAGAAGTCCCTCTCTGTGGGAGCGAATCGGCCGAAGGGATGTGTGGGGTAGGATGTGATCCCGCAGATAACCAGGTCCAATGCCATGGAGCGCTTTGAAGATGGTAACCAGCACCTTGAAGTGCACCCGAAAGACCACAGGCAGCCATGAGCGGTGTTACGTGGGAATACCTAGAGGTACCCAATATTGCTCGCTTGGCTGCATTCTGAACTAGCTGTAGTCTTCGGGTGCACCTCAAGGGGAGCCCCATGTAGAGACCGTTACAGTAGTCTAGACGGGATGTCACGAGGGCATGAGTGACTGTGCGAAGGGCGTCCCGGTCCAATAGGGGACGCAACTGGCGTACCAGGCGAACCTGGTAAAATGCCCCCCCTGGCCACGGCTGTCACATGATCTTCTAAAGACAGCTGGGTATCCAGGAGGACCCCCAAGTTGCGTGCCCAATCCACGGGGGCTAGATGTTCACCCCCTATGGCCAGTGATGGAATCAACTGGTTGAACCGGGGCGCCGGGAACCACAACCACTCGGTCTTGGATGGGTTGAGCTTGAGTCTGTTCCTTCCCATCCAGATCCGCACGGCTTCCAGACACCGGGACATCACTTCGACGGCATTGTTGGGGTGGTTTGGGGTGTCGTCAGCATACAAATGGTATTCTACCCCAAAACCACAGATGATCTCACCCAGCGGCTTCATATATGTGTTGAACAGGAGCGGCGAGAGGACCGACCCCTGTGGCACCCCACAAGTGAGTGGCCTCGAGGTCGACCTCTGCCCTCTTGTCAACACAAATTGCGATCGACTGTAGACGTAGGAGGAGAACCACCGTAAAACTGTGCCCCTCACCCCCAGCCCCTCCAGCCGATGCAATAGGATACCATGGTCGATGGTGTCAAAAGCCGCCAAGAGGAGATAGAAGGAGAAGATCTTAAAGATCTTATGAGTACAATTTTAGCAGATTATATTAAAAGGAATAAAGGACAATTCTGATGGGATATGGACCTGGTTTATAGAATTAACTCAGCATACGCTAGAATAAATGATGTACCAAGAGAAGTCCATATTAAATTCTTAAGGAGGTCCACAAGGGATGAGATACTGAGGACCCAGCGGGGAGGACCCTTGAAATATCAGGAGAAAGAAGTTACTATTTTGAAACAAATTCCAAAAAAATTAGAGAGATAAGAAGGAAATATTCCTTCTTGTCCAAAAAATTATATAAAAAAGGAGTTTGGTTCAAATGGTTACTGCCAGAAGGAATGTTGGTCTTCTGGGACGGAGGTAGAATTAGAGTTAAAACATTAAGAGAGGCGGAGGCCTTTCTTCAGAAGCACTCCTCACTCTTAGGAGACGAAGAAGAGAGAACGGGGGGGGGGGCACCCGTTGATGGGAAGGGAGAAGAAGAATCAATAGCAAAAAGACTTAGATCCCAAAACTGATTTTATTTGAAATTTTTACTGTGATAGTTGAAACTAGATGGCAATGAAAAATATGATTGAACGTATGAACTACACAATGTAATGTCTATGTATGCTTGCCCTCTGTTTTTCTTTAAAAATATTGTATTTCTATGAGGTTTTGGGAGGACCACCACCTCTGGCATGGAGGCCACTAAAATATAATTTTTTACCCTATAACCCCTTTCCCATCCAAGAAGGACTAGAGGTGACATGATAACATTGTTCCAATATCTAAGGGGTTTCTGCAAAGATGAGGGGGACATGCTATTCTCCAAAGCACCCAAAGGCAGGACAAGAAGCAGTACGTGCAAAGTAAATCAAGGAGAGAAGCAATGTAGAACTAAGGATAAATTTACTGACAGTTAGAACAATTAATTAGTGGAACAGCTTGCCTTCAGAAGTTGTAAATGCTCCAACACTGGAGGTGTTTAAGAAGAGATTGGAACCACTTGTCTAAAATGGTAGGTAGAGGGATAGATAGAGAGGGAGAAAAGAAGCAATACAGTAGGTAGGTAGGTAGGTAGGTAGGTAGGTAGGTAGGTAGGTAGGTGGATAGATAGGGAGAAATACAGTACGTAGATAGGTAGGTAGATAGATAGATAGAGGGAGAAAGGAAGAAATACAGTAGGTAGGTAAGTAGAGGGATAAACAGAGAGGGAGAAATACGGTAGGTATGTAGGTAGGTAGGTGGATAGATAGATAGATAGATAGATAGATAGATAGATAGATAGATAGATAGATAGATAGATAGATAGATAGATAGGGAGAAATACACTAGGTAGGTAGGTAGATAGAGGAATAGAGAGAGAGGGAGAAATACAGTAGGTAGGTAGGTAGAGGGATAGATAGAGAGGGAGAAATACGGTAGGTAGGTAGGTTGGGGGTTATACGGTGGTTGTGTGGTTGTGTGCAGATGTGGATCTACACACAGATTGGTTGGCAATTTAACCAGGCTGGGCCACAGCAATGCGTGGCTGGGTATAGCTAGTTAATAAATAATTAAAATCAACAAAGTCACCATATAAGATGTGCAGCTATGCAACTGTGATAGATAGATTAGAGAGGGAGAGAGAGAAAGAGAAAGAGAGAGAGGGGAGGGGAGAGGGAGAGATAGTGTTGTGGCCCAGCAGTTTGTGGAATCTGACAGCAATGAACACTATGGATTGTCCTGGAAGCTGAAGAAGACTCGGGGGCGGGGGTGTTCGGAGTCAGAGCAGGGACTACAGAGGCCTGTTGGCCACCAGGTGGCATCTGAGTCAGGGAGCAGTAAAGAAGAACAGAGGGAGGCTGTCCCTGATGTACCTATGTGTAGGGCTGAGAGGAGGAGGGAGCAGCTTTGGAAAAAGGCTCACAGAAGGAAATAGGAACAGGTGGCTACTGATTGGCCTCTCCTGGAGACCTTATAGATAGGGTGGAAGGAGGGGAGTTTTGCAGAAAACAATAGTTTACTGATCCAGCCATTGAGAAAGTTTGGGAGAATTTCATGAGTTTCAGTCTTGTTTCATAGAGATATCTTTCTGGACTCCCAGCCAAGGGGTTGCTTATCTCCCTCCTTAGTCTTGGCAGACAGCCAACTCTGCATCCATATATATTCAGAGTCTTAGGACAGAACAGATAGATGACATATATTTTTCCATGGGAAATTAACATTGTGAAATAAAGTACAAATGGAGTTCTGCTCTTCAAAAAGTCCCCTAAGGTCCACAAAGCCTCAAGGTTATTCGACCAATCCCACTTTTTTCCTGCTGTATTCACTCTAACTAGAGTCTCTGAAGATCATTTTTGACTAGATACTTTCTCCTTCCTACAAATTGTTTATGTGTTCAGAAATCCAAAGGATGCCTTGGTTTCTAGCTATCATCTTCAGCAAATTATAACCATAACGAAAGCATCAAAAGAGTTTGATGTTCACTTGGAGAAGTTTTTGGCAGGCAAAGCCCCCCTCATAAATGACCTTGTGTCAGAGGGGGACCCGGACCTGGTGGGAATTACGGAGACCTGGTTGGGCCCCGAGGGGGGTCTACCCCTCGTGGAAATGTGCCCACCAGGTTACCGTGCATTTCATCAACCTAGGGCCCTAGGCAGGGGTGGGGGGGTGGCGGTTATCGTTAAGGAAAGTCTGGAGCCGAAGGAGACCACTGTGCCTCAGACGACCGGCTGTGAGTCCCTCTTCGTGAAGTGGGGCCTAGGGAGGCAGTTGGGCTTGCTGGTTGTATACCTGGCTCCCCGCTATGTAACAGCAGCCCTGCCCGAGCTACTCGAGGTGATCGCCGCGATGGCGGTGGAGACCCCCAGACTTTTGGTCATGGGGGACTTCAACCTGCCATCGGCGGGCGAGACATCCGAGGCAGCTCGGGAGTTCATGGCTTCCATGATGGCCATGGACCTGACCCAAGTAGTTCAGGGCCCCACTCACGAGGGAGGACACACGCTGGATCTGATTTTTGTCTCTGGACACTGGATTAGTGATCTTGGAACAGGGGATTTAGTCATCTTACCCTTGTCATGGACAGATCACTCTCTCCTTCGGATAGACTTTCCAACCGTCACACCCCACCGCGGGGAGGCGGAACCGGAGACACCGAGTTGGTTCCGTTCCAGGCGTCTGATGGACCCGGAAAGGTTCCAGTGGGAGCTTGGGCCAGTACCTGTGTCCCTGTCCCACGGCTCGACTGAGGATCTAGTGGCCGCATGGTATAGTGCGGCCACGGGGGCCTTGGACCGAGTCGCGCCCTTGCGGCCTCTCATGCGGCGTCGAGTCACCCAGGCTCCTTGGTTTACCGAGGAACTGAGGGAGATGAAACGCCGTAAGAGACACCTAGAGAGTAGGTGGAGATCTTCTCGATCCGAATCTGACCGAACTCTAGTGAGAGACCATATTAGGACTTATTTAGTGGCGCTAAGAGTGGCCAAACGTGAGTATTGTGCCACCCTTATCGCGTCCGCGGAAAACCGCCCTGCCGCCCTGTTTGGGGTGACCCGCTCCCTCTTGCATTTGAGGCTGCGGGAAGCCCCTCTGCAGGGTCGAGCAGAGGAATTTGGAGTTTTTCTCCAGGACAAAATCACTCAGATTCGGAACGAGTTGCCCTCCACTAGTGATCCGGTCGAGGTGTCCGGTGCTGGTCTTGAGATAACACCTTGGGAGGAGTTTGACTTTGTTACTACCGAGGATATGGACAGGTTGCGGAGGAACCTTAGAGCCACCACATGTTTATTGGACCCATGCCCCTCCTGGCTTGTACTGGCATCCTGGGAGGTGACACGAGGCTGGCTCCAGGGTATTGTGAATTCATCTCTGAGTGAGGGGTCCTTGCCCACCGTCTTGAAAGAGGCAGTGGTGAGGCCCCTCCTCAAGAAGCCATCCCTGGACCCAGCTTTATTAGAGAACTATCGTCCCGTCTCCAACCTTCACTTTTTAGTGAAGGTTGTTGAGAGTGTGGTGGATCAACAGTTTCCCCGACATCTGGAAGAAGTTGATTATCTAGACCCGCGCCAGTCCGGCTTCCGGCCCGGTCACAGTACCGAGACAGCATTGGTCGCGTTGGTGGAAGATCTCTGGAGGGCATGGGATAGAGGTTGTTCCTCTATCCTTGTCCTATTAGATCTCTCAGCGGCTTTTGATACCATCAACCATGGTATCTTATTGCACCGATTGGGGGGGGTTGGGGCTGAGAGGCACCTTTTTACGGTGGTTCTCGTCCTACCTCTCTGGTCGGTCGCAATGGGTGTTGGCAGGAGGGCAGAGGTCGTCCCCAAGGCCCCTCACATGTGGGGTTCCTCAGGGGTCGGTCCTCTCGCCACTCCTGTTCAACATGAAGCCGCTGGGTGAGATCATCCGTGGTTTTGGGGTGGAATACCATCTGTATGCTGATGATACTCAGTTGTACATATCCACCCCAAACCACCCCAATGATGCCGTCGAGGTGCTGTCCCGGTGTCTGGAGGCCGTACGGATCTGGATGGGTAGTAACAAACTCAAGCTCAACCCGGCCAAGACCCAGTGGCTGTGGTTTCCGGCACCCGGTTCAGCCAGATAAGTCCAACACTGGCCATTGGGGGCGAACAACTGGCCCCCGTGGAGAGGGCGTGCAACTTGGGCGTCCTCCTGGATTCCCGGCTGTCCATGGAGGACCATGTGGCGGCCGTGGCCAGGGGGCGTTCTATCAGGTACGCCTGATACACCAGTTGCGCCCCTTACTGGACCGGGGAGCCCTTCGCACAGTCACTCAAGCGCTTGTGACATCCCGGCTGGATTACTGTAACGCTCTCTACATGGGGCTCCCCTTGAGGTGCACTCGAAAGCTACAGTTAGTACAGAATGCGGCCGCGAGGGTGATTATGGGTGCCACAAGGCAAACCCACGTAACACCTCTCCTGCGCGAGCTGCACTGGCTGCCTGTGGCCTTTCGAGTGCGCTTCAAGGTGCTGATGACCATCTTTAAATTGCTCCATGGCTCGGGGCCTAGCTATTTACAAGACCGGCTCCTGCCCCATACATCCCTTCGTCCGCTCCGCTCCCACAAAGAGGGTCTTTTCGGGTGCTGTCGACGGGGCAATGCCGGTTGGCGACACCCAGGGGAAGGGCCTTCTCTGTGGCGGGCCCGGCCCTCTGGAACGACCTACCCCCCGACCTCTGTACTATCTCGGACCTCCGCCTCTTCCGCCAAAGTCTTAAGACGTATTTATTCCAACAAGCCGGCCTAGGATAGCCCCCCATTTCTGACTTTTTAAGGAAATAATTTATAATTGGCAAGGGTTTTAACATTGGGCTTTAGCACAAGTTTATTAATTTAATATATTTTAATTGATATTTATTGTATTTGTGTTTTTAAATAATGCCTGTGCGCTGCCCTGGGTCCTAACAAGGAGAAGGGCGGGGTATAAATTTAATAAAATAAATAAATAAATAAATTAATTAATTAATCACAATCAGGTTAGTTTTTGTTTTGCACAAGAGATATAAATTAAATCCATTTCCTGCAAGCAGCAAACAATTCACTTCCCCTCCTTAAAATAAGATACAAATAGTTATTTTCTATCCTTATTCAATAATTTGCATAAACTGTATGCAAACAGTTTGTAATGGGATGGATGATTGGAGAAGAATGCAGGATTCCTAGAACAATTTGCAATGCAAAAATGGATGGGAGAGGCAAGAGAAGGCAGCTTATTAAGGGAGAGTAAGAACAAATATGAGGATCCATTTAATATAGAGAAAAATGGAGGGAAATAAATTGTTGGATTTTGTTGTTGCTGTTATTGTTTCCATTTTCATTATTCTGTGGTTTATCTTTGGTGAGATTCATAGCCTTTGGGGCTGGTTGGTAGCTCGAGTCCTAACCAAGGACCTAGAAACTGTTATGGTTCCATCAGGCCGGTTTGGCCTAATCGACGCTTCTTGCCCCAGTCTGTTTTTTGCAAATTATCTATTTGGTTTTAATGGGTTATAATTTTAATGTTTTTAAATTCTTGTACAGGATAATTTAATTCGTTTTTAACTTTGTATGTCTTGTATGTTTTTAGATGGTTTTTTAATTTTCCTGTACACCGCCCCGAGTCTCTTCGGGGAGAGGGGGCGGTTTATAAATGTAATAAATAATAATAATAATAATAATAATAATAATAATAATAATAATAATAATAATAATAATAATTATTATTATTATTATTATTATTATAATTATTATTATAATTATAATTATTATTATTATTATTATTATTATTATTATTATTATTATTATTATTATTATTATTATTATTATTATTATTATTATTGTAACGTCGGAGGATATAAGCTGTTCCAAGTAGGGTGGTTTTTTGTAGTCAGAATGTTCAAGTCCGGTAAATTTATAATTTCTAAATAGCGAGGTGGACCTTTAGGTTTTGCTCCAAGAGCTCCAATTACAATTGGGACAACACACACAATTTTATTATTATCCTTATTTCTAAGGTGCTTAAGCAAAATTACTGGTCAAATCCTCTGGTTTTCCTGCCTTCTCCTTTCAGAACATCATGAGCAGGTCAAGACAGTGATGTAGAATGGAGGTGGGGGAATTTACAGATTAACTCTAATTCTTTCATTGTCTGCCCTAAAGCAACAAAGTGAGATAGAATATTTGTGTGAACATACCTGCTTTGCTGAACCACTATTTGTGGGCTTGCAGGTGCAATGAGGGGGGCATGGGTGCTTTCCTAATTTACTACAATCTATTTGCCATCTCCCCAGGGTTTTTTCCCCAGACATTTTTGGAGCAGGATCTGGATGTCAGCCTCTGCTTTGTTGCTTGCTTCGGCTGCCATTGAAACGGGGAGGGAGGGGCGCTGGTAATTGGGAATGGGACTGTATGGTGCAGGAGGGAGATTTGGAGAAGGGAGTATATTCTCACAATCTACTTCGCATACCACTGTGGTGGACAAGGTCAACGGTCTTGCATGCCATCCTGATGATGCTCCTGGAGATGCAACCCACATGACACCTAAGGGGAATGCGCATTGGACAATGGGGTGGGGGTTGTTGGGGAAAGGGGGTTGGACATATATTGATATGTATGATTTCGCATGCCTGGGTCTCAGACCTTGCTTTACCTTGCTGCTATCTTTTCATAACCAGTAAAAGGATTCTTTCAAATGGAGTTGAGTGGGTTCTTTCTTGGTTATCGTTAGAGGCAGACCTGACACTGATTTCCCTCAGAAAATGGAATATGCTCTAATAGGGTTGAAAGGGACCTTAAAGGAAGCTTAGTCCAATTCCTCACGCAAGGCAAGAGACCTTATGCAATCCTGGTCAAATGGTCATTCAGTTTATTTTTGAAAATTTCCAGTGAGGGAACCCTTAGAAGCCCAGGAGGCAAGCTATTCCACTGCTATTAATTGTTCTAACAATTAATCAGTGGCATATTTCTCCTTATTTCAGAGGAAAATTTCTCCTTATTTCTAATCTCTCTTTAAGAAACTTTCCACCCATTACTTCTTGTCCTACTCTCTGGAGATAAGTCAGTCCCCTCTTCTCTGTGACAGTCTCTCAAGTATTGAAAAAACATTTATCATGCCCCTTTAACAGATTAACAGACTTGGAAGGGACCTTGCAAGTCATCTAGTCCAACCCCCTGCCCAAGCAGGAGACCCTACATGTGCCTCTACCTAGAATCGAACTCATAACCTTCTGTTTGTGAGGCAAGAGCTCCACCTCTAGGCCACAGCAGCAGTCACACCTAATCCTTCTCTTTAATAGGATAGATGGCTTTGTGTGCTTTGCATAATATTGCTTGTTCCCCAAGGAAAAAGCATGATGGAAATGGATATATACTAATTGGTTGATTAGTTGGTTTATATCAGTGGTTCCCAACCTTTTTTTTTTGCCATGTGCCTCCTAAGCATCTTTAAAATCCTGATGCCCCCCACCCCCTGAAATATAATTCTCACTTTAGTCAAAAAATGAACCTTAATTATGCGGAGGAAGCCTAAAAGGCCATTAAAGGTTTTTTCCGCGCATGCCTGAGAAGATGGCCGCAAACTGCCTTTGATCTTACCCTAGGTGAGGCTCCTGGCCTCTCTGGAGGAGGAAGGGGGTCCGTTTATTGTTTATGGAGCCCTGACTTGGCTGCTAGAGTGCCTGAGGACTTGTTGGAGCTGCCTGGTGTTATGTTCCAGCATCAGAGAGAGCATTGGAGAGAGCTGCTGGCACCCCGTGGGGGCTAGTCGACGAGCGGGTGACAATGGAGGCTGGGCATTGCTGGCATGGCTGGGATGACGCCAGCAGGGAGACCCTGGGCTTTGGAGGGTCTGGCCCCTCCCAGCTGAGAATAGTGGGGCAGTCGAGCTTCTCCAGGGTCTTTGCCATCTATTTGGAATGGCAGGAGGGGGCAGACGAGCCCCTCCATCTCCCGCCTCCCCCTACCACCACCCCCATCCAAGTCGTTCCTTCCCTTTCCTATTTTCTTTTTCTTTTCTTTCTTTCTTTCTTTCTTTCTTTCTTTCTTTCTTTCTTTCTTTCTTTCTTTCTTTCTTTCTTTCTTTCTTTCTTTCTTTCTTCCTTCCTTCCTTCCTTCCTTCTTTCTTTCTTTCTTTCTTTCTTCTTTCTTCTTTCCCCTCTCTCGTTTCTACTTTTCTCCCTCCCCTTTCTACTCCTCCCCCCTTTTTTCCTCTCTTCCCTCCCCATTCCTCTTCCCCCTCCCCCCCTTTTTGGTTTCTTTACCTTTCCCTCTTTTTTCTCCCTCTTTCTCCCCTTTTCTACTTCTTCTTTCTTTTTCTTCTCTTCCATTGTGGGGTCTTTCCCCCCTCTTTCTTTCTCTCTTCTTCTATTTTCCTGCCTTTCCTTTTCCTTCCTTCTTTCTGCCTCTCTATCCATGCTCTCTCTTCCTTTCTTCCCCTTCCTCCTTTCCCTTTTCTTCTGTTATCCTTCCCTCCATTTATCCCTCCCCCCCCTTTTTTCCTTTCCTACTTTTCCCGTCCTCCCTCCTTCCCCTTTCTCCTTAGGCTTTGCACATGGGATGTGGCTGGAGAGTCTAAACCCATCTTCACCTGGATTGCTCTCTGGTCTGCTGGGAGGCTGTGCTGCTCTCTGAGGGATGCTTTTCTCCATCTTTCTGGACTAGCCACCAGGGATATGTGATCACCACCGTCTGCTGCCCTATTTGGGCTCATCCTCTAATGGGACTGCTCCATTATTGTCCTTTGGGTGTCCCGTTCTGCCACTCCTCCAGGAAGTAACAGGGATGATGTTACTGGGCTGATGAACTTGCCTGTCCTGGCTGAAGAACTGGGACATTAGATCTCCCACCATGGCGATTGTGAGAGAGCAGCCTATGAGGACCTCAGCCTAAGGATTCCCCTCGCTGCAGTGAGAGGGCAGGAGGGAGGGCTTCTGTTTTCATCGCTCTGATGCATTGTCCTCCTGGACTTATTATATCAGCCGGTTGAGCTCCCTCTCAGGTGTTTCAGACTATGTTATCATATACGGCTACTGAACTATATGCCTTGAGGGGGTCCCCCTCTCTCAAGATTGGCCATCTGGACTATTCACAAAGTTTCTTGATGACAGATTTTGGAATCCCGAGAGGTGGCACCGAACGCGGAGGAAGATTTGGGGTTTTTAAAAGGAATTTTTAGTGGATTTTTAAGGGCTAGTAGGGAGAGTGTTATCTATACGAACAGGGTGAGTTTGGGGGGAAATCAGTGCTGGGCCGGGCTGGGGTCTGCAGCATTGGAGGTGCAGGGCTAGAGGTCAGGGAGGGGGCTCAGTTCCAGATTATTAAAGGTTGCTCCATCAGTACTGTGGGTGGGAGGGGCAGGTATGGTGGTAGCAGGGGGCCATATCATTTTCGGGAAGCACGCGTTCACTGTCTTTGAGTGGTTGCATGCTCTGGCACCCAATGCTTCTCTCGTCCCCCAGGTTATCCAGATCTTCAGGGCCTGGGCCTGCGTCTGATGTTGTGCAATGCCAGTTCTGTGGTAAAGAAAGCCCTCCTCATTTGTGATCTTGTGCAGGAGGGGGGAGTGGACCTGGCAGGTATTACGGAGAGCTGGTTGGGCCAGGAGGGGGGGGTTCCCCTCATGGAATTGTGCCCACCATGCTTCCATGCGTTTCATTAGCCTAGGGTTCAGGGTAGGGGTGGGGAGGTGACAGTCGTTATAAAGGAGGGTTTGTGCCTGCAGGAGGCCACTGTACCTCAGACAGTAGGATGTGAGTCCCTCCTTGTGAAGTAGGGTCGTGGGGTACAGATGGGCTTGCTGACCATGTACCTGGCTCCTGGCTGCATAGTGGTGGCCCTGCCCAAGCTGCTTGATGTGATTGCCGGGATGACGGTTAGTACCCCCAGACTTATCGTCATGGGGGATTTCAACCTGCCATCTGTCAGCAAAGCGTCAGAGGCAGCTCGGGAGTTCATGGCCTTCATGAAAGCCATGGGCCTGACCCAATTAGTTCAAGGCCCCACGCACATCAGGGGACACACCCTGGATTTGATTTTTGTCTCTGGTCAGTGGTTGAAGGATCTGGGAAGAGGGGATATAGCTCTTGAACCCTTGTCATGGTCAGATCACTCGCTCCTTCGGGTGGACTTCCAATCCGCTATCCCCCCCCGCAGGGAGGCAGAACTGACTAGGTGGTTCCACCCCAGGTGCCTGATGGACCCTGATAGGTTCTTGACGGAGCTTGGGCCATACCCTGAGGGTATGGCTCACGACTTGGCAGGAGAACTGGTGGCCACATGGGACAGGGTGGCTGGCTGCTGGGGCTCTGGACCGCATCGTGCCTTTGCGGCCTTTGATCTGGTGCCGAACCCGGTTGGCTCATTGGTTCTCTGAGGAGCTGAGGGAGATGAAGCGCCGGAAAAAAACACCTAGAGAGCAGTTGGAGGGCCAGCTGTTCCGAATCTGATCGGACACTGGTGAGGTCTTATATCAAGACCTACCTAGTGGTGATAAAAGCGGCAAAGTTTAATTATTTTTCTGCTCTTATTGCGTCTGCCGAAAATCGCCCAGCTGCCCTGTATAGGGTGACCTGCTGCCTCTTACATATGGAAGCATGGGAGGACCCCTTGCAGTGTCAAGCTGAGGATTTTGTACAATACCTTCAAGACAAAATCGCTCAGATTCGGGAAGGGCTTGACTCTGTCTGGATAGGGCTAGATTGGGTGATGGAGGCGGGTCTTGAGTCTGTTATCTGGGAGGAGTTTGACCCTGTGGCTCCCGAGGACGTAGACAGGGTTTGGGGTAAGCTTAGTGCTGCCACATGTTTATTGGACCTGTGTCTCTCCTAGTTGGTGCTGGCCACCTGGGAGGTTACACGAGGCTGTCTCCAGGGTATTATCAATGCTTCTTTGAGAGAGGATTTCTTTCCCACCGCTTTGAAAGAGGTGGTGGTGAGGCCCCTTCTCAAGAAGGCTTCCCTGGACCCAGTGCTTTTGGCAAACTATTGTCCAGTCTCCAACCTTCATTTTGTGGCAAAGGTTGTTGAGAGTGTGGTGGCACAACAGCTTCCCAAGTTACCTGGATGAAGCTGTCCATCTTGATCTATACTAGTTGGGTTTCAGGCCTGGGTAGAGCACGGAAACGGCATTGGTCGCATTGGTCGATGATCTCTGGAGATCATTGGGACAGGGGTTGTTCCTCCGTCCTTGTCCAATTAGACCTCTCAGAGGCTTTTGATACCATCGACCATGGTATCATGCTGCTGTGGTTGGAGGGTTGGGGGGCACTGTACTTCGGTGGTTCTCCTCCTTCCTCTCTGATTGTTCGCAGTTTGTGTTGACAGGGGGGCAGAGGTGGTGCTCAAGGTGCTTCACTTGTGGACAACCCCAGGGGTCGGTCCTCTCGCCCCTGCTGTTCAGCATTTATGTGAAGCCGCTGGGCGAGATCATCCGGGGTTTTGGGGTAAAATTCCATCAGTACGCTGATGATACGCAGCTGTATGTTTCATCCCCAGACCACCCCAATGTTGCCCTTGATGTGATATCCCAGTGCCTGGAGGCAGTGCGATCTGGATGGGGAGGAACAGGCTCAGGCTCAACCCCTCCTAGACCAAATGGCTGTGATTCCCGGCGTTCCATTACAGTCAGCTGGTTCCATCGCTGGCTATGGGGGGTGAGACCTTAGCCCCCACAGGAAGGGTTCGCAACTTTGGTGTCCTCCTGGATGCACGCCTTTCCTTGGAAGATCATATGATGGCTGTTGCCAGAGGGTCTTTTTATCAGGTTCGCCTGATCTACCAGTTGCATCCCTTCCTAGATCGGGATGCCCTGCTTACAGTCACTCATGCCCTTGTCTCGTCCTGTCTGGACTACTGCAATGCATTGGGCTCCCCTTGAAGAGGGGAGCTCCCCTTGAAGAGCACCCGGGGCTCCCCTTGAAGAGCACCCGGAGGCTGCAACTGGACCAGAATGCGGCTTCACGGGTAATTATGGGGGCGACACGATGCTCCCATGTAACACCCCTCCTGCGCGAGCTGCACTGGCTTCCGGTGGTTTTCTTGGTGCGATTCAAGGTGTTGGTTACCATCTTTAAAGCGCTCCATGGCTTAGGACCTGGGTATTTACGAGATCGCCTTCTGCCACCAAGAGCCTCCCACCGGCCAGTACGCTCCCATAGAGAGGGTCTCCTCATGGTGCCGTCGGCTAAACAATGTCAACTGGTGACACCCAGGGGGAGAGCCTTCTCCGTGGGAGCACCTGTCCTCTGGAACAAGTTGCTCCCGGAATTAAGAACTATCCCTGACGTACGCACCTTCCGCCGAGCTCTCAAAACCTTTTTTTTCCAACAAGTCGGGCTGGCATAAAGATGATTTTTAAATTACAAATTTGTATTAATTTTAATCAGGGTTGGTTGGGTTTTTTCATTTTCAGGCCAAATTGTTTAATATGTCTTTTAAAAACTTTTTAAACTTTTATATAGTTGTTTTACTCTGGCTGTACACCGCCCTGAGTCCTTCGGGAGTAGGGCGGTATAAAAAACCAGTAAAACCTAAAACCTAAACTTGGTTTAAACAAGATTCAAATTGCCCCCATTAAAAATCAGATTGCCCCCCTGTGGGGCCTGAGAACCACTGGTTTATATTGTGTCCAGCTCACTATAACATTTCTAGATGAATAACGTAAGATATAAAACACAATACAGAGTTGAAAATACATTAATAAGATCTATAATTGTTGATCTGAAGAAAAAAAACTTTATTTATATCTGTATTTGTCTATGCCGACCCAGTTTAGTCCAATTCCTCACACAAGACAAGAAACCTTATGCAATCCTGATCAAATGGTCATTCAGTTTATTTTTGAAAATTTCCAATGAGGGAACACCTACAAGTCCAGGAGGCAAGCAATTCCCCTGCTATTGTTCTAACAATTAGTCAGTGGAATATTTCGCTGTATTTCTAATCTCTCTTTAACAAACTTTCTACCCATTACTTCTTGTCCTACTCTCTGGAGATAAGCCAGTCCCCTCTTCTTTGTGACAGTCTCTCAAGTATTGAAAAACATTTATCATGTCCCTCCTAATCCTTCTCTTTGATAGGGTAGCTGTGCCTAGCTCCATAAACTGTTTCTCATACAATTTAGTCTCCGTAGTCCAGACCCTTTATCGTGCCTGCACATGATAGGACCTCAGCATCTCTTTTGTAGTGTGGTACTGTATGCACTATTCCAAATGTGGTCTCCTAAGTACAATATAAAGCAGTTTTTATCCCTTCTCATGATCTTGATGCTGTCTTTTCTTACATCTTATACCAGTGATGGCTAAGGTGACCAGATATTCAAAGTCCCAAAGCGGGACACCGTCGACAGGTGGGGGGGTGGCGCTCTGGCGCATCACGCGCCTGCCCAGAAGGCGTCAGGACTGAGGATTGGGGCATGCTCCCAACGGCCCCCGGGGGGGCCTCTTTAAAGACGGCAGCGGCGGCCCGGCCCGGCGCCACTGAGATCTGCAGGCTCGGGCCGCCACCGCTGCATTTAAAGAGGGTGCCGTGAGGGCGGGTGGGAGCGCAGCCCCCGCCCCAACGCCCACTCTTTAAAGGCAGCGGTGGTGGGTGACCAGCGGGACGTCTGGTCATCTTAGTGATGGCAAATGTTTTTGGGACCAAGTGCAGAAAAGGGAAGTTGTACTTGTGCGCGCTTTTCTGGACTGTGACCTGGAAGAGGAGCTGCACAGGGAGCATGCACGCACCGGAAAATGAACTTTCAGTTTCCGGCATGCACACTGGCCAGCTAGGCTTGTGGTTATTGGCATGCATGTGTGCGCAACGATCAGCTGGCCAGCATGCATGCTCATGCAGAAAATGGAAGACCAGGTTTTCCAGTTTCTGGCACTGCCACATGCATGAAGGCCAGCTGATCATCACATGTGCATGCATGCCAGAAATGCAGAGGAGGAACAGGCAATGCCACCCGCATCAGGTGACATGGCTCCGCATGCCCCTTCCACACATGTGTCATAGGTTCGTCATCATGATCTTTTACTTTAATTTGGCCAGTCATGTCAGATACATTCATGTCCATCCCTGCTGGAATTCCCTGGGTGTTTTTAAGAGACTTTACCCTTTACACTGACTTATTATATAAATTATCTTTCTGGCAGCTCTGATTATAAAGATGGAAGTCTACTTTGGTTGCTGAAACTTTTCAATTATTAAGTTTAATGCAAAACATTAGACTTAATGTTTCTTTCCACAGATGTGGGGTTACTGCTAGGCCTCCCATCAACTCCACTATATAGGTAACCTTTTTCCCGTTATTGATTCTGAGTATTTTGATCTTAATATGTTTGCTAATATAATTAATTAACGTAATTTTAATGTAATTGATCAGTCTCAACAGTAATTTCAAAGAAAAAAATAAAATCAAGGTAAAAGTGTGTGATTTAATTAATGTGCAGTTGATGATACAGTCTTACTATGGGGTTTTAGAGGCTGCTGCTTCATTCTCACTTTCTTATCTTCCTGTGTGCACAGTAATAATCTGTGTAATAGAAAATATAATAATAATAATAATAATAATAATTTGTGTAAAAGAAAATACAATAAAATATATGTGGTAAATAAAAAGAATCCATTTCGACTTCCTGTTCCGCTTCTGGCGGCGACGGACGAACTCTGGGGTTCGTCCGCCGTTTTGTCCCCCTTTCGGCCCCTAACTGGGCAGGGCACCCCCTTTTTTTCTTTTGGGGGGGCCCTCTGCAGGGCTGGCTTGCCTGGGCTGGTCTATCCTGGCGGCAGCCGGGATGTGGTCCAGGTCTTCGGCCCAGGAGGAAGGGGGCATGCTGCGGGGGCTTGGTTCCCTTCGCCAACGGAGGACGGTAACAATTAATGAATCTGGAGAGAGCTGAAGGCGGATCGGAAGCCTTCCGGGGCTTTGGCGGCGAGAGTGAGAGTGAGTGCTTTTTAAACTATTTTTCTTTGCTGGCAGCCTGGACTGAAAGAACTGTGGAGGGGGGTGTTTGTTTGCTAAACCCCCCCTCGGTTTAACAGCGGCGGTTAGAAATGGCTCCTCGTTGTGGGGAAGTTATTTTGTATCCGGGTTTTTTTTCAAGCAAGTGAAAGCAATTTGCGGCTTGTCTCTACAAAATGTATCTAAGTCCGGCTGGCTTGAAACAATTGTATCTTTGACTTTCTCCTGCTGGTTCCCAGGCGGGGCGGCAGAAGATGGCTGTCCTTTGTTCCTGAATAACTATTTTTGTTTGTGGAAAAATACCAACGTTTCTTGGTGATCTGGACTGCCTCTCTCTACCAATGAAGAAATTCTTGGATTAATTGATTCCTTCTCTGGAGTGCCTCCTTTGTTTGAATAATTGACTCTGCAATTTGTTCTCTTTGGGGATTTTATAAACTTTCTACAACTTTGACTTGGACTTTGTTCTTCTGACTTGCCACAGCGGCCCCACCCAAAAAACGCCATCTTGGTGGCACGGATCTTAACAGCTTACCATGGCTTCTATCACATCAGAATTGGCAGGATTGGAAAGAAGAATGTCAGCTTTGGAAGAAGTGTTACAGACTTTGGTGCAGGAAATTAAAGGTTTAAGACAAGATAATAAGGATTTCAAACAGGGACTTATGGAAACACAGACACAACTGAAGGAGAATACACAGAAGACTGAGGAATTGGAGGGGGGGCTGGCTGGGGCAAAGGGAGAACTTAAAAATGTTAAAACTGAAGTTGGAGAATTAACTGGGCATATGTCAAGGATGGATTTTGAAAGAATGTCATATTTTTTAAGATTTCAGAACATTTCTGAGGTAGATGGTGAATGTCTTCCTGATCTCATGAGTACAATTTTAGCAGAATATTTGCATAAACCCAAAGATGAGATCAGGGGGGATATTGACCTAGCCTACAGAATAAATTCTGCATATGCCAGGATAAATGAGGTACCCAGAGAGATACATATTAAATTTGTTAGGAGGTCAACCAGAGAGGAAATTTTGAAGGCTCAGAGAGGTGGTCCGTTAATTTACCAGCAGAAAGAAGTCGCTATCTTGAAACAGATCCCTAAAAAAATTAGAGAGATGAGAAGGAAGTTTTCCTTCTTATCCAAAAAATTGTTTGACCACGGGATTTGGTTTAAGTGGGCGATGCCTGAAGGGATGTTGGTGTTCTGGGAAGGAGGAAGAGTTAGGATTAAAACAGTTGCTGAGGCGGAAGCCTTTCTTAAAAAACATTCCTCTATCCTGGGTGAAGATTCGGGAGGGGCAGGGGGGCCACGGCCCCGCCCGCTGGGGGCCAGAAAGGAGCGCAGGAAGATGTAATTGCCAAGAGACTTAGATCTAAAAAATGAATTTGTTTGGTTTCTTTTTTTATTAGCCCAATATAACTTTTTATCTGGATGTTGGTACATGACTGCCAGCATGGAATTTAGAATTTAGAATTTATGAGGTATGCACTCACTTCCATCTTGTAGTATATTGAAAAATGTATTACCAATGTTTATCAAGAGGCCCTGGAGGGGCCAACGATTCCGTCCTGAAAGTTCTCAAAATTTCTTTGTATTTTACCTTACCTGTATCCCTTACCCTACCCTCTTGAAAAATTGTAAAAACCAATAAAACCTTTTCAATATAAAAAATAAAAAGAATCCATTTCGATAATCACATTATCTATTGCCCGGTTCTCTTTGATATTATGTGTTCTTAGTGAAACTTCCTGGTCTATAATCTTAGCCGTTCTGTTAAAACTGTGTAGATTAAAATCCAGGAGAAAATAGGGCAGCCTGACATTCAGGTCACCATGACAGGCTGTTCTTTCAAATAGAGATGTTAATGTCAAAGCCTTAGAGGTACATAGAGTTAATTACCAAACAGAGCACAAGCAATACCTTTGACTTATTTATTTATTTTATTTCTTTTATCACATTTCTATACTGCCCTATCTCCCTGGTGGGACTCAGGACTCACCTACACCCGTGATGGCGAACCTATGGCACATGTACCACAGGCGGCATGCGGAGCCATTTGTCAGGGCACGCAAGGCGCTGTGCCAGAAGTTGTCACTGGGGCTTTTAACCTAGTTCTCTTTCCCAACCATTTTGGTGATTAAGAAGGCCCAGAAGTGAGGCAATTTCTGCATTTTTACTTCTCCTTGGCAACTTTCTGTGTTATTCGACCTCACTTTGGGGCACGGTGATCTCTGTTCTGTTTGACCCAAATGTGGATTAATGTAGCTAATTAACCATTACAAAAGTTTCCTTTAGGAAGTTATGCAATTAGGTTTGTTTTCTGACGTCTTGGTTTGTTTATAAACCGCCGAGAATATGAAGGCTTTGGAAGTCCAGCCTCTGCATCGTTTCATAGTCAACCAATAAAAGTTGCTCCTAAATTTCAGGGGTATCATTTTCCTTCTGCTCTGTTCGGTGTTTTATTTCTGAAAGAGATAGTCAATAATCAGCAGGTAAGTATGGTAACTTATGATTACCATATGGTAATTTACTTAAATATAGAGTATAGTATAATGGAAAAGTTTGATTAAGATGTTAAATTAATACTTTTAATCTTTTAATGTGGTGCTCTGACATTTTATAGTTAATAGTTCTAGCACATCCTGTATCTGCTATAGGTCTGCATAGGTTTGACTCTGCATATTAAGTAGAATATTAATATAACCACTGCTATTAAAAAGTCTAATTATGAATAAAGATGAATACAATAATCAAAAGAAATAATATATCAGCAAGCAAGTCTGTACAACTATATCCATTCTGCTATAAACTGGTTATCAGAAGGATCCTAGTAGCATCTCACAAAAGCTTATGCCTTTTAATAAAAGATATTAGTCTGAAAAGATGCTATCACTCCTGATTTTTGAGTATAACATAGCCAGTGGTGGATTAAGCTTCACTGGTGCCCTAAGCACTGACAAATCTTGGTGCTCCCCACCTTTGCACATACTGTAAAATTCTTCATTGGGTTTTTTTTTCTTTCTCAACTTTGTGGTGTCCTCTTGGACCTGGTGCTCTAAGTACATGCTTAGTCTGCTTATTGGTTAATAAACCACTGAACATAGCTCTCCTAATACAATATAAACTAGAAATGTTTGTAGACGACAGACCCCTGACATATACAATTGATTCCTGGAAGTTTCAGAATTTATTAAAGGAACAATATGGATAGATATTTTGATTTCTCCGTCATATTACGAACATTCTAGAAGTTTAGACTCATTCTGAGGTAGCCTGCTGTAGCACCAGGAGAGTTCAATGCAGTAATCTAACTAAGAGGTTGCAAAGTCATGGGTGGCAATGAGCAGGATCTCCTAGTTCAGGAATGGGCACAACTGAAGCACCACTCGGAGGTGTATAAAGACTCTCCTAGCCATAATTGTTATCAGTTCTTTGAGCAGCAGCTGTTAATCTAGGAGGACCTCCAGACTGTACACCAGTTCTGCCTGAATAATATCACCCATCCAGAGCTAGAGATGGAAAAACATTGTCTCCAGAGGCTCCGAATAACCACAGCTACTCACTTTTGCTAGGGTTGAGTTGGAGCTTGTTTTGCCCCATCTAGACCTGGAATAAGATCAGGGGTGGTATTCACTTATCTTCCTTACTGGTTCACAAATGGGAGCATGCATCCACAAATTTCCACTACTGATTCAGGCAAACCTCTGAATAAGATGCCCACAGCATTGCTCATACAGCCTCCATACACTGGAATAAGATGCCCACAGCATCATGCATGGGGTCTGGAGTAGAAATATAAAGTTAGGTATCATCCACATATTGATAAGTTGCCCAAACTGGCAAATCTCCACACTTTATGGCCTCCTATATATGTTAAATAGAAGAGGGGAGAGTGCTGAGGCAAAGTAGGGGTGTGGGCTGGATCTATCCCTCCTATCAACACCAATTGGAACTGACCCAGGAGAAAAGAGGAAAAACAACATAACACAGTGCCACTCACTCCCAGTTACTGGAACTGGCCCAGAAGGATATCATGATCAATGATATCAAACATCAGTGAGAGACTAAGAAGAGCCAGGTTGGGTGCACCACCTCCATCTTGCTCCCATCAGAGGTGATCCATGAGTGTGATTAATGCTGCCTCAATAGCAAACCCTGGCCTGAACCTGGCCTGAAAGGGGTCCAGATAATCTGCTTCATACAGAATCCTCTGAAGCTGCCATGCAACCACTCTATCTACAACTTCTGCTAAAGAGGGAAGTTTGGAAACTTGATGAAAGCCATCCAGTTTGGTTGAGTTGAGTGATGGTCCTTCAGGAAGGGGTGCACCGATGCCTCTTTAAGAACCAGTGGGATCATTCCCTCTTTTAAGGAGGAGTTAATTACCACCCACACCCAATCCTGCATCCTTTTCCACACAGTCTTAATAAGACAGGAGGAACCTGGATCTAACCAACAAGTGGCTGAAGTGGCAGTCTAGTTCCTCAGGTTCCACAGGCTCAAACTCTTCTCAGATTACCTTGGAAGACATAACCCCCACCACCTTCACAGATTTCTCTTTAAAACCGGGGTTCAATGTAGAGTGAATATGAGCGACTTTGTCTGCCAGATGTGCAGCATATTCCTCACAGTGATCATTTAGGTGCATATTGATGTCAGGTCTTTCTATTATTCTGCTATGAATTTTCTATTGTGGGATAATGGGAGGGGAGGATTGTACAGAGTTAGATGATATGTAGCCATAACAAAATTCTTTCTAGAAAGCCAAGGTCATCTTTTGTCTCTGCACCTGACCGGAACTGGATGGGTGGACCATACTATGGGCTTGTGGGTATGGGAGCAAGATCTTGAACTTTCAACTGGATGGGAAAACCGGGAAGACTTCAGATTCAGGTTTTCTCAGATGTGCCAACATGACTCTCTTAATAAATTGGAACTTTGAGGAATCTTGTTGCCTCAGACTCTCATTTTCTTTTGGATGCTATTTGGAACCCTGACAATTGGTATTACTCCTCCCAAGGAGAGAGATACTAAGCCACTAGAGGCAGGACTGCTGGGCAACGTCAAAGATGTGATAAAGAAATAGTTGAGTTTTGTCACCCTTATTGCGATAAGGTAGGTCCTAATAGTGGAAATTGGAAGTTGTTTGCCCGCATGGTTAAAGCAAATCTTTTTTTTTAAAAGAAAAATCATATTATATAAACAGAATAGAATCCAAAAAAGGGCAAGGAGTATTACAGACGTTAAAACTTTACCTTACATTATTAAGACTTGAATTTTGCTTCCACTAGAAGCAGTCCAAAGTAGTGCCATGTGGTGTTTTTAGATACATCCTCATTTTAAGGGAGATTCAAACTTCCAATAGAAAAGAGGTTTGTATTATTGGTAGGTCAGGTTGAACTATGGTGTCCTTGGTGCTCTCTGAGCTTGATTGTTTGCTTGCTGATGTTTCATTACCCAAATAGATGATATTATCAGTGTTTCTCAATGTGGGGCTTCCTCCTTCTTTAGATACACCGCTTATTGGTGGTAGTAGAGGTGTGCTTTTCTCCTTGATAGCTCCTTGATTGTTTTCTGCTTGGTTTTTTTTGCTGGTGTTAATTCCTGTGTTGGTGTGTAGACTGTTGGAGAGGATACATTCCAAATCTTTTTTGGTATATTTGGTATATTTGTACATCACTGAAAATAGGTACTGAGAAAGAGATTGAGGAGGTCCATGATTCTATGTATTTCAATCTTAGTGGTTTTGGCTAGGTATGGCTAAAAGGTCAGGTATGTTGTGTAGTAGTAGTAGTAGTAGTAGTAGTAGTAGTAGTAGTAGTAGTAGTAGTAGTAGTAGTAGTAGTAGTAAAAGTAGCTTTTTATTGATTGGTCTTACAACAAAATAAAATAATGAAATAAATGAATAAATAAATGAATAAAATAAATGAATAAAATAAATAATAAAATAAAATAGTAAAGTTAAAGTAAAGTAAAGTAAAGTAAACTAAACTAAACTGAAATACAGAGTCTACTTCCAGAAAAAAGAAATACAATAATAAAATTTACATGTGTTAAATATAAAGAATCAAGATTCAAATAATTACATTGCCTTTACATCACCCTAACGTGATACTATGGTCTCTTTGATCTAATGGGTTCTTAACTGAACTGCCTGGTCTATAAACACCAGGGGAAAGAATCACTATAATGCATGCCAAATAAGACTTCTTTCCTGATATCAATCTGGTCATCATTAACAAAACCACAATGCTTGGTGGTTTTGAGTGAAGGTGAAGTGTGAAACAGGCACCCCTTCCCACCCTATTTGATGAGAAAGAAGAAAAAAAGAAAAACTTCTGCAATTCTTTTTTCTCCTTCCCATCTTTATGGTTTATGCAATGTCCTTCACTATTCATCCCCTGCATGATATTGATCCAGATTGTGTTTGATCTAGATGTGGCTTTATCAAATTAATTCTGAATTGCAGAACGGCTGTACATGAAGTCACTGTGCTTCTGATGTCAACAGTCTAGAGTTAAAACCTTTTAAAGAAAGAAAAAAAGAAGCTCCGTGCATCTTTTCATAGTCAACAGATAAAAGCCTGCTTCTAAATTTCAGGAGTGTCATTTTCCTTCTGCTCTGTTCAGTGTTTTATTTCTGAAAAAGATATTCAGCAAGAAAGAACCCTAAAGGTAATTCTAAAATATGTATTCCTAGCATTAAGACAGATTATAGTAGTTTATTAGAAAATTTTTGATTAAGATGTTAAATTAATGATTTTAAGCTTCATTTTAAAGAAGTTATGTGACATTTTACTGTTAACAGGTATAGCACATACATTGTTTCATTTTTTTAAAAAATCATGTGGATGCAAGGATAAAAAAAAATCATATACTGTATTTGTTTAGGATTAAAGCAGTTTGACTTCATATGTTAACCAGAATATTAAACTGACTCTGTTCTGGTACAGAGTAACAAGAAGTATTTTTTTTTATTTACTACTCATTTAGTAACAGAGTTCCTTTCCAACAATCAGGTCTGAAATGGAAATGGTTGCTGAGTGAACACATGATTGAAAGAGAGATAATTTTTTTTCTTAAGAATTATACCAAGGTTTATTTATTTTATATTTCACATTTCTGAGTCACCCATCTCCCTCAGAGAGGGATTCTGGCTGATATACAATAAAATAAAGCATGAAAATATAAAACAGTATAGAAAAATTAAAATGTTAAAGTTAAATTGCAGATTTTTTTTTAAAATTATAACATTTGTCAAGAATAATACACCCTATTAAAATTATTTCATAAAGGCAAAGGGAGGATTTTCATGGCACCGATCAACCCCATGACTGGATGCTCCTCTGGGTCCCCATGCAAATCCAAAAGAGTCATGTTTTAACCCCTTTTCAGAAAGCAGAGTGGGGGCCCACCTCCCCTCCAAGGGAAGAATATTCCACAGGGTGGAGACTAAGATTACTTTCATTGTGGTGTGCTTTGTTTTGAGCACACAAAATCATAAGTATGTGCATTGATTGGAAAATGATTTTGTAATGGCCATTTTATTTGCAAATAGTTGCTAACTGAGGTAGTCTCCAAACAAAGAGTAAGATGATTGGGGGACTGAAACTAAACATATGAAGAATAGTTGGGTATGTCTAGTTTAATAAAAAGTAGTTTGGGGTTTAATAAAAACCCCTCGGTTCTGGGGAGGGGCAGGGGCGGTGGGAGACGGACTGGGTTGGGAGACCGTGGCTGCTGGCTTCAGGTGGTCACGCGTTCCAACTTCCCGTGCTCCCATCTCAGACTAGGTGGGCAACGACCACAGAACCAGGGCCCTAGGCTGATGTTATGCAATGCCAGGTCCGTGGTGAACAAAGCTCCCCTCATCTGTGACCTTGTGTCAGAGGTTAGGGAAGGTCTTGAGCTGAAGGAGACCACGATCCCTCAGACGACCGGATGTGAGTCCCTCCTCATGAAGTGGGGCCTAGGGAGGCAGTTGGGCATGTTAGTTGTATACCTGGCTCCTCGCTATGCAACAACAGCCCTGCCCGAGCTCCTAGAGGTGATAGCCGAGGCGGCGGTTGAGACCCCCAGACTTTTGGTCATGGGGGACTTCAACCTGCCGTCAGTAGGCGAGACCTCTGGAGTAGCTCGGGACACACCCTGGACTTAATCTTCGTCTCGGGACAGTGGAGTAATGATCTGGGAATAGGGAATTTAGTCATCACACCCCTGTCATGGACAGATCACGCTCTCCTTTGGCTGGACTTTCCAATCGCCGCACCTCACCGCAGGGAGGCGGAGCCGAATATTCCTATATGGTTCCGCCCCAGGCTCCTGATGGACCCGGCAAGGTTTCAGAGGGAGCTTGGGCCAATGCCTGTGGACGTGCCCCGCGACTCGACTGAGGACCTGGTGGCCGCATGGTTAAGTGCGGCCATGGGGGCCTTGGACCGAGTCGCGCCCTTGCAGCCTCTCTCGCGGTGACGAGTCACCCAGGCTCCTTGGTTTACCGAGGAGCTGAGGGAGATGAAACGCCAAAAGAGACGCCTAGAGAGCAGATGGAGATCTTCTCGCTCCGAAGCCGACCGAACACTAGTGAGAACCCATATTAGGACTTACTTAGTGGCGATAAGGGTGGCCGAACATGAGTATTGTGCTACCCTTATTGCATCCGCAGATAACCGCCCTGCCGCCCTGTTTGGGGTGACCCGCTCCCTCCTTCACCAGATTATTCATACCAACATGTATTTTCATTAGTTTTTCTCAAATTAATTTCAAAAAGTTTCTCCATGTCCTAGGTATGTGTAACAGCTATAATAAAAAAAACCCAACTTCTTTATTTTACTCTTCATAACATTGAAGACCTTAAATGTAACTTTTTGAGTTCCAGTTTTAACAGATATAGGGGGGGGGGGGAAGACTTTTTCCAGGTTGTTTTCTCTTGGGGATCATCGCTGAAGAAAGCTTCCAAATGTGTATTATTGAAACAATAATTTCAATAATTATAAAGTGAGAGATCTTGACCCTCTTTTTATGCTGCTAGGATTAAGGAAGGGAAAAAACGCTCTAATCTCTCTTTTATTGCAGCCCTGCTATTATGCAAAATGCAGAATATGGAGAATTATTCAACTATAAAGGGTATAATTTAGCAAAAGAAATAATGAAACTTGATGTCTTGGAAGCAATAGACGATTTCAAAATGAGGGATAGTGACATATTCATAGACACTTATCCAAAGTCTGGTAAGAATTCTGTAAAATTGTTGGAAGAAATGTCCTTCTGGGTTCAGTTCCAAGTGGGGAAAAAAGACATTGGAAATACGGAAGCTGCTTGGAAAGATGGTTTAATGGTGGACAGGATCACGTGGCTTGAGCTCCTGAACAGAAAAGGGGAATCACATGTTTCCAGATGTTGGGGAAAAGGGGGAAAGGGCTTGCTGAGAGTTCCTGGGTTTTTTATACACTCTGTTTGTCCCCACCTCTCTGTTTCCTGTTCCTGTATAAGAAATGTATTCTGATTGGTTGTCAGATTCCCAGGGGCAGGGGAGTTCTCAGCTAACTCTGTAGGTTGTGTGTCAAATCCCACGCTTGGTTGAGTTCCCAGATGCCATGTGGTGAGTTTCTGTTGCAGACGGGTCTGCCTGAAGAAGGTAGATCTTTGTTATGTAGAATAGGTCTTTTAATGGCTCATTGACAAAGGTGGGGGAGCTATTAAGAGTGAGTCTGTTTCCTGCCTAAAACATGTTTTTCTGGCTCCTCATTGACAAAGGTGAGGGGGGATGAGTATCTGGCTTCCTTTTTTGGGAAATATTCTGCCCCTTTAATATTGGGGATGCAGATGATACAATAGTGATTGGTCTCATTCGAGACAGACAGGAGGTTGAACAACTAGCCATGTGTGCAACAAGACAATCTTGAACTAAATACAAACAAAACTGTAGGAACCCTCCTATACTCCCACCTCTTACAATACTATATAATACAGCATCAACGGTAAAGTCCTTCAAGTTTCTAGGTTCTATCATATCTCAAGACTTAAAATGGACACCTAACATCAAAAACATCATCAAAAAAGCACAACAAAGAATGTTTTTTCTGCACCAACTCAGAAAGCTCAAACTGCCCAAAGAGCTGCTGATTCAGTTTTACAGAGGAGTTATTGAGTCTGTCATCTGCACCTCCATAACTGTTTGATTTGGCTCTGCAACCAAACAAGACAAACACAGACTTCAACGGATAATTAGAACTGCAGAAAAAACAATTGCTACCAACCTGCCTTCCATTGAGGACCTGTGTACTGCATGAGTCAAAAAGAAGTCTGTGAAAATATCTACAGAGCTCTCACATCAGGGATGGGTTCCTGCCGGCATTACTACTGGTTTGGTGCCTGAAAAATTATTCAGTCGAACCGGTCCAAGTGGGTAAGAACCCACCCCTGCCTTACATCCTGGAAATAAATTGTTTCAACTTCTACCCTCAAAACGATGGTATAGGGCTCTACGCATCAGAACAACAAGACACAAGGACAATTTTCCCCTGAATGCCATCACTCTGCTAAACAACTAATTCCCATAACACTGTCAAATTATCTACTAAGACTGTATTACTCTTCTTCTCATCCTTACCAGTACCTATCTCTTCCTACTTATTTCTATATCCATGTTGCTTCTATTTTTAAAACTTATATTGTTTTTATTGTTTCCTAAGTGTTGTATCTTATGATTCTTGATGAATATTTTTTTTCTTTATCACTGATACCATTTGCATCAAAGACAAGTTGTGTGCCCTACTACACTTGGCCAATAAAGATTTCTATTCTATTCTACAATATGTAATATCACTTTAGTAATCTTTCCTTCCTTCCTTCCTTCCTTTCTTCCTTCCTTCCTTCTTCCTTCCTTCCTTCCTTCCTTCCTTCATTCATTCCTTCCTTCCTTCCTCAATGAGGAATCTTTGGAAGAAGAGCTCTAGAAGTAGCAAAACACCATCCCTTAACTATGAAATCAATACTTTCCTACTCCAACAAAGGATAAACATCAGTCTCAGAGTTTAGGGTTTAGTGTAAAAGTTCTCAAATCAGAACTTCAGAATCATAGACTACCTCATAAAATTCACTATAAAATCAAATACTATTCTTGCTTATATACAATAAGTAAATACCATTTAAAACATATCTAAATGTCAAATGGAAAATTTCTAGATTTTAAGTGAGTTTTCTCCTTAGGTGATGTATGAGTATATGATACAGCTACACTCATTCTATGATGAGGACAATCCCAGAATACAATTGAAAATAAGTCTGACAGCATAGAGTATGCTTAAAAGTATACTAAATTTATTCTGCTCATAGGTACTATATGGATTATTCCACCCCTGGTCTTAATTGATTTATTTCCTTAAAATCAGACCAAATGCACATTATTTCTTCTTTTAGTGAAGTTTAAAACAAGTTGACTTTCATTTTTAGGAACTATCTGGATCCAGAATATTGTATGCTTGATTTTGTACGAAGGCCATCGGAATGGAACAGAAAATATTTCCACATCACGTCGGGGTGCTATAATAGAATACAATTTACACAATGTGGATATCACCCAGATGCCATCACCTCGTATCATCATGTCCCATTTGCCATATTACCTAGTTCCCAAGAAACTGAAGGCCAAAAAGGTGAAAGTAGGTCAATCTTGTTATTCTATTCTGACTATAAAAACGAGTTAGCTGAAAAATACAATGATTGTATAAGTATATGTGTATATTTATGTATATATGTTAGATTTTTAAGAGCCAGCTTGGCTGAATTGCTAGGCTCCTGCCTTATATGCAATACAGCCCCAGTTTGAGTCCCAGTAGAGGGTATGGCCAGCTGATGAGAGCTAATAAGCTTGAAATAGATCTATCCTGGTCTCTCTAATTTATTTATTTTTTATTTTTTAATATTGAAAAAGTTTTATTGGTTTTACATTTTTTAACAGGATAGGGTAATGGTTACAAAGAAATTTTGAGAGCGTTCACGTTAGAGTCGTCGGACCTTCCGAGACCTCAAAATACACAATAAAAAGGTTAACATAGAAAACATTTTCCATACCACTACAAGATGAAAGCAAGTACATTTACCTAAATTCTCCGTTCCATGCTGTCAGACATTTACAAAAAGTCCAGATAGAAATATTATGCTAAATTGTTCAAGAAAAATCAAGGCAAAGTTATTTTTTTGATCTAAGTCTTTTGGCTATTGTATCTTCTTTCTCTCCTCCCTGGCCCCCCGTAGGCGGGGCCGTGGCCCCCTCCGTCCCCCCTGGATCTTCCCCCAGGACAGAGGAATATTTTTTAAGAAAGGCTTCCGCCTCAGCAACTGTTTTAATCCTCACTCTTCCTCCTTCCCAGAACACCAGATCCCTTCAGGTGTCATCCACTTGAACCAAATCCCGTGATCAAACAAGGTTTTAGACAAGAAGGAAAAATTCCTTCTTGCATCTCTAATTTTTCTAGGGATCTGCTTCAAGATAGTGACCGTTTTTTGTTGGTGAGTTAGAGGTTTCTCTCTCTGCGCTTTCAGGATTTCCTCTCTGGTTGACCTTCTAACAAATTTCACATGTATCTCTCTAGGCACTTCATTTATCCTGGCATATGCAGAATTAATTCTATAGGCTAGGTCAATGTCCCCCCTGATCTCATCCTTAGGTTTATGTAAATAGTCTGCTAAAATTGTACTCATAAGATCAGGCAGGCATTCACCAGATTCCTCAAGAACATTCTGAAATCTCAAAAAATATGTCATTCTTTCCATATCTATCCTAGACACATGCCCATTTATTTCCCCCACCTCATTAGAAACATTTTTAATCTCTCCCTTAGCCCCCTCCAACCCCCCTTCCAGTTCTTCATTCTTCTGTGTGTTCTCCAACACTTGTTTCCGGGTATCCAGTAGCTCCTTCTTGAAGGTAATATTTTCAGCCCTCTGGGCCTTTATTTCTGATATCAAAGTTTGCATAGAGGCTTCAAGAGAAGCCATCCTTTGTTCCAAATTTACAAGTGCTGCTTCTTGTGCCATGGTTAAAAGTTAGAGTCACTGCCACCAAAATGGCGTTTTCCAGGTGGGGCTGGTGGGGCAAATCAGGAGCTCAGTTCAGTTCAGGGCTGTGAAGTTGCAAACAATTCAGAAACCAAAAGAGACACAATTTCCCAGGTCAGCAAATAGTAATAACGAAGGTATTCCAGAGAAGAAATCACAAATCCATCAAAAGAAATTTTTTTTCAAAAATCCAGAGAGAGTCCTGCTTTCAAAGAGACGCTGGAAATTTTCCTTAGTTGAAATAGTCAGGCAGGGACAAAGAAAAGCCACTTCCACCGCCCATCTCAGAGCCAGAGGGAGAGAGTAGCAAAATAAGAATTTTTTAAACCAGCCAGACCTAGAAACAATGTTGCAAAGAATCGCATTCCACTTTCCCTTGTTAAAGACCGTCCGGAGTGAAAGTTTCCACTTTCTCTTTGCAGAGAAGCCATTTTAACGTGCCGCTTAAATCCGAGGGTTTTTTTTTTTAGAAATAAACACCCCCCTCCCAGTCCGTTCAGCCTGGCTGGCAGCAAGGAAAAAAAAAGGTGTTCTTTTAAACTCACTCTCCCTCGCAGCTGAAGCCTCGGTGATCCGCCCGGTCTCTCCGTTCAGCCCTCTCCATTAAAGCGAATGGCGCCGACAGCCGTTGGCGAAGGAAAAAACCCCCGCAGCATGTTCCTCTCCACCTAGGTCGCAGAGAGGAGCGCTCTCCCCACCGCCGTGACGAGGGACGCTCCCTCTGAGCCGACCCTACGGGAAACCTCCGGTAACCGGAGAGTTTCGCCCCCGTGGGGGGGCAGAAAAGGCAACAAAGCGGCGAGCGAGCCCTAGGCTCGCCCGTCGCCGCTGGAGCCGGATACCGGAAGTCTCTAATTTATTTATTGATCAGCTCATAAAAACTAACACACACACACACACATATGTTAGTTTTATGAGCTGATCAATAAATAAAACAGAGAGACTAGTATAGATCTATTTTGAGCTTTTTAACTCTCATCAGCTAGCCATACCCTTACTGGGATTTGAACTGAGGCTGTATAACCATTCAGCCAGCCAGGCTCTCCCAATTGCATCAGCTGAGACAGGAGGATTAGTATCTATAATTATTCCACAACACCCTGTTTGGGCCCCAATTAAGGGAGGAAACATACTGTATTATCATTATTAATCATTTATTTGACTATAACTATTATTGCTTTGTTTTATACATAATACTCAAAGTTTAACTTATTTTTTATTATGACATTTCATTTCATCATTCTGTATCCTTCCAGTAATAGTGCAGTCCTATATCTCTTGCCATATGTAGTATTTGTATTCTAATGTTTTTCTTAATAAGTCTTATGTGGATTTCTCTTGGCAACTTGTTTTTCATTGCACATCTTGTAAGGACTTGAAACCTTCCATCTGTTTGTTCCATCAGCTTGCCTTTAGTTATCGCTAATGCTTCTGCCAAAATTGCTCTCATTATTTCTTCCAGATTTTCTCCCTTGTCTTCTTCCATGTTTTGAAATCTGAGATAGAGTTTCAGATCATCAACCTCTTCTTTCAACATTCCACTCCTGTCATTTCCCACCACACTCGATTTGCTGTCAATATCAACAGTTTTCTTATCACTTTGTTCGTATTTTTCTTCAACTTTTTGAACTCTACCCTCAAATTTCATCATCGCTTTGTAAATATTCTCAACTTTTCCCTCTATTTTTCTGTTTTTTTTCTATATTTTCAAGTCTGTTTTCAATATTCTCGGTACTTATTTGAACTTTTTGAATTTCCAACATAATCCTTTGCAATGTTAATTCCTTTTCTTCTTTGTGTTGCTCCATTCTTCCAGATTGTAAACACTGCCAATGAAACATCGAAGGCTTTTTGTTAAGTTTTGTTAAGTTTCAAACAAGTTCACTATAATCTTTCAAGTCAAGGCTTTCTCTTCACTCCAGTCCAGCTACCGATAGTACTCCGGGAGAGCATCTGCATAAGCAAACTGTATTCTTCCCACTATCCCTTTCAATAAACAAAATCTGGAGCCTTGAAGTATAAGATATAAAAAAACCCAATGTTTCCAAGCCTCCAGCCTCTAGGTGGCAGTGTTACTTCTTTTTCTTCTGCTTTTACCCCTCTCTTTCAACTATCTTTAAGTTAAGGGAAAAAATACTTAAAAAGAACAATCCAGCTGAGCCCTGAAGAAAAGATAAGAAAGGAATTCTTAATCCACAAATACAAAAAATGAGGAAATATAGAAGAAGAAGGAAAAAAGAAACTAGTCCAATTTAAAAAGTAAGAAGCATTTGTAAAAATTCCGTTCCTAAAAAACCATAATTTAAAAAAAAGAAAAATAACACAATACGTTTAATTTAGGCCTAATTCACCACTTACTCTCTTCTATCTTCAATTTTAATTTTACTCTAGGTCTTTTTGGGTGTTCTCTAATTGTAAAATTTATCTCACCATTTTGACACACTCTCTCTCTCCTGCTTTTCTTCCACTCAGGGACTGTCCCAACCTTCTGCAGCTTCAATGGCTGCTTCTCTGTTGCTGGAAGAAAAAGCTTCTCCTGGATCAATCAGAGACTTTGTGATGTCCCTGAGATCAGCAGGACATGCCCTTCTCTATCATCATCTCTGCGGGATGGTTTAGGTCCTATTTATTTTTATTTTTTCAAATTTATACCCCGCCCTTCTCCTTGCAAGGACCCAGGGAGGCGCACAGGCAATATTAAAAAACCATACAAAAATACATTATTAAAAAACTATTAAATTATATCCCGTGCTAAAACCCTTACAAAACCTTAAGAATTTAAAATTTATACAAATAAAAGTCAGAAATGGGGGGGGGGGGGTTTATGCTAGGCCGGTTTGTTGGAATAAATACGTTTTAAGATGCTGGCGGAAGAGGTGGAGGTCCGAGGTGGTGCATAGATCGGGGGGTAGGTCGTTCCAGAGGGCTGGGCCTGCCACAGAGAAGGTCCTTCCCCTAAAGGACCATCAAGAAGCAGAGATATTGACAGAAATCTTGGAGCTCCAAGATTGCATGTCGTGTCATCGCAACCTCAGTCCTTTTCATTTCATTCAGATACTATTTATTGTTTGATTGCTAATATTGCCAATTACTATATAGCCAATTACTATATCTCAGTGTACTCTAATTCATGACATGGAAGTGAGAATAAAATGTGGGTCAGTGAAATATACTTTATATCAGGAAAGGGGAAGCATTTACATAATTTTAAAAGAACATTTTTCAATGTACTTTAGAAGGTATCCTCAGTTTATTAAAAATGAATGTATTTATTACAGATTACATATAATATATATTCTTGCAGGTGATTTATATGTACCGAAATCCAAAAGACGTTTTAGTGTCCATGTTTCATTATCAGAACTCATTCCATGAAATGGAAAATGCATGTTTTGAGGAACACATGCAAAGATTCTTATCTGGAAATGGTAAGATGGAAATAAAATATTTATCACAACACTATCAAAAAGGACTGATTTGCTAGTATGTCCCCTTGGAGTTATTGACAATGACATTACTCAGTTTGAAGCATTTCAGCAATAGGAGACAACTTCAAACCTAATGAATCCAAAGTTTCCTCACTCACCAATGAAACTGCAGGCTAAATCTCACTTTGCACAGTTGCTGCTCATTGATTTGTGTGGGGGGGAAATTGAACACTCACAAACCACCACCTCTGTCTATTAAAATAAAACCCATGTCAGCCAGCACAGCAATAAGGTTCTAACAGGATTCACTAGAGGAAATGCATTAAACCATGGGTTCTCAAACTATGGCCTGGGGACCGAATATGGCCCACCAAAGCCATTAATCCAGTCCGTGAGGGATCACAAGGCTGCCCCACCCACATCATCCCACCTACCCACTGACCCACCTTCTGGAGACCGAAGAGGCCAAAAACGGAACACACAAAGGCCTCAGGAAGCCAGAAATGGGCCCATTTTGGGGTAGCACAATGGTTCTGGAGGGCAAGGAGGCAAAAAATGGACTTGTTTTGGGGTGGCAGAGTGGTTCTGGAGGCCAAGGAGATCAAAAGTTGGCCTGTTTTGGCCTCCCCAACCTCCAGAGAGAGAGGGGGGAAAACAGAGACAAACAGACAGACAGCCAACCTCTCCTGAACACAAATGAGTCTGGATTTTAGCAAACCTTCCATGCTCTGAATTCTGCCTGTGGGCCTTTTTGATTATGTTTATCAGCAAATTGTGGGGAAGATGACCGTGCTTTTTTCTTAGGTTTGAAAATTAAAACAGGCAATCCCTTCTGGTGTGGTTGCATCCAGAAGCAGCCACCCCAATCCCAAAATGAAAAAGTGAGAGTCTTCTTGCTATCGTGAAAGCAAAGAAGAGTTTCCTTCCCACACCAGACAAAAACTTTCTGAAAAGTGGTGTATATTCCATTCTGTCCAATGGTAGCCATTTTGAGCCTTAGCTACAAAGCAGTGAGGTATTTTCTGTGTGGACAAAGCTGCCAAGTATGAACAATTGCCAAGTTCAGTACAACAGCAGAAACGTTATTTTCCACATCTATGTGAGAAGCAAATTTGAGATGTTCCCAAGTCAGGCACAAGCACTGTTGCTCTCTAGTGCTTGTCTGAATTTTTACAGCTCAAATATGGTGGCCTAGCAAAGGCCCATCACCTGACAATGCTACAATTTCCATGCCGGCACTCTTCAATGTATGTCTGTGATGGAACCTACCTATTATGACCACAAGTCATGACAGTCAATAAGCGAGGTGCACACTTGCTTAACAAGCCCCATTCTTGCTTTTCTCAGGTATTAAGCAACCGGGCTGACAATTAAGCAGAACATGGGGTATCTCTGGGGTGGGGGAGACCCTAGGAAGCCTAGTGCAGGCCCAAGCATGTGCTGCAATACTTTTACAGCCCACTCATGGCCTGCCCTGGGCTTCTAAGGCCTGCCCCACTCTCATCCTCTGCTTCCTAGATCTCAGTATTCCATAGGTCCCACAATTGATGGTAGCTGCTCCCAAAATTGCAGCCATTTGTGGAATGGAGCAACACAACCTCCACTGTAGAGGGACAGGCCAAGGGACACTGTAGAGGGGCAGAACAACATGTTCTTGTTCCCCAATGTGATCTCTGGAGCTCCAGAGATCACACTGCGGAAGGAGAGCAGGCCCCTCAGCCCCTTGGCCTTCTGGAGGCCATTTGGGTCTGCTTTGGAAGCAGAGACCATTTTGAGAGTTGCTGCAATGAATTGGAGGTTGCTCCAAAATGATGCCCACTTCCTGGACACAGCCATATGGTTTCCAATGTAGGAAAGCCACATGGTGGAGTAGCGGTTTCCAGAAGGAGATCTACAGCACCAAAAGGGCAACTGACTCATCAGTGATGGAGGTAGGAAAGAGGCCCACAGGGACCCAATGGAACAGTATGGCAAGAATATAGGAGGGGAGAACACTAGAACATCCCTTGTAAAGGCAGGCAGATTGCCAAGAGCCCAAATGTTGTTCACACAATCACCGGGGCATGGCAGCAGTCATAAATTCAGGCAAGAGTCATAAGACCTTCATTCAGTGCTGCAATAATTTAAAATAGTCCCTGTACAAACTGTATGCCTTAAAATGCAAAAAAGATTGTTGGTATCCTTAGCAATTTTTTGACATTTCCAAAGACATTTCCAAGAATAAGACTTCTTATTCTAATTTTATAATGCATACTGTTTAGAAAGAAGTGACCTCGAAATCGTTATGAATTACTGACATTGGCTTTGTGTATATAATGATGTTTAAAAGAGAAATATTTTCCTTATAGTTCATATGAGGAATCAGAATTAACTTAAGTACGACCATTCTTATTTCCATTCTCTGCTTGAACCAACAGTTGTTAGCAGTTTGGTCTTCGATCATGTGAAAGGCTGGTATGCACATCAGAATGAATTGAATATTCTCTTCCTGTGCTATGAAGAAATGATCCAGGTGAGACTATTCACTTCCTTCCCCACTTTTTCGGAGTATAAGACGCACTTCTCCCCTCAAAAGTGGGTGGAAGGGTCTGTGCGTCTTATACAGTGAATGTTGCCAAAGCCCTACCACCTCCTTGCCCTCACCCTTTGGCCATTTTCAGCCCCCATGCGTCATGTTTTCAGTCTCCGCACGCCCCATTTTAGACCTGTTCCAGGCGGCGGAGATCACCACAGCACATCGCCACAGATCACCACTCCGCATGTGCCATTTTTGCTTTCTGTTCATTGCATTTTTGGCCAGTTTCAATCAGCGAGGATGAGCGGCGGCAACAATCCCCGCCACCTGGAATGGGCCGAAAACATGACATGCGGAAAATGCGATGTGTGGAGGTGGTGATCAGCAGCGATGTGCTGTGGCAATCTCGGCAGCCTGGAATGGATCTAAAACAGAATATGCGGAAGCTCAAAATGCAATGTGTGGAAACCAAAAACATGATGTGTGGAGACAGCGACGGGCTGAGGCGATCCCTACAGCCTGGAACTGCTGATTGGTGGTATTCTGTGATGCCAATCCAATTGCTAATCAGCTGCTTGTACTGAATCAGGCTGCAATAACATGCTGAAGCTGAACAGGCTTTCTGCTGTAAGAATGCTAGTCAGATGAATACTGATGGATGCTGGTAGGCAGAGGCAAAACGTTTTTTTCTTGTTTTCTTCTGCCAAAACTAATGTGTGTCTTATACTCCAAAAAATGCCATAATCTTTTGTCAAATAGGATTCAGGGAATAGGCCTAGACAAATAGAGATGCAGCTGCAGGTAAAACCTGTTTTAATCTATGGTTGAACATTTGTGAATGTTCTGAACAACCTAATGGTTTACATTTTCAAGGACAGAAGAGTTTGTTCCTGTTTTTCAATTGCACTCAACATAAACTATTCTAGTTTGGCAAGTTCTCGCCAAGAACTTGAAAATCAAACTCCTGCTAACTCTCTGCTTATGCAGCTAAGCAGAGTTTGTAGAGCTTATTCAGGCAGGGTTTGTTTTTTTTTAACTGAAAGAAGTGTATAAAGAAGGAACAAGAGGAAAAAAAGAGTTTATTCCAAAGGTTTTGGATAAATCAAGCTCCTGAAGAGGAAATACAGCAAGAAAATGCAATATAATACGTAATTATAATTGTTATAATGATCATAATGTGTTGTAGAAGGGAAAAATAAAAAACAGAAGGACAAAAAAAAGAAGGCGCCATTCATCTATCCCTATTCTCTTCTCATTCTTCTTTAAGAGTTTGAAAGGGAACTATCCAGCAAACAGCTTTTCAAATTCCACAGAAGTGCAATAACTTTCTTACTGAGAAGCTGTGATTGACTGAGGCATTGCTATTAGAGGCATAGGTGTAAATTAGTGCATGATTTAGAACAATACAATAAAGCAAGATAAATAAAAGGCATATTTTATTTTATTTATTTATTTTATTCGAATTTATACCCCGCCCTTCTCCAGAAAGAACCCAGGGCGGCGCACAGGAATTAAAACATACAAATATAGCAAAATATAAAATTTAAAAAGATATTAAATTCCCACCCTGTGCTAAAATCAATTTAAAATCCCCAAATTAAAACTGTCTAAGAGCAGTCACAATGGAAGGTTACGCTAGGCCGGCTTGATGGAAAAGGTGTGTCTTTAGACACTGGCGGAAGAGGCGGAGGTCAGAGATGGTACGTAGTTCAGGGGGTAGGTCGTTCCAAAGGGTGGGGCCCACCACAGAGAAGACCCTTCCCCTGGGTGTTGCCAACCGGCATTGCCCGGCCGACGGCACCCTGAGAAGGCCCTCTCTGTGGGAGCGGATTGGACGAAGGGATGTATGGCATTTTTACCCAAGTATGGAGCTGAAAAGGTGACTTTTTCTTAAGAGTGCTAAGGGAATGGTGCAAGGTTGACCAGGAAGTAAGACAAAGCAATGTCCCTTTGGGCTGTTTAATAGGTTATGCAGCAGTTTACCACAATACTTTTCCACATCATTCCCCACATAATGTGTGTGTGCTTAGTCCAAGCCTGGGAAAAAAGTTTTTGGAGTTCACTTCAAGGCAGAAAAAGTGAAGAAGAGTTGCATTTCTAAGAGAATGGTGGTTTAGAGAGCAAATACTATGATAAAGGCCAGCTTCCCTAGTCCTTGCTAGAGATGATCAACAAGTTCTAAAACATATATGTAATGAAAGGATAACTGACAATTATGTTTGTAATTTTAAGTACTGATGCACAAAATGCTTACCCGAACGACATGTTGTACAAAGCACAAGATGAATAATGTTTTTTATTTGTTTTTATGTTAAAAATGAAAAAAAATTCTTTATAAAAAAACCAAGTTCTAAACAGTTAGCTCTGTCTGATTACACAGCACAGGCACTATAAAAGACCAAGGGTTTCTCAATTACCTGGGCCATGTAAGGTTCTGTAGGCAATACCTGTATCCTGAATTATGCTCTGGAACGTACTAGTAACCAATGCAGCTGATGAAACAGTGGGTTAACATGGTTATAACGAGGCCTGATTGTACAACTGCAGCCCCATGTAGAGTATGTAGCCACCCACAAGGTGACCAAAGCATGAGTGATGGAAGGAGAGGCCTAGTAACCACTTTATCACATGGACTTTGATAGTTTACTTTGATGATGTCACTGATTAACTCTGCTGATATGTTTCCATTATACGTTAGTATATATAATAACTACTTTTCTGATGACATTCATAGGTATATGAACATTCCTATACTTATGTATGTAGACAATACATACATACATAGGCAATGCCATGTTATTAGATGATAATTCAAATGATTCTCAAAGATACTCAGAAGACATGTAGAATGAGAAATATTGATTTGAAAATTAATATAAATATGGATTGAATCATTGAACTCTTTGAAATAGTTAAATCCATGCAATTAGTAGAATTGAATTAAAGAACAGAACAACTTTAAAATGTACGAATGCTGATAGATAGGTATAAAGGTAGGAGATAATATAGTGCACTGATAAGAAGGAATATTTCACAAAGAATACAATGAAAATGACTGCATATAAGAGCATGCTTTGCTCCATTTGTTTAAAGGAATTGAGATTTGGTCAGCAGAAATATAAACTTCGGTTGAATGGAACTGTAAATATGTGATGAAACAAGGAGAGTTAGCGTTAAGATTTAATAAGTGCTGAATGAATGTGGATTAAATATAAATGAGTAACCTATATAAGAGAAGCACATTTGTTACAATGATTTAGTCACATTAATTAGAATCAATTGCATAACAAATATTTGAAGGAACAGTCAATGGATGCAGAAGAAGACAGAGAAAATGATAGTTAGATGAAGCTGATAAAATTGGAAAGGTATAGTGCACAGTATTGATTCAGTTTGATTTAACCATAGTTCTATTTCTTCCTCTCCTGGTTGCTTTATTCCTTTTGTGTGCTTTGCATAACATTGCTTGTTCCCCAAGGAAAAAGCAGGATGGGAATGGATACATACTAATTGGTTGATTAGTTGGTTTATATCAGTGGTTCCCAACCTTTTTCTTTTGCCATGCCCCACCTAAGCATCTTTAAAATCCTAATGCCCCCCCCCCCCAGTGACATATAATTCTTACTTTAGTCAAAAAGTGAACCTTACTCATGTGGAGGAAGCCTAAAAGGCCATTAACCTGGTTTAAACAAGGTTCAAATTGTCCCTATTAAAAATCAGATTGCCCCCCTGTGGGGCCAGAGAACCATTGGTTTATAGGGTGTCCAGTTCACTATAACATTTCTAGATGAATAACGTAAGATATAAAACACAATACAGAGCTGAAAATACATTAATAAGATCTATAATTGTTTATCTGAAGAAAATATATATATAGATATCTGTATTTATCTATTAGAAAACTATCAAGAAACCATTAGGATAATGCTGACCCTAATAAGATGGTGAAAAAGCAGTAGGGTATCATATAACATGTCCCATTAAATCAATACAAGACTCTGTGTGTATGTGTGTGTGTGTGTGTGTATTTACATCTATGTATGTATGTGCATATTTATAACACATACATACACATAACTTGCTTCATCTGAAATTGAAATAGATATAGCTGGAAGTGTCTATTTCCATCCAATTCATTTCCACCAATGTTTTATCTGCATACAGAAATAAATGACACTTTTTAAACCTTTAATTCTATTCTATATAATGCTTTCACTCGGAAATCAATTCCAGTCTGTTCAGTCGAGTTTACTCCAAATTAAAGGTATATTGTAGAAATATTCCAAAAGCAAATAATTCTTCTTCCAGGATCTTAGAGGTGCAGTACTTAAAACATGCAGATTTATTGGAAAAGAGCTGAGCAGCCAGGAAGTGGACAAAGTTGTGGAGATGGCTACATTCAAGAACATGAAAGAGGACCGTAGGGCAAATTTTATGAAAACATATGAAGAGTGTTTCGGAATAACAAGTTTAAAGCATATACGCAAAGGTAATACTGACAGAACGAAATCAAACTTTGGTATTTTCCTCTCTTGCATCTAACCATGGGACCAAAGTACTTCACAAACCATTTCTTTTTCTCTTGTGTCCTCAAGACATTGACTTCTTGTCCCCAGCATATACCTGAGGTAGCTCTATGTCACCCTCAGTGTTCAACAAACATTCCCACTCCTTCAGTGGCAAAATCTGTTAGTTTACTGTGAGGAGAGGCGAATTCTGAACTTGTGTTATTCCTGGGAGTAGGCTCAGTTCAACTCCCATTGAACAGAAAGGACATGACCTCGATTCTCTAGGCCTTGCAGGGCCATTCTGGCTTGGGCAGTGAAGAATCCAGTTCTTTCTGATGAATCTTCCAGAACTTGAGATGTAGCTTTGAAAGGGGGCTGAAACAGGCTGAGAGGTTGTGTTGGAGGAGAGAAAGAGAGAGAAATAGGTGATGGAGAGAGCAAGAGAGCTGATGCCCCTGCAACTTGAGCAATGGCTGGCTCTTCACTGCTGTGCCCCATGACCCCTTTGAGAGGATTTCCTGCTCCCTCAGAAGTGCAGCTTTTTATTTATTAACTTTTGTTCCCACCTTTATGACTTCTAGATCCAATAAGGCAGTAAGAATCCATTTTGTGGATCCCTTGGGAAAGAACTGATGGTTTTTGTTAAACAAAGAACTATTTATTTATTTTTATTCATGCTTATGTTATACAGTTAGTCCTCGACTTACAACAGTTCATTTACTGACTGGTCAAAGTTACAATGGCATTGAAAAAAGTGACCATTTTTCACACTTACGACTATTGCAGCATCCCCAGGGTTACATGAGCAAAATTCAGGTGCATGGCAACTGACTCATATTTATGACGGTTGCAGTGTTCCAGGGTCATGTGATCCCCTTTTGCAACCTTCTGACAAGCAAAGTCAGTGGGGAATCCTGATTCACTTAGCAACCGTTTTACTAACTTAACAAATGTTTCACTTAGCAACATAAAGTTTGGGCTCAATTGTGATTGCAACTCAAGGACTACCTGTATATCCTGTTGAAAAAATTGTCCAAAGTATTGCATTGCTATAAAAACTTCAGTTGGGACTATTACTGAGTCCTAAACTCACTTTTTAGTTTTGAAAAAGTTTTATTGGTTTTTACAATTTTCCAAAGGGTAAGGTAGGGGTTACAGAAACATTTTGAGAACCATTGCGTCAGAGTCCTTGGCCCTTCCCGGGCTACATAATAAAACATTGGTAAGAAAATTTATCAAAAAATACTACAAGGTAAAGATATGTGAATACATCATACATTTCCCGTTCTACGCTGGCAGACTTGTACAAACATCCTGGTACAAAAGGGTTAAAAAAAGTTAATAAAAAAAGAAAAAAAGCAAGCAAAGTCATTTTTTGGATCTAAGCCTCCTGGCAATTGTATCTTCTTCTTCTCCCTCCTGGCCCCCAGCGGGCGGGTCCATGGCTCCCCTTACTCCCCCTGGATCTTCCCCCAGGACAGAGGAATGTTTTTTAAGAAAGGCTTCCGCCTCGACAACTGTTTTAATCCTTACTCTTCCTCCTTCCCAGAACACCAGCATCCCTTCGGGCATCGCCCACTTATTTATTTATTTATTTTATTTTATTAAATTTATACCCCGCCCTTCTCCTTGTTAGGACCCAGGGCGGCGCACAGGGATGTTAAAATACATACAAAATATATAAAATATATGAAATTTAAAATACTTATTCTAATAAATAAACCCTGCGCTAAAAACCGAATTAAAATCCCAAGTTAAAAAACTATCTAATAGTCAGTATGGAGGTTACGCTAGGCCGGCTAGATGAAATAGGTGTGTCTTCAGACACTTGCGGAAGAGGCGGAGGTCGGAACTTGAACCAGATCCCGTGATCAAACAATTTTTTGGATAAGAAGGAATACCTCCTTCTCATCTCCCTAATCTTTTTTGGGATCTGCTTCAAGATGACGACAACCTTTTGTTGGTAAATTAACGGGCCCCCTCTCTGCGCCTTCAAAATTTCCTCTCTGGTTGACCTTTTAACAAATTTAACATGTATCTCTCTGGGTACTTCATTTATCCTGGCATATGCAGAATTTATTCTGTAAACTAGGTCAATGCCCCCCCTGATCTCATCCTTAGGTTTATGTAAATAATCTGCTAAAATTGTACTCATGAGTTCAGGGAGACACTCACCCAGTTCTTCAGAAATATTCTGAAATCTTAAAAAATATGTCATCCTTTCCATATCAATCCTAGACACATGCCCATTTATTTCTGCAACCTCATTAGTAACATTTTTAAGCTCTCTCTTTGCCCCAGCCAGCCCCCCCTCCAACTCTTCAGTCTTCTGTGTGTTCTCCCGCACTTGCTTCCGTGTTTCCAGAAGTTCCTTCCTAAAATTGCTATTTTCTTCTCTCTGAGTCCCGCAAGGGAGAAGGGCGGTCTAAAAATTTAATAAATCTAAATCTAAAATCTATGGCACTGCCCAGAGGACTAGTTCAGGGGTGTGGTAGTCCTGGGTTGCTGCCGGTTCCAGTAAACCAAGCCACCAAACCACTACCGGTTCGGCTGAACCGGTAGGAACCCACCATTGGTGGGTAGGTCTGTGAGGATTCAGGATCAATGCTGGGGCTCTTTTCAGGAGAACACACTACAGGCTCGGACCAATAATTGATTCCTCAATCTGCTCCTTTTTCATCAGGAACTGTTGGAGACTGGAAGAATATTATGACAGTATCGCAAAGTGAAAGGTTTGACAACATTTTTCAAGCACAAATGAAGGATATAGATCTCAAATTCATTTGGGATATAAAAGAAATACAATCTACTCAGCATGAGAAGGTGCAGGAACCTCTCCAGGCGGGCAAGGAGCAGAAATGTTCAACACAACTGTAATACCTATTTGTAGTTTAAGCTACTACAATACACCTATACATTTTCTGTATGTACTTATGTGCATAACTGCTTTCTGCTCAAAGCTGTTTCCTGCTTAGTGAAAAACATGGCTTTTGTTAACCCCATCTTTTTCAAAATGTTGAAAACATCCTATACAGTGGTACCTCGGTTCACGAACGCCTCTGTTCACGAACAACTCGGTTCACGAACAGAAAAGTTCATAAAAATATCCTCCGGTTCACAAACTCCACTTCGGTTCACGAATAGAAAAGTTCATAAAAATATGGTCTGGTTCACGAACTCCGCTTCTGTTCACGAACTCCGCCTCGATTCACGAACAGAAAAGTTCATAAAAATATGGTCTGGTTCACGAACTCCGCTTCTGTTCACGAACTCCGCCTCGGTTCACGAACTCCGACTCGGTTCACAACCAATTTGGTTCGCGACCAGAGCAGTTCAAGAATTAAAACCAAAAGAAAGATCAGAGCAGATTAATTGGATTTACATTAAACCCTATAGGAAACTGTGCCTCGGTTCACAACCAATTCGGTTCGCGACCAGAGTCAGTTCACGAATTAAGTTCGTAAACCGAGGTACCACTGTAATTTATCGCTGCAAATGGGTCAAGACATACAAGAATGATTTCATAAATCCTTTGCAATATAAACAAATGCTTTGGGAGCTGGGAGAAATTATTTTTGCAATGAATAGAGAACAAAGATATGCTAATCTATTATTATTTTTATGGGCCAACATAATGGTTGCTTTGATAATGGGAAATTTTTTTGGAACAGCACTTTTATATATCTTGGATATATTAATTTTGTATCGGTTAATTTTATAAAAAAGATGATGTTAAGAAAAAAATACTTAGCACATTAGGTTACTTGCAGGCGGCATCCAATAACTTTAAGTAATACCTATTAATATAGATCAGGGGTGTCCAAACTTGGGAACTTTAAGACTTGTGGACTTCAACTCCCAGAATTCCCCAGCCAGCATAGCTGGCTGGGGAATTCTGGGAGTTGAAGTCCACAAGTCTTAAAGTTCTCAAGTTTGGACACCCCTGATGTAGATCATGATGTAGAGGCCAAGTCAGAGGGTACAGCTGGCCAGGTTTCTCTATAGTTCTAGTTCAATAATGTTTAAAAAATAATTTGCAATTGATATCATATGGAGCTTATTTTTCCCCCAAGTTCTTCTTTCTCTTTCCATATAGTTTCTTGCCAAACATAATCATTCTTCTTTATTTATTTGATCTACCTTGCTAATAAAATTATTGAAAAATTAGTTAATCAGATATATTTCAATAGTTTTTCTTAGTCTGCTGCAATTCTGCAACTCTCAGTGGTTTATAAATATTAAAACACTCATATTCAATCTTTGAACAATAAGCCATCCACAAGCAAGCCAAGATTAGTCCATCAGGCAATGGCCAATAATCCATAAAACAAATACAAAACTGGTCCAGCAAGTAATTCCACTAAACCAACTCAAAGCCACCAGACAAAACTGAATGTACCTCCACGAGAACTCACTTGTCATTTCATTTCATTTCATTTATTCGACTTATTAACCGCCCCCTCTCCCCGAAGGGACTCGGGGCGGTGCACAGGAAATATAAAAACACAATATATCACAAAATAAATACATAAATACTCAAAACTATATTAAATTTACACCCTGTGCTAAAATCTACCCCATTAAAAACTAATCCCTGAAGCCCAATGTAGAATTTATCTGCTAAAAAACTAGGCTAAGTACGGTAGGTTAGGCCAGGCCGGCCTGTTGGAAAAAGTAGGTTTTCAGTTGCTGGCGGAAGGAGTGGAGTTCCGGGATAGATCTAAGTTTGGGAGGAAGGTAGTTCCAGAGGGTCGGGCCCGCCACAGAGAAGGCCCTTCCCCTGGGCGTCACCCGCTGGCATTGCCTAGTGGACGGCACCCGAAGAAGTCCCTCTCTGTGGGAGCGAATCGGCCGAAGGGATGTGTGGGCTAGGATGTGATCCCGCAGATAACCAGGTCCCATGCCATGGAGCGCTTTGAAGATGGTAACCAGCACCTCGAAGTGCACCCGAAAGACCACAGGCAGCCATGAGCGGTGTTACGTGGGAATACCTAGAGGTGCCCAATATTGCTCGCTTGGCTGCATTCTGAACTAGCTGTAGTCTTCGGGTGCACCTCAAGGGGAGCCCCATGTAGAGACCGTTACAGTAGTCTAGACGGGATGTCACGAGGGCATGAGTGACTGTGCGAAGGGCGTCCCGGTCCAATAGGGGACGCAACTGGCGTACCAGGCGAACCTGGTAAAATGCCCCCCCTGGCCACGGCTGTCACATGATCTTCTAAAGACAGCTGGGTATCCAGGAGGGCCCCCAAGTTGCGTGCCCAATCCACGGGGGCTAGATGTTCACCCCCTATGGCCAGTGATGGAATCAACTGGTTGAACCGGGGCTCCGGGAACCACAACCACTCGGTCTTGGATGGGTTGAGCTTGAGTCTGTTCCTTCCCATCCAGATCCGCACGGCTTCCAGACACCGGGACATCACTTCGACGGCATCGTTGGGGTGGTTTGGGGTAGATACGTACAGCTGGGTGTCGTCAGCGTACAGATGGTATTCTACCCCAAAACCACAGATGATCTCACCCAGCGGCTTCATATATGTGTTGAACAGGAGTGGCGAGAGGACCGACCCCTGTGGCACCCCACAAGTGAGTGGCCTCGAGGTCGACTCTGCCCTCTTGTCAACACAAATTGCGATCGACTGTAGAGGTAGGAGGAGAACCACCGTAAAACAGTGCCCCTCACCCCCAGCCCCTCCAGCCGATGCAATAGGATACCATGGTCGATGGTGTCAAAAGCCACCAAGAGGTCTAATAGGACCAGAATGGAGGAAGAACGCCCATCTCTGGCCCTCCAGAAATCATCGACCAACGCGACCAATGCCGTCTCCGTGCTGTGACTGGGCCAGAAGCCAGACTGGCGTGGGTCCAGATAATCAACTTCCTCCAGGTGACGGGGAAACTGTTGTGCCACCACACTCTTTACAACCTTTGCTAGAAAGTGAAGGTTGGAGACTGGACGATAATTTACCAATAATGCTGGGCCAGGGAAGGCTTCTTGAGGAGAGGTCTCACAACCGCCTCTTTCAAGATGGTAGGCAAGAACCCCTCACTCAAAGAAGAAATTCACTATTTCCTGGAGCCAGCCTCGTGACACCTCCCAGGATGCCAGTACAAGCCAGGAGGGACACGGGTCCAATAAACATGTGGTGGCTCTCAGTCGCCTACGTAACCTGTCCATATCTTCAGAAGTCAGGAAGAAGTTCAGGAAGCAAACAAACACACAGCATACATGTTGTTCCCAGCAACACCTCCCTTTGTCTGCCATACTAAATAGCTTCCTGGTGCAACCCATTAAAAGGAGTGGGACCATCTGCTGAGCAATCTGGCAGACCTCCATTTCTCTACCCTGTGTGCTCTGAGATCCACCATGGAAGGCAGCTCTTCCCCAGAACTGGGAGGTCATATGACCAAGATAGAATTCGAAAGAATGTCTTTTTTTCTCAGGTTCCAGAACCTACTGGAGATAGAAGGAGAAGATCTTAAAGATCTTATGAGTACAATTTTAGCAGATTATATTAAAAGGAATAAAGAACAATTCTGGTGGGATATGGATCTGGTTTATAGAATTAACTCAGCATACGCTAGAATAAATGATGTACCAAGAGAAGTCCATATTAAATTCTTAAGGAGGTCCACAAGGGATGAGATACTGAGGACCCAGCGGGGAGGACCCTTGAAATATCAGGAGAAAGAAGTTACTATTTTGAAACAAATTCCAAAAAAATTAGAGAGATAAGAAGGAAATATTCCTTCTTGTCCAAAAAATTATATAAAAAAGGAGTTTGGTTCAAATGGTTACTGCCAGAAGGAATGTTGGTCTTCTGGGACGGAGGTAGAATTAGAGTTAAAACATTAAGAGAGGCGGAGGCCTTTCTTCAGAAGCACTCCTCACTCTTAGGAGACGAAGAAGAGAGAACGGGGGGGGGGGGGCGCCTGTTGATGGGAAGGGAGAAGAAGAATCAATAGCAAAAAGACTTAGATCCCAAAACTGATTTTATTTGAAATTTTTACTGTGATAGTTGAAACTAGATGGCAATGAAAAATATGATTGAACGTATGAACTACACAATGTAATGTCTATGTACGCTTGCCCTCTGTTTTTCTTTTAAAATATTGTACTTGTATGAGGTTTTGGGAGGACCACCACCTCTGGCATGGAGGCCACTAAAATATAATTTTTTACCCTATAACCCTTTTCCCATCCATATTGTAAAACCAATAAAAATTGTTTTATAATCAAAAAAAGAAAAAAATAGATCCAGGAAATTACAGACCTATCAGTCTGATTTCAATACCTGGAAAGATTCTGGAAAGAATAATCAAGTAGCAAATCAGCACCAGAAAACAAAGTCATAAACAGAAGCCAACATTAGTTTGTCAAAAGTGGATCATGTCGGACAAATCTTACTGCAAGTGACAAAGTGACAAGGTTAGTGGACCAATGAAATGCTGTGGATAGAATTTATTTGAACTTCAGTAAGGCATTTGATGAAGTTGACCATAAGCTACTACTTGATAAAATAGAAAAATGTAGATTAGACAGCATCATCACCAGATAGATTTTTTTTTATTTTTTTAGATTTTTTTTTATTAAATTTTTTGACATTACAACAAAATATACATATACAATATTTCACCCTGTGCTGTACATAAGAAAGGAAGATTTGGTTCTTCGGATATATCCTCACGATCTCCAAAATCAACGTTCTCTGGGTACAGGTATCGAAGCATCCAAATTTCCAAGCGCATAGTCCACAAATGGTTTCCAAGTTTTCCAAAAAGTATCTTTTTTATAAACACCATTTCTAAATTTAATGTCACATGTCATTTTATCATTTAAAGCTAATTTCCACATTTCACAATACCACTCTTCTATTCTAAAATTCACATCTAATTTCCAATATCTAGCTATTATAATTCTACCCACTATAATCATAATTCTAATCAATTCTTTCTCATATTTTGTTAGTTCTGTTTCCTTGATTATCAACAATAATACAGCTTCTGATCTCAATATTATTCTTTTCTCCATCATTTCAAATATCATTTTCTCCAATTGTTGCCAAAGCTTTTTAACTTTATCACATTTGTACCACATATGTTCATAAGTCCCTAATTCCATATCGCATCTCCAACATTTTTTACTAGTTTTTTTATCCATCAACGATAATCTTAATGGAGTCAAATACCATTTCCAAACAACCTTATAATTATGCTCTTTAATCCTTACAGATAAAATCCTCATAATTCTACTTTTCCAATTCACATTCCAATCTAAGTCTGATATTTTAATATTGAGTTCTTTTTCCCAATTCATCTTCATCACCATTTGTGGTTTTCCATCAAAATTTATAATCTTATAAATCTTACTAACGAGTCCCTTTAACCCAATTTCATCTTTCATAATTTGAGATACTAAATGTTCAAATTCAGTTTTATTTCTGCTTATCTTGCAATTTCCCCTTACTTTCTTAGTCCATTTTTCTATTTGTATTTTTTCAAACCAACCTAAACCCAATTTTTCAATAATTTCTTTTTTCCTTCTTTCATTTCCTAAAGTTTTTAACCAATCTATTATAATTTCTATATTTTCATCTTCTATTACCTTGTCACGACTTATATTGGTTTTAATCGGCCAATTTCCAATTGTCTTCCCCCAAAAAATTATATCCGGAATTAAAGTTTTAACAAATTTATTCCAAATTTTACTCAATCCCTTTAACCAATAGCTATTAATTACCCTTTTTGATTTTGCTTTATCTAAAAACCATGTTGAGCCGAATCTCTTAATATCTTTTAACTCTAAATCTCTCCAATGACTATCTTCACCTTTAAGTATTTTTACCACAGTTCGAATACCATAGGCCCAATAATAATTGAGTAGGTTGGGGATTCCCAATCCACCTTCCTTTTGATTTTGATACCACATTTTCTTCAGTAATCTAGGTCTTTTCCCACCATTACAAAATTTATCCAATTTCTTCTGATATCTTTCAATATCTTTCTCTGTCAAATTTAATGATAGCATCTCAAATAAAAAATTAAACTTTGGTAACAACATCATCTTACACATTGCAATTCTACCAAACCAAGACAACTTTATCTTTTTATATTTATCTATCTTTTTCTCGACTTCATTCATCACCACATCGTAATTAAGTTTTTTCATTTCTCTAACTTTGAGTGAAAGTGTTATACCCAAATATTTCAATGTATTTTTGATCCCTATCCCAAATTGTTCTTGCATATTCTCCCGCTCATTACCATTATCATCCATTAATAATTCAGATTTTAACCAATTTACTTTCAAACCTGTCATTTCTTCAAATTCTTTCAAATGCTTGTGTATCTTCTTCAAATCTTTCTCTATATCTTTCAAAATAATCAAAGTATCATCCGCGTACAAGTTTATCTTATATCCCTTATACCCTTCCAATTCTTCATCTTTTTCTATCATTTTAGTCAAAATTTCCATAACCAATAAAAATAATGTTGGAGACAAGGGACATCCTTGTCTCGTACCCGCTTCCAATTTGATCTCTTCTGTCATTATTCCGTTCACCATCACTCTTGCACTACTTTTTTGATACAATTTCGAAACAACATGTATAAATTTATTACCAAAACCTAATACTTCAATAATTACTTTAATAGTTTCCCATTGTACGGAATCAAAAGCTTTAAAAATATCTAGTGATACTATACCTATTTTATCACCATTATGTTCAGCTACATCTATAATATTTAATACTCTTCTAACAATATCACTCATATATCTACCCTTTACAAAACCTACTTGTTTATAACTTATATGTCTATCTATAAATCTACTTAATCTATTATTTATAATGGCGGTAAATATCTTTGCATCTTGATTAATTAAAGAAATGGGTCGATAGGACTCAATCCTTTCCAAATCTTTATCTGGTTTAGGGATTATAGATATTACCGTTCTATTCCATGACATCGGAACTTCTCCACCATGTAAAATTCCATTAAATAATTTTTGCAATTTTGGTATTATTATTTCCTTAAATTCTTTGTAAAACTCAGCAGGTAATCCGTCTTCGCCTGGAGCTTTCCCTAATTTTATCTTTTGTATTATTTCGTTAATCTCATCTTGTGTTATATCTCCTTCCATCAAGTCTTTATATATTTGGTCAATTTTCACAACATATTTTTCTAAGTGACTTTTCAATTTTTCCGAATCAATTGATTTTTTTGAGTATAATTTTTGAAAAAAATTCCTAACCACTTCACATTTCTCTAATTTTTTATAACATCTTATACCTTTATCATCTATCAGGGGTCCAATTTCTCTCTTCTCCCTTTTATTTTTCGCCATCCTTGCCAATAACTTAGAGTTTTTATTACTAAATTCAAAAAAATTCCTATTTAAATATCTTATATTTTTTTTAACCAGTTCTATGTCCTCTTCTATCAATTTATTTTTTAATACCAGATAGATTTATAACTGTCTGATCAACCACACTGCACATATAGTCCTTAATGGAACTCCATCTACATGGAGGGAAGTATGCAGTGGGGTACCCCAAGAGTCTGTCTTAGACCCAGTTGTCTTCAATAACTTCATCAATGATTTAGACAAGCTGGCAGGAATAGCCAATATTCCAGAAGATACAGGCTCAAGATACAGAACAATCTTGTCAGACTTGAACACTAGGTCCTATCTAACAAAATGAAATTCAACATAGAAAAAAGTAAGGTTTTACATTTAGGAAAGAAAGATCAAATGCACAAGTATAGAATACAATGGTACCTCGCTCAACAATAGTAATTGCAAGAGGGATCTTGGAGTCCTAGTGAACAATCACTTAAATATGAACCAGCAGTGTGCTGCAGCTGCCAGAAAAGCCAAAACAGTCCCAGGCTGCATTACTAGTAGGATAGAATCAAAATCACGTGAAGTGTTAATACCACTTTATAATGCCTTGGTAAGGCCACAGTTGGAATATTGCATCCAGTTTTGGTCACCACAATATAAAAAAGATATTGAGACACTAGAAAAAGTGCAGAGAAGAGCAACAAAGATGATTAGGGGACTGGGGGATAAAGCATTTGAAAAATGGTTGCAGGAATTGGGTATGTCTAGTTTAATGAAAAGAAGGACTAGAGGTGACATGATAACATTGTTCCAATATCTAAGGGGTTTCTGCAAAGATGAGGGGGACATGCTATTCTCCAAAGCACCCAAAGGCAGGACAAGAAGCAGTACGTGCAAAGTAAATCAAGGAGAGAAGCAATGTAGAACTAAGGATAAATTTACTGACAGTTAGAACAATTAATTAGTGGAACAGCTTGCCTTCAGAAGTTGTAAATGCTTCAACACTGGAGGTGTTTAAGAAGAGATTGGACAACCACTTGTCTAAAATGGTAGGTAGAGGGATAGATAGAGGGGGAGAAAAGAAGCAATACAGTAGGTAGGTAGGTAGGTAGGTAGGTAGGTAGGTAGGTAGGTAGGTGGATAGATAGGGAGAAATACAGTACGTAGATAGGTAGGTAGATAGAGGGAGAAAGGAAGAAATACAGTAGGTAGGTAAGTAGAGGGATAAACAGAGAGGGAGAAATACGGTAGGTATGTAGGTAGGTAGGTGGATAGATAGATAGATAGATAGATAGATAGATAGATAGATAGATAGATAGATAGATAGATAGATAGAGAGAAATACACTAGGTAGGTAGGTAGATAGAGGAATAGAGAGAGAGAGGGAGAAATACAGTAGGTAGGTAGGTAGAGGGATGGATAGAGAGGGAGAAATACGGTAGGTAGGTAGGTTGGGTGTTATACGGTGGTTGTGTGGTTGTGTGCAGGTGTGGATCTACACACAGATTGGTTGGCAATTTAACCAGGCTGGGCCACAGCAATGCGTGGCCGGGTATAGCTAGTTAAAAAATAATTAAAATCAACAAAGTCACCATATAATATGTGCAGCTATGCAACTGTGATAGATAGATTAGAGAGAGAGAGAGAGAGAGAGAGAGAGAGAGAAAGAGAAAGAGGGGAGGGGAGAGATAGTGTTGTGGCCCAGCAGTTGGTGGAATCTGACAGCAATGAACATTATGGGATTGTCCTGGAAGCTGAGGAAGGCTCGGGGGCGGGGGTGTTCGGAGTCAGAGCAGGGACTACAGAGGCCTGTTAGCCACCAGGTGGCATCTGAGTCAGGGAGCAGTAAAGAAGAACAGAGGGAGGCTGTCCCTGATGTACCTATGTGTAGGGCTGAGAGGAGGAGGGAGCAGCTTTGAAAAAGACTCACAGAAGGAAATAGGAACAGGTGGCTACTGATTGGCCCCTCCTGGAGAGCTTATAGATAGGGTGGAAGGAGGGGAGTTTTGCAGAAAACAATAGTTTACTGATCCAGCCATTGAGAAAGTTTGGGAGAATTTCATGAGTTTCAGTCTTGTTTCATAGAGATATCTTTCTGGACTCCCAGCCAAGGGGTTGCTTATCTCCCTCCTTAGTTGTGGCAGACAGCCAACTCTGCGTCCGTATATATTCAGAGTCTTAGGACAGAACAGATAGATGACATATAGTTTTCCATGGGAAATTAACATTGTGAAATAAAGTACAAATGGAGTTCTGCTCTTCAGAAAGTCCCCTAAGGTCCACAAAGCCTCAAGGTTATTTGACCAATCCCACTTTTTTCCTGCTGTATTCACTCTAACTGGAGTTTCTGAAGATCATTTTTGACTAGATACTTTCTTCTTCCTACAGATTATTTATGTGTTCAAAAATCCAAAGGATGTCTTGGTTTCCAGGTATCATTTTTACAAAATTCTAACCATGACGAAAACATCAAAAGAGTTTGATGTTCACTTGGAGAAGTTTTTGGCAGGCAAAGGTAATAAATTAATCACAATCAGGTTAGTTTTTGTTTTGGACAAGGGATATGAATTCAATCCATTTCCTGCAAGCAGCAAACAATTCACTTCCCCTCCTTAAAATAAGATACGAATAGTTATTTTCAATTCTTATTCAATAATTTGCATAAACTGTATGCAAACAGTTTGTAATGGGATGGATGAATGGAGAAGAATGCAGGATTCCTAGAACAATTTGCAATGCAAAAATGGATGGGAGAGGCAAGAGAAGGCAGCTTATTAAGGGAGACTAAGAACAAATAAGAGGATCCATTTAATATAGAGAAAAATGGAGGGAAATAAATTGTTGGATTTTGTTGTTGCTGTTATTGTTTCCATTTTCATTATTCTGTGGTTTATCTTTGGTGAGATTCATAGCCTTTGGGGCTGGTTGGTAGCTCGAGTCCTAACCAAGGACCTAGAAACTGTTATGGTTGCATCAGGCCGGTTTGGCCTAATCGACGCTTCTAGCCCCAGTCTGTTTTTTGCAAATTATCTATTTGGTTTTAATGGGTTAATGGGTTATAATTTTAATGTTTTTAAATTCTTGTACAGGATAATTTAATTCGTTTTTAACTTTGTATGTCTTGTATGTTTTTTTAATTTTCCTGTACACCGCCCCGAGTCCCTTCGGGGAGAGGGGGCGGTTTATAAATGTAATAAATTATTATTATTATTATTATTATTATTATTATTATTATTATTATTATTATTATTATTATTATTATTATTATTATTATTATTATTATTATTATTAGTACTATGGTAACGTCAGAGGATATAAGCTGTTCCAAGTAGGGTGGTTTTTTGTAGTCAGAATGTTCAAGTCCGGTAAATTTATAATTTCTAAATAGCGAGGTGGACCTTTAGGTTTTGCTCCAAGAGCTCCAATTACAATTGGGACAACACACAATTTTATTATTATTATTATCACTATCACTATCACTATCATTGTTATATTAGACAAGAGACTGCAATGCTATTGCAGAATAGGAGTTTGGCTACCAATTTACCACCTTTGTTGTGGGACATGCTCGCACACTTTTCACAGCGCACCACAGGAGGATGAGCTGGCTTTACACCAGATAGAACGACGAGTGGATCTTCATGCAGTTTCATCCCCTCCCTTCCCCATAGCCGCCTCGCAAGCAGGGATCACAACCAGAAATGTTCAGAGCCAACTCATCTCCCCACCAAAGAAGTACCTATTTATATAGGTATCATAGAACAAGCTTTCAAACTGCCAATTTGGGCAGAAACTGAGGCAAGGGATGGGGGCTCACCCCACCATGCAATGCTGGAGCAGAGACCGTCATGAAGCCACTGAGTCACCACACCTCATTAATCAGGATGTGGTTATGTTGGGAATAATGGACAGAATATAAAATTAATACAAATCAATGTTCATTTGAAAAAGAAAAGAGTTGTCCATATTTTTAAAAAAGGTATAAGAAAACTGAAAAAAAAACCACTCTCTAATATGAAATCACACTGGGAGCATTTAAGGGTTGGACACAGAAGAGAGCTAATGGGATTAAGTCAGATATTTGCAAATGTATAAATAAATTAATTCAGGGTGCCCAAAGATCCAAATAAAGAAAAGCAAAAGAAACAAAACAATATAGCAGCATCTTGACAAATGAGACGGATTGTTAGCTGGAACATTGCGGTGTTCAGTTAAAAAATTAAACCAAGTGACTTTGAAGATTGCACTCATATTTATGCCAAATTCATTTCTCTTCTATCAGTGCCTGGTAGTTTATGGCTAGACCATATAGAAGGCTGGACCACTCATAAGGATGATTTCAATATTCTCTTCCTTTCTCATGAAGAAATGAAAAAGGTAAGATGTGTACATTTTGTGTGGTGTGATATGAACAAAAATCAAGGACAGAAAGGTTTAGAAATGATGGGATGTCTAGAATAACTTATTCCAAGAAGGAGTACTAGAGTTGACCACCGAACCACTCTTGGTTATTTCTGTGAACTGCTGGAGGACCGATGAGATCTCTGAAGAAACATAAGAGCCCCCTCTTCAACAGGAAGGAGGAGGATCCATGAAACTAGAATGTGGTCATCTTGGTATCAGAAAGATTAATTTTAAGGCATTTTGGGGAGCACTTGGTGAGATGAGTAACATATGAATTTAATCAATAAAATAAAATAAATAACTTTCTCCCTTTTTGGCTCAAAGAAGGTTGACTCAACTCAAGTGCATTTTCAAGAGAGACCAAAACATCCATTTAGCTTGGCCAGCTTCTGTTGCAACCAAGATTGCCAAGAATGTAAGAGTCAGAATCATAAATATATTGAGAACCAAAAATGTTTCTCAACAACTTGTCTCTTGGAAACCTTTTGCAGCAAATCTAAAGAGAGATTTCTATGTTTAATGAATATTGTACATTTAAAAAAAAATGCAAATGATTTAACATTAGAACAATTGTTTTCAGTAAGAAATGAAAGAATTAAAAGTAGGGGAAGTGAGAGAGAGCATTGATATGTGAAATATGTACAAGATAGTGATAATCTTTAGAATTCCCCAAATATATCAGCCACATTTTATGTCTTTTCTCCATTGTTATGGGTGAACTAATATAAAGCTTTATCAAATTGCAGGACCTGAGAAGTTCTGTACTGAAAATATGCAATTTCCTAGGAAGAGAACTAACTGAAAAGGAGGTGTGGTGCATAAAGCTACATTTGATAACATGAAGGCGGATTCTAGAACAAACTACGTAGTCATGAATCCTACCTTAGCAGATTCTAGCAAAGGGGTTTTTCTTCGTAAAGGTAAATCCATAGAAATTTATACTCTAGGGGGTTGCTTATGAATATGCCAGGATTGCCACCTTCATCTAAAAGGCACTTTTTTTAGAGTGGTATCAGGGGTGGGCTTCAATATTTTTACCAAGGGGTTCCCAACCCGATTGCTGCGTGGGCATGGGCGTGGGCATGGTGACCGTGGCCTAGTCAACCTCCCTGGGCTCCGGAGGCTTTCCTCGAAGCCTCCAGGATGGCGAAAATGGCCTCCCAGGCTCCGAAGGCCTTTTGGAGGCTGGATACAGGCCCATTTCGGCCTTCCTGAACTTCCAGTAGGCCCACTTTTCACCCTCCCTGAGCCTCCGTGCGTACCCTGCACCTACCTGTATCCAAATCAGACTCTTGGGAGGGGTGGGATGGGCAAGGCCAGCCAGGAGTGGAATTTGGGAATTCTCTGAATGGCACAGAATCTGAACGGCACAGCATGGTAATTGGAGACTAGAAACCATATCCCTATAGTCCCCTCCTGAAGCTCTAAAGATATAGATATATACAGTGTGTGTGTATTTGTATGTTTGTGTGTGTGTTTGTGTATTTGTGTGTGTGTGTGTGTGTGTACATTCCTACACACACACATTCATTTTGGTGATCGGATGAGACAAATAGCTTTTAGTTTAATTGAATACAAAAACTGTTGACATTTTTAAATCACTGCTTTCCAGGCACTATTGGGGATTGGAAGAACCTCATGACTGTTGTACAGAGTGAAAGGTTTGACCGTGTCTTTAAGGAGAGGATGGAAAAGCTGCCCTTCAAGTTCTGCTGGGATATCCAGGAGGATCCATGAGACTATTTCCAGCTCAGCGGAGGAAAATAATGTCGGATACACACATCTTCAAATGGCTTGAATCAGAGATGACCTTCCAAGAATGGTCATTATGTAACTTTGTAATATTTAATTTTCAACTTTGCAGAGAACATAGAACAAAGTAACATTAAATTATATGCTATTATTATTAAATGCATTAGAAACTGCAGAAAACATTTAATAGTTCACCTCTCGGAAATTCTTACTATCATTTGTATTTTGATTCCACAAATGAGGCCAGATGCACGAACGTTTTGACATTGTCCAGCTAGTTCCTATAAACAATTTTTAAAAAACAATTTGCCAAGTTCCGGCATTAGTTTTCCTCATATGGCTGAGGCCCTTTCTCTATTGCATTTAGTTAGTAGTGGAACTACACTGGTATACAATATTTTGTCCTTATTGCTGATGCCTATCTGTATCTATTACCTCCCATTTGGCTTGTCCCTGGCTAGTGATGTCCTTATTTCTAAGGTGCTTAAGCAAAATTACTGGTCAAACCCTCTGGTTTTCCTGCCTTCTCCTTTCAGAACATCATGAGCAGGTCAAGACAGTGATGCAGAATGGAGGTGGGGGAATTTACAGGTTAACCCTAATTCTTTCATTGTCTGCCCTAAAGCAACAAAGTGAGATAGAATATTTGTGTGAACATACCTGCTTTGCTGAACCACTATTTGTGGGCTTGCAGGTGCAATGATGGGGGCATGGGTGCTTTCCTAATTTACTACAATTTGCCATCTCCCCAGGGTTTTTTCCCCAGGCATTTTTAGAGCAGGATCTGGATGTCAGCCTCTGCTTTGTTGCTTGCTTCGGCTGCCATTGAAATGGGGAGGGAGGGGCTTTGGTAATTGGGAATGGGACTGTATGGTGCAGGAGGGAGATTTGGAGAAGGGAGTATATTCTCACCATCTACTTCGCATACCACTGTGGTGGACAAGGTCAACGGTCTTGCATGCCATCCTGATGATGCTCCTGGAGATGCAACCCACATGACACCTAAGGGAATGCGCATTGGACAATGGGGTGGGGGTTGTTGGGGAAAGCGGGTTGGACATAGATTGATATGTATGATTTTGCATGCCTGGGTCTCAGACCTTGCTTTACCTCGCTGCTATCTTTTCATAACCAGTAAAAGTACTCTTGATTCTTTCAAATGGAGTTGAGTGGATTCTTTCTTGGTTATCGTTAGAGGCAGACCTGACACTGATTTCCCTAAGAAAATGGAATATGCTCTAATAGGGTTGAAAGGGACCTTATTTATTTATTTATTTAATTAGATTTCTAGACCACCACCTCTCCCCGAAGGGAATCGAAGGGGACCTTAAAGGAAGTTTAGTCCAATTCCTCACACAAGGCAAGACACCTTACGCAATCCTGGTCAAATGGTCATTCAGTTTATTTTTGAAAATTTCCAGTGAGGGAACCCTTAGAAGCCCAGGAGGCAAGCTATTCCACTGCTATTAATTGTTCTAACAATTAATCAGTGGCATATTTCTCCTTATTTCAGAGGAAAATTTCTCCTTATTTCTAATCTCTCTTTAAGAAACTTTCTACCCATTACTTCTTGTCCTACTCTCTGGAGATAAGTCAGTCCCCTCTTCTCTGTGACAGTCTCTCAAGTATTGAAAAAACATTTATCATGCCCCTTTAACAGATTAACAGGCTTGGGAGGGACCTTGCAAGTCATCTAGTCCAACCCCCTGCCCAAGCAGGAGACCCTACATGTGCCTCTACCTAGAATTGAACTCATAACCTTCTGTTTGTGAGGCAAGAGCTTCACCTCTAGGCCACAGCAGCAGTCACACCTAATCCTTCTCTTTAATAGGATAGATGGCTTTGTGTGCTTTGCATAACATTGCTTGTTCCCCAAGGAAAAAGCATGATGGAAATGGATATATACTAATTGGTTGATTAGTTGGTTTATATCAGTGGTTCCCAACCTTTTTTTTTTTGCCATGTGCCTCCTAAGCATCTTTAAAATCCTGATTCCCCCCACCCCCTGAAATATAATTCTCACTTTAGTCAAAAAATGAACCTTAATTATGCGGAGGAAGCCTAAAAGGCCATTAAAGCTTTTTTCCGCGCATGCCTGAGAAGATGGCCGCAAACTGCCTTTGACCTTACCCTAGGGGAGGCTCCTGGCCTCCCTGGAGGAGGAAGGGGGTCCGTTTATTGTTTATGGAGCCCTGACTTGGCTGCTGGAGCACCCGAGTACTTGTTGGAGCTGCCTGGTGTTATGTTCCAGCATCAGAGAGAGCATTGGAGAGAGCTGCTGGCACCCCGTGGGGGCTAGTCGACGAGCAGGTGACAATGGAGGCTGGGCATTGCTGGCATGGCTGGGATGACGCCAGCAAGGAGACCCTGGGCTTTGGAGGGTCTGGCCCCTCCCAGCTGAGAATAGTGGGGCAGTCGAGCTTCTCCAGGGTCTTTGCCATCTATTTGGAATGGCAGGAGGGGGCAGACGAGCCCCTCCATCTCCCGCCTCCCCCTACCACCACCCCCATCCAAGTCGTTCCTTCCCTTTCCTATTTTCTTTTTCTTTTCTTTCTTTTTTCTTTCTTCTTTCCCCTCTCCCCTTTCTACTTTCCTCCCTCCCCTTTCTACTCCTCCCCCCTTTTTTCCTCTCTTCCCTCCCCATTCGTATTCCCCCTCCCTCCTTTTTTGGTTTCTTTACCTTTCCCTCTTTTTTCTCCCTCTTTCTCCCCTTTTCTACTTCTTCTTTCTTTTTTTTTCTCCTCCATTGTGGGGTCTTTCCCCCCTCTTTCTTTCTCTCTTCTTCTATTTTCCTGCCTTTCCTTTTCCTTCCTTCTTTCTGCCTCTCTATCCATGCTCTCTCTTCCTTTCTTCCCCTTCCTCCTTTCCCTTTTCTTCTGTTATCCTTCCCTCCATTTATCCCTCCCCCCCCTTTTTCCTTTCCTACTTTTCCCTTCTTCCCCTTTCTCCTTAGGCTTTGCACATGGGATGTGGCTGGAGAGTCTAAACTCATCTTCACCTGGATTGCTCTCTGGTCCGCTGGGAGGCTGTGCTGCTCTCTGAGGGATGCTTTTCTCCATCTTTCTGGACTAGCCACCAGGGATATGTGATCACCACCATCTGCCGCCCTATTTGGGCTGATCCTCTGATGGGACTGCTCCGTTATTGTCCTTTGGGGGTCCCGTTCTGCCACTCCTCCAGGAGGTAACAGGATGATGTTGCTGGGCTGATGAACTTGCCTGTCGTGGCTGAAGAACTGGGACATTAGATCTCCCACCATGGCGATTGTGAGAGAGCAGCCTATGAGGACCTCAGCCTAAGGATTCCCCTCGCTGCAGTGAGAGGGCAGGAGTTAGGGCTTCTGTTTTCATCGCTCTGGTGCATTGTCCTCCTGGACTTATTATATCAGCCGGTTGAGCTCCCTCTCAGGTGTTTTAGACTATGTTATCATATACGGCTACTGAACTATATATGCCTTGAGGGGGTCCCCCTCTCTCAAGATTGGCCATCTGGACTATTCACAAAGTTTCTTGATGACAGATTTTGGAATCCCGAGAGGTGGCACCGAACGCGGAGGAAGATTTGGGGTTTTTAAAAGGGATTTTTTAGTGGATTTTTAAGGGCTAGTAGGGAGGGTGTTATCTATACGAACAGGGTGAGTTTGGGGGGAAATCCACCAGTGTCAGTGCTGGGCCGGGCTGGGGGCTTCAGCATTGGAGGTGCAGGGCTAGAGGTCAGGGACGGGGCTCAGTTCCAGATTAGTAAAGGTTGCTCCATCAGTACTGTGGGTGGGAGGGGCAGGTATGGTGGTAGCAGGGGAACATATCATTTTTGGGGAGCACGCATTCACTGTCTTTGAGTGGTTGCGTGCTCTGGCAACCAATGCTTCTCTCGTCCCCCAGGTTATCCAGATCTTCAGGGCCTGGGCCTGCGTCTGATGTTGTGCAATGCCAGTTCTATGGTAAAGAAAGCCCTCCTCATTTGTGATCTTGTGCAGGAGGGGGGAGTCGACCTGGCAGGTATTACGGAGAGCTGGTTGGGCCAGGAGGGCGGGTTCCCCTCATGGAATTGTGGCCACCATGCTTCCGTGCGTTTCATTAGCCTAGGGTTCAGGGTAGGGGTGGGGAGGTGACAGTCGTTATAAAGGAGGGTTTGTGCCTGCGGGAGGCCACTGTACCTCAGACAGTAGGATGTGAGTCCCTCCTTGTGAAGTAGGGTCATGGGGTACAGATGGGCTTGCTGACCATGTACCTGGCTCCTGGCTGCGTGGTGGTGGCCCTGCCCAAGCTACTTGATGTGATTGCCGGGATGACGGTTAGTACCCCCAGACTTATCGTCATGGGGGATTTCAACCTGCCATCTGTCAGCAAAGCGTCAGAGGCAGCTCGGGAGTTCATGGCCTTCATGAAAGCCATGGGCCTGACCCAATTAGTTCAAGGCCCCACGCACATCAGGGGACACACCCTGGATTTGATTTTTGTCTCTGGTCAGTGGTTGAAGGATCTGGGAAGAGGGGATATAGCTCTTGAACCCTTGTCATGGTCAGATCACTCGCTCCTTCGGGTGGACTTCCAAACCGCTATCCCCCCCCCCGCAGGGAGGCAGAACTGACTAGGTGGTTCCACCCCAGGCACCTGATGTACCCTGATAGGTTCTTGATGGAGCTTGGGCCATACCCTGAGGGTATGGCTCATGACTTGGCAGGAGAACTGGTGGCCATATGGGACAGGGTGGCTGGCTGCTGGGGCTCTGGACCGCATCGTGCCTTTGCGGCCTCTGATCCGGTGCCGAACCCGGTTGGCTCATTGGTTCTCTGAGGAGCTGAGGGAGATGAAGCGCCGGAAAAAACCACCTAGAGAGCAGTTGGAGGGCCAGCTGTTCCGAATCTGATCGGACACTGGTGAGGTCTTATATCAAGTCCTACCTAGTGGCGATAAAAGCGGCAAAGTTTAATTATTTTTCTGCTCTTATTGCGGCTGCCGAAAATCGCCCAGCTGCCCTGTTTAGGGTGACCTGCTGCCTCTTACATATGAAAGCATGGGAGGACCCCTTGCAGTGTCAAGCTGAGGATTTTGTACAATACCTTCAAGACAAAATCGCTCAGATTCGGGAAGGGCTTGACTCTGACTGGATAGGGCTAGATTGGGTGATGGAGGCGGGTCTTGAGACTGTTATCTGGGAGGAGTTTGACCCTGTGACTCCCGAGGACGTAGACAGGGTTTGGGATAAGCTTAGTGCTGCCACATGTTTATTGGACCTGTGTCCCTCCTAGTTGGTGCTGGCAACCTGGGAGGTTACACGAGGCTGTCTCCAGGGTATTATCAATGGTTCTTTGAGAGATGGTTTCTTTCCCACCGCTTTGAAAGAGGTGGTGGTGAGGCCCCTTCTCAAGAAGCCTTCCCTGAGGAGGAAGAGTAAGGATTAAAACAGTTGCTGAGGCGGAAGCCTTTCTTTAAAAACATTCCTCTATCCTGGGGGAAGATTCAGGAGGGGCAGAGGGGGCCGCGGCCCCGCCCACTGGGAGCCAGGGAGGAGAACAAGAAGACACAATTGCCAAGAGACTTAGATCAAAAAAATGACTTTGCTTTTTATTAACATAGTATAATTCTTTGTCTGGATGTTTGTACATGATTGCCAGCATATAATTTAGAATGTATGATTTATGCATTTATCTTCACCTTGTTGTATTAATGAACAATGTATTACCAATGTCTTACCACGCAGCCCGGAGGGGCCAACGACTTCGACGTGAAAGTTCTCAAAAAAAAAAAATTGTATCACCTTACCCTACCCTATCCCAAAAATTTGTAAAACCAATAAAACTTTTGCAATATAAAAAAAAAGAAGCCTTCCCTGGACCCAGCGCTTTTGGCAAACTATCGTCCAGTCTCCAACCTTCACTTTGTGGCAAAGGTTGTTGAGAGTGTGGTGGCACAACAGCTTCCCAAGTACCTGGATGAAGCTGTCCATCTTGATCTATATTAGTCGGGTTTCAGGCCTGGGTAGAGCACGGAAACGGCATTGGTCGCATTGGTCGATGATCTCTGGAGATCATTGGGACAGGGGTTGTTCCTCTGTCCTTGTCCAATTAGACCTCTCAGAGGCTTTTGATACCATCGACCATGGTATCATGCTGCGGTGGTTGGAGGGGTTAGGGTTGGGGGGGGCACTGTACTTCGGTGGTTAATAATAATAATAATAATAATAATAATAATAATAATAATAATAATAATAATAATAATAATAATAAATTTAATTTATAGACCGCTTCCTCTCCCCGAGGGGACTCGGAGCGGTGCACAGGGAAATTAAAATAAATACAGTAAATATACATAAATAATTTAGATAAAAGGCAGATTAAACAAAATTATCCCTGCGCTAAAATCCCCCAGTTTAAATTTACTAAAATCCCCTAAACCATAAAAGACGAGACTACCCTAGGCCGGCCAAACAGAAAAAGTGTGTTTTTAATTTTTGACGGAAGGAGCGAAGGTCCGTGGTTTATTTATTTATTTATTTATTTTTCATATTTATAACCCGCTCCCATCTCACAACAAGGGACTCGGGGCGGCGAACATAGAATTAAATCAATAAATACAAAATACAATACATAGATATTAGATGCCTGTGTTGTAACCGTTTTTAAAACCCTCGTTTATAATTGGCGGTGCTGGGGTTACGCAAGGCCGGCTAGTTGGAAGAAGTGAGTCTTAAGACATTTGCGGAAGGGGCGGAGGTCAGGAATGATGCGGATTTCAGGGGGCAGGTCATTCCAAAGGGCCGGCCCTGCCACAGAGAAGGCCCTCCCCCTGGGCGCCGACAGTCGACATTGCCCGACCGACGGCACCCTGAGGAGGCCCTCTCTGTGGGAGCGTGTCGGTCCCAGGGATGTATGGGGCAGGAGACGGTCTTGCAGATAGCTAGGTCCCGAGCCATGGAGCGTTTTGAAAATGGTCGTTAGGACCTTGAAGCGCACCCGAAAGACCACAGGAAGCCAGTGGAGCTCGCGTAGGACAGGTGTTATATGGGAGTGTTTAGGCGCTCCCGTAATTATCCGTGCGGCCGCGTTCTGGACTAACTGTAGTCTTCGGGTGCACTTCAAGGGAAGCCCCATGTAGAGAGCATTGCAATAGTCAAGTCGGGATGTCACGAGGGCATGAGTGACTGTGCAAAGGGCATCCTGATCCAATAGGGGGCGCAACTGGCGTATCAGGCGAACCTGGTAGAACGCCCTCCTGGCCACGGCTGTCACTTGATCTTCCATGGACAGCCGGGTATCCAGGAGGACACCCAAGTTGCGCGCCCCATCCACAGGGGCAAGATGTTCGCCCCCTATGGCCAGCGATGGAATCAGCTGGTTGAATCGGGCAGCCGGAAACCACAGCCACTCAGTCTTTGTCGGGTTGAGCTTGAGTCCGTTACTTCCCATCCAGATCCGCACGGCTTCCAGGCACTGGCACATCACCGCTACGGCATCGTTGGGGTGGTTTGGGGTAGATATATACAGCTATGTATCATCAGCGTAGAGGTGATACTCTACCCCAAAACCACGGATGATCTCGCCCAGCGGCTTCATATATGTGTTGAACAGGAGAGGCGAGAGGACCGACCCCTGAGGCACCCCACATGTGAGGGGTCTCGAGGTCGACCTCTGCTCTCCTGTCAACACAAATTGCGATCGGCCAGAGAGGTAGGAGGAGAACCACCGTAAAACGATGCCTCCCACCCCCAACCCCCCCAGCCGATGCAATAGGATACCATGATCGATGGTATCGAAAGCCGCCGAGAGGTCTAATAGGACCAGGATGGAGGAACAACCCCCATCTCTGGCCCTCCAGAGATCATCTACCAACGCAACCAATGCCGTCTCGGTGCTGTGACCGGGTTGGAAACCGGACTGGCGCGGGTCTAGATAATCAACTTCCTCCAGGTGACGGGGAAACTGTTGTGCCACCACACTCTCTACAACCTTTGCCAAAAAGGGAAGGTTGGAGACGGGACGATAGTTGGCTAGTAAAGCTGGGTCCAAAGAGGGCTTCTTCAGGAGGGGCCTCACCATGGCCTCTTTAAGGGAGGCAGGCAAGGAACCCTCACTTAAGGAAGCGTTGACAACCTCTTGGAGCCAGCCTCGTGTCACCTCCCAGGATGCCAGTACAAGCCAGGAAGGACACGGGTCCAATAAACATGTGGTGGCTCGCAGTCGCCCACGTAACCTGTCCATATCCTCGGAAGTAACGGAGTCAAACTCCTCCCAAACAAGATCCGCCTCGTGCAATCCCACTGGGCTATCAATGGGGACCAACTCGTTCTGGATCTGAGCGATTTTCTCCTGCAGATAAATCACAAATTCCTCTGCTCTACCCTGTAATGGGGCTTCCCGCACCCTCTGTTGGAGGAGGGAACGGGTCACCCTGAACAGGGCGGCAGGGCGGTTATCTGCGGATGCTATGAGAGTGGCACAATGATGGCGTTTGGCCACTCTCAGCGCCACAATGTAAGTCCGTAAATGGGCTCTTACCTGTGTCCGGTCAGATTCAGATCGGGTAGACCTCCATCTACTCTCTAGGCATCTCTTGTGGCGTTTCATCACCCTCAGCTCCTCGGTAAACCAAGGAACCAGGGTGGCTCGCCGCCGCAAGGGCGCGACCCGATCCAAGGCTCCCGCGGTCACAGTGTTCCATGCGGCCACGAGGTCCTCCATTGGGGCGCGGGTCAGGGGTACAGGAAGTGGCCCAAGTGCCGCCTGGAACCCATCAGGGTCCATCAGGCGCCTGGGGCCGAACCAAATAGATGACTCAGGTTCCGCCTCCCCGCGGAGGGGAGTAGCGGTTGGAAAGTCGAGGCGGAGAAGTTAGTGGTCTGACCATGACAAGGGCATGATGACTATATCCCCTATACCCAGATCATTCTTCCATTGGCCAGAGACAAAGATGAGATCCGGTGTATGTCCACCCTCGTGGGTGGGGCCTTGAATTAATTAAGGTCCATGGCCGTCATGGAAGCCATGAACTCCCGAGCTGCCTCGGATGATTCACCCACCAATGGCAGGTTAAAGTCCCCCATGACTAAAAGTCTGGGGGTCTCAACTGCCACCGTAGCAATCACCTCCAGGAGCTCGGGCAGGGCTGCTGCTACATAGCGGGGAGCCAGGTATACAACCAGCACGCCCAACTGCCTCCCTAGGCCGCACTTCAGGATTGGGGCGTGCTCCCAACGGCCCCCGCGGGGCCCTCTTTAAAGACTCACAACCGGTGGTCTGTGGCACAGTGGTCTCTGTCGGCTCAAGACCTACCTTAACAATGACTGCTACCCCACCACCCCTGCCTAGGGCCCATGGCTGATGAAAAGCGCGGTAACCTGGTGGGCACATTTCAACGAGAGGGAGTCCACCCTCGTGGCCCAACCAGGTCTCCGCAATTCTTGCCAGGTCCGGCTCCCCCTCTGACACAAGGTCATGGATGAGGGGGGCTTTGTTGACAACGGACCTGGCATTGCAAAACATCAGCCTCAGGCCCTGGCTCTGTATTCCCTGACCACCTAGCCTGCGGGGGTTGTGACACCTGACCGTTTGTAACCAACGGCTACGTGTCCCCAACCGGGAGGATGGAACTTGCCTCCCCTTGGACCTGCCTCTCTCCATGACCTTCTGGATGGAAATGCCCTCCATCGGAACGACTTGTGTTTCCCCCCCCTAACGGGTTCTCCTCCTTCCTCTCTGATCGTTCGCAGTTTGTGTTGACAGGGGGTAGAGGTGGTCCTCAAGGTGCTTCACTTGTGGAGTACCCCAGGAGTCGGTCCTCTCGCCCCTCCTGTTCAACATTTATGTGAAGCCGCTGGGCGAGATCATCCGGGGTTTTGGGGTAAAATTCCATCAGTACGCTGATGATACGCAGCTGTATGTTTCATCCCCAGACCACCCCAATGTTGCCCTTGATGTGATGTGCCAGTGCCTGGAGGCCGTGCGATCTGGATGGGGAGGAACAGGCTCAGGCTCAACCCCTCCTAGACCAAATGGCTGTGGTTCCCGGCATCCCGTTACAGTCAGCTGGTTCCATCGCTGGCTATTGGGGGTGAGACCTTAGCCCCCACAGGAAGGGTTCGCAACTTTGGTGTCCTCCTGGATGCAACCCTTTCCTTGGAAGATCATATGATGGCTGTTGCCAGAGGGTCTTTTTATCAGGTTCGCCTGATATACCAGTTGCATCCATTCCTAGATCGGGATGCCCTGCTCACAGTCACTCATGCCCTTGTCTCTTCCTGTCTGGACTACTGCAATGCATTGGGCTCCCCTTGAAGAGGGGAGCTCCCCTTGAAGAGCACCCGTAGGCTGCAACTGGACCAGAATGTGGCTTCACGGGTAATTATGGGGGCGACACGATGCTCCCATGTAACACCCCTCCTGCGCGAGCTGCACTGGCTTCCGGTGGTTTTCTTGGTGCGATTCAATCTTTAAAGCACTCCATGGCTTAGGACCTGGGTATTTACGAGATCGCCTTCTGCCACCAAGAGCCTCCCACCGGCCAGTACGCTCCCATAGAGAGGGTCTCTTCATGGTGCCGTCGGCTAAACAATGTCAACTGGCGACACCCAGGGGGAGAGCCTTCTCCGTGGGAGCACCTGTCCTCTGGAACAAGTTGCTCCTGGAATTAAGAACTATCCTTGACGTACGCACCTTCCGCCGAGCTCTCAAAACCTTTTTTTTCCAACAAGTCGGGCTGGCATAAAGATGATTTTTAAATTACAATTTTGTATTAATTTTAATCAGGGTTGGTTGGGTTTTTTCATTTTCAGGCCAAATTGTTTAATATGTCTTTTAAAAACTTTTTAAACTTTTATATTGTTGTTTTACTCTGGCTGTACACCGCCCTGAGTCCTTCGGGAGTAGGGCGGTATAAAAAACCAGTAAAACCTAAAACCTAAACTTGGTTTAAACAAGATTCAAATTGCCCCCATTAAAAATCAGATTTCCTCACTGTGGGGCCTGAGAACCACTGGTTTATATGGTGTCCAGCTCACTATAACATTTCTAGATGAATAACGTAAGATATAAAACACAATACAGAGCTGAAAATACATTAATAAGATCTATAATTGTTGATCTGAAGAAAAAAACTATATTGATATCTGTATTTGTCTATGCCGACCCAGTTTAGTCCAATTCCTCACACAAGACAAGAAACCTTATGCAATCCTGATCAAATGGTCATTCAGTTTATTTTTGAAAATTTCCAATGAGGAAACACCTACAAGTCCAGGAGGCAAGCAATTCCCCTGCTATTGTTCTAACAATTAATCAGTGGAATATTTCTCCTTATTTCTAATCTCTCTTTAACAAACTTTCTACCCATTACTTCTTGTCCTACTCTCTGGAGATAAGCCAGTCCCCTCTTCTTTGTGACAGTCTCTCAAGTATTGAAAAACATTTATCATGTCCCTCCTAATCCTTCTCTTTGATAGGGTAGATGTGCCTAGCTACATAAACTGTTTCTCATACAATTTAGTCTCCGTAGTCCAGACCCTTTATCGTGCCTGCACATGATAGGATCTCAGCATCTCTTTTGTAGTGTGGTACTGTATGCACTATTCCAAATGTGGTCTCCTAAGTACAATATAGTTTTTATCCCTTCTCATGATCTTGATGCTGTCTTTTCTTACATCTTATACCAGTGATGGCTAAGGTGACCAGATATTCAAAGTCCCAAAGCGGGACACTGTCGACAAGTGGGGGGGTGGCGCTCTGGCGCGTCACGCGCCTGCCCAGAAGGCGTCAGGACTGAGGAGGGGGGCTGCGCGCGCTCCGGCGCATCACGTGCCTGCACAAAGGGTGTCAGGATTGGGGCATGCTCCCAACGGCCCCCGCGGGGCCCTCTTTAAAGACGGCAGCGGCGGCCCGGCCCGGCGCCACTGAGATCTGCAGGCTCGGGCCGCCAACGCTGCATTTAAAGAGGGTGCCATGAGGGCGGGTGGGAGCGCAGCCCCCGCCCCAACGCCCACTTTTTAAAGGCAGCGGTGGCGGGTGACCAGCGGGACGTCTGGTTATCTTAGTGATGGCAAATGTTTTTGGGACCAAGTGCAGAAAAGGGAAGTTGTACTCGTGCGCGCTTTTCTGGACTGTGACCTGGAAGAAGAGCTGCACAGGGGGCATGCACACACCGGAAAATGAACTTTCAGTTTCCGGCATGCACACTGGTCAGCTAGTCTTGTGGTTATTGGCATGCATGTGTGCACAACGATCAGCTGGCCAGCATGCATGCTCATGCAGAAAATGGAAGACCAGGTTTTCCAGTTTCTGGCACTGCCACATGCATGAAGGCCAGCTGATCATCACATATGCATGCATGCCAGAAATGCAGAGGAGGAACAGGCAATGCTACGCGCATCAGGTGACATGGCTCCGCATGCCCCTTCCGCACATGTGTCATAGGTTCGTCATCATGATCTTTTACTTTAATTTGGCCAGTCATGTCAGATACATTCATGTCCATCCCTTCTGGAATTCCGTGGGTGTTTTTAAGAGACTTTACCCTTTACACTGACTTATTATATAAATTATCTTTCTGGCAGCTCTGATTATAAAGATGGAAGTCTACTTTGGTTGCTGAAACTTTTCAATTATTAAGTCTAATGCAAAACATTAGACAATGTTTCTTTCCGCAGATGTGAGGTTACTGCTAGGCCTCCCATCAACTCCACTATATAGGTAACCTTTTTCCCGTTATTGATTCTGAGTATTTCGATCTTAATATGTTTGCTAATATAATTAATTAATGTAATTTTAATGTAATTGATCAGTCTCAACAGCAATTTCAAATAAAAAAATAAAATCAAGGTAAAAGTGTGTGATTTAATTAATGTGCAGTTGATGATACTGTCTTACTATGGGGTTTTAGAGGCTGCTGCTTCATTCTCACTTTCTTATCTTCCTGTGTGCACAATAATAATCTGTGTAATAGAAAATATAATAATAATAATAATAATTTGTGTAAAAGAAAATACAATAAAATATATAAGTGGTAAATAAAAAGAATCCATTTCGATAATCACATTATCTATTGCCCGGTTCTCTTTGATATTATGTGTTCTTAGTGAAACTTCCTGGTCTATAATCTTAGCCGTTCTGTTAAAACTGTGTAGATTAAAATCCAGGAGAAAATAGGGCAGCCTGACATTCAGGTCACCATGACAGGCTGTTCTTTCAAATAGAGATGTTAATGTCAAAGCCTTAGAGGTACATAGAGTCAGTGGCGTAGCGTGGGTTGTCAGCACCCGGGGCAAGGCAAGTAATTTGCGCCCCTAACCCTCCCCCAGATAGTCCCTCGCTCCGTTTTCAAACCACAATAAAAGTGGGAAGAGACGGAAAAGTGTGCGCATTGGGGGCGGGGGGGGGGAGCGGGAGGGGATGCCCTGCGCAGGGAGGGGGCGCGGTGCTGGAGGGTCCCGGGGGGAAAGGGAGGGGGCGGAGGGGGATGAGGAGCGGAAGGGGGTGTCTGGCGGGGGGGGCGTTCCTCCTCCCCCCTCCTCCTGCTCGGCCGGGGTGTCAATTTGCAGTGGGAGCTCCTCCTCCGCCTCCTCCTCCTTAACGGCCCCTCGCTCGCATTCTCGACCCTCCCCGGGTGGGCTGAGCAGGGGACCCCTCCGGCCGCCGGAGCGAGCGACTTCCACCCGGGCTCTCTCCGCCGGCTCCGCCCAGGCTTCCCCGTTCGGCGCCGCCTGGCCTTTTCCCGCCTCTCCGCGCTCCCTCGACGCCACAGGAGGGGAAGCTCCGTGGCGCCTCCGCCTCCCTTCCCGCGAGTGTCAAAACTTTGTCGGGGCAGCGGCGGCGGGACGGGGCTGAGGCGGGAGGCCAGCCTGAGGCAGGCGGGGTGCGCGGTGCGAGCGCGCCCCCCCAGATGTTGCGCCCGGTGCGGCCGGCACCCCCTGCACCCCCCACGCTACGCCTCTGCATAGAGTTAATAATCAAACAGAGCACAAGCAATACCTTTGACGTATTTATTTATTTTATTTATTTTATCACATTTCTATACTGCCCTATCTCCCTGGTGGGACTCAGGACTCACCTACACCTGTGATGGCGAACCTATGGCACATGTGCCACAGGCGGCATGCGGAGCCATTTGTCAGGGCACGCAAGGCGCTGTGCCAGAAGTTTTCACTGGGGCTTTTAACCTAGTTCTCTCTCCCAACCATTTTGGTGATTAAGAAGGCCCAGAAGTGAGGCAATTTCTGCATTTTTACTTCTCCTTGGCAACTTTCTGTGTTATTCGACCTCACTTTGGGGCACGGTGATCTCTGTTCTGTTTGACCCAAAGGTGGATTAATGTAGCTAATTAACCATTACAAAAGTTTCCTTTAGGAAGTTATGCAATTAGGTTTGTTTTCTGACGTCTTGGTTTGTTTATAAAGCGCCGAGAATATGAAGGCTTTGGAAGTCCAGCCTCTGCATCTTTTGATAGTCAACCAATAAAAGTTGCTCCTAAATTTCAGGGGTATCATTTTCCTTCTGCTCTGTTCGGTGTTTTATTTCTGAAAGAGATAGTCAATAATCAGCAGGTAAGTATTGTAATTGATGGTTACCATATGGTAATTTACTTAAATATAGAGTATAGTATAATGGAAAAGTTTGATTAAGATGTTAAATTAATACTTTTAATCTTTTAATGTGGTGCTCTGACATTTTATAGTTAATAGTTCTAGCACATCCTGTATCTGCTATAGGTCTGCATAGGTTTGACTCTGCATATTAAGTAGAATATTAATATAACCACTGCTATTAAAAGTCTAATTATGAATAAAGATGAATGCAATAATCAAAAGAAATAATATATCAGCAAGCAAGTCTGTACAACTATATCCACTCTGCTATAAACTGGTTATCAGAAGGATCCTAGTAGCATCTCACAAAAGCTTATGCCTTTTAATAAAAGATATTAGTCTGAAAAGATGCTATCACTCCTGATTTTTGAGTATAACATAGTCAGTGGTGGATTAAGCTTCACTGGTGCCCTAAGCACTGACAAATCTTGGTGCTCCCCACCTTTGCACATACTGTAAAATTCTTCATTGGGTTTTTCTTTCTTTCTCAACTTTGTGGTGCCCTCTTGGGCCTGGTGCTCTAAGTACATGCTTAGTCTGCTTATTGGTTAATAAACCACTGAACATAGCTCTCCTAATACAATATAAACTAGAAATGTTTGTAGATGACAGGATCCTGCTTCAACACCTACTCTTTAGTGAGGGAATTCAATTTGAACAACCAGATCTTTAAGCAAAATGGTTGCTGAATGAACACGTGATTAAAAGAAGGAAGGAAGGAAGGAAGTAGAGAGAGAGAAAGAGAGAGAGAGAGAAAAGTGTTGGAAGAAATGTCCATCTGAGTTCTGCTCCAAGTGGGAAAAAGACACTGATGTTATGTTATGTTATGTTAACTATAAAAGGGGATGTAAGCTGAAGATCGGGATTCCCTCTTTGAACGAGGGACCCCTTTTGTCTGAATATTCTGATAAATTGTAATAAAATGATCTTCCTGTCTCGGTTTGTCTCATTGGAAAATATGCACACCGAGGCACAAACCTAAAAAGGTCATAAGGAGGACAAAAGTTATGGTTACTGTCTCTTTCTTGTACCATATTGGCAGAGACAGTCAGGATAAGGCCATTAAATAAAACTACAGCTTATCCTTAAAGATTGTGATTGCCTTCATAGTTAATAGCCACAGTGGGCACAAAAAACCCACAACCTTCACCTCCACATATTGTAACATTGACTCCCACAATACACATTATGAACAGAAAAATGTATTAACTGATTCAATGAGGAGAAGTTACCATAGATCTGAAGGGCTGATAGCCAAATGTTTTGGAAATTCAAAGCAACATTGCAGTAAGATAATAAAGATTGGGCTTTCTAAATTAGACTTTTGCTAATATACTTTTAATGTCATGCTCCATTAAATTCTGAGGAACTCCTTAAATTCCCTCTTTCCTTTCCATCAAAAAGTGGTGATACCAACATACATTTTTATTAGTTTTTCCAATGTTAAATTCCCGAAGCTGCTCCATCTCCTGAGAATATGTAGCAACTATAAGAATTCCAACTTGTTTTACTCTGAATGATATTAAAATCCTTAAGTATAATATTTGAGTTATGGTTTTAATAGCTATTCAAAAAAAAATCCAATTCTTCAGTTTGTCTTTCATTGGGGACCATGGCTGAAATAGCAAATAGAGTTTATAAAGGGCTTATAAACCCAGATATCATGACACCATCTATGTGCCAGCTTCTAGCATTAAGGTAAAATACCCCTCTAATTTATCTTTTATTGCAGTCATCTTATTATGGAAGAAGAAAAGCAAAATGCAGAACTACTGAACTTTAAAGGGTGTTATTTCTCTTCAAAAGTCGCAAAACTTAAAGGTCTTTTTTTTAATATATTTTTTTTAATCGGTTTTCAAAATACATATAGGGAAAAGGTATAGGGTTAGTATAACATTTTGGTAGCTCCCATGCCATTGGTGGTGGCCCTCCCCCAAAACTTCATAAATTTACAAACTTAAAAATAAAGGATAAGCATATATGGAGATTACATTGTATAGTCCATACATTCAATCATCTTTTTCTTTGCCATTTTATCTTGTATCGACAATTACAATAAGATTTCAAATAAAATCATTTTTGAGATCTAAGTCTTTTTGCTATTGACTCTTCTTCCCTGTCACCAGGCGGGGCCGTCGCTCCCTTTGTTCCCCCCTCTTCGTCCCCTAGAAGAGAAGAATGTTTTTGAATAAAGGCCTCCGCCTCGCTTAATGTTTTAACTTTTACTCTGCCCCCCTCCCAGAAGATCAGCATTCCCTCTGGCAATAACCACTTGAACCAAATTCCTTTTTTGTATAATTTGTTAGAGAAGAAGGAATACTTCCTTCTTATTTCTCTATTTTTTTCAGAATTTGTTTCAAAATGATTATTTCTTTATCTTGATACTTTAAAATTCCATCCCGTTGGGCCCTCAATATCTCATCCTTTGTGGATCTCCTAAGAAATTTAACATGAACTTCTCTTGGTACATTATGCATCCTAGCATATCCTGAATTAATTCTATAAACCAGATCCATATCCCACCAGAGTTGCTCCTTATCTCTTTTAAGGTATTCTGCTAATATTGTACTCATAACATCTTTAAGATCCTCATTTTCTGACTTTGGTATATTCTGGAACCTAAGAAAAAAAGACATTCTTTCAAATTCAATTTTAGTCATGTGAGTTCCTAATTATAGACTCTCTTTTTGGTTCTCCTTAACCTTTTCCCCCATCTCAGCTGCCATCCCCCTAGCGCCACAATTTTTTGTTTATTCTCCGTTGTGCTTCATTGCGTATCCCTAAGCTCTAATTTTAATTCTGTCATTTCTTTCCACAATTCATTCATGTTTTTCATAATTTCCCAAAACATCTCTTTAACCAACAGTTCCTGTGAGCTCTCTCCAGCAGATTCTTTCTGTAGTAATGAAGAAATCTTCGGCTGTGTAGTTGGGCTGGAGACAGCTGAAGACGGGGCAGAAGTTGACTTTCTTGATGGCAGTTTTCTAAAAGCCATTGCCTCAGTTCTGAATTCTAAGTTGATAACAAAATGGCGCCAGAGAAACGGACAACCGAGACAGTCCGAGGTATCGGAGTAATCCAAATGAGAGTCCAGTCTTAAGAGATCACTTAAGAGAAAAAAAAAGAAAACTTTGCAATCCACATCCAGGAGTCCACGTATTGGGAGAGACTTGCGAGCCTCTGGGAGAAGTGTTAAAAGTAAACATTTCAAATTCTTCAATGGTAATTATGGAGGGAAAAGCTTCAGTAATGCAAAGGCGTTATAATAAGAGAAGAAAGAGAAGCCATCTTGCCCCACCTTCTAACAGGAAGAAAAGTGAAAGTTCCATTTTGCTTTTTTGTTAAAAGAACTCCGCAACAAATTGTTGCAACTGTGATATGATACAATTTTTTCCCATAGTTAATTCAAATAGCAAGTTAGTCCTTTCCCTCTCTCCAATCCAATGGAGAGAGATCGTTTGATTGCAGCTTCATCTGAAGGGGGGGGGGGTTAAACAAGAAAAACTCCCCCCTCCAATCTCCATTTAAAATTGATTGAACTGGAACTTACAGTATCCTATCGCTTATCTTTCATCAGCAACCTAGGAGATTTATTTATTTATTTTTATTTTATTTTATTAAATTTATAGCCTGCCCTTCTCCTTGTAAGGACCCAGGGCGGCATTAGGGCGCAGCTTCCATCTCCGGCATTTCAGCTACTCTTTCAATTCTGTTTGTTGTTCCCGGGATGAATCTGGTGAAGAGGCAAGGTTTGCTCCCCCTTTCTGCTCACCAGCTCCTGGGGCGAGGCTGGGAGGACCCCCACCGGCCGCCGCCAGATTGGGGGCTCCCAGCGAGCCGCCCTTATGGCAGGAGATTCCTTCAGAATCTCTTGTGCTTCTGAAGGAGCCCACTGGTACAGCAAGCGGCGGACGAAGCGCGAAGCAAGTCTGTCACCTTCGGAAACTGGAAGCGAAGTGTAAACTTAAAGATCTTGAGGTAATAGAAGATTTAGAAGTCAAGGATACATTCATAATGGCTTACCCAAGATCTGGTAAGTATTCAAAGCCGCTATCCGTGCAAAGCCGCTACCCGGCTTTGCACGGGTAGCAGCGGAAGGGAAGGTGAGGAATGCTGTCTCTAGCTCTGTGAGCCTAAAGGTGTTGGGCGTAGTGGAGGCTTTGTGTGGCTAGCAGCGTCGTCCCCCGCCTCCCCTTCCACCGCTAACCTAAGGGTGCTGGGCACAGTGGAGACTTTGCATAGGTAGCGGCGGAAGGGAAGGCGGGGGACGCTGTTTAAAGTTTAAAGGCGTTGGGCACAGTGGAGGCTTTGTGTGGCTAGTGGCAGCATCCCCTGCCTCCCCTTCCACCGCTAGCCATGCAAAGTGAAAAGGCGCCGGCAGCTCCACAGCCACCGAATAACTTGAAATTTCACACATGTACAAATTTTCCCTCAATTGCACTTTTTTCCTCTGAGAGTTGCTAAGGGAATAAGATATATATAAGACTATATCTTCCTATAGCAGTTTTTGGAGCATCTCCTCAGTTAGGATCAGTGTTCTGGATCTTGTCCTCATAATATTGATTTGGTTGATTCCAAGCTGCTTGCTAATGCCCATATTCTGTGTTAATCAGAAACGGTACAGTCGAAGCATTTAGCAATTTCTTAAGGTTTTTTAAAGCTACATGCTGCTTTTAACAGGTTTTGAACTGTAATCTCCAGTCACAGTCAGAATGGCAAGTTTAAGGAATTGTAGAATTAAGGAATTGTAACAGATGTGGTCTAGACTGACTAGAGGAAATCAGATTGTGTGCTATTTATAATGGGTTACTTATGTTTGGGGCAGTCTTGGATCCCACATTGGGGAGAAGCAACATATAATTTTTATAACTAATATACGCTTTTATTCAGATATAGTATTGTGTCATTTTAAAACTATTCCTAAATTAAAATGAGTAATGACATCTGTGAATGAAGGCTAATATCAAAATAAAATAACTTTTATTTTTAAAAGTTGTTGGAAACTAAATATTCAGATAGATTTTATTTTTTATGAAAAAATACCTATTTTTGGAAGGAAGTTGGTACCTTCTTCTTTCTAGGTCTGACAGCGTGACTGAGCTGGTTGTGTGCCAATCATAACACTATAGGTGACTTTTAAACTGGTGCTATAAAAATGTATAAATAATTAAAATGTCAGTGAAAACATTATTTCATCATAAAATGATGTGATTTATATAAATAGCAATATTGCTTGGGTTTCTGCTTTTACTTTTTTCAGGTTGAAAGATTCTTTCTCTTCCCCTGGACTTTATATGTTAAAACTCTTAAGGAACATATAGCAATAATCAAGTCATTCTTTCCATCTTTCAGAACACTGACATTTTTGGAAGATAGATGCCTGATTTAAAACAATTCTATCCACTATCAACTAACATAGCTTTCACGATTTTCTAAGCAGCTGTTGATTTTCTCCATGAAATATTGGTTTATTCCCACCCACCCCCATGCCCCACCCTGCCAACTGAGGCTAGTGGTATGAAAATGGTCTTCTCTTAAACAGCATCATTTCATTTCCTGTTTACTTTTAGTTCTGAAAGTGATATACACACTCTGGATGTGTGTATATGTATATCTTGGAGTTTTGTTCTTAGATTTCTTGACCGCTAACAGTAACTTGACAGCTTTAAGACTTGCGTGCTTCAAATGCCAGCGTTTCTGAGCCAACATTTTGGTTGCTAAGCAAGAGCATTGTTAAGTGAGTTTCACCACATTTTACAAGTTGGCCACGCCCACCCGGTCACATGGCTGGCAAACTATCCCCACCTGGTCACATGGCCAGCAAGCCACTCTCACAAAGCAGGGTGTTGTATACTCAAGTGAAGAGGGGCCGCTGTCATTCAAGCAAGAAGCAGATTCTCATTGGAGCAAACTGGGGAGGCGTTGAGGCGGGAGAACGCCAGAGTGTTTATTGGTTAAAAGGGGTTTGACAGCGACTATAAAAGAGCTGTCAAGCCAAGGTTGTTCTTGTTCTTGTTCTGGTGTTAAGTACGTGAAGAGTTAATAAAGGAGTTGTCAATTGACCCCCTCAGGTGTGAGTAATTAGAGAATAAAACACAGGCCACACCCACAGAATAGGTTCCAGAAAATTTTGAAACCCACCACTGGTTAGGCTCTAATCCAGCTAAGTGCTTTCCTCCTGGGTTGGTTTTGGCTTTGCAAAGTTTGTTGCTGCTTGTTCTGTTGGGACCCAGCTGGGTGATGGGCCTCCAAGGCCCATAGACAAGGTCTATGAAGCTGATTACCATAATGCCAGAGCCAAGCCTAGAGATGACTCCCTTCGTCCCATCCTCCAGCACATCTGGACTCAAATCCAAGAAAGCATTTGGCAAAATACACATATCCCCAGTAATCCCATGAAATATTTAATGGTCAAGCCAGTGGTTTTCAGCAACATAATAAGATTTGTTTTGGTTTTTGCTTGCTTTGTTCTCTTTCAAGTAGATTTAAAATTCAGACGTTCAATGCAAACCATAGACGTGAGCAACTGTTTGTTGTCATTGAGTCACAACATTGTTAAAACAAAAGTTATAGTCAAGGTGTCAATGTATGTAATCACTTTTTTTTAATTCCTCATGTTCATTACTGAGACGGATATCAAAGCGGGGAAATGTTTCATTTTAAAAAGGAAAGGAAACAGTGATGTATAATTCATTAAACTGCATGGCACTATTAAAAACCCTATCTTTGAAAATCGTTTTCAGTACGAATCCAAACTTATAACCTCTTGCAATCTTTTCTTCCAGAGGAGTTTAGATTGGTTTTTATTGAGCAGTCACAGGGTGTGATGCTGCAAAGAACCACAGAACCTTTCAATAGAATTAAAATTTGAGTAGATTTAATATTTAAAAAGTCACTTATTTATATTACTTTTATCCCTTACATTCAAATCACAACATCTTGGAACCTAAGACATCTAATGAATGAAATGAATGAAAACACATTCCAAATATTATTAAAATAAAAAACCATTAATTTGCTAATACAAAGTATTTCTTAAACCTGGTAACTGTAGGATGTGTAGCGCACCAGGGAAGCACCAGATGACCAGAAAAGAGTTCATGTAGTTCCCATCTTCAAAAAAGAAAAAAAATAGATCCAGTAAATCACAGACCTATCAGTCTGATTTCAATACCTGGAAAGATTCTGGAAAGAATAATCAAGTAGCAAGTCAGCACCAGAAAACAAAGTCATAAACAGAAGCCAACATTAGTTTTTCAAAAGTGTAACAACCAAATCACAGATTACTATCAAAAAATTTATTGCAAACTTCACAGAACGTTTCAGAGATCATATACAAGAAGACAAGACCATACAGAGAGTTCAAGTACTTCAACAAGGCATTCAGAGAGTAAAGATCTACATTGAAGAATTCAGATTGGTGGCATCAGAATTAGATTGGAATCAACCATCACGAATAGCTCAATTCAGGTATTATCTAAATGACTGAATTGCAAGTGAACTCATCGAGCAGGAAGTTCGTCACACACTGGATCAAATCTACAGAACCTGCATTATAATTGACTCATGCTTAGAAGAGACTTGGGGTAAATCCAATCATCCTAAACTGCCAGCTATTTTGCTTACATCCCTAATTCTTAGCCCACTTGCATGGAAGAGAAGATCCTATGTAATTTCAAACCACAGAAGATAGTCAGAGAAAAGAGAAAATCTGCTTTTACTGTAGAGACTCTGGGCACATGTTCAAGGAATCCCCTTCCAAAGCACTGAAAAAAGGAGAAAGACAACCCAGCCAAGCTCCAGTGAAAGTTGCAGAACCAGGGAAATGACAACAGCCCCTCTTGTAAGAGCTTGCAGGAGGGGCTATCCAACCACTAAATCAGTGATTCTCAACCTTATCAACTTGAAGATGTCTGGACTTCAACTCTCAGAAGTCCAGACATCTTCAAGTTGACAAGGTTGAGAAACACTGCACTAAATGGAGCTCACATCCAACCTCATAAGGGCATTTTGTTAAAGATTGATGTCACTTTATGTCTTCCAGTTGAGTGTGAAGCCTTCCTGGATTCAGGAGTATCATCTAACTTTTTAAACTTTGCAACAGTAAAAAGGCTCAAGATTCCCACTGTCCCTTTGAAGTCACCATTACAAATGAAAACTATCTATGGTTGACTTTTGAAAATGGGTTCAATAACACATTCCCCCCAGTCCCTTTTCACTTAAGAGTAGCCAAATACACCAAACTGTTAACCCCTTACCTAACTCACCATCTGGACTTCCAAATTGCTTTGGTTTCTGGATGGCTGCAACTCCAAAGTCCCATGATTTGTTGGAAGAGATATACTGTGTCTTTTGATCACTCAGCTGTCCTAAATCATAATGAAATGCAGATCAAATCCCATCACCAGCATCACTGAAAGAGATTTCTAGCCTGCTGAGCAACTACGCAGACTTCACAGATGTTTTTCAGGATGAAGAATCTTCAGTTCTTCCTCCATCCTATAGAGCCGTGATGGCGAATCTACGGCACGTGTTCCACAGGTGGCATGCGGAGCCATATTTGCCCACATGGCAGGACTCAGCTCCACTTTACATGCCTGCACCGGCCAGCTGAAGTTTGGCCTTCTGAAGGGCCAGGGGAGGCCATTTTCACCCTCCTCAGGCTTCAGGAAAGTCTCTGGAGCCTGGTGAAGGTGAAAACTCTCCCTGCATGTTAGCCCGCATGTGCAGGTGGGTGGGCACATGTTCACATGCAATAGCACAAGTGCACACAATTTTGGCAAACCATTAGAAAAAAGTTAGCCCTCACTGCTATAGAGAAAGCATCTGAGAAGGACTTTCTCTTGTTTTGGGGAGAACTAAAGTAAAAGGGGAGAGAAGAGATACTTTCAGACTTGCAAGAATCTGTGACTATAACCTTTCCCTAAAGGTAGCCTTAGTACTTATGGTTGGTGCTTCTTCTCTGGACTATCATGAAGGACTCACAATTTGCAACTATCATTCACAAACCTTCTCTCATCCTCATTTTGGACAGCAACAATTCTCTTACATGGGTTTGTTCTCTTCCACAGCTTCTTCTGTATCTTTTCCCACCAACCATTTTTTTCACATTTCTCACATCCAGACACACATTTTATTCATACCTTTAAACAATTTTCTATATCCCATAGTCATCCCCAGAGGATGTCTTAGCTATAGACCTCTGTCATCTATCATGGTTTTCAAGTAATGCTTCTCTTAGTAAAATAGAGGTTACCTCCATCATATACCAGGACTGGAAACTAGAGAACAGAGAGAAATAAGAACAACTAGAGCTATAAATCCCCAATATAAAACATAAGATATGGAACAAAATTCAATTTTCTCAGTTAACATAAATGGACTTAACTCCCCAGTTAAAAGAAAAAAAGTATTCCAGAAACTAGAAAAAATAAAAACACAAATCATTTATTTACAAGAGATACATATTCAAAAGAAAGATGCGTATTTATTAATACAACCCAAACTTGGGAAAAATTTTCCTCATTGGCAGACTTTAAAAAAAGAGGTGTGGTTATCTACGTTAAAGATAACATACCAATCAAGCAAATTTATGCAGATGAAGATGGAAGGATCTTGATGGTTGAAATTACAGACAATAACAAAAAAAAAATACTTTTAATAGCAATCTATGCACCTAATGAGAAACAGGATGAATGAGTTAGAATTAAAACTGTAGAAGAGGCGGAGAATTTTCTTAAAAAACATTCCTCAATCCTGGATGACGATGATATGGGAACAGGAGGGGCCACGGGTCCGCCCACTGGTGGGGTGGAGGAGGAAGAGACTATAGCAAAGAGGCTCAGATCGCAAAAAAAAAAAGTTTTCTTTTTTTTTATGATGGTAATTCCTGTATGGATGTCTATCGCTTCCTTTATTAGAATTGATGAATGAAATTATGTCTGGTAGTAAAATGCCGAATTCTTGGTCAGAAGCCTATATTTCACTGATACCAAAGGAAGGAACAGATCTCCTTCAGGTAAAGAATTATCGACCAATTTCATTGTTAAACTCGGATTATAAGTTATTCACATCAATACTAGCAGAAAGGCTCAAAAAATATTTAAACAATTTTATACATCCAGACCAACATGGATTCTTACCAAAGAGACAAATTAAAGATAACATGAGAATAATTTTGAACACGGAATATTATGAAGCACATTCTGAAAAACAAATGGCTTTGATGTTTTTTGATGCACAAAAAGCCTTTGATAACGTGAATTGGAAGTTTATGTTGCAACAGCTAGAACAAATGAAATTTGGCCAAAATTTTATACACGTTATAAGTACTATATACCACAACCAAACAGCTAAGATAATAATAAATGGAGAGCTTTCAGATAATATTAAGATAAAAAGAGGTACAAGACAAGGTTGCCCACCATCACCTTTACTTTTCGTATTAACGCTAGAAGTGCTAGCGTTTGCAGACAACCTAGTTTTTATCCTCAAGGAACCACTCAAAACCGGGTCCAAACTGATAGGAAAAATTGAGGAATATGGAAAAATAACAGGTCTGAAAATAAATAAAGATAAAACACAAATCTTGACAAAGAATATGACAAGAAGACAGAAAGAAGAATTAAGAGAAATCTTGAAAATTCAAATCACAAATAGGTTTAAATATTTAGGAATCTACTTGACGTCGAGATGCAGCACTCTTAAAAAGGAGAATTATTCTAAACTCACACAACAAATTGAAGCAGATCTTACGAGATGGCAGAATTTACAACTATCATTATTAGGGAGAATAGCCACGATAAAAATGAATATTTTACCTAAAGTATTATATTTATTCCAGACAATCCCAATTAGATTGGGCAAGGACTTTTTTGAAAAATTGAGGAAAATGGTCTTAAAGTTTATATGGCAAGGGAAAAAAGCAAGAATAAGATTAAAAATTTTACAAGATGCTAAAATAAGGGGAGATATGGGATTACCTGATTGGGAATGATACTATCAAGCTGCAAATTTGATGTGGATTAAAGATTGGATTACATTAAGAAACACTAGACTATTAGAATTAGAGGGACATGATTTGCCATCAGGATGGCATGCAACTCTATGGTATAGAAACACTAGGAAACATGGTCTTTTCAGAAAGCACTACATAAGAGAATCTTTGATTTTAAACTGGGAGAAGATCAAGGAATTGCACTATTTTAGAATACCAGTCTGGGTATCAATTACTGAAGCATTCACTTACGCAATAATATACAAAAAGGAACGAACAATCAGATATTCGGATTTATTGAACTCAAGGGGTGATCTTAAAACTATTCAGGAATTAAAACAAGAAGGAATGGATATTAACTGGTATATACATACATGCAAATACATTCAAGATATAAGGAAGATAAGAATTTGAAATACCTAATTGTAAATATTTTGACAGCCGCTAGAATCGTGTTTGCAAAAAATTGGAGAAATGATAAATTACCATCACAGGAATAAGTTATTTATAAAATTATGGAATGTGCAGAGATGAATAAATTAACGTTTGAAATTAGAGAGCAAGAGAGCGAACAATTCTATGAAATATGGAATAAATTTTATCAATGGCTGGAAAAAAGGGAAAACTAAGGGATATAACAATACATATTATATTATTATATAACTTGAAGAAATGTTTGTCTTTAGAAGGGCAAAATAATTTATTTTAGAATGATAAAGTTACCTCTAGAGACAATGGAAAACAATGGTATAACATTGGAAGATTTTTTGTTCTTATTCTGTTGGCTTTTTTAAATTTAATATCTTGTTTATATATTGAAGAGTTAGGGGGTAAAGATTGATTTCATAAATGGAAATGTTACTGTATGATACAAAAATGATATATATATAGATTAATATCTTTGCGATATTAAGCACTGGCGCACAGAACGTTTGTCTGAATGACATGTTGTACAAAGCACGAAATGAATGATGTTTCTTTTTATTTATTTTCAATAATAAAAATAAAAAACTTTAAAAAAAATTGGCTTTTAGACATGACCTGACTGACTTCCAGAGATTCTATAAGACAAAGTAAGGTAAGAAAAGAATTGCAAATGTTATGTTCTTAGTACTGTAATTCAAACTTTCTCTTCTATGTAGAACTTTTAGATGGCAAGAAGAGTAGCAAATTTACTCTTTCCAATGGAAACCTTAATGGGTGAAAATTGAGTTCATGAAACTAATTAACTGAACAATTAGCTAAAATATCTGTGTTTTTCTTCATGTTGCCAAGAATCGTGATTTTGAAAGAATTGAATTAATTCATCATTGACACTTAATATAGGAACTATTTTTAATTTTGTCTATTTTATCAACAGGTGAGTCAATGGAGCCATCAGAGAAGGACCTATATCTACACAAAGGGTTTTATTTTTTACCTGTGGTGTCCTCACCTGAAAGTATAGATTCACTGGAAAGTTTTGAAATCCAAGATGATGATACATTTATAATCACATATCCTAAATCAGGTAAATTCAAAGATGTCTTGCAAGGAAGAGTTGGTTTTGTATCCAGTGCTTTTATTCAGTTTTTTAGGACTTTGGCTGCTGCAACTGTATTATGGTGTAAACAGATTTTAACACTTGACATAGAAGATGAAATGCAGGTAAAATAAACCTACAAATCCGTATTTTGACGATTTTTAATTTTACTTTAGAAAGCTGACTTTCTCTCATACAACCATCAAATATTTTAGAGGAAGCAGTTGTCTTTATGCATCTCTGAAATGTTAACTGTAGGAAGATTGACTAAGTTAGAACAAAAAATAATAGAATTGGAAGGAACCTCAGAGGTCTTTTAGATCAGGGGTCTCCAACCTTTGCAACTTTAAGTCTGAAGTCCTTCAGCTCCCAGAGCAGAGCTGGCTGGAGAAGTCTGGGAGCTGAAGTCCTTCAGACTTTAATTTGCAAAGGTTGGAGACCCCTGTTTTAGATCACCCTCTGCTTGAGCAGGAGACCCTATACTATTTCAGGGAAGTTTCTAGTTTCTTCCTAAAAGCATCCAGTAATGGAGCACCACAACTTGTGAAGGCAAGCAATTCCGTTAATTGATTGCTCTCACTGTTAGGAACATTTTCCTTGGTTCTAGGTTGCTTCTCTCCTTGATTAGTTTCCATCCATTGTTTCTTATCTTGCCTTTGGGTATTTTGATAAATTGGTGCTTTGGAGAATAGCTTAACCCCCTAATCTTTGTAGAAGTCCCTCAAATATTGGAACAGTACTATCATGTCACCCCTAGTCCGTCTTTTCATTAGATTAGACATGCCCAATTCCTGCAGCTATTCTTTGTATGTTTTCATCTACAGCCCCCTAACCATTTGTGTTGCTGTTCTCTACACTGTTTCCAAGGTCTCAACATTTTTTTTATATTGTGGTGACCAGAACGGAATGCAGTATTCCAAGTGTGGTTTTACTAAGGCTTTGTAAAGTGCTACTAGAACTTCACTTGATCTTGAGTCTATCCCTCTGTTAGTGTAGCCTAGAATCGTATTGGTATTTTGCTGCCACCACATGTTGTTGACTCATATTTAAATTATTGTCCATTAGGACTCCAAGATCCCTCTCATAGTTACTGGGATTAAGCCAAATTTCACCTAATCTGTACTCATGCAGTTGGGTTTTCTTGCTAAGTGAAATATCTTACTTTTATCTTATCATTTTGTTAGATAAGGCCTAGTTTTTAAATCTGTCAAAATCTTTTTGGATCTGGAGCTTGTCTTCTGGGGTGTTGGCTATTCCTGCCAGCTAAATGTTGTCTGCAAATTTGATGAGCTCCTCTTCAATTTCCTCATCTATATCATTTATGAAGATATTGAAGAGTACTGGAACCTTTGGGTACCACACGGATTACTTCCCTCCATGTGGATGTAGGGTTTTTTGTTTTTTTTGAGGACTACACGTTGAGTACGTTTGTCAGCCAGTTACAAACCCTCCTAGTGGTAGTGTTATTTATCCCACATTTTATTGGCTTGCCAAGAAGTAGGTTGTGATAGAGTTTATCAAATGCTTTACTGAAATCTAAGTATACTATGTTTACAGCTTTCACTCATCTACTAATTTGGTCATTTTGTTGAAGAACGAATAACATTTAATTGGCATGATCTGTTTGCAACGAACCATGTTGGCTTCTGGTCATAACCCTTTTTGCTTCTAGGTTGTTCACAGATTTGTTGTTTGATTATCTTTTCCAAGATCTTCCCAAGGATTGATGTCAGGCTGATTGGCCTGTAATTTCCTGAATCTGATTTTCTTTTTTCCTTTTTGGAAGATCAGGATCATGCCAGCTTTTTTCCAGTCCTCAGGCATCTCGCCAGTGATCCAAGAACTTTGAAAGATAGGTTTCAATGGTTCTGCAATTATGTCTGTCAGTTCCTTCAGTAGTGGGTGTTTTTTTTTGCTGGAAGATAGAAGTGAAATATGAATTAAGCAGTTCTGCTGTCTCTCTGCTCCCCGTTTCTTCTTTTCCATCTTCCCCGAGTAGTAGACCAATTGCTTGACTTTTTTCTTGATTTCTTTGTGTTGAACATTCTCCAAATAATAATGTCCCTGGATGAATTAATTTAATTATTTCTTATTTACAGGCACAGTGTGGACTCAGAACATCGTTAGCTTGATTCTTTATGAAGGTCATCGAGATGGAACTGAAAATATTAACCTGATTGACAGGGCACCGTGGCTAGAATATAATATTTATCATGTAGATTTACCTAGTCGCCCCTCACCTCGTGTCATTTGTTCCCATCTGCCCTACTATTTGGTACCCAAAGGATTACGAAATAAAAAAGCAAAAGTAGGACATATTTTGGTAACTTGTGGGGTGGAGTGGGAAGCTGTCTCTCTTCTATTTTTTTTAAGCTCTACATCTGAATTTTTTATTGACAAATGCAAATGAACAGATGTTACATTGCTCCAATGTGTTTATACAATACAATAGCGGATTTGGAAGGGAGCTTGGACGTCTTCTAGTCCAACCCTCTGCCTAGGCAGGAAACTGCAGACAAATCCTCTTAAAGACTTCCAATGTTGGAGCATTCACAACTTCTGGAGGCAAGCTGTTCCACTGATTAATTGTTCTAACTGTCAGAAAATTTATCCTTAACTATAAGGTTGCTTCTCTCCTTGATTAGTTTCCACCCATTGCCTCTTGTTCTACCCTCAGGTGCTTTGAAGAATAGTTTGACTCCCTCTTCTTCATGGCAACCCCTGAGATATTGGAACACTGCTATCATGTCTCCCCTAGTCCTTCTTTTCATTAAACTAGACATACCGTTCTTCATATATTTTGGCATCCAATCCCCTAATAATCTTTTTTGCTCTTCTTTGCATTCTTTCTAGAATCTCCACATCTTTTTTACATTGTGGTGACCAAAACTGAATGCAGTATTCCAAGTGTGGCCTTACCAAGGCATTATAAAGTAGTATTAACACTTCATGTGATCTTGAGTCTATCCCCCTGTTTATGCAGCCTAGAACTGTGGTGACTTTTTTTGCCAGCTCCTGCAAATTGCTGGCTCATATTTAAATGGTTGGCCACCAGGATTCCAAGATCCCTTTCACAGTTACTACCATTGAGCAAGGTACCACCTATAATGTACCTGTGAATTTTGTTTTTCTTGCCTAAATGTAGAACCTTACTCTTGTTTGGTGATTTGCAGGCTGAGAAAAAATAAATCAAATAAAATGGGGAACCCAGAATCTCATGCTTGGCCAAAATAGAACCGAACTAAAGATTCATACAGAGATATTTAATCCTTCGGGTTACTTTTTCCAAAATGATACTTCTAGATGGATTGGAACTTTTTGTGCTGCATAGTCAGCTTCTATCTTAACATATCTGGAGGATCCCAAGTTGAGGAGTGCTACCTTTAGCCATAAAATCCTTTTCACAATCTCAGGCATTATGTCCTCCTGGATGGAGGACTGTAATAGCTTTAGTGGTTTTTTTTTTTTTTTTACGACAGCCCTTGAAGTATTCAGAAACTTGAGTGGGTACAAATATAGCAAGGTAGACATTTGTGTATTCTCCAAGAACTGCATACATTGCACTTGTGCTATTGAAACCACATTGGCTATCTGTTTGATTCTGGATCTGATTCAAATTTCCTAGTTATGACCTTTAAAGCCCTTCAGGAATTGGGAACAGGTCATTTGAAGGACCTCTGTCCCCAGGTACATCTACCCATCCCATCAAGTACAGTAGGAAAGGCAGGTTGGGGAACCTGTCAGCTAGGGAGTTTTAGTCATGACCAAGGCATGCCTTTTTTTTTGTCATAGCCCCTGTCCTATTCCCTCTGAAGTGAGGCTAGTTCCAACCTTGCTGGCCTTCTGGAAGTTTTTCCAAATGGTTTTGCTAATAGCTTCGAGGTCCTATGATAAAGTGTAGTTCTAAGGTGATTGTATGAAAGTTAATTGATGTACTCTTTGTATGCTTTGCTGCCATTCTGGGTTTGTTTGTTGTCTTCTTTGTAAATTGAAATTTAAATTGAAGTTCTTAATGGTTTTTATTTTATTTATTTAATAAATAATCTATATAAATAAAAATGTAAAATACTTTGTACGAAACCGCTAATCTCAAAAGCTACTACACCAATTTACACCAAATTTTGACAAAATGTTCCCAAGGACTTCCGATAATAGAATACGTACTCATTTTGTGCCTAGCACACGTGTGTCATGTGCAAGGTCACAAACGTAAAATGTACCCACTGATCAGGTTTTCACCTCCCCATAGCTCCTCCCATCAGGCTGCTTTTCAACTGTCATTTCCTCAGCAATGTATGGAAGCCTAAAAGTGCCAAAACACAGAGGATAGCAAACTCCCAGGTGGCCCATAGAGAGAGAGAGAGAGGGAGAAATACAGTTTAATAAAAGAGGCGCTAGGGGAGACATGATAGCAGCCTTCCAATATCTCAGGGGTTGCCACAAAGAAGAGGGAATCAAGCTATTCTCCAGGGCACCTGAGGGCAGAACAAGAAGCAATGGGTGGAAACTAATCAAGGAGAGAAGCAACTTAGAATTGAGGAGGAATTTCCTGACAGTTAGAACAATTAACCAGTGGAATAGCTTGCTTCCAGAAGTTGTGAATGCCCCAACACTGCATGTCTTTAAGAAGATGTTAGATAGCCATTTGTCTGAAATGGCATAGTGCTTCCTGCCTAGGCAGGGAGTTGGACTAGATGACCTCCAAGGTCTCTTCCAACTCTGCTATTGTATTATTGTATTACAGGAGGTAGGTAGATAGGGGAATAGATAGAGGGGGGAAAATACAGTAGGTAGGTAGGTAGATAGAGGGATAGATAGAGAGGGAGAAATACGGTAGGTAGGTAGGTAGGTAGGTAGAGGGATAGATAGGGAGAAACACAGTAGGTAGGTAGGGGATAGATAGAGGGAGAAACACAGTAGGTAGGTAGGTAGTTAGGTAGGTAGGTAGAGGTAGAAAAGAAGAAATACAGTAGGTAGGTAGGTAGGTAGGTAGGTAGGTAGGTGGATAGATAGGGAGAAATACAGTAGGTAGGTAGGTAGATAGAGGGAGAAAGGAAGAAATACACTAGGTAGGTAAGTAGAGGGAGAAACAGAGAGGGAGAAATACGGTAGGTAGGTAGGTAGGTAGGTGGATAGATAGATAGGGAGAAATACAGTAGGTAAATAGGTAGGTAGAGGAATAGAGAGAGAGGGAGAAATACAGTAGGTAGGTAGGTAGAGTGATAGATAGAGAGGGAGAAATACAGTATGTAGGTAGGTTTATAGGTAGATAGAGGGAGAAAGGAAGAAATACAGTAGGTAGGTAGGTAGGTAGGTAGGTAGGTAGGTAGGTAGGTAGGTAGAGGGATAGATAGAGAGGGAGAAATATGGTAGGTAGGTAGGTAGGTTGGGGGTTATATGGTGGTTGTGTGTTTGTGTGCAGGTGTAGATCTACACCCAGATTTGTTGGCAATTTAACCAGGCTGGGCCACAGCAACACGTGGCCGGGTATAGCTAGTTAATAAGTAATTAAAATCACCAATGTCACCATGTAAGATGTGCAGATTAGAGAGAGAGAGAGAGAGAGAGGGAGAGAGAGAAAGAGAGAGGGGGGAGAGGGAGAGATAGTGTTGTGGCCCAGCAGCGGCCGGCTGAGCTGTTCGTGGAATTTGACATAAATGAACACTATGGGATTATGCTGGAAGCTGAGGAAGACTCGGGGGTGGGTGTTCGGAGTCAGAGCAGGGACTACAGAGGCCTGTTGGCCACCAGGTGGCATCTGAGTCAGGGAGCAGTAAGGAAGAACAGAGGGAGGCTGTCCCTGATGTACCTATGCGTAGGGCTGAGAGGAGGAGGGAGCAGCTTTGGAAATAGGAACAGGTGGCTACTGATTGGCCCCTCCTGGAGAGCTTATAGATGGGGTGGAAGGAGGGAAATTTTGCAGGAAACAATAGTTTACTGATCCAATCATTAATAAAGTTGGGAGAATTTCATGAGTTTCAGTCTTGTTTCATAGAGATATCTTTCTCGACTCCCAGCCAAGGGATTGCTTATCTCCCTCCTTAGTTGTGGCAGACAACCAAGTCTGCGTCCGTATATATTCAGAGTCTTGGGACAGAACAGATAGATGACATATATTTTTCCATGGGAAATTAACATTGTGAAATAAAGTGCAAATGGAGTTCTGCTCTTCAGAAAGTCCCCTAAGGTCCACAAAGCCTCAAGGTTTTTCGACCAATCCCACTTTTTTCCTGCTGTATTCATTCTAACTGGAGTCTCTGAAGATCATTTTTGACTAGATACTTTCTTCTTCCTACAGATTATTTATGTGTTCAGAAATCCAAAGGATGTCTTGGTTTCCAGCTATCATTTTTACAAAATTCTAACCATGATGAAAACATCAAAAGAGTTTGATGTTCACTTGGAGATGTTTTTGGCAGGCAAAGGTAATAAATTAATCACAATCAGGTTAGTTTTTGTTTTGGACAAGAGATATGAATTCAATCCATTTCCTGCAAGCAGCAAACAATTCACTTCACCTCCTTAAAATAAGATACGAATAGTTATTTTCAATCCTTATTCAATAATTTGCATAAACTGTATGCAAACAGTTTGTAATGGGATGGATGAGTGGAGAAGAATGCAGGATTCCTAGAACAATTTGCAATGCAAAAATGGATGGGAGAGGCAAGAGAAGGCAGCTTATTAAGGGAGAGTAAGAACAAATATGAGGATCCATTTAATATAGAGAAAAATGGAGGGAAATAAGTTGTTGGATTTTGTTGTTGCTGTTATTGTTGCTATTTTTATTATTCTGTGGTTAATCTTTGGTGAGATTCATAGCCTTTGGGGCTGGTTGGTAGCTCGAGTCCTAACCAAGGACCTAGAAACTGTTAAGGTAACGTCGGAGGATATAAGCTGTTCTAAGTAGGGTGGTTTTTTGTAGAGTCAGAATGTTCAAGTCCGGTAAATTTATAATTTCTAAATAGCGAGGTGGACCTTTAGGTTTTGCTCCAAGAGCTCCAATTACAATTGGGACAACACACAATTTTATTATTATCACTATCACTATCACTATCATTGTTATATTAGACAAGAGACTGCAATGCTATTGCAGAATAGGAGTTTGGCTACCAATTTACCACCTTTATTGTGGGACATGCTCGCACACTTTTCACAGCACACCACAGGAGGATGAGCTGGCTTTACACCAGATAGAAAGGCGAGTGGATCTTCATGCAGCTTCATCCCCTCCCTTCCCCATAGCCGCCTTGCAAGCAGGGATCACAACCAGAAATGTTCAGAGCCAACTCATCTCCCCACCAAAGTAGTACCTATTTATATAGGTATCATAGAACAAGCTTTCAAACTGCCAATTTGGGCAGACACTGAGGCAAGCTATGGAGGCTCACCCCACCATGCAATGCTGGAGCAGAGACCACCCTGAAGCCACTGAGTCACCACACCTCATTAATCAGGGTGTGGTTATGTTGGGAATAATGGACAGAATATAAAATTAATACAAATCAATGTTCATTTGAAAAAGAAAAGAGTTGTCCATATTTTTTAAAAAAGATATAAGAAAACTGGGAAAAAAACCACTCTCTAATATGAAATCACATGGGGAGCATTTAAGGTTGGACACAGAAGAGAGCTAATGGGATTAAGTCAGATATTTGCAAATGTATAAAAAATTAATTCAGGCTGCCCAAAGATCCAAATAAAGAAAAGCAAAACATTATAGCAGCATCTTGACAAATGAGACGGATTGTTAGCTGGAACATTGCGGTGTTCAGTTAAAAAATTAAACCATATGACTTTGAAGATTGCACTCATATTTATGCCAAATTCATTTTTCTTCTATCAGTGCATGGTAGTTTATGGCTAGACCATATAGAAGGCTGGACCACTCATAAGGATGATTCAATATTCTCTTCCTTTCTTATGAAGAAATGAAAAAGGTAAGATGTGTCCTTTTTGTGTGGTGTGACATGAACAAAAATCAACCCGAGAAAGGTTTAGAAATGATGGGATGTATAGAATAACTTATTCCAAGAAGGAGTACTAGAGTTGACTACCGAACCACTCTTGGTTATTTCTGTGAATTGCTGAAGGACCGATGAGATCTCTGAAGAAACATAAGAGCCCCCTCTTCAACAGGAAGGAGGAGGATCCATGAAACTAGAATGTGGTCATCTTGGTATCAAAAAGATTAATTTTAAGGCATTTAAAATTGAGTAACATATGAATTTAATCAATAAAATAAAATAAATAACTTTCTCCCTTTTGGTCTCAAAGAAGGTTGACTCAACTCAAGTGCATTTTCAAGAGAGACCAAAACATCCATTTAGCTTGGCCAGCTTCTGTTGCAGCCAAGATTGCCAAGAATGTAAGAGTCTGAATCATAAATATATTGAGAACCAAAAATGTTTCTCAACAACTTGTCTCTTGGAAACCTTTAGCAGCAAATCTAAGGAGAGATTTCTATGTTTAATGAATATTGTACATTTTTCTAAAAATGCAAATGATTTAATATTAGAATAATTGTTTTCAATAAGAAATGAAAGAATTAAAGGTAGGGGAAGTGAGAGAGAGCATTGATATGCGAAATATGTACAAGATAGTGATAATCTTTAGAATTCCCCAAATATATCAGCCACATTTTATGTCTTTTCTCCATTGTTATGGATGAACTAATATAAAGCTTTATCAAATTGCAGGACCTGAGAAGTTCTGTACTGAAAATATGCAATTTCCTAGGAAGAGAACTAACTGAAAAGGAGGTGGATGATGTGGTGCATAAAGCTACATTTGATAACATGCAGGCGGATTCTAGAACAAACTACGTAGTCATGAATCCTACCTTAGCAGATTCTAGCAAAGGGGTCTTTCTTCGTAAAGGTAAATCCATAGAAATTTATACTCTAGGGGGTTGCTTATGAATATGCCAGGATTGCCACCTTCATCTAAAAGGCACTTTTTGTAGAGTGGTATCAGGGGTGGGCTTCAATATTTTTAGCAAGGGGTTCCCAACCCGATTGCTGGGTGGGCGTGGGTGTGGGCATGGTGACCGTGGCCTATTCAACCTCCCTGGGCTCCGGAGGCTTTCCTCGAAGCCTCCAGGATGGCGAAAATGGCCTCCCCAGGCTCCGGAGGCCTTTTGGAGGCTGGATACAGGCCCATTTCAGCCTTCCTGAACTTCCAGTAGGGCCGCTTTTCACCCTCCCTGAGCCTCCGTGCGTGCCCTGCACCTACCTGCATCCAAATCGGACTCTTGGGAGGAGAGGGGTGGGCAAGGCCAGCTAGGAGCGGAATTTGGGAATTCTCTGAATGGCACAGAATCTGAATGGCACAGCATGGTAATTGGAGACTAGAAACCATATCCCTATATCCCTATATCCTGAAGCTCTAAAGATATAGATACATACAGCATGTGTGTGTGTTTGTACATACACATACACACAAACATACATACATTCCTACATGCACAACAATCACTTTGGTGATCAGATGAGACAAATAGCTTTTAGTTTAATTGAATACAAAAACTGTTGACATTTTAAAATCACTGCTTTCCAGGCACTATTGGGGATTGGAAGAACCTCATGACTGTCGTCCAGAGTGAAAGGTTTGACCGTGTCTTTAAGGAGAGGATGGAAAAGCTGCCCTTCAAGTTCTGCTGGGATATCCAGGAGGATCTATGAGACTATTTCCAGCTCAGCGGAGGAAAATAATGTCGGATACACACATCTTCAAATGGCTTGAATCAGAGATGACCTTCCAAGAATGGTCATTATGTAACTTTGTAATATTTAATTTTCAACTTTGCAGAGAACATAGAACAAAGTAACATTAAATTATATGCTATTATTATTAAATGCATTAGAAACTGCAGAAAACATTTAATAGTTCACCTCTCGGAAATTCTTACTATCATTTGTATTTTGATTCCACAAATGAGGCCAGATGCACGAACGTTTTGACATTGTCCAGCTAGTTCCTATAAACAATTTTTAAAAAACAATTTGCCAAGTTCCGGCATTAGTTTTCCTCATATGGCTGAGGCCCTTTCTCTATTGCATTTAGTTAGTAGTGGAACTACACTGGTATACAATATTTTGTCCTTATTGCTGATGCCTATCTGTATCTATTACCTCCCATTTGGCTTGTCCCTGGCTAGTGATGTCCTTATTTCTAAGGTGCTTAAGCAAAATTACTGGTCAAACCCTCTGGTTTTCCTGCCTTCTCCTTTCAGAACATCATGAGCAGGTCAAGACAGTGATGCAGAATGGAGGTGGGGGAATTTACAGGTTAACCCTAATTCTTTCATTGTCTGCCCTAAAGCAACAAAGTGAGATAGAATATTTGTGTGAACATACCTGCTTTGCTGAACCACTATTTGTGGGCTTGCAGGTGCAATGATGGGGGCATGGGTGCTTTCCTAATTTACTACAATTTGCCATCTCCCCAGGGTTTTTTCCCCAGGCATTTTTGGAGCAGGATCTGGATGTCAGCCTCTGCTTTGTTGCTTGCTTCGGCTGCCATTGAAACGGGGAGGGAGGGGCTTTGGTAATTGGGAATGGGACTGTATGGTGCAGGAGGGAGATTTGGAGAAAGAAGTATATTCTCACCATCTACTTCGCATACCACTGTGGTGGACAAGGTCAACGGTCTTGAATGCCATCCTGATGATGCTCCTGGAGATGCAACCCACATGACACCTAAGGGAATGCGCATTGGACAATGGGGTGGGGGTTGTTGGGGAAAGGGGGTTGGACATATATTGATATGTATGATTCTGCATGCCTGGGTCTCAGACCTTGCTTTACCTCGCTGCTATCTTTTCATAACCAGTAAAAGTACTCTTGATTCTTTCAAATGGAGTTGAGTGGATTCTTTCTTGGTTATCGTTAGAGGCAGACCTGACACTGATTTCCCTAAGAAAATGGAATATGCTCTAATAGGGTTGAAAGGGACCTTATTTATTTATTTATTTAATTAGATTTCTAGACCACCACCTCTCCCCGAAGGGAATCGAAGGGGACCTTAAAGGAAGTTTAGTCCAATTCCTCGCGCAAGGCAAGACACCGTACGCAATCCTGGTCAAATGGTCATTCACTTTATTTTTGAAAATTTCCAGTGAGGGAACCCTTAGAAGTCCAGGAGGCAAGCTATTCCACTGCTATTAATTGTTCTAACAATTAATCAGTGGCATATTTCTCCTTATTTCAGAGGAAAATTTCTCCTTATTTCTAATCTCTCTTTAAGAAACTTTCCACCCATTACTTCTTGTCCTACTCTCTGGAGATAAGTCAGTCCCCTCTTCTCTGTGACAGTCTCTCAAGTATTGAAAAAACATTTATCATGCCCCTTTAACCGATTAACAGACTTGGAAGGGACCTTGCAGGTCATCTAGTCCAACCCCCTGCTCAAGCAGGAGACCCTACATGTGCCTCTACCTAGAATCGAACTCATAACCTTCTGTTTGTGCGGCAAGAGCTCCACCTCCACCTCTTTCTTTTTTCTTTCCTCCCTCCTCTTTCTACTCCTCCTCCCCTTTTTTCCTCTCTTCCGTCCCCATTCCTCTTCCCCCTCCCCCCTTTTTCGGTTTCTTTACCTTTCCCTCTTTTTTCTCCCCCATTCTCACCTTTTCTACTTCTTCTTTCTTTTTCTTCTCCTCCATTGTGGGGTCTTTTCCCCCTCTTTTTCTCTCTCTTCTTCTATTTTCCTGCCTTTTCTTTCCCTTTCCTTCCTTCTTTCTGCCTCTCTATCCATGCTCTCTCTCCCTTTCTTCCTCTTCCCCTTTTCCCTTTTCTTCTGTTATCCTTCCCTCCATTTATCCCTCCCCCCTTTTTTTCCTTTCCTACTTTTCCCGTCCTCCCTCCTTCCCCTTTCTCCTTAGGCTTTGCACATGGGTTGTGGCTGGAGAGTCTAAACTCATCTTCACCTGGATTGCTCTCTGGTCTGCTGGGAGGCTGTGCTGCTCTCTGAGGGATGCTTTTCTCCATCTTTCTGGACTAGCCACCAGGGATATGTGATATGTGATCATCAGGCTAGGGGTGGGAATGTTATTAGGTCGACGAGCAGAGTGGAGAAAGAAGCAGGAGGGTCCATTAAGAGGGTGGATACACAAGCCGTTTCCATTGAGGGTCTACCCATCAAGACGGTCGTAGGGAGGGGCAGGTGCGAGGGGAGACAGGTTTCTCTTTCCCGGTTGGAGGCAGAAGGCCGCTGTCTACAAGCGGTCAGATGCCACAACCCCCGCAAGCTAGGTTGTCAGGGATTACAGAGCCAGGGCCCAAGGCTGATGTTTCGCAACGCCAGGTCCGTGGTCAACAAAGCCCCCCTTGTCCACGACCTTGTGTCGGAGGGGGAGCTGGACCTGGGAATTGCGGAGACCTGGTTGGGCCACGAGGGTGGACTTCCGCTCGTAGAAATGTGCCCGCTAGGTTACCACGCCTTTTATCAGCCACGGGCCCTAGGCAGGGGTGGAGGTGTAGAGGTTATTGTTAGGGAAAGCCTTGAGCCGAGAGAGACCACTGTACCACAGACCACCGGCTATGAGTCCCTCTGTGTGAAGTGGGGCCTAGGGAGGAAGTTGGGTGTGCTGATTGTATACCTGGCTCCCAGCTATATAACAGCAGCTCTGCCCGAGCTCTTTGAGGTGATCGCCGAGATGGCAGTTGAGACCCCCAGGCTGGTTGTCATGGGGGACTTTAACCTGCCATCGGTAGGCGAATCATCAGAGGCAGCTCAGGAGTTCATGGCCTCCATGACGGCCATGGACCTGACCCAAGTAATTTGAGGTGGAACCGGATTCACCTATATGGTTCCGCCCCAAGCGCCTGATGGACCCGGATAGGTTCCAGATGGTGCTTGGGCCATTACCTGTGTCCTTGACCCGCGCCCCGACTGAGGACCTGGTGGCCGCATGGAATACTGCAGCCACGGGGGCCTTGGATCGGGTCGCACCCTTGCGGCCTCTCCTGCGGCGACGAGTCACCCAGGCTCCCTGGTTTACCGAGGAGCTGAGGCAGATGAAGCGCCACAAGAGACGCCTAGAGAGGAGATGGAGGTCCACACGGTCTGAATCTGACCGAACACAGGTGAGAGCCCATTTACGGACTTACCTTGTGGCGTTGAGAGTGGCTAAGCATCATCATAGTGCCACTCTCATCTCATCCGCAGATGCCGCCCTGTTTAGGGTGTCCCGCTCCCTCCTTCAACAGAGGGCGCCGGAAGCCCCTCTGCAGGGTAGAGCAGAGGAATTTGGGGAATATCTGCAGGATTAAATCGCTCAGATTCGGAGTGAGTTGGCCTCCATCGAAAGTGGCCCAGTGGGATGCCCCGAGGCAGATCTTGAGACAGTTTTGTGGGAAGAGTTTGACTCTGTTACTGCCGAAGATATGGACAGGTTACGTGGGCGACTGTGAGCTACCACATGTTTATTGGACCCGTGTCCCTCCTGGCTTGTACTGGCATCCTGGGAGGTTACACGAGGCTGGCTCCAGGAGGTGGTCAACGCTTCCCTGAGTGAGGGGTTCTTGCTGGCCTCCCTTAAAGAGGCAGTGGTGAGACCCCTCCTCAAGAAGCCCTCTCTGGACCCAGCATTATTGGTAAATTACCATCCGGTCTCCAACCTTCACTTTCTGGCGAAGGTTGTAGAGAGTGTGGTGGCACAACAGTTCCCCCATCATCTGGAGGAAATTGATTATCTGGACCCACGCCAGTCCGGCTTCCGGCCCGGGCACAGCACCGAGACGGCATTGGTCGCATTGGTGGATGATCTCTGGAGGGCCAGAGATGGGGGTTGTTCCTCCATCCTGGTCCTATTAGACCTCTCAGCAGCTTTTGATACCATCGACCATGGTATCCTATTGCATCGGCTGGAGGGGTTGGGGGTGAGGGGCACCATGTTACGGTGGTTCTCCTCCTACCTCTCTGGTCGATTGCAATTTGTGTTGACAGGAGGACAGAGGTCGACCTCGAGACCCCTCACTTGTGGGGTGCCTCAGGGGTTGGTCATCTCGCCACTCCTGTTCAACACATATATGAAGCCGCTGGGTGAGATCATCCGTGGTTTCGGGGTAGAGTACCACCTCTACGCTGATGATACGCAGCTGTATATATCTACCCCAAACCACCCCAACGATGCCGTAGCGGTGATGTGCCAGTGCCTGGAAGCCATGCGGGCCTGGATGGGAAGGAACAGACTCAGACTCAAACCGTCCAAGACCGAGTGGCTGTGGTTTCCGGCATACCGGTACAACCAGTTGACTCCATCACTGGCCATAGGGGATGAACATCTAACCCCTGTGGATGGGGCACGCAACCTGGGCGTCCTCCTTGATACACGGCTGTCCATGGAAGATCAAGTGACAGCCGTGGCCAGGAGGACGTTTTACCAGGTTCGCCTGGTCCACCAGTTGCATCCCCTATTGGATCGGGGTGCCCTCTGCACAGTCACTCATGCCCTCGTGACATCCCGACTGGACTACTGCAATGCTCTCTACATGGGGCTCCCTTTGAGGTGCACCCGAAGGCTTCAGCTTGTCCAGAATGCAGCCGCGTGGGCAGTTATGGGAACCTCTAGGTTTTCCCATGTAACACCGCTCCTGCGCGAGCTGCATTGGCTGCCTGTCGTCTTTCGGGTGCGCTTCAAGGTGTTGGTTATCATCTTCAAAGCGCTCCATGGCACGGGACCTAGCTATCTGCGGGATCGCATCCTGCCCCATACATCCCTGCGGCCGATTCGCTCCCACAGAGAGGGACTTCTCTGGGTGCCGTCCACTAGGCCAGTGTTTCTCAACCTTGGCGACTTGAAGTCCTATGGACTTCAACTCCCAGAATCCCCCAGCCAGCATAGCTAGTTGGGGAATTCTGGGAGTTGAAGTCCACAGGACTTCAAGTTGCCAAGTTTGAGAGACACTGCACTAGGTTATGCCAGCGGGCGACGCCCAGGGGAAGGGCCTTCTCTGTGGCGGGCCCAACCCTCTGGAACGACCTTCCCCCTGAAATTAGAACAACCAAGGACCTCCGCTCCTTCCGGCAAAAATTAAAAACACACTTCTTCTGCTTGGCCGGCCTAGGGTAATTAAACTGTTTATAGGGGTTTTTAGGGTTTAGTTTTAGTTTTATATGGGTTTTTAGCGAAGGGTTAGTTTAATTCGTTTTAACATTGTACTTTGTGTGAGGTTTTTAATTGTATTTTTAATTCTCTGTGCCCCGTCTCGAGTCCCTTCGGGGAGAGAGAGCGGGTTATAAATTAAAAAGTATTATTATTATTATTATAATTATCACCACCGTCTGCTGCCCTATTTGGGCTCAACCTCTGATGGTACTGCTCCATTATTGTCCTTTGGGTGCCCCATTCTGCCACTCCTCCAGGAGGTAACAGGGACGATGTTGCTGGGCTGATGAACTTGCCTGTCCTGGCTGAAGAACTGGGACATTAGATCTCCCACAATGGCGATTGTGAGAGAGCGGCCTATGAGGACCTCAGCCTAAGTGAGAGGGCAGGAGGGAGGGCTTCTGTTTTCATTGCTCTGGTGCATTGTCCTCCTGCACTTATTATATCAGCCGGTTGAGCACCCTCTCAGGTGTTTTAGACTCGCTGCAGTGAGAGGGCAGGAGGGAGGGCTTCTGTTTTCATTGCTCTGGTGCATTGTCCTCCTGCACTTATTATATCAGCCGGTTGAGCACCCTCTCAGGTGTTTTAGACTCGCTGCAGTGAGAGGGCAGGAGGGAGGGCTTCTGTTTTCATTGCTCTGGTGCATTGTCCTCCTGCACTTATTATATCAGCCGGTTGAGCTCCCTCTCAGGTGTTTTAGACTATGTTATCATATACGGCTACTGAACTATACGCCTTGAGGTGGTCCCCCTCTCTCAAGATTGGCCATCTGGACTATTCACAAAGTTTCTTGATGACAGATTTTGGAATCCCGAGAGGTGGCACCGAACGCGAAGGAAGATTTGGGGTTTTTCAAAGGGATTTTTAAGGGCTAGTAGGGAGGGTGTTATCTATACGAACAGGGTGAGTTTGGGGCGAAATCCACCAGGGTCGGTGCTGGGCCGGGCTGGGGGATGCAGCATTGGAGGTGCAGGGCTAGAGGTCAGGGAGGGGGCTCAGTTCCATATTAGTAAAGGTTGCTCCATCAGTACTGTGGGTTGGAGGGGCAGGTATGGTGGTAGCAGGGGGCCATATCATTTTCGGGGAGCACGCGTTCACTGTCTTTAAGTGTTTGCATGCTCTGGCACCCAATGCTTCTCTCGTCCCCCAGGTTATCCAGATCTTCAGGGCCTGGGCCTGTGTGTGATGTTGTGCAATGCCAGTTCTGTGGTAAAGAAAGCCCTCCTCATTTGTGATCTTGTGCAGGAGGGGGGAGTGGACCTGGCAGGTATTACGGAGAGCTGGTTGAGCCAGGAGGGGGGGTTTCCCTCATGGAATTGTGCCCACCATGCTTCCGTGCATTTCATCAGCCTAGGGTTCAGGGTAGGGGTGGGGAGGTGACAGTCGTTATAAAGGAGGGTTTGTGCCTGAGGGAGGCCACTGTACCTCAGACAGTAGGATGTGAGTCCCTCCTTGTGAAGTAGGGTCGTGGGGTACAGATGGGCTTGCTGACCATGTACCTGGCTCCTGGCTGCATGGTGGTGGCCCTGCCCAAGCTGCTTGATGTGATTGCCGGGATGACGGTTAGTACCCCCAGGCTTATCGTCATGGGGGATTTCAACCTGCCATCTGTCAGCAAAGCGTCAGAGGCAGTTCGGGAGTTCATGGCCTCCATGACAGCCATGGGCCTAACCCAATTAGTTCAAGGCCCCACGCACATCAGGGGACACACCCTGGATTTGATTTTTGTCTCTCGTCAGTGGTTGAAGGATCTGGGAAAAGGGGATATAGCTATTGAACCCTTGTCATGGTCAGATCACTCACTCCTTCGGGTGGACTTCCAATCCACTATCCCCCCCCCCCCGCAGGGAGGCAGAACTGACTAGGTGGTTCCACCCCAGGCGCCTGATGGACCCTGATAGGTTCTTGATGGAGCTTGGGCCATTCCCTGAGCGTATAGCTCACGACTTGGCAGGAGAACTGGTGGCCGCATAGGACAGGGTGGCTGGCTGCTAGGGCTCTGGACCGCATTGTGCCTTTGCAGCCTCTGATCCGGTGCCGAACCCGGTTAGCTCATTGGTTCTCTGAGGAGCTGAGGGAGATGAAGCACTGGAAAAAACGCCTAGAGAGCAGTTGGAGGGCCAGATTTTCCGAATCTGATCGGACACTGGTGAGGTCTTATATCAAGACCTACCTAGTGGCGATAAAAGCGGCAAAGTTTAATTATTTTTCTGCTCTTATTGCGGCTGCCGAAAATCGCCCAGCTGCCCTGTTTAGGGTGACCTGCTACCTCTTACATATGGAAGCATGGGAGGACCCCTTGCAGTGTCAAGCTGAGGATTTTGTACAACACCTGCAAGACAAAATCGCTCAGATTCGGGAAGGGCTTGACTCTGACTGGATAGGGCTAGATGGGATGATGGAGGCGGGTCTTGAGACTGTTATAGGGGAGGAGTTTGACCCTGTGACTCCCGAGGATGTAGACAGGGTTTTGGGTAAGCTTAGTGCTGCCACATGTTTATTGGACCTGTGTCCCTCCTGGTTGGTGCTGGCCACCTGGGAGGTTACACGAGGCTGTCTCCAGGGTATTATCAATGCTTTTTTGAGAGAGGGTTTCTTTCCCACCGCATTGAAAGGGGCGGTGGTGAGGCCCCTTTTCAAGAAGCCTTCCCTGGCCCCAGCTCTTTTGGCAAACTATCATCCAGTCTCCAACCTTCGCTTTGTGGCAAAGGTTGTTGAGAGTGTGGTGGCACAACAGCTTCCCAAGTACCTGGATGAAGCTGTCTATCTTGATCTATACCAGCCGGGTTTCAGGCCTGGGTAGAGCACAGAAACGGCATTGGTCGCATTGGTCGATGATCTCTGGAGATCATCGGGACAGGGGTTGTTCCTCTGTCGTTGTCCAATTAGACCTCTCAGAGGCTTTTGATACCATCAACCATGGTATCATGCTGCGGTGGTTGGAGGGGTTAGGGTTGGGGGGCACTGTACTTCGGTGGTTCTCCTCCTTCCTCTCTGACCGTTCGCAGTTTGTGTTGACAGGGGGGCAGAGGTGGTCCTCAAGGTGCTTCACTTGTGGACTACCCCAGGGGTCGATCCTCTTGCCCCTGCTGTTCAACATTTATGTGAAGCCACTGGGCGAGATCATCTGGGGTTTTGGGGTAAAATTCCATCCGTACGTTGATGATACGCAGCTGTATGTTTCATCCCCAGACCACCCCAATGTTGCCCTTGATGTGATATCCCAGTGCCTGGAGGCAGTGCGATCTGGATGGGGAGGAACAGGCTCAGGCTCAACCCCTCCTAGACCAAATGGCTGTGATTCCCGGCGTTCCATTACAGTCAGCTGGTTCCATCGCTGGCTATGGGGGGGTGAGACCTTAGCCCCCACAGGAAGGGTTCGCAACTTGGGTGTCCTCCTGGATGCACACCTTTTCTTGTAAGATCATATGATGGCTGTTGCCAGAGAGGCTTTTTATCAGGTTTGCCTGATCTACCAGTTGCATCCCTTCCTAGATCGGGATGCCCTGCTCACAGTCACTTATGCCCTTGTCTCTTCCTGTCTGGACTACTGTAATGCTCTCTACATGGGGCTCCCCTTGAAGAGCACCCGGAGGCTGCAACTGGACCAGAATGCAGCCGCACCGGGTAATTATGGGGGCGACACGACACTCCCATCTAACACCCCTCCTGCGCAAGCTGCACTGGCTTCCCGTGGTTTTCCGAGTGCGATTCAAGGTGTTGGTTGCTATCTTTAAAGCACTCCATGGCTTAGGACCTGGGTATTTACGAGATCGCCTTCTGCCACCACGAGCCTTCCACCGGCCAGTACGCTCCCATAGAGAGGGTCTCCTCATGGTGCCGTCGGCTAAACAATGTCAACTGGCGACACCCATGGGGAGACACCTATGGTTGTTTTACTCTGGCTGTACACCACCCTGAGTCCTTCGGGAGTAGGGCAGTATAAAAAACCAATAAAACCTAAAAACCTAAACTTGGTTTAAACAAGATTCAATTGCCCCCATTAAAAATCAGATTGCCCCCCCCATGGGGCCTGACATCCACTGGTTTATATGGTGTCCAGCTCACTCTAACATTTCTAGATGAATAACGTAAGATATAAAACACAATACAGAGTTGAAAATACATTAATAAGATCTATAATTGTTGATCTGAAGAAAAAAACTATATTGATATCTGTATTTATCTATGCCGACCCAGTTTAGTCCAATTCCTCACACAAGACAAGAAACCTTATGCAATCCTGATCAAATGGTCATTCAGTTTATTTTTGAAAATTTCCAATGAGGGAACACCTACAAGTCCAGGAGGCAAGCAATTCCCCTGCTATTGTTCTAACAATTAATCAGTGGAATATTTCTCCTTATTTCTAATCTCTCTTTAACAAACTTTCTACCCATTACTTCTTGTCCTACTCTCTGGATATAACTCAGTCCCCTCTTCTTTGTGACAGTCTCTCAAGTATTGAAAAACATTTATCATGTCCCTCCTAATCCTTCTCTTTGATAGGGTAGCTGTGCCTAGCTCCATAAACTGTTTCTCATACAATTTAGTCTCCGTAGTCCAGACCCTTTATCGTGCCTGCACATGATAGGATCTCAGCATCTCTTTTGTAGTGTGGTACTGTATGCACTATTCCAAATGTGGTCTCCTAAGTACAATATAAAGCAGTTTTTATCCCTTCTCATGATCTTGATGCTGTCTTTTCTTACATCTTATACCAGTGATGGCTAAGGTGACCAGATATTCAAAGTCCCAAAGCGGGACACCGTCGACAGGTGTGGGGGTGGTACTCTGGCATGTCACGCATCTGCCCAGAAGGCGTCAGGACTGAGGAGGTGAGCTGCGTGCACTCCGGAGCATCACGTACCTGCGCAGAGGGCATCGGGGTTGGGGCGTACTCCCATCGGCCACCGCGGTGCACTCTTTAAAGACAGCGGTGGCGGCCCGGCCCGGCACCACTGAGATCTCCAGGCTCGGGCCGGCACCGCTGCATTTAAAGAGGGTGCCATGAGGGCGGGTGGGAGTGCAGCCTCCGCCCCAACGCCCACTCTTTAAAGGCAGCGGTGGTGGGTGACCAGCAGGACGTCTGGTCACCTTAGTGATGGCGAATGTTTTTGGGGCCAACTATAGAAAAGGGAAGTTGTACTTGTGCGCGCTTTTCTGGACTGTGACCTGGAAGAGGAGCTGCACAGGGGGCATGCACGCACCCGAAAATGTACTTTCAGTTTCCAGCATGCACACTGGCCAGCTAGACTTGTGGTTATTGGCATGCATGTGTGCGCAACGATCAGCTGGCCAGCATGCATGCTCATGCAGAAAATAGAAGACCAGGTTTTCCAGTTTCTGGCACTGCCACATGCATGAAGGCCAGCTGATCATCACATATGCATGCATGCCAGAAATGCAGAGGAGGAACAGACAATGTCATGCGCATCAGGTGACATGGCTCCGCATGTCACTTCCGCACATGTGTCATAGGTTCGTCATCATGATCTTTTACTTTAATTTGGCCAGTCTTGTCAGGTACAGTCATGTCCATCCCTGCTGGAATTCCCTGGGTGTTTTTAAGAGACTTTACCCTTTACACTGACTTATTATATGAATTATCTTTCTGGCAGCTCTGATTATAAAGATGGAAGTCTACTTTGGTTGCTGAAACTTTTCAATTATTAAGTCTAATGCAAAACATTAGACTTAATGTTTCTTTCCACAGATGTGAGGTTACTGCTAGGCCTCCCATCAACTCCACTATATAGGTAACCTTTTTCCCGTTATTGATTCTGAGTATTTTGATCTTAATATGTTTGCTAATATAATTAATTAATGTAATTTTAATGTAATTGATCAGTCTCACCAGCAATTTCAAATAAAAAAATAAAATGAAGGTAAAAGTGTGTGATTTAATTAATGTGCAGTTGATGATACTGTCTTACTATGGGGTTTTAGAGGCTGCTGCTTCATTCTCACTTTCTTATCTTCCTGTGTGCACAGTAATAATCTGTGTAATAGAAAATATAATAATAATAATAATAATAATAATAATAATAATAATAATAATAATAATAATTTGTGTAAAAGAAAATACAATAAAATATATAAGTGGTAAATAAAAAGAATCCATTTCGATAATCACATTATCTATTGCCCGGTTCTCTTTGATATTATGTGTTCTTAGTGAAACTTCCTGGTCTATAATCTTAGCCGTTCTGTTAAAACTGTGTAGATTAAAGTCCAGGAGAAAATAGGGCAGCCTGACATTCAGGTCACCATGACAGGCTGTTCTTTCAAATAGAGATGTTAATGTCAAAGCCTTAGAGGTACATAGAGTTAATAATCAAACAGAGCACAAGCAATACCTTTGACGTATTTATTTATTTTATTTATTTTATCACATTTCTATACTGCCCTATCTCCCTGGTGGGACTCAGGACTCACCTATACCCGTGATGGCGAACCTATGGCACATGTACCACAGGCGGCATGCGGAGCCATTTGTCAGGGCACGCAAGGCGCTGTGCCAGAAGTTGTCACTGGGGCTTTTAACCTAGTTCTCTCTCCCAACCATTTTGGTGATTAAGAAGGCCCAGAAGTGAGGCAATTTCTGCATTTTTACTTCTCCTTGGCAACTTTCTGTGTTATTCGACCTCACTTTGGGGCACGGTGATCTCTGTTCTGTTTGACCCAAATGTGGATTAATGTAGCTAATTAACCATTACAAAAGTTTCCTTTAGGAAGTTATGCAATTAGGTTTGTTTTCTGACGTCTTGGTTTGTTTATAAACCGCCGAGAATATGAAGGCTTTGGAAGTCCAGCCTCTGCATCTTTTCATAGTCAACCAATAAAAGTTGCTCCTAAATTTCAGGGGTATCATTTTCCTTCTGCTCTGTTCGGTGTTTTATTTCTGAAAGAGATAGTCAATAATCAGCAGGTAAGTATGGTAACTTATGGTTACCATATGGTAATTTACTTAAATATAGAGTATAGTATAATGGAAAAGTTTGATTAAGATGTTAAATTAATACTTTTAATCTTTTAATGTGGTGCTCTGACATTTTATAGTTAATAGTTCTAGCACATCCTGTATCTGCTATAGGTCTGCATAGGTTTGACTCTGCATATTAAGTAGAATATTAATATAACCACTGCTATTAAAAAGTCTAATTATGAATAAAGATGAATACAATAATCAAAAGAAATAATATATCAGCAAGCAAGTCTGTACAACTATATCCATTCTGCTATAAACTGGTTATCAGAAGGATCCTAGTAGCATCTCACAAAAGCTTATGCCTTTTAATAAAAGATATTAGTCTGAAAAGATGCTATCACTCCTGATTTTTGAGTATAACATAGCCAGTGGTGGATTAAGCTTCACTGGTGCCCTAAGCACTGACAAATCTTGGTGCTCCCCACCTTTGCACATACTGTAAAATTCTTCATTGGGTTTTTTTTTCTTTCTCAACTTTGTGGTGCCCTCTTGGACCTGGTGCTCTAAGTACATGCTTAGTCTGCTTATTGGTTAATAAACCACTGAACATAGCTCTCCTAATACAATATAAACTAGAAATGTTTGTAGACGACAGACCCCTGACATATACAATTGATTACTGGAAGTTTCAGAATTTATTAAAGGAACAATATGGATAGATATTTTGATTTCTCCGTCATATTACGAACATTCTAGAAGTTTAGACTCATTCTGAGGTAGCCTGCTGTAGCACCAGGAGAGTTCAATGCAGTAATCTAACTAAGAGGTTGCAAAGTCATGGGTGGCAATGAGCAGGATCTCCTAGTTCAGGAATGGGCACAACTGAAGCACCACTCGGAGGTGTATAAAGACTCTCCTAGCCATAATTGTTATCAGTTCTTTGAGCAGCAGCTGTGAATCTAGGAGGACCTCCAGACTGTACACCAGTTCTGCCTGAATAATATCACCCATCCAGAGCTAGAGATGGAAAAACATTGTCTCCAGAGGCTCCGAATAACCACAGCTACTCACTTTTGCTAGGGTTGAGTTGGAGCTTGTTTTGCCCCATCTAGACCTGGAATAAGATCAGGGGTGGTATTCACTTATCTTCCTTACTGGTTCACAAATGGGAGCATGCATCCACAAATTTCCACTACTGGTTGGGGCAAACCTCTGAATAAGATGCCCACAGCATTACTCATACAGCCTCCATACACTGGAATAAGATGCCCACAGCATCATGCATGGGGTCTGGAGTAGAAATATAAAGTTAGGTATCATCCACATATTGATAAGTTGCCCAAACTGGCAAATCTCCACACTTTATGGCCTCCTATATATGTTAAATAGAAGAGGGGAGAGTGCTGAGGCAAAGTAGGGGTGTGGGCTGGGTCTATCCCTCCTATCAACACCAATTGGAACTGACCCAGGAGAAAAGAGGAAAAACAACATAACGCAGTGCCACTCACTCCCAGTTACTGGAACTGGCCCAGAAGGATATCATGATCACTGATATCAAACATCACTGAGAGACTAAGAAGAGCCAGGTTGGGTGCATCACCTCCATCTTGCTCCCATCAGGGGTGATCCATGAGTGTGATTAATGCTGCCTCAATAGCAAACCCTGGCCTGAACCCTGGCCTGAAAGGGGTCTAGATAATCTGCCTCATACAGAATCCTCTGAAGCTGCCATGCAACGACTCTATCTACAACTTCTGCTAAAGAGGGAAGTTTGGAAACTTGATGAAAGCCATCAAGTTTGGTTGAGTTGAGTGATGGTCCTTCAGGAAGGGGTGCACCGTTGCCTCTTTAAGAACCAGTGGGATCATTCCCTCTTTTAAGGAGGAGTTAATTACCACCCACACCCAATCCTGCATCCTTTTCCACACAGTCTGAATAAGACAGGAGGAACCTGGATCTAACCAACAAGTGGCTGAAGTGGCAGTCTAGTTCCTCAGGTTCCACAGGCTCAAACTCTTCTCAGATTACCTTGGAAGACATAACCCCCACCACCTTCACAGATTTCTCTTTAAAACCGGGGTTCAATGTAGAGTGAATATGAGCGACTTTGTCTGCCAGATGTGCAGCATATTCCTCACAGTGATCATTTAGGTGCATATTGATGTCAGGTCTTTCTATTATTCTGCTATGAATTTTCTATTGTGGGATAATGGGAGGGGAGGATTGTACAGAGTTAGATGATATGTAGCCATAACAAAATTCTTTCTAAAACGCCAAGGTCATCTTTTGTCTCTGCACCTGACCGGAACTGGATGGGTGGACCATACTATGGGCTTGTGGGTGTGGGGGCAAGATCTTGAACTTTCAACTGGATGGGAAAACCGGGAAGACTTCAGATTCAGGTTTTCTCAGATGTGCCAACATGACTCTCTTAATAAATTGGAACTTTGAGGAATCTTGTTGCCTCAGACTCTGATTTTCTTTTGGATGCTATTTGGAACCCTGACAATTGGTATTACTCCTCCCAAGGAGAGAGAGACTAAGCCACTAGAGGCAGGACTGCTGGGCAACGTCAAAGATGTGATAAGATCAAAGAAATAGTTGAGTTTTGTCACCCTTATTGCGATAAGGTAGGTCCTAATAGTGGAAATTGGAAGTTGTTTGCCCGCATGGTTAAAGCAAATCTTTAAAAAAGAAAAGAAAAACCATATTATATAAACAGAATGGAATCCAAAAAAGGGCAAGGAGTATTACAGACGTTAAAACTTTACCTTACATTATTAAGACTTGAATTTTGCTTCCACTAGAAGCAGTCCAAAGTAGTGCCATGTGGTGTTTTTAGATACATCCTCATTTTAAGGGAGATTCAAACTTCCAATAGAAAAGAGGTTTGTATTATTGGTAGGTCAGGTTGAACTATGGTGTCCTTGGTGCTCTCTGAGCTTGATTGTTTGCTTGCTGATGTTTCATTACCCAAATAGATGATATTATCAGTGTTTCTCAATGTGGGGCTTCCTCCTTCTTTAGATACACCGCTTATTGGTGGTAGTAGAGCTTTTCTCCTTGATAGCTCCTTGATTGTTTTCTGCTTGGTTTTTTTTGCTGGTGTTAATTCCTGTGTTGGTGTGTAGACTGTTGGAGAGGATACATTCCGAATCTTTTTTTATTTCCTTCTTATTTTTTTTAATTGTCTCTTTTGTATGGTGTGTAAATATGACCTATCCCTTCATGCTTCCTTATTTGCCTGAATGCCAAGCTTCTAGGAATTCCATAACATTTTTGGATTTAGCTCCGTATAGGGTGCTCATTATTTCCCAGTTAAAACTTTGGTTGAGTTTGCCCATTTGTTGTAAGATTAAGAAGACTTCTTCATGTCTTCTGACTGTGAATTTTATTTCTTGGAAGTTGTTGTGGATTGTATCATGTGTCTTTTCTAGTTGCTCCTTTTTTATTATGATAAAGGCGCCATCTACATACCAGATCTATTCTGTGGTTGTATGTACGGCTGCGCTGTAGTTTCTAGACACAGCATTATAGTTTCTGCTATGAACCTTGAAAGTGGCAATCCCATGGGCGTTCCCCTCTGATTGTTTGGTATATTTGGTATATTTGTACATCACTGAAAGTAGGTACTGAGAAAGAGATTGAGGAGGTCCATGATTCTATGTATTTCAATCTTAGTGGTTTTGGCTAGGTATGGCTAAAAGGTCAGGTATGTTGTGTTGTAGTAGTAGTAGTAGTAGTAGTAGTAGTAGTAGTAGTAGTAGTAGTAGTAGTAGTAGTAAAAGTAGCTTTTTATTGATTGGTCTTACAACAAAATAAAATAATGAAATAAATGAATAAATAAATGAATAAAATAAATGAATAAAATAAATAATAAAATAAAATAGTAAAGTTAAAGTAAAGTAAAGTAAAGTAAAGTAAACTAAACTGAAATACAGAGTCTACTTCCAGAAAAAAGAAATACAATAATAAAATTTACATGTGTTAAATATAAAGAATCAAGATTCAAATAATTACATTGCCTTTACATCACCCTAACGTGATACTATGGTCTCTTTGATCTAATGGGTTCTTAACTGAACTGCCTGGTCTATAAACACCAGGGGAAAGAATCACTATAATGCATGCCAAATAAGACTTCTTTCCTGATATCAGTCTGGTCATCATTAACAAAACACAATGCTTGGTGGTTTTGAGTGAAGGTGAAGTGTGAAACAGGCACCCCTTCCCACCCTATTTGATGAGAAAGAAGAAAAAAAGAAAAACTTCTGCAATTCTTTTTTCTCCTTCCCATCTTTATGGTTTATGCAATGTCCTTCACTATTCATCCCCTGCATGATATTGATCCAGATTGTGTTTGATCTAGATGTGGCTTTATCAAATTAATTCTGAATTGCAGAACGGCTGTACATGAAGTCACTGTGCTTCTGATGTCAACAGTCTAGAGTTAAAACCTTTTAAAGAAAGAAAAAAAGAAGCTCCGTGCATCTTTTCATAGTCAACAGATAAAAGCCTGCTTCTAAATTTCAGGAGTGTCATTTTCCTTCTGCTCTGTTCAGTGCTCTATTTCTGAAAAAGATATTCAGCAAGAAAGAACCCTAAAGGTAATTCTAAAATATGTATTCCTAGCATTAAGACAGATTATAGTAGTTTATTAGAAAATTTTTGATTAAGATGTTAAATTAATGATTTTAAGCTTCATTTTAAAGAAGTTATGTGACATTTTACTGTTAACAGGTATAGCACATACATTGTTTCATTTTTAAAAAAAATCATGTGGATGCAAGGATAAAAAAAAATCATATACTGTATTTGTTTAGGATTAAACCAGTTTGACTTCATATGTTAACCAGAATATTAAACTGACTCTGTTCTGGTACAGAGTAACAAGAAGTATTTGTTTTTATTTACTACTCATTTAGTAGCAGAGTTCCTTTCCAACAATCAGGTCTGAAATGGAAATGGTTGCTGAGTGAACACATGATTGAAAGAGAGATAATTTCTTTTCTTAAGAATTATACCCAGGTTTATTTATTTTATATTTCACATTTCTGAGTCACCCATCTCCCTCAGAGAGGGATTCTGGCTGATATACAATAAAATAAAGCATGAAAATATAAAACAGTATAGAAAAATTAAAATGTTAAAGTTAAATTGCAGATTTTTTTTAAAAATTATAACATTTGTCAAGAATAATACACCCTATTAAAATTATTTCATAAAGGCAAAGGGAGGATTTTCATGGCACCGATCAACCCCATGACTGGATGCTCCTCTGGGTCCCCATGCAAATCCAAAAGAGTCATGTTTTAACCCCTTTTCAGAAAGCAGAGTGGGGGCCCACCTCCCCTCCAAGGGAAGAATATTCCATGGGGTGGAGACTAAGATTACTTTCATTGTGGTGTGCTTTGTTTTGAGCACACAAAATCATAAGTATGTGCATTGATTGGAAAATGATTTTGTAATGGCCATTTTATTTGCAAATAGTTGCTAACTGAGGTTTTCTCCAAACAAAGAGTAAGATGATTGGGGGACTGAAACTAAACATATGAAGAATAGTTGGGTATGTCTAGTTTAATAAAAAGTAGTTTGGGGTTTAATAAAAACCCCTCGGTTCTGGGGAGGGGCAGGGGCGGTGGGAGACGGACTGGGTTGGGAGACCGTGGCTGCTGGCTTCAGGCGGTCACGCGTTCCAACTCCCCGTGCTCCCATCTCAGACTAGGTGGGCAACGACCACAGAACCAGGGCCCTAGGCTGATGTTATGCAATGCCAGGTCCATGGTGAACAAAGCCCCCCTCATCTGTGACCTTGTGTCAGAGGTTAGGGAAGGTCTTGAGCTGAAGGAGACCACGATCCCTCAGACGACCGGGTGTGAGTCCCTCCTCGTGAAGTGGGGCCTAGGGAGGCAGTTGGGCATGTTAGTTGTATACCTGGCTTCTCGCTATGCAACAACAGCCCTGCCCGAGCTCCTAGAGGTGATAGCCGAGGCGGCGGTTGAGACCCCCAGACTTTTGGTCATGGGGGACTTCAACCTGCCGTCAGTAGGCGAGACCTCTGGAGTAGCTCGGGACACACCCTGGACTTAATCTTCGTCTCGGGACAGTGGAGTAATGATCTGGGAATAGGGAATTTAGTCATCACACCCCTGTCATGGACAGATCACGCTCTCCTTTGGCTGGACTTTCCAATCGCCGCACCTCACCGCAGGGAGGCGAAGCCGAATATTCCTATATGGTTCCGCCCCAGGCTCCTGATGGACCCGACAAGGTTTCAGAGGGAGCTTGGACCAATGCCTGTGGACGTGCCCCGCGACTCGACTGAGGACCTGGTGGCCGCATGGTTAAGTGCGGCCACGGGGGCCTTGGACCGAGTCGCGCCCTTGCAGCCTCTCTTGCGGTGACGAGTCACCCAGGCTCCTTGGTTTACCGAGGAGCTGAGGGAGATTAAACGCCAAAAGAGACGCCTAGAGAGCAGATGGAGATCTTCTCGCTCCGAAGCCGACCGAACACTAGTGAGAACCCATATTAGGACTTACTTTAATACAATACAATAGCAGAGTTGGAAGGGACCTTGTAGGTCTTCTAGTCCAACCCCCTGCATGGGCAGGAACCTTATACCATTTCAGACAAATGGCTGTCTAACATCTTTTTAAAGACTTCCAGGGTTGGGGCATTCACAACTGCTGGAGGCAAGCTGTTCCAGAGGTTAATTGTTCTTACTGTTAGGAAATTTCTCCTTAGTTCTAAGTTGTTTCTCTCCTTGGTTAGTTTCCACCCATTGCTCCTTGTCCTGCCCCCAGGTGCCTTGGAGAAAAGTTTGACTCCCTCTTCTTTGTGGCACCCTCTGAGATATCGGAACACTGCTATCATGTCTCCCCTGGTCCTTCTCTTCATCAAACTAGACACTTAGTGGCGATAAGGGTGGCCGAACATGAGTATTGTGCTACCCTTATTGCATCCGCAGATAACCGCCCTGCCGCCCTGTTTGGGGTGACCCGCTCCCTCCTTCACCAGAGTATTCATACCAACATGTATTTTCATTAGTTTTTCTCAAATTAATTTCAAAAAGTTTCTCCATGTCCTAGGTATGTGTAACAGCTATAATAAAAAAAATCCAACTTCTTTATTTTACTCTTCATAACATTGAAGACCTTAAATGTAACTTTTTGAGTTCCAGTTTTAACAGATATAGGGGGGGGGGAAGACTTTTTCCAGGTTGTTTTCTCTTGGGGATCATCGCTGAAGAAAGCTGCCAAATGTGTATTATTGAAACAATAATTTCAATAATTATAAAGTGAGAGATCTTGACCCTCTTTTTATGCTGCTAGGATTAAGGAAGGAAAAAAACGCTCTAATCTCTCTTTTATTGCAGCCCTGCTATTATGCAAAATGCAGAATATGGAGAATTATTCAACTATAAAGGGTATAATTTAGCAAAAGAAATAATGAAGCTTGATGTCTTGGAAGCAATAGACGATTTCGAAATGAGGGATAGTGACATATTCATAGACACTTATCCAAAGTCTGGTAAGAATTCTGTAAAATTGTTGGAAGAAATGTCCTTCTGGGTTCAGTTCCAAGTGGGGGAAAAAGACATTGGAAATACGGAAGCTGCTTGGAAAGATGGTTTAATGGTGGACAGGATCACGTGGCTTGAGCTCCTGAACAGAAAAGGGGAATCACATGTTTCCAGATGTTGGGGAAAAGGGGAAAAGGGCTTGCTGAGAGTTCCTGGGTTTTTTATACACTCTGTTTGTCCCCACCTCTCTGTTTCCTGTTCCTGTATAAGAAATGTATTCTGATTGGTTGTCAGATTCCCAGGGGCAGGGGAGTTCTCAGCTAACTCTGTAGGTTGTGTGTCAAATCCCACGCTTGGTTGAGTTCCCAGATGCCATGTGGTGAGTTTCTGTTGCAGACGGGTCTGCCTGAAGAAGGTAGGTCTTTGTTATGTAGAATAGGCCTTTTAATGGCTCATTGACAAAGGTGGGGGAGCTATTAGGAGTGAGTCTGTTTCCTGCCTAAAACATGTTTTTCTGGCTCCTCATTGACAAAGGTGAGGGGAGATGAGTATCTGCCTTCCTTTTTTGGGAAATATTCTGCCCCTTTAATATTGGGGATGCAGATGATACAATAGTGATTGGTCTCATTCGAGACAGACAGGAGGTTGAACAACTAGCCATGTGTGCAACAAGACAATCTTGAACTAAATACAAACAAAACTGTAGGAACCCTCCTATACTCCCACCTCTTACAATACTATACAATACAGCATCAACGGTAAAGTCCTTCAAGTTTCTAGGTTCTATCATATCTCAAGACTTAAAATGGACACCTAACATCAAAAACATCATCAAAAAAGCACAACAAAGAATGTTTTTTCTGCACCAACTCAGAAAGCTCAAACTGCCCAAAGAGCTGCTGATTCAGTTTTACAGAAGAGTTATTGAGTCTGTCATCTGCACCTCCATAACTGTTTGATTTGGCTCTGCAACCAAACAAGACAGACACAGACTTCAACGGATAATTAGAACTGCAGAAAAAACAATTGCTACCAACTTGCCTTCCATTGAGGACCTGTGTACTGCATGAGTCAAAAAGAAGTCTGTGAAAATATCTACAGAGCTCTCACATCAGGGATGGGTTCCTGCCGGCATTACTACTGGTTTGGTGCCTGAAAAATTATTCAGTCGAACCGGTCCAAGTGGGTAAGAACCCACCCCTGCCTTACATCCTGGAAATAAATTGTTTCAACTTCTACCCTCAAAACGATGGTATAGGGCTCTACGCATCAGAACAACAAGACACAAGGACAATTTTCCCCTGAATGCCATCACTCTGCTAAACAACTAATTCCCATAACACTGTCAAATTATCTACTAAGACTGTATTACTATTCTTCTTCTCATCCTTACCAGTACCTATCTCTTCCTACTTATTTCTATATCCATGTTGCTTCTATTTTTAAAACTTATATTGTTTTTATTGGTTCCTAAGTGTTGTATCTTATGATTCTTGATGAATATTTTTTTTCTTTATCACTGATACCATTTGCATCAAAGACAAGTTGCGTGCCCTATTACACTTGGCCAATAAAGATTTCTATTCTATTCTACAATATTTAATACCACTTTAGTAATCCTTCCTTCCTTCCTTCCTTCCTTCCTTCCTTCCTTCCTTCCTTCCTTCCTTCCTTCCTTCCTTAATGAGGAATCTTTGGAAGAAGAGCTCTAGAAGTAGCAAAACACCATCCCATACTTTCCTACTCCAACAAAGGATAAACATCAGTCTCAGAGTTTAGGGTTTAGTGTAAAAGTTCTCAAATCAGAACTTCAGAATCATAGACTACCTCATAAAATTCACTATAAAATCAAATACTATTCTTGCTTATATACAATAAGTAAATACTATTTAAAACATATCTAAATGTCAAATGGAAAATTTCTAGATTTTAAGTGAGTTTTCTCCTTAGGTGATGTATGAGTATATGATACAGCTACACTCATTCTATGATGAGGACAATCCCAGAATACAATTGAAAATAAGTCTGACAGCATAGAATATGCTTAAAAGTATACTAAATTTATTCTGCTCATAGGCACTATATGGATTATTCCACCCCTGGTCTTAATTGATTTATTTCCTTAAAATCAGACCAAACGCACATTATTTCTTCTTTTAGTGATACAACTTTGGTGATATAAATAATGTGAAATCCAGATAGGTCCTTGAAGTTTAAAACAAGTTGACTTTCATTTTTAGGAACTATCTGGATCCAGAATATTGTATGCTTGATTTTGTACGAAGGCCATCGGAATAGAACAGAAAATATTTCCACATCACGTCGGGGTGCTATAATAGAATACAATTTACACAATGTGGATATCACCCAGATGCCATCACCTCGTATCATCATGTCCCATTTGCCATATTACCTAGTTCCCAAGAAACTGAAGGCCAAAAAGGTTAAAGTAGGTCAATCTTGTTATTCTATTCTGACTATAAAAACGAGTTAGCTGAAAAATACAATGATTATATAAGTATATGTGTATATTTATGTATATATGTGTTTATATTCATGTATATATTTTCGTATATCAATTCAACTATTTGGAAATGAAATTTCACAAGTGATTTTGCATCCTTGTTTTTAATGATAACCTACCGAAAATGGCCCAATCTACAATAAGAGCAGAAAAAAAATCCACTTTGCTATAAACCAAATGATAAACCAAAATCAAGCAGGGAGAAAGACATACGTAGGTGGTATAGAAGCAGAGTCCACAACCAGATACCTACAAAAGGAACATTGAATGCAAGAGAAATCCCTGGCACAAACTGAGTTGGGAATGAAAACAGAAGCAAGGCAATAGCTTTCAGGAACTGGAATTATGGCTGTTCAATGAGAAGTCTAAGGAAGAAGTATCCCTGTCATTGGGTCCAAGAGATGCTGAGAAAAAGGCAAGTGGAAGGCATCAAAGCTTTTGGGGGCCTTTCAGAAGCAATCAGGCTAGAGCCTTCATACAGTCCCTTGTTTTGCCCTCAAATGTGGTTTCTTGATCAAGTTGTGTGTTTACAGCAGTGAAATCCAAGCTCTGGTAAGAACACACATGTAATATTTCATCGAGTTTTGGTCCCCACCATATCAAAAAGTTGTTGAGTTCTAGGAAGAGTGCAGAGAAGAGCAACAAAGATGATGAGTGGGCTGGATGTAGTGGTGGGTTTAAAATCCGGGGGCATCTTCATGGAAGCTAACATCCTGAGTGCTAGAAAGGAGTGGAGTTTGCTCACTTTATATAGAAGTGGCTTGCCCTGCCAGTGTTGGAAGGAGTGTTCTTGGTAGTTCTTTGATTAGGCTGTTGTTTACTGTGTGACTAAGTTGGTAGGTCCTTGATTAAGATATTATTTATTGTTATATATAGTTTTTATTTTTAAACAAATGTAAGACAAACAAGCATAAACACACAAAAGCCACCATCCAATTAACTACAGTGTGTCAATTGATTACAAAGCTTTTGTGCTTTTGTGACAATAGTCTTCACTTGCAATTTACATAAAGTCTCATATCATCAATCTAATATATATGTATACAAGTATTATGATTATTAAACATTCATTTGACTATAGCTGTTATTACATCCTTTTTATGTGAAATATTCTAAATTTGAAATATATTTATCTTATGGCATTCCATTACATCATCCTAAAATTATCCAATAGCATTACATCTTTATATTCTATTCTATTTAGAATTGTTTATCTTTTATAACAAAACTTTTCAGTATCATCTCCATAGTATATATGTATAGTATATGAGAAAATATTCTCTCATATATACTATATGGTATATATATATACCATAGCATATATATACTATATATACCATATATATAGTATATATATATATAATTGTTTTCAAAACTTCCTGTTAGGGCCCCATTAAGGGAGGAGACATACTGTTTCCCTCTCTGCCTTTCGGCTCATCACCAGAGACCATCTAGACAGAGAACCATGAGTTACGTTGTGTACATTTTTTAGATATGTGTGTTAGTTTTATGAGCTGATCAATAAATTTAAATTTGAGAGACCAAGATAGATCTATTTCGAGCTTATTAGCTCTCATCAGTTGGCCATACCCTGTAAAAGGGTATGGCCAACTGATGAGAGCTAATAAGCTCGAAATAGATCTATCTTGGTCTCTCAAATTTAAATTTATTGATCAGCTCATAAAACTAACACAGTATATATATCACCAGGGACCATCTAGACAGAAAGCCAAGAAACAACGGAACTCTTGGCTTTCTGTCTAGATGGTCTCTGGTGATGAGCCAAAAGGCAGGAAAGGAAACAGTATGTCTCCTCCCTTAATTGGGGCCTCTTAACAGGATGTTGTGAAAAAACTACCTATACTAAATACCCCTGTCTCAGCTGATGCAATAAGGGAGAGCCAGCTTGGCTGAATTGCTAGGCTCCTGCCTTATATGCAATACAGCCCCGGTTTGAGTCCCAGTAGAGGGTATAGCCAGCTGATGAGAGCTAATAAGCTTGAAATAGATCTATCCTGGTCTCTCTAATTTATTTATTGATCAGGTCATAAAAACTAACACACACACACACACACACATATATGTTAGTTTTATGAGCTGATCAATAAATAAATCAGAGAGACTAGTATAGATCTATTTCGAGCTTTTTAACTCTCATCAGCTAGCCATACCCTTACTGGGATTTGAACTGAGGCTGTATAACCAATCAGCCAGCCAGGCTCTCCCAATTGCATCAGCTGAGACAGGAGGATTAGTATCTATAATTATTCCACAACACCCTGTTTGGGCCCCAATTAAGGGAGGAAACATACTGTATTATCATTATTAATCATTTATTTGACTATAACTATTATTGCTTTGTTTTATACATAATACTCAAAGTTTAACTAAGTTTAACTTATTTTTTATTATGACATTTCATTTCATCATCCTGTATCCTTCCAGTAATAGTGCAGTCCTATATCTCTTGCCATATGTAGTATTTGTATTCTAATGTTTTTCTTAATAAGTCTTATGTGGATTTCTCTTGGCAACTTGTTTTTCATTGCACATCTTGTAAAGACTCGAAACCTTCCATCTGTTTCTTCCATCAGCTTGCCTTTAGTTATCGCTAATGCTTCTGCCAAAATTGCTCTCATTATTTCTTCCAGATTTTCTCCCTTGTCTTCTTCCATGTTTTGAAATCTGAGATAGAGTTTCAGATCATCAACCTCTTCTTTCAACATTCCACTCCTGTCATTTCCCACCACACTCGATTTGCTGTCCATATCAACAGTTTTCTTATCACTTTGTTCGTATTTTTCTTCAACTTTTTGAACTCTACCCTCAAATTTCATCATCGCTTTGTAAATATTCTCAACTTTTCCCTCTATTTTTCTGGTTTTTTTCTATATTTTCAAGTCTGTTTTCAATATTCTCGGTACTTATTTGAACTTTTTGAATTTCCAACATAATCCTTTGCAATGTTAATTCCTTTTCTTCTTTGTGTTGCACCATTCTTCCAGATTGTAAACACTGCCAATGAAACATCGAAGGCTTTTTGTTAAGTTTTGTTAAGTTTCAAACAAGTTCACTATAATCTTTCAAGTCAAGGCTTTCTCTTCACTCCAGTCCAGCTACCGATAGTACTCCGGGAGAGCATCTGCATAAGCAAACTGTATTCTTCCCACTATCCCTTTCAATAAACAAAATCTGGAGCCTTGAAGTATAAGATATAAAAAACCCCAATGTTTCCAAGCCTCCAGCCTCTAGGTGGCAGTGTTACTTCTTTTTCTTCTGCTTTTACCCCTCTCTTTCAACTCTCTTTAAGTTAAGGGAAAAAATACTTAAAAAGAACAATCCAGCTGAGCCCTGAAGAAAAGATAAGAAAGGAATTCTTAATCCACAAATACAAAAAATGAGGAAATATATAGAAGGAAAAAAGAAACTAGTCCAATTTAAAAAGAAAGAAGCATTTGTAAAAATTCCGTCCCTAAAAAACCATAATTTAAAAAAAAGAAAAATAACACAATACGTTTAATTTAGGCCTAATTCACCACTTACTCTCTTCTATCTTCAATTTTAATTTTACTCTAGGTCTTTTTTTTTTTAATTTATTGAATCATTAAAAAACAAAAGCTTACAGAGTAAGACATTAAATGATACAAAGCGATTGCAGAGAGTATTGCAGTATAACTAGAGTTATAACACTGTAACTAACATTTACCACTTATTAATTTAATACATATCTCTAATAAGAAAGGCGGAAAAGAGGAAGAAGAAAAAAATATGAAAGAGACCAGGACAAAGTGAAGGAGTGTAATCAAAGCATATAGAGATTCTAAATCAGCAATGTTAAGTCCGCTTCTTTGAATTCCTTTGTAGCCAAGCGTACCAGCGATCCCAGCACACATAGAATAGCGAATCTTGTTTGTCTCTCAATAGGCTGGTAAGCCTGTCTGCTTCAGCACAGTCCATAATTTTAGCGATTAATATTGTCTCTGATGGAATGTCACTGGATTTCCGTTTTTGGGCAAAAGCAATTCTAGCTGCAATAATGATGTGGATAGTTAAATGCAAATTAGATTTGTTTAAATTATCTGGTTTCATGCCTAGTAAGAACATTTCCGGGATCAACTTAATTCTACAGCCAGTAATTTCAAAAAGCCAGTTTCGGATTCTGGTCCAATATATTCCTGCTCGAGGACAAGTCCACCAAGTATGGAAGTAAGTTCCCAGAGCTACCTTACATTTCCAACAAATCGGGGAGGTCTCTGGGAACATCTTCGATAATCTAGCCGGAGGAAGATGCCACCTATATAACATTTTGTATATGTTTTCCTTATATGCAATTGACATTGTTAATTTTAGAGTTTTTTTCCAAATTTGTTCCCATTTCTCGAGATCAATTGAGTGTTCCAAATTTCTCCCCCAGGAAATCATTGAATCCTTAATCACTTCCTCTCCGATCCAACGCTCTAATAGGAATTTATAAAATTTGGATAAGAGCTTCTCATCGTTCCCTGTAAATATTTTGTCTAATTCTTGCAGAGAGTTATAGATTCCCCCCTTATTTCTATCCTTATCTACTCTGGATTGAATCAATCCAGCTGAGCCCTGAAGAAAAGATAAGAAAGGAATTCTTAATCCACAAATACAAAAAATGAGGAAATATAGAAGAAGAAGGAAAAAAGAAACTAGTCCAATTTAAAAAGTGAGAAGCATTTGTAAAAATTCCATCCCTAAAAAACCATAATTTAAAAAAAAAGAAAAATAACACAATACGTTTAATTTAGGCCTAATTCACCACTTACTCTCTTCTATCTTCAATTTTAATTTTACTCTAGGTCTTTTTGGGTGTTCTCTAATTGTAAAATTTATCTCACCATTTTGACACATTCTCTCTCTCCTGCTTTTCTTCCATTCAGGGACTGTCCCAACCTTCTGCAGCTTCAATGGCTGCTTCTCTGTTGCTGGAAGAAAAAGCTTCTCCTGGATCAATCAGGGACTTTGTGATGTCCCTGAGATCAGCAGGACATGCCCTTCTCTATCATCATCTCTGCGGGATGGTTTAGGTCCTATTTATTTTTATTTTTTCAAATTTATACCCCACCCTTCTCCTTGCAAGGACCCAGGGCGGCGCACAGGCAATATTAAAAAACCATAAAAAAATACATTATTAAAAAACTATTAAATTATATCCCGTGCTAAAACCCTTACAAAACCTTAAGAATTTAAAATTTATACAAATAAAAGTCAGAAATGGGGGGGGGGGTGTTATGCTAGGCCGGCTTGTTGGAATAAATACGTTTTAAGATGCTGGCGGAAGAGGCGGAGGTCCGAGGTGGTGCATAGATCGGGGGGTAGGTCATTCCAGAGGGCTGGGCCCGCCACAGAGAAGGTCCTTCCCCTAAAGGACCATCCAGAAGCAGAGATATTGACAGAAATCTTGGAGCTCCAAGATTGCATGTCGTGTCATCGCAACCTCAGTCCTTTTCATTTCATTCAGATACTATTTATTGTTTGATTGCTAATATTGCCAATTACTATATAGCCAATTACTATATCTCAGTGTACTCTAATTCATGACATGGAAGTGAGAATAAAATGTGGGCCAGTGAAATATACTTTATATCAGGAAAGGGGAAGCATTTACATAATTTTAAAAGAACATTTTTCAATGTACTTTAGAAGGTATCCTCAGTTTATTAAAAATGAATGTATTTATTACAGATTACATATAATATATATTCTTGCAGGTGATTTATATGTACCGAAATCCAAAAGACGTTTTAGTGTCCATGTTTCATTATCAGAACTCATTCCATGAAATGGAAAATGCATGTTTTGAGGAACACATGCAAAGATTCTTATCTGGAAATGGTAAGATGGAAATAAAATATTTATCACAACACTATCAAAAAGGACTGATTTGCTAGTATGTCCCCTTGGAGTTATTGACAATGACATTACTCAGTTTGAAGCATTTCAGCAATAGGAGACAACTTCAAACCTAATGAATCCAAAGTTTCCTCACTCACCAATGAAACTGCAGGCTAAATCTCACTTTGCACAGTTGCTGCTCATTGATTTGTGTGGGGAAAAAATTGAACACTCACAAACCACCACCTCTGTCTATTAAAATAAAACCCATGTCAGCCAGCACAGCAATAAGGTTCTAACAGGATTCACTAGAGGAAATGCATTAAACCATGGGTTCTCAAACTATGGCCTGGGGACCGAATATGGCCCACCAAAGCCATTAATCCAGTCCGTGAGGGATCACAAGGCTGCCCCACCCACATCATCCCACCTACCCACTGACCCACCTTCTGGAGACCGAAGAGGCCAAAAACGGAACACACAAAGGCCTCAGGAAGCCAGAAATGGGCCCATTTTGGGGCAGCACAATGGTTCTGGAGGGCAAGGAGGCAAAAAATGGACTTGTTTTGGGGTGGCAGAGTGGTTCTGGAGGCCAAGGAGATCAAAAGTTGGCCTGTTTTGGCCTCCCCAACCTCCAGAGAGAGAGGGGGGAAAACAGAGACAAACAGACAGACAGCCAACCTCTCCTGAACACAAATGAGTCTGGATTTTAGCAAACCTTCCATGCTCTGAATTCTGCCTGTGGGCCTTTTTGATTATGTTTATCAGCAAATTGTGGGGAAGATGACCGTGCTTTTTTCTTAGGTTTGAAAATTAAAACAGGCAATCCCTTCTGGTGTGGTTGCATCCAGAAGCAGCCACCCCAATCCCAAAATGAAAAAGTGAGAGTCTTCTTGCTATCGTGAAAGCAAAGAAGAGTTTCCTTCCCACACCAGACAAAAACTTTCTGAAAAGTGGTGTATATTCCATTCTGTCCAATGGTAGCCATTTTGAGCCTTAGCTACAAAGCAGTGAGGTATTTTCTGTGTGGACAAAGCTGCCAAGTATGAACAATTGCCAAGTTCAGTACAACAGCAGAAACGTTATTTTCCACATCTATGTGAGAAGCAAATTTGAGATGTTCCCAAGTCAGGCACAAGCACTGTTGCTCTCTAGTGCTTGTCTGAATTTTTACAGCTCAAATATGGTGGCCTAGCAAAGGCCCATCACCTGACAATGCTACAATTTCCATGCCGGCACTCTTCAATGTATGTCTGTGATGGAACCTACCTATTATGACCACAAGTCATGACAGTCAATAAGCGAGGTGCACACTTGCTTAACAAGCCCCATTCTTGCTTTTCTCAGGTATTAAGCAACCGGGCTGACAATTAAGCAGAACATGGGGTATCTCTGGGGTGGGGGAGACCCTAGGAAGCCTAGTGCAGGCCCAAGCATGTGCTGCAATACTTTTACAGCCCACTCATGGCCTGCCCTGGGCTTCTAAGGCCTGCCCCACTCTCATCCTCTGCTTCCTAGATCTCAGTATTCCATAGGTCCCACAATTGATGGTAGCTGCTCCCAAAATTGCAGCCATTTGTGGAATGGAGCAACACAACCTCCACTGTAGAGGGACAGGCCAAGGGACACTGTAGAGGGGCAGAACAACATGTTCTTGTTCCCCAATGTGATCTCTGGAGCTCCAGAGATCACAGTGCGGAAGGAGAGCAGGCCCCTCAGCCCCTTGGCCTTCTGGAGGCCATTTGGGTCTGCTTTGGAAGCAGAGACCATTTTGAGAGTTGCTGCAATGAATTGGAGGTTGCTCCAAAATGATGCCCACTTCCTGGACACAGCCATATGGTTTCCACTATGTAGGAAAGCCACATGGTGGAGTAGCGGTTTCCAGAAGGAGATCTACAGCACCAAAAGGGCAACTGACTCATCAGTGATGGAGGTAGGAAAGAGGCCCACAGGGACCCAATGGAACAGTATGGCAAGAATATAGGAGGGGAGAACACTAGAACATCCCTTGTAAAGGCAGGCAGATTGCCAAGAGCCCAAATGTTGTTCACACAATCACCGGGGCATGGCAGCAGTCATAAATTCAGGCAAGAGTCATAAGACCTTCATTCAGTGCTGCAATAATTTAAAATAGTCCCTGTACAAACTGTATGCCTTAAAATGCAAAAAAGATTGTTGGTATCCTTAGCAATTTTTTGACATTTCCAAAGACATTTCCAAGAATAAGACTTCTTATTCTAATTTTATAATGCATACTGTTTAGAAAGAAGTGACCTCGAAATCGTTATGAATTACTGACATTGGCTTTGTGTATATAATGATGTTTAAAAGAGAAATATTTTCCTTATAGTTCATATGAGGAATCAGAATTAACTTAAGTACGACCATTCTTATTTCCATTCTCTGCTTGAACCAACAGTTGTTAGCAGTTTGGTCTTCGATCATGTGAAAGGCTGGTATGCACATCAGAATGAATTGAATATTCTCTTCCTGTGCTATGAAGAAATGATCCAGGTGAGACTATTTACTTCCTTCCCCACTTTTTCGGAGTATAAGACGCACTTCTCCCCTCAAAAGTGGGTGGAAGGGTCTGTGCGTCTTATACAGTGAATGTTGCCAAAGCCCTACCACCTCCTTGCCCTCACCCTTTGGCCATTTTCAGCCCCCATGCGTCATGTTTTCAGTCTCCGCACGCCCCATTTTAGACCTGTTCCAGGCGGCGGAGATCACCACAGCACATCGCCACAGATCACCACTCCGCATGTGCCATTTTTGCTTTCTGTTCATTGCATTTTTGGCCAGTTTCAATCAGCGAGGATGAGCGGCGGCAACAATCCCCGCCACCTGGAATGGGCCGAAAACATGACATGCGGAAAATGCGATGTGTGGAGGTGGTGATCAGCAGCGATGTGCTGTGGCAATCCCGGCAGCCTGGAATGGATCTAAAACAGAATATGCGGAAGCTCAAAATGCAATGCGTGGAAACCAAAAACATGATGTGTGGAGGCAGCGATGGGCTGAGGCGATCCCTGCAGCCTGGAACTGCTGATTGGTGGTATTCTGTGATGCCAATCCAATTGCTAATCAGCTGCTTGTACTGAATCAGGCTGCAATAACATGCTGAAGCTGAACAGGCTTTCTGCTGTAAGAATGCTAGTCAGATGAATACTGATGGATGCTGGTAGGCAGAGGCAAAACGTTTTTTTCTTGTTTTCTTCTGCCAAAACTAATGTGTGTCTTATACTCCAAAAAATACCATAATCTTTTGTCAAATAGGATTCAGGGAATAGGCCTAGACAAATAGAGATGCAGCTGCAGGTAAAACTTGTTTTGATGTATGGTTGGACATTTGTGAATGTTCTGAACAACCTAATGTTTACATTTTCAAGGACAGAAGAGTTTGTGCCTGTTTTTCAATTGCACTCAACATAAACTATTCTAATTTGGCAAGTTCTCGCCAAGAACTTGAAAATTGAACTCCTGCTAACTCTCTGCTTATGCAGCTAAGCAGAGTTTGTAGAGCTTATTCAGGCAGGGTTTTTTTTTTTTTTAACTGAAAGAAGTGTATAAAGAAGGAACAAGAGGGAAAAAAGAGTTTATTCCAAAGGTTTTGGATAAATCAAGTTCCTGAAGAGGAAATACAGCAAGAAAACGCAATATAATACGTAATTATAATTGTTATAATGATCATAATGTGTTGTAGAAGGGAAAAATAAAAAACAGAAGGACAAAAAAAAGAAGGCGCCATTCATCTATCCCTATTCTCTTCTCATTCTTCTTTAAGAGTTTGAAAGGGAACTATCCAGCAAACAGCTTTTCAAATTCCACAGAAGTGCAATAACTTTCTTACTGAGAAGCTGTGATTGACTGAGGCATTGCTATTAGAGGCATAGGTGTAAATTAGTGCATGATTTAGAACAATAAAATAAAGCAAGATAAATAAAAGGCATATTTTATTTTATTTATTTATTTTATTCGAATTTATACCCCGCCCTTCTCCAGAAAGAACCCAGGGCGGCGCACAGGAATTAAAACATACAAATATAGCAAAATATAAAATTTAAAAAGATATTAAATTCCCACCCTGTGCTAAAATCAATTTAAAATCCCCAAATTAAAACTGTCTAAGAGCAGTCACAATGGAAGGTTACGCTAGGCCGGCTTGATGGAAAAGGTGTGTCTTTAGACACTGGCGGAAGAGGTGGAGGTCAGAGATGGTACGTAGTTCAGGGGGTAGGTCGTTCCAAAGGGTGGGGCCCACCACAGAGAAGGCCCTTCCCCTGGGTGTCGCCAACCGGCATTGCCCGGCCGACGGCACCCTGAGAAGGCCCTCTCTGTGGGAGCGGATCGGACGAAGGGATGTATGGCATTTTTACCCAAGTATGGAGCTGAAAAGGTGACTTTTTCTTAAGAGTGCTAAGGGAATGGTGCAAGGTTGACCAGGAAGTAAGACAAAGCAATGTCCCTTTGGGCTGTTTAATAGGTTATGCAGCAGTTTACCACAATACTTTTCCACATCATTCCCCACATAATGTGTGTGTGCTTAGTCCAAGCCTGGGAAAAAAGTTTTTGGAGTTCACTTCAAGGCAGAAAAAGTGAAGAAGAGTTGCATTTCTAAGAGAATGGTGGTTTAGAGAGCAAATACTATGATAAAGGCCAGCTTCCCTAGTCCTTGCTAGAGATGATCAACAAGTTCTAAAACATATATGTAATGAAAGGATAACTGACAATTATGTTTGTAATTTTAAGTACTGATGCACAAAATGCTTACCCGAACGACATGTTGTACAAAGCACAAGATGAATAATGTTTTTTATTTGTTTTTATGTTAAAAATGAAAAAAAATTCTTTATAAAAAAACCAAGTTCTAAACAGTTAGCTCTGTCTGATCACACAGCACAGGCACTATAAAAGACCAAGGGTTTCTCAATTACCTGGGCCATGTAAGGTTCTGTAGGCAATACCTGTATCCTGAATTATGCTCTGGAACGTACTAGTAACCAATGCAGCTGATGAAACAGTGGGTTAACATGGTTATAACGAGGCCTGATTGTACAACTGCAGCCCCATGTAGAGTATGTAGCCACCCACAAGGTGACCAAAGCATGAGTGATGGAAGGAGAGGCCTAGTAACTACTTTATCACATGGACTTTGATAGTTTACTTTATTTATTTATTTATTTATTTTATTAAATTTATACCCCGCCCTTCTCCAAACGGACCCAGGGCGGCGCACAGGGATGTTAAAACACATATAAAACATATAAAATTTTAAAAAACTTATTCTAATAGACCCTGCGCTAAAAACCGAATTTAAAAAACCCAAATTTAAAACTATCTAAGAGTCAGTAATGGGGGTTATGCTAGGCCGGCTAGATGGAATAGGTGTGTCTTCAGACACTTGCGGAGGAGGCGGAGGTCAGAGATGGTGCGGAGTTCAGGGGGTAGGTCGTTCCAAAGGGCAGGGCCCGCCACAGAGAAGGCTCTTCCCCTGGGTGTCGCCAGTCGGCATTGTCCAGCCGACGGCACCCTGAGGAGGCCCTCTCTGTGGGAGCGTATCGGTCTGAGGGATGTATGGGGCAGGAGGCGGTCTCGCATATAACTAGGCCCCGAGCCAGGGAGCGCTTTAAAGATGGTCGTTAAAACCTTGAAGCGCACCCGAAAGACCACAGGGAGCCAGTGCAGCTCGCGCAGGATAGGTGTTATGTGGGAGTGTCTAGGCGCTCCCGTAATCACCCGCGCGGCTGCGTTCTGGACTAGCTGCAGCTTTCGGGTGCACCTCAAGGGAAGCCCCATGTAGAGAGCATTACAGTAGTCAAGTCGAGAGGTGACGAGTGCTTGAGTGACTGTGCGTAAGGCACCCCGGCCCAGTAAGGGGCGCAATTGGCGCATCAGGCGTACCTGATGGAATGCCCCCCTGGCCACGGCTGCCACATGATCTTCCATAGACAGCCGGGATTCCAGGAGGACACCCAAATTGCGCGCCCTCTCCACGGGGGCCGGTGTTTCGCCCCCAATGGCCAGAGTTGGAATAATCTGGCTGAACCGGGGCGCCGGAAGCCACAGACACTCAGTCTTGGACGGGTTGAGCCTGAGTTTGTTACCACCCATCCAGATCCGTACGGCCTCCAAACACCGGGACATAACCTCGACGGCATCGTTGGGGTGGTCTGGGGTGGATATGTACAACTGAGTATCATCAGCGTACAGATGATATCCCACCCCAAAACCACGGATGATCTCACCCAGCGGCTTCATATATGTGTTGAACAGTAAGGGCGAGAGGACCGACCCCTGAGGAACCCCACATATGAGGGACCTCGAGGCCGACCTCTGCCCCCCTGCCAACACATATTGCGACCGACCAGAGAGGTAGGATGAGAACCACCGCAGAACGGTGCCTCCCAACCCCAACTTCCCCAGTCGGTGCAATAGGATACCATGGTCGATGGTATCAAAAGCCGCTGAGAGGTCTAATAGGACTAGGATAGAGGAATATCCTCTATCCCGCGCCCTCCAGAGATCATCAACCAACGCGACCAATGCCGTCTCGGTGCTGTGCCCGGGTCGGAAGCCGGACTGGCGCGGGTCTAGATAATCAACTTCCTCCAAGTGTCGCGGAAACTGATGTCACTGATTAACTCTGCTGATATGTTTCCATTATACGTTAGTATATATAATAACTACTTTTCTGATGACATTCATAGGTATATGAACATTCCTATACTTATGTATGTAGACAATACATACATACATAGGCAATGCCATGTTATTAGATGATAATTCAAATGATTCTCAAAGATACTCAGAAGACATGTAGAATGAGAAATATTGATTTGAAAATTAATATAAATATGGATTGAATCATTGAACTCTTTGAAATAGTTAAATCCATGCAATTAGTAGAATTGAATTAAAGAACAGAACAACTTTAAAATGTACGAATGCTGATAGATAGGTATAAAGGTAGGAGATAATATAGTGCACTGATAAGAAGGAATATTTCACAAAGAATACAATGAAAATGACTGCATATAAGAGCATGCTTTGCTCCATTTGTTTAAAGGAATTGAGATTTGGTCAGCAGAAATATAAACTTCGGTTGAATGGAACTGTAAATATGTGATGAAACAAGGAGAGTTAGCGTTAAGATTTAATAAGTGCTGAATGAATGTGGATTAAATACAAATGAGTAACCTATATAAGAGAAGCACATTTGTTACAATGATTTAGTCACATTAATTAGAATCAATTGCATAACAAATATTTGAAGGAACAGTCAATGGATGCAGAAGAAGACAGAGAAAATGATAGTTAGATGAAGCTGATAAAATTGGAAAGGTATAGTGCACAGTATTGATTCAGTTTGATTTAACCATAGTTCTATTTCTTCCTCTCCTGGTTGCTTTATTCCTTTTGTGTGCTTTGCATAACATTGCTTGTTCCCCAAGGAAAAAGCAGGATGGGAATGGATACATACTAATTGGTTGATTAGTTGGTTTATATCAGTGGTTCCCAACCTTTTTCTTTTGCCATGCCCCACCTAAGCATCTTTAAAATCCTGATGCCCCCCTCCCCCCCAGTGACATATAATTCTTACTTTAGTCAAAAAGTGAACCTTACTCATGCGGAGGAAGCCTAAAAGGCCATTAACCTGGTTTAAACAAGGTTCAAATTGTCCCTATTAAAAATCAGATTGCCCCCCTGTGGGGCCAGAGAACCATTGGTTTATAGGGTGTCCAGTTCACTATAACATTTCTAGATGAATAACGTAAGATATAAAACACAATACAGAGCTGAAAATACATTAATAAGATCTATAATTGTTTATCTGAAGAAAATATATATATAGATATCTGTATTCATCTATTAGAAAACTATCAAGAAACCATTAGGATAATGCTGACCCTAATAAGATGGTGAAAAAGCAGTAGGGTATCATATAACATGTCCCATTAAATCAATACAAGACTCTGTGTGTATGTGTGTGTGTGTGTGTGTATTTACATCTATGTATGTATGTGCATATTTATAACACATACATACACATAACTTGCTTCATCTGAAATTGAAATAGATATAGCTGGAAGTGTCTATTTCCATCCAAGTCATTTCCACCAATGTTTTATCTGCATACAGAAATAAATGACACTTTTTAAACCTTTAATTCTATTCTATATAATGCTTTCACTCCGAAATCAATTCCAGTCTGTTCAGTCGAGTTTACTCCAAATTAAAGGTATATTGTAGAAATATTCCAAAGCAAATAATTCTTCTTCCAGGATCTTAGAGGTGCAGTACTTAAAACATGCAGATTTATTGGAAAAGAGCTGAGCAGCCAGGAAGTGGACAAAGTTGTGGAGATGGCTACATTCAAGAACATGAAAGAGGACCCTAGGGCAAATTTTATGAAAACATATGAAGAGTGTTTCGGAATAACAAGTTTAAAGCATATACGCAAAGGTAATACTGACAGAACGAAATCAAACTTTGGTATTTTCCTCTCTTGCATCTAACCATGGGACCAAAGTACTTCACAAACCATTTCTTTTTCTCTTGTGTCCTCAAGACATTGACTTCTTGTCCCCAGCATATACCTGAGGTAGCTCTATGTCACCCTCAGTGTTCAACAAACATTCCCACTCCTTCAGTGGCAAAATCTGTTAGTTTACTGTGAGGAGAGGCGAATTCTGAACTTGTGTTATTCCTGGGAGTAGGCTCAGTTCAACTCCCATTGAACAGAAAGGACATGACCTCGATTCTCTAGGCCTTGCAGGGCCATTCTGGCTTGGGCAGTGAAGAATCCAGTTCTTTCTGATGAATCTTCCAGAACTTGAGATGTAGCTTTGAAAGGGGGCTGAAACAGGCTGAGAGGTTGTGTTGGAGGAGAGAAAGAGAGAGAAATAGGTGATGGAGAGAGCAAGAGAGCTGATGCCCCTGCAACTTGAGCAATGGCTGGCTCTTCACTGCTGTGCCCCATGACCCCTTTGAGAGGATTTCCTGCTCCCTCAGAAGTGCAGCTTTTTATTTATTAACTTTTGTTCCCACCTTTATGACTTCTAGATCCAATAAGGCAGTAAGAATCCATTTTGTGGATCCCTTGGGAAAGAACTGATGGTTTTTGTTAAACAAAGAACTATTTATTTATTTTTATTCATGCTTATGTTATACAGTTAGTCCTTGACTTACAACAGTTCATTTACTGACTGGTCAAAGTTACAATGGCATTGAAAAAAGTGACCATTTTTCACACTTACGACTATTGCAGCATCCCCAGGGTTACATGAGCAAAATTCAGGTGCATGGCAACTGACTCATATTTATGATGGTTGCAGTGTCCCCTTTTGCAACCTTCTGACAAGCAAAGTCAATGGGGAATCCTGATTCACTTAACAACCGTTTTACTAACTTAACAAATGTTTCACTTACCAACATAAAGTTTGGGCTCAATTGTGGTTGTAACTCAAGGACTACCTGTATATCCTTCTGAAAAAATTGTCCAAAGTATTGCATTGCTATAAAAACTTCAGTTGGGACTATTACTGAGTCCTAAACTCACTTTTTAAATTACTGCCTGATGAATAAATGTGCTATGAGAGAATAAAGGTAGCAGTTGGATCTTGTGGGAAGACAGAGAAGTGGTTCCAAAAGTACCAAATACACAGAGCCAAAAAGATGACCCTCACTGGCAGTGGGGGGGCCTTCATGGTGGGTAGCAGAGGTGGGTTCCGGCAGGCACTACTGCTGATTTGCTCATGGGTGTGCTGTGCGCGCATGCACAATACAATAAAAATGGTTCTGTGTGTGTGCAGAAGCGAAAAACAAGATGGCGGCGTAGTTTTTTTAAATTGCTTTAGTTTTTAAATTGGTTTTAGTAAGGGTTTTTAACTGGATTTAGATCAGGCCAATCCATTTAATATATTTTAAATTGTATTTTAATTGGATTTTATGCTCTATCTTATTGTTCTTATTATTGCCTGTACACCGCCCTGAGTCCCGCAAGGGAGAAGGGCAGTCTAAAAATTTAATAAATCTAAATCTAAAATCTATGGCACTGCCCAGAGGACTAGTTCAGGGGTGTGGTAGTCCTGGGTTGCTGCCGGTTCCAGCGAACCAAGCCACCAAACCACTACCGGTTCGGCTGAACCGGTAGGAACCCACCATTGGTGGGTAGGTCTGTGAGGATTCAGGATCAATGCTGGGGCTCTTTTCAGGAGAACACACTACAGGCTCGGACCAATAATTGATTCCTCAATCTGCTCCTTTTTCATCAGGAACTGTTGGAGACTGGAAGAATACTATGACAGTATCGCAAAGTGAAAAGTTTGACAACATTTTTCAAGCACAAATGAAGGATATAGATCTCAAATTCATTTGGGATATAAAAGAAATACAATCTACTCAGCATGAGAAGGTGCAGGAACCTCTCCAGGAGGGCAAGGAGCAGAAATGTTCAACACAACTGTAATACCTATTTGTAGTTTAAGCTACTACAATACACCTATACATTTTCTGTATGCTTTCTGCTCAAAGCTGTTTCCTGCTTAGTGAAAAACATGGCTTTTGGTAACCCCATCTTTTTCAAAATGTTGAAAACATCCTATACAGTGGTACCTCGGTTCACGAACGCCTCTGTTCACGAACAACTCGGTTCACGAACAGAAAAGTTCATAAAAATATGCTCCGGTTCACAAACTCCGCCTCGGTTCACGAACAGAAAAGTTCATAAAAATATGGTCTGGTTCATGAACTCCGCTTCTGTTCACGAACTCCGCCTCGGTTCACAACCAATTTGGTTCGCGACCAGAGTCAGTTCAAGAATTAAAACCAAAAGAAAGATCAGAACGGATTAACTGGATTTACATTAAACCCTTTGGGAAATTGTGCCTCGGTTCACAACCAATTCGGTTCGCGACCAGAGTCAGTTCAAAAATTAAAACCAAAAAAAAGATCAGAACGGATTAACTGGATTTACATTAAACCCTATGGGAAACTGTGCCTCGGTTCACAACCAATTCGGTTCGCGACCAGAGTCAGTTCACGAATTAAGTTCGTGAACCGAGGTACCACTGTAATTTATCACTACAAATGGGACAAGACATACAAGAATGATTTCATAAATCCTTTGCAATATAAACAAATGCTTTGGGAGCTGGGAGAAATTATTTTTTCAATGAATAGAGAACAAAGATATGCTAATCTATTATTATTTTTATGGGCCAACATAATGGTTGCTTTGATAATGGGAAATTTTTTTGGAACAGCACTTTTATATATCTTGGATATATTAATTTTGTATCGGTTAATTTTATAAAAAAGATGATGTTAAGAAAAAAATACTTAGCACATTAGGTTACTTGCAGGCGGCATCCAATAACTTTAAGTAATACCTATTAATATAGATCAGGGGTGTCCAAACTTGGGAACTTTAAGACTTGTGGACTTCAACTCCCAGAATTCCCCAGCCAGCATAGCTGGCTGGGGAATTCTGGGAGTTGAAGTCCACAAGTCTTAAAGTTCTCAAGTTTGGACACCCCTGATGTAGATCATGATGTAGAGGCCAAGTCAGAGGGTACAGCTGGCCAGGTTTCTCTATAGTTCTAGTTCAATAATGTTTAAAAAATAATTTGCAATTGATATCATATGGAGCTTATTTTTCCCCCAAGTTCTTCTTTCTCTTTCCATATAGTTTCTTGCCAAACATAATCATTCTTCTTTATTTATTTGATCTACCTTGCTAATAAAATTATTGAAAAATTAGTTAATCAGATATATTTCAATAGTTTTTCTTAGTCTGCTGCAATTCTGCAACTCTCAGTGGTTTATAAATATTAAAACACTCATATTCAATCTTTGAACAATAAGCCATCCACAAGCAAGCCAAGATTAGTCCATCAGGCAATGGCCAATAATCCATAAAACAAATACAAAACTGGTCCAGCAAGTAATTCCACTAAACCAACTCAAAGCCACCAGACAAAACTGAATGTACCTCCACGAGAACTCACTTGTCATTTCATTTCATTTCATTTATTCGACTTATTAACCGCCCCCTCTCCCCGAAGGGACTCGGGGCGGTGCACAGGAAATATAAAAACACAATATATCACCAAATAAATACATAAATACTTAAAACTATATTAAATTTACACCCTGTGCTAAAATCTACCCCATTAAAAACTAATCCCTGAAGCCCAATGTAGAATTTATCTGCTAAAAAACTAGGCTAAGTACGGTAGGTTAGGCCAGGCCAGCCTGTTGGAAAAAGTAGGTTTTCAGTTGCTGGCGGAAGGAGCGGAGTTCCGGGATAGATCTAAGTTTGGGAGGAAGGTCGTTCCAGAGGGTCGGGCCCGCCACAGAGAAGGCCCTTCCCCTGGGCGTCACCCGCTGGCATTGCCTGGTGGACGGCACCCGAAGAAGTCCCTCTCTGTGGGAGCGAATCGGCCGAAGGGATGTGTGGGGTAGGATGTGATCCCGCAGATAACCAGGTCCCATGCCATGGAGCGCTTTGAAGATGGTAACCAGCACCTCGAAGTGCACCCAAAAGACCACAGGCAGGCATGAGCGGTGTTACGTGGGAATACCTAGAGGTGCCCAATATTGCTCGCTTGGCTGCATTCTGAACTTGCTGTAGTCTTCGGGTGCACCTCAAGGGGAGCCCCATGTAGAGACCGTTACAGTAGTCTAGACGGGATGTCACGAGGGCATGAGTGACTGTGCGAAGGGCGTCCCGGTCCAATAGGGGACGCAACTGGCGTACCAGGCGAACCTGGTAAAATGCCCCCCCTGGCCACGGCTGTCACATGATCTTCTAAAGACAGCTGGGTATCCAGGAGGGCCCCCAAGTTACGTGCCCAATCCACGGGGGCTAGATGTTCACCCCCTATGGCCAGTGATGGAATCAACTGGTTGAACCGGGGCTCCGGGAACCACAACCACTCGGTCTTGGATGGGTTGAGCTTGAGTCTGTTCCTTCCCATCCAGATCCGCACGGCTTCCAGATACCGGGACATCACTTCGACGGCATCGTTGGGGTGGTTTGGGGTAGATACGTACAGCTGGGTGTCGTCAGCGTACAGATGGTATTCTACCCCAAAACCACAGATGATCTCACAGGAGCGGCGAGAGGACCGACCCCTGTGGCACCCGATAAGTGAGTGGCCTCGAGGTCGACCTCTGCCCTCTTGTCAACACAAATTGCGATCGACTGTAGAGGTAGGAGGAGAACCACCATAAAATGGTGCCCCTCACCCCCAGCCCCTCCAGCCGATGCAATAGGATACCATGGTCGATGGTGTCAAAAGCCGCCAAGAGGTCTAATAGGACCAGAATGGAGGAAGAACCCCCATCTCTGGCCCTCCAGAGATCATCGACCAACGCGACCAATGCCGTCTCCGTGCTGTGACCGGGCCAGAAGCCGGACTGGCGCGGGTCCAGATAATCAACTTCCTCCAGGTGACGGGGAAACTGTTGTGCCACCATACTCTCTACAACCTTTGCTAGAAAGTGAAGGTTGGAGACTGGATGATAATTTACCAATAATGCTGGGCCAGGGAAGGCTTCTTGAGGAGAGGTCTCACAACCGCCTCTTTCAAGATGGTAGGCAAGAACCCCTCACTGAAAGAAGAAATTCACTATTTCCTGGAGCCAGCCTCGTGACACCTCCCAGGATGCCAGTACAAGCCAGGAGGGACACGGGTCCAATAAACATGTGGTGGCTCTCAGTCACCTATGTAACCTGTCCATATCTTCAGAAGTCAGGAAGAAGTTCAGGAAGCAAACAAACACACAGCATACATGTTGTTCCCAGCAACACCTCCCTTTGTCTGCCATACTAAATAGCTTCCTGGTGCAGCCCATTAAAAGGAGTGGGACCATCTGCTGACCAATCTGGCAGACCTCCATTTCTCTACCCTGTGTGCTCTGAGATCCACCATGGAAGGCAGCTCTTCCCCAGAACTGGGAGGTCATATGACCAAGATAGAATTCGAAAGAATGTCTTTTTTTCTCAGGTTCCAGAATGTACTGGAGATAGAAGGAGAAGATCTTAAAGATCTTATGAGTACAATTTTAGCAGATTATATTAAAAGGAATAAAGAACAATTCTGGTGGGATATGGACCTGGTTTATAGAATTAACTCAGCATACGCTAGAATAAATGATGTACCAAGAGAAGTCCATATTAAATTCTTAAGGAGGTCCACAAGGGATGAGATACTGAGGACCCAGCGGGGAGGACCCTTGAAATATCAGGAGAAAGAAGTTACTATTTTGAAACAAATTCCAAAAAAATTAGAGAGATAAGAAGGAAATATTCCTTCTTGTCCAAAAAATTATATAAAAAAGGAGTTTGGTTCAAATGGTTACTGCCAGAAGGAATGTTGGTTTTCTGGGACGGAGGTAGAATTAGAGTTAAAACATTAAGAGAGGCGGAGGCCTTTCTTCAGAAGCACTCCTCACTCTTAGGAGACGAAGAAGAGAGAAGGGGGGGGGGGGCTGTTGATGGGAAGGGAGAAGAAGAATCAATAGCAAAAAGACTTAGATCCCAAAACTGATTTTATTTGAAATTTTTACTGTGATAGTTGAAACTAGATGGCAATGAAAAATATGATTGAACGTATGAACTACACAATGTAATGTCTATGTACGCTTGCCCTCTGTTTTTCTTTAAAAATATTGTACTTGTATGAGGTTTTGGGAGGACCACCACCTCTGGCATGGAGGCCACTAAAATATAATTTTTTACCCTATAACCCCTTTCCCATCCATATTGTAAAACCAATAAAAATTGTTTTATAATCAAAAAAAGAAAAAAATAGATCCGGGAAATTACAGACCTATCAGTCTGATTTCAATACTTGGAAAGATTCTGGAAAGAATAATCAAGTAGCAAATCAGCACCAGAAAACAAAGTCATAAACAGAAGCCAACATTAGTTTGTCAAAAGTGGATCATGTCGGACAAATCTTACTGCAAGTGACAAAGTGACAAGGTTAGTGGACCAATGAAATGCTGTGGATAGAATTTATTTGAACTTCATTAAGGCATTTGATGAAGTTGACCATAAGCTACTACTTGATAAGATAGAAAAATGTAGATTAGACAGCATCATCACCAGATAGATTTATAACTGTCTGATCAACCACACTGCACATATAGTCCTTAATGGAACTCCATCTACATGGAGGGAAGTATGCAGTGGGGTACCCCAAGAGTCTGTCTTAGACCCAGTTGTCTTCAATAACTTCATCAATGATTTAGACAAGCTGGCAGGAATAGCCAATATTCCAGAAGATACAGGCTCAAGATACAGAACAATCTTGTCAGACTTGAACACTAGGTCCTATCTAACAAAATGAAATTCAACATAGAAAAAAGTAAGGTTTTACATTTAGGAAAGAAAGATCAAATGCACAAGTATAGAATACAATGGTACCTCGCTCAACAATAGTAATTGCAAGAGGGATCTTGGAGTCCTAGTGGACAATCACTTAAATATGAACCAGCAGTGTGCTGCAGCTGCCAGAAAAGCCAAAACAGTCCCAGGCTGCATTACTAGTAGGATAGAATCAAAATCACGTGAAGTGTTAATACCACTTTATAATGCCTTGGTAAGGCCACAGTTGGAATATTGCATCCAGTTTTGGTCACCACAAAATAAAAAAGATATTGAGACACTAGAAAAAGTGCAGAGAAGAGCAACAAAGATGATTAGGGGACTGGGGGATAAAGCATTTGAAAAATGGTTGCAGGAATTGGGTATGTCTAGTTTAATGAAAAGAAGGACTAGAGGTGACATGATAACATTGTTCCAATATCTAAGGGGTTTCTGCAAAGATGAGGGGGACATGCTATTCTCCAAAGCACCCAAAGGCAGGGCAAGAAGCAGTACGTGCAAAGTAAATCAAGGAGAGAAGCAATGTAGAACTAAGGATAAATTTACTGACAGTTAGAACAATTAATTAGTGGAACAGCTTGCCTTCAGAAGTTGTAAATGCTCCAACACTGGAGGTGTTTAAGAAGAGATTGGACAACTACTTGTCTAAAATGGTAGGTAGAGGGATAGATAGAGAGGGAGAAAAGAAGCAATACAGTAGGTAGGTAGGTAGGTAGGTAGGTAGGTAGGTAGGTAGGTGGATAGATAGGGAGAAATACAGTACGTAGATAGGTAGGTAGATAGAGGGAGAAAGGAAGAAATACAGTAGGTAGGTAAGTAGAGGGATAAACAGAGAGGGAGAAATACGGTAGGTATGTAGGTAGGTAGGTGGATAGATAGATAGATAGATAGATAGATAGATAGATAGATAGATAGATAGATAGATAGATAGATAGATAGAGAGAAATACACTAGGTAGGTAGGTAGATAGAGGAATAGAGAGAGAGGGAGAAATACAGTAGGTAGGTAGGTAGAGGGATGGATAGAGAGGGAGAAATACGGTAGGTAGGTAGGTTGGGTGTTATACGGTGGTTGTGTGGTTTTGTGCAGGTGTGGATCTACACACAGATTGGTTGGCAATTTAACCAGGCTGGGCCACAGCAATGCGTGGCCGGGTATAGCTAGTTAATAAATAATTAAAATCAACAAAGTCACCATATAATATGTGCAGCTATGCAACTGTGATAGATAGATTAGAGAGAGAGAGAGAGAAAGAGAAAGAGGAAAGGGGAGAGGGAGAGATAGTGTTGTGGCCCAGCAGTTGGTGGAATCTGACAGCAATGAACATTATGGGATTGTCCTGGAAGCTGAGGAAGGCTCGGGGGCGGGGGTGTTCGGAGTCAGAGCAGGGACTACAGAGGCCTGTTAGCCACCAGGTGGCATCTGAGTCAGGGAGCAGTAAAGAAGAACAGAGGGAGGCTGTCCCTGATGTACCTATGTGTAGGGCTGAGAGGAGGAGGGAGCAGCTTTGGGAAAAGGCTCACAGAAGGAAATAGGAACAGGTGGCTACTGATTGGCCCCTCCTGGAGAGCTTATAGATAGGGTGGGAGGAGGTGAGTTTTGCAGAAAACAATAGTTTACTGATCCAGCCATTGAGAAAGTTTGGGAGAATTTCATGAGTTTCAGTCTTGTTTCATAGAGATATCTTTCTGAACTCCCAGCCAAGGGGTTGCTTATCTCCCTCCTTAGTCTTGGCAGACAGCCAACTCTGCATCCGTATATATTCAGAGTCTTGGGACAGAACAGATAGATGACATATATTTTTCCATGGGAAATTAACATTGTGAAATGAAGTACAAATGGAGTTCTGCTCTTCAGAAAGTCCCCTAAGGTCCACAAAGCCTCAAGGTTTTTCGACCAATCCCACTTTTTTCCTGCTGTATTCACTCTAACTGGAGTCTCTGAAGATCATTTTTGACTAGATACTTTCTTCTTCCTACAGATTATTTATGTGTTCAGAAATCCAAAGGATGTCTTAGTTTCCAGGTATCATATTTACAAAATTCTAACCATGATGAAAACATCAAAAGAGTTTGATGTTCACTTGGAGAAGTTTTTGGCAGGCAAAGGTAATAAATTAATCACAATCAGGTTAGTTTTTGTTTTGGACAAGAGATATGAATTCAATCCATTTCCTGCAAGTAGCAAACAATTCACTTCCCCTCCTTAAAATAAGATACGAATAGTTATTTTCAATCCTTATTCAATAATTTGCATAAACTGTATGCAAACAGTTTGTAATGGGATGGATGAATGGAGAAGAATGCAGGATTCCTAGAATAATTTGCAATGCAAAAATGGATGGGAGAGGCAAGAGAAGGCAGCTTATTAAGGGAGAGTAAGAACAAATATGAGGATCCATTTAATATAGAGAAAAATGGAGGGAAATAAGTTGTTGGATTTTGTTGTTGCTGTTATTGTTGCTATTTTTATTATTCTGTGGTTAATCTTTGGTGAGATTCATAGCCTTTGGGGCTGGTTGGTAGCTCGAGTCCTAACCAAGGACCTAGAAACTGTTATGGTTGCATCAGGCCGGTTTGGCCTAATCGACGCTTCTTGCCCCAGTCTGTTTTTTGCAAATTATCTATTTGGTTTTAATGGATTATAATTTTAATGTTGTTGTTGTTGTTGTTGTTGTTGTTGTTGTTATTGTTGTTGTTGTAACGTCGGAGGATATAAGCTGTTCCAAGTAGGGTGGTTTTTTGTAGTCAGAATGTTCAAGTCCGGAAAATTTATAATTTCTAAATAGCGAGATGGACCTTTAGGTTTTGCTCCAAGAGCTTCAATTACAATTGGGACAACACAATTTTATTATTATCACTATCACTATCATTGTTATATTAGACAAGAGACTGCAATGCTATTGCAGAATAGGAGTTTGGCTACCAATTTACCACCTTTATTGTGGGACATGCTCGCACACTTTTCACAGCACACCACAGGAGGATGAGCTGGCTTTACACCAGATAGAAAGGCGAGTGGATCTTCATGCAGCTTCATCCCCTCCCTTCCCCATAGCCGCCTTGCAAGCAGGGATCACAACCAGAAATGTTCAGAGCCAACTCATCTCCCCACCAAAGTAGAACCTATTTATATAGGTATCATAGAAGAAGCTTTCAAACTGCCAATTTGGGCAGAAACTGAGGCAAGTGATGGGGGCTCACCCCACCATGCAATGCTGGAGCAGAGACCGTCATGAAGCCACTGAGTCACCACACCTCATTAATCAGGGTGTGGTTATGTTGGGAATAATGGACATAATATAAAATTAATACAAATCAATGTTCATTTGAAAAAGAAAAGAGTTGTCCATATTTTTAAAAAAGATATAAGAAAACTGGGGAAAAAAACACTCTCTAATATGAAATCACATGGGGAGCATTTAAGGTTGGACACAGAAGAGAGCTAATGGGATTAAGTCAGATATTTGCAAATGTATAAAAAATTAATTCAGGCTGCCCAAAGATCCAAATAAAGAAAAGCAAAACATTATAGCAGCATCTTGACAAATGAGACGGATTGTTAGCTGGAACATTGCGGTGTTCAGTTAAAAAATTAAACCATATGACTTTGAAGATTGCACTCATATTTATGCCAAATTCATTTTTCTTCTATCAGTGCATGGTAGTTTATGGCTAGACCATATAGAAGGCTGGACCACTCATAAGGATAATTTCAATATTCTCTTCCTTTCTTATGAAGAAATGAAAAAGGTAAGATGTGTCCTTTTTGTGTGGTGTGACATGAACAAAAATCAACCCGAGAAAGGTTTAGAAATGATGGGATGTATAGAATAACTTATTCCAAGAAGGAGTACTAGAGTTGACTACCGAACCACTCTTGGTTATTTCTGTGAACTGCTTAAGGACCGATGAGATCTCTGAAGAAACATAAGAGCCCCCTCTTCAACAGGAAGGAGGAGGATCCATGAAACTAGAATGTGGTCATCTTGGTATCAGAAAGATTAATTTTAAGGCATTTTGGGGAGCACTTGGTGAGATGAGTAACATATGAATTTAATCAATAAAATAAAATAAATAACTTTCTCCCTTTTGGTCTCAAAGAAGGTTGACTCAACTCAAGTGCATTTTCAAGAGAGACCAAAACATCCATTTAGCTTGGCCAGCTTCTGTTGCAACCAAGATTGCCAAGAATGTAAGAGTCAAAATCATAAATATATTGAGAACCAAAAATGTTTCTCAACAACTTGTCTCTTGGAAACCTTTTGCAGCAAATCTAAGGAGAGATTTCTATGTTTAATGAATATTGTACATTTTTTTAAAAATGCAAATGATTTAATATTAGAATAATTGTTTTCAGTAAGAAATGAAAGAATTAAAGGTAGGGGAAGTGAGAGAGAGCATTGATATGCGAAATATGTACAAGATAGTGATAACCTTTAGAATTCCCCAAATATATCAGCCACATTTTATGTCTTTTCTCCATTGTTATGGATGAACTAATATAAAGCTTTATCAAATTGCAGGACCTGAGAAGTTCTGTACTGAAAATATGCAATTTCCTAGGAAGAGAACTAACTGAAAAGGAGGTGGATGATGTGGTGCATAAAGCTACATTTGATAACATGAAGGCGGATTCTAGAGCAAACTACGTAGTCATGAATCCTACCTTAGCAGATTCTAGCAAAGGGGTCTTTCTTCGTAAAGGTAAATCCATAGAAATTTATACTCTAGGGGGTTGCTTATGAATATGCCAGGATTGCCACCTTCATCTAAAAGGCACTTTTTGTAGAGTGGTATCAGGGGTGGGATTCAATATTTTTAGCAAGGGGTTCCCAACCCGATTGCTGGGTGGGCGTGGGCGTGGGCATGGTGACCGTGGCCTAGTCAACCTCCCTGGGCTCCGGAGGCTTTCCTCGAAGCCTCCAGGATGGCGAAAATGGCCTCCCCAGGCTCCGGAGGCCTTTTGGAGCCTTCCTGAACTTCCAGTAGGGCCGCTTTTCACCCTCCCTGAGCCTCCGTGCGTGCCCTGCACCTACCTGCATCCAAATCGGACTCTTGGGAGGAGAGGGGTGGGCAAGGCCAGCTAGGAGCGGAATTTGGGAATTCTCTGAATGGCACAGAATCTGAATGGCACAGCATGGTAATTGGAGACTAGAAACCATATCCCTATATCCCTATATCCTGAAGCTCTAAAGATATAGATACATACAGCATGTGTGTGTGTTTGTACATACACATACACACAAACATACATACATTCCTACATGCACAACAATCATTTTGGTGATCAGATGAGACAAATAGCTTTTAGTTTAATTGAATACAAAAACTGTTGACATTTTAAAATCACTGCTTTCCAGGCACTATTGGGGATTGGAAGAACCTCATGACTGTCGTCCAGAGTGAAAGGTTTGACCGTATCTTTAAGGAGAGGATGGAAAAGCTGCCCTTCAAGTTCTGCTGAGATATCCAGGAGGATTCATGAGACTATTTCCAGCTCAGCGGAGGAAAATAATGTCGGATACACACATCTTCAAATGGCTTGAATCAGAGATGACCTTCCAAGAATGGTCTTTATGTAACTTTGTAATATTTAATTTTCAACTTTGCAGAGAACATAGAACAAAGTAATATTAAATTCTATGCTATTATTATTAAATGCATTAGAAACTGCAGAAAACATTTAATAGTACATCTCTCTGAAATTCTTACTATCATTTGTATTTTGATTCCACAAATGAGGCCAGATGCACTAAAGTTTTGACATTGTCCAGCTAGTTCCTATAAACAATTTTTAAAAAACAATTTGCCAAGTTCCGGCATTAGTTTTCCTCATATGGCTGAGGCCCTTTCTCTATTGCATTTAGTTAGTAGTGGAACTACACTGCTATACAATATTTTGTCCTTATGGCTGATGCCTATCTGTATCTATTACCTCCCATTTGGCTTGTCCCTGGCTAGTGATGTCCTTATTTCTAAGGTGCTTAAGCAAAATTACTGGTCAGACCCTCTGGTTTTCCTGCCTTCTCCTTTCAGAACATCATGAGCAGGTCAAGACAGTGATGTAGAATGGAGGTGGGGGAATTTACAGGTTAACCCTAACTCTTTCATTGTCTGCCCTAAAGCAACAAAGTGAGATAGAATATTTGTGTGAACATACCTGCTTTGCTGAACCACTATTTGTGGGCTTGCAGGTGCAATGAGGGGGGCATGGGTGCTTTCCTAATTTACTACAATTTGCCATCTCCCCAGGGTTTTTTCCCCAGGCATTTTTGGAGCAGGATCTGGATGTCAGCCTCTGCTTTGTTGCTTGCTTCGGCTGCCATTGAAACGGGGAGGGAGGGGCGCTGGTAATTGGGAATGGGACTGTATGGTGCAGGAGGGAGATTTGGAGAAGGGAGTATATTCTCACCATCTACTTCGCATACCTCTGTGGTGGACTAGGTCAACGGTCTTGAATGCCATCCTGATGATGCTCCTGGAGATGCAACCCACATGACACCTAAGGGGAATGCGCATTGGACAATGGGGTGGGGGTTGTTGGGGAAAGCGGGTTGGACATAGATTGATATGTATGATTCTGCATGCCTGAGTCTCAGACCTTGCTTTACCTCGCTGCTATCTTTTCATAACCAGTAAAAGTACTCTTGATTCTTTCAAATGGAGTTGAGTGGATTCTTTCTTGGTTATCGTTAGAGGCAGACCTGACACTGATTTCCCTTAGAAAATGGAATATGCTCTAATAGGGTTGAAAGGGACCTTAAAGGAAGTTTAGTCCAATTCCTCGCGCAAGGCAAGAGACCTTACGCAATCCTGGTCAAATGGTCATTCAGTTTATTTTTGAAAATTTCCAGTGAGGGAACCCTTAGAAGCCCAGGAGGCAAGCTATTCCACTGCTATTAATTGTTCTAAAAATTAATCAGTGGCATATTTCTCCTTATTTCAGAGGAAAATTTCTCCTTATTTCTAATCTCTCTTTAAGAAACTTTCCACCGATTACTTCTTGTCCTACTCTCTGGAGATAAGTCAGTCCCCTCTTCTCTGTGACAGTCTCTCAAGTATTGAAAAAACATTTATCATGCCCCTTTAACAGATTAACAGACTTGGAAGGGACCTTGCAGGTCATCTAGTCCAACCCCCTGCTCAAGCAGGAGACCCTACATGTGCCTCTACCTAGAATCGAACTCATAACCTTCTGTTTGTGCGGCAAGAGCTCCACCTCTTTCTTTTTTCTTTCCTCCCTCCCCTTTCTACTCCTCCTCCCCTTTTTTCCTCTCTTCCGTCCCCATTCCTCTTTCCCCTCCCCCCTTTTTCGGTTTCTTTACCTTTCCCTCTTTTTTCTCCCCCATTCTCACCTTTTCTACTTTTTCTTTCTTTTTCTTCTCCTCCATTGTGGGGTCTTTTCCCCCTCTTTCTCTCTCTCTTCTTCTATTTTCCTGCCTTTTCTTTCCTTTTCCTTCCTTCTTTCTGCCTCTCTATCCATGCTCTCTCTCCCTTTCTTCCTCTTCCCCTTTTCCCTTTTCTTCTGTTATCCTTCCCTCCATTTATCCCTCCCCCCTTTTTTTCCTTTCCAACTTTTCCCGTCCTCCCTCCTTCCCCTTTCTCCTTAGGCTTTGCACATGGGTTGTGGCTGGAGAGTCTAAACTCATCTTCACCTGGATTGCTCTCTGGTCTGCTGGGAGGCTGTGCTGCTCTCTGAGGGATGCTTTTCTCCATCTTTCTGGACTAGCCACCAGGGATATGTGATATGTGATCTTCAGGCTAGGGGTGGGAATGTTATTAGGTCGACGAGCAGAGTGGAGAAGGAAGCAGGAGGGTCCATTAAGAGGGTGGATACACAAGCCGTTTCCATTGAGGGTCTACCCATCAAGACGGTCGTAGGGAGGGGCAGGTGCGAGGGGAGACAGGTTTCTCTTTCCCGGTTGGGGGCAGAAGGCCGCTGTCTACAAGCGGTCAGATGCCACAACCCCCGCAGGCTAGGTTGTCAGGGATTACAGAGCCAGGGCCCAAGGCTGATGTTTCGCAACGCCAGGTCCGTGGTCAACAAAGCCCCCCTTGTCCACGACCTTGTGTCGGAGGGGGAGCTGGACCTGGTGGGAATTGCGGAGACCTGGTTGGGCCACGAGGGTGGACTTCCGCTCGTAGAAATGTGCCCGCTAGGTTACCACGCCTTTTATCAGCCACGGGCCCTAGGCAGGGGTGGAGGTGTAGAGGTTATTGTTAGGGAAAGCCTTGAGCCGAGAGAGACCACTGTACCACAGACCACCGGCTATGAGTCCCTCTGTGTGAAGTGGGGCCTAGGGAGGCAGTTGGGTGTGCTGATTGTATACCTGGCTCCCAGCTATGTAACAGCAGCTCTGCCCGAGCTCTTTGAGGTGATCGCCGAGATGGCGGTTGAGACCCCCAGGCTGGTTGTCATGGGGGACTTTAACCTGCCATTGGTAGGCGAATCATCAGAGGCAGCTCAGGAGTTCATGGCCTCCATGACGGCCATGGACCTGACCCAAGTAATTTGAGGTGGAACCGGATTCACCTATATGGTTCCGCCCCAAGCGCCTGATGGACCCGGATAGGTTCCAGATGGTGCTTGGGCCATTACCTGTGTCCTTGACCCGCGCCCCGACTGAGGACCTGGTGGCCGCATGGAATACTGCAGCCACGGGGGCCTTGGATCGGGTCGCACCCTTGCGGCCTCTCCTGCGACGATGAGTCACCCAGGCTCCCTGGTTTACCGAGGAGCTGAGGCAGATGAAGCGCCACAAGAGATGCCTAGAGAGGAGATGGAGATCCACACGGTCTGAATCTGACCGAACACAGGTGAGAGCCCATTTACGGACTTACCTTGTGGCGTTGAGAGTGGCTAAGCATCATCATTGTGCCACTCTCATCGCATCCGCAGATGCCACCCTGTTTAGGGTGTCCTGCTCCCTCCTTCAACAGAGGGCGCCGGAAGCCCCTCTGCAGGGTAGAGCAGAGGAATTTGGGGAATATCTGCAGGATAAAATCGCTCAGATTCGGAGTGAGTTGGCCTCCATCGAAAGTGGCCCAGTGGGATGCCCCGAGGCAGATCTTGAGACAGTTTTGTGGGAAGAGTTTGACTCTGTTACTGCCGAAGATATGGACAGGTTACGTGGGCGACTGTGAGCTACCACATGTTTATTGGACCCGTGTCCCTCCTGGCTTGTACTGGCATCCTGGGAGGTTACACGAGGCTGGCTCCAGGAGGTGGTCAACGCTTCCCTGAGTGAGGGGTTCTTGCTGGCCTCCCTTAAAGAGGCGGTGGTGAGACCCCTCCTCAAAAAGCCCTCTCTGGACCCAGCATTATTGGTAAATTACCGTCCGGTCTCCAACCTTCACTTTCTGGCGAAGGTTGTAGAGAGTGTGGTGGCACAACAGTTCCCCCATCATCTGGAGGAAATTGATTATCTGGACCCACGCCAGTCCGGCTTCCGGCCCGGGCACAGCACCGAGACGGCATTGGTCGCATTGGTGGATGATCTCTGGAGGGCCAGAGATGGGGGTTGTTCCTCCATCCTGGTCCTATTAGACCTCTCAGCAGCTTTTGATACCATCGACCATGGTATCCTATTGCATCGGCTGGAGGGGTTGGGGGTGAGGGGCACCATGTTACGGTGGTTCTCCTCCTACCTCTCTGGTCGATCGCAATTTGTGTTGATAGGAGGGCAGAGGTCGACCTCGAGACCCCTCACTTGTGGGGTGCCTCAGGGGTCGGTCATCTCGCCACTCCTGTTCAACACATATATGAAGCCGTTGGGTGAGATCATCCATGGTTTCGGGGTAGAGCACCACCTCTACGCTGATGATACGCAGCTGTATATATCTACCCCAAACCACCCCAACGATGCCGTAGCGGTGATGTGCCAGTGCCTGGAAGCCATGCGGGCCTGGATGGGAAGGAACAGACTCAGACTCAAACCGTCCAAGACCGAGTGGCTGTGGTTTCCGGCATACCGGTACAACCAGTTGACTCCATCACTGGCCATAGGGGATGAACATCTAACCCCTGTGGATGGGGCACGCAACCTGGGCGTCCTCCTTGATACACGGCTGTCCATGGAAGATCAAGTGACAGCCGTGGCCAGGAGGGCGTTTTACCAGGTTCGCCTGGTCCACCAGTTGCGTCCCCTATTGGATCGGGGTGCCCTCTGCACAGTCACTCATGCCGTTGTGACATCCCGACTGGACTACTGCAATGCTCTCTACATGGGGCTCCCTTTGAGGTGCACCTGAAGGCTTCAGCTTGTCCAGAATGCAGCCGCGCGGGCAGTTATGGCAGCGTTTCTCAAATAGTGGGGCTCCGTAAAGGGGGGCGCGTTTGATAGTCAGGAGCCGCACACCCGGAAAGACCGATACTGCCGCCGCCACCGTCTTGGCATCCCAGGCCCACTCCGCGGCGGTGGCAGCTGCGGCAGCGGCTGTAGGTAAAGCCCGAAGGCGACTGAGAAAGGCGTCAGAGAAGGAGCAGCCGGAAGCCGTGCCTCTTGAGCACCACTAGGCTGGACGAGGCAGAAAGCGGACGCGGGGATAAGGAAGGGGATGCGCTTCGGGCCAATCAGCGTGGAAAGGTGAGGTCGAAGGAGGAGGGGGCAGCCCCCTGGCAGAGCGCGCAGCCAGGCGGCCGGGGCAGGCTAAGGCGAGTGATCGCGGCGGGCGGGGATGGGGGGCGGGGACGGGGACGCCAGGTTCCTTCGTCCGGGGGTGGGTGAACGAGCGAACAAGCAAGCGCGGGCGGGCAAGGAAACTTGCTGCAGCAGCGCCCAACAGCCTGCCTGCCCACCGCCTGCGGTTACTCGCTCGCTCACCTACCCACCGGACGAAGGAAGCTGGCGTCCGGTGGGTAAGCGAGCGAGTGAGTAACTGTGGCCGACTGGCCGGCAGGCGGGTAAGGAAAGTTGCGGCAGCGCCCAACAATCCGCTGGCCCACTGGCCGCGGTTGCTCGCTCGCTTGCTCACCCATCGGACGCCAGGTTCCTTCGTCCGGTGGATGGGTGAGAGAGCGAGCGAGTAAATACAGCCAGCGGGCTGGCGGGCCGGTCAGGTTACTTCCAGGAGCTGAGGAGGTTTGTGTGGGGGGGAGACAGACAGACAGAGAGAGGCACAGACACACAGAGAGACAGGGAGGGAGGGGGGAACCAGAGAGTGACAGACACACACAGAGAGACAGAGAGTGGGAGGGAGGGAGAGAAAGATAGACAGAGTCACAGAATGAGTGATTTAAGTGCCTGAATGCGAGACAGACACACACACACACACACACACAGAGTAACAGATGGGCAAACAAAGGAGAGAGAGACAGAGAGAGAAAGAAAAAAAAGAAGGTGGGAGAGAAAGAAAGAAAGAGAGAAAGAAAGACAGACAGAGAGAAAGAGAGAAAAAAGAAAGAGAGACAGAAAGGAAAGAAAGAGAAAAAAGAGAGAGAAAGAGAGAAAGAAAAGAGACAGAAAGAAAGAGAAAGAAAGAGAAAGAGAGAGAGAAAGAAAGAAAGAGAAGGAGAGAGAAAGAGGGAAAGAAAGAAAGAGAGAGAGAAAGAGAAATAGGGAAAGAGAGGGGGGAAAGAGGGAAAGAAAGAGAAAGTAAAAGAAAAAGAAAAAGAAAGAAAGAGAAAGAAAGAGAGAGAGAGAAAGAGAAAGAAAGAAAAAGAAAGTGGGAGAGAGAGAAAGAAAGACAGACAGAGAAAAAGAGAAAGAAAGAGACAAAGGAAAGAAAGAGAAAAAAAGAAAGAGAGAGAGGGAAAGAAAGAGACAGAAAGAGAGAGAGAGGGAGAGAGAAAGAGGGAAAGAAAGAAAGAGAAAGTGAAAGAAATAAAGAGAGAGAGAAAGAGGGAAAGAAAGAAAAAACGAGAGAGCAAGAAAGAGAGAGAAAGAGAAAGAGAAAGAAAGAGAGAAAGAGAAAGAAAGAAAGAGAAAGAGAAAGAAATAAAGAGAGAGAGAGAAAGAAAGAGGGAAGGAAAGAAAGAGAGAGAGAAAGAGAGAAAGAAAGACAGAAGGAAAGAAAGAAAAAGAGAGAGAGAGAGAGAGAGAAAGAACTTATGACCACAATTAAGCCCAAAAGTTTGGTTGCTAACCAAGACCATTGTTAAGTGAGTTTCACATTTTCCAAATTGGCCACTCCCACCCGGTCACATGGTTTGACATGTCCAATCAAAAAATGTTTATAGTTTAATTAAGGATTTAATGCACTTTAAATCTTTTCTGCTACAGTTAATAAAGCTATTCGTTGTTGTAAATTGATCCACTTTTCTTTCTTTTTTTTATTCTCTTATACGTTAATAAGGATACAGTGTTATGCAGAGGTGTACTAACAATTTTATAGACAAATGATACTATTTACAGTCGCGCGGGGGGCGGCTTCCTAGGGGGGGCCTGACAGAAAATAATTGAGAACCACTGAGTTATGGGAACCTCTAGGTTTTCCCATGTAACACCGCTCCTGCGCGAGCTGCATTGGCTGCCTGTCGTCTTTCGGGTGCGCTTCAAGGTGTTGTTTATCATCTTCAAAGCGCTCCATGGCACGGGACCTAGCTATCTGCGGGATCGCATCCTGCCCCATACATCCCTGCGGCCGATTCGCTCCCACAGAGAGGGACTTCTCTGGGTGCCGTCCACTAGGCCAGTGTTTCTCAACCTTGGCGACTTGAAGTCCTATGGACTTCAACTCCCAGAATCCCCCAGCCAGCATAGCTAGTTGGGGAATTCTGGGAGTTGAAGTCCACAGGACTTCAAGTCGCCAAGGTTGAGAGACACTGCACTATGCCAGCGGGCGACGCCCAGGGGAAGGGCCTTCTCTGTGGCGGGCCCGACCCTCTGGAACGACCTTCCCCCTGAAATTAGAACAACCACGGACCTCCGCTCCTTCCGGCAAAAATTAAAAACACACTTCTTCTGCTTGGCCGGCCTAGGGTAATTAAACTGTTTATAGGGATTTTTAGGGTTTAGTTTTAGTTTTATATGGGTTTTTAGCGCAGGGTTAGTTTAATTCGTTTTAACATTGTACTTTGTGTGAGGTTTTTAATTGTATTTTTAATTCTCTGTGCCCCGCCTCGAGTCCCTTCGGGGAGAGAGAGCGGGTTATAAATTAAAAAGTATTATTATTATTATTATAATTATCACCACTGTCTGCTGCCCTATTTGGGCTCAACCTCTGATGGTACTGCTCCATTATTGTCCTTTGGGTGCCCCGTTCTGCCACTCCTCCAGGAGGTAACAGGGACCATGTTGCTGGGCTGATGAACTTGCCTGTCCTGGCTGAAGAACTGGGACATTAGATCTCCCACAATGGCGATTGTGAGAGAGTGGCCTATGAGGACCTCAGCCTAAGTGAGAGGGCAGGAGGGAGGGCTTCTGTTTTCATTGCTCTGGTGCATTGTCCTCCTGCACTTATTATATCAGCCGGTTGAGCACCCTCTCAGGTGTTTTAGACTCGCTGCAGTGAGAGGGCAGGAGGGAGGGCTTCTGTTTTCATTGCTCTGGTGCATTGTCCTCCTGCACTTATTATATCAGCCAGTTGAGCTCCCTCTCAGGTGTTTTAGACTATGTTATCATATACGGCTACTGAACTATACGCCTTGAGGTGGTCCCCCTCTCTCAAGATTGGCCATCTGGACTATTCACAAAGTTTCTTGATGACAGATTTTGGAATCCCGAGAGGTGGCACCGAACGCGGAGGAAGATTTGGGGTTTTTAAAAGGGATTTTTAAGTGGATTTTTAAGGGCTAGTAGGGAGGGTGTTATCTATACGAACAGGGTGAGTTTGGGGCGAAATCCACCAGGGTCGGTGCTGGGCCGGGCTGGGGGATGCAGCATTGGAGGTGCAGGGCTAGAGGTCAGGGAGGGGGCTCAGTTCCATATTAGTAAAGGTTGCTCCATCAGTACTGTGGGTTGGAGGGGCAGGTATGGTGGTAGCAGGGGGCCATATCATTTTCGGGGAGCACGCGTTCACTGTCTTTGAGTGTTTGCATGCTCTGGCACCCAATGCTTCTCTCGTCCCCCAAGTTATCCAGATCTTCAGGGCCTGGGCCTGTGTGTGATGTTGTGCAATGCCAGTTCTGTGGTAAAGAAAGCCCTCCTCATTTGTGATCTTGTGCAGGAGGGGGGAGTGGACCTGGCAGGTATTACGGAGAGCTGGTTGAGATAGGAGGGGGGGGTTTCCCTCATGGAATTGTGCCCACCATGCTTCCGCGCGTTTCATCAGCCTAGGGTTCAGGGTAGGGGTGGGGAGGTGACAGTCGTTATAAAGGAGGGTTTGTGCCTGAGGGAGGCCACTGTACCTCAGACAGTAGGATGTGAGTCCCTCCTTGTGAAGTAGGGTCGTGGGGTACAGATGGGCTTGCTGACCATGTACCTGGCTCCTGGCTGCATGGTGGTGGCCCTGCCCAAGCTGCTTGATGTGATTGCCGGGATGACGGTTAGTACCCCCAGGCTTATCGTCATGGGGGATTTCAACCTGCCATCTGTCAGCAAAGCGTCAGAGGCAGTTCGGGAGTTCATGGCCTCCATGACAGCCATGAGCCTGACCCAATTAGTTCAAGGCCCCACGCACATCAGGGGACACACCCTGGATTTGATTTTTGTCTCTGGTCAGTGGTTGAAGGATCTGGGAAAAGGGGATATAGCTATTGAACCCTTGTCATGGTCAGATCACTCACTCCTTCGGGTGGACTTCCAATCCACTATCCCCCCCCCCCGCAGGGAGACAGAACTGACTAGGTGGTTCCACCCCATGCGCCTGATGGACCCTGATAGGTTCTTGATGGAGCTTGGGCCATTCCCTGAGCGTATAGCTCACGACTTGGCAGGAGAACTGGTGGCCGCATAGGACAGGGTGGCTGGCTGCTAGGGCTCTGGACCGCATTGTGCCTTTGCAGCCTCTGATCCGGTGCCGAACCCGGTTAGCTCATTGGTTCTCTGAGGAGCTGAGGGAGATGAAGCACTGGAAAAAATGCCTAGAGAGCAGTTGGAGGGCCAGCTTTTCCGAATCTGATCGGACACTGGTGAGGTCTTATATCAAGACCTACCTAGTGGCGATAAAAGCGGCAAAGTTTAATTATTTTTCTGCTCTTATTGCATCTGCAGAAAATCGCCCAGCTGCCCTGTTTAGGGTGACCTGCTACCTCTTACATATGGAAGCATGGGAGGACCCCTTGCAGTGTCAAGCTGAGGATTTTGTACAACACCTGCAAGACAAAATCGCTCAGATTCGGGAAGGGCTTGACTCTGACTGGATAGGGCTAGATGGGATGATGGAGGCGGGTCTTGAGACTGTTATAGGGGAGGAGTTTGACCCTGTGACTCCCGAGGACGTAGACAGAGTTTTGGGTAAGCTTAGTGCTGCCACATGTTTATTGGACCTGTGTCCCTCCTGGTTGGTGCTGGCCACCTGGGAGGTTACACGAGGCTGTCTCCAGGGTATTATCAACGCTTCTTTGAGAGAGGGTTTCTTTCCCACCGCATTGAAAGAGGTGGTGGTGAGGCCCCTTTTCAAGAAGCCTTCCCTGGCCCCAGCTCTTTTGGCAAACTATCGTCCAGTCTCCAACCTTCGCTTTGTGGCAAAGGTTGTTGAGAGTGTGGTGGCACAACAGCTTCCCAAGTACCTGGATGAAGCTGTCTATCTTGATCTATACCAGCCGGGTTTCAGGCCTGGGTAGAGCACAGAAACGGCATTGGTCGCATTGGTCGATGATCTCTGGAGATCATCGGGACAGGGGTTGTTCCTCTGTCTTTGTCCAATTAGATCTCTCAGAGGCTTTTGATACCATCGACCATGGTATCATACTGCGGTGGTTGGAGGGGTTAGGGTTGGGGGGCACTGTACTCGACCGTTCGCAGTTTGTGTTGACAGGGGGCAGAGGTGGTCCTCAAGGTGCTTCACTTGTGGACTACCCCAGGGGTCGGTCCTCTTGCCCCTGCTGTTCAACATTTATGTGAAGCCACTGGGCGAGATCATCTGGGGTTTGGGGGTAAAATTCCATCCGTACGTTGATGATACACAGCTGTATGTTTCATCCCCAGACCACCCCAATGTTGCCCTTGATGTGATATCCCAGTGCCTGGAGGCAGTGCGATCTGGATGGGGAGGAACAGGCTCAGGCTCAACCCCTCCTAGACCAAATGGCTGTGATTCCCGGCGTTCCATTACAGTCAGCTGGTTCCATCGCTGGCTATGGGGGGTGAGACCTTAGCCCCCACAGGAAGGGTTCGCAACTTGGGTGTCCTCCTGGATGCACACCTTTCCTTGTAAGATCATATGATGGCTGTTGCCAGAGAGGCTTTTTATCAGGTTTGCCTGATCTACCAGTTGCATCCCTTCCTAGATCGGGATGCCCTGCTCACAGTCACTTATGCCCTTGTCTCTTCCAGTCTGGACTACTGTAATGCTCTCTACATGGGGCTCCCCTTGAAGAGCACCCGGAGGTTGCAACTGGACCAGAATGCCCTGGGGTAATTATGGGGGCGACAGAATGCCCTGGGGTAATTATTTTTTATTTATTTTTTTATTTTATTTAAATTTATATCCCGCCCTTCTCCAAGAAGGACCCAGGGCGGCGCACAGGAAAATTTAAAAACATACAAAATATAATAAATATAATTTAAAAAACTATTAAATAACCTATCCTGCGCTAAAACCAAATTTTAAAAACCCAATTTAAAACTACCTAAAAGTCCCCATGGGAGGTTAGGCTAGGCCGGCTTGTTGAAACAAATATGTCTTAAGACATTGGCGGAAGAGGCGGAGGTCGGTGATGGTACGTAATTCAGGGGGTAGGTCATTCCAAAGGGCTGGGCCCGCCACAGAGAAGGCTCTTCCCCTGGGTGTCGCCAGTCGGCATTGTCCGGCCGACGGCACCCTGAGAAGGCCCTCTCTGTGGGAGCGTATCGGTCTAAGGGATGTATGGGGCAGGAGGCGGTCTCGCATATAACTAGGCCCCGAGCCATGGAGCGCTTTAAAGATAGTTGTCAAAACCTTGAAGCGCACTCGAAAAACCACAGGAAGCCAATGCAGCTCGCGCAGGATCGGTGTTATGTGGGAGCATCTAGTGGCTCCCATAATCACCCGCGCGGCTGCGTTTTGGACTAGCTGTAGCTTTCGAGTGCACCTCAAGGGAAGCCCCATGTAGAGAGCATTACAGTAGTCGAGCCGGGACGTCACGAGAGCTTGAGTGACTGTGCGAAGGGCAGCCCAGTCCAGTAAGGGGCGCAATTGGCGCATCAGGCGTACCTGATGAAACGCCCCCCTGGCCACGGCCGCCACATGGTCCTCCATGGACAGCCGGGAATCCAGGAGGACACCCAAATTGCGCGCCCTCTCCACGGGGGCCAGTGATTCGCCCCCAATGGCCAGAGTTGGTGTAATCTGGCTGAACCGGGGTGCCGGAAACCACAGCCACTCAGACTTGGCAGGGTTGAGCTTGAGTTTGTTACCACCCATCCAGATCCGTACGGCCTCCAAACACCGGGACAGCACTTCGGCGGCATCGTTGGGGTGGTTTGGGGTGGATATGTACAGCTGGGTGTCATCAGCGTACAGATGGTACTCCACCCCAAAACCACGGATGATCTCACCCAGCAACTTCATATATGTGTTGAAAAGGAGGGGCGAGAGGACCGACCCCTGAGGAACCCCACATAAGAGAGGCCTCGAGGTCGACCTCTGCCCTCCCGTCAACACATATTGCGATCGACCAGAGAGGTAGGATGAGAACCACCGCAAAACGGTGCCTCCCAACCCCAACCCCCCCAGTCGGTGCAATAGGATACCATGGTCGATGGTATCAAAAGCCGCCGAGAGGTCTAATAGGACTAGGATAGAGGAATAACCTCTATCCCGCGCCCTCCAGAGATCATCAACCAACGCGACCAATGCCGTCTCGGTGCTGTGACCGGGTCGGAAGCCGGACTGGCGCGGGTCTAGATAATCAACTTCCTCCAGGTGTCGCGGAAACTGTTGGGCTACCACACTCTCGACAACCTTCACCAAAAAGTGAAGGTTGGAGACCGGACGATAGTTCTCTAATAAAGCTGGGTCCAGGGACGGCTTCTTGAGGAGGGGCCTCACTACCGCCTCTTTCAAGACGGCAGGCAAGGACCCCTCACTCAAAGATGCATTGACAATGCCCTGGAGCCAGCCTCGTGTCGTCTCCCAGGATGCCAGTACAAGCCAGGAGGGACACGGGTCCAATAAACATGTGGTCGCCCTAAGTTTCCTTGACAACCTGTCCATATCCTCGGTGGTAACAAAGTCAAACTCCTCCCAAGAAGGAACCTCAAGACTAGTCTCGGACAGTCCCACAGGACCACTGTCGATGGAGGGTAGCTCATTCCGAATCCGAGTGATTTTCTCCTGCAGATAAATCCCAAATTCCTCTGCTCGCCCTTGCAGAGGGGCTTCCCGCGGCCTCTGATGAAGGAGGGAGCGGGTCACCCCAAACAGGGCGGCAGGGCGGTTATCTGCGGATGCAATAAGGGTGGCACAATACTCACGTTTGGCCACCCTTATCGCCACTAAGTAAGCCCTAATATGGGTTCTCACTAGTGTTCGGTCAGCTTCGGAGCGAGAGGATCTCCACCTGCTCTCTAGGCATCTCTTGTGGCGTTTCATCCCCCGAAGCTCCTCGGTAAACCAAGGAGCCTGGGTGATTCGCCGCCGCAAGAGAGGCCGCAAGGGCGCGACTCGGTCCAAGGCCCCCGCGGCCGCACTTAACCATGCGGCCACTAGGTCCTCAGTCGAGTCGCGGGGCAGGGTCACAGGAATTGGCCCAAGCTCCCTCTGGAACCTTTCCGGGTCCATTAGAAGCCTGGGGCGGAACCATATAGGAATATCCGGTTCCGCCTCCCCGCGGTGAGGTGTAGCGATTGGAAAGTCCAGCCGAAGGAGAGCGTGATCTGTCCATGACAAGGGAGTGATGGCTAGGTCCCCTATTCCCAGATCACAACTCCACTGTCCCGAGACAAAGATGAAATCCAGTGTGTTTCCTCCCTCGTGAGTGGGGCCTAAAACTACCTGGGTCAGGTCCATGGCCGTCATGGAGGCCATGAACTCCCGAGCTGCTCCAGAGGCTTCGCCTGCCGACGGCAAGCTAAAGTCCCCCATGACTACCAGTCTGGGGGTCTCAACTGCCGCCTCGGCTATCACCTCTAGGAGCTCGGGCAGGGCTGTTGTTGCATAGCGAGGAGCCAGGTATACAACTAACACGCCCAACTGCCTCCCTAGGCCCCATCTCACGCAGAGAGATTCACACCCGGTTGTCTGAGGGACTGTGGTCTCCTTTGGTTCAAGACCTTCCTTTACGATAATCGCCACCCCCCCACCCCTCCCTAGGGCCCTTGGCTGATGGAAGGCACGGTAACCTGGTGGGCACATGTCCACGAGGGGCATACCCCCTTCGTGGCCCAACCAGGTTTCCGTTATACCCACCAGGTCCGGGTCCCCCTCTGACACAAGGTCACGAATGAGGGGGACCCGGACCTGGTGGGTATAACGGAAACCTGGTTGGGCCACGAAGGGGGTATGCCCCTCGTGGACATGTGCCCACCAGGTTACCGTGCCTTCCATCAGCCAAGGGCCCTAGGGAGGGGTGGGGGGGTGGCGATTATCGTAAAGGAAGGTCTTGAACCGAAGGAGACCACAGTCCCTCAGACAACCGGGTGTGAATCTTTGGGGGCGACACGACACTCCCATGTAACACCCCTCCTGCGCAAGCTGCACTGGCTTCCCGTGGTTTTCCAAGTGCGATTCAAGGTGTTGGTTGCTATCTTTAAAGCACTCCATGGCTTAGGACCTGGGTATTTACGACATCGCCTTCTGCCACCACGAGCCTTCCACCGGCCAGTACGCTCCCATAGAGAGGGTCTCCTCATGGTGCCATCGGCTAAACAATGTCAACTGGCGACACCCATGGGGAGACACCTATGGTTGTTTTACTCTGGCTGTACACCACCCTGAGTCCTTCGGGAGTAGGGCGGTATAAAAAACCAGTAAAACCTAAAACCTAAACTTGGTTTAAACAAGATTCAAATTGCCCCCATTAAAAATCAGATTGCCCCCCTGTGGGGCCTGAGAACCACTGGTTTATATGGTGTCCAGCTCACTATAACATTTCTAGATGAATAACGTAAGATATAAAACACAATACAGAGTTGAAAATACATTAATAAGATCTATAATTGTTGATCTGAAGAAAAAAAAACTTTATTTATATCTGTATTTGTCTATGCCGACCCAGTTTAGTCCAATCCCTCACACAAGACAAGAAACCTTATGCAATCCTGATCAAATGGTCATTCAGTTTATTTTTGAAAATTTCCAATGAGGGAACACCTACAGGTCCAGGAGGCAAGCAATTCCCCTGCTATTGTTCTAACAATTAATCAGTGGAATATTTCTCCTTATTTCTAATCTCTCTTTAAGAAACTTTCTACCCATTACTTCTTGTCCTACTCTCTGGAGATAAGCCAGTCCCCTCTTCTTTGTGACAGTCTCTCAAGTATTGAAAAACATTTATCATGTCCCTCCTAATCCTTCTCTTTGATAGGGTAGATGTGCCTAGCTACATAAACTGTTTCTCATACAATTTAGTCTCCGTAGTCCAGACCCTTTATCGTGCCTGCACATGATAGGATCTCAGCATCTCTTTTGTAGTGTGGTACTGTATGCACTATTCCAAATGTGGTCTCCTAAGTACAATATAAAGCAGTTTTTATCCCTTCTCATGATCTTGATGCTGTCTTTTCTTACATCTTATACCAGTGATGGCTAAGGTGACCAGATATTCAAAGTCCCAAGCGGGACACCGTCGACAGGTGGGGGGGTGGCGCTCTGGCACGTCACGCGCCTGCCCAGAAGGCATCAGGACTGAGGAGGGGGGCTGCGCGCGCTCCGGCGCATCACGTGCCTGCACAGAGGGTGTCAGGATTGGGGCGTGCTCCCTCTTTAAAGACGGCAGCGGCGGCCCGGCCCGGCGCCACTGAGATCTGCAGGCTCGGGCCGCCACCGCTGCATTTAAAAAGGGTGCCATGAGGGCGGGTGGGAGCGCAGCCCCCGCCCCAACGCCCACTCTTTAAAGGCAGCGGTGGCGGGTGACCAGCGGGACGTCTGGTCATCTTAGTGATGGCAAATGTTTTTGGGACCAAGTGCAGAAAAGGGAAGTTGTACTTGTGCGCGCTTTTCTGGACTGTGACCTGGAAGAGGAGCTGCACAGGGGGCATGCACACACCGGAAAATGAACTTTCAGTTTCCAGCATGCACACTGATCAGCTAGTCTTGTGGTTATTGGCATGCATGTGTGCGCAACGATCAGCTGGCCAGCATGCATGCTCATGCAGAAAATGGAAGACCAGGTTTTCCAGTTTCTGGCACTGCCACATGCATGAAGGCCAGCTGATCATCACATATGCATGCATGCCAGAAATGCAGAGGAGGAACAGGCAATGCCACGCGCATCAGGTGACATGGCTCCGCATGCCCTTTCCGCACATGTGTCAGAGGTTCGTCATCATGATCTTTTACTTTAATTTGGCCAGTCATGTCAGATACATTCATGTCCATCCCTTCTGGAATTCCGTGGGTGTTTTTAAGAGACTTTACCCTTTACACTGACTTATTATATAAATTATCTTTCTGGCAGCTCTGATTATAAAGATGGAAGTCTACTTTGGTTGCTGAAACTTTTCAATTATTAAGTCTAATGCAAAACATTAGACTTAATGTTTCTTTCCACAGATGTGGGGTTACTGCTAGGCCTCCCATCAACTCCACTATATAGGTAACCTTTTTTCCATTATTGATTCTGAGTATTTCGATCTTAATATGTTTGCTAATATAATTAATTAATTAATGTAATTTTAATGTAATTGATCAGTCTCACCAGCAATTTCAAATAAAAAAATAAAATCAAGGTAAATGTGTGTGATTTAATCAATGTGCAGTTGATGATACTGTCTTACTATGGGGTTTTAGAGGCTGCTGCTTCATTCTCACTTTCTTATCTTCCTGTGTGCACAGTAATAATCTGTGTAATAGAAAATATAATAATAATAATAATAATTTGTGTAAAAGAAAATACAATAAAATATATAAGTGGTAAATAAAAAGAATCCATTTCGATAATCACATTATCTATTGCCCGGTTCTCTTTGATATTATGTGTTCTTAGTGAAACTTCCTGGTCTATAATCTTAGCCGTTCTGTTAAAACTGTGTAGATTAAAATCCAGGAGAAAATAGGGCAGCCTGACATTCAGGTCACCATGACAGGCTGTTCTTTCAAATAGAGATGTTAATGTCAAAGCCTTAGAGGTACATAGAGTCAGTGGCATAGCGTGGGTTGTCAGCACCCGGGGCAAGGCAAGTAATTTGCGCCCCCTAACCCTCCCCCAGATAGTCCCTCGCTCCGTTTTCAAACCACAATAAAAGTGGGAAGAGACGGAAAAGTGTGCGCATCGGGGGCGGGGGGGGGAGCGGGAGGGGATGCCCTGCGCAGGGAGGGGGCGCGGTGCTGGAGGGTCCCGGGGGGGAAGGGAGGGGGCGGAGGGGGATGAGGAGCGGAAGGGGGTGTCTGGCGGGGGGGGCGTTCCTCCTCCCCCCTCCTCCTGCTCGGCCGGGGTGTCAATTTGCAGTGGGAGCTCCTCCTCCGCCTCCTCCTCCTTAACGGCCCCTCGCTCGCATTCTCGACCCTCCCCGGGTGGGCTGAGCAGGGGACCCCTCCGGCCGCCGGAGCGAGCGATTTCCACCCGGGCTCTCTCCGCCGCCTCCGCCCAGGCTTCCCCGTTCAGCGCCGCCTGGCCTTTTCCCGCCTCTCCACGCTCCCTCGACGCTGCAGGAGGGGAAGCTCCGTATCGCCTCCGCCTCCCTTCCCGCGAGTGTCAAAACTTTGTCGGGGCAGCGGCGGCAGGACGGGGCTGAGGCGGGAGGCCGGCCTGAGGCAGGCGGGGTGCGCGGTGCGAGCGCGCCCTCCCAGATGTTGCGCCGGCACCCCCTGCACCCCCCACGCTACGCCTCTGCATAGAGTTAATAATCAAACAGAGCACAAGCAATACCTTTGACGTATTTATTTATTTTATTTATTTTATCACATTTATCACATTTCTATACTGCCCTATCTCCCTGGTGGGACTCAGAGCACAAGCAATACCTTTGACGTATTTATTTATTTTATTTATTTTATCACATTTATCACATTTCTATACTGCCCTATCTCCCTGGTGGGACTCAGGACTCACCTACACCCATGATGGCGAACCTATGGCACATGTGCCACAGGCGGCATGCGGAGCCATTTGTCAGGGCACGCAAGGCGCTGTGCCAGAAGTTCTCACTGGGGCTTTTAACCTAGTTCTCTCTCCCAACCATTTTGGTGATTAAGAAGGCCCAGAAGTGAGGCAATTTCTGCATTTTTACTTCTCCTTGGCAACTTTCTGTGTTATTCGACCTCACTTTGGGGCACGGTGATCTCTGTTCTGTTTGACCCAAAGGTGGATTAATGTAGCTAATTAACCATTACAAAAGTTTCCTTTAGGAAGTTATGCAATTAGGTTTGTTTTCTGACGTCTTGGTTTGTTTATAAACCGCCGAGAATATGAAGGCTTTGGAAGTCCAGCCTCTGCATCTTTTGATAGTCAACCAATAAAAGTTGCTCCTAAATTTCAGGGGTATCATTTTCCTTCTGCTCTGTTCGGTGTTTTATTTCTGAAAGAGATAGTCAATAATCAGCAGGTAAGTATGGTAATTTATGGTTACCATATGGTAATTTACTTAAATATAGAGTATAGTATAATGGAAAAGTTTGATTAAGATGTTAAATTAATACTTTTAATCTTTTAATGTGGTGCTCTGACATTTTATAGTTAATAGTTCTAGCGCATCCTGTATCTGCTATAGGTTTGCATAGGTTTGACTCTGCATATTAAGTAGAATATTAATCTAACCACTGCTATTAAAAAGTCTAATTATGAATAAAGATGAATGCAATAATCAAAAGAAATAATATATCAGCAAGCAAGTCTGTACAACTATATCCATTCTGCTATAAACTGGTTATCAGAAGGATCCTAGTAGCATCTCACAAAAGCTTATGCCTTTTAATAAAAGATATTAGTCTGAAAAGATGCTATCACTCCTGATTTTTGAGTATAACATAGCCAGTGGTGGATTAAGCTTCACTGGTGCCCTAAGCACTGACAAATCTTGGTGCTCCCCACCTTTGCACATACTGTAAAATTCTTCATTGGGTTTTTCTTTCTTTCTCAACTTTGTGGTGCCCTCTTGGGCCTGGTGCTCTAAGTACATGCTTAGTCTGCTTATTGGTTAATAAACCACTGAACATAGCTCTCCTAATACAATATAAACTAGAAATGTTTGTAGATGACAGGATCCTCCTTCAACATCTACTCTTTAGTGAGGGAATTCAATTTGAACAACCAGATCTTTAAGCAAAATGGTTGCTGAATGAACACGTGATTAAAAGAAGGAAGGAAGGAAGGAAGTAGAGAGAAAGAAAGAGAGAGAGAGAAAAAAGTGTTGGAAGAAATGTCCATCTGAGTTCTGCTCCAAGTGGGAAAAAGACACTGATGTTATGTTATGTTATGTTAACTATAAAAGGGGATGTAAGCTGAAGATCGTGATTCCCTCTTTGAACGAGGGACCCCTTTTGTCTGAATATTCTGATAAATTGTAATAAAATGATCTTCCTGTCTCGGTTTGTCTCATTATAATTATAATAATTTATAATATATAAAAATTATAATATTTTTTTTTAATCGGTTTTCAAAATACATATAGGGAAAAGGTATAGGGTTAGTATAACATTTTGGTAGCTCCCATGCCATTGGTGGTGGCCCTCCCCCAAAACTTCATAAATTTACAAATTTAAAAATAAAGGATAAGCATATATGGAGATTACATTGTATAGTCCATACATTCAATCATCTTTTTCTTTGCCATTTTATCTTGTATCGACAATTACAATAAGATTTCAAATAAAATCATTTTTGAGATCTAAGTCTTTTCGCTATTGACTCTTCTTCCCTGTCACCGGGCGGGGCCGTCGCTCCCTTTGTTCCCCCCTCTTCGTCCCCTAGAAGAGAAGAATGTTTTTGAATAAAGGCCTCCGCCTCGCTTAATGTTTTAACTTTTACTCTGCCCCCCTCCCAGAAGATCAGCATTCCCTCTGGCAATAACCACTTGAACCAAATTCCTTTTTTGTATAATTTCTTAGAGAAGAAGGAATACTTCCTTCTTATTTCTCTATTTTTTTCAGAATTTGTTTCAAAATGATTATTTCTTTATCTTGATACTTTAAAATTCCATCCCGTTGGGCCCTCAATATCTCATCCTTTGTGGATCTCCTAAGAAATTTAACATGAACTTCTCTTGGTACATTATGCATCCTAGCATATCCTGAATTAATTCTATAAACCAGATCCATATCCCACCAGAGTTGCTCCTTATCTCTTTTAAGGTATTCTGCTAATATTTACTCATAACATCTTTAAGATCCTCATTTTCTGACTTTGGTATATTCTGGAACCTAAGAAAAAAAGACATTCTTTCAAATTCAATTTTAGTCATGTGAGCTCCTAATTATAGACTCTCTTTTTGGTTCTCCTTAACCTTTTCCCCCATCTCAGCTGCCATCCCCCTAGCGCCACAATTTTTTGTTTATTCTCCGTTGTGCTTCATTGCGTATCCCTAAGCTCTAATTTTAATTCTGTCATTTCTTTCCACAATTCATTCATGTTTTTCATAATTTATTTATTTATTTATTTATTTATTTATTTATTTATTTATTTATTTATTTATTTATTTATTTATTTATTTATTTATTTAAATTTATACCCCGCCCTTCTCCACAGAGGACCCAGGGCGGTGCACAGGAAATTTAAAAAACATACAAAAATACAATAAATATAATTTTAAAAAACTATTAAATAACCCCATCCTGCGCTAAAACCAAATTGTAAAACCCAATTTAAAACTATCTTAAGTCCCCAAGGGAGGTTAGGCTAGGCCGGCTTGTTGAAACAGATATGTCTTAAGACATTGGCGGAAGAGGCGGAGGTCGGTGATGGTACGTAATTCAGGGGGTAGGTCATTCCAAAGGGCTGGCCCCGCCACAGAGAAGGCTCTTCCCCTGGGTGTCGCCAGTCGGCATTGTCCGGCCGACGGTACCCTGAGGAGGCCCTCTCTGTGGGAGCGGATTGGTCTGAGGGATGTATGGGGCAGGAGGCGGTCTCGCATATAACTAGGTCCCGAGCCATGGAGCGCTTTAAAGATGGTAGTCAAAACCTTGAAGCGCACTCGAAAGGCCACAGGAAGCCAATGCAGCTCGCGCAGGATCGGTGTTATGTGGGAGCATCTAGTGGCTCCCATAATCACCCGCGCGGCTGCGTTTTGGACTAGCTGTAGCTTTCGAGTGCACCTCAAGGGAAGCCCCATGTAGAGAGTATTACAGTAGTCGAGTCGGGACGTCACGAGTGCTTGAGTGACTGTGCGTAGGGCAGCCCGGTCCAGTAAGGGGCGCAGTTGGCGCATCAGGCGAACCTGATGGAACGCCCCCCTGGCCACGGCTGCCACATGGTCCTCCATGGAAAGCCGGGAATCCAGGAGGACACCCAAATTGCGCGCCCTCTCCACGGGGGCCAGTGTTTCGCCCCCAATGGCCAGAGTTGGAGTGATCTGGCTGAACCGGGGTGCCGGAAACCACAGCCACTCAGTCTTGGCAGGGTTGAGTTTGAGTTTGTTACCACCCATCCAGATCCGTACGGCTTCCAGACACCGGGACAGCACTTCGGCGGCATCGTTGGGGTGGTTTGGGGTGGATATGTACAACTGAGTGTCATCAGCGTACAGATGGTATTCCACCCCAAAACCACGGATGATCTCACCCAGCGGCTTCATATATGTGTTGAAAAGGAGGGGCGAGAGGACCGACCCCTGAGGAACCCCACATAGGAGAGGCCTCGAGGTCGACCTCTGCCCTCCCGTCAACACATATTGCGACCGACCAGAGAGGTAGGCTGAGAACCACCGCAGAACGGTGCCTCCCAGCCCCAACCCCCCCAGTCGGTGCAATAGGATACCATGGTCGATGGTATCAAAAGCCGCCGAGAGGTCTAATAGGACTAGGATAGAGGAATACCCTCTATCCCGCGCCCTCCAGAGATCATCAACCAACGCGACCAATGCCGTCTCAGTACTGTGACCGGGCCGGAAGCCGGACTGGCGCGGGTCTAGATAATCAACTTCCTCCAGGTGTCGCGGAAACTGTTGGGCCACCACACTCTCGACAACCTTCACTAAAAAGTGAAGGTTGGAGACCGGACGATAGTTCTCTAGTAAAGCTGGGTCCAGGGACGGCTTCTTGAGGAGGGGCCTCACTACCGCCTCTTTCAAGACGGCAGGTAAGGACCCCTCACTCAAAGATGCGTTGACAATGCCCTGGAGCCAGCCTCGTGTCGTCTCCCAGGATGCCAGTACAAGCCAGGAGGGACACGGGTCCAATAAACATGTGGTCGCCCTAAGTTTCCTTGACAACCTGTCCATATCCTCGGTGGTAACAAAGTCAAACTCCTCCCAAGAAGGAGCCTCAAGACTAGCCTCGGACAGTCCCACAGGACCACTGTCGATGGAGGGTAGCTCATTCCGAATCCGAGTGATTTTCTCCTGCAGATAAATCCCAAATTCCTCTGCTCGCCCTTGCAGAGGGGCTTCCCGCGGCCTCTGGTGAAGGAGGGAGCGGGTCACCCCAAACAGGGCGGCAGGGCGGTTATCTGCGGATGCAATAAGGGTGGCACAATACTCCCGTTTGGCCACTCTTATCACCACTAAATAAGCCCTAATATGGGTTCTCACTAGTGTTCGGTCGGCTTCGGAGCGAGAGGATCTCCATCTACTCTCTAGGCATCTCTTGTGGCGTTTCATCCCCCGGAGCTCCTCAGTGAACCAAGGAGCCCGGGTGATTCGTCGCCGCAAGAGAGGCCGCAAGGGCGCAACTCGGTCCAAGGCCCCCGTGGCCGCACTTAACCATGCGGCCACTAGGTCCTCAGTCGAGTCGCGGGGCAGGGTCACAGGAATTGGCCCAAGCTCCCTCTGGAACCTTTCCGGGTCCATTAGAAGCCTGGGGCGGAACCATATAGGAGTGTCCGGTTCCGCCTCCCCGCGGTGGGGTGCAGCGATTGGAAAGTCCAGCCGAAGGAGAGCGTGATCCGTCCATGACAAGGGAGTAATGACTAGATCCCCTATTCCAAGATCACGGCTCCACTGTCCCGAGACAAAGATGAGATCCAGTGTGTTCCCCCCCTCGTGAGTGGGGCCTAAAACTACTTGGGTCAGGTCCATGGCCGTCATGGAAGCCATGAACTCCCGAGCTGCTCCAGAGGCTTCGCCCGCCGACGGCAAGTTAAAGTCCCCCATGACTACCAGTCTGGGGGTCTCAACTGCCGCCTCGGCTATCACCTCTAGGAGCTCGGGCAGGGCTGTTGTTGCATAGCGAGGAGCCAGGTATACAACTAACATGCCCAACTGCCTTCCTAGGCCCCATCTCACATAGAGAGATTCACACCCGGTTGTCTGGGGGACAGAGGTCTCCTTTGGCTCAAGACCTTCCTTTACGATAATCGCCACCCCCCCACCCCTCCCTAGGGCCCTAGGCTGATGAAAAGCACGGTAACCTGGTGGGCACATGTCCACGAGGGGCATACCCCCCTCGTGGCCCAACCAGGTTTCCGTTATACCCACCAGGTCCGGGTCCCCCTCTGACACAAGGTCACGAATGAGGGGGGATTTTTGAACCACGGACCTGGCGTTGCATAACATCAGCTTTGGGCCCTGGGCCTGTGATTCCTGCCCACCTAGTCTGCGATGGGAGAACGGAGAGTTGGAGCACGTGACCGCCTGGATCCAGCGGCCACGGTCTTCCAACTGATGGTACCCATTTCGTCTCCCTCCGCCCCTGCCCCTCCCCCAGACCAAATCGATGGAAAGAGCTACCGTGGAAATGACCCCCCCCTCCCTTCCTCCGTTTCCCTACTTCCGCCCGCCGGCCTCATTTGCTGTCCCCTCCCTGGACTATTTTTCCCCTCCTCCCTGGAACCCCCTAAAAGCCTAATTAAAAACCTCCCTAAAAACCCCCTCAACCTGCGCTTCGCCCAAAACATCCCAAAACATCTCTTTAACCAACAGTTCCTGTGAGCTTTCTCCAGCAGATTCTTTCTGTAGTAATGAAGAAATCTTCGGCTGTGTAGTTGGGCTGGAGACAGCTGAGGACGGGGCGGAAGTTGACTTTCCTGATGGCAGTTTTCTAAAAGCCATTGCTTCAGTTCTGAATTCTAAGTTGATAACAAAATGGCGCCAGAGAAACGGACAACCGAGACAGTCCGAGGTATCGGAGTAATCCAAATGAGAGTCCAGTCTTAAGAGATCACTTAAGAGAAAAAAAAAAGAAAACTTTGCAATCCACATCCAGGAGTTCACGTATTGGGAGAGACTTGCGAGCCTCTGGGAGAAGTGTTAAAAGTAAACATTTCAAATTCTTCAATGGTAATTATGGAGGGAAAAGCTTCAGTAATGCAAAGGCGTTATAATAAGAGAAGAAAGAGAAGCCATCTTGCCCCACCTTCTAACAGGAAGAAAAGTGAAAGTTCCATTTTGCTTTTTTGTTAAAAGAACTCCGCAACAAATTGTTGCAACTGTGATATGATACAATTCTTTTCCATAGTTAATTCAAATAGCAAGTTAGTCCTTTCCCTCTCTCCAATCCAATGGAGAGAGATCGTTTGATTGCAGCTTCATCTGAGGGGGGGGGGGTTAAACAAGAAAAACTCCCCCCTCCAATCTCCATTTAAAATTGATTGAACTGGAACTCACAGTATCCTATCGCTTATCTTTCATCAGCAACCTAGGAGATTTGTTTATTTATTTTTATTTTATTTTATTAAATTTATAGCCTGCCCTTCTCCTTGTAAGGACCCAGGGTGGCATTAGGGAGCAGCTTCCATCTCCGGCATTTCAGCTACTCTTTCAATTCTGTTTGTTGTTCCCGGGATGAATCTGGTGAAGAGGCAAGGTTTGCTCCCCCTTTCTGCTCACCAGCTCCTGGGGCGAGGCTGGGAGGACCCCCACCGGCCGCTGCCAGATTGGGGGCTCCCAGCGAGCCGCCCTTATGGCAGGAGATTCCTTCAGAATCTCTTGTGCTTCTGAAGGAGCCCACTGGTACAGCAAGCAGCGGACGAAGCGCGAAGCACGTCTGTCACCTTCGGAAACTGGAAGAGAAGTGTAAACTTAAAGATCTTGAGGTAATAGAAGATTTAGAAGTCAAGGATACATTTAGAAGTCAGTGATACATTATAATGGCTTACCCAAGATCTGGTAAGTATTCAAAGCTGCTACCCGTGCAAAGCCGCTACCCGGCTTTGCACGGGTAGCAGCGGAAGGGAAGGTGAGGAATGCTGTTTCTAGCTCTGTGAGCCTAAAGGTGTTGGGCGTAGTGGAGGCTTTGTGTGGCTAGCAGCGTCATCCCCCGCTTCCCCTTCCACCGCTAACCATGGGAAGCCTAAGGGCGCCGGGCACAGTGGAGACTTTGCACAGGTAGCGGCGGAAGGGAAGGCGGGGGACGCTGTTGCTAGCCACAGGAAGTTTAAAGGCATTGGGCACAGTGGAGGCTTTGTGTGGCTAGTGGCAGCATCCCCTGCCTCCCCTTCCACCGCTAGCCATGCAAAGTGTAAAGGCGCCGGCAGCTCCACAGCCACCGAATAACTTGAAATTTCACACATGTACAAATTTTCCCTCAATTGCACTTTTATCTTCTGAGAGTTGCTAAGGGAATAAGATATATATAAGACTATATCTTCCTATAGCAGTTTTTGGAGCATCTCCTCAGTTAGGATCAGTGTATTGGATCTTGTCCTCATAATATTGATTTGGTTGATTCCAAGCTGCCTGCTAATGCCCATATTCTGTGTTAATCAGAAACGGTACAGTCGAAGCATTTAGCAATTTCTTAAGGTTTTTTAAAGCTACATGCTGCTTTTAACAGGTTTTGAACTGTAATCTCCAGTCACAGTCAGAATGGCAAGTTTAAGGAATTGTAGAATTAAGGAATTGTAACAGATGTGGTCTAGACTGACTAGAGGAAATCAGATTGTGTGCTATTTATAATGGGTTACTTATGTTTGGGGCAGTCTTGGATCCCACATTGGGGAGAAGCAACATATAATTTTTATAACTAATATACGCTTTTATTCAGATATAGTATTGTGTCATTTTAAAACTATTCCTAAATTAAAATGAGTAATGACATCTGTGAATGAAGGCTAATATCAAAATAAAATAACTTTTATTTTTAAAAGTTGTTGGAAACTAAATATTCAGATAGATTTTATTTTTTATGAAAAAATACCTATTTTTGGAAGGAAGTTGGTACCTTCTTCTTTCTAGGTCTGACAGCGTGACTGAGCTGGTTGTGTGTCAATCATAACACTATAGGTGACTTTTAAACTGGTGCTATAAAAATGTATAAATAATTAAAATGTCAGTGAAAACATTATTTCATCATAAAATGATGTGATTTATATAAATAGCAATATTGCTTGGGTTTCTGCTTTTACTTTTTTCAGGTTGATAGATTCTTTCTCTTCCCCTGGACTTTATATGTTAAAACTCTTAAGGAACATATAGCAATAATCAAGTCATTCTTTCCATCTTTCAGAACACTGACATTTTTGGAAGATAGATGCCTGATTTAAAACAATTCTATCCACTATCAACTAACATAGCTTTCACGATTTTCTAAGCAGCTGTTGATTTTCTCCATGAAATATTGGTTTATTCCCACCCACCCCCATGCCCCACCCTGCCAACTGAGGCTAGTGGTATGAAAATGGTCTTCTCTTAAACAGCATCATTTCATTTCCTGTTTACTTTTAGTTCTGAAAGTGATATACACACTCTGGATGTGTGTATATGTATATCTGGGAGTTTTGTTCTTAGATTTCTTGACCGCTAACAGTAACTTGACAGCTTTAAGACTTGCGTGCTTCAAATGCCAGCGTTTCTGAGCCAACATTTTGGTTGCTAAGCAAGAGCATTGTTAAGTGAGTTTCACCACATTTTACAAGTTGGCCACGCCCACCCGGTCACATGGCTGGCAAACTACCCCCACCTGGTCACATGGCCAGCAAGCCACTCTCACAAAGCAGGGTGTTGTATACTCAAGTGAAGAGGGGCCGCTGTCATTCAAGCAAGAAGCAGATTCTCATTGGAGCAAACTGGGGAGGCGTTGAGGCGGGAGAACGCCAGAGTGTTTATTGGTTAAAAGGGGTTTGACAGCGACTATAAAAGAGCTGTCAAGCCAAGGTTGTTCTTGTTCTTGTTCTGGTGTTAAGTACGTGAAGAGTTAATAAAGGAGTTGTCAATTGATCCCCTCAGCTGTGAGTAATTAGAGAATAAAACACAGGCCACACCCACAGAATAGGTTCCAGAAAATTTTGAAACCCACCACTGGTTAGGCTCTAATCCAGCTAAGTGCTTTCCTCCTGGGTTGGTTTTGGCTTTGCAAAGTTTGTTGCTGCTTGTTCTGTTGGGACCCAGCTGGGTGATGGGCCTCCAAGGTCCATAGACAAGGTCTATGAAGCTGATTACCATAATGCCAGAGCCAAGCCTAGAGATGACTCCCTTCGTCCCATCCTCCAGCACATCTGGACTCAAATCCAAGAAAGCATTTGGCAAAATACACATATCCCCAGTAATCCCATGAAATATTTAATGGTCAAGCCAGTGGTTTTCAGCAACATAATAAGATTTGTTTTGGTTTTTGCTTGCTTTGTTCTCTTTCAAGTAGATTTAAAATTCAGACGTTCAATGCAAACCATAGACGTGAGCAACGGTTTGTTGTCATTGAGTCACAACATTGTTAAAACAAAAGTTATAGTCAAGGTGTCAATGTATGTAATCACTTTTTTTTAATTCCTCATGTTCATTACTGAGACAGATATCAAAGCGGGGAAATGTTTCATTTTAAAAAGGAAAGGAAACAGTGATGTATAATTCATTAAACTGCATGGCACTATTAAAAACCCTATCTTTGAAAATCGTTTTCAGTACGAATCCAAACTTATAACCTCTTGCAATCTTTTCTTCCAGAGGAGTTTAGATTGGTTTTTATTGAGCAGTCACAGGGTGTGATGCTGCAAAGAACCACAGAACCTTTCAATAGAATTAAAATTTGAGTAGATTTAATATTTAAAAAGTCACTTATTTATATTACTTTTATCCCTTACATTCAAATCACAACATCTTGGAACCTAAGACATCTAATGAATGAAATGAATGAAAACACATTCCAAATATTATTAAAATAAAAAACCATTAATTTGCTAATACAAAGTATTTCTTAAACCTGGTAACTGTAGGATGTGTAGCGCACCAGGGAAGCACCAGATGACCAGAAAAGAGTTCATGTAGTTCCCATCTTCAAAAAAGAAAAAAAATAGATCCAGTAAATCACAGACCTATCAGTCTGATTTCAATACCTGGAAAGATTCTGGAAAGAATAATCAAGTAGCAAGTCAGCACCAGAAAACAAAGTCATAAACAGAAGCCAACATTAGTTTTTCAAAAGTGTAACAACCAAATCACAGATTACTATCAAAAAATTTATTGCAAACTTCACAGAACGTTTCAGAGATCATATACAAGAAGACAAGACCATACAGAGAGTTCAAGTACTTCAACAAGGCAATCAGGGAGTAAAGATCTACATTGAAGAATTCAGATTGGTGGCATCAGAATTAGATTGGAATCAACCATCACGAATAGCTCAATTCAGGTATTATCTAAATGACTGAATTGCAAGTGAACTCATCGAGCAGGAAGTTCGTCACACACTGGATCAAATCTACAGAACCTGCATTATAATTGACTCATGCTTAGAAGAGACTTGGGGTAAATCCAATCATCCTAAACTGCCAGCTATTTTGCTTACATCCCTAATTCTTAGCCCACTTGCATGGAAGAGAAGATCCTATGTAATTTCAAACCACAGAAGATAGTCAGAGAAAAGAGAAAATCTGCTTTTACTGTAGAGACTCTGGGCACATGTTCAAGGAATCCCCTTCCAAAGCACCGAAAAAAGGAGAAAGACAACCCAGCCAAGCTCCAGTGAAAGTTGCAGAACCAGGGAAATGACAACAGCCCCTCTTGTAAGAGCTTGCAGGAGGGGCTATCCAACCACTAAATCAGTGATTCTCAACCTTGTCAACTTGAAGATGTCTGGACTTCAACTCTCAGAAGTCCAGACATCTTCAAGTTGACAAGGTTGAGAAACACTGCACTAAATGGAGCTCACATCCAACCTCATAAGGGCATTTTGTTAAAGATTGATGTCACTTTATGTCTTCCAGTTGAGTGTGAAGCCTTCCTGGATTCAGGAGTATCATCTAACTTTTTAAACTTTGCAACAGTAAAAAGGCTCAAGATTCCCACTGTCCCTTTGAAGTCACCATTACAAATGAAAACTATCTATGGTTGACTTTTGAAAATGGGTTCAATAACACATTCCCCCCAGTCCCTTTTCACTTAAGAGTAGCCAAATACACCAAACTGTTAACCCCTTACCTAACTCACCATCTGGACTTCCAAATTGCTTTGGTTTCTGGATGGCTGCAACTCCAAAGTCCCATGATTTGTTGGAAGAGATATACTGTGTCTTTTGATCACTCAGCTGTCCTAAATCATAATGAAATGCAGATCAAATCCCATCACCAGCATCACTGAAAGAGATTTCTAGCCTGCTGAGCAACTACGCAGACTTCACAGATGTTTTTCAGGATGAAGAATCTTCAGTTCTTCCTCCATCCTATAGAGCCGTGATGGCGAATCTACGGCACGTGTTCCACAGGTGGCATGTGGAGCCATATTTGCCCACATGGCAGGACTCAGCTCCGCTTTACATGCCTGCACCGGCCAGCTGAAGTTTGGCCTTTTGAAGGGCCAGGGGAGGCCATTTTCACCCTCCTCAGGCTTCAGGAAAGTCTCTGGAGCCTGGTGAAGGTGAAAACTCTCCCTCCATGTTAGCCCGCATGTGCAGGTGGGTGGGCACATGTTCACATGCAATAGCACAAGTGCACACAATTTTGGCAAACCATTAGAAAAAAGTTAGCCCTCACTGCTATAGAGAAAGCATCTGAGAAGGACTTTCTCTTGTTTTGGGGAGAACTAAAGTAAAAGGGTAGAGAAGAGATACTTTCAGACTTGCAAGAATCTGTGACTATAACCTTTCCCTAAAGGTAGCCTTAGTACTTATGGTTGGTGCTTCTTCTCTGGACTATCATGAAGGACTCACAATTTGCAACTATCATTCACAAACCTTCTCTCATCCTCATTTTGGACAGCAACAATTCTCTTACATGGGTTTGTTCTCTTCCACAGCTTCTTCTGTATCTTTTCCCACCAACCATTTTTTTCACATTTCTCACATCCAGACACACATTTTATTCATACCTTTAAACAATTTTCTATATCCCATAGTCATCCCCAGAGGATGTCTTAGCTATAGACCTCTGTCATCTATCATGGTTTTCAAGTAATGCTTCTCTTAGTAAAATAGAGGTTACCTCCATCATATACCAGGACTGGAAACTAGAGAACAGAGAGAAATAAGAACAACTAGAGCTATAAATCCCCAATATAAAACATAAGATATGGAACAAAATTCAATTTTCTCAGTTAACATAAATGGACTTAACTCCCCAGTTAAAAGAAAAAAAGTATTCCAGAAACTAGAAAAAATAAAAACACAAATCATTTATTTACAAGAGATACATATTCAAAAGAAAGATGCGTATTTATTAATACAACCCAAACTTGGGAAAAAATTTTCCTCATTGGCAGACTTTAAAAAAAGAGGTGTGGTTATCTACATTAAAGATAACATACCAATCAAGCAAATTTATGCAGATGAAGATGGAAGGATCTTGATGGTTGAAATTACAGACAATAACAAAAAAAAAATACTTTTAATAGCAATCTATGCACCTAATGAGAAACAGGATGAATGAGTTAGAATTAAAACTGTAGAAGAGGCGGAGAATTTTCTTAAAAAACATTCCTCAATCCTGGATGACGATGATATGGGAACGGGAGGGGCCACGGGTCCGCCCACTGGTGGGGTGGAGGAGGAAGAGACTATAGCAAAGAGGCTCAGATCGCAAAAAAAAAAGTTTTCTTTTTTTTTATGATGGTAATTCCTGTATGGATGTCTATCGCTTCCTTTATTAGAATTGATGAATGAAATTATGTCTGGTAGTAAAATGCCGAATTCTTGGTCAGAAGCCTATATTTCACTGATACCAAAGGAAGGAACAGATCTCCTTCAGGTAAAGAATTATCGACCAATTTCATTGTTAAACTCGGATTATAAGTTATTCACATCAATACTAGCAGAAAGGCTCAAAAAATATTTAAACAATTTTATACATCCAGACCAACATGGATTCTTACCAAAGAGACAAATTAAAGATAACATGAGAATAATTTTGAACACGGAATATTATGAAGCACATTCTGAAAAACAAATGGCTTTGATGTTTTTTGATGCACAAAAAGCCTTTGATAACGTGAATTGGAAGTTTATGTTGCAACAGCTAGAACAAATGAAATTTGGCCAAAATTTTATACACGTTATAAGTACTATATACCACAACCAAACAGCTAAGATAATAATAAATGGAGAGCTTTCAGATAATATTAAGATAAAAAGAGGTACAAGACAAGGTTGCCCACCATCACCTTTACTTTTCGTATTAACGCTAGAAGTGCTAGCGTTTGCAGACAACCTAGTTTTTATCCTCAAGGAACCACTCAAAACCGGGTCCAAACTGATAGGAAAAATTGAGGAATATGGAAAAATAACAGGTCTGAAAATAAATAAAGATAAAACACAAATCTTGACAAAGAATATGACAAGAAGACAGAAAGAAGAATTAAGAGAAATCTTGAAAATTCAAATCACAAATAGGTTTAAATATTTAGGAATCTACTTGACGTCGAGATGCAGCACTCTTAAAAAGGAGAATTATTCTAAACTCACACAACAAATTGAAGCAGATCTTACGAGATGGCAGAATTTACAACTATCATTATTAGGGAGAATAGCCACGATAAAAATGAATATTTTACCTAAAGTATTATATTTATTCCAGACAATCCCAATTAGATTGGGCAAGGACTTTTTTGAAAAATTGAGGAAAATGGTCTTAAAGTTTATATGGCAAGGGAAAAAAGCAAGAATAAGATTAAAAATTTTACAAGATGCTAAAATAAGGGGAGATATGGGATTACCTGATTGGGAATGATACTATCAAGCTGCAAATTTGATGTGGATTAAAGATTGGATTACATTAAGAAACACTAGACTATTAGAATTAGAGGGACATGATTTGCCATCAGGATGGCATGCAACTCTATGGTATAGAAACACTAGGAAACATGGTCTTTTCAGAAAGCACTACATAAGAGAATCTTTGATTTTAAACTGGGAGAAGATCAAGGAATTGCACTATTTTAGAATACCAGTCTGGGTATCAATTACTGAAGCATTCACTTACGCAATAATATACAAAAAGGAACGAACAATCAGATATTCGGATTTATTGAACTCAAGGGGTGATCTTAAAACTATTCAGGAATTAAAACAAGAAGGAATGGATATTAACTGGTATATACATACATGCAAATACATTCAAGATATAAGGAAGATCAAAAAAAAAGGAGGGGTTTACGACAAAATGATGGAATTAGATAAAATCTTAACAGGCGTCGACGAAAAAATAATTTTAAAACTCTATGCCTACTTATTAGAGTTTAAACTCCAGGAAGAGCAAGTGAAAGAAACAATGATAACATGGGGAAAAAACTTTGGACATGGGATCGACTTAGATAAGTGGCAAAAACTGTGGACACAAAACTATAAAATGATGATGTCAACAGCTTACAAAGAGAACTTGTATAAGATGTTCTACAGGTGGCACTTATCACCATCGAGAATCGCAAAAATGAATAAGAACAAATCCCAAAAATGCTGGAAATGCCATCAGACGCCTGGTACTTACTATCATATGTGGTGGACCTGTTTGGAGGCTAAAAATTATTGGAGTATGATCCACACATGGCTGGAGAAAATGACAGAAAAACATATAGATTTTAAACCCGAACTCTTTCTGCTTGGAATTACATTAGAAATATTTGATAAGAATTTGAAATACCTAATTGTAAATATTTTGACAGCCGCTAGAATCGTGTTTGCAAAAAATTGGAGAAATGATAAATTACCATCACAGGAATAAGTTATTTATAAAATTATGGAATGTGCAGAGATGAATAAATTAACGTTTGAAATTAGAGAGCAAGAGAGCGAACAATTCTATGAAATATGGAATAAATTTTATCAATGGCTGGAAAAAAGGGAAAACTAAGGGATATAACAATACATATTATATTATTATATAACTTGAAGAAATGTTTGTATTTAGAAGGGCAAAATAATTTATTTTAGAATGATAAAGTTACCTCTAGAGACAATGGAAAACAATGGTATAACATTGGAAGATTTTCTGTTCTTATTCTGTTGGCTTTTTTAAATTTAATATCTTGTTTATATATTGAAGAGTTAGGGGGTAAAGATTGATTTCATAAATGGAAATGTTACTGTATGATACAAAAATGATATATATATAGATTAATATCTTTGCGATATTAAGCACTGGCGCACAGAACGTTTGTCTGAATGACATGTTGTACAAAGCACGAAATGAATGATGTTTCTTTTTATTTATTTTCAATAATAAAAATAAAAAACTTTAAAAAAATTGGCTTTTAGACATGACCTGACTGACTTCCAGAGATTCTATAAGACAAAGTAAGGTAAGAAAAGAATTGCAAATGCTATGTTCTTAGTACTGTAATTCAAACTTTCTCTTCTATGTAGAACTTTTAGATGGCAAGAAGAGTAGCAAATTTACTCTTTCCAATGGAAACCTTAATGGGTGAAAATTGAGTTCATGAAACTAATTAACTGAACAATTAGCTAAAATATCTGTGTTTTTCTTCATGTTGCCAAGAATCGTGATTTTGAAAGAATTGAATTAATTCATCATTGACACTTAATATAGGAACTATTTTTAATTTTGTCTATTTTATCAACAGGTGAGTCAATGGAGCCATCAGAGAAGGACCTATATCTACACAAAGGGTTTTATTTTTTACCTGTGGTGTCCTCACCTGAAAGTATAGATTCACTGGAAAGTTTTGAAATCCAAGATGATGATACATTTATAATCACATATCCTAAATCAGGTAAATTCAAAGATGTCTTGCAAGGAAGAGTTGGTTTTGTATCCAGTGCTTTTATTCAGTTTTTTAGGACTTTGGCTGCTGCAACTGTATTATGGTGTAAACAGATTTTAACACTTGACATAGAAGATGAAATGCAGGTAAAATAAACCTACAAATCCGTATTTTGACGATTTTTAATTTTACTTTAGAAAGCTGACTTTCTCTCATACAACCATCAAATATTTTAGAGGAAGCAGTTGTCTTTATGCATCTCTGAAATGTTAACTGTAGGAAGATTGACTAAGTTAGAACAAAAAATAATAGAATTGGAAGGAACCTCAGAGGTCTTTTAGATCAGGGGTCTCCAACCTTTGCAACTTTAAGTCTGAAGTCCTTCAGCTCCCAGAGCAGAGCTGGCTGGAGAAGTCTGGGAGCTGAAGTCCTTCAGACTTTAATTTGCAAAGGTTGGAGACCCCTGTTTTAGATCACCCTCTGCTTGAGCAGGAGACCCTATACTATTTCAGGGAAGTTTCTAGTTTCTTCCTAAAAGCATCCAGTAATGGAGCACCACAACTTGTGAAGGCAAGCAATTCCGTTAATTGATTGCTCTCACTGTTAGGAACATTTTCCTTGGTTCTAGGTTGCTTCTCTCCTTGATTAGTTTCCATCCATTGTTTCTTATCTTGCCTTTGGGTATTTTGATAAATTGGTGCTTTGGAGAATAGCTTAACCCCCTAATCTTTGTAGAAGTCCCTCAAATATTGGAACAGTACTATCATGTCACCCCTAGTCCGTCTTTTCATTAGATTAGACATGCCCAATTCCTGCAGCTATTCTTTGTATGTTTTCATCTACAGCCCCCTAACCATTTGTGTTGCTGTTCTCTACACTGTTTCCAAGGTCTCAACATTTTTTTTATATTGTGGTGACCAGAACGGGATGCAGTATTCCAAGTGTGGTTTTACTAAGGCTTTGTAAAGTGCTACTAGAACTTCACTTGATCTTGAGTCTATCCCTCTGTTAGTGTAGCCTAGAATCGTATTGGTATTTTGCTGCCACCACATGTTGTTGACTCATATTTAAATTATTGTCCATTAGGACTCCAAGATCCCTCTCATAGTTACTGGGATTAAGCCAAATTTCACCTAATCTGTACTCATGCAGTTGGGTTTTCTTGCTAAGTGAAATATCTTACTTTTATCTTATCATTTTGTTAGATAAGGCCTAGTTTTTAAATCTGTCAAAATCTTTTTGGATCTGGAGCTTGTCTTCTGGGGTGTTGGCTATTCCTGCCAGCTAAATGTTGTCTGCAAATTTGATGAGCTCCTCTTCAATTTCCTCATCTATATCATTTATGAAGATATTGAAGAGTACTGGAACCTTTGGGTACCACACGGATTACTTCCCTCCATGTGGATGTAGGGTTTTTTGTTTTTTTTGAGGACTACACGTTGAGTACGTTTGTCAGCCAGTTACAAACCCTCCTAGTGGTAGTGTTATTTATCCCACATTTTATTGGCTTGCCAAGAAGTAGGTTGTGATAGAGTTTATCAAATGCTTTACTGAAATCTAAGTATACTATGTTTACAGCTTTCACTCATCTACTAATTTGGTCATTTTGTTGAAGAACGAATAACATTTAATTGGCATGATCTGTTTGCAACGAACCATGTTGGCTTCTGGTCATAACCCTTTTTGCTTCTAGGTTGTTCACAGATTTGTTGTTTGATTATCTTTTCCAAGATCTTCCCAAGGATTGATGTCAGGCTGATTGGCCTGTAATTTCCTGAATCTGATTTTCTTTTTTCCTTTTTGGAAGATCAGGATCATGCCAGCTTTTTTCCAGTCCTCAGGCATCTCGCCAGTGATCCAAGAACTTTGAAAGATAGGTTTCAATGGTTCTGCAATTATGTCTGTCAGTTCCTTCAGTAGTGGGTGTTTTTTTTTGCTGGAAGATAGAAGTGAAATATGAATTAAGCAGTTCTGCTGTCTCTCTGCTCCCCGTTTCTTCTTTTCCATCTTCCCCGAGTAGTAGACCAATTGCTTGACTTTTTTCTTGATTTCTTTGTGTTGAACATTCTCCAAATAATAATGTCCCTGGATGAATTAATTTAATTATTTCTTATTTACAGGCACAGTGTGGACTCAGAACATCGTTAGCTTGATTCTTTATGAAGGTCATCGAGATGGAACTGAAAATATTAACCTGATTGACAGGGCACCGTGGCTAGAATATAATATTTATCATGTAGATTTACCTAGTCGCCCCTCACCTCGTGTCATTTGTTCCCATCTGCCCTACTATTTGGTACCCAAAGGATTACGAAATAAAAAAGCAAAAGTAGGACATATTTTGGTAACTTGTGGGGTGGAGTGGGAAGCTGTCTCTCTTCTATTTTTTTTAAGCTCTACATCTGAATTTTTTATTGACAAATGCAAATGAACAGATGTTACATTGCTCCAATGTGTTTATACAATACAATAGCGGATTTGGAAGGGAGCTTGGACGTCTTCTAGTCCAACCCTCTGCCTAGGCAGGAAACTGCAGACAAATCCTCTTAAAGACTTCCAATGTTGGAGCATTCACAACTTCTGGAGGCAAGCTGTTCCACTGATTAATTGTTCTAACTGTCAGAAAATTTCTCCTTAACTATAAGGTTGCTTCTCTCCTTGATTAGTTTCCACCCATTGCCTCTTGTTCTACCCTCAGGTGCTTTGAAGAATAGTTTGACTCCCTCTTCTTCATGGCAACCCCTGAGATATTGGAACACTGCTATCATGTTTCCCCTAGTCCTTCTTTTCATTAAACTAGACATACCGTTCTTCATATATTTTGGCATCCAATCCCCTAATAATCTTTTTTGCTCTTCTTTGCATTCTTTCTAGAATCTCCACATCTTTTTTACATTGTGGTGATCAAAACTGAATGCAGTATTCCAAGTGTGGCCTTACCAAGGCATTATAAAGTAGTATTAACACTTCATGTGATCTTGAGTCTATCCCCCTGTTTATGCAGCCTAGAACTGTGGTGACTTTTTTTGCCAGCTCCTGCAAATTGCTGGCTCATATTTAAATGGTTGGCCACCAGGATTCCAAGATCCCTTTCACAGTTACTACCATTGAGCAAGGTACCATCTATAATGTACCTGTGAATTTTGTTTTTCTTGCCTAAATGTAGAACCTTACTCTTGTTTGGTGATTTGCAGGCTGAGAAAAAATAAATCAAATAAAATGGGGAACCCAGAATCTCATGCTTGGCCAAAATAGAACCGAACTAAAGATTCATACAGAGATATTTAATCCTTCGGGTTACTTTTTCCAAAATGATACTTCTAGATGGATTGGAACTTTTTGTGCTGCATAGTCAGCTTCTATCTTAACATATCTGGAGGATCCCAAGTTGAGGAGTGCTACCTTTAGCCATAAAATCCTTTTCACAATCTCAGGCATTATGTCCTCCTGGATGGAGGACTGTAATAGCTTTAGTGGTTTTTTTTTTTTTTTTTTTACGACAGCCCTTGAAGTATTCAGAAACTTGAGTGGGTACAAATATAGCAAGGTAGACATTTGTGTATTCTCCAAGAACTGCATACATTGCACTTGTGCTATTGAAACCACATTGGCTATCTGTTTGATTCTGGATCTGATTCAAATTTCCTAGTTATGACCTTTAAAGCCCTTCAGGAATTGGGAACAGGTCATTTGAAGGACCTCTGTCCCCAGGTACATCTACCCATCCCATCAAGTACAGTAGGAAAGGCAGGTTGGGGAACCTGTCAGCTAGGGAGTTTTAGTCATGACCAAGGCATGCCTTTTTTTTTGTCATAGCCCCTGTCCTATTCCCTCTGAAGTGAGGCTAGTTCCAACCTTGCTGGCCTTCTGGAAGTTTTTCCAAATGGTTTTGCTAATAGCTTCGAGGTCCTATGATAAAGTGTAGTTCTAAGGTGATTGTATGAAAGTTAATTGATGTACTCTTTGTATGCTTTGCTGCCATTCTGGGTTTGTTTGTTGTCTTCTTTGTAAATTGAAATTTAAATTGAAGTTCTTAATGGTTTTTATTTTATTTATTTAATAAATAATCTATATAAATAAAAATGTAAAATACTTTGTACGAAACCGCTAATCTCAAAAGCTACTACACCAATTTACACCAAATTTTGACAAAATGTTCCCAAGGACTTCCGATAATAGAATACGTACTCATTTTGTGCCTAGCACACGTGTGTCATGTGCAAGGTCACAAACGTAAAATGTACCCACTGATCAGGTTTTCACCTCCCCATAGCTCCTCCCATCAGGCTGCTTTTCAACTGTCATTTCCTCAGCAATGTATGGAAGCCTAAAAGTGCCAAAACACAGAGGATAGCAAACTCCCAGGTGGCCCATAGAGAGAGAGAGAGAGGGAGAAATACAGTTTAATAAAAGAGGCGCTAGGGGAGACATGATAGCAGCCTTCCAATATCTCAGGGGTTGCCACAAAGAAGAGGGAATCAAGCTATTCTCCAGGGCACCTGAGGGCAGAACAAGAAGCAATGGGTGGAAACTAATCAAGGAGAGAAGCAACTTAGAATTGAGGAGGAATTTCCTGACAGTTAGAACAATTAACCAGTGGAATAGCTTGCTTCCAGAAGTTGTGAATGCCCCAACACTGCAAGTCTTTAAGAAGATGTTAGATAGCCATTTGTCTGAAATGGCATAGTGCTTCCTGCCTAGGCAGGGAGTTGGACTAGATGACCTCCAAGGTCTCTTCCAACTCTGCTATTGTATTATTGTATTACAGGAGGTAGGTAGATAGGGGAATAGATAGAGGGGGGAAAATACAGTAGGTAGGTAGGTAGATAGAGGGATAGATAGAGAGGGAGAAATACGGTAGGTAGGTAGGTAGGTAGGTAGAGGGATAGATAGGGAGAAACACAGTAGGTAGGTAGGGGATAGATAGAGGGAGAAACACAGTAGGTAGGTAGGTAGTTAGGTAGGTAGGTAGAGGTAGAAAAGAAGAAATACAGTAGGTAGGTAGGTAGGTAGGTAGGTAGGTAGGTAGGTAGGTAGGTGGATAGATAGGGAGAAATACAGTAGGTAGGTAGGTAGATAGAGGGAGAAAGGAAGAAATACACTAGGTAGGTAAGTAGAGGGAGAAACAGAGAGGGAGAAATACGGTAGGTAGGTAGGTAGGTAGGTGGATAGATAGATAGGGAGAAATACAGTAGGTAAATAGGTAGGTAGAGGAATAGAGAGAGAGGGAGAAATACAGTAGGTAGGTAGGTAGAGTGATAGATAGAGAGGGAGAAATACAGTATGTAGGTAGGTTTATAGGTAGATAGAGGGAGAAAGGAAGAAATACAGTAGGTAGATAGGTAGGTAGGTAGGTAGGTAGGTAGAGGGATAGATAGAGAGGGAGAAATACGGTAGGTAGGTAGGTAGGTTGGGGGTTATATGGTGGTTGTGTGTTTGTGTGCAGGTGTAGATCTACACCCAGATTTGTTGGCAATTTAACCAGGCTGGGCCACAGCAACACGTGGCCGGGTATAGCTAGTTAATAAGTAATTAAAATCACCAATGTCACCATGTAAGATGTGCAGATTAGAGTGAGAGAGAGAGAGAGAGGGAGAGAGAGAAAGAGAGAGGGGGGAGAGGGAGAGATAGTGTTGTGGCCCAGCAGCGGCCGGCTGAGCTGTTCGTGGAATTTGACATAAATGAACACTATGGGATTATGCTGGAAGCTGAGGAAGACTCGGGGGTGGGTGTTCGGAGTCAGAGCAGGGACTACAGAGGCCTGTTGGCCACCAGGTGGCATCTGAGTCAGGGAGCAGTAAGGAAGAACAGAGGGAGGCTGTCCCTGATGTACCTATGCGTAGGGCTGAGAGGAGGAGGGAGCAGCTTTGGAAATAGGAACAGGTGGCTACTGATTGGCCCCTCCTGGAGAGCTTATAGATGGGGTGGAAGGAGGGAAATTTTGCAGGAAACAATAGTTTACTGATCCAATCATTAATAAAGTTGGGAGAATTTCATGAGTTTCAGTCTTGTTTCATAGAGATATCTTTCTCGACTCCCAGCCAAGGGATTGCTTATCTCCCTCCTTAGTTGTGGCAGACAACCAAGTCTGCGTCCGTATATATTCAGAGTCTTGGGACAGAACAGATAGATGACATATATTTTTCCATGGGAAATTAACATTGTGAAATAAAGTGCAAATGGAGTTCTGCTCTTCAGAAAGTCCCCTAAGGTCCACAAAGCCTCAAGGTTTTTCGACCAATCCCACTTTTTTCCTGCTGTATTCATTCTAACTGGAGTCTCTGAAGATCATTTTTGACTAGATACTTTCTTCTTCCTACAGATTATTTATGTGTTCAGAAATCCAAAGGATGTCTTGGTTTCCAGCTATCATTTTTACAAAATTCTAACCATGATGAAAACATCAAAAGAGTTTGATGTTCACTTGGAGATGTTTTTGGCAGGCAAAGGTAATAAATTAATCACAATCAGGTTAGTTTTTGTTTTGGACAAGAGATATGAATTCAATCCATTTCCTGCAAGCAGCAAACAATTCACTTCACCTCCTTAAAATAAGATACGAATAGTTATTTTCAATCCTTATTCAATAATTTGCATAAACTGTATGCAAACAGTTTGTAATGGGATGGATGAGTGGAGAAGAATGCAGGATTCCTAGAACAATTTGCAATGCAAAAATGGATGGGAGAGGCAAGAGAAGGCAGCTTATTAAGGGAGAGTAAGAACAAATATGAGGATCCATTTAATATAGAGAAAAATGGAGGGAAATAAGTTGTTGGATTTTGTTGTTGCTGTTATTGTTGCTATTTTTATTATTCTGTGGTTAATCTTTGGTGAGATTCATAGCCTTTGGGGCTGGTTGGTAGCTCGAGTCCTAACCAAGGACCTAGAAACTGTTAAGGTAACGTCGGAGGATATAAGCTGTTCTAAGTAGGGTGGTTTTTTGTAGAGTCAGAATGTTCAAGTCCGGTAAATTTATAATTTCTAAATAGCGAGGTGGACCTTTAGGTTTTGCTCCAAGAGCTCCAATTACAATTGGGACAACACACAATTTTATTATTATCACTATCACTATCACTATCATTGTTATATTAGACAAGAGACTGCAATGCTATTGCAGAATAGGAGTTTGGCTACCAATTTACCACCTTTATTGTGGGACATGCTCGCACACTTTTCACAGCACACCACAGGAGGATGAGCTGGCTTTACACCAGATAGAAAGGCGAGTGGATCTTCATGCAGCTTCATCCCCTCCCTTCCCCATAGCCGCCTTGCAAGCAGGGATCACAACCAGAAATGTTCAGAGCCAACTCATCTCCCCACCAAAGTAGTACCTATTTATATAGGTATCATAGAACAAGCTTTCAAACTGCCAATTTGGGCAGACACTGAGGCAAGCTATGGAGGCTCACCCCACCATGCAATGCTGGAGCAGAGACCACCCTGAAGCCACTGAGTCACCACACCTCATTAATCAGGGTGTGGTTATGTTGGGAATAATGGACAGAATATAAAATTAATACAAATCAATGTTCATTTGAAAAAGAAAAGAGTTGTCCATATTTTTTAAAAAAGATATAAGAAAACTGGGGAAAAAACCACTCTCTAATATGAAATCACATGGGGAGCATTTAAGGTTGGACACAGAAGAGAGCTAATGGGATTAAGTCAGATATTTGCAAATGTATAAAAAATTAATTCAGGCTGCCCAAAGATCCAAATAAAGAAAAGCAAAACATTATAGCAGCATCTTGACAAATGAGACGGATTGTTAGCTGGAACATTGCGGTGTTCAGTTAAAAAATTAAACCATATGACTTTGAAGATTGCACTCATATTTATGCCAAATTCATTTTTCTTCTATCAGTGCATGGTAGTTTATGGCTAGACCATATAGAAGGCTGGACCACTCATAAGGATGATTTCAATATTCTCTTCCTTTCTTATGAAGAAATGAAAAAGGTAAGATGTGTCCTTTTTGTGTGGTGTGACATGAACAAAAATCAACCCGAGAAAGGTTTAGAAATGATGGGATGTATAGAATAACTTATTCCAAGAAGGAGTACTAGAGTTGACTACCGAACCACTCTTGGTTATTTCTGTGAACTGCTGAAGGACCGATGAAATCTCTGAAGAAACATAAGAGCCCCCTCTTCAACAGGAAGGAGGAGGATCCATGAAACTAGAATGTGGTCATCTTGGTATCAAAAAGATTAATTTTAAGGCATTTAAAATTGAGTAACATATGAATTTAATCAATAAAATAAAATAAATAACTTTCTCCCTTTTGGTCTCAAAGAAGGTTGACTCAACTCAAGTGCATTTTCAAGAGAGACCAAAACATCCATTTAGCTTGGCCAGCTTCTGTTGCAGCCAAGATTGCCAAGAATGTAAGAGTCTGAATCATAAATATATTGAGAACCAAAAATGTTTCTCAACAACTTGTCTCTTGGAAACCTTTAGCAGCAAATCTAAGGAGAGATTTCTATGTTTAATGAATATTGTACATTTTTCTAAAAATGCAAATGATTTAATATTAGAATAATTGTTTTCAATAAGAAATGAAAGAATTAAAGGTAGGGGAAGTGAGAGAGAGCATTGATATGCGAAATATGTACAAGATAGTGATAATCTTTAGAATTCCCCAAATATATCAGCCACATTTTATGTCTTTTCTCCATTGTTATGGATGAACTAATATAAAGCTTTATCAAATTGCAGGACCTGAGAAGTTCTGTACTGAAAATATGCAATTTCCTAGGAAGAGAACTAACTGAAAAGGAGGTGGATGATGTGGTGCATAAAGCTACATTTGATAACATGCAGGCGGATTCTAGAACAAACTACGTAGTCATGAATCCTACCTTAGCAGATTCTAGCAAAGGGGTCTTTCTTCGTAAAGGTAAATCCATAGAAATTTATACTCTAGGGGGTTGCTTATGAATATGCCAGGATTGCCACCTTCATCTAAAAGGCACTTTTTGTAGAGTGGTATCAGGGGTGGGCTTCAATATTTTTAGCAAGGGGTTCCCAACCCGATTGCTGGGTGGGCGTGGGTGTGGGCATGGTGACCGTGGCCTATTCAACCTCCCTGGGCTCCGGAGGCTTTCCTCGAAGCCTCCAGGATGGCGAAAATGGCCTCCCCAGGCTCCGGAGGCCTTTTGGAGGCTGGATACAGGCCCATTTCAGCCTTCCTGAACTTCCAGTAGGGCCGCTTTTCACCCTCCCTGAGCCTCCGTGCGTGCCCTGCACCTACCTGCATCCAAATCGGACTCTTGGGAGGAGAGGGGTGGGCAAGGCCAGCTAGGAGCGGAATTTGGGAATTCTCTGAATGGCACAGAATCTGAATGGCACAGCATGGTAATTGGAGACTAGAAACCATATCCCTATATCCCTATATCCTGAAGCTCTAAAGATATAGATACATACAGCATGTGTGTGTGTTTGTACATACACATACACACAAACATACATACATTCCTACATGCACAACAATCATTTTGGTGATCAGATGAGACAAATAGCTTTTAGTTTAATTGAATACAAAAACTGTTGACATTTTAAAATCACTGCTTTCCAGGCACTATTGGGGATTGGAAGAACCTCATGACTGTCGTCCAGAGTGAAAGGTTTGACCGTGTCTTTAAGGAGAGGATGGAAAAGCTGCCCTTCAAGTTCTGCTGGGATATCCAGGAGGATCTATGAGACTATTTCCAGCTCAGCGGAGGAAAATAATGTCGGATACACACATCTTCAAATGGCTTGAATCAGAGATGACCTTCCAAGAATGGTCTTTATGTAACTTTGTAATATTTAATTTCCAACTTTGCAGAGAACATAGAACAAAGTAACATTAAATTCTATGCTATTATTATTAAATGCATTAGAAACTGCAGAAAACATTTAATAGTACATCTCTCTGAAATTCTTACTATCATTTGTATTTTGATTCCACAAATGAGGCCAGATGCACTAAAGTTTTGACATTGTCCAGCTAGTTCCTATAAACAATTTTTAAAAAACAATTTGCCAAGTTCCGGCATTAGTTTTCCTCATATGGCTGAGGCCCTTTCTCTATTGCCTTTAGTTAGTAGTGGAACTACACTGCTATACAATATTTTGTCCTTATGGCTGATGCCTATCTGTATCTATTACCTCCCATTTGGCTTGTCCCTGGCTAGTGATGTCCTTATTTCTAAGGTGCTTAAGCACAATTACTGGTCAAACCCTCTGGTTTTCCTGCCTTCTCCTTTCAGAACATCATGAGCAGGTCAAGACAGTGATGTAGAATGGAGGTGGGGGAATTTACAGGTTAACCCTAACTCTTTCATTGTCTGCCCTAAAGCAACAAAGTGAGATAGAATATTTGTGTGAACATACCTGCTTTGCTGAACCACTATTTGTGGGCTTGCAGGTGCAATGAGGGGGGCATGGGTGCTTTCCTAATTTACTACAATTTGCCATCTCCCCAGGGTTTTTTCCCCAGGCATTTTTGGAGCAGGATCTGGATGTCAGCCTCTGCTTTGTTGCTTGCTTCGGCTGCCATTGAAACGGGGAGGGAGGGGCTTTGGTAATTGGGAATGGGACTGTATGGTGCAGGAGGGAGATTTGGAGAAAGAAGTATATTCTCACCATCTACTTCGCATACCACTGTGGTGGACAAGGTCAACGGTCTTGAATGCCATCCTGATGATGCTCCTGGAGATGCAACCCACATGACACCTAAGGGAATGCGCATTGGACAATGGGGTGGGGGTTGTTGGGGAAAGGGGGTTGGACATATATTGATATGTATGATTCTGCATGCCTGGGTCTCAGACCTTGCTTTACCTCGCTGCTATCTTTCCATAACCAGTAAAAGTACTCTTGATTCTTTCAAATGGAGTTGAGTGGATTCTTTCTTGGTTATCGTTAGAGACAGACCTGACACTGATTTCACTGATTAGAAAATGGAATATGCTCTAATAGGGTTGAAAGGGACCTTAAAGGAAGTTTAGTCCAATTCCTCGCGCAAGGCAAGACACCGTACGCAATCCTGGTCAAATGGTCATTCACTTTATTTTTGAAAATTTCCAGTGAGGGAACCCTTAGAAGTCCAGGAGGCAAGCTATTCCACTGCTATTAATTGTTCTAACAATTAATCAGTGGCATATTTCTCCTTATTTCAGAGGAAAATTTCTCCTTATTTCTAATCTCTCTTTAAGAAACTTTCTACCCATTACTTCTTGTCCTACTCTCTGGAGATAAGTCAGTCCCCTCTTCTCTGTGACAGTCTCTCAAGTATTGAAAAAACATTTATCATGCCCCTTTAACAGATTAACAGACTTGGAAGGGACCTTGCAGGTCATCTAGTCCAACCCCCTGCTCAAGCAGGAGACCCTACATGTGCCTCTACCTAGAATCGAACTCATAACCTTCTGTTTGTGCGGCAAGAGCTCCACCTCCACCTCTTTCTTTTTTCTTTCCTCCCTCCCCTTTCTACTCCTCCTCCCCTTTTTTCCCCTCTTCCGTCCCCATTCCTCTTTCCCCTCCCCCCTTTTTCGGTTTCTATACCTTTCCCTCTTTTTTCTCCCCCATTCTCACCTTTTCTACTTTTTCTTTCTTTTTCTTCTCCTCCATTGTGGGGTCTTTTCCCCCTCTTTTTCTCTCTCTTCTTCTATTTTCCTGCCTTTTCTTTCCCTTTCCTTCCTTCTTTCTGCCTTTCTATCCATGCTCTCTCTCCCTTTCTTCCTCTTCCCCTTTTCCCTTTTCTTCTGTTATCCTTCCCTCCATTTATCCCTCCCCCCCTTTTTTCCTTTCCAACTTTTCCCGTCCTCCCTCCTTCCCCTTTCTCCTTAGGCTTTGCACATGGGTTGTGGCTGGAGAGTCTAAACTCATCTTCACCTGGATTGCTCTCTGGTCTGCTGGGAGGCTGTGCTGCTCTCTGAGGGATGCTTTTCTCCATCTTTCTGGACTAGCCACCAGGGATATGTGATATGTGATCATCAGGCTAGGGGTGGGAATGTTATTAGGTCGACGAGCAGAGTGGAGAAGGAAGCAGGAGGGTCCATTAAGAGGGTGGATACACAAGCCGTTTCCATTGAGGGTCTACCCATCAAGACGGTCGTAGGGAGGGGCAGGTGCGAGGGGAGACAGGTTTCTCTTTCCCGGTTGGGGGCAGAAGGCCGCTGTCTACAAGCGGTCAGATGCCACAACCCCCGCAGGCTAGGTTGTCAGGGATTACAGAGCCAGGGCCCAAGGCTGATGTTTCGCAACGCCAGGTCCGTGGTCAACAAAGTCCCCCTTGTCCACGACCTTGTGTCGGAGGGGGAGCTGGACCTGGTGGGAATTGCGGAGACCTGGTTGGGCCACGAGGGTGGACTTCCGCTCGTAGAAATGTGCCCGCTAGGTTACCACGCCTTTTATCAGCCACGGGCCCTAGGCAGGGGTGGAGGTGTAGAGGTTATTGTTAGGGAAAGCCTTGAGCCGAGAGAGACCACTGTACCACAGACCACCGGCTATGAGTCCCTCTGTGTGAAGTGGGGCCTAGGGAGGAAGTTGGGTGTGCTGATTGTATACCTGGCTCCCAGCTATATAACAGCAGCTCTGCCCGAGCTCTTTGAGGTGATCGCCGAGATGGCAGTTGAGACCCCCAGGCTGGTTGTCATGGGGGACTTTAACCTGCCATCGGTAGGCGAATCATCAGAGGCAGCTCAGGAGTTCATGGCCTCCATGACGGCCATGGACCTGACCCAAGTAATTTGAGGTGGAACCGGATTCACCTATATGGTTCCGCCCCAAGCGCCTGATGGACCCGGATAGGTTCCAGATGGTGCTTGGGCCATTACCTGTGTCCTTGACCCGCGCCCCGACTGAGGACCTGGTGGCCGCATGGAATACTGCAGCCACGGGGGCCTTGGATCGGGTCGCACCCTTGCGGCCTCTCCTGCGGCGACGAGTCACCCAGGCTCCCTGGTTTACCGAGGAGCTGAGGCAGATGAAGCGCCACAAGAGATGCCTAGAGAGGAGATGGAGGTCCACACGGTCTGAATCTGACCGAACACAGGTGAGAGCCCATTTACGGACTTACCTTGTGGCGTTGAGAGTGGCTAAGCATCATCATAGTGCCACTCTCATCTCATCCGCAGATGCCGCCCTGTTTAGGGTGTCCCACTCCCTCCTTCAACAGAGGGCGCCGGAAGCCCCTCTGCAGGGTAGAGCAGAGGAATTTGGGGAATATCTGCAGGATTAAATCGCTCAGATTCGGAGTGAGTTGGCCTCCATCGAAAGTGGCCCAGTGGGATGCCCCGAGGCAGATCTTGAGACAGTTTTGTGGGAAGAGTTTGACTCTGTTACTGCCGAAGATATGGACAGGTTACGTGGGCGACTGTGAGCTACCACATGTTTATTGGACCCGTGTCCCTCCTGGCTTGTACTGGCATCCTGGGAGGTTACACGAGGCTGGCTCCAGGAGGTGGTCAACGCTTCCCTGAGTGAGGGGTTCTTGCTGGCCTCCCTTAAAGAGGCAGTGGTGAGACCCCTCCTCAAGAAGCCCTCTCTGGACCCAGCATTATTGGTAAATTACCATCCGGTCTCCAACCTTCACTTTCTGGCGAAGGTTGTAGAGAGTGTGGTGGCACAACAGTTCCCCCATCATCTGGAGGAAATTGATTATCTGGACCCACGCCAGTCCGGCTTCCGGTCCGGCTTCCGGCCCAGCACCGAGACGGCATTGGTCGCATTGGTGGATGATCTCTGGAGGGCCAGAGATGGGGGTTGTTCCTCCATCCTGGTCCTATTAGACCTCTCAGCAGCTTTTGATACCATCGACCATGGTATCCTATTGCATCGGCTGGAGGGGTTGGGGGTGAGGGGCACCATGTTACGGTGGTTCTCCTCCTACCTCTCTGGTCGATTGCAATTTGTGTTGACAGGAGGACAGAGGTCGACCTCGAGACCCCTCACTTGTGGGGTGCCTCAGGGGTTGGTCATCTCGCCACTCCTGTTCAACACATATATGAAGCCGCTGGGTGAGATCATCCGTGGTTTCGGGGTAGAATACCACCTCTACGCTGATGATACGCAGCTGTATATATCTACCCCAAACCACCCCAACGATGCCGTAGCGGTGATGTGCCAGTGCCTGGAAGCCATGCGGGCCTGGATGGGAAGGAACAGACTCAGACTCAAACCGTCCAAGACCGAGTGGCTGTGGTTTCCGGCATACCGGTACAACCAGTTGACTCCATCACTGGCCATAGGGGATGAACATCTAACCCCTGTGGATGGGGCACGCAACCTGGGCGTCCTCCTTGATACACGGCTGTCCATGGAAGATCAAGTGACAGCCGTGGCCAGGAGGACGTTTTACCAGGTTCGCCTGGTCCACCAGTTGCATCCCCTATTGGATCGGGGTGCCCTCTGCACAGTCACTCATGCCCTCGTGACATCCCGACTGGACTACTGCAATGCTCTCTACATGGGGCTCCCTTTGAGGTGCACCCGAAGGCTTCAGCTTGTCCAGAATGCAGCCGCGTGGGCAGTTATGGGAACCTCTAGGTTTTCCCATGTAACACCGCTCCTGCGCGAGCTGCATTGGCTGCCTGTCGTCTTTCGGGTGCGCTTCAAGGTGTTGGTTATCATCTTCAAAGCGCTCCATGGCACGGGACCTAGCTATCTGCGGGATCGCATCCTGCCCCATACATCCCTGCGGCCGATTCGCTCCCACAGAGAGGGACTTCTCTGGGTGCCGTCCACTAGGCCAGTGTTTCTCAACCTTGGCGACTTGAAGTCCTATGGACTTCAACTCCCAGAATCCCCCAGCCAGCATAGCTAGTTGGGGAATTCTGGGAGTTGAAGTCCACAGGACTTCAAGTTGCCAAGTTTGAGAGACACTGCACTAGGTTATGCCAGCGGGCGACGCCCAGGGGAAGGGCCTTCTCTGTGGCGGGCCCAACCCTCTGGAACGACCTTCCCCCTGAAATTAGAACAACCAAGGACCTCCGCTCCTTCCGGCAAAAATTAAAAACACACTTCTTCTGCTTGGCCGGCCTAGGGTAATTAAACTGTTTATAGGGGTTTTTAGGGTTTAGTTTTAGTTTTATATGGGTTTTTAGCGAAGGGTTAGTTTAATTCGTTTTAACATTGTACTTTGTGTGAGGTTTTTAATTGTATTTTTAATTCTCTGTGCCCCGTCTCGAGTCCCTTCGGGGAGAGAGAGCGGGTTATAAATTAAAAAGTATTATTATTATTATTATAATTATCACCACCGTCTGCTGCCCTATTTGGGCTCAACCTCTGATGGTACTGCTCCATTATTGTCCTTTGGGTGCCCCATTCTGCCACTCCTCCAGGAGGTAACAGGGACGATGTTGCTGGGCTGATGAACTTGCCTGTCCTGGCTGAAGAACTGGGACATTAGATCTCCCACAATGGCGATTGTGAGAGAGCGGCCTATGAGGACCTCAGCCTAAGTGAGAGGGCAGGAGGGAGGGCTTCTGTTTTCATTGCTCTGGTGCATTGTCCTCCTGCACTTATTATATCAGCCGGTTGAGCACCCTCTCAGGTGTTTTAGACTCGCTGCAGTGAGAGGGCAGGAGGGAGGGCTTCTGTTTTCATTGCTCTGGTGCATTGTCCTCCTGCACTTATTATATCAGCCGGTTGAGCACCCTCTCAGGTGTTTTAGACTCGCTGCAGTGAGAGGGCAGGAGGGAGGGCTTCTGTTTTCATTGCTCTGGTGCATTGTCCTCCTGCACTTATTATATCAGCCGGTTGAGCTCCCTCTCAGGTGTTTTAGACTATGTTATCATATACGGCTACTGAACTATACGCCTTGAGGTGGTCCCCCTCTCTCAAGATTGGCCATCTGGACTATTCACAAAGTTTCTTGATGACAGATTTTGGAATCCTGAGAGGTGGCACCGAACGCGAAGGAAGATTTGGGGGTTTTCAAAGGGATTTTTAAGGGCTAGTAGGGAGGGTGTTATCTATACGAACAGGGTGAGTTTGGGGCGAAATCCACCAGGGTCGGTGCTGGGCCGGGCTGGGGGATGCAGCATTGGAGGTGCAGGGCTAGAGGTCAGGGAGGGGGCTCAGTTCCATATTAGTAAAGGTTGCTCCATCAGTACTGTGGGTTGGAGGGGCAGGTATGGTGGTAGCAGGGGGCCATATCATTTTCGGGGAGCACGCGTTCACTGTCTTTAAGTGTTTGCATGCTCTGGCACCCAATGCTTCTCTCGTCCCCCAGGTTATCCAGATCTTCAGGGCCTGGGCCTGTGTGTGATGTTGTGCAATGCCAGTTCTGTGGTAAAGAAAGCCCTCCTCATTTGTGATCTTGTGCAGGAGGGGGGAGTGGACCTGGCAGGTATTACGGAGAGCTGGTTGAGCCAGGAGGGGGGGTTTCCCTCATGGAATTGTGCCCACCATGCTTCCGTGCATTTCATCAGCCTAGGGTTCAGGGTAGGGGTGGGGAGGTGACAGTCGTTATAAAGGAGGGTTTGTGCCTGAGGGAGGCCACTGTACCTCAGACAGTAGGATGTGAGTCCCTCCTTGTGAAGTAGGGTCGTGGGGTACAGATGGGCTTGCTGACCATGTACCTGGCTCCTGGCTGCATGGTGGTGGCCCTGCCCAAGCTGCTTGATGTGATTGCCGGGATGACGGTTAGTACCCCCAGGCTTATCGTCATGGGGGATTTCAACCTGCCATCTGTCAGCAAAGCGTCAGAGGCAGTTCGGGAGTTCATGGCCTCCATGACAGCCATGGGCCTAACCCAATTAGTTCAAGGCCCCACGCACATCAGGGGACACACCCTGGATTTGATTTTTGTCTCTCGTCAGTGGTTGAAGGATCTGGGAAAAGGGGATATAGCTATTGAACCCTTGTCATGGTCAGATCACTCACTCCTTCGGGTGGACTTCCAATCCACTATCCCCCCCCCCGCAGGGAGGCAGAACTGACTAGGTGGTTCCACCCCAGGCGCCTGATGGACCCTGATAGGTTCTTGATGGAGCTTGGGCCATTCCCTGAGCGTATAGCTCACGACTTGGCAGGAGAACTGGTGGCCGCATAGGACAGGGTGGCTGGCTGCTAGGGCTCTGGACCGCATTGTGCCTTTGCAGCCTCTGATCCGGTGCCGAACCCGGTTAGCTCATTGGTTCTCTGAGGAGCTGAGGGAGATGAAGCACTGGAAAAAACGCCTAGAGAGCAGTTGGAGGGCCAGATTTTCCGAATCTGATCGGACACTGGTGAGGTCTTATATCAAGACCTACCTAGTGGCGATAAAAGCGGCAAAGTTTAATTATTTTTCTGCTCTTATTGCGGCTGCCGAAAATCGCCCAGCTGCCCTGTTTAGGGTGACCTGCTACCTCTTACATATGGAAGCATGGGAGGACCCCTTGCAGTGTCAAGCTGAGGATTTTGTACAACACCTGCAAGACAAAATCGCTCAGATTCGGGAAGGGCTTGACTCTGACTGGATAGGGCTAGATGGGATGATGGAGGCGGGTCTTGAGACTGTTATAGGGGAGGAGTTTGACCCTGTGACTCCCGAGGATGTAGACAGGGTTTTGGGTAAGCTTAGTGCTGCCACATGTTTATTGGACCTGTGTCCCTCCTGGTTGGTGCTGGCCACCTGGGAGGTTACACGAGGCTGTCTCCAGGGTATTATCAATGCTTTTTTGAGAGAGGGTTTCTTTCCCACCGCATTGAAAGAGGCGGTGGTGAGGCCCCTTTTCAAGAAGCCTTCCCTGGCCCCAGCTCTTTTGGCAAACTATCATCCAGTCTCCAACCTTCGCTTTGTGGCAAAGGTTGTTGAGAGTGTGGTGGCACAACAGCTTCCCAAGTACCTGGATGAAGCTGTCTATCTTGATCTATACCAGCCGGGTTTCAGGCCTGGGTAGAGCACAGAAACGGCATTGGTCGCATTGGTCGATGATCTCTGGAGATCATCGGGACAGGGGTTGTTCCTCTGTCGTTGTCCAATTAGACCTCTCAGAGGCTTTTGATACCATCAACCATGGTATCATGCTGCGGTGGTTGGAGGGGTTAGGGTTGGGGGGCACTGTACTTCGGTGGTTCTCCTCCTTCCTCTCTGACCGTTCGCAGTTTGTGTTGACAGGGGGGCAGAGGTGGTCCTCAAGGTGCTTCACTTGTGGACTACCCCAGGGGTCGATCCTCTTGCCCCTGCTGTTCAACATTTATGTGAAGCCACTGGGCGAGATCATCTGGGGTTTTGGGGTAAAATTCCATCCGTACGTTGATGATACGCAGCTGTATGTTTCATCCCCAGACCACCCCAATGTTGCCCTTGATGTGATATCCCAGTGCCTGGAGGCAGTGCGATCTGGATGGGGAGGAACAGGCTCAGGCTCAACCCCTCCTAGACCAAATGGCTGTGATTCCCGGCATTCCATTACAGTCAGCTGGTTCCATCGCTGGCTATGGGGGGGTGAGACCTTAGCCCCCACAGGAAGGGTTCGCAACTTGGGTGTCCTCCTGGATGCACACCTTTTCTTGTAAGATCATATGATGGCTGTTGCCAGAGAGGCTTTTTATCAGGTTTGCCTGATCTACCAGTTGCATCCCTTCCTAGATCGGGATGCCCTGCTCACAGTCACTTATGCCCTTGTCTCTTCCTGTCTGGACTACTGTAATGCTCTCTACATGGGGCTCCCCTTGAAGAGCACCCGGAGGCTGCAACTGGACCAGAATGCAGCCGCACCGGGTAATTATGGGGGCGACACGACACTCCCATCTAACACCCCTCCTGCGCAAGCTGCACTGGCTTCCCGTGGTTTTCCGAGTGCGATTCAAGGTGTTGGTTGCTATCTTTAAAGCACTCCATGGCTTAGGACCTGGGTATTTACGAGATCGCCTTCTGCCACCACGAGCCTTCCACCGGCCAGTACGCTCCCATAGAGAGGGTCTCCTCATGGTGCCGTCGGCTAAACAATGTCAACTGGCGACACCCATGGGGAGACACCTATGGTTGTTTTACTCTGGCTGTACACCACCCTGAGTCCTTCGGGAGTAGGGCAGTATAAAAAACCAATAAAACCTAAAAACCTAAACTTGGTTTAAACAAGATTCAATTGCCCCCATTAAAAATCAGATTGCCCCCCCCCCCATGGGGCCTGACATCCACTGGTTTATATGGTGTCCAGCTCACTCTAACATTTCTAGATGAATAACGTAAGATATAAAACGCAATACAGAGTTGAAAATACATTAATAAGATCTATAATTGTTGATCTGAAGAAAAAAACTATATTGATATCTGTATTTATCTATGCCGACCCAGTTTAGTCCAATTCCTCACACAAGACAAGAAACCTTATGCAATCCTGATCAAATGGTCATTCAGTTTATTTTTGAAAATTTCCAATGAGGGAACACCTACAAGTCCAGGAGGCAAGCAATTCCCCTGCTATTGTTCTAACAATTAATCAGTGGAATATTTCTCCTTATTTCTAATCTCTCTTTAACAAACTTTCTACCCATTACTTCTTGTCCTACTCTCTGGATATAACTCAGTCCCCTCTTCTTTGTGACAGTCTCTCAAGTATTGAAAAACATTTATCATGTCCCTCCTAATCCTTCTCTTTGATAGGGTAGCTGTGCCTAGCTCCATAAACTGTTTCTCATACAATTTAGTCTCCGTAGTCCAGACCCTTTATCGTGCCTGCACATGATAGGATCTCAGCATCTCTTTTGTAGTGTGGTACTGTATGCACTATTCCAAATGTGGTCTCCTAAGTACAATATAAAGCAGTTTTTATCCCTTCTCATGATCTTGATGCTGTCTTTTCTTACATCTTATACCAGTGATGGCTAAGGTGACCAGATATTCAAAGTCCCAAAGCGGGACACCGTCGACAGGTGTGGGGGTGGTACTCTGGCATGTCACGCATCTGCCCAGAGGGCGTCAGGACTGAGGAGGTGAGCTGCGTGCACTCCGGAGCATCACGTACCTGCGCAGAGGGCATCGGGGTTGGGGCGTACTCCCATCGGCCACCGCGGTGCACTCTTTAAAGACAGCGGTGGCGGCCCGGCCCGGCACCACTGAGATCTCCAGGCTCTGGCCGGCACCGCTGCGTTTAAAGAGGGTGCCATGAGGGCGGGTGGGAGTGCAGCCTCCGCCCCAACGCCCACTCTTTAAAGGCAGCGGTGGTGGGTGACCAGCAGGACGTCTGGTCACCTTAGTGATGGCGAATGTTTTTGGGGCCAACTATAGAAAAGGGAAGTTGTACTTGTGCGCGCTTTTCTGGACTGTGACCTGGAAGAGGAGCTGCACAGGGGGCATGCACGCACCCGAAAATGTACTTTCAGTTTCCAGCATGCACACTGGCCAGCTAGACTTGTGGTTATTGGCATGCATGTGTGCGCAACGATCAGCTGGCCAGCATGCATGCTCATGCAGAAAATAGAAGACCAGGTTTTCCAGTTTCTGGCACTGCCACATGCATGAAGGCCAGCTGATCATCACATATGCATGCATGCCAGAAATGCAGAGGAGGAACAGACAATGTCATGCGCATCAGGTGACATGGCTCCGCATGTCACTTCCGCACATGTGTCATAGGTTCGTCATCATGATCTTTTACTTTAATTTGGCCAGTCTTGTCAGGTACAGTCATGTCCATCCCTGCTGGAATTCCCTGGGTGTTTTTCAGAGACTTTACCCTTTACACTGACTTATTATATGAATTATCTTTCTGGCAGCTCTGATTATAAAGATGGAAGTCTACTTTGGTTGCTGAAACTTTTCAATTATTAAGTCTAATGCAAAACATTAGACTTAATGTTTCTTTCCACAGATGTGAGGTTACTGCTAGGCCTCCCATCAACTCCACTATATAGGTAACCTTTTTCCCGTTATTGATTCTGAGTATTTTGATCTTAATATGTTTGCTAATATAATTAATTAATGTAATTTTAATGTAATTGATCAGTCTCACCAGCAATTTCAAATAAAAAAATAAAATGAAGGTAAAAGTGTGTGATTTAATTAATGTGCAGTTGATGATACTGTCTTACTATGGGGTTTTAGAGGCTGCTGCTTCATTCTCACTTTCTTATCTTCCTGTGTGCACAGTAATAATCTGTGTAATAGAAAATATAATAATAATAATAATAATAATAATAATAATAATAATAATAATAATAATAATAATAATAATAATAATAATTTGTGTAAAAGAAAATACAATAAAATATATAAGTGGTAAATAAAAAGAATCCATTTCGATAATCACATTATCTATTGCCCGGTTCTCTTTGATATTATGTGTTCTTAGTGAAACTTCCTGGTCTATAATCTTAGCCGTTCTGTTAAAACTGTGTAGATTAAAGTCCAGGAGAAAATAGGGCAGCCTGACATTCAGGTCACCATGACAGGCTGTTCTTTCAAATAGAGATGTTAATGTCAAAGCCTTAGAGGTACATAGAGTTAATAATCAAACAGAGCACAAGCAATACCTTTGACGTATTTATTTATTTTATTTATTTTATCACATTTCTATACTGCCCTATCTCCCTGGTGGGACTCAGGACTCACCTATACCCGTGATGGCGAACCTATGGCACATGTACCACAGGCGGCATGCGGAGCCATTTGTCAGGGCACGCAAGGCGCTGTGCCAGAAGTTGTCACTGGGGCTTTTAACCTAGTTCTCTCTCCCAACCATTTTGGTGATTAAGAAGGCCCAGAAGTGAGGCAATTTCTGCATTTTTACTTCTCCTTGGCAACTTTCTGTGTTATTCGACCTCACTTTGGGGCACGGTGATCTCTGTTCCGTTTGACCCAAAGGTGGATTAATGTAGTTAATTAACCATTACAAAAGTTTCCTTTAGGAAGTTATGCAATTAGGTTTGTTTTCTGACGTCTTGGTTTGTTTATAAAGCGCCGAGAATATGAAGGCTTTGGAAGTCAAGCCTCTGCATCTTTTGATAGTCAACCAATAAAAGTTGCTCCTAAATTTCAGGGGTATCATTTTCCTTCTGCTCTGTTCGGTTTTTTATTTCTGAAATATAGAGTTTAGTATCTTATAATGGAAAAGTTTGATTAAATGTTAAATTAATACTTTTAATCTTTTAATGTGGTGCACTGACATTTTATAGTTAATAGTTATAGCACATCCTGTATCTGCTATAGGTTTGCATAGGTTTGACTCTGCATATTAAGTAGAATATTAATCTAACCAATGCTATTAAAAAGTCTAATTATGAATAAAGATGAATACAATAATCAAAAGAAATAATATATCAGCAAGCAAGTCTGTACAACTACAGTGGTACCTCGGTTCACGAACTTAATTCGTGAAATGACTCTGGTCGCGAACCGAATTGGTCGTGAACCGAGGCACAATTTCCCATAGGGTTTAATCTAAGTCCGGTTAATCCGTTCTGACCTTGTTTTTTGGTCGTAATTCTTGAACTGACTCTGTTCGCGAACCGAATTGGTCGTGAACAGAGGCACAGTTTCCCATAGGGTTTAATGTAAATCCGGTTAATCCGTTCTGACCTTGTTTTTTGGTTTTTGAAGCACCAAAAATATGAAACAAATTACAAGACACATTTGTACAGTTCTGACCTTGTACTGTATTTTGGTTTTAGAAGCACCAAAAATATGAAACAAATTACACATTTGTACAGTTCTGACCTTGTTTTTAGGTTTTTGAAGCACCAAAAATATGAAAAAATTACACCTTTACACAGCAGCCATTCTATCCTGGGTTAGAGATTGGGCTTTGTTAAGAAGGAGGAGAATCCTCATACTTGAGGGCCATAATTTGCAACGGGGGGGCATTTCTTTTTGAGTCAGGAGAACCCAAAAAAATATAAACACTTCATGGATCACTACCTCCGTAGAATTTTGATGAGTACTTGGGAACGAGTCAGAAATGCATTTTATTTGATGGCCCCGAGGTGGTTATCGCCTCTAGAGGCGATGATGTACCCAACTCTTTATAACAGAACTACACCCCTAACTTACCAAGAACTGTTGGACTCTGCAGAGAGATTGAAATCCCGAAGTGAATTGACAGCCTTAGGCTGTGACCTAGACTGGTGGTCCTACAATTTGATTCAATCTAGAGTAGATAAGGATAGAAATAAGGGGGGAATCTATAACTCTCTGCAAGAATTAGAAAAAATATTTACAGGGAACGATGAGAAGCTCTTGTCCAAATTTTATAAATTCCTATTAGAGCGTTGGATCAGAGAGGAAGTGATTAAGGATTCAATGATTGCCTGGGGGAGAAATTTGGAACACTCAATTGATCTCGAGAAATGGGAAGAAATTTGGAAAAAAACTCTAAAATTAACAATGTCAATTGCATATAAGGAAAACATATACAAAATGTTATATAGGTGGCATCTTCCTCCGGCTAGACTATCGAAGATGTTCCCAGAGACCTCTCCGATTTGTTGGAAATGTAAGGTAGCTCTGGGAACTTATTTCCATACTTGGTGGACTTGCCCTCGAGCAGAAATATATTGGACCAGAATCCGAAATTGGCTTTTCGAAATTACTGGCTGTAGAATTAAGTTGATTCCGGAAACGTTCTTACTAGGCATGAAACCAGATAATGTAAACAAATCTAATTGGTACTTAACTCTCCACATCATTATTGCAGCTAGAATTGCTTTTGCCCAAAAATGGAAATCCAGTGACATTCCATCAGAGTCAATATTAATCGCTAAAATTATGGACTGTGCAGAAGCAGACAAGCTTACCAGCCTATTGAGAGACAAACAAGATTCGCTATTCTATCTGTGCTGGGATCGCTGGTACGCTTGGCTACAAAGGAATTTAAAGAAGCGGACTGAACATTGCTGATTTAGAATCTCTATATGCTTTGATTACACTCCTTCACTTTGTCCTGGTTTCTTTCATATAATTTTTTTTCCGCCTTTCTTATTGGAGATATGTATTAAATTAATAAGTGGTAAATGTTAGCTATAGTGTTATAACTCTAGTTATATTGTAATACTCTCTGCAATCACTTTGTATCATTTAATGCCTTATTCTGTAAGCTTTTGCTTTTTAATGATCCAATAATTTTTTTTAAAAAAAATGAAAAAATTACACCTTTGTACAGTTCTGACCTTGTTTTTAGGTTTTTGAAGCACCAAAAATATGAAACAAATTACAAGACACATTTGTACAGTTCTGCCCTGGTTTTTAGGTTATGAAAGCACCAAAAATATGAAACAAATTACAAGACACATTTGTATAGTTCTTTTTAAAAAAAATTTTTTTTTAATATTTTTTATTTTTATAAACATTATAACAAAAATAACATATACAATACAATATTTCCCCCAGTGCTATACAATGGAAAGGAAGGTTTGGTTCTTCAAAAATAGGTATCTTCAAATGTCTTTAAGTCCTCCAAAATCCGCGTTCTCTGGGTACAGGTGTCGAAGCATCCAAAGTCCCAAGTGCATAGTCCGCAAATGGCTTCCAAGTCTTCCAAAAAACATCCTTTTTATAAACACCCTCTCTAAATTTAATTTCACATGTCATTTTATCATTTAAGGCTAATTTCCACATTTCACAATACCACTCTTCTATTTTAATATTCGTCTCCACTTTCCAATATCTTGCTATTATAATTCTACCCATTATAATCATAATTCTAATCAATTCTTTCTCATACTGTGTTAATTCTAATTCCTTAATTATCAATAATAATATAGTTTCCAATCTCAATGTTATTCTTTTCTTCATTATTTCAAATATCGTTTCCTCCAATTTCTGCCAAAACTTTTTAACTTTATCACATTTATACCACATATGTTCGTACGTTCCCAATTCCATATTACACCTCCAACATTTATTACTTGTTTTTTTATCCATCAATGATAACCTCAATGGAGTCAAATACCATTTCCAAACCACCTTAAAGTTATGCTCTTTAATCCTTATGGATAAAATCCTCATGATTCGACTCTTCCAATTCACCTTCCAATCCACGTCTGATATTTTAATCTTAAATTCATCCTCCCAGTTCATCTTCATTGCCATTTGTGGTTTCTCGTTAAAATTTATAATCTTTTTTTTTTTTTATTGAAAAAGTTTTATCACACAAATTTTCCCCCTTTTTACCCCCCCCCGCGACATGTAATATAAATCACATACAAATACTATACCCCCCCTCACCCCATCTTAAAATAAGTTTCTCATTCCGATATTATACCCCCTCGCCTCCCAGCAGACACAATATAAGTTTCTCTTAGTATATTAATATCCCATTAACACCATCTTCTAAGTTAATTAAAGATATAAAAAACATAATATAAATTTCTCTTTAAGAAAAAAAAAAAAAGGCATATCCCATTATTCCCCTCTCTAGATTAATCATACATATATATTACCCCGCCCTCCACCCTAGCCCTCCCCCACCTCCCATTCAAACCCACCCCCCTGACTTCCGCTATACACCACTCTAATAATTCCAAGCATCCCAAATATTATTTACTCTATTCACCTATCAATCAAAGCATTCTTACCTAAAAGCTACATAATACTTCCTAATCTGATATTTATTCTGTATATAATCAATCCATTAGAAACCTTATAACAAACTCAACATAAACACCCCCTTTTAGTTGAACATTAAAATACATAGAAGATAATTCTTAAGATCTAAATACCATATCATATAACCTATGATTCAAAAGGTTTACTATTGTGCTCTTTAATCCTTATAGACATAATCCTCATAATTCGACTTTTCCAATTCACATTCCAATCCAAGTCTAATATTTTAATCTTAAATTCTTCCTCCCAATTCGTCTTCATTACCATTTGTGGATTTCCATCAAAATTTATAATCTTATATAATAATAATAATAATAATAGTTTAATTTCTTGACCGCTCCTCTCCCCATAGGGACTCGGAGCGGTGCACAGGGAAACTAAAAACCATAAATATACAATCAAGAACATCTTAAAAACAAATTAAATAGTACCTGTGCTAAAATACCCAATCTAAACTAAAATTCCCACTATACACTAAAACCCCATAGAGAGAGACTATCCCAGACCGGCCAAGCAGAAAAAATATGTTTTTAATTTCAGACGGAAGGAGCGGAGGTCCGTGGTCGTTCTAATGTCGGGGGGAAGGTCATTCCAGAGGGCAGGGCCCGCCACAGAGAGAGCCCTTCCCCTGGGCGTCGCCCGCTGACAAAGTCTAGTGGACGGCACCCGGAGAAGTCCCTCTCTGTGGGAGCGAATCGGCCGTGAGGAAGTATGGGGCAGGATCCGATCCCGCAAATAGCTAGGTCCCGAGCCATGGAGCGCTTTAAAGATGATAATTAGTACCTTGAAGCGCACCCGGAAGACGACAGGCAGCCAGTGCAGCTCGCGCAGGAGAGGTGTTACATGGGTAAACCTAGAGGTACCCAGGATTGCCCGCGCGGCTGCGTTCTGGACCATCTGCAGTCTCCGGGTGCACCTCAAGGGAAGCCCCATGTAGAGAGAGTTACAATAGTCCAGTCGAGATGTCACGAGAGCATGAGTGACTGTGCGAAGGGCGTCCCGATCCAATAGGGGGCGCAACTGGCGAACCAGGCGAACCTGGTAAAACGCCCTCCTAGCCTTACTAACGAGTCCCTTTAACCCAATTTCGTCCTTAATAATTTGAGATACTAAGTTTTCAAATTCAGTTTCGTTTCTACCTATTTTACATATTCCCCTTACATTCATAGTCCATTTTTCTATCTGTATTTTTTCAAACCAATTTAACCCCAATTTTTCCATTATTTCTTTTCTTCTACTTTCATTTCCTAAAGCTTTTAACCAATCTATTATACTTTCTATATTTTCCTCTTCCAATACTTTTTCACGGGTTCTGTTGGTTTTAATCGGCAAATTTCCAATTGTCTTTCCCAAAAAGGTTATATCTGGGATTAATATTTTAACAAATTTATTCCATATTTTACTCAATCCCTTTAACCAATAACTATTGATTCCTTTTTTGATTTTGCTTTATCTAAAAACCATACAGAACCAAATCTCTTAATATCTTTTAACTCTAAATCTCCCCAGTGTCCATCTCCACCTTTAAGTATTTTTACCACAGTTCTAATATTATAGGCCCAATAATAATTAAGTAGATTGGGAATTCCTAATCCACCTTCCTTTTGATTTTGATACCACATTTTCTTCATTAACCTAGGTCTTTCCCCACCATTACAGAATTTATCTAATTTCTTCTGATATCCTTCCATATCTTTCTCTGTCAAGTTTAATGGTAGCATCTCAAATAAAAAATTAAATTTTGGTAGCAACATCATCTTACACATTGCAATTCTGCCAAACCAAGACAACTTTATCTCTTTATATTTGTCTATCTTTTTCTCTACTTCATTCAACATCACATCATAATTAATTTTTTTCAGTTCCTTAACTTTAAGTGAAAGTGTTATTCCCAAATATTTCAATGTATTTTTAATTCTTATCCCGAATTGTTCTTGCATGTTCTCCCACTCTTTACCACTTTTATCCATTAATAGTTCAGATTTTGACCAATTTACTTTCAAACCTGTCATTTCTTCAAATTCTTTCAAGTGTTTATTTATCTTCCTCAGGTCCTTCTCTATATCCTTCAGAATAATCAAAGTATCATCTGCGTACAAATTTATCTTATATCCCTTGTACCCTTTCAATTCTTCGTCTTCTTCTATCATTTTAGTCAATATTTCCATAACCAATAAAAATAATATTGGAGACAAGGGACATCCTTGTCTCGTACCTGCTTCCTGAGTAATCTCTCCCGTCATTATTCCATTTACCTTCACTTTTGCACTACTTTTTTGATACAATTTTGAAATAACATGTATAAATCTATTACCAAAGCCTAATGCCTCAATAATTGCTTTAATAGTTTCCCATTGTACAGAATCAAATGCTTTAAAGATATCTAGTGATACTATTCCTATTTTATCACCGTTATGTTCAGCTACATCTATAATATTTAATACTCTTCTAACTATGTCGCTCATATATCTACCTTTAACAAAACCTACTTGATTATAACTTATATATTTATCTATAAACCTACTTAATCTCTTACTTATAATGGCAGTAAATATTTTTGCATCCTGATTAATTAAAGAAATGGGTCGATAGGACTCAATCCGCTCCACATCTTTATCTGGTTTAGGAATTATTGATATTGCTGTTCTATTCCATGAGGTCGGAACTTCGCCACCGTATAAAATTCCATTGAATAATTTTTGTAGTTTTGGTACTATTATTTCTTTAAAATCCTTGTAAAACTCAGCAGGAAGTCCATCTTCACCTGGAGCCTTTCCTAATTTTATCTCTTGTATTATTTCCTTAATCTCTTCCTGTGTTATATCCCCTTCCATCAAATCCTTATAGGTTTGATCTATTTTCACTACATACTTTTTAAGATGATTTTCCAATTTTTCCAAATCAATTGATTTTTTTAAATATAATTTTTGAAAGAAAGTCTTAACTACTTCACATTTCTCCGCTGTCTTATAACATCTTGTACCATTTTCATCTATCAAAGAGCCAATTTCCCTCTTCTCACTTTTATTTTTCGCCATCCTTGCTAATAACTTAGAATTTTTATTACTAAATTCAAAAAAGTTCCTATTTAAATATCTTATATTTTTTAACCAATTCCACATCATCTTTAATCAATCTATTTTTTAATAAATTTAATTCCTCCCAGCACTTTTTATCCTTCGTAAGTAAAAATTGACTCTCTAATGCCTTAATCTGTCTTATATTCTGTTCCGTTTTATTTCTATATTCTCTATATTTCCTACTTGATAACTTAATACTTTCCCCTCTAAAAACAGCTTTCATAGCGTCCCAGACAATTTCAAATTTAACCTCTCCAGTATCATTCAATCTCCAGCTTTCTTCCCATTTTTTAAGTATCCATTTTTTATTACACATTTGTACAGTTCTGACCTTTTTTTTAGGTTTTTGAAGCACCAAAAATATGAAAAAATTACACCTTTGTACAGTTCTGACCTTGTTTTTAGGTTTTTGAAGCACCAAAAATATGAAACAAATTACAAGACACATTTGTACAGTATGGTAATGTACAGTATACAGTAAAGAGAGAACACTAAGCTTGCTTGAGATGACTTCTGGCATGGATGAAGGCAGGTGGGAGGCGGTTATTGTTTGGAGGGAGAGTCCCCCTCCATAAGGACATCAGGGGGATCTTCTTCAGGACTTTCCTCTCTCCTTTGTCTCCTAGCTGCAGGCTCAGTTTTGCTGAAAAATCTGTCCAATGTCACTTGTCTTTTCCTGCGCTGCAAAACCCTCCGGAAATGAGAGACCACATTATCATCCATGAGATTTAACACTCTGTTCGTGACAGTTATGTTGGGGTGGCGCTTTTCAAAAAAATCATGGCACTCATGCCATTTTAGCATAATGGATTTTATGGCATCACTGGTAACCTCCTCCCTCTCTTCCTCTTCCTCTGTGGAATGCTCCTCAAGAAGTGCCTTTTGCTGCTCACTGTGGAGTTCAGAAAGTTCCTCAGTGGTCTCCTCCCTATGTTCCTCAACAAGGTCTTCCACATCAGCACCATCAACGTCCAGACCCATACTCTTGCCCATGGACACAATTTCCTCCACTACCTCTGTATCAGACCCTTCTAGGTCTATGTCATGTTCATGTTCATGTTCAGTGACACATTCTGGCCACAGTTTCCTCCAGGCTGAAGTTAGGGTTCGGGGAGTGACGTCTTGCCAGGCTTTGTCAATGAGGTTAATGCAGTGGACAACATTGAAATGTTTCTTCCAGAACTCTTTCAAAGTCAAGGACGTCTCTTCAGTGACATTATAACACCTAGTGAAGAGCACCTTTGTGTACAGCTTCTTGAAGTTGCAGATGACTTGCTGGTCCATTGGTTGCAGAAGTGGTGTTGTGTTGGGGGGGAGGAACTTGACCCTGATGAAGTCATACTCAGCATCCATATCATCCAGCAAGACTGGAGGGTGTGCTGGAGCATTGTCCATTAGAAGAAGGCACCTTTCAGGCAGCTGGTTATCAGAAAGATACTTTTTGACGGTGGGTGCGAACACCTCGTGCAGCCATTCCATAAACAATTGCCTTGTCACCCAAGCTTTGGCATTGGATCTCCACATGACGGGCAGTCTGGCCTTGTTCACATTTTGTTCCCTAAATGCACGAGGGGTCTGCGAATGGTACACCAGTAGTGGTTTAATTTTCAGATCGCCGCTTGCGTTGGCACCCAGCAAAAGGGTCAATCTGTCCTTCATGGACTTGTGCCCTGGTAGTGCCTTTTCCTCCTGCGTGATATAGGTTCTGTTTGGCATTTTTTTCCAGAAGAGCCCTGTTTCATCACAGTTGAAGACTTGTTGAGCGACGTATCCTTCTGTCGCCATGAATTCTGCAAATTCTAACTTGTAGGCTTCTGCTGCGGCCTTGTCAGAGCTGGAAGCCTCACCATGTCTAATCACACTGTGGATGCCACTTCTCCTGCGGAATTTTTCAAACCACCCCCTACTGGCTTTAAATTCGTCACTTGTTGCACTTGTAGAGGGGCTTCTTTGCACTAAATCACTGTGCAATCTCCTGGCTTTCTCACAGATCATAGTTTCACTAACGCTATCACCTGCCAGCTGTTTCTCATTCACCCACACCAACAAAAGTTTTTCCACCTCTTCCAGCACTTGCGTCCTCTGCTTGGTTAATCTTGTTACTCCTTTTGCAACATCAGCTACTTTGATGGTGACTTTGTTTTTCAAAATAGTCGAGATTGTTGACTTTGGCATCTTGTACTCCGAGGCCAGATCAGTCACACGAATACCACGGTCATGCTTTTCTACAATTTCCTTCTTCAGCTCAATGGTTATTTTCTTCACAACCTTGCTGTTACTTTCATTGCTCCTCCGCACTCTCTTCTTTCCACCATGCTTGCGCTGCATATCCTTGTCACCTGCATTCCCAGGTTGCACATCATCTCCTGCATTCCCAGGTTGCACATCATCTCCTGCATTCCCAGGTTGCACATCATCTCCTGCATCCCCAGGTTGCACATCATCTCCTGCATCCCCAGGTTGCACATCATCTCCTGCATTCCCAGGTTGCACATCATCTCCTGCATCCCCAGGTTGCACATCATCACCTGCATTTCCAGGTTGCACATCATCTCCTGCATCCCCAGGTTGCACATCATCTCCTGCATTTCCAGGTTGCACAACATCTCCTGCATTCCCAGGTTGCACAACATCTCCTGCATTCCCAGGTTGCACAACATCTCCTGCATTCCCAGGTTGCACATCACCACTTGTATTTCCAGTTTGCACATTGTCACCTGCATTGCTGCTCTGCACTTTCTTCTTTCCACCATGCTTGCGCTGCATATTCTTGTCACCTGCATTGCTGCTCCGCACTTTCTTCTTTCACCATGCTTCCTGGGAGCCATTTTCGGAGTCAGCTTTTCTGTGTCATTTTCTGTGTCTCTTTCTCTCCACGACCCTTCCTACAGGAAGTCGCAACCATGTGACAAAAAGGAAATACGTACGTAGATAAAATGTCCGCGGCTCCTGTTCGTGAACCGGAGCGGAGTTCGTGAACCCGAGCATTTTTTACGAACTTTTCTGTTCGTGAACCGAAACGGAGTTCGTGAACCGAAGCGGAGTTCGTGAACCGGAGCAGAGTTCGTGAACCGGAGCGTATTTTTACGAACTTTTCTGTTCGTGAACCGAAATGGAGTTCGTGAACCGGAGCACATTTTGAGGAAAATTTCTGTTCGTAAACCGAATTGGTCGTGAACAGAGGCGTTCGTGAACCGAGGTACCACTGTATATACGAGACCGCCTTCTGCCCCATACATCCCTTCGTCCGATCCGCTCCCACAGAGAGGGCCTTCTCAGGGTGCCGTTGGCCGGGCAATGCCGGTTGGCAACACCCAGGGAAAGGGCCTTCTCTGTGGCGGGCCCGGCCTTCTGGAACGACCTACCCCCCGACCTTCCTATCATCTCGGACCTCCGCCTGTTCTGTCAACGCTTGAAGACGTACTTCTTCCAACAAGCCGGCCTAGCGTAGCCCCCCGTTTCTGACTATATTTATAAATTTTAAATTTTTAGGGTTTTAAAAGGGTTTTAGCACGGGTTTTAGGTTAATTTAATATGCTTTTAAGAGTTTATATTGTTTTTGTAATGGTTTTTAATGATGCCTGTGCGCCGCCCTGGGTCCTAACAAGGAGAAGGGCGGGGTATAAATTTGATAAAATAAAAAATAAAATAAAATAAAGATCCTTCTGTATGTTAAGCCTATGTTCTGGAGTGTTGGCTATTCCTGCCAGCTTGGTGTCATCTGCAAATTTGATGAGTTTCCCATTTATTCCCTCATCCAAATCATTGATGAAGACGTTGAAGAGTACTGGGCCTAAAACAGAGCCTTGGGGTACTCCACGGCATACTTCCTTCCATGTAGATGCAGTTCCATTGAGGACTATACGTTGAGTGTGGTTGGTCAGCCAGTTACGAATCCATCTGGTGGTGATGCTGTCTAACCCACATTCTTCTACTTTATCTAGTAGTAGGTTATGGTCTACTTTGTAAAATGCCTTACTGAAGTCCAAGTAAACTATATCAAATAAAGTGAGCTCCTGTTACTTGTCGCATATTCTGCCAACCTAGCAGTTCAAAAGGATGTAAAAAATTCAAGTAGAAAAATAAGGACCACATTTGGTGGGAAGGTAACAGTGTTCTGTGCACCTTCACCACTTAGTCATGCTGGCCACATGATCACAGAGAATGTCTTCAGACAGTGCTGGCTTTAAAATGGAGATGAGCACCGCCCCCTAGAGTCAGGAATGACTAGCACGTATGTGTGATGGGAACCTTTACTTTTACCTATAGAAATATTCCAAAAGCAAATAATTATTGTTCCAGGATCATAGAGGTGCAGTTCTTCAAATATGCAAATTTATTGGAAAAGAGCTGAGCAGCCAGGAAGTGGACAAAGTCGTGGAAATGTCTAATTCAAGTACATGAAAGACGATCCTAGGGTAAACTATATTGAAGTCTATGAAGAACGTTTCGGACAAAAGAACATGCAACATCTACGCAAAGGTAATACCAACAGAACAAAATCAAACTTTAGCCTTTTCCTCACTTGGATCTAACCATGGGACAAAAACAGTTCAAAACCCTTTTTTCTTTTGTGTCCTCATGACATTGACTTCTTCATGTCCCCGGCATATTCAGTCCCCTGAGGGAGCTCTAGGTCATCCTTAGCTATTCCAGTGTTTAACCAACTTTCCACTTCCTAAGTAGGCAGGTTAGTTTGTTCTGGGGAAAGGCAAATGTTCTATCCCACAAGTCTTAAAGTTGCAAGGTTTGGGAACCTCTGTTCTATCCCATTCTGTCTCTTGTGCAATCATATTATTCTGGTGGGGAGTGGGGGGGGGAGGATCAGCTCAGCTCCCACAGCCTCGGTTCTCTGGGGCTTAAAGGATCATTTTGGCTTGGAGAAGGATCATTCTGGCAGTGGAGAGTAGAGTTGTTTTCAATGAGGGTTCTCCCTTTATCCTCTAGATCCTGAGGTGTAGCTTTGAAAAAGTGCTGAACCAGACTAATTGGTTGGATAGAGCAGTTTATTTATTTATTTAGAAATTTTATTTTGCCACCTCTTTGCACATGGAGACTCAAGGCAACTTACACAAATATAAAAACATCATATTTAAAAATAAAACTAACAGAAGAAATAACCAGATAATAAATTAATAAAATAGTATAACATCTCCCCAGCCCCAGTGATAACACATCCCACAAGCCATTGAAAGGGCTCCATTCCTCTCTGGGTTCCCCAGGCCCATTGGTAGCGCCAGGTCTTCATCACCTTCCTAAAGAGTATTAGAATCGGGGCCAGTCTAATCTTTGGGGGAATGATGTTCCAGAGAACATCATGGAGAAGGCCCTTCTTCTGGGTCCCATGAGGTGTATCTCCCTCTATGGTATGGGACCCACAACATTCCTTGCTTCCCCATTCTGGTGGGTTGGGTAAATGTGAACAGTAAGAGACAGTCCTTCAAATCTGGGGTCTCCAACCTTGGCAACTTTAAGACTTTGTGAGCTTTGCTGGCTGAGGAATTATGGGAGTTGAAGTCCACAAGTCTTAAAGTTGGCAATGTTGGAGACCCCTGCCTCAGATAGCCTGGTTGAGTTGAATTAGAGGAGAGAGAGAGAGAGAGATAGATAGATGATAGATAGATGATAGATAGATAGATAGATAGATAGATAGATAGATAGATAGATAGATAGACAGACAGACAGACAGACAGACAGACAGACAGACAGACAGACAGACAGACAGACAGACAGACAGACAGACAGACAGACAGACAGACAGACAGACAGACAGATAGATAGATATGCTGTCTGTGCTCATTCACTATGTAGTCCCTCAGCTGCTGGTCAGCTATTAATCAATTTTTTTTTCAGTATTGGTCCAGCATTTCCCCTGAACATATCAACTCTTAATTCTTCTTCTTAAATGTTTCCTCCTATACTTATGATATACCTTGTGATTGATTGGGCTTATTTAAATTTCAGCTTTATATATTCATTGGCAGAAAACTCATTTAGTTCTCTCAGGAGAGTTGTTTTTCTGTATCTATATCATTTCTTGGTGTAGAAGGATTATATGATTAAATTATGTTCCATTATTCTATCTCTTGATAGGCTTAACCTAAATAGGATAATTAAACTGCTATAATGGCATGAGACTGCCTACCCTGGCCCCATCTTGACATTTCCACAGGGCCACCTTGTATGACAAGGTCCAAAGGAGCAATGTTTAATTGCATTTATCTAAATGTATCTTGAAATCCATATTTGGTAAAATAAATCCCCAATTACTCAGAAAAACAGCTTGCATTTAGGTAAACTGAAATAGTCTTTTCTCTTCAGATCTTATCATTTAATGGAGCAATACTGAGGTGGGAACTTGAATAAAACTATTTTGACCATGCTAAATTGTGCACTCCCATGACTAGAGGTGGTATCCAACAGGTTCTGACCACTTCTGGAGAACCGGTAGCAGACATTTTGAGTAGTTTGGAGAACCGGTAAATACCACCTCTGACAGTATCCACCCCCATCTGTTCTCTGTCTCGAGTCCCAGCCGATTAGGAGGGAATGGGGATTTTGCAATAACCTTACCCTGGAGCGGGGAGGGAATGGAGATTTTACAGCATCCTTCCCCTGCCACACCCACCAAGCTGTGGCACGCACGCCAAGCCATGCCCATAGAACTGGTGGTAAAAAGTGTTGAATCCCACCACTGAACATGGTTCTTATATAGGTTTAAATATTATTCCCAGACCCAATAAAGCAGTAAGAATCCATGGTGTGATCACTTGTGCAAGAACAGGGTTCTCTTATTAAGCAAAGGATCATTTATTTTTATTCATGCTTATATATCCTCACTCTGCTGAAAAATTCTCCAAGGTAATGTATTACTATAAAATCTCAGTTGTGACTATTGCTGAGCCCCAAACCTGCTCTTTTACTTACTGACTGATAAATGAATGTGCAATGAGAGGATAAAGATAGAATTTGGATCTTGTGGAAAGAGAGAACAGTGTTTCCAGAAATTGTACCAGATATGCAGGGCTAAAAAGATGACCAGCACTGCCAGTGATAGGACCATCTAATGACCATCAATACTGAAGCTCCTGTCAGGCGAACACATTGCAGGCTAGGATCAATAATTGAATTTTGCTTCTTTTTCATCAGGAACTGTTGGAGACTGGAAGAATATTATGACAGTATCGCAAAGTGAAAGGTTTAACAATATTGCTAAGGCAAAAATGAAGGATATATCTCTCAAATTCATCTGGGATATAAAAGAAATACAATGTACTCAGCATGGGAAGCTATTGGAACACCTCCAGGAAGACAAAGAGCAGAAATGTTCAACACAATTAAATCATGTGTAGTTTATACCTATGCATTTTTTATGCATATGCACCACTTCTTTTGATTTATCACCCCAAATGAGTGAGGCTATACTAGAATGATTTCATAAATATTTTCCAAGACAAATGAATACTTTGGATTCTGGGAGAAATGGCTTTTGCAATGAGGAGAGAATAAAGATATGCTAATCAACAATGCTTAAATGATGAATAAAAATGCTTTTGGAGCAGCACTTTTTTTCTTGGATATACTAATTTGTATTGATTGGCTTTTTAAAAAAGAGATGATATTAGGGGGGAAATACTCAAGAGACAACACATTTGATTATATGCTTAAACTCAACAACTGAAACTAGTACCCACTGATACTGTTGCATGGGCTAAATCAGAATGTACAGGTTTCGATATCATTTAGTAAGTTTAAGAGCTGAATAAATTTTCAGCTGATATCCTATATTATTTTATTCCTTTTTTTCTCTCTCAAGTTATTTTTCCTGCTTTCCCCTTCTATTCATTTTAATCACTGCAATGTATGGAATTTCTTGGCACACATTATCATTCTTATTCTTAATTCATTTGATGTACATCAATAAATAATTAATAAAATAAGAAGTTGATCAAATTCATTTTATTTTAAGTCTGATGCGATTAGACCACTATCAATGTCTTACAAACACAAAAACATCCAGAGCATAAGCACTGAATAATTACATTCATGAAATTTTTATTCATAGTTGTCTTAAGACAAGATCATAGAAAGGTATTCTTCAAATCAGTATAAAAGGCCCTTCAGAACAGCAGGGAATTCTAACCAGCTTCAAGGCTGGTGAAGCTCCAAAGGGAAATTCTCCCACACAACAGGGGCAATAATAGAAAGGCATCTCCTCCTAGCCTTGGTCCAGGGGTGGGTTGCTGCCAGCATTACTGCCGGTTTGCTTTGCATGCGGTTTGCAGTGCGAACCAGTAGCAACCCACCTCTGCCTTAGTCCTTCTCATCTCATAGAAATTGAGGATTACTAAAAAATTTTTTTGTGTAATTCATGTTAGGCAACTTAATTCAGTTTGAGTGACATGGTTGTAGAGATAGCTCTGTTGTGATCCTCTTGAATGTTAAGGTACCTTAAATTCAGGGGTGGGCTTCAAACATTTCAGCAATGGGTTCTCTGCTCGGACGCTGGGTAGGCATGGCTATGGTGCACATGGACATGGTGGGTGTGGCCTAGTCAGCCTCCTGCACCATGGGGGGGGGGTTGTTCATTTTTATACAGGGGGAGGGGAGATGAAGGAGGCAAAGTTGTTCTGGGAGTTGATGTGCAAAGCTGAAATGAAAAACTGCCAAGCAAGTTAATGAAAGTGTGCGCAAAGCTGAAATAAAAAATTGCCAAGCAAGTTAATGAAAGTGTGCGCAAAGCTGAAATGAAAAATTGCCAAGCAAGTTAATGAAAGTGTGCGCAAAGCTGAAATAAAAAATTGCCAAGCAAGTTAATGAAAGTGTGCGCAAAGTTGAAATGAAAAATTGCCAAGGAAGACTCAGCCCTTATAGCAGAAGCTGAGTCATAAAGGAAATCAGCTAAGCAGTAAAGAGCTTTCCAAACATTTCCATTCAGGTCTCCCTTTCTACTTTCTTCTTAAAAAATAAATAAATAAATAAACTCCTGGGTGATTCTTTTTCTCTGTTCTTCAACCTCCCTGTCATTCATCAAGGTAAGCCACACGTTTTTACACCCTCTTTACCTGCGTAATAGATTTAGCAAATTAAGTTATCAAAGGGGAGATTGGAGGACAGAGGTGGGGAATTTAGCTTCAGCACTAAATTAGGGGAGGAGGAAGAGAGAGATCAACAAGTCTTTTCTCTCCAGGGTTTTTGCTTTGCTTCATTTTGTCCTGGGTTGTGGGCCTCCCAGGGCTTCTTACATCCTTTTTTCCCCCTTTTTGGAAAGCTGTTTAATTAGAGGGATTGATGAGAATTACATGGGTCAAGTGCTGTGCCAGCAGTTTTAGGCGTTACAGGTTGTCCCTGATTTCCTTCTCCATTACATGGATAAATACAGCTAGAAACATCTACCTACCAACCTACCTACCTACTCTCTCTCTCTCCCTTCCTATCTACTGTATTTCTCTCTCCCCCCCCTCTACCTATCTACCTACATATCTACCTACCTATTCTCTCCCTCCCTCCCTCCCTATCTACTGTATTTCTCTCTCTCTCTTTCTCTCTCTATCCCTCTATCTACCTACCTACCCTCTCTCCCCCTATCTACTGTATTTGTCTCTCTCTATTTCTCTATCTCTATCTCTCTATCTACCAACCTACCTACACTTTCTCTCCCTACATACCTACTGTATTTCTCTCTCTCTTCCCCCCCCCTCTATCTACTTACTCTACCTACTCTCTCCCTCCCCCTACCTATCTACTATATTTCTCTCTCTCTATTTTTCTCTCTATCCCTCTACCTACCTACCTACTCTCTCTATTTCTCTCTCTCTATACACCTACCTACCTACCGTATTTCTCTCTCTCTCTCTCTCTCTCTCTCTCTCTCTTTCCCTAATTCTAGATCTTTTTTATTTGTTGCACTAATTTTGTACAATTATTTTCTTTTATAGTTGAGCACTTTGCAGTTAACCATATTCCAAGAAATTTAACTTACTTTGTCACTTGCAGGCCTATTACCCTTTCTAATTCTTTATTTTGTTCTTCTTCCGAATTTTTAGTTATCATTTTAGTCTTTTCTCTATTGATCTTTAACCCTGCTACATATCCATATTTTTCTAATTCTTGAATTGAACTACTTCCTGTTCCTAGTGGATCTTCTATAATGAATACCAAATCATCTGCCAAGGCCTGAATTTTATACTCCTCTCTTTTAATTTTAGTTTCTCTTATGGGTCTGGATAGGGAGGAACAAGCTTCAACTCAACCCGTCCAAGACAGAGCGGCTGTGGTTTCCGGCATCCCGATATAGCCAGTTAGTTCCATCTCTGGCTATCGGGGGCGAGTCATTAGCCTCTGCGGAAAGGGCCCGCAACTTGGGCGTCCTCCTGGATTCTCGGCTGTCCCTGGATGACCATGTGACAGCTGTGGCCAGGTTTTTTTTTAATCAGGTTTACCTGATATGCCAGTTGCGCCCCTTTCTAGATCGGGACGCCTTAGGCACGGTCATTCAAGCCCTTGTTATTTCCCGCCTGGACTACTGTAATGCTCTCTACATGGGGCTCCCCTTGAGATGCACCCGGAGACTGCAGCTGGTACAGAATGCGGCCGAGCGGGGGATTCTGGGAGCCTCACGGTACTCCCGGGTAACACCTCTCCTGCGCGAGCTGCACTGGCTGCCTGTGGTCTTCCGGGTGCGCTTCAAGGTGTTAGTTACCATCTTCAAAGCGCTCCATGGCACGGGTCCTGGCTATTTGCGAGACCGCCTCCTACCACACTCCTCCCTTCGACTGGTCCGCTCCCACAGGGTGGGCCTCCTCAGGGTGCCGTCTGCCGGTCAATGCCGGCTGGCAGCTCCCAGGGGGAGGGCCTTCTCTGTGGTGGGTCTGGCCCTCTGGAATGACCTGCCCCCTGACATCCGCACCATTACTGACTTCCGCCTCTTCCGTCGGACGCTCAAAACCCATTTTTTCCATCTGGCTGGCCTGGCATAGATTAAGGATCTAATTTTAAAGTTAATATTTAAATTGGTCTTAACTATTTTAGCACAGGTTTTACTATTTAATCCCATTTTATATTATATGTATGTGTTGTGGTTTTTACTTTTCTGTGCACCGCCCTGAGTCCTACCACGGAGAATAGGGCGGTATATAAATTTAATCAAATCAAATCAAATCCAAATTTCATCTGATTTTTATTAGCAGACTTTCAAGCTCAAGATAAAGAGCAGAGGTTACAATGGACAGCCCTGCCTTACTCCTTTCATTATTTTGAAGGTCTCTGTACTTTCCCCATTTAATAATATATTTGCCCTTTGGGTAGAGTATATTGTTTCTATTAGTCTTTCAAATTGCTCCCCTAATTTCATATTCTTAATTTGTTGTATCATGAATTCCCAATTTAAATTGTCAAATGCCTTCTGTGCATCCAGAAAAAGAAGTGCCATTTGTTTCTCTGGATGTGCCTCATAGTACTCTAAGATATTTGCTATTGTTCTGGTATTATTCCTAATTTGTCTTGTTGGGAGAAATCCATTTTGGTCTGGATGTATGTAATCATTTAATAATGTTGTCAGTCTTTGTAATAATTTCTGAGTTACTCTTAAGGGCAGACTCATGCAAGGAACATTATTATACTTCAGATTAGTTAGAGGTTGTCAAATCATGGATTGCTGTGGTCTTGACATCACTCCGCAGAAGAGCCACAACTACCAACCAGGTCCAGCTAGACTACTAGGCCCATGGTACCACTTGGGGCCTGAATACCAGATATGAATATTTTCCTTCATGGGGAGACACTTATATCAGAACCCCAAATCCACTCAATTCCGAGATCTGTGAGTTAATCCATAGTTCCTTTATCTTAATAAGATCCATGAAGCCGATATATTGAAACCTTGTCAAGTATCTTGCAGTGAGGATGTACAATAGGACTGTAATGCTCAAATCTTTTCTTGCCCAGGGATGGTCTCATTTGCTCTTGCAAAGGATTATTGCTATAAAATGAATATGGATGAGCCAAATAAAATAACCTCTGCACACTATGAAAGCTATCGATAAAAGTTCTGGTCCTGAAAACACATACATGCACATAAGACATCCTCAATTTACTTCATAGATATGTCCATGAAGCTGAGATAATATAGAAGTGATTTGTCATCACCTTCTAATCTGTTATTGGCTACCATAGTCAGAATATTTGTTTGAACTATTTTATCTGGTGAAATTGCAGTGAGATGCAAATACTTGCCAGAATTTATTTGAAGAAGTGAGCAGTTGAGTAACTTTGCATAAACTTAGGATTTATAAGCTTGACATTTATTAACCAGATGTAGACAATTTGGCTGTAACTGAAGAAAACAAACAGAGAACCTGGTGATATCCAAGCTTTCATCAGTATCTACACAAATCAAAATCATGCAGTTCAAAGACTGTGACACTATTTTTCACCATGAAATTATTCCTTGCATCATGTGAAATGTATATTTTCCCATTTGGTTACTACAGCTTTCATTCTCTATGTACGCCTGTATAAAACTAGACCTTTATTTGAAAAATGTGTAGATGGGAGTATTGGCCAAATCCTGAGGGCCACAGAGAATGAACTTCGTAATACTTGAAACATGTTTTTTGTAATATTGTTGCACTGGCTAATGCTGGAAGAAATATCCATCTGGTTCAGTTCCAAGTAGGGAGAAAGCCACTGGAATCATGGAGGCTGACTGGAAAGATGGTTTAATGGTGAACCAGAATCACCAAGTATGTGTGATTCTGGGTAGCTGACCACATGGAGTGGATAGTGAGGGTTATTTATACTCTTTCTTGGATTTGCCCTTGAACTTCCTGTTCCTGTTCAAGCTATTGGCTGCTGTAGGGTTTATAGCTAACCTTGTAGATTTTCTGAGTCAAGTTTGGCTGAAGCATGGGCTAATGCAATGAAGGGGCTTGTTATGCAATTTTTATTGTGGCTGAATTGCTTTTTCCTGAAGGATAATAACACGTTCAGACCTGAGCTTAGTGCACAAGATAATCTGCCATAATGTCCTACCTATTAATAGCTACTTTTACTTCAACTGTAATAACACAAAAGCTATCAATAGCTACAAACTAAATGTAATCTGTTCTAATCTCAATTGCAGGAAAAACTATTTCAGCAGTCGAGTAGTAAATGTGTGGAACACCCTATCTGATCCTGTTGTTAGTTCCTCTAACCCCCATACCTTTTACTTTAAGCTGTCTACCGTGGAACTTAAACATTTCTTAAGAGGTCCCTAAGTAAGTGTGCATAAGAGTACCAGCATGCCTACCATAAGAGTACCAGCATGCCTACCATCCTTGCCCTACTATCCCATTTATATGTACTCTTTTTATGTGTTTATGGATATGTTTTCCTTATTTATATCCATTTATTTGTGCCATTTTTTTCATATGTTTTCGTATTTGTTTCCCTGTACTTGTTGACAAATAAATACATAAATAATTGCATCATCCTGAAGTTCTTTTGTTTTGTAGATAGCCTGGCCTAGACTTTCTTAATGGACACTAAATATCTGCTGGGGCCAGGGAGTTGAAGCTCTGGGTTCCTGTCTCCCTTAAAATTTCCATTTCTCTTTTAGGGGAAATATAATATTCTGCCTTTTTAAATATTTCTCAAAATATTTCATTCTTCTAGGAGGGGTGACTTCTAACGTGGATATTCTTCTATTTTAAATTGCTTTTTAAAATGTATTACTAATAATTTTCCATAAACCTTAACCTTCAAGAAAAAGCCTATCTTCCAGAAACCAGGATTGGCAGGAGAGCATTCAATATATTGTTTAACAGATTAACAGAGTTGGAAGGGACCTTGAAGGTCATCTAGTCCAACCCCCTGCCCAAACAGGAGATCCTACATCTGCCTCTACCTAGGATTGAACTCACAACCTCCTGCTTGTGAGGCAAATGCTCCAGTGCAACTAGTAGGTTCTTAGTACTGTAATTCAAACTTTCTCTTCTACGTAGAACTCTTAGATGGCAAGAAGAGTAGCAAATTTATTCTTTCCAATGGAAACCTTCATGGGTGAAAATTGAGTTCATGAAACTAATTAACTAAATAATTAGGTAAAATAATCTAATGATATCTGTGTTTTTCTTCAGATTGGCAAGAATCATGATTTTGAACAAATTGAATTAATTCAACATTGACTATTAATATAGGAACTATTTTCAATTTCTCTATTATATCAACAGGTCAGGCAATGGAGCCATCAGAGAAGGACATATATCTACACAAAGGGTTTTATTTTGTACCAGGGCTGTCCTCACCTGAAAGTATAGATTCACTGGAAAGTTTTGAAATCCGAGATGATGATACATTTATAATCACATATCCTAAATCAGGTGAATTTAAAGTTGTTTTCCAAAGAAGGATTGGTTTTGTATCCAGTGCTTTTATTCAGTTTTTCGGTACTTTGGTTGCTTCAACTGTATCATGCTGTAAACAGATTTTAACACTTGGCATAAAAGATGAAATGCAGGTAAAATAAACCTACAAATCTGTATTTTGATCATTTTTAATTTTACTTTAGAAAGCTGACTTTCTCTCATACAACCATCAAATATTTTAGAAGAAGCAGTTGTCTTTATGCATCTCTGAAATGTTTATTATAGGAAGATTGATTATTGGAACAGTACTATCATGTCACCCCTAGTCCGTCTTTTCATTAGACTAGACTCGTCAAATTCCTATAGCTGTTCTTTCTTTGTTTTAGCCTACAGCCCCTAATCATTTTTGTTGCTATTGTCTACTCTCTTTCCAAGGTCTCAACATCCTTTTTATATTATAGGGACCAGAACTGGATGCAGTATTCCAAGTGTGGTTTTACTAAGGCTTTGTAAGCGCTACTAGAACTTCAGTTGATCTTGATTCTATCCCTCTGTTAGTGCAGCCTAGGATCGTATTGGCATTTTGCTGCCACCACATGTTGTTGAATCATATTTAAATTATTGTTCACTAGGACTTCAAGATCTCTCTCATAGTTACTGGGATTAAGCCAAGTTTCACCTAATCTATACTCATGCAGTTAGTTTTTCTTGCCTGTGAAATATCTTACTTTTATTTATGTTGAATTTCATTTTGTTAGATAAGACCTGGTATTTAAATCTGTCAATATCTTTTTGGCTCTTGAGCTTGTCTTCTGGGGTATTGGCTATTCCTGCCATCTTAATGTTGTCTGTAAATTTGATGAGTTCTCCTTCAATTCCCTCATCTATATCATTTATGAAGATATTGAAGAGTACTTGTTACTTCCCTTCACGTGGATGTAGTTCTGTTGAGGGCTACATGTTGAGTACTGTTTGTCAGCCAGTTACAAACCCACCCAGTGATAGTGTGCATAGAATATGGGTGTGGGCCTGCCCGCACATGATGCCCCCCCCTGGTTCTCCCTTCGCTTTTGACAAGTGATGGAAAAAAGATTAGCCATCATTGTTCTAGGTTGTTCAAAATTTGTTGTTTGATTATCTTTTCCAAGATCTTCCCAAGTATTGATGTCAGGCTGTTTGGTCTGTAATTTCCTGAATCTGTTTTTCTTTTTTCCTTTTTGGAAGATCAGGATCATGCCAGCTTTTTTCCAGTTCTCGGGTATTTTGCCAGTGATCCAAGAACTTTGAAAGATATGTTTCAATTGTTCTGCAATTATGTCCGTCAGTTCCCTCAGTGATGGGGGGGGGGGGGTTTTGCTGGAAGATTGATGTGAAATATGAATTAAGCAGTTCTGCTGTCTCTCTGCTCCACATTTCTTCTTTTCCATCTTCTCCGAGTAGTAGACCAATTGCTTGACTTTTTTCTTGGTTTCTTTGTGTTGAACATTCTCCAAATAATAATGTCCCTGGATGAATTAATTTAATTATTTCTTATTTACAGGCACAGTGTGGACTCAGAACATCATGAGCTTGATTCTTTATGAAGGTCATCGAGATGGAACTGAAAATATTACCCTGATTGACAGGGCACCATGGCTAGAATATAATATTCATCATGTAGATTTACCTAGTCGCCCATCACCTCGTGTCATTTGTTCCCATCTGCCCTACTATTTGGTACCCAAAGGATTACGAAATAAAAAAGCAAAAGTAGGACATATTTTGGTAACTTGTGGGGTGGAGTGGAGAACTGTCTGTCTTCTATTTCTTTTTACTTCTACATCTGAATTTTTAATTGACAAATCAATGCAAATGAAAAGATGTTACATTGTTTGAATATGTTTGGTGATTTGCAGGCTGAGAAAAAATAATTCAAATAAAATGGGAAACCCAGAATCTCATGCATGGTCAAAATAGAACCAAACTGAAGATCCATATAGAGATATTTAATCCTTTGGGTTACTTTTTCCAAAATGACACTTCTAGATGGATTGGAACTTTTGTGCTGCATAGTCAGTTTCAATCTTAACATATCTGGAGGATCCCAAGTTGAGGAATTCTACCTTTAGCCATAAAATCTTTTTCACAATTGCTACTCTCAGGCACTCATGTCCTACTGGATGGAGGACTGTAATGGCTTTAGTGGGTTTTTTTTTTTTACATCAGCCCTTGAAGTATTCAGAAACTTGAGTGGGTACAAATGTAGCAAGGTAGACATTTGTGTGTTCTCCAAGAACTGCATACATTGCACTTGTGCTATTGAAACCACATTGGCTATCTGTTTGATTCTGGATCTGATTCAAATTTCCTAGTTATGACCTTTAAAGTCTTTCAGGAATTGGGAACAGATCATTTGAAGGACCTCTGTCCCCAGTTACATCTACCCATCCCATCAAGTCCAGTAGGAAAGGCAGGTTGGGGATTCTGTCAGCTAGGAAGCTTTAGACATGACCTAAGGCCAGGATGGCAAACCTATGGTACATGTGCCACAGATGGCATGCGGAGGATTTGTTAGGGCAGGTGAGGCATTGCCCTGTCAGCTCCAGTGCGTGTGCTCTCTTTGGCCTTTATTTGTAGCCGTGTTTTGCCCTCGGGGGGCCCCCACGTGGTAGGACGAAAAAGTAGCCAATGCAAAAACTGGAAGTTTGGGAACGGACTTCCGGAGCGAATTTCCTTGCTAGGCTTGAGGAGGGGGGAGGCAGAACTGTTCCCCGAGGGCAAGAGCAACCCTCAGTCGCCTCTGGGTGGGGACAGACACTGCAGGAGTGGGGAAAGAAGCCAGTCTTGGTAGAGACCAGAGAGCCTGTATGGGGAAAGAGGAGGCTGGCTGGCTTGAATGTGTGGCTCTCCAGGAGCAGGGTAACAATGTGAGAACAAAGCACTTTTTGGCTGCGGTCGGCCGACAAGAAGAAAGAGCCTTGCAAGTCCAAGACATGTGCATGTGCGAAGATGGCAGCAGTTTTCTGCCCCAACCTGCTGCCATGCTCCCAGGAGTTGCCCTCTTAACTAGAGGGTCCACAGGGGCTGAAAAATGAACTAGGTAGCATGCCAGTTGCATGCCACGAGATGGTTGCAGGAGGCCAATCATAGGGGGGAAAGCTTTGATGACGGCTGCCAGAGAACAACTGTGAGGGATGTTGAAGCATCCTGTCTGAAAGTTGCGGGAGCCTCGTTTTCCTATCATGGCACTGTGGAAGGCCGCAGTACCTTCATGCCCTACCTAGCTTTCAGAAAAGCGAACTGAGGGGCTCTGTTGGGGCTGTCAGTGCCCAGCGGGTCCCATCCGAGGGGGCAAGGAGATCCCAGCTTCCATGGTTGCATGAGGGCACCTTTAGGCTTCTGGTTGTCTCGGCACTGCTGGAAACTGGGCAGAGATGATGCCCCCCCCAATGCCCAGTGTCTTACACCTGCAGCAGGAGTGCCCACCACTTCCTGCCACCTTCGGAGGCAAGTGCTCCTCTCAGTGGGGTGGCCATGCTGCTCTGGTCAAGGCCCGAAGCCTTGCGACCACCCCACCCAGCCAAGGGCAGCTCACCTGCGCCCGGAGGCACCTGGCAGCATCTGCAGTCTCCCTGGCGACAGGTGGGTGGTTGCAGGCACTCCCGGCACAGGTGAGCCACACTTGCCTGGCAGGGGGTCACGAATGTCTGTTGTCTCCAAAACGGCCATTATCTTCCTCCCTGTGCTCCATCTCTTGGGCAGACGGAGCAGGAGCCCAGGGCCTAGCCCATCTGCCAAAGCAACTTCCAAGAGCAGGCTGCTCAGCTCACCCCCCAGCACATCCAGGAGACAGCAAAGAGCCTCTGGAGGGCCTCTGGGCAATTTTTTTTTTGCCCTTTCCAGGCTCCCAGAAAGCCTCTGGAGTCTGGGGAAGGCAAAAAATGGGTCCATCACAGGCCAAAATCAGGGGGGAGGGGGAGGTCACGCACACATGCATGGGGGGGGGGACATGCACATAGAATTGTGGGTGTGGGCATGCCTGCACACAACACCCCCCTGCACTCCCCCTGCTTTTGGCACGCGATGGCAAAAAGGTTAACCATCACTGACCAAGACAGACCTTTTTTTTTGCCATAGCCCCTGTCCTATTCCCTGTAAAGTGTGGCTGGTTCCAACCCTGCTGGCCTTCTGGAAGGTCATCCAGATGGTTTTGCTAATAGCTTCAAGGTTCTTTGATAAAGTGTAGCTTCTAAGGTGGATTATATGAGAGTTAATTGATATACTCTTTGTATGATTTGCTGCCATTCTGGGTTTGTTTGTTTGTTGTCTTCTTTTTAAATTGAAATTGAAATTGAAGTTCCTAATGGTTTTTATTTTATTTATTTAATAATAAATAAATAAATAAATAAATAAATAAATAAATAAATAAATAAATAAATAAATAAACCACCCAAAGTCACCATGTAAGATTTGCAGCTATACAAATGTGATAGATAATAATATAATAATAATAATAATTTATTATTTCTAGACCGCCCCCTCTCCCCATGGGGACTCGGGGCGGTGCACAGGTAGCATAAAAGCAATATATAAACAACAACAATAAATATAGCAACAAAATTTAAAAACCAATTAAATAAACCCTGTGCTAAAATCCCAATTAAACTAAAACCTATTCTATAAAAACCCAAGGCAAGGAGGCTATCCCAGGCCGGCCAGACGGAAAAAGTAAGTTTTTAATTTAAGACGGAAGGAGCGGAGGTCCGTAGTTGTCCTAATGTCGGGGGGAAGGTCGTTCCAGAGGGCCGGGCCCGCCACAGAGAGCGCCCTTCCCCTGGGTGTCGCCCGCTGACACAGTCTAGTGGACGGCACCCGGAGAAGCCCCTCTCTGTGGGAGCGAATCGGCCGTGAGGACGTATGAGGCAGGATCCGATCCTGCAGATAGCTAGGTCCCGAGCCATGGAGCGCTTTAAAGATGATGATTAGCACCTTGAAGCGCACCCGGAAGACGACAGGCAGCCAGTGCAGCTCGCGCAAGAGCGGTGTTACATGGGTAGACCTTGCGGTCCCCATAATTGCTCGCGCGGCTGCATTCTGGACTAGCTGAAGCCTCCGGGTGCACCTCAGGGGCAGCCCCATGTAGAGAGAGTTACAATAGTCCAGTCGGGATGTCACGAGAGCATGAGTGACTGTGCGAAGGGCGTCCCGATCCAATAGGGGGCGCAATTGGCGAACCAGGCGAACCTGGTAAAACGCCCTCCTGGCCACGGCTGTCACCTGATCTTCCATGGACAGCCGGGCATCCAGGAGGACACCCAAATTGCGCACCCCATCCACAGGGGCAAGATGTTCGCCCCCTATGGCCAGCGATGGAGTAAGCTGGTTGAATCGGGCAGCCGTAAACCACAGCCACTCGGTCTTGGTCGGGTTGAGCCTGAGTCCGTTACTTCCCATCCAGATCCGTACAGCTTCCAGGCACTGGCACATCACCGCTACGGCATCGTTGGGGTGGTTTGGGGTAGAAATGTACAGCTGGGTGTCATCAGCGTACAGATGGTATTCTACCCCAAAACCACGGATGATCTCACCCAGCGGCTTCATGTATGTGTTGAACAGGAGGGGCGAGAGGACCGACCCCTGAGGCACCCCACATGTGAGGGGTCTCGCGGTCGACCTCTGCCCCCCTGTCAACACAAATTGCGATCGGCCAGAGAGGTAGGAGGAGAACCACCGTAAAACGGTGCCTCCCACCCCCAACCCCCCCAGCCGATGCAATAGGATACCATGGTCGATGGTATCGAAAGCCGCCGAGAGGTCTAATAGGACCAGGATGGAGGAACAACCCCCATCTCTGGCCCTCCAGAGATCATCAACCAACGCGACCAATGCCGTCTCGGTGCTATGCCCGGGCCGGAAGCCGGACTGGCGCGGATCTAGATAGTCTACTTCCTCCAGGTGACGGGGAAACTGTTGTGCCACCACACTCTCGACAACCTTCGCCAAAAAGGGAAGGTTGGAGACGGGACGATAGTTGTTCAAAGAAGCTGGATCCAAGGAGGGCTTCTTAAGGAGGGGCCTCACCATCGCTTCTTTTAGGGAAGCAGGCAAGGCACCCTCACTCAAGGAAGCGTTGACCACCTCCTGGAGCCAGCCTCGTGTCACCTCCCAGGATGCCAGTACAAGCCAGGAGGGACACGGGTCCAATAAACATGTGGTGGCTCGCAGTCGCCCACGTAACCTGTCCATATCCTCGGAAGTAACGGAGTCAAATTCCTCCCAAACAAGATCTCTCTCGTGGCATCCCACTGGGCCATGAATGGGGGCTAACTCGTTCTGTATCTGATAGATAGATAGATAGATAGATAGATAGATAGATAGATAGATAGATAGATAGATAGATAGATAGATAGATAGATAGATGATAGATAGATAAACAGACAGGCAGACAGATAGATTGCAGATATATACAAACGGAGTTCTGCCCTCCAGAAAGTCCCCTAAGGTCTACAAAGCCTCAAGGTTTTTCGACCAATCCCACTTTTTTCCTGCTGTATTCACTCTAACTGGAGTCTCTGAAGATCATTTTTGACTAGATACTTTCTTCTTCCTACAGATTATTTATGTGTTCAGAAATCCAAAGGATGTCTTGGTTTCCAGCTATCATTTTTACAAAATTCTAACCATGATGAAAACATCAAAAGAGTTTGATGTTCACTTGGAGAAGTTTTTGGCTGGCAAAGGTAATAAATTAATCACAATCAGGTTAGTTTTTGTTTTGGACAAGAGATATGAATTCAATGCATTTCCTGCAAGCAGCAAACAATTCACTTCCCCTCCTTAAAATAAGATACGAATAGTTATTTTCAATCCTCATTCAATACTTTGCCTAAACTGTATCCAAACAATTTATAATGGGATGGATGAGTGGAAAAGAATGCAGGATTCCTGGAATAATTTGTGATGCAAAACATGGATGGAAGAGCAAAGAGAAAGCAACTTATTAAGGGAGAATGAGAACAAATACGAGAATCCATTTAATATAGAGAAAAATGGAGGGGAATAAATTGTTGGATTTAAAATCAGAGTTTATTGTTGTTGCTGTCATTGTTGCTATTATTATGTGGTTAATCTTTGGTGTGATTCACAGTCTTTGGGGCTGATTGGCAGCAACCAAGGACCTAGAAATTGTTAAGGTAACATTGGAGGATATAAGCTGTTCCAAACAGGGTGGCTTTTTGTATAATCAGAATATTCAAATCAGGTAAATTTAGAATTTCCAAATAGTGTGGTAGCCCTTTAGGTATTACTCGAAGGGCTCCAATTACAATTGGGACAATGCACAATTATTTTTCCCCACAGTCGCTCAACTTCAATTTGCAAGTCCCGGTAGTTTGTGATTTTTTCTTGCTGTTTATCTTCAATTAATGCATCACCAGGTATTGCAATGTCAATGAACCATACTTTTCTCTTTTCAACTACTGTTATGTCAGGTGTGTTGTAGTCCAAGTGCCTGTCAGTCTGAATTCTGAAATCCCACAAGAACTTGATTTTCTCATTCTCTAAAACCTTCTCAACCTGATGGTCCCATTATTATACTTTATTCATTAAACATGAAACTCAGAAAACTGACATTCAAAAATGTATCACAAATGTGATTGACTGGTGTTAATGGTTGATACGGGTTGCTGCCAGCATCCTAGGTATCAACCAAGTACCTTCTTAAAATATACGATGTTCCTAGTAGCACAGTTTTTTGCAGTTCCACTGGTGTTATTGCAGGAAGCTGCAATTTATTGATGTATCTTATACAATTCTTGGACATGGTACCAAATGCCCCATGACAATGGGTATCACTGTTGCATGTTTCATCCATAATTGGGTAGTTTTGATGGCCAGGTCGCGGTATTTCGTGATTTTTTTCCAGTTCTTTTTCTTCGACTCTGGCATCTCCTGGTACTGCGATGTCAATAAATTGTATGTTTTGACCCTCTATTACCATGATATTTGCCATGTTGTGTTCCAAATGATGATCTGTCTGTATTCGAAAGTCCCACAAGATCTTCACCTTTATCTTGCCATGTTGGTTTGAGATTTGGTATCCCAGTTTTGTGTTTCAAAGGATTATTGTCAGTGGAATTAACGTGATATTGAACAGTAGTGGTGAAAGTGAGTCCCCCTGGAAGATTCCTCGTCTGATGTTGACTTCACCAATGTTCTTCCCATTTGCTGTTAGAACTATTTTCCATTTTTGCATATTATATTTTGCATATTATTATTGTTGTTGCCATTGCCATTGTCATTATTATCATCATCATCATCATCATCATCATTGTTATATTAGTCAGGAGACTGCAATGCTATTGCAGAATAGTAGTTTGGCTACCAATTTACCACCTTTGTTGTGGGACATGCTCGCACACTTCCCAAAGCGCACCACAGTTGGGCAAACTGGCTTTACACCAGAAAGAACAATGAGTGGATTTTCTTGCATCCTCATCCCCTCCCTTCACCGTAGCTGCCTTGCGAGTGGGCATCACAACCAGGAAGCTTCAAAGCCAACTCATCTCCCCACCAAAGTGCTACCTATTTATGTAGGTATCATAGAACATGCTTTCAAGCTGCCAGGTGGGCAGAAGCTGAGGCAAGTGATGGGGGCTTACCCCACCATTCAATGCTAGGACTTTAACTAGCTGGAGCAGTGACCATCATGAAACCACTGAGTCACTACACCTCATTAATCAGGGTGTGATTATGTTGGGAATAATGGACAGAATCTAAAATTAATACAAATCAATGTTCATTTGAAAAAGTAGAGAGTTATCCATATATATTTTTTTTAAAATAAGCACTCTCTAACATGAAATCACATGGGGAACATTTAAGGGTTGGACATAGAAGAAAGCTAACAGGAGTAAGTCTGATATTTGCAAATCTATAACAAATTAATTCAGACTGCCCAAAGATCCAAATAAAGAAACAAAACAATATAGCAGCATGTTGACAAAACTCTCCCTTTAACAAGTGAGAGAATTCAACCACATTAGTTATGGCTTCCATTCCTTCTCTCTCCTCTCTGCATTCAGTGCTATTAGGGTGGCCCCTCAGTTGAGCTTTATCTCTAGGTCCAACAGATCATAAGGATAAATGGCAGAAATTCAACCATTCAGAAGGTATCTCTGAGACAAATTGTTAGCTGGAACATTGCAGTGTTCAGCTAAACAATTAAACTACCGTATTTATTCGAGTATAACGCGCAAAATTTTGTACCAAAAAAAGAACTCAAAGTTTGGGTGCGCATTATAAACGAGGGTGCGCGTTATACACGTGTGCGCGTTATAAACGAGGGCTGGGCCGGGGTGACGCAGTTTCAGCCGCTCACTGTACGCGAGGGCGAAGAGAAAAAAAACGCCCGCGAAGTCGGGCATCGAAATTCTCCTGCGAGCCGCCTCTCTCGACCAAATGGAAACCTTCCCCCTGCCCGCCCGGGTGGGTCGCATCGCCCCACGCGCGGGGTGAGGGAGGCCGGGCCCGCCAAGCCTTCGGGGAGAAGAGGCAGGCAGGAGCCTTAGTAGAGCCCCACGTGAGGCTCCCGGACAGAGTTGGGCGTTTCTCCCGTGCGGGTCCAGCTGTCCCCCACTCGTCCACCCGCCGTCCTCCCACTCACCTGGGAACAACTCCATGGCCCTCCGCCCTGTCCTTCAGCAGCGGTTCGCCTTTCGCGCCGCTGCCATGGCTGCAGACGTCGCCGAGCCTGGGAGGACGCCCCGGGATGGCATCTCCCCTCTCCTCTCCTGCTACTTTCGCCTTGCGGCTCTTGCTTCTTTCCCCCCCACCCTGCCCCCACCCCGGCTTGCTCCAGTCCTTCAGCCCCGGTCCCTTCTCCCCTCTCGGCTTTAGTGGCTCTCCCGCCACCCCCACGCTAAACCCTCCTGGGGCTCTTCCGGTTGTCTCGCGCGGCGCGGCTGAAGCGGGCGCGGAGCGATGCGCTTCTATTGCTCCCGCCGGTGCGGATCCAAGCACGGGGGAAGGCGATTGTGTCCCGATCAACGGCTTCGGCCAGATCCCATTTCAAAACAGAGCGGGAGGGAGGAGCGGGGAGAGTGTTGGATGGCTTTTTTTTTTTTAGTTTAATTTATTTCTAGGAGGATCCTCCTCTCCAATCTTGACGCAATCCCCAGGCGGCTCAGAGGGGGTGGAAACCTGTTCCTTCGCTGGCGGCATTTGTCAAAAAGGCCAAGGAAATGCGTCGCGATCAGCCCCTTTTCCCTTTACCTCAGGCATGGGTGAGCGGGTAAACTTCACCCTGCATACAAAAGCAAAAACACTCCGGCCCTCAAACTTTCGCCCTGTGAAGACATTTCCTTCTACCCTGTCTCCTCCCCACACCCATTTCTCCCATTGCCAGAAAAGTCAACTTTTTATTTCCATGGTATCTCTGTCTATGAACCCCAAAACTAACCAGCCTACTCGCATTATACACGTGTGCGCGTTATAAATGAGGGCTGGGGCGGGGTGACGCACACCCCGCCCCAGCCCAGTTTGTCACTTACAATGCTTGGTCTGAGCCGAGAAAAAGTGGGGAAAAAAATTTATACCGATTTTTAATCGAAAATTAGGGGGTGCGCGTTATACACGTGTGCACGTTATACTCGAATAAATACGGGTAAGTGACTTTGAAGATTGCACTCATAATTATGCCAAATTCATTTCTCTCCTATCAGTGTTCTGTAGTTTGTGGTTAGACCATATAGAAGGCTGGACCACTCATAAGGATGATTTCAATATTCTCTTCCTTTCTTATGAAGAAATGAAAAAGGTAAGATATGTCCATTTATGACTGAATCATAAATATATTGAGAACCAAAAATGTTTTTCAACAGCTTGCCTCTTGGAAAGCCTTAGCAGCAGTTCTAAGGACAGATTTCTATGTTTAATGAATATTGCAGATTTTGTTTAAAAAATGTAAATGAATTAATATTAGAATAATTGTTTTCAGTAAGAAAGAATTAAAGGTAGGGGAAGTGAGAGACAGCATTGATATGCAAAATATTTATAAGATTGTGATAATCTTTAGAATTCCCCAAATACGTATATCAACCACATTTTACGTCTTTTCTCCATTGTTATGAACTAATATAAAGTTGTACCAAATTGCAGGACCTGAGAAGTTCTGTACAGAAAATATGCAATTTCCTAGGAAGAGAACTAACTGAAAAGGAGGTGGATGATGTGGTGCATAAAGCTACATTTGATAACATGAAGGCAGATTCTAGAACAAACTACGTAGCCCTGAATCCTACCTTAGCAGATTCTAGCAAAGGGGTCTTTCTTCGTAAAGGTAAATCCATAGAAATTTATACTCTAGGGGGTTGCTTATGAATATGCCAGGATTGCCACCTTCATCTAAAAGGCACTTTTTGTAGAGTGGTATTAAGGATGGGCTTCAAAACTTTTAGCAAGGGGTTCTCTGTCCGGTTGCTGGGTGGGAGTTGGCATGGTGGCTGTGGCCTAGTCGAAGCCTCCAGGAGGGCGAAAATGGCCTCCACAGGCTCCAGAGGCCCCCAGGAGGCTGAAAATGGGCTCATTTCCAGCCTCCCTGAACTTCCGGTAGGCCCATTTTTCACCCTGCATTTACCTGCATTCAAAATGGGCTGCGAGGGGACTCTTGGGAGGGGCAGGGTAGGGTGGGCAGGGCTAGCCAGGAGTGGGATTTGGGATTCTCCGGAGAGCACATAATCTTAGCTAGAGGTCCCCCCAAACCCTGCGAATCCCCAGCAGCCCACCCCTGAGTAGTATGTATGTTTTCTAACAACTTCTCTTTCTGCTGTCCCTTCCTGATGTTGCACTAATCTGAGGCAACCATTAGGCTTTCTTAGCTGTATCAATGTTAAATTGGTCTATTTCTTTTTTATCCTGACAGGTTGTTTTTTTTGTCATGGATATAATCTGATGGTTACAATGTCTAGTCTGTTGCTTGCATAGTATAATGATGCTTCAGAAATGAGATTGTTCTAATACTGGCCACTTTAGCCTGTTGGAGACACATCTTCTTCGCTCTCTACCTTGGGCACTGTCCTCCAGTCTTAGAACTGCCTCCTTTAACCCTGAATAGACATAGCCAATGCGAAAAACAAAACAAAACCCATCAATCATTTCAGTTGATAATGGGACAGATTCCAACAGGGTGCACTCCAGATCATTTACAACTTCGCTGGCAGACCATTGGTTCCATGACTTCCCAGAACAAGATACTTATGCCAGAGAAATCACTTGATTCCTTCCAGTTCTATTCCTTCTATAACTTTACCTTTCTATCAACCTTCACTCTGTAGTCCAGCTCTAGTTAAAGTAGTAAGGAACCAGCTTCCTGTCCTAAATGTAGAAATACAGATCTGTATACATTGTTTGATGGACAGGGAGGTAGCTACACATTCCTCTGATATCAGAGGAATGTGCAATGTTCCAGATTTTGCAAACTATTATCCTCTTTCTCAGCCTCTGAGAAACCCACATGGTAATTGGAGACTAGAAACCATATCCCTATAGTCCCCTCCTGAAGCTCTAAAGATATAGATATATACACTGTGTGTTTATTTGTATGTTTGTGTCTGTGTTTGTGTATTTGTGTGTGTGTGTGTGTGTACATTCCTACACACACACATTCATTTTGGTGATCGGATGAGACAAATAGCTTCTAGTTTAATTGAATACAAAAACTGTTGACATTTTTTAACCACTGCTATCCAGGCATTGTTGGGGACTGGAAGAACCTCATGACTGTCACCCAGAGTGAAAGGTTTGACCGTGTCTTTAAGGAGAGGATGGAAAAGCTGCCCTTCAGGTTCTGCTGGGATATTCAGGAGGATCCATGAGCCTATTTCCAGCTCAGTGAAAGAAAATAATGTCTGATACACACATCTTCAAATGGCTTGAATCAGAGATGACCTTCCAAGAATGGTCTTTATGTAACTTTGTAATGTTTAATTCTCAACTCATAGAACATAGATCATAGAACAAAGTAACATTAAATTCTATGCTATTATTATTAAATGCATTAGAAACTGCAGAAAACATTTAATAGTACATCTCTCTGAAATTCTTACTATCATTTGTATTTTGATTCTACAAATGAGGCCAGATGCACTAAAGTTTTGACATTGTCCAGCTAGTTCCTATAAACACTTTAAAAAAAAACAATCTGCCAAGTTCCGGCATTAGTTTTCCTCATATGGCTGAGGCCCTTTCTCTATTGCCTTTAGTTAGTAGTTGAACTACTGCACTGGTATACATTTAAATATGAGCCAGCAGTGTGCAACAGCTGCCAAAAAAGCCAACACAGTTCTAGGCTGCATAAACAGATAGAATCTAGATCACGTGAAGTGTTAATGCCACTGTATAGTGCCTTGGTAAGGCCACACTTGGAATACTGCATACAGTTTTGGTCGCCACGATGTAGAAAAGATGTGGAGACTCTGGAAAGAGTGTAGAGAAGAGCAACCAAGATGATTAGGGGACTGGAGACTAAAACATATGAAGAACGGTTGCAGGAGCTGGGTATGTCTAGTTTGATGAAGAGAAGGACCAGGGGAGACATGATAGCAGTGTTCCGATATCTCAGAGGGTGCCACAAAGAAGAGGGAGTCAAACTATTCTCCAAGGCACCTGGGGGCAGGACAAGAAGCAATGGGTGGAAACTAATCAAGAAGAGAAGCAACTTAGAACTAAGGAGAAATTTCCTGACAGTTAGAACAATTAACCTCTGGAACAGCTTGCCTCCAGAAGTTGTGAATGCCCCAACCCTGGAAGTCTTTAAAAAGATGTTAGATAGCCATTTGTCTGAAATGGTATAAGGTTCCTGCCCACGCAGGGGGTTAGACTAGAAGACCTACAAGGTCCCTTCCAACTCTGCTCTTGTACCTACAAGTCCAGGGGGCAAGCTGTTCCACTCTTTTATTGTTCTAACAATTAATTAGTGGAACATTTCTCTTTATTTCAGAGGAATATTTCTCCTTATTTCTAATCTCTCTTTAACAAACTTTCTACTCATTTGGAGATAAGTCAGTCGCCTCTTCTCTGTGACAGCCTCTCAAGTATTGAAAAACATTTATCATGTCCCTCCTAATCCTTCTCTTCGATAGGCTAGATGTGCCTAGCTCCATAAACTGTTTCTCATACAATTTAGCTTGTTTCTCTTATAATTTAGCCTCCAGATTCTTTATCGTGTCTGCACAGGATAGGATCTCAGCCTCTCTTTTGTAGTGTGGGCACCAATACTGTATGCACTATTCCAAATGCGGCCTCCCAAGTACAATATAAAGCAGTTTTTATCACCCCTGAATCTTCTTCACTTCATAGTGGGTTTCCCCTTGCACTCTTATAGGTGGAGTTGGGGCCTTCCCTTCTTACATCTTATACCAGTGATGGCAAACCTTTTCGGGACCAAGTGTGGAAAAGGGAGCATGTGCACATGCATGCATGTTTCGACCACAACCCAGAAGAGGAGCTGCACAGGAGGCATGCATGCACTGGAAAATGAACTTCCAGTTTCCAGCATGTGCACCGGCCAACTAGTCTTGTGGTTATTGTCACACATGTGTACACGACGATCAGCTGGCCATGTGGAAAACGGAAGACAAGATCATCCAGTTTCCAGTACTGCCACATGCATGAAGGCCAGCTGATCATCACACGTGCATGCGTGCCAGAAACCTGGAAGAGGGACAGGCAATGCCACATGCGCCAGGCAACATGCATCCGCATTATTATTATTATTATTTTATTATTTTTCGAATTTATACCCCGCCCTTCTCCTTGTTAGGACTCAGGGCGGCGCACAGGCATTATTAAAAACCATTACAAAACAATATATACTATTAAAAACATATTAAATTAAATTAAAACCCATGCTAAAAACCCTTTAAAACCCTAAAAAATTAAAATTTATAAATATAAATTTTATTTATAAATTTTATAAATTTAAAATTTATAATTTTACGCTAGGCCGGCTTGTTGGAATAGGTACGTCTTAAGGCGTTGGCGGAAGAGGCGGAGGTCCAAGGTAGTACGAAGGTCGGGGGGTAGGTCGTTCCAGAGGGTCGGGCCCGCCACAGAGAAGGCCCTTCCCCTGGGTGTCGCCAACCGGCATTGCCTGGCCAACAGTACCCGGAGAAGGCCCTCTCTGTGGGAGCGGATCGGACGAAGGGATGTATGGGGCAGAAGGCGGTCTCGTATATAGCTAGGCCCCGAGCCATGGAGCGATTTGAAGATGGTCGTCAACACCTTGAAGCGCACTCGAAAGGCCACAGGCAGCCAGTGCAGCTCGCATGACACTTCAGGCACGTGTGTCATAGATTCACCATCACCATATACTATAACTTGGCCAATCATGTCAGATTCATTCATGTCCATGCGTTCTGGAATTCCCTGGGTGTTTTTAAGAGACTTTACCCTTTACACTGATTAATTATATAAATTATCTTTCTGGAAGCTCTGATTACAAAGATGGAAGTCTACTTTGGTTGCTGAAACTTTTCAAGGATTAAGTCTAATGCATTAGACTTAATGATTCTTTCCGTAGATATGAGGTTACTGCTAGCTCCCCCATCAACTACACTATATAGGTAACCTTTTCCCATTCTTGATTTTGGGTATTTCGATCTTAATATGTTTGCTTATGTAATTAATTAATGTAATTTTAATATAATTGATTAGTCTCAACAGCAATATCAAATAAAAATTAAAATAAAAGTGAACGTGCATGATTTAACTAATGTGCAGTTAATGATACTGTCTTACTATGGGGTTTTAGAGGCTGCTGCTTTATTCTTCATTTGCTTACCTTTCTGTGTGCACAGTAATAATCTGTGTAATAGAAAATATAATAATAATTTGTGTAAAAGAAAATACAATAATAAAATACATAAGTGGTAAATAAAAAGAATCAATGTCGATAATTACATTACCGGTTGCCTGATTCTGATTGATATTATGTGTTCTTAGTTGAACTTCCTGGTCTATAAACTTAACAGTTATGTTTATACTGTGTACATTAAAGCCCAGGAGAAAATAGGGCAGCCTGACATTCAGGTCTCCATGACAGGCTGTTCTTTCAAACAGAGATGTTAATGTCAAAGCCTTAGAGGTACAAAGAATTAATAATCAAACAGAACACAAGCTGTTGGCTGGGGCATCACCTAAACCAGTGATGGCTAACGTTTTTTTCTTGGGTACCAAGAGCACATGCGTGCATTTCAATTTCAATTTTCAATTTTATTAGATTTTTATGCGGCCCCTGTCTCCCCGAAGGGACTCAGGGCGGCGCACAGGCAATTAAAATAAATATAAACATATAAATACATAAAACACCATAAATACTGCAATAAAACTGATTAAATTAGAATACCTGTGCTAAAATTCAATAAAATCCCGCTAATTAAAACATTTTGTTAATTTAAAAACATAGTCTGATAAGGTGATCTCAGGGGCCTAGGCTAAGCCGGCTTGATGAAAAAAGTGCGTCTTCAGATGCTGGCGGAAGAGGTGGAAGTCCGTGATGGTCCGGAGTTCGGGGGGAAGGTCATTCCAGAGGGCTGGGCCCACCACAAAGAAGGCCCTTCCCCTGGGAGTCGCCAACCGGCATTGCCCGGCTGACGGCACCCGGAGAAGGCCCTCTCTATGAGAGCGAATTGGTCGAAGGGATGTGTGAGGTAAGAGACGGTCTCGCATTTAGCTAGGCCCCGTGCCATGGAGCGCTTTAAAGATGGTTATCAACACCTTGAAATGCACCCAAAAGGCACAGGCAGCCAGTGCAGCTCGCGCAGGAGAGCTGTTACATGGGAATGCCGTGAGGCTCCCATAATCCCCCGCGCGGCCGCATTCTGTACTAGCTGTAACCTTCGAGTGCACCTCAAGGGGAGTCCCATGTAGAGAGCATTGCAATAGTCTAGACGGGATGTCACACGGCATGCTGCCGTGCATGCTTGCGTGCCCACACCTATAATGAAATGCCACTTCCCCTTCTCAGGGCTCTTTTGCTTGGTTTTGCCGGTTTTGCTATTCACTTCGAGGTTGCCCGTTGGGCCCTTTTTTGCCTTCTGGAGAAATGTAATATTCTGCCTTTTCAATATTTCCTAAGATATTTCATTTTTCTAGGGGAGGGGAGTGCTAACTTCCTATACACCAAAACCCCAACAACAGGCTTTGTTACATTCTGCTAGCAGAGGCCCTGAGTTGTACCACATGTTGGTGGTATCTAAGTTTGTGATTTACTGAATGTTAATAAACTCTTTGGAATCCGAGGCTGCTGTTGGAAGAAATGCGCTTCTTGGTTCGGCTCCAAGTGGGGAAAAAGACACTGGAGACATGGAGGCTGCTTGGAAAGATGGTTTAATGGTGGACAGGACCACATGGCTTGAGTCCTGAACAGAAAAGGTGATCACATGCTTCACTGTTGGTGGAGAGGGAGAGGAAGGGGCTTGCAGGGTTTTTTATAATTTGTTCGGCCCCACCTATCTGTTTCCTGTTCCTGTGTAAGAAGTGTATTCTGATTGGTTGTCAAACTCACATAGGGCAATGCAGGGACAACTATCTAGGCTGTGTTTTGAATCCAGGTTTGGTTGAGTTCTCAGATGCCATGTGGTCAGTTTATGTTTCTATGAAAAGCTGATATTGCCTATATTATGTAAAGTGGACTAGCTGAGGCTTTAATGGCTCATTGACAGAGGGGGTGGGGACAGGAGGCTGCAGGAATTAAAACATATTTCTCTCTTTTCACATCCAGGGAAATATAATATTCTGCCTTTTCAATATTTCCTAGGATATTTCATTTTTCTGGGAGAGGGCTGAGTGATAACTTCCAACACTGTTATAATATTTTCAAACGCACACAGAAGTTGAAACTGTTGAACTTCACAGTGGCTTGTAGCTGACACATCTAGAACTCAGTGTGTGTGTGCAGAATCACTTTAAGTAGATCCGAACATGACTTTCAGCATAGCTCAAGTGCCTTGGCAAGCCTGTGCAGAATTATGACTGTGCAAAATCACAGCCTTGCATTTATCATAAAAAAGCTGGAAGGGGTGGAGTTAAATTTTATACAGGGGGAGGAGAGATGAAGGAGGGAGTTCTGGGAGTTGTTTATGTGTAAAACTGAAACGAAAAACTGTCAAGCAAGTTAGGTCTTAGCACATATAGCACACTGCCGTGGCAGAAGCTGGGTTATAAAGGAAGCCAGCTAAGCAGTAAAAAGCTTTCTAAACATTTCCATTCAGCTCTCTCCCCACCCTCTTTAATAAAACAACAACTCCTGCGCGATTCTTTCTCTCCACTCTTCAACGGCCCGTCGTTCATCAAGGTAAGTCGCACATTTTGACACCCTCTTAAACGTGCGTAGTAAATTTAGCAAATTAAGTTATTAAAGGGGAGGGAGATTGGAGGGCAGAGGTGGAGAGTTTAGCTCCAGCACTAACTTGGGGGAGGAGGAAGGGAGAAAGATCAGCAAGCCTTTTCCCTCCAGCCTTTTGGCTTTGTTTCATTTTGTTCATTGAAAAATAATGTGGGTTTGTGGAGGGAGGGGCTAAAGCAAGGTCGTTTTTGAAAGGTCGTCTGGGAGGTGCCACCCTCGATGCATGGAGCTTGCTTCCCAAAATCAAAAGTTAGTGGAGGCCTGCAGTCTCCTTAGTGAAAGCTGGTCTGGACAGAGGCCTAGCACACAGGCTAGCTTCAAAGGATCAGGGTTAGAGGTAGTATTCAGCCAGTTCTGACAGGTTTCATGGCTGCACGTGAAAAACCCAGATGTAGTTGAGTTAGATCAAGTGGTGACTGAATTTACTATCGCTGTGAGTTATGATTGTAATTCCAGGCATGGTTCTGGCTGTAAGTCAAGGATTATCCGCGTACACATTTATTTCTGCTCATTCTTTTCATACTTCTACGATTTTCTTACACTGGTCTGTGTGTCATTGTGAGAAGGATTTGTATAGTTTCAGGACTTTAGGAGACAGCAAGAGTATTTCTTCCACCTTCTCCTTAGAACAGTGATGGCTAACCTTTTTGTCATTAGCACACCCGCATGCCTGCACCTATAGCACAATGCATGTGCGAACCCCCCCAACACAAGTGCGTCCCCCCATTCCATGTATGCGTGACCTCCCCGTGCTCCCCCACTATGCATGTGCCTCACCCCCACTCACCCATTTTTTTGCCTCAAGGTTGGTGCAGGAGACCTTTTGGGCCCAAACCAGAGGGTGTGTGGGAGCTTGGAAGGCCAGCTGCACCAACTTGGAAGCCAAAATGGGGCATGGGGGGGGGGCCACATGAGGCTCTCCGTGCCCCCTTTTGGCCTTGAAAAGTCTCTTGCATCAACCTGAAAGCCAAAATGGAGCATGGAGGTGCTGTGCAAGGTTCCAAAATGCAATGTGAGTGTGGGCATGTGAAGTGGAGCTGGGCTGGGGCAACGGCCCATATGCCTGCAGAGAGGAGTCTACATGCCACCTCTGGCACCCATGCCATTGGTTTGCCATCCCAGCCCTAGAGATATTGTCCACATGGATTTTCAGATGGGGATTATCACTAGAGAAACAGCATGTTCTGCCTTTTCATAGGGAGACCCATGTTTATCAGAATAGTCCAATAAATTGCTTTTATTTTTTTTATTTTTTTATATTGAAAAAGTTTTATTGGTTTTACAGTTCTTCAGTAAGGTAGGGTAAGGGATACAAAGAAATTTTGAGAGCATTCACGTCAAAGTCATCGGCCCTACCGGGACATCAAAATAGATCATTAACAAAAAACATTTTCCGCACACTACAAAGTGAAAGCAAGTACATATTTCTAAGTTCTCAATTCTATGCTGTCAGTCATTTACAAAAATCCAGATGATACAATATTACTCAAAAAATCAAGGCAAAGTTATTTTTTAGATCTAAGTCTCTTGGCAATTGTATCTTCTATCTCTCCTTCCAGGCCCCCAGTGGGCGGGGCCGTGGCCCCCCCTGCCCCCCCTGGATCTTCCCCCAGGACAGAGGAATGTTTTTTAAGAAAGGCTTCCGCCTCAGCAACTGTTTTAATCCTCACTCTTCCTCCTTCCCAGAACACCAGCATCCCTTCGGGCGTCACCCACCTGAACCAGATCCCGTGGTCAAACAATTTTTTGGACAAGAAGGAAAATTTCCTTCTTGCTTCTCTAATCTTTCTTGGGATCTGCTTCAGGATGGCAACCTCCTTTTGTTGGTAAATTAACGGACCTCCTCTTTGCACTTTCAAGATTTCCTCTCTGGTTGACCTTCTAACAAATTTAACATGTATCTCTCTGGGTACTTCATTTATCCTGGCATATGCAGAGTTTATTCTGTAGGCTAGGTCAATGTCCCCCCGGATCTCATCCTTAGGTTTATGTAAATAGTCTGCTATAATTGTGCTCATGAGTTCAGGGAGACATTCACCAGTTTCCTCAGAAACATTCTGAAATCTCAAAAAATATGTCATCATTTCCATATCAATCCTAGACACATGCCCATTTATTTCCACAACCTCATTAGTAACATTTTTAATCTCTCCCTTAGCCCCCGCCAGCCCCCCTTCCAGTTCTTCATTCTTCTGTGTGTTCTCCAGCACTTGTTTCCGTGTGTCCAATAATTCCTTTTTAAAGTTGATATTTTCTGCCCTCTGGGCCTTGATTTCTTGTACCAAAGTTTGTATAACAGATTCAAGAGAGGCCATCCTTAGTTCTAAGCTTGCCAGTGCTGATTCTTGTGCCATGATTAGCTGTTAAGATCCATGCCACTAAAATGGTGTTTTTTGGGTGGGGCTGTTGAGGCAAGTCAGGAGCCAAAAGTCCAGTTCAGGGTTGTAAAGTTCAGGAACCAAGAGAGAAACAGTTTTCCAGATCAATAATTATAATAACGAAGGCACTCCAGAAAAGAAATCACAAATCCCCCCCAAAAAAATTTCTTCTTTAATAACCAGAGGGAGTCCAAATCACAAAGAGACGCTGGGAATTTTCCATAAGTAAAATAGTCATTCAGGGACAAAGAGAAGCCATTTTCCACCGCCCAGATTCAGAGCCAGAAGGAGAGAGTGGTAAAAAAAAATGTTTCAAATCAGCCAGACCTAGATACTTTGTTTCAAAGACAAACCGCAGATCACTTTCCCTTGTTTCAAACAGTCCAGATTAAAGATATCCGCTTCCTCGCAGCGAGGAGCCATTCTTAAGTGCCGCTTTAGTCCGAGGGGGGGGTTTAACAAGCAGACACCCCCCTCCAAGTTCTTTCAGCCCAGGCTGACAGCAAAAAAAAATGTTAAACCACTCACTTTCACCCTCGCAGCCGAAGTCCCGGGAAGCCTTCCGACTCAGACGGCCAGCTCTCTCCATGTTTTCAGAACGATGCCACCCGCCATTGGCGAAGGGGAAACCCCCCGCAGCATGTCCTCCTCCACCTAAGCCGAAGACAAGGGTCGCTTCCCAGCTGCCGCTGGGGGAGGACGACCCAGGCAAGCCGGCTTTACGGAAGACCCCCAAAAACGGGGCGTCTCGCCCCTGTGGGGGGGCAGGAAAAGAAACAAAGCAGCGAGCGAGCCCTAGGCTCGCCCGTCGCCCCTGGAGCCGGAACCGCTGGAGCCGGAACATGCTTTTAAATGGTCTTCCACCTTGGTTGCTTATTAGAAGAGGTAAGCCGAGGCAGAACCTAGGGTCAGCTTTGTCCATCAATACATTGAGGATCGGAGGGTATGGCCTATTAATTTATTATCAAACTATTATGTGCTTTTGCAAGTGAGACATATTAATAGCACTACTGAAAGTAGTCACTCTATTGCTGAAGTTAGCAATCTAATTTCCCACTGGCTTTGATATCTGTAAGCAAAGAGCTAAGGAGGCTGACCACAAATGCTTCATTATGTAAGAAGTGTCAGTCTAGCTGCAGGTTGTGGCTGTGTAAGTGGGAAAGATTATGTGGCATTTAGCTCAAGTGCTGTCAAGATTGTCCAGGCAAAGTCCAGAGGTAGAAAGTTAATCATTAACATGTTAAGAAACACCTAAGAGGTGAAGAATGTAGCCAATTAAGTACCCCCTCTATGCTTATTATAGGATGTTATAAGTCTTCAATAAATCAGGATCATGTGATAAAATATAAGGAAATTCAGATGTGTATAAAAGTTTGTTGCATATCTCCAGGCACACTTGAGTTGGACTTGGATCGCAAATGTGCATTTTTACTTCTCTGCAAAAATAAAGTATTAGATACTAGTTTCCTTTACTCAGCATGATATTATCGTCCAATTGTGCCAGATAAAATAAACCCAATGATGGACTGGGCCAACACTTTCTAGGGGGAAAAAAAGAATGGGCCAATAACTTTTTATTTTATCAACAGATCTAATAATGGAAATAGCAGATAATTTCCTATGTAAACACAAAGGATTTAATTTTGTACAAAACCAGACCACACCTGAAAAAATCGATTCACTAGAAAGTTTTGAAATCCAAGATGATGATGTATTTCTAATCACCTATCCTAAATCTGGTAAGTTCAAGGATATCTCCCGAGGGACACTTCATCTTTTATCCAATGCTGCTGTTTAATTCAGTATATTGGTTGCTGCAACTGTGCTATGCTATAATCAGCCGTTAAGTTTAGCATTTTATTAGAAGCTGGAAATGTAGGTAAAATAAAGCTGCTAAATCTGCATTATCACCATTTTATTTTTCTTTACCCAGCTAATTATCTCTCATACGTGCATCAACTATTTTAGAAGAAACTGTTACTTTTACGTTCTCTGAATCATTTACTATTCTTCCTGATAGAAAAGGTTTCTCTATGTAACTTCAACATTCTCCAAATAATAATGGCTCTGGGTGAATTAATTTAATTCTTTCTTATTTACAGGCACAGTTTGGACTCAGAACATTCTGAGCTTGATTTTTCATGAAGGTCATCGAGATGGAACTGAAAATATTACCCTGATTGACAGAATACCATGGCTAGAGTATAATGTTTTCCAGAAAGATTTATCTAATCTCCCATCACCTCGTATCATTTGTTCCCATCTACCCTACTATTTGGTACCCAAAGGATTACGGAAAAAAAGAGCAAAGGTAAGACCTAATTTGCTACATTATACAATGGAATGGGGAGCTGTCGATCTTCTATTTTCTTAGCTGTGTATCTGAAAATTTTATTGGCAAATGGGCAAGGACAAAGAAACAGATGCCATTTTGATCCACAGTGTTTGATGGATGATAACAAAGTTTGAAGTGTGAGGAAAAAAATACTTCAAGCAAAACAGGTATTAAAAACGGAATGTCATGCATACATAGAGATAGTTAAACCATATGCTTATTTTTCCCCTAATGACATTTCCAAGTGGATTGTAATGATCTCTAATACATCCCCAGTTGTAATGTTAACATATCTAGAAGATGCCATGTTGACAAATATATATCCCCCACCTTTATTATTTTTACAAATAACTCAAGGCAACGAACATATCCAAAACACTTCCTCCTCCTATTTTCCCCACAACAACAACACTGTGAGTTGAGTTGGGCTGAGAGAGAGTGACTGCTCCAAGTTCACCCATCCGGTTCTCATGGCTAAGGTGAGACTTGAACTCATAGTGTCTTGCTTTTTGCCCTTGGGTCTTAGGCACTGAACCAAACTGGCTCTCTTCTCTTTAGCCACCAAATCTCTTCAGAGAAGACTGCTACTCTCAGTCACCTCCTTGATGAACGACTTTAAAATGGAGCTGCTTTTTACAATGGCCCTTGAAGATGATGAGATGCTTCAGCTGGTGCAAAATTAGCACCATGCGATTTTGTGTGTTCTCCAAGAACAGCATAGATTAGATTATACTTCCGCTTTGCAAACTGCATTGGCTACCAGTTTGATTCCCGTTCCATTTCAAGGTGTAAATTATGATCTTTAAAGCCCTTTGTGAGTTGGGAATAGGTTATTTGAAGGATCTCCCTTCTCCTACCCACACTATCAAGTCCAGCTTTAGAAGCAAAGGGGCCTGTCAACTAGGGAGTTTTGTTGGGCAGGTTCTAGGTAGAAAGCATTTTATGCTATGCCCCCTGCCCTATGGAAGGAACCTCATTCTCTCCAAGGAGCAGCTAGCCACAGACCTCTTGACCTTCTGGGAAGTTCTCAAAGCATTGTTTTACCAATGAACTTCAAGATCCCATGATAGAAAGGTGCCTATTACAGTCATAGGAGAGTTAATTGTATGCTGGCAGCCTGTCTTTTTCTTGTGTTGTTTTATTTTTTTGACCTAGGTATTATTTTTCTGCTACAGATTATTTATGTCTTTAGAAATCCAAAGGATGTCTTGGTTTCTATGTTTCATTTTCACAAAGTTTCAGTCACATTAGAAACTCCAAAAGACTTTGATACATTCTTGGATAAGTTTTTGGCTGGCAAAGGTAAGAAGATCTTGATTATGATAATGCTTATAATTTGTTTCTCTTGGGCAAGAAAGTATGAATATATTTAAATCCACTTCTGACGTGGAGCAAAGAATCCATCCTCTCTCCTAAAATGAGATAAGAATCGTAATTTACTCATGCAGTAATTTGTATAAATCCTAGACAAACCTGAATGTATGGAGACGAATACAGGACTCCTAGGAAAACACATGATGTAAAAGTGACAGGGAAAGGCAAGAAATACTGGGATTCATTTAACATTGAGAAAAATGGAGAGAAGTTATTTGATGGTTTAAAATCAGGATGTGATTGCATTGGGAATGGGTAGACAGAATCTAAAATTAACAAAAATCAATATTTATTTGAAAGCTTGAGAGTAATCCTACTTTTTTAAAAAAAATGCAATATCAAAAGAATCAAACATTCTCTAAAGTTGTAATCCCCTGAGGAGCATTTAAGGATTGGTAACAGAAGAGAGAAATAAGTCTGATATTTGATATTTGGTCTAGTGATTAAGGCACCAGAACTGTGAGTTCTAGTCCTGCTTTAGCCATGAAAGCCAGCTGGGTGACCCTGTGCCAATTCCCTCTCTCTCTCAACCCAACTCAACTCACAGGGTTCTTCTGGGACAAAAGGAGGAGGAAGATTGAATATTTTCACCACTTTGTGTTATTTGTAAAAGTAATAAAGGGGAAATATCTATATAAATAAAAATGTAAAATAGTTTGTACGAATCCACTAATCTCAAAAATTACTGGACCGATTTGCCTCAATTTTTCACACAATATTCACAAGGACGTCCGATAATAGAATACCAACTCATTTTGTGCCTAGCACATGTGTGTCATGTACAAGGTACACAAATGTAAAATGTGCCCACTGATCATGTTTTCACCTCCCTGTAGCCCCGCCCCTCAGACTGCTTTTTAACTGTCAGTGTTGGAAGAGGCCTCATATGGAGGCCTCTTAGGGCCAAAAGGCACTGGGATAGCAAACTCCCAGGTGGCCCATAGAGAGAGAGAGGTGGGGGGGGGGGAATACAGTTTAATAAAAGAGGGACTAGGGGAGACATGATAGCAGTGTTCCAATATCTCAGGGGTTGCCACAAAGAAGAGGGAGTCAAGCTATTCTCTAAAGCACCTGAGGGCAGAACAAGAAGCAATGGGTGGAAACTAATCAAGGAGAGGAGCAACTTAGAACTGAGGAGAAATTTCCTGACAGTTAGAACAATTAACCAGTGGAACATAAGTTGCCTCCAGAAGTTGTGAATGCCCCAACACAGGAAGTCTTTATGAAGATGTTGGATAGCCATTTGTCTGAAATGTTTTAGGGAGTGATGGCTAACCTTTTTTGGCTCACGTGCCAAAAGCAGGGGGAGTGCAGGAGCGATGTGCACAGGTCTGCCACATCCATAATGCTATGTGCATGACTCCCTGCATTTGGCATGCTTTTTCTCTCCTCCCCAGGCTCCAGAGGCTTTCTAGGAGCCTGGGGAGGGTGAAAAAAAGCCTTCCCCCACCTCCAGAGGGCAAAAAACGGACTCAAAAGAAGGCCTAAATCAGCTGGCCAGGGCACACATACACACTGAAGCTGACTGGGCAATGCCTCACGTGGCCTAAGAAATGGTTCTGTGTGCTACCTGTGGCACCGGTGCCATAGATTCACCATCATGGGTATAGGGTTTCCTGCCTAGACAGGGAGTTGGACTAGATGACCTCCAAAATCCCTTCCAACTCTGCTATTGTATTACAGTAGGTAGGTAGGTAGAGGGATAGATAGAGAGGGAGAAATAAGGTAAGTAGGTAGGTAGGTAGGTAGGTGGATAGATAGATAGGGAGAAACACGGTAGGTAGGTAGGTAGGTAGGTAGGTAGGTAGGTAGGTAGGTAGGTAGGTAGGGTGATAGATAGAGAGGAAGAAATACAGTAGGTAGGTAGAGGGAGAAAGGAAGAAATACAGTAGGTAGGTAGGTAGAGGGATAGAATAGCGAGAAATACAGCAGGTAGGCAGGTAGGTAGATAGGGGGATAGATAGAGAGGGAGAAATACAGTAGGTAGGTAGGTAGGTAGGTAGAGGGAGAAAGCAAGAAATACAGTAGGTAGGTAAGTAGAGTGATAGAGAGGGAGAAATACCGTAGGTAGGTAGGTAGGTAGGTAGGTAGGTAGGTAGGTAGGTAGGTGTATAGATAGATAGTAAGAAATACAGTAGGTAGGTAGGTAGAGGGATAGAGAGGGGGAAATACAGTAAGTAGGTAGGTAGATAGAGGGAGAAAGGAAGAAATACGATAGGTAGGTAGGTAGAGGGATAGATAGAGAGGGAGAAATACAGTATGTAGGTAGTTTGGGGGTTATATGGTGGTTGTGTGTATGTGTGCAAGTGTAGATCTACACACAGATTGGTTGGCCATTTAACCAGACTGGGCCACAGCAACGCGTGGCCGGGTATAGCTAGTAAATAAATATAAATAAGTAAATTTGCAGAAGTAGAAATTTTTTTCCAGATTAGCAAAAGCAAACAAAACAGAATAGAGATATCTTGAAAGAACTCCCCATACACCTTAGCAAGTGAGAGTGTGCAACCACATTTGTTATGGTTCCCATTCCTTGTCTCTCCACTACACATCCAGTATTATTGGGGTGGTCCCCTCAATCATGCTTTGATCTGAAGGCCTCCAGGCTATTTGTATCCCACCACAGTTCATAAGGATAAATGGAGGAAAGAATATATTGTTAAGACAATCTGTTAGTTGGAACGCTGCAAATGAACTGAATCAGATGACTTCTAACACTGCTGTCATTTTTTATGCTCAATTTATTTCTTTCCTATCAGTGGGCAACAGTTTGTGGCTAGACCATATAGAAGGCTGGACCACTCATAAGGATGATTTCAATATTCTCTTCCTTTCTTATGAAGAAATGAAAAAGGTAAGTTGTATCCATGTCACATAGTGCAATATGACTATTAAGTTTTAAAAATGATGGGATGTTTAGAATAGCTTATTGTAGAAGGAAGTTACAGAGATGATTATAGAATCACTCTTGGTTATTTATAAAATCCTGGGGGACTGGTGAGGTTTTTGAAGAAAAGTAAATGCCCCTTTTTCAGTAAGGAGGAGGAAGATTCAGAAAATTAGACTTTTGCCATCTTGACATCAGATTAATAAACAATGTATTTGTAAATACTTATGTAGACATGGTAGAAATGACAGGAGTCAGCTTGTATTTGTTGCAGACAGGTTAGGTAAAATTAAGTTGATCTTATGTTTTGATAGAGTTACTGACTTAGTAGATAAGGGGAATCCAGTAAGCAAAATGAGTTTCTAATTCAGCAAAATTTTGGCTCATTTAATATTCTCCTGTTTTGGCTCAAGAGAAATTGATTCAACTCAACTGCAGCCATCATTTTCAAGAGAAGCCAAGGCATTTATTTAACTGGACTTGACAACAGGATAGTCTCTAATAATATTGCTAAGAATGTAAGAATCGGAATCTTAGAAAAACCGTGTCATATAAATATATTGAGAAAAATGTTACTCAACAATTTGCCTCTTGAAAATCTTTACCAGCAGTCCTCAGGAAGGGTTTCTGTGTCTAACCCGTTGATAATATTTGTTATGTCGATGTACCGTGTTTATATTTTTTTAATCACTTAATTTCAGTATTTTTTTCAGTAAGAAAATAAAGGTTGGGGGAGTGAGAGACAGCACTGATATGTGAGATATGTATAAGGAAGTGGTATTCTTTAGAATTGCCCCAATATGTTCACAAAGTTTTCCATCTTTTCTCCATTGTTGTGGATGTTCTAATATAAAGCTGCATCAAATTGCAGGATCTGAGAAGTTCAGTATTGAAAATATGCAACTTCCTAGGAAAAGACCTAAGTGAAAAGGAGGTGGATGATGTGGCAGATAAAGCTACATTTGACAACATGAAAATGGATTCTAGAACAAACTACAGATTCATGCCTTCCGATCAGATAGATTTCAGCAAAGGCGACTTTCTTCGGAAAGGTAAATCAGTAGTAATTCATATTCCCAAGGCTATGCTTATGAGACCAGGATTACTGCCTTCATTTATTTATGTATTGAATATATATTGAATATATTTTTTCATGTGGAAGACACTTCGAAAGTTGTATAGGTATGTCCCAACGTGTCTGATTGTATGTATCTTAGACAGCCCTAAATCTTTCTTAGCACTACCAATGTTAAAGTAGTGTTCTCTTTTTCATCCTGACAAATTTTTGGCATGGATATACTTTGATTGTTTCTGTGACCGATCTGATGCCTGCACAGTCCTTAGGGAGTGGGATTGTCACTTTTGGGTGATGGAGAAATAGCCTCTTCACTCTCTACCCTGGGCACTGTCCTCCAGTCTTAGAACTGCCTCCTTTAAGCCTATGTAGACATAGACAAAGCTCAAAGGACCGTCAATAATTTCCCTTAATCATGGGGCCAGTTCCAACAGTGTGAATTCAAGATCATTTGAACATCACTGGTGGACCATTAATTCAATGACTACTCTTCTATGAGGCCTTCACTCTGTAACCCAACCTCTAGTTAAAATGGTAAGGAACCAGGCTCTTTCCCAAAAACTATAAATACATATTTCTAAGAACTGTTTGGTGGAGAAGGAGGTGACTAAGCAGTCATCTGCTAATGGAGAAATGTGCAATGTCCCAAGTTAATTATGTTTTGCAAACCATTAAACTGTTGACATTTTTAACCCCTGCTTTCCAGGTACTGTTGGGGACTGGAAGAATCTCATGACTGTTGCTCAGAGTGAAAGGTTTGACTGTGTCTTTAAGGAGAGGATGGAAAAGCTGCCCTTCAGTTTCTGCTGGGATATTCAGGAGGATCCATGAGCCTATTTCCAGCACACTGGAGGAAAATAATGTGTGATATAAACTTTCAAATGGCTTGAATCAGAGATGACCTTCCAAGAATGGTCTTTCTGTAACCTTGTAATGTTTAATTTACAAATCTTTAAAAATCACAGAAGACAGAAACATTAATTTCTGTGCTATTGTTAATTATTACAGAACTTGCAGAAAACTGTTAATGTATGTCTTTCTGAAATTCTTATTTTCATTTGTATTTTGATTCCAATGAAGCCCAATGCACTAGAATTTTGATGTTTGATATCCAACGGATGTTCAATTGTGGCAAGAATTGCCTTAAAATAGGGCAAAACTCACTTAATAACTGTCTCGCTTAGCAACATAAATTTTTGGCTCAGTTGTAGTCATAAGTTGAGAACTACCTGCATAAACTGCAAATACCTTCCATGTGGACAGGGGTGCCAAGTCTGAGCAGTTACCAAGATTGCTAGAACACCAGAAACTTCACTTTCCATATCTCAGGAGCAAACATTCAGAAATCCCCAAAGCAGATTCCTGAACTTTTGAAGCCCAGATATTGGCCTTCAAATCACCTGCCTATACTACTACCATTTCTATTATGTACAAAATGCCAGAAAGATCATTAGCATATTCTCCGGTTCTAAAGACAAGATCCTTCATGGAGATTTAATTTTAATTCTGAACTGCATGTTACTTAGAAGTCATCTTCAAAATCATTGCATCAGAATTCCTGATATTGCCTTTGTATATACAATGTTTAAAAGAGAAATATTTCCCTTGTAGCTCATGTGAGGAAACAGAATTAACTTAAACATGCCCACTGTTGTTTCCATTCACTGCTTGAACCAAGAGTTGCTTGCAATTTGGTCTTTGATCGTGTCAAAGGATGGTATATGCATCAGAATGAATCAGCGGTGGGACTCAAATGATTTAACAACTGGTTCTCTGCCCTAATGACTGGCTGAGAATGCATGGCTGAGTGGTCATGTCACTGGGTGGGCGTGGCCAACTCAACATCACTCACTTCGAAGGGGCCTTGCTTCATGCGGTCAATCACCTCCAACATTTTTATGCACAATGGAATTACTTCAGAAACTCTAATTCCAAGTCACATGGGTTTAAATTTGAATTAAACTAACCTAATCCACCTCCGGTATGAAAGATCTACAAATCTTTCTTCTGTTGTACCAAACATATCCCTGTTACTACAATCTATTAAAACTATACAGGTAGCCCTCAACTTACAAGTAAAATTAGGATCAGAAATTCTGTTGCTAAGTAAGGCAGTCATTAATGAGTTGTATTCAATTTTATGACATATTTTGTCACAGTTGTTAAACAAACTGTCATGGTTGTTAAGTGAATCCAGTTTCTTACACTGACTTTGCTTGTTGGAAGCCTGTTGAAGAGGTCACAAATGGCAATCATTTGACCCCAGGCCACTGCAACCATCATAAACACATGCTGGTTGCCAAGTACCTGAATTTCATGCCCCACATGACTGCAGGGATTCTGCAATGCTCATAAGTGCAAAGACCAATATTTTTTTTTAAGAGAAAAGTTTTTAATGTATTCGACTTTTTCCCATCTCTTTTTCCTTCTCCTATTCCTTCTCTTCATTTGGAAAAAGTTTTATTGGGTTTTACAGATTTTTATAAAAATAGGATAAGGGATAGTAAGGAGTTAGAAAGACATATTGAGAACCTCTATGTCGGAGATGTTGACCCTCTCCAAGACTTCATAAAAAGAAATAGCAAATACAGTAATTTTTCATTTTTCTACAAAGTGGAAAGATATACAAATATTTCCATTTTAAGATCTATGCAATCAATCATTTATAAACATCCAAATAAATTTTATACTATTACAATAAAAAAAGTCATTTATGAAATCTAAGTCTTATGGCAATTGTATCATCTTCTCCCTGACCTCCAGTGGGTGGAGCCGTGGCCCCCTCCGTTCCCCCATTTTCATCCTCCAGGATAGGGGAATATTTTTTTTTCTTGACAAAGGCATCCGCCTCTGCAATTGTTTTAATTTTTACTCTTCCCCCCTCCCTTAACGCCAACATTCCCGCGAACATCACCCACCAGAAACAGACCCCCTTTTTAAATACTCTTTTAAATAAGAAGGAATAATTCCCCCCCATCTTTATAATCTTTTTTGGGATCTGAGTCAAGGTGGCAACCACTTTCTGTTGATAAATTAAGGCACCGTCTCTCTGTGCTCTCAAGGTTCCCCCCCCCCCAGGGGCCCTCTCACAAATTAACTGCGTATCTCTCTGGGTATTTCATTTATCCTGGCATATACTGAGTTATTTCTAGAGTTTTTAAAAAACTCTTCCCTTGTCACAGGCAACCCCCCGTCCAAACCATCAATTCTTTGCTTATTTTCCATTAGCGCTTTCTGTATCTCCAAAAGTTCTGATTTTGATCTAACATTATCTTTCCGGATTTCCTTAAGTTCTTTCATAATATCTTGAAGATGTCCTTCTATTATTGAAAACTGCGTAGCTTCCATCTCTGTTTCCTTGGGTTAAAATGATCTTGAGTTGATGTAGCTGTATTTTTAAAAAGCACTAATGAAAGTTTTAAGTCTTTGTCGTTAATATGGCGTCTGTTGGAGAGGCATTCCGCGAAGCAAGGAGAGAACAAAGCCAGTGACCAAACTCATAATTCCATTTAATTATAGTCCAGAGAGAAAACAAATTCTTAAAAACAGTCACATAAAAAAGAACAAAGAAGGCACAGCAGGGAAAGGTCCAGTTGGTCAATTACATTGTTCCATTACTAAAGAGAAAAAAACAGTCCCACACATAAGGGAGTGCCAGCAGTTTTCCACAAAGATATATCTCCTGGGAACAAAGGAACGCCATCTTCCCCTGCTCCACTGTCAGCCGCTGAGAGTTGTTAAAAAAACAGTTCAATTGTAGCCAGACTTCGATACAAAGTATCAGGATCATACAGGAAAGACTTTCACTTATTGTTTAAAAGAAATCGGATGTTGATTTCTCTGCTTCCCCAAGCCTGGGGAGCATTTCTTTTTTTTTTATATTTTAATTTTTTTTATTATAATTTTCCACAAGTTATACATATGAACATAAAATTTACTTTTTTTTTTTTTTTACAATAGTCCACCCAGTGCTATACAAAACGAAAGGAAGAGTTGGTTCTTCGGATATCTTCAATTGTCTTTAAGATCTCCAAAATCCGCGTTCTCTGGGTACAGGTGTCGAGGCATCCAAAGTTCCAATTGCATAGTCCACAAATGGGTTCCAAATCTTCCAGAAAATGTCTTTTTTATAGACCCCCTCTCTAAATTTAATATCACATGTCATTTTATCATTTAAAGCTAATTTCCACATTTCACAATACCACTCTTCTATTTTAATATTTACCTCTATTTTCCAGTATCTTGCTATTATAATTCTACCCATTATAATCATAATTCTAATCAGTTCTTTCTCATATTTTGTTAATTCTAATTCCTTAATTATCAGTAATAATATAGATTCTGATCTCAAAGTTATTCTTTTCTTCATCATTTCAAACATCATTTCCTCCAATTGTTGCCAAAACTTTTTAATTTTTCCACATTTATACCACATGTGTTCATAAGTTCCCACTTCCATATTACATCTCCAACATTTATTACTGATTTTTTTATCCATCAATGATAACCTTAATGGAGTCCAATACCATTTCCAAACAACCTTAAAGTTGTGCTCTTTAATCCTTATAGACATAATCCTCATAATTCGACTTTTCTAATTCACATTCCAATCCAAGTCTAATATTTTAATCTTAAATTCTTCCTCCCAATTCGTCTTCATTACCATTTGTGGATTTCCATCAAAGTTTATAATCTTATATATCTTACTAACGAGTCCCTTTAACCCAATTTCATCCTTAATAATTTGAGATACTAAACTTTCAAATTCAGTTTTACTTCTGCCTATTTTACATGTTCCCCTTACTTCCGTAGACCATTTTTCTACCTGTATTTTCTCAAACCAATTCAGCTCCAATTTTTCAATTATTTCTTTTTTTCTGCTCTCAATTTCTAATGCTCTTAACCAATTTACTATACTTCCTATATTGTCATCTTCAATTACTTTCTCTCGACTTATATTGGTTTTAATCGGCCAACTTCCAAGTGTCTTCCCCAAGAAGGATATATCCGGAATCAATATTTTAACAAATTTATTCCAAATTTTGCTCAATCCCTTTAACCAATAACTATTAATTACCTTTTTTGTTTTTATTTTATCTAAAAACCATGTAGGGCCAAATCTCTTAATATCCTTTAACTCTAGATCTCCCCAATGGCCGTCTCCTCCTTTAAGTATTTTTATTACAGTTCGAATATTATAGGCCCAATAATAATTAAGTAGATTGGGAATTCCCAATCCGCCTTCCTTTTGATTTTGATACCACATTTTCTTCATTAATCTAGGTCTTTTCCCACCATTGCAAAATTTATCTAATTTCTTCTGATATCCTTCCATATCTTTCTCTGTCAAATTTAATGGTAACATCTCAAATAAAAAATTAAACTTTGGTAACAACATCATCTTACACATTGCAATTCTGCCAAACCAAGACAACTTTGTCTCTTTATATTTATCTATCTTCTTCTCTACTTCATCCAACATCACATCATAATTAATTTTTTTCAATTCTCTAACTTTAAGTGAAAGTGTTATTCCCAAATATTTCAATGTATTTTTAATTCTTATCCCAAATTGTTCTTGCATACTCTCCCACTCCTTATTTCTAAACGCCACCTTTTTCTAAACGCCACCTTTTTTTTCCTTCTGAGGGGGGGTATTACAACTCCCCCCTCCTTCTTCTTTCAAACTTAGAGTTGAGAGCAATAAAATAAGGTCACTCACGATCCACTTTGCAGCCAGGAGCCTCAGAATTGCCTCCAGGCCTGTGTGGCTGAAGAGGGCAGATGGATGGGGCCCTTTAAAGGGGCTGAACTGCGATCTTTCCCATCTGCCGGACTTTCGTTTGGACTATCTGACTTTACCCCTCCTACCCCTATGGATTTACCATCTCCTATTATTTGCACTGTACACTGCCACTTTACACCTGCACTTTATCTGGACTCTTTCTAACTAACTAAACATTAACTTGCAATTACGTTCCCCTGGTTTATGCAGCCTTCGTGTTCCCCTAGAAATGTATTCGAGGCGTGACCTCCTTTGCCTGCGAGATTCTGCCCTCTCGCAGGCTTGGCCCCCTAGTTTAACTCGGGCCCCCCTCGAGGATGGACTTATTGCTCCTGAGAGGTGGGCGAAGCGCAAGCTCAGGGGGTTTCTTTGTAATTTTTTAATTCGGATTTTAGGGGGTTCCAGGGAGGAGGGAGGGGATAGTCAGGTGGGGGGACGCCAAATTATAAGGCCGGCCGGCGGAAGTAGAGAAACGGAGGAGGGGGAAGGGGGGTCGTTGCCACAGAGGTATTCTCCATCAATTTGGTCTTGGGGAGGGGCAGGGGCAGTGGGAGATGGGATGGACATCGGTTGGAGGACCGTGGCCGCTGGTTACAGGCAGTTACACACTCCGACCTCCCATGCTCCCATCGCAGACTAGGTGGGCAAGAACCACAGACCCGGGGCCCTAGGCTGATGCTATGCAACGCCAGGTCCGTGGTACAAAAAGCCCCCCTCATCCATGACCTTGTGTCAGAGGGGGACCCGGACCTGGTAGGTATTATGGAAACCTGGTTGGGCCACGAGGGAGGACATCCCCTCGTAGAAATGTGCCCACCAGGATACCGAGCCTTTCATCAGCCTAGGGCCCTAGGGAGGGGTGGGGGTGGCGATTATGGTTAGGGAAGGTCTTGAGCCAAAGGAGACCACGATCCCTCAGACGACCGGGTGCGAGTCCCTCCTTATGAAGTGGGGCCTAGGGAGGCAGTTGGGCGTGTTAGTTGTATACCTGGCTCCTCGCTATACAACAACAGCCCTGCCCGAGCTCCTAGAGGTGATAGCTGAGGCGGCAGTGGAGACCCCCACACTGTTAGTCATGGGGGACTTTAACCTGCCGTCAGCAGGCGAAACCTCTGGGTTAGCTCGGAAGTTCATGGCTTCCATGACAGCCATGGACCTGACCCAAGTAGTTGTAGGCCCTACCCACGAGGGCGGACACACCCTGGATCTAATCTTCGTCTCGGGACAGTGGAGTAGTGATCTGGGAATAGGGGATCTAGTCATCACACCCCTGTCATGGACAGATCACGCTCTCCTTCGGCTCGACTTTCCGATCGCCGCACCTCACTGCGGGGAGGCGGAACCGGATATTCCTATATGGTTCCACCCCAGGCTCCTGATGGACCCGATAAGGTTCCAAAGGGAGCTTGGGCCAATTCCTGTGGACTTGCCCCGCGACTCGACTGAGGACCTAGTGGCCGCATGGTTAAGTGCGGCCATGGGGGCCTTGGACCGAGTCGCGCCCTTGCGGCCTCTCTTGCGGCGACGAACCACCTGGGCTCCTTGGTTTACCGAGGGGCTTAGGGGGATGAAGCGCCACAGGAGACGCCTAGAGAGCAGATGGAGATCTTCTCGCTCCGAAGCCGACCGAACACTAGTGAGAGACCATATTAGGACTTACTTAGTGGCGATAAGAGTGGCCAAATGTGAGTATTGTGCCACTCTTATTGCATCCGCAGATAACCGCCCTGCCGCCCTGTTTGGGGTGACCCACTCCCTCCTTCAACAGAGGCCGCGGGAAGCCCCTTTACAGGGTCGAGCAGAGGAATTTGAGATTTATCTGCAGGAGAAAATCACTCGGATTCGGAACGAGCTACCCTCCATCGACAGTGGCCCAGTCGAGCGGGCCGAGGCTGTTCTTGTGACACCATCTTGGGAGGAGTTTGATTTTGTTACCACCGAGGATATGGACAAGTTGTCAAAGAGACTTAGGGCTACCACATGTTTATTGGACCGGTGTCCCTCCTGGCTTGTACTGGCATCCTGGGAGACGACACGAGGCTGGCTCCAGGGCATTGTCAACACATCTTTGAGTGAGGGGTCCTTGCCTGCCGTCTTGAAAGAGGCGGTAGTAAGGCTCCTCCTCAAGAAGCCGTCCCTGGATCCAGCATTATTAGAGAACTATCGTCCCGTCTCCAACCTCCACTTTCTAGTGAAGGTTGTTGAGAGTGTGGTGGCTCAACAGTTTCCGCGACACTTGGAGGAAGTTGATTATCTAGACCCGCGCCAGTCCGGCTTCCGACCCGGGCACAGCACCGAGATGGCATTGGTCGCGTTGGTTGATGATCTCTGGAGGGCGCGGGATAGAGGATATTCCTCTATCCTAGTCCTATTAGACCTCTCAGCGGCTTTTGATACCATCGACCATGGTATCCTATTGCGCCGACTGGGGGGGTTGGGGCTGGGAGGCACCGTTTTGCGGTGGTTCTCATCCTACCTCTCTGGTCGGTCGCAATATGTGTTGACAGGGGGGCAGAGGTCGGCCTCGAGACCCCTCATATGTGGGGTTCCTCAGGGGTCGGTCCTCTCGCCCCTCCTATTCAACACATATATGAAGCCACTGGGTGAGATCATCCGTGGTTTTGGGGTGGGATATCATCTGTACGCTGATGATACTCAGTTGTACTTATCCACCCAAGACCACCCCAACGATGCCGTCGAGGTTATGTCCCGGTGCTTGGAAGCCGTACGGATCTGGATGGGTGGTAACAAACTCAGGCTCAACCCATCCAAGACTGAGTGGCTGTGGCTTCTGGCGCCCTGGTTCAGCCAGATTATTCCAACTCTGGCCATTGGGGGCGAAACACCGGCCCCCGTGGAGAGGGCGCGCAATTTGGGTGTCCTCCTGGATTCCCGGCTGTCTATGGAAGATCATGTGGCAGCCGTGGCCAGGGGGGCGTTTCATCAGGTTCGCCTGATGCGCCAATTGCGCCCCTTACTGGACCGGGGTGCCTTATGCACAGTCACTCAAGCACTCATTACCTCTCGACTCAACTACTGTAATGCTCTCTACATGGGGCTTCCCTTGAGGTGCACCCGAAAGCTGCAGCTAGTCCAGAACGCAGCCGCGCGGGTGATTACGGGAGCGCCTAGACACTCCCACATAACACCTATCCTGCGCGAGCTGCACTGGCTCCCTATGGTCTTTCGGGTGCGCTTCAAGGTTTTAACGACCATCTTTAAAGCGCTCCATGGCTCGGGGCCTAGTTATATGCGAGACCGCCTCCTGCCCCATACATCCCTCAGACCGATACGCTCCCACAGAGAGGGCCTCCTCAGGGTGCCGTCGGCTGGACAATGCCGACTGGCGACACCCAGGGGGAGACCCTTCTCTGTGGCGGGCCCAGCCCTCTGGAACGACTTACCCCCTGAACTCCGCACCATCTCCGACCTCCGCCTCTTCCGCAAGTGTCTGAAGACACACCTATTTCATCTAGCCGGCCTAGCGTAACCTCCATACTGACTATTAGATAGTTTTTAAACTTGGGATTTTAATTCGGTTTTTAGCGCAGGGTTTATTTATTAGAATAAGTATTTTAAATTTCATATATTTTATATATTTTGTATGTATTTTAACATCGCTGTGCGCCGTCCTCGGTCCTAACAAGGAGAAGGGCGGGGTATAAATTTAATAAAATAAAAATAAATAAATAAAATAAATTTCAGCTCTTCTTTAAAGCAAATAGCTGTTCCGGCTCTCCATCGGCAAAGGGGATGACGCCCCCCCCGCGACTCATTCCTCCACGCCTAGGTCAAAGCGGGGGCCACCCCCCCGACCGCCGTCGCCTCCGGAAGACCGGAAGGAAGTCCCAAAGACCAATATTAAATCACTTTTTTCAGCACCCCTCTAACTTTGAACAGTTGCTAAGCAAATGGTTGTAAGTCAAGTATTCTCTGTATTTACATCAAGTGCTTGAGCAACCCCATTGCCAGCCATTCCATAAGCATATTTCCTGACTCATGTACATTTTACTTCATAGATCTAAAACCTGTGAAATATTCTTTATCATAATAATAATAATAATAATAATAATAATAATAATAATAATAATAATAATAATAATAATAATAATAATAATAATAATAATAATAATATTTTTATTTATAACCCGCTCTCTCTCCCCGAAGGGACTAGAGGCGGGGCACAGGGAATTAAAAACAGTTAAAACAGACAGAAATACAAAATTAAAAACAAATTAAACTTGCCCTGCGCTAAAAACTCCTATAAACTAGGCTATCCCTAAAACACCTAAAATTTTAAATTTTAAAAATTTAAAATTACCCTAGGCCAGCCAAGCGAAAGAAGTATGTTTTTAATTGCTGTCTGAAGGAGCGAAGGTCAGTAGTTGTTCTGAATTCGGGGGGATGGTCGTTCCAGAGGGCTGGGCCCGCCACAGAGAAGGCCCTTCCCCTGTGCGTCACCCGCTGACACTGCCTAGTGGACGGCACCCGGAGAAGTCCCTCTCTGTCGGAGCGAATCGGCCGCAGGGAGGTATGGGGCAGAATGTGATCCCGCAGATAGCTAGGACCTGTGCCATGGAGCACTTTAAAGATGATAACTAACACCTTGAAGCACACCCGAAAGACGACAGGCAGCCAATGCAGCTCGCGCAGGAGCGGTGTTACATGGGAGAACCTGGAGGTTCCCATAACTGCCCGCGCGGCTGCATTCTGGACAAGCTGAAGCCTTCGGGTGCACCTCAAGGGGAGCCCCATGTAGAGAGCATTGCAGTAGTCCAGTCAGGATGTCATGAGGGCATGAGTGACTGTGCAAAGGACACCCCGATCCAATAGGGGGCGCAACTGGCGGACCAGGCGAACCGGGTAAAACGCCCTCCTGGCCACGGCTGTCACTTGATCTTCCATGGAAGATCTTCCCCTGAGGATAACTTTTGCACCTGCTTGTTTATAGTTACTTAACATTTGCTAAACAAAAAACAGATTTTTCTTTTCATAGGTTTTGTAGATATGAGAATATCTTGGATATAAAGTCAAATTTTATAACCCCCTATTGTCCAATGAGCGCATTGATTAACAAAATCAATAAGGGCTTTTTAATAAATACAGTGGATTTCAAGAACTATTCCGTTATGAAATATTAATTATTAGCTTGATTAAGAAATAAGTGCTATGAATTGCAAGCACCATGCATACAGAGTACATTATATAAATTTAGCATTTTCACATCAGCTGTATTTTTCAAAGATATAATGCCAATTATAAAGACTCTGTTTCACTGAGCAGCTTCATTTGAGAAATGATTCCTTACCACAAATTCACCTCTGATTTTTGAACTTACAGTTGACCAAAATATAGAGATTATTGCAAATTTTGCATGTTGGTGTTTTTGATTTGATAAATTACTGCCTAAAAGAAAGATAAACAAGGCAGAGTTCAGTTAACTGTTCTAAGAAAAATGTGATAAACGTACTTTTATGCCTCTTCTTTTTTTCCTGCTTTTGAAATATTACCTTTAGCAAGAATACAAAAGAAAAACTTTCGTAATATCATTTCTTGTTTCGCTTCATTTTCTTATGAAATTATTTTTCTTATGAACTTTCTCTGTATATTTCTACTTTGTTTCTTTTTAAAATAAAATTGTTTTAATTTCTATTATTGAAAGAGACATTGCCCCCATCACAAGGAAATAATGGTGCAAAATTTCGGAAATGGTTGGAAGAAATTACAGAGCGAAAAATAGGACTCAGACCAGAAGCATTCTTATTAGGACTATTAGACCACAAAATGGATAAACAATCTCAATCCATAATCATACACATATTCACTTCAGCCAGGATTGCTTTTGCACAAAACTGGAAAAAAATCAATACACCTGCAGATGAAATAATAATTAGAAAAGTACTTGAATGTGCAGAGATGGATGAAATGACAATAGAACTAAAAGAAAGAACAGAATCGGATTTCTATAAAATATGGAATAAAATTTATAAGTTGCTAGAAAACAGAAGCCAAAACAGAAAATAGAGAATAAATATATGGTGATATAAATAATCACCATTATAAGTGTTGTTATATTATAGGACAAGGTAAAAGCAATAGGAAGGCAATGCAGAATGGAGAATTATAAAGGCTAAATAGGAAAGCCGATACGGAAGGTGGTATAATTACTTTTCGGCCCGGGCATAGCACCGAGACGGCATTGGTCGCGTTGGTAGATGATCTCTGGAGGGCCAGAGATGGGGGTTGCTCCTCCATCCTGGTCCTATTAGACCTCTCAGCAGCTTTTGATACCATCGACCATGGTATCCTATTGCATCGGCTGGGGGGTTTGGGGGTGGGAGGCACCGTTTTACGGTGGTTCTCCTACCTCTCTGGTCGATCATGGTCCTCCTGGATACCCGGCTGTCCATGGAAGATCAAGTGACAGCCGTGGCCAGGAGGGCATTTTACCAGGTCTGCCTGGTACGCCAGTTGCGCCCCCTATTGGATCTGGATGGGAAGTAACAGACTCAGGCTCAACCCGGCCAAGACCGAGTGGCTGTGGTTTCCGGAGGGCATTTTACCAGGTACGCCTGGTACGCCAGTTGCGGAGGATGTGTGGGGCAGAATCCGATCCCGCAGATAGCTAGGTCCCGAGCCATGGAGCGCTTTAAAGATGAGAACTAGCACCTTGAAGCGCACCCGAAAGACGACAGATAGCCAGTGCAGCTCGCGCAAGAGCGGTGTTACATGGGTATACCTTGCGGTACCCATTATTGCTCGCGCGGCTGCATTCTGGACCAGCTGAAGTCTTCGGGTGCACCTCAAGGGGAGCCCCATGTAGAGAGAGTCACAATAGTCCAGTCGGGATGTCACGAGAGCATGAGTGACTGTGCGAAGGGCGTCCCGATCCAATAGGGGGCGCAACTGGTGAACCAGGCGGACCTGGTAAAACGCCTTCCTGGCCACGGCTGTCACCATGGACAGCTGGGCATCCAGGAGGACACCCAAGTTGCGCGCCCCATCCAGTGGGGCAAGATGTTCGCTCCCAATGGCCAGCGATGGAATCAGCTGGTTGAATCGGGCAGCCGGAAACCACAGCCACTCGGTCTTGGTCGGGTTGAGCTTGAGTCCGTTTCTTCCCATCCAGATCCGTACGGCTTCCAGGCACTGGCACATCACCGCTACGGCATCGTTGGGGTGGTTTGGAGTAGATATATACAGCTGAGTATCATCAGCGTAGAGATGGTACTCTACCCCAAAACCACGGATGATCTCACCCAGCGGCTTCATATATGTGTTAAACAGGAGAGGCGAGAGGACCAACCCCTGAGGCACCCAACATGTGAGGGGTCTCGGGGTCGACCTCTGCTCTCCTGTCAACACAAATTGCGATCGGCCAGAGAGGTAGGAGGAGAACTACCGTAAAACGGTGCCTCCCACCCCCAACCCCCCCAGCCGATGCAATAGGATACCATGGTCGATGGTATCAAAAGCCGCCGAGAGGTCTAATAGGACCAGGATGGAGGAACAACCCCCATCTGTGGCCCTCCAGAGATCATCTACCAACGCGACCAATGCCGTCTCGGTGCTATGCCCGGGCCGAAAGCCGGACTGGCGCGGGTCTAGATAATCAACTTCCTCCAGGTGACGAGGAAACTGTTGTGCCACCACACTCTCAACAACCTTCGCCAGAAAGGGAAGGTTGGAGACTGGACGATAGTTGGTTAATAGAGCTGGATCCAAAGAGGGCTTCTTAAGAAGGGGCCTCACCATAGCCTCTTTTAGGGAAGCAGGCAAGGAACCCTCACTTAAGGATGCGTTGACAACCTCTTGGAGCCAGCCTCGTATCACCTCCCAGGATGCCAGTACAAGCCAGGAGGGACATGGGTCCAATAAACATGTGGTGGCTCGCAGTCGCCCACGTAACCTGTCCATATCCTCGGAAGTAACAGAGTCAAACTCCTCCCAAACAAGATCTGTCTCGTGGCATCCCACTGGGCCATCAATGGGGGCTAACCCGTTCTGTATCTGAGCGATTTTCTCCTGCAGAAAAGTCACAAATTCCTCTGCTCTACCCTGTAGCGGGGCTTCCCGCACCCTCTGTTGAAGGAGGGAGCGGGTCACCCTAAACAGGGCGGCTTTCTGCGGATGCTATGAGGGTGGCACAATGATGACGTTTGGCCACTCTCAGCGCCACAATGTAAGTCCGTAAATGGGCTCTTACCTGTGTCCGGTCAGATTCAGATCGGGTAGACCTCCATCTTCTCTCTAGGCATCTCTTGTGGCGTTTCATCACCCTTAGCTCCTCAGAGAACCAAGGAGCCAGGGTGGCTCGCCGCCGCAAGAGAGGCCGCAAGGGCGCGACCGGATCCAAGGCTCCCATGGTCGCAGTATTCCATGAGGCCACGAGGTCCTCCATCGGGGCACGGGTCAGGGGTCCAGGAAGTGGCCCAAGCGCCGCCTGGAACCCATCAGGGTCCATAAGGCGCCTGGGGCGGAACCAGATTGGTGATTCAGGTTCCGCCTCCCCGCGGAGGGGAGTAGCGGTCGGAAAGTCGAGCCGGAGAAGTGAGTGGTCTGACCATGACAAGGGCCTGATGACTATATCCCCTATACCCAGATCACTCTTCCATTGGCCAAAGACAAAGATGAGATCCGGTGTATGTCCACCCTCGTGGGTGGGGCCTTGAATGAATTGGGTCAGGTCCATGGCCATCATGGAAGCCATGAACTCCCGAGCTACCGCGGATGATTCGCCCGCCGATGGCAGATTAAAGTCCCCCATGACTAAAAGTCTGGGGGTCTCAACTGCCACCGTAGCGATCACCTCCAGGAGCTCAGGCAGGGCTGCTGCTACATAGCGGGGAGCCAGGTATACAACCAGCAAGCCCAACTGCCTCCCTAGGCCCCACTTCACGCAGAGGGACTCACAACCGGTGGTCTGTGGCACAATGGTCTCTCTCGGCTCAAGACCTTCCTTTACAATAACCGCTACCCCACCACCCCTGCTTAGGGCCCTGGGCTGATGAAAAGCGCGGTAACCTGGTGGGCACATTTCAACGAGGGGAAGTCCACCCTCGTGGCCCAACCAGATCTCCGCAATTCCTGGCAGGTCCGGCAGGAATAATATAATAATAATAATAATAATAATAATAATAATAATAATAATAATAATAATAATAATAATAATAATAATAATAATAATAATAATATTATTATTATTATTATTATTATTATTATTATTATTATTATTATTATTATTATTATTATTATTATTATTATTATTATTATTATTATTATTATTATTATTTATAAACCGCACCCTCTCCCCGAAGGGATTCAGGGCAGTGCACAGGAAATTAAAAACATATAAGCATAACAATTATTTTTTGGTAGGATGGACTATTTATTCCTTTTGCTTTTATGATCTCATTTTTCAGTTTCCCAAGCATCTTGAATTGTTTTTCCCTTTAAGATTTCCATCCATGAAATATTTATTAATCTCTCTCTTAGTATGTTGAAGTCAGCTCTGTTAAAGGGAATTAAAGTTGGACCATTCACAATTTCTGTCTGACTAGTGAGAATTGCAGGATACATTATGTTTTTCACTGTTCAAATCACTAAAATTACAATGTGATTTATAACAATGATAGGTCTGAAGAAACCAGCTTCTTCACCAAAACCCCAACAACCGGCTTTGTTACATTCTGTTAGCAGAGTCCCTGAGTTGCACCACATGTCAGTGACGTCTAACTTTGTGATTTGCAGAATGTTAATAAACACTTTGGAATCCGAGGCTGCTATATTATTTTCCAATGCACGCAGAAGTTTAAACTGTTGAACTTCACAGTAGCCTCTAGCTGATACGTCTAGAATTCAGCATATGTGCAGAATCACTTTATGTGGACCCAAATATGAATTCTGACGTTGCTCCTGGGCATGCCTGTCATAAGCATGACTGTGCAGAATCACAGCTTTACATTTAGCCATAAGAAGGCTGGAAGGGGAGGAGTGAAATTTTATAAAAGGGGAGGGGAGATGAAGGAGGCAAAGCTGTTCTGGGAGTTGGTGTATAAAAGTGAAATGAAAAGCTGCAAATCAAGTGAAGGCTTAGCATATATAGCACATTGCTGGGGCCGAAGTTGAGTCATAAAGAAAGTCAGCTAAACAGCTTAAAAAACAACAGCAACACCTGCAGGATTCTTCCCCTCTGCTCTTCAACCGGCCCGTCGTTCATCAAGGTAAGTCACACATTTTGACACCCTCTTTACCGTGCATAGTAAATTTAGCAAATTAAGTTACTAAAGGGGAGGGAGATTGGAGGGCAGGGGAGGAGAACTTAGTTTCAGCACTAAATTGGCAGAGGAGGAAGGGAGAAAGATCAACAACTCTTTTCCCTCCAGCCTTTTGGCTTTGTTTCGGTTTGTTCATTGAAAAAAAAAGTGGGTTTGTGGAGGGAGGGGCTAAAGCAAGGTCATTTTTGAAAGGTCGTCTGGGAGCTGCCACCCTCGATGCATGGAGCTTGCTTCCCAAAATCAAAAGTTAGTGGAGGCCTGCAGTCTCCTTAGTGCGAGCTGGTCTGGACAGAGGCCTAGCACACAGGCTAGCTTCAAAGGATCAGGGTTAGAGGTGGTATTCAGCCAGTTCTGACAGATTTCATGGCTGCACGTGAAAAAGCCAGATGTAGTTGAGTTAGATCAAGTGGTGACTGAATTTACTATCGCTATGAGTTATGACTGTAATTCCAGCACATTTGTGGCTGTAAGTCAAGTGTTATCTGTGTACAAACCAGTGGTGGGATACGACCGGTATGCCCCGGCATAGGAGTACCAGTGCCTGCTCGGAGCACTAGTTACTGTTACGGTATGGGGCTCCGGAAGGCCCACTCTTCCGCCTGCTCTGTTTACTGTTGTTTGAGCCGATCGGAGCTTTCACAAACATGCACAGAGTGTATGGTGCCTGCGCAACTGGGGCATCATGGGTAGTAAGTATGCATGCACATGCTGAGCAGCTGGGGCATCATGGGTAGTAAGTACTCATGCTGCATGCTTGCTGCGCACATTCATGTGGTGGACGCCGAGACCTGTTGCAGTGTACCAGTTGCAACAGGATCCGGAACTCACACTGGTACAAAATTATTCCTGGCCATTCTTTTCATACTTCTACGATTTTCTTATGCTGGTCTCTGTGTCACTGTGAGTAGGATTTGTATAGTTTCGGGACTTTAGGAGATGGCAAGAGTGTTGCTTCCACATTCTCCTTAGAGCAATGATGGCTAACCTTTTTGTCATCAGCATTCCCGCATGCCAGCACCCATAGCACAATGCTTGTGCAACCCACACACCTGCATGTGATTCCCTCCATCCATGCACATGTGATTTCCCCATGCTCCCCTCCCCCCTGCGCATGCGCCCCACCCCCACTCATCAATTTTTTGCCTCTAGGTTAGTGTAGGACAACTGGGCCCAAACCAGAGTGTGTGTGGGAGCTTGGAAGGCCTCCTACACCAACCTGGAAGCCAAAATGGGGCGTGGGGCCCCTACATTTGGCTTTCTGTGCCCCGTTTTGGCCTTGAAAAGTCTCTTGCACCAACCTGGAAGCCAAAATGGGGTGCAGGGCCACCGTGCAAGGCCCAAAAATGCAATGCGAGTGCAGGCATATGCAGTGGAGCTGGGCTGGGGTGATGGCTCGCGTGCCCACAGAGAGGACTCTACGTGCCACCTCTGGCACCCATGCCATAGGTTCGCCATCCTGGCCCTAGAGACATTATCCACATGGATTTTCAAATGCGGATTATCACTAAAGAAACAGCAGGCTTTGCCTTTTCATAGGGAGACCCCACTTTATCACAACAGCTTAATAAATTGCTTTAAAATGATCTTCCAACTCGATTGCTTATTAGAAGAGGCTACGCCAAGTCAGAACCTAGGGTCAATACATTGAGGATCGGAGGGTCTGACCTATTAACTTATTATTAAACTATTGGGTGCTTTTCTAAGTGAGCCATATTAATAGCACTATTGCAAATAGTCTATTGCTGAAATTAGCAGTCAAAATTAAACAGTGGCTTTGATATCTGTTAGCAAAGAGCTAAGGAGGCTGACCACAAATGCTTTATTCTGTAAGAAGTGTCAGTCTAGCTGCAAATTGTGGCTAAAGAATTGTGTAAGTGGGCCCCTTGCTAGAATAGGGGAAGATTATGTGGCATTTAGCTCAAGTGCTGTCAAGATTGTCCAGGCAAAGTCCAGAGGTAGAAAGTTAATCGTTAACTTGTTAAAAAACACATTAGAGGTGAAGAACCTACCTAATTAAGTACCCCCTCTATGCTTATTGTAGGATGTTATAGATCGTCAATAAATCAGGATCATGTGATAAAATATAAGGAAATTCAGATGTGTTTTTCAGATGTGTACAAAAACAGTTTGTTGCATATCTGCAGGCACACTTGAGTTGGACTTGGATCCCAAATGTGCAAACCAGAAATTCAGGACTTCCAGTTTGCTCATAGGGCCAGTTTTAGCCTTCCGGAGCCTTCAGGAGGCTTCCTTCAAGGCTCCAAAGGGCAAAAAACGACCCTACAAGCTTGTAGGATTGTCTTTTGCCATTCGGAGCCTTCAGGGAAGCCTCCTGAATGCTCTGGAGGACTAAAACCCGCCCTATGACGAAACTGGAAGTACGTTCCTGAACTTCCGGTTTGCCCGTAGAGCTGGTTTTTCACACTCCGGAGGCTTCAGCATGCATGCTGGCCAGCTGATAGGGAAACACCTCACATGCCCTGACAAATGGCTCCTCATGTCCCTGTGGCACATGTGCCACATGTTTGCCATCATAGTTCTAGGGGTGGGAAAAAAGAATGGGCCAATAACTTTTTATTTTATCAACAGATCTAATAATGGAGATAATAGATGACTTTCTATGTAAATACAAAGGATTTAATTTTCTACGACACCAGACCACACCTGAAAAAATCGATTCACTAGAAAGTTTTGAAATCCAAGATGATGATGTATTTATAATCACCTATCCTAAATCTGGTAAGTTCAAGGATATCTCCCGAGGAACACTTAATCTTTTATCCAATGCTGCTATTTAATTCAGTATTTTGATTGCTATGCTATGCTATAATCAGGTGTTAATGTTTGGCATTTTATTAGAAGCTGGAAATGTAGGTAAAATAAAGCTGTTAAATCTGCATTATCACCATTTTATTTTTTTTACACAGCTAAATATCTCTCATATGTGCATCAACTATTTTAGAAGAAACTGTTGCTTTCATGTTCTCTGAATCGTTTACTATTCTTCCTGATACAAAAGGTTTCTCCCTGTAACTTCAACATTCCCCAAATAATAATGGCTCTCGGTGAATTTAATTCTTTCTTATTTACAGGCACAGTCTGGACTCAGAACATTCTGAGCTTGATTTTGTATGAAGGTCATCGAGATGGAACTGAAAATATTACCCTGATTGACAGAATACCATCGCTAGAATATAATTTTTTCCAGAAAGATTTATCTAATCTCCCATCACCTCGTGTCATTTGTTCCCATCTACCCTACTATTTAGTACCCAAAGGATTACGAAATAAAAGAGCAAAGGTAAGGCAATGGAATGGGGAGCTGTCGATCTTCTATTTTCTTAGCTGTGTATCTGAATATTTTATTGGTAAATAGGCAAAGAAACAGATGCAATTTTGATCCACAGTGTTTGATGGATGATAACAAAGTTTGAAGTGTGAGGGAAAAAATATCTCAAACGAAACAGGTGTTAAAAACGGAATGTCATGCATATATAGAGATAGTTAAACCGTATGCTTATCTTTCACCTAATGACATTTCCAAGTGGATTGTAATGATCTCTAATACATTCCCAGTTGTAATGTTAACATATCCAGAAGATGCCACGCTGACGAATATATATCCCCCACCTTTATTATTTTTACAAATAATTCAAGGCAACGAACGTATCCAAAACACTTCCTCCTCCTATTTTCCCCACAACAACCCTGTGAGGTGAGTTGGGCTGACAGAGAGTGACTGCTTCAGCTGGTGCAATATTAGCACCATGGGATTTTGTGTGTTCTCCAAGAACTACATACATTATACCTCTGCTTCTCAAATTGCATTGGCTACCAGTTTGCTACCCGGTCCATTTCAAGGTGTAAATTAGGACCTTTAAAGCCCTTGGTGAGTTGGGAGCCGGTTATTTGAAGGATCTCCCCTCCCCTATCCGCCCTATCAAGTCCAGCTGGAGAAGCATGAGGGTTCTGTCAACTAGAGAGTTTTGTTGGGCAGGTTCTAGGTAGAAAGCATTTTATGCTAAGGCCCCTGCCCTATGGAAGGAACATCATTCTCTCCAAGGTGAGGCTAGCCACAGTCCGGTTGGCCTTCTGGGAAGTTATCAATGAACTTCAAGATCCCATGATAGAAGGGTGCCTATTATAGTTGTAGGAGAGTTAATTGTATGCTGGCGGTCTGTCTTTTTTCTTGTTTTGTTTCATTTTTTTGACGTAGATATTATTTTTCTGCTTCAGATTGTTTATGTGTTTAGAAATCCAAAGGATGTCTTGGTTTCTATGTATCATTTTCACAAAGTTTCAGTCACACTAGAAACTCCAAAAGACTTTGATACATTCTTGGAGAAGTTTTTGGCTGGCAAAGGTAAGAAGATCTTGATTATGATAATGCTTGTCATTTGTTTCTCTTGGAGAATAAAGTATGAATATATTTCAATCCACATCCTACGTGGAGCAAAGAATCCACCCTCTCCCCTAAAATGAGATAAGAATCGTGATTTACTCATGCAGTAATTTGTATAAATCCTAGACAAACCTTAATGTATGGAGGAGGATACAGGACTCCTAGGACAACACATGATGTAAAAGTGACAGAGAAAGGCAAGAGAAGGCAAGAAATACTGGGATTTATTTAATGTTGAGGAAAAATGGAGAGAAGTTATTTGGGGGTTTAAAATCAGAATGTAAAATTAACAAAAATCAATATTCATTTGAAAGCTTGAGAGTAATCCCATTTTTTTTAAAAAAAATGCAATATCAAAGGATCCAAATATTTTCTAAAGTTGTAATCCCATAGGGAGCATTTAAGGGTTGGTAATAGAAGAGAGGAATATGTCTGATATTTGATATTTAGTCAAGTTATTAAGGCACCAGAATGGAAAGCAGGGGACTGTGAGTTCTAGTCCTGCTTTAGCCCTGAAAGCCACCTGGGTGACCCTGTGCAAATCCCTTTCTCTCTCAACTCACAGGGTTCTTGTGGGACAATAGGAGGAGGAAGGTTGAATATGTTAAACTACTTCGTTATTTGTAAAAATAATAAAAATGAAATGCAAGTAAATAAATATAAGTAAATTTGCAGAAGTAGAAAAAATAGTCCAGATTAGCAAAAGCAAGCAAAACAAAATAGAGACACCTTGAAAGAACTCTCCCAAAGTCCTCAGCAAGTGAGAGTGTGCAATCACATTTGTTATGGTTCCCATTCCTTGTCTCTCTACTACACATCCAGTATTATTAGGGTGGCCCCCTCAAACACCAGCCCCCGTGGAGAGGGCGCGCAATTTGGGTGTCCTCCTGGACTCCCGGCTGACTATGGAGGACCATGTGGCAGCCATGGCCAGGGGGGCATTCCATCAGGTACGCCTGATGCGCCAATTGCGTCCCTTACTGGACCGGGCTGCCCTTCGCACAGTCACTCAAGCTCTCGTGACGTCCCGTCTCGACTACTGTAATGCTCTCTACATGGGGCTCCCCTTGATGTGCACCCGAAAGCTGCAGCTAGTCCAGAACGCAGCCACGCGGGTGATTACGGGAGCCACCAGAAGCTCCCATATAACACCAATCCTGCGCAAGCTGCATTGGCTTCCTGTGGTCTTTCGGGTGCGCTTCAAGGTCCTAACGACCATCTTCAAAGCGCTCCATGGCTCGGGACCTAGCTATATGCAAGACCGCCTCCTGCCCCATACATCCCTGGGACCGACTCACTCCCACAGAGAGGGCCTCCTCAGGGTGCCGTCGGTCGGGCAATGTCGACTGACGACGCCCAGGGGGAGAGCCTTCTCTGTGGCAGGACCAGCCCTTTGGAACGACCTGCCCCCTGAAATCCGCACCATTCCTGACCTCCGCCTCTTCCGCAAATGTCTTAAGACTCATCTCTTCCAACTAGCCGGCCTTGCGTAATCCCAGCACCGCCCGTTGTAAATGGGGATTTTAAAATGGTTACAACACAGGCACCTAATATCTCTGTATTTTGTGTGTATTGATTTAATTCTATGTTCGCCGCCCCGAGTCCCTTTGTGGTGAGATGGGAGCGGGTTATAAATATGAAAAATAAATAAATAAATAAATCATACTTTGATCTGAAGGCCTCCACGCTATTTGTATCCCACCACTGGGATGGATAAATGGAGGAAAGAATATATCGTTAAGACAATCCATCAGTTGGAACGCTGCAAATGAACTGAATCAGGTGACTTCTAACACTGCTCTCATGTTTATGCTCAATTCATTTCTCTCCTATCAGTGGGCAAGAGTTTGTGGCTAGACCATATAGAAGGCTGGTGCACTCATAAGGATGATTTCAATATTCTCTTCCTTTCTTATGAAGAAATGAAAAAGGTAAGTTGTATCCATGCCACATAGTGCAATATGACTATTAAGTTTTAAAAATGATGGGATGTTCAGAATAATTTATTGCAGAAGGAAGTTACAGAGGTGATTATAGAATCACTCTTGGTTATTTCTGTGAAATCCTGGGGGACTGGTGAGGTTTTTGAAGAAAAGTAAGTGCCCCCTTTTCAATAAGGAGGAGGATTCATAAAATTAGACTTTTGCCACCTTGATATCAGATTAATAAACAATGTTTTGTAAATAATAATATAATAATAATAATATTTAATATTTATAAAACCGCACCCTCTCCCCGCAGGGACTCGGGGCGGTGCACAGGTAGAATAAAAACAATAAATACATACGAACAATTCTAAAAACAAATTAAACATAACCTGCGCTAAAATTTCCCCATTAAAACTAAGCAGTACTGATTTCCCAATAAAAACCCCAAAGACAGAGAGACTTATCCTAGGCTGGCCAGACAGAAAAAGTGAGTTTTTAATTTAAGACGGAAGGAGCGGAGGTCCGTGGTCGTCCTGATATCAGGGGGAAGGTCGTTCCAGAGGGCCGGGCCCGCCACAGAGATAGCCCTTCCCCTGGGTGTCGCCCGCTGACAATGTCTAGTGGATGGCACCCGGAGAAGTCCCTCTCTGTGGGAGCGAATCGGCCGTGAGGATGTATGAGGCAGGATCCGATAGCTAGGTCCCGAGCCATGGAGCGCTTTAAAGATGATAATTAACACCTTGAAGTGCACCCGGAAGACGACAGGTAGCCAGTGCCGCTCGCGCAAGAGCGGTGTTACATGGGTAAACCTAGCGGTTCCCATAATTGCTCACGCGGCTGCGTTCTGAACTAGCTGAAGTCTCCGGGTGCACCTCAAGGGGAGCCCCATGTAGAGAGAGTTACAATAGTCCAGTCGGGATGTCACGAGCGCATGAGTGACTGTGCGCAGGGCGTCCCGATCCAATAGGGGGCGCAATTGGCGAACCAGGCGAACCTGGTAAAACGCCCTCCTGGCCACTGCTGTCACTTGATCTTCCATGGACAGCCGGGAATCCAGGAGGACACCCAAATTGCGCGCCCCATCCACAGGGGCAAGATGTTCGCCCCTATGGCCAGCGATGGAGTGAGCTGGTTGAATCGGGCAGCCGGAAACCACAGCCACTCGGTCTTGGTCGGGTTGAGCCTAAGTTCGTTACTTCCCATCCAGATCCGCACGGCTTCCAGGCACTGGCACATCACCGCTACGGCATCGTTGGGGTGGTTTGGGGTACATATATACAACTGAGTGTCATCAGCGTATAGATACTTATATAGACATTGTAGAAATGACAGGAGTCAGCTGGTATTTGTTGCAGACAGGTTAGGTAAAATTAAGTTGATCTTATGTTTTGATAGAGTTACTGAGTTAGTAGATAAGGGGGATCCATTATGCAAAATGGGTTTCTAATTCAGCAAAGGTTTGATTCGTTTAATATTCTTCTGTTTTGGCTCAAGAGAAATTGATTCAACTCAACTGCAGCCATCATTTTCAAGAGAAGCCAAGGCTGGACTTGACAACTGGCTAGTCTCTAATAAAATTGCTAAGAATGTAAGAATCAGAATCTTAGAAAAATTGTGTCATATAAATATATTGAGAAAAATGTTACTCAACAATTTGCTTCTTGAAAACATTTAGCAGCAGTCCTAAGGAAGGGTTTCTGTGTCTAACTCATTGATAATATTTGTTATGTCGATGTACCCTGTTCATATTTTTTTTAATCACTTAATTTCAGTATTTTTTTCAGTAAGAAAATAAAGGTTGGGGGAATGAGAGACAGCACTGATATGTGAGATATGTTTAAGGAAGTGGTATTCTTTAGAATTGCCCCAATATGTTCACAAAGTTTTCCATCTTTTCTCCATTGTTGTGGATGTTCTAATGTAAAGCTGCATCAAATTGTAGGATCTGAGAAGTTCAGTATTGAAAATATGCAACTTCCTAGGAAAAGACCTAAGTGAAAAGGAGGTGGATGATGTGGCAGATAAAGCTACATTTGACAACATGAAAATGGATTCTAGAGCAAACTACAGATTCATGTCTTCCGATCATCTAGATTTCAGCAAAGGCGACTTTCTTCGGAAAGGTAAATCAGTAGTAATTCATATTCCCAAGGCTATGCTTATGAGACCAGGATTACTGCCTTCATGTGAAAGACACTTTTAAAGTTGTATAGACATGTCCCAACATGTCTGATTGCATGTATCTGAATCACTCCCAAATCTTTCTTAGCAGTACCAATGTTAAAGTAGTGTTCTCTTTTTCATCCTGACAAATTTTTGGCATGGATGTATTTTGAGTGTTTCTATGACCAATCTGATGCCTGCACAGTCCTTAGGGAATGGGATCGTTCTAGTTCACACTGGCCACTTTTGGTGATGGAGACATAGCCTCTTCACTTTCTACCCTGGGCACGGTCCTCCAGCCTTAGAACTGCCTCATTTAAGCCTAGGTCGAGGTAGACAATGCTCAAAGGACCGTCAATCATTTCCCTTAATCATGGAGCCAGTTCCAACAGGGTGAATTCAAGATCATTTGAACCTCACTGGAAGACCATTAATTCCATGACTACTCGTCTATCAAGTCTTCACTCTGTAACCCAACCTCTAGTTAAAATGGTAAGGAACCAGCTTCTTTCCCAAAAACTATAAATACATATTTCTAAGAACTGTTTGATGGACAAGGAGGTGGCTAAGCAGTCATCTGCTAATGGAGAAATGTGCAATGTCCCAAGTTAATTATGTTTTGCAAACCATTAAACTGTTGACATTTTTTTAACCCCTACTTTCCAGGGACTGTTGGGGACTGGAAGAATCTCATGACTGTTGCTCAGAGTGAAAGGTTTGACTGTGTCTTTAAGGAGAGGATGGAAAAACTGCCCTTCAAGTTGTGCTGGGATATTCAGGAGGATCCTGAGCCTATTTCTAGCTCAGTGGAGGAAAATAATGTGTGATATAAACTTTCAAATGACTTGAATCAGAGATGACCTTCCAAGAATGGTCTTTCTGTAACCTTGTAATGTTTAATTTACAAATCTTTAAAAATCACAGAAGACAGAAACATTAATTTCTGTGCTATTGTTAATTATTATAGAACTTGCAGAAAACTGTTAATGTATGTCTTTCTGAAATTCTTATTTTCATTTGTATTTTGATTCCAATGAAGCCAAATGCACTAGAATTTTGATGTTTGATATCCAACGGATGTTCAATTGTGGCAAGAATTGCCTTAAAATAGGGCAAAACTCACTTAATAACTGTCTCGCTTAGCAACATAAATTTTTGGCTCAGTTGTAGTCATAAGTTGAGAACTACCTGCATAAACTGCAAATACCTTCCATGTGGACAGGGGTGCCAAGTCTGAGCAGTTACCAAGGTTGCTAGAATACCAGGAACTTTACTTTCCATATCTCAGGAGCAAACATTCAGAAATCCCCAAAGCAGATTCCTGAACTTTTGAAGCCCAGATATTGGCCTTCAAATCACCTGCCTATACTACTACCATTTCTATTATGTACAAAATGCCAGAAAGATCATTAGCATATTCTCCGGTTCTAAAGACAAGATCCTTCATGGAGATTTTATTTTAATTCTGAACTGCATGTTACTTAGAAGTCTTCTTCAAAATCATTGCATCAGAATTCCTGATATTGCCTTTGTATATACAATGTTTAAAAGAAAAATATTTCCCTTGTAGCTCATGTGAGGAAACAGAATTAACTTAAACATGCCCACTGTTGTTTCCATTCACTGCTTGAACCAAGAGTTGCTTGCAATTTGGTCTTTGATCATGTCAAAGGATGGTATATGCATCAGAATGAATCAGCGGCGGGACTCAAATGATTTAACAACTGGTTCTCTGCCCTAATGACTGGCTGAGAATGCATGGCTGAGTGGTCATGTTACTGGGTGGGCGTGGCCAACTCAACATCACTCACTTCGAAGGGTCCTTGCTTCGTGCGGTCAATCACCTCCAACATTTTTATGCACAATGGAATTACTTCAGAAACTCTAATTCCGAGTCACATGGGTTTAAATTTGAATTAAACTAACCTAATCCACCTCCGGTATGAAAGATCTACAAATCTTTCTTCAGTTGTACCAAACATATCCCTGTTACTACAGTCTATTAAAACTATACAGGTAGCCCTCAACGTACAAGTAAAATTAGGATCAGAAATTCTGTTGCTAAGTAAGGCAGTCAATGAGTTGTATTCAATTTTATGACATATTTTGTCACAGTTGTTAAACAAACTGTCATGGTTGTTAAGTGAATCCAGTTTCTTACACTGACTTTGCTTGTTGGAAGCCTGTTGAAGAGGTCACAAATGGCAATCATTTGACCCAGGCCACTGCAACCATCATAAACACATGTTGGTTGCCAAGTACCTGAATTTCATGCCCCACATGACTGCAGGGATTCTGCAATGCTCATAAGTGCAAAGACCTTTTTTTTTAAGAGAAAAGTTTTTAATGTATTCGACTTTTTCCCATCTCTTTTTCCTTCTCCTATTCCTTCTCTTCATTTGGAAAAAGTTTTATTGGGTTTTACAGATTTTTATAAAAATAGGATAAGGGATAGTAAGGAGTTAGAAAGACATATTGAGAACCTCTATGTCGGAGATGTTGACCCTCTCCAAGACTTCATAAAAAGAAATAGTTGTTAGGAGGTCAACCAGGGAGGGAATTTTGAAGGCACAGAGAGGTGGTCTATTAATTTACCAGCAAAAAAGTAGTCGCTATCTTGAAGCAGATCCCTAAAAAAATTAGAGAGATGAGAAGGAAATTTTCCTTCTTATCCCAAAAATTGTATGACCACGGGATTTGGTTCAAGTGGGCGATGCCTGAAGGAATGTTGGTGTTCTGGGAAGGAGGAAGAATAAGGATTAAAACAATTGCTGAGGCGGAAGCCTTTCTTAAAAAACAATCCTCTGTCCTGGGGGAAGATCCAGGGGGGGCAGGGGAGGCCACGGCCCCGCCCGCTGGGGGCCTGGAGGGAGAGACAGAAGACACAATTGCCAAGAGACTTAGATCAAAAAAATAACTTTGCTTTGACTTTTGATTAATTTTGTATAACATCTGTATCTGGATTTTTGCAAACGGATGACAGCATGGAATTGAGAATTTAGAAGTATGTACTTGTTTTCACCTCGTAGTATTTATGAAAAATGTTTTTCTTTAACGATTTATTATGAAGCCCTGGAAGGGCCAATGACTCCGACGCGAAAGTTCTCAAAATTTCTTTTGTATCCCTTACCTTACCCGATTGAAAAATTGTAAAAACCAATAAAACTTTTTCAATACAAAAAGAAATAGCAAATACAGTAATTTTTCATTTTTCTACAAAGTGGAAAGATATACAAATATTTCAGTTTTAAGATCTATGCAATCAATCATTTATAAACATCCAAATAAATTTTATACTATTACAATAAAAAAAGTCATTTATGAAATCTAAGTCTTATGGCAATTGTATCATCTTCTCCCTGACCTCCAGTGGGTGGAGCCGTGGCCCCCTCCGTTCCCCCATTTTCATCCTCCAGGATAGGGGAATATTTTTTTTTCTTGACAAAGGCATCTGCAATTGTTTTAATTTTTACTCTTCCCCCCTCCCTTAACGCCAACATTCCCTCGAACATCACCCACCAGAAACAGACCCCCTTTTTAAATACTCTTTTAAATAAGAAGGAATAATTCCGCCCCATCTTTATAATCTTTTTCGGGATCTGAGTCAAGGTGGCAACCACTTTCCGTTGATAAATTAAGGCACTGTTTCTCTGTGCTCTCAAGGTCCCCCCCCTGGGGACCCTCTCACAAATTCAAGGCGTATCTCTCTGGGTATTTCATTTATCCTGGCATATACTGAGTTATTTCTAGAGTTTTTAAAAAGCACTTCCCTTGTCACAGCCAACTCCCCCCTCCAAACCATCAATTCTTTGCTTAGCTTCCAATAGCGCTTTTTGTATCTCCAAAAGTTCTGATTTTGATCTAACATTATCTTTCCGGATTTCCTTAAGTTCTTTCATAATATCTTGAAGATGTCCTTCTATTATTGAAAACTGCGTAGCTTCCATCTCTGTTTCTTTAGGTTAAAATAATCTTGAGTTGATGTAGCTGTATTTTTAAAAAGCACTAATGAAAGTTTTAAGTCTTTGTCGTTAATATGGCATCTGTTGGAGAGGCATTCCACGAAGCAAGGAGAGAACAAAGCCAGTGACCAAACTCATAATTCCATTTAATTATAGTCCAGAGAGAAAACAAATTCTTAAAAACAGTCACATAAAAAAGAACAAAGAAGGCACAGCAGGGAAAGGTCCAGTTGGTCAATTACATTGTTCCATTACTAAAGAGAAAAAAACAGTCCCACACATAAGGGAGTGCCAGCAGTTTTCCACAAAGATATATCTCCTGGGAACAAAGGAACGCCATCTTCCCCTGCTCCACTGTCAGCCGCTGAGAGTTGTTAAAAAACAGTTCAATTGTAGCCAGACTTCGATACAAAGTATCAGGATCATACAGGAAAGACTTTCACTTATTGTTTAAAAGAAATCGGATGTTGATTTCTCTGCTTCCCCAAGCCTGGGGAGCATTTCTAAACGCCATCTTTTTTTTCCTTCCGAGGGGGGGTATTACAACTCCCCCCTCCTTCTTCTTTCAAACTTAGAGTTGAGAGCAATAAAATAAGGTCACTCACGATCCACTTTGCAGCCAGGAGCCTCGGAATTGCCTCCAGCCCCGGCATTTCAGCTCTTCTTTAAAGCAAATAGCTGTTCCGGCTCTCCATCGGCAAACGGGTCGACGCCCCCCCGGCGACTCGTTCCTCCGTGCCTAGGTCGAAGCGGGGGCCACCACCCCCAACCGCCATCAGGGTGGGGGGATTCCCAGCAAGCTGCCCATACAGCGGGGACTCTTTAAAAGAGCCCCCTGCCCCGTGGGGGGCCGCGGAGGCAACCAAGCGGCGGACAAGTGCAAAAGCCCGACTGTCGCCTCCGGAAGACCAGAAGGAAGTCCCAAAGACCAATATTAAATCACTTTTTTCAGCACCCCTCTAACTTTGAACAGTTGCTAAGCAAATGGTTATAAGTCAAGGATTGTCTGTATTTACATCAAGTGCTTGAGCAACCCCATTGCCAGCCATTCCACAATTTCCTGACTCATGTACATTTTACTTCATAGATCTAAAACCTGTGAAATATTCTTTGTCTTAATAATAATAATAATAATTTTAATTTATAACCCGCTCTCTCTCCCCAAAGGGACTCGAGGCGGGGCACAGGGAATTAAAAAACAATTAAAACAGACAGAGTACAAAGTTAAAAACAAATTAAACTGGCCCTGCGCTAAAACCCCCTATAAAACTAAAACTATCCCTAAAAACCCCTAAAACAATTTAAAAAATTTAAATTACCCTAGGCCAGCCAAGCAGAAGAAGTGTGTTTTTAGTTTCTGTTGGAAGGAGCAAAGGTCCATGGTTGTTCTGATTTCGGGGGGAAGGTCGTTCCAGAGGGTCGGGCCCACCACAGAGAAGACCCTTCCCCTGGGCGTCGCCCGCTGGCATAGCCTAGTGGACGGCACCCGGAGAAGTCCCTCTCTGTGGGATCGAATCAGCCGCAGGGATGTATGGGGCAGGATGCGATCCCGCAGATAGGTAGGTCCCGTGCCATGGAGCGCTTTGAAGATGATAACCAATACCTTGAAGCGCACCCGAAAGATGACAGCCAATGCAGCTCGTGCAGGAGCGGTGTTACATGGGAGAACCTGGAGGTTCCCATAACTGCCCGCGCGGCTGCATTCTGGACAAGCTGAAGCCTTCGGGTGCACCTCAAGGGGAGCCCCATGTAGAGAGCATTGCAGTAGTCCAGTCGGGATGTCACGAGGGCATGAGTGACTGTGCAGAGGGCACCCCGATCCAATAGGGGATGCAACTGGCGGACCAGGCAAACCTGGTAAAACGCCCTCCTGGCCACGGCTGTCACTTGATCTTCCATGGACAGCCGTGTATCAAGGAGGATGCCCAAGTTGCGTGCCCCATCCACAGGGGTTAGATGTTCATCCCCTATGGCCAGTGATGGAGTCAACTGGTTGTACCAGGATGCCGGAAACCACAGCCAGTCGGTCTTGGATGGGTAGAGTCTGAGTCTGTTCCTTCCCATCCAGGCCCGCATGGCCCCGGCTGTCACTTGATCTTCCATGGAAGATCTTCCCCTGAGGATAACTTTTGCACCTGCTTGTTTATAGTTACTTAACATTTGCTAAACAAAAAACAGATTTTACTTTTCATAGGTTTTGTAAATATGGGAATACCTTGGATATAAAGTCAAATTTTATAACCCCCTATTGTCCAATGAGTGCATTGATTAACAAAATCAATAAGGGTTTTTTAATAAATACAGTGGATTTCGAGAACTATTCCGTTATGAAATATTAATTATTAGCTTGATTAAGAAATAAGTGCTATCAATTGCAAGCACCATGCATACAGAGTACATTATATAAATTTAGCATTTTCACATCAGCTGTATTTTTCATAGATATAATGCCAATAATAAAGACTCTGTTTCACTGAGCAGCTTCATTTGAGAAATGATTCCCTACCACAAATTCACCTCTGATTTTTGAACTTACAGTTCATCAAAATATAGAGATTATTGCAAATTTTGCATGTTGGTGTTTTTGATTTGATAAATTACTGCCTGTCATAAGCATGACTGTGCAGAATCACAGCTTTACATTTAGCCATAAGAAGGCTGGAAGGGGAGGAGTGAAATTTTATAAAAGGGGAGGGGAGATGAAGGAGGCAAAGCTGTTCTGGGAGTTGGTGTATAAAACTGAAATGAAAAGCTGCAAAGCAAGTGAAGGCTTAGCATATATAGCACATTGCTGGGGCAGAAGTTGAGTCATAAAGAAAGTCAGCTAAACAGCTAAAAAAACAACAGCAACAACTGCAGGATTTTTCCCCTCTCCTCTTCAAACGGCCCATCGTTCATCAAGGTAAGTCACACATTTTGACACCCTCTTTACCTTGCATAGTAAATTTAGCAAATTAAGTTATTAAAGGGGAGGGAGATTGGAGGGCAGCAGGTTTTGCCTTTTCATAGGGAGACCCCACTTTATCACAACAGCTTAATAAATTGCTTTAAAATGATCTTCCAACTCGGTTGCTTATTAGAAGAGGCTACGCCAAGTCAGAACCTAAGGTCAATACATTGAGGATCGGAGGGTCTGACCTATTAACTTATTATTAAACTATTGGGTGCTTTTCCAAGTGAGCCATATTAATAGCTCTATTGCAAATAGTCTATTGCTGAAATTAGCAGTCAAAATTAAGCAGTGGCTTTGATATCTGTTAGCAAAGAGCTAAGGAGGCTGACCACAAATGCTTTATTCTGTAAGAAGTGTCAGTCTAGCTGCAAATTGTGGCTAAAGAATTGTGTAAGTGGGCACCTTGCTAGAATAGGGGAAGATTATGTGGCATTTAGCTCAAGTGCTGTCAAGATTGTCCAGGCAAAGTCCAGAGGTAGAAAGTTAATCGTTAACTTGTTAAAAAACACATTAGAGGTGAAGAACCTACCTAATTAAGTACCCCCTCTATGCTTATTGTAGGATGTTATAGATCGTCAATAAATCAGGATCATGTGATAAAATATAAGGAAATTCAGATGTGTTTTTCAGATGTGTACAAAAACAGTTTGTTGCATATCTGCAGGCACACTTGAGTTGGACTTGGATCCCAAATGTGCAAACCAGAAATTCAGGACTTCCAGTTTGCTCATAGGGCCAGTTTTAGCCTTCCGGAGCCTTCAGGAGGCTTCCTTCAAGGCTCCAAAGGGCAAAAAACGACCCTACAAGCTTGTAGGATTGTCTTTTGCCATTCGGAGCCTTCAGGGAAGCCTCCTGAATGCTCTGGAGGACTAAAACCCGCCCTATGACGAAACTGGAAGTACGTTCCTGAACTTCCGGTTTGCCCGTAGAGCTGGTTTTTCACACTCCGGAGGCTTCAGCATGCATGCTGGCCAGCTGATAGGGAAACACCTCACATGCCCTGACAAATGGCTCCTCGTGTCACCTGTGGCACATGTGCCACATGTTTGCCATCATAGTTCTAGGGAGGAAAAAAAGAATGGGCCAATAACTTTTTATTTTATCAACAGATCTAATAATGGAGATAATAGATGACTTTATATGTAAATACAAAGGATTTAATTTTCTACGACACCAGACCACACCTGAAAAAATCGATTCACTAGAAAGTTTTGAAATCCAAGATGATGATGTATTTATAATCACCTATCCTAAATCTGGTAAGTTCAAGGATATCTCCCGAGGAACACTTAATCTTTTATCCAATGCTGCTATTTAATTCAGTATTTTGATTGCTATGCTATGCTATAATCAGGTGTTAATGTTTGGCATTTTATTAGAAGCTGGAAATGTAGGTAAAATAAAGCTGTTAAATCTTATCACCATTTTATTTTTCTTTACCCAGCTAATTATCTCTCATACGTGCATCAACTATTTTAGAAGAAATTGTTGCTTTCATGTTCTCTGAATCATTTACTATTCTTCCTGATACAAAAGGTTTCTCCCTGTAACTTCAACATTCCCCAAATAATAATGGCTCTCGGTGAATTTAATTCTTTCTTATTTACAGGCACAGTCTGGACTCAGAACATTCTGAGCTTGATTTTTCATGAAGGTCATCGAGATGGAACTGAAAATATTACCCTGATTGACAGAATACCATCGCTAGAATATAATTTTTTCCAGAAAGATTTATCTAATCTCCCATCACCTCGTATCATTTGTTCCCATCTACCCTACTATTTAGTACCCAAAGGATTACGAAATAAAAGAGCAAAGGTAAGGCCTATTTTGCTACATTATACAATGGAATGGGGAGCTGTCAATCTTCTATTTTCTTAGCTGTGTATCTGAATATTTTTTTGGCAAATGTGCAAGGACAAAGAAACAGATGCCATTTTGATCCACAGTGTTTGATGGATGATAACAAAGTTTGAAGTGTGAGGAAAAAAATACTTCAAGCAAAACAGGTATTAAAAACGGAATGTCATGCATACATAGAAATAGTTAAACCTTATGCTCATCTTTTCCCTAATGACATTTCCAAGTGGATTGTAATGATCTCTAATACATTCCCAGTTGTAATGTTAACATATCCAGAAGATGCCACGCTGACTAATATATATCCCCCACCTTTATTATTTTTACAAATAATTCAAGGCAACGAACGTATCCAAAACACTTCCTCCTCCTATTTTCCCCACATCAACCCTGTGAGGTGAGTTGGGCTGACAGAGAGTGACTGCTTCAGCTGGTGCAATATTAGCACCATGGGATTTTGTGTGTTCTCCAAGAACTACATACATTATACCTCTGCTTCGCAAACTGCATTGGCTACCAGTTTGCTACCCGGTCCATTTCAAGGTGTAAATTAGGACCTTTAAAGCCCTTGGTGAGTTGGGAGTCAGTTATTTGAAGAAGGGGTCCCGAACCTTTTTTGCACCAGGGACCAGTTTCATTTTAAAGAAAGTTTTGCGGACCGGCTAAGTGGCTCAGCAGTCATGTGGCTGTGTGGGCGTGGCCAATATGCAAAATGTGAAACTCACTTAACAATGGTCTTGGTTAACAACCAAACTTTTGGGCTCAATTGTGGTCATACGTCCTTTCTTTCTTTCTTTTTTCTTGTTTTGTTTCATTTTTTTGACGTAGATATTATTTTTCTGCTTCAGATTATTTATGTGTTTAGAAATCCAAAGGATGTCTTGGTTTCTATGTATCATTTTCACAAAGTTTCAGTCATGCTAGAAACTCCAAAAGACTTTGATACATTCTTGGAGACGTTTTTGGCTGGCAAAGGTAAGAAGATCTTGATTATTATTATTTTTTTTTATTGAAATTTTTATAGTGTTTTACAATATTTCACCCAGTGCTGTACAAAACAAAAGGAAGAGTTGGTTTCAAGTATCATCTATTATCTTTAGGATCTCCAAAATCCACGTTCTCTAGGTACAGGCGTCGAGACGTCCAAAGTTCCAAGTGCATAGTCCACAAATGGCTTCCAAGTCTTCCAAAAGATATCGTTTTTATAAACCCCCTCTCTAAATTTAATATCACACGTCATTTTATCATTTAAGGCTAATTTCCACATTTCACAATACCATTCTTCTATTTTAATATTTACCTCTATTTTCCAATATCTTGCTATTACAATTCTACCCATTATAATCATAATTCTAATCAATTCTTTCTCATGTTTTGTTAACTCTGGTTCATTAATTATCAATAACAATATAGTTTCTGGTCTCAATATTATTATTCTTTTCATCATTTCACACATCGTTCTTTCTAATTGCTGCCAAAACTTTTTAATTTTCACACATTTATACCACATATGTTCATAAGTTCCCAATTCCGTATTACATCTCCAACATTTATCACTCATTTTTTTATCTATCAGTGATAATCTTAATGGGGTCCAATACCATTTCCAAACAACCTTAAAATTATGTTCTTTAATCCTTATAGATAAAGTCCTCATAATCCGACTCTTCCAATTCTCGTTCCAATCCAAATCCAATATTTTAATCTTAAGGTCTTCCTCCCAATTCCTTTTCATTACCATTTGTGGATTTCCATCAAAGTTTATAATCTTGTATATCTTACTAACGAGTCCTTTTAACCCAGTTTCATCCTTAATAATTTGAGATACTAAACTTTCAAATTTAGTTTTACTTCTATCTATGTTACATATTCCCCTTACTTTCATAGTCCATTTTTCTACCTGTATTTTTTCAAACCAATTTAACTCCAATTTTTGAATTACTTTTTTCTTCCTACTCTCAGTTCCTAGAGCTCTTAACCAATCTACTATATTTCCTATATTTTCATCCTCAATTACTTTATTCCGACTTATATTAGTTTTAATCGGCCAACTTTCAATTGTCTTTCCCAAAAACGCTATATCCGGAATCAGTTTTTTAACAAATTTATTCCAAGTTTTACTCAGCCCCTTTAACCAATAACTATTAATTGCCTTTTTTGTTTTTGCTCTATCTAAAAACCATATAGACCCAAATCTCTTAATATCTTTTAACTCCAGATCTCCCCAATGACCATCTCCACCTTTAAGTATTTTTATCACAGTTCTAATATTATACGCCCGATAATAATTAAGTAGATTGGGAATTCCCAATCCACCCTCTTTTTGATTTTGATACCACAATTTCTTCATTAATCTTGGTCTTTTCCCACCATTACAAAATTTATCTAATTTCTTCTGATATTCTTCTATATCTTTCTCTGTCAAATTTAATGGTAGCATCTCAAATAAAAAGTTAAACTTTGGTAACAACATCATTTTACACATTGCAATTCTACCAAACCAAGACAACTTTATCTCTTTATATTTATCTATCTTTTTCTCTACTTCCTTCAACATCACCTCATAATTAATTTTTTTTAATTCTCTAACTTTAAGTGAAAGTGTTATCCCCAAGTATTTCAATGTGTTCTTAACTCTTATCCCAAATTGTTCTTGCATACTCTCCCACTCCTTACCATCTTTATTCATTAATAATTCAGATTTTGACCAATTTACCTTTAAACCTGTCATTTCTTCAAATTCTATCAAATGTTTATTTATCCTCTTTAAATCTTTCTCTATATCTTTCAAAATAATCAAGGTATCATCCGCATACAAATTTATCTTATATCCCTTGTAACCTTCCAACTCTTCATCTGCTTCTATCAATTTAATCAAAACCTCCATAACTAACAAAAATAATGTTGGAGACAAGGGACATCCTTGTCTCGTGCCTGCTTCCAATTTAATCTCTCCCGTCATTGTTCCATTCACCTTTACCTTTGCACTACTTTTTTGATACAGTCTTGAAATAACATGTATAAATTTATTACCAAAGCCTAATGCCTCAATAATTACCTTTATAGTATCCCATTGTACAGAATCAAAAGCTTTAAAAATATCTAACGATATTATACCTAATTCATCACCATTATTCTCTGCTACATCTATAATATTCAATACTCTTCTAATTATATCACTCATATATCTACCTTTAACAAACCCTACTTGATTATAACTTATATATTTATCTATAAAACTATTTAATCTATTACTTATAATAGCTGTAAATATTTTAGCATCTTGGTTGATTAAAGAAATAGGTCGATAGGACTCAATCCTCTCAAGATCTTTATCAGGTTTAGGAATTATAGATATTACTGTCTTATTCCATGACATCGGGACTTCTCCACCATGTAAAATTCCATTAAATAGTTTTTGCAGTTTTGGTATTATTAGTTCTTTAAAATCTTTATAGAATTCAGCAGGTAATCCATCTTCTCCTGGGGTCTTCCCTAATTTTAACTCTTGTATTTTTCTCAAAATTAAAATCTATTTCCATCATAACTTCTGCATGATCAGAATCCTTAAAAATTCCCACATCTATTCTATCTACTTTATTCAGCAAATCTTTAGAAACAAAAATATAATCAATTCTTGAATAAGTATTATGTACCTTAGAACAAAAGGTATACACCCTTTCAGAGCCTTTCAACTCCCTCCAAACATCTACCACACTGTTTTGAAACATCCATTTATTTAAAATTTCCCCTTTATTTGTTTGTCTAAAGCGGGTGGGATTATTACTATCAATTCTATCCCTAATTAGGTTAAAATCCCCCGCCACAATTACTTTCCCTACACTTTCTGTTTCCAAAATCTTAGTAATTTTATCCAAAAATCCCTTTTGTTTTTCATTCGGTAGATATAAATTAACCAATGTCACTTTTTGCTCGTTAATATTCCCTATAATTATTAAATATCTTCCTTCCTCATCTCTAATTACTTGTTTTTTCTCAAAGTATACCCTATTTGATATCAATATCGCAACTCCTCTAGCTTTGGAAGTCCCAAAAGATTTTTCATAAATTTGCATACCTTTAATATTCATTCTATTAAAATCCTCAGATTTTTGATGAGTTTCCTGCAAAAATAATATGTCTGGAGAATCCCTTTTAAATTTAAGTTCCAATCTTTTTCTTTTTATATGATTGCCTGTACCCTTCACGTTCCATGTCATTATTTTTATAAACCGCATTTAAACGGTAACTTTTTTATTCCTGACCCCTCCTCTTCCTTTATGTGCACACCCAACACCGAACAAAAAAGACATACAAAGACATAAAACTCCACAAACAATATATAACAAACAACATAAACATAAAACCCAAATATCAAACACAACAACCACAACAAATAACAAGCAATCTTCATCCCCCACATCCTCAATCAGGTATCGCCTCTATATAAAGAGTGTGGGGGAGTGGGACATGCCGATGGTCGGGTCACCTCTTCGGGCTGTTCTTTAGATTCCACTTTCAAAAAAAGAAGACAACACTGGCTTCGCCCCGGACTCAGCTTCCTGCTTTTTACTAAGATCCTCCATCTTGTCTGGCGTTCGCTCGGTATCTTCACGAATTTTCTTATACTCAGAAACTGCCGGAGAGATTTCTTTTCTCTTTAAACTCTTGGGATCCTGGCCACCAACTGCACCTTTTTCTTCCAAAATTGAGGGTTCCTCTTGTATTCCACCCATCTTAAGCATATAATCTTTAATTTCTACAAAATCTTCCTCTTTCTCAATCAGCCCAAGCTCCCGAATTAATCTTATTACATCTGTTTCTGGGGTAATAGTATGCATCCTTCCTTTGTAAAAAAATTTCAACTGCTGTAATGGCCTCCAATTGTACTTAATATCATTGTCTCTCAAAACCTTTGTAACTGGTTTCAAATAATATCTCCAAGATCTGTCTTCTCTGGAAATATCCGGAAAAACTTGAATCTCTTTCTCCTCAAACTTAGGAACACCTTCCAGTTCCCTTATTTTTGCCATAACCTCTAGTTTATCTCCAAGGTTTGCAAATCTTACTAAAACATTTCTATTTGCTCCATTTTGTCTCTTATAACCAATCCTAAAAACGCTTACTAGGTCTGCTGCTGTGTATTCAAATCCAAAATCATTCATCCATTTTAACACCCTCTGCTTCAAATCATCCGGTCTATTTTCTGGAATATTACGTATAACAATATTATATTTCCTAGCGTCCTCCTCCAAAAGACTAATTCTCTTGTCTTGCTGCTGATTTTTATAAAAAATTCCCTCTATCTTACGATCAATCTGCGCATCATGTGCATGGATTTGTTCAATTTCATCTTTAATAAATTTCACCTCCACGTTTTGCTTTACAAAACTAACATTCAATTCACTTATCTGTTCTTTAGCTTTTTGAACTTCCAGCGTCAAATTCCCCACATGGTCAGTCAGTGTAGTTAACTTTTCTCCAATTGTATTTAAGGCTCTGAAAATCCGTTCAAGTTCTGAAGGCTGTTGAGTCGTCATTTCAGTTCAAAAAGCTTTTTTTTTTATAAAGAAAAAATTATATTTCTTTGCCAAGAGGGTCTTTTTTGAAGAGTAAGGGCAGTGTCCCAAATAAAATAGAGCTAAGCCGGCTTTTAATGCACCAAAGGAGCCAGAAAGAGAGATAGGAGGGCTTCCCCAATTTGTTTAACTTCTTAAGCCTCCATTTTAAATGTAATCCAAAAGCTTGCTCGCTACGTTCAGCTAACACAATCCACTTTAGAAGAGTTCAAAAGTTCAAAAGAGTTGTAATCCACATGCCATCAACCAACTTCCTTCTTAGTCTTCAGCTTGTGTTTAAAGCCTTGTAGCGAGACAAAAAGCATGCAAATCGTGGTATTTGCCAGAACAAAGGGTAGCCCCCCTCTTACCTCGGCCGCCTTGCTCAACCCTCTGCCTCCACGGAGAAACAAAACTTTGAAATTCGAGCAGTTCGGGTTGATCAATCGCTTTGAAAAAACAATTTACTGGTCCCACCGTCCTTCCAAAACACCTGTAAACATTTCTAGCTCCTAACGGCGCGTTTTAACCACTTTAATCCACATTTATTTAAAAAAAAAGCCCTGCGAGGTGGAGGAAACACCCTCTCTCTACACGAGCATCGCCACGCCCCCAAGAAGATCTTGATTATGATGATGTTTATCATTTGTTTCTCTTGGAGAATAAAGTATGAATATATTTCAATCCACATCCTACGTGGAGCAAAGAATCCACCCTCTCCCCTAAAATGAGATAAGAATCGTGATTTACTCATGCAGTAATTTGTATAAATCCTAGACAAACCTTAATGTATGGAGGAGGATACAGGACTCCTAGGACAACACATGATGTAAAAGTGACAGAGAAAGGCAAGAGAAGGCAAGAAATACTGGGATTTATTTAATGTTGAGGAAAAATGGAGAGAAGTTATTTGGGGGTTTAAAATCAGAATGTAAAATTAACAAAAATCAATATTCATTTGAAAGCTTGAGAGTAATCCCATTTTTTTTAAAAAATGCAATATCAAAGGATCCAAATATTTTCTGAAGTTGTAATCCCATAGGGAGCATTTAAGGGTTGGTAATAGAAGAGAGGAATATGTCTGATATTTGATATTTAGTCAAGTTATTAAGGCACCAGAATGGAAAGCAGGGGACTGTGAGTTCTAGTCCTGCTTTAGCCCTGAAAGCCACCTGGGTGACCCTGTGCAAATCCCTTTCTCTCTCAACTCACAGGGTTCTTGTGGGACAATAGGAGGAGGAAGGTTGAATATGTTAAACTACTTGCGTTATTTGTAAAAATAATAATAATGAAATGCAAGTAAATAAATATAAGTAAATTTGCAGAAGTAGAAAAAATAGTCCAGATTAGCAAAAGCAAGCAAAACAAAATAGAGACACCTTGAAAGAACTCTCCCTCAGTCCTCAGCAAGTGAGAGTGTGCAATCACATTTGTTATGGTTCCCATTCCTTGTCTCTCCACTACATATCCAGTATTATTAGGGTGGTCCCCTCAATCATGCTTTGATTTGAAGGCCTCCACGCTATTTGTATCCCACCACTGGGATGGATAAATGGAGGAAAGAATATATCGTTAAGACAATCCATCAGTTGGAACGCTGCAAATGAACTGAATCAGGTGACTTCTAACACTGCTGTCATGTTTATGCTCAATTCATTTCTCTCCTATCAGTGGGCAAGAATATGTGGCTAGACCATATAGAAGGCTGGTACACTCATAAGGATGATTTCAATATTCTCTTCCTTTCTTATGAAGAAATGAAAAAGGTAAGTTGTATCCATGTCACATAGTGCAATATGACTATTAAGTTTTAAAAATGATGGGATGTTCAGAATAATTTATTGCAGAAGGAAGTTACAGAGGCAATTATAGAATCTCTCTTGGTTATTTCTGTGAAATCCTGGAGGACTGATGAAGTTTTTGAAGAAAAGTAAGTGCCCCCTTTTCAATAAGGAGGAGGATTCATAAAATTAGACTTTTGCCACCTTGATATCAGATTAATAAACAATGTTTTGTAAATACTTATATAGACATTGTAGAAATGACAGGAGTCAGCTGGTATTTGTTGCAGACAGGTTAGGTAAAATTAAGTTGATCTTATGTTTTGATAGAGTTACTGAGTTAGTAGATAAGGGGAATCCATTATGCAAAATGGGTTTCTAATTCAGCAAAGGTTTGGTTCATTTAATATTCTTCTGTTTTGGCTCAAGAGAAATTGATTCAACTCAACTGCAGCCATCATTTTCAAGAGAAGCCAAGGCATTTATTTAACTTGATTTGACAACCAGACAGTCTCTAATAAAATTGCTAAGAATGTAAGAATCGGAATCTTAGAAAAATTGTGTCATATAAATATATTGAGAAAAATGTTACTCAACAATTTGCTTCTTGAAAACCTTTAGCAGCAGTCCTAAGGAAGGGTTTCTGTGTCTAACCCATTGATAATATTTGTTATGTCGATGTACCGTGTTCATATTTTTTTTAATCACTTAATTTCAGTATTTTTTTCAGTAAGAAAATAAAGGTTGGGGAGTGAGAGACAGCACTGATATGTGAGATATGTTTAAGGAAATGGTATTCTTTGGAATTGCCCCAATATGTTCACAAACTTTTCCATCTTTTCTCCATTGTTGTGGATGTTCTAATGTAAAGCTGCATCAAATTGCAGGATCTGAGAAGTTCAGTATTGAAAATATGCAACTTCCTAGGAAAAGACCTAAGTGAAAAGGAGGTGGATGATGTGGCAGATAAAGCTACATTTGACAACATGAAAATGGATTCTAGAGCAAACTACAGATTCATGTCTTCTGATCATCTAGATTTCAGCAAAGGCGACTTTCTTCGGAAAGGTAAATCAGTAGTAATTCATATTCCCAAGGCTATGCTTATGAAACCAGGATTACTGCCTTCATGTGAAAGACACTTTGAAAGTTGTATAGACATGTCCCAACATGTCTGATTGCATGTATCTATGTCACTCCCAAATCTTTCTTAGCAGTACCAATGTTAAAGTAGTGTTCTCTTTTTCATCCTGACGAATTTTTGGCATGGATGTATTTTGAGTGTTTCTATGACCAATCTGATGCCTGCACAGTCCTTAGGGAATGGGATCGTTCTAGTTCACACTGGCCACTTTTGGTGATGGAGACATAGCCTCTTCACTTTCTACCCTGGGCACGGTCCTCCAGCCTTAGAACTGCCTCATTTAAGCCTAGGTCGAGGTAGACAATGCTCAAAGGACCGTCAATCATTTCCCTTAATCATGGAGCCAGTTCCAACAGGGTGAATTCAAGATCATTTGAACCTCACTGGAAGACCATTAATTCCATGACTACTCGTCTATCAAGTCTTCTCTCTGTAACCCAACCTCTAGTTAAAATGGTAAGGAACCAGCTTCTTTCCCAAAAACTATAAATACATATTTCTAAGAACTGTTTGATAGACAAGGAGGTGGCTAAGCAGTCATCTGCTAATGGAGAAATGTGCAATGTCCCAAGTTAATTATGTTTTGCAAACCATTAAACTGTTGACATTTTTTTAACCCCTACTTTCCAGGGACTGTTGGGGACTGGAAGAATCTCATGACTGTTGCTCAGAGTGAAAGATTTGACCGTATCTTTAAGGAGAGGATGGAAAAGCTGCCCTTCAAGTTGTGCTGGGATATTCAGGAGGATCCTGAGCCTATTTCTAGCTCAGTGGAGGAAAATAATGTGTGATACACACACAATCAAATGACTTGAATGGTTGTGAATGGTCTTTATGTAATCTTTTAATGTTTAATTTTCAAATCTTTAAAGATCACAGAAGACAGAAACATTAATTTCTGTGCTATTGTTAATTATTACAGAACTTGCAGAAAACTGTTAATGTATTTTTCTCTGAAATTCTTATTTTCATTTGTATTTTGATTCAAATGAAACCAAATGCACTAGAAGTTTGATATTTGATGTCCAGCAGATGTCCAATTGTGGTAAGAATTGCCTTAAAATAGGGCAAAACTCACTTAATAACTGTCTCACTTAGCAACATAAATTTTTGGCTCAGTTGTAGTCATAAGTTTAATTATGTCTTTTAATTATGTCTTTTAAAAGCTTTTTTAAACTTTTATATGTTTGTTTTTATTTTGGCTGTAGACCGCCCTGAGTCCTTCGGGAGTACGGCGGTATAAAAAACCAATAAACCTAAACCTAAACCTAAGTTGAGAACTACCTGCATAAATTGCAAATACCTTCCATGTGGACAGGGGTGCCAAGTCTGAGTAGTTACCAAGGTTGCTAGAACAGCAGAAACTTCACTTTCCATATCTCAGGAGCAAACATTCAGAAATCCCCAAAACAGCTTCCTGAACTTTTGAAGCCCAGATATTGGCCTTCAAATCACCTGCCTGTACTACTACCATTTCTATGCTGTAGAAAATGCCAGAAAGATTATTAGCATATTCTCCAGTTCTAAAGACAAGATCCTTCATGGAGATTTTATTTTAATTCTCAACTGCATGTTACATAGAAGTCTTCTTCAAAATCATTGCATCAGAATTACTGATATTGCCTTTGTATCAGTGGTGGGTTTCTGCAGGTTCGCACCTACTCGCGAGAGCCGGTTGGTGAAATTTAGAGAACCGGTGAGAGGGGGTTCCACCGGCGTACCTGGAAGTAAATCTGGCCCGCCGCTGCCAATGACCCAACGGGAAGGAAAGGAAGGAAGAAAGGAAAGAAAGAAAGAAAGAAAGAAAGAAAGAAAGAAAGAAAGAAAGAAAGAAAGAAAGAAAGAAAGAAAGAAAGAATTTATCATCACAATTGAGTCCAAAATTTTGGTTTCTAAGCAAGAGCGTTGTTAAATGAGTTTCACCACATTTTAAAAGGTGGCCACTCCCACCCTGTCACATGACTGCCAAGCCACGCCCACAAAATAGGCCACACCTACAGAGTAGGTTCTAAAAAATTTGAAACCCACCCCTGCTTTGTATATACAGTGTTTAAAAGAGAAATATTTCCCTTGTAGCTCATGTGAGGAAGCAGAATTAACTTAAACATGCCCACTGTTGTTTCCATTCACTGCTTGAAACAACAGTTGCTTGCAATTTGGTCTTTGATCATGTCAAAGAACGGTATATGCATCAGAATGAATCAGCGGTGGGACTCAAATAATTTAACAACCGGTTCTCTGCTCTAATGACTGGCTGAGTGTGCGTGGCTGAGTGGTCATGTTACTGGGTGGGCGTGACCAACTCAACATCACTCACTTCGAAGGGGCCTTGCTTCGTGCGGTCACTCACCTCCAAAAAAATTTTTGATTAACAAAATCAATAAGGTTTTTTTAAATAAATACAGTGGATTTCAAGAACTATTCCATTATGAAATATTAATTATTAGCTTGATTAAGAAATAAGTTCTATGAATTGCAAGCACCATGCATACAGAGTACATTATATAAATTTAGCATTTTCACATCAGCTGTATTTTTCATAGATATAATGCCAATTATAAAGATTCTGTTTCACTGAGCAGCTTCATTTGAGAAATGATTCCTTACCACAAATTCACCTCTGATTTTTGAACTTACAGTTGACCAAAATATAGAGATTATTGCAAATTTTGCATATTGGTGTTTTTGATTTGATAAATTACTGCTTAAAATAAAGATAAACAAGGCAATCTATTTCTTCTTTAAGAGTGTCTTTAGAACCTGACCACCTATTAACATCCCTTATTTAATCCCAACATACCAATATAAATTCCATAATAATATAAAACAATCTTGAGTTTTATATGTAGTTATTAACTAATTAGATTTTCCCTGTTATTGATGTCAGGCTGATTGGTGTGTAGTTTTCTGGATCCACTTTGCCTATTTTGACCTGCATTGCTGTTCGATCTCCCATGGTGCTCTTTTTGGTAGGCTAGACTATTTATTCCTTTTGCTTTTATGATCTCATTTTTCAGAGTTTTCCAAGCATCTTGAATTGTTTTTCCCTTTAAGATTTCCATCTTAAATCTGAAATATTTCTTAATCTCTCCCTTAGTATGTTGAAGTCAGCTCTGTTAAAGGGAATTAAAGATGGACCATTCACAATTTCTGTCTGACTAGTGAGAATTGCAGGATACATTATGTTTTTTACTGTTCTAATCACTAAAGTTACAATGTGATTTACAACAATGATAGGTCTGAAGAAACCAGCTTCTTCACCAAAACCCCAACAACCGGCTTTGTTACATTCTGTTAGCAGAGTCCCTGAGTTGCACCACATGATGGTGACGTCTAACTTTGTGATTTGCAGAATGTTAATAAACACTTTGGAATCCGAGGCTGCTATATTATTTTCCAATGCACGCAGAAGTTTAAACTGTTGAACTTCACAGTAGCCTCTAGCTGATACATCTACAATTCAGCATATGTGCAGAATCACTTTATGTGGACCCAAACATGAATTCTGACATTGCTCCTGGGCATGCCTGTCATAAGCATGACTGTGCAGAATCACAGCTTTACATTTAGCCATAAGAAGGCTGGAAGGGGAGGAGTGAAATTTTATAAAAGGGGAGAGGAGATGAAGGAGGCAAAGTTGTTCTGGGAGTTGGTGTGCAAAGCTGAAATGAAAAACTGCCAGGCAAGTGAAGGCTTAGCACATAGAGCACATTGCCGGGGCAGACGTTGAGTCATAAAGGAAGTCAGCTAAGCAGTAAAAAAACTTTCCAAACATTTCCATTCCCCACTTTTTTTTCTTAAAAAATAAACTCCTGTGTGATTCTTTTTCTCTGCTCTTCAACCTCCCTGTCATTGATCAAGGTAAGTCCCACATTTGTATATCCTCTTTACCTACATAATAGATTTAGCAAATTAGGTTATTAAAAGGGAGATTGGAGGGCAGAGGCGGAGAATTGAGCTTCAGCACTAAATTAGGGGAGCAGGAAGGGAGAAAGATCAACAAGTCTTTTCCCTCCAGCTTTGTTTCATTTTGTCCTATTTTCTCTTTGAACCTTCTGTTAGTTTGAGGGGGGGGGGGTTGTGCTTTTAGTTGATGTGATTGCTCTGAATCCTGTTTTCCTGGGGTTAGGCTTGTCCCGGGACTTTTGTCTTTCCTGTCCTGGGGTTAATACCATCAGCGACAGGAAAAATGGGAGTTCTTGGTGAGTTATTTTTAGTGTATGCTTGAGTATTTTCAGGATCAGGCTTTGTTATTTCTAGTAATAGTTTTTGGCAGTCTGCCCAGACTTCCAATTTATTCTTGGTAATAGCTTTTGGCAATGCACCCAGATTTTCAATTATCTCCTAAGTGCTTACTTTCAGTTCTGCCTCTTTAAGGGAAAAAGGATTTTTCTTTATTCTTGCACTGTTTTGGAGTCTACTGGCACTGTCTTTTTGGGCTGGCGCTGTCTTTTTGGGGATACTTCCTACAGTTCATTTAAAAAAAATGTGGGTTTGTGGAGGGAGGGGCTAAAGCAAGAGGAAGGTTTTGGGGAAAGCTTGCCTGGGAGCTTTCCACCCTCTTGGAGCATGCTTCCCAAAATCAAAAGTTAGTGGAGACCTGCAGTCTCCTTAGTGCCAACTGGTCTTGGACAGATGCCTAGTACACAAGCTAGCTTCAAAGGATCAGGATGTCTCATTTGCACCAAGCACAACAGTACCTGGTGCTCCCAGCAGGCACCGGTATGCCTGTACTGGGGCGTACTGCCTGTAACCCACCACTGGGCAGGGACCAGAAAATGCCTCTCCTCCCTGATCTAGCAGGACAGGTACAGTTGTGTTCAAAATTATTCAACCCCCACTGAAATTGAGTGTTTTGGCCAGTTTGACATTGATTTTGATCATTCAGTCATCTTGCTTACATTTAAATCAAAGAGGCACTTGTAGGTCAGACAAATATAACATAACATTTATAATGAAATAACCACAAATGTCTTTTCTGTGCTCACATCATTATCAGTTTTATTCAACCCCCAAGTGACATTCAATCTTAGTACTTAGTACAACATCCTTTTACAGTTATAACAGCTTTTAAATGTGAAGCATAGCTTGACACAAGTGTCTTGCAGCGATCTACGGGTATCTTCGCCCATTCTTCATGGGCAAAAGCCTCCAGTTCAGTCACATTCTTAGGCTTGCACACTGCAACTGCTTTCTTTAAGTCCCACCAGAGGTTCTCAATCGGATTTAAGTCTGGTGACTGCGATGGCCACTCCAAAATGTTCCAGCCTTTACTCTGCAACCATGCTCTGGTGGACTTGGAGGTATGCTTGGGATCATTGTCCTGTTGAAAGGTCCAACGTCTCCCAAGCCTCAGGTTTGTGACGGACTGCATCACATTTTCATCCAATATCTCCTGGTACTGAAGAGAATTCATGGTACCTTGCACACGCTGAAGCTTCCCTGTACCTGCAGAAGCAAAACAGCCCCAAAGCATGATTGACCCTCCGCCATGCTTCACAGTAGGCAAGGTGTTCTTTTCTTCATAGGCCTTGTTCTTCCTCCTCCAAACATAGCGTTGATCCATGGGTCCAAACAGTTCTAATTTTGTTTCATCAGTCCACAGAACACAGAACACTATCCCAAAAGAAATTTCTTTTTCTTGATATTTCAATGGTCCTCCCTGCTGTACCCTCAATATCTCATTCCTTGTGGACCTTCTTAGAAATTTAATATGAACCTCTCTTGGTACATCATTTATTCTAGCATACGCTGAGTTAATTCTATAAACCAGGTCCATATCCCACCAGAGGTGTTGTTTACTTCTCTTAATATAATCTGCTAAAATTGTACTCATCAAATCTTTAAGATCTTCTTCTATCTCTGGTACGTTCTGGAACCTGAGAAAAAAAGACATTCTTTCAAACTCTATCTTAATAATAATATAATAATAAATTTGAATTTATTAACCGCTCCCTCTCCCTCTCCCCACAGGGACCCGGGGCGGTGCACAGGAGGAACTAAAAACAATATAAACAATAAATACAAAAATACATACTTTAAAACACAATTAAACAATATTATCCCTTGCTAAAAATAATTAAAAACCCATTAAAATACATTTGAAATCTATAGACAGAGAGACTATCCAAGGCCGGCCAGTCGAAGACATATAACCTCCCATTTCTGTACTTTATTTCCAAATTTCCTTTATCTCTTCCTTCATCTCAGCTGTTCCTCCCTCTAATGCCTCAATTTTTTGTTTATTATCCGTTGTACTTCTTTGCTGCAGTCTTGACATCACTCGTCAGAAGAGCCACAACTACCAACCAGGTCCAGCTAGACTACTAGTAGGCCCATCGTACTACTTGGGGCCTGAATAACAGAGATGAATATTTTCCTTCACGGGGAGACACTTATATCAGAACCCCAAATCCACTCAATTCTGAGATCTGTCAGTTAATTCATAGTTCTTTTATCTTAATAAGGTCCCTGAAGCTTATGTACTGTAACCTTTCAAGTATTTTGCAGTGAGAATGTACAATAGGACTGTAATTCTCTAATCTGTTTTTGCCCAGATGCTTTCATTTGCTCTTCCAAAGGATTAATGCTATAAAATGCTTTTTTTGTTTTGAAAAAGTATTTTATTGGTTTTCAAAAATTTTACAAGGGAAAAAGGTATAGGGTACAGGTAACATTTTGGTAGCTTCCCTGCCGTTGGTGGCGGCTTTCCCCAAACTTCATAAGTTTGCAATTTTAAAGGTAAAGGATAAACATATAAAAAGATAACATTGTATAGTCTATATATTCAATCATCTTTTTTTTGCCATTTTATCTTGTATCAACAATTACAATAGTATTTCAAATAAACTCATTTTTGCGATCTGACTCTTTTTGCAATTGACTCCTCTTCCCTGTCCCTGGGCGGGGCCGTCACTCCCTCCATTCCCCCGTCTTCACCTCCCAGCTGGGGGGGAATGTTTTTTAATAAAAGCCTCCGCCTCACTTAGTGTTTTGATTTTTACTCTGCCTCCCTCCCAGAATATCAACATTCCCTCTGGTAATAACCACTTGAGCCATATTCCCTTTTTATATAATTTCTTAGACAAGAAAGAATATTTCCTCCTTATTTCTCTAATCTTTTTCGGAATCTGTTTCAAAATGATTATTTCTTTATCCTGGCATTTTAAAATTCCATCCCGTTGGGCCCTCAATATCTCATCCCTTGTGGATTTCCTAAGAAATTTAACATGAACTTCTCTTGGTACGTTATTTATCCTGGTATAAGTTGAATTAATTCTATAAACCAGGTCCATATCCCACCAGACTTGATCTTTCTCTCTTTTAAGGTATTCTGCTAATATTGTACTCATAAGGTCTTTAAGATCTTCGTTTTCTGACTCTGGTATATTCTGGAACGTGAGAAAAAAAAGACATTCTTTCAAATTCAATTTTGGTCATGTTTGCTCCCAATTCTGAACCCTCCCTCCAAACTTCTTTCACCTCTTCCCCTATCTCAGCCATCTCCTTCTCTAGCTTTTCAATTTTTTTGTTTATTTTCCATTGTATTTCATTGCGTTTCCCTAAGCTCTAATGTTAATTCTGACATCTCTTGCCTCATTTCATTCATATTTTCATTCATGCTATTCATATTTTTCATTATTTCCCGAAACATTTCTACAACCAACTGATCCTTTGGGCCCTCTCCAGCAGGTTCTTTCTGTAGGAATGTAGAAATTTTCGACTGTGTAGTCGGGCTGGAGATGGCAGAGGATGGAGCAGAAGCTGACTTTCCCATTGTAGCCATTTCTAGAAGCCATTGTAGCCATTGGATGAAGCTGCGCATGCGCGAAAGATGGCGGCTTGCGGCTGAGTTCCGTGCGGGCCACGGTGGCCCGTTGGCGAAAAGGAGGTGCTACCCGACCCCGTTTCATCTTAGGGGGTCAGGACCGGTAGGAGGACCACCCTGGCTTGCCATTGAGCCCTAGCCAGGCTACCAGGGTGGGTTTTTCGGCGTTAGGACTGGCCGAGAGTGAATGAGCCCGGGCGAGAAGAGGACGCCGGGCGTAAAGAGGACGCCAAGGCCCAAGCCCTGACGCCGAGGAACCATGGGCCGGGAGCCGGGTGTCGGAGGCCAAGAGGCCGGAGGACTCCTGGGAGCTCGGAGGACCCCCCCGAAGGGCCGGAGGTGAACGGGAGGAGCGGAGGCCGGTCAATCGGGCGGAGGAGCGGAGGTCGGGCGAGGGCTGTGCGAAGGAACGGGGGCTGAGCGGAGCCTGGATGGAGCCCTGACGGAGGTGGCTGAGTGGCTGAATGACAACTTGAGGCCTGAGGGTGGCTGGAAGACCAGAGGCCTGGCAGAGGTAGAGTGGAGGCCAAGCGGAGGCAGAGCAGAGGCCATGAAGAAGATCACAGGAGGAGGGGCTGAAGCGTAAGCCGAGCAGAGGTGTGGAGGGGCCAAAATGCCTGACCAGAGGCCGGAGCTAGGCTGGAGAAGCAGAGTCAAGGACGAACAAGGACCCCCGAGGGACTTCACCGAGGGACTTCATCAGGGACATTATCCGTTGGACTGGAAGACTTTGGACTTTATACCATCTGTATCATCTCCCGTATGAATTGAGTATGGCCCGAATTCTATCCTATACCGAATTTTCTAAACTAGCCAAACTACTCCACTGGACTATTTTATATATTTAATATTTATATATTTATATATTTTATATACATATTTAACCATCTAATATCTGCACCATATGTAATATCTTTAACCTTATATCCAACGTGGTCTCTGTATTACCTACGACCTAGCATGTACTCAAGTGCTGGCCTTATTTTGCTGCGAGAGTCCCCCCTCTCGCAGGTATGGCCCACTGCGTTATCAAGGGCACACTTCGATGAGGGACTAGTGAGTCATGAGAAGTGGAGAAAGCACAGGTGTAGGGGTTTTTTACTAAAACATTTAATTCAGCTTTTAGGGGGTTCCAGGGTGGAGGGAGGGAATGTTATTAGGTCGGCGAGCAGAGTGGCGAAGGAAGCAGAAGGGTCCATTAAGAGGGGGGATACACATGTCGTTTCCATTGAGGGTCTACCCATCAAGACGGTTGTAGGGAGGGGCAGGTGCGAGGGGAGACAGGTTTCTATTTCCCGGTTGGGGGCACAAGGCCGTTGTTTACAAGCGGTCAGATGCCACAACCCCCGCAGGCTAGGTGGTCAGGGATTACAGAGCCAGGGCCCAAGGCTGATGTTTTGCAATGCCAGGTCTGTGGTCAACAAAGCCCCCCTTGTCCACGACCTTGTGTCGGAGGGGGAGCCGGACCTGGTGGGAATTGCGGAGACCTGGTTGGGCCATGAGGGAGGACTTCCCCTCGTAGAAATGTGCCCGCCAGGTTACCGCGCTTTTCATCAGCCACGGGCCCTAGGCAGGGGTGGAGGTGTAGCGGTTATTGTTAGGGAAAGCCTTGAGCCGAGAGAGACCACTGTACCACAGACCACCGGCTGTTAGTCCCTCTGTGTGAAGTGGGGCCTAGGGAGGCAGTTGGGTGTGCTGATTGTATACCTGGCTCCCCGCTATGTAACAGCAGCCCTGCCCAAGCTCCTTGAGGTGATCGCCGAGATGGCGGTTGAGACCCCCAGGCTGGTTGTCATGGGGGACTTTAACCTGCCATCGGTAGGCGAATCATCAGAGGCAGCTCGGGAGTTCATGGCCTCCATGATGGCCATGGACCTGACCCAAGTAATTCGGGGGCCCACGCACGAAGGAGGACACACGCTGGACTTAATTTTTCTCTCTGGTCAGTGGAAGAGTGATCTGGGTATAGGGGACATAGCAATCATACCCCTGTCATGGTCAGACCACTCACTTCTCCGGCTTGACTTTCCAATCGCCACACCCCACCGTGGGGAGGCGGAACCGGATTCACCTATATGGTTCCACCCCAAGCGCCTGATGGACCCGGATAGGTTCCTGATGGTGCTTGGGCCATTACCTGTGTCCTTGACCCACACCCCGACTGAGGACCTGGTGGCCGCATGGAATACTGCGACCGCAGGGGCCTTGGATCGGGTTGCGCCCTTGCGGCCTCTCCTGCGGCGACGAGTCACCCAGGCTCCCTGGTTTACCGAGGAGCTGAGGGGGATGAAGCGCCACAAGAGATGCCTAGAGAGATGGAGATCCACACGGTCTGAATCTGACCGAACACAGGTGAGAGCCCATTTACGGACTTACCTTGTGGCGTTGAGAGTGGCTAAGCGTCATCATTGTGCCACTCTCATCGCATCCGCAGTTAACTGCCCTGCCGCCCTGTTTAGGGTGACCCGCTCCCTCCTTCAACAGAGGGCGCGGGAAGCCCCTTTGCAGGGTAGAGCAGAGGAATTTGGGGAATATCTGCAGGATAAAATCGCTCAGATTCGGAGCGAGTTGGCCTCCTTTGAAAGTGGCCCAGTGGGATGCCCCGAGGTAGATCTTGAGACAGTTTTGTGGGAAGAGTTTGACTCTGTTACTTCCGAAGATATGGACAGGTTACCTGGGCAACTGCGAGCTACCACATGTTTTTTGGACCCGAGTCCCTCCTGGCTTGTACTGGCATCCTGGGAGGTTACACAAGGCTGGCTCCAGGAGGTGGTCAACGCTTCCCTGAGTGAGGGGTTCTTGCCGGCCTCCCTTAAAGAGGCGGTGGTGAGACCCCTCCTCAAGAAGCCCTCTCTGGACCCAGCATTATTGGTAAATTACCGTCCAGTCTCCAACCTTCACTTTCTGGCGAAGGTTGTAGAGAGTGTGGTGGCACAACAGTTCCCCCGTCACCTGGAGGAAATTGATTATCTGGACCCGCGCCAATCCGGCTTCCGGCCTGGGCACAGCACCGAGACGGCATTGGTCGCGTTGGTGGATGATCTCTGGAGAGCCAGAGATGGGGGTTGTTCCTCCATCCTGGTCCTATTAGACCTCTCAGCGGCTTTTGATACCATCGGCCATGGTATCCTATTGCATCAGCTGGTGGGGTTGGGGGTGAGGGGCACCGTGTTACGGTGGTTCTCCTCCTACTCTCCAGTCGATCGCAATTTGTGTTGGCAGGAGGGCAGAGGTCGACCTCAAGACCCCTCACTTGTGGGGTGCCTCAGGGGTCTGTCCTCTCGCCACTCCTGTTCAACACATATATGAAGCCGCTGGGTGACACCATCCGTGGTTTTGGGGTAGAGTACCACCTCTACGCTGATGATACACAGCTGTATATATCTACCCCAAACCACCCCAACGATGCCGTAGAGGTGATGTGCCAGTGCCTCGAAGCCATGCGGGCCTGGATGGGAAGTAACAGACTCAGACTCTACCCATCCATGACCGACTGGCTGTGGTTTCCGGCATCCCGGTACAACCAGTTGACTCCATCACTGGCCATAGGGGATGAACATCTAACCCCTGTGGATGGGTCACGCAACCTGGGCATCCTCCTTGATACACGGCTGTCCATGGAAGATCAAGTGATAGCCATGGCCAGGAGGGCGTTTTACCAGGTTCGCCTGGTCCGCCAGTTGCGTCCCCTATTGGATCGGGGTGCCCTCTGCACAGTCACTCATGCCCTCGTGACATCCCGACTGGACTACTGCAATGCTCTCTACATGGGGCTCCCCTTGAGGTGCACCCGAAGGCTTCAGCTGCCGCGCGGGCAGCTGAGCCTCCAGGTTTTCCCATGTAACACCGCTCCTGCGCGAGCTGCATTGGCTGCCTGTTGTCTTTCGGGTGCGCTTCAAGGTGTTGGTTATCATCTTCAAAGCGCTCCATGGCACGGGACCTAGCTATCTGCGGGATCGCATCTTGCCCCATACATCCCTGCGGCCGATTCGCTCCCACAGAGAGGGACTTCTCTGGGTGCCGTCCACTAGGATATGCCAGCGGGCAATGCCCAGGGGAAGGGCCTTCTCTGTGGCGGGCCCAACCCTCTGGAACGACCTTCCCCCTGAAATTAGAACAACCACGGACCTCCGCTCCTTCTGGCAAAAATTAAAAACACACTTCTGCTTGGCCGGCCTAGGGTAATTAAACTGTTTTTAAGGGTTTCTAGGGTTTAGTTTTAGTTTTATATGGGTTTTTAGCGCAGGGTTAGTTTAATTCGTTTTAATATTGTACTTTGTTTGTGGTTTTAATTGTATTTTTAATTCCCTGTGCCCCGCCTCGAGTCCCTTCGAGGAGAGAGAGCGGGTTATAAATTAAATTATTATTATTATTATTATTATTATTATTATTATTATTATTATTATTATTATTATTATTATTATTATTATTATTATTATTATTATTATTATTATTATTATTATGTCACTCTCAGTTTCTTAGCTGACAAAGAAATGGCGCCGGAGAAACAGACGACCGAAACAGTCCGAGGTATCAGGGAGTCCGAATGGGAGTTCAGTCTTAAGAGTCTTAAGAGTTCACTTTAAAAAAAAGGAAACCTTATATTCCACAATCAGGAGTCCACGTATTGGGAGAGACTTGAGAGTCTCTGGTAGGAATGTCTGAAGTAAAGAGTTTATAATCCTTCTTTGGTAATTAAGTAATTAAGGAGAGAAAAGCTTCGGCACTGTAGAGGAGTTATAAGTGGAGAACAAAGAGAAGCCATCTTGCCCCGTCCCCCGACAGGAAGAAAAGTAAAAGTTCCAATTACTTTCTTTTTAAAAGAGCTCCGTAAGAAACAGTTGCAAAGGCGATACGATACAATTCTTTCACATAGTTTGTTCAAATAGCAAGTTAATCCTTCCTCTCTCCATTTCAATGGAGAGGGATCGGTTAATAGCCGCTCTGTCCGAGGGGGAGTTGAGAACTCCCCCCTCCAATCTGCATTCCAAGTTGATTGAACAAGCACTTACAGTGATTTATCGCTTATCCTTCTTCTGCAATTCAAGAGATTAGGGAAAGTCTTTCATCTCCGGCGTTTCAGCTACTCTATTTATTCTGCATAGCTCCCGAGTTCCATCTGGCGAAGAGGCAAACTGCCCCCCCTTTTTGCTCGCCGGCTCCTAGAGCAAGACTGGGGGGGTGTTCCCGGCCGCCGCCAGGCTGGGGCTCCCAGCGAGCCGCTCCTATGGCAGAAGCCGCCCCCCCGAGGCCTTCCGTGCTTCTGAAGAAGCCCACCAGTACAGTGAGCAGTGGACGAAGCACAAAATCCATCCGTCGCCTTCAAAAACCAGAAGCAAATCCTCTATAAAATGCTTTTGGAAGAGCCAAAAAATAATAATACCAGACCCCGGCACAGTATGAGAACTATCAATAAAAGTTCTGGTCCTGAAAACACATACATGCACATAAGACATCCTCAATTTACTTCATAGATATGTCCATGAAGATAATATGGAAGTGATTTGTCATCACCTTCTAATATGTTATCGACTACCATCATCAGAATATTTTTGCAACCATTTTATCTGAACTGGTGAAATTTTCAGTGAGATGCAAATACTTGCCAGAATCTATTTGAATAAGTGAGCAGTTGAGTAGCTTTGCATAAATTTAGGATTTATGAGCTTGACAGGTATTAACCGGATGCAGACAATTTGGCTATAACTGCAGAAAAGAATCAGAGAACTTGGTGATATCCAAGCTTTCATCAGTATCTATACAAATCAAAATCACTTAGGTTTGGCCTAAGTTATTTACCTAGCCTTCAGTCTGTATTATAAATTGTTTTAATTGGGTTTTTAAATGGATTATGTTTTAACTTTCTAAATTTTAGCACAGGGATAACCTATTTAATTCGATTTTAATTATTTATATTTTGTACTGTTTGTTTTAACTTCCTGTGCACCGCCCCGGGTCCCTTCGGGGAGAGGGTGCGGTTATATAAATTTAATAATAAATAAATAAATAAAAATAAAAAATCATGCAGTGACACTATTTTGCACCATGCAATTATTCCTTTCATCATGTGAAATGTATATTTTCCTATTGGTTACACAATGTATATTATGACCTACAGCTTTCATTTTCTATGCACGCCTGTATAAAACTGGACCTTTATTTGAAAAAATGTGTACACGGGACTATTACCCCAATCCTGAGGCCACAGAGAATGGACTTTATAATACTTGAAACATGTTTTTTGTAATACTGTTGCTCTGGCTAACTGACATGGGTTTTCTTCTATTTTAAATTTGCTTTTCGAAGGTATTACTAATAATTTCCCATAAACCTTAACCTTCAAGAAAAAGCCTCTCTTCCAGAAACCACGACTGGCAGGAGAACTTTCAATATATTGTAGATCAGGGGTCCCCAACCTTTTTTGCACCAGGGACCGGTTTCATTTTAAAGAAAATTCTGTGGACTGGCTGGCGGTAGAGGAGGAGTGGGGGGGACAGGTGGCACATGCGCATGCCGGGGGGAGGGGGAACAGGCGGCGCATGCGCACGCGGGGGGGAATCGGCTCACTCGGCCCTCTAGGGGCGCGAATGGCCACGCCTGCACATGCGCACGCGGGGGGGAGTCGGCTCACTCGGCCCTCTAGGGCCTCCAACGGCACGAACAGCCGCGCCTGCGCTCTCCCGCATCCGGTGCGCGCTCTGCCCAGGGGGCTGCCCCCTCCTCCCTCCTCCTCCTCTCCGGCCCTGCGGCCCGGTTCCTATCAAGCCACGGACCAGCATCGGTCCGCAGCCCAGGGGTTGTGGACCCCTGTTGTAGATAACAGTTTCATTTTCAGCTGTTCTCAATTCTCCATGAACAAAGCAAATATTCAAACTCAACCTTGGGCAGCACGGAGAATGTCTCTTATACATACCCTTTTTGATGTTTTGTCTTTGCAGAGATTTCTTTTACTTTTATGCAGAATACAATGTTCTTTTCTATGGCTATGCTCACATATTATTGCAGGGCTGTTAAACTCCAGGCCCATGGGCTGGATGCATCATAGGCTGGATGCATCATGCACTGGCCATGCCCAGTGTAACGAAAGGCGAAAAAGTCCCGATATGTCATGTGACACCACCATGATGATGTGAGTTTGACACCCCTGTATTATTGGATGCTTTAATTCTTATGATGTAAGAATTAGGTACACCCTCTATGCTTATTATGGGATGTTCCATGCCTTCAATAAATCAGGATCACGTGATGAAATATAAGGAAATTCTGATGTGCATTTGTGGTTTTCTCTATAAAAATAGTTTGTTGCATATCTGCAGGCACACTTGGTTTGGACTTGGATCCCAAATGTGTATTTTTACTTTTCTGCAGAAATAAAATGTTAGATCCTAGTTTCCTCTACTCAGCATGATATTATTGTCCAATTGTGCCAGATAAAATGAGCGCAGGTTTTAGCCAATTACTCACTAAAGATCAGCCCTCCTTAAATATTGGAGTGTTCTAGAGCAGGGGTCCCCAACCTTTTTTGCACCAGGGACCAGTTTCATTTTAAAGAAAATTCTGCGGACTGGCTGGTGTAGAGGAGGAGCGGGGGGGGGGGGGACAGACGGCGCATGCGCATGCGGGGGGGAGGGGGAACAGGTGGTGCATGCACTCACGGGGGGAGTTGGCTCACTCGGCCCTCTAGGGGCGTGAATGGCCACGCCTGCGCCTGCGCACGCAGGGGGGAGTCGGCTCACTCGGCCCTCTAGGGCCTCCAACGGTGCGAACGGCCATGCCTGTGATTTCCCGCATCCGGTGTGCGCTCTGCCCAGGGGCTGCCCCCTCCTCCCTCCTCCTCCTCTCCAGCCCTGCGGCCCGGTTCCTATCAAGCCACGGACCGGCACCGGTCCGCAGCCCGGGGGTTGGGGACCCCTACTCTAGAGGAATAAAAAATAAAAATTGAGGAAGCACTATAGTTCATTTAGCTACTGTTCAAACTTACAGTGGCACTGAAAAAAGTGACTTATGACAGCCTTTGTAGCATCCCTATGATTGTGCGATCAAAATTCAGATGCTTGTCAATTGGTTCATACTTACAACCCAAGGTCAACTTTTGCAATGTTTTGCAAGCAAAATCAATGGGGAAGCCAGATTCGTTTAATGGTATTACTAAATTATCAACTGAAATGATTCACTTAATAATTGTGGTAGGAAAGGTCATAAATGGGGCAAAACTCACTTAACAAATATCTCATTTAACAACAGAAAATTTGGGCTCAATTGGGGTCATAAGTTGAGGACTACCTGTACTTTCAGAGACTATATAAGGTAACAGAAAACAAAAAGAGAATTGCTACTGTTATGTTTTTAACACTGTAATTAAAATTTCTAAAGAAAACTCTTAGATGCAGAAAAACAGCAAATTTCCTCCTTGCAATAGGAATTTTCATGGGTGTAAATTGAGTTCCTAAAATTAATTAACTAATTGGGAAAACTAATCTAGTAATATATTTTGTTTTAGTTTATGCTGTCAAGAAGCATGGTTTTAAATAACTGAATTAATACAATATGCAGCATAAGTGTAGAAATGATTGTCAATTATTCTATTATTTTATCAACAGATCTAATAATGGAGAGAGTAGATAGGTTCCTGTTTAAATACAAAGGATTTAATTTTGTACAAAGCCAGACCACACCTGAAAATATTGATTCACTAGAACGTTTTGAAATCCAAGATGATGATGTATTTCTAATCACCTATCCTAAATCTGGTAAGTTCAAGGATATCTCCCGAGAAAGTATAAGACGCATCTTTTTTCCTCTAAAAAGAGGCTGAAAATCTTATACATCAAATACAGCATTTTTGCCTCCTGAAACCCCACCCCCTTCACCATAATGGCTGTGCCTCATGTTATGGAGGCTTCCAGAGCTTCTGGGGGCTGGGGAGGGCAGAAATTAGCCTAAAATGGGCCATTCCCCACCCCCAGCCACCAGCAGCACTGTATAAGCCTCCATAAGGCTATGCGTGTAATTTATTTGACATAAAAATGACCTGTTTTTGCGAAAAATGGGCCATTTATTTGCTCATTTTTGCCCCCCCCCCAGCCACGAGGAGTACTCTGCAAGCCCCTCAGCACCCCCTCAGGCTATTCATGCCTTTTATTTGAAAAAAATGGGCCCGTTTTCCCGAAAAAGGGGTTGTTTTGAGGAGGTTTGCAGAGTGCAAAAAACTTTTTTTTTCCTTTTGGAAGGCTGTTTAGTTACTTGGCAACTTTAAGACTTGTGGACTTCAACTCTCAGAATTCTCCAGCCAGCATAGCTTGTGGACATAGCTGGCTGTAGAATTCTGGGAATTGAAGTCCACAAGTCTTAAAATTGCCAAGTTTGGGAACCCCTGAGTTAGAGGGATTGATGAGAATTACATTGGTCAAGTGCTGTACCAGCAGAAACAAAGTTTTAGGTGCTACAATGATTTCCTTCTCCAGCACATGGATAAATACACCTCGAAACATCTACCTACCTACCTACTATGTTTCTCTCTCTCCCCCCCCCCCTCCTTCTATCTACCTATATTTCATTTTTATTGGACTTCTATACTGCGCCACTCTCCCAAAAAGGGACTCGGGGCGGTGCACAGGAAACTAAAAACATGAATATAAACATATACCAAAAAGAATAAATACATCATAAATAATCGATAAAATCTTATTAAATTAAACTATACCCTGTGCTAAAAACAGTGTAAAAACCCATTTGTTAAAACTTAATTTAATTTAATTTAATTTAATTTAATATACTTTAAAATCAGTTGGTAAAATAATCTCGGGGAATTAGGCCATATACCTACCTGCCTTCTCTCTCTCTCTCTCCCTCTCTCTCCCCTTTACCTATCTACTGTATTTCTCTCTCTATCCCTCTACCTACCTACCTATCTACACACACTCTCTCCCTATCTATCTACCTATTGTATTTCCCTCTCTCTCCTTCTCTCTCCCTTTATCTACCTACCTAACTGCACTCTCTCTCTCCCTACCTATCTACCTATTGTATTTCTCTCTCTCTCTTTCTCTCTATCCCTTTATCTACCTACCTACCTACCTACCTACTCTCTCTCTCTCCCTACATAACTACTGTATTTCTCTCTCTTTCTCTCCTTCTCTATCCCTCTATCTACCTACCTACTTTTTTTTTAATTTGCCTCTTCAAAACCTGGGTGTGTTTTATACTCCGGTGCGTCTTATACTCTGAAAAATACGATAATCTTTTATCCAATGCTGTTATTTAATTCAGTATTTTGGTTGCTGCAACTGTACTATGCTATAATCAGGTGTTAATGCTTGGCATTTTATTAGAAGCTGGAATGTAGGTAAAATCTGCTGCTTAATCTGCTTTTGGAAGAAATGTCCATCTGGGTTCAGTTTGTAGTGGGGAGAAAGACACTGGAAACATGGTGTCTGATTGGAAAGATAGCCGATGTAATATTCCCAGGTGATGAGATGGGTAGAGGACTAATCCTATCATATCCTGATGGCCGTGTCTTAATCCCATCACCCTGGAGCTGAAGGGTGGGGGCATGGAACTGCAGGAATCTGCTTTGTCTTAAGTGTTGCGGATATGCTGGCTTAGGCCTTAATGGCCCATTGACAAAGGCTGAGTTTCTTCCTCCTCTTTTAGGGGAAATATTCTGCCCTTTTAATATTTCCTAAAATATTGAATTTTCCTATAAGAGGGGTGGGTACTTAACTCCTTACCCTGCATCACCATTTTTTTACAGAGCTAATTTCCTCTCATACATGCATCAAATATTTTAGAAGAAATTATTGCTTTTATGTTCTCTGAAACATTTACTATTCTTCCTGATAAGAAAGGTTTCTCTATGTAACATTCTCTAAATAATAATGGATCTGAGTGAATTAATTTAATTATTTCTTATTCAAAGGCACAATATGGACTCAGAACATTCTGAGCTTGATTTTTCATGAAGGCCATCGAGATGGAACTGAAAATATTACCTTGATTGATAGAATACCATGGCTAGAATATAATGTTTTCCAGGTAGATTTTACCAATCGGCCATCACCTCGTCTCTTTTCTTCCCATCTGCCCTACTATATGGTACCCAAAGGATTACAAAATAAAAGAGCAAAGGTAAGGCCTATTTTGCTACAGTATACAATGTCGGTCTTCGACCCTTTTAGCTGTGTATCTGAAAATTTTATTGACAATTGGGTAAGGCCAAAGAAACAGATGCTATTTTGATCCTCTGTGTTTGGTGGATGATAACAAAATTTGAAGTGTGAGAATAAAAAATATCATAGACAAAACAGGTGTTAAAAATGGAGAGAGAGAAAGAGACAGAGAGAGAGAGACTGCTCCATGTTCACTCACCCTGTTCTCATGATTAAGTCAGGATTTGAACTCACAGTGTCTTGCTTTTTACCCTTGTGCCTTAAGCACTAAACCAATCTGGCCCTTATCTCTTTAGCCACCAAATCTCTTCGAAGGAGACTGCTACTCTCAGTTACTCATACCCTAGTCACCTCCTTGATGAACAACTCTAACAGCTTTAATATGGAGCAGCTTTTTACAATGGCTCTTGAAGATGATGAGATGCTTCAGCTGGTGCAAAATTAGCACCATGGGATTTTGTGTGTTCTTCAAGAACAGCATAGATTAGATTATACTTCCACTTTGCAAACTGCATTGGCTACCAGTTTACTTCCCGGTCCATTTCAAGGTGTAAATTATGATCTTTAAAGCCCTTTGTGAGTTGGGAACAGGTTATTTGAAGGATCTCCTCTTCTCCATCCTATCAAGAATCTAGAGAAGCATGGGTGTCCTAACAACTTAGGAATTTTGTTGGGCAGGTTCTAGGTAGAAAGCATTTTATGCTATGCTCCCTGCCCTATGGAAGGAACATCATTCTCCCCAAGGAGCAGCTACCCACAGACCTCTTGACCTTCTGGGAAGTTTTCAAAACATCGTTTTACCAATGACTGTATGAGAGTTAATTGATACACTCACTGTATGCTGGTAGTCTGTCTTTTTTTGTTTGTTTTTGTTTCATTTTTTTGACCTAGGTATTATTTTGCTGCTACAGATTATTTATGTGTTTAGAAATCCAAAGGATGTCTTGGTTTCTATGTATCATTTTCACAAAGTTTCAGTCACATTAGAAACTCCAAAAGACTTTGATACATTCTTGGAGAAGTTTTTGGCTGGCAAAGGTAAGAAGATCTTGATTATGATGATGTTTGTCATTTGTTCACCTTGGACAAGAAAGTATGAATATAATTCAATCCACATCCCACGTGATGCAAAGAATCCACCCTCTCCCCTAAAATAAGATAAGAATCGTGATTTACTCATGCAGTAATTTGTATAAATCCTAGACAAACATGAATTTATGGAGAGGAATACAGATTCCTTTAATGTTGAGAAAAATGGGAAGAAGTTATTTGGTGGTTTAAAATCAGGATGTGATTGCGTTGGGAATGGATAGATAGAATCTAAGATTAACAAGAATCAATATTCATTTGAAAGCTTGAGAGTAATCCTATTTTTTTTAAAAATGCAATATCGAAAGAACCAAATATTCTCTAAAAATGTAATCCCATCAGGAGCATTTAAGGATTGGTAACAGAAGAGAGCTAAAAGGATTAAAAGGAGAAAGGTGTGTTGAATAGGTTTGCCAAATTGTGCTATTTATAAATATAATAAAGGTGGAATACAAATCAATAAAAATAAATAAATTTGCAGAAGTATACAAAACGGTCCAGATTGCTCCAAAGATCCAAATAAGGAAAAGGGAAAGCAAACAAAACAAAATAGAGATATCTTGACAGAACTCTCCCACACCCTTTAACAAGTGAGAGTGCGCAACCACATTTGTTAGGCTCCCATTCCTTGTCTCTCCACTATATAGCCAGTGTTATTAGGGTAGCCCAGATGTGGATGGCTACCGGTTTGCACTGGTTCGGGCAAACCGGTAGTGGAAATTAGGACTGGGTTGCTGAAATGGTAGGGACAGTAGGCTTCTTATGGCCCCGAACCAGTTCCCCAGTCACAACTGCCGTTGCTGGCTTGGTTTTTAATCATTATTTCATGTTCTGCATGTGTGCAGAACAATTAATACTCAATTGTGCATGTGCATGCAGCACGCGCAAATCAAACGAAAAGCAAACCACTAGCAATGCCGGCAGCACCCCACCCCTGGGGTAGCCCCCTCAATCATGCTTTGATCTGAAGACCTCCATGCTCATAAAGATAAATGGAGGAAATTCAAGTGTTAAGAATATATCCTTAAGACAATCTGTCAGTTGGAACGCTTCAAATGAACTGAATCAGGTGACTTCTAACACTGCTTTCATGTTTATGCTCAATTCATTTCTCTCCTATCAGTAGGGCATAGTTTGTGGCTAGACCATATAGAAGGCTGGTGCACTCATAAGGATGATTTCAATATTCTCTTCCTTTCTTATGAAGAAATGAAAAAGGTAAGTTGTATCCATTTCACGTAGTGCAGTATGACAATTAAGCTTTAGAAATGATGGGAGGTTCAGAATAACTTATTGCAGAAGGAAGTTACAGAGATGATTATAGAACCACTCTTGGTTATTTCTGTGAAATTCTGGAAAAGTAAGTGCCCCTTTTCAATAAGGAGGAGGAGGAGGATTCAGAAAATTAGACTTTTGCCACCTTGGTGTCAGATTAATAAACAATGTATTTGTAAATACTTATGTAGACATAGTAGAAATGACAGGAGTCAACTTGTATTTGTTACAGACAGGTTAGGTAAAATTAAGTTGATCTTATTTTTTGATAGAGTTACTGACTTAGTAGATAAGGGGAATCCAGTAAGCAAAATGGGTTTCTAATTCGGCAAAATGTTGGCTCATTTAATATTCTCCTGCTTTGGGTCAAAAGAAATTGATTCAATTCAGCTGCACCCATCATGTTCAAGAGAGGCCAAAGCATTTATTTAACCTGACTTGACAACCAGACAGTCTCTAATAAAACTGCTGAGAATACTGTATAAGAATCTGAATCTTAGAAAAATTGTGGCAAATAAATATATTGAGAAAAATGTTACTCAACAATTTGCCTCTTGAAAACCTTTAGCAGCAGTCCTAAGGAAGTGTTTCTGTGTCTAATCCATTGATAATACTTGCTATGTCGATGTACAGTGTTCATTTAAAAAAATACAAATCACTTAATCTCAGTATTTTTCTCAGTAAGAAAAGAAATGAAGGTTGGGGAGTGAGAGACAGCATGTGAGATTTGTGTAAAAAAGTGATATTCTTTAGAATTCCCAAAATATGTTCACAAACTTTTCCATCTTTTCTCCATTGTTATGGATGATCTAATGTAAATCTGTATCAAACTGCAGGATCTGAGAAGTTCAGTATTGAAAATATGCAACTTCCTAGGAAAAGAACTAAGTGAAAAGGAGGTGGAGGAGGTGGTAGATAAAGCTGCATTTGATAACATGAAAATGGATTCTAGAGCAAACTACAGATTCATGTCTTCCGATCACCTAGATTTCAGCAAAGGGGGCTTTCTTCGGAAAGGTAAATCAGTAGTAATTCATAATCCTGAACAATTTTTTTAGCGTGGATATAATTTTACTGTTTCTATGACCAATCTATTTATTTATCCCATTTCTATACCGTACCTATCTCCCCAATGGGACTCAGGGCAGTGCACAGAAAAATTAAAACACTACAAACAATCAAAGTACAAATACATAAATCTGATGCTTGCATAGTCTAATGATCCTTAGGGAGTGGGATCATTCTAGTTTACACCGGCCACTTTTGGTGATGGAGACATACCTTCTTCACTCTCTACCCTGGGCACTGTCCTCTAGTCTTAGAACTGCCTTCTTAAACCTATGTGGACATAGACAATGCTCAAAGGACTATCAATCATTTCAATTAATCATGGGGCCATTAAGTTCCAATAGGATGAATTCAAAATCATTTCAACCTCATTGGCAGAACATTAGTTCCATGACTACTCTTCTATCAAGTCTTCATTCTGTAATCTAGTTCTAGTTAAAATAGTAAGGAACCAGCTTCCTCCCCCAAAACTATACATGCAAATTTCTAAGAACTGTTTTAATGGACACGGAGGTGGCTAAGCAGTCATCTGGTCATGGAGAAATGTGCAATGTCCCATGTTCAGGGGTGAAATTCAGCAGGTTCTGACAGGTTCTGGAGAAGCAGTAGTGGAAATTTTTAGTAGTTCGGAGAACTGGCAAATACCACCTGTGGCTGGCCCTAGAGTGGGGTGGGAATGTAGATTTTGTAGTATCCTTCCCCTGCCATGCCCACCAAGCAATGCCCACAGAACCGATAGTAGGGAAAAAAATGAATTTCACCACTGCCCAAGTTAATTATTTTTTGCAAACTATTTTGCTTTCTCCCCAAAAACTGTAAACACAGATTTCTAAGAACTGTTTGATAGACAAGGAGGTGGCTAAGCAGTCATCTGCTAATGGAGAAATGTTCAATGTCCCAAGTTAATTATGTTTTGCAAACCATTAAACTGTTGGCATTTTTTAACCACTGCTTACCAGGCACTGTTGGGGACTGGAAGAACCTCATGACTGTTGCCCAGAGTGAAAGGTTTGACCATGTCTTTAAGGAGAGGATGGAAAAGCTGCCCTTCAGGTTCTGCTGGGATATTCAGGAGGATCCATGAGCCTACTTCCAGCTCTCTAGAGGAAAATAATGTGTGATACACACATCTTCAAATGGCTTGAATCAGAGATGACCTTCCAAGAATGGTCTTTATGTAACCTTGTAATGTTTAATTTTCAACTCTTTAAAGATCACAGAAGACAGAAACATTAATTTCTGTGCTATTGTGAAGTATAATAGAACCTGCAGAAAACTGTTAATGTATGCCTCTCTGAAATTCTTATTGTCATTATTATTTTGTTTCCACAAATGAAACCAAATGCACAAAATTTTGATATTTGATGTCCAGCTATTTCCTACAAACACTTAGCATTTTCACTTAACAACTGCAGTGATTCACTTAACAAATGTGGAAAACAAAAGTATTTAAATGAGGCAAGTGTCTCATTAGCAACATAAATTTTTGGCTTATTTGTAGTAATAAGTTGAGAACTACCTGTATAAGCTGCAAATACTACTCATTGTGTACATTAGCTACAAAGCAAGCAACAAGATACCTTCCATGTGGACAGGGGTGCCAAGTCTGAGCAGTTACCAAGGTTGTTAGAACAACAGGAACTTCACTTTCCATATCTCAGGAGCAAACATTCGGAAATCCCCAAAGCAGATTCCTGAACTTTTGAAGCCCAGATATTGGCCTTCAAATCACCTGCCTATACTACTACCATTTCTATTATGTACAAAATGCCAGAAAGATCATTAGCATATTCTCCAGTTCTAAAGACAAGACCCTTCATGGAGATTTTATTTTAATTCTGAACTGCATGTTACTTAGAAGTCTTCTTCAAAATCATTGCATCAGAATGACTGATATTGCCTTTGTATATACAATGTTTAAAAGAGAAATATTTCCCTTGTAGCTCATGTGAGGAAACAGAATTAACTTAAACATGCCCACTGTTGTTTCCATTCACTGCTTGAACCAAGTTGCTTGCAATTTGGTCTTTGATCATGTCAAAGGATGGTATATGCATCATAATGAATTCAATATTATCAATGTTCTCACCCTGAAAATTATTCAGGTGAGACTATTCCCTTCCCCTCTTGCTCTTTGGTCAAGGTTAACATGAATAATTTGTCTAAAAGAAATTGCTTGCAAAAAACCCTATAGAGTCATAGGCTGCATGAACAGATGGAGAGCATCAAGCTCACAAGAAGTGCTAGTACTGTTTTATACCACACTGCAATACTGCACCACCACACAAAAAAAGATGTTGAGACTCTAGAAAGTGTTCAGAGAAGAGCAACAAAGATGATAAAGGCTAAATCATATGATGAATGATTGAGCGATTTAGGTATGTTTAGTTTATCGAAGAGAACAATTAGGGGAACAAGATACTTGAGGGGCTGTAACAGAGAAAAGGAGACTGAACTATTTCTCCAAAGCACCAGAGGGCAGGACAAGAAGTAATAGGTGGAAGCTTGTTAAAGGACGAGCCAATTAAAAATATGAATAAATTTCTGTGAGAACAATTAATCAAGGAAATAGCTTGCTTTGAAGAGTTGTGGATGCTCCTTCACCGGAGGTTTTCAAAAATGGACTGGACGACCATTTGACTGAGATGGTCTAAGGTGTCTTCCTTCAGCAGGAGGTTGTCCAGAAGATCTCCAATGTTCCTTCTATTTTTATGATTCTATGTAGAGATGCAATTGCATCAAGATGCAATCTATATAAATGAAAATGTAAAATGGTTTGTGCAAAGCCGCAAATCTCAGATACTACTGGACCGATCTGCACCAAACTTTCACACAATGTTTCCAAGGACTTTTGAACCAATCATATGTACCTTTGGGTGCCTGGCACACGTGTGTCATGTGCAAGGTACACAAAGTAAAATGTACCCACTTATCAGGTTTTCACCTCCCTGTAGCTCCTCCCACCTGGCTGCTATGTCACACACATTCCTAACAGCTGAAAGTGTGAAGGGCCTTGAGGCGGCACATTGCCAAGGGCAACAGGGGAATCACCTCATGACTGTTAGTCTTTTGCAGTGGCACGAAGCCGTGGAGTCCGGGCAGGGGTTTCTTTCGGCTGCCCTGTTTCAACAAACTGCCCACTTCCACTAAGCTGTGGCTAGAGCCAGGAACTGCCCCCTACACAACATATTTCCTGCCCCAGCTGCTCCCTTGTACTCCTCTGCAGTTTGCCTGAGTCATCTCTCTCCCCGGGGGGGGGGGGGGGGGACAGAGACCACTACAAAGGGATGCTTCAGTTCAGCCTCAGGTAAGTTACTCTGTCTTGCTTGCCGGGGAGCTAAAAATAACAGTTACGCAGCTTGCCTGAGCCGCTTCTCTCCTCGGGGGTGGGGGGGGGGGGAGAGGTGCTTCAGTTCAGCCTCAGGTGCCACCTACCGGGCAGAGCCTGAAGAAACTGAAGGGAAAATTCCCCAGGTAAGTCTTCCCCGGACAGCCTCCCTCTCCCACCCACCCCCAACCTCTTCCCACTGCCTGGCTCTTCAAAGGCAAATTCAAAGGCGAAATCATTTCCCATCATTACAGCAGCTTTTTCTGCTGGATTTCAAAAAGGAAGCGGGGGATTAGAGGAACAGTAAAAAAAAAGTTACTCTGTCTTGCTTGCCGGGGAGCTAAAAATGACAGTTACGCAGCTTGCCTGAGCCGCTTCTCTCACGGGGGGGGGGGGGGGGGGGGACGACGAGGGCGACAGAGCCCACTACAAAGAGGTGCTTCAGTTCAGCCTCAGGTACCGCCAACCAGGCAGAGCCTGAGGAAACTGAAGGGAAAATTCCCCAGGTAAGTCTTCCCCGGACAGCCTCCCTCTCCCACCTGACTCCAACCTCTTCCGAGCGCCTGGCTCTTCAAAGGCAAATGCAAAGGCGAAATCATTTCCCTTCATTGCAGCAGCTTTTTGTGCAGGATTCTTAAAAGGGGAGATTAGAGGAACAGTAAAAAAAAAAAGTTATTCTCTCTTGCTTGCCGGGGAGCTAAAAATGACAGTTACGCAGCTTGCCCGAGCCGCTTCTCTCCTGGGGGGGGGGGGGGGGGGCAGGGAAAAGGTGCTTCGGTTCAGCCTCAGGTACCGCCTACCAGGCAGCGCCTGAAGAAACTGAAGGGACAGAGCCCACTACAAAAAGGTGCTTCAGTTCAGTTCAGGTACCGCCTACCAGGCAGAGCCTGAGGAAACTCTGCCGGCGAGCTAAAAATGGAACAGTATAAAAAAAAAGTTACTCTGTCTTGCTTGCCGGCGGGCTAAAAATGACAGTTACGCAGCTTGCCTGAGCCACTTCTCTCCCCAGGGACTAGGGGGACAGAGCCCACTACAAAGAGGTGCTTCAGTTCAGTTCAGGTACCGCCAACCAGGCAGAGCTTGAGGAAACTGAAGGAAAAATTCCCCTCGGGGGAGGGGAGGGGCAGGGAAGAGGTTCAGCCTCAGGTACCACCTACCAGGCAGAGCTTGAAGAAACTGAAGGGACAGAGCCCACTACAAAAAGGTGCTTCAGTTCAGTTCAGGTACCGCCAACCAGGCAGAGCCTGAGGAAACTGAAGGGAAAATTCCCCAGGTAAGTTTTCCCCGGTCAGGCTCCCTCTCCCACCGGACCCCAACCTCTTCCGAGCGCCTGGCTCTTCAAAGGCAAATTCAAAGGCGAAATAATTTCCCTTCATTACAGCAGCTTTTTGTGCGGGATTTTAAAAAGGAAGCGGGGGATTAGAGGAACAGTAAAAAAAAAAGTTACTCTTTCTTGCTTGCCGGGGAGGTAAAAATGACAGTTACGCAGCTTGCCTGAGCCGCTTCTCTCACGGAGAGGGGGCGGAGGGGCAGGGAAGAGGTGCTTCAGTTCAGCCTCAGGTACCACCTACCAGGCAGAGCCTGAAGAAACGGGAAAATTCCCCAGGTAAGTCTTCCCCGACAGCCTCCCTCTCCCACCCGCCCCCAACCTCTTCCCACTGCCTGGCTCTTCAAAGGCAAATTCAAAGGCGAAATCATTTCCCTTCATTGCAGCAGCTTTTTCTGCAGGATTTTAAAAAGGAAGCGGGAGATTAGAGGAACAGTAAAAAAAAAAGTTATTCTCTCTTGCTTGCCGGCGAACTAAAAATGACAGTTACGCAGCTTGCCTGAGCCACTTCTCTCACCCGGGGCGGGGGGCGGGGGGGAGGGCAGAGCCCACTACAAAGAGGTGCTTCAGTTCAGCCGCAGGTACCGCCTACCAGGCAGAGCCTGAGGAAACTGAAGGGAAAATTCCCCAGGTAAGTCTTCCCCGGAGAGGCTCCCTCTCCCACCTGACTCCAACCTCTTCCGAGCGCCTGGCTCTTCAAAGGCAAATGCAAAGGCGAAATCATTTCCCTTCATTGCAGCAGCTTTTTGTGCGGGATTCTTAAAAGGAAGCGGGAGATTAGAGGAACAGTAAAAAAAAAAAAAAAAAGTTACTCTGTCTTGCTTGCCGGGGAGCTAAAAATGACAGTTACGCAGCTTGCCCGAGCCGCTTCTCTCCTGGGGGGGGGGGGGGGGGGGCAGGGAAAAGGTGCTTCGGTTCAGCCTCAGGTACCGCCTACCAGGCAGAGCTTGAAGAAACTGAAGGGGCAGAGCCCACTACAAAAAGGTGCTTCAGTTCAGTTCAGGTACCGCCAACCAGGCAGAGCCTAAGGAAACTCTGCCGGCGAGCTAAAAATGGAACAGTATAAAAAAAAAGTTACTCTGTCTTGCTTGCCGGCGGGCTAAAAATGACAGTTACGCAGCTTGCCTGAGCCACTTCTCTCCCCAGGGACTAGGGGGACAGAGCCCACTACAAAGAGGTGCTTCAGTTCAGTTCAGGTACCGCCAACCAGGCAGAGCTTGAGGAAACTGAAGGAAAAATTCCCCTCGGGGGAGGGGAGGGGCAGGGAAGAGGTTCAGCCTCAGGTACCACCTACCAGGCAGAGCTTGAAGAAACTGAAGGGACAGAGCCCACTACAAAAAGGTGCTTCAGTTCAGTTCAGGTACCGCCAACCAGGCAGAGCCTGAGGAAACTGAAGGGAAAATTCCCCAGGTAAGTTTTCCCCGGTCAGGCTCCCTCTCCCACCGGACCCCAACCTCTTCCGAGCGCCTGGCTCTTCAAAGGCAAATTCAAAGGCGAAATAATTTCCCTTCATTACAGCAGCTTTTTGTGCGGGATTTTAAAAAGGAAGCGGGAGATTAGAGGAACAGTAAAAAAAAAAGTTACTCTTTCTTGCTTGCCGGGGAGGTAAAAATGACAGTTACGCAGCTTGCCTGAGCCACTTCTCTCACCCGGGGTTGGGGGGGGGGGGGGAGGGCAGAGCCCACTACAAAGAGGTGCTTCAGTTCAGGTGCCGCCTACCAGGCAGAGCCTGAAGAAACTGAAGGAAAAATTCCCCAGGTAAGTCTTCCCCGACAGTCTCCCTCACCCACCCACCCCCAACCTCTTCCCACTGCCTGGCTCTTCAAAGGCAGATTCAAAGGCGAAATCATTTCCCTTCATTGCAGCAGCTTTTTCTGCAGGATTTTAAAAAGGAAGCGGGAGATTAGAGGAATAGTTAAAAAAAAAGTTACTCTGTCTTGCTTGCCGGCGAACTAAAAATGACAGTTACGCAGCTTGCCTGAGCCGCTTCTCTCACGGAGAGGGGGCGGAGGGGCAGGGAAGAGGTGCTTCAGTTCAGCCTCAGGTACCACCTACCAGGCAGAGCCTGAAGAAACGGGAAAATTCCCCAGGTAAGTCTTCCCCGACAGCCTCCCTCTCCCACCCGCCCCCAACCTCTTCCCACTGCCTGGCTCTTCAAAGGCAAATTCAAAGGCGAAATCATTTCCCTTCATTGCAGCAGCTTTTTCTGCAGGATTTTAAAAAGGAAGCGGGAGATTAGAGGAACAGTAAAAAAAAAAGTTATTCTCTCTTGCTTGCCGGCGAACTAAAAATGACAGTTACGCAGCTTGCCTGAGCCACTTCTCTCACCCGGGGCGGGGGGCGGGGGGGAGGGCAGAGCCCACTACAAAGAGGTGCTTCAGTTCAGCCGCAGGTACCGCCTACCAGGCAGAGCCTGAGGAAACTGAAGGGAAAATTCCCCAGGTAAATCTTCCCCGGACAGCCTCCCTCTCCCACCTGACTCCAACCTCTTCCGAGCGCCTGGCTCTTCAAAGGCAAATGCAAAGGCGAAATCATTTCCCTTCATTGCAGCAGCTTTTTGTGCGGGATTCTTAAAAGGAAGCGGGAGATTAGAGGAACAGTAAAAAAAAAAAAAAAAAAAAGTTACTCTGTCTTGCTTGCCGGGGAGCTAAAAATGACAGTTACGCAGCTTGCCCGAGCCGCTTCTTTCCTGGGGGGGGGGGGGGGGGGGCAGGGAAAAGGTGCTTCGGTTCAGCCTCAGGTACCGCCTACCAGGCAGAGCTTGAAGAAACTGAAGGGGCAGAGCCCACTACAAAAAGGTGCTTCAGTTCAGTTCAGGTACCGCCAACCAGGCAGAGCCTAAGGAAACTCTGCCGGCGAGCTAAAAATGGAACAGTATAAAAAAAAAGTTACTCTGTCTTGCTTGCCGGCGGGCTAAAAATGACAGTTACGCAGCTTGCCTGAGCCACTTCTCTCCCCAGGGAAGAGGTGCTTCAGTTCAGCCTCAGGTGCCACCTACCAGGCAGAGCCTGAAGAAACGGGAAAATTCCCCGGGTAAGTCTTCCCCGGACAGCCTCCCTCTCCCACCCGCCCCCAACCTCTTCCCACTGCCTGGCTCTTCAAAGGCAAATTCAAAGGCGAAATCATTTCCCTTCATTGCAGCAGCTTTTTCTGCTGGATTTTAAAAAGGAAGCGGGAGATTAGGGGAACAGTAAAAAAAAAAAAAGTTACTCGTTCTTGCTTGCCGGGGAGCTAAAAATGACAGTTACGCAGCTTGCCTGAGCCACTTCTCTCACGGAGGGGAGGGGGGGACGAGGGGGACAGAGCCCACTACAAAGAGGTGCTTCAGTTCAGCCTCAGGTACCATCTACCAGGCAGAGCCTGAGGAAACTGAAGGGAATATTCCCCAGGTAAGTCTTCCCCGGACAGCCTCCCTCTCCCACCTGACCCCAACCTATTCCGAGCGCCTGGCTCTTCAAAGGCAAATTCAAAGGCGAAATCATTTCCCTTCATTGCAGCAGCTTTTTCTGCTGGATTTTAAAAAGGAAGCGGGAGACTAGAAGAACAGTAAAAAAAAAAAAAAGTTACTCTGTCTTGCTTGCCCGCGAGCTAAAAATGACAGTTATGCAGCTTGCCTGAGCCGCTTCTCTCACCCGGGGTTGGGGGGGCGGGGGGGGGCGGACAGAGCCCACTACAAAGAGGTGCTTTAGTTCAGGTACCGCCTACCAGGCAGAGCCTGAGGAAACTGAAGGAAAAATTCCCCAGGTAAGTCTCCCCGGACAGCCTCCCTCTCCCACCTGACCCCAACCTCTTCCGAGCGCCTGGCTCTTCAAAGGCAAATTCAAAGGCGAAATCATTTCCCTTCATTGCAGCAGCTTTTTGTGCGGGATTTTAAAAAGGAAGCGGGAGACTAGACGAACAGTAAAAAAAAAAAAAAAGTTACTCTGTCTTGCTTGCCGGGAGGTAAAAATTACAGTTACGCAGCTTGCCTGAGCCGCTTCTCTCACGGAGAGGGGGGGGCAGGGAAGGGGTGCTTCAGTTCAGCCGCACAATTTAGATTCACTAGAAAGCAGAAAGAGCACCTCTGATGCAGCCCCATCCATAGGATGCAGGCAACATCTGAAACCATGTCCCTTTCGGTATGCTCCCTGCATGGAACCAGTCCCTGGTGCCCAAAAGGTTGAAGGCTGCTATACTAGATAACATTGCTTCATCAGCAAGACACAAAATTAGCCAATCTTATCTGATCGCTCAAGAAAAGCAGAATTATAAGAGACAACTGACCTCTCAAGTACTTACACAATGTATTATGTAAGTACATTAATGTGCATATCGTCCCTGTCATTGTATTTTTTCTTTTATTCTTGTTTTTGTTTGACAAATTCTAATAAACTAAAATAAAGAAATGTAGAGTGCTATAGGTAAGAACTTGTAGTGTAATTTGTATTTGGGAACTTACTAGTAACCACTGCACTTCACGAGGCAGGTTGACTATCACTTCTTGTCCAACCACAGCCCTTTCTAGAATATTTTGCAACCTGCAAGGTGACCAAGGTATGATGGAAGAAGGGCCTCAGCAAAACCTGTACTACATGCATTTTATTTCTTTACTTTGATGATGGCAATGAATTACCTTATTGATATGTTCCTATTATAAATTAGTATATGCAATAACTAACCAACTAACCAACCAAGGCTTTTATGACAGAACACTTAAGCCTTTCACCCTTATAAACCATGATCTCAGGCAGACTATAGGAATTTCAATTCTTCCCTCCCAAGTTCTTGCAGACCACTAATGTTGGTTTGGGAACACACATTAGTTCTCTATGGAACAATAATGTAGGATTAAAATAATCTAAAGATATCAGTTTTGATAACTAATTGAGAGTTTGGGATGTTGTTATTGCATCTTGCCACACAAAATATGCTACTATGTCACTTTTTTGAGCAATTCAAATGCCTCCTATTGTGTCTTAATGTCAACATTAAAGCTGATTTTGTTAGAGTTATTGGTGTAATGGCATATGGGAATGACCTTGGGAGACAGGGTAACACATATGCTCCGAGCCAGGTGTACCCATGATACAACCTACCAAGCAATTTTTGGCTGTGGCACTGCTTCTAGGGGGATGGGGTAAATTAGTGCATTTGATGATTTAGAACATATATAAATAACATGTATAGCATTCCATTATGTGTTTTTTACCCACGTTTGGAGCTGAAAAGGTGACTTTTTCTTAAGAGTGCTAAGGGAATGGTGCAAGGTTGAGGAAGGAGTAAGGCAGCAACATCTCTTCCAGCTGTTTAATATATTTGTAGAAAATATACAGTATTTAAGGGAGTTTGTGAAGATTTATCATGTATACTAAAATAATGGAAGATTATCAGTAGTTTAATCACTAGACACCATTGAGGTAAACAGACAAAATTCACGATAATACAGAGTCACCCTACCAGATATGACAGGTTACCTAATCCATTAGGAAAATTTAGTAGCCAGCACTAAAATGAACAATTATTGTAACCCTCCAGATGATTGCATTGATCTGGGGTTATCCTAGGGCAGTGATGGCTAACATTTTTGTTCCCGTGTGCCGAAAGCAAACACACACACAATAGCACGTGCGTGTGTGCCCACACCCATAATACAATGCATGTACAACCCCCTCACATGTGTCCCACCCACCTGCATATACACACGTGCCCCCAGTGCCCCACATCCCCGTGCATGCTTGTGCAACCCCCTGCACTCCTGGGACCAAAAAACGGGCATGGGGGGCGCATGATGCCCCTTTGCTCCTTCCTGTGCTCCCTCCTCCCTGTGCATGCCTATGCTGTTACAGGTGTTATGTCTGCCTTGTATGCAGCTTTATTCCTCTCTAGCATTCATCTCCATTGTTAAGGGATACATTTCCTGCCTCTCTAGGATTTACTTCTATTTGCTCTTTTGAGGCACTGTTGGATGTATATATAGTTATATTCTCAATGGCTAGTGTTTTACTGCATTTTGATTAAACAACAAGGACTATATACACTAAGGCAGGTGCGAACATGCTGTACCTTTCCAAGCAGTTTTGGCTCTTCATCTTAGAAACGGAGATAAGCACCACCCTCTAGAGCCAAGGAATGACTAACACATATGTACGAGGGGAATTTTTACCTTTACAGGAATACAAGAACAATGAAATAGCTCTATAATAAGGTGGCTTCAGGACATTACATCACTGACTGCCAGAGGCTATATAAGATAAGATGAGGTAAGGAAAGGAAAGGAAAGGAGAGGAGAGGGAAGGCAAGAAAAGAACTGCAACTATCTCTGAAATGCAGTGGTGGGATTCAAATAATTTAACAGCCAGTTCTCTGCCCTAATGACCAGCTGGGTAGGCATTGCTTGGTGGTCATGTGACTGGGTGGGCATTGCCAACTCACTATCACTCACGTTGATGGGAGCTTCGCTTTAGCTGTTACAATGTAATAAGGGTTAACCAGAGAGGCAGTTTCTGTAAGCAGGACAATAAAGATTAGGCTAGAAACAACACCAGTATATTTCCTTCCTGCCTTCCCTACAGGATTAGCCTTGTAAAGTGGAAAAACACCAAAATGAGATTTTTTCCAACAACCGGTTCTTCGATCTGCTTAGAAAGTTAAGAACTGGTTCCCCCAAATAAGTGCGAACTGGCTGAATCCCACCACTGCTGAAATGTTTAATATTCTTCCTGATAGGAAGATTGGCCTTGCGTAAGTTCAACATTCTCCAAATAATAAGGGCTCTGGGTGAGTTAATTTAATTATTCCTTATTTACAGGCACAAAACAGATTATTTCAATTTATTTAATTAGTGTATGGCATATCATACATAGAATTGCAATATATATTAACATTTCACCTAGCACTACTGACACAATGATTGACTAAAGATCAGCCTTCTTAAGTATTTGAGCACTCTACTGGAGTATAAGTACATTGACAAACCATTGCAAATAAGCTAGGTTAAGGACGTGACATAAGTGACTGTACAAATCTATGCAGATAAAGTAAGGTAAGAAAAGAATTGCAATTAGTATGTTCTTAACTTTGTAATTAAAACTTTCTCTTCTACACAGAATTTTAGATTCCAAGAACAGCAAATTTACTCTTTGCAAAGGAAACATTTATTGATGAAAACTGAGTTCATGGAACTAATGAATTAATTAGGGAAACTAATCTAATAACATATATGCCATTTTTCCTTATGTTAGCAGGATTCATGATTTTTAAAGAACTGAATTAATACAATATTGACCATAAATGTAGAAAGTATTGACAAATGCTCTCTTATTTACATCAACAGCTGAATCAATGGAGCCAGAGGATGAGTATTTTTAAACAACTGAATTAATGCAATAGTGACCATATGTAGGAAGTATTCTTAATTGTTCTATTATTGCATCTACAGCTGAAGCAATGGAGCCAGTGTATAAAGACAAAAAAATCAGAACTGACTGGTACTCACCTGAAAAGTTAGATTCACTGCATAGTTTTGAAACCCGAGATGATGATATATTCATAATTACATATCCTAAATCTGGTAAGTTCAAAGATGTCTTCTAAAAAAGAGTAAATCTTTTATCCAATACTTTTATTCAGTTCCTCAGTATTTGGGTTGCTGTAACTCTATTGTGTTATAACTAGATTTTAACATTTACATTGTAAAATAAGCTGGAAATGTAGGGAAAATAAAGCAGTTAAATCTATACTTTCACCATTTATATTTTACTTTAAATTGCTGGATGGATGACCTTAGCAAGTCACATTGCCTCAGCCCAATCTACATCACAGGGTTGTTGTGAAGATAATAGGAGGAAGAGGGAATATGGGTATGTTTGCAACCTTGAGTTAGTTCTAAAGATATAAAGGCAGGATATAAATAATTGCATAAATAAATACCAATTCTTTTCTTGTCCATCCGTCAGCTTAATCTATCAATTTTAGAAGACTTAATTGTGTTCACACATCTCTGAAATGTTTACTATTCTTCCTGATAGGAAGATTGGCCTTGCATAAGTTCAACATTCTCCAAATAATAAGGCTCTGGATAAATTAATTTAATTATTCCTTATTTACAGGGACAATATGGACTCAGAATATTGCAAGCTTGATTGTTTATGAAGGTCACCGAGATGGAACTGAAAATATAACCCTGATTGACCGAGCACCATGGCTGGAGTATAATGTATTCCATGTAGATTTACCTAGTCGCCCATCACCTCGTCTCATTTCTTCCCATCTGCCTTACAATTTGGTACCCAAAGGATTACAAAACAGAAGAGCAAAAGTAGGATATATTTTGCTAACTTGTGAGGTGGAGTGGTGAGCTGCCTGCCTTCTGTTATTTTCACTCTGTATCTGCTTGTTTTATTGATAAATAGGCAAGGGTAAACAAACAGATGTTAAATTGGTCCTATGTGTTTGGTGGATGCTAACAAAATTTGAAGTTTGAGGGGAAAACCACACAAACAAAACAGTGTTAAAATGAGAATGTGATGCCCAGCAGAAATAGGCTAACAACCAGAGATAGGTTGCAAATCCCGGCGCCACCAGTTCGCTCATGCTCGCTCACACACTGATGCTTCTGGGCTTCCAGGCAGAGCCTCTCGCAGCCGCCACTACGAGTTCGCCCGATCGGTGCCAAACCAGGAGCTACCCACCTCTGCTAAAAACTGACCAGAAGATCCATATATAGAGAGCTTTAACCCTTAATCTTACTTTTCCAAAATGACACTTTCTGATGGATTGTATGGCTTTTGCATGGCTGCCTGCTATCTTAAAATATTGAGAGGTTATTAATTTGAGGGATGCTATTTTTAGTCCTCCACTCCCTTCCCACAATTTCTACTCTCAGTCATTCATACCCTAGTCACCAGAAGGTGCAGCGGCATGAGCACTTGTGTGATCTCCAAGAATCGCATACATTACACCTCTGCTTTGGAAACTGCATTGGCTACCAATTGGGTTCAGGATCCAATTCAAGATGCTGGTTTTGACCTTTAAACTTCTTCATGTGTTGAGAACAGCTTTTTTTAAATGACCTCCCCCCCCCCCCCCAGTTGCATCTACCCATCCCATCAAGTCCAGCAAAATAAGCATGTTGGGAGCTAGGGAGATTTGTCAGAGGGCCCCTAGGATGAAAGCCTTTGCTGTTGTGACTCCAGCCAAATGGAAAATCCTCCCCCAAGTCAAGGTTGACTCCAATTCTGTTAGTCTGCTGGAAGGCTCTCAAACATGGTTTTGCTAATGAGCTTAGAGATCCCGTGTTATATTGGAGCCAGTAGGATGAATGTGTGAGAGTTACTCCGTGCCCTCTCTGTATGCTTTGCTGCCAATCTGTCTTTTTTCTTGTTTTTGACCAGGTATTATCATCTTTCTCCTACAGATTATTTATGTACTTCGAAATCCAAAGGATATCTTGGTTTCCAGCTATCATTTTTTTCAAATGCCAATCAGAATACAATCCATAAAAGACTTTGACAAATTCTTGGAGAGGTTTTTGGCTGGGAAAGGTAAGAAGAGCTTGATGATGACGATTTTTTGGTCAGTTTTTGTCTTGGATAAGAAGGTGAATATATTTCAATCCACTTCCCACAAAGAGCAAATAATCTCTCTCCAAAAATAAGTTAAAAATAATTCTTTTTTAAATATGTATTTAGTAATTCATATAAACATTACACAATATAATATGGACAGATGGTAGAGTAGAGTGAAGACCTCCTAGAACCATGGATAATGTAAAAGTGGATGAGAGAGGCAAGAGAAAATAGCTTATTTCAATTTATTTAGTTAGTGTATGGCATATCATACATTGACTTGAAATATATACGTATTAACATTTCACCTAGATCAGGGGTCCCCAACCTTTTTTGCACCAGGGACCGGTTTCATTTTAAAGAAAGTTTTGCGGACCGGCTAAGTGGCTCAGCAGTCATGTGACTGTGTGGGCGTGGCCAATATGGAAAATGTGAAACAATGGTCTTAATAATAATAATAATAATAAAACTGAATTTATTAACCGCTCCCTCTCCCCACAGGGACTCGGGGCGGTGCACAGGGAGAATAAAAACCATAAATATACAAAAATACATACAATTTAAAACAGATTAAACAAACTCCTGTGCTAAAATCCCATTAACTAAAAATCCCCACTCAATATAAATAAACAATTAAAAAACCCATAGAGAGAGAGACTACCCTAGGCCGGCCAGGCGGAAAAGATGTGTCTTTAGTTTCAGGCGGAAGGAGCGGAGGTCCGTGGTCGTTCTAATATCGGGGGGAAGGTCGTTCCAGAGGGCCGGGCCCACCACAGAGAGAGCCCTTCCCCTGGGCTTGGTTAACAACCAAACTTTTGGGCTCAATTGTGGTCATACGTCCTTTCTTTCTTTCTTTCTTTCTTTCTTTCTTTCTTTCTCTGTCTCTTTCTTTTCCTCTTTCTCTCTCTCTCTCTTTCTCTCTCTTTCTTTCTCTTTCTCTCTCTCTTTCTTTCTTTCTTTCTTTCTCTCTCTTTCTTTCTCTTTCTCTCTCTTTCTCTCTCTCTTTCTTTTTTTCTTTCTCTTTTTTTCTCTTTCCTTTCTGTCTCTCTTTCTTTCTCTCTTTGTCTGTCTTTCTCTCTCTCTTTCTTTCTCTCTCTCCCACTTTTTTTCTTTCTTTCTCTTTTTCTCTCTCTCTCTTTCTCTCTCTCTCCCACTTTTTTCTTTCTTTCTCTTTTTCTTTCTTTCTCTCTCTCTCCCCTTCGTCCGCCCATCGGTCACTGTGTGTGTGTGTGTGTGTGTGTGTGTGTGTGTGTCTGTCTGTCTGTCGTCTCGCATTCATGCACTTAATCACTTTCTGCATCTCTCTTTCTCTCCCTCCGTCCCTCTGTCTCTGTGTGTGTCTGTCACTCTCTGATTCCCCCCTCCCTCCCTGTCTCTCTTTGTGTCTGTGCCTCTCTCTGTCTGTGTGTCATCGTCCCCGCCCCGCCCGCCCCCCGCGGAGCCTCCTAAGCCCGGCCCGCCATGCTCACTCGCCTTAGCCTGCCCCCCCCCAGCCGGCCGCCGTACTTGGTTGCTCATTCGCTCAGCTGAGAAGCCTCCGTGCGTGTGTATGAGAGAGAGAGGAACTGCAGCCCCTGGAAGACGACGAGTGGCCGGCATGCCGGCTGTGGAGGGAGGAAGGGGGAGGGAGAGAGGGAATCGGCGGTCAGGAGTCCCACCATCGACGAGGGTGGAAGAGCCTCACTCCAGCGGCGCGAACAGCCACGCCTGCACTCTCCTGCGTGCTTTGCCCAGGGGGCTGCCCCCTCCTCCCTCCTCCTCCTCTCCAGCCCTGCGGCCCGGTTCCTACCAAGCCACGGACCGGCACCGATCCACGGCCCGGGGGTTGGGGACCCCTGACCTAGATTATTAAAACATAATAAAATATAAATATTAAAAGATCTGTATTCAAATAGCACCCCTAAGTATTGAAGTGCAGCATTTTTTATATGAAAAAAAAATATTGTACCAGTATACAGCTGTACACAATGTGATTTACAGTTTGATGTAGACCCTGAAGTCACATTGAGGGGAGGATATTATAGAGCAGTGATGGCTAACCTTTTTTGGCTCACGTGCCAAAAGCTGATGGAGTGCAGGAGGGTCGTGCGTGAGCGTGCCACATCCATAATGCTATGTGCGTGACCCCCTGCTTTTGGTGCACTTTTCTTGCCCTCTCCAGACACCAGAGGCTTTCTAGGAGCCTGGGGAGGGTGAAAACAGCCTCCCCCCACCTCCAGAGGCTTTGGGAATTTCCCTGAAGCCTCCAGAGGGCAAAAAACAGCCTCAAAAGAAGGCCTAAATCAGCTGGCCAGAGCACACAAGCGTGCTGGAGCTGACAGGGCAACGCCTCGCGTGCCCTAAGAAATGGTTCCGCGTGCCACCTGTGGCACCCGTGCCATAGGTTCGCCATCACAGTTATAGAGTGCCCCGGCAGACACCATGTGAAATGTGACTCCTGTTCAGGATTTTCGATTGCTGGTGAGGTAGTTGAAAGCCTGGCACCCTATTTGTGACATCATTTATGTGTCTTTCTATGCCTGGATGTTCAGCGACCCATTTGGCTTTCCATTAGTGAAGCTTATATCAAACTGATACAGTTTATTTTAAAATCAAGATAAGCCTGGAACTGGATGGACAGAATTTAAAATTATGGATAAATATCAATATTCATTTGAAAGCCAGATAGTATCTCTCTTTGGCTTACGAACCAAATCTTTGTAAAATGAAATCACACAGGGAGCATTTAAAGGTTGGAAATTGAAAAAGAGCAAACTGGAGTAAGTCTGATACTTGCAAAAATATAAAAAAAATCAAACCAAATTGCCCCAAACAACAATTAAGAAAAAGCAAAGAATTGAAACAATATAGCAGCATCTTGACAAAAATCCTCCCCTGACAAGTTTGAGTATGCAACTACATAAGTTATGGCTCTCGTTCCTTCTCTCTCCTCTCCACGTTCAGGGATATTAGGATAGCCCCTCAGTTGAGGTATCATCAGTGGTGGATTGCAGGAGGTACGCCCCCCAGTACGGGCATACCGGAGCCTGCCGTTCTGGTATGGTGCTCCAGAGGGCCCACCCGCTCACACTCCTTACCTGCCTTTAAACTCTTTGGCACTTCCATATACGGCGCATACAGTGCCTGCGCAATGCTCTGCTGAGCAGCTGGACTGTCATGGAGGCATCGCTGGATGGTAAGATACATGCACACACTGCAGGCATTCATGTGGAACGGTACCGGTTGCAACAGGATCGGGAACCCACCCCTGGTTATCATGCTTCGATCTTTAGGCCCAACCAGGATCATAAAGATAAATGAAGGAAATTCAAGCATCAAGAATGTGTCCCTGAGACAGATAGTAAGGTGGATCCTTGCAGCGCCAAGCTGAACAACTGAATTCAATGCCTTTCAAGACCACATGACTACTCATGTTTATTGTTGGGGGTATCTCAGAAAGTTGTGCAGCGGAATGTGCAGCAAGAGAAAACGTTGCTAGTAGACATACAAATAGAGTCTCAGAGACTACTAGTAAAAACAAGTAGCTTTACTTGTGCTTGAAAAATAAACTACTGCTTCAAAAGCAATGATAGTAGGTATTGAATCAAATACAGACCTTAACTCAAAAATAATTGCTTACAGTTGCAATCCACAATTTTTCCTCGTTCTGCAAAGTCAGTCAGTCAGTCAGAGCGAGCGAGTGAGCAGAGAGAGAGAGAGAGCTCTCCTGGCTTCCTCTTATTGCTGAGCTAATTACAGCAGCTAATTACATCCAAACATTTAAAGTAACAAAGACTATTTGTCATCATTTATTTATTTATTTATTTGATTTATATCCCGCCCTTCTCCAAAAGGACCCAGCTACTATATATACTAGCTATACCCGGCCACGCATTGCTGTGGCCCAGTCTGGTTAAATGGCCAACCAATCTGTGTGTAGATCTACACCTGCACACATACACACAACCACCATATAACCCCCAACCTACCTACCTACTGTATTTCTCCCTCTCTATCTATCCCTCTACCTACCTACCTATCGTATTTCTCCCTCTCTAGCTATCCCTCTACCTACCTACCTACTGTATTTCTTCCTTTCTCCCTCTATCTACATACCTACTGTATTTCCCCCTCTCTATCCCTCTACCTACCTACCTACCTACCTACTGTATTTCTCCCTCTCTCTCTATTCTTCTACCTACCTACCTACCTAAATACCTATCTACTGTATTTCTCCCTATCTATCTATACACCTACCTACCTACCTACCTACCTACCTACCTACCTATGGTATTTCTCCCTCTCTGTCTATCCTTCTACTTACATACCTACTGCATTTCTTCCTTTCTCCCTCTACCTACCTACCTACCTACCTACCTACCTACTGTATTTATCCCTCTCTATCTATCCCCCTATCTACCTACCCACCTACCTACTGTATTTCTCCCTCTCTATCTATCCCTCTACCTACCTACTGTATTTCTCCCTATCTATCTATCCCCCTACCTACCTACCTACCTACCTACCTACCTACCTACTATATTTCTTCCTTTCTCCCTCTACCTACCTACCTAGCTACTGTATTTCTCCCTATCTATCTATCCCCCTATCTACCTACCTACTATATTTCTTCCTTTTTCCCTCTACCTACCTACCTACCTACTGTATTACTCCCTATCTATCTATCCCCCTACCTACCTACCTACTGTATTTCTCTATCTATCTATCTATCTATCTATCTATCTATCTATCTATCTATCTATCTATCTATCTATCTATCTATCTATCTATCTATCCCCCTACCTACCTACTATATTTCTTCCTTTCTCCACCTACCTACCTACCTACCTACCTACCTACCTACCTACTTACCTACCTACCTTATTTCTCCCTCTCTATCTATCCCAATATCTACCTACCTACTGTAATACAATAATACAATAGCAGAGTTGGAAGAGACCTTGGAGGTCATCTAGTCCAACTCCCTGCCTAGGCAGGAAGCCCTTATACCCATGATGGCAAACCTATGGCACGGGTGCCACAGGTGACACACAGAACCATTTCTTAGGGCATGCGAGGCATTGCCCAGTCAGCTTCAGTGTGTATGTGTGCCCTGGCTAGCTGATTTAGGCCTTCTTTTGAGGCCGTTTTTTGCCCTCTGGAGGTGGGAGAAGGCTGTTTTCACCCTCCCCAGGCTCCTATAAAGCCTCTGGAGCCTGGGGAGGATGTAAAAAGCATGCCAAATGCAGGGGGTCATGCACATAGCATTATGGATGTGGCACACCTATGCACATCGCCCCTACACTCCCCCTGCTTTTGGCACGCGAGCCAAAAAAGGTTAGCCATCACTCCCTATACCATTTCAGACAAATGGCTATCCAACATCTTCTTAAAGACTTGCAGTGTTGGGGCATTCACAACTTCTGGAGGCAACTTCTGTTCCACTAATTAATTGTTCTAACTGTCAGGAAATTCTTCCTCAGTTCTAAGTTGCATCTCTCCTTGATTAGTTTCCACCCATTGCTTCTTGTTCTGCCCTCAGGTGCTTTGGAGAATAGTTTGATTCCCTCTTCTTTGTGGCAACCCCTGAGGTATTGGAAGGCTGCTATCATGTCTCCCCTAGTCCTTTTATTAAACTGTATTTCTCCCCCCCTCTCTCTCTATGGGCCACCTGGGAGTTTGCTATCCTCTGTGCCTTGTATTGGTCCTTTTAGGCCTCCGTACAGTGTTCTTGAGGGAATGACTGTTGGAGATGCCAGGTGGGCGGGGCTACAGGAAGTTGAAAACATGATCAGTGGGTACATTTTACATTTGTGTACTTTGCATATGACACACGTGTGCTAGGCACAAAATGAGTTGGTATTCTATTATCGGAAGTCCTTCTGAACATTGTGTGAAAAATTGAGGTAAATCGGTCCAGTAATTTTTGAGATTAGTGGATTCGTACAAACTATTTTACATTTTTATTTATATAGCTATATTGCCTACCCAACACTAGGATTATACTCCTAAACTCATTTCTCTCCTATCCATATTTTTTATTTTGTGGTTAGACTGTAAAGATATTAGGGAAGCCTCTTGTTAAGCTATCATGCTTTGATCTTTAGGCCCACCAGGAACATAAAGATAAGTGGTGGACATTCAAGCATTGATTCTCATGTTTATATTAAATTCACTTCTCTTCTATCAGTGCTCTCTGGTTTGTGGCTAGACCATGTAGAAGGCTGGTATGCTCATAAGGATGATTTCAATATTCTTTTCCTTTCTTATGAAGAAATGAAAAAGGTAAGATGTGTCTGTGCTGTGTAGTGCAATATGAACAATCATCAAGCACAAAAAGCTTTAGAAATAACAGAATAACAGAGCTGGAAGGGACTTTGGAAATCTTCTAGTTCAACCCCCTGCTCAGGCAGGAAACCCTATACCATTTCAGAAAATGGTTGTCCAATCTCTTCTTTAAAACTTCCAGTGATGGAGCACACACAATTTCTGGAGGCCCATTGTTCCATTGATTAACTGTCATGGACCTCCTTAGTTCTAGGTGGCTACTTTCTTGATTAGTTTCCATCCATTGTTTCTCGTCCTGCCTTAAGGTGCTTTGGAGAATACCATATATTGACACCTCCTCTTATTTGTGGGAACCCCTTAAATATTGACACACTGTTATGATGTTACCTCTAGTCCTTCTTTGCATTAAACTAGTCATACCCAATTCCAGCAACCATTCTTAATGTTTTAGCCTCCAGTCCCCTAAACATCTTTGTTGCTCTTCTCTGCACTATTTCTAGACTAGAGTCTCAATATCTTTTTACAATATGGAGACCAAAACTAGATGTAGTATTCTACTAAGACATTTTAAAGTGGTATTAACATTTCATGTGATCTTGATACAACCTAGGACCTGGTTGGTTTTTTGGCAGCTGCAGCACACTGTTGGCTCATATTTAAACGACTGTCCTAATTGTGAGAGATCCCTCACAATTGAGCCAGGTACCACCTATACGACATCTGTGTATTTGGTTTACCTTTACTAAATGTAGGATCATATTTTTTTCTGCAATGAATTTACTTTTGTTAGACAATAGCCAATGTTCAAATCTATCCAAGATCCTTTTGTATCTTAAACCTACCTTCTGGAATGTTGGCTACTCCTACCAGTTTGGTGTCATCTTCAGATTTGATGAGTTCCCCATCTATTCCCCCATCTAAATCATTGATGAAGGGACTGAAGAATAGTGGGCTTAAGATAGAGCCTTGGAGTACCCCACTGCATACTTCTCTCTATGTAGAGGCAGTTCCATTGAGGACTACATGTTGAGTGTAGTTGGTCAGCCAGTTATGAATTCATGTGGTGATGATGCTGTCTAACCCACATTTTTCTATCTTATCAAGTAGTAGGTTGTGGTCTACTTTATCAAATGCCTCACTGAAGTCCAAATAAATTATATACAAAGCATTCTCTGGTCCACTAATGCCACTTTGTCAAATAATGCAATAAGATTTATCTGTTTTTGATATACCATATTTCTTGGCGTATAAGATGCACCGGAGTGTAAGACGCACCAAGATTTTTACTTTGTAACTTTTTTTATTTTTTCAGGATGCACCAAGATTTTGAAGAGGCAAATAAAAAAAAGTTTTTGCACTATGCAAACCTCCCAAAAAACGGCCTGTTTTTCAGAAAAATGGGCCCATTTTCTTTATCAAAAAAAGGGCATGCATAGCCTTTAGGAGGCTTGTAGAGTGCTCCTGGGGGCCAAGGGGGGCATAAACAAGCAAAAAGCACCCCATTTTTTGTCAAAAAAGCCTTTAGGAGGCTATGGAAGGCTCCTGGGGGCTGGGGGGGGCACAAAAACGAGGAAAAAGTGGCCCATTTCCCCCTCATTTTTGTCCTCCCCAGCCTCCAGGAGCACTCTGGAATATGCACAGCCATTTTTTGGAAAGGAGGCGGGGTTTCAGGAGGCCAAAAATGCTGTATTCAGTGTATAAGATGTACTCAGATTTTCACCCTCCTTTTTGAGGGAAAAGGTGCGTCTTATACTCTGAAAAATATGGTACCCACGTTGGCTTTTGGTTGGTGATGGGATGTGTAGAAATGCTTATTCCAGAAGGTGCAGAGGTGACCACAGATCCATTCTTGGTTATTTCTGTAAATTCCTGGAGGACTGGTGAGATTTCTGAAGAAAAATAGATTTCTGCGTCTTCAAAAGAAAGGAAGAGGATCCAGGAAATGAGAATGCTATCACTTTAATATTAAAAAAGATTAATAAAAGGTGTGTTTGTGACCATTTTGCTTGTCATGCTAAAATTCATAGAATGCATGTCTTGTAAAGAACAATAAAGACTTGGTAGATAAGGAAAATCCAATAAGCACAATGCACCTCAATCAGCAAAATCTTAGCCAAAGTTTTTCATAATATTCTCCTATATTGGCTCAGAAGTTATTCATTCAACTCAACTGCATTTTCAAGAGAGGCCAAAGAATTTATTGAGCCTGGCTTGGGAACTGGACAGCTTCTAATGCAGTCAAAAGTGCTAACAATGTAAGAGTCTGAAACTTAGAGAAATGTTGGCACATAAATATATTGTAAACTAAATATATTTTAAACTAAAAATGTTTCTCAATAACCTGCCTCTTAAAGCATTTAGCAGGAAACTTAAGGCACTTAAGTATTTCTTTAAATTTGTTGATGTTGCTTTTTATGTTCATGTCTGACTTTTATTTAAAAAAAACAATTACTAAATATCAGGGTATTTTTATCAGGAATTTATATACCAGGAAAAGAAAAAATTAAAGTTTAATATGCAAGATATATATAAGGAAGCAATAATCTTGACAATCCCATTAATATATAAACAAAATGTTCCATCTTTTTCCATTGTTATGGATGAGCTAATATAAAGTTGTACCAAATTTCAGGACCTGAGAAGTTCTGTACTGAAAATATGCAATTTCCTAGAAAGAGAACTAACTGAAAAGGAGGTGGATGATGTGGTGGATAAAGCCACATTTGATAACATGAAGGCGGATTCTAGAGCAAACTACACATTCATGGCTCATGGTATTCCAGGTTTCAGCAAAGGAGACTTTCTTCGCAAAGGTAGATCAGTAATAATTCATACCATGGGGCCTTTTTAAAAAAAAATTTATATATAAATTTTTATTTTTCAACATAAAAAACAAGTAAAACATTCAATCATTTTCAACTTTGTATAACATGTAGTTTGGTCATACGTTTTTGTGCATCGGTCTTTACAATTACAAATGTAATTATTAATTATCCATCCAGTATAGCTAAATATATCATCATCATTAAGCTTAGATATATAAATATATATGTATGGAATTAAGACTATTTTTTCTTCATTTCATACCACCTTATTCTCTTAGATAGTTAATTATCTGTATGGTAACAAGCAGTATTTATCAAAAAACTGATCTTTTTCTATAGTTATTCAACAAGTAGAAAGAAAGGTTCTCCGTAGATTCCTGTTGTATAACATTGTTCTCAATTGTCATTAACAAATACAGTACTAATATAAAATATATCACTTAATCAAACACCCATAATATTTTCTCTATATAAAACCAAAAGGTTAGCCAGATTTTCCATTATATATGTATCTTGTTAATAGCCTAATTAATATACAAAATATCTTTCTAAGATAGCATAGTCTCAGCATATTACAATATCTACCTTTCATAGCAATTGACTTTTATTTCTTAAAATTCTTTTATGTATTATATCTCCTGATTTCTTTTGTCTAGCCATTGATAAAACAAATTCCATACTTTATAAAATTGTTCATCCTCTTGTTCTCTAATTTCAAATGTCAGTTTACTCATTTCAGCACAATACATAATCTTACGGATAATTTCCTCCTGAGAGGGTAATTTCTCATTTCTCCAATTATTTGCAAATACAATTCTAGCTGCTGTTAAAACATTCACAATCAGATATTTCAAATTTATATCAAATGTTTCTGGTATGATTCCAAGTAGAAAAAGTTCAGGTTTGAGATCTACATGCTTATGTGTCATTTTCTCCAACCATATGTGAGTTATAGTCCAATATCTCTTGGCTTCAGAGCATGTCCACCACATATGGTAATAAGAGCCAGGCATCTGATGGCATTTTCAACATTTTTCAGATTTGTTCTTGGACATTCTTGCAATTCTCGCTGGTGGTAAATGACACCTGTAAAACATCTTATACAAATTCTCTTTATAAGCAGTTGACATTGTCATTTTATAATTTTGCGTCCACAATTTTTGCCACTTATCTAGCTCAAACCCATGCCCCAAATTTCCCCCCCAAGTGATCATAGTTTCTTTTACTTGTTCTTCCTGAAGCTTTATCTCTAGCAAATAAGCATAAAGTTTTTTAATTACTTTTTCATCAGCGCCTGTTAAAATTTTGCCCATTTTCTTATAAACACCCTCCTTTTTTTGATCTTCCTTATGTCTAGAATGTATTTGCATATAGGTATACCAATTCATTTCTATTCCTTCCTGTATTAGCTCCTGAATAGATTTGAGCTCACCCTCTGTATTTAAAAACTCTGCATATCTAACTGTTTGTTCTTTTTAATATATCATTGCATATGAAAACACTTCAATAGTTGATATCGAGACTGGAATTTTAAGGTAGTGTAACCTCTTAACCTTTTCCCAGTTTAAAAACAAGGATTCTCTTATATAATGTCTTCTAAAGTAGCCATGTGCTTTAGTTCCTTTATACCACAAGAATGCGTGCCAGCTCAACAGCAGGTCATGTCCCTCTAGGTCTAGAAGCCTAGTATTTCTTAACGTTATCCACTCCTTGATCCACATCAGATTTGTTGCTTGATAATATAACTCCCAGTTATAAGGTAAGGCCATACCACTTCTCATTTTAGCATCTTGTAAAACTTTTAGCTTTATTCTTTCTCTTTTTCCCTGCCATATACATTTTGAAACTATTTTATTCAAATCTTCAAACTAGCCCTTTCCCAATCTAATTAGGATTGTCTGGAACAGATATCAAACTTTTGGCAAAATATTCATTTTTATTGTAGATATTCTCCCAATCAATGATAGTTGTAGATTCTCCAATTTCATCAAATCTGTCACAATTTGTTGCTTCAATCTAGAATAGTTGTCATCTTTAAGTGTACTACATCTAGCTGTCAGGTAGATCCCCAAATATTTAACCTTGTTCGTGACCTGAATCTCCAAATTTTCCGCTAATTCCTCTTTCTGTTTTGATGATATATTCTTTGTCAATATCTTTGTTTTATGTTTATTTATTTTCAAACCTGCTACTTTTTCATAATCCTCAATTCTTTCTATCAGATTAGGTGCAGTTTCAAATGGTTCCTCAAGAATAAAAACTAAATCATCTGCAAACGCTTGCAGTTTATATTCTTCTATTTTGATTGTCATTCCCTTTATTTCTTCATCTTCTCTAATATTTCTGTTTAAAACTTATAATGTTAATACAAAGAGTAAATGTTATAATGGGCAGCCTTGTCTTGTGCCTCTTTTTATTTCAATACGGTCAGTAAGTACTCCATTAATCATTATTTTGGAAGTTTGTCTTTTAAGAGCTTCTGTTAACTCCATCATCACCCCTGCTCTCTGGAATTACCTACCCCCTGACCTACAGATGATCACCGACCTACGCCTTTTCCATCGGGCCTTGAAGACCTATTTATTTTGTGCGGCCAGGCTGGTGTAGTTTTTAATTTGTTTTAGCAGGAGTTTTAATAGGGGTTTTAAGACAGGCCAACTATTTAATGTATTTTTAAATGTATTTTATGTTTTATATTATCGATTTTACCTGCCTGTACACCACCCTGAGTCCCAGTAGGGAGAAGGTGCGGTATATAAATTTAATAAATTCTAATTCTAATCTTGCCATCTAATGTCATTCTGATGTCATTAGCTATAGTAGGACGTTTGGCCTCCTGTAGGTATTGCTTAACATCTTAATAATAATAATAATAATAATATTTTATTTTTATATACCGCGTCCTCTCCCCAAGGGGACTCGGAGCGGTGTACAGGGAAAAATTAAAACACATAAAAAATATATACAGGAATAAATACAATCAATAAAAACAAATTAAATTCAATTGTCCCTGCACTAAAATCCCCATTTTAAAACTAATGTTCCCTGAACCCTGCAAGGTAGAGACTAACCTAGGCCGGCCAAGCAGAAAAAGTATGTTTTTAATTTCTGACGGAAGGAGCGGAGGTCCGTGGTTGTTCTAATGTCGGGGGGGAGGTCATTCCAGAGGGCTGGGCCTGCCACAGAGAAGGCCCTTCCCCTGGGCGTCGCCCGCTGACAAAGTCTAGTGGACGGCACCCGGAGAAGTCCCTCTCTGTGGGAGCGAATCGGCCGTGAGGAAGTATGAGGCAGGATCCGATCCCGCAGATAGCTAGGTCCCGAGCCATGGAGCGCTTTAAAGATGATAACTAACACCTTGAAGCGCACCCGAAAGACGACAAGCAGCCAATGCAGCTCGCGCAAGAGAGGTGTTACATGGGTGTACCTTGCGGTCCCCATTATTGCTCGCACTGCTGCATTCTGGACCAGCTGAAGTCTTCGGGTGCACCTCAAGGGGAGCCCCATGTAGAGAGAGTTACAATAGTCCAGTCGGGATGTCACGAGGGCATGAGTGACTGTGCAAAGGGCATCCCGATCCAATAGGGGGCGCAACTGGCGTACCAGGCGGACCTGGTAAAACGCCCTCCTGGCCACGGCTGTTACTTGATCTTCCATGGACAGCCGGGTATCCAGGAGGACATCCAAGTTGCGCGCCCCGTCCACAGGGGCAAGGTGTTCGCCCCCTATGGCCAGTGATGGAGTCAACTGGTTGAATCGGGCGGCTGGAAACCACAGCCACTCAGTCTTGCTCTACTATATTTTCTTGTTCATACAATTTAGTATAATAATCTTGGATGATTTTCTTCTTTTCTTTGTTTGCATGGTGTATTTGTCCTTGTTCATCTTTTAATTGTTGAATCTTCCTCATTTCTCTCTCCTTCCTCAGTTTGTACACCAACCATCTACCTGGCTTATTTGCATTTTCAAAATAGTTCTGTTTTGCACCTCTAATCTTTTGTGCCAGTTCCTCCTTTTCCAGTAGATCCATTTTGTGTTTAATTGTGTCTATTTTCATTTTGATATCTTTTCTCTGTGGAAATTTCTGTAGCTATTTTTCCAATGTCTTGTATTCATTCTCTAAGCCTTTACCTATGTATCTTTTCTTTCTATTTCTTCTTCTTGTATAGTCTATTATCAAGCCTCTGGCAACTGCCTTCATTACATCCCATAGATTCTGCATAGATGTATCTTCTTTTTTATTTTCTTTGAAAAAAATAATCCAGTTCTTTTTCCATTTTCAATACAAACTCTTTCCCTTTCAATATTATTTTGTTTAGAGTCCATCTGGATCTAATTCTTTGCCCACTCCACTTAATTGTCATTGGGTTGTGGTCTGCCCAGGTACTGGTTTCTATTTCCACTTCTTGCACTAGGCCACTTAAATCTGAGGAGAGCCAAATCATATCAATTCTTGAGAGTGATAGGTGCCTATTGGAGTAGTATGTGTATTGTTTTTTTGTGGGATTTCTTTCTCTCCAGATATCTTTTAAATTCACTTCCTCTATCATTCTAAAAAAGGATTTGGGGAGTATTTTCCTGTTTATTTTTGCTGTCTTGCATGTTTTATAATCTATATTCTGGTTTATAATTCCGTTAAAATCTCCCATCATGCAAATATCAGCATATTCCAAGTCCACAATTTTCTCGTGGAGTTCTTTGTAAAATTCATCTTGTTTTTGATTAGGTGCATAAATTGCAATCAAAAGTATTTTTTTGTTGTCGTCCATAATTTCCAACATCAGAATTCTTCCATCTTCATCTGTATACATTTGTTTTGCCGGTGTTTTGTCTTTAATATAAAAAAACACTCCTCTTTTCTTACAATCTGCCAATGAAGTAAAAATTTTCCCAAGTTTTGGCTAGGTTAATAAATGCCCATCTTTTCTTCGAATATGTACTTCTTGTAAACAAATTACATCAAATCTTAACTTTTCCAATTTATGAAATATTTTCCTTCTTTTAATTGGGGAATTGAGTCTATTTATGTTAAATGTAAACATTTTGTTTTCTTCCATGCTTATGTTTTATATTTATAGCTGTGGTTGATCTTGGTTCTCTCTGTTCTCTAAGTCCTACCTTTCCTATAACATCTTCTTCAATAACAATTCCACTTACCGCACCATCTAGCGTCTCCATCTCAATCACAGGTGTATCTAGCAGTGATAACAGTGAGTCTTCTTCATCAGTCTTTTCCGCTGTCCCTTTGAAGTGGTCTTTATAGAAGGCTTCTGCTTTTTCCAAAGTGTCAATTCTGTATCTCTGTCTTTCCCATGAGAATATTAGACCTTCAGGTATAAGCCATCTATACTGGACACCTTTCCTAATCAAAATTGTAGTCAAGAATTGGTATCTTCTTCTCTTCTCTCTCACCCTTCTTGGAATTTGTTTTAAAACCAGAATTTCCTTTCCTCTGTATTCAAGTTTTCTGTCTTTTAATTTCTGCAGTATTTAAAATCTCAGTACTTTTTTGGTAAATCTTACATGTACTTCTCTTGGGAGTGCATTTCTAGTCGCATATCTTGTGTTTACTTGAAGAGCATCGTTTATACCATCCCTCACCTGCTCTTGGGGCATCTCCAACACCTCAGCCAAGATTTCAGGTATTATTATTAGTAGCATATTCTCTCCTTTTTCTTCTATTATGTTTTGAAATCTTAGAAAATATTCTGATCGATCCATCACCCATCCTATTGTTCCACTGCTTTCTTTCTCCATGTCACTCAGCCTAGTGTCAAAGTCTTCATTTCCCCCCCCCCCTCTTTCTTCAAGTCTTTCCTCCATTTTCCTTGGCATGGCGTTGCCACAGCACAGCAGCTTTCCTGGGGCTCTGGTAAAGCCGCTGACCCTTTAACGCTGGGACGGTCTAAAAATAGACCCAAGTCATCCTGTAGAAATGACAAGAGGAAGGAGAATTCCCAGAGACCCCAGAGACATTCACAAAGTCTCTGGAGGTCAAGGAGAAACCCCTGTTTTCTGATGTTTTAGTGCCGCCACCCCCCTTAGGGGGATGGAGCAGCTGAAAGCTCTACCAGACAAAGCAAGAAAAAAAACATGCCGTTCGGTGAGGTAACTTTTTTTTCCCTCCAAATTTATTACTTTGTAAGAGAACATCCTGAGATGGAAACCTAAGGCAAAATAGAAAATACTCTGAAGTTAAGTGGCGGAATTGTTAATTGTAAATGTCCTGGTCTTTTGCGTTTCCTTTTTCAATCGGAAGCCAGTCTGGACTTTCACTGAAAGCGAATGTGGATTGCCGGCTTGGAGCCTCTTTTCCATTTTGAATAGAAGGAATGGAATAGATTTATTTCTTCAACTACTAGAGACTATTTTTTAAGATATTTCTCTCTTTATTACTTTCTTTTTTTTAATCCTTAGACTTTTTCTTGTGTTTATATTCTTTTCTTAATTTTTTTTTTTAATGTATTTTAAGAGAAAGAAGAAAGGCTGAGTTAATAGAAATTGCTGTTTGGTTACATTCTAATACTGCCACCCAGTGGCAGATATAAAATTGTTAAATCTTTATGGCTGGGTCTGCTTAGAGAAAATTTTACTACTCAAGGCCACAAGATTGGGTTATCAAAATGCAGCTGTCTACTCAAGTACACCTTGTGGAAACATCAGACTTTGGCAATTTAGCAAGGAGGGCGAATGAAAGGAACTATCAAATGGGAATTGGAGGGACCTTGAAGAGGCTTCTACATCAAAGGTAGAAAGAAAGTTTTCTATTTGAAACGTGTTTGGACTCTTTTGGATTACTCGACTTGGCTGTGGTGTTTGGATTACTTTGTTTAAGAGGAGACAACTTTTATCCTATTTCTTTCTTCTTTCTTCTTTCTTTTGCCTGCTTTTTACATTTCTGGTCAAAGATTGGAACCTTTGAACTATAAATATAGTCTTTTTTTCTTTTTTCTTCTCTTGATTTTATATTGCGGAATTACCTGGATTTAAATTTTTTACTATACATTGTTTTTTTTTCATATTTTTTTGACCAAACAGATTATAGAATTAAATTTTTGGCACACCTGTCCTTTTTTCTCTTCTTTCTTTTTTTCTATTTTTCTTTTTTTCTTTTTTCCCTTATTATTTTACTAGTAATTAATTCTTTAAATTTTTACTTTTCATTTTTTACTTACTTTTTGAATTAGGTTTTTTGTGCTACCCTGTGGATATTCTGGGGGGGGGGGTTCCTTTCTTTCTTTTTCTCTTTCTTTTTCTTTTTCCCTTTCTTTTCTTGTTGTTCCTCCTTTCTTATACCTACACCCCCTACCTTTTTCTATATATCTAATTTGTACTCGATTAAATCACGGCTAGAAAGAGAAATAATAAAACCTGGAACATGAGTAGGAAGACAACACCAGCTGGCTCGGCAACAATGACCCCAATGCCCTCACAGGTAGGAGGGCAAAGGACAATACAGGCAATGCTTCCACAAGAAAAACAAGAAAAAGAGAAAGGCATAACACTTGAGACAATTTTGCAAGCAGTACAGAAGCGGGGGCGACAGGACAGATGAAAAATTAGATATACTAGTAAGGAGATCTGAAGACATGAAAAAAATGATGAAGACAATGGAACAAAAAATAGAGAATATAGAAAAAAATGGCCCTGACAGAAGGAAAAATGGAAATGATGCAGCAGTGGATGATGAAGCAGGAGGAATCCATACTCTGGGGCTTTTTGGAATCTGCCAGGCTTCACCTGAAACCAGGGCTGCCACCTTCATCTGAAAGGGGCTTTCTAACGTGGTATGGATACATCCCAACAGCCTCTCCTTCTGATGTTTCTCCATGATGTTGTGTTTGCCTCATCAGCAGCCTACATTTGAGGGAGCCGTAAGCCTTCCTTAGTTGTGCCAATGTTGGTGTTCTCCTGTTCACCCAAGCAAATTCCGGGTGTTGATATAATCTGACCTGTTTCAATGATTACCATCTTCATTGGAAAGGCACTTTCTAAAGTGGCATGGACATGTCACTCTTTCTGCTGTCTCTCCATGATGTTGTTTTTGCTTCATCAGCAGCTTACATTTGAGGCAGATATTATCCTTTCTTAGTTGTGCGAATCTTGAAGTGGTGTTCTTCTTTTCATCCTAACAAATTTCGGGTGTGGATATAATCCGACCTGTTTCAATGAACATTCTGTTGGCTGCACAGTCTAATGATCCTTTGGGAATGGATTGTTTTAGCTCCTCCTGACCATTTTAGGATGGTGGAGACACAACTCGCTACCTTGGGTACTCTCCTGCACCAGGAATGCGATGAGTCACGTGGTTAGGATGCTGGGTTGAAAGTTAGCAAACCCATGTTGAAATCCAAGTGCTGGTGCATGATGGGGTGAGCTCCTGTCATTCTCTCTAGCACCTTGTTGGGAACATGAAGGGAGCACCATTCCTGGGGCATCTTCCTGGAAACAGTGATGTCACTGGCTAATCATTTCAACCTGGAAAGGCTAATTACTTATTTTTAACATGAAAAAATGGTCCCTCTGACATATGAGTGCACTGTCCTCCAGTCTTAGAAGTGCCTCCTCTAAACCTGCAGGGCCATGTCCAATGATCAAAAAGCCATCAATTGTTTCTCTTTAAGCATTGGTATAATGGGATGAACTCAAGATCATTTGAAACTCACTGGGATGAACTCAAGATCATTTGGAACTCACTCCATCCACCCGAAGTCCTGAAATGTTTTATATACAGTAAAGTGGAAAAGAAAGCACACACTCTTTGAGTTCTATGGTTTTATGTATCAAGACATAGTAAAAATCATCTGGTCCTTAGCAGTTCTTCAAAGTAGGTAAATACATCCTCAGATGAACAACAACATATGACGCATTACACCGTGTCATCCTTTATTTTACAAAAAGAAACAACATTTATGAGAGTACAACTGAAAAAAGGACTGAAGAAGTATGGAGTGTTTGGAAAGGTTGCCAGGAGAAGGCCTCTTCTCTCTAGAATCAGCATTGCAGCACAGCTTTGGTTTCCAAAGCTGCATCTGAACAAATCATAAGACTTCTGGAACACTGTCCTTTGGACAAAAGAGACCAAAGTGGAGATGTTTGGCCACCCTACAAAGTGCCACATGTGGCGAAAACCAAACACTGCCAATCATCACAAACAACTAATACTTACCATCAAGCATGGTGGTGGATGGAGGATGATTTGGTCTTGTTTTGCAGTCACAGGATCTGGACACCTTGCAGTCACGTAGTTGACCATGAACTCCTCTGTATACCAAAGTATTTTGATGTCACATGTGTAGCCAGCGGTGTAACAGTTAAAAACTGGCCAACATGCGTCATGCAACAGGACAATGACCCTCAGCACACCAGCAAAAATACCACAGAATGGCTGAAAAGGAAAAGAATCAAGGTATTGCAATGGCCAGTCGAAGTCCAGACCTCAACCTAATTGAAATACTACAGTGGGATGTCAACTGAACTGTACATAAACAAACTTCACAAACTTCAATTAACTGAAGAATGTTGTAAAGAATAGTGGGCCAAAATTCTTCCAAAACTATTGAATCCCAGGTTTTACACACAGCTTCTCTATTTTGTTTTTTTCCCCTAAAATAAATCATGACTTGGTGTAATGTCATGTTGTTCATCTGAGGTTCTACTTATTTATTTTTAAGAACTGCCAAGGAGAAGATTTTCACTATGTTGTCATACGTAAAACCATGGAACTCAAGTAGTTTACATGACTGTATATACATTCATACAGAAACTTAGTCACAGAAAAATGTGTAAGAATGACCATTTTGGTGACAGAGTGACATAAACAGATTCTAGTTTAATTGAATAAAAGACCTGTTGACCTATTTTTAACCATTGTTTCCCAGGCACTATTGGGGACTGGAAGAACCACATGACTGTTGCCCAGAGTGAAAGGTTTGACTGTGTCTTTAAGGAGAGGATGGAAAAGCTTCCCTTCAGGTTCTGCTGGGATATTCAGGAGGATCCATGAGCCTATTTCCAGCTCACTGGAAAATAACCTCTGATACACACCATCAAATGGCTTGAATCTGAAATGACTTTCCAAGAAGAATCTTTACATCACCTTCTAATTTTTAATCCTTAACTCTGCAGGGACCATAGGACAGAACAACATTAAATTCTTTCTTATTTTAAAAAAATTGTACGGCATTTGTTTGTTGATTTAGATTTCCATAGCTATTTGACCAGTGGTGGATTTCAAAAAAAATTCCTACCAGTTCGAAGGATGTGGCTTGGTGGGCATGTCTGAGTGGGGTGGGTCATGTGAGCAAGTGGGCATGGCCAACACGATATCATTCACTGCAATGTGGAGTAGCACCAAGCCACACCTACCCAAACCATGCTCATAGAACTCACAGATGTTCTTCTAGCATTCAACTTGGCTGCTTCTCCCCTCCTCATGTTTGCTTTGTGTGTATGAGCCCAAGAAGGAGGAGAAAAGCAGCCATGTTGAATGCTGTGGCAGAGAGAAGCCGAATATTTCTGCTTCCCTTCGCAGGGAAGATGCACAGGAGGCAGCTCCTGTGGCTGCCTGTCCCTTTTTGGTTCCCACCTCCCCCCTGTTGAAGTACCTTAAAGACTGAGGCTGGCATTCTGAGCATCTCCATTGCAATGTCCTCCTTCCGGTGCAGCAGGCTGTTCTCCTGCCGCAGCTGGCCATCAGTGGCAATGGCAGGCAGTGGGGTGCACAGACATGGCTGGTGCAAGCAGGCCGGCGACAATGCCAAGGGTCACCGGACTTATCCCATGATCGTTGCCTCCATCCTGTTCATCCTCACCCCCAATCCTGGAGGGGTTGAGGGTGAGGGGCACCGTTTTACGGTGGTTCTCCTCCTACCTCTCCGGCCGATCACAATTTGTGTTGGCAGGAGGGCAGAGGTCGACCTCTGGGGTGCCTCAGGGGTCGGTCCTCTCGCCACTCCTGTTCAACGCATACATGAAGCCGCTGGGTGAGATCATCCGTGGTTTTGGGGTAGAGTACCACATCTACGCTGATGACACGCAGCTGTACTTTTCTACCCCAAACCACCCCAACGATGCCGTTGAAGTGATGTCAAACTCAACCCATCCAAGACCGAGTGGCTGTGGTTTCCGGCATCCTGGTACAACCAGTTGATCCCATCACTGGCCATAGGGGGCAAACATCTGACCCTGTGGATCGGGCACGCAACCTAGGTGTCCTCCTGGATACCCGGCTGTCTATGCAAGATCACGTGACAGCCGTGGCCAGGGGGGCTTTCCACCTGTACGCTGATGACACTCAGCTGTACATATCCACCCCAAACCACCCCAACGATGCTGCCGAAGTGCTGTCCCGGTGTTTGGAAGCCGTACGGATCTGGATGGGTGGTAACAAACTCAAACTCAACGCTGCCAAGACTGAGTGGCTGTGGTTTCCGGCACCCAGGTTCAGCCAGATTACTGCAACTCTGGCCATTGGGGGCGAAACACTGGCCCCCGTGGAGAGGGCGCGCAATTTGGGTGTCCTCCTGGATTCCCGGCTGTCCATGGAGGACCATGTGGCGGCCGTGGCCAGGGGGGCGTTTCATCAGGTATGCCTGATGCGCCAATTGCGCCTCTTACTGGACCGGGCTGCCCTTCGCACAGTCACTCAAGCTCTCATGACGTCCCAACTCGACTACTGTAATGCTCTCTACATGGGGCTTCCCTTGAGGTGCACTCGAAAGCTACAGCTAGTCCAAAACGCAGCCGCGCGGGTGATTATGGGAGCCACTAGATGCTCCCACATAACACCGATCCTGCGCGAGCTGCATTGGCTTCCTGTGGTCTTTCGAGTGCGCTTCAAGGTTCTGACAGCTATCTTTAAAGCGCTCCATGGCTCGGGGCCTAGTTATATGCGAGACCGCCTCCTGCCCCATACATCCCTTAGACCGATACGCTCCCACAGAGAGGGTCTTCTCAGGGTGCCATCGGCCGGACAATGCCGACTGGCGACACCCAGGGGAAGAGCCTTCTCTGTGGCGGGGCCAGCCCTCTGGAATGACCTACCCCCTGAATTACGTACCATCACCGACCTCCGCCTCTTCCGCCAATGTCTCAAGACATATTTGTTTCAACAAGCCGGCCTAGCCTAACCTCCCAAGGGGAATTTTAGGTAGTTTTTAAATTGGGTTTTTAAATTTTGGTTTTAGCGCAGGATAGGTTTATTTAATAGTCTTTTAAATTATATTTATTGTATTTTGTATGTTTTTAAATTTCCTGTGCGCCGCCCTGGGTCCTCTGTGGAGAAGGGCGGGATATAAATTTAAATAAATAAAAATAAAAAATAAAAATAAAAGTTTGCCACCATCTATTTGAATAAAGTTACACAAAATTAGGATAGACAACATCGTTACAATTATTAACCCAATGGATTGAACATGGCTGTATTTGCAGAAAGCTGTCATCAATGTCCACACAAATAAAGGTCATGAAGTTCAGTTAAAGATTGCAACATTGCACAATAAAATTATTCCTTGCAAAGCTTGAAACATCTTTTCCTGTACAGATTAAAACAATAAACACTAGTCCAGGGGTGCGATTCAGCCAGTTCAGACCAGTTTGGAGAAACTGGATGCTAATTTTACATCTGGTTCACAGAACCAGTAATTGAAAGGATTGGCTGGCTCCGCCCAGCCTTATCCACCACTCCCAGGAGTTTTGACACAGCCTGTTTTGGATGCCATATAAGTGTAGGGCCTGCACAGAGGTTTTGGGAGGGCAAAAACCAGGCCTCCTGGATGTTCCTGAAATCTGGAAACCGCCCTGTTTCCGGCCTCTGGAGGGCCTCTAGAGCCCACAGGAGGCCATTTTCACCCTCCTGGAGGCTCAAGGAAAGCCTCTGAAGCCTATGGCGGGCGAACCCCTCCCCCCCCTTGGTGCAGGATGCTGAGTATGCCATACACACAATGGCCATGCCCACCCAGTAACCGGACAGAGAACCAGTTGCTAAGGTTTTTCTATCCCACACCTGAGTAGGCCTCTCAAAACTTTACAGCTTTCATTTTATATGCATATATAACATTCTCCTTTCTTCTTTGGCCAAATTCTTTTGTTTCAGTTAACTTCCAGTAGCTCCATGGGAGCTGAGCTCTAAAGCTTTATAGCACATTTTTCAGTGAATACTCAGAAGCCAAAGTATGCAATGCAGCTCTTGTTCATACGGCCGATGTTTGATGTCCTCTCTTGCTCCTTCTTGGAATACAGAAGTACTGCTGACACAATGATTGACTAAAGATCAGCCTTCTTAAATATTTGAGCACTCTACTGGCCTATAAGTACATTGACAAACCATTGCAAATAAGCTAGCTTGAGGACGTGACATGAGTGACTGTGCAAATCTATGCAGATAAGGTAAGGTAAGAAAAGAATTGCAATTAGTATGTTCTTAACATTGTAATTAAAACTTTCTCTTCTACACAGAATTTTAGATTCCAAAGAGAACAGCAAATTTACTCTTTGCAATGGAAACATTTATCTATGAAAATTGAGTTCATGGAACTAATGAATTAATTAAGGATTAAAATTGAATAGCATGTACTTCATTTCCCTTTATGTTGGCAGGATTCATGATTTTTAAAGAACTGAATTAACACAATATTGACCATAAATGTAGGAAGTATTCTTAATTGCTCTATTATTACATCTACAGCTGAAGCAATGGAGTCAGTGAATGAGTCCCTGTATAAATACAAAGGACTCTATTTCATAACTGACGTGTCCTCACCTGAAAATTTAGATTCACTGGACAGTTTTGAAATCCGAGACGATGATATATTTGTGATCACATATCCTAAATCCGGTAAGTTCATCGATGTCTTCCAAGAAAGAGTTAATCTTGTGTCCAATGTTGTTATTCAGTTCCTCAGTATTTTGGTTGCTATGACTCTGTTATGCTATAATCAGATTTTAGCATTTAGCATGCTCAGTGACTAAGATGCTAAGCTTATCAATCAGAAACGTTGGCAGTTCAGAGATTTGAATCCATAGTGCCGCGTAAAAGCATTATTTTATTTATTTTATTTTATTTATATAACTAGCTATACCCGGCCATGCGTTGCTGTGGCCCAGTCTGGTTAAATGCCCAGCCAAACTGTGTGTAGATCTACACCTGCACACATACACACAACCACCATATAACCCCCAACCTACCTACCTACTGTATTTCTCCCTCTCTATCTATCCCTCTACCTACCTACCTACTGTATTTCTTTCTTTCTCCCTCTATCTACCTACCTACCTACTGTATTCTCCCCTCTCTATCCCTCTACCTACCTACCTACTGTATTTCTCCCTCTTTCTCTATTCTTCTACCTACCTACCTACTGTATTTCTCGCTATCTATCTATACACCTACCTACCTACGGTATTTCTCCCTCTCTGTCTATCCCTCTACTTACCTACCTATTGTCTCCCTCTACCTACCTACCTACCTACCTACCTACCTACCTACCTACCTACCAACCAACCTACCTACCTACTGTATTTCTCCCTCTCTATCTATCCCCCTATCTACCTACCTGCCTACCTACTGTACTTCTCCCTCTCTGTCTATCCCTCTACCTACCTACCTACTGTATTTCTCCCTATCTATCTATCCCCCTACCTACCTACCTACCTACCTACCTACCTACCTACCGTATTTCTCCCTATCTATCTATCCCCCTACCTACCTACCTACTATATTTCTTCCTTACTCCCTCTACCTACCTGCCTACCTACCTACCTACTGTATTTCTCCCTATCTATCCCTCTACCTACCTACCTACGTACTGTATTTCTCTCTCTCTCTCTCTCTCTCTATCTATCTATCTATCTATCCCCCTACCCACCTACCTACTGTATTTCTCCCTATCTATCCACCTACCTACCTACCTACTATATTTCTTCCTTTCTCCCTCTACCTACCTACCTACCTACCTACTGTATTTCTCGCTATCTATCTATACACCTACCTACCTACCTACCTACGATATTTCTCCCTCTCTGTCTATCCCTCTACTTACCTACCTATTGTATTTCTTGCTTTCTCCCTCTACCTACCTACCTACCTACTGTATTTCTCCCTCTCTATCTATCCCCCTACCTACCTACCTACCTACCTACTGTATTTCTCTCTCTCTATCACCCTATCTAGCTACCTACTGTGTTTCTATTTATCTATCTATCTATTTATCCATCCATCCATCCATCCATCCACCTACCTACCTACCTACCTACCTTTTTTCTCCCTCTCTCTCTATCCCTCTATCTACCTACCTATTGTAATACAATAATACAATAGCAGAGTTGGAAGGGACCTTGGAGGTCATCTAGTCCAACTCCCTGCCTAGGCAGGAAGCCCTATACCCATGATGGCAAACCTATGGCACAGGTGCCACAGGTGGCACACGGAACCATTTCTTAGGCCACGCGAGGCATTGCCCTGTCAGCTTCAATGTGTATGTGTGCCCTGGCCAGCTGATTTAGGCCTTCTTTTGAGGCCGTTTTTTGCCCTCTGGAGGTGAGGGAAGGCTGTTTTCACCCTCCCCAGGCTCCTATAAAGCCTCTGGAGCCTGGGGATGACGTAAAAAGCATGCCAAATGCAGGGGGTCATGCACATAGCATTATGGATGTGGCACACCTGTGCACATCACCCATGCACTCCCCCTGCTTTTGGCATGCGAGCCAAAAAAGGTTTAGCCATCACTCCCTAAACCATTTCAGACAAATGGCTATCCAACATCTTCTTGAAGACTTCCAGTGTTGGGGCATTCACAACTTCTGGAGGCAAGTAGTTCCATTGATTAATTGTTCTAACTGTCAGGAAATTTTTCCTCAGTTCTAAGTTGCTTCTCCCCTTGATTAGTTTCTACCCATTGCTTCTTGTTCTGCCCTCAGGTGCTTTGGAGAATAGCTTGACTCCCTCTTCTTTGTGGCAACCTCTGAGATATTGGAAGGCTGCTATCCTGTCTCCCCGTCCCTCTTTTATTAAACTGTATTTCTCCCTGTCTCTCTATTCCCCTATCTACCTACCTACTGTAATACAATAATACAATAGCAGAGTTGGAAGGGACCTTGCAGGTCATCTAGTCCAACCCCGCTGCTCAAGCAGGAGACCCTATACCGTGTCAGACAAATGGTTTTCCAGTCTCTTCTTAAAAACACATCCATTGGACTCCCTCTTCTTTGTGGCAACCTCTGAGATATTGGAAGGCTGCTATCCTGTCTTCCCTAGTCCCTCTTTTATTAAACTGTATTTCGCCCTGTCTCTCTATTCCCCTATCTACTGTAATACAATAATACAATAATACAATAGCAGAGTTGGAAGGGACCTTGGAGGTCATCTAGTCCAACCCCGCTGCTATATCGTGTCAGACAAATGGTTTTCCAGTCTCTTCTTAAAAACACATCCAGTGTTCGGGCATCCATAACTTCTGGTGGCAAGATGTTCCACTGGTTAATAGTTCTCACAGCCAGGAAATTTCCCCTCAGTTCTAAGTTGCTTCTCTCCTGGATTAGTTTCCACCCATTGCTTCTTGTTCTGCCATCAGGTATTTTGGAGAGTTGGAAGGGACCTTGCAGGTCATCTAGTCCAACCCCGCTGCTCAAGCAGGAGACCCTATATCATGTCAGACAAATGGTTTTCCAGTCTCTTCTTAAAAACACATCCAGTGTTCGGGCATCCATAACTTCTGGTGACAAGCTGTTCCACTGGTTAATAGTTCTCACTGCCAGGAAATTTCCCCTCAGTTCTAAGTTGCTTCTCTCCTGGATTAGTTTCCACCCATTGCTTCTTGTTCTGCCCTCAGGTGCCTTGGTGAATAGCTTGACTCCCTCTTCTTTGTGGCAACCCCTGAGATATTGGAAGGCTGCTATCCTGTCTTCCCTAGTCCCTCTTTTATTAAACTGTATTTTGCCCTGTCTCTCTATTCCCCTATCTACTGTAATACAATAATACAATAATACAATAGCAGAGTTGGAAGGGACCTTGGAGGTCATCTAGTCCAACCCCGCTGCTATATCGTGTCAGACAAATGGTTTTCCAGTCTCTTCTTAAAAACACATCCAGTGTTCGGGCATCCATAACTTCTGGTGGCAAGATGTTCCACTGGTTAATAGTTCTCACAGCCAGGAAATTTCCCCTCAGTTCTAAGTTGCTTCTCTCCTGGATTAGTTTCCACCCATTGCTTCTTGTTCTGCCATCAGGTATTTTGGAGAGTTGGAAGGGCCCTTGCAGGTCATCTAGTCCAACCCCGCTGCTCAAGCAGGAGACCCTATATCATGTCAGACAAATGGTTTTCCAGTCTCTTCTTAAAAACACATCCAGTGTTCGGGCATCCATAACTTCTGGTGGCAAGCTGTTCCACTGGTTAATAGTTCTCACTGCCAGGAAATTTCCCCTCAGTTCTAAGTTGCTTCTCTCCTGGATTAGTTTCCACCCATTGCTTCTTGTTCTGCCCTCAGGTGCCTTGGTGAATAGCTTGACTCCCTCTTCTTTGTGGCAACCCCTGAGATATTGGAAGGCTGCTATCCTGTCTTCCCTAGTCCCTCTTTTATTAAACTGTATTTTGCCCTGTCTCTCTATTCCCCTATCTACTGTAATACAATAATACAATAGCAGAGTTGGAAGGGACCTTGGAGGTCATCTAGTCCAACCCCGCTGCTATATCGTGTCAGACAAATGGTTTTCCAGTCTCTTCTTAAAAACACATCCAGTGTTCGGGCATCCATAACTTCTGGTGGCAAGATGTTCCACTGGTTAATAGTTCTCACAGCCAGGAAATTTCCCCTCAGTTCTAAGTTGCTTCTCTCCTGGATTAGTTTCCACCCATTGCTTCTTGTTCTGCCATCAGGTACTTTGGAGAGTTGGAAGGGCCCTTGCAGGTCATCTAGTCCAACCCCGCTGCTCAAGCAGGAGACCCTATATCGTGTCAGACAAATGGTTTTCCAGTCTCTTCTTAAAAACACATCCAGTGTTCGGGCATCCATAACTTCTGGTGGCAAGCTGTTCCACTGGTTAATAGTTCTCACTGCCAGGAAATTTCCCCTCAGTTCTAAGTTGCTTCTCTCCTGGATTAGTTTCCACCCATTGCTTCTTGTTCTGCCATCAGGTACTTTGGAGAGTTGGAAGGGACCTTGCAGGTCATCTAGTCCAACCCCGCTGCTCAAGCAGGAGACCCTATATCGTGTCAGACAAATGGTTTTCCAGTCTCTTCTTAAAAACACATCCAGTGTTCGGGCATCCATAACTTCTGGTGGCAAGCTGTTCCACTGGTTAATAGTTCTCACTGCCAGGAAATTTCCCCTCAGTTCTAAGTTGCTTCTCTCCTGGATTAGTTTCCACCCATTGCTTCTTGTTCTGCCCTCAGGTGCCTTGGTGAATAGCTTGACTCCCTCTTCTTTGTGGCAACCCCTGAGATATTGGAAGGCTGCTATCCTGTCTTCCCTAGTCCCTCTTTTATTAAACTGTATTTTGCCCTGTCTCTCTATTCCCCTATCTACTGTAATACAATAATACAATAGCAGAGTTGGAAGGGACCTTGGAGGTCATCTAGTCCAACCCCGCTGCTCAAGCAGGAGACCCTATGCCGTTTCAGACAAATGGTTTTCCACTCTCTTCTTAAAAACACATCCAGTGTTGGGGCATCCATAACTTCTGGTGGCAAGATGTTCCACTGGTTAATAGTTCTCACTACCAGGAAATTTCCCCTCAGTTCTAGGTTGCTTCTCTCCTGGATTAGTTTCCACCCATTGCTTCTTGTTCTGCCCTCAGGTGCCTTGGAGAATAGCTTGACTCCCTCTTCTTTGGGGCAACCCCTGAGATATCGGAAGACTGCTATCCTGTCTCCCCTAGTCCCTCTTTTATTAAACTGTATTTGCTGTCAGATGGGTGGTTCTTTGTTACAGTTTGGTTCAGTTCGTATTAAACAGTTTAAAGCAGCTTCCTGCCTCTGTGTTTTTACCTCAGAGAACAGTCTTGAGCAGTATTTCTCCCCCCCTCTCTATGGGCCACCTGGGAGTTTGCTATCCCAGTGCCTTTTTGGCCCCAAGAGGCCGCCATATGACAGTTGAAAAGCAGTTTAATGGGCATGGCTACAGGGAAGTGAAAACACATTTCAGTGCGTACCTTTTATTTGTGTTTACTTTACACACGATACACGTGTGCTAGGCACAAAATGAGTAGCTATTCTATTATCGGAAGTCCTTGACTACATTGTGTGAAAGTTTGGTGTAAATCGGTCCAGTAGTTTTTGAGATTAGTGGATTCGTACAAACTATTTTACATTTTTATTTATATAGATGAGCTCCCATTACTTGTTCCAGATTCTGCCAACCTAACACTTCAAAATAGTGTAAAAATGCAAGTAGAGAAAAAGGAACTACCTTTGGTGGGAAGGTAACAACATTCCATGCGCCTTCGGCATTTAGTCATGTTGGCCACATGATCACAGTGACATCTTCGGACAGCACTGGCTCTCTGGCTTTGAAATGGAGATGAGCACTTCTGCCTAGAGTCGGGAACGACTAGCACATATGTAAAAGGCAAATCTTTGCCTTGACCTTAAGAAGCTGGAAATGTTGGGGAAAATACAGCTGCTAAACCTCTACTTTCAACATTTACAGTATATTTTACTCTATATTGCTTGATGGGTGACCTTAGCTAGTCATTTTCTCTCAGGCCAATCTACCTCACAGAGGTAGATGAGGAGGAGGAGGAGGAGGGGGGGGAGGAGGAGGAGGAGGAGGTGGAAGTATTAGGTATGTTTGCCACTTGAGTTAGTTCTAAAACTAAAAAAGGCAAGATAAAAATAAATGTGCAAATAAATACCTTTTTCCCCCTCATCCATCCATCAGCTTAGTTTGTCAATTTTAGTAGAGTTCGATTGTCTTTATGCATCTCTGAAACATTTGCTATTCTCCCTGATAGGAAAGTTGGCTTTTGCATGTTCAACTTTCTCTAAATAATAATGGGCTAATTAATTTAATTATCTCTTATCTGCAGGCACAATATGGACTCAGAATATTGTCAGCTTGATTGTTTATGAAGGTCACCGAGATGGAACTGAAAATATTACCCTGATTGACCGAGCACCATGGCTGGAGTATAATGTATTCCATGTAGATTTACCTAGTCGCCCATCACCTCGTCTCATTTGTTCCCATCTGCCCTACTATTTGGTACCCAAAGGATTACGAAAAAGAAGAGCAAAAGTAGGACATATTTTGTTAACTTGTGAGGTAGAGTGGGGAGCTGCCTGCATTCTTTTCTTTTAGCTCTGTATCTGAATGTTTTATTAACAAATAGGCAACAGTACACCATCAAATATTCCATTGTTCCAATATGTTTGGTAGACAATAGCAACCTCTGAAGTACGAGTGGGAAAAACACAAACAAAACAGTGTTAAAATCAGAAGGTCATACCCAGCAGTAACAGCTAACAACCAAACTAAATATCAAACGTCTTAAGCTTATTTTTCCCAAGGCGACACATCCAGATGGATCATAACACTTGGTGTTGCATAGACAGTTGCTATCGTAACGTATCTGGAGGATATTAAGTTGAGGGATGCTATTTTTAGCCCTCAAAATCCCTTCTCACAATTTGTACTCTCAGTCACTCATGTCCAAATCACCGGAAGCTTCACTGGTGCAAAATGCAGACACAACAGGCATGGGTGTTTATCTAGAACTGCATTCATTACACCTCTGCTTTGGAAACTGTATTGCTAAACAGTCTGCTTCTACATTCAATTCATGGTGCTGGTTTTGATGTTTAAACCCCTTCATCAGTTGGGAACATGTTATTTGTAGGACCTCCCCTCCCCAGTTGAAACTATGCATCACATCAAGTCCATCAGGAAAGGCATTCCGGGGTTCCATCAGCTAGGGAGATTTGTCAGTCAGGACCCAGGAGGAAAACCTTTTCTTCTGTGATGTCTGCCATATGGAAAACCTTTCCCCCAAGTCCATGTTGGCCCCAATGCTGATGGTTGAAAGGCTCTCAAACAAGGTTTTGCAAATGAACTTTGAGATCCCGTAATAGAATGGAGCCTGTTAGATCAATGTGTGAGAATTACTTGATGAACTCTCTGTCAATCTGTCTTTTGTCTTCATTTTGTCTTGTTTTTTTTTGACTAGGTATTATCATTTTTCTCTTACAGATTATTTATGTGCTTAGAAATCCAAAGGATGTCTTGGTTTCTTTTTATCATTTTCAGGAAATATCAGTCAAAGTAGAAACCGCAAAAAACTTTGATGTATTCTTTGAGAAGTTTTTGGCTGGCAAAGGTAAGAAGAATTTGATCATGACAATGTTTTGTCAGTTTTTGTTTTGGATAAGACTATGAATATATTTCAATCGCTTCCCACCAAGAGCAAACAATCCACTCTCTCTCCTTACATAACAAATAATGATTCTCTATTGTCATCCAGTAATTTGCCTAAACTCTACACAAATATTTTATAGCAGGAAGTGTGCAGTTGTGGGATTCAAAAAAAATTTTAACTACCAGTTTTGTGGCCTTGGCTTGGTGGGCGTGGCATGGCTTGATAGGCATGGCAGGGGAAATATACTGTAAAATCTCCATTCCCTCATCACTCCAGGAGAAGGTTATGGCAAAATCCCCATTTCTCTCAATCAGCTTGGACACAGGAGACAGAGAATAGATGGGGGCAGAGCCAGTCAGAGGTAATATTTACTGGTTCTCCGAACTATCATATTTTTCAGAGTATTAGACGTACTTTTTCCCTCAAAAAAGAGGCTGAAAATCTGGATGCACCTTATACACCAAATACAACATTTTTTGCCTCTTGAAACCCCGCCCCCTTTACCAAAATGGCCGTGTATAGCCTTTAGGAAGCATATAGAGTGCACTTGGGGGCTGGGGAGGCCAGAAATAAGCAAAAAACAGGCTGTTTTTTGCTCAGTTTTGCCCTCCAGTCCCCATTATGAAACAATACAGGAGTATCTTGACAAAAATCCCCCAATAACAAGTTGGCGGATGCAACCACATTAGTTACAACTCTCATTCTTCCTTTGACCTCTCCACATTCAGTGACGTTAGGGAAGCCCCCAGTTGTGCTCTCATGCTTTGATTTTTAGGCCCACCAGGATCACAATGGAGGAAACTCAAGCATGAACAATGTAGAAAGAGCTGTGGTGGCACAGTGGTTACAATGCAGTACTGCAGGCTACTTCTGTAGACTGCCAGCTGCCAGTAGTTTGGCAGTTTGAATTTCACCAGGCTGAAGGTAGACTCAGCTTTCCATCCTTCCAAGGTGGGTAAATTGACGACCCAGATTATTGGGGGCAATATGCTGACTCTGTAAAGCGCTTCCAGAGAACTGTAAAAGCACTAAGTGCTTTGTCTCAGGCCAATGGATGAGTGATCTGGGTATAGGGGACATAGTCATCACACCCTTGTCATGGTCAGACCACTCACTTCTCCGGCTCGACTTTCTGACCGCTGCTCCCCTCCGCGGGGAGGCGGAACCTGAGTCACCAATCTGGTTCCGCCCCAGGCGCCTGATGGACCCGGATGGGTTCCAAACGGCACTTGGGCCAGTTCCTGTACCCCTGACCCGCGCCCCGATGGAGGACCTCGTGGCCGCATGGAATATTGCGACCACGGGAGCCTTGGATCGGGTCGCGCCCTTGCGGCCTCTCTTGTGGCGCCGAAACACCCTGGCTCCTTGGTTTACCGAGGAGCTACGGGTGATGAAACGCCACAAGAGATGCCTAGAGGGAAGATGGAGGTCTACCCGTTCTGAATCTGACCGGACACAGGTAAGAGCCCATTTACGGACTTACATTGTGGCGCTGAGAGTAGCCAAACGTCATCATTGTGCTACTCTCATAGCATCCGCAGACAACCGCCCTGCCGCCCTGTTTAGGGTGACCCGCTCCCTCCTTCAACAGAGGGTGCGGGAAGCCCCGTTACAGGGTAGAGCAGAGGAATTTGTGATTTTTCTGCAGGAGAAAATCGCTCAGATACAGAACGAGCTAGCCCCCATTCATGGCCCAGTGGGATGCCACGAGACAGATCTTGTTTGGGAGGAGTTTGACTCCGTTACTTCCGAGGATATGGACAGGTTACGTGGGCGACTGCGAGCCACCACATGTTTATTGGACCCGTGTCCCTCCTGGCTTGTACTGGCATCCTGGGAGGTGACACGAGGCTGGCTCCAAGAGGTTGTCAATGCATCCTTAAGTGAGGGTTCCTTGCCTGCTTCCCTAAAAGAAGCGATGGTGAGGCCCCTCCTTAAGAAGCCCTCTTTGGATCCAGCTCTTTTGAACAACTACCGTCCAGTCTCCAACCTTCCCTTTTTGGCGAAGGTTGTTGAGAGTGTGGTGGCACAACAGTTTCCCCGTCACCTGGAGGAAGTTGATTATCTAGATCCGCGCCAGGCCGGCTTTCGGCCCGGGCATAGCACCGAGACGGCATTGGTCGCGTTGGTTGATGATCTCTGGAGGGCCAGAGATGGGGGTTGTTCCTCCATGCTGGTCCTATTAGACCTCTCGGCGGCTTTCGATACCATCGACCATGGTATCCTATTGCATCGGCTGGGGGGGTTGGGGGTGGGAGGCACCGTTTTACGGTGGTTCTCCTCCTACCTCTCTGGCCGATCGCAATTTGTGTTGGCAGGGGGGCAGAGGTCGACCGCGAGACCCCTCACATGTGGGGTGCCTCAGGGGTCGGTCCTCTTGCCCCTCCTGTTTAACACATATATGAAGCCGCTGGGTGAGATCATCCGTGGTTTTGAGGTAGAGTACCATCTATACGCTGATGACACCCAGCTGTATATATCTACCCCAAACCACCCCAACGATGCCGTAGCGGTGATGTGCCAGTGCCTGGAAGCCTTGCGGATCTGGATGGGAAGTAACAGACTCGGGCTCAACCCGACCAAGACCGAGTGGCTGTGGTTTCCGGCTGCCCGATTCAACCTGCTTACTCCATCGCTGGCCATAGGGGGCGAACATCTTGCCCCTGTGGATGGGGCGCGCAATTTGGGTGTCCTCCTGGATGCCCGGCTGTCCATGGAAGATCAAGTGACAGCCGTGGCCAGGAGGGCGTTTTACCAGGTTCGCCTGGTTCGCCAATTGCGCCCCCTATTGGATCGGGACGCCCTTCGCACAGTCACTCATGCACTCGTGACATCCCGACTGGACTATTGTAACTCTCTCTACATGGGGCTTCCCTTGAGGTGCACCCGGAGACTTCAGCTAGTCCAGAATGCAGCCGCGCGAGCAATTATGGGGACCGCAAGGTCTACCCACGTAACACCGCTCTTGCGCGAGCTGCACTGGCTACCTGTCGTCTTCCGGGTGCGCTTCAAGGTGTTAATTATCATCTTTAAAGCGCTCCATGGCTCGGGACCTAGCTATCTGCGGGATCGGATCCTGCCTCATACATCCTCACGGCCGATTCGCTCCCACAGAGAGGGACTTCTCCGGGTGCCGTCCACTAGACTTTGTCAGCGGGCGATGCCCAGGGGAAGGGCTCTCTCTGTGGCGGGCCCGGCCCTCTGGAACGACCTTCCCGCCGATATTAGAACGACCACGGACCTCCGCTCCTTCCGTCTTAAATTAAAAACTTACTTTTTCTGTCTGGCCGGCCTGGGATAGTCTCCCTGTCTTGGGGGTTTTACTGGGTAGTTTTAGTATAGTTAGTTTTATGGGAATTTTAGCACAGGTTAAGTTTAATTTGGTTTTAGAATTGTTTGTATATTTCTTATTGTTTGTATTCTGCCTGTGCACCGCCCCGAGTCCCCATGGGGAGAGGGAGCAGTTTATAAGTATTAAAATTATTATTATTATTATTATTATTGTTGTTGTTGTTGTTATTGTTATCCCTGACACAGATGGTCAGCTGGATCATTGCATCACCAAGACGAACCTATCAGTGTTTTGCAGTTCGTGTTTGTATTTCGCAACTAGACCATGAAGATAAGATTCTTCTTAAACTATCATGCTTTGACCTTTAGACCCTCCAGGATCTAAAGTAAATTCAAGCATTAATTCTTATATTTAACTCATTTCTCTCCTATCAGTGGTTTGTAGTTCATGGCTAGACCATGTAGAAGGCTGGAATGCTCATAAGGGTGATTTCAATATCCTCTTCCTGTCTTATGAAGAAATGAAAAAGGTAAGATGTGTTCATGTTGTGTAGTGCAATATGAACAATCATTAAACACAGAAAGCTTTGGAAAGATGGGATGTGTAAATAACTTATTCCAACAGGAAGTAGCAGAGGTGACCACAGAGCCAATCTTGGTTATTTCTGTGCTCTCCTGAAGGACTGCTAAACGAGTTCAGCAAAGCAAAGCTGATCTAATTTTTGATAGATATACTTAATAGATAAGGAAAATCCAATTAGCACAATGTACCTGCAATCAGAAAAATTTTAGCCATAGACTATTATATTAATTATATTATATTAATTATATTATATTAATTATATTATATTATATTATATTATATTATATTATATTATATTATATTATATTATATTATATTATATTATATTATATTATATTATATTATATTATATTATATTATATTATATTATATTATTATATTATATTATATTATATTATATTATATTATATTATATTATATTATATTATATTATATTATATTATATTATATTATATTATATTATATTATATTATATTATATTATATTAATTATATTATATTATATTATATTATATTATATTATTATATTATATTATATTATTATATTATATTATATTATATTATATTATATTATATTAATTATATTATATTATATTATATTATATTATATTATATTATATTATATTATATTATATTATATTATATTATATTATATTATATTATATTATATTATATTAATTATATTATTATATTAATACAAATATAAATATTATATTTTCCATAATATTTGGCTCAGAAGAGATTGACTCAACTCAATGGTATTTTTAAGAGAGGCATTTTTTTAGACTTGCTTGGGAACTGACCAGCCTCTGATGCAGCCAAGAAAACATGAAAACATTTATCAGAAGTCCCAAAGCAGCATTTCTTTGTTTAATTCATTGATATTGCTTTCATGTACCAGTTTTCATTTTAAAAATTACTTTCTCTCAAGGTACTTTTTTTAGTAGGAAAATAATTAAAGTTTAATTTGCAAGACACATATAACAAAGAAATTATCTTGAGAATTTCCCAAAGATATCAACAAAAATTTCCATTTTTTCTCCATTGTTATAGATGAACTAATATAAAGCTTTATCAAATTGCAGGACCTGAGAAGTTCTGTACTGAAAATATGCAATTTCCTAGGAAGAGAACTAACTGAAAAGGAGGTGGATGATGTGGTGGATAAAGCTACATTTGATAACATGAAGGCGGATTCTAGAGCAAATTACACATTCCTGACTCGCGATCGTCAAGATTTGAGCAAAGGATACTTTCTTCGCAAAGGTAGATCAGTAATAATTTATACTCTGGGTCTTTTGGAATGTGTCAGGCTTCATCTGAAACCAGGGCTGCCACCATTATCTGAAAGCTGCTTTATAAGTGATATGGATATGTCCCAACAGACTCTCCTTCTGATGTCTCTCCATGACGTTGTGTTTGCCTCATCAGCAGCCTACATTTGAGGCAGCCATAAGCTCTTTTTAGTTGTGCCAATATTGGTGTTCTCCTGTTTACCCCCACCCCCACCCACCAAAATTCGGGTGTGGATATAATCCGACCTGTTTCAATGATCAGTCTGTTGGTTGCACAGTCTAATGATTCTTTGGGAGTGGAATAGTTTTAGCTCATACTGGATCACTTTAGAATGGTGGAGACACAACCTCTTCACTCTCTATCTTGGTTAATCTCCTCCACCAGGCGTGTGGTGGGTCACATGGTTAGGACATTGGGTTGAATGTTAGCAAGCCCATGTTTGAAATCCGAGTGCTGCTGCATGGTGGAATGAGCTCCTGTCATTCACTCTAGCACCTTGTTGGGACCTTGAAAAGAGCACATCTCCCCGGGCATCTCCCTGGAAACAGTGATGTCACTGACTAATCCTTTCAACCTGGAAAGGCTAATCTACTAATTTTCTATCTGGAAAAAAAAGGCTCTCCAACATATGAGGGCACTTCCTCCAGTCTTAGAACTATCTCCTCTGAACCTGCAGGGACCTATCCAATGATCAAAACGCCACCAATTGTTTCTCTTTAGCATTGGGTCAACTGGGTGAACTCAACATCATTTAGAACCTCACTGGGAGACCATTGATTCCATGATTACAGTGACAAAGAGGCCTCTTCTCTCTAAAAACAGCATTGCAGCATAGCTTTGGTTTCCAAAGTTGCATCTGAACAAATCACAAGACTTCTAAAACACTGTCCTTTGGATAAAAGAGGCCAAAATGGAGATGTTTGGCCACAATACAAAGTGCCACGTTTGGCAATCACCAAACACTGACAATCAGCACAAACATATTATACTAACCATCATGCATAGTGGTGGAGGGGGAGGATTTGGGCTTGTTTTGTTGTCACGGGACCTGGACACCTTGCTGTCACTGAGTTGACCATCAACTCTACTAAATACCAAGTATTACAAAGCCACATGAAAAGCCAGCAGTCTGACAACTAAAAAGTGGCCAAGATTGGGTCATGCAATAGGACAATGACTCTAAGCACACCAGTAAAAGTACCACAGAATTGCTTAAAAGGAAAAGAATCAAAGTGTTGCATTGAAATGCTACGGTGAAACCTCAAGTGAAACAAATAAACAAATGCTCACAAACTTCAATTAACTAAAGCCATGTTGTAAAGAATAGTGGGCCAAACGTCTTTCAAAATGGAATGAAAATTCTTCCAAAACTATGGAATCTTAAGTTTTACAGACACAACTTCTCCAATTTGGTTTCTTTTTATAAAATAAATAAATTTATTTATTTATTTATTAAATTTATACCCCGCCCTTCTCCAAATGGACCCAGGGCGGCGCACAGGGATGTTAAAATAGATACAAAATATATAAAATATATCAAAATTTAAAATACTTATTCTAATAAATAAACCCTGCGCTAAAAACCAAATTAAAATCCCAAATTTAAAACTATCTAATAATCAGTATGGAGGTTACGCTAGGCCGGCTAGATGGAATAGGTGTGTCTTCAGACACTTGCGGAAGAGGCGGAGGTCGGAGATGGTGCGGAGTTCAGGGGGTAGGTCGTTCCAAAGGGCAGGGCCCGCCACAGAGAAGGCTCTTCCCCTGGGTGTCGCCAGTCGGCATTGTCCAGCCGACGGCACCCTGAGGAGGCCCTCTCTGTGGGAGCGTATCGGTCTGAGGGATGTATGGGGCAGGAGGCGGTCTCGCATATAACAAATCATGATGTGGTGCAATGTCATGTTGTTCTTCTGAGTGCGTATTTAGTTACTTTTAAGAACTGCTAAGGAGAAGATTGTTACTATGTTCTCATACATAAAACCATGGAACTCAAGCAGGGTATACGTTCTGTATATACCTTCATACAAACTTAGTCACAGAAAAATGCAAGAATGACCATTTTGGTGACAGGGTGGCATACATAGCCTCTAGTTAAATTGAATACAGAAACTGTTGACCTATTTTTAACCATTGTTTTCCCAGGCACTATTGGGGACTGGAAGAACCACATGACTGTTGCCCAGAGTGAAAGGTTTGACCGTGTCTTTAAGGAGAGGATGGAAAAGCTGCCCTTCAGGTTCTGCTGGGATATTCAGGAGGATCCTGAGCCTATTTCCAGCTCAGTGGAGGAAAATAATGTGTGATATAAACTTTCAAATGGCTTGAATCAGAGATGACCTTCCAAGAATGGTCTTTGTGTAACCTTGTAATTTTCAGTTCTCAACTCTTCAGGGACTATAAAACAGAGCAACATTAAATTCTCCATAATTTTTAAAAATTGTACGGCATTTGTTTATTGACTTGGATTTTCATAGCTACCTGATCAGTGGTGGGTTTCAAATTTTTTCCCTACTGGTTCGAAGTGTGTGGCTTGGTGGTGATGGGGGTTCATGTGACTGAGTGGACATATGGCAAGATGGGGCAACTCCACCAAGCCACACCCACCCAAACCACGCTCCCAGAACCCACAGAAAGGTTTGGCCAAGTCTTCTAGTGTTCAGCCTGGCAGCTTCTTGCCTCCTTCTCATGTTTGTTCTGTGTGTATGAGCCCAAGAAGGAGAAAAGCAGCCAGGTTGAATGCTGTGGCAGAAAGAAGCCAAAGGTTTCTGCCTCCCTTCAGAGTGGAGGTGCTCGTAAGGCAGCTCCTGTGGCTTCCTGTCTCTTTATGGTCCCCCCTGCCACCTGTACCTTAAAGCAGGGGTCTCCAACCTTTGCAACTTTAAGTCTGAAGGAATTCAGCTCCCAGACTTCTCCAGCCAGGTTGGGGACCCCTGCCTTAAAGTACCTTAAAGACTGAAGCCGGTGGTTGCCTTCTGAGCAGCTCCAATGGAACACCATCCCTCTGGCGCAACAGGTTGTTCTCTTGGCTGGGTCTGGCGTGAGATGCACCAGAAGGAAATGGGGCACATGGCCAGCACAAACAGGGCAGCGATGGTGGCGATGATCAAAGGAACTCATTGCATGCTGGTGCCGCTTGTGCCGGGCCACCAGACATGGCCAAGGGAAAGCTAGCAGTGATCGAGTGGCCAACAGGCAGGCAGGGCGGGGCAAGTAAGCAGCAGATGGGTGGGCAAGGCAAGCAACCACTAAGAAAAAATATGACAAGAACAAATTCAAAATCAACATATTCGCAACAGGTAGACCTACTTATTATATTTGCCGCTTCCCTGAAAATATATATTGCTTGATATACCATCTTAGCCCAAGTCCTAACGGAAAATCAAGTTTTTAAAGTTTTTTTCAGTATAATGATACATTACAAATACTTGGCATCAGAGGTGGATTGCTCTTGGTATGCACCAGTACGGGTGGACTGGTAGCGGAAATCAGCCGTATGCACTGGCAGCCTGGAAACACACACACACCCATACCACTGATCTGAGAATGGAGTGGGCTTTGTGGATGCCCTGCCACCACTGCTGCCATTACCACCACCACCGCACCCAAGCCACCTGTTAAAACTCCATAGGAGTTCCGGGGCGTCTCACCACCACTGCCAGCCACCGGCACACCCAAGCAGCACACTAAAACTCCCTACCGCCGGATCTACAGCTCCTCTTGCCAATGAAAACAACTGGACTGTGCCCCCCAGCACTGCCACCACCCCGAGGTATGGAGAGCTCCGGATTGGGACTTGGCACACAGGACATTGCTGAAGCTGAAGGGGCTGGCCTTCCCCTCTACCACCAGCCATGGGAGGAAGGTAAAGCCAAACCTTGCCCAGGCAAGAGTTGCTGGCAGGGGTGGGTGAGGCTGCAGGACGAAACTGGCTGGAAGTTGTTTGTAAATCTCCCCCAAAGAGGGAGGGGAGGAAGTTCTGCCACTGTCCAGGTTGATTTTATAATAAGAGAAGACCTGGGTATGTTTCTTTAGACAGCCTTTCCTAACCGGACTGATTTTTGCTTGCATCATGTTGGTCTCAAACTCATTGCTTAATTCATTTGTTAAGTCCCCATAATTCATAATTATATTTTTGAATTGCTAATATCACCATCTTGAGTAATTCCCTTTGGAGGACTTTCCATTTTGACAATTTAGGGAAAAAAGTGTTGCCTTTTGGGTTTACCTGAATGAAATTCAGGGGAAGGTTAATTTGAAAATGAGCAATGAAAGAGAAGCACATTTCTGTACATAACAGAACAGAAAGGAAAACATTGAGAAGTATTAAGGAGCTGAGGGTGTTTGAGTCATGGAATTCTAATTTATATTCTAGTTAAATTAGAACTGGTTCTTTGTGAAGGATCTGTGAGAATTTTGAAATATTGCAATAAGGCCCAAGAAAATATAACAATAAAGCAGAAAGGAGAAGGGAAAGAATGGCAAAACATCCACCAACTGCTTTGAAAATGCCTTTCTAATGTGTTTTCAATTGTAGGATTGGAAATATTTGATTGACTGTATGCTTTAATGTTCAAAAAGAATAATCTTTATCAGTATAAGCAGAGGTGTATTCTTCAAGCTATAATGCAGTTTGCAAAAAATCATTGTAGTAAACTGAATACCACTGTAGAATATCAATTCTCACCAAAATCCAATTTAATGGAGAGTAAGGTAAGATTTTACACAGTCAAGAAAAAATGTATAGAATAGGTGGTGCCTGGCTCAACTGGAAGTAACTGTGAGACGGATCTGTGAGATGGAAACTTATCAAACAGATTCAACCTAGAAATGAGACATTTCTTGATACAACAATTAGAGAAATGGGATGCCTTCAGAAATTGTGGGTATACCATCACTGGAGGTTTTTAAGAAGAAATTTGTCTATAATAGTATAGGGTCTCATCTCATGCTTCAGCAGGGGTTGGACTAGGAAACTTCCAAGTATAATATATTCCATGTAGATTTACCTAGTCGCCCATCACCTCATCTCATTTGTTCCCATCTGCCCTACTATTTGGTACCCAAAGGATTACGAAAAAGAAGAGCAAAAGTAGGACATATTTTGTTAACTTGTGAGGTAGAGTGGGGAGCTGCCTGCATTCTTTTCTTTTAGCTCTGTATCTGAATGTTTTATTAACAAATAGGCAACAGTACACCATCAAATATTCCATTGTTCCAATATGTTTGGTAGACATAGCAACCTCTGAAGTACGAGTGGGAAAAACACAAACAAAACAGTGTTAAAATCAGAAGGTCATACCCAGCAGTAACAGCTAACAACCAAACTAAATATCAAACGTCTTAAGTTTATTTTTCCCAAGGCAACACATCCAGATGGATCATAACACTTGGTGTTGCATAGACAGTTGCTATCGTAACGTATCTGGAGGATATTAAGTTGAGGGATGCTATTTTTAGCCCTCAAAATCCCTTCTCACAATTTGTACTCTCAGTCACTCATGTCCAAATCACCGGAAGCTTCACTGGTGCAAAATGCAGACACAACGGGCATGGGTGTTTATCTAGAACTGCATTCATTACACCTCTGCTTTGGAAACTGTATTGCTAAACAGTCTGCTTCTACATTCAATTCATGGTGCTGGTTTTGATGTTTAAACCCCTTCATCAGTTGGGAACATGTTATTTGTAGGACCTCCCCTCCCCAGTTGAAACTATGCATCACATCAAGTCCATCAGGAAAGGCATTCCGGGGTTCCATCAGCTAGGGAGATTTGTCAGTCAGGACCCAGGAGGAAAACCTTTTCTTCTGTGATGTCTGCCATATGGAAAACCTTTCCCCCAAGTCCATGTTGGCCCCAATGCTGATGGTTGAAAGGCTCTCAAACAAGGTTTTGCAATATGAACTTTGAGATCCCGTAATAGAATGGAGCCTGTTAGATCAATGTGTGAGAATTACTTGATGAACTCTCTGTCAATCTGTCTTTTGTCTTCATTTTGTCTTGTTTTTTTTTGACTAGGTATTATCATTTTTCTCTTACAGATTATTTATGTGCTTAGAAATCCAAAGGATGTCTTGGCTTCTAACTATCATTTTCACACACTATCAGTCAAAATAGAAACCCCAAAAGACTTTGATATATTCTTTGAGAAGTTTTTGGCTGGCAAAGGTAAGAAGAATTTGATCATGACAATATTTTGTCCATTTTTGTTTTGGATAAGAGACTATGAATATATTTCAATCTGCTTCCCACCAAGGGCAAACAATCCATTCTCTCTCCTTCCCTATCAAATAATGATTCTCTATTGTCATCCAGTAATTTGCCTAAACTCTACACAAATATTTTATAGCAGGAAGTGTGCAGTTGTGGGATTCAATTTTTTTTTACTACTGGTTCTGTTGGCGTGGTGTGGTTTGGTGGGTATGGGGAAGTATACTGCAAAATCCCCATTCCCTCCCAATCAGCTGGGAGTCGGGAGGCAGAAAATAGATTGGGCCGGGGCCAGTCAGAGGTGGTATTTACCGGTTCTCTGAACTACTCAAACTTTCCACTACTGGTTCTCCAGAACTGGTCAGAACCTGCTGAATACCACCTCTGGAAGGGTGGGTGCAGAAGAATGCAGGGTTCCTAGGACAAATATGATGTAAAAGTGAGTGGGAGAGGAAAGGGAAACAGGTTTTAAGGGTTGGAATGCTACTGCTATTGAGACAGATGGTCAGCTGCATTACTGAGATGAACAACTGAACTCTGTGACTTTGAAGACTGTTCTCATGTTTATGCTAAACTCATTTCTATCCTTACAGTGTTTAGCAGTTTGTGTTTTGTACTTTGTGACTAGACCACGTAGATATTAGGGAAGCCTCTTGTTAAACTATCATGCTTTGATCTTTAGGCCCCTCAGGATCATAAAGTTAAATGGAGGAAATTCAAGCATTAATCCTCATGTTTATGTTAAACTCATTTCTCTCCTCTCAGTGTTTTGCAGTTCGTGGCTAGACCATGTAGAAGGCTGGTACGCTCATAAGGGTGATTTCAATATTCTCTTACTGTCTTATGAAGAAATGAAAAAGCTAAGATGTGTTCATGTTGTGTAGTGCAATATGACATCCATCAAGCACAGAAAGCTTTAAAAACGATGGGTTGTATAATTAACTTATTCCAATAGAGAGTAGCACCACAGAGCCAAACTTGGTTATTTCTGTGATCTCCTGGAAGACTGCAGATATCTTTGAAGAAAAATATGTTTCTGTCTCTTCAAAAGGACAGTGGAGGATACAGGAAACTAGAGTGCTGTCAGCTTGGTATTAAAAAGATTATTAAAAGTTGTATTTGTGATCCCTTGGTTAGTCATGCTAGAATTCACAGAATGCATGCCTTGTAAACGAGCACGGCAAAATAAAGTTGATCTAATTTTTGATAGGCTTACTTAATAGATAAGGGAAATCCAATTAGCACAATGTACCTGTAATTAACAAAATCTAAGTCAAAGTCTCTCCAAATATTTTCCTGTTTGGGCTCAGAAGAAATTGAAAAAAATTAAAGTTTAATCTGCAAGATATATATAATGAAGAAATAATCCTGAGAATTCCCCAAGGATATCAACAAAATTTTCCATCTTTTCTCCCTTGTTATGGATGAATTAATATAGTTTTATCAAATTGCAGGACCTGAGAAGTTCTGTACTGAAAATATGCAATTTCCTAGGAAGAGAATTAACTGAAAAGGAGGTGGATGATGTGGTGGATAAAGCTACATTTGATAACATGAAGCTGGATTCTAGAGCAAACACCTCATTTATGCCTTCTGATATTCTAGATTTCAGCAAAGGAAGCTTTCTTCGCAAAGGTAGATCAGTAATAATTCATACTCTGGGGCTTTTGGAATCTGCCAGGCTTCGTCTGAAACCAGGGCTGCCACCTTCACCTTTAGTTACTTTCTGTGGTACGGATATGTCCCAACAGCCTCTATTTCTGCTCTCTCTCCATGATGTTCTGTTTGCCTCATCAGCAGCCTACATTTGAGGCAGCCATAAGCCTTCCTTAGTTGTGCCAATCTTGAAGTGGTATTTATCTTTTCACTCTAACAAACTTCGGGTGTGGATATAATCTGACTTGCATGGTGGGGTGAGCTCCTGTCATTCTCTCTAGCACCTTGTTGGAAACATGAAAGGAGCACCACTCTCGGGACATCTTTCTGGAAACAGTGATGCCACTGGCTAATCCTTTCAACTTGGAAAGGCTAATCTATTTATTTCCAACCTGAAAAAAAGGTTTCTCCAACATATGAGTGCACTGTTCGCTAGTCTTAGAACTGCCTCCTCTAAACCTGCAGGGACATATCCAATGATCAAAAAGTCATCAATCATTTCTGTTAAGCATTGATAAAATGAGATGAACTCAAGATCATTTGGAACTCACTGGGAGGCCATTGATTCCATGACTTCCCAGTAAGAAATACTTATGGCAGGGGAATCACTCAACATCTTCTAGATAGAGAGAACTTTGCCATTTTATCAAGTCTTCCTTCTGTAATCCAACTCTAGTTAAAATAGAAGGAAACATTTTCCTGCCGAAAAGCTATACAGATTTCTAAGAACTGTTTGATGGGGAGGGAAGTGGCTAAACATTCCTTTGATAATTGAGGAAAGTACAATGTTCCAAGTTAGTCAGGTTTTGCAAACTATTTCCCTCTTTCCCTCTTTCCGCAAGTGTCTGAAGACACATCTATTCCATCTAGCCGGCCTAGCGTAACCTCCATTACTGACTTCTAGATAGTTTTAAATTTTGGGATTTTTAATTCGGTTTTAGCACAGGATTTTATTATAATAAGTTTTTTAAAATTTTATTGTGTTTTGTATGTATTTTAACATTCCTGTGCGCCGCCCTGGGTCCGTTTGGAGAAGGGTGGGGTATAAATATAATAAATAAATAAATAAATTTCTCAGACTCACAAAAGCCCACAGAAGGCAAGGTAACTGAAGAGTGTAAACTACCACTGGAAGACTTTGATCTTCATCCCTACAGTCCCCACCTAAAGTCCTGAAATGTTTTATGTACAGTAATGTGAGAATGAAAGCACACACTCTTTGAGTTCTATGGTTTTATGTATCAAGACATAGTAAAAAATCATCTGGTCCTTAGCAGTTCGTCAAAGTAGATAAATACATCTTGAGATGAACATCAACATATGAGCATTACACCATGTCATCATTTATTTTACAAAAAGAAAGCCAAAATGGAGAAGCCATGTATGAAAAATTAACAACATCCTTACTTCTTGCATAGGTATGAAGAGACTTAGTAATAGCTAAGTGCTGCAAATCAAGTGCCCCTAATCAATTGATTAGCAAGTGTAACTACCTCTATAAAACCTGATATTTTAGGAGTTTGTTAGTCTCCAGCATTGAGGCATGTCTTAACACAATGTCAAAGGGGAAAGGCATCAGTAATAATCTTAGAGAATGAATTGGTTCTGACTCTCTGTCTGGGAAGGATTTTAAGCTCATTTCCAAACAATTCGAAGCACATGAGTCTACAGTGAGGAGGATTACTCACAGGTAGTAAATTTCCCAGACAGTTGCTAATCTCCCTAAGAATGGATGTTCCAGCAAATTTACCCCAAGGATGGACCATGCAATGCTCAGAGAAATTGCAAAAAGTCCAAGAGTTACACCTCAGACCCTTTTGGCCTCAGCTAGCATGTTCATGACAGTACAACCAGAAAAAAGAATAAACAAGTATGGTTTGTTTGGAAAGGTTGCCAGGAGAAGGCCTCTTCTCTCTAGAAACAGCATTGCAGCACAGCTTTGGTTTCCAAAGTTGCCTCTGAACAAATCATAAGACTTCTGGAACACTGACCTTTGGACAAAAGAGACCAAAGTGGAGATGTTTGGCCACAATACAAAGTGCCACATGTGGCGAAAACCAAACACTGCCAATCATCACAAACAACTAATACTTACCATCAAGCATGGTGGTGGATGGAGGATGATTTGGTCTCATTTTGCAGTCACAGGATCTGGACACCTTGCAGTCATGTAGTTGACCATGAACTCCTCTGTAAACCAAAGTATTCTAATGTCACATATGTAGCCAGCAGTCTAACAGTTAAAAACTGGCCAACATTGGGTCATGCAATAGGGCAATACCCTAAGCACACCAGCAAAAATACCACAGAATGGCTGAAAAGGAAAAGAATCAAGGTATTGCAACAGCCAGTCAAAGTCCAGACCTCAACCTAATTGAAATACTGCAGTGGGACCTCAACTGAACTGTACATAAACAAACTTCACAAACTTCAATTAACTGAAGCAATGTTGTAAAGAATAGTGGGCCAAAATTCTTCCAAAACTATTGAATCTTAAGTTTTACACACACAGCTTCTCCATTTTGGGTTTTTTTCTAAAATGAATCATGACACATTGTAATGTCATATTGTTCACCTGAGGTTCTACTTACTTACTTACTTTTAAGAACTGCTAAAGAGCAGATGTTTATTATGTTCTCATAGATAAAACCATGGAACTCAAGTAGGGTACACTTCCTGTTTACATGACTGTATATACCAGGGGTGTCCAAAGTTGGGAACTTTTAAGACTTGTGGACTTCAACTCCCAGAATTCCCCAGCCGGCATGGCTGGCTGGGGAATTCTGGGAGTTGAAGTCCACAAGTCTTAAAAGTTCCCAACTTTGGACACCCCTGGTATATACATTCATACAAACTTAGTCACAGAAAAATGTGTAAGAATGACCATTTTGGTGACAGGATGACATAAATAGCCTCTAGTTTAATTGAATACAAGAACTGTTGACCTATTTTTAACCATTGTTTCGCAAGCACTATTGGGGACTGGAAGAACCTCATGACTGTCGCCCAGAGTGAAAGGTTTGACCGTGTCTTTAAGGAGAGGATGGAAAAGCTGCCCTTCAGGTTCTGCTGGGATATTCAGGAGGATCCTGAGCCTATTTCCAGCTCAGTGGAGGAAAATAAAGTCTGATACACACATTCAAATGGTTTGAATCTGAAATGAACCTCCAAGAAGAATCTTTATATCACCTTGTAATTTTTAATTTTCAATTCTGTAGATATCATAGGACAGAGCAACATTAAATTCTTTTCTTATTTTTTAAAAAATTGTAGGGCATTTGTTTGTTGATTTAGATTTCCATAGCTAGCTGACCAGTGGTGGGTTTCAAATTTTTCCCTATCAGTTCGAAGGACGTGACTTGGTGACCATGGCTGGGTGGGTGGGGTTCATGTGACCAAGTGGGCATGGCCAACTCGACATCACTCACGGCAACATGGAGCAGCAGCATCCCACCAAGCCACACCCACCCAAGCCACGCCTATAGAACTCACAGAAAAGATCCACCAAGTCTTCCAGCATTCAACTTGGCTGCTTCTCGCCTCCTCATTTTTGCTCTGTGTGTATGAGCCCAAGAAGGAAGAGAGAAGCAGCCACATTGAATGCTGTGGCAGAGAAGTCAATTATTTCTGCCTCCCTTCACAGCGAAGCTGCTCAGAAGGCAGCTCCTGTGGCTACCTGTCCCTTTATGCCCCCCCTCCCTGGGTTGAAGTACCTTAAAGTCTGAGGCAGGCGTCTGTCTTCTGAGCATCTCTGCTGCGATGTCCTCCCTCTGGCACAGCAGGCCATTCTCCTGGCCGGGTCCAGCGGCCAGCCATGAGCGACACCGGCAGGCAATGGGGTGCGCATGCACAGCTGGTGCAAACACGCCACCAACAAAGGCAATGGTCACCGGACTTATCCCATGATTGTCACTGCCATTCTGTTCATGCGCACCCCATTGCCTGCTGGTGCCGCTTGCGGCCAGCTGCCAGACCCAGCCAGGAGAATGGCCTGCTGAGCCAGAGGGATGGTCTCGCTGCATAGCTGCTTAGAAGGTAGACGAAAATTACCAGCAGCTGGAGGCTTCCCACAAAAGGTGGACACACCTAGCATTGCCCCCACTACCACTATGGCAGTGGTGGGTTTCTGCAGGCTCGCACCTACTCGCGAGAGCCGATTGGTGAAATTTAGAGAACCGGTGAGAGGGGGTTCCACCGGCGTACCTGGAAGTAAATCTGGCCCGCCACTGCCAGTGACCCAACAGGAAGGAAAGGAAAGGAAAGGAAAGAAGGAAGGAAGGGAGGGAAGAAAGGGAAGGAAGGAAGGAAGGAAAGAAAGAAAGAAAGAAAGAAAGAAAGAAAGAAAGAAAGAAAGAAAGAAAGAAAGAAAGAAAGAAAGAAAGAAAGAAAGAAAGAAAGAAAGAAAGAAAGAAAGAAAGAAAGAAAGAAAGAAAGAAAGAAAGAAAGAAAGAAAGAAAGAAAGAAATTATCATCACAATTGAGTCCAAAATTTTGGTTGCTAAGCAAGAGTGTTGTTAAATGAGGGTAAATGGTCTGCGCTTGCGCGAAGATGGCGGGGTAGCTCTGAAGCTCCGTGTGGGCTGCGGAGGTCGTTGGCATTTTGAGTGCCCCCCTGCCCTCGTTTGTGATCTTGGAGGGCATGGGAGGATGAGGGACCCACCCGGACACCTTAGGGTGGGGTTCGCAACATCGGGGGAAGAGCGGACGGAGCGCCGGCGACTGGAACGCTCGGCGGTGTGAGCGCCGGGCGGGAACTGCCGCAACGGAGGCCGGTGCAGAGGCCGCCGCCCGGACGTTTTAATAGGGCGGAGAGAGGCCGGCTGCACTGAAGAGCTCCGAAAAGCTAAAAGCTGAAAGCAACTTGGTGGCGTGCCGTGGGTGAAGCGGTGGTGAGAGCACCGGTGGCCAGCGGGAATGGTGAGAGAGGCGTGGAGGAAGATGGCGGAGGTGGCGGAGATGCTGGTTTGTTGGAGTGAAGAAGGTGGAGAGAGAGAGTGGAGAGTGTGGAGGGGAGAGGTTGCCGCTGGAGGCCGAGTCGACGGCGGTGGGAGCGCCGGAAGGCGAGAGACGAAGGCGGTGACTGAGGAGCTGGTTGGGGAAAGGCGGAAGGTGGTGGCTGTGAGAGAGCCATGTGGTGGTAGCGGAGAGGCGGCTGCTGGAGGCCAGGCTGACGGCGGTGGGAGCGCCGAGAGGCCTTTGGCGAAGGCGGTTACGCGGGGATTGTGGCGGTGAGAGCGCCGAGGTGGATGTGGACGGCCGCTGACCACTGTAATTTCATTTTCCCCCATGGTCACCCTCCCAAGTCTGGGAGAATTACACCACCAAGGCCTTAATAGGCCCGGAAGAACTGACTGACTGTCTTAAAGAAGAACATGTGACAGCAACCAGTTATGGTCACCCCAATGGTCATCATTGCGAACTATCTAATTTAATTTAATTACATCTATTTACCAATTGATTTATTGGTTTACCCATCCTGCACTTTATTTCACCTGATTTCATCCTACCATCTAATGAATTGACTTGTGTGAATTGTTTTTAACCAACTGCCAACGACTTTTAACATCTGTGCTTTTTAACATCTGTATTGTTCCCATACCCACCCGAGTTTTATATATATAATTATTGAATTTTAATTATCTATTTAAAAATATTTAAAAATGTATTCCAGAGCAAGCCTGCTATCGCTGCGAGAGTCCCCGCTCTCGCAGGTATGGCCCCGTGATTTATCTAGGGCACATCTCGATGATGGTATTGTAAATCCGAAGAGATGGGCGAAGCGCGGCCTTAGGGGATTTTTAGTTTTTAACTTATTTAAATTATCTTTTTTAGGGGGTTCAAGGGAGGGGGGTAGATATAGACAGATGGAGATGGAAACAGCAATTAGTAGTAAGGGCCAGGATAGCAGTCGACGGCGGGAAGCGGAAGGCGAAAGGCAGGGGGATACCCGAGTCGTTCCTCAGGAGGGCATACCAATTCAGAGGGTCGTGGGGAGGGGCAGGACCGAGGGGAGACAATTTTCATCCTCCCGGTTGGTGGCACGCAGCCGTTGGTTACAAACGGTTGGGTGCCACAACCCTCGCAGGCTAGGTGGCCAGGGAATACAGAGCCAGGGTCTGCGGCTGATGTTTTGCAACGCCAGGTCCGTTGTCAACAAAGCCCCCCTCATTAGTGACCTTGTGTCAGAGGGGGAGCCGGACCTGGTAGGAATTGCGGAGACCTGGTTGGGCCACGAGGGAGGTCATCCCCTCGTTGAAATGTGCCCACCAGGTTACCGCGCATTTCATCAGCCGCGGGCCCTAGGCAGGGGTGGTGGGGTAGCGGTCATTATCAAGGAAGGCCTGGAGCCGAGAGAGACCATTGTGCCGCAGACCTCCGGCTGTGAGTCCCTCTGCATGAAGTGGGGCCTAGGGAGGCAGTTGGGCTTGCTGGTTGTATACCTGGCTCCCCGCTATGTAGCAGCAGCCCTGCCCGAGCTCCTGGAGGTGATCGCTACGGTGGCAGTGGAGACCCCCAGACTTATAGTTATGGGGGACTTTAACCTGCCATCGTTGGGCGAATCATCCGTGGTAGCTCGGGAGTTCATGGCTTCCATGACGGCCATGGACCTGACCCAAGTAATTCAAGGCCCCACCCATGAGGGTGGACATACGCCGGACCTCATCTTCGTCTCGGGCCAATGGAAGAGTGATCTGGGTACAGGGGACATAGACATCATACCCTTGTCATGGTCAGACCACTCACTTCTCCGACTCGACTTTCCGACCGCTGCTCCCCTCCGCGGGGAGGCAGAACCAGAGTTACCAATCTGGTACCGCCCCAGGCGCTTGATGGACCCGGATGGGTTCCAGACAGCGCTTGGGCCATTTCCTGTATCCCTGACCCGCGCCCCGATGGAGGACCTCACGGCCGCATGGAATAGTGCGGCCGTGGGAGCCTTGGATCGGGTCGTGCCCTTGCGGCCTCTCTCGCGGCGGCGAACCACCCTGGCTCCTTGGTTTACTGAGGGGCTGCGGGTGATGAAACGCCGCAAGAGATGCCTAGAGAGAAGATGGAGGGCTAGCCGCTCTGAATCTGACCGGACACAGGTAAGAGCCCATTTACGGACTTACATTGTGGCGCTGAGGGTGGCCAAACGTCATCATTGTGCCACCCTCATAGCATCCGCAGAAAACCGCCCTGCCGCCCTGTTTAGGGTGACCCGTTCCCTCCTTCAACAGAGGGAGCGGGAAGCCCCGTTACAGGGTAGGGCAGAGGAATTTGTGATTTTTCTGCAGGAGAAAACCGCCCAGATACAGAGTGAGCTAGCCCCCATTCATGGCCCAGTGGGATGCCACGAGGGAGATCTTGTTTGGGAGGAGTTTGACCCCGTTACTTCCGAGGATATGGACAGGTTACGTGGGCGACTGCGAGCCACCACATGTTCATTGGACCCGTGCCCCTCCTGGCTTGTACTGGCATCCTGGGAGGTGACACGAGGCTGGCTCCAGGAGGTTATCAACGCATCCTTGAGTGAGGGTTCCTTGCCTGCCTCCCTAAAAGAGGCTATGGTGAGGCCCCTCCTCAAGAAGCCCTCTTTGGACCCAGCTCTTTTGAACAACTACCGTCCAGTCTCCAACCTTCCCTTCTTGGCGAAGGTTGTTGAGAGTGTGGTGGCACAACAGTTTCCCCGTCACCTGGAGGAAGTTGACTATCTAGATCCGCGCCAGTCCGGCTTTCGGCCCGGGCATAGCACCGAGACGGCATTGGTCGCGTTGGTAGATGATCTCTGGAGGGCCAGAGATGGGGGATGTTCCTCCATCCTGGTCCTATTAGACCTCTCAGCGGCTTTCGATACCATCGACCATGGTATCCTATTGCATCGGCTGGGGGGGTTGGGGGTGGGAGGCACCGTTTTGCGGTGGTTCTCCTCCTACCTCTCTGGCCGATCGCAATTTGTGCGGGCAGGAGAGCAGAGGTCGACCCCGAGACCCCTCACATGCGGGGTGCCTCAGGGGTCGGTCCTCTCGCCTCTCCTGTTTAATGCATATATGAAGCCGCTGGGTGAGATCATCCGTGGTTTTGGGGTAGAGTACCATCTGTACGCTGATGACACCCAGCTGTACATATCTACCCCAAACCACCCCAACGATGCCGTAGCGGTGATGTGCCAGTGCCTGGAAGCCGTGCGGATCTGGATGGGAAGTAACGGACTTAGGCTCAACCCGACCAAGACCGAGTGGCTGTGGTTTCCGGCTGCCCGATTCAACCAGCTTTCTCCAACGCTGGCCATAGGGGGCGAACATCTTGCCCCTGTGGATGGGGCGCGCAATTTGGGTGTCCTCCTGGATACCCGGCTGTCTATGGAAGAGCAAGTGACAGCCGTGGCCAGGAGGGCGTTTTACCAGGTTCGCCTGGTTCGCCAATTGCGCCCCCTATTGGATCGGGACGCCCTTCGCACAGTCACTCATGCCCTCGTGACATCCCGACTGGACTATTGTAACTCTCTCTACATGGGGCTCCCCTTGAGGTGCACCCGGAGGCTTCAGTTAGTTCAGAATGCGGCCGCGCGAGCAATTATGGGCACCTCTAGGTTTGCCCACGTAACACCGCTCCTGCGCGAGCTGCACTGGCTACCTGTCGTCTTCCGGGTGCGCTTCAAGGTGTTAGTTATCATCTTCAAAGCGCTCCATGGCTCGGGACCTAGCTATCTGCGAGATCGGATCCTGCCCCACACATCCTCACGACCGATTCGCTCCCACAGAGAGGGGCTTCTCCGGGTGCCATCCACTAGACTTTGTCAGCGGGCGACGCCCAGGGGAAGGGCGCTCTCTGTGGCGGGCCCGGCCCTCTGGAACGACCTTCCCCCTGATATTAGAACGACCACCGACCTCCGCTCCTTCCGTGTAAAATTGAAGACCCATCTCTTTCGACTGGCCGGCCTTGAATAGTTCTCTCTGTCTTTTAACTACAAATATTTTAATGGGTTTTTAATTTTATATTTTTAGCACGGGTAATTTTATTTAATTCTATTTTAAGTAATGTTTGTATTATTGTATATTGTTTTTAATTATGCCTGTGCACCGCCCCGGGTCCCTGTGGGGAGAGGGTGCGGTTAATAAATCTCAATTTATTATTATTATTATTATAAATGAGTTTCACCACATTTTAAAAGGTGGCCACTCCCACCCTGTCACATGACTGCCAAGTCACGCCCACAAAATAGGCCACACCTACAGAGTAGATTCTAAAAAATTTGAAACCCAACACTGCACTATGGCAACCAGAATGGAAGGTAGGTGAACGAGGAAGAGGGAGAACAGCCGGCACGTGGGTGGCACTCTGAGGCAAGGTTGGAGCCGGGGAATGGCGCATCCCCCAACCCAGCTGAGATAGGTGGCGATTCCTGGGCCTCGGGGAATGGCACATCCCTGGGGCCTGAGTCCAGGGCCCAAGGGAAAGGGAGAGTGGGCGGCATGTTTACTTACCTTTGGTGAACTGAGAAGAGCAGGCAAGGTGTGGAGTCGACTGGCAATGTGCATAGCTGGGTCATGTGGTGAAGCAAAGGCAATATTTATAGGGCGTGGATGGGCGAGGCAAGCATCGGGCAGGTGGGCATGGTGAGTGAGCATCAGGTGAGTGGGTGGGGCTGGCAAGCAGCAAGCAGGTGGACAGAGTGAGCAAGTGGGCGAACAGGGCGAGCAAGTGGCGACTAGGTGACCATTTTGGGGTTCTGGCCCACCAGCGGTTGCTACCGGTTCTGGCCAAATGTATGCTAACATTTCAAATGAACTGGTGCAAACCAGCTGATTACCACCTCTGTACCTGACTCTTGGTATTAAACATGAAATAAAGACAACATAGCAAATTAAAAAATGGTGATAATAGAATCAAAACCAACATATTCACAGCAGCTAGACCCATTTCCGCTTCCCTGAAGGTTTTTTTTTTTTGGAAGGCTAACATACTCAGTGCTACAGGGTACTAGAAATATTGACACCCCAAGGACGGGGTGGGGAAGAGATTGAAAAGGCATATAACCTACATCTCATCTGATTATATTATTTAAACAAGTTCATATAAGCCACCCAATGCATATAAGGTGCCTCCAGGTGTCTTCCAACATTACAACAGTGTAAAAGACATATTTCCTCCAGCCACTCTAGTGACAATTGAACTATGGGCAGTTGGCAAAAATAGCTTGCAATACTACATTCTAACCACTGAACCATCCTGACTTTTAATGCTTGGAAAAGCATAATAAGACGTCCCTTGGATTTTATGAGCTCTTTTGATAAAACCACTGATGCTGAAAACATACATATCAAATCACCCAAACCACCTACACACTCACACACAACGATGTAGACCAAGCATGAAATCCTCTTACCTTCACTACCAGTTTGGAACCAGGAGCACATGCACACTTCGCCCTCGTCCTTTCTCACCTGGACTACTGTAACACTCTCTACATGGGGCTGCCCTTAAAGAGCACCCGGAGGCTTCAGCTGGTCCAGAATGCGGCCGCGTGGGTTATCATGGGGGTACCTAGATGCTCCCATGTTACACTTCTTTTAAGTAGTCTGCACTGGTTGCCGGTTGTTTTCCGGGTGCGATTCAAGGTATTAATGACCTTTAAAGCGCTCCATAGCTTAGGCCCAGGATACTTGCGAGACCACCTACTGCCACTAGTAGCCTCCCACCGTCCAGTGCGATCCCAGAGTTGGCCTTCTCAGGGTGCCATCAGCCAGACAGTGTCGGCTAGCAACCCCCCAGGGGGAGAGCTTTCTCTGTGGGAGCGCCTTCCCTCTGGAATGAGCTGCCCCAGAGCTTCGCATAATTCCCGACCTCCAGTCTTTCTGACGTGCCCTAAAAAGTTGGCTTTTCCAGCAAGCCGTCCAGACCTGAATAAAATAAATGATTAATTTAATTGTTAATTTTAATTTAATTTTAAAAATTTTATTGTAAATGTCAATTGGATTTTTTGGATATTTATTTAATCTCCCTTTTAACTTTTGTAATATGTGTTTTTTATGTTGTATGCCACCCTGAGTCCTTTGGAAGCAGGGCGGCATATAAATCCAATAAACCTAAACCTAACCATCCACATGCGCAGTGTCCGTAATGATCTCTGAGCGGGTGGGTGGAGTATCCTGCCACCATTACCGGTTTGCCCAAACTCAGATGAACAGGCAGAATACCACCTCTGGTGTAGACCCCATAAAGTTTCTCTATGAAAATATCCATGAAGTTGACAATAATATAGAAATTATTTATCATGGCCTTCTGATCTTTTATTGATTACTAGCTATACCCGGCCACGCGTTGCTGTGGCCCAGTCTGGTTAAATGGCCAACCAATCTGTGTGTAGATCTACACCTGCACACATACACACAACCACCATATAACCCCCAACCTACCTACCTACTGTATTTCTCCCTCTCTATCTATCCCTCTACCTACCTACTGTATTTCTTCCTTTCTCCCTCTATCTACCTACCTACCTACCTACCTACCTACCTACCTACTGTATTTCCCCCTCTCTATCCCTCTACCTACCTACCTACTGTATATCTCCCTCTCTATCTATCCCCCTATCTACCTACCTGCCTACCTGCTGTATTTCTCCCTCTCTATCTATCCCCCTACCTACCTACTGTATTTCTCCCTATCTATCTATCCCCCTACCTACCTACCTACCTACCTACCTACCTACTATATTTCTTTCTTTCTCCCTACCTACCTACCTACTTACCTACCTACCTAGCTACTGTATTTCTCCCTCTCTATCTATCCCCCTACCTACCTACCTACTTACTGTGTTTCTCCCTATCTATCTATCCACCTACCTACCTATCTACTTACCTTATTTCTCCCTCTCTATCTATCCCAATATCTACCTACCTACTGTAATACAATAATACAATAGCAGAGTTGGAAGGGACCTTGGAGGTCATCTAGTCCAACTCCCTGCCTAGGCAGGAAGCCCTATACCCATGATGGCGAACCTATGGCACGGGTGCCAAAGGTGGCACACGGAACCATTTCTTAGGCCACACAAGGCATTGCCCAGTCAGCTTCAGTGTGTATGTGTACCCTGGCCAGCTGATTTAGGCCTTCTTTTGAGGCCGTTTTTTGCCCTCTGGAGGTGGGGGAAGGCTGTTTTCACCCTCCCCAGGCTCCTAGAAAGCCTCTGGAGCCTGGGGAGGATGTAAAAAGCATGCCAAATGCAGGGGGTCATGCACATAGCATTATGGATGTGGCACACCTGTGCACACATCCATAATGGACATAGCATTATGGATGTGGCACACCTGCACTCCCCCTGCATTTGGCACGTGAGCCAAAAAAGGTTAGCCATCACTCCCTAAACCATTTCAGACAAATGGCTATCCAACATCTTCATAAAGACTTCCAGTGTTGGTGCATTCACAACTTCTGGAGGCAACTTCTGTTCCACTGGTTAATTGTTCTAACTGCCAGGAAATTTCTCCTGTTCTAAGTTGCTTCTCTCCTTGATTAATTTCCACCCATTGCTTCTTGTTCTGCCCTCAGGTGCCTTCGAGAATAGCTTGACTCCCTCTTCTTTGTGGCAACCCCTGAGATATTGGAACACTGCTATCATGTCTCCCCTAGTCTCTCTTTTATTAAACTGTATTTCTCCCCCCCCCCTCTCTCTCTATGGGCCACTATGGGTGTTTGCTATCCTCTGTGCCTTTTTGGCCCTAAGAGGCCTCCATATGACAGTTGAAAAGCTCTCTGATGGGCGGGGCTACAGGGAGGTGAAAACATGATCAGTGGGTACATTTTACATTTGTGTACCTTGCACATGACACACGTGTGCTAGGCACAAAATGAGTAGGTATTCTATTATCGGAAGTCCTTGTGAACATTGTGTGAAAAATTGAGGTAAATCGGTCCAGTAGTTTTTGAGATTAGTGGATTCGTACAAACTATATTACATTTTTATTTATATAGATGTTGGTCAGAATGTTTGTGTAATGATTGTATCTGAACTGATAAAGTTTAAAGTGCCAGCTAAAATTTTGCCAGCTTCTATTTGAATAAATGAGAAGTTACACAAAATTAGGATAGACAACATCGTTACAATTATTAACCCAATGTATTGAACTTGGCTGCATTTGCAGAAAACAAGCTGTCAAATGCAGCCAAGTTCCATACATTGAGTTAATTATCTTTATGCATCTCTGAAACATTTGCTATTCCCTGATAGGAAGGTTGGCTTTGGATAAATTCAACTTTTCTCCAAATAATAATGGCACTGGCTGAATTAATTTAATTATTCCTTATTTGCAGGCACAATATGGACAAAGAGTATTGTCAGCTTGATTCTTCATGAAGGTCATCGAGATAGAACTGAAAATATTACCCTTTTAGACTGAATACTATGGCTGGAGTATAATTTATTCCGTGTAGATTTACCTAGTCACTCATCACCTCGTATCATTTCTTCTCATCTACCCTACTAATTGGTACCCAAAGGATTATGAAAAAGAAGAGCAAAAGTACTCAAAAGATCATTTAGAACCTCACTGGGAGACCATTGATTCCATGACTACAGTGACAAAGAGGCCTTTTCTCTCTAAAAACAGGATCTCAGCACAGCTTTGATTTCCAAAGTTGTATCTAAACAAATCACAAGACTTCTGGAACACTGTCCTAGAGACCAAAGTGGAGATGTTTGGCCACAATACAAAGTGCCACATTTGGCGAAAACCAAACACTGCCAATCATCACAAACATCTTATTCTAACCATTAAGCATGGTGCTGGAGGGGGGAGGATTTGGGCTTGTTTTGTAGTCACAGAACCTGGACACCTTGCAGTCACTGAGTTGACCATGAACTCCACTAAATACCAAAATATTCTAGACTCACATGTGAAGCCAGCGGTCTGACAGTTAAAGATTGGCCAACATTGCATCATGCAACAGGACAATGACCCTAAGTGCACCAGCAAAAATACCACAGAATAGCTGAAAAGGAAAAGAATTAAGGTATTGCAATGGTCCAGTCAACGTCCAGACCTCAACCTGATTGAAATGCTGCAGTGGGACCTCAAGTGAACTGTAAATGCTCACAAACTTCAATTATGTAATGGTGTAAAGAATAGTGGACAAAATTCTTCAAAAATTATGGAATCTTAAGTTTTACACACACAGCTTTTGCATTTTGGTTTCTTTTTCTAAAATAAATCATGACGTGGTGTAATGTCCTGTTGTTCATCTTACTTACTTTTAAGAACTGCTAAAGAGAAGATTTTTACTATGTTCTCATACATAAAACCATGGAACAGAAGCAGGGTATACTTCTTGTTTACATGACTGTATATACATTCATACACAAATTTAGTCACATAAAAATGTGTAAGAATGACCATTTTGGTGACAGGATGACATAAACAGCTTCTAGTTTAATTGAATACAAAAATTGTTGACATTTTTTAACTGTTGTTTCCCAGGCATTGTTGGGGACTGGAAGAACCTCATGACTAAGGTGACCAGATTTTAACATTGGTAAAAAGGGACACCATTGACCGGGGGAGGGGGGGAGAAGGTGTGGTCTATTTTGTGGGAGTGGCTCAGTGGTCATGTGACTGGGCAGCGTGCCCAACTTGGAAAATGTGGTGAAACTCACTTAACAACGGTCTTGCTTAGCAACCAAAATTTTGGGCTCAATTGTGGTCATAAGTTCTTTCTTTCTTTCTTTCTCTTTCTCTCTTTTTCTTTCTGTCTCTTTCTCTGTCTGTCTGTCTCTCTCTCTGTATCTGTCTCTCTCTCCTCCCTCCGCCCATCTGTCACTGTGTGTCTGTCTGTCTGTCTGTCTGTCTGTCTGTCTGTTTGTCATTTACTCACTTAATCACTCATTCTGTGTCTCTGTTTATCTTTCTCTCCCTCCCTCTCTCTGTCTCTCCCTGTGTCTGTTACTCTGATTCCCTCCCTCCCTCTGTCTCCAATTCAATCCCTCCCTCTATCATTCTCTCTCTGTGCCTCTTTCTGTCTCTCTCCCTCCGTCCCTCCCTCCCTCCCCATCTCTCTCTCTCTCTCTCTCTCCCCCTCTGTACTCTGTGTGTCTATCAGTCTCTCTCTGATTCCCTCCCCCCTGTTTCTTTCTGTCTGTCTGTTCCCCCCCCGGGAGCCCTTTCAGACCCTGGGAAGCGCTCCGGTAGCCTCCCCAGCCAGCATGTTGAACACTCTTCTGCTTCCCAGGGGCTGAAGGGGCTCCGTGGGGGAGGAAGGGAACTGGCTGCTGGAGCCAGCGGTTGGGGCGGGGGGCGGCGCCCAGCAACATTCGCTACCTGCCTGCTGCCGGTGGGTGGGCCAGTGGGTCAGGCGGATAGAGAATGTTGCTGGGCGCCACCGCAGCGCCCTGCCCTCCCGCCCACCCCACCCACTGGCTCCGGCAGCCAGTTCCCTTCCACCCCCCACGGAGCCCCTTCAGACCCTGGGAAGCAGACGAGTGGCCGGCATGCTAGCTGGGGAGGCTATGTCTGCCTCCTTGGCTGTGGGGCAGCTGGACCACTCCAGATTCAGTGACCCACCACCGTGGGCACCATTGCCTGCCTCACCGCCTGCTGCTTAGCTGGGCGGCTACGTCCTGACTTCCTGCTCCCGCCTCAAGACCCGGATCTTCCGCCGAGGCAGGCAAGTCAGACCGCAGGAAGAGGAGAGGAGGAGGAGGAGAGGAGTGGCAGGTGGGGAGGAGGAAGAGGAGGAGGAGAAGGAGGAAGATTTGGAATATTCAAAAAATCGGGACATTTTTAAAGGGACGCGGGACGCAGGACTAATTATTAATATGCGGGACTGTCCCACCGAAAGCGGAACGTCTGGTCACCTTACTCATGACTGTCGCCCAGAGTGAAAGGTTTCACCGTGTCTTTAAGGAGAGGATGGAAAAGCTGCCCTTCAGCTTCTGCTGGGATTTTCAGGAGGATCCATGAGCCTCTTTCCAACTCAGTGAAGGAAAATAATGTCTGATACTCACCTTCAAATGGTTTGAATCTGAAATGACCCTCAAAGAAGAATCTTTATATCACCTTGTAATGTTTAATTCTCAACTCTGCAGAAACCATAGGACAGAGCAACATTAAATTCTTCGCTATTTTTAAAAATTGTATGGCATTTGTTTATTGATTTAGATTTCCATAACTACCAGACCAGTGGTGGGTTTCAATTTTTTCCCCTACCGGTTCAGTGGGTGTGGCTTGGTGAGGGGGTTCATGTGACTGAGTGGGTGTGGCAAACTCAACATCACTCAATGGAAGGTGGGGCAACACCTTCCCACCAAGCCACACCCACCCAAACCATGCCCACAGACCCCACAGAAATGTTTGGCCAAGTCTTCTAGTGTTCAACCTGGCTGCTTCCTCCTTCTCATGTTTGCTCTGTGTGTATGAGCCTGAGAAGGAGAAAAGCAGCCACTTTGAATGCTGTGGCAAAAAGAAGCCAAATGTTTTTGCCTCCCTTCACAGCAGAACTGCTTGGAAGGCAGCTGAGGCTTCTTCGGTGCAAGATGGAGGGGGGACACTTTATGGTTCCCCCTCCATCCTTCACCAAAGTACCATTAAGACTGAGGCTCCTTCTGAGCAGCTCCAGTGGAACACCATTTCTCTGGTGCAACAGGTTGTTCACCTGGCTGGGAGGGCTGCGAGTTGCCCCGGCAGGCAATGGGGCACACAGCCAGCGCGAACAGGGCAGCAATGATGGCGATGGTCACAGGACTGGGGAGGGTGAAAAATGGCCCTCAGGGAAGTTCCAGAAGTACAGAAAAGGGTGTGTTTCCAGCTCCAGACGGCCTCCAGAGCCAACGGGAGGCCATTTCCGTCCTCCTGGAGGATCAAGGAAACCTTTTGGAGCCTGGGTTAGGGTGAAAACCCCACTACTACATGGTGCAGAAGGTCAAGTAAACCATGGCCGCCATAGCCATGCCCATCCAGCAACCGGGCAGAGAACCGGTTGCTAAAAATTTTCTATCACACCCCTGACTTGGCCTCTTGAAACTCTACAGCTTTCATTTTCTATGCAAATATAAAATTCTCCTTTCTTCTTTTGGCTAAATTCCTTTGTTTCCGTTGCCTTCCAGTAGCTCCAGGTCCACATAGCCTAGCAAAGGGGGCTGAGCCCTAAAGCACTGCAGCCAAACCAACCTGGAAAAAGGAGCGATTGCTTCCTCCACCCACTTCTTCAAGCGGCAGGTCTCGGCAGCGGTTAAGGCTCCTCTCTTTAAACGTGGATCTTTCCTCGCCACTTTATGAGGTTGAGCCCGGGCTGACTTTCTGAACAGGGAGAGACGGATGGCACAAACTACCTTCTATCTCCCTGTGCTCAGAAAATAAAATCCAGGTAAGTCCTTTGCTGTCAGGCAGTTTCTAGGACGCCTGCCTGCCAGCAAGGGATATCCCTGGGCTGCCTTTTCTGAGCAGGGGGAGACGGACGGCGCAAACTACCTTCTGTCTCCCCTTGCTCAGAAAAGCGAATCCGGGTAAGTCCTTTCCTGGCAGGTGGTTTCTAGGATGCCTGCCCTCCAGTTAGGGACCTCCATGCACAGCGCTTTTCTGAGCACAGGGAGACGGACATGGTAGACATTCCGGAACTTACTTCTGGGTCCTCCGGTGGAACCTCCTCTCACTAGATCGGTAAATTTCACCATCCGGTTCTCCCGATTTGACAAGAACCAGCAGAAACCCACCACTGTCTCGTTCATACGTCTGACAGTCGATCCAGTATGAAATTCTAATTATGTATTCTCATTGCATTGAATGGATTTTCATGGAACAGATTTAGGTGACTTTTCAGCTAAGATTTGTCTGGTATGATTGTACCTATTCAGCATAGCTCTTAGATAGAGCATGCAGGGGCTTCCCCGATAATGAGGGACTGTTTCCTTTGGAGGGGGGCAATAATATAACAACGCGTATGTAAATGTATATATGGAAATTGGGATTGGGATTCAGGTATGAAAATAACAATGCAGTACAATTGTTCTGGCTTCATCTCCTATCGGTAAATTCGTAATTCTTCACATAATGATATAAATACTCGGCATGTAAATCTGAAGTGCTTTTGTATTTTTAAAACATACTGACTTTTACAACAACACTTCAATAAATTTATAGATACAGTGAGACAAGTGTGATGCAAGTCTACATCAGCTAAGCAAGTTTCCCTTGTTTAACATTTCCCTCATTTTACATTTCCAAATTAGGTTATTACTCAGTCGTGTTTGATGTCCTCTCTTGCTCCTTTTTGGAATACAGAAGTACTGCTGACACAATGATTGACTAAAGATCAGCCTTCTTAAATATTTGAGCACTCTACTGGCCTATAAGTACATTGACAAACCATTGCAAATAATGTGGCTTGAGGACATGACATGAGTGACTTTCAGAGTCTATATAGATAAGGTAAGGTAAGGTAAGAAAAGAATTGCAATTAGCATGTTCTTAACATTGTAATTAAAACTTTCTCTTCTACATAGAATTTTTAGATTCCAAGAGGAACAGCAAATTTACTCTTTGCAATTTACTCAATTTATCAATGAAAACTGAGTTCAAGGAACTAATGAATTAATTAAAGAAACTAATCTAATAACTAACTAACATACATACATACTTACATACATACATGCATACATACATATATACATACATTCCTTTATGTTAGCAGGATTCATGATTTCTAAAGAACTGAATTAATACAATATTGACCATAAATGTAGGAAGTATTCTTAATTGCTCTATTATTGCATCTACAGCTGAAGCAATGGACCCAGTGGATGAGTCCCTGTATAAATACAAAGGACTCTATTTCATAACTGGCTTGTCCTCACCTGAAAATTTAGATTCACTGGACAGTTTTGAAATCCGAGACGATGATATATTCATAATCACATATCCTAAATCCGGTAAGTTCATCAATGTCTTCCAAGAAAGAGTTAATCTTGTGTCCAATGTTGTTATTCGGTAACAACAGTGTTTTGGTTGCTGTGAGGCTGTTACACTATAACCAGATTTTAACATTTAGCATTTTATAAGAAGTTGGAAATGTAGGGAAAATGAGCTGCTAAACCTCTACGTTCATTGTTTATATTTTACTCTACATTGGCTACTTTGATAACCTTGGCTAGTCACTCTCTCTCAGTCCAATCTACCTCACAGGACTGTTGTATGGAAAATAGGAGGAGGAGAAGGAGGAAGTATTAGGTATGTTTGTCACCTTGAGTTAGTTCTAAAACTAAAAAAGGCAGGATAGAAATAAATGTGCAAATAAATAGCTGTTCTTTTCTCATCCATCCATCAACTTAATCTATCAGTTTTAGTAGAGTTGATTGTCTTTATGCATCTCTGAAACATTTGCTATTCTCTCTGATAGGAAGGTTGGCTTTTGCATAAGTTTAACTTTCTCCAAATAAAAATAGTCTAATTAATTTAATTATTTCTTATTTGCAGGTACGGTGTGGACTCAGAATATTGTTAGCTTGATTGTTTATGAAGGTCACCGAGATGGAACTGAAAATATAACCCTGATTGACCGAGCACCATGGCTGGAGTATAATATATTCCATGTAGATTTACCTAGTCGCCCATCACCTCGTCTCATTTGTTCCCATCTGCCCTACTATTTGGTACCCAAAGGATTACAAAAAAGAAGAGCAAAAGTAGGACATATTTTGTTAACTTGTGAGGTAGAGTGGGGAACTGTCTGCATTCTCTTTTTTTAGCTCTGTATCTAAATGTTTTATTTAGGCAACGGTACACCATCAAATATTCCATTGTTCCAATATGTTGGAGTAGCATATTCTGAAGTGTGAGTGGGGAGGTGAAACACAAACAAAACAGTCTTAAAATCAGAAGGTCATGCCCATCTGTCAATCTGTCTTTTTTATTGCTTTTGACTTGGTTTTTTTGACTTGGTATTATCATCTTTCTCTTACAGATTATTTATGTGCTTAGAAATCCAAAGGATGTCTTGGCTTCTAACTATCATTTTCACACACTATCAGTCAAAATAGAAACCCCAAAAGACTTTGATATATTCTTTGAGAAGTTTTTGGCTGGCAAAGGTAAGAAGAATTTGATCATAACAATATTTTGTCCATTTTTGTTTTGGATAAAAGACTATAAATATTTTTCAATCCGCTTCCCACCAAGAGCAAACAGTCCACTCTCTCTTCTTACATAAGAAATAAATTATGATTCTCTGTAATGCAGTAATTTGTGTAAACGCTACACAAATATTTTATAGTAGGAAGGGTGGGTGTCAGAAGAATACAGGGCTCCTAGGACAACTTTGATATAAAAGTGAGAGGGAGAGGCAAATAGAAGGCAGCTTATTAGGGAGAGAGATGAGAAATACTAAGATATATTTAATACTAGCCGTTCCCGGCCACGCGTTGCTGTGGCCCAGTCTGGTTAAATGGCCAACCAATCTGTGTGTAGATCTACACCTGCACACACAAACACGTACACACAACCATGCATAACCCCCAACCTACCTACCTACTCCCTTTCTCCCTGTCTCCAACTACCTACCTACCTAACTACCTACCAATCAACTGTATTTCCATCTCTTTCTATCCCTCTACTTACCTACCTACTTACCTACTGTATTTCTCCCTCTCTATCCTACTACCTACCTATCTACCTACTGTATTTCTCCCTCTCCCTCTCTATCCCTCTACCTACCTACCTACTGTATTTCTCCCTCTCCCTCTCTATCCCTCTACCTACCTACTGTATTTCTCCCTCAGAGTATTTTATGTCATAAAGGATGACATAATACCTCTTCAACCTTTTCATAAATGATCTAGAAGTAGGAGTAAACAGCAAGGTAGCCACATTCGCCGAGGACACTAAATTATACAGGGTAGTAAAAACTGAGAGAGTGTGTGAGGAGCTCCAGAGGGATCATTTGACACTGGGGGAGTGGGCAAACCAGTGGCAAATGAGCTTCAACATTAGTAAGTGCAGAGTGATGCACGTTGGGACAAAAAACCCCAACTATATCTATAAACTGATGGGGTCTGAACTCCTTGCAACTAACCAGGAAAGGGACCTTGGTGTCCTGGTGGACAGCTCAATGAAGGTGTCAACCCAGTGTGCCGCAGCAGTGAAAAAAGCAAACTCATTGCTAGGGATCATTAGGACGGGTATAGAAAATAAGTCAGCAAGTGTCATTTTGCCTCTTTATAAATCTATGGTGAGGCCCCATCTGGAGTATTGTGTACAGTTCTGGTCACCATACCTTCAGAAGGATATTATGGAAATGGAAAAGGTGCAGAGGAGGGCAACCAGAATGATTAGGGGGCTGGAACACCTTCCTTACCATCTGAAACTGCAATGGCTGGGCCTCTACACTCTAGAACGACAGCGCCTGAGAGGTGACCTGATTGAAGTCTATAAAATCATGCACAGTATGGACAAAGTAGAAAAGAAAAAACTGTTTTCCCTATCGCACAACACTAGAACTAGGGGGCACTCTATGAAACTTTTGGAAGCTAGACCTCAAACAAATAAGAGGAAGTACTTTTTCACCCAGAGGATCACTGGTCTATGGAACTCCCTGACAGAAGAAGTGGTGACAGCTGTAAGAAAGGATTAGACGAGTTCATGGAAAACAAGGGTATCCATGGCTATCATTATGGATGCCTAAGGACACCCTCCGGGTTGGAGAGATAGGCAGGATATTTCTCAATGCCATTTGCAGGAAATCATAAGCAGGTGAAGACATCTGCTTGGGAAGACCCTGAAGCAAATGGTGAGCCACTGTGTGAGACAGAATGCTGGACCAGATGGGCTGTGGCCTGTTCCAGCAAGGCTATTCTTTTTTTTCCAAATAATTGTATTGGTTTTACAAATTATAATAGGGAAAAGGGTATATAGGGTATCATTTATACATTTTAGAGCTTCCCTGTCAGAAAAGGTGGTTACATCCGGGTCTTCATACATCATATTGTTAAGTAAATAGTGTCAAGAGATACATATATATCACATTTTAAAATTCATACATTCAATCTTTTTTGCAATAACATCCGTTACAGGAATTACAGTAATTCAAAAGTAATTATTTTTGAGATCTGAGTCTCTTTGCTATTATATCTTCTTCCTCCCTCCCCCCAGTGGGCAGCGCCATGACTCCTCCCGTTCCTTCTTCTTCATCTCCCAGGATTGAGGAATGTTTTTTAAGAAAGGCCTCCACCTCTTCTGTTGTTTTAATTCTAATCGTACCTCCATCCCAGAATACCAACATTCCTTCAGGCGTTAACCATTTGAACCAGATCCCGTTTTTATATAATTTTTTTGACAAGAAGGAATATTTCCTTCTCGCTTCTCTGATTTTTTTTGGGAATCTGCTTCAATATGAAAATGTCTTTTTGTTCATATTTCAAAGGCCTCTCTCGCTGCACCCTCAGTATCTCGTCCCTTATGGACCTTCTTAAATATTTAATATGAATCTCTCTGGGTACTTCATTTATTCTAGCATATCAGCAAGGCTATTCTTATGTTCTTATGTTTAATGCCTATGGCCCACTGCTCTCTCTGTATCCATCTACCTACCTTTTTTTACAATTTTTTACATTTCTGGTGCATGTACCTGGCACAGGTGTGACATCTACACAATCTATATATATATATCATTGGTGCTGTATTTCAAAGGAATGTTGTGTGAAAAGTTGGAAGCGATCGGTGCAGTACTTTCGGAGATTAGCGGTTTGAATAACTCTTGTTACATTTTTATTTATATAGATGGAGGAGAAAATGAGAGAAATTGTTCAGCAATTCAAAATTGGGATGTGAATGTGTTGGAATGGATGGATAGAATCTAAAGGTTTTTTAAAATGAATGTTAGTTAAAGAACCAAATACTCAAATGATATCACACAGGAAATGTTTTAAGGGTGGGAAAGAGAAAAGAGATAATCAGAGTTAGTTCTTTGAATATTTGAAGGAGTGTAAAAAAATTAAACCAGATTGCCCCTAAGATTCAGTTCGAATCTTAGCAGGCTCAAGGTTGACTCAGCCTTCCGTCCTTCTGAGGTGGGTAAAATGAGGACCCACATTGTTGGGGGAAATATGCTGACTCTCTAAACCGCTTACAGACTGTAAAAGCACTATGAAGTACTATTGCTTTTGCTATCCCTGACACAGATGGTCAACTGCATCATTACATCACCAAGACAAACCTATCAGTGTTTTGCAGTTCGTGTTTTATACTTGGTGACTAAACAATGTAGATATTAGGATAGCCTCTTTTTAAACTATCATGCTTTGCTCTTTAGGCCCACCAGGGTCATAAAGTTAAATGGAGGAAATTCAAGCATTAATCCTCATGTTTAACTCATTTTCTCCTGTCAGTGTTTTGTAGTTCGTGGCTAGACCATGTAGAAGGCTGGAATGCTCATAAGGATGATTTCAATATTCTTTTCCTGTCTTATGAAGAAATGAAAAAGGTAAGATATGTTCATGTTGTGTAGTGCAATATGACAGCCATCAAGCACAGAAAGCTTTGGAAATGATGAGATGTGTAAGTAACTTATTTCAATAGTGAGTAGCAGAGGTGACCACAGAGCCAACCTTGCTTATTTCTGTGATCTCCTGGATGACTGGTGAGAACTCGGAAGAAAAATAAATTTCTATCTCTTCAAAAGGATGGTGGAGGATGCAGGAAAACTAAAGTGCTGTCAGCTTGGTGACAAAAAGATTATTAAAAGGTGTATTTGTGAGAACTTGGTTTGTCACGTTAGAATTCACACAATGCATGTCTTGTAAACGAATTTAGCAAAACAAAACTGATCTAGTTTTTGATAGACTTAATAGATAAGGGAAATCCAATTATCACAATGTACCTGTAATCTCATAATATTTTCCTGATTGTGTTCAGACTGAAAATAATTAGTTTAATCTGCAAGATATGTATAACGAAGAAGTAATCTTGAGCATTCCCCAAAGATATCAACAAAATTTTCCATCTTTTCTCTATTGTTATGGGTGAACTAATGTAAAGCTGTATCAAATTGCAGGACCTGAGAAGTTCTGTACTGAAAATATGCAATTTCCTAGGAAGAGAACTAACTGAAAAGGAGGTGGATGATGTGGTGAATAAAGCTACATTTGATAACATGAAGCTGGATTCTAGAGCAAATTACACATTCATGTCTCCTGATATTCTAGATTTCAGCAAAGGAAACTTTCTTCGCAAAGGTAGATCAGTAATCATTCATACTCTGGGGCTTTTGGAATCTGCCAGGCTTCATCTGAAACCAGGGCTGCCACCTTCACCTTTAGTTACTTTCTAAAGTGGTATGGATATATCCCAACAGCCTCTTTTCTGCTGTCTCTCCATGATGTTGTGTTTGCCTCATCAGCAGCCTACATTTGAGGAAGCCATAAGCCTTCCTTAGTTGTGCCAATGTTGGTGTAATGTTCACACAGATTTCATGTGTCGATATAGTCTGAACTGTTTCAATAATCATTCTGTTGGTTGTATAGTCTAATGATCATTTGGGAGTGGATTGTTTTAGCTCATACTGACTACTTTAGGATGGTGGAGACCAGTGGTAGAATCCAAATTTTTTTACTACCGGTTCTTTGGGTGTAGCTCGGTGGGCATGGCATGGCTTTGTGGGTGTGGCTTTGTGGGTGTGGCAGGGGAAGGATACTGAGAAATCCCCATTCCCTCCCCACCCCACTAACCTGCTTTCCAGTTCTGTTCTCCTGTTCAGGGCAACAAAAGATCAGCTGGGAGGCTGGGAGGCAGCTGGGGCAGGGCCAGCCTATGTGCCGATTCTCCAAACTACTCAAACGTTCCACTACCAGTTCTCCAGAACCTTTCAGAACTGGCTGAACATAACCTCTGGTGGAGACACAACCTCTTCATTCTCTATCTTGGGTAATCTCCTCCACCAGGAGTGTGGTGGGTCACGTGGTTAGGACGCTGCATTGAAAGTTAGCAAACCCATGTTTGAAATCCGAGTGTTGCTGCATGGTGGGGTGAGCTCCTGTCATTCTCTCTAGCACCTTGTTCGGAACATGAAAGGAGCACCACTTCCAGGACATCTTTCTGGGAACAGTGATGTCACTGGCTAATCCTTTCAATCTGGAAAGGCTAATCTACTTATTTTCAACCTGAAAAAGAAAGGTCTCTCCGACATATGAGTGCACTGTCCTCCAGTCTTAGAATTGCCTCCTCTAAACCTGCAGGGCCATGTCCAATTATCAAAATGCCATTGGTATAATGGGATGAACTCAAGATCATTTAGAACTCACTGGGAGACCATTGATTCCATGACTTCCCAGTAAGAGATACTTACGGCAGGGGAATCATTCAACACCTTCTAGATAGAGAGAACTTTGCCCTTCCATCAAGCCTTCCTTCTGTAATCCTGCTCTAGTTAAAATAGAAAGAAACATTTATGTATCAACACATACTAAAAATCATCTCGTCCTTAGCAGTTCTTCGAAGTAGGTAAATACATCCTCAAATGAACAACAATATTATACCATGTCATCATTTATTTTACAAAAAGAAATCCAACATTCATGACAGTACAACTGGAAAAAAGACTGAACAAGTATGGTTTGCTTGGAAAGGTTGCGAGGAGAAGGCCTCTTCTCTCTAGAAAGAGCTTTACAGCACAACTTTGGTTTCCAAAGTTGTCTCTGAACAGATCATGAATGTTATGTTCTGAGCATGCGCAGTTCATGCTAGTTTTGGCGGGACAATCCTAACAGCTGATAGGCGGAGCCATCTGACAGCTCGCTATAAAAGCGAGCTGTCAGATGGCAGAGCCCAGCTGTTGCCTGTCTGAAATAGAGCCGCACGTTACATGTTGATCGTTCTGTGGAATAAACTTGTTAGCCTTTTATTCCTGCCTGAGCCTCAGTCATTTGGCACCCACTCTGAGTTCTGAGTATAGAACACTGGCGACGAGGATGGGATCGCCGTGCTGAGGCCAGGTTAGACGGTCAACAGAGCTGAAGCCATTAAAGAGCGAATAAGTCACTCACGACGAGACATTGTGAGCGCGGCTGACAGGAATGGCTGCGATACAGTTCCCTCCATTTACTCCTGGTTCGGAGTCTTGGGAATCTTATGTCACCAGATTTGACTGTTTCCTGGTGGCCCACGACCTGGCTGAGGTAAACGACGAGCGAAAATGCGCCAAGTTCCTCTCCGTTTGCGGGGCTGAGGTATTTGAAACAGCCCAGGCTCTTACAGCTCCATTGGCCATTAAAGCAGTGCCTTGGGCCCAATTAATGACGAAGCTTAAGAATCATTATGCCCCTTCACCGCCCAGGATTGCCTGGAGACACGCCTTCCATAGAAGGAACCAGCATGAGGGCGAAAATGTAACGCAATTTGTAGCAGCTCTTAGGAAAGCGGCTTTACATTGCGAGTTTAAAGACCTCGAGGAATCTCTGCTCGATCAATTAGTATGTGGCCTGAAAGACCGTAAACTACAGCGGCGTTTGTTAGCAAAGGCCGAAGTCACCCTCGAGTCTGCGCTGGCTGAAGCTCGCGCTGCAGAACTAGCTAACCAATCCTTTGGAGCTGACAGATTCACTGTTCATCAGGGTGATGCGAGCACAGGTTCCGACTCAGAAGCGGGAGCAGAAATAAACCGCCTTAAAGAGGCGCGGAAGAAAAAGAGCTGGCCCAAAGGCCACAGTGTTGACAGACCAGTCTGCATGGGCTGCGGAAACAGCCATGCCAGAGCTGAATGTCGGTTTCGCCAGGCGATCTGTCAGCGTTGTGGTCGGAAAGGGCACATTGCAAAGGTATGTCGTGCTCCACAACCCAGTAGTCGCCCACCTGTCAAACCTGCCTACCGACGCCGGCCAGGTTGGAAAGAAAACCATGTAGATGAAGACGTTTCTGAGGGCTGCCATGAATCAGAGTTTTCCGACGTACAATCGGTACGTTCCTGCCATTCGGTAAGAAGCAAGATCCACTTGACTGTCCAAATAGATGGGACACCCTGCTCCATGGAGGTGGACACCGGCTCGGCCACTTCCATTGTCTCATGGAGCACCATCAAACGATTATTGCCTAAATTGTCTAAACGCCGTCTCTCTGCCTGCAATTTGACTTTAAGAGACTATCAAGGGAACATTATTCCCGTCATTGGCTCGAAAAAGGTCACTGTCCAGTTTAAAAAATTTAAGGGACGGTTGCCTTTAATTATTGTTGATGGCGTTCTGCCTAGCCTTTTGGGTCTCGACTGGTTTGATGCCTTGGGACTTCAAATCAATGGCATACATTGCCTCCAGTCATCTGAATTAGAGACCCTCATCCACGAATTTCCCACTGTGTTTGATGGTGAACTGGGCACCTACAAGGGCATGCCCATCACTTTCAACATTGACCCCATGGTGCAGCCTGTTCGTCTGAAGCCACGCAGAGTTCCCCTCGCCCTCAAGCCTAAAGTGGACGCCGAACTAGACCGTCTAATTGCACAAGGCATTTTAGAACCAGTGGACCATGCACGTTGGGAGACCCCAATCATGCTTCCTGTGAAGCCAGATGGCAGCGTGAGAATATGTGCTGATTACAAATGTTCCTTGAACCGCGCTCTGCCCTCAAATGCCTACCCAGTGCCAGTCGTCCATCACCTCCTCCACACTTTGGGGGAAGGTGCCATCTTCGCTAAATTAGACTTAGCCCAAGCCTACCAGCAGTTGCTGGTCGACGATGAAGCCGCGGAAGCGCAGACAATCATCACGCACCGCGGAGCATTCAAATGTCGCCGCTTACAGTTTGGGGTCAACATCGCCCCAGGCTTGTTTCAAAGCGTAATGGAAAGGCTTCTCCATGGACTTGAGGGGGTCGTCCCATATTTCGACGACGTCCTCGTCTCTGCTCAAAACCTTCCGGAATTAATGTCCCGTCTGAGGGCTGTCCTCAGCCGTTTCCAGTCTGCAGGGCTTAAAGTGAAGCGCGAGAAATGCCACATTGCGGTGCCTCAAGTCGAGTTCCTAGGCTACTTGGTGGATGCCAAAGGGCTCCACCCTACCAAAGAAAAGACGAGAGCCATAGTGGATGCTCCAGCACCGAAATCAAAAGCTGAACTCCAAGCCTTTCTAGGGCTTCTTAATTTTTACGCTTTATTTCTCCCCCACAAGGCCTCCGTTGCTGAACCCCTACATCGCCTCTTGGACAAGTCGGCTGCCTGGGTGTGGGGTAAGAGAGAAGCCTCTGCATTCGCTGCAGTTAAACAATTGTTAGTTTCCAATTCGGTCCTCTCTCAATACAATGAGCGCCTTCCGCTCATCCTAGCCTGCGACGCTTCACCCTATGGAGTTGGCGCTGTGCTCAGCCACCTTTTACCAAATGGCTCCGAAGTACCAGTTGCCTACTTTTCCAGAACTCTATCAGCTGCTGAACGCAACTATGGGCAAATAGACAAAGAAGCTTTGGCGCTGGTGGCCGGGGTGAAACGTTTTCACCATTACGTCTATGGCCGTGAATTCAGTATCATCACAGACCACAAGCCCTTGCTCGGATTGCTGGCCGGAAACAAGCAAACGCCTCAAGTACTTTCGCCCAGGATGACCAGATGGACTGTCTTCTTAGCGGCATACCACTACACCTTGGTCCACTGCCCTGGCAAACAAATCGCCCACGCCGATGCCTTGAGTCGCTGCCCTCTGCCTGAGGTACTTGAAGATCCGGCCCCTGCGGCTACTGTCTTCTCACTCGCTGACCCTGGCCTCCCTCTCTCGGCTGCTGACATTGCCCGGCACTCTGCCAAGGACAAGGTAATATGCAAGGTGCTAGACTGGGTTAAGCGGGGGTGGCCTCAGGGCTCCTTGACATCGGAGTTCCAGCCTTTTAAAAATCGTCAGGCTGAACTCTCTACTCAAAATGGGTGTTTGTTGTGGGGTCACAGAGTTATAGTGCCACCACCCCTTCGCACCGCTGTGTTAAAAAATCTCCATTGCGGTCACCCTGGGATCGTCCGCATGAAAGCCATGGGTAGAAGTTACCTTTGGTGGCCCAAGCTAGACCAAGACATTGCTGACTGGGTTGCAGGTTGCCCCCAGTGCCAAGCATCCCGACCTATGCCTCCTTCTTCTCCCCCTAAGGAATGGGACCGTCCCTCCGCCCCGTGGGCTCGCATTCATATAGATTTTGCTGGCCCGTTGCAGGGCCAGACGTTTCTCATTGTGGTGGACGCTTTCTCCAAATGGCTGGAAGTGTTCCTGATGTCCTCCACCACCTCGGACGCCGTCGTGCGTGTACTTCGGCGATTATTTGCCACTCACGGCCTCCCTGACATACTGGTGTCTGATAATGGACCCCAGTTTACTTCGGCCTCTTTTGAAGGGTTCTTAGCCTCCATGGGGATTAGGCATGCCCTTATCTCGCCTTACCACGCTGCCAGTAACTAAGGAGGCTCTTACTAAAATGGGTCCTGCACACTGGCAGGAACGCATTGCCACTTTCCTGTTAGTACACCATGCTACGCCCTGCCCTGTAACCAATAAAAGCCCAGCGGAGCTCCTTATGGGAAGGCGGCTTCGAACATGCTTAGATAGATTACACCCTTCCTATTCCCCTGAGATTCCCCTAGATTCATCTGGAGCCACGCACCAGTTTGCCCTCGGGCACCTTGTATATGCCAGAAATTATGACGGTCACCCTTTATGGCTGCCGGGCTCTGTCATTGACCATACCGGACCCTGCTCTTACAGGGTGAAACTGGCCGATGGGCGAATCTGGCGGCGTCATCAGGACCAACTCCGCGGAAGAAAAGGCACGGCAAGGGCAGAAGAAGCAGAGGGGGAAAGAGACCCAGACCAGCCTGCAGAAAACTTACCTGGGGAGTTGGGCCAACTCCAGCCGCGTCCGGTTCCAGCAGTCAATCCCAGGGACCGGGTCAGTGATGGCATTCTGAAGTCACCCCCAGCACGCCAGACAAACATCGTTCCAGCGCAGGCTGTCCCAGCGCAGGAAGCCAACCAGGAGTTACGGCGTTCAGAGAGAGTTAGGCGCCGGCCGGCTTACCTTCAGGACTACGCTTGCGCGAACGTGGTGGGGAGGGGTGTTATGTTCTGAGCATGCGCAGTTCATGCTAGTTTTGGCGGGACAATCCTAACAGCTGATAGGCGGAGCCATCTGACAGCTCGCTATAAAAGCGAGCTGTCAGACGGCAGAGCCCAGCTGTTGCCTGTCTGAAATAGAGCCGCGCGTTACATGTTGATCGTTCTGTGGAATAAACTTGTTAGCCTTTTATTCCTGCCTGAGCCTCAGTCATTTGGCACCCACTCTGAGTTCTGAGTATAGAACAATGAACGTCTCTGTATTGTTAAGTATTCTAGAGTCACATGTGAAGCCAGCAGTCTGACAGTTAAAGATTGGCCAACATTGGGTCATGAAACAGGACAATGACCCTAATTGCACCAGCAAAACTACCACAGAATGGCTCAAAAGGAAAAGAATTAAGGTGTTGCAATGGTCCAGACTTAAGTCCAGACCTCAGTCCGATTGAAATGCTGCAGTGGGACCTCAAGTGAACTGCATATAAACAAATGCTCACAAACTTCATTTATGTAATGTTGTTAAGTAATGTTGTAAAGAATAGTGGGCCAAAATTCTTCCAAAATGGAATGTAAATTCTTCCAAAACTATAGAATCTTAAGTTTTACAGATGCAGCTTCTCCATTTTGGTTTTCTTTTTCTAAAATAAATCATGGCATGATTTAATGCCATGTGGTTCATCTGAAGTTGCATTTACTTACTTTTAAGAACTGCTAAGGAGAAGATTCTTATTATGTTCTCATACATAAAACCATGGAACTCAGGCAGGGTATACATCCTGTTTACATGACTGTATATACATTCATACACAAACTTAGTCACAGAAAAATGTGTAAGAATGACCATTTTGGTGACAGGATGACATAAACAGCTTCTAGTTTAATTGAATACAAAAACTGCTGACATTTTTTAACCATTGTTTTGCAGGCACTATTGGGGACTGGAAGAACCTCATGACTGTCGTCCAGAGTGAAAGGTTTGACCGTGTCTTTAAGGAGAGGATGGAAAAGCTGCCCTTCAGGTTCTGCTGGGATATCCAGGAGGATCCATGAGCCTACTTCCAGCTCAGTGGAGGAAAATAATGTGTGATATAAATGGCTTGAATCAGAAATGACTCTGAGAAGAATCTTTATATCACCTTGTAATGTTTAATTCTCAACTCTGCAGGGAGCACAGAACAGAGACTCTGGGTGTTATACATGAAATAGAGACCCACAAAGACAACATATCAAATAAAACATATGACATGGAAAACTCCAAAACCAACATATTCTCAATCTCTAGATCCATTTATTATATCTTCTGCTTCCCTGAAGATACATATTGCTTGATATATCATCTTAGCCCAATTCCTAAAGGGAAAATCAAGTTTTTAAAGGTTTTTTTAATGGAAGGCTAACATACTCAAGGTACTACAAATCTTGGCACCCCATGATTGGGGTGGGGTTGAGATTGGGAAAAAAGGCATATAATTTATGGGCAAGGCCAGAGCTGGGGAATGGCACCGCAACCTGGCTGAGGCGGGTGGTGTCTCCAGGGCCTCAGGGAATGGCACATCCTGGGGCCCCAACCCCACCGACCTAAGGTGAAGGGTGAGAGGGCAACAAGCTTACTTATCTTTGGTGAGCTGAGGAGAGCAGGCAAGGTGTAGAAGCAACTGGAGATGTGCATAGTGGGTCGCATGGTGTAGCAAAGGAAACATATATAGGACTGGGATGGCGGGGCAAGAGATGGGTGGGTGGGGGAAGCTAGCAATGATTGGGCGGCCAGCAGGTGGGCGTGGCAGGGTAAGCAAGTGGTGGGTGGACGCAGTGAACAAACGGCAAGAAAAAATATGACAAGAACAAATACAAAATCAACATATTCGCAACAGCTAGACCCATTTTTTACATTTTCCACTTCCCTAAAGATATGTATTGCTTGATATATCATCTTAGCCCAACTCTTAAAGGGAAAATCAAGTTTTTAAAGGTTTTTTTTGGGGGGGGAAGGCTAACATACTCAAGGTACTACAAATCCTGGCACCCCATGGTTGGGGTGGGGTTGAGATTGGGGGGGAAAGGCATATAACTTACATCTCATCAGATTATATTATTTATTATATAAACAAGTTCATATAGCCACCCAGCTCATATAGGTTGCCTCCAAGTGTCTTCCAACATTAAAACACTGTAAAACCCATATTTCCTCCACCCACCGCAGTGTCAATTGAAGAGTTGGCAGTTGGCAGAATTAGGTTGCAATACTGCATTCTAACCACTGAACCATCCTGACTCTTAATGCTGTAAAATGCTTTTGGAAAAGCATGAGACATCCCCTGGATTACATGAGAGCTTTTGATAAAAATTCTGATACTGCAAACACATATATCAAACCACACAAACCATCTACATACTCACACACAATGATGTACGCGCTTGCTTCTTCGCATGTGCAGAGCATCCGTGATGATGTCTGGGTGGAGCCTTGTACTGCCACTGCTATCAGTTTGCCCAAACCCCGGCAAAAGGGCAGAATACCACTTCTGGTGTAGACCCCATCAAGTTTCTCCATGAAAATATCCACAAAGGTGACAATAATAGAGAAATTATTTATCATGGCCTTCTTATCCCTTATTGATTTTGTTGGTCAGAATGTTTGTGCAACCATTGTATCAAGTTTAAAGTGCCAGCTAAAAGTTTGCCAGCATCTATTTGAATAAATGAGAAGTTACATAAAATTAGGATAGACAACATCGTTACAATTATTAACCCAATGTATTGAACGTGGCTGCATTTGCAGAAAACAAGCTGTCATCAGTGTCCACACAAATCAAGGTCATGTAGTTCAATTAAAGATTTACATCTGATTCGCAGAACCGATAATTGAAAGGACTGGCTGGCCCCGTCCATCCTTATCCCCCCTCCTAGGAGTCTCCACATAGCCCATTTTGGATGCCAGTAAATGCAGGCCATGCGCAGAGGCTCTAGTAGGGCAAAATGGGGCCCACTGGAAGCTCCAGGTGTTCAGAAATGGGCTGATTCCCAGCATCTAGATGGCCTTCAGAGCCCGTGAGGCTCTTTTTGCCGTCCTGGAGGCTCAAGGAACATCTCCAGAGCCTAGGGAGGGTGAAAAATGGCTCTCGGGGAAGTTCCAGAAGTACAGAAAAGGGTGTGTTTCCAGCTCCAGACGGCCTCCAGAGCCAACGGGAGGCCATTTCCGTCCTCCTGGAGGATCAAGGAAACCTTTTGGAGCCTGGGTTAGGGTGAAAACCCCACTACTACATGGTGCAGAAGGTCAAGTAAGCCACGGCCACCAGCCATGCCCATCCAGCAGAGAACCAGTTGCTAAATTTTTCTATCACACCCCTGACTAGGTCTCTTGAAACTCTACAGCTTTCATTTTCTATGCAAATATAAAATTCTCCTTTCTTCTTTTGGCTAAATTCTTTTGTTTCCGTTGCCTTCCAGTAGCTCCAGGTCCACATAGCCTAGCAAAGGGGGCTGAGCTCTAAAGCTTTATAGCACATTTTTCAGTGAATACTCAGAAGCCACAGTATGCAATGCCGCTCTTATTCCAGTGGTGGATTTCAAAAAACTTTAGACCCTCTTCTGTAGGTGTGGCCTGATTTGTGGGAATGGCTTGCTGGCCATGTGACTGGGTGGGAGTGGCTTGGCAGTCATATGACTGGGTGGGTGTGGCCAACTTGTAAAATGTGGTGAAACTCACTTAACAACGCTCTTACTTAGCAATCAAAATGTTGGCTCAGAAACTCTGGCATTTGAAGCACGCAAGTCTTAAAGCTGTCAAGTTACAAGGCCCTTGCACCCCAAACCCTTTAGAAAAATACCCCCAGGTATCGCACAGAAACACACAAAATCTGGCAAAGCTGCCTTGAACCAACCTTGCCTGCCCAGAGAAAAGCAGCCACCTTGAGACACATAAACCATGCACCAACCTGCACACTTAAAAGTAACATATTGCACCACAAATAAAACATTTGCAAAAAGGAATAACATTTCTTGTAATAAACATATTATATAAACAATAAATAAATAAATAATTACATAAAAATAATTTTTAAAAAAGATATTCTATAAAGAATAAATTAAAATAAAACCATTAAAAATATTCTATTCACAATAAATAAAATTTGAGATTGTGGAGATGTTAATTCTGAGGCCGGTCATTGTGGAAGATCCTGATGAGGAGTTTGTGATGACCACGAGGCAGGAGGCATATAAATGTAATAAATGAAGAAATAAATGTGCTGTGGTCTAAATGGTTTGTTTGCAGATGCTTTATTGTCATCGGTGTGAGATACCTAGCTGGGTCAGGAAATGTCTGCAAGAAAACCACCAAGTTCAGGGAACACCAAGGTCCCCACTGTCGTCTCCCTCCTTATCTTTTTTCCTTTTTGTCCTTCTACTTCTCCTCCTCCTCTTCTCCCCACAACCTCATTCCCTTCCAGCACTGATGATGTTACTTAGTTTGGTAATGAAACATCTGAAAGAAAACCATCAAGTTCAGAAAGCAGCAAGGATCCCACTATCCTCCACCTCCTCTTTCTCCTCCTCTTTCTCTTATTTGTCCTTCTATCTTTCTCTTCCTTCCCCCTCAACCCCACTCTCTTCTAGCACTGATGAGGTTACCTAGTTTGGTAATGAAATGTCTGCAAGAAAACCACCAAGCTCAGAGGACACACCAGGACCCCTCATTTCAACCTGGAGCTATCAAGAGTCTCTTCTGTTGGAGAGCCTTGATGCAAGGGAAAACTGAAAGTTTTAATTTTAATTCAGTTTTACCATTTTAATCATCTTTGCCTCTTTCAAATTTTATATGCCTTTTTTTAGGCTTTAATGTTTTATTTGTACACTGCTTGGGAGTCCCTTTGTGAGGGAGATGGTTGGTTTCAAAATTTGATCAAATAAATAAATCAAAGCAGGGGCTGAGAGAAAATATGGAGGTGGGCTGCTGTCCCTAAGAGACAAACATAAAAAGACCATCCCTGCAGTGTTCATTCCTCGTGGATTTTTAGCCTTCATTTAATTGTTAATTTTAATGCTTGTCTATTAGCTTTTATGGCATTGTAAGCTGTCCTGAATCAGTTAAGCTAGTGAGATGGGAGGTATATAAATTTAATAAATAGACAAACTCAGGTGTGGACATGCAGAACAAATTAGAAGTCTCTAACTCAAGGGTCCCCAACCTTTTTTGCACCACGGACCGGTTTCATTTTAAAGAAAGTTTTGCGGACCGGCTGAGTGGCTCAGCAGTCATGTGACTGGGTGGGCGTGGCCAACTTGGAAAATGTGAAACTCACTTAACAATGGTCTTGGTTAACAACCAAACTTTTGGGCTCAATTGTGGTCATAAGTTCTTTCTTTTTTTCTTTCTTTCTTTCTCTTTCTTTCTCTTTCTTTCTCTGTCTCTTTCTCTTTCTTTCCCTTTCTCTCTGTTTTTCTTTCTTTCTTTCTCTTTCTTTCTTTCTCTTTCTCTTCCTTTCCCTCTTTCTCTCTTTCTTTCTCTCTTTCTTTCTCTTTCTTTCCCTCTTTCTCTTTATTTCTCTCTTTATTTATTTCTCTCTCTCTTTCTTTCCCTCTTTCTCTTTCTCTTTCTTTCTTTCTCTCTCTTTCTCTCTTTCTTTCTCTTTCTCTCTTTCTGTCTCTTTTTCTTTCCCTCTCTCTCTCTCTTTCTCTGTCTCTTTCTTTCTCTTTCTCTCTCTCTCCCACTTTCTTTTTCTTTATTTCTCTTTTTCTTTCTCTCTCTCTAGCTCTGTCACTCTCTCCTTCGTCCACCCATCTGTCACTTTATGTGTGTGTGAGAGTGTGTCTGTCTCGCATTCATGTACTTAATCACTCATTCTGTGTCTCTCTCTTTCTCTCCCTCCCTCCCTCTCTGTCTCTCTGTGTGTGTCTGTCACTCTCTGATTCCGCCCTCCCTCCCCGTCTCTCTCTGTGTCTGTGCCTCTCTCTGTCTGTCTGTCGTCGTCCCTGCCCCACCCCTGCCCCCCATGGAACCTCCTCAGCCTGGCCCACCGTGCTCACTCGCCTTAGCCTGCCCCACCCGCCCGCCGTGCTTGGTCGCTCGTTTGCTCACTCAGGCTCCTTCCAGGAGCTGAGAAGGCTCCATGGGGGGGGGGGGGCGGGAATCGGCGGCCGGTAGGGAGGGCTGCTGCTGTGGCACCCAGGACTCCTACTGTCAACGAGGGTGGAGGAAGAGCTGTACTCCAATGATGCGCTCTGCCCAGGAGGCTGCCCCCTTCTCCCTCCTCCTCCTCTCCGGCCCTGCGGACCGGTTCCTACCAAGCCACGGACCGGCACTGGTCCGTGGCCTTGTGGTTGGGAACCCCTGCTCTAAGTGATGGATTACAATTGGTGATTGTCACACAAGTCATTCCTCTTTACCCTTTCAAGAATATTTATTATTTTAAAAACTGAAAAAGAAAATCCTCATAAGTCGTTTCCCCTTCCACGTTTGTCTCAAGAGTCACAGCCCCGACGCAGGTGGAAACTGGTCAACTCCACACCTCAAAAAGAGAAGGAGGGCAGGTTTATCACGAAAACAGAGCCTGGCGAAAGCCTAATGGGCGGGAAACGGTGTAAGCACTGCAGCCAACCTGGAAAAAGGAGCAATTGCTTCCTCCGCCCACTTCTTCGAGCAGCAGGCCTCAGCAGCGGTTAAGGCTCCTCTCTTTAAACGTGGATCTTTCCTCGCCACTTTATGAGGTTGGTCCCGGGCTGACTTTCTGAACAGGGAGAGACGGATGGCACAAACTACCTTCTATCTCCCTGTGCTCAGAAAATAAAATCCAGGTAAGTCCTTTGCTGTCAGGCAGTTTCTAGGATGCCTGCCTGCCAGCAAGGGACATCCCTGGGCTAGCTTTTCTGAGCAGGAGGAGACGGATGGTGCAAACTACCTTCTATCTCTCCTTGCTCAGAAAAGCGAATCCGGGTAAGTTGTTTGCTGGAAGGTGGTTTCTAGGACGCCTGTCTGCCAATAAGGGACATCCCTGGACTCGTTCTAGGATGCCTGCCTGCCAGTTAGGGACCTCCACACACAGCACTTTTCTGAGCACAGGGAGACGGACTGGGCAGGCATTCCAGAACTTACTTCTCGGTCCTCCGGTGGAAACTCCACTCACCGGATCGGTAAATTTCACCATCCAGTTCTCCCGATTTGGCAAGAACCAGCAGAAACCCACCACTGTCTTGTTCATACATGTGACAATCGATCCAGTATGAAATTCTAATTATGTATTCTCATAGCATTGAATGGATTTTCATGAAAATAACTTTTAGGAGACTTTTCAGCTAATTCTTCATGTAATGATACATTACAAATACTTGGCATGTAAATCTGAAGTGCTTTTGTATTTTTATAACATACAGATTTTTACTGCAACACTTCAATAATTTTATGGATACAGCGAGACAAGTGTGATACGAGTCTACATCAGCTAAGAAAGTTCTCCTTGTGTAATATTTCCCCCATTTTACATTTCCAAATTAGGTTATTACTCAGTCGTGTTTGATGTCCACTCTTGCTCGTTTTTGGAATACAGAAGTACTGCTGACACAATGATTGACTAAAGATCAGCCTTCTTAAATATTTGAGCACTCTACTGGCCTATAAGTACATTGACAAACCATTGCAAATAATGTGGCTTGAGGACATGACATGAGTGACTGTCAGAGTCTATATAGATTAGGTAAGGTAAGAAAAGAATTGCAATTAGCATGTTTTTAGCATTGTAGTCAAAACTTTCTCTTCTACACAGAATTTTTAGATTCCAAGAGTAACAGCAAATATACTCTTTTCAATTTACTCAATTTATCAATGAAGACTGAGTTCATGGAACTAATGAATTAATTAAAGAAACTAATCTAATAACTAACTAACATACATACATACTTACATACATACATGCATACATACATATATACATACATTCCTTTATGTTAGCAAGATTCATGATTTTTAAAGAACTGAATTAATACTATATTGACCATAAATGTAGGAAGTATTCTTAATTGTTCTATTATTGCATCTACAGTTGAAGAAATGGAGCCAGTGAATGAGTCCCTGTATAAATACAAAGGATTTTATTTCGTAGCTGACGTGTCCTCACCTGAAAATTTAGATTCACTGGACAGTTTTGAAATCCGAGACGATGATATATTCATAATCACATATCCTAAATCTGGTAAGTTCATTGATGTCTTCCAAGAAAGAGTTAATCTTGTGTCCAATGTTGTTATTCAGTTCCTCGGTGTTTTGGTTGCTGTGACTGTTTGGCACTATGACCAGATTTTAACATTTAGCATTTTATAAGAAGTTGGAAATGTAGGGAAAATGAGCTGATAAACCTCTACTTTCATTGTTTATATTTTACTCTACATTGGCTACTTTGATAACCTTGGCTAGTCACTCTCTCTCAGTCCAATCTACCTCACAGGACTGTTGTATGGAAAATAGGAGGAGGAGGAGGAGGAAGTATTAGGTATGTTTGTCACCTTGAGTTAGTTCTAAAACTAAAAAAGGCAGGATAGAAATAAATGTGCAAATAAATAGCTGTTCTTTTCTCATCCATCCATCAACTTAATCTATCAGTTTTAGTAGAGTTGATTGTCTTTATGCATCTCTGAAACATTTGCTATTCTCTCTGATAGGAAGGTTGGCTTTTGCATAAGTTCACCTTTCTCCAAATAAAAATAGGCTAATTAATTTAATCATTTCTTATTTGCAGGTACGGTGTGGACTCAGAATATTGTTAGCTTGATTGTTTATGAAGGTCACCGAGATGGAACTGAAAATATTACCCTGATTGACCGAGCACCATGGCTGGAGTATAATATATTCCATGTAGATTTACCTAGTCGCCCATCACCTCGTCTCATTTGTTCCCATCTGCCCTACTATTTGGTACCCAAAGGATTACAAAAAAGAAGAGCAAAAGTAGGACATATTTTGTTAACTTGTGAGGTAGAGTGGGGAGCTGCCTGCATTCTCTTTTTTTAGCTCTGTATCTAAATGTTTTATTGAAAAACAGGCAACGGTACACCATCAAATATTCCATTGTTCCAATATGTTGGAGTAGCAAATTCTGAAGTGTGATTGGGGAGGTGAAACACAAAGAAAACAGTCTTAAAATCAGAAGGTCATGCCCAGCAGAAGCAGCTAACAACCCAAACTGAATATTACGCACCTTAAGCTTATTTTCCCCAAGGTGACAACCCCAGATAGTTCAGAACTCTTGTTGTTGAATAGCCAGTTGCTATCTTAACGTATCTAGAGGATGTCAAGTTGAGGGATGCTATTTTTAGCCCTCAAATCCCTCTCACAATTTCTACTCTCAGTCACTCATGCCCAAGTCACCGGAAGCTTCACTGGTGTAAAATGCAGACACAACAGGCATTGGTGTCTCTCTAGAACTGCATTCATTACAGCTCTGCTTTGGAAACTGCTTTGGCTATTGACTTGGTTTTTTTGACTAGGTATTATCATCTTTCTCTTACAGATTATTTATGTGCTTAGAAATCCAAAGGATGTCTTGGCTTCTAGCTATCATTTTCACAAAATATCAGTCAAAATAGAAACCCCAAAAGACTTTGATATATTCTTTGAGAAGTTTTTGGCTGGCAAAGGTAAGAAGAATTTGATCATAACAATATATTGTCCATTTTTGTTTTGGATAAAAGACTATAAATATTTTTCAATCCGCTTCCCACCAAGAGCAAACAGTCCACTCTCTCTTCTTACATAAGAAATAAATTATGATTCTCTGTAATGCAGTAATTTGTGTAAACGCTACACAAATATTTTATAGTAGGAAGGGTGGGTATCAGAAGAATACAGGGCTCCTAGGACAACTTTGATATAAAAGTGAGAGGGAGAGGCAAGAGAAGGCAGCTTATTAGGGAGAGAGAGATGAGAAATACTAAGATATATTTAATACTAGCCGTTCCCAGCCACGCGTTGCTGTGGCTCAGTCTGGTTAAATGGCCAACCAATCTGTGTGTAGATCTACACCTGCACACAACCGCGCATAACCCCCAACCTACCTACCTACTCCCTTTCTCCCTGTCTCCAACTACCTACCTACCTACCTACCAATCAACTGTATTTCCCTCTCTTTCTATCCCTCTACTTACCTACCTACTTACCTACTGTATTTCTCCCTCTCTATCCCACTACCTACCTATCTACCTACTGTATTTCTCCCTCTCCCTCTTTATCCCTCTACCTATCTACCTACTGTATTTCTCCCTCTCGCTCTGTATCCCTCTACCTACCTACCTATTGTATTTCTCCCTCAGAATATTTTATGTCATAAAGGATGACATAATACCTCTTCAACTTTTTCATAAATGATCTAGAAGTAGGAGTAAACAGCAAGGTAGCCAAATTCGCCAACGACACTAAATTATACAAGGTAGTAAAAACTGAGAGAGAGTGTGAGGAGCTCCAGAGGGATCTCTTGATACTGGGGGAGTCGTCCCTTGTGGACCTTCTTAAAAATTTAATATGAATCTCTCTGGGTACTTCATTTATTCTAGCATATCAGCAAGGCTATTCTTATGTTCTTATGTTTAATACCTGTGGCCCACTGCTCTCTCTGTATCCATCTACCTACCTTTTTTTGACAGTTTTTTACATTTCTGGTGCATGTACCTGGCACAGGTGTGACAGCTACACAATCTATATATATATATCATTGGTGCTGTATTTCAAAGGAATGTTGTGTGAAAAGTTGGAAGCGATCGGTGCAGTACTTTCAGAGATTAGCGGTTTGAATAACTCTTGTTACATTTTTATTTATATAGATGGAGGAGAAAATGAGAGAAATTGTTCAGCAGTTCAAAATTGGGATGTGAATGCGTTGGAATGGATGGATAGAATCTAAAGGTTTTTTTAAAATGAATGTTAGTTAAAGAACCAAATACTCAAATGATATCACACGGGAAATGTTTTAAGGGTTGGAAAGAGAAAAGAGATAACCAGAGTTAGTTCTTTGAATATTTGAAGGAGTGTAAAAAAATTAAACCAGATTGCCCCTAAGATTCAGTTCGAATCTTAGCAGGCTCAAGGTTGACTCAGCCTTCCGTCCTTCTGAGGTGGGTAAAATGAGGACCCACATTGTTGGGGGAAATATGCTGACTCTCTAAACCGCTTACAGACTGTAAAAGCACTATGAAGTACTATTGCTTTTGCTATCCCTGACACAGATGGTCAGCTGCATCATTACATCACCAAGACAAACCTATCAATATTTTGCAGTTCGTGTTTTATACTGGGTGACTAGACCATGTAGATATTAGGATAGCCTCTTTTTAAACTATCATGCTTTGCTTTTTAGGCCCACCAGGATCATAAAGTTAAATGGAGGAAATTCAAGCATTAATCCTCATGTTTAACTCATTTTCTCCTGTCAGTGCTTTGTAGTTCGTGGCTAGACCATGTAGAAGGCTGGAATGCTCATAAGGATGATTTCAATATTCTTTTCCTGTCTTATGAAGAAATGAAAAAGGTAAGATATGTTCATGTTGTGTAGTGCAATATGACAGCCATCAAGCACAGAAAGCTTTGGAAATGATGAGATGTGTAAGTAACTTATTTCAATAGTGAGTAGCAGAGGTGACCACAGAGCCAACCTTGCTTATTTCTGTGATCTCCTCGATGACTGGTGAGAACTCTGAAGAAAAATAAATTTCTATCTCTTCAAAAGGATGGTGGAGGATGCAGGAAAACTAAAGCGCTGTCAGCTTGGTAACAAAAAGATTATTAAAAGGTGTATTTGTGAGAACTTGGTTTGTCACGTTAGAATTCACACAATGCATGTCTTGTAAATGAATTTAGCAAAACAAAACTGATCTAGTTTTTGATAGACTTAATAGATAAGGGAAATCCAATTATCACAATGTACCTGTAATCTCATAATATTTTCCTGATTGTGTTCAGACTGAAAATAATTAGTTTAATATGCAAGATATGTATAACGAAGAAGTAATCTTGAGAATTCCCCAAAGATATCAACAAAATTTTCCATCTTTTCTCTATTGTTATGGGTGAACTAATGTAAAGCTGTATCAAATTGCAGGACCTGAGAAGTTCTGTACTGAAAATATGCAATTTCCTAGGAAGAGAACTAACTGAAAAGGAGGTGGATGATGTGGTGAATAAAGCTACATTTGATAACATGAAACTGGATTCTAGAGCAAACTACACATTTGTGCCTGCTGATATTATAGATTTCAGCAAAGGAAACTTTCTTCGCAAAGGTAGATCAGTAATAATTCATACTCTGGGTCTTTTGGAATCTGCCAGGCTTCGTTGAAACCAGGGCTGCAACCTTCACCTTTAGTTACTTTCTAAAGTGGTATGGATATGTCCCAACAGCCTCTATTTCTGCTGTCTCTCCATGATGTTGTGTTTGCCTCATCAGCAGCCTACATTTGAGGTGTCGATATAGACCGACCTGTTTCAATAATCATTCTGTTGGTTGCATAGTCTAATGATCATTTGGGAGTGGATTGTTTTAGCTCATACTGACCACTTTAGGATGGTGGAGACCAGTGGTAGGATCCAAAATTTTTTACTACCGGTTCTTTGGGTGTAGCTCGGTGGGCATGGCATGGCTTTGTGGGCGTGGCTTTGTGGGTGTGGCAGGGGAAGGATACTGAGAAATCCCCATTCCCTCCCCACCCCACTAACCTGCTTTCCAGCTCTGTTCTCCTGTTCAGGGCAACAAAAGATCAGCTGGGAAGCTGGGAGGCAGCAGGGGCAGGGCCAGCCTATTTGCCGATTCTCCAAACTACTCAAAATTTCCACTACCAGTTCTCCAGAACCTTTCAGAACTGGCTGAACATCACCTCTGGTGGAGACACAACCTCTTCATTCTCTATCAGGAGTGTGGTGGGTCACGTGGTTAGGACGCTGTATTGAAAGATAGCAAACCCATGTTTGAAATCCGAGTGTTGCTGCATGGTGGGGTGAGCTCCTGTCATTCTCTCTAGCACCTTGTTCGGAATATGAAGGGAACACCACTCCCAGGGCATCTTTCTGGAAACAGTGATGTCACTGGCTAATACTTTCAACCTGGAAAGGCTAATCTACTTATTTTCAACCTGAAAAAATGGTCTCTCCGACATATGAGTGCACTGTCCTCCAGTCTTAGAACTGCCTCCTCTAAACCTGCAGGGCCATGTCCAATTATCAAAATACCATCAATTGTTTCTAAGCATTGGTATAATGGGATGAACTCAAGATCATTTAGAACTCACTGGGAGACCATTGATTCCATGACTTCCCAGTAAGAGATACTTATGGCAGGGGAATCACTCAACACCTTCTAGATAGAGAGAACTTTGCCCTTCTATCAAGCCTTCCTTCTGTAATCCAGCTCTAGTTAAAATAGAAAGAAACATTTATGTATCAAGACATACTAAAAATCATCTGGTCCTTAGCAGTTCTTCGAAGTAGGTAAATACATCCTCAAATGAACAACAATACATGACATATTATACCATGTCATCATTTAATTTACAAAAAGAAATCCAACGTTCATGACAGTAGAACTGGAAAAAAGACTGAACAAGTATGGTTTGCTTGGAAAGGTTGCCAGGAGAAGGCCTCTTCTCTCTAGAAAGAGCTTTACAGCACAACTTTGGTTTCCAAAGTTGTATCTGAACAGATCATGAACGTCTCTGTATTGTTAAGTATTCTAGAGTCACATGTGAAGCCAGCAGTCTGACAGTTAAAGATTGGCCAACATTGGGTCATGCAACAGGACAATGACCCTAATTGCACCAGCAAAACTACCACAGAATGGCTCAAAAGGAAAAGAATTAAGGTGTTGCAATGGTCCAGACTTAAGTCCAGACCTCAGTCAGATTGAAATGCTGCAGTGGGACCTCAAGTGAACTGCATATAAACAAATGCTCACAAACTTCATTTATGTAATGTTGTTAAGTAATGTTGTAAAGAATAGTGGGCCAAAATTCTTCCAAAATGGAATGAAAATTCTTCCAAAACTATAGAATCTTACGTTTTACAGATGCAGCTTCTCCATTTTGGCTTTCTTTTTCTAAAATATGATTTAATGCCATGTGGTTCATCTGAAGTTGTATTTACTTACTTTTAAGAACTGCTAAGGAGAAGATTCTTATTATGTTCTCATACATAAACTATGGAACTCAGGCAGGGTATACATCCTGTTTACATAACTGTATATACATTCATACACAAACCTAGTCACAGAAAAATGTGTAAGAATGACCATTTTGGTGACAGGATGACATAAACAGCTTCTAGTTTTATTGAATACAAAAACTGCTGACATTTTTTAACCATTGTTTCACAGGCACTATTGGGGACTGGAAGAACCTCATGACTGTCGTCCAGAGTGAAAGGTTTGACCGTGTCTTTAAGGAGAGGATGGAAAAGCTGCCCTTCAGGTTCTGCTGGGATATCCAGGAGGATCCATGAGCCTACTTCCAGCTCAGTGGAGGAAAATAATGTGTGATATAAATGGCTTGAATCAGAAATGACTCTGAGAAGAATCTTTATATCACCTTGTAATGTTTAATTCTCAACTCTGCAGGGAGCACAGAACAGAGACTCTGGGTGTTATACATGAAATAGAGACCCACAAAGACAACATATCAAATAAAACATATGACATGGAAAACTCCAAAACCAACATATTCTCAATCTCTAGATCCATTTATTATATCTTCTGCTTCCCTGAAGATACATATTGCTTGATATATCATCTTAGCCCAATTCCTAAAGGGAAAATCAAGTTTTTAAAGGTTTTTTTATGGAAGGCTAACATACTCAAGGTACTACAAATCTTTGCACCCCATGGTTGGGGTGGGGTTGAGATTGGCAAAAAAGGCATATAACTTACATCTCCTCAGATTATATTATTTATTATATAAACAAGTTCATATAGCCACCCAGCTCATAAAAGGTGCCTCCAAGTGTCTTCCAACATTAAAACACTGTAAAACCCATATTTCCTCCACCCACCGCAGTGTCAATTGAACTGTGGGCAGTTGGCAGAATTAGCTTGCAATACTGCATTCTTACCACTGAACCATCCTGACTCTTAATGCTGTAAAATGCTTTTGGAAAAGCATGAGACATCCCCTGGATTACATGAGAGCTTTTGATAAAACTTCTGATACTGCAAACACATATATCAAACCACACAAACCATCTACATACTCACACACAATGATGTACGCGCTTGCTTCTTCACATGTGCAGAGCATCCGTGATGATGTCTGGGTGGAGCCTTGTACTGCCACTGCTATCAGTTTGCCCAAACTCCGGCAAAAGGGCAGAATACCACTTCTGGTGTAGACCCCATCAAGTTTCTCCATGAAAATATCCACAAAGGTGACAATAATAGAGAAATTATTTATCATGGCCTTCTTATCCCTTATTGATTTTGTTGGTCAGAATGTTTGTGCAACCATTGTATCAAGTTTAAAGTGCCAGCTAAAAGTTTGCCAGCATCTATTTGAATAAATGAGAAGTTACATAAAATTAGGATAGACAACATTGTTACAATTATTAACCCAATGTATTGAACGTGGCTGCATTTGCAGAAAACAAGCTGTCATCAGTGTCCACACAAATCAAGGTCATGTAGTTCAATTAAAGATTTACATCTGATTCGCAGAACCAATAATTGAAAGGACTGGCTGGCCCCGTCCATCCTTATCCCCCCTCCTAGGAGTCTCCACATAGCCCATTTTGGGTGCCAGTAAATGCAGGCCATGCGCAGAGGCTCTGGTAGGGCAAAATGTGGGCCCACTGGAAGCTCAGAAATGGGCTGATTCCCAGCATCTAGATGGCCTTCAGAGCCCGGGAGGCTCTTTTTGCCCTCCTGGAGGCTCAAGGAACATCTCCAGAGCCTAGGGAGGGTGAAAAATGGCTCTCGGGGAAGTTCCAGAAGTACAGAAAAGGGTGTGTTTCCAGCTCCAGACGGCCTCCAGAGCCAACGGGAGGCCATTTCCGTCCTCCTGGAGGATCAAGGAAACCTTTTGGAGCCTGGGTTAGGGTGAAAACCCCACTACTACATGGTGCAGAAGGTCAAGTAAGCCACGGCCACCACCGCCATGCCCATCCAGCAACCGTGCAGAGAACCAGTTGCTAAATTTTTCTATCACACCCCTGACTAGGCCTCTTGAAACTCTACAGCTTTCATTTTCTATGCAAATATAAAATTCTCCTTTCTTCTTTTGGCTAAATTCTTTTGTTTCCGTTGCCTTCCAGTAGCTCCAGGTCCACATAGCCTAGCAAAGGGGGCTGAGCTCTAAAGCTTTATAGCACATTTTTCAGTGAATACTCAGAAGCCACAGTATGCAATGCCGCTCTTGTTCCAGTGGTGGATTTCAAAAAACTTTAGACCCTCTTCTGTAGGTGTGGCCTGATTTGTGGGAATGGCTTGCTGGCCATGTGACTGGGTGGGAGTGGCTTGGCAGTCATGTGACTGGGTGGGTGTGGCCAACTCTTAAAATGTGGTGAAACTCACTTAACAACGCTCTTACTTAGCAATCAAAATGTTGGCTCAGAAACTCTGGCATTTGAAGCACGCAAGTCTTAAAGCTGTCAAGTTACAAGGCCCTTGCACCCCAAACCCTTTAGAAAAATACCCCCAGGTATCGCACAGAAACACACAAAATCTGGCAAAGCTGCCTTGAACCAACCTTGCCTGCCCAGAGAAAAGCAGCCACCTTGAGACACATAAACCATGCACCAACCTGCACACTTAAAAGTAACATATTGCACCACAAATAAAACATTTGCAAAAAGGAATAACATTTCTTGTAATAAACATATTATATAAACAATAAATAAATAAATAATTACATAAAAATAATTTTTAAAAAAGATATTCTATAAAGAATAAATTAAAATAAAACCATTAAAAATATTCTATTCACAATAAATAAAATTTGAGATTGTGGAGATGTTAATTCTGAGGCCGGTCATTGTGGAAGATCCTGATGAGGAGTTTGTGATGACCACGAGGCAGGAGGCATATAAATGTAATAAATGAAGAAATAAATGTGCTGTGGTCTAAATGGTTTGTTTGCAGATGCTTTATTGTCATCGGTGTGAGATACCTAGCTGGGTCAGGAAATGTCTGCAAGAAAACCACCAAGTTCAGGGAACACCAAGGTCCCCACTGTCGTCTCCCTCCTTATCTTTTTTCCTTTTTGTCCTTCTACTTCTCCTCCTCCTCTTCTCCCCACAACCTCATTCCCTTCCAGCACTGATGATGTTACTTAGTTTGGTAATGAAACATCTGAAAGAAAACCATCAAGTTCAGAAAGCAGCAAGGATCCCACTATCCTCCACCCCCTCTTTCTCCTCCTCTTTCTCTTATTTGTCCTTCTAGCTTTCTCTTCCTTCTGCCTCAACCCCACTCCCTTCTAGCACTGATGAGGTTACCTAGTTTGGTAATGAAACGTCTGCAAGAAAACCACCAAGCTCAGAGGACCCACCAGGACCCCTCATTTCAATCTGGAGCTATCAAGAGTCTCTTCTGTTGGAGAGCCTTGATGCAAGGGAAAACTGAAAGTTTTAATTTTAATTCAGTTTTACCATTTTAATCATCTTTGCCTCTTTCAAATTTTATATGCCTTTTTTTAGGCTTTAATGTTTTATTTGTACACTGCTTGGGAGTCCCTTTGTGAGGGAGATGGTTGGTTTCAAAATTTGATCAAATAAATAAATCAAAGCAGGGGCTGAGAGAAAATATGGAGGTGGGCTGCTTTCCCTAAGAGACAAACATAAAAAGACCATCCCTGCAGTGTTCATTCCTCGTGGATTTTTAGCCTTCATTTAATTGTTAATTTTAATGCTTGTCTATTAGCTTTTATGGCATTGTAAGCTGTCCTGAATCAGTTAAGCTAGTGAGATGGGAGGTATATAAATTTAATAAATAGACAAATTCAGGTGTGGACATGCAGAACAAATTAGAAGTCTCTAACTCAAGGGTCCCCAACCTTTTTTGCACCACGGACCGGTTTCATTTTAAAGAAAGTTTTGCGGACCGGCTGAGTGGCTCAGCAGTCATGTGACTGGGTGGGCGTGGCCAACTTGGAAAATGTGAAACTCACTTAACAATGGTCTTGGTTAACAACCAAACTTTTGGGCTCAATTGTGGTCATAAGTTCTTTCTTTTTTTCTTTTTTTCTTTCTCTTTCTTTCTCTTTCTTTCTTTCTCTGTCTCTTTCTCTTTCCCTTTCTCTCTGTTTTTCTTTCTTTCTCTTTCTTTCTTTCTCTCTTTCTCTTCCTTTCCCTCTTTCTCTCTCTCTTTCTCTCTCTTTTTCTCTTTCTTTCCCTCTTTCTCTTTCTTTCCCTCTTTCTCTTTATTTCTATCTTTATTTCTCTTTCTCTCTTTCTTTCCCTCTTTCTCTTTCTCTTTCTTTCTTTCTCTCTCTTTCTCTCTTTCTTTCTCTTTCTCTCTTTCTGTCTCTTTTTCTTTCTCTCTCTCTCTCTCTTTCTCTCTGTCTCTTTCTTTCTTTCTCTTTCTCTCTCTCTTTCTCTCTCTCTCTCCCACTTTCTTTTTCTTTATTTCTCTTTTTCTTTCTCTCTCTCTAGCTCTGTCTCTCTCTCCTTCGTCCACCCATCTGTCACTCTATGTGTGTGTGAGAGTGTGTCTGTCTCGCATTCATGTACTTAATCACTCATTCTGTGTCTCTCTCTTTCTCTCCCTCCCTCCCTCTCTCTGTCTCTCTGTCTGTGTCTGTCACTCTCTGATTCCCCCCTCCCTCCGTCTCTCTCTGTGTCTGTGCGTCTCTCTGTCTCTCTGTCATCATCCCCGCCCCACCCCTGCCCCCCATGGAACCTCCTCAGCCTGGCCCACCGCGCTCACTCACCTTAGCCTGCCCCGCCCGCCCGCCCGCCGCACTTGGTCGCTCGTTTGCTCACTCAGGCTCCTTCCAGGAGCTGAGAAGTCTTCATGGGGGGGGGGGGGAATCGGCGGCCGGACGGGAGGGCAGCTGCTGTGGCACCCAGGAGTCCTACTGTCAACGAGGGTGGAGGAAGAGCTGTAATCCAATGGTGCACTCTGCCCAGGGGGCTGCCCCCTCCTCCTCCTCTCCGGCCCTGTGGCCCAGTTCCTACCAAGCCATGGACCGGCATTGGTCCATGGCCCGGTGGTTGGGGACCCCTGCTCTAAGTGATGATTACAATTGGTGATTGTCACACAAGTCATTCCTCTTTACCCTTTCAAGAATATTTATTTTTTTAAAAACTGAAAAAAGAAAATCCTCACAAGTCGCTTCCCCTTCCACGTTAGTCTCAAGAGTCACAGCCACTGACGCAGGTGGAAACTGGTCAACTCCACACCTCAAAAAGAGAAGGAGGGCAGGTTTATCACGAAAACAGAGCCTGGCGAAAGCCTAACGGGCGGGAAACGGTGTAAGCACTGCAGCCAACCTGGAAAAAGGAGCAATTGCTTCCTCCGCCCACTTCTTCGAGCAGCAGGCCTCAGCAGCGGTTAAGGCTCCTCTCTTTAAACGTGGATCTTTCCTCGCCACTTTATGAGGTTGGTCCCGGGCTGACTTTCTGAACAGGGAGAGATGGATGGCACAAACTACCTTCTATCTCCCTGTGCTCAGAAAAGCGAATCCAGGTAAGTTCTTTGCTGGCAGGTGGTTTCTAGGATGCCTGCCTGCCAGCAAGGGACATCCCTGGGCTAGCTTTTCTGAGCAGGACGAGACGGATGGCGCAAACTACCTTCTGTCTCCCCTTGCTCAGAAAAGCGAATCCAGGTAAGTTCTTTGCTGGCAGGTGGTTTCTAGGACGCCTGTCTGCCAATAAGGGACATCCCTGAACTCTATCTAGGATGCCTGCCTGCCAGTTAGGGACCTCCACACACAGCACTTTTCTGAGCACAGGGAGACGGACTGGGCAGGCATTCCAGAACTTACTTCTCGGTCCTCCGGTGGAACCTCCACTCACTAGATCGGTAAATTTCACCATCCGGTTCTCTCAATTTGGCAAGAACCAGCAGAAACCCACCACTGTCTTGTTCATACATGTGACAATCGATCCAGTATGAAATTCTAATTATGTATTCTCATAGCATTGAATGGATTTTCATGAAAATAACTTTTGGGTGACTTTTCAGCTAAGATTTGTCTGGTATGATTGTACCTATTCAGCATAGCTCTTAGAGCATGCAGGAGCTTCCCCCATAATGAGGGACTGTTTCCTTTGGAGGGGGATAATAATATACCAACTCTTATGTAAATGTATATATGGAAATTGGGATTGCGATTCAGGTATGAAAATAACAAAGCAATACTATTGTTCTGGCTTCATCTCCTATCGGTAAATTCGTAATTCTTCATGTAATGATACATTACAAATACTTGGCATGTAAATCTGAAGTGCTTTTGTATTTTTATAACATACAGATTTTTACAGCAACACTTCAATAATTTTATGGATACAGCGAGACAAGTGTGATACGAGTCTACATCAGCTAAGAAAGTTCTCCTTGTGTAATATTTCCCCCATTTTACATTTCCAAATTAGGTTATTACTCAGTCGTGTTTGATGTCCACTCTTGCTCGTTTTTGGAATACAGAAGTACTGCTGACACAATGATTGACTAAAGATCAGCCTTCTTAAATATTTGAGCGCTCTACTGGCCTATAAGTACATTGACAAACCATTGCAAATAATGTGGCTTGAGGACACGACATGAGTGACTTTCAGAGTCTATATAGATAAGGTAAGGTAAGAAAAGAATTGCAATTAGCATGTTTTTAGCATTGTAATCAAAACTTTCTCTTCTACACAGAATTTTTAGATTCCAAGAGTAACAGCAAATTTACTCTTTTCAATTTACTCAATTTATCAATGAAGACTGAGTTCATGGAACTAATGAATTAATTAAAGAAACTAATCTAATAACTAACTAACATACATACATACTTACATACATACATGCATACATACATATATACATACATTTCTTTATGTTAGCAAGATTCATGATTTTTAAAGAACTGAATTAATACAATATTGACCATAAATGTAGGAAGTATTCTTAATTGTTCTATTATTGCATCTACAGTTGAAGAAATGGAGCCAGTGGATAAGTCCCTGTATAAATACAAAGGATTCTATTTCATAGCTGACGTATCCTCACCTGAAAATTTAGATTCACTGGACAGTTTTGAAATCCGAGACGATGATATATTCATAATCACATATCCTAAATCTGGTAAATTCATTGATGTCTTCCAAGAAAGAGTTAATCTTGTGTCCAATGTTGTTATTCAGTTCCTCGGTGTTTTGGTTGCTGTGACTGTTTGGCACTATGACCAGATTTTAACATTTAGCATTTTATAAGAAGTTGGAAATGTAGGGAAAATAAGCTGCTAAACCTCTACTTTCATTGTTTATATTTTACTCTACATCGGCTACTTTGATAACCTTGGCTAGTCACTCTCTCTCAGTCCAATCTACCTCACAGGACTGTTGTATGGAAAATAGGAGGAGGAGGAGGAGGAGGAAGTATTAGGTATGTTTGTCACCTTGAGTTAGTTCTAAAACTAAAAAAGGCAGGATAGAAATAAATGTGCAAATAAATAGCTGTTCTTTTCTCATCCATCCATCAACTTAATCTATCAGTTTTAGTAGAGTTGATTGTCTTTATGCATCTCTGAAACATTTGCTATTCTCTCTGATAGGAAGGTTGGCTTTTGCATAAGTTCACCTTTCTCCAAATAAAAATAGGCTAATTAATTTAATCATTTCTTATTTGCAGGTACGGTGTGGACTCAGAATATTGTCAGCTTGATTGTTTATGAAGGTCACCGAGATGGAACTGAAAATATTACCCTGCTTGACCGAGCACCGTGGCTGGAGTATAATATATTAGGTATAGGTTTACCTAGTCGCCCATCACCTCGTCTCATTATTTCTCATCTGCCCTACTATTTGGTACCCAAAGGATTACAAAAAAGAAGAGCAAAAGTAGGACATATTTTATTAACTTGTGAGGTAGAGTGGGGAGCTGCCTGCATTCTCTTTTTTTAGCTCTGTATCTAAATGTTTTATTGAAAAACAGGCAACGGTACACCATCAAATATTCCATTGTTCCAATATGTTGGAGTAGCAAATTCTGAAGTGTGAGTGGGGAGGTGAAACACAAACAAACAGTCTTAAAATAAGAAGGTCATGCCCAGCAGAAACAGCTAACAACCCAAACTGAATATTACGCCCCTTAAGCTTATTTTCCCCTAGGTGACAACCCCAGATAGTTCAGAACTCTTGTTGTTGAATAGCCAGTTGCTATTTTAACGTATCTAGAGGATGTCAAGTTGAGGGATGCTATTTTTAGCCCTCAAATCCCTCTCACAATTTCTACTCTCAGTCACTCATGCCCTAGTCACCGGAAACTTCACTGGTGTAAAATGCAGACACAACAGGCATTGGTATCTCTCTAGAACTGCATTCATTACAGCTCTGCTTTGGAAACTGCTTTGGCTATTGACTTGGTTTTTTTGACTAGGTATTATCATCTTTCTCTTACAGATTATTTATGTGCTTAGAAATCCAAAGGATGTCTTGGCTTCTAGCTATCATTTTCACAAACTATTTGCCATTGTAGAAACTCCAAAAGACTTTGATATATTCTTTAAGAAGTTTTTGGCTGGCAAAGGTAAGAAGAATTTGATCATAACAATATTTTGTCCATTTTTGTTTTGGATAAAAGACTATAAATATTTTTCAATCCGCTTCCCACCAAGAGCAAACAATCCACTCTCTTTTTACATAAGAAATAAATTATGATTCTCTATAATGCAGTAATTTGTGTAAACACTACACAAATATTTTATTGATTTGATTTGATTTTAATTTGATCTTATTTAGACTTATAAACCGCCCCCTCTCCCCGAAGGGACTCGGGGCAGTGTACAGGGAAAAAATTAAAAACCATATAAACAGACAATATATAACAAAGCTAAAAACGAATTAAATTACCTGTACTAGAATTTAGAAATATTAAAATAGGAACCCTCCTAAACTAAAATTCCCTAAATCTAAAATCCATTTATGTCCTTGACAGAAGTTATGTTATAAAATCAATACCATTTACGCAAGACCAGCTTGTTGAAATAAATATGTTTTAAGTGAGCGGCGGAAGAGGGAAAGGTCCGTGATTGTGCGAAGTTCGGGGGGTAGGTCGTTCCAGAGGGCTGGCCCAGCCACAGAGAAGGCCCTACCCCTGGGCACTGCTAGCCGGCATTGCCCGGCGGTTGGTACCCTCAGTAGGCCCACTCTGTGGGAGCGTATCGGACATAGGGAGGTATGTGGCAGGAGACGGTCCCGTAAGTAACTAGGCCCCGAGCCATGGAGCGATTTGAAGATGGTAACAAGCACCTTGAGGTAGGTGCTAGGTAGGTGATAGTAGGAAGGGTGGGTGTCAGAAGAATACAGGGCTCCTAGGACAACTTTGATATAAAAGTGAGAGGGGGAGGCAAGAGAAGGCAGCTTATTAGGGAGAGAGATGAGAAATACTAAGATATATTTAATACTAGCCGTTCCCGGCCATGCGTTGCTGTGGTCCAGTTTGGTTAAATGGCCAACCAATCTGTGTGTAGATCTACACCTGCACACACAAACACGTACACACCACCACGCATAACCCCCAACCTACCTACCTACTCCCTTTCTCCCTGTCTCCAACTACCTACCTACCTACCTACCTACCAATCAACTGTATTTCCCTCTCTTTCTATCCCTCTACTTACCTACCTACTTACCTACTGTATTTCTCCCTCTCTATCCCACTACCTACCTATCTACCTACTGTATTTCTCCCTCTCCCTCTTTATCCCTCTACCTACCTACCTACTGTATTTCTCCCTCTCCCTCTCTATCTCTCTATCTACCTACCTATTGTATTTCTCCCTCAGAGTATTTTATGTCATAAAGGATGACATAATACCTCTTCAACCTTTTCATAAATGATCTAGAAGTAGGAGTAAACAGCAAGGTAGCCAAATTCGCCGACGACACTAAATTATACAGGGTAGTAAAAACTGAGAGAGAGTGTGAGGAGCTCCAGAGGGATCTCTTGACACTGGGGGAGTCGTCCCTTGTGGACCTTCTTAAAAATTTAATATGAATCTCTCTGGGTACTTCATTTATTCTAGCATATCAGCAAGGCTATTCTTATGTTCTTATGTTTAATACCTGTGGCGCACTGCTCTCTCTGTATCCATCTACCTACCTTTTTTTGACAATTTTTTACATTTCTGGTGCATGTACCTGGCACAGGTGTGACATCTACACAATCTATATATATATATCATTGGTGCTGTATTTCAAAGGAATGTTGTGTGAAAAGTTGGAAGCGATCGGTGCAGTACTTTCAGAGATTAGCGGTTTGAATAACTCTTGTTACATTTTTATTTATATAGATGGAGGAGAAAATGAGAGAAATTGTTCAGCAGTTCAAAATTGGGATGTGAATGCGTTGGAATGGATGGATAGAATCTAAAGGTTTTTTTAAAATGAATGTTAGTTAAAGAACCAAATACTCAAATGATATCACACGGGAAATGTTTTAAGGGTTGGAAAGAGAAAAGAGATAATCAGAGTTAGTTCTTTGAATATTTGAAGGAGTGTAAAAAAATTAAACCAGATTGCCCCTAAGATTCAGTTCGAATCTTAGCAGGCTCAAGGTTGACTCAGCCTTCCGTCCTTCTGAGGTGGGTAAAATGAAGACCCACATTGTTGGGGGCAATATGCTGACTCTCTAAACCGCTTACAGACTGTAAAAGCACTATGAAGTACTATTGCTTTTGCTATCCCTGACACAGATGGTCAGCTGCATCATTACATCACCAAGACAAACCTATCAGTGTTTTGCAGTTCGTGTTTTATACTGGGTGACTAGACAATGTAGATATTAGGATAGCCTCTTTTTAAACTCTCATGCTTTGCTCTTTACGCCCACCATGATCATAAAGTTAAATGGAGGAAATTCAAGCATTAAACCTCATGTTTAACTCATTTTCTCCTGTCAGTGTTTTGTAGTTCGTGGCTAGACCATGTAGAAGGCTGGAATGCTCATAAGGATGATTTCAATATTCTTTTCCTGTCTTATGAAGAAATGAAAAAGGTAAGATATGTTCATGTTGTGTAGTGCAATATGACAGCCATCAAACACAGAAAGCTTTGGAAATGAGGAGATGTGTAAGTAACTTATTTCAATAGTGAGTAGCAGAGGTGACCACAGAGCCAATCTTGCTTATTTCTGTGATATCCTGGATGACTGGTGAGAACTCGGAAGAAAAATAAATTTCTATCTCTTCAAAAGGATGGTGGAGGATGCAGGAAAACTAAAGTGCTGTCAGCTTGGTGACAAAAAGATTATTAAAAGGTGTATTTGTGAGAACTTGGTTTGTCACGTTAGAATTCACACAATGCATGTCTTGTAAACGAATTTAGCAAAACAAAACTGATCTAGTTTTTGATAGACTTAATAGATAAGGGAAATCCAATTATCACAATGTACCTGTAATCTCATAATATTTTCCTGATTGTGTTCAGACTGAAAATAATTAGTTTAATATGCAAGATATGTATAACGAAGAAGTAATCTTGAGAATTCCCCAAAGATATCAACAAAATTTTCCATCTTTTCTCTATTGTTATGGGTGAACTAATGTAAAGCTGTATCAAATTGCAGGACCTGAGAAGTTCTGTACTGAAAATATGCAATTTCCTAGGAAGAGAACTAACTGAAAAGGAGGTGGATGATGTGGTGAATAAAGCTACATTTGATAACATGAAGCTGGATTCTAGAGCAAACTACACATTTGTGCCTGCTGATATTATAGATTTCAGCAAAGGAAACTTTCTTCGCAAAGGTAGATCAGTAATAATTCATACTCTGGGGCTTTTGGAATCTGCCAGGCTTCGTCTGAAACCAGGGCTGCCACCTTCACCTTTAGTTACTTTCTAAAGTGGTATGGATATGTCCCAACAGCCTCTATTTCTGCTGTCTCTCCATGATGTTGTGTTTGCCTCATCAGCAGCCTACATTTGAGGGAGCCGTAAGCCTTCCTTAGTTGTGCCAATGTTGGTGTTCTGTTCACACAGATTTCATGTGTCGATATAGTCTGAACTGTTTCAATAATCATTCTGTTGGTTGTATAGTCTAATGATCCTTTGGGAGTGGATTGTTTTAGCTCATACTGACTACTTTAGGATGGTGGAGACCAGTGGTAGAATCCAATTTTTTTTACTACCGGTTCTTTGGGTGTAGCTCGGTGGGCATGGCATGGCTTTGTGGGCGTGGCTTTGTGGGTGTGGCAGGGGAAGGATACTGAGAAATCCCCATTCCCTCCCCACCCCACTAACCTGCTTTCCAGCTCTGGAAAGGGCAACAAAAGATCAGCTGGGAGGCTGGGAGGCAGCTGGGGCAGGGCCAGCCTATTTGCCGATTCTCCAAACTACTCAAAAGTTCCATTACCAGTTCTCCAGAACCTTTCAGAACTGGCTGAACATCACCTCTGGTGGAGACACAACCTCTTCATTCTCTATCTTGGGTAATCTCCTCCACCAGGAGTGTGGTGGGTCACGTGGTTAGGACACTGTATTGAAAGTTAGCAAACCCATGTTTGAAATCCGAGTGTTGCTGCATGGTGGGGTGAGCTCCTGTCATTCTCTCTAGCAACTTGTTCGGAATATGAAGGGAGCACCACTCCCAGGGCATCTTTCTGGGAACAGTGATGTCACTGGCTAATCCTTTCAATCTGGAAAGGCTAATCTACTTATTTTCAACCTGAAAAAATGGTCTCTCCGACATATGAGTGCACTGTCCTCCAGTCTTAGAATTGCCTCCTCTAAACCTGCAGGGCGATGTCCAATTATCAAAATGCCATTGGTATAATGGGATGAACTCAAGATCATTTAGAACTCACTGGGAGACCATTGATTCCATGACTTCCCAGTAAGAGATACTTATGGCAGGGGAATCACTCAACACCTTCTAGATAGAGAGAACTTTGCCCTTCCATCAAGCCTTCCTTCTGTAATCCTGCTCTAGTTAAAATAGAAAGAAACATTTATGTATCAAGACATAGTAAAAATCATCTGGTCCTTAGCAGTTCTTGGAAGTAGGTAAATACATCCTCAAATGAACAACATCACATGACATATTATACCATGTCATCATTTATTTTACAAAAAGAAAGCCAACGTTCATGACAGTAGAACTGGAAAAAAGACTGAACAAGTCTGGTTTGCTTGGAAAGGTTGCCAGGAGAAGGCCTCTTCTCTCTAGAAAGAGCTTTACAGCACAACTTTGGTTTCCAAAGTTGTATCTGAACAGATCATGAACGTCTCTGTATTGTTAAGTATTCTAGAGTCACATGTGAAGCCAGCAGTCTGACAGTTAAAGATTGGCCAACATTGGGTCATGAAACAGGACAATGCCCTAATTGCACCAGCAAAACTACCACAGAATGGCTCAAAAGGAAAGAATTAAGGTGTTGCAATGGTCCAGACTGAAGTCCAGACCTCAATCCGGTTGAAATGCTGCAGTGGGACCTTAAGTGAACTGTAGATAACAAATGCTCACAAACTTCATTTATGTAATGTTGTTAAGTAATATTGTAAAGAATAGTGGGCCAAAATTCTTCCAAAATGGAATGAAAATTCTTCCAAAACTATAGAATCTTAAGTTTTACAAACGCAGCTTCTCCATTTTGGTTTTCTTTTTCTAAAATAAATCATGACGTGGTGTAATGTCATGTTGTTCATCTGAGGTTGTGTTTACTTACTTTTAAGAACTTCTAAGGAGAAGATTGTTACTATGTTCTCATACATAAAACCATGGAACTCAGGCAGGGTATACGTACATTCATACACAAACTTAGTCACAGAAAAATGTGTAAGAATGACCATTTTGGTGACAGGATGACATAAACAGCTTCTAGTTTAATTGAATACAAGAACTGTTGACCTATTTTTAACCATTGTTTTCCCAGGCACTATTGGGGACTGGAAGAACCACATGACTGTTGCCCAGAGTGAAAGGTTTGACCGTGTCTTTAAGGAGAGGATGGAAAAGCTTCCCTTTAAGTTCTGCTGGGATATTCAGGAGGATCCATGAGCCAGCTCAGTGAAGGAAAATAATGTGTGATATAAATGGCTTGAATCAGAAATGACTTTGAGAAGAATCTTTATATCACCTTATAATGTTTAATTCTCAACTCTGCAGGGAGCACAGAACAGAGCAACGGTAAATTCTGTGTTTTTATTAAATACTAGCGTTGCTATGGCCCAGTCTGGTTAAATGGCCAAACAATCTGTGTGTATATCTACACCTGCACACATACACACAACCACCATATAACCTCCAATATACCTACCTACTGTATTTCTCCCTCTCTATCTATCCCTCTACCTACCTACATACTCTATTTATTCCTTTCTCCCTCTATCTACCTACCTACCTACAGTATTTCCCCTTCTCTATCCTTCTACCTACCTACCTACTGTATTTCTCCCTCTCTCTCTATTCCTCTACCTACCTACCTACTGTATTTCTCGCTATCTATCTATACACCTACCTACCTACCTACAAACCAACTGTATTTCTTGCTCTCTATCTATCCCCCTATCTACCTACCTACCTACCTACCTACCTACTATATTTCTTCCTATCTATATATTCCCCTATCTACCTACCTACTATAACACAATAATACAATAGCAGAGTTGGAAGGGACCTTGGAGGTCATCCAGTCCAACTCCCTGCCTAGGCAGAAAGCCCTATACCATTTCAGACAAATGGCTATCCAACATCTTCTTGAAGACTTGCAGTGTTGGGGCATTCACAACTTCTGGAGGCAAGCTGTTCCACTGGTTAATTGTTCTAACTATCAGGAAATTTCTCCTCAGTTCTAAGTTGCTTCTCTCCTTGATTAGTTTCCACCCATTGCTTATTGTTCTGTACCATTTCAGACACATGGCTATACCATTTCAGACAAATGGCTATCCAACATCTTCTTGAAGACATGCAGTGTTGGGACATTCACAACTTCTGGAGGCAATTTCTCTTCCACTGGTTAATTGTTCTAACTGTCAGGAAATTTCTCCTCAGTTCTAAGTTGCTTCTCTCCTTGATTAGTTTCCACCCTTTGCTTCTTGTTCTGCCCTCAGGTGCTTTGGAGAATAGTTTGACTCCCTCTTCTTTGTGGCAACCCTCTCTCTCTATTCCCCTATCTACCTACCTACTGTACTACAATAGCAGAGTTGGAAGGGACCTTGGAGGTCATCTAGACCAACTCCCTGCCTAGGCAGGAAGCCCTATACCATTTCAGACAAATGGCTATCCACCATCGTCTTGAAGACCTGCAGTGTTGGGGCATTCACAACTTCTGGAGGCAAGCTGTTCCACTGATTAATAGTTCTCACTGCCAGGAAATTTCCCCTCAGTTCTAAGTTGCTTCTCTCCTTGATTAGTTTCCACCCATTGCTTCTTGTTCTGCCCTCAGGTGCCTTGGTGAATAGTTTGACTCCAGTGCCTTTTTGGTCCTAAGAGGCCTCCGTAGTTAATGACTGTTGGTGGGCGGAATTACAGGGAGTAAAAACATTTTTCAGTTAGTACCTTTTATTTGTGTTTACTTTACACACGATACAGGCGTGCTAGGCACAAAATGAGTAGCTATTCTATTATCGGAAGTACTTGGCTACATTGTGTGAAAGTTTGGTGTAAATCGGTCCAGTAGTTTTTTAGATTAGTGGATTCGTACAAACTATTTTACATTTTTATTTATATAGATAGATTGTACGGCATTTGTTTAATGATTCAGATTTCCATAGCTACCTGACTCTGGGTGTTATACATGAAATAGAGACCCACAAAGACAACATATCAAATAAAAAAATATGACAAGAAAAACTCCAAAACCAACATATTCGCAACCGCTAGATCCATTTATTATATTTTCCGCTTCCCTGAAGATACATACTGCTTGATATATCATCTTAGCCCAATTCCTAAAGGGAAAATCAAGTTTTCAAAGCTTTTTTGGGGGAGGAAGGCTAACATACTCAGGGTACTACAAATCTTGGTACCCCATGGATGAGGCAGGTAAGAGATTGAAAAAAAAAGGCATATAACCTACATGTCATCAGATTATATTATTTATTATTTAAACAAGTTAATATAGCCAGCCAGTTCATATAGGGTACCTCCAGGTGTCTTCCAACATTAAAAAGCTAAAACCCGTATTTCCTCCACCCACTTCAGCAAGAGTGACCACAGTTACACCTTGATCAGCTCCTTATCACTTGGGGAGGGGGCTCACTGGAAAAAAAATCATGTCTTCAGAACCTTCCAGAAAAGTAGAGGCGGGACCAATCTTATCCAGTGACTACTATTCCTAAGGGAGGAAGTCACCACAGAGAAGGGACCTTTTCCTTGGTCCCTAATAGATGGGACCTGTAACCTACCTTGTCTTCCAATTCTGGTGGGCTAGGGTAACAAAGGGCAGGCGGTCTTTTAGACCTGCTGGCTCCAAGCCACACAGAGGTTTAAAGATGATAACCAGCATCTTGAACTGCCTCCAGAAGCAGATCAGTAATCAATGCAACTCCCACAAGAGGTGTTGTTGTTCGGTTGCTGAGTCATGTCTGATTTTTCGTGACTCATGGATCGTAGCATGCCAGGCCTCCTGCCGTCTACTGTCTCCCTGAGTCTGTCCATATTCATTGATGAGACTATCTAACCATTTTATCCCTTGGTGTCCCCTTCTTCTTTTGCCTTCAAGCACAAGAGGTGAGACATGCACAAATTTTATGTTGTGCAGAAATTTTGAACTAATTGTAACTTCTGGATAAGCCCTTTGTACTGTGCATAACTAGTACATGTCTAGTTTAATAAAAAGAAGGATTAGGGGAGACATGATAGCAGTGTTCCAATATCTCAGGGGCTGCCACAAAGAAGAGGGAGTCAAACTATTCTCCAAAGCACCTGAGGGCAGAACAAGAAGCAATGGGTGGAAGCTAATCAAGGAGAGAAGCAACTTAGAACTGAGGAGAAATTTCCTGACAGTTTGGACAGTTAATCAGTGGAACAGCTTGTCTCTGGAAGTTGTGAATGCCCCAACATTGCAAGTTTACTCCAAACAGGAGACAGCTGGAGCACAGGACCATGGGGAGGGCAGGTGGGTCCAGGAAAGAGTGCAACTGGTACACAACCCATAATTGCAGACAGACCCCCTGGTCATGACCACCACTTGAGCAGGAGTTGCAAATCCAGAAGAACTCACAGATCACACACTGAGTCTGTCTGGCACAGCGCAACCCCATTTGTCACCAACAATGGCAATTCTCCGAGAACCAGGGAGCCCCAAACCCATGCTAAAGGTAAATGTTAAAATTGGAAAGCAAAAGAATAAGATGAAGGGATGCAGAAGAATAAAGACATTACGCTACTACTGTGCTTAGTGATAATTTCATGGTTTCGGAATTTTTGGACAAGTGTCTTGGGAACAAAGTTAATTTATCAGTAGTGGAGAAACAGGTTAGTATAGTATAGTCTTTACTGTCATTGTACAAAATAAATACAATGAAATTGGTTAATGAAAGATGGCTGGACCTACTGAAAATTTCCATTGCTAAGAGCAATTACCTTGTAGAGGCTGAACCTAGAAAAAAAAAGCCTGCTGAAAAGTCTACAAGCAATATAATCATCATGCTGCTGCCGAATTCCCTGAAAGTCATCTCCCCATTCAGGTTATTATGAGAAAAAGGCTCTGTTCAAAGTGGACATCTAGTAGGATCTTATCTGGGGATAATCCCATAATAGAAAATGGACACTTGTGTACTATAGGGAGGCCTTGTGTGGTGACTGTAGATATACAACAGTGCTGAAAAAGTAACTTTGCAACCAGTCCTCGCATTTATGTCCTCTGCAGGTTTGTAAAGCAAAGGAAAATATAAAGACCACTATATTGTGTTGCTTCGCTTAACACCTGCTTCTCTCAACCACCAAGTTGTGAGTCCCAATTGCAGTTACTAAACGAGGACTATTTGCAAGGATGATAATAACTCACATCACATCTTTCCATGTGGAAGCCGAGGGCCTAAATCACATCATTTGCATTGTGATGTCATGATGCACACTTCATCCCACATGTAACTGCAACCCAGTCCTAAACAAGAAATGTTCTTCTGCTCAGCGCTACCTGCACATTCTCTCTGCTCCCTGTAACAAATACTGATGGGGACTGAGAAATGCACCCTGACGGCCGCAATGAGTAAAATCTTTTTAAGGAGCAGCAAAACCGCCCTTCAAATTCTGCTGTGATATCCAGGATGAACTGAGTCCATTTCCAACTTGACCAAAAAAAAAAAAAAAAAAGAACAGTAAGGAAGCATTAGTTGGGACAAGCTTGAAAAAAATGACAAAGCTTTTATTTAGGACAATTCCTGTACAGGGCTGGTATCTTAATCCTGAGCTACATGGCTTAATACATTTTGGACTACTCCATTATTAGTTGGCCCAGTAAAAGTATTGCACTAAGACACGGGTACTTCTATACAGATTTAAACTGAGTGGCCAAAGACACGAGTACTTCTATACAGATTTAGACCGAGTGGCCAAAGATAAACTTAACAATATTCATGGGGAAAATGTAAACTTCAGAATGGGGCAGGAGAAAAGATTTCATAGAACCTGTGTATGAAAAAGGAAAATCTTAGCATGGATTGGTTGCTCCTGTCATTACAATTGCAAGCATAGAGATATTTATGGCTACAGGCAATTCTCAACTTACAACCACAATTGGGATGGAACTTCCATCGCTAAGCAAAGTGGTTGTTAAATGAGTCACCTCCAATTTCACAAACTTTTTTGCTGCAGTTGTTAAGTGAACCCAGCTTCCTCCATTGACTTTGCTCAAGAAAAGCCAGCTGGGAAGGTTGCTAATGATTTTTAGCAGTCGCTTGAGGTGCCTCTCACCAAGACATTGAATGTTTTGAAACCTCTTTTGTCACCCTGCCTGGTGCTCCCTCCTTCATTCAAAAAAATTTAAGGTTGCCGACCATTGATATATTTCTTACAGGATAATCTTTTGACTTTGGGGTTTGAAGGTTAGTTTGAATTTGACAAGAGAAAGATTGTAGCTTTTAAAATATAAGATTATTTTCATTTGATAGCTTACTATCTTTTAGAGGAAATTAAGAGACCGTATTCTGAATGCTAGCTTAGACTATGTTGATTATTAGTATTTTAAAATACTTTATAGATTACTGTTATTTCTTAAAGTTAGAGTGAAGTTGTATTGTTACTATTTCTAACTAAAGGAAAGTCGGAGGTCACCTTTGTTATATTTGTTAAATGTATTTTTTCCCCCTTTTGGACATCTTTAATATGTTCTGTCATTCGTTTTCTCTTTTATGTTGGTTTCTATTTTAACATATGATGTTGAAACTTTGTAAAGATACTATAAAAATCCCAAAAAGTTAATGGTGTCCTGGCTTTATGCTATTAAGTTTCTTTTATTCGTGAATGTCATCACATTAAATAGAACTGGGAAAGTCCTGTCTTTGACCGATGTCAAAAAAACTTTGGAGCTTATTACAATCTGTCAGTGTAACCCAAATTTCTTGCCTCTTTCATCTGACATCTCCACCCTCCCCTCCATTAACATAATGATATGTTTGAACCTTTTTCTTTTAGTTGTATCATGTTTGAAGTCTGCCCCACCTTTTTTTAGGTGTATTACAGGGAGCAGCATCGACTGCCAAGTGGTGGATATATTGATTTTTTTACTTCTCATTTGGGTGCCCTGTGCATAATTATATCACAGTAGATGGCTTATTGTAAAATCCATATTTTAATTTCCTATCAACCCATATTAGTCATACATTTGGAAAAAGACAAAACTGAGATGTGGCAATTCTGAGCAAGCTTCTGATGAATTCCATTTTAGCAACTAAGACAGTAGATCTCAAAACATTTTTCGGCGACAATGGATTGTCAATTCAGGTTTTTAGAGGTTTCACCCATCAGTCACACAAATCACCCAAAATTAATTTTTATATAGTACACTGATTTTGGAGCTCTGATTGAATTTTGAGCTTTAATGTTCAAAACATTATGTTTCAATTTTAGGGCACAATTTAATTTTGTTGCTGAAACTTTGGGAAGATGAAATATAATCCAAAACAAAAGATAAAAGGCTACTTCTAGCTTGTGAAAATATATAGTCCACTATATAGTTCACCTTTTTACATTCTTGACAGCAAACCTAGAAGATTACAGAGATATGGTCCAAAAGAAAACTGTGTTTAATGGCATCAACAGTGACTGTCACAGACATCTTGATAAACTTTAAGATTACAGCACCAGACAAGAGCTATCATTCTTTGGGGAAGTTATACATCTCAGCCTTCTAAAATAAGCATCCTATCATAATTCTGTAATCTTCAAGATGATGCCACAAATGGTATGCTCCAAACAAAACAAAGCCAATTTCTCTTCAGAATTCTCGTCCTACAATTCAACTACTGTGATTTATAATTGAAGGGGAGGGGGGGGGGAAGCATCATCTTAAAAAAAACCTACCTTTATCCAAACCCTTAGTACAACAATGCAGTTAATTTGAAAAGAGCGTTTTCTATTTCTCAAAAAGGCCTTTTTCTGCAGGAATACACAAGAGACACAAATCTCAAATGTTAAAGTCTGTTTATTACCTGGGCCGAAAGCCACCAGAAAAGACGTCACTTGATCTTAAAATACTTCACCCTTTTCTTTGAAGAAAAAGACATCCAAATCATATGTGCATCTTTCTGGCTGGCAGTGTCCAACCAAACCTACGGATCAAAGTAGCTAGTAGAGGAATTTCAGATCTAGTCACTATCTAGATGAACAGGGTTATAGTCTGGATCGTCCTCATCATCTTCCAACTCCAAGTCATCCATTTCCTGGAACAACGATTCGTCTACTTCCACATTGTTTCCACCTGGGATAGGGGAGAAAAGGAAAATAAAGATGACATTTTATAGAGTGTTAGGAGTAGACTCCTAGTGTTGGGTAGGCAATATATAATACCATGATGACAAATGGTCTTTGTTGCTTTAAGATGTTTGAATGCAATTAGAAACTGTAATTATCTCAGCAATAAGAGGAAGTCAGGAGAGCGCATTCTCTCTCCGCTGATTGCTCTCTGCTCGCTGTTACTGACTGAAGGAAGAAGGAAGAATCGTGAATTGCAACAGTAAGCAATTGTTTGTTTGTTAAGAACTTTGTTTGACTCACTATCTACTATCACTGCTTGTGAAGCAGTAGTTTAGTTTTACAACACCAGTAAAGCTCCTTGTTTTTACTAGCAGTGTCTGAGATACTATTTGTGTGTTTACTAGCAGTGTTTCTCTAGCTGCACATTCTGCTGCACAACTTTCTGTCTCCCAAAGGAGATATCCCCAACAGAGAGAAAAGAGATTAATTCCAAACTGAGTGCTTGTAATGACCATTTAGCAGTCTTAGCTAAAAATCTGACCCAGCTTGCAAAGGGCCCATAATTTCCAAAGACAGAAACCAGAGAGTGGACAGTCTGTATGTACACAATCAAGCAAATGGGAATGTTCTTTCATGTGACATGTAATACATTTCGAAGCCATATTGTACAGGGCCCATATAGTATGGCTCTGAGGTTAAGGAGATGTATTGATACTTGCAATTCCCTCGTTTTGAATTAGTAACATAAAAATTAACTTTTTTATGTTACTAACATACAAAAGGTCATTCCTTGTTTTTTTAAAGGAGTATAATTTTCTGCAAGCGAAAAATAGTTAAAGCAATAGAGGTAGAGGGAAAAAATCCACTGTCTTCCTCAAATTGTTTTTCCAACTGCTTCTGCTAGGGATCCTCTGAGAAGTCTCCTGCAGTTAAAAAAGCATTTTGGGAAAAGGAGTGGATATATTGCCAGTGTATTATTTGACTCTGAGTTAACCACACAGGATCAATGATATACATCTCTGTACAAGGAAGAGAAAGATAAGAGTGGAGCAACAGTGACACCTTCTGTCTTCCATGATACATGCTGAGTTAATTTTTGTTCCTTATATTCTCAAGCTTGAAGTTTATGTTTGAGGAAAAACACCTACAGCTAGGCATGTAGGTCATAATGGTATAATGCCAAAGGTGTTTCTGTGTGTATGTCTTCCAGTCAACTGCTTGGACTAGCCCCTGTAGTTTTCTTGGCCAGATTTTTGTAAGTTATTTGCCTTCATGGTTGAAGCAAAACATTTTTTTAAGCAAAACTGCACGTGATAGCAGCAAAATGGAATCCTATAAAGGACCATGAATATTTCAGGTGTTAAAACTGGCATTTTTCAGACATATCCTCAGTTTAAGCCAGATCCAAATTTATTTGATTTCCGCTGGTACTTAGCATTTTATATCCACATAAGCAGACATGCTTGCTCAGTTAGCTTTTTCCTTTCTGCTAGTATTATCACATTAAGAGGGCAGATACAGATGTAAGAATATATTTGGGTTAAAGGGATATCTCCCAGATTTTACATTACCCTGAACCAGAAGCTACTTACAAAAACATGTAAGTAGCTTATTCCTCTTTATTAGCACTAGAGGCAAAATTTAGCCAATTGATACGAAAATACCAGTACATTTGGTGGTAAGTGCCAGTATATTTAGTAGTAAATAGCTTTTACCATTAAAATCATATTCTATAGCAATTAAAGTAGAAATAATGGAAGGTTACCATCTTCTAAGAACTGAATATCGGATGTATCAAGGTTATGATCTGTCTCAAACAGCTGCTTTCCTATTAAGAAATAAAAGAAGTAAGTTGATTTGGATAGTGGTATAATGAACACACACACACACACACACACACACACACAGACAGACACTTTTGATTACAACTTTGGAGATAAACCTATAATAGAGCCGAAGAAAGAAAATGCAGCTCAAATATTAGGAACTACAGTACTTTTGACTTTGAAGTCTGAAGAGTGATGACTAGATAATTTCCACTGTCAGATAATATGGGGTGCCATGATTAAATTGAATTGTCTTAAAACAAACATAACACATTACACCTAAGACCTCACCCTTAGTTACAATATATGGGCCTGGCCTAGAATTGTACATGCAACCATTATTTGCATAGGCCTTCTCCACTCCCTTATCCCTAATGTGTTTTGCTGCATACAACATGAGAGAAAATTAGGTTTTCTTTCTGTGTTTAATACAATCACAAACTAAGACAAAAATCCTAGCTTGATTAGTATATTTATATTAGTATATTAATAAAATTGAATCCTAGCTTCAATTATAATTTGAAAGTTATAATTTGGAAATTACAGTGCCTCTAGAGAAGACTCCTACTGAGTTTCATAACCTTTATCTCTTATAGAACTACATGTACAATTCAAGCATGCAGTTTCGTATATAGTGGTACTTTGATACTCAACTACTTTGAAACTCACAGAATTTTGTACTCAACACAATTTGACGTGAAAATTTTGTCCCAGTACTCATTTGTTTGATTCTCAATGCACAAGCTAGAACATATCGATGTCGGCTGCCTTTTAACTCACTACATTGTTCCTTATAGGAAAAAGCTGTTTGGGACTCACTGTTTTTCATAACTCTTTGTGCTCTCAGAGCTAATTAACAATGAGTACCGAGGTTCCATTGTATTTCTTTGCACCCCCAGTAAAAATATCTATTCAAACATTTATCAATGTCAACTGTTTAACTTATGTATTTTTGTGGCTAATTTGGAGTGCTTTCTTGAACGCTGATATTTTTCACCACTCTGGGTTGCGTGACTAACCAATTTGATATGGCTTGTGTGGATTTCATAGGTCAAATGAAAAACTATTTACCAATAGTTGGAAGGGGAAAAAAGGAGTCTGGAAATGAAGAAAGATTAAAAAAAAGTAGATAATACACTTAGATAGAGATATAAATAAGATGGAAACTGTTAGTATGTGTATGCTGAGAATAATGGTGTATAATGTTGACATGATAGTATTACTAGAAGATATTAAGGGAAAAAAAGGAGAGTTCCATAACATTTAAATGCTCAATATATTATAATACTAAACTTAGGGAAATAATGTTAATATGAATGTGAGTGATGTGGCAAAGGAGGAATGATACTACACAGAGATGTTTCTACCCAGATGACACACTGCAAAACGAAAGAAAGAATATTTATTTTTGTAACAAAATAATAATAAAACTTTAAAAAAAAAGAAAAAAAGGGGGGGGAAATCCTCCAGCAATCCAAGACCAAGCACCTGGCTTATATAAGACAGACTATTATATCCCACCTGTTAATTTATTTTTGCCGCTCTGTTCTTCTTCTTTCATCTGTTTTCTTGTAATTTCTAAAACCTCCAAATCAAACGTTGCCTTCCAGCGTAGAAAGCTTTCAATAGTGACAGGGGTGCCATGAAAACATTGCTATACAAACAGAGAAGAATAAGATAAAGTTCCAAAACATGTAACAAAGGACAATACCAGCCTAATAATGTCACCAGCTTTCCAGCTCTGATATTCCAAACCTATTCTCACATAAACAGCTAGGCAACAGAGGTAACTATATTCCCAGCCAGGACTGTTCTGAAACAGTTCTGTGGGCAGTACCAACAAGAATTACTTTGAGATTCTTTAATGGGAAGTGGGAAGTGGCATACAAAGATTAAAAGCCACTATTGCCTTTGTTGTTGTCATCATCATCATCGTCATCACTGTCACGGCTGTAGAATTCAAACTAAAATAAATAAGTAGCACAACAAAGTAGCAAACAAGCACAATAAAGCAGGGGTCCCCAACCTTTGCAACTTTAAGTCTGAAGGACTTCAGCTCCCAGAATTCTCCAGCCAGCTCCAGCTGGCTGGAGAATTCTGGGAGCTGAAGTCCTTCAGACTTAAAGTTGCAAAGGTTGGGGACCCCTGCAATAAAGGACAAGGCTAAATGTAGCTGTAGTCCTGATAAACATAGGACGTTACAGGTAGTCCTCGACTTACAACTTAGCCACAGTTCAAAGTTACAACGGACTCCCCAGAAAGGTATTTAGATTCAAAGTTCCAACACACACACACACACAGTCATGTGATCACATTTTGGGCGTTCAGCACTGGTCTGCATTTATGGTTGCTTGCAGTGGTCATATAACACCAATTTACAATGGGGTTTTTTTGCTAGAAATTGGTGTTTACTTTCAATTTCTGGCAAAAAATATGCTCATTGCAAACAATAGGTTTACTTAAGAAATGTGGTGTTCGTTTAACAACTGGCGATTTGTTTAACAACCCTGGTTATTTGCAACAGCTGCAAAAAATTTGTGAAATCAGCTCAGTCACATGATGGCCCACTTAACAATCGGCACGACTTATAACCATAACTCCAGATTCAATAACAGTCCTAAATTGAGAATTACTTGCATGTAATTACATTATCCTATGAAAATATATTAATAGTCATTAGATAAACATTCAAACATATTGTTGGTTCCGTAGTTTACCTAACTAACCAAGATTTCACATACAGACCATGGGATTATATTAGGCCTTATTTGTCACACTATATTAATAAGCCAATTTAAAAGGGGTGAGAAAGCTAAAAAGACAGTCATTCAGCAACCATAAATCAATGGAATACCAAATTTTCCCTGTCCTCTGCTAAAGGCAAACTAATTGATTTATTTATTTTATTTATTTATTTTATTACATTTATATCCCGCCCTTCTCCACAGAGGACCCAGGGCGGCGCACAGGAAATTTAAAAAGATATACAAAATAGAAAATGAATAAATAATTTAAAATATATATTAAATAATCCCAATCCTATGCTAAAACCAATTATTTAAAACCCAATTTAAAACTTTTCTAAAAGTCCCCATGGGAGGTTAGGCTAGGCCGGCTTGATGAAAAAAGTATGTCTTTAGACATTGGCGGAAGAGGCGGAGGTCGGTGATGGTCCGGAGTTCAGGGGGTAGGTCGTTCCAAAGGGCAGGGCCCGCCACAGAGAAGGCTCTTCCCCTGGGTGTCGCCAGTCGGCATTGTCTGGCCGACGGCACCCTGAGAAGGCCCTCTCTGTGGGAGCGTATCGGTCTAAGGGATTGTGGCTATTTCCCTTTAATTTACGTATATTTGTGTGCATGTGCACCTTTGAATTTGTTTTGACTCCTGGGTATTGTTTAGACAAATTCTTGCAGGTTTTTTTGGCAAGGTTTTATGGGAATGGTTTTCCATTGGTTTCCTCTTTGGATTGAGAGTAACTGACCGGGTTAAGGTCACCCAGATGGCTTCATGCCTAAGGCAGGACTAAAATGTATGGTCTCCAGGACTGTAGCATACTGCTACACTTCAGCAAATAGTAAATTTATAAAGCTGGCAAGTATCCTAAAACTAGAGCAACCTAATTATAGGATTCTTGGTGAAGCTAAAGAAACATTCCAATATTTCTCTAACCAACACAGTGTTACCCAGCTTGAGTTCAGGTGATTTAGTTTATCTACTTCAAGAACATTTGTAGTCATATCAAATCCTTCATGTTTCCCCACCTGCTTTCTGCAAAGAATACAAGACCACTAAGTAAGTAAGAGTGTGTGGGTGTGGGTGTTCAGACACATTCTATTAAACAGAATATTGGTCAATAAAAAGAAAAGACAAGTGAGTCTTAAGGTTCTTGGATTTTTAACACAATCCACTGGTTTATATTGTATAATCTTGCATGATTTTGGATGCAAAGGCTATCATCCATCCATCCATCCATCCATCCATCATCTATCTATCTCTATCCATGCATCCATCCACCAATATCATCCTTGTTGTTCCCCAGAGATCCCTGTATCATAGATTGGAAACACTGTAAAAAAATCTCTGGTTACAGACTGAAATACTGCAATTGCTACTTTTTCTTTCTTATTAACAATAAATTCTATCACCTTTTCTGCCTCCTCGGCCTCTTTTTCTTTTTGTTTCTTTTCTGCTTCTCTTCTTGTTTTTATTAGATCTACTATTTCATTCAGTCTTTCCTGCACAGCTGACACCAGTGTGAAGATCATTACCATGCCTAGATTCTCTTCTGACTGAAATACAAAGAGAAAATAGCTTTACTTGCAAAGAATTTGGAGTTAAAATCAAAATTTCTATGACCAAAAAATGTAAGAAGTATGGTAAGAATGGCTTTAAAACAAAATTCAAAGTAAGGTAGAAACATGTAACATAACAAACCCTATCACAAACAAAACTTTTCAGTTTTCATTCATATGTTTTTCATAGTAGCAAATGATTCTGCAACAGGATTTTTTAAAAATGTGTTGGGTTGCCGTTGAATTTCTTTTTCAACCCTACAATGTGTTTCAGGGTTTATGAAAATCAAAAGTTGATATAGTTATTATGAAATGATCCCAAACACTTGCATCTTTTATAAGAAGGTATTCTAATTTCTCTCCCACCTAATACCTAGTGGGTCCCAGTTTTATAAAATAAATTATGAAGTACTTACATTCATTTGTATTAGCTGCAATATCTATTAACCTTTAACTTGAAAATTCTAATCATGACAGTTTTGTCATAACCTTGTTTATCTTCCGGTTTTCAAGCCACGTGTATTTTTACTAACTGAATAAAAGTTGAACTGCCTCTAAAGAACTACTGGCACCGAGAAAAAAACAATTTGCTCTGAATATTTCTTACCTGTTCCTGCAGTAGTTTTAATAGGTCTGCAATATCATTATTTTCAAGATTCTCATGTGCAAGCAATTCATATAATGGGACTTCATCTGGATACTTTTCTGAATAGGTGAATTTGAGGGTCGTCTGAACAGCTGTAGTGCAACAGAAAAAAGGCAGTTCAAACGTTCAACTGAAATTATTAATATTGACCATTTAGTTGGGAATATTATCATTGCTTGTGGGAAGATTAGAAGACAAACAATGGATCGAAACACTCTTGCATTCAGATGAAAAGAAGTAGCAGTTTCTTCAGTGGTGGGTTTCACTTATTTTTACCACTGGTTTGCCCTGCAACTGCACGCTCGTTTCGCGCACACCTTCCGTGCATGTGCCCAGCATTCCGCACATGTGCTTTGCTCATTCCCACACCTTCCACGCATGTGTCCGGCCTCAAAAATGTGGCAAGATAGGACTGCATAGAGCCGGCGGGGGGTGAACAGACCCACTCGCGATCTCCACTACCGGTTCGCCTGCACTGGTCCAAACCACCTGAATACTACCTCTGAGTTTCTACCTTCTTTTTAAAATCATCTTTCAAGGTTTTAAAAATTACTTTCAATGAACTTTTAACATTCATAGAGCTGTGGGATAAACAGGAGAGGAAGAGACTCTCGATCTACTCCTAGACAAGCCTCCTATTTCCTCAACTCTGATTTCCTGGTGCCACCTATTGGGGGAGTTTCAAATTGGATCCCTCCATTTTTCTTTCCAAGCTAGAAGGACAAGAACTAACATATCCTTTGGTCTCCAAATATATGTGTAAGCTTTAATTTATAAACAACTCACCTGCATTCAAACAAGTGGTTTGTTTTCTACTTATAAGTATGCTTTGAAGTTTATAATCCGGACTTCAGAAATATTATGAAATTATCTTCACTATATTCAGGTAACATTTCTCATGTCGGGTACCATGAATCTCACATTCCTTGATCAATTGACTCAAGTATGAAGGCAACATGAAACTTGGTCAACCATCATCTTCACTTTATTAGAAAGCTCAACTGAAACCCCTCCAGGGCAGCAACTTACCCAAAGCAATCCAGTGGCTTATTTCCAAATAAGGATTTAAACTTAGATTTTCTGTGGGCACACTCCAATATTAGCATCGTAGATTTCCAAGCCAGTCACTGTTCTATACTGAAATAATCTGCTCTTGCCTTCAATTATTTATACAAAATTGTCTTCTCTGAGAGATTTTCCACCCACCCACCCACCCCACATAAATGCTGAGAAGTATTCAACTTACTTTCATCATTTTCTCCCGCTTCAGAGGTCACGGTGATAGTGAAACTTGTAGGATTTTCTGATAACACTGTGGGGAAAAAGAACGGATAAGAAACATTATTTTTTCCTATAATTTTTTTTAAAGAATACCACTGCAACTTTGGCATGTAAATTTCTTTAATGACAAAAACACTGCTGAAATTCTGTTCTTGACTTTAAAACAAATTGATATGTAAATCTGACTGTTTTTACATGTTTTAAAAAAAAGATAATTTATGCTTTCAATCAGCATAGCCTGAAGTAAAATCTATAGTCTGTACCCACTGAGGAATAAAGTGCTAGACCAAATGCTTTAGAAGCAAAAACCATTGAGCTATTAACTTAACAGACAGCACTCATGAATGAACTAAGTATCTTAGAAATCCACATTGGATTATGAAGATCCTGACACCTTCTGGATGGGAGGGCATATTCATAGTTTGATGCCACTGGATCAGTAAGCCATAGATAAACATGGACACAATTCCGGATATAACCTTTTTGGGGAAGACAATTGGAAATTGGCCGATCAAAACCAATATAAGTCGTGATAAAGTAATTGAAGATGAAAACATAGAAATTATAATAGATTGGTTAAAAGCTTTAGGAAATGAAAGTAGAAAAAAAGAAATAATTGAAAAATTGGGGTTAAATTGGTTTGAAAAAATACAGATAGAAAAATGGACTATGAAAGTAAGGGGAAAATGTAAGATAAGTAGAAATAAAACTGAATTTGAAAACCTAGTATCTCAAATTATCAAAGACGAAATTGGGTTAAAGGGACTCGTTAGTAAGATATATAAGATTATAAATTATGATGGAAAACCACAAATGGCAATGAAGATGAATTGGGAGGAAGAACTCAAGATTAAAATATTAGATTTGGATTGGAATGTGAATTGGAAGAGTCGAATTATGAGGATTTTATCTATAAGGATTAAAGAGCATAATTTTAAGGTTGTTTGGAAATGGTATTTGACTCCATTAAGATTATCATTGATGGATAAAAAAATCAGTAATAAATGTTGGAGATGTAATACGGAATTGGGAACTTATGAACATATGTGGTATAAATGTGATAAAGTTAAAAAGTTTTGGCAACAATTGGAGAAAACTATATTTGAAATGATGAAGAAAAGAATAATATTGAGATCAGAAACTATATTACTGTTGATAATTAAGGAATCAGAATTAACAAAATATGAGAAAGAATTGATTAGAATTATGATTATAATGGGTAGAATTATAATAGCTAGATATTGGAAATTAGAGGTGTTTTTTAAAATAGAAGAGTGGTACTGTGAAATATGGAAATTAGCTTTAAATGATAAAATGACATGTGATATTAAATTTAGAGAGGGTGTTTATAAAAGAGACATTTTCTGGAAAACTTGGGAGCCATTTGTGGACTATGCGCTTGGAAATTTGGATGCTTCGATACCTGTACCCAGAGAACGCGGATTTTGGAGATCGTGAAGATATATCCGAAGAATCAAATCTTCCTTTCTTATGTATAGCACAGGGTGAAATATTGTACTGTATTGTATATGTAATTTCTGTTGTAGCGTTTAAAAAAATTTAAAAATTTTTTTTTAAAAAAAGATAAACATGGACACTAGATTCATTCTCCACAGAGGCTGAATGCTGAATCCAGATTTTTCTGGATTTGATTGGTGTCATGATCGCACCATGATACCACCACAGCACTCCTTTTAATTAGTTCAGTCAAGGTATAAAGCAGAAAGCTACTGGAACACAGAGCATGAAATAGATGAATTCATTCTATCTAGAGCACTGAAGGAAGCAGAAGTTATGATTGCAGGGCTGTTCTTTAGTCATGTTTGAAAACTCCCAGAGGAAGGTGAGATCTCAAAAGATCGGAGAGCAAATACTGTTCCGATATTAAGTTGACGAGAAGGATACAAAAAGTATGGACCTGTCAGCTTGACATCTATACTGTAAAGAGATGGTTAAACAGGGCGTTTATAAATATTGGGTAGGCATTCTACAATCAGAGAGAACAACCAGGGGTTTATGGCAAAGAGTTCACACCAAACTTATTTCTTTCTTTGTCAAAGTTATTAACCTAGTAGAGAAGAGAAATCCAATACAAGTAATCCTCAACTGAATCAATGATGATTGGGACCAGAATTTCCACTGCTAAGCAAGAGGTGCCTGATTTTGCAACCTTTTTTGCCACAATTGTTATGTAAAACGTTGCAGTTGTTAAGCAAAACATTTATATCTATGTAAGGCACCTTCAATCGCCAGGTGCAAGCAGGCGGCAATATATACATTTTCTAAAATAAATAAATAAATGAAGCATACTGAGCAAATTAGATTAGATTAGATTTATTTAATTTATATACCGTTCCCTTTCCAAAAAAGGGACTCGGGGCGGTGCACAGGAAATTAAAAAAGCATATAAAAACAAGACAATATACAAAATTTAAAATCAAATTAAATTATTAACCCTGTGCTAAAATTTACAATAAATTAAAACTATTACCCTTAAAAACCAATTAAAACAATTTGATGTCAGGCTAAAGGCTAGGTAGAGTTAGGCCAGGCTGGCCTGTTGGAAAATGTAGGTCTTGATGTAGCTTCCCCTATTGAAAATGTAGCTTCCCCTATTGACTTTGTTTGTTGGAAGCTCCCTGAGAAAGTTGCAAATGGCAATCACATGACTCTGGAATGTTGCAACCATTATAAATATATGCCGGGTGCCAAGAAATCAAATTTTGATCATGTGACCATGGAGATGCTGTGATGGTTGTACAAGTAAGGACAGGTTGCAAGTCACTTTTTTCCCAGTGCTACTTTAACTTTGAATTGTTGCTGAACGAATGGTTGTAAACCGAGGACTAGCGGTAGTCATAATGCACCTGGAGCTAAGCAAAACATCTGCCAAGATCTCTCCCAATACTCTCCGAATAAAATGAGAAAATATGAACTGGATGATACTGTTAGATAGAATCAGAACTGGGTTGAATGACAGCATGCATCATTAATGGTTCCATTTTAGCTTAGAGGGACGTGTCAAATGGAGGGCCATAGGATTCTGTCCTGGGTCCATCATCTTTATCAATGAACTGAATGAAGGAGTTGAAGAGACACTTTATCAAATCTGCAGATGACACAGAACTGGGAGGGGCACTTTATACTTTAGACAGGACAAAGGTTTTTTAAAGGTCTAGCCAGGTAATGGGATGAAATGAACAGGATAGAAATGAACTAGGTATAAAATGTACAGTGCTATGTCTGGATGGAGTATGGGGGAAGATATACTACAAGCCTGGGATTGAAAACAGCTGATTTGGCACATGTGAAAATGTGGAGGTTCTCATCAACTGCAAGTTTAACACACACCATCAAGGTGATGCGCCGGCTAAAATGGCAAAGGCCATCTCAGGTTTCATTAAGCACAGTTCAAATAAGAAATTACTGTTCCTCTTTTTTCTACTCTGGTCAAAAATCATTTAGAGTATTGCATCCAGTCCTGGCAACTACTGTTCAAAATGGACAGCGACAAAACTGGAGTAACATCACATTAAAATGGTGAAGGGTCCTTATGAGTAAAAGTGGATGTTTAGCCAGATGACTGAGTGAAGGAGGTGTGATAGTAATCTTACATACATTACTGGTTTTCCTTAAGGAATTCAAGGTGGCACACATTGTCCCCACAACACCATCCTGTGACAATAAGCTGGGCTGACAAAGAAAGAAAGCAAGCTGGCCCAAAATCATCCAGTGAGTTTCTGTGGCTGAGTGTATCTGAATCAAAGGCTGGCTAGTGCTTTAACCACTACATGGCTACCATGACTTGGGTAGAAAACACTATCAGATAATTTACCTTTTATGGATTTTTAAGCACTTTGATTTATGGCTTTACTGTAAACTTTATTCCAAACTCATTTTTAACATTCCAAGGGTTGATTAGAATAGTATAGAATAAGAGGGTTGGAAGGGACCTTGGAGGTCTTCTAGTCCAGGGGTCCCCAACCTTTTTTGCACCAGGGACCGGTTTCATTTTAAAGAAAATTCTGCAGACTGGCTGGCATAGACGAGGAGCGGGGGGGGGGGGGGGGGACAGGCGGCGCATGCGCACACGGGAGGAGTCAGCTCACTCGGCCCTCTAGGACTTCCAACGGCGCGAACGGCCACGCCTGCGCATGCACACGCAGTGGGGAGCCAGCTCACTCAGCCCTCTAAGGCCTCAAACGGCTGCGCATGCGCACGCGGGGGGGTTGTTGGCTCACTTGGCCCTCTAGAGCCTCCAACGGTGTGAACGGCCGTGCCTGCGCTTTCCCACATCTGGCATGCGCTCTGCCCAGGAGGCTGTCCCCTCCTCCCTCCTCCTCCTCTCCGGCCCTGCGGCCCGGTTCCTATCAAGCCACGGACCGGCACCGGTCCACGGACCGGGGGTTGGGGACCCCTGTTCTAGTCCAACCCCCTGCTCAGGCAGGAAACCCTACACCACTTCAGACAAATGGCTATCCAATATCTTCTTTAAAACTTCCAGTGTTGGAGGCAAACTTCTGGAGGCAAGCTGTTCCACTGATTAATTGTTCTGTCAGGAAAATTCTCCTTAATTCTAGATTGCTTCTCTCCTTGATTAGTTCCCACCCATTGCTTCTTGTTCTACCCTCAGATGCTTTGGAGAATAGCTTCTTTGTGGCAGCCCCTGAGATATCCCAACACCCCTAGTCCTTCTTTTCATTAATCTACAAAATTATATCAAGAATGTTTTAATAAACAGCTTTTACACTCAAAGAGTGCAGCAAGTCAAGTCTGTATGAATGAATGACGGCATCGGGGACCTAAGCAGGGATGGCTTTTTAAGGGAGGCTACTTCCGAGGGCAGGGGTTGTACCGCCTACTGTTCAAGCAACCCTAGTTCAAGCCAAGTCATCGGAGAAGCTTAAGCCGATTCTTGCACCGCCCCCACCCCCACCCCCACCCCCCAAATAAATTGCGGAAGAAAGAAATGAGAGTAGCCCAGAACCTCCCCTTGCAGTACCACACGAGAACCAGAGCCTTCCTCGCGTATCCTTCGGAAAGCTGGCAATCCAAAGCGAGCTTCAAAAAGCTGGGTTCTTTATCCGATTTTTCTGGATTCACACGATCCAGTGAAAGCCGCTCGGGCTTCTCACAACACGCTAAATTTGCAGCGCGGCCAGTGATTGCTTGGATCGAGTTCTGGGTGGACCAGTCCAGAAAAAAAGGGGGGGAGAAAAACTCTTCTTAAACAGGAAGAACCGGGGCAAAAGAATCCTCGCCGCATGCTGGAAACTTGCAAGCGCTGCCACCGTCACCCCGCGAACCCACGCGCCGCCCAGCGCCGAATTCCACTTGGCTGCCCTACCTGTGAAGGAGTCCGGATAGATGGCCTCCAAGGCCTCCAACTCATTGCGCTGTTCCTCTCCGTAGTCGGTCATGATCCCCCGCCGCCGGCCATGGAACGCGCCGACCCGCAAATTGCCTCCGCCGGCAGGGGGAGCCCCACAGGAGACGCCGCAGCAACGGCGAAGCCGGAGGGGCGGGGGCTGGGGGGAAAAAAGAGAGAGCGAGAAATAGCCAGGCCACTCTACGCACGCGCAATGCAGCCGCCCGCCCTACCCTCCGCAACTCCTCGGCCTGGAAGGCGATCCGTTGCTCTTCTGTCGATTGATCAGGGCTGCCTTCCCGGGCACCACTGCTGATCTGCTCATTCCCCCCGAGACAGAGAGAGGCAGAGTGACGGGAGTGTTTGAACCTAAGCCGAGGGGTTCCGAAGGCTGCCGATCACACTTCCCAGTGTTGTTTCGGAATCGTCATTCTCTATATATGCACTGTTTTGGTCTTCTTGATCGCGTAGCGAGAGAAAGTTCTTGTAGCCTTAAAGCAGGGATGTCCAAACTTGGGAACTTTAAGACTTGTGGACTTCAACTCCCAGAATTCCCCAGCCAGCTATGCTGGCTGGGGAATTCTGGGAGTTGAAGTCACAAGTCTTAAAGTTCCCAAGTTTGGACATCCCTGCCCTAAAGCGAAGGAGCAATTTGAATTCTGCTGGTCCCTGCTACGGCTTGCTTAAGTTTCGCGCGCGCATTGTGCCGGTGCCTCTGGTTATGCAACTCAGTTTGGAACCTCTGCTAACTTCCTGCCGCCCTCAGCTCCCCCTTTAGCCCCCAGAAGACGATTCGCAGCTTGTATGCAACAAGAACTCCCCAAGCAAATCCTGCTTCCAGCCTCTTCGCCTCGGGGATAAGTACTGAGTAGCCAAATTCACACGAAACAGTCCCGGAGGGCCATTCATTCCCAAAGGTGCTTTTTTCAGGAGGCAACTGGACTTCCTTGTTTTTTTCTTATGAAGACGTTTCGCTTTTCATCCAAGATTCGGTTCAAACAGGATAGTGGGGAATGGGGGTGGTCAGAGCTGCTTAGATGAGAAGCGAAACGTTTTCAGAAGGAAAAAAACAAGAAAGTCCATTTGCCTCCTGAAAAAGCACCTTTGGGATAACCATGACCTGGATGACTGAGAATCTCTACAGACCATCCATCCATCCATTCACTATTTGGCATTTGTCCTTCTGCAAGTCTGTATTTACAGTTCGGCAACTACTAATTGCAACTTTTTCATCCTAATAGATACTAAGTCTTTTTTTCAAATATTTTTATTGTTTTATATCATGCATTTCCTTTCTATGTTGAGCAGTGTGCTCTCTAGGTGTCTAAGGTGTTAACATACAAGCATACATCCCTTACAGCCCCATACATCCCTTAGACCGATACGCTCCCACAGAGAGGGCCTTCTCAGGGTGCCGTCGGCCGGACAATGCCGACTGGCGACACCCAGGGGAAGAGCCTTCTCTGTGGCGGGCCCAGCCCTCTGGAATGACTTACCCCCTGAACTACGCACCATCACCGACCTCCGCCTCTTCCGCCAATGTCTAAAGACATATTTGTTCCAACAAGCCGGCCTAGCCTAACCTCCCGTGGGGACTTTTAGGAAGTTTTTTAATTGGGTTTTAAATTTGGTTTTAGCACCGGTGGGAGTGTTTAATATTTATTTTAAATTATATATTTATTTTTTGTACTTTATATGTTTTTTAAATTTCCTGTGCGCCGCCCTGGGTCCTTCATGGAGAAGGGCGGGATATAAATTCGACAAAAAAAAAAAATACATACAAACATCATCGTCACTATGATCATATATACCCATGTTTTCCCAAACATAGGACAGGGTCTTCTTTTTTTTTGACCTCCGAAATAAGCACTTGGCCTTATTTTAGAGGAGGAGTTATTATTTTTGAGGTGCAGTGTGGTCAGGGAGGCCTTATTTTGGAGAAAACGATATATAAAAACCAATATGCGGTAATATACAAACAAATATGTGATAACATAAATCATATTATCAGGTACTGTCTTTGTTGTGCCAGCTTTGTTGGGATGCATGAATATACAATGTCAGTAGGCGAGCAGTGAGATCTTGCCCAATGTCTAAAAATGGATTCCTTGGCATATGCCAGAAAGGCAGACTTTTTGCTGCATGACAGTCATCCTGGTTTTGAGCAACATACAGAGGGCCAAAACCTGTTGGAGATTTTAAGGGATGAAATGGATGCTAATTTAACTTACCTTATTTTTCAGAGTATAAGACACACCTTTTTTCCTCTAAAAAGAGGCTGAAAATCTGGGTGCATCTTATATATCGAATACAGCATTTTTTTGCCTCCTGGAACCCCACCCCCTTCACCAAACTGGCTGTGCCTAGTCTTGTGAAGGCTTCCAGAGAGCCCCTGGGGGCTGGGGAGGGCAGACATTAGCCTAAAATGCCCCCATTTTTGCCCCCCCCCAGCCCCCAGCAGCACTCTAAGCTTCCATAGGGCTATGCATGCAATTTATTTGACACAAAAATGGCCTGTTTTTGCGATAAATGGGCTGGGTTTTTGCTCATTTTTTACCCCCCCCCCCCAGGAGCACTCTGCAAGCCCCCCCCCAAGGCTATTCATGGCTTTTATTTGGAAAAAAAGGGCCCATTTTCGCAGAGAAACGGGCCGTTTGGGGGAGGTTTGCAGAGTGCAAAGGCTTTCTCCCCCCCCCCCTTTTCAGAAGGCTCTTTAACTGTTTCTGTGCCAGCAGAAACAAAATCTTAAGGTTTGTCAGCAATTTCCTTCTCCAGGACTTGGATAAATACACCTGGAAACATCAACACACTTACCTACTCTCCCCCCCCACCTACTGTATTTTTCTCTCTCTTTTTCTATTTCTATCCCTCTACCTACCTATCTACACATTATTTCTCTCTCCCTACATACCTACTGTATTTCTCCCACCCACCCGTTTACCTACCTACCTACCTAAACACACACTCTCTCTCCCTATCTACCTACTGTATTTCTCTCTCTCTCCCTCTCTCTTTCTATTTCTCTCTTTATATATCCCTTTACCTACCTACCTACTTCTCTCTCTCCCTACCTACCTACTGTATTTCTCTCTATTTCTCTCTCTATCCCTTTATCTACCTACCTACCTACTGTATTTCTCTTTCTTTCTCTCTCTCTCTCTCTATCCCTTTATCTACCCACCTACTTTTTTTTTGTAATCTGCCTCTTCAAAACCTTGGTGCGTCTTATACTCCGGTGCGTCTTATACTCTGAAAAATATGGTAATCTCCATTTCAATTAATTTTGCTTTCCTCCTTCCATCAATCAACATACAGCATCAACAGTAATGTGCAAGAAAAGAAAAGAAATTTCCTTTTCACAATATTTGTTCTTTTTCTTCAAAATATTTTTCATTAAAACATTAAGTATGGTTGGGTTCCTAGAATTTATTATTATATCAGATTTTAGTACTTTTTATTTTGTTTTTGATTCAATGGTAAGCACAATGTTATTGTCTTTGAATCATTCAATTTTTAAAAGTGAAATAACATTGCCTGAACCTCACTTAAATGTATCTTAGTTTTTTTTAACAAATGATGCACATCAATTGCCTATTATATTGCCACAAGAAATTCACTGGTCAATTTCAATAAATGCAATCCAAATGACCAAGAAAATATAGCTTTCTTTCTGATACATGTTACCTTATACAAATTAATTCAATGGTTTCCAGAAAATCACACTACAATTGTGCAATTCAGCATTTTAATTCTATCTGTGCTTATTGTGTGTCTCTCTTGCATTTTGTTTCTAAGCATTTTTTTTTGAAAAAAGTTTTATTGGGTTTTATAAATTTTGTACAAATAGGGTAAAAGGTAAGGTGTAAAAAGACATTTTGAGAAATTTCATGCCGAAGTCGTCGACTCCTTCCAAGACTTCATAACAAAATATAGATAATACATTAAACTTTCATTTGTGCTACAAAGTGAATAGAAATGCAAGTGTATCATTGTAAAAAACTATGCTAGCAAACATATATAAACATCTAAACAATTATTATGTTATATTGAAATAAAGTCACTTTTGAGATCTAAGTCTTTTGGCAATTGTATCTTCTTCTCCCTGGCCCCCAGTGGGCGGGTCCCCGGCGCCCCCTGCTTCCCCATTTTCATCCTCCAGGATTGAGGAATGTTTTTTTAAGAAAGGCTTCCGCCTCTGCAATTGTTTTAATTCTTACTCTTCCTCCCTCCCAGAACACCAACATTCCCTCTGGCATCACCCACTTGAACCAGACCCCCTTTTTAAATAATCTTTTAGACAAGAAGGAATACTTCCTTCTTATCTCTCTAATCTTCTTCGGGACCTGCTTCAAGATAGCGACCTCTTTCTGTTGATAAACTAAAGGACTGTCTCTCTGCGCCCTCAAGATCCTTTCCCTTGTCGACCTTCTAACAAATTTAATATGTATCTCTCTGGGTACTTCATTTATCCTGGCATATGCTGAATTTATTCTATATATCAAATCAATGTCCCCCCTTATCTCATCCTTAGGCTTGTGTAAATAATCTGCTAAAATTGTACACATTAAATCAGTTAAATCTTCATCACGCGCCTCAGGAACGTTCTGAAATCTTAAAAAATATGACATCCTTTCAAAATCCATCCTAGACATATGACCAGTTAAATCCCCAATTTCATTATTAATACTTTTAAGCTCTCCCTTTGCCCCAGCTAACCCCACCTCCAGTTCATCAGATTTTTGTGTATTTTCCATTAATTTCTTCTGTACTTCCAAAAGTTCTAACTTAGAACTGACTTGGTCCTTTCTCATTTCTTTAATTTCTTTCACCAAGGTTTGAAGAGTTTCTTCCATAGCTGTTAATCTAGCATCCGTATCAGGTTTTTCAGGTAGCATCGAGGTGATTTTAGGCTGATGTGTCTGCTTTTTTGATGCCATGGTGAATGATTTAAGTCTGTGTCAGTAAAATGGTGTCTGCTGGACAGGAGCTAGTGAAGCAGGAGATGAGCACATTCCAATAAACAAAGTCTTAATTGTTGCCTAATTAAAGTCCAGAGAGAAACCAAATTTTTGCAATCAAGTAGAAGAAAGAAGGCACTTCAGGGAAAGGACCAATTAATCAATTATAATCAATCATAAGTAAAGAAAAAGAGAGGCAGTCCCATCCACAAAGGAATGTCAGCAATCATCCACGAAGAGTGTGTCTCAGGAGAACAAAGGAACGCCATCTTCCCTGCCCATCTGGAAGCCGCCGGGAGTTAACAAAGTGGAAAATTGATTCTTTATTGACAGACTTCGATTCTAAGTATCCACAATCATTCCGGAAAGACTTTCACGTTTAGAAAAGTTTGAATGCAGGTTTCTCCGCTTCCTCAAGCCTGAGGAGCAGTTTCAAAACGCCACTTTTCTTCCGTTCCAAGGGGGGGTTTCACAAACTCCCCCCTCCATCGTTTTGTAGGGCAAAAGTTGCAAGCAGAAAGAGAAAGTCACTCACATCCACTCTGCAGCGAAGAGTCTCGGCTTTGCCTCCGACTCCAGTGATTCCGCCCTCTCGCAAGCCATTAAGTGTTCTGGTCCTCCTTCAGCGAAGGGAACCAAGCCCCCTGCAGCATGTTCTTCTACTCCTGGGTCGAAGACAAGGACCCCCCCCCCCGACCGCCGTCGGGATGGGGAAATCCAGGCAAGCCGACCGTACGGCAGGAGTCCTTTAAAAGGAACTCCCTGCCCCGTTGGGGGCTGTAAAAGAAACAAAACGGCGGACGAGTCCCAGGATGCGACCGTCGCCTCCGGGAAACCTAAGCATTTCTAAGCATTTTGATGCTATTAATTGTACTTTTGCAAACTTCCCTGAATCTGCTGATATTTCTGCTGTTATGCATAGGCAATGCTGTTTTGTCTACAGGACTCCACTTGGAAGAACTGATTTATGCATCTAATCATAATTTGGGCTAGCTCCAAAGCCAAAGTAATAGTTTTAGTTTATGCTTATGGAAGCATTGATTTGCAATTTCACCTAAAATTACAGTGATTCGTGAATATAGGATGAAAGAACAATAGGTTAAGGCTACATCGTTCACTGAAATTGTCACAATTTGCTGTTAACAAAAAGAAGAGTAAGTAATTCAATGCACTTATTATTTATTGGTTAGATTTTTAAACACTGTCACTCCAGAAAATTGAGATGGTATAGAAATGAAAAATCAGTACAAGGAACATAATGATAAAATCAATGATATTAAACAATAAATAGTAGCAGTATAGCGCTTTCTCTAATCACCAATATATTATCTCCTCCCAACTCTAGTAGTGTGTTTCAGCTAGATGGAAGATAAAATATCTGAGAAAATCTACAGGCAACTGAGAACATCATGGCATGTTAGTGGCAGCTAATGTACTGGATCTGAACTAAATCATGTTTTCATTTTGTTGAAATCAATGAGATTTAAATGACAGATTTAACTTTTCCCATAAGCACACTATCTTATTCTCTCAGTAATGAAAACATTCAGAAGATTCTACATTCAGGCGCAATGCATTTTAAACTCTATGTGACATGCATCTAATTCCCTGCCTTTCAGATCTTTTTCAGATTGAAGAGGGATAGATCACAGAAGTACTTCAAAGCAGCCATCACTGGCCATCGGGGGCGAATTATTAGCCCCCATGGAAAGGGCCCACAACTTAGGCGTCCTCCTGCATTCACGGCTATCCTTGGACGACCATGTGACGGCCGTGACCAGGGGGGGCTTTTACCAGGTTTACCTGGTACGCCAATTGCGCCCCTTTCTAGTCCAGGACGCCCTTCGCACCATCACTCAAGCACTCGTTACATCCCGCCTAGACTATTGCAATGCTCTCTACATGGGGCTCCCCTTGAGGTGCACCCGGAGGCTCCAGTTAGTGCAGAATGCGACCGCGCGGGGGATTTTGGGAGTCTCACAGCACTTCCACGTAACACCTCTCCTGCGTGAGTTGCACTGGCTGCCAGTGGCCTTCCAGGTGCGCTTCAAGGTGCTGGTAACCATCTTTAAATCGCTCCATGGCATGGGGCTTAGTTACTTGTGGGACCGCCTCCTACCAGACACCTCCCTTTGACTGATCCACTCCCACAGGGAGGGCCTGCTCAGGGTGCCATCTGCCAGTCAATGTCGGCTGGCGGCTCCCAGGGGTAGGGCCTTCTCTGTGGCAGGCCCAGCCCTCTGGAACGACCTGCCCCCTGAACTTCGTACCATCACGGACCTTCGCCTCTTCCGCCGATCACTTAAGACACATTTTTTTCCATCTAGCTGGCCTAGCCTAGAGCCTAGTTCTTGATAGAATTCCAATTGTTTAGGTAGTGAACTTTTAAAGATTTTATTAGCGTGTGTATTTTAGCACAGGTCATCTGATTTAATTTCATTTTAACATGGTTGATTGTATTTATTGCTGTTTGCTTGTATATTTTTAACTTCCTGTTCACCGCCCTGAGTCCGATTGGGGAGATAGGAGCGGTATAGAAATGCAATAAACATAAACATAAACAAACAAATGTGCCATAAAAGCTTGCCCTAAAAGCATCTCAGAAAATGGAGAAGAAAGATGAAGAGTGGAAAATGTTATCCTTTGCCCCTGCCATAAAATATTATGAACAAGGCAGAACCTTGTTTAAAAGCCTGTCTGAAAGCATCCTCTCAGTGGCTGGCTTCAAGCAGAGAGATTGCTATTTTACATGTAATTTGCAAGTTGTTTTATTTAATGGATCAGTTAAACGATCTGAGTCAGGTTGTTTACTGAAGTAAGCCTGGATTCCTTGCCAAACACATTTCTGTTGGAAGACTTCAGGCTTACCGAGAAGAGGAGGAGCATGGGGGGGGGGGGGGGGGAGCAGGATCTTGTAGCATCAGAGTTCATTACAACTAGGGTGTAGCAAGGGCAATAGGACCAGGGCTGAGGAAGGAATGGAGTAACAAGCAAGCAGAGCAGCAGAGAAAAAAATGCTATCTAAGTCAGAAGGAATATCATAACTGCTGGTCTCTTCCTACTGTCCAAGAAGAATGGCACATCCAGCAAATAGAAGACCAGAGAACTCCAAAATCGTAAGACATGCTTGTGTATCTACTAGCAGCTACCAAACTTTATTATGCTTGTTACTTTTAAGGTGGTATTCTTCGTTATCCCTATTGAATGTATTTTGTGAATTCAGTATGCTAGTGAAGCCTTCAGCGTTTACTTTTTAAATGGGGTGTGTGGGAAGAAAGAACTATTTGACCATACTTCCAGTTCCAGTGCTTGTGGTTATGGCAAGGATGATTTTCCACAAAATTGAATCTATAGAAAACCCACAAAACCCCTGGCATTCATCAATTTTTTTTTAAGTTTTTATTTTATTTTTAGTCTCTTAAATACATTTACAGGTATACATTCTCATAGTTATTATTCTTATTATATTTTATCATTTTTATACATTTGTTTTTCCATATGAAGAGTTAAAACATATATTCGGGATTGCTTTGCTTACCGTCCCATACACCTGCTTTATGTTACCACCACCCTACTTTTCCTTCCTTTTCGCCCTCCCTCCCTTCTCTACTTCCTTCCTTCCTCCTCTCCTTTCCCTTTCCTTCTTCCCTTTCCTCTCCCCTACTCCTCTCTTCCCCTTCCTGTCCTCTCTCCTTCTTTTCCTGTCCCCTCAGGCTTCCTCTCCTTTCCTCTTTCTTATTTCCCTCTCCTTTCATCTCTTCTCTCTTCTTCCTCTCTTCCTTTCCTCTTTTATTGTTGTGGTAATCTCTTTTCCTCTTTCGCCTGGTGTATTTTCGGGATGGTATTCTAGCAAGCCCAGTTCTAACTTTATATTTACAATTTTCCTTTCCCTTTCCCTTGCTATAATTTCCAAACTGGTTTTCATTTGTGTCTCATTCTTCGAACATATACTTATATATTAATACTTTACTACTTTTCTCTTTTCCCTCTTTTCATTTAATAGTGTATCATCATTTAATAGTGTATCATCATTTAATAGTGTATCATTTCCATATCTCTCTCTTGGCATTCATCAATTATGAGGCCACTGCCATACCCCAAAGAAGTTTTCTATAAAACTATGTGGGTTGTGTGCACAGGAATAATGTTTAATTTGCCTTTTAATTATGTATGTATATTTGTATATGTATATTTATTGTCTTTTATCTTCCCTGTGCACCGCTCCGAGTCCCCTGGGGGAGAGGGAGCAGTCTACAAATTAAAGTTTATTATTATTTATTATTATTATTATTATATGTTTACTCCTGCTCAGTCATGTTCTCATCAGATGCTAAATAATAATAACAATAAGTGGCATTCATGAATTTTGACTGGCATGCTACTCTTTTAGTAAAATCTGAGGCAATAGGTGGTCATAGAAGCCTGAAATAATGTCTTCCTTTCTCTACCTATATCAACCCTTCCTTCCTCCTTCCTTCCTTCCTTCCTTCCTTCCTTTCTTCCTATCCTTTGCCAAAGATCCCCAGGAATTTCCATTCTGGTTACACAAGGATGTGGTATTAGAAGTATAGTATATTTTGATGAATGCATGACAAGTGCTATGATTTCATTAAAATATATTTAACAGTGCAAAGAGTAAGATATAATCTCTCAGCCATGCCCTGTGCAAGTAGAATCAGGGAAAGAAAAAAATGTTATTGGTCTATTTTTTTAATGACTTTTTTGACTTGCACCTGTTTTTAGGTTTAAACTTTTCTAGTTCTTTGAATCAGTTTGGCACTGAATTGTCAAAGAGGACAAGTTGTTTTGTAAGGAGCTGGTTTTCAGCTGAGCCAATTTTCCATGAGGCAACCCCCTTCCCGCCAATATAGATGTTCTGCATCTATATTTGAATGGTCTAAGCAGAAATTTAATTGAAGATGCTGTCATTTTGCCTCTCAAATAATTTCAGCTCCTGATATTTTGGACAGGTCTTCATTTTTTTCTAGGCCACCAGGTGGCAGCAAAAGGAGAGGCAATATTTTTAAAATTTTGATCTCCCCCCTCAAATAGAAGCAAATATCACCCATTGCAAATTCATGCCATAGCATTATTTCACAATCTCAGGGGAATTCTCGGTCTTAAAGTTGCTGAGGTTGAGATTGAGAAACACGGCACTATATTATATTGCCCAAAAGAAAATATGCATTTGAAGCGATATTCTATACAGAAATATTTTATGTATTAATGTACATATCCCATCTTTATAATTTTAATAAATAACTCAAAGTGACTAACATAGCTAACACTCTATTTTCCTCCTATTTTCCCCATAACAAAAATTCTGTGAGGTGAGTTGGATTGACGGAGAGTGCCTGGCCCAAGTTACTAGGCCAGCTTTCAAGCCTAAGGGTGGGGCTAGAACTCACCGGCGTTTGGTGTCCAGCCTGGTGCCTTAACATGACTGATTCTGCTGTAAACCTAGTTCCTAACTCCAGCTAAGAGCCAAATTCCATTGTGCTTCTTATTGGTATTATTTCTCACTAAGTATTGTTGTTTTTTTCCTTTTGGTTAATGAATTGCCTTTTCAATTCACCATACACTGTTCTTTAAAAGGTTAAAAAATGTTTTAAAACATTGAAGATCTTTTGTGCTCCCTCTTCTTTTACTTCTTTTTATGTTGTAGGACTGGCATTTGCCCACCATTTCGTCCTCTGCATCAGCTCATCATATGGTATGCAGACTGACTAATGCATCTATCCTAATTTTTGTCCATGAGTCCTGGGATATTTGGGAGATTCATACTGATAGATATGGTTGTATTATTTATTTTTTCAACACAGGCCCCCCTGTGGCCAGAGTCACATTCAGACTCTGATTAATAAACTCTGGTTAACAAGCCACAATCATGGGGGGTGGGGGGGTGGGGGGGTGTCTCATTCAATGCGATAAAGCAAACCCACTTTTTGGATTTGTATTATATATGAACCTACCTTCTGTCTGTGTTCTCTGTTTTTCTCAATGATATATATAGCCTACTTGCTCTTGGAGTAGGAGATTGTATGTTTTTCTTCAATTCTCATTCCGTATTTCCTGTGATTGACAGAGTAGAGAACTTTTTGTGCTAACCTACGGTGCTTTGGTCGCCCAGCTGTGTAAGGATTATGAAAAGGATGAAGATGTAAACAAATATTTGGACAGCATGTAAGTATAAGATGGCAAGAAGCAGCATGACAAATTTGACGGTAAAATGACTAGTTATCTTTTCCCTCTTTACTCTGTTTACTTGGGTGTAGATATCAGCTTGGGAAACAGCTGTAGGTTCTGTTTCTACTCTCCAGTCTGTTTTGAAGCTGACCATCCAATCCTCTCTATTTGAGTGAGCTCAGGATGCTGCGAAAATTCAGAGATCACTATAAGCCAATCAGTGTTACTTTCAGATTGCCAATAGACATGCACAAAAATCTTCAGGCTGTATACCCTTAAACTAGTGTAAGTCCTAAGTCTGTGATGGCAAACCTATGGCACATGTTCCAGCCGAAGCACCAGAAACCCAAAGACCAGCTTGCCGGTGTGCATGCGTGCACAGGAAACACAAAGACCAGCTTGCCGGTGTGCATACGTGCACAGGAAACACAAAGACCAGCTTGCCGGTGTGCATACGTGCACAGGAAACACAAAGACCAGCTTGCCGGTGTGCATACGTGCACAGGAAACACAAAGACCAGCTTGCCGGCACTTGCAATGGATCATCCATTGTTTTATTTACATTATGAATGTTATCTAGCATTTTTTCTACTATTTTTTATTTTATTCAAAAGAACATTAAAATACAAAACTAATTAAATCCAAAAATAGACTAAAAACCACAAACAATCAAGATATTAATAAAGTGCATTAAAAAGGGGAAAAACCAACACATACAGAAATGTTATCCCCCTAACTGAATACTGATTAATAAAGGTAAAGGTTCCCCTCACTCATATGTGCTAGTCATTCCCAACTCTAGGGGGTGGTGCTCATCTTCGTTTCAAAGCCGAAGAGCCAGTGCTGTCCGAAGACGTCTCCATGGTCATGTGGCCATCGTGACTAAACACCAAAGACGCATGGAACGCTGTTACCTTCCCATCAAAAGTGGTCCCTGTTTTTCTACTTGCATTTTTACATGCTTTCGAACTGCTAGGTTGGCAGAAGCTGGGACAAGTAATGGGAGCTCACTCTGTTACATGGAGCTAGGGATTCAACCCGCTGAACTGCCAAGCTTCTGATTGACAAGCTCAGTGTCTTAGCTACTGAGCCACCGTGTCCCTTTGATTAATACATTACTACAATATTGGTCTCCAACCCTTGCAAAGCAGCCCTGCTCCAAAACGTTTAAACTAGTAAATTTATTTGCAAATTATTGACTTCTCTTCTATATACTATATTAATGACAAAATAGTCAGCAGGAAACACAATAATAATAAAAAAGACCAAGTTAAAGTTTCAAAACGCTCTGTTAACACTGTTACAGTATTGCCGAGGTTCCCAAACTTGACAACTTTAAGACTTGTGGACTTCAACTCCCAGAATTCTCCAGCCAGCATAGCTGGCTGGAGATTTCTGGGAGTTGAAGTCCACAAGTCTTAAAGTTGCCAGGTTTGGGAACCTCTGCAGTATTGTAATCAGCTGGCAGAAAATTTGCCATGGCACCTTATCTTATCTAAGAATTTTATCCTGCCTTTATGCTTGGAACAATGTGTGCCATGTGTCCATTTTGTACTCACATCAACTGTCAGGAAGTTCACCTAACAGCTTTTCACCTTTTTTCTCTCTCTTTTCTCCTTGGTCAGGGGATACAACATCGGCATCAGATTGGTTGAAGATTTCTTGGCTCGCTCTGCTGTGAAGAAGTGCCGCAGCTATTCTGAAACTGCAGACATAATTGCACAGGTACCCAAAGATGCTGATTCGCCTTCATTTGACAAGGCTGAACCAATTCTTACTGCTTCATTTCCAGTCTGGCCCCCTAACAGCAGACTATAACCCCAAAAGAAGGATTCACAAGGTTGGCTTTAATGTGAAGAAGGTACGTAAAGGTTACTATAGAGCAGGGGTGTCAAACTCAATTTCATTGAGGGCCCCATCAGGGCTGTGGTTGACCTCAGGAGCTGGGTGAGCATGGCTGATCGAGTGGACATGGCCAGCTTGGCATCACTCATTGGGCTTGGCCGACTGGGTGTGCATGGCTGACTGGGTGGGCGTGGCCAGCTTGACACCACTCCCTAAACTGCTGGCATGTTTCCACCTTGGGTTCCTTCCACTAGTAGATTGGGCAGAAGCCATGCTGGTCTGATTTCCTCTTGGCATTGGGTAGACTGGGTCAAAGCGACACAGGTAGACCTGGCCGAAGAGATGCTTGCCTGATATTTCCTCTTCTCATTGGGTAGACTGGGCCGAAGCAACACAGATGGATTGGACAGGCCTGACGTGACATGGGTAGAGTGGGCCAAAGCAACACAGACTGGCCCCTTACATTTTCCAGGACAGCACCGCAGGCCAGATCCAACCACATCTGGCCCATGGGCCTTGAGTTTGACACCCCTACTATAGAGAATCAGAGAAAATGAATGAACCAAAACTTCAGTATTCATTTATTAGCAAATAAAGGTCTCTGGGAGCTGTTTGCACTTCTTTTTCCAGAATAGAACACCAAAGGGCTATTGGTGTTTTCCAAAATAAGATTGACATTAAAACATCTATCGTCATTAGTAATATTTTCAAGTATCCCTATTTCTTCCTCTCAAACCCAGAGATCTCTCTTATGCTCCCTTTCTTACCTGTGTTAGACTCCAATTTGCATGACTCCCTGCTAATAGAAATATTAGTGGGAAATTTGGAAGTTATAATCCAAAGCATCTGAGATTTAATTGGGAAGAGCTATCTTAGCCTTGTGATTGTACGATTTGCCTTTTGGCAATTTCCAAGTCCAATTTCCAAATATAAGAATCACATTAGTAGAGTTTTTACAGTTATATGCATTTGCCTTGAGCTGATTTTGGAGTATTTGTATTCCAATTTTTAAACTGTTTTGGCACAAATATATCAGAAGCGTTGTTTATTTTAAAGAGAGACCCAGTGCATAGTTGTGGCATAAACATCGGAAAAGAAAGAACATTTAGAATAGTACATGTAAAATGTCAACACCAACATAATAAACTTCTTTCCACTCGCTTGATGTTTTTTCTCTTTAAATTTGGGCTTGTCCTTTTCTTTTAGTAAGTTTTATTTTTTAATATAGTCCTTTTCTGAATCCAAAGCAGAAATCTGACAGGGGGATAAATGCTGAGATGCCGGTAGTGATTACCTCAGGATTCACTTCTTGAATTAGTTTTTTAGGGTTTGGTGCTCAGCAGGTTGGGCAGCTTTTCCCTCAATTTCTTTAAAAAAAATATTGTTAATGTTATTCGCATTTGTTATTAAACAGTGAGATAGAGGTCTCAGTAGTCAACCTTGAGTGTTTTAACATTTCTTCTTGAGTTCACGCTTCTATTGGATTCTTTCAACATTATCCCAAGTCACAGGAGCCTAAATCTACCCGGTAATTATTTTTCTGTATAACTGAAAATGTCCACAGAGTTGCAGCAAACTGGGCTAATTGCAGACATTTCAAGAAACATGGAAAATAGGTAGTCATCTACTTACACCAGTTCATTTAGTGACCGTTCAAAGTTACGTCACTGAAAAAAGTAACTTATGACCGTTTTTCACAGTTACAACTGTTGCAGCATCCCACTGATCACATGATCAAAATTTGGAGACTTTGCAACTGGCTCATATATATAACGGCTGTGGCGTCCTGGAGTCATGTGATCAGCTTTTGAGACCTTCTGACAAGTCAATGGGGAAGCCAGATTCACTTAACAACCGTGTTACTGATTTAACAACTGCGGGGATTCACCTTAAAACTGTGCCCAGAAAGCTTATAAAATGGATACTTTCAAGTGAGCAAAACTCACTTAACTAATGTCTTACTTGACAACATAAATGTTGGACTTAGTTGTGGTCATACATCAAGGACTACATGTAATGAGGGAGTCCCTCTTATGTTTGGCCAAATCCACTCGCTATGACATTTTTTATTTTATTTATTTCAGCAAATCGTTCTTTCACAAAAGTTACTTCTATTTTGTTTATTTTGGTAAAAATTACTATGGGTAAGGTGAATGTGGATGAGTTTAAGCCTGTGTGACCTTCAAAAGAATCATAGGTGGGATATAAAAGCAAAATATTCAATCTTATTCAGCACTTTTTATGGGAAGGAGTAAAAAAAACTACATGCATTGACAGAGAAAAACTTGCCTTTTTTATTCCTCCTGTCATTGTTGCTTAGTCCAATATTAATTTGAGTGGCCTGTTAAGGTTTATTGGTGTGCATGAACAATAAACATAAGAATACATAAACATAACTAAGCTTTCCTCAAAGTTTTTTAGGTTGATATGTTGGTTTTGTCATACACTGAATATTTTGGAGTCTCCAATCTCTTATTTTATTTTGTTTTTTTGTTTGTGGACACCTTGGAGAGTATTATAAAATGCAAACCACTACATTCTGGTTAACTTTCTTAACTTAGTATGTATGCATTCTGTATACACACTTGTTTATATAGCAAAAAAAATATATTTTGCTGAAAATATTGCTTTTAATTGCTGGCGTTCTTCCTCCTTTTTAGCACAGACCTTTTAAGAAAAAGGGCTTGGTAGAGCAAGGGAAGAATGTCTAAGCCCGTGATGGCAAACCTATGGTACGTGTGCCTGAAGTGTTCCTCTTCTGGGTTTCTGGCATGCATGTGTGCATGATGATCAGCTGGCCTTCGTGCATGCAGCAGTGCTGGAAATTGGAAGAGCTGGTCTTCCATTTTTCAGCATGAGCATGTGCACCAGCCAGCTGATCATCGCATGTGCATGCGTGCCAGTAACCGGAAGACTAGCTGGCGCACCAGAAACCGGAAGTTAATTTTCCGACATGTGCGTGCCCCCTGTGCAGCTCCTCTTCCGGGTTGCAGCCCAGATGAGCATGCACGTGTTCCCTTTTCAGCACTCAGTGCCGAAAAGGTTCACTATCACTGGTCTAAGGTCATGATGAGAAAATATCTTGCTTATGATTCTTCTAATCTCTGTTCTTTCCAGCATTAAACAAAGCTTAATTATTTCTTTTGATTTATTTGCGGTTTTGTAATTTTCCCTGTTGTGGTGATTTGAGTTCAATGGATGTTGACAACTTGATAGAGGCCAAAATAATGTACCAGAAGAAGCCACTGCATTCCAATTCCAATAAAACAAAAGAGAAGACTAAGAAGAAGCAAGTAAAATTGTCTCTAGGATAGAACATCAAAGTGGCCATCACTGAGCCATTAATAAAAACAACATACTATGTTTTCTATTCTTAGAGGAGCCTAAATATTTTGAAGAAACTTGGCAGACAGCAAGAAGTCTTCAAAGAGTATAAAAGCATCACTTCGAACCTAGAAATTATTCAACAATATAGACATAAAGTCTATCAACCCAAGTAGCACATGCATAATTCATTCCCTGAATATTGTTTTAGATTGTCTAGTACCACCATGACTTAAAATCAGTGGAATGGTTTTCTGGTGCCTTTTAATAGAACAGGATCCTACTGAGTTTTCAATAGCAATTAAATCCCTGGACACTGTATGGAATGAACCTGATCTGGCTAGCCTGCAAATATTGTTGTGTTTAGAGATCTGTGGCTATGTCTATTGATCTAGGATGGTTTAATTATGTTCCATCAAAGTCCAAGCCATAGAAACCTGTTCTTGAAGATAACTAAGCCATGTCACAGAGCTAATGAATAACGACAGACAGCTTCGTTGCCTTTTGTAGGGCTGTGTGGATCATGGGAAAGTTAACATTAATAAAGAAGATAAATCACTTCTCAGACCTTAAGAAGGGATAGAACAGTGATGGCTAACCTTTTTTGGCTCGCATGCCAAAAGCAGGGGGAGCACAGGGGGGGTCGTGCGTGGGCGTGCCACACCCATAATGCTATGTGCACAACCCCCTGCTTTTGGTGTGCTTTTTTCGCCCTCCCCAGGCTCTAGAAGCTTTCTAGGAGCCTGGGGAAGGTGAAAACAGCCTTCCCCCCCCCCAGCTCCAGCGGCTTCAGAAGCTTCCCTGAAGCCTCCAGCGGGCGAAAAATGGACTCAAAAGAAGGCCTAAATCAACTGGCCAGCGCACACATGCACGCTAGTGCTGACAGGGCAACGCCTCACGTGCCCTAAGAAATGGTTCCTCGTGCCACCTCGTGCCATAGGTTCGCCATCACTGGGATAGAATATTACACAAGTGCAGCTGTATAAACAATACTATGATTTCAACCAAGCAGATAGCAGGAATACTGAAAGATTGTATTAACGTAACTGGAAAGGATTTGTAACTCAAGTCCAGATATAGTCAAGGACCTAATTAAAGTGATGCATCTCAACTTCTGGCTTTTTAGGTGTTGAGCATAAACTTCCTGACTGAGGTCTAGATGATGTTAAGGAACTAAGAACTGATCTAACCATCGTAGAGACAACTTCAACATATATCCAATATTATAAAATTAACTTCCTCTTTAACCAAAGGTTCAGTAGAATTAGAATGCAATATTATATTCTAACCACTGTGCCACCACGGCTCATAAATGATGAGTTTAGTTTGTAATCTTATCTTGCAACCAAGATTATGGTCTTTACTAAGGGACTAAAAGATACACATGGACAATTGATGGTTAGATGATTTTTAAGTATCCAAGTAAGGCCTTTCATACCTCAGGGGGGAAAGTGGCTGACTCACAAGCAAACCTGATTGACCAAAGAACTAAAACTGCTGCCCTAAGATTATTTTATGGGAGAGGAAGCAGGATTCCTCTGTCCTTAAGGTATTCATGGTCAAAATGAGGTCCATTTCATAGTGGAATTCAGTAAGGTCCTGACCAATGTATTAAGATAGGCATCTAATTTTTGGCTGAAAAGATGGTTACCAAGGATTGAAAAAAGAATGATACTTTCCATGATCAAGTATTGATTAAATAGAAATTTTAGATTTAGATTAATCCATATTGCTGACCATTTTTAATCAACTTGATTAATCTTAATATAAAACATAATGCATCACTACTGTTACACTTTCTTGGGTACTGAAATAACTTAGATTAAAAAGACATTACATTAAAACATTTCTGAAAGAAACTCCCTTTGTGCTAATGAACTGACAAGAATTTATTTTCTCCTCCTGTTCTAAGAAAGATAATTGTTTTAAAAATTGTTACTGTGAGATCTTCTAATAAAATTAAGTCTCCATGAGTTTTTTTTAAGAAAGCAAACCTACTAGTATCTCCTAACAATTTTTCAATTAGCATAACCCCGCTTAAAGGAAGAATTTTCTGGACTCAAAGATGCAAGATAAGAAGGATCACGAACCAAAGATTCTGTGATAGGAATTATCCTTTTCTCACTTTATTCTTCCTGCCAATTCTTCTGCAAACTGATTCAATGGTAGCACTCAGTGTGAACTGCTACCCTCTCTGTTCTTGTGATCCTGTGGTGAAAAGAAAGGAGTAAGGATCTTTTTCTCTATTCCCATTGTTCCTTTTGACTTAGATACCTTGAAGTATTCCAATATTTGCTTCAGTGGAATATGGAACGCTTAAACTGGTTTAGGCTTTGTCTTGTCAAAGTGCAACAAACTGAAAATGTTTCCATGGGATACTCCAGATGGGATGTTTGGGTTTAAGAGCTAAAACAAAACATATTTTTTCTGTTTTGTGCAAAACTCCAGAAAGAAGCTTGACTCTAAACAGACATAGCCAATAAGTGTGCCTGGATTTCTTTTCTTTTACGCAATAACCAGGGGAGTTGTTTTCATTCAGATTGTGAATTAGTTTCTTTCCAGCTGAAATCCTGATGATCACATACACACGCTACTCTAGAGTGAGCTCCAGAGAAGAAGAGCCCCCCATTGGCATCAGTCTGAATTCTCACTCCCCAGCCTCACCCCTAAAGTTATTGCAAATGAAAAATAAGTGTTGTCAACTTCATGCTGAGGAGGCTGTAAACATTAAGCCTCTTGGCATGCAGTAGTTCCCTTAATGAAAATCCTCAGTCCAGTATTTGAGAGGCTGCCACAAAGAGGAGGGGACTCAACCTATTTTCCAAAGCACCAGGGGGCAGGGCAAGAAACAATGGATGGAAACTAACCAAGGAGAGAAGGAGACTGGAATTAAAGAGAACCTTCCTAACAGTGAGGACAATTAACCAGTAGAACAGCTTGCCTTCAGACATTGGAGGTACTTCATCATCTGTACGCTGATGACACCCAGCTGTACATATCCACCCCAAACCACCCCAACGATGCCGTCAAGGTGCTGTCCCGGTGTTTGGAGGCCGTACGGATCTGGATGGGTAGTAATAAACTCAAACTCAACCCGGCCAAGACCGAGTGGCTGTGGTTTCCGGCACCCCGGTTCAGCCAGATAAGTCCAACACTGGCCATTGGGGGCGAACAACTGGCCCCCGTGGAGAAGGCGCGCAACTTGGGTGTCCTCCTGGATTCCCGGCAGTCCATGGAGGACCATGTGATGGCCGTGGCCAGGAGGGCGTTTTATCAGGTACGCCTGATACACCAGTTGCACCCCTTACTGGACCGGGGGGCCCTTCGCACAGTCACTCAACCGCTTGTGACTTCTCGGCTGGATTACTGTAACGCTCTCTACATGGGGCTCCCCTTGAGGTGCACTTGAAAGCTACAGCTAGTTCAGAATGCGGCCGCGCGGGTGATTATGGGCGCCCCAAGGCAAGCCCACATAACACCTCTCCTGCGCGAGCTGCACTGGCTACCTGTGGCCTTTCGAGTGCGCTTCAAGGTGTTGACGACCATCTTCAAATCACTCCATGGCTATATACGAGACCGCCTTCTGCCCCATACATCCCTTCGTCCGATCCGCTCCCACAGAGAAGGCCTTCTCCGGGTACCGTCGGCCGGGCAATGCCGGTTGGCGACACCCAGGGGAAGGGCCATTTCTGTGGCGGGCCCGGCCCTCTGGAACGATCTACCCCCCGACCTTCGCACTACCTCGGACCTCCGCCTCTTTCGCCAACATCTTAAGACGGACCTATTCCAACAAGCCGGCCTAGCGTAGCCCCCCGTTTTCTGACTCTACTGATAAATGTTAATTTTTAGGGTTTTAAAGGGTTTTTAGCACGGGTTTTAACTTAATTTAATATATTTTTAATAGTATATATTGTTTTGTTATGGTTTTTAATAATGCCTGTGCGCCGCCCTGAGTCCTAACAAGGAGAAGGGCGGAGTATAAATTCCAAAAATAAAAAAAATAAAAAATAAAATAAAATTGGAGGATTTTAAGAATAGACTGGACAGACACCTGTATGAAATGGCACAGGGTCTCCTTCTTCAGCAGGGGGTTGGTCTAGAAGACTTCCAAGGTCCCTTCCTGCTCTATTCTGATTGATTGATTGAAAATTATGGTTCATACCTGTAATAAATAGAAGAAATGTCCAAATTTATTTAACATAATTTATGGTTTGACCCAATGATGGTATGGCACACATTTTTCATTTCATTGTCAGGTTGCTTTTAAGATGTATCTGGGTGTCACCCCTACTGTGACTTGCAACAATGCAATGGGAAATGAGTTTTCTCTCATTCTGGCCAAGAATCCCTTAGTGGACTTTGTGGAGGAGCTACCAGCAAGTCGATCATCACTTTGCTATTGCAGCCTGTTGACTGGGACCATCAGAGGAGCTCTGGAAATGGTAAGATATTGGCTCTTCCTACTCTGGCGCCCCCACCCCTTTCCCCCCTCTACACAGAGAAGCCTCATATTTGTTTGTTCCTAATCACGATGCTGCCCTAGTGACAGTATACAATGCACGACATCATGACACAACCTCCAGCATTTGGTACTTGCATTGTAACAGCTATAGAAAAGGTGGAGTGTAAATTGTGACATTGCAAGGCCTTTGTTGTCAGCCCCCCTCCTTCGTTCCCCCAGGGGGCACAGGATCTGCAAGATTGTGTGATTATGCTGCACCATAATTTTGGATCATCCTGGTGTATAAAATCACCTATTATGGTTTGTAACCATGGCTTATTGGCTTATTGTTTAGCATATAGTACAAACGTATAGTACAAATCCTTGGCTGGTGCACAATTGTGTGTGTGTGTGTGTGTGTGCATGCATGTGTGCATTCCTTCAAGTCAGTGTTGGTGACTGCCTGGATTAGTCCATACAGTTTTCTTGGCAAGATCTTCAGAAGTGGTTCACTGTTGCTTTCTTCCTAGAGCTAAGAGTGAGTGACTTTCCCAATGGAAATGGCAGTGGATCTGGTTACTTGCAGGACCGCCTTCTACCGCATACCTCCATTCAACCTGTCCGCTCCCACAGGGAGGGCCACCTTAGGGTGCCGTCCGCTGGACAATGCCGGCTAGCGATGCCCAGGGGAAGAGCCTTCTCTGTGACAGGCCCCACCCTCTGGAATGACCTCCCCCCAGACCTCCGAACTATCACCGATCTTCGCCTCTTCCGCCGGACTTTAAAAACCTATTTCTTCCATATGGCTGGCCTGGCATAGCTGCTATAACCATATTTATTAGAGCTGGGTTTTAAATTAATTGTTTTCTCTTTTTAGCATGGGTTAAACTGTTTAATTGTAGTTTTAAATTTTGTAGATTTTTTTGTATTTTTGTATTTTAAGTTCCTGTGCGCCACCCTGAGTCCCTTTGTGGGAGATAGGGCGGGATAGAAATTTAATAAAAGTAAAGTAAAAGTAAAGTCACTCAGCTGATTTTGTTTCTAGGGCTCAGAGTCCTTCAGCTTCTGACCTTACGCCTTAACCACTATGGTACATAAATGTCTCTAGCCATAAGTTGTTACCTATGGTTTATTACCGTAGATAAACCAAAACTTGTCAGGGTTCACTGAAAACATTAAACTCAAAACAAATAAAATACATTAAGTGTCATGGTGTCATGTGCAAATCCAATCAAATTTTTCTACAGATGCTGTTAGCCTTTTGACCATTTGGCATTGAGGAAACAGACTAGATGAGGCTGATTGTCCTTCTAGGCTTATATCTTGCTTTTCAGAGAGCTTCTGTACAAATGTTTTCTGTGTGTGGGATTTGTATCTGGTATCTTGTATCTTTTGAGAGGTTAAGGTAGAACAGGAGGCCTTAAGTTTTAGTCTCAACTGGATGCAGCTAGTTACTCTTTCAGTCCTGGGAAGAAGGCAGCAACAAACTTTTTCTGAAATCTTGTCAGGAAAACTGTAGGGACTTGTCCATGCTATTGCCAGGAGTCAACACTGACTTGAAGACACAAAAAGAAACAAAAATTTACCCCAGCCACTATATCTGTATTCTCAGAGTAACTTGATTGTGACCTAGATGGCTATATAAATATGGTGGATGGATGGATGAATGAATGAATGAATGCTCATGGTGTCATTGACCTTTATACTTAAAGCATTTAATTTCTATATATGAGCCAAATTTACCATATTGGCAACTGGGTCTCATATAGGAGGTGTAGAAATGGTGCTCTAAAAAATTGGAAGGCAAAGGTAAAACTAGTAAGTGCAATAGTATATGAGTATTTAACAGTATACATATATCACATTTTGATCTGCACCCATGTTTTCAGCACCAGGTAAAAGCTTTATTCTTTTTCCAAGCCTTATTTGCTGGAATCTCAGAATATATATTTAACAAATAAATAAAATACCCCATTATTGTATGGCTTTCCTGCCGTTGTGGAACTTTGTCCCTGTAACATCTATTTAACTTTTTATTTTCAGATACACCTAGCAGCTGAAGTGGTTTTCCTTCAAGACACTCTGAAAGGAGATGATGTGACAGAAATCCGAATCACATTCTTGAAGAAGGCTGAAACCAAGAAATACAAGAGAAATAAATGAAACGGTTATCTGAAAAAATTATATCCATAAGGTCAGCCAAGCCTTAGCAGCTGCCTGCAAAGGGGAACCTTCCAATACAGGAAGGACCATCCACCCCAGAACGTGACTAAAAATAAACATTTTTTCTATCCAGGCCATGCATGCCCGGAAGCTTGTTGGAGGAACAAGAAATTAGCATACAACCCCACCCCCCCAAGGGAATGTGTAGTGCCCCCAAATGTATTTATTTTCAAGAACTGGATGACGAATATCTGTACAATCTCGGGGCCCTGAAAAATATCCTTGCATGCTGCTGCTTCATATTGGAGCTGTGCTGCATCTGTTTCAGTGAGGTAAATTTCAGTGCAAGGCTGGGAATACCAAGGCTTTCTTAGGAGTGACAGTTCTCCTGAGGAATTGCATGACAGAACTTTCTTAGGCCAGATAAAGAAATTCCATGAAATGTAGTAAACAGGACTAAATACAACCACCAAACCTTTCCATGTCAGTTACAGCTCCCTGCAATCATACTTTCCCCAAATTAATGTCACGAGGTAGGCAATGTAGAAGAAGATAATGCAGCCCTAAATAAGTTCAAGATACTATAGAAGCAAAATGCAATAAATCCATAAGCCCCTAATACTTTCCCTCCCCAGGATGCTTGACTGCTTCCCTGACATGATCCTAAGGCTGCTTCCTCACTTTGACTCCTGCATTTCTTGAGTTACCATCAAAATGATGGCCATATCTTTTATCAGGCTTCTAACTGGCTTCTGCTTGGACTATCTCTGTTAATAAAAGGATTTGCCAATTGGGTTGCTGTTGTTGTTGTTGTTACTATTTTACTTTATGTTTTGTATTTTAAGATGTGTATAATTTTAAAGAAATGAAAAGGGAGATATATAAATATATTATCTGAACCAAATTGTGCATGAACTTGAGAAATTATATGACAATGTAAAATATATTCTTTGTTTCAGACAAAAGCCTAGATACCAATAGAAGATATCTGCAGAAAACCAGAAAACCCATTTTAATCCCCTAACTAATCCTCCAGCTAATTTTGGTAGTTAAATTTTGCAAATCTGCTTGTGCTACTGCTGTTGAAATAAGGTAACAAGGAGAGTACTAGCCTAACTAAAATAATCTCTCAGCCTCCCTTTCTTTTCCCCCTTTCCTATATTTCAGTCTAAAATTCATTTCCCCTCCCCTAAATTCTGCACTGGTTATCAATTTGTGTATATTTCAGTTATCAGTATTTTTCTTAATAAACCTTTGGTTCGAGAAACATTTTGGTATGACAACTTGCATATTTAAACTATATCTTTCATTAAACTATGCATTTAGAATTCAGATGATAAATGCTAAAATATATAAGGTAAAGGTAAAAGTTCCCCTAGCACATACGTGTTAGTTGTTCCCAACTCTAGGGGGCAGTGCTCATCTCCGTTTCAAAGCTGAACAGCCAGTGCTGTCCTAAGATGTCTCCGTGGTCATGTGGCCACCATGACTAAATGCGGAAGGCACACAGAACAGTTACCTTCCCATCAAAGGTGGTTCCTATTTTTCTACTTGCATTTTTACATGTTTCGAACTGCTAGGTTGGCAAAAGTTGGGACAAGTATTGGGAGCTCAATCACTAAAGAGGGCAATTGCATCCATCCATCCTTCCATATATTGCAAATCAGGACTCTTGGAAATTTTCCATAGGTTTTTTTTTTATAATACTCCAGGAAGTAGTTTTCAAAAACCTAGAATTTTTTGCTCAGGAAGCCTTTTGGTGGATTATTCCCCAGAAGCCATGTTTTTGTTAAAGTTGCATAAGTGAAAGCTACATTTCTTAGCTAAGTCTTGATCCTTTTGCTCACTAAATGTTGTCAGAAGAAGACTTTGATAAACCTCTATCATAAATGAAGGCAATTATTTAACATGTACTTTTGCTTTTGAGAGAATGATCTCCAAACAGAAAAATCTGTTTTATCAATATTATAGCATTCACTGATGTGTAAGACCTCAGTGCTTTCTGAGACTCAGCTTGTTCTCCCCTGAACAATTTGAAAAGGATATCCTGTCATAAAAGAAATATTATATCCTGTCATAGATTATGGTTTTTTTTTAGAAATAGTCCAGCTATATGTGTTGAGCAGCACTTCTCTTTTTAATGTAATTTGAATTGCCAGAATGTCTTATAGCAATACTTCTCAATCTCAGCAACTTTAATTTTTGTGGACTTCAATTCCCTGATGTCCCTAGCTAAGCATCTGGCTTGTGGAATTATGGGAATTGAAGTCCACAAATATTAAAAGTTGCTGAGACTGAGAAATGCTAGATTATATGTTAGTATTCAGACCTTTCCTAAAACTTTAATGTTTGTTTTTGTTTTGATTCTGGAGGTCTTGGTGGCGGTCTTTTGTTACAGATTTGGGAAATTAGGGAATATACAATGACATCAAGTTCCCACAGTGTTGGCTAAATCAAGCAACAACCGGCAGACACAAACATTCATGATGTTAGCCCTTTGAAATTATAACCATCAATGTCTTTAATAATCATAACATCTGAACACCTCTTCAGAAAGCTGCCATATTTCAACAAAGATTAAATCAGATCCACCGTTTTCATCATTTCGTTTCCACAAATTCAGAAATCTGCTCTAAACATTAATAAAGCTAAAGTGACATCCTTGAGAAATGCAATGGTTTGGAAGTGGAAGTCTCTTATGGAAAGAAAATATTTAAAATAAAGAATTCCTTTTGAGCTAGATGGCATGTTTTAATAAGAAAAGATGAAAAAATCCCATTTGCTTTACTTAGAGAATTAAGACATTAAGAGAGCTCATTTAATATTCTCTTGAGCATGATGATGAAAGTATAAGTGAAAGTAAAAGAGACACTTTCCCTCCTACTGTACTTAATTATACCTTCTTTGAATATTATTGATAAGTTACATAGCAAATTTAAACTTGCTATGTATACTTGTTAAGAAGTATTAACTGCAATTCTAAACTCATTTGCCACACTAGGGGAGACATGATAGCAGTGTTCCAATATCTCAGGGGTTGCCACAAAAAAGAGGGAGTCAAACTATTCTCCAAAGCACCTGAGGGCAGAACAAGAAGCAATGGGTGGAAACTAATCAAGGAGAGAAGCAACTTAGAACTGAGGAGAAATTTCCTGACAGTTAGGACAATTAATTAGTGGAACAGCTTGCCTCCAGAAGTTGTGAATGCCCCAACACTGCATATCTTTAAGAAGATGTTGGATACCCATTTGTATGAAATGGTATAGGGCTGTGATGGCGAACCTACGGCACGGGTGCCACAGGTGGCACACTGAACCATTTTTTAGGGCACGCGAAAGAAAGCCTCTGAAGCCTGGGGAGGGCGAAAAAAGCATGCCAAAAGCAGGAGGTCAGCACATAGCATTATGAGTGTGGCACACCCATGCACGACCCCCCTGCATTCCCCCCCCTTTTGGCATACGAGCCAAAAAAGGTTAGCCATCACTGGTATAGGGCTTCCTACCTAGGCAGGGAGTTGGACTAGATGACCTCCAAGGTCCCTTCCAACTCTGCTATTGTATTGTATTGTATTGTATACTATTCTTTTAACTGGCTTGATGTAATATACTTCATGTAGAGAATCATACTGAATATACATTAAAATGTGGGAGAAATATTCACCTGTAAACCACAATTATACACCTCAAGTTCAATTAAAAATCAGTAAAAGATTTTTTTTATTTTTAATTAAACAAACAACACAAAAAAGAATCATCTTTCATTACATATTGCAAGAAGTGTGTCGATTGATTACAAATAACTTTTGTGCAACTCTTCCTCAGTCATCACTTATAATTCATATCAAATTATGTGCTTTAAGTCAAAAATCTTTATATATCTTACTATCAACATACCACAATTCTCATTTAACTATAATTGTTTTAACGTCCTTTTGCATAAAATAATCCACAATTTAAAACACACCCACATAATAGCATTTCATTAATTATTTCAAGAATCCAATAACATTACACCTTTATAACATGTTCTAAGTAAGGATTAATTATGTTTAATAACAAAATTTCTAAGCCTTTTTCCAAATCTCTGGTAGTTTGTATCCAAATTCCTTTTGTTAAACCAGTACATATATATATATAATTGTTTCCACAACACCCTGTTAGGGCCCCAATTAAGGGAGGAAGCATACTGCTTTTCCTTTTCTGCCTTTCAGCTCATCATCAGATACCATCTAGACAGAAAGCATGAATTCCGTTGTGTAATTTTTTTATATGTGTGTTACGTTTCTGTCTAGATCAGAGGTTCCCAAACTTGGCAACTTTAAGACTTGTGGACTTCAATTTCCAGGAATCTCCAGCCAGCTCTGCTGGCTGGAGAATTCTGGGAGTTGAAGTCCACAAGTCTTAAAGTTGCCAAGTTTGGGAACCTCTGGTCTAGATGGTCTCTGGTGATGAGCCGAAAGGCAGAAAAGGAAAAGCAGTATGCTTCCTCCCTTAATTGGGGCCCTAACAGGGTGTTGTGGAAACAATTATATATAACTATCCTCCTGTCTCAGCTGACAAGAAGAGAACCGAGCTGGCTTAATGGCAAGGCTCTCACCTGGCATGTAATATAGCCCCGGTTCGAATCCCAGTAAGGGTATGGCTAGCTGATGAGAGCTAATAAGCTCGAAATAGATCTATCCTAGTCTCCCTGACTTATTTATTGATCAGCTCAAAAATGTCACACACACACACACACACATACACACGTGTGTATATATATGTATATGTATATATGCTGGCATAGCTGGCTTCGGGGATTTTCCCGTGTATAAGGCATAGAAATGTTATTGCAAAGTTTCGACAAGATCTCACTTGTCATCATCAGGCAGGCTTCTGTCTGTGACTGTGACTGCGGAGGCATCGCCCCTCTTTAAATCTTGGTGGGAGGGGTGGAGTGCTGACTATTGTTGTGAGTGGGTTGATTGGCTGTCATGATGCCTTATACACGGGAAAATCCCCGAAGCCAGCTATGCCAGCATACCTACACCTGTGAAAATCTACGAAAACATATATATATGTAGGTCTTTGGTTGTTCGGGTTTTCTCCCGCGTAGAACAACCAAAGGCCTACATACAAACACCCGCGAAAACCTCAGAAAACATATATATATATAGTTAACTATATCAATTGTCATTTCATTGTTATTGTTATAATTATTATTTGTTAAAAATCATTTACTATTTATATCCAACTTCCTCTCATCAAGCCAACACATGTATGTAATTTGTAATTAGTAAGTAGTAGTTTAGTAATTTTTTATTGCTATGTTAAATAAATAAAATAATTGACAATGATTATGAAGTAAAAGATTTTTATTAGATACTTAACTACTAGTATTTTCAACATAACCCACATTAAGATGCCAACTCATTTTTTTTCCCCCTATACTACCTGAACAGCAAGATTTTGGAAAACCTGAAGCATGGCACTGGCTGAGATCTTTGCTTTGGAGACAAACTCGATCCCTTCCTGATGCACTTCGGGATTTTCTTCCCTCTTATCCCATGATCTGGAAAATATTTTCTTATTGAATCTACAAAAGAAGCTTGAAGAAATCTATGCCATGGGTATATAAGAATTGAAGAGAAAGTAACTTCTACCACAGTATTTGATTGCATTACAGATTAAGATGTAAATATTTCATTTTACTGTTTGAAGTAAAAAGAAGGAATATAAATAAAATTTATTGGGATCAAATAAAGTTGCTTTATTTGATCCAAGTTAAAATAAGTCAGTCAGTCAGTCAGTCAGTCAGTCAGTCAGTCTCTCTCTCTCTCTCTCTCTCTCTCTCTCTCTCTCTCTCTCTCTCTCTCTCTCTCTCTCTCTCTCTCTCTCTCTCTCTCTCTGAGAAGGTAAAAATTTATTATATTTATTTACACTGCAATGGAGGCTAAAAGTCACATCTTCATATATTTCTTTTCTTTTTCAATATATATACTTCTTTTTCCTTTCTTTTTCTCTTTTTCCTGCACATTTTTCTTCTTTCTTTCCATTTCCTTGTCTTTCTCTATGTTTAGTTTGTGTTCATTTTTTACTATTGTGATTAAAATTCTTAATAAAAACTATATTTGGAGAAGAAAGAACATGGGACAAAATTCATGATAGAGCAGGCGTTTTACTTCTTATTAAATGAAAACCTGATAACAAGAATCATGAACAGCACGTGTGCAGAAATGGGGGGGGGGCAAAGAAGAATCATGAACACTCCATGTTATGAAGTAATGTACCTATTAACAAGCCTTGATACTTGTCAGCCCTTCAAGGTAGACCAGGCTGGAAAACCAAAATTATGAAAGCTAATGCTACTTTGATTAGAAGGTTACAATAACAAACCCTTGCAAAAGGATAGGTTTGATCCTTCCCGCTTTATAAGGGTAGGGAGACTTTTGTTTGAGGCATTTTCTTGGGTTACAGTTGTTACAAAATTTGAACTTAAACATTTAGATCATCTACAAGTGGCATAGCAGTGGGGTGTACATCTTCTTCAGCAGACCTAATGCTATCATCACAAGATTTTTGACTGATATATTTATGTATCATACTATAGCAATTGTCTTTAGGATTAAAGGCAAACAAGGAGGAAATGTAATTCCAGGCTTTGGTGCTTGGGGTCTGAAATGGTTCCAACTCAGTGGACTCAAAGAAGCTTTTAAGATTCCTCTCGGCCAACTTCGAGGCATGTTCTTTGGCCATGGTTTCAAAAAGTTGTTGCTCCTTCTGCAGGTAGACTTTCCAGAATGCAAGATGAAGGACGCTGAATGTAGAACAGCAGTGAATAATGCAGTTGAAAAGAAGGGCCACTGTGATGGTGCTGGCAATCAAAACCCATCCAAACACCTTTAGAAGAAGCATAAAAATAATAACCATGCTTGCAATCAAAGCACCTCAAGATTAAACACCATCTTATATTCTGGGTGTATATTGTACCTGATCTGCATTACAATCTAGAATTCAAAGCCCTCACATGTAGTTAATGTCTTTCTTCTTAACTGTTGCTTACCTCCTGATATTTATCTCTTCCTGTTCAACACAGGAGCTGCTGAAGCAACACATTAACATTTGTTTCTCTAGATTTTTCAGGCCTAGATATGTGATAGCTATAACAAAACCCCAGTACGGAATTAAAGTAAAGATGTAAAGTAAAGATGAGCCCTCTCAATACAATTGGAGGGACAAGATGGATAATTAAAGGATTGAGCAGTTATGGAAATGTAATACAGCTTTTCATCTCTTATTGTTAAAGCTGTATAAGATGATCTGGATTTGAAGGGGGGAAATGATTTCAGAATGAATTAGAAAATTCTCAAGAGCAGCTATTGGCATTTCCTTAAAACAGCTGCATTATTTCCAAAGCTTACAGAGCCACCATCTAGAGCTACCAGAAGGACCCCAAGAAAGTAGATGTTTAATATAATGACAGGGAGCATCTATGTGCCTGGATAAACTCCAAATCACCTTTTCTCCTTCAAATCCAGATGGCTGCATAGCCCTATTAGTTGCATGCTAGAAGGAAATCTTTCTAATTCACAATGGGAAGAAATTCCCTCTGATGCTAACCTTGTAACTAAAAGCCATGAAACAGGCTGCCAGGGAAGCAATGTTATGGAAGTATTTAAGAATGGAGATATTTGCCAGGACAACTGGTAGAAAAGTTCCTGGTGCTGTTTCAATAGTCCAGTTAACACCCCAGGAGAGTTCTAAGTTGGTAGGTCTGGCTGTTACACAACTTAGAAAAAGCCATATAAACTAACCTGTGATTGAGCTTGAAGAGTTATGAGTATCTCCATTTCAGACGAAGGAGAGTCAGGGCTGAGACAAGGCACTTTAGTCAGATTTTTGATGCACTCTTCCCCTTTTTCTTTGCACACATTTTTCTGTAAGATGGGGCTCCCGGTAGCAGTACATTCATAGAAAGTTCCTCCCAGCAAGGCCACAGAAATCCACGTGAGAGGAGCCACGGCAGCACTGAGTATTGCAAGCCCCATCACCTCTAAATGGTGGCAATTTATAGGAGGACATCTACATGGTCTTCTTTTGGAGCAACATCCAGTAAACACCTTCCAAGAACGAGCACTCAGGGCCAAGCCCAGCAGAAACAGAATAAGGGCTGGCATCAGCAGAAACATACCACCATAAAGCATATTCCAGGAGTTGCACGGGCATTTGAACACCACCACAGAAAAGATCTGCTCGCTGCCTACAGTCAGCAGAGACACTGCCCCATAGCCCAAGACCTTCTGGTGATTGACTATGAAATTCAGCACTGGGCGAACCTTTTCCATCCTTTGATTTGGTGCTGTGATGGTTCAATTCAACTCTGAGATTTGTGTTCACTGTTCAAGAATGAGAAACGTGTACACGCCCGTTAAGAGAAGACAAAGAGATTTGTAGCTTTAAAATAACTGCTCAGAGGAACAGAGTTTCATTATGTTCAACTGCTTGCAGATTGTTTTAACTAAACGGTTTACATTTCCCTTTTATGGTTCACCATGAGATAAGAGATGCAAGGTTCAGTAACGCTCTCTAACACCTGGCCATATGCTAGAATGAGAATTAGTAAGAGCTGAATCATATTAATAAAACACCAGACAAAACTGGATAGGAGGGACTAAAACACTGAAAGCATCAAGGTTTGATTATGTTGTGCTCAATGATACATGCAGCTGACATTATCCTGGTTCAACAGCATAACAATCTAGGGAACCAGAGTTTGCTTCAAAGTCTCTCTGAGGAGCAAATTACCATTGTAAGGGGCATCTGCAGGAGGGAAGTAAAACATGGATGGATGGATTGATTGATTCTCATAATTTATATATTTTATTATTTATTTATTAAATTTCTATGCCACTATGTAGTCGTGACAATTGTATATTGTATCAAGCAACTTTCCTTTATCTGATATGATGAAAATATCATATCATTCTGAATGAAAATAATGGGAATTCCACATACTTAGAGGACATTGCATTGGGTTGAACTGGGCCAGATATACAGTGTAATGGGGAAGTAGCTTAAAGTTCAATACCCTATTAGAGTATTTCCATTGTTGCCTGTTAAATAGCTTGAGAAAAAGATGAATGTTTGTATGGTCATAAGAATGCCCAGGTCGGAAATTAGGGGAATTGGACAGGTAGCAGGATGTACTAAAACAAACCTTATTCATTATTTTAAAAAAGGTTTTATTATCAATGAAAGATAGATGACAGTTACACATGTGGATACACACACACACACACACACACACACACACACATGTCCACCAAACCTTCAGCCTGAAAATGCAAAAAAAAAAAAAACCCACTATACAAAACAAATCTGACTATGCAAAATATTGGACTGAAAAGAGGCTTAAGTGGCATGAAAATAGAACATAATGAGTCTTTTAAACGTGCCACCAATCTTCTTAACTAATCAGGGTTTGTTTAAATTAGGGCTTAAGTGGACACATGGCAAACCTCCCTATTAAAATAGCTAACCCTTGCATATTTGCTTTCAAATAAGCTTCTTCTAAGCTTACTTTGATTTACTTCTAAGTATATTTGCAAAAGGATTGCACACTAACTCTTCCTACTCTAAAACTCCTGCCAATCTTTAGGTCCTGTTGAATACAACTGAATTTACTTTTTAATTGTCATAATAATAATTTAATTGCCTGAATAATAATTTAAAAATGATTAAAGCAATCCATATTGACTGAAAGGTATTTTGCAGGTTTATTTATTTAATAGCAAAGCAGGAACAATTATGTTTCTTACTTTATAATAAATACTAGCTGTACCCAGCCACGTGTTGCTGTGGCCCAGTCTTGTTAAATGGCCAACCAATGTGTGTGTAGATCTACACCTGCACACACAAACACGTACACACAACCACTGTATAACCTCCAACCTACCTACCTACTAGATTTCTTCCTCTCTCACTCTACCTACCTACATACCTACTGTATTTTCCCCATCTCTCTCTATCCCTCTACCTACCTACCTACGTACCTACTGCATTTCCCCCTCTCTCTCTCTTTATCCCTCTACCTACCTACCTAGCTACCTTCTGTATTTTCTCTCTCTCTTTATCCCTCTACCTACCTACCTACTGTATTTTCCCCATCTCTCTCTATCCCTCTACCTACCTACCTAACTACCTACCTACCTACTGTATTTTCCCCATCTCTCTCTATTCACCTACCTACCTACCTACTGTATTTTTCCCTCTCTCTCTCTCTTTATCCCTCTACCTACAGTACCTACCTACCTTCTGTATTTTCCCTCTCTCTCTCTTTATCCCTCTACCTACCTACCTACTGTATTTCTCCTTCTCTCTATATATAGAGAGGATAGCCCCCCGTTTCTGACTTTTTAAGGAAAAATAATTTATAATTTGGTGAAGGTTTTAATATGGGTTTTAGCACGGGTTTATTAATTTAATATATTTTAATTGGTATTTATTGTATTTGTGTTTTTTAAATTATGCCTGTGCGCCGCCCTGGGTCCTAACAAGGAGAAGGGCGAGGTATAAATTTAATAAAATAAATAAAAAATAATATCCCCCTACCTACCTACCTACCTACCTACCTACCTACCTACCTACCTATCTACCTACCTACTGTATTTTCCCTCTCTCTTTATCCCTCTATCTACCTGCCTACATACGGTATTTTTCCTATCTCTCTCTTTATCCCTCTACCTACCTACCTACCTACCTATTGTATTTTCCCTCTTTCTCTCTTTCTCTCTCTACCTACCTAGCGACCTACCTACTGTATTTTCCCTATCTCTTGCTATCCCTCTACCTACCTACCTACCTACCTACCTACCTACCTACCTACCTACTGTATTTTTCCCTCTCTATCTCTCTATCCCTCTACCTCTCTACCTCTCTACCTACCTACCTACTGTATTTCTCTCTCTCTCTCGCTCTTTATCCCTCTACCTACCTACCTAGCTACCTTCTGTCCCTCTACCTTCCTACCTACGTACCTACTGTATTTTCCCTCTCTCTCTCTTTATCCCTCTACCTACCACCTAGCTACCTTCTGTATTTTCTCTCTCTCTCTTTATCCCTCTACCTACCTACCTACCTACCTACCTACCTACCTAACTACCTACCTACCTACCTACTGTATTTTTCCCATCTCTCTCTATCCCTCTACCTACCTACCTGCCTTCTGTATTTTCCCTCTCTCTCTTTATCCCTCTACCTACCTACCTAACTACCTACTGTATTTTCCCCATCTCTCTCTATCCACCTACCTACCTACCTACTGTATTTCCCCCCCCTCTCTCTCTTTATCCCTCTACCTACAATACCTACCTTCTGTATTTTCCCTCTCTCTCTCTTTATCCCTCTACCTACCTACCTACCTACTATATTTCTCCTTCTCTCTATATATATCCCCCTACCTACCTACCTACTGTATTTTCCCCTCTCTCTTTATCCCTCTATCTACCTACCTACCTACCTACATACGGTATTTTTCCTATCTCTCTCTTTATCCCTCTACCTACCTACCTATTGTATTTTCCTTCTTTCTCTCTCTACCTACCTAGCAACCTACCTACTGTATTTTTCCCTATCTCTTGCTATCCCTCTACCTACCTACCTACCTACCTACCTACCTACTGTATTTCTCGCGCTCTCTCTTTATCCCTTTACCTACTTACCTACCTACTGAATTTCCCCCTCTCTCTATGTTCATCCCTCTACCTACCTACCTACTGTATTTCTCCCTCTCTATGTTTATCCCTCTACCTACCTACCTACTGTATTTCTCCTTCTCTCTCTCTTTATCCCTCTACCTACCTACCTACTGTATTTTCCCCATCTCTCTCTATCCCTCTACCTACCTACCTACCTTCTGTATTTTCCCTCTCTCTCTTTATCCCTCTACCTACCTACCTAACTACCTACCTACTTACTGTATTTTCCCCATCTCTCTCTATACACCTACCTACCTACTGTATTTTCCCTCTCTCTCTCTTTATCCCTCTACCTACAGTACCTACCTACCTTCTGTATTTTCCCCCTCTCTCTCTTTATCCCTCTACCTACCTACCTACTGTATTTCTCCTTCTCTCTCTATATATCCCTCTACCTACCTACCTACCTACCTACCTACCTACCTACTGTATTTTCCCTCTCTCTTTATCCCTCTATCTACCTACCTACCTACCTACCTACATACATACATACATACATACATACATACATACGTACATACATACGGTATTTTTCCTATCTCTCGCTTTATCCCTCTACCTACCTACCTATTGTATTTTCCCTTTCTCTCTTTCTCTCTCTACCTTCCTAACTATCTACCTACTGTATTTTTCCTCTCTATCTCTCTATCCCTCTACCTCTCTACCTCTCTACCTACCTACCTACCTACCTACCTACTTACCTACCTACCTATCTACCTACTGTATTTCTCTCTCTCTCTCTTTATCCCTTTACCTACTTACCTACCTACTGAATTTCCCCCTCTCTATATGTTCATCCCTCTACCTACCTACCTACCTACTGTATTTCTCCCTCTCTATGTTTATCCCTCTACCTACCTACCTACTGTATTTTCCCCCTCTCTCTCTTTATCCCTCTACCTACCTACCTACCTACCTACTGTATTTCTCCCTCTCATCTTGTTTTGGACCTTTGTGCCTGGGCCACATGGGAGTGTGCTATGCCCTGCATCTTTTTTTCGGCCTAGTAGGTCTGACTGGGCCACATGGGAGTGTGCCATGTGTGAGGGAATGTTGGAAACTTATTTGGTTGCTGAGGAAATGACGGTTGGAAATGTGAGGGGTGTGTGTGTGACGCATCATAAGAAGCAGCTGGGTGGGAGGAGCTACATGGAGGTGAAAACCTCACAAGATGGGGAAGTTCTTAATTTTAATTTTAATTTAATTTAATTTAATTTATTTAGACTTTTATACCGCCGCCTCTCCGGACAGGACTCGGGGCAGTGCACAGCAGGTAAAATACAAATAGTACATACATCTCAATAAATACATTCAACCACTAAAACCCAAATTAGGTTTAACTGTGCGAAAAAGTTTAAAACACTAGAACCCTCTAAAAAATAGTTAGTAAAGTCGAAGTCTGAAGTCTAAACCAGGCCGGCCAGGTGGAAGAAATGTGTCTTGAGCTCCCAGCGGAAGAGGCGCAGGTCGGTGATAGTACGAATATTGGGGGGCAGGTCATTCCAGAGAGCCGGGCCCACCACAGAGAAGGCCCTACCCCTGGGAATCGCCAGACGGCATTGACAGACCGATGGCACCCTGAGGAGGCCCTCCCTGTGCGAGCGGACAGGTCGAAGGGAGGTGTGTGGTAGGAGGCGGTCTCGCAAATACCTAGGTCCCGTGCCATGGAGCGATTTAAAGATGGTCATCAACACCTTGAAGCGCACCCGGAAGACCACAGGCAGCCAGTGCAGCTCGCGCAGGAGCGGTGTTACATGGGATTATTGAGATACTCCCAGAATCCCCCGCACGGGGGGGATTAAGTTTTATGGTGCCATGAACTCAGAACCAAATCGGATCCACCTTTTTCATCATTTCGTTTCCACAAATTCAGAAATCTGCACTAAACATTAATAAAGCTAAAGTGACATCCTTGAGAAATGCAATGGTTTGGGAGTGGAAGTCTCTAATGGAAAAAAAATTAAAATAAAGAATTCCTTTTGAGCTAGATGGCATGTTTTAATAAGAAAAGATGAAAAAATCCCATTTGCTTTACTTAGAGAATTAAGACATTAAGAGAACTCATTTAATATTCTCTTGAGCATGATGATGAAAGTATACGTGAAAGTAAAAGAGAGACTTTCCCTCCTACTGTATTTAATTATACCTTCTTTTAATATTATTGATAAGTTACATAGCAAATTTAAAAGCCTTACAACCTCGATCTCTTCCTGATGCGCTTCGGGATTTTCTTCCCTCTTGTCCTATGACCTGGAAAATATTTTCTTATTGAATCTACAAAAGAAGCTTGAAGAAATCTATGCCATGGGATAATGAAGAATTGGAGAGAAATTATATCACAGTATTTGAATGTATTAAAGATTAAGATGTAAATATTTTATTTTACAGTTTGAAGTAAAAGGAGGGAATATAAAGTTGCTTTATTTGATCCAAGTTAAAATAAGTCTGTCTGTCTGTCTGTCTGTCTCTCTCTCTCTGAGAGGGTAAAAATTTATTATATTTATTTACACTTGCAATGGAGGCTAAAAGTCACATCTTCATATATTTCTTTTCTTTTTCAATATATATACTTCTTTTTCCTTTCTTTTTCTCTTTTTCCTGCACATTTTTCTTCTTTCTTTCCATTTCCTTGTCTTTCTCTATGTTTAGTTTGTTCATTTTTTTACTTTTGTGATTAAAATTCTTAATAAAAACTATATTTGGAGAAGAAAGAACATGGGACAAAATTCATGATAGAGCAGACGTTTTACTTCTTATTAAATGAAAACCTGATAACAAGAATCATGAACAGCACGTGTGCAGAAATGGAAGGGAGGCAAAGAAGAATAGTGAAAAATCCATGTAGTGAAGTAATGAAATAATGCATAACATAGCTATTAAAAAGCCTTGATATTTGTCAGCCCTTCAAGGTAGACCAGACTGGGAAACCAAAATTAGAAAAGCTAATGCTACTTTTATTAGAAGGTTACAATAACAAACCCTTGCATGCAGATGAGTTTCCCCTTTCCACTTTTATGAGGCTAGGGAGGCCCTTGTCTGAAGCATTTTCTCGGGTTACAGTTGTTACAAAATATGGACTTAAACATTTGCACCATCTACAAATTGCAAACAAGCGGGGTATATATCTCCTTCAGCAGACTTAATGCTACCATTATGAGATTTTTGACTGACATATTTATGTATCATACTATAGCAATTGTTTTTAGGATTAAAGGCAAACAAGGAGGAAATGTTATCCCAGGCTTTGGCGCTTGGGGTCTGAAATGGTTCCAACTCAGTGGATTCAAAGAAGCTTTTAAGATTCCTCTCGGCCAACTTTGAGGCGTGTTCTTTGGCCATGGTTTCAAAAAGTTGTTGCTCCTTCTGCAGGTAGACTTTCCAGAATGCAAGTTGAAGGACGCTGACTGGAGAACGGCAGTGAGCAATGCAGGTGGCAAGAAGGACCACTGTGAAGATGCTGGCAATCAAAACCCATCCAAACACCTTTAGAAGAAGCATAAAAATAATAATCATGCTTGCAAGCAAAGCACCTCAAGATTAAACACCATCTTATATTCTGGGTGTATATTGTAGCTGATCTGCATTACAATCTAGAATTCAAAGCCCTCATGTGTAGGGAGAAAGATTAATGCCTTTCTTCTTAACTGTTGCTTACCTCCTGATATTTATCTCTTCCTGTTCAAGGCAGGAGCTGCTGAAGCAACACATTTTTGAGGCCTAGATATGTGATAGTTAAAACAAGACACCAGAACGAACCGTATTTTTCAGAGTATAAGACGCACTGGTGTATAACACGCACCAAGATTTTGAAGAGACAATTAAAAAAAAAAAGTTTTTGCACTCTGCAGACTTACCAAAAAGGGCCCTTTTTTGTGAAAATGGGACCTTTTTTTTTTTTTAAGGGCATGAATAGCCTTTAGGAGGCTTGTAGAGTGCTCCTGGGGTGGCCAAAAATGAGCAAAACACTGCCTATTTTTCGCAAAAATGGACCTGCTTTTTGTCAAAAAAAAAAAGGGCATGCATAGCATTTAGGAGGGTTATAGACTGCACCTGGGGACTGAGGAGGGATTGAACAAAAACAGCTCGTTTTTAGCTCATTTCTGCCCCCCCTGGCTCCCAGGAGCACTCTGAAAGCCTCCTAAAGGCAATGCATGGCCATTTCAGTGAAGGGGGTGGGGTTTCAGGAGGCAAAAAATGCTGTATTTAGTGAATAAGACACACACAGAGTTTCAACCTCTTTTTTGAGGGAAAAAGGTGCGTCTTATATTCCGAAAAATACAGTAATTAAAGATGTAAAGTAAAGATGAGGCCTTTCAATACAACTGGAGGGACAAGATGGATAATTAAAGGATTTGAGCAGGTATGGAAATGTAATATAGCTTTTCATCTCTTATTGTTAAAGCTGTATAAGATGATCTGGATTTGAAGGGGGGAAATGATTTCAGAATGAATTAGAAAATTCTCAAGAGCAGCTATTGACATTTCATTAAAACAGCTGCATTATTTCCAAAGCTTACAGAGCCACCATCTGGAGCTACCAGAAGGACCCCAAGAAAGTAGATGTTTAATATAATGACAGGGAGCATCTATGTGCCTGGATAAACTCCAAATCACCTTTTCTCTTTCAAATCCAGATGGCTGCATAGCCCTATTAGTTGCATGCTAGAGGGAAATCCTTCTAATTCACAATGGGAGGAAATTCCCTCTGATGCTAATGAGGAATTCCCCTCCTAACTGCAATCAATTTTGAGAAAGATACAACTTTTCTCATTCTTTCACATAACAGCTTCCCTAGCTGGAAACAATTAGAGATAAACAAAATCATGTTTATCTCTAATTTGCTATTAACTAATTGACTGACGGGACAACATCATCAAAACAACTGAAACAAATAAAAAGCTCCTCACCTAATACCCAAAGGTTACGAAACAGGCTGCCAGGGAAGCAATGCTATGGAAGTATTTAAGAATGGAGATATTTGCCAGGACAACTGGTAGAAAAGCTCCTGGTGCTGTTTCAATAGTCCAGTTAGCACCCCAGGAGAGTTCTAAGTTGGTAGATCTGGCTGTTACACAACTTAGAAAAAGCCATATAAACTAACCTGTGATTGAGCTCGAAGGGTTGCGAGTATCTCCAGTTCAGACGAAGGAGAGGCAGGGCTGAGACAAGGCACTTTAACCAGATTTTTGATGCATTCTTCCCCTTTGCCTTTGCACACATATTTCTGTAAGATGGGGCTCCCGGTAGCAGTACATTCATAGAAACTTCCTCCCAGCAAGGCCACGGAAATCCATGTGAGAGGAGCGACGGCAGCACTGAGTATTGTAAGCCCCATCACTTCTATGTGGCGCTGGAGGCGATTCCCATGAGGGCATCTACATGATCTTCCTTTGGAGCAACATCCAGTGAGCACCTTCCAAGAACGAACACTCAGGAGCAAGCCCAGCAGAAACAGAATAAGGGCTGGCATCAGCAGAAACACACCACCATAAAATGTATTCCAGGAGTTGCACGGGCATTTGAATACCACCACAGAAAAGATACGCTCGCTGCCTGCAGTCAGCAGAGACACTGCCCCATAGCCCAAGACCTTCTGGTGATTGACCATGAAATCCAGCACTGGGCGAACCTTTTCCATCCTTTGATTCGGTGCTGTGGTGGTCCAGTTCAGCTCTGTGATTTGTGTTCACTGTTCAAGAAGGAGAAACTTCTACAAGCCCGTTAAGAGAAGAGGAAGAGATTTATAGCTTGAAAATATCTGCTCAGAAGAACAGAGTTTCATTTTCATTTTTTGGGGCAAGAAAAAAAAAAGTTCATCCTGTTCTAGGTTAAGCAAATATCTCATCTATCAAGTAAAAAGGAGACCCAGCATTACTTTGTTAAAGCTGTAGGCTGCTTAGTTTCTTTCCAACTTAGTAAGAATTATAGGATCATGGAATATCAAGGTAGGAGGGATCTTAGACAATTCATCTAATTCAAATCCTGCCCAGTGCAGAAATCCACTTTAACATCCCTGACAGATGCTATCCAACCTCACCTCTGATCAATCACCTCAAGCAAAGGAGAATCCACCACCTCCCAAGAAAGTCCATTCCTTACATTAAGAATCTTTTTTTTTCTGATAGCCAACTCAATCTGCTTCTTTATAAAACAAACCCATTGCTTCTTGTTCTGAAGCAATGATGCTTGTTCTGAAATGATACCGAACAATTCTACCCTGTCTGGGTTAGAATTGTATGTGTGATTGTATCTTGGCAGCTTGTCCTTTTCATATATATATTGCTTCCAATGGAATTTCCATCTCCATCCTATACTTGTAACTTTGATTTTTTCTTTTCTTTGAAGGGCTGCCACAAAGAAGAGGGAGTCAATCTATTCTCCAAAGCACTTGAGGTGCTCGAACTAAGAAGACATTTTCTGACATAACAATTTAACCAGGGGAATGACTTGCCTCCAGAAATTGTGGATGCTCCAACCCTAGAGGTTTTTAAGAAGACATTGGACAACCTTTTGTCGAAATGGTATAGGGCAGGGGTCTGCAAAGTTGGCTCTTTTAAGACTGGTGGACGTCAACTCCCAGAATTCCCCAGCCAGGCTGGCTGGGGAATTCTGGGAGTTGAGGTCAACCAGTCTTAAAAGAGCCAACTTTGCAGACCCCTGGTATAGGTTCCCCTGCTTGAGTAGAGGGTCTAGAACAGTGAGTCTCAACCTTCCTAATGCCGCAACCCTTTAATTCAGTTCCCCGTGTTGTGGTGACCCCCAACCATAAAATTATTTTATATTTTCAGTATTTTTTCAAAAATATATGTTTTCCAATGGTCTTAGGTGACCCCTGTGAAAGGGTTGTTCGACCCCCCAAAGGGGTCCCGACCCACAGGTTGAGAACCACTGGTCCAGAAGACCTCCAAGATCCCTTCCAACACTGTTACTGTGTTTTCTAAAGTATCATTCTTTACTTCAAAGCAGGGGTATCAAACTCACATCATCACAGCGGCGTCACATGACATATAGGGACTTTTTTCCTCTTCGCTAAATCAGGCATGGAAGCAGCTAGCATGAGATACATCCAGACCACGGGCCAGAACTTTGACAGCGCTGCTTTAGCAGGATCATTCTTTACTTTAAATCAACAGGATAGTGTCCATAGGCACCTTCAATTTTATGACTATGAAGGTGTCAAAATGATGATACAGGTTTTGTGGCATCATGATGCAAGTTCTACCCTTTTGTACAGCAGGGGTCCCCAACCTTTGCAACTTTAAGTCTGAAGGACTTCAGCTCCCAGACTTCTCCAGCCAGCAAAGAAGAAGTCTGGGAGCTGAAGTCCTTCAGACTTAAAGTTGCAAAGGTTGGGGACCCCTGTTGTACAGTACTTTCATAACCAGGTTACTGAGAAATGTGTGAAATGGTATTGTGATGTTGTGATGCACATTTCATCATTTGCTTCTCTTCTGCGATTATCCATGGTAGCACATTTTATATATTTAAAATTTTGGATTTCATTCTCCACTTTTGATTCCACCTACTATTTGTTCCAATCCTGCTATTATCATTCATTGCCTTAAATATTTTAATTAAAGTTAAGCAGGATAGTATGATTTTTGTCTCGCTCCCTTTCTATATCTGAACCATTCAAACTTTGTTCTTATAGCAACTTCTCCTTCACTGTAAGTTTTCTTCAAATGAGCAAACAGGTATTCTTGAAACTGTAGCATGTTCTTTATTTAGTATAAAGTAAACTTCCTCCTTAAAGTTTCTTGTTGTTTCCATTATTCATCTTTTTTTTTTTTTTAATTGAAAAAGTTTTATTGGTTTTACATTTTTTAACAGGATAGGGTAATGGTTACAAAGAAATTTTGAGAGCATTCACGTCAGAGTCGTCGGACCTTCCGAGACCTCAAAATACACATTAAAAAAGTTAACATAGAAAACATTTTCCATACCACTACAAGATGGAAGCAAGTACATTTACCTAAATTCTCCCTTCCATGCTGTCAGACATTTACAAAAAGTCCGGATAGAAATATTATACAAAATTGTTCAAGAAAAATCAAGGCAAAGTTATTTTTTTGATCTAAGTCTTTTGGCTATTGTATCTTCTTTCTCTCCTCCCTGGCCCCCCGCGGGCGGGGCCGTGACCCCCTCCGTCCCCCCTGGATCTTCCCCCAGGGCAGAGGAATGTTTTTTAAGAAAGGCTTCCGCCTCAGCAACTGTTTTAATCCTCACTCTTCCTCCTTCCCAGAACACCAGCATCCCTTCAGGTGTCATCCACTTGAACCAAATCCCGTGATCAAACAAGGTTTTAGACAAGAAAGAAAATTTCTTTCTTGAATCTCTAATTTTTCTAGGGATCTGCTTCAAGATAGTGACCGTTTCTCGTTGATAAGTTAAGGGTTTCTCTCTCTGCGCTTTCAGGATTTCCTCTCTGGTTGACCTTCTAACAAATTTCACATGTATCTCTCTAGGCACTTCATTTATCCTGGCATATGCTGAGTTAATTCTGTAGGCTAGGTCAATGTCCCCCCTGATCTCATCCTTAGGTTTTTGTAAATAGTCTGCTAAAATTGTGCTCATAAGATCAGGCAGGCATTCACCAGATTCCTCAAGAACATTCTGAAATCTCAAAAAATATGTCATTCTTTCCATATCTATCCTAGACACATGCCCATTTATTTCCCCCACCTCATTAGAAACATTTTAAATCTCTCCCTTAGCCCCCTCCAGCCCCCCCTCCAATTCCTCGGTCTTCTGTGTATTCTCCAACACTTGCTTCCGGGTATCCAATAGTTCCTTTTTAAAAGTACTATTTTCAGCCCTCTGGGCCTTTATTTCTAATATCAAAGTTTGCATAGAAGTTTCAAGAGAAGCCATCCTTTGTTCCAAATTTACAAGTGCTGCTTCTTGTGCCATGGTTAAAAGTTAGAGTCACTGCCACCAAGATGGCGTTTTCCGGGTGGGGCTGGTGGGGCAGATCAGGAGCTCAGTTCAATTCAGGGCGGTGAAGTTGCAAACAATTCAGAAACCAAAAGAGACACAATTTCCCAAATCAGCAAATAGTAATAACGAAGGTATTCCAGAGAAGAAGTCACAAATCCATCAAAAGAAAAAAAATTTCAAAAATCCAGAGAGAGTCCTGCTTTCAAAGAGACGCTGGAAATTTTCCTTAGTTGAAATAGTTAGGCAGGGACAAAGAGAAGCCACTTCCACCGCCCATCTAGCCAGAGGGAGAGAGTAGCAAAAAAAAGAATTTTTTAAGCTCAGCCAGACCTAGAAACAATGTTGCAGAAAGTCACAATCCACTTTCCCTTGTTAAAGACCGTCCGGAGTGAAAGTTTCCGCTTTCTCTTTGCAGAGAAGCCATCTTAGCGTGCCGCTTAAATCCGAGGGGGGTTTTTTTAAATTAAACACCCCCCTCCCAGTCCGTTCAGCCTGGCTGGCAGCAAGGAAAAAAAGGTGTTCTTTTAAACTCACTCTCTCTCGCAGCTGAGGCCTCGGCGATCCGCCCGATCTCTCCGTTCAGCCCTCTCCATTAAAGCGAATGGCACCGACAGCCGTTGGAGAAGGAAAAAAACCCCGCTAGCATGTTCCTCTCCTCCTAGGTCGCAGAGAGGAGCGCCCTCCCCACCGCCGTGACGAGGGCCGCTCCCTCTGAGCCGACCCTACGGGAAACCTCCGGTAACCGGAGAGTTTCGCCCCCCTGGGGGGTCAGAAAAGGCAACAAAGCGGCGAGCGAGCCCTAGGCTCGCCCGTCTCCGCTGGAGCCGGATACCGGAAGTCTCCATTATTCATCTTAAGTTAGACACAGAGGTAGAACTGGTTGTCAGTTGCCAACTGACAAACCACAATTAGAACAAGAATTTCCATTGCTAAATAAGGTAGTTCTTAAGTGAATTGCCTCAAATTTTATGCCCCTTTTTGCCATGGTTGTTAAATGAACAACTGCAGCTGTTAAGTGAATCATGCAGTCATTAAGCAAATCCAGCTTCCCCCATTGTCATTGTTTGTTGGAAGGGAGCTGGGAAGGTCACAAAAGGTGAACCTATGACTCTGAAGCACTCCAATAGTTGTAAATAAATGTCAATTGCCAAGCAGCTGAATTTTGATCATGTAATGTGGGGATGTTGTGATAGCAGTCAGTGCAAGGATCTATCTTAAAATACTTTTTTTTTAAAAACGCCATTGTATCTTACAACAGTTGCTGAATGAATGATTGTAAGTGGTGTATCTGCATTATCTCACTGTTCCAGTCAGAATGATAAAAACAGTGCCATGCAGTAAGTTCTACTGCTTTGGGGTATAAATGTGACATTGTATCACTTGTAGAAAAATGGATCTTGCATCACAGTGCTGTAATGTTCTTTTCATCTATCTGAAATGCTCACCACGAATTCCACCATTTATCAGTTTCATCTTGATTCATTTTACAGTTTTTACCATCTTTTGTTTCTTTGCTTGCAAGTTTTTATCCTTCTTTTCCTCCAAAAACCCAAGGTTGCTAACATTATGAGATACTTTAAATTTTTCCCTACAGGATCTCTGTGAGGTAGATTGGGTTCCCAAAGTGTGCGAGTGACCCAAAATCATGAATGAGCATTGTGGGGTTTTAATTTCAGTCTCCCTCTGCAAAGCAAGAAGAGTTGTTTTGGTTTCTTCTATGGTGAACTTTCTCTGTCACTTTTCTGAAACTGCAAACCGTTTTAAATAAACAGGAAGTGAAAGCATTATTTGCAGGAAGAACTAAACAGCGGGAGAGATAAGCTGTGCCGATTGAGACAGAAGTTGGAAGGAGACTGGTTTGACCTCCTGCTCAGTTTCTTAAACCCCAACTTTGTAAAGGTGGACAACATCTGTTAAATCAGTTCTTACCAGCCCCGACATAAAGCAGCTGGATGCTACTATGGATAATGATCACAAATATAAAAAGGCTCTAGGCAAGCAAGGAAAGATCAACCAAGCTTATGAGCCAGGAGAAAGTAGGAGCAGCAACTCAGACTTTGAGAGGAACCAGGTTTACATTGTTCCTGTGTGATCCATCCCACGTTCAGTCCTCCAAGCTTTTCTGCTTCTTCTCAGCTACATCAGTTCTTGATTGGTAACACCTCACCAATGATTGAGCATATCACTTAAACATAGTCTTCAGACCTAAACGTCTACTGTATCTTCATTGTACGTTCTTCAGGGTTGCCTTTTGTCACGTGTCTGATCATGTATTGTAGTTTCAGGTTATGCCGCTGATGTTCAACTGCTTGCAGAACTAAACTCTTTACATGTCCCTTTCATGGTTCACCACATTACCATGGGAGACGAGATATCAAGGTTCCGTAAGGCTCCCTAACACCTGGCCATATGCTAGAATGAGAATGGCTAAGAGCTGAGTCATATTAGAAAAATACCAGACAAAACTGGAGAGGAGGGACTAAAAAACTGAAAGCATCAAGGTTTGATTATGTTGTGTTCAGATGATACATGCAGCTGACATTGTCCTGGTTCAACGGCAAAACAATCTAGGACCAGAGTTTGCTTCAAGGTCTCTCTGAGGAGCAAATTATCATTTGCAAGCAGTAAGGGACATCTGAAGGAGGGAAGTAAAACATGGATGGATTGATTGATTGATTCTCATAATTTATATATTTTACTATTTATTTGTTAAATTTCTATGCCACCAATCTCACTGATACAGCAACTGTGATATATGTATATCTCACTGATATAAATTGCCTGCAACATCATCTTCATTTCCAGTGACTTGTCTGGGTTGCAAATACCCCCCACAACTTTTCTCAGAAGGTAAAAGTGATGGATGCTTCCAGCCTAATACTTTGTGGAGATTTCCAAACAATCTATAACAATACAAAGATAAGCAGGGGTAGAGGAAAATAACCTGCAGGATGGAGACCATAAAGAATGGCAGATAGGCCCCTGCAAAACATAAATTTAAACTCTTAGGTCTTATTTTGAAAATGGGTAAACCCCCAGAGGCCATTTTGCAAAAATGCCCACAAAAATTCTTCAGTTTTCAAAATTCCAAGCATGTCGCCAGATCTTAAAATTGCAGACACTTTCCTGTTCCAATATTTGTGATAGTTGTTGTTCTGGTTATTCTTTATTAACACGATTTGCAGAAGAAGCATATAAAAGTGCATATAAAAGTGATTTTTTTAAAAAAGCAAACTACTTTTGCAATTATATCCACTAGATGGCTCTTTTGAGCCATAAAGGCCTGGATTTCTCCATTTTTATTTTAATATTAATGCCAGTCTATGTTATATATAACACACAAGCACACATACACTAATACATCCTAATATTAAGTAAGAAAGAAAAAGAAAAGAATGAAAGAGAGAGAGGGTGTGAACTGCAAGAAAGAAAGAAAGAAAGAAAGAAAGAAAGAAAGAAAGAAAGAAAGAAAGAAAGAAAGAAAGAAAGAAAGAAAGAAAGGAGATAAGAAAGAAAAAGATACAAGTGTTTCTGTTCTTTAGAGCAGTAAGTACAATTATAAATTTACCAAGCACTGTATGGTTACAAAATCATCTTTCTATACTGCCTAAAACCGTAAATCATGTTTATCTTTTTGTTTTACCAGAAAGATCTAAGTGTTTTGCAGTCAGCAATAACATAGATCTTGTAGGGTTTTTTCTCTATCAAGTTGACCATCTTAGCAAGTTCTATCATTTTCACCAACCATTCCTCCATTGTAGTACAGAATCTTTCCATCTTTGTGCATACTGTAATCTTTCTGCAGTCATCACATACAAAAACAAAGTTCCATGACTTTGTCCAATTTTTTTAATGCACCAATGCCAAAAGAAAGACATCTGGTCTCAATTACATATCAATCTTTAAAATCCTTTGTATTAGTGTGGTAGTTAAGGGTACAAGTTAGAAACCAGGAGACCATGAGTTCTAATCCTGCCATAGTTGCAAAGTCAGCTGGGGTGCTTGGACAGTTCCCGCTCTTTCAGCTCTAGGAAGGAGACAATGGCAAACCACTTCTGAAAAACCTTGCCAAGAAAACTGCAGGGATTTGTCCAGTCAGTCTTCAAGAATCAGACACGATTGAACAGAAGAAGAAAAAATACATCTTATATTCTGATATATCCTAATGTTTCATTAGTAAAGTTTTATAAATATAATGGCAGTGGAAATAATGTGATGAGCAACAATGGAATTTTAAAAATTTGGAAAGGAATCGAAAATACAGATTTGTGTTGTTAATTAATATTACATTTCAAGATGTGGCTTATTCAGCTTATGTTACAGACTCTTACATAATCCATGCAAATTTCAGAAAGAAATATACCATATTTTTTGGAGTATAAAACACACTTTTCCCCTCCTAAAAGAGGCTGAAAATTTGGGTGCGTTTTACCAGGTTCGCCTGGTTCGCCAATTGCGCCCCCTATTGGATCGGGACGCCCTTCGCACAGTCACTCATGCCCTCGTGACATCCCGACTGGACTATTGTAACTCTCTCTACATGGGGCTTCCCTTGAGGTGCACCCGGAGGCTTCAGTTAGTTCAGAATGCAGCCGCGCGAGCAATTATGGGGACCACTAGGTTCACCCACGTTACACCGCTCTTGCGCGAGCTGCACTGGCTGCCTGTCGTCTTCCGGGTGCGCTTCAAGGTGCTAATTATCATCTTCAAGGCGCTCCATGGCTCGGGACCTAGCTATCTGCGGGATCGGATCCTGCCCCATACATCCTCACGGCCGATTCGCTCCCACAGAGAGGGACTTCTCCGGGTGCCGTCCACTAGACTTTGTCAGCGGGCGACGCCCAGGGGAAGGGCTCTCTCTGTGGCGGGCCCGGCCCTCTGGAACGACCTTCCCCCCGATATCAGAACGACCACTGACCTCCGCTCCTTCCGTACGAAATTGAAGACCCATTTCTTTCGACTGGCCGGCCTTGGATAGTCTTTCTGTCTATAGATTTCAAATGTATTTTAATGGGTTTTTAATTATTTTTAGCACGGGATAATAGTGTTTAATTGTGTTTTAAAGTATGTATTTTTGTATTTATTGTTTATATTGTTTTTAGTTCCTCCTGTGCACCGCCCTGGGTCCCTGTGGGGAGAGGGAGCGGTTAATAAATTCGAATTTATTATTTATTATTATTATACTCCGAATATAGCTTTTTCGAAGCTTTTTTTCAGCCCTAATGAGGTGCTAACGAGTGAAGCCATCTTCCGTGCTTTGCCTGCTTTTCTCATTGCTTCTCTCTCCAATGATCAGCTGTGCTTTAGAAGCTGTTTTTTGATCCCCAACCAGGGAATAAAAAGCCTGCGCATGCGCTCAAAACCAACGAACGTATGTGATGAAGCTGACCAGACTAAGGACACCAGCCAGATGAATATCTGATAGGCAGATTGTTTTCCCTATTTTCCTAAGGTGTGTCTTATACTCCGGTGAGTCTTATACTCTGAAAAATACAGCAAGTCAGGTTCTGTTCAAATAGAATAACAAGGTTGAAAATTTGTAGACTTTAGTCATTTTTAAAAAAAGAAGACAATTAGCCCAACTTGGAACAAACCTTCTGAGCCAATATGTAGACAAATGTTACCCAAACACAGCTGCAGTTTTGAAGTCTGTAGCTCAGCAAATTAATTTGTTCTTTAAAAACAGTGGAACATCTAATATTCGGAGAGTGTACCACACTGGTATCCTTAAACTTTGACTGACCTTCATTGCTTTAAAAAATACTCTTTTAGGCAGATGGAACATGATTTTTTTCCCTTTTCCTATTAATGATCTAGACTAGAGAATCAGTTCTGTTTTGAATTTAATTTTAACCGGCAAGCATATTCTAAGTCCAGAGAAGGGACGAATGTGCTGTTTGGCACTTGCATTTTACAGGACCAATGGAGGGAATGTTTATGTATTAATTTCCTCGTGCCGAATTATAAATGCAAAGCCTGCAATGTGTGAGGCCACTATATGCCATATTTCCTATCCCACTCCCAACCACCATTACTCGTATTGTGTGAACTAGGCATTTCTTAAAAATAGGGATGGAGATGAAGCCACCTATTGCACTATGTTTTTATTTTTTTTTAAAAGAAATCAAGTTTGTTTTGCCTTATTTTCACATAAGCTTGGAATTTTTTTTAATGTGCACGAAAATCTATTTAAATTGCACTTCTAATTTCTTTTTCTTTTTCTTTTTTTATTGAAAAAGTTTTATTGAGTTTTACAAATTTTTTGGATAGGGTAGGGTAAGGTGATATGAGAAGATATTTTGAGAGCTTTCACGCCGAGATCGGTGGCCCCCTCCGGGGCTTCTTAACAAAACATAGATAATACATATTTCAATAATACTACAAGGTGAAGAGAAGTGCAGGCATCAATATAAATTCTATGCTAGCAATCGTATACAAACATCCAAACAAAAGTTATACTAAATTTAAAAAGTCATTTTTTAGATCTAAGTCTCTTAGCAATTGTATCTTCTTGTTCTCCTCCCTGCCCCCCAGTGGGCGAGGCCGTGGCCCCCTCTGCTCCTCCAGTTTCGTCCTCCAGGATTGAGGAATGTTTTTTAAGAAAGGCTTCCGCCTCAGCAACTGTTTTAATCCTTACTCTTCCTCCTTCCCAGAACACCAGCATCCCTTCTGGCATTGCCCACTTGAACCAAATCTCCTGGTTAAACAATTTTTTAGATAAGAAGGAATATTTCCTCCTCACCTCTCTAATCTTTTTCGGGATCTGCTTCAAGATGGCGACTTCCTTTTGTTGGTAGATTAACGGACCCTCTCTCTGCGCCCTCAGTATTCTCTCCCTGGTAGACCTTCTAACAAATTTAATATGTATCTCTCTGGGTAGCTCATTTATCCTGGCATATGCTGAATTTATTCTGTAAACCAGGTCAATGTCCCCCCTGATCTCTTCCTTAGGTCTGTGTAAATAGTCTGCTAAAATTGTGCTCATAAGATCAGGAAGGCATTCACCAGATTCTTCCGAAATATTCTGAAATCTTAAAAAATATGACATCCTTTCAAAATCCATCCTAGACATATGACCAGTTAAATCTCCAATTTCAGTATTAACATTTTTAAGTTCTCCCTTTGCCCCAGCCAGCCCCAATTCTAACTCTTCAGTCTTCTGTGTATTCTGCATCAACTTCTTCTGTGTCTCCAAAAGCTCTAATTTGGAACTGCAGTGATCCTTTCGAAGCTCTTTAATTTCAAGTACCAAAGAATGTAACACTTCCTCCATAGCTGTTAATCTTGCATCTGTGTCCGGTTTTTCTGGTTGCTTTTTGGAGGCCATGGTGAGCTGTTTAAGTCCGTGCCAATAAAATGGCGTTTTTTTGGGTGCGGCCGCTGGAGCAAGTCCAGAGACAAAGTTCAAATCAAAGTTGTGAAAAGTTGTAAAATCCAGAGAGAAAGACAAATTTTCCAGTCAATTATGAAGACAAAGAAGGCACTCCAGGGAAGGAATCAATTAATCTTTTATCAGAAATCATCCATTAATAGAGAGAGACAGTCCAAGTCACAAAGGAATGCTGGAAATTTTCCATAAAAAATAGTCATTTAGGAACAAAGGGAGGCCATCTTCCCCCACCCAATCTGAGAGCCAGCAGGAGAAATCAGCAAGGGAAATTGTTTCATTGTAGCAGGACTTCGATACTATGAAGCTAAAAACAAACCGCAAAGGACTTTCATTCTTCAGCAAGGTCCGGATGAGAAATATCCGCTTCCTCGCACGTGAAGAGCCATTTCCAAACGCCGCTGCTGTAAATCCGAGGGGGGGGTTAACAAACACCCCCTCCATCGTTTCTTATAGCCAAAGTTGCCAGCAAAAAAAAGTCAGAGTCACTTACAATTCACCTCGCCGCCAAAGCCCCGGCAAAGCCATCCGGCTCGAACGCTCCTGCTCTCTCCAAATCAACTATTTACGCCCGTCCTCCGTTGGTGAAGGGAACCAAGCCCCCCGCAGCATGTCTTCTTCCTCCTAGATCGAAGACAAGGACCCCCCCCCCGACCGCCGCTGGGCTCGGAAAGGTCCAGGCAAGCCGATCTAAAAAGGCACACCCCGCCCCGTTGGGGGCCGGAAAAAGAACAAAGCAGTGGACGAGTCCCAGGACTCGACCGTCACCGCCAGAAGCCGGAACCGGAACTCCTGCACTTCTAATTTCTATTTTGGGTGCAATTTCACATACTATATCCATTTCTGCAGGAAATGACCCAGGTATGTACTCATTTATGAACTACTTTCACTAACTTGCATATTAATTTTTATATATCACCTAATGAGAATGAAGGACTTGTTGGAGAAGAGCCTAATGCTTGGAAAAATTGAGGACAAAAGAAGAAGGGGACGACAGAGAATGAGGTGGTTAGATGGAGTCACCAAAGTAGTTGGCATGAGTTTAAATGGACTCTGGGGGATGGTAGAAGACAGGAAGGCCTGGAGGAACTTTGTCCATGGGGTTGTGATGGGTCGGATATGACTTCACAACTAACAACAACAATCATCTGAAATCAGCCACTCAGACATACTTCCTAGAGCTATTATATGACAACTGCTACTGTAGGCTATGGAAGGCACAGATTGGTGTGTGTTGATAGAATGCTACAGTTCATTACGTGGGGTGGAATGTAGTCTGGAGTCCAAGGAGGGAAGGACTGTTTCTGAGGGGGCAAAGAAGCAATAGAGCTTGGAAAGTTTGGTAGACAGGAAGATTAAGGTGTCACTTCCAACAGTTCACAGAGTACATCTATAGTTATGTAGACAGTTACTTTAGTCAGGCAAGATTCTCTCTCTATAGGTCAGGGGTGTCCAAACTTGGGAACTTTAAGACTTGTGGACTTCAACTGTCAAAATTCCCCAGCCAGCATGGCTGGCTGGGGAATTCTGGGAGTTGAAGTCCACAAGTCTTAAAGTTCCCAAGTTTGGACAACCCTGCTATAGGTGAACAACTAAAAAGAAACAACTTAGAAATAACTCCACATCTCATTCTTGGGTCTTGGTATTTCATTTGCTTTTTGGAATTGGGAATGTGCCCGGATACTTTTACATATCCATGAGCATTTAAGAAATGTTAAGGCTGTAAAGTTACTCCTGAGCAACAAATTCTGTGAAGTTCATATGTAAAGAAAGAGGAATTTTTAATCTTCTATACCGGGCAATAATAATCAATATCCAAGTATATGCATAACTGACATTATTTATTTAGCAAAAGACATTTGGGACAAACATTATTTTCTTTAAAACAAAGTTTTTGGTTGTCAAAATCATTCCTTGTTTGAACAATGTCTAGTACCTATGGACGTGATACTCAAACCTAGCAGGGACAAAGGCTTCATTTATCGATTACTTTAAATATGCTTCCCAAGGAAGGGCTCCAATTTTTATAGAAAAGCACTGCAACAAAAAACATCATGTTATGCATTAAATGCAACCTTCTAATATACCAATATCAATGACTATCTGATGTAGGTTCTTCCATCCTGAGTGGTCTTCTACTTTCTAGAACCTTAAAAAGTTTATATTCTGCATAGTTTGTCAAGTAAACTGACTGACACATTAATATACATTGATCACTGAGTATTTGATGAGTTATAGAAAATTATGAAGACCTGATTTGTTTGAATGTTTCATAAAAATACCATTATTGTCTGTGACATTAGATTATGGAATGCTTTGTAACTTCATAACATATACACCCATACTGATTGGATCCTGGACTCAAAAAATGATAATATGCTTTGCTTTAGCCATAATTGTTTCTTTAGATTAATGGGAAAAGAGGCTGAATACAAGAAAAATATCTATGGAACAAGGATTAATTTAAAGTTAGATACACCTCTTAGCCCAGATGGTTTTTCTATCTCATGACAGGTCACATTTGAATTAACTAGGGTGGAAGCAAAACAAATACTGTATTTTTCAGAGTATAAGACACACCTTTTTCCCCCAAAAGAGAGTGAAAATCTGGGTGTGTCTTATACAGTGAATCCAGCATTTTTGGCCTCCTGAAACCCTGCCCTAAGCATCCCGTTTTTCACAAAAATGGATGCACAGAGGGCTTGGGAGGCCTGCAAAGTTCTCCTGGGCCCTGGGGAGGACGAAAATGAGTGAAAATGGCCCATTTTTCACAAAAACGAGGCTGTTTTTGCCCTTCCAAGCCCCCAGGAGCACTCTGCAGGCCTTCAAATTCTCTGCACATCCTCTTCTTTGCAAAAAAAAGTGACAGTTGTTGAAAAAAATGGACCATTTTTTGCCCTCCTAAGCCTCCAGAAGCACTGTATGGGCTTCCCAAACCCTCTGCATGCCCCATTTTTTGCCAAAAACAGGCCCATTTTTGTGAAAAATGGGCTGTTTTTTCTTGTTTTTGCCCTTCCCAGCCCCCAGGAGCACTTTGCAGGCCTCTCAAACTCTCTGCATGAACCTTTTTCACAAAAATGGGACATGCAGAGAGTTTGAGAGGCCTGCAAAGTACTCCTGGGGGCCAGGGAGTGCAAAACCTTTTTTTTTAAATTTACCTCTTCAAAAATCTTGGTGCATCTTATACTCCAGTGTGTCTTAAAGTCTGAAAAATATGGTTGTCTGAAGGCTAACTGGGCAGAAATGGTATCCACATTTTTTTGAAAAATGCTAATTGTAATAGCACAGTACTTTAAAACAGACAAAACAGTGAAAAGAAATATATACCACCGATGACTATTATCTGAGGATTATCCATACGATAACAACCAGTAGATTTTGATTAAACCATCCCAGTTGTATATGGTCAAAAAATAATAACTCAACTCAGTGAAAAGGAGAATTGCTTTGGAGAAGAAAAGTAAATGCACATATTGAATTCAGAATAAAAGCACATGACATTCATTTGCAGAACAGACTTGACCCGTATGTAGGTGGTAATCTGAGAAATGTGTCAAATGTCTCAATGCCCATTAATTTCATCTTCTCTGATTAAAAGAGAACAATTATTCCAGAGATATTTCCTGGAATACATCCAGTAAAGAAAATATATTCTGCACCTTTGCATAAACATACCTAACCATAGAACAGCCAAATAGCAGTTTATTTTGTGTGCGTGTGTGTGTGGCTAGCATTGTGATTGGGAACAAGAAGAATATAGCCAGAGTAATATACAGCTGTCGATTAACAAGATTGCATAAAGGCATCTTTGCCCATGTAAGCTCTTGGCTTTCTGGAACCAGGTGAGTTGCATTGCTAGCATAACAAAGAAAATGACAATATTCAAAATGAGGAAAAGACGTGTGTAAGATGCTGACACCAAAGGAGCACTGCTTCGAGCAGTGGAAAGTATTTGGGACAGGCCAGGTTGAACTTTGATTGGCACACTGTTTTTCTCTTTCACATAGGTAATGTCTCCAAAATCCAGAAGATCTTTCATTTCTTCTTCTTCATCCACAGGCAATTCCTTTTGGGCCAAACTTTGTGCTTTTTGTCGAATTTTTCTTTCATTGACTTCAATTTGTGCAAAGATATCCGGGCCGGCATCTACAAATTTATAGCCTTTAGCCACCTTTTTGTTCTTTTTCGCTTTGCCTTGTTGCTGCTGAGAAATTGCAAATATTCTGTCAATGACTTCCTCTGTCTGTCTTTTATCTGAAAAGCGGAGCAGGCGTTCAGCTGTCTTTCTGAAGCTATCCGTGTTCCGCACACGTGAAAGGATCTGCTTCTCTAATTGCTGGAACACAGGCTTGAAATGCTGAAGGTTTTTCTCTACTATCTCAATATTGTCTTTTACAGCCGGAACTGGGGAGTTCCTAATTGCAGAAGCTCGGTCAAACACAACTTTTTGATGGTCTGCAATAACTTGTGCAAAGACAGAGTGGCTTTTATTGTCATCTGTCCACAGATAGATGGCATAAGCATGCTCACTGGTGGTGACAAAAATATCCAGCTTCTGAGCATTCCCATGGACGCTGAAACTCTGGACGTCTATGGAAGGTCCAATGAAGAGGTATACAACTCTAGTGATTGGGCTTCGCAGATGAGTAGTGACATTCACGTAGTTTGTCCCATTGTAAGGGTAGCCTCTGGGATACATTCTTGATGCAATCATAGCTTTTTGACTATATCCAGTATCATCCATCCAGTACATCTTGTAGATTCCATCCTGTTGCCGAATGAAGGCTCCATGGACATTATCGATAACTGTATCTTCAAAAGGCACATCAACATTGTGGAAGAAGCTAGTTGCTACTTTGGCAGGACTGTCGTCTTCAAGGCATATTTGGTCCACTAGCAAGAGAAGCTGGGGATGAAGAAGTAGTAGGTTTCTCTGTACGCTTTTCAACTTTAGTTTAGGGTGGTAGGCACCCACTCCTTCTCCTCTGATAAAGATGATCTCGTTTTTTTCTATAGCAGCAATTACTTTCCCTTGGCAATCTGCAGCCAGATCGTGTTTATATTTCAACCACTTTGATGAGCAATCTTCAGTAACTTGTCCTTCCCAGGGATAAAAACAACTCTTCGATACAGCTGGAGAAAACATAAGCACATTATTTAAAAACGTGTATTTTGGTCCATACAGAGCTTCTGTTATGAAAGGTACACCATTGGGGGCAAACGTAAATGAGTTCTGATCTGGATGCTCATGCCCAGCATTGAAGTTCCTCCAGCCTTTGATCCATTCTTTGTACTTGTTCTGGTGAACCATGTCATAGATTGCACGTCCTCCCAGCTTTCCTGATTTGAAGGAGAGAAAGGGGCTGTTGATTTCGGCTGGCAGAGCACTTCCATATGTTACAACTCCCCAATCCTCGAAATAATGAAGTTTGGGAATACCATAATCTGGTGGAGGGACAAATCCCAGGCTGGAATCATACCTTTCAAAAACATAAAGAGAATGAGTTGTTGATCAATGAATTTCAAGACAGGATAGAAATAATAAAAACATTAAAAGAAACCACATTACTATTATCAACTTTTTTTACTATGTAAAACAGTGTTAATAGGGAGCAATATTCCACTCTGCAATAGTCTTTAATGAAGAAGATTATGGTAATTTATTTTGTTTTTTGCTTTGTATAAACAGTATATTAGCTCGCATTTTAGGAATTTGTGCTTTAACATGGTCCAGAATTTCTGGAAAAAGCATATCTCAGAAAGAGTAAGCTGACTTTGGAGAACTTGGAATGCAAACTTATTTAGAAAAAATATGCTCCATTCCAGACTTTCAAATATCTGTCTGGTTTAAATGATGTTTGCACTTGTCCATTAACAATCCTTCTGCCTTCCCAAGTATAAAACGTTTATATCTGAAATGGAAAGAGATCATCCAGAGTGAAGAAGGCTCTGCAGATAAGGGAGAAGAGAATCCCACATACTTAGAGGACATTGAATTGGGTTGAACTGGGCCAGATATACAGTGTAATGGGGAAGTAACTTAAAGTTCATTTCCCTATTAAGAGTATTTCCATTGTTGCCTGTTAAATAGCTTGAGAAAAAGATGAATATTTGTATAGTTATAAGAACACCCAGGTGGGAAATTAGGTGCGTTGAAGAGGTAGCAAGATGTACTAAAACAAATGTTATTCATCCTTTTAAAAAAAAGTTTTATTATCACTGAAAGATAGATAGATGATAGCTACACGCAGACATATCCACCAAACCTTCAGCCTGAATCTATGCTGTGAAAAAAAACACTATGAAAAAAAAATCTAACTATGCAAAATATTGGGCTGAAAAGATAAGTGGCATGGAAATAGAACATAACGAGTAATTTAAACCTGTCACCAATCCTTTTAACTAATCGGGGCTTGTTTAAATCAGGGCTTAAGTGGGCACATGGCAAACCTCCCTATTAAAATAGCTAACACTTGCATATTTGCTTTCAAATAAGCTTCTTCTAAGCTTTGTTGGATTTACTTCTAAGTATATTTGCAAGAGGATTGCTCACTAACGCTTCCTACTCTAAAACTCCTGCAAGCAATAAGTCCTGTTGAATACAATTGAATTTACTTTTTAATTGTCATACTTTCAGTAATAATTTAAAAATGAATAAAGCAATCCATATTGACTGAAAGGGATTTTGCAGTTTTATTTATTTAATAGCAAAGCAGGAACAGTTAGTTATGTTTCTTACTTTATAATAAATATTGAAATATTATCTGCGATCCTCAATTATTCAGAGTGCCTCTCAATCTCAGTTGGACAATTTTTAGTCACAGGGACTTGTCTTTTTGCTAAGTAAAAGATACATACCAGCTTTCATTGAAGGACATCTTGAAAGAACAGAATGGTTATTTCAAACTGCATGTGTATCCACTGTATTAAAAAAATGTTATGATTTCTACTTTCTTTAACTTGCTACACTGCTACAGAAAAACCCAAGCATCATAAAAAGAATAATGTTCCCTACATCAAAGACATTTTGGAGTATGTTAAAATGTTGTTCCGGCTATTTGAAAATTTCTGAAGTATGCAAATAAACAAAGTCCCTACAAAGCATTCTAAGCAAATTCAAGGCCGCAGTACCAAAGGAAGACAAAACAGGAGTAATCTTACAAAATAAAATGCAAGTGTTGCCGCATAGGCCAAAACAGACAAAAGATTAGCAAGATATATCCTTGAGAATCAGGCTGTGAAAAGACTCAATATGATTTCCTAATCTAAATAGTATAATAGTGAAAAGTTCTTATGAAAGGGGGAATTCTTAGAAGCCTAGAGAGTGATCAAGAGATGTATCAAGTTATTTCTATTAAAATCATGAGCACATCATACCGCAAAAATCACACAGCAATCAACCAAGACCTAGAACAACTACAACCATCTCCTAACCAACCAAATAATGAAAGCCAAACTATATTTCAACAATCCCAAGAGAAAAATCACCACCAAGTAATGCCATCAAGCAGTTTCAACACCACCAAACAAGAAGCAAGCAACACAGAGATAAAATAGAGCTGACACATTATTGGCCAAACAAATAATCTACTAACAAGGCATTAACCATTCATAAGCAACATCCATTCACAGGATCATCCCATTCAACACATGCAGAGCAAGCAAAATGGAAGAATACATAACATGTGCTAACCAACCAACAACTCTTGTTTCAAGAGTCTGCATGCCTCTGTAACTAGCTGTTTCTGTAAGATTCATTTCATTCCCTGCTCATCCACTTCCAAAATGACTTATCTGTTTCTGGAACTATAGTTAGCCAAATCTTCTCATTTCTGATAGAGAATATAATTTCATGGCACATATTTGGAAAGCTCTATCTCATCTTTACTAATGGTTTTAGTACAAGCGTATTATTTAATACATTTTTAAACATATATTTCATGTATTTATATCATTGATTTTATTGCTGCCTATACACTGCCCTGAGTCCCCGAAGGGAGAAGGGTGGTATAGAAATTTTAATAATAATAATAATAATAATAATAATAATAATAATAATAATAATAATAATAATAATAATAATAATAATAATAATCTACTGCATAAAAACATCTGCCCACTTTCCATAATCAAATGATGAATCAAACGTAATGCCACACTAAAGCAGTTGGGCTAACTTCTAGCAAGACAACTGCCTTGATCTTTTATATATAGTAGCTAATAACACGGCATTGCCTGGGTATTTATTTATCCTAATACTGTATTAGACAGGAAAAGCCCTGATTTTGTTGAATATGTCTGGACCAATTTCTAATGTTGGATTTTCCCCCTTACCAGAGGGAGCCCCCCTTGTAGAGTACTGTGAAACCATTACCATGGCAACTCCACTGCGCTGTACAGTAGAATCCATTTTATGGCAGTATGGTAGAAGCACAACAGGTTGTATCTTAACAGACACAACAGGCACAACAGGCTGTATCTTAACAGAACAACCCCCCCGAGGGGTGTTAGGAGTGTCTCTTACCCCACAGTATTTGTTACCAGAGAGTAAGTCATTTGTGTACCAAGTTTGGTTGAGATTGCTTGAGGCATTCCAGAGTTATGCTGGAACATACACATATACATACACGCACAGTCATTTTTATATATACAGATATGGCTTAGTTTGCTAAGGCCAATTCAGTTCCTGTTCTACTCAGATGACACTGTTTCAGGCTATATACAATTATCACTCATGCTGTTGCTAACTTTTCCAGACTCTTATGCACAGAATACATGCATGTATTGATTTTCTTCAGTACAAGTACTTATTTAACCTGGTGTTTTCTTGGGAATGTGCAGCTAAGAAAGAATGGTATAGATTCTATACATTTCTGACAAGCTTATCTAAACTCATTTCTGTGCCTGCCTTTTCTCTCCTCCACCCTCTTTGTGGCCCATTGATTAATGATTTACTTATTTCATACCAGAGAAACTCTGTGTGAAGTGTGCACCAACGCTGTCCTTTGGAAGGTGTCCCTGGGCCTTCAAGTATTCTGTTCCTTCGAATCTGATCAGCCAACCAGTTTCCACTGCCATTGCGCATAACAAATTTATCTAGGAAAACCAACTGGCTTTCTGGACCATAAAACCAATTGTAGTTGGAATCTGCAATAGCAACAGTTCTTTGGAATCCTAGGAGGAAAAATTAAAACAAACATATATGAAAGTAAACACCTTACTTAATGTTGCATATTTAAGTGATAGAAAGTAGAAAGAGTTCCCAATTATTTACAATATTACATATAATGTTGGTAATATTATATCTATTTGTAAGGTTCTAATAAAAGTTTTAATAGCATTTTTCCTCTAAAATATCTGATCATTAAATTTCAGACTATGAATAATAATAATAATAATAATAAATTTTATTTATATCCCGCTCTCTCTCCCCGAAGGGACTCGAGGCGGGGCACAGGGGAATTTAAAAAAAAAATTACAACAAACAAAATACAAAGCTAAAATCAAATTAAACTGAAACATTGATGTGACCAGATTTACACACAGAATGTCTAGAGAATTCTTTGTAGCATATTAAAATCTATTTAATGCCTCACTTAAGTTGATTATCTTTTAAAAATTGGAATATAATATAATAATAATAATAATCATTATCATCATCTTTATTGTCATTGTACTAAAATTACAATGAAATTGGTTACAATGAAATTGGTTAGAATAGAATAGAATAGAATAGAATAGAATAGAACAGAACAGAACAGAATAGTTGGAAGGGACCTTGGAAGTCTTCTAGTCCAACCCCTTGCCTAGGTAGGAAACCTTACACCACTTCAGACAAATGGTTATCCAACATCTTCTTAAAGACTTCCAGTGTTGGAGTGCTCACACTTCTGGAGACAAGTTGTTCCATTGATTAATTGTTCTTAGTTAGAAATTTCTTCTTAGTTCTAAGGAAATTTCTCCTTAGTTCTAAGGAAATTTCTCCTTAGTTCTAAGGAAATTTCTCCTTAGTTCTAAGGAAATTTCTCCTTAGTTCTAAGTTGCTTCTCTCCTTCATTAGTTTCCACCCATAGCTTCTTGTTCTACCTTCAGGTGCTTTGGAGAATAATTTGACTCCCTTTTCTTTGTGGCAACCCCTGAGAAATTGGAACACTGGTTTCATATTTCCATATGATAAGTACAATTAACTGCTGTATTATGCTGGCATTTTAAGGAATCTGCATCAAATTTGATGCATTCCTGATGACTACCTACTAGTTTATATAGATAAGATTAATTGATAAGATTGATATTCTGTTAGTGAATTTAACAATTCAGACTTCCACCATCAGTTGACAGATGTCACATTAAGATATGTAATCAATGAATCTTTTTATACAAAGATTATACAAAGATTCATTCATTCATTCAAATTTCCAGGCTTCTTGTATGACCCAAGATTGAGGATGACACATAGTATTGCAGACTAATTCTGCAGACGGTTAGCAGTTTGATCCTGATTGGCTCAAGGTTGACCTTCCATCTTTCCAAGGTTCGTAAAATGGGGACTCAGGTTGTTAGGAGCAATACGCTGATTCTGTAAACCACTTAGAGAAAACTGTAAAAGCACTGTGGAGTACTGCAAGTCTAAATGCTATTGCTGTATGTACAACAGTTTGTCGTGATATATAACCACTGGCAGTTGGGTTTTTTACCTAAGAATTACTATAATAATTGATTATAAGATAGTTTAAGTTGTGTTACTTGCCTGGTAGAACTGTTCTATACATAAAAGCAAAATGTTGTTTAAGCCAGGGATGTTTAAAGTGGTTAATGTCAAAATGCCTTTGGACAAGGAATATGTACTGGAAAAGAGATCTGGTGGTATAGCTGCCATAAGCTACACCTTCATACAAGGAGCCATCTGTCACTTCATGTAGTAGAACTATAGATTTCTCCATGATTGTTAGGACTTGCTTAGTCCAAAGGTATGCTTCCTGAAGATAACCTGTAAGAAAAAGACGAACAATGTTATATTAGTAATATGACCTTTTAAAGTGTGAAATATTTGCAAATTACTTGGGATTGAAATAGGGCTTGTCTACATGTGGATTTTGTATGCAGCTTTAAAACTGGATCTATTCATAGACTTGTCTTGTCTTTATTAATTTATTTATGTTTTATCAATTACTGGTAATAATAAACCAATAAGAAAAAGAAAAAAATTACTCATGGTGAAGAGTTTTTTTTTTTTAAACAATCAAGAGGGTGCAGTGAAAACAGCACATTTAATAATGCTTGGAAATATTCGAGAAGGAAATTAAAATATATTGTACATAAGAAATATAAAAATATTTACCATGTCTAAATTTGACTTTTAATTTTTTCATTTAAAAAAATCTAGGAAACATTTAGATAAGAAATCAAACTTAAAGAAGTAGAGATATTTATTTAGAAAAAGAAAAAATGAGAAAACATGATATAAATTTATACAATTATGCACAGCATGTAGAAAAAGTCAGAAGAAATATTTCTCTTTCACTTAAAATACTCGAAATCTGGAGACAGTGAAATTCTCTCTCTCTCTCTCTCTCATATCTATCTATCTATCTATCTATCTATCTATCTATCTATCTATCTATCTATCTATCTATCTATCATCTTTACACAATACATTTCTTGAAGGAATAAAGCTACTACTTTTTCTCTCTTCATAACACAATGGTCACTGGGTGAATATCCTTAAGAGAAGATAATCTTACTTACTAGAGAATAATCTGTTCAATATTTATTTGCATGTTAGGCTACAAGAAATCTCCATGTTGGAGGCAGTAAACTCAATGAGTATTAATTCCTTAGATCTGGCCTGTGGAGCCACCCTGGAAATAGTGAAGGACTGGTCTGCAGTGCCTCTGCGAGCGAAAATGGGGCTCATGAGGGCTGCATGTGACCCTCCCAACCTGTTTTCTCTGCCAGAGGGTTTCAGGAAGATGTCCCAGCTCAAAATGGAGCTAGGGAGCCCGTTTTTGCTGGCAGACTGTTTGGGCCGCCACAGGCAACCCCCCCCCCCCTGACACAAGTGATGTCATGCTGGCCATGCCCCATGGCCACGCCCCCAGTCAAACACAACCCTGATACAGCCCTCAATATAATCGAGTTTGACACCCCTGGGCTAGATGGATGCTTTATGCTATCATCCCCGTTCTCTTATGGCACTGTATTAAGAAGACAGAATATATATGCCCAATTATTACCACTATAAACAGATTAAATTCAACCACACTCTGAGAATCAGAGATTAATGGGTTTGAGAGTTGAACATGTATGTTTATCTAGTTTCGATACGGACACCTTTTTTTAGTCCAAGGGCCATAGCAGATCTTTAAGAAGAATATAAAATGCTGCACTATAAAAATTAAATAAGGCCAGTACAGGAGCAGGAACACAATAAAAAAAACTGAATTGAATTTATATGATTCTAAAATTAATTTTATTTTAAAATTTAAAACAGTAGGCATGCGCTTATCCCACATTTTAAACAATTTTCCACTTCTGATGCATTAAAAATCACATTTCACTTGCAATTTCTGCAGGGATTCTGGGGTCATAGCTAGAGCTTCCAGAGACTTCATTTGGTCTTAGGAACTCAGAGGCTTTCAAAAAGAGTTGCTCATTGTTCAAGACCTACCTTGATTCATTAGAACCAGGCTTCCTACCAGCAAGGCCAAACAGTTGGTAGGCTGATGGTTATGTAGGTATTGGAAACCCCATCCACGCCTATATGAGGCTTCATACATATATCCTGAGGCATTGGCAATTACTTCCAGAAATTTTTCCTGCTGGGACTTGCTAAGGTAGTTATATAAAAAGTCATAAGCAGTGGCAAATCCAACCAAAGAGTGAGCAAGGGGAACCTCATCCCATGGAGCATCCTTCACTAACCTGTAAAAGAAGAAAGACGTCATTGTCTACACATCTTATAGATGGCACAATATAGAAACATTACCATTTAAACTTTACATACTTTAAAACAGAAAACTGAGAATGGCATCAAACAGCTGATACAGAGCATGCAGATCTCCACTCATACATTCATCTTTCCCTACTTTCAGTTTTTTTCATTGCTTGGGGCTGAAGACCCATGACATATAAAAATTGCATACAGATTAGTGTAATGTAATTTAGAAATGTGTACGAAATCAACTGTGCCTCCCACGATGGAAAAGAAGCTTGGCTCATTTTCAAGCTAATATTAAGAGTCCTCTATTCATTATCTGAGAGATGGGTATCATTTGTAAGCCTCCCGGGTATCACACAAAAGATTTTTTTTTTTGAGATAAACAAACTACATCATTAAAATTGTGGGTTTCTTCTGGCTGTACAAAACCACGAATTTAGGTTTAATATAAGAGTTTGTAAACCTAGTTTCTTATTTGAGATCAACATTGCAATTTCAAACAACGTATAGCAGTTCATTCTGTTTTTCAATTCATGAAAGACTAGTTTTAAAATTTGTTAGATCGGGTGGATGAGGTAGATTCAGGCTAACAGTAACAGCTCTTTATTAGTCAACACTATGTAAAATCCAGCAAAGACTCTGTCTGGCAGCAGCCCTTGTATAGGAAGCTGTCAGACATCTTAACCAATCACCTTTGAGCATTTTCCCGCCGGATCAGAGGACCTTGGTGGAAACTACCATACTATTTATCAGTATGTAACAAATTCATCAGTCACATTTGCTCTAAAATAACCCTTCCTGAATCAAATTATTGTTATTGTTGTTGTTGTTATTATTATTAGTCCAGAGAATCAAGAAGACAAACTTCTTGATTTGTTTGTATTAAAAAAGCAATGTGTTTTCCCTTTAACATATGAGATGGTATCTGACATCACATTTCCTCCATCATGTGAGGCCAAGCAACCAGGGAAGGTTAGCTTTCAATCTTTGCAGAATTCATATTATGTCAACTGAAACATTGATTACATGGTTACTTTCTTATTCGCAGAACAAGATTTCAGTTAATATTCTATTATCTAATATTATCTTTTTAGCTCTGCTTTTTTATTCAGCCTATAGTATGATCTATGATCTTGCTTGGTTTCCACATCATTGATCTTGCATAAAAGCAGTACAAATGTTACTGATATTTTGGTTCTAGATTCTTTTTAAAATGTTTTAGTATTTTAACGGTATGACACTAGTCATATCGTTGACTGATATGGGTGGCTACAGGGAATGTATGAATGAGTGAGTGAGTGAATGAATGTTTTGTTTCCCTGTCACTACAGTTGTGCTTTCTAAAAAAAACTACTGGAGCTATAACCAGTGCAATTAAACTGCTTGGACATAATTGGAGTCTATTGGACTTGAGTGCCTTATACATTCAAATATATAAAATAAGTATTTTTAAAAATTGTTTTTAAATGGCATCTCCTACAATTCCCAGTAATAGTTATCTGGATGGAGAAATTATAGGAGTTGAATTGTACTCATTGAAACAGGGAATGTGGAAGGCTGTTCTGAGAGGCCACCTGTGAAAATATATGAAAATGATTTTGCTTTTATTGTCTTCTCAAAGAAGCTAATTGGAAATGGAATAGGGTATCATGAGTTGTATTTCATTATGAACTATTCTACTGAGGAATTTTGGCAAGAGGAGAAGCTATAATAAATAATCCAACATTTGCATCTTGCTGTCAACATAGCCCCTAGATATTTGTATCATGTGATTTTTCTCTACAGAGTATCTCAAAGTGGTAGAAAATATTATTATGACAATATTATTCACAATACTATTATTAAAGCTTGCACTTTAATAAAAAGTATTGAAATACTGATGGTTCCAAACTAGAATCACATTATCTTTTGCACATTAAAAATAATAATGTTTTCATATTATCGCAATGTGTGTTGGCAGGAGGGCAGAGGTCGACGTCGAGGCCCCTCTTGTGTGGGGTGCCTCAGGGGTCGGTCCTCTCACCCCTCCTGTTCAATATCTATATGAAGCCGCTGGGTGAGATCATCCATGGTTTTGGGGTAGAGTTCCATCAGTATGCTGATGACACTCAGCTGTACATCTCTACCCCTGACCACCCCAACAATGCGGTCGAAGTGATGTCTCGGTGTTTGAAGGCCGTGCGAGTCTGGATGGGGAGAAACAGGCTTCGATTCAACCCGTCCAAGACCGAGTGGCTGTGGTTCCCGGTGTCACGATATAGCCAGTTGGTTCCATCTCTGGCTATCGGGGGAGGTTTATTAGCTCCTGCGGAGAGGGCCCGCAACGTGGCCGTCCTCCTGGATCCTCGGCTGTCTTTGGATGACCATTTGACAGCCGTGGCCAGGGGGGCGTTTTATCAGGTCTACCTGATACACCAGTTGCACCCCTTTCTAGATCGTGATGCCCTACACACGGTCACTCAAGCCCTCATCATCTCCCGCCTGGACTACTGTAACGCTCTCTACATGGGGCTTCCCTTGAGGTGCGCCCAGAGGCTCCAGCTAGTCCAGAATGCGGCCGTGTGGGGGATCTTGGGAGTCTCAAGATACTCCCATGTAACTCCTCTCCTGCGCGAGCTGCACTGGCTGCCTGTGGCTTTCCAGGTGCGCTTCAAGGTGTTAGTAACCATCTTTAAAGCGCTCCATGGCATGGGTCCTGGTTACTTGCGGGACTACCTCCTACCACATACCTCCCTTTGACCTGTCCGCTCCCACAGGGAGGGCCTCCTCAGGATGCAGTCTGCCAGGCAATGCCAGCTGGCGGCCCCCAGGGGACGAGCCTTCTCTGTGGCAGGCCCTGCCCTCTGGAATGACCTGCCCCCCGACCTTCATACAATCACGGACCTGCGCCTCTTCCGCCGGACATTAAAAACACACTTGTTTCATGCGGCCAGCCTAGCATAGTTTTTAGAGTCTTTAGTAAGGGTTTTAAATCTAATTTTAGCACGGGGTGTTAAATTTAATCTATTTTTATTCTATTTTTACTGTATTTATTGTTACTGCTTTTACTACTTCCTGTGCACCGCCCTGAGTCCCGTCAGGGAGATAGGGTGGTATACAAATGCAATAAAATTAAACTAAACTAAAACATATTTGAGACAAAACATTTCCTGATGACTCTAAATAGGGTTCAGCAATTACTTGGGCAGGCAGTTTTACCAACAACTGGAGCACTTCTTCAAAACTGATGGTTGTAATGTTGAAGCACAGAATGCTCTCAAAGCCTTAAGCTGCTTAGAGGGCTTCTCCCATGAATTGAACTTGTATGGAGATTCAGAGAAAACACTTCCTCAAGGACTGTTAGCTTCTAAATGGTCTTGATAGCCCCATCTTCACTACACAGGGTAACAATCAAGTTTACAGCTTCATATTTTGATTTTGAGAATGATGTGATGGCTCAGTGGTTAAGACACTGGACTTGTTGGCTGGAAAGTCGACAGCCCAGTTTCGAAACCCAAGTACTGAGCAATGGGGTGAGTTTCTATTCTCACCCCAGCTCCAGCTCACCTAGCAGTTCAAAAGTATAAAAATGTGACTAGATAAATAGGTACCATTTCAGTAGGAGGGTAACAGTGTTTGGTGCGCCTTGGCATATAGTCATGCTGGCCTCATGACCACAGAAATGCATACAGACAATGATGCTCCCTTGGCTAAGAAACAGAGGTGAGCATCACCCCCTAGAGTCAGACGTGACTGGACGGGGGAAACCTTTACCTTTATTTTGATTTTAATTACAAATTCTTAGCGTCTGGTGAATTATTTTGGCAAAGTAGAATTTTAGAAACCTGTTGGCCAGGTCTTCACTTTATTAAACACTCACAATAGCCCCCTCATGACCCATATCCAAGACTATCTTTGCCTGAAACATATTGACATAACATTACCTGCCTAAAACCTGAAGATATATTTTAGCATATGTTTTAGCTACAGAACGTAATCCATACTGTATTTTACTATAATTTATAAATTGTTCATGGAATTGTCTATAATTATGACAATTATTATCATCCAATATGTTGAACTTCTTCTAAGTACTGTAGAGTCTGATCAGGGAATTATAGTACAATACACTGAGATAGTCATTTTGATCTAGGCTAGAAATCAGGAGACTAATCCTGCTTTAGGCATGAAAGCCAGAGGGGAAACTTTGGACCAGTCACTCTGTGCCAATCCAAGCCCCCTTACAAATTTGTTGTTGGGAAAAAAAGGATGGGGAACAGTGTATCAGAGTTATTTATAAAACTAATAAAGGTGGAATAAAAATATATATAAAGAAATAAATTTAACTGACACTATATAGCACAGTAAAAGTTACAGTGAAAATTAAAATAATAGTGTTGTCTCTATTTCCAAAGAGATCACAGATAAGCATTTAGAGGAAAAATAGGTCATGCTGGAACTAGAAAAAGATAAATTTCAGGTATAAGTTATCTAAGCACATATGAAGATTTCAAGCTGCATTCCAAGATCCAGAAGCAGCATCATTTAAAGTACTTAGATGCTTTATCAAGATTATTCAGTTTTGATAAAGTAAAGGAAAACAAAGATGCCTTTCAAACCATACAGTAGCAGTGTTCAAGTCGTCTAAAGGTTAAATCTAAAACAGGTCATTATTCTACTCCAGGAATGTTTTTGAGGAAAAATAAGAATCCCACATAACACCAAATACTTAGTTTATATCCATAAATCTCACCTCACAGTAAATTTTACACTTGAAAATGACAGTGAACTGATTTCTCTTTCTCTACTCTTTCATTTGTTGCAAAACTGCTATTAGACTATTATTGCTTTTATATACAAATGCCTTAAGGAATTTCAAACTTCATTGACAAATTGAAATTGCATATTATTTATGCCAACCATTTTTTTAAAATGAGTGAACTCTGGATTAAATACTCAGCATTCAAATGTATTGAACTCCACAGCTTTTATTGCCATTTTAACAATAAGTACTTTTAAACTATGTAGCTTTTGCTACTCTAACACTGACATGAAAAAGTGACTTAAGTGTTTGATTTAAACTTCAGACATAATCTTTAACATTTATAAATACTTACATGAATGAACATTATTGTTACATTATGAAAAGGCCAGAGAAAATGACCACCATTTATTTCAATTGTCAAAAATAGTGCATGTGGGAGCAACCACAGTAATTACAGAATACAGAATAACAATAACATAAAAAAGATGTTGAGTGTCTAGAAATAGTTCAGAGAAGAGCAATAAAGATGTTGAGGGACTGAAGGCCTGTACGATGAACGGTTGCAGTAACTGGGAATATCTACTAATCTAACCAAGGGAAGAGCCTTGGGTGATATGGTAGCACTCCCAATATTTGAAGGGTTGTCACAGAGAGCAGATGGTCAACCTATTCTCCGAAGCAAGAAAAGAAATAATGGATGGAAGCTGAACAAACAGAGATGCAACCTAGAACTAAGGATACATTTCCTGTCAGTGAGAAAAATTAACCAGTGGAACGGCTTGCTTCCAAAAGTTACAGATGCTCCAATCACTGGAGGTTTTTAAGAGGCAACTGGACAGCCATATGTCCAAAAATGGTATAAAGTCTCCTGGGCAGGGGATTGGACTAGAAGACCTCCAAGATCCCTTCTGTTATTCTGTGTTCTGTAATTATTGTGGTTGCTTCCCCTTGCTATTTTTGACAATTGAAATAAATGGTGGACAAATTTTCTGGCCTTTTCATTATGCAGCAACAATGTTCATTACATTCATACAGGTATTTATGAATGTTTAAGATTATGTTTGAAGTTTCAATCACATACTAAAGCCAGAATTTTAAACTTTTTAAAAAACATCCTATATTACAATTAACAAAGTTTCCTTTAAAAATATTAAGAGTTGGTCATGTTTATTTAATTTAAATGCAGATTTCAAAGTAATATTCTAAAATACAAGCAAGTTTCTAAATTCATTTAACTCAATTGTATCTCTTCTATATATGCATTAGTTTAACAGCCCCCCTGGCTGCTATTTGTGGCTGAAAATAACCTAGCAGCAATCAAAAAATGGCCAAGGTGTTGACTTTTAACAGAAAACTGGTATTGGGGGATGATGACGATGACCTGGACTTACAAGCAGGGGTAAAATTCAGCGGGTTCTGACAGGTTCTGGAGAACGCAGAAATTTTGAGTGGTTCAGAGAACCGGCAAATACCACCTCTGGTTGGTCCCAGAGTGGGAATGGGGATTTTGCAGTATCCTTCCCCTGCCATGCCCACCAAGCCATGCCCACAGAACCAGTGGTAAAAAAATAATAATTTCACCACTGCTTACAAGCATCTTCCCAAACTGGAGGAAAGTCAATATTCTGTTTTGGACCTCCAAACTGAAATTTCTAGATTCAGAATGGACATTCAAATGCTAGCTTATATGACATGTATACTGGAATACACTAAAAATGATAATGCTTGTTTTAGATATAAGCTTTAAAAATAAGTATTCCCTAAAAACACAGTTTTGAAAAGAAACCAAAGCATTTTATACTCCTTTACTCTTAATATATCCCAAATATGCACTGAATAGTAATTTTTTGCAATAAAAACAAGACAAAAATCTACCAACTAGGCTGAGCCGCCATTCTTTCCATGTAGTCTTTGGCCATGTCAATGGCTTCCATGTTGTCTGGATAAAGTATGCAGAACATGGCCAGGGCACCCAAATTGTTGCCATATATTTCATTCCACCGAGCACTGAAGTCTTTGGGATCCCAGGGAGGAAGATACTCCAAAGAGTTTGACAGCATGATTTGCACAGCTTCAACCAACCGAGCTGCAATGTGTTGATGTGTAGTGCCTGCCTTATATCGGAGATCCTGTATCTCTCGTCTAGAGAAGTAGAGCATTGGGTAGTTGTCGTAGTTGGCATTGACAAATGGAACAACAGTGCTTGGGTTGTTGTCAGTGCTGCAGATTAGTGCAAAGCAAACCACATGTATGAAAAACACACTGGGAGCCCCCCGTGTGTGAGTCCTCATTGTGGCATTAGAGCTCCAGGTCTTGAAGGCAGCCAAATCATTTTTGAAGGAGCCTAGATGGCAAAAGAAGAATGAAAAATGAGGTCAATGGAATAATGGCTGACATTTTTGTCTAAGATGGGAAAATCCAGGTTTTAAATACAAACAATACCTCTATACCAGTGGTGAGTTTCAATTTATGTTACTATTTCACTCATGTGTGCGTGCGTGCTTGTGCATACATGCACGCTTGCACGATACTTCTGTGCATGCACAGAAGCATCTGGGCATGGCCTCCCGCCACCACCATGACCGATTCACCCGATCGTTGGCAAATCGGCAGAAACCTATCTACACAAGTCCCTTCCGCAAAAATTAGAAGCAGATGTATTACAATACATAGAGTGCACAGTATAATTAAATAAAAATCCCATGTACAGCTTTTTGTCTTCAAATACTATTCCTGACTAAATTCATTGGCCTAAATGGCATCCCAGTGGCTGGTTGATAAATAAGCAGAAATCAAACTATAGGCCATGAAGTGAGAAAATAATCTTAATGGATTTAAAAGTTATACATAATGTTTGCCAACATGATATATTATCAGTTGTATCTGTTTTTTTTAATCTAGTGCAGTGATGGCTCACCTTTTTGGATCGTGTGCCAAAAGCGGGGGGAATGCAGGGGGGTCATGTGCGGGCATACCATAATGCTATGGCCATCACACACACACACCGTGCACGCATGCACGTGCAACCAGTACAAATCCCCCCCACTTTTGGTGTGTTTTTTTTCCCCTCCCCAAGCTCCAGAGGCTTTCTAGGAGCGTGGGGAGGGTGAAAACAGGCTCCCCCCCCTCAGAGGCCCTCTGGAGGCTTCAGGAGCTTCTCTGAAGGCTCCGGAAGGCAAAAAAACTGCCTTAAAAGAAGGCCAAAGTCAGCTGGCCAGCTCATGCACGCATGCTGGAGCTGACAGGACAACACCTCGCATCAGTGGTGGGTTTCTGCAGGCTTGCACCTACTCGCGAGAGCCGGTTGGTGAAATTTAGAGAACCGGTGAAAGGGGGTTCCACCGATGTACCTGGAAGTAAATCTGGCCCACCGCTGCCAGTGACCCAATGGGAAGGAAAGGAAAGGAAAGGAAAGGAAAGGAAAGGAAAGGAAAGGAAAGGAAGGAAGGAAGGAAGGAAGGAAGGAAGGAAGGAAGGAAGGAAGGAAGGAAGAATTTATCATCACAATTGAGTCCAAAATTTTAGTTGCTAAGCAAGAGCGTTGTTAAATGAGTTTCACCACATTTTAAAAGGAGGCCACTCCCACCCTGTCACATGACTACCAAGCCACGCCCACAAAATAGGCCACACCTACAGAGTAGGTTCTAAAAAATTTGAAACCCACCACTGCTTCGCATGCCCTAACAAATGGCTCCATGTGCCACTTGTGACATGCCTGCCATAGGTTCGCCATCACGGATCTAGTGGTTATGTTTAATTTCTTCAAATTGTATCAGTATAATCCTGCTGAATAATTACAGAGCTGGTAGCATCTTGCATTAATATAATTTGGCCGACAGTCTTTGGGACTTTTTACTGCAGGAATAGCCCTGAGATCTTTAGAATCTCTGATGCACTTTTGGATCTATGTGTGACAGTATAATTAGGCATAACTAAATTCTAAGCTGTAAAAAAATTTTTTTTCAGCCATCAAATTAATTAAGAATGCCTAATGTAAAACATTTCTTACTGTGCTTGCAGGAAAGCAGGAAGAAAGGAAGAGACACAGGGATTATGTGAACTTCTGCCAAGATTGTGAATGTTCAATTGGCTGAGGTTCACAGCTGTAAAGGATCTGGAATGTGGGAGGTGTCAGCAAGGGTCATTTTTAAAGACTCTGGTTGTGACACGTCTTCATTAAGAGAAACATTGGAGAAAAAAACCATACACACATAGCAGAGTAGAATCCTGGAAGTATATTTGAAATATCTGGCCTTTAGGCCATGCATGTTTTTTCCCATTCAGTCAAAAGAATCCTTCCATTTGGCTTGCTGAGATTTACAGCTTGCTGCTAAAAACATTAAATAGAAGCATGTATATCCCCAAATATGTGCTCATTTTAAAAGGCTTGAAAATGGCAAACTGCATGGAAGTAAAACAAACGAGTGTTTTAAACATAGCCATGCACACACACACACAACCCTCTTTTCAAAATTACCAATCATTTCAACTTTGGTCTTAGATGAAACAGCCTAGGATTTCCCAGAGGAAAGTCAGAGAATTCCTGAAATTCTCCAAAGGGGAAAGGTTAGAGAAAACGGGACCAAGAAAGATAGATTTACGTAAATAATGAACAGTAGTTTTCAATTATTAAAACCAGAAATAGGCCAAGGGAGAAAGCGTGGCATTGAAAACCTACTGCACAATTTTATTTTTCCTGAGGAAAAACTGTTTTATAAAATTCAGCTACAGGAAAAGTACGTAAGAAGCTAAAACAAACAGAAGCCATTACAAGGTGATCAAGTTTTCCAAACTAGGGGCCAATATTAGGCTAATAAATTATTGTTTTGAGGGCAGAAATAAGGATGCAAATAAACCTTGCATACAGAATCACACACTGATGACTGTTCATGTGATTGTCATGCCTGAAAAAAGTGCTGAAGAGAATTTAAGAATTCTGATCCTGGTGGAACTACGGTGGTTATCGTTGTACAATACAACTCATAGCCCCCATGGAAATTAATGATCTGTGTAAACAGAGATGGATCAGTTCTGATTATTTTCTTCATTTTTTTAGAATAACTTGTCAAAGGGAATTCCCTTCTTAATTTGTCATTTTGCCACTTGAGGTGACGCATGCCAACCTCTGAGTCTGGCTGGCGCCTTAAAGTCTCACTGCTAAAGCTTTTCAGGCAGTGGTGGGTGGTACAACCTGAAGTTCTTATGGTGCGTAAATTCCACCAAAGACTACCACAACTCTCCCCAGAAGGGCACGGTACTGTACTAAAGCTTATGTGACAATGGGAGAGGAGTATTTAATACATAGAAAACAATCACTTTAACAACAATATAATTTTAATTATATCTGATTCTGATTTGATTTTATGAAATGCATGCTCTTCCCTATTCCAGGCCATTTGGGGGAATATTCAACAGTCTAATATCAAATAATCAAAATGAGAATGTTTTATTTCTGGTGACTATTTGGACTTCAACTTGATTCCTGGTGGCTATATAGGAGTGCCTATGTAGGTTTCTTGTTAGCAACAGAAAAATAATTTGTCATGCTGTCTTCTGGGACTTACTTACTTACTATTCAAAGTTAGTGACTTGGTACACCCTGATGGTCTGCCAAACAAGTACTAAGAGGTTCTGACACCAATTAACTTTTCACCTCCGACAATGTTGACTAGCCACTGTTGCAAATCATTTTGCACACACTGGCAATAGAGCAATGGATATAGAGAAAGTAGGCATCTCCTTTATTTATTTAAAACATTACTGTTGCATTTCTGTTAAATAGCATTTCTCTGATTCTCTGAGTCTTTTGTCATTTTTTTCTGCCCTCAATTCAGTTTTCTTTTTTATTCTGATCTGTGCAGTTTAGGAACTTCCCTTTACCACTCCTATCTTAGGATCATCACTACTGTAGATAGTAGTAACTTGGGCTTCAGTATCATCATTCCTGAATAAAGCTTATCTTTTAAACTCTTAGTTTTAGAGTTTCTCTGCCACACGGTCCTTCTACTGTGTAATGCTAACCACTGTCAGTCAGTTTCCATCTACAGTATTTAACAAATAGAAAAACTGTTTATGAGTCCTTCTAACCTTAAATCACTCCTGGAATTACTGATTCTCCTCTTTTACAGCATGAACCAATTACATTACTGACCAGTGAACTACAATGTAATGAGAAACAGTCTAAAAAAAGAAGTCTAAGAATTATCCTGCTGAATAATACATTCACAGGGCAGAACATAAGATCCAGCCAGAAAAGTTTGCCACAGTCTTGAAAAGAGCACTAAAAATAAACATTGTTTTTAGTATTAGGTGAAAATATTTTCTTCACAATGATATATTTTACAAGGAAATTCAGGCAATCAAAACCAAGTAAGAGGCAAAGATAATCCTCCCCTTTTGCATGCATATATTCTCAAACATACACATAGTTTCTTGACATTTCTACCTTTTCAAAAACAATTTTTACATGTACTAGACTGAACAAATGAATTAAAGAACCTCTCTAAAGAAACACAGAAGCATTTTCTGTACTCAGCACTTTGGTAGGAAAAGTATCTTAATCCCTAGTTACTTATTACCAGTGATGGATTCTGCCAGTTCAGTTCGGGAGAACCAGTTGTTAACTTTCTAAGCAGTTCAGAGAACCAGTGGTTGGAAGGAATGTCATTTTGTTTTTTTTCCAGTTTACAGGGCCAATCCTGTAAGGTAGGCAAGAAGGAAACATTCTGGTGTTGTTTCTAGCCTAATCTTTATTGCCCTGCTTACAGAAACTGCCTCTCCTGTTGACCTTATTACATTGTAGGAGCTAAGGCAAAGTGCCCATTGATGTGGGTGACCTTGAAATGGCCACGCCCACCCAGTCACATGACCACTGAGCCACGTCTAACTGGGCAGAGAACCAGTTGTTAAATTATTTGAATCCTATCACTGCTTAATACGTTATTTACTAGTACTTCTGAGGGGCAGACTGTCGCCAGGTAGTCTGCCGAGTTAGATTATGTCAACCTGCATTGTTTTTACACGTGAAATACGATTATTAAAAACCATATCAGCAGCTTTTTGTAGTGCTGATGTCAACTTGGGGAAAACATAATTTCCTCCCATAAAAGGTCAATTATTCAGCAGACTGGAAGGCCAAAACGTATTGGTACCGCATCACTTTTTTTCCCAAAAAGAATCTCAATTTGCCATGAAATAAGTTGCAGTTGACAAGAGAATATGTTAAATCATGCATTAAAAGCAAAATATGTGCTCTGTGGATTGTGGAATAAAGAACTCAGGATGCCATTTGATTATCTCAGTTTCAACTTATTTCACAACAAATTGGGATTCTTTGGGAAATAGAGGAGTATCAATACTTTTGACCACTTTGGTACATGAAAACAACAATAAAGAATATATTAATATTCCCTGAATATTCATATTTGATATTTGCTTACTATTTTCAACAACTGAATAGACCCTTTTAGCTACATAGTTTGCAGGTGTTTTATTTATAATGATGATATTAGCAGGTGTAAATTATCTAAATATTATTAGTTCACAAGCTGAGAAAGATTACATTCAACTCCTTTTTGAAAGAATATGGCAAAAGAGGCCAATTTCGAATAAAAATCACCAGAATTAATTATCTTGCTCAAATGGGAGTTTTGGCAGTCATAAACAAACTAAGCAAGATTTTTTATATTATCAAAATCTGTCACTGTCTTAATCAATATGTTGTTGGAATAGCACAGAACTAGGGGTGTAACAGAAACAAACTAAAATTAGCTAGGATGCTATACTGGCTTGTGGGTTAATTATATTCCAATCAACAAAAAGCCTGAGTCAATAAAAGAAGCCAGATAATGATTCTCTCCCTCTCTTTGTCTTCACCAATTCCCAGTAAAGGTTATCATTATCAACTCTACTGGCTATCAGCGCTCACTGCTGCATCTGAAAACCTGCTGTATGAAGCTGTACAGCACCACCATATACCTCCAGCTACACCATTGGCAACAGATGGACAGGAGACTCCCACTTTGTACTAACACATATCAGATAATTTAATAAATGAATGGCTAATTATGTTTCCTCTAATATCTCAGAATTACTTTGCATCAGTCCTTCAGGCATTAATATTTTCTGGTAACTTCGATTTTACTGCTGGAGCTCAAATTGAAAGAATATAATATTCATTTAGAGGCGGATGCCCTTAAGAGTGTGATGCTTGCTGTTCCTCAGCTCCATGTCCCATAGAAATAATTATGCAAATCCAAAAAAAGCATATCAGAGATATAGCACAGTGGTTAGAAGGCAGTATTGCAGGCAAACTCTGCCCACAGCCTGGAGTTTGAGCCCTCTCAACTTCCTTAAAAACCAATCCAGGTTATGTTGAACATTGCTGTTCTGGTCACTATAGCTCAGTTATGACTTATTTAACTTAAATTTGTTGTCTGTCCAACTCCACTTGATTCTGGGTGGCATAATAACTACAGAAAAACATATAAACAGCTAGAAACATTAAATCAAATAGGCAATCTAAACAAATATGATCTAATAAACAAAAAAAGTAACATAACAGAGGCCATGGAACAAATCATAAACATCAACCCCTGGTCTGGGACTAAAGCCAGATTTTCTAAGTTTTCTGGAAGCTTAGGAAAGAGGGTGCTGTCCTTATCTGTTGGGAGGGATGCTGTTCCAGAAGGTGGGGGCTGTGACAGAAAAGGCATCCTTCCTAGGTCACACAAGGAGGCAATGTTTAATGGAGGGAATGATGGCTTTAAACACTGCAATTCTATTGTGAAGTGTAGGTATCTCTAGCTCCTATATGTTGCTTTCTTACATTCTTCTACCAATTTTTTCCCCTACAATAAATATATTTAAGGAAGAGAAAAGTAGTGTTGGAAGAAATGTCCTTCTGAATTCGGCTCCAAGTGGGGAAAAAGACACTGGAGACATGGAGGCTGCTTGGAAAGATGGCTTAATGGTGGACAGAACCACAAGGCTTGAGCTCATGAACAGAAAAGGTGATCACATGCCTCAATGTTAGGTGGAGAAGAAGAAAAAGAGCGAAGAAGGGGCTTGCTGGGTTTTTTATAATTTGTTTCTTGTTCCTGTGTAAGAAATGTATTCTGATTGGTTGTCAGACTCCATTGGGGCCATGCAGGGGCAACTCTCTCGGCTATATTTTGAGCCCCAAGTTTGATTGAGTTTCCAGATGCCATGTGGTGAATTTCTGTGAAAAGCTGATACTACCTTTATTATGTAAAGTAGACTAGCTTAGGCTTTAATGTCTCATTGACAAATGGGGTGGGGGCAGGAAGCTGCAGGGAGCTACTCTGTCTTTAAAAACATGTTTCTCCTTTTTCACATCCAGGAAAATATAATATTCAGCTTTTTCAATATTTCCTAGAATATTTCATTTTTCTAGGAGAGGGGTGTGTGCTAACTTCCTACAATAGAATGGCTGTATTGACTCAATAACATCTTTTTATGTAGCTATCCTTACTGAAAACAGCACATTTTTAAGCAATGAGTAGGATAATGGTATTATGAAATCATAAAAATAGGTGCAATCTGATGTGTGGGGGAGGGAACAGATTTATTCAACTTGTTTAGATCTATAAAACAGTCTAAAATTCATATGCATTTCAGTGGAAAAGGAGCAGGAAATTGTAGTTTTCCAATTCAGCAATATACCTTGTCAGCTGTTTCTTTTTAGAGTTTTGTAGCCAGAAATAAAAAAGACCCCCAAGATTTATGCCATTTTGCTAAGATATCTAGTCTCTCTCTCTCTCTCACACACACACACACACACACACATACACACTCACTCACCTACTTTACATAGTAAAGGTCAAGAAGAAAACCTCTCTCTATACCACCTTGAAGAAAACATACTGATGGCTCATCGAACAAATCAGCTCATACTTCTCACTTGAAGCACAACTGACCAGGCTCAAATTTTCCTACTTTGGACATGGTATGAGAAGACTCAAGTCTTTGGAAAAAGCTCTAATGATTGAGAATGGTAGAAAGGAAGGAAGGAAGGAAGGAAGGAAAGAAAGAAGGAAGGAAGGAAGTAAAACTAGCAATAAGATGGAGGGACTCAGTAACAATGCCAATCAGTGTCCCCCATTGGGAGGCAGTTTAGGGAAAGATTGTGAAGGAGAAATTCTATCTATGTCTTCTCTAGGAGTAAAAAATGATGTTATGGTATATAATTAATACCATTTTGAATTCTTGGGGAAAGAGGAGATTATTGTTCTCCCCAATGAACTAATTCTCTATCCCAGGGGTCTCCAACCTTTGCAGCTTTAAGTCTGAAGGACTTCATCTCCCAGACTTCTCCAGCCAGCAAAGCTTCTTTGCTGGCTGGGAGAAGTCTGGGAGCTGAAGTCCTTCAGACTTAAAGTTGCAAAGGTTGGAGACCCCTGCTCTATTCAGTATATATGTTGCTGCACTGATAGAACAGAAAGGATGGTAGCAAGCAAGGTTGAAGGTAAAGAGGACATGTAATGGGCCTGATTCCTGGAACATTTGTAGAGTCCCATCTCCTACTTGTCTCAATGTGGTTAATCATATTAGCCATCCGATATTTTGTTTTGTTTAACTTGACTGCTATCAACATTCCCCAATTGTGCTTTGCCTTCTGGAAGCCACACATCTTTTTTCCCCCAGATGGCTTCAAACAGTCATTTCCTGTTTCCTTCTGAGTTTCCTTTTTCACTGAGTCACTAGATAGTTTAATATTGCTGTTTAGCTTCAGTCTTTCAGTCTGCAGATTTATGGATCTTTTTTTTTTTCAACGGAGGAATAATCAGCAGAACAGAATTGTAATCCATTTTCCAGACCACTCTGGCTTTCAAATAAAAGCCTTATACTCAAGGCACCATGGAGGCAACTTGTGCAAGGAGAATTAATGTGACAATTTGAGTGACATTTGCCACTGCATTTTACTGACTGGTAATACTGTTAAAGCATTATTGACATATCATACTGTTACAGATGATAAGGGAAATGTTATGATCCATGCGCTAGGAATGTCCACTAACATTGCTATACAGGTAGTCAGCTTATGACTGTAAGTGGGAACAGAATTTCTATTGGTAAGCAAGGCGGTTAAAAGAGTCGCACCTGATTTTAGGACCTTTTGCCACAGTTGCTAAGTGAATAACTGCACTTGTTAAGTAAATCACAGGGTTGCTAACTTTGAATGGCTGTAAGTTGATGACTACCTGTATTGCTTTTTCTTTTCTACAACGTTTATGGGGCTGGCTCTACTATCATTGGTCATGAGTATGATTACAATTGTTACACAGATTTTAATCTTCATATCCTGCCCATTCACACAGCAGCACCAATAGCTGTGCTGACACCATTTGCTACGGTACATATTTTATTACTCCTGATACTTTATAGCAATAGCACTTAGACTTATTTACCACTTCACAGTGCTTTTACAGCCCTCTCTAAGCGGTTTACAGAGGCAGCATATTGTCCCCAACAATCTAGGTCCTCATTTTACTGGCCTTGGAAGGATGGAAGGTGGAGTCAACCTTCAGCCAGTGGGACTTGAACTGCCAAACTGCTGGCAATCAGCAGTCAGCAGAAATTGCCTGCAGTACTGCACTCTAATCACTGTGCCATCGTGGCTCTTATGGTCTTTTACAAACATTTGAATGTAAAATTTATTTTTTTAAACAATGAGAAATGATGCATGATACAACTTGCAGCATAAACAATAGAATTAACACTAGAAATAGGAGACAGGTATTAAGGTATGGATAGGGTTGAGGGGGGCTTTATGGGTTTTATGTTGAGGATTTTTAATACTGCAAATTGCCTGGAGCCACCAGAAATTTCAGCAGCCATATAAATGCATTTATAAATAAATATAAAAAGGTGGGATCCGAATTTAATAACATAGAATTAATATTTTACATTCATTTAGGAATAGAAAACATACATGCATACTTGTGGAAATAATTCTAAAGTGTTATCTCCACAGTCCAATTACCAATAAATTTAAATAAAAAATTTGGACTGCTGCTTTAATGTTTACACAACTTTTGGTGTATCTACATGAAAATCAGGAAAAGGTTTGCCAGCCTTAGAATATATGGCTATGGCTTTTAATTTATGAAGTTCATAAATTAGTACTGTCTTAAAAAGTTATGCCGATAATTTTATCATTAAAATGATCAATTTAGAAGATTTGAGTCCATTTGGTTTATTGAGGTCGCATTCAAACTGACAAACCATTTTTTTTTCTGGTTATCTTTTTAAGTGGCTGCATCTTATATGATATTTGGCAGACTTCCATTTCTTCATTCCACGCACTTTAGCAACATTAGAAACCACAAGTGAGGACACATACTGAAAAGTTGAGTGTTTTATTGATGTTAAATCCAGATAATGACTGTCAAATTTGCCTAATATTATAGCAGAATAGCTCTTGCTATAAAAATTACTATCATGATGCAACCATGGGCTTCTTTCACCAGTGCAGAGAGGACAGGGTGGATCTCATATTTATACCAGTCAATTATTTCCTGTGCAAGATTTCAGCAAGCAAACATTTGGTTATTTCACTGCCCATTGCATTTCCTGTGCAAGATTTCAGCATTCAAGCATTTGGTTAGTTTCACAATCCACTGCAGATTTCAGTAAAGCTAAAAAGGAGAAGAATTCACACAAGATTCCCAAAGGATTTAGACACCAACTGATTGGTGGGCAGAGGAAAAAGTGAAGTAGATAAAAGGGTGCCAGGTTTTATATGCAGGACTTAAGATGCCATGGAATTCTTTTGTATCATATTGTAAACTACGAGGGAGAACAAAAGTTTAAGATAGATATGGGGCTTTGGCAAGTATGTCTTGAACTCTAAGTAGGATTAATTGCATCATTGCCAAGGAGGAGGAGCAAAGGCAGAAAAAAATGTGAAAGCCATAACAATATTATTGGGTTCCCTTTTATAGTAGAGAAGCTTGGGAAAAGTAAAAAGAAAGTATTAGAGTCTGAGAAATTTGATTTAGCTGATAATGTGGGAATACTATGTGGTGATAAGCTTTAGGAATGTAAATACTTCTTTACTGGCAAAGCAGATGTTTAAGACATTTTCCCCCTGAATTAAGTACAATATAGCAAAAGTGATCTTTGGTTGAAGCTGACTTTAATTCTGTTACCCTTATAGTGCCATTCTAGGCACATATCTGAGAGAAATTCCCACTGAGGCAAAGGGTGTGTATGTATCTACTTCAAATAAGATGTTTCTCTTTCTTTCTCTTTGAGATATTTATATATTATATAAATGAAATATCTAAACAACACTGACCCTGTAATAGTTTTATTTAATTTTGATATTTTTTCCATTCTATGCAGTGGTTTAATTTTAAAACAGTAAAAGAATACTGTTCTTTTTTAAAAATTGCATTTTCATTACTTTTGCTGACTCCCCAATTGAAAAGGCACTAATTCTCTGGTCATATGTATATACAAATACCTATGGAACCACCACACATATATTAGTTTTGAGGTCAATAGATGGAGCATTATTTATGTTAGTCACCAAAGCACACATAATACCTTTCCTCTTTCAGAGAACATTTATAGCTCATCTACATGTACCATATTTTTTGGACTATAAGATGCACCAGAGTATAAGACGCACCAAGATTTTGAAGAGATACATTTTTTAAAAAAGGTTTTGCCTTCCCTGGCCCCCAGGATCACTTTGCAGACCTCCCGTTTTGTGAAAGGTGCTCCTGGGGGCCGGGGAGGACAAAAATGTGATGCGTGGGGAATTTGGAAGGTGAAAAACGGGACCAACTTTTCTTGTGAAAATGAAGTGTGCAGAGGGTTTAGGAAACCTGTAGAGTGCTGCTGGGGAGGGAAAAACACCAATTTTTGTTTTTTAAAAATGGCCTGTTTTCATTCATTTTTGCCCTTCTTAGCCCCCAGGAGCACTCTAAAGGCCTTCCAAACCCTCTACATGCCCCGTTTTTGCAAAAGAAAATCTGGGCATATCTTGTATGCGTGGGGCAAGGTTTGGGGAGGCCAAAAATGCTGTATTCAGTGTATAAGATGCACCCAGATTTTCACCCTCTTTTTGGGGGAAAAAGGTGTGTCTTATACTTTGAAAAGTACGGTAATTTATAACCCATGTCTATGCAATATACTCAAGCATAATTCCCAATAAATCCACTACATATTTCTATACTTGGATTTGTAACGCTATATAAAGAGGTAGATTTCTCATCTGGCCATGTCCAATTTTAGAGAGTGGTGCTCATTTTTCTTAGCTGAGGGAGTCAGTGTTGTCTGAAGGCATTTCCATGGTTATATGGCCGGAATGATTGTATGCCAAGGTGCATGGTTACCTATTTATCTACTTGCATTTGCATTGGTCAAACTGCTAGGTGGGCAGGAGCTGGGACAGGAATGGGAGCTCACCTTGTCGTGTTGGACTCTTAAACAAATTCTACTTACCTTCCTGTGAAGCAAAGTTGTTTAGCAATCAGACTGCAAAGACCCATCAAAGACAAGCTCAAGGGCTCAAGATTGTTAGAAATAAGTTTAAAATCAGGAATGGAAGCTTTCTTTGTGCAAGTCTTTGTCACTGGATTCCTTCTTTGTGCCCTACAATTCTGTACTATTCAGTATCATCGTGAAGTAAGCAGTTCCAGACATTAGGAGTTAAATTGGTTGGTTGGGTACATCTTAATGATGTCTGAAGAGGTTTTGCCCTTTTATTTTCTAACACCACGCAAGTATTTTCCAAAACACTGTTTAACAAAGTACTACCCAATGACCATACTTTTGCATATAAGTCACTGTGGAAAATAGTTTGCTGTTAGGCAACTGTTTACTTAAACTAGGATCTTACTTCATCTGCTTTTATATAGTGTTGTTACTGAAATAACATTATGTTATGAACTTCTCTTTTTTAAATAAAGGAAGAGAAAAGAAAACTTATCTAATGTTATGTTTCTGCTTTTGTGCTTTATTTCATAACTAGCTTTGCCCCAAGCACAAAATTTTTGGAAGATGCTAAAAGCCGTAAATACAACTTAAGAGCAATTTCAGGATGCTATCTTACCTTCTAGTCTTCCCCAAATTAGTGTCTTTCAGAGCTGGGACCCCTATTCCCCAAATTCTAAGCCTAAGCATAATAGAAAGCTTCTTCTTAGATAAGAAGTGAAATGTCTTCAAAGAAAAACCAGGAAGTCCCGTTTACTCTTGAAAAAGCACCTTTGGACAACCGTGATCTGGATGACTGAGAATCTCAATACACATTTAGCGATACACCATCTAGAGAACCAAATGGGACAATGCTCGATGATGTCTCATTGAGTATAATGACGCATGCTTCTCAGCATACATATGTAATACAATTCTACAAATACTATATAATCTGAAGAAAGTTAAAATAGCTCTCAGTATAGGAGGACAAAATCAGACAAATAATAAAACCCTTGCTACTATACTATACTATTACTATACTATAGTTTTTTTCCTTTGTCCCTCTCTTACTTTTCTCTCTCTTCATCTTACCACAAGCTTTTCAAACTTGAATTAAAAATTCATTGAGAAGGTCAAAAGTGCACTACCACATGTTTCTAAGTTTTAAAACATAAAATAGGTCCTTTAGTAACAATGAAAAAGACGTTAACAAAAGTATATTAAAACAAATTATGAGATAACAAAGAAATGTAATGCTTTTCTTGTGTCAAATTACAAACTTCAGTTTGTTAATTTGAAAAAAGTGAGAGGAAAGACTTTGGATATAAATTCTGAGGCTGACTATCTCTGTCTCTCTAGCTTGATTACTTTGTTCTGCATGCAGTAGGAAGCTCCTTTGTGCATCTCAGTCCTTTCTTGCTCTGTTTTAAGATAGGAAATATTAATACAATGTTTAATAAAGTAAATATAACACAGATTTATCATATTTTTTAAAAAAAAACTCCTTCCAAAACATTAACCATCAAAATCCTGTCCTCCTTTACTAACCAAGATGATACAGAACTTCAGAGAAATAACTTACACATTATAGTTAGAGGCACTAGGAATAGTAGTGTAGGTTAAAGCCTACAGAAGAAAAGCCCGTAGAAGGAAATGGTAGCTGTCTTCAATCAACTAGTTGGTTGTACAAAAAGGCAGGGCAGAATTGATCCAGAAGACAAGAATTGATGGGATTAAATTATAAGGAAACTGATTTTGGTTGGACATTACGAAACAATCCCTAACAGTAAAAGTTATTCAAGAGTGGAAGAGACTACCTTGGATGTGGTTAAGTCTATTCACTAGAGATGATTAAATACAGGCTGGAAAGCTGCGTCTTTGGATGCTATAGTATAAGATTCTAGCACTGGGCAGGGGGTTAGACCAAATGATTTCTGATGTCATTTCTAAACTTTATATCCTTTTATTGTGGTAATTGGGTATTGTATTGAAAAAAATATTGATAGCAGAGTCTAGATATCAAAATAGTGCCCAATGACCCTCCTTAAAAAATTGAATCTGCACAACTCTTTATTTTAATGCACTTTATTCCCCAATAGGTTTATATAGCTTGGAGTCTTAACTTTCTCTTCAGTTCAACGTAGGCAGATTTATCAGGTTTCATAAAGGATGATAGTAATGGATTGCTACATTTTCATTTAAGCTATAGTATTTCTAATTTTGCATGTGATAATTCCAAAAACAGGATAACATACTATTCAGGACAAGGGGATGAGCCCTGAATACATTGTATATGTTGGCTATTTCCATACCAGCTTACTACAATAATCAAATTGATAGCTTTTTAAAAATCTGTTCTCTGTTCAGGAACACTGTAACTCAATATTACTTTGTATCAATAGTCATTTATAAGGACCCGTGTGTAGGAATTGGCTGTGTGAATTCATTCTAAAACACAAATATAGTACATTCAGAACAATTTATAAAACAATTTAGAGGGCACATTTACCTGTACTTAATCAAAAGTGAGTTCAGTGGAGTTTTTTTTCACTGTTCTATACAATTTCAGCCTATTTTTGCGCCAATCCCATTTTAATAAACGTTACACATAACACAAATAAAGAGGTTTATGTATATGTTTATTGTTTATCTAAAATAAATTTACTAGAGGCCTGAGTCATAGTTGCTCAGTGACATTTACTGGTATTTCTTGAATCTGTGTTCAAAGAATAATATTCCTAAATGTCCGCAGCAGGCAGAAAGTCTGCAAAACTCATACAGCAGTGATGTCCTTTGGGACAATTTCACTTCCAAAAACATTAACCTTTCCACTTCAACTTTTCAAAACTCTACCCTAAATTACTAGCCTTGCTTTTGGCTTTGTACTTTGCTGGGGATCTGAGTGAAGAATCAAGAAAGCCATGTATATATAGAATGTGTGGAATTGGGCCAGCTCCACACATTCTTTCTAAACCCAGAAGGCTCAAATAGTTGATTAAATTCTATTACCTTGGAAATAAAGGTACATGCCAGTAACATAGGCAAGCAACTTGGAAGGTCTCAAACATGTGTTACCAAGACTGGCTTTTGGCCATACCGATCTGGGTATTATGGGAATCCTAGCCCAACTCACATGGTAGGAATCAGCCCCAGGATGTCTGTCGCTGGAATACTTTACTAATTGGACTGCACAGGATTGCAACTCCAGTTTCTGGAGCGCTGATATAATAACCCATTTCTAACTTCGAAGAGATTAGCAATCTACTCACTAGTTCGTAATGGGTGAAATGTCCCTGCGCAATTGCAAGACCTCCTTTCCCACACTCCCAATCATCTTTTTTTTTAACGAACTCCCCCTCCCCCCGGCCCATTGCTGACCTCCAAGTGTGGGCCAAGAAAAAGACGTTAGTAACGGGCCGCCCGTCGGTGGACGGTGGAAGGAACGGCCGCGTCCTCTTACCTCTCTTTCTCAGCCTGCTCTTGGCGCAGCCTTTCTCACTCCACGGCGGCAGGAATGTTGAACCACCGGTGTAAAGGACGGCGCGCGGGCAAACTTCTGCCCGGCCGGGCGAAGTGGCGGCCGGTCGGCGACGGATGCTCGACCGGCTAGGTTGGACGGACGGACGGGCAGCCGGACGGATGGATGGAAGCAGCTCGGGCCGCGCCGATCACAGGACGGCGTTCGCAGGCGCCTGTGAACTCCGCCAGAGGGAGGAGACCTCAACGTCACCGGAGAAGGGGAGAGAAGAGGGCGAAGGAGCCCCTTATAGTCCCACCTCTCTCCCGATGGCCCCCCTGGCGGATTTCGCTTTAGGCTGGCCGGAGTCTCAGACGCCTGCGAAGTTCTTTTCCCGCCAAAGTGGCGGAGGACGAGGGCCAGACCCCCCCCCTCCTCCCCGCAACGCTTCTTCCAGAAGAGAGAGAAGGGGTGGGGAAGGCTTGACGTTCACAATAATTTCGCTTTCTTGTAACAAGGCTGGCCGCTCCTCCCAGGCTCCCGGAGCAGTGGCAGGGCTAAGGAGAAGCGACGCATCTGTGGAAAGCAACCCTTTCTCCCGGCCCTACTCTGTCCGGCCTCAGCCGAGTCTCCTCCTTCTCCCCTCCTTTCCCGCGTCTCGTTTTCCTCAGCTCTCGGTCTCTTTGGATCGTGGTCGCTGGGCGGTAAAATTCTCTAGGGAAACCGCCCTGGCTGCACTTAACTTTTTTCTTCTTCTTTGCTCGTCCTTTTGGGTACCAAAGCGGCGGCGGGGGGGGGGGGAGACGAAAGAGACGAACCCTAACCCTAAAGCATGAAAAGAAACCTCCACCAGTTTCTTTTCCGTGTCTTCAGGGCGCAGCTGCTCATCCTTTCGCTCCCTTCCGATGGCAAACGACTTTAGTGACACCCAACTAGTCCCTTCAGTGGTCTACCAAGAAGTGAAAATAGGTGTTGGTTTTTTTCTCTCTCGTTTACTTCCCCTGCTTAACTACATCTCATTTTCCCTCCACTCCAGGAGGAATCAGGTGAGGGATCATTGCTCCTGGCCTTTGAAATAAAGGAGAAAGAAACAGCCTTTCCAGGGGAAGGAGCTGGTCCTGCAAAATGGGGTCATGCTTTCCTTCCACTCCTCCAGTACACTGAGTGCTTCTCTGTCCTCTCCATATTACAAGAGTCGGTTAAGTCAGTAATAAAGGTATAGTCCTACAGTAAGGCCAATTAAAGTTACAACAGCACTGAAAAAAGTGACTTGGGGTCATTTTTCATACTGCATCACCATGGTCACTTGGTCAAAATTCAGACACTTGGCAACTGACTCATATTTATGATGGTTGCAGTGTCCCAGGATTTATTTATTTATTTATTTATTTAGATTTATAGAACCACCCTTCTCCATTGAAATGGACCCAGGGCGGTGCACAGGAAATTAAAATCGATAAATAACAATAAATACAGAGGAATTAAGAATAAATTAAACTAAAAGCCTGTGCTAAAAAATCCCAATTAAAATTCTAAAATACATTTACTCATTGGCTAAGCTAGACCGGCTTGATGGAACAGATAAGTCTTAAGTGAGTGGCAAAAGAGGGGAAGGTCTGTGATGGTCCGAAGTTCGGGGGGGGGGGTAGGTCGTTCCAGAGGGATGGCCCAGACACTGAGAAGGCCCTCCCTCTGGGCACCGCTAGCCAGCATTGGTCGGCAGATGGTACCCTGAGTAGGCCCTCCCTATGGGAGTGGATCGGACGGAGGGAGGTATGCGGCAGTAGACGGTCCCGCAAATAACTAGGCCCTGTGCCATGGAGCGATTTAAAGATGGTAACAAGCACCTTGAAGCGCATCCGGAAGGCCACCGGCAGCCAGTGCAGCTTGTGCAGGAGAGGTGTTACGTGGGAGCTTTGAGATGCTCCCAGAATCCCCAGCGTGGCCGCATTCTGTACTAACTGGAGCCTCCAGATGCACCTCAAGGGGAGCCCCATGTAGAGAGCGTTACAGTAGTCTAGGCGGGACGTAACGAGCGCTTGAGTGACTGTGCAGAGGGCGTCCCGGTCAAGAAAGGGGCGCAATTGGCGTACCAGGCGTACCTGGTAGAAAGCCCCCCTGGTCACGGCCACCACCTGATCATCCAGGGACAGCCGCAAATCCAGGAGGACACCCAAGTTGCGGGCCCATTCCACAGGGGCCAGTGATTTGCCCCCGATGACCAGCGATGGAATCAGCTAGCCATGCCGGGGTGCCGGGAGCCACAGCCACTCGGTCTTGGACGGGTTGAGCCGAAGTTTGTTGCTTCCCATCCATACCCGCACGGCTTCCAGGCACTGGGACATCACCTTGACAGCATCGTTGGGGTGGTTGGGGGTAGATATGTAGAGCTGATCATGTTTTGATCAGCTGTACATGTTTTGCGACCTTCTGACAAGCAAAGTCAACAGGGAAGTTGGATTCACTTAATAACCATATTGCTTACTTAACAACTGCAGTGATTCACAGAGGTCTACTGTTGACCTCACCCCATTCCTAAGAGGTCTTTAAGGGGTGTGTATAAGCACAACAGTGTGCCTATTGTCCATGCCCTAATATTCCCTTGTATTCATTTCATGTATTCATAATCATGTCTTTACTTATATCTGTTATCTAATTCATGCTTGATGAAATAAAATAAACAACTGACAAGAAAGGTGGTAAAATGGTCCAAAACATATCTAGCAACTGTCTCACTTAGCAACAAAAATTTGGGGCTCAATTGTGGTAAGTCAAGGACTACACTGAGGGAATTTTGCTTGTTGAGCTCAGTCTTTGGCTGACAGAGGGGATGGCCACTTCATTTTCCCATTTGCACCCCTGAATTCTCCAGACCGTAGAAGAGATTCAATCTCCTGACTCAAATCCCTTAGAAAATAAATCTGGTTATATTGAGGCAGTATAAGCTCTATAACCCATCAAAATGGTGGTGGGGGAAAAAACCCCTCTCTAGTTTACTGTCTAAATATAATATGACATACATTTGCAAGGGCTTGGAAAGAAAATAGGAAAACAAGTCATTCAATATTTACTTATGACCAAGAACAAACACAGTTAAGAGGCCAATACGGCAAAACAAGAAAAGTCACATACTCTTAGTATTTGGTGATTCCTTTTAACATTGGCCAGCTGTGGGCTTTTCAAGGAAGCTGAAATGATATGTCCTGTCTAGATACCCTTTCCCCAGCAGATGATTTGACATTTCTGAAGAAATGGCTGATTCAGAATCCATTAAGCTCAAATTGTAGCAACAGCGAATAAAAATATCAGATTCACATGGTCTGTGGTGATGTCCTATCTCCATGGCTTGATCTCTGATGACTTCTGTCAGAAGGAGGAAGAGGTTTACCTCAGCTGTTTGCAACTCTCTGTTTCTTTTCTTAAAAATATATTCCTAATATTTTACCCTATATTGTTAACTAATCAGATTGTTAGTATATGAGAGCCAGGGTTGTCTAGGGCAGTGGTGGGCAAACTCATTAGTCAACAGAGCCAAATATCAACAATACCACGATTGAAATTTCTTTTGAGAGCCGGAAGGTGTGGCCTGTTTTGTGGGAGTGGCTCAGCGGTCATGTGACTGGGTGGGCGTGGCCAACTTGGAAAACGTGGTGAAACTCACTTAACGACGGTCTTGGTTAACAACCAAACTTTTAGGCTCAATTGTGGTCATAAGTTCTTTCTTTCTTTCTTTCTTTCTTTCTTTCTTTCTTTCTTTCTTTCTCTCTTTCTCTTTCTCTCTCTCTTTCTCTCTTTCTTCCTTTCTCTCTCTCTCCATTTCTCTCTCTCTTTCTCTCTCTCTTTCTCTCTCTCTCTCTTTTTCTCTTTCTTTCTGTCTCTCTTTCTCTCTCTCTTTTTTTCTCTTTCTGTCTCTTTCTCTCTCTCTCTCTTTCTCTCTCTTTCTCTCTCGCTCTTTCTTTCTTTCCCTTTTTCTCTCTTTCTCTCTTTCTCTCATTTTTTCTTTCTCTCTCTCTCTTTTTCTCTTTCTTTCTGTCTCTCTTTCTGTCTCTCTTTCTCTCTCTTTCTTTCTCTTTCTCTCTTTCTTTCTTTCTCTCTCTTTCTCTCTCTCTCTTTCTTTCTCTATCTCTGTCTTTCTCTCCTTCATCCGCCCATCTCTGTCACTCTGTGTGTGTGTCTGCCTGTCTGTCTCTCACTCACTTAATCAGTCTCTATCTATCTGTCTCTCCCTCCCTCTCTCTGTCTCTCCCTGTCTGTGTGTGTGTCACTCTCTCTGATTCTCTCCCTCCCTCCCTCTCTCTGTATGTCTGTCTCTCCCTCTTTCCCCCTGTCTGTCTCCAATTCAATCCCTCCCTGTGTCATTCTCTATCTGTGTCTCCCTCCCTCCCTCTCTGTCTCTGTCTGTCTCTCTGTCTTTCCCTCCCTCCCCCTCTGTCTCTCTCTGTGTCTGTCAGTCACTCCCTCTCTCCCTCTCCTCCCCCCCACCCTGGGAAGCAGCAGAAGGGCCGGCATGCTGGAGGTTATGGACGCCTCCTCCCGCAGCGGGCGACGGAGCAGGCGGGGCGAGCACCCAAGGCTACCGTCATCTTAAGCACCACCAAGGCTGTCGCCCGGCAGGTCACCCGGCAGGGGTGTCAGGCAGGGAAGCCGGTCGCGTCTCCATCACGGCTCCCTCCGGCAGGCACCACGGCGCACGTTCTGGGGCCGCGCGTCCACCTCCCTCCCAGGCACGCAGTCCCAGAAAGTGCTGCTCCCGCCGCACAAGGTCACCTGGCAGGTCGCCCGGCAGGGGCGTCAGGCAGGGAAGCCAGTCGCGTCTCCATCGCGGCTCCCTCCGGCAGGCACCACGGCACACGTTCTGGTGCCGCGCGTCCATCTCCCTCCCAGCCACACAGCCCCAGAGACAGAGGGAGGAAGGGAGGGAATCAGAGAGGGACTGAAGAGCCACATGCAAGGGGCCAAAGAGAGCCGCGGTTTGCCGACCACTGGTCTAGGGCAGTGATGGTGAACCTATGGCACGGGTGCCACAGGTGGCACGCGGAACAATTTCTTAGGGCACGCAAGGCGTTGCCTTGTCAGCACTAGCGTGCATGTGTACACTGGCCAGCTGATTTAGGCCTTCTTTTGAGGCCGTTTTTCACCCTCTGGAGGCTTCAGAGAAGCTCCTGAAGCCTCTGGAGGTGGGGAAGGGAGTCTGTTTTCACCCTCCCCAGGCTCCTAGAAAGCCTCTGGAGCCTGGGGAGGGCAAAAAAAGCACACCAAAAGCAGGGGGTCACACACATAGCATTACCACGCATGACCCCCCTGCGCTCCCCCCACTTTGGCATGGGAGCCAAAAAAGGTTAGCCATCACTGGTCTAGGGGTTAAGGCATCAGACAAGAAAGCATGAAAGTGGAAGTTCGAGTTCTGCCTTAGCCATAAAAGTCAGCTGGCCATTCACTCTTTCTCTCATCCCAAGCCACCTCCCAAGGTTTGTTGTGGGGAAAATAGGAGGAAAAAGATGTATTAGATACGTTTCCTGCCTTGGGTTTATCTTGGGTTTATTAAAAAAAAAAATGTTGGATACAAATAAATAAATATCACTACAAGTAAGTCTCTACAATAGCTCAGCACGGATAGTTTCATTATCCTCATTTAGAAGTGATCAAAATAGCACATCGAATATAAGTGATAGGTAACATGTTTCAACTCCAGCTTAACTCTTCAAGAACATCAGCAGATCCAATTAGCACAAAGAACTGCAACATGATTGATCGGTTGAACTTTACTTGCCATTTATAACTCTTTTTTCTTATCCACGTTAGATCATTTTTATTATCCATTTTATCATCCAATTAAGACTTCACTTTAATTTATAATGGTTAGAGGGTTAAGTGTTGTTTTAACCTTGTGTGTCTTCCAGAATCACCTTCATGAGATATAAATCAAATAAATAAATAAACCTCCCATCTTTCTCTATTCCCATCAAGCCGTAATATGCTGCCTCATCAGGGTGGGTGAGGACTTGGCTGTGGGAGGGATGAGTAAACACTAGGAATTTATGCCAAGAGTATGGGTATCCTCCTGTTGAAAGATATGCAAGGCCAGGTTTGGGGACAGATAGTCTGGAAAAATATCTATATGGTCACTAAGAGTTCACACTAATTTGATTGCATATCATCATCATGATTGTCATCCCCCCACCCCCAACATTACTTTTTTTTTTTTTATTACAGAGAAAATTAATTGAGGAGAAAATAGCTGCATAATAGCTTTGACTGACATAGCTGGAACTCATCTCGTGTTTCCCCAAGAATAAAACAGGCTCTTATTTTCTTTTGATTTGACCCCCCAAATAAGCACTAGCCTTATTTTTGGGGAGGTCTTATTTATTTACGAAGTGCAGTAGGCAGCAAGTGTGGTCACTTCATGGCTGCTGCTGTGTTGCAATATTTGGGGGGAAGGCTTATATTTGGGGGAGGGCTTATTTTAGCGCATGTGCTCAAAAGCCCAATTGGGGTTATTATCTGGGAAGATCTTATTTTCTGGGAAACAGGGTACGAGAAAATCTGCTTTCAAGGAAAAATATTGCCGAATGTCATGAATATTTCATATGTTTGTATATTTTTTGGGGGGGGAAATCACCACCACCATTATTATATTCCTGAAATTTTAGGAAATGTTAAAAATTCTGTAATTCTCATTTACTATGAGTTCTTATAAGTAAAGAATATTAATTATAACTTGATTTTATAAACAATGCTTTTTTGATGATTTAGATCATCAAATAGATGTTACAAGCATACGAAAGGTATGTTTAAAATGAAGACGACCAAATGTGTTTGTACTGGAATGAATAAAATGCTTCTACTTTTTGAGAATGTAGAATATTTTTTTCTACTTGCTATATTAAAGTTGGAAACTCATGTGATTGCTCTCCAGTATTTTCACTGCACACTACTTGTTTTGCTCTGTTTGCCAAATCTTGTAGTACAGTGGTACCTCGGACCACGAACGCCTCTCATCACGTCCAATTCGCTTCACGACCAAAAATTTCCCAAAAAATGTGCCCCGGTTCACGAACACCGTTTCGCTGCACGAACGGAAAAGTTCGTAAAAAATGCTCCGCTGCACGAACTCCACCTCACTTCACGAACTCTGCCTCGCATCACGAACTCCGCCCTCGCATCACGAACGGAAAAGTTCGTAAAAATGCCCGGATTCACGACCTCCGATTCGCTTCACGAACCGGAGCCGCGGACATTTTAAAAACAAGGTCAGAACGGATTAACCGGATTTACATTGAACCCTATGGGAAACTGTGCCTCGCATCACAACCAAAAAACAAGGTCGGAACGGATTAATCGGATTTACATTGAACCCTATGGGAAATTGTGCCTCGCATCACAACCAAATCGGATCGCGACCAGAGTCATTTCACGAATTAAGTTCGTGATCCGAGGTACCACTGTAATTAAGCATATACACCAACATTCTTTTAATAAATAACATAGGATTTATAATGCAAAACAAAAGATGGGGCAGGAAACAGCCTTTTGCCAGGTTGCGAGAACCAATTTCCACTGCCACCTGGCAAGCTGCTGCTATTTCCTGCCTCATCTTTTTGTTTTGCATTACTGTAGAAACCCAATGTTAATTATTTATAAAAACCTTGGAATGCTTTTAAGGGGAGCTATTGAAGCCATATTTTCCACAGCATGCCTATCTGTATGTTCTCCATTCTAAGACTAGCTTTTATCCGTAATGATCTTTGCCTGCACAAGGTATTCTAATGCCAATGTAGTGGATCCCTGGAGTGCAGGGATCAGTATTGTAATGTGATCAGACAGACAACTCTGCATGCTTTTGGAATAATCACGCTATTTTTGATGGAGGGAGGGGGGTTAGGAAAATAAAATAAATGAATAATACACTCTGGATTTACAATTAGAGTGTACTTCTGATTGGCTGCTTTATATCTTATATATGCATGCATTGTTTATATTAATGGTCTATATCCTGCCTCATTCTGAGAAGTTTCAAAGTACAGTAATTCATGAAAGGAAAAATATATAATAAAATATGCATAAAAATGATTGCAGGCAGTAAAGCATTAGGAAGGAAGGAAGGAAGGAAGGAAGGAAGGAAGGAAGGAAGGAAGGAAGGAAGGAAGGAAGGAAATATTTAATGTTTCAACGGACTTTAAAAACCCAAAACTGTGCTATACAATGCATAAGTACCTACGTACATACCCCTTGTACTGATATGAGAAATATTTGTAGCTTAGGACTGAACTGTGGAGTCCTTGGTATTCTCTGAGCTTGGTGATTTTCTTGCAGATGTTTCATGCCCAAACTAGATAATATCATCAGTGCTAGAAAGGAGTGGGGTTTGCTCTTAATTTTATATATTAGTGGCTTGCCTTGTCATGGTTGGTGGGATGGTTCTTAATGGTTCCTTGAACAAAACATCTCCTCACCAGCATCAACAGTCATATGAGCAGAGAGTAGCACCAAAATAAACACTAGACCAGGGGTGTCAAACACAAGTGCTGCCTGTGATGTGATTGGATCTGGCCCATGGGGCCATCCTGGAAAATATAAGGGGCTGGCCTGGGCCTCTTTGGCCCGGTCCACCCAGTGCGAAGTGGAAGCGTGCCAGCAGTTTGAGGAGTGGTGTCAAGATGGGCATGCCCATCCAGTTGGCCTCACTTACCCAGTCAACCACACGCACCCACTGCCCCCCCCCCGAGGTCAACCCATCACAGCCCTGATGCAGCTGTCAATGAAATTGAGTTTGACATCCCTGCACTAGACCATCAATCAAGAAATAACAATCAAGGAGGAACTACCAGTGCAGACAATAAGCTAACAATAACCAATAGGCTAATCAAGGAACCCCCAAAAACACTCCCACCAACACTGACAGGACAAACCATTAGTATATACAAATAACAGTGAACCCCATTTCCTTCTGACACTGATAATGTTACCTAGTTTGGTGATGAAATGCCTGCAAGAAAACCACCAAGCTCAGAGAGCACCAAGCACTCCACATACCTTTTGTAATATAGGCAGTCACTGAATACATTTCTTAGGAAGAAAAAAATGGCCGTGAAATGGCCCTCTATTCAGAGCAACTTTCTTCCTTTTAGAAAGCATGTAAAGACAACCTTATATTCAAATTATTAATTGACACACTTATTTATAATTAGAGATAATTTAGGATGTATTCTAGTTCTCTTATTTTAGGGATTTTTAAAGGCTAAAGACAAATCGACATAGTAGTTTTGTTGCACTTCCTCCCCAAGCTGGAGCTAGCAAGTTGTCATGCCATTAATCTCTTCCTTCTTTGGTTGTGATGGACTCAAGATTCTGTTTTGTCTTTGTAAAGTGCTTGATTGAAAAATTATCTGGTCAACATGGAGAGCTTAATTATGCAGAGACCAGTTTCAAACACTATAGAAAGTGTAAGAAAAAAACATGATTCTTTGCATTGGTTTTTTCACTTTTTCTTCATGGAGCCAGCCCGTCAATCTAATAGGTGGCTGAACAAGTAGTGAAAAGATACAGAAAATTGAAAATTGTAGTTATGAAGTACTTGAAAATTCACCTGTCAATCTAGAGAATGCAAAGCCTTGAAACTGATTGGCCTACGAGTGTCAACTTTGCAATATCACGTTGCAGTCACGTGATGTATCATGATGTTTTCCCCCTTCGCTGAGCTGCAGTGGGCATGGTCTGCGCGTGACACATCTGGCCTGCAGGCCATCAGTTTGACACCCCTGGACTAGCCCACTTAAGACATGTAATAGAAAATGTATTTGAAATAACTCAATCTCCAGCTTGCATGGCTGTAGTTCTAAGGAAAGATTAATTTCCCTAATTTCCTATGACTAATTTTACAGCTCCCACACTGATTCTCATAGCTAAACCCAGCTGTTTAGGAACACTTATTCACTGGCTATATTAAGGCTGCAAAAATCCAGATGACCACTAGAGATGGCAGCCAAGAGATACAAACTCCATCTAGTGATTAAATCTAGGATGGAACAGTTGTACCCATAGTTACAAAGAATAAAAGGAGATCCCTTGATAGTATGGTGGGAAATAAAAAAAATGCATTTCACAAGGGACTAGTTTATTGTGCATCCCAGTTGGAGAAGAAATATTAATAGTGAGCAACACTAACTGAGGCTTGGATATTGACTACCTATCACAGTCCTCAGAATGTCATATATTACAACAGTATGAACAGCAACACAGCATGAAATCATATTTGGGTTGCAAAAAGGGTCTGCTGTGAAGGTAACAAGGACTAAAGGCATGATTTCCAGCTGACGTTGTAAAGGAACATGGCAAAACATCTGTGTGAATGTGACCTCAGATTAGCATCTGGAATTTAACCCATTGCTAAAGAGTTGGCCAATGTAATATATTCATTACTTATATAAGGCATTCCTGATAAATGTGATGGTTTTCACGGATACCGTATATCAATATTATGTTCTGAACTCTTATATCTTACAAAGGCAGCCATCTTTATAGGTTCTCATTGTAATTGCCCCTGGAAATTATCACGGCCTGATATCCAACTATTTTCCTTTGATTTATTTGTTCATAAAATCACCATCTCAGTTTATAGAACTATAAATGGGATTATATGGGTTTGTCTGTTTGTGTGCTTATCAGTTAATGTAGCTGTGCCATGAATGCATTCCAAAATCCTGCATACATCTTCACATATTTCCTTCATACTTTTATCATTTCCTCTGGCTTTTTATATCATTTTTTCTTGATATAAAACTGAAATAGTAGAAAGTGCAAAGAAAATGCCTCCTCTTATGAAATTTTACTGATTTAATTTCCCTTTCCCCCCCTCCTTCCCCCTCCTTAGCAAATTTTAAGCTTGAAGCCAATAATCAGTCAGATGAAGGGAAATATCTCAGCTCGTTTTTGCAGGCAACAATACAGCGCCACATCAGCAAGCTCAATACAACTGGAGGAAGATAAAATTATCTCTGGAAACAATATCCAACCTGGTGTTAAAGATTTCACATTTTAATAGTTGTTATGAGGTTAGTTCTTATAAAACACATATTGGATATCATTCAATCCTATCCTCAGTTTTCCCAGTGAATATAAATGCTTTCCTGTGCTCTCCAATCCTAAAGTTATTACTGCAGGAGGGGAGAATTTTGTTTTTCTTTAATGTAAATATAGTGGTGTCAAACCCTTTTTAAATTGAAGTGCAATGAATTTCATTTATCCAATGAATCCCCACCTGCAATCTGAAGTGATTCAGGCCACAGTTTGCAAATTTGCCAGAGGTGAATGAATTGTATTATTTAAAATTATTTTACCGTAATTAGAAGTAGCCTCTGGAAAGCTACTATTATTGTTGCTGTTTTGGAATTGTCAGGGGCAAATTTTACAAATAAATGGGATTTTATTTCCCTAAATCTTTGGTCAGGGAAGAAGTGCTGAAACTAATGATTCTACAGGAAGAACATTTTAAACAAGGGAAGAGGGAATGAGATTAAAAGAGTTAAAAGGTTGGGAAATAAAATCATGCTGGATACTTGCATTTTTGTCATTTTTGGCTCTGAGAATTGTAGTTTTGGCAAAGTTTAGACGTTTTAAAGCAACATTTAAAAGTATTTTTTGTTTTGCTGATAAATAGGCTGCAAGGCTTGGGAAAATCATAAATTATCCCTAATTTATTTACGTGCTGGTAAGAAAACTACATTTATTACTGAAACTGCATAGAGTACAATTTGCAATAAATTACCATCAAAACTGTATGGTATCACTTTTGGATAAAATTCAGTAATCAACATGTAGATTATAAAGAATCTTAATCTTCTGAAATAACTCACTTTTGTCTCTTAGTTTTAGGTGATCAAAAGACTGAAAAATTCTGAAAGAAAAGATTCCTTGTGTCTCTTATTTCATCTCAATGTATGCATGCTTTTGCAAATTGCAGTGCACATTTATTGAGTGTGTAGAAGTGAATTTTGTTCTCTACTAAAAACAAACTCTTTGTGACAGAAGAATGAGTCATGACTCTTAAGTAAACATTTGGCTTGAATTTTTTAAACAATATCATCCTCTGTCAACAATATTTTCTGATTGTAATTCTGATCTATCTGTAGCTGTAAACTTTCAGGTTGGTTGTAGAGCTGTTGTTCATCATTCAACCAATAAAGTTGCCTTTATTGAAAGTGTAGGCCTTCATTTTTTCCATAGCTCTAATAATTTTACTTAGTGTTTTAAAGCATTTGACTTTAGAATTAAAGAGATAATATAGTTAAAATAAATATTCAATGTTAAATATTACATATTTTAAAGTCAGTTTTTTCTGTTACCATTACCACAGAATATAGTACATTAAACATGGGTCTTTAGCTTACCCAAGAACATTTTTGAAACTGATAAATTGTTTACATGTTCTTTTGTATTGCCTTTGATAAAGGAATGTTCTGGAATGTTGTTGGGATTTCACACATTTTTTCCCCACATTACTGGCATTTGAAACAATCTCTCCCACTTTTTTTTAATGAAGAAATGGAGGAAAATTGTGTTTTTGCTACGATTGCTAGAAGTCTTTGAAGTAGGCAGAAAGAATTTTTATGCGCGCAATATTTTTTTGTGCACAGCTGCTATGGAAGTGGTTCCTGGCTATCTCCTTATATAGATGACTGTTATTTGATATGTTGTAGGACCCCATCCATTCCCTTACCATCATATTAAACTACAGTATGGTTCATTGATCTGGACATAAAATGTTACTAAAGGTTATCTGGTCTTGACTGACTCAAGAGAACGGTGCGCTTCTCTAAATTTCAGCTGAGACTGCATTGTTTGAGAGATGCTTCCATCATCATGTGGCCAGCATAAAAATATGGAATGCAATAACCTTCTTGCTGAAGTGGTACCTATATATCTACCCTAATTTGCATGCTTTTGAACTGCTAAGTGAGCAGGAGCTCACGCTATTGTGCAGTGCTTGGGTCTCAAACCCTGACTGCCAACTTTGTAGCTGAAAAGCCCAGCATCTATATTATATTACATTAAATTGCATGGTATTACATTTGTAATATTAATAAAACACATTATAGCATATGATTTGTCAGTATGAATTTATAGTGAAATATTATTTTTTAGGCTAACATCTAAAGAGTTTCCACTACCATACCAGCATATCCATCTGAATGCTCTAAGACAGGGGTCCCCAACCCCCGGTCCGCGGTCCGGTGCCGGTCCGCGGCTTCATAAGAACCGGGCCGCAGGGCCGGAGAGGAGGAGGAGGGAGCAGCCCCCTGGGCAGAGGATGGCCGAGAGCGCCTTCAACAGCTCCTTCCGACGGGGTGACGGCGCACTTTCCGGGGCTTCCCGGAGGGCCAGCATGTCAGTGAGGAGGTTATGGCTGCCTCATCCCGGGCGGGTGGGCGGGCAGAGGACCCGAGCTGTGGCTACCTTAAGCACCATCCGGGCGCGCACGCCCACTTCTCTTCCAGCCGCGTGTGGCGCCCGGATGGCCTCGGCGACACTTAAGGTAGCAGCAGCTCGGGTCATCCGTCCGCTCGCTCGCCCGTTGCGGGATAACCTCCCCTCTGCTGCTTGGGGGGGGGGGAGGGAGGGAGAGAATGACAGACACACAGAGCGACAGACTTAGAGAGGCAGAAATAGAGAGAGAGAGGGAGAGAGAGAGAGAGAGAAATAGAAAAAGATGAACGGTGGGAGGGAGGGAGTGAAGGAAAGAAGGGGGAGGGAGGAGGAAGGGAGGGGTGAAAGAAGGAAGAAAGAAGGAAGGAAGGAAGGAGGGAGGGAAGGAAGGAAGGAAGGAAAGGGATGGAGGGTAGGAGGGAGGGAGGGAAGGAAGGAAGGAAAGGGATGGAGGGTAGGAGGGAGGGAAGGAAGGAAGGGAGGGAGGGGGAGGGAGGGAGGCAATGGAAGGAAGGAAGGAAGGAAAGGAAATAATCTATTTTCCTATTTCCTTCCACCTCAAGCTACCTTTTAGGTTAACCAGGTTAAAGATCTATTTAAAGATCTATTTAAAGATCCCCCCCCCGCATGCGCATGCGCCGCCTGTTCCCCCTCCCCTCCTCCTCCTCTAGGCCAGCCGGTCCGCAGAATTTTTTTAAAAATGAAACCGGTCCCTCGGGCAAAAAAGGTTGGGGACCCCTGCTCTAAGAAACCCTTTACCGATCTGTCTGCTGAATACCCAGGGGTATGTTGTAATGTAAGTGTATCACACTTCCCTCTTTTCTTCTTCTGCATAAGACTGTCTCAACCCACATTATAGTGTCTAGACTCTAGAGGCTAATTGCTAAATATCTTGCTCTTGTGCCTTTGTAATAGTCTGAGTAAGGATCCATTCAACTTGAAAGTTGAAGCACAGAATAATATACTTTCAGATTTGGCACTGTAGGCCTTCCTGTTGTTTGGAGACTAATTAAAATTATTCATTTCAACCATGGCTTCAATCCAGATCTATATATCTGGAAAGGAAGCCATCTCCTTTTAACTTACTGTATGCCTGTCAATTAATTTTTCCTCAAAGAAGTACTACTGCCTATGTTAGCTCTATTTATGTACATTCCTGCATTTGTGTAAAACACTTCATTTTTTGTCCTTTTTTGAATGGGAACCTACTTCTGTCATGCCATCTTAGCTATATAATGGGAGAAAGTGAATGCACAACCCTACAATGAGACTTCTTGGCTTTATAAATTTCTGATAAATATAATTCACTTATATGCCATGTATTTATTTGACTTCTATCCTCACTCTCCAAGAACTTAAGGCATGGGGGACTACCTTTTATTTTATCTTCAAAACGGTAACCTTGTGAGTTAGGTAGGGCAGAGACATAGAGTGATAAGCCCATAATCACTCACTATCGAAGAGTGGACTTTAACCTTGTTCAGCCTCTTAGCCATTATACACTTACAATACAATACAATAGTAGAGTTGGAAGGGACCTTGGATGTCTTCTAGTCCAACCCCGTTATAGGAAGCCCTATACCGTTTCAGACAAATGGCTATCCAACATCTTCTTAAAGACTTGCAGTGTTGGGCATTCATAACTTCTGGATGCAAGTTGTTCCACTGATTAATTGTTCTAACTGTTGGGAAATTTCTCCTTAGTTCTAAGTTGCTTCTCTCCTAGTGACAACTTACATTCTCATTATGTTTATATTCCAGAATAAATGCTTCTGAATGGCATTTAAACTACGCATCACTAATTATAATAACATGATTCTAATATGCTTGTTATTCAAGGTTAATTGTTACTCTACCATTAGATTGAACTTTGTAAAATAATTCTCCAAATCCATTTTGGCTTCACAAAATCTTTTAATTGTGTCAAACTCTGGTTTTCATTCTAATAGAGATGACCCAGTGGTACATTCATTCATATTAAGTGAGGGAACAAAAACTATCAAATTAACATGTTTTAAACCAATTGTAACATCACTTAATTTCTTGCTTAACATTAGTTTTAAAATCTGTTTTATAAATGAAGTCCCTTGACTTGTCTATCTTTGCACAGCTGGATTAATTATTTAAACACGTATGCATACAAATGCAAAAGACTTTGAAACAGATGGCTTCCCTGTCTAAACAGATAAATTCAATCTTGACTTATTTTCCCAAATCACAATGTTTAAATGAATGAAGTGCTTTGGATTGACTATCCAAACTCAAGAGTTGCCTGGTTTAACATAGATTGGAATCATGAATGGCACTGGCTTTTATATCCCTGTTGCATAATGGTCATTTTGGGTGTTCTAGCCTTTAATTTGGCCAAGCAACTTAAACATTAAAATGTTTAGAAGTGGTTAGTCTGGTTTTCATCTTTCCAGTGACAAGTATGTAAAATTCACTTGTTGGGTTGGGAAACCCATGTTTGAACTCAGACTAGGGAAAAAAAGGGATCCTGACTCCCTTGAAAATGCTTTTGTTATAGCACTGAAAGAACTTCAGAAGTTTGTCTCTATGAATAACATCTGTTGACCAGTTCTTCAAAAAAACCTCTCTGTGGTTTTGTACTAAAGCACATGTCAAAAACCAAATTAACCCTAAGAAATATCCATATAATTCTAAGTAGATGTCCATATTCTAAGCATGTTGGAACCAGAATCTTTTGGACTGCTTGTAAAAAAAAAGCTGAAAAAACATTCTAGGAACTGCCTGTTAATTTTTTCCTTACAAGTTCCAACTTTATTTGGGTCTACTGGTTTCATTGTTCCAGAAAAATATACCATGAATGTTTGTAGTCGAACTGTGTTTTCTGTCTTGGAGGAAAATATATGCATTAAGGCAGGGGTGAAATTCATCAGGTTTTGGAGAACCGGTAGCGGAAATTTTGAGTAGTTTGGAGAACCGGCAAATACCATCTCTTGCTGGCCCCCGAGAGGAGTGGGAATTTTGCAGTATCCTTCCCATGCCATGCCCACAGAACTGGTAGTAAAAAAAAAAAAAAGAATTTCACCACTGCATTAAGGGGAACCTCATTTGACGACATCATCCTAAATAGTTACTTAATTTGGCAGCCTTCAGTAAATTATATAGCTTGCCAGAATGCTTAAATATGAGATGAGTTGAGTGGAGAATAAAATGGCACAGATTCAAGAGATAAGTGATTTTATTTTTCAATGCCCCCCCACCCAATGAATTAAGAAGAGGGAAATATGGACTGGTTCCAGTATATGATGATGGTTTAACTTTTCATTATTTCCCCCTCTTTCTGACCATAACAGGTCCTTAAAATAGAAGAAAATGAGTCATGAGTTTAATTTGTAATTTTTTTTAATACCTCATAAGCACCTGCCAATGTTTAACAATAAATCAGTGTCATTAATTATAATATTTATTGAATTCCACATAGCATATTCTTCTTTTTCTTCTTTAAGTAACAGAATCCAGAGCCACTCAAGAATAAATAACCTTTATTTTCAACTTCATACAGATGAGAACTGCCAAAGCAGATGGAAGGCTTCAAAAATCATGACATTTCAAGTTTATACTACCAGATCCTTGAACTGTGATTTATCCTAACAGATCACCCTTTCTGAGGGAGTAGGCCACATGCAAGAAAAGTTGAATGTAATCCAACATACTGAGATTTGTCTTACTGAGAAAACACAAATGGACACAAACATTGGCTTGCTTATGGTATAATCTTAGACTTATTTACTTAGAAGTGAATGCTAACATTTATTCCTATATGCTCATAAAATTGCAGTCTTAATTACAATCCTATGTCTACTTATGAGAACGTAAACTCAATTGGTTTGAAAAGCAATCTCTTCTGAATAGACAAGCACATTCTAGTATCAGAATAATGCAAAAACTAAATTTTGAATCTTAAGACTCAGAATAATTTCATAATCCCAACATGCTACTGTATTTTTCAGAGTATAAGACGCACCGGAGTATAAGACACACCCAGGTTTTGAAGAGACATTTTTTTTTAAAAAAGTAGGTAGGTACAGGGATAGAGAGGGAGAGAAAGAGAGAGAAATACAGTAGGTAGCGAGGGGAAGAGAGTAGTTAGATAAAGGGAGAGAGAGAGAGAGAGAGAGATACAGTAGGTAGATAGGTAGGAAGAAAGAGAGGGTAGATTGGTAGGTAGGTAGAGGAATAGAGAGATAGAGATAAATACAGTAGGTGGGTAGGTTGATAGTGTAGATAGGTAGAAGGATAGAGAGAAAAATATATATAGAGAAATACAGTAGATAGGTGGGGTGGGGGAGAGATGGTAGGTAGGTAGATAGAGGAGAGAGAGAAATACAGTAGGGAGGGAGGGAGGGAGTAGGTAGGTAGGTAGGTAGATGTTTCCAGGTGTATTTATCCATGTGGATAAATACACCTGGAATATCCACATTTATCCATGTGGATAAATACACCTGGAGAAGGAAATTGCTGCAGCACCTAAAACTTTGTTTCTGCTGGGACAGCACTTGATCAATGTCATTCTCATCAACCACTCTAACTAAACAGCCTTCCAAAAGGAAAAAAAAGTTTTTGCACTTTGCAAACCTCCCCAAAACAACCAATTTTTCCTAAAAACGGGCCCATTTTTTTCAAATAAAAGGCATGAATAGCTTTGGGGAGGCTTGCAGAGTGCTCCTGGGGAGTGCCCCCCCCAAATGAGCAAAAAAACAGCCCGTGTTTCACAAAAACGGGCCATTTTTTTGACAAAGCCTTATGCATAGCCTTATGGAGGCTTATAGAGTGTTGCTGGGAGCTGGGAGGGGGGCAAAAATCACCCCGTTTTTGGCTCATTGCTGCTCTCCCCCGGCCCCAGGAGCTCTCTTGAAGCCTTTATAAGGCTATGCACGGCCATTTTGGTGAAGGGGTGGGGTTTCAGGAGGCAAAAATTGCTGTATTCGATGTATAAGACACACCCAGATTTTCAGCCTCTTTTTAGAGGAAAAAAGGTGCATCTTATACTGTGAAAAATACGGTATTTCTTTCTTACAAATGTGAATTCCCAGCCATCCTTCTAAATAGTTATAGATTTCCTTTCATAAAAAAGAATTATGATGTAAGAAAGGAAGATACCATCCTGGAAGTAAACTCACAAAAGGGGATGTAATATACGTTGTTTTTTCCAATACCGATGGTGAAGGCAGTTTTTAGGTAAATGTGTAGCAGCAAAACGGTGTTCAGCATTTTAATCTGCTTAAATATAAAATTTTATGTTATATTTTCCCTGAACAGGAAGTAGGCTAATAATAAATATATTTCTCAGAACAGATTTTATAAAGGTTGCTTCATTTAATTTGACAGGTTTGGATTCTAATTCAGATTAAAAATATATTTCACGCTACAAAATTTAATCAGACTTTGAAATGAAAGACTAATTATTACCCTTGCTTATTGTGCAGGAATTCAGTGCTTTCTGCTTAATCCTCAAAATCCTAAATCTATCAGGCATATTCACACACACATATCACTTTTTTCAGTATGAAGAATGAAGGAATTGGACTTCATCCCAGGACTGTGTATGTACAAAGGTTCTTATCATAGAATATTGCTCACGGTTAACGGCACATGCTCCCCTTGTTTTATTACGGATACAAGGTGGTCATGTAATGCATGAACTAACAAAGGTACCCAGTATATGAATATAAGTCTGCAGCAAATCTTCGGAAAACAGAATGAAAAAAACATTTTAGACAGTGGATTGATATATCACAATCAATAGGAAAATAGGAAGCTTCTTTTTCTTCAACCTGGTTAGGTCCTTTCCAAAATGCCTTTTGAATTTATATAGTATAGTAATATGCATGATTCTCAGTAGCTTCCAATATTTTTGCTTAAGCATGATGAAGATTCAGATTTGCTTTTCTTTAAAGATATTTTATTTGGTTGCCATTCGCTCACCAGCTGATAATGACTTCGGAGGTTTGGGATAGTAACCAGTAGTTACTGAGCTCTTTGAAGAAAATCTAGCAAACTGATAATCCAGTGGTAAATCTGAAACAAACAGATATGATTAGGAATTATACTTGTATCACATCTAAGCAATCCCAGGAGCTCCAAAGAAAAATACATTTGTTTCTTAAGTTTTTTTAATTTGTTTGCTTAATAATGCAACAATTTAATCAGACCCCAAGTTTATATGTTTTGTATTTAGAGCATGGGTGTCAAACATCATGTTGTTGTCATGTGATGTTTCGCAACATTTTCCCCCTTCACGGAGCTGGGGTGGGCATAACCTGCATGTGATGCAATCAGCCCGCGAGCCGCCAGGTTAACACCTTTGGTTTAAAGTTTTCATGCCTGAGCATATAAAAATGAATGTTTTGCTTTTCCTTCTGTGAATATCATTTAAAATAAAGCAAAAGGTGATTCTAGATAATTTGAAATATGTATCTTTTAGTGACAAATTAAATATTGTATCACTTATGATTCATCCTTGTACAGGAAGGATGAATCATAACAATAAATATACTTGCTAGCACATACAAGAAAACTAATTTTAGATTATATATAATGCTTTGCATTAATTATTTAATCCTAATTTTAAAAGAGCAATATTATGTTTCTTATAATCATGTTATACCTACAACCTTGGACATTCTTTTCTTACAATAAAAAAGTACATCATTAATCTGAGGTGCCCATCATTGTTGTTATCATTGTAGTGCAGTGCTTCTCAACCTTCCCAATGTCGCGACCCTTTAATACAGTTCCTCATGTTGTGGTGACCCCCAACCATAAAATTGGTGTCTCGGTTCCTAAGACCAGTGTTTTCCGATGGTCTTAGGAGACCCCTGTGAAAGGGTCATTCGACCCCCAAAGGGGTCCCAACCTATAGGTTGAGAACCACTGTTGTAGTGACTACAAAGCTATTGTCTGGAAAAAGAGTCATATTGGCAAAAACATATTTCTTCTAATATTTTCAGGAAACTTTCTAAATTATTTTCATAATTAAAAATTGATATACATCAATTTTATTTGTTGTAAATAATTTATATCATTTACAACAAACTAGCCTGCAACTGAACACCAGTTGCATCTAGATCTTTTAAAGTTCAGAATAATTTATATAATAAAAATATATAAAATTAAAAAGAATGGTTAGGGTTGCCAAGTGGCATAAACAATAAAAGAGAATATTTGTAGCTCAGGGTTAAAATGAGGGGTCCTTGATGCTTTCTGAGCTTGGCTGTTTTCTTGCAGACATTTCATTACCCAAACTAGATAACATCATCAATGCTCTGAAATGACCCTCATGACAATAAACAAAATAAGAATTGCAGGTCAGTTGTGCCAAGAACTTAAGAAAACTGCATGGAAATAGGTTAACAAGGAATTTGACAACAGAGGATTGTCTCTTTTTATATGTCAACTTGTTACAGAATGATACTGGAATGTTTTTGCATGCAATTTTTTTGCTCAGTAAATATTAAATATTAGTGTGTCTTCATAGGCCACACACAATTCTATTTGAAGCTTTTTCTGCCTTGCAGTTCTTCTCCCCCCCTAATTTTATGATAAGGAAGTTCTGCCCAACTCCATCACTTCCTCATAAGATTGAACAAGAAATGCATTATTTTTGAGTACTTCCTTATTTTCAGAATTTTGTTACGATTGAGAGACATCCGATCCTATATTCAGAAGATCCAAACGAGCTCCCTGCTGCAAAAATTCCAAGTCCCTTTTGATCTCTCTTTCCCAATCATAATGCATGCCTGAACACACTGGGTGTTTTAACCATTTGAAAACCACCATTCAAGATCATGCAGAATACTGCAACAGAGTCAGGCTTCACATAGGCTCGGCTGCTAACTGTGATTTTCTACAGATTTAACCACTTTAGGAAGTGACTTATTCACCAGTATTACTCAGGAAGTTTAACGTTTTTATCACAGGGAAGTATGAAGAAAATAAAATTTGTCCATAGCACTGAACAGAAAGAAAATCCCTTAGACAGCTCTGTGCTTCTGGACTTACTGTAAACGTAAGGCTTTTTCCTTCTGCTCTTCCCAATCAACAAAGAAGCCATTTTTTAGACCAGGGATCCCCCAACCCCAGTCTGCGACCTACGGCTGGACTGTAGTACATTTGAAATCGGGCCGTGGAAGTGGTGGGCGAGTGAACGAAACTGCATTTCTGAAAGCGATGTGTCTACAAAACTATCCCTCCTCCCCCCCAGCCGGTCTGCTGAGCTGGAAATGTTGTAGGCCCCTGCTTTAGATGGCCTTCGAGGATCACCTGACTTAATGGTACTCTATGTGGGAGTGCTAATTCCTGTCCTCATCAGTCTAATTTCTTATCAGTAAAACTAAATTGATAACATTGCATGTGTACTTTTGTATTGTGCAGCTGGTGTACACCAGATGTTTTAGATTTATATACCTCCCCAGACAGCCATGGCTATCAAAAAAGCTAGTTGGGGATTATGAGAACTGTAGTGCATTGAGGGCATTCGCCACTGTTTCAGACTGAGCCTTCCTGTATTTGCTAAACTTATTTGATTGAAAACCTGTGTGAGTCATGGCTCTCACAGCAGTTTATGAATTAAACATCAAGTACAACAATCAAACTCTGTATTGTGAACCTGTTTTTACAAGATTGCTTTGCCAGCCTTTCTTTTGAGACAAGCACAGACATTTCTAGTATACACCCTTGCAGGCAGATTTCCCCAACCTACATCTATCTGTAGGAGGAAAAATTATATGCCTTGGGTCACGTACAAAGTGAGATTACCTAAAACCTGTTCCTTTTCTGCTAGAAGGAAAAAAGGTTTCTCTTTTTAAAATAAAGGGACAAGTCGAGAACTGTGGCTGAGAAGAGAAAATGGGACACCTTTTGTCAACCTATCAGCCCCTATTAAATGAACTAAAAACCTTACAAATCTAGAAGGAATTACTGGAAGAACTGAGATAAAGGGAAGTCTGTTTTGGTTAAAAACAACTATTTTGAAAGGATAAGCCAAAAAGTGTGGCTAGAAATATTGTGCAACATTACTTTTAATTTCTTTTGTGCAGTAAATAAATGCTACTTGGAATCACTTTACAGTAGAGTTCTCATAATTTAGGGGCAAACATTAACTTGTGTCTGGCCAGAAGTGTATACTATCTTTTATATTTTGTATGGAAGATCCTTCTAAGTCTGGAAATGTAATTGGAATAACTCTTTATGTCTTTGATACTGTATGTTTTACATGTGACACAAATGAAAAGGAATACTTGTATTTTATCTTTTTAACAATAAATAACACTTGTATTTTGCAAGATAGATATTATTTTCAAGGGAGGTCTGTGATTTCTCTAATCATTCACCTCAATGATACAAGACACAGAAAATGGACCAATAGAAATTATTTCATTTATTTGGTAATTTCCCTCCACTATTTGCTGATAAACATGTGTAACATATTTGGAGTTTCTCCCTCCCTCCCTGTCTCTTCCTCTCTCATACTCATACATACATACAAACATATACAACACACAGAGAATTTTATGGAAGGATGCCAGGTAAAACATTACCCAAGATTGTTTGAAGCTGCAGATTGACTACTTTTCTTCAACAATTTTCCCTAAGCAGGGAAGATTGCATATTGGCTAAACATTATGCCGAATGGTTGGGTCCATTGGCTTCTTGAAGAGGGAAGCATACTCCTTCCTTCCTTCCCTTCCACCCTCCCCTACCCCCCTAGCCTACCTACCTACCATGCTACAGTATGGACTCAATTGTGTGCCACCTTCAGATGATCTTGCTTTTTTCAGGAATTACAATCACTCTTACCAGTTTGTCATGCTTCCTTCAACTTGACAGGACTAACCCAGTCAAAATGCAACTCCAAGAGTAACTTTATCTGTCAGTTGCCTAGAATATTCTTGACAATGGCCCTGCAGATGGTTTGTATCCTTCCCCAGCCAGGAGCAGGTCACCTTAAAGAGGGGTACTAAGTGGCTGAGAGCAGACGTGAAGAGAACAAAAGAAATAGTTATATTTGCTTACTCTTATTACCATGGTGTAATCCCTAGTGTGAGTTCCCATTCTAGGCAGGGACTAAGTCTTGGCCAAATTGCCTACCAGATCATCAGGAAAAACCTGAGAATTTGATATGCTGAGCAGCTTATACAACCTATTCCATAAATGAGGTTTTATATAAACATACACACAAACACAACATTTATATTTCTTCAATGAAAAACCATATAAGAACTCCTCTTAAAGCACAATTTTATATTGCAAGAGACAACAACATTCATAACATATTAGCTCCAAAACATAGCATTCTGCTCAAAGGTTTGTTGAAAAAGCCAGGTTTTAATAGCTTTCTAAAACCCAGCAACTTTGGGATCGTACTCATCTTACCTACTAGTTCAGGGGAAAAGAAAACAGTGACTGAAAAAAAACTGCCTTTAAGATTTGTGCAGGTGATATTTCTACCTTATCTTATTGGAACACCCCCCCCCCCCCCATTCTCACCCTCCTGCTGGGATTAGTTCAGCATGACCACTGCCAGACTTTTACAGATACTCCTTGATTTATGACCCCAGTGGAACTCAGACTTGTAAGAAATTATAGTCATAGGTTGAGTCACTATGTGACCAGATTTGATTTTATAACTGTTTTTATAAGGTAAAGTGAGTCACTATGATTGTTAAACAAATCACATGGTTATTAAGATAACCATATGGTTGTTAAACAAATCCAGCCTATCCAATTGATACTTTTTGCTGTTTTTCTACTGGATTGCAGATTGCAGTAACATGCTGCAATCAGTCTTAAATATGAGCTTGTTGTCATAACTCCAAATGTGACCACATGTGTGCAGTAGTCATAACTTTGAGAATGGAATATAAGTCTGTTGAAGTCTGAAGTCAGGGACTGTTGGAAGGCTGTAAATCAGGTTATAAATCAATGACTAGCTGTGCACCAGCAATATTTTCACAACTCTTACAGCCATTGGACTTACAATGATGGCTACCAGTCAGTGGTGGGTTTCAAATTTTTTAGAACCTACTCTGTAGGTGTGGCCTATTTTGTGGGCGTGGCTTGGCAGTCATGTGACAGGGTGGGAGTGGCCACCTTTTAAAATATGGTGAAACTCATTTAACAACGCTCTTGCTTAGCAACCAAAATTTTGGACTCAATTGTGATGATAAATTCTTTCTTTCTTTCTTTCTTTCTTTCTTTCTTTCTTTCTTTCTTTCTTTCTTTCTTTCTCTCTCTCTCTCTCTCTCTCTCTCTCTCTCTCTCTCTCTCTCTCTCTCTTTCCTTTCCTTTCCTTTCTTTTTTTCCTTTCTTCCTTTCCTTTCCTTTCCATTGGGTCACTGGCAGCGGCGGGCCAGATTTACTTCCAGGTACGCCAGTGGAACCCCCTCTCACCGGTTCTCTAAATTTCACCAACCGGCTCTCACGAGTAGGTGCGAGCCTGCAGAAACCCACCACTGCTACCAGTATCTCCTTCAGTGTCTGCCACTACTGTCCTGTTGTTGCATTATTCTCATTCAGTACTGGGGATGGGTTGGCCCTCCTTTGTGTAACCTCTTGTTATTCTGACATTCAACTATTATTATTGTTATTGTAAATAGTAATCATAACTGCTAAAATGTAAAGGAGCAATACATGTACAGAAAATATTTGCGAAGGATTTTAATTCACATCCATTCTTTCTTCTTGTCAATACATGTTTTATGATTATGGAATAAAACTTAATTATTAGAGATGGAGATTGTGAATGCTAGATCACTTGCTGTTTTACCTAATAAAGCGTTACTTTTAGCAAAAAAAGGAAAATGTTTTGTTTATGGCTCTGCTATTGGAATCATTTTTGAGGTGAGCAAATCAATATGCTTTAATAAAGATAGAAATGATTTCTCTTTACTGTTTTCTTTTCCCTTTCTCAAACACAGACCATGCTTTAGTAGAATTTACTCTGGGATTTACAATGAAAACCTATGAATGTTTACTAAAAGGTAAGCTTGGAGCTGCCAATCGATAAAAGATTCTGGGGAGAGCATTAGAATTCCAAACATCAACATTAATCTGACACTAATATGAATTTGACTTTAAAATTAATGGTTTGAAAATTTCAGGGATTGGTTTAGGATCATTATTCTTACCTGCTATGGCTTCGATGCTTGGGATTGTAATTGTGCTATAAGTATGAACAGATTTGCAAGACCATGTATTTACTAAGGTTTCCTCTTTTTCTTTTCTTGAAATAGTATCCACAAAGAAAGAACCCCACTGTTTAGAAACGGAATGGAGAGCTTTGGGTTGACGTCCCTGGAATATAAACAAACACTAAAGTAAACATAAAATCCATATGTGCTCTTATAGTTTCAATTGGTTTCTATGTAAATGGGAGTTCTCTAATGTTCAAGGCACAAGGCAGACAAAAAGAAACTTGGTAAATGTTCAGGAAAGTCCCAATAACAAAGTCAGTCAAGAAACTCTGGAGCCTCCCCCCAGGCATCAGAAAAGATCACATTTCAAAATTCGATCACTTCCAGTGCATTAAAAAAATTCTGCTTGTGACAATTTTTTCTTATCTGCCCTTTATTTCACAGTGACGATAAATGTGCAAAATGTATTAATTTGTCTGCTGTTATTTTGTCTATACAGCCAGCAGCTCTTTTTTAGGCAAACTGTTCCCTGCTAGGGATGGAGAGAACATCTAGAGGGCTGTTGCAAAAAAAAATATTCTACGCATCTGTCAAATCAACTCAGGTCTGTTCAGAGTTAGATTTGAGGCAGATTGGGTTGAAGAACTGAGGCATGGCTTTATTTAATTCCCTGGGAAGAATTTCATCTGGTAACTCCTATAGTAATGGACAAGATCCTTGTTAATCTGGCCACCCAAGGCCTCCTGGCAGGTTACATGGTTGGATCCATGTAGTGGTTACTTCTGTGGGAGATGGAATGATTCTACCTATCTGGTAGGAAGTGTGGTGTACCTCCTCCCTAAAACACCATTGTTGGACATAAAAATTTTGGCCACTTTTGTTGAGTCTATCTTTCTCATTTTCTAGGGAAAGCTGTTGAGAAGGTGGCTTGAGTTGCAAATTTAGAGGGATTTGTAGAAAATGGGCTATATGAATTCAGACACCGCTTACTTGTTCAAGACATCTAGTAGAGCTAGGTCATGGATCGTGCAATCTTGCGTCTATTTTAAATTTTTATATTGAGTTTTAATGTTTTTAATATTTTATTTGCATACTACCTAGAGTCCCTTCATGAGAGAGAAGAGTTGTTTTTAAATTTAATAAACAAATAAACAAGCAAAAAAATCTCCTTGATCTCTCAGTGGATCACACTATCCTTTTGGACTGACTACAACATCTGTAGTCACTGAAGCAGTAGGCATGAGATTAAATGGACTCCAGAAGATTGTAGAGGACAGGAAGGCTTGGGAGGAATGTTGCCCATGGGGTCACAATGGGTCGGACACGACTTCGCAACTAACGCCAACAACAACATGAGTATGATGTTCTCTGGTGGGTCTCCTCTTTTCTCCAGTTCCAGCTGACAATACTGTGAGGAGAGAAATGGAGTCCAAACCTCTTGACCTGCCAAAGGGCTAGTACTCTTGCTTCTTCTGTTTAACATGCCTTTTCTGTGGCCTGCCCTCTGAGCTTATTCACTGAAGAGAAATGAAAACTCTTTGGACATGTGGACCCTCAACAGGATGATGAGAGCTCTCCACTTGAGTGCACTGGAACTTCCATATCATAGTTAACATAATGATTTATTGCACGTTATTTTTCAATTTAGCTAGCTCTAAACCAAAACACTGGAACATAATCTATTTTAAGTAAACATTAAAGTGGATTTAATAATGCAATTACGAATTGTAGAGCCACACAACAGATTAAGGTCTATAGCTCAAGGTGATTTAGCTTATCAGTGATCATAGCTTCAGAGTCACCCTTCATTTTATCCTTGCAACAACAATTTTGTGGGATAAATTGGGGTCAGAGAGTGACTGGGTGAAAACCATCTATCTTTGACTGAGGGGAGACCTACAATTAATCTACGTCATGTACTACTACCAGTATTACTGAGTGAAATGTAAATTAATGTGACAAGAACTGGTTCTTGTGAAACAAATTGCTTTTTACAGAAAGAATAGAAAAGTGTCCTCCTCTGATTCCTGTGCAGTTAAACCCAGGGAGATTGAAATAACCTTAAAGTAAACTTTGTACAGAAGTCAATAGAAAATGCCTTTGAGTCATCCAGGGCATTCTTCCTGAAAGGCATAAAGCATACTTATTATCCTGTGCTGCAAGTGTTTATTTTGAATAAGAATAAGGGCATGTTTCTTTCCTTTGCTAGCTTTGCAAAGCACAGGAAGGAAGCCATAGCTGAACGTAGTTCATTCATCTTCCTACTTTGATGTACTTCTTCAGGAATAAAACAAAAGGAAAAATACATTTATAATGACATGAAAGGCAAATAGTACAAGAAAAATTCTAATTATTTTAGGGCATATTATGTATACCACGTTTTTTTTACTTCTTTATTTATTCTATGACTTTGTGAAAGCTGGCTGGAGAATTCTGGGATCTGAAGTCCTTCAGACTTAAAGTTGCAAAGGTTGGAGACCCCTGAAGTAGACAATTATCCTCTATTTGTTGAGGTGGCAACAAGTGAATGTGGCTTCTCCTTTTACTTTGCTTGTTAGAAGATCATAAAAGATGATCACATGACCTGTAACCGATTACAGGAAGGGAGGGAGGGAGGGAAGGAGGAAGATTTCTAATCCTCCTTGATAGTGTTCCACAAGGAAATTCAATGGGGAAACTGGCAGGAAATAGAAATCACTTTTATTCTTACTGGGTTTTTTTTGCCAACCCATGATCATTTTGCTTCTCTTTTTAGGGAAGGAAATATCTCTGAAACATAACCCAATGGAAACATTTTAATCACTGAAACTATGTTTTTAATGCCCAAAAATAATGCTTAGATCTGTATATGAAACCATTCAGGGAAGACTATCTTAAATCTGTGGCCTTTTAAACATTTGCTGAAATAAAACTGCTAGCATCCTGATGGTCAATTATATATCCTACAGTACTGTTGAAAGCTGCTGAGAATTAAGACAAGAAATTTCCCAGCTTTCTAATATCTGAAAAGCACTTATATCTTTACTGCAATAAAATGGTAGTCACTGTAACCATCATAAATATGAGCCAGTTGTCAAGAGTCTGAATTTTGATCATGTGACCCAGTGGTGGGTTTCAAATAATGTAACAACCGGTTCTCTGCCCTAATGAACAGCTGGGTAGGAGTGGCTCAATGGTCAGGTGACTGGGTGGGCGTGGCCAATGCAACATCACTCACGTCGATGGGTTATGTAACACTTGTCTTAGGTGTTACATAAGGGTTACATGTTACATAAGGGTTTACCAGAGAGGCAGTTTCTTTAAGCAGGGCAGTAAAGATTAAGCTAGAAACAACACCAGAATGTTTCCTTCCTGCCTTCCTTACAGGATCCCCTGTAAAGAGGGGAATAGACAAAAGGAGATTTCTTCCAATAATCGGTTCTCTAGACTGCTTAGGAAATTAACAACCGGTTCTCCCGAATAGGTGTGAACCTGCTGAATCCCACCACTGATGTGACCTGCCCCAGTCATAAGTGTGAATAACAGTCATAAGTCAGCCTTTTCAGTGACGTAACTTTGAACAGTCACTAAATGAATTAATGTAAGTTGAGGACTACCTGTAGTGGTTTTCAAAATGTTGTGCCAACCCCTCCCATAATGGAGGAGGAGCTGAGTTATACCAGATTATCCTTACCTCATACTTTCCTTTCTTCTCTAAGGGTTCAGACCTTGACTCTGTAAGTACCAAAGCACCATCTCCTCCAAGCTCTTCTAAAATAAGGACAGTCTCCCAGTTACTATAGTGATGAGCTGAGAAAATATCTGAGTGCATGCTGTCACCAAAGTAAACGATCTGGAAATAGGGAAACACAGCAGTTTATCTAATAAATAAATAGCTGCATTTGAACATTCAGCGCATATGAGTCCTTGCTGATCATCTGCAAATTACTTAGGATCTACCAGTAAATTCCAAATTAATTTTTATTACCGCTGATTTAAAATATGTTAATAACGACTGATTAAGCTTGCAATGTAATGGACAGAGACTTGAGAAGAAAGCACATTAAAACACAGTTGGAATTTCTTTGAAAGGTAATCATGCATTAAATTAAACCATATTGTATTAAATGTTAAAAATGAATATGAAGCATGCTTGTATTTCCTGTTAGCTGATGATATTTATGTAGCAGGGGGGAGGGAATAAATGGAGAGTGGGAGGGGGGAAGGAGGAACTGGCTGGGAGGAGGGAGGGGAAGAGGGGAGAGAGAGAGAGAGAGAGAGAGGAGGTGAGAGGATGGTGGGGGGGCCTGTAAAAAAGGAGAAAAAGGGAATTGTATGGCAGAGGCTGGAGTAGGCCAAGCCGGAGGGGAAAAGGGAAATAGTGGGCTATCTGTGAGGCAACCTGAGGCTTCAGGAGGCCAAGCCTGAGGGAAAAGAGGGAGTTGTAGAGCAGAGGAGGCCAAGCCTGAGGAGGGGAAAAGGGAATAGGATACAAGAGGTTTCTGCAGACCAAGCCTGAAGGGAAAGAGGGGATATTATAGAAGAGACTTTTGTGAGGCAAACCTGAGGGAGAGCAGAGGAAACAACAAAGGAGCAGGGGGGGGGGGGAGAATAGCTCAGCAGACAGTACCATAGAGAGTGAAGATAGAGAAAGAGGAAGAAGCTCCAACAAGTCACCTGAATACCACCCTTTCTGGGACTTGCCTGCGGAGAGGAGGCTGACCATTACTCCATCGCATGACCTTGGCAAGTAGAGGTGCATCAGAGAGGGACCAAGTTGGACTGGCAGCCACACACACAAAAAAAGGCCAGGAGAACCCGGACTCCAGCAGCCCTTACGAGGGCAAGCGCTACATTTATATAATAGTTATTACTATGGCTTAATTCTAGATTTCTAAACATTGGTTTCTAATAAGATGAAATTGTGTTCAGAGGTGAGTTCCTATCGGTTCTCACCAATTCAGCCAAACAGGTAGTGATTTGGCAGCTTGTTTCACTGGAACTGGCAGCGGACCCAGGCCTGCCATGCCCCCGAACCAGCTCTCCTATAAGGCCGCCATCTTGATTTTCAGTTCTGAGCATGCGCAGAACAATTGTAATTGCACAAATGTAATCCCCCCCCCCTTTTAAAACATTTTGAGAATGCACAGATCTATTTTTGTGCAAATGCGTACACCCACGGAGCAAAATTTTTGCGCACACCAAACCGGCAGTAATGCTAAGAGCAACCCACTACTGATGTTGAGAAAACCTTCTTATGAGGAGGCTCTGCTCTCATGCCTTCACTTCTGTTATTTTAAAATACCTTTGGTTCTACTTTGCCAGTCATCTTCTTCAGCAACTCATACAAATGGGTTGAGTTACCTTGGGAATACCAGCCAGGTTTGTCCAGGGTTGGGAGAGCTTCTTGTTCTTCATCATTCTCTGAAGCGATAAAGGGAATTTATCTATTTTACTGAAAATGCAAGGAATAAAAAAGCCCTCCTCTGAAATAACTAAAGACACATTAAACAAATTTAATTGTTGAGAATATACCAAGTGGAGGAAAGATAAGAAAGAAAAAGAAGGTCTGATTTCCGACTCTCTCTGTGAAAGTAAAATAAGGCATTAAACATTAACTGCTTTTCTATTTACTTTGTATTTTATAATACTTTACAACTCAATGAAAATGTTAATTAAAAAAAGAGAATATACCAAACAATACCTACACATCCCACAAATTATAGTTTGCTTCACTGTTTCTCATCTTCTGGTGGAGTCACCAATAACATTTACAACCTCCTTGAGAAAGCTTTAAAGGAGTAGATCTTAAAATTATACAATAAATTAATTTTGGGTCCCTGAAATTGAATATATAAAGATCCAAACTGGGGCTGGGATAGTTTAATAAAACAATAAGACGGAGGTTTATATCTGTATCAATGTAAATTAAAGCAAACTTAGAAATTAATGTTATAGAACCATTATGTAGAGGAATAAATCGGATATGGGACAGATGGGAAAGGCACAGGCAGTTAAGAAGGATAAGAGGACAGATATCTAGTTAAAGAGAAAGGCACAGATTTTTAAACAAGTCTAGAGGAACTAAATCTGTTTGACTTTTTGTCAGAATAAAGCACTTATTTATCACTGCAATTTTAAAACAGTTTTTTGCAAGTCTTGCTGCAAGAATAGTTTGAAATGCACATTTTTGATACAAATGCTGCACACTTACATTAATTATATGTATCTCACATAGCCTGAATGCATCTTACAGCCATGAAATGGACATGCAGTCTAGAATCCCAAGAATGAAGCTGCTAATATGCAGAGTATGTTGGCTTGTTTTACTGGAATAAAACTCATCTCAAATCACTCAAGACTTTAAACAGTTTTTATAACATAAAAAGTGAGTAGTTCCACACAAAGCAGCTGTCTTTTAGGGGTTCTTTATAAAATGGTTAAAAGGAAGGGGAAGCCCTAATAACAACAAATCTCAAGTTCTTAATATAAGCAGAAAATTGCTTTCATTTCATTCTTTTTTCCCCCCATAAGCAGACAAAGATGTGTTATTCTTATTATTTCTTCATTTATTTCTCTGATTGAGGATCATCTATCAGATCTTTTTTCTATTAGTACAAATAATATCATTGTTTTGCAAACAGAGATATTTAAACTAATATGCTGTGGAAACATTTGAAAATATTTAAAGAGGAAAAATAACTTTTACGTGTAGTCCAGTGGGAAATCACCAAGTACTCCAAAGGACAGAACACAAGCTACATGGCTCTCCAAGGTTCAAGAGAGCGAATTCACTTTCACAAAGCAGAAACTATTTGAAGTTGCCCAGCAATTACCTCTGTGGTTGTAGCTCTGAGGTTATGAGAGTTGAGAAGAGAATTGATGCCAGGAAGGCAGTATCAGCATATCATGGAAGCATTTGAATCTGTGTGAACCAAAGTTCTTGCAGAACCTCAATATAAAGAAAATGTAAGAGTGTTGCACTCCTCTCATGATCCAGGTTATTGCTATTTTATTGTTTAAAAATAATAGGAAGGCATAACTTATTTATATTTCTGAACTACAGCAAGTTACCGCTATGACTGTGGAGTATGTATTTATTTATATGTAGGCATTAATATGAAGGTCAGAGAAATCTACATTAAAAAGCATATGAGATCTGGTGCAGCCTTTTCTTTAATGAAAACAAATGCACAATTGTTATAATAAGAAATGAAATAAATATTGGAACATTAGGGAGTCAATCTCAAAAGCATACCCTACTGAGCTCAGTGGCATTCACTAAATCATTCCAATAGTAGGCTATCTAGGTCCCCTTAAATAACCTCTATTGAGGGGGAATCCACCACTGTGGTGGGCATTCTCCAGCTCCTACCACCAGAATATGCCTCCTAATAGTCTGCTTCAATTTTTTGTTGAAGTCCCAGTGATCTCTTCCTGTGATGAGGACTCCCTGGGACCAAGTACCCTGAACTGTGGCCGCTCTCAGAACTATGCTACTCCTCTGGACTAATAGCAGCCAGGAACTATTGGAAGGGCGTGTTTAGAGCTTGGCTCCTTGCAGTGAATGGTGAGACTTTTTGGGGAAAGTTGGAGCAATAAAGAGCAGTTAAGCCTTCTTTCTAGCTGTGTTGCTTCCGTGCCCAGCCCTGGGTGGCCACAGTATCTGTCTTCTGAACCTACTTTTGCTCTTCACATCCTTTTTAAAGAGTAGGATCTAGAACTGATGCCATGTGAGGTTTAATCAGTGCAGAGTTCCATGGATCTGTTACTTCACCTCATCCAAATGCATTGCTTCTGTTAACGCAACAACATTTTTTTTATGTTAGAACAAACAGCAACTCTCAGGACAAATAATTTTCAGAGTTAGTGGGGCAAACTACTTTTCTCAGGTTGTGAATCAAAACATTCAATTTTCTACTCACAATATCATTGTGATTTGCACCTCCCGTCTTGCCCAGTTATTTTATAAAGTAAGCTAAGTAAGTAAGAAATCATAAATTAAATATGATCTTGTAATACAGATTAGAATGTAGGAGACAATGTCAACTTGGCTCTCTAAAATTATATAAAATTGTAAAACTATATTTGTATACAGTTGAAAAAAATGTTGCAATTCTAGAAAATAGAAATAAGTAGTTGGCTATATGAAAGAAAGAAATTGGATTCTAAATAATACACAGGATCATGTAATCCTGGTATCCCCAGCCCCTGACTGTGGCCAACTACCAGGCCATGGCCTATTCAGAATCAGGTTATGTGAATGGCAGGCCAGCACACATGCACACAACTTTACTTGCACGAGCCATGGGCCAGCGCACGTACAAAGCCATGCACAACTCAACTTGCGCACGTCAAGGTGCGCACATGTGGGCATACATGTTGACCCCGGTTTGCATGGCCCGGTTCCCCTCCCCTCCCCTCCGCCTAGCTGCAAAGATTGCGGACTGCTGTTGTAATGTAATAGAAGAGAATACATGTGGCTTTGGTGCTCTCTGAGATATTTTATTGCAGGTGTTTTGTCATCAGTGCTAGTGAAGGGTGTGTGTGTGTGTTGTGTGTGTCAAGGTTTGCTATTTATAGTTTTCCCTGCCAATGTTTGTGAGTGAGTATGTGTGATTTTGTCTTTGGTAATTTCTGAATTAGTTACTGTTTTCTGCTTGTTTGTCTGGTGTTAATCCCTACTTATCCAGATGCTAGAGAGGATGCATTATGGGCATTTTTGTTTCCCTCTTAGTGTTTTCATTGTCTATTTTGAATGCTATATTTGTTTTTGTGTCTGTGTGTCTATTGAGGGCTAATTTGTTCGAATGCCAAGGTTCCAGGATTCCCTTGTGATTTTTTGGATTTAGTTTGGTATAGAATGCTCACATTTTCTGAGCTGAAACTATGCTCAAGTCTGTGTTATGAGATTAAGGAATCTTCACTCATTATACTCTGACAGTCTTCTGCCTGACTATCATACATAATAACTGTTACAACCCTTACATTGTCTATTGTACTTGGCTCCTGTTTTTTCTTCTTCGGCTATTGCCCTGCCCTTAGCAGGGTAAGCTACTGTATATAACAGGAAACAAATCCCATACTCACTACATTGATGATGGTACTTAGTCAGAGAACAAATCATTTACAAGCAAATAACTAAGCTTAGACAGCCTAAGAACTCCACTAATGTGGATTAAAACTTGATTATAAAGAACTTTTGATACTGTAGCTTTCTCAAGTGAGGTCCTTTGTGTCCTTAATGGAACATTTATTTTAGAAACACTTGGTTGAATAAGCTAGACATGTACTCAGTCCTCAAGAAAGAATTTTGTGCCTTTAGAAGACATAACAATTTAGTGGATTTTGCATAACTTTCTTATTGCTCTAATGCAAAACGTAACATTTAATATGAAACCCAGCTGTTTATATTGTGTGTGTGCATGTGTGGGTTTTTTTATAGTTAGATTTAATGGAGAAATCTATTAAATTGATTTCTGGCAGAATATGGTAGAAAAATATATAGTATTAAATACTGTATGGTATTTTGGAATATATGGCTCAATTAATAGAATACTGTCCTTGGATGGGCAAGTTAAGAGAAGGAGGAGATGTTCATTAATTCCTACCCTTGCACTATCTTAGAAATTATTCCAAAACTTAAGATAACTGTGTGAAATGCATGCAAAGCTGCAGAGAGAATAACTTTTACTTATTCACCCTTTCTCCAGTGGGAGTCTCTGTTGGATTTCAGTCTTTCTTTACAAGTAAGAGGAAGCTGTTTATTTTTTGTTATTTATATGGAGCTGTTTCTCCAGGACCTCAAGGCAATTCCTTCCTTCAATTTTTCTATCTAGAAAGAACTGTCTGTGGTATGCTGAGTTGAGATAAAGTGACTAGACCAAAATCATCCAGTTGATGATTCCCATGGTTGAGGGCAGGACTTGAACCTGAATGTCTCTAGTTCTAGTCCAACATCTTAACTACTATACCACATTAAGTTTTTATGAATAAAAATATTATATTAACTCTTGCTTACTTGAATTTCAGTTCTATAAAGATCAGCGATCCAGTTAGAATTACTTTTTTCTGTCCCCTTGAGCTTGCCAATGCAAGTGCATGTATATGAAACTCTCCTTTATGCTGCACATTTCATTCAGGGATTTGCTAATGTAAACATCATCATCATCATCATCGCCATTGTCTGTCCATTGCAGGATGAAGACTTCTTCCACATGTTTCCAACCAATACAATCCTGAGCTTTCTTTTGTCAATTGGTCCTGTCATCCTGCCTATTTAATTTATATGCAGAGCACATTGTGAGAAAGATGGGGCTAGATGAATCAAAAGTTGGAATTAAGATTGCCGGGAGAAATATCAACCTCAGATATGGAGATGATACTACTCTAATGGAAGAAAGTGAAGAGGAACTAAAGAGCGTCTTGATGAGGGTGAAGAAGGAAAGTGCAAAAGTGGGCTTGAAACTCAATATTAAAAAAACTAAAAGTATGGCATCCGGCTGTCTCAAGGGCTGGCAAATAGATGGGGAAGAAATGGAGGTAGTTACATATTTTATTTTCCTGGGCTCCAAGATCACTGCAGATGGGGACTGCAGCCAAGAAATTAAAAGATGCTTGCTCCTGGGGAGGAAAGCCATGGAAAATCCAGATAGCATACTAAAAAGCAGAGACATCACTCTGCCAACAAAAGTGTGTATAGTCAAGGTTATGGTTGTCCCAATTGCAACGTATGGCTGTGAAAGTTGGACCATAAGAAAGGCTGAGCGCCAAAGAATTTAAGCCTTTGAACTATGGTGCTGGAGAAGATTCTTGCTAGTCCCTTGGACTGCAAGGAGATCAAACCGGTCAGTCCTAGAGAAGATCAACCCTGACTGCTCTTTAGAAGGCCAGATCCTGAAGATGAAACTCAAATACTTTGGTCACTTATTGAGCAAGGAGGATTCACTGGAGAAGAGCCTAATGCTGAGAAAGATTGAGGGCAAAAGAAGCAAGGGAACGACAGAGAATGAGGTGGCTGGATAGAGTCACTGAAGCAGTAGGCATGAGCTTAAATGGACTCCAGAAGATGGTAGAGGACAGGATTGCCTGCAGGAAGGTTGTCTATGGGGTCGTGATGGGTGGGATACGACTTTGCAACTAACAACAACAATTATCCAATTCAATAAAGCATTTAAAACTTGCCTACAATTCCTAGCCATAATTATTTGATCCACAGTGACAACAAAATGATGTTCAAATTATTCATATAATATGGATGGGATTTTTAAACTTCTCTTTATGCCAATAAAATATTTTATATTTATAGAGGCCTAAGTAAGGTTGAAAAACCAAAAATTAATTTATTGATCCTGAAACACTCTGACATAATATTGCATTGTTTATTAGCTTCTCTGGTGAAACAATTTAATCTGTCAGTTCTTTCACATCATTCTCAATATCTGCTTTGTATGATTCACTATTCTGCTTCAACTACATAAACAGAATTAAGTTCTTGTTTGCATGCATAAAAACATTATAAAATTCTAATGTATGTCATCTTGTGTGTCTAATCAGAAGTTTCTTAACCAGGATAGATTAAACATATACATACACACTTTTTTTGGATTCATTTTCTTCAATATTTGAATTTGAATTTGAAGCACGTTCATTTAAACTTTTTTTTCTGCATATGTTGGCAGATATTTTGGTGAAAGATCTGTATATGTTTGAATATGTTCTCTTTTCTATATATTTGCTTCCCAAACACAGGCATTTTGATATGCAATTCAGAGAAGTGTTAAAGCAAAGGCTCACTGCATTTTAGTTTACCTATTACAGTGATGGCGAACCTATGGCACGGGTGCCACAGGCGGCACGTGGAACCATTTCTTAGGGCACGCGAGTCGTTGCCCTGTCAGCTCCAGCGCGCATGTGTGCACTGGCCAGCTGATTTAGGCCTTCTTTTGAGGCCGTTTTTTGCCCTCTGGAGGCTTCAGGAGCTTCCTGGAGGTGGGGAGGGGAGGCTGTTTTCACCCTCCCCAGGCTCCTATAAAGCTTCTTGAGCCAGGGGAGGGCAAAAAAGCGCGCCAAAAGCAGGGGGTCTCACCCATAGCATTATGGGTGTGACACACCCACCCACAACCCCCCTGCGCTCCCCCCGCTTTTGGCACACGAGCCAAAGAAGGTTAGCCATCACTGACCTATTAGCTTAGGAACTGCAGGTTTACCCCCTCCCCCCATTTTAATACAAACCAGTGAGCCAAACAAATGTCTTTCCCACTCATACTAGAAACAGTATGCTCTCCAGATATTTTAGGAATTTAGGCAGCACTAGTGTAAAAAAGAATAAGATAAAACAAAAGGACAACTATCAGTTGGCCAGTAAAGTCGCTTATAATTTCTTTGCTAATCTCCATATTAATATGTTTAATTAGCTTACCCAGAGTCCGGAAAGGTCTTTGTTTTGGTGTCTGAGAAAAGAAACCAGGTTTCAGGGCATTTGTGATTATAATGTCAAAAAGGTCTTCAAAATCATTCCTGAAACAACAAGAACAAATTAAATTGATATTTTCATCTGTCTGAGTAAGCACAAACAACATTTCAATTATTGTTCTCCCTTGATGAAAATTGCAACAATATATTCAGCTAAAGACTAGATATTTGCAGGTATATCTTATATGGGTTATCTGCATGAAATTAATAAATAGCCAAGTCTTTTGAAGGATTTTTTAAAAATTAGCTTATGGTTGCTACAGTAGCCAGGAGATTACAATGCTAATGCAGAGTAGTAGTTCACTGCTTGGTTAGGTACATGTTTGCATGCTTCCTACAGTGCACCATAGGAGAGGCATGCTAGCTTCATGCCAGAAAGAAAAATGAATAGCTTTTCCTGCAGCAGCATCTAAGGCCCTTCTCCCTCCACTGTCGCTGCCTCGTAAGTGAGCATCACAACTGGGAAGGTTCAGCGCTGGCAGGTTTTTAACCGCTACACAAAGCGCCAGATTTTTGCTCCCTCAAAGTGGTACCTATTTATCTACTCGCATAGAACATGCTTTTGAACTGCTAGGTGGGCAGAACCCCTGAAGTGAGTGACGGAAGTTCACCCTGCCACACAGTGCAAGGACTCAAACTGCTGGAGCAGAGGTTATCTCCAGCGTCATAAAGCCATTGAGCCACTGCACCTTCTTTTTGAAGGAACACATCAGGGAAGTAGTAAAGAGTCAACAAAACATGAAAGAAATATCCATTTCCAATGAATTATTTCTCTTAACGACATACTAAGAAATCTAGATTAAGTAGCTGCTGGCAACCAAATAACAAGGCCACATACATATTATTTACTTAGTAACTGTATGTGGTTGCCCATCTTAAAATACATAATTCTGGGATGTTAATGACGAGCCACAAAAATGCATTATAAATGATCTTAAAAGAGTTGCTTAGGTGAGACTGCCACCCACGCAAATTGAATAAATAAATAAATAAATAAAGGAAATAAATGAAAAAACAAAAGTAGTTAAGAATATTCTTAATGCAGCCCCCGCTCCACACCTTTTTTGTACCAGGGACCAGTTTTCTGGAAGACAATTTTTCCACAGACCGGGGTGGGGGCTGGGGAGGGAGGAGAGGACATGGTTTCGGCTTTGCTCACTCCTCCGCTGCTCAATTTCAGTTCTGTGGCCCAATTCCTAATAGGCCAGAGACTGATATGGCCTGGGGAGTGGGCACCCTGCCTTAAGATGCCACAGCAAACCACCAAAACAGATATATACCCCACTGAACTAAGCCAATACGTATCCCAGACACATAACTGCACACAGGATCTGAGTCCCCATATTATTTATACTTTCTAATTGGTCCTGAGGATGCCTGACAATATTGTACAATATGAGGAATATGGTATTTGCGGAATCATTGCAAAAAAAAAAAAAAAAAGGAACGAAAGAGAGAGAGAGAGAAAAGAAACATCTGGAAGGAATTTGGGGGATTTCCAATATTCTGTGTACAGAAATTCAGAAGTGTGGAAAATTGAAGCAAAATGCGTTCTATAAGTCTTTTCTATTCTGATACATTTCTGCTGAATCGGTTCATGAATTTCAATAAATTCGCAATGAAAGCAACAAAAGATTACTTGGATATTACTTAGATCACTAATCAAGCTAATGTTCTGTGCAGCCTTCTGAGGACTTTGTTCTACTTACACAGAGAGAAAGAGACAATTGGATTTCAAATTTCATATTTAGTATTCAGGTATAATAGAACTTAGTACTGTATCTATTTATAATAATCATCTCATTCTAAAACTCTTTCATACACATGGAATAAAAGGAGCTATTGGATAGGTTTTTAACTCTCTCCCTCTCTCAAGAAGGAGAAAGTAGCAACCTCAAGTAATATTGTTGGTGGCTTCCAGCCATCCTTACTCAGCTTGAGAGATTTAGAGGAATGCTTCAAATAACTACCAGAGCCTGCAGGAAGAAAAATTTCACTATCATGAACTGTTTTTAACTGCTATACTACTTGCAGGCAAATAGAAGACTGAAGTAGCACAACATTCACTTACCCTAAAGTGTACTCGCATAACAGTCTGCAATAGTCAGAATGAGAGCTAGTAATTAATAGCAGGATCTTTCCACTCTCCTTCAATCTTCTTAACCATTTTTTGACAGAATCAGGACAAGACCGTATATATTTTCCTGGGTTGCTTTTCACTTCAGGAAAATATATTCCACTGTTTTCTGAAAGGTAGAAAGTAAGATTATGGTTGAATATTTATTTATTTATTGAATTTATATTGCTGCCTGATTTACAGAAGATAAAACCTCATTTAAAACAATAAAAATAATCAAATAAATTAATATCATATCATATAATAAAATCAACCCTATCATGTTCCCCAGAGACAGCAGATCACACGAGCCATTTAATGGGCTCTATCCAGCTCTGGGTTTCCCAGGCCCTCTGGCAGAACCAAGTATTTAGCACCTTCCAGGAGAGTATTAGAGTGGTGGCTGTTCTAATTTCTGGGGAATGATGTTCCAGAGAGAGGGAGCCACCCCAGAGAAGGCCCTTTTTCTGGGTCCCACTAGGTGTATCTCCCTTGTAGATGGGACCCACAGCATTCCCTGTCTCCTTGTTTTTGAATATGCCACAAGTTTGACCTATCAATGTCCAAGAATCTGTTTTTATTTCTTTAAAATTTATTTTATTAGTTTTATATACCGCCCCCTCTCCCGAACACGGGGCAGTGCATTCAAACATCACTCAATTTTAAAAATGCTTAGGTTTTTAAAAAGCAGCTGATAGAATTCCTTTGGGAAAGGTATTGAAAGAGAGCTGCCATAAATATTCTGGTGGGCAGATGGAATTTGCATAACTGAGCATTCCTGGTTTGTGACCTATTAAAGAATAATAAAAAGAGCAAGGGGATGGAATTTCAATCCACAGTTTATACCTGGAAAAACTATATTGCTGGTCACAACTATAAAATCATTAATATATTTTCCTTACCAAACTGAATTTAATACAGACACAGCCTCAACATTACTTGGATATTGTTCTGTTCCTCCAGAACAGAGAAACTTCTAATTAGAACAAGAACTGGAATTTCCTTAACTATTTCTTAATTAAGAGAAACCAGCTACTGTATAGAAACCTTGAGGTGAACAGCAACTCCTAATCTGTCAGAAGTGTGTTCTTGTACCTGCAGATTCTCAATTCTAATTCTAAAAGAAATATTTTAGATGCAGAGAGTATAAACAGTAGGTTCTACCAATTCCATTGCTGGCTAGGCAGTGCAATGCCTACATGTCTTATACCCAAGGGTGGGTTCTGGCAGTCACTACTGTCGGTTTGCTTGTGGGTGTGCTGCACTTGATGCGCGCTGTGTGCGCATGTGCAGTGCAATAAAAATTGTTCTGCGCATGTGAAGAAGCAAAAAACAAGATGGTAGCGCCTGTGCCGCCACCCAGAGAACTGGTTCGGGTGTGTGGCAGGCCTGGGTCACTGACGGTTCCAGCGACCCAGACTGCCAAACCACTACTGGTTTGGCTGAACTAGTTATACTGTATACACCACTGCTTATACCGTAAGTGAAAATCAACTCATCATTAGCAGAATTTTACATGCTTCAGGAGGGACACAGGAAATTGAGATATAAATCCCTCCATTTAGGAAAATGCTAAAACAATGACTATTTACTGGCCTGCTGCCTGTCTCCTTGGATATCACAGAGACCCGGCTTCATCCACTTGTACCGGATGCGTCTGTGGAGCTAACTAACCGCACCACATACCGCTTTGACAGAAACAACAACTCTGGTAAAAGCAAAGGTGGAGGACTGTGTATTTACACCCATAATAACTGGTGTACTAACAGTAGAGTTGCTTTTACACACTGTTCTGCAGACGTGGAATTCTCAACTGTCATTTGTCGGCCATTTTAACTGCCTGGAGAGATTTCTGTTATAGTTGTCACTGCTGTCTGTATTCCACCTGATGCAAATGTTAGCACAACGCTCAAACCAATTTCATTGTAATTTTATTTTATTACAATGACAATAAAGATTATTATTATATATTGATTCTTGTTTCTATATGGAACCTCCTGTGAGTTGACCTTTGAATTTGGGTTCTAGAGATTTCTTAACTGAAATGGAACTGTTACTTCCATCTTTCCAAATTGTTTTATTCTGACTCTTGCAGGGTGATTCGCTTCATAATATCTAAGTCAGGGGAGAAATGCTCTGAAGTCTACTACCAAGTCACTTCGCTACCGGTTTGCTTCACACGCATATGTGTGCCGTTTCTCCCAATCAGTATTTTAAAAATGCTACTGGTTCGGGCAAATCAGTAGTTCCGATTATCAGCTGTGCCGTGTGATTTCTAGTCGTGCGGCACAGCTAATCGTTGGAGTTACCGGTTTGCCTGAACTGGCAGCATTTTTTTTACTACTGGTTCGGGTGAACCAGTCCGAACCTGTAGCATTTCACCCCTGATCTAAGTACTCCATAAGGCAAACTCTGCCCAGTACAAAACAGAAAATATGAACATAAGTTTACATCTCTTCCTCAAAGCTGACTACTAAAAATGAATGTTTTGACTGGAATTTAATTAACAAACTTCTTAAACAACATAAGGAAAATTTCAGTATCCAGCAAGCAAAGGTTCACATGAAATAGAATGATGAATACAGTAATTCCTATTATCTGATCAGGTACTTGAATTACACTCGGGCAGAATTTCCAACGGCTACTAAAGATACACACTTTTTTCACTGCAACTTGCAAAGCCAAATCAGTTAATATTTCTACACATATTCATCTTTCCCACTAAATATCTGTGGTCAGGTTCCCTGAACCAATTAAGAAATTTTAGACATTACTTTTCCATATGGAATGTACACAATTCTTTTCTGATCAAAAGCAAAATAAAGATTTAATCTTTGTAATCTTCAACTATTATATGAGAAGGAACAAATGATACTTGAAACTGTAATATTAGTTGGTAACAATACGAGCTTGGCAGATGCTTTAAGACAGCACCTGGACTTAAAGCACTAACTTCAATGGGACAAAATTGCTTGTTTTAAAAACAAGCATTAAATGTTATGCTATGAACCTTAATTGAACCAGATTATGGATAAAGTTTTCTTGGCTAGACCCTTTTTTTGTGATGTCACATTTTTATTGGGTTTTATTGGGTTATAAGATAAAATATGATACAAAATGCGAAAGTAAATAGGAAAATGTTGGAGAGGGATAAGGGGAGGAAAAGTGAGGGAGGGTAAGAGAAAACAAAAAATTGATTTCCAACTCTCTTTGTTACAGTAAAATAAGACATTAACATCAAATCACAACTTTTTTTTTCATAATAATATGAACAAGCCATTTCTATAAAGATCTATCAATCTAATCTGTAAAAAAAACCAAAATCAAAGTTTCATTCTTTTCCACTTCAAGCACAAAGTTCAGAAACGGTCTCCATGTGGGAATAAAAGGACTTACATTCTTTTCTTTAATCAAAGTAGTCAATTTTGCCATTTCAGCCATTTGACTAGTCCCTTCTAATGGATTTGAATACCAGCTCATTAGAAAGCTACTTAATTTTGATGAGAAAATCATAATAAAATCCAGTCTGTTAAATAACTCTCATTGTGCTGAAGCAAATCAAAAGGACGTTACGTAAGTAGAACAGAGGTCAGGTTTGATTCTCCAGATGTAAAGATATTTAACTCAGTGGTGGGATTCAAATTTTTTTCCTACCGGTTGTGTGGGCGTGGCTTGGTGGGCGTGGTAGGGGAAGGATACTGCAAAATCCCCATTCCCTCCCCACCCCACTAACCTGCTTTCCAGCTCTGTTCTCCTGTTCAGGGCAACAAAAGAAGATCAGCTGCGTGGCAGTGGGGGCGGGGCCATCCTATTTGCCGGTTCTCCGAACTTCTCCAGAACCTGTCAGAACTGGGTGAATACCACCTCTGGTATTAAAATGGGTCTAATCTAGCACTATCAGCTGTGGAACAGGAACAGGAATATAATAATCCAAGACCTTAGGTTGCATTTTGCTCTTAAGCCCTTGACTCCTTTCCCTATATTGTGAGGAAACTGAATTTTTTCAAGTGATAGAGGAAAATTCAAGGGTTTTCATATTCATTATATTTGATTTTGTTTACACTGACTTGCATTTAAATGAAATGTTGAAATGCTTGTATTAGCCCCATCTATTAGTTGGGGAATAGAATTTGCAGCACTATTTAGACTCCAAATCCGGTCCTCATTCCTACATATAAAGAATTGGTCACCATGGGAGAGAAATCTAGAAAATCATCAAAAAAACCCCAGAAAAGAATCTTCACAAGTGGGAAATATTTGAAAAGGGTGACAGATTAAGCTTGTGGTTTTACTTTATGATACTTGTTCTGTCTTGTTCATAATTCATAGATGAAATGATGGATTGATGGTGGACTTGCAACCTTCAAATTGCAAGCTAGGCTTTAAAATGAAATGTTTAGGAATATGCAAATGAAATGTTTATGAATACTGCCCTCCCTCTTCTAGTCTATCTTTCTTATTAATTTACCAGTTTCCTGCATGATGGATACTTTTTAATTGAGTGAATTCTAATCCAAATACAGTGCAAAATGGTAGGCCACAGTTTTTCAAAATCCAAATATAGTCCTATGAGTTCTAATAACAATGAAACCATAGTGTTTCTCCATCAGAAAGGACATTATAGTTTTATCTGAAAATGAAATTACTGTCCAGCATAACCTGCCTACTATTTATTTTGGAAACCTATAACTTGATGGAAATAATCAAATGTATTAAAGTATGCATGCTTTTTGAAACAAAGGCTTGCCTCAAAACCTATTTTTGGAGATTTCTATAAGCTACTCAGAAAGTCAATTAACATGTTTGTACTGGGATGTAATTATTTTACTTTTCTTTAATTTGGTATTTCTAGCAGATTGAAGCCTAAGATAAGAGGCATAATATTATGAAGAAATATTTAAAAAGTCTAGCTAGCCTGGCCTAGAAAAAATGCTTTATTAAAATTAAGTATTCAAATTAAATATTGGGAGGCCCTATTAGAAGTTTTTTACATTGTAGAAAAAGATGGACATAAAATGTGACATTTAATGAAAAGCTAAACATTACTATAAACAAACAAATGAGAGGCATGACAAATTCTGATTTAGTGTATAATCATACATTCTATGTAGTATTGGTTTTTTAGCAACTGCAACTAGTTGAAATGATGCTATTGATTAGCTTTGAAAGAAAATAGAGCATATAACACTGTTCTTGCATCAGTGGCTAGTAAGTTTGCTTTTGGGTGGAAATCACAGCACTGGTTAAAGCCTTTACATTCCTAAGGGCTTGGAATCACTTTATTCCACATAAATCTGTCTGAATAATAAAACTGGGAAGCTTTTCCCCTGAACTGTAAATGTCCATATGACCTCTTTTTTCTTTTCTTTTTTAAAATAAAACTATCTGTACTGTTAACTACTTTAATTCCTGATTGTCTCAATCTTTGAGGACTACCTGCATTTTTCTAACATTTTTTTTGCCAGATTGATCCATTTAGCTCAGTGTTTTTCAAACTCGATAGCCCATTTGGTCTAATGGTTAAGGCACCATGCTACAAATTGAGATATTGTAAGTTCTAGTCCTAACAGGTACAAAGCCAGCTGGGTGGCCTATAGTATTCCAGTATTTGAGGGGTTGCCACAAAGAAGAGGGGGGTCAACTTATTTTCCAAAGCACCAAGAAAAGAAACGATGGATGAAAACTAATAATGGAGAGAAGCAACCTGGAATTAAGAAGAAAGTTCCTAAGAGTGTGGTTGCTCCATCACTGGAGGTGTTTAAGAAGGGACTGGACAGCGACCTGTCAGAAATGGTACAAGGTCTCCTGCTGGAGCAAGGGGTTTGACTAGAAGACCCCCAAATTCCCTTCCAGCTCTATTTTATCTGAAGACATTCTAAACCTTGAGCTAGTCACTTTCTTAGCACTAAGAAGAAAGCTATTAATTTATTTATTTTTTTAGATTTATAGAACCGCCCTTCTCCATTGAAATGGACCCAGGGCGGTGCAAAGGAAATTAAAATCAATAAATAACAATAAATACAAAAAAGTTAAGAATAAATTAAACTAAAAACCTGTGCTAAAAATCCCAATTAAAATTCTAAAATGCATTTACTCATTGGCTAAGCTAGACCGGCTTGATGGAACAAATAAGTCTTAAGTGAGCGGCGAAAGAGGGGAAGGTCTGAGATGGTCCGAAGTTCGGGGGGTAGGTATGGCAGACAACTTCTGAAATCTTGACAAGAAAACAGCAGAGTTGCCAGGAGCCCAAAAAAATCAAAAAACAAACCTCAGACAATAATTATTTATTTATTCTCAAACTTGGCAACTTTAAGATGTGTGGACTTAAGTCCCAGAGTTCCTCAGCCACCTTGCACATGAATGTTGATAGAAAAAAAAATTGTGTGTAGAAAAGTTTTTTGTGTGCAAAGGAATGTACACACTGCATTATTTTTAGAGAAAGCTATCTATCTATTTATAAAATAGTTTAAGTGCTTTGGAAAGAAACATTATAAATCTGATTCCAACGAAGCCCACAGATGATCCCTATTTACAATTCGGCACGACTTTTCCATATCATTCAGCTCCCTTTGGAAAAAGTTACCTCATGTCTGAAGGCACCGGGCAGGCCAAGAGTCTGACTGTCACAACAGGAGGAGGAAGAAGCACAAATGCAAAAGGCAAAGCCAGAGTTCTCGGCAGCGCTGGCTGCAAGACCTACGGCAGTTGCCAATAGCTCTGCAATAGGAAATAGGGAACATCTGGCAGATGCTTCAAACTGGGCACTCGCACAATCGCAGCAAAAATGAGTAAGCTCTGAAGGCTGACCACCTCCGATATGTTGCAAACTTTCCTCTGCTCAAATATTTGTCTGGTGGGTGGATGTTTATATCGTTTTCATTCTAGGTCTGGAAACCAAATGCCAATGAATCAGGTGTGTTCCTACTGGTTCAGCCAAATAGGTAGTAACTTGGCTGCCTACGTCCTATCGGCGGTGCCGTAGATGCCGCCATCTTGTTTTTTGCTTTTGCGCATGCTGGAACTTATGTATATATTATTACAATTCTCATTATGACCTTTATCTGGGCAAAACAGTGCACCCAGGGCAACAATTTCTGAACAAAGGTACTTCAGATTGATATGTCCCAAATCTGGGAGCCATGACTCCTGAGGGAATGAAATTTGAGAAATTTGTGGCTGCTTCGGTGCAACTGGCTGATTCTGCAGTCATGTGATGCTCATTTTCAATGTTCTGTGATACTTTCTAGCCCCATGATGGCAAACCTATCACACGTGTGCCCAAAGTGGCAGGCAAAGCCATGTCGCCCAGCAAACGGGACCTTGTCTGTTTGTCTTCCAGTTTCTACAACGATCAGCTGTCCTTCACTGATGTGACAGTGCCAAAAACTGGTCTGTGCAGGGGCGCTGGCCAGCTGATTGTTGGGTGCGCATGCACGCCAGAACTCGGAAGTCCAGCTTTTCTGGAGCGCAATCCCTTCGCACGTGCGGCAGTGCTGAAAACCTGCCTATGCATGCATGCCGGTCAGCTGATCGTCAGGCATGCATGTGCGCTAGTACCCGAAAGTTCGGCTTTTCTGGAACGTGCCCCTGACAAATGTGCCCATGTGTGACATTTCTGTGCGACCTTTTCGGCACTTGGTGCCGAACAGGTTCACCATTACTGTCCTAGCCAATCTGACAAGCCTTTGCCTTGCAGTAGCCACTTACCTGCCTGCTGGGAAAGGAAATGAAGAGAAGGGAAGAGAAGGAAGGAAGGATGGATGGATGAGAAAGATAGCATATCCTTCTTGTATGCCTCCGTGCACCCTTCTTGACCTGTGCCTTCCCTGGATGACTTCTATGCCCATATGGCATCTCTCACACATCCCACACACCTTACCCAACTTGCCCCACTCCCGAGTGCTTTCCCCACCCCATGTGGCACCTTCCACAGCCTTTCTGACCCTCCCTGCCCCCACGGACACTGTCATGACCTGCATGGTACCTCTTAAATGACTGTTGACTACCTGTATTGCTTTCAGATATTTCAGTTAATGGTACAAAATCAGCCTGAACTGGTCCACTACTTGGTTTTTCAGTCTGAATTTGCTACTTGGTTATATTTAAAGGAAGATGTTAAATATTTGAATGATTTGTCAGAGAAAAAATAGTTCAAGGAAAGTTTCTTTTATTTATGCACCAATAATTGAAATATTTACTGCTATGATTTGGTAACTTAAACATTCCATAATGTCCTCCAAATGCCTTAATCTCTTGGGGCTGAGGTTTCTGTGGAGACCTTAAATCTTCAGGAACAAAACTAGAAACTGTATTGGCTGTGCAAATTTTTCTTGGCTTATCTAGTAAGTGATCACAGATTTGAAAAACATTATGTAGCAGAAATACAAATATTATCCACTATATAAACTGTAAAATATTACAGCTTACCTTCATTATTTTTAAACAATTGCTAATTTATACAACTGTGATTTGCACTGACAATCATTTTTAAAATATTAAACAAAAACAGCCTATTAATTTTACTTTTTTCATTATGCTCATTAAGAATTGTATAATTATCAACTTTTAACTTGAGATCTGAGATATTGGGGTAGCCTATTTTTTCCAAAGATTTACTTATTAATAATTATTTTTTTCTTTCCAGATGTTTTGGCTGCAACAAGGCATAACAACATTCCTCAGTGTATCTGATTGCTCTTTGCACACAAGTGGAGGAATTTGAGATTTCTAGAAAACTATGATATGATGCTAGCCCCAAACTGCTAATTAATATTTCAAATTGTCTTCTCCCACCTCAACCACGTGACTCTGGGTGGCGTGCAATTCTGAAACTATAAAACAATTGAAACAATAAACTGAAACTAAAAACAATAACAACAAAAACAGCCAGAAAATGAAGCAGCCGAAATAGACAATTAACAGTAAAGCAAGAATTGGGGCCTTTAACACATTCAGAGCCCTATGTACGAGTACATAGCCAAGTAGCCTTGCAAAAGGGCAACAAAGTTGGGGCCTTTCTAATCTTCAAAGAGGGAATATTGCACAAAGCAGGGGCTACAGCAGAGAAGACCATCTTTCAGTTCCGTTGGTCGACATTGGGATTTGCAACATGCCCATTCTTAACAGTATAAGGCTGCCTATCTCATGTAATGAGCCTAGGTAGCTCACAATTGATAAAAAGCTGATTAAGAGCTGAACCACCAAAGATGCCCAACCAAACACTTCCAGCTCAGCCCCCATCCTAGACAATGTATGGGGTAAGAACCTGGTCTTTGTGGGCTTCAGGAATGCTAAAAGTGTAGAGATCCAAGTCATAGGAGAGTTCCCTATAGACTCCAACATATCTATTTGGGTGATACCAGGAGACACAGCAATGTAAACTCCTAGTGGGCATGGGTGACCATTTGGTAATGCAGGGCAAATGTTAACACGTTTGAGTCATAATACAAATAATGTAACTTAAATTGTTGGATCAGATGCTAGAATGCAAATAAATGACTTAAATTATATGAGGACATCATTTGCACAATGGTAGAAGGATGCATAAGTCAAATATTTTAACATTGCTGTAGTCTATGCCAACCAGTTGCATCTGTAAAACTGGCAGTGCATTCATGGACTGTCCTCTTTTGGGACCATGTCATGCTGCTATGGAACGACCGTGGCAATGCTCCTGGATCCTAAGCCTGGAGTTAAAATGCAGTTCTGTAAAGCATTCATTATTTTCTAATAGCATCACAAACCCTTGTGCCCACAAAACCAATTCTATACCGGGAAAACCCATTTCAATAGTTTCCTAACAAACATTAGGGGAGCATTAAAATCAGTACAGGTGGTCCTCTATTTATGATCATTTGATCAGTGATGGTTTGAATATATGATGGTACTGAATGAATGGCGGTTACAATTGCAGTTCCAGCAAACCTGCAGTCATGTGATTGCAGTCTAGGGGCATTTATGACTGGTGGCAGTGCCCATAATCACATATTCATCATTTTCCCTGCTGGCTTCCCCAGAAAGTCAATAGGGAAGCCAGCAGGAAAGGTCACAAATCACTGGAGTAAATCTGTCCCATATGCACACTACTCCAGCCTCTCTGCACATATGCTGCGCCAAACACTCAAGTACCCTTGTCCACCCTCCCTTAGTGTTGCTGCAACTCAGACCCTCATACAGTCCTGCGCGCCCACCCCAAGCCTTGCCACAGCCTGCACAGACCCTCGTGCACCCTCCTCAAACCTCGCTGTGCCTCCCTCTTACCCCCTCCCTAAGGCTTGCTTGCATCTTCGCGTACCCACCTTCCTTGCACCCTTGAGTACCCCCCAATGATTGTCACATCTTCCTCGCATCCTTGTGCACCCCACATTTGGCAACAGCCACTAACCTATCTGCAGGCCTGCTTATGACTTTCCTGGCACCTGCAACTTTCTACCAGCTTCCCTACTGACCTGGTTGTGGAAAGCCAGCAGGAAGTTGCCTTGCTTAACGATTATGGGATTCAGTTAACAAAGGCAACTGGAATTTCTTAGTGATGGCGATTCATATCCCAATTGCCATTGTAAGTTGAGGATTACCTGAATGTCTCTACTGAAAAATAGGATTTTAAATGCTGAAGAAGCTTACAAACCGCTACTGATTATACACATCTCATAATAACACAGTGAAGGAAAACAGAGACTGAGCTTTATTTTTCTTCTTTTTTCAGGAAAGGATATGTGGCAACACAGCCTGGTGAATCACTGAAGAAGTTAAGCAATTGTAGCCTTGTTGAAATGTAATGACAACAAACGGATATAAAATACTGAAAAAAACTGCAACTCACTGAATTCCCAAGGTGTTGCAAAATGCAAGCTTAATATACTGTAAATGCAAAACTGTTTAAAATGAAAATGAAATGGAATGCTTAGTATCAAAAGCTGAACAAAGACTGGTTTTTGCAACACTCATCTCTATTTCAAACAGTTGCTGATTTCCTGCATAATCCATTTAGTCCCATTTAATAAACAAATAAATAAATCCCCCCCCCCCTCTACTTCTGTTTGAATGTTTGCCTTTTAATAATATTGGCACAAATGGAAAAGGGAGCTAAATCTCTCAGGCTGTTGAGTCTGTTTATGACATAAGGCTTTCTGCATTAGTTGAGAAAAGGATACTTGAAAATCATTAAGGAAAAAAATGCATTCCTTTACAAGTTAATCCTTTCATTATAATATGTATTTTACTGCCACCTTGTGGCAGTGTTCCGAATTTACTAAATATATTGAGGATTACATAATGTTCTCAATCAGAATAGAGCTGGAAAGGACCTTGGAGGTCTTCTAGTCCAACCCCCTGCTCAAGCAGGAGATTCTCCAGTGGTGGGATTCAGCCAGTTTGTACCACTTCTGGAGAACTGGTTGTTAACTTTCTGAGCAGTTTGGTGAACTGGTTGTTGGAAGAAATCATTAGGGCAGAGAATCAGATGTTAAATTATTTGAATCCCATCACTAAGACCCTCTATACCGGGGATGGCGAACCTTTTTTTTGTCTCACGCACCATAAGCGGGGGGAGTGCCACACCCATAATGCAATGCGCAACCCTCCCAGCGCGCATGCCTGCATAACAGGAGTGGTCCCCATTTTTTGCATGCTTTTTTCGCCGTCCCCAGGCTCCAGAGGCTTTACAGGAGGAGGGCAAAAACAGCCTCCCCCACCTCCTTGGAGACCCTCTGGAGGCTTCAGGAGCTTCCTTGAAGCCTCCGGACTGCAAAAGAACAGCCCTATGGGCAAACCAGAAATTTGGGAACAGACTTCCGGTTTGCTCATAGGGCCATTTTTATTCCTCCAGAGCCTTCAGGGACCTTCAGGAGGCTTCCCTCAAGCTTCCAGAGCGCAAAAATCCACCCCTACTGGCAAACCGGAAGTTTGGGAACAGACTTCCGGTTTGCTCGTATGGATGTTTTTAGTCCTCCAGAGCCTTCAGGGAAGCCACCTGAGGGCTCCTGAATGCTCCGGAGAGCTAAAACCGGCCCCAGCAACTTGGAAGTGACTTCCGCGTTGCTCTTAGGATTGCTTTTTGCCCTCCGGAGCCTCCAGGGAAGCCTCCTGGTGGCCCCCGAAGGCTCTGGAGGGCTTAAAATGGCCCTACGAGCAAACTGGAAGTCCGTTCCTGAACTTCCAGTTTGCCCATAGGGCTGGTTTTTTGCACTCTGGAGGCTTCAGGGAAACTACTGAAGTCTCCGGAGGGCCTCGGTGGTGGGGTGGGGGAAGCTGTTTTTGCCCTCCCCATGCTCTTATAAAGCCTCTGGAGCCTGGGGAGGGCGAAAAATGGCTTTAAAAAAGGCTGAATTCAGTTGGACAGTGCATGCATGCGCACTGGCCAGCTGACAGGGCAATGCCTTGTGTGCCCTGACAAATGGCTGTGTGTGCCATCTGTGCCATAGGTTCGCCATCCCGGCTCTATACCATTTCAGACAAGTGACTATCCGGTCCTTGTTAAAAATCTTCAGTGATGAAGCATCTACAACTTCTAATGGCAAGCTGTTGCACTGATTATTTATCCTATTAGGAAGTCTCTTTTTAGTTCCAGGTTGCTTCTGTCCTTGATTAGTTTCCATTCATTGTTTCTTGTCCTGCCTACAGGTGCTTTGGTAAATAAGCTGACCCCCTCCTCTTTGCGGCAACTTCTCAAATACTGGAATACTGCTATCAAGTCACCCCCTAGTCCTTCTTTGCTCTATACTAGCCAAACCCAAATCCTGCAACTGTTCTTCATATGTTTTAGTCTCCAGGCTAAAGTAATCATCTTACTTGCTCTTCTTTGCACTTTTTCCTAGAATATCAATATCTTTTTTGTAGCGGAGTGACCAAAACTGGATGCAATTTTCCAGATGTGGTCTTACTAAGGCTTTATAAAGCGGTATTAATACTTTATATGATTTTGATTCTATGGCTCTAATTATACAACCAAGGATTGTATTAACATTTTTGGCTGCTGCTGCACACTGCTGCCTCATATTTAAGTGATCATCCATTAGGTCCCCAAGGTCTTTCTCAGTTACTGTTTTTGATCCAGGTTTCGCCTAATCTGTATTTGTACCTTTGGTTTTCCTGCCTAACTGTAAAACCTTGATTTCTCTACATTAAATTGCATGTTGTTGGATAGGACCCATGGTTCAAGTCTGTCAAAATCTTTTTGGATCTTAGGCTTGTCTTCTGGGGCATTGGCTACTCCTGCCAGTTTAGTGTGATCTGTAAATTTGATGAGTTCCCATTCTATTCTTTCATCTAAGTCATTTATGAAAAATGACTGTGGCACCCCACTGCTTACTTCCCTCCATGTAGATGTAGTACCATTAAGGACTACTTGTTTGTCAGCCAGTTACAAATCCATCTGGTAGTAATGCTGTCTATCCCACATTTTTCTTGCTTACCAAGAGGTAGGTTGTGGTCTGCTTTGTCGAATGCCTTGTTGAACTCTTAAGTATACTAGTTTGGACTGATGTTAACAGATCACTGCCATAAGTGAAATTGCACCTGACTTTCTGTACATTGAAGGTTATTTAACTTGTTATTCCTCTCAAGCCGAAATGTGTAACATGACCTCTGTGGATGAGAAAGGAAACTATCTATTTATTTTATTTATTTATTTTTATTTTATTAAATTTATATCCCGCCCTTCTCCTTGTTAGGACCCAGGGCGGCGATATAAATTTATATATATATTTAATCTAAGGAGCCATTTAGAAAAAAAAGAAACTGGAAAATTTGTAAATAGAAAAGTAATTTGTTTTAGTATTAAGTGTTCAATCATTTAAGCCAGGGGTCTGCAAAGTTGGCTCTTTTAAGGCTGGTGGACTTCAACTCCCAGAATTCCCCAGCCAGCTTAGTCCACCAGTCCTAAAAGAGCCAACTTTGCAGACCCCTGATTTAAGCACATCATTCATTGTGCCCATATAGTTAAGAAAAGCAATTGTTTATTAGGTTGCACTGACAGTCTCTTTGGCAACAAACCAAACCATATCAAAACACATACATTCAAATTCAACTGATATGTAATAAAGTATTGGGATGTAAACCTTTAAAAGCAATGTTATCAAGTAACAGCTGTCAAACAGAAATCATTGTAAAAGTGAGCAGGGTTGTATTTCATTGTCAAAACATTCTCCTGGAAAGACAAATAAATATTTCTTAGTTTACTATTCCTATTATTATCTATGTGGGAAGCCATACTTAGTCATTTAAATAAAAACAACAGTATAAAAACTATTATAATATTAAAATCACTTTGCACACTTTAGTACAAGAGACTACTGTAACAGTTATCCTAAACTACTAAAAAGTTAAAGCTCTCCCTCTGACATTCTCCATAAGCTCAAACAGAACAGTAGAGAGTTATACCATTCTAGACTACATTAATTTCTTACACAAAGGGATGTATGGCCTTTTCAAGTTATCTAGCTTTCAACATGGGAATCTGCAGAAATACTGTAAAGCTTGGTTGCCTTCAGAGAGTGACTGCCCTAGAGTCACCCATGTCTATGGTAGGACCAGAACTCACAGTCGTCTGGCTTCTAATCCATTGCCTTAACAACTAGACAAAACTGGCTCTTTTGGAGACCAATCTACTTATTCATAACATTATTTCGTTCGTGCTGAAAGTTGGAAGTTGATGGAAGCTGGAGTAAAAGATGTAGAATTCATGGCTTTAAATGAATACTGCTTTCTGCTTTAATTAGACTGCAATTATTAGAACCTTCAACAATAAATAAAAATAGTACATTAAACATTGATTCAGTTTGTCAATGAAATTGCAATTAATTGTTGATTATGTTGGTGGTAATAATGGCAATGTATCATCTAAGTAAAATATTCCAATGACTGTTAGAGATGCTGTTATTGCATGTGCTAAATTGGAATTTATTTATGATCCTTGTAGGATATCAAAAAAGCGCAATATGAAGTTGTAGACAAATGATGGAAACCTTTCAGTAACTTCTATATATTTTTAAAAGAGGTTTGTATAGAATCATAGAAGTATAGGGCTGGAAGGGACCTTGGGAGCTTTGTAGTTCCCGCCCCCACCCCATTCAAGGCAGCAGACCTTATTGTAATATATATCTGGGTATATAAAGTATAACTTGAGAACTTTTAAGAAAGTGTCCTGAGACTATTTGTATCAGATTCAATGTAATCTTACAGGTTTAACAAACAAAAGCACTGTTTAGTATGTGTCAGGATTCATTTTTACATTGAATATATTAGTACTCAGATTTGTGTCCCTTCTAAGTTACTTGCAAATCAGCCCAACTTTTTTCAGTTATGAATTTTGTGTACCACCAGAGGGAGCAAGCCACATATAAGAAAGCATGTATGAATCAATCAAGGACACTCTCTCTCACACACAATTTCTGGACATTCTTTCTCTTACTCAGTACTGAGCATATGCAACATACTGAATTAAAATAATATTTTACAAGCAGCATTGCTTGCATTAAGAATGGTATGTCAACAATGGAGAACCTAGAACTTTTCAGACCTTGCACTGTAACACTTAACATTTCTGAATATTCACCAAATTCAACTGACAGTAGCTGAGCTCTTAATAACTAAAAGGACCTATGTGTACAGACTTTTTCAAAATTAGACTTTTTCTAATTGTTTAAAGTGTCTTCTGACACATCATCATCTCGGAGCCTTAGGGATTCAACTTGAGAACTCAAAATAAACTTGTGAATGCGTACTATAATCAGTAAAGAGGTATATTGTGTAAATAAAAATCAATCAGGCTTTAAAAATATGGGATATCGATAGACAAGGTTTGAATACGAATGTTAACTGAGCTATTCTGGACAATGCAAAAAGTGAGATGATGTGTGTTGATTGGCTACAATAAGTCAGAAATGACACAGAAAGTTGAGGAGGGAGAGAACATTCTGTAAATGTGATAAAATGAGCTACGGACTATGATTGAGTGGTTGTTGTAAACCAGTGGCAGGGAACATACACCACTCAATTTTGAAGGATTTGTTTGCAGTAGGTATATGTATACAGTCACAAAAAGGGATGCCCATCAATAAACACAGGATCAAAAATAGAACTGCGTTCCCAACAGATGTGGTAAACTCAACAGAAATAAAGAGGGTAATATATTAGTTATCGTGGATTGCAGTGATATGTATGACATTCTTGGTGGGAATGGTACTTAAAAGATAACCAAGGAGATAAATCTCTGCCTGAAAAGTATAAAATGTATCATTTGTATACATTTTCATACATATCTGAAACATAAAATATTTTTTCATACATATCTGAAACATAAAAGCAAATATTTGATATAGCAAAATCTAGAAAAAAAGGCAGAAGATAAAAGGACGATAAGTTGCTTATTCTGGACTTCGCTAGCTAAAATATTTTCTTTTAGGAGTAAATGTTCTGGAGAGGAAATAATGCTTCATAAAACCATTATAATTTTTCCTTCTGCTGCCTCCACCTGTTTTGTTGAAAAAACAATTATTGCACAATTATTAACCATTATGTACAGCCTTCCACTCATTCCCCCAGAAAGAGAATGACCCTCTCTCTAATTTGTCTTCAGGATGACCTAATCTTTATTTTAAACAACTAAATGAAACAAACACTTAAGTTTTAATATAGAACTCTATAGAAGGTGGAAAGACTGATCTACCAGCGATCAGGTGAGTGACAGCTGCTGCTGTCTAAAACAACTTTTAGTTACAACTCTTTGATCTCAAGGCCACTTTCTCAATAGCACAATTAATCCCTATTATGCTCATGATTCCAGAAAGATTAATAAGCAAAATTAAGTGGAAATTTGTCTGTAAATTAAAACACATTGTCCAAATTCACTAGGAAGCAGATGATGCTTAATAAGTTGGAAACTATACTCTCTTCTGTGATGAATTTGAAAGTATTTGTTTCTGCTTTAATTAGCAATAATCTATTATATCATTATATCCAATGGTTAATTTTAATAATAGAACTAGCCTCCTTCAAATAATGGGTTATAAAGCTGTCTCAACAAATAATATTCCCCAAATTAATCACAGTTTCGGCACATGTAATACTCATTGCAAATCACCTTAGACTGAAGTGGAAATATACCTTTCCAGTTGTTCTAGAAAAGGGAATGAGATAAAAATAAGGTTTAAAGACTATGATATTTCATAGTCCAAATATTGTCACATTCTCACCTCAGGTGAATATTTTTTTAAATACAACCAAATGCACTCTACCCTTTAGTAACTGTCAGCTATCTTTGATAATTTTTCACTGAATTGACATCTTCCATACCTAACTAGAAAGTCAAACTTTCACATCAAGTTACGGGAGGGCACACCCGATGTTTATCTGTGGTCGTGCGCTCCGGTTCCCGTGACCCTTCTCACAATCCAGAAGGTACGGGATCACAGTGCCTGGGCCCTAGGCTGATGCTGGGCAACACCAGGTCAGTGGTCAACAAAGCCCCCCTCATTTATGATTTGGTGTTGGAGGGGGAGCCAGACCTGGCGGGTATTACGGAGACCTGGCTGGGCCACAAAGGGGGAGTGCCCCTCGTGGAAATGTGCCCACCAGGCTACCAAGTATTTCATCAGCTGCGGACCCAGGGTTGGGGTGTGGGGGGCTTGCGGTTATCATCAAGGAGGATCTTGACCCGAGGGAGACCGCTGTGCCGCAGACGGCTGGCTGTGAATCCCTGTGTGTGAAGTGGGGCCCTGGGAGGCAGATGGGTGTGCTGATCATGTACTTGGCTCCCCGCTACGGAGGAACTGACGGTAATGAAGCGCCGAAAGAGATGCCTAGAGAGCATTTGGAGGTCTACTCGTTCCGAATCTGACCGAACACAGGTAAGGTTGCATTTGCAGACCTACCTTGTGGCGATAAGAGCGGCGGAACGCAATTATCTCTCCGCTCTTATCGCATCCGCAGATAACCGCCATGCCGCCCTGTTTAGAGTGACCTGCTCCCTCCTTCAACAGAGGCCGCGGGAAGCTCTTTTGCAGGGCCGGGCAGAGGATTTTGGATGTTATCTGCAGGATAAAATCGCTCAAATTTGTGACGAACTGTCCTCCGATGAGATTAGCCCATGTGGGTGGGTGGAGGCAGGTCTTGAAACCGTTTTCTGGGATGAGTTTGACTTTGTTTCACCCGATGACATGGACAGGTTGCTGGGGCAGCTGAATGCCACCACATGTTTATTGGATCCATGTCCCTCCTGTCTTGTACTGGCCTCCCGGGAGGTTAAACGAGGCTGGCTCCTGGGAATAGTGAACGCTTCCTTGAGTGAGGGGTTCTTGCCAGCCGCCTTAAAAGAGGCGGTGGTGAGACCCCTCCTCAAGAAGCCTTCCCTGGACCCAGCAGAGCTGGCAAATTATCGTCCGGTCTCCAACCTTCGTTTTTTAGCGAAGGTTGTGGAGAGTGCAGTGGCACGACAGTTCCCCCAGCACCTGGAGGAAACTGCCTATCTAGACCCACGCCAGTCCGGCTTTCGGCCTGGGCACAGCACGGAGACGGCATTGGTCGCGTTGGTGGATGATCTCTGGAGGGCTCGGGATAGAGGTCATTCCTCTATCCTGGTCCTATTAGATCTCTCGGCGCTTTCGATACCATCGACCATGGTACCCTGTTGCACCGGCTGGAGGGGTTGGGGTTGAGAGGCACCGTTCTACGGTGGTTCTCCTCCTACCTCTCCGACCGGTCGCAATTTGTGTTGGCAGGAGGGCAGAGGTCGATGTCGAGGCCCCTCACATGTGGGGTGCCTCAGGGGTCGGTCCTCTCGCCTCTCCTGTTTAACATCTATATGAAGCCACTGGGCGAGATCATCCGTGGTTTTGGGGTAGAATTCCATCAGTACGCTGATGACACCCAGCTGTACATCTCTACCCCTAACCACCCCAACGATGCCGTCGAAGTGATGTCCCAGTGTCTGGAGGCTGTGCGTGTCTGGATGGGGAGGAACAAACTCCGACTCAACCCATCCAAGACCGAGTGGCTGTGGTTCCCGGCGTCACGATATAGTCAGCTAGTTCCATCTCTGACTATTGGGGGCGAGTCATTGGCCCCCGCGGATAGGGCTCGCAATCTGGGCGTCCTCCTGGATTCCCGGCTGTCATTGGATGACCATGTGGCAGCCGTGACCAGGGGGGCCTTTTATCAGGTGCACCTGATACGCCAGTTGCGCCCCTATCTAGATCGTAACGCCTTACACACGGCCACTCAAGCGCTCGTCACCTCCCGCCTGGACTATTGCAACGCTCTCTACATGGGGCTTCCCTTGAGGTGCACCCGGAGGCTCCAGCTAGTCCAGAATGCGGCCGTGCGGGGGATCCTGGGAGTGTCTCGATACTCCCATGTAACACCTCTCCTGCGCAAGCTGCACTGGCTGCCTGTGGCCTTCCGGGTGCGCTTCAAGGTGCTAGTAACCATCTTCAAAGCGCTCCATGGCACGGGACCTGGCTACCTGAGGGACCGCCTCCTACCACATACCTCCCTTAGACCTGTCCGCTCCCACAGGGTGGGCCTCCTCAGGGTGCCATCCGCCGGACAATGCCGACGGGTGGCCCCCAGGGGGAGAGCCTTCTCTGTGACGGGGCCTGCCCTGTGGAACGACCTACCCGCCCGACCTTCGGATCATCACGGACATACGCCTCTTCTGCCGGGCACTAAAGACACATCTATTTCAAGAGGCCGGCCTGGCTTAGTTTTAATGGATATAGTTTTAATGGATATAGTTTTAATTGATTTTAACCCTTTTTCTAATCTAAATTTTAGCACAGACCTTAATTTAATTTATTTTTAACTGTTTTGTACTGTATTGTTTTATATTTTTTATATTTCTGTGCACCGCCCTGAGTCCCCTTGGGGAGATAGGGCGGTATACAAATTTGAATAAATAAATAAATAAATAAATAAAATAAAACTTGTTAATTTTTGTTCAATATTTGTTATATTGAATATAACATTTAATTAAGTCACTATAGGGTATGGATTTTGTCCTTAAGCAGGACTCAGACTTTAAGAAGACAGAAATTAGAAAATATCCCACCAAGATTGCTTGTCACACTTTAAAGAAGTTTTACATTGTCAAAACAGATTAAGTTACCATGTGTCATGGTAAAACTGAATTTTTAAGCAATGAGAAATTCTTTGCTAATCCAAGGCTTGTTAGAAAGAGAGATCAGAATTTCCTTGTAGATATATTTTTCCTTTGTATATCCTTACTAGCTATACCCGGCCACGCGTTGCTGTGGCCCAGTCTGGTTAAATGGCCAACCAAACTGTGTGTGGATCTATACCTGCACACATACACACAACCACCATATAACCCCCCAACCTACCTACCTACTGTATTTCTCCCTCTCTATCTATCCCTCTACCTACCTACCTACTGTATTTCTTCCTTTCTCCCTCTATCTACCTACCTACCTACTGTATTTCCCCCTCTCTATCCCTCTACCTACCTACCTACTGTATTTCTCCCTCTTTCTCTATTCCTCTACCTACCTACCTAACTACTGTATTTCTCGCTATCTATCTATACACCTACCTACCTACCTACCTTCCTACCTACCTACGGTATTTCTCCCTCTCTGTCTATCCCTCTACTTACCTACCTATTGTATTTCTTGCTTTCTCCCTCTACCTATCTACCTACCTGCGTACCTACCTACCTACCTACTGTATTTCTCCCTATCTATCCATCTATCTACCTACCTACCTACCTACTATATTTCTACCTTTCTCCCTCTACCTACCTACCTACCTACTTACCTACCTACCATATTTCTCTCTCTCTATCACCCTATCTACCTATCTACCTACCTACCTACTGTGTATCTATCTATCTATCTATCTATCTATCTATCTATCTATCTATCTATCTATCTATCTATCTATCTATCTATCTATCTAATCTATCTATCTATCTATCTATCTATCTATCTATCTATCTATCTATCTATCTATCTATCTATCTATCTATCTATCTATCTATCTATCTATCTATCTATCTATCTACCTACCTACCTACCTACCTACCTACCTACCTACCTACCTTATTTCTCCCACTCTATCTATCCCTCTATCTACCTACCTACTGTAATACAATAATACAATAGCAGAGTTGGAAGGGACCTTGGAGGTCATCTAGTCCAACTCCCTGCCTAGGCAGGAAGCCCTATACCCATGATGGCAAACCTATGGCACGGGTGCCACAGGTGGCACACGGAACCATTTCTTAGGCCACGCGAGGCATTGCCCTGTCAGCTTCAGTGTGTATATGTGCCCTGGCCAGCTGATTTAGGCCTTCTTTTGAGGCCGTTTTTTGCCCTCTAGAGGTGGGGGAAGGCTGTTTTCATCCTCCCCAGACTCCTATAAAGACTCTGGAGCCTGGGGATGACGTAAAAAGCATGCCAAATGCAGGGGGTCATGCACATAGCATTATGGATGTGGCACACCTGTGCACATCGCCCCTGCACTCCCCCTGTTTTTGGCACGCGAGCCAAAAAAGGTTAGCCATCACTGCCCTATACCATTTCAGACTAATGGCTATCCAACATCTTCTTGAAGACTTGCAGTGTTGGGGCATTCACAACTTCTGGAGGCAACTTCTGTTCCACTGGTTAATTGTTCTAACTGTCAGGAAATTCCTCCTCAGTTCTAAGTTGCTTCTGTCCTTGATTAGTTTCCACCCATTGCTTCTTGTTCTGCCCTCAGGTGCTTTGGAGAATAGCTTGACTCCCTCTTCTTTGGGGCAGCCTCTGAGATATTGGAAGGCTGCTATCATGTCAACCTTAATCCTTTCTTCCTCTCTCTCTCTCTATGGGCCACCTGGGAGTTTGCTATCTCAGTGCCTTTTTGGCCATAAGAGGCCTCCGTACAGTCTTTTTGAGGAACTGACTGTTGGAAATGCCAGGTGGGAGGAGTTACAGGGAGGTGAAAATTTTTTCAGTGGTACATTTTACATTTGTGTACTGTGTACATGACACACGTGTGCTAGGCACAAAATGAGTTGGTATTCTATTATCCAAAGTCCTTGTGAACATTGTGTGAAAAATTGAGATAAATCGGTCCAGTAGTTTTTGAGATTAGTGGATTCGTACAAACTATTTTACATTTTTATTTATATAGATAACTAGTTGTAATATTCAAACCAAGGTGAACACAATACATAGATATAAAAATGGTTTAATGTTAAAAAGTAGTAATGGTTTGCTTTTAAATTTAGTTGTCCTAATCAGTTTTCTATTACAAATTTGCATACTTAAAAAAAAAAAAGATCTATCACTATTTTTTCCCAAACAAACTAAAAGCAAACTAGTTTTCCAAATGTCAGTATACTTCAGGGACAGACCTTAAATATTTTGGGTTTCTTTTTTGTATTCTTGTGCTCCAGATTTTCAAGCAAAAGTCGGATTTTGCTTTGTAAGGACCACATAGAGTTTTCTTTTCTTTTTAACGATAGACGTTAACATTTGATGAAGATGGGGAGGGAGGGAGAAGGATGCAAAAAGGACAGAGTGGGATCTATTATTAATCTATCAACTACCCTCAACATGAAACTCTTCCATTAGTGGCCCAAGCCAACTGGCAGAGCCAGGTCTTTAAGCTCTTGTGTAAGGAAAAGAGGGTTGGAGTTGACCTAACTCGGGGGTGGGGAAATGTTCCAAAGGGCAGGCACAATGGCAGAGAAGGCTCTTCACCTGTATTCCACTGGCCAGAATATGGGGCCTGAAGAATGCCTCCTCTGCTGGCACAGTGGGATGGGCCAATCCCAGTGAGATGAGAACGGTTCTTCAAGTAGGCTGCACTCATGCCATGAAGGGCTTGAAGGGTGACTACCAACAGCTGAATTGCACCCAGAAGCAAACTGGTAGTTTGGGACGCAATGGTGTTACATGGGGCCCGAATATGCCCATGCTGCTGCACTCTGCACCAGCAGTAGCTTCTGAATGCTCTTCAAGGGTAGCTCCATGTAGAGCACGTTGCAATGGTCCAACCGTGAGATGACTAGGGCTTGAATGACTAAGCTGAGGGACTCCTGATCCAGAGTCCATAAAACCCCCCTAGGGTGGTTCATCTGGGATAGCGTCACCCCATCCAGAACTAAAGATGTCAAAGACCCGGATCTCGGGGCTCTATGCACCCAAAGCTCTTTGGTCTTGCCAGGGTTCAGTCAAAGCCTGTTGTTCCCCTATCCAGGGCCACACAGCCTCCAGGCACTGTGAGAAGGCAGCAACAGCTTTCCAAGCTATATATTACAGATAGTCCTTAATAAATGTCCATTTATTCTGCATAGCAGTGGGTTTCTTACCACCAGTTTGCCGCACATGTGCCAATCCTTCCGCGCATGTGGTTTGCTCACATGCGCACCTTCCATGCATGCACCTCGCCTAAAAACGTGCCTAAACAGGATAGCATAGAGCTGGAGCGCATGGGCAGGCCCACCCACAATTTCCGCTACCGGTTCGGGTGAACCAATCGGATGAATACCACTTTTGAATCTGCAACTGTTCAAAGTTACAACAGTCCTGAATGAAAGGACTTAAGGGATCCATTTTTAAAATTCTGGCAGAGCCCTCATGTTCATGTGACAAAATGTAGGCCCAGCTGTGTTTATGACCATCTTTTGGCTGCCTGGCCAAAAAGGTGCTACCAGCTACCCTTGACACTTGGCACTGCCAGCCACCACTATGCCCACACCATGCCCCATTATTATACTGGCTGGAGGAAGAAGAAGAAAACACTTCACTTCTCATCCCAAAAAGCTTCCTCAGTTGTGAATTGGGGGGGGGGGGATGGAAGGATAGATATCTATTCACTATCACAACTGATAAAGCTGCTTGGCTGGGAAGCAAAACTTTTTCTTCTTCCCCAAGAGGGGAAAAAAAAGTCCCATTGCCTCTTTTGAAAAAGCACTTTTGAGGCAAGCAGCTTCCTTGTTTACTCAGAGCAGTCTTTTCAATGCTTCCTATATTTAAATAATATTTTTTCAGCTAAAGACAATGTAAGCATGGGACAAATAGCTTGTTTGTTTTCTAATCTTTGGCTTCCCTCACACCATTATTTAACACTTACTATTTAAATAATATTTTTTCCATCTGCCACAGGTTCACTTACAGGAATTTATATCAGTGATGAACACTCATTCTTCTCTCATCTCCATCTGCATCTTTAGTAAGTCCTTACAAGCACGTTAAAAGTGGCAAAACCTGGAAACCGCGATGCTTGTAAATTGGATTGCACCTTTTATTAATCTAGATCCACCCATAAAATGAATGTAATGTGAGTGGAAAGTATCATTCAGCAATCTTGGATTAGAATGTGAAACAGTGGTGGGATTAAATTTTTTACTACCAGTCCTGTGGGTGTGGCTTGGTGGGCGTGGCTTGATGGGTGTGGCGGGGAAGAATACTGTAAAATCTCCATTCCCTCCCCACTCCAGGGGAAAATTACTGCAAAATCCCCATTTCCTTCCAATCAGCTGGGACTCAGGAAGCAGTGAATAGATGATGGTGGGGCCAGTCAGATGTGGTATTTACTGGTTCTCCAAACTACTCAAAATTTCCGCTACTGGTTCTCAAGAACTGGTCAGACCTGCTGAATACCACCTCTGATGTGAAAGCAAGACATATAAAATAACATAAATTTGGGGGGAGTATTAAAATGAGCAGCTTGTTTCACATTAGAAGAGGTGAAAACATAAAATTTTCTGAGAAAGGTTAGGTAGGCTATGCACAAATAAAGAACAGATGTATCTCAGTCTTAATAAGTACAGTGGTGAGAACTAAAAATCCACTTCAATTCTATCCAAGATCTTTGGTACAACCAGTCGTACAAATCCTTTTTGCCAGTCGTTAAATGAATCACATGGTCATTAAGCAAATCCAGTTGGTGAGTACATGATTCTAGGACATTGCAACTATCATAAATGCATGCATTTATGGTAATAAGTATGAGAACCAGTTGTAAATCACTTTTTTCATACTGTTGTAACTTTGAACAGCCATTAAACAAATGATCATAAATCAAAGGCTAGTAGTACTACATTTGTGAAGTTGATGAAGTGGATCTAAATCACAACTGTCAAACTTGTGGCTCGCAGGCGGGATGCATCACATGCTGGCCACGCCCACACCCAGTTCAGCAAAGAGGGAAAGGTTTATTTTTTACTGCTGTCCAAAGAAAAGAAAGGTAGTACTATTGCTTAATGCAGTGGTTCTCAACCTTTCCAATGCCGCGACCCTTTAATACAGTTCCTCATGTTGTGGTGACCCCCAACCATAAAATTGGTATCTCGGTTCCTAAGACCTTTGAAAATATGTGTTTTCCAATGGTCTTAGGTGACCCCTCTGAAAGGGTCATTCGGCCCCCAAAAGGGTCGTGACCCACAGGTTGAGAACCGCTGGCTTAATGTATGGAGCATTTTATACTACAAATACTACTTCTTTATAAAACAGGTGAAGCTAAATAAATCTGCTCCACTTTGTAGCCAAATTTCAATTGGATAGAGGAATTTACAACTTTACAATGTATATATACAGTGGTACCTCGGTTCACGAACTTAATTCGTGAACTGACTCTGTTCGCGATCCGAATTGGTCGTGAAGCGAGGCACAATTTCCCATAGAGTTCAATGTAAATCCGGTTAATCTGTTCTGACCTTGTTTTTTGGTCGTGATTCTTGAACTGACTCTGTTCGCGAACCGAATTGGTCGTGAACAGAGGCACAGTTTCCCATAGGGTTCAATGTAAATCCGGTTAATCCGTTCTGACCTTGTTTTTTGGTCGTCCGTGGCTCCGGTTCGTGAAGCGAAACGGGGTTCGTGAATCCGAGCATTTTTACGAACTTTTCTGTTCGTGAAGCGAGGCGGAGTTCGTGAAGCGAGGCGGAGTTCGTGAAGCGGAGCATATTTTTACGAACTTTTCCGTTCGTGAACCGAAACGGTGTTCGTGAACCGGGGCACATTTTTTGGAAATTTTTTGGTCGTAAACCGAATTGGTCGTGAACAGAGGCGTTCGTGAACCGAGGTACCACTGTATATATATATATATAAATGTACATTTATATGTATATTTACATTTATATAGAGAATCAATTTTGTCCACAGGTTAAGGCGTCAAGCTAGAAATTGAATGAATGTGAGTTCTAATCCTGCCTTGGATGCAAAAGCCAACTGGCCTCACAGGATTGTTGTTGGGGGGGAAATAGGAGGAGGAAAGAATATTAGATAGGATCAGCAATTTCAGCTTATTTATAAAAATAAAGGCAGGATAAAAGTAAATAAATAAAAATGCAAATCTATAAACCAGGGGTCCCCAATCTGTAGGCCGTGAGGATTGCAACTGCGTTGTGGAAACAACTGGACAGCATTGGGCAGTGGGCGAACACGCATGCACCATTTGCATGAGCGGCAGGCACACATGCATGCCATTCGTGCAAATGGACCTACGTGCACATGCATGTGCTTGTTGGCCACTTGTGTGGAACCATCTCCTCCCCACCCACCTCGCTCCGCAAAGCCGGCAATGTTGGTGAACACTGCAATAAATAACGGGAACATATGCATAATACTGCATTATTCAAAAGTTGCAGAGTAGTCCTATTTTAAAGCTTGGAACCACTTTTAGAAACTGAGTGTAAGAGTTTAAATTATTAAAACGAAGGAAACATAAGCAATGTAAATAATAGCCCTGTCTTTAGTTAAACATTTTTTCTCCTAAATATTGCCTCCTCTTGTACACATACAGGACATGATTTATATTTAGACTCCATTTAATTATCCCGTTTTGAACAATTTAAAGGTAAATACTAGGCAGCCTGCAAACACTGGGTAAGTCCTGGATAGGCTGTGGAGATCTAGATGGAACAAAGCAGACTGAAACTGAACCCAAAGGAGTTCTTGTTTGCCATGAAACTACTTGGTTCTCTGTCTGCTTCAGATTTCTGCTAGGCCCGTGATGGCGAACCTATGGCACACGTGCCACAGGTGGCATACGGAGCCATTTGTGAGGGCATGCGAGGCTTGCCCTATCAGCTGGCCAGTGCACATATGCGCACTGGCCAACTGACTTCGGCCTTCTTTTGAGGCCATTTTTCACCCTCCGGAGGGTTCAGGACTCTGGATTGCTCGTAGGGCTGGTTTTAGCCCCCTGGAGCTTCCAGGGAAGCCTCCTGAGGGCTCCTGAATGCTCCGGAGCGCTAAAAATGGCCCTACGAGCAACCTGGAAGTGACTTCTGGTTTGCTCATAAGGTTGTTTTTTTGCCCTCCGGAGCCTTCAGGCAAGCCTCCTGGCGGTCCCTGAAGGCTACGGAGGGCTAAAACTGGCCCTACGAGCAAACCGGAAGTCTGTTCCTGAATTTACGGTTTGCCTCTAGGGTTGGTTTTTCGCGCTCCAGAGGCTTGAGGGAAGCTCCAGAAGCCTCTGGAGGGTCTCTAGGGTGGTCAGGGGAAGCCGTTTTTGCCCTTCCCAGGCTCCTATAAAGCCATTGGAGCCTGGGGAGGGTGAAAAAAGCATGCCAAAAATGGGGGTGGGGGGGAGAGCACTGGTCATGTACACATGCACGCTGTGGTGCGCATAGCATTATGAGTGTGGCACACACACACACGACCCCCCTGCGCTCCCCCCACTTTTGGCACGCAAGCCGAAAAAGGTTGGCCATCACTGTAGGATTGGCTGGAGACTGCAGTCAGAAGGTCTTGGTTCAGCTTTGGCAGATGCACCAGCTGTGGCCCGGTCTCATGCTCTCACTGCTATTCCAAAGAGCTTTATAAGGTGCTGCCTTTAAAGACAACTCACCAAATGCAATTGGTACAAAATGCAGCAGCTTACATGCTGGTGGTTGACAGCTACTTCAGCCATCAATATTAGAAGGTCTAGGTTCAATTCTTGTTTCTGGGTACAGTTTAAGGTTCTGGTTTTAATTATAAGGGCCAATGTGCCTTGGCTCCTAGGTATCCATAACCCTATCTCCTCCATGTCAAATTGGCCCATCCTGTGTCTTTGTATGAAACTATATGAAAGAGGAGGGAGGACTTGGAAGCAAATCTTTTCCATGGTGCTTCCTCCACTTGGAGGTCCAAGCTGCATCTAAATTTTTAATGGAACGATCTACTTTAGACAGATAGAGCTGGTGCAACTGATTATTTGATTGTAACGTTTAGGTTTGTGTTGAGTTTTATATTATTTCATAACTGTAGCTCTATGTTATTGACAATTGTGTTGTTATTCTCAATGCCATCCAGAACTGGTGGCTCTCTACTCTGTTTTCCAGATTTGATGGCATATAAGCTATAAAATAGTTAATAAATATATATGAATATACATACATATCTAAGCTACTTTTCCCAGTCTGATGTACTCTAAGCTTGTTGAAACAACCTCCTAAAATTCCCAGTCATTATGAATATGTTTAGTTGGGAAGTCTGGGAACTCTAATATATGGGCAGGACACCAAGTTGAGGGATGGTGGCCTAGGATATAGAATTTATGTTATCCTTATTAAACCTATATGAAAATTGGTAAAAGTTTATCTCTGTTTAATCTGCAGAGGTTTCCACGAACAGAAATTTTCAGAAAGGTGATTGTCAAAAGTTCCTCTTTTTTTCCAGTCGCCACATAGGCTCCCAATCTCCTAGAGGAAGTTTGGAAAAAGGAGTGAATTGAGCTGCTAAAAAAATGATAAATTAAGAGGAATCACCATCATACCTGCTCCTTGTTTTCTAGCGTGCAAACTTTGGCTGGTTCAAACAATCTTCTGTCAGCAGACCAGCTAAAGCTACATATTCTGAACTTGCCCTATATTTGGATTTGTTTTAAATCCAGGTAAAACACTAGTACTTCACAAAGTACTTGTAAAAAATTATCTGAATTTAACTTTAATTTTGAATGTCTACAGAGATTCTCAATCTTCCAGGTCATGATTGTCCCAAAGGTGCTTTTTCAAGCGGCAACTGGACTCTCTTCAGTCAGAACTGAAGAACCTTCTTAGATGGGAAGTAAAACGCCTTCAAGGGAAAAAACAAAGAAAGTCAGTTGCTTCTTGAAAAAAGTACCTTTGGCACTTTGAAGTTATGACAGATGCCCACCCCCCTCAAAATTACTTGCAACCGATTTTTGAAATTATCACAACCATAGCGTTCACTTAATGACTGTGCTGTTTGATTAACAACTGCCACACAAAATGGCAAAAAATTCGGGTCTGGTCACATGAAGTCTCAACTTATGATTGACTTATAAACCAGAGCTGGTTTATGGTCATACATCAAGAACAGAAATGGTATTCTGCCGGTTTGCACTGGTTCGGGTGAACCAGTCGTGATGGCGGCGCAAGGCTCTACCTACCTATCCAGACGTCATCACGGACCTTCTGCGCATGCACGTTACCTAACCAGTAGTGAAGATGAGATGATGTCATTACTGGTCAAGAACTACCTGTATACTGATTTTGAGGTCAAGGAAAAAAATGTGAAATACAAGCTTTTATGAGCTTTAAAGTTATTCCATGATCTGATTATGGGACTAGCTGAAGCACAACAGTTTTATTCAGTCTCCCACACTAATATGTAGTTGGGGCCATAACCTCTTCTGCCTTTCAGTTTCCTTGATAAAAAATTTTCTGTATTTGCTGTTCTGGCATGAAAAACTGATTGAGGTTATGCAAGAGGTCAGAGTGGGAGGATATATTTGCACTTACAAATAAATCTTCCACCCTGAGTTTCTTTCTGTACCTGGCTAGCAGTCTCACAACAGGTATTTTGTTTTCTAATTTTGAAATGCTATTTTGTTGTTGCTGGTTTTAGGGGAGAAAAAAATAGTCCGTAGCTTGCCAGGACCATGAATAGAAGCAGTGTCTGACGTTGAATATAGGTTGGTTTTCAGGCTTACTGTTTCTCCAAGCACCTCTACCCAGATGACTTTTTGGAGGTGTTGTCTATTCTGAAAGCAACAGTTGAAGGGTTTGCTTATTTGTGCCTATGAGAAGTGTTTGATTATGGGTGGCTTTAAGTCAATATAGGCATAGCTAAGGAACAGTTGCTTTGATCCTGTTCTAAAAAATGAATTCAGTCTAGACATCAGGATTGGAAAGCACAATACTTCCTTCCACTTGTAGAAACAGAACACTTCTATGGTGTTTGGAACATCTCAACACTTATTGGGGACCTTCTTCCAATTAATCATGTTTATCTATGTTTGCCTGCCTACCTACCCGCTTGCCCATCCATCCATCCATCCATCCATCCATCCATCCATCCATCCATCCATCCATCCATCCCTGCATGTATCTATAATCAAAGTTCCTTGGGCACATGTTAATTCCTTCCAACTCCACCTAGGATCATATGACCAAGAGACCAGAGGGCTTAAGCATGGAGTAGATAGTACCATCTTAACAAATGAAAGCAAATATATGTGTCTCAGGATAATGTTGTAGGATTCAATCTGGGTCAGATACCAGGACCAGAGGTTTAGTCTTCTGAGCTTTTGGACTGGTGCTGGGAGCCCTCCTCAGAGAACGTCTTCTCTATCGGAATGTGGCATTTTAACCCACTGCCCAACTTTCTCTCCTACAGGGATCCACTGGTGGAATTCTTAGGATTTTTTTCTCTATAGCCTTTGGATAGATCTGACCCATTTTTATATCTGAAGTTTCTTTTTCTGGCCCCTCCCCAGCCACATCAAACTTGGTCCCATTCTCTTCTACTTTGATGAATTATCACATTGACAAGCAGAGTGGCCTAAGATCGATCGATCATTCATTCATTCATTCATTCATTCATTCATTCATTCATTCATTCATTCATTCATTCATTCATTCATTTTCCAAATACTCCTTTTAGTGAAAAAGAATAAAATCTCTCCCCCTTTACACAGACACACACACACATACACACACACACACAGTTAATAACACATACAGAACTCTTCATAATACATTTCTACTATTTCTTTTGTTAAAATATGTCGAATTTGCTACAAGCGTTTTCTTGGTTTCAAAATATCAGATTAAATATGCAAAATTCTATTACCACACATAAAATACTTAAAAGTCTTTAAAAAAATATGAAAGTACCATTTCAGGAAAAGTGAAGGGCACTGTTTCCCTAGGGATGGCCTTACACTGCTTACAGATCAAAAGGAATTTATAAAGGTACCTATACTTTTTCATTTCCTCTACATATACTTATTTGAAAGTCAATCCAACTGAGTTCAAGGGAGTTTAATGTTTGTGGGTAAAGAATTGCAGTTTAAGAGGTTCACAAATATACTTCCTATTTTATGTAGTGTTCAAATTACTTTTTCAATCCCTGGCAGTAACTTTATGGCATGTGAATATGGATAAATAAGTGCATTCATGATATAGAACATACACGGTGACTGAACAATAATACTATTTATAGGTACTGGTTTCAAGTATTTCACTGAACAGCTTTCTCCTTGTACATACATCTTTTGAACTTCTCTCTATTGGTCTTTTAGTTTTTTGTACGTCTGTACAAAATAAACACACTGTTATTTTACTTTTTGGTAAATATTTAAAAATTAAAAATCATTTACTTTAACCCCTAGCGCCAAGAGATAGGTAGCTACATAATACTTGATGCCAAATTGAATGATATACATAAAGGTACGCACAAACATAATTTTATTTGTTTTAATCTATATAATTAATATTATATAATGTAAAATGTGCAGTATAGAAGACTGACAGTGTGAAAAATAAACTTTGTAAATAAATAAAAGCAGTGAAAGACCCTAAATTGCTGGAAAAACTTAGAATGCAGATTTTTTATAAAAATTCATGCCATATATATTCATCAACCTCAGGAAAGTCTAAAGACTTTCTCCTAAATATATTGGGAAGCATTTTAAATGCTTGATGTACAAGCAGCAATTTTTATTTTCAAAGAAGATTCTAAGCTAACTGTAAAGGAACAAAGGAAATTTCAAGCTTGCTTCATCTCCAGAGATGTACACACCTATGGAAAGCTGACTAAGTGATAATCCTGATAACGTCTAAAGAGAATGTCGTGTTTTTGTTTTTTAAACTTTTCATCCACATGTTTTCCTATTACTCAAGCATTATATTATACCCAAAGTTCCTTGCCCATTGAATCATACAATGTTTCATGTATTCATTTTCCAAATTCAGTTTCAACAACATTTTATAGACCTGGGCAATAATGTGTTCCTCATAAGACACAGTACAATTTCAAATCCACTTTTTGCATTTTCAAACCTCAAACATTGTTTAATCTAAATTAAATATTTCCTTCAGTTGTGAGTATGTAGGCCAGTGACAAACACGCCCTTCTGATTCCAGCTCTTTTAACTTGAGATTATGTTCTTCTTGATTAGAAGATATTATCTGAGCCCACCAGTCTGGTCTGACCATTATTTCATTTCTAAAAAATGCTTCCTGGTGTGACATCAGGAAATTTACACTGAACTATAATTTAAAAGAAAATTTCTACAAAATGATGTATCTATTGCTAACATCTGATAAATTGTCAAAGATATATTACATGTATTTCAAATATATGCTGGAAATAAAGAAGGAACTTTTTATCATCTTTGGCGAATTTGTGATAAAGCAAAGATATATTGGGGCCAGATTCATATTTTAATGCAGAAGATTTTTAAAATGAATATAAAATTAAAAGCAGAAGTTTTTCTTTTAGGACTACCGGACAAGGAACTTGAAAAAGAAAGGAATATTGTTATATATGTGCTGATTCACAAAAGTAAAATGATGTATCAATCCTCACAATGGAAGAATGGATGTCTAAATTAACTGTTTTAATCAAAGAAAAGAACATATCCAGTTTTGTTTGCACTTTGGAAACCACTTCTAGACTTTGTGCTCAGGATTTAAAAAAGTGAAATTTTGACTTTGGGATTAGCTGAGTAGATTCATTTATAGAGAAAAAATTTCTCACTTAACAATATAAATTCTGGACTCAATTATGGTCTTAAGTCAAGAACTACCTGTATTAAGTACCTTTGAAAAGTCTGGGTTACTTTTCTCACATTGCAAATGAGAGTCGGTGAAACATTTAGTTTTATATTTTGTTAATGAAACTCAATGCAATTTAAGAATGAAGCCAGTCCAAATTCATCCATGACTTAAGTTGAACATAGTTCTGCATAGATCAGTGTGGTCACTGCCTGGTTTGCAAAAATTTAATGTCACTCTTTCCATCATTATTATTTTTGTTTGTCAAAAATATAGGGACATTTTATGAAAATCATTTTATGCTCATATTTAATAGGTTAGTTTTGAATATTACGTATCCAATACATAAATATTCTATGAATGCACCTATTTTAATATAATAAGTATCAGTAAATATCACCAATACAAACAAAATATTTCTTGGGGTCCTCCATAATTTTTTAAAGTGGTAAGTTGAGCATGGCAGGAGGATACTGCAAAGTCCCCATTCCCTCCCCACTCCAGGGGAAGGATATTGCAAAATCCCCATTCCCTCCCCACTCTGGGGCCAGCTAGAAATCATATGTGCCGGTTCTCAGAACTACTCAAAATTTCCACTACCGGTTCTCCAGAACCTGTCAGAACCTGCTGAATTTCACCCCTGCGTATGACTGTTTTTCACACTTGCAACTGATACAGCATCCTCATGCTCACATGATCAAAATTCGGCCACTTGGCAACTGGCATGTCTTTATATCAGTTGCACTGTCCTAGGATCATGTGATCATGACTTCTAACCTTCCCAGCCGGCTTCTGACAAGCAAACCTAATGGGGAAAGCCACACTTGCTGAACAATCGATTGATTCCCTTAACACCCTGCGGGGCAGCAGGGTGTCACACATGCATGTTCAGGGGAGGCATTAAATTATGGGTGTGGGCACATGAGCGCGCACCAATAGCGCGAGCGTGTGCGCTTTTGGCAACCGAGGCTAAAAAGGTTCGCCATCACTGTCCTAGAGGACAACCATTTAAATATGATCCAGCAGTGTGCAGCAGCTGCCAAAAAAGCCAACACAGGTCTAGGTTACATAAACTCAAGACTACATGAAGTGTTAATACTACTTTATAATGCCTTGGTAAGGCCACATTTGGAATATTGCATTCAGTTTTGGTCGCCATGATGTAGAAAAGATGTGGAGACTCCAGAAAGTGTGCAGACTAGAAGACCTCCAAGGTCCCTTCCAACTCTGTTATTGTATTGTATTGGTCATGTAAAATTTATTCTCTTACAAGAAAGTACTTTCTGCTAAAGAGAAACATGTATCTTCATGCTGAACAGCACCCTGGGATGCATTTGGGAAACAAAGCCTGTCAGTTTCTGGCAAAATACCAGTGTTCAAAAAAATATTGTCCTTTTTAGCTTAGCTTTGCTAAAAACTTTTAGCAAAGTAAATAAATACAGCGTCAGGAATAAACCTAACCTGATTTTCAAATACCAGAGATATAATAATAGCGTGAGCAGCTTTTCATGGGCTTTTAAACATGGTACGTCAATGCCAAATGTTGATATATAAATAAACTTTGGCACATGCATTTCTATTACCTCTTGACGGTTGCGTAAGTGGAGGACAACCACCATGGTGAGAAAGTCTGCTCTTGGTTGGACAAACTAGAAGAAAAGCTAATCTTCTACTTTGCACTTTCCATGTTGTTTCCACTTATGATGGACTACACTACATGGAAGTAGAAGGGAAAGAGGGAAAGTACTGAGATTTAGTGGAAGGTATAAAAATAAGAAATTAGAAGCAAGGATTTGCCTTTGCAAAACTCAACTAATTCCAAATGTTCTGTACTTCATTTAAAGTTTTTTTTTAAAGTTAATATTTAAGGGGAGAAGGCAAGGTGGATAAAAATCAATGGTTTTTTAATTTTTTTAAAAAAAAATAATCAGATTTTTTTGATTTAAATCGGATTTTTTTGATTTAAATCGGATTTTTTTTTATATAAAATGCTTTTTGAGGAAAATATATTACCATCCAAAGGTTATTCCATCATGAAATAAAGATTAGTTTTTTAATTATGTAGAATAAGGCTGTATATGTTTAATGTTTTTGGTAAATAAATTCCACTAATCCATTCACAATGTCATGCTCTTCCAGAGGTTTTTGTAAGATTATTGGGCAGTTTCTCTGCCTACAAGATATTATCACAGATGCTTGGTTTACTTTTGCAGTTCTCAAAACTGAATTTGACTCAGCAGAGATCACATGCCTCTTCTTCACAGCAAAAATGTTATAACATGAACAGAGTTGAAAAAAAGACCTTAATCCTAACTTCTACAAACCTATGAATACAGAATCAACCCCTTCAATGCTAAGTTTCAAGAAGTTCAGTGAATAGAATAGAAACAATATTTTTCTGATTGTTTGGAGTGGAATAGATCTACACAAGAAGAAATTGAAACTAAGTGTGAGGAGGAAGGGGCAAGCAGACAAGCAGTGCTACAAAATGAAAGTCTAAGTTTCTATATCTATATCTATATATCTATATCTATCTATCTATCTATCTATCTATCTATCTATCTATCTATCTATCTATCTATCTATCTATCTATCTATCTATCTATATTGTTTAGCCAAATTAGTTAACAAACATGGATGTTTGTTTAAGCAAATAACATATGCTGTAATGTTATTGTTTCAGTTGAATAAATCTATTTAAATTGTTATTATTAAGGTAATGATTATTTTTCTCTTTCCTAAGTACAACAGAAAAGTTGTCCAAATATGAATGATTAACCTATTAAACTGGGGATTAAAAAATTAATATGAAAAGTTGTTATTCTAAAAATATTTATCTACTTGCATATTATAAGTTATACCAGGAAGAATTAGTCTTTATGTAGAAAACTATGATTTAAATCAAGCTTTTTTACTAGTGATTTAAATCATGATTTAAATCAACTTGATTTAAATCAAATCCACCCTGGGAGAAGGTAATCCAATATATCCATAGAAAACATTCTTTTCATTCAAAAAAATGGATACAATGTAAATTTGACATATAAAGAAATGAACAAGTTTCAGAGTAGCTAAAATACTATAAAACAGGGATGTCGAACTCACGTTGTCACAGCAAGGTCACGTGACATATTGGGATCCCCCCCCCTTTCACTAAACCGGGTGTGGGTGTGGCCAATGCATGACGCATCTGGCCCGTAGGATGGGAGTTTGATAGCCCTGCACTAAAATGTTAGGAAGACCAACAGTAGTACTAAGAAACTCCATTGTGTTAACCAAAAATAAAAAGGAACAATATTGGTATCTCATTTAAAGAAACAGGCATGTAGTTTTGAAAGAAACTTCTGAAAGCTACCAGCTAGGGATAGATAAAGATGTTACTTAAATGTTGAAAGTGGAAATGGCAGTATCAAAGATGCTTTTACCATTGTGTGCATGTCAGCAAAAGCTACAGAATGAAAATTACAGAGTGTAAATTAAACGTTTACTCTGTTAGGAACATAACTTTTTCTTTGCCCCATCTTACAAAGAGCTATAAGTATATGTTTGAAAAGTAGTTCACCTAAAGTTCTTAACAGATATAGCTGGGAAAAAACTGTTTGGCATTGAAAATTGTCATGTAATAGAAAAGATATAAAGATGGTCCTCCACATGTATTTTGTGGATTATCACTGTTGTATCCAGTGGTAGGATTCCAAATCTTTTGTGTGCATGCCTAACATGCGCTTTGCGCACGCAGCACTCTAAGATCACCCTTGGGGTCAACGCTGGTGAGCTGAGCTGTTGTTTAGGTCAGCTGAGGTGTGGCAATCTACTCTGCCACGCAAATCAGTTAACAAACAAGGGAATATAGGACAGGAAACGGTGGGGGTGGGACACAGGGCGTACCAGAGGTGGTATGTGCCAGTTCTCCGAACTACTCAAAATTACTGCTACTGGTTTGCTAGAACCAGTCCAAACCGGCTGAATACCACCTCTGATTGTATCTCTAGTTACTTAGAAACCACAGTTCCATTGAGAATAATACTGCATCCTGATCAGGTATTCATCCTAAAAGGTTATATATAGACAGAGCGCTAATGTACTCTGAAATATGAAATTAAATATAAATACGAAACATGAAATAAAAATGAAATAAATCAGTAACTGAAGCTCATCAGATAGCAAACATGAATTAATCGCTTCAGATGTCAAGTTCAATTCATTCCCATATATGCAGATGGAAACAAAATATGCATCCATCTTACAAAATATAACAGTAATATGAATTTTATAAGGGAAATAGAATTTTCTATAATACAAGGGAGTTCTTGAGAAGTGAGAAGGCAGATACAGAGCATACAGTAAACACAGATCCTGGTTTTAAAAATACACAGATATTCCAAATCTATCCTGTTTTTAAAAAAAACAAATTCAAACACTGATTTATTAGGCTAGAAAATAAAAGAGCTAAAACATTTTGTTAAATACCTGAGCACCTGTTTACACATGGGGTGTTCTTCGTGAATCAGATGTTTGCTGGGGACAAGGTTGAAAGACATGAATGTTTCTATTCATGAATTTTGCTACCTGCTGAAAAAGTGCACTTTGAGAAATAGCTCCGCAACAGTGATGGAAGATTTCTCTTAATTATGTGGTTTTTGAGGAAATACCTTGAACCTTTTTACCTCCAAGGAGACTGGAATTAGCCATGACCTCTCCTTATAGCTTCTACTCAGGATGTCACTGGAGAACACACATCGAAGGAAAGCAAGATCCTCATTTAGAAATAAGGGGGGAAAGGCTATTTTTTATCTGTGGTTCAGCATAGTCATAAACCAATTTTACCAAATACTTATTTTACTACTTGGATGTATGTACATAGATTTCAGTGTCAAAAATAAAATTAAGGGAAGTAGGGTGTTTAAAGGTAAAAAGAAAATTAATATTCGCTATCAGCTTATTCACTTAAAAAACAAAGACAATCTACTTGACCATTTGTGTTTCAATAACAGATTCTTTCCAATATTTATTATTATGTGACTCAAAGGAGTTTTTCTTTTTATGCTGGAAAAGTTTCAAGCATTGCAGTTTCCACAAATCTCCATCTTCCACTCACCTTCTTTGTTCCTCATAAGAGAGAGAAACTAAGGGTTTTGGCAGATTGTGCTGTTCCTCAATCTCAACTGTGGTGCAGACAGAGAGAGAAATGGAAGTAGAGGAAGAAAGATAGTAATTTGCAATTTGTGTCTTTGTTTTCTGTTGTCCCATCAACAGATCTATCTATGATGATGGTCAACTGATGAATTGTCTACTCTAATGACTGCTAGGTGGCAACAGAGGATTTTTCCATCTCTTGGCTGCCATCTAGAAGTTAGGATTTGGGCAGCAAAGATATAGCCAGTAGACAAGCATTCCTGAAGAGCTGGAGTTTTGAAAACGGGATTTAGTTGTGGAAATCTATGTGAGAACGTCACACTATCCAAGAACGTAATATAAGAACCATTTCTTATATGAAGTGAGAACTCAGGACTTCCCTGGAAGCAGTAGTCAATGGGAAAGGAATTCCCCACCATGCAGGCTACAGAAATACAAGAACTGAGTCCTTTTCATCACATGCCTTGAACCATAGGCTGGTCAGTTTCAAGGCTTCACAGTCTCCAAGTTGAGCAACCCATTTAAACAACAAACTCAAAAGTGGTTGTCTTTCCTGTAGACCTGTGGTAGTCAACCTGGTCCCTACCGCCCACTAGTGGGCATTCCAGCTTTCATGGTGGGCGGTAGGGGCTTTGTCCGATACTGAAGCACTTTCCTTTTTTAAATTTAATTGACGTCCCTACTTTATAAATCACTATTACTGTGGATCCGGTGGGCGACTAGAAAACTTTACTACTAACAGAGATACAAAAGTGGGCAGTAGGTATAAAAAGGTTGACTATCCCTGCTGTAGACAAAAGAAGACTGAAGGGTGGGTTAAAAAGGGGTAAGTCCCATAGAAAACCTTCAAAACTTACTGGAGTTTTAAAAGTCCTGCTCAGAGCCCGTTTTTAGGACCCGTCTCTGATGCACATCAATATGCCCTGTATTGCCTGCACACAATATCTTAAGGTGGGATAGTAGGGAAAACATCACTTCCAAAGTGTGTCACTTCAGGAGGATAATGAGACGCAGTATGAGGCATGCGTTCAGGGAACCATTAAAGCCGTGTCCACATTGTATGGCAAAATGGCTGCATAGATTTGCCCATGAAGAAGCAAGAGGCCTTGTCTTTCTTCTGTATGTGGTGGCTATAACTGAATACTGTTTAGTATTCTGCTGAAAGACTGAAGGAGATTACAGAGAATATTAAAACTCATTCACTTTGTGTTGACAGGTTGTGTGTCTATAAACTAAATATGTGGACTTTTCACCCCAAATTAACTTCTCCACATACAAAACATAATGATACAAATATTGGTCATCTTCCAGAGGCTTAGGGGTCAAGATACAGAGGTCAAAATATTTTAAATGAAAAGTCATACAAGCAGATCTTAAATTACTGCCAAGGTCTATCAGTGTTGTGAAAGGTTAAGCTAAAATTCAGTTGGCGTTAGTGGGACCAAGTGGAACCAAGTCACAACCAGACCTTAATCTGAAAAATCAGTATGGTACTGATAAAAAATATCTTAATAGAAACAAAAAATACCTGTAGCAGGATAACTATCAATCTAGCCCAGTGTTTCTCAACCTTGGCGACTTTAAGTCCACAGGAGTTCAACTCCCAGAATTCCCCAGCCAGCTATGTGGCGGACTTAAAGTCGCCAAGGTTGAGAAACACTAATCTAGCCTATCACAAGAAAGGATATTAAAAAGTAATCCAATTGTGACTGAATAAAATTTCTATGATTAATTCTGGTCTGGCCATAAGGCAAGTGATGGAAGACATATTATTGGTCTTGGAGATTTAGGGGTCAAGGCTAGGATTAAAGCTTTCTTTTTTGATATCCTTTTTATTATATTCTTTCCTGCTTACCTGATATTCAGCCTGAGCAACTGTGTCTACTCTATGGGAATGGAGTAACAAATGAGTAGCGATGAAAATAGCAAAGCAGAAATGGGTCCAATAAGGCAGAATTCCTGATGAGGTCACCTTTCCTATTCTAGAAGCAGAATTTGGCACATCTTATTTTGGCTTATGATGGCATCACAGGAAGAACCAATATCCAAAAGAATCTGTCTACCACGGTTAAACCCACCAGCTCTTCTAGTCACATAAACTGATTAAAAATATGTATTTTAATTAAGCAGTTCTGTGTATATTTAGGAAATAAGGACATTATTTACTTTTTAAATATAGAAATGTAGTGCATATGTTATTTAAACTAAAGCCTCAGTATCATAACTGGTTGCAGGTATACAGATTCCAGAAAAACAACTATGCTATTAGAAGTAATAAAAATATCCTTATGCTAAATAAAGTGCTACAATAAGGAATCACCCTAAATGACCACTCAAGTTATGTATTTAATGTCAAAAATTAACAAACCTCTCTTTCTTTGTTGATGTTTGGTAAGAGTTTTGAACATAGGATGTAAATAATTACAGTACACCTATTTTAATAAGTATTGCAGTGTAATATTTCTTCTCTCAGAAATCCCACTGAAGTTACTATAACCTGAATTTATTTTCAGGATTGCTATGGCTAGCAAAAAGGTACTGATTATCAGCACCCACAGAAGTTTCCATAGGTAGTCCTTATTTAGCGACCACAATTGACAATGGCAATCTAATTGTTAAACAAAATGGTCACTAAGTGAAACCACAACTGAGCTTATGACCATACTTTAGCTTTCCTTTGCTTTACAGATCTGTGAAGGTTGTTAAGTATGAGAACTGATTATAAAGTTAACTTTTTTCATTACCACTTTAACTGTGAATGGTCAACACACACACACACACACACACACACACACACACACACACACACACACACACACACAGTTGACATTGTTAGGAAGCTTTTAAAACTATCCAATATCTTTTCAGTGCTGGAAAGGTAAATGAATGAAATATATTATCTACAGTATATAAATTCTTTTACTCAACCTGGTCCATTATGATGTTCAACTAACGGACTTTTAAAATGTTCTTCTGTTACATAGTATTTTGCATAGCTACCACATCATGTCTAAATTAAACAAACTGTTTTGAAAAGCAGCCCATCAATTATTTAAATCTAAATTACCATAAATAAACATAAACAGAAATAGAAATACGTATAGATCAGTGATGGCTAACCTTTTTTGGCTCATGTGCCAAAAGTGGGGGGAGCACAGGGGGGTCGTGTGTGGGCGTGCCACACCCATAATGCTATGTGCGTGACCCCCTGCTTTTGGCACGCTTTTTTCGCCCTCCCCAGGCTCCAGAGGCTTTCTAGGAGCTGGGGGAGCGTGAAAACAGCCTCCCCCTCCCCCTCCAGAGGCTTCAGGAGCTTCCCTGAAGCCTCCAGAGGGCGAAAAACAGCCTCAAAAGAAGGCCTAAATCAGCTGGCCAGCGCACACATGCGCGCTGGTGCTGACAGGGCAACGCCTCACGTGCCCTAAGAAATGGTTCCGCATGCCACCGGTGGCACCCGTGCCATAGGTTCGCCATCACTGGTATAGATAATGCTACTAATATAAATGATGTACTTTATAAACTATGACAATAAAAGCTGATTATTTGAATAAAACCCTAAAACATGACTTCTAAATTACTTAAATATTCTACTCCATTTCTTAAATAGAGTATTCTGCTGCACTGATGGAAGTTTGGCTGTCACTTGTGAATAAAGGAAGAAGTATTGGATGGCCACTTTCAGCTGCCAAGAAACACAACCAAACGGTCCATTCACATTCATGTTCTAACGAACGAGCCACTACGAAACAAGAGTGCTGGATGAGTCAGATTCTTAGGTCATCTAAACTGGCAATTCCTATGTTTAATCAGAGGCCCTGAGGACATCAATCTGGTCCGAATTGTGAAATTCCATTCCTGAGATTTTGTGCTCCTTAGTTCTCAAGCATGTGGCGTATCACGATGGATCCTAAGAATTATGGGATAAACGATGAGAGCAACCAAATCGCATTCACTTTACCTCAATTTTCCTTAAGCCCGATGTCTTGTATTCCATATGTAATCCCTACCGTTTCCTGCATCTGTTACTGGGAATTGGAGAAGTTTTAATCCAAGATTCCCAGAAAGCATCAGGTTGTACTAAGTGGTTCAAAATTAACACGGGCAGGGAAAAGGGATAAGTGTGACATAATTAAGAAATAAAAGATGATTTAAGAATAGAATCTTGCCCTGATTCCTAAATATAGATTTGTCTGGTTACAATTTTAAAAAAAGCTGTATTTCTGGTCAAATATTCAAATAAGAAAAAGAGGAGAGGGAGTCCATTTTCTAAAACAAACAGTTATTACCAATCGCAAGCAGAAATACAAAAAGTCCCATAATTCACGTACAAACCTACAAAAGGACTACATTTCTGTCAGGTAACAAGACTCGTTTCAGGATAGGAAGGGAAGAAATGAAGTCAACACGGGTCTGTGTACTTCTGTCTTGACCGAATGCATGTACACAGAAACTATTAAACTTTTTTCTGTTTTCTTTGCTGTGAGAAATCTGTCAGAAATTTTTGAAAATAAAAAGCAGGAACATATGAAGCCTTGACAGACAGTCCCTTCAGCTGCTGTGGATACAGAGGCCAAGTGTGGAGTGGGGTTTCTGCACTTAAGGCATGATGGTTCCAATGTATCATAAACAATAAATCACAGATCAAGATGATTGAACAGACCCTTGATCCTTCAACAGGCCTCCATTCATGATCATAAATGGAACTTCTACCTACTTAGATCCATGCACCTAATATTCAGCGACTGGAATATGGAGGTTATAGTTGGATTAAAGCACAGAGCAAAACCACAAATATGGCTTCTAGATAAGGTAGACCAGGAAGTTGTTTCAAGTAGAGTAAGCAGATTTCCTGTGCCATTCATAGGTTGAAGTAATTGTATACTTTGCCAGGCATTGTGTGGTGATATAGTGTGATTTGTTCCTGGAGTGAGGAAGCCCTGCTCAGAATTCATGCCTTAGTCACCTCCTAAATGGATTACAGCAATGTGCTTTACATGGAGTTGTCATTGAAGAGTATTTTAAGGCTTCAGCAGGTGCAAAATGTGGTGGTATGGAATGTTATGGTGCTGTTATATATGATATCTATGTTCCATGAACAGTATTGGCTGTTGGTACCGCGTTTCCCCGAAAATGCGACATGGCCTGAAACTAAGGCCATGCTGCATATTTCGGGTTGGTAACAATATTTACCAACTGAAAATAAGTCCCCTGGAGAATCCCCCCCCTCCAGCCAGGCAGAGCACCGCTTGCCGACCTAGCGGTATCCTTAGAAGGCACTAAGCCACGGGAGCGCCTGTTTGCCGCCCTCTGGCTCCCGCGGCTCGGCGTCGGAATGCCCCTAAGTCAGTGAATGGGGCTCTGCATGGCTGGAAAGGGGGTTGCGGGAGAGGTTTTTCCACTCCCCGCTTGCACGATTGCCAGGCTCGCAATGCCCTTGCCTAACTCTCCCTACAAAGCCAGGGCATCTCCGCTGCTGCCGCCGCCGCCCACCACATGGCTTTTTCTGCGGCTTCTAAAGCACAGAGGTAGCATGCCGCTCTGGGAGTAAGCTCTATGGTAGCGTACCATAGAGAGTACTCCCAGACCGGCATCCCATCAAAGCAGGGACTACACTCCCACGACAGAACGCGCAGCTGTCAGTCCGCTTCAGTGTGTAATGCCTGATAAAGCTTGGGGGAGGTGCAAGGCTTGCTTTGATCCGGAGTGCCCTGCGGTGTGGCTTCGGTTGTGCAGACACCTTGTTGCACTGAGCTCCCCCTCTTCCCCCCCCCCCAAGGAATAAGGAATGGTAATCTCCCTATTGCAGCTTTCCATTCTTTTTTCTTTTCTGACAAAAGAGGGAAAGAATGGAATCATTGCGCAGGGTCTTTTAGTGGTAACTCCAGGGAACTGTCCAAATGGAAGCCCGGCAACCCCAAACCAATAAGCCCCCCCTTATAAAACCAAGGCCAAAATATGTAACAAAATATGTAAGACCTGTCTTACTTTCGGGGAAACACGGTAAGCTTTTGAGTATAATTCAAAATACTGGTGGTTTTCTCTAAAGCCCTTCATAGCTTGGAGCTGAGACCACTACTATTTACCTATCCTGTTAAACCTTGCAGGAGAGACAGGTTCTGTGTCTGTCTGTGCCATCTCTTGGGTCCAAGAAGCAGATCCTTTTCTGCTATAGTGCTATCTTCTGGCACATTACTGCATTTTTCTGAAAATATGACAGGGTCTTATTTTCTTTTGACCCCTGAAATAACCATTTGGCCTTATTTTCAGGGAGGTCTTATTATTTTCGAAGTGCGAGCGTGGTCACCTCATGGCTGCTGCTGTGTTGCAATATTTTCAGGGAGGGCTTATTTTCAGGGAGGGCTTATTTTAGTGCATGCGCTCAAAAGCCTGATTGACCTTATTATTGGGGAGGTCTTATTTTCAGGGAAACAGGGTATCTCCTCAGAAATTAGACTTGCTCTGAACTTGCTGCCCTTTTGCAGGGCTCTAAAAACCTGGTTTTGCCATTGAACCTGGGGTTCTGATAGCATGGGTGACCCTTGGCTTATATGAGCATTAATGAGTCTTCTTGGCTGCTGTTTTATGTCATTTTTGTCATTTTTAATATTTGTGGTTTTTTTTTTTACTGTTTTTTGATTGTGTGTTCTCCAGAGTTATAGAGATTCGATTGGCATCCTATAAATGTATTAAAGAAATGAATAAAGTGAATGCATAATGTAATCGCACTGAGGAAAAATAAATGCCTACTATAAAATAACTCATAGTTGAACAATCAATATACATAAAGCCTCTTGGACAGAGATGAATATACCTTTCTATGCTCTGAAAACAAGGGCTTTCAAATTATAACTGTACATTCAAATCTGGAACACAGCCTTAAAAGAACTTACTAACTGCTTTATCAAGTATCTATTAAGTTATGGAAATCCAAACATTCAAAGGAACATGAGCCCACTTTCTCTATGGAAATGAAGGACGCTGCTTTATCAAGCATGGATACATCCAGGGGTGGGCTGCTACGGGTTTGCCTGGGTTCAAGATCACTATGGCAGATTCAGAGAACCTTCAAATCCCATCCCTGGCTTCCGGAGCCTGGGGAAGACGAAAATGCTCCCCCACCATGGTGCAGGAGGCTGACTAGGCCATGCCCACCAACCAGGCAGAGAACCTGTTACTGAAATTTTTGAAGCCCACCCCTGGGTACATCATTATATGCATTAGGGTAGGACACAGTTATTTGAGTGTAGGATATACCATATTTTGGGGGTATAAGGCACACCTTTTTCCCTCAAAAAGAGGCTGAAAATCTGGGTGCGTCTTATACAGTGAATACAGCATTTATTGCCTCCTGAAACCACACCCCTTTAACCAATATGGTCATGCATAGCCTTTAGGAGCCTTGCAGACTGCTCCTGGGAGGGCAGAAATGAGCAAAAAACGGGCCATTTTTTGCTCATTTTGCCCACCCCTCCAGGAGCACTCTATAAGCCTCCTAAAGGCTATGCAAGCCCTTTTTTTGACAAAAAATGGGCCCGTTTATGGAAAAAACAGGCCATTTTTGCTATTTTTTTCTCCCCTCCCAACCTCCAGGAGCACTCTATAAGCCTTCTAAAGGCTATTCATGCCCTTTTAAAGGAAAAAACCGGGCCCATTTTCACAAAAAAAAGGCCATTTATGGGAGGTCTGGTGAGTGCAAAAACCTTTTTTTTTTAAATTTGTCTCTTCAAAATCTTGGTGCATCTTATACTCCAGTGCATTTTATACTCCGAAAAATATGGTTACTAGGGCAGCATATGAAAAAGAGGCTCTATAAAACCTAATAGGAAAGCTATACCCTTCTTTCTCAAAGCGTTAAAGAATCCGCTGCTTCTTTCACATGGGAATGTGACATCCCATCACCATGTACAAAACACACGGCTGCTTTGTCAAACCTGTGCAGATTTTGTGACACATCAGTATGATGCTATTCTCCTCACTGGCCTTCCAGCAGCATGGCTATTTTAAAGGCTCTCCTTTGCTGGATCCATTTCTATAAGCATGCACAATGCTTTGCTGACAGTCTCAGAGTCAGTATTATCTATGCATGCACACGCCTGCTTTGATAGCCAGGGACAGTTTGAAAGAGGCTGTGTAAGCCTTTTAAAGAGCACTGCTAGTTAAATGCATCAAAAAGGAGTGATTCACTTGTGCCAGCAGAGTTTCTGAAGGACTGTGCCTCTTCCAAATACTTTATTTGATAAATAAATAATAAAATGCTTTATACAGTCTAATAGCTGCACCCTTCTGATTAAGTTTTCAATTACTGAGGACTTGGAGAATTTATTCTGATGGAATGCGCCCTTCCTATTTAAAAATATGTACGGAGCAAAAAAAAAAAATCAAGATACTGCCTATTTCAATAGGATAACGTTCTGATCGAGGCTTCCCAAGAGCATAAAACAAACTCCTTGTCCTGGCAAAAACCCCTTTTATTAATTTACAGTGAATTCTGCTCATTCACAGCTGGCGAAGTCTTTCAAAGGAGGATTTACAGTCACAGACTTTATCTGGCTTGGAGAGATGACAGGCTGATATCTGCAGAACTTGGCAAGGAGTCTCAAAGAGTCACTAACCAATTATCAGACTAATTGTCTTCCCTCCTCTTTTATTTCCTCTGGGAGGGGCATTCATTTCCAGCCTTACGTCCAAGTCGACCCCTGCTCTTCATCTGTTCCCTTTGTCTGGCAACTCTGCATGCACACACTGGCAACAGTCTCCAGCTGTTGATTTGCCTCGCTGCTGCCTGACTCTGACAACAGCTGATAACTGGCATACGGCTCCGGCCCCCTCTCTGCCTCCGACACAGAGCCCTCATCTGAGCCTTCCCCAGACTTCAGGACTGACCCATGTTCCTCCCCAACCTCCTCACTGTCCGAATCTGCTGCCAGCTCCACTGGCGGGTCACAACAGATAAACCAATCTTTGTATTCCCACAATTCAATGCTAATTTCTTGCAATGCTGCCTTTTTAATGCAAAATAATGTCATTTTTGAACGAAATACTAATAGGAGAATGGAGAAACGGGGAAAAAAATTCTCAAAAATTTGGGGAAAGCAAACATGAAAATGGATGAGTTAGGCTTAGACAAATTGCATTAAGGAAAGCAAACTAATCTTTAAAGATTGGTGTAACCTTTATCATACTTCATTCGCTGGGATTATCTACCAATCCCCCTCCCTCAGGATAATAATCTAGTTCTGGCATGGTTTTCCTACTCTTTTCTTCTTTTGCTACAGGCGAAGGAGAATTTTTAATCAAAACAGACCCTAAGTCTTTGAAGGGACAGGTACCTGCTGACGATAAGCTACCAACCTCTTCTCAGTTTTAGTACAATTGAAGTAAATTCATGAATGGAGAATGGCATCCCAAATAATAATAATAATAGAAACCCAACCTGACACAACATGTTTGGTCAAGAAAACTTTCCACCATAATTAGCATTTTCTTGGTTTGAAGGTGGAGCTACCACGCAGTTCAACTTCATCACCGAAGGCACAAACAGTATAAATGACTCAGGATGTTCCTTGAAATAACAACTTCTGCTCTGCACACCTGTAGTAGGAGGACTCATGAGCCAAGACTGCTCCACTGCACATTTGTAATTCTGCAACATGCTGGTATGCTACAATTCTATCTGGCTTGGCTTCCAAGACCTCTAAGTGGGACAGAGGCGTTTCATGTGTTCACTATGAACGCATGTGACACTTGAGAATATTCTAAATTACTGTTAGTGCAGAAGGCTTACCTCTGCCTAAGTTGCTAACTGGGCTTGTTTTCTGAAACAGGGGGAGCCAGAGTCTGTTTTTGGAAGCTTCAGGGGGATTATTTGGCGACAGGAATGGCAGCTTTGTAATTTTCTCCTCTTTTTCTTTCTGAATCTATTTCTATACCATCAGGTTATTATGCAGTTCATGTTGAACATGCAATAAAATATAACTAGATTTCCGATGCTTAGTACACCTACATAAAAAAAAAAAAGTTATTTAAAGCCTGTACTCCAATGAGTTGCATTGAGGCAGAATGTTTATGTATTTACTTCAACTTTGTAGGGGTAGAAAAAATCCAGAGCTTAATTCACCAAATATGTACACAAATAGTATTATTTTTTTTTACTTCCTTCGATGAAGAGTGGATTTAGGAATATGAAGTCACACCTATCCTTTCTGTTGATGCTGCTTTCCATGAACGTAGTCTGGGGTGATGAACACTTTTATCCTCAACGATATCAGAAACAACCAAGTGCACCGATCAAAGGACCACCTTATCTGCCTTTCAACGTAAAAAATTCTGGTAAGTGATTTTTGCTTCTTAAAGTGGATTTGTTAAGAATGTTGGTGATAAGTGTCAATCAGGATACTTGATATCCCAAAAACTGTTGTTTTGCTAGACAAAAGGCATTGGGTTTGTAAAAGGTAAACTACTCTTGCTCTTTTTAAGATACTTACCACCATAAAACTTACTACAGAGGAATAACTGCAGGGAAATAGCATATAGGACATTAAAATATTTGAATGCTCTGTTTTAAACTTTTCAGGACCATACATAGATAACTAAGTGGTTAAGAAAACCACTTTGATACTCTTTTTCCATGAGAAAAAAATTCAAATATAAGAAATTGTTTAAATATATATGCCACCAAGTATTTTGAAGTAGTTCATCCCAGAGAGGGTAGAGTGTGTGGTTTTTCAAAACTCACTATTTTATTGATTAGACTTTCACTCCACTTTTATTACTTTATAAGTAAGTCAAGGCGGTGAACATACCTAATATTCCTTCCTCCTCCCTATTTTTCTACAACAACCCTATGAGGTCGATTGAGCTTAGAGAGAGAAACTGGTCCAAAATCACCTAGCCAGCTTTCATGCCTAAAAAAGAACTAGAACTCCAGTATGCTGGTTTCTAGGCCAGAAGGTTTATCAGTACGCAAAACTGGTTCTTCAGTTTTATGATCAGATGTTCAACTGATGCACGAACGAAGGACTAGAAAGCAACATAGAACATATCCTAAGGCTAACCTTTTCCAGACCGAGTCCCCAAAGCGTGCGGCCAAATCCCCAAAATGCAATGCATGCGTGGCTCCCATGCATGCCCCCTGCACATACACATGTTCCCCCGCACATTTCCCCTGCACATGTACATACAGCCCTTTACACGCAGCCTGCCCCTGTGTGGTTGTGTCTTCTGCATGCACCCCTCCCCCTGTGCATGCATGGCAGAGACCTGAAGAACAGCTGGCCGGTGGGAGGCGTGCGTGCGTACATGGCAGAACTGAACTGGGACAATGGCTCATGTGCCATCAGAGAGGGCACTCTGTGCCACCTCTGGCATGTGTGCCATAGGTTCGCCATCATGATTCTAAGGCATTCTAATTGTGATTTTAAAACACCTTCTCCAGACTATACTTTTGCAGTCTAATATTCAAAAAGTTCAGGGCAGAAAGGGGAAATACCAACTGAAAACATTTTTTTCACTTCCTTTCTTTCTCAAAACATAATGATTACAATATAAAAGATGTACCAACGGCAACAAGTGCATGAAAACACTAACAGTAGCACCTATAACTAAAACTAAGCGCTGAGATTTCTCGCAATGATTTTGTTATCCAGCCCACTTCAAAAGAGCAGTTAACAATAAAATGGAAAATAAGATAATTTTCTTAGCATAATATTAAGGTTTTAAGCATATATATTTTTTTCTCCTCTGTAAGATAAATTCATTAATAGCCACAGAATATCTAATGTGACCACTAGGTGGCCAACCTTCTAGAAAACCAATAGACAAGACAGCCTGTGGAACTTCAAAGGATGGTGAATTGCAAGTCTCTGGATTTAATGGAAACTGAAGGTCAACAATCTTTGATTTCTCTATTGTCCTTTCCTGCCATTCATGGCTGGATTTAGCTTTCCATTCATTTAGGTAATACTATTTAGGAAGTGAGTTTACAAAGGAATTCAAGAGGATTTATTTTGAATGCATAATCCAAGCACTTCATTCAGTTCAACGGAAATATAATCTCATCAATGAGAGGTTTTTGTGATGCTGAAATGTCACATTTCACCCTAGTAACAGGAATATCAGGCATGAAATATTTATTTTTTTCTGAAAAAGTTCAAAATACAGGTTTTATTGTATGTTCTAACTTCGATGGAGAAATTCATTTCTTAAATAGATTTTGAAATGATAGCATATGCTTCAAATTTAAGCCATGTATTATTAGCTGATGAAAGCTATATTTGCTATTTTTTTTAATATTCCATTTTTGTTTTTAAGGTTTTGTTAGCCATCATGGTAGGAAGGAGTTGCATAAATCAAATAAATAGTTCCATCTTCACAATCCTCACCACCACTACAGGTGGGGTACTTGTAGCTCTCTGGATACAACCCTTACAATGCCATTTTTGCCATCCTTCCTTGCCATTATACCATGTTAACTGAGGGCACTAAGAATTGTTGTGTCTAAAGCGATGATTGCGAACCTATGGCACGTGTGCCACAGATGGCATGCAGAGCCCTTTCTGCGGGCATGTGAGGGGTTGCCCCAGCTCAGCTCTACCATGCATGTGCACACATCTACCGCCAGCCAGCTGATTTTTGGATCTCTGCTACGCATGTGTGGGGTGCATGTGGGGGATGTGTGCACATGCGTGGGAGATGCGGGCCCTCCGCGGTACAGCCCCCCCAGCCTATTTTTGCTCCCAGGAGGCTGCAGGGAGGCCTAATAGGCCCAAAACAGGGCGGGTGTGTGTGTCAAGCATGCATGTGCAGGGGAGTCATGTGCGCATTGCATTATTATTGCAGGGGCGTGCATACGCTTTCGGTACGTGACAACAAAACGGTTAGCCATCACTGGTCTAGAAGATGCTAGATAACATGGCAGACTTACAAGAAAGGATATTTTCTGAAATATCCAGTAGTGAAATTACAGAACACAAAAGTATCTAAAAAGTTTTTTTTTTAAATTACAGGCAATTCTCAGATTTTTTAGTAGGGTGCTATGAAGATTTTTGTTCAGATTCTTAAACTGCAATTCCATACTGACTCTTCCATACTCTTGCCATTTTTAGGGAATTTAATCTTAAAACAAATTGTTAAGGTTTAAACATGAGCATTTCTAATGTGGTTAGGCAGGAGTCTACTTTGAAAGCACGAAGGTTGACAAAGTGATGCACAACCCTTTGGTTGGAAAGCATGCCTTGCTTGATTTAATAATTGTCTTCCCCACTGGCAGGGGGAAGTGAAAATGCATCACACCAGAATGCTGGCTAGGGAATTCTGGGAGTTGAAGTCCACCCATCTTAACGTTGCCAAGTTTGAAAAACATGAACTACAGCATGACAAGGAGGGTGAGGATCTCCCATTGCAGCTCCTCTCAGCATAGCACTAATCTCAGGGAAGCCTTGATTTCTCAAGTGGGGAGGAGCTAACAGTGACTCCTCCCACAGAGGTGTTTTTCCCCCTCTGCTGGCAAAGATTTGCTCCTGTTTGCTAGAGACAGCGGGACTTGCTCTAGAGATCTTAAATTAAAGGAGCATGAATTTCAGTTTAATATTATTTGGGATGCTTCTAACTCAGATACTCAGTTCCTTTCTAAAGGAAGTAGCGGCTTTTACTGCCTGAGCATCTGATACTATACTAATACAAGCTATGTGAACAGGGCTGATATTTAGGAATTGGTTGCATCCTGAAACAACATTCTGAGTAATGTAATGTAAATCAGTTTTCAAGTTCTAAATCAGAGGTATCCAACCTTGGCAACTTTACGTTTGTGGATTTCAATTCCCAGAATTTCCCAATTTGGCTGGCTAGGGAATTCTGGGAGTTGAAGTCCACAGGTTTTAAAGCTGCCAAGTTTGGACACCTCTGTTCTAGATGCACGGTATCCTACTGAGCTTTATTACCTTTAAGTATTTGTGGATATGCTAAATTTGGACATAGGAAAATAAGTGAACCTGTTCCCATGATCTGTTGATAGCCATATTATAATGTTCATAGATTCATGAGATTTTTTTGTGCAGCTCCTGGAAATAATTTTTACAAGGCATGTTTAGATACAAGCTAAAATAAGACCAAGTAGATTTACTAAATGCACAAAAAGGTAAACCTATCTCCTTAAAATACTTATTTAAGACTAGCAAGAATGGATTAGCTCTTCCCGATGCCCAACTGACAAAGATGTGAAAAATGTGTATGCGGCTTTGCTATTTTGTAGTAAGCTCAAAGAAGATTTATCAAGAGAATACATCTTAGTCACTGTAAGGCCATGCTCTTCCCAACATAAACACTGAAGCAATTACACAAACCCCTTAGGACATCTACAAACTTTTAAAACATAAATCTTTTTACTTACTTGGTTTGTTATTGCTGCTCCTTATGTTAGGTTTGCCAAACATGATTCCAGGACTCTGGAGTGGTCTCCGGCAAAACATTTCCTCAAAACTTTCCATGGTATCCAAACAGATGCCTTCACTAAGTTCTTTTAGTAGGTCTTTTCTTTTAGAAAAGTTCTTTCTGTTAACACGTGGAATTGTGCGTTGGAGAAACGTAACTTCATACCCAACCTGAAACTTTCCATGTCTGTTAAAGATGACAACTCCCAGAATTCTAGTGACTATGAATTTTAGGTACAGTAATTCAATAGCATAGATCAGGGGTCCCCAACCCCCGGTCCATGGACCGGTGCCGGTCCATGGCTTGATAGGAACCGGGCCGCAGTGAGTGACGCAACTCTTAGAAAGGACTGGAGAGGAGGAGGAGGGGGCAGCTCGCTGGGCAGAGTGCGCGCTGGGGGCAGGAGATCGCAGGCGCGGCTGCTCGCGCCATTGGGGGCCCGAGAGGGGCGAGTAAGCTGACTCACCCCCCGCGCGCATCCGCCGCCTGTTCCCCATCCCCCCCACTCCCCCTCTACGCCGGCCAAGCCATGGCCACCGGTCCGTGGAATTTTTTTAACATGAAAATGGTCCCTGGTGCCAAAAAGGTTGGGGACCCCTGGCATAGATGGCATCTGGTTGGGAAAGCTGGTTTAAATTATGAAAAATGTAATAGAATCTTGAGATCAGATCTAATTAATCCACCCACACCCACCCACACACTCTAACTTGATACATACATAAATGTTGTATGTTGATGAAGTTTGTATTTATGTCCACAGATTCTGCATTTCTCTGCACATTCCTTTCCCCCCTATGGCTTATACATGGTTGCATGGCTCCCTCTACTGGTTTCAAAATACCAAAAAAAACTGCATTAGCATTAGAAGTTTAAACATAAATATATTGAAATTCCTATTCCAAAACTATGGAAGAGTTGTCCATTCTGAATTTCTCTCTCTCTCTTTTAAATAATAGAATAAGTTACTTTTCAGAGGCTGCATTAAAACACAAGGATCATGTTCAACTCATTGAATAGCACACTTTCAGGCAAGGTGACATATGCCTTTGGGCCACTTATTCTCTATCGGCCCAGCCCATCTCACAGGGTTATTGTTGGGAAAATAGGACAAGGGAAATAGCCAACATTACATTCATAACCTAATTGAATATGCATCAAATAAATAAATAAATAAATAAATAAATAACAACAACAAAATTCAAAGACCTACAAATAGAAATAGAACGACTAGGGCAAAGGCAAGCAAGGGTAGTACCACTAGTAATAGGCACCTTGGGTGCAGTCCAAAAACTACTGGAGCACCACTTGAACACCATAGGCATTGACAAATTTGCCATCAATCAACTGCAGAAGGCAACTTTACTTAGAACTGCCCCCATCCTGCGATGATATCTGTAACACCATCAAACATCCAGATTTGCCTATCCCAGGTCCTTGGTAAGGACTCAATAGGTAGACAAAAAGGCCAAACCCAGACTGAACATCTGGCTGATTGTGCGAATAATAATAATAATAATAACAATAATGATGATGATGATGATGATGATGATGATGATAAAAAATCATTCAATGGAAATTATGCCAAAAGTTTGGATTTGAGTACAGCAAAAACCACTGGGAACATCAGGTTCAGAAGGTTTTAGAGAATGAGAAAGTCAAGATCTTGTAGGACTTCAGAATTCAGACTGACAGGAACTTGACCTACAACACACCTGACATAACAATAGTTGAAAAGAAAAAAATATGGTTCATTGACATTGCAATACCTGGTGATGCACGAATTGAAGATAAACAGCAAGAAAAATCACAAAGTACCTGGACTTGCAAATTGAAGTTGAGCGACTGTGGAAAAAGAAATCATGTGTTGTCCCAATTGTAATTGGAGCCCTTGGAGCAATAGCTAAAGGGCTACCTCGCTATTTGGGAATTCTAAATTTACCGGACTTGAACACTCTGATTCTACAAAAAAAACCATCCTACTTGGAACAGCTTATACCCTCCAATGTTACCTTAACAGTTCCTAGGTCCTTGGTTAGGACTCAAGCTGTTGAGCTACTAACCAGCCCCAAAGACTGTGAATCTCACCAAAGATTAACATAATAATAATAATAATAATAATAATAATAATAATAATAATAATAATAATAATAATAATAATAATAATAATAATAATAATAATAATAAGTAGTAGTAGTAGTAGTAGTAGTAGTAGTAGTAGTAGTAGTAGTACACTTTTGCTTTCAACTGAGCTTTGCAAATGAATTTCAACAAGATTGCTCTCCTAGAACTGGCTCTGCCCTTCAGCAGAATGTTTCTATTGCTGGAGAAGAAAGGATGGCGGATTAGATCTCAGAAATTCTTGGACAACCAACACATTAACCAATCTGTCTCTGTCTTTATTCTAGCTGAACCACATCTCCTTCCTTTCTTCCTGGTAGAAATACCATGGTGAACCAGGTTCAGGTAGTTCTCGACTTACGGTAAAGGAGCCTCCCCATCACAGTCTCAACTTGTGACTGTGAATTTTATGATCTTTGTGTGGCAGTCTTTATGTGAATCACCATGGGCATTAAGCAAATCAATGGTTCACTAGGGGTGTGATTCTTGCTGATAGCCAGGACACATTTAATAAATAAAGCCTGGTTTTAAGCAAAACCATCGTTATAATTTGGTCATGTGGTAGCAGGTTGCTGCAAATGGCTGTAAATGCAGCCTGGTTGGCAGGCGTCTGAAGTACAGTCACATCACTGCACAGGACTGTGCAATGACTGCCAGATTTTTTAAATCCAGATTATAAGTACCCCTCTAGGTATACATTTGTGAACTTGAAACAATTGCTAAGTTACCAGTCATAATTTGAGGATTATCTATGTGGGAATAAAGATAATCTTTTCATGTCAGGTGCCATATGCTTCATAAATAAATCATATCAGGCAATTAATTTTCCTGAGACACTGCTACACTTATTTGTTGTGCCGAGGTTTCGTATGATTTAACTTCTCCAATTAAAGAGATCACAATCCTTCACACAATCAAGGGGCTTGTGAAACTTGCCTTCTTTCTCTATATCAGAAAAATGTAGGCAGGTTTAGGGGGGAAAAAACAGAGAATCAGGCTCTTACACTTCAATGAATCTGACTCCAAATGCCTCAAGTGCAAAAAATAAAAAGTGCTTATCAAGCAGCTAAGGAACACGACCTCAGTGGCTGACAAATGCTTTACCAACAGATCTCTGTTGTTTTATCACAAAGATGAACTTTATTGTAGAGATTTTCTTTCCTATGAGAAAATACTACAGGCTCCAAAATGTAGTCCATTAAAATCATGAACAGGGAGAAACATTTTGAAATTTCATGCTCATTGAAGCCAATGAGCTGCTTTCAGTTTATTTTCCTGGAATCTTCATTAAACCTTCACAATTTAGCCTCTCCCCCCCCCCCCCCCGCTAGCTATTAGTGCAACTGCGCTTTTGTTTTCTAAGGTCAAAAATTATTCAAGTTTCCTTCCTTCCTTCCTTCCTTCCTTCCTTCCTTCCTTCCTTCCTTCCTTCCTTCCTTCCTTCCTTCCTTCCTGCCTTCCTCCCTTCTCCAAATGAAAATGAAATGTAAACAAACCATCACGTTGTTATAAGAAATGACTGTAACTGAGCTATGTCTTAATTGGCATAGCAATTTTTTAAAAAGATGTTATTAAGAAATAACAACAAACGTTGTTAAAATGAGGACCCAAATTGTTGGGGCCAATATGCTGACTCTGCAAATCGCTTAGAGAGGACTGTAAAGCAGTATATAAGTCTAAATGCTGTTGCTACTTGCCCTTCTGAATCATCTAATTCATACAGGATGTTAACTGTCTTAATGTTGCTTTAGGTTCACAGGCAAGGGGAGAACAAGGCCCACAAGGCCCGGCAGGCCCCCCTGGTCCTAGAGGCTTCCCAGGACCTCCAGGAGAACCAGGAAAACCAAGCTACGGAAGCCAAGGGCCTCCAGGACCTCAAGGACCCCCAGGACTTTCAGCGGCGGGAAAGCCAGGAACCGCAGGCTTGCCAGGAAGACCGGGAGACAAAGGATTCCCTGGTGAAAAAGGAAACATGGGGCCTGCTGGTCTCCCAGGGCCAAAAGGTCCCCCTGGAGCTCCTGGTCCTGCAGGAATTTCTGTGGCGGGGAAGCCAGGACTCCCAGGACCCCAAGGACTAAGAGGCATCCCTGGGGAAAAAGGTGTTCCAGGCGCTCCTGGTATTAAAGGGCAAAGGGGAGAAAACGGGCACGGGGTTCCAGGTGGGCCAGGAGAGAAAGGCCTGCCAGGACCACAAGGGCCTCCAGGACAAGCAGGGATAGGAAGGCCTGGGGAAAGGGGGTTTCCTGGGCAGCCAGGTGTTAAAGGAGACAAGGGTTTACCAGGCTTACCAGGCTCTGTTGGACTTCCAGGTCCCCAAGGCTCTCCCGGGAAACCTGGAGTGCCTGGAAAAGGACTCCCTGGCTCAAGTGGGTCACCTGGCCTCCCAGGAACCCCTGGGGCAAAAGGAGCCCCAGGTCTTCCGGGCTCAACTGGGCCCTCTGGTCTCCCAGGGTTTGGAAAACCAGGATTGCCAGGGATGAAGGGAAACAGGGGGCCTGAAGGACTCCCTGGAGGTCCAGGAGCTAAGGGAGAACAAGGCCCAGCTGGTATCCCTGGAAGGCCTGGACCTGCCGGGCCACCTGGAGAAACAGGTCCTCGAGGGCTAAGAGGTGCCACTGGCGCAAGTGGCAGAGCTGGGCTCCAAGGGGAAAGAGGCCCAACTGGTCCATCAGGATTCCCGGGAATTAAGGGAGAAAGAGGCGTGCCAGGATTGGAAGGCAGATCAGGGAAGCCAGGGATTCCTGGATCCAAAGGCTATCCAGGTGCGGCAGGATCGAAAGGAGATCTAGGCTCCCCTGGGCCAACTGGTTTACCTGGACCAATGGGCTCACCAGGACCCAAAGGTGCAGCGGGAATCAGTGGTGGGCCAGGCTCTAGAGGATCACCTGGTATACCTGGTATAAGGGGACCTGTTGGTCCTCCAGGTAATCCAGGATTCCCTGGAGGCAAAGGGGACCCAGGTGCACCAGGATTACCAGGTCCAGCTGGGATTTCATCGAAAGGTGCAGATGGAATTATGGGACCACCTGGACCACCAGGGTCCAAAGGCCATCCTGGGGAGCCTGGATTGCCAGGTCCTCCAGGCCCCCCTGGTCCTTCAGGGCAAGCCCTGGCAGGAGTCCCAGTTATAAAAGCTGGTGCAACTCAAGGTCTCACGGGCAGGCCGGTGTCCGCTTTCACTGCCATTCTCTCCAAAGCTTATCCCGCATCTGCTGCTCCTATCCGATTTGACATAATTTTGTACAACAAGCAACAACACTATGACCCCAGATCAGGCATCTTCACCTGCAGGATACCAGGGCTTTACTACTTCGCTTATCACGTCCATGTCAAAGGCACACATGTTTGGGTTGGCCTGTACAAGAACGGCTCACCCATCATGTACACATTTGACGAGTACAAGAAAGGATACCTTGATCAGGCTTCCGGAAGTGCTGTTGTTGATCTCATGGAAAATGATCAAGTCTGGTTACAGCTGCCCAACAACGACACAAATGGCCTTTACTCTTCAGAGTATGTCCACTCCTCCTTCTCAGGTTTCTTATTTGCACAAATGTAATATTCAGCGTAACAGAAAAATGCATGCAGGTATATGTGTGTGTACTTCTATATATACAACAGAATTAACAAAATTACACCCGAATACAAAATTACTTTTCTAAAGTTCATAATGCATATCATCTTTAAAAAAAATTAAAAAAATATTCACAAAGTACGATCATACTGTACGGCAACACCGAGACGTGCATTTTACTTGCCCACATACTGAAAAGCGAATCAAGATTATTTCTACCAAGGTGATTCCCCCCAAAAGGGCACCACTATCAAAATCTCCTTTCATAGATGTGTAGGTGATAATGTTACCAAAACAAACAAATGTGCAGAGTTTTTTTTTAAAAAAGACTCCAAAAACGCAAGAAATGCAATATGTTGTGTTAATTCTACAACTCTAAACATTTTTGGTGAAATATTTGCATCACAAAATGAATCCATTTGGTTCCAGGGTACCCCAGGCGAGCATATAAAGTGGTAATCATGTCCAAATGAGCAGGTGCTAGTAATGGCTGATCATGAGTACTGTAGGTATATTTATTGCTAAATTGACAGTATTATAATCCCCATAAAATATTTCAATATTACCCTTTACAGAATGATGTCTGTTTACATACAACATTCAGAGAGCGATACAACTACAGTGAAGAAAATGTTTAAAATGTTAAAACATTTGCCTTATGGAGTGTGAATAGTTATTAATAACTAATTGTACCACTGTGCGGTGTATATTTCATCCCATGGCAACATCTTGATTCCAAACCATTTGTATGAAATCACAATAAATGGCCTGTTTAAAACCAACGTTCTACAGTTTGTTCTAAAAAAAACACGTCTAGTTGTATTTGTCCATTTTGATTTTAAAAAAAACATAAATAAAAAAATGAAACATTTCTTTCCATTTCTCTCATCATTTAGTGAATTTAGTGAGAAGATAGCAATAGAAATAATTGCTACCTATATCATTTCTATCAAAACAGAATTTGCATCTAAATAATTTCTTTCAAAAGATTTTTGAATCTTTTGACAGAATTATAGAAATAATTCTGTCAATTCTTTTTACTGCGTTGTGGTGTTTATGTTACCCTGGGAATTTCTGAATGCAGGTTTTAACAGGTCGAACAATACACATTTAGATATAGAAGCGTTCAATCCTGTGCTGGATTCCTATTATGCCAAGGAAGGACAGGAGATAGCTATTTACAAAATCAGGTGAAAAAGTAGAGAAATGGGTAACAATTTGATACTGCAAATTTTCCGTACGGCTCATTCCCTAATGCCCGCAAAAACATTTCTTTTTCTCTAACTACCACAGAAACCAAATTTCCAGTGTTAGCCTTGCAAAGTAGTCCTTATAAGAAGTATGAGTACTAGCTCCATTTTTACTGTAAGATTTACATTAACAGAATCTTGCATGTCTGAAAGTATCCTTCCCTTTGTTCATGTCTACTTTTCCCAAGACTAGGGAAGGTCCCTTCTGAGATGCTTTTACCGCCTCTTCTTTTTCCTACTCAAGGTTCTCTTATCAGACCATTGTTTAGGCTCGTGATGGCGAACCCATGGCACATGTGCCAAAGGTGGCATGCAGAGTCCTCTTTCCTGGCATGCGTGCCGTTGCCCCAGGTCAGATCTCTGTGGTGTTTCTTCTGTGAGCTTCTGTTTCCCTGCAAACGATGAAACAGAAGCTCACGAAAGAAAAAGATCTTACCTCTTACCATCCTCCTGGTGTTGGGATGTCCTGCCTCCCACCAGCCAGCTGGTCTTCAGGTCTCTGCTGCACATGCCTGCACATGTGTGCATGCATGTCAGCACATGCACATGTCCGTGCATGCATGTCTGTGCATGCGTACCTTTCAATTTGGGCATGTGCACACATACAGTTTGGGCACTCGGAGTCTTAAAGGTTTGCCATCACTGGTCTAGGCTGCAGCTCTTCCTCCTGTCTCCCATTCCCAAAAACCATTACACCCAGTTCTTTGCAGATATGGGGATGTTTGAATAGTTTCATTTTCTAGGCACCCACAGAATCAATAACAGTGGCTCACGTGGTTAGGATGATGGGTTAGAGCAGTGGTGGGTTTCAAATTTTTTAGAACCTACTCTGTAGGTGTGGCCTATTTTGTGGGCGTGGCTTGGTAGTCATGTGACAGGGTGGGAGTGGCCAACTTGTAAAATGTGGTGAAACTCATTTAACAACGTTCTTGCTTAGCAACCAAAATTTTGGGCTCAATTGTGATGATAAATTCTTTCTTTCTTTCTTTCTTTCTTTCTTTCTTTCTTTCTTTCTTTCTTTCTTTCTTTCTTTCTTTCTTTCTTTCTTTCTCTTTCTTTCTGCCTTCCTTTCCTTCCCATTGGGTTACTGGCAGCGGCAGGCCAGACTTACTTCTGGGTCCACCGGTGGAACCCCCTCTCACCGGTTCTCTAAATTTTACCATCCGGTTCCTGTGAGTAGGTGCGAGCCTGCAGAAACCCACCACTGGGATGGGGTCTTGGAGGGTCTTTAGTTGGGCTGTTTACTGTTAGCTTACTTAGCAGCTCCCTGACTGGGGTATTGTTTGCTGCTTAATTGCTATCATTCCAATTCCGTCCACATCAATATATTTTAATTGTGAAAATGCACGGCCATTATGAAGGGCCAGTTACATTTTGACAGATGCATGAAAGCCATCTTCAACAAGAAACAGGCCTTGAAAGGCAAGGAAACCACTCACCTTTAAAAGCTGATGTTTTATAATTATACTGTATGGCAGCAACCATATCCTTCCAGAAGTCGTATCTTCTCCTACGGCTGTGCTGCAAGCATAAAGAAACCCCGTTGCCTTTTTCATTGTGAGCAGTTTTTCTAGCAAGCAGTGAGAAAATAAGCTAACAACCCACAAGCACAGTCTGAAATACAATGCAGCCACATAGGGTTCCCTCATTCAGGATTCCAGCCAATCATTTTTTCCCCCTTACTCCAACACTCTGTTTCTGTTCTTCATCCCTCCCTCCACATTAATTGAACATGCACAGTTATCAATGGCATGTTTGGGAAGGCCTCCCTTTGATGCCAGCAACACACGTTTAAGAAAGAACTTTGCTAATTACCATATTTTTCAGATTATAACACGCACCTGACTAAATTTGTTTTTAGAACAAAAAAGTTTTTGGCCTCCGCGTGCCACATTTTCAGCCCTTTTTGGGGGCCTTTTTTTTGGCCATTTTCAAGCCTTTTTTCTACCCATTTTTGAGGCTTTTTGTGGACCCTTTTCAAAGCTTTTTGGCCCGTTTTGGGGGCTTTTTTGGCCCATTTGGGGGGGGAGGTTGGACCATTTCTGAGGCTTTTTTCGGCCCATTTTTGAGGCTTTTTGGCCTGTTTTTTTCCAAAAAAGATGGGCTGATAAAAGTCTAAAAAGGCCAAAGAAAGGCCTGAAAACAGGTTGAAAAAAAGACCCAAAATGGGGCATGCAGAGGCCAAAAAATCACCAGCGGGTGAGTAGGGCTTTGGCAATATTCAGTCAATAAGATGCACAGACATTTTCACTCTCTTTTGGGAGACAAAAAAGGGCATCTTATACTCTGAAAAATACGGTAATATGCAGGACTGGATTCACTCATGTGCTGCAATGATGTGATTATGCCGTTTCATTATTGTATTATTGATTTTATTTTTTTAAACGCTTCTCTTCCTCTTGAACCACCAATTCCCTGCATGAAACAGTCATTTTAATATTTAAAAACCCAAAAGCAAAAACACTATTCATCGCAGGAAGGGAATATCTTGTGTAAAACCAATTCTTCACAGGCAAACCTTTAGTACATAGATGGTGGCTGCTAATCATTACAACAAATTGTATCTGTTTACATATGGCTGTTTTGGGAAACTTTTGTTCTTAATGATATCTTACATGAGCATAAAAGCCTTGCTTTTCATGTGGGTCTCGGGATGAAGCAACATTCGCCCAAACAAATATGGAAGCCAATATAAACAAAGGAATGGGCTTAATACGTTTAGAGACTTGATCAAAAAAACTTCATTTCATGCATGCCTGCTAGCCATAGGACATGCTTCGCCTTATTGGACCTACATTTTTATTCATCTTTTCAGGTTTTATACAAAAAAAATAAATTTGAAGCAATAATGATAAATTAGTAGAACATATACAGTAATAAACACACTAAAAAAGAATTTTCCTGCTTAATAATAATAATAATAATAATTTTTTAATTTCTATCCCGCTCTCTCTCCCCAAGGGGACTCGAGGCGGGGCACAGGCAATTAAAAATACAAATAAATCACAAACAAATACAAAATACAAAGTTAAAAATAGATTAAATAAATCCTGCGCTAAAACCCATAAACTATACTAAAAATTACCCCTAAAAAACCCTAACCTAAAAAGAGACTATCCTAGGCCGGCCAGACGAAAAAAGTGCGTCTTTAATTTTAAGCGGAAGGAGCGGAGGTCCGTGGTTGTCCTGATATCGGGGGGAAGGTCATTCCAGAGGGCTGGGCCCGCCACAGAGAAGGCCCTTCCCCTGGGCGTCGCCCGCTGACAAAGTCTAGTGGACGGCACCCGGAGAAGTCCCTCTCTGTGGGAGCGAATCGGCCGTGAGGATGTATGGGGCAGGATCCGATCCCGCAGGTAGCTAGGTCCCGAGCCATGGAGCGCTTTGAAGATGGTAATTAACACCTTGAAGCGCACCCGGAAGACGACAGGTAGCCAGTGCAGCTCGCTTAGTCCATAAATCTTCATAACAGGAGATTCATTAGGGCCGAACACAGAAATGATGTCTGAGTTTCAGGGACAAGCCAATAAGAAGAATCAGTGCCCTATTTATAGGTAGGGCTGTCTGGAACGTAAACAGAGACAAGCACGGACACTATTTACTTCCCTAAGAAAAGAAATGAATTCCTTCAGAATTTTTTAGATATGTGATTCAGTTCTAGCTTATTGCTGTGACTCACTGCTGTAAAGCAACGCTAAAGAATTGATCCCTGAAAGAATGTTCAAGCTTCACGTAACATGTGAGAAGGAAGAAGAGGAGCAGAAGCAGGAGGAACATTAATTGAAATGTATCGACCATGAACACCAAATCTGATGCTCCAAACATGATTAGAACTTACTTTGTCTAAACCATCCACAATCCGTCCACAAAGAAGTGACCCAGGCAGATCAAAGTAATTGTCATAGGCATAATATTTAGCTGTAAAGACAAGAAATTGAATGCCTATTAGATATCTAGTGGACAAATCAACATTTTTGTGAGGAAAATTATTATTTACTATAATAATACTGGTATCTGCAAAATTTCCCCTTGCATCACAAATAGGAAATTGCTCAAAAGACATCAAAATGTTGGAGAATCATACAATGAGAATACAATTCCAAATATCACTGCAGGAAATCAAAACTTATGCATGAATTCTGGGATACATTATCGATTTCCAGAAGGTTAAGTGAGGCAAAAGTCTGGAAACACTGTTTTTTAGTGGTAAGACTAGATCTCTGGAATGAACCCCTCATAAAGTTTTGTCAGCCTCCCACAATGTCTGCTTCCAAAACAGCTGCAGCTTTTTTGCAGGATAGTCCCCCTCTTTTTTTTATTTTTAGGGAAAAAACCTCTCACAACTTTATCTATCTTAGGCTCTCCCACTCATCAGATCATTTCAGACTACAGTATGTTTGGAGCAAGCTGATTTCTTCATCAGCTTTTAGAATAAGCTTTTAGCTACTTACTTACAGTGGTGGTATGGTGTACCAGAGCAAGCCGAGCACCAAATAGTTCCGGTACGGTGCTCCGGAGGGCCCGCCTGCCTGCCCTAGCTCCTTATCAGTGTTTTATTCTTTTGGTGCTTCCACACATGTGCGTGGCACACACAGTACCTGCGCGACGTTCTTTTGAGCAGTCAGGAGTGTTGCGGAGGCTTGCGGAAGCCTGACAGGTAGGACACATGTGCGTGTAGCACATGTGGGTGACGCTGGGGCTGTTCCAACCGGTATGGTTGGATCGGGAACACACCACTGCTTACTTACATGTTGTATATATATCTGTGATGGCAAACCTATGGCACGCGTGCCAGAGGTGGCACAAAGAGCCCTCTCTGTGGACATGCACCACTGCCAACTGCTCTTCTGGTTTCTGGCATACACATATACCCCGGCCAGCTTGTCTTCGTAGGTGCCAGAAAAAAGCCTGAAAATGGCCCAAAACAGACAAAAACCCAGGCCGTTTTCTAAGCCGTTTTTCAGGTCATTTTGGGCATGAAAATAGTTGAAAAATGGCCCCCAAATCACCCAAAAACCGGCCAAAAATGCCCCCACAACAGGCATGTGCATGCCGGCCAGCTGTACTTTGGGTTCTGGTACTCTGGCACGTGCACACATTTCGGTTTCGGCAGTCAGTGCAGAAAAGGTTCGCCATCACTGGTATATATAATATATAATATGTATCTACCTAATTTAACCTTATATGTAGCTTTTGGACTTAAGTCTTTTATGATGAACTTTCAATAAACCTTCAGGAAAAGAAAAAGAAACCTTTTAATATTGTGACACAATATTTAATATTGTGATTAATTATAGGAAAAAACTGTATTATATTTGTGGGGGTCCTTGATGCTCTCTGACTGGTTCTTTTCTTGAAGATCTTTCATTATCAAGTTAGGTAACATCAGTGCTAGTAAAGAGTGGGGTTTACTCTTATTTTGTATACTAATGGTTTGCTTTGTCAATGTTGGTAGCAATGCTCTTGGTGGTTCCTTGACTAGACTGTTGTTTACTGTTAGCTTATTTGACGGCTCCTTGATTGGGGTTTTGTTTGCTTCTTGATTGTTGGTCCAATGTCTAATTTCAACTAGAGAAAATACACAAAACCATCAACAACATCTTCAAAAGAATAAAATTCACCAGGGAAAAAGAAAACAATATGTTAACCTTCCTGGATATTCTCATTAGTATGGACAGTGACAGCATATTAGAAACACAAGTCAATTGTAAAACCACCCACACTAACCAGGTGCTCCACTACCAAAGTAACAAACCAACCGTCCACAAGATAAGCTGTGTAAGAACACTGTTTATATGAGCACAAACATACTTCAGCAACCCTGAACATCAATAAAAGTAAACAGGTCATTTATACAACATCTTCCAACAAAATGGATAGCCACACAAAAAGTGCCTGACTAATATAGCACTATTAACACAAGTTGTGAAAAAAATAACGCTGCCATACATCAAACATTTCAGAAAAAAGACCGCTTCCGCCTTCCGGAGGCGACGGTCGTGTTTTCCGACATGCCCGCCGCTAGTTTTCTCTAGTGGCCCTTTCGGGGGTACGGAGCTCTTGCAGAGAGCCCCAACTGTACGAGCGGCTTGCGGTGAAACCCCCCATCCCGACGGCGGTCGGGGGGGGGGTCGTTCCCGCTTTGCTCCAGGAGCCGGAGAACAAAATGCAGGGGGAAGAGTTCCCTTCGCCGAAGGATCGCTGGAACCGCAGAAATTGAAGCAGCGGGCTGAAAAGCCGGAGTTGGTGGAAGTGCCGAGGCTCCGTTGCAACAGAGTGGCTTGTGAGTTGGTTTCTGAATTTTTGAATGTTTTCAACTTTTTAAAAAGAAGAATAGAAGGGGGAGTTTGTTAAAAAAAACCTCTCGGAACAAGCAGCGATTTAAAATGCTCCCCGGGCGCGGGGAGAGGGAGAAAGTAACCTCCGGTTATCTAACAAGTGAAAATGAAAGTTTTTGCTAAATGTGGATTCGCGGTTGATACTTTGTATCTGAATCTTGCTACAGCAGAAATGGACTTTCCCTAACTCTTCTCAAACGCCAAAGAGGCAGAAAAATGGTGCTTCTTTGTTCCCAGTAAGAAACTTTTTTGCTTACTTTTTAAACGTTCCTTCATTTTTACAGCATTGCAAAACTTATATACATGCCTGACATAGACTAGGGAATATTTTAATTTGTTATTTATGGGTTTTTAACTATTTATTCAATTTTAGCACAGTTGTATTGGTTTAATTGTTTTTTAAATTTTGTATATCGTGGGGTTTTACTTTTCTGTGCACCGCCCTGAGTCCCTTTCTGGTGAAAAGGGCGGTATATAAATTGAAAATAAACTAAACTAAACTAAAAGCCATCTCAGTGACTCTTGGGATTTCTCCTATTGTGTGCCTTCTTTTTTCACTGGACTTGATAGTAAAAATTTTTCTCTCTGGACTTTATGGAATTTATCTTGTGAACTTAGACAAGACTTTTCCCTTTTCTTCGATCTCACGGACTGTCAGCTCTTCAGACGCCATCTTAATTACAAGAACATAAAACTTTTACCATGGCATCAAAAAAGCCTCCATATGGAAAAACTCTTTCCGCTCCAGCCTCATTAAGAGCCAGTCGGGACACACAGCAGCCTAAGGTTAGTGCAATGTTGCAAAAAGAAATACCGGGAGAGGCTTCTCAACTATCAACAATAGAGAAAACTCTACAAGATATAATGAATGAAATAAAAGAAATTCGGAAAGATATGATGAGTTCAAGATTGGAACTTTTGGAGACACAGAAAACATTCATGGAAAATAAAGAAAAAATTGATGGTCTGGAGGGTGGGGCAGTTGAGATGAGGGGGGAGATAAGGGATTCTAAAAAAGAAATAGTAGAACTTGCTGGTCATATGTCTAGAATGGATTTTGAAAGAATGTCTTATTTTTTAAGGTTTCAAAATGTTCCTGAATTACCTTCAGAAAATTTAAAATATTATATATTTTTTGGGTGAAAAAAAGTTTTATTGGTTTTTACAACATTTTTAAAAATAGGAAAAGGGTATAAGGTGTTACAGAAATATTTTGAGGACATCTATGTCGGAGGTGTCGGCCCCCTCCGAGGCTTCTTACAAAAAAAAATAAGATAATACAAATCATTTTTCATTTCCCTACAAAGTGGAAAGAGATACAAATATATCATTTTATATTCATGCAATCAATCATTATTTCTATAAACATCCAGATAAAAGTTACACTATATAGAAAAAAGTCGTTTGTGAGATCTAAGTCCTTTAGCAATTGTATCTTCCTCTCCCTGACCTCCTGTGGGCGGAGCCGTGGCCCCCTCCGCTCCTCCATTTTCATCCTCCAGGATTGGGGAATGTTTTTTAAGAAAGGCTTCCGCCTCTGCAATTGTTTTAATTCTTACTCTCCCCCCTTCCCAGAACACTAACATTCCCCCGGGCATCAACCACTTGAACCACACCCCCTTTTTATATAATCTTTTGGATAAGAAGGAATATTTCCTTCTTATTTCTCTAATCTTTTTCGGGATCTGTTTCAAGATGGCAATCTCATTCTGTTGATATATCAAGGGACCGTCTCTTTGTGCTCTCAGGACCCCGTCCCTTGTTGACCTTCTTACAAATTTAATATGTATCTCTCTGGGTACTTCATTTATTCTGGCATATGCTGAGTTAATTCTATAAATCAGATCGATGTCCCCCCAAATATCTTCTTTGCTCTTTTTAGTGTAATCTGCTAACATCGTACACATTAAATCTTTTAAATCTTCAGAGGGAACTTCAGGAACATTTTGAAACCTTAAAAAGTAGGACATCCTTTCAAAATCCATCCTAGACATATGACCAGCTAAATCCACAATTTCCCCTTGAGAATTTTTTATCTCTCCCCTCATCTCAGCCATCCCCCCCTTCAGTCCATCAATTCTTTGTTTATTTTCCATTAGTGCTTTCTGTGTCTCCAAAAGTTCCAATTTTGAGCTAACATTGTCTTTCCGGATTTCTTTTATCTCTTTCATGATGTTTTGAAGAGTTTCCTCTATTGCTGATAACTGTGTAGCTTCCACCTGTTTCTTTGGATAACATTGAAGTAATCTTAGGTTGATGTGGCTGCTTTTTTGAAGCCATAATGAAAGTATTAAGTTCTTGTCACTAATATGGCGTCTGTTGGAGAGGTAGTCCGTGAGGTGAAGAGAGAGCAAAAGTCAATATCCAAATTCAAAGTTCAATTCGCTTACAGTCCAGAGAGAGAACAATTTTTAAAAGCAATCAAAGAAAAAAAGAAAAGAAGGCACACCTGGGAAAGGTCCTAATAATCAATTAGATCAATCCACTGTTAAAGAGTTCAGTCCCGAAGACGAGGGAGTGTCAGCAAATTTCAAAAGGAAACATTTCTTGCCGAGAACAAAGGAACGCCATCTTCCCCGCCCCTCTGGAAGCCGCAGAGAGCTAGTGAAAGTTCATTTCAATTGTTGCCAGACAGAGATACAAAGTATCATTGAGAATCGTAAAGTAAAATACTTTCACTTATAGTTTAAAAGTCGGATGTTGATTCCTCCACCTCACCAAGCTTGGGGAACATTTCAAAACGCCGCTTTTTTTTCCTTTCCGAGGAGGGGTTTTACAAACTCCCTCCTCCTTCTTCTTTTAAAGTGAAAGTTGAAAGCATTAAGTGAAAATCACTCACAATCCACTCCGTAGCCATGAGCCTCGGCGTTGCCTTCAGCCCCGGCTTTCAGCCCGTCTTTAATCTCAACAGCTGTTCTGGCTCTCCATCGGCGAAGGGGACGAAAGAGGAACTCCCCCCCCCCACGTGACTCGTTCTCCAGCGCCTAGGACGAAGCGGGAGCCACCCCCCAACCGCCGTCGAGGTGGGGGGACTCACCGCAAGCCGCCCGTGCAGTGGGGGCTCTTTGCAAGAGCCCCCTGCCCCCGCCGGAGCAACCAAGCGGCGGACGAGTCCAAGACCCAACCGTCGCCTCCGGCTAACTGGAAGGAAGTCAGAAAATTTAAAAGATTTAATGTCTACACTTTTAGCAGATTATACTAAAAAGAGTAAGGAATATATTTGGGGGGACATTGACCTGATTTACAGAATTAATTCAGCATATGCCAGAATAAATGACATACCCAGAGAGATACATATCAAATTTGTAAGAAGGCCAACAAGGGATGAGATTCTGAGAGCACAGAGAGATGGCGCCCTGATATATATGCAGAATGAGATTGCTATTTTGAAACAGATCCCAAAAAAGATTCGAGAGATTCGGAGGAAGTATTCCTCCTTATCTAAAAAATTATATAAAAAGGGGGTGTGGTTCAAATTGTTAATGCCTGAAGGAATGTTGGTGTTCTGGGAGGGGGGGAGAGTAAGAATTAAAACAATTGAAGAGGCGGAAGCCTTTCTTAAAAAACACTCCTCAACCCTGCAGGATGAAAATAGGGGAATGGGAGGGGCCATGGCTCTGCCCACTGGCGGGTAGGAAGACGAAGACACAATAGCTAAAAGACTCAGATCACAAAAATGATTTTCTTTTACATAGTGTAATCCTTACGGATGTCAATAGAAACAAATGATTGAATGCATGTAATTTATGATATGATATATATGTATTCCCTTCCACCTTATGCCGAAGAAAAAAACCTTACTCTTTGTATGGAACCCCGGAGGCGACCACCACCTCCGACATGGAAGCCCTAAAATATCTTTCCTATATCCTACATACCTTTTTCCCTGTTATAAAAATTGTAAAAAACAATAAAAATTGTTATTTAAAAAAAAACATTTCAGAAACCACCAACAGATTATTACAGCTACAATGCCTGACCATTACAACATGAACAAACTAAAGCCTCCAAACATCCTAAGTAAACCAAAATACCCACATCACCAGAAGAAAAAACAGGAGTCATCTATAACATACATGAACAAGAACTTCAAAAGACACTATGTAGGGCAAATAAGTAGAAAACTGGCACAGCATGTCCATGAACATTAACTAGCATCAGAAACCATGATGAAAACTCCTTAATTCCACAACACATTGATAGACTTAACTGTAGTTTTAATTGGGACACTATGAGCATTCTAGACAAAGTCAAGCCCCCAAACACTACAGAATTCCTGGAACAAATTAGCCATCAACAGGCACATAGACATAAACAACATCTACACACCATTCTAAAAAGAGGCAATCAAAAAAATCAAAAAGGAAGCAAGAAGACCAAAACACCTCATCACCTGCAGTGAACATTCAGATGAGCAAAGAATAATATCAAGATTAACATTAGATCAACAATCAAGAAGCAAACAATATTTTAATCAAGGACTGCCAAATAAGCTAAGAGTAAACAACAGCCCAATTAAGAACCACCAAGATCACTCCTATCATAACTGACAGGGCAAGTCACTAGGATATAAAATGAGAGTAAACTTTATTCTCCACTAGCGCTATAATGTTACCTAGTTTGGTAATGAAATGTCTGTAAGAAAACAATCAAGTTAATAGAGCACCAGGGATGCCATAAATACAACACTATAGCATTAACCTATTTTATAGGCCATGTCCATGTAATACCTGAACGAGAAACCATTCCACTCATTGTCTTAAAGTGTTTCCATTCCCTCCTTCCATACTTCTCCAAGATCTCTCCAGAGGTCATACGTTTTGTGCCATGACTTGCCCTGTTTGAGAGAAGAATCAGATATGTATATTATTATAGTTTATGTTCTTTGCTTTCTCTTCTAACGTTACACTGTAAATGCTAAAAAGTTTCATTTACAGATGAAAATGAACCACCTACAGAGTAAGTGAAACTTACAGGCACATAGCGAAATCTTACAATTGAGGCCCTGTGGCCTCAATCCATAGGAGAGGAACAATACGTTTGTACTTTGGAAACAAAACATTGTGAGAAAGTTAATAAACTATATAACATAAACTTTTATCAAGAACTTAAATGTTACCTCAAAATGTTTCCATTATCTGAAAGTTTAAGAAAGTTCCCTTCTTCCAGGTCCAGCACCAAGCCCTTGCAGCTGTTTGAGTTCAGGTTCATCAGTGGAAGAAGAAAAAGAGGTACATTATGAGCAAGCTTCAAAACACATGGAGATGCTGTAAACCAGGGGTCTCCAACTGTGGCAACTTTACGACTTGAGCTCTCACAATTCCTCAGCCAGCGCATGCTGGCTGAGGAATTCTGGAAGTTGAAGTCCACAAGTCGTAAAGTTGACACAGTTGGAGACTCCTGCTGTAAACTATGTTACAGACTGTGGTCTTAAATGCCACAGGGGCCATAGAGAGAATCAGAGCACTTAGTATTAGATGAATACCTAGAAGCTTAGCATAATTTGCAATGTGGGAAAATAATATTAATCCATAGTCCTAGTTAATACAATCAAGGCTCTGGATATTTTGGAAAATACATGGACAGGCCAAAGAAAACCTATGGCCTTTGAATTGTTGACAAAAGCCCTTTGCATGCCATCAAATTAGACCTCTGCGCAAATGGATGTATCCCTTCCAAGAGATACCATTACCATCATTGTCATCATTATTATCAATCCACCTACCTTTTGTACAACTTGAGCTGGATGTATCCCTTCCAAGAGATACCATTACCGTCACTGTCGTCATCATCATCAAACCACCTACCTTTTGTATAACTTGAGCTGGAGTATGTAATAGCAATAGCAATAGCAATAGCACTTAGATGTATATACTGCTTCATAGCGCTTTTAAAGCCCTCTCTAAGTGGTTTACAAAGTCAGCCTACTGCCCCCAACAATCTGGGTCCTCATTTTACTCACCCTAGAAGGATGGAAGGCTAAGTCAGCCTTGAGTCGGTGAGATTTGAACTGCCGAACTGCAGCTGGCAGTCAGCTGAAGAAGCCTGCAGTCCTGCACTCTAACCACTGCACTACCTCAGCTCTAATGCTCCCACCTCCAATTTTCTCCACAAAAAAATGTATTGGGCTGAGAGAGAGTGGCTGATCTAAAGTCACCAGCTGGCTTTGATGGTAAGGGAGGGCTAAAAGCACACGGCCTCTTGGTTGCTTGTACAATACTTTAACCACTACACCAAACTAGGCGGAGAGTAAGATTAAAAATAAAGCATCAGAAAGAGACAGAAAAGAAGAAAAGGATGCTTGACTGGAACATCCTCCCATTCACTATTCTTATAACAAGACAATGGAAAGGAAGGATACTCTCATTCAGTCTCATTTAAAGACTGCAGAGAAAGGCTTACTTATTCATTGCAAGGCAGGCAGAGAATGAAGGGGAAGAAAATCCCAGCTACTCAAAGCATGCAATGAGAATCCATGCTCATTAGAAATCCATTGTACACACTGAATTTTTAGTATAATTAATGTAAGAAACACTCTTACACTCAGGAAATCAGGGTAAATAAATATTGGCTGGAGAAAATAGGGAAGCAGGATATACCCCCAGTGGTGTGATCCTACCAGTTTAACAACTGGTTCAGTGATTGCGCGCTTGGCTCATGCGCGCGCGCTTAGCTCGTGCGCAGTTTGGAGAAAACTTGGCTTCCACATTACTGCTGGGGAGGAAAACAGCTGGTGCGTGTCAATCCACTATGCCACGCAACTCAGCTGTGACAATATAAGTCAGTATAGCGCTGGGACAGGCGGGCAGGCCCACTTGATTGTGGGAGCAAATCGAATCACTGTATAGCAGTGGTGGGATTCAAAAGTTTTTACTACCGGATCTGTGGGCATAGCATGGCTTGGTGGGTGTGGCATAGCTTGGTGGGCGTGGCAGGGGAAGGATACTGTAAAATCTCCATTCCCACCCCACTCCAGGGGAAGGATACTACAAAATCCCCATTTCCTCTCGATCAGTTGGGACTCGCGATGCAGAGAATAGATGGGGGCAGGGCCAGTCAGAGGTGATATTAACCAGTTCTCCAAACTACTTAAAATTTCCGCTACCAGTTCTCCAGAACTGGTCAAAACCTGCTGAATAGCTCCCAATATCAGCAGCTTACAGCTGCAATGTAGGGTACAATATGTTCTTACTTGGAATAAATTATACCAAACTTAATTGTATATACTTACTTCTAGGAGACTGCTCAGTTAATAACTTTTAAAATCAGGCAGTCTCTTCTTCCAGAAGCAACTACAAAGGAAACTGAAGGTAATTAATAAAAATCACTGACCAGAAATCCCAGTTTTCAGGCACCAAACTCAGAAGTTCCTTATCATATCCTTTTTCTTTCACCATGTATTGAGCGAAGCTGTCATATATAAGCTACAAATTAAGAAAAAAAGTTTTAATGCTGTGCAAAATTATATTGAGACACTATTGCTTCACATTCAGGATCTTATGAGCAACAGAAATAATGTTCTGTATGTAAAAACATCAGCAATGTAGATGAGGTTTTAATGATCTGATTCTTAGCAACATATTCAGAAATGTCAGGATTCTACCCTCAGGGTGTTCTACTCTTAATGGCAGCTGAAATCAGTTCACAATTTAAACTGGAGTATTACATATACATACCAAACTGGTTAAAATACACGAGCCAGGGCTTATTAAATAACCATGAACATAATTTCCATTATGTACGGTTATTTGTTTCAGTACTTTTAATAGACAAACCCAGGAATGTGTACTTTATGTAAAACTAAGCCCAACCTAGCACTTACTCTTGGGTAAGAATGCATAAAATCCAATGGCTGATTTAAGAATTATGCCATCACCTAAAATAAATGTAGGAGTTAGATTACAGAAGTTCTAACAGGTCTTTGAAAAGGAAACGCTCAGCATTATCTTTTCCAGAGTTTCTCTCTTAGAAAGTCATAAAACTGAAGCCTAGAAAAAAAAATAGTATTTTAGTTGAAGGGCAGATTTTTATTCTAGTTAGTTATTAGATTTTGGTGTGGTGAGTTTCTTGATATAGGCATGCTTGAACTGCGTATGGTTGGGTGACGGCCCTCTTTTATTAGATCTCCCAAACCCTTGCCAATCTTGCAATCTATAGAAAAAGCTACCCATCCTTAGCCTTATCTAAGAACAGAAGTGGGGTTGAACTTCTATTGCTGTGACACTTGTGCATTGCATGAAGAAAGATGTTCAACTTGCCTGGACATTTATGCACTGATTTAAGAAAAAGAGGGAGGAAGAGAGAGCAAACAGACAAGTTTTCCATTTTACCGGATTATTATTTTCCAAAATTGTATATATAAAACATTGCCACCCTTGCAGTGTGTTTTTATCTAATTGCATTTAATATCCTGCATTTAAAAAAAAATCAAAATCTATTACCCTAATATAAATAAAACGTTTAAAAAAATAGAATATACAATTTGAAATCAAGGTATAGTAGTAACACTCAGAAACCAGTTTGGAAACATTTGGTAGATTGGTAGACAGAGTTGTCACCAATGCTGTCTTGGGAGTAAACGCCAAAAACTATAATGCAACTTCCGAGAGAAGATAATTTTTGAAAGGCTACTATCAAAAGCCTACGCGTATTCGCAACAAAAATCCCACCGGGTATGGCAGGGGTTACTATTTGGTGAAAGTATATAGAAGCTTGTAATACAAATAGCATAATCTTAGGCATTCCGAAATTAAAACTGGTGGCTTTTTCATATGGTGCAGCTTAATCTCGGGCATAATATGCTTTTTGGCCAAAATACAGCCGAGGTGGAGGTGCCCCATTCCTAAATTGTTGGTCTCTTGAAAAGGCCGCTTTCAAGGCGGGCAAAACTCTTGCGCCCCTTTCCGCTTCCTGAAATAACGCTAGTCGGTCCCCGTCCTCCGCTGCGGGCTTTACTGCAGCCGTACAAAAAGACGTCAGAGCGCCACTCGCGGTGCAAACCTTAGGCTGGGCCATGCTCGCTAGAACCTAGATCCTCCTCCTCTCCTCCCCCTTCTAACCCGGAGTAGCCACACAGCCAGTCCGAGGTTTGCTCTGTCAACCTAGCGAGCGTCGTACGGGCTTTCCCCGGGGTTGTTTCTCAGTGGCATTGCGCGGGGGCCGTGGCGGCCATTCGAAACAGCCCAGCCGGAGCTAAATTCGGCCGGCTGGCCGACCGGCCTGCCTTCCAACTGCGCCACTCACCCGGGCACTCTCCACCAGGTTGTAGCGACATAGCGTGTGATCCAGATCGAAGCCGATCACTTCGCAATCGGCCAGCGAGAAGAACTGGGCCATGGCGGCAGCGGGAACTAGCAAGCGCGCGTCTTCCTTCCCGCGTTCCACGAGGAAACTGCAGCTCGGCTATGCGTGTAATCTGGTGATGCGACGGTAGCGGCCGTTTCCTGCAGAGGCTGAGCCTGAGCCTCTCGCCTTGCTTCGCCCTCACCTTTCCTCCGAGGCTTGGAAGTTTTCAATGCAGTCACCGAAAGCTAGAGTTGAGCTGACCGTATTACTCCCAACTTAGCACGAACTCCGGGAAGAGAGAGTAGCGACAGGCTGGCGCATAACGCTGGTCAAGGTTTCATTTGGAAGCAGGACCGGATTTAAACGTTCATTGCTGGAGCAAACGGTTCATAGGAAGGGATGCATGGCCCTCCTCTCCCATGTGGGAGGATGAAACAAATTTGCTTTGAAGACAAGGTTGACTTTTGAAAAGCAGTTTGAGTTTGTCACTTTTGCTCTGCGATTTGTATATTAACTGGACAGGCATCATCTTACAGGGGTCTCCAACCTTTGCAACTTTAAGTCTGAAGGACTGAATTCTGGGAGCTGAAGTCCTTCAGACTTAAAGTTGCAAAGGTTGGAGACCCCTGATTCTAGAAGATATACAGAATTTCAAAGCTTTTATTCATGACAGACCTTTTAGGCAAGCCATACATCATAGCTTCCCACTTCAGAATAGTTTAAAATTGAAACAAGACCCTTGAAGCTTAGCTCGTTCCTATCTGCCAGATTTATCCAAATGGGCCACTGCTGTCTTATTCATATTCACAACCATGAATCCCGTGATACCCCCTAGAGTTGGGAACAACTAGCATACATGTGTGAGGGGATCCTTTACCCTTTACCTTTTATGCTTAGATTAAACTTTTTTTTTTGCTACTTGTGTGTTGCAAGTAGAAGATTTAAAATTTATTTATTTACGCACATAATGAGTAACTCATACTATTACTCATTTATTTTATTTATTTATTTATTTATTTATTTATTTATTTATTTATTTATTTATTTATTTATTTTATTAAATTTATACCCCGCCCTTCTCCAAATGGACCCAGGGCGGCGCACAGGGATGTTAAAATAGATACAAAATATATAAAATATATCAAAATTTAAAATACTTATTCTAATAAATAAACCCTGCGCTAAAAACCGAATTAAAATCCCAAATTTAAAACTATCTAATAATCAGTATGGAGGTTACGCTAGGCTGGCTAGGTGGAATAGGTGTGTATTCAGACACTTGCGGAAGAGGCGGAGGTCGGAGATGGTGCGGAGTTCAGGGGGTAGGTCGTTCCAAAGGGCAGGGCCCGCCACAGAGAAGGCTCTTCCCCTGGGTGTCGCCAGTCGGCATTGTCCAGCCGACGGCACCCTGAGGAGGCCCTCTCTGTGGGAGCGTATCGGTCTGAGGGATGTATGGGGCAGGAGGCGGTCTCGCATATAACTAGGCCCCGAGCCATGGAGCGCTTTAAAGATGGTCGTCAAGACCTTGAAGCGCACCCGAAAGACCACAGGAAGCCAGTGCAGCTCGCGCAGGATCGGTGTTATGTGGGAGCATCTGGGGGCTCCCGTAATCACCCGCGCGGCTGCATTCTGGACTAGCTGCAGCTTTCGGGTGCACCTCAAGGGGAGCCCCATGTAGAGAGCATTACAGTAGTCGAGTCGACAGGTGACGAGTGCTTGAGTGACTGTGCGTAAGGCACCCCGGTCCAGTAAGGGGCGCAATTGGCGCATCAGGCGTACCTGATGAAACGCCTCCCTGGCCACGGCTGCCACATGATCTTCCATAGACAGCCGGGAATCCAGGAGGACACCCAAATTGCGCGCCCTCTCCACGGGGGCCGGTGTTTCGCCCCCAATGGCCAGAGTTGGAGTAATCTGGCTGAACCGGGGTGCCGGAAGCCACAGCCACTCAGTCTTGGACGGGTTGAGCTTGAGTTTGTTACCACCCATCCAGATCCGTACGGCTTCCAAGCACCGGGACATAACCTCGACGGCATCGTTGGGGTGGTCTGGGGTGGATATGTACAACTGAGTATCATCAGCGTACAGATGATATCCCACCCCAAAACCACGGATGATCTCACCCAGCGGCTTCATATATGTGTTGAACAGTAGGGGCGAGAGGACCGACCCCTGAGGAACCCCACATATGAGGGGTCTCGAGGCCGACCTCTGCCCCCCTGCCAACACATATTGCGACCGACCAGAGAGGTAGGATGAGAACCACCGCAAAACGGTGCCTCCCAGCCCCAACCCCCCCAGTCGGCGCAATAGGATACCATGGTCGATGGTATCAAAAGCCGCTGAGAGGTCTAATAGGACTAGGATAGAGGAATATCCTCTATCCCGCGCCCTCCAGAGATCATCAACCAACGCGACCAATGCCGTCTCGGTGCTGTGCCCGGGTCGGAAGCCGGACTGGCGCGGGTCTAGATAATCAACTTCCTCCAAGTGTCGCGGAAACTGTTGAGCCACCACACTCTCAACAACCTTCACTAGAAAGTGGAGGTTGGAGACAGGACGATAGTTCTCTAATAATGCTGGATCCAGGGACGGCTTCTTGAGGAGGGGCCTTACTACCGCCTCTTTCAAGACGGCAGGCAAGGACCCCTCACTCAAAGATGCGTTGACAATGCCCTGGAGCCAGCCTCGTGTCGTCTCCCAGGATGCCAGTACAAGCCAGGAGGGACACGGGTCCAATAAACATGTGGTAGCCCTAAGTCTCTTTGACAACTTGTCCATATCCTCGGTGGTAACAAAATCAAACTCCTCCCAAGATGGTATCACAAGAGCAGCCTCGGCCCTCTCGACTGGATCACTGTCGATGGAGGGTAGCTCGCTCCGAATCCGAGTGATTTTCTCCTGCAGATAAGTCCCAAATTCCTCTGCTCGACCCTGTAACGGGGCTTCCCGCGGCCTCTGTTGAAGGAGGGAGCGGGTCACCCCAAACAGGGCGGCAGGGCGGTTATCTGCGGATGCAATAAGAGTGGCACAATACTCACGTTTGGCCACTCTTATCGCCACTAAGTAAGTCCTAATATGGTCTCTCACTAGTGTTCGGTCGGCTTCGGAGCAAGAAGATCTCCATCTGCTCTCTAGGCGTCTCTTGTGGCGCTTCATCTCCCTAAGCCCCTCGGTAAACCAAGGAGCCCAGGTGGTTCGTCGCCGCAAGAGAGGCCGCAAGGGCGCGACTCGGTCCAAGGCCCCCGTGGCCGCACTTAACCATGCGGCCACTAGGTCCTCAGTCGAGTCGCGGGGCAAGTCCACAGGAATTGGCCCAAACTCCCTTTGGAACCTTATCGGGTCCATCAGGAGCCTGGGGCGGAACCATATAGGAATGTCCGGTTCCGCCTCCCCGCAGTGAGGTGCAGCGATCGGAAAGTCGAGCCGAAGGAGAACGTGATCTGTCCATGACAGGGGTGTGATGACTAGATCCCCTATTCCCAGATCATGACTCCACTGTCCCGAGACGAAGATTAGATCCAGGGTGCGTCCGCCCTTGTGGGTAGGGCCTACAACTACTTGGGTCAGGTCCATGGCTGTCATGGAAGCCATGAACTCCCGAGCTAACCCACAGGTTTCGCCTGCTGACGGCAGGTTAAAGTCCCCCATGACTAACAGTCTGGGGGTCTCAACCGCCGCCTCGGCTATCACCTCTAGAAGCTCGGGCAGGGCTGTAGTTGTATAGCGAGGAGCCAGGTATACAACTAACACGCCCAACTGCCTCCCTAGGCCCCACTTCACAAGGAGGGACTCGCACCCGGTCGTCTGAGGGATCGTGGTCTCCTTTGGCTCAAGACCTTCCCTAACCATAATCGCCACCCCCCCACCCCTCCCTAGGGCCCTAGGCTGATGAAAGGCTCGGTATCCTGGTGGGCACATTTCTACGAGGGGATGTCCTCCCTCGTGGCCCAACCAGGTTTCCGTAATACCTACCAGGTCCGGGTCCCCCTCTGACACAAGGTCTTGGATGAGGGGGGCTTTTTGTACCACGGACCTGGCGTTGCATAGCATCAGCCTAGGGCCCCGGGTCTGTGGTTCTTGCCCACCTAGTCTGCGATGGGAGCATGGGGGGTCGGAGCGCGTGACCGCCTGTAACCAGCGGCCACGGTCCTCCAACCGATGTCCATCCCGTCTCCCACCGCCCCTGCCCCTCCCCAAGACCGAATTGATGGAGAATACCTCAGTGGAAATGACCCCCCCTTCCCCCTCCTCCGTTTCTCTACTTCCACTGGCCGGCCTTATAATTTGGCGTCCCTCCACCTGACTATCCCCTCCCTCCTCCCTGGAACCCCCTAAAATCTGAATTAAAAAATTAAAAAGAAACCCCCTGAGTTTGCGCTTCGCCCACCTCTCAGGAGCAATAAGTCCATCCTCGAGGTGGGCCCGAGTTAAACTAGGGGGCCAAGCCTGCGAGAGGGCAGAATCTCGCAGGCAAAGGAGGTCACGCCTTGAATACATTCCTAGGGAACACGGAGACTGCATAGACCAGGGGAACGTAATTGCAAGTTCATGTTGGAGTTAGAAAGAGTCCAGATAAAGTGCAGGTGTAAAGTGGCAGTGTACAGTGCAAACAAACATAGTAGGAGATGGTAAATCCATAGGGTTAGGAGGGGTAAAGTCAAAGGGTCCAAAAAAGTCCGGCAGATGGGAAAGATCGCAGTTCAGCCCCTTTAAAGGGCCCCATCCATCTGCCCTCTTCAGCCACACAGGCCTCAGTCTGCATTTAGTGCCGTGCAGCTAGATGGTCCACTGCATGGCCTGATGGTAAATGCTGCCATGTGCAGGCTTGGCTTACCTCCTCCAGTCCCATGCACTCACTCCCAGTCCTCCTCGGCCAAAGTTCCACCACTCCACGATCCGGCTGCTTGGCTGCTTGGCCTCCTCTCCTTCCATTCGCTCCTTCACTCCTTCCTTCCGCATCTGTTTCCACTCCATACCTTCTTTCTCCTTCTCCTTTCTCTTTCCAGTCTCTCCTCTCCTTCTTTCCTCCTTTCTCCTTCTTTCACCTTTCCATCCCCTCTCCTCACGTTTCCTCTCTTCCAGTCTCTCCTCTTCCAGTCTCTCCTCTCACATCCTTTCTCCTTCCTCTCACCTCCTCTCTCCGTTCCAGCGTCTCTATCCACAGCCGTTGTTCTCAGCCGCTCCAGCCCCGGATCAGGTAGGGAACACTCGGGTCGGGGTCGGATGTAGGCTGCACGATCTCCCATCCACTCGTGCAGCCCGATGGAAAATCCTCCCTTCCGCCCGGCCGTTCGCTTGCCTCCAGCGTCCCGGCTTCACAGGCCTGTCTCCTCCTCCTTCCTGGCAAGCCGGGGACGCGCTAGGCCGAACAGGCCGATTCGGGCCTTCTCCTCGCTCTTCGCCTCGCCGTCACACACTCGGCTCGCCCTCCGTCTCCAAAACGGCCCGGTGTGACGGCTGGCATGTAGCCTTGCTGGGCCAGACCTCGAAGATGGTCAGTGAGGGCTGGCGACATTCCCCTGGGGCAAAACAGCCCCCGGCCCCCGTCCTGCCTTCAGAATCGGACCTCCATTTCGCGCATGCGCAAACTCTTCATTTACTTATATTTACTCATATAAGTAAATGACTTACAATATATAAAGTGCATTCATAATTCTGCAATAGAACAATTAACAGTAAACTATTAAACACCTCAAGTGAGATCTCTACTGTCTAAATGCCTTCTGGAAAAGGACTGTCTGCCATATTTGTGAAGGACAGAAGGATGGGACTACACAGACTTTAAGAAAATTATGTTTCGGAGAGGAGTCTGCTATTAATATTATTCTCTGGGTTCAGTCACACAGTCTAATCATTTAGGCACCCAGGACACTTTCTGCTAGCTATACTATATAATGTATGCAAATTTTACCTACAGAAGATAACCTGAAGGTAACGTTGGCCAACAGGACCTTGAATGGTACCAGAATCTATTGGTAAGCAGTGCAGCTGCTATAGAACAGATCTTGAATTAACCAACTAATGTTAGCAGGCAGATGAGCAGCTGAATTTTTTGCCAAACTGTCTTCAAGGGTAACCAGGTACAATGAAATTGACAGAACATGCAAACAAGTTGGGCTTCTTGTACATTTGGAGACTGACATGCTAAAGTTGGAAATAGGAAACAGAAAAAATGTACTTGGATTTTGTGATCTAGGAAATAGAAATGAGATACAACATCTTACCATTTCCCCGTCAATCCAGTTATTACTTCACTGTCATCACAATTTTCAAGCAACCAAAACAATAGCTATATACATGGGTATCACCAGGCAGAGGCCACAGAAAACTGGTTTGATTTTAATATCTATAAAGATGTTAAAATGGATGCAGACTTAGAAAAATACTCCATAAGATTTCAAGTCTTAAGAAGTAGGTTCCAATCTTAAATTGTTGTGCTAAACAAACATCAGTACACAGATAGTGACTGACTCAAAACAGTTGAAGGAAAAATCGCAGGAGTACTAAAATTCTGTCCAGAAGAAATGCCAGTATCTTTACTCCCTAGAAAATCTATGATACTTCAGAAGATACTCCCTATTTATAAGAACCTTTAGTGTTAAGAAGACTATGTTAGATCAGCATTCTGATCATTATGGATTAAACTAAAGGAATTGATGAAATATCCATAAAAATATGGCAAGCAATGGAAGAAGAATCAGTAAAGCTAACCAAACTGCCAGTGAATCTGGAGGACAATAGTGGCTAACTGGCTGTAAGATACATACCAATTCAGAAAGAGAGAAAGAGTCTTAGCAGATAGTTCAAACTGTTACATATTTTCCTTAACATAGCAACATAATGTTTAGGGTTATCCAGCAGATTAGGGCCCTACATGGAAAAAGAAATGACAGAAGTTCAAAGTGATTTTAGAAAGTACAAGAGATATTGCTGAAGCATGCCCAGACAACTGAGAAAGCAAAAAGAAAAGAAAAAGAAAGAAAAAAGGGGAAAAAAGTACTGTATAAGAGAGAAAGAAAAAGAAAAGGGAAAAAGAAAAAAGATTTACTGATTAAATGTGTTGACTAAATCAAACGCTGGAATCTTGTTTGGAAAGTGGACACCTCAGAATATTTTCTTGTTCTCATTTGACACCTGTATACATGTCAGAAAGTCATAATTCACCATGGTGAAACAGACCATCTCCAGTTTGGCCAACGAATAAGACAAAGCTGTATATTTTCTATTTGTTCATTTTATGTGCTCAATATATATTGAGGGAAACTGCAAATTAAAACTGGAGGAAGAAATGTTGATAGCCTCTGCTGTGGTGATGACACTAGTCTGATAGCTGAAACTGCAAATTATCCACAACCTGTCATAATAAAAGTCGAGAAGTGCAGTAAAAATAGTATTCAGTTTAAAATATAAACTGAACCAGATTAATGATAACAAGTGCAGCAACCACCTTTAGAACTGACAATTAAGTGCTAAATAGCTTTTGCCTTTTACAATTTACTACCAACAGCAAAGGAACCAGCAATCAAGAAATATGCTACAAAATAACACTTGGTTATTTTTTTTTAGAGGCCTTGGAAAAAATATTCAAATATTGTGATGTGCTGGTACTTACGGTACAAAGATCAGATTCATGTAGGCATCGGTGCTCCTTGTGGTACTTATTGGAAAGAAGGATAGTTGTGCTTTAAAGCAGCAGAATCAAGAATGTATCAACCCTTTTGAACTATGGTGTCAAAAAAGACTCCTAATAATACAATGGATGACCAAGAAAACAAACGAATCATCAAACAAATCTATCCAGAGTTAAAGTACAGATGATGAAGATCATTTTACCATATTTGGATATCAGGTGAAGATCCAGCTCCCCTGAGAATTCCATCATGCTGGGAAAAGGAGTGGAAGATAGTCAGCAGCTCCAATGGTGATAGCTGTACTATTGACGGATCCAAGGGTCAGTTTGGGGGCAGGTTATCCTGGATAAGGTTTATCCAATGTCTTGATAGTACTTAATTGATTATTGATGAAAATAAATTTAGAAATGACAATGATCTCTTCAGCATCTCCTGGTCCAGAAAAAGATTATATATAGTTAGCGGAATCTCTTGAAACATTAAAGGGATTCCCCACCATGGCTTCCACCACTATTCCAACAGGAGCCATGGGTCCATGAGAAGCCCAGGATTGCACACCATTTCCTTCAGGGGAAGTTCAACTCCACACAGGAAAATAAACATTCATGATACTAGGACGTTTCTGTAGCAACAGTAACTTCATCTTGCTGGTAATGCAACTGCAGAATACATCCTGGATATGCAGTTAAGAATGATGCTTCCGTTGACCTCTTCATGCCAGGCAGCCCCTAACTAGACTTGAATCTTGCCGGAATAGCTTGAGCCCAACGTTTAAATAGTTCTACCATAACTCGGCTACCAAAACCCATATTACCACTTGATGGCAGCAAAGAATGATTGGATTTTGCAGCTCAGACATGATAGTCAGATATTTAGAAGCAGATCAATGGTCAAATACCGTTTTGAAAATAATTTACATGCTTTAGCTATGCTCTACTTTTTGCAAAACAAAATTCAGCAAATGCATTTTAGGCTAATTAACGAAACATTAAAATCCCAATCCCCTGTCATTTCACTTCAGGCAGAGATAAAGATATAATTATAAGTCATATATTCAATGACATATTTAATTATATGTTTTCAATTACAGACTTTTATATAATACAGTTGTGATTATTATTTGAATGAATGAATGACAAAAGCTTAAATACTTTTACGGTTGATGATGGGAAGTATTTCTTCTGTGATTTGATAAATGTTTGTTGGGAACTGAGAAAAAAGAACTTTAAAAAAGGCAATTTCTTCAAAACAATATTAGGATTCTCTTATGAGCTAATTTCATTTTGCTGAGGCCAAAGATAAAGTTGTTATATTGCCGAAACTTTAGTTTTGTTTCTTTTATTTATTTACAAAATTTATTGGCCACAAGGTAACTTGTGGTGGCTTGCAATCATGAAAGATTGTATACACACATGCACAAACACACAATCTATGTTTCTCTGTGTATGTGTACCAGTGGTGGGTTCCTGATCCCGTTCCAACTGGTACAGTTGAACTGGGCCTGGCGGCGTCCACTTGGACACACGCACTGCACGCACATGCATGCAGCATGCACATGCATCTTACTGTCTCCTGGAGCCTCCGTGATGCTCCAGCTGCTCAGTGGAGCGTCGCACAAGCGGTGTACGCACCATGCACATGCATGGAATTGTGGAAGCCTTAAAAGATCGGTAAGGAGCTCGGACAAGCGGGTCAGCCCTCCAGAGCACCTGTACCGTACCAGTGCTCCAGGCAGGCTCTGGTATGCCTGTACTGGAGCGTACTGCCTACAACCCACCGATGTGTATACACACACAGACACACACACACACATCTGAACTGAGGATGGCAAAGGGAAGGGGAAATGATACATTCTTTATCTTGTGCTACAGTCGTCATTTACAACATCTCCAAATACAGGACCTTTACATATAATCAGCAACTCAGCCTTAGGCAAAAATTGAATTCGGAAAATTTCTGGCCTCCAATAGCCTAGCCCAGTGGTGGTGAACCTTTTCGGCACCGAGTGCCCAAGCCAGAATGTGTGTGCATGTGCATGTGCTGGAGCGCCGGAAACTCAAAGACCAGTTGGCTGGTGTGTGCATGCTTGTTTTTTGGTTGATTTTTGGGTTGTTTCTTGGGCCACTTTCAGGCTGTTTTTCAGCCTGAAAACAGCCAGAAAAACGGCCAGAAAAAAACAGTCTGTTTTTTAAACCAGAAGAGCAGCTGGCGACAGCACATGAGGGTTCTGCATGCCACCTCTGGCACATGTGCCATAGGTTTGCCATTACGGGCCTGTGATGGTTATCCAACGTCTTTTTAAAAACTCCCAGTGTTGGAGTATTCACAACTTCTGGAGGCAAGTTGTTCTATTCACTAATTGTTCTAACTGTCATCAAATTTCTCCTTAGTTCTAAGTTGTTTCTCTCCTTGATTAGTTTCCACCCACTGCTTCTTGTCCTATCCTCGGATGCTTTGGAGAACAGCTTGACTCCCTCTTCTTTGTGGCGACCCCTGAGATATTGGAACACTGCTATCATGCCTCCCCTGGTCCTTCTTTTCATTAATTTTCATTATTTCCCCATCCCTAATTTCCCTGATCCAATTGTTAAGTGAATGTGTGAGCCATTAAGTGAAATATGGAGTGCTTCAGAGATGGGAGAGATCCATGGAGGTTTAGTGCAGGCCTAGGCCCACCCTTTCCCTGCTCCTGAGGCATTGGGTACTCTGCTTCCTGTTCCTCAGGGTTCTCCAGGGTCAGCCAACTCCCAGAAGGAGACACTATCTATTCGTGGAGTTTCTGGACTTTCCTTAAAAAACAGAGTTCCCTACAGTGCCTCATGAGAAGTACTACTTGCTAGCAGCTTCAAGAAAGCTGAGTCTTGTATTGCATCACATCGCATCACCTCTACAAAAACAAACAAGCAAATTGGATGCTGCTGGGCTCTGGAGCTGGGTGAGGAGGAGGCCAGTCTTTGGAAGTCCTTTTGGGTGGCTGGATGGGAAGTAGTCCTCAGCCCTCCATGTGCCAGTTGTTTCTGCTGCCCGACTTTAGGTTCCCTTGTTTTGCTGCGGCCAGCTTGGGAGCAAGTCAAGGACCTGGGATAATAGCAATAGCACTTAGACTAAATATACAGTTTCACAGTGCTCTTACAGCTAAGCGGTTTTACAAAATCAGCATATTGCCCCCAACAATCTTGGTCTTCATTTTACTGACCTCAGAAGGATGGAAGGCTGAGTCAAACTTGAGCCTGGTGGATTTTGAACTGCCAAATTGCAGGCAGCTGGCAGTCTGTAGAAGTAGCCTGCAGTACTGTATTCTAACCTCTGCGCCACCATGGCAGGATGGATGGGGAAGAGTTGGGGGGGGGAATCATTTCAGAATCCCTTTATAACCTTCTGACAAGAAAAGTCAATGGGGAAGCCAGGTTCACCTAACATCCATGTTACTAACTTGACAACGGCAGTGATTCACTTAACAGCGGCGGCAAGAAAGGTCGTAAAATGGGGCAAAACACATTTAACACAACTAGAATAACAGAGTTGGAAGGGACCTTGAAGGTCTTCTAGTGCAACTCCCTGCTTAGGCAGGAAACCCTACACCACCCTGTAGTTGCCTGTAAAGATGAATAATGGTGGGGGCACTGCAGCAGCCATTACATTGAAAACGTTACTTTTTGAGGTGTGGGTGGGTAGAATGTTCTGTCATAACTTTGAATGGCTAATCGTAGATCTGTTCCAAGTTGATTTCCTATCGTTGACTAATTCTATACGTCTTGAAAGCTGCAGCCTCCCTCGCCACGATGTAGAAAAGACATGGAGACTCTGGAAAGAGTGCAGAGAAGAGCAACCAAGATGATTAGGGGACTGGAGACAAAAACATATGAAGAACGGTTGCAGGAGCTGGGTATGTCTAGTTTGATTAAGAGAAGGACCAGGGGAGACATGATAGCAGTGTTCCGATATCTCAGAGGGTGCCACAAAGAAGAGGGAGTCAAACTATTCTCCAAGGCACCTGAGGGCAGGACAAGAAGCGGCTGGGCCGGCCCTCTGGAACGACCTACCCCCCGAACTTCACACTATCACGGACCTTCCCCTCTTCCGCCGCTCACTTAAAACATATTTATTTCAACAAGCTGGTCTTGTGTAAATGGTATTGATTTTATAACATAACTTCTGTCAAGGACATAAATGGATTTTAGATTTAGGGAATTTTAGCTTAGGAGGGTTCCTATTTTAATATTTTTAAATTCTAGTACAGGTAATTTAATTCGTTTTTAGCTTTGTTATATATTGTCTGTTTATATGGTTTTTAATTTTTTTTCCCTGTACACCGCCCCGAGTCCCTTCGGGGAGAGGGGGCGGGTTATAAGTCTAAATAAAATAAAATCAAAATCAAAAGAAGCAATGGGTGGAAACTAATCAAGGAGAGAAGCAACTTAGAACTAAGGAGAAATTTCCTGACAGTTAGAACAATTAACCTCTGGAACAGCTTGCCTCCAGGTTGTGAATGCCCCAACCCTGGAAGCCTTTAAGAAGATGTTAGATAGCCATTTGTCTGAAATGGTATAAAGTTCCTGCCCACGCAGGGGGTTGGACTAGAAGACCTACAAGGTCCCTTCCAACTCTGCTATTGTATTGTATTGTATTGTAATTCCAGTAGAAGAAGATTCATATTTGTTCCTGTCTAGCCTTGGAGAAAATAAATGATTTTGTAATGAGGCATAAGACAGAACCCTTCAAATCAAGAAATTTTAATGTATTATTTGAAAGCATTTCTACTGCATACCAGCACTGTGAACACATTTTGAAAAGATGGTCTCTAGACTTGCAGTCTAAAATATTTGGTCCACCTAGGACAGGATGATGGAGGAAGAAGGAAAGAAAACGAATTTCCAGTCCTTAATTCTTATGCTGCTTAGCTGGGGTAAAAACACTTCAGGGTTTCCTGATGGAATGGCTGCTGGCAAAGTCAGATTTAGGAAAGCGCCCAAGGCAGCTGGCAAAAATGATGGAATAGACTTGCTTCTGCTTTTTCCCCTCTTCTCTGCAGCTATATTATAATGGCAGTGGCTAAATGATTTAAATGCAGAACATACAAACCAGCTTAGGTAATTGTTAGCATTGGTCATTATTCATTTTGCAAATGCAGTTCGGTGTTCTCCGTAACATCATCTATAAGTAAACCTGAAAATAATAGATATTTAACCTACATGTTCAAGGATATTTCGAAAACTAAATGCAAATTAAAAAAAGACTCACATAGCAAAGAAAGCCATTTTGTTATTGCTTTCCCAAATACCATTGTAAAGTATGGCACCAATTAATGTGCAAATAAGTGTTATATATTCCTGAAATGCAACTGTTTCAGCTATATTAGAACTGTGATTTAATTATGCACACGTATACACACAACACATTAAAAAAATGCATTCAAGGTTTTTTCTCCATTAAACCAACTTCTAATTTGTTTATGGAATTATTGTCCCTTGCTTAGTCAAGAAAAGCGTGTTTTAGAGCTGTGTTAATCATTATAGTTATTTTGTATAAGTAAACAACCTAAGCAGATATTATGTTAAATGGAATAGGGTTTATTGGAATTAGAGGTAATGGCAGGCTTTTATCAGGAAAATGTTTGTAAAGAATGCACACCGATAGGCCACAAACTGTGCATTTAAGACAATGCACAGTTGTAAAGAATGCACACCGATAGGCCACAAACTGTGCATTTAAAACAACTTAAATGCTATAATTTTCAGAAGAGTATATGCACAATGCTAACAGCAGTGAGCACTACGTAGAAAACCAAACACTTGAATTGCTAACAGTTATTACATTTTTGCATAATCCATTTAATTATGTCTCATTTAAAGTAGCAGTTCAGGCCACCCAGCTCTTATGTTCAAGAAAAATAATCAAAGAACTGTAATCGCATGTCAACATGTAAGTCAACTGGGAAAGCCTTCCATATAAACAATAGATAATACACTTGTATGAGAAGTTTCAAACAAGTAGAGCAGTATTTCTCAACATGGCAACTAAGATGTATGGACCTTCCCCAAACAGGGGAAAATAGGAGGTGAAAGGAACAGTACATATGTTCCCTGCCTTGAGTTATTTATAAAAATAATACAGGCAGTTAAACATCTAAAATAAATCAATAAATCAATATGTATTTTGGCATAATTCAACATTCTTGTAAGTATTGGTGCTCTCCCCACCCCACCCCAAAAGGTAGAACTACTCCTTAGAACTGTATTAGCTAGCTAGAATCAAATAGAATCAGATCATAGAGTGGAGTGGAGTGGAGTGGAGTGGAGTGGAGTGGAGTGGAGTGGAATGGAATGGAATAGAATAGAACAGGTCAGAACAATTTCAATAATTCCAAGAAAGTTTCATACCTATTTGCGCTATTCAGGTGACACTGAGGGCACAGATAAAGCTCCAAGTGTTCTCAACTATTCTCAGAGAGAGTACTAATAACCAGATGGCTGCAAGGAATATACATCCTTCCATTCTTTACCATTCAGTCAGAACTGAAGAAGTTTCTTGGATAAGAAGTGAAACTCTTCAAAGAAAAACAAAGAAAGTCAACTTGTCTTTTGAAGGAAAAAAAACCCTTTCGGATAACCATGGCCCGGAAAACTGATAATCTGCATAGACATTAGAACTATAATACACCAATTTAGAAACATTTTCTGGCCTCATATTCCCTCTCCTAAAGGCCATCTTGTATATTGTGTCTCTCCATGGGGTTTTAGCTGTTTAAGTGGGAATTTTAGTATGTAAATGGGTATTTTAGCACAGGTATCGTTTAATTTGTTTTTAATGTCTGTATATTTATTGTATATTTGTTGTTTTAGTTTCCCTGTGCACCGCTCCGAGTCCCTATGGGGAGAGGAAGCGGTCAAGAAATTAAACTATTATTATTATTATTATTATTAAAGCCAAGGTATTGCTATGATTTCATTAATTTATAGGTAGAGGTAAAGATAAAGGTTCCACTCACACATATGTGCTAGTCATTCCTGACTTTAGGGAGCAGTGCTCATCTCTGTTTCAAAGCCGAAGAGCCAGCCCTGTCCGAAGACATCTCCGTGGTCATGACTAAATGCTAAAGGCGCACAGAACACTGTTACCTTCCCACCAAAGGTGGTCCATTTTTACATGCTTTTGAACTGCTAGGTTGGCAGAAGCTGGAACGAGTAACAGAAGTTCACTCCGCTCACTCCCTTTGGCACTAGGGATTCGAACTGCTGACCTGCTGACCTTTCTGACTGACAAGCTCACTGAGCCACCGCATCCCTTTCATTAATTTATATTCACTTGTAAATGAACCTCATAGCGCCGACAACACGCTGTTGTAATGTAAGCATCTTAAGCAATCAAGTCATTAGAATAAAAGAATAGTTATAAAATACATCTGATTTTAGAGGAGAAAAAAACTGTCTCCAGTGCTGGAGTGTGAAGATTCTGAACAATTATAAGCTGGAATTTCATCAGTGCGTTCATGTGTATTGTTACTGCGCCTTGCCACTGATCTCAAAACATATTCACAATGCAAGCAGCAGAAAACAGGATTTATCACATCTATTCATTATATTAATAAGGATTTGGGGAATAATTTTTCAGAGTGAAAAAAAATGGTTCAGATTTTTTTTATGCCCTACAATGGAAGAGTATTTACAACGCTATGAATTTGGATGCTCTAGTTACTATGAAAGGATTGACTACACCAGTAAACTAATGAGACGTCTGCTTCGCAAATTAACTAACAAAGAATAATGTTCCCTAAAGACTGCAATGCCTCCTTCTCCAGTCTTTGAAAATAAGATTTCTGCTTTTTATCGATGAGGATAGAAAAACTTTTCAGAGAGAGTTCAATCTGGTTGTTCCTAAGGATATTATGCAGTCATAGTTGATTTGACTGCACAGGACTTTTCTTTTTCTTTTGCTGTCTACTATGCTTGCTTTTTTCATAAATAAAACATATGTAGCATGGTTGTATATATAATTCCAAAATAATTTGAAAGAAATGCTTTGGACCTTGCGTGCACACAGCACTTTCCTGCTAACTCATTAAAACGTCAACTACTGTTTAAAGAATCAATTTATTAACATTGACATGATTCTGAAAGACTAAGCAGAATGAATCAGAAAGATCAGAGATCAAAGTTTCCAGCAAAGAAGGAAGAGACTGCTCTGAGGTTCTGCACAGTGGAACTCTTTTAAGAAAAGAAAAAAAGATTAGTTTTGCAGTGAGTTTATGTTCATAACTCTGGAGTTCATCATAAAACAATTCAGCTTCCAATTTCTGTCAATGTCAGGAGAATAGGGAGGTCCAGAGGGGATTGCAAACTGTTTTTTTTTTAAATATTGAAAAAGTTTTATTGGTTTTACAGTTTTTCAATAGGGTGGGGTAAGGGATACAGAAAATTTTTTGAGAGCATTCACGTCAAAGTCGTCGGCCCTTCTGGAACTTCAATATAAATCAATAACAAAACATTGTTCATAACACTACAAAGTGAAAACAAGTACATGTTTCTAAGTTCTCAATTCTATGCTGTCAGTCATTTACAAAAATCCAGATACACATGTTATACAATATTACTCAAAAATCAAAGCAAAGTTATTTTTTTGATCTAAATCTCTTGGCTATTGGGTCTTCTATCTCACCCTCCGGGCCCCCAGCGGGCGGGGCCGTGGCTCCCTCCGTCCCCCCTGAATCTTCCCCCAGGGCAGAGGAGTGTTTTTTAAGAAAGGCTTCCGCCTCAGCAACTGTTTTAATCCTCACTCTTCCTCCTTCCCAGAACACCAGCATCCCTTCGGGCGTCACCCACTTGAACCAGATCCCGTGGTCAAACAACTTTTTGGACAAGAAGGAAAATTTCCTTCTCGATTCTCTAATCTTTCTAGGGATCTGCTTCAAGATGGTAACCTCCTTTTGTTGGTAAATTAACGGACCCCCCCTTTGCACTTTCAGGATTTCCTCTCTGGTCGACCTTCTAACAAATTTAACATGTATCTCTCTAGGTACTTCATTTATCCTGGCATATGCAGAATTTATTCTATAGGCTAGGTCAATGTCCCCCCTAATCTCATCCTTGGGTTTCTGTAAATAGTCTGCTAAAATTGTGCTCATGAGATTGCAAACTGTTTTAAAGCCACCATCCTAAGAGTGCTATGTGTGGCAGTTTTTTAACAGCGTTCAGTAGAAGAGATTTTGGAACTCACATATGTTCATTTAAATATATGTTTTGCCTTTTAAACCACATATATATGAATTGCTTGGTGGGTTACATACAGAGAAAATTGAAGAAATCCCAGTTTTGTTAAGTACCAACTATGTACAAAATATGGGACATTTTGATGTGGAGACAATTCATTATTAAAAATGCTACAGTTTTTAGTTCAAAGGTCCATCATTCTGTAGAGGAATTTTGATCTACAAAGAAGTTAGATGCTAAAATATATTTTAACAGGTCAGTGATTTTTCCTTTTGCAGAAAAATGGACATAAACGAATAATCCACAATTGTGATATTAGAGCCATATTATGATCTTACTTAAGGTGTACTACATCATGTATCCAGCATTGAGTAGATCTATATTCCTAGATAATAGATGTAGTTGTGGGGATGCAGAAATTATCTTGACTCCTCCTTTTTCTACTGCCTGAATACAAATGTCTTGAATTCTGTTTTCAATTAACTTGTTTTCTGACTTTCTTTTAACATTGCCAGCCATATCTGTCATTATTTAGAACAGAAATGTATGGAAGGAATTGTTGGGGCCAATATGATGACTCTGCAAACCATTTAGAGAGGGCTGTAAAGCACTGTGAAGCGGTATACAAGTCTAAGTGCTATTGCTATCCTGGAGCTATGTATCTGGTGGCAGAAAGTTTAAGAAGGTGATCTTAGATGAAGCCTTGCAAGAATGCAAGAGATTTCCATAAGCTGCACAGTGGCTCTGTGACTTTGGAAAAGGTATGTCATGAGATGCTGAATGTAGCCTCCAAGTATCATTGTGAGAGAAATATCAATAAGATTATCATGCAAGCACTTCTGGTACATAATAAAAAACAAACTGTATTGATCTTCTTAGATGCAAAAAACGCCCTTGACAATTTGAACTGGGATTTCTTGTTTAAGGTTCTGAAAGATACAAATTTTGGACAGAACTTCATAAAATGGATGAGATCGATCTATGCATCACAGAAAGCACATGATTGTTAATGGAGATCTAACAAAGCTTGTGAGATACAAAAAGGAACAAGACAGGAATACTGACTGTCTTTTTCTTGTTTATATTGAATACAGATATGGGACAGATGAGAAAATTGAGGGAGTAAAGGTTAAAAAAGAAACTTTGCAGATGGTGTTGGTGTTGATTCTAGAAGATTCCTTAAAGTGAATTGAAATATGAATGGATATATTAAAGGGATATGGTGGTTTAGCAAGCTTCAAGAGCAATAAAAAGAAGATAAAGATGCTAACAAAAATATGAAAATAGAAGATCAAACAGAATTGATAAGCAAATTAAGTTTTAAGATTGAAAAGAAAGTAAAATAAGAGGCTATCCTTAGGACAAATATAAATTGTATGCTATGAAACAATGGAAAAATATGTGACTGAAAGAACAGAAATTTACACAATTTACAAATTTATCGTCATCAAGAGAATTTTTATAAAATGAAATATGACACGTTACCAGAGAAATTGACTAGAATATATAAAGGTGCTTCAAATTTATTTTGGAAATGTGAACCAGAGACATGCTTTGGCATGTTTTGTGGACTTGTAAAAAAGTTAGAAAGTATGGATTCAAGAACTGATATACTGATTCAGAAGACTTTAAAGACTACTATAGCATTGAAAACCAGAGGTTTTTCCTTGTGATTGACAAACAGTTGGAAGTATGTCATGGAACCTTATTTTTGTACATAACTGAAGTGAGATTACTCTATGCACCTGGCAGTCGTGGGATTCAAAATTTTGCTACAAAATTTTACTACTGTGGGTGTGGCTTGGTGGGTGTGGCAGGGAAAGGATACTGTAAAATCTCCATTCCCACCCCGCTCCAGGGGAAGATTACTGTAGAATCCGCATTTTCTCCCGATCAGCTGGGACTCGGGAGGCAGAGAAGAGATGGAGTGGGGCCAGTCAGAGGTGGTATTTACCAGTTTTCCGAACTACTCAAGGTTTCTACTACTGGTTTTCCAGAACCGGTCAGAACCTGCTGAATACCACCTGGGACCTGGACAGAAAAATTGGGCATTGCCCACAGTGGAGGAATGGTTAGTTAAAATGCGAGCTGGATCTTGCTGAGATGCCTAAACTGACTTATTTGGTCATGAAAAAAAAAATCACATTTATTGCTGACTGGAAGCCTATTATAAAATGAACATACTGTATGATTTATGCTTTTGATAATTAGAATAGAAAGAAGAAGGTACGCTGTAACCAGAGAGTAAGAAGTAATCTTATAATTGTACTGAACGCCTGTTGCAAAGAAAATTGAAAGCGACTTCTTTGTATCTTTTTTCTTTTCTTTTAATTTTTCCTACCTTTAGCACTTTATAAAATTTCTTTTTCTTACTCCATATTAGTTTGCATTAGTTTTTATTTTGTGTTTAAAAACATTTAATGAAACCATATAAAAGAGAATTCATGCCAAGTAGGATAATAACAACACCTTTATTTATATGGTACAATGATTTTGCAGGTTGTTTTATTTGTGGCATGCAGAACAGAAGGAAAAATGCACCACTCTCTGTGTAATAAAAGAGAGGCAGAAAGAGGACAAACCAGGAAGTTCATACAAAAGAAGTTTGTCCACATTTCAGCTTATTAACACAAAAGGTCAGTCTGATTGGTTATTCATTAGCAAGAGTGCCACGGTTTTCGTCGCTCTGCAGTAGTCACAGTATATCTTTGTGAGACTAAAGAGTATTAGGAGGAAGAAAGGTGGGGAGATTTGGTTGGAAAAGAAATCTGTTTTGCTTCTGTTTGCTTATTTTATCTTTTTTTTTTTTTTGGCTCCCAGGAGAATGGCTCAGGTCTTTCTGAATGATCCGAAGAGGAAGTGAAAAATTCCCCTGATACGAAGTTTTGCTTTTCATTGCTCAGGTTTCAGTCCTGAGCAAGTAGCCGCAGGACGAGGAAAGAAACTCTCAGGGAAGACTTTTCGTTTTTTAGAAATTGAGAGGAAAGAAAATCCAAGTAAAAGATCTTCCTCAATCCCAGCAAAGTCCCTTGGCTTTTTATCTTGTTCAAAGGGCTCGAAGGATGAGTTTGGAAATGACAGACAATGAAAGAAATAGCTTTCAAGGATTTGTGAATGCATAACACAAGGGGGGACAGGAGAGAAGGAGAAAAAAATAATAATAGCTGAAATAATTGAAGCCAGCAAGTAAGAGGAGCTACAGCATGGGGAACTGCTGCCAGAAGAACTGTACAAGTCTGGAGTCCTACATGCTCTGGCTTTTCAAAGTTTGCGACTGCAGATCAGGAGGTAAGACGGGGACAAGCGACGATACGAATGCCTCTCCGGTAGGACCATCGGCATCACCTCCAATCAAAACGGTAGACCAGAGCCGCAGATTTGTTGCCTTGTTTCCTTACCAAGCCCGGACTGAGGATGACCTGAGTTTTCAACCTGGAGATAAGCTTGAAGTGCTGGATACCACCCAGGAGGGCTGGTGGCTTGCAAACCTGCTTGTGGAGAATGGGCTTGCCAGACCCGGACAAAAACTGCAAGGCTACATCCCAGCTAACTATGTTGCTCCCGACCAGAGTATTGAAGCTGAACCGTAAGTTCTGATACAGATGAGCTAGAGGAACCGTAAGTTCTGATACAGCTAGAGCTAAAGGAATTACAGGCAGTCCTCATCTTACGACCATGATTGAGCCCAAAATTTATGTTGCTAAGTGAGAAAATTGTTAAGGGAGGTTTGCCCCATTTTACGACTTTTCTTCCCATGTTCCTTAAGTGAATGCCTGCAGTTGTTAAATTAGTAGCACGGTTGTTAAGTGAATCTGGCTTCCCTATTGGCTTTGCTTGTTAGAAGGTTGCAAAAGGGGATCATGGGACCCCGAGACACTGCAACCGTCATAAACGTGAGTCGGTTGCCAAGCCTCTGAATTTTGATCACGTGAATATAGGGATGCTGGAATGATCATAAGTGTGAAAAATGGTCATAAGTCCCTTTTTCAATGCCGTTGTAACTTTGAATTATCACTAAGCAAACTGTTGTAAGTCAAGGACTACCTGTAGATTTCTAGATAATGTACTACTGTATATTGCAACCATCCAAAAAATAATCTTGGGGAAATGATCAAATATATGGAGCTAAATATATGGAGAATGTCCTTTTGAGAAACCAGAAGCAACCAAATGTTGTGGTGGGGCTTTTGTCTAACATAACATTTGTGTAAACGTAATTCAGGGTTGTCAAACTCGATTTCATTGAATGCTGCATCAGGGTTGTGTTTGACCTCGGAGGGCTGGGGTAGGCATGGCCAAGGTGGGTGTGGCCAGCTTGACGTCATTCCTGTCGGGGGTGCCTGTGATGGCCCAAGCGATCTGCCAGTGAAAACTGACTCCCGAGCTCTGTTTTTGGCTGTCACAGCCTCCTGCAACCCTCTGCCAGTGAAAATGGAGTTTGGAACGGTTGCAGGAGGCTGTGGCAGCCAAAATCAGAGCCCGGGTGCCAGATTTCGCTGGCGGAAGCACCGGGGGCCAGTCCTTCGCTGTTTCCAGGGTGGCCCCGCAGACCAGGTCTAAGTACCCCATAGGCTGGATACGACCCCTGGGCCTTGAGTTTGACACCTAATTTATCCATTATTTTAAATCAAGATTGGGACTGATATTATACTAGTTGCCCATACAAATCAATTTTTTTTCTTGCAACAAATATTAATGTTTCCCTTTCTCAGAATGAACTTATTTGTTTCTTAATGAATTACTATGTGTGGATAGGTGTGTACAGATGTACTCTTTGCTGCTTTAAGGTTAGATTCAGAGTAAACAGGACAAATGGAATTTCTTCCACACGACATAACAGTAACCATTGAGGTACCTAAATAGCAACAAAGCGAACCCCACTTGAAAGGTGTGGACTTTTACTTCATTGAACAGGCTTTCTGGGCTGCAAAACCCTTTGGTTTTTTTCTCTGCCATCATAACTTGAAAAGGTTAATTGTCACCCGGGGATCCCGCAAAGGCATGAAGAGAGCAACTTTCTATTTAGCTGTGACTTGGAGGCCTACAGCTGAAACTGACTGGCTTTTAAAGTGGAAATACAATATCTGTGTCCATTAGAAAGTGAAGCATTCCAGATCTCCTGAGTTTTAGGATTGCTATTTTAATTATTCAAATATTTAGAAAACTAGTTTGGCAATGAAGACCCGCGAGACTAAATTGCAGCTTGATTGCTCCTTGTTTGCTTTAGTCCAGAAAGTTTGAGGTTTTATTTGCATGAATAGATAAACCAGGGCTGTAAGTTCTTTACTGCAATTTGCATTGATTATTGAATGAAGAAATATGTGCTGAAAGAAATTGCCTTACTACAGGGAGTTTTAAGAAGTGGATATGATTCACTGGTGCATGTCTGCTCTGATTTTAAGGGCACTTGAGGATTTAGGTGCTGTGCATGTCGGTGTACTCAACTTTATACACTAAAATAAAAACAAATGTGTTTTGATATTATTATCAAAATAAACCAATTTCATTGTAAATTTAGTACAATGACAATAAAGATTATTATTAAAAAGTAATATATTGTGGCATAAGAACTGAAAGAAAAAGTCATAGAAAAAGGGGGAAAGTTGTTTCCAATTTTCTTTAATAGAGTTACAGATATGAAATAGATTAACTTCTTGATTTTAAATTCATGAGCAGTCATAAGTCAAGAACTATCTGCAGATCTTTCCAAACTGCCAATTTTGAGCAGCATATACAGTAACTCACCAACATTTAATTGGAATTAAAATCATTTATACAGTTAGTTTAAAAAAAACCCAGCGATTAGAAGTTATGAGTTTCTACTATTTTCATTGGAACAAACATATCGAGCTGTTTAGCTACTTGACTTTAAACTACCATCTAAAGAAAAAGATGGGTGGAGTGAAATCTGAAGGAAATAAATATAATTTGTTGCCATTATACAAGTTTCAATATTGTACATGAGCCCTAAGCAGGTCTGAGCTTTAAGACTTCATAAATCCTGCTCATTGGTACATGCCTCATTCTTCAGCACCATGTGATTATTATGCCTTCCTGTTACGTAAGTCATAAGTCATGGAAATCCAGGAATGAGCCTTCTTAAAGTTGCTCCTCTGTTTCTGGAATTCTTTTCTAGAGCAGCATTTCGGAACCTCGGCAACTATATGGTGTGTGGACGTCAACTCTCAGAATTCTGGGAGTTGAAGTCCATACATCTTAACGTTTCCAGCCAAGATTGAGATACACTGTTCAGAGAAATTGCTTGGAATGGACTTTTGAGAATTGATTCTCTGAGGAAAAGACATTCTATCTCTGAGGGTTTTTCATGCCAACTTTTCGTCAATGCTACAATTGTACTTTTTAATGAATAGTGTGTTACCGCCTGGGATATTTTTGAATGCTGTTCAAAAGATTACTTACTGCTTTTTGTCCACGCTGTTTCTTGCTCTTTTTCTACCTCCTCTTCTTCCCCCCTTCTTTTGTTCTCCACATGTTGGTTTCTAAGGATTTTGTAAGATTCCCTGGGAAAATATTTGTTTGGAAATTTGTTCAGATATAGTACATTTTAAAAATAAATTATTGAGAAATAAATGTGTTTTAATTATTATGGTTCGGTAAAACAAATGAAATAATGTCTTCTTGCTTAACTGCTTGGCTGAAGTTAATGCAACACACCTGTTCTGTGCCTGACATAAACAAGATTTTGTTGATATCAGTAGTCTGCTAGGCGTTCTTGCTGTTATCAGAAACATACCAGGTGTGTGCTGCTTGGCTGTTCCAGGAATGCTTGCTGCCAATGGAAGAATCTGCAGATGAATGCATTAGGGAAAAAAATGCTTATAATGACTTCTCATTCTTAGCAGTCTTTTATTCCTGGAAAGGAAGTAATACTCTTTACATAATGACCATTTCTGCATGCTGCCAGCTCTCAGATATGAGCTTATCAGGCTAATCTTACTTCAGTTCAGAGGTGAAGCAGGATTGGGCCAGAGAATTCCCCGGATCCTAGTTTAGGTGAGACTGGAAAGGTTAAAAAAAAAATCCTGAGCAAAGACAATGGCAAACCTCTTTGTTATTTTTGATTAGATAAAGGACTGGAGGTCTCCATGCATCCATCAGGATTTGAGTTTTATGCAAGCACATATGTACCTCAGAAATCACCCTTTAAAGCTTAGCATCAATTGCAAATGATCCAGGACAAGGAAATTACAGCATAATAAATATGTCATGAAGGTATATCTGAGGCTCACTCATCTCTTTGCAAGGAGCATTGTGAGGAGCACAATGTGGAGATATATATATAAAAGAAATTTGTTTTTATGGGAATTGTAATGCAACATGCCCCTCAAGTGCCTAGCTGGGGAAGGCTACATTATTATCTAACTTGATCTTTTCACACATCAGGGCAGCTAAACAATAAAATGCTAATTTTCCACAAAATGCTACAGAACTAGTTGTGTTATATTTCTCACTAACATCAGAATTTTCATTCCCCTGAGTAGCTGAGACAGCTCATAATGTCCTATTTACACAGTTCCTTTCTAATTGTCTTTATCTAAACATGGGGCAAATCTGGGGAGTCACACAATTTCATGAGCACTGATCAGAGCTGTTAATGAAGACATGCAATTCACAGGAAGGATGGGGCTTATGAATGAGTTTCACATCCAAACAAATGTTTTCTAATGCCCCAGAGATTTAGTAGTTCTCAGCAATTAAAAAAACAAAACCTATTGTTTGACATGTTGATGATTAAGCTACAAAATAAATCATGTTGTTTAAGGACGGCTGTTGTATCTTTTCTTAGGTTATAATATTTTTACAATATTGTGAAATAGTATATGTGCAATGTTGTTTCTCTCTTAAGCAAGGCAGTTTCTGCCAGGAGCCCAAACAGATTTATTTCTTAGATTTTTATCCCATCTTTATTACTTTATAAGTAATATAAATATTGTGCTTTCCCCACAATAACCTATGAGGTGGGTTGGGCTGAAAGAGAATGGCCCAAAGTCAGCCAGCCAATTTTCATACCTAAGGTGAGACTAGAACTCATGGTGTCCGGTTTACCCATGCTAAACAACACTGCTAAACAACTAACTTCCACAGCAGTGTCTTATACCTAAAGGTATTTACTCAGGTTTGTATTGCTATTATCCTTCTCATTTTCTCATCTTTTTCATCTTCTTATCTTTCCTACTACCTTCTCCTTTTGGTATCATGATTTATAACTTGCTTGTATCTTATGATTTATTATTGTATCTTATGATTTATGATCTATGTCTTACCACTTTTTGGTTTGTGTGTACACTCAGAACTTATGCACTGGAGACAAATTCCTTGTGTGTCCAATCACACTTGGCTAATAAAGAATATTCTAATATTCTAATTATAGACCAGTACCTACATCAGTGATGGCGAACCTATGGCACGCGTGCCATAGGTGGTACGCGGAGCCATTTGTCAGGGCATGAGTTTTTTCATGCTTTTTTCACCCTATGAAGCCTTTGGACCCTGGGGAGGGTGAAAGGAAACCTCCCCTTGCCCCCCAAAGGCCCTCCAGAGGCTTCATGAACTTCCCTGAAGTCTCCAGAGCGATCAAAATGATGCTGCAAGCAATCGGAGGTCACTTCCGGTTTTGGCGGTGCATCATTTTGAGTGCTCCGGAGGCTTCAGGGAAGTCTGAAGGTTGCTGAAGCCTCCGGAGGGCCTCCAGAGGGCCTGGGAAGCCTCTGGAGCACTCAAAATGATGCACCGCCAAAACCGGTAGTGACCTCCAATTTGCTTGCAGCATCATTTTGAGTGGTCCGGAGACTTCAGCAACCTTCTGGAGGCTTTCCGTAAGCCTTCATGAACTTCCCTGAAGCCTCGGGAGCACTCAAAATGATGCTGCAAGCAATCGGAGCTCACTTCCGGTTTGGCGGCGCATCATTTGAGTGCTCTGGAAGCTTCAGGGAAACCCCCTGAAAGTCGCTGAAGTCTCCAGAGGCTCTGCGGAGGGACTGGAAAGCCTCCGAAGCAGTCAAAACAGCTCTGATCAGTGCTCATGAAATTGTGTGAGCTCCGATTGCTTGCAGCATCATTTTGAGTGCTCCCGAGGCTTCAGGGAAGTTCATAAAGCCTCCGGAGGGCTGGGGGGGTGGAGGGAGGCTCTTTTAACCCTCCCCAGGCTCCTATAAAGCCTCTGGAGCCTGGGGAGGGCGAAAAGAGCATGTAAAAAATGGGGGGAGATCTGTAGTGCGCGTATGCGCACTAGGGGGATTGCACATTGCATTATGGGTGTGGCATGCCCGCACACGACCCCCCCTGCACTCCCCCTTATGGCACGCGAGCCTAAAAAGGTTTGCCATCACTGACCTACATCATTGCAGATAGTTCTCAACTTACACCCACAATTGAGGCTAACACTTTTGCTAAGCAAGATTGTTAAGTGAGTTGCACCCAATTTTATAACCTTTTTCCCATAGTTGTTAAGCCAGTCACTGCAGTTGTAAAGAAAATTATGCAGTTGTTAAGCCAATCTGGTTTCCACCAGTGACTTTGTTTGTTGGAAGCCAGCTGGCAAGTTTACAAGTGGTGGCCACATGACCCAGGATACTGCAACTGTCATAAACACATGCCAGTTGCCAAGCACCTGAATTTTGATCACGTGACCATGGGGAAGGTATAATCATTGAAGGTGTGAAAGCCAGTCATAAGCCACCTTTTTCAGTGCTGTTGTAACTTTGAATGGTTACGAAATGCATAATCGCAAGTTGTGGGGTACTTGTACATGTTCCTAACAAGGGCTATGTAGAATCAGCTACTTGGCTAGAGATAGAAATACTGCTGAGGAATCACTCTGTGTGATATGAAATATAGGAGTCCCGGAAATATAGGAGGCCCTGAGTCCCAGAAGGGAGAAGGGCGGTATAGAAATTTAATAAATTAAATTAAATTAAAGGGAGAAACCGTGCCCAAGAAATTGATTAAACTTTGCCATCCATGAGTATTCTATGTAGGATCTACCACTACACTATATTTTCTGTCTTTCCCTGTAGGAGAGAGATTGGCAGGGCCAGGTGAAGGAATCCAAAGGGAATCAGCTTACAATCTCTACACTGTCACAAGAGAACTAAGTTCCAACCCCTCTCGAATGCTGTTGAACCTTAGTTTTATACAGGGCGCAAACCATTAGTTTGAGCAGTAGGCTCGAGCAATAAATCAGGAATTTCAAAGTGTTTGTGTGTGGAACTAGTTCTTTGCCCCTCACACTCCCTCTCTCATTTCTTATTGCATCAGCTGAGACAGGAGGATAAGTATATATAACTGTTCCACAACACCCTGTTGGGGCCCCAATTAAGGGAGGAGACATACTGTTTCCTTTTATGCCTTTCGGCTCATCGCCAGAGACCATCTAGACAGAAAGCCATGAGTTCCGTTGTGGTAGCTGATGAGAGCTAAAAAGCTCGAAATAGATCTATACTAGTCTCCCTGATTTATTTATTGATCAGCTCATAAAACTAACACACATATTAAGATACTAATCCTCCTGTCTCAGCTGATGCAATGGGAGAGCCTGGCTGGCTGAATGGCTAAAAGGCTCTTGCCTGATATGCAATACAGCCCCGGTTCGAATCCCAGTAAGGATATGGCTAGCTGATGAGAGCTAAAATGCTCGAAATAGATCGATCCTAGTCTCCCTGATTTATTTATTGATCAGCTCATAAAACTAACACACATATTTAAAAAATTACACAACGGAACTCATGGCTTTCTGTCTAGACTCTAGATGGTCTCTGGTGATGAGTCAAAAGGCTGAAAAGGAAACAGTATGTCTCCTTCCTTAATTGGGGCCCTAACAGGATGTTGTGGAACAATTATATATATAAATATATCAAGGTTGATTCAACCTTCTATCCTTCCAAGGTCGGTAAAATGATGACCCAGATTGTTGGGGGCAATATGCTGACTCTGTAAATTGCTTATAGGGGACTGTAAAGCACTATGAAGCGGTATATAAGTTTAAGTGCTATTATTATTGCTACAGTAAAACAAAAACACAAACATAGAATATAAAATGTACAAATATAACAATCAAATATAATAAAATATCCTCTTATTCTAATTTTTGTCACTTATTAGCATCTTTCCTCTTGATTTCTCCCTTCCTTCCTAGCACCCCATTGTTGTTATTTTATATTTGTCACTTTTTGAAATTTTAATAAAGTTGATTACAAAACAAGAGCATGTCCTCATGATCTCAGCCTTCTGAAATGGATGGGTTGTTTCTTTTTCCAACAACTTCCTTCCTTCCTTCCTTCCCTCCCTCCCTCTCTTCCTCAGCTAATATTCCAGATTTTAATGAAAATATCTAGAGAAAAGTTCTTGCTATGTGATGTGGCTTATTTTTAATGACTTAAATGAGATTGGTATGATTATAGATTGAATGCATATATTATTTAAATCCCATTAGTAATATTTATTTTGTATCCTAACTATTGGTAGTCCTCGGAAAGGAAGGAATGCCTGAATTTTCTAGTGGTAGATTTATTTTAACAATGCATTTAAATTAGCATTTCGGGGTATTAAAGTGTCCTAATTAAAACTTCGATCTTTCTTTTTCATCCTTCATTTCTTTTTATAATATTCTGCACTGCAAAACAAGTATCAGAGAAAATAATAAATCACCTTCCATTGCTGTATTACTGACAATTGTTTTACCTAAACATGATAATAACCCTCTGCCAATGGTATTATAGACAACAAACGATGTCCAGCTGGACTGTGGTAATAACCAAGTCCAGGTAGGGATTGCTAGTTCACAACAAATCCTCCTTTGTTTTCTCAAAGATGAAGGAGGGGGGGAAAAAGGCTTGGTATCTTTTCTTACATATTTGCTAGCCTTCCTTCCCTCCACCCTTCATGCATACTGTCGGTATTTGGTTTTTTTGCAAATACATCTGAGTTGTTGGTTTGAAAGGAAACTGATATTATATTGTGACAAGGGGTATTTGTGAAAGTAAGCATTCTTAAGAAATTTAATATATTGCAAGGACGCTTTAGTGAGGCAAAAATAAGACTTCCATTTCCGCAGTAAGATATGCCTCCTTTCCTTTCCTTTCCTTTCCTTTCCTTTCCTTTCCTTTCCTTTCCTTTCCTTTCCTTTCCTTTCCTTTCCTTTCCTTTCCTTTCCTTCCCTTCCCTTCCCTTCCCTTCCCTTCCCTTCCCTTCCCTTCCCTTTCCTTTCCTTTCCTTCCCTTCCCTTCCCTTCCCTTCCCTTCCTTTCCTTTCCTTTCCTGAGGAAAGAGAAAAACCATCATATTGAAATGAACATTGCAATGCTATAAGGGTTATTATATCTGGGGAGAATTTTGAGACTTGGGAATAGACTTCTTAGGGGAAAAGGGAAGAGATGAATGGAATTGTTAAAGGAGATATTAATTGTTTGAAGAGCATGGCTATACAAAAAGAGATGATTATAAATACGTAAAAGGCATGAGATACAGAGATGGTTATATAGGAGATTTAGAAGAAGTAGTGGCAGAACCTGAGGTGAAGTCAAAGGAGAAATCAGCTTAGTCACTATGTAGCCACAAACAGATTAAGCCCAATCTTTCTTGAATTCTGTTGACCCTTATCTAGCATAAAAATAGTGCTATCTGTTAGTTGAGTAGTTTTTTGTGCCAGGCATGAGTAATAATAAATCAGTTTAATTGATATTTTGCTTGTGGTCCTGATTTTTCATGCTTGACAGTATTCTAGTAGTGTATGTTTTGTACAAACTCAAAAAAAAAAAAAACAGGTTGCACAAATCAAAATTAAATCAATTTTCAGTTTGTACAGGTAGTTCTCAAATAACAACACTAATTGGGACCAGATTTTCCATTGCTAAATGATGTAATCATAAAGCAAAAAAATCAACATGATTTCACTGCTTTGTGTTGGCAGTTTCATCTACATGGAGGGAAGTAAGAAGTGGGGTACCACAAGGTTCCGACTTAGGCCCAGTAAGCTTCAATATCTTCATAAATGACCTAGATGAGGGAATAGAAGGAAAACTCATCAAATTTACAGATGACACTAAGGTGGCAGGAATAGACAACACTCCAGAAGACAAACTCAAGACCCAAAAAGATCTTGGTGGACTTGAACCATGGGCCCTATCCAGTAACATGAAATTTAGAGAAAAGCAAAGTTTTACACCTAGGCAGGAAAAACCAAAAGTACAGGTATAGATAAGAAACAATGGTTGGAAAGTAATCAAGGAGAGAAGCAACTTGGAATTCAGGAGAAACTTCCTAACAGTGAGGACAATTAATCAATGGAACTGCTTGTCTACAGAAGTTGTAGGTGCCTCATTACTGAAGGTTTTTAAGAAAAGACTGGACAACCATCTATTTGAAATGTTATAGGGTCTCCTGCTTGAGCAGGGGGTTGGACTAGAAGACCTCCAAGGTTCCTTCCAGCTCTATTCTGATGGATTGATCCAGTTTCAGTAGATTGTGGTTGTTAGGCCAAGATTTCACATTTCTTCTGTCTTGCTGCATTCATCTCTGCTTCAACTCCCCCCTGCCTCTCTTCTGGCTTTTCAGCCACCCTATACTCCACTACTCTGCCACCCTACACAACGGTGTTGTCAGCAGCAGGAGGAAGAAGACAGAAAAGATCATCTGGAGCAATGGGGGGCAGTGGCAAGGATGGTGGAGAGCAAGGGGCAGGGCAAAAGGGACCAGAGTACTGAGCAGCTGAGGTAGTCAAAGGCAAGGCAGACAAAATGGCAGATAATAATAATAATAACAACAACAACAACAACAACAACAATAATAATAATAATCATCATCTTTATTGTCATTGTAATAAGATTGTAATAAAATTATAATGAAATTGGTTCGAGCGCTGTGCCAACATTTGCATCAGGTGGAATACAGACAGCAGTGACAGCCATAACAGGAATCTCTCCAGGCAAACAAAATGGCCGACAAATGACAGTGGAGAACACCATGTCTGCAGAACAGTGTGTATAAGCAACCCCACTGTCAGTACACCAGTTGTTATGCGTGTAAAATTCAGAGATGCAGAGAGACATGTGAATGGGTGGAGTTGAATTGCACCCTGTGGTCGTGCGGGTAGGCTATGAAACAACCAGGTTTTAATCATGTGACCACGGGGCATTGTAACTGTGTAACTTTGAGGACTGGTCATAAACACCATTCATTCAGTACCATTGTAATTTCAAATGGTGGCTGAATGAATGGTTGTTAAGTGAGGGCTACCTGCAGATGGGAAACAAGGAATAGTAAGTTTGAAATTAATTTATGGAATGATGGGATTGTTGTTCCAGGCAGATTCTTTCAAAGGGCATGCCTAAACTTGTAACTTCAGAGATATGTAATCACATATGTGAATGTGAGAATGCTTTTGAGCAAAGGAAAAGCATTCTTTTGTTGTATATCACCAGAAGTCACTTTTATTTGAGATGGAGGGTTATACAAATATGATGATGATGATGATAACAAGATTCTGCATATTTTCAGAGGCACTTTTTAAGTTCTTTTTTTTTTAATTCTAGCAATTTTAATTTTGCATAATTGCATAAGTTTTTAATGCAAACTTACTTTCACATTTTCCCAAAGTGGTTCTGCCTGCAGCAGAATCAATATAACAATCTACTGAACAAACACTATAAAACAATAAAAGTTCAGAAATTTGAAACAAATACCAGTACATGGAAATCTGCTTCTCAGATAGTTTTTATATGGGAAATGAAAGCTACCGGTAGCTGGATTTCTAGTGTATATTTTATCTGTTGAGCAATGCTTTCAACTTGAATGAGGAATTTTACCTTATTTGAATCAGTTAAGTTCTTATGAAGATTTTAGTCATGATGCAGGAAGTGAAAAATCATTCTGGTACGAGTATCTGGAATACCAGAATGAAATTCATAATTCAATTTCAGAAAGAAAGGTGGTTGAAAAATGTATAGATATACACAGATATGTAAAAAAAAAGATGATAAAATATTTCTGAAGCATCATCACAAAACAGCAGGGGTAAAGGTATCATGTTGCCTGGATATTGTATTTAAATATTATTAAATGTTGATGTTGGTATGTGGAAAGAGCATACATGCTTTATATTACTTTTGCCTTAAGATCTAATTGTGATCTGGTGGGGTAGTTGTCAAAATAGAATTACAGCAATCAAAATCTCTTCCTCAAATTGTGAAGCCTTTTGATCACAGTTGGAATTTTGAAAGCATCCTCTGGGTTCTTTTCTTACTCTTTTATAAACTAACTTCTCCATTCATGAAATGGCCTCTATGGTGGCAGTGGCCAGTGATCAAATCCCAATATACTAGAATTAAACTGGTGATAAGGATCAGGTCCAGAGGTGGGTTTCTGCCAGTTCGCCCTGGATCAGATGAACCGGTAGTGGCGGCGGCGGGAGGCTCCGCCCACCCATCTGCCCAGATGCTTCTACACAAAAGCATTGCACGCACTAGCAAACTGGTAGTAAAATAAATTGAAACCCACCACTGATCAGGTCCCAGTAATTCCCCTGAATACATCTTACATTGCAGTTTCCTTGTTTCCTTTGTATGATTTTTACCTAGGTTGGGGACATCTCTTCTCAACCAACAATCCTGCTTTTAATTTCCAAAGTTGCCTATTGTACCAAGAAAGGCCCAGAATTAGTCTTGGTAATAAAAGTAACCCTTTGAAAATTACTTTACAACATGCTAACATCCCCTGTTCTGTTCTGTTCTGTTTATGAATGTCAATTGATAATGGAAAAAGGGAGTCCATGGGCTTCACTGGAATCAGACTGAATATCGCAGTTCAAGCTCAAATTCTAAAAGAAGATAAACTAAACTTTGTGGTTGAATATTAATCCGACTTACTGGAAAATACTTTTTCATTCAATATGTTGTGACATTCGAAAACTAGATAGTGTCAAGAGTTGTTCAGCTATATAATAATTACTGCTAAATTCTCTGTGCCTTGGCTGGAGAAAGGTAAACATTCTAAAAACTTGGGCAATTGAAAGTAGAATATTCAAATCCATAGCTATGGCTAAAGAGAAGATATTGGAAGATAGTAGTAAATTTTAGCCTTTTAATAAATAGGTGAGTTGGTTAATTAGTGGTATAATCAAAGATACATATTAATTAATAATCATCATCTATGATCTTTAATTTGCTAATCATGCTGGGCAGAATATTTTTTTCCTGTGTATATGTCTCACGAATGCAAACATAGGTGAGGTTACATCATAATGTCAGAAAGAAAAAAGCTGGTTTAAATTCTTCAATAGCAGAGAGTGTCAGCTTTTACTTTAAGTGATATCAGTAATTTATCCCAGAGTACTTTACCTCACATTGCAAATGGGGTATTTTAAAGGAGCCTAAAAGCTTTTATATCAAATGAAATAACAGGAGAGATGACTCTTTGAAAAAAATTTAAGAAGCTAAATCTGATTATTGTAAGCGAGGCATTAAGAATGTAATTGACTGATTAAAATGAGCAACATGTGAATTCAGATTAAGATAATGACTCATGGTGGAATCATGACTTCATTATGATTAAGCAAACTTCACAGAATTACAACACTGATTACAACAGAGAGGTTAGGAGGCCCCATAAGATAATGTTATTTAATTTGCAGTAAATCTGAAAAATTGTCTATTACTCTGAAGAAAGAATGAGCAAAATATGAGCTCACTCATATTCAGTTCCATCCAGGGGTGGGTTGCTGCCATCATTACTGCTGGTTCACAACTCAGTGCAATGTAAATTGTTCTTCCCACATGCGCAGAACAATTTAAAGTGAATTGCGCATGTGCAGTCACGAAAATCCAAAATGGCGCCAGCGAAACAGCAGCAAGGGAACTGGTTGGAGGGTGTAGCAGGCCTGGGTTACTATCGGTTCTGTGACCGAGGCCTGAATTCCACTACCAGTTCGACTAAACTGGGCCAAAACCACAGCAACCCACCTCAGGTTCCATCCCATGATTGATTCCACTGAGAAAGCCATGGGAGGTTTTCTACAGGTTTACTGTAAATGCTATTGATTATGTGCCATCAAGAATGGTTGACTCTTACAGACCACATTGGGGTTTCCCCCCTCCATATATGTCCCTTCAGCTCTTCCAACAATACCTCCATTACTACTGTAACTGAGTCCATCCACCTTCTCATTGGTCATCTTTTTCTCTTTCCTTCTACTTTCCCCAGCTTTAGAGACTTATCCAGAGATGTAGGTCTTCACATAATACGTGAAGGATAATTTGAACCTCATCATTTGTGGCTCAAGTGGGGACTTTGGGTTCATTTGCTTAATGAGTTATTTCTTTTGACTGTCCACGGTATTTTCAAGCATCTTCTCCAACTCCAAAGTTCAAAAGCACTGATACTGCTTACAATATCCTGCTTCTTCAAATTTCAATAGAGGATCACAGGGAGAACCATGCCAGTCTAAGTGCTATTGCTATTTAACTATCTTTTTCCAAGGTCTTAATGCTACACATGGCCATTTACAAACCAACAGAGCACCTCTATCCCCACTCCTTTCTTGGGGGAAATGGCAAAGGTTTTCTGCTGAGCATTATTCTTCCTCATCAGATAAGTTCACCACGTGCCTTTTGTGTTAACAAGAACAGGGAGGAGCAATTTAATGAAGATTGCATCATTTAAATTCTGCTCTCCTTGCCCTACCCATCTAACGCAGGAATGCCTTCGTCAGGATCATTGAAGGTCAGAGGAATGCATTCTTTTCAGTGAGCATTTGATTAATTGTGAGAAACCATTTTCCATTTTCCTGGGATAAAACAGACGAGCCAAGATCATTCCATTCTAGTTCTTGGAGTCTGTTTCTCCAGGGCTTTGCAGAAGGTGGCAAAGAAATTCCAGTTGCAGCAGAACTGTAGGGAAACCACTATGGTTGAGAGAGGAGAAAATAGGGCAATGGATACAGTGATTGAAAGAGTCTGGTTGTCAGATTGATTTTTAAACTTCAAGCCATTTTTTGGTATCCAGTCATACTGCATGTGTTAAGGTTGAGAATTAACCTTGCTTTTATCATTTGTTTTGTATGGTTTTGTCTTGCTGATTAAACTAAGCTGTTGTGTGAAGATAATTGCATGTGTTAACTGAGTGCAGAGAATCTTGATACTTTGAATGATGCAAACTCTAGAACTCTGCTTTCTAAATACCTTCACAATTAAGGTAATTGTTAAGCACAGAAGCACAGAAAAATGGTTTTCTTCTGTTGTAATTTAGGTTTTCTTAAGCATGCTTTTTTCCTTTTCAACCAGCAATGACTGAAATGTGGACCATCAAGAAATCCACATCCTTATCCCCCCCCCCCCAATTTCCTCACCTACATGGTTTTTTTCACTACCACAAAGGTGCCCATAAAGAATTTCAGTGGTTCACAGCCAGAAGAGAGGGGAACATCCCCCCCCCCCCCTACACAGACACCAGGGAATCCATGTATGGAATTCTGAGTCAGTAAACCATGGTTCTGTAAACTGTGGTTAATACTGTTTGAATATAAAGAATAAAGTTTGCATAGTACTATCAGGCTGCAATTCTACATGTATTCATTAGAGCAGAGGTTTCCAACCTTGGCAACTTTAAAATTTGTGGACTTCAACTCCCAGAATTCCTCAGCCAGCTTTGCTGGCTGAGGAATTCTGGGAATTGAAGTCCACAAATCTTAAAGTTGCCAAACTTGGAGACCCCTGCATTAGGGCACTTGTGTGTGGAGCACTGTTTTTCAGAGTTGAAAGGATTAGTTGATGACATCACTGTTGTCTGGGAGGTGCTGAGTTGGGGACTCCTTTCATGTTCCCAGAAGGAGCTGAAGGATGGGAGCTCACCCCACCTCAAGTCAGCGCCTGGGTTTCAAACGCGAGCTTGCTAAATCTCAAACTCAGCATCCTAACCACATGAGTCACTGTGCTTCCTATTCACTAGGGAAATGATTAGGATGCCACAGGGGTAGTCAACCTTTTTATACCTACCACCCACTTTTGTATCTCTGTTAGTAGTAAAATTTCTAACCGCCCACTGGTTCCACAGTAATGGTGAGTTATAAAGTAGGGAAGTCAATTAAATTAAAAAAAGGAAAGTATTTCAGTATCGGACAAAACCCTTACCACCCACCATGAAAGCTGTAACGCCCACTAGTGGATGATAGGGACCAGGTTGACTACCACTGGGATAACAGGACAAAGAATCTATTAGGTTTAATGTCTTCTGCAACTTCTGTGTGACCTAAGATAATTGTATCTTTTTCCCAAGTGAAGTCAATACTTTTGCTCTGAGATGAAACCCTCTCATTTAGATCTTGAACTGACTTTCTATCCAATCTGTTTTTACTGGTGTTTTAGAGAGAAATTAAACCTTCAGTATACAGAATGGGAGATGAAATAATAGAAATGTTGATTTTCCTCTTGCTTCTTTTTTGGAATTTCTCACTGTTACTCTTCCCACTCTCTTCCTTATGCTTTCTGCCTTCACCTACTTTATGAGAAAAAAATAGCTCTCCTTTAGTAAGAAGCTTGGCAAGGTGGTAATGATTAATTTTCTCTAGGTCCCATGCTTGTGAAGCACAGTATTTTTTTTTTTGGGTAGTTTTTATTTGGCTGCTTCAACTGAATGAGTCATGACCTTCTATGGTTCATAGTTTTATATATCTAGCTAGTGCACCAGCTATGGAAAAGGTGAAGTCATGACTTGTGTTTTTTAATATCAAAATTTCTGCTTTGAGAATGCGTTTAAATAATCAAAATGATCCATTTGTGAGCTTTAAAGATGTTTCTTCCTTTAAGGGCTCTTTATGCTTTTCCTGGAAAAGGCTTAGTTAATTTTTTTGAGCTATCAGCTGTTTTCCACTCTGACCTCTTTAGCCAGTTCTTAAACAGTCTTTGACAGGCACTTGAAACACACTTCTCTGGGCGTCTCTGAGCTTTTCTTGTTATCAGTGATGACGCTACAGGCCACGAAAGAACAAAGTCCACAAATCAAAGGGCGTCATTAGCTGCAGGTTAGCCATTAATAAATTAAGATACTGCCAAAGCATGCAGATAAGGATAATGACATAAAGGATGGGAAAAGGGGTGAAGTTTTTATGAGCATTTTATGTTATCATATCTCTCTATACAACCATTCACCTGATCATCATTTATTGTAAAATGATAAAATTATCTTGAGAATAAGGAACACTACAATCTAGGAAACACAGGAGAAATGGTTGAGACAACAATTTTGGGGAAAAATAACCTTACCTTTGAAGGTTGCGCATTACATCGGGGCAGGTGGGAGGAGCCTTCTGCGTCTGCTGCTACCAGGTCGCCCAAACCAGAGAGAACCAGCTGAATACCACCTCTGCCTCAAGTGTATGCTGGTGCAAGCCATATAGACTGTAGGATCATTGTTATTTAGATTGCCTCGTTCAATCACCAGCTTCACTTAAAATGCCCTCTGGGTAACATTATCCAGAAATCAGAAGTACATAAAACCAGAGGAAAGGGTTGACACTTAGCTCACATATTAGTCGATTTATGCAGATGATCTTTTGTCTCGAATCTTTATCACATTTTGGGTGATAAGCCAATATTTTTTGGGCACAGGCATATCATAAATGAAATGTAAGTGGTATATATTACCAATAAACTTAGATTCAGTGATTACAGATAAAACATCACAATATTAGCTGGAATCCATTGCCAATAGAAATATAAATGTGCACTGACAGTTGGAATTGTACTATTTCCTAAATGCCCAATAACATTATTCATCACTTTATAATGCCTTGGAATACGGCATCCAGTTGCCACAATATAAAAAAGTTGTGGAGACTCTAGAAAGTGTGCAGAGAAGAGCAACAAAGATGATTAGAAGATTAGACGATAGCCATTTGTCTGAAATGGTATAAAGTTCCTGCCCACGCAGGGGGTTGGACTAGAAGACCTACAAGGTCCCTTCCAACTCTGCTATTGTATTGTATTGTATTGGAGGCCAAAACATATGAAGAACCGTTGCAGGAGCTGGGTATGTCTAGTTTAATGAAAAGAAGGACTAGGGGAGACATGATAGCAGTGTTCTCAGGGGTTGCCACAAAGAAGAGGGAATCAAACTATTCTCCAAAACACCTTAGGATAGGACAAGAAGCAATGGGTGGAAACTAATCAAGGAGAGAAGCAACTTAGATCTAAGGAGAAGTTTCCTGACAGAACAATCAATTAATGGAACAACTTGTCTCCAGAAGTTGTGAATGCTCCAACACTGAAGTTTTTAAGAAGAGATTCAACAGCCATTTGTCTGAAATAGTATAGGGTTTCCTGCCTAAGCAGGGGGTTGGACTAGAAGACCTCCAAGATCCCTTCCAACTTCTATTCTATTCTATTCTATTCTATTCTATTCTATTCTATTCTATTCCAATTATAACTTCTATACAGAGTCAATTGGCATATATACCCTGTGAATTCCGTTTGAATCCACCTAATAAGTTGTATGTAATGCCCTTGGTTTTGTTTTAGCAATTTCCATTCTTCTGACTCATATTTTTTATGATTCTTTCAGCTGAATATGACTATAAACAGCAACTCATATATACAGTTTAGTTTGCTTCCAAATTGTTAAGAAATGTTGATTGAAACTAGGCCATATGTTGATATCTGACGAAAATAAGAATGAGAATGATGCCTACACTTTTGATGATGTCCACAGAAGAAGATAGGAAAAGCATGTACAACATGGGGGCAATATGTTCTTTGCTGCCTAGCTTGCTCCTTCCTCTAACTCAGGGGTGTCAAACTGGATTTCTTCAGGGGCCGGATCAGCTTTATAGCTGTCCTCTGGGGGTCGGCTGGGGGTGGGGGAGAGACAGGATGGATGCCTTCTGCAGCACCTTACTGGCCAAAATGGGACACAAGGGGGCTGCATGTGGCCCCTTGCACCCCATTTTGGCTAGCAGAGTGTTGGAGGAGGCTGTCCAGGCCAAAAATGGGGCACATAGGCCCGCATGCAGCTCCCCTGCACCTCGTTTTTGCTAGCAGAGGAATTGTGGGCTGATCCTTCATTATTTCCAGGCTGGCCTCATGGGTCACATCTAAGCACCCCGTGAGCCGGATCCAGTCACAGGCCTTGAGTTTGACACCCCTGTTCTAGCTAATTTTTAAAGCTATATTGCATTTAATCTGTTTTTATATTATGTATTTATATTTGTATATTTATTGTTTTTACTTTCCCTGTGCACCGCCCCGAGTCCCTGTGGGGAGAGGGAGCGGTTCTACAAATTAAATTTGAAATTTGAATTCAAAAAAAGGAAACTTAGCATGATACAAAGCAAAGACTCACCATTCAGTCCAATCTATATTTTTAGCAATGTCTCTGGGACCTTGAGAGATTCAAGAGGCATTCTTAAACAATAAAACTTTGGATAGCTGTGGCTAATATATATACTTTTATGGATATTTTGTAATCGGTTACATCCCTCAAGGCACTCTCATAACAATCTGATATATGCTGCATACATAGAACTTTTTGAATGAAGGTTTGTCCGCTCCTTTACATTTTGCAGAATGCATAGCAGGCACATCTTTTCTGCTTGGCCGGCCTAGGGTAGTCTCTCTCTATGGGGTTTTAGTTGTTTTAACTGGGAATTTTAGTATGTTAATGGGGTATTTTAGCACAGGTATATGTTTAATTTGTTTTTAATGTGTTTGTATATTTATTGTTTTAGTTTTCCCTGTGCACCGCTCCGAGTCCCTATGGGGGGAGGAGCGGTCAACAAATTAAAATTATTATTATTATTATTATTATTATTATTATTATTATTATTATTATTATTATTATTATTATTATTATTATTATTATTATTATTATTATTATTATTATTTCAGAAGGCACAATCTCAATGGGATGCATTATTATTAAGTCACAATTAGGTGTGCCAAAATAAGCAGCTTAGAAATAGCTCAAGGACGCAATTTGAAGGTCAAGGGCAAATGGCAGAGAGGAATGAAGGCCAGGGTAGAAGTCCAAGCTATTGTACTAAGTTGGAACGGGAAGGTCAGCAGCTGTATGGCCTGAATGGAGGTGTAGGATTTTAAGCTGGAAAGCTTCAGTGTCCGGATGCCATGCAAGTAAGAAAACCCAAACAAACTCTGTTCTAATTGGGAAGGCATATAGCACATTGTGATATTGTTTGCAGCCCAAAGTCAATTGGACTAAGACAAGTGGCTATAAAAGAATGAATGAATGAATGAATGAATGAATGAATGAATGAATGAATGAATGAATGAATGAATGAACAAACAATGAACATCCAAGCAAGGAGTCAGTAGCCTATCTGGAAATTTCAGCCATTCAAAGTGCAAACTAACTGTAATTCCAGAAAAGGATTCTTGCAGTGCCAAGACTGTAACCGTGGAGACAAATATGAGATGAGTTAGACATATAAATAAGGATATAATTGGTCCATGTCCTTTCCACATTTAACATAATTTAATTTAGCATTTTCGTTCATTGCAACACAATGGGATGCTTAAGCAAACTTGTATTGAAGTTTTGGACTCTTGTCTCTCCATCCATATATCCATCATCAAGATAACTCTCAGGAAGAGAACAGCAAGGGATTACATTTGGTGAGAAAGGAGAAACAAGTGAAAGAAAGAAAGAGATTAAAAATGTAGGCCAGATTCAGTTTGGGACCGTGGAGGAAAAAGATCAGAAAAAGATATCAATGGATCATAGAATACTGCTGACTGCTCCATTCCAAACCTCCTCCTCCTACTTCCTTCTTTGCCATGTGACAAAGCTGATCTTAAGGAAGTGGAGAAATGCTGCATGCTTTCCTTACTTGTTCTATGTACAGGCAGACCTCACCTTCATAATGGCAACTGGACAAGCAACTATATTGCTAAGCAACATGATTGTTGTCAGATGAATGCACTGACTTAAGACAGTTATGGTACTCCCAGTTGCTATCGTTATATGAATTGCACAATCACAGAATATATAGCACTATCACTTGATTGCTATTTGTGATCCTCAGCTATCTTCATTGACTTTGCTTCTCAGAAGCTGGCAGCGAAGGTTGCAAATGGTGATTGTGTGAATGTACCAACCGTTGCAGTTGTGAGCTGGCTGCCAAGCACCTGAATCATGATTGTGTGATTCAGAGGTGAGCTGCTAATCTTTTTACTACTGGTTCAGGCATGCTCCCATGTGTGCTCATGATGCTTCTGCGCATGTACAGAAGTGTCCGTGCAGGTGGGTGGAGCCTCCCGCTGCCACTATTACCAGTTCGGCTGATCCAGGCTGAACTGACAGCAACTCACCTTTGGTGTGATTGTGGATATTGTGATAGTCACAACTTCGAGGCTCTATCATAAGGTCCCGTCATTCAGAATCATTGTAGCTTTGAACCGTAATTGAAAAGGTAGTTTTTCAACAAAGATTATCTATTTTACCAACAAAAAATATTGGCTTGTTTGACACATAGCAATCTTTGCCAGGCAGAGTAATGCCAAAATGCCATTACAAAAGTAACATCATGCCACTGTGATGCAACCCCTGCCTTTTTTGTTGTGCATCATTACACACCCCAACTGGTCTCAGATTACAGTATCATATAGTTTTAATCATTTTAGCAAAGCAGCTGGAGCTGCTGACCAAAATTTCCCTTTTTCTGTCCGTTTCTGGATACCAAAACCTCATCTCATTTCATTTGGCATCCCTGGCTATTTAGGAGGCAAATAGTTGTGTATACAGGCTATTAATTGGTTAAATATTTATCTGAAAGAAGCACAAAAGATGAATCAGAAGAATGGATTCAGCTAAAAAGAAAAAAAAAAGAGCCTAGCATTAAAAATGCAATTCTTTGGTGGACTCTTATTCAAAGATTTATTGAGGGAAATATTCATGTGGTGTTTACATATTAACAGAGCTGATGAGAAGAGGAAAACGAAGAATACAATTACAACCTGTTCTTTCATAACTTGGAAATGTTTACACTGAGCATTATTTCAATCTGTAACTGGCTGGAGGAAGAGAGAGTTCTGCTGAGTTCTGAGATAAGGTTTCCTCCTTTCTAAATTTTTTAAAGTTTGGTTACTATATAACAGCTTTTGAATTGGTCTTAAAAATTTAAAAAGAACTCCCTTTTCATTACTTTTATGAATAATGAAAAAAAATAATCTTACGATGTTCAGATAGAATATACTTTGGTGGCATACTCTTTGAAACAGATTTCTGTCTTGCTCAAAAATAAATGAAATATATTGGGTTCTGATTTTCCTTCCATACTTTGTGGTTACCAAGCTGTTGAAAACAGTTGCAGTTTTCAGTATAAATGCAGACGTCCCCTCGGTCTTCTAAATAGCTCTGCCATTCATTTTATTGGAATGCAACTATTTACACTTTTCTACCAATAGGAGAGAATATTTGTAGCTCAGCGTTGAACTGTGAAGTCCTTGGTGTCTTCTGGACTTGGCTGTTTGCTTGCAGGTGTTTCACTACCCAGCTTCTCTCTTTTGATCTTAAACCAAGCCAAATCAAATGTATATTATGGTGATGGAACACCTTCCTTACCATCTGAGGCTGCAACGGCTGGGCCTCTTCACTCTTGAACGAGGCCGTCAGAGAGGTGACCTGATTGAAGTCTATAAAATCATGCATGGTGTGGACAAAGTAGAAAAGGAAAAACTGTTTTCCCTATCGCACAACACTAGAACTAGGGGGCTCTCCATGAAACTTTTGGAAGCTAGGCCTCAAACAAATAATAGGAAATACTTTTTCACCCAGAGGATGACTGGTCTATGGAACTCCCTGCCAGAAGAAGTGGTGACAGCTGTCAGCCTCGACACCTTTAAGAAAGGATTAGACAAGTTCTTGGAGAACAAGGATATCAATGGCTATCATTATGGATGCCTAAGGACACCCTCCGGGTTGGAGAGATAGGCAGGATATTTCTCAATGCCATTTGCAGGGAATCATAAGCAGGTGAAGACATCTGCTTGGGAATACCCTGAAGCAAATGGTGAGCCACTGTGTGAGACAGAATGCTGGACTGGATGGGCTGTGGCCTGTTCCAGCAAGGCTATTCTTATGTTCTTATGATAGACCAGCATAATCTACCTATGGTATTATTCCATTTACTGTGTAGAATGGGGCTGGATGTGATGAGAACCTAAAAGTCGCACTGCAAGAAAGTCAAGTCCATTTATAGCCCAGCCTTTTGTTTCTCACAGTGGCCCACCAGATGTCTCTGGGATCCTCCCATGTAGGACATCCTTTCTTGTTGTAGTTTTCCTGCAACTGGCCTTTAGAGAGAGGCTTCCTCCAACCAGAAGACAATATGGTCTAATTGTTCTTGATAGACCTATTGTCCTTGAAGACATCTAGCCTGGTATTACAGCTATCCAGGTTTGTGGCAGTCAGGACAATGAATTCAGCAGGCTAGCTATGTGTTGTATGAAGAAGGGCTTTTCCTTTCAGTCAGCTTCACCGGATGACTTCAAGTCTTAGTATTTTGAGAGAAGGAGAAAAGTGTCTCCCAGACCTTGCATGATTTTGTATGCCTCAATTGTGTCCCTCCAAGGTTTCTTTTTTTTCTAAGCTAAAGAATCCTAAACAGTCCTTTCTCCAGGAAAATTAAAGCTTCAGAACTGTCAATCTTCCCTTTTCTAAACGTCAGCTTTATAATATTATAAAACAAAACAAAAAGGTGTGTTGCAGTTTGTTCACCACAAAGTGTATCTTTAAATCATAAGATGCCGGGAAGTTGTTAGAAACCACTTACTGCATTGAGGATGAAACCAATGATCCCCTATCTTCATTTAATCCTTTAGTATTTCCCCATTCCTCACCTCACCCTGGCAACAGTACTCATTCAACAGCTTGATTAAAGAAACAAATCATTGTTATGGCAAGGGCTTATCATTGTTATTGCAAGGGCTTCACCTTGGAATCAGGCTTGGGTTCATGTTTCTGTTGCAAACTAAATTTGTTGATGCCCCTTTGATTTTTTCACAGGTTACTCTCAGGAAGGTTTGAATCATAGGATTAACATTTTGACCTCATTATTCTTATCTGCGAAACATGAATTACCTCATGACTTGGATTGCAGACATATTAAGTGCACTCCACTATATGGAATTTTATTGATTAACTATTTTATTAATTTGATCATATTTGTAACCCATTTTCCTCTTCAGAGGACACTCAAGGGAGCTAACCAGAAAAACTTAAACATATACAGTTACATTGCAATGTAATGAAACAACAGTGGAGGAAAGCAATCTTGGCTGTAAGACGAGCATAAAGAAAAAGACAGAAAAAGACATTTTCAATTCCCAGCATTCCAAGCTTGCCAATCTAACATTACAAATTTCATCTGAAAATAATGCTACCCAATAAATGCGAGTGTATCTATGCATTTCTGTACATGTACGTACAGTATAAGTTACTGGAAGGAAATCACACTGCAAAAAAAATCAATACTATGAAGTCCTAACTGATTAAAATGAGTTGCCTGTACAAACCCAATTTATAAAGTGAACTGATCCCCCTCCCCATATACCAACCATACCCAATGAACAAAAGCATGAAAATATATTACACAAATATGTTCCTTTCTCTTCTTCAACCACAAATAGTGAACAAGAAGAAGAAATCAAGAAGAAGGAATTAGAAGCATTGTGGAAAGAGAAAGGGGTACCTGCTGCACATTAGAGAAAAAGAAAATAATATTTTAGGTATTACAAAATGGGTTGACATTCAGTAGGCAAACATCTGCTAAGGTTCAGCTTGTCCTCAAAGGCATCCATGCTTATCAATGAAGTCTACAGCCATTTGTACCTCCTGCCTAACTGTTTGTTTTCAACATTCTTCTATTCTTCTCAATGAATGCAACTGACCTGCCCTGTGTCAGTTCAGAGGTGATTATTTAGTCAAAACACAGGTTGTTTTCAGCAAGCATCATACTAATTCCCTCAGATCATAATAACCTAGTTTATGAGGAAAGTCTGGATTTCTTCACTAAAAGGGGGGGGGGAAAAGCATAGTTTGAAAGCTTGATCATAACAAATGGACTTGAGAAAGTGAGGCTATCTATAAAGAGACTTTCTTGCTCACTTTAACATACAGGCTGGTTCATATCAAGGTAGGTAGTCCCTCAGACAAACCGCTAGACCACAGGTTGTTTAGCTTGGTAAGAGTAAAAATCAAAAACTCCCTTTTGAAAAAAAAAGTCTAGAAAACAATTGGCAACCAGGGCAACTATTTCATCAATAGAATAAAATCTTCTCTGTATCATTCACCATTTGGCATCTTCAATTGGTTTTATACCAGGGATGTCCAAACTTGGGAACTTTAAGACTAGTGGACTTCAACTCCCAGAATAGCTGGCTGGGGAATTCTGGGAGTTGAAGTCCACAAGTCTTAAAGTTCCCAAGTTTGGACATCCCTGTTTTATACGAGCTAACATTTCTGAACATTCTTTAAGAACACACTTCATAGTAACCAAGTCAGATGGAACTGCAATTCCAATTTGTCAGTTTTTCTTTTGCCAATAACACCTCTGTCTTGTCTGGATTTAATTTGATCCAGTTCACTCCCATCCACTGCTTTCTTTGTTGACTGATTTGTTTAGGTGTTAGATTTATATTGTGCCTTTTTTTTTTGATCAGGACCTCAAGAAATATACAAAATATTCCCAACTTCTATTTTGTCCTGCATTGGTATACCTGTGAGATGGGCTTAGCCAAGAGATACTGACTAGCCCTGTGATGGCGAACCTATGGCACAGGTGACACGCGAAACCATTTCTGAGGGCACGTGAGGCGTTGCCCTGTCAGCTCCAGTGCACATGAGCGTGCTGGCCAGCTGATTTTTGGCCTTGATTTTCAGCCATATTTTGTCTTCCTGAAGCCTCCAGAGGGAGAAAATGGCCCAATGGGCAACCTGAAAGTCCATTCCTGAACTTCCAGTTTGTGTGTTGGGCCTTTTTTTGCCCTCCCCAGGTTCCAAAAAAACCGTGTGCACATGCGCAGGGCAGCAGGAGGTGTCACGCGTGCATGCTCAGAGGACACAGCATGGGAGGCATTAAATTATGGGTATGGGCACACGAGCGCACACAATAGCGCGAGTGTGTGTGCTTTTGGCACCCGAGGCGAAAAAGGTTCACCATCACTGGACTAGCCCAAAGTCATCCTGTGAGCATCTGTGGGGAAGGACTAGAACCTGGAACTGTTTTCCCAATACCTGAATTCCTACATACTCAAGTTTCAATCAAAATAATCAGCTACTGTTTTCCTGAAGTTAGATCCAAAGCAAAGCAGTATGCTTCAGCATAAGGCTCTCAATGTTCCCTCTCATTCTAAAGACAGCCACTTTACAACAGTAGGATAAATATCATATCCTATAATACTTCTATTACTTCTTGTGGCTAAATGCCTTCTTTGTCATGCAGACAATATAAAGGCTCAAAGTCCTGAGGAGTTTTTCCCTCCTTATACATATTTTGTCTACATCGAAGCAGGGGAGATACAGTTGTATGAATAAACATAAAAAGTGTGTGTGTGTATTGAAAGAGAAACATATATAATACAGACAATTCAGTGGTGGGTTTCAAATTTTTTAGAACCTACTCTGTAGGTGTGGCCTATTTTGTGGGTGTGGATTGGCAGTCATGTGACAGGGTGGGAGTGGCCACCTTTTAAAATGTGGTGAAACTCATTTAACAACGCTCTTGCTTAGCAACCAAAATTTTGGACTCAATTGTGATGATAAATTCTTTCTTTCTTTCTTTCTTTCTTTCTTTCTTTCTTTCTTTCTTTCTTTCTTTCTTTCTTTCTTTCTTTCTTTCTTTCTTTCTTTCTTTCTTTCTTTCTTTCTTTCTTTCTTTCTTTCTTTCTTTCTTTCTTTCTTTCTTTCTTTCTTTTCCTTTCCTTTCCTTCCCGTTGGGTCACTGGCAGCGGCGGGCCAGATTTACTTCCAGGTACGCCGGTGGAACAGCCTCTCATTTAGAAATTCTCTAAATTTCACCAACCGTCTCTCACGAGTAGGTGCGAGCCTGCAGAAACCCACCACTGACACAATTCTATAATGATGTGCATAAGGGAACAATAAAACTAGATTAGCTCCAGCTACTTTGTTTTAAAAAAATTTTTAAAGCTAATCATCCTTTGTTTTCTCTAGGCTGGGGTGGCCAATTACTTTTTTTTATAGGTCTTCATTCTCACAAGGTTAGTATGTTGGGATCTCAAGATAGGCAGGACTAAAATAAAATGAGGAAAATCCAGAAATGGATATGAACACTTGTTCTCTGTTTCTCACCTCTCTCTCCCCCCCTCCCCCTTCCCTCCTCCCTCCTTCTGATTCCTTATTAACTGAAAAGAGAACTTAAAATTCTTATTTTTTCTCATAACTTATGGAACGTGATCATTAAACCAGAACCACACAATAAGGAAATCCAATTTAAAATGTATTAAAATTAATGTTCCATGAAAAATTCCAATGAAAAATTCATTCTTCTGAGGTCATTATTAAAACACACCAAAACTGTCTAAAAGAATTAAAAAGTTCCCCAAGTAATAGCCCTACGAAAAATGAGAAAAATCAGCACAGAGGGTTTATTTTTAAGGAGGTCAGAAGAGAAGGAAAGTTGTAGCACAGGACAAAATAATTATTCAAGATACTTCAAAATAAAATTAGCTGTCTTTCCATCTTGAGATGCCAGAAACTAAAATCCAACAGCAGAGACTATTGTAAATTTTTATAAAGCAATATCTCACATAAAGACCCCATTATTCCTAGTGACTTGCTAAAATATGCTGCTAATCTGTTCAGTTGCTGCTTGTGAATTGGATCAGTTTCTCTCAAAATTGACGCTATCTTCATTAACAACTGGAGCAATAAATCATAATTCTTTTACCCTCTGTCCTTCCTTAATTGTTCCATCTTACCCATCATTCCATTCCAATAACCAAAAGCCGTAAATTAGTCCATCATTTTTTCTTTCCAGTCAACCCAATTCCTCCAGTCTCTTTAATTTTCATAGGCATTTTTCCTATTCATTGGAGCTTTAAAACTTCAGCTTTAAAAATAAAAAAAAATTGAGAATGCTACAGTAGTATGACAAAAGACTAGTGCTGCTATTTCTGGACTTCAGCTAGTCCAGAATGCAGCTGCGCGAGCAATTATGGGAACCACTAGGTTTACCCATGTAACACCGCTCTTGCGCGAGCTGCACTGGCTGCCTGTCGTCTTCCGGGTGCGCTTCAAGGTGTTGATTATCATCTTTAAAGCGCTCCATGGCTCGGGACCTAGCTATCTGCGGGATCGGATCCTGCCTCATACATCCTCACGACCGATTCGCTCCCACAGAGAGGGACTTCTCCGGGTGCCGTCCACTAGACTTTGTCAGCGGGCGACGCCCAGGGGAAGGGCTCTCTGTGTGGCGGGCCCGGCCCTCTGGAACGACCTTTCCCCCCGATATTAGGACGACCACGGACCTCCGCTCCTTCCGTCTCAAATTAAAAACTCATTTCTTCTGTCTGGCCGGCCTAGGATAGTCTCTCTGTCTTTGGGGTTTTATTGGGGTTTTGTAATTATTGCTTAGTTTTAATGGGAATTTTAGCGCAGGTTTGGATTTAATTTATTTTTAATGAAATGTTTATATGTATTTATTGTTTTACTGTGCCTGTGCACCGCCCCGAGTCCCTGTGGGGAGAGGGCGCGGTTTAGAAATATTAAAATTATTATTATTATTATTATTATTATTTCATTGGATTGCTATTTAACATAGCAAAGGAAATTGTACTTTACAAAATTACAAAGGTTAGCTACCGTTGGAAGTCCCAATGTTCCTTTGTGAAAGGAAGGCAATCATAAAGTGTTAAATTTTAACATAGCTCAGTGAGAAAACTCATTAAAAAAAACTTGTGCAAAGCTAAATATATTTACCCTAAAACAATTTAAAATCTTCTCATAATCCTTTCTACTCATTTCTTTTAATTAAAAGTAATTCTGTTTAGGCATGCATTGTTCTATAACCAGGGTGGGATAATGCAGAGTTAGGTTGTTTTCTTTTCCACCTTTAATTCCTTATTTTAATTTAAAGCATTGTATTATCTTTCAACAACGTAACTAACTTTCATGATCTCTTGCAGCTACAGAGGGATCGATCATTTTATCAGCTTTATTGCAGTGATTTACTGTCCAAGAGATTTTTCACTAACCTACTTATAGTTCAGCCAGCATCCATGAACTGGGAAAACAGCAGAACAACACAGATTACTAAAGCAAGAGCTCAGTAGGCCTTTTTAATAACATCCTGACGTCAGAAATTGTTTTTTAAAAATGTCCAAAATACTGTGAAAGGAAATATTTTTTTTGGAGGCCTGAATAAGATATCTTCCATGAGTTTTTGAAATCAGACAAAAGATCTTGCATGACATTAGGGCATGAGTGTCTACTTCTTGGCTCTTTTACTCTTTAGTTAATTTGTATTTTGGGGGAAAGAGTATTAGTTATATAGTTGATGCAGTGGTGGGTTTCTGCAGGCTCGTACCTACTCGCGTGAGCCGGTTGGTGAAATTTAGAGGACCGGTGAGAGGGGGTTCCACCGGCATACCTGGAAGTAAATCTGGCCTGCCGCTGCCAGTGACCCAACGGGAAGGAAAGGAAAGGAAGGAAGGAAGAAAGGAAAGAAAGAAAGAAAGAAAGAAAGAATTTATCATCACAATTGAGTCCAAAATTTTGGTTGCTAAGCAAGAGCGTTGTTAAATGAGTTTCACCACATTTTAAAAGGTGGCCACTCCCACCCTCTCACATGACTGCCAAGCCAAGCCCACAAAATAGGCCACACCTACAGAGTAGGTTCTAAAAAATTTGAAACCCACCACTGAGTTGATGTGACACTGATGCACATAGGATAAGACAGTGTTCCACAGTGTTTCTCAACCTCAGCAACATTAAGATGTATGCACTTCAATAAGTCAAGTCTGGCTGGGGAATTCTGGGAAATGAAGTCCACTTATCTTAAACTTGCTGAGGCTGAAAAACACTGGGATCAGATAATAATAATATAATAATAATAATAATAATAACAACCTTTATTGTCATGGTACTAAAATTACAATGAAATTGGTTTTAACTTCACTGGTGCAAAATTATAACAGAAATAAAAAAATAATAGAAAAAACTAGCATGTGCATGGAGTGATTGCGGTTGAATTTAAAAGTCTCACAGCCCAAGGATAGAAGCTATCTTTGAACCTGTTTGTTCGGCTGGCTATACTGATGTGTTTCTAAATACTGTTGTTGTTAGATAGGGGGAACAGATGAGACAGGACTCAAGGCTTCAGTGACAACAAACAGCTCTTTATTCAATAACTATGTCCAGATTTAGCTCTGGCCTGTCTGACAGCTAGCCCTTTTATAGGGCGCTCTCAGCCGGCTCAGCCAATCAGCTTTGAGTATTTTCCCACCGGAATGGAGGACCTTGGTGGAGCCTATTACTCCAGTCTCAATATGTAACAGTTGTATATTCATTTGTGCTGTTCCCAACATGTATGAGGAAGGACTTCCTGTCTGTATTATTACTTATTAAGATTATACTTCATAGATAAATAATTTGTTTAAGAACTGGTCCTTTCTTTTAACATATGATTATTTGTGTAAACCTAGTTCTGAATACTAATTAGTTGTACCTTCTTCTTTCTCTTTTAGGTGGTTTTTTGGATCTATTAAACGAGCAGATGCTGAGAAACAACTCCTTTATCATGAGAATGAGTCAGGAGCTTTTCTAATCCGAGAGAGTGAAAGTCAAAAGGGTGAATTTTCCCTTTCAGGTACCCTTCACTTTTTCTATCATAGAAATGTTAAATTAAATTAAGTTTTCCTTAGTTTGGTTTAGATAAACTGTTGTTGATGATCACATACACTTTTTATCTGGTGAGTAGTTGTTTAGAAGTATTGTTTCTAAACAACTTCTCATTGTTTAGAAGTAAACATGCCTACCAGAATTGGGTTTCTGCCGGTTCATCCCGGATCGGTAGTGGCAGAGGTGAGAGGTTCTGCCCACCCAGCCGGATGCTCTGTGCACACACAGAAGTGCATGAGAAAACCGGTAGTAAAAGTAGCATGCCCACAGAGAGTGTTTTGCATGCCATAGGTTTGCCATCACGGGCCTATACTTTCTGATGGGATGCAGGTCACTTATATTGGCTTGCAAGACAGCCTATGGATTAGAGATCCTAGTTTGCATAGAATATTGGGCTTGGTGTGGGTAAAATGACAAACAACAGAAGTAACAAGTTTAAGGTAAAAATAGATGATAGGAAGAAGTGTATGGAAACAAGAATGGTTTGCAAGGTTAGGAAGAACTTTGGTGGGGATACCTTCAAATCATGACTCTTGGACAATTCCTGGCAATTTTCTTTAGCAAGGTTATTTTGGAAGTGGTTTGCCCTTACCTGCTTCCTAGGGTTGAGAAACAATGACTGGCCCCACTCCCAGTTGGTTTCATGAGATTAGAACTTACAGATTCTTGGTTTCTAGCCTAATGCCTTAACCAACACCTTAACTAGCTCTTTGGAGAGGAATAATAAACAACAAACACTCAGTTTATGCATATTTTCTTTTGTTTTCTGACATCATGTCTTTAATTTCTTTGGCTTACTATGTCTTACTGTTTTTCTGTGCTTGGTACAACATTGCTTATCCTGATCCAAGAAGCATGAAGTGTATGTAAGTGTGATATGCAATAAAAGACACTATAATTCAATGCTTTTCGCTAACCCTACTTTATTGATGTAGAATGTGCACTTGAAAACTGGAAATAAACTTTAAAAATACACAGTAGCTTTCCATGACATACACCCTCTTGTGGCAGCTGATGGAAGCTGCATGTTCAAGGCATATTTTCCCTTTAAAACAAAAATGGAATAAATTCATTCTATTTTTGAAAGTAGGAAGACAAACACTAACAAAAAGTAATAATTAAGATGGAAAAAAGAAACAAGTAAGGAATTAAAGAGAAAGCAAAGCCAAATGTGCAGAAAGAAAAGAAAAAAAAACAAAGAAATTACTCCTGACTTTCTTTTAAAACTGATATAGTGATGATTAAAAACAATAGTAGATAATCAAGGCTTCCTGATAAAACAATCAGTTTAAAGAAAGCAGGGTTAAGAATTCAATTAACATAGAATTATTATCAATGAAACCCTGAATATATTAAATATACAAGTCTGGCTGTTCTCCACATTGGTAAGTGAAAATTGGAAGGATGATGTTAAGGAATTGATACATTTATATTCATATCTCTGAATAATAACCTACATGAATAAAATTATGTACACATGGTAGCATAGTATTGATTTCTTCCTTTTCTCTGTATCATGATACAACATTTGGCTTCTTCCCTTTCACTCTTTGGAGGATCAAGGCAGTTATGCGGTGAGGGATCACTTTATTTTGATTAATGACCAACCTGAAACAAGGTATATATGAAGAAACATAGAAGAATAGTGTACTTAAGTAGAACAACTCAGCACTGTGCTCTACAGAGAAGAGCATGCAATTTTAACCCTTTCGCTAACATATTTATTACATGTATACCTGGCTTTTCTATCTGGCTACCTAGATTTAGAGGATTATATATAGGTAATACTCCAACGTTACCAATACAGGTAGTCCTTGACTTATGACCACAATGAAGCCCAACATTCCTGTTGTTAATTTGTTAAGTGAGTTTGGCCCCATTTTATGACTTTTCTTGCCACAGTTGTTAAGCGAATCACTGCAATTATTCAGTTAGCAACACCATTGTTAAGTGACTCTGGCTTCACCATTGACTTTGCTTAGGAGAAGGTCATATATGACCTTGGAACACTGCAACCGTCATAAATATGAGTCTGTTGTCAAGCATATGACTGTAAATCATATATCCATGGGGATGCTGCGATGCTCATAAGTGTGAAAAATGGCCATAGGTCACTTTTCTCAATCCCATTATAATTTCGAACTGCCACTAAATGAACTGTTGTAAATCGAGGATGACCTGTATTCTGAAACAAGGCACTACATAGCCGAACATCAAAGGTAGAATTTTGGGAGGGTGGGTCTGGTGGCTGACAGTAGAACCTGGAGAGTCTGCAAGCTGTAGGACAGTGTTTCTCAACCTTGGCAACTTGAAGATGTCTGGACTTCAAATGCTGGCTGGGGAATTCTGGGAGTTGAAGTCCGGACATCTTCAAGTTGCCAAGGTTAAGAAACACTGCTGTAGGAGATCCATGTTTGCTACAGAGACATGATGGTGTAGAAGCTCACTCGAAGGACTCAGTTTTTATAAACCATTATTGAGGAGGACTGCACAACAGCCTTCTCGGATTTCTTTGTAGGTGTTGGAAAAACAAGAGATGGTATTTTTGTATCCTTTTATTTTCTTAGTTCGGGATGGAACAACCGTGAAGCACTACCGAATCAGACAAATGGACAATGGTTATTTTTTTGTGACACGGAGGGCAACATTTCACACTTTGAATGCTTTTGTCATGCACTACAGAAAATCCAGTGATGGACTGTGTCTAAGGCTTGGGAGGCCTTGCATGAAGGTACAGTATGAAGTCTGAATGTTTCTCTTCTCCCCCTGAAAATACAGAGATTAGTATTTGATTATCGAGTTAATACAGGTATGATTCCCCTACATGCTGTGATCATTGCTCTAAGAAATGCACTTAACTGTATCATTCCATTCCTCAGGCATTTCAACATCATATCATTTCGGGCAAATAAATGTGCAATTGAGGTGGAAAAGACGCATGTCACTGTGTGATTTATGAAGTCACAGTATAAACTTATATTGAGATGAAATCGCTAAGCTCATAACTCTTCCTGTCTCTAAGTGGTGCCTAAAAACAGAAGCCACAGATCCGATCAGGGTAGTAGAGAAGGTACTTAAATATACTTTAAAACTTGCTGGCTTTCTCCTGCCTCCATCTAGGGATATTTTAATCTCCGAGATACTAAAAGAAACACTTGAACAAAATCATCTATTAGCTGAATATCTGAAACTTTCCTTATATTATAGATCATTTCAAAAGCAATTGCTTTTCCTGATGCAAAAGCAATTGCATCAGGATGTGAATGTATTCACATTTACTCTGTTGATTCACTGAATCAAGAGAGTTGTTATGAAATGGAGATAGCATAAAGATTAACTCCTTGCATTTTACAGAGTTGCCCAATGAATAAGCAAACTTTTTTTTTAAAACAATCAATTTCTTCATCCACTTTTGATATTTATTTTGGTACAAACAAATCTGCCCTTTTATATACATTTCTCCCAAGACTCAGGTTTTTTTTAACATATTGTTCTATAGTGCTCAGAGTTTAACAGCTGGATGTAAATATAAATTAGATTGGTTCACATTAAAATATAAACCTGTCCAAATTGAGGGGTGTTGTATTCAAAACGCACCCAGTCCTCGTGCAGTGCAGGATATGCAAAGCCCAAGATTTCCAGATGATTCTTGCCATGCCGCCTCCTTTTTTTGTTATTTATCAGATTAATTAAATAAGTTGTGCTTTGACCTACCTGTAATTGTCCAGAGAACTTAAGTTATTAATTCATATTTTCTGGACATCTTCCTAAAACCCTCCAGAGACAGAAAATCCTTTGTTAGCACATTGCTGTATAGATTCATAAACAGTAAGTTCCTACTTATGTTTAAATAAGGAAGAAATATAGATAGCTCACTTTTTAACCCATTACTTCTAGTCCTAATTTCTCTGGCAATGGAAAATAGTTCACAATCTTCCCTGTACGACCATGTCAACACTTACATTTGGTCTCCCTTTCCCCAGGCTGAACATCCAAGTTTTTTCAGCCCCTCAGCCAACCTCTCCTTAATAGGATAGGACAGGGGTCTGCAAAGTCGGTTCTTTTAAGACTGGAGGACTTCAACTCCCAGAGTTCCCTAGCCAGCATAGCTGGCTGGGGAATTCTGGGAGTTGAAGTCCACCAGTCTTAAAAGAGCCGACTTTGCAGACCCCTGGAATAGGACTTAAGTTTCTGCACCACTTTTGTTTTCCGCATCTTCTCACTTTCAATATACTTATGGAAATGTGGTACTCAGAATCATATACTGTACTCTAGTAATTTTGCCAGGGCAGAATTTCTTCTGCCTTTGACACAGTATTTCTTCCTGAAGCATCCCAGAATTGTGTTTTAGAACTATCTCACACTGTTGACAGCTTGTTGTTAGTGACCGCATCTACGCCTGCTCTGATATAGCCACGAATTCTTCATCTTGTAGGTGTGCTCCATTATTGTTTTTCCACTGAATATAATAACCTGTCTATCTCTCTCTGTTGAAGGCCATCTATCATTTTATGAATAAAACAGACTATGATAAAATTAAGGTGAAGCCAGCAAAAAGGTACATATCATACCATAGCCTGTGTTTAGCCTGGAAAAATAAAGCACAATAAGGTCTATGGAGATTCTCAGTCATCCAGGTCATGGTTGTCGGAAAGGTGCTTTTTCAAGAGGCAACTGGACTTTGTGGTTTTTCTTCGAAGATGTTTTGCTTCTCATCCAAGAAGCTTTTTCAGCTCTGGGTGGATGGTGGGAACAACTGAAGAAGCTTCTTGGATAAGAAGTGAAACCTCTTTGAAGGAAAAAACAGAAATTCCAGTTGCCTCTTGAAAAAGCACCTTTGGGGCAAAAACACAAGAAGGAGCTATTGGAAATGTAGGTATCAAGCAAACCTATTTGAAGGGGATATTTCACAGAAGGGATATAGCACTGTGTGCTTTCTGAAGGCCCACATGAATGATAACAAAACTAAAAAGTAAAAGAGGGATTCCTTCAGACAATCTGGCCTCAAAATGTAACATGATGCGCATTGTTTAGGGATGCAAAGTTTAGCACCAGTGTTCTGAATTGATCTAAGAGATGGATTAGTGGAAGTGTCACACTGTAATTGCACTGAGTGGACTCTGGCTACAGAATAAGTGACGATTATAAACCATTTTCAGTGCATAATGGGCTTTGCCATAAACAGGTTGCAATAAGCACAATGCAATAAGCAATGCATGCAATGATCAAAGTAGAAGTAATTACCAGAGGATTACTTATGTCTCAGGAATAACATGATCAGCATTAGTCATAAGTGATGAAAAATGACTGAACAGCAGAGCTCCCTGCACCTCTACTGAATGATAAATCCAAGAACATCTCTGTGCAATGCAGATGGTAATTGAAAGCGAGGGCAATCTGTTTGATAGTTCCAAGTTCTATTCTTGATTGGATGGACAATTATTGACATCCAATTTTAGTATGGTAAGACTGATTCGATTTCAATTGCCTTACTTTTGTTAGATTTTTTTTTAAAAGCTTGGACTTTGCTCCCTCTAATAAAATTGTAGCACAAAAAGGTTCTGTGTGGAGGCATAGGTAAGTATCTTTTACATTAAAAAAGTCTGGAAAGTTTGTTTTCATTGCTTGTACAACTTTTAATTAGTCTCCAGAAAGGAGGAAAATCAGTTGAGAAATATCAGGGTTTTATCAAGTGATTAATTGTTTGATTGATTATCTGCCATCAGGTCGTTTTCGAGTCCTAGCAACCACATAGATAGATTTTCTCCATGATTTATTAAGTAGAAATAATTAATTCAGACTTTATACTCTGTGGATTGGAGATAGGTGTGATGTTTTTTTTCCTGAAGATCATTGGTTTCTACACCAAGTTATTGATTATCTTGACTAAGTTCTTCTTCTCTTGTTTCAAAGGAAAGAGCAATTGCACTATTCTCACACATACTTTAAGGCTTAATACAACAAAATCTTCAGACTGTGCAGGAACCTTGCTGCATCTCCATACCAGTGTCAATGTCATTAGGTGAAGGAAACCCTGAGAGGACTTCAGAAGCTCAGGAATGAATGACAAAATGACGCCTTCAATGTTGTCATGGCAATTGAAGAACCTAATATAATCTTCTGCCATAAACAATAGAATACTCATCTCTCACTTGCTAGTCCCATATTATGAAGGGTGTCAAGAAAGCCTTTATTTTTTTAAATTTGTCAACAAGTACAAGGAAACAAGTATGAAAACACATGAAAAAATGGCATAAATAAATGGATATAAATAAGCAAAACATAGCCATAAACACATAAAAAGAGTACATATAAATGGGGACAGTAGGATGCTTATGCACACTCCCTCAGGGACCTCTTAAGAAATGCGTAAGGTCCACAGTAGACAGCTTAAGGTAAAAGGTATGGGGGTTAGAGAAACTAACAACAGGATCACACATTTACTACTCTATTGCTGAAATTGTTTTTCCTGCAATCAAGATTAGAACGGATTACATTTAGTTTGTATCTATTGATAGCCCTTGTGTTATTGCAGTTGAAGTAAAAGTAGTCATTAACAGGTAAGACGTTATGGCAGATAATCTTGTACACTAAGCTCAGGTTGGAATGTAGACAGTGTAGTTCAAGACTATCCAGGCCTAAAATTTCAAGCCTGGTGGTATACAGAATTTTATTACTAGCAGAGGAGTTGAGTACTCTTCTTGTAAAATACCTCTGGATCTTCTCTAATGTTTTAATGTCCAAGATGCAGTGTGGGTTCCAGGCAGGTGAGCAGTATTCAAGGATAGGTCTGGCAAAGGTTTTGTATACTCTAGTTAGCAGCATTGCATTACGAGAGAGAAAGCTATGTAAAATAAGATTGTTTTTGGATGAGTTTAAATCATCCAGTCAAATCATCATCCTGTTCCCTTTGCCAAATTTTATAGAGGATTCAGATGTGATCCTCTATCTGAAACCATCTTGAGTTTCTCCACCATTTCTATTTGTTTCTTGATAGGAAAACAATTTTGCTATGGAAATAAATATGGAACATCTCACCAGTAATACTGGGGTGGGGGAAAGGAGGATGTTAGGAGCCATCTGTCTGGAAGCACCCCAACACACGTGGCTCATCCTAGGTATTTTTGAATTTGAAAACATTGAAATAATGTTTTCTGGCTTTGAAATGGAAACACATCTAAAATAAAAATCATAATGAGAGTGTGACAATAAGAACATAGCATTCCCTGCTGGAAGTTAGTGCTCAAAGCAACTGTTTCATGCTGCTTTAGTGGAATGAGTCTTTCATAAAGGCAACATGCTGTCTTTACTGTAGAAAGTATTTGGTAAGAATAGGCATCTATTTTGTTAAAAGCATGGCTTTATTTGTTGTCCAAAGCTTCTTCTTCTTTTTGTTTGTTTAGGGGACTGATTATTAAGGAAAACTTGCAGTTTGCCATTTTGGCATTCTTAGGCAAAGCAAAAAATGGATGTTTATGTATGCTGTTTTATTTCTATCCAGACAGAAGTCCCAACTCCATATGATTTATCATATCAAACTGTAGATCACTGGGAGATTGACCGAAATTCTCTACAACTTTTAAACAGATTGGGATCCGGGCAATTTGGTGAGGTCTGGGAAGGATTATGGAATAACAGAACACCAGTGGCAGTTAAAACATTAAAACCAGGTAAGTTGAGCACTTTGGTAATTTTCACACAATCCTGAGGTTGTCAACATCATAAGCACTTCTGCAGCTAAACCCTTTAAACATCCGGTTCAGTTCTAGTGTTGAGGCTGCAAAGATAATTTTGCAGTTTTAGTTCCTGATCTATAGGTTGCTCTCCCCCCCCCCCCCCATGGTGAAAACTCAGACAGCATCCCAGCTGTATAGCTCTCTCCTCTCCCTGGTGAAACCAGAGTGCTCTGGTGCTTTAACACCATTTCAACAGGTTTTTGAAACAGAGAGGAAGAGCATGAGGTGTTTTCTTTCTTCTGCTTGTACAAACAACAGTGTCTAGGCGAAGAACAAGGGCGTGCAGGATGCTAGCCAGATGCTAATTTTTGTGCTACCCTATTAAGTGGTTGAAGAAAGCTCTGGTTCTGGTTGGCTGATAGAAGCAATGAAAATTGTGAGGATGGCAGGGCTGAAGGGAGTGTGGTGCACTTTTGAGTTTTAGAAGATAAAATTGATAACTTTGTGGAAGTTCCCTTAGGCTACTTGATATTTGCAGTACCTTATATTAAGTTTTCCCTAAGTTAATGCATTCACTTCTCTAAAAATAAAAATAAATAGCAATCATTTAAAATTAAAGTTGGTATTATCTGTGGAGGTTTTAATTATTGAAATTGAAGAAATATATGGGCTCTATTGGCTTTTCAAGGCTGTGAAGACTAGATTTTTCCACAGACATTGGGATGAGAATATCAGCATGGGAGCACCGGCATAGATCTCTGAGTTTAATGGTTTCATGTTTCTATTGAACTTTGATGCAGTTTTAATGTTTAGTTTTTGCTTTTAATGAAATTCTCTTTATTTTATTCATTACCCAGCATTCCTTGGATAAATGGGCACTCATATAAATTAGATGACTGAATGAATAAATAAATCTTACCTGTACTATGCAGCTGTTTTGTAGTACTGGTTGTTACAAGTATTCTTGTGCATTTTACCTCATTTCCTTATCAAGGAGAAATGTGTAATATAAATTTTGTAAATTTTCAGTTTCTCTTAAGGTAGGAAGACTTTTGGTTGACATTTTATATTATACCCTTTGTCCTAATAATCAGGATTCAGACCAAGGCATTCGACTGCATTGGACATAAGGCAGGAAAGTATGCAGTCCACTCTTCACCTGTTCTTTCCCACACCTCAAGGCTCCTTATCTCCAAGGCCTTGACTTCTGAAGTATAAAAGTAAACAAAAATAGATTCCTTACAAGTGAGAAAATGTAATAATATTAATATACACTAACTACTTAATTTATGAGTTACTTTGTTATGAACTTCTGACTCCGCAGCCTGAAGTGATTATGTGCAATGCATACATATGTCTTCCCATCATCTAACACAGGGATGTCCAAACTTGGGAACTTTAAGACTTGTGGACTTCAACTCCCAGAATTCCCCAGCCAGCATAGCTGGCTGGGGAATTCTGGGAGTTGAAGTCCACAATTCTTAAAGTTCCCAAGTTTGGACATCCCTGATCTAACAGTACAGGTTTCCCACTATTTCTTGAGTGTGGGAAGAGATGGTCTCATTTCTGCTAAACCATCTTAAGACTTAGGCTGATGGTCTTCCTTCTAATGTAGCTATGGCCCTAGCTCTGATTCAGTATAGTACCTTGCATCCGCCATCTCCTCTAACAGTAGGTCATTGCCCTGCATTGCTCTCCATTGTGCAAATAGTAGATGAGGAGATCTATGTTCTCATTTAAAGAGCCATGGTGGTGCAGTGGGCAGAATTCAATACTGCAGGCTACTTCTGCTGCCTGCTGGCTGCCTGCAATTTGGCAGTTCAAATCTCACCAGGCTCAAGGTTGACTCAGCCTTCCATCCTTCTAAGGTGGGTAAAATGAGGACCCAGATTGTTGGGGGTAGTATGCAAACTCTGTAAACTGCTTAGAGAGGGCCGTGAAACACTGGGAAGCAGTATCTAAATGCTATTGCTAGTCTCCACAAGTTAGCAACTACCATTTTTTAAAATTTAACTTATTGTTACTCTATTAAGTCAACTTTCATCACCCAAGTTTTTCTACCCTCTCATCTTCCTCAGAAACTCATTACTACATTTAGTCCTTAGATCTCCCAGTGTGTATCATTTGAGTTTCTACCCAGACTGGATGAATCATCTTCTCCTTGTTTTCCCAGTCCTGATCTCCTTTAAACTGCAATGGAGCTGCGCAGTTTCAGTAAGTGCTGCTTCTGCTATGAAGTTGAATCTTCTTCTTCCTTGCTGCAAACTTCCCATGGATTAACAGTAGAAGGTAGAAATGAAGGAACTTGCTCCCCTTGCTTTAATAATTACAGCATCAAAACAACATTGACACCACAAAAAGCGATGGTTAGCATTACCATCAGAGGAAAGAATGCGGTAAAAGGGGTGCCAAGGCATGCCATTGAGTAGACATCTGGGAAAGAAAAATGAAAGGAAAAGTCAAAGGTGGAAGTTTTGCCCTCACAGAAGCCAGCCTTCTAAGAAATTTGCACAAATAGGAAGAGCAAGAAGCAGAAGAACAACCAGTCTGGTTCTTATATTGACTATAGTCTGTACCAAGCAGCTCCATTGCTAAGCTTCTACTCTTTGGATTGGAATGTTGAAAGACATCAGGAACAAACATAGATAATTGTTCTATATCAGAAGTAGGACCAGGCCTGAGGTGACTGAGGAAGACTGCTACCTCTAAGGAGGGGCATAGCTCCTTATCTTTCCACAGAAATAGCAGCAGCTTGCTTAGAGTGAACTTTTCCATAGCAGATTGGTAAAATAATAATAATCTTTACTGTCATTGTAATAATATTGTAATAAAATTACAATGAAATTGGTATGAAAAGCAAACTCAGATTTATTTCACTGAACTGAATAGGGACTTCGGTTCCTATTAATCCTAAATTCTCTCAGTAATTCCGAATGGAATTAGTGGCATGACTCTACTTTGAATCAAATAATGTTAGCACTGAAATATTAGCCATGGGATTTAGTGACAAATTCTTTTTGTCAAAGGGGAAGGCAAAATGGAAAACCCTTTAAAAAAATCAGATGGAGGCTGAGAATGTTCAACTAAAAATCTCATAGCATTCTAGGACCGGAAGAGAAACTGATTATAAAATTCTATAATTATTTATTGACTATTCGAATGAAAGATGAGCAAGTAAAAGAAACCATGATAGCATGGGCTAAATTTTTTGGGTATTCTGTAGAATTGGATAAATGGCAAAAGCTGTGGGACAGAAACTATAAATTGACAACGTCCACTGCATATAAAGAAAACCTATACAAAATGTTTTATAGATGGTACTTCCCTTCAGCACGATTAGAAAGTTTAAGAATATGTCTGGCAAGGGCTGGAAGTGCAACCAAACCCTGGGCTCATACAACCACATGTGTTGGACATGCCTGAAAGCAAAAATATTGGATTAAAATACATACCTGGATAGAAAAAATGATAAAGGAACATATAGATTTAAAACTGGAAATATTTCTGTTGGGCATCATACCAGACAAATACAGTAAAAGGAACGTATATTTAATAATACATGTGTTAACAGCAGTCAGAATCATGTTCATAGATCATTGGAAGGGCCAGGAGATCACCACAGAAAAGATAATAACAAAACTTTTAGAATGTGCAGAAATGAATAAACTAACATTTGAAATTAAAGAAAAGGAAGACACTGATTATTTTGAGGTATGGGATCTGTTTTATTGATGGTTAAATGAGAGAAACAGGAGTTAGAACTCCTAAAATAACAAGAGAAAGATTAATTTTATTATTAGGTTTGATTACTGTAACTTATTAATTTTGATTAATTTTGATTAGTATTAACAATTAATATGCATTATTATGAGTAATAGCACTGTCATTATGAGATTACTATTAGAGAATACTATTATTATTACCATGATGAATATTACTCAAAAGAATTGTAACCAGACCACACACTGTCTATACAGATTTTGAACATGTTGCTCTTTCTATTTATATTAATAAAAAAAATCTCATAGCATTATACATTGAACAGTGAGTTTGAATGTGAGTCATTTTTGTTCAAGCAATGAATAGCATGAATAAGTTTTGTTTAGATTTTTTTTAAAAAAAAACCTCTCTTATACTAACAAACAAAATACTTGCACTATTTTCTGGGCACAGTTAAATAATTATTGTAGGATAGAGAGCTATTGTAACATAGAGAGCAACTGAAGCATTTATTTTAAAAAAGAACATAGGGATAATAATCTCTAAGATTATTGAATGCTACACAGTTGAAATGTTTCACATGATAAAACCATTTGAGCCATTTTATCTATTTACTTAAAAATTGATCTTTGATCCTTCCAATGTTATAATAAAGGACAAATGATTAAACTGCAGCTTTTACAACTAGAAAGGTCTTCAATTAACCTAACACACATGCATACACACACACTCACACACACACACCATACTTATTAAATTGGCCCCAATCTTCATAGAAACAAAGTGGTCCCATGAAGCACTTGCAAGATCTTTGATTAATATATCAGCATTGGAATAATTGTTTTAAAAAAACCCATGCCAACTTCATTTGTAAGTCTACTAACCCATTATGTGCTTTAATCATTTCACATTTTTAATGCGTTCCAATACTAGGTTTGACCTTGAATTTTCTTGCTGCTGATGTATTTTCCTCATGCCCTTTAAAAGGGAGGGAGGGGTAGTAAGGAAAGAAGAGTAGAAGGTATCTGGCAGTGAGATTTTAGTCATTATTTGGTAAGAATGGCTGATAGGATAGATGTTCACCATATTGTGCCAACATAGTTTTAAAATTTAAATACAATATCTCTAAGCACGGGGGTTTAAGGAGCCAATTTAAAAACTGCCCTATTACATTTGCTCATACAATAATACTTTAAGACAGGGTGTCAAACTCGATTTCATTGAGAGTTGCATCAAGGTTGTGTTTGACCTCAGGCGGCCTGGGTGGGTTTGGCTGGGTGAGCATGACCAGCTTTGGTGGCCCGAGCACTCTGCCAGCGAAAACAGGCTCCCGAGCTCCATTTTTGCTGGCAGAGGCACCGTGGGCTGGTCCTTCGCTGTTTCCAGGGTGGCCCCACAGGCCAGATCTAAGCACTCTGCAGGCTGGATTTGGCCCCGGCCTTGAGTTTGACATCCCTGCTTTAAGAGAACTACAAGGGAAATTACACACCTCTGTAAAGCTTAATTTGGCTTCAATGCAGAAGATTAGTTTTGTTGAACCCAAATCCCTTCTGTTCTTGCCAGCAAGGCCTATGTTGAGGAATGCAGGGATTTGAAATTCAACAATGCCCAAAAGTCATACATTCCCCATATATTTTCTAAGGTTCCATATAAAATGTTTCCCATAAAATTCTCAGTAGTCTTCTTCATGCATTTTAAAAGTATGTGAGGTTCCCATATGAGATGAGAAGACTATGCAGTAAGTGAATAAAACACTGATTTACCAAGGAAAATGGCCTGGAGAAGATTATAGTAGTTAAATAATGTTTTCCACTAGAATAGCCAAATGCATTATATTTATATATTTATTTATTATTTTTGTCCCAACTGAACCTGTAGAATAACTTTCTTCACTTTCGTAGCCCCAGAAATGTTAGAACCTCTGAGTTCTCAGTCAGATGAAATCTAAAATGCAAGGCATATACATGCTGCAGATATGGAAATACTGCTAAAAAGATTTATCAAAGAAAAATAAACACTAAAGGTGTATTATTTGCAAAAACTGCAAATATTTGGAATATATGTACATTAGAAAACAGTGCCTGAAGATACCAACAAATCTACATATGGATTATTCTATTTTGGGGGCATGTTTGCAATTGAGTCATAAAGAATTCAAAGTGAATAAAGTAAAAACCTGACAAAATTGAAATGGATATGTTCATCAATTGGTACTTTTGGCTTCATGGAATCACCTTCAGACTGTGATAGTGATGCAAGAGAATGGAGCTATTTACGTTTCTTCCCAACCCACCAACCCATCTCCACAACAGTAACAACAACAAAGGAATTTCATCTTCACTTAAATGAACTATACTGACAACAGACAGGTAGAAACAAAATTCAAGCAACACTAATGTAGACTACTTGTCTAAACTGTTGTGAAATCTGATTTTTCCCTGGCATGGATTTATTGCATGAGGGAGCAGCAGAACACACTGTTCAATTTCTTGATACCAAAACTTGCATTACTTATTTATTATAACATCTAATAGAATAATTCCAAAATACAATGAGCTATAACAATATATCTTGAAGATAGTGAGACCTTTGTTATGGATTAAATCTGTGGCTAGAGGTTGGATAGGTAAGATAGTGAAAATTACCACACATTTTCTGATCATGCTTCCATTCTGAGGATTAGATGAACAGTGAAACCAATAATAATATTTGATTTCATCTTTGATAATAACCAATAGCATTTACCATATTTTTCGGAGTATGAGAGGCTTTGAAGAGGCAATTTTTTTAAAAAAAAGTAGGTAGGTAGATAGAGTGATAGAGAAGGAGAGAAAGAGAGAGAAATACAGTAGGTAGGTAGGGGGAGAGAGAGAGTAGATACATAGGTAGATAGAGGGGGGAGAGAGAGAAATACAGTAGGTAGGTAGGGAGAGAGAGTAGGTAGGCAGGTGGGTAAGTAGAGGGATAGAGAGAGAAATAGAGAGAGAGAAAGAAAGAGAAATACAGTAGATAGGTAGGGAGAGAGAGAGAGAGAAGGTAGGTAGTTGGTATGTAGGTAAATAGGTAGGTAGGTAGATGTTTCCAAGTGTATTTACCCATATGCTGGAGAAGGAAATCACTGACCACCTTTGGAACAAATCTTCCCATCAATCACTCTAACTAAACAGCTTTCCGAAAGGTAACCCCCCCCCTTTTTGCACTGTGCAAACCTCCCCCAAAAGGCCCATTTTTCACAAAAATGGGCCTGTTTTTTTTTTTTTAAATAAAAGGCATGACTAGCCTTGGGGAGGCTTACAGAATGTTCCTGGGGGGGGGGGTCATAACGAGGAAAAACGGCCTGTTTTTTTCGTGAAAAAGGGCCGTGTTTTGGTCAAAAAATAGCATACATAGCCTTGTGGAGGCTTATATAGAGTGCTGCTGGGGTCTGGGGGGGGGAAATGCCCTGTTTTTTGCTCCTTTCTGTCCTCCCCAACTCCAGGAGCTCTCTGGAAGCCTCCATAAGGGTATGCATGTGGCCATTTTGGTGAAGGGGCAGGGTTTCAGGAGGCAAAAAAAAATTGCTGTATTCGATGTATAAGATGCACCCAGGTTTTCAGCCTCTTTTTAGAGGAAAAAAGGTGCGTCTTATACTCCGAAAAATACGGTATGTGGGGATTGAGGGAAGTTGGAGGACCAGAACTACAATTGCTGTTATTATTGATTTTTTTTAAAAATTCATTTTTGGGGGCAAAAAGTAATGTGTTTTTCTTTGTTATTTCAATTTCATAAATTCCTTATCTGAATTATGTAGGGGGGGGGGTTGCATTGCTATTTATGCTGATTAGCAAAGGGGCAGACAATATCCTTGGTTCTTTCCACAAGACTGTGGGGCAAACCAGAATAGCCTTTAATAACACACACTAATTTTCTTTCACCGCTGTTCTCATTTCAGGTTCAATGGATCCAAAAGACTTCCTCAGGGAGGCACAGATAATGAAGAATTTGAGACATCCTAAGCTTATACAGCTCTATGCTGTTTGCACTTTACAGGATCCAATTTATATTGTTACAGAGCTGATGAGACATGGGAGTCTGCTAGAATACCTCCAAAGTGAGTAGAAAACATTTCATTTAGATAGAGTGTGGCAGTCTGCAGTAAAGCAAACACACTGGTATTAAAAAAAAGGGGGGGGGAGAAGAAAGAGATGAGCAGATCAATTTAGTGTGATTGGATATGAAGCCAGTAATGACTGGCAGGGATTGACATGATGTTTGTGTGCGTGTGCGTGTGTGTGTGTCTCAAACTACTTACACTTTGAATGGCATGCTGGGGATCTGTACCTAGAAATGATGGGGCAGACAAAAGCTAAAGTAGATGTAATCTTAACAAAGTGAAATGAAACAGTCTGTAATATAATACAATAGCAGAGTTGGAAGGGACCTTGTAGGTCTTCTAGTCCAACCCCCTGCATGGGCAGGAACCTTATACCATTTGAGACAAATGGCTATCTCACATCTTCTTAAAGACTTCCAGGGTTGGGGCATTCACAACTTCTGGAGGCAAGCTGTTCCAGAGGTTAATTGTTCTAACTGTCAGGAAATTTCTCCTTAGTTCTAAGTTGCTTCTCTCCTTGATTAGTTTCCACCCATTGCTTCTTGTCCTGCCCCCAGGTGCCTTGGAGAATAGTTTGACTCCCTCTTCTTTGTGGCACCCCCTGAGATATCAGAACACTGCTATCATATCTCCCCTGGTCCTTCTCTTCATCAAACTAGACGGTTGTTCCTTCTGCCCCTTCATTCTCATTCAACATTCTAATTTAGTGGGAATGTTGGAATGGTGTGGCAAAGTCCCTCTCAAAGCTTTGGGGAAGGTATGGGAACCGCCTTCATAGCAACTCAGAGACATCACAAAATGTTCTCCCAAACAAACAAAAAATAGGTCATTGTTATTTCTACACAGTAAAAACTGTCTTTTTCCTGCATATCTCAGGGAAATTCCCATACAACCTGAAGTCGATCTCTTTCTTTTTCTTTCTATTGCTTGGACATGCTGTCACAGAAAGCCTGAAAAATGATGTGCAAACGTAAACATTTATGGGAAAAGATTTCTAGAAAAACTATGCAACTTTGCATTTTATTTTTATGCAGATGCATAACAATTTGCCTCTGTTTCTGATAACAAATCAAAACTTCATAACATATTAGAAGTATATTAAAGGGTGGACCACAGAGGTGGTATTCAGCAGGTTCTGACCAGTTCTGGAGAACCGGTAGTGGAAATTTTGAGTAGTTTGGAGAACCAGCAAATACCACCCCTGACTGCCCCCCCCCCCTATTCTCTGTCTCCTGAGTCCCAGCTTATTGGGAGGAAATGGGGATTTTGCAGTATCCTCCCCCTGCCACGCCCACCAAGCCGCACCATGCTCAACAAGCCACGCCCACAGAACCGGTAGTAAAAAAATTTGAATCCTACCACTGGTGGACCATCCTCGCAGCAATCATAGCTTTGAATCCTCAGTGTATGAAACTGGCTCCTTCAAAAAACTGCATGGCTGGGAAAAGGCCCTGACCCAGGCTTTTCTGGTCCATATTGTATTCTTGAATTCTTCCTCACCTGATGTGTCATTTCAGAATGAGAGATAGATAGATAAATAGACAGACAGACAGCTAGTTAGATGACAAGCTAAAGGTAAAAGTTCCCCTCGCATATATGTGCTGGCTGTTCCCAACTCTAGAGGGCGGTGCTCATATCCATTTCAAAGCCGAAGAGCCAGCACTGTCTGACGACGTCTCAGGGGTTATGTGGCCAGCATGACTAAACACCAAAGGTGCATGGAATGCTGTTACCTTCCCACCAAAGGTGGCCCCTATTTTTCTACTTGCATTTTTTACGTGCTTTCTAGCTGATAGGTTGACAGAAACTGGGACAAATAATGGGAACTCACTCTGTTATGCGGTGCTGGATGATAGATGGACAGTTATTTGTGTCTTTGCCTCAGTGTTGACTTCTGGCAACTGTCTGGACACATTCCTGCATTTTTCTTCACCAGATACTAGAATTAGTTTTCCCTTTTCTTCCTCCTAATGCTGAGGGAAAGTAACTGGCTGAAGGTCATGTGGAAGACTTTGTGCCTAGGCAGTACTAAAACTCACAGTCTTCTAGTTTCCAGCCTAGTTTCCAACCACTACACTAAACTGGTTCTCTCCCCAGGAGAAGTACTACACATGTGCACTATCTGAGATTTAAAACCAGAATTTGTGTATGTGTGTGCTTTTGGGAAAGAGGTTGTTTGTATACCATTTTTCACTCTAGCCTGGCTATAGATGGGCATTGTTTACCAAACAGCCATGATGAGTTTCAAGCTTCTCATTTCCTCCTTGCCAGCTCTAGTCTTTACATCATCTATTAAAAGAAGTATAGTGGGAAAGTACAATATGAAGATAACATGTTATATAGAATATAGAATAACAGAGTTGGAAGGGACCTTGGAGGTCTTGTAGTCCAACCCCCTGCTTAGGCAGGAAACCCTACACCACTTCAGACAAATGGTTATCTAACATCTTTTTAAAAACTTTGAGTGTTGAAGCATTCACAAGTTCTGGAGGCAAGTTGTTCCACTTGCCCCCATATCCATGGAGATCTATATCATAAAAAAATTAGGAGGGAAAAGGGGATGCATATAACATTCTCTGTATAGGTAGAAATGCAATTTTCAATAGCAGGGAAGATTCAGTCCCATTTTGACTTGCAATACTAAGAGTGGGATAGTTTGTACAATGCTCATTAGTTCCTTTATCTCAAAATATTCCACCCCAACGGCATATTACAATAGGACTGTTGTACGATCCTCTCAGTAGCTCATCTTCAGTACTGTATAATGTAACATGATGTACTGTATAATATAATACCTGATTCTTAAAACCACAAATCCTCATCCACCTGCCTTCTCACCTCCCAAACTGTAGCATTAACATGATGGCTGCAGCTGGTTATTCAGCGAATTGGGTGAAGCTGGAGCAAGTGCTGCAATGCTTTCACTAAAGAGAATTAATGAAAGAAACAAATTCTACTGCAGCAGAAAAAAAAGGGTCAGGGGAAAAAGCAAGTACACATATCTCAAGGAACAGTAGCAGTCGGTGATTACAATGCCTTCTTTCTGCTACTTAGCCTTTGATATCTGCTGAAACACTTACAGTGCTTGTCACTCACTTCTATTCTTGTCTCCCAGCTATTCTACTTTCCCATAGCAGTTAAAAACAAAACACAATAAAGGACAGCCATCCTGTTACAACTTTAATCTGGCTAGGTGAAGAAGGAAAATGAGCAGTAAACCCATTAAGGACAGCCTTGTAGATCAAAACATTACCACCTTGTGGGATCTAGGAAGGATGCTTTTTCCATTGGAGACCCTGCCCAATGGAAAGCCCTTTCTATGAAGTTTCCACTCTTCTATGCCTTCTGAAAACCTAGATGTCTATGGAGTCTCCTTCTAAGCCTTTAAAACCTAGATGTCTATGGAGATTCTCAGTCATCCAAGTCATGGTTTGCCTTTTGAAAAAGCAGCTTTGGGACCTTAAGAGCTGCCTTTTCATCCAAGTGTTGGGATAATGTGAGGTGGATGAGAAAATTTAACAAGGGATTACATGTGGAACCTTACCTCTGCCAGTGTTTAATGTTCGTGGTTTTCATACATACATACATACATACATACATACATACATACATACATACATACATACATACATACATACATACATCTGTATTATTTTGTTTTAATTTTCGATTGGGAACTGCCTAGAGTTGGAGATAGGATGGACAACTGTATAAGTGTTTTAAATAAAATAAATAAGACTCTCCCCATAATTTTATTAGACAAGTTTGGAGAATTGGACCCAGCTCTATTACATAATTAGAGTCCAGTCACTTCCCATTTCCTTTCTAGAGAACATTGTTGAGAAAGTGGCTACAAAGGGTGGGTTCCTGTTGGAGCAGCTGTGCCTAACTATGCCAATTGTCTACCATTCATGAAAATAACAACCTGGTAATTGTCACTCTTACCCTCATCTCTGCACTGAAGAAGCAATTATGCTTGCAATGCAGAATGCTATGATCAGCATGCTGACTGGCACCAATGAATATAGCCATACACAGCAAGAGCAGAATTGGCTGCCAGTTGGCTTCCACATACAAGTCAGGTCCTACATGCAGTCACTTGTGGCCTGGTTATCTGCAAGGCTGCTTATTCCAAGTAGAATCTGTTTGGCCAAGGCCTACCTATAGAGAGGGCTTGTTGCAAGTCAGGTCAAGAAGACTATTTTTCCCAACCTTCTCCAAATATTCCTTCCTTGCAGATGATGCAGGTTCCAGAATCCATTTGCCAGAACAAGTAGATATGGCAGCTCAAGTGGCCTCTGGAATGGCTTACCTGGAATCCCAAAATTTCATCCACCGAGATTTGGCAGCAAGGAATGTCCTGGTTGGTGATCATAATGTTTACAAAGTGGCAGATTTTGGACTTGCACGGGTTTTTAAGGTATAATTTTTAAATTGATGTCTCAAATATTTGGATACTTTAGCTATATTAGACTCAAAAGCCAATATATAATATACATAAATGTATATATACTATATAAAAGCAAATACGATTCACTCATCACGAAATCTCCAGAACCGTAAATCCTACAAACTTGAAATTTGGCACATGTGTTTCTCTTGGCTTTTAGGTGCTCGCTAAGAAAGGATTTTTTGAAATGACCATCAGTTCATTAGTATTTCTTATACAGTAATTAACACACTCTGATGCTAGGGAATTCTACCCCCCCTCCCCACCTGAAAAGAACTCTGTTCCAACTGCCAATTGCCTTATATTAACATGCTCTGATGCTAAGGAATTAGACATTCTATTCCCCCTCCACACCTGAAAAGAACTCTGTTCCAACTGCCATTTGCTTCACATTCCATTACCTCACTTCAAAGTGATAGTCATTCTACTCCTTCATTTAGGAGCAGTTTACAATCCTAAACATTGGTACCTTACCAAAGTCTACTCCTTCCACCTATGGATCTGCTTCCGGACTCAGGGTTATGGGAGCGATATAATGAGGACCCAGATTGTTGTGGGCAGTATGCTAACTCTGTAAATCACTTAGAGAGGGCTGCAGTACATATGTCCAAGTGCTATTGCTATAATTTAAGAATTTATGCCCTAGATCGGTGCTTCTTAAACTTTTGGCTCTTCGAATCCTTCTCACTTCTAAAAATTATGAAGAACACCAAAGTAGCTTTCCTTTTATGAGTTATATTTATATTTTTATATTTATGGTTATATTTATCAATAGTCACCATATTAAAAATTGAAATTGATCCATTTATAGAATCTTGTAAAAAATAACAAAATTAAACTCATTAGATGTTACCATAAATATTTTTTTCCTGGAAAAAAATGTTTTTTCAGAAAGAAAAGATAGCAACAAGAAGAATGACTTTGTTTTAACTTTTGGCAAATATCTTCCATATGGGGCAAAAAAAAAAATTGATTTCAAGGACACATGAGAAAAACTTAAAGCCGTGATGGCGAACCTATGGCAGACATGCCACCGCTGGCACACAGAACCCTCTCTGCGGGCACGTGAACCATTGGTCCAGCTCAGTTCTGCTGCGTATGCGCGTGCACCTCCTGTCAGCCAGGTGATTTTTGGGTCTCTGCCATGCATGCCCAGGGCACATGCTGAAGACACATGCTCATATGTGGAAGGATGGGGTGCATGCACAGGGGTAGTGCGTGCATGCGCAGGGACAGGGCATGTGCACATTGCATTATGGCTGTGTTTAGCACTCGGTGCCAAAAGGGTTAGCCATCAATATCTTAGAGGAACCTCCCCTCCATCGTCCTCAGATACACTTTAAGAAACACCGCCCTAAATGATATAGCATCTGCAAATTTGGTATTTAAGAATGGAATTGCTCTATGCAGAGGCAGCATCTATACAGGGTGACTAATTTTGGGGACAAAGAAGCACAATAATTGTAGTGGAGTTTCTAGCATAAGAACCAGCTGTTTGGCTATAGCTAGAGACAAAGGCTATGTTTGGAAATCACAATGAGACACAATTCTAATTTACCATGAAATGTAGTGTTTTACCTTGCTCAGTTTCTCTTAGCTGGGTTTTCCTGACAGCAGCAATGGCTAAATAAAAACTCCTTCTGTGATTTGTTTAGTGTGCACTTTTAGAACACTGACTTCTCATTCCTTGATCTGCTGCACCTCTTGCCGATGTGCTGACTTGTGAAAGGGCACGAGGTTGTGAGTTGATTTCCGTAGACTGGCTTTTTGCTTCAGGCTTGTTGGGATTAGTTGCTTTCTGGAACCAGCAAATCAAGACAATATATTGCAGAAAACTTGTAGGTGGATTACAGTAGATTCAAGCAGCAGCATTGACAGAATTTATGATGGGATCTGAGTGAGACCTTTCAGATAAAGATATGCAGGTAGATATTCAGCAAAATAATGTTTACATTTGTCCAGGCTGTCTTGGACACCGTAAGATGGAATAGCTCCCTCCCATATTTATAATTTTAATTACAAAGAATCAGCAACTTTAACAATAGCTTAAAATTAAAAGTGAATGTCTCCATATGTTGCATTTGGAACAGCTGGTTCCAATTATACTTACTTTAATGGGGGGGGGGGAGGAGGAATCAGAGTGTTGATCATGGCAAACAAATTACAGAAGGAATTTTTCCCAGGGATAAAAATTGATTCCACTTGGTCTTCCAAATTGATTCATTTTTAAGTGAAATGGATCTGAATTTTCAACGGGATGGATTCATACTTTAAACTGATTTGGATAAAAGTAGGTTTGCTTCTTTTTTGAATTAAAATTTGGAGGTGTCTGATTTGGTTCTACCCATCAGATTGATCTGATCATTTCATTATATGTCATTATATTATTGGATTCAGAGGAATGGTTCTATCAAGCTGCCTTCACATTAAAATTTTACGTTGAATATTTGCACCACGCTTGTTTCTGTGAAATGTTGAGAAACAAATGTTTCTACTCTAGAAAGTAGCAAGACCAAATCGGGGACAACCTATGTGCCGTAACATGAGGTACAAATGCAGTCATAATTTTAAAAGGTACACTGAAATAATACAGAGATCTTCTTAGTGATCTGTATTGCCCGATAAGAAAAAAAAAGAATATATAGCATTGCCATTTCTGAAACTCCGAGCAATATCCATGTGAGAAAGGAAGCAGGATGACCTCAGGGGGAGAAAAAATCTAATATATAAGTAAATAATGTTCCATTTATTCTTCGGAGTATGTCAGCTCACTTCACCTAAATTAATTGGTGCCACTATGAACAAATATATTAATTTGCACTTCTGGGAGTCTGCTTTTTAAATCCTGGAACCGTTTAAGGGATGATGGTAGAAGTCAGTGTTTTGTTGGTGCCTGTAATTAATCACAGAACAAAGGTTCTGAATGCATTAGTTCTTGCTGTCACCTTGTCGTCTTGCTAAAGGCTTCACATGAGTCCTGTGCCCTTCTGCCAACAGGTAGCTTGCACTGCTGTCACTGATAGATTCAGGACTCACAGTAGTAAGCCCCAATTAATCATGGCCAAATTGATGTTGCATGGATGCTTGACAAAACAAGGGCTAGGAATTAAGGAACAAAAATTCTACCTGGCTGGTTCAGGTTGTCAGGGAACATTCAGCTATCATTCAACAAGCAGGTTTCAGTGTATTGATTATTGGGATTATGTAAATTTTAGAAAATGAAAAAAAAACCGGTTTTAAGTTGATTTGAATGTCACAATAGTGGCAATGGCTAGATGTAGAGATTTATCATATTGTTTCTTGTTTGCATAAAATAGGTAGAAAATGAAAATGTCTATGAAGCCAAACATGAAACAAAGCTCCCAGTGAAATGGACAGCTCCTGAAGCAATTCGCTCTAATAGGTTTAGCATTAAGTCTGATGTCTGGTCTTTTGGAATACTCCTTTTTGAAATAATCACTTATGGAAAAATGCCCTATGCAGGTGAGTGCTTTGTTTGAAAATCATACTTTCAACTTTTTTTTTTTAATGAGATCTCCTTACTTTTCTTCAGCTGATAGGAAAGCTTAATAAAAGTTTACAATTTTCTGTATGGAATAGAAACTCTTGGATAATCTATGCAGCAATTAAAAATGTTGTACCATCTACTAAACTAAATAGCACCACGAATCTCAAACAATTAAAATCTTGCTAGATTTATTTTTACATCTATTTACCTGCTGCCTTTTCCAAAGTTTCAAAGCAGCTTACATCAATAAAAAAAATAAAACCAAAGACCTGTAAACAAGATCTTCAGCTAAATTAGCTTATTATTACCCAAACCTGTTATCATTTATATGACATCCTCTGCCAAATTTTCTGAGAAAAATCATGTTTTATACCTTTGCTGAAAGATAAGTAGGTAAGAGTCTGGCCTCAACTAGAGGTAGCATGGGGCTACAACTGAGAAGGATAGTCTTTTGATACCTGAAACAAGAGACATGAATGGATGTGCTCTAAGCCAGCATATTTGGGCAGATTTTACTTGAGCAGGTGAACTAGCAACCCCCACCTAGGATTGGATCTGAAAACCTATGAGGACCAATGTAGCTTCTACAATTTAGAAGCTATACTGCATCGGCTTTTATCGTCAGCAAATTAGCACCTGCCTTCTGCACCAGTTTATCAAATTCCATGTAGCCAGGAAGGAAAGGAAAGACTACAGAAGAACAACACATATTTCAGGAAGGTATCTTAACACTAGCCTGGGGCAAATGAAGAATCTTGAAAACTCTAATAGTCATTCCCCAGCCTCAGTTATAATGAGGTAACTGAAGTAAAGTTTCTTTGAAGCATTTTTCACAAAAGATCTTTTGCAATCTGGACTAAATTGCCTTTTCTGAGATTCAACCTCCTTTGCACAAAGAATTCTTATTGCAGTCAGCATATACAGCCACAAAGTTCCATTTTGCTCCAAATCCTTGTCCAGTAATCCTAAAAGAAAAGCTTCAGTTTTCAATTTTAAGAATCTTCCGCATTGTAACATAGATTCTGGCCCCAATATTTCTTTGCTTTATCACAAGTCCACCAAAGTTGATTAAAAAGCACCTCCTTCAGAATTACATTTCCAACATATGTTTCAAGGACTTTATACATCTTTGAGACTTTTTCAGGTTTTAGTTATCAAAGATAAAATCGTTTTCATCTTAACTTGGAGTTCATTTCTTGATCTGATTTATATCTTGAGGCTGACTGGTGCATGTTTGCTGGTATCAGAATCTGCTGAGAATTACAGAAGAAGGAGGGGGTCCTTCTTTAATAGGTCATCTTTAATAACAATCAATGTTCTATCTGTGCTTGCCCATGCAAAACTTCACTGGCCTTATTGCTATGGTGTAGGCTCCAAACTTGACTTAAATATAACAATATTCACTCCTAGTTTTGCACAGTGTCACTCCAATCATTGGCTGTAGCATTTCTTCTACAAAGAACAGCCTTTGATTGACATCTGGGGAGGGCGGCTCAAGAGCAATCCTGCAAATGCCTGTTGCTTCTGAATTCCAAAGATGATCTATGCACCCAACAAAAGCTGCTGACCAAATTGCAGAAAATTCCCCTAGTTCCTGCTGAAAACAATAGTATCCATAAGAGATAGCATCTAAATAGGTCTACTGAGTTGAGCCAGGTTTTACCTATTTTCTCATATGAGATCTGGGATCTGATATATTTTTATACTTACTGTATTTAAATTTTTTGTTAATCAGCAAAATAACCTATAGATCAGGGGTAGTCAACCTTTTTATACTTACCTCCCACTTTTGTATCTCTGTTAGTAGTAAAATTTTCTAACCGCCCCCCCGGTTCTACAGTAATGGTGATTTATAAAGTAGGGAAATCAATTAAATTAAAAAAAGGAAAGTGCTTCAGTATCGGACAAAACCCCCACCACACACCATAAAAGCTGGAACGCCCACTAGTGGGTGATAGGGACCAGGTTGACTACCACTGCTATAGATATATAAATAAACACAATTTTTATTATGGAATCCCCTCACTAATGTGCACAGTTGTTGAATCATCCCACCATGATGACTCATGTTCTCAGCCTTGCCTTATGTCTTCTGCTATGGTTGTTAATAATTCTAAGTCAAGCAGTAGTTATTGTTTGTGGATTAAGCCAGAATCCCATGGTTCATGCATAGTTCTAAGCCCCGGGGGCTATATTCATATATTGCATGAACACTATATCGCAAGATTTGTAGGGGGGAGGGGGTAGAAGGGGGTCAAATGAAAAAAAACAACCATTGAGATATTGTAAGATGAATCCCCTGGCTTATGTATTTGTGTTTGATACCAGAACAGAATTATGAATGACTAGAGGTTACATTGTGACATGCAATGCACAATTTGAGTCACTGGTTTATGAAAGATGCCTATTGTCTCAAGTCCCCTCCCCCACATCAAGTACTGTATTTTTTGGAGTATAAGATGCACCGGAATATAAGAGGCACCATGATTTTGAAGAGGTAAATTTGTAAAAAAAAAGGTTTTGCACTCTGCAGGTCTCCCAAACTTCCTGCATGCCTCATTTCCCCCCCCCCAAAAAAAAGTGGGGGGCATTTTATTTATTTTATTTTATTTTATTAAATTTATACCCTGCCCTTCTCCTACAAAAGGACCCAGGGTGTTGTGAGGCTCTTAGAGTGCTCCTTGGGGCTGGGTGGGTGGGGGGGGCAAAGATGAGCAAAAGTAGCCCTCCCCAGACCTCAGGAGCAATTTGCAAGCCTCCCAAACCCTCTGCACATCCATTTTTGCAAAGGGGGTGGGATTTCAGTAGGCCAAAAATGCTGCATTCAGTGTATAAGATGCACCCAGATTTTCATCCTCTTTTTTGAGGGAAAAAGGTCCATCTTATACTCTGAAAAATACAGTAAAAGGAAAACATGAGTGTCATGCTCTGAGTCCAGACAATATTTGGTTCATAGAAGCAATGCTGGTTCTACCATTAGGCAAACTGATCACTTCAGGAGCTTCTGGATAATTTTCTTGGCATCATTACAATAAACAGGGAGATATTTCTATCATTTCAGCAAAGATAGCAATCTTTCTCTTACATGATCCCATTGGTGGAAGCCCAAAACTCTCAAGGTGAGCTTTTAGCCATTTGCAAAACTAAAAATTAAATTTAAATGGGTTGAATTATTTCTTGCATTAAAAATACTAACTTGCAGAGATGCTAGAAAGCAGAGAGTCTTGTGCAAAATAATGCATCCTTGAGAATGCATCACTTTCCCAATGTACTTCAAGTTAGCATGTTTATTATGCATAAATTGCTAATCTACTAAAATTACATCATAGGTCTGATTGGTTTTCAAGTGCTTCAGAAACTGGATCAAGGGTACAGAATCCCTCAACCAGCTAATTGTCCTCTAGAGTTGTACAACATTATGCTGCAGTGTTGGAACGTCGAACCCAAAGAACGCCCAACCTTTGAAACATTGCACTGGAGATTGGAAGATTATTATGACATGGATTCCACATCTTATGCAGATGCAAGTACTTTTGCACATTGAATGAATATACGCTCAAGAACAACTTTCCTTTAGGAATTAAAAAAAAAATCATTTCAAGTCAACGTTGTAGAATGAAGATAAATCTACCTGTGTACGTGTGTGTGTGTAGACAGATCTATATATGCACACACATACAAACACACACACACATACTCATAGGGGCCTACTCTCTGTAATGGGACTGGAAGAAAGAAAGCCTTCTCTGTAAGAGTAAAGCATTTGTTAGGCTATTACATGCTACATCAAACAAAAGCTGCTATTTTCACCAAAGTAACCGTGAGATCAATCTAACCTCAGAGGAGATAAATGGTGATCTTAAAATAGTGGCGAATGCCAAGGAATGTGTGTTTATTAAAATCTGTGACATTATGCCACAGTCTTGATGGCAGTCATTTGTACTGTAAGATTAAGAAAACTGAAATAGACAGGATCTTTCCCCCTCCCTCTCTCTGCTACACAATGAAGTTATTCTTCTATTTATTATTTAAACAAGAAATAGTAAAGGACACAAATCACAAACAGCTGCCTCACAAAAGACATTGCAACACTACTTTTAATACTTCAGAATGATTATGCGTTATTCTCCAGATTCCACAAGTCATCTGTTAAATTGCATTGATTTGTTTTTATGAAAGCATGTGATTGTGCTTACGGATAGCCTGTCCATAAAACTACTTTTGTCTCCTGTACTCCCCTCACCCCTTTTTTTCCCCTATACATATTCTACAGCTACAATTCTGGCCACACTGACTTAGAAGTTGGGATTGCACCCATGCAATAGATATATATTTACTTTAGAAAAAAAAAGAGAGTATACATTGGGGAAACACAATCTGCACAAATAATGGGCTTTGCAGTCAAGTGATGAGCTTCAGTTCATAAATATGGCCTTTGTAATTTTATAACAACCAAATACTACACAGTTATATATGAGAACCAGACTGAGCCCACTGCAATAGAATGCCAGTCTCTACTTCTTTTAACAGGCTCTGAATAGGGATCAGCTGCTTCCAAGCAGAGATTTCAAATAATTCTGTCAAGCAATTTTCTGATGTGGATTTCTGTTTTTATTTGTCTGATCATGGACCACGATACTGATTGTATTGGGGCCACTCATCCTTTTTATGAAATGCATACTTGAAGTTGTTCGATTGTACTTCTAGGAATGTGGAAAGAATCTAATGTAAAATGTTGACATGTTAAATAAAACTCCAGATAGATTTACTATTTGGTAAGACGTCTAGCTTATTTTTTTCCCTCCATTGTGCATTCTTTTAGTTTGTTTTATTGAGAACCACAATGCCAGTTATCTTTGGTAAATCATTTTCTATAAACAGCGACAATGAAACTACTATTTATATAGTATTTATATAGTAATATATATTATACTGCACATAGCATACCACACAAAGAGATCATGTTTAACTTCTGCAGATATGATCAATGATCAGACTTGCATTTTGAAAGCATCACCCTTTGATATGGTTAAAAAAATATTCACTTGCAGTAAAAATAAAGTATAGACTGAAATCTTTCTCTCAAATTAGTTACATTTATTTTTGCAATAAGGTAAAGGTAAAGGTTCCCCATCATTCCCAACTCCGTTTCTAAGCCAAAGAACCAGCGCCATCTGAAGACGTCGCCGTGGTCATGTGGCTAGCATGACTAAACACTGAAGGCGCACGGAACACTGTTACCTTCCCACCAAAGATGGTTTCTATTTTTCTACTTGCATTGTTATATGCTTTCAAACTGCTTGGCTGGCAGAAGCTGGGACAAATAACAGGACCTCACTCTGTTATGCGGTGCTAGGGATTCAAACAGCTAAATTTCTGATCGACAAGCTCAGTGTCTTAGCAACAGAGCCCTTGTATTTTTGCAATAACTTTATACCAAATTATTCTTTTATGATGCACAAATCTCTTCTGAGTGTCGTGTCATTCAATGAACTTGATTTTTGAAGCCAAGGTTCTACATTTCTGTTTTTTTACTGGGGTCACTGGGGAAAAAATAACACCAGTCAGTTATCTGGAGAGGGACAAGACTACTCAGTTCAATGGTAGTGCAGAGAAGATGGTATAATATCAGTGAAACCATTATCGATGAACTAATAATGTCACTGGTTTCCTTTGTTTCTTTTCTGCTATGGTACTAGGAAAGGTACCACTATCTGCAACTGCATATTCAGATTTACTCCATTCTAAGAAAAAAAATAATTGTCATCCATTCTCAATATTGTATCAAGGAGATGTATTTATTTGGCAGCGAGGAACTGCTTATAAAAATGTAGCCTTACTCACATAAATTGTTGCATGTACTCGTGGCTATATTTTATTCCAGGAGTAAACAAAACACTTTGTTTCTGTCCTTGATGGGCTAGAACATATGTAAATGAAAAGATGTAAGCACCATTAACCAACACAATTGTGTAATGGATAGTGAATGAATGATGCAGGAGAGGTAGAGGGATTCTAATAAAAATCTAAAGATGAGTTGATGTTTCTAAAAAACATAACATAAATGAGACTTTTATTATATATTTCCCGTTGGAGAAAAAAGCTTTCCAGATTTTTCTCCAAATATCCTCTCTCAGTTTTGTACTTCCTACACAAATGGTCCTGGAATGAAGCTAAATTTCTAGCATTAAGTGAATCTGAATGGCCAGGCTGTCCACAAAATAACCTGGCTCTTTGACCATTCTAAGCTGTGGGTTTTTTTTTTTTTTAACCTTGGTTGATTGAAAAGGCCACAGAGATTTAGTTCCTACAACATCAGAGATGGGTTCCTACTGGTTTTGCCCACTTCAGTCGAACCGGTAGTGGTATGGGGGCGTGGGTCACTGGAACCGGCAGTGACCCAGGCCTGCCACGCCTCCGAACTGGTTTTCCAGTCAGCGCCATCGGTGCCACCATCTTGTTTTTAAGTTCTGTGCATGTGCAAAACAATTTTAATTGAACTGTGCATGTGCGCGCAATGCACATCCAGCACGCACAAGCGAACTGGTATAAAGCTGGCTTGAACCCACCCCTGTACAACATGTTAAAGCATAACTGAATAACCCACATTATGATTTAATCCTAATGAGGTGTATGAACCTGTTGGAAGAAATATCCATCTACTCAGTTCCAAACTGGGAGAAAGACACTGGAACATGCAGGCTGATGGGAAAGATGGTTTAATGGTGAAGCAGAACCACCAGGGTTTGTGGTTCTGGTGTAGCTGACAAAATGGAGTTGAGAATGTGGTGGGTTTTTTAATAATTTCTTTGGGCTTTGCATTTGAACTTCCTGTTCCTGTGCAAGAACATGTCTTCTATTGGCTGTTGTCAGATTCCTATGGGGTCATGTAGGGGTCATAGCTGGCTCTATAGGCAAAAGAGGAAATGCAAATCCTAGGTGTTTGTCTGGCTAATCTGGTCAACCTCTGGCATATTGTTTACCAGTTCCAAGATTTCTGTGACTTGAAATTGGGACTGCTCTGGAGATGCAATGAAGCATCCTGTGTTCTGAAAGAGTGTTGGGCAATTTCCATTGTGGCTAATGACTATTGTCCGGTGTTGGATCTTGGGTGAGGGGCTGCTTCTAATCCTATCACCCTACTTTTGTTAGTTGTCAAACTTTGCTGCAGTTTCAAAATATCCTGCCTTGAAAGGATTTCTGCCTGCAGTATCTGCTTTGCTTATGAATAGATCCATCTTGATAGTTGGCTCCTTCTTTCAATAAATGATGACATCTGCTGTGGGCTATTAAGAAAAAGTGAGTGCTGCTTTCTGCCTCTAAAAACATGTTTCTCCTTTTCTCCCTTTGGGGATATATAATATTCTGCCTTTTTAATATTCCTCAAAATATTTCCTTCTTCTAGAAGAGGGCAGGGGCTTTCCACAAACCCAACTGTTGCAGCTGCTATCTACAAAACTAAAACCTAACAAATCTTAGAAAGAAAGAAAAATGTCACTATGACTGCTGTGAACTGTTGTTGGGAATTTATGCTCCTTTTGAGAAAAAATTCAAGGTAACGGTCCTCCAAATTTCTCTTCATATGGATCAGGCCGAACGGATTCTTGTATGTGATTTTCATACAGCTAATCCTCTAATGTACTTGGTTCTACTGATGTAGTCTTCTTTTTCTTTGAGATGCACAAGAAGAAAGAAGGACATATAAGAGCAATTCACTTCATCATGTGCTCAGTTAATGTATATTGAAAATATTTTCAACCCTACTCCTAGATTGGTTGATAGATTTGGTTTCATCAAAAATTCCACATTGCTATTTTATACCTGTAATGGCAAATTACATTTGTCTGATTTATACAAGAATAGAAAAAGCAGTTGAGATACATTGGCTCAGCTTTAATTAAGTTTTAACTTGATTTTATACAGTTCTTTCCCATTCATATTTACAGATCATACGACTGTCTAGACAGGAGCCTTCCTGCTTCCATGTGTGCAAACTTTGAAGAATGGGCTCGTTTCCCCAGAAACTTTCTTCCAAATTCCTGAGGATTTATTCAGCATATGAGTCCAGTGTAGTTCAATGGCTAATTAATATGAACAAGTAAATAATAGGATGCATAAACAACAAAGGTTTATGTTGTAACCCCCCATGGTTCTCCTGAAGCACATTTTAGCATTACCATATGAAGAAAAACAATTATTGTTTTACACACATAGAATATAAATTCAGTCTGCTACAGCACCCTGGGACACAAGGCAAGGAATGCAGAGTCTTAATTGGCAATAGAACTGGCCAGAGATGATTGAAATGACTTTGGTCACAAGTAGAGGATCAATCACAAGTCAAAACTACCACAACAAAAAGTAAACATGCTTAGGTTTCACTGCAGTTCCTAATGTTTCTAAATACAATTCTTCCCTTCTTTGCTGTGAAAGCAAAGTACACAGTCTACAAATAGCCCATCCAATATATACCATACTGAATTAAAGAGAATACTCTAGTATTGATGCATACACCTAATAAATAATGGATAATATCCATTACAATGATCTATTCTCAAATACTCTATGAAACTCACAACACCGAATGTTTTGAGTATGGTTTTTGTTGTTGTTGCAAATTATCTCGAGTAGCTAAAGCATACCCAGTATTTACATTATCCATAACATTTAGGTTAGTCACTTAGCTAGCTTAATAAAGACTGTAAAATAAAACCACCTTAACATTTCATTAAGAAATAAAGATGAAGTAAGGTAAGATGTAAGAGATTCAAAATAATAATAATAATAAATCCAGTGCTGGGATCCCGCCGGTTTAACAACCGTTTTGGTGATCATGTGTTTCGCATGTGTGCATGAACTCTGCGCTCTCTGCATGTGCACAGTTTTAACAAAACTTTCCACGTTACTTCTGGGGAGTAACACAGCTGAAGCGCGGCAATCTGCTCTGCCACTCAAATCAACTGAGAGGATATAGGTATGCGAAGTGCAGGGGCAGGCGGGTGGGCCCACCTGATCATTGGAGTGAACCAGTTCATTTCCAGCTGATCGTCGGAGCTACCGGTTTGCCTGAACTGGTCTGAACCATCTGAATCCCACCCCTGAATAAATTTGAAGTCAAGGCTCTGACTAACAAATTCCAGCAAATCAGAACCCTGAAACTTGGCTCCTTCTCAAAGGTCTTATTTAATGAGTACATCATATTGGCACAGCTTCAATGGAAAACCAAATCTAAATCTTTCCTGTGGGTTCAGTATAATTAAACTAGGAAATAACCCCATCCCCAAATATCACAGGTCTTGTTGGCCAATTGAGGTAATTGGCAGGCTCTTCAGGTACTCCTTTCCCAACCTTATCTGCTGCCAGTGGAGATGACCTTGGTTCTCATGAGAAACTTCTTTGTTGTGTCTAGTAATGCATTCCAACCTCCTTCCCCCTGTGTGGTAACTGAGGAATAGGGAGATGGCTGCAGCCAGTTTCGAAGTTGACATCTGGAGTATTAGTGTGACAATGCACCGGCCACACGACCGGCCAGACTTAACAACTCTTGATAAGAAAAGTAGTCTGATTGGTGGACTTTGTAGTACTGGGAGGCAGCAGAATAAAAGAGAAAGAACTGGGGAGGACGGGGGACAAAATACAGAGATTTGCAAATAGAAGTAGAAAAACTGTGGCAAACCCCCCAAAGATGATACCAATAGTGGCAGGCACCTTGGATGCAATTGACAAAATCTCCACCAGTCAATTGCACAATGCAGCTTTATTCAGTACAGCTTCCATCCTGTGACAATACCTTCATCTCCACCAAACAGCAACACCTGCCTATCCCAGGTCCTTGGGAAGGGCTTGATAACTGAATACATCCCTCAGACCGATACGCTCCCACAGAGAGGGCCTCCTCAGGGTGCCGTCGGCTGGACAATGCCGACTGGCGACACCCAGGGGAAGGGCCTTCTCTGTGGCGGGTCCTGCCTTGTGGAATGACCTACCCCCAGAACTCCGTACCATCACTGACCTCCGCCTCTTCCGCCAGTGTTTAAAAACACACCTTTTTCATCAAGCCGGCCTAACATAACCTCCTCTGGGACTAATGTAGATAGTTTTAATTGGAGATTTTAATTGGTTTTAGCACAGGGTTGATATTTAATAGGTTTTTTAAAAAATTTGTATTATTTTGTATGTATTTTAAATTCCTGTGCGCCGCCCTGGGTCCTTCTGGAGAAGGGCGGGATATAAATCAAATAAATAAATAAATAAATAAATAAATAAATAAATAAATAAATAAATAAATAAATAAATAAATAAATAAATAAATAAATAAATAAATAAATAAATAAATAAAATAAAAGTGCATACATTTGTGAGTTCCCTCTTTTGTTTGTCCGCAATGCTTCTAACACTAATGTAATGGACTTCTAGAGATACAGTATTGTGGGAGGATTATGGGATCCTCCCCAAAGATATCCGTTCAATTTGTAGAACAGATTAAAGCATGCACAAGGCCTGTCTCATAAGTTTTCAAGATGTTTGTTCTGACAGCCTGTCAGCATTTCTTCAGCTGATGGAGAAGTACTGAAAAGGCTGGAATACTTTCTCACATGGGCATTCCAAATCTAATTCATCACTTACTTCTCTTTTAAGGATAGAGGTAGGCTTTCTTAGCTTCCCTGAAATGCACCTTCCAAATGTAGGAGAATTTCTAAAAAAAAATCCGGTGTCTCTCATTAGGTATCCATGGCAGGCTGGTAAATAGCCAAAGTAAGAAAAGGGCCAAAGAAAGAAAAGAACGACCCCCATTTGTGGCAACAGTTTTTTTAAAAAAAGAGAACCAAGGCAGATCTAGGGATCCATGTATCCATGAGCTTTATAAATGTTTCCTATTAATTGTTCCAAACAATAATCAAAAGGAAAAAAATAGTAGTACAGGTCTTGTTAAAGGAAAATCTGCATAGAGTTTCCATAGACAAATCCTGTCTTATTAACCAACTTTGAGGGTATCTTGCAGGAGTGTGAATGGAAATGTGCATGTGACCTTCTGTACTTGGAATTTTCAAAAAGCCTTCGGCAAAATCCCTCATTAAAAGCTCCTGAGTAAATGCAACAGTCATTGAACAAGAGGACATGCTCTTTAATGGATTACTAATGGGTTCAAAAACATAAAGCAAAAACTAGGACTGGAGAAAAAAAATTAGGAGTCCTTCAAGAAGACATGCTGCAACCACTGCTTTTTAAGTTATTAAAAGCTGATGTGGACTCTTAAGCAGTGAGCTGGTAGATAGTAGGAAACAATTCACAATGGTAACAACCATAAGTGATTTTGAAAAGTTTGAGAAGGATGCTTTGGTTAATGGCTAATCAAACAGCCAACATTTCAATTTAAGAAATTCTAACAGTATGGCTGGCTGGGGAATTTTGGGAGTTGAAGTCCACATATCTTAAAGTTGCCAAGGTTGGGGAAACACTGGTCTGAGCTGATATATGTTAGAGCAGAGGTTCCCAAACTTGGCAACTTTAAGACTTGTGGACTTCAACTCCCAGAATTCTGGGAGTTGAAGTCCACAAGTCTTAAAGTTGCCAAGTTTGGGAACCTCTGTGTTAGAGCAATACCACTTCCCCAATCTGCTATTTCACATACAACCTGAAACATACGGTAATGATTTTTTTTTTTACCCCAAATGTTTGACATACTGTTGGAAACAAATGAAATGTACTTTTCTGGGTTTACCTTGAAGGACATGTTTATGGCAAGCAGAAAGAATGGCATTAGGTCACTTGAGCAAGTGGTCATCTTCCAAATAATTTTGCAACTGAGCAACTGGCCGACTGAGATTGGGTTCAATCCTTGGTTAGAGTTATACTTTTTATTGAAGAGTTCAAGGCTTACCTGGGTATCCATCTTTATTCTATATTCACCAATAGCAACTTTGTTGGACTGAGAGAGAAGGAAATAATAATTTTCCCAGACCTTGGAGTCATGTAATTTTGGAGCTGTGCCTGATTGTGTTTTATGTTTTAGGGAGTGTGGTTTGTCTAGACTCTAGACGCATAGACTTTTCTTTTTATTTCTTTTTTAAATGTATCTTTTTAATGTAAGCCACTTAGATTTGTTCTGAAGTTGGACAGGCTCTAAATCTCATAAATAAAATAAAAATAATGTAAAATACCAAATGACATTGATTTTGTTTTTCCATTAAAAGAAAGTACCTTTAATAGATTCAACATAACAATATAAAGTGTCATTCAAAAACCTAATAATATGAACAATTGTTCTAGAAAGAAGAATAACAATGCAGCTGGTTGGGTTTTTTCTTCAACATTACTTTTAATTCAATTATACAAAGCATAATGTGAAGTGCCATTGACATCTCTTAAACAATTTTAAAAATCCCCAGTAGATGGAGGTAAAGATTTTCATCTTAACGTACCTTCAAATATAACTAAAAGGAATACACTTACACCCTTTGTAGGCACCCTATTGATAGATCTGCTATAGCTTGCAGATTTTATGGTGAACCTGAAAGCAGTCACATTAGAGAGCTTACATAGATTTCTAGCGTTATAGCAATGTATATAAAATGTATCAGATAAAAAACATTTTTTCATAGACTACCCAGGCAAATCTAGATTCAGATACCAGATTTGTAATTAAGCAAATCGGTACAATTACCATCAGATTCAACATTGCTTTTGAAAGCTTTAAAGACTCACTCTGCCCATTTCTGGGTTTCATCCTAAGGTTATGTAGGTATAGGTATAGGTTAGGTATAAATCACCATGTCTTTCTATATGTAGAGACTAAATATCTAGGATGGATGGATGGACGGACGAATGGACGGACGGACAAATAGATGTGATATGTTGTTTTGCTATTTATTCATTATTGAGTGCATTTGCCTTGCAAGAAAAAAATATGTTCCCCCAAACACCATAAGATCATAGGCTAGGAGGAGAAAGAGATGAAGAAATCATTGGTCCCCTACTAAGCATGATGGAAGCAAAGTAGTCAAGGTTGAATATAATAGAGCTGAAGAAGCTTCTTGGATGAGAAGCAAAACATCTTCAAAACCCCCCCAAGAAAGTCCAGTTCCCTCTTGAAAAAGCACCTTTGGGACAACCATAATCTGGATGACTAAGAATCTCCATAAACATTGAATATAATAGTTGAGTTGAATGCAAACTACTTTTCTGAAGAGAGACCAATTTGGATGAAAACACAGAATTCAGGAAATAGCTTGTTATATCTTTCAGACCAATATTAGTTGATCCATAGAAACAATGCATTCTGATAATTGTTGCCTACCAAGTATCTCAGATTGTACAGAGAGCCAGTTTGGTGGAATGATTAAGATACCAAGCTAGAAGCCTAGGAGTCTATGAGTTCTAATCCTACTTTCGGTATCAGCTGAATGACCTTGGAGCAATTCAGCCAGAGGTAGGCTGCTTGGGGTTCGCAGGGGTTCGGGAGAACCTCTAATTAAGATTCTGTGCAGTTTGGAGAACCCCTAGATCCCACTCCTGGCTGACCCTGCCCGCCCCACCCCACCTCTCCCAGGAGTCCCCACACGGCCCACTTAGGATGCAGGTAAATGCAGGGTGCACACTGAGGCTCTGGGAGTTGAAAAACAGGCCAGAAACAGGCCTTCAGAGGGCTTCCGGAGCCTTGGAAAGCAGTTCTTGCCCTTCCAGAGGCTTGAGAAAAACCTCTGGAGCCCAGGGAGGGCAAAAATATCAACTCTGCCATTATGCAGGAGGCCAACAAGGCCACGCCCACCATGGCCAGGCCTACCCAGCAACTGGGCAGAGAATCCCTTTCTAAAACCTTTGAAGCCCACCCCTGAATTCAGCCCTAGGAAGCATGCAATGGTAACATACTTCCAAAAAACTTTTCCAGGAAACATTCAGGGACTTGTTTAGTCCAAAACTGATTTGAAGCATATCCCCTCAAAAGCAAGCAAGCAAACAAACTTCTGTTTTCTGTGTGGTCCCTTAGGTTCACTAGATAGGCTCAATGAGAAGCTAAACAATATTTCTTGATTTAATTTGTATTCCTGCAAGGAACAAGGAGTAAGACTCAGTGGCCTGAATGGCCTCTCCAATTCAAAAATTATATTATATAAAAATCAAATCACAAGCAAAATGGGTAATGTAGATGAGGTTCCAGTTCACATTGACCTGCGATTCAATTATATCAAAGCAAAGGGAAATATGTAACAACTCCCATGCATTGCAATCATGTTGACGTATAACTAGATATTTGGCAAGGTCAGGCCAGATGCAAATGATTGGGGAAGTGACAGGTTTTTGCAGAAGTGAGAGGCAGAGGTGCAAAGAAAATTAAGACTTCCGTTCTTTATTCTGACAATATTTTGTATCTAAGTGTTGTTATTCTTGTTTACTCTTCCTTGGCACATGTGTTAAATGGCATAAAATCTATGCCATGTTACATTCAGCTTTTCTGGGGGAAGCAGTTGCTGGTTCTCTATTTTTGAGGGATACAGGAGACTGAGGTTGAGTTATGAAGCTTTTCCTCTGGAATAGCCTTCCTCTGGAGCTAAGGCTATGGCTGATCTTTTCTGCCTCTGGGGGCAGGTGAAAACGTTCTTTCAACGGGCACTTGGGATCTGAGATCTGGATTTTGATATGTTTTAAAAGCTTTATTATTGTTATTTGTAATGCTGTCGAAGAGAGATGTCTTTCTGGTTGCACAGACCTGTAAAGCCAGTTAGAGCCCTATGAAATTGTAGTGAAGTGTAAATGCGCTGCACAGATGAATAATAGCAATAGCAATAGCACTTAGACATACAATGCTTCATAGCATTTTACAGGCCTCTCTAAGCTGTTTACAAACGTCAGCATATTGCCCCCAACAGTTTTTTCAAGTCCTTTTTCAAAAGCCTAGATATGTAGGTAGTATGAAGTTCAGAAGGGAAGGAGGACAACAAAAAGTAAAGGTGCCCATCTATTGGTTCAAATAGCAATAGCACTTAGACTTATATACCGCTTCACAGTGCTTTACAGCCCTCTCTAAGTAGTTTACAGAGTCAGCATATTGCCCTCAACAATTTGAGTCCTCATTTTACCAACATTGGAAGGATGGAACTAGGGGTGGGTTCCGGCTTCTTCTACTGCTGGTTTGTTCATGGATGCATTTTGGGTGCACGCATGATGCGCGCTATGCATGCATGGGTGGTAAGTAAAAAAACAAGTTGGTGACTCCTTCAGCACCACTGATAGACCCAGTTTAGGTGCTTGGCTAGCCGAGTTATTACCAACTTGGCCGAACGAGTCCGAAGTGGTGGGAACCCACTTCTGGATGGAAGGCTGAGTCAATCTTGAGCCAGTCAGGATTGCACTGCTGGCAAGTCGGCAGCTGTAGTGTGCGCCACTACATCTTAAATAAATAAATAAATAATCACAATTATTTTTTACTCCAGTAAGCAAAATGCCTGATGTAGGTCCAGAGACTAAAAATCAACCCATGTAACTGAGGCACAATAGACCAGCATTTCCCAAACCAATGTTCTTTAGATATGTCAGACTTCAACTACGGTAATTACCTGTCAGCATTTTATACAAGGGTTGAAGTTGGTGAGTAGTGCTACTCAGGCCATTGAGAACTATTATATAAAAACTGAATGGGTGTGATTCAATTTTAAAGCTGGAAAAAGCATGTTCAAGCACACACACACACACACACACACACACACACATTCACAATGCCTTGATTTCTGCATTCTGTACAGATAGCATCTGTGAGATATGGTACTTTGATCAAAAGTAGGAAAGCCGTGTCCTGCTGTTCCAGTGCAAACTCCATGCCTTTCAGGTATACATACAACATCACAGGAGACATTCCAATGGACCAGAGATTTCATCACTGTGGGGCAACAATACATTGTGACACTCCCTCCCCCACGGAGGTCACTGCATAGTAGGCAGAGACTCTTTGTGACTGTTTTCTAGACTACAATAAAACAACTTATCGAGGCACCTCATGCCTTGAGGCCTCTGCTGTTAATTTGTGAATGTGTGGTTAATGTAGCCACTGCATATGCCAAAGCTTAAAAGTCTTGCCTTGAATGTGAAGCATTGCACAGCCTTAATTTTGGAGATGACATTTGCCATTCCAACTACAGTTCCTAAACCTGCTTCAATTGTCTAATGCAGGGGTGTTAAACTCAAGTAATATAAGGGTTACTTAGACCTGAGCATCTACTGCTGTGGCCTAGAGGTGGAGCAGGAGCTTGTGAGTTCGTTCCTAGGTAGAGGCAGATGTAGGGTCTCCTGCTTGGGCAGGGGGTTGGACTAGATGACCTGCAAGGTCCCTTCCAACTCTGTTAATCTGTTAATCTGACCCATGGGGCCACCCTGGAAACAATGGACCAGCCCGCAGTGCCTTTGCCAGGGAAAACAGAGCTCAGGAGATCCGCATGCAGCCTCCCTGAGCTCTGTTTTTGCTGGCAGAGAGTGGCAGAAGGCCATCACAGCTGAAAATGGAACCTTGACGAGTGACATCAAGCTGGTCAGTCCCCCCAGACATGCTCCCCTGACCCCCCCCCCCAGGTCAAACACAACCCTGATGCGGCCCTCAATGAAATTGAGTTTGACACTCCTGATCTAATGTCTATGCATATTTACTCATTAATTATGGTTATACTATTATTATTTATCCTTATTATCTTGCTTACCTCATTTTTTATTGGGATGATGATGATGATAGCAATAGCCATAGCACTTAGACTTATATACCACTTCATAGTGCTTTTATAGCCCTCCCTAAGCAGTTTACAGATTCAGCCTATAGCCCCCAACAATCTGTGTCCTCATTTCACCCACCTTAGAAGGCTGAGTCAACCTCGAGCTGGTGAGATTTGAACTGCCGAACTTCAGCTAGCAGTCAGTTGAAGTAGCCTGCAGTGCTGCATTTTAACCACTGTGCCACCTTGGATGAGGATGAGGATTCAGTTGCTGTACATATACACTGAGTGCTTGTGTTGTGGAGACAAATTCCTTGTGTATAATCATATCTGGCCAAATTCCATTCATTCCAGTTCCAGTTCCAGTTCCAGTTCCAATTCCAATTCCAATTCAAACTCAGCTCAAGACCAGCCCCTCAAAAAATCCACTGTAATACAGGCAGCCCTCAATTTACAACAGTTCGCGTTCAATGTTCTAGCACAGGGGTCTGCAAAGTTGGCTCTTTGAAGACTGGTGGACTTCAACTCCCATTCTGGGAGTTGAATTCTGGGAGTTCTGGGAGTTGAATTCTGGGAGTTGAAGTCCATCAGTCTTCAAAGAGCCAACTTTGCAGACCCCTGTTCTAGCGGCTCTGATAAAAGTGACTTCTGACTATTTTTCACACTTATGATCATTGCAGAATCCCTATGATCATGCGATTTACATTCACATGCTTAACAACTGTCTCGTATTTATGACGGTTGCAATGATCCAGGGTCATGTGATATCCTTTTGCAAACTTCTCACAAGGAAAGTCAATGGGGAAGCCTAACAATTGGGTTTCTAATTTAACAACTGCAGTGATTCTTAATAAAGGTGGCAAGAAAAGCTGTAAAATGGGGCAAAACCTCAGTTAATAAATGTCTCACTTAGCAACATAAATATTGGGCTCAATTGCGGTCATAAATTGAGGACTACCTGCAATCCGTTATAAAAAGAATATCAAAATGCAAGGGGCAAGGCTTGTTTGGGCTAAAGTTTGGTTTTTAAAAAAAAATTCTTACTAAGAAACTAAATAAACTAAATAAGACTTTAAAATTTGGACAATTGGGAAGAAGCAAATTGGAAATTTACAAAGACTGTAAATCACCAAATAACTTTTAAGGACTATAAACTTAGGGGACTTGGAGGTACAATTCTGGGATTGATTAAATGTTAGTAATTTTGGAGTTTTCAGATATTGGGACATTGGAGCCTAGGGGTGTACGGAGTAATTTTTAATATAGTAAATTATTGCAAAATGACTCAACAGAGGTATATGAAGGAATGTTATCGATGCTTAAAAGTTTATATGAAACAGTGACAAGGAATCATAAGGAGATAATGGTTAATGGTTGCAGGAGCTGGGTATGTCTAGTTTGATGAAGAGAAGGACCAGGGGAGACATGATAGCAGTGTTCCGATATCTCAGAGGGTGCCACAAAGAAGAGGGAGTCAAACTATTCTCCAAGGCACCTGGGGGCACAACAAGAAGCAATGGGTGGAAACTAATCAAGGAGAGAAGCAACTTAGAACTAAGGAGAAATTTCCTGACAGTTAGAACAATTAACCTCTGGAACAGCTTGCCTCCAGAAGTTGTGAATGCCCCAACCCTGGAAGTCTTTAAAAAGATGTTAGATAGCCATTTGCCTGAAATGGTATAAGGCAGGGGTCTTCAAAGTTGGCTCTTTTAAGACTGGTGGACTTCAACTCCCAGAGTTGAAGTCCACCAGTCTTAAAAGAGCTGACTTTGCAGACCCCTGGTATAAGGTTCCTGCCCATGCAGGGGGTTGGACTAGAAGACCTACAAGGTCGCTTCCAACTCTGCTCCAAAAAAAAAAAAAAAAGATAATGGGATTGTCCAAAGATGTAGAATATCCTTAACAAAGGTGGGGGGGGGGGAATATAATACTCAGAAAACAGATGAGAAACCAGAAGGAATGGGAGAGGAGACAAATTGCAAGAAGATGAAGACATTGAAAGGGACAAGAATAATAAGTATGAATCAAATAGATCATTCTTAAGAGTTTACAATAGAACGGGTGGGGTGGGGGAGGGAACTCTCCCCAAAATAATGAAAGGACTATGGATGGGTGCTCAAATGACGCAGCAGAAGGAGACTAGGGGAGGGTAAGCCAGAGGGAATATTTAGTTGGTATAAAAATGGTAGAAAGAGGAATAAGATCCCAAGAGAGAAATATAAAAGAGGGATCAAAAAGGCAATAAATGATGAAGTCTCAAAAAGAGTAAGAGATGATGGATAGAGATAAAATACTTCCCAATATGGTGAATGTATCAGAAATTAAAAGAAGTAGAAAATACATATTGGAAAAACAATAGAACAGCTATAGATTGATAACAGAATTTACTATAATCATAAGCAAAACAAGGTTAGAAGGTGAAAAACAATGATGTGGTAACCTAACTGCATTATTATTATTAACAATGTGTAAAAATATATTGAAATTTATAATTTTACGGGATTGGAGATATAATCCCGGGATTGATTAAATTTCGTTAATGATTGGTCCTACGAGTGTTTAGCTATTGGATTTATGATGGAATATTGAGTAATTTCTAAAATATTAGAATACTAGTTGCTTAATAGGGGATAACAAACTTACTGCATGGAGAAATGTTATTGAAGCTTATAAATACAATGTGAAGATTAAGGACAGAAGATAGAAGACTAGGATTATGTGTACCTAATTGTATTATTGCTAGCATTGTGTAAATATGTATATTGATCCAGTCAATACACTGTCTTCAAAATATGTATGGATGTTAAAGAAAAATTACAAATAAAACACCCACACCCACACCCACACACACCCACACACACCCACACAGAACCTGGTAGAACATTTTGTCCAAAAGTCAGCAGAAAAAGGAACTGCAACCTGATATGTAATCCAGATGTTTAGTTGTATCTGAATGACAATGTCCCATAGGAATGGCTGGATTTGGCTTCTAAAGCAGTAGGGAAAATGCTTCCCACCGAGGGTAACAAGTTGCAAGCACACGATTTGGATCTAATTCAAGGCCACTAAACCTTATAAATTCCACAAAGAATGGAAAATGAGAGATATCTTAAGTAATCTGCTAGGCTATGAAATATACCCACAGGGCACAATGGAATTGGAGAAAAAAAATGTGTTAAAGAAATATAAATTGTTTATTGCCTGGCCTTTCTTGGCTTTGTATGAGAAGCCGAGGACTTTAAAAAAAAACATTAAAATTTTAATGCACCTTTCAGTGTGGTAATTTAAATAAAGTGCAGGCATCAAATATTGATTTTGAGTTAACTTATGACTGGGGTCTAAAACCTAATGATAATATTTCCTAAAGCTAAGCAGTGTTGACCTCTATACTTTATTGTTTTTTATATTTTATGAGTAAAATTAAACTGCAACCCGAGAATTGAGGTGTATAGTTATACCCTGTGATTAGAAATGCATTTCTCGCCACTGAAAAAAATATATACATTAAAACCTTTCCTTCAACTGGCTATGGATGTTTTTCTTTCCTTTCCTGAATTTAGAAAAGTTTTCAGGTTCTCTCTCCAGAGGTATTTTGTGTCACATGCAGTCATTATTTCCTTAAGCACTAAGCCTCGCTGTGCTATAGATGTGTTGACACTGCAGTTTCCTCAGTGGCCAGCTACAATGGCTGAAGTTGCAGTGCTAATGGATCTATCAGATTGAGTGGTTGCCCTATAAAGGGTAGTCTTTGACTTATGGGGTCTGGGATTTCTGAAGTAGGTTGTTGTGATTATGACTGCACGAGCTGCACTGGCTACCGGTAGCCTTCCGGGTGCGTTTCAAGGTTTTAGTGACCATCTTTAAAGCGCTCCATGGCAGCGGGCCTGGTTACTTGCAGGACCGCCTACTACCACATACCTCCATTCGACCCGTCCGCTCCCACAGGGAGGGCCTCCTTAGGGTGCCGTCCGCCGGACAATGCCGGCTGGCGACGCCCATGGGAAAAGCCTTCTCTGTGGCAGGCCCAGCCCTCTGGAATGACCGCCCCCTGACCTTCGCACTATCACCGACCTTCGCTTGTTGGTTGTAAAGTGAATCTAGCTTCCCCAATGGGTCTTCTGAAAATCGGCATAACAAATTCCCTTTTTACAATCCCGTAAGCCTGAAATTTGGAGTAGAGTCAGGACGACTGGATGGAGCTGAGCATTTACTGGCCTGATGCCCTTTCTGACACCACATAGAGTTCACAGCAGATATTTCTTCTTTGCACCCTAGGAGAGAAACATCTGCTGCTACCTAGGATTGAACTCTCAACCTTCCAAGTGGGAGGTGAGTGTTTTCACCACTAGGCCACCATTCCCATTCTGGAGATCAGCATAAAAAATTACAAATTGTGATCACATGACCACAGGATGCTGCAACCGGTCATATATGTGAGCCAGGTGCCAAGTGCCTGCATAATAATCACATGCCTATAGGAGTGTGTGTGTGCTATCATTGTAAGTGTAAGTTTGGTTGGGTTTGATTTTATTGGACTTATATGCCTCCACTTTCCCTAAGGATTCAGGGCAGTGTACAACATAAAAACACAGGTTACAAAAATTTAAAAAAGATTAAATAAGAAATCCAATAACCCAATTGACAATTTACAATTTAAATTTAAAATTAAGATAAAATTGACAATCAAAATTAATAATTTATTCAGGCTTGCTGAAAAGCCAATTTTTTAGGGTGTGATGGAAGGACTGGAGGTCGGTAATTATGCAAAGCTCCGGGGGCAGCTTATTCCAAAGGGAAGGCGCTCCCACAGAGAAGGTTCTCCCCCTGGGGTCACCAGCCGACACTGCCTGGCTGACGGCACCCTGACCCCACTCTGTGGGATCGTACTGGAGTGCAGATCATGTCACTTTTTCTGAAGTTGTCTTAACTATAAACCATGGTTAAGCAAACAGTTATAAGTTGAGGATGTTCTGTAACAAAATACTCAAAATGGAGGTGCCTTGCTTGACTGCGGCTGCTTCCGCTGTATTCTAAATGGTCTGAGATATCTATATCTATATCTATATCTATATCTATATCTATATCTATATCTATATCTATATCTATATCTATATCTATATCTATATCTATATCTATATCTATATCTATATCTATATCTATCTACTTCTACATCTGTGTGTGTGTGTGTGTATGCATGTACATATATAGATGTGCATACAGTATGTATATCAGTGGTGGGTTCCAGATCCCGTTGCAACTGGTACACTGTAATGGGGCCCGGCGCCTACCATGTGCATGTGTGCAGTACGCACATGCTTAACCACCATCTGCGACACTCCAGCTGCTCGGTGGAACGTCGCACAGGCACCATATGTTCCATGTGCATGCACAAATGCCCCGGTTGACTCAAATAGAGGTAAGGAGAATGTGCGGGCCAACCCACCACTGATGTATATACATTATGCGCGCGCGCCCCCCCCCACACACACGCACACACACACACACACACACACACACACACGGATTGTAAAACAAATCTGAACACAAACCCAAACTCTGGCTTAGATATGTAGATGACCACATGGAAAAGAAAAACTGGACAACTTCCTCACACACCTCAACAGCTTACACCCCAAAATACAATTCACTATGGAAATAGAAGCTAATAACCAACTTCCCTTTCTGCACATCCTAATCTACAAAAAACCCAATAGTACCCTAGGACACACCATCTACCAGAAAAAAACACACACCAACCGCTACCTAAATGCACAATCCCATCACTATCCTGCACAGATCAACTCTGTAGCCAAGACTTTCATCTCCAGAACCAAACACTTAGCCGACAAAGACCACCTGAAAACTGAATTACACACAATCACAAACATATTAATCTCCAACAGATTCCAAATAAAAACAATTACCAACCTAATCCAATAGGAGACACCCCCCCAAGAACCATGACACAGAACAGGACAACGGCATTGCCCTCCTCCCTTACATCAAAGGCACCACAGATAAAATCAGCAAAATTCTCCACACGCACAATATCCTCTACACAAACGTATAAACACAGCACAAACATGACACACATACACAGATGAATGTGTATGTATCTTATCTATAGAACTCAGGCAATCATTTGCTTGTACTTTTTTTGGATACTAAGAAAGAATTTGAAGGATAGACATTCCACCAGGACATGGTGAGATGGGGGATCAGCTGCTGAAAACATAGCAGCAACTTCAATGGGGATGAATAACTTGGTATAGTAACTTCAGTGTGGATGGAACAACCTGCCTTCAGAAGTTGTGAATGCACAATACATCAAAACATCAATGGATGTTTTTAAGAAGAGATTGGACAACCATTTGTCTGAAATGGAACAGGGCTTCCTGCCTGAGCAGGGGGTTGGACAATAACGCTTCCAAGGTCCCTTCTAACTCTGTTATTCTGATAGCAATAATGGGTAGCAGCATTTTTGAAAAGTTTGCATGGGCCTATATGGGCAACAGTGGGGCAGCCAAGAAAAATGGGATAGTATAAAGATGCAGTAGCAAACAAATTTTTATAGACAGAGGTGTAATCACTACTTGCACATCTAGCTCCTTTACTGAAACATGGTGAAATGATGTAGGAATGCAAAAGTGAGCGGAATGAAGGTATTATTTAAGCTTGGTGTTTAGCCAAAAGGGCCAATCTGACCTCGGAGGCAGCTAGGCATTGCGAATTTGCAGCAGAAGCTGTGAGACCCTTAGAAAAAGCATGTTCTGCTGGAGGCCTCTCTCTATTTAAATCTTCCTGCACCTGATGGAAACTAAACTCAGAGACCTACTACATCTCTTTGACCTCCTCTATTTCTTTTCATTTGGGAACATTTTTTAAAATTCATTCCTTCAGCAAAACGCTGGGCAAAGTGTGCAAGCAAACAAATCACCAGCATCCCATTAGAACCCCACCGTTTGTTGCTGTCTCAAGCAGCTTGGAGGGGGAAAGTAGAGCAGAAACGCAGTACTGTAAATTATTCACGTGGCGCTGCCATTTCTGGAAGCAAGAAAGGTGGTTTGACCATAAAACATTAACATGACATTCCAAGTAGTGACAGGTGGTTTGGGAGACGTCTGATGAGTGAAGAGAGCTGAGCTCTGTGGGCAGAGAATTGTGTTTGGCTGTGAACATACACACACAGCCTGGGTGCTTATTTCCACACAAGTCCCTTACTGATTTTGCAATAAGGGTACAAACAATATTCAGGTCACCTTTCTTGTCAGTTAAAGGATGACTTTTGTCCAGTTTCACGCGGCTGTTAAAAACCGAGGCAGAGCCAGTTTTCTATTTTCCATTCCTCACCTTTGGAAAGGTGAGATGTCTTTCCTGTTTCAGAATTAAAACATCCTAAATAGTGTTGACTGAAAAGAGGGAGGCCTGGTTCATTTGCGCCCATCACTGATTTTCCCTGGTGCCACTGAAAAGAGCAGATGTAAAAGGAAGATACGGCTGGTTTTTAACCTCACAAGACTATGCAGGTTTGCCCAATTCCCTGGGCTAATAATCACATTTTTTTCACAAGGGCAGCTTAAGGCAATGTCAAATGTCATTCTCTTTAATGACTTTCTGGCTTTTTAGAACTCAAATATTACATTGGATATAGCATGAAGAAACTCTCAGAGCAATGCCGAAGAAATCTGTTGCCATTGGGATCTGTAGAGGTAAAGATTGAATAGGTCTTCTAAATATCACCTCACATTCTTTTTCCTTTGTTACTATATTTCATACTTTTTAATTTCATTTTCAATTGGTGGTAAAACCAAGGGTGCTCTGGCATCTAGAGGTTTGGAAGAGGGTGGCTTTTACCTTCAAACATCCTAAGGTAACCTGGTGATGCCATTGAGCTGAATGTGACTCACTTGTAACTTGTGAAAACCAGGGACTAGCCCAGGTGTGAAATCAACTTACCTTCGCTACCTGTTCACGAATGCGAGCATGTATGCATGTGCAGAGTGTCAAAAATGGGACGTGATGATGTCTGGGTGGGTGGGCAGTCTCCTGCTGCCAGCACAAACCGGATAGAACCGGCTGAATTTCACCAAGGGACTAGCCTCTCTCCACAAGACCTATCCCTTCTCCATTTTGGGAAAAATCAGTTCTTGGATGAATGGAGTCAATTAAACCAAGTTGATATACAGAGATATAAGGCCACAGAACAACGATACAATGGATTTGCAAGGAAAACTATTTTTCTTTTTGTGTCTGACATTCCTCAACTGTCCCTTCCTCTTAATTTGTGGGAGAGGTTTCCCTCTCTGTTTTATTGCTTTATTCCTTCCTTTTAGTTTCTGAAGGAAAAACAGCTACAGGAAGTAACCTAAGCTTCATTGCTCATAGTAGCTTGAGATCCTTTACCTATGAATATGTATGCTTATATCAACTGCAGCTTATGCATTAGTCTGTTCTGCATTTCTGAGATATATAAATATGAATGCATCCCATTTTTGAATGGGTTTTTCTCTCAATATTTTTTGGAGGGATTCCTACCAGCATGTGCTAACTAATAAACATTGCAGTAAGCCATAATTACTCACTTTGGCTCCTGTATTTGATCCAACATCATTTCAAGTTCTAGTTCAGCCTCTCTTTTCATGTTGAGCAAAGGCCCCCCAAATGAATGGGCCTTGAGAGAAGATGAGTGTTTTTTCCTAACTCTGAGCCCAAAGTTATTGAACTGAGACAGTGCATTAATATTACTATACTATGGATATTATTAATGAATTGCTGGTGCTTACAAAGCCTTAAGTGGCACAGGGCCAGGTTATTTTGTGGGATCATCTGTCTTCAGTCTAGCTCATCAGATCTGACTGAGTGAGCATACTCTGGGCCCCTTCTATGATACAATATCTAGTCAGACCCAGGAAATATGCTGTTCCCATCATGTCTTTTGCTCTATGGAAAAGCATCTTTCATGAGATCCAGATCTCCCAGGCTCTGTTAGCCTTCTACAAAAACATGAAGACCTGGCTTTTCCCACAGCAGCCTTGTTGGGTAGGTTGGGGGTTATACGGTGGTTGTGTGTACGTGTTTGTGTGTGCAGGTGTTAGCCTTCTACAAAAACATGAAGACCTGGCTTTTCCCACAGCAGGGCTTTTCTACACACAGATTGGTTGGCCATTTAACCAGACTGGGCCACAGCAACGCATGGACGGGTACAGCTAGTCAACAAATAAAAAATTACAGACCCATTTCATTATTGAATACAGATTACAAAATATTCACATCGATAATTGCAGAACGATTAAAAAAAATACTAAACAAAATTATTCACACAGACCAAAATGGATTTCTACTGAAATGACAACTAAAAAATAATATGAGAATAATTAAAACTTACTAGAATAGTTTGCTTGTTGACATCAGCATCTCACCCATTCTTAACACTGATTTTAATAGGACCATGACTATTCAACTTATCTCTTTACCTGCAGGAGAGATAAGTTGAATAGTCATGGTCCTATTAAAATCACTTCCTGATCTTTAACCTTTTTATTCCTAGTTTTATTCCAGCAGGAGGGGAACAATAGTTTTCTAAGATTCTTCTGAAGGATTAGTAATAATGCTAAGGAATGCCAATTGATTTCATTAAAATAAACTAGTGAAGACATTTTCTATTGTAATGAGGAGCAAGACATCAGGCAACAGATTTAGAACAGATGTCATGTCAATGTCAAACAACTACCAAAAGTATTGTTCATTCAGGATATTCAAGGCAGTCCCACACACTTAGCATGATGAAATTTCAAATGTATGCTGAAATGATGTTGTCATAAATCTGAACAATCAGTTCAGCTAATGTAGTTATGTTTGCAATAATAGAAACTTTCCAGAGTCTTTGATAGAATTTTCTCAATTTTACTTAAATTTAGCAGCTAAAAAATAAAATAAAACTATGAACCACTAAACCCCTGATCTTAAACTTGCCTTTTTTGTGTCTATGGAGATTCTCAGTCATTGAGTCATGGTTGTCCCGAAGGTGCTTTTTTCCCCCAAGAGGCAACTAGACGTTCTTGTTTTTCTTTGAAGATGTTTTGCTTCTCATCCAAGAAGCTTTTTAGCAGGAATATTGGAAAGGCTCAGGCGGATCTTCACCCAACACAATATATGTGCACATTTCAAACCTAAGAATACACTAAGTCAGAAGCTTGTCCATCTCAAGAATAAAACACCCAGCACAAACTGAGCAACGTGGAATAAGCAGTAAAATGCAGTGAGCTATGTGCAGATCTGTACATTGGGGAAACAAAACAACCACTTCATAAACACATGGCACAACATAGGAGAACAAACCCACTAGGACTACATTCAGCAGTCCATCTGAATTTAAAAGACACAGGCCACTCTTTTGAAGAAGCAAAGTCCACATTTTGAACAGAAAGGACCACTGGTTTGAAAGAGAGGTCAAAGAAGACATCTATGTGAAAATTGAACAGCCCTATCTCAACAGAGGGAGTGGGATACAACATCATCTATCTCCAGTCTACAACACGGTCCTTTCAACAGTTCTAAGAAGGCTCCACATCCATTTGCACCACTCAGGTGATCTTGATGACACAGAGAAACCTCCAGATGGCCTTAATGGCGAGCTAAAAGAATACAAATGACCAGCTGTCTGCAAGGAGTATAAATCCTTCCATTCCCCACCAGCCGGTCAGAGCTGAAGAAGCTTGTTGAATGAGAAATGAAATGTCTTCAAAGAAAAACAGGAAAGTCCAGTTGCCTCTTTGAAAAAAAAAAGCAACACCTTTGAGATTGCCTCTTTCATGTATTCACTACTGTTGCGTTCCCCATTAGCATTCTGACAAATGATAATATTGACCTTCCTTAAAAAGGAAATATAAAGTTAGCAAATAATTATAATGTATGGGAATTGGTTTGAATATCTGAAAAGGAAATGATGATGGTGATCTTTTTGTGATCCTTTAACTGAATATATCAAAGTCTGGTAAAGTTGAAGTGCCCTAAACCAGGGGTCTCCAACCTTTGCAACTTTAAGTCTGAAGGACTTCAGCTCCCAGACTTCTCCAGCCAGCAAAGCGAGTAGCTGGAGACGTCTGGGAGCTGAAGTCCTTCAGACTTAAAGTTGCAAAGGTTGGAGACCCCTGCCCTAAACAATGCAACACTGGTGAACTAAGGGCATTTCTTAATACCCGACTTCTGAAATATCATCCCTTTCCTCCTTCACTCCCACTGGATTTCTCTGGCTACACGTTGTGCTAGTTTTATAGGTATGTGCCTTCATATTTTTGCTTGGATAGTGTAATTGTTTACTTTCCATTTTAATCTTGGCTCATGGATGGACTAACGTCTTGCCATGTCTTCTGTCTCCAGAGATAACCTGGTTTCAACCAAGCTTGCAGAGAGCAAGCCAATTCCTCTATTAATGCCAATTACATAACGAGCATAATACGTTTATGAAGTTAATGGCTGTCTACAATATAGTTCCATGTTCCGATGCCTTCGTTTTCATTACTTTTTATTTCAAAAGACACATATTCTTCTTTTGGAAGGAGCCAAGTTATTTTTTAAGTAGCACATATCTACAGACATCCCCATTCCTGATTTGCCATAAATCTTATAAATCAAGGCTTACAACAAATGCATGATGAAACCCACCATGATTAGATTCACCAGAGCATATTCACATTCAGACACGAACAGACACCATCCTGAGATTAGCCTGATACTTGTAGCATCTCCTGGGGAAATCATGAGCAAATAAAGCCTTTTTTCTCCTCTCCTTTCCCCGAAGAGATGAGCCTAGGAAGCCCATAATGTGCAGAATTGTTGGCATGAGTGAGCTGGCTAAAGCACTGAATGGTTCTTCACTCCCAGCTGCTGGTTGATTGATAGAACTGAATTGGAAATAACTCTGGAGGGAACAGTTTTCTTTGCCTTCCATCTGGAGTTGCTGTGTTGTGACTCATGAAGATGGCTACCAATCAGGCCGATTTGGCAGGACGTGCCTGCCAAGCCCGATTTGAATGCTGGGGATGGGGGGTGGGGAAGCAAGTTGTCCGGGGGGGGGGCAGTATCTGGAAGAACACACGTTTCGATTAGCGTAATGGTGGAATCTCTTGTTAAAAAGAAATGAAGCTCTTGGAAACTGTAAGGACAGAATAAACAAAGGCTCATTTGTGCCTTTGAAAACCAACAGGATGTCTCCCCATATTGCATGTCTTCTTTTCCAAAGCCCTTTCTTTCTAATGGGCTAAGTTCTGACCTTAGGATTGCTCCAACCATTGCTATAATAGATGTCAATTAAACGTTGGAGAAACTAACAGCTGCCTCTAAATTGCTATCAAACATTTTTCTTCCATATGGTAAAACCCAGGTCCAAATGTTTCTTTGGACTTGCTCCCCAGTGAGTTGCTTGCAACTAAAAGTTTTAAAGTGGATTTTTGGAAACAAAAGAGTCTGGGAATTGTTGCGAGGAAGTATGTTTCTATTGTCTGGGAACTAGAAGACTACAAGTATTACTTTTTTGCCATGGATTTAAACAAAAGTAAATTATTCAGGTACGTCGGGAAGAGTTGTTAAAATAGAATATAGAACATGGTAAAACTTGGCTCCAGTGTTTTGGCAGAGCTAAGTACTTATAACTATTTGATGTGGTGATAATAGAATTTTCTGCATTGCCAAACCGTATATGCATTCATTAATTTGTTAATTTATAATTCATATGTAAGTAGAAGAATTAAGTGGGACGTTTGCATTATTCTTGGACTGATTTCTACCAGCATTAACTGAAACCCTTAGAAATACTGGGAAGTTACAGTTCAGTCAATCACCTCTTTTCTCTGTTCTTTTATTTCCAGTAGAATCAGTTTATACTCCTGCCTAAGAAAAGCAATGTTTGTGTGCGTAAATCTGTAAATGTGTGTCAGAAAAGACCTGATGGAAGAAAGAGAAGAGTTAGGAGAACAGTTTTTGTTCTAGTGTAAAAGATATTATTGCATGATCTTGTTATAGAATGTCCTGTGAATCACCCAAGATCTTGTAAGTGATCCTATCTCATCCGATGAAGTAGCCTCAAAATCTCCAGCAACTTCATATGAAAAAGTGGAACTTCTATAATATGTGATGATTTCTTGAGATTTCCACTGCTCTCTAGGGTTGCCTCCAATTAGTCCTCCATTGGACAACGTATTTCTGTCTTCTGCTATTGGCTTTTCTAGCTCAGCTCGTTGGTCAATAAAATGTTGACAGCTAAGGACCATAAATTGCAGTATATTCAGAGGTATCTGAAGAAAGGGTCAAAATATGTAAAGTAGAACCATCTACACCCCTTCTTGCTGTAGATGCCATTTGGTACAAAGGGGAGAAGAAACAAAAATTGAGGGCAGCGGAATGTAATGTAAGGGAAAATTCTGTGACTGCAGAAATGGAAGCTTGGAATATTGCAATATTTTGCCCCAAGTTGTATTTTAATGCACTTGATTGAAAGGTGACTGCATAAAGAGGCAAAGCTGAAAAAGATTGACGTCTCTTGACTCGCTTTTCTCATCTTCTCCAGTGATGTTTTGTCTTTGCAACACATAAATAACTTTTCATCTAATGCAGATATTAGTTTTCTAACATGATATATTTATCCAAATAAGTTTAGTTTGCCTTCTCAAGGTCAGTGTTTTCTCGAGGGAAAATCTTCCACTTCTTCTTGATGCTTTCCTGCGCGCATTTTTTAGGAGTAATTGCTGAGAAGTTTGAAACATAAATCATAGTAAACCTTGGTGTTTCATTTCTTCCCTATGCTCTGGTTGTGCATCATTTTTTTGAACAGATTGAACCAGGTAGCTTATGGCTTTCTATGATATGGAAACTGGTCTTCCCACTTGTCAACCCAGAAGCTGTCAGGGATACTTCTTCCTGGGGCTGCACATCAGATTCCACATCAGATGAAACAGGTTTTGTTGCATCCAGAATAGCAACATGTCAGGGCTACAAGATATGAACTGGAAAAAAAATCTGGAAGACTATTAGGGGCAGTTGGAGCACCTGTGTCTCTTTGCCACCTTCTAGTGGCCGTCCGTATGCTTGTAGCCAGATGTGGTAGCCCTTCCTACTACAGCATTCCAGATGGCTAGATCAATAAAACTCCAGGAACCTAAGCCAGGAGTTACATTTTCATGGGACGTCTAAGAGCTGTAGTTCAGCAATTTACAGATTGCCAGAAATTGCTTGTATGGGGTTCGGAGGAAGAGTTTGCCTTGCTCAGAATCGTAATGATGCTGATTTTTTATTAAAAAAAAAAAAAAAGCACCGCTCCGAGTCCCCCAGGGGAGAGGATGCGGTATATAAATAAAAATTATTATTAAATTATTAAATTATTATATTACTATAGTGAGCTTTTCTCACTAGGTACCATTGAGCTATATTGGGACTCCAACTTTTGGAATTCAAAACTTTTGGAATCGTATGAACTGAACTCCTGCTGGGAGGCTTGACATATGGAATTCAAGCATGGTCCTATTTAAGGAGGAAGACAGATGGCACAATGGCACTATGATCTTAGTCCTTCCCCTTTTGTTACGGTCATGCAACATTGACAAAAGTGCAAAATGATTGAGACATTAGTTACAGGCCACCATCCTGCATTTGTTTTTTCCATCCCATTCTAGACATTGCTGTGTTTAGAAAAAGATTGAACAAATGAATGGAGGTTGCCACAGATTTAAAGAGATGCTGCTAAACTGGTCTTTATAGTAATATGGTTACTGGACCAACGTTGCCAGCAATTTTGCAGGAAGAAAGCTTTGAATGGGTTGAGAGTGGACGAAGCAAGGGAGAGAGATTATACTATGTGTTTCTAGGAAGATGTGTTGTTGTTGTTAGTTGTGAAGTTGTGTCCAACCCATTGCAACTCCATCAGTGTTGGGTTCCAGATCCCATGCCAACCGGTATGGTTGGAGCAGGTCCAGTGACATCCACTCAGCGCATGCTGAGTCTTACTGTCCAGCAATGCCTCCGCTAGCCTCCGCGATGCTCCAGCTGGTCGGTGGAGCATCGCGCAGGCGCTGTATGTGCTTTGTATGTGTGCAGAAGTGCCGAAGACTTTAAAGACCGGTAAGGAGTGCGGGCGGGCAGGTGGGCCCTCTGGAGCACTGTACCGGAGCAGTACCTGGTGATCCGGGCAGGCTCCGCTATGCCCGTACCAGGACATACCACCTGCAACCCACCACTGGACTCCATGGACAATGTTCCTCTAGGCCTTCCACTCCTCTACCATTCCCTGGAGTCCATTTAAGCTCATGCCTACTGCTTTGGTGACTCCATCCAGCCACCTCATTCTCTGTCATCCTATTCTTCTTCCTTAATCATTCCAAGCATTAGGCTCTTCTCCAATGACTCCTTCCTTCTCATTAGGCGGCCTATTGAGGAAGACATAGGCCACTACTTAGGCCTGTACAGTAATTAGGAAGATGCAGGCCACTACTAATTATAGGCATAATTTACTTTTGATCTCTTCTCTATCTGAGAAGTGTGCACAGCTATAAATAATGTTCTATGTCATCTGCACAATGCAAATTTGTGATGGATGGATTATTTGGAACCTGACACATTTCTTGTTAGCTTCAATCCACTATGCAGGCACCATAATTTCTTCTTTCTGTTTTATTCACATATAAGTTCCCTAACATGGGGGACCTTAAGTTTAGTGTCTTAAAAATTACATTGATATAAATGGGAAATATTTAAACATATGCTTGATTTTCTCACTGAGTTAATGGAACAAGTATGGGAAGATGTGGACCTACTTAGGTTGAACAGATTTTTTATTCCTCTGTTTATTCCATTCTACCAGATGTCTGCTATCAGATATCTGCCAAACTATATACCTAAATATGGCTTAGAACCTGGGTACCTACGAGATCGCCTTCTGCCACCGAGAGCCTCCCACCGGCCAGTACGTTCCCATAGAGAGGGTCTCCTCATGGTACCGTCGGCTAGACAATGTCGACTGGCGACACCCAGGGGGAGAGCCTTCTCCATGGGAGCACCTGACCTCTGGAACAAATTGCCCCCGGAATTAAGAACTATCCCTGACTTATGAACCTTCTGCCGTGCTCTCAAAACCTTTTTTTTCCAACAAGCCGGGCTGGCATAAAAATGAATTTTAAATTACAAATTTTTATTAATTTTAATCAGGGTTGGTTGGTTTTTTTCATTTTTAGGCCAAATTGTTTAATATGTCTTTTAAAAACTTTTTAACTTTTATATACCGTATTTATTCGAGTATAACGCGCAAAATTTTCTACCAAAAAAAGAACTCAAAGTTTGGGTGCGCGTTATAAACGAGGGTGCGCGTTATAAACGAGGGTGCACGTTATAAACGATTTTTATCATGGCCGCACGTGTTCAACAACGTTTGTCACTTACAATGCTTGGTCTGAGCCGAGAAAAAGTGAAACAAAATTTTATACCGATTTTAAATCGAAAATTAGGGGGTGCGTGTTATACACATGTGCGCGTTATACTCGAATAAATACGGGTATTTGTTTTACTCTGGCTGTACACCGCCCTGAGCCCTTCGGGAGTAGGGTGGTATAAAAAACTAATAAAACCTAAAACATAAAACTTAAATTATGTTCAATATTGATATTCTGTGCTTCACTTTACAATTGGAAGTTGAACTGAACAAATTTGAGGAGTATGATAGCTCAGTTAAAGAAAACATGTTTTTCCTATAGAGATCCCTAAAACCAATATGTGGCATTTTCAGGAGTGACCCTTTAAAGAAATACGTTCCTGTAAGTGTTTAATACTTTTAAAAAAATCACAAAGTTTTTCATGTGACTGGTCAACAGAAAATGATAGCAATTGGTACATATTATATTATGATTCATGGCACAGTGAACCAGATGTTCACACTGGATTTGGCATTTTTATCTATATTTGAGTCCTTCCCAAGGACTTGGGATAGGCAGATATTGTTGTTTGATGGTGTTAGAGGTATTGTTGCAGGATGTAAGCTGTTCCAAGCAAAGCTTCCTTTTGGAATTGATTGGTGCTGAATTTGTCAATGCCAATAGTATTAAGATGTCCAGTTGTTTGGGATTGCACCCAAGGCACCTATTACTACTGACACTACCTTTCCTTTCTTTTGCTATAATCATTCTATTTCAGTTTGTGAGTCTTTTGTTATCCTTCTCCAGTTCTTTCTCTTTTCTTCTGCTGTCTCCAAATATTGCCATGTCCACTATCCCATACGTTTCCCCCCCCTTTACTATCAACAGTTGTTAAGTCTGGATTGTTATTACATGATAGATGCCTGACAGTTTGAATTCTAAAGTTCCAGAGCACTTTAACTTCTTCATTCTTTCTTTATTTTATGGTTCTACCAGCTTTTGCTTGCAGGCAAATGGCATTTCTTGCAGATCTTCCAGTGTACCATTGTTGCTACTTTGTCATGTGATTGTAGTTAGTCTGTACCATCTTGCAACAGCTAACCAGATGATCCACTATTTCTTTGACTTCTTTTTTTTTGCGCAGAGGCAGGACTTGCTATCTGTTGCTGTCTTCTTAATTCTGGTTTTGTATGCATTTTTTCTTAAGGCTTTGTCTTGGGCAGACAAAGAATTGGCCCCTCTGTCTCTTTCTTCAACTTTCCTGCTCTTAACTTTCCAAGTTTTATTATTATCTGCTTTGCCTGCTATTTTTTTTATGTACTGGCCATGTGATACTTAGTCTTCCCATGCCTCTTTTCTATTCTTTTCTATTCTTCACTTGGTCTTCCTTGGAGGCCAGTTGGGTCTCTCCAGTGGTCAGTATTGGTATACTAGCTTCAGTGCATATTATTACCTGTCCTTCAGATATTTTTCCAATATTCTTTTTTCTTCTTCAACAGTATGATGCACTTCGAGACACTGCATGCCTAGTCATTTTCCTTGATAAGTAGATTCTGTCAACATCCCTGTGAGGATAAAGGGCATGATTCACTGTCATTATTTTTCTGGTCTTCCTATCCAGGGCTTTTCATTCAGCTTGAGCCCTGTGCACTACTCCAGCTATGTGTATAAAGACTGGGGTTGTCCGGGTATTAATTGCCTTGATGGCATTTCCTCCACTGAGTTTGGACTTTAAGATCTTCATATATCTTTCAGATATCTTTAAGATCTTTCCAGCATATGAGACAGGCTTCTCTATGCCTTGAGCTATCCAGTATCCCTGATATATCAGCCAATTTACAGGACTCTTAAATGAGAGATAATTATCACAGCTCCTGTTAAGAGGTCCCTTTAAGGGGAGGAGACTCAATGTCATCCCTCTCTGCCCTTCGACTCATCCTAGAGATCATCCAGACAGAGAACCTAATTAGATTACTGCTGTGTGACATTTTTTAGATATGTGTTAGATTTTTTAAGGGCTGAAAATAAAGAGACCAGGATGGATCCATTTCAGGCTTATTAGCCTTCTTCAGCTGGCCATACTCCTTCTACTGGGATTTGAACTGGTGCTTTCCAGCATATGAGACAGGCTTCTCTATGCCTTGAGCTATCCAGTATCCCTGATATATCAGCCAATTTACAGGACTCTGGGATTCGAACTATACTAATATACGAGCTATACTAATATACCCTGTCTAAGCTGATGTAATAGGGGAACTGGTTTGGCTTAAGTATGAGGTTTCTCGCCTTGCATGCAACATAGCCCCGGTTCGAATCCCAGTAAGGGGTATGGCCAGCTGATGAGAGCTAATAAGCTCGAAATAGATCTATCCTGGTCTCTTCTAATTTAATTTATTGATCAGCTCATAAAACTAACACACATATCTAAAATATTATACAACGTAATTCTTGGCCTGCTGTCTGGATGGTCTCTAGCGATGAGCCGATGGGCAGTAGGGGAGGCAGTATGTCTCCTCCCTTGAATTGGGGTCTAATAATAACAGGTTGTTGTGAAACAATTACCTATACTAATATACCCTGTCTAAGCTGATGTAATAGGGGAACTGGTTTGGCTTAAGTATGAGGTTTCTCGCCTTGCATGCAACATAGCCCCGGTTCGAATCCCAGTAAGGGGTATGGCCAGCTGATGAGAGCTAATAAGCTCGAAATAGATCTATTTATTTATTTTTTATTTTATTAAATTTATACCCCGCCCTTCTCCAAACGGACCCAGGGCGGCGCACAGGGATGTTAAAACACATATAAAACATATAAAATTTTAAAAAACTTATTCTAATAGACCCTGCGCTAAAAACCGAATTTAAAAAACCCAAATTTAAAACTATCTAAGAGTCAGTAATGGGGGTTATGCTAGGCCGGCTAGATGGAATAGGTGTGTCTTCAGACACTTGCGGAAGAGGCGGAGGTCAGAGATGGTGCGGAGTTCAGGGGGTAGGTCGTTCCAAAGGGCAGGTCTCTATCCTGGTCTCTTTTAATTTAATTTATTGATCAGCTCATAAAACTAACACACACACACACACACACACACACACATATATATATATAAATATATATATATGTGTTTTCGTAGATTTTGTATATATATATATATATATATATATATATATATATATATATATATATATATATATATATATATATATATATATATATGATTCATTAAACATGAAACTCAGTCAATCAAACATTTAAAGATGTGTCACAAATACCATTGACTGGTGCTAATGGTTGATAGGGGTTGCTGCCAGCATCTTAGGTATCAACCAGGTATCTTCATAATATATATGATGTTCCTAATAGTGCAGTTTTTTGCAGTTCCACTGGTGTAATTCCAGGAAGCTGCAATTTTTTTATGTGTTTTGTAAAATTTTTGGACATGATACTAAGTGCCCTGATGACAATGGATATTATTAATAATTCCTCCTCCTCCTCCTCCTCCTCCTCCTCCTCCTCCTCCTCCTCCTCCTCCTCCTCCTCCTCCTCCTCCTCCTTCTTGCCTGAATAAAATAAATGATTAATTTAATTGTTAATTTTATTTTAATTTTTAAAATTTTATTGTAAATGTCAATTAGGTTTTTTGGATATTTATTTGATTCCCCTTTTAACTTTTGTAATATGTGTTTTTTGTGTTGTATGCCGCCCTGAGTCCTTTAGGAGAAGAGCGGCATATAAATCCAATAAACCTTTAAACCACCACCTCCTCCTCTTCCTCCTCCTTCTTATTATTATTTTTATTAAATTTTTATTAATATTTTAATATAAGGTTCCCCCCCCTTTTAAATTAGGCTAACATGCTTGACTTATCACAGGCTTATTCAGGTAAACTTGAGGAGCACGCAGGCTAGCCAACATAATAGTCTCTTTGCCTGACCTCATGGTGCTCTTTAAAGCTGAAATCAACTTCAGAGTAACAATTGCATCTCCTTGATCTTTTCCAGGGCTCTTCTTTAAAAGCATGTTCTGAGAGATAAATTATTTGGACTAGTCGGTTTCCCATGGGTCCAAGAAATAACCATAGGGGTTATCAGGATTTAGGCTTTTTCAGATGTTCAGTCCTTTCTATCCTACCTTTTCATGTACCCACAAAACTTGAAACCTCAATTGACTTCTACCCTTCGATCACTGTGAGAAAGATGAAGCCCAGCTAATGCTAGGAGCTCAGAACATTTCCACACACAAAAGTTTATCTGGAGTTAAACCTTGAAATTGGAGCACCAGTAATGGGAAACTCAAATAACTGGGGCAGGTGGGATTATAGTAAAGGTAACTGTAGCCACGTTGCCTTACATATGCAAAGTTTATATAGCATAATACCAGATTGTTCCTATTTATGCATTCCTTTCAACTCACGTTAAGCATGACATTCCAATTACTATCATTCAAATCACTTAGTGCTCCAATTACTGCACACTCTAAAGTGCGTGGATTTGATTTACGGGGCTGGATCACAGGATCCCCATAAGAACTAAGGCTTAAAACCAATGACTTTTTTTTCATGCATAGTACATAGTGGTTATATTTTGAGAGATGAATATTTACGACGTTTGTTGAAAAAGTATGAAACAAGTTACAGTGACATAGCAATTATAGACTTATCTTCTGGTCTCTTCTGTAATTGGGGAAATGACACTTTGCCATAAGTGTAAGTAAGAATAAGGAGGGTTATCTATAGAAGAAACTCCTGTAGGAATAAAATATGGGTAGAGCTCAGCTTATGATCACAATTGAATCCAAAATTTCTGTTATTAAGTGAGACATTTGTTAATTGAATTTTTGCCCCATTTTACGACTGTTCTTGTCACAGTTTTAAGTGAATCACTGCAGTTGATAAATTAGTAAGTGAATCTGGCTTTCCCATTAATTTTACTTGTCAGAAGGTCGCAAAAGGTGATCACATGACCTTGGGACACAGAACAATCTATATAAATAAAAATGTAACAAGAGTCTGTTCAAAACCGCTAATCTCCGAAAGTACTGCACCGATCGCTTCCAAATTTTCACACAACATTCCTTTCAAATACGGCACCAATGATATATATAGAATGTGTAGATATCACACCTGTGCCAGGTACATGCAACGGAAATGTAAAAAATTGTAAAAAAGGTAGGTAGATGGATACCGAGAGAGCAGTGGGACACAGGTGTTATGTCATCCTTTATGACATAAATACTCTGTCCATAAGATTCAAGGAGAAATACTGTAGGTAGGTAGAGGGATAGAGAGAGGGAGAAATACAGTAGGTAGGTAGGTTGGGGGTTATATGGTGGTTGTGTGTACGTGTTTGTGTGTGCAGGTGTAGATCTACACACAGATTGGTTGGCCATTTAACCAGACGATTGGTTAAATAACCAACCATTTAACCAATCGTCTGGTTAAAAGGTTCATGATGATGAACCTTTTCGGCACCGAGTGCCCAAATCGGAATGCACATTGGCCAGCTGGTCTTCATGTGCCCCGGAATGCTGGAAATGCAAAGACCAGATGGCCGGCGTGTACATGTGCACTGGCTAGCTGGTCTTCAGGTTTCCGGTGCTCCAGCATGCATGAAGACCAGCTGATGAGTGCACATATATGCACCAGAAACCAGAAGAACAGCTGGCAATGGTGCATGTTCCCACAGAGGGACATACATTTGCCATCACCATTTCAGACAAATGGTTGTCCAATCTCTTCTTAGAAACTTCCAGTGTTGGAACTTCTAGAGGCAAGTTGTTCCACTGATCAATTGTTCTAACTCTCAGGAAATTTCTCCTTAGTTCTAGGCTGCTTCTCTCCTTGATAGGTTTCCATCCATTACTTCTTTTCCAGCCTTCAGGTGCTTTGGAGAATAACTTTATTCCCTCTTCTTTGTGTCAGCCCCTGAGATATGGGAACATTGCTACCATGTCTCCCCTAGTCCTTCTTTTTCACTGAACTAGACATATCCAATTTCAACAACCATTCGTTATATGTTTTAGCCTCCAGCCCCCTAATTTTATTATTATCTTAAATTACATACCAGATATAATTCTTGCATATGGAATCTATTTTGAATTATCATTTTCACACTAAAATTTAATAGAGAAACTAGACAACCTGTGACCATTGTGTCACTGTTTCAGAGACAATTTCTTAACTAAACTGAGAAATGGAATGACCAAGGACAAAAAAGCAGTGGCAGCAACTTCTGCCTTTCTACTAGATTGATCACAACTGACTGTCTTCTAGCAGCCAATGATGGGACCAGTCTACTCAGCCTCTAGAGGCCTAGGTGGGACCAAACTATGTGATCTCCAGCAGCCAAAGGAGGAGGCAGTCTACCTGGCCTCTGGAGGGGTAGGGCAGGACCAAACCTCCAGGTGGCAGCATGACAGCATTGAAACGACCCCAAAATTGCCACATTTTAATCCTACATGATAGTCTTATGTCCTAGATTTTGGATGCATTCTGCAAATAAGCCCAAATGAGTTCAAAAATTGTTGCCTGTGGTACATTGTTTTGCCCAGTTAAAGTTTCTAGCCAGAAGAGTTTTAGTAATATATAGATGGTATTAACTTTTCAGCTAACTTTTCAGAAAGTGAAATGCCACTCACATTTGTTGTAGGAGCATACATTATGATTGCAACTTCTTTGGAAGATTCATCAAAGATGGCATATGTTGTAATGTTGCCTAATTTACTGATTCCCTTCTCATCGGAAATGATTTTTTTTAAAAAAAACCATTATTTAGAGACTCTAATTGCATTAATATGAGATTTTTCAGATAAGTTTTTTAATAAATCTGGAAAATATTTTCTTTATAGCCGATCTATTTGTGCGGTCATTCCTCTTTTGAATTCTTGCTAGATAAATAATGTGGTCTTGTTGTCCATGATCAATAGGCCTTTGATAGGGGGATTATATTCATGATTCTGAACTTGTATCTCTGATTTCTCCCACTTAGCACTACTATCTTGGCAGTTGAAGAGCTGGGTGGAAACTCCCTTAAGGTAAATTTATAAATTTATGTGACACAAGTATATACTTATTCCCCTGGCTCAGCTGATCAGGAGGAGAACCAGTGGTCTAGTGGCAATTACAACTGCCTCACATGTAATACTTCCCTGGTTCAAATCCCAGTAAGGGTATGGCTAGCTAATGAGAGCTAAATAGCTTGAAATAGATCTATACTAGTCTCCCTTGTTTATTTATTTATCAGCACAAATGTAACACACACACACACACACACACATACTGTAAATCCAAATTTCTCCCACTTTTTTTCTAAACAATTAAAAGAGGAGAGTGTACATGTTGTCTCCTTTGCATGTATAGCAATTCACATTGGGTTTCATCATTAACATACCCATATAAAACCCTTTTAAAAATAAACACCATCATTAAACAAACCCACCTTGTGTCTAAAGCTGGTTTTTGGAAAGTAAACCCTTAAAATGTCTTTGCTTTGCAATGTTCATCAACAATCACTTGATGGAGCCAGCTAGTTCCCAAACATTTGTTTAGTTTTGCACAACAGATGCCAGTGTCTCAAAAGCATAACAAGATGACGTCTCCAAAGAATAGCCTCTTGTGTTGATGGTAATGAGCTAGTGTTCTGTCAGCCTCATTGATGGCTATTGTGATAAACCCCAGATGAGAATCTTTTTCACACAGGCTTATCATCGTGCTTAAGGGGGAAACCCTCAATAGTCCAGCTATTTATTTAGGAACTTGCTAGTAGAGTGTGTGTTTGTGTCTGTGTCTCCAAATGAACATTCAGAAAACGATAAATATGGGAACAGTCACAAACAGGCTGGGCATTAATATTTGATCCAATATAGCCAACTTAAAAAAAAGAGAGAAACAAATGGACAAAAAACTATTCGGTAGAAGTCCTGTTTAATCCCTACCATTTCTTCTTTCCTTCCTGCCCTACAAGAAGTTTGGGGAATAAAAAATAACAAGAGAAACTGAAGTCCTTGTTAAAGTATTTTAAAAAGTTTTTTAAACTTTAAAAAAAATAATTTGAGAATGTTCCCCATTACTGGTTTTTAGCTTTACAAAATATTGAAGAAAAGAACTGAAAAGAATGGGAAGGAAGAATTATGGAAATATCCGTTCTACTATAATTAGTTTTCCTCTCAAGAGTTGTTCACATAGCCTATGCTAGGGGTCTGCAAAGTTGGCTCTTTTAAGACTGGTGGACTTCAACTCCCAGAATTCCCCAGCCAGCTTGGCTGGGAGTTGAAGTCCACCAGTCTTAAAAGTGCCAACTTTGCAGACCCCTGGCCTATGCTATGTAGCAAAGGGGTGAAATTCCAATCTCCAGTAATATTAATTATTAATACTAAATATACTATATAAATATAGTATAGTATAGTATAATATACTGTAACTATACTACATACTAATTATAATACTAATAATAAAGAGCTAAAGGAAACTTAAGTTAGACCTGCCAATCTAGGGAGTGGGTAGAGGTGACCATAGTCAGACAAACTCAAACTGCAACTTGTCATTTTAGATCAGGAAGATTTCCACACACACCCCTCTTGTGAGTTTTTTTTTAAAGGGAAAGGGGGTCAGATCCATTTTATCTTTATTGTTTTGTCTTCCGTCACAGGGGAAGAAAATTCCTCCTTTTGGGCTGACACCAGCCAGTTAAGAAAAACACTGCAACTCAGACACAGGTGAGGACACAGAAGAAAATAGCCACAGGCAATAGCAGAGTTACATGTTGATTAGGATCTGTTTTATAGATTGGCCTGGGCTATGCATTTGTAGCTTAAGTCCTATTTCTTTTTTTAGCCTACATGCCATTCTTTCAATGTAGAGGAAAAAAGAAGAAGGAAGGAAGGAAAGAAAGAAAGAAAGAAAGAAAAAGAAAGAAAGAAAGCTTAACCTTAAAAATGGCAGAAAATTTTGTGACATGGACACTTTTCTGCAAATGGTTAGCTGACAGATACAGAGGTTTGATGAGTGGATTTATGTGAAATATGGACTACATGAGAAAGAAAAAAATGATTAGTAAATATTTTGATGGTTATATAATTGATGGAAGATAATATACTTTTCAATAACGATTGATATTGCATATATGTCTATATGTACATGATTATAGTGATTATGATGATGTTTATAGTTTAACATGTTGGACCCACATTGTTCAATATAGAAATGGAATTTGTGATATGAAACAATAAAAGTATATTAACAAGACAGAAGAAAGAAAGAAAGAAAGAAAGAAAGAAAGAAAGGGAGGGAGGGAGGGAGGGAGGGAGAGAGAGAGAGAGAGAGAGAGAGAAAGAAAGAAAGAAAGAAAGAAAGAAAGAAAGAAAGAAAGAAAGAAAGAAAGAAAGAAAGAAGGCTTAAGGCAGAGACCTCAACCTTTTGGCTATCAGGGACCAGTTCTGTAGAGAGAGGTTTTTCCATGGACCACAGGGGGCGTGGTTTCTTGTACTACCTGCATCCCACAGATGGGGCTTCACTTGATTGTGTGGACCAGTTTCTGGGATGCCATGGCCCGGTGCTGGTCCATGGACTCAGGGTTGGGGACCCCTGGCTTAAGGCAAGAGTGTCCCCCCCCTTTCCCCCCCCCCTAATAAACTGTACAGAATCAGATTTTTCTCTGGAATAAAAAAAGTATCTTCCCAGGAACATAGAAGGGTGCAGAAGGGTTGTGAGCCTAGAGACCCCACCGCCATAGGAAGCTAGTATAACACAATCTATGATTTTTTTTCCAGAATGCCTGTATTTCAGGCACAAATCCCCATTCCAATTTTCAAAGTCATCAGTCAAGAAAAAAAAAATAAGGTCAAGCAAAGCACTAGCCATATATCAAAGACCATTATGTAGGATAATAAGGATGATTAAATTGGGACTATCGTGAAACATATACAGTAGTCCATGCTGTTCTTATCAAGAAGTGAACATATGTGGTTATTGTGTATTGCAACGCCTAAAACCCACAAAGGTGCTTTCTATCTCTCTCTGAAACTTTACACCAATGTTCGACACCTTGAGGGTGGCCCTGACTTTGCAAATTGAAAAGGTGAAATTATCACTCCATCTGTAATCTCCTGCCAGGTTTAGTGTTAAGAGAAAAGAGATTTCATTCCTGCTAGCAGTGCTATGGCCCAAAGGAGGAACAGCTGAGAAACTATTTTAAAAGATGGAAATGTGTGCCTTGAAATGAGGTAACTCTCATCTAGATAGCTTAATTTTTCACAATAGGTAGAAGAACAAAGCTGTTTTCAAGGCACTTTAAAAGCATTTTCAATATGTTCCGTGAGTGGCATGAAAATCAAATTAGAAGGCAATTAGTTTGTAGATGGAGATTTCAGCAATTCCTTCTTAAAGGACCAGAGAGGAAGATGAAGCTTGCTTCTAATTTTTTTCTCCCTAAGCCTATTGAGTCTGGCTATGGGGGTCTTGGAGGCAAGTACATGTAGTCCTCAACTTATGACCACAATCGTGCCCAAAATTTTTGTTGCTAAGTAAAACATTGGTTAAGCGAATTTGCCCCCTTTTTATGACTTTTCTTCCCACAGTTGTTAAGTGAATCACTGCAGTTGTTAAGTTAGTAACAGGGTTGTTAAGTGAATTTCTTCATTGGCTCTGCTTATCAGTAACGTATTTCTGGCCTCTGGATAGCCTCTAGAGCCGGGGGGTGGGGGGGCTGTCTTCGCCCTCCCAGAAGCTCGAAGAAAATCTCCAGAGCTTGGGAAAGGTGAAAACAGGCCCAACTGCCATGGTGAAGGAAGCCGACTCGGCCACGCCCACAATGGCCACGCCCACCCAGCAACCGGGAAGAGACTCTGTTGCTGAAATTGTTGAAGCTCACCCCTGTGGAATAGACCTTTTTTTTTTTTGTCTGCCTGCCTGTTTCGGCCCAAGAATGTCATCAACCATACCTTTCTCCAGTGGGAGCTTCCAGCTGTGCCTGAGGTTGGTGCATTGTCTGAGAGAATGCTGTGGAAGCTTATATCACCACCACGCCAGAATCCCCAATGCATCTCAGGTGAATGCATTCTTACATTCTTAAATTTCAATAGGGAAACAAAAGGAGAGCTGGAAGCAGCGGAGCCAATACAGGTAGTCCTTGCCTTATGACCATAATTGAGCCCAGAATTTTTGTTGCTCAGTAAAACATTGGTTAAGCGAATTTGCCCCCTTTTTATGACTTTTCTTCCCACAGTTGTTAAGTGAATCACTGCAGTTGTTAAGTTAATAACCCAGTTTTGTATTAGAGTTCCTTATTGACTTTGCTTATAAAAAGGTCACAACCTTATGACCCTGGAGCACTGCAATTGTCATAAATATGAGTCAGTTGCCAAGCATTTGAATTTTGATCACATGATCATGGGGATGCTGCTACAGTCATACAAGTTTAAAATGGTCATAAATTACTTTTTTCAGTGTTGTAACTTTAAACGGTCTCTAAGTGAACTGTTGTAAGTCGAGGATCACCTATAGTCCAGTTTAAGATGTGGTCTCCATTTGGTTTCTTTATCTTTCATTTTCTCTTGGAAGTAAGGACAAATGTACGTCAATCCAATGCTTCTCATTCTTATTGGAGAGGAATGTGAGTTTACTGATGTCACTTTTTTAAAAAAATGACCAAAGATTGGTAGTAATTGATTTGCTATTTGATTAAAAGGGGAAAAAATGAAGTGAAAATGTTGCTAAATAATCTTGTCATGAAAGAATTACAGAAAAGCATTTCTTGTGTCCTATTTATTCAACTAACAAAATTACTGTGCTACTCAAAATGATGTGAATTGCAAGTTATATTTTTCATTTGGAACAGTTTTGTAGAATGGGATTACATCAGCATTGGCTGAATTTTTATAGCCATTATTATTTTAACTGAACTTGAAGTAGGCTATTCATTCAAATCAAAAAGCTAAATAAATAAACACCTTAAATTATTCAAGTGCTTCACTATAATATTTTGTTCCTAAGATGTATTTATTCCTCCATCCATCCATTTATTCATGTATGAATATGTTTCATGGATTGGGCATGCATATTATTCATTTTTTTTGGTCTGCTCTACTGAGTATGGCATACAGTTTTTCAAAAGATGGTAAACATCAGCTTCCATGTTTTCTGCATAAAGAATTATTTAATGCACAAAAATCGAACTGTTTCCATAGGATATTATATTTTATTATAACATACTAATTATATTATTTCAGAGGATTAAGGGTAATTATTTCTTTGGACTACCTCTTTATTTTTCTCTGCTTTTATTAACTTCTAGAACAAAAGATGATACTAGATGAAATGGAAATTTGTAAGTCTTTTTTTAATGTAATTAAAAACAAACAGAAAATTTGAATGTGTTGCATAGTAGTCAAATCAGTGTATACCATTGATTTGGGATTACCAAATTATTGTTCAGCTACAAAGTACATGTTTGAAGAGTATAAGTCAAGGTTTAAGGATATTGTTGGAAGCATAAATACTTTTGTTTTCCTATTTTGTCAGTTTTTAACTCTAAAATTAAACTTTGTGGCTTGGAATATATAGAACTAATTTCCCTCCCTCCCCCTTCCTTCCATCCATCCTTCCTTCCTGAAATCTCCCCAAAATTCTCTTTCAGAAATTTTATCTAAAGGCCCGCAGAGTTGCACTGAATATCATTAGGAGACAATGTCATGGCAATTCATTAATTTTGGGCACTTGGTATCATGTGCTCCTCCCTTGCTTGGGCCCTTCCAGCGTGGGTGAAAATTAAAAATTCAAAGCAAGCAGATTTTCCTCTCTATTTTTAAATCAGTGAGCTATGAGTGCTTTGCAGAAAAATTTAATAACAACAAGATGAACCTATTTCCTGTGTCAATGCTATTAACATGGGATGGTCTTTAGAAAGAGAATAGGAATCCAGTGCAACAAGGAATGATTTCAGATTTGAGAATGTAACTAACCAATTTAAACCATAAAAGGGCTGAAAAAAATTAAAACAACCCCTTTGAAATATGTCGGTAAGAGATAAGATGCTGCTTTAAATACTAGAAAATGAAAGGGCATTTGCTAAGTAGGCTATCCAAGCATACTGGAGTTAGTTAAAATTCTTATGCCCTGAAAGTGATGTGATGTGACATTGGGTTAAATGAAGCAGGGTCTGCAAGAGAAAGTGTCATAAGAGTTAGTGGAAGTTTGTCTCTCCTGTTGGGCCGAATCACATAGTAACATATGCAGCCTGGCCTAAAGATTCACTTTAATAGCTGGTCTTTGTCATCTATGCCACAGAATCAGTGGTGGGCTGGTGCCTGGTTCAGGCGAACTGGTAGTTGTGATCCCTGGGTGGGCCTGCCTACCCGCCCCTGCACTATCCTTTCCATTTATAACTAACTTTCTGGCTCGTTTTCCCCCGTCCACAGTGCGCAGCTGAGTTCCGCGCCATGGCTGCTGTACTCACTGGAGTTGCCTGACTTGATTAGCTGCATGTTTGACACTCCGTTTCAGCCCCGAAGTGGCGCGTATGAGGGAAGCCAGCACGAGTGCACTCTCACAACCAGTGAACTGGTTCTTAATGTAAATGCAGCCCACCTTTGCACAGAATATTTGCTGCAAGTATTCATTCAGTGCAGGGGTGAAATCCAGCAGGTTCTGGAAATTTTGAGTAGTTTGGAGAACCGGCAAATGCCACCTCTGGCTGGTCCCAGAGTGGGATGGGAATGGAGATTTTGCAGTATCCTTCCCCTCCCATGCCTATCTAGATACGCCCACCAAGACACACCCAGTAAGCCACACCAAGCCCACCAAGCCCCACGCCTAGAACTGGTAGTAAAAAAAAAAAATGAATTTCACCACTGATTCAGTGGCATAGTTAACATACATTCAAAGGTACAGTCAGCTTCCATTACCCTATGATATAGCTAATAAATTTGGGGGCAGGTTTTCCCTTCAACCCTCTATGAGAGTGTTTGAAGAAGCAGGAGAGAAAGAGTATAGCTGATGTTTCTGAGTACTTGATACTTTTTCAACTTTGGTGTTGGAGAACACTTCCGAGAATGCCACTGATAACCAAGAAAACAAACAGGAATCTGACTTGAGGCACAAATGATCAGGGTCAAATTACCATACTTTGGAGACATTATGAAAATACTTCTCTATGATACTCTCTGAAGAGGTCTATAATACTGGGAAAGGTAGAAAGAAAGAGGAGAAGAAATCATAAGACTCAATAGCAGTGGTGAACAGTTGCATAGTTGGAAAATCTGAAAGACCATTTTGGAGACTCATCACCCTGGAGAAAATTTATATCATCACTAAAAATCAGCACTGACTTGATTGCACACATAGATAGTTCCTGACATACTATCTTCCATTTAGTAATGGATACAACAGCCTATGATCATACTTACGACTGTTGCAGGCAGCCCCTCGCATTCACATGCTAATGATCTGGGTCAGGGGTGGTCTTGCTCCCAGCATTACTGCTGGTTCATGCGCACATGTGCAAAAATAGTCTGCACTTGCACAAAACGTTTAAAAAAAAACAAATTTATGCAATTACAATTGTTCTGTGCATGCACATAGCTGAAAGTCAAGATGGCAGCTCCATAGGAGAACTGGTTTAGGGGCATGGCAGGCCTGAGTCATTGCTGGTTCCAGCCACCCAGGCCGTCAAACCACTACTGGTTTGGCTGAACTGGTCCGAACCAGTAGGAACCCACCTCTGGTCTGGGTGCTTGGCAACTGGCTTACATTTGCAACCAGTTGTAGCAGCCTTGAGTTACATAATTGTGATTTGCAACCCTTTTCCCTCAATGACGATCCAAAAAATGCCCATTGGGGAAGCTGAATTTGCTTAATTACCACGTGATTTGCCTAATGACCACTGTAAAAATTGTTATAGAATTGGGTCTCACTTAGCTTACAACCACATTGACTCTCAATAGAATTTCTGGTTCCAGTTGTGATTACAAGTTAAGGAGTCTGTAATTAGATCTATTTTAAGTATGCTGTGAATGTATTTTGAAGATTAAAAGAATATGCAGTGTTAAAAACAATGACACAATGCTAATAATTTATAAATTGGAGGACCTTCAGATCAGATAAATCAACAACTCATAATCCATTGGTGCTGTACACAGGATTTCTTGGAATAACAGATAATCTAATTAGGATCTATTTAGATCCCTCTCTTGTTGGCACAAATGAAAAGCTTCATGCATATTCAGAATTGGTTTGACTCTGTGTTGTTACATTCTATGCCATTTTTAGTTCTTGCTGTCCTGTTGTTTTATGTTGTTTCTTTTATGTTGATGTAATTTTGTACCATTTTAACTCAGCAGGCTATCAACACCTGCTTGCGTTTCCTCCTGATGCCATTTGCAGCTCTGATATATCTTAATTGTACACCAACGATTGCCCACTATCCTGCCTTATGCTTAGATAAATTAGAAGGAGCATCACTAATAATGGAACAGGAAAGAGGGCAAAGCTGGGAAATCTGACAGAAAAATAATGAACAATGGCTTAAAAAAAAAACCTTTCCAAGTTCTTGGCAACTTTAGGAAGTTCTTATGAAAAATAAAAATCTCACACGTTCTTAAAAATAATTTCTCAACTTGTCTGGACAGATTAGAGCAATAATACCCCAAAGATAAAACTGCTTCCCAGGAAATAATTTGTTTTGAAGATACACAAATAACAGTCAACAGTTATTTGAAATCGTATCTGAAATCTATAATAGCCAAGCTCTTTGGCAGCCCTGCCATTGGCTGAGATTTAATGCAATCTGTTTATAAGGAAATTAACAGGGCAATTCCCCACCCTCATCCCCTGCATTTGGAAGATGCACTGCATGATAACTCCCAAAGACATCTTGAGATGTTATTCTTGGGGGGAACTGAACTTAAAAATGAAGTACTTTGAATTTCTTTCTGAGTATTTATGCTGTTATCTCCAAAACAAACAAGCAACAATAATAAAACTTCTTGTCACTGAATTGCATTTTATAAATGGCTCATAGCATCATTTAGACTTTAGCGAGCCATAATTTCTGAAAGACAGGAAAAGCATAGCAAGCTAAAAAGCAATGCTGCTTTATCAGCACTGAAGTTGCTATCAATTTCAAGTATAACTTGAAAAGCATATAAAACAAACCACAGGACTTGCTGTGCTTACAAATATTGTTTTGCCCTTGCTCCCTTTCTAACCTCTTTAGAGAGTTTAGTATTTCATTTTAAGGCCTCCAATGCTTACCATAAGATTGGCCGAGAAACGCTAAACTTGCCTGGAACAATCTCCGGAGTGCTGTCAGTCTTTAATGACCTTAAATATTTGCTGATTTAATGGGCACCACCCATCTCTATCTGACTGACTCTGGGTGGTTTGGGGATTTAAAAAAAAAATCAAATAAAAGATACGGTTAAAATAGAATTAAAACCAAATGACAAATCAGTAAAAAAGAAGGCTAAAAGATAAGTGAAAAGGTGGAGGAAGTATTCTCAGTCCACCGACCACTATCAAGATTGCACGCTTCTCTTCAACCCCATGACAATCGGCAGAGCCAGGCTTTCATGTTGTGCTGGAAGGCTGGGAAAGTGGATGCCAACCAGAGGTGATATTCAGCAGGTTCTGACCAGTTCTGGAGAACCGGTAGCGGAAATTTTGAGTGGTTTGGACAACCAATAAATATCACCTCTCACTGGCCCCACCCACATTTATTCTCTGCCTCCCGAGTCCCAGCTGATCAGGAGGGAATGGGGATTTTACAGTATTTATTATTTATTATTTAATTATTTAATTAAATTTATAGACCGCCCCCTCTCCCCGATGGGGACTCGGGGTGGTGCACAGGAAATTAAAAATCCAATAAATACAACAATATACAAAATATTAAAACCGAATTAAATTACCCCTGTGCTAAAATCAATATTAAAACCCCTAAAACCCTAACAATTATCCCTTAAAATTCAGATTAAACAATTTCTTTCTGCGGCTAAATATATAAAAAAAATTAGGTCAGGCCGGCCTGATGGAAGAAGTGAGTCTTTAACTTCTGGCGGAAGGAGCGGAGGTCCGTCATTGTTCTGGTTTCGGGGGATAGGTCGTTCCAGAGGGTTGGGCCCACCACAGAGAAGGCCCTTCCCCTGGGCGTCGCCCACTGGCATTGCCTAGTGGACGGCACCCGAAGAAATCCCTCTCTGTGGGAGCGAATCGGCCGAAGGGATGTATGGGGCAGGATGAGATCCCGCAGATAACTAGGTCCCATGCCATGGAGCGCTTTAAAGGTGGTAACCAACCCCTTGAAGCGCACCCGAAAGGCCACAGGCAGCAAGTGCAGCTCGTGCAGGAGCGGTGTTACATGGGCAAACCTAGAGGTTCCCAGAACTGCCCGCGCGGCTGCATTCTGGACTAGCTGGAGTCTTTGGGTGCACCTCGAGGGGAGCCCCATGTAGAGAGCATTACAGTAGTCCAGACAGGATGTCATGAGTGCGTGAGTGACTGTGCGCAGGGCATCCCGGTCCAATAAGGGCCGCAACTGGCGTACCAGGCGAACCTGGTAGAACACCCCCATGGCCACGGCTGTCACTTGCTCTTCCATGGACAGCCGGGTATCAAGGAGGACGCCCAAGTTGCGTGCCCTATCCATGGGGGCTAAGTGTTCGCCCCCTATGACCAGCGATGGAACAAACTGGTTGAACCGGGGCGCCGGAAACCACAGCCACTCAGTCTTGGACGGGTTGAGTCTGAGTCTGTTCCTTCCCATCCAGACCCGCACGGTTTCCAGACACCGGGACATCACTTCGACGGCATCGTTGGGGTGGTTTGGGGTATATACGTACAGCTGAGTGTCGTCAGCGTACAGATGGTACTCTACCCCAAAACCACGGATGATCTCACCCAGCGGCTTCATATATGTGTTGAACAGGAGCGGCGAGAGGACCGACCCCTGAGGCACCCCACATGTGAGGGCTCTCGAGGTCGACCTCTGCCCTCCTGCCAACACAAATTGCGATCGACCAGCGAGGTAGGAGGAGAACCACCGTAAAACGGTGCCCCTCACCCCCAACCCCTCCAGTCGATGCAATAGGATACCATGGTCAATGGTATCAAAAGCCACCGAGAGATCTAATAGGACCAGGATGGAGGAAAAAACCCCATCTCTGGCCCTCCAGAGATCATCCACCAATGCGACCAATGCCGTCTCAGTGCTGTGACTGGGCCTGAAGCCGGACTGGCGCGAGTCCAGATAATCAATTTCCTCCAGGTGACGAGGAAACTGTTGTGCCACCACACTCTTTACAACCTTCGCCAGAAAGTGAAGGTTGGAGACCGGACGATAATTTACTAATAATGCTGGGTCCAGGGAAGACTTCTTGAGGAGGGGCCTCACCACCGCCTCTTTCAAGACGGTAGGCAAGAACCCCTCACTCAGAGAAGCATTCACAACTTCCTGGAGCTAGCCTCGTGTAACCTCCCAGGATGCCAGTACAAGCCAGGAGGGACACGGGTCCAATAAACATGTGGTGGCTCTCAGTCGCCTACGTAACCTGTCCATATCTTCGGATATAACAGAGTCAAACTCTTCCCATAAAGATGTCTCAAGACCTGCCTCTGACAATCCCTCTAGACCACTTAACCTTCTCCTGGAGTGGGGAGGGAATGGAGATTTTACAGTATCCTTCCCCTGCCATTCCCAACAAGCCATGCCCACAGAAGGTAGTAAAAAGTTTTGAATCCCACCACTGGTGCCAACCTTGCCACTGGGGAACAAAAGGGGCAAGTGCAATGGTAGACAAGATTTTCTTCTTAGACCCTGCCAGCTGGAATTCTTTAACAGATGGGGTCTGTAACATACCCACTTTGCCTGACCCGATGGGGCAGGGATTCATGTGGCTATAATAGTCTGTTGGTTGTTTCTAATATATTTTAGATGTATGGCAGTATTATCTTTATCATAGCTTGTGTTGGTTGTACTGTAGTGGGTCAAGTGGTCAGGCACTTTTTGATAAAGTTGTGTAGGTATCCATTTTGTTAGAAAATATTGTATATATGATTTGCTTCCTTTTTCTGGTGTTCAGGGTTGCTGCTAAAGTGCATTTGCGCTCATCTGAATTATGTTCTTACACAGCTCCTGTTGTGAAGTGTGCTAGATCACATCTGTCCCAAAATTCGAGCTAGGAGAAGAGAGTGAAAGGGAAAATACTACTTGGAAACTAGATCGCTTACAGATAACTTTAATCTGCCTCAGAATGTGACCTAAAAAGGCAATATTTAAAGTGTAATTTGTGTTATGGTTAGAGGGAAAGGAGAAAGAATCCCGTGTGTCATTTAGGCAAGAAAAAAAATGCACAGGTACAGTATGTGTGGTACCTAATAGAAGTAACTTTGAGAGGGATCTCGGAGTCCTAGTGGAGAACCATTTAAATATGAGACAGCAGTGTGCAGCAGCTGCCAAAAAAGCCAACACAGTTCTAGGCTACATAAACAAAGGGATAGAATCAAGATCACGTGAGGTGTTAACACCATTTTATAATGCCACGCTTGGTAAGGCCATGATGTAAAAAAGATGTGGAGACTCTAGAAAGAGTGCAGAGAAGAGCAACAAAGATGATTAGAGGACTGGAGGCTAAAACATATGGAGAATGGTTGCAGGAACTGAGTATGTCTAGTTTAATGAAAAGAAGGACTAGGGAAGACATGATAGCAGTTCCAATATCTCCGTGGTTGCCACAAAGAAGAGGGAGTCAATCTATTCTCCAAAGCACCTGAGGATAGGAAAAGAAGCAAAGGGTGGAAACTAATCAAGGAGAGAAGCAATTTAGAACTAAGGAGAAATTTCCTGGCAGTTAGAATAATTAATCAGTGGAACAACTTGCCTCCAGAAGTTGTAAATGCTCCAACACTGGAAGTTTTTAAGAAGATGTTGGATAACCATTTTTCTGAAGTGGTGTAGGGTTTCCTGCCTAAGCAGGGGGTTGGACTAGAAAACCTCCAAGGGCCCTGCCAACTCTCTTATTCTATTCTATTTACTACTTCTTGGATTGTAAGACATCATTGTAATGCTTTATTTTGTTGTATTCTATTGTATCGGTGGTCTAGTTTGCTGTGGTCTGCTGTATGTAAAGAAAGGAGAAACAATACAGTAACAATTAAGAATGGGGTTTCCTTGCCAAACTGAAAGCCAACAAACCCTTGAAGATGTGAGAGGCAGGATTCACATTTATTTTGTACAATGTTTATTTGGGATTGTTTCTCCAAATATGTTTGTCATTTCACTATGTACATATGTGCTGTTGCCTTATTATGTTCTTTCAGAACTGCTGAGTTAGTTCTCTTCACCCCTGGGCCACCCTGGGTCCTTTTGGAGAAGGGCGGGATACAAATTGGATAAAACTAAACATCTTTCAAGAGGCAGAAAGCCATATAGGAGCATGCAATTTCTTGTCCCGCTCCTGATTCTTTTGTCGTCTCTCATCTCCTTCAAGTCCTGACTCTAAGGAAATGGGTGAGAAAACGTCACAGCTTTGACATACTTTGCGGCTGACCTTAGATGCCATTGGCTTAAAGGGGCAAATGCTATTTAACACTAATGCAGCTAGAAGGGTGACTTAAGCCAATCCCATTATGGGTGAGAATAAAATAAAGACAATTTCACGGAGACAGGGCAGAAAATATGTGTTATGCCACTGTGAAGTGTGGATGGAGAAAGACCCTGAGTAAGCCTTTGGGATGCTTTGGGAAGGCTGTGTATGCTACACAGCATCTTTACTGTGTCATCCCAAACACTTCTGCAGTTTTGCAATGAGCCAAACTAAGGCCATAATAATTTCCCTAGGATAGTCTCTTCTGATTGTTTAGGGATTTTTAGTAAATATTTGGGAATTTTAGCGCAGGGTTTTCTGTTTAATATGCCTTTTAGTCAGTATTTATGTATGTTTATTGTTCTATATTTTGTATTTTTTCTAACTTTTTAATTCCCTGTGCCCCGCCTCGAGTCCCTTCGGGGAGAGAGAGCGGGTTATAAATAAAAATTATTATTATTATTATTATTATAAGGATTTTAAGACTGTTTTAAGTCTTTTTATCTGTGACTCTCTTTATAGAATTGGGGCATTTGCAATACTTGCCCTGGGGAAAATGGTGCACTTTTCGAGCCTTGCCCTATAAGCAAAGGCCATCCATTACCCTCTTCCTCTCTCTATCAGGTTAATGACTTTATTAAATATTTAACGGGCACTGTCTCTAGAGTGCCGACATAAGTGATTTTACATTATCTCATCCACTCCTGTCTCTGATTTCTTATAAAGTGTGTTGCTCTGCCTGGCGTTAACTGAGAGAAAAAAAATCATGATTGATTGGACAACCATTAAGACCATGTTTAATATTAACCTTCATCTTCAGAGATGGTGGAGGCCACTGAAGGTAGGATGGGGAGAGAAAGCTAAATGCAAAACAGGTGTTTTGTACTAAAAATGATTCTCTGGGGATGAGAAAGAGAGCTGATAAGCACCTACCCCCTCCCTCCCACAAACATACACACCAATAAGCATTTGAAGTGGATTTCAGATGTTTGAGTGCAACATTTTAAGTACTTTGGGACTGAAGTATCGTCTTTCTTTGGTGCACAATTTGCTTCACTATAAAGTTTATTTCTATATTATTACATACCTTCTTTTCTTTTTCTCTCTGCCCCTCCCTTTATATCTTGACAGTAGAAATGGATTGAGAAGTCTTAAGAGATAAAGCTGGTTTATTCTTTCAGTAAGAAAGATGAATATGTTAACTGTTATTAATAACAATTATTAAAACATTAATAATTTACTAAATCAATGTAATCTATGTTCACATTTTAAGTTAGGAAATTAAGTTTGCTCATTTTAGGGCAGAACCTGATGAATCATGGAATAGCTACACGCACAAGTTGGGTTTCCAAAGGCTAATTAAGTCTCTAACCTGGCTTATCCATTGGAGACATACAACAAGGAATAACTCTGAATAGCTCTTTCATACCAGTGAAATGATAGCCACATTTATTTTTATCTACCATATAAGGGGAAAAGAACACCATTGTCACCTGAATGCTTGGTGAGGGAGTGGAATGTTTCAATAAATTTAAGATCACAAAGCAGCTTAGAGAGATTTGTTATCCTCGACTTCAACCATTCATGTAACAGTCATTCAAAATTATGACAGCACTGAAAAAGTGACTTATGACTGGTCCTCCACTTAGACTGTCATAGTACCTTCATGGTCATACGCTCAAAATTTAGGCATTTGGCAACCAGCATGTATTTACAATAGTTGCAGCATCGAGGGATTATGTGATCACAATTTATAACCTTCCTATGGGTCTTCCAAGAAGCAAAAGTCAATGGGGGAAGCTGCATTCACTTAACAACCATAGTAATTTGGTTAACAACTGTAGCCAAAATGTAATCAAACCAAGCATGACTCACTTAATGAACGCATTGCTTAGGGATGGAAGATGCAGTCCCCATTGTGATTGTTAAGTCAAGCACTATCCTTAATATTCTTAAAGGGCAATGTTGTCTAGACATGGGCTATCCCTCTCAGCCTCTTGTTTATCCAATTGTTAACTTGTGTGTTAACAAGGGACTGCCCCTGCACATGCACGGCAGAGATTTGAGAACCAACTGGCCAGCAGGAGAAGCGCGCACATTTGTGGTGGAGCTTAGCTAGGGCGATGGCTCATGTGCTCACAGAGATGGCTCTGGGTGCCACCTGTGGCATGTCTGCCATAGTTTCACCATCACAGCTCGCCCCCACGGATTGAGTATCTCTTTCTTTCTATCACCCAGAGAAGCAGAGCAAAGCACTTGGAGAAGACCTGAGTTGAGTAACATGAGACAAAATAGAGGTGGTGGAAAGCTTGTCCCTCTCTTTAGGGAATTTGCACTGGTAGCCAAGCAAAGTTTGATAAGTGCTCTTAGTTCAGTTACTGATCCTGGGTCTTTTCATTGAGTGTTTATCAAGTTTTGTAGGAAACGAAGTGATTATCCTCAATAATAATAATAATAATAATAATAATAATAATAATAATAATAATAATAATAATAATAATAATAATAATAATAATAATAATAATAATTTAATTTATAACCCGCTCTCTCTCCCAGAAGGGACTCGAGGCGGGGCACAGGGAATTTAAAATACATATAAAATACAAACAGTATACAATAATAAAATGAAATTAAACTAACCCTGCGCTAAAATCCCATATTAAAACTAACCCCAATCTAAAAAGAGACTACCCTAGGCCGGCCAAATATTTAAATGTGTTTTGTAGGAAAGTTTAACTAAAACACACACGGTTTATATGGCATAGTGTATGCAGGCATGTATATAGTATCAGCAAATCTACACATTTTTGCATAATTCGTATAATCGGAGAACTGTGTTATAATGGTCAGAGAAGTGTGAAAATAATATTACGGACGTGCTACCTCATGCAATTATTTGGAAAGTCTGTTTGCTTTGTTAGTAAAATGCTTAAACAATTTAGCCTCCAATTCTTATTGCCGTGTTTCTCCCCTCCATCCCCTTGTGCTTAGCTGCAATCGATTATTTGTGCAGAATTCTCATGCTTGATATCCACTCAGTATAGCTTCTGTTCTCCCATGTGTGTTGAGACTGCAGTAAGGCCTGACCTGAATAAAAAAAAACCAAGGCCTTCAGTCAGAGAGCTGCAGAGAGCTATTGTAAACTGAACCTTTCGATTTCCTCTGTTGACTATACTGTGGTCCATCATTGCTACAAATGTTCCCTTTGCAGGCATCGGGAGAACGCAGCGTGCAGTATATCTGCAATCCAAACATACCATATGACACCATGACTTACCGACTAGAACTCTTTAAGCCAAGATTAGAATAACAAATTACTGGAACTATATAAATTGATATTCGGGTCCATGTGTTCCTGGATCCGGCTGATTAAAACCAGCAATTACAGCAGAGGGAAATAAAAGTTTGATGTGTGATTCCACATAAGTTCAATATTAGTACAATCTTTTTTTCTCTCCAATTATAATCACAGCTTTAATTTTTGACTATTATCGTTTCTGCACATTTGAATTTATTTTAATAATGAAGAATGTTTGACTTTAGTTTAATTACAAAGGAATTAGGAAGGATATATTTGAGTGTTCCCAAACTGGTATTTTCCAGAGAAATGTGGCCTACTCTTCACAAAAGCTCTGTGTGGAAAATGCTGACCAAATTCATATCCTATGAAACTGACAGGTAAGAATACTTTCTCTGGGCTTGGAAATTAATCAGGGTGGACCTTGAGGAATGCTTGCATGGGGGATTATGAGGAGATTCTTGTGTGCAGAGCAGAGGTGGGTACCTATCGGTTTGGACCAGTTTGGTCAAATAGGTAATAACTTGGCCTACCATGCCCCCGAACCAATTCTCTCAGTGGTGCCATAGGTGCCGCCATCTTGTTTTTTGCTTCTGTGCAAGTGCAAAAGCTTTTTTTTAGTGCTGCGTATGCGTGTGCGCACAAAGGTCATGGGTGGCACGTCCCTGAGTGAACCGGCAGTAGCAGCAGAAGGAACCCACCCTGGTGCAGAGCAGGCTGGGAAATTCAAAAGCTACCCTAAAAGAAGGTCCTGGTAAATCACTTCCACATTGTTGGAAGACATCTGGATGGATGCAGTTACAAAGTATTTGTATTTGTATTTATTAGTTTGTCAAACATGTACAAGATAGCAGGTATAAATATAAACATGGTCATGAACGAAAGAAACAAATACAAATAAATGGGGGCAGTAGGACAGGGAAAGTAGGCACACTGGTGCACTTAAACACGCCCCGTTACAGACCTCTTAGGAATCAGGTGAGGTCCACGGTAGACAGTTTAAGGTTGAAACTGTTAGGTTTAGTGGATATAACAATGGAGTCACTTGGAACATTCCAGATGTTGACCACTCTGTTGTATTTTCTGCAATCAAGTTTGGAAGAGTTTACTTTGAGTTTGTATCGATTGCTTGCTGGTGTATTATTGAGGTTGAAGCTAAATAAGTCATTGACAGGTAAGCCATTGTAACAGACAATTTTGTGTACTGCACTTAGATTATACTGCAGGCAGCACAGTTCCAGATTGTCCAAGGCCAAAATTTTGAGCCTGGGGCGCATAGGGTATTCTATTGTGAGTAGAGGAGTGGAGTACTCTTCTCATGAAATACCTCTGGACTCGCTCAATTGTATTAATGTTCAATGTACAGTGTGGATTCCAGGCAGATGAGCTGTCTCAGACAAGAAAGTCACTGAGAATCATCCTTCATGTCAAAATGACTTTACTGGCCTTTGCCAGCCAATGGTCCACACATCTGGAGGATGCTAGGATAAGGAAAGGCTACTTTAAATGGAGTTAGGAGTTGCAAATCATGCATGCATGCATTTATTTAGACATAATTCTCTACCTATCATGTACTAGCTATCCAGGTGGTGAGTAACAATAAAGTGGCATGGTATAAATATAGATGAGAGGTACAAGGGCAGCTTCATAAATCAAGCACTTCTTCAACAGTTTTTTTTAAAAGCAAACTTTCTTCCATGCACTGAAATGGAAACTGAATTGGCACAGGCCTTATTTCTAGGCAAGGCCACAGTGGTGGGTTCCGGATCCCATCACAACTGGTACACTGTGACAGGGGCTAGCATCCACCACGGGCATCCACCACCCTGCGATGCTCCAGCTGCTCAGTGGAGGTTGCGCAGGTGCTGTATGCTGAGTGCGCAAATAATTCAGTTAGCTCAAATAGAGGTAAGGAACGAGGGCAGATGGATGGGCCCTTCAAAGCATCATTCTGATATGGTGGCCGCTGCTTCCAGATGCCACCGGTACATCCATACCAGGGTGTACTACCCGGAACCCACCACTTCAAGGGCATTTCAAAATGATACAGAAAAGATGCTCTTCTGGATTTACAAGAGTTAGTGTTGTTATGTGGATTTCCAAGAGTTAGTGTTGTTATGTGGGTGGAAACTAATCAAGGAGAGAAGCAACTTAGAACTAAGGAGAAATTTCCTGACAGTTAGAACAATTAACCTCTGGAACAGCTTGCCTCCAGAAGTTGTGAATGCCCCAACCCTGGAAGTCTTTAAGAAGATGTTGGATAGCCATTTGTCTGAAATGGTATAAGGTTCCTGCCCACGCAGGGGGTTGGACTAGAAGACCTACAAGGTCCCTTCCAACTCTGCTATTGTATTGTATTGATTTGTATGTGTAACTGAAGGGAGATTAAATCTGTGTAACCTCTTGATATTACACATAAATCCAAGGAAAGAATTAAGTACAATTCTGTGCCTTCCTTGCTGCTTGATAGTGATGGAGGAAGCTACCTAAGAAAAGGCAGCCAACAGTTCTTCAGTCCTGTTTTATCTGTTTCTAAGAGCAAGCAGAGTTTTCATTTCCCCTCAACACCAAGCTATTCCACTCTCCTGACTTCTTTCACTGGAGAACTAGACCAGATCTTTGAGGTGCAACCCGATCAACTTGGAGAAGGTTGAAAAATAGATTATTTATTCATTCAAATGTATTAGTCTTCCAGCTTTAATGGACTCCAGATCTAGTATGGTGCTCAGTCCATTGTTGTTCATAACATAAGATTGACCGCTTAGCAGCATGTTGGGGTTAGGAGCAGTTGGACAAAACTCTTTCATCTATAAAAGCTATAGGAAGATGATGATGATGATGATGTCTACATGCCTTGAAATTGTTGTCAACTCCTAGCGACCACATGGACAGACGTTTTCCATTCATCTCTTTCAACAGTGCACTTATTGCTACTGTAACTGAGCCCATCCACCTTGCTGATGGACCATCTTTTTCATCCCTACCTTTTTCAGCATTAGAGCCTTCTCCAGAGACCTGGGTCTTTGCATAATGTGTCCAAAGTAGGACAATTTGAGTCTGGTAAAAGCTATATGGAAGACAGCATTTCTGGAGGAGCAGTTTGGAAGACAAGCTCTCTAAACTACTTAAATACATGAACATTAAGTCTAAATTGGTGCCATTTCCAAGTGCTCCACTCCCAAGGGGCACTGTACTTAATGCAAGGTTCTTTACATACCAACCTTTTAAATTAAAATCCAGACATTGTGGAAGATATTGAATTTTTCTTTGGTAGTATTTTGTGATATTTTACAGTGTCCATTTTAATATTCCCCAATCTGTTGTCCTCCAGATTAATTAGGATTACAACTCCAGAATATATTATGAATTTTATTAATTAGACTTATATTGGCATCCAACTCACACAAAGGCAATTACAAGTGACTTACAACATTAAAAAACTATACCATAAAAACCACACACATACACCCACATGGCAGTAATAACACAATTAAAACAACCATGTAATCAGCTGCACTGTCATTTCCAGCCTCTAGGTCTTTTGATAAACTTATGTATTCAAGGCCTTTTAGAAACAACAAAATAGGGGTCAACCTGTATCTCTGGGTGAATGATGTTCCCAGGAAAGAGGCCATCAACTAGAGGCCATCAACTTTTTTATGGTCTCACCAGGTGTACATCCTTAATAGATGGGACCTGAAACACGCACTGCCTTCCTTCTAGGTAGACTACGTAAATGTTATGGGGTACAGGCAGTGGTGGGATTCAACTAATTTAACCACTGGTTATTCCTAATAACCGAGTGGGCATTGCTGGGGGGAGGTTTGTTCATGTGAATGAGTGGGTGTGGCCGACACAATGTCACTCACAGCAAGGTGCGGTGGTGCAGGCAGGCTGAAGCGGCAGTGGTGATGGCTGGAACCTTAGACTTACCTTTGGGCAGCCACAGCAACGGCGATTTTCCGACAACTCATCTCTTGCTGGGTCTCGCTAACTGACAGTCAGGGTTTTTAAAAAAGATTTTTGCAGCAGTAAATGGCAGACGGCTACTTCCAGCCTATGTTGGTGTAGCTGGGTATGACTCCATCCCAAGGCACTGGCTTGCCGCCGCCTCTTTGCTGGCCCAAACAAAGGTGGCAGCAGCAGAAGGCCATTCATATGGTCAAAGAGGCAGTGGCCACAGATCATTCGTGCTGGCAAAAAGGCGGCGTTGGTGGTGGTTTGGGCCAGTAAAGAGGTAACAGCAGCAGGACGTTTGCACTTCTGTTACTGTACAATAAAGGTAATAGCAATAGCAATCACACTTAGACTTATGTACTGCTTTACAGTGCTTTTACAGCCCACTCTAAGCCATTTAAAGAGTCAACATATTGCCCCCAACAATTTGGGTCCTCATTTTACCTCCCTCAGAAGGATGGAAGGCTGAGTCAACTTTGAGCCTGGTGAGATTCAATCTGCCACTCTGCAGTCAGCCGGCAGTCAGCAGAAGTAGCCTGCAGTTCTGCACTTTAACCACTGCACCACCGTGGCTCATAATATTAGAACTTATGTTTTGGTTTCCTTCTGGATTGCCTCAAAGGGCTGACAAAGCCTATGGCAGGATAATAATTTGTGGGAATGACCTTGGGATAAGAGGCAGCTTAGTCCACAGAAGCAATGCGGATGTGGCAAACATCTCAGAAGAAACCCTCCTGGATTCCTGAGTTGTAAAGGTGACAAGGGACTTTCAGACATGCCAGGCTCATATCATCCCACAGGTAGTCCAGACAGAAATCATGTCCATATGAACTAATTATACTTTATTGGAGGGTTACACTAACAGAATGATGGAAATCTAAAACTACATTTCTTCCCTACTGCCTGTATAGTCCCCAAAACTAGAGAGCCCCTTCTGAGACATTTGCCATGTCCACATTTCTTCTGAGGGCAAAGCTGCCTTTTATCTGATCATTGCTCTCCCTGCAGTTCTTCCTCCTGTCTCCCAGGGTCTTTCCCATCTACCATTATAGGCAGTGACCTTTAGGAAGCTATCAGTAAGATATATCCTACAAGTCTTACGAGGCTCCTCTAAGTTAATGGCAATTCTCATTGACAGGCATTAGGGAACGTTGTGTAACGTTTCTTCTGAAAATGGGAACATTCTTTAATTCTTAAAGCACTTAAGCTGGCAGGACTGTTGTTCATTTTTAAAGGGCTCTCGCTGTCGAAACTGTTTCTGAAGATTGGTCTGTAAGTCATCTAGGGATTTGTGAAATCTCCAACTTCTGTCACCGTTCCGATATAGTATATTTGTGGCCATTCCTTTTAAGTACATAATCTTAGCTGCATTATCGCGAACATGTCAAAAGGGAATAATTCAAAAACTGATTTAAAAGAGGAGCTCTTACTTGGGTCACTCAGCATATTATAAAATGTTGAGAAGTGTCCTTTAGTGCCAATTTAAAAGCATTCTTCTTCATCACCTCTTTTGTCATTACTGTCACCACACGCCCACAAATCATGGGCAATTACCAGGGATGTAAACTGTTGAGATAACATTTACTATTTACTGGTCATTATTCCTTGGCTGCTATGTGGGAAGTTAGAGGCAAATGGTCAAATGGGCTAGAAAATTGGGATTTAATGATGAGAAATAAATAAATAAACAACCAGTCAACTACTTAGTTCTGGCGAAGAACGGAATACTGAAAAGGCCCTCCCGTGTGCCAATGACGCAGGGCAGGCGCTGCCATTCAATATTTATCTTCATTTGTTGCTAACAGGACACAAGCTGTGGAAAACACAAAGGACACATGCTGTCGATATGAATTTGAAGAGCCATTTTTCCCCCTTAAAACTTAAATGCTAGTTAAGAAGAAGGAAACTCTGACTGGAGGCAATTAGCATTTGACTACACTCATATTAACAATTAAGAAAGGTGGAGGTGATCAGATAGGCGTGATTGCAGCCTGCATAATTGGATTTTCCACTTCTAAATATAATCAAGCTGTTGGCAGAAGAAAAGGATCCCCGTTGCAAATGCATCTCTACATGATACATTATGGTATATATGTATGTTCATCCAAATGAAGTGCATTCTCTGAAAGTGATGCCATGCCAGGAAGTTGCATGGTATTTTTGAACATCTTCTAGTTTGCATTGGAGCTTCTCAGGCTCCACCTTTGACAAGATTATCTGCAAGTGTGTGTGTGTGTAATGTGAACCCATGCCAAGTATATTCCCGCTGTGGTGGGAATATATGTATACAGTACATATCAGTGGTGGTATTCAATTTTTTTTACTACTGGTTCTGTGGGTGTGGCTTGATGGGCGTGGCATGGTTTGGTGGGTATGACAGGGGAAGGATACTGTAAAATCTCCATTCCCTCCCCACTCCAGGGGAAGGTTATTGCAAAAATCCCCATTTCCTCCCGATCAGCTGGGATTTGGGAGGCAGAGAATAGATGGGGCGAGGCCACTCAGAAGTGGTATTTACTGGTTCTCTGAACTACTCAAAATTTCCTCTATCAGTTCTCCAGAACCTGCTGAATACCATCTCTGGTACATATATACTATATATCAAAATGATCCCATGCTATGTATATGGCTGTGATGGGAACATTCTCGCTCACCCCCTGCTGTTCTGCTTTGTGATTCTGAACGTTTTATTTCAACCCAGGAAACCTCAGTCTCCACATAATTAATTATTTTTAAAATATTATTCAGTTCGTGCCCTTTGAAAAGATGTTGACATTTTAGAAGCCTCTGTTTTACTTAAGCTCATTAGACTAAAGGAAGGATTACTGATGAGAAATCCTTAATGCTCTGAGAATTTGTTTTCTGAGAGTCATACTTAGGGTGGGGGGGGGAGGAAATGTTCATAAAAGGACTACAGTGAATGGCTGGAGATGGGTGGTGGCTGGAGAGGACCCAGCTTTTGGCTGTGTCCCTCATCTTTTTTCTTTTGCCCACATGATGGTACATCTTCTGGCCATGGGTTATGTAGTACTTTGCCACTGCCAACACCCATCTTCCTGAAGGAAGGAAATGACTCAGTCAGTCTCCTCCTCCTTAAGAGTGGCTTGAAGGAGAGATGGGACTTTCTTAATCTCAGCAATTTACTCACCCATAAACTGGGGAGGGTGATAATAAGGATGATAGTGATATTCATGATGATAAAAAGAACAACAGCAGCAACAAAAGCTCTGTGCCATCACCTTTTGATCCTAGTCGTTTTGGGGCATATGGCTGGCGCTCAAGCTGTCAACAACAGCTCCGACTCCCTTAGAGAAGATCAGAACAAAAATGTAGCTTTTATTAAGTAAAGTCACTCTTATTAAAAGTAGGAAAAGAACAAGGGAAACTTTTTAGCATGAGTCATCAAATGTCCAAACAAGGCAATTAGCAGTGATAAGTTTCTGTGAAATAAAATGCTTTTAGTAGGCATTGAGCATAGCTCATGAATGAAAATAAAGATCATGTAGAAAATGCTAGAAAACCATGCAATTTCCTTATGAAATAATGATTATTCTCCTCCTCCTCCCTCCTCCTCCCCCCCTCTTCCTCCTCCTCCTTCCAGTACCCAGAACAAAATTACTACAGGGTGTATGCACACATGCGTAATGTACTGTAGACCTGGATGTTCCATAAAAAGTTTGGTCCTAAACATGTCATGAACATCTCATCTTTATCAATGTTTTGCTATGAAAATATTTTTTTAAAAAAATTATCTATGCATATCTTCTCCCTTGACTAGGTTTTAAAGGAGTGTAAATTGGGAATTAGAATAAGTTTTATTTTATGTATACTTCTTAGTAGTTCAGCATTATTTCAGTCCCTGACCAAACCTTTTTGGTTCCCTTGTCAGGATGCATTAATCTTCCAACACCCTAATCCCGAGCGGAAATGCATCTTATTGATTTTGGAGATATTATGAGGATGTGACAGGTGACACATTGTGTTCAAACCCCCTCTTGCTGTGTGCTACAGTGACAGATGGTAGACAGGGCACTCTAAGGTGTGGTGTGCTTTGCAATATAATTTCAGTGTTCAGTAGGCAATGTTCTTTTAGGAAAACGGTTTAAATCATAAGTTATGGTATCTATCAGTTATGGACATCATATGCCAGCAGTTCTGTGTCGAGTAATTTGTTTCTTCCTTTGGTCACTGTTTAATTTTAATCACAGCGTTTGTTTTTCCTTAATAATTGAGCATGAAAGCTTCAAGTAGTGATGGCTCAATTAAAATAACGTGTTTATCATAATAAGCATCATATTTTTTTACTCTAGATTTATTGAAACTAATAAGCTGTATCTTCTTTTATTTCTTGCTACAGTCACTAAGTTTGGTTTACTCTGGTTTCTCTTCAGATCGTATAAATCTTTCGCCTTAAGTTTGAAACATTTTTTCAATCAAATTCTAAAAGCAAGGCAATCTGTACAATGCAGGTTCCATGGTGGGGCGAGCTGGGGTTGCTGAAATCTGCAAAATGACAAGTTTGATGTTGCAGTAGAGTGCAGTATCATTTTCTCTATGTGAAGATAAAAGATAAGAGGTGCAGCTTTTATCGTGGTGCTATGACTTCCGTGTTGCAGAAGTTGACCAGCCGCATGTAGCCATCCTACATATGAAACAATATATTTGCTTTCTTAATAAATGATAACCAAATGACCCTCCATTTGAATGCAAGACAGATCTAAACAGGTTAGACTTATTTGGGATATACATTAAAGGCAGTGGTGGGATTCAATTTTTTTTTTTACTACTGGTTCTGTGGGCATAGGTTGGTGGGGGTGGCAGGGGAAGGATACTGTAAAATCTCCATTCCCTCCCCACTCCAGGGGAAGGTTGCTGCAAAATCCCCATTTCCTCCCGATCAGCAGGGCCACGGGAGGCAGATAATAGATGGGGGTGGGTGGGACCAGTCAGAGTGGCATTTACTGGTTCTCCGAACTATTCAAAATTTCCGCTACTGGTTCTCCAGAACTGGTCAGAACCTGCTGAATACCACCTCTGATTAAAAGTGAATACACATTTGAATTCAGGGTCCAGAAATCCAGATGGGGGCTACAACCATATGATCAGAGCACTTTTCACTTTTTACGTGCAAGGTTTTGACCATGTACTCATCGCTACCGTTTTGATGGTTTGAGCTCCCTGTGGAAGTTTCTGATATTGGATGTTAGTGGTTAAGATGGTTGATCCTTAAGCATCTGGTCCCAACTTTGACTGTGTTTAAAAGAACCCTAACGTCTTGGCTCTTCTCCCATGTCTTGGGTTAGGATAAATATTTGATTATGTGTGTTTGACTGTTTGGAATGGATGTTCATTTTTCTCCCAGATGTTTGGGGAGTCCATCTGCATTTTATTAATGTTTTTGCTGTATGACACACAGAACCATTATAGACTTGGGTGGCCTTCCGAATGCAATAAAAGGACTAAAAAAAATCAAACACCATTTGATCGCCCTCTATGAGCAAGTCTATAGAGATGGCGCATTTGAACCAATCCACAGAGATGCACATTTGGAATGGATTTTACAGCATTCCCAAATAATATTCACTGCTTATTTACTGCAAGAGTTCATCTGAGGTCTAGTACACTGTTTGCTACTGCAGTTTGAAATCCAATTATACTTCATAGGCTGTGATAGAGATGGGAAGAAATATTTTTCATTCACAAGCCAGGTATGAATTTCCGATACACAGATTATAACAAAACTATCCTTTGATATTTGACTCCCCCCCTGGATTTTGCTATGCAAGTGTACACACAATATGGTGAAATTGCAATGAAAATAATTGACAAAAACTTTTTATGTCAATCTTACAGATAAATTTGAATAGTTTGGAAAAATATTTGGAAAAATACATATCAATGGAGAAATGCTCCTGTTGGATGGTACCAGCTTTAATTTGAATAGATCATTATAATAATTCATTTTTTCTTAAAGCCAGGTTCCTAATATGCCATTGAGTGTAATGTCAGATTGCATTATAAAATCTCACAATATTATTTTACTGATAGTAATTAGTAAAATACATAAACATAATATACATATCACTTTTGTTGATTTTGATTGCATTTTGTGCTGTGTTGTTGCCTTGCCTGGTTATTTAAAAAAAATGTTTTTGTATATTTATTTAAAAAGGTGGGTGAATAATTTTAAGTCAATATAAATAGGCATACCCACAAATCTGTCTAGCAGCTGTCTAGCAGATGTTTGCTAATGTCAACTGTGACATTTTGTCACATGAGAACTACACTGGATGGCAATTGAAGGTGCCCATATAAAATAACAGAGTTGGAAGGGACCTTGAAGGTCTTCTAGTCCAATCCCCTGCTTAGGCAGGAAACCCTACACCACTTCAGACAAATGGATATCCAGCATCTTCTTTAAAACATCCAGCGTTGGAGCATTCACAACTTCTGGAGGCAAGTTCTTCCACTGATTAATTGTTCTAAGGAAATTTTTCCTTAGTTCTAAGTTGCTTCTCTCCTTGATTAATTTCCACACAATTGCTTCTTGTCTTACCCTCAGGTATATCCATGTGGCAACCAAAGGTTAGATCTGCTTTTCAGCAACTAGTTTCATTGCTTCTCACTTTGCAACCACAAACATTTGGAAAACAGTGCAGACAAAATCTGGCCCAATCTTTCCAACTTACACAAATTAAAGTTGATTATGTCATACCCTTCCTCTGTGGAGTTCTCTCCTGATTTTGAAATTACAATTCCTTGGACTCCTTTTCAGTCTGATCTATTAATCTGTACTTTCTCCATTCTGCCCTTTGAATATCTTGCTTCTGCTCCTACAATCATCTGAAAAGGAGTCCCTTTTGCCACCCTATTGAATAGCATCCATTTTCTCAGCTGTAAAAAGGTGGCAGCATTCTACAGGTTCTGAGCTGCTCTTCTAGCAGTGCATTTCCTTAGATATTAATTTCTTGTGCTTAGTGAGATTTATATTCTGGTAAAAACATAGTGGCTCAGTGGCTAAAATGCTGAGCTTGTCGATCAGAAAGATCGGCAGTTTGGCGGTTCGAATCCCTAGCGCCGCATGAGCTCCTGTTACTTGTCAAAGCTTCTTCCAACCTAGCAGTTCGAAAGCACATAAAAATGCAAATAGAAGAATAGGAACTACCTTTGGTGGGAAGGTAAAAGCATTCCATGTGCCTTCGGCATGCCAGCCACATGACCACAGAGATGTCTTCAGACAGCACTGGCTCTTCGGCTTTGAAACAGAAATGAGCACCGCCCCCTAGAGTCAGGAATGACTAACACATATGTGCGAAGGGAACCTTTACCTTTACCTAAAGTTGCTTAGGATTTTTTTTATTTTTATTTTGCTTATCATGATTTTTAAGCTGCAACCCAGTTCTTAGGTATCTGAGAGCAAGTCAATCTGGGATTTCCTTTTCAGTGGACATATGTGGAATGTTGGTGACAGCTGATTTGTACTACGGTATTTATTGACTGATTATAAAATGATGATGATGATGATGATGGATATGATTCTTTTCATTCTGTACAAGGCTTTGGTATCTTTTTTAGCAGGACAGAGTATCTGTAAATGTAAAGTTTGTATTGTATTGATCCTGTATACAATTTCCTGTAAAATTGTTGGGCAAATCTAGGCCAGAGAAAAAAAGAGACAGAGGGAAGGAAAACCAAAATCAAGTTTGAAATTTAACATATTTCAGGGAAATTGACAATAAAACTGCACTCTTACTGCAATTTCCAAAAATAATGCTTCTGGATAGCCAAAAAAGAGAGAGAAGAATTCTTTGTTAAAGGGTCACCTCCACTAATTAAGAATATTTTATGCATTCCAATATTTTAGTGCAAAATGATATAGAAAGGAAAGTCCTATCAGCCTAAAGGGAAAGGTAGTGGCTATTTGCCCAGCTGTTGACTGTTCAGCATCTATTGGAACAGGATTATTTGCCCAGCTGGTGTTTGTCTTCTATCATGGTGCACAGAGAGGGAAAACAATACTGCAGCAAGGTGCTTCACAGTTTTGCTTCCAACCCAGGTTTAGACTAAACAATGACTGGGTACAAATCATTTGGAAATACTTTAAAGTAATTGATCAGCTACATCACCTTCTGAGCAGCAGAGAACAGGGAAAAATACACCCAGAAATGCACCATCTGAATGCAATGATACTTTTTGGATGGTTAATTCACCAGGACTTCACCAGATTAAAATTCTCAACAGCTGAAGGCCATCATTTTCAGATATTCCAAATTATTGGAATTGTTTTGTCATTAACTTAACCCCTTCTAGGAAAAACTTTACAATAGCAATATTTGTTTCTCCAGCCAAACAGCTATACAAGTAATAGTAGCAGTAATACAGTAGTACAGGGATGGGCTGTGGGTTCTCCCAGGTTTGAGAGAACCAGTAGCTATCGTTATGACTGGTTTGGAGAAACTCCAAATCCAACCCCTGTCTGGCCCCGCCCTGCCCCTCCAACCCCTCCCCTCCCTGGAGTCTCCATGTGACCCATTTTGGATGTGAGGTAAGTGCAGGGCTTGCACTGAGGCTCAGGGAGGGGGAAAAATGGGCCTCCCAGAAGGGGAGCTCGGGGAAGGCAGTTTTCACCTTCCCAGAGACTTGAGAAAATCCTCCAGAGCCTGGGGAAGGTGAAAATAAATAATAATAATAATAATAATAATTTTAATTTATATCCCGCTCTCTCTCCCCAAGGGGACTCGAGGCGGGGCACAGGCAATTAAAAATACAAATAAACCACAAACAAATACAAAATACAGAGTTAAAAATAGATTAAATAGATCCTGCGCTAAAACCCATAACTAAACTAAAAATTACCCCTAAAAACCCCTAACCTAAAAAGAGACTACCCAAGGCCGGCCAGACGAAAAAAGTGCGTCTTTAATTTTAAGCGGAAGGAGCGGAGGTCCGTGGTTGTCCTGATATCGGGGGGAAGGTCATTCCAGAGGGCTGGGCCCGCCACAGAGAAGGCCCTTCCCCTGGGCGTCGCCCGCTGACAAAGTCTAGTGGACGGCACCCGGAGAAGTCCCTCTCTGTGGGAGCGAATCGGCCGTGAGGATGTATGGGGCAGGATCCCCTTCCACGGTGTCCCCTTCCACGGTGCAGGAGGCCAACTAGGCCATGCCCACCATGGCCACACCTACCCAGCAATTGGCAGAGAACCCATTGCTGAAATTTTTGAAGCCCACCCCTGCAGTAGTAGCAGTAGTAACCTAAACAATTTGAAAAAATAGTCAGTAAAGCTAACTTGATTTAGTCAGGCTTGCTCTGCTGTTGCAACACCAAGGTCTAGATTTTGAAGCTAGGACAGACCTTGGTGTTGCACTTTTTAGTTTTTGAACTAAAAAGCTGGAACTGCTTTTTCAACAGTAACATCAAAAGTACCTTTTCACAGATGTCTTCCTTCTCAAGTGTCACTGTGATATGGCCAAATGCAAATAAGCTTATCAGTAGCTGTAGCAACCAGCAGTTCTACTTTCTACAGTCAAATGTGCTTCTTTGTTTGATTTTTCTTCCCATTGTTCTCTGTTTAGGAATGAAAATTGGGGGCAAAGCCATCATTTCTTTTATCTCAGAGGACTGAGAAATCAGTGTGTTTGAGACATCTATACATCAATACAAACTCACTTGTAAGAGACACATTTCAATCGCTATCATTTCTTCATGAGAAAAGATAGTATTTTATTCCAGCTCCAGATCTGGCATAGATCCCTTCCCATAATAGGACATTTAATCAGAATAGAGCTGGAAGGGACTTTGGAGATCTTCTAGTCTAACCCCATACTCAAGAAGTTGATCCTATACCAGGGGTCTGCAAAGTTGGCTCTTTTAAGACTGGTGGACTTCAACTCCCAGAGTTCCCCAGCCAGCATAGCTGGCTGAGGAATTCTGGGAGTTGAAGTCCACCAGTCTTAAAAGAGCCAACTTTGCAGACCCCTGTCCTATACCATTTCAGACAAGTGGCTGCCCAGTCTCTTCTTAAAAACCTCCAATGATGAAGCAGCCACAACTTAGGAAGGCAAGTTGTACTACTGGTTAATTGTTCTCACTGTTGGGACTGGAAGAATGTAGAAATCAATTTGTCCTCTGCTGCCTTGAAAATTTTAGATTGTTAAAAGTGAACTCGCCTTAGAAAATCCTACATTAGGTCAGAATCCTGACTCAGAGTAGAAAATCCAAGAGATCCCAACACTGCATTGAAGATAATTCTGATGCTATTCTAATTGATTTTCCTGGAGAGATGAATATACATTGGTTATATGAACTCCTGCACAAGTACCAATGGGGGGAAAGCAGAACAAAAATTTCATTCCAACTCTTCAATGACATCCCACCATAATTGCCCAACCCATTGCAGTTTTCACCAATCAAAAATCAATAATTAATTAATGATGAATTTCATAAAGAGCAGACGGAGGAGGAATTAGTGGGCATAAACAGGCTCCTCTGAAAGATATAGAAAAAAAGATAAACAAACAGGTGCTGTACTGTATATGTTTTTCTTGTTTTCCCCTTCGTTTCTCCTTCTTTTCTTTCTTTTTTATATTTGTTTGCTGGCTAACAGCGGCAATCATCTGAAATTGAATTAAACAGGTGATGATGTGATGCAACACATCATCTCCCCCCTTAGTAATGAGGAACAGATGGTTTGAAATACTGAGCAAATCTCCTGCCTTTTGAATATTGCTTTGAACTAATAGTATAATTGCACTTTGGAAAGAAGGATGGTTATTAATATGAAAATGTGTCATTCTTCTATGTAGAAAAATTAAAAGAAATCCCCCTAGCTTTCTCCTGCTTACATAACTGTTTTTGCCTATATAATTATATAATCAAAACACAAATGTTTATAGCCATTTGACATTAAGAAAAGGTGAGACAATTAAACATAAACCAATGTTTGCAGTCCATATTTTGAAATAGTCTTCCAATAAAAAAATCCCAGCGATAGAGAAAATTAGCTAGTAGCTTTTTTTTTTTTAAATACTTGATCAAATACAGAAAGAGAAGTAAGTTTTGGGACTCATTGTTTAGTTACCCAGAATAATGTACTGCTTTTTTGTAATCACAAAAGCATGCAAAATCTATTTCTTCCTGTAAATTTCCAGATGGCTGGTATATAATTCAAAAGGACATGAGCATCTACAAAACCACTGAGTCTTTCAAAACAAAATTAATATGTGAAAGGACGTCTGTCCAAAAGGAAGCCACTTCAGCAGATGACACCCCCCCCCCCCAATATGGTATGAATCAAGCTTGCATTTTGAGCAGCCTATTAATAAGGAGCTGAATTCAAGACGTTGTTCAGAAAAGATGCAAAGCTAGTATCTTTATCATGGAAGTACCTACAAGTAGCCCAAACAGTCCCTTTTTTTATATCTTTATTTACCACGGGGCTGATTTTCTTGCATTATATTATGCATTTATATTAAATAAATCTTGCTTAATAGTTTCATTAACTCCAGTACTGACTCATATTGTAATAATGCTATAGTATGACACTCCGCCCTTTTTGGTTAGGTGGTTTGCATTACAGGGTATAGTTCATAGTCTCTCTTCTTGAACTACAGCAGTCTGAAACCATGAAGAATGACTTTGCTGAAGCCAAGCACGTTTACTTTGTCAGGGCATCGATATACCATGTGGTGGTCCCTTGGTGATTTATCTGTGAAGCTGAGATATTCAATCTTAAATTCTCTAGAAGGAAATGCATGTCTATCAGTAATTGAAAATCATAATGCATGTTGTGTTTGAGGAGACATACTTGTTCACTCAACCTTTCCTACGTTTTCATCCAACTTCAAAAAACACAGCCAGACTGTGCTTTTATCCATCACTCCCAATGTCTTGTGCCTTGTGGCAATAGCATACTTCAGAAGTCCTATTTTATTGAATCAACTTCTCCACTCTACAATCACCCAAAAGAGAAACAGAACTGTATTAACTTGTTTCAGAACCATAATCCATTGTATTTATTGTTCAACAAACCCATTTTTTCTGCCCTTTTCTTCCTCTAACATACCACACCAGCATATGTACGTGTCAGCTTCATGCTGGCCTGAGCAATATATTTCAACTTGCCAAATACTCCATAATCAGACACAGACAACACTGCTACATTATTCCAAAGGTATTTTTTCAAGAGGCAATCGGACTTTCTTTTTGTCTTTGATGATGTTTTGCTTCTCATCCAAGAAGTTTCTTCAGCTCTGACTGGATGGTGGGGAATGAAAGGATTTATATTCATTGCAGACGGCTGGTCATTTGCATCCCTTTAGCGAGTCATGGAGGCCGCTTGGATGTTTGTCTGTGTCCTCAGGGTCACCTGAGTAGTGCAAATGAGTATGGAGCCTTCTTAGAACAGCTGAATGGACTGTGTTGTGGAGCTGTGTTTTCTGCAGGATGTTTTCTGCCCTATGTCCCTTCACTGTTGAATACAGGCTGTTGGGGATGAGTCTGCATTGTCTGTATCTCAAACTGAAGCCCAAATGGTTCCTGTAGTATGCAAGTCCATTCAGACTCCCGCACCATTTAAAGGGTATATGTATATAGACAACCATGACCTGGATGACTGAGAATCTCCATAGAACCTGCTACATTAGTTGCTTTAGTGCAGAGGACAGGTAACGTATTTGCAAAAAACCCACATATGATTGGTTGTCTTCCTTTCACTGTTTTTGATTCAATAGAAATTTGGCTATTTGTTTCATGGCTTTGAGATTGGAGGACATCTTGTCAGTGTTTAAATGCATTTCTATCTGATCTAAGAAACACCCTTTTTACTTAATCATGTTCAGCTTTATATCAGGAAGGGAGATTTTTTAAGTTCAGTTCTATTTCTTTTTTCTTGTTCAATTATTGTGCTTAATAAAATGTGGATGAAAATAATGTTTGAGATGTGTCACGTGTATAGGATTGGTGCTAATTTTCTCAACACAACAGGATACACCAGTTCTGCAGGACCTCCTTTCCAACTTCATACCAAAGTATATAGATGTAATGGGTAGAAGGAATGACCTTGAGGAACAAGAGGAAGAACCATTATTAATATAGCAATCAGATAAAAGAAATCTGAGTCCAGTGCAGAAATGTAATTTGAGAAAGCATTTCAGATGTTACCCTCCCTCATTCTCACAAAGTTCAGGGAGGGAATGGGAAATACATTCAGATTTGTACTATTTCGTACCTGTTATCGTAAAAGTAGTAATAGCTTGAATGACATTAGGTTCTTAGTCTGGTTTATCTTGAATCACCATTTGGTTTGGTGGTAGCAGTGCCTCAGATAGAAGATCTATTCAGAGAGTGGTAAGGTCAGCCGAGAAGATTATAGGAAGCTCACTTCCCATTAACCAGGATACTGCTTATAAGTGTTATGTGCTTAGAGCTTGAAGCATTGTTAGAAACACATCCATTTTTTGGTCTGTTTCTGTTGTTCCTCTCTGGGAGGAGGTTTCAAAGTATTTCTAGCAGGACTACCTGATTCTGCAGCAGCTTTGTTCCCTATGCCATCCATCTGGTAAACTCGTAAAATTCATTTTTCTAGCCATTTACATGTGTACATCTGAACTACCCGTATTTATTCGACTATAGCGCGCACCTGTGTATAACGCGCACCCCCTAATTTTCCATTAAAAATCGGTATAAAATTTTTATACCGATTTTTATAAAGCATGACTGACGGGCTCCACAGCTGAGGGGCGATGGAGCGACGCCGTTCCACCCTAACCGCGTCCCTTTCTGCCTCCGCTTCTCCCCCGCGTCCCTTTCTGCCTTCCGCTTCTCCCCAGCGTCCCTTTCTGTCTCCGCTTCTCCTCCGCGTCCCTTTCTGCCTTCCGCTTCTCCCCCGCGTCCCTTTCTGTCTCCGCTTCTTCTCCGCGTCCCTTTCTGCCTTCCGCTTCTCCTCCGCGTCCCTTTCTGCCTTCCGCTTCTCCCCCGCGTCCCTTTCTGTCTCCGCTTCTCCTCCGCGTCCCTTTCTGCCTTCCGCTTCTCCTCTGAGTCCCTTTCTGTCTCCGCTTCTCCTCCGTGTCCCTTTCTGTCTCCGCTTCTCCTCCGCGTCCCTTTCTGCCTTCCGCTTCTCCTCCGCGTCCCTTTCTGCCTTCCGCTTCTCCTCCGCGTCCCTTTCTGTCTCCGCTTCTCCTCCGCGTCCCTTTCTGCCTTCCGCTTCTCCGCGTCCCTTTCTGTCTCCGCTTCTCCTCCGCGTCCCTTTCTGCCTTCTGCTTCTCCTCCGCGTCCCTTTCTGCCTTCCGCTTCTCCCCCGCGTCCCTTTCTGTCTCCGCTTCTCCTCCGCGTCCCTTTCTGCCTTCCGCTTCTCCTCCGCATCCCTTTCTGTGTCCGCTTCTCCTCCGCGTCCCTTTCTGCCTTCCGCTTCTCCTCCGCGTCCCTTTCTGCCTTCCGCTTCTCCTCCGCGTCCCTTTCTGCCTTCCGCTTCTCCTCCGCGTCCCTTTCTGCCTTCCGCTTCTCCTCCGCGTCCCTTTCTGTCTCCGCTTCTCCTCCGCATCCCTTTCTGCCTTCCGCTTCTCCTCCGCGTCCCTTTCTGCCTTCCGCTTCTCCCCCGCGTCCCTTTCTGTCTCCGCTTCTCCTCCGCGTCCCTTTCTGCCTTCCGCTTCTCCTCCGCATCCCTTTCTGCCTTCCGCTTCTCCTCCGCGTCCCTTTCTGCCTTCCGCTTCTCCTCCGCGTCCCTTTCTGTCTCCGCTTCTCCCCCCCCCCCACCGCCGCCGCCGCCGCCCAGAAACCTGAATTTATTTATTCGAGTATAACGCGCACCCAAACTTTGAGTTCTTTTTTGGGTACAAAATTTTGCGCGTTATACTCGAATAAATACGGTAGATTGTGTTGTTTCTCTGAGTCATGTAATATATGTGGGCATATGTTTGTTTGTTTGTTTGTTGTCACATTTATGTAGTGTATATTGGAGGTGATGACCCTTTGAGAGCTGTATGCGATGAACTTTCATTTTAATGTAAGCCGATTAGTGTACATTTAAAGTGACAATAAGTTATTCTAAGTCTATGTTCTTCTAAATCTAAGTCTAAGAAATGATAATTGATCATTGGGGTACTTACAAAGACAAGGATAATGGATATGGTTCTGCTGCCTGTTTCATTCAATTGATGGGTAGACAGTAGTTTTGAATAGACCAAAACTAAAGTCCTGTAACTTGCATAATTTGAAATGTTTTTTTTTTAAATGAACAGGCATATTTGAATAGAATTCCATAGTCATGATGCATTGGGTTCTATGCTCAGCCAAGGGGTTGTACAGACCCAACATGGATACTGGGTCATAGAAGTCAGTTGACCTGCATATTGACCTACAGAACTACTCTGTTATTCTGTTTGCTTCTTTCCAGTCTGTTATCACTTACATTAAAATTCTGTCTGGATCAATGGGACTATTGCTCACAGTCAGGCTTAAAGTATGTTCCTTTCTACTCAGTGCTATGTAGACTTACTGTAAATTCTATCATGATATCATTCATGTGTATACAGATACAGAGTATATGTATAAGTGCTGTATATGAAAGGTAGTGAAAGTATGTTTATCTGGATGCAATCGATACGACTGATTTCCAAATTAATGTAATTAACATTGGAGTTTTAAGTGTCTTTTTGCCATTTGGAACCCATTACCTTGCTAGTAACCATTTGAATCATGTCGAAACTCTGCTGATCTGTTGCTTTCACTCTGATTCTTGTCAGCCATAAGCCATTAGCTGGAGTTATAAATATTTGTTCATTGTGGGTCATTTATGAGAGTCATTATATACGGTAGTAAAATTATTTCTAGAACCAGGTGTGACTGTGGGGAATTGCTATCTGGTTTTATTTTGTTCTTGGAAATGTAATAAATAGCAGTGGATATACTTGCTATTACAAGATTTTAAAATGAATGCAATTAAATTAATAGCAGTATTGAAAAGTATGCAATTACTACAAAATGTCTGTCTTTGTTATTTCTCAAAGAAATAGATTTAGAATGGTTAACTTAATTTTTAACTTTTTCAGAGAAGGTCAAGAGTTAGAACAAGAAGCAATGGGTGGAAACTAATCAAGGAGAGAAGCAATTTAGAACTGAGGAGAAATTTCCTGACAGTTAGAACAATTAATCAGTGAAACACCTTGCCTCCAGAAGTTGTGAATGCCCCAACACTGGAAGTCTTTAAGAAGATGTTGGAGAGCCATTTGTCTGAAATGGTATAGGGCTTCCTATACCAGGGTTGGACTAGAAGACCTCCAAGGTCCCGTCCAACTCTACTATTGTATTGTTCTGTATTTTCATTGTTTATGCTGGAAATGGCCTATAAGCCTACTATCTATAGAGTATAGATGCATATACATAAATGTGGTATACAAAATAAAAGTATACTGACTATTTTTATGTTTATTTGGGGATATGTGTTTGTATGTACCATATACACTTGAAGAAAAAGAAAATTTTGAACTTCTTTTCCCCAATTTTTTTTACTTTTTGTTTCTTTCCAACATCATTTTCCAGCCTCTTGTTCAATTTCAAGCAGCTTTTCTACAAGAGTCTGCAGACTTAAGATCAATACATTCATGAAAATATTTATCTTCTCAAATGGTCTTCCCAAATACTTTACTCATCATTGTTTGGACGCATGTCAGAATTTTGCTGATCAGTTATTTTCTTCCTGCTTTCCTAGCAGGTGATGGAGACATTATCAGAGACACAATGCATTAAGTTGTGTGGCTTTCTGGTCAGGTATGCATCCCGTCCTCAAAAACTCGGAGGGGCAGAATTCAGAAAACAGAAAATAATGGCCATTATTTTCAATGAAGTAGCAATGAAGATGCTGGAAACATGTGATCTGTATCTTGCTTGTGAAGTAGAATTGTATCTGGCAAATCAGATATATTTATTTTATTTATTTATTATTTATTTATTTTATTGGATTTCTAGACCGCCCCCTCTCCCCGAGGGGACTCGGGGCGGTGTACAGGTAAAATTAAAAACTACTAGAAACATGACAATACATACAAAGTTAAAATCAAATTAAATAACCCTGTACGAATTTATAAAAGTTAAAACTAAACCAATAAAACCGAATAAAATAATTTAAATTGCAGACTGGGGCGAGAAGCATAAGTTAGGCAAGCTTTTGGCAGTGACTAAAAATAGACATGTACCTCTTCCGCCAGTGTTTAAAAACACACTTATTTCATCAAGCCGGCCTAACATAGCCTCTACTGCGACTAATTTTAGATAGTTTTAATTGGGGGATTTTAATTGGTTTTAGCGCAGGTTGCCATTTAATAGATTTTTAAATTTATATGTTTTTGTATTATTTTTGTAAGTTGTTTTTAAATTCCTGTGCGCCGCCCTGGGTCCTTTTGGAGAAGGGCGGGATATAAATTGAATAAAATAAAATAAAATAATAAAATAAAATAAAATAAAATAAAATAAAATAAAATAATAAAATAAAATAAAATAATAAAATAAAATAAAATAAAATAAAATAAAATGTATGTATGTATGTATGTATGTATGTATGTATGTATGTATGTATGTATGTATGTATGGTATGTATCTGTACAGTATATTGTCTTTCAATCTGTATGTCACGAGGTACAAAATGTATGTGAATGCACTAATTGACATGAAAATCAATGTGGAACTGAACATTTCTCCATTCCATTTTCATAGGTGATACCCTCAGATCTGTGGAGAATTTAAGCATAGAAAAATCTCAGGACATTGCATGGATGGTAGTTATCTCTTGTTAAATGAGATAGTTGAATATTTCCACACTTTACCCCTTCAAAGCCAAGCTAGAAGATGGCAAACAAATCTCAAAGACATTTAGGAACAATTTAAGAACAGTGGTGTTTCCTCAACCAAATTTGGAAAAAAGAATACAGATGAGAAGTCTATGAATTCTGGACTTTTTGATGTTTTTTGTTGGTGCACAGGAAGTGAGTGACTACAAATGTTTTCTCTATTTATAGTTAAAACAGGTCTCGTGGTGGCTGGTGATACTGAATTAATTTGGGGGCAATTTTTCACTAAGAAGATAAGAACATTGTAGTCCAGATATTAGTTTTAATATAATTCCTACAGCTGTGTTTTATGGGTTTTGCTAGGCACACAGTATTAAGCTATGATCATTAAATGATCATTTAAATGGCAACGAGTGGAACAAACAAACAGGAGATGCACAGTTCATTATTTCCCTTTGCAAATTCAGTAACTGGTGAAAATATCACTTTAATGTATTCTTTTCTTTTAACAACATAACAAAAAATTTAAAATCTCATTCATATCCCATGGTTAATGTAAAGACAAATTTATTTTCTTTACTTTAACTATCTAAACAGAAGTTTGTGCACTAGAGACATTTCCAAATGACATTTTCAAACAACATCATTATTCATTTCGGTGATTTCTACATTATTTGTGAAAATGTTCTAGCCTGCAAAAACAACCCTCATTGAAAAGCCAAGTAAAGCTATGTTTAGATTCCAGAAGCCCCATCTATCAAATCTGGTTTGTGTTTAGGTTCTGATCCTATTCCTCTAGCTTATGTCTTTGCTAAAATATCTATTTTTCATGTTTACATTATATATAATGGTGGAGTGATATTAAGACAGAAGAAAGTCATCATACTCTTAGTTTCAAAAGCAATTTAGTCTAGAGAAGAATATCCCCCTTTTAATCAATCATCATATATAGCAAGAGGGAATTCAGATGTAGAGTTAATAAAACTATATAGCCAAATGGAATACTGAAAACAATGTGGTGATAGTGTGCTTTAGGTCTGCAAGATTTAAACACCTCTAGAACTGAATATCTCTAAGAGATAGGGATAAACGCTGGTCATTGTGAATTTTATTTATTTATTTATTATTTATTTATTAATCAGATTTCTATACCGCCCTATCTCCCAAGTGGGACTCAGGGCGGTGCACAGAAAGAATAAAAACACCCATACACATAATCATAGTATAAAATAGAATTAAATTAGTAAGTCTGTGCTAAAAAGTAATTAAAAACTATTAAAATGTTATATTTAAAATTAATCATTAATCTATGCCAGGCCAGCCAGATGGAAAAAGTGTGTTTTAAGCACCCGGCGGAAGAGGCATAGGTCCGTGATGGTGCAGAGGTCGGCGGGCAGGTCGTTCCAGAGGGCCGGACCTGCCACAGAGAAGGCCCTCCCCCTGGGGGTCACCAGCCGGCATTGACTGGTAGACAGCACCCTGAGGAGGCCCTCTCTGTGGGAGCAGACAGGTCGAAGGGAGGTATGTGGTAGGAGGCGGTCTCGCAGATAGTCAGGACCCATGCCATGGAGCGCTTTGAAGATGGTTACTAACACCTTGAAGCACACCCGGAAGGCCACAGGCAGCCAGTGCAGCTCGCGCAGGAGCTCCCCCCTCATGGCCCAGCCAGGTCTCCGTAATACCCACCAGATCCAGCTCCCCCTCTAATACCAAATCATGGATGAGGGGGGGCTTGTTGATAATGGACCTGGCATTGCACAACATCAGCCTCGGGCCCAGGCCCTGTGAATTTGGACCTCCTGGGTTGCGAGAAGAGCCATGGAGACCGGAGCGCACCACCGCTTGTAAACAGTGGGTGCGCACTCCCACAACATGATATGGTCTCCAGCTCTCGCCATACCTACCCCTCCCAAACACTGTCCTGATGATATGACCCTCTGCTAAATTGACCTCTGTACCCCCCCTAGTGTCGGACCCTACGTCCTCCCCATCAGGACCGTGGGTCGGCCTGGACATAATACCCCATGGGTTCCCCCCCCACGTCTCTAATTTCTGTTAACCCTCCCTCTTCCCTGGAACCCCTTAAAAATCTAACTAAAAATCTCCCTAAAACCCCCCTAAGCTTTCGTTTTCTCCACCTCTCTGCCAGCTGGGATCAAAAAGCAAACAATGAAACTAAAAGAAGGATGGGTGCACATGGAGTTGCTCACGTACAGTCACTAAAATTCAGAATGGCAATGCCCAAGCAGCAGTGAGGGAATTGGTTCAAGGGCATATCAGGCCTGGGTTGCTGCGACCCAGGCCTGAATTCCACTACCAGTTCGGCTGAACCACCTCTGCCCTATAGTTCTAAAAATGGAAAGCACTGGCTTGTCTTCCAATCATTTCCCACATTTTCTTTGTATATTTGGAACAGGTTTCCCATACTGGACGAAACAAAATAAAAAAGTAAAAAATGAAGTCCAGATTGGTAAGGTAAAAGGATCTGGTTTGGCAGTTTGTCCAACAAAGCAAACTGAGGTTCCACGAAGGGACAAAATGATGTCATGAGTGACAGGAAATAAAGACTTTCTTCTTGACAGCATTAAAACATTCTGCTCAGAGACCAGAGCTCTCAGTCTTCAGGGATTGGTCCACTTTCTAAACTTGTTAGAGCCTTGACAGTGAATTGCTTGACACTTAGCTAAATTGTCATCACCATCACTGAGAGATAGTTGTCATAGTCTTGCAGAGGATTGCTTATCATTCATGTGGTTAACTTCTATTACACATGCTCAGAGTGAGCTGACTACCTATTAGTGATTTTAATTTAATTTCTTCCACCAGTGTCATGGGTTATTTCTTCCATTAGTTGAGGAATTTAATTTACCAGGTAAACTCTACCACTTCTGAGGAGGAATTTTTAAAGACCTGAAGAGCAAATAATTTTTGAATATTAATGTTATGTTGCTGATTCATCTTAGTTATTCTTTAGGCCTGAGGTTTAAGCATCACTGCAATTTCTAATATAGTCCTGTGTTAATATTCTTACTGGCAGCCATAATGCAGTGCCATCTTTTCCCTGCTCTAAATGAATTGATTAAAACATACGTCAAACACAGCTTTACTGGTAAAAAAGAAAGAAAGGGGTGTGTTGTTATTATATGTATATAGATATTAAGTTTAGTATTCCAACATGGGGAAACGGTTTTTGGCTATTTAAATCTACCTTGTGTCTGTGGATTGATGCTGGGACAAATTTAAAACAGATGTCAGGCCCAAGCCCAGAAATGACACTGCAAAGTCTAGTCGAGTCCAATCCAATATTTGTTTTACACCTAATGGACAGAATCTTGCCAGACTAAAACCCTTTAACCTGCTAGCTAGATCCTGAGAGATCTAGCTAGCGTGGTTGTGGGTGTGTCTACCCCTCCCTTATCCAAATTAGGATTGTAGAGTCTCTTAATCTCAACTTCATTCTGGTCAAACCCTGTGCTGCCCAAACAATCTCCCACTGCTCCTCCAGGTGCACATTCCAGCACATCTGATTTCTCCAACAGCAGCCGTTGTGGCCCTGAAAGCTTGCTGTCTTGCATGGACCCAGTCTAATCATTCATCATTCAATCATTCATCATTCATTATGAACATACAGCTGTCAGCAGTGTCTTGTCCCAGGTCAAACACATACAAACATACAAGACTTTATTATTTATTTTATTTGCTTTCCTAGCAGAGCATATCTAATTCAACTAACAGTCAGAAGAAATGATGAAAACCCCTTAATTTCACATGTGGACAGACTCAATCATGGTTTCAACTGGGAAACTGTGAGCATCCTAGACCAAGCCAAGTCCAAAAGCACTACAGAATATCTGGAAGCCTGGTACTCAAACAGAGCATCAACTGACACACAGAGATAAACAACATACATACATACATACATACATACATACATACATACATACATACATACATAATTGTTTCACAACAACCTGTTATTAGGCCCCAATTAAGGGAGGAGACATACCGTTTCTTTTCCTGCCTTTCGGCTCATCACCAGAGACCATCTAGACAGCAAGCCAAGAATTACGTTGTGTAATTTTTTTTTAGATAAGTGTGTTAGTTTTATGAGCTGATCAATAAATTAAATTAGAGAGAGACCAGGATAGATCTATTTCGAGCTTATTAGCTCTCATCAGCTGGCCATACCCTTTACCCTTTACCGGTTTGAATCCCAGTAAAGGGTATGGCCAGCTGATGAGAGCTAATAAGCTCGAAATAGATCTATCCTGGTCTCTCTCTAATTTAATTTATTGATCAGCTCATAAAACTAGCACACACACACACACACACACACACACATGCACATTTATACTGATAGATAAATAAATAAAGGGAGACTATGATAGATCTATTTAGAGCTATTTAGCTCTCATCAGATAGCCATACCCTTACTGGGATTCGAACTCAGGCTGTTTACATGTCAGGCAGTTGCCTTAACCATTAGGCCATGAGTATATATACACATTTCGAAACAATCAAAAAGCCAAAAAGGAAACAAAAAGGCCCAAACATTTCTTCACGAACAACACCCAGATGAGCAGACGGTTACATCAAGATTAATACTAAAGCAAGAAGTAAACAATTAAGCCCAATTACAGAACTCCTAAGACCACTACCACCAATACTGAAATGACAAGCCACTACATAAACTGTAGTACATAAAATGAAAGCAAACTCCCTTCTAACATTGATGATTTACCTAGTTTGGATAGTGAAATGTCAGTAAGAAAACAATCAAGCTCTGAGAGCACAATGGATTCCACAGTTCAAACCCTCAGCTACAAATTTACTCTTCTATCAGTTCTAATTTTTATCAACTTTCCTGGCCTGGGAATCCTGTATTTGAATATTAAAAGGTAAATCCCAAAAGTCCAGTGAGATTTTTCCCAGTTCAATTAAAATAGGATCATGACTTAAATTCCCAACTAATATTTAATAAGTTTCATCACTGAGTGAAAACTGGAAGTAGAGTTCTTTGACATTTTCACTGTCCCTTTGTTAACTAAATAGTTTTTTTGGTACTGCAGTAGCTTATGTAGTTAGATCATTAGTTAATTAACTGAGTAACTGAACCTGATGAATTTTAATCATTTAAACGCTTGATACTATAGATATTCATTAGCGTTCCTGGGACTTCATTTCACATACTGCCACACAGTGAAAACTTAACCTCTCTTATTCCTCCTCTCTTTATAGCTGAAAGACAATTGTGACTATGCAACAATAAAAAGTCTGGGCTCTGAGTGCATGAGTGCAGAGCTGTTTTCTGGCTATGGGTATTGGTTTTCTTGGTTGCTGTGTATTTTACCTTTTGTATATGTATTTGTTTTATTGTTATCATTGTCCAACACCTGGAATTGTTGACAAGGGAAGCTGTATAAATGATCTAAATAAATAAATGTATACTATTTATTTAGCTACCCAATTCAATTAATGAGATTCTGAATGCTGCACAATAAAAACATTTTTGTTAGATTTAATATAGGGATATATATTTTAAAATAGAACAGAATGAATGAGCTGGAAGGGACCTTGGAGGTCTTCTAGTCCATCCCCCCTGCTCAAGCAGGGGAACCTATGCTATTTCAGATAAGTGACTGTCTAGACTCTTGTTAAAAACATCCAGTGATGGAGCATCAGTGATTTCTGGAGGCAAGCTGTTCCACTGGTTGATTGTCCTCCCTGTTAGGAAGTTTCTTCTCTCTTTGATTTTAATGAACATTAAATGAGGAAAACCCCCAATGTTATTCAAAGATAACCCATATCTTTTATTGATATTACACAAATGATATCAAGTGAGAGAAACAATGTAATTTGAGATTTGCATAATTATATTGCTATGGATGATGCAGTCTCTAATTTAATGGACAGCTGAGGGGGAAAAACATGGTCCATTACATTGAGGTATTACTGAAGTAAAACCTCCTTCACTTTTAGGATTATAGTCCACTATGATTGGAATCCAGTATTCTGTACCAGTTAAAGGTTTAGATACCTTTATGGGCCCAAAAAGCTTCATTTTCCCCTTGTTACTACATTTCCCAAATTGGTGTGATGAATTCTATGTAAACTTCTTTTATCGAATAAGAACATTTTTGTTACATGTAATTTGCAAAATATTGCATGACAGCAATTAACAGCTCCAAACAACTGAATTCAGAGAGGCACATTCTTGAGGTAGTTTAAAGCCAAGTGCAACTTCAAGAGCTATCCAAGAATTGATGCTGAATTCTAACTTTCCATATGATCAAAGAAAGCAGGCATATTAAAGTGAATTATTATATCTCAATTTGTAGCAAGTCTATCTATCTATCTATCTATCTATCTATCTATCTATCTATCTATCTATCTATCTATCTATCTATCTATCCATCCATCCATCCATCCATCCATCCATCCATCCATCCATCCACCCACACTCTACCCTCTCCTGTGTAACTGGTTTGATTTGAGAAATGCTTTTGCTATTATCAGTGAATTTATCCCAATGTTCAGCTGCACTTTATTGTCTTGTACATAAAGCCATGAATTCTATTCTTGCTCTTAGGGCAACATAAAAAAACCTTTGTTATTGTCAATCGAGCAAAATGAGATAACCTAGAACAGAATTAACTATGGATCTATAACCACAGCAAAGCAGCCATTTTAATCTTTTACCTGGATTTTGTTAGAGGAAAAACTCCCTCCCTTCATCCCACTGTTCCTGTCACCTCATTTCTAGCAGCGTGTTACATTAACGATATCTCCTTGCATTTTGGTGCAGAAGGTTTGCACTTATTCTCAACTTTGGGTTCCAGATGTGATGGATTTTTATGGGCCCAAAAAGCTTCATTTTCCCCTTGTTACTACATTTCCCAAATTGGTGTGATGAATTCTATGTAAACTTCTTTTATCGAATAAGAACATTTTTGTTACATGTAATTTGCAAAATATTGCATGACAGCAATTAACAGCTCCAAACAACTGAATTCAGAGAGGCACATTCTTGAGGTAGTTTAAAGCCAAGTGCAACTTCAAGAGCTATCCAAGAATTGATGCTGAATTCTAACTTTCCATATGATCAAAGAAAGCAGGCATATTAAAGTGAATTATTATATCTCAATTTGTAGCAAGTCTATCTATCTATCTATCTATCTATCTATCTATCTATCTATCTATCTATCTATCTATCTATCTATCTATCTATCTATCCATCCATCCATCCATCCATCCATCCACCCACACTCTACCCTCTCCTGTGTAACTGGTTTGATTTGAGAAATGCTTTTGCTATTATCAGTGAATTTATCCCAATGTTCAGCTGCACTTTATTGTCTTGTACCATGAATTCTATTCTTGCTCTTAGGGCAACATAAAAAAACCTTTGTTATTGTCAATCGAGCAAAATGAGATAACCTAGAACAGAATTAACTATGGATCTATAACCACAGCAAAGCAGCCATTTTAATCTTTTACCTGGATTTTGTTAGAGGAAAAACTCCCTCCCTTCATCCCACTGTTCCTGTCACCTCATTTCTAGCAGCGTGTTACATTAACGATATCTCCTTGCATTTTGGTGCACAAGGTTTGCACTTATTCTCAACTTTGGGTTCCAGATGTGAGGAAATACTTCTCCTATGATCTGTTGAGAATTGTAGTTTTGGTCTAGTTTTGCACCACTAATGCAGGAAACGGCACAATTTCCTTCCAACACCATCCATTCAAATGATTCCACAATTCATATTCCGTCCTTCGATACTGTGAACTCATTCTGGAAACCCTTCCTTCCTCGCACTTAATAATATGGAGTTACACTCTGAACTGTTTCTCTCTGAATATGTTGTCAAACAATGTTCTTAGAATTATGAATCCCAAAACATGTGGGTCATTAAAACCATCTTGAATAGTAACAATCTGATTTGATTTCCTAGAGGATTTAGTTCCTAACCCATTCTGATCAACTTTGATCTATAAAACTTTCAGGCATGGAAGAGAGTTAAAAGATATTGCTAAACTGTTAAACTTAGCAGATTAGTTTGGTCCTCAAGAGCCTTGTCTACGTTTCACTGAATGCCCTAAAGGAAAGTGAGATATAAGTGAAATAAAACAAAATGTATTTCCCAATAGTTCCCTTCAGTTTGACAGAATTTACTTGAATTGTTCATCTCATGTTTTCAGTGTTTTTCAGTACAGAACAATTCGCACTGTTATAATAGAATCCACTATTGCTTTCTTGAATAGGTTTTAAAAATAAATGAATGTCTGAATATTGATTTGTGATTTGTTGCATCAACCAAATTAAACTAGCAAGTGCAATTAAATAGGGATAGCTTTATTGTATTGTTTTACACATTTGGAACTGTCTGCTTATATTGTTGTTCTTATTCCTAAAACATAAAATGTTAGTAGCTATAATTATATTATTTAGCTTTTGTGAAGGAATGTCCTACAAAAACAGGTTCTGTCGGACTTCCGGTTCCGGCTCCAGCGGCGACGGGCGAGCCTAGCGCTCGCTCGCCGTTTTGTTTCTTTTTCTGCCCCCCCACGGGGGCAAGACGCCCCTTGTTTGGGAGTCTCCCGTAAGGCCAGCTCGACTGGGACGTTCCCCCTCACGGCGGTGGGGGAAGCGACCCTTGTCGCGGCTTAGGTGAAGGAGAACATGCTGCGGGGGGTTCTCCCTTCGCCAAAGGAAGATGGCGCCATTCGCAATCATGAAGAGGGCTAAACGGCTGAGTCGGAAGGCTTCCCGAGGCTTCAGCTGCGAGGGGAGAGTGAGTGTTTAAAAACTTTTTTTTCTGCTGTCAGCCGGGCTGAAAGGACTGGGAGGGGGGTGTTTGTTCTTAAAAAACCCCCCTCGGACTTAAGCGGCACTCGGAAATGGCTTCTCGCGGCGAGAAAGCGGAAATCTTTAATCCTGACTGTTTGCTGCAAGGGAAAGTGATCTGCGGTTGTTTGCAACAATGTCTCTAGGTCTGGCTGAAACAATCTATTTTACCACTCTCTCCTCTGGGCTCTGAGCTTGGGCAGTGGAAGATGGCTTCTCTTTGTCCCTGCCTGACTATTTCACTTATGGAAAATTCCCAGCGTCTCTTTGCAATTTGGACTTCCTCTGGATATTAATGAAGCATTTTTTTTTCTTTTTGGATTTGTGATTTCTTTTCTGGAGTACCTTCGCTATTATACTTATGGAGTTGGAAAATTGTTTCTCTCTTGGTTCCTGAACTTTACAACTTTACAACCCTGAACTGAACTTTTGGCTCCTGAATTGCCTCACCAGCCCCACCCAAAAAACGCCATTTTAGTGGCATTGATTTTAACAACTAATCATGGCACAAGAAACAGCACTGGCAAGTTTAGAACAAAGGATGGCTTCTCTTGAATCTGTTATACAAACTTTGGTACAAGAAATTCAGGCCCAGAGGGCAGAAAATATTAACTTTAAGAAGGAGTTATTGGATACACGGAAACAAGTGCTGGAAAACACACAGAAGAACGAAGAATTGGAAGGGGGGCTGGTGAGGGCTAAGGGAGAGATTAAAAATGTTACTAATGAAATAAATGGGCATGTGTCTAGGATTGATATGGAAAGAATGACATATTTTTTGAGATTTCAGAATGTTTTTGAGGAATCTGGTGAATGCCTCCCTGATCTTATGAGCACAATTTTAGCAGACTATTTACATAAACCTAAAGATGAGATCAGGGGGGACATTGACCTAGCCTATAGAATTAACTCAGCATATGCCAGGATAAATGAAGTACCTAGAGAGATACATGTGAAATTTGTTAGAAGGTCAACCAGAGAAGAAATCCTGAAAGTGCAGAGAGGTAGTCCATTAATCTACCAACAAAAAGAGGTTGCTATCTTGAAGCAGATCCCAAGAAAGATTAGAGATGCAAGAAGGAAATTTTCCTTCTTGTCTAAAACATTGTTTGATTACGGGATTTGGTTCAAGTGGGTGACACCCGAAGGGATGCTGGTGTTCTGGGAAGGAGGAAGAGTGAGGATTAAAACAGTTGCTGAGGCGGAAGCCTTTCTTAAAAAACATTCCTCTATCCTGGGGGAAGATCCAGGGGGGACGGAGGGGGCCACGGCCCCGCCCACTGGGGGCCAGGGAGGAGAAAAAGAAGATACAATTGCCAAGAGACTTAGATCGAAAAAATAACTTTGCCTTGATTTTTCTGATTAATTTTGCATAATATTTGTATTTGGATTTTTTGTAAATGTCTGACAGCATAGAACTGAGAATTTAGATATATGTACTTGCTTTCACTTTGTAAAAAATGTTTTTTTTAAAATTGTTATCAATGTATTTTGAGGTCCCGGAAGGTCCCGGAAGGGCTGACGACTTTGACGTGAATGCTCTCAAAATTTCTTTGTATCCCTTACCCCACCCTACAGAAAAAATGTAAAACCAATAAAACTTTTTCAATATAAAGAACAGGTTCTGTCAAAGTGAGTGCTATCTATCAGTTCCATAAGGATATTGAGCAAGGCCAAATTAGGTATAGGTTTTCTTTTCAAATTCCCAATTAATGCAATCATTTCTTTTATTTTTATTTTTTTATTTGTTTTTTAATTTTTACAATATATCACCCGGTGCTGTACAAAACAAAAGGAAGAGTTGGTTTCAAGTGTCGTCTATTGTCTTTAAAATCTCCAAAATCCACGTTCTCTCGGTACAGGCGTCGAGACATCCAAAGTTCCAAGTGCATAGTCCACAAATGGCTTCCAAGTCTTCCAAAAAATATCATTTTTATAAACCCCCTCTCTAAATTTAATATCACACGTCATTTTATCGTTTAAGGCTAATTTCCACATTTCACAATACCATTCTTCTATTTTAATATTTACCTCTATTTTCCAATATCTTGCTATTACAATTCTACCTATTATAATCATAATTCTAATCAGTTCTTTCTCATATTTTGTTAACTCTAGTTCATTAATTATCAATAACAGTATAGTTTCCGGTCTCAATATTATTATTCTTTTCATCATTTTACACATCGTTGTTTCCAATTGCTGCCAAAACTTTTTAATTTTCACACATTTATACCACATATGTTCGTAAGTTCCCAATTCCATATTACATCTCCAACATTTATCACTCATTTTTTTATCTATCTGTGATAATCTTAAAGGGGTCCAATACCATTTCCAAACAACCTTAAAATTATGTTCTTTAATCCTTATAGATAAAGTCTTCATAATCCGACTCTTCCAATTCTCATTCCAATCCAAATCCAATATTTTAATCTTTAAATCTTCTTCCCAATTCCTTTTCATTACCATTTGTGGATTTCCATCAAAATTTATAATCTTGTATATCTTACTGACAAGTCCTTTTAACCCAACTTCATCCTTAATAATTTGAGATACTAAAATTTCAAATTTAGTTTTACTTCTATCTATGTTACATATTCCCCTTACCTTCATATTCCATTTTTCTACCTGTATTTTTTCAAACCAATTTAACTCCAATTTTTGAATTATTCTTTTCTTCCTACTTTCAGTTCCTGAAGCTTTTAACCAATCTACTATATTTCCTATATTTTCATCCTCAATTACTTTGTTCCGACTTGAATTAGTTTTAATCGGCCAACTTTCAATTGTCTTTCCCAAAAACGTTATATCCGGAATCAATTTTTTAACAAATTTATTCCAAGTTTTGCTCAACCCCTTTAACCAATAACTATTAATTACCTTTTTTGTTTTTGCTCTATCTAGGAACCATGTAGACCCAAATCTCTTAATATCTTTTAACTCCAAATCTCTCCAATGACCATCCCCACCTTTAAGTATTTTTATCACAGTTCTAATATTATACGCCCGATAATAATTAAGTAGATTGGGAATTCCCAATCCACCCTCTTTTTGATTTTGATACCACAGTTTCTTCATTAATCTTGGTCTTTTCCCACCATTACAAAATTTATTCAATTTCTTCTGATATTCTTCTATATCTTTCTCTGTCAAATTTAATGGTAGCATCTCAAATAAAAAATTAAACTTTGGTAACAACATCATTTTACACATTGCAATTCTACCAAACCAAGACAACTTTATCTCTTTATATTTATCTATCTTTTTCTCTACTTCCTTCAACATCACCTCATAATTAATTTTTTTTAATTCTCTAACTTTAAATGAGAGTGTTATCCCCAAATATTTCAGTGTGTTCTTAACTCTTATCCCAAATTGTTCTTGCATACTCTCCCACTCCTTACCATCTTTATTTATTAATAATTCAGATTTTGACCAATTTACCTTTAAACCTGTCATTTCTTCAAATTCTATCAAATGTTTATTTATCCTCTTTAAATCTTTCTCTATATCCTTCAAAATAATCAAAGTGTCATCCGCATATAAATTTATCTTATATCCCTTGTAACCTTCCAACTCTTCATCTACTTCTATCAATTTAATCAAGACCTCCATAACTAACAAAAATAATGTTGGAGACAAGGGACACCCTTGTCTCGTACCTGCTTCCAATTTAATCTCTTCCGTCATTGTTCCATTCACCTTTACCTTTGCACTGCTTTTTTGATATAATTTTGAAATAACATGTATAAATTTATTACCAAAGCCTAATGCCTCGATAATTACTTTTATAGTATCCCATTGTACAGAATCAAAAGCTTTAAAAATATCTAACGATATTATACCTAATTCATCTCCATTATTCTCTGCTACATCTATAATATTCAATACTCTTCTAATTATATCACTCATATATCTACCTTTAACAAACCCTACTTGATTATAACTTATATATTTGTCTATAAAACTGTTTAATCTATTACTTATAATTGCTGTAAATATTTTAGCATCTTGGTTGATTAAAGAAATGGGTCGGTAGGACTCAATCCTCTCAAGATCTTTATCCGGTTTAGGAATTAAAGATATTACTGTCTTATTCCATGACATCGGGACTTCTCCTCCATGTAGAATACCATTATATAATTTTTGCAGTTTTGGTATTATTAGTTCTTTAAAATCTTTATAGAATTCAGCAGGTAATCCATCTTCTCCTGGGGTCTTCCCTAATTTTAACTCTTGTATTATTTCGTTGATTTCCTCCTGTGTTATATCTCTTTCCATCAACTCTTTGTATGTTTGATCTATTTTCATACCATATTTTCCAAGATGATTCTTCAATTTTTCTAAATCAATTGATTTCTTTAAATATAATTTTTGAAAAAAATTCCTGGCTACTTCACATTTATCCAATCTCTTATAACACCTTGTACCTTTTTCATCTATCAGAGAACCAATTTCTCTCTTTTGAGTTTTATTTTTCGCCATCTTTGCCAATATCCTAGAATTTTTATTACTAAATTCAAAAAAATCCCTATTCAAATATCTTAAATTTTTTTTAACCAATTCAATATCTTCTTCTATCAATTTAGTTTTTAGTAAGGTCAATTCCTCCAAACAAACAATTTTTATCCTTCGTAAGTGAGAATTGGTTCTCCAATATCTTAATTTGTCTTGTATCCTGATCAATTTTAGCTTTGTATTCTCTATATTTAATGCAATCATTTCAAGGTTCTTTTATTATGCCATTATGTTTGAGTTGGGGTATAAATCAAAGCTTCTTATTCCAAGGTAAATTATATTTATAAATTATATTGAAGAAATGGGGAGTTCATCTTGAACAACATTTTAACATATTACTTCTGTATTCCAAAGGATAGGGAAGCAAAAGGATAAAAAGCCCAGGTCGGATATTAAAAAAAAAAAAAAATTGGTGCAGAAGAATTCTTGATAAATCTTACCTTATCAACATCACTCCCATGGTGTTGCTGTGTCATAACCTCAAGTAAAATGTAATGTATGCAGAAGTAAAGACTTGGCATAGGAAGTTGTGCGAATGTTGGCAACCACAGAAGCAAGAGGCTTGTTTGCACGATCATCATTATGAAGCTCTATCCCCTATAAAATAATATATGCATATGTCCTAAAGTGGAAGACTGAACATTGCCATAGATGGGAGTTATTGGAAGTGCTCTTTGGTAAGTTTTTTGAATAGAGCTAAAAGAAGGAAGACAGAAATAGTTGGGGGTGCTGGGAAAAAGGGAAATATAATTCCACCCACTTTAGTCTTTCGTCTTGCAGATATTCAGATTAAAACAGATTATACAGTAGGCATGGGCTGAGACAGGAGGAGGAGGAGCAGGAGGAGAAGGAAAGGAAAGGAAGAAGGAAGAGAGGGAGGGAATGAAGGAAGGAAGGAAGGAAGGAAGGAAGGAAAGAAAGGAAGGAAGGAATGTTTCCACAAGTTCTCCTGCAAGAGCTGTAGGGGGAAAGCACACTAAGGCAATGGAAGGATCTTGTTCAATGATGCGAGAAGACTTGCTGCAATTACAAAATCCAACTTCCAGATAAAATCATCTTCAATGTTTCTTCTTCCTTATATTTGTGTTCCTTAGGAAGACAATGTCTTCCTGGATGGTTGGGGAGAAAATTGGTCAAGATCAACTTTCTAATATAATATAGGTACTCCTCTACCTAGTGTTTCTTTTAAACTATTTTTATTATCTCCTATTATGATAAAATTGTAGCTGGAAAATTGAGATAGTAGTGAATGACAGAGAGAGAGAGAAAGTAAGCTCTGACTAGAGCATTTGTCTCCCAAATATCTTACATTGTTCAAGAGCCAATTTAGTTATTATTCACAGAAATTCCTGGTTACAACAAACTGTTTTCTTTTTTTCTTTTTTTTCTTTTTTGTAATCACAGACTGAACAATGTAATCAGAATGTAATGCAGAAAAAAGGCTAAAGAAGAATCTTATAAAAGCAAAAAATTACAATGGTTAAGGGAAGATGAATTACAGCCAGATTTTATTAGAATCATAATAAAAAGGTGTTATCATTTACAGTCATCTGAAGACGTCTATAAATAAGAGTTGACCAAACAATGTTTTAGAAGAAAAATTCATTTCTATTACAACTACCCGTGATTCACTATTGAAAGAAAAAAAAATGACCATCGGATTTTAATTTCAGTTTCTCTTTCTCTAATTCCCTCCCATGATTGGATCCTGAGTTGCAATTGTCTAAAAGGAAGAGCTCCTTTAATTTATAGAACAGGGACCCATCGGAAGTTTGCTGATGCTCGATGGTAACTAAGTGCTACTACTTTGATTTTCCTTCCACTAGAGATTCCAATGGAACACACTGTTTGATGTTGCAAGGGGAAGTGAGTTATGTAAGTACAGGAAGCACAGACAAAAGTCAATATCTTGATAACCTTCATAACACCTTCAGAGCGAGTTGGATGTGATGGTGAAGGTGATGAGAATAAAGGGAATGGAGATTAATACTGTCACTTACTCATCTATTTTCACAATTGCATGCATAGTATTAACTTCTTCAACAATTATAGGCATGCCCAGTTATGGGTAAAGTACTCTCTATTTTATGATATGCACACAGGGCTTTGGCTGGATGCTCAGTCAGGGGCATCCACAACAAAGATTTCTGGCTTCAGAAAGGGAGGCATGACAAGGCAGATGAAACCCTACCTCTTTAATGCGTATACAATACATGTTCTATGGGTTGCAAGGGACAGGGGGGGAAGGCTTTGATCATCCCAGTTGCTCCTCCCAGTTTGAAGCCATTGCTGTGGATTCCTGCAGTTCTCATGATCCAGGTTCCTCCCATTCATTTCAGTTTGTAAAGCAAATGAATAAAATGTGCCCACATTTCTAAGGAACAAAAATCCAAATTTAGGCAGCTGTCCTGGTGTGTCAGAATTCATGCAATCCAAAATATTCTAAGATGATAAGAAGCTTTTTAAAATTGTACACTTCTGGGCTGGTATTTTAAAAATTCAGAATAAGATCATGATGCCAGGTAGCTTTTATGATGCTCATTATTAAATCTTAATATCAGGAAAGAGCTTACCCTGTAATCAGGACATGCAATTAAGCAAGAATATCATTTTAAAAGTTGATTGTAATTGCAGGGTTTTCAAATCCCTTTTCAGATACCAAGGCCTTCAGTTGTAAGTAGAATATAAGGATGTGAAATCCAGCTTGTTTTAGCATGCACCTTGCAAGTCAGTCATTAAATGCTGTTTAATGAATTTGTATGCACAGTAGGATCTGAAAATATTTCTTTGCTGATAAAAATACGTATGATAATCAGATATAAATGGAAGACTTAAAATAATTTGCAAAGTGTAAAATGTAATCAATGAAATAATGATCCAAATTAGTCGATGTAAGTCAAATATTGTCAAAACAAACTTTCCAGCCTCCGTGTTAATGTAAGAACAAATTTTGGATCTGTCTCTAATATCATGTTCTCTGTTATTGTTGATTTTTTTTGTTTGACTTTTAATCTGGGTTACCTTAAAAGTAGCGAATATTCTGAACTGTTGCGTTTTCATAATTAAATCTTAATAAATGAGAAAGTATAGGATAAACTATTTGCAAAACCTTGAGTCTATTTTCAGTTTATGAAAGAAAAGCAATGTCTACTAAAGTATCATTTAACTGGATCAGAACAACTCAATTGAATTATACTTTGCTGTACTTTCAAAAGACAAAAAAGTCTCTCTTGTTTGCACCTCTGAACAGTTTTAGATAATCATGTGTTGACTCAAGAATCTTGCTAATACATGAAGCATCCTCAAGAGACAGAGACATCCTTGATTGATAACACTGAAACATTTTTTTATGATCCCTATCTGAAAAGACCACAAAGTTTTAGGAAAAAGATCTATTTTCTAAGCAGTTGGCCGTGTGGTAAATTAGCAGTGTATGTACTTTATTGTCCCTTGTTCTGTTTCATTTTCTTCATGTCTTCTAGTGAATAGAGGACTGTAATGGGGAATGGGAAGGCATGTTATATTGACTCAGTGGCCTTAAACGGTCATTCTTGAGTTCCATTGTGAACGAGGAAGGGAATGAAGGTTCTGAATAATTGGCAGTTTGGAGTGAGTTTATCCCTTAGTTCATTATGTTGCCTGACAAAAAAGATCGTATAGATTTCTTATTGTTGAGGATAAATCTTTGAGAGCAGACTTGGATAGCCTGTAACCTGACAGTAAAGTCATTGTGAAGGTAGCTAAAGCCAGTTAACCTCATATTTTCTTTTGAAAACCTGAACTGGTCCCCTTTTTAAATTGGGAGGTCATGACCTCTGTGTGGATAATAAATAACTATATTAGAGGCAGGCAATTTGATGCTCTTCAGATGTTCTGAACTACAAGTCCCACAATTCTTTGCCATTCTTCATCCTCATCATATTATCCCAGGGAATGTCTTTATCAAATCATAGATGGCTTGTAAACTAGAACAATGTTCTAACCATATGAAAGGAATATAGATTCCATACTGACAATCGCTGATAACTTCTTTAGGCAAGTCATATATTGATGACTGTCACCTTTTAGTGACATTTTGCAAAGTATGACTAATCAATATGGCCTACCCACATGTATTAGATGCCTTCCTCTAACCAGTTTTATAGAGCATACTAAATTAATAACTTTTTCCACAATTAAATCAGGGACCTAGATATTTTATAAATTAATAATCTTCCAATCACCTCCCAAGAAATAAAAACACATTTAAGGCCTTCTTATGCTGTATAGAAATTCTTTCCAAGCTAGTCAAACTCAGAAGTTAAATAATGCTGTTCAATAAAATGTTCAGAAAAAAATGGCTAATATGCACATTATATTTTAGTCTGATGGATTTGACTGAAATTAGATTCTAATAGCTCCCTTGATGTTCCAGAATATCACCCCTTCCAAGACTATAGTATTTCAAACATATTTAATTTATGGATTATAAGGCCAGCAGACAAAATCAGTGCTATTGAGTTATTATGACCCAAGAGATATAGTGACTTTAATAACATCCCATCTGCTGCAATATCTTGCCAGAGTTGTCACTGTTTCTAAATGCTGAATGTTACAATGGCATAAATTAAAAATGGGTTCTCTTCTGCATGTAACATCATGCAAATGTTAAAGTCAAACCATTTTTAGGTTGGATATCTTTTGCAAGCTGTCATTCTGCAAGGAAAACGATCCTGTGTGGTTGGCCTTTAGGCTTGCTGATTGGCAGGTTTTTCAGAAATATAACTAGGTTTGGGGATGAATTTGAAGTCTTAGAAAAGCATCTCTTCCCCTGGTAAAGTAGGACTTTTTGTCTTAGCATAGCCTTATTGCACTTCCACTCAGATATTCTGGGTTAGTTCAAAATTGGTTCCATTTGTCTACAATCCGCCCTACATCAACAGTGTTTGAGAGCTTAAGTCAGTTTAATTCTGCTGCAGCTAGGGAATATTCGAAAGGTTGGCAAAAGCTAACTGTTTTGTTTGAAATGCTGCAGTCAGCTCCAGAAAATATCTGTTCCTCCATTTGCTGGTATCCAAACGTTGGCTTCAAAAATTTCAGCAATGGGTTCTTTGCCTGGTTGCTGGGTGGGCGTTATCATGGTGGGGTGGGGGGTGGAGAGTTTTACCGTCCTCAGGCTCCGGAGGTTTTCCTTGAACCTCTGGGAGGGCGAAAACTGCTTCCCCAGGCTCCAGAGGCCCTCTGGAGGCTGGAAATGGGCTTGCTTCAGGCCTTCCAAAAGGCGCATTTCCCCCCTCCCTGAGGCTCTGCGTGAGCCCTGCACTTATTTCACATCCCAAATGGGCTACGTAGAGACTCCTGGCAAGGGCGGGGCAGGTGGGCAGGGTCAGCCAGAGTTAGGATTTGGAGGTTCTCCGAACTGGCCATAACGTTAGCTATGGGTTCTCCTGAACCCATAGCAGCCCACCCCTGCTGGTATCCTTGCCTCATGCTACTTTTAGACTTCTGGGCATCAGACAACCTAACAGATCTTCAAGGAGAAAGATTACTTTGTGCCTTTGTGGCTCCTTCCCATAGGAACTGCCATTATTTTCTTTTGCATACAATCGGATGAAATACATTTCCTGTTTATCAAGGATGGTGGCTTGTAAAGAATGTAAATCCCTTTTGCATGGGTTAGAATGAGGGAAACTTTGTTTTTCCAGGATCTGCAGATGACCCAGATGTGGAACATTATTTGCTCGAATATTGCAAATATTGCAACGTTGAGGCGATTGCCTTCAGGCTAGTTTTGAGTGACTGGAAAATGGAAATGATGGAAGTAGGAAATGTTTTTCTACAACTTTTAGCCTTTGCCAGATAAATTATTTTAACTTCATCCATTAAGTTGCTTCATTTAACTTTCCATGCATGCCTGTGATTTGCTTATTTTAACCAGTGGTTAAGTTTCTGAGTGGTTTGGGGAACTGGTTATTGGAAGAAATCATCAGGGCAGAAAACCGGTTGTTAAACTATTTAAATCCCGCCACTGAAGTAGTCTTAGACTCATGACCACAATAGAGCCCCAAATTTCTGTCACTAGGTGGAACATTTGTTAAGTGAATTTTGCCCCATTTTGCAACCTTTCTTGCCACAGTTGTTAAGTGAATCACTACAGTTATTAAGTTAGTAACATGATTGTTAAGTGAATCTTTCTCTCCTATTAACTTTGCTTGTCAGAAGGTTGCGAAAGGCGACTGCATGACCCCAGGACACTGCAACCGTCATAAATAGGAGTCAGTTGCCAAGCATTTCGAATGTTGATCATGTGACCATGGGGAGGCTAAATGGACTGTTGTAAGTCGAGGACTGCCTGTACTAGGCCTTATGTCTCCCATGTCCCAGCCGTATCTATGGACTGCTATGTCAATAAGAAACCACTAAGGTTTAAACTCCTTTATTCTAAAGAATAGAAGGGCAATCTCTCAGCAGTGGGCCAAGAACTTCAGACAGCTGCCTTCAGGGATAAGCCACAAATTACAGTTTGGGGAAACATTCTTGACACTAAAATTGGCCATCAGAACAACTGGCATGAATAAAAGATTCCTGTTGCAATTCGGCAAAATGTGAAAACAAGATGTTACTTTGTCTTTGGGCCTTAACTCTGGCTCACCTTTAATCCTGTCTGATCTTTTGGTTTTCACTACCGATTCGTCTTGCAGATACTGATTCCAAGCTTCTGGCTTACTTTAATAACAGAATAACAGAGCTGGAAGGGACCTTGGAAGTCTTCTAGCCCGACCTTTTATGCTGGCTTAATTCAGCCCTAACCCCAAATGAGCATTATGGAATTCAGAATTAGGAGTTCTAACAGGCAAATACATCAGTTAATATGTGTTTTATGTTGACACTGCATTGACATTTTCAGTGATACCATGAAAGAGTTTGATTAAGTTTTTGAGGGGCGTTTACAAAAACAATCACAGAATACTACAGCAAGTTGGCTGACAGGAAGGAAAAATGAGCTATTGAAAAAGAAATACTGTTTAACACACATGGAAAACGAATGATAGTTGTGTATCTTTATTACCGTTGTTAAAGAATGACAGGGAGATGGCAGGTGTTCAGCAAAGTTTGTCAGGGGTAGGGACCAGCGATGTGTTGCAATTTACCAAAAGTTGTTTATATTCTTTCTCAGCTGCCAGACATTTACACACGTTGCTCTCTTAATTTATTTGGCCTAATTTTTCAGCCTTGTGAAAAAATGTTCACTTTTTTTTTAACATGAACTATTTTTAAGGTGGCTGCAATTTGTCACCCCAAATTACTTGTGGCAAATCTGACAGCATGCTATGGTGATCAGACCTCACAGTTCCTAGAATGCTGTGTCTTTATTAGCACTTCTCAAAATCCCCTTGAGCTGTGCTTTTACATGCTCTGTTTGGGATCCAGCAAAACTCGGCACTTCAGCAGAAAGCAGGTGGAGAAGAAAGATGATGGCGAAGCTGGGAAAAGTGCTTACCAAGTCAATATTGAAATTTGATAAATGACAGAGTGCTGTAACTGAGGAAAGGTTTGAAAGCAACATGTTTCTATTTTAGAGCTTCGTTTAATATTAATAGAGCCATCTGGGAAGGCGGTGGGATTAACAGCTGTTATTTAGGGGAGAAACACCACTGCACAAATTAAACCCTGGCCAAGCTCACCTAATGAGATAAACAACAGAAGATTCTAATGCAAAAGATGCGTCAGATGTGATTATCTGGGTTAGTACTTGCTTCCGAAGGCTTGTTAATCCTGCAGTTGTAGGCATGCAGCTGGGCAGCTGAACAAATATAATCTCAAACAGGGTGCTGAAGCCAAAGAATACTTTGAGCTTCAGGTATGCTTGAATTCTATAAACTAAACCCAAACTCCAGATGTCAGACCTATCCAGTAGTGGGATTCAATTTTTTTTTACTACCGGTTATGTGGGCGTGGCATGGCATTGTGGGCATGACTTTGTGGGCATGGCAGGGGAAGGGGAAGGCAGGGGAAGGTTATTGCAAAATCCCCATTCTCTCTCCACCCCACTAACCTGCTTTCCAGCTCTATTCTCCTGTTCAGGGTAATAAAATAAGATCAGGTAGGAGTTATTGGGGGCAGGGCCAACCTACTTGCCGGTTCTCCGAACTACTCAACATTTCCACTACCGGTTCTCCAGAACCTGTCAGAACTGGCTGAATACCACCTCTGGACCTGTCCCAATGTAGACATTTAGGAAAGAAAAACTCTCGACTCCATTTGTTTTAAGCGAAAGGCTCTTTTACTAAACTTAACTTGTTTCAGCAAAAGTAAAGCTAGATCTGAGTATTCCGCCACAAATGTTACAGTTTTCCCTTTTCCCTAGCCCTGCTCAATAGTATTCATGTTTGTTTGATGTTTTGGGAATGGCTTTGAGGTTTGGCTTTTTAATGGAGGTTTTAATGTAGCTTCACATTCCGTTCTCAGGCCAGATGTCCTTGGTGACTGGTTTATTCTGGCTTGACCCCTCTGGTTCCTCTCAGCCTATCTCCTCTACCTTCTTCTATCTATTCCCATGGCCGGCCTTTCCTACACCAATGTCTCACCCCTCTCCCTTGCAACTTTATGGTGGGATGCCAGCGAAGCGAAGAAGCTGAAGATGGAAATCTTGAACCAGGGAATTTGGGGTTCTTCAGAAAGCTTTGGAGTTGGCATCATCTATATAGTGAGGGAAGGAAAAAACAATTCACCTTAAATTTTCAAGTGGCGTAATATGATTTGGCAACTACTTAATAAGAGCAATAGCACTTAGACTTATACAACTTCCCAGTGCTTTACAGCCCTCTCTAAGCAGTTTACAGAGTCAGCCTATTGCCCCGAACAATTTGAGCCCTCATTTTACTGACCTTGAAAGGATGGAAGCTTGAATCAGCCTTCAGCCAGTACAGATTCGAACTGCCAAATTTCAGGCAGCCAGCAGTCAGTAGAAGTAGCCTGCAGTACTGCACTCTAACCACTGTGCCACCATGGCTCATTTCTTGAAGATGTTACTTGAAGATGCTAGCTTGGCCCTGACAACAATCTTTCATATTTAAATATCCTCTCTTTGTACTTTAGTTTATGGCACTCTTTCTGTAACAGCAAATGCCCTCCTTGCCAAACATTCAAGGGTTGCACAATTACCATATTGTCTCCTGCCATACACATCAGCATTTCAATGGCTTTACAGTTTGGTTCAGAGGGCCATGGCAGTTCACATTTGCTCACATAATGAAGCTTGAATGTAGTCAAATGAATCCCAAAGTATTCATAATATTGAAAATACTCTATTTGGACCATGGAGCAAACATGCCTCTTCAAGTATTTTTCCAATATGGGCCTGTTGAGAGATTTTGTTTGTTTACTTGTAAGCAATTAGCTAGCTTAGACATAGCATTCAATGTCTATAGTCATAGAGTTCCCTATAGTTAGCAACGGTCAGGGAGAGAATGGTGAGTTATCTGCTACTATAGCCTGATGGAAAAAGGATTAATTAAGCATCATTTAGAAGAGGCATTGGAGCCAGGGGACAAGTCAATCACAGCAAATATACTGTAGCTGACTCAGTATGGGAAAGAGCTCTAGCACGAAAGGCTGCCAGCCAGTCAATAGACAGGTACTTTTCCCCAACCCGCCAATTATTTTGGGGGTGGCTTGTTTTGTGTTGATTGCCACTTAGGTTACATGTTCAATTTCCTCCTAATTTCCTGCAGGGTTAGTGTGGATTCCAGTTTAATAGCATTTGCTATTCCTCACTGTTTCTCCAACATTCTGTCCTAAAAATAATTTCTTCGTTCGTTCATTCATTCATTTTATGTGCCACCCAACTTGTCCAGAGATGACAAGTAGGGTGGCTCATAAAACAGAAAGTGGGTAGTGTACAAACAGAAAGCAGAAACAATGAAACCTCCAATTTCTTTTTGTAAGGGGCTCAAAGAGCGTACAGAAAATGGATAGTATCATTAAATGCAAACAAAGAATCAACATCCCATTAAAACATCACATAAAAGCAGAGAGGAAAACATTGAATTAACCCCTATTAAAAGCACACTTGGATAAAATGTGATTTTCTTGACAATCAGCTAAACCAAGTGCTCTGAAGAAAGATGCCTCAATATGGATGTTATAGGAGAAAGGTTTCTGGGGCATTGGCAAGCCAACTAATGGTTGTTTATAAAGGAGAAGGCCAGACACCAGGCATTCTCCAAAATTTAGTACTCTTGGGATAGAATATTACAGAGAAAGAATCTTCTGGCATCTGGACCAAACAATATAGATTTTAGTAGCTGAAACAGTGCTTAATTGCTGTAGGAGATGAAATACAGTGCAGCTGGATCAGGACTGGGGACACACTGCTATATCCATAATTCAGGCCAGCTGCCATAATTCTTCACCAGATACTAAAGCTTTACCAGGTACACGTGTTTCCAAATGCTTACTAGAACCGGATCCTATTAAATACACTGTAGACATTCAGCCTGGATATATCCAAGGCAAATATGACAGTGGTGAATATCTTTTTCTTTGTAGGAAGAATAGCTGTATCCCATTAAAGAAGCCCAGAGTTACCTTCAGAGGTGGTTTGGACCAGTTTGCCCGAACCGGTAGGGGAAATCACGGGTGGGCCTGTCCACCCAGTCTGGCTTTATTTCATCCTATTTAGGGATGGTTTTTGAGCACAGTGCATGCATGGAAGGCTGGGTGCATACATGGACAGGGCATAGGTGAGCAAAGTGAGTGCATGTGCATGCAGACACACATTTACAAACTGGTAGGGAAAGTAAATGAAAACCACCCCTGGTAACATTACTGGGGAGATAAGGATGTAAATTTAACAGCATATAAATTTAATTAACAACAACAATCCCAAAAGAATGCTACTGGCATTGACAAGTTTACCATCAGTCAATTACAAAAGGAGACTTTCTGTGATGATACTGTAGCACTATCAAACATCCAGATCTGCTTATCCAAGTCTTTGGAAAGGACTTGATAGGTAGACAAAATGACAAACTTAGTCTGAACATCTGGACCAGGGGTCCCCAACCCCCGGGCCGCGGACCGGTGCCGGTCCGTGGCTTGATAGGAACCAGGCCGCAGGGATGGAGAGGAGGAGGAGGGAGCAGCCCCCTGGGCAGAGCGCGCACCAGATGTGGGAGAACCCAGGCGCACCCTTGGAGGCCCTAGAGGGCCGAGTGAGCTGACTCCCCCCCCCATGTGCACATGCACCACCTGTTCCCCCTCCCCCCCGCTCTTCCTCTACGCCAGCCGGTCCGCAGAATTTTCTTTAAAATGAAACCGGTCCCTGGTGCAAAAAAGGTTGGGGACCCCTGATCTGGACGACTGCGATGAACCATAATAATCTAATAAGGAATAAGCAGAAACATCAAAAGCTTTGTGCAAATGTATTTATTTGGATCTGATTCTTTCTTACCCCTTTTAGTTCTGATACATTTGTAGAGTATCATAATAATGCCAAGTTAATGGATTGTACTTTTGTGCTGGTTTTCCTCAAGTGTTTTAAAATTCAAACAGCACACATTTCCCATTCCTTTTTGGGATGTAGAAGAAACAGGAGATGCTGTTTTCACTACCTTCATAAAATTAAAGAGTGGGGAGAAAGAAACAGCCTGTTTTCTGACAATATTCAGATTACTAGCAGCATCCCATAACAGTTCCGTATGAAACATAGTAACTTCCGCTTGTAGCTGTTTGAATCCAGAGTTTAATTTAATGATGCTTAAATTCCTCTGTAGGGTGGCCTGCTCATGCTATCAAGTTGGAAGATTAAAATCTACAATTACAGTGATTTACCACAAAGTTTTTTGAATTATTTGTTGCATGAGAGCTCAGCTGGAATTTTCAGTCAACTCCATAATCACCTGGATGTTCAGATTTACATATTTTAAGTCAGTCTTCCAGTTTTCTAGGAAAAGACAGATATTCAGCATTTGCATTTTTGACATCAAGATTTGAGCATACATGGGCATCAGTCAGACACAGAATCTTCAACCATCTATGAAGACATCTTTGCGTGACATGTTTGCAAATGGAAAAGCCATAAAAAGTTGTTGGATTAGGAAATTGGCTGCAAGGTTCACTGGGTATCTTTCCCCCCATATGTCCTTAAAAATGGTACAAGATTTATTTAGGAATGTTTCAGTTATAATACTCTATCTAGAGTAGGGTTTATTTATTTATTTTATTTTTATTTTATTACATTTATATCCTGCCATTCTCCACAAAGGACCCAGGGCGGCGCACAGGAAATTTAAAAAGATATACAAAATAGAAAATGAATAAATAATTTAAAATATATATTAAATAATCCCAATCCTATGCTAAAACCAATTATTTGAAACCCAATTTAAAACTTTCCTAAAAGTCCCCATGGGAGGTTAGGCTAGGCCAGCTTGATGAAAAAAGTATGTCTTTAGACATTGGCGGAAGAGGCGGAGGTCGGTGATGGTCCGGAGTTCAGGGGGTAGGTCGTTCCAAAGGGCAGGGCCCGCCACAGAGAAGGCTCTTCCCCTGGGTATCGCCAGTCGGCATTGTCCGGCCGACGGCACCCTGAGAAGGCCCTCTCTGTGGGAGCGTATCGGTCTAAGGGATGTATGGGGCAGGAGACGGTCTCGCATATAACTAGGCCCCGAGCCATGGAGCGCTTTGAAGATGGTCGTCAAAACCTTGAAGCGCACTCGAAAGAGCACAGGAAGCCAATGCAGCTCGCGCAGGATTGGTGTTATATGGGAGCTTCTGGTGGCTCCCGTAATTACCCGCGCGGCTGCGTTTTGGACTAGCTGTAGCTTTCGAGTGCACCTCAAGGGAAGCCCCATGTAGAGAGCATTACAGTAGTCGAGATGGGACGTCACGAGAGCTTGAGTGACTGTGCGAAGGGCAGCCCGGTCCACTAAGGGGCGCAATTGGCGCATCAGGCATACCTGATGAAACGCCCCCCTGGCCACGGCCGCCACATGGTCCTCCAAGGACAGCCGGGAATCCAGGAGGACACCCAAATTGCGCGCCCTCTCCACGGGGGCCAGTGTTTCGCCCCCAATGGCCAGAGTTGGAGTAATCTGGCTGAACCGGGGTGCCGGAAACCACAGCCACTCAGTCTTGGCAGGGTTGAGCTTGAGTTTGTTACCACCCATCCAGATCCGTACGGCTTCCAAACACCGGGACAGCACTTCGACGGCATCGTTGGGGTGGTCTAGGGTGGATATGTACAGCTGAGTGTCGTCAGCGTACAGATGGTACTCCACCCCAAAACCATGGATGATCTCACCCAGCGGCTTCATGTATGTGTTAAACAAGAGGGGCGAGAGGACTGACCCCTGAGGAACCCCACATAAGAGGGGTCTCGAGGTCGACCTCTGCCCTCCCGTCAACACATATTGCGACCGACTAGAGAGGTAGGACGAGAACCACCGCAGAACGGTGCCTCACAGCCCCAACCCCCCCAGTCGGTGCAATAGGATACCATGGTCGATGGTATCAAAAGCCGCTGAGAGGTCTAACAGGACTAGGATAGAGGAATAACCTCTATCCCGTGCCCTCCAGAGATCATCAACCAACGTGACCAATGGCGTCTCGGTACTGTGACTGGGTCGGAAGCCGGACTGGCGCGGGTCTAGATAATCAACTTCCTCCAGGTGTCGCGGAAACTGTTGGGCTACCACACTCTCAACAACCTTCACCAAAATGTGAAGGTTGGAGACCGGACGATAGTTCTCTAATAAAGCTGGGTCCAGGGACGGCTTCTTGAGGAGGGGCCTCACTACCGCCTCTTTCAAGACGGCAGGAACCGACCCCTCACTCAAAGATGCGTTGACAATGCCCTGGAGCCAGCCTCGTGTCGTCTCCCAGGATGCCAGTACAAGCCAGGAGGGACACGGGTCCAATAAACATGTGGTCGCTCTAAGTTTCCTTGACAACCTGTCCATATCCTCGGTGGTAACAAAGTCAAACTCCTCCCAAGATGGAACCTCAAGACTAGTCTCGGACAATCCCACAGGACCACTGTCGATGGAGGGTAGCTCATTCCGAATCCGAGTGATTTTCTCCTGCAGATAAATCCCAAATTCCTCTGCTCGCCCTTGTAGAGGGACTTCCTGCGGCCTCTGGTGAAGGAGGGAGCGGGTCACTCCAAACAGGGTGGCAGGGCGGTTATCTGCGGATGCAATTAGGGTGGCACAATACTCACGTTTGGCCAACCTTATCGCCACTAAGTAAGCCCTAATATGGGTTCTCACTAGTGTTCGGTCGGCTTCGGAGCGAGAGGATCTCCATCTGCTCTCTAGGCGTCTCTTGTGGCGCTTCATCCCCAGAAGCTCCTCAGTAAGCCAGGAAGCCTGGGTGGTTCGTTGCCGCAAGAGAGGCCGCAAGGGCCCGACTCGGTCCAAGGCCCCCGTGGCCGCACTTAACCATGCGGCCACTAGGTCCTCAGTCGAGTCGCGAGGCAGGGTCACAGGAATTGGCCCAAGCTCCCTCTGGAACCTTTCTGGGTTCATTAGTAGCCTGGGGCGGAACCATATAGGAGTATTCGGTTCCACCTCCCCGCGGTGAGGTGAAGCGATTGGAAAGTGCAGCTGGAGGAGAGCGTGATCTGTCCATGACAAGGGAGTGATGACTAAATTCCCTATTCCCAGATCACAACTCCACTGTCCCGAGACAAAGATGAGATCCAGCGTGTTTCCCCCCTCGTGAGTAGGGCCTAAAACTACCTGGGTCAGGTCCATGGCCGTCATGGAGGCCATGAACTCCCAAGCTACTCCAGAGGCTTCGCCCGCTGACGGCAAGTTAAAGTCCCCCATGACTAGTAGTCTGGTTGTCAAACTTGTGGCAATCACATTGTCATCAAGTAATATATCACGATTCCCTCCCCGCTTTCGCTAAACTGGGAGTGGATGTAGCCAGTGCATGACTCATCCGGCCTGCAGGCCATTGAGTTTGATACTCCTGATCTAGAGGATCATGTTTTTTCTGAAGTTTTGGAAATTGATGTCTCCAAAATATTGAAATAATAATGATGATGACAGTGATTTCTCCTAGATTGTGTACAATAGCTGTCGTAATAAACTATAAGACTTCAACAGTCAAGTCTTGTAAAAGTTATCAAAGTTATTACTTTTATTGTTATTAGACGTAGGCATGAAAATGTACTATATTCTGATTCATTTCAATTGTTTTTCCTCCTCCCCATTTATTTGTTTGTGTATGTGGGTGTGTATGTGTATGTGTATGTGTATGTATAAAAGTGATAATATTGGGTAAAATTATTCATAGCCCTGCCTCTGATTAATTTAGATTTTTATTCTTGGAAGTTATGTACCACTGTTAAGTGACTAATTGGCATGAATATCACAACAAGTAAAATAACTAAAAACCTGACACAAGCGTAAGATTATAAACTACATCCATCTTATTCCTAGTTTAATTATTTTAATTATATCTAAGCCTCATACACATTTGCTCCCCAAGGTGTTTTGACTGGCCAGGTGTACACAGGTGTGTGTGCAGATGTGTACAATCTAACAGAAGATTTGAAATTTGCTTGCAGGCATCATATCTCTATCAAAAGATCTAGATCAGAGGTCTCCAACCTTTGCAACTTTAAGTCTGAAGGACTTCAGCTCCCAGACTTCTCCAGCCAGCAAAGTCCTTCAGACTTAAAGTTGCAAAGGTTGGAGACCTCTGATCTAGAGGACACCTTATCTCACATTTTCCAAGTACATAAAAAAGTAATGCTTGATGTGTTACATCTTCTAGAGAGAATTTCCATTGTGATGCCACATGGAGGAATTAATCTGTGACTGCCTTGGTGGTTCAATTACTGATGGCTGTACAAGTCAGCCAGAGTGACAGTCTTCATAACAAAATGGAGGAATTCTTAAAAGAAAATTCATAAGCAAGGAAAGAATACGCTTATTATAGGAAAACATTTCTGCTTTGCATGCTGTATGGGCTGCAGTGCTCAAGTAGGCAGGAAGAGTCTCCTATATGAGAGAGATTTGGAAGTTTTGAAGGGCCAAATGGGTGCTTTAAGCACCCCCAAACATTTCAGCATTTTGCCGTTTAAGACCTCTCTAATTCCATCCCCCAAATTGGGTCACACCTACTTTGGAGATCCAAGGACCACAGGACTGAGAAGGACTTTTCACACACTTTTGTTCAACTTTAAAAGAAATCATGTATGCTTTATGAGCCACAGTGGCACAGTGGTAAGAATGCAATACTGCAGGCTACTTCTGCTGACTGCTGTCTGTCTGCAATTTGACAGTTCAAATCTCACCAGGCTCAAGGTTGACTCAGTCTTCTATCCTTCCAAAGTCAGTAAAATGAGGACCCAGATTGTTGTGGTCAATATGCTGACTCTGTAAAAAAAAAAAAAACTGCTTAGAGAGGGCTGTAAAGCATGTAAAGTGGATAAGTCTAAGTGCTACCGCTATTGCTATGTTCTTGATTTCAATGGAAAGCAAGTTCAAAAGAATTGGCACTTCATTACTGAACTATAACATGGGCATTAAACCTCTCCATTTTCCAGGCTTTCTCTTTGTGGAAAAAACACGTTTCCCATGGAGGAAATAGCAGTTGGCAATTGTTTTTTTTTTTAAATAAAACATTTTTGAGTGGGAAAATGGGAAATTAAACTCTCTCCTACATTCCTCATAACAGTTTTTCTTTGATTAAAAAGTTGAGAGAGCACATAGCTTCCTTGCACCTACTGTCTATTTTTGCCCTTCTGATCACAGCTTTATATCACAGTGTGATAAGGATTAAATTTCTGTAAACTGCTTCTCATCAGCCTGCTAAAGTGTCAGAAACTGTCTCTCTTAAGAATTGCCTTTAGGTTGCCACAGGCATGGCCCTGATTTCTCAGGAGAGTTGGGGAAATGTTCAGGAAAGTTTTAAAAGGAAGATTCCGTAAAGCGTGGGGTGGGAAAATATAGTCCCAGCTATATAATAGCTTCTCTATTGATTGTGGGTTCTTGACTCTTGTAATGACTGAGGACTGATGATGATGATCCCTACAAAAACAATGCTAATTCAATTAATCTATTTTTAAGACCTAGGAATGTGAAGGGTAGTTAAATAAACCTATGCTTCTTGACCCTTTGTCCACCAGGGAAGAGTCTGAGGTGACAAAATGAAGATGGATGATGTAATTTGGAAGTGCTTGGATTTTTGTCTTCTTAGCCAAGGATGAGACTAAGCTAAGATACTAAGAATAAAATTGATTTACTACTTCTCTGTTTCAGAGGATCTCTAAATATTCTGGAGTAGATCTGTTTCATTTTCTACAACAATTAGTTTAGTCTACTGTTTAAATCACCAGGTTAGAAAGTGGGAGACCATGATTTCTAATCCTTTCATTTTAGAGTTGGAAGGGACCTTGGAGGTCTTCTAGTCCAACCCCCTGCCTAGGCAGGAAGCCCTATACGTTTCCGACAAATGGCTATCCAACATCTTCTTAAAGACTTGCAGTGTTGGCCCATTCACAACTTCTAGTCCTGACTTAGCCATGTAGCCCATCTGCATGTCCTTGAGCCAGTCACCATCTCTCAGCCCAATACACCTCACAGGGTTGTTATAGTGAGGAGACTAGGAGGAGGAGGAAAGTGTATTGGATATGTTTGCCTCCTTGAATTATTATTTTTTTAAGTAATAAAGGTGGCATACATATACATAAATAAATAATTCACAAATTTCCTGTAAGCTCGATAAACTTCTTTGGTTGGCATCTTCATTTTCACAGAACTGTACCATAAGTATGTCCTGCTCCTATCCCCTTTCTCTGCTATGTCCCTATGCTGTTGCCATAATCTCATCTCTATCTTCTGAACAAGAGAAGCTTACATTGGTTATATACTGTATATACACACACACACCCACACACACCAATACATGCATAATCTACCTCTACCAGATAATGATTACATTATTCCCTTTTGAGACAATCATTGTTATGCAAAATGTACAGAAAAATAGAAAAAAATAAAAAGCTGAAGAAATCAAAACATGGTATAAGGGGAAAAATGTATAGCCAAGGCTGCTGGTTTGACCTCTGAGTTTGGCAATTTGGTTGCAAATGTTTCATCACCATTCGAGGAGACATCATCAGTGCACTTTGAATTGTGCTCGTGTGCCAATTCAAAGTGCACTGACGATGTCTCCTTGAATGTTAAGGAAACATTTGCAACCAAATTGCCAAGCTTGGAGCTCAAACCAACAGCCTAACCACCAACTAAAGCTACTAATATTCCTATTATGACACATATAATCTATAACCATTCACTATGTCTCCCCATAATAATAGTCTCCTTTTGCAAACCATTTTTGGTTCCACAATCTCTGTATCCCGCTTCATATATTGCCTTTTGATGTTTAGAATTTTTCCACCTTTTTCCTCAGATCTTGTCAGCTCCCTTGAATTACTTCTTCCTCTCAATTCATTCACTCTTCCTTCATGTAGTTCTTTTGGAATTCTGCTTTCATTTTATTCTCTCTGTGAAACCAAACCACTTTAACCTATTCCTTTCACGGTGATCATTCACTTTTACATTCAACGCACATTCATTTGGCATTCATTCATTCTTTAAAATATTGCCCCACATACTTCAAAGTACTCCATTCCCATGTCATTCACCTTTTATGTTTCTATTGATAATTCTCATTTCTACATACCTTAGAGAGCAGAAATTTGCTTTTATACATTGCCGTTTTATTGCATTTTTGACAAATTCACTCCTTACAGTGGACCACTATTTATTCCAGTTATTTGCACTTTTTAAACATTCTCAATTTACCCATTTTTAATAAATATTCTGTCAGGATACAAACATTCATCTACTTACTTTAATTTGTCATGATTTACAATCTGTATAACTTTCAATCATTCCTTCAATACATTCATTTTCACTTCTTTGTGGCAACCAACATTCAATGCAGAACTCTTGAATTCCAACTGCAGGTAAAAATACATGTATATTAACAACTAGCTGGATACCGGTGCTCCAATCAGGCTTGATAAATCGACACTTATAGCTTGGAAATTAATGAGTAGTTACCCTTGGCCTCTCCTCTCCCCAGAAACAGAATTCTTTTCGGGTGGGGAGGGAGTGTAGAATGTCTAACTCCTTAGCATCAGAGTGTGTTAATAATAATATAAGAAATACTAATGATCTGATGGTCATTTCAAAAAATCCTTTCTTAGCGAGCACCTAGAAGCCAAGAGGAACATATGTGCCAAATTTCAAGTTTGTAGGCTTTACGATTCCTGAGATTTCACGATGATGCGTGAGTGGTATTTCACTTATATATTCATAGATAGATTCCAATCATTCCAGTTACATTCCTCAGACACCTAATAGTACAGCAGGTGAAACATATTTCCCTTATTATCCTATCTTATATTTCTAGTGAGAGACTTCTAGTTTCTAATATTTGTAATTTGAAGGATATCCAGCTCCTTCAAAGTTTTTTTTTTAAACAAACTATATAACATTAGGCCAAAGGTTCACTTCCTTGCAATTTCTTCTGAGCTGAGGGCAAAACTACTTTTTTTTAATCATGTACTTTCACCATGTACATGTGACTCGGTATCAGTCAATAATTTAACACAATGTTCAGCCCAGTGTTGACAAAGAAATTTCCCAGGTTTCCATGAGGTATGTAACTACATATCCTTTGAAATTCAGAGCAAACCTATTCCGTGATAAATGTTATCTTAGAGTACTTGTTTGGTTGTTAGGTTGACATGCATGTGACAGTACTGAGGTTTCAATTATCCACTTGCATCAATCAATCTTTGAGTTCCCAATACCGTTGCCTGAAGAAATGTCACAGATTTTTTTTTTTGTCAGGCTGGAGAAGTTTGCTGCAAATGTTATTCATTACAGCTGCAAATCTGTCACTGGTCTTGGCATGGCTTGTTAATGACAACATTTATTTCAAAGAGGCGTGTTTTGCTTTGTTGCTGGAGAGTTGACTTTGTGATCGTAAAATATAATGAAATGCCAAGAAGATGAAGTGAACGAAGTTTGCCAAAAACAGGAATAAAGTGATCCACATCTTTTAAAAGAAAAGAGGCATGCAAACAACAAATATGAAGTACAAGTTTGCCGGGAAGAATTTTATCACTTATTTAGGATCATTAAAATGAACAGAGAAACTGCTAGGGAAAAAAAGTTACAGTAAACACGAGTGTTTATGAACACTGTCTCAGAAGAGAGAAGCATTTATTTTATTTGAATTACATTAAAGAATGTTAAAAGTGAACTTGAACTTTAGAAAGTTTAAATATAGAAATCTCAAGCCAGACTCTCGCTCCTCCCCTTTACAGAACAACTCAAGAATTGGTCACAGAATCCTTTACGGCAGGGGTCCCCAACCTTTGCAGCTTTAAGTCTGAAGGACTTCAGCTCCCAGAATTCTCCAGCCAGCAAAGCTGGCTGGAGAAGTCTGGGAGCTGAAGTCCTTCAGACTTAAAGCTGCAAAGGTTGGAGACTCCTGCTTTACGGGGCCTGTTCAAACTTTGATCAAAAAACTCTAATGGAAGAGAGCTCACATCCTCCTTTAACATAAACTCTTCCTTCATTCAGCATCTGACCTCATCCCACATTTTGCTGAAATCCTGTTTTTTCTTTGTGTCCTTTAAATTCATCAAATTAAGCACCATTATTTGAAGCAAAGATAAACCACTGTACCAGTCCTGAGGCAGGAGGAGCAGAGGGATTTCTGATATTTCATTTCATTTCATTTATTCGACTTATTAACCGCCCCCTCTCCCCAAAGGGACTCGGGGCGGTGCACAGGCAAATATAAAAATACAATACATCACAATAAATACATAAAAACTATATTAAATTACACCCTGTGCTAAAAACTACCCCGTTAAAATCCCTAAAGCCCAATTTAAAATTTCTCTACTAAACAACTAAGACAAAAAATGGTAGGTTGTGCCAGGCCGGCCTGTTGGAAAAAGTAAGTTTTTAGTTGCTGACGGAAGGAGCGGAGGTCCGGGATAGATCTAAGTTCGGGGGGTAGGTCGTTCCAGAGGGTCGGGCCCGCCACAGAGAAGGCCCTTCCCCTGGGCGTCACTCGCTGGCATTGCCTAGTGGATGGCACCCGGAGAAGCCCCTCTCTGTGGGAGCGAATCGGCCGAAGAGATGTACAGTATACAGTATATACAGTATAAAGAACAATTTGTATATGTTATAGCCCCTCAGACCTGGTGGCATTAATTTACAGACCATATCTAGCTAATTATAAGCAGTGTACATGAGCAAACTAAAATAGAAATATCTCTATATCTCTATAAAAATAACCCCAGTTGTCGTCATCATCATCCACAATGCAAATCCCTAAATATCCTAAATACCAAACTCCTCCTAAAACATACCTTTGAAGCAGGGGTGAAATCAACTTATCTTCGCTACCAGTTTGCAAATGTGAGTGTGTGCATGCTCAGAGCATCAAATGCGCAGGACATTCTGCGTATGTGCAGAGCATCAAAAATGGGATGTGATGGCATCTGGGCGGATGGGCGGAGCCTCCCAGTGCCACAGCTACCGGTTCATCAAACTGGATAAAACTGGCTGAATTGCACCACTGCAATGAAGGTCTTTCTGAATGACAGAAAGCTATCTTATTAGGGAACATGTTCCGTAATATGAGGAAACTGTTGTTGAGAATGCTTGTCTGATTAAAGGTAAAGGTAAAATTTCCCCTCGCATGTCGTCCTAGTCATTCCTGACTCCAGGGGCGGTGCTCATCTCTGTTTCAAAGTCAAAGAGCCAGCGCTGTCCAAAGACATCTCCATGGTCATGTGGCCAGCATGACTAAACACTGAAGGCACATGGAATGCTGTTACCTTCCCATGAAAGTGGCCCTTATTTTTCTATTTGCATTTTTACAGGCTTTCGAACCGCTAGGTTGGTAGAAGCTGGAACAAATAACGAGAGCTCACTAGGGATTATGCAACACTAAGGATTCGAACCACCAAACTGCCAACCTTTCTGATTGACAAGCTCAGCATCAGCCACTGAGCCACTGTGCCCCTTGTTTCATTAGGAGATGACAATTGGCTGTACATTGCACCTGACCAAATACTAGATTAAACAGAGAAGAGATTTGGAAAATTTTAATTTACATGAAGTGGATGGATGGCTTTAAACTAGCTACCTTCTAGTTGTATGCTGTATCTCTAAACTGATTTTCCAAGTTTATTGTACATTGTTAAAGGCAGCGCCAGCATAGTAAGTTCTTTCTTCTTTCAATTGTTTTTAAAAAGCCTTTCATTTTTTTTCACTATTTATTTTTTGAAATAAGGCTGTGGGGAGAACTTTCATTTATGATTTGAATACCTGGCAAACAGATGTCAGGGACACACCCCCTTCAGAGAGTGTTCTCTCTCTCTCTCTCTCTCTCTCTCTCTCTCTCTCTCTCTCTCTCTCTCTCAAGTAATTGTTCTCTCTTCTAACCTAAAATGGCTTCAAATGGAGTCAGACATGTTAGTTAAATCCCACAACATGCGTAGGTTGATTGCTTTCTGTCTAAGAAAGAGTTTAGACTTTTCCACTCAAGAAGTTAGAATAGAGAAGGCATATATTCAGTGGCACAGGTATGCTGCTCTAAACATTACAGGAGCTGCTGTCTGGTTGGAAAGAAAAATGGAAAAGTTCTTTTTATTCAGCATAGGTCCAATTTTTCCCCTTTACCAATGGAATTATTGCCCACAGCCTTGGCCACTTTTGGGATGGAAAAACTAAACATAAAAGGCTCACTGGAAGTATAGTACATTATAGTACAGTACTTTATAGCTGTTTTCCTTCCTTCCTTCCTTCCTTCCTTCCTTCCTTCCTTCCTTCCTTCCTTCCTTCCTTCCTTCCTCTTGTTACTCAGGTGTTAGCATCTGACTGACCAGATATAGACTGAAAGGCTTAGCAGAAATCTATTTGGTTAGCTTTTTGGTAGGAGACTTCCAACAAATACTACAGCTGTAGACTAGTCTGGACAATTTTTCTTTAAAAACAACAACACTATCCTGAAAAATTGAAGTCAATCATTTTCATGCTGTCATACATACCTACAAGCAAGTCCATGAAGTCAGCAGACGTGAAGCTAGACCGAAAGGAGACATTATTGCCCACCACTCATCACGTTCTCCAGATCTCTTGCATTTGAGCAAATGATATGATTACCACCCTCAAATGTTCCATTTTTATTCAAATACAATTAATAAGTAATTGTACTTCCTATTTCGCTGATGAGGTTTTCATGTTTGGAGGAGCAAAGAAATTTCACTTTAAATTACATCATGCCAGAAATCTCTTTGTCTTCTTGGACCATCTCAGCATCCTTAAAGCTTTGAACACATTTCTTTTGTGAGAAGAACAAAACAAAACAAAACAAGCTGCATAATTGTTGGTTGCTAATTTTCCTGAGAGAAAACCATGAACTCAATTTGTCTAGACATGCTGATTGTAATCCATCAAGCAATGATTAAAGAGTAATTTTCTTTTTCATTATACAGAAAGAATGTTAAAGAGATCCTTCTTCCCAGAGTCACAATTAGAATTCTTCAAGCACAAATCACAAGGGGGGTGGGACATCATCTACAACATTTCCGTTAACAAAAGCACAGAGAATTATGCAGAAATTGGGGTTAAAAGGGTCGGGAAAATGGACTATGCACTAACATTTTTCCAGTTAATCAGTAAATGCACAGACTTGTACTCCAATGAATGTTGTTTTACAGTGTGGCTTTTAACAAAGCTCTCTGATATTGTTGCAATTGTTACATTTAACTGAATAAAATGATGTATAGAAAACCAGCATACAAAGTTAATGAGAACTGGAGAAAAGGAATGACAAGTGCATGATTTGAATACGAACATTGCACTTTTTCTGTTTGCTTAAATGTCATGCTAGCCAGAAAAGAAATCTGCAGCCCTCTCTCTTGTTTAATAGTACTATTTCATCGCCAAGTCAGGATTGTGAGAAATAGTTGGAAAATCCTTTTCCGTAGGAGAAATATGAATGAATTTGATCCAGTTTGCCTTAAGAAATTATTTAACTTGAAAACGTTCCTGTTCCAAGAATTAGGTGAAATTTGTGATGTCTTGATTTCACTAGCATCTATCTAAGGTCAACATTATTATTATTATTTTAATTTCAAATTTATAAACCGCCCCCTCTCCCCGAAGGGACTCGGGGCGATATACAGGAAATTTTAAAAAAACAACAACCCTTAATCCCCCCAAGCACATCCTGGATCTGACCAACCACTGTCTAACCAACACATACTTCATTCACAATGGCCAAAGATACAAACAGATAGAAGGAGCACCTATGGGATCACCACAAGCAAATTCTCCACAAGCACATCAAGACAGCCTTCAACACCGACCAAAAAATAACCAATATCCTAAGGAACTCCAAAGACAAGATCCAGCTAGAAAACCAAGGAGTCTACAAAATTCCATGTAAAATCTGCCCTGCCACTTACATAGGACAAACCAACAGAAGGATAAGTGCACGTATTGCTGAACATAAAAATCATCTTAATACCTCATCTCTTTATCAACATTTCAAAACTACAGGACATGACATTGACTTTCAAGGAACTAAAATGATCTCCAAGGCTGAACAGCTGAACAGAAGAATAATCAGAGAAGTCATTGAAATAGAGAAGCAATCTAACAGTATGAACAAACGTGATGACACCTCCCGCCTACCAGACATCTGGAAGCCAGCACTGACCAACAGACGAGCCCCACCCTCCACCCAAGCCGTTGAAATTCAAAACAAGGAGAAATATACAAATGAGACCAATCAGCATCAATCTACCAGTCATGATGCAACTGCACAGCCAATCAACCCACTCACAGCAATAGTCAGCGCTCCACCCCCCCCACCAAGATTTAAAGAGGGGCGATACCTCTGCAGTCACAGTCACAGACATAATCCTGCCTGATGATGGCAAGTGATATCTTGCCGAAACGTTGCAATAACATCTCCATGCTATATACACGGGAAAATCCCCGGAGCCAGCAATTCGAGCATATATATATATGCAGGTCTTTGGTTGTTCGGGTTTTCTCCCGCGTAGAATTGGAAGTATCTTCACGACGTTTCGATGAAGTCTCATTCATCATCTTCAGGCTGGTGCTTCCGGCTTGGTGCTTCCAGGAGCAATGTGAGATCTCAGCCGGTTCCTCTTTTTAACTGCCAGTGACCTGATTGGGTGGGAGCTTGGCTGCATTCTGATTGGGTGGAGGTGTGTTCTGATTGGTAGGGGGTTTGGCTGTGCTCTGATTGGATGGGAGTTTGGCTGTGCTCTGATTGGATGGGGGCGTGTTCTGTTTGGGAGGGGGCCTGGTTGTGCTTGTGTTAGTCCGAGTTGCAGAGGGATTTGACCTGGTGAGCTGCGCTACTGTTGTTTGGCTTCGCGTTTGTGGTCGTGCCACATCTCCGTGGTGGGCATCAGTTTGCTTCATGTATGGATTGGAGGGGTTTAAAGTGGCTAATAATGCAGCTGTGGTCTGGCTTCTGGTTTGTGGTCGGGCTTCTGGTTTGTGGTCATCATCGGTGTGGGTTTGGGCTTGCTTTTTGCGTGGATGTGTGATAGTGACATCCTGTGTGGTTTTCGTGAGTGTGGGTCTGGTATCGTTCTTTGTGTTAGGGACTTGTTTGTCAGTGAGGGCGGGTTTCCAAATGGCTGGTAGGCGGGAGGTATCATCTCGTTTATTCATGCTGTGTGGCCGTTTTTCTATCTCAATAGCTTCTCTGATTATTCTGTTGTTAAAGTGTTCAATTTTGGCAATAGTTCTGGTCTTTTTGAAGTCTATATCATGTCCTGTGGCTTTGAGGTGTTGGACCAGGGAAGAAGTTTGTTCCTCCTTTCTGACTGAGTTTTTGTGTTCTTCAATGCGTGCCTTTATTCTTCTGTTGGTTTGTCCGATGTATGTGGTGGTGCAGGTGGTGCATGGGATTTCATATACTCCTTGATTTTCTAACTCTATTTTGTCTTTGGGGTTTCTTAGGATGGTGTATATTTTTCGGTTTGTGTAGAATGCTGTCTTGATGTTGTGTTTGTGGAGGATCTTGCTGATTCTATCTGTGGTGCCTTTTATGTATGGGAGGAGGGCTTTGCCGTTTTCTTGTTCACTGTCTTGGATTTTAGTGGGGTTTTCTTTTTGGATTAGGTTAGTGATCTTGTTTCTTTGGAATCCGTTGGATGTTAGTACGTTGGTGAGAGTGTGTAGTTCGGTTTTTAGGTATTGTTCATCAGCTAAGCGTTTTGTTCTGGAGATGAGTGTCTTGGCTACAGAGTTGATCTGTGCTGGGTGGTGGTGTGAGAGTGCGTGGAAATAGCGGTTTGTGTGTGTTTTCTTCTGGTAGATGGTGTGTCCTAGGGATCCATTGGATTTCTTATAGACTAAGACATCCAGGAAGGGGAGTTGGTTATTGGCTAAAATCCAAGACAGTGAACAAGAAATCGGCAAAGCCCTCCTCCCATACATAAAAGGCACCACAGATAGAATCAGCAATATATATATATATGCTCGAATTGCTGGCTCCGGGGATTTTATATACAACTTTTCTATGCCTTATACACGGGAAAATCCCCGAAGCCAGCTATGCCAGCATACCTACACCCGTGAAAATCTACGAAAACATATATATATATGTATGTATGTATGTATGTATGTATGTATGTATGTAATTGTTTCACAACAACCTGTTATTATTAGGCCCCAATTAAAGGGAGGAGACATACTGTTTCCCTTACTGCCCATCGGCTCATCGCTAGAGACCATCCAAACAGCAAGCCAAGAATTACGTTGTATAATATTTTAGATATGTGTGTTAGTTTTATGAGCTGATCAATAAATTAAATTAGAAGAGACCAGGATAGATCTATTTCGAGCTTATTAGCTCTCATCAGCTGGCCATACCCCTTACTGGGATTCGAACCGGGGCTATGTTGCATGCAAGGCGAGGAACCTCACACTTAAGCCAAACCAGTTCCCCTATTACATCAGCTTAGACAGGGTATATTAGTATAGCTAATTGTTTCACAACAACCTGTTATTATTAGGCCCCAATTAAAGGGAGGAGACATACTGTTTCCCTTACTGTCCATTGGCTCATCGCTAGAGACCATCCAAACAGCAAGCCAAGAATTACGTTGTATAATATTTTAGATATGTGTGTTAGTTTTATGAGCTGATCAATAAATTAAATTAGAAAAGACCAGGATAGATCTATTTCGAGCTTATTAGCTCTCATCAGCTGGCCATACCCCTTACTGGGATTCGAACCGGGGCTATGTTGCATGCAAGGCAAGGAACCTCACACTTAAGCCAAACCAGTTCCCCTATTACATCAGCTTAGACAGGGTATATTAGTATAGGTAATTGTTTCACAACAACCTGTTATTATTAGGCCACAATTAAAGGGAGGAGACATACTATTTCCCTTACTGCCCATCGGCTCATCGCTAGAGACCATCCAAACAGCAAGCCAAGAATTACGTTGTATAATATTTTAGATATGTGTGTTAGTTTTATGAGCTGATCAATAAATTAAATTAGAAGAGACCAGGATAGATCTGTTTCGAGCTTATTAGCTCTCATCAGCTGGCCATACCCCTTACTGGGATTCGAACCGGGGCTATGTTGCATGCAAGGCGAGGAACCTCACACTTAAGCCAAACCAGTTCCCCTATTACATCAGCTTAGACAGGGTATATTAGTATAGCTAATTGTTTCACAACAACCTGTTATTATTAGGCCCCAATTAAAGGGAGGAGACATACTGTTTCCCTTACTGTCCATTGGCTCATCGCTAGAGACCATCCAAACAGCAAGCCAAGAATTACGTTGTATAATATTTTAGATATGTGTGTTAGTTTTATGAGCTGATCAATAAATTAAATTAGAAAAGACCAGGATAGATCTATTTCGAGCTTATTAGCTCTCATCAGCTGGCCATACCCCTTACTGGGATTCGAACCGGGGCTATGTTGCATGCAAGGCAAGGAACCTCACACTTAAGCCAAACCAGTTCCCCTATTACATCAGCTTAGACAGGGTATATTAGTATAGGTAATTGTTTCACAACAACCTGTTATTATTAGGCCACAATTAAAGGGAGGAGACATACTATTTCCCTTACTGCCCATCGGCTCATCGCTAGAGACCATCCAAACAGCAAGCCAAGAATTACGTTGTATAATATTTTAGATATGTGTGTTAGTTTTATGAGCTGATCAATAAATTAAATTAGAAGAGACCAGGATAGATCTGTTTCGAGCTTATTAGCTCTCATCAGCTGGCCATACCCCTTACTGGGATTCGAACCGGGGCTATGTTGCATGCAAGGCGAGGAACCTCACACTTAAGCCAAACCAGTTCCCCTATTACATCAGCTTAGACAGGGTATATTAGTATAGCTAATTGTTTCACAACAACCTGTTATTATTAGGCCCCAATTAAAGGGAGGAGACATACTGTTTCCCTTACTGCCCATCGGCTCATCGCTAGAGACCATCCAAACAGCAAGCCAAGAATTACGTTGTATAATATTTTAGATATGTGTGTTAGTTTTATGAGCTGATCAATAAATTAAATTAGAAGAGACCAGGATAGATCTATTTCGAGCTTATTAGCTCTCATCAGCTGGCCATACCCCTTACTGGGATTCGAACCGGGGCTATGTTGCATGCAAGGCGAGGAACCTCACACTTAAGCCAAACCAGTTCCCCTATTACATCAGCTTAGACAGGGTATATTAGTATAGGTAATTGTTTCACAACAACCTGTTATTATTAGGCCCCAATTAAAGGGAGGAGACATACTGTTTCCCTTACTGTCCATTGGCTCATCGCTAGAGACCATCCAAACAGCAAGCCAAGAATTACGTTGTATAATATTTTAGATATGTGTGTTAGTTTTATGAGCTGATCAATAAATTAAATTAGAAAAGACCAGGATAGATCTATTTCGAGCTTATTAGCTCTCATCAGCTGGCCATACCCCTTACTGGGATTCGAACCGGGGCTATGTTGCATGCAAGGCAAGGAACCTCACACTTAAGCCAAACCAGTTCCCCTATTACATCAGCTTAGACAGGGTATATTAGTATAGGTAATTGTTTCACAACAACCTGTTATTATTAGGCCACAATTAAAGGGAGGAGACATACTATTTCCCTTACTGCCCATCGGCTCATCGCTAGAGACCATCCAAACAGCAAGCCAAGAATTACGTTGTATAATATTTTAGATATGTGTGTTAGTTTTATGAGCTGATCAATAAATTAAATTAGAAGAGACCAGGATAGATCTGTTTCGAGCTTATTAGCTCTCATCAGCTGGCCATACCCCTTACTGGGATTCGAACCGGGGCTATGTTGCATGCAAGGCGAGGAACCTCACACTTAAGCCAAACCAGTTCCCCTATTACATCAGCTTAGACAGGGTATATTAGTATAGCTAATTGTTTCACAACAACCTGTTATTATTAGGCCCCAATTAAAGGGAGGAGACATACTGTTTCCCTTACTGCCCATCGGCTCATCGCTAGAGACCATCCAAACAGCAAGCCAAGAATTACGCTGTATAATATTTTAGATATGTATGTTAGTTTTATGGGCTGATCAATAAATTAAATTAGAAGAGACCAGGATAGATCTATTTTGAGCTTATTAGCTCTCATCAGCTGGCCATACCCCTTACTGGGATTCGAACCGGGGCTGTAATGAATCCAAGGCAGAAGCCTAGCACTCCAGCCTAATCGGTTCTACCCTGTTTCATCAGCTAATCCAGGAGTATTTAGTATAGATAATTGTTTCCACAACTTCCTGTAAGGGCCCCATTTAAGGGAGGAGACATGCTATTTCCTTCTCTGCCTGTCGGCTCATCACCAGAGACCACCTAGACAGAGAACCATTTTTTAGTTACGTTGTGTAATATTTTTAGATATGTGTTAGTTTTTATGAGCTGATCAATAAATTTAAATTTGAGAGACCAAGATAGATCTATTTCGAGCTTATTAGCTCTCATCAGTTGGCCACACCCCACTGGGATTCGAACCGGGGCTGTAATGAATCCAAGGCAGAAGCCTAGCACTCCAGCCTAATCGGTTCTACCCTGTTTCATCAGCTAATCCAGGAGTATTTAGTATAGATAATTTAGTATAGAAGTTGTGGAAACAATTATCTATACTAAATACTCCTGGATTAGCTGATGAAATAGGGTAGAACCGATTAGGCTGGAGTGCTAGGCGTCTGCCTTGGATTCATTACAGCTCCGGTTCGAATCCCAGTGGGGTGTGGCCAACTGATGAGAGCTAATAAGCTCGAAATAGATCTATCTTGGTCTCTCAAATTTAAATTTATTGATCAGCTCATAAAAACTAACACATATCTAAAAATATTACACAACGTTGCTTCGGGTATTTTCCCGTGTATAAGGCATGGAAATGTTATTGCAACGTTTCGACAAGATCTCACTTGTCATCGTCAGGCTTTGGTCTGTGACATATATATATATGTAGGTTCTATATATATTTGATATTTTCTTTTCTGTTTCCCCTTCCCCTCCTCCTTTTCCATTTAACAGTGCATCGCCTGGGCTCTTTTCCTACTTTCTTTTCTAATTTCCTTTCTCTAGCCAATTATAAAATCTTACCCATGTCTTGAAGTACTCTGATTCCTCTTTATTCTTTATTTTCATTGTCAACCTGTTCATCTCTGCACAATCTAATATCTTTTTTACTATCTTTTCATCTGTTGGTACCAAGCTAATATTTAAACAAACTCTCCTCCTCCCCCCCCCCCTCCCCCTCCCCCCTCCTACTCTGCCCTTTATATATACTATTTCCTCTTCCCCCTCCTCAAAATGTCCTGGAATGACAGAGTCCGAGAGGTGCTAGGAGATGCTCCCAAAGCAAATTTGTCCATCTCTTCCATATTTTATAAATGTTGAGAAAGATTGTTAAGGTTGCTTATCTTAATTGTAACTAGCTTATATAAAAAGTAGCCAAACCAAGAAACAAAATCCTAGGTTCCCCCTCCCTCTCTTTCCTTTCCTAAGAGAATAATTGGTGAAAGTGCCTTCAAATGGATTGGCAGAGAAGTTTAGAAGCATCTTCAGCTTTACAGGCTGACACATTTATTGGCATCAAGCAGACACAAATCAAAACCTGAGAATTTGCTATTTCCTGGATACTGTTAAAACAAAAAATGAAGTTAGAATATAAGTATTAATTTTGATAATATAAAAAATATGAAGATGATTCTCAGGGAGACCTTTGAGAACCACATAATTAACCTTGGGTAGCTATATAGAAACTACACTAATACATCATATATAGTGTTAACCCAGACATAATAAGAAATGTATTACTGGTTAATAAAAATAAAAATGTTAATCTGAAACCTTAAGAAATGATTCACAAAGCATATATTATGTTCATGTATAAAGATTTAACATGTTTCTTATTTTGATGCTTTCCTTTTATAATTCAATTTGCACAGAGGCTTTAATGGTAGGTAGTTCTTGACTTACAACTATTCATTCAGCCGCTGTTCGAGGTTCTAACGGCATTGAAGAAAGTGAGTTAGAGAGCAGACTTGCCCTTATAACTGTCACAGTATCCACACAGTCATGAGATCACAATTTTGGTGCTTGGTGAGTGAAAATTCTTGTCTCAATTGTGGCTGTCAATCAAGGACTACCAGTATTTCTATTCTCTGGGAGTTTACGCCTTTTGTCTTTGAACATAATTTACAATTTTGGAAACCTACACACTGAGGGAGATAAGGGTTGTAGTCAGGGGTGGGCTTCAAAAATTTCAGCAATGGGTTCTCTGCCTGGTTTCTGGGTAGGTGTGGCCATGGTGGCCATGGCCTAGCTAGCCTCCTGCATCATGGTGGGGTGGTGGTGTATTTGCCTTCCCAGGCTCTGGAGGTTTTCCTCGAGCCTCTGGGAGGGCGAAATCTTCCTCCCACGGGCTCAGGAGGTCCTCTGGAACTTCTAGGCAGCCCATTTTTCCCTCTCCTAGAGCCTCCATGTGGGCCCTGCACTTACCTCTCATCCAAAATAGGTCATGTAGAAACTCCTGGAAAGGGAGGGGTGGGGTGGGCAGGGCCAGCCAGGGTGGGATTTGGAGGTTCTCTGAACCAGCCATAATGTTAGCTATGGGTTCTCCCAAACCTGGGTGAACTCATAGCAGCTGACCCCTGGTTGTAGTTCAATTCTCCTTGAGCCGCTATGTATCTGCCTAGAACTTCCTCCCACTGAGCCCAGAAGGAATTCATTCTAAACAGTCTTCAGGGGGGGAAAAATCAGTTGTTGGAAATTAATGCATATGTAACTTCCCATCTTCAGGACTAAAGTTTACATAGGAAAACTATGCAAAACTCTTCTGAATCAAATGGAAGTTTTGAAAATTACTTCACAGGTAATCCCATCCAAAGAACAGTTTAATAGTTCTATCTTATGACAGTCATGAAGTTCCCAAAGATAAAGGTCAAGATTGGGTTTGAGAGGATATAATCAAATTGCCACAAATCAAAATCTCTGATTGTCTCAGCATTCATTGATTCATTCATTCATGCATGCATCAGTTCTGGGACAGCTGACAACCTGGCATTGGTAATAGAGCGTTTTGTATATCCTTTGGACCTTTGATATTGAGGTGCCTGGTGGAGTTATTTGATTAAATTAATAATGTGCCTTTCTGTATTCTAATTCTTCCTATTTGGTTTCCGGGGGTGGTGGTCAGGGTCAAATCTAGCCTTGGGGACAGGTGGAGAATCAGTGGTGGGATTCAAAATTTTTATGCTACTGGTTCTGTGGGCATAGTTTGGTGGGCATGGCAGGGAAAGGATACTGCAAAATCCCCATTCCCTCCCAATCAGCTGGGACTAAGGAGGCAGAAAATAGATGTGGGTGGGGCCAATTAGAGGTGGTATTTACTGGTTCTCTGAACTACTCAAAATTTGTGCTACCGGTTCTCCAGAACTGGTCAGAACCGGCTGAATACCAACTCTGTGGAGAATGTAAATTCTGTATGGCTTTCATGTTTTCTGACTTATTCCTGTCAATTCAGCCTGTCTCAGTCTTCTAACCTGGCTTACATGAGGCCATCCTAGCCAGGAGGCAGGGGATACTTTACCTTCTGTGGATGGTTTTCTTTGCCTTTTCTGAGACCATGGAAATAAAGGGTCTTATGATTCTTCCTAGAAGGTTAACCCAGTCTACTTCAGGATTTGGGCATAATCTAGGTCCAGAGATCAATGCTCTTAGATACCTTTTGATATGGTGTTCTCACATCAGCTATTACTGGTTAAAGAAGCTCAAGAAAGGGCAATTAAAAAGAAAATTCTTCAGAGATTCTGAATCATATTCAGGATTTAGAGAATGATAATACCTCAAGGAAATAATGAGGTTTTGAAGAACTTGACCCATTAGTTTTTCCTATACATTTGTCCTCCATTTTGTTTATGGTCAATGCTACTTACTTTTTATGTCTTAGTTTGAAGTCAACAATGTATTTAATATGTAAGATATATGTGAACAGACAGTTCTTCAAAAATGCCAAAAAGAAAAATTATTCTGATGTCTCATTAAAACAAATATTTTTCTGTAATCTTTGAATAATGCTTTCTCCCCTCAGTTTTTATTTATGTATTGCAACGATGTGCATTTTAGAAAGCATCGAGTGACTTATTTTTCTACACGAGTGAGCCTCTGGAGTTACTTATAAATAATCTGGAATTGTGCCAAGATTCTGAAATGAGAATAGCTCTGACTCTCCATGGTAATAGCTTTTAGCTTAAAATAAAGCCGAACCATAAACTCATGCCACAGAATGGCAAGATGACAGCATGACCTTTGATATATATCCCTGAAGAAAAGATGACAGAAAGGAAGCAATTTGGAGGAGGGGATGGAAAAGACCTTTCAAAGAGACCAACCAACCCTAAAAAGGAAAAGTTGATAAATGTTTATCAATAAGCCACATGTTGAGGAAGTATATTTTATTTTGCTTATTGGAATTAAGTTCTTTTCCACTGAATTTAGAGAGTGTACAAGTTACCAATGAAGTAGAATTATGGAAAAGTTTGTTTGACATACTGTGTGCGGTAAACCACCACATTTCAGTAACAATTATTGCTTGTAGTCATCCCTCTCCATTTTTGCTGGAGATACCCATTTACTTCTTAAAGAAGGTTTTAATAGCAAGTGAGTGCATAGAAAAGTGATGTGGGCTGATCTTGTAAACTTCAGATATCAAATGATGGATGTAGAAAATTCATCATAAACCTGCCCTTACACACCACCATTTTGTATTGGTTCATTAGTAGAACATATTTCATTGATTTGTAATTTAATTTTACAATAAATAAGACATCTAAATCAATTGATGGATGAGAACAAAAGTTTTGATCAAGTTTCCAACAAAAGGGGAAATTGTTTTCCTCTTTCTCATTGCACAAGGACAAAATCAGAGAGATGTATATCCTTGAAGAGGGAAAGATATTTGCAGTGAAAGAGAAATCTGCACATCACTGCAAAAATGCTCATGCAATTAGATTAATTTGAATTGTATAAATTCTTTTTGAATTAGAAATGTAATTAGGGAATGCAATTAGAGTTAGACCAAAGCTCTGTTCAACATTTGTTTCCAGAGTAGCCACCCAGATGTTTTATTTATTCATTCATTGTATAACTCTGTACACCAGACTCTAAATACCAATGAGAACATATACATTTTTGCTTTAAAACATTTGAGTAACAGTACTTATTTGTGCAGAATAATAATTCTCCTTCTATATACTTCATACTTTTATCTCTAACAATTCAACCTTCCAAAGCAGATATTAAGCTAAATAGACTGCAATAATGTGGAATCCTTAATTCATTTTTTCCCAAAAATTCTCTTAGGAGCCATTTTTAATGGCTTCAATGATGATTTCAACATTTGTGTTAGGACGCCAAACAGTTTTTCATCTAAAATCTTTAAGAATAATCTCAGATGAAACTGTCTAGACTTGGTAATTTATTTGTTTTTCATCTGTCTACTTACTCTTCTCCTGGCATGGTATTTGATTCTATTCTCAGGTTTCCTTTAGGAAAATCTTCAATTCAGGAATGTGGATATCTCTTTTCTTCATGTTTTTTTTTTTATATTGAAAAAGTTTTATTGGTTTTACATTTTTTCTATAGGGTAGGGTAAGGGATACAAAGAAATTTTGAGAGCATTCACGTCAGAGTCGTCGGCCCTTCCGAGACCTCAAAATACACAATAAAAAAATTACCAAAAAAAGCATTTTTCATAACACTACAAGGTAAAAGCAAGTACATATACCTAAATTCTCAATTCCATGCTGTCAGACATTTACAAAAAATCCAGAAAATATTATGCAAAATTGTTCAGGAAAATCAAGGCAAAGTTATTTTTTCGATCTAAGTCTCTTGGCTATTGTATCTTCTTTTTCTCCTCCCTGGCCTCCAGCGGGCGGGGCCGTGGCCCCCTCCGTCCCCCCTGGATCTTCCCCCAGGGCAGAGGAATGTTTTTTAAGAAAGGCTTCCGCCTCAGCAACTGTTTTAATCCTCATTCTTCCTCCTTCCCAGAACACCAGCATCCCTTCGGGTGTCACCCACTTGAACCAAATCCCATGATCAAATAAAATTTTAGACAAGAAGGAAAATTTCCTCCTTTCTTCTCGAATCTTTCTAGGAATCTGCTTCAAGATAGTGACCGTTTTTTGTTGGTAAATTAAAGGGTTCCCTCTCTGCGCCTTCAAGATTTCCTCTCTGGTTGACCTTCTAACAAATTTCACATGTATCTCTCTAGGCACTTCATTTATCCTGGCATATGCTGAGTTAATTCTATAGGCTAGGTCAATGTCCCCCCTGATCTCATCCTTAGGTTTTTGTAAATAGTCTGCTAAAATTGTGCTCATAAGATCAGGGAGGCATTCACCAGGTTGCTCAAAAACATTCTGAAATCTCAAAAAATATGTCATTCTTTCCATATCAATCCTAGACACATGCCCACTTGTTTCCTCAACCCCCACCAGCCCCCCTTCCAATTCTTCAGTCTTCTGTGTGATTTCCAGCGTTTGCTTCCGTGTGTCCAATAGCTCCTTCTTGAAAATGATGTTTTCTGCCCGCTGGGCCTGAATTTCTTGAACCAAAGTTTGTATAACAGTTTCAAGAGAAGCCATCCGTTGTTCTAAACTTGTCAGTGCTGTTTCTTGAGCCATCTTAACTGTTAGAGTTAGTGCCACCAAAATGGCGTTTTCAGGGTGGGGCTGGTGAGACTAACCGGGAGCCAAAAGTTCAGATCAAGGTTGGAACGTTGTAAAATTCAGGAACCAAGAGAGAGACAATTTTCCAACTCAATAGTTATAATAACGAAGGTAATCCAGAAAGGAACCACAAATCCAACAAGAAAAAAATTCTTCATTAATATCCAGAGAGAGTCCCAATTGTAAAAAGACGCTGGAAATTTTCCATAATTAAAATAGTCAGGCAGGGACAAAGAAAAGCCACTTTCCACCGCCCATCTCAGAGCCCAGAGGAGAGAGTAGAAAAATAAATTTTTTTTAACCAGTTAGACCTAGACACAATGTTGCAAGTAGCCGCATATCACTTTCCCTTGTTAGAGACAGTCCGGATTTAAGATTTCTGCTTTCTCTTCCAGAGAAGCCATTTTAAAGTGCTGCTTAAGTCCGAGGGTTTTTTTTTGAAAACAAACACCCCCCTCCCAGGTTCAGCCTGGCTGGCAGCAAGGAAAAAAAGTCTTTTTAAAACTCACTCTCCCTCGCAGCTGAAGCCTCGGCAAGCCTTCTGATCTCTTCCGCTCAGCCCTCTTCATTAAAGTGAATGGCGCCGACAGCCGTTGGCGAAGGGAGAACCCCCCGCAGCATGTTCTCCTTCACCTAAGCCACGGCAAAAGGGTCGCCTCCCCCACCGCCGTGAGGGGGGGCGTCCCTGCCGAGCCGGCCCTATGGGAGACCCCCAAAAAAGGGGCGTCTCGCCCCCGTGGGGGGGCAGAAAAAGCAACAAAACGGCGAGCGAGCGCTAGGCTCGCTCGTCGCCGCAGGAGCCGGAACCGGAAGTCTCTTTTCTTCATGTTTTAATGTGAAGAAAATTCATATACTATAAAGAATTTCCTTAATTGTTGTTATCCAGTTGTGCAACTGTCCTAATCAGTACCTTGCTTCCTGTATGTCTAAATAGATATTAGCAATATGCTCTTTTTTGGCCTACCTTATCTGTTTATATACAGAGATAATTTGTGATAATTTGTATTCTTTTTTTTCTCTGATCAGGTTTAGAATCACGAACCAGGCTTCTGTGGCCATGGTTTTATCAGCATACTTCAAAATAAGCTGAAATCATTAAATTTGGCAAATGTCTTTTCTCTAATCAGAGCCATCAGTTTTATCTTCCCAACCAGCTCCTCCAGTTTTAACAGCCCCTCTTCTATTGTAGGTATTATGAAAATCTTCCAACATTGAACATATAGAAGTCTTGCTATTGTCATCATATCAAGAATAAAACACCTTGTAGCAATTTTTCCAAACTTTTATTCATTAACTGTAACAGAAACGTCTTTGACCTGAATTGTATATTGACTTTCAAGATTTTTTTGAATCAACATATGTATCTCACTCCAAAAATTTTTACTTTTTTTTACAAGTCCACCAAAGGTGGTAAAAACACCTTGGTTTTTCAAACACAGGTTTGAAGCTTTCTGGTGATAAATACCATCTATACATCATTTTATAGAACTTCTCCCTAAGATTGTAACAATGTAAATTTTAATCACTTTGTTAGTTTAGTTTAGTTTATTAGATTTCTAGACCGCCCCCTCTCCCCGAAGGGACTCAGGGCGTGTACAGGTAAAAAATAAAAATTATGACATCAACATTACATATAAACTAAAATCGAATAAAATAATCCCCTGTACAAATTTATAAAAATTAAAACTTAACCTTAAAACCTAATCACATAATTTAAAATTACAAACTGAGGTGGGAAGCATGGAATTAGCCCAGGCCGGCTAGTTGAAACAGGTGGGTTTTGAGTTTCTGGCGGAAGGAGCGGAGGTCCGTGGTCGTTCTAATGTCAGGGGGAAGGTCATTCCAGAGGGTCGGGCCCATCACAGAGAAGGCCCTTCCCCTGGGCGTCGCCCGCTGGCATTGCCTAGTGGACGGCACCCGGAGAAGTCCCTCTCTGTGAGAGCGAATCGGCCGAAGGGATGTATGGGGCAGGATACGATCCCGCAAATAACTACTGTAGGTCCTGTGCCATGGAGCGCTTTGAAGATAATAACCAACACCTTGAAATGCACCCGAAAGGCCACAGGCAGCCAGTGTAGCCCGCGCAGGAGTGGTGTTATGTGGGAATATCTAGTGACTCCCAGAACTGCCCGTGCGGCCGCATTCTGGACCAGCTGCAGCCTTCGGGTGCATCTCAAGGGGAGCCCCATGTAGAGAGCGTTACAGTAGTCTAGACGGGATGTCACAAGCGCATGAGTGACTGTGCGAAGGGCGTCCCGGTCCAATAGGGGACGCAACTGGTGCACCAGGCGAACCTGGTGAAACGCCCCCCTTGCCATGGCTTGTCCACATGATTTTTCATTGCTTATTTTTTTAGCCCATCTTATCATGCAACCTTTAATTTGTTCATCTTCTGCTTTCAGTCTCCACCAGAATTTCTACATTTTGACAATAAGATGTTCATCAGTGGCACATAACTCAGTTTCAAATGTAGTTTCATCAAGTTCAAAACCGTACCCTCTTTTAAACCCAAGTTAAAAGAGAATTTCTGAGAATTTCCCACATGGAAACCATTGACCCTATACAGGTAGTCCTCAAACTTATGATCACAATTGAGTCTAACATTTCTGTTGCTAAGTGAGACAGTTATGTGAATTTTACCCCATTTTACATCATTTCCTGCCACAGTTGTTAAGTGAATCATTGCAATTGTTAAGTTAGTAACATGGCCATGAAATGAATCTGGTTTCTCTATTGACTTTCCATATCAGAAGGTCAGAAATGTGGATCACATGACCCCAGGACACTGCTACTGTCATAAATATGAGTTGCCAGGCATTCGAATTTTGATCACTTGATGATGGGAATGCTTTAATGGTCGTGTGTAAAATGATCATACAGTATGTCATTTTTTAGTGCCATTGTAACTTAGAATGGTCACTAAATGAATTGTTGTAAGTCAAGCACTATCTGTTTGGCATTCCTACTTATGGAATATGATTAACGTTAGTGTAGATTTCCAAAATCATTTTGTTAGATGTGACATCCTAAGAATTTGGAATACGTATAATATGGCTAAAATACCTCACAAGAAGCATCTGACAGAAAAAAAGGGCAACTAAACAGATATGCTTAAGATATGGTGAATTACTACCGCATTTCCACGAAATAAGGCAGGGTCTTATTTTCTTTTGACCACCGAAATAAGCACTTGGCCTTATTTTCAGAGAGGTCTTATTATTTTTGAGGTGCAGGAGGCAGCGAGCATGGTCACCTCATGGCTGCTGTTGTGTTGCAATATTTTCATAGGAGGGCATATTTTAGCACATGTGCTCAAAAGCCCGATTGGGTTTATTATCCAGGGAAGTCTTATTTTGGGGAAAACAGGATATAATACACCCAAGAGAAGATTTAGAATCAGAAGGATATAAATGTCATCTGAACAATATTGAAGAAAGGGAATGAGCCTCCAGAAATATTTGCACTTAAAGAAAGCTAAAGTTTTTTTAGTTTTGAATGCAGAGCTTTATACCTCTTTTATTTTCTATTGAATCATCAAATGTTTAGCAAATGTACTATTTGAGCACGGTAATTAGATATGGGTCTCTTTCGTCAATCCACATTTTCCAACAAGTTTTAATTTAGATACAATTAAAGTATGCCTCATTCTGTGACAAATACAGTAAAATGAATTTACTGTTCCATTATAATTCATAAGTACCATATAGTTAACTTATGCTACAAGCCGATGTACAGTATATATAGAAGCAATTACAGTAGTAGTAAGTTCATTGGGACATATTCCTAAATAGGTAAGTGTTGTGGCCCAGCCAGCACCGGATGAGCTGCTGATGGATTCCTCTAGTGAGGAGTCCTATGAGTCGGTTCTAGAGGAGGAAGCCCAGTTTGTCCCGAATGTCAGGCTAAGGATTGAGAGGAGGCAATTAGCAGAACAAGGCCATCGGAGATAATCAGTATCAGCGGCCTAATTGCCTGGCCCTTCCCAAGAGGCTTTAAAAGAAATCCTCTGTGAAGAGAAGGTTTGCAAGAAACAACAGAGAAGCTACAGAGTCGGAGAGTTCGTGTAGTGGTGTATTCATTCAGTCTAGTTTCAGGTTAGTACAGGCAAGCTGCCAAGTAGCAGTCCATCTAGTTAATCATCTTGTGAAGGGAGGGAGTCAGAACAGGTAAGTATATACAGAATTACAATACAATACAATAGCTGAGTTGGAAGGGAGCTTGTAGGTCTTCTAGTCCAACCCCCTGCATAGGCAGGAAGCTTATACCATTTCAGACAAATGGCTAGCCAACATCCTCTTAAAGACTTCCAGGGTTGGGGCATTCACAACTTCTGAAGGCAAGCTGTTCCACTGGTTAATTGTTCTAACTGTCAGGAAATTTCTCCTTAGTTCTAAGTTGCTTCTCTCCTTGATTAGTTTCCACCCATTGCTTCTTGTCCTGCCCCCAGGTGTCTTGGAGAATAGTTTGACTCCCTCTTCTTTGTGGCACCCTCTGAGATATCGGAACACTGCTATCATGTCTCCCCTGAATTAAAACCTGACTTAAAGGGATTGTATTGCAATTTATTAGATATTACAATGATGTAAAAAAATGACTAAAAAACAAATTTAACCTAGCTTTTATTTGGGAAAAGAGGGCAGTATCTGCTATTGGACTCTGTCAACTAGATTGTCTTATTTTTTTATACTGTAATACTGCACATTTTCTGATTCATTTAGATGAGAAGTATAAACTTCTGTTTCTCTGAAATGTTCATTTTTACCTGAATAACAAAATGATACTTAAACACTAAACAAAGAACACTGCAAGGATCAATAACAACACTATAAAGGAATGTGGCATTTCTATTTCTTACATAATGACATATCTAAAAAAGGTAAGCTTATGAAACACAAGATTATGAATTTTACTCTAATCACAAATCTGTCTCATACAATATGCAGTTCTGTTTTGGGAACAGAAAGGAAAACAATTGTTTTAATTATTAACGTTTTCAAATTCTATTGCAATGCTTCAGATATCTCAAAGTGGTTTTCACCAACAAAATTTGATCTTTCAGGTCCCTGTGGCTTGCTTTGATGTAGAGTGACTTGAACAATTTAATATCTGAAGATTTCATATCTTTCCAATTTCCCACATTTTCTGGATTAGCAACTGTATTAATTTAAGTCCAAATCCTTAAAACCTGTCATTCACTTTACTCCCTATAGTGAAAATGAACCACCTATGTAATCCAATGCATTGTTTTTAATATTTAAAAAATGAGTGATTATAGCAATCAAACTGTAGGTTGTCCAGTTCAAATATTCATCCTTTTGTTATTCATAAAAATGTTTCATCACAAGTTCTCTCAAAACAAGAACTAAAATACAGTTATTCTACAAAATCCATTACTGTGCTTGTGTCTAGTGGGACATAGAAACTATTACAGATTCATTATTTCTTTCATTCTAAACTAACAATATTTTTCCATGCAGTTTCTATGATTTTCTTTGATTTTGTGAGCAATGAAAAATATGAATGTATGTATAGTGGATTCTTAAGACAGGATGCAATTAATGTACCTATTAATATCTACAGAATATCCACAGCATAGAATTTTGAAATAAACCAGAAATATGTATTTTATAATTTTCAATAAATTTTTTAGAGTAAGTTAGTTAGATAAACAGGTAGATAGATAGGTAGAGATTCTCTCTCTCTCTCTCTCTCTCTCTCTCTCTCTCTCTCTCTCTCTCTCTCTCTCTCTCTCTCTCTCTCTATCTATCTATCTATCTATCTATCTATCTATCTATCTATCTATCATGTCTATCATTATGTCCATTATCCTTCTGTCTATCTAGCTGTCTATATATCTATATATCCAAATAACTAGATAGAGATGACAGATAAGATTGGGGGCTGTGTTTACTTTCAAATCTAGTCTTTTTATTCTGACAACCATGTGAATCTGAGATTGTGAAATGGAATAAGAAATTCAAAAGCAGAAAATTTAATTCTAAAAATAAAGCATCTCGCTTCTACTGTTGAATACATGATTCCTGCTACAGTGCTATACTAAGATATTTCATTTCATGCTAAGAGAAGCAAGAATCTGAACAAGAGACCCTTTGGGAACTTTTGATGATTGCCTTGACTGAGATAAATCAGGGTCAGGGTCAGAACAAAGAGATATTTAGATGCAGTCATCTGAAAGCATCATCTGTTCTTTCAACCTTACTAGATTTTGGAATTCAACTAAAGACAGACTGCAATAGTAAGAGAAAGTAAAAAAGAAATGAGAACCATTCTATTATAAAAAGGTATAAAAATCTCAGAACCACAGTGTGATAGTAGGGGAAGCACATAAAAGCTGAATAAAACTTCTAGCTAGTCTAAAACTAAAGTCAGTGTTCTTTGCTTGAAAGATTATGGTAAGAAACTTAAGATAAAGCTGCAAAGGTAATATAGATCCTTCAAGGTAACAGATTATTTAACTAAAAGTCTGTGGTGACTTACTATAAGGAGAATACAAAAACTGTAAACAGCTTTAAATGTGCATGTTGGATGAACTCAAGCTTTTGGTGTTGATTTGTAACATTGTTTTAAGAACACAGTATTTATTTCACAATGAATGGGGAGGAAATATTGGTCTCTTGTAAAGTGGCAGTTAATGAAGCTAAGATTCTGAATGCAATTCAAATACTGGCAATTCATGATTTGCATGTGATGTGTTTGTTACCCTTACATTCAGAGAGGAAGCTAACATGTCTTTCATGTAGAGAGAGAAATCTGTCACTACTCGCAATGATGGTTAAAATATTGGCATAACAGCATATAGTAAACCCATCTTTAGATAGGGCAGACATTTTGTGTCTCATTGTACAGCATTCATAAATAGCAAGGATTCTACTAGAGCAGGGGTGATGAACGCTGGCCCTTTTATGACTTGTGGACTTCAATTCCTAGAATTCCTGAGTCAACCATGCTCAGGAATTCTGGGAGTTGAAATCCATAAGTCATAAAGGGACCATAGTTACCCACCTCTGTGCTAGAGACTTAGAAAATCTGCAGCACCAATGGAAGAAGCAAGAGGTCCAAATACCACAATAGAACTAAAGATGGCATTGAACTAAAGACTGAGACGGCATTGGTCGCGTTGGTGGATGATCTCTGGAGGGCACGGGATAGAGGTTGTTCCTCTATCCTTGTCCTATTAGATCTCTCAGCGGCTTTTGATACCATCGACCATGGTATCTTATTGCACCGATTGGGGGGGTTGGGGCTGAGAGGCACCGTTTTACGGTGGTTCTCGTCCTACCTCTCTGGTCGGTCACAATGGGTGTTGGCAGGGGGGCAGAGGTCGTCCCCGAGGCCCCCCACATGTGGGGTTCCTCAGGGGTCGGTCCTCTCGCCACTCCTGTTCAACACCTACATGAAGCCGCTGGGTGAGATCATCCGTGGTTTTGGGGTGGAATACCATCTGTACACTGATGACACTCAGTTGTACATATCCACCCCAAACCACCCCAACGATGCCGTCGAGGTGCTGTCCCGGTGTCTGGAGGCCCTATGGATCTGGATGGGTAGTAACAAACTTAGGCTCAACCCATCCAAGACCGAGTGGCTGTGGTTTCCGGCACCCCGGTTCAGCCAGATAAGTCCAACACTGGCCATTGGGGGCGAACAACTGGCCCCCGTGGAGAGGGCGCACAACTTGGGCGTCCTCCTGGATTCCCGGCTGTCCATGGAAGACCATGTGGCAGCCGAGGCCAGGGGGGCGTTCTATCAGGTACGCCTGATATGCCAGTTGCGCCCCTTACTGGACCTGGGAGCCCTTCGCACAGTCACTCAAGCGCTTGTGACGTCCCGGCTGGATTACTGTAATGCTCTCTACATGGGGCTTCCCTTGAGGTGCACTCGAAAGCTACAGTTAGTACAGAATGCGGCTGCGCGGGTGATTATGGGTGCCTCAAGGCAAACCCACGTAACACCTCTCCTGCGCGAGCTGCACTGGCTGCCTGTGGCCTTTCGAGTGCGCTTCAAGTTATTGACGACCATCTTTAAATTGCTCCATGGCTCGGGGCCTAGCTATATACGAGACCGCCTCCTGCCCCATACATCCCTTCGTCCGATCCGCTCCCACAGAGAGGGTCTTCTTCGGGTGCCGTCGGCGGGGCAATGCCGGTTGGCGACACCCAGGGGAAGGGCCTTCTCTGTGGCGGGCCCGGCCCTCTGGAACGACCTACCCCCCGACCTTCGTACTATCTCGGACCTCCGTCTCTTCCGCCAACGTCTTAAGACGTATTTATTCCAACAAGCCGGCCTAGGATAGCCCCCCGTTTCTGACTTTTTAAGAAAATTTATAATTTGGTAAGGGTTTTAATATTGGGTTTTAGCACGGGTTTATTAATTTAATACATTTTAACTGATATTTATTGTATTTTGTGTTTTTAAATGATGCCTGTGCGCCGCCCTGGGTCCTAACAAGGAGAAGGGCGGGGTATAAATTTAATAATAATAAAAGGCTTTCAAATCTCAAATGTCAAAGATCTTCCAACAATCATCTTCAGGTCCAACTGCAACCATACATCAAAGTCCAAGGTGCCAATACTTTCAATAAACATGTAATGATTAGGAGTTTTGCTAAAAGCCAGACCCTTTTAAACTTCTTTGCAAAGAAAGAAGTGAAAATTTTAGAGCGAAAAATACTGAGTAGTTATAGTAAATTCTTGTTAAAACATATGGGTCATTTGGAGCTGTCCATGGTACTGCAATCAATGGATCTGCTTTTAGATGTTTGGAAGACTTAGGGATATGTAGGCAGAGGAAAAAAGATCCTTTAATTCCCTTTGTTTGGTTGCTGGGATTTCCTAGAGATGTTCCAGAGGTGAAACTACAAATAAAGTGCATCAGGGTTAGGTAAAAATAAAATTTGGGTGACTTAAAGTAGGGGTCTCCAACCTTTGCAACTTTAAGTCTGAAGGACTTCAGCTCCCAGACTTCTCCAGCCAGCTTCGCTGGCTGGAGAATTCTGGGAGCTGAAGTCCTTCAGACTTAAAGTTGCAAAGGTTGGGGACCCCTGACTTAAAGGATTCAGGAGCCTCCCCTCCCCCCCCAAAAAATCCAATTTAATCTACAGTTCTGGCTGTCCTGTTGGTCTCCAGAATGTTTGCAACTTTCCAAAGTCTACTAGTTGCTGCCACCTGGGTCTAAAGCAGGATTTTATCCATCAATCAGGACTGAAGGAAGAGAGTTAATCGTTGATATTTGTGGTTAGAATGAAATGGGAAAAGAAGGGCACTGATTTGGGCTTGAAAATGTTTTGCCATCTCATAACAAATGAGGACGAAAGTACTACTTGAGTTTGCCTAATTATTAAAGTATCCTAACTTTATAGCTGCTTCTCTGCTGTACTTCACTTGTTTTGACATTTTTGCAATTAACTCTGTTTAGCTTGCCTGCTATTTCTTCGGCTTTGCATTTTTGAAAAAAAAAAAAAGCTTTGGTTAATATGATTCATTATATGTGACCAAACTGGGAAGGCTGATCTGATCTAATCTGAGTCTTTTTTCTGCATATTAACAAGCATTTTAAGAAACACTTGGTTTGATTTAATGAAGTATATAGTTTATTCTGTGTTGCATCAATATGTTGCATTCAAAAACAATTTTATTTCAATTATAGTAATACATTATGAATTATTTCAAACTTTGCTGCAGTAGACTGTTTTTAGTAATAATGTTTTAATAAGTCTCCTCTTCCTGGATTGATGTTCTTCTATTGGGCACATTTTTATGCCAGAACCAACAATTCACTGCACTTTTGTCTGTACTTGTGAATTGCAAACTCAGCATTAGAAGCTATTATTAATCTAGGATCTCATTTGCAGCCTTGTTAAAGATTAATATAAATACCCTAAGCTGTCAACATTTACAGCACAACACTATAGCTATTAACTCAGAAATTAAGTCTTCTGAATTTAGTGGGCATTTCCCTAGTACTGTGTGCCTATCAGTTCACCCATGTTACACCTTTATTCAATGAGCTGCACCATCTCTCTCTCTCTCTCTCTCTCTCTCTCTCTCTCTCTCTCTCTCTCTCTCTCTCTCTCTCTCTCTTTCTCTCTCTCCCCCTCCCTCCCTCCCTCCCTCCCTCTTTCTCATTCTATCTCTCATTCTCTCTCCCATTCTCTCTCTCTCTCTCCCCCCCCCCCAATTTTAGAAACTGCCAATATCCCTCTGGGATGTACTCTGGACAGTGTATACATAAAATATTAAATCATAACAATAATATGTAAAATTTACATCAGAGATAAAATTCCCTGCTGGATAAAGTTCAAGGTGATTATTATCTTTCAAGCCCTACATGGCATGTGATCTGGTTATTTGTGGGATCTCTTCTTCCTAAGAATATCACTAATCAGGTAAGGTAGGTAGGCACACTCTATGGATCAAAGTAAAACCACCACATGACATTCAAAAGGCAGAAAGACAAAGGAGCATTCTGGTGGATGGGGACTGGGCTGTTCTGGATAGACTACATCGCTTGCTTGGAAATAGGTTATCATTACCGACAGCTAAATGGTACTAGTTGTGCTGGAGTGTAAGCTGCGAATGTCTTAATTTACTGTCCTTAGGGCAATGTGGTGCTGAACTTTTGAAATGGCTCAATCTTCAAGCCATGATTGCCTTTTAGAAATCTTGTCAGGAGCAAGGAACCAGAACAATACAGTGAGGTGATCAGAGAAGTATATTTATTGCTACTCGGCTACAGTATTTACAAGAATTTTGCCAAGCTAACTGCATCCTCTTGAAAAAAATCAGGTAAGCACTCCAGGGAATTGGGATGATGGCGATGGTCGTGTCTATATCAGTTCCTCCCCTTAAGGGATTTCAGACTACCCAGTCATTAACTCCATCCCACACTTCATCTGCAGATTCCACCATGTCCTTATTTTTCGTCTGTTCTCAACAATACCCTCTGCTTTGCCCACTAAAACTTAATCTGCACGATGGTCTGTCTTTGGTATGATCCAGTGTAGTTAAAGGTATAATATATAATAATACAATAACGCCCTAGTCCACTAAATATAGAGTGATGATAAAATTATTGCACAATTGTTCTTTAAGGAGTACCATCTTTGGCCAGGCATATATCTTCATTTGGGGAAATCTAAAGTTGCTTCTTCTTCTGCACATGGGGTGTTTCCTGCTAGTGAAGTTATAAATGCTTTTTCATCTTAAATCACATTTTATCCAAGTTAGTTTACGTTCTTAGGAATGACAGTGATGTAATGTTTCACATTGATATATTCATGAGATTTCTTTAAAAGGTCATTGCAAAATTTATTTCAGGTAACAATTGGTTTCTTGTCTTGTGAAAAATGGATAATGGGGAAAAAAAATAGCATATTTATGGCGGTTTTTGTCATTAAGCACTAAAAACCCAGAGTCAATGCTTGAGGTCCTAGGTATTTTTTTCTTTTTAATTAGATGGTGCCATGAACAAAATTCCAGATCTTAATCAGTTAAGTTTTTGTGCAACTAGTAGTGCTACTCTGGCTACATTTATTTTTATGCCATTGTTCTTCCTAAGGGACAATAAAAGAATCAACAATAAAATCACCAATTTAAAAGACAATAAAAATACAAACTTAAAGCAAAGTTCATTTCTAAAAAGTTGTCCCCAGAGCAATGACTACAGATTATTCTACAGATATCAGGGTTTCAAACAACGTTCAAACTTAAAGCATCTTCCAGTTCTGTTTGGCAGCAATATCCTGTCATTCTGAAGGAAGTACACCCTTTTGCAACAGAGGAACTCCTGCGCTTCTGTTGTGTCCTACCAGCAGCCAATGGAGTTGGTGGCAGACTTAGATGAGGAGGAGGTTGGGGAGGAACTTGGGCCAGTGCTGGAGTCTGGGAAAGGCTGTAATGGATGTTCTGCATCAGATGCAGAGACAGAGCTAGGGCTGTCTGACTTTTCCCATCCACTGGAGAGGCAGCTGCCCTTGGAGGCTGACATGAGTGAGGAGGAAGAACAGCTGGAGTCTGTTCCAGATGCATGTATGTACAGACCAGTTAGGAAAGGTGAACAATGCAGGACAAGAAGTCAACTTGGGAAGCAAAACACATGTGAATGCTGAATGGCCCTTCCCTAGCTGGGGAATAAATAGAAGGAAAGGGGAGGGATTGTTGTAGGAGACAACAGTTTGTATTTCTGAAGATTCTGCTCATTGTGTTTTGTGCATCAAAGATTGCTTGCCAGAATTTAATTTGCAGCCTTTTGGCTGGGAGCTCATGGCCTTTCAATTATTGCAAGGAACTGATAAGGTCTGTTGTTGCCGTCAACTCCTTGCAGGACTTTTGTTTAGACTTTTTGGTGGGTGAATGCAATTAAGGTAAATAAAGAGGGGTTTTTCATGGCAGAGTCTGTTTCTTGCTTCTGCTAAGGCTGGGTCAGAACAGCTTCTGGGAGATTCTTCCAGATTAAAAGATGATAAAACAGTCAACAATAAGAGGTCCACAGAGAGGAGACAATCTACAAAATAGCAGATTCCTAGCATTGCAACCCAAGCCCTGCCCCTGTAGATTCAACTACAAAAGGGGTAAGATTGGGTTAGCAATGACACACCTGGCATCCTGCAGATATTGACTCCCATAGATGCCCATAGTCATGGCTTCAAACTATGAATCTTGAGAATGTCAAAATGTATAATTAAAAATCCAAGAAGATTTCTTGAACTTTGATCATGTCCAGCACAGCAATGCTTCCAAGGTAGTATAGAATTATCAGAATTGTAGTCCCATCATAATTGAAAGAATTTTTCAGAGTTTCTTCAGAAGCTACCTGTTCTGATATATACCAGCAAAATATGGACACTAACCTCACAATCAATACAAAAGCTACAAGTGGCACAAAGAGCCATGGAGCCTTGGCATCACAAGACAAGATAGAAAGAGCTGCACATGGATTAGAGAACAAATGGGAATATATAATGCCATCAAAAGAGTAAAAGAATTGAAATGGAAATGGGCATAGCAAGAAGAACTGAAGCAGGTAGGCTAAGATAGTCATAGAATGGATTCCACAAAAGGGTCCTAAAATAAGATGATGCAATGATGTTGCAAGTATTGTGGGCCCACTGCAGAGGAAAGCTCAAGTCCATATTGGTTGGAAACATGCAAAAGAGGTCTTCCTTTTGCAGTGGTAAAAATGGCTAGAATGATGGTGATGGTGATGATTTACAAGCTTTTATAATTTCTAACACTAATGCAATGGTGGGTTCCGGATCCTGGTTCAACTGGTATGGTGCAATGGGGCCAGGCATCCACCACATGCACGCGTGCAGCACACGCATAGCACATGCATGCATACTTACCGTCCATGACTCTCCGACTTCTTGGTGGAGTGTCGCTCAGGTGCCATACGCTTCATGTGCATAAGCCCTGATCAGCTCAAATACAGGTAAGGACGGTGGGCGGGAGGGTAGGCCCTCTGGAGCACAGTACCAGAATGGTACGTGGGGCTCCCAGCAGGCACCGGTACACCTGTACTGGGATATACCAGTCCTATCCCACCACTGCACTAATGAGACATCTTATTATCCATTTCAATAGATGATATTATAGGAGATGAGCAGGCTGAGCCCGAGGGCAGGGTTAAATGAGTCATCAGTTTGGATTAATTGCATTCCCACAAGACACCTAAGCCCCCATGAATTTCATTGACCATTATCTGGTGTCAGTTTGGCTTGACCATTAGTAGATCAGATTCTTGCATGTAATAAACTTTCAGTGCTTTGAACTGTACCCCTATTCCTAGCAACTTGTGCCTGAAAAGACAATATAAATAAGTATTCTATGCTCTCCATTTCAGTAGTATCCAGTTTGGTTCCTGCAGGTAAGTAGTTTGCTGAAATACATGGAAACAAACTGACTTACTGGAAGAGTTCCTACTGCACTAGTCAATTGTTTTGATGTCCCCAACATGATTCATTATAACAAACATTATAACAATTTCCCCCTTTTTCTTCTTAAGAATATGAAATGAAATGAAATGAAAGATAAGGGAAGGCATTATATTTATGTGGTTGGCATCAAACTATTTTTCACTTCAGAGGCTGTTTGATGGAGCTTCCTTTGCTACATGCATATTGTTATGCAGTGATGGGGTTCCTTCCAGAACAGTAGAAAGTTGCCAAAAACATCCAGGGAGACCTCCCTCTGATATTATGTTGATATTTAGTTGCAATAGTTGCTGGTAATTTGAAAAAAGAGAACAGAAAATTAGAAAATGTTGCAAGTACATAGCATTGTTAGATCCGTCTTGTTCGATTATAAGAGCTGTTATCAACATAGTTGGAAGTTATGGTTCCACAACAATATGTCTCTTTGAAATGATTTGATAGCTCTATTACTTGAGCACAATAAACAATTGAGATGACAATTAATGTTCTTTGGGCTGTTAATCAGAACGAATGAATAACAGGCATTGAATGAATGTCCTTTGTTGTCAGCCCAGGCACAAGACAAGGCTCTTTCTCTCATCTTTTACAAAATAATGTTTTACAAATACTTAGATTTTAAGGAAAGGATGGGAGTGGATAACGCATATGTTTAGCATCTCTCTACAGAGATTTACATTATGGGCAAAAATTTTCAAGGCAACTCTATATCACTAGTGCAATATTGTGGAGTCACATTATTCCACACCTCTACTTAAATGTTGGGGTCAGGAATTTTTGTATTGCTTTTGATTAGCTACTGAGAAAAATAAAGTGAAGAGAGAAAAACTAGGAAAACTTTCCAGAATGGTTCAAACTTCAAACCATTAGAGCTGTGGTGACACAACGGTTAGAGCAAAGTACTGCAGGGTGCTTCAGCTGACTGCTAGCTGCAGTTTGGCAGTTCAAATCTCACCGGCTCAAGGTTGACTCAGCCTTCCATCCTTCTGAGATGGGTAAAATGAGGACCCAGATTGTTGAGGGCAACATGCTGACTCTGTAAACTGCTTAGAGAGGGCTGTGAAAGCACTATGAAGTGGTATATAAGTCTAAGTGCTAATGCTATTGCTATTATTGTGGTTTTTTTTTTAAAAGGACCCTTGCTAGGTACAAGGAACTAGAATAGCCTAGTGAGCTGATCAGAGTAGTATATTTATTGCTATCCCCTATTTACAAGAATCTTGCTAGACTAACTATGCTCTCTTGAGAATAGTTCTTGAGAACAACCAGGTAAGCACACCAGCACACTGCCAATGGATGTTGTTGTCATTGCTTACTTTGCATAGCATAGGAGATTGGTGGATCTCCAGGTTTTGTTTCCCCATTTTTCATTTCTAGTGATGATTGATTTGTCTGAATGTATTTATTTATGTATTTGTTTATTAAATCTCTATAGCTGCCCATCTCAATTAATAATGCTAAGCAGCTTAGAATTAAAGAAAAAAAGAGCAGTTAAAATACAAAGTTTATAGTATTTAAGCTTATAAATACTCCCTAGTATTTTTGGATTTATCTTGGTCAAAAATGTGTACAATTTCCCAACTGAAAGTGGTTGAGTCGGACTATGTATTTTGGGATTAAAGAATTTGCATTGTGTTTTCTGACAGCTAGTCAGCATTCATGTCTTTGTCTATCCTACACATTGGCTGTAAAAGTCCTGATCCTGCATGCCTGAGATGGCATCTGATTATTTCTTCTTGGTTTATTTTTGTTTGATACACAAATATAAAAAATTCTGAGAAATTCCTAAAAGCTTGGCATTCAGACAAGTTACCACCAATAGATAAATCACATTTACACACCTTTCAAAAGAGACTCTAATAATAAAAAGCTAAGAAGGAAACACAAAGACCAGAACATATCCTATACAACAATCAACATCCAAAAAAGCAGAGCTTAACAACAGACAAATAATCAAATAGAAGACGATAACCTAATGAAGGAACTGCCAAAAACAAAGCCATACTCTCACCAACAGTGGCAAGGCCAGGGCATTGTGTATAAATAGGGAGCAAACCCCATAGTCATTATGCTGGTGATGTTCAGGGGTGACAAACTGGTGGCCCACAAGCTGGATGCATCATGTGCAGGCCTCTTCAAAGCGCTCCATGGCTCGGGACCTAATTACATGCGAAACCGTCTCCTGCCCCATACATCCCTCAGACCGATACGCTCCCACAGAGAGGGCCTTCTCAGGGTGCCATCGGCTGGACAATGCTGACTGGCGACACCCAGGGGAAGGGCCTTCTCTGTGGCGGGCCCTGCCCTGTGGAACGACCTACCCCCTGAACTCCGCACCATCACCGACCTCCGCCTCTTCCGCCAGTGTTTAAAAACACACTTGTTTCATCAAGCCGCCCTGGGTCCTTTTGGAGAAGGGCGGGATATAAATCAAATAAAACTCTAAAACTCTAAAACTCTCTTGTACCCAAGCTCCAGGAAGGGGAAAATGTCACAAAATGTCACACAATGGAAACGTGATGCCACAAGTTTGACACTTGTGAGTTAGGTAATGAAATATCTGCAAGAAAAGAACCAAGCTCAGAGATTATTAAGGACTCCATCCTTCAACCTTGAACTACGTATATTCTCTTCTATTGCAGATTTACCACTTTTTAAGAAAAACGATTAAGCAGCCAAGGGGGAGGGCACAGGGGAGTTGTACACTAATGCAGCACTTTTCCTCCCCATTTTCACTCTGCAGCCCTCCTGCTGGTTGCGTGTAGTTCAAGTGACTGAAGGCCTCTGAGTCAAGAGTCAGCTCAGGGACCTGGCAAATACAGAGGGAAAGGGTGCTTTGATAGAAGAGAATTCTTCTGGCATGCAAAGGAGATCTGGAAAAAAAACAATAGCCAGGGAATGGAGAGGACTCTTTAAGTTGTCCTATTGTCCCATGTTGATACGACCACCCACCATCCCTATCCTCAACTGATGACAACCCTGATCAAATCGTCAGTGAAGCATACAGGATTATACTCAACAGTTTATTGCCTCCTTTAAAGCAAAAAAGATTACTTTATGTATAAGTTGGACATGCAGTGAAGCCAATGCCAAAAGGATAGGATGGAAGAAAGAGGTAGCTAGTGCATGTTCTTTCCATGCTTAAAGGCAAGGGGGGAAAGGACCGCAGAAGTTCAGGATTTATTATTTACAGATTATCCTCTCTTTCCAGATATATTTGCCATTTTATTTTATTTTATTTAGAGTAGCCAAGTGCAAAACCAATATCCAAAACCTCATCCTATCCATTCCCTTTCAAGTCCTTCTTGGTTGCTTGTTACCTTTTCTAACTTCCTTTTCCTACCGCGGACCTTTGCCTTTTCTCAGTACACAGTGTGGTCAGTAGAGGCCCTTAGATTGCATTATTGATGACACCCGAAGAGTTGAAAAAGAACATCCCTCAGAGGCTTGTTATCAATCAGAATCTTAGGCAACACGCTCCCAGCTTTAGGATGGTTTGATCCTCTGCATTTATTATTTTATTTCTTTAATAGGGCAGCTTTGGAAAAAGGAATGTATACATTTTTCAGGAGGAAAAAAATAATAATAACTCCAGCTAGAAATGACAATGAATTAGGATTAATGGGGAACTTGTAGCAACTACACCAAGGCAATATCACAGCAGTGCATCTGGTGAATGCTACTATATTTCATCTTCTTTTAATTTCCACACCGACAACCTGAAGCTGTGGACAAACTATGTCAGAGAAAAGGATTTCATTGCTGAGCTAAGGCTAAGACAAAATGTTTACAGCTGGAGAAACCTGGCAACAGATGGGGAATGGCCAGTCTGCTGCAAAGTTCTCATTTAATTAAAAAAAACCTCCACTATTAAAATTAAACTTCCAAGCTCAAAGCAGGTAGAGATCAAATGCTGAAACACGGGCTCACCTGTGTGTTATGGAAGACTTAAAATGGGTTGCCCTGAATTAGGTGTTATGCAGAGGTGGTATTCAGCTGGTTCTGACCAGTTCTGGAGAACCGGTACGGAAATTTTGAGTAGTTCAGAGAACCGGTAAATAACACCTCTGATTGACCCCACCCCATCTATTATCTGCCTCCTGAGTCCCAGTTGATCAGGAGGAAATGGGGATTTTGCAGTCACCTACCTCTGGAGTGGGGAGGGAATGGAGATTTTACAGTATCCTTCTCCTGCCACGCCCACCAAGCCGCTCCCACCAAGCCATGTCACACCCACCAAGCCATGCCCACAGAACTGGTAGTAAACATTTTTGAATCCCATCACTGATCCAGCCCAGTGATCCAAAGATCCTACTACGCTAGAGAGTAAAGGGAATAGGCTGGAAGAATGATTGTTGTCCAGTGATTGGTCAATATAGTCAGGAAAAAAGTTGATGGCTTCAGCTTCCAATGGCTAACGTGCAAAGCAGGCTGAAAAAGCAAATATTACTTTGAGAAACCCTCTCTACTGCTGACACTGCTTTGTAAAGCTCCTGCCAATTAGTTAATAATAATAATAATAATAATAATAATTTTATTTCTAACCCGCTCTCTCTCCCCGAGGGGACTCGAGGCGGGGCACAGGGGAATTAAAAACAAGTACAAAGTTTAAAGCAATAAATATAAATAAATAATTAAGTAAAAGGTAAATTAAACAGTACTCCCTGCGCTATATTGTGCCCAGCCTCAACATTCTGACTCATGAAGAGGTTACTTTTGCCAGGAATTTGCCCCTGCAGTCTGCTATTCCTCTGCCATTTGGTCCTTTGCTTTCTATCCAATAGTGCTGCTGCTGCTGCTCAGGCTTCAGAAACTGTGGATCCAAAGCTATTTAAGTCATACAAAATAAATATTTATGACACCAAATAAAAAGGTTAGAGTTAGGATGTTGATACAGCCAGGAAACAGGGACCTTAACTCACTTGGGATCCCAGGTCTCATAACCAAGTCTTCATGACTTTACAAAAGACCAACAGAGTTGGGGATCATCCTAATATCTGACCCGCAGCATGCACAATCTGACTGACCAAATTGGATGGATAGAAACAACTGGGAGACAATGATCCTCAATCCATGAAGGGCTTTAAAGATGATAACCATCATTTTGCACCTTGGAAACACACTGGCAACCAATGCAGCTCATGAAGCAGTGGTGTTACTACCCCAGTAGGAATTCTACACCAGTTGAACTTTCACAACTTTTGAAAGTTCTTCAAGGATAGTCCATGTAGAGTGCATTGCATTGCTGTAGTCCTGAAAGAGAGGTCATGAGAGCACAAAGGACTGTGAGCAAAGCCTCCTGCTCAAGGAACAGGCTCAACTGATGCACCATCCTAAGGTGTGGAAAGGTCCTCTAGACCAGGGGTCCCCAATCTTTTTTGCACAAGGGACCGGTTTCATTTTAAAGAAAATTCTGCGGACCGGCTGGCCTAGAGGAGGAGGGGGGAGGGGGAACAGGCAGCGCATGCGCACGTGGGGTGGGGAGTCGGCTCACTTGGCCGTCTAGGGCAGTGGTGAGCAAACTTATTAGTCAATAGAGCCAAATATCAACAGTACCACTACTGAAATTTCTTTTGAGAGCCAAAAGGTGTGGCCTTTTTTGTGGGAGTGGCTCAGTTGTCATGTGACCCGTGGCCAACTTGGAAAATGTGGTGAAACTCACTTAAAAGTCTTGCTTAGCAACCAAAATTTTGGCCTCAATTGTGGTCATAAGTTCTTTCTTTCTTTCTTTCTTTCTTTCTTTCTTTCTTTCTTTCTTTCTTTCTTTCTTTCTTTCTTTCTTTCTTTCTTTCTTTCTTTCTTCCATTTCTGGCTGGTCTTTGGTCTTCTGAAGATGGTAAAAATGGATTTATGGGCACTCGTTATATATAAAGGCAGCCCATGACTCTTTGGGATGCTGGTTTGAATCCAGGAAATGACTCAGAGGATGTGATTCCTTTGAAATAACCACTGGGAGAAAAATTGATCTTTAACCTGGTTAACCAAACAGGTAGCTTGAGGTGGAAGGAAATAGGAAAATAGATTTCTTCCTTTCCTTTCCTTTCCTTTCCTTTCCTTTCCTTTCCTTTCCTTTCCTTTCCTTTCCTTTCCATTCCTTTCCATTCATTTCCTTCCTTCCATTGCCTCCCTCCCTCCCCCTCCCTTCTTTCCTTCCTTCCCTCTTACCCTCCATCCCTCTTTCTTCTTTCTTTCTTTCCTTCCTTCCTTCTTTCACTCCTCCCTTCCTCCTCCCTCCCCCTTCTTTCCTTCACTCCCTCCCACCCTCCATTCATCTTTTTTCCCCTATTTTTCTTTCTTTCTCTTTCTCTGTTTCTCTCTCTCTCTCTCTCTCTCTCTCTCTCTCTCTCTCTCTCTCTCTCTCTCTCTCTGTATCTGTCTCTCTCTCCCCCCCACCCATCTGTCACTCTGTGTGTGCGTGTGTCTGTGTGTGTGCCTGTTTCCCTCTCTCTCTCTTTCTGTCTCTCTAAGTCTGCCTCTCTGTGTGTCTGCCATTCTCTCCCTCCCTCCACCCGTGGAAGCAGCAGAGGGGTTAGCATGTCGGTTGCGGAGGTTATCCCGCAGCGAGCGAACGGAGGACCCGAACTGCGGCTAGTGCAGGCGAGGAGGAGGGAGCAGCGCCCTGGGCAGAGGATGGGTGAGCGCGCCTCCACCATCTCCTTCCGACGGCCACCGCGGCGCACTGCACTGTCCGGGGCTTCCTGGAGGGGCCAGCATGTCGACTGGGGAGGTTATTCCGCAGCGGGCGGGCGAAGGACCCAAGCTGCATGCTGCCGAAGCCGTCCGGGGCTGGGCGTGCGGCGCCCGGATGGCTTTGGCGGCACACAGCTTGGGTCCTTCGCCCGCCTGCTGCGGGATAACCTCCCCAATCGACAAGCTGGCCCCTCCAGGAAGCCCCGGAAAGTGCAAAGCGCTGCGGTGGCCATCGGAAGGAGGTGGTGGAGGCGCGCTCGCCCATCCTCTGCCCAGGGGGCTGCTCCCTCCTCCTCGCCGGCCCTGCGGCCCGGTTCCTATGAAGCCACGGACCGGCACTGGTCCGCGGACCGGGGGTTGGGGACCCCTGCTCTAGACCATAGTAGCCACCTGCTTTTCTAGCAGGAGCTGTGAGTCTGTGACTCCCCAGAATATGCATTGGATTCTTCTGGGGCAATGCCACCCAATCCAGGGCTAATGGTGGATTGTGCATGACAGATGCTGGTGCCTTTATTTAAAATCTGCAAAACCCATTCATATGGTTTCTTTGCTATATGCAATTGAGCAAATAGCTTACTAAGTTCCAACTACACATTCTTCATAGGATTAGAGTGCAAGTTTGAATAATCATCCACTGAGACCTCCTATAAGGATTAGGAGCATGGTATAAATGGAAGACGTGTCACTCCTGCCAAAGCTTAATGGATACTACTGACATATGCTCTCCAGGACCAAATAGGAGAGCAATCCTTCTCTAAATCACCTTCTGAAGCATGCATATATCATTTTTAAAAATATAATTACTAAATGCCTAAAGACTACTATGCCTAACTTGGAGTTCAGAAGTCCTGAATAAACAGAGAGAAATCTGGATACCTGTATAATAAATATTTGAGTCTCCCAATAAGTTGTGATCTAGGAAAGTTTTGTATGTATTCCCATAAACATGTGAACAATCCACCCCCACAAGATACCTTATAATACACTCTTGTATTACCCAATGATTTCTACAATTTAACATATACTATAAACTCCACCACTGATTATTAAATACATGGATTAATAAGCCTGAATGTCTACCTACTTTTATCTCTATTTAAATAACTCAAGCACATCTAAACTGAAAGAGATATTTTCCTTCAGATGTGGAACTATTCTTTTCAATATTTATTTTAATATGAAAGATGTGCTTATTCATCAGTAAGGTTACAGAGAAGCAGCACATCTTATCAGCCATCCTGATGATAAATGGAAACATTCTTTCCTTAGCAGCACAATAAATATTTCATCAATCTACTTGAAACGCAAAGAAAATGAAAAATATTTCCAGCATCCCAAAGTTTTTATTTTTTTTACTTAAAGCAGCCAACAACTATGATATCCTTTGGTATTTTGCACAGAATTCTCATGTGCCATCCAATTTCGCATATATTCCTAAATGAATTTGAGAATTATATACATGATTTGTATGGTCTCATTTTAATATTTTATTAGTATTTGGGAAGGTGAAGCCCAAATACTTTGGCCACCTAATAAGAAGGAAGGACTCATTGGAGAAGAGCATAATGCTGGGAAAGATTGAGGGCGAAAGAAGAAGGGGACAACAGAGATTGAGGTGGCTGGATGGAGCCACTGAAGCGGTCAGTGTGAGCTTGAATGGACTCTGGGGGATGGTGAAGGACAGGAAGGCCTGGAGGAACATTGTCCATGGGATCATGATAGGTTAGACATGACTTTGCAGCTAACGCTAACATTACTTGGCAAAAGATGTGTATCAAACCACAGACTGCTTTTAATGCATGAAGGTGAAGTTTTTTCAGATGTTTCTATATCTATATTAATAAGTATGTACAATATTTTTTTATTATGTGCCATCAGATTGGTGACAACTCATAGCAACCACTTAGAAACACCTTCTCCAGAATGATCTGTCCCCAATACTTTCCCTCCAGGTCTTCAAAAAGTGCAGTCAAAGCCATCCACCCTCCTGGCAATTTTCCTCTTCTCTTTCTTCCATCTTTTCCAGCATTGCAGTCTTATCTAGAGAAGTTAATTCTAAGACTGATGTCCATAGCTATCACCATTAATTTGCTCACCATTATATTTAATCTTAATCTATTTTTTTCATTGTGTTTTCTTGACTTTTATTATTAGATTTTGCCTTTCATTTGCATTATCAGCACCACAATAGCACCATCAACCTTGTTTTTGTTGATAGTTCTTTCTCAATTTTAAAACCACACTTTATCTATCAATCTAGCTTCCCTTAATATATGTTCAGCGTAATGTATATACATACATAAAAAGAGAATATACACTTTTGCCCTATTCCTTTACATACCTAGAGCCCATCTGCTTTACTATGTTCCACCCAGACTATGATTTCCTATCCTGCCTATGTTTTGAGTTTCACATGAGAACAATGACAATCCCAAATTTCTCTAAGCATACTCCATAGCTTGAAATGGCCAATCCAATCAAAGGCCTTTCTGTAACAGATTAAGCTCATTTGTTTGGTATTGAATTGTTAAGTATTTTGATTGAAATAGTAAAACCCAATATAAACAGAACTCAAAGAAAAAAGAATTGTAAGAAAGAAGAAAAAGTGCAAGAACAAAAGAAAGAATAATATGATAAAGAAAAATAAAAGAAATATATAAAGAAGTGACTTCCAGCCTTCATTGCAACAAGTACAGACAAATTTAGCAATTCCTTACCCCCAATAAGGATACAAACAAATTTATCTTCATACTATAATTCATCCTTTATCTATAAGGATTTATCTAGAAATCTATGAAACCTTAAATATTGGTTTTGTAGCTATTAATTTCTGGCTCCATTCTTCAAACAGTTCCTTTAATTCTTCCAAAGTTATGACATTTTTTATACTTTTGTAAGTTCCAGGTAACTAATAACAAAAGGAGGCTTGCGGTTTTTTCCTTGTATTTAAAAGTTTTAGCCCCATGATGGTGAACCTATGGCACGGGTGCCACAGGTGGCACGCGGAACCATTTCTTAGGACACATGAGGCGTTGCCCTGTCAGCTCCAGTGCGCTTGTGTGCGCTGGCCAGCTGATTTAGGCCTTCTTTTGAGGCCGTTTTTCACCCTCTGGAGGCTTCAGGGAAGCTCCTGAAGCCTCTAGAGGTGGTGAGGGAGGCTGTTTTCACCCTCCTCAGGCTCCTAGAAAGCGTCTGGAGCCTGGGGAGGGTGAAAAAAGTGCGCCAAAAGCAGGGGGTCACGCACATAGCATTATGGGTGTGGCATGCCCATGCATGACCCCCCTGTGTTCCCCCCCGCTTTTGGCATATGAGCAAAAAAAAAAGGTTAGCCATCACTGCTTTATTCCCTTCTAGTGTTTAGTTTCTAAAACTATAAAGTTGGTTGTCTTTATTATGAGCCAAGATAACCAAAATAATTCTGGTTCCCATGAGAAACTATTTAATTTTTGTAGTTAAATCCAAAACTTTAATGTAAAATCAACACCTCAACTTTAACTGGCTCATTAACCTCCTTGCAAACTTTCTTAGATCAAAATGTTATTTAGCTTTTTGCTGTTTATTTCAAGGTCTTTTAATGTTCTTAAGCTTATAATTAGTTTTTATTTTGTTCTGAGTTGCAGCCTAACTTACCTGGCAGCTTTTCAAAATTGTCATTCTAAAGGCCTATAACTTTAAGATAGTTAATAGGCAGTTTCTGAAAGTGATTAGAAAGTGAGGCTTGTGAGTTTTGTGTCCTTTAAAAGGCTTTGTCATGGTTGCAAGCATGATAGCTAATTCCTTCATCTTCTAGTGCTCAAACCTGTGGTTAGACAATATATTAGAGCTCATTGAATAAAAAGAAATTAATGGAACCTGTGAGGTATGAAATCAGAGAAATAATGGCTGAATTTTCTTAACTACCAAATTCACACCGGGTTGTCCTTAAGAGTGAAAAGTAAATGGCATAACTACCCAGATCTTTTCTGTTTTCTCAGGTACTAAAACATCAGCCCTGGATTTGACTGCCAAGCAAGAGAAGAGTTGAATAGCAATAAATGAGCTGGCAGCATTATTAAGTCAATGGACAACTTGCTCAGTATTTGAATATACAACAAGTAAGGCAGAAAATGAATACCAATTTTATTCATGATTCGGAAGGAATCTCATAAAACTCAGGTCAGTAAGTTAACTACTACAGCACTTTCAGTTAAAAAACAGTATCCAAAAATAGGCAGTGCAGGCCAAGGATTTCTAAATGGTAATTTTACCACTGTTTTTTGTTTTTTAAAAATACTTTCTACTGGACTTGCTGAAAAAGAGCGCAAAAATATTATCTGGTCTTTGATGACTAAGTAAATAACAAATGCAAACTGGGTTTTCTTCTGTTGCCCTGCACAGGAGAACGGAGCTGGAAAGCAGGTCAATAGGGTGGGGAAGAAATGTAGATTTTATTGTATCCTTGCTCTGAAGTGGGGTGGAAATGGAGATTTTATAGTTTCCTTTCCCTGCAGTGGGGTGGAAATGGAGATCTTACAGTATCCTTGCCCTGCAGTGGGGTGAAAATGGAGATTTTACAATATCCTTGCCCTGCAGTGGGGTGAAAATGGAGATTTTACAGTATCCTTGCCCTGCAGTGGGGTGAAAATGGCGATTTTACAGTATCCTTGCCCTGGAGTGGGGACGGAATGAGGATTCTGCAGTATCCTTCTGCTGCCACGCCCACCAAGCGATGCCAGGCCATGTCCACCAAGCCACACCATGCCCAGCAAGCCAAGCCCACAAAACCATGCCCACAGAACTGGTGGTATGAATTTTGAATCCCATCACTGCTATCATAGTAAGCATGTGAGGTAATTATAATTTATTAGCAAATGCAACTATATGACAAATATTTATTTGGGAGAATTGAGCACCTGGTTATGTGGAAAACTTTCCTTATTATAATTTCGATTTTGAAGAAGATCTTAAGATCTTCTTAAGATTTTTTTACATGCTTTCGAACACTTAAAATGAGGGTAAGGTTTTGTATCCACATTACAGAAGAGAAATAAATGTTATATCATTTTCACTAGGACCCCTTTAAATCCCGGCTAGGTTTCCCAAATGAACCAAAGTGAATACACCCATCATTAGCTAAATGGACTACTTCTTACATTTTAGCCTCTCTGTATGTCTCTGCTCAGAAAGTTATGCAAAGAATCTGCCAGTTTTCTTGATGAGAGTTAAACGAAAAGTGAACACGTATAATGCCTCACTTGTTTAACAGGCATCTCCAAACAAAGAAGCATAACTTTGCTAGAGATTATCCTGCCATTTAAAATCTTTGTCAGAATCGAGTTGAGGAACCGTAGAATGAAGGCTTGTCCCTCGTGTTTTGCAAAAGCTTTGGCAAGGCCTGTCTAAAGTGGCTGCATTTTCAAGTTGCTTTGAATCGGTAAAAGACAGCTTGTTTAACATTTGGAAGGATGAAATAGCGCCATAAAGAGCTTTCCCAAGCTGGTTCTCTCTTTGCCAGCTTGCAGTATCATCATGTATTTCTGCCAAAGAGAGTTTGCATCAGCTATGTTGACAGCCTCTCGTGAATGTTAATACGCCATCTCCATATTCATGCTAAAGTTCTCTTCTGGCTCCTCATTGTTTAACAATACAGTTGACGGTTGTGCCACTGTATTTCTCAGAATTGGAGATTGAAGCTAGATACGAATCCTATCTGTGCCTGTGGCTATAGGGATGTTGCTACTTATTTATTCAATTGTTTAATGAAATTCATTTTAAGGGCTCATTTCCAAAACTGAAATGTCTACGCTCATTAGGCATAAAACTTTAAATGCCAAACTTTTCAGATGATGTTGATCTGGGGACCCTCTGGTATTATCGTGTTTTAAACCAGTTAAGTTTTCAGCACAGCTTGGGTTTGAAAGAATGAGGGCCAATTTCCATAATTTCTTTGGGCCTGAAGGACCTTCGCTGCCATGATGAAACCTGAAGCGTACCGTCTGCCTTCTGCTCTTGTCTCGACTCCTCACTCCCACCTATGTATCCATGTCCCTGTAAGGTTCTTATAGGAAGAAGGATCAATACAGCAGTGTCCCAAAAATCTATGATACGGTATCAACTGCTGAGTGTTTATTTTTATTTTTTTTTAATTTTATTTTTGTCATGTTTATGTAGTGTATATTGGAGGTGGTAAACCCTTTGAGAGCTGCATGCAATGAAATCTCATTTCAATGTATGCCGATTAGTGTACATTTGAAGTTACAATAAAATTATTCTAAGGCTATATAGGAGAACATCTTCAGAAATGGTGCATTCAAAAGGTACCGGTACGTAAGTTCAGCTATATTTCTCTGGGGAATGTCATAGAAATGTTGCCGTGAGTGTAAGCAGCCATGTGGAGTACATTGGTGAGAGAAGTCAAGGTTTCCCAAATCTCTGGAGCAAGGCTTCAAAGCGAGTGGGAGGAAAGGATAACCTCCTATTACTTCACTTTCCATTTATATCTCCGTGGATTCTGCTCATCTCACCTGCCTCTTTAATGCTGGAAAAAAAAAAGGGAGAGAATACAGTCCTTGAACTTTGTAGCTGATTCCTGTAATAGTACCTTCGGATGCCGTCTTAAATCAGGTGTTTTAAGACGGAGAGCTTTAATTTCCCCCATGCACAACAAGCACAAGAGAAGAATCACCAGAGGGCAGAGGGTCTGAAAGTGCCGAGCCTGCCTCGTTTTTGTTCTTTCAACTTTTCAAAAGAAGAAGAAAAAAAAAGGACTCTGAGAGGACTGCTGGGAAACACTAGATATGTAGTTTTGTTTAACGCAAAACTGATTGCAAATTTGCTCTTCTCTATGAATATAATAAAACAATTCAATGGCAGGATTTATTTCCTCCACCTCTCTTGCAGGCATTTACATGTCCTAGTTTTAGCAATCCTATTTGCCATTGATTTTAGTAAGACAGATATTGAGCTTAAAAAGAATGGTGGTGGGGGGAGCCTGTTTTTACTAAGGTGTCTAAATATAGGTCCCACAAGCTTAGGAACTAGCTCAAGCTTAAACACTTTGACCTAGATAAATGAATTATAAAAGAAACACACACTTTGGAAAAAAAGATTTTCTAAAGCAAAGATTAATCTTACCTTGAAAGCTTGACTATAGGCTCTATTGATCCCAGATATTCTTAGAACGTTTGAAAGTCAGCCTTTCTACACTTTCTTCTAGTTTTTATGCAAAAGAAGTGACTCGTCAAACATCTAACTGATCTTTACCATCTCTTTTTTTCTTTCACTGTATTGCAAAGGTCATTAATCCTACAAGCTGAATTATGAAAGGAGTCTTTTAAAGCAGGGATGGGCAACTTTATCTAGGTTGCAGGCTCCTAGTCTCTCTTGGAATGGTCAAACAAGAAGCCTGATTTACTTTCATTTAATCATATTAATCACAAGGCCTGAAGATATTAATATGCACAAGTATTCCTGAATATGGTTGATTGTTTTGGTGTCACAAGCTCTTCTCTCATCTTCAGAATGCTGCCCCTGGCAATATTAGAAGGTCTCTGAAGGTGGGATCTGAAAGGCAGAGTGGTATTCATCAGTTTCTGACCAGTTCTGGAGAACCGGTAGCAAAAATTTTGAATAGTTCGGAGAACCTGTAAATACTACCTCTGACTGGCCCCACCCCCATCTATTCTCTGCCTCCCGAGTCCCAGCTGATCAGGAGGGAATGGGGATTTTGCTGTAACCTACCCCTGGAGTGGGGAGGGAATGGAGATTTTACAGTATCCTTCTCCTGCTACGCCCACCAAACCATGCACACCAAGCCAAGCCCACAGAACTGGTAATAAAAAGTTTTGAATCCCGTCACTGCTAAAAGTTTGCATGGGGTCCAAGTTTGTACATCTCTGCTGTCAACTTTTCAGATCTTCTGGAAGGAAGATGCCTTTCAATATGCCTTTCTGTTTGTCATGTTGTAGTTCATAGTGAGTAACATCTCCAGAAAAATAAATAAATATTGAAGTTTTAGAATGGATGGCATCGGTCCTGAACAGCTTCTGATTCTAATAGACATACCTTTAGCATGTTTCAAAAGGGCATAATTCCAGATTTTCCCATTCAAACATAATTTCTGTGTCCCTGCTATTTTCCCCTGCAGGATAACAGCATTGGCTAAAGTACCTATCCAGTCAGCTTGGCTTTGTGTCAATGTGTATCAATGTATTATTCATAGTTTTTTGTTGTTATTGAGAGCACCAGCAATTAGCCCTTTGGAAGGAGACATCCACCAACCCTCATCCTCAAAATATTTTATATGAGCTCTATAGCGTGGAATGAACAATGGCAGGGATTTTTAAAAAAAGAATGCTTGCATCTGTGTGCAGCAACAGAGGGTTCTAATGGAAATGATGAATTTTGTAATAATGCCCAACTATGGTAAATGTATATGTATTGTAGGCTCAAAGCTTATGAATCATGATTTCATTTTGAAATAATTAGAATCTTCTGCCATTAACAGCAGGATACATGGATAATTATACTTTAGAACAAAATGCCTGGCAAAAAGGCTTCTCTGTTCATATGACAGGTTTTATGATAAATATTGCAAGTGACAATCTTTAATATAAATACAGAGGAGAAAAATTAACAATATCAATCATGGCAGAATACTATGGAAGAAAAACAATGACAATAACCAGATTATTTAAGTTTTTCCCACCTACATATTCAGACTAATTTGTATAGAATATTGCTTCGGACCTCAGCATCCACCAATTACTGTGACCCCATGTTTATGATTGTGACATTAGTAAGTGGAAAGTGGAAATCTATCATAACCCTTTGGGCAGGGATACCTCTATTCATGTTATCATTAACAAGCACAGAGGAAAAATCATGATATTGGGGGTTGACCAAGTTGATTCAGAAGAAGGATTCTCTCCTTTGACTGTAGAGTTCTTTACCAACAAAAAGGTTTCTTACTTTGTACTTATATCTTTTATATCTTTTAGTGTTGCCAGAGCATCTCAAAATAGAACTCTTGTCCCAACGCAGTGGCTCAGTGGCTAAGACGCTGACCTTGTCGATCAGAAAGGTTGGCAGTTCAGCGGTTTGAATCCCTAACGCCACATAATGTAGTGAGGTCCTGTTACTTGTCCCAGCTTCTGTCAACCTAGCAGTTCGAAAGCACATTAAAAATGCAAGTAGAAAAAATAGGAACCACCTTTGGTGGGAACGTAACAATGTTCCGAGAGTCTTTGACAGAACAGAGGCTAAAACTATTATTGAAGTTCTTCTCTCTTAAGCAAAGAAGTACTAGCTTTCTATTATTAGAAAGAGTATTAACACTTTTCCACTTTACCATTGGGGAAAACTCTGGAGAATGCCAATAAAGGGGACTATTGTTAGCTCACGGTTGAAATGAAGGGCCCTTGGTACTCTCTGGGCTTGCTTGTTTTCTTGCAGACATCTCATTACCCTAACTAGGTAACATCATCAGTTGTTATTATTATTATTTATTAAATTTATATCCCGCCCTTCTCCAAAAGGACCCAGGGCGGCGCGCAGGAAATTAAAATACATACAAAAAACACAGTACAAAATTTAAAAAACCTATTAAATCCCCATCCTGCGCTAAAACCAATTAAAATCCCCGAATTAAAACTATCTATGGTTAGTCCAGGCGGAGGTTATGTTAGGCCGGCTTGATAAAATAGGTGTGTTTTTAAACACTGGCGGAAGAGGCGGAGGTCGGTGGTGGTACGAAGTTCTGGGGGTAGGTCGTTCCACAGGGCAGGGCCCGCCACAGAGAAGGCCCTTCCCCTGGGTGTTGCCAGTCAGCATTGTCCGGCCGACGGCACCCTGAGAAGGGCCTTTCTGTGGGAGCGTATCGGTCTAAGGGATGTATGGGGCAGGAGACGGTCTCGCGTATAACTAGGTCCCGAACACTGATGATGTTACCTAGCACTGATGATGTTACCTAGCACTGATGATGTTACCTAGTTAAGGGTAATGAAACATCTGCAAGAAAACGAGCAAGCTCAGAGAGCACCAAGGATCCCTCTGGAGAATACCATTCTCAGCCAAGAAAATAAGCAAGTCTATCATTGAACAAATCAAAGAACTCTCACACTGGAGGCACAATTGGCCGGTCTCAAATGATCCTATTTCAGATATATTATGTAAATGCTCTGGAGAAAGTTCTAATGCTTGGAAAAATGGAGAGAAAGAGGAGGACAAGCAATAGGAAGATAGGTAGATTTAGTTACAGAGGTGACGGGTGCATCGATGAAAGAACTGAAGAACCAGATTAGGAACAGATCAACGTGAAGAAAGTCTGTGTGTGTGATAGCTAAGGGTTCACACTGTCTTGATGGTGGATACTTGCAAAAATCAATCATTACTATTGCACCTTCTCCATGTCATCAACAGAAGTTTTTCTTGAAAGATTGGAGCATTGCTAACACTTAACCGCCGCTCACTTAAGACACATCTCTTTCAGCAAGCTGGACTAGCATAGAATTTAAATCTAGGAACGATAGAGCCTCAGCTAAATTAGCGTGTTTGAGAACTTGATGAAGCTATTTATGGTACAATAGAGCTTCAGTTACATTAGAAAAATGGTTTGATAGGTTTTTATTGGGAATTTTAGTACAGGTTTATCATTTAATTTCTTTTTAACTTTTGTATATTTGTTATTTATTTATTGTAGATTTTAATGTCCTGTGCACCGCCCAGAGTCCGTCTCTACGGAGATTGGTGCGGTTCACAAATTGAATTAAATAAATAAATAAATAAATTTGCGCAGCTCAGTTCTGAACACTCATGGCCCAGTAGTAGGGCATTGCCTAGGGACTCCTGATATATGAGACAGGTAGACTGCATCCAGCCTGGTAATGTCAGGTCTGCCTCTAATGATAACCAAGAAAGAATCCACTCAACTTCATTTGTAAGAATCAAGAGTACTTTTACTGGTTATGAAAAGATAGCAGCGAGGTAAAGCAAGGTCTGAGACCCAGGCATGCAAAATCATACATGTCAATATATGCCCAACCCCCAACCCCCTACCCCCAGCAACCCCCCACCCCATTGTCCAATGCGCCTTCCCCTTAGGTGTCATGTGGGTTGCATCTTCAAAAGCATCATCAGGATGGCATGCAAGACCGTTGACATTGGCCACTGCATGGTCCCAGGCAGTGGTATGCGAAGTAGATGGTGAGAACTTACTCCCTTCTCCAAATCTCCCTCCTGCACCATACCATTCCCAATTACCCAAGCCCCTCCCTCCCCGTTTCAATGGCAGCCGAAGCAATCAACAAAGCGGAGGCTGACAGGTAGCTCTAAGAACTTCTGATATAAGAAGAGTCCCTTATTTATCAACAGATTTTGTAATAGTGTAATAAATCCACTGTGGAAAAACCGTATAAATAAGTCACAGTGTGACACAAGCTACAGCACTGGGAAAAATACAAATCCCATGCAAAGAGACCATTCACTATAAAGAGAGCACAGTGAAACATACAAATGAAATATAGAATTAGAACAATTATTCAATAATTGCCACAGTTGCTATAAAATAACTAACAGATACATAATTCAGGGTCAGAGACATGACATTAACTGTACAATTAAGTCCTGGCAAACCACACAACTGGCAAGTAGCAATAGGTGAAATGTAAGTTGGGAAGGCATAAGAATGAGAAATACTTTGTATATTTATATTACAAGCAACATCTGTGTATTGACTAGACGAAGCCTTGAAATATACTTTTTGAGTTGAAACACAACTAGTAGAGTACAGAACTGTCAGCAGGAAAGAATTATGTATGACTCAACATTTTTTTTCCATACGCAAACTCCACAAATGATGAGGCCCTGAATGCTACTGCCTCTAATTGGAAAGTAGTAATTTTAGTTGAGATATTACAGAAATCCATCTCAGATTATTTTTCCCCATATGAAATGGGCAATCTGCCAAAATAGAATTCACAAGCATCTGTCATAAAACCCTTCCCCTCTCAAAAGTGTAATACAGACATGCATATACTTATTTGCAGATGTTGTATATAGAAGTAAATATACTTGGGAACATTGCATATAACACACATCAGAGAGTCAGTTTGGTCTAGTGCAGGGGTCCCCAACCTTTTTTGCACCAGGGACCGGTTTCATTTTAAAGAAAATTCTGCGAACCGGCTGGTGTAGAAGAGGAGCGGGGGGGGGAGGGGGAACAGGCGGCACATGCACACGCGGGGGGAGTCGGCTCACTCGGCCCTCTAGGGCCTCCAACGGCACAAACAGCTGCGCCTGCACTCTCCCGCATCGGGTGCGCGCTCTGCCCAGGAGGCTGCCTCCTCCTCCTCCTCTCCGGCCCTGCGGCCCGGTTCCTATCAAGCCACGGACCGGCACCGGTCCACGGACTGGGGGTTGGAAACCCCGGGTCTCGTGGTTAAGCCACCAGGCCAGAAAGTAGCAGGCCCTGAGTTCAAGTCCCACTTTAGCAATGAAAACCTGCTGGGCAACTTTTGTCCAGTCACTCTTTTTCAACCCAACCTACCTCACAGGGTTCTTGTGGGGAAAAGAGAAGGAGGAAAATGTTTTTGATATGCTCGCTGCCTTGAGTTATTTGTAAAGATAATAAAGGTGAGGTACAAATAACAAACAAATGAATAAATAAAGGAGGCCTATATATGCAAAAGTTGCAGATTTTAAGAACTTTTAGCCATTCATCACTTCCTTTGCTCACTTGTGTAAGTTATAATGATTTTTAAAAATGATATGGTTGTTCATAATAAGTATAGAAGGCCAGGGTTTGCGTTTTATCATTTTTAGTCATTGTGCTTCGTACTATATGCTTATGGTTCGAATGCAGGATTTCTGCAGTTGAATTATACTCAAAGGTTCAGAAAATTTAGTTTGCCTATGATGGCGTCAGAATTTTACAAAGTGACCTTGGAATTTAGCCATATCTGTTTGGCTTCACTATCCATAGCCTTTTAGTAATATCACGTGTTATAATTTAAAATGTATAGAGTTATTAATCACTTAATATCTGTTTTTACAAGAAGATTAGACACAATGGTGCCTCCAAATTAAATTACTTAGCTTTAGTAAAATCATCATTAGAAAGGCGCTTTTTGATAATAAAATGTCCAGATTAGAAAAATACAAGTTCTTGATGGCTGGGAATTCATTGTATTACATACCACTCCAGTTTCATCTGCTGTATTGGGTCAGCTGTCAGTTAATGGTGAACTGAAGGAAACACACATTAAAAATGGAGAGCAGCTACAGCAGAAGAGTTCTATGCTTTTTCAGTAATGACATTCAGGTTTGGGGGATATTAAATATAAGTAAAACACAACTCAGGCAACGACTATATTTGAACAAATAACTCAAAATTCTATTTAATATGAATAGAAAAAAATAGTTTAAATCCATTCGTTCTAAAGATCAGGTCTCTAGATGGAGAATTTGAAAGTCGTTATTTCCCCAAAAATATTCTTTGCTCTTTTTTTAGTCTGTAATATTTCATGAGAGCTGACTTAAATTAATGTCCTTCAAAAAATGTTCATGTGGAGCACTTGACTTCCGGTTCTCAGCGGCGACAGAAGCGCTTTCGGGCGCTCCTGCCGCTTGCTTTCTTAGCTGGCCCCCAAAGGGGTCCAGGGAGTTTGTGTTAACTCCCTGCCGCACGAGCGGCTGCGGGGGGGTTCCGTACCGACAGCGGTCAGCGGGATGCCCTTTCCCGCTTCGCTCTAGGAGCTGAGGGAGCGGAAAGCGGGGGGGGGGGGGGCGATCCCCCTCACCAACATTTACTGGAAATAGCAGAAAAAAGAAGACGGGCTGAAATGCCGGACCTGGTGTTGCAGCGGGACCTTCTTTTAAAGAAAAAGTGACTGCGAGTTATTGCTTTACGATCCATGAAGTCATTGTTAAAAAGAAAAAATAGAGGGGGGAGTTTTAATTGCGAAAACCCCCTCTCGTAAAAGTGGCTGTTTAAAATGCTCTCCGAATCAAGGAGAGAGAAAGATTAACATCATCCGTTCTTATACCAACCAAAGAAACTTTGTTTCAATGCTGGAATTACAATTGGCAACATTGTATCTGCGGTTTGTATAAACAGCAGAAACTTTTACTTTTCTTTCACTTTTTTCACCCTCTCGGAGGAGAGGCGGCAAAATGGCGATTTCTTTGTTCCGGATGATAAACATTTGCTGAGTTATGTAACATTCCTTCAGTTACTTGGAATTTAAAGAAAAATATATTTCTACGGTCTTCTCAAGGAGCCCTTGGTGTACTTCCCAATACGTGGACCTTCCTATTGTGGATTTATAGAAAAATTATCCCTCTGGATTTGATAAAATTTAAAAAATTGAAAATTGGATTCTGACTTAATGTGTTCCTGATATCTTGAACCTCACAGACTGCTCACTCCTCAATGCCATTTTTATCCTACGAATTTAAAATCACAAATGCCTCATAAAAAAAAGTCTCCGATGGGAAAATCCCTTCCAGCTCAAACTTCATCTAGAGTCACCCCGACTTTGCAGCAAGGCAAAATTTCTACCATGTTACAGAAAGGGGCAACAGGAGGAGAGAAAGAGAAAGAGAAAGAACTAGCGCTTGATGATATAATGAGAGAAATACAAGAAATGGGGAAAGGCTTGACGAAAGATTTCTCAGATTTAAGAGATGAACTGCGGGAGTCACAAAAAACTATAACAATTAACCAACAGGAAATTGGAGAGTTGAAGAAGGGGGCAGCCGAGAAGAGGGACGAGTTAAAAGAATTGCAGAAAGAAACGTCAGAATTTGAATTTGAAAGAATGTCTTTCTTCCTTAGGTTTCAGAATGTTCCTGAAAGGGAAGGTGAAGATTTGAGAGATCTAATGAGTGGAATTTTAGCAGATTACATTAAAAAAACTAAAGAATACCTTTGGGGGGAAATAGATTTAATTTATAGAATTAATTCTGCATATGCTAGAATAAATGAAGTCCCCAGAGAGATTCATATTAAATTTTTAAGAAGGTACACACGGGATGAGATACATAGGGCACAATGGGAGGGTCCATTGAAATATGAGCAAAAAGATATTGCCATATTAAAACAGATCCCAAAAAAGATTAGAGAAGCAAGAAGGAAATTTTCCTTCTTGTCTAAAAAATTATATAAAAACGGGATCTGGTTTAAATGAAGGAATGTTGGTATTCTGGGAGGGAGGCAGAATTAGAATTAAAACAATAGCAGAGGCTGAGGCCTTTCTCCACAAACATTCCTCAATCCTGGGTGATGAAGAAGAAGAAACAGGAGGAGCCACAGTCCCGCCCTCTGAGGGGAGGGAGAAAGAAAGTGTGATAGCAAAAAGGCTCAGATCTCAAAAATAATTAATTTTGAACTATTGTAATTCTTAAAACGGATGAAAATGTAAAACTAAAGATTGAATGTATAAATCTTAAAAATGTGCCAAATGTATATACCTCCTAACACTATTTGTTTAACATGATATTGTATGAGGACCCGATTGCAATCACCATCTCTGGTATGGAAGCTCTAAAATGTATAATACAAACCCTAATTACCCTTTCCTAATATTATAAAATTGTAAAATAAATAAAAACTTTTAATCAAAAAAAATGTTCATGTGTATTTGTATAATAATTAATAAACATTCCTCCTTTTCTTTTTTTTATGGGTACAGCTCTTCATGGTCCCATAAGCTCTGCACAGTAGGAGACAAAGCAGAGGTGCATTCCTCTGGAAAGATTAGAACTTGGTACAGTAATAAATTATTCAGGTTTTACCTAATTTAAATTTTCTGATCTATCTATATTCCTAAGAGGTTGAGATTTGCAGCTTGGGATCAATAAATCTGCAATCATCATTTCATCTGCACCTTTATAACTGTCTGGTTTGACTCTGCAACCTAACAAGACAGACACAGACTTCAACAGATAATTAGAACTGCAGAAAAAACAATTGCTACCAACCTGCCTTCCATCGAGGACGTGTATACTGCACAAGTCCATGGAAGATCAAGTGACAGCCGTGGCCAGGAGGGCGTTCTACCAGGTTCGCCTGGTTCGCCAGTTGCGCCCCCTATTGGATCGGGACGCCCTTCGCACAGTCACTCATGCTCTCGTGACATCCCGACTGGACTATTGTAACTCTCTCTACATGGGGCTGCCCTTGAGGTGCACTCGGAGACTTCAGCTAGTCCAGAATGCAGCCGCGCGAGCAATTATGGGAACCTCAAGGTTTACCCACGTAACACCGCTCTTGCGCGAGCTGCACTGGCTGCCTGTCGTCTTCCGGGTGCGCTTCAAGGTTCTAGTTATCATCTTTAAAGCGCTCCATGGCTCGGGACCTAGCTATTTGTGGGATCGGATCCTGCCTCATACATCCACACGGCCGATTCGCTCCCACAGAGAGGGACTTCTCCGGGTGCCGTCCACTAGACTTTGTCAGCGGGCGACGCCCAGGGGAAGGGCTCTCTCTGTGGTGGGCCCAGCCCTCTGGAACGACCTTCCCCCCGACATTAGAACAACCACAGACCTCCGCTCCTTCCGTCTAAAACTAAAAACATATCTGTTCTGCTTGGCCGGCCTAGGGTAGTCTCTCTTCGATGGGGTTAGTAATTTTAGATGGGGATTTTAGTAATTTTTAACTGGGAATTTTTAGCGCAGGGATAATATTTAATCTGTTTTTAATTATGTGTGTGTATTTATTGTTTTATTTGCCCTGTGCACCGCTCCGAGTCCCTTCGGGGAGAGGGAGCAGTCAACAAATTAAATTTATTATTATTATTATTATTAAATCAAAAAGAGGGCTGTGAAAATAACTACCAACCCTTCATATCCTGGACATAAATTGTTTCAACTTCTACCCTCAAAATTACGCTATAGGGCACTGCTCACCAGAACAACAAGACACAAGGACAGTTTTTTCCCAAATGCCATCTCTCTTCTAAACAACTAATCCCTACAACACTGTCATATTATCTAAGACTGTATTACTAATATTATTCTCTTCTTTCCTAGTACCTATCTCTTTCCTAGTACTTATCTCTTATGACTATAACCATGTTGCTTGTATCTTTACAATTTATATTGTTTTATTTGTTTTTTAGTATTATTTGGTTGCTTCTTAGTAACCTGTTCTGGGCCCCCTTTCTCTGACTAATATGGGATTGGCTGCTTACCACTAACTCTCTTGGCTGCTTGCCTGAAGGACTCTTAACAGATACAAAGCTTCCTAACATGACTATACACGACACTAAAATCCAACGTTGTTCTCTGCAAAAATCTCTTCAGCACAGACTTCCTTTTAAACCCTCTAGGGAGGGGCCAGTCATTAGGCAGCTGAGACCAATTAAAATCCTCCCAATTCACTTCTGACATAATTGAAGCCTCCTCTTCTCAGCCCTTCTCAATCTTGCATCAGGGACAAACTGGCCCTGATCCTCCCTACTACTCCAAGACCCAGGTGCCTCCTGATGACCAGCTAGGGGGTCTGCTTCCCCAAGGTCGCCCTCCTCCTCCAGAGCAGATTCATAGGACTCCTCACTAGAGGAGTCCATCAGCAGCTCATCCGGAGCCAGCTGGGCCACAACAGTAACCTATGACTCACTAAGTGTTAAGGGCTTCCACTAAGGGCTTCCTACCTAGGCAGGGAGTTGGACTAGATGACCTCCAAGGTCCCTTCCAACTCTGCTATTGTATTGTATTGATATATCTTATGATTCTTGATGGATCTATTCTATTTTATTTTTCTTTATGTACACTGAGAGCATATGCACTAAAGACAAATTCCTTGTGTGCCCAATCACACTTGGCCAATAAAGAATTCTATTCTATTCATTTCTATTCAGTTTTTGTTTTCTGCTTTTAAGCCATTCAAGAGTTCAAGAGTTTGCAAGCTTTGAAAGCCCACAGGAACCAAAATCTGATCCCATTGTTTAACATCATCATGAGGACCTGGTAATTTCTGAACTAGCAACATCAACTGTCTTCCTAGCATCATCCGGCCATCACTGAAATGATGTAGAATCTGTCTGGGACAATGGTTAGATGGCTATCCTACAAATCACTAGAGTGGATGTTGCTTGTGCTTGGCTGAAACTGCATCAATTCTGTGAGGAGGAAATTACTTATTTCCATATACAAAGGCAACTACCCTACTAAGTAACTTTTTCATTGTTGAAATGTTTTCTTTTTAATTCATGAGTCAAGCAACCTTATGAAAATATCTTCCTGAATAAAAGGAAGGAGACAAAACCATTGGATTAATGGCTTCCATGCCATTGACATTTGAGTAGCTTCTTTCATTGTTTTCCAGTTTGGTGAAAAGAAAATTACCACAGTGGTTCTCCATCTCTGATGTACAGCAACTCTCTAAAATAATAAATATTTTATGCCCAATTCCACCTGAATAAACTAATTATTTCATGCATGTTTATTTCAGTGCTTAATTAAATTTTAATATCTGCATTAAGGGTATTCTCAAACTTAGTTGATAGAGCAACTACCTACTGCAGACTGGTACAGGTAAAATCAGGAGAAAAGTGCAGAGTAAGTTTGAACAATGCCACCACTTTGCTTACACAAGCTGGACAAGGTTTTTAAAAGTCTGTCCCACTCTCAGCCATGCCCCTCATGTTCTCCCAGGTGTCCCAATTGTTGTTTGAGGACCTCGAATTTTCTTTCTTCTCAACTAGACTAAGGTTCTTTTTGCCATCAAAGTTTACAGAAATACCCAGCCATTGGTTGCTTCTAAAGGTCTTTTCACACACCAATCAAATGGCTTTTCTTTTCTTCTTTAATTCCTTCTGGCCGGAAAAATTGAGAATTGAGCTGAAGGAGCTTCTTGGATGAGAAGTCAAATGTCTTCAAAGGAAAAGTCAGAAAGTCCAGTTGCCTCTTGATTGAGCACTTTTGGGACAACCATGACCTGGATGACTGAGAGCCTCCATAGACATTCTGGCCTGAAATGTTTGCAGGGAGTGATATGAAACAGCTGCTTCTGACTTGTAATATCACCACAAAATAACTTTTTAAAAACTCAGAATCCCTTGTCTCCTAGTTTCAATGGGGAAAAAAACATTTTTAAAAAAGAACTAGAAAAAATAATGAAATATTGTGACCTGGCCATTGAAATTAAATGGCTGTGGATGAAGCATGTAACAGTGATACCCATTGTCATCGGGGCACTTGGCACCATGTCCAAGAATTTTACAAGATACATCAACAAATTGCAGCTTCCAACAATAACACCAGCAGAACTGCAAAAAACTGCACTACTTGAAACATCATATATTTTAAGAAGGTACTCGGTTGATACCTAGGACACTGGCAGCAAACTGTATCAACCATTAGCACCAGTCAATGGTATTTGTAATGTATTTTTAAATGTTCAGTTGGCTGAATATTATCTTTATTATTAAAGATAATAATAATAACAACAACAACAACAACAACAATAATAACAATAACAATAACAATAACAATAACAACAACAACAACAACAATAATAATAATAATAATAATAGGGACTGCCTCGCTATGTGGAGGTTCTCGGTTTGCCAGACTTGAGCATTCTGACTCTACAAAGGGCCACCCTGCTTGGACAGCTTATATTTGACATTGGTTTGTCAAAAACAGATCATGCCAGACGAATCTAATTGCATTCTTTGACAAAGTGACAAAATCAGTGGACCAGAGGAATGCTGTTGATATAATTTACCTGGACTTCAGTAAGGCATTTGAAAAAAGTAGACCATAACCTACTATTAGATAAAGTAGAAAATTGTGGGTTAGACAGCACCACCAGCAAATGGATTCGCAACTGGCTGACCAACCGCACTCAACGTGTAGTCCTCAATGGAACTGCATCTACATGGAAGGAAGTATGCAGTGGAGTCCCCCAAGGCTCTGTTTTAGGCCCAGTACTCTTTAACATCTTCATCAACGATTTGGATGAGGGGATAAATGGGGAACTCATCAAATTTGCAGATGACACCAAGCTGGCAGGAATAGCCAACACTCCAGAAGATAGGCTTAAGATACAGAAGGATCTAGACAAACTTGAACATTGGGCACTATCTAATAAAATGAAATTCAATTGTGAAAAAAGTAAGGTCCTACATATAGGCAAGAAAAACCAAATGCACAAGTACAGTATAGGTGGTACCTTGCTCAATAGTAGCAGCTGTGAGAGGGATCTAGGAATCCTAGTGGACAACCATTTAAATATGAGCCAGCAGTGTGCAGCAGCTGCCAAAAAAGCCAACACAGTTCTAGGCTGCATAAACTGAGGGATAGAATCTAGATCACGTGAAGTGTTAATGCCACTGTATAGTGCCTTGGTAAGGCCACACTTGGAATACTGCATACAGTTTTGGTCGCCACGATGTAGAAAAGACGTGGAGACTCTGGAAAGAGTGCAGAGAAGAGCAACCAAGATGATTAGGGGACTGGAGACTAAAACATATGAAGAACGGTTGCAGGAGCTGGGTATGTCTAGTTTGATGAAGAGAAGGACCAGGGGAGACATGATAGCAGTGTTCCGATATCTCAGAGGCTGCCACAAAGAAGAGGGAGTCAAACTATTCTCCAAGGCACCTGGGGGCAGAACAAGAAGCAATGGATGGAAACTAATCAAGGAGAGAAGCAACTTAGAACTAAGGAGAAATTTCCTGACAGTTAGAACAATTAACCTCTGGAACAGCTTGCCTCCAGAAGTTGTGAATGCCCCAACCCTGGAAGTCTTTAAAAAGATGTTAGATAGCCATTTGTCTGAAATGGTATAAGGTTCCTGCCCACGCAGTGGGTTGGACTAGAAGACCTACAAGGTCCCTTCCAACTCTGCTATTGTATTATTGTATTATCCTCCGACGTTACCTTGACAGTTCCTAGGTCCTTGGTTAGGACTCGAGCTGTTGAGCTACCAACCAGCCCCAAGGGCTGTGAATCTCATCAAAGATTAACCACATAATAATAATAATAATAATAATAATAATAATAATAATAATAATAATAATAATAATAATAATAATAATAATAATAATAACAACAACAATAACAACAACAACACCAACAACAACAACAATAATAATAATAATAGTAGTAGTAGTAGTAGAAAATAAGCAGCAAGAAAAAAATCACAAAGTACCGGTACTTGCAATTTGCAAAAGTACTTGCAAACAGAAGTTGAGCGACTGTGGAAAAAGAAATTGTGTATTGTCCCGATTGTAATTGGAGCTCTTGGAGCAATACCTAAAGGGCTACCTCACTATTTAGAAATTCTACATTTACCAGACTTGAACATTCTGACTCTACAAAAAACCACCCTACTTGGAACAGCTTATATCCTCTGACATTACATTAACAGTTCCTAGGTCCTTGGTTAAGACTTGAGCTGTTGAGCTACCAATCAGCCTGAAAGGCTGTGAATCTCACCAAAGATTAACCACAGAATAATAATAATATATTTGACACAATAAGTACAACACAAAAAACTATGTGTACAGTAAATCTTAAATTGCTTTTCCTCATAGGTGTTTTCTTTCTTTCTTTCTTTCTTTCTTTCTTTCTTTCTTTCTTTCTTTCTTTCTTTCTTTCTTTCTTTCTTTCTTTCTTTCTCTCTCTCTCTCTCTCTCTTTCTTTCTTTCTTTCTCCCTCTTCCTTTCTCTCTCTCTCCCTCCCTCTTTCCTTCTTTCCTTCTTTCCTATGAGTTTCTGCTTGTCGTGCTTACTGATTAGAGTCACATTTATTCATACAAATAGAATAATTTGCTTTAGTGCATAAAAAAATACTATTTAGAAGAATCTTTTGTCTATTGTCTAGTCAGGACATATCTGCAAAGAATCAAGTGGTCAAGAAGAAGTCTTGTGGACTCCACTATTTTAGTCTTTGCTGTTTTGTTGGTTTGAGTTTCATTATCCTTATAGCTGTTTCAACATTTGATTTAACAGAAAACAGACTTGTTCCTTCTCCGACCCATGACTACTTTCTAAAATAAGTCCCATTTATCAATGTTTACAGATCTATCCATCTATTTATTTCTAAAAAAATGTGCCTAGGATTGTAAATCTCTGTTGAGCCTATTTGCAGTTCTTCCTCTATGTATTTTATGAATACAATCCACATGAGCAACATGCACAATTGTAATTTTTTAGAATATCTTTTGAATTTTGTTTATTCATTCTTTGGTGTTTGTATGCATGCGGAAGACAGCAGACAAGCATAGACCTGCTTAATCTAATCAGTGTAATTAAAGTGAAGCAGATTAATCTGGGGAATTCTAAAACAGAGCAACATAATATCCCCATTAATCAGAACATCTCAGATGTTTGCAAGTATTTCAAGTTGTTCACCCCACCCCCAACACATTATGATTCTGTTTCTTCAAGGAAAAGCTAGAATGGTTCCCCAGACCCCCCAAAAAGACCATTTCCGGTGTTATCAAAGAAAATAATTTGTTAAGAATGTTAAAAGGATTATTTTGCAAATAATCAGGAAATAGGGACTGTTTACATCAAGGATATAAAATGCCCTTCTGGAATAATTGTTTTTCAATTATTATATATATTTAGGAAAATACTGAACACAAGGCTTACAATAGTAATTTATAGCGAATATATATTTCTTCTGAGTATTTTAGCACTATTAAATCAAGAAGCCACTGTGACCTGATTACTTTACAGAGGAGAACAAAGCTCAGGCTAATACATGGCATCAACTCTAGGCTTTTAAATGTTGGTCTGGACTATCACAATCAAATATTACATTATAAATAAAATATAACCATTTTAATAAATCATGTTTAGGAAGCTGAAAATTCCTAATCTTGTCTATCATATGCATGCTTGTAGCACTTTCTTTTGGGCTCTTTTTCTGCAGGAAGCTCACTAAAATAGTGTTGACAATTAGCAATTAATTGTGTTGTGGTTTTTATCTTTTTCTGTGCATTGCCCTGAGTCATACCACGGAGAATAGGGCGGTATATAAATTTGAAAATAATAATAATAATAATAATAATAATAACAACAACAACAACAACAACAACAACAACAACAATAATAATATGACATTTTGGTGAAATAAACTAGTATTGTTCATTCTCAACAACTGGAAGAAATGTGGACTTCAATTCCCAGAATTCTAAGAGTTGAAGTCAACATATCTTCAAGTTATTGAGAAACATTGAAATAAACTAAAGATACGAGAACAGTTCAGCAGTTTTTTCTACTTTCTTTTACTATTTGTGCTCTCTCACCTCAGAATAACTAACAGAATAACAGAATTGGAAGGGACTTTGGAGATCTTCTAGCCCAGTGGTGGGCAAACTCATTAGTCAATAGAGCCAAATATCAACAGTAGCAGGACTGAAATTTCTTTTGAGAGCCAAAAGATGTGGCCTGTTTTGTGGGAGTGGCTCAGCAGTCATGTGACCGAGTGGGCATGGCCAACTTGGAAAATGTGAAGCTCACTTAACGACGGTCTTGCTTAGCAACCAAAATTTTGGGCTCAATTGTGGTCACAAGTTCTTTCTTTCTTTCTTTCTTTCTTTCTTTCTTTCTTTCTTTCTTTCTTTCTTTCTTTCTTTCTCTCTTTCTTTCTCTCTCTCTCTCCCTTTCTTTTTCTTTCTATTTTTCTTTCTTTCTCTTTCTCTGTTTTTCTTTTTGTCTCTCTCTCCTCCCTCCACCCATCTCTGTCACTCTGTATGTGTGTGTGTGTCTGTCTGTCTCTCTCTCTCTGATTTCCTCTCTTCCTCCCTCTCTCTCTTTGTATCTCCCTGTTTGTCTCTCCCTCTCTCCCCCTCTGTCTCTATCTCTGTCTCTCTCTGTCTGTCTCTCTGTGTGTCTGTCAGTCTCTCCCTCTCCCTCTCCCTCCCTATCCCCCGGGAAGCAGTGGAGGGGCTGGCATGTCGGCTGAGGAGGCTACGGCTGCCTCCTCCTGCAGCGAGCAGGCACCCGAGGCTGCGGCTACCTTAAGCGCCGCCAAGGCTGTCTGGGCACCGCACGCCCACCTCCCTCCCAGCCCCATGTGGTGGACAGCCCTGGAATGTGCACTGCGGAGGCCGTCGGAGGGAGCCTGCCGGGCGACCTCAGACGGCGGGAGCTGCGTGTCGCAGGGCTCGGGGGCAGCAGCAGCTGCCTATGCAACAGACGGAGTCTGCCTGTGGCTGGGTGGAGGAAGAGCCGCACTCAAGGGGCCAAAGAGCCACTTGTGGCTCGTGAGCCGTGGTTTGCCGACCATTGTTCTAGTCCAACCTCCTACTCAAGCAGGAGACACTATACTATTTGCTGTCCAATCTCTTCTTAAATGCATCCAGTGATGGAGCACACAAAACTTCTGAAGAAAAACTGTTTCACGGGTTAATTGTTCTCATTGCTAGAAAATTTCTCCTTAGTTCTAGGTTGTTTCTCTCCTTGATTAGTTTCCATCCATTGTTTCTTGTCTTGCTTTCTGGTGTTTTTGGAAAATAGGTTGACTCTTCTTCTTTGTGGTAGACCCCCAAACACTGCTATCATGTCACCCCTAGTCTGTCTTTTCACTAGATTAGACATATTGACTTTCCTGCAACCGTTCTTCCTATATTTCAGTCTTCAGCCCTCTAATCATCTTTCATGCTCTTTTCTGTTTCTCTTTCCAAAGTCTCTACATCTTTTTTATAATATGGTGACCACCAAAACTGTATTCTAAGTGTGGTCCTACTAAGGATTTATAGAGTGGTTCTAATACTTCATATGATCTTGATTCTCACCCTCTGTTAATGCTGTTAAACCTTGATCTGCTCGATCTCCTCTGCTCATCATTTTAGCAGGATTTTCAACTTCACCCTTTGCATTACAAATGATTTTGAAACTCCTTCTTTTGTTACATGTGTTTGGGGGGGGGGAAAGGTCCCTGATTTCCATCCCATTTCTGTTTATTTTTTTGAAAAAGCTAGTTAGCCTTCTTACCAATTCAAGTAAGGCCAGTTGGATCAAACCATCTAAATATTTCTTGCAGATTGGGAGCAAGTTGCAGTGAGTTTTCTTTACTGTCCTTCTATCTTTTTTTAAGAAAGATTTGAGTGCAAAGCCAATTAGCCTATGTATGTTTCTTGTTCTGATAGCTTTTTACACTAGAGATTTTCTTTAGAAATCCAGACGAAAGAGGAGTTTTATCCAGACTGTTGAGGGGATATATAAATGGGAGCTGAAATATTATTCTTATAAGGCATTTTGTTCTTGTCTCTTAAAAGATAATGGAAAGATTATTTTTCACCATTTACAAAGTAGCCATCACTTCCTCATCTCACAATACCTCCGTCTGGCATTGTAGAGATTTAAAACTGTTATACACATACTTTATTACAAAAAAGAAAAAGAAAGGAATAGCTAACAATTGAGTACATTCATATGCCTTTAATATTCTGTCTATGGTATTTCTCTAAAGACACACAATTTCTCTTTCTCTAAAGACATTTTCCCAAATCTTAATGAACACATACTGTCTAAGATTTGGGAAAGAAATGTGCAAGTCTTCCATTTTCTTTTTATTTTGGTTTATCTTCAACAGAGTGGATGAGACAAAATGGCAACTAGGTTCACAATAGAATAATTAAGGAAAAAGGGAGGCTGGTAAAGGCATTATTAATTATCACTCCCTCTTCAAGGACTCCAAACTCACTAAGGATGAGTCCTGCCTCATATAACTCATGTTGTTTATACTCCAACATATAACCATGTTAGAAACATTACATCACAGGGAAGGTAATCAGCTTGGAATTAATATAAATAAAAATGAATGACTTATAAAAATAAAAAAATCTCTCTCATTTACTCTGTTTATACTTATGGTCAGACTTTAGAATTTGCTAATTGTTTCAATTTCTATTTTTGTTTTCTTTCCAAAGGAAAAGATTCCATCTCAAAGGCAGAATACATTCTCTATCCTTATATACAGATCATGCTTTTCTCACAGTGCCCCATGCTTAATTACCTCCCATTTGAATTAAGGCAATATGGGGCTAAAACTAATTGAGAATGCAGTGGCCCACAGTTTTGGCTTCCTCACAGTTTACCCACTGCTGGATGAGCTGCACTGGTTTTCAGTTGCTTTCTGGGTGAAATTCAAGATGCTGGTTGTCATCTTCAAAGTCCTACATAGCACTGGACCAGGTTATATGCTGGATTGGTCTCCCTGAGTGTATCTGCCCACCCTCTAGATTAAATCTCCAGGTCCCTTCATTAAATATTACCATTTCTCACTGGCTAGCCTAGTTCTTTGGAACAGCATTTGTTTTTAATTATTTTTAATGGATTGTTGTGAGATGCATATTGTCATCATATGAGATGGGCAGACATAAACCAAACATTTAATTAATCAATCAAAAATCATAGAGAAGAATTCAAGGACTCCATTTTGATGGAATAGAAAACAGTATACATTAAGGAAGACAGAAACCTTCACAATGAAGTTTAGAGATAGCCCCACACAGAGATCAGTATTTACATTTTGATTCTCACCACCCACTGGAGTACAAAATGGGAGTTATCAGAACCCTACACTACTGAGCTGAAGGCCTGCCTAACCAGCAAAGATGGGAAAGAAAAAGAACTAAAACACATCAAGGAAGCCCTCGGAATGTGTGACTATCCCACGTTGGCCTTCATCAAATTCCAAAAATGACCCAGCAGGGGCTGCTCCATAACAGACGAAGAAGAGAACAATAAACAAAGCAATGTTCTCATTCCCCAGGAATATCAGAAAAGCTCAGGAGGATCTTCAGCCAACACGACATTTATTTTATTTACTTTTATTTATTTTTCATATTTATACCCCGCCCTTCTCCCTGTTGAGACCCATGGCGGTTCACAGGCATTATTAAAACCACAATAAAACAATATACATCATTAAAACATATTAAATTATTTAAACCCGTGCTAAAAACCCATTTAAAACCCTACCTAATTACAATTTATAAATAAAAAGTCAGAAACAGGGGGCTATGCTAGGCCGGCCTGTTGGAATAGAAACGTCTTAAGATGTTGGCGGAAGAGGCAGAGGTCCGAAATAATACGTAGGTCGGGGGGTAGGTCGTTCCAGAGGGCCGGGCCCACCACAGAGAAGGCCCTTCCCCTGGGTGTCGCCAACTGGCATTGCCCGGCCGACGGCACCCGGAGAAGACCCTCTCTGTGGGAGCGGAGCGGACGAAGGGATGTATGGGGCAGGAGGCGGTCTCGTATATAGCTAGGCCCCGAGCCATGGAGCGATTTGAAGATGGTCGTCAACACCTTGAAGCGCACTCGAAAGGTGCACACATACAAACCCACAAATACATTAAGGCAGAAGCTTGTCCACCCCAAGGATTAAACACCCAGACACAAACTAGGCAATGCGATATATGCAGTACAATGCAGAGTCATGACAAACCCACCAGGACAAGATTCAGCAGTCCACCTGCACTTAAAAGACAAAGGCCACTCTTTTGAAGATAGCAAAGTCCACATTTTGGATAGAAAGGACTGCTGGTTTGAAAAAGGGATCAAAAGGGACCCATCTATGTCAAAATTGAACAGCCCTCTCTCAACAGATGGGGGAGGGGAAATATGACATCATCTATCTCCAGTCTACAACACAGTCCTTTCAACAGTTCCAACAAGGCTTCACACTCATTTGCACTACTTAGGTGACCCTGAGGATACAGATAAATCTCCAGGTGGTCACAATGACTCTGTAAAAGAATTCATATGACTAGCTGTTGGCAAGGTATATACATTCTTCCATTCACCCCACCACCCAGTCAGAGCTAATGAAGCTCCTTGGATGAAAAGTGAAACATCTTCAAAGAAAAACCAGAAAGTCCAGTTGAGTCTTGGAAAAGCACCTTTAGGACAACCATGATCTGGATGCCTGAGAATCTCCATAGAGAATAGAAAACTGATTTTATAACTTGGATCATATTTAATATTAAGCAAATAAATTAAAACTCCACAAAAATCTTATGATTCAGACTTATGCAAAGAAATTTAATTAGGAATTTAAATCAATTTATTATCCTAAACAATGCTATATTTATACTGATACACATGAATCATGTAATCCAGACCTTTTGATTATAATATATGTGGAGCTTTCTGAATTTCATTTTGAGCACCACCAAACCATTCTTAATCCATCCCTTTTCCCCATGTCATAATCATTAATCCCAGCTTGTAAATATCATCAGCAATTTTTCCCTGACATAATTTTCCCTTCCTGGATGATAGGAGGATTTGCTAGAACTCCTAGAAAAGGAGATTTCTCACTGTTCTGTTATCTCAATTTTTGGACAACAATTAGTATATTTTTGGTCCCTGTTAGTGGAGAGGAAAAGGATGCATTTATAAAAAGTACAGGGACACACCTTTTATTTCACTAAATCCAAAGATTATTAAAAATCCTTGTTTACTGAGAGATTTGGGGGAATCAGATCTTTAAACCAATCAAGGCTTGCATCATCAGAGTTGTGGGACATGGCCTGCTTTCATACACATTTTGATGCTTTTAACCAAAATTCATTACAAAGTTGATGAAGATACAATTGGATACTACAGCCCACTCCAAGAACTAAAACTCACAAAGTGGGAACCAGCACTATTCTAGCCAGAGAGAACTACTGTATACACATGGAAGAAAAAAAAGCATTCTAATCCTAAAGTTGGGGAAAGTATTGCCAACAGTCCCTTGATCCAAAAGAATGTGAAGTAAAGGCTTAAGATTTAAATGCCTAACTGTGTGTGACTCTCAAAGTCAACTTCGTTAGATTGATATATACTGTGTGTGTGTTTGCATGTGTGCATGTGTGTTTGCATGTGTGCATGTGGCTAAAATGATGGTGGTATCTTTATTTATTTAAAAATACTTATATAGCCTCCCCATTCTCATCCACAACCCTGACCAATGTACAAAACAATAAAAATACCTCCCTCCCAACAATCAGATCAATGAAAACTATAAAAAACCTAGGACTTCTAGCCTGTAGTACAGTAATTCATCTAGCAGTATTGAGTCCTTGATGTCTCTGCTGTAATACAGATGCTGGATATGGGATTGAGTTTCTGGAATAGCAGAGATTTATGACCGACCCTGTCCTAAACCCTGACATCCATGCTGCTCTGTGATTTTGATATGCACAATAAAATAAATATGTGTCATTCTGCTAAGACTGTTGTCAGTTTTAAAAATTTGGAAGACAACTGGGGCCTTTTCCCCCTAGGGAGGAGTAGAATTTCAATTTATTTTTCTGTATGCAATAATATTCTTATTGTTCAATTAACCTTAGCATCGATGTTGTTTCTTTTCATTCCCTGGCCAGTGACTATTCATTTCTGTTTGTCATTAAGATATTCCTTTTCCTCTGCTTATGGCAAGGAGGGAAGGAGTTAGATACAGTGAGTTGAAGAGGCTGTATTTTGCAAGTACTTACAATAAATAAGACTATGGAACACCCAAATTTAGCAAGAATGCCGCCAAGAAGCATCCCAAACCCTTGATACGATGGGGAATGCCATTGGCAAAGTTGGATTATAATTCTCTTTGAACAGAAGACATGAATGCATGCAGAAACAACACATGCCTTAACCACTTAAATGGGAATTCAGTGAGCCAAAGAAGAAGACATAATTTATGGTAACTTTCATATGTGAAATTATAATCCAACTTTACCAATGGGGCAAAAATACATCTGAAATTCTAAATGGCCTCTTCAGACTGTGAGGTCCTAAACTATATCTGGCTTAGCTACTGCCTGAATCTGTCTTGCTGCTGACAAGATGTTGTTCCAATCCATCTGATGTTCATATGTGATTCTTATAGACCAATCCTAACCCTTTCTGGGCTTTGTGTTTCATAACAGATCAGTCAAGAGTAACATAATGATGAGCAAAGATTTTTTCCCCCCAGGAAGGTTGGCTCTTCTAGAGAGTCTTGCCTCAAAGCTGTTTAACACATTGTTTAAACTGTCCATTTTCAGGTTTCTAAATTGTGTAGACTTACAAAATGTCCTTTAAAGCCATACTATTATAAAATATTATTGTCTATATGCATTTTCTAAACAAAAATGCCTCCATTATATGGTATTAGTTAAACTTACTGTATTGGTGAATTCAGAGAGTTTTTAGCAGTTTATAATAAAGCATGAAATCAAAACTAAAATTAGATATATTCATCACAATTGAAATATTATTAAAATCTTACTTTTAAATAAGTGTTTTAAAGCCTTTAGAAAAGTCAGTGAAGTGGTTATTCTCCTAAAGCCAATAGACTCCATTAGACACTGTGTCAGACCATCTCAATAGACCACAGGTGGCACATGGAGCCACATTTGTTGGCACACCAGCCATCAGCTCCAGCATGCATGCTGATTTTTTTGCCCCTCCAGAGGGCCAGGGGAGGCTGTTTTCACCTTCCTAGTCTCTCTGATTTATTTATTGATCAGCTCATAAAACTAACACGCATGTTAAAAAAATTACACAATGGAATTCATGACTTTCTGTCTAGATGGTCTCTGGTGATGAGCCGAAAGGCAGAAAAGGAAAAGCAGTATGCTTCCTCCCTTAATTGGGGCCCTAACAGGGTGTTGTGGAAACAATTATATATAACTATCCTCCTGTTTCAGCTGACAAGAAGAGAACCGAGCTGGCTTAATGGCAAGGCTCTCGCCTGACATGTAATACAGCCCCGGTTCGAATCCCAGTAAGGGTATGTCTAGCTGATGAGAGCTAAAAAGCTCGAAATAGATCTATCCTAGTCTCCCTGTCTTATTTATTCATCAGCTCAAAAATGTAACACACATACACACACACACACACACACACACACACATATATATATATATGATTTGCAGCATTAAGTACAGGTACCAAACCTGCTTCCCACAAAAACAAGGATCTCAATATTTACCAGGGTTTCAGTGGGGTCAAGTTTAACCCAAAGAGGAAATGAATTTTGAAATTCTTCATTTCAGACATTGACCAAAATTAGAATTAATCCACCGTGACATAGTTCAAAGTTTGAAAAATGAAATCTTATCTTCCTTAAGTGGTAATTGTAAATCATTTAGTGAATTTCATCACAAATGTTCTTGTTAAAGGAAAGGCTAAGATACCCTTTCAATTTATTTAAAAGAATTTGATGAGCCAAATAAGGCAGGGGTCCCCAACCTTTTTTTCACCAGGGACCGGTTTCATTTTAAAGAAAATTCTGCGGACCGGCTGAGGGGCTCAGCAGTCATGTGACTGGGTGGGCGTGGCCAACTTTGAAAATGTGAAACTCACTTAACAATGATCTTGGTTAGCAACCAAATTTTTGGCCTCAACTGTGGTCATAAGTTCTTTCTTTCTCTCTCTCTCTTTCTTTCTCTTTCTTTGTCTCTGTCTCTCTTTTTCTCTCTCGCTATTTCTTTCTTTCTCTCTTTCCCTTTCTCTCTATTTCTTTCTTTTTCTTTTTCTCTTTCCCTCTTTCTGTATCTTTTCCTGTCTCTTTCTTTCCTTTCTGTCTCTTTCTCTCTGTCTTTCTCTCTCCCACTTTTTTCTTTCTTTCTCTCTTTCTCTGTGTCTCTCCTTCATCCTCTGTGTGTGTGTGTGTCTGTCTGTCTTGCATTCATTCATTCAATCACTCCTTCTGTGTCTCTGTCTATCTTTCTCTCCCTCCCTCCCTCTGTCTCTCTATGTGTGTCTGTCGTCGTCATCGTCGTCCCGTCCCCCCGCCCCCAGCCTCCTCATCTCGCCTGCCAGGCTTGGTCGCTCGTTCGCTCGGTCAGGCTCCGTGGCTGGATAGGAGCCGGGCTGGAGAGGAGGAGGAGGGAGGAGGGAGGGGGGGCAGCCCATTGGGAAGAGCGCGCGGGAGAACGCAGGAGGATGGTGGGGGCTCTTCCTCCACCCTCGTCGACGGAGGGACTCCTTGCGCCGCCGGAGCAACCCGCCAGTTCCCACCCCAGCCCGCAGAGCCTCCGCAGTCCCTGGATGAAAACGAGTGGCCGGCATGCCAGCAGGGGAGGGAATCGGTGGCCGGTCCGGCGGCGTCCAGGAGTCCCTCCGTCGACGAGGGTGGAGGAAGAGTCACACTCCAACGGTGCGAACAGCCGCGCCTGCGTTCTCCTGCGCGCTGTGCTCAGGGGGCAGCCCCCTCCTCTATACAATACAATACAATAGCAGAGTTGGAAGGGACCTTGTAGGTCTTCTAGTCCAACCCCCTGCATGGGCAGGAATCTTATACCATTTCAGACAAATGGCTGTCTAACATCTTTTTAAAGACTTCCAGGGTTGGGGCATTCACAACTGCTGGAGGCAAGCTGTTCCAGAGGTTAATTGTTCTTACTGTTAGGAAATTTCTCCTTAGTTCTAAGTTGCTTCTCTCCTTGGTTAGTTTCCACCCATTGCTCCTTGTCCTGCCCCCAGGTGTCTTGGAGAAAAGTTTGACTCCCTCTTCTTTGTGGCACCCTCTGAGATATCGGAACACTGCTATCATGTCTCCCCTGGTCCTTCTCTTCATCAAACTAGACATACCCAGTTCCTGCAGCCGTTCTTCATATGTCTTAGTCTCCAGTCCTCTAATCATCTTGGTTGCTCTTCTTTGCACTCTTTCCAGAGTCTCCACGTCTTTTCTACATCGTGGCGACCAAAACTGTATGCAGTATTCCAAGTGTGGCCTTACCAAGGCACTATACAGTGGCATTAACACTTCACGCGATCTAGATTCTATCCCTCTGTTGATGCAGCCTAGAACTGTGTTGGCTTTTTTGGCAGCTGCTGCACACTGCTGGCTCATATTTAAATGGTTGTCCACTAGGATTCCGAGATCCCTCTCACAGTTGCTACTATTGAGCAAGGTACCACCTATACTGTACTTGTGCATTTGGTTTTTCTTGCCTATATGTAGGACCTTACTTTTTTCACAATTGAATTTCATTTTATTAGACAGTGCCCAATGTTCAAGTTTGTCTAGATCCTTCTGTATCTTAAGCCTATCTTCTGGAGTGTTGGCTATTCCTGCCAGCTTGGTGTCGTCTGCGAATTTGATGAGTTCCCCATTTATCCCCTCATCCAAATCGTTGATGAAGATGTTAAAGAGTACTGGGCCTAAAACAGAGCCTTGGGGGACTCCACTGCATACTTCCTTCCATGTAGATGCAGTTCCATTGAGGACTACACGTTGAGTGCGGTTGGTCAGCCAGTTACGAATCCATTTGGTGGTGGTGCTGTCTAACCCACAATTTTCTACTTTATCTAATAGTAGGTTATGGTCTACTTTATCAAATGCCTTACTGAAGTCCAGGTAAATTATATCAACAGCATTCCTCTGGTCCACTGATTTTGTTACTTTGTCAAAGAATGCAATTAGATTCGTCTGGCATGATCTGTTTTTGACAAACCCATGTTGGCTTTTGGCTATTACTTTGTTTGCTTCTAGGTGTTCACTTATTTGTTGTTTAATTATCTTTTCCAGAATCTTTCCTGGTATTGAGGTCAGGCTGATGGGTCTATAGTTTCCTGGATCTGTTTTTTTTTCCTTTTTTGAAGATGGGAACCACATCTGCTCTTTTCCAGTCTTCTGGCAGTTCCCCGGTGCTCCAGGATCTCTGAAAGATATAGTTCAGTGGTTCTGAGATCTCGTCTGCCAGTTCCTTCAGAACCCTGGGGTGTAATCCATCCGGTCCTGGTGATTTGAACTCGTCCAGGGCAGACAGGTGCTCACTTACCATTTTCTTCTCTATTTCAACTTGTGTTCCTAATCTGATATTTGTGGTGCTGTTTTTGATTGATTGGACTGTTTTATCCCTTTGTGTAAAGACAGATGCAAAGAAAGAGTTAAATAGTTCTGCTTTCTCCCTGTTGCTTATCATCTTCTTGCCATTTTCTCCCAGCAGTGGACCAATTGTTTCCTTAACTTTTTTCTTATTTTTAACATGTTGGAAGAAGCTTTTTTTGTTATTTTTTACTTTTTTGGCAAGCCTTTCTTCATTGTGAGCCTTAGCTTTCCTCACTTCATCTTTACAGGCTCGGGCTATTTGCTGATATTTTGCCTTGGTTATGTCCCCCTTTTTCCACTTTTTATATTTATCCTTTTTGTCTTTCAATTTGTCAGAGAGTTCTTTATGCAGCCATGCTGGTTTCTTTTGGGAACTGTTATTTTTCTTCTTCATTGGTATTGCGCTGGACTGGGCTTTTATAATCTCATTTTTCAAAATTTCCCAAGCTTCTTGAGTTGTTTTCCCCTTGAGGATTCTCATCCATGGAATCCTTCCCAAGCTCTCTCTGAGTTTGTTGAAATTAGCTCTCTTGAAGTCTAAGACTCTAGTTTGACTTTGTTCAACTACTTTTGTTTGCATAATGTTGAATTCCAGTATTTCATGATCGCTTGCCCCCAAAGTTCCTGTAGCTTCTACACCTTCTATCATTTCCTCTCTGTTAGTGAGAATTAAGTCCAATATTGCTGATCCCCTTGTTCCCTTCTCTACCTTTTGGGAAACAAAGTTGTCTGCTAGGTTTGTTAGGAACCTGTTGGATCTTCCACTTGGTGCAGAGTTTGTTTCCCAATTGATGTCAGGGTAGTTAAAATCTCCCATTACTATTGCAGTGTGCTTCCTACATACCTTAGTTAGCTGGTTAGCAAAAAGTACATCCACTTCCTCTGCTTGGTTGGGTGGCCTGTAGTATAGACCTATGACAATATCATTCCCCCCCCAACCTTTAATATTGACCCAAATACATTCAAGATAGTTCTCATCATTGTTGTGCTCTATTTCTGTAGAGATGTAATTATTTCTTATATATAGTGCAACTCCACCTCCTCTTTTATTTGGTCTATTTCTTTTAAATAATTTAAATCCTTCTAGCTGTCTAATCCTTCTAATCCTCCCTCCCTCCTCCTCTCTAGCCTTGCGGCCCGGCTCCCATCCAGCCACGGACCGGCACCGGTCCGCGGCCCGGGGGTTGGGGACCCCTGAAATAAGGGATGTTCTCTCAAAATTTAAACCATTCTTGGAGTTATGTTAATTTTAATTGAATTTATTTTTTTCCCAAGCAGAAGAGGGACTTTGGTCCATCCTGGGAGGCAGGTGACTGAATTGCTGAATTATTTGGCTTCAAAATGCTGAGAGTTACTGCCAGATCTATTTGCCATAAGACTACCTTCATCCATGGTGTGAGTGAAACAGAAGATTTGACACTTGTTACTGAAACCTGGCTGGGCAAAAGCCATTGGTTTGACATCTTCCTAGCTAAGTTTGAGTCTTTCAGCAACCTTGACATCAAGTCTGGGAGGAAGAGACACTTTGATCATGAAAGACACATTACTTCTGAGCAGGGACTCTGCTCCTGAGATATCTGGGTGTCATTGCTATATGTTAGGTTCAAACATGCTTTGGATTCTGCTGGTGCATGGATTACCCAGCGATCTGGCAAGATCCCTCCATGCTGCTGAGCATGGTTTTGGACTGATGGCATTTAGGTCTGTGTGCCTTTATGCCCTGGGAGTTCTTTCTAGCAAAGCATGTGAGTTCATAGCTCTCTGGCAACATAGGGTCATTTCATCAACCACTAGACTAAGCATATAGATGGCTGATTGGATTCAATTGATTTCAAGAGAGCCCTTGGTTATATTCCAGGCTCTGTGGCAGACAATTCAGTTGGATTCTTGGGATGAACCGCTGGTAACAGGTATCAAATTTGATGCTCAATACAATTATCCCCAAGTTGCCTCTTTGGTAACACCAATTCTATTTTCATTTCAATTTACCAAGAAATAATGCCTGGGGCACTTGTGGAGAAATCATGGTTAAAAAAGGAGGTGAAGCATTCTCACTTCTCCTTGATTGGGTTCACCAAAGTCTCGGGGACTCCTCAGAGACAAAGCTATGGTACTTTGAAATAGAGTCTCCAGGGAAATGAGAGTAGCTTCCTCCCTAGACAGCATTAGATGAATGCTAAAATCTGAACTCTTTCAAGGGCCATTCCAGTTCCTGTTTGCGCCATCTGTCTTTCTTTTTATTTAATTTTTTTCCTTTTTTGTCCTTGTGATTGTTGCAGATGATTTACTAGGTCATGATTTAGTGATGTCAACTTAAAATCTTTCAAATGACCAATCCACAAGAGCTCTTAATCAACAACCAGATACTCAGAATTTAAATATAGCTCCAAATGAACAACCAATCACATGACCAACTGACCACACTGGCACACAAGATATTTATCAGCTAAGGAGATTAGAACAAAAAAATACTGCTGATGATGTTACCTGGTAACATAACAAACTAAATTGAAACAAGCATGGAGAGCAAACCACGGCCAAAATCTAAAACTCGAGCTAAAGTATGAGCTAAGTATGAAATAATAGAAAACGTCTACTTTTCTATTATTTCATATTTAAATTCACTTCGTATTGTGAAAGTTTCCAAGAGTTTTTGCATGATACCAATATGATAGATGATGGATGGATGGATGGATGGATGGACGGACGGACGGACAGACAGACAGACAGTGAAATTTTGAAGGGATTCTATACTGGCTATTTTCTTCATCAAAACAAAGGAATGTTCAAAAATACCAGTGAAGAGATGCAGAAACAAAGGGAAATACTACTTAACAGCCAGTTCTTAAACTTTGCTAGATTGTCACTGTGACCATGTGGCATCAAATCCTATTTACTCCTTTTATAGAGTAAACAGACTCACATGTTACTGAAATAGGATTAGGAATAGAGATTCCTGCTCTGTCTGTAAAAAGAAAGTATCAGCTGGGTATAATGCAAACCTATGCTCTGCCCTCTGCTTGTAATTCTACTGAAGGCTCAATTATGCCAACAGTTTCCTTTTAAAAGGAAAGGAGAAAAAAGGACATCCTTTGCAATGTAAGGGGAAAAAGTATTAAAGACCCAAATCTATTTCCTCTCATCTGTAGTAAACATAAACTAATAATGAGCAAACCACATACTCAAGCTAAATTGGTGAGGTGAATTGTATAACCTAGTTAGGTATCAAGGTTTGAAAATATATACTTCTTGTGGATGAGACTATAATTTAGATGAATTTCTGGCTGCTTCTTTTTGATTTTTTTAATCTGGGAGAATTGATTGTTTTAGTTAGTTTCCATAAAGTTGCACATATTCCAGCACTTCCTTTATGTAGTATGGAGGTATATTTGTGTTCTGAATGTATCAGCCTACAATGAACTCATGACTCCCAGATTAATTTGCACATACGATCAATTGTCTTCCTGAGAAGCCCTGGATTGCGACCTGTGCTGAAATTATCCACTGTTTTCAGAAGCTAGAAGCTCACTACAATTGAAAGCCCTCCAGAGGGGGGCAAGATGTCTCCCAAAGACATTCATTCCAGTTTTGGTGAGGTAAAGCCAGTGGTGGGATTCAAATAATTTATCAACTGGTTCTCTCCCTAATTATTTCTTCCAACAATCAGTTCATCAAACTGTTCAGAAAGTTAACAACCGGTTCTCCCAAAGTGGTGCGAACTGGCTAAATCCCACCAATGGGTAAAGCCGATTTCTTGCCAGAAGCCCTTCCTCTAGGCTATGAAGATATGGTACATGAATCCAAAATTTTATAATGACTCCACCCCTTACACCAATGATTCACTTTCAGAATTCTCTGCTTCTTCTTCAGTCTCTGATCATCAGTTGGAAATAGTTTATATATTTATTAAATTTATATGCTGCCCATCTTGCCTAGAGGTAAAATATGAATGAAAACATCACCTGTGCCCTTGCCTATTTTGCTTCCTAACTAAAGATAAAGGTTCCCCTCGCACATATGTGCTAGTCGTTCCCGACTCTAGGGGGCAGTGATCATCTCCGTTTCAAAGCCAAAGAGCCAGTGCCTTCCAAAGATGTCTCCATGGTCATGTGGGCGGCATGACTCAACAGCAATAGTGCACAGAACACTGTTACTTTCCCACCAAAAGTGGTCCCTAATTTTCTATTTGCATTTTTACATGTTTTCAAACTGCTAGGTTGGCAGAAGCTGGGACAAGTAACAGGTGCTCACTCCATTATGCATTATAGGGATTCGAACCGCCAAACTGCCGAGCTTTCTAATCAAAAAGTTCAGCGTCTTAGCCATTGAGCCACAATGTCTTTGTTTCCTAACTAGCCACTTGTAATTTCTCAATATTCTTCCTAGGCTCTTTCGAAGTTGACTCAGCCTTCCAGCTTTCTGAGGTTGGTAAAATGAAGACCCAGATTGTTGGGGACAATATGCTGACACTGTTAGTTGCTTAGAGAGGGCTGTAAAGCACTGTGAAGTGGTATATGAGTCTAAGTGATATTGCTATTGTTATTGTTCCAACTTGGACAGAATAAAAACTTTGTTTAGTTGGGACATCCTCTGTCTCATCTAAACTGTCTCACCCTGCCTGGGAGAGACATCATAGTTACCTTGATATCATGTCTGCTTTGTAGATTGCCAAGCTCTGTTCCTCTCAACAACAAGTCATCCATCACCAGCATACAACTTTATCTCTTTGATGGAGTCATTGGATTCATTGTCTCCATGGCAATGTAAATTTCTGTCCCTTTTGTTATTGGGACACTGGGTGACATCTATTCTGCAGAACCCTGTGAGTCTTCTTCTAGATGGAGTGCTTGAAATTGATTGCTCAGCTTCACTGACAGGGACCATCTCCAGATTATCTTGGTCTTCTGAGTTACATGCTGCCAGCCTTCTTCCTCCAAGGCTTTTGTTTTCTATATATTAATGTCTTCCTTATTTTTTTTTGGGAAACATATAGCCCCACTTGCCTAAAAAAATAGGATGGGGTAAGAAAGAAACTCACTTTGCATCTCTTTGGAATAATAGAAGAGAAGGAGAAGCCTGATGACGCTTGCAAGAATTATTACAAATTATAATACATGTATCAATGGAATTCTAATATTTCTTGTCCTGTCAATTTCTTACCTTATCTATCTTGTAGGCTGACAATGTCAAAATCTCTGATGACTGTTATTGTATCTTGCTTCACTCATATTTTGTGTAGATTAAAAATACCCAGATCCTTCTTCATAGGGCTTGATTTACAGACTCTTCATCATCCTCATAGTCCTTCTCTAAACTCAAAGAGGGGTCTATTGGCCCCTCTTTCTTCTTTCTCTTTCACATATCTGTGGCATATGACAGACAGCTCCACAGATATTTTTTTCTACACTGCCAAATCAGCTGCCAACAAATTTGGGATCTAGCATGAACAGCCAACATCTAAAAGGTGCAAATCAACTTGGTGTCAGTACTGGATCTGCTCCAAATCTTTTCCTCAGCAGAAATGAAGAAAATTATGTCAACTCAATGGTAGTGCATATGTTTTTTTAATCTACTGTTGGCTTGAAACTGCACTAAAGTCATCATTTAAGATCTCATTTAACGTCTGGTACAAAACTTTATTTAGTACATTATGCATAAAAACCAACAGAAGACATGGGGAAATTGATTGTGTTGACAGAGTGATGAAATATGGGCATAGATGAAGATCAGAACTGCAAAGCAGAAAGATTGCAGAGTTTTATATATTAAAGGTGAAATCTTGCATGTAAATCTCAAATATTTTATTTTCAGTGGCCCAATTTTGTCAGTGCTCAGGGAATAATAACCATAAAATATACATGTTTGTAAATTCTTCATCTAATTCCTTATTACTCACCATCAACTATAGACCTCCAACCAATAAACAATTAACTTATTACAGTTTTGGATTTGAGAGTGTTTCTATTTAAATGAATAACCTAGGAAAATATAACTTTACTAGCTGGATACCCGTACTTCGCAATGAAACCATGTGATCGGGTTATGTAAGAGAAATTGGCTCAGTGTTAGTCAGTGATTGAAAAATATAAGGGAATGTTGCTCCTGATCTCTTGAGTTTGGAAGAAGTTCCATAGGTGGAAGACATAGACATTTTGGTGAGGTACCGATGTTTAATACTGTAAGAAGCCCCAGACTGCTCCTGAGTGAAGGAGTGGAATGTTTACCAGTTTGAACTGATGTAACAGAATGTGAGGCAACTGGCAGTTGGAACAGAGTGTCAAGTCCCCTAACGATGCCTGCTTCAAAATAAAGGACCCAATATTAGAGTACAAAAAGCAATGATTTATTAACAGCTTCATTAGGCATTTCTCGTTAGGCGTTTCTTATTTGCAGCCATCTTTTTTGCTTTCTTTATCTGCTTCTAAACTTTGTCCACATTACTGTCCTCCCTTCAGCCTTCGTCATAAATCACAGCCAATGAGAGATGGTAGTTTAGACATACACATTCACTAGCCAGCCTGAGATTCCTTTTTGACCACAGGTATGTTTGGAATTCCCCCCTCTCTATGGCAGTTTGATGGTATTCATAGAGATGTTTCACAAACTGACACAGAGTTCTTTTCAGATGGGGAGGGAGAGTAGAACTTCTTAGTATCAGAGTGTGTTAATTACTGTATAAGAAATACTGATGATCGAATGGTCATTTTGAAAAATCCTTTCTTAGTAAGTACCTAGAAGCCAAAGGGAACCTGTGTGCCAAATTTCAAGTTTGTAGGCTTTACAGTTCTGGAGATTTCATGATGAGTGAGTGGTACTTGCCATTTATAGAGAGAGATTTCCTGGAATGAAGAGTGAACAGTATTAAGAAGGGAAAGTTCATTGTCTCAGTTTTTAATTGTATACTTACAGTATGTTTTGGAAGATGTCCAATTCTTAGGATGAGCTCCTGGGTCTGCTCCAATCAATTCTAGAAGAATGCCATATTCAGGGATATAGTCAGAAGTTGTTTTGACTGATAATATATCTCTACTGCTTTTAATATATCTATACTGAATTCACCAAGAGAATTCAACAGATATATTTTTCTCTACACATGAATCATGGAGGGTTAGAGTGAAATAAATTATCAGGAGAAAAAACAACTCAAAAACATTGTTGCGCCTTCATATCTAAAACAAAATAGTAATCAGCCTAAGCAACACATGCTTTGTAAATGTACTGGTTGGCTGCATGTTTTACTTTCTTGATCTGACCTTGCTCACTCATAAGATACACTTGCTATAGAATGTCAATCACTAATGAGGCCTAAAGTAATTGAGTCTGATTGAACTGGCAGGATGCTACCTAATTATCATGATAAATGGAATTGGCTGATCAACTATGAAGGGCAAATGGCATGGAGGACATTAAGCAAGGTCATCAACGCAAGGAGAGTGACTTGCTTTATGTTATTGTTGTTGTTGTTGTTGCTGCTGCTGCTGCTTTTGGTGTGGTTGCTTCCCAGGATGAACTGGTGTTCCAGATATGCTGTCCCTTTGTAACTCACAAAGAAGACAACTACTGGATAAGCATGTGATGTCCAAGCTCCAGAAAGACATCCACCCTTGAGCTTCAAGACACAGATGTGGCAGTGAGTCACAGCTTACTATGCATTCTTTGTATATTTATGGCTAACTTTTAAAAATATATTATATTAAAATATTAGAACTCTTATTCTTAGTCTCTTTGAAGTAGTTGACATTTTACAAAACCCATTGATTAACAAGTTCATGTAAAAATAGAATTGTAATCATTCCTTGTTTTGAGTTTTGTGATTATGGGACCAAAAATGTTTTTTTAAATATTAATGAATATAAAATTAAAGAGGCTGAGCTTGTCAGCTGCAGACCTGACAGTCCAGATTGAAGACCCAAATTCTACACAACAATGCAATGCAATGCAATGCAATGCAATGCAATGCAATGCAATGCAATGCAATGCAATGCAATGCAATGCAATGCAATGCAATGCAATGCAATGCAATGCAATGCAATGCAATGCAATGCAATGCAATGCAATACAATACAATACAATAGCAGAGTTGGAAGGGACCTTGGAGGTCTTCTAGTCCAACCCCCTGCCTTGGCAGGAGCCCTATGCCATTTCAGACAAATGGCTATCCAATATCTTCTTAAAGACTTCCAGGGTTGGGGCCTTCACAACTTCTGGAGGCAAGCTGTTCCACTGATTAATTGTTCTAACTGCCAGGAAATTTCTCCTCAGTTCTAAGTTGCTTCTCTCCTTGATTAGCTTCCACCCATTGCTTCTTGTTCTGCCCTCAGGTGCTTTGGAGAATAATTTGACTCCCTCTTCTTTGTGGCAACCCCTGAAATACAGGGTGAGTTCCCATTACTTCTGCCCACCTAGCAGTTCGAAAGCATGCAAATGTGAGTAGATTAATAGGTATCATTTAGGTGGGAAGATAACAGTATTCCGTGCATCTTTGGCATATAGTCATGCTGGTCACATGACCATGGACATTGTCTTAGGACAACACTGGCTCCCTTGGCCAAGAAACAGATATGACTACTGTGTCCTGGAGTCAGACATGACTAACAGGGAAACCTTTACCTTTTTATATTTCTGAACCCCACTTAAAGCTGATGCATAACTGTCTTCTCATCCTTTCAAATGTTTAAGGCTAAGTAGTGGGAAACAATTTAATGTCACCTCATTGCTGTGTGGGGTTACCACAAGTCCTATCCAATAGGTACTCAGTAAAATATATACTTTATTCTGAAATTAAATTAGAAGACAAAGATCAAAATACACCTAATCCAGAATAAGAGTAGGAATAGGTAAAAGAATAGCAATGGAAAACTTGTACTCTGTGAGTTTTCTCTACAGATTTATTGTAATTTATTGCTATAAGGGGAAGAAAAACAAATTTTCATCAATATTGAAGGACAGCTTGAGAATTACCCATTTGATGACTACAATGGCAAACCCTTTCGACCAGGAGATTTTGCTTGTTAACTATATTTGATACATTATTGGAAAGCTTTTTATTACTCCTGTGGCTGTAGAAAGCTGCTAGATTCTCTTAAACAAAGCTAGAGTTTTTAAAAGAAGGAGGTTTAATGAATATTACTGGGCACACTTATCTGCTAATTGCAGATTGTATTAAGAGAACAGAATAATTATCAGTATGATCCTGGTATGTTTACTGAGTAGCAAGTACAATTATCCTACAATATTGTAGCCTAAAATTAATTGGAAGATGTATTTAGGTTTTACACAAAACCAGAACATGTTTTTATCTTTCACCTTTAAAATAAGTTGCTTTTTCTTTGAAAGCCAAAAGTCAAAATATATTTAGATTTGTTTTTTTTAAAAATGCAATTGCCTGCCAATATACTCTTCTTTTATTAAACATGATTTATATTAAACTAAAGAAACAAGAACACCAAAATTCTTCTTGGGAAAATTAAGACACTTTTTAATTGTGTTTTCTTATTAATATACTTTAAGCAGTTTATTTAGCTGTTAAATTTTAAGTATTTTATTTCACAGGAGTGCCAGTATTCTTATAATAAACAGTAATAGAAAGAGCTGCAAGAAAAAGCAAAAATCAAATTACTACTTTCTAATTAACTGGAAAATCTCTGTCATAAATATTGTTGTTAGAAAACTAAATGCTAATCCTCTGAAGACAAAAAGGCTCCAGACTCAAAGTAATGGTATGTTATTAGATTATAACTATATAGACGAAATTTAAATATGAACAAAACTCTTTGTTGCAGCCTAGAGCTTAGTTTATACATTAAAACTGTACCGGATTTTACTTGGTGACACTAATTCTGTTACCACCCTTTCAGCAGATATGGATGTGCCTTTTTAGAGGAGCTTATAGAAATCTTCCTATTTATTCAAAAAAACATATGGGAAGGGACACTGGCAGAGGTGTGTTGCGCCTAGTTTGGGAGAACCAGTAGTAGCAGTGGCTGAAGGCTGTGCCCCCCAAGACCACCCAGATGCTTCTGTGCATGCGCGGTGCATGAGTAGGGTGACCAGACATCCCCCTTTTGGTGGGACAGTCCCAATTTTTAACAATTTGTCCCGCGTCCTGATTTTTGGAAATGCACGACAAGCTAAGGGACAGCAGGAGAACGGGAAGGGAATATAGTTTTTGGTGGCCATGTGGCTATTTCGCCAGGATATGAGTTTTATACTGTACTTATGTCGAAATTAAAAAAAATATTGCAATACTATTTTTGCGTTCTATGAAAATTTTTGTTGCTCCATATAGACCAAATTTTAAATCGAGACACACCTGCCCCCTGGTCAATGGTGTCCCGCTTTACCAATGTTAAAATCTGGTCACCTTATGCATGAGCGAACTGGTATTAACCACCACTGGACACTGGGTTGGCTGAACATTTGGGATGTGTGTGTATGAGAGAGAGAGAGAGAGAGAGAGAGGGAGAGGGAGAGGGAGAGAGAAAGAGAGAGAGAGAATAAATACAATACAATACAATAGCAAAGTTGGAAGGGACCTTGTAGGTCTTCTAGTCCAACCCCCTGCGTGGGCAGGAACCTTATACCATTTCAGACAAATGGCTATCTAACATCTTCTTAAAGACTTCCAGGGTTGGGGCATTCACAACTTCTGGAGGCAAGCTGTTCCAGAGGTTAATTGTTCTAACTGTCAAGTAATTTCTCCTTAGTTCTAAGTTGCTTCTCTCCTTGATTAGTTTATAAATAAATAAGGCAGGAAGGCAGGAAGACATATGCACAGCTACAAAATATTCTGTTGTATACTTCTAGTGAGCCTTTTATTATTTTGACAGTTGCCTTTTCCTCCCCAAAAGTGGCCAAGGCTGCATGCAATAATTTCACTGATAAGGGAAAAAAATGGGTGTAAGTTGGATTTTTAAAAAAAGAAAGAACAAGAGAAGTAGATTGTCTTCCTAATTCTGAATGAGTCAGGATTCATTCAGGTTTATAGAATTCTGGATATGCACATAATACTTGGCATTCTTACCAAATATTGTAGACAATGGGATATGTAGATATTATAGGAAACATAATGAGCTTTTCCTCCCTGCGTGTGGGGGGCATGCATTTTAGAGTACTAGACATTCTAATGATCAGTATATATGCTTCAAGGCTAAACAATTTCAGTGGCCTAAGATGATAGCAATAAAGGGGACTATTTGTATCTCAGGGTTGAAATGAGGAGTCCTTATGATCTCTAAACTTGATGATATTATCTAGTTTAGGTAATGAAACATCTGCAAGAAAACAACCGAGAGGTCTATAGTGAGGTTATTGGATATAAAAGAAATCAAAGAGGCAAAAAATAATCAAAGCAATTTAAAAATAATAATAAATGGTGTTGAGTTTCTGGATAAACATTGTGCTAGTCATACGGCTTGCTTGGGTTTGATTTTAAATATGACACAAATCCACCCGCTATAATTATGGCTAAGGATGCAGTGTTTAATTGTTTAATAAATCTTGGTTAAGCCATTTATAGTCTGTGTCTGGAAGCCGTGCGGGCCTGGATGGGAAGGAACAGACTCAGACTCAACCCGTCCAAGACCGAGTGGCTGTGGTTTCTGGCATCCCGGTACAACCAGTTGACTCCATCACTGGCCATAGGGGGCGAACATCTACCCCCCGTGGATAGGGCATGCAACTTGGGTGTCTTCCTTGATGTGCGGCTGTCCATGAAAGATCAAGTGACCAGGAGGGCATTTTACCAGGTTCGCCTGGTTCACCAGTTGCGTCCCCTATTGGACCGGGATGCCCTTTGCACAGTCACCCATGCACTCGTGACATCCCGACTGGACTACTGCAATGCTCTCTACATGGGGCTCCCCTTGAGGTGCACCCGAAGACTGCAGCTTGTCCAGAATGCGGCTGCGTGGGCAATTATGGGAACCTCTAGGTTTTCCCATGTAACACCGCTCCTGCACGAGCTGCACTGGCGGCCTGTTGTCTTTTGGGTGTGCTTCAAGGTGTTGATTATCATCTTTAAAGAACTCCATGGCTCGGGACCTAGCTATCTGCGGGATCGCATCCTGCCCCATACATTCCTTCGACCGATTCACTCCCACAGAGAGGGTCCACTAGGCTATGCCAGCGGGTGATGCCCAGGGGAAGGGCCTTCTCTGTGGCGGGCCCGACCCTCTGGAACGACCTTCCACCCGAAATTAGAACAACTCGGGACCTAGTTATATGCGAGACCGTCTCCTGCCCCATACATCCCTTAGACCGATACGCTCCCACAGAGAGGGCCTTCTCAGGGTGCCGTCGGCGGGACAATGCCGACTGGAGACACCCAGGGGAAGGGCCTTCTCTGTGGTGGGCCCTGCCCTGTGGAATGACCTACCCCCAGAACTTCGTACCATCACCGACCTCCGCCTCTTCCACCAGTGTTTAAAAACACACCTCTTCCATCAAGCCGGCCTAACTTAGCCTCCGCTGGGACTAGCCATAGATAGTTTTAATTTGGGGATTTTAATTGGTTTTAGCGCAGGATGGGGATCTAATAGGTTTTTTAAATTTTGTATTGGGTTTTTTGTATGTATTTTAATTTCCTGTGCGCCGCCCTGGGTCCTCTTGGAGAAGGGCGGGATATAAATTTAATAAAATAAAAATAAATAAACAAATAAACAAACAAACAAACAAACAAACAAACAAACAAACTACGGACCTCCGCTCCTTCCATCAAAAACTAAAAACTCACTTCTTCTGTCTGGCCGGCTTGGCTTAATCGACCCATTTACCTCAAGCTGAATACTCAAATTGTTTTATCAGGGATTTTTAGGGGTATTAGTTTTTAGATAGTTGGGGATTTTAGCGCAGGGTTTAGGTTTAATTCATTTTAAATTTGTATTATAATATCTGTTGGTTTTTATATATGTGTATTTTTAATTCCCTGTGCACCGCCTTGAGTCCCTTCGGGGAGAGAGAGTGGTTTACAAATTAAATTATTATAATTATTATAATTATTATAATTATAATTATAGTGATGATGATGATGATGATGATGATGATGATGATGATGATGTGTAAACCCGACCAATGTTACAGATACTAGCTAGACTATTGTTATATTTCTTATGGACTTAGGCTCAACCCGACCAAGACCGAGTGGCTGTGGTTTCCGGCTGCCCGATTCAACCAGCTTTCTCCAACGCTGGCCATAGGGGGCGAACATCTTGCCCCTGTGGATGGGGCGCGCAATTTGGGTGTCCTCCTGGATACCCGGCTGTCTATGGAAGAGCAAGTGACAGCCGTGGCCAGGAGGGCGTTTTACCAGGTTCGCCTGGTTCGCCAATTGCGCCCCCTATTGGATCGGGACGCCCTTCGCACAGTCACTCATGCCCTCGTGACATCCCGACTGGACTATTGTAACTCTCTCTACATGGGGCTCCCCTTGAGGTGCACCCGGAGGCTTCAGTTAGTTCAGAATGCGGCCGCGCGAGCAATTATGGGCACCTCTAGGTTTGCCCACGTAACACCGCTCTTGCGCGAGCTGCACTGGCTACCTGTCGTCTTCCGGGTGCGCTTCAAGGTGTTAGTTATAATCTTCAAAGCGCTCCATGGCTCTGGACCTAGCTATCTGCGAGATCGGATCCTGCCCCACACATCCTCACGACCGATTCGCTCCCACAGAGAGGGGCTTCTCCGGGTGCCGTCCACTAGACTTTGTCAGCGGGCGACGCCCAGGGGAAGGGCGCTCTCTGTGGCGGGCCCGGCCCTCTGGAACGACCTTCCCCCTGATATTAGAACGACCACCGACCTCCGCTCCTTCCGTGTAAAATTGAAGACCCATCTCTTTCGACTGGCCGGCCTTGAATAGTTCTCTCTGTCTTTTAATTATAAATTTTAAATGGGTTTTAATTTATGTTTTTAGCACGGGTAGATTTATTTAATTCGATTTTAAGAAATATTTGTATTATTGTATATTGTTTTTAATTATGCCTGTGCACCGCCCCGGGTCCCTGTGGGGAGAGGGTGCGGTTAATAAATCCCAATTTATTATTATTATTATATTATTATTATTTCGTAGATGTTAAAATCCTCAAAGTCCTTCATTGCTCAAAGGTTGGGCCTGTAACTGGCAAAGCTGCTTATTTCTAATGCCACTGAATGGTTCAAAGTTTTCCTGTTCTGCTGCTACATCTCCTTTTTCAACAAACATAAATGGTTATAATCAAATCTCTTCACCAATTGTGCTGGAGCTGTTTAATGATGTATTATATATATGGAGACTATATGCCATGATGACATTTTGCATAAAACCCCATAACTTGATGTCAAAATAAAAGAATTACAATGGAAATGATTAGATCAGCTATAATAGCTAATTTAATTATGCCTCGGGAAATGTCAATATTGACACTTGCAATGATCTTGCATGTAGCTCAAAGGTATGCTTAGTGATTTCTATAAATCTTTCTTCCTCCCCCCCCTTTCTCTCTTACACACACACACACACACACACACACACACACACACACACCCCCTCTATTCTATTTTCAAATAAATCTTGAAAGGATAAAGAAAATAATACTTCAATTCTATAACAAGCTGCAGTACATATCGTAGCAGTTCTTGTTTTCATTGTTTAATCAAAGCCTAACTCTAAAATAGAACAAATTTAAGCTTCGATGAAACAATATAAAGAAAACAACAGCAATACATATGTATAATTAATACATCATTATAATAAAAGGCTTTTTCTGAAATAGAATTATAACACTGTTACATTGATCAGAAGAATTATAAGTTCTCCAGTCTAGCAAATGCATTAGACTACCATCTGAATTTTTAGACTAGAGAAAGCATCAGTGGCAGTCATGTTCACCAAGAAGCATTTTTATTCATTAATCACAAATTAAAATGCAAACTAGCTGGAAGGCAATAGAATATTCCCTAGGTATTTAAAGTGTGCATGTGTCAAAACAACTGCTATTACAAAGGATACCTTAGGCTATATTATTTTCTATAGGCTAACTTTCTCAATTTGTACATTAGCCCAGATTTTAAGAAACTTTTAAAAAACCCAAGATATGGCTACCATCGATTCTACTGCAACTCTGTTCAGTGATTTTCACATTGAATACCTTCTTTGGAAGTGGGGTCTGGGCAGTTTATTTAAAACTGCTGCAGAATTTCACTAACTAAAAGGAAAAAACAAAATGAAGCAGAATTGAGCTTCATTTCTTCCTTAACTAGTCAGTGAAATTACAGTTACCTTAATGGCAACTATGGCTGAAGGCCTTCAGTTATTTGTTGTTTATTGTTTTCCTATTCCCATTCCCCAGGCCAACCATTTTAGCTCTGGAAATAGTGGCACCACATTGTTGTAGCCCAGCCAGATCCGGCTGAGCTGATGATGGACTCGGAGAGCGAGAAACCCTATGAGTCTGCTCTGGAAGATGAGGGAGGCCTTGGGAAGTGCTCAGAGTCAGAGCAGGAACCAGAGAGGCTGGTTGGCCACCAGGAGGCACCAGGAGGCACCTGGGTCATGGAGCAGTGGGGAGGATCAAAGGCAGTTTGTCCATGATGCAAAAGTGAGCAGGGCTGAGAGGCGGAGGCAGCAATTACATCGTAGGCAGGCTCACAGGAAATGATTAAGAACCAGGTGGTTGTTGATTGGCCCCTCCTAAGAGAGCTTATAGGTGGAGTGGTGGGAGGAGACATTTCCAAGAAACAACCATTTGGAAAGGATCTATGACTTCTGTGAAATCAAGCCGTGTCTGTGAAGGAGTTTGGAATCTGTGTGTGTGAACAGTGACTGCAGAGCTAAGCGTGTGATGTAAGTTGTCTGGGCTCTCACCCAGAGGACTGTTTATCTTGCTCAATTACCAGTGGCCAACAGCCAAGTTTATGTTATTGACTATTTAAGCCCTTGGACAGAACACACATGATGCAAACATAGTAAATATGGTTCCGCCCCAGGTGCCTGATGGACCCTGATGGGTTCCAGACGGCGCTTGGGCCACTTCCTGTATCCCTGACCCGCGCCCCGATGGAGGACCTCATGGCCGCATTTTATTTATTCAATTTATACCCCGCCCTTCTCCAAACGGACCCAGGGCGGCGCACAGGAAAATTAAAATACATACAAAACATCATATAAAATTTAAAAAAACTAATTCAATAGAACCTGTGCTAAAACCAGATTAAAATCCCCAAATTTAAAACTATCTAAAAGTCAGTATAGGAGGCTACGCTAGGCCGGCTAGATGGAACAAATGTGTCTTAAAACACTTGCGGAAGAGGCGGAGGTCAGAGATGGTGCGAGGTTCAGGGGGTAAGTCGTTCCAAAGGGCTGGACCTGCCACAGAGAAGGCTCTCTCCCTGGGTGTCGCCAGTCGGCATTGTCCGGCCGACGGCACCCTGAGGAGGCCCTCTCTGTGGGAGCGTATTGGTCTGAGGGATGTATGGGGCAGGAGCCGGTCTCGCATATAACTAGGCCCCGAGCCATGGAGCGCTTTAAAGATGGTCGTCAGAACCTTGAACCTTGAAGCGCACCCGAAAGACCACGGTGCGCATGGAATACTGCGACCACGGGAGCCTTGGATCGGGTCGCGCCCTTGCGGCCTCTCTTGCGGCGGCGAGCCACCCTGGCTCCTTGGTTCACCGAGGAGCTAAGGGTGATGAAACGCCACAAGAGATGCCTAGAGAGGAGATGGAGATCTACTCGGTCTGAATCTGACCAAACACAGGTGAGAGCCCATTTACGGACTTACCTTGTAGCGCTGAGAGTGGCCAAACGTCATCATTGTGCCACTCTCATAGCATCCGCAGATAACCGCCCTGCCGCCCTGTTTAGGGTGACCCGCTCCCTCCTCCAACAGAGGGTGCGGGAAACCCCATTACAGGGTAGAGCAGAGGAATTTGGGATTTATCTGCAGGATAAAATCGCTCAGATTCAGAGCGAACTAGTCTCCATCGATAGCCCAGTGGGATCCCCCGAGGCAGGTCTTGAGACAGTTTGCTGGGAAGAGTTTGACTCTGTTACTTCCGATGATATGGACAGGCTACGTGGGCGACTGCGAGCTACCACATGTTTATTGGACCCGTGTCCCTCCTGGCTTGTACTGGCATCCTGGGAGGTGACACGAGGCTGGCTCCAGGAGGTTGTCAACGCTTCTCTGAACGAGGGTTCCTTGCCTGCCTCCCTTAAAGAGGCTATGGTGAGACCCCTCCTGAAGAAGCCCTCTCTGGACCCAGCATTACTGGTTAACTACCGTCCGGTCTCCAATCTTCGCTTTCTGGCGAAGGTTGTAGAGAGTGTGGTGGCACAACAGTTTCCCTGTCACCTGGAGGAAGTTGATTATCTGGACCCGCGCCAGTCCGGCTTCCGGCCCGGGCACAGCACCGAGACGGCATTGGTCGCGTTGGTTGATGATCTCTGAAGGGTGAGAGATGGGAGTTGTTCCTCCATCCTGGTCCTATTAGACCTCTCAGCGGCTTTTGATACCATCGACCATGGTATCCTATTGCATCGGCTGGAGAGGTTGGGGGTGAGAGGCACCGTGTTGCGGTGGTTCTCCTCCTACCTCTCCGGTCGATCGCAATTTGTGTTGACAGGAGGGCAGAGGTCAACCTCTAGGCCCCTCACTTGTGGGGTGTCTCAGGGGTCGGTCCTCTCGCCACTCCTGTTCAACACATATATGAAGCCGCTGGGTGAGATCATCCGTGGTTTTGGGGTAGAGTACCATCTCTACGCTGATGATACACAGCTGTATATATCTACCCCAAACCACCCCAACGATGCCGTAGCGGTGATGTGCCAGTGCCTTGAAGCCGTGCGGGCCTGGATGGGAAGTAACAAACTCAGACTCAACCCGTCCAAGACCGAGTGGCTGTGGTTTCCGGCATCCCGGTACAACCAGTTGACTCCATCACTGGCCATAGGGGACGAACATCTTACCCCTGTGGATGGGGTGCGCAACTTGGGCATCCTCCTGGATACCCGACTGTCCATGGAAGATCAAGTGACAGCCGTGGCCAGGAGGGCGTTTTACCAGGTTCGCCTGGTACGCCAGTTGCGCCCCCTATTGGATCGGGATGCCCTCTGCACAGTCACTCATGCTCTCGTGACATCCCGACTGGACTACTGCAATTCTTTCTACATGGGGCTCCCCTTGAGGTGCACCCGAAGACTTCAGCTTGTCCAGAATGCAGCCGCGCGAGCAATAATGGGAACCTCAAGGTTTACCCACGTAACACCGCTCTTGCGCGAGCTGCACTGGGTACCTGTCATCTTTCGGGTGCGCTTCAAGGTGTTAGTTATCATCTTTAAAGCGCTCCATGGCACGGGACTTAGTTATCTGCGGGATCGGATTCTGCCCCATACATCCCTGCGGCCGATTTGCTCCCACAGAGAGGGACTTCTCCGGTGCCGTCCACTAGGCTATGCCAGTGGGCGACGCCCAGGGGAAGGGCCTTCTCTGTGGCGGGCCCAGCCCTCTGGAACGACCTTCCCCCCGAAATTAGAACAACTACGGACCTCCGCTACTTCCGTCAAAAACTCAAAACACACTTTTTCTGCTTGGCCGGCCTAGGTTAGTCTCCCGTCTTTTAATAGGGCTTAGGGGACTTTAGTTAATTTTAAAAATTGGGGATTTTAGCGCAGGGATAATCATTGTTTAATTTGCCTTTTATTTAATTTATTTGTATATTTATTGGTATTTTTTAATTTTCCCTGTGCACCGCTCCGAGTCCCTTTGGGGAGAGGAAGCGGTCTATAAATAAATTTATTATTATTATTATTTATTAAAGGTGGGAATAAGTTCTAAACTTGAGTTGGACTTGACTGGAAAAGGGCTGGCTTTAGGTCTGACTTCATCATAATCTATTCAATCTAGCCAGAGTTTGCAATCTAACATTTCTCCCAACCCTTGTGATGCATAGAGTGAATCTTTATCTCCAGGTGCCAAGCAGACTCTGCAGCATTCTCAGATTGTGATTGCTGAAAATTGGCAGTGTAGTCTCCTGCCATTTTGTGAAGGAAATAGACCACAAAAACTGTAAGATAAGCTATAAAGAATGATGAATATATATATATATATATATGTTTTCGTAGATTTTCACGGGTGTAGGTATGCTGGCATTGCTGGCTTCGGGGATTTTCCCGTGTATATAGCATGGAGATGTTATTGCAATGTTTCGACAAGATCTCATTTGTCTGTGACAGACAGAAGCCTGCCTGATGATGACAAGTGAGATCTTGTCGAAACGTTGCAATAACATCTCCATGCTATATACACGGGAAAATCCCCGAAGCCAGCAATGCCAGTATATATATATATATGATAATTAGTCTTCATATATATATATGAGAGAATATTATCACAGCTCTCTAGATATGTGTTATTTTATTTATTTTCAGCCCTTAAAAATCTAACACATATCTAAAAAATGTCACACAGCAGTAATCTAATTGGTTCTCTGTCTGGATGATCTCTAGGTTGAGTCGAAGGGCAGAGAGGGATGACATTAAGTCTCCTCCCCTTAAAGGGACCCTGAACAGGAGCTGTGATAATATTCTCTCATTTAAGAGTCCTGTAAATTGGCTGATGTATCAGGGATACCAGGTAGCTCAAGGTATAGAGAAGCCTGCCTCATATGCTGGAAAGCACCGGTTCAAATCCCAGTAGAAGGAGTATGGCCAGCTGAAGAAGGCTAATAAGCCTGAAATGGATCCATCCTGGTCTCTTTATTTAAAGCCCTTAAAAATCTAACACATATCTAAAAAATGTCACACAGCAGTAATCTAATTGGTTCTCTGTCTGGATGATCTCTAGGTTGAGTCGAAGGGCAGAGAGGGATGACGTTAAGTCTCCTCCCCTTAAAGGGACCCTGAACAGGAGCTGTGATAATATTCTCTCATTTAAGAGTCCTTTAATTTGGCTGATGTATAAGGGATACCGGATAGCTCAAGGCATAGAGAAGCCTGCCTCATATGCTGGAAAGCACCGGTTCAAATCCCAGTAGAAGGAGTATGGCCAGCTGAAGAAGGCTAATAAGCCTGAAATGGATCCATCCTGGTCTCTTTATTTTCAACCCTTAAAAATCCCCAATTAAGGGAGGAGACATACTGTTTCCCTTGATCTATCCTGGTCTCTCTCTAATTTAATTTATTTATCAGCCCATAAAACTAACACACACACACACACACACATATATATATATCCACTCTGGATCTTAACATCCTTAGAAAAGGGCAAATGCAGCCCTCAGCCATTATATTTCTTATAATGATGGCCATCCCTACCTTTTAGGAAGAGAAGAAACAACTATTCTGGAACAATTAGTGCTAGGTTAGTAGCTGTTAGTAACTGCTTGTTGTCCCTGAATGACATACAGTCCTTGAATGAAAACCTCACTTTCATTCTAATTACCCTTCTGTCTAACAACAAGAGGGTCACTTTGCTTGTTTCCTATTACTGCCCTTTGCATCAGATACCTTACCCCCTCCCCGTGGTTATACAGGTGTAATGGAATTGACCTGTGGACATAGCTGTGAGTGTGCAGTTTTCTTTCAGATGCTATTCCCTGTTTTTATGCTCCTACAGGGCACTGAAAACCTAGAAATAGAATGCAGACTTGCCCTAAAAAAAGAGAGAGAGCAAAGCAAACAACAACAAAACTCTAAACTGGTGATAACCATAAATCTGAAGGTCTCTAAACACTACAACCTGCTATCTCAGACTGGGCAAGGAACTCAGCCAAACACAAACAATTATTTGTGTCAGTATTTATTTGCTGCCCAGAAGCAAATGGATAGTCCGTAATTTCCAACATCTATGAAGTTTTGGTTGTTCTCTAAACCCCGGTGTTTGATGTTTCTAGCGTTAAGGTGTGCTGGCCTTGGAGAAAATATACTAGTCTAAATTACAGAGGTCCTGTTCTTCCAGACTTATAAAAGATCACCCAGAAGGGGAGTAGATGCATTTCACCTCTCAAAAAAGGCTCCTTTTCCACCCATTTCCTCTGGTAGTTGTCATGAGTGATGGCCTTTTCTTACTGCTGTGAGCGAAATTTAGGTCACTGACTCCTTTTATGAGGGATGAAAGAGAGATATCAACAGAGACCTGTTTGGCACAAATGACTCCCTGTGATGTGTGCTAATGTAGAATTCAGGGGGACCATGGGATGGGTGAGGGGAAGGAACCAAAGGGAAATCAATGTTCCCACCTATTGAAATTCTGGCAAGATTTCCAGGAGAAATATGACCGTGGCTAAAATGCAATAATACAGGAATTGATTTGCTGTGACTGAACTCGTTCTATGTAGACCAATATGCGGGAAATGGCATGAGAATTGCTTTGAAGGATCAGAGTTCCCATAAAACAGGCAGTCACTCTTGACAAAACACAGTTTGTTCCTTTTCAAGTCATTCATCTTCTTTGTCTCCAGGATTTGTGCCTTCTGGCACTAGGGAATTCCTTCAACAGTTTATTGTTTGATAGCCTTGCTGCATCTAGAATGCAAACCCGCAGATTCTTTGCTGCCATCTCGTGGTTGTGGGGAGTCTTCCAACTCAGGTAGATTATACCAAATGTTGACACTTTGTGGTTCTACCAACCCTCCTCTCTGAGGATTTATATGCTTTTGTAAAATATATCCCATATATATGCATGGATAAGCCCATCCACAGATAAACTGAACATCAAATTTTTAACTCTAATGCCATGAAAAGTGGTTAAAGTGCAGTACTGCAGGCTAACTCTGCCCACAGAGTTCGATCCTGATCGGCTCACGGTTGACTCAGCCTTCCATCCTTCTGAGGTTGGTAAAATGAGGACCCAGCTTGTTAGAGGCAATATGCTGACTCTGTAAACTGCTTAGAGAGTGCTGTAAAGTACTGTGAAGTGGTATATACCGTATTTTTCAGAGTATAAAACGCACCCAGGTTTTGAAGAGGCAATTTTTTTTAAAAAGCAGGTAGGTAGATAGAGGGATAGTGAGGGAGAGAAAGAGAGAGAAATACAGTAGGTAGTAGGGAGAGAAAGAGAGTAGGTAGGTAGGTAGGTAGGTAGGTAGGTAGAGGGGGAGAGAGAGAGAAATACAGTAGGTAGGTAGGAAGACAGTGTGTGTAGTTAGGTAGGTACAGTAGGTAGATAAAGGGATAGGGGGGAGAGAGAGAAATACAGTAGGTAGGTAAGTAGGGAGAGAGAGTGTGTGTAGATAGATAAGTAGGTAGAGGGATAGAGGGAGAGAAATACAGTAGATAGGTAGGGGGAGAGAGAGAGTAGGTAGGTAGATAGAGTGGGGAGAGAGAGAAATATAGTAGGTAGGTAGGGAGAGAGAGAGAGTTTAGATAGGTAGGTAGGTAGGTAGGTAGGTAGAGGGATAGAGAGAGAAAAATAGAGAGAGAAATAGAGAGAGAGAGAGAGAGAGAGAGAGAGAGAGAGAAGGTAGGTAGGTAGGTAGATGTTTCCAGGTGTTTCCAGGAGAAGGAAATCACTGACCACCTTTGGAACAAATCTTTGTTTCTGCAGCCACAGTACTTGGCCAACGTAATTCTCATCAACCACTCTAACCAAACAGCTTTCCGAAAGGGAAAAAAAGACCCCTTTTTGCACTCTGCAAGCCTCCCCCAAATGGCCCATTTTTCGCGAAAATGCGCCCGTTTTTTTTCATATAAAAAGCATGAATAGCATTGGGGGGGGGCTTGCAGAGTGGTCCAGGGGGGGCCAAAATGAGGAAAAATGGCCCAATTTTTGTGTGAAATTGGGCCGGTTTTTGGTCAAAAAATAGCATGCATAGCCTTATGGAGGCTTATAGAGTGCTGCTGGAGGCTGGGGGGAGGGCAAAAACGCCCTGTTTTTTGCTCATTTCTGCCCTCCCCAGCCCCCAGGAGCTCTCTGGAAGCCTCCATAAGGCTATGCACGTGGCCATTTTGGTGAAGGGGCGGGGTTTCAGGAGGCAAAAAATGCTGTATTCGATGTATAAGATGCATCCAGATTTTCAGCCTCTTTTTAGAAAAAAGGTGCATTTTATACTCCAAAAAATACAGTAAGTGTTATTAATATTGCTAAAATCCATTAATTACCACAGACAAACCAATTGCAAAAATTAAATTGATATACCTGAAAAGCTATATAAATAATTATAGTACTGCTAATAATTTTTACTGAACAGATAAATGTAATGTAATTTAAGCTGCAATCTATATATATTTATCTGACATTAAGTTCTAGTGTCTTAGTTTTGAATAAATATGCATAGGATTACACGCTTAAATTATTTAAGTATAGGTGAACTAAGAAGTGAGTCAGTCTAAATATAATTCTAATGTTTTCAAATGTCTTTGCAAAATGTATTACTAATGGACTGATTCCCTAAATTTGCCATATTGTGGTCACATGTGGAACTGCTCCAAGCTCCATGCCCCATCTGATTTTATTGTCAGAGATGCTTTTAATAAAAAAGAAATGGGAAAGCTAGCATGTCACAAAGCAAAGCATCAATCTCAAGCATCATCTTTCCTAGTATGTTGTATTATATTCCAAAAATGTTTCTGACTTTTGGCATATAGTTAGAATGTTTAGAAAATAAATAGTAAAAAGCAGATTTTTATTTGGAAATGTATTTACCCACAGGATGAGGGAAGTGAGACAGTCGAAGTATTAAATATCAGCCATTTTGCTGGAGTGATTCAAACCTGCTCTCAAAATTCCCAAAAAAGAAAAAGCTAACTGGTTTAATTGCTAAACGTTATTATGAGAGACCAATTTATCACCATTCTATAATAACTCCAATTAATATCCTCCATACAAATATTCAAGGAAGATAGAAACTGCAGTCTTTATCTTTATCTTTAATCGGATTTTTATACTGCCCTATCTCCCAAAAGGGACTCAGGGTGGTGCACAGAAAGAATAAAAAGTAGTAAATACAATGATAATATAACAGTTAAAAATACATTAAATACAATGGGTCTGTGCTAAAACTTATACTTAAAAACCATTAAAATTATTATAAGTGGGACTATCATAAAAGCTATGCTAGGCCAGTGACATGGAATAGGTGTGTTTTTAAAGTTTGACGGAAGAAGAGAAGGTCTGTGATGGTGCGAAGGTCAGGGGGCAGGTCATTCCAGAGGGCAGGACCTGCCACAGAGAAGGCTCTCCCCCTGGGGGTCGCCAGCCGGCATTGTCTGGCAGATGGTACCCTGAGGAGGCCCTCTCTGTGGGAGCGGACAGGTCGAAGGGAGGTATGTGGTAGAAGGCGGTCCCGCGGATAACCAGGTCCTGAGTCATGGAGCGCTGTAAAGATAGTTACTAGCACCTTGAAGCGCACCCGGAGGGCCACAGGCAGCCAGTGCAGCTCGCACAGGAGAGGTGTTACATGGGAGTATCTAGAAACTCCCATAATCCCCCGCACGGCCGCATTCTGTACTAGCTGGAGCCTCCAAGCGCACTCTAAAACTTCTCCAAGGCCGGAGTTTGAAAAAGGCTGATGTGATACATAAGTAAGAATAATGGCTTCTCTTGACTTTACCAGAGGTTTCACAATTTAATCATTTATACCAGAGGTTCCCAAACTTGGCAACTTTAAGACTTGTGGACTTCAACTCCCAGCAGAGCTGGCTGGAGATTTCTGGGAGTTGAAGTCCACAAGTCTTAAAGTTGCCAAGTTTGGGAACCTCTGATTTATACCAATAAAGGGGGGAAAAAACCCTAGATACAGCAATACAATCTTTCTGTAGCATAAAAAGCACTAAAATACTGGCATCAAAGGGGGTTTGATAGTCTTCCTCTGACGTTAAAGCAATACTGAAAAAGCTGGAGAAGAAGACCTACACACTGGATGCCTCAGCCTTGAAACAGATTTGCATCTCTACGTGTTATAATACCCAGGATCTTTCTACATGCGTCTGAAGAGGCTTATTGCAGAACTCTATATCAGCAGTTGCTACTAGTAATATAAGGAGCCAAGCTATTTCTTTTAGTGCAGTGAGATTCGTGCAGAATAATAAGCAGGGTGGCATAATACAGGCAACAATCAAAAAAGGTTACCTTTTAAAAATAATATATTCTGGTTTCTGGTGGTTCTTTCTCATTTGAGTACGCTCACATGCACACTGTACATAAGCTGTGGTAGGAAAAGGAAGACAAGAGGAGGAAAGGTGGGTGGGATGCAAAACCCCTGAACACTTTATTAAAGTGTTATATCATGTGACAGAGCACACTGACAACCGGAGAAGACAAGGATCAGCAAAGTGACATTGAGAGCTTTCAAAAATGCCTGCTGTGTTCAGGGTACAGAAGAGCCATTGATGTCTGCAACAATCGGGAGCTGAAGCTCTGAAACCCCGTTTTCTCTTCTCACAGCTCCCTGTATAGCAGGGCAAGCTTCGAAAAGAGCAAGCAAATTCCTCCCTTAAAAAAATAATAATCTGAGCCGTGGGATTGGGAAGAATTCGTATTATGAGCTGCTGCCTTCCCACACTTATTTTTTTTTACTTTTCAAAGGAAATGAAGCATGTATGTGGGCAGGGGTGGGTGGGAGGAGGGAGCTATTTAGTGCTTGTTTGGATCTGCCCCCACTGAGTATCAGCAGTGGGCCAGCCCTCATGCATAATTCATGCAATCAAAAGTTTGCAACTGTGCAAAACTGTGGTCCCCACATCTTTTGCCTCCCGATCAACTTCCCGGAAACCTTAAGAACTTCAGCCCAGCTCACTCAGCAACCCTAAACCGGCGTGCTAATGAAGCCGCCTGAACTGCACCACCGAGAGCTGTTTAATCAGGCTTTGTTTTTAATTTTGGTCGTCTGACAGGTGGCCAAAAGTGTTGTGACAAGGGAGAAAAAAATAGTCACATCCATTGCTGAGCTTTAGTAAGAGGAGCAGACAAAGGAATTTTAGTCAGGCCCTTTATAAGGGTGGAAATGGAGAATATGGTGGTTTTTTTAAAAACAACAATCTGTATGTGGTAACAAAAAAAAAAGGAAAAAAATTCTCATCAGTTAAAAGGATTGCTTCAGATAGAAGATACTAATATATGTGCAAGTGTTAATGCATTAATAATGTCATATTTTTCTTTTTGTTATATTGTTCTTAGGTATAATTTTTCACAGCTTTCTGTCAAGTGATTTTACGTAGCATTCCAAGAATGCAGCAATCAAGTCTAAATGAATGGAGAACCAATCCTTCCATCTTTACCAATGGTGGAATTTTAGTCCATGTCGGATCACAATAGAAGTCTCTGTTAGGAAGCTGCACTCCTGGGATCCACTCAGCAGCAGAAGATGAAAAATAGCACCGCCATTTCTATCTGATGGGAATTTGTCCTGGAAGTCTGTGGAAATCTCTGGACTAAAATCGAGGAAGGTCCAGTGGTGATATTCATTTATTTTTTTTAATACCGGTTCTTTAATAATAATAATAATAATAATAATAATAATAATAATAATAATAATAATAATAATAATAATAATAATAATAATGGGAAAACAACAAGAAACACAACAGAAATGCAAAATGGATCAAACAGGTTGAGAATTCTATTAAAGTGCATAAAATGGAAGATGTGAAAATAACAAAAGAAATGGTGAAAAGACAGTCAAGAAAATTGAAGAATTGGAGTGAACCTGGACCAGATGAGCTGCATGGCTTCTGGTTAAACGCACTTACAAGTGTGCACAAAAGATTGGCAACCCAAATGAACCAGACCTTAAAAACACCTGAAAATGATGAATGGATGACACCTGGAAGGGCATTTTTGATCCAAAAAGATAAAGAAAAAGGAAAGGACCCTGGAAATTATAGGCCAATCACCTGTTTGCCAACAACATACAAGCTCCTTACTGGTATCATTGCAAACCAAATTTATGGATACTTGGAAAGAAATAACTTGCTTCCTGTAGAACAGAAAGGATGCTGCAAAAATTCAAGAGGAAAAAAGGACTAACTGCAGATTGACAAGCTAATCCTTAAGAATTCAAAGAAAAGACGAACCAACCTGTTCATGGCTTGGATAGACTATAAGAAAGCATTTGATTCAGTTATTTGCATCAGCAGCAACATACAAAAATTCATGGAATCTTCAATGAACCTCTGGAAAATGAAACTTATGGCTAATGAAGAAGAACTGGGTGAAGTTGAAATTAAACGAGGCATTTTGCAGGGTGATTCCCTTTCACCCCTACTTTTTATACCCTCAATGCTACCACTGACAATCATTTTGAAGAAGATGAACTGTGGATACGAACTTGCAAAGAAAGGACTGAAAATTTCATACTTGGTGTACATGGATGATTTGAAGCTGATTGGTAAAACAAAAGCTGAACTGAATTTATTGCGGGGTAGAGTACCACCTGTACGCTGACGATACTCAGCTGTACATATCTACCCCCAACCACCCCAACGATGCTGTCAAAGTGATGTCCCGGTGTGGAGGGCGTATGGCTCTGGATGGGAAGTAACAAACTCCGGCTCAACCTGTCCAAGACTGAGTGGCTGTGGTTTCCGGTGCCCTGGCATAGCCAGCTAATTCCATCGCTGGTTATCGGGGGCGAGTCAATGGCCCCTGTGGAAAGGGCTCGCAACTTGGGCGTCCTACTGGACTCGCGGCTGTCCATGGATGACCATGTGGCTGCCGTGACCAGGGGGGCCTTTTACCAGGTTCGCCTGGTACGCCAGTTGCGACCCTTTCTGGACCGGGGCGCCCTACGCACAGTCACTCAAGCACTCGTGACATCTCGCCTTGACTATTGCAACGCTCTCTACATGGGGCTGCCCTTGAGGTGCATCCGGAGGCTCCAGTTAGTCCAGAACGCGGCTGCGTGGGGGATTTTGGGAACATCTCGAAGTTCCCATGTAACACCTCTCCTGCGCGAGCTGCACTGGCTACTGGTGGCCTTCTGGGTGCGCTTCAAGGTGCTTGTTACCATCTTTAAATCACTCCATGGCTCAGGGCCTAGTTACTTGCGGGACCGCCTCATGTCACATACCTCCCACCGACCGATTCGCTCCCACAGAGAGGGCCTTCTTAGGGCGCCGACTGCCGGTCAATGCCAGCTGGCAACGCCAAGGAACAGGGCCTTCTCTGTGGCAGGGCCTGCCCTCTGGAACGACCTCCCCCCCGAACTTCACACCATCACGGACTTTCCCCTCTTCCGCCACTCACTTAAGACACTTCTTTTTCAGCAAGCTGGACTGGCATAGAACTTGAATTTTAGAACAATAGAGCCTCAGCCAAGTTAGAATTTTAGCACAGGTTTTCTATTTAATTTCTTTTTAACTTTTGTACATTGTTATTTATTGTAAATTTTTTAATGTCCTGTGCACCGCCCAGAGTCTGTCTCGACGGAGATTGGTGCAGTTAACAAATCGAATAAATAAATAAATAAATAAATTGAAAGCACAAAATAATTTAGCCAAGACATTGGTATGCAGTTTGGAATTGACAAATGTGCACCAATGGCAACCAAAGCAGGCAAGGTCATAGAAGATGATGGAATAGAACTTGAGAATGAAGAAATGATAAAGGCAGTAAAACCAGAAGAAGGCTACAAGTACTTGGGGATTTTAGAAAATTTCAGTAGCAGTAGCACTAACATACATACATTTGCATACTTTTAATTGCCTCATAGACTGGAAGATTTACTTTAAACTGGCTGGACCATAAACCTGGTTGGTGCTGTGTAGGCTATTTGACTCCAAAATCCCTTGAGCCGAATTCGTCTTAATAGGATTTATCAATAATTAACTGTAGTGTCTCAATTATTTTTCCCATCCTATTATTCACTCATGTTCCTTCACCAGAAGTTGCCTTCTACGATTCAGCTTATCTTTTAAAAATAAGCTATGCTTTAAATCTTTTCTGTCATTTTGTGGAGGTATTTGGAATCTTGAGCAATCAGATCTTTCACATAAATCTACAGTCCAGAAATAAATGGCCATTTTACTATTTTTTTCATCAAGAATATTTAGAGATGTGGCATAACCCTTTAGTATCTCCTGGCCTCATTTCTGAATTTTTGTTGTTGAAAAAGAAACCTTTATTTTTCATTAGTTATAACAGAAATAATATGAAACTTCTGAAAGTTTCAAAAGTACAGGGATCACCACAAGATATGAAGAAAAACATCAATATGGAAGTCATGACAGAGTTGCCTAATCACTACTATCTTGACTTTTTTGACTACCCTGTAATGATTATGACTTGGGAAATCTGGGCATAAGTCAGTGGTGGGTTCCATATCCCATTTCAATTGGTATGCTTCAACAGGGCCGGGTGTCTACTACATGCACTCCAGATGCTTGGCGGAGCATCGCGCAGGCACTGTACGCTCTGAGCACATGCAAAAATGACCTGGTTGGGTCAAATACAGGTAAGAAGGGTGGGTGGGTGGGCCCTTCGGAGCACCATACTCCCAGCAGTTGCAATCAGCAGAGCCTCTGCTCTCTAGCCACTTGCAATGGAAGTAAAAACATGACTCTGAAGTTCTATTAACTCTCCCTTCAAAATTCTCCATTTAGCATTTTGGCAATCCTGGAGGAATGTCCTACTGTGAACCACTTGCCATAAGCTGCGAGTAGTCCCTGTGGGAGGTATTCCAGAAAAGCAGTATTAGCTTCCCACCCATATGGAGTTAACAGCCTCTCCCACTTTACTAGAATAGCCCTTATCACCTCTGCCACTCCATTCTCTAATTTCAAGTAATGCAGGTAACCAACAGGTTGGGGTAGGAGCTTCGTGGTAAAGCAGGAACAGGAAAACCTCACTCTGTAAATCCTGACAGATGAACTAAACCTACTGCTCTGGCCATCTGTCAAAACTCACTTCCTTCTAACCCCTACTTGATGTTGTCAAGAGTAGAGTAGAAACCAGCTATGTAGACAGACCAGGATATGCTGTTTGTCTCATGGTTTGGAGGACAACAAGTTGCACTGGCTGTCTGGACATGGCTTTTGTATGCAATGGGTGTCTGCAAATGGCAATCTGTGCCTGATGGCAATATGTGCTGTGGTGGGGAAGATTTATTATTTGCGATGTTCCTGTGTGCTTTATTTCACCACAGCTTGCTGAGGCACACATATTTCCAGGGTAGTTAATAAAAAATTTATGTCTTCAAAGTTCTCTATCTGAACTGGGTATTGCTAGAGGACTTCAGATGAAAGATCATTTTATTGAGTTCGGGACAGTTTTGTCTGATCAGGGTTGCATTGAGAAGACCAAAACCTGTGTTTTTATTATTTGTACAGTGGAATTAATATTTTGGACTCAACTAGAAGATTTGTTTTTAATTGTATACCCTCTCCCTAGGCCTGGGATCAATCAGAGGTGTCTAATTGAGCCATTTCATGTGATTGAATGAGAGATGCTACACATGGATATGGTGGCTCAGTGGCTAGGACGCTGAGCTTGTCATTCAGAAAGGTCAGCAGTTTGGTGGTTCGAATCCCTAGTGCTGGATAATGGAGTGAGCTCCCATTACTTGTTCCAGCTTCTGCCAACCTAGCAGTTCGAAAGTATGTAAAAATGTAAGTAGAAAAATAAGAACCACCTTTGGTGTTTAGCCATATATTTTATTTAGCCGGCCACATGACCACGGAGACGTCTTTGGACAGCACTGCTCTTCGGCTTTGAAACAGAGATTAGCACTTCCCCCTAGAGTCAGGAATGACTAGCACATACGTGCGAAGGGAACATTTACCTTTTTATACAGGGCTTCAACAACTGGAAATCACAATAATTAACTGTGCATATGAACAGCCTCTCAGAGAAAGAGGGATTCAGAAAAGGGCCCCCCATGCCTAGGAAAAAAGAGAAATAAAAATTCAGAATTGTAGGGCAAGGGAAGCATCACTTTCCGTTTCATTTCTTTCGTCAATCCCAGAGAATAGTTAGTTGATTTGGATGTTAGGCTGCCAGTAATGCATGTCACAGGTCCTTTGTGTGCTGGGATAGAAGAATGATTACTGGTTGCCACCCCTTCCCAGGGACATCTCTTCCGTGCAGGGAAGGTGTGAATGGATGTGATTGCACCCTCTGGAAATTATACCTGTTCTTGTAGTTTGGAATTAGACAAGAAAGCAAAAAAAGGGAGTGAGACAAGGGCATACAAGAGTTTGCACTAGAAGCACAAGATGCTCCCATTAGTGTCTGACAAATAGCACGTTTTTCATTTTGTAGGCTGTCTGTTGAGAAGGGAGTCAAAGGCACCAGTTTACTTTCTTTTTTCTTCAGTCATGACCCCAGTGACTTGCTGCTATTTGAGCAACATGAATGGCCACCAGAAGTTCTACTCGGGATATTTTTTCCCTTCACTCTCCTGATTTTTTTCCCAAATGACCTGGTTGTGTGGCTGCAATTTAGAGGTAATTTTCTCTGCAGCTGGAAACCTTACACATGAATCCCCTATTTGTGTTCATTCTCCCAGCCACCAGCCTGTCCTTACAATTGGTCCTGCTCTTTTTCTTCTTCCCCCTGTACGTTTCAATAAAGTTTCATATTGTTAGTCCACTGCCGGGGGCTGTGAATTTGAACAAATCAAATCCCAAATATCAAGAAAATAACCCACAAGAAAGGTCTTTATTTTATGCTATTACCTTTGGCTTGTGCCCTCTCAGCAATATCAGCCGAAAGGATATGAAATTAGGGTGATTACTTCAGCTGCTGGTTCAGGAGTAGGAACTTAACACTTGGTTATGATGTTTGCAATGTACTCAAAGTCACAGGGATGTTAACATGTGGCTCAGCTGGGCTTTTGTTCATAAGAATTGTTGTGAAAGATCAAACTTTGATAGTGAAGAGCAATAATTAGTGACACAGAATGCTACAAATCTGGCATTCAAGCTTTTTTGGGGGGAGAGGGGGTGTAGAAATATTTCCAGCACAATATTGGCTGGAAAGCATGGCTACAATATTAAAATATTCATTTAGACATGGAAAGAATTCAATAAACTAATTTCTTTCTGTCTTGAAACAACAGTTTATGTATTGAAACATAATTTTAAAAAACCCTCTTTCACAGGTGAAAGAATTTTTCTGCTCCATACACACATAAAATATAAACAGAAATATAATTTTGAATGGGGAACTTTCATGGTCACTTGTTCCTTTTCAAAAAGGGAAAAAATGGTTTTTCATCTGGAAGTTTGAAGGTTCTCTATAGTTCTGAAAAAAACTTCTTGGATGAGAAGCTAAATGTCTTCAAAGAAAAACCAGGAAGTCCACCTGCCTCTTGAAAAAGGCACCTTTAAGAGACTAATGTCACATTTCTGAAAATATATGTAGGAAACCACTGCTGTTTTTATGTGTGGGAAATTTAGTTGACCTGAAAAGATTCCATTGCAACAGTTCCTGGCTGCTACTGGTACAATGCTGTACAAGCAAAAAAAAACCCTCCAATTCTTACCTTGCCCACATTTTGCTATATAACACTGAAGTGGCAGAGCATCTATTGCTAATTCAGTGGCATCAGCAAACACTCAGTACTGCAATGTGCGAAGATTCCTGCTCCCTCTATTGTATAAGATCAGACATTGCCTGATTTCTAACAGAAATCTTGAGATTCTAACATACAGCATTCATTTTATTCAGTACTATGTTAGATTTTTTTTACATGCTACTATATGCTGGGGAATGCTAAAAGCAGAGCACTTTTTGTGTTTCTCCTGCAACTAATGACTATATTTTAAAAAAAATGACAGGTATCTAATGAATAGCAGGGTAAAGGGAATACTAAAATGAAGAAGTTCAGCGGAAAGGTTAGCAATTAAAAGCTTATCTGTGCTCCTGGCTTATGATTTAATGCTACTCTGCTAGTAACAGAGTACAACTCGAGGCATTTGAATTATTTTGGAAACTTGTAATAACAAGGCAGATTTAATTAGCAACCATTAGTAGAATGCATGACAATGTCTTGTTTACACACAGATTATTGTTTAAGTCAATGTCAGAAAAACAATTACACGCTTTAACACTTCAGAGGGGGGAAAATGCATTATTTATGGAAATGATGGATTCTTTTGAGTAAAGCCCTCATTCAGCAAACAATCAGCCACTTGAATCCAACAGTCCATAATGTAATAATAATTGTAAACCTAAATGGGTATGTTATATGGCAAGTCAGCTCCATAGTTAATAGAATTCAGACATTGTTTCGGCTGTTGTTGCTGTTGCAAGATCCCCAAGAGGGAATTCACTTGATGTTAACTTAAGTCCTACAAGTAATAACCCCATGCTGGGAGAACATGCTAGTTCTTCAATTAAAAGTAATTTTATTAGGATTTAACAGGGAACAACTGAGCAGCTGGGAAATCCATATCATAAATGGGTATTTCCAAACATTGTTCCTATTGATATATAAAATACAGCACAATTTTACATAATTGCTCTAAGACCCAAGGAGAAAAGGCTTTTATAATGTGGAATACCTCATTGCAGTTAAAACCTACTGCAGTGTCCACAGACTACCAGAGAGATGTTTTCAAGAAGACAGAAGGCAAATGTAGACTTCAATTTTTTCCTCTAGCACAAAGGACAAGAAATATTCCTGGATGTAAACATTCTACATTTTTCGCACGTGAAACCTTGCTTGCTTAAAATGTATGGTTTGCCCTCCCCATCTCCCCACTGATCAAATTGAAATTAGAGCTATATGAAATGGGTTGCAAAAATGATTATCATTTTCACTTTGGTTATCTGGATTTTTACAATGCAGCTCTGGTAGCCATTTTCTATTTCATTTTCCTCTAGGACAGTGGTGTCAAACCCGTGTCATCACAATGTCATCATATCAAATTCAGATTTATTGACCGCACCCTCTCCCCACAGGGACCCGGGGCGGTGCACAGGAGAAACTAAAAACAATATACAATAAATACAAAATACATACTTTAAAACATAATTAAACAATGTTACCCGTGCTAAAAATGATTAAGAACCCATTAAAATGCATTTGGCATCAATAGACAGAGAGAATTATTCAAGGCCGGCCAGTCGAAAGAAATAGGTCTTCAATTTCGTACGGAAGGAGCGGAGGTCAGTGGTCGTTCTGATGTCAGGGGGAAGGTCGTTCCAGAGGGCCGGGCCCGCCACAGAGAGAGCCCTTCCCCTGGGCGTCGCCCGCTGACAAAGTCTAGTGGACGGCACCCGGAGAAGTCCCTCTCTGTGGGAGCGAATCGGTCGTGAGGATGTATGGGGCAGGATCCGATCTCGCAGATAGCTAGGTCCCGAGCCATGGAGCGCTTTGAAGATGATAATTAGTACCTTGAAGCACACCCGGAAGACGACAGGTAGCCAGTGCAGCTCGTGCAAGAGCGGTGTAACGTGGGTAAACCTAGTGGTCCCCATAATTGCTCGCGCGGCTGCATTCTGAACTAACTGAAGCCTCCGGGTGCACCTCAAGGGGAGCCCCATGTAGAGAGAGTTACAGTAGTCCAGTCGGGATGTCACGAGGGCATGAGTGACTGTGCGAAGGGCGTCCCGATCCAATAGGGGGCGCAATTGGCGAACCAGGCGAACCTGGTAAAACGCCCTCCTGGCCACGGCTGTCACTTGCTCTTCCATAGACAGCCGGGTATCCAGGAGGACACCCAAATTGCGCGCCCCATCCACAGGGGCAAGATGTTCGCCCCCTATGGCCAGCGTTGGAGAGAGCTGGTTGAATCGGGCAGCCGGAAACCACAGCCACTCGGTCTTGGTCGGGTTGAGCCTAAGTCCGTTACTTCCCATCCAGACATATGATGTATTGTGACTTCCCCCCCCCCCGCCCTTCATTAAATTGGGCATAGGGTTGGCCAGCGTGTGACACATCCAGCCTGTGGAGCACAAGTTTGAAACCCCTGCTCTAGGAAATCAAGGAAGTTCTTCATTTTAACACTATAGCAACTCTGTTAGTTAGATAAGGATGAGACATGAGGATTGGCTCAAAGTCAATCAAGGACTATTTTCTCCCAAAACAGAATCAATTACATGATGGGCAAAGCTTCTTGATTTCTCTCTTTTTTTGTGCACATGTGCCATGATACCTTGCAATGTCAACAGACTCCACTTAATCTGTGTTACCTTAGCCCAGGGGTAGTCAACCTTTTTATACCTACTGGCCACTTTTGTATCTCTGTTAGTAGTAAAATTTTCTAACCGCCCACCAGTTCCACAGTAACGGTGATTTATAAAGTAGGGAAGTAATTTTATTAAATCTATAAAGCAGAGTTACAGCAAGTTAAAAGCATGTGCGGGTGATACAAATAGTATATTTTCAGAAATTTAAATTTTCACTGGGAATTTAATGAAAATGTAATGAAAATGTTTTTAAATAATGGTGTGAAAATGTTTTTAAAAGTCAATTAAATTTTAAAAAAGGAAAGTGCTTCAGTATCGGACAAAACCCCTTACCACTCACCATAAAAACTGGAACATCCACTAGTGGACAGTAGGGACCAAGTTGACTACCACAACCTTAGCATATTGCATAGACAAGTTTCATTTGCTTCTGAAAAATAGGCCCTTTGATGAATTAAGTATCATGCTTTTTATCAATAAAGAAATAAACTCTACTAAATAAGAATCAAGGGGAATTAACTGAAAATTTCATAAAAACTAAATGGCCCCAAATCTTTAAAGGATTCTTGCTTTTATCCTACTTTTATGTTCTTGTTAAAGGTTGGTCTGACTCTTCATTCTTCCTGCCCCCTTTAAGGATAGTCAACAAGATGATTCTTTCAGCAGTTGAATGAAGACATCTAAAGAAAGTAGGATAGAAATATACTGTTTGCTACCCATAGTTGCCAAAAAGATGGAAAGATCTTTCCCTATTTCTTTGTTCAGGCCATCTGATTGTATGTTGCACTGAATCTGCCAACAATGGTGAAGAGTCCATGTGCTCCCCCAACCAACTCTGTTGACATCAGTGGAAACCTCCATGAGAACAGCATGACTGCCTAGAGCAGAAAGCTCAGTGACATGTCCTGTGAGGAGGACTCTTCCTCTTTCCCACTTCTGTATGTGAATCATCTGAAGATAATTTGAGGCCAAACCAGGAACCATTTTTGCCAGCCTGCTGGCCCACAGGAAGCTCTATTTGCATGTTTATCAGTGATCTTTTGGATGATCTATTAAATTTGAGGCTGTATTCTACAAAAACACCCCATCCATAATTGATAATAATAAATAGTCCTTCAGGTTAGAGAAAGGGTAAGATGAAGACTCACAAGAGATAGATATCAATAGGTTCTGCTCAGTGGTGGGATTCAATTTTTTTTAACTACTGGTGCTGTGGGCATGGCTTGCGGGCGTGGCAGGGGAAGGATACTGTAAAATCTCCATTCCCTCCCCATTCCAGGGGAAGGTTACTGTAAAATCCTCATTTCCTCCGGATCAGCTGGGACTCAGGAAGCAGAGAATAGATGGGGGCGGGGCCAGTCAGAGGTGGTATTTACCAGTTCTCTAAACTACTCAAAACTTTTTCTACCGGTTCTCCAGAACTGGTCAGAACCTCCTGAATACCACCTCTGATTCTGCCTGTTTATATACAGAACCTATAGAAAAAGTGATAATTGTATGTAAGAAATGTGTGATATAAACAAGCATGGTTAATTCATAATAGGAAGGAAGGAATTTTTTTTTTTTAAAAGAACTTCCTCTGACAGAAATCATATTGTCCCCTTCCATGGACTAAAATTTACATATATTCTACATTACTTTCTAAGAAGAAAAATAAGATGGATGAGAACTGGTTACTTTGCCCTAAAAAGTTGCTAGTTCTCATCAATCTTATCTTGTAGCTCAAAAGGTAATGTGCTTTCAAGCTACTGGGAAATGGAGATAGGCACAATCCCATCTATTGCAGTTTCTCAGTAAGGAAGATGCCGGGAACCAGCATTTTCATGCCTAAACGTTGTTATAATATCAGTGCTCAATAAATCAGCTCACAGACTTGAAACTGACACCTGACATATGAGAACCCTCACCTTGCATTGCAGTACAGGAAACTACACACTTTAGCTGCTATTAGCTATTTTTATCTGATATTTGAACAACTGCCCATCAACTTTCTCTGTGTGGATTTGCAGATTTAATCTCTGAGGAAGAATGATTCCAGCAGGAACTTTAAACCTGAAAAGCAATGCCCATATTCTCTCAGGTATTGATCTTGAATCTATTATTTGTGTGTACTTTTAGTGTGCTATTAGAAGGTCTTCTAAGAAATATGGAAGGTATACTTACTTGCCATAAAGCCTATAAATGGTTTATTACCAGGGGAAAGCATTAGGTGCTATATTTGACTGGTGGGCTCCATTGTCCTTCTGTTTAAGTCAAGGAAAGGATAAGTTATATACAGTATGTAAGTGGCAATTTCCCCAAGAGTCAAATTCAATTCCTGGTGACTATGCAGATGTATCAGTTTAGCTTTCTTGGTAACAATGGAGTGGCTTACCTGGGATTTGATTTCTGGTATAGTCTAGAGCTTTGGGCTTTTGTAGTGGTCTCCTAACTCTGATTAACTTTTTTTGGGGAGGTCAGCATATTTGTTAGATGCAGAGAAATGTCCCATCTGACTAGCAAAGATTAAACCAAAAATAAAATAAAATAAAATACTGAGACATGCTACTTCTCATTTTCTCATTTCATTTTCTTGACTAACAAACATTGATTTTTCTAATTTGGTATTGTCTTTAGCATTCCGACTCAGAATGTAATAGTTTATGAAATGCTCCCCAGGTTTTGTTTGTTTTTTAATCTGTGGATAATTTACTGTTGTGCTGTAAATGTATAATAAAAGACAAAAACAAAACAAAACTGATCCTTGTAGTTGACCCATTCCTAATAAAATGATTATTTTCAACTAAATGATGCTGATTAATTTTATCTATTTGGTTAGTTTCCAATAATTAGCCAGAATCAAATATTATTGCAATGCTATTAGACTGCTAAATGGATTAAATATATTGCTATCTGTGATGAATATCTGAGAAAGGATGAGAGGTCTTTATGCAATTTTAGCTTCATGTCACTAGCTTCAACAAAATCAAATTCAACCACCTTCCCTCACCTCCCAATAGCTTAGTCTCTTTCCTGTATTCTTCTCTCACAATTCTGTTCATACCAGACTTAGAACTAAGAAACCTTTCCACATATCCTCTGTGCTACATCCAATGTTGTTCAACTAGACTTCTGTTAACACAATGAAACTTTCTTTTCTCTATTCCTTTAGGCAGGTTTAGGGGCTCTGGGAATGAGAGACAAAGATAAATGAGGAGTGGGAATCCATGCTGCCAATGCTAGGTATTCAGTCTATGGATGGCTATCATTTTATGAATGTCTAGCAGGGGGACTCTCACCCCAATGGCTGGACAGACAATAAGACAGATTCTTTGGGCTAAAACCAAGAGGGTTTTTTGGGACAAAAAATGATTCCTGATATAGAATGGAAAAGTAGAATTGCTTAATTTGGCAATAGAATAATGCCACACCTTTTAGTCCTTCTTGCAATCACTTTTTTCTTTCTGCTTTATAGTAAATCCACTGCACATCCTAACCTGTCTCCTTCCCCTTTATTTAAGCATTACAAATTAAGCATTGTTTTCGAATGGCATTACTTTAACTTTCCCTCTTTTGAGGGGTTCCCCTGATTCCTTTGGAAAATGAACCACAAATCATCAAAAGCCAACAGGGCTTCTAATGAGAATAGTGAAGCTGATGAAGAGAACAATGCTTCATTCCAAAACTTTCCATGGACATTAAAAAGAAGATAAGAATGCTAATAGTATACTACACTTGGAAGGGACATTTGAGAACCTTTAGTCCTAACCCTTTTCAAACAGGAGACCCTATATCATTTCAGAAAAATAGTTGTCCAATCTCTTCTTATAAACCCACACTGTTGAAGCACACACAACATCTGGAGGCAATTAAATCAGGTATCACTGTACCAGTGATGGTTAATCTTTTTGGCACTGAGTGCCGAAACTGGAGTGCATGTATTCCCCGGAGTGCCAGAACCTGGAATAGAACAGCTGGCCAGTGCACATGCACACTGGACCAGCTGTCTGGTGTACATGCACATGACAAAACCCAGAAGAGCAGCTGGTGACAACACACAGAGAGGGGTCAGTGTGCCATCTCTGGCACATGTGCCATCACAGCCCTATACTCTGTCATTTCATGAACCATCTCACTCTTCCTAATATTTGATCTGATTTCATTTCATTTATTCTTTGGCAACTATTTCAGACACCAATACAACTGGAAATGAATGATATATATACTGTGTATGTGTAGGCTAAAATCCACTCTACTGCAATCTGTGGAATTTACTCCCACATAAGTATAGATTGGACCATAGAGTCTTAAGTCTTGCACTGAAATCAAGGGTGCCTCTGCTATGTGTGTTTGGGGAGTATGTCCATTTAAGGAATTGAAAATTTCTTTTGGGACCTATTAAACAAAACATCTGACTCCCATTTCTTCCTGCAAAGGTAAAGATGCATGAAAGGCAAAGAAGGGCTAATATTATAGGCAATTGTGTGAGATTTGTTGATTCCCAGAGCATCTTTTCTTGTGTAGCTGCTTGACAATGTCTGCTTATATAAGAAAAGTAAGGTAAATAAGCTTTATTGGTGAATATTAGGAGGTCCTATAAAGAAGAAGTTCTGCATATAACAGCAGAGGAAATCTGATATATGTCTGTCTATGTTTATGAGAGCCAATTTGATATAGTGCTGAGAAGCCAGAAGACTCAGGTTTTAGTCCTACAATAGGCATGGATGCCAACTGGGTAGGTTGGATCCATCACTCTCTCTCCATTAGACTTGGATGTTGAAAAACATCTGTCTACTACTACTATGTTAGGCCACCATGGGAGATTATGGTAATAATGGCTTTCATCCTGCAATGGCTGGCTGCCTGTGGCCTTTTGAGTGCGCTTCAAGGTGTTGACTACCATCTTTAAATCGCTCCATGGCTCGGGGCCTAGCTATATACGAGACCGCCTCCTGCCCCGTACATCCCTTCGTCTGGTCCGCTCCCACAGAGCGGGCCTTCTCCGGGTGCCGTCGGCTGGGCAATGCCGGCTGGCGACACCCAGGGGAAGAGCCTTCTCTGTGGCGGGCCCGGCCCTCTGGAACGACCTACCCCCCGACCTTCGCACTACCTCAGACCTCCGCCTCTTCCGCCAACGTCTTAAGACGTACTTATTCCAACAAGCCGGCCTAGGATAGCCCCCCGCTTCTGACTTTTTAAATATAAATTATAATTTGGGTACGGTTTTAATAATGGGTTTTAGCACGGGTGAATTAATTTAATATATTTTAAATTGATGTATATTGTATTTATGGTTTTATATAATGCCTGTGCGCCGCCCTGGGTCCTAACAAGGAGAAGGGCGGGGTATAAATTTAATAAAATAAATAAATAAAAATAATGGACTGATTGATGGTGACAATGATCTCTCCCTCCCTCCCTCCCTCCCTCCCTTCCTCCCTCCCTCCCTCCCTCCCTCCCTCTCTTTCCTCCTCTCTCTCCTGGAATCAAACCCTGGACTGTTAAACAGCTTTCTCTTAACTGAGCTTGAGTTTTGGGGATCTTGCCTTGCCAGCTTCAACCCTGTCATTTTATCTATCCAAAACTTCACATGAGTTTTGGGAATAAGACCCCAAGTAAAAGTTTTGTAAGGATGATATCCTGCATTTTCTACCATATGATATACATTTTTGCCTGCCTCCCATTCTTTCCAGTCAATCCTGCATAAAAATTCATGTGTGCGTGTATGTACAGTATGTGTGTTGGTCTCCATTTTGTTTTTTGTAATATCATAAAAGAGAAAGAGTCATAGCACTCTGTTGCAGACCCATAATTTTGCTGAAATAGGTTTTCTCTCAATTTCCAGTTCTTGTTGTTTTGAGACATATATACAATCTGTGCCAGGTCTGTTTCCGAGTGCCTATCAGTTGAAAAAAAGGACTAGCATTTTAAAATCCAGTACAGTATGTATAAGGAAATATGGAGATCTGGATTTTCAGCTTTCTTTCCAAACTATGACAATTATTGCTTTAATATTTTAAAAACAATTGATCCAGATCAAAGCTGAAAACACAAGCTGAAATTTATTTGAATGTCTTAAGAGTAATCCTTCAAACCGCTTGTCATAAGATGAAATGAAAATATTTTGTTTCCAACGATTTAAATTTTTTTCCCCCAAGTTATTTAAAAAAAAACAAAAAACAAGTATAAGCTTTTTTTAGCTGGAAAATAATTTTGATTCTGCTGCTGGAAAAATAAAGGAGGCTGTATTTTATTTACTTTACAAGTATACTTTCTATCATGTCTTTAATACAGATGGTAGCTTTGAAGCACTAAAAAAAAGAGAGAATACATTCTTTCCAAGATACTATAATCATCTCTCTTTTTAAAATGTAGCTAATTATTCTAGCCATTTACATCTGCCCACAAATTAAATGAGCTATGATTTAAACTTTTAATTTTGTCTGCAACATAAAATGAAAATAGAGGACACACAGGTTGAAGTGGATTGTAAGAGGCACAACATTTGATTGATTTCCACTCACAGAAATTGGTGTGACATAAAGAATAAGGCCAGTCATCCTGTAGTTCAATTGATGACTTATACTACCATCTAAGCCATGAAAAAAAGCTAATAGGAAGGCTAGACAAATAATATTGGCCACTTCTATAAACTAGGTTTGTGCCAGGTGCAAACCTGAATAACTGACTCACACAACAACCCAAAAAACCCAAACCCACCACATTTTTTTCAGTTGCAGGTTTATCCAACACCCGTAGCAGTGGCATTGAAAATTGTGACATAAAGATGGAATTATATGAATAAACAGTGAGTATTGTTATCACGTCAGTCTTGGCTGAGTTCAAAGGGCTAAACAGTTTTGAACTTGTTTAAAATTTGGATGCAAACGATCAGGAAATTACAAGCAACAGACTAAATTATAAATAAAAAAAAACAAATCTTTAAAAAAGGCAGTGCCAAATTATTTAGGTATTATTGACAAGAAAACTACACAGATATGTCCATGATGTTATCAGAATTAGAGTTTACCTAGACAATGTTAATATTGCTATAAAAATAGAATTTGTCAATTAAATGTAATTATAATTCCATGCCAATCCCAGGAAGCATTTTTTTTTGTTTGTTCATTTATTTAGAAGACTACTAATTTTATACATAATAATTCTATGTAGCTCACTCCTTTCCTAATCGAGGGCCTGGAGAAGAAGACAGGTCTTCACAGTCCTGTGGAAAGTTTAGAAGTTGGAAACCTCTGGATCTTAAGAGGAGGTTTATCTAAAAGGACCTTGAGCCATTCAGAGCTTTAAAGGTAATAATCAGCATCCTGAATTGTCCCTGTAGAGAAACTGGAAAGCAGTGGTTTATTATGAGCACCCCAGACTCCATGCTGCACTGCATCAATAGTAACTTCTGGATGACCTTCAAGGGCAGCCCTGTATACAACAGGTTGAAAACTGAGGCATGAGAGAGCAAGGCCCAGGAATTAATAGAAGGTGATACGATGCAAAGGTTCCCTTATTCATAGTTGCCACCTGCTACTTCAACAGGAGTTGAGTCCAAGAAGACACCCTATTCCCCAAATTGCACATGGCACCCATGAGGAGGAGTGCTAACATGTCAAAGATGATAGGTCACTTGGGGGATGGGTCAACAATTCAAAGCCACTTCATCTTGCTAGGGTTGAATCACAGCTGGTTTCTCCTATCTAGACAGCTTCCATGCTTAGGGTAAACTCCTGAATGGTATCACCTGCCCCTCCTGGGATAGAGATGTATAACAGAGTATCACCTGCATAATAATGATGCTACATGCCACTGAATGAATTCATCCAACATCTTCATGTAAATGCTAAAAATAGCTGATGAGGTATCTAAAGCCTGGGGCACACTAGTGGAATAGGCAGTGCCATTTTTTTTACAACCTGGAAGCTCCTCTCCTGCCTTGCTTCTATATATTCAGCATTCTGGAAAAGCCAAGTGGTAAATGTCTTATTCATCTAACTCCTATACTCCTCCATATGATAGTCATCTAATAAAAAGCACCTAATAGGATGGGAATAACATAACAATAACATATCTTTTAATGATCCATGAACAGATCAAAAAACCACATCTAAACCCATTGCAACCAGATTTTCTCATTTTACTGGAGCAATCAATGAAGTGAAGTTGAATAAAAGGTAGACTGTAAGTGGCAGCAAAGATTTCCTATGATTATAAAGAAAATTTAGAAGATTTAAACGTCACATATTTATTAGCACCCCAAACAGTAGGATTTATTTCTAATGGATTTGCCAGATAGCTTGGAGTGGCTGTTGTTATTTAATACATAATCTGAACTACCAATTATTAGAACTACTTTCAGATCATGTTCCCAGTGAACTGTGGTCTCATCTGTGCAATGCGTGGAAAACAGTATGTTTAAGAATGGAGCAATATGTCACAGATTAATGATGAAAGAACCTCCATTTGCAAGTTGACACTACCAATCTATGTCAATCTGTCTCCAAAAGAAGGCTTCCTAAAGATGCAAAAGGCAAAGCAAATACATGGACAAGATAAAGCAGAATCCCAAGGATTAGAGAAGATAAACGTGGTTTAGCAGAAAGGTAGAAAAATTATCACGGCAAAAAAAATAGTGAAAAACTCATGGACCTAGTATAGTCGGGGCTCAGAAAAACAAATGGTAATGATCGAAACAATAATAACTTATTAAAACCTTGGACATTGGCTGGATCTGGATGGAGACTGAGATACACTGGTTCTCAGACTCCATCCAGAATCCACCCAATGTCTATCAAAGCAATTTGTCCCTTAAAAAGCAATTGATACTCATGAGCGGTGTTATTGCACATTTCCTCCTGCAAACCTGTTCTCCTTGTTCATCCACCTTGTCAAATACCATGATATGGTATTTCTTTCCATAATTATCAATGAACTGCCATTCATCCCAATTTTCTAGGAATAAAGGAAAGATATTCAAGTGACAGAAATCACACATAGAAAAAAACCAATTCTGCAATTTTCCTTCTTTTTAGACAACACTGAAACAGTGAATTGGCTCTAACATGAATATTCTTTCTATAGTATGGTGTAATTGAGATGAATTACACTCACATGAAGTGGGTTGCCTTTTAAAGAAATGTGTGAATTGCAGGCCTGTGACTCCACACCAAAACTAAAGATGCACATTAAATTCACTGTCATTCATGTATTCATTCATCCTGCTTTCCATTCAACTGAATACTTCTGGCACCTAACATATACACACACAAAAACACAGACACAGAGACACACATGCTAAAACATAAGATTAAAGCAAACATATTGTAAAATCATAAATGCTAAAATGTTAGCATTTAAAATATGTGGTTAAAATATTTCTTAAATAATTATTGAAAAAATGGAGGCCAAAAGTGCATTCTGTAATCTAGGAGTGACACAGGGAGGCACATTTTCCTTACTTCATATTTCTAAATCTCAACAGTCATTAAATCAAGTTGTACATTTGAAGCATTCTATTTTCTTTCCATTTGCTCTGAAGAGTTTGATTAACTGCTGTCATTGTACTATCACCGTGAAGGGTAAGTTTTTAGCAAATTCCTCTTGCCCAGAACGTACATATTAAAATGTGGACCCCACTGACCATAAATCTGGAATCATGTATGAGAAGAACAGCAATATGAGGCAGTTGAAAATGGATCAGAAAAAAATACCCAACCAGGAATTTAGAACCTTCTATGTGCAAAAATGTTTCTGATCTCAAAAAGTATCTTATTGCATGCATTTTGAAACCATTAGATTTTTAAAGAATTCAATGCAAGCTGAGCTTCTTAACTCTAGAAGTTAAGAGGCTCAGGCTAGTTCAGAGGAAACATTGCAAATTAGCTTTTCAACATTTCCCCTAAAACTACAGAATAAAGAAACCTTCCATTGAAAAAAATCTCCTGCCTGTCTCTCCCTCCACTTCTGGAATTCCCTTCCCTCTGGAAGCTGCTGTAAGATGTGAAGATGCTACTTGGTGATGGATGGCAGCCAGTGGTACAAAGGCAAAGGTGTGTGGAAGGGTGATTAGCTTATTAATGTATAAATTCTGCCACAGAAACTGCACTGGGAAGGTTCAAAGCATCTCATATTTGAAGCCGATGGCCTTGCCTTTGCACAACTGCTGCCATCTCCTTGCTAACAGAAAGACTAAATGATGAACTATCCTTCCTTTCATCTCTAGGTAACCAATAACTCATTTATGGTTTCAATTCACTGTCAAACTTCTTATTATCCAGCCCTGCCAGAAATCATCACTGGGGAGTGTGAGATTCTTCCTCTCCCAACAGCAATGGCATCAAATCCTTAACAAGATTTGCTGCAATATAGCATGCGATGAATACATTTGAAAAAGTCTTGGGAACACAGGCAGCTTTATTGCTTTCCCTTATTGCTTCTCATATTATCCATCCTTTTTCTATCTGTACAGTGACCTTTTGAAGCATTGCTTTAATGTTTTGTGAAAAACATAAACACCACAGTGGAGATGTAAAGATCCCTTAAGATACAAAACCTATGTAATTTAATAACCGAGTATGGTCTGGTGCCTAGCAGGTTAACTGTTTTTCTTTGGAAGATCTACACAGCTGAGTTCATTTGGCCTCTTGGAGAAAGCTAGTCTCAGTTCTGTATCTATAGAATGGAAACAAGATTACTGTAAATTATAATCTGCCTAGAGTTGATTCTAAGAGAAAGGGTGGCATATAAATTCAACAAACAAACAAATATTTAATAAGTATGAATGAGCCACACACATCCATTAGGTAGGTTTACTTACTGTATTAAAGTGTTGGTTTTAAATTAATTGATGGCAGCATTGTTAATGACAATTCCACCATTATCAACCTGTCTGTACTTTAAGTTCAGTAATGATGACTCTTTGTGGGTATTAGAAGGATATTCAAGGGCCTTTGCTATCCAGGGGTGAACCACATCTCTGTAATGGGTCACCATTTGTTTACATCCTTCCACCTCACAGCACAGCTTATTAAATGACTTTCTCTGACTGAATTTCATTAATTCGTTTTGTGTTTGTTTTGACTACTGATAAGGTAGGTGATGATATGCAAGTGAAGCAACATACCTACAGTAGCTATATAAGAGGTCATGACATAATTACATAATTGGGCCATCCTTCTGATTGTTGGTTTTTTTTTTGTTTGTTAAATATGGTTTCTTATGGAAGCCACTGATCCTATGCTATATAGATTACTCAAATCAGGGCACTTCTAATGAAGCATGTTTCTCTCATTTGCAATATGGCATGGATATTTTTAAGGGGAAAAAAAATCAGGCCTGCCTTATCGTGTTTGGGAGTGAAAGGCAATCAGGGAAAAAGATGAAACATTTAAACTGACCTTACTTACCTGTGAGTTACCAAGATAACTTTTTGTTTCCGGATGAGCAATACATCAAGAAATAACTGATGTTTCTGGTTTGAGAACCAAGGAAAGCATCAGGTGATATTTAATGAGCACCTCTAAAATTGCAAACATCTAGAAATCCCCATTAGTTGAGTGTACTCATTACCTCAACTTTTTGAAAGATAAACTAGATAGCTGGCAAACACAGCTTCTTTTTTTCCTTTAGATTAAATAGCCATAGAAGAATTTAATGGAAGTTTTTGCATTTTTGAATTTCTCTGAAGAGCAGGAGCTAGCTCAGGACAAAGAAAGCAACAAATCTAATGCCCCTATCTCTGACATAGATTGAAGAGTGAAGTCTAGTATCCTCAGACCCATACAAATATTTGAATGCAGCAAATATGTAGAGAAAGAATTGTATTAGTTTGATTTAAGTTTGTAGGTGTTTAAGGCAAAATGCTTGGTTTCCTTCAAATATTTTTTTTCAATATTTTTTTCTGCAATATTGCATTCTACCCACTGGGCTACCATGGCTGTAATACGTTTTTAAATGCCTACATCCATCTGTGCTGTCTTTGCTGTTGTGGGTTCTTAATTCAGTGGTGTAATTCAAAAAAATTCCCTATGGTTTCTGTGATTGTGGCTTAGTGGATGTGGTTTGATGGGCATGGCTTGGTGGCCATGTGACCAGGTCGGTGTGGCTGCACAACTGACTCACACACAATATAAAAGCAGCTGGACTTCATACAAAATGGCCCCAAGCAGGAACCTCACAGACAATCAGGCACAGCTGATCTTTTTTAAAGCATTTTTACTGCTGATTCAAGTGAATAAGTAGTAAAAAAAATGCTTTTCAAAGTTTTTAAAAAGTTTTTAAAAAGTTCTGATGATTGTGAGGCACAGCTGATTGTCACACAGCTGATCTTAGGACATTTAAAAACTTTTAAAAGCATTTTTTACTACCGGTTCAGGCGAACTGGCCCATACCAGTGGCATTTCACTCCTGTCTTAATTGTAAATTGTATTTTCATCTTCCCCAATCTGTGTATTGGGGTCATAATCAAAAAGCCTTGTTTTCTCCTGACTGGCTCACAATATCCTTGTATTCCTCAGATACCATAAAGCTGCATGCATTTTCTTTCCTGGCTTTGTTCCTACAACTCAGGCTGAGGAAAGAAAATGAGGATTATGATGGTTATCCTGGATGAAGCACTCAATGCTGAATCACCTCAGGGTGTCTCAGTTGCATAAGGCTGTCTGGGTGATAGAGAGCCTGGCATAGAGAGTGGCATAGTCTTTATATGCAGTTTAATCAGCATTTTCACATATTAGTTATGGGAGACTTCGTAAGAATTTTCTAGAAAATACACATACTGTATCTTTATGAATTGACATAGGAAAAGGGACTTTTTGATGGAAAAATTAGAAAGCAAGAATAATTAATCCCGACAGACTTGCCTATTCCAAGATTTTCTTGGTTTGACCTCCTGTAGTTTTTTTTTAAATTTATGACTGAAGTTCAATATTGTGGCTCCATTGTTAAACCCATTCTTTCAAGATTTACACTGCTTTGGGAAAAAGAAAGGGCAATTAAAAGAAAAAACAGAAGAGAGAAATTTCACAATTGAAATCCCATTTCCTTTGCTTCTGTCTTTGTCTCCATTTCTGTCTCTCTCTTTCTGTCTTTCTGTGTGTCTTTAATTCAGGCAGAATGCTCATTTGAATAATTACTGATTTTAGCTGTTGTAAATGGAGTTATGTTGACATTTATATATGCAAAAGTGGCCTGATAAATACAATATTTCCTTTGGGTATGTCAGTGAATTAGCCTCAAGAAGGCATAATGTTTTCTTGAAACCCAAATCCATTTGACATTTCCCCAACATGAGCAATTCAATACATGTACACTGCTAATCATAAGTCATTTGTGCTAGGTCAAAGGGAACAGATGAAAGAGTCAAATTTGCCAGGCTTAGCTGCAGGTATGAGCTCATTTTGACTGATATTTATCTTAATTATGTTTTGAAATAGAATGCTAGCAAAGGCAGACATGCAGTTATTTCACTGAAATTAGAAAGTTTTAAAGACAAAGGAAACTATGTCATTTGCTTCCAATGCTGAAGTTTTGCTTTAAGAGTCTGAAATTATATTCCATTTCAGTGCATAGGTGTAGGGTAATTCTCAGTGTCTGCTGATAACGGTCCAATCTAGTTTTTCCATTGGATCTGAATATGCAAAGGCATATTCCAATTTGCATTGATCGGAAATACATAGCAGAAGCCTATCAAAAAGTAATTGGCAAAATACATGTTCAGAAATGAATATCAGATAGAAACTTTCCAAAGCTGGTGGGAATTCTCTGCAGTTCATATGTTTGAAAGGCTCATCCTATTGCGGCTTCAACAATTCTATTCCAGATCTGATTTTCTCATAATTGTGATCAATTTGGCTGCTGTGGCAATTCACCTTCCAAATTTGAAGCATATTAAATATAAATGTTTCAGTTCACTTCTCCTGTTGGCTAGTACAGCTTTGTTTTCTTTTCTGGATAAAAATGAAATAAAATAATCTCTTTTACTTTCTCTAATATTTGAGTTTGCAAGGACAAGTTAGCCTAATAACATTTTTGCATTTTTTTTAATTGCACAAGCTAACTAAAAAATTTCTGGGCATGTTTTTGGAGTATGCCATTTATTTTCATACAGTATACTATATGCATTTGGTAAGTCCTAGTATACATATAAGGTGTATATGTTATATACAAATTGTAGTGCTGGTGGCTGGACTGGAAGATTAGTAGAAATAGAATAGTGATTATTTACTTCTGTCCCTTAGGTACATAGTAAATAGAATTTTATAGCACAATGTAATAGTTGAGTGTGTCATGCCAAATTAAGGAAGATAATTTTATTCACTAACAGGTTATATTGTCTGTCTGTCTGTCTGTCTGTCTGTCTGTCTGTCTGTCTGTCTGTCTGTCTGTCTGTCTGTCTGTCTGTCTGTCTGTCTGTCTGTCTGTCTGTCTCTCTCTCTCTCTCTCTCTCTCTCTCTCTCTCTATCTATCTATCTATCTATCTATCTATCTATCTATCTATCTATCTATCCAGTCTTTGGTGGGACAACTTTGCAGAGCAATTTGATCTTTTTCATTGCCAGTTTGGAAGTTTGGGGAAAAGGCTACTCCCCAATTCTGAAACAGGCTCACCCCCATTTGGCATAAACAAATACTATCTAAACATGATAGTTTCAGGAGACAAAGCATTATAAAAATGGGATAAAATAAACATGTTATTGGCAAATTCCACTGAAGTGAGACCACAGAAAGAAGTGTGAGTAATTGGGGTTGACAGCCTATATACCAGTGATTGTAAATCTTTTTGGTGGCAAGTGCCCAAAGTGCACAAGCGTGCATGCAAATACATGCATGTGTGTCCCAATCCCCAAAATGCAATGCAACTGCCCATGCATGCGCCTCATGCATGCATCCACATTCACTGTGCATGCACCCCATGCACGCATCCCAGCGCCCTGTTTTGGCTTCCAGGTTGGTGCAGGTGGCAGAAATGGAGTAGAAAGGTAGGGTGGACTGGTGAACTGGCAGTGTTCGAGGAAGACCCAATTCCCCATGCATGTGTGGCAGAGACCCAAAGACCAGCTGGCCAGCAGGAGGCATGCATGCATGCACAGTGGAGCAGGGCTGGGGCGATGGCTGGGGTGCCTGCTGAGGGGGCTCTGCATGCCACCTGTGACTTGTATGCCATAGGTTCACCATCACTGCTATATACTGCATATGGTAGTCCTTTGGGTTTGAAAAATACATACTATTGTGTAACTCATTCCTGGATTCTGGACTGCAGGTGGCTCTGCAATCCCAATCTGGAAATTTAGAGTCTAGCATAATTGGGGCACTGTAAATCCATTGTTTCAGTATCTGTGAGTATTATTTTGGGATGCTATTTCTGGTTTTCTATCAGCACCTGTCTTCAAAGCCAATGGAGGCTTCCTAGCACTGGCTTGTCAGTGGTTTGTGTCAGAAGCTGAAGCTTCTAGTTCTAGCTTACAATATTTTTTTCAAGTTTTTCGTAGCACTTTCTTGGTTGACCTTGAGGTCTCTTCCCAGACTCCAATATACTATAGAACAACTGGCAAGTCATATGGTGGCCATCCTTTCTGATCACCCAACTAGACATCTCATCCAGCATCTGACAATCAAGAACTTAGTTCTGCCAATCCACCATACAACAACAAGCGAAGGTAACTGAACAAAGTCAGACTAGTGGTCTAGATTTTAAGAGAGCTTATTTCTTGCAATTCTGTCTGTACTTTGGGCTGAGAGTGTTTAAACTTGCCTTTCTTTGAGACACATGATGACGACAATGATCATGTCCTGCTTAGCCCTAGTTCTTGCCCTGGGGGGGGGGGCTGCTAAAACAGATTCTGACAAGTGGTAAAATGCCAGAGAGTTTTTCATTAAGTACGTCTTGGAAGCACTGGGTATAGTATGATTCTTGCAGTCTGCTCATATTGAATGACTTTCTGATAGTCTTTGGTTGCTTCTGATGTAATGGGGTTATGTGTAGGTTGAGGACTGACTGGATCAGCCTGTGATCTGGCAAACATTCAGCATCTTTCACAGTGTGGGTAATAGTGATGTCTTTAAGATTGAGATGACATACTATGACCGTCAAGTAGGAGCCAGTGTTTGGATGTGAGATGCATAGATAGTCTGCCCATCAACTTAGTGATACACAGGTTGTGCTTGGCACATTTGCTCAGAAGCAGCAGGATGTTGCTATTTAGGTTTCCCATTCCATGCCTCCCAAGGACTTTGTCCCAGTTGCCACTGTCCACCTTCACCCTAGCATTGAAGTCACCCAGAATGATAAATGTGTAGCTGGCAGTGATTGTTTAAATAATCTGGTCCAGGTCCTCATAGAAAACGTATTTGTCTTGATCTCAATCATGGAAGTTAGTCTGTAGGTGTTGACAATGATCTAATACTGATATCATTATTTCTGAGAAGAAAGTGAACTTTTTAATAAAGTAACAATTCATTAAATAATCCGTAACGACCCCCATGTAAGCTAATAAAAATTCCCATGGTCTTTGATGCAGGCCTAAACAGAAAAGTATTCACTGGCTGAAAAGGAGTCTACCCAGAGCCATCACTTTGGGATTCCCTTTATGGGGCACAAATCCTTTTTTTGGTCTAATTGTATTAAATAATTCTTGATTGCTGTGTTAAGTTATGCTATTTTCTTTTACCGCCTTAGTTATTCTAAGCCTTAAGTACTCTAAAGCAGGGGTCTCCAACCTTTGCAACTTTAAGTCTGAAGAACTTCAGACTTAAAGTTGCAAAGGTTAGAGACCCCTGCTCTAAAGCCTTAAGTACTTGTACTGTGGGTTATTGCTTCCAAATGCAAAAGTTCTTGTGATCCAACCTCGATGGACCAGAGACAAAACAATGCATAACTATCTCGAGTAGACTGATTTGCATGCAATTTTCCTAATGAGCACACAAAGTATGCAAAATTCATTGTGAAATTGTTTTGCAAAATCCAGTACACTGGAACAATAATAAAAAAGAGAATTACATTCTGCTTAGAATTTGGACATATCCATCTTAAGATCACCCAGATAAATTCATACTCAAGTCACACAAGTGTTTCCATCTGATCAATAATTGTCCAATCAACAAGTATGCTATGCCAGGCTATGTAACCAAAAAGGTGAATTATAGTCACTTACTAGTTGATGTAACAGAAGAAATGGTTGGACAGCAATTGACAATGATACGGAAAGTGAATAACACAAATAGCATTTAAAAGCATTTTTTCAGTATTTGCTGTTGAAATAATAACATAGAGTAAGTTTATCACAGCTGAACATTTGACACAAGATGCTGCAAAGTGCCTATTATAGCATTTTCCTGACTTCTTCTCTGCTCAGCTTTGAATTGTGAGTAAAGAGCCATTACATCAGAAATATCCATTAGAGTAGCTTTTTCATTGAGCTGCTATCTAAAGCAAAAAGCACTTTTCTATGACTTCAGCCTAAATTGAATCTTAGAGCCCTATATGCTTATTTCAACAAATATAATCTTCAAACATTAAATTGTGCAGCAGATAACCAGCAATGAGGGGTTCTTTTTGGCCCAGCAAAAATTTAAAATAGCTCCACTGTCTCAGAAAGCTTAAAGAAATTTAGTTTCATATGAAGACTCCTCAAACCTGGAAAAATTGAAGAGAGGGAGGCTAAATGCTTAGCTCTGTCTTTATCCTTCCTGTCTTCATCTCTCAGATATTTATTTATTTATTTATTTATTTATTTATTTATTTATTTATTTATTTATTTATTTATTTATTTATTTATTTATTTATTTATTTATTTATTTATTTATTTATTTATTTATTTATTTATTTATTTATTTATTTATTTAATTAATTAATTAATTAAATTTATACCCTGCCCTTTTCCAAAAGGACCCAGGGCGGCGCACAGGAAACTAAAATACATACAAAAAAGCACAATACAAAATTTAAAACCTATTAGATCCCCATCCTGCGCTAAAACCAATTAAAATCCCCGAATTAGAACTATCTATGGCTAGTCCCAGCGGAGGCTATGTTAAGCCGGCTTGATGAAAGAGGTGTGTTTTTAAACACTGGCAGAAGAGGCGGAGGTCGGTGATGGTACAAAGTTCTGGGGGTAGGTCGTCCCACAAGGCAGGGCCCGCCACAGAGAAGGCCTTTCCCCTGAGTGTCGCCAGTCGGCATTGTCCGGCTGACGGCACCCTGAGAAGGCCCTCTCTGTGGGAGCGTATCGGTCTAAGGGATGTATGGGGCAGGAGACGGTCTCGCATATAACTATCATATAGTACTAGGAATATACAAAACAAAATATGTAAAAATTGAAAATAGATGAAAAATGATGTCTCCCTTTGCTTTAAAATGCATCTTTCCATATATTAGCTAGACAGGCAACCTCTATAAAAAGAGATTCTGACTTGTCACTCATGATGTCCAATTCTTTGTCTCACCTATAATACCTTGGAAGAAGCTTGGAATTGTAGGAAATCAGAATTCCAGGAACTCGGCAAATTCTTCCACTGAACCTTGTTAAGGCATGCAGCTGAATGTGTAGCAGGTTTGAATTGGTTGGAGAATCATTATACTGAACCCCCATGCATTCGTCTGGGGTCAGAAAGGAAGATATGCTGTACACTTGGTGATATGGATATGACTACAGATTCTATGCCATTTGGGACAGTGGTGCGATTCAAAAACTACCAATTCATGGCTTTGTGGGCATCACATGGCTTGGTGGGCATGGCTTGGTGGGCATGGGAGGGGAAGGTTACTGCAAAATCTCCATTCCCTCCTCACTCCAGGGGAAGGTTGCTGCAAAATCCCCATTCCATCCCGATCAGCTGGGACTTGGGAGGCAGCGAATAGATGGAGGCAGGGCCAGTCAGAGGTGGTATTTAACGGTTCTCTGAATTACTCAAAATTTCTGCTACCGGTTCTCCAGAACTAGTCAGAACCTGCTGAATACCACCTCTGATTTGGGACCATAATAAAATGGAGTATACTTGATCTTAAAGGCAGCTGTTTAACTAGGCACTAGGGGTTTACCTGTACTTCCTAACTTGAATGCATGGATATCTGGGACAAAAGATGCAGCATTATACATGTACTTTATGACTCATACGATGAGCCATTCATGCACACACCAGAATGCTTGGAGAGAGCTCTAGAGACATAGGGCCCAGATGCTGCTGATAATGATGGGAAACATTCTGTGTGAATGAGCCCAAGACTCCATTCCTTTTTTTATAAGTTCCATCTATATAGCATTGTAGGATTCTATTTTAGAGCAGACTTTGGTGTTTTTCCAGTGAGGCCGATCTATCAGGGCAACCTGATCTACCCAATTATGGACTGAGCATACTGCTATCTCCTTTCAGCCCCAATCCAGAAGCCTCCACAGGCAGTCACTTTCATGAAAAACTATTTTTGTGTTGAATTTACATTTTATTGACAATAAAGGGAGGCTAGTATAGATCTATTTCAATTTATTTAGCTCTCATCAGCTAGCGATATCCTTCTGGGATTCAAACCTGGTCCACTTGCATATATTAATTAACCTCTAAGCCACAGGCTCTCCTCGCTTTGTCGGCTATACCAGGGGAGAGTAAGTGTTTCTTCTGGTGGTCTATCAGGGAAACCTGGTCTATTCAATTATGGGATGGAGCACACTGTTTCTGCTTTGACCTTTCAGCCCCAATCCAGAAGCTGTTGTAGGCAGTCACTTTCATGACAAAATAGACCTTGGTCTTTATATATTACGTACATTTTTCCTCTTCATACAAAACAAATATATGGATGAACCTTATACTGTGTTTATGAGCCTTTGCTTTGTCAGGTGTCACAAGTCATTTTGGCACATTAATCTATATAAATAAAAATGTAAAATAGTTTGTACGAATCCACTAATCTCAAAAAGTACCCGACCGATTTACACCAAACTTTCACACAATGTAGCCAAGGACTTCCGATAATAGAATAGCTACTCATTTTGTGCCTAGCACGCGTGTGTCATGTGCAAATTACACACACAAAAATGTACCCACTGAAATGTGTTTTAACTTCCCTGTAGCCACGCCCATCAAACTGCTTTTCAACTGTCAGTGTTGGAAGAGCCTCATACGGCGGCCTCTTGGGGCCAAAAAGGCACTGGGATAGCAAACTCCCAAGTGGCCAATAGAGAGGGGGGGAAAGAAATACTGCTCAATACTGTTCTCTGAGGTAAAAACACGGAGGCAGGCAGCTGCTTTAATCTGTTTAATACGAACTGAACCAAACTGTAACAAAGAACGACCCATCTGACAGCAAATACAGTTTAATAAAAGAGGGACTAGGGAAGACATGATAGCAGTCTTCCAATATCTCAGGGGTTGCCCCAAAGAAGAGGGAGTCAAGCTATTCACCAAGGCACCTGAGGGCAGAACAAGAAGCAATGGGTGGAAACTAATCAAGGAGAGAAGCAACTTAGAACTGAGGGGAAATTTCCTGGCAGTGAGAACAATTAATCAGTGGAACAGCTTGCCTACAGAAGTTGTGAAGGCCCCAACACTGGAAGTCTTCAAGAAGATGTTGGATAGCCATTAGTCTGAAATGGTATAGGGCAGTGATGGCTAACCTTTTTTGGCTCATGTGCCAAAAGCAGGGGGAGTGCAGGGGCGATTTGCACAGGTGTGCCACATCCATAATGCTATGTGCATGACCCCCTGTATTTGGCATTCTTTTTACGTCATCCCCAGGCTCCAGAGACTTTATAGGAGCCTGGGGAGGGTGAAAACAGCCTTCCCCCATCTCCAGAGGGCAAAAAATGGCCTCAAAAGAAGGCCTAAATCAGCTGGCCAGGGCACACATACAAACTGAAGCTGACAGGGCAATGCCTCGCGTGGCCTAAGAAATGATTCCGTGTGCCACCTGTAGCACCCGTGCCATAGGTTCACCATCATGGGTATAGGGCTTCCTGCCTAGCAGGGAGTTGGACTAGATGACCCCCAAGGGATAGATAGAGAGGGAGAAATTTAGGTAGGTAGGTAGGTAGGTAGGTAGGGGGATGGATAGATAGATAGATAGATAGATAGATAGATAGATAGATAGAAAGAAAGAAAGAAAGAAAAAAAGAAAGAAAGAAAGACAGTAGGTAGGTAGGTAAGTAGGTAGAGGGAGAAAGGAAGAAATATAGTAGGTAGGTAGGTACGTAGGTAGGGGGATGGATAGATAGATAGATAGGGAGAAATACAGTAGATAGGTAGGTAGAGGGATAGACAGAGAGGGAGAAATACAGTAGGTAGGCAGGTAAGTGGATAGGGGGATAGATAGAGAGGGAGAAATACAGTAGGTAGGTAGAGGGAGAAAGCAAGAAATAGAATAGGTAGGTAAGTAGAGGGATAGACAGAGAGGGAGAAATACCGTAGGTAGGTAGGTGTATAGATAGATAGTGAGAAATACGGTAGGTAGGTAGGTAGGTAGAGGGATAGTTAGGGGGAAATACAGTAGGTAGGCAGGTAGGTAGATGGGGGATAGATAGAGAGGGAGAAATGCAGTAGGTAGGTAGGTAGGTAGGTAGGTAGGTAGGTTAGAGGGAGAAAGCAAGAAATACAATAGGTAGGTAAGTAGAGGGATAGACAGAGAGGGAGAAATACCATAGGTAGGTAGGTAGGTAGGTGTATATATAGATAGCGAGAAATACAGTAGGTAGGTAGGTAGGTAGACGAATAGAGAAAGAGGGGGAATTACAGTAGGTAGGTAGGTTGGGGCTTATATGGTGGTTGTGTATATGTGTGCAGGTGTAGATCTACACATAGATAGGTTGGCCATTTAACCAGACTGGGCCACAGCAACGCGTGGCCGGGTATAGCTAGTACTAAATAAAAAACAATGAAAGTATGATAGGGCACATTTTTCTCTGTTTACCTTTAGCAGGCCAGTGTTTTGAAATATGCTACAATAACCAGCAAAAGTCGTAGCAAATCTCATACAACAAAGTAAACCTCTGTATTCCTTTTTGGCATTGCTTCAGCACTGCTGTCTGAAGACATTTTTCTGATTGATGTCCTGCTGCCCATTCCATCCCTAAATTCCTATTGCTATGACCAATGTCCGAATCTGTCTGTAACTCTTGGTTTCTAATCCCTACACTCCCAAGAGTCACTTCATGATGGTTCTTGAAGAAGGCATGGCCTTTATTTCTTGTTGCTTGGCGTTTGTATCTTGTATGGCAATGTAAGACATTCAAGTCCTAATTGTACACTATATGCAGGTAAGAACAAAGAAAAGTGGCTATTCAGTGCATGTTCACCTAGCCCTACCCCAGTCAAATTCTCTCAGCTCATTTTCGCTATAGCAGCTTCATACTGCTTAAATTCTGGAGTGAATCGTGAGTAGAACTGTTTGATGGATTTAATACCAAGTGAAATATATGAGCTAATTTCCTCTACTTTTTACATCTTGCTGTAAGTATTTTTTTTTTAAATTAGGCACTTTAAAAAAAAGCCTTTCCACCTCCACACAAATCATAAACTTGATTTTCTTTGCAAAGTAGCAATCACAATCCAAATGACATTGTAAAATAATGCATGCTGAAAGTGAGGAATCTCTATTGTTTTGAATTTGAGTAAAGATTAGGCTTTAAAAAAATGATCAGAATAGCTGAACATTTAAGAATTCAGCCTGGGTGTTTGTTTTCATGCTTTCTTAGGCTTTCAGAGAAATCTTTGACAAGCTCTTTATGTCAAAAGAAATTTAAAGCTGCTTTGAAATTCCCTGAGCTGCTAAAAGATCTCATCAAAAGATACTGGTGTTGTAGCAAGAAGAGTTTGAAGAATTATGCCTTAAAGTTTTGCCTGAGTTCCCAGCGTTTTTTCTTTTTTGTTTCTTATAAAACAGAATTCAAGTTTTCTGCTGCATTCAAAGTAATATAAAGGACCACGAGAGACAGAGACTCTTAAATATAAACAACAATATCATATAAGAAAGATGGGGAAAAGGAAATACATCTATCCAATGGTTCCTCTTCATTGTCTCTCATTGTGTAAGTTTTTGAACTAGCCATTTCATCCCATAGAATTGACTGAGTTGTTTTGGTATTTAGATTACTCTTCGCTTTGCACTGGCTAAAAAAACCCTAAGTGTTCCTTTGTAAATCTTTTTATAGCAAACAGAGTGTCCACTGATTGTTATATCAGGATTTCTCCCATTTGGTAGCTAACAAAAGGGTGCACATCTCCTTCTTTTTTATTTCTTGATAATATTCACATGAACTCTAAAAGCTACATTTTGTTTATTGTGATCTTCTTAATGTAAGATAGTGACTGTTTCTGTATAACACCATTTGATTCCGATTATGTCTTCTTTCAAGTGTCTTCATCTCTCAGTAAATAGATTTTCAGAGCATCCTCTCTGGGTTAGACTGCACAACCCAGGTAAATTCTACCTGGAGAAGATAACTCCAGTTAGCAAGGAACAAAGCCATTTAGGGCTTTACACAATTGAATTTCATTTTATTAGATAGTGCCCAATGTTCAAGTGTATCAAGATCCTTCTGTATCTTAAGCCTATCTTCTGGAGTGTTGGCTATTCCTGCCAACTTGGTGTCATCTGCAAATTTGATGAGTTCCCCATTTATCCCCTCATCCAAATAATTGATGAAGATGTTGAAGAGTACTGGGCCTAAAACAGAGCCTTGGGGTACTCCACTGCATACTTCCTTCCATGTAGATGCAGTTCCATTGACGACTACACGTTGAGTGCGGTTGGTCAGCCAGTTGCGAATCCATTTGGTGGTGATGCTGTCTAACCCACATTTTTCTACTTTATCTAATAGTAGGTTATGGTCTACTTTATCAAATGCCTTACTGAAGTCCAAGTAAATTATATCGACAGCATTCCTCTGGTCCACTAATTTTTGTCACTTTGTAGGATTACTTTGAATTTCTTTTTGTACATTCTTTTTAATCTCTTCTTTAAATTCTCCTCCAATGACTTGTTCCTTCCTTCCCCTCTTAACAGCTCTCTCATACATTCTTCAGAGTCCCTCTGCATTCTTTACAATGGGTAATTCTAATTTTCAGAAGCTTTCTGGCAGCCAATACAGTTCCTAAAAAATATGTGCTATCATCCCATGCAGCTTTCCCTAACACAAACTATTCTTTCTTTGGGCACTTCTTTCTTGATTCTATACTCTTTAAGATCCAGCTTTTCTCAGTAACAGCATTTTTGTATGCTACCCTCTCAAGAATACAATGCACATTATTTTCATTCAAAGTTTGAACTAAAAAAATGGAGTTGGACACTTTCATACTGTATGAATATTTAGAGATGAAAGCTTAGAGATTGCAGCAACCATTTTCTGGAAATGAACTCTGTGACTGATTTCTCTCACTTTTGCAATGGGTCATTGTCATGTCAGTTATAAGATAATAAGAACAGAAAAACCTAGTGGATGGCACTGTGAAATCATAAGACTATATGAACTAGAACAGTGATGGCTAAGCTTTTCATGGCAACCCCTTCATGCACCCCATCCCCATGCATGTGCACATGACCCACTTGTGCCCCTGCCCCCCTGTGCATGCGTGTGTATCTCCCACATGTGCCCTACCCTCTGCAGAGACCCAAAAACCAGCTGGGCAGCTGGAGGTGCACACACATGCAAGGTGCAGCTGAGCTGGGGTGATGGCTTGTGTGCCCACAGAGAGGGCTCTGCATGCCACCTGTGGCACCCATGCCAGAGATGGATTGCAAATTCCGGTGCTACCAGTGCTACGTGCGATGCTGCTGTGCATGTGCAGAAGTGTCCGGGCGGGTGGGCAGAGCCTCCTGCTGCCGCCACTACCGGTTCGCCCAATCTGGACCGAACTGGGAGCAACCCACCTCTGACACGTGCCATAGGTTTGCCATCACGGAACTAGAAGGAACCTTATACATCTTGTCCAATCTTTGTTCAGTGAAGGAATCCGCTATCCCATTCAATTTCTGTTTGCAAATCTCCAGCAAAGACCACTCTTTTACTTAAAAGCTCTTATTGTCAGGAAATTCCCGACAAATTCTATCAGACTCAAATCTTTACTGCACAATTATCTAGATCATATTTATTCATCCATTTGTCCAGTAGGATATCATGGAAGACCCTTGTCAAAAATTTTGATGAGATCGAAGTAAACTACATCTATATCTTTCCCTTATGGTAGTCTTTGACTTATAACCACTATAACTGAGACTGGCATTTCTGTCATAAGTCATCATTGGATCAATTTTATAACAGTTTTTATGGCAGTCATTAAGTGAATCACACTGTCATTAATCAATTCATCCAATCATTAAGCAAATCATGCAGTTGTTAAGTGAATTCAGTTTCCCCAGTCAGAGGATTTGTAAAGGGGGAAGGGGGGGGTTGCCAGAAATTGGTTGTAAAGGCAAGATGGTTACCATTACCAGGTACACGAATTATGATCACATGACTGGGGGAGGGGGATTGGTACAATGTATGTAGGTGCAAGTACAAGTTGTAAGTCACTTTTTTCATGGTCATTGTAACTTTGAGCCATTGTTAAACAAACAGTTGTAAGTTGAAGACTACTTTCCCCCCCACAAAACGAGACACTGTGCAATAAAAAAAATTGTTCTGGCATGACTTGTTCTTGAGAAGCCTATTCATATTCTGGTATTGACAATACTAGTTTCTAAATTCTCACGGACATGTTTCATAACAGTACACTTAAGAACCTTGCAGGTTATAGAAGTCAAAATAACTGGTCTGTAATTTCTCCATTTCTTTCTTCGCCTGTTTAAAAGTGTGGTTTTAAATCAGAGAGCACCAGTTTCAACAGACAAAAGTTTAGAGAGAGGGATTTTTTCCTTTCTTTCCTCAGGTGAACATCAAGAAGTATGCAGATGAGACTGTCATCTTTCCAGAAAGTTGTCAAAGTGTGTTACTATAATTTGACAAGCAGCATTACAAAGGCTGACAGCTGCTCTGAAGATGTCTGTAGAAAGAAATGAAAGCTTTCTGCATTGTTTTATCAAAACACTTAAACCATTCAAGGGCAACGTAAACTGGCTTGATTTTCTCATATTGTGTTGCACTGGGCAGAGATTATTTCCTCCAATCATAATATTACTCAGGTAGCTTTTAAAACGACTAGACGTGTCTATCCGTAGGTTCTATTTGCAAATGAAAAGCAAAGCAAAATTCCACCTCAGCTCTTTCTCTTCGGTCCTCCTTGTGCTGACTTTGATATTTTATAGAGGAAAAAGCAGAGAGGATAAATCTATCTAACACCCATGGAATTATAAAATATCTGTATAAATGAAAGCTTGCATTTCACAGAGAAGGCGAGGTGATCAATATTGTTTTATGTTGTTGTTTTCTTTGAATCATATTGCATTCTACATGGCATTAGCTTGGTATTTCCTTTCTCTATTTTTTTTTTTTTTTTTTACAAAACCAAGTACTTCTCTTTTAGTATAAGGGGTGTGTGTGCGGGAATTTACACACTTTACTTGGTAGGTATTAAAACTTTAGTGTTTTTTTGAAAAGAAACATTTAAATAACCTTTTTGTGGCCAGAGGGTCTGAAGTTTTTCAGTGTTTGAAGGCTTTAAGGGAGAAGTGCTGTTGTAAACAAAGAAATAAGGGGCTATTTTTCAGCACTTTTTAAAAATGAGGTTTAAAAAAAAATAAAAAATAAAAAAACATTCTTATGATAAAGCTTTAATATATTTTATAATTTCATTTTGCTAGTAAATATTTTACTATTTATTCACTTTTGGTTATACTTAGGAGTAACATTCTGAATGCACTTTAAAATTATATTTAAAAAATACTGGTTAAGCAGATCTAACATCATTGTACAAGTGTTCTAGTGACTGGAAAAAATGTTTTTTAAATATTGTTTTTATTTGGTCTGGATGTTAAAAACATCTGAATTCCCTCTCTAATACTTTGGAGAATAATAAATTAAGAAAAGTTCTCTCTCTCTCTCCCTCTCTCTCCCTCTCTCTCTCTCTCTCTCTCTCTCTCTCTCTCTGTGTGTGTGTGTGTGTGTGTGCTTGTGTGTGTATGTCATCTAGCTGACTATCTGTTCCGTTTTCTCTCCAGTTCCTTGTTTAAAGGCTACAGTTCCACCACACCCTTCAGTTTCCCCATCCAATATGGATGTATAATTATCCTGCCTCTTTCAATTAATTGCCACCTCCTTCATAATATACATTTATAAGTCAGCTGTATTCTCATTTTAAAAAACCTTCAGTGGAATGATATATTCTTTTTTCCTTTTTTTCCATTTCTGTTTTAGGAAAAGGTTTTGATTCAGGTTCTGGTAGCAAATTTTGGTAGTATATTAGACAGACCCCATGGTGGCAGGTAGCAGAGATCTCCTAAAAATGTACATTAATATGAGTGTGTGCCTGAAAGTACATACTGTATATCTTCATATCAGTACTCCTGTTTCAATCAATCAATCAAATCAAATGTTTATTTGTATACCGCTCCCTCTCCCTGAAGGGACTTGGAGTGGTGCACAGGGAATATAAAACATAAAAACATACAACAATATAAATATCTGAAATCAAATTAAATTACACTTAACCCTGCGCTAAAACCTAAGACCTAAAACACTAAACCCCCTAAAAACCCAATTAAAAATTTAAATCTACAGACTGGAGGTAGGAAAGATAGATTAGGCCAGGCCGGCCTATTGGAAGAAATACGTTTTGAGCTTTCGGCGGAAGGAGCGGAGGTCCGGAGTTGTTCTGAGGTCGGGGGGTAGGTCATTCCATAGGATAGGGCCTGCGACAGAGAAGGCCCTTCCCCTGGGAGTCGCCCGCTGGCATTGCCTAGTGGATGGCACCCAAAGAAGTCCCTCTCTGTGCGAGTTTCTTATTTTTGCACACTAGTCCCCTTCCTGAAATGTTTACAGGTGAGAAGAACCATGAGAATGACTGTGCATTGCCTTAATCCATAATTTTCCAAATGTTGCCCATTGGCTATTTTCTTTTGAAAAATAAGACAAAACTCGGGATATCCAAATGTAATTAAAAAATAGAGGTAACTACAATAGGTTAACTGAAAAACTCAAAGAAGACAAAATACAACATTTTAAAAACTCACAGTAGAAGGTTTTTTAAATAATTTGAAATGTGAATTTTAAAGAATTAAAATTAATCTGATTGCATCAAGTTTTGGTTGCCAAAATGTAAAAAAAGATGTTGAGACTCCAGAAAGAGTGTAGAGAAGAGCAACAAAAATGATTAGGGGACAGGAGGCCAAAACATATAAAGAATGGTTGGTAGAATTGGGGATGTCAGGTTAAATGAAAAAGAACTTGGGGTGATATGATAACAATGTTCCAATATCTCAGAGGCTATCACAAAGAAGAGGGAGTCAAGCTATTCTCCAAAGCACCTGAGAGCAGGACAAGAAGCAATGGATGAAAACTAATCAAGGAGAAAAGCAACCTAGAACTAAGGAGAAACTTTTTGATAGAACAATTAATCAGTGGAACAACTTGCCTCTAGAAGTTGTGAATACTCCAACACTGGAAGTTTTTAAGAAGAGATTGGACAAGATTTGTCTAAAATGGAATAGGGTTTCCTGCCCGAGCAAAGAGTTGGACTAGAAGACCTCCAAGGCCCCTTCCAACTCAGTTATTCTGTTAATTAAGCAATATATTATAGTTTTATATTTAACCATTTTAAAATAATTTTACAGAAGTTTCTAATAAACATAGTAAAACCTAATACAAAGTAAGCTAGGAGGAAAAAAGAAAGTAAAAGAAAAGTTCAGAAAGTATATGAGGAAAATAAACAAAAGATAAAAATAGAAGAGAAATATATAATGGAACCAAAGACGATAAGAAGTCACTTCACTAATATACTGCCTTTTCACCCTTTTAAAATTACAAACAATAAACTTCTTTCCATAACCTAATTTGAATGTATATGCAATTCACAAATTGAATTTTTCAATCATAATTCAGCAAAAAGTCCATTATGATTTACCAGAAATACCAAATAGTCTATCTCTGATCAGAGAATCCAACTTTCTATTTCTTTTTGTTGTTCTTTACAATATTGACCTTTAAATCATTCCAAAGACATTGCAGGATTTGATCCTTCCTCAATGTCTGGCAATCAAGAGAAGTCTTCAAAGCTTTCATCAGCCCGTTTTGTAAATTTCAGAAGGAAGCATTGTCCAGGATTTCTTTTTGCAGCTGTTCCATGTCCAAATCCTCTTCCTGATTTGTGTTTTGTATTCCCATCTCAATTTTGTTGTTTTGCATGCCTTCAAATTCTGTCTGTGTCAGGTACAAGGGTTTTTTTAAATTATCATCATCTTCTAAAAGTCTAAAACTAGAAAGATTTAAAAGAGCAGAACCAGTATGTAGCTAATGGATGCAGTTATATACTAATATTAGCAAAATAATTCATAATAACATTCACTCTGTTGCTACAGTAACACATTTATTAAACAGATAATATAAATCTAAACATTAATAAGTATAAATCAAGCCTATATAATTAACAACTTATTAGTTATGATATATCAAACCAAAACTTGTATATGTATATGTATATGTATATGTATATGTATATGTATATGTATATGTATATGTATATGTATATGTATATGTATATGTATATGTATATGTATATGTATATGTATATCAGTGATGGATTGCAGGCGGTATGCCCTGGTTCGGGTGTACTGGAGCTAGCCCGGAGCACTGAATACCATTCCAGTGTGGTGCTCCAAAGGGCCCACCCGCCTCATCAAATTTGCAGACGACACCAAGCTGGCAGGAATAGCCAACACTCCAGAAGATAGGCTTAAGATACAGAAGGATCTAAACAAACTTGAACATTGGGCACTATCTAATAAAATGAAATTCAATTGTGAAAAAAGTAAGGTCCTACATATAGGCAAGAAAAACCAAATGCACAAGTACAGTATAGGTGGTACCTTGCTCAATAGTAGCAACTGTGAGAGGGATCTTGGAATCCTAGTGGACAACCATTTAAATATGAGCCAGCAGCTGCCAAAAAAGCCAACACAGTTCTAGGCTGCATAAACAGAGGGATAGAATCTAGATCACGTGAAGTGTTAATGCCACTGTATGGTGCCTTGGTAAGGCCACACTTGGAATACTGCATACAGTTTTGGTCGCCACGATGTGGAAAAGACGTGGAGACTCTAGAAAGAGTGCAGAGAAGAGCAACCAAGATGATTAGGGGACTGGAGACTAAGACATATGAAGAATGGCTGCAGGAGCTGGGTATGTCTAGCTTGATGAAGAGAAGGACCAGGGGAGACATGATAGCAGTGTTCCGATATCTCAGAGGGTGCCACAAAGAAGAGGGAGTCAAACTATTCTCCAAGGCACCTGGGGGTAGGACAAGAAGCAATGGGTGGAAACTAATCAAGGAGAGAAGCAACTTAGAACTAAGGAGAAATTTCCTGACAGTAAGAACAATTAACCTCTGGAACAGCTTGCCTCCAGAAGTTGTGAATGCCCCAACCCTGGAAGTCTTTAAAAAGATGTTAGACAGCCATTTGTCTGAAATGGTATAAGGTTCCTGCCCACGCAGGGGGTTGGACTAGAAGACCTACAAGGTCCCTTCCAACTCTGCTATTGTATTGTATTGTATTGTATTTTATGCTTTTTGTGCTTCTGCGCATGTGAATGGTGCATACAGCGCCTGTGCGATGCTTTGCTGAGCAGCTGGAGCATTGTGGAGGCTTGCGGAAGCCTTGCTGACAGGCAGGACGCATGCACACATCGCGCATGTGTGCGCACGCATTGCACTTGTGCATGTGGGTGACACAGGGGCTGTTCCAACCATACCAGTTGGAACGGAATCCAGAACCCACCTCTGATGTATATGTATACATATGTGTATGTGTATGTGTATATATAATTTCTGAGATGTTAGTTATTCATTTTTTAATATTCTTTTAAGACAAATGAAAGTAATATCACTTTAACTCTTTTCTACCTGTGTCCATAGGCAACAAGGCTTATATGGGTTTAGATCCATTTTAGTCATTTCTCATAGGTACATCGTATAACTATATGCTTGTTTTCATACCTTACAGCAAAAATCGTCAATATTTTACATCTTTATTTAAGATCAAAATCTTATTTTTTGCTCTTTGACAATTGTTAATTATTTTTAACTCTTAAGTCTCAACTCTTAAGTGCAAAGAAGAAGGTAAAACTTACCAGGTGTCAAATTAAGCTTACCACTATGAAGATCTCTATTATCCATACAGTAATTAAACTGAAGCTTTACGAATGGGATGAGAAACTGAGTTTAGCTGGTTTAATGTCCTTATTAAACTAGTTCCCTCTGGTCCTCAAATCCACAGGTGACTGTAATTTGATGGTCCTCTTGTGAGGAACTGTCATTCATAGCACTCCTGGGCAATCATGTTCGGTTCTTTCTTTCTTTCTCTAGAAAGATTTCGAAGAACCTGTCTGCTTGCCCATCCTTTATTCTGTACAAGTGGTTATCGTCTCTGCTGTTTGGAGACATGACTCACCCGGAAGTTCTCATATTCATACTCAGGGGTAGGGCCTTCTCTGTGGCAGGGCCGTCCCTCTGGAACGACCTACCCCCCGAACTTCACACTATCACAGACCTTCCCCTCTTTCTCCGTTCACTTAAAACATACTTTTTTCAGCAAGCTGGTCTTGCCTAATTGTTAGATTTTATTGTTACATAGCTTCTGCCAAATATGTAAATGGACATTGGGTTTTTAGGGGGAATTTTAGCGCAGGCTCTTATTTAATTCTTTTTTATCTATTTATTGTATTGTTTTATTATTTGTTGGTTTTAATCTCCTGTGCACCGCCCTGGGTCCATTTCGATGGAGAAGGCGCGGTATATAAATCGAATAAAATAAAAATCAAATCAAATATTCAGCCAATTTTTACAAATGTTGCTTACAAATGTTGATTGCAAATGTTATTCATACCAAGTCCTGTTTGCAAGTGTTTGGTTTACCATTTTTCAATTTCAATTTTTCAATTTTATTCAATTTGTAGACCGCACCAATCTCAGTCAAGACGGACTCTGGGCGGTGCACAGGCAATTAAAACAACAATAAATAGATAACAACACTTACAAAAGTTAAAAAGAGATTAAATTACAAGCCTGTGCTAAAATTCCCAATAAAAACCTATCAAACCATTTTTCTAATGTAACTGAAGCTCTATTGTACCATAAATAGCTTCATCAAGTTCTCAAACCCGCTTTGATTTGAAGGAGCAACAAATCATTCATTGCCTATAATCCTTTCTTCTTATCTTATAGGAAGGCTGATTGAAAATTTATTTGTGATTTTGATGATTTAATTTTTGATGGATTAAGCAAAGATGGTGGGGGGGGGGAAGCAGAACACTTGAGGTCTTCTTCAAAAGGTGTCTGAACAAAACCTGTATGTTAAAGATATGGAATCAAGGATGATTAGGATAAGGAATTAAATGGAACATCAGTCTTGCTGTGAAGTCCATTGCTATCCCCAAATTATTTGAAGAAAATATATATTAGGTCTCTTTATGTACCCATCTGTATAGGATGATATATGAGAAATGCTACACAGCTTTAAAGTCTGAAACCAGTCAAAAAACTTGATGTGAAAATATGAAACACCTGCATTGTTCCCCAATTAAAAAGAATGAAATTTACCTTTGTTTAGTGTATCCACATCTTACCATGGGAGTACATATTTCTATTAATTAGTGAATTATAAGTTAATAGATTGTGGTTATTTAAATAACTTTTAATTTAATGTATTTTTGGAACATTAATACTTTTTCAGATATAGTTATGTTGTAATAATGTGTAATATAGGAACATGTTTATTTTAATAAGAATCAGAGAGAAATAAACTCTAAACTGTGTTCAGTAACTTTAACTTTGATATGTATCAGTGTCTATTCTATTGTCTATCTGTCTATCTCATCAATTTATTAAGGGGTATATTCTGAAATTATAGATATTTCAAACTTCTAATTTTTATTTTTTTTAAATGTTTTTTTAAGATTCCAGATGAAAGATGCTTCCAGGTAAGAATTCAAAATATTTAATGCAAATAACAATATATGAAATAGAAAAAAATGACTTGGTAATTGATAGGAGGCTTTAGATACAAGTGATCAAATAATTTAGTAAGTTTTGATACAACTAAAACTAATGTCCTTGTGTGACAAAGAAGTATTGCAGTCTGACAATGAAGAAATCAACAGCTATGAGAATTAGCGAAATTAGATTGGTAAAAGGAGTCATCAAAAGTTCAATGGAAAACTAGTTCACTAGATGTCATTTATTTTATTTCTGTACTGTGGTTCATCTGAAAACTATTTTAAGCAAATGTGGTAAATAAGATTTTTTCTTTATCATTAAATATTTAGAATGCCTAAGTGTGCTCAAGGGCTGACAAGAGTTGAAATTTAATAAAAGTTTTATTGGTTTAATGTAATCTGGCTTTTTCTACTGAAAATGCTTTGATAGTTTCTACTTTACAGTTGATTGTGATATAATCATTTTAGTCAAGTAACTGTAATTGCTTAATTTGATTAATCTTTCTATTATACTGAGATGGATTCTTATTGTGCTTCGAATGGACCTGGTTATCTTCAAGACTGCCTCCAGCTACCAAACACCTCGCACCGACCAGTTCGCTCCCACAGAGAGGGCCTCCTCAGGGTGCCGTCGGCTAAACAATGTCGGCTGGCGACCCCAGGGGGAGAGCCTTCTCTGTGGCAGCTCCTTCCCTCTGGAATGACCTCCCCCCTGACCTACGGACGATCACCGACCTATGCCTTTCCCGTCGGGTCCTGAAGACCCATTTATTCTGTGCTGCCGGCCTGTCGTAGTTTTTAAATTGATTTTAGTGGGGTTTTTTAATTTGGCAGGCCAATTTATTTAATTATATCTTAACATTTGATCTTAACTTTTATATTACTCATTTTTACTGTTGGCTGTACACCGCCCTGAGTCCCGAAAGGGAGATAGGGCGGTATATAAATGCAATAAATCTAAATCTAAATCTAAATGGTTGCATCATCTTATATCATTCGCTCCCACAGAGAGGGACTTCTCCGGGTGCCGTCCACTAGACTTTGTCAGCGGGCGACGCCCAGGGGAAGGGCCTTCTCTGTGGCGGGCCCAGCCCTCTGGAATGACCTTCCCCCCGATATCAGGACAACCACGGACCTCCGCTCCTTCCGCTTAAAATTAAAGACGCACTTTTTTCGTCTGGCCGGCCTTGGGTAGTCTCTTTTTAGGTCAGGGTTTTTTAGGGGTAATTTTTAGTTTAGTTATGGGTTTTAGCGCAGGATTTATTTAATTTATTTTTAACTTTGTATTTTGTATTTGTTTGTGGTCTATTTGTATTTTTAATTGCCTGTGCCCCGCCTCGAGTCCCCTCGGGGAGAGAGAGCGGGATAGAAATTAAATTATTATTATTATTATTATTATTATCATGTTTTCACAATTTTTTCATGGCATGTCTTTTAATACAGGGGTCTCCAACCTTTGCAACTTTAAGTCTGAAGGACTTCAGCTCCCAGAATTCTGGGAGCTGAAATCCTTCAGATTTAAAGTTGCAAAGGTTGGAGACCCCTGTTTTAATACATTCTCAATTGATGTTCCTTTTGGTGCAGTCTTGATTCACTGTTATTGTCTTTGGAGCTGCTCACTCATCCGGGTTCTAGTTGCCTCAAAGGTGCTTTTTTCAAAAAGCAACTGGACTGTTTTTTCCTTGAGGAGGAAGAAGAAAATGTTTCACTTCTCATCGAAGAAGTTTAATCACTGATGAAGCTTCTTGGATGAAAAGTGAAAAGTTTTCTTCTTTCATACCAGTTGCCTTTTGAAAAAGCACCTTTGAGATTCAGTGTTATTGTCCGACTACAGTACATCACAGGCATTGTAAAAAAATGGTAGATTTTGGCATCCAAATCCAGTGTTCATTTTGGTTTGTATTCAAAATAACAATGCTTATAAAACATTTGCAGCAAACACATTTTTCCATCTGTCATGGGGAAGCTATAGATTAATGTGCAATATTGATGACTGAATTGCCAAGGTTACTTGGCAATTCAGGTGGATATTTCAGATGGATATTTTTCTCCACCGGACAAAAGCAAGGGATTCTGAATTCGATCATGTGGGAGAGACGATTAAAGATTAATTCATTCTTTACATAAAATGTCCAAGAATTTCATGTTGGAGCTTCATGTTGTCCATCAACAAAGTCATATAGATGTGTTGCAGGCTGTTTTTAAGTTTAAGTTTATTCAGATTTGTATACCGCCCTTTCTCCCTTGCGGCACTCAGGGCGGTGAACAGGCAATAACAACAATAAAAACATCAAATACAATAAATAGGCTAAAATGAATTAAACCACTAAGCCTGTTCTAAAATCCCAATAGAAACCCCTAATAAAAACAGATTAAAAGACTACGCCAGGCCGGCCGCACGAAATAGATAGGTTTTCAAGGCCCGGCGGAAGAGGCGCAGGTCCGTGGTTGTACGTAGGTCAAGGGGTAGGTCATTCCAGAGGTCAGGAGCTGCCACAGAAATTTGGCAATTTCCAATAATAATTGTAGATGCCAAGGGCAGCTTTTTTCCTGGCAAACCACACAATGGGTAAGACATTTTTTCATGTTTTAATCATTGTAAACTGATTTGCTTTTACCTAATAATTAAGCCTGATTTCCCTTCCCTTTTCTGGAACCATGTTTTTGAAAGAATTCAGATCCAGGAAGTTGCTTTTAATGATGAGAAAAATACACGAATCTCCCAGTATAATATCTCTGGGTCCTACTGAGTTATCACTGAAAATTGTTAGTTTATGTTGGAGTATGCTGTTTGTAATTGCCCTTAAACCAAGTTTCATTTTATCAAGTAACATTAGGTGCCACTCTTTTTTTTTTCTTTAGGAAACAGCTATTTAGAATTGTGCAAACTGAGATCTTAAGCAAGGCATGTAACATAAACATACACAGATCAGATCAATATTTGAAAAAGGGGGATCCTTTCTGCAATTTCATGAAACCATGCAACTCTCTGATGATTGTCCAGCAAGCCATCTGTCAAGACTTTCAAGGTCACCAACGTTAACTTAGAAAACTTCGTAAACCAGAAAGGTACCCAGGAGGAAAATTAAATGAAGCAGCTTCTATCTGAACTGAAAGGTAAGCCAAGTCTACCTTTCCTGCTTGTTTGAGAGAGAACTATCCCCATCTGACACACCAACTTCAAATAGCATTACTGTGTCACGATAGCATTCAGTTCCTCTTGAATGAAGCTGGAGATGACAGGCCTCCTGCTTGCTTTCAGCTCCCTGACGAGCTGCCTGCATAAATATCTGCTTGGGGAGATCATACCAGATGGAAAGCACAGACTTGACTTATTGAGAAGAAAATCCTCCTGAAATGAATAGTTAACACTCTTGGTGGAGAGTGAGCTCATCCTTATCCCATAAACTAAATAATTATTTCTGAGGCAGAAATCTTTGTCTAAGAAAGCAGTTTTCAATCATGCTCACTAGCATTTTAATGGAAAGTTTTTGACCCTCATATGTTAGCATATCCCCCCATATCCCCCCCCACAAATTATAAACATAATCTGGAATAAGATGCCAAATTGATCCATGCCAGACAACACATAGATTTCAAAAGACACATCTGCAAGGTTTCTTCCTGTTTGTATAACAGCAGTACAAAGGTGAGGACAATTAACCAGTTTATGTTCTTCATCACTGGAGGCTTTTAAGATGAGACTGGATAGCCACTTGTCTGAATGATATAGGGTCGCCTGTGTTAGATTCTCTGCACGGTGGAGAATGGAGGGAGTCCGAGCCAGGTTTACTCAAAACAACAGCCTTTATTAGCTAGGCAAGCTTACAGAAAAAGATAAGTTCAGTTAAAGAAATAGGCGGTAGACAGGGGCTCCCGCGCTTTGACAGCTCTTTATATTTGGAGCTGTCAAAGGGGGAGCCAATCAGGCTGCAGCAAGGGCCAGGCGCGCCGCAGCCAATCAGGCGCGTCTGTCAGTTGGCTGCCTTGCTACTGTCTGTTGCCAAGGCTCCTAGAGGCAGCTTGGAAGATCTGTGGCCGGTCGTATCTCGAGACCGGTCGCAGGTCGAGGATATAACACCCCTTTCCCCCCTCGGTCTGCGCATGCTCGAGGAAATGTCTGTTCCGATGCACGAGCATGCGTAGTCTTGTAAGAAGGCGGGGCGGCGCCGGGAACGCCCAGACCGCCTCAGTTGCTGGTGAGACGTCGGAGATGCAGGTTGCCCCTGTGCGAGCTCCTCCCTTCGGGGAGTGGAGCTCCAGGTGGTGACGTCATCGAGGCCTACCCACGGAGGCGGAGCCGTCGGAGCTGGTAAGTCGGGGCGAGGGGGCGCGGCGTTCGGAGCATAGTTTGCTGTATGCCGGTTGGTTGCGGCTGTGCAGGGCGGGTCCTTAGGGGCAAGGGCCCGCGCGTCCCCCTCGGCTTGAGACAGCTTGTGTAGCGTGTGCCGGAAGGCGGCGTCCAGTTCGGCCGGGCCTGAAGAAGCGAAGGCCCCGAGCGGTTTCTCAGGGGACGGTTTGATTGGCCCAACCGGGGCAACGGGGAGGTGCGGCTCCAACGATGGGTCCGCAGGTGTGGGAAGGCGGCGCCTTAGTTGATCCAAGTGGCGCCGCCACTCGGACCCGTCCGGGAGGCTGACCCTGAAAGAGCAGGGACCCGTTAGCTCGGTCACCGTGGCCGGAACCCACTTAGTGTCCCCTGCATAGTGGCGGGCGTACACAGGGTCCCCGGGCAGGAAAAGGCGGGGAGGGGGGGCCCCCAGGTTGCAAGGCCGCACATCGTTGTAAGCCGGGTGCAGCCTGTCCAAGGTTGTCCGCAGGCGGCGACCCATCAAGAGCTCGGCGGGGCTTTTCCGTGTGGCAGGGCAAGGCGTGGAATGCTGACCTAACAGGTAAGCAGCCACCCTTGCGGGCCAGTCCCCTTTGGTCATCCGTCCCAGAGCCTCCTTGGCCGAGCGGACGGCCCGTTCAGCCCGACCATTGGAGGCCGGATGATAAGGGGCCACTGGCGCGTGGCGGATCCCCTGCGAGGCCAAGAACTCCTGGAAGGTGGCGGACTGGAACTGGGGCCCGTTGTCGGACACCACGATGTCCGGCAACCCGTGCGTCGCAAAGAGGCGGCGCAGGGCCCTGACCGTACTCTCCGCTGTAGTGGAAGCCATCAAGATGACCTCCACCCAACGGGAGTAGGCGTCCGCGACCACCAGGAACGTCTGGCCTCGGAAGGGGCCCGCGAAGTCTATGTGGAGCCTGGACCAAGGGCTCCGGGGCAAGTCCCACTCCCTGGGCGGGGCGACCGGAGGGGCGGGGCGGGAGATTTGACAGGGGACACAACCCCCGACCCAGGCAGCTACCTCCGCATCCAAGCCCGGCCACCACACATAGCTGCGGGCGAGCGCCTTCATCCGGGCTATGCCGGGGTGGTCGGCGTGGAGCGTCCGGAGCACCCGGTGACGGAGGGGGGGGGGAACGATGACCCGATCCCCCCAGCACAAGCAGCCGCTGTGGAGCGAAAGCTCCGTTTGGCGTGCCTGGTACGGCCGAAAATCTTTGGCCACGCCGCCCCGAGGCCACCCTCGCAAGACCCAGGCGGAGACCTGGGACAGGACAGGGTCGGCCTTCGTCCGGGCAGCGACGTCCGAGGACGTCAAGGGCAGGCCTGAGTCCGCCACAGACAAAACGGACAGGGCCGGTACCGGCTCATCGCCCGTCTTGGGGAGGGGGCACCGGCTCAGGGCATCAGCATGCCCCAGCTGTTTGCCCGGACGGTAGTACAGCGTATAACTATACGCTGCTAGGAACTCCGTCCATCTGGTCATCCTGGGAGAAAGGATGGGGGGTGTCGGACGGTCACCGGCCAAAAGCCCAAGGAGAGGCTTGTGGTCCGTGAAAACAGCAAAATTCCGTCCATACAGGTATGGGTGGAACTTTTTGATGCCGGACACCATAGCCAGAGCCTCCTTGTCAATCTGGCTATAGTTTCTCTCAGTGGGAGACATTGTCCGGGACCAAAAAGCAATGGGGGCTTCTGAGCCATCTGGGAAGGAATGGCTCAGGACGGCCCCCAGGCCGAAAGGGGAGGCATCGCACGCTAACGTCAAGGGCAGCCTGTCATCATATTGCACAAGGACTGCCTCTGACGTCAGAGTGGCTTTGACAGCCGCGAACGCATGCGCCTCGCGGCTGCCCCAGCGCCAGGCCGCCGATCGATCGAGCAATCGATGAAGCGGCTCGGCTAACGTTGCCTTGTGGGGAAGGAAAGGCGCGTAAAAATTCAAGAGGCCGAGGAACGCCTGCAGCTCCGTCTTGGAGGCAGGCGTAGGGGCGTTCCTAATGGCCTCGACCTTCTTGGGGGTGGGGTGTATGCCCCGGGCATCTATCAAGAAGCCCAGGAACTCCACCTCCGGCGCGGCAAAAACGCATTTGCTGCGCTTTAACTTTAATCCCGCGCCCCTGAAAACGCTGAGAACCTTCCTCAGTACTTTGGCGAGTTCTGAGATGCTGGAAGCAGCTATCAGAACGTCGTCAAAATACGGGACCACGCCTGGGAGCCCATGGAGCAAACGTTCCATGAGGCTCTGGAAGATTCCCGGGGCGACGGACACACCGAATTGGAGTCTGCGACAACGGAAAGCCCCCCGGTGGGTGACGATGGTCTGCGCCTCCGCAGCCGCCTCGTCCACCGGGAGCTGTTGATAGGCCTGGGCCATATCCAGTTTCGCAAATATGCGGCCCTGCCCCAGGGAATGGAGCAGGTCTTGCACCACAGGGACTGGATATGGGTTCGCCTGGAGCCCACGGTTGATGGTCGACTTATAGTCGGCGCAGATCCGCACCGACCCGTCGGGCTTGATGGGGACCACAATGGGGGTCTCCCATTTTGCCTGGTCAACGGGCTCGAGCACGCCCTGCGCCACCAGCCGGTCAAGTTCGGCATCAACCTTGGGCTTCAAGGCGAGCGGCAGCCTGCGGGCCTTGAGCCTAATGGGTGCAACCTGGGGGTCAAGATTTAAGGAGACAGGGGTGCCTACGTACGAGCCAAGCCGACCGTCAAACACGTCGGCGAACTCCTCCAAAACTCCTGAGATGGGAGAGGAGGCGGGAATAGTATGAACCCCCTGCACTGACAGGCCAAGGGCGGGAAACCAATCCAGGCCGATGATGGCCGCCAGGGGGTCAGACACCACCAGAATAGGCAAGGGCCCCTTGAAACCCCCGTACTCCACCCCCAGGGAAATCTGGCCCAGGGTGGGGATAGATGATCCCTGATAGTCCCTCAGAACAGTGAGTGGGGGGGACAATTCATCTAAGGAAAACCCGGGGCGTAGCTTGGCCAACTGAGCCCGGGAAATAATGGACCGAGACGAGCCAGAGTCCACCTCCATGCGGACCCCCACCCCCTCCAGCTTCACAACTGTCCTGAGCCGCGTACGGTCGGGCCGGGCTTCCAGCGGAGAGTTGTCGTCGGTCAAGGCAAAACAGCCGGATGGCTGCGGCTGCTGGCGTCTGCCCCGGCGGCGTTGGGTGGGTGGGTTGGCCGCTGGTCTTCTACGGTCCTCTCCGGAGCGGCGTTGGGGCTCGGGGGAGGGTAGGTCTTCCGCGGGCGCGGCGGCGCGGCAAGCTGCGGCCAGGTGCCCCTTTCGGCCACAGCGGCGGCAGATGGTTTCCTTGAACGGGCAATCGGCTCGAGGGTGCTTACCCCGGCAGCCCAGACATCGGTAGGCAGCCGGCATGGGCGGCTTGCGGCCGGTGGGCCTAATGTAGGCGACCTGGTCATCCTCGTCAGGGTCCTCGTCAGGGTCCTCGTCCTCCTCTACCAGGCACGCGCGTGCGGCCGGGTGGCGGTCAGAGTCTCTGTCCAGGGCCGAGGACTCGGACATCTCGAATGCCCGAGCCTCGTCTACAGCCTGTTCCAAGGTTAGCTCAGCTCGGGCCAGCAGGCGCCTTCTGAGGCGGACTTCTCTGAGGCCCCAGATGAATTGTTCCAGCAGGGACTCGGCCAAGAACTCCGCGGCGAAGACGCACGGAATAGCGGCCATGCGGAGCGCCTTCAGGAATTCGGCCACCGACTGGTCAGGCTTCTGGAGGCACTTCCTGAAAGCGAAGCGGTGGGTCATTTTAGACGGCACCGGGGCGTAGTGGGCCCTGAGTCGTTCGATTAACGTGTCCCACGGTACATCATATACTTCGGCCGGCGCGGCCACAGTGCGGGCTGTGGCGAACAACTCCGTGCCGCCGCAGCCGAGGAAATGGCCCAATTTTCGCGCCGGGGGCAGCGCCCCGTAGTCATTTGCCAGCACGAAGCATTCGAATCGTGCCATAAAGGACACCCAGGACTCCTTCGCCGAGTCGAACGGAGCGAAAGGAGGAACGGAACCCATAGCGATCGTACCGCAAAAGAAAAAAATGTGTAATAAAAATTTTGTGAGGAAAATTCCCTTCCCTCAGCAATTCGAGCTCTGCCTGGCCCCAGCCCTCGTCGCCAGTGTTAGATTCTCTGCACGGTGGAGAATGGAGGGAGTCCGAGCCAGGTTTACTCAAAACAACAGCCTTTATTAGCTAGGCAAGCTTACAGAAAAAGATAAGTTCAGTTAAAGAAATAGGCGGTAGACAGGGGCTCCCGCGCTTTGACAGCTCTTTATATTTGGAGCTGTCAAAGGGGGAGCCAATCAGGCTGCAGCAAGGGCCAGGCGCGCCGCAGCCAATCAGGCGCGTCTGTCAGTTGGCTGCCTTGCTACTGTCTGTTGCCAAGGCTCCTAGAGGCAGCTTGGAAGATCTGTGGCCGGTCGTATCTCGAGACCGGTCGCAGGTCGAGGATATAACAGCCTGCTTGAGCAGGGTGTTGGACTAGAAGACCTCCAGGGTCCCTTCCAGCTCTATTATTCTGTATCTGTATCAAATAACTCCTTGAGTAACAGAAAAGGGTATTTATCTTCTGACTACACACAGGAACACAAATGAGATGTAATCTAAACTTGGACATAATGAGATTGAGTTTGCTTGAATTTAATTTTTTTAAGATTCTTCATCTATGGCCTTGATGGCAATGGTTTATTAGAGTTGCATCTCTATGGTATCTATGGGACTGTATTTTGCTTATCCTTTACATAAATATTACCCTATTTTGGCAGCTTGTGTCAATTTAAATGCGGTTGTACAGGTTCAGAATCAACATATTTCCCATCATGCGTATTTCTTTTTCTGAAAGTCTTACAACACTGCATGTTCCAATATAATAATGTCAGAGTGGTATGAAATAGGCACAATAAAATTACTTACTACTTTGTTGAATGAATAATCCAGTATCTGCACAAAATTCAATTATAGCAGTTTGGTTGGTGTCAGGAAATACAATTGCTTTGGCCTTGAAAAAAGCTTTGTACTCTGAAGAAAATTCTTACATGGGCTGCTGCTCATTTTTTAGATGTGGGGCTGAACAATATTCTTATGAAGCATATATTTTTCATTCGCAGACATCAGTCTGTTGTGGATGGGAAACAGATCTTGATACCCAAAACCTTTGGAAAAGGTGATTTCTGAGCTGGAGTGTGATAATTGTACCAATTTGGTACATGTTCTCCTGCTATGTTGCCTAAAGGAAAGCATGATAGTAAATATTAACAAGATCATGAGCTACTATTTTTTGCTTTCTCTAGGGTGGAGCGGCACTTAGAAGATTGCATATTCCCAGACAAAGGCATTGGCATTAACTTGGTTCAAGGTCAAAGAAATATAATTTCTATTATTGCCAAAACTTAGTGATGAATATGCATTAAAAGAGTGAGTATGGTTGGAGATTTTCTATAAAGCTTCACAACAGGACATCGGTATACCATGGATTAAAAATGATACACAGAGAGGACATGCACATTTGAACTATAGTGGAGAGTTGCTCCAGTGTCCACTCTGCAGCTGATATCTTAAAGACAGGAAGTTTGTCAGGCTCTCTCAGAAGCAGGTGACATCAGGGTATACCTAGGTAGAACTCCTGTCTCTGCACTTCTGTTTTTCCTGTTTGTTGACTTTTCACATGGAAGGTGACATTTTTGTAAGTTAGGTAGAAACTTAAAGTCTGAATTATGATGCTCAGAGTCAGTATTGGTCCAAATGTTACCACTGTTGCTAGGGCTGGGTATATTTTTTATATGATGTCCCAATGAGCCCATCTTGATTGAAGATCAGTGAAAGACTGTGCATTCACTGTGCGCACATTGGCTCATTCAGGCTGAGTACTAATTAGTAGACAAATGGGTTAGCAAATATTCTTCTAGATTTGCTCCTTGGAACTGAAAAATAGCCATTGAAAGGCAAGACAAAGCCTTCGGAACTCTTTTGGGCACTTCCTTTGAGACAGCCATTCTGGGTAAATCTGCTTCATATTGTTGAGAAGTGCATCCAGAAGTGGAGTTTCTTATTGATACTGAAAATGTGTCTTATGAATTCAAGAATCACAAACACCGACAGAACAGATCAATTGATAGTAAGAATGCTATAAGGGAGACCAGAATTGAGGATTAAATACATAAATTGAGACATCAAATGAGGATTTAAATAAAGGATTATTTGCAAAGTGAATTGTCGTGGTGCCATGACAATTCCCAATAATTGTAAGATGGGATAAACCACCTAAGACCACAATATTTTATGGATAATTGTTTGTTTATAACTTTCTTTTATATTGAAAAAGTTTTATTGAGTTTACATTTTTTGTGGGGTAGGGTAAGGGTTACATAGAAATTTTGAGAGTAGTCACGTCAAAGTCGTCGGCTCCTCCGGTACCTCAAGTTACATTATTAAAAAGAAAGAAAAAAAACATTTCACATAACACTACAAGCTGGGAGCAAGTACATATTCCTAAATTTTTCAATTATATACTGTCAGTCAATTACAAAAATCCAGATTACAAATATCATACAATATTACTCAAAAAAAACCAAGGGCAAAGTTATTTTTTAGATTTAAGTCTCTTGGCAATTGTATCTTCCCCCTTCTCCCCCGGGCCCCCAGCGGACGGGGCCATGGCTCCCCCTGCCCCCCCTGGATCTTCTCCCAGGACAGAGGAATGTTTTTTAAGAAAGGCTTCCGCCTCAGCAACTGTTTTAATCTTCACTCTACCTCCTTCCCAGAACACCAGCATCCCTTCGGGTATCACCCACTTGAACCAGATCCCACGATCAAACAATGTTTTAGACAAGAAGGAAAATTTCCTTCTAGCTTCTCTAATCTTTCTTGGAATCTGCTTCAAGATGGTAACCTCCTTTTGTTGGTAAATCATAGGACTCCCTCTTTGCGCCTTCAAGATCTCCTCTCTGGTTGACCTTCTAACAAATTTTACATGTATCTCTCTGGGTACTTCATTCATCCTGGCATATGCAGAATTTATTCTGTAGACTAGGTCAATGTCCCCTCTGATCTCATCTTTAGGTTTATGTAAATAGTCTGCAATAATTGTACTCATAAGATCAGGGAGACATTCACCATCCATCTCAGAAACATTCTGAAATCTCAAAAAATATGTCATCCTTTCCATATCTATCCTAGTCAAGTGCCCATTTATTTCCACAACCTCATTAGAAACATTTTTAATCTCTCCCTTAGCCCCCTCCAGCCCCCCTTTCAATTCTTCATTCTTCTGTGTATTGTCAAGCACTTGTTTTCGAGTGTCCAATAATTCCTTTTTAAAGTTGACATTTTCTGCCCTCTGGGCCTTAATTTCTAATACCAAATTTTGTATAACAGATTCAAGGGCAGTCATTCTTTGTTCAAGGCGTGCCAGCGTTTCTTCTTGTGCCATGTTTAGCTGTTAAAATCCGTGCCAATAAAATGGCGTTTTTAGGGTGGGGCTGGTAGGCAGATCAGGAGTCCAAAGTTCTTAAAGTTGTATAGCTGCAAAATTCAGAAACCAGTAGAGAAACACTTTTCCAACTCCATAGGTATAATAACGAAGGCAATCCAGAAAGGAAAACACAAATCCAAAAAAAGAAAATTCTTCATCAATAATTAGAGGAAGTCCAAATCACAAAGAGACACTGGTAATTTTCCATAGGTCATAGTCAGTCGGGGACAAAGAGAAGCCATTTTCCGCCCAAACTCAGAGCCCGAGGGAGAAAGCGGTTAAAAAGCAAAAAAGAAACTGTTTCAGCCAGACCTAGAGACATAATTGCAACAAGCCGCAAAGTACTTTCCCTTGCTAAAGACCATCCAGATTAAAAGTTTCCGATTCCTCTCAACGAGACATTTCCGAGTGCCGCTTTTAGTCCAAGGGGGGGGTTTTGGAAACAAACACCCCCCTCCAGTCCCTTTCAGCCCGGCTGACAGTACAGGAAAAAAAGTTTTAAACGCTCACTCTCCGCTCGCAGCTGAGGTCCCGAAAAGCCTCCCGACTCTTCCGATCGTCTCTCTCTTCATGGAATTAAATGGTGCCGCCAACCTTTGGCGAAGGGAAGACCCCCCGCAGCATGTCCTCTTCCGCCTAAGCCGAGGAGCAGGGTCGCTCGCCCCACTGCCGTGGGGGGGAGCTTCCCTGTCGAGCCGGCTTTACGGGAGAAGCCCCAAACAAGGGGCTTCTCGCCCCCGTGGGGGGGCAGGAAAAGGAACAAAGCGGCGAGCGAACCCTAAGTTCGCCCGTCGCCGCCGGAGCCGGAACCGGAAGCCTGTTTATAACTTTCTTAAAGGATCCGTGAGTATGTACAGAATAATGAAAACAATGAAAGTATGATCATTAAATCCTTCTGTGAATGCTAAAAAAATACTATTAAATATAACAAACATCTGCTTTTTGGTCACATGATGTTTATCATGCACAAACCCTGTATGAACAAATATTCTATTTAAAATGGCCATTTTTCTCCAGGGATTTCCTGCAAGGTTGCCTGCTACATGAAATCAACTTGGCAATTTTGCTTCTACAAGAAAGAAACTATTGCACATCTTAATGAAGACATTCCTATATGAAGTAGCTGTCTTCTCTGATGGTTAGTTATATATTCCACGTTTCACTCCAGCTATGAGAAAATTGCATCAACAAAATAAGAAAATTTAATAGCTTATGACAATCATAGTTTTGTTTTGTTTTGTTTTTTTCATGGCAAATGCAACTTGTGGTGACTTTAAGAGATTTTAGAAATTTGGTTCACAATTGAATTTAAATCTCCTTAATTCTGCAGCTTTGAAACAATGTGTACGCTGAAATTGCAAGTAGCCCTTGAAAGTACTAGTTCTCCAAATGCTTCAATTCACTTATCTACTCATAACAATATTAGTAATACATCATACATTATGGAAAAGGTACAGAAAAATTATGCTGTAGGAAATTGCTTGTTCCTTTCTTCCCAAACAAAAAATATATATAATCATTCTGTATAAATGAAAGTGAGACTGTGTACAAATGTTTGTTCCAGGATCCAATCTGGGTCAGACACTGGGATCAGAAGTTTAGTCTTCCGAGCTTTTGGACTTGTGCTAGAGACAATCTTCAGGGTCGAAAATGAAATAAAATCATGTTTAGGATTGGAAAGAAGAATGATAATCAACCCTTTCTTCCATGAGTCCATGTTGTTGTTGTTGTTAGTTTCAAAGTCAGGTCTGACCCACTGCGACCCAATGGACAATGTTCCTCCAGGCCTTCCTGTCCTCTACCATCCTTTGGAGTCCATTTAAACTCATGCTGACTGCTTCAGTGACTCCATCAAGACACTTCATTCTCTGTTGTCCCCTTCTTTTGCCCTCAATCTTTCCCAGCATTAGGCTCTTCTCCAGTGAGACTTTCCTTCTCATTGGGTGGCCAAAGTATTTGAGTTTCATCTTCAGCATCTAGCCTTCTAAAGAGCACTCACGGTGATCTTCTCTAGGAGTGACTGGTTTGATCACATTGCAATCCAAGGGACTCGCAGGAGTCCATGGTGTCTGCCAACTCAGGAGGATTATCATCCCAGGGCATGCTGGAGAAGCAGTTACTACTGGGATCTTGTGAAGGGAGTTTGCCAATTACCTTATTTATTTATTTATTTTATTTTATCAAATTTATACCCCGCCCTTCTCCTTGTTAGGACCCAGGGTGGCGCACAGGTATTATTTAAAACCACAGAATACAATATACATCAATTAAAATATATTAAATTAATTAAACCTGTGCTAATCTGAATCAGAGAACAGATCTGGATAAAAATTCCTGAGTTTTTATTTTGTATGCTAGAATAATGCACTGTGTATACTGTATAGGCTTAGTGTATGCTAAGATGCTTCATAATTTTGGCATCTTTCAGATATCCTTGACCAGAATCATCTTTCAATCTGTTCTCCAAAATTAAAAAAAGAATCAAGCTGACCTCAGCATGTGGTCAGCAGGTAGGATACCTGCAATCCCATTCCAAATGGCATCCATTGTGGTGAGAAAATAAGTACCTAAGAAATCCTGTCCCAAAACCTGCCCCAAATATTAAAACACTATTAAAATGTTTATAAACCTGAATTAATACATGTTGACACTACAATTGAAAAATGTTGGCTTGCAGCAGGAACATCTGGCATCACATATTCTTGGATGGCAAAGGAAAAAATTGACATGAATTTGAAGTCCAGAATGAGATTAAAGGTAAAAAAAAAAAAAAAGACAGAAATACAGTCATTTTCTTTCTTTGAAGATTATCAGACAGTTCTATAGCAAATCCAAATCCCAACCATCCAGAGTTTGCCTCTTCATCTACCAGAGGAACTACAATCTAATTGAATCAAAGCCTTCCCACCTTCCTGGGACAGAACTAATACAAATAGTAAACATACTGTAACTATCCACTGCTGGAAAACTTTGTTATTGCTTTGGATTGATTATATGCAAGTACATAGAAAGATAGATTTTTCTCCATGATGATGTTTGCTTAATGGTGCTCCCATCATCATGGTAACTAGAGACCATTCACCTGGCTGCTACTTGCTCTCTTTCCTTCCACCATTCCAAAAATTACAACCTTCTCCAAAGAGTTCAGTTTTCACAAAATATGTTCAAAATACAGTATGATTTTAATATCAGTTTTAAAAACAGTTGTCACCTGACGCATGTAGTTTGTTGAGCATTTGGGAAGTAATGACAAGAGATTAAGACAGACCTCAGTGGAGGAACTGAAAGCTACATCTTGCTCAGGATGAACGGCGATCACCAAAATGAATGTTGTTGTTGTTACTTGCGAAGTCGTGTCCGACCCATCGTGACCCCATGGACAATGTTCGTCCAGGCCTTCCTATCCTCTATCATCCTCTGGACTCCATTTAAGCTCACACCTACTGCTTCAGTGACTCCATCCAGCCACCTCATCATCCCCTTCTTCTTTTGCTCTCAATCTTTCCCAGCATTAGGCTCTTCTTCAGTGAGTCCTTCCTTTTCATAAGGTGGCCAAAGTATTTGAGTATTTTAAATGAACGTACTACCCAAGAAAAATGATTACAAATGGCACCAAACAGAATTTCAGAGACAACCTTATAAGAGTGACCAGAAACTGTCAGAAGACTGGGGGAAAGATCCTAACTGTAACTCTAACCCTTCTAAATTTTAAAGTATGTCATAAAGTGAAGTGGCAGTTTTTTTAAAAAGTACTTGAAATATACAGTACATAGTACAATGCAAAAAAAAAAAAGGAATTTAAATCTGAAATGAAACCACAACTTTTCTTACTAGGTATACTCTCAGAAAAAATAGTTAACAAGAAAGACCATGTTTTAATGAGATATATACTTACAGCTGGGAGAATAAATTTTGCTCAACATTGAAAGAAACAATACTGAAAATATCTGATTGGGAATTTAAACTTGAAGAATATGCAGCAATGGTTAAACTAACAGTATATACACAACAGACGTTTAACTAAATGTAAACTAGAATAGAATAGAATAGAATAACAGTTACAACACATCACACAACATGGCAAATATCATAATTTACAGTCTGACTTCTAAGGGGGCTCAAATGTCTGCAATATAGAAAATTAGCAGATATAAAAAAGGGAATGTTAGAAATCTAACAGATCATTCCCCCCCCCCCACTTTTCTTCTTTTCTGTTTTTGTTAAAATTGTTTTGCTTGTCAATTTTTCCCTTAATTTTTTTTAAAAAAACATTGGGGATTTCATGACTGTGTAATCAGTTTAAGACCAAAATCTTCATTGTACAACAAATAATTTGATGTAATCTGGAGCAGTTTCTTCCATTTCTTAATGTTATACTCAATTTTGTATATTAAAAAATCGAATAGTTTTATGCTGTAATATTCTCTTTTGTTCATTTCCAATATTCTGAGTCCTCTAAAGAATGGAATATCAATACTTAATACTACATAGATATCATTATACTGAGATAATAGAATGTAGCAACGGAAAAACACTTAGACTTATATACCTCTTCACAGTGCTTTACAGTCACCTCTAGGCAGTTTACAGAATTAGCATATTTTCCCCAACAATCTGGGTCCTCATTTTACCAACCTTGGAAGGCTGGAAGGATGAGCCAACCTAGAGCCGGTGACACTAGAACTACTAAACTGCTAAAGGGGGGGAAAAGGGAATATTTGGGATGTGTATATTCTTCAGAGTGCTGTATTGTGATTCTGACTTTGAATAAATAACAAAGCAAATATACAAGATAAAGTAGATATTGTGGCTTGGAGCAGTGTATCATATGTATGCAAACTATAAGTACTCACATTGCAGTCTTACAACTCCATTTTAAAAAAATGTATGTGGTTGCTTAGAATTCTTCTTTCTAGACTCACCATTTCGGGAACCCAGAAAGGAAAGGCAGAACTGAAAAAAATACCAAAAATGTAGCATGGTAAGAGTGGGGAAGTGCTGGATTAGACACAGAAACACTCGCTTTTATGATAGTTCTGTTGCACTTCATTTTTCATGGTATAATAAAGTTCTTCCATCTAGAATTTCACTGATTATTCAAGCAGGGTTTTTTTCTATTTGCATTTCTCTAAATGTATTGTTGTGTCTTTAGACATTCATAAATCACATGCATTTTTAAAGTTGTTGCTGTAAATTGCTTATAAATTCATATTTGCTCAGGCAAGAAGAAATAAGCTGGAGAAACTTGTGACACCACAAATATCCCTGAACACAAAATACTCATAATCTGAGCACTGCAAATCAAGAAACTAAAATTATTCATAGAAGTTCTTCAGCAAATATTTCTCTAGATAATTCATTAATAGGAAAACTGCTGAAATTTCATTTATTGATAGGAAAACTTACTTGCAATGATATATTTGCTTGTGCCTATTTAGCATTATTCAGTGTGCCCTATTAAATGATAATAGAGTGCAAATGTGGCCTGTCTAGAGAGAGAGAGAGTTACTATATACAAAGGCACAAATCCTTTAAGAAGTATTTTTAGTGTGATAATAAAATATAAGAGTATTCAAAGGCTTATGGATCATGGTGAAGGCAATTTAAAGTATCACTATTAAGACAATGGTAAATCACCTCTCTTGTAGCCCTAAAATATTCACTTTTCATTTTCCAATTAGATAGAGAATGGCTACCATAGGTTACAGTCTATCAATGCTGAGGACACAAAAAGGAAATAAATAGTTATTGTTTAGGAATGCTCCCTTGAATATGCTTTGTTTATCTCTATCCCATTTGATTAACAAGGAACATTTATACGACTATGCAAGTATATCCTAACATTCCTTGCCCTTATTGATATCAGCCTACACTAATACCAGTGAAAATATATATTTTTTTCTAGCAACAGAGAGGAAGTCATATTCTCAAACAGTTACCCAAGATATTATAAAAGATATTAAAAATGTTAAAAATAGCAATTCAACCAGTCTTTGATAATAGGGAGTCTGAATTGGGGTGCAAAAAATATTCTTATCTTTCATAGTATATCTGCACAGACTTATTAATACCCCACATTACAGGTCAACAGGTTTATGCATTGTCCTATGCAGACAGATTATGATGGTGTCAACTGCTAATAAGCAGTTGATCAGCTCTGTCATCATTGCAATGCCAACTTTGAAAGGGTAAAACACAAAAAGAAGAGGTGTGTTACTGTTTATTCATTTGACTGTACTATGATTTGTGCTTTCAGCAAGAAAAATGTTGAGTGTCCTCACAACTGGGAAATTACTGGCATCCACCTAGCATTTCACTTGCATTCATTTGAGGGAATAGGAGAAAAAAAAACTACCGAGAAAATCAAAATTGGCAATCTTTCTGAAGTCCAATGGAAAAGAATTATACTTTCTAGCTGTGTTGCGGAATTGTACTTCTTTGAATCAAAAGGTAAACCATTCTGTGAAATCAACCTCAGGTCATACTTTATGTGCTTTGATATGCAATCACTTTCAGCCAAGCACAACCATTTTTACATTACCTAGAAAAAAAAATGTACCTCACTTAAGGAGACAAGCAAGCATTAAAAAGGAGAGAGAAAAAACCTCCATTTAATCATGAGCATCGATAAAATGAAAATCCACTGATGCAAGTGAATTTGAAACAGTAGTAAAGTGTCCAAATCACTATTACAGTAGGAGTAGAGTAGAGTAGAATAGAGGTGTCAAACTTGATCGTGTCATGTGATGTATTGTGACATATCATGACGTTTTTTGCCTTTGAGGAGCAGGGGTGGGCGTGGCCTGTGTGTGACACATCTGACCTGTGGACAGTTTGAAAGGCCTGGAATAGAGTAACAGAGTTGGAAGAGATCTTGGAGGCCTTCTAGTCCAACCCCCTACGCAGGCAGGAAATCCTATGCCATTTCAGAGAAACTGTTTTCCAATCTCTTCTTAAAAACTTCCAGCATTAGAGCATTCACTGGAGGCAACTTGTTCCACAAACTTTTTCGACACTTGTTGGCTCCGTATTCCTAAGCAAACTCATCTTGGACTATGCTCAAAAGCAAATTGGATATTGCAATTGTAGTATACATTGGGTTTAAGATTGCCTTTCAAAAGAAGGAAAAAGTTTTTTCACAGATAAAAGTGGATTCAAACTGTTAGAAAACTTCACAATTGTTGTATCTGTATATATTCATAAACAAATGATCAATGTTTCTGGGAATGACAAGGTATGATGACATGCTATTATTTCCATAAATAGTATATGGAACAGATGTTTTCTCTCACAAATCATCTTCCTTCCTTCCTTCCTTCCTCCATCCCTCCGTCCCTCCCTCCCTCCCTCCCTCCCACCTGCTTTCTATCCCTCCCTCCTCCCTCCATTCTTCCCCCTCCATCCCTCCTTCCTTCCTTCCTTCTTCTTTCCTCACAACATGTTGCGCCAAGAAAACAGTGTATATTATTTTATCCTACTATTTTACTTTAGTGTACCATATAGTGGGGCTTATTTGGTTGTTTTGTTTACAAACTGGTGGGTTCCGAATTCACAGAATATATTAAAATATCCTTTTTTATAGGAATCTTTGTAATTAATGCAAGTCAAAGCAATCTATAAGCCAATACTGTTCCCAATGGTGTGAATGAAATGTTTAAATTTCCTGATTTTTAAATAACAGATGGTTTTAAAACGTCAAGCTCCATGAACATATGCACTTCTCTGCCCCAAAGAGATACAAGGGTAATGATTGGTAGAAGGATCAAATGACTGACATGACTGGTTGAAGCCAAGAAGTTCCAGATGTTTCTATGACAATATAGGATGAAGCCACAGGCAACAGTCTCCTTCACTGCTATGGTAACTCATGAAGAACTCTGTATTGGTTCATATATAATAAATGTGCTTCTGATGGAGAACAGAAGAGTTTAGAATACAGAGACTGTCACAAAAAATAGAACTTGATTAGTTAGCACTGGAAAATTATTTACAAGCTTAAAAATAAAGCTCACTTTTTATGTGTCAGTCAAATTTCTTCCCTTGTCAGTTAATCCTATTATATTTTTAGAATGAAAAAAATGAAATATAATATTTAATATAAATCTTTAATTGAAATATAAAACTTTAATTGAGCTTGATTTGTTTACAGCTCAACTGGTAAGCCCTACTCGCAGCCGTTTGAAAATACCTACAAAGTGCACCAGCACTTTCTACCCATACACAGGAATGACCTAGAGGGATAAATATGCCAAAGCATAAGCCAGGCATTGCTTTTGATATACAGTGTCATTTTTTGGGGGGAGGAGGGGGGGAATAAGATGGGTGAGTTGTAATGGAAAAAAGAGGAACAATGGAGTAGCTACAGGAGGTATTAAATACTTTAATACAATGTCAGGATATATTTTTCAATTTCCTGAAAGACTTGTTTCTCTGTGAACGAATATTCTATTTTTCTACCACATTCTGAGGATGTTTCAGAATTTAATTTAGTGGTATTTTACAATATACTTTATTGCTGTAGTCTGAGGAAGGAGTTTTTTTTTTTAAATTGCACATCTTTCCATCATTTTCAGCCTTCTAGCCTGCCCATGTGTCCTGACCCAAAATGAAATTTACAGGAGAAGTTTCTCCATGACTTGAATTTAACTAGAGAAGGGAGAGAAAAATAATACAGAATGCTGGATATAAAGTTTTATAATAAGACTGCTGGATTCTCTGACCATCTCATATTTAAAATAAGTATAATAATTACATCCCAGCCCAGCTATGAAAGTATCATTGAATCTGTCTTCTTTGAATAATATTTTGAAAGAAACTTATTTGCCATCAAATTGAAGAAGAGTAGTCAAAGGTAATGGAGAAAATTAGTTCTTCAGCATAGCTGAAGACAGGAATGAATCAAAATGGGGAAAAATGCAATGAATAAGAAAAATTATTTGAACTACCACTTAGAGAAAAAGAAGATGGCTGTACCAGAGAATTCGAGCACCTCTCATGCAGCTTATCCATCATTGCTTTTCCTTTCCCATTTTTCTTATACATATAGTGGGGTTGTTTTAGACTACCAATGTTAGTAAGAAACTTTTTAATTACCCCTTCTTGGTGGTATGTCTGGACTGGATTTTTATTTATTTAATAGTGGCTACCTGAACTTGACTGGATTGGCTTTGGCTTTTCAACTGGCTTAGAACTGTGCTGCTTTTGGCTACTCTGGCCATATTCCCAGCTGCTTGGACTGTGTCTATTACATTGGCATGCCCTGGAACTGAAAGCATTGGAGTTGCTGAGATCGGGACATTATGAGTAGGATTTTTCAAAGTTAAAATAAGCAGTCATGGGATTGGAAGAGCAAACTTGGACCAGGTTGGAGGTCAATGGATTGGGCCAGAACAAGTGAGTAATTTCAGCATTTGGACAGGATGTTGGTTGCATGAGAAGCTCAGACTGGATGCTGGCTGTATTGGGAGGCTGAATTGCTGAGGAAGCCAGTTGGAAGATGGACTAGAAGACTGAAGGACAGACTGGAGGGGAGGCAGTCACTTCTTTTTGGATTTGGCACTGGTTGCTCCCTCCTGTGCTGTGGGCTCAGGCTGGCTGGAGGAGTAGTTTGGAGCCCTTGACAGGATTGTGTTTGCTGAATTCCCATCCTCTGCACTTGGTATCTTTTTTTCTGGTTTACATGGGATTCCCAGTCCCAGAGCCCATGGGGTGGCATTCAGAGGAAGAGTGTTGATGAACATGGGAAAATATGGCAGGAGATGAAGAGTGAGCCATTCCTGGAAAGGCGAGACTGTTGTTTTATATGGTATGGATAATTTTGTATCAAAATTATTGTTCTGTTAGGAGAGTTTACAAAGCAATACAATACAATAGCAGAGTTGGAAGGGACCTTGTAGGTCTTCCAGTCCAACCCCCTGCGTGGGCAGGAACCTTATACCATTTCAGACAAATGGCTATCTAACAACTTTTTAAAGACTTCCAGGGTTGGGGCATTCACAACTTCTGGAGGCAAGTTATCATACTACTGCAAACCAAGCCACTGTAGAAAAAGGGGGCTTAATCAGGACCACCAGACCCAAGAAATTCAGAGGGCAATTAGAAGGAAGTTTTTTTAAAAAAAATGATGACTGTGATTTTCAGTATTTCTTTGCTGCCATCTAGAAGTTGTCCACTTTTGTGAACAAAACCAGCAGCCCTAGTGACACTTGTCCACCTTTCATACAAGCAATAAAAAGGGCAAGCTAACACTAATAATACAGAGATGGTGGACAATCGAAAAATTCTGGGAGTCATCAAAGAAGTCCCTTATGTGCAAGAATTTTACAGAAATGATAGTTCCCCCTTTTAGGAAAAAGGCCACTGATCATTTTATGTTGTTGATATTTGATATGAACTTCTGTATGATACTTCTAGGAAGGCAAGGCACTGTAGAAATGGAATTACTGTATTATAGTAATATCAGAAGCACAGTGCCTTTTACAGCATTGATTTGGTCTCTAGTTACAACAAGGCCTGTAAAACAATTAAATTCTTTTACCATTAGTCTTCTTGCAGCCCTTCAGACTCAGATATAATTCAAAGCCAATATCCCCGCCGTGAGTCCAGGAAAGCTTATTATATTGGTTGATTTAGTGCAAAGGCAGAATTTAATGAAATCTGCTTACAGCTGACATCACATTCTTTTTGTTTAAAATTAAACCAAAAACGGCAATCTTATTATCCCACTGTTCTGTTTTAGAAAGATATCAGTCGCTTATACATGAGGAAAGCAATCACATTGCTTAACCTAACTGAATAATCCAAATGGAAATAAACAAATGACTTTAATTAAAATGTGAGCACAACTTTATTCATCTTCTTATATACAGTGATAAATAGCAAATCAAAAAGTCAATGTTGAATACACTATTGCAAAGAGTAGAACGATGTGTGTATTAATAAAATATAACCTTTGAGAGCTAAATTTTATCATCCATATCAAATACAACAGTCTATCTCCCAGATTAGTAGTCAGTAAAATGTTTACCTTTCCTGCTTTTCATGCCAGGTGTGTCTATGTATGACTTACAGATTGGAACTAAAGCAAAATTCAACTTCTTTTTATCCCTACAGAAGGATAACAGTTCTATCTCTTTATAACTTATGTAAATTAACAAAACACAACCTTTTCTCTGAGGCCATAAAACATTTTTGGGTCAATTACTACTTGGTTATTATTATTACCAGATACTCCCATGCAACACCACTCCTGCAAGGGGTACACTGGCTGCCTGTGGCCTTTCGGGTGCGCTTCAAGGTGTTGATCACCATCTTTAAAGCGCTCCATGGCACGGGACCTAGTTATTTGCCGGATCGTATCCTGCCCCATACATCCCTTTGGCCAATTCGCTCTCACAGAGAGGGACTTCTCCAGGTGCCGTCCACTAGGCAGTGCCAACGGGTGACGCCCAGGGGAAGGGCCTTCTCTGTGATGGGCCCGACCCTCTGGAACGACCTACCCCCCGATATTAGAACTACCACAGACCTCCGCTCCTTCCGCCAAAAAGTCAAAACTTATCTGTTCCACCAGGCCGGCTTGGCCTAATTTATGCTCCTCACCCCAGTGGGATACAATTTTTAATGTTTACAAATTTTAGTACAGGGTTATTTAATTCGATTTTAATTATGTATGTATTGTATGTTTTTAGATGTTTTTTAATTTTTTCCTGTACACCGCACCGAGTCCCTTCGGAGAGAGGGGGCAGTCTATAAATTTAATAAATTATTATTATTATTATTATTATTATTATTATTATTGTTGTTGTTGTTGTTGTTGTTGTTGTTGTTATTATTATTATTATTATTATTATTATTATTATTATTATTATTATTATTATTATTATTATTATTATTATTATTATTGGTTAACACTTCAATTCACCTGGATCAAAAACTGTGAATCTGTGAGAATCTTGATTGCTGATTAGGTGAGTGGTTTCAAATGTGATTGAACTCAACCTTGTGTGCATATTTTTGAGGGGGAAAATGGTTTTGCTGCTACATTTCTCATCGCATGGATTTGACATAAGATTTTGGAATTAGTTATAAGAATTCTTCCTGTGGGAAAATCCCTTAAAAAATAAAATAAGACAGAACTTTGAAGACCCCAGAGGAAATTGGAGTGAACTTAATATTAAAGAAGAACACTTAAATTTGATTTACTAATACAGAATGAAGCAAAATAACTCGACACTGGATATGTTGAAGGCTAAGATTCAACAATTGATGTGGAAGTTAATTTTAAGAGTTCTTAACCCTAACCATTACTTAGGACCTCTTTCCACTTCTTACCTAACGTCCTATGTATCTGGAGTTGAAATGGAAACAGGGATTGCCAGATTGTCGTTGCTAAGCAATACTGTCACATAACATCACATTTCATGACCTCATTGCTTAGTGATGGAAATTCTGATAACAACTGTGATCACAGCTCAAGGACTGCCTATATTAAAATTGTTTGTACTTGTGAGGAAGGGCAAGTCATTTCTTCACATATTTCTATTCCTGTTCTTTGTTTTATTTTTATTTCCTCTTCTCTGTGTTTCTATTTTGTGCACTTTTTACTTTTTCTATTTATTCTTTTTTAAAGTTTGTAGTAGCTTTTAATCTTTTTAATTGTAATGTTTAAAAATAAAATGATTATTTTAAAAAGGGAAAGACCTTATCTCTAGAAAGTACCCTAATGATTTCACTACCATTCCAAACCTGTTGCTGCAAGCATTAAGCTCACTTGAATATTCATGGCAAACTCCTTGCGACTCTGGGATGGCCCAGGGACTGCTATAGTATGAGTGCAATTCTCTTTCCTATGTGGGATTTTAGGTAGAGTGGCTTTTTAAACTGAAGCTATGGGGACAGCTACCGGCAATTGAAATATTATGTTCTACTTCTTTGGAACTGAGCAGTTCTTTCTTGATAAGTATTCAGGAAACAGGTTGAGCAGAGGCCAATCGGTTCTGTGTATTTTTTCTGGATTGAAATTATTTTTAATAGCATTCATTGTGTTTGTTTTTTTTAAGTAATCTGTTTTTCACAGAGCACATTTTTAGATCAAAAGAGTAACTGGTATACTCTATGTTACTTGTTTGTAAGATGGCCAGCAATAGGCCATGTGTCATTCCACTACTGAAGCTCTGTAAGTTTTTTATTCATTTTATTGAGAAGGCTTTTCAATATATTATATATGACAAGTCTCTGATTAAGCAGATTCTACTTTCTTCTGATTGCTGTTCCTAAAGCCACATGTCTAACAGAATAACAGAGTTGGAAGGGACCTTGAAGGTCTTCAAGCAGGCAAATGGTTGTCTAATCTCTTCTTAAAAATCTCCAATGTTGCAGCACCGTTCTGAAAGCAAGTTGTTCCACTCAGTGGTGGGATTCAACTGGTCTAACAACTGGTTTGCTCAGTGGGTGTTCCACATGTGTGCAGTGTGTTTGAAAACAGCTCTAAAGCTTACTTTCTATTACAGCCCCTGTGAGTAAAACAGCTGAAGCACGGCAATCTGCTGTGCTGCGCCTATCAGATGGGCTTCAAACAAAGGACATATAGGACAAAGTAGCACAGGGGTGGGTGGGGCCAACTGATCACCAGAACTACTGATTCTCCTGAACCAGTCTGAACCAGCAGAAACCCACCCCTGATTCCACTGATTAATTATTCTGTCAGGAAATTTCTCCTTAGTTCTAGTTGAATTTCTCTCTCATTAGTTTTCATCCATTGCTTCTTGTCCTATCTTCAGGTGCTAGGCTTCTAGCTATCCAGCTTCCAGTTATCACCAAAGGATGAATGGAAAATGTGTTCAAGTCAAGCTTTCATGTGGATAACATCATTTACAACATCTGATTGAATGCACACTCTAAAATTCTATTCATTTTAATATGTATACTCCACTGTTTATCTAAGCATTCAAAACAGCTTACATCAACATAAGATTGATAGTTTATATATAAAATCAAACTGAATTAAAATCAATGTAATAAAAATCAATTAACCTTCTAAACCTTGATAAAAGGAACATTGTTTTTTTTACTATTTTCCTGAATATTGAGAGAGCAGAGATCAAACAATACATCCTTGGAGAGATGACTCCACAGCCTGGAGACCATGGAAGTCATCTCCCACATGTCAGATAACTGTGCTACCAGCTACAAGGATTTATTTGAAATTCATTCATCTCTATAGTCAACATGTGCTTCCAGGTTTTCCTGATGAGAGAGACAGAAAGTAATATTATGGGGGTGGGGTGACGTGATGGAGACTCTAGTGAAGACCTGTGGGCTTCAACTCCCAGATTTCCCCAGCTAGGTATGTTGACTGGGGAATCCTGGGAGCTGAAGTCCATAAGTTGTCAAGGTTGGACGCCCCTGGTTATAGAGACATAGAGAGTAAAGAGTAGCTGTGTGGCAAACAACTGAGGCCATATGGTTCCAAGACTGTAGCACTTTCCACAAGAATGTAACAGAATGTAGTTCAGAAATTAAGTGAACTTTCATCATTTAACTTTCAAATTATTTCACACCTATATATTTAATTCCGAATCAAATCTGAAATCACGTTTCACATTCTACCTTTAATATACAAGACTTGGGCTTCCAAGTAAGTGCTATCTCAATGGCAGTGAGAATGACAACAAAATAATTGACCTTCTAAGACTCATGGGTGCATTTATGACTGACTAGCTCAGCCATTTATATTTAAAAGTTTCAGTTAGATGCATGTTGAAGAATGCAATAAATACATGTTTAAACTGCTTTTTTTTTTGAATATAGGAAATGACCTGAATTAAGCAGCATTTTAATCCCTACACGGATTTAGCTTTAGGGCCAGATCAATCCTATATTTATGAGAGCCAAACATTGAGGACCTTGGTACATATTCTTTGTGAAGGAGAAGCATCCTGAGGGCTCCCATTGAAACTAATCAGCATAATTATTCTTCTCCCACTGAAACCAATGAATGTGATTTAGGCACACAGGGTGGTTTTTTTTAATATGATAGAATCGTAGCTATCCTGCCAGGCATTGTACATTAGTTTCCATTCTGTTTGCCCTTTCTGAATTCTGACATATTCTAAATTCTAAAATGATTTAGTCCCTCTGCAGATAAATCTCTCTCTCTTTCTTAGCTGCCCGAAGACAGAAAACTAAAGAAGTACATGGCCATGGGACATTCTCTTGCAAGCAATAAGATTTGCAACCTTAATATTTTATTAATATTATTCTGTAGCCTTTCCCTGAAAATACTTAGTTCAGACAAACCGTGGAAGTGACAAAATGACAGGAAACCTGTTGAAGAGCATTCAGTTAATAATAAGTGGAAGAGAACTCAGCCAGAGAAGGTTTTCTAAAAACTATAATCATCATTCTACTGTCATTTAAGTTTAACCAAGCAAATATAAAATACACAATAGTGATGAAAAATGAAACTTTGGTCTAGAATAAAATCTATTTAACCAGTGTCAAGAATCAATGACAGAAGAACGGTTCTTCATTAGTTTCTCTGAAATCAAATACAATTATAAAGTTTGGAAGTAGGAATCAATCCATATCAGTGATAGCGAACTTTTTTGTAAAGGCATGCCAAAATTGTGCATCTTCCCACACTCACAGTGGAATGCACCCCACATACCTGAGCATGTGTGCGTGATGCCCCCCCACCACATGCATGCATGCACCCTCCCATGCAGGGGGAGAGTTTTCACCCTCCCCAGGCTCCAGAGGCTTTCCTGAAGCCTGGGGAGGGCAAAAAGAAGGCCAACAATTAGCTGGGCGGTGTGTGCATGCACGCCAGAGCTGACAGCTCACATGCTGGCAAATATGTGCCACCTGTGGCACGTGTGCCATAGGTTCGCCATCACGGATCTATACTGTTATTTTGACTTAAGCAAACTTGAACAACATACTTGCTCTCTATTTTCATACAATAAATCACAGCAATTGACTCGATCAGATCTGTGCAGTTATACAACGTTCAGAGAAACTGATGGAAGGCTAGAGGGATTTGTGATTACAACCTCATGATCCACCAATTGTCTCATGAGATCTTCCACTTTATCATTTCTACTTTAACAACTATATTCATGCAGAAAGGGAATTGTTTTGATGATTGCCTCCACCGGTCTCATTTAAAGATCCAATATTTGAATCGTTTGAAATCTTGACAAATGTCAATCAGTTTGGCTTAGGCCACCGGGCTAGAAAGCAGGAGAATGTGAGTTCAAAACACACCTTAGCCATGAAAACTGGCAGGGTGACCATCGGCCAGTTTCTTTAGCTGAGCTCAACTCATCTCACAGCTCATCTGCCTGGAATCCACACTGTATATTGGGCATTAAAACAATCGAATGAGTCCAGAGGGATTTCACAAGAAGAATACTCCACTCCTCTGCTCACAATATAATACCTTATGCCACCAGGCTTGAAATTTTGGGCTTGGACAACCTAGAACTACGCGGACTAAGGTCTGACCTAAGCGTAGTACACAAAATTGTCTGATACAACGTCCTACTTGTCAATAACTACTTCATTTTCAACAGCAATAATACACAGGCAAACAATAGATGCAAACACAAGGTAAACCGCTCCAAACTTGATTGCAGAAACTATGACTTCAGCAACAGAGTGGTCAACGCCTGGAATGTTCTACCTGACTCTACCTGACTGTTACATCTTCAAACCCCCAAAACTTTAACCTTAAACTGTCTAGCGTGGACCTCATCCCTTTCCTAAGAGGTCTGTAGGGGGCGTGCCTACCATCACTGTCCTATTCTCCCCATTTATTCGTACCCATTTCCTGTGTTCATGTCCATGTTTATACTTATACCTGTTATCTCATACATGTTTGACAAACTAGCTAACTAAATATATATATTTGGGTATCAATGAGGGAGCAGTTAAATTAGAAGTAGCTGACATGGGAATAATCTTAACTTGCACATAGAAGGAAAAATGTTTTACTGGAAATCCTTGGATGAACAAGAGATTAATACCTTGAAGCTGTTGATAAGGGTTCCTGACACAATAATTATTTTAAGAATTTTGAGAATTTAACATTTTTAATTTAACTTAAAAGGAGCATCTGTATGGAAGTATAAGTGTTAAAATACCTAATAGGTAAACATATAGAAGGCAGTGAAGGCATGCTATCTCTTTTTCCAGCATCCATGAAAAGGGATATGGGTTTAAGTAGCAGGAAGGCAGATTTCAATTGAATGTTGGAATAAAACTTCCTAATAGTAAGAGTAGTTCAGAATGGAACCCTGAAAAACTTCATTGTCAATGTATTCAAGTGTAGAATAGATGTCCTAAAAACAAACATTAAAAGAGCAGATAAATGGTCGCAGCAGGGCATAAATGTGTTAAATAAATACATATCTACTGCATTAATCTGCTAGAATTTTTAATTGGGCTTAAAGACCTTAAGAAAGGGCTTTTGCCAATTTTTAAGTAAAGACAATTTCATATCTTTCTAAAAGCAACTTTCTTAATAACAATTTTATAACTGATGTCTTACTTTTTTCAATAAAAAACTATCAAGAAATAGTTTCTAAAAAGCACTTTTCCACTGTTCACAAATGCAAAATGAAATTACTTTTTTAACACTTTCACTCTGGTCTAGCACAGTAAAGAAAACTGTAGATTGGATCAAAGTCATTTTCCAATTACAGTACATCCAATATGTAAGCCCTCATAGAAGCCAATGCAAAACCTATGAGCACTGCTATAATCACACAAAGAAACAGCTTCATACACATCATATATGCTTGGAAATATAGTAGAGTCTTCTGAATGGATTTCTATTTGGGGAAAGGTTGGAAAATTCTATTTCTATAAAGATGTGTATGAAATCTTAATAGACATGTAATTTGCATCAGGACATCTATACAAAGCCTGCATAAGGCAGCTTGGATAAGAGATTACTTGATCAGCCTTGGTAAGGTGTTTTGTGTTGCTTGATTGACAGATTCAGTAACTGAAAGAGGCCTCTGCTCATGCATTGTATGTGCACATGTCTCAGTGCAAGTGCCAAAATAGGTAGCTAAAGCCAGCAAAACAAAGCCAGCCAGCCACTTTGCGTAGCTCTTCAACATGAGTGGATCACATTGCTTTGCAAAGCAAGTTTGAAAGGAGTATTCACTCAAGTCTCTATTGAAGCAAAGTGTCTCTCCAGTCATTTGCACAGCTCCTTCATATTTTTTGTAAAACATTCATGGCTTAAACTGTGGGGTGTGATGGCTCAGCAATTAAAGACACTGAGCTTGTCAGCTGGAGAGATGACTGCCCAGGTTCAAGACCCAAGCTCTGTGCCATAGGGTGAGCTCCCATTACTTGCCCCAGCTCCTGCCCACCTAACAGTTTGAAAGCATGCAAATCAGGGGTGGGTTTCAAAAATTTTGGAACATATTCTGTGGGTGTGGCCTGCTTTGTGGGAGTGGCTTGCCGGCCATGTGACCAGGTGGGAGTGACTTGCCGACCATGTGACCGGGTGGGAGTGGCTTTCTGGCCATGTGACCGGGTGGGAGTGGCTTTCTGGCCATGTGACCAGGTGGGAATGTTAGCAGCTGCTGGAATTATGTTTGCACAACAGTAATTTTCTTAAATCTCTCTCTCTCTCTCTCTCTCTCTCTCTCTCTCTCTCTCTCTCTCTCTCTCTCTCTCTCTCTCTCTCTCTCTCTCTCTCTCTCTCTCTCTCTCTCTCTCTCTCTCTCTCCAGTTCAGCTATTAATTTCAGGGGTGTGTGTGTAACTGCTTATATATTTTCTTACATTCTTCTGTAACACTAAGGCTTCAATTGGGAAAAAAAACCACCCTTTTTCTTTCCCGTTTCAACTTTCTTTTATTATTTTCAGTACATCAACAGACAACTATGTTAACTCATGTCTCTATTTCTATTTCTATTTTTTTTTAAAACTTTATCTTCAGTGATGCCACAAATTTCAGTTCCTTAGATATTCTATTTACCTATCAACTGTTGGCACATATTCCTGAGTTCTTATTTTGATGAGTTTGTTATTTTACTGTCTTTCCTTTGTTGAAGTAGTAATTTGCGAGGTCTTCATTTTTCCTGACTGAATTAAAGTTCTCTAGTTTTGCTTGCAGACTCTACAGTCAATTTGATTTGGGTGTTGACCATCTGAGGAAGCTCACGTGTAGAATCACATGTTAGATTTCAGAAAGAAAGCATTTTCTTTCCATATTTAATTTCCTTGGCAAACCTCTATTATGTTTTTCTTAACTTTCCTCCCTACTGTCTTGCCAGAACTGATGAAGCTTCTTGGATGAGAAGTGAAATGTCTTCTTAAAGGAAAAAAAAATCTTCCTCAAGGAAAAAAACACCATAGTTCATTTGTTTTTTGGAAGGAAAAAAAACACATCTTTGAAACAATCACGACCTGGGTGACTGAGAATCTGCATAGACATATTAAATTGGGGTGGGTGAGGGTGTTGCTTTATTTTATACCTTCCTACTACTGTACTTTATTTCAATTGTGATTTTACTTCTAGTTTCAGCATTGCACACTCCTATAAGAAATGTGATGTGATGTTTTTGTGTGTAGGGTGTTGCAAGTTGAACTCCACTTCATTTGCCTCTATGGATGCACCATAGTCTTGAATCATGTAACACTGATTGACTTGCCTTGGATTTGAATTGAGATCATTTGATTAATTTTTTTTAGTTGTAATCCAGTAACAACTCCGACATCCTTTTGCTAATAAGGTTATTTTATTTCTTTTACTTTATTTCTTCAATTATTATTTTTTTGTCTGTCATACATTTGATGCTCTCCAATATGAAGTGACCCATTCCATCCCATTCCAGTTCAGTTCATTAATTCCAAGAATGTCAATGGTCTTGGCACTTCTGTTTTTCTGTTTTGAGAATATCGTTATTTACTTTGGCTCATGATTCTGGTAGACACATCTTTGTAGTACTGAATTTTCTTTTTGCCTGTAGTCACGTCAGCAGCAAATAAATTTTTAAGCTTTAATCTAGCCATATAATAAGGACCAGTGCTACTTGTAAAGTGCTGTTCTACAGTAGCTTATCGAATACCTTCAAATTGGTGGAACCCTCTAGTGATGTTGGGCTGGTTGTGCATGTCCATCTTAGACTGAAATACTTGAATACTAGAGTGTCATTTCCTTCTTTAGTGAATCATATTTAGTCTACCCTCTCTTCTATGACCTGCCTCTCAAGCATTGCCCTTCTAGGATACATTCTAGTGATCTAGCTCATATGGTTTGTCAGATGTGCAAGTCCCTAAAAGGTACTAACCCAATTGTTCATTGTGACAATTAGATGGCCACAATATTTTGCTGTCATCTAAGGGTTATCCAAATTCAGGCAGCCCAAATCTGATGGCACTGAAGATTCTTAAAATGGTTTTGGCGACACTTTAACAAAATTAATTTCTGATCTTGTTACAACATCTCTTTTAGTATTTCTGTGCCTTTGAGTGAGTGTTGAATCCTGGTGATTGCCTGGACAAGTCCATACAGTTTTCTCGGCAAGATTTTTGGAAGCACTTTGCCATTGCAATCTCCCCATGGCTTAGAAACTGTGACTGACCCAAAGTCACCCAAATGGCTTCCTACCTAGGGCAGTAATAGAACTCACAGCTCTAGCCTTGTGTCTTAGTTACTACACCAAACTAGCTCTCTGCTGATATATTAATTTTTTTCAATACCGTATGTGACTGAACTATATTCCTAATGGGATTTTGAAGGAAATGGGTATATCACTCCCAAACTGAATTATTGAATAATACTATTTTGTTTTGTTTTAAGATCTTGAATTATTTTTCTTCCTACCAATATTTTGTTTTAATACTTCTATAATAAGATTAAACGAAACACATTGAAGTGGGCATCCCTTGTTTAATGCCCTTATTTATTTGAAAGAGCCCTATCTCTGTTTCATGGATGCTAATTATTGCTTGCAGTGGTGAATATAATTGATTGATTATAGCAATAAAATTATGTCCTAATCCCATTTCCAGTAACCAACTTTTAAGAAATTTGCATTCCACTCGATCATATGCTCTGAAGACATCAGAAGACAGTAAAGCTACTAGAATTTTAGTGTGCTTAGCATAGTGTATTATGTTAAGTAGTTTTCTAATTGAATTGGCTATATTTCTTTTCAGAACAAACTCAGACTGATTGGGAAATTATAATTACTTATAAACCTGTTTAGCCTACTAGCCAATAAAACAGTGGATATTTTTGTCATTTTTATTTAATAATAGACCTATATGATACATATTTTCATGGTTCTTATTTGGTTAATGAGATGTTTAGATTGTTTTCCAGAGTCAGACATTTTTGATTTAAAATGATCTTACTAATCAGATAATATAAATTTGATTTTTAAAAAAAAATCAAGTCCAAAATAATCAACTTCATATTGGAGTTCTATTGTTGTTGTTTTTTTAAATGCATTCTTTTTTCTTCTGTTATTATAATCTATCATGATTATTTAGTTGCTTTAGAGTCTGCTATGTGATCTCTTTATTTTCAGGGTTATCAGATGTATAAATAGAAGAATTGCTTTCTACAATATATGTATGTGTGTGTGTGTGTGTGTGTGTGTGTGTTAGTTTTATGAGCTGATCAATTACATATATATATGTAGGGCTTGATTGGCTGATATATCAGGGATATATATACCAGGGCTTGATTGGCTGATATACCTGGGCTTGATTGGCTGATATATCAGGGATACCAGATAGCTCAAGGCATAGAGAGCTTGCCTCAAATGCTGGAAAGCCCTGGTTCAAATCCCAGTAGAAGGAGTATGGCCAGCTGAAGAAGGCTAATAAGCCTGAAATGGATCCATCCTGGTCTCTTTATTTTCAGCCCTTAAAAATCTAACATATATATATATGCAGTTCATTTGCAAAAGGCAGAAGCCAAAGCCTGATGATGATGGGGGTGATCCCATCGAAACGTTGCAAAAACACCTTTAATTTTACACGGGAAAAGACCCGAATAAACCATATATATATATATATATATATATATATATATATATATATATATATATATATATATATATATATATATATATATATATATATATATATATATATATATATATATATATATATATATATATATATATATATATATATATATATATGTAGGTCTTTGGTTGTTCGGGTTTTCTCCCGCGTAGAATTGGAAGTATCTTCATGACGTTTCGATGAAATCTCATTCATCATCTTCAGGCTGGTGCTTCCGGCTTGGTGCTTCCAAAGACCTACATACAAACACCCGCGAAAACCTCAGAAAACATATATATATGTTTTTCGCGGGTGTTTTTATATATATATATATATATATATATATATATATATATATATATATATATATATATATATATATATATATATATATATATATATATATATATATATATATATGTGTGTGTGTTAAATGTTTTTTTAATAGGTCTCTGTCTGGATGATCTCAAAGAGGAGTCGAAAGACAGAGAAGGATGACAAGTTTGTCTCCTCCCTTAAACAGGCCTAGCAGGAAGCTGTAACATAGTATCTTCATATATATATATATATATATATATATATATATATATATATATATATATATATATATATATATATATATATATATATATATATATAAACACACACACACATACATACATACATACACTTGTGCCACAACACTCTGTTAAGCCCCAATTAAGGGATCACACACACACACACACACACACACACATATAGTTTTCGTAGCTTTTCATGGGTACAGGTATGCAGGTCTTGGCATATTCCGGTTTTTTCCTGTGTAAGATTGATAGTATATTGGCGATGTTTCGACGAGGTCCCACTCGTCATCTTCAGGCTGGTGCCTTTGGCTTCGTGCTTGTGCGAGCAAAGTGTGATCGGAGCTGCCGATCACACTTTGATTTCTAAACTGAAGTAGATTCAAATAAAATGAATTCCTATTATCATCTTCACTATGCTCCTATATTTATATATCTTATATATATATCTATATATATTCAGTTTTAGCCCTTCTGCTTACTTGGTGCTTTGTCTGCTTTTGTTTAATATCTTCTATTATTTATCATTTAATCTTTCTGTGCTTTAAAATATTATGTGTGGCATTTATCAATTTCCTCTAAATAGCTTCTGGGAAATCTATATCATACAACATTCCAATTCAGCTTGATTACTTAATTGAAAGTAAGTTTTGCATCTCCTTGGCATTATTTTCATAAACCCAATATTACTAGGGACCTAAACTCTATTTAAAATTGAAAGAAAGGTAAACATTAGATTACCCAAGCTCCAATATAATTGGAACATGAACAGAAATTCCCATTTTCTCTAATGCAAGCTGATAAAAGGAAAATAACACTTCAAACCCAACTGTTCAAAGATCAACCTCAGAAGCAATGAGGTATCCCAAAAGGGTAATCAACATGTCCAGTCACTCACTACCCACCACAGAACACAGTATCCTCCATAAAGGCCTCAACTATAACACAGATAATACTTTAGAATTCTGTGCACTTAGAAGCAACATTTAAAACCACAGAACGTGCCAAAGAGACCCAAAAATACATAAGGTAGACAATCATAGCGCAGAATCAGTAAAATTCATAGCAGAGAACAGAAAGAAGAACCAAAGTATCACCATCCTCTCAGCAGACAAAGGTTAAACCATGGCTACCACAAACAGAACACAATATATAAAAAAAAGCCAAAGAATTACTGGGGACAATGGATCCCTGGTGGCACAGTAGTTAGAATGCAGTATTGCAAGTAATTTCTGCCCACAGCCTGAACTTCAGTCCTGATGGGCTCAAGGTTGATTTAGCCTTTCATCCTTCTAAGGGTAGTAGAATGAGGACACATATACTTGGGACAATCTGCTGACATTGTAAACCCCCCCCCTCCCCGAAGGTGCTGTAAATCACTACGGGATGGTATATAAGTCTAAGTGCTATTGTATTGCTATTCTACACTTTGTACAGGGTTATTTAATTTGATTTTAGCTTTGTATGTATTGTTATGTTTTTAGTAGTTTTAATTTTACCTGTACACCGCCCCGAGTCCCCTCAGGGAGAGGGGGCGGTCTAGAAATTCAATAAAAATAAATAAATAAATAAATACACTATATCCCTGTAACTATCAACCCAATACAGCAACTGGACATCCTGATCAAGAAAGCCCTTAACAACTTAACTAAGAAAAGATAAAATCACAAAAGAAGATGAGTGGTGGATGAAAAGCAACGGGCCCATCTTCTCAGGCTTCTATGGATTTCCCCAAATACACAAGCCTGACATACCTTTTTATGTGATTGTATTGTTGCCAGGGGCATCAACATATAAATTAGCCAAAGAACTTACAAAAAGACTTGGGAATCTCACAGATGGGGTAAATTATTCCATCAACACTCCACAACACTACACTCCAGAAAAGCATAGAGCTGAAAGTAGAAAAAGATGAAAGAATGGCCACACAGCTGGCTTTCCTGTCTAAGGTAGGGCTAGAACAATTTCCCATTTTCTAGCCAGGTACCTTAGCCACTAGACCAAAATAATTAGTGTTATTATTTCTGTAAAAACAACTGTTTGGTTCTGGCTGACATTAAAGCCTATTATCTGGTCCTCTGCCATGTATAAAATATCCTGTCAAAATAATTAAAAGTTTGGACTTAGTCACTGCTAGTATTGATTTGAGGATTCGGGCGACAGCCTTGAAAGTATAGAGAAGCATGGAGATTTTCATTTCTTTTTCCCCCCGCTGTTAGATTAGTGACAGTAAATAAAAGCCAAAAATAAACACAGGCTGCAGGAAGTATCTCAGGACATGAGCAATCTGCATTAAAATGTATTTGCGGAGCAGAGTTGTATTAATTTTCATCAGTCACGATCTACAAATGTATTCATTTCAAGCTGAAAACATGATATGGAAAACAAATGTTTTGTCACAGCATCATTGGAGTATTTGGAGCAACACAATGAAAAACAAGCTACATTGATCTTTTTAGATGCAGGGAAGGTCTTTGACAATTTGAATTGGATTTTCTTATTTAGAGTTCTGGAACATATGAACCTTGGAGATAATTCTGTTAAATGGGTAAGATTGATTTATACTTCACAGAAAGCATAAATACTTGTTAATAGAGAACGAACAAAACCCGGTGAGATTCAAAAAGGGATGAGACAAGGATGCCCTCTGTTTCCAGTCTTTCACATTTTACTTCTCGAGGTAATAAATAGAGCCATAAGACATGATGTAATAGTTGTGGGATTTAACATTAAAAAATAAACTTATAAGTTAAGGGATTTTGCAAAAGCTCTGGTTAAGAATTTGGGAAGATCCACTAGAGGGAGTAGAAACATTAATGGGAAAATGAAAACACTAAGATTCTAGCAGGCTTTAAGATTAATAATCAGAAGATGAGGATGCTAACACAAAGTGAATATGATCGGAGAACTGATGAAGAAAGGTTAAAAAATTTAAGTCTGAGAAAAAAAGTAAATTACATGGGTATTACTCTAATAAATATAAATTGTGTGTTATTTCAAAATAATTATGTTAAAACATGGAGTGACATTAAAAAGAATGTGCTAAGAGACAAGAAAGTATAAATAAAGTCTGCATAAAAAAAATTAACATACAACTCAGTACAATTTCATCTACATTATTTTCCACTTCGAATGATTTTTATATAATTTCTTCCAAATCAACTGAACAAAATGGTTGAAAAAGAAGATATGCCACTTTCTCCCCCTCAAGCATTATTTTCAACACATCCTAAGAGTTATTCATTAAGGTGGGCAAACATATTTAGGTAAAATTACTTGCTAATTTGCATTTCCCATTCAGCATTGACTACAAAATGTAACCTAAAATTACCCAACAAATATGCATTGAAAGTTTTACAGAGTCTTGGGTCTCACTTCCCAAATGACATCTCTTGATCTGAGAAAACTAAGAGTGGATGGTTGGTGAAGTTCACAGATTTTGCTGAAACGGATAAATTAACTTTTTTTATTAGAAAAGAGACATTACCTACATTTATTGCTGATTGGAAGCTGCTTGTGATCTTATGGCTTAACAGTTTTGATGATTACACATGATAGATTATGGAAAGAAGAAGAATATGATGTTGAGGTAGGTCCAGATATTTTTGTACCTACGTATGAAGAATAGCAGAAACCACTTACTTATACTTTCTTTCATTCTTTTCTAATTCTAATGGTTTTTTTCTTGCACTTTTTGTTTCTTCTTTGATTTGTTTCTTTTTCATTTTTCTTTATTACATTCTATCAGTTTGTTTTAGCTTTTATCCTCTTTTTAAATATGTGCATGTATGTATAAAATAGGAATTGTAAAAAACCAAATTTGGTATGTATGTATGTATGTATGTATGTATGTATGTATGTATGTATGTACATACATACATACATACATACATACATACATACATGTATATCAATTTCAAGTAACCTTTATCTACTGTAGTTTATGAGTTAATTTCAATTTAAAAGACAAATCAAGATTCAACATCTGAAAAATTTTCTTTATCTAGAGTCAAATTTTTTCAATTTTGTCTAACATGCATTTTCATAGGTTACTTCCAAAATCAGGTAATTTTCACATGAATGTATATATTTGAGCTTTAATTTTTAGATTACAGAAATATCTTGCAAAATGAAGACAATTTAAAAAAAATGATTTGGGGTTCAGCTATACTCACATTAATATATGAAGATGGTGCCAACCACTTGGAATATATTCTTCTCTAGAAATAAATTATATAATCACATTCAGTGCTATTTTATTGCTTAGATGTTATTATTTTTTAATGTTTCATCTGCTATATTTTCAAATTCACATACTACCTGAAGTTGCTTGCTTGATATTTGTTATATACAGTAATTAGAATTTTTTTCCATTAATAAAAATAAACTGCATTTTGTCCCAGTTCTTCCAGAAGGATATATTTTCCTGGATCAGAAATTCAGATATAGCTGCCCAATGGGAAGGTATCTCTAAAACATCTGTTTGTGAAGTGTTTTGTGATTACTTTATATTCTTCTTGAAGTCCTGGGGTCAAAAAAAATGGATGCACACGAAGGAACAGTTTCCAGATCACTGAACGTTGCAAAAGATGTGGCTATTTTAATGATTCAAAGAGAGATTATTTGTTCGTGCACATCCGCATGCTTTGTACAGTTCTAAAAACAGGCCTGTAGTCTTCTTTGTCTAGCTTTGAAAGTAGTTGTTGCTGTGGGTCATTTACTTTTGTTATTTTTATTTTCCACTTGTAACTTGATGTGTGTAAAGTGTTCTATTATTAAGCAGATGCCTAATAAAAATGGCTGAGTTGATTCCTTAATGCAGAGCTCATGCAGATGTTATTGATATAGGACATTTGGTTTGCTTAATGCTTATTTAAACTTCCAGTATATGATACAAGAATTGCTCATTATTAAAGGGTCAGTTGAGAATATCACAATATTTATTCTACATTATTTTATTATTGAATTTAAACTGGCACTTTTCTGTGAAGTGGCTTAAGCATAGTGTATTTGTGGGAAATGTGATGTATAAATCAAGTGACTATGATTATATGCAATGTAGATAAGCAATGCCAAATCTATTTTTCTTTTATAATAGAATCAGTGCTTCTCTCTTTCTTCAGTTTAATTGTGTACATAGCATGTTTTCCCATCTCGGCCTGCAGTCTGAAACTCGCTATCTTAAACAAAATAGAGATTACACTGCATCAAAAGGGAAGTGTGATTTTGGTTGCCATATGTTTTCACAAAAAGTAAACCATCAATATACATAAAAACTGATAAAATAATTTTAAAATCATTTTCATGACTCTTTTTTGTTTGGGTAGCACTGGTATATTATACATATTTGTAATTTGGAATATATTGGATCTATAATAATAACAATGCATAAAAATTGCTGATACTCTACATTCCTCGTTGTCATTTTAAATTCATCAACAAGGGTTCAGTTATTATTATTTTTTTAAATGTCCCCACCCCCAGAGCAAACGAATTTTGAATGTGAAAAAGTCAAACTCAGTTTTTCTCACCTATAGATTAGTCACTGCTTTCTTCAGAAATGCAGATGGCTCATACATTTTGCATATCTCTATCTCCATTTCCATCCAGGGCGTATCTGTCTCAGTCTTGAGAAAGCCCAGAAGCTAGTTTTGTTCCTATCAGGAATAGACAACCTGGGATTGATAGGCAGGCTCCCCAAAGCAACCCACATTGCCTTTGAGTCTCGCTTCTTAAATCCTGTTTCATTAAGCAGCAATTAAACTTGCTGGAAAAGCTGTTGGTGCTAAAAACACATTTTTTCCCAAGCTATGGATGCTTCTGTGAGAAAGCAACACTAAAAAAGTGGAAGGGGGAGAAAGAGAAGATGAATGAAAAATGATACATCACTGCAACACGTGACATTGGTTTTCCTCTTCTTTCAATACAATTTTGACTACTTTTGCTGTTGATAGTGTGATCAGGGGATGGACCAAGTCAGTTCTCACTAGTCATTTTAAGCTTCTCCCCTCCTCTAACATTTTCCAAGGTCATTCTATTTTGGGCAGTGGAACAGTTCAGTAGTTATTCCTATATCCATATTTTCTTTCCCGTCAATCCTGCCAGCATCTCCAGCATTATCTGCTGCTTCAAAGGTTAGAAAACAGTTAATGGCTGCTATGAAGAAGAGGCAAATACTTCCCAGGTCAATATGAAGATATGTAAGAGTTATACCTCTCTGACAGCTTACAGCATGAACTAAAGAATGGAATGAATTTTTTTGGCTTCCCAGGGTATGACTGTATATTCTTTTGTCTTTCCAGTTATAATTCTGAAAAGATCCCTTCCCTGATATGTTAGATACCAATATATCCTAGCTGTTCATGTATAATTTGCATATAGTATGTGCCTTATATCTGACAGGCTTCCATGGATGGGGAGGGAATTTCAACAATGGTTTGGACTACAGCTGTGCAAAGCATTTGAAAGGTTCTCTTTGCAAAGTGCACTGAAGCAAGCACACATCTTTCTTCAAAGTCTTAAAATAGCCACCTCTTCAGAGTCTTAGCCTGGTAGCTTCCAAGACTCTGCCCCTGCCTGCTTCTCTGCTTTGCCAGTGTTCCCAGCAGCACTGATACCTAGGCAGACACAGGCTCCAGAAACAAGAAGGTCAAGTTTTCAAAGCAGCCTTGCAACTTTGTGGAGGATGTTGTGAATGCTTTGCCACTTTGAGGAGGATCCATGGGCTTTGCAAAGTGCCCCTTTCAAATGTGTTTCATCGTCTAAATCAGGGGTGGGCAAACTTTGCAACTTTAAGTCTGAAGGACTTCAGCTCCCAGCTGGCTGGAGAAGTCTGGGAGCTGAAGTCCTTCAGACTTAAAGTTGCAAAGTTTGCCCACCCCTGGTCTAAATGATATTGAATATTCAATATATTCAGGATCTTTATCTACACATGTCCAGCAGCATACATGAATTCCAACTTTGAGATGGGAGAAGTGTATGTTGCTGGGACAGAAGCATTGCAACGGAAGTGGGGCAAGGAGACATGATTGGTGGGTGCACTTTAACCCTATAACTCCCTCTTCTTTGTGGCAACCCCTTAGATACTAGAATACTGCTATCATGTCACCCTGAATTCTTCTTTTTCATTAAACTGGACTTACCCAATCCCAGCAAGCATTCTTCATATGTTTTAGCCTCAAGTTCTCGAATCATATTTCTTGCTTTTCTCGGCACTCTTTCTAGTCTCAACATCATTTTTACATCTTGGCAATCAAAATTGGATGCAATTTTAATTAATTAAAATTAATGTAACCAATACTCTAGACAGAGTGCATAGAATGAGCCCATTTCTGGCCTTCCAGAACTTCCAGGAGACCATTTTCCCCCTCCCCTTCACACCGGCCCTACTGACTTCCAGCCAAAGGGAGACTTCTGGGAGAGGAGGGGATTGGCGGGGTGGGTGGGTCCAGCCAGAGGTGGGATTTGGAGGTTCTCCAAACTGGACATAACCTTAGCTACAGGTTCTCCCGAACACGGGTGGATCTGTAGCAGCCCACCCCTGCTCTTCCTGGAAATGAAAGGTGCTTTCCTGAAATCTAACACAGTGTCTCTCAACCCTAGCAACTTGAATTGTGTGGACTTCATTTCCAACAAGTCCCTAGACACCATGCTGGTTGGAGAATTCTAGGAGTGGGGAAATCCATACATTTAAAGTTGCTAAGGTTGAGAATCATTGTTTTAACCTTGAGCCACATAGAGACAAATATCTTTTTTTTTAATGCTTCCTTCTGAAAAAATAGGGTAAAAAATGTTTGTCTTAGCTTCTCTGAAAAGATTTGCTCATTTAAATGTGCAACACTCCTGGAACAGAGGAACAATCCCAGCCATTCTTCCTCACCAGGTTCCTGCTTTATGTAGGTGAGGGCGACCTCATGTGACTTTTGTATGATTCTCATTCCAGTTTTTCTGCTGAAGTTCAGTGTGTCCCACTCTTACAACATAATTAGGGTACTTTTTTTTAAATGTTACGGGATATAACAGAAACCATTATGAATTCTCTGATTAAAAAATCAGGAACCTAAATAAATTTTGAAGGACTATTTAACTCCTTCTCTGTCCAAGCCATGGTATTCCCTGCGACTCTGTTGTACTATGAAGCAGAATGAGAAGAGAATAGACTCTTTTAAACATTGTTATTGGAGAAAAAATCATGATAAGGTTGTGGGAAGCCAGTTTCTTAAAAGATTCCTTGTAAAAGGAGAGCATCCTGACATGGAAAAAGAAGATAATGTCTGTCTGTCTGTCTCTCTCTCACATGCCTTTTATGACTGTATGCTTCCCAGAGTTAACTTCCAATAAGATGGGGCAGACAAATCAATCAATAAGTAAACAAACAAATCAATCAATCAAACAAACAAACCCAAATTGTCCCTTAAGGCTCAAATAACCAGATTTAAATTATCCTACTTTTGATACATTCTTGAATACCTAGTTCTCCAGATGCTGGGAAAGAAGAAGGAGAGAGAAGAAGATGACCAACAGCAAGGTGGAAGGATTAAATTGCAGTGGGCAGGAAGACCTGTAAGATGAGGTTAGAGACAGATTGTCATGGAGAACACCTATTTGTATGGTCACTAAAAGTTAACAGTGGCTTGATGACATGTAAATTGGTTCCCTGCTCTCCGAAGAGAAGAAGCCAGCAGAGAAGTAGAATTCCTGAAGAACTCTTTCTTTTGTCTCCATTGAGCACAAGGCTATGAGAGGACTCAGAGGTAGGTTTGTACCAGTTTGATATTCTACCGACACACGGGGGGGAAAAATATTTGATATTCAGAGGGGTTCTGTCTTTCCATCAGCCAAAGCACAAATGGCACATAGAGGCATACAACCCTTCAGCCATATGGGAGAGTGACCCTTTAATGGGTCAATTGCCATAGGTCAGTTGTTCCTTCAGGATGGACAGGCTGGAATGGACACAGGCTGGTATGGAAATTGAGATCCCATTACAAGCACATGTCCTCATAACAGGTGCCCTCAGCACTATAACAAAATGTGTCTAGATGAGCTCCAGACTGACACTAGAGAATAGGAACATAAGAACATAAGAATAGCCTTGCTGGAACAGGCCACAGCCCATCCAGTCCAGCATTCTGTCTCACACAGTGGCTCCCCATTTGCTTCAGGGTCTTCCCAAGCAGATGTCTTCACCTGCTTATGATTCCCTGCAAATGGCATTGAGAAATATCCTGCCTATCTCTCCAACCCGGAGGGTGTCCTTAGGCATCCATCATGATAGCCATGGATACCCTTGTTCTCCATGAACTCGTCTAATCCTTTCTTAAAGGTGTCGAGGCTGACAGCTGTCACCACTTCTTCTGGCAGGGAATTCCATAGACCAGTGATCCTCTGGGTGAAAAAGTACTTCCTCTTATTTGTTTGAGGTCTAGCTATCAAAAGTGTCATGGAGTGCCCCCTAGTTTTAGTGTTGTGCTATAGGGAAAACAGTTTTTCCTTTTCTACTTTGTCCACACCGTGCATGATTTTATAGACTTCAATCAGGTCACCTCTCAGGCGCCATCGTTCTAGAGTGAAGAGGCCCAGCCGTTGCAGCCTCAGATGGTAAGGAAGGTGTTCCAGCCCCCTAATCATACTGGTTGCCCTCCTCTGCACCTTTTCCATTTCCATAATGTCCTTCTGAAGGTATGGTGACCAGAAATGTACACAATACTCCAGATGGGGCCTCACCATAGATTTATAAAGAGGCAAAATGACACTTGCTGACTTATTTTCTATACCCTTCCTAATGATCCCTGGCAATGAGTTTGCTTTTTTTACTGCTGCGGCACACTGGGTTGACACCTTCATTGAGCTGTCCACCAGGACACCAAGATCCCTTTCCTGGTTAGTTGCAAGGAGTTCAGACCCCTGAGGTCTGAATAGGTTGCCCTGAGCACAGGACTTACTTCCGAAGAAACATGAAGCAAGTAGCTTTATCAGGCTAGTTGGGTTTGAGGTTTCCAAACTGTTCAGTGAAACTGTTTCCAAAGACTGCTTTGTTGCTTTTTTCTCTTCTTCATCTGTTTTCACCTGCATACTGCAAACAGAGGTGGTAGAAAATATTTTGACATTTACAACAATGCTTTCAAGAGCAACAAATTCCCCTAAGACCTATAAGAAATGTAGCATGAATATCGGAGGGGAAGGCATTCACGTTCCACGTTACACAAAGTGCATTTTCTTTGGGCCCCATCTATTACTGCAGGACTTGGGTTAAGTGATACAGAGGAACTTATTTCATTTTTTAATGGAGCATTGTAAAATTACTGGCCCTTAAGAGCCTGTATATTGTCTGAGAGGCGGGGGGCGGGGAGGAGATAAACCTGATAAAATCATAAATAGCTTTCCTATCATTACTAGAACTCTAATTTTCCTGGTTATTGCTTGAGTTGATAAAACAAATAAAAGAAAGAACCTTAGAGAGATTTTGTTAATGTGCAAAATGAATTTCAATGTTGTCTCCTGCTGGTATTTTTATGGAAAACCTGACTGGATGGTACACAAGAAACACGGAAATCTGCATTTAGATGGAAATATTATGAAATGCATGATATCATACAGGGTAAGCCTTTTAATGGCAATAGAAAAGTATTATATTATATGGATGAATGGAGAGGCAGCATACCTATCAGCTTTCATGTCCAAGGGTAACCACCGCTCTGAATCTCTCAAAGAGTCCTTTTTTCTGTGAATCTGAATCTAATATTGATTTTTTTTTAAATCAGCTGGGGAAACAGCTTGTCCTTTGCTACGATACATTCTGACACCTGCATGTGATTCATAAACTGTAAACAATGGGAGTATCCCCCCTCCCTTACACACCTACTTTCATCAAAAGGTCTCACTTAGATTCAGCCCTGACTTAAGGGAGGGAACAATCTCATTTTCATTGACTTCCATGAAAATCTAATTTGCGAAGCTTGTGGCTTTAAATGTCTAAAATAGAATGTATATCTTATAGCAATTCCATCCATGAAAGTTTATCTTATGAATCTCTTTCATGCTATTAACATACAACCAAAGTGGATACTAAGCTAAATAACATCATTGCCACTGTGAACAGTGTCTAGTTTTTCCTTACATCTTCACATTACAATGCAAATCCAACCAGCAAAATTATATTAACAATACAGACGATTAAACATGTCCCAAGATAATGTTTCAGGATCCAACCTGGGCCATTAACCAGGACCAGAGGTTTAGTCTTCTAAATTTTCAGAATCAAGGCTGGAGTCAGGGGTGCTATTCATTTTTTCCCCCTATAGGTTCTCTGGGTGTGGCTTGGTGGGCATGGCTTGGTGGGGTGTCATGTGACTGAGTGGGCATGGCCAACTTGATGTCACTCATGCCCACTCAGTCACATGACCTCCACCAAGCCACACCCATAAAACCCAGTACTAAAAAAATTTTGAACTTACAGCTATTGCAGCCTTTCTACCTATGAATGGTGTATTGCATCAAAATAATTATGTTGACATGGAATGAAGTTAAAAATGTTAAGATTGTCAGAAACTACAACTGTCATTGCTGGGAGTATTTCTATGATAAGAATGAATGTCTTCCATATAACGATGGTTTCATTTCAGACAATACCTACTTTGACAACTGATGTACCATTTAAGCAGTGGCAGAATGATCTCAATTTGTGTGGCAGGAGAAAAACAGAAGTTAAATCTAAGGTGTTACAAGACACAAAAGAAAAATGAGAATTGGGTTCACCTGCTCTGGAATGGAATTTTGTAACTTCCTGTTTGGTTTGGGTGGGAGAGTGGATGTTGCTGAAGGTTTTTACAGTTAGAAGGACATTAGGTGGCAAGGATATGGGTGGTTTGATAAAGTTAAAGCTAACATGGATTCCCCAAAATGATTATTTTATACTTGCCATACTGAGAATATAGAACAAATTCTATATGTTCTATAGGTTGTGTCTGAAAACACATTTATGGCACTCAGCCCAAGGAGCATTCTATAAATGAGAAATAATAGACAAACACTAATGGCTAACTTTTTGTAAGATAGTACAATGTTGTCAAGGGGAATATAAAATTAAATCAAGAGAAGAACTGGTGGCAGAGGGATATAGTTGTCAGTGGTTCTCTTTTTACAATTCAAAGTAGATTTAGGGAAAGATTTCAAGCAGAAAAAAGAATTTATATATTTAAAACAAAAGATGAAGGAAAGAGTGTATACTAAAATGGGCTATACCAGTGATGGCGAACCTATGGCACGGATGCCACAGGTGGCACGCAGAACCATTTCTTAGGGCACGCAAGGCGTTGCCCTGTCAGCACCAGCGTGCATGTGTGCGCTGGCCAGTTGATTTAGGCTTTCTTTTGAGGCCATTTTTCGCCCTCTGGAGGCTTCAGGGAAGCTCCTGAAGCCTCTAGAGGTGGGGAGGGGAGGCTGTTTTCACCCTCCCCAGGCCCCTAGAAAGCCTCTGGAGCCTGGGGAGGGTGAAAAAAGCACACCAAAAGCAGGGGGTCACGCACATAGCATTATGGGAGTGGCACGCCCACGCACGACCCCCTGCACTCCCCCTGCTTTTGGCACACGAGCCAAAAAAGGTTAGCCATCACTGGGCTATACTGTATAAGAACTGAGTATTATTTATGGCAATTATTATAACACTATAAATCTGTAAATATTAATATATTTTAAGTGATTATATGATATATTATACAATATAGAACATATTAGAGAATATAAAAATAGAGCTTATGTAGATATGAATGATATCAACAATACTGATATGGACTCGCTTTAATGAGTGGAAATTTGTGTTTTGTTTTTTAATGTTTTTTAAAAAAGCTTAATTTTTTTTTTTTAAATGGGCTATAAAATTTTGGTTGTAACATACAGATGAAATACTGGCAAAATATGTGGCTAAAATCATTAAAATTTATAGGATATTATCATTTTAAATAAAAAATTTATCCAATGATGCACCATTGGTATATGTCACCCAAGAAATTGTCTAGAACAGGGGTCCCCAACCTTTTTGGCACCAGGGACCGGTTTCATTTTAAAGAAAATTCCGCGGACCGGTGGGCATGGCTTGGCCGGCGTAGAGGGGGAGCGGGGGGAGGGGAAACAGGTGGCGCATGAGCACACGGGGGGGTGAGTAGGCCGCGCCTGCGCTCTCCTGCCCCTGGTGTGTGCTCTGCCCAGGGGACTGCTCCCTCCTCCTCCTGTCTGGGCCTGCGGCCCGGTTCCTATCAAGCCACGGACCGGCACCGGTCCGCGGCCCGGGGGTTGGGGACCCCTGGTCTAGAATATATAAAGCCACTTCAAATTTATCCTGAAAATTTGAACAAGAAGGAACACTTTACCATGTTTGTTGATTATGTTAAAAAGTTTTTTCTTTCTTTTGGGACACATAGACAAACAGTTGGAAAAATGTCATATAACTTTGTATTATATACTGTATGATAATGGCAGCAAGATTATTTTATGCACAAATATAGAAAGATTCAACACTATCGGCAATAGAGGAATGGTTGATGAAGATGATGATGCATCTTGCTGAGATGGCTAAATTATTTGATCAGAGAAAAGACAATATGTTTATTGCTGACTGGGAAACCCTTATAGACTTTTTGTGTGAAACAGGAGAAAATGAACATATGATTTATGGTTTCGATGATTAGACAGAATAGATTAGAGAAAGAAGAGAGTTATTTTGTAACCATAGAGTGAAAGGCAAATTTGTAATTGTACCTATAACTGTCCTAAAGAAGATTAGAAGCTATTTCTGTATCTCTTTTTTTTTCTTTATATACTTTTTATTTTTCTTTCTTTCTTGCACTTTCAGCTTTCAGTTTGATTTTTTTCCCCTCCCCTCCCTATTTCAATTACTGATAATGAGCATCTCTGTGTTTTCTTCTGGCTGTTTTGCTGTCAAACCAAGCCTTTAGCTCACAAGATGCCACTGTCCAGTATCTAAATCTCCCTAGATACAACACAATTTGGCCTCCTGATCTCACATTTTCACAAACCACACCAAGATTTTCCTCCCAGTCTTTCTCTTTATCTCAAGGCCAGATTGTCTGAACTTGTCAGGTTCCCCTCTACTCCAAATTTATTAGGCTGTGTCCACTCCAGCAGCAAGTCCTGCTTCAATACGCATCTTTTCTTCCTCTCTTTTTCCTTGCCCTTTTTCTATTCTATAGGCCAGATATATACGTGCCTCTGTATAAGTACTTGTAAGCATTTTCCCTTTCTGCCTATGTGGTCTTGGTCAAGTGCTGAGTCTTGTTTTCCTGAAAAAACTTCATGACCTTGGCAGAGATCTAGCTAATTTCCTTCAGCCTGGCACTTCAACCTGCCACAATATGCTTTTCTTTCTTTGGCTTTTTGAAGTTTTGGGAGAGAAATTGGATGTATTTTTAAATTTGATAAACAAATATATCATCAACAAGTGCTTATGGAAAAGAGGAACCATCCAGAGACATGCAAAATAGAATAAGTAGAATTGCTTCTATTAAGCAGTACTATTATTAGATTTAACCTCTGATAATGAGATCTCACAAACAAAATCCTAGATCATTATACTTTACTAGAATCAAATTGGCTCAGAAATCAGCAAAATATTAATATCACATAATATATCTTCTAACTCTAGATACTATTACCTCATGAAACTGTTTTAATTTGAGACTTATGATATTCATTTAAATTACATTATTATCAGAAGTCTACAACAACCCTCCATACTGGAACAAATCAACAAAAGATACAAGTTTCACTGTGCTCTTATTATTTAGCTTATGTAAAAAAAAATAACATTAGAATGACTGCATAAAAATTCTAACTAGTACTACCCCATTTTTAACTCATTTAATTTCTGTTTATTTAATGTTTGTACCACTGTTTCTATGATCGCAAGTCACCCAGAGTTGCTTGACAGTGAGATAAGCACCATATAGTATACACTTAGGGCATAAATAAATAAAATAATTAGTACTTACACTTTCAAATGTGAAACTTCTCTCTCTATGTCAGGGGTGTCAAATTCAGGCCCTGCGGGCCGGATGCGTCGTGTGCTGCCCCCCCCTACCCCCGGTTTAGCAAAGGGGGGGAAAGTCACGATACTTCACGTGATGTATTTGTTTGCTATCCCTACTCTATGTCATTCAAAGAAGTTAATATATCTTTTTCATTCTCCTGTGCTTTTAATAATGATGAGATGTCACCTGTAGTTTGGGGCCAGCTTGCACCTGGTAATGTTTGCACCCAGTGGTGGGTTCCTAACAGGTTTACTACCAGTTCGCTGAGCACGCATGCCAGATGTGTGTGTGCAGTTGAGCAAAAATGAGTCAGAAAAAAAGGGAAAACAGCTGAGGAGTGGCAATTCAAGCTGCCGCCCTGGATCAGCTGCACTTCAGAAACTTGAATAAAAGTAAGTATGTAACCCAGAGGTGGGTAGGCAGGCCCTCTTTTAACAAAATCAGAGAACTGGTTAACTCTCTGTTTAGAGCCAGCACTAGCAGTTTGGGAAAACTGGTCCAAACCAGTAGGAACCCACCTCTGTTTGCACCGTGGAACACTAAGGAAGTTACTGTATCAGTTTCCTTGTCAGCGCATGACCTACTTTCACCATTATATTCATAAGTAATGGAAAGAACACACTAAAGATCAATCCTAGTAGAAAAAAGGAAGATATATTTTTCACTGAATTTTAGTTCACATAAAAGAACGAGGGTCATGAATACCTTTGAACGATATGCCTTACAATCTCAATGAGTTCCAATTATTTCATTTCATTAATTTTTTTATTCTAGTAATATACACAACATATTGTGTTGAATGACAATATAAATTGTATGACTGTGTGGCATTCTTGCATGGCTTGCTTCTATTGCTATTGCATCATTTAAAGTAATGGGGGCATCTGAGATGACATGTCTCTAGACATCCTATGGGAAATTGGTTCTCTAGGGGTTAATGGGTGCCAATGTTTCTGTTGAGTAATCAGATATTATGCTGTACTTCAGAGAATCTTTTAAAAGCATATATTTGTGTTTGGAAGACTAATGACTATTACTCTAATATGTTTTTAACCTTCAGTGCTTTTCAAAGGCACTATTTGGTCTGCCCAAAGTTAAAGAGTGGCAACAAATATGCTTCTAATTTGGACAGCATATTGCATTAAAAGGGATAAATAGACACAGAATCCATCAGATATAATTACAGTATGTTGATTTTATGGAATATAATTATTCCATAAATATTGATTACAAAATTGTACCAAGCGTTGATTCTATGACTCTGTAAAGCACCTCTTCATATCATTGAATACAGATGTCCATGTCCCCTCAGCTCAGTACAGTCACTTCAAGATCCTTTTATGATCAGCTGAAGATCTGTCCACCTGCAGTCATGATATTTCTGCTTTCATTCCAACCTGATAGAAGTCTCTTTGGCGCATGGAACAAAAACTCAGAAGATCAGGAAAGGCCATGGACTGGCCATGACAAACCTTTGATGGATATAGATGCCTTGATGCGTGAGCAATGGCTTTGGAACTAGGCACGGCATAAAAAATAATACATATTTTTTGCACAGTCTTAGTTGAATTTTGTTGGAACGATAGCAGGGCATCTGGGGGCCGATGAACAGGTTGACACACAGGGGAATTTTATAATAGTTTATCAAATACAGAGAAGTATCATCGGCACCAAGTGAGGCATTACAATGACATAGAAGAGTCTACAGCATGTTTACCTTATTGTTCTGCATGACCAACAATTGTTAATGATGACATGTTTTAGGGATTATACTCAAATGATTAACTGTTCATGCCATGTAGTGGCAGAAACCCATATCAGCAATATTAGGTAACTATGGTTATATCTGACTCTAGAAAATTGCAAAACAAAACAAAACACAGGCATAAGCAATTCTGAACTTAGTTCCCATTAGCATTACAGTAAGAGATGAAATCAGATGGTTACAACATGCATATAGTGTGCACAAATGGTGAAATTCATGTAAGACCTGTGTCTGACATTTCCCCCCCCCCTCAATTTCCCCAGGGACAATCAAATTTTAAACTTAGCTAGATATCGTTTAGCTGTAAATAGCAAAGAAGTCATGTAAATATGTCGGAATTTTAATAATCTTATTAAACTGTCCTTAACAACTTGATTCCATTGTTTACCTTTGAAATGCATTGACAGTGGGAAATGTCACTTATGAGCAACAGAACAGATGGACAAAGCTTAATAATGCAGGCACTTTAAACAAAACAGCTTGCTGTTCTAGTGAAGCCATTCAGATTCCAATGTTTGGTAAATTCAAGTTCCCCAGAGCAGCTCTATCTTTTTAAAAATAATAATAAATGCCTTCTCTTCTGTGTTTCTTTCCTTCATTAATATAACATATTTTAATTTAGGTTTTGTTTTATTTAAAATGATGTCAAATTGCCTTGCGTTTGCCTTACACAGGAAAGGAGGAGAGCAAGTTATCAACAATCTACAAGCTGGGAGCCAGAAATTCAATGAGCTCAGGGCTTAATCAGTGCCCTGATCTCTGAGCCACTTGTTGCTATTATTAATGAGTCTGAATTAAGTTTTACTATACAAAAATAGCAATATATTTATACAGGTTCCTATAATTGTTTTGGTGTTCCTGTTACTTAGGGTTTTTTTTCTTTAATATGAGTTATTTACACGCACAGAGAGAGAGAGAGAGAGAGAGAGAGAGAGAGAGAGAGGGAGGGAGGGAGGGAGAGAGAGAGAGAGAGAGAGAGAGAGGCGGGCAGGCAGGCAGGCAGGCAGGCTGAACATCAGTTTTGTTCTGATTTTACTGGAACAAAATTCAAATTAGCATGTCTCACACTGGTGGGGTTTAGAGGTGGAGTGAAAAAACTGGGCTACTTGCAAGTTTTGAATTACAAAATGTTTCACTAGATGAAAGGTCCAAGTCTGTACTCCATGGACATCATTTTTCTGTCCCAAGCCTCTACAATATATAAGGATGCAGACTTGGCTGTCTGCCACAACTAAGGAGGGAGATAAGCAACCCCGTGGCTGGGAATCCAGAAAGATATCTCTATGAAACAAGACTGAAACTTATAAAATTCTCCCAAACTTTCTCAATGGCTGGATCAGTAAACTGTTGTTTCCTGCAAAATTCCTCTCTCATCGTCCCACCTATAAGTTCTCCGGGAGGGGCCAATCAGTAGGATCCTGTTCCTTTTTCTTTCTGTGACCTTTTTTTCCAAAGCGGCTCCCTCCTCCTCGCAACCCTACGTCAGGGACAGCCTCCCTCTGTTCTTCCTCACTGTTATCTGACTCAGACACCACCTGGCGCCTAACAAGCCTCTCTAGTCCATGCTCTGACTCTGAATACCCCCCAGAGTCTTCTTCAGCCTCCAGGGCAGTCCCATAGTGTTCATCACTGTCAGATTCCACCAACAGCTCAGCCAGCTGCTGTTGGGCCACAACAATCATATGACAAAAGAATCGACCAACCAGCCTAAAACTAAGGACAAATTTCCTAACAGTGAAAACAATTAACAGTGGGATGGCTTGCCTTCAGAAGTTGTGGGAGCTCCATGACTGGAGGCTTTTCAGAAGAGACTGGACAGCCACTCGTCTGGAATGATATAGGGCCTCCTGCTTGTGAAGGTTAGCACAGGGTATATTTAATATTTAATAGTTTTTTAAAATTGTGTACCTTTGTTATATTTGTTATGTTTTTAAAATTTCCTGGGTCCTTTTTGGAGAAGGTGCAGGGTATAAATCTGAATAAAGTAAAGTAAAGGACTAGAAGACCTCCAATGTCCCTTCCAACTCTTGTTATTCTGTTATTTGGTTATTTACCGGAGAGTAGTATCAGAAATTATACTCCTCAACCTAAGCTTGCCACCAACATTGTCCACTCTAGCCTCTTCTATGCAGAACATTTTTTCCTACTGGTGCAGATAAGCAGTGGGGTCCTCTAAAGAAGACATTTCATTACCAAACTAGATAACATTATCAATGCTAGAAGGGAGTGGGGTTTGCTTTCATTTTATATACGAGTGGCTTCTCTGTATTTGGTGGGACTAGTCTTGGTTGTTTCTTGCTGATGTTGATAATCAAATTTCCTTCTCTTAGGAATTAATATTTTAATAAGTTGAAAAAAGAATGTTCCTAATTGAAACATTATTAAAATTAGTTATTAACAGTCTTATATATGATCATTACCACAAATAACTGAATGTTACATATACTGAATCATTATATGGCGTGGTTTGGTTTCTGTTTTCTTTCTAAATTAGCTTAAATGGTTCTCTTTAATTTGCAATTATTCTGACAGCTATAAAGCATTTGGTATTTGCTGGTAGTCCAGCAAACTGAACTATTCAAATGAAACCCTAACCATTTCACATTTTAAAATAAAACTTTTGTAATTCATGTTAGTTCAGGTGACAAGTAATAATCAAGAATGACAAAGTTAATGTTATTTGATGGATTAATGTTTGATAATTTTTCATTCTGATATTGACAGCAGAAACTATGAACATATATTATTACTATTGTTGTTATTATTCATTCTCACTGTCTGTCATATTGAACATAAAAAAACATGCTTCCCTTCCTTCTGTTTAATGGGCTGTAAGGTATTGACCCAGACCTACAGGATGCTCATTTCTATGATTGATGGAATCCTGCTAAATAACATATATCCAGGTTTTTTGCATGCTAGTTTTACAGTTTTGAATATATTAAAAGATGCTTGACATCTCATAAATTTCCCCTTTTTCTTTTGGTGGGGAAAGGATGGATTTAATCAACAACATCAGTTCTTTTTAAGACATGTGAGGAATTATACTCATAAAAAAGCATTCCACTTTTCAAGGAAACAAAAAGAATATTTCAATAAATCTTCTCAGTGTGTTTGTAAAAGGCAAGGATAAAACCGTAAACTTTTTCAATAAAAAAAACCAAAAAAAACCCGTATAGAGCACGGGTATCAAATTCAACTGCATCGCGTGATATATTGTGACATATTGTGATGTTTCTTGCCTTTGCGGAACCAGGGTGGGCGTGGCCTGCATGCGATGCATCCAGCCCGCGGGCCACCAGTTTGATAGGCCTGGATAGAGCCAAATACAGAGTGAAAATTTTGTTTTGTTTCAGACTTAGAAGAATACAGTAAAGACATATAAGCCACTTTCAGAGGCTGTTTATAAAGCACACACCATGTTGTTTAAAGCAAGGGTCCCCAACCTTTGCAACTTTAAGTCTGAAGGACTTCAGCTCCCAGAATTCTCCAGCCAGCTGGCTGGAGAATTCTGGGAGCTGAAGTCCTTCAGACTTAAAGTTGCAAAGGTTGGAGACCCCTGCTTTAAAGGATTTCATCCTCCTATAGCAGGGGTGTCAAACTTGATTTCATTGAGGGTCGCATCAGGGTTGTATTTGACCTTGGGGGGGGTCATGACTGGGGTGGGTGTGGCTAGCTTGACATCGTTCGTGTTGGAAGTGCCTGTGGTGGCCCGAGCACTCTGCCAGTGAAAACGGGCCTCTGAGTTCCATTTTTGTCTGCAGTGACCTCCTGCAACCCTCTGTCATTCCACAAGTCTAAACTGAAAAAAAAAATCTGAATGTAGTCTTTTGATGAATTAAATCAACTTACTCTTAATGGCTTAGTGCTTGCATTTGGGTTGCCATGGTTTTCTAGATAAGTAAAAAATGAAAGAATTTGAATGTACTATTTGGCATATATAGAGAAGAATTAATATTACATTTGTCATATTTATTCAAATATGAAATATGGTTAGCATTAAATTTACCTCAGTTCTGATCCGGTATGGCAGAAGCAGGCCATTATTGCTTATTCATGCCTGTTTGGACATTGATTGGAGCTTGGTTTTGCATTACTTCAACCCCTTAATCTTTTTAAAAGTTTTGAATAAACTCGGCTGAAAATTCTCTATGTCAACTCCCACTGAAGATAAGTAGAGTGCTTTTTACTTAGGATGCAGTACAGGAACATTACAATGGAGCCTGTTTTTCCGTAACAGATATTAATTTGGTTAGGTAGTGTTGAATCTAATTTCTTTTAATTATATAGGCCTCATGTCTTTGGGAGACTGATCACTCTTGTGAGAAAGTAATTTCCAGACTGCTTTAGTATAATCAAAGAGCTTAAAGATGCAACCACAGAACAATGGCACCATCAGATCTTATATTGTCATAAATCTACTGTAAATAGTATAGGTATTGGACCATGTGAAGCTGTTATGTACATTGTGTGTTTTTTTATATATCAGAGGAGGGAAGAGAGAACAAATATGCTGACTTGAAATAGGAATTCCATGACATTAATTTAGAATCTACGCATTCCCATATTTGGATTTTTTCTGTTTTTTTGTGCTTTTGAGAAGGGAGTTGGGGGAATTTTTTGCACATTATTTGGAACAAAAAATGAAAAGATGCATGTTCCAATTAAAATTTGACTTAACAGCATGCATGGTATAGAAACACTCTAGTTGCAAAAGGGACTCCCTTCTATTTTACTGTTTTCTTTAAATTAGGTAAAGGTTCCCCTTGCACATATGAGCTAGTCCTTCCTGGCTCTAGGGGGTGGTGCTCATGTCTGTTTCAAAGCTAAAGAGCCAGTGCTGAGCAGACCTGTGGTCAGGTGGCAGGCAAGACTAAAAACCGATGGTGCATGGATCGCTGTTACCTTCCACTAAAAATGGTCCCTATTTTTCTAATTGCATTTTTACATGCTTTCGAACTGCTAGGTTGACAGAAGCTGGGAGAAGTAACAGGAGCTCACTCCATTATGTGGTGCTAGGGATTCGAACTGCCTTTCTGATCAACAAGCTCAACATCTTAGACACTGAGCCACTGCATTCTTTTTCTTTAAATTAATTTTTATTAAATATGTTTTACAAAGTAAAAACACTACAAATTTGAAGAAACAAAAAGGAAATGAAAAGTAAAGTAAGCAAAAAGAGAAGAAATGACAGACAAAGCAAACAGAGAAGAAAGAAAGAAAGAAAGAAAGAAAGAAAGAAAGAAAGAAAGAAAGAAAGAAAGAAAGAAAGAAGAGAGAGTAAGAGCGAACAGAACAACTTTGTAATATCAAGGAATTTGTCTCCGATGCATAAGCTCTCAGTGTACAAAGAAACAAAGTAATAACTATAATAAGAGAAGATAGTGTAAAAGATAAGAAGAAGAATAGTAATACAGAGATAATACATGGGCAAATATATTTAGACATAGTTAGGACGATACTGTGGCAATTAGATATTCAACAGAGGGAAGGGGTGAGATGTCTCTCTGTTTAGTTATTTATAGTTACACTAGCTGTACCCGGCCACGCGTTGCTGTGGCCCAGTCTATCAATCTGTATGTAGATCTACACCTGCAAACACAAACATGTACACACAACCACCGTATAATCCCCAACCTACCTACCTACTGTATTTCTCCCTCACTCTATCCACCTACCTACCTACCTACCTACCTACCTACCTACCTACCTACCTACTGTATTTCTCCCTCTCTCTCTCCCTCTACCTAGCTACCTACCTACTTACCTACCTACTGCATTTCTCACTCCCTCTCTCTATCCCTATAGCTGCCTACCTACCTACCTACTGTATTTCTCCTTGAACCTTATGGACAGAGTACTATGTCATCCTTTATGACATAATACCTGTGGCCCACTGCTCTCTCTGTATCCATCTACCTACCTTTTTTACAATTTTTTACATTTCTGTTGCTTGTACCTGGCACAGGTGTGACATCTACACAATCTATATATATCATTGGTGCCATATTTGAAAGGAACATTGTGTGAAAATTTGGAAGCGATCGGTGCAGTACTTTCGGAGATTAGCGGTTTTGAACAAACTCTTGTTACATTTTTATTTATATAGACTAGCCATTCCTGGCCACGCGTTGCTGTAGCCTAGTCTGGTTAAATGGCCAACAAATCTGTGTGTAGATCTACACCTGCATACACAAACACGTACACACAACCACCGTATAACCCCCAACCTACCTACCTACTCCCTTTCTCCCTCTCTCCTTCTACTTACCTACCTACTGTATTTCTCCCTCTCCCTCTCTATCCCTCTACCTACCTACCTGCCTACTGTATTTCTCCCTCTCTATCCCTCTACCTACCTACCTACTTACTGTATTTCTCCCTCTTTCTCTCTCTCTCTCTATCCCTCTACCTACCTACCTAACTACCTATGGACAGAGTATTTTTTGTCATAAAGGATGACATAATATCTGTGGCCCACTGCTCTCTCTGTATCCATCTACCGACCTTTTTTACAATTTTTTACATTTCCATTGCATGTACCTGGCACAGGTGTGACATCTACACAATCTATATATATATCATTGGTGCCGTACTTGAAAGGAACGTTGTGTGAAAATTTGGAAGCGATCGGTGCAGTACTTTCGGAGATTAGCGGTTTTGAACAAACTCTTGTTACATTTTTATTTATATAGATTAGTTGCCTGTAGTGTTGACCCAAAGGGAGGAGCTGAAACAATTTATGTCCAGCATGTGAGGGGTCTGTAGATATGTTCTCTGCCTTCTTTCCAACTTGTGTGGTATGCAGGTCCTCAATGGAAGGCAGGCTGGTTGCAATTGGTTTTTCTGCAGTGCTTAAACTCTGAAAACCAGTTTAATATTTTTTTTTAAAAAAGAGCTTTATTCACTATTGAGGAAATCGATTCACATTCTATTGTTTGATCCATTAAATTATGTAAATGATTTTTTTAGTGTGGCTGAATCTCAACTTTGGTGGAGCTGCTTTAATTCCATTTTCTCTGAACGGTAGGAAAAGTCAAGTTTAAAAAAAAACGGAAAAGAGAACAGTTTTATTCATTCAGGTTTTAGAAAAGCCCATGCTTTACATGGTATAAATATCCTGATGTAAAAGTTATTTTCGGTGTTTAATCCAAATCTCAAATGACAGAGTTCTGTTGCATGCGATCTTTGTACAAAATAATTTCCCAGCTGGCATAGTCAGATGAATCAGGCCAAATGTAACAAAGACTGCTATTTCACTAATTTATTTTGACACACTTTTATATAATACTGTTGAGATTCACTTGTGAGATTATACTGTCCAACACATGCATGCATAAATACTGAGGAGGGTTCCTTCCTCAGATTTGTCTTCCTTTTCTTACAGCCTGCAGTAGCAATTAATTTTAGTCAAAAGTTTTGCTGTATGTTCAAACTGACATGCATCCAAATGCATCTTGGAATCTGATCCCAAAGCACAAAGTTGGCAATATGTCATTGAATCCAGAATAAAAATCCAGCATAAAAAACATATCTCAATAATGACCCCATACCAGGGGTGAAAGTCAACAGGTTCTGGAGAACTGGTAGATGAAATTTTGAGTAGCTTGGAAAAGCGGCAAATGCCACCTCTGGCTTGCCCCAGAGTGAAGTGGGAATGGAGATTTTGCAGTATCCTTCCCCCAGGAGTGGGGAGGGAGTGGAGATTTTGCAGTATCCTTCCCCTGCCACACCCACCTAGCCATGCCCACAGAACTGATAGTAAAAAAAATTGAATTTCACCACTGCGGCCTGTACCCTGATTTTCACCAAGTGCTAGATATATAGCATTGTGCAAGAGAGTTAGCTGTGCTGGCTGGCTTGAACTATCTTAAACGTAAGTGATAAGTAGAAATATTTCCTTACATACAGGATAGGAAGGACTGCAAATATAAATTACAATAGAGCATTGCAATATTTTTGAAATGCTGAGAGAATGTTGAGGTCAATCATAGCACAGGGCAGGATGAAACATTCCTTTAACAAAAGGCCAGAAAAGTATATTGAGGCTAATCCCCATCTACATATTTCCTGGGTCCACTTAGAAGGCCTATCCTAATAGTATTACCTATTCTAAGGTACTCTAAACCTTAGAAACCTTAGAAACTTGGTGTCAGGCATTGTCTGAGTTCCTTGTTTCCCCCTATCATCTTATTTGGGGTCCCCCTGAGTTGAGCAAATGCTCCAGTGGTGGGTTCCAGATCACGTTGCAACTGGTATGGTACAACGTGGCCAGGCATCCACCACATGAATGCACATAGAGCAGGTGCACATGCGTGCAGCGTGCGCATGCATACTTACTGCCAGCGACGCTCCGTGATGCCTCCGCAATGCTCCAGCAGCTTGGCACTGTATGCTCCAAAAGTCCCAAAAACCTCAAATACTGGTAAGGAGCGCAGGGCCCTCCAGAGCACTGTACTGGAATGGTACCTAGGGCTCCTGGCAGGCCCTGGTATGCCTGTACCCAGGCGCACTGGTCATAACCACATGGGAGCATACAGTGAACCACTGACATGCTCCCATAAGCATTGGCTAGAATTTTTCTTTGAGTAAAGTGGCTGTAATGACTTCTTGTGCTAGCATCACAGCCAGTCCCTTGCAGTCACCTCATTGGCTTCCCCTAAAGGCCAACTATTGGTAGAATGAAGATGCTTCTGCTGACAAATAAAAAGAAACTAACCCTTTATCTATTACCCTAGCATCTCTTCCCTAACTGCAGAGTCTGCCTTGACTGGATTTCTCTGATAAATCATACGTCTCTTGGAAAGAGAATTTTTTCCCCTTCTTTGGGAAACTGATTCTTGATCTTACTCATTGAAAACGTCTGCACACTTAGCAGCACAATTCAAAATTCAGCAAGGAATTTAAAAAAAACTTAAAATCTCTGACTTTATGTGAATAATTCTCATTTTTCACTTGTGCGGATGAGCAAGCTAAAAAGAGATTTGATGCTTCCATCAGAAAAAAGAAGACATAGAATACAACCATCAGATGAGTCTATTGTTCTAGAAGAGGATTGACAACATGTTCTTTTAAGGGACACATTCTCTTAAGAATAATGTACCAGAGGCTGCATGCGAATTGTGGGAGACAATGAAGCAAATGCGCATAGGGCTGAAGCCTAAAGTGTGTGGTATAACTTATTGCCTCCCTCCTTCTTTCTTTTATTCCAATGCTTATTTTTTGAAATGCTTTGTTTCCTGTACAACAGGTTTCTAGAGAAAAGATGAATTCTATCAGAGATCCAAAATGACTTTCACTTTCAAAGGTTTTTTTTTAAATCAGATTCAGATGTGCACCCTCATTGCAGATGTGCAGAGTTTGGTTCTACATTTCCTCCCTATAAGAATAACTGGGTTTTGTTGTTACTAGTATAATACTATCCAAGTCCAAGATCTCTAGCACATGTACATATGCATATTGATGACTTTTGCATGCCCTGAAATGACAACAAGCTCTGGCTTGTAATTTAAAATCCGAGCATGTGCGACGAATCCAGAAACTTTAAGCCAACAAGGTGAGAAAGAGACAGATGGGTATGTACAAAGCTCCTTTATATACACCACTGAAGAGCTCACTGAAGATGTAAGAACCATCTGAGTTTTGCTTTTGGAAGCAGGACAAGGGCCAAATGTTGTTGCTGGCAACTGTTCAGTGCACTCAGTTGGGTCCATGTGCAGATTCAGCAAGCTTGAGGAGAAATGTGCCTGAATCTGCCCTTGACTGACTCCAGGGTTCTGCTCAAAAAGGGGAACATGCTGTTGAGAAATAAATTTCCCTCCTCTTAATTACAGGCCTTGCCATCTTCTGCCTACTTCACGTGTAAATCACCTAATCATAAACAATTCCCCTTCACAGTTCAACACAGATTGGATGTAATTTCCTGACAACACCAATCTGTTCACTGCATAGCATGCAAGCTCAAGAATAATATTAGAGACTTTTTAGGCCTTTTGAGAGGAAGAGAGACTTAAAAGCGATAAAAAATAACAGCCAGGAAGGGATCTGATTATGTTTCTTAACATGTGTTAGATTAATGTGGCTCCTGGAGTATTTCTGAGAGTTGGAGTGCTGAGACACAATTTTCTGTAATTGCCCACTGCACTAAAACTTTAGTTACTGTTTGCTACAAAGTGCTCTAAGGACCATTCTATAGAATAACCTGTCTCCAAAGAGTTGGATTACCAGCTGGGATAAATGGGTTTGGTACCTTATAAATCTGAAAGGTATCAAATTAGAAAAAAATGGAATGCAAAAAGAATGGGGTACTTCACTTACCTTCCCTACCGGTTCTCAAATGTGAATGCACGCACCTCATCTGCACATGCGCACATGCCTTCTGCACATCTGCAGTGCTCTCACATTACATTGGGGTGGGTGGGTGTAGCCTCCCGCAGCCGCTTCTACCAGTTCACCTAAACCAGAGAGAACCGGCTGAATATCACCTCTGACAGGGTAATATATAAATTGTCACGCACAAAACTATCCATTAGGACTTTTTATACTTACTTCTGAACCATGGGTGGGTTGCTCCCGGCATTACTGCCGGTTTGGTGCATGCAAAATTTTGCGGGTTGCTGCCGGGTCCAGCAACCCAGGCTGCCAAATCACTACCGGTTCGGCTGAACCTATCCGAACTGGTAGGAACCCACCTCTGTTCTGAACAGCTCTCAAAGTAACAAAATCAGTATGAACATCATATCCAACAATGTCATGCCAAAAAAAAAATGCACTAAAATAAGTATTGAAATAGTAATTTGCTCAAATAATGATGAAGTACATATCCGAAAAAAGCCTTGGTGTAATTTAACTTCAGGAAGTATGCAGATCAAAGGTGATCAATTCTAAGTGTTGGGCGCTGTTTTGGTGCCACATGTATCATTCATTTGGGGCAAACAATGAAAGAAATAGATGCCATGTTTCTATAACAACATACCTAACATGTTACACTTTTTTCTTCTTCTTGTTTTTAGGAATTGAGAATTGGAGCCTTATTTATTTATTTTATTAAAGTATATTTAACACAGCAAGCATTACTTGGCCCTATTTCTTTTTTGGCCAAAAGCTCATACCTGGTCAGAGCAAAGTTTCATACCTGATGCTAAGCCTCAGAATGTTGATGGATCTGGAAATAGCTATTTGTTCTGCTGTGGAATTCTTTGGAAGTCAAGAGAGTGGGCAGTGGGAGGAACCAAAATAATGAAAAACTGAATTGCTGGCAGTCTCCAAAAATGGAAGATTCTTCAGTCCACCTACATGCTGAAGCTGATTGGACCTTGATAGGGTCATGTAGACCTACATCAGTATTTCTCAGCCTTGGCAACTTGAAGATGTCTGGACTTCAACTCCCAGAATGCTGGCTGGGGAATTCTGGGAGTTGAAGTCCGGACATCTTCAAGTTGCCAAGGTTGAGAAACACTGACCTACATGATATTACCAGTAAAAGTCTCTATACTTCATAGTAGACAGCATAGAATGAAAGCAGATGAAAACACATGCACACAGATTCCTCATTTTCTAATAAAGTATTACATAAAAATAGATTGGTATTATTCTCCCCCCTTCTCTGGGAAATCTAGTATTGATGTCATTTGCAATAGGGAGAGTTCATTTGAATGAATGGGAAGCTGTGCTTGGTACATTACCCTCATTATAAATACAGCCCTTGCCTCTGTCAAGGTCTCTGCTTTCTGGCAGGATGTTATTATGCTGCTAGAATATTTTAGCACTGATACCCAGTGGAATTTCAAATGGAAGAGGCAGCTAAAAAACCAAACAAATGAATGTTCTGGTAAAAGAATAAATGAAAATGTATTGCCAATTTAATTTTCCAAATATTAATGAATTTCCACATGTCCAAGTCCCATGGAAAATGCCACTGAATTCCAGGATATGTAGTTGTATACTACCAAAGCCAAACTCCATCTCAAATGATTCCCAAACTATTGGCATTCAATATTTATGAAAACTTGACACAAGTTATAAAGGGCATAACAACAACAAAAAATCCAATATTGATTAAGTATAAAAATAAGAGCAAAAGTAATAGCCTTAAGAAATGATTTAATACAAGCTTGTTTTTGATCATGTTGCACCAGGCATTCTTGCTCCACCTTGCAATGATATTAACTTCAACACTTGGGGAAAAGAACAACAAAATTGGCAAGTCAACAGCTGCTTGGTGAGTCCAAAGATGTGAGCTTTAGGTGCCAGCAAAGAAAGCCATGGACTGTTAAGTTCCTGTTAACAATATTCCAGTGTTTACAACATTTCACAACATGATTTTACTAGATGCCTGCAGTCATGGAATCTGTTCAATCTATATAGGAAACCTTTATTTTCTTTTTGTTCTTCATTCCCACCCCCATTCCAAGGTTAATTGTCTGCAATACTGCAGAAATAGTAGAACGTATTTCCGATTCACCTTCTAAACACCTCATGAATGAGGAACATGTCTGTAACCCCTCCAAGATTACAGATATGGCAACTGCTATATTCCAGACTAATTCTTCCAGCATGATGACCATCCCACAGTACTAGAAAAATGCTGTTTTCCAAAAATTTCTTCTCCCTTGGCAGGTTCTTTTTTAAAGGTACATAAAATTGCTTAAGATAACTGTTTACAGCAGGGGTGTCAAATTTGTAGCCCCTGGGCCAGATGCTTTACCAGCTGGCCACGCCCAACCCCCGTTTAGCGAAGGGAGAAAAAGTTGCAATATGTCACATGATGAGTTTGGCACCCCTAGTCTACACAGATCAACTATGCCAACAATGTTTATGAGATTACTGTCATTTCTTTGGCCCACAAAGTTCTCATTTCTCTGCTCAGTCTTTCCTTCCATATCCCAATTAAAATGTTATACATGTTTTGGGGCTGTGTGTCTTTCTCTGCCTCCTCCTAAATTGTTTTCTTTTTCTCTGAATTTGAAATGCCATTACTCAGAACCGTTTGGAAGACTTTATTTAGAGGTATTTAGCAACTTTCCATTGGTTGCTACTTAGCAACATGCCATTGGCTGCTACTTGGAGATGGCTGCATTCATAGCTAGTGTAAAGACTAGATTCAAGAGATCAAAAGCAAACACCATACAAAGTGCTCCATTGCAATAACAATGCACAGGTATAAATTACTCCTTTCTACCCCAAGTAAGATATTTCCAATCTGTTAATGCACACTGTCAGAGGAAAGAAATGAAAGAACCCAAGTCTGTTTATGCTATGTATACATCTGGCATCTTACATTCAGCACTCGCTGGATTTCTTCATTCATGGCTTTTGTCATCAGGCTATTGCAATTAGCTTATAGCAATTAGCTTATCAACCACATTGCCTTTCTATGTTAGCTCATAAGGCTTCCAGTCCCACTATTAGTTATGGAGTAGCCTGATGACAATGACCCTAAAGTGAGCAACACCCAAGAGTTGCTGCTTTATAGAAACCAGTCTAAGGATTATGTGAGGGTGAAGGCTGTAGTCCTGTTGGTTCTGTGGGAAGATATTGTATGTGAAGCTGTCCTGCTGAGTCAAATGGTAATCATAGAAATGAGAATGCATGGTAGTTTTCACATAAGGTAGCTCTCTGCTCTTGGCCTTGAACTTCTGCTCCACTGCCTGCTTCATCTGCAAGAAGACTGACAGCCCTGTTGCCTCATGGCTGAAATGTTCCTTCCTGCTCAATGAACCAGGATCCAACGCTTCACTGTCACAAGGAGAATATAATAGAGGACATCAATGGATCATTCTTATTTTCATTGCAAATGAAAATAACAAGTGAGGGTTTCTCTTTAAAAAGAGCATATTGCTGAGTTGACCCTTGATTTATCTGAAAGGAATTTTTCTTTTTTCTTTTTTCTTTTTCTTTTAAATAAAGGACTAAGTACTACCTTGAGCTTTTGGAAGGGGAAATATGCAGGCAGATTTCTTTAGACGGGGCTGGCTAGGTGTCACGAGCAAATCATTAATCTGCAGACCCATAAAATCAAGGTAATGGTAGCCTATCTCACAACAGTGGCTTATTGGATTGAGAAACAATAAAGCACCTGGTGACTGATAGCCTCAAACTCCTTTTGAATGAGGGTTATGAAACAATTACTTCAATTCTTGATTCACAATAACCTCTACCCCTGCTTGCTTTCCCCCCCAGTCTTCATGCAACACTTTTCTCTTCAATCCTTCTGCATTTTGTCTGCTAATATAATATGTGTGAAATAAAGTTTGGAGGAATAAAATGTGTCAGGTTATTGCCTAGATCGGGTGTTAATAAATACACATATACAAATGCTTTATGCACCTGGAGTTATAAACCATTTCAAGAGAGGCAACCTGGCTTTCTTTGCTGAAATGAATGGGGTTAAAAAGCCAGCTTGGTTTATGGACTGAAGGAAATCCTTTCATATTCAAGAGTGATATAATGAAAAGCAATTACAAAAAAAGGGAAGAAATATGGCTCATACCCTGAGAACATCCAGCTTCCCCCCCTCCCCCCAATGCTTGCTCAAATGTGGAAGTGATGTTCATATATGGACAGTCATAATAAAATGAAAGAAATCATGGGATTAGAAATAGGCTAAAGCCCTTGAAATGTTCGGAGGTCTCCTTCTTACATTTTCTCCCTGAAGGCTGTCAAAAAAGTAACTTAGACTGACACAAAAGTTAGATCTACACTTGATGAGGGATGCGGTGGCTCTGTGGCTCAGTGGCTAAGATCCTGAACTTGTCAGTCAGAAAGGTCAGCAGTTCGGCGGTTCAAATCTCAAGTGCCACATAACAGAGTGAGCTCCCGTTACTTGTCCCAGCTTCTGCCAACCTAGCAGTTCAAAAGCATGTAAAAATGCAAGTAGAAAAATAGGAATCACCTTTGGTGAGAAGGTAACAGTGTTCCATGCCCCTTTGGTGTTTAGTCATGCTGGCCACATGACCACAGACAGTGCTGGCTCTTCGGCTTTGAAACAGAGATGACTACGAACCCTAGAGTTGGGAATGACTAGCACATATGTGCGAGGGGAACCTTTACCTTTACCTATGATGAAATCAGCCTCCAAAAAGTCTGTTCAAGGTATAAGTCATCCCAGCAATATTTGGAATTTTTACAAGATGCTATTATTCCTCCTCCTCCCAGCCCTGATCTTTTAAAAATAAGAGCTGTCTTGAATCTGATTATTTCAGAAAGGCTTTGCTACTGCCTTGTATTTTTTATACACTAGTTACAATCTGTAGGAAGTGCTATGCATGGTTCATTTGAAGGCCAGGGTGAAGATTTATGGGGACAATGGCTTAGATGCCCTAAATTAGGTTTCAGAACAGGCGTATTGCTTTCAGCATGAAAAGGAATTCGTTTTGAAAGAATATTCTATAGTTTTGAAAGTCATTGCCACAATTAATGTTGAAAGATGTGATGAGTTTGAAATATGAACGTTAGGAGGACATCACCAGAAAAAATTCAGGAGCAAATGCTTGAGAAATGTACCCTCACATCTATGATCAATCAACCTTTGATACTTGAAAAGATCTGCTGAGCTTTGTTAATTCGCATTTGCATATATTTTCACTATTGGCAAAACCATCACAATTTCTATGTACCCAAAAGGATTTCATTATTTAAATGAAATGATCAGAATGAAATCAAAACACAAATCTTTAGTTCATTAAAATAAAACAACAAAGTGGATCTTAAACCACATCCATAAAATAACTTAAAATGAAATATTTCATTAAAAGGCCTTGTGTATGCGTGTTTGGGATGGTGGTGGTGTTACAATGCTTCCTATATTCTTTCTTGATTTCTTCCTCTTTTTTAAAAAAGAAACTACCTGCCACAGAACTCAAAGTCTCCTGGAATGAAATTGCCCAATGCAAAATGATATCGAAAACTAAAATGTCCTTTATTATATGGTTGTATATTATACAGGAATTATTGAAGTGAATCAGTTACCTCTCTTAAGAGGATTGAAGGCTGATTACTCATTGTCTCATTGAGGAATCTTCAGTTAAGGGTGAAGATTGACTTCAAGGCTATTTGACTTCCTGGAGCATCATCACACTGAAACTGGTTGTGATAAAACAAATTTATTTAATGTAAATAGAGGAAGTTTATGTCATTGACATAGTGGAACACATCTTTTACTATGAGTTTCACCCAACAACAGCTTTGTTCCAGAAAGTATAGTTATGTATACTCATATGCATTGAGTTGCCTAGAGAAGTATTATATAGGGCTGCAGTTTTTTTCCCTTCTAATCCATGTCCATGTGATTAATATTTGGTTGGATTCACTGTAGTTTGACTTAACTTTTAATATTTTTATTTAATTCCTCTAAATACCATGGGAACCACTTATATACTGTTTCAAAGCAGCATTGGAAAAAACATTTGGGTGTGGAAAATGTCATGTTAAACATTATCACATTTTTTGACAAAGTGAGAGAGCCACTGTGATGTAGGGATAGACTGTTGGATCTGAACCAATAAAACTTAGGATAAAGAAGAAAAATAAAATAATTTAAATAAAGTAATTTAAATAAAAATTACTGCAGTTTCTACATCTACAGTTTGAACCCCATTTTTGCAATTTTCCAATTTGCATGGTAGAGATTCATTCTAGTACAGTGATGGCTAACCTTTTCGTCCTCACGTGCCAAAAGCATGCATGCGCGCATGACAGCATGCACATACATGCCCACACCCATAATACAATGCGTGCCCCCACCACCCCTGTCCATGCACACACATGGCACCCTTTTTTGGGCCCAGCAGGGCTCCCTGAAGCCTCCTGGGATCGAAAAAAGGGGCACGGGTGGAGGGGGGTTCTCTAACCCTAATCCTAATCCTCTCGACTCGACTACTGTAATGCTCTCTACATGGGGCTTCCCTTGAGGTGCACCCGAAAGCTGCAGCTAGTCCAGAACGCAGCCGCGCGGGTGATTATGGGAGCGCCTAGACACTCCCACATAACACCTATCCTGTGCGAGCTGCACTGGCTCCCTGTGGTCTTTCGGGTGCGCTTCAAGGTCTTGACGACCATCTTTAAAGCGCTCCATGGCTCGGGGCCTAGTTATATGCGAGACCGCCTCCTGCCCCATACATCCCTCAGACCGATACGCTCCCACAGAGAGGGCCTCCTCAGGGTGCCGTCGGCTGGACAATGCCGACTGGCGACACCCAGGGGAAGAGCCTTCTCTGTGGCTGGGCCAGCCCTCTGGAACGACCTACCCCCTGAACTCCGCACCATCTCTGACCTCCGCCTCTTCCGCAAGTGTCTGAAGACACATTTATTCCATCTAGCCGGCCTAGCGTAACCCCCTGTATTGACCATTAGACAGTTTTAAATTTGGGATTTTAATTCGGTTTTTAGCACAGGTTTTACTAGAATAAGTTTTTTAAATTTTATATGTTTTGTATGTATTTTAACATTCCTGTGCGCCGCCCTGGGTCCGTTTGGAGAAGGGCGGGATATAAATTTAATAAAATAAATAAAAATAAAATAACCCCCACACTCTTTCCCCCTGCATGCCTACACTGCTACAGATAGTATGTCGGCCTTGTATGCATCTTTATTCCTTTCTAGCATTCATCTCCATTGTTCACTGATGCATTTTCTGCCTCTCTAGGATTTAACTCTATCTGCTCCTGTGATGCACTTTTGCAGAGACCCCAAAATCAGCTGGCTGGTGGGAGGTGCGTATGCATGCTTGGTGGAGCTCAGCTGGGCAACGGCTCCTGTGCCAGCGGAGACGCCTCCATGTGCCACCTGTGGCATGCTTGCCATAGGTTCACCATCACAATTCTAGTATATTGAAAGCTGGGGTTAGCCAAGAATCTTAGATTTGCTTTCAGTCTATCCCAGACTGAATTTCAGATAGTAAACATGATTTAGGATGTACTTGAGCATTTTTTTCACAGTGAGATCAAGTAGCATACAGAATAAAATAGCATAAACATAAAACTGCCCAGTATAAAATGTTGTAATGGAGGGAATAACTCTTCTTACTACTTTAATTTCTTACTATTAAGAAAAGGTGAAATTAGATAAAAGTTTCCAAGTTTTAGAAATGGTTTTTCTGCTACTCCTCCAGAGTACAACATTGGGGCCTGATAAACATCCCTTGGAAAAGGCATTCTCTAAAATAGATGCACGTTCTCTGAGCCATCCACTCTTATTGGCTGTTTATTGATTGTTCTGCAAAATCTCATTGCTTACATTTTCTCTTTACCATTGTGGCTTTTCCAGATATTGCAGTCAGGCATATTCATTATATCACAAATTAAGGTCAAGGATTTGCTGATATTGAAACTGTAGACTAAAATTTCTTTTCTTTCTTTCTTTCTTTCTTTCTTTCTTTCTTTCTTTCTTTCTTTCTTTCTTTCTTTTTTTCTTTCTTTCTTTCTTTCTTTCTTTCTTGTCTTTAGCAGAGTATTAGAAAAGATGAGCCACAGTAGCACAGTGGTTAGAATGCAGTACTGCAGGCTAATTCTACTACCAGCAATTCCATTTTCACTGGCTCAAGGTTGACACAGCCTTCCATCCTTCCAAGGTTAGTAAAATGAGGACCCAGATTGTTTGGGGGCAATATGCTGAGCTGTAAACTGCTGAGTTGGGGCTATAAAGCACTATGGAGTGGTAAGTCTAAGTGCCATTGCTACTGCTAGAAACAAAAAATAGTGTGTTTTCTAATACCTGTATGATACCATGGACTCTGCTTTAGGTTCATGTTTCTGCATCAAGATTAAGCTCAAATTTTATAGTGTCGGGGTTCCAAGTAATAGGCACAAAGCAATCAAAACTCTGAGGACTGAAATTTTCCAAAAGAATATATTTATTTGGGATGTCATATTGGCACAGCAGGTGAAACCCCAACTCTGAAGAACCCAGGGTTTTCTCCACCCAAAGTCCAAAGTTTGTGCTCCCCTGCCCATCACATGGTCCAATCATGTCAGAGTCCCAACTCCAGCTGGCTTTGGTCCATGCCCTACCAACACCTGGCAGATGTCCTTGGCTCCCAGAAGAAAGAATGTTCTTTTGGCTACACATCCCCAACTATCTCAACCTCCTCCCTTACATTCCCACAGCTCCACCTGGCCTCGCTGTGGGAACCCTGAAGATGTTCCCAAAACAGCTTCAGGGCTGACATAGAGATTATTATTATTTATTGACCTAGTGAGAATCAGAGTGAAGAAGTCAATTATCACTGAGTGATAATCACGAGGTGGCACAGTAGAGTGCAGTACTGCAGGCTACTTCAGCTGACTGCCAGCTGCAGTTTGGCAGTTCAAATTTCACCGGTTCAAGGTTGACTCAGCCTTGTGAGTCCCTCTGCGTGAAGTGGGGCCTAGGGAGGCAGTTGGGCGTGCTGGTTGTATACCTGGCTCCCCGCTATGTAGCAGCAGCCCTGCCCGAGCTCCTTGAGGTGATCGCTACGATGGCAGTTGAGACCCCCAGACTTTTAGTCATGGGGGACTTTAATCTGCCATCGGTGGGCGAATCATCCGCGGTAGCTCGGGAGTTCATGGCTTCCATGACGGCCATGGACCTGACCCAATTAATTCAAGGCCCCACCCACGAGGGTGGACACACACCGGATCTTATCTTTGTCTCAGGCCAATGGAAGAGTGATCTGGGTACAGGGGATATAGTCATCACACCCTTGTCATGGTCAGACCACTCACTTCTCCGGCTCGACTTTCCAACCGCTACTCCCCACCGCGGGGAGGCGGAACCTGAGTCACCTATCTGGTTCCGCCCCAGGCGCCTGATGGACCCTGACAGGTTCCAGGCGGCGCTTGGGCCACTTCCTGTACCCCTGACCCGCGCCCCGATGGAGGACCTCGTGGCCGCATGGAATACTGCGGCCGTGGGAGCCTTGGATCGGGTCGCGCCCTTGCGGCCTCTCTTGCGGCGGCGAGCCACCCTGGCTCCTTGGTTTACCGAGGAGCTAAGGGTGATGAAACGCCACAAGAGATGCCTAGAGAGAAAATGGAGGTCTACTCGATCTGAATCTGACCGGACACAGGTAAGAGCCCATTTACGGACTTACATTGTGGCGCTGAGAGTGGCCAAACGTCATCATTGTGCCACTCTCATAGCATCCGCAGAAAACCGCCCTGCCGCCCTGTTTAGGGTGACCCGCTCCCTCCTTCAACAGAGGGTGCGGGAAGCCCCACTACAGGGTAGAGCAGAGGAATTTGTGACTTTTCTGCAGGAGAAAATCGCTCAGATACAGAACGAGCTAGCCCCCATTGCCGCGAGGCAGATCTTGTTTGGGAGGAGTTTGACTCCGTTGCTTCCGATGATATGGACAGGTTACGTGGGCGACTGCGAGCCACCACATGTTTATTGGACCCGTGTCCCTCCTGGCTTGTACTGGCATCCTGGGAGGTGACACGAGGCTGGCTCCAAGAGGTTATCAACGCATCCTTGAGTGAGGGTTCCTTGCCTGCTTCCCTAAAAGAGGCTATGGTGAGGCCCCTCCTTAAGAAGCCCTCTTTGGATCCAGCTCTTTTAAACAACTACCGTCCAGTCTCCAACCTTCCCTTTTTGGCGAAGGTTGTTGAGAGTGTGGTGGCACAACAGTTTCCCCGTCACCTGGAGGAAATTGATTATCTAGACCCGCGCCAGTCCGGCTTTCGGCCCGGGCATAGCACCGAGACGGCATTGGTCGCGTTGGTCGATGATCTCTGGAGGGCCAGAGATGGGGGTTGTTCCTCCATCCTGGTCCTATTAGACCTCTCGGCGGCTTTCGATACCATCGACCATGGTATCCTATTGCATCGGCTGGGGGGGTTGGGGGTGGGAGGCACCGTGTTACGGTGGTTCTCCTCCTACCTCTCTGGCCGATCGCAATTTGTGTTGGCAGGAGGGCAGAGGTCGACCTCGAGACCCCTCACATGTGGGGTGCCTCAGGGGTCGGTCCTCTCGCCTCTCCTGTTTAATGCATATATGAAGCCGCTGGGTGAGATCATCCGTGGTTTTGGGGTAGAGTACCACCTGTACGCTGATGACACCCAGCTGTACATATCTACCCCAAACCACCCCAACGATGCCGTAGCGGTGATGTGCCAGTGCCTGGAAGCCGTGCGGACCTGGATGGGAAGTAACGGACTCAGGCTCAACCCGACCAAGACCGAGTGGCTGTGGTTTCCGGCTGCCCGATTCAACCAGATGATTCCATCTCTGGCCATAGGGGGCGAACATCTTGCCCCTGTGGATGGGGCGCGCAACTTGGGTGTCCTCCTGGATACCCGGCTGTCCATGGAAGATCAAGTGACAGCCGTGGCCAGGAGGGCGTTTTACCAGGTCTGCCTGGTACGCCACTTGCGCCCCCTATTGGATCGGGACGCCCTTCGCACAGTCACTCATGCTCTCGTGACATCCCGACTGGATTATTGCAACTCTCTCTACATGGGGCTCCCCTTGAGGTGCACCCGGAGGCTTCAGTTGGTCCAGAACGCAGCCGCGCGAGCAATTATGGGCACCTCTAGGTTTGCCCACGTAACACCGCTCTTGCGCGAGCTGCACTGGCTACCTGTCGTCTTCCGGGTGCGCTTCAAGGTGTTAATTATCATCTTCAAAGCGCTCCATGGCTCGGGACCTAGTTATCTGCGGGATCGGATCCTGCCTCATACATCCTCACGGCCGATACGCTCACACAGAGAGGGACTGCTCCGGGTGCCGTCCACTAGACTTTGTCAGCGGGCGACGCCCAGGGGAAGGGCCTTCTCTGTGGCGGGCCCAGCCCTCTGGAACGACCTTCCCCCCGATATTAGGACAACCACGGACCTCCGCTCCTTCCGCTTAAAATTAAAGACACACTTTTTTCGCCTGGCCGGCCTTGGGTAGTCTCTTTTTAGGTTAGGGGGTTTTAGGGGTAATTTTTAGTTTAGTATATGGGTTTTAGTGCAGGAATAATTTAATTTACTTTTAATTTTGTAGTTTGTATTCTGTACTTTGTTCTTTGTATTTTTAATTGCCTGTGCCCCGCCTCGAGTCCCCTTGGGGAGAGAGAGCGGGTTATAAAATTAAATTATTATTATTATTATTCCATCCTTCTGAGGTGGGTAAAATGAGGACCCAGATTGTGGGGGGCAATATGCTGAGTCTGTAAACCACTTAGAGAAGGCTGTAAAGCACTGTGAAGCGGTATGTAAGTCTAAGTGCCATTGCTATCGCCCCCTTTCATTATAGCTATAGATTGTATAGTGTTAAGTCCCCTTGTTTGAGATCAACCATACAGTATGTCAAGATTTGAGCTTGGAATAATCTTACATTCATACACATGGCATGAGATTGAAGCCTTTCCTTATAACTATGTTAAGTTTCGAGAGAGAGAGAGAAAACAAGACCACAGAGAGTTGGTCTTGTACTACATCATCTTGCATAGTGTACAGTGAGTGCTTTCACAAATAAAGGAAAGGAAAGCTGAGGCCATTGGGAGGCAGCATAGGGGATTTATGGAGTGGAAAGTCAATGCATCCTGAATGTTGACTTTAAAAAAAACACAACAACAACAACTTGGAGCCATATTGATGTCAGCAGCACCCTGTAAGTTTTAAAGTCACTCAAAAGATAACGCCCAGCTTAACAGAAGGCAGGGAGGAGATTTAATTTGAATAGGCAGGGGAGAGGAAAAAAATCAGATTGCTAGTCATTTAAGAAAAATAATGGCACAGAACATGCAGACAGTGATGCAGGAGAGCTGGGATTTATTGAAATGCCTTTTTAAAACACTCAAATGTTGTTTTAGTTCTGTATCTCATTGATTTATTAAATCTTTGATTTTTCAATTTAAAATTTTTATTATGGATACAAAGCTAACAGTTTGCCAACCAGCACATTGTATTCTCTCCAATGTTCTTTGTCACGACTGTCACCAGGCATATTTTATAACAACTTGTATATCGCCCCTGTCAATGCAGTCTTCTTCGTTTAGTAGTTAGGGACCTTCTGGGTACCCATTTTTGCCTCTCCCAGCATAATACCGCATGCCATTTTGTAGCAGTAAAATCCATTCAGTGCTCTGTACTCATGTAAGAGATGATAGGAATATAGACTTGGTGCAATTGGAAAAGAAGGGACTATTTTAGGGCATTCTCCAGATGGCTGGCCTTTAACTTCTCAGCCAGCATGGTCATTGCTGAGAACTCAGAAAGTGAAAGATCACAATCTGGGCAAAATACAAGTAAGGAAAGATTACTTGGCTTGCATTCAACCAAGGAACATGGGAGAGACAAACACTTAATATCTCTGGCAGAATTTAGCTTCCAAGGAATTGAATACCAGCTTTCCTGTCATTTAAAAGGAAAGCAATGGCAAAATGAAGACTGTTCCATGAGAACTGAGCTGACAAACTGCAGCAATAGAAGGACCCTGTGAACAGATCGGTTCCCCAGAACACCTTTACAGATCACGGAGAGGACTAGAATCACCCACACTGAGTCTGCTCACAACAAGGTTGTAAAATAGTGATTTTCAGTAGTTCGAGAGCTCTGGAATAGGAGTGGGGTTTGTTTTCAAAAACATGAGACTACGAAAGAGCTATAATAATGTGAATTGGGGAATGCTAATTTAATTGTATGGGGATGCAGTTAAGATGGTGGACTTGTCAATTGGAAGATAGGCAGTTCAAGACCCAAGCACAGAATGATGGGTTGAGCTCCATTCTAGCCAGAGATCCTGCCAACCTAGCTGTTCAAAAGCATTCCATCCTTCCAAGTAAAATGAGGACCCAGATTGTTGGGGGCAATATGTTGACTCTGTAAAATCATTTAGAGAGAGCTGTAAAGTACTGTAAAGTGGTATACAGGTCTACATGCTATTGCTATTCAAATACAGGTAGATAAATAGGTACTACTTTGATGGATAGGTAACAGTGTTCTGTGCACCTTGATATATAGTCATGTCAGCCAAATAACAGAAGCATCTTCAGATAATGATGGCTCCCTCAGCTACAAAACGAGATGACCACTGCCTCCTAGAGTCAAACATGACTGGTTAGGGAAACATTTACCTTTTTAATTTAATTGTACTTCATGTATAAAAAAGCCGCATTATTTTTTGGAAAAAAAAAGTCTCTTTGGAATTGTGTCAACTTAAATAAGCAGAATTGCTTTTCCTTACATCCTGTATTAAAATGTCAAACCTGATTACATCACAGGCTGCATCGTGACATATCGGGATGCTTTTTGCCCTTGTGGAGCCAGGTGGGCATGGCCTGCGCAGGCTGTATCCGGCCTGTGGGCCACCAGTTTTACATGCCTGAAATAGATAAACCAAAGTTATCATATTTTTCGGAGTATAAGACGCACCCCCCCCCCCCCACTCAAAAGAGGGTGAAAATTTGAGTGTGTCTTATACTCGGTAACTTTTTTGAAGCTTTTTTTCATCCCTAATGAGGTATTAATGAGTAAAGAAATCTTTCGTGCTTTGCCTGCTTTTCTCATTGCTGCTCCCTCCAATGATCAGCTGTTCTTTAGAAGCTGCTTTTCAGACCAGGCGCTAACGAGTGAGACGATATTCCGTGCTTTGCCTGCTTTTCTCATTGCTTCTCTCTCTGATGCTCAGCTGTGCTTTAGAAGCTGTTTTGTATGTCCAACCAGGGGATAAAAAGCGTGCACGCATGCACACGCTCAAAAACAGCAAGCTGGTCAGACTAAGGATGCTATACATATAAATACCTTGTAGGCAGATTTCCCCCCCCCCTTTTTTTTCCTCCCCAAAAACTAAGGTGCATCTTATACTCTGGTGCGTCTTATATTCCAAAAAATATGGTAATTTTGTTTTTATTTGTTCTTCGCCCCCAACTGACTATAGAAAGTTAAAAAGAATAAAAGTCATTGGTAAGATCACTCTGCTTCTTCAGAGGAACAATAATGGAATGTAGGGATGGTTAGTCCTTCTCACAATTGTTTCACCAGAAGTTCTTCTGTCTCTGATTCCTGGGATTCATGGACTCATTAAACTTCTAACCACTTTCCTTGGTCCTTTTGTTTTCAGTCATGACAGACTTCACACTTTCTGGTCTATGTCTACTTTGAGAATGGCCTATTATTGCTTTAGAAATTATTCATTTATTTCTGTTAATGATAAAGCTTTCAACACAACTGTGGTTATAAGTGATATATAATGAATACAGAATACTTTCCACATAAAGTTTCAATTCACAATTCTAAGGTGGAAACAATTACGAGCATTCACTCTATTTTTCCTTTCCACTTCTTGGGACAATTTAACCTTTTCTTTTGTTTGGCCTGAATTTCTTTCACTATACCATCCTGTGCTTCATTGACATGAAACAAAGTTCTTCACAAACATACTATTTGTTGGGGGGAGAATTGTGTCTTTAGGTAATTTAAATTGAGAAAGTGGAATAGTAGCTTCTTTTGTTATATTAATCAGGGAAGGGTATAAATAATGGTAGAATTAAGAAGCTTTTAATCTTTATGTGAAGTTGTGTATGAATAAAACAGCAGAATGTTGACATAATTTGTAGCGGACATTAGTTGTTGTCCCTCTCGATCCGCTGATCAGTGCTGCAATTTTTGAGGGGTTAATTAATTAAACTGAATTGGATCACAAAATCCAGGTTACTTATACCATGCAGTTTGATCATATCCAAACTGTTATGCCAACTGTGTGAACTGAAGAATTGTGCTTAATTTGAAATAACAAATTTATCACAATCAGTGTACAAAGCCATTTAGAAACTGTACATAACAAGTACTGTCAGATGAACATTTTGCAAATGAGATTCACAGATTATAATTAGTAGGAAATGTGACTTCACAGATTTGGCACGTTTCCAGACACATTACTAAAATAATTTTCTTCATGACTTAAGTGGTGGAAAAAATTACATATCTAAAAATTACATATCTAGTGTTATACTTTACCTGTACCTTCCTGAATCTGGTCCCAAGTTTTCAAAAGCTATTATATCAGCTTTCAAGATATATGCTATTGTTAGTATCAGTTATTGTTCATGTGTGTGTGTTTTTATATATCTATGGATACAAGTGACAGCTGTATTATCTGTCATCACACAGCCACTGTTGATCATATTTATTGATGTAGATCAATAACTATGAACTTATTTGAATGAAATATTTCACTGGGTTTTAGAAATAGGAATGCATCATCCGTTTATTTTGCTATTTTCCACTTTTATTGTGGAATATTTTATTTAGTGTTGTTAGGAAGTGGAGATTTGAAGCATTCACTTCTATTTTCAATTAACTGCAGTTTAGCATCATCTGGAGTCAGTTGTTATCGCAATATATAAATATAGCAGGGGTGGGTTCCTGCCAATTCTAACTTCTTCTATGAAGAGGTTCCACAAATCTACAGTGCCATTTAGAACCGGTTCCAGTTCCCTCCCCCTGCCCATCCGCACATCATCAAGATGAAGAGCGAGAGGAGGAATTCTGGGAGTTGAAGTCCATAAGTCTTAAAGATGTCAAGTTTGAACACCCCTGGGGTTTTTTTTCTAAAGGGTTAGGGGTGCAAGGGTTTTGTAACTTGACACCTTTAAGACTTGCGTGCTTCAAATGCCAGAGTTTCTGAGCCAACATTTTGGTTGCTAAGCAAGAGCGTTGTTAAGTGAGTTTCACCACATTTTACAAGTTGGCCACACCCACCCAGTTATATGACTGCCAAACCACTCCCACCCAGTCACATGGCGAACAAGGCACTCCCACAAGGCAGGCCACACCTACCGAAGAGGTTCTAAATTTTTTGGAAACCCACCACTGAAATATAGTAAATAAATAGACCTATAATCTTATATGGTAATTAATGTTAGCTGCCGTTTGTTGAAACAGGACAGTTTTCCATACTACAGTTGCAATACTTCTAGAAGCCATATATGACTCTAATCACATTTGTCTCAGTCCAGCAAGATTATTAAACTGTAATTAATTCCGTGATATCCTTAAAATGTTGATTTTAGCAAGCATTTCATGAGAGATGTATGTTTGCAAATTTCTCCGTTATCCTACAAGCAACAACAACAACAAAAAGGTTCACTTTCAGGCAGGCTGTGAAGTATGTTGAAAGTAGGTGGCAGAAATTGACTGAAAGAAGGTCCATTTAATGTGGCTGTTTTATGAAGCTCTATAGTTTATGAACGTAATCAACTTCAAGGTTGACAAACCCAGAGTACAGGTTTTTCAGGTACTGAAAATTTTAATGGCCCAAGTGATACTTTTTATCCCAAGATGCCAGTTTTCTCAATAACAACAATAAATGTTTGGCTTATTAAAACGGAATACAGGTAGTCCTTGACTTACAATCGTTTGCTTAGCTACCCTTGGAAGGTACAATAGACCCTTTCCAAAGGCACTTATGGCTGAGAGCCAAGTAGGATGGACTTTGTAATACTTGCAATGTGGGTTTTGATAGTACTGTTGCACTGGATTTTCAGGTATTTTAATTTGTTCTATTCAAATGTATAACTAATAATTTGCTCTCTCTTGTAATATTAAAAAGAGAGTCCTTTTATTTGAAAAGTTTTCAAATAAATCGTAAATTAAATGATCTTCCTTGTCTCAGTAGCATAATTGGGGTCCAGCATACCAAGGTACTTTCTGAGAAATTGCATTTGGCCAACATGATCCAGTTTCAAAGTAATGGCTGCCACAGTGCCCTCACCATTATTCACCCTTATGACTGACCACAGAGATGCTGTAGTCCCCCCCAATCTATCTCCCCAACCAATCCTGGCATTGCCAGGATTGGTCTACTCTGGTCTACTCTGTCTACTCTGTAAAAAAAACAAAAAGGTAAGTTGGCTGCCGTTGGACCTTGGAACTAGTGAGAAGCAAGCTGAGTCCTGCAAGTCCCTTGGGTTGAGAAGTAGTCCTCAGCCTCTCTAGAAGCTGGTTGCCTTTGCTGCCCAGCTTTAGGCTCTCTTGTCTGGCCAAATAACCAGGTTGGGAGCAGACTAAGGCATGGGGAACTCCAAGGGATATAGAGCAGACCATTTGATGCCTCATGGATGGGGGAGGCCTTGGAAGGCCAAGGCAAGCAGGCCTGGGCCTGTGCTAGACCTTCAAGAGCATTTCTCTCGCCACCGAGGCACCTTAAACTTAATGACCTGTACATTCATTTAATAATTGCTTCATTTGGTAGAACAGGGATAGGGATCATTAAGTGAGATGCTTCATTTAATGGCCATCATGACATGCAACCGTAATGGACTCCATTACAGTCCTAAGTTGAGGACTACCTGGATGTTCTTTCTTGACTATTTCTATAAGGTAAATTTGTTTTTTTTTTAATGGTATATAGTTAGCATTCCACAGGCATGCCAGTTTTGTCTGAAATCTCCAAAATTTTCAGGCTTTTCTCTCAATTTCTTTACTCTGATTTTATCTGCATTCTTCATAATGGAACACATTATGAAGAATGCAGATAAAATCAGAGGAAAGAAATTTTACTCTGTAAAATTTGTTTTTGCTCCTGTATTGTGCAAAAACAAGATTTCTAGCTAGAAACAAGGCATTCTAAAAAGTCTATACACACACCTCTGAACATGATGAAAGTTCTCCTTAACCATTACTGCACCTTAAGGAACTACAAAATCAAACCTATTTATACAGGCTTACTCAGGTAACTGACTTTATCAGTCATTATCTCTAATTTCTCAGTTTAAAAAGGTAAAAACTCCTTCAAATTGAACATGACTATCACATACATTACTTATTCATAAAATAAAGATGTGCAGTATGTAATTTAAAGCACAAATTATTTGATAGCTTACTAATTTGATAGAATAACGCTTCCCTAATTACAGTATTGCTCAGAGCCTTTTTTTAACAAATTGTCATAAATAGCACAGATATCATAAATTAATTTTCCCCCAAAACGTGTTGTCATGATGTGATAAAGCTATACCTTTTGATTGCCCCAAGGCTTCAAATCACGAGAATGCAAATGTGTGTGGTTCATCTAAAACTTTCTTTCTCCTGTATAGCTTTTAAAATACTAGCAATGATTTAAAACAGCTTTTTCCTGTAAGTTGGTATATATTTAAAGGTCTCTTCTGCTCTAAGTGTCAGTAAACAAGTGTAAGTAGAAGAAACAGTTTACTGTCTTTTACTACTTTTCATTTATTTTCTTGTTAAATATGTATTGTGCTTTTAATTCAGGAATTTAAGTTGATATGCATAGCACTTGCTTCTTTCATTCTTTCCCACAAATAAATTTATTTGAGATCGTTTGCACAGAGAGTGAGTGAAAGGGTTCCAACTACCATCCAAGATATCAAGACCAAGCTGACAAAGAATAAGAGGATTTGTGATTAAAAAACCCAGAAAGCAAGTATCGTACACTACATTATACAAATTCTTATCCTCAGATGCTATAGCGACCTATCAGAAAAAACTAGAATCTGATGAAAGAATGTCCTAACTCCATATAGGACTGTGTCTCCAACAATATGTAGATATTTGTCACTACATTTGCAACAACAAATGTTCCACCAAAATCATACAGAACGTTAGAAGCAACTTCTGCAGCTCTTCCTCTAATGTGATACATGCCCTCATCTATGCCCCTCTATAGGACATGTTTTGTACAACAGATTGAATGAAAGTTTGATATCAGACTCAAAGCTAAAGTAACATTATTATTTTTTTAACCTTCCAAGAATTGATTACAGATTTTAAGGTAGCTGTTTTGGAACAAAGAAACGGGACCAGTAATATTGACTAAGAGATTGTGGCACTCCCCTAAATCAGTATATTTTAGACTATTTCAGGAGGTTTTAACAACTAGGATGAATTTTATCACACTACAATTGCTAATTGTTTTTTTTTTATATTGAAAAAGTTTTATTGGGTTTTTACAATTTTCCAAAAGGATAGGGTAAGGGATACAGAAACATTTTGAGAACTTTCGCGTCGGGATCATTGGCCCTTCCATGGCTTCATAATAAAACATTAAAAAAACATTTTTCAAAAATACTACGAGGTGAAAATAAGTGCATACATCCTAAATTCTCAATTCTATGCTGGCAGTCGTGTACAAACATCCAGATAAAAAGGTTATACTATGTTAATAAAAAAGCAAAGTTATTTTTTTTATCTAAGTCTCTTGGCAATTGTATCTTCTTTTTCTCCTTCCTGGCCCCCAGCGGGCGGGGCCGTGGCCCCCCCTGCTCCCCCTGGATCTTCCCCCAGGACAGAGGAATGTTTTTTAAGAAAGGCTTCCGCCTCAACAACTGTTTTAATCCTAACTCTCCCTCCTTCCCAGAACACCAACATCCCTTCCGGCATCGCCCATTTAAACCAAATCCCGTGGCCAACCAATTTTTTGGATAAGAAGGAATATCTCCTTCTCATCTCTCTAATCTTTTTTGGGATCTGCTTCAAGATGGCGACTTCCTTTTGTTGGTAAAGTAGGGGCCCCCCTCTCTGCGCCTTCAAAATTCCCTCTCTGGTTGACCTTCTAACAAATTTAATATGTATCTCTCTGGGTACTTCATTTATCCTTGCATATGTCGAGTTTATTCTGTAGACTAGGTCAATGTCCCCCCTGATCTCATCTTTAGGTTTATGTAAATAGACTGCTAAAATTGTGCTCATGAGTTCAGGAAGACATTCACCAGGTTCTTCAGAAATGTTCTGAAATCTTAAAAAATATGACATCCTTTCAAAATCCATCCTAGACATCTGCCCAGTCAGTTCTCCAACCTCACTGCTAACATTTTTAAGCTCTCCCTTTGCCCCAGCCAGCCCCCCTTCCAGCTCCTCAATCTTCTGTGTGTTCTCCAGCACTTGTTTCCGTGTTTCCAAAAGTTCCTTCTTGAAGCTGCTATGGTCTTCTCTCAAAGCTTTAATTTCCTGCACCAAAGCTTGTAACACTGATTCCATTGATGTCATTCTTTGTTCCAAACCTGCCAATTCTGATTTTGATGCCATGGTAAGCTGTTAAAGTCAGTGCCACTAAGATGGCGTTTTTTGGGTGGGGCCGCTGGAGCAAATCAGGAGAAGACAGTTCAAATCAGGGTTGTAAAGAGTTATAGGACCCAGAAGAGAAACACTTTTCACAGTCAATAATTATAGCAGAGAAGGCACTCCAGGGAAGGAATCAATTAATCCAGAAATTTCTTCATTAGTAGAGAGAGGGAGTCCAAATCACAAAGAGATGTTGGCAATTTTCCATAAGTAAAAATAGTCAGTCAGGAACAAAGGGCAGCCATCTTCCACCGCCCATTCTGAGAGCCAGCAGGAGAAAGTAGCAAAAGAAAAATTGTTTCAAGCCAGCCGGACTTAGATACATCGTATAGAAACAAGCCGCGAAGCACTTTCACTTGCTTCAAAGCAATCCGGATGTGAAATGTCCGCTTCCTCGCAATGAGGAGCCATTTCTAAACGCCGCTGTTGTAAATCCGAGGGGGGGTTTAACAAACAAACACCCCCCTCCACGTTCTTTCTTTCTTTCAGTCCAGGCTGCCAGCACAAATTAAGTTAAAATCACTCACTCTCCACCTCACCGCCAAAGCCCCGGAAAGCCTTCCGACCCGAACACTCAGCTCTCTCCAAATTCATTGTACGTTGCCGTCCTCCATTGGCGAAGGGAAACCCCCCCGCAGCATGTCTTCTCTCGCCTAAACCGAAGACAAGGGCCGTTTCCCAGCTGCCGCCAGGATAAACCAGCCCAGGCAAGCCAGTCTTACGGAGGGACCCCCAAAAAAAGGGGTACCCCGCCCCGTTAGGGGCAGAAAAAAGAACAAAATGGCGGACGAGTCCCAGGACTCGTCCGTCGCCGCTGGAAGCCGGAACAGGAAGCCCAATTGCTAATTGTTGATAATTTATGTCTCATGTAACCTGAATAGCCATCCTGTGCTCCCCTTCTTTCCCCCCACTCCCAATTCAAATCCTACATGAGTTTAACCAGCCCATGAAACTGATAAAGAGTGCTACAGTTAATGAAAACAAATGTCTTTTAATAGAATTAATAGAATCCCTCATCAATGATTTGGATGAGGGGACAAATGGGGAACTCATCAAATTTGCAGGCGACACCAAGCTGGCAGGAATAGCCAACACTCCAGAAGATAGGCTTAAGATACAGAAGGATCTTGACAAACTTGAACATTGGGCACTATCTAATAAAATGAAATTCAATGGTGAAAAAAGTAAGGTTCTACATTTAGGCAAGAAAAACAAAATGCACAGGTACAGTATAGGTGGTACCTTGCTCAATAGTAGCAACTGTGAGAGGGATCTTGGAATCCTAGTGGACAACCATTTAAATATGAGCCAGCAGTGTGCAGCAGCTGCCAAAAAAGCCAACACAGTTCTAGGCTGCATAAACAGAGGGATAGAATCTAGATCACGTGAAGTGATAATGCCACTGTATAGTGCCTTGGTAAGGCCACACTTGGAATACTGCATACAGTTTTGGTCGCCACGATGTAGAAAAGACGTGTAGACTCTGGAAAGAGTGCAGAGAAGAGCAACAAAGATGATTAGGGGATTGGAGACTAAAACATGAAGAACGGTTGCAGGAGCTGGGTATGTCTAGTTTGATGAAGAGAAGGACTGGGGAGACATGATAGCAGTGTTCCGATATCTCAGAGGGTGCCACAAAGAAGAGGGAGTCAAACTATTCTCCAAGGCACCTGGGGGCAGGACAAGAAGCATTGGGTGGAAACTAATCAAGGAGAGAAGCAACTTAGAACTAAGGAGAAATTTCCTAACAGTTAGAACAATCAACCTCTGGAACAGCTTGTCTCCAGAAGTTGTGAATGCCCCAACCCTGGAAGTCTTTAAAAAGATGTTAGATAGCCATTTGTCTGAAATGGTATAAGGTTCCTGCCCACGCAGGGGGTTGGACTAGAAGACCTACAAGGTCCCTTCCAACTCTGCTATTGTATTATTGTATTATTGCTAAGAATGAGTTAATATGAAGAGGTGCTATCAGACTCCTGCCAATGAGCTTCTGCCCAACACCTTAATTTCTACACCTCACCAATTCCAGGTTAAAGATGTGTATTTTAACCAAAAGTTTTAAATCTCCAATGACTGACACAAAATGAGGAACAGGTAAAACGTAATAATGCAACTACTGTATCTTGTTTTATATATTAAAGTTGAAAAGGAACCCTTCCATAGCATACGGAAGCCTTATGTGTACAGGGCAATTTACAGTCTTAATTCTCTGTCTTAGATATAACTTCCAGACTGCATCAGATTAGCAGCTGCTTATATTTAGAGCAATTTTCTTTCCTCCACCTTCTCATTTGTAGCCCAGTAACTATCTCCCTTTTTCACAATGCTCTGGGTACTGTTAAACAGCAAGTCAGCAAGACAGAAGAAGCTTTATTTGTCCTTTTCCCCCTTTAAATTCATGTGCTAAATTGCAGAATAGAAGCATAATTAGAGAGGTATTTGTTGAGGCAACCATGTAATTGATTGTTTTTAACATATAATTCCAAAGAGAAGTAATATACAAACAGATAAGGAAGACAATACCATTGAAATATATCTTCCCAGTTAATTTTGAGATGTGTGTATTTATACACAAGTTGTCATCAGATCTGAAGTAATGGGAAATGAATATAATTTGGTGTGTTTGTTAAAATGAAACCTGAAAGAGATTTGGAGTCAGATTGTAATTATTAACTTTTATTTATTTATTTCACTTTGTTACATCTTGCCCCCCCCCCCCAAACAGAACTCCAAAATAGTTACAGTAAAATCAGTTTTGCATACAATCAAACTTCATCTCCGAATTTTTTTATACAAAAATATAAAAGGAAAATACAAAACCATACATTTATTAACTTAATTTACTGTATTTTTGCACTATAAGACATTCCCCCCCCCCCCCAAAAAAAGTGGATGGAAATGTCTGTGCATCTTATAAAGACATATTTTGCAGCAGGCGGGAGGGGGGTTGGTCTCCAACCTTTGCAACTTTAAGTCTGAAGGACTTCAGCTCCCAGACTTCAAGGGCTGTTGGGTAAATCAGTGCAGCATTTTTGAGCTATATTTTTAAGGCTTTCCTCCAGATGGGTTTCCAATAGAAAAGCAGGATGGGAGTTGTGCTATAATTTCAACTGTCAATGTTCTGACTGACAAACCCAATTGAGTTCATCATATTGGCAAAGATGAGAGCAAAACCAGTTCAAACCATTTTCCATTCAAACCCACATAGTTAAAGTGCAGGTCTTCCTTCTCCCACTATTAGACCAGGTCACTTTGTCCAATGGACACTTCTGGTATTGTTGTGAGAAAATCTTTTTTGGCTCTGGCAACTATCTGCTGAAAAGTCCTTGGTTCCCATAGCTGGCATCTTGATGTCTGGAGCTTAGCTCGATCTCCCACTTCCCTCCCCCCATAGCAGTGGTGGGTTTCAATTTTTTTTAGAACCTACTCTGTAGGCATGGCCTATTTTGTGGTCGTGGCTTGGCAGTCATGTGACAGGGTGGGAGTGGCCACCTTTTAAAATGTGGCGAAACTCATTTAACAACGCTCTTGCTTAGCAAGCAAAATTTTGGACTCAATTGTGATGATTCTTTCTTTCTTTCTTTCTTTCTTTCTTTCTTTCTTTCTTTCTTTCTTTCTTTCTTTCTTTCTTTCTTTCTTTCTTTCTTTCTTTCTTTCCTTTCCTTTCCTTTCCTTTCCTTTCCTTCCCGTTGGGTCACTGGCAGTGGCGGGCCAGATTTACTTCCAGGTATGCCGGTGGAACCCCCTCTCACCGGTTCTCTAAATTTCACCAACCGGCTCTCGCGAGTAAGTGCGAGCCTGCAGAAACCCACCACTGCCCCATGGTTAGTGGGCAAGCTGAGAAGTGATAATAATTACAACAGCAAAAACACCATTTGAAGATTGACATCAACATTTCTACAGGCCAGAAAGGACATAAGTTACCAAACATATGCCAACAGATATATGCCCAATTCATATATTTTTTTAATCCTGTTTATCACTTCTCCCTCCAAATTCGGCTTCACTTGCATTAGTATTCTTCTGCTTCATTGTAGCATGTGGACACACATAAGCACAGGCTAATTCCAACTGGATCCTGCTGTGCTTGAATCAAATGAACATAAACAAGAATTGGCTGAAATTGGTGAGCTTGTTATGGTTACTATTTTACAATGTGATCAGTCTGTTAAATCACACAATCCAAATGAGGAAAGAAAAAGTGCAACATTGTTGTTTTGTGGATCAAACCTCCTACCAGAGACTGCTGACACTGTGAATGGGGAGATACAGCTATTTGACGACATAGTTTACAAACTTAAATGCTACCAAGAAAAAGAAAAATAATGGCAGGTTTGGAATATGTAGGTTTTTCATTCAACAGGCTAATGTTATGATATGGTAGGTACGATATCTGCATTTGACTTCTTCAGTCTGTGAGACTTCAACTTGCAAACATTCTGTTTTATATGTATATGTCTGTAGTAAGCCTAACATGAGCTTCTTGTCTGTCAGATTTTGCACATTTATTCATGTGTTGTTATGTACATAAAGAAGTTAATGAATCCTGCTGAATCAGTTACCTCTGTGTGGTTTCTGGATGTGATTTCTACTGCAAACTCTTGACAAAATCATACCGTATTCTTGTCATTGTCACACATTTTGTGCTCCTTGTGCCTTCTACCCTCTTGCAACATCCATGACATCAAATTGAATGCAGCTCGGAATGAAGAACTCATTCTTTGACAGGCTTTGAAAAAAAGATCAACTGAATGATTTACACTTAATTTATTGGGATTTTTCATATGGTCTTATTTGTACTTTTCTTCAAGGACATGCCCATTGATGAGAGAATTACACTCAGGATAAAGATTTGTCAAAAAAGCCAGGTTATTCTGAGTCTTGGGCTTCCTTCTATCACAGGTAGAGTTTGGACAAGATGCTGACTAGATATAACAAAAGTCAGAAACAAATTAGCACCATGAGGGGGAAAAAAGGCTTTCACAAACATAAGTTTAGTTTAGTTTAGTTTAGTTTAGTTTAGTTTAGTTTAGTTTAGTTTAGTTTAGTTTAGTTTAGTTTAGTTTAGTTTAGTTTAGTTTAGTTTAGTTTAGTTTAGTTTAGTTTAGTTTAGTTTAGTTTAGTTTAGTGGTTTTTTATACAACCCTACTCCTGAAGGACTCAGGGCGGTGTACAGCTAAAATAAAAACAAATATATAAAAGTTAAAAGAAAGCTTTTAAAAGACATAATTAAAATGTTTTAATTCCTTGGTATCTGTACCAGTATCTATTTCTATGTGTATTTGTTTTGATATTGTGTGTTTGGAAGCACTCAAGCTATAAATGTTTAAAGAACATAATAATACTTCCATGTATTAAAAATTGACCCATCTCTCTTCATGAAAACACTATTTTTCAAATAGGGCAATCTTCTATAATTTTATATGACTTTAAAAAAAAAAACTTAAACCACATTTATCTCCTTGAGTTGCTTTTATACTTGCCCACTTAAATAGTTCTTAGTTAAACTTTTTTTTATTGGAACTCAGCAATATTTATTTTTACAAATAGAACATCTTCAAAAATGAGAAGCTATCTTTCATGGCTACACAATGCTCAGGTGTAATAAAACTGATGATCCCATAAAATAAAATTTATGAAACCACTGTGAATTCAATTTATTTGAATACGCTCAGTTATGTTTTTGTTTATTCCCATAGCAGATGTTTAATTTACAAACCAGGCAATTACTCCAACCCTTCCAAACAAATAAGAATAGATTAGTCAAACGTTCACATCAGTTTTTATGTTTATCATTAGTTTTATGATGCATCATGAATATTCAGCGATAGGAAAAACTATCACTTTGATACCTGAAAAACCACAAGATAATGTTTTGTGTCTCTAAATGTTCTTTCTTTCTTTCTTGGAGGGGAAAAACACCATATTACTTGTCTTGGTTGTTACAGTTAGGATGGCTTATGTGTTAACATGAAGTACTCAGATTTGGCATTTGCATTCACACTCTTCAAGGGTGTTTATGTATTTGCACATACATGGAGGTACATCCATTCTTACTCTGTTTTATGCAGTTTTCTTGAAACTGTCTACAAAAGATCTATTCTTGAGAATGAAGCATTTGAAAATAATACATTAAACCTACATGTTCCCCACCCACACTGTTCTGATCTGTTTGGCTCAAGAGAAAAATTGTATAATGCTCTTTCTTTCTTGTGTGGTTCCCCGAGTTAATTCCTGTTCATGATGAAAATAATTATAAGTTTGTTTTATTTTTATTTTCCATAAAGCAAGCTTATAATTGCATGGTTTTGGAAAGATGAGCAACTTTTGGCTGGGAAGGCACTCTTCCACTTTAAGGCAAACTAGGCAATATGTCACATATATGTATGCATTTAACACAGCAGATTTTAAACAAACAGCAATGAAGAGAGAGTTGATTACAAACAAAAAAAATGGAAAGGAAAAATTATCTTTTACTTGATGTTATTTATTTTTATTTATTTCATTTTATCGAATTTATACCCCGCCCTTCTCCTTGTTAGGACCCAGGGCGGCGCACAGGCATTATTAAAACCACAATAAAACAATATACATTGTTAAAAACATATTAAATTATTTAAACCCATGCTAAAAAAAACCATTTAAAACCCTGCCTAATTACAATTTATACATAAAAAGTCAGAAACGGGGGGCTATGCTAGGCCGGCCTGTTGGAATAGAAACGTCTTAAGATGTTGGCGGAAGAGGCGGAGGTCCGAGATAGTACGTAGGTCAGGGGGTAGGCCGTTCCAGAGGGCCGGGCCCGCCACATAGAGAACGCCCTTCCCCTGGGTGTCGCCAACCGGCATTGCCTGGCCGACGGCACCCGGAGAAAACTCTCTCTGTGGGAGCGGATCGGACGAAGGGATGTATGGGGCAGGAGGCGGTCTCGTATATAGCTAGGCCCCGAGCCATGGAGTGATTTGAAGATGGTCGTCAACACCTTGAAGCGCACTCGAAAGGCCACAGGCAGCCAGTGCAGCTCGCGCAGGAGAGGTGTTATTTGGGCTTGCCTTGGGGCACCCAAAATCACCCACGCGGCCGCATTCTGTACTAACTGTAGCTTTCGAGTGCACCTCAAGGGGAGCCCAATGTAGAGAGCGTTACAGTAATCCAGCCGAGATGTCACAAGCGCTGTGACATCTCGGCTAGATTACTTATGATAAAAGTAATGATAAAAGGCACACTTTTATTGTTTATTTTAGATGAAAATATTATTGGCTCAGTGGCGGTGGCTAAGATGCTGAGCTTGTCGATCAGAAAGGTCAGCAGTTCGGCAGCTCAAAACTCAAGTGCCACATAACAGAGTGAGCTCCAGTTACTTGTCCCAGCTTCTGCAAACATAGCAGATCGAAAGCATGTAAAAATGCAAGTAGAAAAATAGGAACTACCTTTGGTGGGAAGGTAACAGCGTTCTGTGTGCCTTTGACATTTAGTCATGCCGACCACATGACCATGGAGACGTCTTTGGACAGCACTAGCTCTTCCGCTTTAAAATGGAGATGCGCACCACCCCCTAGAGTCGGGAATGACTAGCACATATGTGTGAGGGGGAACCTTTACCTTTACCTATTATTATTTTTAATATATTTTGTTAAAGTGTATTTTTAACTTGGACATGCCCAGATTTTGGCTGTCTGTGAGTCACGTATGGCTGTTCAGTGACATGTCAGGAAGTAATCTTCCAGAAGTGGTGGATAAATTCAGGACAAAAAAACCCACACCAGATTTGATTTATGCTTATTTTTGGTATAATTAAATAAAAATAGTACACTTACCCTTCAGTTGTACAGAATGAGAAAAAGAGTCACATCCTCCTTACCTAGTCATTCCTTGCTGTTCAGATGAGCCACAAATGCCATTATTAAAAGATTGAAAAGATCCCTGCCTTAATAACTGAGAGATAAATGGGCTTCTAAAGTGAAAGCAGATCAGTTGCTGAGATTTCCTTAACTCTATTCTACAATCTTTCAATGAATCCTCTCAGAAAAAGCTCTTTAAGAACCTTGCTTCCTTTTGAAGGTCTGCCAAGAGCTTGGCACCAATCAGATTTTAAAGAATGTTATTTTCTGTCACATTAAAAAAAAAAAGATAATTTTGAAGTTTGTGGAATGACCAATTGGGGTGGGCATGAGTTGTACTTGAACAGAGTGATGAAAGTCATACTCAGAAAAGTAGGGTGGGCCTGGTCAAAAGTGACTCCTAATTTAATTTGAATGCCATCAAAATTAAATTAATTTGCAAAAAATAATGCCATTATTCCTAATGTATTTAATCATATGTCTTTTCTACTACATGAAATCTTAAAATGTAATGGCAATTTTTATAAGAACTCTGGAGGCTACATAGAAAGATTTTGGCTACCACATACTGTAGATCTCAGGGTTTCAATTTGTGTGTATCTAGTGTGGTGTCTCAAGGCAACCCACTATCTGAAACAATTGAAAAATCCACCAAAAAGTATTGCGAAGAAATGAGAAACTTATAACTGGCATTATTATGAACCATGTGATTGTCCTAAAACATATCTGACTGCCAGAACACACACACACTAACACACATACACACACCCTATCTGATAGTGTAGGAAGTGTTTGCATATAGCTAAGAGAGTAATAAAGGCCCCAGAACAAATTACTGAAAAGACTACTGGTTAAAGTTTATAATTAGGGTTATAGCCAGAGTGTTGTCTTTCTTTGGTGTGAAAGAAGTCAACATATGGGCACAATAATTGTTTCTGTTTATGGTACCTACTATAAGCCCAGTGATCACTGTAGTTGTGGATGCTAATTAAAAAATAACTTGTTGCACCTGCCTCAAAATGTTTTGTTTCCTCATTTAAGTGGACATTATTTTCCATAACAGGTTTCCCTGCACCTCATACATGATTTTAGTGGGACACCCCTTCCCAAAAACTCATTGATGTAGGGTTGAGTAAGAGGAAAGTTGTTGGGAAGGATGAAGTTCGAATGAACATTCTGACTTCAGATCTCACAATCAACTTTGATTAAACTGTCTTTTTCAATGAAAAACAATGACTAGATGTACATTGTCATCTCCCATTGTCATCTCCTACCCACCAGAATTCATTGTTTAATAGCAATCAAAACAACAGACATTTGCTCCTCATCAGTTGTGGTGTAGATTCCATTTGAGTCCTTAGCTTTAAAAATAGCTTTCAAAGAACATACCTACAATAATTATATGGATTTTGGACCTATGCCACTTCTGAATGAATTGAATTGTCTGAAATTCGTCTTCCATATCCTTGAAAACTCATAGGTTCACTAAAAGCATTCATCACAAAAATAAAAATAGATGCTGAAGCTTTTACAGCAAAGCTTTCCCATCCTTCTTTCCAATATAGCCTCCAGCCTTCTCCAAAACCCTTCAGAGTATTGTGCCTTAGACGACAACACTCCCCAAACACTATTTACAATACAATATAATAGCAGAGTTGGAAGGGACCTTGGAGATCATCTAGTCCAACTCTCTGCCTAGGCAGGAAGCCCGACATCTGCCTCTACCTAGGATTGAACTTACAACCTCCTGATTGGGAGGCGAGAGCTCCACCTCTAGGCCACAGCAGCAGCACAGCAGCAGCATTTAAATCATTACCATAACGCTTTTATTACTTTTGAACAAGGTATTGAAAAGATTGCATCCTGGGAGGAGCCAATGTCGCTATGGAACAGATGTGTGGTCTCGATGCTATGAGACCGCTGCCAATACTTTTGCCGCTGGACAGTCCAATTGGACCTAAACTGTCCCGCAGAGATGGTGAACAGGAAGATTAAGCCTTGCTGATCTAGGGACACCGCAAAGACCCTGATTGATCCAAAGGAAGTTCTTCTAGCCAGCGGCAAACAGGCAGCCTAGGCTGATGAAGTTGGGACGGCTCCAGAATGGAAGGAAAGTGGAAAGAGAAAGTGTGTCCATCTGGTGAGGAATTTTTTCTATTTTGAGAAAGACTGCCCAAAATACTTTTCTTTAAGCTAAATTAAATCCCTAAGTAGAAGAAACATATGGCAAAATTAACCTGTATTGGATTGCTTTGGGACGTGGTTTTTTTCCCTCTTTGTAACCATACTTTGTGGATTGAAGAGCTTGCAATGTTGTTTTTTTTCTCTTTTAAAGTGAATGGATCAGTTTTTCTTCTTCTATTTTCTGTTATTTTACTTTTTAACCTATGGATTAAAACCTTCTTCTTTATTTTAACAATGGTTCCTATTACTTGCTATTAAACTTCATTTAAGAATTTTGTTTCCTTTAAGCCTGAGATAAACAATCAGAGAGTGAAAGGAAGCAATACTGCCACTCAGAGGCTAGAGGTTGGAGTTTTTGAAATATTGCACTTTCTCTTCCCCCCCCCCCTTTTTTTTTCATCTTACTGACTTTGTAGTTAAGGTCTGTAACTTGTTTATAGAAAATGATAAGAGCCAAGGGCACGAATTGTTTACACAGGTGCTCTTTCAGAGCCATACTGGCAGTAGGAGAGAAAGAAAAAAGACAGAACCCTTTTCTTTTGAAAATCATAAAAGAATTTGCACTTAAGTTAACTTAAAATTTAAAAAAAGCCTGGAAAGCTAGAGTGGCAGTGACTATCAGTTTTTTTTTAAAATATGGATCAACACCCAGAAAGGAAACTTTAAAGTTGCAAAACATTTTGGCTGGAATTCAAAATTTATTGAAAGTAACTGGGAGAATTGAGACGAAAATGGAAAACCTAGACTTCTTTTCAGCAAAAAATGATGGGGTTGGAGTCCAAAAAATTGAAGGGAAAAATAAATATAAAGATAAGATAACTAATGATTTTATCAGTGGAGCGAATGTGGTTGAAAGTGTTAAAAGGTGAGTATGGAAAAGGGAATTTGATGAACTGGAGCTCTACCCCAGATCCCAAGATACAGAAGAAGAAAAAATAGAAAAAATGATGGATTTAAGGAAAGAAATTTTGTCAGAAGCACGGTTGACAACTAAAGAAAAGCTAATCCAAATAGCAGATGGAGGGCAGCGAGATTATCTGAGAGATGCTACAAGCAACAAGGTGTGGAGAGAAGTCCACAAAAACTTTATTAAGGAAATAAATAGAAGATTAATACCACAAATGGCAAAAGAAATAAGACTGTATTGCTATTGGAAAGCTGCAGGTTGATATATGAAAGTTGATAATAAAAAAATATTTAACTTTTGTAATTAATAAGTGTAATTTAGTAATTTTTAGATTGTTATATTAAATAAATAATTGATAATGGCAACAAGGTACAAAAATGTGTTGGTTTGATAAGAGGAAGTTGGATATAAATAGTAAATGATTTTTCGTTAACAAATATCAATTATAACAATAATAATGAAATGACAATGGATATCGTTTAATATATATATATGCACTGGTTTAGTAAAAGGAATTTGGATACAAATTGTAAACAGCGATTTGGAAAAAAGGCTTAGAAACTTTATTAATTAATTTTTATTTAGAACATGTCATAAAGGTGTAATGTTATTGGAGGAGTTTTGAAATAACTAATGAAATGCCATTATGTGGTTGCGTTCTTAATTATGAATTATTTTAGGCAAAAGGATGTTTAAACAATTATAGTCAAATGAGAATTGTGGTAGTAAGATATATAAAGATTTTTGATTTAAAACTCATAATTTAATATGAACCATTATACTGTAATTAAGCTAAAAGTATAACAAAATCAATCCCATACTTTGAATTGTTGGAAAGTCTATAAAATGTAGTCCAAATGCATGTCTCAGAAGGTTGCTTCAGAAACCTGAAATAGGACCTTTTGAAGATATGGCACAGAGTAGGTCCTTCATTGATACTGTAATAGTGAATAGAATAATGTAGTAGGAGGCAATCTTTTCTTTTTTTTAAGGATTTTTTTTTATTTTAATTGAACAATAACACAAAAAAGAATCATCTTTCATTACATCTTGTAGGAAGCGTGTCAATAGATTACAAATAATTTTCATTATAACTTTCGTGCATTTCTTCCACAGTCATTACTGATCTGACTCTTCAGCCCAATAGCCTAGCATGAAACTCTTCCTGACAATTTAAATATACTCTTGGAAATAACATCCAGGCTTTCTCTTCTCGTGCCATAACAGCTTGGCCTTCCTTTACTTTATATTATTTGTTAAATCTAGAGTTGCAGTATTAATGAAATGGGCAGCAAAGAAATTTAATAAATAAAAAATAATAATGCAGGATTTGATTTCCGTTTTTCCCTGCCTTTGATCCATCATTCCTGTGTACCATCAGAATGTAATGACAACACATTGCAAGCTTGGATGTGGCTACATCTAGATAATTAAATATACACTTTATGAGTTCCTATGATCCATGTCATTTCCAGTCAGGCCTGTATTCTGCTTTGTTGTTGTTTGTATTTGTTTCACCCATGATTCTCTTTTATAGATTTAAAGATGTGATTCAGAGCAACAATTATCTTCTTATGTATTGTGGGTTAAATGCATTAGGTACTCCAGAGACTTATATCTAAATAAAGATTTCTGTAATCACCCACAGAGCTTAGTTAATGGAATACCGCTGTAAATGGGGACTCTCAAATCCATCATCTTTCAAGAGCAGATTTTATTTAGTAAAGAGTAGACACACAAGGGAGAAGGAGGGTTTTTTGTTTTTTTTTTGTTTTTAATGCTGATATCTCAGGGGCTTCGGGTCCTTTTCTTTGTTTTCTATTTTCCTTAAAATTCATTAGAGGAATACTGAGCATAAAAAAGTACTTTACCAGCTACCTAAAGTTAGAATGACACCAGGTCTTGCATTGTACAAGACAAAGGTTCCCAAGCTTTGGGGTGGGAAATCACCCTAACCCCCCACCTCCAACGACTGAAAACTCTCCTCTCTGGCTTCACAGTCCCCACTGTTCCAATTATGCTTCAAAAATTGTAGTATATGGCCTAATTGTTGCCCACTCAATTATGGTCTGTTTGTTGTGGTGTCCTGCAGCTGATCCACCTGCCCCTGGCTTGCTCTCCTGCTGCTCTGTTTGCAATCTGGTTGCCAGGTGTTGCTTGCCTGATGGCTGCTCCCTGTGTTGTTTACCAGTTCTTGGCCTATGTAACCTCATGCTGACAGTTTCACAATAGCTTGCCTGCTGCCTTAATAATTTGGGCTGAGTGATAGGCATTGCTTGAATGCCCAGTTCACCTAGACGAATTGACATTTCTTCTCCCAGTTTGCCTTTGATGCATTTTTTTTTTTAATGGAATGATAGTCCATGTTCCCAAAGAGGGAGTGGAAGCTATTATGACAAAAGTGGAGTTTGATCCTCTCTTAAAGGCTGAATGTACATTAAAAGACAAATCGAATAGGATGCAAAAAAGCATGCACACATTAATTTACACCTGAGTTATTTGTGTAGGACACTTGGTGAGAGATATTGCTATTTTAGATGTGCATTAATAAACATGAAGCTTGAAATTAACATTGGTCATAACTAGGACTTTCAGCAGGGAAAGTGTTGTTTGCTTTCAATGGCTTTTTTGACACTTTCAAATTGATGGTCCATTTGACTTTGACACATTTGTGGCCAAGACTCCTTGTTGCTGTTTGAATCCAGCAGAGAAGTGAAAATCTGTCAGGTTTTCCAAGCAAGAGAAATGAACATTAAGAGATAAACTTAAATGAACTTCCCATGAATCCATTTGAATCTTCTACAAAAAGCAGAGATTACTTAATATTAGTATACCTGACTGGACCAGTATGGTTGGAAATAGGTGACGTTCTGGCTAGAATTTTTAAAGCAGTTTTTCCATAAATATTCATGAGCATTAACATCAACATCTATGATCCAAGGCCCCAAACCAGGAATAAAATATATTTCCCTATTATGTAATACCTTTTGTAATTGCCAGGACCTTAATGGAAATACATTAAAACTTTTCAGCAGAGCTCTCAAAGGTTAATGTTATATTAGATGTTCATTCCACATATGTGTACATTGATAAAATATAAGGTAAATTGTATTTTTAAAAACTTGGTAAAGTAAAATTACCATCGTCAATAAATAATTTTAGTTTAGCTAATAAAATCCTAAGTGGTTTGTTTTCCCATACAGTTTTCCTCAATAATTTACCTAATCAGTGTAAATATTAATTTGGGATTAATATTGAAGTAGCTCTTAGTACATAGATTAATTTTAGAGTGATATTCATTTTAACAACATTAATTTTACCCACCAATTTTCTGTTGATTTATAACAAAATCCAGAATTACAGCAGCCACTTTAACAATTATTATGTAATGACAATTAAAATAGTTCTCATTTAATGACCATACTCAAGATTGGCAATTCAGTCATTAAGTAAAGCAGTCACTAAATTAAACTATGGCTTGATCCTGATTTTACTTCAACTTTCCTTTGTTTTATAGATCTCCAAAGGTCATATATCCAAGAGTTTGTCATAAAGTTATTCTTTATTGTCAGTGTAAATTAATGGTTATTAAATAAGGCAGTTGCTAAAGGAGAACCATCCATAATGACAATATTAACCTAACTGCAAAATTATAGTGGGTTACCAATTCTTCCTTCCACATGCAGTATACATTTGATATATGAAATTTAAATTAGTTTTCTGTGCTACATGGATCAGAGTGGTTGAGTGAGCAAGCAGCATTTTTTAAACTTTACGAATGACCAGCAGCAAGTGGAAAAGTCTGGTGCTACCCTTAATGAAGAAATATTTGGTAAAGGGATGCTAAATTAGTTTCTTCGATTAGAGAAAAAACAATACCTACGTTTATGACTGATTGGAAATTCACAGACATTTTACATAAAATGTAAAAAAAATACATTTATGATTTATTTTGTTATATGTTCTTGGCTACATTCTTTCATAACTAGAGGTAAGATCGCCTGACCAATAACCTTTTTGTTATAACTAGAGGTAAGATCGCCTGACCAAGGTCTTTTTGTTTCATTTATTGCAATCAGCAGAAGAGTTTGGTTCTCTTCAAAGTTCATCATCTCAATTCAACAGCTTTATATCTTCCCTACACTGGCTCCCTCCTCATTCCCCATTGGCTGTGGTACTACGAAGTTACATTCTCTTTGACTGACTATGAAGATTTTCAGTCATCCACGTCATAGTTGTTCCAAGGTGCTTTTTCAAGAGGCAACTGGACTTTCTGGGTTTTTTTTGAAGATGTTTCAGTTCTCATCCAAGAAGCTTCTTTGTAGGCTAATTCTGCCCATTGCCAGGACTTTGATCCTGACCGCTTCAAGGTTGACTCAGGTTTCTATCCTTCCAAGGTTGATAAAATCAGGATCCAGATTGCTGGACGCAATATGCTGACACTATAAACTGCTCAGAGAGTGCTGTAAAGCACTATGAAGTGGTATATAAGTCTAACTGCTATTGCTATTAACTCATGGAAGTTACAAATGATTCTACAAGTGATTTATTGGCATTTAATTTGATAAATATATGCTTATTTTTGAATCCATATTATTCTGTTTAAACTTTTTTTTTCTATTCTTCATTAAACTCTTTTCTAGGTTGATTACTTTTTGACTTTTTTATCTCATTAGGTAGGAAATTACAATATATTACATCTCCCTTCGTGGTGAGATGGGTACGGGTTACAAATATGAAAAATAGATAAATAAATAAATAAATAAATAAATAAATAAATGTAATTTTTATTCCATTAACAATTTTTAAAGGGAAAAAAACCTGAAAATGGTACTTAAATACGTTATTAAAATGTATCACTTTTTATAAAGCAAGTAAAATAGGGGCTTCAAAAAATTTTTAGACCTGAGAACCGATATATTTTAGACTTAGATATTTTAAAGGCATACATTGGTAGATAAAAAATTGGGGAAAGTTAGGGTTAAGGAATGTTTAAAAAATTGTGTCAAACTACTTTCACTGGGATTATATAATGCTTTTATGTGTATAAAATGTAGTTCAAGCATCTTTATGCACATGACAAAGAAAATCTGTATGAAGCAAAATTACTGGGAGAGAGCAGAAAAATCTGATTAATTACTTTTACACTGAAACAATATCATCAAAATAGTATTTTCTGTATAATTTATAAATATATATACAGTAAAAACTTGAATTTGAATAATCAGCATTTTTAAATTATTCTCAACTGTATAGTGTTGATTCATTGTTTGAAATGTAGAAGCTTAAATTTTCTTTTTAATAAGATAGAGATTAGTCAGTATCCAATAATTTATTTAGCTGCACCATTATCTCTGCAAGAAATAATGTACATTATTAAATCAATACAGCTAGGTAAGGTACCAAATCCAGATGGCTGCCTTATAGATTAGAGTAAGGTATTTATTGACCTTCTGACTTGGAGGTATATTGTTATGCTTTTTTGTACAAAACTTTTCTCTTTTCCTTTAGCAATTAGGTTTGTAATTATATTTAAGATGGGTAAAGTTATCCTGCAGAATATGTTAGTCACTGCTCAATTTCTATGTTAAGCATAAGTAGATCCGTGATGGCGAACTTCTGACACATATGCCTGAAGTGGCACGCAGAGCCATATTGCCTGGCATGTGCAGCATCACTCATTCCTCTTAGGGGCATGAATGTGTACGAGATAATCAGTTGGCATGTGTGCGGTAGTGCTGGTCTTCCGTATTCTGGCATGAGGATGAACGACGGCCAGGTGATTGATGCATGCACATATGCACAGTAACTGGAAGACTTGCTGGCTGGTGCGCACACGTGTGCCGGAAACTGGAAGTTCATTTTCCAGTGTGTGCATGCCCCCTGGGCAGCTCTTCTTCCTGGTTGTGCCCCAGACAAGTGTGCGTGCATACACAAAGCATGTGTGCAGGCGAGAAGTGCTCTCTTTTCAGCACTCGGTGCTGAAAATGCTTGCCATCACTGCTGTAAATGCTACATTCTTGACTCTGGTCTTAGTTCAGAGACTTCAAATAGTAATAGTTGCACAATCTGGTTTTATATAAACTTCGATAATATTAGACTCTTAGTGTTTATGGTTAATACATTCAGGTAAATTAGACTCACTATGGTTGTTTTGCTGGAGGCAGAGGAAACCTTCAATAGGATATGGTTTATATGTTTGGAACAGATCTTGTCTAAATATGGTTTTACTATCAATTTTGTTGTTTGGCTTAAAATGTAATGCTCTAATCGGTTAGTCAGAATGATCATAAATAGAATTACTTCTTCATTCATAATGGGTATCCATTTCACCTCTTAATCTTTACAATATTTAGAACATATGGATGCTACATTTATGCTTGCAAAAATAAGTTGGATTACCTAAAATTATTTATAAAAATGTATTCAAGTGAAACATGAATAATATAATTGGAGTCTGACACATTAGCAGTGTCTGACACTCCTGAATTATGCTTTTATTTTAATAAAAAGTGTGGAATTTCCAAAAGCTGCAGTTTATTTTTCATTTACAACAGAAAAGTTGCATCAACATAAATAAAGGAACCTGGAATGATGGAAAAATGACTGTTTTGAAAGCAACTCAAACCTTTAGAATTTTTTTACATTCAGTAACAGATCATCCTCCAGAACTGTTGGGCTTAATAGTATGGCCACCAATTATAAAAAAAAAGGAAAAATCTTTCAGCTTCTTTAGGTTGGAAATGGAACATTATGGAAGAAACTGTATCATATTCTACATTTAAAATATATCCCCAAATATATATTTTAAAAACCATATTTTAAAACTTATATTGGTTTATGACACCATTTGCCATTATAAATATCTATATTTAGATTAGGCATGTGTGCCACGATTTCTTAGCATTATGTTATTCATAATTGTTGCATAGAAAATATGCAACTGTTAAGTATTGTAATGTATATTTCAAAATAAATTTCTATATAATCACATCAGTTACTTTTCCCAAGCAGAGAAGCTTTTAGGAAAAAACAACACATGCAGACGTGATCGATATATTTTGCTGGTATCACTAAAAAGAGAGGGAAAGAAAGAAAGAAAGAGGAAGGAAGAAAGAAAGAAAGAAAGAAAGAAAGAAAGAAAGAGGGAGGGAGGGAGCAAGGGAGGAAAGAGAAAATCAAATTGTAAAAAGAAAACAGCTTAAAAAAGAAACAAAAAGATACAGGATATTTATTACAATCATAATAAATACAGTACATATATAATATTGAATAGTAAACTGTTCAATAAATGAAACTCATAATTTGTTACAGTCGTCCATAGCTAATCTATACAATATTAATCAATTTTACAGGCAACTGAATAGTTGGAGTCATATTTTGTCTTTCTAATGCTAAAAACGAAATCCTTTGGCTATAAATAAAGTATAGAAAATCCATTTTCTTTGTCCAGATGTCAACTCCCATGTCACAGATGTTTTACTATTTATGAAGCTCTGCACATACACTGCTTCTTGGCTAATAAACTAGTATGAAGAACCACATGATGTATCCAGTCTTCATTATATGGGCATCTATCCTTCCAAGGATCTATTGGGAACGAAAAACCCAACTGCTTTTACATCTCTGTCTGTGTTAACTGATAGTTATTAGTGCTCAGTAGCTGCTGTCAAGTGAACTTTTTTGGGAGGGTCCGGTTATCTCAATGGTCATTGTGTATTGGTTGCTTTGTTTTTCCTCCAGCATTAACATTCTTGTTTTGCACAACTCAAATTACCAATTATTTTCCTTCCCTAACATTTCAAGAGAATAAAAACATTGTCCCCCGTGGGCCAACCTGCTCTTAAATTTGTGTCAGGCACTGAAGGAGATAGAAAACTAGTTAAATCCTGCAAGAGAAATAATTAAAGCTTAAAATAGGAGAAATAGCAGAATAAAAATAGAGCACTTTATTTTAATTGTCCGATTTAATTAATTCATTTGCTCTTCATAGTAGCAGCGTTAATCATAATGAATGAGTTTGATATTAATATAGATGTCATACGTACTTCTATAGGAATCCCAGTGTATTTCAGCATTAGCTTAAATGCACCATTAAAAACCCCATAAAAAAGAAGACTGAATGGTGCATCCGAGTTTACTTTAAAATCTTTTTTGCTATTATAAAATATTTATGGCTTAGAAAGAGGGAAGAGTGTTTTGCAATTGCTAATGAGGCATTAAATGTATCTATTTACAAATTGAACTGAGTAAATTGGCTGGTTTTTATACTTTTATAATCTAAATTTAAGAGAATTAGTTAGAAGGTAGCATCTAAGCAATCAGCATTTCTTGAAAAGATTACAAAAATACATTTAGACTTATTAAGTATCTTTTATGGGGAGAAGGTTCTGGATTGCAGGATATTTTAACAGCAATATTCTTTATTTTCCTCAATAAATTCTAAAAATATAAAAATATACATTTGTTTACTAATGACAAATCTTACATTTTTTTCCAAAGAAAATAATTACAATTTTAAAATGCTAATAAGGTAAAATCCCAACTAATCTAATGGAGCACATATTTACGACCTTATATAGCTATACTATATTTTATATAATCGTTATAATTCTGTAATTCTTTCTTAATAAAACCTATATAAGACAGTATTAGATGATGCAAATGTGGTCCTTGTTATGCATAAGCACACCACTTTAACAAAACAAAAAGAACACCCCAATATTAAAATTGCAAATCTTGAATGTAAGGAATTTAGGAGATAGATTTCATAGCCTCTCCTCCCCCTCCTCCTTGTATACCTGTATCTTCTTCCCATAGGGGTCACCAAGCAGTGTATCTGCTTGTATTTTCTTCTGATTGAGTCATGGTGGATCTCACTGAGTCATCTGTGTTTTACACAGCTTCAATACAGCAATATTATACAGCTGAACATTGATTTGAATCACTCCTGTTTTAACACCATAACCACTTTCCTATACTGTACTATATTATTCTCAATGAGAATGCAATAACTTCTCAATCTAGTCTACAGTCTTAGAATTCCCTGTTCGTGTCTCATCAAAATGCTTACCAGGCCTAATCCAACTTGAATTCCAAGTCATTTCCGGGTGCCGTCGGCCGGCCAATGCCGGTTGGCGACCCCCAGGGGGAGGGCCTTCTCTGTGGCAGGCCCAGCCCTCTGGAACAACCTTCCCCCCCGAACTCCGGACCATCACGGACCTCCGCCTCTTCCGCCAGCATCTGAAGATGCACTTTTTCCATCAAGGTGGCCTAGCCTAGTCCCCGAGACCATCCTATAAGACTGTTTTAAATTGATATAACGTTTTAATTAGTGGGATTTTAGTGAATTTTAGCACAGGGTATTCTAAATTTAATCAGTTTTTTTTGTGTGGTATTATTTATGGCGTTTCTATTTTATATGTTTATACTTGTTTGTATAAACATATGGTCTGTGCACCACCCTGAGTTCCTTCGGGGAGATAGGCTGCGGTATAAAAGTCAAATAAATTCAAATTCAAATTCATTTCAAAGCTAACCAACTAGAGCACAGGTGTCAAATTTTCAGCATCATGTTGCTATCATGTGATATTTTGTGACTTTTTTCCCTTTGCGGAGCTGGGATGGATATGGCCTGCACATGAGGAATCTGGCCCAAAGGCCACCAGTTGGACACCCCTGATCTAGAGTAAAGATAAAGGTTCCCCTCGCACATATGTGATAGTCGTTCCCGACTCTAGGGGGCAGTGCTCATCTCCATTTCAAAGCTGAAGAGTCAGCTCTGTCCAAAGAGGTCTCCATGGTCATGTGGCCAGCATGACTAAATGCTGAAGGCACACAGAACGCTGTTACCTTCCCACCAAAGGTAGTTCCTATTTTTCTATTTGCAATTTTTACATGCTTTCGAACTGCTAGGTTGGCAGAAGCTGGGACAAATAACGAGACTTCACTCTGTTAGGTGGCACTAGGGATTTGAACCACTGAACTGCTGACCTTTCTGATTGACAAGCGACTGAGCCACCACATCCCCTTTGATCTAGAGTAGCCCTTCCCAAACTAATGGTCTCTAGATGCTTTGAGAAAAGAAAATCTCTTGGCCATGTTATCTGGAAAATTAAGCCGGCCAGGTTATTACAAGACCAAGTTGGGGAAAACTGCATTAATGTCATCAGAATTCTAGGAACTATTGTCCAAACAAGCTGAAATATATTAGGTTAAAGAAGCAATACTTGTTTTCAATCATTCAAATAAGGGGAAATTTCTAGTTTTGAAATATTTTCCCTATCTATTTCACCTCCTGCAGTAAGCATCTCAAGAATTTGAAGCCTTTAGAAGTTAGCTATAGTAGATCAAATGGACTTGCAAAAGTCAGATAGTCATCCTAGATATATATATTTATATTTACCTATACATGGAAGGAAATATATCCCTTTTCATCCCCAAAAAACCTTGAACATGATCTAATAACATGAAACAAAGTTGTACTTTACAACATTTCCAAACAGAATTGCTAAGAGAAATTAACTTAGAAGATCAATACAGATAGATTACTTTGGACAGAAAACATGGATTTATGTTGGTTCTCACACTGCTTACAGGAATGTTCATTATCTTCTTTAGCTGATTTCATTTCTTTTTTTTTCTAACAAAGTGTTTTGATGTCTATTTTTATGCAGAACAGAGAGAGCAGCTGGATTCTGGAATTGGAATTCCCCCAACTTCCTGGATTAATTTTACACCGATCAGTCCAGATAATGGATCTGGAGCACTTTCTGAACTTTACCAGTGGAGAGAAGAAAAAAAATCCAGCCAGAAAATATTTTCTTGTCTGAATTGTTCTATTTTAAGTTGCAGATAAGAAGAAGGATAGGGAAAGGAAGAAATGGAACTGATCTTCCTTCAATACACGAAATAAATTTCAAAACAGAAAAAGTCTCTTATTTCTCTGCATGGCCTCAATAAAAGATTTACAGGTGTTTTTTTTATTATCTTAATCCAGCAGCATTTCCCCACAAAGCTGAGTTGGGCCTCCCTGGCTTGGAGGATTTTGCTTGAAATGATGTTTTCAGTGAAGAAGTTGCTTGAAATCAAAGCACTGGTCATTCAAAAGCCACAGGAGAACAACTGTGATCAATACTAGTCTAGAGATTAGTAGGCTCAACATGGGCTATCAAGCAAGACATACCAGTTAGAATGTACAAACAACCACCAGAGGATCAATGTATATACCTTCTCTTGTAGCATATGGACTATAGTTAGGAACACCATCTGGAAGAAACTTTAATCTCCTAGTAAATTGGACTGAGTTGTCTAGAGCTTGGTAAGATTTTAGGAGACTCAAAGGTAACTTTGAGATTTAATATTTGAATTTTATTGAGAAGGGAAGAAAAGATAAGTATCCACACATTGGGAACATTGTAGGTGAAAACAAACTTTTGTAGACCCCCAAAAGTGATAAATCTATATTCCGTACAGCAACCTTTGTCTGACATGTTCTATTTCCTTCCCCATACCCCGCCCCTGTACAGTACATTGGGCTCAGTTGGGCTATAGAATAAATTTCCCACTGTAGTGAACAATAAAAGGTGTTGGAATTTAAATTAGGAAATTGTGAAGAACCCCAGGGGCTTCAGAAGAAAGCTGAGAGTTGTGTGAAAATGATAAACCTCCCTCCTTACATACTTGGGTGTCACATTATAATATAAGTCCCAAATGGTCAGAATATGAATCATAATGTTGCAATATTTTTTTGTCATTTGCCTTACTTTGGCCCCTACCCCTGCAATGGACACTTCTGAGAAACTGATATACTACCCATCCATTAAATCAAAACGAAACTACATCGGTTATCTTCAGTGAAATACTGTCCTTGTGCCCCAGAATGGATGGATACATTTATCACTAATAAAGAAACAGAAAATTTGGAGTGGGATAGATTGATCTTCACAGTGCTCTGTTCTTACCAGAATATGATCAATTATATCCGCCGTCTCCAGACAGCAAACCCAGTTTATCATTTGAAAGGCTTCTCTTTAAGTCCAAAGACTCGTGAACTTGGCAAAGCATTGCTCTCATCATCAGGCTTATAATATGCTGGGGATATAAAAATAAATACAAGAATCTAATAGAAGTAACTATAATGCCATGAATAAAAAAGAGGTATTGATTATTCTCAACTCAAACACTGGGCTTTATGACTAACTTCAGAATGCCTTTTCATCTGCATTGTCAATACTTGGTTTGAAAGATTTACTCACTTGAGCTTTTCATCCTCAAAGGAAGGCACAAGTGTTATGTAAATAATTCAGGATTTTGTTGAGTTTCTTTAAAGCTGGGAAGATAGGGCAGTGTTTTCAAACAAGATACTTTGACTTTAAGGATGGGGAACCCTGCTGTCAATACAGTGGGTCTATATTGATTTTATAGAATATGTATGCTGGGACTATATTTTAAACATGGCTTCAATAATTTAGTTAATGTCCACAGGTCTAGAAGTTGTTCAATATCAAAGCAAATTCTCCAGCACTATTATGTGTTAAACTGTCTTGCAATATTGCTGTATCATAATAACGGCTCCTGATCACGCTGCTGATTAGATTGAAGTGGAAATCTTCAAAGCAAGGAGACTATTTTTGTGCCGCTCATATCTTCTTTGGAATTCTCCAAGGGTTTGAGTCTACTTAAGTACTGCAGAACACCACCTGATGAAGCAACAATTTATTGAGGATCATGGCATCTAATTTGATTTTATTGTCCTCAGGAAATCAATTCTGTTCTGAGTTTCATTCAGGAAGCTCACTATATAGGAAAAGAAGATATAGAGGTATCAGGTCAACCCCCCAAAATAATAAAATCCATTTTGCAGTGCATCTATGGATTTTTTCTTCTTCTAAGTAATTATATTTATGAAACTACTCTTTACAAATAATAAAAAATAAGTCTATTTCACTTATATCCTCAGCAGAGTCAATCTTGTCATGAAACAATACTTTCACAAATACAAGTACCTACTTATTTGTTCATTCCCACTCCCAAACAAAGAGAAATGTTTATAAATTGTTTATTAAATTTTGTATCAACAGCTTTGGTATTCAAATACTTTAGTTTAAACCAAGTTAACATTTTAGCAATTTTTAAAGAAAATTATTTTTTCTTTGAACCCAGTTACTTTTCCAAGCAACAGTATGCATTAAAAAAAACTCCTTCACTTTAATTTGCCTAATTGACTTCTTAATCATCTGCTAATATTGTTTACTTGGATTATTATTTTATTTATTTATCTAGTTATTTTCTGCTTTGATTATTTTTACAAATAATTTAAGGGGTGAAAATATCCAACATATCTTCCTATTCTTATTTTTCTCACAACAACCCTGTGAAGTATACTAGGCTGAGAATGACTGACCAAAGTCATACAGCTGGCTTTCATGCCTAAGGCTGGACTTGAACTCACAGTCTGCCACTGTGTGCCACCAAAGTGTATTGGGGAAATCGCCTTAGGAGAAATCTTTGCATTTGTGCTTAAGTCTCTCTTATACTACTATACATTTTCTATGAATGTTGAGTGTAGCTAGGAGTTGGGGGCACCATTTTGCGGTGGTTCTCCTCCTACCTGTCAGATCAATCACAGTTTGTGTTGACTGGAGGACAGGGATCGACCCTGAGGCCCCTCACTTGTGAGATGCCCCAGGGGTCGGTTCTCTCATCCCTCCTGTTCAACATATATATGAAACCGCTGGATGAGATCATCCGTGGTTTTGGGGTATGGTATCATTAATATGCTGATGATACCCAACTTTTCATCTCTACCCCAAACCACCCCAACGATGCCCTCAATGGGTTGTCCCGATGCCTGGAGGCTGTGCGGATCTGGATGGGGAGGAACAGGCTCAGGCTCAATCCCTCCAAGACTGTGGTTCCTGTCATCCAACTTTGGTGATAGGGGGAAAAATTTTACCCCCCTCAGAAAGGGCCCACAATCTGTGAGTCCTGCTGGATAGGCAGCTTAGCTTAGAAGAACATCTGACAGCCGTGACCAGGGGGCCCTTTTACCAGGTTTGCCTAGTACGTCAGTTGTGCCCCTTTCTGGATCGGGATGCCCTGTGCACAGTCACACATGCCCTCGTCCTTTCTCGCCTGGACTACTGTAATGTTCTCTACATGGGGCTTCCTTTGAAGAGCACCTGGAGGCTTCAACTGGTCCAGATAACCTGCACGGGTTATCATGGGGGTACCTAGGTGCTCCCATGTTACACCCCTTTTAGGCGGCCTGCACTGGTTGCCAATTGTTTTCCGGGTGCGACTCAAGGTGTTAATTATGACCTTCAAAGCACTCCATGGCTTAGGCCCAGGTTGCTTGCGAAACAACATACTGCCACCGGTAGCTTCCCATCGTCCAGTACGATCCCACAGAGTTGGCCTCCTCAGGGTGCCGCCAGCCAGCCAGTGTCGGCTGGTGATCCCCAGGGGGAGAGCCTTCTCTGTGGGAGCACCTTCCCTTTGGAATGAGCTACCCCTGGAGCTTCGCATAATTCCTGACCTCCCTTCCTTCTGGTGCACCCTAAAAAGCTGGCTTTTCCAGCAAGTCGTCCTGGCCTGAGTAAAATAAACTATTAATTTTAATTGTTAATTGTTAATTTAATTTTAAATTTAATTGTAAATTGTCAATTGGTTATTGGATTTACTATTTAATATTTTTTTAACTTTTGTAATATGTGTTTTTATGTTGTGCGCCACCCTGAGTCCTTTGGGAGAAGGGCGGCATATAAATCCAATAAATCCTAATCCTAATCCTATATCTCTGCAGATACATTCTTCTTCTTTTTATGACCCTGTAATCCTTTTATTTGGGGTAACTAAATGGAGCTGAATGTTTACTGGCCAGATGTCCTTCCTGATGCCTATGTAGAGTTTGCACTAGATATTTTCTCTTTGACCCCTGATAGAGAAACATCTGCCATGGCCTAGTATTGAACTCTCAGACTTCTGAGTGGGAGGCAAGCAACGTCACCTCTAGGCCACCCTGAAGCTCCTCTCTGTAGACACATTAATAAACGTATAACACATTTGTCTTGTCATTAATGGTATTTCAGGCTGGACTTTCAATACACATGTACTTTTTGATGAAGAGAATGCTATGCTGTTCACTGGTTGCCACTTGTTTTCCGGGTGCGATTCAAGGTGTTAATTATGACCTTCAAAGCACTCCATGGCTTAGGTCCAGGTTACTTGCAGACAACCTACTGCCACCAGTAGCTTCCCATCGTCCAGTACGATCCCACAGAGTTGGCTGACGACCCCCGGGGGAGAGCCTTCTCTGTGGGAGTGCCTTCTGAGTATTTATCAATGAATGTTGCAAAGACTGAACAATTCAACAAAGAATGTGAATCTGAAAATGTAAATATGAAAGACCCAGGTAGATGAACTTGACAGGAAAAAAGAAGTGAATGATTGTCAGTTAGATATATAAATTGTGAAATTGTGAAATTGTGAAAAATGAAGTAAGAAGATGAATGCATGAACCATTTGATAGAATGGTTTACAAAAGATGGGAAATGAATGGAGACATCTTAAGACATGAAAATACTGGTAAAAAGATAGTGGATAATATGTGCTATAGGACATAAGGAATGTTTGATTAAAAAAAATGAAAATATGTCTGTATATAAAAGCATTCTTCTGCCATTACATGGAAGGGAGACTTAGCATATTAGACAAAGCAGTGCATGGAATGAGAGTAGGATAATTAAGTAAGGGTGTAATATAAGAAGAGAGAAGATCAAGAAGAATGTGGATTGAATACAGAGGTGGTATTCAGCCGGTTCAGATTGGTTTGGGCAAACCAGTGGTGGAGATCACGGAAGGACCCCCACCCTTCTCGCCCCAGTGCTATGCCATCCTATTTAGTCATGTTTTTGAGGCCGGGCGCATGCATGGAAGGTGCATGTTCAAGCAAAGTGCATGTGCAAAAAGCCAAGCGCATGTGCACAGTTGGCAAACTGGTGGTAAAAATAAGAGAAACCCACTGCTGATTGAATACAAAAAATAGAAAAGAAGTATATTGATTTTTGGCAGATAAAAATATTGTTTTTATTTATGTTTAAATCAGGGGTTCCCAAACTTGGCAACTTTAAGACTTGTGGACTTCAACTCCCAGAATTCTCCAGCCAGCTATGCTTTAAGACTTGTGGACTTCAACTCCCAGAATTCTGGGAGTTGAAGTCCACAAGTCTTAAAGTTGCCAAGTTTGGGAACCCCTGGTTTAAATATTTAAGTGTTTTAAGTGGTTTTATAATATGTTTTGGCTGTGTTGTTGTATGCCACCCACAATCAACTTGTGTGAGATGGGTAGCCATATAAATTGGATAAATAAATAAAACAAATAAACGACTGAAGAGTGAATGAATTGAGAGGGAGGAGAACACTGAGATAGTCATGGTTGGATGAAGTTGATGAGAGAGTGAGAGATAAGAAAGGAGAGAAATGAATTTAACCCACAAAAGGCAGTATACAAAGTGATGTATAAACAGAGTGTTTGTAAAGATAAACTTCAAGGAGGGTATATAGAGAGGTATACTCAGATGCTCACGTAAACTAAAATGTGATGTATTTTCTCTTTTTAAAAACTCATTTCTTAATCTCTCTGGCTTAACATTTCTTACACCTTTTCTGCACTCTGCATAACATTGCTCATTTCAAAGAGAGGAAAAAAGACTATTGTGGTTGGGTATGTATAGTTATATTGAATTTGGGCACCGATACTTCTTTTTCAGGCTTAGTTGGGATTATAGTTGCATTTTTCCAAAACAGCTTATTTTGAGTTTTGGAAAATACAATGCAATATTGTTTTGAGTTTGCTTCTGCATCTTGTTATTCAGGCTTGATTATTTCATTTATGAATCAATAAATGTTTACAGAGAGATAGAAAGTTTTGAGCAACCTGCTACACACACACACGCACACACACACACACACACACACAGAGAGAGAGAGAGAGAGAGAGAGAGAGAGAGAGAGAGAGAGAGAGAGAGAGAGAGAGAGAGAGAGAGAAGCTGATTGATGAGTTGATTAAGGAAGAGGTAACGCTCAATGATTTTTTTTTATGAAATTAAGATTTCTGGGTGATTATAAATTGTGCCTTGGGAGTTTAGGAATTGTGCTTATAGAGAAATCTATTTTGTTTGAACAGATATTACTGCAAAGGGCTGAGTAGTTACGGTATTTTTCGGAGTATAAGAAACACCTTTTTTCCTCTAAAATGAGGCTGGAAATCTGGGTGAGTTTTATACACCGAATACAGCAATTTCTTTGCCCCCTGAAGCCCCTTCCCTTCACCCAAATGGCCATGCATAGTCTTATGGAGGCTTTCCCCTGGGGGCTGGGGAAACCAGAAAATGTGCAACAAATGGCCATTTTTTGCCCCCCCCCCAGCTCCCAGCAGCACTCTATAAGCCTCCATAAGGCTATGCATGCACTTCCCCCCCCCAAAAAAAAACGGGCCTGGTTTTGCTCATTTTTGCCCCCCTCCCACCCTCCAGGAACACTCTGCAAGCCCCCCCCAAGCTATTTATGCCTTTTGTTTGAAAAAAACGGGCCTGTTTTCACAAAAAACGGGCCATTTTGGGGAGGTTTGCAGAGTGCAAAAACTTTTTTTTTCTTTTTGGAAAGCTGTTTAGTTAGAGTGGTTCATGAGAATTACATTGGTCAAGTGCTGTGCCAGCAGTTTTAGGTGCTACATGTTGTCAGCGATTTCCTTTTCCAACACATGGATAAATACACCTAGAAACATCTACCTACCTACTCTCTCTCTCTCTCTCCCCACCTATCTACTGTATTTCTCATTCTCTCTCCCCCTCTATCTACCTATCTACCTACCTACCTACTCTCTCCCCCCATCTATCTACTGTATTTCTCTCTATTTCTCTCTCTCTATCCCTCTACCTACCTACCTATCTACACACTCTCTCTCTCTCTCTCTCTACCTACCTACTTTATTTCTTTCTCACTATTTCTCTCTCCCTCTCTCTCCCTCTATCTACCTACCTACTTTTTGTAAAAAAAATTGCCTCTTCAAAACCTGGGTGTGTCTTATACTCCAGGTGTGTCTTGTACTCCGAAAAATACAGTAGTTTCTGAAATTTGCAGATCAGAAAAACCTGAAGATCTTTTTATGCTTTCCCCAGGTGAAACTGGTGGTCTTGCTTTTCCATTGGCATTTCACTTCTATTACTTTAAAACTTTAAAAGTTTTCTCTTTTGTGTTAAATAATTCAGTGTTATTAATTTTCATGCTCATTGTTAGCATTTTGCATCTGGTTTCTATATTACTTTCTCTAGCATTCAGGCCGGTAAGGATAAAAACAATAAATTAAAGGAACTTAAAATGAAATGTTTGCTGTCTTGTTTAAGAGCGTTACAAATTCCCACCATTTTCCATTTGTGAATTACCTTCTCTTCTGTATCTCTCATTATTTATACTACCATGAACATTTGTCATTAATCGTTCTGCACACAACACTTTTTTTCCATCCAAGTTCATTGCTAATGAATAATACATCTCTTTGCCATTTCACATTTTACAAGCTCTGTCTTACTCTCAAATAGTTCGGCTGACCTGAAAAGGAAGATAAATTATTTTCACTCTGCTGGAATCAGAATACAGGCAACTGAGCAGAGTATAAAGACAAAACAAAAACAAAATACCAGCAGAATGGAATAAAATTAAAGGGTGAACTTGAAATAATAGAAAGTATGGTGATCAAATCATACACGGAGGGAGGAAATGTAGAGTAGGTTTACAAATCGGGAGTGAATAATTTAAAAAAGAATATAGATAAACCCATACTAGAACTGAAATAAAAGGCAATAAAATAATTCAGTGAACATTGGGCACTATCTAACAAAATGAAATCCAATGGTGAAAGGGGTAAGGTTCTACATTTAGGCAAGAAAAACAAAATGCACAGGTACCTTGCTCAATAGTAGCAACTGTGAGAGGGATCTTGGAGTCCTAGTGGACAAGCATTTAGATATGAGCCAGCAGTGTGCAGCAGCTGCCAAAAAAGCCAACACAGTTCTAGGCTGCATTTACAGAGGGATAGAATCAAGATCACGTGAAGTGTTAATATCAATTTATAATGCCTTGGTAAGGCCACACTTGGAATACTCCATTCAGTTTTGGTCACCATGATGTAGAAAAGATGTGGAGACTCTAGAAAGAGTGCAGAGAAGAGCAACAAAGATGATTAGGGGATTGGAGACTAAAACATATGAGGAACGGTTGCAGGAACTGGGTATGTCTAGTTAAATAAAAAGAAGGACTAGGGGAGACATGATAGCGGTGTTCCAATATCTCAGGGGTTGCCACAAAGAAAAAGGAGTCAAACTATTCTCCAAAACATTTGAGGGTAGAACAAGAAGCAATGGGTGGAAACTAATCAAGAAGAGAAGCAACTTAGATCTAAGGAGAAATTTCCTGACAGATAGAACAATTAGTCAGTGGAAAAGAAATTGCCTCCAGAAGTTGTGAATGCCCCAACACTGGAAGTCTTTAGGAAGATGTTGGATAGCCATTTGTGTGAAACAGTATAAGGTCCCTGCCTAGGCAGAGGGTTGGACTAGAAGACCTCCAAGGTCCCTTCCAATTCTGCTATTGTAAAAGGGTTTAAAAGAGTACAGAGAACAAACCATGTAGATATGTATATGTGTATACCTACTTGCATATAGATACATAGACATACACATAATGTACATGCACACACACATATATGGTGTGTACTAGGTTTATCTATCAGCTGTCTGTCTGTCTTTGCTTGTCATTGTCTATCCCTCCCTCCCTCCATCTATGTCTGTCTGTCTGTCTGCCTGCCTACCTACCTACCTATCTCTATCACTGTGTGGTGGTGCAGTGGTTAGAGTGCAGTACTGTAGGATACTTCTGATGACTGCCGGCTGACTGCAACTTGGCAGTTCGAATCTCACCAGGCTCAAGGTTGACTCAGCCTTCCATCCTTCTGAGCTTGATAAAATGAAGACCCAGATTGTTGGGGGCAACATGCTGACTCTGTAAACCACTTAGAGAGGGCTGTAAAAGCACTGTGAAGTGGTATATAACTCTAAATGCTATTGCTAAGTGCTATCATCTATCTTCTTAGTGTGAAGATTAGTTATGAGTTTTTTTAATAACTGCTCTAAACCTCTGCAATTAAAATAAAATTAAAATTCCCCCAGTGCCTGAGGGATCTCAATGGACTTCTGAATCATCTTGAAGAATTTCCCATTCTGTCTATAGGCAAGATTACTGATGTTCTGCCTGGTCTGTGGTATTAGAGACGGTCTGAACATTTCACATTATTGCTCAAAAGTGGTCCATTCCATCTAATAAAGTCCTCATTCAGCACTTTAGTTCGTCTGGTTTCTAAAACAAGAAGGAGATAACTAAGGGGCTCAGTGTAAATGAAGGCACTCTCATGATGAATTCAACCACGAAGGATACATTTAAATTCTACTCAATGGCAGTTTGTGCAGCACAGAGAGCTACTGTTTTGCATCTATTGCATCTACCCAGAAAAGGCCAAGGATGTTTTCCTATATCATCTGATGCTGGATGGAGTGAATCCAGAATTTACAGGGCAGACTATGAAAACAAAAATCGTAGTTTTTTTTTTTTTTACTTTGCAGGCTAAGTGGAAAAGATTTGGTTTGATTTGGGAAACTGTTTTGGGGCAGGTCATAAAGATAATAATAATAATAATAATAATTTTTAATTTGTTGACCGCTCCTCTCCCCACAGGGACTCGGAGCGGTGCACAGGGAAAACTAAAACAATAAATATACAACACATTAAAAACAAATTAAACATATACCTGTGCTAAAATACCCCATTGAAATACTAAAATTCCCAGTTAAAACAACTAAAACCCCATAGAGAGAGACTACCCTAGGCCGGCCAAGCAGAAAAGATGTGTTTTTAGTTTTAGACGGAAGGAGCGGAAGTCCGTGGTCATTCTAATGTCGGGGGGAAGGTCGTTCCAGAGGGCTGGGCCTGCCACAGAGAGAGCCCTTCCCCTGGGCGTCGCCCGCTGACAGAGTCTAGCGGACGGCACCCGGAGAAGTCCCTCTCAGTGGGAGCGAATCGGCCGTGAGGATGTATGAGGCAGGATCCGATCCCGCAGATAGCTAGATATAACCTTGATAAGCTTATTAAGTTCATATGACTTCAGTTCAGTTTGTAGAACTATAGAAAATGGATAAGGTGAGTAGAATGATGAAGGCCACCACTTATTTGTTTCACCCTTGCCTCTTGTAGCTGATTAAATCAACCAGCCTGGGACTAGATTTATGGATATAGAAAACTGTCTCCTTGAATGGAAAATGTGTCTCTGCATGCTTGATGGAAGTTGCTATGAGTCCTTTAGTGAAAAAGCCCTTCATTAAGTCAGTAGATTTTTCTATTTATAGGCATTTCTAGTATTTCATTTTTTGGTAAGTTGGTTAACATGCATGCACACACATGCATGTGTGGACACATGCACAGCATTGATTGCATCTGACTGATTTTCTGATCCCACTCCAGAATCAGGATTTTATAAAGGATATGGTACTGAGACCGCTTTAGGTTATCATAGTAGATGACCTCCAGTGGAAGTAGAAAGTCATAGTAGATGATCTGGATGATGACTGGTACTTAAATGGGAATGCAACCAAGCAAGCATTCTTGGACAGCTCAATGGTCTTTGGAACCATCAGTTGGTATCAAAACTGGTGATACTATCAGTACCATCATGTTATCTGACTCTGTGGGGTCTTGGAAGGAATATTTAGTGATGATTCCAGTTATTTCTGTTAGAATGTGTTCAGAAGATAGTGCTGGACCCTTTGGTCTCTGAATGATGATAATCGGCAGAACTTTACCTTGCCCTTATGTTATTCAAGATCTACATAAAATTATTAGAGGAGGTGATTCAGAACTTTGCCAGTGAGATGCCCTCATGTGTTGATAACATTCTCCTCTCTCCTCTGTTGTGCCTTACCTTTGATCCCAAAGAAGCAATTAGTTTGTTCTTGAATGTTGCCAAATGTTAATACTATTCTGGATAAAGGAAAACAAACTAAAACTAAATCCCAACAAAACAGAAGCACTGCTGGTAAGAACAATGTTGGATTAAAGAATTGAGATGCAGCTTGCTTTAAATGGAGATATGTTCTCCTAGAACAGTGGTTCGCAACCTTCCCAATGCCATGACCCTTTAATACAGTTCCTCATATTGTGGTGACTCCCAACCATAAAATTGGTGTCTCAGTTCCTAAAACCATCAAAAATATGTGTTTTCCAATGGTCTGAGGTGACCTCTGTGAAAGGGTTGTTCGACCCCGAAAGGGGTACCATCCATAGGTTGAGAACCACTGTCCTAGAAGGACCAGGTTCACAGTTTGAGTGTGGTCCTAGGTCCCAAGCCAGATCTGCAAATGTTAACAAAATAAAAACCACATTGGTACAATTTGTGATCTTCCAGAGCAAGCAGAACACATTTGCCTATCAAAAATGCATGTTACATGGAGATACCTTTGAAAAGTGTGTGAAGATAGTAATGAATGCAAAAAGGAGCAGGGAGCAGCTAGTTCATGCAGAGTACAGATTTTGTATGACGACTGTGCTGCACTGACTGCCAATTGCCTTTTGTATGGAATTTAAACTATTAGTTGTTGAGGAGCAAATAGAAGGATATGATCAGAAAATGAATGTAAGGTATAAGTAAGCTAATGTTGTAGAATCTTGGTGATTTAAGGGACATGCCAATCAGTGGTGGGATTCAAATTTTTTACTACAGGTTCTGTGGGTGTGGCTTGATGGGTGTGGTATGGCTTGGTGGGCATGGCTTAGTGGGTGTGGGTTGCTGGGTATGGCAGGGGAAGGATACTGTAAAATCTCCATTCCCTCCCCACTCCAGGGGAAGATTACTGTAAAATCCCCATTTCCTCTCTATCAGCTGGGACTTGGGAGGCAAAGAATAGATGGGATGGGGCCAGTCAGAGGTGGTGTTTGTCAGTTCTCCAAACTACTCAAAATTTCTGCTACCAGTTCTCCAGAACTGGTCAGAACCTGCTGAATACCACCTCTTATGCCAATGTTCAGAGGCAGCCTCACCCAACTCAAGTCCTTAACTCACAAACATGAATGCTAAGACAGTGTTTGTGGATATGTAGAAGAAAATGAGATAAACAAACTGTAAGCAGATGGGAAGTTGTAGGTGTTTTCTGTAAATTTATAACTATTACAGGCAGGCAAAAGGTCTATCAGTCAATTGTCAGGACCAGAAGCTATGGTAAACAGCATTTCATGGTGGGATTTTTGCCTATGGTTTAGCTTAGATGAAGTACTCAGAAACAACCCTGCTTAAGAGCAGAGCTTGGAGCATGGCCTGAGTTTGGCAGCAATCAGAAATGGAGCAAGGACACTGAGGCAGAACCTCATCCCAACTAGTGGAAGAACTTTTGGATGGAGCCAAAGACTGTATGCCACTTTAGAGACTTGGAGACTTTTGTTTGCTTTAAGGTCTGAGTATTAAACATATATTTATACATCATTGTGAAAGGCCTTGGAGAATGAAATTGGCATGGTGGATCTTAGAAAATGAGTAGCAGTAGAACTGCTTCTATGGCTATCAAACCATTTCTCTCCTTAGAGTAGCCCTACTTCCTGAAATTCTTCAGTATAGTACATAGACAAGAGCCTTCTGCCTGGCTTCCAAGCTAAATAATGTTCTCTCAAAGAACATGTACTTGTCCTCCTCTATCCCAGGTTTTCCAGAAGATAGTGAATCTTCCTCCATGCTCTTAACAATTAATTCATTCCAATGGTTCATTTTAATTCTGGTTTCAACTGTGTTGATACTGTTTTAGGTTTTGTATTCTTTTCTGTCACTTAAGCTATTTTAGGTGATGAAGAAACAGTAAGCTCAATAATACATAAAAATAAGCATGTGTGTATGTCTTAATAAATAGGTAGGTCATTATCCCAATTTAGAAGAAGCCTGGTAAGATTGGTCCAATTTTAGACACATTAGCCTTTGCAAATCAATAGCTACCATGGGAAGAGCCATCATGGCTCAATGGTTAGAATGCTGTACTGCAGACTAAATCTGCTAACTACAAGGGGTTCAGTCTTGACTGGCTCAAGGTTGACTCAGCCTCCCAGCCTTCCAAGACCAGTAAAATGGGTATCCAGATTGTTAGGGGAAATAGGCTGACTCTGTAAACCGCTTGGAAATGGCTGTAAAGCACCGTGAAGTGGTATATAACACTAAGTACTATTGCTATTGCTACTATCATATCCTTCTACTATTTTTTCAAGATGGTGGCGCGCTTAAGCGCAGCGGCTTTGAGCTTCTGGTGTCACAGCAGAGTTAGACAAAAACTAGTCTATACCCACAGGGAGTTATTAAGTCATTATTAACTTATTATTAAAGATAAAGATCTTCTAGTTGACTCGATATTACCAGCGACTTCCAGCAGTCTCATAATATACCGAGTGACACAGTAAGACTGCCAGGCTCTCCATGGATTGTTGTTTGGCCTAGAAGGCAGCGAAGAGAGCCGAAGCAGAAGCGGGGATGCAGAGCAGGTTTGCTACTTCGATTATGGAAGCAGCCTCACAGACCAGTATTACCAAGCATTTCCTAACCAACTCTAGATCCTTTGTCTACAAAACTGATGAACTAGAGCTATGGATGGCAGCGAATAAGCTCATTTGTGACTGCTGTGTGATGATCATCACAGAGACCTGGCTTCATCCACTTGTACCGGATGTGTCTGTGGAGCTAACTAACTGCACCACACACTGCTTTGACAAAAAAAACAACTCTGGTAAAAGCAAAGGTGGAGGACTGTGTATTTACACCCATAATAACTGGTGTACTAACAGTAGAGTTGCTTATACACACTGTTCTGCAGACATGGAATTCTCAACTGTCATTTGTCGGCCATTTTAACTGCCTGGAGAGATTTCTGTTATAGTTGTCACTGCTGTCTGTATTCCACCTGATGCAAATGTTAGCACAACACTCAAACCAATTTCATTAATGATGATGATGATGATGATGATGATGATGATGATGATGATGATGATGATGATTGTTATTGTTATTGTTATTATTAAACACCAGCCTCCTGTATGGGACCTTGCAAGTCTGCTAATTCAAATCAGGTGTTAGCTGAGGAGCAATCTGGCTTCAGGTCGAGAAATCAACCTTTGATCAATTCATTCTGCTGCATCACCTGGTGGAAAAGGATTGTAGTAGACATCTGTGTTGCATTCTTTTCCCACATTGATTGATTTGAAGGCTGTTTTTGATTCAAGGTCCAGAGCAGTGGTGGGCTGCTGCATGATCACGCGGCTTCGGGCAAACCCTTAGAAGTGATTGCTGGCCTGGGCCTGCCCACCCGCACTTGTACTGTGCTTTGCAGCACAAGGGGGCTCATTCCCCCCACCCATGCTGCCCAACTGAATTCCTCACTGCCCCTGCTGTAGTCACCCGAGCTGCCTGAGTTGATTGGCGGCATGTTTGAAGCTCCATTTCAGTTCCAAAGGGGCACGTGCATGCTCACAACTGCAAGTGAACCCGTTGTGAACATAAATGCAGTCCACCTCTGATCCAGAGGTAGGTTATGGGCAGCTATTACTGTAGTTGATAATGATACTACATGGAAATAACTACACTAGTTTAGATTGGCATTTCTGCTTTGATTCCCAACTCAGAAGAAGCTAAACAATGGCTCACAATTGCCCTTTTCCTCTTTAACTTTTATTTCAACTCAGGTTTTAACTTTCTGTTAATAGTGGAGTTATTAAGAGAGGGAGGTTTTTTCCCCCTCCAATGTCGGCCAATAAAGCCATATTCATTCTTCTCTGTGCTGTGATGCAGTCATTTTATCCTTGACACAGGCCAGCCTTCAGGAGACCCTGCAAGCCCGAACAGAGCTTGGTGGCAAAGAAAAATTGGATATAAATTATTCTGAAACAAAAGTCATCTTATTCACCGAGAGGCATGCTAACTGCCTTCACTCCTGGAAAATAAATGATACCCACACTGAACAAGTCAAGGACTTTAAACATCTTGGTGTTTGCTGCTTAGAAGAATATAACAAAATAATTCTACTTAGAAAAGGAAAAGAAAAGAAATCATATCTCAAGCTCAGAGGGTTTCTAATGCTGTTATTCGATTTGCTAACTGCAGTGGCAACAATTTTTCAGTGAAATTATCCCAGCTGAACTGCTGGGCTTTATGGAGCTCGGTTTTCTGCTTATAAAGGCAGAAAAGAAACACAGCCTGAGTTTTTACATGTCATGCTGCATTTTCCCATTGGGTTCTTAATGCAGTTCTCTGGTTGGACCTCAGCCTTGCCTGTGTAAGAGCTGGTATGAAATCCTGCTGACTAAAGTATTGGCTAAAATTAGTCTCTTTGGATGGTTCTTTGGCCCACTTAATCCCAGCCAATAAGTTTAGTTCTTCCACTAAGAAAGCATAGCCATGGAGTTGATTTACTGCGCCCTATCAGCTTAATTTTTTATGATGTCAGGGCCTCAGAGAGCCATCCCAGACATTAAACAGCAAGTGCTTAATCTGGCCCTGTAGATACATAAGAGCAGAGCCTTTGTTATTACACCAGTAGCCTCTGTGATAGACTTTTTATTACTTTTATAATATCCTTTGTGTCCTGCACAGAAGAGCATTTTCAATAGCCAGACTCAACACCTTGCCATTAACGATCTTGGAAGCAAGGGCCAACACTAGACTGTCATTACACCAGGGGTCTCCAACCTTTGCAACTTTAAATCTGAAGGACTTCAGCTCCCAGAATTCTCCAGCCAGCTTTGCTGGAAGTCCTTTAGACTTAAAGTTGAAGTCCTTCAGACTTAAAGTTGCAAAGGTTGGAGACCCCTGCATTAGATGGTTTGTTCCCTCCTTCAGATAAGGTGATTAAGACAGCTTTGTGTGTTTGTTTGACCTGATCTTTTTTCTTGACCACTGGTCAAGTTAGCATTAACTAGATAACCACAATCACATACGTAGATAGACTATCCCCAACCTGGCCCTTAAACAATAACACACCCTTCACTTCTGTAATCAAGTCTATTCACATTATTGCTGACAGTCCTCCACTTCTCTTTCCTTCCAACCTACCCAACATTATTGGGCTTCCCAAGGGAGATAGGTTTTTGCATAATGTTTACAAAATATGGTACTTTGAGCCTAGTAATTTGTAACTCAATTGAGAACTCTGGATTAATTAATTGATTTGGTTTTTATTCTTGTTAGTCAACAATAACAATAGAATCCAGAGAATAGAATGGAATAGATTAGAATAGGACAGAACATAACAGAACAGAGTAGCGTAGCGTAGAATAGTGTAGAGTAGAATAGTGTAGAGTAGGATAGAATAACAGATTTGGAAGGGACCTTGGAGGTCTTCTAGACCAACCCTCTACTCAGGCAGGAAACCCTATATCCATGATGGTGAAGCTATGGCACGGGTGCCACAGATGGCACGCGGAACCATTTCTTAGGGCACGCGTGGTGTTGCCCTGTGAGCTCCAGAGCGCATGTGTGCGCTGGCCAGCTGATTTAGGCCTTCTTTTGAGGCCGTTTTTCACCCTCTGGAGGCTTCAGGGAAGCTCCTGAAGCCTCTGGAGGTGGTGGGGGAGGCTGTTTTCACCCTCCCCAGGCTCCCAGAAAGCCTCTGGAGCCTGAGGAGGGTGAAAAAAGCATGCCAAAAGCAAGGGGTCGCACACATAGCATTATGGGTGTGGCATGCCCATGCACAACCCCCCGTGTTCCCCCCGCTTTTGGCACATGAGCCAAAAAGATTAGCCATCACTGCCCTATACCATTTCAGACAAATAGTTGTCCAAACTCTTCTTAAAACCTGCCAATGTTGGAGAATTCACAACTTCTGGAGGAAAGTTATTCCACTGGTTAATTGTTCTAATTGTCAGGAAATTTCATCTTAGTTCTAGGTTGCTAATTCACAGTAACCTCAAGAATAGTCTCCAAATTCAAAGTTCAAAAGCATCAATATTCTTCTTGCCCTCCTACTTCAAAGTTCAACTTTCATTTTCATACTGTGTCGCAGGGAAAATAACATGATTCTGAGCATTACAGATAGACATGCCACAGCATCTAAATATATTTTCCAAGATCTTCATTGCTGTCTTAAGTGCTTTTCTGTGACCTGCTTCTTGGCTGCTAGTTCTTTGACTGTTGATAGTTGAACTTAACAGACAAAAACTATCTACCATTTCAATGTCTGCCTTGTCAATTCTAAGGCAGATTGCAGTGCCTGTTACCATTAGTTTATATTTACTTTTAGTCCATTTTTTTTCATTCTGTTCCTTGATCTTTATTACTAGATGTTAGATTCTTTGCATTTCCAGCTACTAGCATAGTGTCACTAGCATAGTGCATGTTATTGATGTATCTTAGTCCGATTTTAAAACCATGCTCATCTTCTGCCAACCCAGATTCTCTTAATACACATTCAGCATATACATTAAATAAAGGAAGAGAGAATATACAGCCTTGCCTCGCTCTTTTGCCTACCTGGAGCCACTCTGTGTTCTGTCCAGTCTGTGGCTTCCTGTCCGGTATGTTGGCTTCGCATTGAGATCTTTTGGAACACCTTCCATGGTCAGCATAATTGAATGCCTCTCCATCATGAAGCATATACTGACATTGTTTTTGATATTCTTTTGCTTTCTCAATTAGCCCATGCCAACAATAATAAATCTTGCTCTTTAGGGTTTTCTGAAACCAGGAAAGGTGTTTCTCTTTTATGTACATCTCTGATTTGATCCTAAATACTGGATGATCCTAAGCATGACTTTGCTAGCATGGGAATGATGAACATTTATTATCGTTTGATTTTGTCTTGATCAAAGGAAGCTAAGCCATCTTCCATTACACCAAAGTTAGCAACCACAAGGTAACACAGCTCACTACTGCCCTGTGAGAAGTCTTTGATTGTTACAAAGATGAAGTTAGGAAGAATGACACCGATCTTGCACGCCTCTCTTCCAATCCTTTGACTTCTGTGATTTCATCAAGGAGAACTAAAGAGCTGAATGCACATTTGGTGGAAGATGAATGTAACACTTTGTGTGATTGCCTACCCTCCTTTATCAGGTTTTGCAATCATCTGGCATAAATGTCTCTTCAGGCCTCCTCCTTGAATATGTGAAAATCAGTGAGCAAAATGGGCAAGGAGGGCATAAGGAAATGGGGAGCTAGATTAGGCTCACATAATTAAGTAAAGTTAGGAAGCTTGAAAGTCTGCCCTAGAAATCCATGCACTGTTTTGACAATTCCGAACTTCATGTTTGTTTTATATTAAAATCAACCCTTCGTGCTCCTACAAAATCCCACTATTCAGAGTGTTTAGTCTAATTTGATGTGAATCACCTTTTGATTGTCACTTCCACAGAAGTTAAAATCAGAACCGAGGAGATAGCCCACCAAGCATTAAGTTAGGAAGCGATTTCCTTTCAGTTTAGTTGGTAATTACATATATTTAAGTTTTGCTGAACTGTACAGAGGTACATGGCAATGCTTTCAGTAAAATAGTTGCCTGGCAACTATGGAAAAATCCACGAAATGTTGTGAATAGACTCTTTACTCCCACTCTTGTATTGATGGAGACTTACTGTTCTGAAAGATAGTGCTCTAAAATCTAGGAATATTAAAATGCTTTTTAAAAAGAGCACTGAAGTGAAAAATATTCTACAAAATTATATCACTGAAGAACATGATCTGGATTCGAAATATTTCTGTCCAGGTGCTGCAACTTGTCTTATCACATTTGCATTTTCTTTTAAGAATGGTGTTTCCTTTCATACCATTTCCCCCCTTTAACTGGAAAAGTAAAACTGATAAACAAAAAAGGGAACATATTATAGTATCATGGGAATTTTAAAGATATATATTCTGAAAATTTCTGATACTATCCATCATCCTAAGCAAAATAATCATAATTTAAGTTAAACCCTCAATACTAACAAAAATTATAGAAGAAAGCTTTTTCAGTTGAGGAAAATTGCAAACTTTTTAATGAAACATTTTTTTTAAAAAATCCATAAAATATCCCTTACAATAAACTGAACTAGAGTAATACTGACACACACATCCCTATTCATAATTGTTCCTGACTGGAGGCACCATTCATCGCCATGATAGATAAAACAGGAAAGCACAAGACTGGGTGACCACAGGTCATGTGTGATTATGATTCCCCAGATACCTTGGATCATGCTCCAGTTATCTCTTTAGATGTCAGATCAGGGAAGGATGAGCCAGTTCCTGGCACATCAGGAACTGAGTTAATTGAGCGTTCCAAATGGCCATCCAGAAGGGATTTGGCTGAGGCTCCAGCTGGGGAATGCTTGTGGTTGCAGACAGCCAGCAAAGAGGAGGAGGAACTGTCTTCTGTAACTGAGCCAAAAACCCATAGGGCAGAGAAAAGGCAAGAGCAGAGAAAGTCAGCCAGACTTCTCAAGAGGAGAAAACCCCACCCATCTTGATGAGCTGCATAGAAGCTGGCTAATTATCATAGCAGATGGATGAACGCATTGCTGGGATCAACGTATTTGGTTTCCTAGCAATGTGTTTTCTAGTCACTGTGATTCCTGCCTCGCTTTGGATTGACATTGCGTTTTGACTTGAATTGTGCCTTGGAAACTCTGGACTTTTCTTGCCTCATGAGCTCTCTTGTGTTGTGGATTTAAGTTTGCCTGGTGTATTTATTTTGTTTGAGAAACTTTCAAGTGTTTTGTGGACTCTGGCCATTGCTCTATGGAGTAACATTGATCATCTCATGGCTGGATTTAATTGGGATAGTCTGGGTTTTTTGGTAAAGGGAATTGCTGAAGACTATTAATAAACTCATGAAACCATAGTTGCCTATGTGTGTGAATGAGCAGAGGAGCACAGTATGTTTAAATAAGGAAATTTATGCTCATCTAAATTAGGTGACAGGTAGCCAGAGTATTCCATGCACATGTCCATGGGGACATGAAAAAGTCAAAATGGTGGTATCAATCTTTATATTGTCAACACAGACTTGACTTTTTTCACTACTTTCACTCAGTATCTGTGCAACCAATTCCACCAATCCTTAGTGAAAAATATCCTTCATTTGTACATGATGATGAACTAATACCAACACCATTCCAAGTGATGTAGATATGCAAGTGTGCATTCTTGCAGGTCCTATATTTAATTACTAAAAACAACTTTAAGGTTTATACAATCTTTATGTATAATTCATTTATGACATTTATGTCCTGTTGGAATCCAATGAAGGATACTCGGCAGGTAACTAATCTACAGGTACAATTAAAATTTGCATGGTAAGAATTAAAAATAAAGAATATTGGGGAAAAATAACAGTAAAACACACTCCTTTCCAAATATCCTATGAAATATCTCTGTTTTAAGCTGTTTGCAGTTAGGGAAGGAAACAATCTTTCAATCTAGAATTCTTGTTGTGGCCTGTTGACCGCTGGCCACTCCAGCAGCCAAATGAGAGGAAAGGAGGTTTGGGAGTCAGGGTCAGCATCCAAGCAACCTGAGAGCTTCAAGGGGGAAGAGAGAAAGGTGCTGGCAGAGAGAGACAGAGAGATAGAGGCAGAGCCTGGACCATCTGTCAGCCCTCAGATGGAGAGTCAACTGCCCCCAGGTCTGGAGGTGGCTGATGAGGAAGAAGAGGAACAACTGGGTCAGTGCCTGATTCGTGGATGCACATAAGGTAGAGGAGAGGAGAACCGTGAAAATCCATGGGCTGATCCTTGGGAAAGAAGAGCAAAGGCTACTAGCGAAGCCCCACCCTAGCTCTGGGGATAAAAGGCAGGGGCTGGAGATGAAAACATGTGGAAGACAAATATTCATTTCCCAGCTGGCCGGACTTGTCAGCCTGCATTGAGAGATAAACTTTTTGCTTGGGCTGCTGGCATCCCTAATGAAGGAACCTTTTAATTAACTTCAGAAGGTTTGTCATGTTTGGGGAGTTGAGTCAGAACAATCATATTAATCTACATGAATTAGTTTTCTGTAGTGAGAAGTGATGTAAAGGTAAACGTTCCCCTTGCACATATGTGCTAGTTGTTCCAGACTCTAAGGGGGAAGTGCTAATCTCCATTTCAAAGCCAAAGAGCCAGCATTGTCCGAAGACTTCTCTGTGGTCATGGGACCGGCATGACTAAATGCCAAAGGGGCACAGAACGCTGTTACCTTCCCACCAAAGATGGTTCCTATTTTTCTATTTGCATTTTTACATGCTTTCAAACTGCTAGGTTGGCAGAAGCTGGAACGAGTAACAGGAGCTCTCTCCATTATGCAGCCCTGGGGATTCGAACCACTGAATTGCCGACCTTTCTGATCGACAATAATAATAATAATAATAATAATAATAATAATAATAATAATAATAATAATAATAATAATAATAATAATAATAATAATAATAATAATAATAATAATAATAATAATAATAATATTTTTTAAATTTATAACCCGCTCTCTCTCCCCGAAGGGACTCGAGGCGGGGCACAGGGAATTTAAAATACATATAAAATCACAACATCATACAATATAAAATTAAATTAAACTAACCCTGCGCTAAAATCCCATTATTAAAACTAGAAATTAATCATAAAAACCCTAAAAAACCGTTGATTATCCTAGGCCGGCCAAGCAGAAAAAGTGTGTTTTTAATTTTTGGCGGAAGGAGCGGAGGTCCGTAGTTGTTCTAATTTCAGGGGGAAGGTCGTTCCAGAGGGTTGGGCCCGCCACAGAGAAGGCCCTTCCCCTGGGCGTCGCCCGCTGGCATAGCCTAGTGGACGGCACCCGGAGAAGTCCCTCTCTGTGGGAGCGAATTGGTCGCAGGGATGTATGGGGCAGGATGCGATCCCGCAGACAAGCTTAGTGCCTTAGCCACTGAACCATTATGTCACTTGAGAAGGGATGTAGAGAGTAAGGAAAGTGACCATTATCAAGGCAAAGGAGGCTGAAACAGTCTTTTAAGTCCGAGGAAGCAAGATAATAGGGGGAAATAAGAAGATGAAGGTATGATGGGTAGGAGAGCCACCTTGAGTTATTTGTAAAAAGAATAAAGGCAGGTTATAAATAAATATTCATCTGCAACTCAGGCAAACAGCTCCCTATTTCAATGGAGTTTTACTTTGCATTCCTGCAGGTGCCATGTTTTGTACCATAAGCAGTTTTCAGCTTTATACTACTCGCAATAGCCTTACAGCTCGTTTCAGTAAAGAATAGTTCTCGCCTTCCTGTGGAATTGATTTTTTAGTGGTAATATCACAAGACAGTGCTGGATGCACAGAGGGTTTGCATGTGTGCATGCCTTTGAGTCAGTATTGTCTCTTGGTGATTGCCTGGCTAGTCGTTGTAGTTTTCTTGGCAAGATTTCAGAAGTCTCTCCTTTTTCTTAGAGTTCAGAGACAGAGACTAGCTCAAAGTTATCCAGCTGCCTTCAAGTCTAAGGGAGCACTAGAACTCAAGACTACGTGGTTTCTAGGCTGGTGCCTTAACTAAACAGATGGTTTCACTTTCCTTGACTGTAAGCCTAGCCATTCTTGCCTTTATGTTGTCTTCATTAGACTACCCCTTTCCCTGCCTCTAACTTAACTGCTCTACCAGCCCTAACTAGAAGTGTGAATTCAGACATAACCCTCTTTATGCAGCAAGGCCAGGGGGGGTTACTTTAATGAAGCAGGAAAGATTGGGGAATATGGGCATAGGGGTACATATGGAGTGAGTAAGAAAAGAAGTAAAGTTAAAAAAAAAAAAAGAAATCGCATATACTACTCCAACAGCTAGAATTAAGACTTGATCCAAAGTCCTATCCAGGCCTGAGGAGAAGTGAGGTTCAGCCAGTACATTGTTCCGGGGCCCATGGAGCTCAAAGGGGGCCCATAAAGGGGATTTCTTTTAAAAAAATGTACAAAACTAAATTTTTAAAAAGAAAAACAATATTGGATATATACTGGATACGCTATACTTTGTGTGTAGCAAAACCACCTTGCAGCCTTGTTTGACATAACCTTTATTAATCTGAAACTCATGAAGAGTTATTTATGTAATTTATTGAATTTTGACCCACATGCATGGATTTCTGCTGTGCATGCGCAGGGGGGCATGCAGGGGGACCACGCGCGCATGCGCAGGGATGCACGGGGGCATGTGGGGGTCCATATTAGTCTTGTTCCAGCACTTAATAATCTCAGCAGCCCTGGTCCTATCCATAAGCTCCTCTTCCTTTTTTGGTTAATAAAGGGATATATATTGTTGTACTTGTGGGTTTTATCTTTTCTGTGCACCGCCTTGAGTCCCATCTGGGAGAATAGGGCGGTATATAAATTCAAAATAAACTAAACTAAACTAAACTAAACTATAACTGGCAGAATGTTATGTAATTGGTATCTTCACTCCTAGTAGAAGTCTAGAATTATGTCCTATGAATTAGACAAAAGCTTATATAGGTTTCAAGACAAGTTGGGATAAGTGTGTTTTACAAATCACTGTTGAAAGAAAGGCTGAGGCTTTTAAGAGAATAAACTTTCAACACTGTTCGGATAAACGTAAGTAAGGCAATTACACCATTTCAATCTAGCTGCCATCAATGATGTTTTAAGCTAAAGCAATTTGAGTTTATATTTCCTATTGTCTGTCTTGTGTTGTGCAAATAATAGTGGCAGGAAGTCAATTTTAACTTGCGAGTTTGAAAATAGCAATTGTAAAGTAATGACTGATTCTTGTACTACCTTAGCAACAAGTTTGTTTCTTTCACACTGAACCACAACTTTATTAGTGAATTGCAGACATGGAAAATAACTTCCTTCCTTTTCCTTCCTTCCTTCCTTCCTTCCTTCCTTCCTTCCTTCCTTCCTTCCTTCCTTCCTTCCTTCCTTCCTTCCTTCCTTCCTTCTGTCATTTATTCATTCATTCATCTACCACTCAGCTATCCATCCATCCATCCATCCATCCATCCAGTAGTTCTCTTATTCGTTTATGTCTATCCTTATCTCCAGCAATGTAAATTTTCTGTGCAGATTACATTTTCACAAATGTCTCATAATTAATTATAAATATGTAATTAAAATGAATCCCACAATAAAATTAAATATTTAAGTAAGAATCATAACAAAAGAACATTGGGTTCAATTTATCCCCGAGAAAGCTTATAATTGGGACGATCAGTAAGAAAACAATCCAATTTTGGCTTTCAAAATGAAAAGTTAAAATAATAAGTTGTTCTAACATCCATTAACTGATGGATTTCTACCAAATGCACTTGAAGTTAGGACACCACATTATTATTAATGCCCAGAGGACTTACAGAACAGATACAGAATTTCTATTTCAACTTTAATGAAATAGAAATTAGAACTGAAATTCTGTTGTATAATATGGGTTATAACATGGATGCTAAGTATAAAGTCCTATATACGTGATCGCGAACCTATGGCATGCGTGCCACAGGTGGCACACAGAGCCCTCTCTGCAGGCATGCAAGCCATCACCCCAGGTCAGCTCCACTGTGCATGCACGCACACCTCCTGCTGGCCATCTGATTTTTGGATCTGTGTCATACATGCAGGAGACACATGCACGCATGCATGGGGGTGGGGGGTTGTGCGCGCATGCACAGGAGGCGGGGGGTAACACAGGGAGAAGTGTGGTGCCCCTGTGGCCCATTTTTGGTCCCAGCAGGCTTCAGTAAGGCCTGATAGGCCCAAAATATGGTGCACACACATGCGCAAGGGAGCGGGGAAGCATAGGGGGGTCGTGCACGCATGCACAGGGGGACCTGGTTCACGTGTGTGTGTGTGTGTGTGTGTGTTGCAAATTGCATTATGGGTGTGGGTGCACGTGCACTTTTGGCACACAAGGACCAAAGGTTTAGCCATCATTGTCCTATATGGTTCATGGTCAGAGCAGCTACTGGATTTTCCAAATATATTTTTCCAGCCCAATTCAGACAAACAGGGGCACTTACTAACTCTCTTCTTATCATGTGGTGTGACAGAAGGGATGAACTATACCATTTTCTACTGGAGAACATCCCCAGAATAGGGTACATCTTGGTGCAAAGGTACTGTAATGTGGGATGTTCCATTCCTGGAGGCTTTTAAAAAGAGTCTGGACAATCATTTGTCTGAAATGGTCTCCTGCTTAAGAAGGGGATTGGACTGGAAGATCTCTGAGGTCCCTTTCAATCAGTGGTGGAATTCAACCAATTCGCACCTATTCTGGAGAACCGGTTGTTTAACTTTCTAAGCAGTTCAGAGAACCGGTTGTTCGAAGAAATCTCATTTTGTTTTTGTTTTTTCACTTTACAGGGCTAATCCTGATAGGAAGGCAGGAAGGAAACATTCTGGTGTTGTTTCTAGCCTGATCTTTATTGCCCTCCTTACAGAAACTGCCTCTCCGGTTAACCCTTATCACATTGTAACAGCTAAGGCAAAGCACCCATCAATGTGAGTGCTGTTGAGTTAACCACGCCCACCCAGTCACATGACCACTGAGCCATGCCTACCCAGCTGCTCATTAGGGCCGAGAATCAGTTGTTAAATTATTTGAATCCCACCACTGCTTTCAACACTATTATTCTGTGTTCCTAAAGGTGAGTGAAAACCTTGGCTTTCATAAATCCTTTAGGAGCTGATTGTGTACAACCTCAAAGGTGCTTTTTCAAAAGGCTACTGGACTGTTTTTCCTTGCGGAAGATGCTTTGCTTCTCATTCAAGAAGGATCCTTCCACCACCCCACCATCCTGCCAGAACCAACGAAGCTTCTTGAATGAGAACCAAAACAGGAAAAACAAAAAAACCAGTCCAGTTGTCTTTTGAAAAAGCACCTTTGAGACGCATATTACCTGGTTGACTGAGAATCTCCACAGACAGTTGTGGATAGCCTTGTACAAAATAGTTAGATTATATTTATTATATAGCATTATATATTATTGTGCTCTCATGTTTTACACTTGTATATTACCCAGAGTCTCTTGAGACTGAGATAGTCAATACAATTTATGAATAAATAAATAAAATTCTGTATCTGATCTTTTAACTTGGTTATCCTGATGTTTTTAGCTTTGTTTACCAAGGGGATTACAAGATGCCTAGGACTAAATATTTCCTTTATTTTTATGTCCAAAATCAAAGACAAATGCATTATGGCTTTTACTAATAACGTAGACTACAAAATACTGTTTAAGAAAATACTTTTAAAATGTTTTAGTGGCCTAATTAATTTTATTAATAACATATTAATTAACATTATTGTCTCATTGTCAAATAGTTTGGTCAAAACCCCCATACATAACCTGAAACCAAGTGCTAATATAGCACTTTTATTTCCAATATTGGTGTAACATCCAGTATCTGGATGAACTGTGGTTGCTCAGTGGTTTGAATGCAGTTCTGCAGGCTACTTCTGCTGACTGCCAGTTACCTGCAGTTTGGCAGTTCGATTCTCACCTGCTCAAGATTGATTTCCATATTTATGATATTGGTAAAATGAGAACCCAATGTGTTGGGTGTTGGGGACAATATTCTAACTCTGTAAACTGATTAGTGAAGTCTGTAAAGCACTGTGTAATGGTATATAAGTCTAAGTGCTAGACACAATTTTTTGACCATGGAAGAATTATAATACTACAGCTAAGTAAAACTTCCTTTTTAGCAATATACTGAATTATTCTAAAAGATTATCAAAGTTCACTTAAGGACCACAAGGTAAATTCCAGGATGAGATGAATTAAATGCAGGGGAGAACAACATTTTTTTGGTTTATAGCTGAGACTCCATTTCCTGAGCAACTGGCGAATTCCCCAAAGCTTTATTCTAATGGCAATATTATCTCCAAGCATGAAACAACTTTTAAAACCTGGATGTTGGTCTGAACTTATTGAAAATGGAACTGGAGAACTCTAGGGAAGCAAGTGATTTCTTTTCTCTTTAACTCTTCCATCCCCAAAGTATCTTAAATTTGACAACAACACGGCCAGTGATCAGAAGTTGTGCCTCTGTATGGATGATCGGAAGTTGTGTCTCTGTTACTTTTTTAAAGTGTGGATGAAAATCAGCTATTTTTTCCTACTCTCCGGGTGCTATAAAACACAAAAGAGATTAGATAAAAGCTGCAGGTTGCCTGTTTTTTCAAGAGGCAACTGGACTTTCTGGTTTTTTCTTTAAAGACATTTCACTTTTTGCTTTACCTAGTTTGGTAATGAAACATCTGCAAGAAAACCACCAACCTCAGAGAGTGCCATGGCCCCCACATTTTGACTCTGAGTGATAATTGTTCTCTTCTATCATGTTTCCCTGTGATTCCAGCCCCAGAAGGTTCTATTGCAGTTTTCCTCAGCAGATGAAATACACTATTTACCTTCATTGGTAGAGGAATGCCTTATGGGTTCTGAGTTGTGTGTTGCTACTTTTAATTTGGGAGAAAATGTTTGGTGACCATTCAGCAATGGGTGTGACTATAAGCAAATCAGTGCATGAATGCATATCAGTTATGACCAAAATAAACTACCATAACTGACCATGTCTGTCATCAAATTGGTATTTTAAATGTGAACAGGTGGAGGGAGAGTTCCAAATACTGTCCTCACCTGGGAAATGTTTTGGTTTATGGTTCGATTTTCATGTATTTTGGTTGGGGAAATTAAATTGCCTGATTGAATAAAATAATTCTCTGGTATCAACTAGCCTTACTTCAGGAGTATCACCATGTAATGCTTAAAACTATTAGATGTTATTAACAGCAATTAAATACTTAAAAGAGGTTCTATTGTGAATTCTAAAATAGTGAGAGCATGTTTCAGCTTAGTCATAAAATTTAAAATATGAATGTAACATAGCTATACTATGTACCTCATGATAGGTTGCCTTTGGTCTACAAATTTTAATGTGTTGTAAGTTTATTGCTTTCACGTTTTGTATCCTACTGCACCGGTTGGGGGGGTTGGGGTTGGGAGGCACCGTATTACGGTGGTTCTCCTCCTACCTCTCCGACCGGTCGCAGTTTGTGTTGGCAGGGGGCAGAGGTTGATGTCGAGGCCCCTTACTTATGGGGTGCCCAGGGGTCGGCCCTCTTGCCCCTTCTGTTCAACATCTACATGAAGCCGCTGGGCGAGATCATCCGTGGTTTTGGGGTAGAATTCCATCTGTACGCTGATGACACCCAGCTGTTCATCTCTACCCCTAACCACCCCAACGATGCCGCCGACGTGATGTCCCGGTGTTTGGAGGCCGTGCGGGTCTGGATGGGGAGGAACGGGCTCCGACTCAACTCATCCAAGATTGAGTGGCTGTGGTTTCTGGCGCCACGACATAGCCAGTTAGTTCCATCTCTGGCTATCGGGGGGGGGGGAACTGCTAGCCCCCGCAGAAAGGGCCCGCAACTTGGGTGTCCTCCTGGATTCCCGGCTGTCCTTCGATGAACATCTGATGGCCATGGCCAGGGGGGCCTTTTATCAGGTCCACCTGATACGCCAGTTGCACCCCTTTCTGGATTGTGGTGCCCTACAGACAGTCACTCAAGCTCTTGTCATTTCTCGCCTGGACTACTGTAATGCTCTCTACATGGGGCTCCCCTTGAGATGCACCCGGACGCTCCAGTTGGTACAGAATGCGGCCGTGCGGGGGATCTTGAGAGTTTCAAAATACTCCCATGTGACACTGGCTGCCGATAGCCTTCCGGGTGCGTTTTAAGGTTTTAGTGACTATCTTTAAAGCGCTCCATGGCAGTGGGCCTGGTTACCTGCAGGACCGCCTACTACCACATACCTCCACTCGACCTGTCCGCTCCCACAGGGAGGGCCTCCTTAGGGTGCCGTCCGCTGAACAATGCCGGCTGGCGACTCCCAGGGGAAGAGCCTTCTCTGTGGCAGGCCCCGCCTTCTGGAATGACCTCCCCCCAGACCTCTGTACTATCACCAACCTTCGCCTCTTCCGCTGGACTTTAAAAACATATTTCTTCCATATGGCCAGCCTGGCATAGCTGCTACAACCATGTTATTTTACAGTTGGGTTTTAAAATTAATTGTTTCCTTTTTTTAGCACGGGTTAAATTATTTAATTGTAGTTTTAATTTTTGTAGCATTTTGTATTGTTTGTATTTTTGGATTTTAAGTTCCTGTGCGCTGCCCTGAGTCCCTTTTGGGAGATAGGGCGGGATAAAAATCTAATAAAAGTAAAGTAAAGTGTACCTATTTATCTGCCCATACTTCCATACGTACAGCATTCTAAGGTATCTAATGACATTTTGCTCCCATTCTTCTCTTTCTAAAGATACAATACAGAGGTGGTATACAGCCAGTTCTCTCCAGTTCAGGTGAACCAGTAGCGGCAGCTGCAGAAGGCTCTGACCACCTGCCCTGACCTAAAGCCCAAGTACTGTGCATGTGCAGAAGGTGGTGTACATGCACAGATGCGTCACACATGATTATATTTGTAAACTGGTAGGGAAGGTAAGTGAACCCCACCACTGATACAATACCATGAGTAGTTAAGTACTGCTTCAATAGGCGTTCAGCTGAAGATTCTGCACAAATCTAGAAGAATCATGCAAAAAGGATGGGTGAAGATTGTCCATGCAGAGAGATACAAATAGACAACTTACGATCACAATTGAGCCCAAAATTTCTGTTGTCGTGAATCATTTGCTAAGTGAATGTTGCCCCATTTTTACAATCTTTCTGGTCACAGTAAATGAAACACTGCAGATGGTAAGTTAGCAACGCAGTTGTTAAATGAAAGTGGCTTCCCCATTGACTTTCCTTGTCAGAAGGTTGCAAAAGGTGATCACATGACCCCTGTGACACTGCAACTGTCATAAATATGAGTCAGTTGCCAATCATCTGAATTTTTATCATATGACCATGTGGTCACATGCTGCAATGTTCGTAAATGTGGGAGGAAAGGCATAAATCAATGACATTTTTTCACTGTCATTGTAACTTCAAATGGTCACTAAATAAACTGTTGTAAATCAAGGACTATCTGTACATCTAAACAGTTTGGATGCTAGAAGCATGCCAATAGGAAGTAGGGTTCTGAAGCATCACTAAAGATGCTTCTCAAATTCTTCCTGCCTAAATACCAATCTATATTTTTAACTTCTGAATTCTATAATCGCTTTCCTGAATTGGAACTGAACAATTTGTAGTAGTAGTTTCACTTACTAAATTGCACATGGTACTGTTTTACACCTTGTTATAGTTTTGCTTTGTTCCTTGGGTATTTTTCTAGGGTCAACCTGAAAGAACAAAATAGATCCTAAGAGAAAACCAGACGATATCTAAAAGTAAGAAACTATTTGCAGATGAAAACATTTCTCACCAGGATATTAGATTGGCCATTCAAATTACCTCTGTGGGTTCCTTGAATAGAATGTGTTATGAACCCAGGTAAGTATTTGCATTGGGCTATAATGGAGCTCACTGTAGTATCTGCTCTTCTTTTAAAAGTTATTTTCATTTCAGGAGATGAAGGGGATGAATCATAAATATGATTATAGATGCTCTGGTGACAGAATGCATTTGGTAACTGTGGGTTACTCGAAGGCAGATCTATCTCATAGGTTGTTGTTTTACTCATAAAAATGGGGAATGATCCCATAGATGCAACTTTCAGCTGCTCAGTTACAAAGCAGAAAGGAATATAAAGGTGATTGAATGCCTGACATATCCTGGGAATACAGAGGAGGCAAACAAAGAGTTAAGAGAGGAAAAAGGGATGTTATAGAAGAAATTCTTGAGTCCAGGGGATAAGAAAAGCAGAGACTCACAGTAACTTTGACTAAATTACACTAGGCATAAATTGTGCCGGAGAATGACTTTAGTAGTCTTTCAAGATTTTACAATACAATACAATACAATACAATACAATACAATACAATACAATACAATACAATACAATACCAGAGTTGGAAGGGACCTTAGAGGTCTTCTAGTCCAACCCCCTGCTAGGCAGGAAGCCCTATACCATTTCAGACAAATGGCTATCCAACATCTTCTTAAAGGCTTCCAGTGTTGGGGCATTCACAGCTTCTGGAGACAAGCTGTTCCACTGATTAATTGTTCTAACTGCCAGGAAATTTCTCCTCAGTCCTAAATTGCTTCTCTCCTTGATTAGTTTCCACCCATTGCTTCTTGTTCTACCCTCAGGTGCCTTGGAGAATTTTGCTGCATTATCCTACTAACAGTGAAGATTTTTTTTTAAAAAATCCAAGTGATTCTTGTTTCCTGAGTTTGCCAACCTCACAGAGCCTGTCAATAACAACTAGAGAGAGAGAAACACATATTAACCATGGATCTACAGCAGTGGTGGGATTCAAATTTTTTTACTACCGGTTCTGTGGGCATGGTGTGGCTTGTTGGGCATGACAGGGGAAGGATACTGTTAAATCTCCATTCCCACCCCACTCTAGGGGAAGGATACTGCAAAATCTCTATTCCCTCCTGATCAGCTGGGACTCGGGAGGCAGAGAATAGATGGGGGCAGGGCCAGTCAGAGGTGGTATTAACCAGTTCTCCGAACTACTCAAAATTTCCCCTTCCAGTTCTCCAGAACTGGCTAGAACCTGCTGAATACTACCTCTGATCTACTGTACAGAGAATAAAATCTTTTCGTTTTTCATTACATCTGCAATATATTATTACTGAGAGTAAATTGAACTCGTGGATCAATGAAAAAGTGCTTAGATGTGTAATAATAGGTAGAACAGAACTTCATCATGAACCTGTGCAAACTTTGGGTCAAATAATTTATATACACTTATGTAGTTGTCAGACATACTTAAAACAAAACCTCTCTCAACCAAAACAGTTGAGTAATATATATATATACTTTATTTACTTGACAGGGGAGATATCATGATCACGGGATAAAAATATCCTTTATCCACCCTTGTGAATCAGTGGCTCAAGGGTTATTTCTTCCAAGGTGACAGCAGTATCTGTTTCTAAAGGCTGGAGCTGTGTCTCTTCAAGGTCCAATTCCTTCAGGCATTAAATAGCTAGTTTTTGAGTGGATCTTGCTTCCTAATCCTTGCTTTAAATGTCAAAGTATCTGTTAAGGACTCACGAAATTAAACGTATAATGTAAAGCCTGGCTGAAATTATTACTTTACATTGCAACCCATTGTTAAACCCATGTACTGTCTGATAAGGATTTGGGATTTGCTTGTCTATTTCTTTTTTAAAGTAGAGTAGAAAATCTCAGTTAATAGAAAAAGCTATTACGTTTGTTTTTTTGCATTCTTTTGTACCGCGGGATCTCCCCCCCCCCCCCAGCCATATTCTTTGCCTTAAAAACATGCAGTGATTGGGAGGGAGTTTACAATCTCCACTCTTTCTTTGTCAGCCAGTTAAGTGGAGCTTGCTTATCTCCCCCCACCCCACCCCACCCCTTCCAGGCAATAACGATCTATGGGAACATTGTATGAATGCCATTCTTCTCCCATAGTGTGAGCAGAAAATGCCTTAAGCAGAATGATTGTACCATGGGACAAATGTGGCCAGTGTAGTGAAAGTGAACTTATAGATCTATAATTTAATGGATTTCAAAGTCATGCAGGTATCAATAAGATTTCCCAAGAAATTTCACTGGTTGTGTCATTTTAATGAAACCTTTCAACACTGATGTTTGAAGGAAAACAGCGTGGGTTTTCTTTGCAACAACAGAGGCAATAAACTTAGGGAGTTTTTGCAATAAATACCAATTCAAGGATTTAGAAAAATATTCCAGTTCCACTCCTACTTTAAAGTTTGGACTTCAGTTTCCCCCATGGCTCCCGAAAGGTAGCATTTCTGGGAGCCATCAGCTGCCAGAAATAGGCTACAGAACAATTTAAGTCAACAGAGAAGTCAACAGTAAGTTGTAGTCAAATTCTAAATCATTGTGTGTATGCCTGATAGGGAAAACTGAGAGAGTTATCCATGTATTGTTATATTACCATTGTATTATCCAACCAAATTAATAAGCCAAATGAAGAGAACAATCTCCTTTTATTAGCTGATTTGTCTCCAGCAATTTCTAGATCTTACATTATAGCACATTGTAAGTCCAAGGAATATTGCTCTCTTTACTTGATCTGTATTACTTTTCAGTTATATTAAATGTTTAACTGAGCATTTTATTTTCTCTTTACTTGTAATCCTTATTACTTGTAATATAGTGTGTCAGAGCTTGTCTGTTTGATGTAAATCGGGCTTATACTAATTTTGAAGCTGGCCCTGGTGCTATCACTGATGGCAGAGAGTAGTCCAGTGCCAGCAAGGGTAAATGCAGTAAGAGGTATGAGAACTCACCCGTATGTTATGTGACAGATGAATACCAACCTGTCTTAAATCTAAGATTTACAAGAAAACCATCTTCCCTGTTGCACTGAGTGCTGGGCAGCAACAACAGGAACTGAAAGTTATATCCATGCCATGGAATTGTGAATGTTCCATTGGATATTGGGCATCTCCCTTCTTGGCTGCATCACAAATGTCACCATTTGACAACATTTTGGTGTGGCACCAGTTATAGAGAAGATGAGAACAGGCCAACCCTGCTGGTATGGACATGTCCAGAAAGCAGCACCTTCCACGGTGGCCATGACGGCCTATCAATTAGAAGTCAATGGCTGGTGACCTCATGGGCATCCAAAACAGAGATGGCAAGACACCATCAACAAAGATATGCAAGCTGTGGGCCTGCACCCTGGAGATGCAGCTGACCATAGAAGGAGGAGGAGGAGGTGAAGATGAAGAAGAATAAAAAGAAGAGGAGGAGGAGGAGGAGGAGGAGGAGAAGAAGAAGAAGAAAGAAAGAAAGAAAGAAAGAAAGAAAGAAAGAAAGAAAGAAAGAAAAAAAGAAAGAAAGAAAAAGAAAGAAAGAAAGAAAAGGAGCTAGAATCTATAATACAAAGTGCTAAGAAATGCAAGGTCTCTTATTTTTAAAAAATAATTTAATTTGCAACATTTATCTGACTTCGGCATGATTTTGAATAACCTTATGAGATGGTACAACAATCACCTCTACTCACTCTTCCAATTCTTTGTATAAATTGAACCATAAGTTAATGTATACATCTTCAATAGTTACTGTTCTGAGTGATTTATTTATGGTAACTCTAACTTCCCTGTTATGTCACATGATGGGAAGCAACAGAACTTCTAAAAGCCTTATTTTTTTTATTTGCAGTAGCAATACTCATTGAAACACAAGATGTTTCAATTGAAAGAAAATGAGAACATAATTCAGTGCATATGCAGAGAATTTTTTAAATAAAAAAATGTTGAAGTAGCTGGGTGGTAGTGATCTTAGTTTAGAATTCCTTATCACTATGATTTTCACCTAGAAATATTTAGGAAGTTTCATTAATGCATTGCCTTATTTGTTTGTGAAAGAAGTTGGTAATAAATGCTGATTATATATTGACCTCCAGAAAGAGTTGGAACATACCTTGATTTGCCCTAAAACCAATAAAGTTAGCAGGTTAGATTTAGAATTTGTCAGAATCAATTTGCTATTTATTTCATTGGATTATGGTTGACTAAATCAGATTAATATAATTAAGCTAAACTCATAACATTAAATAATTTACATTTAACAAAGTTTAAATAAACTTGTATTGAGAAAACTGTTTTATAAATAGTATTAGTTTATACTAATACTATTAATATGTACCTAATTAATAACTGTTCTATCAAGATGTCTGTTGTAGCAGAAATTTTGTTTATGCTTGCAACAAAAACGCTTAAAACTAATACTTAAATGTGGAAGTAGATTTGGTGAACATGTTCTCAGACTAAATGCACTTTGAGTTGCTTTGAATAAAATAAATGTTTTTACTGTGTCCTGTTCTCAAAAAAAATATACGCGCTTTGTTCCTCGAGCTAAACGTTGTTTCTTTTATTAAAAACTGCATTCTGTTTATTGCAAGACAAAAATTTTAATAGTTAAATAATGGAAATATACTCTATTCTTTTATGCAATGCATTGAAGTGTGATCTAAATTTCTTTCCAGTTGTATTTACTACATTTTGCACACAGTGCTTGAGATGAACAGATTAAAATAAATTGGCTGTTCTCTGTCTAGGAACAGATTTGCAGTCTGACAAATTCATCTAACAATTTAAACAAACAGAAGAAAATCCATTGAAAAGCTCACTGAATCTCTTAAGAGCATAGCAGTGATGGACATTTTAAATGTACCAGATGGGAGAAGTTCAACCATCTTTTAGATGTCCTATATCCCCTGTTTGTCTGGTCCTTTTTGGAAGAACATATGATTATGAGATGTTATGATTCAGCAACTTCTGCTGTTGCAATATCTGCACTTCCCCATCAGGAGACAGCTAATTCCTTGCCTGGGTTTAGAGAGTTGTGTTGCCTTCTAATACTCATTCAGATTTTCTCAGCCTGCATCTGGTAGCCTTATTGCATTTAGCAAGATTTACTTCTATGTAAAATCAACCAGTACGTTATGATACACGTATGAAGCATTACTAATAATTTCAGGCCAGTGCCTGCTGTGATTTCTGTAGTAATATATTATCACCTGCATGCAATCACCTACACTGACAACATAAGCAAGGAAGTCAAACCCAAGAATGGAAATAATATCAATGAACTAATCTTTGCAGGTGATCAGGCATTGATAGCTAAGAAGCTGCAACATCTTATGGCCTTGAACCAAGAATGCAAGACAAATAATATGAGAATCAACAAAGAGAAAAGAAGAAGTAATGGCATTCAGAAGAATATATATATATATATATATACCTTAAAATAGTAATAGAGAGTACAAGCATGATGCAAGTAGCAAAGTTCAAATATCTAAGAAAAACATTCACCAAAGATGGTGAAATGGATGAAAAGATTAAAATATGATGCAGTAAGGCAAACTAAGTATTGAGACAGGTAGCTACAATGTAAGACAGTACCGATCAGTACAAAAAAGCATCTCATACATAGTGTATTCATTCCCTCCCTATATTGCCAGTGCCAAACATGGAAACTTACAATAAAACATAAACAAAAGTTAGTCAACATGGAAATGAGATGTTTGAGGAAAGCTGCTGGAGTGACCAGAAGAGTTAAAATAAAAAAATGAAGTCATAAGAGAAAGAATTGGCATAGAACCAATCTTAAACTACATACAAAAACATCAAATAAAGGGGTTTGCTCATCTGGAGAGGATGTCTTAGAATTCCATACTGTACAACAAATATACAAAAAGAGGAGAAGGTCAAAGAACATGAGATAGACCTAGAAGATGATTTGATTTTGATTTTATTCAATTTATATCCCGCCCTTCTCCAAAAGGACCCAGGGCGGCGATGATGGAAAGACTACATCTAAAACACACTACAACAGCCTCAATTAACAAAGGTTGAGGCCACCAGAAGAGTAAGATTGTTAGATAGTGTGAACAAGGAGACAGGACACAGAATTCAGTGAAAACAATAGCTCTTTAGTCAGCAAACTATGTACAGATACAGCGCTGGCCTGTCTAACAGCTTGCCCTTTAATAGGGAGAAGTCAGACGGCTCAGCCAGTCAGCTTCTAGTATTTTTCCTGCTGGAATGGAGGACCTTGGTGGAGCCTATTGCTCCAATCTCAATATCTAACAAAAACCAGAACTTTATATCTCCCTTAAAACCTGAAGTAGTAAAAGAGGAAGTAAAGAAAAGAACAAAGAGAAGGGTGCTGAGATTCCCTCTTTAATGTTCTGGGTGATTCCCCCCCTCCCACTTTTATTATTGTTTGTTTGTTTTTTCAAGTTATCCTTATAGATTCATTTCCTCTGTGTTTAAAATAAGAGTTTAAACAATTTCTTGGTCACTGACTTTAAATAACCCATTTTTATTTATTTACCTAAAATGCAATGCACAAAAGCATTGCAATTTATTCGAATTGCCCTTACCATTTTCCTATTCACAATTCCTCCAATTATAACTAGGTGTAATGGATGCTTTGAACACAAAACAAATCTTTTTTTTTGCATCTGTATAAGCATGGATGGTGTCTTCTGCCATAATTCTCTAATAACAGCAGGATTGCTCTGTATATTTGACTAAATGAGAAAATCCATATCTATTTTAAGAGACGGAGCAGTGATGTACTTGGCTGAGATCTGGAGATGAGAGAGCGCCATCATTCACCATCAAAGGATGATATATGGACAGAAATTGGAGGCTTTAGTTCTTAAATACAAATGGAGCATTAACTAGATGAGCTCCAAACTCCACAGCATGGAATTCCATTACTAACCAAGCATGATCACCCTATTTCCCTTCTTTTTGGGGTGGGCTATATCAAAACCCAATTGAATGAGTGCCGGCTCAGCGGCTTTCAAAGGTTTGTGCTTTCTTTAAATGAATGGTGGGCCGACTTTTATTCATTTGTTGTACATAGAACTCAGCCTGTACTTCTTGGTAAGCAGAGAAGAATACAAAGTACAAAAGCAAAGTGGAATAAGATCCTGAATAACAGGGCATAATGTTGTTTATCAACTGGAAGTGAATGTTGCTTTTTCTGGCAAGCAATGTGAAAAATATGTTTTCAAATTATTGCTTTGAAGATTGAGATCTTTCTGAACACAAAGGAACCAATGTTCTTTCGTTCTGGCCTTTGCAAGGCGATGACACATGCAAGAAAGATGCTGTTCTATGGAAATACATGCTGGAAGTACATTAAGGGAAATATTTTATTTTATTTTTGCAGTTTGTTACATACAGGTTGTTACGAGCAGACATGCAGTTGGTGCTTTTCCAGGGGTCAAAGATGAGCACTACCAAATCAGAAAACCCATCATCATCAAACTATCAGCTGCACAGACACCATTTCCATTGGTTCCTGCAATTCCAATCCACACAAGAACAATTTTCCTGGCCAATCCCCTGCTGAAGAACGATTGCATGCCTTAGCCCAGGGGTTGGCAACCTTAAACAACTCAAAGAACTATTTGGACCCATTTCCCAAAGAAAAGAAAACACTGGGAGCCATAAAACCCTTCCCGTGCTTGACTATTTCCTGAGAGGCCACAAAACAAGTATATGTAGTTGAATTAAATGTTCTGTTTTCTTCTGTAACTTTTCTTTTCTTGGATTTATCCATGGTTGGCCTACCAGGGGTCGAAAAGTTCAATAAACCATGTGCTGGCAGGTATCACACATTGGCAGTTGTGAGGCATATTTTAAGTGACAGGAAGCCATAGCAGAGGGATGAAAGAACCACATGCAGCTGCAGAGCCCCAGGTTGCTGTCCCCTGCCTTAGCCACTTGGTTTGCATATTCCCAATATAAATAACTGTAGACTCCAGAAGTCTGATGAGTTCTTCTTAAGATAGTTATCTCCGGGCTTCCGGTTCCGGCTCCGGCGGCGACGGGCGAACTTAGGGTTCGCTCGCCGCTTTGTCTCTTTTCCTGCCCCCCCGCGGGGGCGAGAAGCCCCTTGTTTGGGGTTTCTCCCGTAAAGCCGGCTCAACGGGGAAGCCCCCCCTCACGGCAGTGGGGGAAGCGACCCCGATCCTCGGCTTAGGCGGAAGAGGACATGCTGCGGGGGGCTTTCCCTTCGCCAAAGGTTGGCGGCACCATTTAATGCTATGGAGAGAGAAGATCGGAAGAGTCGGGAGGCTTTCCGGGACCTCAGGTGCGAGCGGAGAGTGAGCTATTAAAACCTTTTTTTTTGTACTGTCAGCTGGGCTGAAAGGGACAGGAGGGGGGTGTTTGTTTCCCAAAACCCCCCCTTGGACTAAAAGCGGCACTTGGAAATGCCTCGTTGCGAGGAATCGGAAACTTTGAATCCGGATGGTCTCTAACAAGGGAAAGTACTTTGAGGCTTGTTTGCAATTGTGTCTCTAGGTCTGGCTGAAACAGTTTCTTTTTTGCTTTTTAACCACTTTCTCCCTCGGGCTCTGAGTTTGGGCGGAAAACGGCTTCTCTTTGTCCCCGACTGACTATGATATGGAAAATTACCAGTGTCTCTTTGTGATTTGGACTTCCTCTAATTATTGATGAAGAATTTTTTTCTTTTGGACTTGTGTTTTCCTTTCTGGATTGCCTTCGTTATTATACCTATGGAGTTGGAAAAGTTTTTCTCTACTGGCTTCTGAATTCAGCTCTACAACTTTGAGAACTTTGGACTCCTGATTTGCCTCACCAGCCCCACCCTAAAAACGCCATTTTACTGGCACGGATTTTAATAGCTAAACATGGCACAAGAAGCAACGCTGGCAAGCCTTGAACAAAGAATGACTGCCCTTGAATCTGTTATACAAAATTTGGTATTAGAAATTAAGGCCCAGAGGGCAGAAAATGTTAATTTTAAACAGGAACTACTGGACACTCGAAAACAAGTGCTTGAGAATACACAGAAGAATGAAGAATTGAAAGGGGGGCTGGAGGGGGCTAAGGGAGAGATTAAAAATGTTTCTAATGAGGTTGTGGAAATAAATGGGCATGTGACTAGGATAGATATGGAAAGGATGACATACTTTTTGAGATTTCAGAATGTTTCTGAGATGGAGGGTGAATGTCTCCCTGATCTTATGAGTACAATTATTGCAGACTATTTACATAAACCTAAAGATGAGATCAGAGGGGACATTGACCTAGTCTACAGAATAAATTCTGCATATGCCAGGATGAATGAAGTACCCAGAGAGATACATGTAAAATTTGTTAGAAGGTCAACCAGAGAGGGGATCTTGAAGGCGCAAAGAGGGAGTCCTATGATTTACCAACAAAAGGAGGTTACCATCTTGAAGCAGATTCCAAGAAAGATTAGAGAAGCCAGAAGGAAATTTTCCTTCTTGTCTAAAACATTGTTTGATCGTGGGATCTGGTTCAAGTGGGTGATACCCGAAGGGATGCTGGTGTTCTGGGAAGGAGGTAGAGTGAAGATTAAAACAGTTGCTGAGGCGGAAGCCTTTCTTAAAAAACATTCCTCTGTCCTGGGAGAAGATCCAGGGGGGGCAGGGGGAGCCATGGCCCCGCCCGCTGGGGGCCCGGGGGAGAAGGTGGAAGATACAATTGCCAAGAGACTTAGATCTAAAAAATAACTTTGCCCTGGTTTTTTTTTATGAGTAATATTGTATGATATTTGTAATCTGGATTTTTGTAATTGACTGACAGTATATAACTGAAAAATTTAGGAATATGTACTTGCTCCCAGCTTTTAGTGTTATGTGAAATGTTTTTTTTTCTTTTTTATAATGTAACTTGAGGTACCGGAGGAGCCAACGACTTTGACGTGACCACTCTCAAAATTTATATGTATCCCTTACCCTACCCCACAAAAAATGTAAACTCAATAAAACTTTTTCAATATAAAAAAAAAAGATAGTTATCTCCCACCTAGATCTTTCTTCAGTCAATCAAACCGTCAGGAAATGGGGCTTACCAGTAAACCTGTGGCCTGCCATAACGATCCTTTGGTGGTTCATAAAAGACTTTTAACTGCTTAAACTCTTTATGCGGTTAGGCGCGGTTATATAAATTGAATAAATTGAATAAAATAAAAATAAAATAAAATAAAAATGCATATCTTCCCTCATCCTTGAAAATCTCTCCCTCCCTTCCCATGCCATACTATGCTTTGGTACTCAGAGGTGAGGGGAGGAAACTATTAACATCCTAACCAGCAGTGGGATTCACTTGCCTTCCCTACCAGTTTACAAATGTGAGCACATGCGCCGCATCTGTGCATGTGCTCTGCCTTTGTGCATGTGCAGTGCTCACGCATTACATTGAGGCGGGTGGGTGGAGCCTCCCACAGCTGCCGCTACTGGTTTACCCGAATCGGCTGAATACCACTTCTGATCCTAACTTTTTTGATGACTGATACTGGCCAGCATAGCCTCCATCTCTTCCTGATGCCAGAAGACAGCAGATTTTTGCAACAATACTTGGTGAAACCGAATGTGGAACAATGGGAAGAGGTGTGGTGGATGACAGAAATGAAAGTATATAAATGAATAGATTGAGAGCACAACAGCTTCTACAACCGCAGAAGCATAACAACACACTACCAGCTTCTTAGTTCTATCTCCACTGGCTTTCTCTATTGAAAGAATAAAGTACTGCCTTTCAGTGTCACTTTATATTATTTCACTTCATTTCATAGCTATATTTCTTGGCGTGACAGGAATATCAATCTCATGCTAAGGAGAGTATCAATGGGTCGATAAGTCTGTGATGAAAAGTTATATGTGACTAAATGGAACTCTTGGAGTTTGGAAACACCACCCAAGCAGACATTCTGGTTGGTAGTGGCTTTTTTTTTTTTTTTTGCCAATCTGCTAGTCAGAAACATAGAATGGAAGTATTGCTGGTGAGACTACCAACTGCATCCCCTGCTATTTTATGTGGAACAGCTACAAAGCAGTGGTAAAATTCAATTTTTTTACTACTGGTTCTGTGGGCGTGGCTTGGTGGATGTGGCTTGGTGGGCATGGTAGGGGAAGGATACTGCAAAATCCCCATTCCCACCCCATGTCATGTATGATAGGCTAGACTTGTTACGACTGCGGGAGTCCCCGCTCTCGCAGGTTTGGCCCTCCGTTCTAACGAGGGCCCACCTTGATGAAGGATTCATTAATCTGGAGAGGTGGAAAAAGCGTAGGCTTAGGGTTTTTTTAATTTTTAAATTAATGACTATTTTAGGGGGTACCAGGGAGGAGGGAGGGTGTAGTCAGGTTGAGGCGGGTGAGGGAAGAGAGGGCCAGGCCAGCGGGCGACGGAGGGAAGCGGAAGGTTCCGTTAGGAGGGGGGAGATTCAAGTCGTTCCGACAGAGGGCATTTCCATCCAGAAGGTCGTGGGGAGAGGCAGGTCCGAGGGGAGACAAGTGTCATCCTCCCGGTTGGGGACACGAGGCCGTTGGCTACAGACGGTCAAGTGCCTCAACCCCTGCAGGCTAGATGGCCAGGGTGTACAGAGCCAGGGCCTGCGGCTGATGTTCTGCAACGCCAGGTCCGTTGCCAACAAAGCCCCCCTCATTCACGACCTCGTGTCGGAGGGGGAGCCGGACCTGGTGGGAATTGCAGAGACCTGGTTGGGCCACGAGGGTGGACTCCCCCTCGTTGAAATGTGCCCGCCAGGTTACCACGCTTTTCATCAGCTTCGGGCCCTGGGTAGGGGTGGTGGGGTAGCGGTCATTGTAAAGGAAGGTCTTGAGCCGAGAGAGACCATTGTGCCACAGACTACCGGTTGTGAGTCCCTTTGTGTGAAGTGGGGCCTAGGGAGGCAGTTGGGCTTGCTGGTTGTATACCTGGCTCCCCGCTATGTAGCAGCAGCCCTGCCCGAGCTCCTCGAGGTGATCGCTACGGTGGCAGTGGAGACCCCCAGACTTTTAGTCATGGGGGACTTTAATCTGCCATCGTTGGGCGAATCATCCGAGGTAGCTCGGGAGTTCATGGCTTCCATGACGGCCATGGACCTGACCCAACTAATTCAAGGCCCCACTCACGAGGGTGGACATACACCGGATCTCATCTTCGTCTCAGGCCAATGGACGAGTGATCTGGGTATAGGGGACATAGTCATTACACCCTTGTCATGGACAGACCACTCACTTCTCCGGCTCGACTTTCCGACCGCTGCTCCCCTCCGCGGGGAGGCGGGACCTGAGTTACCAATCTGGTTCCGCCCCAGGCGCCTGATGGACCCGGATGGGTTCCAAACGGCGCTTGGGCCAGTTCCTGTACCCCTGACCCGCGCCCCGATGGAGGACCTCGTGGCCGCATGGAATAGTGCGACCACGGGAGCCTTGGATCGGGTCGCGCCCTTGCGGCCTCTCTTGCGGCGGCGGAACACCCTGGCTCCTTGGTTTACCGAGGAGCTGGGGGTGATGAAACGCCGCAAGAGATGCCTAGAGAGTAGATGGAGGTCTTCTCGTTCTGAATCTGACCGGACACAGGTAAGAGCCCATTTACGGACTTACATTGTGGCGCTGAGAGTAGCCAAACGTCATCATTGCGCCACTCTCATAGCATCTGCAGAAAACCGCCCTGCCGCCCTGTTTAGGGTGACCCGCTCCCTCCTTCAACAGAGGGTGCGGGAAGCCCCGCTACAGGGTAGAGCAGAGGAATTTGTGACTTTTCTGCAGGAGAAAATCGCTCAGATACAGAACGAGTTAGCCCCCATTCATGGCCCAGTGGGATGCCACGAGAGAGATCTTGTTTGGGAGGAATTTGACCCCGTTACTTCCGAGGATATGGACAGGTTACGTGGGCGACTGCGAGCCACCACATGTTTATTGGACCCGTGTCCCTCCTGGCTTGTACTGGCTTCCTGGGAGGTGACACGAGGCTGGCTCCAGGAGGTGGTCAACGCTTCCTTGAGTGAGGGTGCCTTGCCTGCTTCCCTAAAAGAAGCGATGGTGAGGCCCCTCCTTAAGAAGCCCTCCTTGGATCCAGCTTCTTTGAACAACTACCGTCCCGTCTCCAACCTTCCCTTTTTGGCGAAGGTTGTCGAGAGTGTGGTGGCACAACAGTTTCCCCGTCACCTGGAGGAAGTAGACTATCTAGATCCGCGCCAGTCCGGCTTCCGGCCCGGGCATAGCACCGAGACGGCATTGGTCGCGTTGGTTGATGATCTCTGGAGGGCCAGAGATGGGGGTTGTTCCTCCATCCTGGTCCTATTAGACCTCTCGGCAGCTTTCGATACCATCGACCATGGTATCCTATTGCATCGGCTGGGGGGGTTGGGGGTGGGAGGCACCGTTTTACGGTGGTTCTCCTCCTACCTCTCTGGCCGATCGCAATTTGTGTTGACAGGGGGGCAGAGGTCGACCGCGAGACCCCTCACATGTGGGGTGCCTCAGGGGTCGGTCCTCTCGCCCCTCCTGTTCAACACATACATGAAGCCGCTGGGTGAGATCATCCGTGGTTTTGGGGTAGAATACCATCTGTACGCTGATGACACCCAGCTGTACATTTCTACCCCAAACCACCCCAACGATGCCGTAGCGGTGATGTGCCAGTGCCTGGAAGCTGTACGGATCTGGATGGGAAGTAACGGACTCAAGCTCAACACGACCAAGACCGAGTGGCTGTGGTTTCCGGCTGCCCGATTCAACCAGCTTACTCCATCGCTGGCCATAGGGGGCGAACATCTTGCCCCTGTGGATGGGGTGCGCAATTTGGGTGTCCTCCTGGATGCCCGGCTGTCCATGGAAGATCAGGTGACAGCCGTGGCCAGGAGGGCGTTTTACCAGGTTCGCCTGGTTCGCCAATTGCGCCCCCTATTGGATCGGGACGCCCTTCACACAGTCACTCATGCTCTTGTGACATCCCGACTGGACTATTGTAACTCTCTCTACATGGGGCTGCCCCTGAGGTGCACCCGGAGGCTTCAGCTAGTCCAGAATGCAGCCACGCGAGCAATTATGGGGACCGCAAGGTCTACCCATGTAACACCGCTCTTGCGCGAGCTGCACTGGCTGCCTGTCGTCTTCCGGGTGCGCTTCAAGGTGCTAATCATCATCTTTAAAGCGCTCCATGGCTCAGGACCTAGCTATCTGCAGGATCGGATCCTGCCTCATACGTCCTCACGGCCGATTCGCTCCCACAGAGAGGGGCTTCTCCGGGTGCCGTCCACTAGACTGTGTCAGCGGGCGACACCCAGGGGAAGGGCGCTCTCTGTGGCGGGCCCGGCCCTCTGGAACGACCTTCCCCCCGACATTAGGACAACTACGGACCTCCGCTCCTTCCGTCTTAAATTAAAAACTTACTTTTTCCGTCTGGACGGCCTGGGATAGCCTCCTTGCCTTGGGATTTTATAGAATAGGTTTTAGTTTAATTGGGATTTTAGCACAGGGTTTATTTAATTGGTTTTTAAATTTTGTTGTTATATTTATTGTTGTTGTTATATATTGCTTTTATGCTACCTGTGCACCGCCCCGAGTCCCCATGGGGAGAGGGGGCAGTCTAGAAATAATAAATTATTATTATTATTATTATTATTATTATTATTCCAGGGGAAGAATAATGCAAAATCTTCATTCCTGCCCCACTCTGGGGCCAGTCAGAGGTGACATTTGCTGGTTCTCCAAACTACTCAAAATTTCTGCTACCAGATCTCCAGAATCTGTCAGAACCTGCTGGATTTCACCCCTGCTATAAAGGCACCAAGATATCCCAGCTCCATTCCAGAAGTACAATCAGGAAAGGCTGTGGGGATTGGACAGTTCTATACTGATGTGATTTCCTTCTGATTTGTCCACTTTGGGGATAATCTCTTACTTGGCTTATTTGATTACTATTGTTTGGAGATTGAAAGAGACTGGTTGATTCCACTGGTTGTTCCTTCCCTCTCAGTGGCTTTTAATACAATATAATACAATATAATACAATAGCAGAGTTGGAAGGGACCTGGTAGGTCTTCTAGTCCAACCCCCTGCGTGGGCAGGAACCTTATACCATTTCAGACAAATGACTATCTAATATCTTTTTAAAGACTTCCAGGGTTGGGACATTCACAACTTCTGGAGGCAAGCTGTTCCAGAGGTTAATTGTTCTAACTGTCAGGAAATTTCTCCTTAGTTCTAAATTGCTTCTCTCCTTGATTAGTTTCCACCCATTGCTTCTTGTCCTGCCCCCAGGTGCCTTGGAGAATAGTTTGACTCCCTCTTCTTTGTGGCACCCTCTGAGATATCGGAACACTGCTATCATGTCTCCCATGGTCCTTCTCTTCATCAAACTAGACATACCCAGCTCCTGCAACCTTTCTTCATATGTTTTAGTCTCCAGTCCCCTAATCATCTTGGTTGCTCTTCTCTGCACTCTTTCCAGAGTCTCCACGTCTTTTCTACATCGTGGCGACCAAAACTGTATGCAGTATTCCAAGTGTGGCCTTACCAAGGCACTATACAGTGGCATTAACACTTCACGTGATCTAGATTCTATCCCTCTGTTTATGCAGCCTAGAACTGTGTTGGCTTTTTTGGCAGCTGCTGCACACTGCTGGCTCATTTTAATACCATTGTACACAGTGGCCTTTCAGCTTTATAATGGTATGTGGAAATGTTCTTGAGCGACAAAAGGAAGGGCTGCAGGCTAGGCAATGGTCAGATAAGAGGCAGCTTAGATCACAGAAGACACAAGAGCCCGGCAAGTAACTCAAAAGAGACTATAATTTCTAATTTCTTGGACTGCAAAGGCAAGGGTGTATACTTTTTGACTTGCAAGATTCTGTTCATGTAACCTTACAGTAAAAATGGGAGCTAGTGCTTCTATGTGTGCTTCTTGTCTGCACTACCTTGCAAGGCTGACATACTTGCATTCCTGTTTCTGAATTAGATTTCATATTTCATATTAGATTTCATAGTGTAATGAGAACTAAGATATGCTTTCTGGAATTCAACTTTGCATGTAATCGATGTGTGTGTGTGTGTGTGTGTATGTAGAAATTGAACTTTTCCTCTTTCCTTATCTAAAAGAATTACTTTTCTTTTTCTAAATAGTATGTATCCCATTGGCAAGAGAAATATTTTCATGGCTTTCATTACATTTTTTTCCTCTTATGGTTAAACTTTCTTTCTTTCTGGCTATGGCTTGTACAATTCATCCATGTGTGGGTGCTTGTCTTCCTAATGGAGGACAGCACACTAGAGCAGGGTGTCAAAATCCTGGCCCACGGGGGTGGATGTGTTACGTGTTGGCCACGCCCACCCCCCTGGTGGACGTGATGTGAGTTTGACACCCCTGCGCTAGAATTTCTTAGCTGTAAGTCAATAGATAATTTAAGTTTTCTATCACCATGGTTTTTCTCTAAATAAGCATATCTTCAAGAGTACTTTTTTTTTTAACAAAAATTATATTCTTTAGTGTTTTTCTCTTTCCATGCATTCTTTCTGCTGTATAAAGCTACTTGCTATCAAATGGAGAAGGAGTTTTATTCCATTTGCAGAGCTTTTCATGATTTACATGAATTGATTATGCAAACAGATGTCATTTTCACCATTTGTGTAATGAAATATGATGCAGAGGACATAACTGATGCAATGCAAATTACTTCACTTATACAATGTGAATTATACAATGATGTAAGCTACTGAAGAAATAGGTAATATTGTACTTAAAGTCCACTAAACTGAGTTTTCATTATATTACTTCTGATCATATTACTTCTCTTTATGCTATTATTATTATTATTATTATTATTATTATTATTATTATTATTATTATTATTATTATTATTATTATTATTATTATTATTATTATTATTATTATTATTATTATTATTATTATTATTATTATTATTATTTTGGTGCCTTCAAGTCTGTGTTGATTTCTGATAATTCCTGGACAAGTGCCTGAACTGTCTTGGCAAGATTTTGGAAGTGATTTGTCCTTGCTTCCTTCTTCATAAGGTGGAGCGAGTCAGAGTCTGACCCAAGATGACCCAATTGACTTTGAAGTTTGGCTGGACTACAAACAACTCTTGTCTCCCTATTTCTAGCCTGGTGTTTTTAACCATTACCAATAGGTAATATTGTACTTAAAGTCCACTTCTGCTCATATTACTTCTCTTTATGCTGCTGCTATTATTATTATTATTATTATTATTATTATTATTATTATTATTATTATTATTATTATTATTATTATTATTATTATTTTGGTGCCTTCAAGTCTGTGTTGATTTCTGATAATTCCAGGACAAGTGCCTGAACTGTCTTGGCAAGATTTTGGAAGTGATTTGTCCTTGCTTCCTTCTTCATAAGGTGGAGAGAGTCAGAGCCTGACCCTGACCCAAGATGACCCAATTGACTTTGAAGTTTGGCTGGACTACAAACAACTCTTGTCTCCCTATTTCTAGCCTGGTGTTTTAACCATATAACCAATGTTACCAAACTGGTTCTCTTCACTGTAATAAATAAACATAAATTGAATATTATTAATGGAAGATCACCTGAATGTATCCAAAGAAGCTTCTAAAAACACAGTGAAGATCTAACTGACAATGAAGACTAGCTGATATATGTGTGAGTCTCATTCAGTCTTGAAATATGTTTTGTCATTCTTACTGCTACCTAGGTTTTAGTATTAGGGACCTAACAATTTTTTCACCAATTGTCTCCTCTTGTTAATTAGTGCAGCTCCAATTTCAACTCCTTTGAAGAAGACTATATTGCTCAAGGATGTATGACACAAAGCGTGCCTATTTAATAGCTACAAATCAGCACTCTAATGGTTGTGGTATAGAGACAGATGCTGCAAGTTCTGCAGCAATTTCATTTTCCAATTGGCACCTTTTGTCAATTGGTGCCACTCATATTGATTAGTACATGTGTGTCTTTCCATACCATTCTACTGTGCTGCCCTAGAAATTGCTTTTTATAGCCATCATTAACCCATCTGAGATTGGACTGGGTGTGCCACCTTTTATGATCAGAGTCTGGGCATCCACATAACAGGCAAAAATTGATGGATGCAATTTTATTCCTCATCACAAAGCTTCAGCAACAAAAGGTAAAGAACATAGCAGGTGTGCTATGGTAAAATCCAGAAAGGTGTTTGATGGGAAATAAACCACACTTAAAGGGAGGGGGATCAAACAGAATTTTCTAAAATGAGAAAGTCTGGTAACCACTTTTTTTTCAGACTGGCAAATTCAATTAAAAGACACAAGCTTTCATGAGTTAGAGTTCCCTTCATCAGATGCATGCAGCTCACAAAAGCTTATGCCTTTTGAAATAAAATTTGTTAGTTTGAAAGATGCTTCCAGATTCCTTTGAATTTTTGCTGTCATAGACTCACACAGCTCTTCTTCGGCATTGTGTACAACAAAATAGTCTTTTGAAGCTGCCTCAAAATAGGTATATAAACACTTACAAAGATTAATAGAAACAAAAATATAGTAGCATCCATCCAAATAATTGGACATAGACAAAAGAGTGCTGAGGACAATGTTCCAACCAATGAAGGGGTTGGTTTGATTTTGCTAGCTTTGCTACTCCTCTCTCCCTGCCTCCTCCTGTGGGTCCTTTTGGAGAAGGGTGGGATACAAATCGAATAAAATCTAAATCTAAATCTGTGAAGTTGCTTAATTAAGGTATCAGCTAGGGAAGTTACATATTAATGAGGACTAAGTATCTGGCAGGTATAGTAACTAATGCCTGCTACTCAGTGATGGGATTCAAAAAAAATTACCACTGGTTCTATAGGCATGGCTTGGTAGATGTGGCAGGGGAAGGATACTGCAAAATCTCCATTCCCACCCCACCCCACTCCAATAAGTTGCTTTCTAGATCTGTTCTCCTGTGCAGGGCAACTAAAAAAAGAGACCCAGACAATAAGCTGGGATTTGGGAGGCAGTGAATAGATCAGAGGTGGGGCCAGACAGAGGTGGTATTTGCCAGTTCTCTGGACTACTAAAAATTTCTACTACTGGTTCACTAGAACCAGTCAGAAATGGCTGAATACCACCTTTGCTGCTACTATAGAAGAGGGAAATAATTATCTAATTAGGATTATGGCAGAAAGTTTTCTATGTGACAACTTGCAAGAATAAGAACTAAATTATCTAAGCAGCCTCTCTTTCAGATGTTAATTGAAAATTGCAGGTCAGTCATGGGATATAGAATCATATGGCTTGATCAGAATTTAAGCCCAAAGCTGACTTTTTCTAGGATTTTGTTGCAGGTATTAAAACAAATAGTGAGGAAAGTTGAAACGCAAAAACAACTCAAATCCACACCAGTATGTTTTTTTAAAGATCAGAGTCCTCTTCAATTCAGTAACAAAATATAACCTTGCATTGGAACATAACCTTGAATCTTGCCTCCTTCGTTTAATATTATGTCCCCATGGGATTTCTTACAACTAAAGCTGGCCTATAAAATGATGTACCTTGTCAATGAATAATAGGATTTTTACTTGCAAGTCATAAATGAGCCAATCTCCTATTTCCTGATCTTTGCAGGAAAGAAATGAGGCACTAGAAAAAGTGGTAAAGGGCATCATTTTTTATTAACTTCTATCACATATTGGGAAAGTTGTCTTGACATGATGGGGTGATCAAGAGATAGTTACAGAGGTCCTTGAACTAATAGCAGTAAGATGGCATTGGGATGTGCTACTTAGGTAAGTTACTTGTCTTGGCTGTTATGAAGACATCATCTGGAGTTTCATTCACTGAGCCTATACAAGAATGCTATTATTCACATGTGAAGAATTTGAGAGAAGAGAAGTAGAAGGATGTTGTTGTTCAGTTGCTAAGTTATGTGAACTACCTTATTTTTCAGAGTATAAGACACACCAGAGTATAAAAGAGGCACCACCATTTTGAAGAGGCAAATTTAAAAAAAGTTTTTTCACTCTGCAGATCTCCCAAAAATGACCCATTTTTTCGCAAAAACAGGCCCATATTTTGTCAAAAAAAGAGGCATGCATAGCCTTTAGGAGGCTTATAGAGTGCTCCTGGGGACTGGGGTTTCAAATTGAGCAAACAACAGGCTGTTTTTTGCTCATTTCTGCCCTCCCCAGTCCCCAGGAGCACTCTATAAGCCTTCTAAAGGCTACGCACTGCCATTTTGGTAAAAGGGGTTTCAAGAGGCCAAAAATGTTATATTCATTGTACAAGACCCAGCCAGATTTTCACCCTTTTTTGAGGGAAAAAGTGCATCTTACACTCCCCAAAATACGGTAAGTTCATGAGCCCATGGACCATAGCATGCCAGGATCACCTGTCATTCCACTGCCACCCTGAGTCTGACCAAACTCATGCCCACCATATTGATGGTATTATATAACCATCTCATCCTCTGTCCTCTCATTTTGCTTTCAATATTTCCCAATATCAGGGTCTTTCCCAATGAGTCCTCTCTTCTCATTTGAGTATTTGAGTTTCAGCTTTAGCACCTGTCTTTCAAAGTCAGAGTTGATTTCCTTAAGGATTCACTGATTTGACCACTTTGTAGTCCAAGGGACTCTCAAGAGTCTTCTCCAACGAAAAGTTTTAGCTGCCCAGAAAAGCATCAGACAGAGGCCGGTCTACTCAGAAGCAGCTTGATGTTGGAAATCTGGATTCATCATTGGTAGCTGTGTCCATGTAAAGGCTGAGAATTGCTTACATTTAAGGTTCCGCTTACGTGATGTCTGGCATGGAAATAATTTTTAATGTCTTAACTTTGTATATTAGATATTTGCTAAAAGAATTTCTTGGAAATAGCACTTCTTGCTTGACTTAGGTAACAAACACTGGGTGATGAATTTTGGGCTGGACTACAAATTACTGTAGGTAGTTTGGGAAGGTATTTCTCCTCAATTCTCTTTGCATAAGGTCCTTTAGTGTCTCAGTCCTGTAAAACCTATTATTTATGCCAGTGATGGCTAAACGTTTTGGTGCTGAGTGCCCCAAAAGTGTGTGTGTGTGTGTGTGTGTGTGTGCAAAAACCCAAAATGCAATATGAGCACCCGCCCGCCCCCTTACATGCACCCTTACCCACATGCATGCACTGTCCTTCCACACATGCATGTAGGCCTCCTGTGTATGAAACCTGCCCTCCCTCGCCCCGTTTTGGCTTCCAGGCTGGTGCAGGAGGCTTTCCAGGCCCAAAATGGGGAATGGGGGTGGAATTAATCATATTTGCTTCACTCAGAAGTTTCATTCATGTTGGATTTTACTGCTTCTGAAACCCAGGGTAGATTTTTGCGTGTCTCATTAAATGTCTCCTTTATTAAATAAAAACTTGCAGAGCATTTGACTGAATGAATCTCTCAGATGATCCTTCTCATATTATCCCATTATTCTGATAAAGCTCTCAACATCAGGAATAGTAAACAGCCTATCGGAGTTTCATCATTCCTCTCTCCAAATGAAGCCGAAGCATAAGAGAAAAATTAGATCCAGATAATAAGGTAATATTTATTTTAAAAGTTTGCAGCAACAAAAAATTGAAATAATTAATCCAGATTAATCCAGGAAATGAAAGATTTCCTGATCAGGTGACCAATGATTTCCCAATGTTCAGCATCAAGAAAGTTTGTTAAGTTAGAAGCTATTAAGGATCCCTTAAATTTTATTTCTTTTGTGTCCGCAAATGTTACAAGCCACTGATTGTATTATAGCATTTAGACTGAAACAACCACTATGCTATATAACAGTGGCTGACTTTTCTATCATTCTACCTTCTCTTAAACAATATATAAGAGACACCATGGGGTAAAGTGACTGGGTTAGTTGAAACTTCTTAACCTGAATCCACAGCACTCCATTACTCTCAGTCATATCCCAAAGAAAAGTCATGTCTGCCATCCCTTGTAGATTTTTTCACAACACAGACCATATTTTCTTTCCAATTAGACCAATATGACTTACATTTTCCAACATCTTTCTACTATTTGCTTTCAAAAATGTCAGAATCTAAATCATAATTTCATTTTAAAAATTATGTTTGATTCCCTTCTTGACATATTTTTTACATTCTGTATTTAAGTGCATTGTATCTTAACTATATTTACTATTAAATATAAACACATATTAATATTTATTTATGTTTAATGTTATCCATAAACTGTTTATAACAGTCTGCTTATTATCGGGGGGGGGGGGGGGGGGGCTTGATTTTCTTAAATTGAGCCCTGATTTATTCCCAATCTGAATTAGTTTTCAAATCGTCTCCAACTAAACTCCAAAGCAAATCTTATGCTTATTTTGTAAAGTAGGTCAGTATGCATATAATGAATTTGGAGCAGTATGAAATTTGTATTCAAGACCAAGTAATTATATAGTTTGACATAATGATAACAGTAGCTGCTATTTCTTATAATAGTAGTCGAAGCTGCATTATTTATTAACTACCAAGGCTAGGTGCATTTCAAATAGTAAGCATTGCAGATAATCAGCCCCCAACAGGCATGTACATCAACATACTCACAACATCACAAACAGCATTATGGGATAATGATGGCAAAAATCAGCTTCATAGTTCAGCAGCAGGAGATGGCCTTAAATTGTAATAGAAGAAAAAAATGATATATGCCAGGAATCAACAGAATATCTTTAATTGTATTTATCAATTATTAAATAAATTAAAAAGTCACTGTAGGCTCACTGCTCCTATATAATTCAGGAGACTTTTAATGTAATCAGCACATCCTAATCTTGGACTGCATAAATTCTTGCCATCCAGACATTGGTTCTGTTTGTATCAGTATTATGTATTGAATATTGTATTATTGTGTATATTCTAGGATAAGCCCAGACCGTTATGTAGAACTGCTCTCTTTCATTCTTAGGGCCAGCAGAAAGTATACCCAAATAAAATGCATTGTCCTGACAGCCAAGCTCTATTCTTTCTCAGAAACAAGGCAAGGTAATTACAGTTCTAATGGAGGACAAGTTAAAGAAAGCAACCGGTGGATTTTCCTGGCTTCATTTCACTCCCCATCAAGCGTTGTTTGCCAGCTGGAGAAACAACTCCACAGTTTATCTCTTGAATATGGAGTGGGTTAAGGGAAGAGGCGAGTTTTGACAGATGGATAGCTTGTGGCTTTGGTCAATTGCCTAGTGCCAGCTGCCTGGTAAAGCAGGATAGGATCTAATCAATGTTTTATCGATCATTAATAATATATGCATTCGGATTTTCAATCTGATATTAACAGCTGATAGGCACAGAGATGGAGCACCAAAGCAGGAGAGGAAACCAGATCAGGTGTGCAGATTCTAGCTCCATCATTAAGTCAGCTACATTTGAGAGGGATCCAGGGACTTCATACTGCTCAGAGACCCAGAAGGCAGCGGGAGAGCCTGGCTTGAAAGAACTGGACTGTTCAATTATCAAAGGCGGAACGGTCCATGGAAACAATGCCCCAGGGATTGTTTTGCGTCAGCCTAAAAAGGCCAATAGGAACTGGCTCCTGTCCACATTATCAGTCACATTGTCATCGAGGCATCCCAGATTGTGTCTATGGGGGAAATTATGCTGGAAAAAAAAGCAGAGAAAACACCACTTTAAAACTGGGAGTGGGATTTGGGGGTTCTCTGAATTGCGCAGAATCTTACCTAGAGGTTCTTCTGAACCCCTGTGAACCCACAGCAGCCCACCCCTGGTTATATGCCTGGATGAATGGTAATAACTTGATTTGTATTACACACATATGGAGAAAGAAAGAGAGAGAGAGACAGAGACAGACAGAGACAGAGATAGAGAAGGAGAGAGACAGAGAGGACACATGGCTTATTTTTTCTCCAATTTCTCCCAAGATGAGAGAAGAATATTTCTCTTTCTCTGACCCAGTTTTCTTGTAAAATCTCTGTTGCAAACCAAGAACAAGATCCAAGTATTGAGTCACAAATGGTGATATATACATTTTTGAAGATTCAGGCTACATTTTGAGATCACACTCAAACATTTTTTTACTGCCCTACTATCAAATCTACCAGAAATAATCAATCTTTCTGCCCTATAGGCAAAAAGGCAGGATATAGCAATAGGACATAGACTTACAGTATATACCACATCATAGTAATTTACAGCCCCCTCTAAGCTGCTTACAGCATATTGCCTCCAACAATCTGGCTCTTCATTTTACCTACTTCGGAAAGACTTGGTTAACCTTGTGCCACTCAGGACTGAACTTCTGGCAGTGGGCAGAATTAGCTTGCAATACTGCATTCTAACAATTGTGCTACCCTATTAGGATATACATTTATAAAAATAAATTAAATACATAATATATTTTCAATTCCTATTAATAAGGTTTTTTTTTTAATTAAAAGTGTAACTAGGCAAAATATGAGTGGATATTTTGTGGGAAGGAAGGAAAACTGTGCAGAAGCAATTATACAGTTCAAACTTCAAGTTATGCCCGAAAATTACATTTATTATACAAGTAATCCTTGGCTTATGACGACAGTTGAGCCCGAAGTTTCTATTGCTTGCTAAGCAAGGCAGTTGTTAACTGAGTTTTGCTCCGTTTTACAACTTTCTTGCCAATGATTGACTTCTTGTTAAGTCAATCATTGCAGTTGCTAAATTAACAACACAGTTATTAAGTGAAGCTTTGCTTATAAGAAGGTCATAAAAGGTGATCACATGACCCTGAGACATTGAAACCATCATAAATATGAGTCAGTTGCCCAGCATTTGAATTCTGATCATGTGACCATGGGGATGCTGCCACGGCCATAAGTGTGAAAAATAGTCAGATGTTTTCAGTGCAGTTGTAACTTTAAATGATTGTAAGTTGAGCATTATCTGCATTAGGTAACATATGTATGAAGTTAAGTTGATGTAATAAATGGCGGTGAACAATGTGGAAGTAAGATTTATAGAGATATAGGACAATTGCTGCTATCTCACTTGTCTGGGAAAATACTGAGGCATTGCCTTTCATATCTATCTGACTGTCACGTTCCCTACCTTCATTCACCACAGCCAGGATGGTAATTTCTTTTATATTCTAATGAAGAACTTTAATTTATGACAATGGAAAAGTGTTTCTTGTCCTTTTGACGATAACAAAAGAATTGGGGGAGATTTCTTGTTGTAATACATTCTCAGCGTGTGGATGCATGCTTAACAATCAAATGAAAGAATAGCTGTGCTGTGTTTTCTTTTGTAGAAATTTACATTAGTTCACAATGACCCTGATTTTGATGCACTTGGAAAATACTTGAAGATTAGAACATTATGAACTCTCTGTATAAAAATAGTAATCTTTTCAAATCCCACTCCTCCATCCCTTAAATAATTTTAAGTTCTCTGAATGGGCTTTGTTCAACTTCTGCTGGTGCACAGGTTACAACTCCACCTGGATCTGGACTTATTTATTTATTTCAATGTATAGTATATGGTATGAATTCAGAAGGGATGGATCCATGAGATCAAAGAGGCAAAAGTTGGCTCTATTATCTCTCTCAGATTCTCTTATAAAACCTCTCCCACTCCCAGTGCTGTAGGAGATATGAGCTGACATTTTACTTGACATAGGTATAACACAGAGAGAACAGCGTGCCCAGATATGTTCAAAGGGATGTACGGTTCTGGAATAGTGCTCTTCTTGAATAACAATAGTAATAACACTTAGACTTATATAATTTAATTTATTTGATTTATAAACCGCAACCTATCTCCCCGAAGGGACTCAGGGCGGTGCACAGGAAGTTAAGACAAGTATAAAAATAAATAAATAAACACACCATACAAAATACACCACAGTAAAAGCTGATTAAATTTAGGAAGCCCTGTGCTAAAATTTTAATACAAATCTCACTAATTAAAAACCTCAACCAATTTAGAACACAGTATATATAAAATGGGCCCGAGGACTAGGCCAGGCCGGCTTGATGGAATAGGTGCGTCTTCAACCGCTGGCGGAAGAGGCGGAGGTCCGTGATGGTCCGGAGTTTGGGGGGAAGGTCGTTCCAGAGGGCTGGGCCCACCACAGAGAAGGCACTTCCCCTGGGGGTCGCCAACCAGCATTGCCCAGCTGACGGCACCCGGAGAAGACCCTCTCTATGGGAGCGAATCGGTCGAAGGGATGTATGAGGTAGGAGATGGTCCCGCACATAACTAGGCCCCGTGCCATGGAGCGCTTTAAAGATGGTTATCAACACCTTGAAGCGCACCCGAAAGGCCGCAGGCAGCCAGTGCAGCTCGCGCAGGAGAGGTGTTACATGGGAATGCCATGAGGCTCCCATAATCCCCGCGCAGCCGCATTCTGTACCAGCTGTAACCTTCGGGTGCACCTCAAGGGGAGCCCCATGTAGAGAGTGTTGCAGTAGTCCAGACAGGATGTCATAAGGGCTTGAGTGACTGTGCAAAGGGCGTCCCGGTCAAGTAAGGGGCGCAACTGGCAGACCAGGCAAACCTGGTAAAAAGCCCCCCTGGCCATGGCTGTCACATGGTCGTCCATGGTCAGCTGGGAGTCCAGGAGGACACCCAGATTGCGGGCCCTCTCCACGGGGGCTAACAATTCGCCACCAATGGCCAGTGTTGGTGTGAACTGGCTGAACCGGGACGTCGGAAACCACAGCCACTCGGTCTTGGATGGGTTGAGTTTGAGTTTGTTACTCCCCATCCAGACCCGTACGGCCTCCAGACACCGGGACATCACGTCAACGGCATCGTTGGGGTGGTTTGGGGTAGATACCACTTTACAGTGCTTTATAGCCCTCTCTAAGAGGTTTACAGAGTCAGCATATCGCCCCAACAACTTGGCTCCTCATTTTACCAACCTTGGAAGGTTCACCTCAATCAACCTTGAACAATATTTCAGGATAACACTATTTTCAAAGTAGAGTGACATCCCTATCCCAAAGAATCCTATCACCTGATAGTAGCTGTTAGTCAGACTTCCTTTGATTGCACCCCTCCAAAACCAGGGTAAACATTGACAACACTAATCTGTCAAAACTCACCTTGATTGAAACCTCAGGTGCTCCCTGATGTTAAAGACAATGACTGATGGGTATTTTTTTACTACCATGCTTAGTAGGAGGGCAAATGATCCCAGAGGAATCCACTGATTTTCCTTAAGTGACATCATTCCAACCACTGGGGCAGGAGTAGAGGGGGCGCCAAAAGAGCACTTCCCACAAAGGTCCAAAAGGGACCAGGCTTCAATCATATGATCTTGACTGCAGTCTTGATATTTTTTGTGGGGGAGACACCCCCTCCTTGTAGATCCTGCATAGGGCAGCACTATTCCTGGCTTTGTTACCAAGACACGATAGCGTTTGACAGCTCAGTAGGATGACTAGTTTTCTGTCATCTCAAGCCTGCAGGAAAGCATTTGACTGTGACTGTGACAAGCAGCCAATAAACTGTATGGAAACAGAATGACTGAAGTTAAATTAAAGAAGTGGACATATAGAGAAAAGTCCATTGATTAAAATAAATAAGAGAAACGGAGTAGGAGCAGGAAGATGTAAATACCTTTTTAAACCATATGATTTCCTAAAGATCACTAAAATAATTAAGAAACAATAACATATCATTAAATATTAATTCACACATCATAATTAGATTTCTGGGAAATCAATTTCATTCATTCACACATTTATGATCTCATTATGTTTCTCCATGAATTAGAAATTACTTTTTGCTTTTTTTCTGATCAAAGATCTGATCATGTTAAGAATTCCAAAAATGTGTTCTAAGTGGGATAGGGAGTTTTCCCTATCTGAAATAAGGCTTAGAAATCTATTCTTTGGTGGAATTCTTTTTTTTAAAATTATTTTAACTTATTGCTATCCTGATTTCACATTTCCAGTTTGTCTGATCATGTAGATCATCTCTTAGCTCTGCCATTATGTCGCTGACCCGTCTGATTGTAGCCCTTCTGATTACTGATTTGGCTCTGACAGATTTCTGTGTGCAACTGAGCAGGGGAAGAATATATGACTGGAATTATGCAGGATCACAAATCTCCATTGTGTTGAGAATTCTACCAAGGTTGAACAGATGACTTTAGATGAGTTGCTGTTGCCACTGTGTTTTATTTTCCTGCAACAACTGAATGTGGAGACTGTCTCTATTAGTACAGGCAGCTCTACTCAGAAAATGATTGGTCCAAAGCCTTCCCTTCAATTTCTAAGCTAGGAGCTAGTCTCCAATTTTTCATGAATAAAATCCAACAGCTTGGAATCAGACTGGCTTTTGAGAGATTTGTGAGAAATGAATTCAGAAACAATTTCAGTGCTTTCTTATGGATTTACAATTTTGTCACCGTTTGCTAACTTGGTTTTTCAAATCAGCATTCAAACAGTTTACAGGACTGGCACATAATACAAAATGTGCTTTTGCCTCTCTAATAAATATCATGACCCACATCTAACAGACAGTAATTTAATGGTCTTCCATTAAGATGTAGAAAATGAAGACAAGAAGGTTGTGTTAATAATAATAATAATAATAATAATAATAATAATAATAATAATAATAATAATAATTATTATTATTATTATTATTATTGTTGTTGTTGTTGTTGTTGTTGTTGTTGTTGTTGTTATTGTTATTATTATTATTGTTATTATTATTATTATTATTATTATTTTAATTTATAACCCACTCTCTCTCCCCAAAGGAACTCGAGGCGGGGCACAGGGAATTTAAAATACATATAAAATCACAGACATAATACAATATTAAAATGAAATTAAACTAACCCTGCGCTAAAATCCCATATTAAAACTAAAAATAAGTCACTAAAAACCCTAAAAACAGTTGATTACCCTAGGCCAGCCAGTGTTAAGAGACAATAAGCTCTGTCTTAAATAACAAATACAATTGGATACAATCTGCATGTCTCCACAGAAGTAAGTCTTCTAAGTAAATGTAGTACTTTGGAATACAGCCTAAAAAGTACATTATTTTAAGTCATCCGGACATCCAGTAAGCTTTGAGACCACCACAAAGCATTTTAAATAGGGTCATTACCATATCTGGGCTGTAAGAGAAAATGTCATGCTGGCCAGCGATCATCCAGATTTTTGTAGACCAAATGAGTTCACCTTAATTTTAAAGTAGTTGGATAGTCATGTTTTAAACATGAACCAGGATTTACAATAATGGCACAAGTGAGGTATAGCATGAGCTGCAAAAATATTCTTATTAGGAGTTTAAGTATAAATAAGAGAATCAGGTAGGACTTAAATTTTTTGAATTGTCTCCATGAATGCCAGAGTTATTTCTTATGTTGATAAAGAGAATAGCAGTTGTTTTGTTTGTTGTTGTTGTTGTTTTTACTTCAATTTATGGGGCCATTATATATGTCACAAAAGGATGAATAGAGAGAAAAGCAGCAATATAAGCATTAATAACAATATGGAATATTAGTGTTATTTGAAGAATGGAACTAAAACAATTGCTATAACTGTTAGAATCCAAAGGGGGGGGGGGGGAGGCAATGAAAAAGAAGCCATAAATTTTATGAAAGGTTGAAAAATAGTAAGGTTGCAGGTGTGGAGAAATGTTAAAATATTGACATGATTTGCTTAGAGGGACTTACAACTGCTTTAATACGTGTGCATGTAGACTGCATTTTTTGTTTAAAGATTGGAAGAGAACTGTAAATTAAAAGGCAGCAAGCATCAGCAATGTTACTCATCAAGTATATCTGGGTATATGTAATGATTGGGATGTAAATATGGTCAATTGTAGCCAAAGGAGGAATATATAAGAGAAGCTATCAAGACAATTACAACAAATAAAAATATATTAATTAATACAGATACATATTTCATTGTAGAGATCTTCCCCTCAGTCAGCTGTGGTAAACAGTGATAGTGGCAAGGAAGATACACCAGAATGACAGTTGAAAGTGACCTTGGAGATCTTCTAGTCCAACCCCCTACTCAAGCAGAAAAGCTTATACCAGTGATGGTGAACCTTTTCGGCACCTAATGCCCAAACCAGAACGTGCATGCATGTATATGAGCTGGAGCACCAGAAACCCAAAGACCAGCTGGCCCATGCATGCATGTTTGTTGGCCATTTTTGTCTGTTTTCAGGCCCGAATAAATGGTCCCCAACTGGTCCAAAGACGGCCTAAAAATGGCCTGAAAAGGGCCCCCCAAACAGTCTATTTTGGGGGCATTTTCTGGTGACCATTTTCCAGTGGTCTGGCACTTGTGAAGACCAGCTGGCTGCAGAAGAGCAATTGGCAACAGCTCACGTGCCCACGTGCCCATAAAGAGGGCTGTGTGTGCCACCTCTGGCATGTATGCAATAGGTTTACCATCATGGCCTTATAGTACCATTCCAGACAAATGATTTACTGAGTTCTTCTCAAAAAATTTCAGTGTTATTTCAGTGATAAGAGCGCAAATTTTTCAACATCCAACCAGAGTGGATTTTATTATGTTGAATGTTTGCATTATTTTTTTCATTATTCCAACAGGTATGCATGGACTGTAACATCCCGGCTGAAACCCACCTCTTTCTTGAAGTTTTCACCAAGCAAAAAAAGTAATGTGTGCCAGTTTATAAAAAGCAATAGGAAAAGTGAGCTCATCTAAGCATCCTCTCTTTGAATGTTAATTAAAATTGCGCATAAATTTCAGAACCCTCAGCAATCCATCCAAGACCAGAGGTTTCTTCTGTATGGAGAAAATGGCATTTCAATTCTGCAACAGCAGTCGTTTATAGGTGTTATTCTAGAGTGGTAATTGTCAACCTTGCAACTTGAAGATGTGCAGATTTCAGCTTAATTAGTGGTTTCCTACTTCTAAGACACTTTTGAATTTGTAAATTAACTTATCAACTGTGTATTTCCCAGTGGTTTCCCATCTGAGTACTAACCAGAATTACTCTGATTAGCTTCCAAGCTTAGAGAAGATTGTGCCACCACCTACTGAGCTCGGGACAAAATTGGGATAAAATAGCAACAATAAGAAAATAAGGTTTATGCAGATTTCTCCTCCTCCCCCATCAATGGGCCTTAAGGAGTGAGGATAGAATCTTAATAGCATAGCCATTATCTTCCCAAAGCTGCAAAAAAGTTTCCCCATGGAATGATTATTATTTATAGGAAGCCTATTTTGTTCTCATACATATTTTTTCAGAGCTAGGATCCTTTATGACTATCATATATTTTCATTTGTGGCAGAAAGATACTGTATGATGGTAACTTCAACTTTGTGAAAGTACTTTTTATTAAGCCATAAAACTACTAAGATGTTGTTATACTACAAAAATGCTCATTCTATCATATTACTTACAGGCAGAGCTAAGTTTGCATTTTTTTAAAGATTCCAATATGAAGAAAAATTTTAAAACAACAACTGAATTGCATTTTATTGTGCATAGACAAAGTCACTGTGCCCAATTCTTAAACATATAGACAAACCTTACAATATGGAATAATATTGATTGGTGTTTCCATGACACCAATAGAAAGTTTGCTCATAATTCTTTGGTGTGGGATCTTGTAAGATTCATCTACTGTGACCAATGCCAAAGATAACTGAAATTGTTGAGTAAATAATAAATATGGTATAAAGTGAAACATAATTTCAATACAACTTTAATTAGCCATTTTAAAAAGCTAATTAAATCAGCAGACAAATTTGTAATCAGAAAAATAATTTATTTGGAGTAAAACTATATAATGCTAGTTGTCATAAATAAGGACAACTAGTCACAAGCCCCTACAAGGAAATTTATAACTATGACTTACTACTAACCATTTTCTTCACAAGTAACAATGCTGGGGCATTTTGAGGGAAGTCAAAACCTTTGGTGACTTATTTCTGTATGGGAATACAAACTTCTCAATCTTAATTGAGAAGATGAAACCATAAATTGTTTTTGCCAATAAGATTTAATAATATGCTAAAGCAAGCCAGCTTTGTATCTCTATCTCTCTCTCTCTCTCTCTCTCTCTCTCTCTCTCTCTCTCTCTCTCTCTCTCTCTCTCTCTCTCTCTCTCTCTCTCTCTCTCTCTCTCTGCCCAACCCATCTCATTAAAGTTGTTTTTGTTGGGAAAACAGAATTTGTGGACATTTGGGAATGTATGCTGCCTTAACTTGACCCTAAACACACACGTGTGTGTGTGTACACATATATGAAGTTTCATTTCTATGCAAAGTAGTTGTTCTTGTTTTCCTGGGTACTTTTCTTTCTTTCTTTTTGGGACAAGATTAGTGACGGACCTTAAATGCACCAAGCATTCTGAAGGCTCCCTAGCATTTTTTACTTGTAATCACACTTAACCTTAGTCATGTGAAATAGATAGGGTCTCTACTCAAGACACTTTCAGAAACAATAATGGAGTCCCAAATTCACAGAAGAAGTCTATGTCTGAGTTGAACAGAAAGCTTTGAACACTTTTCCATAACCTATATATTCCTCTCAAGGCCTCATTTAGAAATATTGTACAGATTCCCATTGTATTAGCCGTACTTTTCCACATGTTTTCACTTCTGGTTATACAATACAATACAATAGCAGAGTTGGAAGGGACCTTGTAGGTCTTCTAGTCCAACCCCCTGCGTGGGCAGGAACCTTATACCATTTCAGACAAATGGCTATCCAACATCTTCTTAAAGACTTCCAGGGTTGGGACATTCACAACTTCTGGAGGCAAGCTGTTCCAGAGGTTAATTGTTCTGTCAGGAAATTTCTCCTTAGTTCTAAATTGTTTCTCTCCTTGATTAGTTTCCACCCATTGCTTCTTGTCCTGCCCCCAGGTGCCTTGGAGAATAGTTTGACTCCCTCTTCTTTGTGGCACCCTCTGAGATATCGGAACACTGCTATCATGTCTCCCCTGGTCCTTCTCTTCATCAAACTAGACATACCCAGCTCCTGCAACCGTTCTTCATATGTTTTAGTCTCCAGTTCCCTAATCATCTTGGTTGCCCTTCTCTGCACTCTTTCCAGAGTCTCCACGTCTTTTCTACATTGTGACGACCAAAACTGTATGCAGTATTCCAAGTGTGGCCTTACCAAGGCACTATACAGTGGCATTAACACTTATAAAACTGGTTATAAAACTGCTTCTCATTCTTACTTCCTGTTGGGGAATTCCAGCAGCACTTGAATTTTAATATATAGCAGGAAGAGCGGCACTTCCAGCTTCTATAACAAAAACAAGGGAGCTACATGGAGGAGATCTGAAATTAAAATGATTTTTCCCACCTTTGATATTGCACGAATAACCTGCAGCCACTGCACTCCCTCAACTATTTTCAGGATGACATATGGAAATACTTCTATTCTGATCCAACTTCCTCAGCCGAAATACACAACTTCCTTGCTGCCAGGGAGGCACAATGTTTGATTCACGTTTGTGAAAACATAGCAAAGATATCAAAGTAGACCTTTAAAAGGAATCGAAAGAGCAAGCCTCTGCAGAATTCATAATGGATAGATCTTTACAGTCGGAACTCCCTAAGCATTCATCCTAATATGTTTAATTCCCCAGAACAGTAAAGGATTTAGTTTGGAGCATTCTCTCCCCCCCCCCTTCTCTCACATTGAAATATTAAGAGGGTGAATTGCAAAACCATGTCCCACTTTGAGTTATTAAATCTATTGACCTTAGGCACCTCTGCTGGGGAATGTGCTTCTGCGGAATTGTGTCTGTGTGCCTGTGTGTATGTGTTTTGTGTAGAAGAAAAGAGATATTATATATGCCACGGCATGTCCTGAGTGTTTCTCTGAAGCCAATTTGTGGTATTTGCAGACCTCCCTGACATTATCAAATGGATTGGCATTTCAAATATTTGCGGTGCTCAGCGGACACTAATTCAAGGAAGGTGAACCCTGAGCTCCTCCTGTTGTGGCGCAGCAAGTGGTGTGTGTCTTTTTAATCACCACAGCTGAAATAAGATCAAAAGGCAATGTGTTGCTAGTTCCTTAAAGCTGCTGTCACAGCACAGAGAGAGGGAACGGGAGGAGAGCAGCTCAGGGGGCCAGTGTTACAGCCAGGAAAACACTTTACTCCTTTGCCCCTGTAACCACAATCCTGACATGTGTCAGTTATATAATGGAGATGGGGCTTTTTTTGGAGGGGGGGGGGAGAGAAAATTAAAGATATAAAGTGTCCTTCACAATCATAAGTGCATGCCATATACTACATAGCTCTTCAGCTGCTTTTCCATTCCAATCAACCAAATTCCTATGAAATGTAACCAGCACATATCATACAAGAATAATATTCATGGATTCCAGACAACCTGAATTAAAGCACAGGAAATGTGTCAAACCATTTTCTACTAATTAGGAGTGTTTCAGCTTTTTAAAGGAGTTGAAATATTACTGGAAAGCTTGCTGGATGACTATGAAACTCGTCCTTAGTCTTAACCCAGGGCTGCTGTGTTTGGACTATTTCAATCATTCCTAGCATGATCCACACTGGGTCTGAATTATGAATACAGTTCAGCACAAGTGTAGAGTATCAAAATGGAAACCTACAGTTATGCATTCGTTCAAGCCTTTCATTCAAAGCCTAACACAACATTGGTTAACTCAGCTTTGCAAAATATTAACAAGCAAAATCAGTGTAATTTAATCTTTGGAGCATAATTATTGGTTCCATGCCCAACATTGCATACCCTGCCAACCCCGTTTATAAATGTACATTCATTTGTTACAATCTCATTAAAGAGCCTATGTGAAAGCAGCTACCTACCAATGAGATATCCTTAACTAATGTCACACTAAATTTAACTTCTCAGTGGTACAGAGATCATGAGATCTTTTGTTCTTGCCTTCTATAGAATGAGCTCATAGAGGAAAACATAAGAATGTTTTCTATTTTCTATGACAATCTATTGTACAGATGCTACTGGTTCAGGTCCTAGAAGAATATAGTACCAACTCTGCTGTATTAGGCCAAAATCCATCTTTGTTCAGAATTTTGGTTTTCACATAGCCACCCAGATGTCCAGATGGGAAATGGAAATATGTAAAGATATCCATTTCCCACCAGTTTCCTGAACTTGGTACTTGGAGAAATGGTGTCCACAATCTGAAGCCACTTGAGTCATTCAAGACATATAACAATTGATAACCCAATCTTCACATATTTATGCCATGCAAATACATCCAGGTTAGTCTTCATTATCATGGCTTATGCTAATCAATTCTACAACACAATTCTTATGTGAAGAAATGTTTTGTTTTGTTTAAATGTCCTTCTAATCAACTTCACTGGATGACCCCTAATGATGGGAGAGAGAGAGAGAGAGAGAGAGAAACTGTGTCAGAGATACAGAAGTCTCATTCTCATATTCAATCTACTTTCCCAGGAGATCGATTACACTCTGGGAACTCATCTGTGGCCTTAGCCTATTTTATGGGGGCTGCCAATGGATACATGCTAGATCTCTTTTTGGTGAAATCATCATAGGGTCATTGAAGGAATATACAGGAAATGCAGACAAGCTCTTCCTTTATAAAACTCTATGCCCTGGCAAGTAGACGATGATCTTTCACTTCCCTTCTTTGTTTACAGGCCATACAACTTGTATGAGACATTTCAGTTGACTGTTCATTTTATTTTGGTACAATAGCCCTATTGAATGATATCCATTTAGACTTTGGCATGTTGAACGCACCCTGGGCTTACATTAGATCCACATGCATCTAAGGAGAGCTGTGATCATTGTGTTTGATAATTCAGTAAATCAAATGTAAGGCTTTTGTTTAAGTCTTTGGGTGAATTTTCAATATATTTGTTAAAGATTCCAGAACCTTACCCTCTATTTAAATAAGCCTGGAAAAAAGGCAAAGAAATGAGACTTGGAGTTCAATCTTAGTGAGCCCCCACAGTGCAAATAAAGAATTCTAGAATCACAGAGCTACAGAGAAGCCTGTCATGTGATGAAAGGTGATTAGTTAGGTCGTCTTTAAAAATTTGCAGTTGATGGAAGCACCTTGATTTCAACCTATTTGCTAAGGGGACCTCACATTTTAAATAATCAATAAGATTCTGCTATATTTTATATAACATAATTAAAAACAAAAGTCTACTTTTGTAGGAAATCTAAATGTGGCAACTTAAGAGAGAATTGGCATCTGAAATATTCTAGTATGTCTGAGAACAAAGCAGTATTCACATTCTTATATTTCAAAGAACAGGTACTGATTATAATGCAGGCAGCAAGTAAGAGACACACTCATCAGAAAGCACTTAGTCCTAATCCATCCTTTGTCTGTTTGCTTGTTTGTTTGCTTTTGATAGCAAGGGGGAACATAAAGACAAAAAAACAATTAAGGAACCAATAATTGTTATATTCCAATACTATATTTTACCTTTCCCATATACTGTTTTTCACCCCCAAATCTTGTGGCACATTAAAAAGGTTATTTTCTTAAAATGCCTGGGGTGGGGTGGGGTGGTGGTGTCTGTGTTGATTTCCTACAAATGGATAATCTTCCAGCATCTGCCAAAAGTTGTTTTTTCCCCACAACCATCCAACACATAAAATATCAGAGAGACTTACATAAGAAATTGCTGCTGGCAATATCATCCACCATGTGTGTTTGTATAGAAAATGGAGAACAAGCAAGCAGAAAAGCATCAGACCTGGGACCAGAGAGCATGACTGGATGAATAGTCTGGCACCATAGAGAAGGCTATCAGCATGGAAACAGCCCTGCTTCTAGTGTGCCAGAGGGTTCCTTTGTGAGAACTAGAGGCAATAAAAGATATGTTGTAAGGCAAGCCAAACAAGAGGCACACATATCTGAAACAAAAGATGCACTACGACTTCTGTCGCATTCGGCAGATTCACTCAACTGGTAAGAAATTAAAAATGTTGCTAGGAGAATGTGTCGTAGCATCCATTCTGCCCTGTGAAGATCTGAGGCTTAGCAAGAAATTTAATTTTTGAATCTTGTAAAGATATAAGTAACAACAATTTTTAATTGACTTGATTAACCTCAAAAACCCAGGAAGCATAAACTGGATATGACAACTAATTTGAAAACTGAATGTAAAAAGATAGTTTTGTCATTTTCAAAAGCATTGAATACAAGTACCACATTTGTTAATTTGGAATAAACCTCAATGAAAACATGACGTGTGAATTATTTTTAAGCAATAAAGAAGAGAAAAAACAATTCTTTTAACCTGTGAAATATTTGAGCATTTCCCTGATATTTTCAAATGCAGATGTAGAATGTGGCACCTTTGTGACACCCAAGTATGCATGGTAACTCATTTTATTTTATTTTCATTTCTTTTTGAAGGTTAGCTCCAGGGGTAGGTTCCTGCCAATTCTAACCTCTTCTATAGAAGAGGTTCCACAAATCTACAGTGCCGTTTAGAACCGGTTCCAGCTCCCTCCCCACACCCATCCGCCCATCATCAAGATGAAGAGTGAGAGGAGGAATCCTGGAAGTTGAAGTCCACAAGTCTTAAAGCTGTCAAGTTTGAACACCCGTGGGGTTTTTTCTAAAGAGTTAGGGGTGCAAGGGTCTTGTAACTTGACAGCTTTAATACTTGCATGCTTCAAATACCAGAGTTTCTGAGCCAATATTTTGGTTGCTAAGCAAGAGCGTTGTTAAGTGAGTTTCACCACATTTTACAAGTTAGCTACATCCACAAGTTACATGACTACCAAGCCAGTCCCACCCAGTCACATGGCCGGCAGGCCACTCCCACAAAGCAGGCCACACCAACAGAAGAGGTTCTAAAAAATTTTGAAACCCACCACTGGTTAGCTGGTTAGGACTATTGCAACGCTCTCTACATGGGGCTGCCCCTGGGGTGCACCCGGAGGCTCCAGTTGGTGCAGAATGCGGCCACACGGGGGATTCTGGGAGCCCCAAGATGTTCCCACATGATACCCCTCCTGTGCGAGCTGCACTGGCTGCCTGTGGCTTTCTGGGTGCTTCAAGGTGCTGATAACCACCTTTAAAGCGCTCCATGGCATCGGACCTGGCTACCTGCAGGACCGCATCCTGCTCCCGAATACCTCCCACTGACCAGTTCGCTCCCACAGAGAAGGCCTCCTCAGGGTACCGTCGGCCAAACAATGTCAGCTGGCGACGCCCAGGGGGAGAGCCTTCTCTGTGGCAGCTCCTGCCCTCTGGAACGACCTACCCTCCGACCCTCATATGATCACTGACCTACACCTCTTCCGCCGGGCCTTGAAAACGCACTTATTCCGTGCGGCCGGCATGGTGTAGTTTTTAATCGATTTTAATTGATTTTATCTGAGAATTTTACCTGGTTTTAGAACAGGCCCTAAATTTAATTGATTTTAAAAGTATTTTGTATATTGTATATTGATGTTTTGTGGTTTTATTATGCCTGTTCACCGCCCTGAGTCCCGCAAGGGAGAAGGGCGGTATACAAATTTAATAAATAGTAAATAATAATAGTAATAGCTCCCTTTAGTGACTCCCTTTAGAGTCACTCGCTTTAGCAGTTCTTTTACATCTGATGTTCTTACCAATAACAATCTGCAAAAAAAAAAAAAATGCTCCTTCAGTTTTCATTCATTTAGAAATAGGATCGGTTTGCATTTTAAATATGTCAAAGCCAATATTTATACAACAAATTGCAAAAGGCCTTTTCTCTTGGACAACTTTATGCTTAGTGTGCCAATATCTGGAATAGATATGGGCACAGATAAATGAAGATACAGATATAGATAAATATACAAAGATACAGTGGGACCACAGGTCCCAAAAGGCTCAGACCACAAACAATTTGGGCACCAACCGAAAAATCTGCTAAATGTTTCACTGCACAGCCAGTCTTGCTTCTGGTTACAACCAAATCGGGTGCCGACCAAAGTCCTGAAATGGATTATGGTCAGCTCCTGAGGTCACACTCTATACTGTAGATATAGGTACAAGTCACCTAAAAGATCAGAATTGTGTAAGCCAGGGGTCTGCAAAGTCGGCTCTTTTAAGACTGGTGTACTTCAACTCCCAGAATTCCCCAGCCAGCATGGCTGGCTGGGGAATTCTGGGAGTTGAAGTCCACCAGTCTTAAAAGAGCCGACTTTGCAGACCCCTGGTGTAAGCAATGGTATTCCATGTGAGACTTTATGGAAGTGAAAGTTGGACTTTGCAGAAGCAGGATAGGAAAGGATTTGATAGTTCTGAACAGGACTGTTGAAGAAGACTTCTGCAAAGTTGTTGAAAGCCAAAGAAAAAAACGGACCATAGAACAAATCAACTCAGAGTTGTCCCTCAAGGCACTAATAATCCTACTTGGAAACATTTTCTGAAGATCTAGCTCAGTGGTGGGTTGCCAATTTTTTTACTATCAGTCTGAGCCCACTCCCACTTATGCACAATGCTTCTGCACATGCACAGAAATGTCCGGGTGGGTGAGCGGAGCCTCCCACTACCGCCACTGTCAGTTCGCCGATTCACTGATCTGGACCGAACCAGGAGCAACCCACCTCTGATCTAGCTCTAAAGAGGAGGTTCTAATGCTGGGTAAAGTGAAGAAAAGAGAAAAAGAGGAGGATTGGTAACAAGGGGAATGGACTCAGTTACAGTGGTGATGAATGAAAGATCCGAAAGACCAGGTTAGGGAAAGACTACGTATCATGAGAAAACCAGTCTGTTAGGTGACTCAGAGTTGACAACAACTTGATAGCACATAGTAATAGCACTTGACTTACATACCACTTTACAGCCCTCTCTAAGCAGTTTACAGAGTCAACATATTGCTCCCAACACTCTGGGTCTTCATTTTACCAATCCCAGAAGGATGGAAGGCTGATTCAACCATGAGTCAGTGAGAATCAAAATGCTGGCAGTCATCAGAATTAGCCTGCAATATTACATTCTAAACCCTGTGCCCCCACGGCTCTCTAATAATAATCAATCAATCATATACACAATATGATCAGATATGATACTGATAGAAATAGAGGTAACGTAAGGACATAAGAACATAAGAACAGCCTTGCTGGAACAGGCCACAGCCCATCCAGTCCAGCATTCTGTCTCACACAGTGGCTCCCCATTTGCTTCAGGGTCTTCCCAAGCAGATGTCTTCACCTGCTTATGATTCCCTGCAAATGGCATTGAGAAATATCCTGCCTATCTCTCCATCCCGGAGGGTGTCCTTAGGCATCCATCATGATAGCCATGGATACCCTTGTTCTCCATGAACTCGTCTAATCCTTTCTTAAAGGTGTCAAGGTAGTGAGATAGGTTGTTAAAATATTGTACATTATACCATCAGCTTGGCTGTATTAGTTTCAGATATAAAAAGCACTATACACAACTCTTGACTTGCATTTCTCACCACCCAGCCTCTTCAGTTTTGCCCTTTGAACCATATCAGAGCCTAAGTATATATAAGAACTTAAGAAGCTGCCTTATCCTGAGTCAGTTTAGTTCTCCACTGAGCTAAGTGCAGCCAACACAAACTGGAAATGGCTCGTCAGGCTGGAGTTTTTCCAGCGTATCTAGTAAGGCTGGGAATGGAACTGGGTGCCTGCTGAGCTATGGCTCTCCTGCATAGATGCATATTTTAGATGTGTAAGCAACAGTGACAGGGAGGGGAAAGTCAGGGCTTGCCATCTGCTGCAATCCTCACAGAAATTAAAGCACTTCCTCCCTGTTACACACAAGCTGCTAATGCAACTTGAAAAGCAGTCTTCATGGATTCTTGCATTATGTTTGGAATAGTTACATTACATTTTAAAATGATGTGGTTTAGAAAGGTCTACTTTGAAAAAAATAAAAAGGAAGAGCAGGGAAGATTACATATATTTTTATGCCCTGGAAAGATACAATTCAAATGCATTTCCCTTTCCTATTTCAGGCTGCAAATACACTTTATGTCATGGAATGAATTGCCACTGACCTATTTTTACCCTTTCTTAAATGTGCAAGGAAGAGCTTGCCGTATAGCTTGAGCAAGCATTGTTACGTTCAGCTTGGTGGCTCTCAGCCATCTGACTATGCTGTCTGTGTCTTAATAATGAGCACTGAGGTCATACGCAGAGGATAGATTAACTCTGGGAGAAAGTGACAGAAAGAGGAAAGTGATATAGTGAGGTCTGTGCTAGAACGCTAGAGGCAGAGCAGGCTGCCTTTTAGCACCACCACTCAGCTGTCATGATGATGAGCATGATAGAAACAGATAGATGAAATCAAGGTAGTGTTGGGTGAGCTTAAAAACGCCTCTGGCAGACCAGCCAAACTTTCCCCCCCCCCCCTGAATTGTATATTTCCATGTATTCCTTATTGTACACTCTGTCGCAAAAGGGAAACTATGTCTTCGCTAGACTTGGGTAACATTTCACCTTAGGTCTGTCCTATCTGAGTTTGGATAACTCAGGGGGCAAGTCAGGGTTGAAATAAAATGTGCTTCTCCCATTTGCTTATTAGGGGATTTATATCCTGTCTTTTCACCAATCGGCAGCACCCAAGGTGAGTAAACACCCAACAAAACTAATTAATTAAGGACAAATTGACCAGTGAAACAGCTTGCCTTCCAAAGTTGTGGGTGCTTCATCACTGGAGGTTTTAGAATAGAATAGAATAGAATAGAATAGAATAGAATAGAATAGAATGGAATGGAATGGAATGGAATGGAATGGAACAGGAATAAGCAATATGCATAGAATAGGATAGAATAGAATGGAATGGAATAGAATGGAATGGAATGGAATGGAACAGGAATAAGCAATATGCATAGAATAGGATAGAATAGAATGGAATGGAATAGAATGGAATGGAATGGAATGGAACAGGAATAAGCAATATGCATAGAATAGGATAGAATAGAATGGAATGGAATAGAATGGAATGGAATGGAGTGGAACAGGAATAAGCAATATGCATAGAATAGGATAGAATAGAATGGAATAGAATGGAATGGAATGGAACAGGAATAAGCAATAGGAATAGAATAGAATGGAATGGAATGGAACAGGAATAAGCAATATGCATAGAATAGGATAGAATAGAATGGAATAAAATGGAATGGAATGGAACAGGAATAAGCAATAGGAATAGAATAGGATAGAATGGAATGGAATGGAACAGGAATAAGCAATAGGAATAGAATAGAATAGAATTGAATTGAATTGAATTGAATTGAATTCTGAATTGGCCAAGTGTGATTGGACACAAAAGGAATTTGTCTTTGGTGTATATGCTCTCAGTGTACATAAAGAAAAATAAAATAGAATCTATTCATCAAGAATCATAAGATACAACACTTAGTGATAGTCACAGGTTACTAATAAACAATCAAATTATAATAAGAAACAAATAAAACAATATAAATTTTAAAGCAGCATGGTTATAGTCATAAGTGGGAAGAGATAGGTACTAGAAAGGAAGAGAAGAATAATAGAAATACAGTCTTAGTAGGTAATACGACAGTGTTGTAGGGATTATTTGTTTAGCAGAGTGATGGCATTCGAGGAAAAACTGTCCTTGTGTCTAGTTGTTCTGGTGTGCAGTGCCCTATAGTGTTGTTTTGAGGGTAGAAGTTGAGACAATGTATGTCCAGGATGTGAGGGGCCAGTAGTTATTTTCACAGCCCTCTTTTTGACTTGTGCAGTGTAGAAAGAAGAGACCAGACAGTCACTTGTCTGGAATGATATAGGGTCTCCTGCTTGAGCAGGGGGTTGGATTAGAAGGCCTCCAAGATCCCTTCCAGCTCTATTCTGATTGATTGATTGATGGATTGATTGATTGATACAATAACCGTCCTCTCACCAAATGCACAAAACTAGAGACATGTAAAGCAGCTGTGCTTGGTCACTACCATCTAATTTAGGGTGGCATCTTGCCTCAGAAAGTTGAGTTGTGGTGCCTTAAAGCTTTCTGAGTGAAAGTATCAAAGCAGTCAAACCCAGTTCAGCGCTGCTTCTCTCCAGTGCAGAGAAGAGGCAGCCCATGTGCAGAAGAGCATTTTAGCATCTGGACTGAAGTGAGGCAGGTGCAATTAGAAGGAAGAAGGGTTTGATTCAGTTCTTTGCTTTGAAGCGATGGAAGCCAAACAATAATTGAGCCAAGTGATCTTTTACACTAATTAAAACACTATAAAGGAATGCAAACCACTAACACAGCACCCACTTCATCACTCAGTGCAAGGATAATTTATGAGTACCAACATATATTTATAATGTATGTACTGTATAAGAATAGTATAAGTAGCACATCTATAAAATGTACTCTGCATTTTATTCTGAACAGGAGCGATTGGGAGTTATCCACTTGGCTTTAAATATTCATTGGAATTTGTCCACAGAGTCTTCTTGGTCGGTATATGTCATCTCCATCTCAGAACATTCTTTTAAAAAATTATATTCAAATCTATAGAGAGGGATCAAGAATGGGACCGTTCTTTCACAAGCCCTTGTCATGCAAGAATGTTAACGACAGCTCCTTGCAAAATAAATTTAAACCCTTTGCTCCCACCAGATTGTGCAGGGATGCAAATGTGGCACCAAGTGAGATCTAGCTTGCATTGCACTTTGCTCATCAAAATCCATAAAGATATGGGGCTGAAAAGTATACTCACCAGAGAAAGTGTACTGTCACATGTTAAACAACAAACAAAGTAAGTATGCACAGTATATAGTATAAGTAGCATATAGATCTCTCTCCCCCTCCCTCCCTGCCTCTCTCTCTGTGAAGCCTCCATGCTGAGAATGAAATCAGATTTGTGTGAATTTTCTTAAAGGTTTTGTGTTGTTTGTTTGTGTTTGTTTATTAACAGCTAAATCAAAGAAAGGAAGAAAATACGGGACTCTGAATCTTATAAAAAGTTTTGTATGTCACTTAGGGGCCCCATGGGGAATGCCAATGACAAACGTGTGATGAGGTCATAATGTTTACATATTTAGAGATTAGGATACAGGTAGACCCCGAATTACAACAGTCCATTTAGTGACTAACTAAAGTTACAAAGGTACTGAAAAATGTGACTTATGACCATTTTTCACACTTATAACCATTGCATCAACCCCATGGTCATGTGATCAAAATTCAAATGCTTAGCAATTGATTCATGTTTATGACGGTATCCTGGGATCATGTGATCAGATTTTGCGGCCTTCTGACATGAAAAGCCATTGGGAAGCCAGATTTACTGAAAAATGATATTGCTAACTTAACAGCTGCAATGATTCACTTAACAACCATTGCAAGAAAGGTCATAAAATGGGGCAAAACTCACTTAACAGGCCTTTAAAAAAATCAGATGAGGGTCTGAGCTAGCACTGATTCATTCATTGTCCAAAGACTAAAACTGCTGCACTGCATGCAGAGTTCAAACTAAGGTTTGCCGAAAGTATCCATATTGTGTCCATATTCAAAGTGATGAAAGCTGAGTTGATGTCCAATGGGTTGGCAGGACTAGCATTGTCCTCAGCATAGAGGACAGAAAGTTAAGTTAGAATTACACTAAAGTTACATGTTATGGCTTGCCACCTTCAAGAAGGCGAGAGAAGAAAAAGTGAACGAAAGCTCAGAGCTAAAAGAGCCTTGTTTGTTTTTTTAAAGTCCTGTGATAAATGTAGTTTAATAAAGAGATAAAACTCATTGGCAAAGTAGTCATATTGAAGTTAGAGACCCCATCATGCCACTCAACACCCCCCTCCTTTCCCACATTTTCTGCGTGGGGAAATAAAGCTTCAATTGTGTATATTGTTCATAACTCGTCCAGATGCAGTGGAAATGCCATTAACCCCGCCAAATTCTTCAAAGGTAGCACTTTGAAGCTGCCTGATTTATTTAGCCAATTCACAGCAGCTTCCTGCTTTGGTTCATGAAGTCTGCTTCAATTGGCTGATTTGATTGAAGCTTAGTCAAATCAAAGTACCCTTTGGAGTCCCAAGGACCAGATTTTTGCTGGCCTGCACAATCTAACTCATAAATGCCCAACTGAGATCAAAACTGTGACTGCTTAAGCTGATTCTGTATGCCTCTGATAACATTCACCTGTACATGTTTACCCTTTGACGCTTGCAACATCACACTGGATTTGCCTATCACTCCATAAGCAGCAAACTTGTAGAGTGAACAGGTTTAATCTTCGCAGTGAAAGACATTTGAACATATATTCTTTGCATTCTAAGGCATTTATTTGCAGGCAACTAATGTGTATTCAACTCACTTTCACCACATTTAAAGGATTAGGACTGTCTGTTGAGAGATTAATATGCTGTTGTGTTACTTTATTTTGCAAAATAGCATAAATGTACAGTACATATGAAGACAAAAGGAGGAGGTGATTCTATGCTTCTGCCTGCAGAGCTAGTACTGAGAAAAACCAAACAATTTAAAAAAAATGAAGGTAGAAATAAAAAGCAATAGGATAAGTCTCTTCCCACAAGGCCCACATACTTGTTTCTTTCAGCTGAGTAGGAGTTAAGGGGATTAATGTAATGGGACTCCTGCAAGTCCCTTGGATTGCAAGGCAATCAAACAGGTCAGTCCTATAGGATATAGAATATAGAATAACAAAGTTGGAAGGGACCTTGAAGGTCTTCTAGTCCAACCCCCTGCTTAGGCAGGAAACCCTACACCACTTCAGACAAATGGTTATCCAACATCTTAAAAATGCCCAGTGTTGGACAACTTCTGGTGGCAAGTTGTTCCATTGATTAATTGTTCTAACTGTCAGGAAAATTATCCTTAGTTCTAAGTTGCTTCTCTCCTTGATTAGTTCCTACCCATTGCTTCTTGTCCTACCCTCAGGTACTTTGCAGAATAGTTTGACTCCCTCTTCTTTGTGGCAACCCCTGAGATATCGGAACATTGCTATCATGTCACGCCTAGCCATTCTTTTCATTAAACTAGACATACCCAGTTCCAGCAATCATTCTTCATATGTTTTAGCCTCCAGGAGATCAACTCTGATTGCTCTTTAAAAGGCCAGATCATGAAGATGAAACTCAAATCCTTTGGCCACCTAATGAGAAGGAAGGACTCACTGGAGAAGAGCCTAATGCTGGGAAAGATTGAGGGCAAAAGAAGGGGATGACAGAGAATGAGGTGGATGGAAGCAGTTGGCATGAGCTTAAATGGACTCTGGGGTGTTGTAGAGCAGGGGTCTCCAACCTTTGCAACTTTAAGTCTGAAGGACTTCAGCTCCCATAATTCTCCAGCCAGCAAAGCTGGCTGGAGAATTCTGGGAGCTGAAGTCCTTCAGACTTAAAGTTGCAAAGGTTGGGGACCCCTGTTGTAGAGGACAGGAAGGCCTGGAGGAATGTTGCCCATGGGGTCGCAATGGGTCAGACACGACTTCATGATTAACAACAACAATGTAATGGCTATTAATTTTACATCCTTCTTTTAAATATCTTGCTTCCAAAGAAGAGCATGTAGTGTCTGCTTTTATGTTCACAACAATCCAATTAAGAAATTGGGCTTACCTATGTTAGATCTGAAATATATATATTTTCTATTTAGCCCAGTATCCTGCTTCCCAAATGAACTGTCTTTGTACCACCTCAGACAGTATTTCTCCTTTCAGCCAGTTCACATATTCCATTACAAATTATGAAGCAATAGATCAGTGAGGCATATATGGAGCTCTAAATGTTGTTTATGGAGAAAAAAAAGATATGAGGATGTATCAAGATTTCAGATAAATCAGCTGGTTTGGCTATTGTTTTTCCTCCAGAGTTAACCCCATGTTAACTCAATGCTATCATTTTTAAAAAATCTTTCTGCAATGTATTTTTTCATTTCATTTCTTCATTGTAGATGTACTTCTATGTCTGTAAGCCACTCAGAGTTACCTTATGGTAAGACAGGTGGCCAATCAATTTTATAAATAAACAAACATTTTTTTTCATTTCATTTCATAGTTTTATATCTGACCAAATGCTGGAATACCAAATGCTGCTGAGTGTTATTTCCCCACAACACTAACACTGTAAGAATGGGTTGGGTTGAGATAGAGTTGCCCCAAGTTAAACTCTATGCTTCAAGAAGTGCTAGAACTGACAGTCTCTGGCTTCCTAGTCCAACATCTTCCCACTATGCAACTTGACTTCCTCATGTTGCTCTTTTTGACACATATTCTACAGAAAAACATGAATTATGTGACAATGTCACTGAGGTCAAAGCAAGAGAACTACCAGTAACAATGGGAGCTATGAACAGGTTGATGCTATTTCAGTCCCTCAGGCATTTATAGTCCAAGGCACGTTGAAAAAAATTCAACTTCCATGGCTACATCATGGAAATTCTCTCCTTTGTACTCACTGCTAAAGGTAGATAACTTTATTGGGTGGGGGTGTCTCCTAAAATGGGATTCTTGGGACTTCCTTTTTGTTGGCACATAAAATAAAATTCCTTTTATTGGTGGAATACGATTTGGAGGCTGAAGGCCGAGAACAAGGCAAGGCATCCTCTGCCACTCAACTCATACACATACTGCTTTCTCATTAAGAGAAAACATCAAATTAACCATAGACCATGTTAAAGTTAACGATAAATTATGAATGGATGCCAGAAGTTTAATGACAGATTTTCCACCCCTCATAAGAATGTTAAAGATACCATGAGCAAGAGGTAAAAGAGATAAAACAGGAAGTATGGGAGGGTTTTTTTGGGGGGGGGGATGGAATGGATTTGAGGCAAGCAACAGTTCTAAATAATTTATGAAAAGACAGAGAAAATAATGACATTGGAGTCTGGTTTTTTTCTAATCTTTGCTCCTGAATTTTCTTTCTACTTTTTAAATAGTTGTGTTCTAACAGGCCAACCAAAGAGTTGGATATTAACTGTGAAACAAATGGAATTTTTGCTGTTTGTTGCATTCGTTTTTCTAATCTGAAAATCCTGAAAGAGTATTAGACTGATATGCATTTTTTGAGGAAGAAAATCAGAATAAAGCCTGAGAACCGGCTAAGTAACTAGCACACACAGCATTCCCTGAGGGTCTTCCTTTCTGCTATATATTTTAAGCACATTTCCTGCCCTACTTACATCCTACAAATTCAGAAGATGCAAAATCGCTCCTTTTTGTTAGTAATCTTCTTTATTATGTGATTTTTTTAAAAATAAGTGAAAAAGAGAACAAGAATAAAGGAAAAACACACAAGGAAAAGTTAGTCTCCATATGTCCATATTAGATTTTTCAAGAATCACGTTCCCATTCTTTTTTCTTTTCTTGTTTTTTAAGACCACTTAAGCCAGGAGTGAAGAATACATTGTAAAATAAGAGATAAAACTGGGTCCAGGCAAGGATGTTGAGAACTATATCCCAATAATGGATTAAGTACATTGTAAAGTATCCAAGGCTATTTCCTTGTGGGTGTGCAATTGTGCGTGTGCAATCCAAGTGTGGTTAAGATGCTAGGCTTGTTGACTGGAAGGTTGACACTTCAAGACCTTAGGACTACATTGATGGAGTGAGCTCCCATTATTTGCCCAACCTCTGCCAACCTGGCAGTTTTAAAGCATATTCTGTAAATGCAAGTAGATAAATAGGTACCACTTCAGTGGGAAAATAATAGTGTTCTGTGGACGTTCAGTGTATAGTCATGTTAGCCACATAACCATTAAAGCATCTTTGGACAACTCTGGTCCTTCAGCTGTGAATCAAAGTTGAACACTGCCCCTTAAAGTCAGACATGACTGGCAGGGAAAACCATTACCTGTAATCCAAGTTCATTCTGGGAAGCTACAGTCATACTTTTCATTCCTATGCACACTGAGCATGCTCTCACTCCACCAGTACATACATAACAGTTAACATCCAACATTATTTCACAAGGAGTTATTTCTGAATCAACAAAGAATGATTCTAATTAATAAAACAACTGTTAATTAATATTATGGTAATCCACTTTACTGGCTATTTTCAGTCACATTTAAAAAAAACACTTTTTCAGGTACAATACTTTTATAGTGTACAAAAATGAATCATTTTGTTAACAATAAGGTAAATACAAAATGAAGGCCAGAACCATAGACAGCTCCATAATTAGCTCTTCATTTCAGTGTCTCATGACTGGTTCTAGAATGATCTAGGAATTCTGCATTTCATATCTTTCAGTGTTCTGGTCTCAAAAAACTTCAGGCTGTCTGTTTCTATTTTGATGGTAATTTTCTTCTGTGTTTATGCAATATTATTTGTTAATTCATTATATTATATTTAATATATAATATATAAATATATGCATTTATTATATTTATATATTTTTGTCCCTACCTTTCTGACAGTTAAGTTGTATTGCACTGGAAGAAGGTTCCCCAAACCACAACCACCATAACAGAACAGCACTTCTATGAAGTGAATCGGTTGAAAAATGATTGATCCAAAGTCAACTAGCAAGCAACATAATTGGATGGGATTGGGGCCATGTCTATTGTGTTTAACTGCTATTGCAATTCAAATTGCAGAATGTTTTAGCTGACATGACTAATGACTATGTGTGAAGTGGGATTATGAAGTCGCGATTTCAAAATATTTGGGAGAAACAAAGTTGGAGATGTAGGAGAGCCATGGATTTTGAATTGAATAAATATCTGAAAAGAACTAAAGTACTCAACTCTAAATCAAGTTCTTAATTAAGGATACATATACCATGTCTAAGCTCAGTAATAGGAGGCATGTAAAGTCTTATTTGGGCAATTATAATGTTTGGATTCTTCTATCAATCTTCAGAAGAAAGATGCAGAAGAACACTTTACAGATGAAATAAGTAGGAAATTATAGTCATTAACAAGGTTAAATTTTTAATAATGTAGTCCCAGGTTTAGGCCCTCAGTATAGAATAGAATAGAATAGAATAGAATAGAATAGAATAGAATAGAATAGAATTCTTTATTGGTCAAGTGTGATTGGACACACAAGGAATTTGTGGTGCATATGCTCTCAGTGTAGATAAAAAGACAAGATGCATTCATCAAGAATCATAAGGTACAATACTTAATGATAGTTATAGGGTACAAATATGCCTTCAGGGTCTCCCAATTGTCAAATCGGTATACTGGCTACCCAATTATTATCCTAAAAAAAGTTTCATTCTGGAAGATTCCTACCATTTTGTTAGTTCATCAGGGATGCCCATCTCTGGTGGAAGCCAAGCCATTCTGCCACATCCAAGACAGATTTAATAGGATTGGCAGCTGACTCACCATCTCTGATGGAGTCTGGCATGATCTCTTGGGAAATCTCCTCTTGATTTGATCGTTCCTTCATACTAAACATCAGAGTAGGAATTAAAAACTATGTAGCATAGGTGAAAAATTACTGAAGGCAGCTTAGGAAAGGAGGGAGAGAGGGAGGCAGTGGTGGGTTCTGAATACCATTCCAACCGATAAGGTTGGAACAGGCCCAGCGGTGTCCACATGGATGCCTGCAGCGCATGCGCACACAGATGTGCACAGTGTACACATGTGTCTTAGCATCTCCACGAGCCTCTGTGATGATCCAGATGCTCAGTGGAGCATCGCGTAGGAGTTGTACACACCGTGTGCATGCGCAAAAGCCCCAGACTTAAAAGACCAGTAAGGAGCTCAAGCGGGCAGGTGGGCCCTCTGGTGCACCATACTGGAACGGTATCCAGTGCTCTGGGCAGGCTCCAGTACGTCCATACTGGGGTGTACCACCTGCAACCCACCACTGGAGGGAGGGAGGATGCCACTGCATTAAAGGAAATACGGAAGTGAGAACCATGTGAAACTAGTAGCTGGTTTTTGTAAGTTCCATATCTCTTCCTTTAGGGTATAAACGTAATAGACTGACTGTGCATTCTCACCTTGCTCTGAAAAGATGCAGTCCCACCTTCTCACACCTTCCCAAATAGATCACTAATATGTCTCATTCCCAAACCAGAGAAAATCAGGACCTGAGCTTTCTTAGATGAAAATGTAGCTGGATGACGTTTGCCATAACCACCAGCATTTTCAGTATGGGTATTTTCCTCTCCACCTCTTGTGTTTTCAGTTTCATTTCCCTAGAAAATCTATCCACAAAGAGAACCATTTCAAATATTTTTCATCATTTCCTGCGGACCAGTTCCGATATCTATTTCCCTCCCACCCGTCCCTTGCTGGTGTCAAACCTTGCCATGCAGCATGCAGTGTTTATTGTAGAGGTAAATGAAGCATGCAGAGCAGCATCTGAAAACAATTAAGACTAATTGAAATGAGCCATGGCCTCTAGTATTCCCATTAAGAGTTGAGGTTTTTTTTCCCCTTTCCATAAAGCACCCTTAGCTGGAAATTAAAGAGAGTGAACTTTCTCTCTGTGGATGAGCTTACCCCTTTCCTTGAGCAGATTCATTACCGCAACTGCCCTCCTGGTGGCCTTTTTTCTATAAAGAGGACAGGAGAAGGTGGTTGAAAAAAAGGGGCCATGGCGGTGGTACAATGGCAGGAGAAGGCGGGGGGCCTGGGGAAGAATTGCACCCCCAAAAGTGGGGAGAGGAAGAAACTTCTCCCTCCCTTGCAGCCACAGCGCCGCAGCTGCTTTATGAATTAATAAAGAGACATCAGCATGATTATGCACACAAGGTCCTTTCATTCATAATTCATAGGGCCATCCATCAGGCAGCTGCGCGTTCAACACAGGAAATCAAGGTTAAGCCTACTTTGCCGTGCTCTTTGAATCACAACTGAAAAGTGAGGCAGTGGAGTGGTGGAAAAGAGAAGACCAAATATTGGTGGAGAAAAGAAAATGGAGGGAGTAAATCTGGTGATCCAACAGAAAGGGCTGTGGATCTTAGGGCCATCTGATTTGTTTTTGTTACTGCAGCTTATTGTTGCTCTTCTACAAGTACCTTCAGTTCTCTGGTGTCAGGGATTTTTCAGAAACTTCTATTAGATCATGGAAGACCAAAGGGTATTTTCCCTTTCCATCTCCAGAACCAAAGAAGTACGATGAGAGATATGTGTTTCTGCTGACCACTGTGAATAATAGCTGGTGAAGAATAATTATTTGTTTAGCTTGTGACAAAAGGAAAGCTTAATCCAGTCCCTGGACAAAGATTGTGCCAACAACCTAGATTTTGCCTTCAAGAGTGAGTTTTCTCACACAATATAGTGATTTGTTTTCTGAAATGGTCCATGATGGGACAGATGTCATCCAGGCGATTTAGCAGAGGTCCAAGTTCAGTTTGTAGTAGATCTTCTTACATTTGGTAGGGCTCAGATGTCCAATGTCAATGGTAGCTCTCTGGAACAGCAGCGTTTGCTTATTATAATCCCTCTTGCCTGCAGGAATGGTACTGTGCCATCACAAAACAAGAGCCTCTTAGCTGTAGCTCACTGTATATTATTTATTTTGACAGGATGCTTCTTTTCTCCTAACCATCAGATTGACCCTGGCAGCAGTGAATCAGACAGCAACTGTAGGATCTGTTTTGCTGCATAAGCTTTATATGTTCCATTGATTTCAAGGGGATGGGATAATGCAGGTTTTTGTTCTAAGGATTAAAATGCGTACACTTTAAAAATATCCTGCAGCATCTTAAAGAGTGACAGGTTTACACAGGAGAAGTGTGCATGGCTATTTTCTGACACTCCATATCTGATTTTTCTCCCATTTCTTAAACAAGTGGTTCATTCTGAAGAATTAGCTAAGCTAGCTAACTTCTTTCTATGTGCCTGTGTTCCTCTGTGCGGCTGAGCACCTACCCAACACTTCAATTTGCATAACTGAAAAGACGATGGGGTTTCTCTACAACTAGGTTTTAGAATGAACAAATACTATTGTTTAATCTTTAACCAACAAACAATGCACGGCAGGATTCTGGTACAGAAGCCACGTGCCAAATGCTCACCATCATCTGCTATGTGGTGAGAAGTGTGTTAAGCTCAGCTAGTATCCTGAATGTTTCCTATTTCCCAACTAATAGTAGGGGCATCTGCAGGAGGAGTTTAAAAAAATCAAGATGGCAGCTGCAATCATACAATTGAGTCACATTCCTTTGTTGAGCTGCCCTCTAGACTTGAATAACCTATGGTAACATGTCAACAATGTTTAATTAAGTGCATGTGTATCATTTAACATTTCATAAATTATTGCATTCAGCCACGGACTCTTGCATTGTTCTCTCTCATCTTGAATGAAAACATGAGGGAGGAGTTGGATTAAACCTTGATCTAAAGCAGGGGCATTTAGAGAGAGGACACAAAGGATCAGAGTGAAATGAGTTATGCCCTTTTTCTATGTGTAGTATGACACCACACATATGCCCCAAAGGGATGGAGCTTGTAGCATGATGCCATGAAGCTGTTTTCATAATTCAGAAAAAGCCATGAAAGCCTGCAGATGCCACTAGCCTAGCAATCCCAAAAAATGAGATGTGCTTAAACTGATTGAATTTAAGCTTCTGTTAGGCTTAAGCCTAGTGAACACACACCTCATGTGCAATTTAGTTAATTTCATTTCAGTTGAAATATTTCTATATCCTCCTACTTGCATTTGATTTTTAAGAACATTCAGTAGAACTAACAGATTAGTTGCAGTGTGAAGTCTTTGGTGTTCTCTGAGCTTCATTGATTGTTAGCAAATTATTTCCCTACCAGGTAACATCAGCAGCATTAGTAAGTGTGGGATTTCTTCCAGAGGTGAGTTCCTACTGGTTTGGACTGGTTTGGCTGAGTAGGTAATAACTCAGCCTGTCACGGCCCCGAACTATAGGTGCTGCCATCTTATTTTTTGCTTCTGTGCATGCGCAGAAGCAATTTTATTAGTACTGTGCATGCCTGCAGAGTGCACATGAAGCATGTGCAGCACACCCCTGAGCAAACCAGCAGTAGCAGCAGCCGCAAACCATCCCTGGTTTGTTTCCTATTTATATACAGTAGCTTGTCCTGCCAGCGATGATAGGTGTGTGGTTTTCCCCTTGGTAGTTCCTTAATCAGGATATTGTTTTCTGCTTGACTATTTGACATTATCTGGGTATAGGCTGCTGGAAAGGATGTGCTCTGGTATTTTTGCTTCCTTCTTTATTTTTATATTGTCTCTTTTGAGTGATGTGTAAATGTAGTTTATTTCTGTGTCTGTTGATGGCTGATTTGTCCAAATGCCAACTTTTCAAGTATTATCAAGTATTTTTGGATTTAGTTTGATCTGGATAATCACAGAAAGTGTGTTGAGTCTGTCCATGTGTTGTGAGTTTAAAGACTTTTTAATCTTGTCTTCTGATGGTTAATTAATGTTCATGGATGTGTTTTGCTACTCTTGTACTTAGAGTAGTTTATACTAACATTATACAATTAAACAAAATCTTAAGTCTAGAATGTAATGTAAATTTAAGTCCTTTTAAATAACGTACTTTCCCATTGATCTATTCGTATATTGTAACCAATTTTGAGACCATTTTTATCATATATTCTTTCCATTTTTCTTCTGTCTCGTATTTCAACAAAATTTATATATTTTGGCAATATCATGTTGATTATTTGTGCACAATGTTATCCCTGTTCTAACTATGCCAGATTGACTAAGATGGTTTTTAACTGGAGTTTTTAAGGTTAAAAACACACATTCATCTTTATGAATAAATTCTTGCAAAACATTTTATAGTATTTCAATTAAAACAATATATATTGTAAACAATATATAATCATTATTCAGTAATAATACTTGTCTGCAGTTTCTTGCTAAAGTCAAATCTTGTCCCTCTTTAGGTATTAATGTTTTATTAGCCTTTTTCCAAGTCTCTTGGCATTTTTTTTCCGGTAAGATAGAGTTCAACATGGTTTATAGAGGTTGTAAAAGTTCATTCTAAAATACTTGCAATGTAGACTTAATAAGCTTTCTGATTTTTAAATTGCTTCTATTTATGAAAATTATCTCATGGTTATATTCATAATTTCTCTTTGTTCTTCTGTAATTCTCAATAGATTTTGTTTTCTGAGATATTCATCTATTTTCTTCAATGGAGCATCATGTCCTCTATACAAATTAGAGTAATATTGACAAAATGTTTTTTGTATAGACACATTGCCCATTAACACACTGTCTCCCTCTTGTAATTTCAATATCATTTTCTTTTCTCTTTCTCTCCATAATTTATAAGCCAACAATTTCTCCGGTTTATCAGTTTCCTCCCATTTGGATGGCTTTAGTTGCCATCAGCATTCAAGTTATTCCCTGCAGTGGAGAAATCACCGAATCAGTGCTATTATTTATTTAGCTAATTAGTTATTCAAATCAGGGTACTGTACAATAAAGTTTTAGTGTAGAACATTAAAAGTGCAAACATAGTAATCTAAGCTAAAAGTTAGATTAGCTAAAATAGTATAATATATGAATGGACTTAGCTGAGGAGGTTTTTTTTAGAGTTTTCGACCAGGTGACTTAAGTTCCTTTATGCCCCTTATTGTTTTATTTATCTGGATGTTGGAAACAATGAGTTATTTCCTGAGGCAAAACATTACTATTTTAGGTGCCAATTATAGTGTACTCTTATGCACAAAAATATATTTCTTATGACTAGAAATACTGTATTCTAAAATGGTGGTAAATGTTAGAGAAAAAAAATCATTCATACATGTAAACCATAAACAAACTCTAAACACATGAAGTTATTTGTCATATGTGTGTGTGTGCGTGTCTGTGCCTGTGTGTCTGTGTCTGTGTCTGTGTCTCTGTGTGTGTGTGTGATGTCAAAGCACCTGGTATGCCCAAATATGGAAGGGAGCATACCAGGTGCTTTGACATATCACGTACTTATTTCCCTGGCTCAGCTGATAAGGTAGGAGAGCCTGTGGCTTAGTGGCTAATACAACTGCCTAACATGTAAATACAGCCCAGGTTCTAATCCCAGTAAGGGTATGGCTAGCTGATGAGAGCTAAATAGCTTGAAATAAATCTATACTAGTCTCCCTTTATTTATTTATCAGCACAACAATACAAAACACAGAGATAGCACCAATCAGCATCAATCTACCAATCATTATACAACTACACAGACAATCAACCCACTCACAGCAACAAAGCCAGCACACCCCACACCCCACCAAGATTTATAGAAAGAGGGCAGCTGCCAATCCACAGACACCAGCATGAAGACATCGCCAAAACGTTGCAAAGACAATCTCAATCTTACATGAGAAAACACCCGAATTCAACAATATCCGTTGGATATTAATATGTTTGTGATTGTGTGTAATTCAGTTTTCAGGTGGTCTTTGTCAGCTAGGCATCTGGTTCTGGAGATGAGAGTTTTGGCTATCGAGTTGATCTGTGCAGGGTGGTGATGGGAATGTGCATTTAGGTAGCGGTTGGTGTGTGTTTTTTTCTGGTAGACGGTGTGTCCTAGGGAGCTATTGGGTTTTTTGTAGATTAGGATGCCCAGAAAGAGAAGTTGGTTATTAGCTTCTATTTCCTTAGTGAATTGTATTTTGGGGTATAGGCTGTTGAGGTGTGTGAGGAAGTTGTCCAGTTTTTCTTTTCCATGTAGCCAAATTACGAAGGTGTCATCTACATATCTAAGCCAGAGTATGGGTTTGTGTTCAGATTTGTCTAAGGCATGGTTTCAAAATGTTCCATGTGTAAGTTTGCGATGACGGGTGAGAGGGGTGATCCCATGGGTGCTCCTTCTATCTGTTTGTATCTTTGTCCATTATGGATGAAGTATGTGTTGGTTAGGCAGTGGTTGGTCAGATCCAAGATGTGCTTAGGGTGATTGTATTTGTCTGGACAGCTGTCAAGGCTTCTTTTATAGGCATTTGAGTGAAGATGGATATGACACCGAAACTCACAAGTAGATCGCTGGGTTGTTGCTGTGAGTGGGTTGATTGGTTGTGTAGTTGTATCATGATTGGTATAGTCAATACCGGCTAGCTGTACCCAGGGGTAGGGCCAGCCCTCTGGAACAACCTACCTCCCGAACTTCGTACCATCACGGACCTTCCCCTCTTTCGCCGCTCACTCAAGACATACTTCTTCCAGCAAGCTGGTCTTGCTTAGAGTTTAGACCTCAGGTGCGATACAGCTCTAGCCAATGGGTAAATGGATGGTGGGTTTTTATTAATGGGAATTTTTAGCACAGGTTTCTTAATTTAATTCTTTTTAATTATTGTTATTGTATTTGCTGTTATTTATTGTGATTTTTAATTCCCCTGTGCACCGCCCTGAGTCCATCTCAATGGAGATAGGCGCGGTATACAAATTGAAATAAATTGAAATTGAAATTGATTGGTGGTAGATTGCTGATTTGCAAACCATGATCATACAAAGTATAACAAGCTTGATTTTTGCTGCTCCAATTCGAAACTCAGTTCAAATTCTGCTAACAAAATGGAAGCAAAAAGTTGCAATGGTGTTTGTGCTATAGCTTGTCCCTCAGGCACTTGAAAAAGGTTGAGTTTTAGGGAGCCCCACTGTCAATCATGAGGGGAGGGGGGGGAAAGAGAAAGACGGAGGGAGGAAAGGGGACCATATGATTTTAATTCTCTGACAATTTCTTCTATTTACTGCAAAGCAGTGCAAATCACAGCATCCTTAGATATTCATAATTGAAATATAGTATTGTTCCCCCATTCTGCTATATCACATTTATGCGAATCTTAAAAAGCTTTTGTATCCTGGCCAAAAATAAAATCCAGTAAATGTTATCATCTTATGCTTTGTATTATTGATTCTAATGCTTCCAGACTGCACCCATTGTCATCTGCTCACCAGCCAATTGGCACCTTGCTGCTCTTTTACTAGGCTATAAAAAGCACAGAATAACTTTCTGACCAGCTCCATGCTGTGGTGGCCCAGGGCCCGTTTCTGTTATGTCACTCTCCCCTTTGCCTCCATTAATCTTGCTTATATACAAACAAACAGCTGGGGTTTCCTCATGGCCATTTAAGTAGCTTGCTGCCCACTGTGCTGAAACCTAGTTCAGATTGTTGCAAGACTTTTCTTTCTGTTATCGAGTAGATGTACATTTATCATTATATCTTTGGTTTTGGATAAAAATATCCATTACCAAACTGCCAATCAATAACAAGCATACATACAGTAGAAATCTAAGTCTAACAAGTACCCAAGTTATTTTTTAAAGTCAACAGAGGGATTTGAGCCAGATTTGGTGCTGTGTCCAATGTGCATTTCCTGTTCAAAGCTGAAATCCTGCCTTTAATGCCCGAATCTTCCTAACTTTCTAATGTAATGACATTTTGCTTTTTCTAGAATGCATCCCTGCATCTCTGACTGCTGAAACGCCACTGGTAAAAATGAGAAATGCAAAAGGAGATGGTATCAGGATAGAATACATTTATGTTGCAGACCGAGTCTGCAGAATGTATTTTAATGCCAAATTATCAGACTGTGTGATCATCGCTGTGGAATCAGTTGAGTCAGAACTGACTCCAAAAATGTTATCCGAGGGATTTTGTCATACCAACATCTTCTCCAGTTTGCCTAAGTGGTTTGAAGGTTAACTTTCCTAAATACTGGCTAGTGGTTTGCCCCTAGTGGAATATTCAACTACTTATGATCAATCCAAAACTGATTATTTTTCTGCTCTTATGCTGTAACAGGTAATACTACTCTCCACCTCATTGCTTTTCCTCTGTAAAAGTAAGTGATCCTAAAGGGCCCCCGTCCAGCTTTCAGGTATAGCATTCACAGATCTTAGTTTATGCAGTTTGAGGGGAGGAACTGTGGCATAATCGCTGTTCTTCACAACTGAAAAAGGCCCTAATTCTATATAGGAAAAGAGATCTGTGTGGCCTCTCAAAACCATGATGCAAAAATTATGGAGTTGTGACACTGGAAAAATGCATCCGCACATTCTTGGGCTGTTTCCACAGTTATCAGTTCCATGTTTTGATCAGAGATGGTTATTCCAAACTCATGTGTCCCCATTCCTTTGGAAGTAGCTGTCTGTATCAAGAGTCTCTCTTTATGAGTGCTGTTTGGCATTAGAGTGAATATGAACTCCACCAGCCCTGGGACAGTTTTGCACTTTCCCGATCTTACTGCACTTTGTATAACTGCAACAGTTAGAAGTAACAAAAACCAAATGCACAGGTACAGTAGAGGTCAGTGATGGCGAACCTATGGCACGGGTGCCACAGGTGGCACGCAGAACCATTTCTTAGGGCACGCGAGGCATTGCCCTGTCAGCTCCAGCACGCTTGTGTGCGCTGGCCAGCTGATTTAGGCCTTCTTTTGAGGCCGTTTTTTGCCCTCTGAAGGCTACAGGGAAGCTCCTGAAGCCTCTGGACGTGGGGGAAGAGGAGGCTGTTTTCACCCTGAAGCCTCTGGAGCCTGGGGAGGGTGAAAAAGGTGCACCAAAAGCAGGGGGTCGTGCACATAGCATTATGGGTGTGGCACGCCCACGCATGACGATCCTGCGCTCCCCCTGCTTTTGGCATGCGAGCCAAAAAAGGTTAGCCATCACTGGTATAGGTGGTGCCTTGCTCAATAGTAGTAACTGTGAGAGGGATCTTGGAGTCCTAGTGGAGAACCATTTAAATATGAGCCAGCAGTGTGCAGCAGCTGCCAAAAAAGCCAACACAGTTCTAGGCTGCTTAAATAGAGGGATAGAATCAAGATCACATGAAGTGTTAATACCACTTTATAATGCCTTGGTAAGGCCACACTTGGAATACTGTTATTGACAGGCTCTGTGAGGTTGGCAAGCTCAGGAAACAAGAATCACTTGGATTTCAAAAAAAAAAAATCTTCACTGTTAGTAGGATAATGCAGCAATATTCTCCAAGGCCCCTGAGGGTAGAACAAGAAGCAATGGGTGGAAACTAATCAAGGAGAGAAGCAATTTAGAATTGAGGAGAAATTTCCTGACAGTTAGAACAATTAATCAGTGGAACAGAAGTTGCCTCCAGTATTGTGAATGCCCCAACACTGCAAGTCTTTAAGAAGATGTTGGATAGCCATTTGTCTGAAACGGTATAGGGCTTCCTGCCTAGGTAGGGGGTTGGACAAGATGACCTCCAAGGTCCCTCCCAACTCTGCTATTGTATTGAAGCCAAATGAGTTGGCTGTCCCCTTAAGATGTCATGGAAAACCATCTTGCTTCCTTCTTTTAATGTACACTCATGGATTCAGCCAACCTATTAAGGAAACCAATATCTCCAGCCAGCCAGCTTGCTCCTTGAACAAGAGGTGTTCCCCTCTAATTTCCCAGCCCAATGAGGCTTTGTTCAACTCTGCTGCAGAGGTGTTTGAAGTCCCATCCATTGTCATCTTGCCTCCTCTCCTCTGGAATCTTCACAAACGCCTCTTTCCCTCCTCACTGTCGCGGATCAAAAAAAGAGAGAGAGCAAAAGTAAAAAGGAATTTGTTTTTGAATTGGTAGGCGCCCCTTGCTGAGAAGCCAGGGAGAACAAGTGATTGCTTTCGACAGGGAGAGGAAGTCAGGAGAGCATGTTGTAATATCTCCGGTCTGAAAAGCGGCACAGAACCAATTCTCCCAATTTAAATGACCTTACATGCTTCAGTAACAAACTGCTGCAGGAACCACTGACATGCATGATCATTCTGTGACTCTTAACCTCCAAGGTAATAGAGATTAAGCGCCCCTCGGATGAAGACAACGGCGTCTAGTTATAGTGTTGCCACTTTAATAACTACACTATATTATATTGTGAGGGATGATAGAGCTCACAGTTCAGTGATACGCTAAGGAACCAGCTGTTGTATAAAGCTGAGCCTATAAGAACAATAATCTACTAACACTCCTTTATGTTTTATTCACCCCCCTCCCCACAGGCTCACTTTGCATACCTCAGGGATATTAAATAGAATTACAACTCTACAGTTTTACCTTGGGGGTGATGGTGCTCAGCGTAATGTAGTCATTAGTGTGTAGCCGATTCTTATTGAGGCAGCCTATGAGGCGGAAGGTGAAGGTGAGGGTCACAATCGTAATCTATCTGACCATCCCAGTACTGTCCTGCATATCTGGTCAGAAATTATTGCTTTGGGATTCAATTCTATTTCTACATTTACATGGAAGGGAGCTCTGTTTCATTTAAGTGGAACTTTTAGTTTTTTTCTGAATAGACTTGCCCAGGACTGTGCAAGCTCCATTTGAATTGTGCCTTGTCATTAAAACAATAATTTGAGAACTTTTCCATTCTTTGCTTTCATTCATTCATTTGTGGTTGCATGTATTTTCTTTAGACTTTTTCTACAGAAGTTAAATGCTTTACTAGCTGCATGTACAGTATGTATGTATGCATACATACCCTGTCCTTATTATTTTTTTATAAATAGCTCAAGATGGTGAACATATCTAATGTACCTTTCCTCACAAAAACCCTCTTAGATGGGTTGAGCTGAGAGGGAATCACAGGCCCAAAATCACCCAGTCAGCTTTCATGCCTAAAGTGGAACTGGAAGTCACAGTTTCCTGGTTTCTAAGCCAGTGCCTTAACAATTAGTGCAAACTGGCTGTGCCTTTCATTTGCTTTTCTCTCTCTTTTTCAAGGAAAAAAACAACAGGCTATTGTTAGGATTTTGGTTCCTTTGTTAGGTCAATGGAAATTTGTTACACGGAAGAATGGATAATTCATAGAAAGAAGCTGGCAATGTTTCTCTTTGCTACTGAATAAAACATGCTTTAAAAAATAAAGGCAAGAGAAAGGAAGCTTTGCAGTATGATGGGCAAGGAGTGAGAAAGCTAAGGGGGAATACTTCACCCAGTCTGGACAGAAACCAAAAAGGGGTCCATTGGGAGAGGTCTCAGGATTGAACAAAGTGATGACCTTTTAGGATTAAGTATAGTGCGTTTGTTTGTTTGTTTGTTTGTTTGTTTGCTTGCTTGCTTGCTTGCTTGCTTGCTTGCTTGCTTGCTTGCTTGCTTGCTTGCTTGTTTAGTTCGTTCATTCATTCATTCATTCATTCATTCATTCATTCATTCATTCATTCATTTGCTTTATAACCTACCTTTTCTCTGGCTGGGACTCATGGCACTCTGTACACACAAAGACAGACAGACAGGCGGACAGACACACAGACACACACACATATCAGGGTTTCAATTTATTTTACTACCGGTTCGCACAGAGGTGTCCAGGTGGATGGGCAGAGCCTCCCACCCGCCGCCACCCAAACAATTCTAGGAATTATATTGAGCTGAGATAACCGGATTAAACCACAATAGCCCTGTGAGTGAGTTTGACATCTTGAACTTTCCTCTCCCCAGTCCTTTGTCTTTTGCAAGCCAGCTGGATGGATCTAATAAAAAGTCATAGCTTAAGAAGACTTTGGTGGGCCATCCTTGGAGTGAAGCTCTTTTAAGGAACCCATTAATCAGAATCAAATGGAAAAGATGCATCACACAGAAAGTTGTTAATTTTGCTGAGGCTCAGCTGTGCCATTCCACCCAATTCCCCATATTTCCTTATTTACAATTCAGAGAAGTTACAGTAAGTCATCTCTTATGCCACTGCTGAATTAACCCACCACATCTGCCCTGGATTTGTCAGAAGATTATATGATCATGAAATATACTGTTCTTTTTGCTGAGCCCCCCACCCCCTTTGTGTCTGTTCCAAACCAGCATTAAATGCTTTGTTCAATGCATGATAAGGGAAGCAGCTGGTCTAGCCCACTTTAGCATATTGCTAGTCAGTGAGAGAAATATCAGCCAATCGTAAAAGAGGTGAATGTGACTGCAAGACTTTGATGCTGTTGGTCCTATCAATGCACTGTTGCACTGTTTCAACTTGTGTTAAACCAATAAGGGCCAAAGAGACAAGCATCAGGCATGGCAGAGAGTCTTGAAAGGTTTTTTGCAATAGGGTATATTAATAGAATCTTGAAAGCCTGTCCAGACTTCTTTGTGCCCCACCTTATGTTAAACAGAATCGAGACGGGGTCATTTTGAGCTTCCTTCATATACTTTCCTAAGGATTGTGTAATCTTTCTGTATATCCTTCCTTTACAGCTTGTTCATTACTTCCCTATCCCCAAGGTCAACCCTACATTCCTTTTCACACTACTTTTACTCATTTCCAGTTGAGCAGTGTACTATTATTGTCCAGTTCTCATATAATCAATGATCTGATTGCTTGCCTATTTCTGCAGAAAATATAAAATAGTAGCATGCATTATGTCATAGTGGGCCTATCTATGCTTGTGGCACAGACTTCTTTGCACCCAGCCACAACAAATTCTGATTTCCACTTGATCCAAAATGAAACAGAGAACAACTAACCCTCCTTCTTCCCCAGGACCAATGATGGGTTCATTTCAAATTCATGATGCACAAAATTCTCTGTTCCACCTTGTTGATCCAGAGTCAAATCTGATGAAGGGAAATTAATCTGATTTATTGTTACTGTAGGTAGATAATCTCAAACAGCAGAATAGTATTTTGCATTATCTCTTGGTTGCCATTTTCTCCCCACCTTTTGCCCTTTCAGCATAAAAAGAGAGGTGCAGAGTGAAAGAAAGAAAGAAAGAAAGAAAGAAAGAAAGAAAGAAAGAAGAAAGAGAAAAAAAGAGAGAAAGAGAGAGAGAAGAAAGAAAAGAAAGAGAAAGAGAGAGAGAAAGAGAGAGAAAAGAAGAAGAAAAAGAAAGAAAGAAAGAAAGAAAGAAAGAAAGAAAGAAAGAAAGAAAGAAAGAAAGGAGAAAGAGAGAGAAAGAGAGAGGGAGAGAAGAAAAGAAATTGTTAAGATCTGAAATGGGCTATTCCCTTATCCCTCATATATTGAAAATTCAGCCTACCTTTCTCTAGGAGAAAAGTGAGTGTGTAGGAAATAATGTATTGGCCAGTCAGCAAAGACACCTTTCACTATTCTGTCTGTTCATTTCCCAGGTTAATACTGAGTATTTTTTTGACCCATAAATCTGGGCTTTGAACAGAGAGATTGGGGAGGGCAATGGAAATGCAAAACCGCTCTCCTGTACAGATGAAGTGCAATGCTGGGTGCTTGGGAACCATCTTTATCAGGTGATCCTCAGGGTGGTGCTTAAGCTGTCAAGATGCTAGGTGAGGGAAGGGAATGAAGTGAGAAACAAAGAGATAATTTCTTCATGTAAAAAAAATAGGACAGCCTTATTTGTCTGACAAAAAAAAAAAAGACACGCACAACTTCACTGAGAGGCAATGATGAAAGAAATAAATCAGCTGGGTAAAGCGAGACTAGAAAAGATGATCCTATAAAATAATGGATTCTTCCTGATTGCAGCCCAGAGAAATACTAAAGTCATGACTCAGAGAGGAAATAAAACTACTTTTTGCTTGCCTAAGTGAGAGGAGGAAACTCACTTCGTTTATCATCAGCCCTGGAAATACTGGAATATTTGCTGACAACTGAAAGCGAGACTTGCCAGCTGCAGATGCAGATTCCACTTGTATCTTGGCTGCACATGAGTGATTTGCTAATTTGCCTTTTTCGTTTTGCCCATGTGGACAGATATTACAGCATTAATGTATAGTACAAGCTCTAGTTATTTCAATAACATCCAGCCCCTCTAATGCCTATATTGATAGAATTTTTGCTAACATTCAGTCAAGGTAATTCAGAGGAAATACAATATCTATACAATGAAAAGCAATAAAAGGAGCCATAAAGATGCAAACCCAACAAACCTTTTGCTTCTTTCTCTTAAATTCTATTGAACTTTTTAAAGATCAGCAATTAGAGGCAATTTGTCTGGAAGTCACATCCTGAAAAAAAGCATTTGGAACAGATCTGCAACTTCTCTCTCTGGATTTAGTGCATTTTGTTAAAACATCAGAACTGTTTCACCTAATATGGAAATGGAGGCCAAAGTATTAATATGTGTTTTATTAAATAGGCTAGAATAGTGGTTAATCTCAAAATATCCTACAAATATTGGTTAGTAAGGGGTAGGATAGTCTATCAACCTTAGTAATACCCTGCAGGGGTGGGTTCCAGATCTCTTTCCAACCGGTATGGTTGGAACAGGCCCGGTGCCACCCACATGGGTGTGCGTGATATGTGCATGCATCATACTTACCTGCAACACTTCTGCAAGCCTCCAAGAGACTCCAGCTGCTTGATGGAGCATCGCTCAGGTGCTGTATGCGCCATGCGTGTGTGCGGGAGCACCAAAAGCATAAAGATCAGGTAAGGAGCGAGGGCGGGCGGGTGCGCCCTCTGGAGCACTGTACCGGAAAGGTATCCAGTGCTCCAGGCAGGCTCCGGTATGCCCATACCGGGGCATACTGCCTGCAACCCACCACTGTCTTGCTGCATACCATAGTCTTTGCCACTGAACAGTCAGTTTTGATACATTTTGGCCAGTATCTCATAAACTTAGTTGAAGCCAGTTTTGCTCCGGGCATATTCAAGCTAATTTATGCAAGCTAAAATGTCTAATCTGGAGATTGCCTTATTTACTCATATATTTTCTACATGCCATCAAACTGAAGGTACTGTACATTCAATGTCCGGATATATGCGTAATTAGTAATAAAGAAGAGATGGGCCCTTGATTGGAATACAATGGAATCTTAAATAGCATCATGAGAGGTAAGGATCTTTCCATGACAGCAGAAATCAGAATAGTTCAAGCAATTAACTTGTAATTGTTATGGGCAATTAACTCATAACATGCAGCTATGAATGGTACATATTAAGATAGAGAAATAATTTAGATTGTTTAATGATGATTGTTAAGAGTACCATAGACTGTAAGAAGAATTACTCAACTCATTCTGGATGAAATATAAACTGAGCGTTCCTGTCAGGTCATGATCAACAAGCATCATCTCACATTGTGTGGCCTTATGATGTAAGCAAATGGACTAGAAGAAAAATTACTTGTCAAGGTTGATGAAATGCATGAGATGGTCAGAGAGAATCCAGCAGAGAACTACATCTCCTTTTTAAATCTTAAATTATCATTGAGACCAGATCAAGAATGAGGACAAGGAATCAGGAAAAACGTAATAGAATTTATTTATATACTAGGCGTTCCCAGCCACGTGTTGCTGTGGCCCAGTCTGGTTAAATGGCCAACCTGCACACACAAACACGTACACACAACCACTGTATAACCCCCAACCTACCTACCTACTGTATTTCTACCTCTCTCCCTCTACCTACCTACCTACCGTATTTTTCCCTCTCCATCTCTCTCCCTCTACCTACCTACCTACTGTATTTCTCCCTCTCCCTCTCTCTATCCCTATAGCTGCCTACCTACCTACCTATCTTATGGACAGAGTATTTTATGTCATGAAGGATGACATAATACCTGTGGCCCACTGCTCTCTCTGTATCCATCTACCTACCTTTTTTACAATTTTTTGCACTTCTGTTGTGTGTACCTGGCACAGGTGTGACATCTACACAATCTATATATATCATTGGTGCCGTATTTGAAAGGAACGTTGTGTGAAAACTTGGAAGCAAAACCGTTTTGGGACAAACTCTTGTTACATTTTTATTTATATAGATAAATAGATAAATAAATTCCATATATATTTATATGGATATATAAATGATATAAATGGATATGTGTATGTGTATGTGTGTGTGTGTTATGTTTTTGAGCTGATCAATAAATTTATTGATCAGCTCAAAAACGTAACACACATATAAAAAGAAATTACACAATGGAACTCATGGCTTTCTCTCTAGATGGTCTCTGGTGATGAGCCAAAAGGCAGAAAAGGAAACAGTATGTCTCCTCCCTTAATTGGGGCCCTAACAGGGTGTTGTGGAACAAATATATATATTATTGATCAGCTCATAGTAGATTTTCACGGGTGTAGGTATGCTGGCATAGCTGGCTTCGGGGATTTTCCCATGTATAAGGCATAGAAAAGTTGTTGCAACAAGATCTCACTTGTCATCATCAGGCAGGCTTGTGTCTGTGAGTGTGACTGCGGAGGCATCGCCCCTCTTTAAATCTTGGTGGGGGGGGTGGAGTGCTGACTATTGTTGTGAGTGGGTTGATTGGCTGTGCTTCTCTGATTATTCTCCTGTTGAGCTGTTCCGCCTTGGAGATCATTTTAGTTCCTTGAAAGTCAATGTCATGTCCTGTAGTTTTGAAATGTTGATAGAGAGATGAGGTATTAAGATGATTTTTTAAAGCATTTTTATGTTCAGCAATACGTGCACTAATCCTTCTGTTGGTTTGTCCTATGTAAGTGGCAGGGCAGCTTTTACATGGAATTTTGTAGACTCCTTGGTTTTCTAGCTGGATCTTGTCTTTTGGGTTCCTTAGGATATTGGTTATTTTTTGGTCGGTGTTGAAGGCTGTCTTGATGTTGTGCTTGTGGAGAATTTTGCTGATTTTGTCTGTGGTACCTTTAATGTATGGGATGAGGGCAATGCCATTTTCCTGTTCTTTGTCTTGGTTCCTGGGGGGTGTTTCTTGTTGGATTAGTTTGGTGATTGTTGTTGTTCAAAACTACAGGACATGCCATTGACTTTCAAGGAACTAAAATGATCTCCAAGGTGGAACAGCTCAACAGGAGAATAATCAGAGAAGCCATTGAAATAGAGAAACAATCTAGCAGCATGAACAAACGTGATGATACCTCCCGCCTACCAGATATCTGGAAGCCAGCATTGACCAGCAGATGAGCCCCACCCTCCAGCCAAGCCGTTGAAATTCAAAACAAGGAGAAACATACAAATGAGACCAATCAGCATCAATCTACCAGTCACGATGCAACTGCACAGCCAATCAACCCACTCACAACAATAGTCAGCACTTCACCCCCCCCCACCAAGATTTAAAGAGGGGCGATGCCTCCGCAGTCACACTCACAGACACAAGCCTGCCTGATGATGACAAGTGAGATCTTGTCGAAACGTTGCAACAACTTTTCTATGCCTTATACACAGGAAAATCCTCGAAGCCAGCTATGCCAGCATATATATATATATATATATATATATATATATATATATATATATATATATATATATATATATATATATATATATATATATATATATATATATATATATATATATATATATGAGAGATAATTATCACAGCTCCTGTTAAGAGGTCCCTTTAAGGGGAGGAGACTCAACGTCATCCCTCTCTGCCCTTCGACTCATCCTAGAGATCATCCAGACAGAGAACCTAATTAGATTACTGCTGTGTGACATTTTTTAGATATGTGTTAGAATTTTTTAAGGGCTGAAAATAAAGAGACCAGGATGGATCCATTTCAGGCTTATTAGCCTTCTTCAGCTGGCCATACTCCTTCTACTGGGATTTGAACTGGTGCTTTCCAGCATATGAGACAGGCTTCTCTATGCCTTGAGCTATCCAGTATCCCTGATATATCAGCCAATTTACATCCCTCTCTTCCCTGTCGAAGGGCAGAGAGGGATGACGTTGAGTCTCCTCCCCTTAAAGGGACCTCTTAACAGGAGCTGTGATAATTATCTCTCATTTAAGAGTCCTGTAAATTGGCTGATATATCAGGGATACTAGATAGCTCAAGGCATAGAGAAGCCTGTCTCATATGCCGGAAAGCACCAGTTCAAATCCCAGTAGAAGGAGTATGGCCAGCTGAAGAAGGCTAATAAGCCTGAAATGGATCCATCCTGGTCTCTTTATTTTCAGCCCTTAAAAAATTCTAACACACACACACACACACACACGCGCACACGAACACACACACACACACACACACACACACACACACACACACACACACACACACACATATATATATATATATATATATATATATATATATATATATATATATGTTTTCTGAGGTTTTCGTGGGTGTTTGTATGTAGGTCTTTGGTTGTTCGGGTTTTCTCCCGCGTAGAATTGGAAGTATCTTCACGACGTTTCGATGAAGTCTCATTCATCATCTTCAGGCTGGTGCTTCCGGCTTAGTGCTTCCAGGAGCAATATATATATATGAGAGAATATTTTCACAGCTCCTGTTATGAGGCCCGTTTAAGGGAGGAGACAAACTGTCATCCTTCTCTGCCCTTCGACTCAACCCAGAGATCATCCAGACAGAGACCCATTAAGATTGCTGCTGTGTGAAATTTTTTAGATATGTGTTAGATTTTTAGATATTAGATGTTAGATATATATGAGATCAATAAATGAGCTGATCACCCTGTTACGGCCCCTTAATTTATACACATACACACACAGAGATTTTCTCATGCATTGTTTTGCTTATTTATTTTGTTTTGTTACTATTTACAATGTAGGCTTCCCACAGTTGATATATTTAATAAATATCTTATTGTTCAGCTTTTGAGATAAATTCCCCTATGTGTCAATCTGAAAAGGCTACAACCTTGGAGAACTTTAGATGGTTCCCAATGATGTCAGTGCCATCTTTGTTCATCATCTGTATTGTGAAGTTTTCCCTAAGGTCAAAGAGTTAAATGTTAATAAGATTTGTTTGCTCGGCACTTTCCTGAATTTCTCTGAGCTTTGATACTATGTGTAAGCCATTGTTTTAGCCTGTTTAAAGTGTTACTTAATGTATGTGGAGGAAGCACTTTTGAAAGGTAATACATCATAGTAAACTAGATTGAGGTACACTGTACTCCCCAAGGAATACCAGGCTGATCCTACATTTCACTGAGAACAGTAGAGTCTGTATTTAACAGTAAAGAATGAATGAATGCCTTATTTTATCAAATAAAAGAGCTGGGAAAAGTTGAGGTTGTTTACAAGACATTAATATTTCTCTAACAATCCAAAGTGGGTCATATTCGAATGCTTTATAGAAATAAAGTGATGACAGCACAGCACTCTCAACACACAGGCTAATATTTATATGTTTTCCTATGTTTGGATTGTAAACATATTTTGTAAGACATTAAATGATTTCTGGAATAGAGAGGAGCATCTATTACATTCAATTTTGGCTCATGCCCAAATGACCAAGCAAAGCCAGACCTAACTAATTATTAAATGAGAGAATACCAAGAAATCTTACAGGAAATGGGAAGGGAAAAATATCTTTGGAAGAAATAAATGGCAATACATTGCCATATTGTTGCCAAACATATCTGTGGTTTAACTATGGTTGAAAAGAAAAAAGTGTAGACAATTAATATGGCACTACCAGGGACAGTAAAATGGAAGACAAAGCATTGGAGAAGATAACTAAGTATCAAGATCTGAAAATCAAATTAGAACAATTGGCATAAACGAGCCATTGTAGTGCAAGTAGTTATTGGCATATCGGTGCCACATTAAAAATATTGAGTGGCAGTTAGAATATCTGCACATTTGTTAGGAGTATAATCCTAGTGTTGGGTTGGCAATATATATAAGCCATGATTACAAATGATCTCTGTTACTTTAAATGTTATATGTTTGAATGTAATTAGCTGCTGTAATTAACTCAGCAATAAGAGGAAGCCAGGAGAGCTCCCTCTCTCTCTACTCACTCGCTCTGACTGACTGATTGACTGACTGACTTTGCAGAACAAGGAAGAATCATGGATTGCAACTGTAAGCAATGGTTTTTGAGTTAAAGACTGTATTTGATTCAATATCTACTATCACTGCTTGTGAAGCAGTAGTTTATTTTTACATCACAAGTAAAGCTACTTGTTTTTACTATCAGTGTCTGAAACTCTATTCGTGTGTCTACTAGCAACGGTTTCTCTTGCTGCAAATTCCGCTGCACAACTTTCTGTCTCCTAAAGGAGAGATCCCCAACAACATTGACAAAAATCACCATTTGCCAATTTAAACAGCACACACTGCTTGGATTCGCACTTACGTTACACTGGTACAGTGTGACTTCTTAGGTTCTTGGAAAGAACTCAATGCATATGAAGGCCAATGCCATTTGGCAACTGTGATTTCACATTATTGTGCATATAATATTAAACCAATAAATAAGTAAACAAATTAAGCCAGACTTAAGCTTGATTCAAAGGAGACTTCTCCTCCAGAGGTAAAAATCCGACTGTCAGAACTGTGTATCTGCCAAAGGGGGGGGTGGGGGTGGAATTGCCACTTGCTACAATTACTTGCTATTTTCCATTCTATACATGTTATATATATCCTGCATTGCATTCTTGTGTAACCTTTCACCTGGCGCCTCAACCGCCAGTCTAATTCTCACCTCTTGAGGAATGTAAGGGGAGGGTGGGCCATGTGGACAACAGACCTTTAGAAAGTTTGCTTATCCCTTTGTCAGAGGATCCGGTACAATAACATCTTCACACCTACGGATTGGCTGAATCCACATCGGACTTTTGGGAGGGGTCTCTATTTTTTTTTATTCTATCTGTATGCCTGAGGGACCTCAGAGCTCACTTTGCATTTGCCCTGCTATCACCTCTTTTCAATAAAAGGTTCCTTTTGAAATTCCAAGTTTCAAGAGTCTTCGCTTTCTGGAATAAGTGGGAGAGACTGGGCCTTACACTGACATAACCTAGCCACACTAACTCATCTAGAGTCAGCAGATAATTTTTCAATCATCAGATAATTTGGAATCCTAACTATCCTAGTAAGCTCCAGTGAAGTGCCCAGAAGAAGAATGGGTTGATTATCCATCTGCCTCTTCCTGTGAACCTGGGCTCATTTGGAAGCAGCTAATAAGCCTGGAAAGTCTTCTCTTTTTTTACAATTTTACCCAGAATGGCAGAATAATGCTGTATTGGAGGTTATCCTAGATTGAATTGATTTAATATGCCACGATGATCTACAGGGCTGTCTGACAGGGTACAAAAATAAAAGCAGCGTTGAAAAACAAAGTCATGTCATCACACAAAGCACAGACAATGTCCATTCACCCTTCCCTAATGTCCTCTGCAAAGGTCTGTTTTTACTCACTTTTGAAAGGTGTTAAGTTGGCTTCAAAATAGAAGCTCTTCCAAAGCATAAGGCTAACAAGAGCTCTTGGCTTGTGTACTTTGAGGTAGATGGGGGAGTACTACCATGTTTTCCCCAAAATACAACCTACACCACAAATAAGCCCTAGCCTGATTTTCATGCCTGTTCCTAATGTAAGCCTTACCCCCAAAATAAGCCCTAGTTAACCCCTTCCCACCATCTGGTTGTACATGGGGTGAGGCGCAAGCATAAAAATCAAGCTAGGGTAAGAGTGGGTGGGTGAAGCTACCACACGTGCCCGGTACCTGCTTACCTTAGGACCACTGCAGCCAAGCTTCCCATGCCCCAACACCTGTCATACCATGCCTGACTTCTGCAGCCACTTGCGGCCGCTTGCAGCCAGATGCCACATGGTGCATTGCACTGGTGCTACCACTCAAGGCAGAACACTGCATGGCTCGTTCTGCTGGCACCACCACTCACCTGTGCAATGGCACAATGACCCATGCAGCCTCCTGCCGTGAGTGGTGGCACCATAACAATGAGCCACATGGCATCATGCCATCAGCAGTGGCACTGGCATAACAAGCCAGGCAGTGTCTGGCTGCAAGTGGCTGCAAACAGCTGCAAGCAGCTACAGAAAAAGTTGGGCAGGTGACACGACAGGTGTCAGGGCGTGGGAGGCATGGCTGTGATGGTCCTAAGGTGAGCAGGTAAGACATCCCCTGAAAATAAGACCATGGGGATGAAAGCAAAATAAGATCGGGTCTTATTTTCAGGGAAACATAGTAATAGAGTGCACCCAGATGGGTTTGATGATGTGGTGGCAAAAGTATATGAAGATAATTAGAAGCTAAGGTTGGTAGATTAAGACCAGCACTTTGAATTGCATCTAGAAATTCATTGGTAACCAGTAAAAGGCTCACAGTCCATATTACATAGTTGGGGTGACTCTCATTCTCTAATAAGCAGGCTAGGACATTGTGAACATGTTCTAGTTTTGAGTATTTTAAAGGAGAACCCCATGCAGTCCATAATGTAAAAGTACAATAGTGATTATGGTAGGTATCTCTTTTGTCAGAACTCTTGCTCAGGATATGATGGGGAAAGTGCATTAGCTACTGATACCTTCAAAGAGAGCGAAGTTCAGCCACGTAGCCAGCCATGTTATTATGCCACTTTGCCTCAAATGTTTCAGGTATGAAATGAGGATAATGAAATTCCTAGCACAGTTTTACAAACTGTTAATCATGCAGCAATTCTCCAGAAAGGAAAGCACAGAAAAATGATATTCACTATTCATTAGGAGGCTTTGCCATTAAATAACTCAGATGGAGTTATGGAAAATGATGGGTTAAGGTGGTCAGACGTGGATTGTTGCCAGTTCGGCCCGGATTGGCCGAACCTTGTAGTAACGCTGGCGGGAGGCTCCGCCCACCTGCCCAGACACTTCTGCGCAATTCTGAACTGGTAGTAAAAAGATTAGCAAGCCACCTTTGCAGAGGTTGATTGCTAGACATCTGCCAAATCTCACATCCCACAAGGGAGACTTACAAGTAATTTGTCACTGATGCAGATCTTTCACATTTTATGAAATAAAAGAGAAGATGTTGAAACACGCATTACACTGAAATGTGTACTGCTTTGGAATACTATGAAATGGCCTAAAGTTTAGAAACAAGTGCATTCAACAAATATATTCCAAAGGAAACACTCATTAAAATATAGCAATAGTCATATACAAAGTGTTGCACTTTGCAAAACCAAAATTAGAAAGCGAAAGACAGAAAGGTGCCAACAAAGAGATACACATTTTTCTCTGTCAATATGCACATATACAGGTAGTCCTTGACTTGCAACAGTTCATTTAATGACTCTTCAATGTTACAATGGCACTGAAAAAGTGACTTATGACCTTTTTACCCACTTATGACCTCTGCAGCATGTCAATGGTCACATGATCAAAATCCAGATGCTTGGCAAGTGGTTCATATTTATGATGGTTGCAGTATCCTAGGATCATGGGGATCCCCTTTTGCAATCTTATGACAAGCGTAGTCAATGGGGGATCCAGATTCACTTAACAACCATGCTATTTAACTTAATGAGCCGTAGTGGCACAGTGGTTAGAATGCAGTACTGCAGGCTACTTCTGCTGACTGCTGGCTGCCTGCAATTTGGCAGTTCGACTCTCACCAGACTCAAGGTTGACTCAGCCTTCCATCCTTCTAAGGTCAGTAAAATGAGGACCCAAATAGTTGGGGGCCAATATGCTGAGTCTGTGACCCATTTATAGAGGGCTATAAAGCACTGTAATGTGATATGTAAGTTTAAGTGCTATTGTTATTGCTAGTAACAAAAATGCAATGATTCACTTAACAATTGTGGCAAGAAAAGTCATAAAATGGGACAAACTCACTTAGCAAATGTTTCACTTAGCAACATAAATTTTGGCCTCAGTTATGGTTGTAACTTGAGGACTATCTGTATTTTGCTGCAGCATTTGCAAATTTCATACACCATGTACATTTTCTACTAACTTGAAATAGAAAGTCAGCAAAAATGAAGAGGTAAGAGACATGTATATTTGATCTCTATAGCCTTTTGCTCCTTTGCCACACTGATGTTGCCTGTTCATCTTGACTTCTTGAAGCAAAGGTCCAAACACACATAACCTTTAATGCGTGGCGTGCTACCCCTGTCTCAGAGGGTTAATTAACGTACAGGGAGAGTGTGGTTGCAATCTGCATTGAGGCATTGAAGTACAAGTTGAGAACCTTTAAACTTTTTCTCACAGGCATTTCATTTGGTAATGTTATCCCCCTGCTGGGACAGAAATGCCCTAGATGTTTATTACATTCTCTGCTAGTTGAACATTAAAATGCTGAAAGTACTAATGGTTGGATTTTCTGCATGCAAAGGGGGCAGTCAGTTCTTGGTAGTTTCATTCAATAGGATTCGTATCTCATAAATTCTGGCATTAAAATAAATTTCATGTGTGTGTGTGTGTGTGTGTGTTTTCGTATATTTTCACAGGTGTAGGTATGCTGGTCTTTTTGTATTCGGGTGTTTTCCTGTGTAAGATCTTATTCTTACATGGGCAAACACCTGAATACAACAAGACCAGCATATATATATATATAATCTTTTATTCTTGCTTCTATCAATGATTTTTTATTTAATAAAAAATAAATGTCCAAAATGTTTATACAGATTCAGTGCCCTACAAGCATATTACAATAGAGGCAATGTATTACATTGGAGAAATGCATCAGAAATGAAGTATGGTATACTTACAGAGAAGAATAATTATAATGCAACTGCATTACTGTACTTGCCTTATTTTAAGTGTGCATGTATGGGGATCTTATTATAGGAACATTATTAAATAAGTATAGAATCCTGATTTCTGCCTGGTCACTAGAAATAGTTTACCAAAGAATTATAACTCAAGTGGAACCATTGCAAATGTGTTTCCTGTGGTTCAAGCAGCAACACATTTGATTATAAAATGCTTACAAATCATAAACATGCCATTTCAAATGAAATGTGTGTCCTGATTTTAATAGCAACTACATTTTGTGCTGAATTCTGCCTTGCATTGCCAGCAGAGTATGGAAGACACTGATGACCTCATCATTTTTATAATTCCGCGTTGTTGACAGCCATCTGTTTCCAGAATCCTTGTGAGCAAAGGATCTTCTTCTTTGATCCTCATCTCTTTACAAATGGCCTTCAGTCACTGATTATGGACATTTCAGCCCATCTTAGCTGTCAGGGCTAGTAGATCTGGACCCATGAATCACTTAATATAAGTAGTCTTCGACTTTTGACCACAAAATAGGACTTCAGCAACAGAGTGGTCAATGCCTGGAATGCACTACCTGAATCTGTTGTTACAACCCAAACCCCCATAATTTTAACCTAAGACTGTCTACTGTCGACCTCACCCCATTCCAAATAGACATAAGGGGCGTACATAAGCACACCAGCATACCTACAGTACTGGTCTTACTATCTCCATTTATTCGTACCCATTTACTGGGTTCATATTTATGTTTATACTTATACCCGTTATCTTTTACATGTTTGACAAATTAAATTAAAAAATTATTGAGGGCCAGATTTTTGTTGCTAAGGGAGACGTTTATTGAGTTTTGCCCCATTTTACGACCATTCTTGCCACAGGTGTTAAGCGAATCACTGCAGCTATTAAGTTAGTAACATGGTTGTTAAGTGCGTCTGCCTTCTCCACTGACTTTGTTCATCAGAAGGTCACAAAAAGTGATCACATGACTCTGGAACACTGTAACCGTCATAAATATAGTCATCTGAAGCATACCAAGCATCTGAATTTTGATCATGTGACCATGGGCATGGTGCAATAGTTGTAAGCGTGAAAAATGGTCAAAGTCACCTTTTTTAGTGCCGTTGTAATGTTGAATGGTCACTAAATGAACTATTGTAAGTCAAGGACTACCTATGTCTATGGTAGATTCTCAGTCATCCAGGTCACGGTTGTCCCAAAGGTGCTTTTCTTTCAAGAGGCAACTGAACTTTCTGGTTTTTCTTTGAAAATGTTTTGCTTCTCATCCAAGAAGCTTCTTCAGCTTCTCAGAGCTGAAGAAGCTTCTTGGATGAGAAGGAAAACATATCGTTGGTTCATTAGACTTAATCCATTGCTTACATTGGCTCTTCAGATTCTCTGAGCTATTTCCCAACACTGCCGGTAAATGACAGAACTTGAATTAAGAACCATCTACTGTACATGAAAAATAGGCGAATTTTTCCTTTAAACTGTGCCCAGTCTTCCTCAAGGTAATATAAATTAGCTCCCATTAAATGTACAAATAGTACTCATTAGGCAACTATCTTGGGTAGCAATTATTCACAAATATAAGAGTAATAAACTTTAGTAAAAAATAATTTTCCAGCCAACGCATTCACTTAAAGCCCAAACTTGTGCATCAGACAACAATGTAGACAGGGTGCTGCCTGAGAAAACTTTATTTGAATGAGACAATAGCAACCAGTATCTTTGGATTCTCTCTCTCCCTCCCTCCCTCCCTCCCTCCCTCCCTCTCCCATCTCTCTCTCTCTCCCTCTCTCCCTCTCCCTCCCTCCCTCCCTCTCCCACCTCTCTCTCTCTCCACCCCCCCCCCCGGTCTCTCTGTCATAGTATGCTTAGAGACTGTGTTGGTTATCTACAAACAATTGTGGTTCCTAAACAAGGGCTACATCTATTTACATGTGCTATATGTTAAAATGTGGAATCTTTACACAAACCATCAAAGATATCTAGCTCCAGACGTCCCTTTCATACTTTCTTTGAAGAAAGTGTGGATATTTAGTTGAATCTGCTTTTCCTTTCACCCATATAATATTTCCTTGCCTACTGGCAACAGCACAATCTCAAAGGATAGCCAAGCTACTCCATTGTTTAATAGCCGGCCAAGCATTTTCTTCAAATGTTTTTCCTTTTTTTCTCAGTAGCTACAGGAACATTTTGGAAACTGCTGTTTCTGCTAAAAGAGTACTGGCTGGGAGCATATCCAAGCTTCTGTCTTTATAACTTTGAATCTGTTAACCACTGCACATAATAGAAGGCATTCGTTCAGATGTTTAGAAAGACATCATGTTTAACTTGATACCATATAGAAGTTAGCATCCCTTAGGGATGCACTGAAAGATGCAGTTTGAGCAGAGAGGCCTAAATTGTCAAATCAAGCTGTAATGAGAAGAGACCAATGTAGTTTTGTAGAGTCACAAGCAAACTGTGTGCACACTAGAGGGCCTGCTTGGGCAAGCACATAGGCACAGAATTTGTACATGTGCACCTACATGTTTTTCACAAGATCTCTAGAAATGTTTACTGATAGGATGCAACAACTTTTACATTGTATGAATGTGCTAACAAAACTTTAGAACAGATGATTGAGATTTCAGCCAAGTGGTTGGAATTCCAGTTTTTTACAAATCTACTGACCCCATAAAAGCAATGAATATAGAAATAGCTAGTAGGACTCATCTCGTTTTTGCCTTTCCTTGCCTGAAATATGTTCCTTCCATGCTTCTATATGATAGAAGCATGCATCCGGAGGCTCCAGTTAGTACAAAATGCGGCCGCGCGGGGGATTCTGGGAGCATCTCGAAGCTCCCACGTAACACCTCTCCTGCGCGAGTTGCACTGGCTGCCGGTGGCCTTCTGGGTGCGCTTCAAGGTGCTTGTTACCATCTTTAAATCGCTCCATGGCATGGGGCCTAGTTATTTGCAGGACTGTCTCCTGCCGCATACCTCCCTCCGTCCGATCCGCTCCCATAGGGAGGGCTTCCTCAGGGTACCATCCGCCGGTCAATGCCGGCTAACGGTGCCCAGGGGGAGGGCCTTCTCAGTGGCTGGGCCATTCCTCTGGAACGACCTACCCCCCGAATTTCGGACTATTACAGACCTTCCCCTCTTTCGCCGCTCACTTAAGACATATCTTTTCCATCAAGCCGGTCTAGCTTAGCCAATGAGTAAATGTATTTTAGAATTTTAATGGGATGTTTTAGCACAGGTTTTTTAGTTTAATCTATTTTAGCTACTCTGTATTTATTGTTATTTATTGATTTTAACTCCCTGTGCACCGCCCTGGGTCCATTTCGATGGAGAAGGGCGGTTCTATAAATCGAAATAAATTAAATTATATATCTCCCATGGATATGCCTCCTCTTCCTCCTGCCTGAGATTTGCATAGTTTATATAGTTCAGGTTCTTATCCACCCACCCTCATTCCCCTAATGGAGAACTATAAGCTTTAGAGGTAGGTACACTTAAGGAATTCTGGATTTCCTAAATAATACCTACTTATATTTATTCCTCTCACACAACGACCAGCTTCGAGAATACTTTCTTATAAAATTTATATTCACAATTTTAGTGTTTTCTCCATACATTCTTTCTGCTGTATCAAGCTGTCTGGTGTGTGATGGACACCTCTTTTAAACCTGCTATTGGTTCAAGGGTGGGTTCCAGCAATTAATACTGCCAGTTCGCCCGTGCCAGTTCATGTGCTTGATGTGCACTGCGCACACAGGCACAGTGCAAACAATTGTTCTGCGCAGAAGCAAAAAACAAGATGGCGCTGCCCATAGCGCCACCCAGAGAACCAGTTTGGGGGCGTGGCAGGCATGGGTTGCTGCCAAGTTCCAGCAATCGAGACTGCAAAACACTACCAGTTTGCCTAAACTGGTCCAAACCAGTAGAAATCCACCACTGCACTGGTTGTTTCCAGACTTTAGAACCCCTTCCCAAGAAATGGCTTTTTGTCCTCTTTTTTTCTTGTCCTTCTCCTGAGCTATAAAAAATAGGTAAGATAATTTGACTCAAACTTATGAGATGATAGTATTTTTTGTTCTTTTGAGATGATGGTATTTCTGTTGCTTTTATGATGGTGTTAGACATATTTTTATTTATATTTTTACCAACTTATTAGGGTCATTTTGCAGCATGGGCTATCAACTCAATATCTACTTTTGGCTGGATTTCCGACCAAGGAAATTGTTAAACAAAGTCTTGGATATCAGTGTCCAAAGTAACGTAGAGTGTCTCACAGGCATGATATCTTTAAAATGGTTGGCCAATAAGAACAACATTTCAAATAAAAAAAAGACCTGGCAATTGGGTTGATACAGTCTTAAAGGACAGCCTTTTACCAGAGCAAAAATTTAGTTACTCAGTTCCATGATAAAATATGGGTGATTTTACCAAGTGCTATAGCATGACAGGAAGTAGATACTTGTAGAAGACATCATATATGTCTTATTGAATTGTCAATTATATACTCTAATACAGACTGTTGTTTACAACCATTATCTGATTGAATAGCCTATCAGTATAGTAACATATTGTCCTACTTTCTTCAGAATACTAATAAAGATGTAGCCAGCAGAACTGCCAAGTTTATAGTCAAAACTGTTCAACTGAAAATTTGTTTTTCAGAACAGATTGGGGCAACATTTAAAGATGCTACATTATCTGCAATCTAGTATATTTGTCTATACCTTTTTTATCTTTTGTTAGTTGACACCATGCTGTGTCTTGATATGGTCAATCAGATAATTAATGTATCAATAAAGTAATAATACATGTTTTTACTTATAATTTAAGTATGTTTGATTGTATTATTATTTAGTATTGTTGTAACTCTTTTGACTGGCATCAGTTGGAAAAGACATGTGATAGATGAACAAATAGATGGTTTGGGAAAGAACCTCTAATAAAGTTCCCAAGAGGGTAAAAACTAAAATAGGATCAGTTAACAAAATTTAAACAAAATCTTCCTCGTTTGGGCTAAGAATTTTGTTCTGGAAGTAATTTCACAAAGGTAGAGTCTATAAATAAGAACTGCACATGTGCACACAAAACACACATTTAATCTTTTTTTTTCTGAGTTTTTAAAAACTCTTCCCTTCCAATAGAACAGCTTTGCATTTAAAGCAAGCTAGAGAAATAGAAAAGCACATATAAATAACTTGCAGAGCGAAAACAACACTTCCTTACTGAATTGACAGAAAATGGTGTTAGCAATGACAGATTAGTCTGAAAGAAGAGTGTGTGATTCACTCCAGACATAACTGTATTTGTTTCAATCAGAAGTGACTAAAATTGACTCGGACAACTTTGTAGCATTCCAAAGCATTTATCTCCACCTAAAGACTTCCAACACTGTGGATCTACACTCAGGGTATGTTTTATAAGATCTTCCAAATGATTCAGTTTTGCATGTAATTATCATATAGATATTTGTTGGAGAATGGTTGTCATTTTTAGCAGCTCATTATTTTTTATTCTTGCTTCTATTATTTTGTTTAGTTTCAAGGTTTGCCAAGATTTTTATTTTTCCATATAACTGCCAAGGAATGAATCACTTCATCACACAAATAAATAAATAAATAAATCCTACTTTTCACTTTATAAACAGAACTTAAGTGTAGGAAAAACACAGCAACTAGATTCTGCAGTGAATATCAACTGTGTCACTAGAATTGGATTCTCTAAAATCATGATATAATTTTGCGAAAGTTTAAGGGGAAAATAAACCTAACAACAAACCACCTGAACCCAGTTAATTTTTTATTGCTAGAATTTTGCCTCTTGATTGAGGTTCTGTAATTCTTTTTTTCTACCAACAGGTTTTGTAAAAGTTTGAAAAACCCCAACCTAGAATTATGATTTTAAGCGGTGTGGACTTCAACTCCCAGAATTCTCCAGTCAGAATTCTGGAAGTTGAAGCCCACACAGCTTAAAATTACAGGCATTGAGAAATACTGATGTAGGATACCCAAAGTACTGCGAGAGCTATGGCATCTCTCAAATGTTAAATTACCAATATGAATTTGGGGCACGGAAATAAAAAAAAAGTCAGATTACTGTTTACTAGCAGAACTGGATTCCTGAAGAGCAACACTAACCTAGGGTGTGTGTATGTGGGCATGCATGTGTTTATGTATTTAATCAATTAACTTATTTTCTGCATCTGCTGAGGCACTTCTAGGTAGTGTATGCAGTAATAAATAATTAAAAGAAGAAAGATATCTACAGCAGCAATAAAAAAAATTGTTACAGCCTTCACTGCAGAATAAACATAATGTAGAAGACTAACCAAGCGGGATTCCATATCTTGGGCCTGCTGGAAACATTCCTATTTACCCAGTGCTAGTTAAATTGTGTGACTTTCTGATTTGCTAGAGTGTGATTTAGATTAAAATTAAGATAAAAATTAATTTGTTGAGAGGCAGAAGCCTGGAACACAGACTCTATTCCTCCTTCAGCTTTTCCGATTCATTAAAAAATGTGTTTATACATGCAGAAATAGTATGTAACTCTGCACAAAGATATAGCTCATAAAATGCTACATAGCATGTGCTTAATTATTCAAATTGCACCATGTGTTTTGAGATATAAACATTAACTATTTCCCTTTGGACAAAAACTGGGGAAGTCATATCAATAAACATTAAAAATTAAAATTTAACAATTAGTTTAATCGTTGACAAGATTAATTTTTATATTAAATGTATACCTTGAACTTTGCAGCCCAATTTCAGAAGCAAATTGCATTAATGAATTACAGTAGAAATTGAGCCTGGGGAGGGATGTCATATGATCCAAAGACTATGGAGTAACTTCTCCTACCTTCCAGTGGGGAATTAAAGTTTCTTGGTTAAACTGATTGGCTGGTAGAGCTAGCTTTAGCAGAGAAATCCCATTTTGTTAGAAAACTCATTTTATCTATCCATGTTCTTAGCTGTTTCCCATTTTAGGGACTCTCTCTCTGATTTGCACATTCCTGGAGGGATCATGTGGTTCAGAGATGGTATTCAGCAGGTTCTGACGAGTTCTGGAGAACCAGTAGTGGAAATTTTGAGTAGTTCGGAGAACCAGTAAAAATCACCTCTGACTGGCCCCATCTATTCTCTGTCTCCTGAGTCCTGATTGGGAGAGAATGATGATTTTGCAGTAATCTTCCCCTGGAGTGGGGAGGGAATGGAGATTTTACAGTATCCTTCCCCTGCCATGCCCACCATGCCAGCCCACCACATCATGCCATGCCCACAGAACTGGTAGTAAAAAAAATTTGAAACCCACCACTGATGTGGTTGCTGTTATCAAAAAGGAGTGTGGACTTCCCCTTCCCCTTTCTAGATAATATAGCCTGGAAATTTTGTACATGCAGCTGCCAGTCTTATCAGTTAGGGAACAGAAGAACAAGAGATATAATCTTTTAATAATGAAGTCAACCTCTGAGTTGTTTACTATCCAATAATTTGTTTGTTGCCCATTGCTTGTTAATGATCATGTGTTTTTGACTTTTTGAACTATATAAAAACTATGCTAATTTGTGTATCAGGGACTCTCCATTTATGACTATGGTTCTAAGGTGTTTTTTTTTTAAATAAACCAGAATAAATAGGTTGAAATTTTCTCCTAGGTGTGATAAATTGGTTCTTCATACCAGGTAAAAAATGATCCCAACATTAACTGGGCCAATCCATACTTTGGTCAACAAATCCTCCAAATTTTCTGAACTAGAAAGTGGTAATGAAATGTTTAAAGCAGAATTCCCATTGAGCATTCTTATCTCGAGGCTTTGATTGCTAAGCTAGGATTTGATTTGCATTTTTCCAACCATAGACAAAAGGTGTTCATTAATCAAAAAATTTGGGGCCTCGTTCATTACTTCAGCAAAGTTTCTATTTTAACTTGCATTGCTTCCCCTTGGGGCTCAATCCAAGATAGGCTGCGTACTTCCCCTCGATTAGTATATGACCGAGAATCATGAGATGAAAAATATATAAAAATAAATATAGAGAAATAAGTCGTTCATTCATTCATTTATCACATTTCTATACTACCCATTTCACCCGAATGAGGAGCTTGGAAACTAGACTTCTTTAAATTTGGATAATATGAATATAACTTGGGCTCAGGCAGTTTCAGGCAGCATAGATAGCTGGGCTTTTAGGCCATCAGTCATATGCTCAGTTTTAGAATCCAAAGTGAAGAATCAGTCTTGGTGGTCTAATTCTGCTTGGACATTTTCAGTGAATGGGACTCCACTACATCACTGGGTAATTGGCTCCACTGCCAACCTGCTATTAATGTTGAGAATATTTTTTCTTCTTCTTAACCTTCAATATGAATTTGCCTTTCTATAACTTAAGTACCTTATTACATGTTCTTATTAAGTACCTTAAGTACCTCATTACATGTGACAGCTTTTCACATATTTGAGGAACGTTATCATATTCCCCCTCATTCATCTCTTTTCAAGGTGAAACATACTTAACTCCTTTAATGTTTCTTCATATTGATCTTTCTTTTTACCTTTGATCTTTTTTCATCCCTGTTCCATTTTTTTCTGCTATGCTGTGATTGAAGCCCCATTCTTTTTGTACAAATTTGCAATGTCACTAGTTGTTAAAAAAAAAGGGTGGCATTTCAATTACAACAATGTGTTCATTGTATTGCAGATTTTGACACACATATGTATCGCGAACACCACTGATAACAACCATATCATGGTTATTTTGCTAAAAGTGTAACTCTAATCAAAATATGCCATGTCTGTAGCTTTCCCACCAACTCTTAAGTGCCATATTTTTCGGACTATAAGAGACACTTTCCCCCACCCCAAAAAGTGGGTGGAAATGTCTGTGTGTCTTATGGAACAAATATTGTGGTGAGGAAGAGGGTTGGTGCAGTGCTGATCAGCTGTTCTAGATGGCAGGAACCACAGCCTCCACCCATCACTGTCTATTGCTGCCACCGCCGTCCATTTGCAGTGATCAGCGGTGAACAGGCAGCAACAGCAAATAGGTGGCAATGAACGGGTGGTGGTGAATGGGCCATAGCAGTGGTGAATGGGCAGTGGCAAATGGGTCACGGCAAACAGGACACAGCAAACCGGTCTCAGCAGTGGCAAACGGGTGTCAGAGGCAAAGGCAGATTTTTTTCCCTTGTTTTTCTCCTCTAAAGCTAATGTGCATCTTATCGTCCGGAGCTTCTTGTAGTCTGAAAAATATGGTAAGGTAAGTAATCAATTCATGTACAGGATGGTTGCAGTTTTAACTGAACCCCTTGGGTGCAAAAATCAACAAATAAAATAAAAAGTCAAACAATGTACCATCAAAATGGAAGCTCAGGTTGGAAAATAAGATCAAGGTGTTCAGAACAGATACAAGAAATTTCACCTGGAAACAAGGAACACCAAGGAAGCACTGGAAATAATAAAACAGCAAATAAATAACAGCCATAAGAAGATCAGGATACACGAAGCTTGAATTACACACTACAGGTGAAATTGCCACTTTCAGTCAAATCATTCATTTCTACCAATCCATCAATGAAGAAACTTCAGCGAACCAATTAACATCTGACAAAGAAGAAACAACACAGTTCTGGGCACAGCTACGGGACAAGTTGTAAAAATTCAAGAAGAATAAAGCTTGGATAAAAGAGGTGGATAAGAAAAAAAAGAATCAAAAATGAAGAATTTATTAGTTCTGATCAGCAAAAGAAAAAAAACCCATCAAGAATTGGTTAGCACTCGATGAAGATGAACTGCATGGCGTTTGGATGAAACATCTCCTGGGTCTACACCCCCTGTTTGCCAAGCAGTTTAACAATGTACTGTCAGGAGGTGAAATTAAAAATCAGTTAACATCTAACAAAACTTGCCTGGTAATAAAAGGTCCAGCAAAAGAGGCAGCACCAAGTAACTCCTGGCTAATTATCTATTTATCAACCATTTTCAAATTACTACAGTGGTACCTCGGTTCACGAACGCTTCTGTTCACGAACAACTCGGTTCACGAACAGAAATGTTCATCAAAATATGCTCCGGTTCACCAACTCCGCTTCGGTTCACGAACAGAAAAGTTCATAAAAATATGCTCGGGTTAACGAACTCCGCTTCGGTTCACGAACTCCGCTTCGGTTCACGAACAGAAAAGTTCATAAAAATATGCTCGGGTTAACGAACTCCGCTTCGGTTCACGAACTCCGCTTCGGTTCACGAACAGAAAAGTTCATAAAAATATGCTCGGGTTCATGAACTCCGCTTCGGTTCACGAACTCCGCTTCGGTTCACGACCAATTTGGTTCGCGACCAGAGTCAGTTCAAGAATTAAAACCAAAAGAAAGATCAGAATGGATTAACCGGATTTACGTTAAACCCTATGGGAAACTGTGCCTCGGTTCACGACCAATTCGGTTCGCGACCAGAGTCAGTTCACGAATTAAGTTCGTGAACCGAGGTACCACTGTATTTGTGTGGTAGTTGATGCGGTCCAAAAACATCTAGTTGAAAACAAGCTCTCTCCCCTGAGCTGAAACAAAACTGCTCAAACAGAGGAACAAAAGATATTCCTAATTGACAAGATGATTTGAGGAAACTGCAAGAGAAGGATGACCTGCTTGAATGTAGTTTGGATTGATAGAAGAATGCATTTGACTCTGCTATATGACTGCATAATCAAGTGCCTAGAAATAAGAGGAGTCATTAGAAATATCAGAATATTTGTGTGAAGATCAATGGCACAACTGTTGCTGGTCAATGGTGATAGACTAGGAGAATGTAATGTCAAAAGTCTCCTTTGAAGGAGACTCACTGCTGTTTGTCATTGCACTAATTCGTCTATCAAGAAAACTGAACAAAAAACCTAGCTCATGACTATCAAACATCAAAAACATCTGCCAGGCTATCCTACCTCCTTTACATGGACACTCTGTATGAAAAATAAAAACATCATCTCAAATAGAATCACTGCTGCTGAATACTGTGTCCATATATACAACCAGAATATTGCAGGGAGGTTGGCCTGAACAGATGTGTCATTCTCACCTTCAAAAGGGCAAAAATATGAGAACTAAAGTCACTCAGAATTACCTGTGGAAATAATATCAAGAGTCTGTGTGAACACTACATATACCTGAACATCCTTCAATTCCCATAAATTCCATCCTCTTCGCAATCCATTCCTCCACTGTGGATATTTTGGTATTTTTCTATCTTTCTGCATATAATAGTCTGTGGTTCAACTTTTTCATCACGCTGTAAAATAAGAAAGTTTTGATCCTCCTCAAAGACATTTTCAGGCTTTTTTCCCTCCTTTGAGGCTGCATTAATACAGAAAATAACACTGCTTTTGAACCTTCCCCATTCCTGTTTTTCATTAATGCGGTTAACTTTTGTAGCACTGCAGTTGGATAACAAAAGTCCCTCGGAGCTGGTTTAAGTGGGTTCATACAAGAAAACTTCACCAACTGAACAAGGACATTTTTATGTGCAGTGTGAGTGTTTCTGTAAAAGTGCACATTTATTGGGGACTCCAGAGGAAACCAGACATATCATGGAAATCCCTTACTAAAACAGTTGCGAAAGTAGAACACAATAAATTATTCATAGCTAACAGCAGTCCCCAGAGCGCTGGCAATTGCATCACATACGCCTGATTTGAAAGGATATTTTCTTTTGACTAGAATGGAAGTGAAGAGGGGAGCAAGGGAGGTGTGGGGAGATCAGTCTTAACTCCTTGTTTTTTTTCTCATTTTGGAGAGTAGGTTGACATTCTAGTAAATATATTATCCCAGGTGTTTCAGAAGTTAGACTGGGTTTTTTTTTTAATAGCGGAACCTTTTGTATCCAAAAATGTATCTTATTGGTTCTATTTCTTTTCTGTTAAAATAAAGGTGATTGGTTGCCTCTTCTTAGGTGGATGTATGGCAATCATAGGATATTTGGTAGCTTGATTGAAAGGAGGAAAGTAAAGTACAACGTTTGGTTTTGTTTAATTGTTCACACCTCCAAAAAATGAATGGTTTGATTGTTCCTCCCTTCTCTGAAAAGTTACTTCAGTTCTCTAGTTTTGTAAAATAAATTGTGCATAATCCGAGATATAGTGAGTGAGTGAGTGAGTGAGTGAGTGAGTGAGTGAGTGAGTGAGTGAGTGAATGAATTAATGAATTAATGAATGGTAGCAAACTGCCACCAAGTTGGCAATATTTGCTCAACGTAACAGGCAAGTGAATCCCCGGTCATTCATGGCCCAGTGGGATGCCACGAGAGAGATCTTGTTTGGGAGGAGTTTGACTCCGTTACTTCCGAGGATATGGACAGGCTACGTGGGCGACTGCGAGCCACCACATGTTTATTGGACCCGTGCCCCTCCTGGCTTGTACTGGCATCCTGGGAGGTGACACGAGGCTGGCTCCAAGAGGTTGTCAACGCATCCTTGAGTGAGGGTTCCTTGCCTGCCTCCCTAAAAGAGGCCATGGTGAGGCCCCTCCTCAAGAAGCCCTCTTTGGACCCAGCTCTTTTGAACAACTACCGTCCAGTCTCCAACCTTCCCTTCTTGGCGAGGGTTGTTGAGAGTGTGGTGGCACAACAGTTTCCCCGTCACCTGGAGGAAGTTGACTATCTAGATCCGCGCCAGTCCGGCTTTCGGCCCGGGCATAGCACCGAGACGGCATTGGTCGCGTTGGTAGATGATCTCTGGAGGGCCAGAGATGGGGGATGTTCCTCCATCCTGGTCCTATTAGACCTCTCGGCGGCTTTCGATACCATCGACCATGGTATCCTATTGCATCGGCTGGGGGGGTTGGGGGTGGGAGGCACCGTTTTACGGTGGTTCTCCTCCTACCTCTCTGGCCGATCGCAATTTGTGCGGGCAGGAGAGCAGAGGTCGACCCCGAGACCCCTCACATGCGGGGTGCCTCAGGGGTCGGTCCTCTCGCCTCTCCTGTTTAACGCATACATGAAGCCGCTGGGTGAGATCATCCGTGGTTTTGGGGTAGAGTACCACCTGTACGCTGATGACACCCAGCTGTACATATCTACCCCAAACCACCCCAACGATGCCGTAGCGGTGATGTGCCAGTGCCTGGAAGCCGTGCGGATCTGGATGGGAAGTAACGGACTTAGGCTCAACCCGACCAAGACCGAGTGGCTGTGGTTTCCGGCTGCCCGATTCAACCAGCTCTCTCCAACGCTGGCCATAGGGGGCGAACATCTTGCCCCTGTGGATGGGGCGCGCAACTTGGGTGTCCTCCTGGATACCCGGCTGTCCATGGAAGATCAAGTGACAGCCGTGGCCAGGAGGGCGTTTTACCAGGTTCGCCTGGTACGCCAGTTGCGCCCCCTATTGGATCGGGACGCCCTTCGCACAGTCACTCATGCTCTCGTGACATCCCGACTGGATTATTGCAACTCTCTCTACATGGGGCTCCCCTTGAGGTGTACCCGGAGGCTTCAGTTGGTCCAGAATGCAGCCGCGCGAGCAATTATGGGCACGTCTAGGTTTGCCCACATAACACCGCTCTTGCGCGAGCTGCACTGGCTACCTGTCGTCTTCCGGGTGCGCTTCAAGGTGTTAATTACCATCTTCAAAGCGCTCCATGGCTCGGGACCTAGCTACCTGCGGGATCGGATCCTGCCCCATACATCCTCACGGCCGATTCGCTCCCACAGAGAGGGACTTCTCCGGGTGCCGTCCACTAGACTTTGTCAGCGGGCGACGCCCAGGGGAAGGGCCTTCTCTGTGGTGGGCCCAGCCCTCTGGAATGACCTTCCCCCCGATATCAGGACAACCACGGACCTCCGCTCCTTCCGCTTAAAATTAAAGACACACTTTTTTCGTCTGGCCGGCCTTGGGTAGTCTCTTTTTAGGTTAGGGGTTTTTAGGGGTAATTTTTAGTTTAGTTTATGGGTTTTAGCGCAGGATCAATTTAATCTATTTTTAACTTTGTATTTTGTATTTGTCTGTGGTTTTATTTGTATTTTTAATTGCCTGTGCCCCGCCTCGAGTCCCCTTGGGGAGAGAGAGCGGGATATAAAATTAAATTATTATTATTATTATTATTATTATTGTGGGGTTTTCTAAGAAGTTCCTAGAATAATAGATTTTCCTACATGTTTTCCCATAAATCTCTATTAGCTTTCATCATTTCTAGATTCCAGGTTTGAAATTGTTTGCATATGCATGCTGAATAGAAGGGCAATGAAATATATAACATAGGGGAAGCAAAAGGAGAAGAAGGAAGCAGAAGCAGCTCTGTTCTCATTATATGAAATGAACGTTTAATCAATATTTAAAGAGTCTTTCTAAGGAGAACAACTTATCCAAGGAAATGCACATTAGTTTAATGGCGGAAAGTACTTTCATAAGACTTCTAGTTTATTTTCAAGTCTTAACTCCAGCAAAGATAAGTATTCACCTGCCCTACTTTCTATTGATTTCTTTGACTGCTCTGCTCTGAAATGAACTTTGGGGTGGAACGCTGAGAAGCATAGGAAGGCTCCAGGTTGGAACTCCAAGGTTAAAAAAAAAACACCTCTGTTGTCAAATCAAGTGACACCTCAGGGACCCTTATCCAAATGGGACCAGAGCTCTGGATTTGACTGGCGTCACATAGACAGGATGGAGCCAAGGGTCTCTTTCAGTTTTACTCCCCAGCATGCTCTCTTCTAGTCGTCAACGTATTTGCAGTCCCCAGGCAGTCAGGAGACATGCACTTCTCAAATGTCCACTTTTTTTTTTGCTTTCATCATTGTTTCATGATTAGAAAATACAGGAATACTTAACAAGGTATTATAAAATAACTTACTAAAGGAACTGAATATTTGGAAAGTGATTAATCCCTTTGAATAACATGCCAGCAGGTGAGGAAAAAAGACAAAGGACTTGGAGGAAACCCAGAATAAGATGCATATTGGAAAAGGGAAGATTCTGGACAGCTCAATGAATAAAAACCTACAAATAACAAGATAGGATGTATGTTACTTTACTTTAAGGGCTAAGATGCTGAGCTTGTCTGTCAGAAAGGTCAGCGGTTCAAATCCCTAGCGCCACATAATGGAGTGAGCTCTCATTACTTGTCCCAACTTCTGCCAACCTAGCAGTTCGAAAGCATGTAAAAATGCAAGTAGAAAAATAGGGACCACTTTTGGTGGGAAAGTAACAGCGTTCCATGCGTCTTTGGAATTTAGTCATGCCGGCCACATGACCATGGAGACATCTTCAGACAGCGTTGGCTCCTTGGCTTTGAAACAGAGATGAGCACCATCCCCTTGAGTCGGGAACAACTAGCACATGTACGAGGGGAACCTTTACCTTTATGTTATTTTAACAGGTCCTTCTTCCCTTATATTATCAGCATTACAGTATGTCAATGTAAGAATCATCAGACCTCTGCAAGAGGTGTGTATTTACTCTTATTCCGTGCATTCTCTTCATTTGTGGTGCTAATCTGAGGGATCACTTTACTTCACATTCGGCAAATGTAAATGAATAAACATCAAATTGTTTTAATTGGTTTTTAAGGGTAATAGTTTTAATTTATTGTAAATTTTAGCACAGGGTTAATAATTTAATTTGATTTTAAATTTTGTATGTTGTCTTGTTTTTATATGCTTTTTTTTATTTCCTGTGCACCGCCCCGAGTCCCTTTTTGGGAAAGGGAGCAGTATATAAGTTAAATAAATCTAATCTAATAGCAGGAGTGTCAAATTTGCAGCATTATGGTGGTGTCACATGACATAACACAACTTTTTCCCCCTTCACTAAACTCTGGCATGGGCCTGACCCACGTGTGATTCATCCACCCCTAACATATAGGCTTTAAGTTTGTGAATGCAAATCCTTAACAATGGAATATCAATGGCTAAGTGGAGCACTGGCACAGAAGATCCTGGTTCACAACTGCTTTCTTGTCCATTGGCCCTTTGGACCACATGTTTTCTTCCAGAAGAATTGACTTCATGGCTCTGTGGTGAGAATCGAGTGAAAACCATTTGCACATACACTGCTAAGAGCTGCCAAAGAAAAGGAAAATATATGTTTAACAAGCAAATAAATAACCAGATGCATGCAAAATCAGTTGCTGTATTAGATGGAAGATGGGAGAGAGGGAAGGAGGGAGGGAGGGAAGGAGGAAGGGAAGGATAAATAAGGGAATACAAGTTGTATATGCTGTGCTGATTTCACATAGGGAATGTAAGTGACCTGTAGAGATAGGAAGACCTCAAAAGATTAGAAGTTTGTATGTTGTAAAGAAGAAAGGCAAGTTAAAGCAATCCTACCCTCAGAGGGGCATCGCTATTCACAGACTTTATTTTAATATGATGTATGGAAACAAGATTGTGCCTAATCAATAAGAATGAAACAGTAAATGTGATCAATAATCAAGTGCAAATGCAGGCTGCATAAAGAAACACAATGTATTTCAAGCTGCAGTCAGCTCTTCTTCAGGAGATATTAAAATTCAAAAAGAGTACCACTTACATTTCATTCATGCTATGTGAAGAGACTATCAACTACCGGTATGTGTAACTGAAACTGCTTCGGCTTTATTCTGAAATGGGAAAGATCTGGATTTTTGCACAATTACTAACCTAGACTTTTGTTCTGGTTTTAAAATTTGATTTTGTTTAGTGGAAAAAGCTTTCCATTTATCTGCTGAGAGGTTTGGGAGCTTTTTTCCCCTTTTTTTTTTAATGAAAAGGCTTGGATGAAGTTGGAGGCTTGCTTGCATGATTAAAGTCCAGGCCATGTTATGTTAATAAAGGATGATATGGAAATTTTGTCAATTTCATACAGCAAAAGCATGCCAAATTAACTACAGCTTTCTAGGTCATCGTACCCTTTAAGATGACTGCCAGCGAACACCCAAAAGTTATGCTAGATGAAACCAAAGGTTTGTGTAGACCAGCATTTATTTCCAAGTAATAAACAGTGATTGTGGGGAACTACATGGAAGACAAGAAAACAACATCCATGTGCCTCTGCAGCTGAGCAACAATTTATTTCTTGTTTGTTTATTCAATTTCTATGGCCAACCAACTCTCTCTCTCTCTCTCTCTCTCTCTCTCTCTCTCTCTCTCTCTCTCTCTCTCTCTCTCTCTCTCTCTCTCTCTCTCCACACACTCTGTGTGTATTCATTTTATTAGTTTATAATATAAAATACAAAAGTACAAAAACAAATAGCAGGACACAGAGGGGAAGGGAAAGGGATAAGAGAAAGTGGGGGGAGGCATTGACTACCGACTCCTTTTATTGTAGTAGAATAGAGCATTAACATCTAATTTCAACTGTTTACTTTTTTATGGAAAACATAATAGTATAAACTAGCCATTTCTATAATGACAAATCAATCTGATTAGTAAAACCCAAAATCAAAGTTTCATTTTTTCCACCTCAAGCACAAAGTCCAGAAGTGGCTTCCAAGTACAATCAAAAGTACTTCTTTTCTTTGATCACAAGAGGCAATTTAGCCATCTCTGCTAACTCATCAACTTTTGTAGCCATTCATCCATGGTAACTATTTCTGATTTCTAGCCCTGGAAGTGGACAGTAGAGACATAGGTAGCATAATCTTCTATACAACTGTCTAATCCAGTGAGCTCAGCACGTCAAAATTTGGAAAATATCTCTTGATTATGCTGCTCTATTTTATATTTACACATACAGTGTGAGTGTGTGTGTGTTGTGGCTGGAGCCTGCAATTCATATTATATGCAGCCAAAAAATAAAATATTTTATTATGAATAGAATCTCCCTGGATAATTATTTCTACTATTTGGACTCAGCAAGCCCAGGATAAGCTTTCATTTTATCCATTCAAACTCCCCATGTCTCATAAGCTTTGCTTTCATTGGCTCTTTGTGGGCCAGATCTAATCCCTGAAGTGACTTTTACTGGGCCTTTGAATATAGAGAATCCAGGTAGCTCTGGTAAAGAATGGCTTAACAGTCTTGAGAATGACTCAGCCTTCCATCCTTCTGAGATCAGTAAAACAAGGACACAGATTGTTGGGGGCAATATGCTGAGACTGTAAATCTGCTCAGAGTGGAGTGGTATATAAGTCTAAGTGCTATTGCGATTGGAATTGCTAATCAGAATCTACAGATCCCCACCCCCTAATTATTGTTCAATGGCTTCTTGACATCATTCTGGAATGCTTTTAAGTACAAATATACATAGTTTTCACGCTGACCATTTATACAGTTACATAGTCACAATCCTCTTGGGCTGACATGTATTTGAAGGAGGTGCTCTTCATTTTAATGAGATACTTTGTGCTATGGAAGCAATGCACTTCCTTTCTGTAAATATGTACATGCACAAAGACCTGTCACTTAGATGTACATTATTAGGTGTGACTGCAACATTTCCAGGTTGATTTCTCTCCCTCCCCCCCGCTTTTTTTTTTCTTACTGGTTAAAGTAGAAGAGAAATGTGTTGCTGAGAAAAAGCATTAGTGTACATAATGGTTTCTCTAAATATTGAGCAAACAGTCAACTCAGTCGGAACACAAATAATTCAGCAACTGGCAATGTTTATATGTACTGTATAAAAGAGATGTTAAGAATAGAAAGAATGAGCAAACGCCAAATGGGTAAAATAAAATAGTCTTCATCTTTTATCAAATAGTAAAATTCCTCCATACACAAAGGAAATAAATGTTCTTCATTCTTATCTTTCTTTATAATTGTATTCAAGTTTTCTTTTACATTTTCTTTCCAACCAATTGTTAGCTGGTTACTGCATAAATGAAGTTAGTAGAGGGGAGAAGAAAGTTTGTTAGTTTTACTGGCTGCTGGCCCAGAAATCCTGAAAAAGGAGTCTTGTTTATTTGAAAACCATTAGAAAAATCAGGAATATGGCTTAAGTAGATCATTGTTGGCTTGACAGTTAAACATAGTACGTAAAACAATTATGTCATTTCAGAGTATCTGCAGGCCATGTGAGAGCCCAACCACTCTTTTAATCATGAACATTTTAACTAGAGCTATGTCCCAAGTGAAATTAATGCTATATTCAAATAAATACTGGATCCCACAGCAGATCTAGAGTGTAGAACAGATGCTAATTTTCTGGTGGTGGAGTTGGTGACACCAAAGTTCATTCTCATTTTTGTGAATTTTTTATATGAAGATTTGGGAACCTCGTGTCTTTAGTTGGCAATGCACTATTGCTCTACCTGGATGTGCTTGCCAGCAAACCCCCTCCACACACAAACACACATACAGTCACACCATTTGCAAAGCAGTTCAAGATAGAGAGAGGGAGAGGGAGAGGGAGGGAGGGAGGGGGAGAGGAAGAGAATATACACTTATGTTTTAACTTGTGCTATTTTGAAATCGGATTGTAGCATCACAGCTTTATGAGAGATGGCAGAATGGTTAGACTGCAGTATTGCAGCTTAACTCTGCTCACTGCCAGGAATTCGATCCTGACCGGCTTAAAGTTGTCTTCCATCCTTCTACAATTGGTAAAATGAGGATCCAGCTTGTTGGGGGCAATATGCTGACTCTGTAAACTGCTTAGAGAGGGCTGTAAAGCACAGTGAAGCAGTATATAAGTCTAGGTGATATTTCTATTAGAGAAAAGGGTGTTTCTTTCCTTGGTCCTAGGGGTAGGGAACTTTTCGAAATAATGTTGCAACATCTTTCAGTTAAACTACAACTGGGGTCCATGAGGAAAAAAAGACTTTGGGAATGCTATTGCAGTTTTAGAAGGCAAAGCACTGGTATAAAAGGGATGATGCACCTATTCATTGTAATTTTAGTACAATGACAATAAAGATTATTATTATTATGATTTACTTTATTCATAAAACGTGAAACTCAGCCAAATGAACATTTAAAAATGCATTGCAAATACCATTGAGTGGTGCTAATGGTTGATACGGTTTGCTGCCAGCATCATCATCATCATCATCATCATAATAATAATAATAATAATAATAATAATTTTAATTTATATCCCGCTCTCTCTCCCCAAGGGGACTCGAGGCGGGGCACAGGCAATTAAAAATACAAATAAACCACAAACAAATACAAAATACAGAGTTAAAAATAGATTAAATAGATCCTGCGCTAAAACCCATAAACTAAACTAAAAATTACCCCTAAAAAACCCTAACCTAAAAAGAGACTACCCAAGGCCGGCCAGACGAAAAAAGTGCGTCTTTAATTTTAAGCGGAAGGAGCGGAGGTCCGTGATCATCATCATCATCATCATCATCATCATTATTATTATTATTATTATTATTATTATTGGCCTCATTTTGGTTGCCATGCTGAGTCATAGACCTTTAGCTCTGAAGTCCCTTAAAATGTCATATTTTGCATTCAAGATTGAAGAAAGAAATTGCTTCCTTTTGTTTCCACCGAACATAACACTTTCAATAAAGGAATCCTCTCTGCAAATTATCAACCCACATGACCCATGACCTCCAAAATTGTTTATGCTTATGCATGGAAACTATATTCTAAAAGAGGAATACGAAACGCTCTGAAACGGTTTTGTCTGCTAAGCTAAATCTGTTTAACTTAGCATGGTTCAGAGTCTCTTTAAGATTTTTTTTTAATTGGATTGTAAATTCTAAGATATTTATGCTAGCACCAAACACTCTCTAAAACTGATTAAAAAAATAAAATAATAATGACATGTATGAGAATATTTATTTCCCTACAGGGGATGTTTGGCCAACAAACTCTTAGAAATAATGGAAATGGTTGTCATGAATCTTGGACCCGCAATAATGTCTCCTTCTAAGAAAACATGCTTCAGATTGCAATGCCCTTGAGTTTTGTTTAAACTTCTCTCCGATGCAAGACTGAATTGACTAAGAGTTTTAAATTTTTAATTTTAAGAAATTATAATGGTTTAAGTCAACATCAATAGGCAGATCTATGTGAGCTGAGCAAGGCCTCTTATAAATAATGGAGACAATCAATAAATGATTAATGCAATTATAAATAATGAGTGAAACATATGCAAAATTAATCCATGTCTGTGCAGAATCAAGCGGTGTGCCCCTTCAAAGAGCCTCTACTAAGCGCCATGGTGCCCCCATTTCTAATCCCTCTGCCTTGCCCCAATTCCTAGTGGGGTAGAATGTCCTCTTGGTGTAAGTAGCTTTAAAGCACAGTAATATCCCTTCATCAGATTAAATTCTCACAGATGGAGAATTAAATCAACCTATACAAAGTAGATACAGTAATGCCTGGGCCAGATCTAAGCACCCCGCAGACTGGAACCATCTTCCAGGCCTTGAGTTTGACCCCCCTGCATTAGACATTTAATGCCAGACCACAACCAGCAAGCCAATTTTATTAAAATCTCCTTCATGGCTCCCCAAGACATTGTAGAATTAAGAAGTGATACACTCAATAATGATGGAATTCAATATGAGATTTTTGAATTATTGGTGAAACTATTATAGCATATATCTTTTAACTTGCAACAGAACAAATTTGAGACCTGCCAAAAGCTTCCATTGTTATTGATTCTGATCGGAGGCCAGCATTTCAACATGAGAGATGATTTAATGCCTAAATAGCCAACCAAGTCCTGGCACTAATTCAGGCAAAATTGAATCTGAATCAACATCATGGGGCATTATGTTGAAAGAAATGTGATCAAAAGCATCTCTTGTTAAACAAAGAGCACCTGTGTAATTGTCTTGCTACATCTCTTTCTTCTTTAATAAAATGATGTTTTTCCCCCTTGATTTTAAAACCAAAACAATAGCCCTTCACCTGTTTCTGTTTCTCTGTTTAAGTAAAGAAATATCTCTGAAAGGATGACCCAACAGGTCAGGTCTAGTAACCACTACTATCTAATCAACATAATTACACCATTGCTTTAAAAAAAAAAACCCTTTTCTTTCAGATAATCTCATTCCCTTCCTCACAAGTACCTTTATGCTTATTATTAGGACTATCCCAACGTTCATTGTCAACATGTACTTCAAAATCACTGCATATCTGTATGCTGGTGTAGCTTTTTGTAATTCTAGCTCTGTGTGATTTAATGAAAGAAGAGGGGAAACAGAAATCATGTCTAAATGGGTTAATTGCTCTCCTCTAGTATAATTTAAAATTTTGAGGGCTTAATTGTCTGGGGCAATTTAGGGTTATCAGAGCCCAGCTGCAGAAATCAAGACAATGCCTAGAGGGCAAGAAAGAATTATCTGTCTGTCTTTGAGTTTTTCGTGCTTCTTTGCTGCCATCCAGTGGTTGTCCAGGTATTTGCAAGCCAGCTCTGATATCCCTGAATTGCCCCCCCAAAAAATTACGCGTGTGCCAGCTTCATTTAAACTTTTAATGACTACCAGAAGCCATTGTTTGTTTACAGACAATGCAGATGGAATGACTGTTTTAAAAGGCAGCTCTAGTTTAATTATTTATGTTTGCTTCTCTGGAAAAGAAATCAGTTATGGTTTCAGCAAAGCCAGAAGTCTCAAAAAAAGAATAAAATCTCTGCAGCCAACCCAACCTTTGTTATATGAAATCAAATTCTATTGCACTGATCTTCTTTAGGGCATTTCTCTCCTAATACTTCTATCTCAAGTACCTTGTACACTCAAAATCTGGACTGCATGTCTTCTAGTGCCTCACAATCAGCAACACTGCTATGTATATATTCTCTAGCTTTCACACAAATCAGATGCCAGCAAGAATGAGACATCTTTTCCCAACACTTCCCACAGCTGAGAAGGGGACCCTACCATTCCACCTTGTTGTTCTCCATTGCTGTCCATCGCTTCCACTGCAAAGATGCTATGATATTTTTTTCCCCCATCTGTACAAAATATGATTGCAATGAAAAGAGACTTTGTCTGGGTAACCCTCCTCTGGGAATCATGCCAAAACATTGATGCAACCAGAGGTGGGTTGCTACCAGTTTGGATCGGTTCAGCCAAACCGGTAGTGGTTTGGCGGACTGGGTCGCTGGAACCGGCAGTGACCCAGGCCTGCCAAGTCTCCAAACCAGTTTTCCTAGGGGCCACTATCTTGATTTTCAGTTCTGCATGTGCACAGAACAATTGTAATTGCACATTTCTTTCCCATTTTTTAATGCTTTGCGCATGCACAGCCCTATTTTGGGGCAAATGTGAGCGAATCGAGTGCATGCGCAGGAACCTTTTGCGTACACCGAACCGGCAGTAATGCTGGGAGCAACACACCCCTACCTGCAACCATAACTTATATATTAGTTTCTCCTGGTATCCAGTGATTAGAGGCAAGACTGAAGCTTAGTTTCAAAGTAGCCACCAGAGGAGGACCTTTCTGTTGTTACACCAAGAAAGTTTCAGATGTTGATAGGGCAGAATATTTAACTTCGGGAGGCTTATACAGACTTTGGACTAATATCAGAGGTGGTATTCTGCTGGTTCTGACCGCTTCTCCTGAACCGGTAGTGGAAATGGTAGATGGCCCTGCCTACCCACTCCGGCTCTACGGCATCCCATTAGGCCCCCTTTTTAGGAAAAGCACATGCACACACTCATTTGCGAACTGGTAGAGAAAGTAAGTAAATCCCTGACTAATATGATCCATAGCTGTGCAGTATCTAGCACAAAACCATGCTGAACTTTTTCCAAAATTGATCAGAAGCCAGTAAAGCTAGACTTGGCCCTAATCAATAATTTCCTCGCAGTGGTCCTTAAGTGCTAAATGTTTCCAAGCACCATTCAAGGCGGCACCATGCAGAATGTTATTATAGCATATCTCCAGCCTTATATTGGATACTATCCAAGTGTTGTCTGGAATTTATGCATATGTCTGATACTGCATGACTAACATTTCACCAAGGATATCAGAAAGTTCAGAAAGTCACATGCACAGTAATTTTTTATTCATTATTGGCTATCGAGTTGCTTTTTATTCCTAGCAACAACATATCAGAGTTGGGTTCCTACCAGTTTGGACCGGTTCGACCCAACCGGTAGTGGTTTGGTGGCCTGGATCGCTGGAACTGGCAGTGACCCAGGCGTGCCATGCCTCTGAACCAGTTCTCCAGGCAGCACCATAGGCACCGCTATTTTGTTGTTTGCTTCCGCACTTGCACAGAACAATTGTTATTGTATTGTGCATGCGTACACCCACAAGCGAACCAGCAGTAGTGACTGCCAGAACCCACCCTGCAACATATGTATTTTCCAGGATGATCTTTCCCTAACCTGATCTTTCAGGTCTTCCACAATAGTGTACTCATAACACTGTAACTGAACCCATCCACTGTAATGCTGATTGTCCACTTCTCCTCTTTTCTTACACTTTCCCCAACATTAGAACTTCTCTCGAGAACTTGATTGTTGCATAATGTCTCCAATGTAGGATCATCAAAGCCTATCATTTGTGCCTTGAGAACAATTCTGGGTTGATTGTTTTGATGATCCATTAGTTTATTTTCTTGGCTGTCCATGGTACTCTCAGCAGTCTTCTCCATATTAAAATTTATTTAATCACACTGAGAAATCCATTCTGCTTCTTATAATCTGAAATTAAAACTATATTTCTAACCAAGTAATGCTGCCACAATCATGTTTCTTAAGACTGATATGACCAATCTCTCTCTAGAGTTGAATGTATATTTTACTGAAAAATAAATAAAGGGAGACTACTATAGATCTATTTCAAGCTATTTAGCTTTCATCAGCTAGACAGATGCTTTCTGGGATTCAATCCTGGGCTACTTGCACATTAGTCAGATGCATTAACCTCTAAGCTATGGTCTCTCCTTGCTTTGTTGGCTGTGCCAGTGGAGAGATTAAGTGTTGTTCTCGTAAGACCAATTTATCAGGGCAACAATGGTCTACCTGAATATGGGATGGAGCATACTGTTTCTGCAAAATAAGTTATCCGTCCCATAACATCTCCTTAATATGCAAGTAGCCTGGGTTAGAATCCCAAAAAGGGTATGGCTTTTTGGGATTCTCTAATGAGAACTAAATAGCTTGAAATGGATCTATACTAGTCTCCCTTTATTTCTTTGTTGGTAAACTATAAATTCAACACAAAAATAGTTTGTCATGAAAGCAACTGCCAGCAAAGGCTCCTGTATTGGGGCTGAAAGGCAAAAGTGGAAGCAGTATGCTCTGTCCTATATTTGGGTAGACCAGATTTCCCTGATAGACGGTCTCACCAGAAAAACACCCAATCCCTCTCTACACTCAAAATTCTGTTGAAAACTTCACCAAGTCAATGGTTAAAAACCAGAAAGTGGCACATTAGAATTAGTGGGACTTAAGAGCTTAATTTCCTGCCAAGATCCTATTGATTAAAATGGTATTTAGAGAAGTCTGACTTACTTAGATTGCACCCAATATACATTTTGAATCTTATTAGCGTCCTCTATGAGCAAAGTCCTAATTGTTTCTATGAAAATGTTGCATAGATATTTTCCATTAATGCTAGGTATTTTTTTTTTTAGAAAATGAAGCACTGTCAGCACAAATTTATGTGGAGTCTGTGTAAACTGATTATAATTCAATTAATAAACCTTGGAACAACACATCTTATCAGCAATAATTGGCTATAACAAATGTTCTAAGAAAGCACCATTCAGTAAATATCTAGTAATTACTGAGCTGGGACTTATCATTAATGTTTCCCTTTTCAAAAAAATATTTTTAAAAATATGACAAGGAAGGCGTTTCATGTGAATGGTAAACAGCTGCTGTTTCTGCTGTGTGTATGGATGGCTAAGGAACCCAGCCCATGTTTTTTAATATGTCAAAGGGGTTGGCTCTATCTCCATTTTTTTCTCCATCTCTAAAGAACTGAACAAAATGGGATCAAGTTTCAGGGAGGAAGAAAGGAATCATCAAAACAAAGTTTGAACTTGAAAATGGGTCAAAACAACTGAGGGCTGTAGGGGAAAAAATACACCATGCAAATGTGGAGAAGTAGGTGCCGATGTTGACAACAGTTCCATTATAAACACACACCTTTTTGCTCTGCTGGTCACATGACCCATATGCATCCTACCCTACACTCCCAAATGAATACCTGTACCCATGGATTCGACAGGAGGGGAAGCATAAACTCTCACATAGCACAATACCTGGCTTCATGGAAGGAAGGAAGGAAGGAAGGAAGGAAGGAAGGAAGGAAGGAAGGAAGGAAGGAAGGAAGGAAGGAAGGAAGGAAGGAAGATGGCATGAGTTAAAAAATGGCATGCATTATCAGGAGCAAGGGGAGCAGATATAAAGAAGTAACCCTGTTGGAAATCTACCTCTATCTGAAATTTTCCATTGAAGGGAAATATTCCACTTCATCAGACAGCTCAGTTCATTAATTGGTCACATTTAACAACCAGAAAATTCTTGCTAATGTCCACTGGTTCTGGTGCTGGCCTCCAGTGACCAGTGACCTGCCCTATCTATGACAAAATGTTAGCAATCTGAAAACTGCTTTCATATGTCATATTAGTCTTTTCTTTTGCAGGCTAAAACTCACTATTTTTAACTAGTCCTCATACGTTCCAATTCCATCACAAACATGGCAGTCTATGTCTGAACCAGGTCTCAAGGTGTCCCTTTGGGACTCCAATGCACTGAATTGTATATAGGGTTCTAATGCGGCCCATCCAAAGCAGGATATTTCTGTCCCATGATCTGATGTCTATGTTCTACTTCACAACATACCATATGCTTTCCAACCAGCTATATCGTACTATTGGCTCATTCTACTAGATCACTCAGATCCGTTTCAAATGAGTTACTGTCAAACCAGTTGTCTGTCTGTCTGTCTGTCTGTCTGTCTGTCTCTCTCTCTCTCTCTCTCTCTCTCTCTCTCTTCTCCTCCCTCCCTCCCTCCCTCCCTCCCTCCCTCCCTCCCTCCCAATGCAGGCCTATCTTGATCACTTTCTCTTCAAGCACAACTATCAGGGTCTTTAATATATTAATTTTCAGATTCCTTTTTATGCTACAATTTACCTAATATTCCTTGGAAGTTATTCAGGTTCTCAGCCAACAGCCAAGTACATGCACATTTCTATCCCCAACAAGCATGCCTCTAATTCTACCACAAGCATTCCTTATACATTTATCCATGAAGACATTAAACAGCCAGAGGGACATTATACATCCTTGTGTTACTCCTCGCTGAATAAGGAATAATTCACTAAACATCACCTTTATTCTCATGCATGCTTTATTTTCATCATAAAACCATTCTTATATATTCAGTTAGCAATCTGTAACTCCATATTTTTGTGAGACATTCCATAGATAATCCTGTTGACTTCATAGTTATGCTTTCTTTCAATTAATAAATGTATAATAGATTTATCACATTCATACATTTATCAGTAGCCCAGTGAAAAACAAATTCTGGCCAGTACATTTCTGATCGGACATAAATCTCATGTTGCTATTTTGATTAACTCTGACAAACAACTTCCTGTATTAATCCCACTGTAGTTTTTGACTTTTGTTCCCCTTTCCTAAGGAAGCATTAACAGAATCTAAGGAAGAAAAACAAAACAATCATAAAAAGTAAAGCAATGTAGAAAAAGCAACAACAGTAGTACCAACAATAAAATTTCAAGTTAGTCAAGTTAGACATCCTACTCATAGGCACATTGGCCCATCATGATTTTAGTCAACCAATTTTTTCTACTATCCTTTTCATAAGAGAGAAAACAAGTAAACTACATTACTAGGCTTAGTACAATTTATCCCTTGTGCTACCGAATGTTCATTACAATACAATACCATACAATAGCAGAGTTGGAAGGGACCTTGTAGGTCTTCTAGTCCAACCCCCTGCGTGGGCAGGAACCTTATACCATTTCAGACAAATGGCTATCTAACATCTTTTTAAAGACTTCCAGGGTTGGGGCATTCACAACTTCTGGAGCCAAGCTGTTCCAGAGGTTAATTGTTCTAACTGTCAGGAAATTTATCCTTAGTTCTAAGTTGCTTCTCTCCTTGATTAGTTTCCACCCATTGCTTCTTGTCCTGCCCCCAGGTGCCTTGGAGAATAGTTTGACTCCCTCTTCTTTGTGGCACCCTCTGAGATATCGGAACAGTGCTATCATGTCTCCCCTGGTCCTTCTCTTCATCAAACTAGACATACCCAGCTCCTGCAGCCGTTCTTCATATGTTTTAGTCTCCAGTCCCCTAATCATCTGGGTTGCTCTTCTCTGCACTCTTTCCAGAGTCTCCACGTCTTTTCTACATCGTGGCGACCAAAACTGTATGCAGTATTCCAAGTGTGGCCTTACCAAGGCACTATACAGTGGCATTAACACTTCACGTGATCTAGATTCCATCCCTCTGTTTATGCAGCCTAGAACTGTGTTGGCTTTTTTGGCAGCTGCTGCACACTGCTGGCTCATATTTAAATGGTTGTCCACTAGGATTCCAAGATCCCTCTCACAGTTGCTACTATTGAGCAAGGTAGCACCTATACTGTACCTGTGCATTTTGTTTTTCTTGCCTAAATGTAGAACCTTACTTTTTTCACAATTGAATTTCATTTTATTAGACAGTGCCCAATGTTCAAGTTTGTCTAGATCCTTCTGTATCTTAAGCCTATCTTCTGGAGCGTTGGCTATTCCTGCCAGCTTGGTGTCGTCTGCAAATTTGATGAGTTCCCCATTTATCCCCTCATCCAAATCATTGATGAAGATGTTAAAGAGTACTGGGCCTAAAACAGAGCCTTGGGGGACTCCACTGCATACTTCCTTCCATGTAGATGCAGTTCCATTGAGGACTACACGTTGAGTGTGGTTGGTCAGCCAGTTGCGAATCCATTTGGTGGTGATGCTGTCTAACCCACATTTTTCTACTTTATCTAATAGTAGGTTATGGTCTACTTTATCAAATGCCTTACTGAAGTCCAAGTAAATTATATCAACAGCATTCCTCTGGCCCACTAATTTTGTCACTTTGTCAAAGAATGCAATTAGATTAGTCTGGCATGATCTGTTTTTGACAAACCCATGTTGGCTTTTGGCTATTACTTTGTTTGCTTCTAGGTGTTCACTTATTTGTTGCTTAATTATCTTTTCCAGAATCTTTCCTGGTATTGAGGTCAGGCTGATGGGTCTATAGTTTCCTGGATCTATTTTTTTCCCTTTTTTGAAGATGGGAACCACATCAGCTCTTTTCCAGTCTTCTGGCAGTTCCCCGGCGCTCCAGGATCTCTGAAAGATATAGTTCAGTGGTTCTGAGATCTCGTCTGCCAGTTCCTTCAGAACCCTGGGGTGTAATCCATCCGGTCCTGGTGATTTGAACTCGTCCAGGGCAGACAGATGTTCACTTACCATTTTCTTCCCTATTTCAACTTGTGTTCCTAATCTGATTTTTGTGGTGCTGTTTTTGATTGGTTGGACTGTTTTATCCCTTTGTGTTGGACTGGTTGGACTGTTTTATCCCTTACTCATTGCCACGAGTAAGAATAAAACTGGTCTGCTCTGGCATATTTTGGCCAGTATACGACAAGCCCAACCAGAGCTCAGTTTTTAATCCAAGGATATTGGAGATCAAGTTATTCAGTTCAAGCTAGGATTTGCAATCTAGAGATTACATAATGTTGTCTCCCGATTAAGAGATGCATTGTCCCTGTGTGTGTTTCTTTGAGTCAATGTTGACTTCTGAGTGTTGCCTGGACTGGTCCCTGCAGTTTTCAGAAATATTTTGCCACTGATTCCTTTTTAGGGCTGAGACACAATGATTAGCTCAAGGTCATCCATCTGGTTTTGTACCTAAGGCAGGGCTAGAATTTACACTTTCCCAGTTTTACCCTGATACCTTAACTGATGCCCCGATCTGGCTCTTAGGAGCTGCATATAGCATACTGAAACTCAAAATTCACTTTTCATTTCTAGTATGTGCACAAAGAAAGGAATAGTAGGGATATTTCTGTAAAGCAATTTACTTTTTGGTTTTGACCAGTCATTTGTCCATGACAGTTAGAATCCTTCCTCCAGCTGGATCTCAACTGAATGGAATCTACAAATGTTACATCTCCAAGCTTCCTATTAGCCCACATCACAAATTTCATATCCCAAATATGAAATTTCCCACTAATGAAACTCTACTAACTTTCCTTCCATAATTAAAAAAAACAGTGCTTTATTTAATATTTCTTGCTCCTTTCTTCCAATTAATTGTTTGACAAAAGCAAAAATAAAAATAAAAACAGGAACAAAAGAGATCAGGAAGGAGAAATGTCCACAGTAAGATCAGGAAAATTGCACTTATCTCATATGAGGTATGTATCACTAAATAGATAGGAAGAAAGATAGTTTTACAGATTGCAACAATTTCATTAAAAAGGAAGTTAGAGCTATACAGAACACTATTTTGTTCAAAAACAATGAACGATTAATGTTCTAGTTCAGTGTTGGCTAACCTTTTCAGCACTGAGTGCTGAAATGGGAGGGCACGTGCATGTGGGGGAGTGCCAGAAACCAGAAGAGCAGCTCCCTGGCATGCATGCACAGGAGCAGTGGAAACTGGAAGAGCAGATCTCTGGCATGCATGTGCACACCGGGAAGCTGAGCTTCTGGTTTCTGGCATGCACATGAACTCTAGTCACCTGGTCTTCTGGTTTCTGGTGCGCATGCACATATGAAGACCCGCTGTCTGCCAGGCATGCATGCACCAGAAACTGGAAGCTCAGCTTCCTGGCACATGCATGTGTTCTTCCAGTTTTTGGCATTCCCAAATTCATGAAGACCAAAACCTGGTTCAATGACCATGGGATTACTGTGCCTGATTAGCCGGCAAACTCACCTGACCTGAATCCCATAGAAATCTGTTCTGACTCCCTCCCGACACAAATGACTAGACTGACTGCTACTTGGCAGCTTGCCTGAACTAACCTTGGCTAGAAGATAACACGATACCAACTCTCCGACTCTCTGACTCTGTAAACCTCTCTGTTGTTTCCTGCAAACCTTTCGATGTACTGAGGATTTCTTTTAAAGCCTCTTGGGAGGGGCCAGTCAATTAGGCAGCTGCTACTGATTATCTCCGACTGCGTCATTCTGCTAATTGCCATTGCCTTCTCTCGATCCTTCTAAGCCTGACATCAGGGACAAACTGGACTTCCTCCTCCCCATTACACCAAGCCCCAGATGCCTCCTGATGCCTAGCCGGGCTCTCTCACTCTCAGCCTCCTCCTCTAGAGCAGATTCATAGGACTCCTCACTAGAGGAATCCATCAGCAGCTCATCCCGAGCTGGCTGGGCCACAACAGAAATCTATGCGGCATTGCCAAGAGAAAGATGAGAGACATGAGACCAAACAATGCAGAAGAGCTGAAGGCCGCTATTGAAGCATCCTAGTCTTCCATAACACTTCAGCAGTGCCACAGGCTGATAGCTTCCGTGCCACGCCGCATAGAGGCAGTAATTTCTGCAAAAGGGGCCCAAACCAAGTACTGAGTATATATGCATCCTTATAATTTTTAGAGGTCTGATATTGTTCTATGCACAATCCTTGTTTTATTGATTGCATGTAATATTCTAATTTTCTGAGATTGTGGATTTGGGGTTTTCATGAGCTTTACGCCATAATCATCACAATTATGACAAATCACAACTTGAACTATCTTGCTTTGCATGTAATGAGTCTTCTCTCATATATTAGTTTCACCTTTTAAGTTGCATTACTGAAATAAATGAACTTTTTCACGATATTCTAATTTTTCGAGTTTCACCTGTAAATCAAAATAAAACAAATTGTTAAAATTATTCCCATGTAAATGTTATAGAACAGTTGGGGGAAAGGTGAGAATTAATCATCTACTAGACAAAGGAGCTCAGCTGTAACATATAATCCAACCTCAAAAGGATTTTTTTTTGATGTGTTTAGAGAAAGTGAGAAGATGTTTGGGAGCTGGCTGTGGAAAGAATACCTGGCTATGGAAAGCTTTGAAAGACTGCTTCATTCTGAAGATGCTTTAAGGAAAACACTCCTTTAAAGAAACAGGCACCTTCTTCTAAAGAGCAAAGCAATATTCCCATGTTGCTTCATTGTGCCCTGATGTCTTCCTCCAATATGTCTAGTAGCCAGAAGACAAGTGGAAACATTAGAAGATTTATTTGTGGTTGCATAGTACATATACATAAGTCTCTTCTGGCTCCTGGACCTGCCACTAGTGGCAGTCAGAGCAATTCAGAGCACCTCAATAAAGCAAATAGAATCACCTCCACATCTCAATAAGGCGAGGAGCATTAATTTTGTGGTGCACAGCACTTAATCAAGACAAATTGTTTGCTACTTTGCACAGGTCTAATAGAAGTTAAACATAAACTTTACTCCTGTATCAGTAATGTTTGCAATAGGACACAGCTTCCTTGAAAAGGCATTTGCCTGAGGAATACCAACTTTAAAAAAATCAAAGGTAGACCTTGTTCATGGAAAACTCTTCTTAGAAATAGATAGTGAAGACTAGACTTTCTCTTTATAATAATTTTAATACCTAACAAACAATTAAGATGTAGGCTTCAAATAAGTCTTACGTTCAATTTGTTGAACTCAGCCTTTATGTTTATTTTAAACACTGGAATGCTATTTAAGGCAAATTTTAAGCATTAAAGTAAATTAAAGGTGTACATATCTAAGAAGTATAGGCAACCAAACTTCTCTTTGAACCGTACCACACCGTACAACTATACACTATATTTTTAGAAGCTATCTCCCCTCTTTTCTATCTAGCTGCAGAAGATGATGGGAAAATGAATTTTAGATATAAAGAGAAGACCATTGAATCTATCCCATCCTCATAGGAGCTATGACTTTATGAGATAAGGTTCCAGTGAATTTAACATGAAAAAGCTTAAATTCATGATGTGTCTTTCACTTAACAAGTTACATGTAGTCCTCAACTCATGGTCTGGTCACAGTTATGGACAGAGTATTTTATGGCATGTAAAGCATTTCCGGCTCTTGTAAATTGCTGCACTGGTCTCTTGCAGTCACATAATGCATTTTGAGAGTTTAGCTATTGGCTCACATTTATGACTGGTTGTAGTATCCCATGGTCACTTGACTACATTTTGCCAGTTTCTGGTAGATTTTTGTCTCTTTCTGGCAAAAAAGCCATGTTTGAGATAATGGGTTCCACACTTATGACTATGGCTGACTAGGAGCTGTGGTGGAGCAGTGGTGAAAATGCAGTATTGCAAACTAACTCTGCCAACTTCCAGCAGTTTGATTCTGACCGCCTCAAGGTTGACTCAGCCTTCCATCTTTCCCAGGTTGGTAAAATCAAGATCCAGATTTTGGCAGGCAATATGTTACCACTGTAAATCTTTTAGAGAGGGCTATAAAGCACTATGAAGTGGTATATAAGTCTAAGTGCTATTGCTACGCAATTTGTCTTAAAAATGGTTGTAAAATCAGATGCAGTTGTGTGGATGCCTCAACTTAAAACTGTCATGACATATGGTTGACATTCTGATGCCAATTGCAGCTATAAGACTATCCATAAACAATTTAGTTGCTCCATAAACTTCGCCAGAACAAGAACCATTAGATAGACAATTATTCAGACTAGGTTATCCAATGTAATGGATCTAATGTTTTATGTCATTATGTCACATCATAGCAATAATTTTTAGCAGGAATCATAGGTGTTTCATAGATGAAAAATGAGACCTGGCTCTTTATTTTATTGCATCAAGGAAACTGACTTGAAAGGGAGGGAAGATGGTGGGAAACCTATTTTAAGTGTGATAGCACTTCTGAGAATTAGGATCTAATGGGATGAGGCTATCTTTCTAACAGGGGTGGTATTCACTTCCCTTCCCTACCAGTTTGCAAATGTGAGTGCATGTGCCACCTCCACACATACACACAGCCTTTTGCGCATGCACTTTTAGTGAATAAAGGGCCTATATGGGATGCCGTAGAGCTGGGGTGGGTGGGCGGGGCCACCCATTATTTCTTCTACCAGTTCGGCCAAACCAGTCCAAACAGGTAGAATACCACCTCTGTTTTCTAAGCAAGAGGGAAAACATCCTTTAGAAATAATCCTCAAAACACGAAGAAATACCACCTCACCTTAAGGAAACACCTCCAAGGCTACCTGTATTATTTGTTGGTTTAACTAATGCATATGCCTCCCAGTTTCAAACTACAAAAGTAATAAGGGTTCTAGAAAGGCAGGCCTACAATGTGTAGCTGATTGTGTGGAAATGGGTACGCAGTTGATGTACCTGCAGATATTGGCTAGCAAGCCTTGCTCAGAGTCCTGAACCTGAGTTAATCATAGCGGCATCTCAGCAGCAACAATATCAGAAGCTGTTGTTGGTTTTCTAGTTCTGACATTTCAGTTGAAAGGCAAGGATCTGATAGCCATGACCATCAAATCAAGATTTAACCTCATTTTAATTCACATAGAAGGAAGGTGGAAAATAGTAGAAACGCAGTTGTTTCTCAAAGAAAAGTCCCATGAGTCGACAATCACTTTCTAAAGATACAAGAATAGAAACTATCCATACAAAGTCCCAGAGATGCTTTTCCCTCCCAAGTTTGTTTTTTCTTAAAGACATTTTGCTTCTCATCCAAAAAGCTATGACGGGATGGTGGGGAATGGGAGGATTTATACACCTTGCAGACAGCTGATCATTTGCATTCTTTTAATGGACCGTTAAGGTCACCTATAGGTTTATCTGTGTCATCAGGGTCACCTGAGCAGTGCAAATTGGTGTGGAGCGTTCTTGAAACTGTTGAAAGGACTGTGTTATGGATTGGAGAATCTCCATAGACATATCCATACAAAGAGCTCCAATAATTCAAATGAGAGGTATTTTTTGCTAAGCTGTTAAAGAGAAAGCTAGAATCATTACCCTGTAGGCTGCATATACTCAGATGCCGTTTGGCACCGCTGATCTCTGGTTGGAAGGCAGCAGCACTGAGGCTGGCAAGCTCCCATTTGGTTATCTATATCTTCTTGCTTATGAAAAACACAGCAGACTTTGAAACGCTGGGAGAAAAGGGAATTCTTCTTAAAGTTCAAATTTTGTTTTGTTTTGTTTCATTTTTGTTGCATGTGTTACACTAGTCACATCAATTAAAATATACTGTTTTAAATCACCAGTCAAAAGCCAATTCCCAGGTTATGCAAATAGAACAATAACATAAAATGTTGACCATTTATGAATCCCAATCTCAAATATCTCTAGCCATACGTAAACATAATGTAGTATGCATGGAATTGTCTGCCTATACTTTTCCAAAATATTTTATGTCAGTTTAGTGATGAATGGAGACAGAGGATGGTACATTATAAATCTAAAGGTCCTTTTTAAAACAATACTAATCAGGATATTTTCAAACAGTATTCATAATATGTCTTGAAAGGTTATAAACAACACCAAACAATATTAATAACAGCCTCTGTAAAGGTTATAGGCAACAAAAAATCAATCTTACAAGTAAGCTAAACTTTACATACATTTTGGTTTCATCTCACATATGGAAGTCTAACCTTTTTCTGGAAAAATCAATAATTATCCTCCATGACATGTGAAAATCAATTAATATTTCTCCATATAAATATATGTGTATGTATACTGTCATTATTATACTAGCATAATAATTCCTAAAGGAATGAAAATAAATCTGTGTTCCACCCCTTACAATGCCATTTGAATTATTTTGAGAATAGATTTAGAAAACCTTGTAACTCATTAGATTATCTTTGTGTAGTATCCCATATGTTGCACACCTTTGAAATCAATTATTTTTGACCTAACAGTAGCCAGAAGCTGTATGGCTAATTAACAAGTTGAACCTGAAGATTCCCTCTGCTGCTGCTCATTAAAGAGTTCAGAAGAACTGTTGAACAATTTAGGATAAGCCAAGAGAACTGTGTTTTGTTTTGTAACAAAAAAGACAGTTGTCCATATGGTCATGATTATTCAGAGTTTATTTCTATTACAGATAAGAAATGAGGATTTGAATAATTGCTTGGAACATCTTGTTCATCTAAAGTCTGCACTTTGCTGATTATAACAAGGGGGGGGAAATCAAGCCACACTCCAAGTTGATTGTGGGGTGTTGTTGTTGTTGTTGTTGTTGTTGATTCTGTTCAACTCCAGAGGCCACCATAATTTCAAATCCCATTCTGAAGGTGCAGCCATGATTAAAGTTTCTGCTTTTTGCTTGTTCCTTTGTTCTGAACAGTAAAATCTTGGGTCTCTTTCTTCAGATGTTTTTGAGTGTCCACAACTATTTTGGAAAATGGCAACAGATCATGGCAAATCAGAATATACAGGAAGTACAAGATTTCTTATTCAGTATATGATATTAGAAATCAGCTTATATTGCTTAGACAACATTGGGTAAGCAGACACATTAAATGTAACAAGGGCCAGCCTATTAGAACTGGGTGCTAAGAAATCAACATTTCCCAGGAAATTTCCAATTTTGAAGGAGGAAGCTCATAGTATAAATAGGAGTTAGCTATTTCTTTTTGGTGGGGGCACTATGGTTTCCAGCTACCATGGGTACACCTTAGGAAAACCTAAACACCTAAAATAAATCAGATTGTACTTGAAGAAAGAAAATGCCACTCTGAAATGAGGTTTAATATTTCAGATGGATGGCAGTTGAGAAAAGTGTGGTAAGAAAAGAAAGGGAGAAGACATACAATTTTCTTAAACCAAGCTATATTCCCTATTCTTTGTAAGCAAAAGTAGCACAGAAGAAAATGCCAGGATAATACAAGTATATTACATATTGATGGAACTTCAGCGTGATCCAGGATTTTCACAAAACTATTCAAGTATATTAGCATATCATTCAGGATCTAAAATAGTAGCATATAAGCTCATATGTAGTACATACAATACTCCTTCAGGAAAAAGCAAGCAAACAAACAAAAGGTCCCTATCTTATGATTTCTCCCTCTGCCCTCTCTTTTCCTGGTGATTTCTTCCTTTCCTTTCCTTTTCCTTTCTAGGGAACATGTGTCAAAGTGTTTTGCTATTGTCTTCTTTCTGGAGTTGAGAAAGAGGGACTGGTCCAAGGTCAGTCACTCCTTGTAGCCCCTCTTTTATTCCTAGATCACATTTCACATATCCACGCATGGATATCCTGCTTATCTGGGATTTAGAATTCAGAAAAACTTTCAGTGCCAGAATGGGCCAAAGAGATCCCTTTACACACTTCCTACAATACAAAATTGCACAGAGGAAGAGTTAACTTATGGTTTCACTTCAAAGGAGACCTTCATAATTTAGAAATGATATATCAACTATGTGGGAAACCTTTTTCAAATGGCAGTGTAGGTAACAATATCATATTTGGTCTACAAAACTAGATACCTAAAATAAACTATCTATATCAACTTTAAACAAAAAAAAACAAAAGAAAAACCAAGCTGTTATATATTCTAAACTTAGTTTTTTTTAATTTTGTTTTAGAGCCATGTGTATATTTGAGCAAAAAAAAACAAACCAGTGTAGGTGAAGCTAACTGAAATACATATTAATCCTTTTATAAAAATTCTGCTAAAGTCCAAAAAAATTACCCATAGCATTGTTTTTTCTAGAAAAAGACCAATACCTGTCAAACTGCTCCAATTCCATGTAACACAATCATATTCATGCAAGGACCTACAGCAGATGGCAGCACTTAGCTAACCCAATTGTTGTTAACAAGATAGAAACCTGGTAAATGCATCAGTGGATGATTACCTGGAAATTTTCAAAGATACAAACCAAATTTGAAAGCTGGAATGATGTCCCAGAATTAAGCAATGACAAGCTATTTGTGAACTGTTGCCTAGAAAATTATATAGGGTGTCCATCAAGTTCCTAACAGTTCATCTGAATTCAGTGGGGACTTGATTAGATTAGATTAGATTAGATTAGATTAGATTAGATTACACTGAAAGCAACCTTGAAGGTCTTCTAGTTCAGCCCACTCCTGAAGCAGGATAACCTATATCATTTCACATAAGTGACTGTCTAGACTCTTCTTAAAAACCTCCAGGTATGGAGCGCCCACAATATCTGGAGGCTAGCTGTTCCACTGGTTAATTATCCTCACTATTAGGAAATTTCTCCTTAATTCCAGGTAGTTCCTCTCTTTGATTAGTTTCCAACCATTCTTTCTTGTCCTGCTTTGGAGAATAATTTGACCCCACTCTCTTTGTGGCAGCACCTCAAATACTGAAATACTGCTATCATGTCACCCCTAATTCTTCTTTTTTTTAGGCTAGCCAAACCCACACCCTACAGCCATTCTTCCTATGTTTTAATCTCCAAACCTTTTGCCACCTTAATTGCTCTTCTCTGAACTTTTTCCAAAGTCTTAGCAGCTTTTTTGTAAAAGCTGGTTGGTTGGTTGCAATATTCCAGGTGTGGTCTTACTAGGGGTTTTATAAAGCAGTACTAATGCTTCATGTGATCTTGATTCTATGTCTCTGTTTATACAACCATTATTTGAATTATCTGAATGGTAGCCTAGGTACATGTAATCCAGGATGCATCATTTTGAGAGGCACAAACCCTCTGACTGGCAGTGAACAAAGTTGATAAAGAATCATCATTCCCATTTAAAAATTATTTCAAAAATCTGTTTAGAAATATTTGTGGATGTTCTCTTCTACAAACAATAGGTTTTTCTTTCTATCTCTTCTCTAATTAATTCCTTGCCGGTGGCAGGAACACCTGTTATATTCTCAATACAGCTCATGCAAAAAAAGCAAAATGAGCACGCTTTGTTGAAGAGCTGCAAGAAAAGTATTGCACACATCAATTAAACAATCCTCCAACTCCCATCCTTTCAATCTTAATCTTAGCCATTGATTTTATGCAACTCGCCTCTAAACAGAGAGACACAACTCATCTAAAAAAACGCATAGAAGTTGCCACCATAAATGATTCACAACCCAAAACATTGTGCAAAGTGACCAAAACCACGTTCTGTGCTTGATCTAATCTCAAGTAAATGTCTTCCTAATATTATTATTTATTTATTTGATTTATAGACCGCTCCCTCTCCCCGCATGGACTCGGGGCACTTCCTATAGAGGGCTGGATTTGGCATGGAAGCAATCAAACATATCACTAATGCAATATTAACTGGAACACTTTAAACTCGATAACCAATCAGCAAAGACAGGTACCTCTTCCAAGTAAGTGAGAGGGGGGGGGGGGAAGACAAAGAAGAACGATTTGGCTGCAGAACTATATGAAAATAACTGCCAACAGCTTTCCAATTTTCTAGAATAAGTGTAATGAGTGTTGCCTGAGCCTTACTAATAATTCAGCTTTACAACCTGTTCCAGAAACAGATGATCCTCTCTTTCTCTTTATACAATATGCAGCTTGCCAGACATCTCAGAAAAGGTCCTATCTGCCAAGAAATGTTGGGATGTTGTGTCTGTCATTTTCTCCTTTGATCAAGCCAGAATCCTGTGCCAGATAAGTAAACCAATAAAAGCAGCCACCAACCACAGATGTTGTTTGAGATGAGATTGATATTTACAAATATGTTTCTGTTGAACTGACTACTTAAACTGCCAGGTCAGTAATCCCCCATAAAAGCCAGCTCTTTCTTCTGAAGCTAAGCAATAAGTGTTCGATGGAAAACAACTTTGGGGGAAGAGGGCAGATGCTAGAGATAAATTATGATATAAGTGATTTAAGCAGAGGGGAATAAGAAAGAATTGGTGCAGTTAGCAGAGCTCTGAAGACACTGGTTTATGTTCAACATGTCTCTACTGACTAAAGCAGTCAGTAAATTAAAATTAAAGCAAATTAAAGCAGTCAAACATACCAATGGGTGGTTGTACTAAATTATCGCTCTGTCTACCCTAGATTTTATCTATCATCTGTTTATCTATTAATTCAACTGATATAGCTGCCCATCTCAGCTAGGCATGACTCTGGGCAGCTTATAATGAAAACAAAGAAAAGTAAAAAAATAATAATGAAGCAGCCACACAAGCCCTGCAAACTTTTAAAACCAATGCAAAGCCATATAATACATTTGTCGGGAGAGCACTGCTTTTCAAGAACATGCAGACGTTTTAAGGGTTCCATGTTGCTCTCTGATGCTCAGGCCAGAGGGCAAAAAGGCCCTTCAAGAAGACCAATAAGGTCAGGCCCTGAGAATGATGTTCCATAGGATAGGTGCAACAGAAAAGGCTATCCTTTTTGGACTCACCAGATTACATTTTCTAGTGAATGGAACCTGCAACAAATTTCTTCTAACAGACTTTATGGGGTGCATAAATGTCACCAGGCAAAAGTCCATTGATTAACTCAGCCCTATAGCTATGCAGCATGAGGCTCCTAGTTCAGAAAGGCTAAGATTTCACAGTGTGGGGAAAAAATGAAATGACAAAAGGAACTGGAATAAAGTAGCTTTGCAAGAAATGTGCAAATTTTAAAAATAGATGACAACACCCCCATCCCCGCCCTCAAGAAAAAAACCAACAGAAACAATCCAATTCTAGTGTGGTTTGTGAAATTATGGCTGATATTGGCAATGGTCTCCCCAGGACAGAGTGTTGCATTCAGAGTAATCCTAAAATCTTAATTGCACAATTTGTGGTCCAGATGTAGTAAGTGTCTATGGAGTTCCAAGAAGGTTACCAACCCATTTGCACCACTCAGGTGACCCTGACAATACAGATAAACTAGGAGGAGCCTTAAAGGCTCTCTAAAAGAATGCAAATGACCAGCTGTTTGCAAGGAGTATAAATCTTTCCATTCCCCACCATCCAGGCAGAGCTGAGGAAGCTTCTTGGATGAGAAGCAAAACATCTTCAAAACAAGAAAGTCCAGTTGCCTCTTGAAAAAGCACCTTTGGTCCAAATATAATAAAAAACCTACAAAAGCATTGTGTTCAACTGGTAATGATTTGAAGATAAATAATTTACTATTGCATAAATCCTTTAAAGATTTTATAATATGGGAGACTATGCATAAATAGGGATGATTTAGAATAAGGTTAATGAAAAGTACAACTCTTACCTAACTTTGCTGGCTAATACTCATTTTCCTCACCAACTGCAAGTAATCTTAAGCATCTGGTGTGGCAATGTGGCCATAGTCTTGGATCAACTAACGTAACATATCTAAGATGCAATATATAAATTGCCAGAATCTTCAGCCATAGACATTCCATGATTTCTGGAGAAACATTATTTCTGGAGCGGATGTTTCTTCTGAAGTCCCAGACTGAAAATACTCTTTTATTATCCAGACTCTCCTTGTGGTTAGAAACATCCAAATTTAGCTGGTTATCTCCTGGTTTTCCTCTCATAAGCCTGCCCTAAAAGATGATGTGGGGTCCTTAGTGCTGTCTGAGCTTGATTATTTTCTTGCAGTATATCATTACATAAGTAGCACTGATGATGTGATCTAATTTGCTAATGAAATATCTGCAAGAAAATAACCAAGTTCAGAGAGCACTAAGGACCCTACAGTTCAACTACAAATACAAATACAAATACAAGGGAATATTAGGGCAGGGACGGTAGGCACACTGGTGCAGTTATGCACGCCCCTTAAAGACCTCTTAGGAATAGGGTGAAGTCAACAGTAGACAGTCTAAGGTTTAAGTTTTGCTAGTTTGGGGAAGAAACCAGTGTCAGGTAGTGCATTCCAGGCATTGACAACTCTGTTACTGAAGTCATATTTCCTACAGTAGAGTTTGGAGCGGTTTACCTTATCTATTGTGTGCTTGTGTATTGTTGTGTTCGAAGTTGAAGTAGTCATTGACAGGTAGGAAATTATAGCGGATAATTTTATGTACTACACTTAGGTCAGACCAAAGGCGGTGTAGTTCTAAGTTGTCTAAACCCAAAATTTCAAGTCTGATGACATAACGTATTCTGTTGCAAGCAGAGGAGCGGAGGACTCTTCTCGTGAAGTATCTCTGGACTCACTCAATTGTATTAATCTCTGATATGCAGTGCAGGTTCCAGACAGATGAGCTGTATTCAAGAATTGGTCTAGCAAATGTTTTGTACGCTCTGGTTAGCAGTACAATATTACCAGAGAAAAAGCTATGCAAGATTAGGTTAACAACTGTTAATGCCTTTTTGGCAATGTTATTACCGTGACCTCTGGCACTTAGATCATTTGAGATGAGTACTCCGATTTCTTTGACAGTGTGTGGGTCATATCCGAGGTCATATCCAGCCATCTTGTATTTTGTGTTTTGATTTTTTTCTGCCAATGTGTAAGACAGAGCATTTGTTGGTTGAGATTTGGAGTTGCCAATTGTTTGACCATTCTGACACATAGTCCAGGTCTTTTTGTAGCATTTTCGGTGGTGTTGAATAATTTTACATCATCAGTGAAGAGAAGGCAGTTGCTTATAATATAATCGCAAAGGTCATTTATGTAAAGTATAAAGAGTGTGGGTCCTAAAATGCTACCTTTGGGGACACTGCCCCAAGGTACTAAAAGGCAATCTTTGGAAGTTGTTTTCTACTTTCCAAAATGAAAATAATTTGTCTGATTTATCCCAAAAGCAATGACACCCAAACAAAAATGAGTTTCTTGACAGCATAGGGAAAACTGGTTTTAAAATGTGAGTGAAAATGCATACACCAAATAAACATTGGAGTTATTGTATCAAAGGCCATATTACAACAGTCAAAACTGCATTGTAAGAGAGCATTAAAAATATAACTGATTATCATGCACTGCATCAAATGAAGGTTGTATCAATTGCAAAACACACAAGGGAGGAGCTCATGTCTTATTCATTAATTGCATAGAGAAATAAGTTAACTCTTGCTTTGAAGACCAGGCACTAGACGCACTGATCCTACTGTTTTTTCCCCCCAGTCATTATATAAACAACATGTTCATCAATCAGCAAATCAATAAACTGTCCCTAAAAAGATGCATATTGGCATTTGGTGAAAGGCATTTCTATTTAATGTCAACATGATCTATTCTATACTGTTTATGCTTATTGAAATGTATATATAAAAAGAAAAGTTAACAATCTCAACAACACCGACTCGATGAGGCACCTTCAAGTATAAGTATCCAAATTAAATATCGGTTCTCTGCTCCATTAGATGATGTATCTGCTATTCCCAGTGCTGACTGGCAGCATTCCACCGGTTATTACAATCATGTTAATTGATTTTCTTGCACAATAGTAGCACATCATTTGAAATGCCGTTGGTCATGTGAAAGACAAAATGATTTGGCATTGGGGTGTCCCTGCGAACTAGAGGCACTAAATTCAAACACACAGTTGCAGCCCAGCACTTTATGAATGACTGAATCACACCAGCTCCACTAATTCATTATTCCTGACAAGAATATGAGAGTGGATCAGTGGAGTATAAATTGATTTAATTGGATTTGTGCTATGTTACCTCTCTGGGATTGTAAAGACTATGCAAAATTGGAATGCACGCCAAGGTAAAGCTCTAAGTCATAAGCATTTGAGACACACATTGGACTAACTTGGTGCTGAAGATCCTATGAATCTGAGCTTTCCCCTTCTTTCTTGCAGTATCAACCACTACTCTTGTGAAAGGCAAGCTGGATATAAAAAGCATGCAGAAGAGAAAAAAAACTGGGTCAACGCAAGACAAGGGTCAAGGAATATGTAAGCAGTCAGGATCTGGTTCTCTAACAAAATTAGGCTGCCTCTTTATCCGAATCTCTCTTCTCACTGCATGGCAAGCAGGTTCACAATTAATTGCCCCCCTCATTCCCACCCCCAGGAATAGCAGTGCATATATTGAATGTGGTTGATGTACATGAGCAAAACAATTCATTGAATTGGTTTGTTTTTTTAACAAACCCTAGCAAAATATCTCCATAAAGCAACTGGTCACTTCCTTCTAAACTCATCATATGTTGCACTGCACATTTAACCAATAGGATTTGACTATGGTATGTCCCTTTAAGTGGTCAAATTCCGGATGCTTCAACTCTCTCTGGGCCCTGGAAGGTTAGTCATAATGTTAGAGCATACCATGAGCAATGTTGCTTTAGTTCCAGCATGCTCTTGTAGCACAAGGATCAACCCCCCCCCCCCCAACCCCAACCCCACTTTTTATTCTCTTCTATTCTGGAGAGAAACAAAGCCGTTAATGTAGCTCTTTTTTGTGTGTGTGCTTGTTGGCTTGTGTTTTGCAGCTCAAATGGCAAATGGAGATCAACTTTGCAAATGTGCTTAACGCAATGCCTTTTCCAAGTGCAAGCCCAAGAGATCTTGCCAATGTGTCACTGGCCGCAGACTGGCTGTTGCAGTTCTTTGCTTGACAGCTGAGATTCCTGCTATAAGCTGCACCTAATCGAATAAAGCAAAATATCTTATGCTGGGAAACATCTGATGTAATTTCCTAAAACTGAATTCAATATTTGTAATATATTAGCAGCCACAAAGTGAGGGGAGAAAATGAGGTGTTGAAATTCCACTTAGCTACAGAATAGATTGAGCGACGAGTTCAAAGCTCCATGCTGCTCCTTTTATGCTGAGCACAGAGGAGTTCACCAGAACATGTCAAACATCAGCAAACATTTAATAAGCTCCCAAGCTAGAACGTATCTGGCTCGCTGGGGGTAAAATAAACAGAAGTACAGCAAATGCAATTGCTGGAGGAAATGAGGGAGTGAGAAGTTAAAACCCAGTTTTGCAAACCTACTTGGCAAGAAACAGTTGTTCTATTTCTCTGAAAATGGGTTGAAAATGACAAAATCTTCCATAGAGGAGAATTGAATGTGGAATTGCTATGTACAATAAAAAGGATCTAGACCTGAAATTATTTCTTTACAGCTCTAAGACCCAGCTACAGCAATAAATCCACACATACAAATGTTGTTTTTTGCTATGTAGTGTGTGATTTCTTGCTTGCTTGTTTTTTTAAATAGAGAACAATACCAATTTTGAAAAGCTAGATTTTGTGTGAGTTTTATACTATTGTGAGCTGAACAGATTTGAGAATAATTCAACTACAGTAGTTCTCATTTTACAACCATAATTGACTCTATAATTTTGGGCTGTGCAAGTTGTAAAGCAGGTTTTCAGGTGAGTGATAAGACTTAGCAGCAATTATTCTTGCCTCACTCTCATTCCATCTTGATTGTCTCAATGTGCTTTAAATAGCATCCAGGAATGCAATTGCTGAAAAATATGAAAAAATATATTTAAAACTGCACTTAAAACTGCACTGGCTGCCAGTTGCTTACAAGATACACTGTAAGATCCAAAAATATAAAACCCTACTGGTGTAGGACAGGACAGTGGTGGGATTCAAAAATTTTACTCCTGGTTCTGTGGGCATGGTTTAGTGGGCATGGCATGGCTTGGTGGGCATGGCAGATAAAGGTTACTGCAAAATCCCCATTCTCTCCCAATCAACTGGGACTCAGAAGGCAGAGAATAGATGGGGGTGGGGCCAGTCAGAAGTGGTAGTTACTGGTTCTCTGAACTACTCAAAATTTATGTTACCGGTTCTCCAGAACTGGTCAGAACCTGCTGAATACCACCTCTGGGACAGGGGATCCAGAACTGGACAGAACCTGCTGAATATCACATCTTATTTCCAGAGGATCTTTTCCATGCACATAGTCTACAGAAATTTCTCTGCTCCTTTGCTTCCCCAAAAGCCATGAAATTTTGAAAACGTTCTGGCAGAAGTTATTTCAGATCTCCTACAAATGCAGGACATGCTTGCATTCAATCATACGTATCTTTCTCTAAAGCCTCAAAATACTCCCAACTTTTTTAACAAATGAAATTATTAGAATGTCATATCTGTAATGCAATTCTTAAAGTAGAAACCTCTTTTGGGACATCCACAGAAAGCTGGGGGAAGGTGTGCATACTTTTATGAGGAGCAGAGGAAAATTGTATTTGCACAACGTCTAAAGCGCTTCAGCTCCATCTTTTTCAAAGCACACCCAGACCAAAAGTTTTAGAGCAGAGTTCTGCTTTATTGTTCGAAGTTCAGATCCCATTATATTTCTTGGCTTCTTTTTCAACACATTCCTTTATTGAAAGATATTTCCTCTTGATCCTCTTATAAGGTTTGGTTATCATCCTGCCTCTATTCTTCCTTTTCTATCTAAAGTTCTTGAGAAGGTTGTTCTCTTGTAGGTCAGTAGTTCTTCACATCAGCTTTTACTGATCCATTTCAATCAGGGTTGCAGACAAGGTTTTCAACCAAGAGAGCCATACTTCAAGTTCTGAATGATGTTCAATCGATCAGAGATTGACAAAAGATCCAGCTGCACCAATTTCTCTCCCCTTATCCCCAGAAAAAGAATGGGAATGTGTGTGCATGTAATTTTGTTATTTCATTTGTACTATCTGAACATCACCGGTAACATCCCCTCCTGTAACCCTTCCTCTAGTTTTAGAATTTTATATTGAATAGTAGGTTAGTTGGTTTTGTTGTTATTGTTTTATTCTTTTTCCCTTTCATTTTGTTAATGTTTTATAGTCCTGTGTTATATCTTTATCATACGGAGATCTAAGAGAACTGGAATAGCATTTGGATTCAATTCCTAAAGCAAAGGAGTTTTTGGCTTTTTATCTTTCTCCTAGAGCAGGAACCATTATATTAGATTCTCTTTAGCACTGACCAGGAGACAGTGATTTATAGCCTACTAATCTGTTTTTAATAATGACAATGGCCCAGCATTTTCAACTCAAAAAAGCCAACCCGGTATTTTTAAGATAAATTGGACAATGTCAGCATCTAGTTTACACCAAAGAAGCCAGAGAAAAGATTATACACTGTGGATCGTGGGTTTGTTTCTTTGTTTGGTTTGCTACAAAGCCAGCCAAAAGCCCTGGTGTCATTATACCTTAAGGATAGAAACGTCTTTTTCTCCAGGAAAAGAGAGTTTCAACATAAAACGAGATAAGATCACAAGCTTCATTGATATCCTAATATTATCCCTAATTGGATAACACACCATTTTTAACAAGGCCTATTCACAGTATTTGAATAGTGGAAAGACCACAAGAAAGCTTGACTAATGACTCAGTCACAAATCTTCTTTTCAACATTGAAACAAGGAAAACTAGGCCTATTGGTATCTATTAACTTGAGTTTTTCTGCCTGTGTGAACATTGTTTTACTTTGAAAATGTTTTAGAACTGCCACCTCAGCTAAGGTTTCAGGCCACACATGTCACACAATTGATAAGATCGTCCTGGAAAATGACAACAATGGCCATATGCCATCTGCTCTGCTGAATCACTATAGCACCACCCAGAAGGAGGCTGCAAGCAGCTGTGACTCTTTTCCTATCTTTTACCATCCAGCCAACTTTGCCTGCAGCTGGCTAACTCCAATAAGGTAGATGCTATTGTACAACTTTCCCTACTTACTACGTTCCCATTACTAAGTATGGAAAGAAATAAGGATTTATAGCCCAGAAGGCTATGTCCACTAGGCTATGCCAGCGGGCGACGCCCAGGGGAAGGGCCTTCTCTGTGGCGGGCCCAACCCTCTGGAACGACCTTCCCCCCGAAATTAGAACAACCACAGACCTTCGCTCCTTCCGGCAGAAACTAAAAACACACTTCTTCTGCTTGGCCTGCCTAGGGTAATTTAAATTGTTTTTAAACTGTTTTTAGGGGTTTTTAGGGATAGTTTTATTTTATATGGGTTTTAGCGCAGGGTTTGTTTAATTTGTTTTTAACTTTGTACTTTGTTTGTGGTTTTAATTGTATTTTTAATTCTCTGTGCCCCGCCTCGAGTCCCTTCGGGGAGAGAGAGCGGGTTATAAATTAAAATAATAATAATAATAATTATTATTATTATTATTATTATTATTATTATTATTATTATTATTATTATTATTATTATTATTATTATTATTATTATTATTAGAAATTGTTTAGCAATTGTTCACTTATTTCATCTTAGTTGTTATTTCCACCTTTAGTACAAAATAACATCTATATCTTGGAAACCATAAGAAATTATTTCAGTATCTCATCACATTTTCCACTAGGATCACATTTCTTCCTCCATCTTCAAATGTTAAAAAGAGAAAGAGAAACCCCCAGATATTTTGCAGTTTCCTAAAGCATTTTAATGAAGTTGTGATTTCTATCCTTGTATGAAAGTTCTAGCATTGTTGACTCTTTTCATCTGAGGGGAAAAAATCACCTGAGGGGAGAAAAGAACAAGGTATGACAGACAGAAGAACTGACAGCTGGGGTTTTTTTTAGGGTCATGTTTTGCATTGCTCTGAATTTTGTGATGCAACTTTTTCTCCAAGCATATTTGCATCAGAGTAGATAATCTACCCCCCAAAACATGTAGATGAAAAGAAAGTGGGGGGAATTATTACAAATGCTGTATATAATAAATAGTATGTGTGTGTGCAGAATTAGATTGATGCCTACATGAGATGAAAATAAATTGTTTTATGAAATATGAACATTGCAAAGAGAAAATAGATACCTTCTCCATCCCTGATAGCAGGTCCCTGTTTTTCGGGTCAGCTAAATATATTCATACTGATAAGTATAGTTTATAGGAAACTACAGTGGAAGATTGCTATCGACCTAGTCTGAAACACTGAGACAGCTGTTTATCGGCAAACCTTCAGCTACTTGTAGAAGGTGCTTTGTTGTAGTAAGCCCTCCTGAGCCAATTAAAGCTTGACATTTTGTACCCTCAGTAATTAAAATGCAAATGAATGGGTGGGTTTTGTTTTTTAAAAAATCCGATTATGTGAGTTAATTAAGAAGAAAATATTCTACGTAGACCTGAATTTACCATCAGTGGAATTATTTTTAACCCTCACCTGCTGCCATGTTTGAAAACAGGGAAATACCGAAACCTTTAATCTTCCATCTTCCATATTTTAAAAAAAACAAAACAGATCAGGGAAAAGATGTCTGTTCCAACTTGCATTTACAAATTACAAGGAATGTTCTAAATCATTTCTGACTGTGTTCTACAGATATCTAGGATTTGACAAGAACTCAGTGGAGTTCCACGAGCAACTAAGGACTCAATGTAAATGTTCATTTCTGAAGCACCATCTGCAATGTTTCTAAGATGCGATGAAAAGGCCAATTGTGATAACCATGAACGTTATCTAGGAAAATGCTTTGGCCATGCAGCCTTCTCCTACCCAAAATGTCATGGCTGTGATTTAGTGCAGGGGTCACCAACTTTTCGGACCTTAGGCACCATTACATTCATAATTTTAAATCCCACAGACCACCAATATGATTTTTTTTAAAAAGATAAATAGTATTTAGTGCAATATAAAAATGCAAATAATTTTTTCTGCAGACTACCAAACTTTTCTCATGGATCACCAGTGGTCCAGGCACTACTGGTTGGTAAAGGCTTACTTAACACATGCCTGCTCCAGCTCTGGTGCACTCAGATCCCTATTAACCATGTTGCTCTTCATACGCATACTCTATGAATTCTCCTCCCTTTTTCTTAACAAAAGCCCTTATGACTATGACACCTTAAGCCCTATAAAAGTGTCAAATTTAAAAGGATGAGTGACATTAGTCAATGTGGAATAATATGCAACTACTGTAACAAGTTTTTCCTCCAAGCAGAGAGACTGGAGTTCTTTCTTTTGAAAAAGTCTTATTGGGTTTTACAAATTTTTATAAAAATAGGATAAGGGATAGTAAGGAATTACAAAGACATATTGAGAACCTCTATGTCGGAGATGTTGGCCCCCTCCGAGACCTCATTAAAAAAAATAGCAAATACAGTAATTTTTCATTTTTCTACAAAGTGGAAAGATGTACAAATATTTCAATTTTAGAATCTATGCAATCAATCATTTATAAACATCCAAATAAGTTTTATACTATTACAAAAAAAATCTAACAAAAAATGAAATCTAAGTCTTATGGCAATTGTATTCTCTTCTCCCTGACCTCCAGTGGGCGGAGCCGTGGCCCCCTCCGTTCCCCCATTTTCATCCCCCAGGATAGGGGAGTATTTTTTTTAAAAAAAGGCATCTGCCTCTATAATTGTTTTAATTTTTACTCTTTCCCCTTCCCTTAACGCCAACATTCCCTCAAACATCACCCACCAGAAACAGACCCCCTTTTTAAATAATCTTTTAAATAAGAAGGAAAAATTCCCCCCCATCTTTATAATCTTTTTCGGGATCTGATTCAAGGTGGTAACCATGTTCTGTTGATAAATTAAGGGACCGTCTCTCTGTGCTCTCAGGATTCCCCCCCTGGGGGCCCTCTCACAAATTTAATGCATATCTCTCTGGATATTTCATTTATCCTGGCATATACTAAGTTATTACTAAAATTTTTAAACTCATCCCTTGTCACAGGCAACCCCCCCTCCAAACCATCAATTCTTTGTTTATTTTCCATTAGCACTTTCTGTATCTCCAAAAGTTCTGATTTCGATCTAACATTATCTTTCCGGATTTCCTTAAGTTATTTCATAATATCTTGAAGATGTCCTTCTATTATTGAAAACTGCGTAGCTTCCATCTCTGTTTCTTTAGGTTAAAATAATCTTGAGTTGATGTGGCTGTATTTTTTTAAAAAGCACTAATGAAAGTTTTAAGTCTTTGTCGTTAATATGGCGTCTGTTGGAGAGGCATTCCGCGAAACAAGGAGAGAACAAAGCCAGTGTCCAAACTCATAATTCCATTTAATTATAATCCAGAGGGAAAACAAATTCTTAAAAACAATCACATAAAAAAGAACAAAGAAGGCACAGCAGGGAAAGGTCCAGTGAGTCAGTTATATTGATCCATTACTAAAGAGAGAAGAACAGTCCCATACGTAAGGGAGTGCCAGCAATTTTCCACGAAGATATATCTCCTGGGAACAAAGGAACACCATCTTCCCCCGCTCCACTGTCAGCCGTTGAGAGTTGTTAAAAAGCAGTTCAATTGTAGCCAGACTTCGATACAAAATATCAGGATTGTTCAGGAAAGACTTTCACTTATTGTTTAAAAACAATTGGATGTTGATTTCTCTGCTTCCCCAAGCCTGGGGAGCATTTCTAAACGCCACCTTTTTTCCTTCCGAGGGGGGTATTACAAACTCCCCCCTCCTTTTTCTTTCAAACTTAGAGTTGAGAGCAATAAAATAAAGTCACTCATGATCCACTTTGCAGCCAAAAGCCTTGGTTTTGCCTCCAACCCCGGCATTTCAGCTCTTCTCTAAAGCAACTAGTTGTTCCGGCTCTCCATCGGCAAAGGGAACCAAGCCCCCCGCAGCATGTTCTCCCATGCCTGGGTCGAAGACAAGGACCCCCCCGACCGCCATCAGGATGGGGAGATTCCCAGCAAGCCGTCCGTACAGCGGGAGTCCTTTAGAAGGAACTCTCTGCCCGTTGGGGGCCGTAGAAGGAACAAAACGGCGGACGAGTCCCAAGACTCGACCATCGCCTCCGGGAAACCGGAAGGAAGTCTGAGAGACTGGAGTTCTTAATTCCCTGTGGATTCAACAATGTGTACTAAATTAGGATTGCTGCTGCTCTTTTTATCTTTAACAAGGGAATCAGGAATAACACTGTTGTCTCTGGGAATATGTACATGCATTGCATTTGTCTGGAGCAGATAAGTGATAACTTAATTTACCTACCAAAATTTTTCAGACTGTTGTTAATAGAAGTCTTGGTACAATTTTATTAGATAAAGTAGCTGAACTAGGCAAGCATGTATTTATTTTGAAGAATAAATAAATGGATTGTTGTATGATAAAGATTTTGCATATTACTCTAGTTCTATAAATGAATAGAGCCATATGAATTATAAATTGTTATGAATCACATCCTAGGACTCATTGGCATTGCTTACCTGACCACAAAGTACTCTATAATTTGATGCCAATCACTGTCATGGTATGAAATATCATTCTTTACCAATGGCTCAGTCTTACCTCCCAAACAATTTTCAAATAAAGTACCTTTTTGAACACTACAGCCATCAAAACTCCTTGGCAGAATGGTAGGATTAGAAAGCAGCCCCTCACCCAAGATTAAACACAGGATGAAAGTCATTAGCCACAATAGGAATTGCCCAACATCCTTTCATCGCACCACCCCCAGAGCAGTCCAAACTTCAACCAAATTAGCTCAGACAAGCACCTAGGATTTGCATTTCCTCTTTTGCCTATAGAGCCAGCTATGATCCCTACCCCTACATGAGCCCATAGGAATCTGACAACAGCCAATAGAATATTAAAGGACATGTTCTTGCACAGGAACAGGAAGCTGAAATACAAAGCCCAAAGAAGGTATAAAACCCACCACCTCTCAACTCCCTTTGGTCAGCTGTACCAAAATCACATCTGGTTGGTGGTTTTGCTTCATCAATGAAGGGAACCTTTCTTTGCAATCAGCCTCCATTTTATCTCCAGTACCATTCTCACAGCTTAGAACTGGACCTGGATATTTCTTCTAACACTGGATCAGGCCCAACTCCTATGGACTCTGAGGATTCCAAGCCTCTAACAGAATCTAAAGTCTTGCAAGTATCTAAAAACAAAAAGAACTCAAAATAATAAAGCACTCACTAAATCAGAGAAAATAAGTCCTTTCTCCACTCCACCCAAATCAGAGAAGAATTCTAAAGTGCTTCAATGCATCATTTCTGTAGACATTCTTCAAGGCAAGCAACAGGCTAAACTGAGGCTTAATTTAACAGTAGCACCACAGGCCCTTTTTTTAAGGCCTGTGAAGTAAATAACGAACCACCCATTTCTTTTTCTGGTGCAAGCCATAGGACTTTCCCATGAATAAGCGCCATCTTCTCCTGCAGCACTGTTTGCAGATTTATAGGTGCCAGAGGTCTTTTAATTAATCTTTGCGGTTCAGTTCCTTGACTGGTAGAATCTCTAGCAAGTATCTTCTTTAAGTCTGTCACTGCACAGGGAGCCTTGGTTAACAGCAGGGCTTAATCAGACGATAGGGCTAGGCAGGAGCTGCATTTTAAACAAGCCTCGCTTTTTGGTGGCTGTCACTTGCATCAGAAGACACTCAGCAGTCTAGCTGTTCCCATCTCGCCCGCTGAACTTCCCATAAGTGCTAGGTGCAAAGAAAGCCAAAGCCAAAAAGGAATGCTCAATAAGTTATGAAGCACTGGAAAGAGATCATTAGAAAAACATGCAGGTTGCAGACCAAAATAAAAGGCATATGGATAAAATATCCCCATTCCCACCAGGTTTGGGTAGTTGCATTGTTTTATTGGTTGGAGAAGATGTGTGTTATTCTCTATGTCAGGGTTCTTCCCCTGCTTCCCCATCTCTTAATAGGGAAAAATATCTTGTGGTTTCATACAAGTCTTTCTCAGTGTGCTGAATTACTCAAATAAAGCTCCTTGGTCTGTAGAATATCTATGTCTGTAGAATATCTATGAGCCGAGGTGGTGCAGTGGTTAAAATGCAGTACTGCAGGCTACTTCAGCTGACTGCTAGCTGCAGTTCGGCAATTCAAATCCCACCAGGCTCAAGGTTGACTCAGCCTTTCATCCTTCCGAGGTCAGTAAAATGATTGTTGGGGAAAATAGGCTGACTCTGTAAACTGCTTAGAGAGGGCTCTAAAAGCACTATGAAGCAGTATATAAGTCTAAGTGTTATTGCTATGCCAGGATGCACATGAAAAGGGACAGGGATGCTTGTGTATTTATCTTCCATCCACCAACACATAAAGACAAAGTATTCATTCAGGCCAAGCCATTGTGTGTTGATTAGGATAGGACTGAAATCCCAGTAAATGTGCCTCACAGCTGCAGCTTATATGAGGATCGTGACTCAGGATGAATGGACATACATGAATACAGGAAGTCCCAGGCTCAATCTCCGTCAAACTTATTTTATGTAATTTATCAATTTAAAACACGTATGTAGCTGCTCATCTTCTAACACATGTGTGTCAAGCTTGATCGCATTACTGGACGTCATGTGATGTTGCTGGAAGAAATGTCCTTTTGGGTTCAGTTCCAAGTGGGGAGAAAGACACTGGAAATATGGTGGCTGATTGAAAGATGGTTTTAATGGTGGGCAGGGTCACATGCCTCGAAGATGTTGGGTGAAGAAAAAAAGAAAAGCGATGCTGAGAGTGCCTGAGTGTTATATCCTCTCTGGGTTTTAGAATTTGAGCTTGTATTCTGATTGGTTGTCAGACTCTCATGGGGACATGCAGGGGCAACTCTGTAGGCTGCCCTGAGTCCCAAGCTTGAATTGAGCCTTGCTGGGTGAGGATGTTGTGAAAGAGCTTTGGGCAATTCCTACTATGGCTCTGCCTGAAGGAAGTAGATGTTTGTTATGTAGAATAGACTGGCTCAGGCCTTAATGGCCCATTGACAAAGGTGGGGGGGCTGAGTTTCTGGTTCCCTTTTAGGGGAAATATTCTGTCCTTTTGATATCTCCTTATATATCTCATATATAAGGAGATATATAGGGGAGGGGAGGATGCTAACTTCCTACAATGTATTGCGATGTTTTTTTTTGCCTTTGCAGAGCTGGGGTGGACGTTGCCTGTGTGTGATGCATCTGGCCTGTGGGCTGCCAGTTTGACACCCCTGTAAATCTAAACAATTCTTGGTGCACCCAATGTTCAGATAAAGTTGGGACAAATTTTTTTTTTTGAAAAGTTGCAGAACCCCCACCAGTATTATACCTGGAGCTCTGGCTCAGGGTATCCTGATCAGCTAATCTATTTTGGGGGGTGACAATGCTTCAAGATTAGATGATTGATTTTTCCACCAGTATTTCGAGTTGGCTACTGTACAAATATCCTCTAGGATTACCTAGCTCAGTTTTGTCCTTTTTACATAGAATGTGATTCTCGGAGAGTAACACCTTTAAACTAATCCACGTGGGGGGGAAATCCAGTTACTTCTGATCCCTTCATTTTTCTCAGGGCATTATTTTTGGTTTCAGCAGTTTCTCAAATCTATGGCTTAGCTGCACTTTTCGGAACAAAAATGGATTCTGAGTGAAGCTGTAACGTAAGTCTAATATTAAAATACAAGACTTGATAACTCATCAACTTTGAGCTGGCATGTCTGAGCTTTCCTGTTAGTTCTTAGTAAATACAGGTACATAGATCATAATTGGAACTACAAGGGGGGGAAAAATACTGCTTGGAAGAGAGGGAACAAAGGTAAGTTCCTGCCGTCTACTTCTTTTTACTTGATGTACTGCACATCCTTACCTGAATCCCTACAGGCCATTAAAATAAAGCCATATAAATGACTCAAAGGAGGAAGATGCGCAGCTTGACGCACCACATCACAATCGTTGCCCGAGGGAAGACAATCAGAACATCTTTTCCCCCTCTTTTAATAGTTGTTGTTCAGTCACTTCCATCATTTTCTGAGCCAGTGGACATTGTTTCACCAGGACTGTGTGTTTGTAACCTCTTCTTGAAATTCTTGTAAGGTCGTGCTTGTGTTATCAATGATACAGGGGTGGGTTCCTGTACTGGTTGGCATCGGTTTGCTGCTCGTGTGCGCGTCAGGCATGCATTGCTCGTGCATGCTCAGTTGACTAAAAATTGAAATTTGAAATTGAAATTGAAATTTATTAACCGCACCCTCTCCCCACAGGGACCCGGGGCGGTGCACAGGCAAAGCTAAAAACAATATACAATAAATACAACATACATACATTAAAATAGAATTAAATAATATTACCCGTGCTAAAAATATAAGATTAAGAACCCATTAAAATATTTGGAGTCAATAGACAGAGAGAACTATTCAAGGCCGGCCAGTCGAAAGAGATAGGTCTTCAATTTTACACGGAAGGAGCGGAGGTCAGTGGTCGTTCTAATATCAGGGGGAAGGTCGTTCCAGAGGGCCGGGCCCGCCACAGAGAGCGCCCTTCCCCTGGGCGTCGCCCGCTGACAAAGTCTAGTGGATGGCACCCGGAGAAGCCCCTCTCTGTGGGAGCGAATCGGTCGTGAGGATGTGTGGGGCAGGATCCGATCTCGCAGATAGCTAGGTCCCGAGCCATGGAGCGCTTTGAAGATGATAATTAACACCTTGAAGCGCACCCGGAAGACGACAGGTAGCCAGTGCAGCTCGCGCAAGAGCGGTGTTACGTGGGCAAACCTAGAGGTGCCCATAATTGCTCGCGCGGCTGCATTCTGAACTAACTGAAGCCTCCGGGTGCACCTCAAGGGGAGCCCCATGTAGAGAGAGTTACAATAGTCCAGTCGGGATGTCACGAGGGCATGAGTGACTGTGCGAAGGGCGTCCCGATCCAATAGGGGGCGCAATTGGCGAACCAGGCGTACCTGGTAAAACGCCCTCCTGGCCACGGCTGTCACTTGCTCTTCCATAGACAGCCGGGTATCCAGGAGGACACCCAAATTGCGCGCCCCATCCACAGGGGCAAGATGTTCGCCCCCTATGGCCAGCGTTGGAGAAAGCTGGTTGAATCGGGCAGCCGGAAACCACAGCCACTCGGTCTTGGTCGGGTTGAGCCTAAGTCCGTTACTTCCCATCCAGATCCGCACGGCTTCCAGGCACTGGCACATCACCGCTACGGCATCGTTGGGGTGGTTTGGGGTAGATATGTACAGCTGGGTGTCATCAGCGTACAGGTGGTACTCTACCCCAAAACCACGGATGATCTCACCCAGCGGCTTCATGTATGCATTAAACAGGAGAGGCGAGAGGACCGACCCCTGAGGCACCCCGCATGTGAGGGGTCTCGGGGTCGACCTCTGCTCTCCTGCCCGCACAAATTGCGATCGGCCAGAGAGGTAGGAGGAGAACCACCGTAAAACGGTGCCTCCCACCCCCAACCCCCCCAGCCGATGCAATAGGATACCATGGTCGATGGTATTGAAAGCCGCCGAGAGGTCTAATAGGACCAGGATGGAGGAACATCCCCCATCTCTGGCCCTCCAGAGATCATCTACCAACGCGACCAATGCCGTCTCGGTGCTATGCCCGGGCCGAAAGCCGGACTGGCGCGGATCTAGATAGTCAACTTCCTCCAGGTGATGGGGAAACTGTTGTGCCACCACACTCTCAACAACCTTCGCCAAGAAGGGAAGGTTGGAGACTGGACGGTAGTTGTTCAAAAGAGCTGGGTCCAAAGAGGGTTTCTTGAGGAGGGGCCTCACCATAGCCTCTTTTAGGGAGGCAGGCAAGGAACCCTCACTCAAGGATGCGTTGATAACCTCTTGGAGCCAGCCTCGTGTCACCTCCCAGGATGCCAGTACAAGCCAGGAGGGGCACGGGTCCAATGAACATGTGGTGGCTCGCAGTCGCCCACGTAGCCTGTCCATATCCTCGGAAGTAACGGGGTCAAACTCCTCCCAAACAAGATCTCTCTCGTGGCATCCCACTGGGCCATGAATGGGGGCTAGCTCACTCTGTATCTGGGCGGTTTTCTCCTGCAGAAAAATCACAAATTCCTCTGCTCTACCCTGTAGCGGGGCTTCCCGCTCCTTCTGTTGAAGGAGGGAACGGGTCACCCTAAACAGGGCGGCAGGGCGGTTTTCTGCGGATGCTATGAGGGTGGCACAATGATGATGTTTGGCCACCCTCAGCGCCACAATGTAAGTCCGTAAATGGGCTCTTACCTGTGTCCGGTCAGATTCAGAGCGGCTAGCCCTCCATCTTCTCTCTAGGCATCTCTTGCGGCGTTTCATCACCCGCAGCCCCTCAGTAAACCAAGGAGCCAGGGTGGTTCGCCGCCGCGAGAGAGGCCGCAAGGGCGCGACCCGATCTAAGGCTCCCACGGCCGCACTATTCCATGCGGCCGTGAGGTCCTCCATCGGGGCGCGGGTCAGGGATACAGGAAATGGCCCAAGCGCTGTCTGGAACCCATCCGGGTCCATCAAGTGCCTGGGGCGGTACCAGATTGGTAACTCTGGTTCCGCCTCCCCGCGGAGGGGAGCAGCGGTCGGAAAGTCGAGTCGGAGAAGTGAGTGGTCTGACCATGACAAGGGTGTGATGACTATGTCCCCTGTACCCAGATCACTCTTCCATTGGCCCGAGACGAAAATGAGGTCCGGCGTATGTCCACCCTCATGGGTGGGGCCTTGAATTACTTGGGTCAGGTCCATGGCCGTCATGGAAGCCATGAACTCCCGAGCTACCACGGATGATTCGCCCAACGATGGCAGATTAAAGTCCCCCATGACTATGAGTCTGGGGGTCTCCACTGCCACCGTAGCGATCACCTCCAGGAGCTCGGGCAGGGCTGCTGCTACATAGCGGGGAGCCAGGTATACAACCAGCAAGCCCAACTGCCTCCCTAGGCCCCACTTCATGCAGAGGGACTCACAGCCGGAGGTCTGAGGCACAATGGTCTCTCTCGGCTCCAGGCCTTCCTTAATAATGACCGCTACCCCACCACCCCTGCCTAGGGCCCGCGGCTGATGAAATGCGCGGTAGCCTGGTGGGCACATTTCAACGAGGGGATGACCTCCCTCGTGGCCCAACCAGGTCTCCGCAATTCCTACCAGGTCCGGCTCCCCCTCTGACACAAGGTCACTAATGAGGGGGGCTTTGTTGACAACGGACCTGGCGTTGCAAAACATCAGCCGCAGACCCTGGCTCTGTATTCCCTGGCCACCTAGCCTGCGGGGGTTGTGGCACCCAACCGTTTGTAACCAACGGCTGCGTGCCACCAACCGGGAGGATGAAAATTGTCTCCCCTCGGTCCTGCCCCTCCCCACGACCCTCTGAATTGGTATGCCCTCCTGAGGAACGACTCGGGTATCCCCCTTCCTTTCGCCTTCCGCTTCCCGCCGTCGACTGCTATCCTGGCCCTTACTACTGATCACTGTTTCAATCTCCATCTGTCTATATCTACCCCCCTCCCTTGAACCCCCTAAAAAAGATAATTTAAATAAATTAAAAGCTAAAAATCCCCTAAGGCCGCGCTTCGCCCATCTCTTCGGATTTACAATACCATCATCGAGATGGGCCCTAGATAAATCAAGGGGCCATACCTGCGAGAGCGGGGACTCTCGCAGCGATAGCAGGCTTGCTCTGGAATACATTCTTAAATAGATAATTAAAATTCAATAATTATATATATAAAACTCGGGTGGGTTTTGGAATAAATATAGATGTTAAAAAATACAGATGTTAAAAGTCGTTGGCAGTTGATTAAAGCGATTCACTCAAGTCAATTCATAGTTGGTAACATGAAATCAGGTGAAATAAAGTGCAAGATGGGTGAACCAAGATAAATCAGTTGGTAAATAGATTCAGTTGAATTAGGTTAAATTAGTTCGCAATGATGTTCTGCATGTGCGCAGAAAAATGCCAGCAGCAGCAGAAAAGATCGGGGCACCAATTTGGGGGCATGGCCGGCCTGGGTTGCTGCTGATTTTGCGACGCAGTCCAAATCATCACTACCTTTTTGGCCGAACCAGGAGCAACCCACCTCTGCAATGATAGTAATTAACTGCCTTTTCTTTTGTTGGCTTTTTTTTCGATTGCCTTCAGTTTGCCCAAGCACTGGGGTCCTCTCCAGCAATTCTTGCCTTTTCATTATGTCTCCAAATTCTTTCAGTTCTAAATTCATTGTTAATGCTGCCACTTACTCTAGTTTTACTTCCTCTATTATTAAGTGACTTGTTCTTGTGATCCTGAGTGTTCTTAATTATACTGCAGTTCGATTCTGACCAGCTCAAGGTTGACTCAGCTTTCCATCCTTCCAAGGTCAGTAAAATGAGGACCCAGATTGAGGAATGGGACAAATTACCAAAGCCAATTCACCACAGCCAACTTGCTGTGGGACAACTCGCCACAGTCAACTTACCGAAGGACAACTCACCATAGGGCAATTTAACAAATCAATTTAATTATTCAAAATAAATGAATTTGGGGGGGTCATTCACATTCCATTGCATCCCTCCTTTTGTATCCTTTCTTTAATGATTCTATTTTGACACCATTAGACACTATAATGACACAATTTCTTTAATATTAGTGTTACTCTTATCCTGCAACGAATTGTCCCATGGAGAGTTGGCCATGGTGAGTTGTCCCATGGTGAATTGGGCGCAGCAAGTTGGCCCTGGCAAGTTGGCTGTGGTGAGTTGGCCATGATGAGTTGGCCATGACAAGTTGGCCATAATGAATTATCATAGACTCCCTAGATTGTTGGTGGTAATATGCTGACTCTGTAAACCACTTAGAGAGGGCTGTAAAGAACTGGGAAGTGGTGCTATTGCTATTATTGTTGTCTCCGGCATCATGATTCCAAGACACCAGAGTTTCTTCTTTTATTTTTTTCTGGCAGGAAGCTTTCATGGCCCTATATTACAGCTGGGAAAGTCATGGCTTTAGTGATGCATATCTTTATTATCAATGTGATGCATTTTCATTTGAACATGTTGCTAACATTTTTATAGTCTTTCTCCCAAGTAGCAGATATCTCTTTATTTCATGGCTACAGTCATCATCCTTATGCATTTTTTTTCTCCTGGCAAGATAACGTGTGCATTTCTACTTCTTCTCTGCACTAGGTTGACATTGCTTTTTGACTTAATCTTTAAGGGTTTTCTCCCTAACAGATTGATTTCTTTTTTCTTTCACTCTTAATAAAAGATTTCAATACATTTTCCTTGTTTCAAGCCATCAAAATGAGGTTGATGAAGTTTCTCCCTGACACTTTTATTCCATTTCATATTTGTTGTTCTTCTTATCTCTGATAGTATTTCTTGTGATATTCTTTGCATATTGGTTAAATACATGCAAAAGTTTACAACCTGGGTGTACTTTCTTCCCAGTTTTGAACTTGCTTATTTTATTTATTAAATAAAAACAGAATTAAACTACCCCTCTTACAATTTATGCCTCTTGGAGACCTAGAACAATAAAAGAAAAGCAAAAGCAAAGAGAGAAAAATGAAAATAAGAACCATACAAAACTACATGTAGTCCTTGAGTTAGGATAGTATGGAGACTGCCCATCATGGTCATAACTCATGACAGTCGTAACTCAGGTCATCCATATGACTGACTCAATTTTTTAACATCATTTTCATAAAGCATCCACAGTTATTAAGTGAACTGTACAGTTATTAAGCAACTCAGTGGTTTGCTATGTGCTGGTTTTGCCAAAACCGAGAAGTAAATGCTGGTTTTTTTGTTTTGTTTTTGTTTCTTTTGGCAAAACCATTGTAAAACATGTGAGCATAGAACATTGCAAACAGCTACAAATGCAGCCTAGTTGTCGAGCAGCCAGAGAACGGTTAGGTGACCAGAGGATGCCATCATTAGAACTTTGAATCCAGATCATAAGTACCTCCAGGAAAGGCTGTCACAACTCTGAACAGTTGCTAAGCAACCAGTCATAGGTCAAGGACTATCTGTAACATAAAATAACCATATTATATAAATAGTATATGACCAAGGCTTGTGATAATAATGCACATTTATCACTATGTTATTATATCACGAAATAGGCAAATGTATTATTTTGCCCAATAGATGGGAGAGTAGTTACCCCATGTTCTGTTTTAAGTGGATACCCCAAAATAGGTTTTATAGCACCAAAAATACACCCTTAAAATTCCTTTTAAATGACTCAGGGAAACAGGACAAAAAAAGACTCATCCACTTAGATTATCATGTCCCATATACTCCCAAGAAGTAAAAGGCAATTGTGATTCTCATCCATGAAAAGTTCCCTATCTATGTTTTTAATTCTATTCTGAATTTTACTTTCTCAGAAATGGGGTGCTACTTGAATGTGTGTTTTTCTGTATACCGCTTTTATTATTATGAACATTAAAATACAAGCAGACAAGAAACAACAGCTCAAATCATTAACACACAGCCAAGGAGCAGTCCCTACATACTGTACCACTCAGGACCTCAAATAGAGTCTGTGCATAATTCACTCCTGTAAGTTCATCCTTTGACTATGTTAGCTGATAATGTTTAGGATTTGTTACTTTTCGTTTTCCTTTTGATCAATTGCTTATAGAATGCAAAGTACTCTTGTCCTAAGTTTGCAACGTGTTTTCTAATTAATTTCAATATCTGACTTGCCCAATCATACTGTACAGTTCCAGAAAATCTGCAGCTGAACAGAGCAAAATTACAGCATTTCCTAATATAGCAGCAAACATAATTAACTTTGAATTATGTGAATTAACAGTGCCTGACAAACGATCATTTAGCTCTAAAATTAAATTCTTTCATACCATTAGATTTGTTTGTTAAGCTCAAATAGGCGAAAGTAGTATTTAATAAAGTAATAATGATCCTTCTGAGAGAGTGCCTTGGAGAAATTTCTGGGATTATCTAAAATAAATCATTGTTATGCCATTATTAGCTAATTTACAAATATCATATACCATTGGCTTTGCATAAGTTATTTTAAAAAAACTTTAGCACAGCATTATATTCTCCATCTGTAAAAACCAAATTTCTCAATTTGTATAATTTAAATCAGCTTTACATACATCCCTTCGGCTGATTCGCTCACACAGAGAGGGACTTCTCCGGGTGCCGTCCACTAGGCAATGCCAGCGGGCGACGCCCAGGGGAAGGGCCTTCTCTGTGATGGGCCCGACACTCTGGAACGACCTACCCCCGGATATTATAATGACCACGGACCTCCGCACCTTCCGCCAAAAAGTAAAAACTTATTTATTCCATCAGGTTTGGCCTAATCGACGCTTCTTGCCCCAGTCTGTTTTTGCAAATTATCGATTTGGTTTTAATGGGTTATAATTTTAATGTTTTAAATTCTTGTACAGGGTAATTTAATTCGTTTTTAACTTTGTATGTCTTGTATGTTTTTAGATAGTTTTTAATTTTCCTGTACAACGCCCCTAGTCCCTTCGGGGAGAGGGGGGCGGTTTATAAATTTAATAAATTATTATTATTATTATTATTATTTATCCAAATGTGTGAAAGTTTAGACTGATAATGTTTGATAGTTTGGCTAACATCCCCTTAGCTTAACTTAGGTGTTGTCCATAAGAATGATTTCTTCAGATAAGATTTATTCAGATAAAAGTCCAGAAAGATTGAATATTGAATATTCCTATCCTTAAAGTTTCCACCTCTATTAAACATCATTATATTAGTCTTAAATAGGGGTGTCAAGCTCATGCCATCACAGTGGTGTCACGTGATGTATATCAACTTTTTCCCCTTCTCATGGGCATGGCCAGCACGTGATGCATCTGGCTTGCAGGCTGCCGATTTGACAGCCCTGTCTTAAACTATACTTCTTCAATGGCTTTGTTCTTTAAATGTAGTGCAGGGTTGGCCCGCAGGTTGGATACATCATGTGCTAGCCACACCCATCCCAGTTTAGTGAAGGGAAAAAAAGTCATGATATGCCAATGAGAACATGATGCCACAAATTTGACATGATTTATTCCTGATGTAGTGGAATAAAATCAAAGGTAATATTATTCACAGCTGGAAAACTGCACTGCATTCCCACGTCAGCTTCTTATAAAATCTCAGCAGCCACTTACTTACAAATTTCTTTCTTTCTTTCTTTCTTTCTTTCTTTCTTTCTTTCTTTCTTTCTTTCTTTCTTTCTTTCTTTCTTTCTTTCTTTCTATTTGGCAATATGGAAGAGGTAGCTTAATTTTTGCTTGCTCTCTGGAAATAATCACCCAGAAGATGTCTTCCAAATCATTGCCTTCACCAGAAATCCGGGGCTGTGTCTGCTAAAGGGAAAGGTATTGGCAAGGATTTTGAAAGAAAGACAGTAGATAGGAAAAAAAGGCAGGCACATATTTCTTGCCGATGCTTCACCAACCCTGATTAACCTTGTTCAAAGATGATTCTTCCTAGAACAAGTATGAAGAATTATGAATGAATGAATGGATGGATGGATGGATGGATGGATGGATGGATGGATGGATGGATGGATGGATGAATGAATCCCTGATCCTCAAATTGCTTATCTGGGCTTCAAAAAGCAGCCATCTTAGAGTTTGAGGGGTTTTTAAAAAAAATCATATGACCTATCATTTATGCCTTTGATAAATGATAAGTCACTTAAGTAGCATGCAGCTACTTAGAGTTGGAAAATGCCACATAGACGTTACAGTTTAATGTCTAATCAATCCAGAAACTCAAAGCATTACAAAGCAATGGCTTGTCCAGCTTCTGCTACATCCAATGGCCTCTCTGAATAATTTGTTCTACTGCTCTTAGTGCTAGGTAGGTTTTCTTTTCTTTTGCCCTTCTAACATTTAATCAGGATCTGTCTTTATGCAACTTAAATCCATTATACGCTTGACTTCTGATTAATGACTCTTTTATCTCATTACCAAAGTAGAATTTAGATTCAAAGCTTTTGTCCTTTGTTCCTACAGGAAATTATATATATTGCAAGATGGATTTAATCTCTGTACAGGAGACTTAAAAAGGGGGTCACAATAGAATATAAATCTTCCCTATTGAAAAGCAGGCATTAGAGAACACACCGAAGAATGAATGTGAAACTTAAATAGTGAACAGGGAGGCAATACGTGAAGAAAAAGAAAGAAGGATGCTGTAGATACCAGAATTCAACCTGGCAAATCACATCTTGTCAAGATAAACATCCCCCCTTGACTCCTGATTTTAGCCCTTATGGACACCTAGAGAGGGAAGACAAATTAATGCTTCTTTTGCTTATTTATGTTTTTACATATTGGTGAATTGGTCCCTATCTTCCTATCAGCTGGTGTAGGTCACAAAAACAGTCTGGACCATAAAACAGACTGGAGCAGTCAATTTGTAAGTAGAGAATTAATAAGAACCAGGAGTTGATTCGTTGGTTTGCACAGCAGAATGGAATGAATCTAAAGCAGCGTTTTCCAAGCTTTTTTCCCCTTCATCACATAAACTGCTTATCAAAAAGCCCGTATTTTAATATGCCTGTTGTGATAGAGGGTGTGTTGTTTCCCTAAAGAAAATCCACTTTTATCTAATTTGGGGTAATTTACCCAGGTCGGAGAAGCACTTGTCTAAATGTTTTGAAGTCGGAAATATTTATTTTTCCTGTCCATGAGAGTTGTTCTTTTCAGTCCCACCAGAATATGGGAACATGAAAGAAAACATAGTATTCTTTTTTATTGAGAAACAGGAGGCCTAGCTTGGTAGCATTAAAAGCTACTATAATTACATCCGTATCCTTAAGTTATAATTATAACTGAGTTCTTACTAGTCTAAATTAGTAAATGTTGAACATCCTTCTGATAACACTAATTGACAATACTTTTGCATGTATAAATCAATGGTATGTGTATGTTTCATAAAAAAATATTAGATTTTAAAGCAAAGCATGTTTCATGTATCTTACAATCAGAGGTGGTATTCAGCAGGTTCTGACCAGTTCTGGTGAACCGGTAGTGGAAATTTTGAGTAGTTCGGACAACTGGTAAATACCATCTCTGACTGCCCCTGACCCCATCTATTCTCTGCCCCCCCCCCCTTCGAGTCCCAGCTGATCAGGGGGGAATGGGGTTTTTGCAATAACCTTCCCCTGCAGTGTGGAGGGAATGGAGATTTTACAGTATACTTCCCCTGCCACATCCACTAGCCACGCCCACCAAGCCACGTCCACAGAACCAATAGTAAAACATTTTGAATCCCACCACTGCTTACGTTCCTAAAGTAACCGAATAATTTGATTGTAAGCAGATGTTAAAATGCTTCATTTCTCGTGGGTTGGGGGTGGGTGGGGAAAAAGTAGAAAGATGGGCTCACTCAGCAATTAAACTTTTATAATATCTAGGCCTGAGTAGTCTCATCTGAGGCACATAGATACTCTGTTCCTTGTTCAGTATACAACAAATACTGTGGGTTGGGATGCCACATACTGAAACAGTTTTGCTATCACTTGGAAAACGGAAAAATAAAATTGAAAATAAGCATCTAGTTTGATTAGTTTCTCCATTAGATTATCAACATTAGGTTGAGGCGTCCACTGTATCCTTCAGATTATTAGCTCTGCTACAAAATCTAAATAGACAAGTAAGATTTTCTTTAGAAGTGTTGTTTGCATTAGCTAAAATCATATAGAATCTTGAAAAGAAAATGTAGTTAGAAATTCTCACCTTTCTGCCATGATTTACACTAAAGAAGGCCTATCATCTTTCATGAGGTCTTAAAAGGCTAATAGCTTTGATACTGATTCCTTAAGAACAGAGAGAGAAAAATCAAGAGAGAGAATAAAGAATGCATTAACAGAAGCAGCCTGTAGAATACTTATGCTTGCAATAGCTTTTCCCACTTCTCTACACAAACAGGAAATTTTGAGAGGCCATTAATCCACATTTGCTCTCTTCTAAACAGAAGCAGACTAATACAACATGGGAGTTCATAATTATATTCAAATGTCCTCTACAGGTGTGACAAACGAAGAATTACCATTTCAAAATACTATTCTGCTCTCTTGCTTCTCTTGGATAGAAGCCTAAAGGTGTAAACACATTTCAGTGAAATGTGGGTGGGTGGTATACGTGTGATAACAAATTTTGTTGGTTTGGCATAGGTTGTTAACAATATCTTAAATACAAATTCAAATACTGATGAAGCCAGACATTATATTTGATGCACACCGAGAGTATGGTTTTTCTAGGAAAACCAGATATGTACCAGATATTATATACTGGGTACATATGCTTTCTGTCTCAATGTATACCCAAAGAGACAAGTGAAAGGTGTTTTTTTCTCCTCACACACTTTTTCCCCCTCAAAGTTCCAGAAATCTTACCTAATTAAACCCAGTGAGAGGCAAACTACCTATTGTACCTCCAAAGCTGGCAAAAATAATGGCCTGAGCTGGGAATCTGTGGGGAAAACAAGCTGTGTTTTGGTACCAATGGATCAAGAAGCTCCTGGCGCTCTCTGTTTGAGATTGTAACTATGAATGACCTCTACAGCTGCAGAGCCTTCCTAGGGAGCCTACTCAGCGGTCTTTTTTTAATGGAGAAAGGTGGGCCTACCTCTTCGTCTAAATCTTCCAAGCATTTTAAAGATTGCTCTGTATACCCAAGCTATCTCAAAAGCATTTTGAGCTTTTGTCAGGCAGGATATATTTAGGACAAAAATACATACATTTCTTTTTTCCTTAACTAGTGATCTTTTTTAGGTATGAGTAGCTTTTGTATTAGCTGTGCTTTGAATTTTATTATGAGTCAAAAATTCCATCTTAGAAATAAAAACAGAAAAGGTACTTAACAATAACACACAACAATTGTGTGAATTTTGTTCTGAAAAGGAACTGATGACCAGGTCAGAACTTAATCTTCAGCATAAAAAATAATCCATTTCTAAAAGTGCCAACAATGGTCTCCTTTTAGAGAAATGTACGGAACAGGTTGTTCTACTGATGTGATAATTCAATAACTGGGGAAATTAAATTACCTTCTCAGGGCTTCTATTCAACCTCTTGATTCTCAGGATGCAATTGTAAAACCATACTAAATGTATTTGCTTTCTTCAAGTGTTATGTACCATCATGTTTTATAAATAGCAGCATGTAGAATGGCCTTTCTTCTCTTCTACAAGACTATCGTAAGCTATGATAAATTCTGTTCTAATTTGTTATATTTTTATGGCATAGCTAGAGAGAACAAAATATTTGAAAAGCCAGTTATTTCTCCTTCTCCCTTACTCTTAGTCCCTCTTGACACCCAAAAGCAGGATTTTTACAGAAATGGAGTAGTAGGATATCATTTTTTGTTCCCATCATTCAGCCCACTTCTAAAGCTACAAAAGTGCAAATATCACACTGCACAATTTCAATAAAAGTGCCAACGAACCAAATGTAGATACAACGAATGAACCACTTTTCTCCCTATGCAATATAATGATTATGGCTGCTGGAGTTTTTGTTCAAAGCTTCAACTCAATCAACTCTTTGAATCAAATCAACAAATCAGATTTGATGCTTTTAATTCAATAGGTGTCAGCCCACTATACAGCAGACCAAGAAAATAATTCCAAAGGAAAATTATAACTATTATGTTGGCTATACTAGCAGAATCTTGTAAGTCTGGTTGTGCATCACTCTCTTATAGTCTTGTGAATTCATGGAAACATCTATTTGAGCTGTTTCTCCACCCCTCAAATTGCTTTGTGCTTGAGGGATGCATCTCACTTCCTCACTCTGGGAATGGATTTGGTTTATTTCTGTCAAAGTTAGCTCCTTAATCTCCCATAGTTGGGCAATCTGGTCAATGTTTGGGCATATACCGGCTACAACTGAAATATTTCAGTTGAATAGTAATTCAAATATCTCTATTGATTGATTATGTGCTATCAACTTGTTTTTGACTCTTAGCAACTACATAGACTTTCCCCCCAAGACACTCTATTCCTAACCTGTTCTCCTAGTAGTTCATTTATTTTCACCGTAACTGAGTCCATCTGCCTTGCTTCTGACCGTCCTCTCTTTCTGTCTATCTTTCCCGAAATGAGAACTTTTTCCCACAGAGCTGGATCGTCCTATAGCAGATCTGAAGTAGGATCATTTGAGGTTGGAATTTGTATCTCAAGTGAGAACACCTGATAGACGTGTTCAATGATCCGTCAGCCTGTTTTCTTAGCTGTCCACAATATTCTCAGGAGTTTTCTCCAACATCATAGATCAAGGCATTCAGGACTCTTCCTATCTTGCTTCTGTAAAAAGAAAAAGAAAAAAAGTGGGAAAAGTATCACTGCTGTAAGGTTTGTAGCAGCTTAAATAATAAAACAGAATGTGGTGCTAAATATCTGGTAGATTAGAAGATTATAAATTTGGCAAGATTCTATCGATTAGATGTAAGGATATAAAGGATTGAATTTGACTGAATTTTGTTGTGTCATTTCTGGACTTGTTGAGACCTTCCTCCTAATATCCATGCATACCCTATACATGTTGTCCCTAGGTTAGGAATGCCCAATTTAAAACTATCTCTAGTTATGAACAGGTTGGGGTATGTATGTATGTATGTATGTATGTATGTATGTATGTATGTATGTATGTATGTATGTATGTATGTATATACTGTATATCTGGTGCTGCTTTAGATTCTAAACTTTAGGACAAGATCTACCTAGTGTCTATGGTTTCATGAACTGTTCTTATTACTGAAGATTTGCTTCAAACAAATAAATTACATCCAAAAGACAAGTTTGCAGTTTACTAAAAAGGAGGCATATATGGTTTTAGAAGGGAAGATACTAGCTGTTCCTCCTATAGAAGACCAGGATTATAGGCAAAAGTCTTCTTGATCTTATGTGGATATTATTTATGATAAAGAGTGATAACTGCTAAAATAAAACTTACCACCCTCTGAGTAGAAAAGTAGAGGAGGAAAAATGCGTCAAGAAATACAATATCAGAAAATTAATCCTGTCGGTTTACCTATTTACATACTATTCGTAATCACTGTTACCATCCTTATATAAATCGTGTGCAAATCCTTTGCTCAAAGCATAAAAAGACAAAAGCAGTTTAGATTAATCTGATGTAGAATTAAGAAAAATTCTAGGATCTTCCTGGTCATAGATGGACTACTATATCAGGTATGATACTGTAGTGCAGGCCAATATTGTGCAAGCCAATATTGCAGGCAAATACAATTTATAAAACAGAGAAAATTCCTATAGCCATTAATTCTAATATGTGGTAATTATGTGTTAAAAAAATTAAAGGCATAGTTTTGAGACTGTTATGGCAGTACCATTCTCCATGAAAAACCCTTCCTAATAAATATTCATGAGTCATAACAGCTCTGCTTTCTTAACACTGATCTTTGCAAAATATCTATAGACACAAAAGCCATAACAGAGAATAAAGTATACCCCGTGGAGTATTATAAAACAGTACATTCATTAAGCAGTTCTTATGACACCATAAATGTTTTAGGGAGAAGATGTGAATATAAAATTACAGGCTTCCAATACTCCAACAGAGACTATTGGTTTTTATACAGTCTGCAACTCTGCCTTTGAACAAGGACTCCAAAACAAAAAGTGCTTTTAATGCTTAGCATGAGATTGAAGATGGTACTACTCATTCTGGTTTTTAACAGGGCCAGAATTGAAAGCATCATCTCTCATCTTTGTCATTTCATGAATGAAAGTAATGGTCTCATAGCTACGTAAACAGATGGTGGTTTAACAAGCCGCTGAATTGGAATTTTTTAATGTGATTTAAAAGAATGATTCAAAATGTTCACTTGAGAATAAAAGGTCCACAGGCTTCTTCTGCAGATATGCAACCTAACAAGGAGGTCAAAGGATATTTAGGCGTAAAAGGATCCTTCTGTGATGGATTGTGCAGCTAAGAAGCAGTGAGAGAGAGCTTTGGCAACAGTTTTTCCAGAGAGAGACACTCAGTGTCAACATTCCAAGTCATGCGCCCATAGAAAACAAACTCCAAGGTTCCTCAGAGAATAGTTTATTGGGTACATCATATTAGCACAGATTGGTGAAAGCCAACTCTGAGTTTCCCCATGGCTTTCACTCCATTAAAAGTTAAAGTTTTCCCCATCTCCAAAGTCACTGGTCACACTGTCCAATTGAGATGCTGTCCTGTTGCTGGGTTACCATTTCTTTCTCTGGTCAGCCACCTGTGAGAATTACCTTGTTCCCACCCACCCCTCTCCCACTGTTGTGTGGCAACCCAAGATGGCTTCAGCCAGGTTCACTTCAGGGTTGACACTCAGATCAAGAGGTTGTGCAGCCCTAAGCTAGATGGGGAAGGAGGGTCACCATAGCCATACCCTAGAATCTCTCAAAATATATGTGGTAGATTAGAAGGTTATAACTTAAGTTTGTCAAGATTCTATCCATTAGATGTAAGGATATATGAGATTGAACTTGATGGGATTTTGTTGTGTCATTTCTGACACCTTCCCCTCAATATCCATGCATGCATAATACATGTACATGTTGTCCATAGATAAGAATTCTCAATTTAACAACAATCTCTAGTTATAAATAGCTTGCCTATTACTAAAATGGTGTACAGCATTCTCCTTCCTTGAGCCAACAAACCGCTGAAACTTCAATGCTTCCAGGAACTACTGAAGCTGCATGTTTTAAATATACAGCCTATTTTCAGCAGTTCTGAAAGCATTGCATGGCTTCAGTGGTTCATTGATGATTCAGAGGAGCTTGGGGTGGTGCCGTGGTTAGAAAGCAGTAGTGCAGCCTAATTCTGCCGACTGCCATCACATCAGTTCTCACTGATTCAAAGTTGACTCAGCTTTCCATCCTTCTAAGGTCGGTAAAATGAGGGCCCAGATTGTTGGGGGCAATACTCTGACTCTGTCAACTATTTAGAGGAGGCTGCAAAGTGATGTGAAACAGTATATCTAAGTGCTATTGCTATTGGTTCAAGAAGGGGACAATGCTATCTGCCATTTTCAGTAATAGACAGTCTATTTGTAAATGAAAGTTCTAACTTATATACAGACTAGCTGATGACCCGGCGTTGTCCAGGTATTTATAGATGTCGAAGAGTTTGTCTGATAGCGGCCTTGAGAGGGGCCTTTCTTCCCCCTACTCCCATGCCCATCATCCCTGCCCTCTCCCCTCCCCCTCCCGTGCAATCCTCTTTCCTACCCTGTCTACGATCCTGGCATATTGCCCCTTATGCATCGGGCACTTCCCCATTGGTTTACTGGAGGGCGAATGTCACAGCTGGCTTTCCACAGGAAGCTGCAAAGGAACTGACATCACAAACAATTGCCACTCTAGGATGATGCACTGGCTCTGCTTAACAGGCCAGGCTCTCCCTTCCCCTTCCCATGACATCAGAAACAATTGCTACTCTAGGACGCCACACTTGCTCTCCTTAAGGGGCAAGGCATTCCAGAGTTATGCTGTAACATACACACACACAAACACACACCACACACCAGGTGTGTGTGCATGTGTGTAGATCTGCAGGAATATTGCAACTACTTACAAACTTTCCATAATCAGAAACCGATGTGTTGAATTTATGTACAACTTTCCGGAGTCTGCTTAATACAGTATGTAAAAGTCTTCCTAGCAGGTATTATATCCTAATATTGGGTCTGGGATTACTAGGAAGGTTCTCAACCCTTTTATCTTTTTAGTTTTTATGACAGTGGGATTTACATCAGCAAAAGACAAATACCTCAAAGCTGGCTGCAATATAAGTTTCCTAATAGTGTGAGTTTTATGCTATGAAGCTTGGTAATCGATCTTGATTCCAGATTATTTATTTAAAGGTATTGGCCTCTCAATTCCAATGAAGCCTAGACAATGAACAAATAATATATTTATTTTATATAATATATTTATTTTATATACCGCGTCCTCTCCCCAAAACTAAAAAAAGACATAAAAGAGTTAAATATATTAAATAAGTTGTCCTTATTTGTTTGCTTATTAATATTGTTTTGATTGTTAGTTTAAAATGAAGTTGCTTTGCACTTCTTTAAATTATAATTATTATGTTTAATCTATATTGGACTATAGCTAGTTGTTATGGTGTATCTGATGGGAAAAAAAGATATATATGAAATAGATGAACAATGGTGATTACATGATTTTGCTCAAACTTGGATTTGGTATATAAATTCCCATCTTTTACGCTCTTATGTTCCTATGCATATACAATGCAACATTCTGCTCCATGTACAGAGTCATCTCTTGAGAAATGGAGCTGATGTGGTAGCAGGACTATATGCACAGACTATTAGAGATCCAATCTCATAGATAGAAGTTTCATATTAACTCAGGTAAAATATGTATTTCTTCTGCTTGTTATTTTTTTTAATAGAAACACTTGGCACGTTCAGCTGTGAGTCGTCAAGTATGAAGTGCTGAGAGATTACTACACAATTGATGCTGTCAACCTTGACAGTGCTGATCACTTGTTGGAATGGGAGGGGTGAAAGGGTACCTGGACCTGGTCCACTTCCCCCATCTGGTGCTTGTCAAAGCTGTCAGCATGGGTTCTTTGCGCCATACACTCACCTCCAATTAATTGAAGACTGTATTTGTTGTTGATGAGAAAGTCTTAGGTGGATTCTGCTGATTTAGTGAACCAGGTTCTAGTGAAGCAATCTGCACAGCATAATTCATTCCGCACCATTTGAAGGACCTGATTTTGCTCTTATACAGACGGTCTCTGTTGAGCCAAAAGAGTTTAGGATTGCAGATTGATTTGGATTTGAAGAATGATTTTATTACTGAACAAATTTCAAACAAACAAAACAGATTTGCTTTGAACATCCACATATAATAAAATGATGAAACCATTTTTTTTCCAGATGTATACTTTGTTCCTAGTCCCGGTGCAGCACAGTTACAAAATTTTAAACTCCATCATTAGGTCAATTAATTACAGTAAAGGAAACACGGGAGCTGTAAAACAAACCGGAATTGAATTAGGAAAGGTTTTTTTTTAATGATTTGATTTTATAACAGTGTTTTTCAAATGTGGCAACTTTAAGATGAGTGGATATCAACTCATATATACAAACATAAATTCTAGTGACTCAAATAGAACAATCTTTCAAGAAAGCATCTTAACAATATAGACTGAAGATTGCAGTACACTTTTACAACTGAGGCAGCTTGTTGATGTTATTTGCTTCCACGTTGCCTTATTGTTCCTCTAGAGCTTACAAAGTCAGAAGTCTTAGACATGAGCAGGTTTTTTTCTTTGCATAATGATTTTGATGGCGTCCTTGGTCTTGAGGATAGCTCTCGATCACGGGTGCCAAACTTGATCATTTGACATGATGTATTGTGATATATCAAGATGGTTTTTGCCATTGAGAAACTGGGGTGAGTGTGGCCTGCACATGACACATCTGGCCCGCAGGCTGCCAGTTTGACACCCCTGCTCTAGATGGTGACCATTGACCAGCAAAATCATAATAGCCCAAGAACAAGCGATTTAGCACTTTTCCCCACTCTGTGTGTGTGTGTGTGTGTGTGGTGTGTGTGTGTGTGGTGTGTGTGTGTGTGTAGGGGGCATGACATAATATCACATTGCATCTTTTGCACGAGTCAAAAAGAGGGCCGTGAAAATATTCACAGACCCCTCGCATTCTGGACATCAATTATTTCAATTCCTACCCTCAAAACGACACTATAGAGCACTGCACACCGAGACAACTAGTCACAAGAACAGTTTTTTTTTCCTGAATGCCATCACTCTGCTAAACAAATAATTCCCCCACCACTGTCAAACTATTCACTAAGGCTGCATACTATTACTGTTAGTTTTCTCATTGTTCCTATCATCCATCTCCTCCCACTTGTAACTGCAGGACTATAACTTTGTTGCTTGTATCCTAACAATTTACATTGATATTGATTGTTTCCTGATTGCTTATCTGTACCCTATGACTATCATTTAGTGTTGTACCTTATGATTCTTGATGAATGAATCTTGTCTTTTTATGTACACTGAGAGCATATGTAACAAAGACCAATTCCTTGTGTGTCCAAACACACTTGGTCAATAAAGAATTCTATTCTATTCTATTCTATTCTATTCTATTCTATTCTATTCCATTCCATTCCATTCCATTCCACTCCACTCCACTCCACTCCACTCTATTCTCTGCTTTGAGAGCTTAAGAGAAGGCAGATTATGTGTTGTTTTCTGCCAGATAATTAAATTTGTACAACCTAAATAATATTCCTAAATATTTTCAGACTTTTGCCATGTGCAAATAAATAAGAACTGACTTACGCTCCCATGTTTGCAAAGAAATAGTTTTTTGCAGAACTCTGCAAATGTAGATATTTCACATAAATGTAAACTTAGACACTTGATGTGTCAATGAACATACATATCTATATATGTTTTCAGAATTGTCATTTTTACTTGTCCAATAACGACCTTGGGATCAAAGCAGTGATGTGAATAGATATTTGGGCAAGACGTCTAGGAGATTTGAGTAATGCTATCTCTGTCCTATTGTTCATCTCAATAGGTAAATTTCAACATCAGTGAACTGCAAGTTCTTTCATCACATAGAGTTTGTGTAATGTTGACTCAGAAGATGTTCTTTTATTGAATTAGCAAAGCATGTGTAAAGGTTAGGCTGCTTTATCAGTACTCTTGAGTATAAAAGTGCTTAAAAATAAAGACTGCACGAAGGCCAGCTCTACTCCTGGTGTCTACATGGTCATGCCCATGTGGACTTTTTGGCAACAACATGGAAGTGGGGTTGCTCTTACCTTCTTCCGGGATGAGATAATAAATAATTGCAATGAGAACCTTTTTTGGCAGATTTCTTCAGGAAAGAGAGTAAGATATAAGTTACAACATCCAGATTGTGCCAAATCCAAAAGACCAATCCTTTTAGGTTAGGATGCCGAATAAACCTCAGACTTTGTAAGCATGAACACCTAATGTGAGTAATGGTGATAAGCACCAATGAAGCAAGCTGTTGGCTTAGAATTTTATGCAAACATAGTCAATGTGTAATGACAGATGAAATACATGTTACAGTCATTATCCACATATTATTTATGTGAAAGAGGAGTCATACAAAGACTGGATGATGGGGTGAGACTATGATCATAAGTTGTGCTAACTTTATCATAATATGCTACCACAATGTTTACTGCTAGAGAACTTCATTTGTTGCCGGGATTCAAAATATTATGTAAATTTTCTAAAATGCAGAAGTCTACTTGCAAGCAGTTGTTCCCAGACAGGTTTAGATTTAGAAAGCCTGCCACACTGGGCCCATAATGCATTTTTATTGTCATAATCACCATAACAAACTAGAAGCTCAACTCTCTCAAATTTTCTGACCTTGCATTTAGTACTGAGAAGAATTCATTTACAGAAGACAAAGTTGAAGTAAGAAAATAATGGGGGAGAGAGTTGCTGGGCACTTGTAGAGGCAACCTGATAGAGGGAAAGGGAGAATTATGCTGAAAACAGGCTAGTAAAGAAAACTCTCATGGTCTTTGTCATTTTTGAGGATCCCTATCATGAAATTAAAAACATTATTTTATTATATTTATATCCCGCCCTTCTCCATAGAGGACCCAGGGCGGCGCACAGGAATTTAAAAACATACAAAAATAAATACATAATTTAAAATATATTAAACTATTCTAATCCTATGCTAAAACCAAATTTTAAAATACCCAATTTAAAACTCTCTAAAAATTGGGGAAGTAATGTGTATAACAATGGTGAGATTCAAAAAAATTTATTACCGATTCTGTGGATGTGGCTTGGTGAGTGTGTCATGGCTTGGTGGGCTTGGCTTGGTGGGCATGGTAGTGGAAGGTTACTGCAAAATCCCCATTCCCTTCTTATCAGCTGGGACTTGGGAGGCAGAGAATAGATGTGGGTGGGCCAGTGAGAGGTGTTATTTACTACTCAAAATTTCTGCTACCGGTTCTCCAGAACTGGTTAGAACCTGCTGAATACCACCTCTGGTGTATAATGCCTAGTATGGGAACATGACTCCCGCTAAATTAGATTCTTTTTCCTGACTGCTAAGAGGAAATTGCCTCAGATTTGTTAAATTTAAGGAATTGAAAAACTCTCTTTAGAATGCCTGCTGTTATAATATGATTGATGTTATCACATATTTGTTTATATATTACCATATATTAGTCTATATATATATATGTATATGATCATAATGACGATGTCAATGTTTCTATGATTGTATGTATGCTTGTATGTTAACACCATGGACACCTAGAGAGCACACTGCTCAACATAGAAAGGAAATGAATGATATAAATATAAAACAATAATAAATATTTAAAAAAAAGAATGCTAGCTGTTTCTGAGGTACTAATGACCTATTTTATCAGTTCACATATATCTTAATAAATGATCATGTCTTCTCAGTGCAGCTCAATTTTGATTTTCAAAATGTCTTTCTTATAGTTCATGGACATTTTATTTTGCAAATTAAAGCTTTTATGCTTGTCAACAGAAGTCTTCTCATTTAAAGAGGCATTTAATATCAAGAACCTTTATGTGTTTTCATTTATATTCAATGATTTATACTGTTATCACTGGTGGACATTTTCTATATGCTGATATTTAGATTGCTTTACATTTCTAATTTAAAATGTTAAGGAAACACAATTCATGTTGGGTTACAGACATAGGAAGTATATGCTAATAAGGATATGCTCGTGTCATTGTTTAACAATGCAAACTATTTAGCCCCACTACAGTGTAGTAAAAATGGAGCATATAGATTACCAGGTCCATCAGGATGGCATATAGCAGGGAACAAAGGCAAAAAAAATAATCTATCTCTATCCTGGAGAAAAAAAGTTAGTACTAATATGAAAGAGAAGAAAATACATTCATTCCCATTATCATAACTGAGTACATTCAAGCATGGACAAAGACTCATGGAAAACTTCTTGCAAACTTTTTGAGCTTGGGGAGTTCATCTGCTTTGCTTGTTAGTTCATGAATTATCTCAATAACGTAATGAGTAACATGCAAAATATATCTGGTATGAACTTTAGATGACCGAGAAATTTCAAGGCAGCCTTTTTATTCCAATTATGGTGTCCAATCTCTAACCCTAATGGATTATAACTCCTATGATCTTCTGTCACAGTGCTATTTGAAATGATGGCAGTTTTAGCTGTAGCAGGGAAGGCTGTTTCAGAATCTAATTTTTAGGTATATGTTGTTATACACATGTTGTTTGGTAGTGATGTACAATATTCACAGTAAGAGCATCATGGAAATCTGAGGTCAGTAATTGTTGTAAAATAATTAATATGAAGCCACATCAAGCTGCACAGATCAGAAATATTATGTAGTTTAAACTATAGCAGTGAGTGGTACGATGTGATTTGCACACAAAGAAAACTAGAAGATCATTCATCTTCTACATTCTAATTCCTCAAGGACATATACCTAAAAGCCACTGGATCATTTTTCATATCTAATGCTTAGGTACGGTATTATCAGCACATTTTTAAAAACTTTATCTGTTAGATTTATACATCACTTTGTCATTCGTGATCTCTGCTGATTTATAATACCACACCTTCTTCTCTGTAGCATTATGAAGTTATTTGCATATGCAAACTAGATTGCATATTATCAAACTGGCTCTTGCCTATATACAATGAGTTATTTCTAAGCAACTTGAAATGAAAGCAGGAAACATCTACAACCATTTCCTCCCAAACTTATCTTTAGACCCTCTGCGAAGTCATAAAATATCCTTAGAAATTCATTATCAAAATTCAACTATTTTTCCACTGAATTTGGGGGTGTGGGATGTCACCCCCACAGCAAAGAATTTGAGGCTATGGATTCTCATCCCTGTCCTAATATCTTTCTCCATTTTCCCTTCACTCTTTTCTGTAATAAGCATTTTAAAAGAATGCCAAGGTACTTCTAAGATTCTTTGGGGTAAATGTTATAAACTCTGTAATTAGCAGGTGAAGTAGCCAGCGTGTATTTTCAGTTCAGACAGAAAATATTTCTAATGGATTTAGGTGATTGTGAACCCAGTAAGCATATCACTGCTTAATGTTGTTATATACCCATTAATAGCACATGCCTTTTCAGTAAATTGGTTGTTATTTTGCATCTGTTTTTCAAAGTTTATGAATTTGCATGCTGCAGATGTATTTTAAAAGCCTGTGCAGTACATGAGCACTTATCTTATATATTCTATGCATGTAATCCTAAATTATGAATTGCTAAATAATTATGGCATTCCTACCAGTTATGCCAGATATAGTAAAAATCAATGCAGGTGCTGAAAAGTTGGCATATAAAAAGAAAATTGGCATAGTTGGTGCAAAGAATTCCCACAGAATCGTAAATTATCAATTATCTGAGCTTGTCAAACTTGAGTCACCTTTATTTTCATGTTATTTTTATTTCAGTCTTAGTTGGTTTAGCTTGTGGGTGAAGAGGAGACATGAACTAATTTCTGAATGTCTCTTTATTAGCACTTGATGAAGTAGACACTGAATGATCCTTTCATGGGCCTAATGCCAGCTTATACAAGGTCGTCTGCAAAACTGAATAAATTCTTCCCCAACTTGCCATGACCCCCTGTCAGAATTTTAATTTCCAATGCATTCCCTCTACTACACTTTTTGCTTATACATTTATTTTTTATTCTTGGAAGCTAGCATTGCTTGAGGGACAAGTGACAACAGGCACTAAAGCATAAAGTGACAGGAGTGTAGGATGGAAAGCAACACAAGCCTATAATTAATTTTCTTTCTTCAAATCCCCATCAGTATTATTAATCTGGAAGAGTATGATAGGGGGAATTATCTTCCAGCTCTTTTCTTGTGCTAAGGTTACAGTAGCACAAATTTGTTGCTTGTATACATGCACCTCAGTGTTGGGATTCAAAAACTTTTTACTATAAATTCTGTGGGTATGGCTTGGTGGGTGTGGCTTGGTGGGCATGGCAGCGGAAGGATACTGCAAAATCCCCATTCCCACCCCACTCCAGGGGAAGGATACTGCAAAATCTCCATTCCCACCCCACTCCAGGGGAAGGATACTGCAAAATCCCCATTTCCTCTCGATCAGTTGCGACTGGGGAGGCAGAGAATAGATAGGGGCAGGGCCAGTCAGAGGTGGTATTTACTGGTTCTCCGAACTACTCACAATTTCTGCTGCCGGTTCTATAGAACTGGTGAGAACTTGCTGAATTCCACCTCTGATGCACCTTTTTTTGTTATGGTGAAGGGCCAAAAACAGACAGTAACAGACTATCCTGAAGAATAATGAACAAGATGAATCTCAAAGAACTTTAAAAAAAAATTGTCTCAATAAAATGAAGCATATGCCATTATGGCAGAAATTATCGACTTCTAAGTCAGCTCAAGACATGGAGTTCACCACATATTTCATGTAAGTAGCCATAAAAGACATTGCTCAGATGACAATCTGCATTTTTCAAAAGAGTATATTTCTCTTAGCAGTGTAGAAGAAATCTGCCCTGGATTTCTAGAGAAATGAATTGGCATACTCTGCCCAAATGGATTCTTATGGAAACAATGCATGAGGTTTGTTTGTCTCTCCTCCATTTGCAGAAAACAGCATTTATAAAGAATAAAATATGATTTAAAATGTGTGTAGAATGTGTTTTAAAAAAGTATCACCCAGGAAGGATTATTACATTTTTGCTTGAAGTCTATTGTGGGTAAAAAAATGTCTGCTCAGAAAATTTGCCTTAAAAATGATATGCATGATATTGAGTGAAAATTGCAAAAACCAACTATCTGAAATTTTACATATGAACATCTTCAAGTATTTTACACCTTTACAACAAAACAGTGAATATTAATTTACAGAATGGAAAGGATGCTGACAGTTTATTTATTTATTTATTTATTTATTTATTTATTTATTTATTTATTTATTTATTTTTCATATTTATATCCCGCACCCATATCTTGCAACCAAGGGACCTGGGGCGGCGCACAGGCAAATTTAAAAACAGATACAAATATACATAAACAATCCTAAAAACAGTATTAAATCCATCCCTGTGCTAAAAACATACTTAAAACCCACAAATTAAAACTTTGGTAAATTAATACACAGTTAGGAATCGGGTAATTCATGCCAGGACGGCTAGCTGGAAAAAATGCGTTTTTAAGCGCTGGCGGAACAGGCGGAGGTCCAAGATAACACGGAGTTCGGGAGGCAGGTCGTTCCAGAGGGTAGGGCCCATCACAGAGAAGGTCCTTCCCCTGGGCGTCGCCAGCTGGCATTACCCGGTCGACGGCACCGGAGAAGGCCCTCTCTATGTGAGCATATCGGTCGAAGGGACGTATGGGGCAGCAGGCGGTCTCGCAGGTAACTAGGCCCCGTGCCATGGAGCACCTTAAAGATGGTCAACAGCACCTTGAAACGCACCCTAAAACGCACGTTGGAAACAGCACCTTGAAACGTACGTTGGAAAGAAGCTAATATAGCATCAATACTGAAAAAGACCTAGGACCTAATTTTAACCAAAAAAAATCAGCCAATATCTTTATTGAATAACAACTATTAATTGTTTACAATGATTTAGGCTAAAAGTTTGAAAATAACTGTACAGGCCTTTATTCATGAAGATCAATGTGATTATTTTACCTGGTAAAATTTAAAAAAAGTTCAAGACAAGGATGATTGCCACTTTTGATACTTTTAGTTCTTGAGGTACTGAATAAGAGACATAACCTGATAAAAGAATCATGGGAGTTACAGTAAGTTTTAAAAAGAAATTTATAATGTAAAGACATTTGCAGATGACCTGATGTTAGTTTTGGAAGATCTATTAGAGGAAGTAGAAACATTAATGGAGAAATTAAAAGATTTTGGCATGCTAGCCAGTTTTAAGATTAATAATCAAAAGATGAAGATGTTAACAAAAATATGAAAATAAAAGATAAAATGTAACTGATGGGGAAAAACTGGTTTTAACATTGAAAAAATGAAATATTTGGGCATCATTATGATGAATATGAATTGCATTTTATTTCAAGATGGTTATGTTAAAACATGGCATAAAATTAAGAAAAAATTTTAAGATGAAAAATTAAATGCGGCCGCGCGGGGGATTCTGGGAGCATCTCACGCAGGAGCAGCTCACGCAGGAGCGGTGTTACATGGGAAAACCTAGAGGTTCCCATAACTGCCTGTGCGGCTGCATTCTGAACAAGCTGAAGCCTTCGGGTGCACCTCAAGGGGAGCCCCATGTAGAGAGCATTGCAGTAGTCCAGTCGGGATGTCACGAGGGCATGAGTGACTGTGCAGAGGGCATCCCGATCCAATAGGGGACGCAACTGGCGTACCAGGCGAACCTAGTAAAACGCCCACCTGGCCACGGCTGTCACTTGATCTTCCATGGACAGCCGTGCATCAAGGAGGACGCCCAAGTTGCGTGCCCCATCCACAGGGGTTAGGTGTTCACCCCCTATGGCCAGTGATGGAGTCAACTGGTTGTACCGGGATGCCGGAAACCACAGCCACTCGGTCTTGGACGGGTTGAGTCTGAGTCTGTTGCTTCCCATCCAGGCCCGCACGGCTTCCAGGCACTGGCACATCACCTCTACGGCATCGTTGGGGTGGTTTGGGGTAGATATATACAGTTGTGTATCATCAGCATAGAGATGGTACTCTACCCCAAAACCATGGATGATCTCGCCCAGCGGCTTCATATATGTGTTGAACAGGAGAGGCGAGAGGACCGACCCCTGAGGCACCCCACAAGTGAGGAGTCTCGAGGTCGACCTCTGCTCTCCTGCCAACACAAATTGTGATCAACCAGAGAGGTAGGAGGAGAACCACCGTAACACGGTGGCCCTCACCCCCAATCCCTCCAGCCGATGCAATAGGATACCATGGTCGATGGTATCAAAAGCTGCTGAGAGGTCTAATAGGACTAGGATGGAGGAACAACCCCCATCTCTGGCCCTCCAGAGATCATCCACCAACGCGACCAATGTCGTCTCGGTGCTGTGCCCAGGCCGGAAGCCGGACTGGCGCCGGTCCAGATAATCAATTTCCTCCAGATGACGGGGGGACTGTTGTGCCACCACACTCTCTACAACCTTCACCAAAAAGTGAAGGTTGGAGACCGGATGGTAATTTACCAACAATGCTGGGTCCAGAGAGGGCTTCTTCAGGAGGGGTCTCACCATCGCCTCTTTAAGGGAGGCCGGCAAGAACCCCTCACTCAAGGAAGCGTTGACCACCTCCTGGAGCCAGCCTCGTGTAACCTCCCAGGATGCCAGTACAAGCCAGGAGGGACACGGGTCCAATAAACATGTGGTAGCTCGCAGTTGCCCACGTAACCTGTCCATATCTTCGGAAGCAACAGAGTCAAACTCTTCCCACAAAACTGTCTCAAGATCTGCCTCGGGGCATCCCACTGGACCACTTTAGATGGAGGCTAACTCACTCCGAATCTGAGCGATTTTATCCTGCAGATAATCCCCAAATTCCTCTGCTCTACCCTGTAACGGGGCTTCCCACGGCCTCTGTTGAAGGAGGGAGCGGATCACCCCAAACAGGGCGGCAGGGCAGTTATCTGCGGATGCGATGAGAGTGGCACAATGATGACGTTTTGCCACTCTTATCGCCACAAGGTAAGTCCGTAAATGGGCTCTCCCCTGTGTTCCGTCAGATTCAGACCGTGTGGATCTCCATCTCCTCTCTAGGCGTATCTTGTGGCGCGTCATCACCCTCAGCTCCTCGGTGAACCAAGGAGTCTGGGTGGTTCATCGCCACAAGAGAGGCCGCAAGGGCGCGACCCGATCTAAGGCCCCCGTGGCTGCAGTATTCCCTTAATGGGGCCCCTAACAGGAAGTTGTGAAAACAATTATCTATACTAAATACTCCTGTCTTAGCTGATGCAATGGGTAGAGCCGGATAGGCTGTATTGCTAGGCTTCTGCCTTGGATGCATTGCAATCCTGGTTCGAATCCCAGTGGGGTGTGGCCAACTGATGAGAGCTAATAAGCTCGAAATAGATCTATCTTGGTCTCTCAAATTTAAATTTATTGATCAGCTCATAAAACTAACACACATATCTAAAAAAAATTTTACACAACATAATTCATGGTTCTCTTGTGATGAGCCGAAAGGCAGAGAGGGAAACAGTTTGTCTCCTCCCTTAATGGGGTCCTAACAGGAAGTTGTGAAAACAATTATATATATGTATGTACATATATTGTATGTGTGTGTGTGTGTATGTGTGTATGTGTATATATATATATATGTAATTGTTTCACAACAACCTGTTATTATTAGGCCCCAATTAAGGGAGGAGACATACTGTTTCCCTTACTGCCTATTGGCTCATCACTAGAGACCATCCAGACAGCAAGCCAAGAATTACGTTGTATAATATTTTGGATATGTGTGTTAGTTTTATGAGCTGATCAATAAATTTTATATATATATATATATATATATATATATATATATATATATATATATATATATATATATATATATATATATATATATATATATATATATGTTAGAATTTTAAGGGCTGAAAATAAAGAGACCAGGATGGATCCATTTCAGGCTTATTAGCCTTCTTCAGCTGGCCATACTCCTTCTACTGGGATTTGAACTGGTGCTTTCCAGCATATGAGACAGGCTTCTCTATGCCTTGAGCTATCAGTATCCCTGATATATCAGCCAATTTACAATTTACTGTCTGGATGATCTCTAGGATGAGTCGAAGGGCAGAGAGGGATAACGTTGAGTCTCCTCTCCTTAAAGGGACCTCTTAACGGGAGCTGTGATAATTATCTCTCATATATATATATATATATATATATATATATATATATATATATGTATGTATGTATGTATGTATGTATGTATGTATGTATGTATGTATGTGTCTGGATGATCTGGAAGCACCAAGCCCGAAGCACCAAGCCCGAAGCACCAAGCCCGAAGCACCAGCCTGGATTGCTCCTGGAAGCACCAAGCCCGAAGCACCAGCCTGGAGATGATGAATGAGATTTCATCGAAACGTCGTGAAGATACTTCCAATTCTACGCGGGAGAAAACCCGAACAACCAAAGACCTACATATATATATATATATATATATATATATATATATATATATATATATATATATATATATATATATATATATATATATATATATATATATATATATATATATATATTCGATGGGGGTGATCCCATCGAAACGTTGCAAAAACACCTTTAATTTTACACGGGAAAAGACCCAAATAAACCAAAATCTACATATATATATATATATATATATATATATGTAGATTTTGGTTTATTTGGGTCTTTTCCCGTGTAAAATTAAAGGTGTTTTTGCAACGTTTCGATGGGATCACCCCCATCATCATCAGGCTTTGGCTTCTGCCTTTTGCAAATGAACTGCATTTGAAATGGCAGTTTTTCTGTAAGTGGAGGTGGGAGGGGTTGGAATGTCGGCTCTGCTACTTTTAAACCGATTGGTTGGCTGATTTGCCACATCCTGATTGGTAGCTGGAGTTTGTTGAGAGTGATTGATGATGGTGTCAGTGTTTGTGGCCGGGACTTGTTTAGTGGCTGGGACTCGTTTAGTGGCCAGGGTTTGTTTAGTGGCCGGGACTCGTTTAGTGGCCAGAGCTGGTTTCCAGATGTCTGGCAGGCGGGAGGCATCATCGCGTCTGTTCATATTTTGGGGATGTTTTTCTATTTCAATAGCTTCCATAATCATTCTCCTGTTGGAGTGTTCAGTCCTGGAGAGCAATTTGGTTTTTTCAAAGTCAATTTGATGACCTGTTGCTTGGAAGTGCTGGAAGAGGGAGGAAGTATTTACTTGTCTTTTAACAGAATTCTTATGCTCTGAGATACGTGCACTAATTCTCCTATTAGTTTGTCCAATGTATGTGGACGAGCAGACTTTGCATGGTATTTCATAGACTCCTTGGTTTTCTAGCTGGATTTTGTCTTTGGGGTTCCTTAAAATGTTGGCAATTTTTTGGTTAGTGTCGAAGGATGTCTTTATATTGTGTTTGTGGAGAATTTTGCTGATTTTATCAGTGGTACCTTTAATATAGGGGAGGAGAGCGATGCCATTGTCTTGTTCTGTGTTTTGGATCTTGGGGGGTGTCTGCTTTTGGATTAGTTTGGTGATTGTGTTTCTTTGGAAACCATTAGAGATTAATATCTTTGTGAGGGTTTGTAATTCATTTTTCAGGTGGTCTTTGTCAGCTAGGCGTTTGGTTCTGGAGATGAGGGTCTTGGCTACAGAGTTGATCTGTGCAGGGTGGTGATGTGATTGTGCGTTTAGGTAGCGGTTTGTGTGTGTTTTTTTCCGGTAGATGGTGTGTCCTAGGGAGCCATTGGGTTTTTTGTAGATTAGGACATCCAGAAAGGGAAGTTGGTTGTTATCTTCTATTTCCATAGTGAATTGTATTTTGGGGTGTAGGCTGTTGAGGTGTGTGAGGAAGTTGTGTAGTTTTTCTTTTCCGTGTGGCCAAATTACAAAAGTGTCATCCACATATCTAAGCCAGAGTTTGGGTTTGTGTTCCGATTTGTCTAGGGCATTCGTTTCAAAGTGTTCCATGAAAAGGTTTGCGATGACTGGTGAGAGTGGTGACCCCATAGGCGCTCCTTCTATTTGTTTGTACCTTTGTCCATTGTGAATGAAGTATGTGTTAGTTAGACAGTGGTTGGTTAGATCCAGGATGTATTTGGGGGGGTTGTATTTCTTCTGGATAGCTGTCAAGGTTTCTTTTATAGGCACTTGGGTGAAGAGGGATACGACATCAAAACTCACGAGTAGATCGCTGGGCTGTAGATTTTGTTTCTGGATCATCTCTACGAACTGGAATGAGTTTAGTACATGTGATTTGATAGATTCTGCATAGGGTTGTAATTTTTTTTGCAAGAAACTTGGCAAGATTTTGTAGAGGTGAGCCTATGGAGCTGACTATGGGCCTGAGTGGTGTTCCTTCTTTGTGTATCTTGGGGAGGCCATAGAGCTTGGGGCATCTGGATGATTTTTCTCTGGGGATGATTTTTTGCTGGATTTCTTTGCTGATGGGAGAGGCTTTTATTTTGGATTTGGTGGTTTTTTCCAGGTAGGTGGTAGGATCTGTGTGTATATATATGTGTGTGTGTTTTCGTAGATTTTCACGGGTATAGGTATGTAGATTTTGGTTTATTCGGGTCTTTTCCCGTGTACAATTAAATTTACCTTTAATTTTACACGGGAAAAGGCCCGAATAAACCAAAATCTACATATATATATATATATATGAATGAAGTGGATATTTTGTTACAGCTTCCTGTTAGGCCTATTTAAGGGAGGAGACAAACTTGTCAACCTTCTCTGCCCTTCGACTCAACCTAGAGACTATCCAGACAGAGACCTATTAAATTGCTGCTGTCTTTTTAGATATGTGTTAAGTCCTGTAGAAAGGATGATGTAATCAGGGAAGTGGTTAGCTCAAGGCATAGGGAAGCCTGCTTCGAATGCTGGAAAGCACCAGTTCAAATCCCTGTAGGGAAGTATGGCCAGCTGACGAGGGCTAAGGAGCCCGAAATGGATCTATCCTGGTCTCTTAATTAATTATTAATCATCCCTTAAAAAAATTATATATATATAATTATCCTGTGAAGGATAATTATATATATATATAATTATCCTTCACAGGAGCTGTGATAATTAGTCTTCATTTAAGAGTCCTGTAAATTGGCTGATATATCAGGGATACCAGATAGCTCAAGGCATAGAGAGCTTGCCTCAAATGCTGGAAAGCCCTGGTTCAAATCCCAGTAGAAGGAGTATGGCCAGCTGAAGAAGGCTAATAAGCCTGAAATGGATCCATCCTGGTCTCTTTATTTTCAGCCCTTAAAAAATCTAACACACATCTAAAAAAAAAAAAAAATGTCACACAGCAGTAATCTAATTTGGTTCTCTGTCTGGATGACTCTGGGTTGAGTCAAAGGGCAGAGAGGGATGACGTTGAGTCTCCTCCCCTTAAAGCAGTGCTTCTCAATTATTTTCTCTCAGGCCCCCCCTAGGAAGAAGAAAACATTTCGCGCCCCCCCCCCGCGCGACTGTAAATAGTATCATTTGTCTATAAAATTGTTATAAGTACACCTCTGCATAACACTGTATCCTTATTAAGTATAAGAGAATAAAAAAAGAAAGAAATTTCTTTCTCTTTCTCTCTCTCTCTTTTTCTCTTTTTTCTTTCTCTCTCTTTTTTCTCTTTCCTTTCTGTCTCTCTCTTTCTCTCTCTGTCTGTCTTTCTTTCTTTCTCTCTCCCACTTTTTTCTTTCTTTCTTTTTCTTTCTCTCTATCTCTGTCTGTCTCTCCTTCGTCTGCCCATCTATCACTGTGTGTGTGTGTGTGTGTGTGTATCTTGCATTCACGCACTTCCTGTGTCTCTCTCTTTCTCTCCCTGTCTCTCTCTGTCTCTCTGTGTGTGTCTGTCACTCTCTGATTCCTCCCCCCCTCCCTGTCTCTCTCTGTGTCTGTGCCTCTCTCTGTCTGTGTGTCGTCGTCCCCGCCCCGCCCCCACTCCCCGCGGAGTCTCCTCAGCCTGGCTCACCCGCCTTAGCCTGCCCCGGCCACCCGTGCTTGATCGCTCGTTCGCTCGCTCCGCTCCTTCCAGGAGCTGAGAAGCCTCCGTGTGTGTGTGTGTGTGTGCGTGTGTGCGTGCGTGCGTGCGTGCGTGTGTGTGTGTGAGGAACGGCAGTCCCTGGAAGACGACGAGTGGCCAGCATGCCGGCTGTAGAGGGAGGGAGGAGGAGGGAGAAAGGGAATCGGCAGAGCCGATTTGCCGAGGTCAAACGCGCCCCCCTTTACAGAGCCTCGCGCCCCCCCAAGGGGGCGCGCCCCACTATTTGAGAAACGCTGCCTTAAAGGGACCTCTTCACAGGAGCTGTGATAATTAATCTTCATATATATATATATATGAAGCATATATGCCAGCATATATATGCTGGCATAGCTGGCTTCGGGGATTTTCCCGTGTATAAGGCATAGAAAAATTGTTGCAACGTTTCGACAAGATCTCAATTGTCATCATCAGGCAGGCTTGTGTCTGCGGAGACATCGCCCCTCTTTAAATCTTGGGGGTGGGGGTGGAGTGCTGACTATTGTTTTGAGTGGGTATATATATAATTTATTGATATATATATACACACATACATACATACACACACATACACACACATACATGCATACATACATACACACAGACACATACGGAGACTGATTACTTTGCTTACTGAAAATAACTTTTTTTTCTCTGTAGCACAAGCTCAAGTAATGTCTTGTGTTTGGCAAACAGAGTAGAATCATGCTGCTTTGTTTATCTTCTCTTTATCCCCGTGCTTCCCATTAGAAAATTTTACTAGCATGACCTTTTAGAAACAAGTACTTTATGTACTACCTTGAGCGCCTAAGGGATAGAAATGAATATTTCACTTACAGCAAAGAAGTAAACCTAGATCTTCTAAACAGAGCCCTGTTTCTCCGCCTTTGCAATATTAAGCTTTGCAGACTTCCACTTCAAGAAATCCCCAGCCAGCAACTTGAACTAGAACCTGGCAATTCTTGGATCATTTATGAATTGGCATTTGGTTCCTCTAAACTATCTGAAAAGTAAGCCTCCTTTTACTTGCTTCATATACTATACTACTAATTATATCTACAGAGCTACCTGTCATAAAGGTTTGGGACCTATATATAACTTCCAATATTATGTATTAAACTCAGGAGCCTATTAGTACTGATGTTTACCCATTTTATTGAGTTAAAATAAATTTATTTTTTTTATATTAAGATGAAATATGATACAAAATATAAAAGAAAATAGGAAAACAATGGGGAGGAAGGGGGAAGAAAAGTGAGGAAGGATTAAGAAAAAGAAGAAGCATTGATTTCTGACTCTCTCTGACGCATTAAGGCATTAACATCAAATCACAACTTTTTGTTTTTTCATAACAATATAAACTAGCTGTTTCTATAAAGATCTATCAGTCTAATCAGTAAAACCCAAAATCAAAATTTCATTCTTTTCTACTTCAAGCACAAATTTCAGAAGAAGTCTCCATGTGGAAACAAAAGCATTTCTATTCTTTTCTTTAATCAAAATAGTCGATTTTGCCATTTCAACCAACTCCATCAGCTTATGCAGCCATTCATCCATGGGTGGAATTAACGTGTCCTTCCATTTTTGGGCATAGAATAGTCTTGCTGCTGTACTGATTTTTACACGAGTGATAAAACAAAGTGGAAAAGACTGTAAATATGGTTGATTTCCTGGAACACTGAGCTTCAACCACCCATCATGCAACTTTGTGACCATTATAGCTTGTGGGGATTCAAGCAGCCCATCAATTGTACAATAAACACTTTTTTTTCTCTTGCATAACCCAACTGCATCTGTATATACCGGTAAGACTATATAACCTTTGAAGGCCATTACTTCACAAACCCTTGTTGATGAGACCTTTATGCATGTAAAGGTCACTTTTCCTGCATCTTCCAAGAGTTCTTTGTTGTCCTTATGACAGACCTCCCACACAAGTTGCCCTGCAAATGCACCGGAATTCAATACTGTGGTGGGATGGCATGCACTATTGATGGGGTTTTTTGGGGGGGGGGGGGCGGGATTATGTGATCCAGACTGAATAAGATGATAAGAGGTGGGGATGTCCGTTCAAGCAGAGTAACTTCATTTTTGGTGCCATGTTCAGCATGAAAAGAACTACATTATATCTGAGAAATATCTAGCATCAATTCACCTTTCCTGACAGAAGTATGTGCCTACATACTTTAATGACATTTGGGCTAAAATGCTGACAGGGCTATGAAAACTGGGTTTGTTTGTATTTTAAAGGCTATTTTTTTTTCTCCTAATGCATTTTAGTACTCTTAAAAAGTGCTTTGACAAATATGACCATAGGGGATTTTATGTAAACATTTTAAGCCACATCACAATTTTCTAATCCCAAAGTTGAACTAACTTTTATTTTATAAGTGGAGGGTTCTTCCATCTCAATTTTTATGTAACCACGCAAATGAAATTCGAAAGATGATTAGAAAAATGTGACTACATTATCTTGGATTCAGCAGTTCATGACCCAGGGAAGGTGACTATGATTAGTATCAATTATTAGTGAAGTGAGGTTTAAATAAAGATGGTTGTGAGATATAGCCACTAATCTAACGGTGATGGAAGCTTCAACTCTTCATGCTACTGTGGCTTAACCTGCATACTGTTTGCCCAGGCTAAAGGACAGAGCATTATCCTTTTCTGAGGACAGCTTGACATTATCCTCAACCCATCCTGGACTACTGGAAAGACAATTGTTGCCCATCTTTTCTTGTTCCGCATCAAAAGTAGTAGTTTTTTAAATTTCTGCTGGCACAAACAGTGTTATGAGCTTAATTTCATTGTAGACAAATGACTCCAAATAGCTACTGTATGATATAGTAAAAGTTCCGTTCAATCACTGGTTGCTCCCCCGTGGCCTTCCATTCTGGCCTGCTTGTACCCTTCTGAAGGGACCTTCAGATAAAATCTGATATAATGTTTTTACAAAATAGACTGGTTAATCAGTAAAATTTTGAACTTTTTTTTTAAAAGGTCTATAACATGGATTCTCCTTCCTTCCTTCCTTCCTTCGTTCATTTATTCATTTCTGTTTTTCTTCCTTCCTGTTTTCCTTTCTAGCCCATATGACATTGGTGTTACCTTTATTTTTTTTCTCTTCCCATTCATCAGTCAATGTGTTGATGTATCAGACATGAGAGAGAGTAAACAGAGGTGACATCACTCAGAAAATCTATTAATAGAAGCTATGCATCTTCAAAGATATATCCACAGAAATAAAAATGAGTAATTAGTGCTTGTTTTCCTGGCACATGTAGGTGGGATAAAGAAACAAAGGAATCTATTTGGATAGCAATTTCTTAAGCAGATTTCAGTTCCAAACAGTTTTTACTTAGGAGGCAAACCACTTAAGGTTACTCTAGCGAAGATCCTTGTAAGTTATTTAAATACAACAATTTAAATATGAGCCAGCAGTGTGCAGCAGCTGCCAAAAAAGCCAACACAGTTCTAGGCTGCATAAACAGAGGGATAGAATCTAGATCACGTGAAGTGTTAATGCCACTGTATAGTGCCTTGGTAAGGCCACACTTGGAATACTGCATACAGTTTTGGTCGCCACGATGTAGAAAAGACGTGGAGACTCTGGAAAGAGTGCAGAGAAGAGCAACCAAGATGATTAGGGAACTGGAGACTAAAACATATGAAGAACGGTTGCAGGAGCTGGGTATGTCTAGTTTGATGAAGAGAAGGACCAGGGGAGACATGATAACAGTGTTCCGATATCTCAGAGGGTGCCACAAAGAAGAGGGAGCCAAACTATTCTCCAAGGCACCTGGGGGCAGGACAAGAAGCAATGGGTGGAAACTAATCAAGGAGAGAAGCAACTTGGAACTAAGGAGAAATTTCCTGACAGTTAGAACAATTAACCTCTGGAACAGCTTGCCTCCAGAAGTTGTGAATGCCCCAACCCTGGAAATCTTTAAAAAGATGTTAGATAGCCATTTGTCTGAAATGGTATAAGGTTCCTGCCCACGCAGGGGGTTGGACTAGAAGACCTACAAGGTCCCTTCCAACTCTGCTATTGTATTATTGTATTTGTTAGTTGGCCTCCAGAGTGCTAGATGAAAATATCTCAGTAGAGCTACATACTGTACAATAGAAGTTGCAGTTACTCAAGTTATTGCTTGAAGACCAATAGCAGAAATATAGGGATCTTCCCTGTTGCAACAACCTGAGGAAAAATATCCCAACTATTATAAAATGCAATGCTTTTAATAAACTTGCAATAATATATGAGGCTAGCCCATTGCAATTTATGAAGGACCAAGTTTTGTTGTAAGCCTTTCTTAAGTTTTATCTCTATGTTGTCTCTGACCCAGATTCAGCAAGACAGACTGGTTACCTTTCCATAGTTTTAAGGGTTACCTTTAAACAGCTGTGGTTGTGATGAAATATTTTTCATGGCCTAAAGCAGTGATGGCTAACCTTTTTTGGCTTGCGTGCCAAAAGTGGGGGGAGCGCAGGGGGGTTGTGCATGGGCATGTCACACCCATAATGCTATGTGCGTGACCCCCTGCTTTTGGTGTGCTTTTTTCAACCTCCCCAGGCTCCAGAGGTTTTCTAGGAGCCTGGAGAGGGTGAAAACAGCCTCCCCTCCCCACTTCCAGAGGCTTCAGGAGCTTCCCTGAAGCCTCCAGAAGGTGAAAAACAGCCTCAAAAAAAGGCCTAAATCAGCTGGCCAGCGCACACATGCGTGCTGGAGCTGACAGGGCACGCCTTGTGTGCCCTAACAAATGGTTCCGCGTGCCACCTGTGGCATCCGTGCCATAGGTTCGCCATTGTTGACCTAAAGCATGGGCAGACAGAGAAGTCTCTCCTTTTTAAAACCTTCCCTGTAATAATACAGGGATAAAATAACAGACAGAACATATTGCAACCATAGCACATAAAGGGCATGAAATGGAAGAGAGAAAAAGAGCCACAGTTAAGGAATTAAGGGGGCAGATCATTAAATGTTCATAGTTTGAGAAACACCAGCAGATTTTCGGCAATGACTGGAAATGGAAATTGTTCTGATTAGCATACGTCAAAGACATCAGGTTGAACTGGACAGATAGGCATATATTTTTCTCCTTCTCTGGAGTGGAAAATGGAATTAGATATATCAACACCTACTGCACATTATAATCATACCTTATCTTCTATAATGCTTTTAGTTTCCCATTTTGCAAAAAATAGTATTATTTTAGTGAAGTATCATTTTGAGCATGTTTACGGAAAAATAAAATACAACCATATTCATTGGAGCCTTGCCTTAGTTATATTTTGCTCCAAGCTTTGAAAAAAGTTGGGTTTCCAAATCAGTTTATGATAATTAAGCCCAAGGGATATTAATCATTAAATTACAATTGCTAAACAAAGGATATACAATAAGTTAAGAGAACAGGAAATAAAACAGGGAGAATGCAATATAAACAAGTAATTATTTGGAGAAAGACTGTGGATATATGTCACGGTTAGCAAAAGGTATGTTCTAATATTGTCAAAACAAAATGCAGAGTAAATTGAAATTCTAGAAAGGAAGAGGAAAAAAAGTAATAATGGCACTATTATTTTCGGAACCACTCTGCATTTTGTATGCAACATCTAAAACAGCAACATCCCTATTTTAGAGCCGATAATTCAAAATACTGAGAAAATAATATTTTCAGAACAGATGGGCTAGATCACAGATGTCAAACTCGCCCTGTCACATTGCAGTCACATGATATTTTGCGACATTTTTTCCCTTTGCAGAGCTGGGGTGGGTATGTCTGTGTGTGATGAATCTGGCCCATGGGCCGTCAGTTTGATATCCCTGAGCTAGATCTGTCACAATGGTGGGTTGCTCCAGATTTGGGTAAACTTATTTATTTATTTATTTATTTATTTGTTGAATTTATATAACTGCACCTTCTCCCCGAAGGGACCCGGGGCGGTGCACAGGAAATTAAAACAGACAATATCACAATATAAATAATTAAAACCAAATTAAATAAATTATCCCTGTGCTAAAATTTAAAAATATTAAAACATAATCCCTTCTAAAACCCAATTAAAACAATTTATGGTACAGACTGTAGGCTAGGTAAATAACTTAGGCCAAGCCGGCCTGATGAAACAGGAGTGTCTTTAATTTCTGGCGGAAGGTGCGGACGTCCGTGGTTGTTCTGAGGTTGGGGGGTAGGTCGTTCCAGAGGGTTGGGCCCACCACAGAGAAGGCCCTTCCCCTGGGCGTCACCCGCTGGCATTGCCTGGTGGATGGCACCCGGAGAAGTCCCTCTCTGTGGGAGCGGATCGGCCGCAGGGATGTATGGGGTAGGATGCGGTCTCGCAGGTAGCTAGGTCCCGTGCCATGGAGTGCTTTAAAGATGGTAATCAACACCTTGAAGCGCAACCCCCATCTCTGGCCCTCCAGAGATCATCCACCAACGCGACCAGTGCCGTCTCAGTGCTGTGCCCGGGCCGGAAGCCAGACTGGCGCGAGTCCAGATAATCAATTTCCTCCAGGTGACGGGGAAACTGTTGTGCCACCACACTCTCAACAACCTTCGCTAGAAAGTGAAGGTTGGAGACCGGACGATAATTTACCAACAATGCTGGGTCCAGGGAAGGCTTCTTGAGGAGGGGCCTCACCACTGCCTCTTTCAAGACGGCAGGCAAGAACCCCTCACTCAAAGAAGCGTTGACTAACTCCTGGAGCCAGCCTTGTGTAACCTCCCAGGATGCCAGTACAAGCCAGGAGGGACACGGGTCCAATAAACATGTGGTGGCTGGTAGTACTGGTGGTGGTGGGGCTCCGCCCATTCACCTAGATGCTTCTAGGTATGCAAAGAAGCATCACATGCACGTCCGAGTAGTAGTAAAAAAATTGGCAACCCACCACTGTTCTGTTACTTACTAGGGGAGACATGATAGCAATGTTCCAATATCTCAGGGGTTGCCACAAAAAAAGGGAGTCAACCTATTCTCTAAAGCATCTGAAGGCAGAATAAGAAGCAATGGGGGGAAACTAATCAAGGGGAGAAGCAACTTAGAACTGAGGAAAAATTTCCTGACAGTTAGAACAATTAATCAGTGAATGCTCCAACACTGGAAGTTTTTAAGAAGATGTTGGATAACCATTTGTCTGAAGGGTTTCCTGCCTAGACAGGGGTTGGACTAGAAGATCCCCAAGGTCCCTTCCAAATCTGTTATTCTATTCTATTCTAGTCTAGTCTAGTCTAGTCTGGTCTATTCTGTTTCTATTTCTTATTTCTATTCTACCCTTTTGACATTCCTGTATCATAGTCTTGCTTTACTAAGAATGTCTAACTATTGTAACTTGATCTGAATGTCTTTTTGAGAAGCTATTACTATAAAATATATAAGAAAGCAGGTGGAAATAGTATTTGCCCATCCAGATGCATGCAGTTAGAAAGGAGCACAAAACAATAAATATTGTTCTTAATGCTCATTTTAATGCTCATGTCAAAGCCTCGTTTGACTTAATATGTTATATTTCTATATAAACATTGAAACAAACAAACAGCACTGGGTAGGAACAAAAGTGTCAATGGCCAAATTAAGATGCAATTAAGCCTGTGGAATCTTACCTATTTGAAGGCTGTTTTATGGCAGAATGAGTTGACTAATAAGATTCTCTTTCTAAAATTAGCCTCATCATGTCTCCTTTAATTAATGTAGTTTGGTCATTATGTCATATTCCATACTACAGCTATTAATTTGTTCTAAGCATATTTGGCTGGCAAAAATAGTCAAGTATTGGCATAAGGACATTTTGTGTCAGCTAGTCAAACTCTATTTTTGAAAAAAAAAATTCAATGGTGAGTATTACTATTGTTTATTTTTAACTACCCATTAATATGTCAGTTTTAACTAGTACCTGCAAGTCTTCTATGACTAGGGAAATTAAATCCAATCCAATGAGACCTAGTTTATTAAGCTGAGTCCCCCAGTATTCAACAGTTTTTGGTGCTATTTAACCAACCTGCCATTAAGATAACCTCAGAAACACTACACCCAACATATAAAATTCTATTTTTTTTCCTTTTACAAGAGAAAAGATCAAAATCAATTATTTTTCTGAAAAATTAGTACTTATATGGGGGGAAAAGCCCAAGAAACTGAACTCACACATAATCTTGATTTCCAAAGTGCAACATAACTTTTGTTATATTTGCCTAACATAAATATTACAGTCTTTGCTTTATCTTAAAAATAGAATAGAGTAGAATAGAATAGAATAGAATAGAATAGAATAGAATAGAATAGAATAGAATAGAATTCTTTTCTGGCCAAGTGTGATTGGGTACACAAGAAATTTGTCTTCAGTTTACGCTCTCAGTTTACATAAAAGATATAAATGATAAATCATGATCATAGCCATCATAAATACATTCATCATGAATCATAAGATACAATACTTAGTAATAGTCATAGGATACTAAATAAGTAATCAACATCAATCATACTAGGAAACTAAATAAAACAATATAAATTGTAATGATACTGCCAACAAAGTTATAGTCATAAGTGGAAAAGGAACTAGATAATAGGAAGCATGAGAAGAGGAAGAATACAGTCTTAGTATATGATTTGTCAGTGTTATGGGAATTGATTAAAAAAACTCTTGGGAAAAATAAAAAAAACATATTGTCACTCCAAAACTTGAAATTGGGTACCTTGTTCTGTAAAGCATATGCAATATTTAATATTTGAAAACTAGTTCCTAATCATTTGCCTACCATCAGTTTTTACATTTTTAATACTTACACTTGCAACATTTATTATCGATGAACCTCTGAACATTCAACATTTCCGCAGCACAAAACTGCTTATTTTCTTTTTACTGTGCATACCAATGGAGGCTGACAAATTTGATAAGAACTCTTCAAGCAATGCCTTTTAAACTGAAGTTTGGCCTGTTTCAGATCAAATTAGAGCGATAAGCACAACAAAAGATGGAAAATCCATCTACTCAAAATTCCCCCCACCCCATATTAGCAAGAGTGGCTGTTCATATTCTAATCAAATGTCCAGCAAATAAAAATGAAGATTGATTCTTCTGCCTATGTAAGCTACAGTATGCTTTTGCCCCACATACTCTGAAACCAAATATATATCATAGAAGAAAATAGCTTTTGTTCCTAGATGGTCAGCATATAGACATATCTCACAGCTGTTATGAAGCAGATTAATGGACTGGAATGGGGGGGGGAGTCCTAGGGTTTGGGACATAAGGAAGAACAGTTTCATTAGCAGTCAATTCTCAAATTAGCACATTCTGATCAGATAGCAGTGCTTTGCTAAACACTATTTCTGAATAGTATGGTGTAAGCTAGTGTTTCTTGACCTCAGCAGCTTTGAGGTGTGTGGATTTCAACTCCCTAAGTTCCCAAGTGCTGGCTAGGGAATTTTGGGAGATGAAGTTCACACACGTTAAAGTTGCTGAAGTGGAGACACACACCAGTTGCTGTAAACAACACAAAACAAATCTGTTTTTTTAAAAAAAGATAGATCCTTGCTACTCTTCCTACAATTCAGGGCCAATATAAGGAGGAGGAAGCACTCCCAGCTATTATGATTCAGTCATCATTACTGAACTGGAAGGTTATTTTAGAAACCCTTCCACTCATTGGGATCGCATCCTACCCCATACATCCCTTCGGCCGATTCGCTCCCACAGAGAGGGACTTCTCCGGGTGCCGTCTGCCAGACAATGCCAGCGGGCGACGCCCAGGGGAAGGGCCTTCTCTGTGGTGGGCCCAACCCTCTGGAACGACCTACCCCCCGACCTTAGAACAACTACGGACCTCCGCGCCTTCCGCCAGAAATTAAAGACTCTCTTGTTCCATCAGGCCGGTTTGGCCTAAGTTATTTACCTAGCCTACAGTCTGTACCTTAAATTGTTTTAATTGGGTTTTAGATGGGGTTAATGTTTTAATGTTTTAAAAATTTAGCGCAGTGATAATTTATTTTGTTGAATCCTTGACTTGCGACCGGTCCTCGACATACGACCGGCCGCAGGTCTTCCACTCTTCCCTGAAGGACCATAGCAACAGACTGTAACAAGTCTGTAACTGCCAGTTGCGTCTGATTGGCTCAGACACGGCTGGCGGGAAACTAAGTCCTGGAGCATCCTGATTGGTTCCCTGTTTGACAGCTCGCGTATAAGTAGCTGTCAAACGGAGAAGCCCCTGTCTACCGCAGTTCTTTTACTTGTACATAGTTTTTCCGCGTCTTTTGCTTCTTGCCAATAAACGGCTTGTTCTTTCACTAGCCTGCGTCTGGCCTCCCTCTGTTCACAGAATCTAACATATTTAATTTGGTCTTAATTATTTACATTTGTGATATTTATGTGTTTTTAAATTTCCTGTGCACTGCCCTGGGTCCCTTTGGGGAGAGGGAGCGGTTATATAAGTCTAACTAATAAATAAATAAATAAATTAATTAATTTAACAAAAAAAGTCACCTAAAGATATCTATAATAAGGGGATGGGCTATGTCTATTCAGAATTCTATCATTGCTGTAGATCCTTCTGTAGTCCTATCACAACAAGGTCCTCTTTAGACTTTGTTCACTCCTGGCCTTGAATTGTCTCAAATAATATTAACTAAAAGATTACTTTATCTTGAAAGATTACTTTCAAGATTACTTTATCCCATAAAAGAATCTCTCTCTCTCTCTCTCTCTCTCTCTCTCTCTCTCTCTCTCTCTCTCTCTCTCTCTCTCTCTCTCTCTCTCTCTCTCTCTCTCTCTGTCTCCCTCCCTCCCTCCCTCCCTCTCTCCCCCTCTCTCTCCCTCCCTCTCTCTCTGATACATATAGACAGTGTTGCAGTTTGCATCAACCAATGCAAACCTTGAAAAAGACATTTCTGACCATTAGTAGTAGCTGCAATATGCTGGTGAAATATCACCAACTTAAAACTATCATTAAATAATGATTTAGTGACTATTAGTCATTTTAATAAGAATCATAATAAGAGGACCATCTGGATAAAATCAATATTACTAAACTGGCATTTTACTTTATTGTAGGGGATAGTCCAGCTGTGGTCTCCTTAATAATTGATGTTTTAAAATCTGCTTGGTCTACAAATGTGTGGGAAATACATCTATACAAAAGAAAAAAGCTTCCCTGAAAAAAATTAAGGCTGACATTTCTAAAGAAGCCAACTAAAGTTTTTTGCCCTCTGTATGTCATGCATAGCCTTATGCTGGGAATGACAAGAACTATGAACAATTTGAGGTATACCTATGTGTTTCCACTCCACAGAACCCATCTTTTCACATTCAGGTCCATCTGTGTAACTTAATCCAGCCTCTTGGCTGTATGCTTGGTTGCCTTCATGACCTTCTGACTGTGATCTGCTTTGAAAGCTCCAACAGGTCTATGCTTGCGATTTTTCTGCCAGAAGATGTCAGCCTAGTGGACCCTGATACTGGAGTTCTCATGCCGATCTTTCCAGACAGATTGTGGTAGCTTTACTTTGGAGAATGGTCCCATAGGCTTTCTTGTCAAAGGTGCCATGTGAAGGACAACTATAGCTCTAACATTTATGAACAGTTCATTTCAAAAAGTGTAGGGAGTCCAAATTTCTTCTAGAATCAGTGAAGAAGCTGTTTAAAGGTGGGAATCTCCTGAGCAATATAAGGGGGGCTATTGCAACCCCAGAGCATCCTGGCATCCTGGATGCTTATTCCATCTTCTATCTTGTTCGTTCTTCTGCTTTTCTCCAAGTGAATGAACACTTACCAGTAAGAGGAGCAAGAAGAAACTGCAGCCTGTTTTGCATGCACAAACTGTCTCCCTGTAGGTACGGATGTGGGTGGTGATATGGGCAAACTTGAACAAGAAAAGGTCCACCTGAATGTATCTGGCACTGAAATGCATGTATCAAATCCCTGATGTCAAATATGGTATACTGTAGAAGCCACATGGATTTCAAAATGACATTTCATTTTTCACATCATTGTGCAACTGAGACAAACGACATACTTGCATCATTTTGCATCATTTTGCATCAAGTAAGTTTGCAAAGCATGTGTTGATATCATGAGGCATGCAACATCACTTTCCCCTTCCCTCTTCCATTGTTCTAGATACAGATGTCCATAGAGCACCAATGAAAGAGATGATCGGTGAAATATGGCACATGTATTTTTCTGATTCTAAGTCAATTTCTCATACCTGTTAGATTTCAACAGGATGAGAATTTCACTCAGAGCATTTGGAGAACAGAGCTCTAAATTTATTTTCCAAATCCCAATATATCTATCTCTAGAAACTTAAATGGCACTCAGGAGCTGCTGGTGAAAGTACAAGGACTATATATGGGACTGATAAATTGAGCTTTTTTTTGCAGATACAAGAAGCCATAATAATGGAGATCAACTTCTTCAGAATCTAGCACCCAACTCTCTTGATATGACAGCTTCTTTATCCTGCCTTTCTTGGTTTACATCAGGGATGTCCAAACTTGGGAACTTTAAGACTTGTGGACTTCAACTCCCAGAATTCCCCAGAATTATTATTAGAGGACAAGTTTCAGTTCAGCTGGAGATTTGTACCACGAATATATCATTAGATCTGAGGATAATATTTTAATGTGCCTGGCTATAGGACCAAAGTATTATTGTTAAGTGTATTAACCGGGAAGGCTTTTTAAAAAGATAATCCACTATAATTTACCTTTGGGAAATGAAACATAAATTTCCTTTCCGTGAAAGTATTAAAAAATTTTCTCTTAAGTGTGAGAGCTGGAACTGCTAGGATTAGATGTAAAGGTCCTGAGGCTAGACAGGATTGGTACCAAGAATGGTGTTATGCTGTCCGTACCCAAGGCCAAGAAACATGTAAACCAGGGATGTCCAAACTTGGGAACTTTAAGACTTGTGGACTTCAACTCCCAGAATTCCCCATAGCTGTATCTTCATTGCTAAAAATCACTTTAATTTATTTCTACTTGGGAGAAAAACTACATATTGAATATTGTTGTCAGCCTCCGCTTTGCTGTTTGCTTCGACTGCCATATGAAACGGGGAGGGAGGGGCTTTGCTATTAGGCTATGGGAATATATGCTGCAGGAGAGTAATTTGCAGGAAGGAGTACATTATCGCCATCTACTTCGCATACCAGTGGCTGGGGCCGTGCAGTGGTCAAGGTCAACGGTCTTGCATACCATCCTGATGATGCTCCTTGAAGATGCGACCCACATGACACCTGAGGGGCTTGCGTATTGGACAATGGGGTGGGGGTTATTGGGAAAAGGGGGTTGGACATATATTGATATATATGCTTTTCGCGCCTAAATGCTTCAGACCTTGCTTAGCATCTATGCTATTCATTTCATAACCAGTAAAAGTACTTTTAATTCCATCCAAAATGGAGTTGATGGGTTTCTTTCTTGGTTATCATTAGAAGCAGACGTGACATTAAGCAAGGTCTCACCTTACGCACTCATCTCAGAGCTAACACCTTCTGAAGGGAGTGCAACAAAAAATTTTCTAAACTTCAAAGAGATGTCCTCCCCTGGCAGCGATCAAGAGGAAGACATGGGGGCCGCGGACTCATCATGCGGAGCTTTTGGCGGGACTAAATTTGGAAGAAAAATCCGTTCCCCGTTGGTCGATAGGATTTGGACAAAAGGATGTTTTAGAGGAAATTCCGTCAGGCGTTACAACACACAGACGCAGAGGGCACCCCCCTGCCTGGCAGGAGCAAGAGGAAGAAAATTTTCTGATGAGCCAAGCAATGGAGATGTTCCAAGAGGCCTGGGAAAGACGCCGCTCCAGAGAAAGCAAGTATGAAAGAGAAGTAACATTCTGTGAACCAGAGGTGAGAAGGGCTGAGGAGGAGAACCGCCCAGGGGGGCCCTGGGGGCAGAGGCCAGAGCAGACCAAGATGAGGGGGCCCAGCCAACCCAGCCAACCCAGCCAGCCCAGCCAGCCGCAGCTGCAGCAGCGGTGGTGGGAGTCATCCCTCAGGAAGATGGTGCAGCCCGCAGATGCCGGATGGCAAATTGTGTGATTTCAAAGGAAATTCACCAAACTCCCCAAGGAAATTGCTTAACATGAAAGGAAGCTGTTGACATTGTTTGTTATAGAAGAAGGGAAATAAAATCTGATCCAGAAAGCTAGGAAAAATAATAAAATAAAATCCAGCATTATTAAAAATATAGAAGAAGGAAAAATTTGAATTAGAGGAACTCATCTTTGGTGAAAATGGATTAGATGCTGAAGAAAGAAAGAAAGAAAGAAAGAAAGAAAGAAAGAAAGAAAGAAAGAAAGAAAGAAAGAAAGAAAGAAAGAAAGAGGGAGGGAGGGAGGGAGGGAGGGAGGGAGGGAGGGAGGGAGGGAGGGAGGGAGGGAGGGAGGGAGGGAGGGAGGGAGGAAGGAAGGAAGACTTTTGTAGAAAGCAAAACTTTAGAGCAGTTTTTACTACAAAAATGGCATCATTTTTTGTATAGTATTGAATAGTGGTCAAACCTGGCAGTATTTCTAGTCATACCTTTTGTTATGGAGATTACTGCCTAATGGTTCAGGAGTCAGGAAATATTTTCTCCTGAGAAGTAATAGCCAGGAAACAGTAGGAATGTCCTTTAGGGTTTTAAATGGGGAAGACCATTAAAGCATGACCAGAAAAGTGAAGCACAGTTAATGATATCATCAATCATTGGTCCTTTAACTGATTTTTCCCTCCTCAAAGATAATACAATGGGAAAAGAATAGAGTTGGAAGGTACCTTAGACGTCTTCTAGTACAGCCCCCTACTCAAGCAGAAGACCCTATAGCTGTCCAATCACTTTTTTAAAACTCCAGTGGTGAAGCCACAACTTCTGGAAACAAGCCATTCCACTAATTAATTGTTCTAACTGTCAGGAAATTTCTCCTTAGTTCTAGGTTGCTTCTCTCCTTGATTGGTCTCCATCCATTGCTTCTTGTCCTGCCTTTAGGTGCTTTGGAGAATAGTTTGACCCCCTCTTCTTTGTGATATCTCTTCAAATATTGGAACACTGCTATCATGTCATCACTCCTCTTTTTCATTGCACATAAATTGATTAGAATAATAGAGTTATTCAATGATTTTTCTATTGTGAGTACCATATTTTTCGGAGTATAAGACGCACCTTTTTTCCTCTAAAAAGAGGCTGAAAATCTGGGTGCGTCTTATACATCAAATACAGCATTTTTTGCCTCCTGAAACCCCAACCCCTTCACCAAAATGGCTGTGCCTAGCCTTATGGAGGCTTCCAGAGAGCTCCTGGGGGCTGGGGAGGGCAGAAATTAGCCTAAATCGGGGTGTTTTCCGCCCCCCCCCATGCCCCCAGCAGCACTCTATAAGCCTCCATAGGGCTATGCATTCAATTTATTTGACACAAAAATAGCCCGTTTTTGCGATAATGGGACATTTTCTTTGCTCATTTTAAACCCCCCTCCCCCCAGGAGCACTCTGCAAGCCCCCCCTCCCCAAGGCTAGTCATGCTTTTTATTTGAAGAAATATGGCCACATTTTCGTGGAGAAAGAGCAGTTTGGGGGAGGTATGCAAAGTGCAACAAACCCTTTTTGTTTTCCTTTCGGAAGGCTGTTTAGTTACTTGGCAACTTTAAGACTTTGGACTTCAACTCCTAGAATTCTCCAGCCAGCATAGCTTGTGGACATAGCTGGCTGGAGAATTCTGGGAATTGAAGTCCACAAGTCTTAAAGTTGCCATGTTTGGGAACCCCTGAGTTAGAACACTTTCGGAAAGCTCTTTTGGAAGGCTCTTTAACTGTTTCTGTGCCGGGAGAAACAAAGTTTTAAGGCTTGCCAGCGATTTCCTTCTCCAGGACATGGATAAATACACCTGGAAACATCAACCTACTTACCTACTCTCTCTACCTACCTACTGTATTTCTCTCTCTCTATCCTTCTACCTACCTACCCACACACACTCTCTCTCCCTACCTACCTACTGTATTTCTCTCTCTATTTCTCTCTCTTTCTATCCTTTTATCTACCTACCTACCTTCTCTCTCTACCTACCTACCTACCTACTGTATTTCTCTTTCTTTCTCTCCCTCTCTCTCCCTCTATCTACCTACCTACTTTTTTTGTAATTTGCCTCTTCAAAACCTTGGTGCATTTTATACTCCGGTGCGTCTTATATTCTGAAAAATACGGTAATTGTGCATATGGATAGCATTTAATGGTATCTACAGCAAATCACCATAAATCTAGTATTGTCTGTTAGATTGCTTCCAATTATGTTTTTTGTTAGCTAGCCAACAGGTCAACCACAGCCTATTTTAGTATAATCCCGTTGATTGTTAATGTAGCCTTTTCCTGAAATAAAAACACAAAACTGACTATTGAAATTCCATGGGGACTAGTTATGTTCTGCCCTCATTGGATTTTCAATGTGTTTGCATTTATCTCCTTGATATTTTCAAATAACAATTTGGTATTTTTAAATAACTTAGAATTTTACAGACAAGCCAATACCATTTTAGGGGGCCCTTGTTTTATATTGTTAAAACAAATACTGCAAAAAGTATAGAGATACCAAGAAATAGATGTAAACCCAATAATCTAGGTCCTCATTTTACCACTCTCAGAAGGATAGAAGACTGAGTCAATCTTGAGCCAGTGAGACTCAAACTGCTGAACTGCTGTAAACTGGCAGTCAACAGAAGTAGTCTGCAGTACTGCATTCTAACCACTGCACCACCATGGCTCTCTAGTTGGAGAGCAAAGAGTGGTTAAGATACAGAGGAAGAACAATATAGAGTGATTTTGATGGAAATATAACCAGTTTTCAAAGTGGATAAAGATAGATAAACTAGAAGACTCCATTGGAACAAATAAAAATAAAAAGGACAAAATCATTTGGAAGGAAAATGAAATCAAGGGGATGCTGGAAGGAATATTTTGGAGATTTCTATAGGATCAATAGTCATATGTCACATAGTGGAATTGAAGCCAATGTCATCAATGTTGATGTTAAAGTTAAAAAAGTAAATAAGGGTGAGTTTGTTTATGGAAAGCCTGTGGACTTTAAAACAATTTATCTTCCCCCATATAGATTACACAATTCAGCTGTATAATAATCTATAGTTGTAAAGTTATCTGGAAAGTAATCTTATAAATCAGAAGTGTTTAATGGTGGTTCTACAATTTGGGTTTGATCCAAAAATAGACTTGCTTGATCCAAAAGACTTTGCTTGAAACATCATAGAGTGCTTCCAGTTTAGACAATTAACTTCCAGAAAACCAATATATTACTCCTCAAACATTGCATCAATAAGACTGAAGAAGAATGGAAAATTCCATGCTTTGCTTCCTTACTATGTACAGGTAGTCCTCAACTTATGACCACAACTGAGCTCAAAATTTATGTTGCTGAGTGAGAAATTTCTTAAGTGAGTTTTGCCACATTTTCCAACTTTTCTTGCCACATTTGTTAAGTGAATCACTGTCGTTCTTAAATTAGCAACATGGTTGTTATGTGAATCTGGCTTCCCCATTGATTTTGTTGGTCAGAAGGTTGCATGACCCCGGGACACTGCAACTGTCATACATGTGGATCAGTTGCCAAGGATCCAAATGTAAATTATGTGATCATGTGGATACTGCAATGATCATAAGTATGAAAAATGGTCATAAGTCACTTTTTTCAATGCCATTTTAACTTCAAACAATCACAAAATGAACTGTTGTAAGTCAAGCACTGCCTGTATTACCTCCTAAGTGAAATTTGAATAATGCTATGTATTGTTGTTTGATTATACTTTTCAAGCTACCTGCTATGAAAGCATGACTGTAGCCCAGTGGTGGGTTTCAAAATTTTTAGAACCTACTCTATAGGTGTGGCCTATTTTGTGGACGTGGCTTGGCAGTCATGTGACAGGGTGGGAGAGGCCACCTTTTAAAATGTGGTGAAACTCATTTAACAACGCTCTTGCTTAGCAACCAAAATTTTGGACTCAATTGTGATGATAAATTTTCTTTCTTTCTTTCTTTCCTTCCTTCCTTCCTTCCTTCCTTCCTTCCTTCCTTCCTTCCTTCCTTTCCTTTCCTTTCCTTTCCTTTCCTTCCTGTTGGGTCACTGGCAACGGCAGGCCAGACTTACTTCTGGGTCCGCCAGTGGAACCCCCTCTCACCGGTTCTCTAAATTTCACCAACTGGTTCTCGCGAGTAGGTGCGAGCCTGCAGAAACCCACCACTGCTGTAGCCTTAAAAGATAAAAGACAGAACAAGGAAATAAACAAATAAACAAACAAACTGCAGATTCATTTCGACTTGCCCAAGCATGTATTCTCCTGTTGTTATTTACACTGCTTCACAAAGTACTCCCAGGGCTGATTTCTCCCACGGGGTCCCAGAGAAAAGTAAATATGAAACATGAAACCACTTGGGGTAGAGGAAAGATAGAAACAGATGTGGTGGATTTGAAATTGTAAATAATTGTAATCAGGGGGATAATTAACCCTCTTTTTCCCCAGCCGACTTACCATTTAAAGGTTTGTCCTTGTGTGGCTACATCACATTAAAAAAAAAAAATGCAAGGGATTTATTGTACATCTTTACATGAAACTCATCATTTGAACTTAAATCTTGCTTAAAGAAAAAAGAAAGGAACACACTGGTTTTCAGAAAAAGATTAAATATTATGCCTATATCACTCTCCCTACAAATTAGTTATCTTTATCTTTGTTTAAGGTCATTAAATACCTCTAAATACTCCAAGTTGCCATTTGTTTATTTTTCTATAGCCTATACAGTATATCACAGAGAAAATTACTGCCAAACTAGTTAACATAAAAATGTATATGCAGCGACATCACCAACCTTATAGCATAGCATCAATATTAATCATTGTTATAACAATAATAAAAAGAAAGAGAAATAGAGTATTATTCGTTAACAGCATGCACTCTTGGGTTTCTTTTAACTGCAGTCTCATTGTGTTTTATATTGCTTTGGCGGTGGGGTGATGAGTCAAGTAACTCTACAGTTCATTTTTGCCTTTGGCAAGAGAGTTGAATTAAGCTCAGGGAAGATGATTGCATAACCTGTAAGGAATTGTTACACAATCAGAGGAAAAAATCAGCCTTCCTCTTTCTGTTCGCTGGCAAAAAAATTTTTTTAATCATCTGCCTTTCAGAATGTAAAGGATAAAATATGATGTGTACCTTGTCTTCAATTAGTGTTAATTGTTTTGGCGGGACTTTTCCATGTACAAAAGTGTCTTACAATTAAATTCTCATTTATCCTCCCAGCTCTCTGAAAGGTTTAATGAGAAAATGTAACCTGTTTCTAGGATGTATTGCTTAATTTTGCCCCGTTTTCTCTCTACACCCTACCTTTTATACATTTCTCCTGCTTTCTATTTCAAGTAGGATGAAAACGGGTGGGGGAGAAAGTCTCAGAAAAAATCACTTTGGATGACTTAAATCATTTGTGAAATCCTTACCCTTGTGTCAAGATTGTTCCATTACTTTCAAGCAGAATATTTACCTATTTACAAACATTTAACCTGGGACCAATGCATATCTCCATCCAATATCCAAAATTATTTTCTGGCCTTCAAGGAAAAAAAAAAATTAAGATAGGATGGGGTTAAAATTGCCAAAATCACAGGTTCAAAATTAAAAAATACATTGTAGATCTGGACATTGAAATCCAACCAACATTATTCAGTTCATTGGCAAGAAATGGAAGATTCTTCACTTAGATAGGAAAAACCAGAGAATAAAGTACAAACAGATGTCTATGGAGATAGTCATCCAGGTCATGGTTGTCCCAAAGGTGCTTTTTCAACTGGACTTTGTTTTTTCTTTGAAGACATTTTGCTTCTCATCCAAGAAGCTTCCTCAGCTCTGACTGGATGGAGGGGAATGGAAGGATTCATGGAAGAAATAATTACTTCATAACATACATGGCACAACAAACCCATCAGGACAAGATTCAGCAGTCTATCTGGATTTAAAAGACAAAGGCCACTCTTTTGAAGACAGAAAAGTCTACATTTTTGACAGAGAGGATGGCTAGTTTGAAAGAGGGGGAAAGACATCATTTATCTCCAGTCTACACTATAGTCCTTTCAACAGTTCCAAGAAAACTCCACACCCATCAGGTGACCCTGATGACACAGATAAACCTCCAGATAACCTCAGTGATTCTCTAAAAGAATGCAAATGACCAGCTGTCTGCAAGGAGTATAAATCCTTCCATTCCCCACCAACCAGTCAGAGTTAAAGAAGCTGCTTGAATGAGAAGTGAAATGTCTTCAAAGAAAAAACAGAAAGTCCAGTCACCTCTTGAAAAAGCACCTTTGGGAAAGTACAAATAGGCCAAAAAAAAAAAAACAGTTATGAGAATGATCTAAATGTCTTAGAAGACCACAGATTTAACCTGAGCCAGCAGAGTGTTTCAGCTAATGCAATCTTGGCTGTGTCAACAGAAGTAGAGTATTGAGATAGATCTGCTCTATGTTGTTGGTCAAACCCATAACCTGAAATATTATATCCTAAGTCCTGATCACCATTGTTGAAAAAAGGGACGCTCAGGAACAGGAAAGAACACAGAGAAAAATGACAAAGTGATGGACTCAAATGCTAGAAATCCCATGATGAGCAATTAATTAAGTACAAGTTAAACAAGAAAAGAAAATTAAATTATAGCAGAATTCAAATGCCTGAAGGGTTTGGATTTATTTTCCATACCTCTCAAGGGCTGATCAAGAATCCAGTGGGTGGAAGCTTTATTGCAATAGAAGCTCCAAACTCCAAATATAAAAGAAAAGAAAAACTTGTGGTTTCGGAGAACTTCCAAAAGTAGTGATTCTGGGAAATCCAGAACAGAAAAACTGCTATATAAAATTATGATGAAAAAATTGTATTTTCTTTATCTAATTTAAATTTAAATGAAAACCAGTTTCTTTTTGCCCTGTCCTATTCACTACATTTTGTAATGCCCAGCAGATCATTCAAAAGCCAAGAAAGCTGTTAACTCATTAATCTTTATTAAGATTTATATTAAGAGAATCCTCTATATTATTTCATTTTTATATTATATTTTATATTATTCCTCACAGCAAAGACAAGCAGAGACAGTCAAACTGATTCTTTTATCCAAAGAAGAGAATATATCTAACCTTGTTTCTATTCTGAAATTGCTTCCAGATTTTGTGCTTGCAATGGGGGGAAAAATGAAACTTTGATTTAGATAGGTTTATTGTTACAGAAATGGCTTATACATACTGTTGTGTAAAAGTAAAATTTTGCAGATGTAATGTTGTTATCTTCTATTGTGCTAAAGAGAATTGGAAGTTGGTGCCTTTTCCCCTCTTTATACCATATTTCCTTTCTTTTCCTTCCCCTTCTTCTTAGTTTTCCATTACTTTTTTTGAATTTCTCTTTGTATTTTATATTTGGATAAACCAATAAAAATCATAATAATAAAAAGAGGGGGTGGGAGCCGAAGAAAGCTGAGAAAAATGTGCACACTCCTACCTTAAAAGTCTTCAGGATTGATTAACCTTGGCACATGTTTTATATAGCTCCTTATTCCCATGACTTCCACAAGCAAAAGAAATATGCCAAATGTAGTAAAGCAAAAATACATTTACATCTGAATATGGGGATAGTTTAGCTAGTGTAAAAAATTCACATTTTTGAATTTTAAAGGGACCGAGAAAAAGAATGAAATCCTGTAACTGGATTCTACCCACCTTATTCATAATAGATAATTTCAAAAGGAAAAATATTTTTTCCTTTGATTTTTTTTCCTAGTGGCAGTAAGGAGTTATTAAATAGAGGAGTGATAATATATGCCCAAAGTCTATGCCTCAGGACTGCAAGGATTTTTACAGAGAGAGAGAGAGAGCACAAGCAAGGCAATTTTTCTACCACCCGAAGCAACTTGAAGGTTCATCCTTATTATATTAAAATGTAATAAAATAAATTCATGCATGAAAATGTTTTGGATTTATGTGCACAAGACTCCATGGTACTTAGATCAGTGCTAACATTAATCTACATCAATGCTATTTTTTCAGCGTGTGCCTTGCCTTACTTCTGCTGCCACATATATAGGCTAACATTCAGGACCTTTTGAACACTGTAGGGAATTAGCCAATGTGCAAGTGGAGTTGAATATCATTTACCTGTGACATTTTTCCTCTCTCAGGAGCTACATGTTCTTTAATGTAAGATTAAATCAGAGCCCAAATATAATCAAAATACAAATAACTTTTAAAGGGCATCTGAGCAAGCTTCGTGTGGTTTTTAAAACAATGAGAGGAGGAAGAGAAAGAAGAGAAAGAGGAAGAGGAGGAGGAGGAGGAGGAGGAGGAGGAGGAGGAGGAGGAGGAGGAGGAGGAGGAGGAGGAGGAGGAAAGGTCAGGAAATAACAACCACTTTGATTGATCTCATATGTTCATGTTCATCTGTTTTTCAAACATGCTTGATTCTCTTGACTATCTTAATTAGTGAATGGAAAGTATGAAAGAAGAATCTTAAGCAAATAATTGACTATTTTAAATAACATGCACAAAAATATTAGCTTTCTAATAAAGTTGTGCAATACTTCGGATCTGATCAGAATGTCCTTTGGGATCCACTGTGCTTTAGGATGCATGGAAGCCTCAACAAAACAAATGTTGGCAGCTTTTTAAAACAGCCACATCTAGATTGCAATGGAAGCTTCCCCACTGCAGCTGAACAGCATGGAAACAGACATGGTTCTTTCAACGAAGGGTAGGTAGATACTTTAGACACGCTCCCATCCATTCAAAGGCATCCTTTTCCAATCAAATCTGAAGCACTACATGGCCAATCTCTCTAATAGCCCAAAGTAATTATTTGTATGCACAATAGATTTACAATTTATATATCAATATGAGGTCATTCCAATAGACAGGAATATATGTAGCTCAGAGTTGAAGTATAGAGTCCTTGGTGCTCTCTGAGCTAGTTTGTTTGTAGAAGTTTAATTAGCCAGTTCAGTATCATTATCAAGTAAGTGTGGGTACAATTAAGTGATTATGAAAAACATATTAAAGTGTTGCTGTAAATAACAGTAAGCCCCAAATTTCGAAGTCTGGGAACAAGGCTTTTGGTGACTATAAAATAATTGTAATGCCCTCCCTCAAATATGTTTCTCTTTGAAAAGTTATCTGGCCAACCACACCTCCAAGGTCCAAATTGCTTTCAGACAACATTGAAATAATTTCCTTTTTATGAAATTCTATAATAGTCTGGCAAAAAAAAAATAGAAATATTGTTAGGTGTTACAAGGAAGCTAAGATTTATTTAAACATAGACTTAGAATAACTTTATTGTCACTTTGAATGTACATTAATTACATAAGAACATAAGAACATAAGAACACCCTTGCTGGAATAGGCCACAGCCCATCCAGTCCAGCATTCTGTCTCACACAGTGGCTCCCCATTTGCTTCAGGGTCTTCCCAAGCAGATGTCTTCACCTGCTTATGATTCCCTGTAAATGGCATTGAGAAATATCCTGCCTATCTCTCCAACCCGGAGGGTGTCCTTAGGCATCCATCATGATAGCCATTGATACCCTTGTTTTCCATGAACTCGTCTAATCCTTTCTTAAAGGTGTCGAGGCTGACAGCTGTCACCACTTCTTCTGGCAGGGAGTTCCATAGACCAGTGATCCTCTGGGTGAAAAAGTACTTCCTCTTATTTGTTTGAGGTCTAGTTATCAAAAGTTTCATGGAGTGCCCCCTAGTTTTAGTGTTGTGCGATAGGGAAAACAGTTTTTCCTTTTCTACTTTGTCCTTTTCTACTTTGTTCTAATTGGCATATATTCAAATGAAATTTTGTTACATACAGCTCTCAAAGGGCCACCACCTCCAATATAATCTACATAAACATGATTAGATAGATAGATAGATAGATAGATAGATAGATAGATAGATAGATAGATAGATAGATAGATAGATAGATAGATGATAGATAGATAGATAGATAGATAGATAGATAGATAGATAGATAGATAGATAGATAGATAATAGATAGATAGATAGATAGATAGATAGATAGATAGATAGATAGATAGATAGATAGATAGATAGATAGATAGATAGATAGATAGATAGATAGATAGATAGATAGATAGATAAAGCATATATCCCCCAAAACTTTTAGGGAATATTAAAAACAAAACAAAACAAATACAAACATCAAACAAAAATAACTTTACTTAAAATTCTGCTTCAGGTAGCAGATCAATTTACCCAAAAGGTATTTCAGATAACTCCAGCTCTGGTTTTGATCTGGATAATCTTCAAATCCATAAACTGCTATATCTGAATCTGAGGAATCTGGATTGTTGACTTAATGAGAAAGTCTTATGTTGACTTAATGAAGAAATCAACAAATGGCTACAATGTTTTATCTGGATTGAATGAAATTAGGAGACACCCCAATTGTATGGAATGTTTGAGCATGTGGAAGGAAAAACACATTTTCATGCAATACCTATACTATTAGACTGACTCAGGACCACGTTGCTATGATTTATAGACAATAATTAATGAATAATCCGATGCAGCCATAGTTATGCACATTTAATGTAAATCTGTATAATTGTATAGCAAGGGAAAAATAGGAGATAAAAGGAAATTATTTACTACTGGACAAGATAGGAAAGACTCAAGCAAGATCAGTTTTTTTATGTATTTTTGTATAACATTTGTCATAATAATATAGATCACAGTGACCATCTTATAAAAACTTTTGACTTGTAAACATGGTTAAAAAAGACAGCATATAAATAAGGAAATAAATAAGGAAACTATAAGCAAATGTAACTAAGAAAACTTTAGTTTCCACCAGTAGTCAGACATCCCGGCTGGATTACTGTAATGCTCTCTACATGGGGCTCCCCTTGAGGTGCACTCGAAAGCTATAGTTAGTACAGAATGCAGCCGCGCGGGTGATTATGGGCGCCTCAAGGCAAACCCACGTAACACCTCTCCTGCGCGAGCTGCACTGGCTGCCTGTGGTCTTTCGAGTGCGCTTCAAGGTGTTGACGACCATCTTTAAATCGCTCCATGGCTCGGGGCCTAGCTATATACGAGACCGCCTCCTGCCCCATACATCCTTTCGTCCGATCCGCTCCCACAGAGAGGGTCTTCTCCGGGTGCCGTCGGCTGGGCAATGCCGGTTGGCGACACCCAGGGGAAGGGCCTTCTCTGTGGCGGGCCCGGCCCTCTGGAATGACCTACCCCCCGACCTTCGCACTATCTCGGACCTCCGCCTCTTCCGCCAACGTCTTAAGACGCATTTATTCCAACAAGCCGGCCTAGGATAGCCCCCCGTTTCTGACTTTTTAAACATAAATTATAATTTGGTAAGGTTTTAACATGGTTTTAGCACAAGTTTAATTAATTTAATATATTTTAATTGATGTATATATTGTATTTTGTGGTTTTAAATAATGCCTGTGCGCCGCCCTGGGTCCTAACAAGGAGAAGGGTGGGGTATAAATGTAATAAAATAAATAAAATAAAAAATAAAATAAATAAAAGGAAAGAAGGAAAGAAACCATAATCGCTGGTGTTATTTTTTTTCTCAGCATCCTGGCTCCCCCAGGAATTAATAGCACAGAGAAATGGGGAAACTATAGCACAGTCGTGATCATCAGTGTTCCTCTTTCAAGCATTATGACTGCAATATTATTTCCCTGGCTGGAAGATAGAATTGTTTACCCAGCTTCATTCATTCTCCCCAACCTCGTTTCTCTTCATTTACATTTGCTTTTGGTGGAGAAACTTGAAAAGATACGCATTCATTTTGTACTCTTGTTTTTGATCTTCAAAACAAGATCAACATTTTGGGGAGCAGTCAGACACCACTTCAGATCATTCAGACAAGGCTACAGTGTCCCTAAGGCAGATTCTGAGTTAAGAGATTTGGCTTGCAGGAAATACATATTCTTACAACTTAAAAAAAAAAAAAATATCACTTCTGAACAGGCTATTTTAGAGATCAACAGAGGCCACCGCCAGCTTTTGAAGATACTGCCCATAATTATTATTTTAAAGGAAACAATACAATAAGGCATTAGAAAGCAGAAAAACTATTTGAATATTTTGTAAATTAAAAACAAGTGTTTCCAGCTTATTTCTCTTTGATCAAGGGACCAAACTGTATGGCTTGGTACCCTACTTCCAATATATAGGAAGACTTAATGGTACATAAGCGCAATGCCTAAATTAGGCAGCCAAAATTGATGGGATGCGTAACAGGGAATCAAAAATTCTCCTCTCTCCCCAAATTTCCATGATGCGACATTAGGCAGACAGTCGTAGACAGTGGCCATTGAGTGTGCATGTATGTGTCTCTTTAAGCCAGTTTGTTTGTCTTCAACATTTCATTTACTTTTGAAACTTGGGGGGGGGGGTTGATCTTTTGAGAGGTTGAGCCTATAACTAAAGTTCATATACTTATAAATGAACCAACTACACATTGTTTTGCTTTTTGACCTTTTCTCCTTTTCTGTTGTTGGCCCATCTGAATTTTGCCTTGTAAATTCCTCAGTTATGTGCTCACATTCTGAAAAATGTTGGGCACACTAATCATGTTTCCTCTTCTCATATATTAAGGAAATTGACTTTTTGGACCATGCCTAAAGCACTGTTCTTATGTTCAGCAACATCCGGCAAGAATATTATGCATAATATTTATTTTAATGAAATCTTTTTTTCCCCATGTCTCTTTCTGTGAAAGATGAGGAAGTAATATTTCAAAACCTTGAATAATCTTCTGTTTAGGCGTGAGTAGCCCAAGTTGTTATATTCCTATCACTACAAAAGGCATCTAATATTTTGAAATAGAAGATCCTTTTTGTTGCTGTATTTCCTGGTACTCCCATCTCCAAGCTGCAATTATAATATTTATCTTATCCTGTTTTTCATAGGAGATGGCAGCAAAGAAGCCCTTTCCCCCCTTAATTTTTGTATCCTCTCACTTTCTTTCAGCAGAGTTTTTCCAAAGTGACCAAGGTCCTTTCAATTATATCCCATCAAGATAGAAAATGAAGCCCTGTTTGGACAGTTCATCCAAAACTCAACTCCAATTTGCAACTTAATTCAAAGACTCAATATGATTAATTTTTGAAACTTAAATAAAAGTATTGAGTCAAACGAATCTGAATATGTGAGACCTAATTCATTATTTGGCAGTTCAGTTCAATAAAAGTGGATGGATATATATGCATACAGCAAAGTCTGTCAGATCTCCAAACTGATTTAAAGGTAGCGTATTTGATTTAACACGTCAAGATTGATTAAACAATTCAATTTGGAGCTCCTGCAAGGTACTTTCAGGACATTCTTACTATAGGTAAACCTCACTTACTGACTGCCTTGTTCAATGACTTATTGAAGTTGAGACAGTTAAAAATAACTTTATGACCAATTCCACATTTATAACCTTCCCAGAATCCATCAGTCAAGCATAATTGCCCCTGCAGTCAGTACAGATTTTCCTGTGCCTGATACCCTCTCCACCTTGGAGAGCAGAAAGATTGGAAAGGAAAAGACTTCAACCCCGCAAACAATCACACAATGGGGAATACACTTCAAAAGGCAAGCAGTGGCTTTGGTAGCCCCAAAGTGCACTCGGGGTTGGCAGCAGTGATCACGCTACACTAGTATATTCCCCACTGTATAGCCCATTGTGAGGTTATTGATCTGGAAATTTAGAGCAAATGTATAATATAGTAGCAAAAGAACTGAGCACAATGATAATATTGCTTATGTGATTTATAATATAATATACTGTAATATCTCTATCTCTATTGATCTATCTATCTATACATACACACACATACACATACACACACACACTTAATTAAGGGCTAGACTAAGCTTCAAACTCTACTTTTATGTGCTATCTCAAAATCATTCTTACATGTACTAATCAACATATCTTCATGCAAAAATGATGTGTGATGCTCAGTAATAGACCTTCCCAGTGATGTCTTCCTAATTTGAAATGGTTTTCCCAGTGAGAGAACCTTGGCATTTACTTGACCATCTTTTCAATGCCAAGCAAATTCCTTTTTATTTTCTTCAAAATCCTATAGATTATTTTATTTTTGTATAATCTTTCAATCCTGCCTGAGCAGAGGTTGGACTAAAAGACCTCCAAAGTCCCTTCCAAGTCTGTTATTCTGTTGTTATGTGTGCTTGCTATCTATACTTTTGTGGTTTATTTGCAGTATTCAAGTTACTGGTTAAATTTAAATTATGATTTGGCATGTTGTAAGATATCTTTATAAAATAATATTTTGGACTCTTAAATTAACTTTTTGTTTTCAGTACATGCATAAGCAGTGAGTAGTGCCTTCTGCCCTTTAAAAGAGTCCAGTCGGGCAAGATTTGACTTGATTTTCTTCTTTTCCAGCAGGAATTGCAGCTTCAGATCTCCTTGTTGATTCAAATTCAGCCAATCAACATGACGAGCTTTAAGGGTTTATGGATTCCCTACCAATAAAGCCGATAATTTCATTTCATTACATGTGCTCTCACAGTCTCAGGATTCATATACATAAATGTAAACACAGAATTTAAATGAATTATTTCTAGTTTATATATATATATATATATATATCCAGTTGCAATATTTTGACAGCCAAACATGAAGAATATTAATTGGAGCAGTTAATTGGGTTTATTTCTGAGGAACTAATTTACAAAATGGTATGCTTTCCTCAAGGGAACTATTGTATGAGAGTCAGCTTTGCTGATCCTTTGAATTTCTGGCCAAATGCAAATGGTCTAGGGTGTCCTCTAAGGACAAAGGATTGTTTATGTAGCCCTATCACTACAATTTACCCTAAACAAGGATATCTACTGGAGACAGGGATAGCCTGATTCCCTGGGTGAATCAGGATACTTTGAACACATTTTGAGGCTCTAGAAGGCCATAAAGGGAATTGGAATTGTCAAGTATCTTCAATAGCAATTTGATTGAGAGGTCAGGACAGGAAAAACCATGACTTAAAATTCCTGTACTTCTTGTTCTGAAATTACTGTATTTTTTTGAGTATAAGATGCACTTATTTCTCTCAAAAAAGAGGCTGAAAATGTGTGTGCGTCTTATACACTGAATACATCACCCACTTCACCTAAATGGCCATGCATAGCCTTTAGGAAGCTTTCCAAGTGCTTCTGGGGGCTGGGGAGGACAGAAATGAGTGAAAAACGGGCTGTTTGTTGCTCAGTTTTGCCCATCAGCCCCCAGGAGCACTCTACAGGCCTCTTAAAAGCTATGCATGCCCTTTTTTTGACAAAAATTGCCCCATTTCCCCCCAAAATGGGTCATTTTTGCTCATTTCCCACCCATCCCCAGGAACACTGTACAAGTCTCCTAAAGGCTATTCATGCCCGCCTTTTTTTGAAAAAAAAACAGGCCCATTTTCTGAAAAAACAGCATTTTTTGGAGGTCCGCGGAGTGCAAAAACATTTTTTTTAAAATTTGCCTCTTCAAAATCTTGGTGCGTCTTATACTCCGAAAAATACAATATGTGGCTTTATCATCTCAGATGCAGTGGCTCAGTGGCTAAGACACTGAGCTTGTCGATCAGAAACGTTGGCAGTTTGGTGGTTCAAATCCCTAGTGCCATGTAATAGAGTGAGTTCCCGTTACTTGTCCCAGCTTCTGTTAATCTAGCAGTTCGAAAGCATGTAAAAATGCAAGTAGAAAAATAGGAATCACCTTTGGTGGGAAGGTAACAGCACTCTGTGTGTCTTCGGTGTTTAGTCATGCTCGTCACATGATCACAGAGATGTCTTCGGACAGCGCTGGCTCTTCGGCTTTGAAACAGAGATGAGCACTGTCCACTAGAGTTGGGAACGACTAGTGAGGGGAACCTTTACCTTTATCATCTCAGAAATGTCCTTGATACATGCAGATTTCATGCCCATTATGTCTACGTTTTAAAAAGTACATAATTGCCATGCAAGTTAACACTTTGGTTTTCTGAGTTGCACATTGGATTCAGATCTTGAATGAATTCCAGTTCTGATTTGGTCTGATTTAAATTCAGCAATTTTTGTTACATCAGCAAACCTAGCTCAAATGTATCTCTTGGTTTCATTCTAAATAAATACATCCCTCTTATATCTCCTAATGAGAGAAGAAAGGTGTTATTTATACATAGTTAGATATTGATTATAATTAATGCAAGACAGAACTAAATAGGTTTAGTAACATAAAGATAAGACCTTGATGGTAATCATGCACTTAGCAGATTTCAATTATAACAACTTCAGGTTGTAGTAAAATTAAAAGTGACCTGATCACTTCAGAGTGTATTGCTAAAGTTTATTTCCTAGTGTAAATGTTGCTGTTTTTTTAATGTGGTAAAATGTGGCATTCTGGCAGGATTACTGAATCTGAATAATCCGAAACAAGACAAAGTAAAGTTCAGATGGAAACTTCTTAATACATACTGACTTAGTCATTCAAGTATATGTAAAGCCAACCTATATCAAATTAATAGCACGGTTAATTCAATCTTCAATTCCCAGACCAGCCCACCAAATATTTGGGCAAGAAATGAGATTAGGGCCTTATGTTCCAGACCATTCTGCCTCCAATTCTAAGGCATGATTTGCAAACTTGTCAATCTATGCCAGAATTCTCTAGGCACCCATGCTGGCTAGGGAATTCTGAGAGTTGAAGTCCACACATCTTAAAGTTGCCAACTTTGAAAAAGGGAAGCACAACTCTTGTAGTTGATTGTTTGTAGATATTCACAGCAAGATATGGAACATCATTCTTTACAACACCTGGATAATCATGCAAAATAGCTCTGGGGTTTACCAGTTTGCTAGCAGTACTAGAGTTGGAAAAGATGGATATCCACATTGAACGTTCATCTTGAACCTCAGGTTGGCTTCACCAGTCCTGTAGTGGGGAGTCTTATTCTTACCCACTGCAAATTCTAAAACACCCTGTCTGTAACATGTACCTTTCTACACATTTTTGATTGTCTTATGTATTGAGATCCTCACATATTCTTTCTTTGTCTGAAGTACATGACAGATGAATTGAACCCTAGATGTATTTGCCCTTTATCAACAAAGGGAAATACATTTGATTGCATTGGGTTTTAGAAACAGTTTAAAAGCAGGTTGATATTGGTTTCTTTATCCCTGGCTTTTGTTTCTTTTTGGTGTATTCTCCAAGACACAAAGAGAATTTCAAAGCCCAGTGCTTGAGTGCCTTTGTAAACATCCCTCTGGGTTATCTTTGAAGAAAGCCAAGCCTCCCATTATGATTTGTTGTATGTATGGCGAATTGCACAATGAGGCTTTGATCATTTTGGAACCTTTGGGCACTATAGTAATATGAATAATTTACTATGCAGATAATTAATAGCCAGGCAAACCTGGTTCATAACAAAACTTGGCAACGAACTGCACTTTATATTAAATATATGCCTCATTTTCCACTGCATATTTGCATATGGGACTAAAATAAAATTTCACGAAGACAAAAGTAAAACCAAAATGCATTCCTTTAAAAAATTAAAACAAAATAATAAATATACTACCATTGAGAAGGGGGAATCAGTGGCAGAACATACCATATGCTTTATATGCTAAAGGTTCCTGTTTGAGTCCCTGATATTTCAGGTTAAAGAGAAAAAAAAACAGAGTACTAGAAAATTACTGTCAATCAGAAGAAACAGATGTAATGGTGGTTCCCTTCCCCCCCCCCAAACTTTATTAAGCAAATTATTTCTATTATGCTAGGTCAACTGAAACATCTCTAGTTATGTAGACTCCGATTTTCTGAATTTGCAGCAATAGCCGTGCTAGAATTCTGGCACCTTGTCTGCATATGAAGGAGTGAGGAAGCAAAGCCTGATACTTCTTTGTTAAAGTGATAGAGTCATGGGTGGGCTGCTACAGATTCAGCCGGATTCAGAAGAACCCATAGCTAAAGTTATGGCTGGTTCAGAGAACCTCCAAATCCCACCCCTGACTGACTCAGCCCACCCTGCTCCTCCCCTCCAAGGAGTCTCCACACAGCCCGTTTTGGATGTGAGGTAACTGCAGGGCCCGCGCAGAGGCTCAAGGAGGGGAAAAAATGGGCCTCCTGGAAGGCCTCTGGAATCTGGGTGAGGTAGTTTTCATCCTCCCAGAGGCTTGAGGAAAGCCTCCGGAGCCTGGGGAAGGCAAAAATGTCACCACCACCACCACCACCACCACCCATGCCATGGTACAGAAAGCTGACTATTACACGCCACCAAGCAACTGGGCAGAGAACTCATTGCTGACGTCTTTGAAGCCCACCCCTGGATAGAGCTACTGATCATCAGAGCATAGGAGATGACTAGAGAAGGGGAAAATACTTTCTGAATTAGAGTATGATTTATATATTTATATATTTCCCTCTCCTGGAAAATCCATTTGAGGCTAGCATTATTCTTTTTGGCAGGATTATTTTCCAGACATTTCTATTTTTATAAGCATTTTGAAATATTATTTTTCCACGTCGTCGTTGCTGTCTTTGATTCCAATTGTATTTTGCCTTCTTTCTGTAAAGCGTTCTGACTACGGTATATACCTGTTTTCCTTTTTACAAGTCAGATGAAAAAAAAAAAAAAAGCCAAGCCAAACCAATGTCTCTTCACTCCTGAACATGCGTTGTTGACTTATTACTGTGATAGATTGCAAAACAGAATATAGTTCTAGTTCACATAAATCTTTCTGGGGATGCCTTTGGCTACTCTCGCAGTCCCATATGTGGAGCATAATATATTAAATGAGTCCATAAATGTATAGTAGCCATACATGGACAAGCTTGCCCACCAAAATCTATTGCTATTTAATGGCAGAGGTTTGTGATAGTAAGGCAAGCAGGTTGTCATACACACTCTGCTGTCAAATATGGTTCTATTTACTTTCATGTTCCATTACACTCTAGTTGCAATTGCATGAGATGAATTTGGACAAGATGGATGCGGTTAGAAAATATGGTTGATTTGTACTGCTTTGTCTTAATTGCCTCTGTTTTGTCTACAGCAGTCTCTTTAGGGTTAGTTATTACAGATCAAATTATGCAAGTGGATACATAAATTTAAAATGACTTCTACTGATTTCTTCGCTGTGGGTTGCCTCCTCCCACCCTTTCCCTTCCCTTCCATTTCATTTCATTTCAGAATACAATGGGTGGCTTGTCATATAGGGCCGTATGGTTTGAATACCCCTTCCCTCTATGAAGCCCTATTTTAATATCTTAGTTTTATTTTATTTTATTTTGAAGTAATTTATAGGCTTATTTTAATCAAATGGATATAATTTTCCATAAGGGAGTGGTAAAGACTGATTACTTATAGATAGAGAAGGTGGGACTTGGGAACATTTCTTCTCAATTGAAGGGCTCAAATTCTGTTTCTTGCAAAATAAACATTAGTACTCAATTGAAGAAAATAGATATTGTCAGAATAAAATTCTTGACAGTAACAGAATATAGGATGGAATGTTTAACCTACAGTTAAAACCAAAGTACTTCTACAGTCATTGTGCAAAATAAGCTCTAAGGCAAAAAATTAATACATCAAAGAATTTTGAAAGTTATTAATACACAAAAGCAAAGTTAGCTCTACAACATGACTCGAAAAAGTGTAGGAAGAGAGATCAAAGGCGGCTTTGGCCAAGTCTTTCTTTAGAAGTGTGAATTTCAGAAATGCCTTTCATAATTTAAAATCAGGCACACTCTTTGTGATTTAATATTTTAAATCTGCTCCAGACTGCAAATTTAACATGGATGGCAATGTTATTTTTTTAACTCTATAAGCATTTCAGTCTGAATGCATCATAAAATGCTAAAATTTATTCTTTTCTACCTTCTTGTAACCAATCTTGTTGTTGGTTTGGTTAGTTCAGGGTGCTTAAACATTATATTCAGGGATAGGACAACTGGCCACAGCCAACTCGCTATGGCAAACCCACAGTGGCCAACTTGCCAACTCACCATGACACAACTCGTTGTGGAACAATTTAACAATTCTATTTAATTATTTAAAATAAATAAAAGTTATTTTAATTTTTGCCATTCACATTTCATTCTGTCCCTCCTTTTGCATCCTTTCTTTAATGATTCTATTCCACCAGTTCTTTGATATTAGTGTAATTCTTGTCCTGCAGTGAGTTGTCCTGTGGCAAGATAGCCATGCTGAGTTGTCCTGCAATGAGTTGGCCATGGCAAGTTGGCTGTGGTGAGTTGGCCATGGTGAGCTGGCCATAGCAAATTGTCATACTCCTCATTCTAAATCATTCTCTTCTTTTTACCCTGTCAGCTTCTCCTCTTCTTTATCCTCAACACCAGCTATCCTCTTCTCATTTTTTTAAATTGCCAAGGAAAGTGTGTGTGAGAGTGTGTGTTTTGTTCTTTGCACTTTTATAAGAGTATGAACTGATTGCTTCCACTAATTTACACTTAATTTGAGAACTTCAGGAAGTTGAGCCCAGAGTTGCAGGTAGCTCTAGTGCTATAAGAGCAAACTTTTGTGCTTGACAAAGAAACACAAGTCAAGTGGCCATTCTCTGAATTCTTCTCAAGTCCTTTCAATTAAATTTGCCTATACCTACCCTCCAAGTAGCCTACTTTGTTCTACTGTATGGCATCTGTACCTAGAAGGCTGTGCCTACAACATGGCTTCTCCAAATTCTTCTGCCAATTTGTCAGCAGCAACACAAAAGGATCATTTCACCAAAATATTCCAAAGTGTTGTTTTCTAAAAGTGTATCTGGGGTAAGGCTCGCCATCAGGATTAAAACAACAGAAGCAAATATCTGTGCAGTTTCAGCTGTTTTCCATTATTCACAGGGCTTACACTCCGCATCCTTCCAGGGCATTATGGTGGGGATTATTCAGTGTTGAATATTCTGTGTTTTTTCACACCAACTTGTTCAGAGAAGCCATGTTTCTTTAAGCATACCATAGATGCCATACAGCTACCATATTATAATTTCCTTGTCCTCTGGAACTTGATGGATCCAGCCGTGTGGCTGTTTTCTATTCTTTTTAAGAGGTTGAAAAGAATCACTTATATAAGGGACTGGAATAAATCTCACCCTATTTAGCTGTAAGTATGCAAGCATTAGCAAGGTCACTTACAGTCTTCTATTACATCATCTCATTTACATTGACATTTCTCTACTAGTACTTTATATCTAAAGACATAAACTATAATTATTTCTGTCAGCTGGTTAGTAGGGTCTCTTTTTTTACAAAGGCAAAATGTATTACTTAGGGAAAAGAGTGCACCAGGGAAGAAAATTAGATTTGAAGATGAACTTTCACGGAATACTTACAAATGGCATTCTTAACAATTTAATTAGGACTACATCAGGCTTCATTTTATCTAGTGGTACCATGTCTTCATGTGTCCTCATTTCAAATGCAGTAAATGCATTTTTTTTTGTTAATAAGGAACCTAAGTTCTACACTGGAGACTATATTATTTCATGAACATTACAAATCTTAAAAAGGGAGTCCCTTGTTGTGAGATGGGAGCGGGTTATAAGCGGCTTCAAGGTGTTAATTATCATCTTTAAAGCGCTCCATGTTTCGGGACCTAGCTATCTGCGGGATCGGATCCTACCTCATACATCCTCACGGCCGATTCGCTCCCACAGAGAGGAACTTCTCCGGGTGCCGTCCACTAGACTTTGTCAGCGGGCGACGCCCAGGGGAAGGGCTCTCTCTGTGGCGGGCCCGGCCCTCTGGAACGACCTTCCCCCTGATATTAGAACGACCACGGACCTCCGCTCCTTCTGTCTTAAATTAAAAACTCACTTTTTCTGTCTGGGCGGCCTGGGATAGTCTCCCTGTCTTGGGGTTTTATTGGGTAGTTTTAGCATAGTTAGTTTTATGGGAATTTTAGCACAGGTTAAGTTTAATTTGGTTTTAGAACTGTTTGTATATTTTTCACTGTTTTTACTCTGCCTGTGCACCGCCCCGAGTCCCCATGGGGAGAGGTAGCGGTTTATAAGTATTAAAATTATTATTATTATTATTATTATTATTATTATTATTATTATTATTATTATTATTATTATTATTATTATTATTATTATTATTATTATTATTATTATTATTATTATTATTATTATTATTATTATTATTATTATTATTATTATTATTATTATTATTATTATTATAAATATGAAAAATAAATAAATAATTCCCAATTATTTTATACAAACAAAAGGATTTCAACTCCTTCTGCCATTGCCTTTTTGGTGTATAATTAAATATCGCTCTAATTATCTGTTATTTACTAACTGTTCATGATTTTGATGTACAGGGGTAGGAATCTGCTTGTGCTGGGGTTGTTTATTGCAATTTTATGTAAATCACCTAGACAATGAGATCTCAAGAAAGATATACAAAATGAATTGAGCGATCCCACAAAAACCTGAAATAAGACACATTAAGATCTGTCTTAACAACATTAAAATCTTAATGTCAATGGAAGTTTGTGGAAGGGGATTCAGATTATTTTCAAGAAGTGAGTGCAGGAATGATTCTATTGTGAAGGGATGCAAGTTGACTGGCAACAGCCCCTGTCAAAAACAGCCCTTGCCTTTCAAAAATAACTTTGAAAAGGCTATAGGAGATAGAATGACTTTGTCTTGACTCCCCAACTTTTAGCCTCCTCTACTACTAAGAAAATAAGTTTGTAATCAAATATAATTTTATCTGAAGAGAAATTGAGAAGGGAGAAAAGAAATATAAAAACACTCTGACATTCCTGCCCCACCCCAAATATTTTCATTCACTACCTTAATCCAATCGTCTAGTACTGCATTTTGGATAAAACAACCTCTCCAACCTTACACCCAGAGGTGGGTTGCCCCCAGTTCAGCCGAATCGGTAGTGGCATTTTTGCCTGTGTTGCAGAACTGCCAGTGACCCAGGCTTGCCACGCCCCTGAACTGGTTTCCTTGCCACTGCTGATGTTGGCACTATGTTGTTTTGTAGTGACTGCGCATACGCGGTTCACTATAAATTGTTCTGTGCATGCACAAAGAACAATTTATATTGAACTGTGCACTCATGTGCAGTGCATGTCTGATACATGTACGAGCAAAGTGAGCTCAGGCTCAGGCTGATGCTCATGTTACACAGATAACAAACTATTAGGGTACCTGCATATATCCATTTCAGATGAATCTGCCAAAAGTTCCCAGACAATTTAGGCTGGATAAGCTGAATTTTGAAGACGGTTAAGATAATTCTGTAGGACAATTCAGCAGAGTTGCAGAGGTTGCTTATTAGCCATTTTAAATAATTGTGGATAGTGTAAAACTGTGAGGTCTGTAGGCTTGCAATTTTGATTGTCAGGAGTTTCAGCATTAGGTTGAGATTTTATATATTTATCACATTTAGAAACCACCCCTCTTCCCTACAAAGTCTGGGCCATGAGATTATACAGGAGAATATTGATTTGGTTGTCTAGAAATTAGCCATGCATTGTTTTGTTGATTCTAAAATTCATAGTCTGGAGTATAAATCAGATATTATCAAGGAACCATGGTGGTGCAATGGTTAGAATGCAGTACTGCAGGCCAACTCACTGCTCCCCCAGGAGTTCGATTCTGAGTGGCTCATGGTTGATTCAGCCTTCCATCCTTCTGAGGTAGGTAAAATGAGAACCCAGATTGTTGGCGGCAATAGGCTGACTCTATAAACTGCTTAGAGAGGGCTGTATAGGACTGTGAAGAGATAAATAAGTCTAAGTGCTATTGCTATCATATTCAGATTCCAGTGGAATTTGCACTTGTGATTGAAAATTTTAATGTGTTATCCAGTACAGTTGTTAATACAAAATGGTGGAAATTGTCAATACTTTTTGAATAGAAATTGCAGATTAATTCATCTAGTTAGAATAGCTGTATATTTTCTAAAATGACAGCAAAAAGATCTTTGGCCCTAAATACTTGCTGTCTAACTCTTCAACATTTATAGCAGGCCCGAACATCTCATAAATAATCACAGGGAACAAAGGAAAATGATACACTGATGAGCTGTTCAGCAACTAGGAGCACCATGGTATGGAATGAACTGGCAAAGTAGGGAACGTAAGGAACTAGCAAAAGCCTGGAGGTGCTTGGCAGCATGTCTTGGCAGATGTTCTTTTCAGGGCAACAGCAGCAGTGATGGATCCTTCCTGGCAGCTGCAACACTTGACAACTTTAAAAAAAAGCCACACAAGACTGCATGTTGTGAAGGCCTGCTCTAAATTACTCATAATGGAATCCAGGCAATCATGAACATCTGAATATCTTCACTAGGACTCAAAACAATCAGACTGCTGAAACATTTGATAGTGATGACTTTGGCCTTTATAATTATGATCACCATAAATCCACCTTGCTAACTGCAAATATTCAACACACCTGAATGTTAGTCTAGTGCCTTTTGCAAAGAGGAATCTGTTTTTCTCAGCTACATTTAATCAAAATACCTGTATCTTTACAAGCATATATAATTAATTTGAGGTACTGTATGTACATGTGTGTATGTAATGTTTAAATTAATAAAGGGTTCAACCTCTTGTCCCTGAGATAAAGGTCTAAAGTTGCAGGAAGATGGGAGATGAGCAAAGTGCTTCAGTATTTCAGTTCGTTTAACTTTGCATACTTTGATTACTTAGCTCTGCATTGCCGTCTTAATTTTATGAGGGGGATTTTTTGCAATGACTTGCTAGTTCATATCTTATGTGAAATTGAATATTTAAAATAAATATCTAAAGTTGATTCAATACCATTCTGAGAGCGCGCTTTCAGTCTTCCTAGACTCTTCTGGAAAGCTGCCATTTGGAACATATTGTCAAGCTAAAAATAGACGCATGGTAAAAACACTTGTATGAGTCTCAGAGACTTACCACTTGAATGGGCTTTTCTCCTCCCATCAGCAGATGGGAAATGAAGAGCATCTGGAAAGGATGTGAAGGGATATTCAGAAATCTGGGGAAATTACAATAATTAAAAAATACTTCAGTTCACAAAGAAAATTTTAGTAAAACAATACTAGACTAAACTAAATGTTTAAACAAATAGATGAATTTATATACTTTGATAGAATATGCATTGTGTATAAGAAAAGCATGCTTTTCTGCTCATTTAGTTATATGTTGACAGCAATAGGAATGGAGTAATTACTATTATTATTATTATTGCCCTGCATTCAAGTCAATGTTAACATCTGGCAACTGGAGACAAGTTCCACAATTTTCTTGGAAGGGGTTTTTTTTGGGGGGGGGGAAGTGGCTGGCCATTGTGTTCTTCCTGGGAATGAAAGAGAGTGACTGGTCCAAGTTCAAGTGGCTTCATTCTCAAGACAGGACTAGCTCAAGGTCTCCAGCTTTCTAGCCTGATGCTTTTACCAGCCAGTAACTGACTGTTTCTTACAAACTGAAAGCCATAAAATAAGAAAAAATGGATACTGAATAAATGTGGACTCGACCACAAAAGTGAATGACCAGTTCAAAAGAAGGGTGTTGAGGTGACTTGGTCATACATAATGAAGAAAGCAAATTAAGATTGAACCACAGAGCTAACATGGTATGTGAAGGAAGAATTTATTAATTTAATTTGTATACCGCTCTCTCCCCCGTTGGGACTCAGGGCGGTGCACAGGGATAATAAAAAATAAAATACATATAAATACAATCAATAAATAAATTTAAGGCTTCCGGTTCCGGCTCCAGCGGTGACGGGCGAGCCTAGCGCTCGCTCGCCGCTTTGTTGCCTTTTCTGCCTCCCCACGGGGGCGAGACATCCGGCTACCGGAGGTCTCCCGTAGGGTCGGCTCGGAGGGGACGTTCCTCCTCATGGCGGTGGGGAGAGCGATCCCCTCCGTGACCTAGGTGAGGAGGAACATGCTGTGGGGGGTTCTCCCTTCGCCAACGGCTGTCGGCGCCATTCATTTCAATGTAGAGGGCTGAGCGGAAGAGATCGGAAGGCTTGCCGAGGCTTCAGCTGCGAGGGAGAGTGAGTTTAAAATGACTTTTTTTCCTTGCTGCCAGCCAGGCTGAACGGACTGGGAGGGGGGGTGTTTGTTTTCAAAAAAAAACCCTCGGACTTAAGCGGCACTCAAAAATGGCTTCTCTGGAAGAGAAAGCGGAAATCTTAAATCCGGACTGTCTCTAACAAGGGAAAGTGGTATGCGGCTACTTGCAACATTGTTTCTAGGTCTGGCTGGTTAAAAAAATTCATTTTTCTACTCTCTCCTCTGGGCTCTGAGATGGGCGGTGGAAAGTGGCTTTTCTTTGTCCCTGTCTGACTATTTTAACTATGGAAAATTCCCAGCATCTCTTTACAATTCGGACTCTCTCTGGATATTAATGAAGAATTTTTTTCTTGTTGGATTGGTGGTTCCTTTCTGGATTACCTTCGCTATTATAACTATTGAATTGGAAAATTGTCTCTCTCCTGGTTCCTGAATTTTACAACGTTTCAACCTTGATCTGAACTTTTGGCTCCCGGTTAGTCTCACCAATCCCACCCTGAAAACGCCATTTTGGTGGCACTGACTCTAACAGTTAAGATGTCTCACGAAACAGCACTGACAAGTTTAGAACAACGGATGGCTTCTCTTGAAACTGTTATACAAACTTTGGTAAAAGAAATTCAGGCCCAGAGGGCTGAAAACATCAATTTCAAGAAGGAGCTACTGGACACAAGGAAGCAAATGCTGGAAAACACACAGAAGACTGAAGAATTGGAAGGGGGGTTGGTGGGGGTTAAGGGAGAGATTAAAAATGTTACTAAAGAGGTTGGGGAAATAGACGGGCATGTGTCTAGGATTGATATGGAAAGAATGACATATTTTTTGAGATTTCAGAATGTTCCTGAGGAATCTGGTGAATGCCTCTCTGATCTTATGAGCACAATTTTAGCAGACTATTTACAAAAACCTAAAGATGAGATCAGGGGGGACATTGACCTAGCCTATAGAATTAACTCAGCATATGCCAGGATAAATGAAGTGCCTAGAGAGATACATGTGAAATTTGTTAGAAGGTCAACCAGAGAGGAAATCCTGAGGGCGCAGAGAGAGAACCCTTTAATTTACCAACAAAAAACGGTCACTATCTTGAAGCAGATTCCTAGAAAGGTTCGAGAAGCAAGGAGGAAATTTTCCTTCTTGTCTAAAATTTTATTTGATCATGGGATTTGGTTCAAGTGAGTGACACCCGAAGGGATGCTGGTGTTCTGGGAAGGAGGAAGAGTGAGGATTAAAACAGTTGCTGAGGCGGAAGCCTTTCTTAAAAAATATTCCTCTGCCCTGGGGGAAGATCCAGGGGGGACGGAGGGGGCCAGGGAGGAGAAAAAGAAGATACAATAGCCAAGAGACTTAGATCGAAAAAATAACTTTGCCTTGATTTTTTTGGACAATTTCGCATAATATCTGTATCTGGATTTTTTGTAAATGTCTGACAGCATGGAATTGAGAATTTAGGTATATGTACTTGCTTTTACCTTGTAGTGTTATGAAAAATGCTTTTTTTTTGTTATCTTTTTATTGTGTATTTTGAGGTCTCGGAAGGGCCGACGACTCTGACGTGAATGCTCTCAAAATTTCTTTGTATCCCTTACCCTACCCTATAGAAAAATGTAAAACCAATAAAACTTTTTCAATATAAAAAAAATAAATAAATTTAAAATTAAATTAAATAAATTTAACCCGTGCTAAAATATTAAGAAACCCTATTAAAACGATGGTAAAAACAAACTATGCCAGGCCGGCGGCATGAAAGAAGTAGGTCTTTAATGCTTGACGGAAAAGGCGAAGGTCCGTGATAGTACGAAGGTCGGGGGGCAGGTCGTTCCAGAGGGCTGGACCCGCCACAGAGAAGGCCCTTCCCCTGGGAGTCGCCAGCCGGCATTGTCCAGCGGACGGCACCCTGAGGAAGCCCTCCCTGTGGGAGCGGACAGGTCGGATGGAGGTATGTGGCAGGAGGCGGTTCTGCAAATAACCAGGACCCATGCCATGGAGCGCTTTGAAGATGGTCACCAAAACCTTGAAGTGCACCCGAAAGGTGCAGGAGAGGTGCTATGTGGGAGTGTCTTGGTGCTCCCAAGATCCCCCGCATGGCCGCATTCTGCACTAACTGGAGCCTTCGGGTGCCCCTCAAGGGAAGCCCCATGTAGAGAGCATTGCAGTAGTCTAGGCGGGAAATGACAAGAGCATGCGTGACTGTGCGCAGGGCGTCACGATCCAGAAAGGGACGCAACTGGCGTATCAGGTAAACCTGATAAAAGGTCCCCCTGGCTACGGCTGTCACATGGTCATCCAAGGACAGCCGAGAGTCCAGGAGGATGCCCAAGTTGTGAGCCCTTTCTGTGGGGGCTAATGCCTCGCCCCCGATAGCCAGAGATTGAACCAACTGGCTATGTCGTGGCACCGGAAACCACAGCCACTCGATCTTGGACAGGTTGAGTCGTAGCCCGTTCCTCCCCATCCAGAATGGTAGAGAGACAAGCGAGGATAAAAGAATTGTGGTTGGATGGAGTTGATGAGATGCTCAGAAATGAAAGAGGTGAGAATTTTAAAGAAAAAAATAATATATGAATCAATATATAGATTTGGTGGAAGTTAGGATAGTTTGCAAGGATAAAAATGGAGGATGGAGAAATATACTGCAGTAAAGTGTTGGTGTAAACTAAACTTAACCAGATTTATCATTGGCTTCCCTTTTTCCTTTCCTTTCCTCCTCTCTCCTCTTCTGCTTTTATTTATCTGTTTACTTAGTTCTTACTCTTTCGCAATTTGTGCAAAAAAGAGCATATAATTCCTATAATCCTCCAGGGTATAAACCTAGGATAAAATGTATAAGAGCACAGATTTGGCCTAGTGATTAAGTCACCAGGCTTTGAAACAAGAGACTGTGAGTTCAAATCTCAACTTAGCCGTGAAAGCCAGCTGGGTGACCTTGAGCAATCCCTTTCTTTCAGGGTTGTTGTTGGAAAATAGGAGGAGGAAGGAGGATTAGATGTGTTGGGGTTATTTGTAAAACTAATCAAAATAAAATAACCTTATGCCAGTGGCTGCAGCAGGCAGCTTCTGAAAGAATAGGATATATACCTTCTCCACACATTCGTTAACAGAGGAGAGTCAAGGCAAGCTGAAGTTATAGGAAGTCATGGATATTGAGGATTCCTGAAGGCACTTTGTCCAATGTTTCCCAAACCAAACAATATTTCTAACATGTACTTACTTTTCAATTTATGATCATTCATTTAACAATTAAATATTACAACAGCACTGAAAAAAATAATTTACAGTCCATCTTTGAAATTATGCCATCACACCTTCCCACGGTCATGTGATCCTGACTTGGGTGCTTGGCAACTGGCTCACATTTGCAACCATTACAGCATATTGTGGTCATGGGATCATGATTTGCAACATTCCTGGCTGGCTTCTAGTAAGCAAAATCAATGTGGGAAGCCAGACATGTGATTTACTTTAACAACCACTTGAATTCACATAATACCACAGTAAAAATGGTCATAAAATCAGGTCTGATCATATGACTATCTACTACACACCAGTCAAGGCTAAAGAAGAATTGCTAAACATTTCACAGCCAGCAAGGATCCTGAATGGAAGAGAGTCATCAGCATCACAGATAATAGCAATAGCACTTAGACTCATATACAGCTCCAAAGTGCTTTATAGCCCTCTCTAAGTGGTTTACAGAGTCAGCCTATTACCCCCAACAATCTGGGTCCTGATTTTACTGACCTTAGAAGACTGAGCCAATCTTCAGCCAATGAATATATTGTAATGGATATTATTTGAGTTTGTGGATCAAATTTAGGGGGGAAAAACAATCTCTTTCTGTCTTGTTCTTTTAAAGGTGAACTACACTTTTAAAGCCTCCAAAAGTTGCAGGTGTTCCAACAGCAGAGGCTTTTAAGAATAGATTGGACAGCCATTTGTCCAAAATTATATAGGGTCTTCTGCTTGAGCATGAGATTGGATTAGAAGACCTCCAAGGTTCCTCCCAACTCCATTATTCTGTATCCTATTACAATAGCATGTTAAACACTTTCACTAGCTATATTTTATTTTTACCCATCTCCCTCATACAGTAACTCTGGGCTCTATTGCAGGCCTGTAGCATATAGCATAGATATAATGTCTAGCTTAAACAAAACTTTTACTTCACCTTGCAAACTATATTCCCAATTTGGCATGAGTTCTGTACACTTATAAGTTTCATTATCTATTACACTGGATGGAATAGTTCAGCAATCAATAGGAAAATTATGCTGGGACCAATACACTATGGGTTGCGGAAGTGATACAAAAATGGTATCTTACAGGGAAAAAATGTTTGTATGCATATGTATTTCTCTGTGTGTCTGTGTGTGTGTTCATATGCATATACAAGTAGAGGTAAGTGGCATGCCCAAAACAGAGTGTTTGATTAAGTTTGTTATTTAATTCTAGCAAAACAAGGAGTAGGATTTAATTTATGGTAAGAAAAAAATAAATCACACCATAATTTGTCATGTAATGATTTAAAAGTAAAGACTCATTACTGTAATCTTTCAAGTCACCACTGTAATTCTGTTTATTGGCCTAGTCGCTTGTGAAAGTTTTTTAAAAAATGAATATATAAAATCAGACCATGATCCCTCTTGCAATCTGATAGGCAAGACTCACTCTGCAGACTCATTGTGTTTTTAAGACTATAAATAGATACTGTGCTTAGAATGAATAATGACGGTATTTTCATCATGTACTGTAGCTGACTTGTCTCATCGCAATAGAGAAAGTAGGAGAGGACAGGACAGAACAGAACTTATATCAATGTCCCAGTTAAACTCAACAGAGAGCTTATCACTTTTATACAAAATAATGCCATGCTTCTTTAGGTACATACATTCTCTCCCAAGACAATAGAATCTAGCAAATAAACTTGCACACAGTGACATTTTTTGTTTGACCTGCAGTAACTAGATTATTTCTATTGGAAACCTACAAGTGGCTCATTATTCCAGGATAATGGGAAGGTTAATATGTGTCACCACCATCCTTGTACGGGTCTTAGGTTTCAATGAAATCATTGGAATTTAGATATTAAAAGATTCTCTCTCTTTTTGGCCATACCTTAAATTCTGGGTAATTTATTTAGCTTTGGAGCTCTCCTCCAAGGCATGTCACGACCTTTCTAATTGTATTTATCTTCACAACAGCCTTGTGTGATAGTTTACCTACTTTCTGTTTTAGAGATGATAAAAAAGAGAGGAAGGAAATGGATTGATCCAAAGCTAGCCAGCCTCGGCTCATCTCTGTAATGTGACAACGATCATTCTTCAAAGTAGGATATCAGACCTCAAATGACACAGGATGTCAGCAATTCATCAAGTTAACAATTGGCAAGTAAGGAGATAACAAGTGATGTGTATACCAGTGTAAATCAACCAACAGTAATTAGGGAGAAAAGTCTAGATACTTAATTTGAATCAATCAATGAAGAGAGACACATATTCCAGGTGTCTTTAAGTGTTTTAAAGGGCCACAAAATCTGCAAGGCATGCTATTTTAGTCATGCTCGGAAGAAATAGCTATGGTAATATCTCTAGACTAGATGGACTGACCTTTATTAGGCAGAATTGGGCTACAAAATCCAGGTGATCACTTGTGATGGCAGAACAGAGTAAGTGTTTTCTTTGTCACCATCCAGGGATTATCCAGGTTTTTGTAGTCCAGATCTGGTAGTCCTTCAGTTATTGCAATCACAGTTTGGTGTGCTTTGATGTTAATGCCCTAGTTTTCTTTATTTTGTTTTAGAATAACAGAGTTGGAAGGGACTTTGGAGGTCTTCTAGTCCAACCCCCTGCCTAGGCAAGAAATCCTACACCACTTTAGACAAATGGTTATCCAACATCATCTTAAAAACTTCCAGTGTTGGAGCATTCACAACTTCTGGAGGCAAGTTGTTCCACTGATTAATTGTTCTGTCAAGAAATTTTTCCTTAGTTCTAAGCTGCTTCTCTTCTTGATTAGTTTCCACCCATTGCTTCTTGTCCTACCCTCAGGTGCTTTGGAGAATAGCTTGACTCCCTTTTCTTTGTGGCAATCCCTGAGGTATTGGAGCACAGTTATCATGTCATCCCTAGTCCTTTTCATCAAACTAGACATACCCAGTTCCTGCAACCGTTCTTCATATTTTTAGCCTCCAGTGCCCTAATCATCTTTGTTGTTCTTGTCTGAACTCTTTCTAGAATCTCAACATCTTTTTCACATCGTGGCGACCAAAACTGAATGTAGTATTCCAAGTGTGGCCTTACCAAGGCATTATAAAGTGGTTTTGTTTTTAGCTTTCAGCTTTCTGTGATCACATTGCCACTGTTGCAGCATATCTACCTTCCAAGTTGTCTGTTTATTACACATTAAAGAACCAGTAATGATTATTTGGGGGGGGGGGGACCTTAAATACATTGATTTGTTTGATGCACAAGTCATGGAGTTCCCAAACTTAGATATTATTTTATGATTTCAGGTAAAAATATTGTTCTATTGGGTAGTTTCTATTTGCCCCATGTCACCAATATGGCTGTGTTTTCTTTTCTTTTGTGCAATAATGCAATTAGTGTTCACATTTCTAACATAGAAAAATGTAAAACTATTTCAAATCTAGGTTTTATTTAGACTTTAATGTCTCTTTTGGATATACCAAGAAGTATTATGTTAATCTTCCCTCTAAATTTCTGGTTGTAGTTATTTCCATAAAAGTGAACAACTTTCTTAATTAGAGGCAAGTATTAATTAGCAAGAGGGTCACTTTGTCCCTGAGATCATGATGCCATGAGGTTACATATTTAAAAAATTATAGACTATTCAAACTCCTTATTTTAATAGCTATAGGTTCTTAGTAAATCAGTAAAAGTAATAATTTAAAAATCATTAAAAAATAAGCAATATACAGTAAATACTAGACAGTAAAACACTAGCACATCATGGATCTGAATATGTGGTTTTGTTTGCTTGCTGATGAGATGTTCATGTCAAATTCAGGATCAATTTGTTCCACAACATGGCCAGCAGTGTGCTGCAGTTGCCAAAAAAGCCAATGCAGTCCTAAACTGCATTAACAGAGGAATAGAATCAAGATTACATGAAGTGTTTGTGCCACTTTATAATACCTTGGTAAGATCACACTTAGAATACTGCATCCAGTTTTGGTCTCCATTATGTAAAAAAGATGTTGAGACTCTAAAAAAGAGTGCAGAGAAGAGCAACAAAGATGATTAGAGGACAGCAGGCTAAAAGATATGAAGAACAGTTGCAGGAATGGAATATACCTATATAATGAAAAGAAGGACTAGGAATGACATGATAGCAGTGTTCCAAAATCTAAGGGGGTGCTTTAGTTCCTTAATTCCCATGATAAGAGAGAGAGAGAGAGAGAGAGAGAGAGAGAGAGAGAGAGAGAGATGTGTGCATACACACTCACACATACCCCTAGAGCCCTCACAACAATCCCTACTACCATCATAACTCACACCAATGAAATATCATATGCTATATTTACTGTAATCCAAGAGATGCTTGGCTAAACAATGAAGAACTACAATACATTTGCCCTCCCATTTGGAAAATGAGGTTGGAGGCTAATATTAAGGCAACATAAAGAGAAGTTAGTCAGCAGGTGGAACTTTTGAAGTGTGTGGAGATTAAAGTTAACATTCAACCACTGAAAGAAAAAATACAAGAGTTTGATTCCACCTGAAGTCCTCCAAAGGCTCATAGCACTAGCTGATGTGGGCCACATAGCAGACCTATAGGCCAGTTACAAGTACCTAAGTATTCCATGGAAACCACTACAAGAAGGCAAGGAAGAGAGCAATATTCTGGTGCTACCAAATGATGGGACAGGACCTGAAGAACCAGCTCAGGCAAGAACATGATCCATGTTATCAACTAATATGTCCGGCCAGTCATCAAGCTATTCTGTTGGTTTAGTAAGTTGGCCAAAGTTGGCTGTTGATATGAAGACATGGAAGCTGTTGATGTGAAGACCCAGAACTCCTCCCAAAATAAAGAGGTTTTGACTCCAATATAAAGAGGTTTTGACCAAGAAACTTAACAGCAGTCTGGTGATTGTCAAAGCTATTGCCCTGGATGAAACCCAGCGCATCCAGAAGTTAGATGGCCCTTTAGCCCAAGCTCCTGAGAGTTGAGTAACACTTCTCACCCCTATGGATATGTGACTTTCTCGATCTCAGCTTTACTAGCCTGGGAGTTTGCAAGTTCTGTACAATATTTAGCTGTTGTTGGAAATGCATTCTAAGAATGACAGAAAGAAGGGAGGGAGGGAAATATAGCATATAATATAGTTCCTGGGATCTTCTGGAGTCATACTCCTGCTTAGGAGTCACACGTGCTTCTACTAGCATTGAGACCTCTTTGGCCCGGTTCACTATTAGCATGTTGCTTGATGTCATCCACAGAGAGAAGGTGACTAGTTAAAAATGGATACAGAGAAATAGCAGCAGCAGCCCAGCCAATGAAAAGCATCCCCCCCCCCAAAAAAAACCCCCCTGAAACCTGATTTTATAGGATTTTGCTGTTTTTGTCAGAATCCCTCCTTTGGCAAGTAGAAAAGGTCTGGTGCATCTATTACATTATTGTGCTGCTGAAGACCTTTTCTATTGATTGGTCAGCTGCATTAAAGATACATTAAAGAGGCAATATTTGGCACAACCTAACGGAGCTTGGTCATTGAATGCCTCTACTCAAGTCTTCTGTTAAGTTTGATGGCAGCCAAGCAGCACACATGGTTTCCCCATCTCAGTGTAATTTGGGATTCTTAGCAGGGGAGGGTCATAAGGTTTTTGCTTGCGTCAAACATTGTGCCACTGTGAAGAATGAAAAGCAAAATCCAATTAATATTTGAAAGGCTAATATAAGGGTTAGTGAGGCCAATGTTATTTTCAGATTACTGCGTTGCCTCATTGCTGTATGTTTCCAAACCGTAGCATGTGTTCTCAATTCTGAACATTTACATTCTATTAGGAATCCACAGTGTTCCATATGTTCTTACTCAGATCTCATTCATTTCTTCATCAAATGCAGAGCAAACTTTGAATAGGAAACATCTGGCAGGGTCTCAGTAGCATTCAAATACAGTAAGGTTAAATCCCTGACAAACATGAGTAGCGAGTGAGGAAATGCATATTTTTCTTATCCAATGTTTTCTCCATATTAAAATCCCTGCTTGGATTATTGAATATATAAATATTCTTATTAATAAGAATATATAAATACATGCCATGTAACCGAGTGAACTCTTGTTACTTGTCCCAGCTTCTGCCAACCTAGCAGTTTGAAAGCACATAAAAATGCAAGTAGAAAAATAGGGACCACCTTTGGTGGGAAGGTAACAGCGTTCCGTGCACCTTCGGCATTTAGTCATGCCAGCCACATGACCACAGAGACCTCTTCGGACAGCGCTGGCTCTTTGGCTTTGAAACAGAGATGAGCACCGCCCCCTAGAGTCAGGAATGACTAGCACATATGTGCAAGGGGAACCTTTACCTTTACCTTATAAATACTTACGAGGGTCTCTTCCTTCCTTCCTTCTTTTTGAAGGAAGGGAGAAAGAAGGTGGAAGCAGCAGCTTCATCCTTACTATTCTGTTCTAATTTACAAAGGGCACAAGAGAGCAATACTACATGCCCTGCCTGTTAAGAATCCTAACAAGCCAAATTCTGAACCTAAAAGTTGAGTTCATTATGTTGTATGTATAAAAATTGACCACACTCATGGTGGAAAGGATTTGTTGTTTCCCTTCTAATACATATCATATGGAATCCTAAATTCTTAAAGTATGATTGTACAGGAGATGAGAAAGAGAGAAGAAAAAGAATCATAAGGATAATGCTGACTGTAATTTCATGTAAGGCATAACTTGGTACTTGGAAGAAATATCTGCTGAGGCTGACATTTTTCAGCCCTGCTTTTAAATTTGCACTTCATTGACAGGGCAATGTGAGGAAGAGGAAGTGACCAAAATGTAGAGAAAAGACAGGCTTACTTGAAATTATTATTGGTACCTTGATTGTTATTCAATTTGAATTTAACAGGGAAATCATTATATGTATCTGAAAGGTATGTTTGCAGTGTATAGTGAATAAAAAGGGGTGTTGAAGGAAGCTTTTATTTATTGCTTATTTGACAGTTTTTCTGTACTTGTCAGCTTTAATTCTATTTTCCTTATCTCTGTGAAATATGATCTGTTTTCTCCAATAGCTACTCAAAGTTTCAGTTCTCCTGTTTTGGTTTCACAACAATGGCAGGATCGCGATCTCTCTCTTCTTTAAGAGCATTTCCATATGCTTCTTTGTTCCACATTATTTCAACTTGAGTGACGCCCAAATAAGATGTGACAGAAGATACCAGGCAAGAGAAACTAGACACTGGAAGAAAGGCCTTCTCCATTCATGCTCCAGTGTAGATGCTTTTCCCCTTTGTGTCAGCTCCACCAGGTAAACCAGATACCTGGTCAACTCTGCAGGAAGGGTGGGGGTCTTTGGGGCTCTCTGAACTCAGTTGCTTTCTTGCAGATGTTTCATTACTGCAAGGAAAAAGCCAAGCTGAGAGAGCACCAAAGACTCCTTCATTTCAGTCCTGGGCTACAAATATTCTATTTTTGCTGCAGGAAGATTCAAATGCCATTTATCAAGGGCATTGTTTTGCAAGTCTGATTATGCCCTCCTCCTCCTCCTCCTCCTCCTCCTCCTCCTCCTCCTCCTCCTCCTCCTCAAGTTTAATAAATTAGGGAGGCATCTAGACTATTTCTTAATGTTATTTTTTTTTTAAATTCGGGATTTTTTTTTAAAAAAAAGTTTCAGCCCCTTTTGCCTAGGTAATAGTTTTTGTATAGCTCTGTCAAGGTCATTTTCCTTACTCTGTACACTGTGTGGTGAAATGCTGAAAGAGGATAGCAGCAAAGCCAGAAGAGAAATGTAATCACTTTGCCTATGATGAGTAAAAAAACCCACAAATCATGACAACACTATCTGTCAAGTAACCCAGATTGAGATAGGATCAGCAATGCGGATAGCCAATTTTATGCTGGTATTATTTTGTGCCAACTCAAAGGTGGATGGACAACATTTTACCTCAGTGGTTGAAAAAAATCCTAAGAGAGCCCAGATGATTCATTTGCTTCTTAGGTTTCTACATAAGTATGTGAAAGGTTCCTCTTAAGATATTTTGGAATAGTATTCAAAAGGCACCTGTATCATTTTTGTTGAAGTTTTTTTTAAATTTTTCCATCACCACTCTTACATCATTAATCTTACAGTTTGCCATCTGGGTACAGTCTTTGGGTCATCATATTTAACAGTTACATCATTTTTAATCTATTTTTATTGTGCCTTTACATTTACATTTTAATTACCTTTTAATTCAGCTCCTGCCCTATAATTCTATGTTTTTTCCACAAATTATTCAATTTTCCGTTTCTTTTTGTAAAAGGCAGCTGTATCCTTTTGATTAATAAAATATTAATGGGCTAATGACATGTAGGCTAAAAATAATTTTAAAAAGAATAAAAGGCAATGGAAAATATAGCACAAGTAAAGACAGAAAGAGAATAAAAGGCCAGAGAGACAGAAAAAAAGAACACAAGGAAATAACAAGAACTAATAACATGGTATCAAAGCATCAACCATTTTCCTTCTGATTGAGATAGCAGCTAATAGAAACTTATTTGGAAAAATGAATTCTTGACCTTAAAGTGGGATTGAGTTTTATGAATTAGGGGTGTTAAGAGGTTATAGCACATAGTGTCATAGAAGAGCCAAGGACAAAAATAAAGAGGGGCAAGGGTTTCGGGCTTATTGGAATAGACTCTCTGTACAAGAGGGATTTTAATATGATTGTGACGAAAAGGTCAAAATGGGGCAGGTGAAAAGCTCTGTGTAGCAGATATGAGGCTGAATGAACATTTAGCACTGAGCAGCAGAGTTCTGGTCTAGAACCTGCTTGTGAGAGTCACCAGTAACCCTAGGTCCATTTGCCATCCTACAGCACAAACTCTATGGTAGATTTCTACTGTGGTTTTCTCTAAAAACTACAGAGAGGGCTCGCAACTTGGGTGTCCTCCTGGACTCTCGGCTGTCTCTAGAAGACCATATGACAGCCGTGGCCAGGGGGGCTTTCTATCAGGTTCGCCTGATACACACGTTGCGCCCCTTTCTGGATCGTGATGCTTTATGCACGGTCACTACAAGCCCTCGTCATCTCCCGTCTGGACTACTGCAATGCTCTCTACATGGGGCTTCCCTTGAGGTACACCCGGAGGCTCCAGTTGGTTCAGAATGCAGCCATGCGAGGGATTCTGGGAACGTCTAGATGCTCCCACATGACACCTCCCCTGCGCGAGCTGCACTGGCTGCCTGTGGCTTTCCGGGTGGGCTTCAAGGTATTAGTAACCACCTTTAAAGTGCTCCATGGCAAGGGACCTGGTTATTTGCAAGACCGCCTCCTGCTACCAAATACCTCCCACTGTCCAGTTCGCTCCCACAGAGAGGGCCTCCTCAGGGTGCCTTCGGCCAGGCAATGTCGGCTGGCAGCCCCTAGGGGGAGAGCCTTCTCTGTGGCAGCTCCTGCCCTCTAGAATGACCTACCCCCTGACCTACGGACAATTACGGACCTGCGCCTTTTCTGTCGGACCTTGAAGACTTATTTATTTCATGCGGATGGCCTGGCATAGTTTTTAAATGGCATAGTTTTAAATGGTATAGTTTTGAATGGTTTTTTAGCAGAGATTTTAACAAGGTTTTAAGACAGACTATTTATCATTTAATGTATTTTTAAAGGTTTCTATGTTTTTTACTCGTGATTTTATTGTTGCCTGTACACGCCCTGAGTCCCGGAAGGGAGAAGGGCGGTATAGAAATTTAAACAATAATAATGATAATGATAATGATAATGATAAAGGAAAGTTTTAATTAGTAAAAAAGGTGACATATGTAGGCGCTTTCCTTAAGGGGAACTATTCCCGATTCCACACAGATCACAGCATTGGAGGGAACGCAAAAGACAGCATGCAAAACTTGGAATGGACAGTCAGAATTTCTCAACTTGGCCACGTGAAGATGTGTGGACTTCAATTCCCAGAATTCCCTAGTCCACACATCTTCAAGCACTAAGGCTGAGGAAAAAAAACTGCTTTACGGATTTAAAGGTTTTATTTTATTTTTATTTTATTCAATTTATATCCCGCCCTTCTCCAACAGGACCCAGGGCACCTGTAAAGGTGTTACAGACCTGGAAGACAAAACATCTGTTAAACAGTTTCATGGCATCTGATATGCCTCTGGACTGGCCCAATATTTGTTGTTAGCTTTGTCAGAAAAAGTTTTAATTTCTTTCCATCAGGCTGCAGAGGCCTGGAATAAAAAAGAAAGAAAGTTGCTTAATCTGGTTGACATCAATTTGTCATTTGGGTTCCTAAATCTCCTTGAGAATACTATCATTTTAGTTGTAGTGCTTAATTGTGAGCCTTTCTTCCCTACAAAAGACTAACCAAAAAAGTGAAAGGATATCAGCAGCATCTGCAAAAGCAGCCCAGCAAGTGCTTGTCTTTGAGTTGGGATGGGGGTGAGGTGGGGAGAATTTTGGTTTAATCTGTGATGCAAAGCTACAATAGTTGTAACCCTAGGTTGCTAGCACAGAATGATGTAAAGGCAGTTATAATTTATTTAGTAAATCCTGATTCATTTAATTATGGCTTAGTATCAATATGTGAATTGGCTAAGTACAGTTGTGATAGAAGACTTTTATTTTAGAAGACAGTCATATTTTAGAAGACAGTCATATTTTACAATATGACTGATTGTAAAAGAATTTTCAAAGTCAGCATTTTAAAGGTATGAACATAAACATTTTTAATGTAGGATTAAGCTCCATTGGGCAGTGTAGGACATCTAGTTTAAGCTACCATGCTATCCCTCTGTTGCCACCAGAGGTGGTATTCAGCCAGTCCTGACAGGTTCTGGAGAACCGGTAGCAAAAATGTTGAGTAGTTTGAGAACCGGCAAATAGGCTGCCCCTGCCCCTGCTGTCTCCCAACTTCCCAGCTGATCTATTTTTTGTTTCCCTGAACAGAAGAATGGAACTGGAAAGCAGGTTAGTGGGGTGGGGAAGGAATGGGGATTTTGAAGTAACCTTCACCTGCCACGCCCAGCAAGCCACACTCACCAAGCCACGGCCTCAGAACTGGAGGTAAAAACATTTGAATCCCACCACTGGTTGCCATCTAATGGTCACCCAGATGTTTGAAACCCAGGAATGGAAATCCTAATTTAATTAAACTACCATTTTGCTGCATTGCATATAGACTTGTGTCATATGGGACAATTTCTGTAATTTCTTGTATTACTAAAATGAGCTTCCCATATGTTGTTTAATGAACCTTCTACAAGTTCTAAAATTGAAATTGCACCTTTGGATCTATTAAATTGGAGCTTATCCTCACCTTTCTAATTTCTTGAAGGAGCCTCTGGAGTTTTTCAGAATTTCTCAGAGGGACAGAGATAGATTTTAATTGTACATAAGTAAACATGGGCACCATGTCCCGTCCTGAGAATTGTAATGTCTCTGGGCCCATCATTTTCTATACTTAATTAACTGTTCTATTCTTTTCAGTCCTGCTATCTTGCCTGCAGGTAAGTTTGGATTAAAACTAATTGCTTTTTTGTGGAAAACAGACAGAACTAGGTCTTGTCTTATTTTGGCTGAAAAATCTGAAATACGAAGTCTACAAAATCACTTACTTTCTGAAAGCCTCAGGAAATTTAGTTAGGAAATCATGAATTGTCCATTTTAGCTACTAGCATCAAGATGTGAGAGCTTCATTCCTTTAACTTGTGTGAGTAATCCATGAGTGCTCTTCTCTGAAAAGAAATATTTTCTTGTTCTCTTAACACTGAGCAGATTCTCACTTCAGTTTTTTTTAATCACTTGTTCGTTGCTTTCTTCTAAGCATACTGCTTTAAGCCTCTGATGAAAGAAGATGAAAATAATGGCTATGTTTTACATTTATACAGCACTTCGGAGAATTCAAAGTGGCTTGGATTCATTATCACACTAACTTCGCAGGTCTATAAAAAAGGCCATTATTCTTTTATAATATTGCATACAGTGGAGCTAAGCCTAGGAGAACGTAGATTGTACATACAGTACTGATGAATGTTCATAGCTAGTAAAGATTGGGGATATACTATATTAACAAATTAATAATTAGAAAGTCTTGAAAATATTGTGTTTCATATGATCTTGAGATGAGAGAAATCTAACATTATATTATACAGGGTAGTAAAAACTGAGAGAGAGTGTGAGGAGCTCCAGAGGGATCTCTTGACACTGGGGGAGTGGGCAAACCAGTGGCAAATGAGCTTCAATATTAGTAAGTGCAAAGTGATGCACGTTGGGGCAAAAAACCCCAACTATTTCTATAAACTGATGGGGTCTGAACTCCATGCAACTGATCAGGAAAGGGACCTTGGTGTCCTGGTGGACAGCTCAATGAAGGTGTCAACCCAGTGTGCCGCAGCAGTGAAAAAAGCAAACTCATTGATAGGGATCATTAGGAAGGGTATAGAAAATAAGTCAGCAAGTGTCATTCTGCCTCTTTATAAATCTATGGTGAGGCCCCATCTGGAGTATTGTGTACAGTTCTGGTCACCATACCTTCAGAAGGATATTATGGAAATGGAAAAGGTGCAGAGGAGGGCAACCAGAATGATTAGGGGGCTGGAACACCTTCCTTACCATCTGAGGCTGCAATTGCTGGGCCTCTTCACTCTAGAACAACAGCGTCTGAGAGGTGACCTGATTGAAGTCTATAAAATCATGCACAAAGTAGAAAAGGAAAAACTGTTTTCCCTATCGCACAACACTAAAACTAGGGGGCACTCCATGACACTTTTGATAGCTAGACCTCAAACAAATAAGAGGAAGTACTTTTTCACCCAGAGGATCACTGGTCTATGGAACTCCCTGCCAGAAGAAGTGGTGACAGCTGTCAGCCTCGACACCTTTAAGAAAGGATTAGATGAGTTCATGGAGAATGAGGGTATCAATGGCTATCATTATGTATGCCTAAGGACACCCTCCGGATTGGAGAGATAGGCAGAATATCTCTCAATGCCATTTGCAGGGAATCATAAGCAGGTGAAGACATCTGCTTGGGAAGACCCTGAAGGAAATGGTGAGCCACTGTGTGAGACAGAATGCTGGACTGGATGAGCTGTGGCCTGTTCCAGCAAGGCTGTTCTTATGTTCTTATGTTCTAACAGAAGATTCTTTTCATGTTTGCCAGATACCCCAGAGAATGCTTTAAAAGGATTGGCTGTTAACCTTGTTATATCGGAAGTGTAAAATGTGTTGCAGGCAGTTATGATATGATCTGGGATCTATTGTGCTTTGGGTTACTGGTTGGTTAAGCAGCCAGCAATCTTACGTTATTTCTTTATTGATTTGGTTGTCTGCATATACCATAATTCTTGCCAGTTCCTAAAATTGACTTCTCCAAGTGTCTACATACAACCAATTCTCTCTTCCCCCATTTTAATCTTAATAAGTTGTTAAAATCAGTATGATTGGAAGATGTATCTGGCCGGGTACAGCTAGTATTACAAATACTGTGGAACCTCATATTTACCACTTTGGTAAATGGTACCATCATATATGTAATCCCTCTATTTCTGAATTGGCTGTTTATCTATGTCGTAGTAAGATTGATCAATATTATTCCATATGGTCAGGTCAGGGTTTTTATAATGTGTAACAATTAGACAGAATTATTTTTTATAACAAATCATCATTATCATTCCCCCACCCACATGAAAAATACATATTTGAGCATTGGGTATTTCATTACTTCCATAAAAGTACTTATTCCCTGCACATTTTCAAAGGTAATGTGTTGCACTCTAGATATTGTTAATTTCAACTGTCACCTATCCAGCCAGCTTCAGCAACAGTTGGAGAACTGTAGATTCCCTAATCTAGTACATGAATTTTTCTATGTAGACAATGTTATAATCTGTTAGATACAACTATCTGTTTCATGCTAGTCAATTTTCCTTAAAAACTGCTTGCCTTATCTCACTGCTTTATCAAATTGTCATTTTTTTAAAATTCCATTTTCTTAGAATGCATTTTTATTTGCAATTTTAAATGTAATTTTTAAGTATACATTTTCTTCTTAATTACTCATGTTTGTATATAGTTGTAGGACAGAGAACTATGTCACAGTCCGAGAGTAAAACCAATGGCACTTTGGACATGAACAGCAATATCAAACCCTAACTAAAGTTTTAAACTTAAGGTTTAAACGAAAGCCTGGTGTAATTTAATTTAATTTAATTTAATTTTTATTTCTGAGGAGATTCTTAAGTTTGATTAGATCTTATTTTGAGTTTTCAGCAATGCACTACTCTGCTGGTCTGATACAATATTCTGCATCTTGGGCACAGAGAAGATGCATGTCTTTTAACTCCCAGACTTCTGAGCAATGCCTGTGCTGACTGGGGGACAATAGGAATTGGCCTACATAGTCAGTGAATATCCTTGTTGGGAAGACTGGCCAAAATCTGGACCACCAGTAGAGTTAGTTTCCTGTATGTGTTTTCTCTGTTTGGTAACCCTTCTCTGCACTTCTGTCTTGGCTCTATTGTCCAGTTCAGGTTTCTCTATCATGCATAAGCCTGGAGTCCTTCTCCAGAGTCTTTCTAAGACATTGGACATTCGGCAGGATTGTACATCAATGTTTCTAATATGGTAGCCCTTCTATTCCTTGTAATCTAATATCATAAGAAAATTGTGAAATTTAGAAGTTCTTCAAAAGCAGTTCATTTAAGGTATTTCAGAGTAGGAACTGTAACAAATGTTTAGTACTTACAGAATGTCCTTGTGATCAGGAATAAAATGAAGAGGAGATGAGCCAAATCTTCTTTTCCACCTTAATAGTCTTTCATTCACCCCTCTTCTGTTCTTATTTTCCACTCTCTCTAACTCATACATATATTCACAATTTCTATAGCCACTTTGAATAGTTAGTGGTAGAAGGAAATCAGTCCATTGAAGAACACGGTAGCTGGACACCATCAAAGCTGACACTAGCCAGAGCATAGAAAAAGTTTAAAAAAAAAGAAGTGTAAGATTGGAAGATGTGGAGAGACCTGGCCCACAGAATTGCCAAGAGTCAGACACAACTGAATGGACAGCATCATCATCATAGCTGCCCATCTCTGTCCAATTGATTGTGGACAGCTCTACATTTGATTACATGTAGATTACTCTGTATTGAAACCATCTATCCTCTGCTTCATCCATGAAGCGAACTATCTCTAATTTATAATCACAACAAGTAATTCATATCCTATAACCAGCTCACTGCAGAGAGTTAGCAATTTTTCTTGGGTTTCTCAGAGAGAGAGCAATCCAAAGTTACATCCATGACTATATCTGGGCAAGCTTCGAACTGTTTGTTTAGCATTTGAAAATCTTTATATTAATATAACTCAGCTCATTTCAGTACTTTGTCTGCAATATACTAATGTTGGCTTATTTTCCATACTTACCTTCACCTTTGCTGTGATAATAAAGTACCAGTATTTAAGTGTTTTAACCTGCCCTTGGAGGAACCTAAGTTGACATTTCCACAGTTAATATTTAATATTTTCTTGAATTTCACATGAAAAAGGTCGTAAATGGAGAGGAGTAAAATGAATAACCAAGCAACCAACACCCCCCCCCCCCAAAAGATAATAAAGGTCAAAGCAATTTTGACCAGCCATTTTTGCAAGGATTTAATATTCTGGAGACAAGATGCTACTTCTTGATAAATGCCTTCCTCAGTGGTAAACATTTCACAAGAACAAGTGAGTAGCATCCAGATTATCTTGATAAAGTCAGTGATGTATTAGGAGGAATGGATGGGATAAAAATCAATCAGTTTTATTTAACATAAAAATGGTTGACTTACAATGGGTTTAAAGAAATAACTTACGGAATTATGGGGGAAAGCTCTTGGATAGAAACAGATAGAAAAAAATATTCCTGTTATTCCAAACTCAAATAAAACCCACATTGTTATGTGAATTAATATTTTAAAAAATGCTAATTCATATTACACAGGTCGTACCAAAGTGCTGTTGATATCAACAGATTCTTGATTAATTGCTATTATTTTCTCATACAAATTGCTACTATATGCTCATAGAATACAATTCTAGGTGTGACCCACTCAGGCACCTTTCCAGAGTGGATTAAGAGAAGGTAAACATTCGTATTAATCTTCCATTAGACAAAAAAGAATTGATCCATAGCAGTGAGGAGTCTCTGTATTGAATAGGCCCTTTGTAGATTCATAGGCTTGAATTTGTGGCAATGTCTCAGCTGGTAGCAGGTCCCCAAACGGGCATCCCAAAGATGATTTAGAAACTGTTTTGCATCCACTAGATGCTTTCATTCTCCCCCAGAGCTCCTGGGATCAATCTGCATGACTATGTCAGCCTTGAGCTAGTGTTGGTAGGGCACTACAAATGCATTTGACTTATTGCCTGGAATATTTTCCAGTAAAGACTTTGGAACTGGTTGCTCATTTGCCTTTTTATACTCTCTGAACCCACTTAGGTGTGCTCCTCCTAAGGCAGCATTCTCTGAATTAAGGCATTCAATTTAAAACATGGATTTTGTTGTGTCGTTTATAAGGGCGTTTTGTTACTACACTCCACATGACATGATGGATAATATCATTTTGTTATTTTACATAGGTTGCACAGCTTTATACATGGTAACTTTACTCTTTCTTGTGAGAATTAAATGTGTATTTTCCCAACATTGCTGCCACAGCACAGAGAGGGAGGGGGGAAGGGGAGGGAGGGAGGGAGGGAGGGAGGGAGAGAGAGAGAGAGAGAGAGAGAGAGAGAGAGAGAGAGAGAGAGAGAGAGAGAGAGAGAGAGAGAGAGAGAGAGAGACTCTCTTTCCAGAAATGTTCACTGCCCTTAGAGGTTTGTAATGCTCACACATTTAGAAACAAGCTGCAGCAAGTGAAATAATTCTGCTCATGTTTACATCATCTTACTCCTAGAACCGTTGCTTTTAAATCAATGTTATTCTGTTTTGTTTACTTTCTCTTGCTTGAAGCTCCCTTAAAGGAAGAAAGTCAAGATTAGGCTGTCAAAATAAATGAATAAATAAATAAAATAAAAGCAGTCTCTCTTGTTATGTTACTACTTCTCTGCTCTGCTTGTTCTGAGCATCTCCCTAGAGAATTTAATGTAACATTATTGGTAAAGATCTTTAGTACGTCAATTCACCATTTCTCTTGGACACTCTCTGCACTTGCACAGCATTAATTGCCCCACTGTTAACCTAATATTTTTGCCCATTAGCCAACAGGGTTCCACCACAGCCTCACGGGATAGAAATATGGTCACCCTTTGTTATATATGATCATAGCACCAGCACCGGATGATCTATTGTAGGAATGATTAGAGGTGTTTAGGGTAGTATTAGAGCTTCAGACTCCATCTTTCCCCTCTGCCACAGACTTTTCTCTCCCAGTGCTCGCTTCTCCATTAACATTTTCTTTCTTGACTGCCTTTCCGACCAATTCACTTTTCTCCAGTCCACTTTTTGTGACCAACTTCAATCTAGGTTTCAAACACAAGAATGGAAAAGAGCTGCAGTAACGCACCACAGTGAATAAAGAAAAGGGAGACCTTATTTTTTTTGCCCAATTGAATTTTAATAGTATGCAGTGGCTCAGTGGCTAAGATGCTGAGCTTGTCGATCAGAAAGGTTGGCAGTTTGGCGGTTTGAGTCCCTCGTACCATGTAATGGAGTGAGCACCCGTTACTTGTCCCAGCTTCTGCCAGCCTAGCAGTTCGAAAGCATGTAAAAATGCAAGTAGAAAAATAGGGACAGCGTTCCGTGCACCTTCGGCTGGCCACAGGACCACAGAGATATCTTCGGACAGTTCGTTGGACAGCACTGGCGGTTTGGCTTTGAAATAGAGATGAGCACTGCCCCCTAAAGTTGGGAATGACTAGCATATATGTGCAAGGAGAACCTTTACCTTTACTTTTACCTTTATTTTAATGGTACTAAATTATGAAATATAGATGACATGTAAATAAAGCCTTTAGATGCAGCAGCTCCTTTTCCAAAGTGTAGTTTGCAGAAGATAACAAGCATAAGTGGGGTATGGGAGAAGAGGCTCTTGGAGAAGCTGAAGCTCTCCATTCCTGCAGAGTCCTAATTGATGTAGATTTTCTTCCCTGCCTAGTAATGTACTGAAAGGGAATGGTAGCGAAGCCAAAGGAGAAAAGAAACCTTATAACAATCATCACATTCACAAATCAAGACCATTTTACACGTACTCAAAGCAGATGCAAAAAAACCTCAACAACCTAAGAAATGAATAGACCAGAAGAACATTACATTTTATACTAGCATTCTTTACGATAGTGCTTTATAGTGAGGAAAGCATTTTCTACTTACTCTTTGACACATCATGTGCCTTGATGTTTTGATTCAAAGAGATTAAATATCAATAAAAATCACTACCTTGATTCTTTCAGCTACACAAGCACCTGAACAGAATTGTAAGCTACTCCTTCACCAAGGAGTAGAAGACAACAGAACGGAGGGATCAGCTTTCCCCTCTAATTATTCCAAATACACTTGAACACAAAGTTTTAAAGGTTATGTATCAATCTTTCTCGACCATTTTTCAGGCTCTTAGTATAAAACGATAAGAGTTTCCATGAATAAACTATAAAAGGTTCAAAACATTATACAGACAAGAACTTATTCTCTTGTATGGTGCGTCGTGACTTGCAACAACAACAACAAAACCCTGGCAGAAGTTTAAATACAAAAACAAATATCAAAGCCCAATTGATCATAGCTTTGCCACCAATTCCAGCTTATGTATTTATTTATTTATTCATATTTTTATCCTGCCAAGCTCAATAAAGCATTAATATCTAAATCAGATGCAGTGTTTCTTATAAGAAAAGTATACTTGCTAGGAAATATATACAAGGTACAGTATTTATTTTTGTCATGTTTGGACTGCCAAACACTGAAGAAAATGACCAAGATTGTTCTATTTTGATTAGGATGTTCAGTGATCTCAAGATTCAGCTCAATTCTCCACTTCAAAAACCTGCTTACTATAATTTGGATGGAGTCAGTTTGAGGCCCTCTCTAGCTCTGGGAATAACAGGTTTAACATTTTGTTTCTTAAGAGAATAAGCTAAAGAAGTAAGTACATTAAAGCAGCTATAAAGGAATGTAGATGACCCAGATTCAGACATATAAATAGAGGGGCTTTCTGCTGGATCGTTATAAAATATCCTATTGCACTATAGACAACAATGTGATACACTGATTAACAAATAATTTCAGACAATTTTACCTGGATGATTTAGAACAAGGGTTCCCAAACTTGGCAACTTTAAGACTTGTGGACTTCAACTCCCAGAATTGGAGAATTCTGGGAGTTGAAATCCACAAGTTTTAAAGTTGCCAAGTTTGGGAACCCCTGATTTAGAACTTTCATTGACATACAATAGACTTTGGGGAAGAAACCCCTGAGGTTAGTGCAGGAACAGTTGGTACATTGCAATAACTTTCTGCCTAGCTAACTTGCTTTGACTGATGAAGCTGCTTGGATGAACAGTGAAACATCTCAAACTAACAAGAAAAATAGGTCCAGCTGCCATAACTCAAGCTTCAGATAATATGATAAGTTCTTGAAAACATATGTGATCCTTACTGGATCAAGACAATGTCTCAGATAATCCAGCATCCTGAGTCACCTAGTCGCCAAAGTTATATTTAGAAAGCATATAAACATGTCATCTTCACCATTTTGTCCAGTAACTGGTATTTAAGATATGCTGCCTATGGTTCTGATGGTAGTAAAAAGTTACAGAAACTTGATCAGCCATGAATGTATTCAGTTCTGATTGATTGATTGATTGATTGATTGATTGATTGATTGATTGATTCTTAGCTACCACAAGATTTTCTCCATAATGAACCTGGTTTTCAAGTCTTCTAATATGGCATTCATCACTGCTGTAAAAGCTTGTCTCATCCAGAAAACTAGGTCTTTGCATTAATGTGTCCAAAATAAGATAATTTGAACCTGGCCATTTCTGCCCTTAGTGAGAACTCTGAATTGATTTGTTCAATTATTCATTTGTTTGTTTTCTTGGATGTCCGTAGTATTCTCAAGAGTTTCCTCCATTACAAATTCATCAATATTTTTTCTGTCCTTTTTCTTCAAAATCCAACTTTTACTTCCATTCAGGTAGTCCTCGAGTTATAATGGTAATTTGGACTGGAATTGCTGTTATTAAGTAAGGTGGTTATAAAGAGCAAAATCATCTATATAAATAAAAATGTAAAATAGTTTGTTCAAAGCCGCTAATCTCAGAAAGTACTGCACCGATCGGCACCAAATTTTCACACAATGTTCCCAAGGACTTCCGATGCAATCATACATACATTTTGTGTGGCTGGCACATGTGTATCATGTGCAAGCAGCACAAACGTAAAAGGTACGCACTTCTCAGGTTTTCACCTCCCTCACATTTCCAACGATTGTTTCCTCAGCAACCAAATAAGCCTCCAATGTTCCCTCACACATGGCAAATTCCCATGTGGCCCAGGCAGGCCTACTAGGCCCAAAACAAGATGCAGGGGGTGGCACACTCCCAGGTGTCCCAGGCAGGCCTACTAGGCCCAAAACAAGATGCAGGGGGTAGCACACTCCAGGTAGGTAGGTAGGTAAAGGGATAGAGAGAGATAGGGAAAAATACAGTAGGTAGGTAGATAGGTAGAGGAATAAAGATAGAGAAGGGAGAAATACAGTAGGTAGGTAGGTAGGTAGGTAGATAGGTAGATAGGTAGGTAGGTAGAAGGAGAGAGGGAGAGAGGGAAAATACAGTATGTATGTATGTATGTATGTATGTAGGTAGGTAGATAGGTAGGTAGGTAGGTAGGTAGGTAGAGGAAGAGAGGGAGAGAGGGGGAAATACAGTAGGCAGGTAGGTTGGGGGCTATACGGTGGTTGTGTGTACATGTTTGTGTGTGCAGGTGTAGATCTACACACAGATTAGTTGGCCATTTAACCAGAGTGGGCCACAGCAATGCATGGCCGGTTACAGCTAGTAATTAAATAAGGCCCTAGCCCAATGCGAACCACTTCTGCTTGGTCCTTCCCATCTCTGAGCCTCAATAAGGTAAGGAATTGCCTTCTCTTTAACTCCACCTACCTATCTTCTACCCATTTCTTTCCTTCTGGACAACTTTCATTCCGCCACCATACTTTTGGATGGTCTTCAAGGGCAGCCACATGTAGTGTGCAATGCAGTAAATCAAATGGGAGATAACTACGTCATAGATCACTATAAGAAAGGCCTCTTAGTCTAGGAATAACAGTTCTCTAGGTCTGTGCATGCAAATGACTTTAAAGAAATTCTTCAGATTTTACAAAAACTGAACACCTCCCAGCTACCCATTAAAGCAGTCCCCCTTTTTTAGAGCTTTCAAGTTGCTTTAAGTAAATGATTCATTACAATTACTGTGCTTCTTAAAACAGCCACATCTTTTATTCAGGTTCTCCCAGAGCTGTGCTGAGCTCACATTTGCATATGACACAGAACACCTCTCCCTCATGTTGCAGATGTTGCTGCTTGCAGATGTTGCACTTTAGATGTTGCTGTTTGCAGACGTTGCACTTCAAAGCTTGCAAAGCTTCAATTCTGCCTTTCTACTGAAGTGTTGACTTTCTCACGCAACCACCCAATTCAAATCTACAATGTATGACATTGTGGATTTGAAGCAAAAAGATGATTGAATGCAAAGGGTATTAACTTAACACTTGTCTACAGCTCCTTAAAGCAATTCTACTCTTTCAGAATCACACAACATTTTGCAAACCCAAGAAATTTCTGGATACTATATTGGCACTGTTTAATATCATATTGAAAATACTGTATACCTCCAGGGGTGAAATTCAGTAGGTTCTGACAGGCTCTGGAGAACCGGTAGCGGAAATTTTGAATAGTTCAGAGAACTGGCAAATATCACCTCTGGCTGGCCCCACATCCTACTCATTATGCACATGATGTCCATGACACTCATCCTCAGCATGATGCAGATGATATCAGAATGGGTACAGAACTTGTGGATGGAGTCATGCACATGAACCTCTAGTTCATGCACCTGATGGTGGAAGGGAACATGAACATGTGGAACTACCTATAGGGGGACAAGAGTCACATGTAGTTATATCTAGGTGCACATCCTGTAAGATGGTTTATAACATCAGTGGATAGTACCAGAACTGTGATATAGGGGGAAGAGAAGCATGCTTATGCTCGGCCATCTCACTTGAGCTTTGGCATCAATGAGCCTTTATCAGAGATAACTGCTTTAGCTGATGCTATGGGTGTGTATTAATCCAGAGGAACAATTGATTAGGACTTTGAGCAACTTTGCTATGTCAAAGGAGAAGATTGTTTCAATTCCTTGACACAACTATGTTCAGCTAAGCTGAATGCTTTGCACAATGAACACATGTCACTGAAAGTTTTGCTTTTAGGAATGTTTTAGCCGGTAATGATCTTATTGTTTAGTTCTGAGAGAGGTCCGGGAGGTCCTTTGGGGCTTCTGAACACGTATGGTTTTCAGAACATGTACTTTTCACATTGTATTTCTTGCACGCAATAAATGTATTTTTGTATCCAAGTTATGACGCATATGATACGTCAGGTTTGTGTAATTAAGGTGCAACTCTGTACCTGGATTCATTCTCTCTCATGATGGGGAGAATCCGTTAGCTAACATAAATAAACTGCTGTTTCCTTTTGCATAAGTCTCCGTGATCACTTTTTTTATATGCAGAAAATATCTGGGATATTTTTCTCACAGGTGGGAATGGAGATTTTGCAATATCCTTTCCCTGCCACACCCACCAAGCCACACCCACAGAACCGGTAGTTTAAAAAAATTGAATTTCAGCACTGTATACCTCCTATTCACAGGGATCCTGCTTTATCTCATACTGTCACAGGATCAGAATAATAGAGTTGGAGCCTTGGAGATCTTCTAGTCCAAGCAGGAGACTACCATTTTAGACAAGTGTCTAAATCCAGTCTCTTCTTAAAAGCCTCCAAAGATGGAACATCTACAACTTCTGAAGCCAAGCCATTCCACTGGTCTCAGTGTTAGGAAAGTTATCTTATATCTCTTATTTATTTTATTCATTTAATTCACAAGGTTTATACACTCCTCCAATCTGAGCAGTTGAGAGCTCTCTCAAGAGCATATAAGATCAAAACTAATACAGATCAGCTAACTAACAGGTAACAGCAGCCTATATGTGAGAATCAACCATAACATCACCTACATGAGGAAAGACTATGAGGATTTCTTCAGTCCTCAAAGGGTCATTGAAATTGTCTTAAAATTTTTATGAAAATTTAACAGGGACTAGTCCAGGTGGTCACCAAAAGTTAACACCAATTTGAAGGCCAAAAATGAGCATTTGAAGAAAAGGCTGGGAAAGCCACTACCGTATTATCTGATCCAATGTGCAGTCACTGTCAAGCACCATAGAAGTAATGGTGTGAGAGCATAAAATGGGCAGCATTTGATGCTCTCACACCATTACTTCTATGCTCTCACACCATTACTTCTATTTGAAGGTTTCTTATGAATCTGATAAGTCAAGAGGACTCATCAGTTGGCTAGCTGCCCTATTTGTGTGTTAAACTGAAATTAATACAGAAATGGTAAATCAGTCACTTGTCCTCATCTAATCAGGGAAGTAAAGATCTACTTATTCTTGAAATACAACATCATCTTTTAAAAGTATTTTGAAATGATGGCTTTGCAGCTTTCTGCAGTCTTAATATTTGATTTTTTTTTAAACTAGAAATAATCTACTCCTCTTTTCACAGGTGCATTTGAACATAATGTAATCTGCAATGCTATTTGTGTGTGAAAAGCTAAACATTTCAAAGCAGTAAAGAATTCATAGACAATTTCCTTTCTGCAAAAGGAAAAGCACATTTTTTTCTTTTGTTCAAGAACACTTCTATAAAACCAGCAGCAAAGCTAATAAAATATTCGAGCTGTTTTCCTTCAGAGCTGATGTTTAAACATGGTAATTGTGTTTCTGAAGTCGGTATATATCATGTTCTGCTTAAGATGCAGAGAGGATCTAGGAGATAAGTATTCATAAATGCATTTTTCATTTCTCTTATTTGAAATCCTGATAAGTTCTTCTTTTTCAACAGCCTTGTTAATGGTTTTTGGAAGAAGGGGAAAAAATTAACTTTTAATATCATCCAGGCAAATTTAAGTTTGCTACTCTATGTTCTTCAGTTTTTCTATTCAGAGTGTACTCTACTTAATATAATAGTGCTTTAATATTTAAGAATGTTTTCCCATCCTAATGGGGACACTTTTAACACTTTCAGAAGTATTGTTTTGTTAATATGAACAAGAATAGAAAAACGAGAAAGAGAAAATGATGCAGGAAAAATTGTATTTTAATATTATTAGGAAGAACTGTTTGGAGAAAGGAATCTTCCATCAATATTGCAAGCTCAGTGGAAATTCTTCTCAATTGACTTACCTATTTTTTTCTTCGGGCTCTTTAATTATTTTCCAAACTACAAATAATATGATCCTTTCCAATGTTTTAAACCATATATATGTGTTGCCCATGCCACAGAGGCACTTTTTTCCTTTAAACATGATTTGCTACAGTATTAACTCGTATAATTTTTTTTTCATAAGTTCTGTGAAACAGAAATTAGAAGATAATGGTAACACTATTTGGGAGGCGAATTCCAAAATTATATGAATTAACTTTTATTGAAATGAAGTGACTTCTTCTGCCCCCTTGCAGCCCTAGGAATCCCCAATTTTCCACAAAATCGTTTGTGATGGTGACATACAAGGAGTTGCTTGAGAGAGAGGGAAAATATCTCTTTTCAATTGACAAAAGTCATAACATAAAATCCAGAAAGTTTCATTGGTCTTCATTATTTTTATCTATCAATTGACTTACAAAAATGTAAACATGTTTTTGAAAAATGATTTGTCTTGAAATTTTATCATTTTCGAAGCTGCTGTGGGCTAGAGGTAGAGCTCTTGCCTCACAAGCAGGAGGTTGAGTTCGATCCTAGGTAGAGGCACATGTAGAGTCTCCTGCTTGGGGAGGGGGTTGGACTAGATGACCTGCAAGGTCCCTTCCAACTTTGTTAATCTGTTAAAGATGACTGGGGTTCAACAATTTTGTTTATTCATTATTATAAAATTAGAATAATTCTGAGATGTGACTACAAATTATGAAACAGAGATATGTAGCAATTTCATCAGTCCTAACTTTTTGTCATTTATTGCACATTATTCCCTGACTTGCTTCCAGTTATATTTTTGAGTGCTGACTTTCATCTTTGCTTTTGCTCATAAATCAAGAGGACTCAAAAACAGAAATTTTGGGCTATGGCCGCTTTTCAGAAGTACCACATAAAGTGAATAAGTTCATATCATGTTATGATTAAATGTTTGTTGATTAAGCAATAATTGTAAGATGTACCTCAAAATTGCCAATTTAATTCCTCTTTCTGGCCTTAAAAGTTTCAGTAGTCGCCAACATAAAGTCATACTTGTGAATATTTATTACTGAAGCAATTTTTATCCTCTTTCTCAATCTCAGTAGGGTTTCAGGCCGGGATAAAATAGAAGGCTGCTTTATTGAATTGTGAAGAGCACAGAAACATACCCAACCCTGACTAGTTTTTGCTTGAAAAGTAATATACAGTAGCCTGACTATTGGCACAAATTAGATTTACTCAGAGCAGACAAGGTTGCAAATATATAATAAAGTCAGTGTCTCCAGAAGGAAGAAGTTGGTGCATTTTTTTTCCAGATCCAAAATGGCTTTCACAGACATCTCAGGTATACTTGCACCAATTCTTGTGCCAGTTCAAATTTAATATATCCCAGTGCACCTTTTGCCCTCAAACAAATTGATTTGATTTGATTTTGGTTTTATTTTTACCTTGCCAAAAATTCCTCCCAACACTTTCTGTGACACTGATGCCAAATAAATCATTCTAATGTCCCCCTGAAGTGAATTGAAAATTAATTTACAGGGCCAAGATGATCCTCCTAATAACAGGGTACATGGAATGGGGAAATTGGAAATCATTACCCAGCAAACATTATCTGCATTATTTTTGTAGCTGCTTTAGATTGCATTGTAATAGAAAATTAGGAGACCGGCTGTGAAGAAGTTTAAGAGGGTCCCCCGAAGAGCTTCTGCCTCAAAATTGATTCTTTAAGAAAGCATTAAAAAGCTATTGGAATTGATTGCCTGCTAATATAAAGGAAAAACTCTTTGCCACTATTTGAGTTTAAAAAGAGCATCTTCATTCATGCATGTTATTAAAACTACTGGCCTGTAAGCCCCTGTAGATAGATAAAGGATATGGATGGGATATTAAAAAAGCAATCTTTACCTTATCTGGGATTTAAACTTAATATGTTGCTTTTATTAATTTAGAAAGAACCATTAGTTAGGATGTCAAAGAAGAGGTTTACAATTAAAATGCTATAGAAGTGAGGGGTCTTTAATAAACAGCCTACCAGGGATCTTTCATTAATCTTTCAAGCATGAGGACCACCCCTGTAAACATTACTCTGAATGTACAGTTTTCTTTACTATCAACCTTTCTGTGAAGAAGCAATAACCCAAGAGCTGATATCATGCCAATTAGTTGCTACAGTCCCCCTACAAAGAAGAACAGACCAATCGGCATTCAGTCCTTCAGTCCATCATGACTTGGCAAGCAGCATTCTATATTTTAGTATTTTTGCAACTTTAAGTCTGAAGGACTTCAGCTCCCAGAATTCTCCAGCCAGCAAAGCTTTAAGTCCTTCAGACTTAAAGTTGCAAAGGTTGGAGACCCCTGTTTTAGTAAAAGGAAGGCAGAGTTTCTTTGGGGATATTGAATGTCAAGTTTTTTAATGCATGTAAATGCATGTAGCTGCATATCCCTGCATACACTGAAATAGATATTTGGCAGGGGGAGGAGAGGATAACCCATGTATTAGATCTTTTAAAATCTTTAAAAATTTAAGTGTCTAGCTAACATTAAAAAAATGGGGACATTTCACAAAGAGGAGCTTAGAGAGGTAGTATTATCAACCATAATAAAGATGGATTATGAGCAGCCAGTGTTTTTATTGCTAGACTACTACCTATTCACACAAAATGAGAATTCCTATGCCCAGGAAAGTGTATTAATTTAAGGTTTTCTGACCTATATGTGGTTCAAGAACACATTATGTTATGGAATGACAACAGCCACAGCCTGAGGTATCATGGGCACTCAATCTTTTAAGAAATTCTGATATATTTATTTATTTTATGTATTTTATTAAATTTATACCCCGCCCTTCTCCTTGTTAGGACCCAGGGCGGCGCACAGGCATCTTAAAAACACAAAATACAATAAATGTCAATTAAAATATAATTAAATTCATTAACCCGTGCTAAAAAACCCGATATTAAAAACCCTACCAAATTACAGATTTCCTTAAAAAGTCAGAAACGGGGGGCTATCCTAGGCCGGCTTGTTGGAATAAGTACGTCTTAAGACGTTGGCGGAAGAGGCGGAGATCCAAGATTGTGCGAAGGTCGGGGGGTAGGTCGTTCCAGAGGGCCGGGCCCGCCACAGAGAAGGCCCTTCCTCTGGGTGTCGCCAACCGGCATTGCCCGGCCGACGCATGGAAAATATGATTGAGATATAAAAATTGGGAGCAATTTTTTTCAACAGAGCTTTGATATCTCATGGAACATTGTAGCATTTTAAAAATTAATCTGGTCATACAAGAACCATTTTTTCATAAACCTTGAAAACAAATAACATACCTTTAGACTTGTTATTACTATCAAGCTATCCATCATTAGCTTTCTTGTGGGAGGAAGGAGTGAAAATAACTAAAACACCAGCAGTTGAATTTGTAAAATATACAAGTTAGAAAGAAATAATGGCATATTGTATGCAAAGTTTCAGACATTTTGCAATGGTACTACATCTGTCGACAGAATGGAAGAGTGTCCTTCTATATCTTCCAGTCTATTTTTATTCTTTTATCCTCTTCCCCCCCCCCCCCATGCCTTCACTCTGCTAAATAACTCAGGACTGTCTTATGCCTAAAGATATTTACCCATATAGTAGGGCTGTATTGCTATTATCCTTCTCATCTTCTCATCTTTCTCATTTTGTCATCATTCCTACTATCTTCTCCTATTGCTATCTTATTATTTGTCACGTGTTGTTTGTATCCTATGATTTATTGTTGTATCTTATGATTTATGATCTGTGACTTATCACTTCATTATTTGCATGTTCACTGAGAGCTTATGCATGGAAGACAAATTCCTTGTGGGTCCAATTACACTTGGCCAACAAAGAATATTCTATTCTGTTAGCCTTTGTCTATTGCCTGCAAGAGGGTGATATACAATACATTTTAAAAGTAGCAGAAAGATGGTGGTTAGGAAAGAACAATTCTGAAAACTTCAGAGAGATGAGAGAGTGTGAAGGGGGTTGTCAGAGATGGAAAGGCAAAAGAATGTAGGGCTGTATGCCAGTTGAGACAATCTAAATGGCTTTGGTGACTATTGTCCTGGGTTGAAATTTCTGCTATTGAATGCCATCTCAGAAATGGTAAAAGGGAAGCTATCAATCCTAGCTGGGAACTATATATCTGGTTTATATCACAAAGCTCTGATTGAAGGAGACCAGGAAGTAAATGCTCCCAGTTGATCTTCTGAGCTACTGGTTTGCTCAAACTGGCCTGAACCGGTAGAATCCCACCCCTGATAATAAGGATATTTTTGAACAATAAACAGAGAAGTTAATTTGAAGAATGCAGAAAGAGGTGGGTTCAATTACTGTTGTTATTACTCTATGTAACTAGAAGGTTTGCTTCTCTATCACTTATATTAATATGTTAATATGGTGACATTCATCACATTGGTTGTATCTATATGCACAGCAGCTATTTCTATAGGTTTATGCAATGAAATGAGTCTCCCTGAAGCAGAGATGTTTACCATCTAAGTTAAAAGTTAAAAGCACACACATGTAAGCACTTCCCCCCAAAAGTGTGCAGTGAATTATTTTGTTATTGATTAATAACATAAAATACTCCATTCTGGTACACATAAATTGTACAAAAAATATGGGATTTTTGGAAAGAGAAAAATTCATATAGGCTATAACTATAGACAAAAAGTTTTGTTTACTCAATGTGATTCAATGATAAAATAATAATTTTAACTTAGTTGCCACTTTTACTATCAACATTTCTCTTTTCAAAAATATAAGTGGGCAATAGATATCATCCTATCACACAAAATCCATGACTAATAGACAAGACAGTTCTGGAATCATCTAATCTTGCATGATTAGTGCCCAAAATATAACTTTGTTCATATATTTTCTCACTCTCCAGGTGGACACATAGAAGAGGGAGTCAAACTATTCTCCAAGGCACCTGGGGGCAGGACAAGAAGCAATAGGTGGAAACTAATCAAGGAGAGAAGCAACTTAGAACTAAGGAGAAATTTCCTGACAGTTAGAACAATTAACCTCTGGAACAGCTTGCCTCCAGAAGTTGTGAATGCCCCAACCCTGGAAGTCTTTAAAAAGATGTTAGATAGCCATTTGTCTGAAATGGTATAAGGTTCCTGCCCACGCAGGGGGTTGACTAGAAGACCTACAAGGTCCCTTCCAACTCTGCTATTGTATTGTATTGTATAGTTATCAATAGAAAGAATTCAACTAGTAGGGCTATAGAATTGATAGCTCTTTCTGAAACTGTGCCTTTAAATACTTTCATCTAAAAATATTTCCAAGATAGCTTACCACAGAGCTCAGTACTCTGCATAGCAATCAAACCCACAAGGTTAAAACATCAAGATAAAGTCAGGAGACATCATTCAATAATATGCAACATTACAGATTTGAAGTTACAGCAATCTCTTTTACATATGGATTCAAATTGTCATTGTCTACTTATATACCGAAATGACTTTTGTCAATTGTTAGAGGAAAATCCCTATTTTGATAATAGACTCTTCTATGAACACATGAAATCAACTTTCTATTGTTTGAAGGATAATCTTTTGCCTGATGGATAAGTAAAAACATAGTGACTCATCCCACACCTGCAATAGAAGAACTCTTGAGACTGGGCAGTTTGTCAGAGTTTAGACTCAGCCAAGTTCCTATGAGGTAAAAGCAACAGGAGGCTGATTAGGATCATAATACTTTCAAACTTTACTTCTGTGAGTAAGTAAGTGGATGGATGAATGGGTAGATGCACGTTTGTGTTGTTTGTAAGCATATATGAGGAGAGGAAGTTAGAAAGAAAGAGAAAGGAAGGTAGCATACCAGAGGTGGTATTCCACCAGTTCTGACAGGTTCTGGAGAACCTGTAGCAGAAATTTTGAGAGTGGTGAGGGAATGGGGATTTTGCAGTATCCTTCCCCTGCCACACCCACAAAGCCATGCCCACAGAAGCAGTAGCAAAAAAAAAATTGAATCCCACCACTGTAACATACATACACATACATCTGCATAATATTGGAAACGGGAAAACTTTAAATAGTGCTGTGTGTGTAAAAGTATGGGAATCTCAGAGTCAGTGGTGTGTCCTCCTCCATGTACACAAACCCATATAGCCACTGAAATATTCAGAAGTGTGCTTGAATATTAATTGCTTTAGGGTTTTGTTTTAAAGAAGAAAATGATAGAATTTACCTTCTCTGCTCTGCTACCCTCTGTTGATGAAGCTGGGCATTCTAGAAATTGTAGTCCTAACACATTTAATTAGGGAAAACTGCTCTCTAAATTGAAATTCATGAGGAAATTGCTAGAATGTTTTATGTTTTACTATGTGTGACCAGAATGGAAATTCTTTCTTGGCAGAGACTAAAGGATTTTTTATTATGAAGGTAGAATGGATTCATCAGCTGTTCCATAAGGAATCTGGAGGGACTTTGGGAATGTTGTAGGAAAGATTCATTAATTGATCTAAGCTTTATAAGAGAAGTACCTGGGAAGATAGGACATTTTAAAGGAGCTCAGATAATATATGGAAAAAGAGGTTGGCGGGGAAGAAAAAGCAAGGTGAAATAAATGCTGCTGTAGTACCACCTGTACCAATACAAACAGCTTTCACTTCCCAAATTCAGGATCACTGAGCTTTTCAAACATCTGTTTTTCTCAAGGGGAAAATCATGTCAGGACCTTGGCTAAGCACTAGTGCACTGGTGCAGCTCAGCCATTTCAGAGTAATTCTTTCTCCTTTATACTTTAACCATGTCCATACTCATTTCCTTTTGAAAACCTTGTGTATGCATGTGTGCAATTTCTATAGCTACAAATTACAGATGTATCCTACGGAGTACCAAGTTAATTGTGGACTAACAAAGTCTGGTCTTTGAAACCATTGGAAATTAAAGATACTTTTTTTTATTTCTAGAACTGTTTAGCCATAGTTTCATCCTGCAGGGAAAGGGATGAGAAAAGAGCAGAATAATTAAGGAAGATCTCTTATAGCAGGGGTGTCAAACTCAAGGCCCATGGGGTGCTTAGATGTAGCCCATGGGGCCACCCTGGAAACAGTGAAGGACTGGCCTATGGTGCCTCTGCCAGTGAAAATGAAGCTCAGGGAGGCCCTGCGTAGTAGCCTGCCATTTTCATTGGCAGACGGCTTCAGGAGGTTGTTGCGGCCGAAAATGGAGCCTCAATGAGTGATGTTGAGCTGGCCACGCCCACCTGACGAGCCAAGGTCAAACACAGCCCTGATGTGGCCTTCAATGAAATTGAGTTTGACACCCCTGTCTTATAGAGTTTCAAAACTAACATGAACATAGATCTTAAATTTCAATTCTGTTTATATTTATCTTGGAACCAGTCTCACTGAACTTAGTGGAGTTTATTTCTGAGTAGATTTGTATAAGCTTGGATAGTGGGGTGGTTTTATATTTATTAAGGTGCTGAACTAGTTGCTTGGAGACCCAGGCTCAATCTGCGGTGAGCCATGATGAAAAATCTGGGCCATTCAATCTATTCTGGTTAATTTTACCTCATAGGTTTGAGGTTGTGGGGAAAAAAATAAGAACAAGGAGTCCTATGAATGTCACCCTGAGCCTCTGGTAGAAAGTGGAAACAATGCTAGTACATAAACAAAGCTTAATTTTCATGTTATTCTGAACAAATGCAGATTAAATAAAAAGGAAATGACCAAACAGCTTTCAGCTGTAATTAAATTATCATTGGGCTTTGCACTTCTTCAAATTTGTCAGTGCAGTTCTTTAATCAAATTATGCATACAACAACAAAGAATGAACAATAAATTGTATGCATGCATTGGTAAAGTTAGAAAAATCACACACATATATAAGGGGAAGGCATGTTTGGAAATAGGACTGAAACAACCTGTGTTTGAAGAACTGTGCATTCTATAAAAATCATACTGATCATTCATCCACCCTAAAGGAAGGTGGAGGGGTTGTGAAGAAGGAGAGAGAGGAGAGAATGGTAGCTCTGTCATAAATGAAAAGCGGGACTGAAATGAAGAAGGTGTCTCGATGGATAGTTATATCACCAACGCTTTAAGCTATGTAATGTTCAAAAAAATCTTGCAGTCTTGCAAGAATTTAACAATAGAATACACAAGAACCTGTATATTTTCCTGCCTAAAATAGGTGTCAGCATATATTTTCATACTAATGACTTAAATTTAGGACAGCTCTCATTCTGTGAATATATTTCATGGACCACGTCAGTTCCTTCCAGCCCAGTGGAATGGAAAGAGGGTCAGGAATTTGTTTGTTTGTCTATTTATTTATCTGTCCATCAGCAGGTTATGTCTCTAAAAACTGAACAGCTCACATTTAGGCAGGTGGAGAAATTATTTTTTTAAAGAGTGTTTTTGTTTTCTTTTAAAAAATGGACCACATCTGGCCAGTACCAGCAGAGAAAAATACTCCAGGAGAAAAAAAACAAGATGAGAGTCAAGTGGGAAACTGCTGCCCCACGTAAATTGCTGCTCCCGTGGAAGGCAGAGGAATACAAAAAGGATTCTTTATCTCTCTGTCACCCTCCATAAATTCAGATTTTTTACCACCTCCTACCTTGACATAGAACATAGAATAACAGAATTGGAAGGGACCTCGGAAGTCTTCTAGCCCATCTCCTGCTCAAACAGGAGAGCCTATACCATTTCAGACAAAGATGTTGGATAGCCATTTGTCTGAAATGGTATAGGGCAGGGGTCTGCAAAGTCAGCTCTTTTAAGACTGGTGGACTTCAACTCCCAGAATTCCCCAGCCAGCTAAGCTAATTCTGGGAGTTGAAGTCCACCAGTCTTAAAAGAGCCAACTTTGCAGACCCCTGGTATAAGGGCTTCCTGCCTAGGCAGGGGGTTGGATTAGAAGACCTCCAAGGTCCCTTCCAACTCTGCTATTGTATTGTAAATGATTGTCCAGTCTCTTTTTGAAAGCCTCCAGTGATGGAGCACCTTCTGAAGGCAAGCTATTCCATTGGTTAATTGCTCTGACTATTCGGAAATTTCTCCTTAGTTCTAGGTTACTTCTCTCCCTGATTAGTTTCCAACCTTTATTAGAATTGACAATTTCTGTCCTTATCTCCACAGTGAACTCCAGTAATGGCAGAGGAAAGAATAGGATCTACTGAGGTGGAGACTGGTGAAGGTAATCAGTAATAATATTGACTTTGTGGAACACCTTTCTCCTAGAGTCCAACTGGGGTTGGGAGGGGGGGGGCAGAGTAGTGGCTGGGTAAAGTCTTATCATTCCAACAGCAAAAGAAAGAAGCACTGTGGAGGAGCTGGAGCTGGCCAAATGAAAGGATGCAATCCTACAGGAGACCAATAAGAGCTCTGCTGACCTCAGCTCCCTTCTCCATATGAAGCGGAGTGTTTTCAGACTGAAGGCCTTGTGCTGTTTTCCTTTGGGGAAACAACTCAATCTGGCTTTCTCAGGTCAGGTTGCCCTTCAGATGGAGGCGCTAACAAAGGAATGTCCAACCATGGCAACTTTAAGATTTACGGACTTCACGGCTGGCTGGGGAATTCTGGGAGTTGAAAAGTCTTAAAAGTTGCCAAGGCTGGACATCCTTGTGTGTGGCAACCATCTTGGAGTGAGTCAAGAGGGTTGGATGGCTTTAGAAAGTTCCTCACTCTTCCATTTTAAGCTCTCCTCCTACCTCCTTCCTAGCCACATAGCTTAGAGCAGAGAACGACTGCAATATACACAAGTACAGTGCAGACAAATACACAAGCAGATGTCGATGAAACACAACCAGAGAGCAGAAGCACACCTGCTTTCAAATAAAGGTAACAGATAGGCACCCACTTTGATTTACTGATGCAGATCTACCCATACACATAATCAGCTTGCATGTACACACCCTCACATCCTTGTGGGACAGTGACATAGGTTATATTTATTAATATATTGCATCTGTTTTCTGCCAAGCAATGGTACTCAAGGGGCCTAGCCATACTACAGTAGAAACATAACAATGAATAATAACACATTAGCAGTGCTATATTAAGCAATATAAATAAAAGGGCAATATTAAAAAGATGTGTCTTCATAATATTCTTGAGGAGTAGAGACTAAATGCCATTGTGTTCTACAATGTGGCAACAACATTGAACTCCTTGTGAAGAGCAGCATATCTAAGGAACTAAGCTGTATTCATGAAAGTGTGTGGTACTTTTAAAAACATCCTTTTGTTTTTAAGGTGCCTCATGACTCCTTGTTTTTCTGCACCAGACTAACAGAACGATCCTTTTAGAAATTTTAAACTGCTGCTAGCTTTCTAAACAAAATATCTTTTTGTGGTTTATTTATGCTACCTCTGTTTGCTTTTACATCTTGCGGATAGAAACAGTGTTTTATCATTCTTATACCCCAGAGAGGAAGGACTTTGACTTCCGGAATTGCAGAACAAAAGTATCCCATTTGTGTATTTGTCTTCTCTGTTTGGAGTATATCAACAGACATCTTCGTGGCAATCTCATCTTCTGCTGAATGATTATGACCAGGATGTTTTTCCATCCGCATCTTGAGTCTTCAACAATATTGCAGCTTTGCAATTACCCAGAAAATCGGCAACCCCCATGCAATTAAAATAATGACATAGCATTGTTTCTTGCTGCTTCTTAATGCCTCTGTCTCTCTTGCTCGCCCTTCTGTTTATCACGGAGAACAGCTGTGGTCATATGCTTTGGATACACCTGGTAGCTATAAGATTTCATTGCCAGGGTGATTTGTTTTCTTTTCTATGCTGTACTGTTCTAAAGAGAGCGGGAAAGATGCCCTGGCTGGGTGTAAGTAAAATTGCAGAGCTGTAGATAGTTTTATGTATGGGGGTAAAATTGCTGAGGCTGGCTAGCTTGTAAAATTAGAATAGTTGCATTGAATCTATCTAGGGCACCTCATCTCCTAAACTCATACTTGCAATTTTGGGACTCAGGCACCTTTGGGAGTGATTACAGGACGTCATCTGCATTTGCCTCCATAGGGGGCAGCAGCTAGTCAAACTTGGCTGCTCTTCAAAGAGTAAAAAGATTTGAACTAGTTAGTGCTTGGATGGAAGGCCAACAGGAAATATAAGGTCCATAGAGAATATTGAGGAATTGGGAAAAAAATATTCTGAAAGAAGACCTTCGTAAACCTCTCATGTAATGTTGCATATGCCAGTTTATTTATGAATAAATAAATATCTCCATTTTTTCCTCACCACAACAACCTTTTAGGAACCTAAACATTTCACTACTACACCTCACCAGCTCTCAATATCTATGAAGTCACCAAAAGCCAAGCACAACTCAAGGCATCTTGAGATTAAGTTCTCCACCCTATTCATAGCCTCAGTGCCTATCAGCCAAAGTCCAAGGCTGGCAACCTCACGGCCTGTGAGCTAGATGCATCATGCTGGCCATGCCCATGCCAGGTTTAGAGAAGGGGGGGGGGCATGTGATAACACCATGATGGCATGAGTTTGACACCCATGAGCTGTATAATTTGACAGTAAGCTTTCATTTGTCTAATTGGGGGGGGGGACTCTCAAAAGCAAATAAATATATAAAATCTCAAGGAATTATAAATTTGAGAACCTATATTGATGTAGTGGCGTAGGTGCTGACTTAGAAACCAGGAGACAGTGAGTTCTACTCCCACCTTAAGCCTGAAAGTCAGCTGGGTAACCTCAAGCCAGTCACTCTCTCTTAGCCCAACCCATTTCTCAAAGTGGTTGTTGTGGGGAAACCAGGAGGTAGGAATTTTAGGTATGTAATCCCCAACTTGAATTACTTATAAAGTAACACAGGTGGGATAAAATCTAATTAATTAAATAAATATTAAGTCACAGTGAATAACAAGGGCACAAAGTAAGTTTTTGCAATGGGCTGCAACAACCTTAATGACCACCAGTCAAGATAATACGTAAGCATATATTCTACATATACTCTTGCCAGTGCTGTAGGTAGGCATCCAGATTTCTTCAATCGAGATCTGAAAATCCCATTCTAGGAATCATGGTAATGAAGAGAAACACTTTGGTTGATTTAAAAAGGGTAAGCAGTAGTCTACAAAAGGCATCAAACATCTGCTTTCTTCTCCCCTGCTTTGATTTGAATTCCTTCTCTCCTGAAATGATGAGATGGTTTTCCTAAATTTGAGACCTCTATGCAAATCACTGATCAAGCTGAATCATGTTGTTAGATTTATAATTTTGTTTTGGGTGATATTTTAATTAGCAGCAACAAGAACAACAGCAACACAAACTTGCATTTTCCAGATGAGAGCTAAGTGAGCCCTGGTGGAAATTTACATCTTTTAGTCCTAGAGCAGAGTGTAGAATATTTTCCCTAGGCCAGAAGTGAAGGATACCCCCCCCTCTGTGTGTGTGTGTGTGTGTGTGTGTGTGTGTGTGTGTGTGTGTTGAGGGAAATGTGATTCATCTGAAAGTGCAGATTTCTAATTATCCTTTGAGTTCATCCTTTAGGAAGCAATAAGGGCACATACGTCTTTTGTCTTTTGGATGGTAATGTAACTGCAATGAATTAGTTGAAGAAATTTAGGGCAAGATTGGGCCATGACACTGGTAGGAGTGGGGAACCAGGCTGAGGTAAGAACCCAAGAGAAACGATGGATGAAATTTGCCTGGGATTCTATAGGAATTGGTAATTATTCTTCACTTTGCTACAATAGCATTGGCGGCCCTATTCTAATAATAGGGACAAATGATTTATAGATAAGGCTAGATAGCAGTCGAATAACAATGGTACAGCTGATCTGTTATATTAGGAAAGATTACAGAGTTATCAGGTTGATTATTTCATAGTTCTGTGTTGTTTTTATTGTGACTATAAGCTTATCAGAATTCATATTGATTTTGGTGAGACTTCTAGGAAGTAATGGCAGGCTGAAGAAAGCTCTGTGAAAAGTAAAGCTGACAACTATGGCAAGTGAGAAAACCATCTAGTAGCTAATTCCATTCTGAACAAGGAGCAGCCTTGAGTTTGCCCACAAGTAGCTCACGCAGCTGTTTTTCATGAAGAGACTGAAAGCCAATGTCCTCCATTGGGTTTAGAACTCTGGGAGAGGAAGGAATAGCAATCATGCTCAAATTGCAATTGGCATATTTGAAAGGACTCTTAAGTTTGCATACTTGCTTTTCTAATTTCTTTCAGAAATTGCTTGTTAACAGATTTTCAGCTGTTAGGAACTTTGGGATTGACAAGATTTATAGCACTGCATTTTCTTCAATGCTTAGCAAAATATGTTTTAACTACAAATTTAATAACTTAAAACACTTTAAAATAAACAGTAAAAGGGTGATTAAAACTTGGATTTTGGAATGTTACAAACTGGCAAAATATCCCAATACAAACTGGCAAAATATCCCAATACATTTGAAATAAGGGGAAATGCTTTCATTTTGAATATATATATATACATACATACATACATATATACATACATAAGGGAAACAGTATGTCTCCTCCCTGAATTGGGGCTTAATAATAACAGGTTGTTGTGAAACAATTACCTATACATACATACGTGTACACACACACACACACACACACATACACACGCACATATTTGTGTCACAACACCCTGTTAAGCCCCAATTAAGGGAGGACGCATACTGCTCTCCTTTTCTGTCTTTCGGCTCATCACCTGCCTAGCATGTAATATAGCCCCAGTTCAAATCCCAGTAAGGGTATGGCTGATGAAAGCTAAAAAACTCGAAATAGATCTATACTAGTCTCCCTGACTTATTTATTGATCAGCTCAAAAAACATCACACACACACACACACACACACACACACACACATATATATATACTTTAAAAATTGGGAACTAGAAGGAACTAAAGATTATAATTAAAACTTTAGAACATTCAAAATCAACTTACAATTAATTTTAACATTGGACATATAGCAATAGCAGTATAGCAGTGGCACTTAGACTTATACATTGATCCATAGTGCTTTGCAGCATTCTCTGAGTGGTTTACAAATGTCAGCATATTTTCCCCAACAATCTGGATCCTCATTTTTATTATTTATTTATTTATTTATTTATATATTTATATATTTATTTATTTATTTATTTATTTATTTATTTATTTATTTATTTATTTCATTTTTATACCGCTCCTATCTCCCGGAAGGGACTCAGGGCAGTGCACAGGAAAATTAAAAATGAAGATATACAAACATACAAATAAATACAACTACAATCGTTAAAATATAATTAAATTTGAAAATAGCCTGTGCTATTTACTGATCTTGGAAGGATGGCATGCTGAGCCAGGTAGAATTAAACTCCTGGCTGTGAGCAGAGTTAGCCTGCAACACTGCATTCTAACCAGTACGCCACTATGATTCCTATACCACATGTGTCACACCCAGCGCAAGAATGACATAGAATAATTGAACCAAAGATCAGTTCTTTATTTGCTTATACAGATAGAATCTCTCCAGATTAAGCCTATACTAATTATGCCTAGCAGATACACCCTGGGGAATTCCAGGGAATGGCTCTTCTACATCTCTTACTCTGTCTCTGATCCAGCTCTGGGCTGTATTGTCTCTTGTCTCACCACCACCACCCCTCCATCTTTCCTGGGAAACTTCCTATTCACTGTGGTCAATCTCACTACTTCCTCTTCACAGACAATCCATCACACCATAAAAAACAGGGGTGGGATACTACTGGTTTAACAATTGGTTCACTATGCGTGCACTGCATGCATGTTTAGAGAAGATTTACCTTCCAGATTACTGCTGGGGAGGAAAACAGCCAAGACATGGCAAAAGCATGATTCAACTAAGAAGATAAAGGTTGGTGAAGTGCAGGGGCAGGTGGGTGGGACCACCTGCTCATCGGAATGAACCAGTTTGCTTCCAGCTGATCTTCAGAGCTACTGGTTCACCCGAATACCAGTCCGAATCAGTAGATTCCCACCCCTGATAATGATATTTTTGAACAATAAACACAGAAGTTAATTTGAAGAATGCAGAGAGGGGTAGGTTCAAGGTTAAGAAGGAATCCTAGTCACAGCCTGAGGAAAAGAAAGGCCATTGTGGGAATGAAAGTCGAAAGACAACACTGACAGGAGGTTAGAAAAGAAATCACCACCAACAAACAAGGACAAAAATGGAGAGAAGAAGCCTTGTGCTGAACCAGTTTATAGGAGAAGCATATGGTCTGCCTGATAGGTGCATCCTGGGCCAGGGCTTCTGACTCTGGAAGTTGCCAAGCAGCCCAGTTTATGACTGTTCAAATGAGAGAGGAGGGCTATAAACTGGGCTGATTTATAGGTGTGTTGAGTTGGTTTCTCCCTGTCCATGAACATACCAGCTGGTGAGGCTTGAGCTTTCTCTTAAACTGTTTGCAAATTACTCTGCAGGACTGGCAGTAAGTACCATGAGATTATAAATCAATAAACACAACACACAGCTCTGATATCTCTTTTACTATAGGAACATGGAATGCAGAGGAGGACATGGATTAGTGGTTCCTATGCCTTCTTCACTGACAGGCAACTCCCGTATAGGGAGAATTGGACTCTTACAGCATGTTTGACTCTGCAAGAACAGGCAACAATTTAGATTAGTACACCACTGGGTGGATGCTGCAGGCAGGCCAGCCAACCTTGGGAGATGTTTTCTCCATTGGTTTATGAAATGTGATGCCATCCCCTCTCATCTCTGACACTGTAATGTGCACCATCCCTCCTACTAGACAGATCTTTTAACACACAGTGAGGAATTATTCTAATCTCTGCATACTTTTATTTGTTTTATTGTATTTATTTATTTATTCATTCATTTATTTGTCAACAAGTACAAGGAAACAAGTATGAAAACACATGGAAAAAATGGCACAAATAAATGGATATAAATAAGCAAAACGTAGCCATAAACACATAAAAAGAGTACATATAAATGGGACGGTAGGACAGGGACAGTAGGCATGCTGGTGCGCTTATGCATGCTCCCTTAGGAACCTCTTAAGAAATGCATAAGATCCTCCGTAGACAGTTTAAGGTAAAATAATAATATAATAATAATAATAATTTAATTTTATAACCCGCTCTCTCTCCCCAAGGGGACTCGAGGCGGGGCACAGGCAATTAAAAATACAAAGAACAAAGTACAGAATACAAACTACAAAATTAAAAGTAAATTAAATTATTCCTGCGCTAAAACCCATATACTAAACTAAAAATTACCCCTAAAAACCCCTAGCCTAAAAAGAGACTACCCAAGGCCGGCCAGGCGAAAAAAGTGTGTCTTTAATTTTAAGCGGAAGGAGCGGAGGTCCGTGGTTGTCCTAATATTGGGGGGAAGGTCATTCCAGAGGGCTGGGCCCACCACAGAGAAGGCCCTTCCCCTGGGCGTCGCCCGCTGACAAAGTCTAGTGGACGGCACCCGGAGCAGTCCCTCTCTGTGGGAGCGTATCGGCCGTGAGGATGTATGAGGCAGGATCCGATCCCGCAGATAACTAGGTCCCGAGCCATGGAGCGCTTTGAAGATGATAATTAACACCTTGAAGCGCACCCGGAAGACGACAGGTAGCCAGTGCAGCTCGCGCAAGAGCGGTGTTACGTGGGCAAACCTAGAGGTGCCCATAATTGCTCGCGCGGCTGCGTTCTGGACCAACTGAAGCCTCCGGGTGCACCTCAAGGGGAGCCCCATGTAGAGAGAGTTGCAATAATCCAGTCGGGATGTCACGAGAGCATGAGTGACTGTGCGAAGGGCATCCCGATCCAATAGGGGGCGCAACTGGCGTACCAGGCAGACCTGGTAAAACGCCCTCCTGGCCACGGCTGTCACTTGATCTTCCATGGACAGCCGGGTATCCAGGAGGACACCCAAGTTGCGCGCCCCATCCACAGGGGCAAGATGTTCGCCCCCTATGGCCAGAGATGGAATCATCTGGTTGAATCGGGCAGCCGGAAACCATAGCCACTCGGTCTTGGTCGGGTTGAGCCTGAGTCCGTTACTTCCCATCCAGGTCCGCACGGCTTCCAGGCACTGGCACATCACCGCTACGGCATCGTTGGGGTGGTTTGGGGTAGATATGTACAGCTGGGTGTCATCAGCGTACAGGTGGTACTCTACCCCAAAACCACGGATGATCTCACCCAGCGGCTTCATATATGCATTAAACAGGAGAGGCGAGAGGACCGACCCCTGAGGCACCCCACATGTGAGGGGTCTCGAGGTCGACCTCTGCCCTCCTGCCAACACAAATTGCGATCGGCCAGAGAGGTAGGAGGAGAACCACCGTAACACGGTGCCTCCCACCCCCAACCCCCCCAGCCGATGCAATAGGATACCATGGTCGATGGTATCGAAAGCCGCCGAGAGGTCTAATAGGACCAGGATGGAGGAACAACCCCCATCTCTGGCCCTCCAGAGATCATCGACCAACGCGACCAATGCCGTCTCGGTGCTATGCCCGGGCCGAAAGCCGGACTGGCGCGGGTCTAGATAATCAACTTCCTCCAGGTGACGCGGAAACTGTTGTGCCACCACACTCTCAACAACCTTCGCCAAAAAGGGAAGGTTGGAGACTGGACGGTAGTTGTTTAAAAGAGCTGGATCCAAAGAGGGCTTCTTAAGGAGGGGCCTCACCATAGCCTCTTTTAGGGACGCAGGCAAGGAACCCTCACTCAAGGATGCGTTGATAACCTCTTGGAGCCAGCCTCGTGTCACCTCCCAGGATGCCAGTACAAGCCAGGAGGGACACGGGTCCAATAAACATGTGGTGGCTCGCAGTCGCCCACGTAACCTGTCCATATCATCGGAAGCAACGGAGTCAAACTCCTCCCAAACAAGATCCGCCTCGCGGCACTCCACTGGACCAGCAATGGGGGCTAGCTCGTTCTGTATCTGAGCGATTTTCTCCTGCAGAAAAGTCACAAATTCCTCTGCTCTACCCTGTAGTGGGGCTTCCCGCACCCTCTGTTGAAGGAGGGAGCGGGTCACCCTAAACAGGGCGGCAGGGCGGTTTTCTGCGGATGCTATGAGAGTGGCACAATGATGACGTTTGGCCACTCTCAGCGCCACAATGTAAGTCCGTAAATGGGCTCTTACCTGTGTCCGGTCAGATTCAGATCGAGTAGACCTCCATTTTCTCTCTAGGCATCTCTTGTGGCGTTTCATCACCCTTAGCTCCTCGGTAAACCAAGGAGCCAGGGTGGCTCGCCGCCGCAAGAGAGGCCGCAAGGGCGCGACCCGATCCAAGGCTCCCACGGCCGCAGTATTCCATGCGGCCACGAGGTCCTCCATCGGGGATTAGAGGAACTAACAATAGGATCAGGTAGGGTGTTCCCCATATTCACTACTTTTTCAAGATTAGAATGGATTACATTTAGTTTGTATCTATTGATAGCTTTTGTGTTATTGCAGTTGAAGTAAAAGTAGCCATTAACAGGTAGGACATTATGGAAGATTATCTTGTGTACTAAGATCAGGTCAGAACGTAGACGGTGTAGTGCAAGGTTATCCAGGCCTATTCAAGCCTGGTGGTTTACGGAATTTTATTACAAGCAAAGGAGTTGAGTACTCTTCTTGTAAAATACCTCTGGACCCTCTCTAATGTTTTAATGTCCAAAATGCAGTGTGGGTTCCAGGCAGGTGAGGGGCAAATAACATGGGCTTTGTTATTTGTTAACTAACATAGTTAATTTGTATTTTAATCTGATTTATATTATTTCTTTTAAACTGATGTTCAAGATTTATTAGCTTTTAACATTCCTAAACTGATAAACAAGTTGGAGTCTAGCTCCAAATAAGAAAAGTTTGTTAGTACAATTTGGGGTCTGGCTTATCTCTTGTGAACCCTAAACAACCTTTCTCCTTAGAATTTATTCCCTTTCAGACCTCATTTTAATAAACATGTATGCTGTTATCCTGTCCAATCAACTTTCCTCTTTCAGGTTTCTTTGTGATGTTAACTATAAAAGGGGATGTTAGCTAAAGATCGGGGTTCCCTCTTTGAATGAGGAATCCCTTTTGTCTGAATATTCTGATAAATTGTAATAAAATGATCTTCCTGTCTCGGTTTGTCTCATTGGAAAATATGCACACCGAGGCACGAGCCTAGAAAGGCCATATTTGGCCATCACAGGTGAGCAGTATACTGGTAGTATATATGAATATAACTAATATCCATCTCATTTACTGCTAACAAATAAGATAAAATATAACGTACATGTGCAGCGTTACTGTTAGGACTGGATACTGCCTAGTCTGAAGGCCAAGGATGAACATATCTGGGGGTGGGCTTCAAATATTTTAGCAAGGGGTTCTCTGCCCAGTTGCTGGGTGGGTGTGGCCATGGTGGGCATGGCCTAGTTGGCCTCCTGCACCGGGGGGAGGTTGCCCTCCCTGGGCTCTGGAGGGTTTTCTCTAGCCTAAGGGAAGGCGAAAACAGCCTCCCCGGGCTTCGCAGGCCCTCTGGAGACCAGAAACAGGCCTATTTTTTCACCCTTTCTGAGCCTCCATGCACACCCTGCACTTACCTGCATCCAAAATGGGCCATGTGGGGACTCCTGAGAAGGGCAGGGTGGGGTGGGTGGGGCCAGTCAGGAGTTAGGGATTTTTCCAAACAGCACAGTATCTTAGTTAGAGGTTTCCCCAAATCCCGGTGAACCCCCAGGAGTCCACCCCTGAATATATCTGCCACATCCTTGGGTGCAGCTCCCAGAAACCTTTTACAAAATTGTGAGCTTTAATGTGAACAGAAGAGAGAATATTGAAAAATTGTAGAGCTATGTTCATTTTAATGCAATGTACACATTTAATTTTCATTTCAGTCTTCCCGCCCCCTCTTTTGCTTTCCATTTTTCTTTTTTTCTTTTAGTATCCTCTCTGTCACCTCATTCGAAGGAACGTGGCCTTCTGGCTAAAAAGAGTTTAAGAGTTTGTTTTATTTGTGCTTATCAAGTACAGGTAGTCCTCGACTTAAAACCACTCGTTTAATGACTGTATAAAGTTACAATAGCACTGAAAAAAAGTAACTTATGACCATTTTTCCCACTTATGATTGTTGCAGAATCTCCATGATCACAGGATCAAAATTTAGATGCTTGGCAAGTGGTTCATATTTACAACGGTTGCAGTGTGCCAGGGTCATATGATCACTTTTTGCGACCTTCTGACAAGCAAAGTCAATGTGGAAGCCAGATTCACTTCACAGCCATGTTACTAACACCCGAAGTGATTCACTTAACAACTGTGGCAAGAAAGGTGGTAAAATGGAGCAAAACGCGAGATCGCCTTCTGCCACCGAGAGCCTCCCACCGGCCAGTACGCTCCCATAGAGAGGGCCTCCTCATGGTGCCATTGGCTAGACAATGTCGACTGGTGACACCCAAGGGGAGAGCCTTCTCCGTGGGAGCACCTGTCCTCTGGAACGAATTGCTCCAGGAATTAAGAACTATCCCTGACTTACACACCTTCCGCTGTGCTCTCAAAACCTTTTTTTCCAACAAGCCGGGCTGGCATAAAAATGATTTTTAAATTACAAATTTTTATTAATTTTAATCAGGGTTGGTTGGGTTTTTTCATTGTTAGGCCAAATTGATTAATATGTCTTTTAAAACTTTTTTAACTTTTATATATTTGTTTTACTCTGGCTGTACACCACCCTGAGTTCTTTGGGAGTAGGGCGGTATAAAAAACCAATAAAACCTAAACCTGAAACTCACTTAACAACTGTCTCGCTTAGCAGCAGACATTTTGGGCTCAGTTGTGGTCATAGGATGAGGACTATCTGTAATTTATAGTGCAATAATCAAAGATCCAAAGATTTCCTCCCTTTTTTTTGTCTGCACTAAATTTGATCCTCTTGTCTTAAGGCAGAAACAAGCAAGCAACAGCAGCAACAAAACTAGAGGCAGCCTAAGAGAGTTTTACAGATTTATTATTAGTCCAAACTTTCAACTAGATTGGAAAGTCCTCCTTCTGTGCAATTCTCTGATCTATTCATAACACAATGAATGAATTATTTGCATTATCTGTTCATCTTCAGTGATGCAAAGAACATTAGATATGTTACTGTCACATGGATAGTCATTATGGAACCACAGTTCCATGATCTCAGTTCAGGAAGTGTGCTTTGCCATAATTGAAGCAGTCATTTTAAGGAAACATGTTGACAAGAGATTGCCATGGTTAAATTCAGAAAGTTCCCCAGAGGAAATCAAATGAAGTATTTCAAACTTTGGAACATTTTCCCCTGATAGACTTTTGTAGGGCTCTGTAAAGTTTTAATTTCTGCATCATTTACTTTTTAAAACCACAATAATAAGGTTTAATTTTTAAATATGTAATTCACCATTTATTACTCATATTTCTGAGTTGCTCTATGCCAGTGGTGGGCAAACTCATTAGTTAAGAGAGCCAAATATCAACAATACCACGATTGAAATTTCTTTTGAGAGCCGGAAGGTGTGGCCTGTTTTGTGGGAGTGGCTCAGCGGTCATGTGACTGGGTGGGCGTGGCCAACTTGGAAAATGTGAAACTCACTTAACAATGGTCTTGGTTAGCAACCAAACTTTTAGGCTCAATTGTGGTCAAAAGTTCTTTCTTTCTTTCGTTCTTTCTTTCTTTCTTTCTTTCTTCCTCTCTTTCTCTCTCTCTCTTTCTCCATTTCTCTCTCTCAATCTTTCTTTCCCTCTCTCTCTCTTTCTCCATTTCTCTCTTTCTCTCTCTCTTTCTGTCTCTTTTTCTTTCTGTCTCTCTTTCTCTTTTTCTCTTTCTCTCTCTCTTTCTGTCTTTCTTTCTGTCTCTCTTTCTCTCTCTTTCTCTCTCTTTCTTTCTTTCCCTCTTTCTCTCTCTTTCCCTCTTTCTCTCTCTCTTTCCCTCTTTCTCTCTCTCTCTTTCTCTCTCTCTCTCTTTCTGTCTCTCTTTCTCTCTCTCTCTCTTTCTCTCTCTCTCTTTCTCTCTTTCTTTCCCTCTTTCTCTCTCTTTCTCTCTTTCTGTCTTTCTGTCTCTTTCTGTCTCTCTTTCTCTCTCTCTCTTTCTCTCTCCCCCTCTTTCTCTTTCTCTCCTTCTCTCTGTCTCTCTTGCCCTCTTTCTCTCTCTCTCTCTCTCTCTTTCTCTTTCTCTTTCTCTTTCTTTCTCTATCTGCTTTGTCTGCCCATCTCTGTCACTCTGTGTGTGTGTGTGTGTGTGTGTCTCATTCAAGCACTTAATCACTCATTCTGTGTCTCTATCTTTCCCTCCCTCCCTCCCTCCCTCCCTCCCTCCCTCTCCCTGTCTCTCTGTGTGTGTCTGTCACTCTCTGATTCCCCCCATCCTCCTTGTCTGTGCCTCTCTCTGTCTGTCTGTCTGCCCCCATCCCCCCAATCTCCCCCCATCCCCTCAATCTCCCTGGAAGTAGCCTGGCTCGCCAGCCCGTGCTGTTCCAGGGCTCGAGGTGGGGAGGAATGGCGACCCTCTGGACGCCCGTTCCCCTCAATCTCCCTGGAAGTAGGGTCCAGAGGGTCCAGAGGCTCGCCGTTCCTCCCCACCCCGAGCCCTGGAACAGCGCGGGCTGGCGAGCCGGGCTACTTCCAGGGAGATTGAGGGGAACGGGCGTCCAGAGGCTCACCAGCCCGCGCTACTTCCAGGATTCGGTGTGGGGTGGGAATAAACGGCGTCCCTCTGGACGCAGGTTCCCTCCCCCTGCCCGCGGAGCCTCCGCACCCCATGGAAGTAGATGAGTGGCTGGCATGCCGCCTGGGGAGGCTCCGCATGGGGAGCAAGGGAGGGAATCGGCGGCCGGCAGGGAGGGTTGCTCCGGCGGGTCCCAGGATTCCCACCCTCGGCGGGTCCCAGGATTCCCACCCTCGCATGCGGCTCGTGAGCCGCGGTTTGCCGACCACTGCTCTATGCCAAACAGCTTCAAACTGATATGTGGTGAAACTCTGGAAAATGGTTCCTCTTAGTCCATTTCCATTTATCTTGAACAACATGGATCTACAATTTTGGGGAAATTAAAATGTTTTAATTTTACATATTTTTATTTGATGAATTAGAAAACAATGATAAAGGTGCTGATTGGCTAAAGTTTTCAAGATATTTCACAATAAAGATTTATACACAGGTGAGTATATTTGCCTACAAGGGAGGGGATGTCTACTCTCCCTTTCTTGTAGACAACCTATGATGACCTGTAACCTCTCAATAAAGTACGGTAGAACAATGAAAATGGTACCACATGGAAGTGTATAAATTTATCTTCACTTTGAGAACAGCAAGGTAGATGACTATGAAGAACACATGGAAAATTTGTTTAGGTCTTATAAAGCTCTTGGTGCAAACATGTCACTTAAAATTCACTTCTTACACTCACATTTAGACTATTTTATTTTGAACTGTGGGGCAGTGAGTGATGAGCATGGGGAGAAATTCCACCAGGATATTGCAGGCATGAAGAAAAGATACCAAGGGAAATGGAGTCTCTCAATGCCGATTATTGCTGGAATCTCCCCAGGAATGATCCTACTACAGTTCAGAAGAGAAAAGCCAAAAAGCAGAGTTTAGATACTAAATAAAGATGGAACCTTGTCATTTAATCTGATGTTAAAGCTCAATTTTTTATGCAAAAAGCATGAAAATGTTACATGAAAAAAACAATAAATGAAAGGGAAGTTATGTTGATATCATTAAAAAAATAGATTTATAACGATTGGTGTTTTACCATTCTGGTTGCTATATCACATTTTGCCGAAAAGTTATGGAGCATGACTGCACATCCCCCTTGTAATTTTGAATTATTTTGATGCAATTTTGACCTGAAGATGGATCTTGGAAACTGGAGCCAATTAATACTCAGGACTTAATTTTCAATTATTAGTCACCCAATTGTGGTAAAATTAAGCTACTTTCATTTCTGAGGCTTTCTCCTTGTAGACCCACTTGCCCAGCTCCACTTTTGCCCATGCAGTAAAAAGAAGGTTTTATGGAAATATTTATTTTGAGGATATAAAAGTCATAAATTGAGCTGTTAAACCACAGATATAGACATAGGCCTATGAAGCTTTTAATTCTAAAATATGAGGGCATTTATGGGTCCATAGGATTATTGTTGATCTCCTTCTTTTTAGCTTTGCTGCACTTTTGGCATTGAACATTTATAATGCTGTTAAACTTGTTACCACAAAATTGTAAGCTGCAGTATGGTTGCTTGAAAGGTAGTCTAATCAGGAAAAAGCTGTGGTCCATCTTCATCCGTTGGTCCATCTTCATCCATTCGAAGTCAAATTGTTCCTATAATGGTTTGTAACCCAAGATCCATGCGATTTCAAATAACCAGTTTGTAGCTAACTAGAATTAATAATAATAGCAGTTCATTGTTCACGCTGTCTGCGTGAACAGATTGAGGGGGGGAGGATACAAAAACAAGAGTTAGACATTGCATGAGATATTAACACAAATTACTGTGTGGAAAGTGCATAAAATATTTTTGTTGATATTAAAACTCTTTTTCCTTTTTGCATCAATGAGTTGCTGCGCATTGAAAGGGTAGTGAAGTCTCTTTTGGGGAAGAAAATGCAGGTATCAGGCCTGGAAGCCATCTTTTGCATTGGGCCTTCCGGCCTGCCACATTTAATACTATGGGAAAATGGGAGGAGGGATTATATGGAGTATGGGAGATATATAGTCATAATAACAATCCTTTCTCAGAGAGTCAAGGACATCTTGCCCTGCACCTGGAATGGTGTGACTGGGAGGTATGTCCAGTTGGGACGATGCCTGATTGGATCATGTGATTTATATGTGGGTGCTGAATAGGGACTTGGACTTTCATTTGGGTGGGGAAAACCTGGAAGCTTTCAGATTCAGGTTTGCCCAGATGTGCCAATATGACATCTCTAATAAAATGAAACTTTGAGGAACTTCAAGCCTCAGAGTCTTCTTTCGTTGGGGGTGTTCCTTGGAACCCTGGCAGCAGGTGGATCTTCCTGGCTACAGTGATTGTTTTGTACAGAATTTTGCTGATATAGTTAGTGTCTCTAGTTTTTACTCCTCATAGGTAGAATCTAATGCAATTATTGGGAGACAGTGATGTACCAGATGTTCTGGGATTTCTTTTGCTTGGTAGACTCTGTAAACTTTAAAGAAGTGGGTAAAATATTGCCCAGAATTGCCTCTGGCACCTGCTGGCTATACCATGCCTTTCCTGGATCCTATGTAGGAAAAGTTGAGGGAAAGTGAACATCTCACTCCAGAAGGCAGTGATTTTTATCATCTCGAAGGAGATCCTCTTCAGAGATTTTTCCCCTCTGACTTCATATATTTTTAACAACCAGTACCCTGTTGCCAGCTTCCATCTGGCAATGGAGTTGGGGTGCAGAATGCTACAGAAAAAGCATTATGCAGTACTCTTTTAAATCAGTTTTAGACCTGGGTGCAGATGACAAAAGTTGCTATTTTTGAAATGTTGTGGATTTGGATAGGGATAGCGCACCAGTGGTGGGATTCACATTTTCTTTCTACCAGTTCTGTGGGCATGGCTTGGTGAGTATGGCGTGGCTTGGTGGCGTGGCAGGGGAAGGATACTGTAAAGTCTCCATTGCCTCCCCACTCCTGGGGGAAAGTTACTGAAAAATCCCCATTTCCTCCACATCAGCTGGGACCCGGGAGGCAGAGAATAGAAGGGGGTGAAGCCAGTCAGAGGTAGTATTTACTGTTCTCTGAACTACTCAAAATTTCCACTACTGGTTCTTCAGAACTAGTCATTACCTGGTAAATACCACCTAAGTAAGACACCCCTTCTGTTCTTATTAATACTTTGTATGTCCTTCAGTATCATTAATCAGGACATACTTCTGGACTATGGATTTGGGATATGGTTCCACTCTTTCAGTGGGAAGATTCAGTTATGGTTCTAGAGGAGAAGAGATTGACTTAGCAGCCTGCATAGCCTGGTCTCTTCTAATATTTAACATTTATAGGAAGCCAAAGGGGAAAATCATCCATTTTGAAATGAAGATGTAGAAATATAATATCATCATTATATACTTCGAATACTGCATTCAGTTTTGGTTGCCACGATGTAGAAAAGATGTGGAGACTCTAGGAAGAGTGCAGAGAAGAGCAACAAAGATGATTAGGGGACTGGAGACTAAAACATATGAAGAACGGTTGCAGGAACTGGGTATGTCTAGTTTAATAAAAAGAAGGACTAGGGGAGACATGATAGCAGTGTTCCAATATCTCAGGGATTGCCACAAAGAAAAGGGAGTGAAATTATTCTCCAAAGCACCTGAGGGCAGAACAAGAGGCAATGGGTGGAAACTAATCAAGGAGAGAAGCAACTTAGAACTGAGGAGAAATTTCCTGAGATTTAGAAAATTAACCAGTGAAACAGAAGTTGCCTCCAGAAGTTGTGAATGCCCCAACCCTGGAAATCTTTAAGAAGATGTTGGTTAGCCATTTGTCTGAAATGGTATAGGGTTTCCTGCCTGGGCAGGGGGTTGGACTAGAAGACCTCCAAGGTCCCTTCCAACTCTGCTATTGTATTGTATTGTATTGTATTGTATTGTATTGTATTGTATTGTATTGTATTGTATTGTATTGTATTGTATTGTATTGAACTGCATATCACTGACCAAGGCCAAGAGTTCATGTTAAACTCTTGTTTTGGTATCTGGAAGCCTTTGAAGATCACATGGGATAACACAGGCTGAAACTGAACCCAAGGGAGACAGAATTGCTGTCTGTTCATTAAGTTTCTCAGTAGATCCCTGGATTGGCTCTTGGGGAGGAGGCAGTATCCCTGAAGGAAAGGGGTAGCAACTTGGGGCTTGTTCTTGATTCATAGCTACTGAGTCCTAGTGGTATAATGGTTAGAATATAATATTGGAAGTTAATTGTGCACACAGCTAGAAGTTCGTTCCTGGCCAGCTCAAGGTTGACTCAGCCTTCCATCCTTCTGAGGTCAGTAAAATGAGGATCCAGATTGTTGGAGGCAATAGCTGACATATGTAAACCAATCAGAGAGTGCTGTATAGCGCTTTGGAGCTGTATGTAAATATAAGAGCTATTGCTATTGCTATATGGGAGAAGGGAAGGCTCTTCCCAGAAGCCTTTTGATCACATTTGTCTGGTGTACCTGTTCCAACCTTGTTTGTTACAAGTTGTACCACTTGTAATTATAGCTCATGCTCTCATGTCTACTTGGTTGGACTATTCCAATCTGCTCTCGATAGATTTGATTTTGTAGACCACAAGGACACAGCAACTGGTGCAAATCTGCCTTTATGAACATGTTATATGTGTGCTGTTACAGTGGGTCCCGCTAGATTTCTCCATTATTTAGAATGCTGATTTTGACATATAAAGCCCTTAGGCTTAGTGCCTAAATACTTGTAGAAGTGCCTTCAGCAACTGAAATTGGCCAATTTAATTTGTGTTTCCTGGCAAAACCTGCTGTTGGTTCCTAGGTTTCATGAGTTGGGATCTTATATTCAGCATGGCATTTGATTAGGCCAAAACACTCATTATGCATAGCACAGAGAGACAATTGGATCTAATTGAAGTCTCCAACCTTTATTATCTATGAATCTGATGGGCATATGCCTCCCCTATACCATACTTAAAGTGCTTAACCTCTGGAGGAACTTTAGTCTGGCACAATGTCATGGTCTCCCCTAATTTGTCTTTGGAGGCCAATGTAGGAAGGTTCCTTAACCAAAGAGACAATGACGCTTTGAGTCTGAACACAGAAAACATGTGATTTTCTAGTTCTTGTATTAGAGACATTCGTATTAGCCCTATCTCACCATTATGGCTAGGGCACATTCTATGCCTCCCTGCTATTCTTAAATACTAACCCTGCTGCAACATATAATATTGCCAGGTTCTGCACAACAGTGCTTAAAATTCAACAAATGTGCCATAAACTAGTCTTAACATGCATTCTAGTTTGTCATTCTAGAGTGCTCTGTACTGTGATAGATTTAGTTTTCCACATACTAACTTTTACACTCCTCTACACCAATCTAATGCTCCTACCCCTTCTTTTAGATTCCATTTAGACTTTTGGTTTTTTTAATGTAATTCTGCTTTATATCTTTTAGCTTTTGATTATTTTTTTAGACTTTGATGTATATTCTATGTTTTTTAATTGATTGTGCCTGATTTCCTTGTGCTGGTGTTTGTCCCTAATAAAGGTTGTGTTGAGTTGAGAGACTTAAAGATATCATGGTGCCTATTTTGTGGAACAGAAGTTAAATTAATCCTTTATATGATTCACTTTCAGAAATTGCAAAAAAAAAAAGAGTTCTTCCAGATAACGTTTGGAAATTAGAATGAAATCATTTGTTTAAACTGTTGCTGAGGCTCCTTTTTTAATATTAATTTATTTTAAAATTCTTATAATTATTTATTTAAATATTTGGCCTTTTGTTTTTTTACCTTAGCCTTGTGAGTCCAGGTGGCAACCTATTTTGTAGTTTGCAGGTTTGTGATTCCTGTTAATCACTAGAAGACTTTCAGATTTTAGTGGCATACAAATTTAATAAATGTACACAAAAACATATGAATAATGCCTGGGCAGTGTGTAGAGAATAAGGAAATTAACCTCAATGGAGAAATACAAAGTGGGTTACCAAAGTTACAAAGGAAAGGGCATCTTAAGACCACACCAAACAAACAGAATTCAAAATAACTCAAACAGATACTTCAGATTCCTTATAGATAACTAATATTCACCTTACATCATGTTTGCACTAGAAGGGCTATTGTCTATAATGGGAGCTGTCCTAAAGTACCTCGACTTAAAGAAATGTTGACTTCAGATGCAACCCCTATTTTGCCAGGACAATGAAGCATAGCAGATGTTTTGTTCATACCAGAAGTGCGGTAGAAGAATGGTGGGTGGATAGAGAAGAGAGAGAAAAAGCAGATACTTCTTCAGAGCAATTCATAGTACTAGCATTCATAAATGTCAAACCAATGTAATTATTGATGAAAAAGGTGATGAAATAATAAAGGTTTAAAACAATATGAACAACAGTACTTTGGACACACCTCAAAAAACCTGAGTGAGGTGTGTTTACGGAACAAGCTTTGAAATAACTACTGTATTTTTCAAAGTTAAAAGGTGCACCTTTTTTCCTCTAAAAAGAGGCTGAAAATCTGGGTGCATCTTATACATTGAATACAGCATTTTGTTTTGCCTCCTGAAGCCCCTCCCCTTCACCAAAATGGCTGTGCATAGCCTTATGGAGGCTTTCAGAGAGCTCCTGGGGGCTGGGAGGGCAGAAATGAGCAAGAAAAAGGATGTTTTTTGCACACACACACCCAACCCCCCAGCAGCACTCTATAAGCCTCCATAAGGCTATGCATGCAATTTTATTGACCAAAAAGCGGTCCATTTTTTGAAAAATGGGCTCTTTTTTTCTTGTTTTGTGCCCCCCACTCCCCAAGAGCACTCTGCAAGCCGCCGCCCCCCAAGGCTATTCATGCCTTTTATTTTGGAAAAAATGGGCACATTTTCGTTAAAAAGAGGCCATTTTGGGGAGTTTTGCAGAATGCAAAACCTTTTTTTTCCTTTCGGAAAGCTGCTTAGTTAGAGGGGTTGATGAGAAGTGCTCAAGTGCTGTGCCTACAGAAATAAAGATTTAGGTGCTACAGGTTGTCAGCTTTTCCTTCTATAGCACATGGGTAAATACACCTGGAAACATCTACCTACCTACCAGTGGTGGGTTTCAAATTTTTTTAGAACCTACTCTGTAGGTGTGAACCTACTCTGTAGGTGGCCTCTCCCACAGGGTGGGAGAGGCCACCTTTTAAAATGTGGTGAAACTCATTTAACAATGCTCTTGCTTAGCAGCGAAAATTTTGTGATGATAAATTCATTCCTTCCTTCCTTCCTTCCTTCCTTCCTTCCTTTCCTTTCCTTTCCTTTCCTTCCCGTTGGGTCACTGGCAGCGGCGGGCCAGATTTACTTCCAGGTACGCCGGTGGAACCCCCTCTCACCGGTTCTCTAAATTTCACCAACCGGCTCTCGCGAGTAGGTGCGAGCCTGCAGAAACCCACCACTGCTACCTACCTACCTACCTATCTACTCTCTCCCTACCTACCTACTGTATTTCTCTCTCCCCCCTCTATCTACCGATATACCTACCTACCTACTCTCTCTCTCTCTCTCTCCCTACCTATCTATTGTATTTCTCTATATATATTTTTCTCTCTCTATCCCTCTACCTACCAACCTACCTACCTACTCTCTCTCCCTACCTACCTACTGTATTTCTCTCTCTTTCTCTCCCTTTATATCCTTCTATCTACCTACCTACTTTTTTTTAAAAAAAATTGCCTCTTCAAAACCTGGGTGCCTCTTATACTCCGGTGCATTTTATACTCCAAGAAATACGGTACATGCAGCAGGGAAGTTTTAAACAATGTTTTCGCATTATAAGTTGATCAAAATTGTTTTCACATTCCTATATTTACTATGGCAAGCCCATGCCATCCACAGAGGTGGCACGCAGAGACCTCTCTGCTAGCACACAGACCGTCACACCAGGTCAGATCCCTGTGGCATTTATTTTGTGAGCTTCTGTTTCCCTGCAAACGACGAAAGAGAAGCTCACGAAAGAAAAAGATCTTGGCACGCTGCCAGTGTTGGGATGCCCCCACCTCCCACCGGCCAGCTGGTCTTCATGTCTCTGTTGTGCATGCACATGCATGCACATGTTCACTTTCACGTGCACACCTTTCAGTTTGGACATGCAGGCACGCAGTTTGGGCACTCTGGGTCTAAAACAGGGATGTCCAAACTTGGGAACTTTAAGACTTGTGGACTTCAACTCCCAGAATTCTGGGAGTTGAAGTCCACAAGTCTTAAAGTTCCCAAGTTTGGACATCTCTGGTCTAAAAGGTTCGCCATCCCTGCTGTAGACTATCACTGATTTTAGAATATGCTCAAATACATTGATTAATTCTTTTTGAGCTAGCAATTAATCAAAGGTTTTAGTACAATAGTATGTGCCTCAGCTGCAAAGCTGTGAAAATACAGCCAGAAACACAGTTTCCAGCAGCTGATTAAAAACATTCACCTCTTTATAAACCACAGAAAACTCTGTGTGTTCTCCTCAATTTATATTCAAGATAAGTATTCAGGTGCTTCATCATATAAAAGACAGATCATCAAATATGAAAAAAGAAAAATAGTTGAATGCAGAAGTTAAATAATTTACATGAATTTTCATCGGGAATTTTTTTTTTAATGACATATTTAGAACCACAAATGAAGAAAGCTTCCTCAGGAAAAATATTCCAAAATATTGAAAAGGTTAAAACAATAACAACTATAACAATGAAAGACCAAATTATTATACATTTACACAGATGCATTAAAACCTAATAAATATATGGTTTCTTCTTCTGATTAATCAACTTCCCTATTGAGCCATATTGTGGCTCGATATGAATAAACTTTGATATAAAGAATACATAGGTATCAATAAAATAGCTTTGTCCATATATAGTAATAATTTATGCTCAGATTCAACCACTATTATGTTTGAAGTATCCTCCATTCTTCTAATAAAGCAAGCCAACTGTCTGAGTACAGATGAGGGAATGATGGACTTCCGTCATTTCAATGTTTTGAGATTTTATATCATCACTCTCTCAGACATGACTTTGTATACTTGTCTCCTAGAAGAAATTGCAGACTTTAAACTTTTGGAAGCAGAAACTAATGCTGTGGAAAATATAAAAAACTAAAGCTTAACAAGCAGAGCTCCCTTTGATCCTAGAGAACATGCTTAAGTGTGCAAGTCCTGAAGTGTAGGGCTCACAAGAAATCGAAGCTAGGTAGAAGATTCATCTGCAGTCTTACAGTCCTGACAATTATGGATCAACCTGGGACAATACCTCAAAATGTACTATTCATACATTTACCTTCTAGATCAGGGGTGTCAAACTCAAGGCCCAGGGGCCAGATCTGGCTGATGGGGTCGCCCTGGAAACAGCAGAGGAACGGTCCGTAGTGCTTCTGCCAGTGGAAGCTCCCAAGCTCCATTTTCAGCTGCCAGAGCCTCCTGCAACCCTCTGCCAATAAAACATAGCCCTCCCAAGCTCCGTTTTCACTGGCAGAGGGTTGCAGGAGGCCATGGCAGCCAAAAACAGAGCTCGGGAGCCTGCTTTCGCTGGCAGAGCACTTAGGCCACCACAAGTGCCCCCTACAAGGGTGATATTGCCCTGGCCATGGACAACCTGGCCACACTCAACCCAGCTCCCTGAGGTCAAACACAACCCTAATGCGGCCCTCAATGAAACCGAGCTTGACACCCCTATTCTAGATCCTCAGAATGGAAACAAAGCAAACATGAAATCTTGTTATGCCTTCAGCTTTATTGTATACCCTCTACCTTTGCCAAGATTTAGAACCCTCGGCATTTGGATCCTCATGGCTTTTGATCCCTCAGACCATCTCTGGATGTATCCTTTTTTCAAATTTGACATGACATATCGAATGACTTGGTTGCAGAGACCAAATTTAAGAGACCATGTTCGCAATTTGGTACTCTGCTTGCCTTTATAGTTTTTTGCAAGCAGTCTGTTCTACTGGAGATCTCTTTGAATGGCCAGAGAGTTGAGATAAAAGCTTTAAAAAAATTATAGGTAAATATGAATTTTAAAAGTTTGAGTAGTTTATAATGTGGGTAGCTAAGAATAATGTAACAATCATATTTTCTTCTAAGGCTTTTTTTTTTCAGATTCCATTTTCTTTGTAATTTTAACCAAAAAGCAAAAAGTTCCAATTCTTGTCAATCAAAGAATGTAAATAACTTTCTGCTAGAATGCCAAGAAAATGATGAACAGTAAAATATATGAAAAGGAATGAAAGATTCTTAAGGTGCCTCAGTACAAAGAATAGAACTGAATCGTTATTCAGAACTGTGTAAAACCAAGGTCTGCAAAACAGTTCAAGGTAAAAAAAGAAAGAATTTCATGTGGTTTTTGAAAAACCAGGAGTGAAAGAGCATGTTACTTCATTCTAGGGAAAATGACACTGTTCATCCTCATTTTTCTTAATTTTTCATATTTTATCAAGCAGAAAAACCATATGAGCTTTATTCATTTATTGCGGAATTTACATAGAGTGCTAAAGAGCTAATGATGAAAAATCTATGATGCAAGCTTTAATTTTATTTCACTTAAGACTGTCTATGAGAAAGAACTAAGAAAACGTCTTGCATAGTTATTTTGCTTTAAATGATTTGGGTTTTTCTTGATTCTGTAAACATATTGGGTTTTATATGTTCTTTAATCCCTAGGGATCTTTTGAAAAATCCTGGAATCCAACATGATTTCTTGATTCTGTAAACATGTTGGTGTTTACATGTTCCTTAATCTCTAGGGATTTGGATCACAGTTGATTCTACAGCATTTTTGAAAGATCCTGGGATCCAACATGAGAGATCATTTTCTTTAATTTCTTCTCTCTTCCAAGGTCACATCATATGTTACCAAAAAGTCAAGCTGAAGAGAAATGAAAATGAGCCATTCATCTGATTACTAAGAGCTGATACCCTGTATAACACAAAGTATGGAAAATCATATCAGAACCTGAACATTTTAAAGCAAGATGGCAACTATGATACAATAAGTAAGACTAATAGGACAATTCTTATTATTGGAATACACAGTTGGAAAAAAACCACCTTGTTCCAAAGGAATACAAACAACAGAAAGGTAGGAAGAGTTATACTGTTTGTTCTGTTTGGAAATCTGGGAGGATAAATTAGATCAGTGTTTCACAACTTTGGCAATTCTAAGATGTGTGGACTTCAACTCCCAGAATGCCCCTGTCAGCCATGCTTGGCTGGGGAATTCTGAGAGTGAATTTGATACTTCTTAAAATGGCCAAGATTGAGAAACACTGAAGTAGATAGTTAGTTAGATCCTGCTTAGCGGATTTCAATTTTAAAAAGTGGGAGGGAAAATAAAATAATATTGGTTTGGTATTTAATACTAGCTATCTGCCCAAGAAAGAGATGTGGATAATAGTTTTGAAAAGCACATTTTAGATTTTTCAGATAGGAAGGAAATAGAAATAATAAGGGATTTTAATTTCCTTTTTTATAAGCAAATGTTGAGAGTGGAAGTCCAGACATATCTTGCTATCTATGGCTGGATGAAAATCCAAGTCAGGGACAGTCTTGACTTGAAGGAAAATAGAAATAGTTTGAAAAAGTGACCATGTAATTGTGGAAAATTTTGATATTAAGGGATATTAAAGCTATGTGAGAGAAAAGACAAGCATGTCTTCCAAGAAGCAAATTTCAAGCTATTTAAAATAATAAGCAGGATCCTATGGACAGGAGAAATCAGTAGGAAAGGGAGATCCTGAACAAGTTCTGAAAGTGTAGTTGCAAACAATTTCAGCAGAGGAAAAAAACTAGAAGTCAGAAGTAGCCAAGGGGAATTAATGAAAATGTGAACATCAGAAATGAGATATACACAAGCTGGGAAAGAAGCAGATCATTAAAGAAGAACTGGATTTGTAGACATAGCATCAGGAACGCTAAGACGCAGAAGAAGCTGGGCTTGGGGAAAGATGCAATTTACAACAAAAGGGGTTTCTGCCGATATGTTCAAAATAAAAGGAAGGGAAAAAAGAAACAATATACTAGTTGTTCTGTGAAGATTAAAAGGGAAACCAAAAACAAAATAAATGACAACACTACTCAATTGAAATCCTATTTTGGCTCAATATTCTTTCAGAAGAGGATTTGCTTTCTACTAGACAACAATAAAGAAAAATCTGAAAAAGCACAAGCAAACTCAAAAAGTTTGAGTTTAATAGTAACATATTAAAAGTTTATTTATTCTTAAAGAAGACTAAACTGACTCTATAATTAGATGTCTTAAGCTGCTTTTTCAAAAGGCAACTGGGCTGTTTTTTCCCTTGGGGAAAATCAAAACATTTAGTTTCTCATCCAAGAAATGTCACCAGTTGTGATGGCGGGAGGGATGGAAGGATAGGTATAGATAGATATTTTTAGGGTGGGCAGTCATTTGGTTGTAGGTACTCTCTCGCCCTTAGGGTCACCTAAATCAGGATGCAGTTGGTTGTGGAATCTTCTTGTAATAGCTGCAAGTAGGCTGAAGATAGTTGGTGTCTTAACCCTCTCCCTCTGTTGAGAGCAGACTTCTCAATGTTAACATAAATGGCCTCTTTTACCCCTCTTTCAAGTCAATGATCCTCTCTATCCAAAATGTGGCCTTTGGTGTCTTCAAAAGAGTGACTTTTGTCTTTTAAGTGCAGAAGGACCACTGAATCTTGTGCTAGTGGATTTGATCTAAGCAACTGAATGAACTTCTTGACGGCAGAGATGAAAATCTGTTCATTATCTCTGAAAAACTTTTTTAAAATGTTAAGGTGCTAGATGATTGGACAACCACTGTCTCCTCCTTTCAAAAAGGAAGAAAAGAAGTTCAAAGAAACTATGGTTCAGTCCACCTAATGGAATGTGAGAAATTTTTAGGCCAGACATCTATTAACAGGCAATCAGCAGAAATCGTATGGATTTTTATGCCAAATCCATCTAATTTCATTTCTTTATTCTCCTTGGTAGATTGGAAGGTAATATTAAGTGGGATGTTGCATGACGGCCTATACTGTACATATAAAGTGTAGAAGAGAACAGAGATTGCCTTGAGGAATGAATTTAACAGCTGTTAATTTGAAGAAAGTAGGCCGTGGGAAGGAAACTCAAAATTGATTTTCTTCAATATAAGAGAAAAGAGAGAAATTATGTCAGCCTTTCAAGATTCTGTTATCATCCCTTTTAACAGTAGAGTTCACCTAGTATCTGCTTTTTGACCTAGCCTATCTTCAACAGTTGTCATACAGTATCTTTCTGATCAGGAACTCAGCTGGGCTCTTATGAGATGAATGTGGTGAATCTCAAATTGCTTTAATTCAATAGAAGCCCACTTTGATATTCCTTCATAACCTGAGCACTCAGATTCAGATAAACTATTGATTGCCAGTCATGCAGAAATCTCAGGTTTTTAGAAAGAGTCTGAGCTCTTTAAGTCTAAAGTCAGCAGGGGCAAAACTGAACCATTTGCCTCTTCAGTCTTCTTGAAGGCATCAGTTGAATATAGATGGCCTATGTACAAGCTTGTGATGAGATGCCATTGTTAAGCATATGCATTGGATTCAAAATCATTGTTGTAAAGACTAGATGTTATCAAAACAAAAGCTTTTAAGATAGATTTTGTAGAGCTTTTGTTATCATGCCTTGCAGGGTTATGCTGGAGTTACAACTGGAATATGGGTTGTTCTTTATGAGAAAGAGGAGAGGAGAGGAGAGGAGAGAGGGAAGGAAGGAAGGAAGGAAGGAAGGAAGGAAGGAAGGAAGGAAGGAAGGAAGGAAGGAAGGAAGGAAGGAAGGAAGGAAATCCATGTATCTCAAAAAGGTGATACTAAGTATGATTCTCATATAGCAACTACTGTATTTTTCAGAGTGTAAGACATACCGGAGTATAAGATGCACCAAAGTTTTGAAGAGGCAATTTTTTTTTAAAAAGTAGGTAGGTAGATAGAGGGATAGAGAGAAAGAGAGAGAAATACAGTAGGTAGTTAGGGAGAAAGAGAGAGAGAGAGTAGATAGGTAGGTAGGTAGAGGGATAGAGTGAGAGAGAGAGAAATACAGTAGGTAGTTAAGGAGAAAGAGAGAGAGTAGACAGGTAGACAGGTAGACAGGTAGGTAGGTAGGTAGGTAGAGGGATAGAGTGAGAGAGAGAGAAATTAGGTAGGTAGGTAGGCAGAGAGAGAGAGAGTAGGTAGGTAGGTAGATGTTTCCAGGTGTATTTATCCATGTGCTGGAGAAGGAAATCACTGACAATCAGCACTTGATCAATATAATTCTGATCAACCACTCTAACTAAAGCGCTTGAAGGGGGGGGGGAGTTTTTGCACTCTGCAAACCTCCCCAAAATGGCCTGTTTTATGCACCCCCCTTTAGGGGGCTTGCAGAGTGCTTCTGGGGGGGGGCAAAAATGAGCAAAAAAATAGCCCGTTTTTCATGAGAATGGGCCCATTTTTTGTCAAACAAATTGTATGCATACCCTTTATGAAGCTTACAGAGTTCTGCTGGGGGCTGGGGGGGCAAAAACCGGGCCATTTTTCTGTCATTTCTGCTCTCCACAGCCCCCAGGAGCTCTCTAAAAGCCTCCAGAAGGCGATGCCTTCTGGAAGGTGATGGGGCGGGACTTCAGGAGGCAAAAAAAATATGCTATATTCAGTGTTTAAGATACACCCAGATTTTCAGCCTCTTTTCTGAGGCAAAAAGGTGCATTTTATACTCCAAAAGATACAGTATTTTATTTTGGTTAAGTGCTTAGAAAATTAAATTATTACTTTCTTATATGAAAGTAGTTTTTTAGTGTGTATACCTTCAATGATAAATTTGAATGGGAGGTTAGGATGACCAATATGGGTGTGACATCTTTGAGTGTCAGACTATTAGTATGAATTTTGTTCAATTTATTCTGATGGTTCCATTGTGGATATTGCACTTTTCAATTTACTTATGTTGGATTCCAGTCCCATGAATATTTGGGGGGGAGGGGGAGGAAAATAAATCATGCCAATAGGAAGGGTTTCCATTAAGATTATTGATTATTCCTTTGTTTTTAACACCTTTAAAGATCAGAGATGAAATTTTTAAAAATGTTGGACTTGGTAACATTTTGGGATAAGAAATTATTCCTTCTATTTTGATTTGGGGTGATTGATTATCAGAGCCAGTGAAGCACTTCCATCTTTTCCAAGTCTCTCTGGGTCAATATACATTAAAGATGCATCTCTTCAGATCTGGAAGACTTGTAATGGAACTCTGTTTGTGGAGTACAGGAAACACTTGATCATGATCCTTGAGACTATAGCAGTGATGGCTAACCTTTTTTGGTTCGCGTGCCAAAAGCGGGGGGAGCGCCGGGGGTTTGTGCGTGGGTGTGCCATACCCATAATGCTATGTGCATGACCCCCTGCTTTTGGTGCCTTTTTTTCGCCCTCCCCAGGCTCCAGAGGCTTTCTAGGAGCCTGGGGAGGGTGAAAACAGCCTCCCTCACACCTCCAGAGGCTTCAGGCGCTTTCCTGAAGCCTCCAGAGGGTGAAAAACGGCCTCAAAAGAAGGCCTAAAATGGCTGGTCAGCGCACACATGCATGCTGGAGCTGACAGGGCAACGCCTTGTGTGCCCTAAGAAATGGCTCCACGTGCCACCTGTGCCACCCGTGCCATAGGTTCGCCATCACTGCTATATAACATAGACCTACTATTGCAAGTACTCATTGATTTTGAGTGAGTTGTTTCTTAAGATCAATGCTTAATGAATTAGCAATTCAAAAGCTTGCTTTGTAACATTTTGTGGATTTCTAGGTTTTTTTAAAATTTAATGTAATTAATTGAATTTACACATTTCTTTCAGTAGGTGGCAATAATCTTATGAGAGGCCTGCTGTTAGTAGGTGGCAATAAGGGTATTTTAGTCTTGGTAATAATATCTTCACTGTGCATCACTATTGTTCCTGAGGGGCAAGAAGGAAAGGAAGAAGAATGTAGCAATAGTTTTTGTATTAAAATGGTACTAGGTGTACAGCTTCCCATACTGAGCTGTCCATGGTCCTGAACATATTTCCCCTGCCTTTGCTCAATGTGGGTACTGGTATTTTGAGCCAATTTCCTGAAGATTCACTATCACTGTTTGTAACAGTGGGCAACATCCAGCTATGTAGCCCAAGAATAACTATGCTTGCTGAGCAATTGAAGACCATACAGCTATAAATTGCCCACATTGGGAACACTGCTATACTAGGCTAGTATTCCACATTTGTATTAATTATTTGGGCAATGAGATGAAGGGAAGGTATCTAAGTTTAAGATGTTGTGAAGTATATAGGGATTTGCCTACAAGACCAAATTTAGACTGATCTTTATAAGTTAAAGAAATGGACTGAAAATAATAGAATAAAATTTAGTAGAGAATAGGAAAAACTAGATTATGGTTTTTTTAAATATGATAGCCAGTTTGATCTAGTAGTTAAAGCACAAGGCTAGAAACTAGGAAACTGTGAATTCTAGTCCTGCCTTGGTCATGAAAGCCAGCTTGGTGACTTTGGGCCAGTCATTGTCTCTCAGCTCAACTCACCTCACAGGGTTGCTGCTGGAAGGAAAGTAGGAGGAGGGAAGACTATTGTGTATGAGTTACTTATTAAAAATTATTTATAAAATAATAAAGGCAGAATATAAATGAATAAAATAAATATTTGGTTTACTAATAGTGTTTGTGAAAAGGATCTTGGAATTATGAATCAGTACTGTGAGAAGTCTCCTGAAAAGGCAATGGCAATTTTTGGTTGCCTCAGTGGACTGATAATAGCAGTAGGACTTACACTTATATACCACTTCACATGGTTTACAGCTCTCTCTCACTGATTTACAGAGTCAACGTATTGCCCCCAATATCTGGGTTCTCATTTTACCATCCTCGGGAGGATGAAAGGCTGTGTCAACCTCGATCAAGCACTGGTTCTAGAATATATTGCTTTGGTCATAATCCACCCTGAGTACCATATTTAGTTCTGAATACCACACTTCAAGAAATATTCAGAAAAAATATGAGATTCAGAATCAGGCAATTATTTATGTGACCTGAAACTAAGTATTACAAGTTAAAAACCAAGGGAATTGAATACGTTTAGCCTTGGAAAAGTTAACTGAAGGGTTATTAGTCAGCTACTACTTGAAGGGAAGTCACATGGAAGAAAGACAAGATATGTTCTGCATTCTGTAGATCGGAATATTGAATAATGGACAACTTTTAAAAGAGCAGATTCTGTTTTAATGACAGAAAAAACTTCATAACAGTGCAAGCAGTTTGAAAATAGAATTAAACAGTAAGATAGCTGGTAAGATCCCTTTCAATGAATTTGTTTACACAAAGACTGATCATTCATTTATGAAAGATAATTTAATTCCTTTTTTTTTTCAATGAGCCTGGGAATGAACTAATTAAGTAAAATATCACTTTTTATTATATTAGTTTCCCCCCAAACCAGTTGGGAGAAGGATACAGTTTGGTTCATATAAAACACAAAGATATACTATGACTTAGTTTTATTTTAGCATACATACAGCTGGTCTGCCACCAATCCCCTGCCAGCATTATGATATATGGCTTATTGTTATTTATATCTCATTCAATGAATTATATATGAGCATTAGCCCCTAACCATAACCATGAGAGGAGTTATGAATATCAATATACATTCCAGTAATATTCTGTTGGATAGCTACATGAGAATGCAAAGTCCCATTATATACCATTACCAGATTGTACCTGTTCGCATCAGTGCTATGGCTTTTTTTCCCATATGTACCTTATAATAGTAAAACCTCACGTCTTCCAGTCTGCAATTTACTGTATTTCTGTCCAAACAGTTCCTCCAATCTTATTAGAGCTAAATATCATCAATAATCCTTCATCCTGCTCTGATTCCTAGTGATCCTATTCTATCTAAAGCTGTTGTAGGTTATAGTTGAGCAATGTTTACAGCATTATAGACTTTCTATTCCTGATCTGTAATGTTTTTGCATTAGGCTAAGGTAAACTTGAATGAAAAAAATATGTTCCTTACCTTACCTTTTGGAAGTTCTTGGCTACTGGTTCCAAAAAATGCAAAATTTCTACTTTATATTCTACTTCTTTAGTCTTTGCTCTCAGTTGCTCAGAACATGCCAATCATTGAACCAAAGACTTAGAAAAGATGGAAATGACTCATTATAAATGTACAATGCAGGCTACACAAGTCTTCCCAACTTTTAAAAATAAAATAAAACTTTAAAAAAAAGCAATTACTCTGCTAACCTCCACTTTATACATACCTTGCATTCTGAATCTGCCATGGTGGAACAAACACCTGTGATCTCATTATTGTTTCCCCCCCACCTTCCTCTATATATAGCTTTAATGCTTTTCTTTGTCCATATTCCTTTTCTAAGAAATAAGCTGTCAAACTACACCACTTTTATTGGAAAATACATGTGTAGTTTGAGTGATAGCTAAATCAATATGACTGTTCTTCTGATTTATGGTGAATTCTTATAGAGAAGCCTGAAAGAAATACTAAATTTTTGTGCTGTAATGAAACTTGGCATTTGACTGCCATTATAAAAAAATAGCCCTTAATTCTACTGCCTTTAGGCATTTTTACCTAGCACGGTTGGCATTTATATAGCAGATTATCAGAAGTGTCCTGGACTATGGAGTCATAAAAGTGTTTTCATTTAACTGAACTGATTTTAAAGCCTGTAATCATATTGATGTCCATATCAGGTTGAAACCAAACCCAATTCTTGCCAATGACTTAAAGGATTTTTATCTGAATCAAAAGTCATCTCATTTTCCACTGAAGCAGCTAAGCAATGGTGTACTAAAGTCAACAAGGTTATAACTAAATTTTGTGAAAGAAAGGGCTGAGAAATATATAACCCAAACAGATTAAAAAAATATAGGAATGTCGACACGTATAAGTAGCTACCAACTGGTATAGATGCCAATGCTGCTAAATATTGTGTCTAAATGTAAAGTAATATCTCCTAAACTTCTGTCTTATGATCATCTCCTGAGGTACTGAAAGCACCTAACATAAAATTTCCAGTTTTGGGACTCATATATCTACCAACATAATGGAGAAGCATCAAATGTAGGGGTTTTTCAGAAGATGTGTTGTTTAACAATAGGAATAACTAATAGGGAATTGTATCCTGAAATAGTGTAGGGCAGTCAAACTCGATTTCATTGAGGGCTGCATCAGGGTTGTGTTTGACCTCGGCAGACCAGGTTGGGTGTGCCCAGGATGGGTGTGGCCAGCTCAACATCACTCATATTGGGAGTCCCTGTGTTGACCCAAGCACTCTGCAAGTGAAAAAAGGCTCCCAAGCTCCATTTTCAGACATGACAGCCTCCTGCAGCCCTCTGTCAGAGAAAACAGCCCAGGCAGGCCGCGCATGGCCCTCCTGAGCTCCATTTTTGCTGGCAGAGGCCCCATGGGCCGGTCCTTCACTGTTTCCAGGGAGGCCCCATGGGTCAGATCTAAGCACCCCATGGGCCGGATCCGCCCCCCAGCCCCCGGCCCTGGTATAGAGTCTTCTGCTCGAGCAGGGGATTGGATGAGAAGATTTCCAAGGTCCCGTCCAATTCTATTATTCCTATGTCATCAGTATCATGTAGTATTGTTGAGGTGTTAAATATAGGTGATTATAATTAAAAGCAAGAATATTAAATTTGAGAGATGCCTGATCCAGCAAAAATTCTGGTATTTGTACGTATGTCCATATGCTCATCTAGGAAAATCGCATCAAAAAATTAACATGAGGTATAAGAGAGAGAAAGAAAAAAAGCAAATGAAAAAATATATGCATTCAGTAGATGAGAATGTTCAGTAGTTAAAACTACTCTATAGAACGTACAAAAATATGGATATATATGTGCAAGTATTTGCATCTGGAGATGTATTAAGGCTCTGGAAATAAAAAAAATAAAAAAAGAACAAATGAAGATTTATTCTAAGAATATAGTATTGCACATAGCAATTATATTCAAATTCAAATGATACCTTTTTTAAAGTTACTCTAAACAATGTTTCTGCTGTGTTGGCCACAGCTTGCTTTGGCAGTGATCATCACAAAATATTCTGACAACACTCCAAATAACCAAAGAACCCACATTAACCTAAAGCTAAAGATAGTTTCCAGCATATTTCAAAGTCATTATAAAATCAAAGATCTGTATGCTGGAAAAGTCTGCAAACCCCTTAAAATGTTGATGGACTATTTTAGGCTGCTTTCTGCAGCATTTCACAGAGTGGAAATAGATGAGTACCACCATCTGAAATAAGAAACAGGTATAACATATGTTCAGCCACATTCTTGTGAAGCTACTGATTTTCCTTTGCTCTCTTCTTGAGCTTTCAAAAAGCAACTTTATGTCCTATTTTACATTGCTGTTTCTATCTGATATTAGCTTTCAGAAGGAAACGTGCACCTGTTTCTCTAGATGTTCTTTGAAAAGAAGCCAATTTATTTTTATATGTAAGTTTTCAAGTTTATTCATGGTGAATGATGGGTCTTATTTATGCAACTTTCAGAGTGCTTGTCTCAGGCAAATTTAGAGATATAATTAATCACATGGGAGTGCTGCAGCTTAACAATTTTCTTTTCTCTTGATGAAGTCAACTCCTCCAGATATCACCCAGTTTTATGTTTAGAAATGGGAGCTTTTGTACAGAAGATTTACTTTGGCAAACACATTTTGACAGATAGCTCTTGATCAGCAATGTCAGGCTGAAGGTTGCTCCCACTGAAGCAAATATAACTGGGGTAATTTTCTGATGATACAAAATCATGCTATCTGGAAGATATATTTTGATAAGACTCCTGCCGTTTACTGGAGGTTATTCCTTGCTGTATTGGGAATAGCGCAAAACACGGCAGTGGCCCTTTTAAATCAAGTATGGAATATGCAGCCATGTCAGATAACTTGAATTATGAAGGACAGGGGCTGAGGTAGGATACTCTTTATAGGTCATTTCTTATTCTTTTTTTCCCCAACAGGAAGGTATGATCAACATTATCAAAAGTGGAGTAGCTATTATTAGCAGATAAGACATGTGTTTTGAATAATTAATTAAAAGAGCTATGAATGGAGTATTAAAGAGTCTTCGACAAATCATAATGGGGAACTGAATTAACTAACCACCTCCTTTCCTTTAAAGTACCTGTCAGCCTTTGCTTTGCTGCTTGCTTCAGCTGCCATTGAAACAGGGAGGGAAGGGCTATGGTATTTGGGAATGGGACTATATGGTGCAGGAGGGAGATTTGGAGAAGGGAGTATGTTCTCACCATCTACTGCGCATACCGATGGCTGGTGCCTTGAGATGGTCAAGGCCAACCGTCCTGCATACCAACCTGATGATGCTCCTGAAGATGCAACCCACATGACACCTGAGGGATTTGCAGATTGGACAATAGGGTGGGGACTTTTGGGGGGAGGGAGCTGGACATATATTGACATGTATGATTTTGCACGCTTAGGTCTCAGACCTTGCTTTACTTACCTGCTTTCTTTTCATAACCAGTAAAAGTACTCTTAATTCTTCAAAATGGAATTGAGTGGTTTATTTCTTGGTTAATGTCAGAGGCAGACCTGACAATAAGCAAGGTCTGAGACCCAAGTGCGCAAAAACATATATATCAATATATGTCCAGCTCCCTTCCTCCAACAGTCCCTAGCCTATTATCTAATCCGCAAATCCCTCAGGTATCATGTGGGTTGCATCTTCAGGAGCATCATCAGGTTGGTATGCAGGATGGTTGGCCTTGACCGTCTCAAGGCACCAGCCATCGGTATACGCAGTAGATGGTGAGAACATACTCCCTTCTCCAAATCTCCCTCCTGCACCGTATAGTCCCATTCCCAAATACCAAAGCCCCTCCCACCCTGTTTCAATGGCCACCGAAGCAAGCAGCAAAGCAAAGGCTGACAGTACCATTTTCCAAATCAAATAAAATTCAACTCTTCAAAGAACACAAGGAAACCGAGTTTCATCATGGGGACTCAACCCTTGGCTCTATTTATTCCTATAGCATAATTTAGCATGGCAAATAACATGATCTATTATGACAAAATCAAACTATTTTTCCTGAGAGTCCCAATGGAAATTAAATATTACCAAAAGAAACAAAAATTTGCTGAATATATTTAAGATGGTCTTCCCTTCCCTTAAACCTCTGAATTATTCTTTCCACAGCTTCCTTTGTTTTTATTGAGTAGATGAGTTATTTAGCTGCACTGATCTACTTCAAACTTTGGTTTATGCCGTGTGAGTTTTACAGCTGCAATCTTACTGGGAGTAAACCCCATTGAACTCAGTGGTTTTATTTCTATCTGGACATGAATAAAATTGAAACATCTACTATATTTTACAGCAGGACATAATCTGAGTTTCCTACATCACTACTGATGCTAATACAAAAAGACTGAAACTTATATCCATAACTACCAGATATGTGGGAGAAGTTGTACTTCTGTTTTAACATATAGACATACTGTATTTCCTACCCATTCCTCCAATTTTTTTAAAGACGGCTCCTGATACATTAAAACCATAAAATCATAGTATATTGAGGAAATGAATGTAAAAGACTAGAAAGCAACATAAAATAATTTCTGATAATTTTAGACTCTACTCATAATGACTAGTGCAAGCAATTTTTTTAATTTGCAATGTTTATTCCTTCAAAATTTGGCAATTTTGACTAATTTTGAGAGGCAGCTTCCTGGACATCTGCCACAAAGTTTGATCCGATAGCATTGCTATATATAGCTGGTTCTGTGTACATTACAGATTAATATCTGTTAATTCAGTTCTACTAGCACATACTGTACAAGATAAACAAAAATGCCAGTGATTTTCATTTTTCCTCTTTATCTCATTGTGACAATGTTTCCTGGAGAGCAAGTAGATGGATTTCTACTTAATTAGAAAGGCACCAGAACCTGCATTAATCTTATTGCATTGGTTCTAGCATTCATCTCAGTTATACTCATAAAGATAGTATACTTGGACTTTAGTAAGGCATTTGATAGCATAGTCAGTAATCACTTCTTGGTAAGATAGAAAAATATGAGATAGATAGATCCATCACTATCAGGTGGATTCACAACTGGCTGACCAACCATACTCAAACTATAGTCGTCATGGAACTACATCTGCATTGAAGGAACACACACAAGGTTCTGCTTAGGCCCTGTACTCTTCAACATCTTCATAAATGATTTAGATGAAGCAAAAGAAGAGAAACTCATAAAATTTGCAGCTAACACCAAGATGAAAGGAATAGTCAACACTTTAGAAGATAGGCTTAAGATTCAGAAGGATCTTGACAGACTTGCATACCGGGGTCTAGCCAACAAAAAGTAATTCAGTTGTAAAAAAAACTAAAGTTTCACATTTAATGAAGAAAAACAAAGCTATAGAATAGATTGTGCATGGCTCAACAGCAGTAACTGTGGGAGGGATCTAGGAATCCTATTGGACAAATATGAGCCAGCAGTGTGCTACAGCTGTCAAAAAGCCAATGCAGTCCTAGGCTGCATCAACAAAGGGATAATATCAAGAAATGTTAGTATGTCTTCACACTAATTTGGTAGGGCCACACTATACTGAATCCAGTTTTGATCACCATGATACAAAAAAGATGCTGAGTCTCTAGAAAGGGTTCAGAGAAAAGCAACAAAGAAGATTAAGGGCCTAGAGGTTAAAACATATGAAGAAAGATTGCAGAAACTGGATATGTCTTTTCTAATGAAAAGAAGGACTAGGGGTGACATGTTAGCAGTCTTCCAATATTTGAAGGGGTGTCACAGAGAAGAGGTTATCAACCTATGCTCCACAGCACGTGATGGCAGGATAAGAATTAATGGATGGAAACTTATCAAGAAAAGATTGAACCTAAACCTAAAAAGAACTTTCCTGACAGTGAGAACAATTAACCAGTGGAATAGATTGCCTCCCGAAGTTGTGGGTGCTCCATCACTCAAGGTTTTTGGAAGAGATTGGATAACCATTTGTCTGGAATGGCAGAAAAATGCTTGAGCAGGGGGTTGAACTAGAAGACCTCCTATATCCCTTCCAACTCTGTTATTTGTATTCTGTGAATATATGTGAAAGCATGTGAAGACAGATTCCGGTGGATTGAGCAGATGAAACCTACTTAGAATAGAACAACGGTCAAGAAGGTAGTCCCTGCAAGCAATGTAGTACACTAAGAGCACGGCAAGACACAAAGGATGCTCTGGTCAACCACTGTGCCGAGACCATCTACAACTGTCTCAACTCTTATCCTGCTAATGGGGCAAGATGGAATCTGGGAAGAGAGAGTGAGGCTGACTCCGCGCACCTCTCCCTCACTTGAATCCAATTTAGACGCAACTCTTGACATCCCCTCAATTAGATTTCAAGGTCCTCTTCAAATAAGATGGACGAACATCATTCTGTATTCTATATTCTGTTCTTTTTTAGCCATTAAACATTGTATTGGGAGAGTATTGGAAAAAACAAAGGCAGTAGTTAGTTGTAAATATTGTACTAGGCAACTTAAGTGTCTCTATTAGATACAATATATAAACCCTGGCAGAAATTTGATTGTTCTTCACTTACATTTGCTGTAATAGGACATCATAATGGTTGCTGATTTGTCATTTATTCACTTCAAAATAGTGAACAGCAGTAGTTATATGTCTATAGGGCCTTTTCTAGCTTTTGGTAGTTTTTACATTTCTAATAAAGTCTCTTCCACAAATTTCACTCTAAGTTGCATTTTCTGTGATATTTTCATTTGTGATACCAATGTGAAGGAAGTGTGTGAACTGTAAATCACACTCAAAAAATAACCCTAGAACTTGCTGACAAGAACATTTCTCCAGTTCATGTTTATAGAGTCATGAAGGGTCTTGTTTCAAATACTATGTTTTTGTTTATCCAGAAAAAGTATATATATTTTAACCTCACATAATGAAAAGGGGGGGTTGTTATTTTCCGACATATCTCTAAGCAGATGCATTTTCCCATACTAGAGTTCTTTAAACATCATTCACATTGATGCTGACAATCAATTGGGTGTGAACCTAAGGAAGGGATTTGGGAAAACCATCAAGATTTTGCCCTTGCATTTTAATTACAGCTGCCTCTTTGAAATCTGTTCTAAGCTCTGCTGCATGAGGAGAATGGGGAGATAAATGTGTGAGCTGAAGATTTGATGTCTAATATCAGTTACTGAAGATTTGGGATTTGATTTAGTACCTATATTGAAGAGTTTGGAAAAGAATCCTAAATCTTTCATTTTCTTTTAATAAATTACTCTTCTGACATGCAATTTACCTTGTTGGCAGCTTGGTGTTTCAGGACAATGGATTTTATTATTATTATTATTATTATTTAGAAACCTATATTCTTTTACACCTGCTCTTTCCTTCTCCTTACATTTATACATTTATAAACAGAAATATGTGACTATGTAACGTTCAGCATTTCAGAGAAAGAAAGGTGAATTTCATTACAATGTCAAGATGCAGTAAGAAATTGTTTGGCATTTTTAATCATTACCCTAGCAAAACATGTCTTTACATATCTATCTAGATCTAGTAAAAATAATGTTTTCGGATTCGGATTGCCCAGATGTGCCAATATGACCGTGATGGCGAACCTATGGCATGGGTGCCACAGGTGGCACACGGAACCATTTTTTAGGGCACGCGGGACATTGCCCTGTCAGCTCCAGCTCAAGATTTAGGGCTTCTTTTGAAGCTCTTTTACGCTCTCTGGAGGCTTCGGGGAAGCTCCTGAAGCCTCTGGAGGTGAGGGGGAGGCTGTTTTCACCCTCCCCAGGATCCTAGAAAGCCTCTGGAGCCTGGGGAGGGCGAAAACAGCACGCCAAAAGCAGAGCATCACGCACATAGCATTATGGGTGTGGCATGCCCATGCACGACCCCCCTGCGCTCCCCCCAGCCTTTGGCACGCAAGCCAAAAAAGATTTGCCATCACTGCAATATGACATCGCTAATAAAATGGAATTTTGAGGAAACTCAACCCTCGGACTCTTCTTTCATTGGGGGTGTTACTTGGAACCCTGACATTAACCCGAATCTCCATATAATCCCCCCTCCCATTTTCCCACACTAGAAAATGTGGCATGCTTGAAGGGCCAATGTAAAAGATGGCTTCCAGGCCTGACAGCTGTTCTTAAAGGATGCACTACAGATCAGCTTTTAGTAGACAAAGACTAATATTCTTGGCCCAACATTGGCTACAGAACATCTCTGTATATACATAGGAGAAGCATTAAAGGTATTTAAAAGGTGTTGGTTATCATCTTTAAAGCGCTCTATGGCACGGGACCTATTTATTTGCCCCATACATCTCTGCGGTCGATTCGCTCCCACAGAGAGGGACTTCTCTGGGTGCCGTCCACTAGGCTGTGCCAGCGGGCGACGCCCAGGGGAAGGGCCTTCTCTGTGGCAGGCCCGACCCTCTGGAACGGCCTTCCCCCCGATATTAGAACAACTACGGACCTCCGCTCCTTCCGTCAAAAATTAAAAACACATTTCTTTTGCTTGGCCGGCCTGGGATGATTTAACTGTTTTTAGGGGTTTTTTTAAGGGGTTGTCTTAGTTTTAACATGGGATTTTAGCGCAGGATTTAGTTTAATTCTTTTTAATACTGTATTGTTTGTGATTTTATATGCATTTTTAATTTCCCTGTGCCCCGCCTCGAGTCCCTTCGGGGAGAGAGAGCGGGTTATAAATTAAATTATTTATTTATTTATTTATTATTTAAAAAATAAACATCCAATGCCTTATAAATCAGCATTCTTCCTCCAGACAAATGTTAAATGTTATTTACAGGTAAATGTATATATTACAAACATGTATGAATTTAGAAAGTGACTCTTCCTGCCAAAGCCAAGAGTTTCACTGATGCCATATTCTTGATGATATCAGGGCTACAGATCAGTATCTCTTCATTTACGCAGAAACATGTGGCTCGAGGAGTCGTCAGGAGAGATGCATACTGTAGAATTCCAGGCTGGCTGACATGCCAGCACATAAATCTTCCCAGTGTTCCTATTCCTGAATTCTACAAATCACCTTAGGAAGCAGATCTAGCAGTCTGCATTGCAATCTCACACCCTGTGTTTATCCAAGTATGAAATGTGTGAGTGATTCATGTACAAAAATGTGAATTGATTCTGAAAAAGGGATGGATGAGGAATATAACCTTCCCAGTTATAATGTCCACTGTCTCACAACAAATGAGACTGGGCTTGATTTATTCCTGAGATTTACATTTATAAAAGGTTGTAATCTTGTCATATAGGGTCGGACGTAGTCATTTTAAAATAGAAAATAATAGCTTTAACCATGGAATGTTACTAGGGAGTTATTGGAGTGATGGGAGCTGCTTTCAGATTGTTAGAGTAAGTAATCTGCCAGGAATGCCTCATACTATTGGCCTGATTTATATAATTCATCTCTAGATATTACTGGGCCCATGTAAGATTTAGCCACGTAAAAGCAGCAATGTTTTCTTATTAACCGGTCAACTGAATATGTGCCTTAACCATTATTTTGCTGATTGCCTAGTAAATTATTTTCCTTCTGGAACCACAGATGCTATCTAATACATATTTTCCTGTTTATTAGACATGTGCAAGATGTTTTTTAATACAATTTAAGCCTTCCAGGTCCTTCAAACGCCTTCCTTAGAAAATTTTCTTTGATGATGTCATGCTGCACTGAATCATAGCCTGAGCCCTTAAGATGGGGTCCATCTATGCTATTGCAGGAAAGGGCAATTTTAATGTGCTTTTCTTAATCTTAATGTCAAAAAATCATCTCTAGTACATAAGGACTAGGGCTGAAGATAAAACCCCAATATTTTTCTTCTTTAGATTGTCCTGTATCCTATATATGTAAACGCTGTATGCTATAGAAAGGATGTATTTGCAAGGCGCATGGATGGCTGTAGAATTTTGAATGATTCCATGCTTAGCAGTTATCTATATTATAATCTAATTCAATACATCATTCCTGCCATATTTTTTTTAACTTTACTTTGCAGTGTACTACATTTGTATAATAACAAGGCAAGGGCATTCCTTTTTACAAATCACTTTCTTCCTAGAGATACTTGACGACACATTTTGTCAGGGAGTTTTGTATCATGGCCCTAATATAGTAAATTATACCTGTATCATTTATCCTTGAGGCTTTCTAGTGCCATTTATTCTATAATCCCTTTAATATTCAAAATGTTATAGTACACTGCTCCTTTCCCACTGAGCTAACTATGGGCATGACAGGAAAGGTTTTGGTTTTTTTGGTCAGAGAACAAGATTATTTCTCTCTAACCTACCAATTCGATAGATTTGTTCTGACTGGCTGAATATGCTGTAGACAGATAGTTCAGAAAAGCTGGATAAGCAACTGGCCTATTTTAGATTGGATTGTGTATTCTCTTAAGGATCAGATGCATAACCTGGATAGTTTTTAATCCAACTCTGTCATAAGAAATCTCCATAAGCATGAGTTGCATTTCCACAGATAAGCATGGTGGCCTAGCTGTAGTGTTGCCTTGACAGAGATATTTAATCATAGATATTTAGGACCCAGAGAAAATTGACACAAAACTCCTTCAAACAACATTTCTTATAATACATTCTGGAAGAATATTAATTTGTTCTTTGCCTATGGTAGGAGACTACCACTCAGGCATCAATGACTTATTGCTGAGAACTAATATTTTCCTTGCGTTGGAAATTTTGGAGCACATGCATTGGTAATGTTAAATCGCTCTGGGTTGATCTCAGGTTGATCTCTTACACAAGCACTAGAGGTATAAATACACCCTAGCTCTTGTGCTGCTGGCTAATTTTGGCTGCTTGTTATTTTACAAATGGGATGAAAGTAGGTCCCTACAAAGCAACAGTTCCTTTTCTGTTCTGTTCTATTTCAGCTAACACGAAAAGTTTTTGCCATGGGATGGGGCTCAGTAATTTACTAATTACATTGGCATCCTTCAGTCTCAAAAGACTATGGTATTGTGCTCTGGAAAGACGTCCTAATGCAGCATCTGGTGTGGCTAAAAAGTCCAATTCATAAGTAGCAATCCCCTCCACACTGAGGGCAGATACATTCTGGTTTTTGCTGGTTCCGGGACTGTCTCTTTGCCTTATATTAGAAAATATGAGGCAAAGAAGCAAAGAGTTTCCTAATATGAACTTCCTTTATAAGAGGTCTCCTTTGAACACTGGAATAAATGTAGGTTATTTTGAATAAGTTCGTTATTTTTATGGAACACCCATCAAGCTACAACTCCTAGGATAATTTGAAAGAAAGTCATGACTGTTAATTTAAGGCAAAGTTATGTTTTCATGTCTATTTGTGCATAGACTCACGCATATATGCCCATGAGCTAAATTCAAATTTGTTTACTGCAATTCATAATTCATTTTCTGGCTTAATCTTCTGTGCTGAAAATATGTGTTTCCATGGAACGTATCTCCATAAAATAACCTTACACAAGTATCTTAAATTAGAGCATTTAGAGGTCAAATATTTTGTCAGTTCACATGCATAAATCTGATTAATGTTATTAGGAAATGTATACTTACTGACTAGAGAATAGATCCTTTCATCTTAGAAGAGAAGCATTACTCTTTAGACTGAATTAGACCTCTTGCAAATGGCCCTCAAGTTTATCCCACAGCAGCTATATTTGAATCTATTTTTGTCACAGGGAGTGTTAAAAATTGAGTTATGAAATTCCCCTGTGACTTGGAATCACGTATTGAAAAAAGCCACAGAATTTAATTGCCAGACACCTTGAACTGAAGTCTACTTTTGTAGATGTGTTTAGAATTGCTTAATTTCAGTGAGACAACAAAATGTCTCCCCTAGAAAGCTAGATTGGAAGCAGATAAAAAGACACTCCAGGCCTCAAGAAGTGCTGAGTTTATTTACTACAAAAGAGCTTAAGAAGTCATTACAAGAAAATTTCAGTCGCTGCTAAGTATCAACTGCAAGCCATATTTATATTCAAATTCTTGTACTTTTTCCTGCACACATGATATAAGCCATTCTCCTTCACCTCAGATCAAAGATGTCCACAAGTCTCTTGTTTTGGTAAGTTACCATTCAAGCATGAGACTAAAGACTGTCCTCATTTAGTGATCATAACTGGATCTGGCACTTGGTTGTTAAAGGAAGCAGTCAGTGAAACTGCCATTATGCTTGTGATCTTAGTTCAGTTTTTCTTTGATTTACAAACCTATGAAGGTTATAAATATGACAACCGGTCATAAAGTTACTTTTTTTTATCACCATCATAGCTGTGAATGGTCACTAAACATGGCAATCACTAAATGAGGACTACCTACCCCCTGTTTTCCCCCAAATATGATCAGGTCTTATTTTCTTTCGGGCCCCAAAATAAGCACTAGGATTTTGGAGGAGGTTGTATTTTTTCTCCCTATACAGGAGGCCCACTTCTGCTTGCTTGCAGCGGGCAGGATGGAATAGGAGGTCACACTGGAATAGGAGGTTGAATGGCATCGTTGGGGTGGTTTGGGGTAGATATGTACAACTGCGTGTCGTCAGCGTAGAGGTGGTACTCTACCCCAAAACCACGGATAATCTCACCCAGCGGCTTCATATATGTGTTGAACAGGAGAGGCGAGAGGACCGACCCCTGAGGCACCCCACATGTGAGGGGTCTCGAGGTCGACCTCTGCTCTCCTGCCAACACAAATTGCGATCGACCGGAGAGGTAGGAGGAGAACCACCATAAAACGGTGCCTCCCACCCCCAACCCCCCCAGCCGATGCAATAGGATACCATGGTCGATGGTATCGAAAGCCGCTGAGAGGTCTAATAGGACCAGGATGGAGGAACAACCCCCATCTCTGGCCCTCCAGAGATCATCTACCAATGCGACCAATGCCGTCTCGGTGCTATGCCCGGGCCGGAAGCCGGACTGGCGCGGGTCCAGATAATCAACTTCCTCCAGGTGACGGGGAAACTGTTGTGCCACCACACTCTCAACAACCTTCGCCAGGAAGGGAAGGTTGGAGATGGGATGATAGTTGACTAATAAAGCTGGGTCCAGAGAGGGCTTCTTCAGGAGGGGCCTCACCATGGCCTCTTTAAGGGAGGCAGGCAAGAAACCCTAACTCAGAGAAGCGTTGACAACCTCCTGGAGCCAGCCTCGTATCACCTCCCAGGATGCCAGTACAAGCCAGGAAGGACACGGGTCCAATAAACATGTGGTGGCTCGCAGTCGCCCACGTAACCTGTCCATATCCTCGGAAGTAACAGAGTCAAACTCCTCCCAACCAAGACCCGCCTCGTGCAATCCCACTGGGCCATCGATGGAGACTAGCTCGTTCTGAATCTGAGCGATTTTCTCCTGCAGATAAATCCCAAATTCCTCTGCTCTACCCTGTAATGGGGTTTCCCGCACCCTCTGTTGTAGGAGGGAGCGGGTCACCCTAAACAGGGCGGCAGGGCGGTTATCTGCGGATGCTATGAGAGTGGATGAATGAATGAATGAATGAATGAATGAATGAATGAATGAATGAATGAATGAATGAATGAATGAATGAATGAATGAATGAATGATACAGCTGAAGGTTTGTGGTCCTCAAGATGTTTTGGAATGATGTGCCATTCATTCATTCTAGCCAATGCAGCCATTAGAGAGAGATAATTCATACTGTAGTTCAGTAACTTATATCTATGAGTTTTCTACTAAAATGTACTTTATTTAATATTTTAATAAAAAATTTAATAACTTTATAAGGATCAATACAGATGATTCCTGTGAATTTATTAGGTGATACATTTTGATTATCAATTGGTAAATTCATGATAAATATCCACCCAGAACAGGAATCTGGGGAGAGTTGATGTTATTGGATGATAGTCTTCTGTTTGCTAGCTGTTTAACAGACTATAAAAAGTTGTGCAAAACTAAAGAGATTCTTCTCATTAGATGCTAGTCAGATTGTTGAATGCCTTCAGGGCTGCTGGGAGAATGAATTTCTGAAACCTTTATGTTCAGGGAAGATTCTGACAGCACAACCTTCTCTCTCTGACCTGATTCATACATTTTTGTAGGGTATAATGTGTTATGTTTGCATAATGCAAACCGACTTACATGGATTTGCATTGCATCTGAATCAAGTCACCACATCTTCTTCAACATACTTTGATTTAAAAGGGGGACTGTGTTGTTTGTGGGATCAGCCATTGTTCAATCAGAAGTAAGCTTTATTTAATTTAGTCAGATGAACTTTTTGATGTCTTAAAATTGTAACATAGGGATGCACTCCAGCCACTTCACTCTAGAGTTATTTCAAGTATCTTTCATGGCAGAATTCCTTAGAACTAAGTTGTTGCTCCAGAAAATACATGAAATGACAGAAATTTCTAATTTAAAAAAAGGAAAGAGGGAAACTTAGACATCCCCTCCTGTAGGGATATCATAGATGGTGTATTTAGTCCTTGACAAACTGCATAATGCCAAACATATATATGGGAGTTAGGAAGAATCTGATTGTTCTAAGGCAGTGATGGCGAACCTTTTTTGGCTGCCGTGCCAAAAGCGGGGGGAGCACAGGGGCAGTTTTTTATTTTATTTATTTATTTTATTCAATTTATATCCCGCCCTTCTCCGAGAGGACCCAGGGCGGCGCACAGGAATTTAAAACAATATACAAAATAGTACCAAATATAATTTAAAAACCTATTAAATGACAGAAACCTGCGCTAAAACCAGATTAAAATCCCCCATTTAAAACTGTCTAATATTTGTCCCAGCGGAGGCTATGTTAGGCCGGCTTGATGAAATAAGTGTGTTTTTAAACACCGGCGGAAGAGGCGGAGGTCGGTGATAGTGCGGAGTTCAGGGGGTAGGTCGTTCCAAAGGGCAGGGCCCGCCACAGAGAAGGCCCTTCCCCTGGGTGTCGCCAGCCGGCATTGTCCGGCCGACGGCACCCTGAGAAGGCCCTCTCTGTGGGAGCGTATCGGTCTAAGGGATGTATGGGGCAGGAGACGGTCTCGCATATAGTTGTGCACCGGCATGCCACACCCATAAGGCTATGCATGTTACACCCCCCATGCATGCATGCACGTGACCAGCGACACCCCCTCCCCGCTCTTTTGCCATGGTTTTTATCACCCTCCTCGAGTTCAAGAGGCTTTCTAGGAGCCTGGGGAGGGCAAAAACAGCTCCCCCACTCCCCCAGACACCCTCTGGAGGCCTCAGGACTTCCCTGAAGCCTCCGGAAGGCAAAAAAACAGCCTCAAAAGAAAGCCAAAGTCAGCTGGCCAGCCTGCACATGTGCGCTGGCCAGCTGACAGGGCAACACCTCGTGTGCCCTGACAAAAGGCTCCGCATGCACTTGTGGCACTCGTGCCATAGGTTCACCATCATGGTTCTAAGGTCAATTTGCTGTTTTCCAGAAGCCTTGAGTTATTTTCCGTAAGAAAAAGTTTTCCTGCTTGGTATGGTCCAGCTGGATTTTTCCCCTATTCGTTCTCATAACAATAGCTCCATTAGACAAACTAATATAATCTAACTTATTTCTGAAATTCGCATTCACTAATAGTGACTTCCACAGCCCATCACTTTGGGTATAATCATCCTAAAAGGGCAAGCGGTACATTATTAAAAACAAACTAGAACCATTATTGCATCTGCACTATTAAAAAAAAAAAACAATAGGAGTTGTGGAATGTAATTGCTATTTAAAATGTTATCTCTAAAAGCAGGAGTGCTGTAGGAGTGTGCTGAGTGATCTAGCAATCTTTTACTAGCAGCAATTAGAAGCAGCTATCTATCCCTGGTAGTAAAAGCTTAAATTGTGTGTCGTTTCTATTAAAGCCCCCTAGGGTGCTTCTTAAAAGAGCATTTGCAATGTAGGGGTGAGGAAAAACACAATTCCATACATTTCAGGAGAGCTTTTAAAAATGTGCTGGGTCATCTTGTGTCTTTGACTCCAACAATGTTTGACTCTTGATGTTAATGTTGTTTTAGTGGGAACGACAATGCACCTGCACAAAACATGGCTTTGTGAGTCCAAGCATTCAGAAGTGATTCTGTTCAGTTGCATAGAGACCTTGATTAGCTGAGTCCCTTTGTGGGTCAGAGAACTCTCCTTGTCGTACAAAGGCCACAGTCAATAAATATTTAAAGTCGTACTTCATATGTAAATATGGATGTTTCCATTTTGTTAAGCTCGGTTAATTGCCTTTCACTCTGGCTGGGCATTCGGCAAAAACCACAAACATTCCCAAAAGACTGCCTTGAAAAGGTCTCCCAGGATTTCCTCACAAGGATGAATAGGAAGAGCCAGCTCCCACACACCCTTCTTATCTTCCACAGAAATGTAACTAAAGCCAAGTAGAATCTATAACACCCCCAAATAAATTGGCTGGGGTTGTTTTTTTTCCAAAGGCACAAAGCATTATTCCTAAAATTATTCTGCCTTTTCCTCCATCATCCATCCTCTCCAGTGCTGATTTTTACGAGTCTCTGTTCTAATGGAGATTTTTCTCTTTCTTCCTATTTAAAATGTCTGCATGAGGAAGAAGAAGAGAACACATTTGGGAAAATAATTACTGGGGGGAGGAGATAGTATATTTCCTCCATTTTTTTTCACAGTCATTCTGAATTGAATTGGGTATTTGCATTTATTATTTAGGGACAGAGAACAAGAAGTGCAAGTGAGGGCATGAGCTGGATGTTGCATAATATGGCAGTTTGACCCTCAGTGGTTTAATTTTGTTCCCATGAGATATTCCTGTGACTGAATTGGGATTACCATATTTCATAAAATAAATTGTTTAGGACCTTACAAAACTCTAGTTAGATTTCTCTGCACAATTAATTCTGAGGTGAAGAGTCATGCTGAAGAAGCACAAAAACAAAACAATAAGTTAGCCTGACTTGAAGCTTATGCCAAAAAAGACCCCAGCTGGCACAAATATTAAAAGATGCCAATACTGGAATATCAAATATAAGCATCAGCTCACTTCAAGAAACAAGCCAACTAATGTACAGCACAGCAGGATTTATAACTGAATATCTTGGATGCAAAATCAACAACAACAACAAAAACCTAAACAATACATCACCAATCAGAAGATCAGACTGGAAAATAAGATCAACACTGTCCATAAAGTAGATATTGCAATGAAGTGGACAAATGTGCTACCTTATCATCAAAAGGACCACAAATAGTGAAAACTGAAGGTATCAAGATGCCCTATGGAAATAATATCAGGAATCTGCATGAAGTTCACTACCAATACTTGGGCATCCTTCAAGCTGACAACATCAAGCATACTGAAGTCAAGAAGGTTAGAACTGAATACATAAAGAGCGTGAAGAAGGACTTAAAGTTCAAGTCAGTGGAGAAATTCAAGCAAGGCAATTAACACCTGGGTATTTCCACTCATTAGATATACCACTGGAATAGTGGACTGGACTCAAGAGAACTAAAAACCCTATACAGAAAGACCAAAAAATATATAACAATAATGAATTATTCCCTTCCTGCAAAGATAGTAACAGTTGCCTTTGATGCAATGCCAAAACATCTGGGCCATCGACAAAATTACCATGAGTAAATCACAAAAGGCGACTTTACTTGGAACATCTTATATTCTGGGATAGTCCTTTTAATATTTTAAACAATAATTTCTGCCTAACCCAAGTCCTTGGAAAGAACTCGATAGTTGGACAAAAATGTCAAATCCAGCCAAAATGTCTGTTTAACTGTGTGATCAGTCATAATAATTTGACTGAAGTATGACTATTCTGTGCACAAGACAGAAAAGGATGATAGAATTGACAAAATGCTTTCTCTGAGAATATGCATGGATCTTCAGTGTAGTATGCTCCTACGTTTTGAAACAAGAATCTTGCAACTAAAAATTATTAACAACAGAATGGAAAAAAATTGACTCAGCTTCTTCCTGCTGTGCTATTTTCCAAATATAATCTGTTTATTTACTCCATATGGCAGATGCCCAAGAACTATCATTCTTTGAAGGAATATCCACAAAACAATTTAAAACCACAAAAACTCCCACAAAAATGCAATGGCATAACATAATTAATAAGCCTAATATCATAACACAGAGACAAAAGCTAAACAATGTCCCCAATTGAGGGAAAGGAACTAAATTTCCCAGAGTAAAAACAGACACAAAATACGCAGTTTTTTTAAAAAAAATCTGTAAGAATATCAGAGAAGTATTTGCCTTTTGCTGAAAATATATTTAGCTGTAAAGCAAGGCTTTTTGGGAAAACATAAATACGGGGCAGATATTTAAAAGGCCCCTCTTACATGGTCCCCAACTACATGTGAACATGCAGCACATATGATGAAGTAATGGTTGATAGTTAGGAGATCCTTCAAGTACCATGGTTTCCAAATCCAATTCAGCATCTTGAATTGAACCTGAAAACAATATGGGGGTCTGAAGTTGATGAACTATTGACGTAATGCCTAGTTTACGACAATATTCTGCTAAAATAATTTCAGAGAGTTCTTCTGCTGTATATCCACTGCAGTTTCCAGAATACTTTCAGATAAAGACATACAATCTAAAGAGGGTTTGGAGGCAGGGAACATATCTAGTAAGAATTGTATATGGTATTCTCAGATAAATTAGAAGAAACAATTTGAAGGACCTTTGTACTTCCACTAAATCTCTTTTAAGAGTTCCTTGGTGAGTTCCTAGAAATATCTATGATTTTTTTAATGACACTTTGGAGTTAGTTAATCATAGCCTTCTTCTGGATTTTTTAAAGAAAAACTTTATTCTCTCAATCACATATTAATCAATCATTTCATTTCATTTTCATTTTATTAAATTTATATACTGCGCCACTCTCCCTGAAGGGACTCGGGGAGGTGCACAGGAGATTAAAATGGGAAAATATAAAACATAGCAAAAAATAAATATTAAAAAACAATTAAATACCAATAACCCTGTGCTAAAAATCCTAAAAACTCTATCCCTTAAAATCCAAATTAAAACAATTTAGCATTCAGTCTGCAAGCTTGATAGTGTGGATTAGGCCAGGCCGGCAAGATGGAAGAAGTACGTCTTTAAGTTTTGGCGGAAGGAGCGGAGGTCCGTGATAGTTCTGAGTTCAGGGGGTAGGTTGTTCCAGATGGTTGGGCCTGCCACAGAGAAGGCCCTTCCCCTGGGCGTTGCCCACTGACACTGCCTAGTGGACGGCACCCGGAGAACCCACTTCGGTATAGCTTCTTAGATTAAACAAGTCTATGAATGCTGCCACCTTTGAAAATAGGACAATAAGACACTTACATTGCAATGCTGCTACTCTAGAGAAACCACAAGCTCATTTAAAATTATTGTCAGATGGAAGCATTAACCACAAATAGTACTTGGGATGTCTCAAAGCAACTCAGTATGTGAAGAGGCTAAATTCAATTACAATCTCCTTGGCACCCAACTTATTTGTTTTATATTATTATAGTCTTTATTGCAATTGGTGTCCCCAATTCCTATTACCAGAAATCAGAACTTCAAAACTCCAGGATTAACTGTAGCATAAGGATATGGCTGCATCCTTTCATTGCATGAATAGAAAGGGCTAAAGTGAGATATAATAGTTTCCAAATTAAAGATATGTAAATATGCAATAGCCATTTAGCATGAAATCTACCAAGTACTATATCAGATATCCCTTAATTTGGAAAAGTAGGATGGATGAGTTCAACACCCCTGAAGCCATTAATATCATCTTCACACTCTTACTGGTTGTGAGAATCGATTGTTATACTCTATATGACTTCATACTTATCTAAATAAAGATGCTAACCAAGCCAAACCAAGTGTGATTCCTATCTGATCAAGCTGAGAAATCATCTTAGACTGTGAAGTGTCAGGAGAGCTATCATTTACTCCCAAGCTCTGGTCAAGGAAGCTTGGCACTTTGTGTGATATAATCCCAATAACATACTTCAAATCTTATTTCTTATTTGATTGTAAATCTCAGTGTCGGTAGAAGGAAGCAGAAATATTTGAATATGCACTAGCTTTATTCCAATATGCTTCTAATGCAATTCAAAGGGTTGGTTACCCGTTTTAAAGCACTCATGTTACAAGGCCAGGTTACTACCTATCTCAGAGGATTTCTGTCCATTCTACCAGATCCAACAGAGTGAGCATCTCCAGGTCCCTTCTATTGGACAGTAACCATTGTCCATGAAAATGACATGTACCTTCGTTAACACAGCTCATGATCTGTGAAAGACCTCTCCTCTGTGATTTGGATGGTCCTGACCTTCTTGACTTTCCAGGAGCCTGTTAAAACCTGGGTTTCCCACCAGACATTTAGGGTCAGGATGTTAGGGAATCCCGTAATACATGGGTGTTTTCATGGAATGATTATGTAGTGCCTTGTTTTTTTTTTTCTTGCATTGAATTATTTTACTTGGTTATGGTTTTTATAGGGACTGTTCATCAACCCAGGATTATTTATCTAAGATGGGAGACTACATCAATTTTCTAAATAATGCATAAATAAATATGGCAGAATATAACCTGCTATTTCTAGCTAACTGTGTGGTGTCTCTTTTCTTGGGAAAACCTCTCTGGAGACAGAACGTTAATGCATTGCTTTCATTGCCCTAATCATTTTCTATTTAGAGGCAGTTATGAATACAGAGCAACATTAAACATTCCTTCTCCCCATTTGCAGATCAAAGTGGCAAAGTTCATACCACCAGACTACCTTATATAGAGCTGTTGTGGTGTTATGCATCTGACCTTCTCCAGGTCTGGGTCTAAGGTTGCTGAGAGTTAAGACCAACTTCATGGCACATAAATGATCAATCCCTGAGGAAAAAGAGTGTTGAAAAATACTGGACTGGAATAAATTTCATTTTAGGTATTTCATCCCATTACATCTGTCTCTCCCATTACTCTGTTCTCTACCCATATGTTTACCGAGTTCAGTTCTGTGCCTTATTAAATGAAAGGCAAATAGCCATTCACATGGCATGATTATTTGAGAAGTATCTTGCCATGGTACAGAAATATCCAAAGTGGACTGCTGCTTGTTCTAATTCTTCAACAAGTAATCCCCGATAATTGTGCAAATTTTTTTTAGTTAAATTTAATTATATTCTATTGAACTTGGTGATGTTCCTTCTTTCCTTCCTTTCCTTCTTGTTGTCAACTAGCAGGTGATATGTAACCCCAATATAAATTTGTATTATAAATTAAACCAAACACAATCGTGTTACCTAATTAAAACAGAAACTATCAGCATGCATCCTTCCAGGTGCCATTGTGACAGGAATATATATGATCATAATTTATGAACAGCATTTATATCAGAGGTGGTATTCTGCTGGTTTGCCCCGGTTCAGGAGAACTGGTAGTGGCGGTAGTGAGAGACACTGCCCACCTGCACAGACGTCATCATGGATGCTCTGAGCATGTGCAGAAGGTTCTGCACATGCGCAGAAGTGCCGCATGCAAGCAAGGCTCTGAACCGGTAGCGAAATTAAGAGGATTTCATGCCTGAATGATATGTAATTTGAAGTCCCCAAGTTTACATGACAACTAAAAGTTTTCAGTCTCTCATATTCCTCTTGGATTGTATTAATGGGACCCATTAGCTTTATTCAATTGAATCAAATTACAGTTTATTTCAGATTTAGGTGATCTGGCCACACCCAGACGTTGTCCTGCTTTTATTTTTTAAATGCTGTTCCCACAATACCAGTCAAAGATAATTAATTAAAAAGCAAAGTGGGGGGAGTCTTTAGTCTGGTTCCCACAAATAAGCAGCATTATTCTCAGGTCATAATATTACTCATGAATATTTATAAATGTTCTAATTTTTCAATATTAATTAATAGTGCAAGATCAGAAAATGTGGACAGAATCGCTGGCCCATAGAATCGCCAAGAGTTGAACTCAACTGAATGCATAACAACAACAACACCAACAACAACAACAACATCATCATCATCATCATCATCATTATCATCATCATCAAATTTATGCTATGTGGGAGAGTTTTTTTTTTCCAGTCCCTTTTTCCTTTTGGTACAAAATTCTTTCTTGAAAGATAGAATTTTCTTTCTGTTTTCCAAAACTCCAGTCTAGATTTTTCTTTCTTTTCTATGCATAATTTTATTTTCATTTCTGCATTTGTTGCCACTCCCTGTTCCCCTCCTTTTAAGTTTTGTAATTGTGTTTTACTCAGCTCTGTAGAAGAACATGTGACTTTGTGTTATTTTTGTATTATATTTCAATCCTACCCCCTTTTTTAAAGGCAGTCCATTCAGGAGTCTTCTTGTCAAAAGAGTTTCTTGTTTCTTTGTACCTCTCATGTTACTGACATTATAGCTGGACTGCCTCATGGCCCAAGTTTATGTAAAGGTCAGTCAATTTTTTCCATTATAAAACTCCATTATTTTCTTGTAACTGAACAATAGACTTGCTACTTGGCACCAATCTACTATCCCAATTACATTTCCTTTAGTCACTGATTTAAAAACACATGGAAATAGCTACGCAGGAGCTTCTGCATATTTGAGGCCTATAACTTTGAACCTACATTATACCAGTTGCACATAGACATGGTGATGGGATTCAAGTAATTTAACAACATCCGATCCTGCGGGATCGGATCCTGCCCCACACATCCTTACGGCCGATTCGCTCCCACAGAGAGGGACTTCTCCGGGTGCCGTCCACTAGACTTTGTCAGCGGGCGACGCCCAGGGGAAGGGCCTTCTCTGTGGCGGGCCCAGCCCTCTGGAACGACCTTCCCGCCGACATTAGAACAACCACGGACCTCCGCTCCTTCCGTCAGAAATTAAAAACATACTTTTTCTGCTTGGCCGGCCTAGGTTAGTCTCTACCTTTTAGGGTTTAGGGATCATTAGTTTTAATATGGGGATTTTAGTGCAGGGACAATTAAATTTAATTTGTTTTTACTTATTGTATCTATTTTTGTATATTTTTATGTGTTTTAATTCTTCCCTGTACACCGCTCCGAGTCTCCTTGGGGAGAGGATGCGGTATATAAAAATAAAATATTATTATTATTATTATTATTAACTTGTTTGCCCAGGGTCAGGTTGGCTGTCATGGATGGTGTGGCCCATCCCTGTCCTTCAGCTCTGCCACACATGCAGGACGAGCATCCCACCATAGCTATCCTAACCCTGGGTGAACTGGTTTTAAATTATCCACCCACCCCACCTATCAAAGTGGATCTTGGGCTCTGTGCTGCAAGGGAAAAATGGGAAATGGAGCAGCCAGCTTGAAAAAAGGAGGAGGAGCAGGGAGAAGAAAGAGGGAAAAGTGGCTTCCTCCTTAACTCATGCCAGCCGCTCCTTTGCCCGTTTCTCTATTGCAGCGCTGTGCTGTGGCATTTGCCCCACCCACCATCACCCAGATGTGCTCGCTTCCTCGCTTTTGGTTAAAAAAAAAAAGAGGATTCCTTCATGTGCTAAATGCCATACTTTAACCATGGCTTTCTAAGATGCCATCTCTGTCACTGGAGAAAAAAAGGAGGGCGACTCAAGGCAGTGAGTACCTCCAGCCCCAAAAAAATAAAAGAAGAAGAAATGTGAGAGCAGCACCCACCAGCATCGCTTTCCCGCCCCTGAATAGTGTGCGTCTCCTAAAGGCCTCTGGTTTGACACGTCTGCCCGCTCTGCCTCTTTCCGGGGCATCCCTCTCATGCCAACATTTAGGTAATCGGCACCTTTCCTCAGGGTAGTGGTGTCTCAAACCCATGGAGGATGGCAGGCAGCTCCCAGCCTGCATGGTGGACTGTGGCACTGGGTGAGCTGAGAGGGAGGGAGGGAGAGAGGGGGGGAGGGAGAGAGGGAGGAGAGAGATATAAATGGACAACTGGGTATGCGGCTGACTTTTGGCTTCCAGCACCAGAGAGGGCGTGGGAAGTGTCCGAGCTATTGCTGCCTTTCATTGGGACATGTGGAGTGAGATGGGGCTCCTCTTGCCATATCGTCTCCCCTCACCGGGCATGGCAGGGCTTCTTGTCCCTCACTTCAGCAGGTTCACTGAACTCCAGAAAAAACTTAGCTACCGGTTCTACTGAACTTTTGCGAACCAGCTGAATCCCGCCGTTGCATAGAAATAAACGTATTTGAGCCGATGCAGAGTCTTCAGATTGTGATTTTCATTGGTAAGTTCTAGGAGACTTTTAAGTAGATATACTCAAAAGTTCAACAGTTCATGGTCGTTTGGGGACAAGGCCTTTGAATCACAGCTTTCCAGTTTTGCAAAATCCTCTTCAGATAGCAAGATCTAGTGCCTAGTCTTATTTATCAGAGTTTTACAAGTGTACCACATATCTTCAATGAATTACTTCTGGAGATAATATATAGCAATCATACCCTTTTAAAGCATTCTAGTGAAACAAGGACACATTAAGCAAGCTCTGGTTACTTTCTTTTCTTTAGCCTATTAGTTATTTGCCATGAAACAGAACACAATCTTTGATAATACTCTAGCATTTCAGTGTGAACTTTCCTCCTCAGTCCTAGCCTGAAGGTAGTCATGGCTTCATTCCTTTCTTCTTGTCAGTCAGTATCACTGCTTACACAGCTGCTTCTGGTTTAAGTATTTGTTAAGTATTCAATCTTACCAAGAATCAGATTTAGCTTCCTGCTTTTCTATGACCTACAGTTCAGTCCTTTTTACTTGTATGTTTCTTATACTTATATCTTCATGAACATCCTAAGACTAATTGGCTTGGTGTATTCCTCAGTTTATGGGACACTTTCGCCAAAGTAAGGATGAGGATGTCCACTTCATACCATGCTCATTACAAGTAGCCCTCAGCTTATGACTACAATTGAGTCCAAGGTTTCTGTTGCTAAGTGAAACATCTGTTAAGTTTGACCCCATTCTGTGACTTTCCTTGCTACAGTTATTAAGTGAATCACTGCAGTCCTTAAGTTAGTAGCCATGGTCGTTAAGTGAATCTGGCTTCCCCTTTGACTTTGCTTGTCAGAAGGTTGCAAAGGAGGAATCACACGACCCTAGGATACTGTAACTGTCACAAACACATGCCAGCTGCCAAGTGTCTGAAATTTAATCATGTGACCATGGGGATGCTGTAATGGTCGTCAGTGTGACAAACGGTCATAAGTCTATTTTTTCAGTGTGTTGTAAGTTTGAACTGTCACTAAATGAACAGTTGTAAGTTGAGGATTACCTGTATTTTTATTCCATTTCTGAACATAAGGATATTTGAAGTCATTACTGTTGCTTACTTATTGTTTCTTCCGATTCCTCGTAAGTAGATGGATGGACATCATTTTTTCCAAATTTGCCTATCAAAATTGTGTGTGTGTGTGTGTGTGTGTGTGTATACTTTGTTCCACAACACCCTGTAAGGCCCCAATTAAGGGAGGAGACATACTGTTTCCTTTTCTGCCTTTCGGCTCATCACCAGAGACCATCTAGACAGAAAGCCAAGAATTCCGTTGTGTGATTTTTTTATATGTGTGTTACGTTTTTGAGCTGACTTATTTATTGATCAGCTCAAAAACGTAACACACATACATACACACATATATGCGCATTATGTTTTTGAGCTGATCAATAAATAAGTCGGGGAGACTAGGATAGATCTATTTCGAGCTTATTAGCTCTCATCAGCTAGCCATACCCTTACTGGGATTCTAGCTGATGAGAGCTAATAAGCTTGAAATAGATCTATCCTAGTCTCCCCGACTTATGTATTGATCAGCTGAAAAACGTAACGCAAATATAAAAAAATTACACAACGGAATTCTTGGCTTTCTGTCTAGATGGTCTCTGGTGATGAGCCGAAAGGCAGAAAAGGAAAAGCAGTGTGCTTCCTCCCTTAATTGGGGCCTTAACAGGGTGTTGTGGAAACGATTATATATATATATATATGTTAGTTTTATGAGCTGATCAATAAATTAAATTAGAGAGAGACCAGGATAGATCTATTTCAAGCTTATTAGCTCTCATCAGCTGGCCATACCCTTTACTGGGATTCGAACCGGGGCTGTGTTGCATGCTAGGCAAGGAACCTAGCACTTTAGCCAAGCCGGTTCCCCTTATTGCATCAGCTGAGACAGGGTATATTAGTATAGGTAATTGTTTCACAACAACCTTTTATTAGGCCCCAATTAAGGGAGGAGACATACTGTTTCCTTTCCTGCCTTCGGCTCATCACCAGAGACCATCTAGACAGCAAGCCAAGAATTACGTTGTGTAATTTTTTAGATATGTGTGTTAGTTTTATGAGCTGATCAATAAATTAAATTAGAGAGGGACCAGGATAGATCTATTTCAAGCTTATTAGCTCTCATCAGCTGGCCATACCACTTACTGGGATTCGAACCGGGGCTGTGTCACATGCTAATTTAATTTATTAATCAGCTCATAAAACTAACACACATATCTAAAAAATTACACAACGTAATTCTTGGCTTGCTGTCTAGATGGTCTCTGGTGATGAGCCGAAAGGCAGGAAAGGAAACAGTATGTCTTCTCCCTTAATTGGGGCCTAATAACAGGTTGTTGTGAAACAATTACATATATATATATGTGTGTGTGTGTATATATTTATATATATATATTCTTGTATCCTTGTGTTTGCACCATCAGCTACAGAATCTAGCTTCCCTGTTCTTGTTGCCTCAATTATGCCAAGTACCAAAGGGTTTTGCAATGCCATTTGCCTTCACTATACGTATCCAGCTTTAGCTTCATAATTCATCTTTCCAATGAGCAAAACACTTCCTCCCATTTGTTTTCTTGTAAAGAGCTGATTTGATGGGAATGGCCACAGTGGACTTTTTTTGTGAAAGTGCTCCAAAACTGACACTTGCTCTCTAGGTACAAACCTACTCACTAGTCAGAAGATCTGGCCAATTCCTGCCTGAGAAGGTAATCACACAGGTAAGTATTCACGAGGGAGAGGGGAGAATAAAATGGTTATGAATATAAATGAATATAAACATAAAGGAGAGCTCGTTCTGGTTTGTGGTAAGAAGGAAAAACAGCTTGAAAGATATGGTAGACTAAAAAAATCTGAAACAAAAAGACAAAGAAAAATAGAGGCGATGGAGAGCACGAAGAAGAACAAAGTGAGAGGCTTATCAAAGATGGATTGACTGACTTATCTGATCGAAGATTTTAAAAGAGAGTGAAGGGGGGGAAATGCAGGTTAAAGCAATGTGAAATCATGGCTATAGGAAAGAAAGCAAAAGAGAAATTAGCCATGAGGATATCCTGAGCATCTTTCAGGACATTTCTGAATTCTGTCTTTAATGGGAACTTTTGGATTATTTTTTTTAAAAAAGCTCTGGAGACCAAAAGGAGACCAAGTACTTTTTCTATGATCATTTTGACAAGACAAATCCAAATATCTTGGATTGTTGCATTCATTTTTTTGTTTCCCTGCTTTGTTCAATTAATTGCCTCTGCCCCAATTCACATTAGCCACCTCCTGAACACCTCACCTATTTACCATCCTGTCCCTTGACCAAAACTAGTAGCTGTTCATGTTGGATTCAGTCTGTAGACTAGAGAGATTTTCCTGCTTCCCATCCTCTATTCCAATGATTCTTTATTCCACACCATGGAGTCTTCCTGATGTGGTTGCACTGCATTTTTCAAAACCCCCATTTGGGAACTGTGTGAGTTGTAGTCAGAGTTCACCTGGAGAAATCCAGTTTAGATGTGGTTACTTTATGGCATCTTAACAGAACAGAAGACCTCTTTGCTTCATCATTAAAATGAAGACACTTCTAGAGATCGGCAGCAATGTTTTTTATCCAATCTGCTCAATTAATTGAAGTAAATTTTCTCCGCCTTTCCATTGTTGTAAAATAAAGCGACATTCTTTTTTATTTATTTCTTTTTTTTCCCCTTTGTGTTTTTCTTGTTGTTGTCAGGCACAGGACTTGCAATTAAAAGTTATGTGAAAGTTTTTTGTTTGTTTTGCAGCAGCATTGTTAAATATTTATGAAGGGCCTTAAGTCTAACTCGCCTTGAGGAAAAATAGAGGAATTAATAATGTATGCCATTGCTTTGCAGAAAATTAAAGGTTGGGAGCACGTGTTTAAAAATTAAATCATCCACAATCTAAGCTAACAGATGTTATTTAGTTAAAATCTCACAGACAACAAAGCATGGAAAAGGTGTCTACTCTTTCCTCACTCCCTACTCTCAGTGAAATCTTAATGATTCATTGCAGTTGAACAGATTCTGAAGCCTGAGGCTATCAGATGGATAATAAAGAGGAACTTCCATTATATCCTTGAGAACTTTTGCTTCTTTGACAAATTTCCTATGCTATTATAATTTAACAATAAATGCCCTGATCTACACAGACAATTTTCAACATATGTAGCTCCAACTTCAGGAGTGGCTGTGTAAGTAAATCAATTAAGACATGGGGTATCAAACTCGATTGTGTCACATGATGTATCTTGACATATTGCAATGTTTTTTGCCTTTGTGGAGCCCAGGTGGGTGTAGCCTAGGTGTGACGCATCTGGCCCGTGGGCCGCCAGTTTGACAGGCCTGAATTAAGAGCTACTCCAGATGTTTTCCTTCCCACATAACAACTGATTATTCTCATGTTAGCCATTTTGAATTCCACCTCATCCCCACCAAAGCTTCTCTGTGAAATGATACCCCAGCCTTTATTTAAAGAGTTCTAGCAAAGAACACACCACTTGATATGGCAGCTTCTTTCATAACTTGTAGTCAAGATGTTATCCTGATGTCTAGCTTGAATATTCCTTGCAATTCTAATCAATGTATAATAAATTTTCCTTATACCGTATTTTTCGGAGTATAAGATGCACCGGAGTATAAGACACACCCAGATTTTGAAGAGGCAATTTTTTTAAAAAAAGTAGGTAGGTAGATAGAGGGATAGAAAGGGAGAGACAGAGAGAAAAATACAGTAGGTAAGTAGGGAGAGAGAGAGAATAGGTAGGTAGGTAGGTAGGTAGGTAGGTAGGTAGGTAGGTAGGAGAGAGAGAAAGAGAAAAATACGGTAGGTAGGTAGGTAGGTAGGTAGACAGAGTGTGTAGTTAGGTAGGTAGGTAGATAAAGGGATAGGGAGAGAGAGAGAGAAATACGGTAGGTAGGTAGGTAGGTAGGTAGACAGAGTGTGTAGTTAGGTAGGTAGGTAGATAAAGGGATAGGGAGAGAGAGAGAGAGAGAAATACAGTAGGTAGGTAAGTAGGGAGAGAGTGTGTGTGTAGATAGATAAGTAGGTAGAGGGATCGAGAGAGAGAAATAGAGAGAGAGAAATACAGTAGATAGGTAGGGGGGGAGAGAGCAGATAGGTAGGTAGATAGAAGGGAGAGAGAGAGAAATACAGTAGGTAGGTAGGGATAGAGAGAGTGTAGATAGGCAGGTAGGGAGAGGGATAGAGAGAGAAAAATAGAGAGAGAAATAGAGAGAGAGAGAAATACAGTAGATAGGTAGGGGGAGAGAGAGAGTAGGTAGGTAGGTAGGTAGGTAGGTAGGTAGGTAGGTAGGTAGGTAGGTAGGTAGATGTTTCCAGGTGTATTTACCCATGTGCTGGAGAAGGAAATCACTGGCCACCTTTGGAACAAATTTTATTTATTTCAAATTTATAAACCGCCCCCTCTCCCCGAAGGGACTCAGGGCGGTGTACAGGAAAATTAAAAACATCAAAAAACATACAATATATATAAAGTTAAAAACGAATTAAATTACCCTGTACTAAAAACATTAAAATAAAACCCAGCCTATACTAAAAATTCCCCCTAAAAATCTAAAATCCATTTGCGTGTTTGGCAGATACTATATAAAAAGGTCTAACTGTTATGCAAGACCAGCTTGTTGGAAAAAATATGTTTTAAGTGAACGGCGAAAGAGGGGAAGGTCCATGATGGTGCGAAGTTCGGGGGGTAGGTCATTCCAGAGGGCCGGCCCTGCCACAGAGAAGGCCCTGCCCCTGGGCACTGCTAGCCGGCATTGACCGGCGGTTGGTACCCTCAGCAGGCCTCTCTGTGGGAGCGTATCGGACGCAGGGAGATATGTGGCAGGAGACAGTCCCGTAAGTAACTAGGCCCCGAGCCTAGAAATCTTGGTTTCTGCAGGCACAGTACTTGACCAATGTAATTCTCATCAATCACTCTAACTAAACAGCTCTTCAAAAGGGAAAAAAGCCCTTTTACACTGTGCAAACCTCTCCCAGCCTGTTTTTTGCCAAAATGGGCCCTTTTTTTCAAATAAAAGCCATGAATAGCCTTGGGGGGGGGGGGCTTGCAGAGTGCTCCTGGGGGGGGGGGCAAAACAAGGAAAAATGCCCTTTTTTGTGAAAACGGGCCATTTTGTGGTCAAAAGAATGCATGCATAGCCTTATGAAGGCTTATGGAGTGCTGCTGGGGGCTGGGGGGGGGGGAAAAACTCCCTGTTTTTTGCTCATTTCTGCCCTCCCCAGCCCCCAGTAGATCTCTGGAAGCCTCCATAAGGTATGCGCGTGGCCATTTTGGTGACAGGCGGGGTTTCAGGAGGCAAAAAAAATGCTTTATTCGATGTATAAGACGCACCCAGATTTTCAGCCTCTTTTTAGAGGAAAAAAGTCTTATACAGTACTTGAAAAATATGGTAATTCTAATTTAGTTCTGGTTTTGTCTTCAGGAGCAATAGAGAATAAGTCCATTCTCTCTTTAAGTGCTTTATGCTGATCATGAATATCATGAAGCTTCACCATATTATATTTCTTCTAAATTAGTATCTCAATTTCCCCATATTCAGTGTATTGGTGTAGAAACTTCTGAGGTTTTCAGTTATAGTAACTATGGTGCTGTGAAATGGAATTGAACAGTTCACATTTATTTTATTTATTTGTATCGAGCCTTTTGAAGTGGCACAGTGACCTAGAAGTGAAAACATTCTCCTCCAACTCAAAAGGTTGAGAGTTTTATCCTAGGGAGAGGCAAATGCCCCTTTATCAGGATGCAAAGAGAAAACATCTGCTGTGAACTTCACGTAGGTGTCAGGAAGGGCATCTGGCCAATAAATACTCAGCTCCATTCAGTCCCCCTGACTCCACCCTGATAAAAATGGATTAGAGGGTCATAAAAAGAGAAAGAAAAATCCCATCTTTATTAGTTTTACAAATAATTCAAGACAGGGAACATATCCAACATACCTTCCTCTTATTTTCCCCACAGCAATAACCCTGTGAGCTAAGTTATAACTATGCAGGTAGCCCTCAACATAAGACTACAATTGACCTCCAAAATTTATGTTGTTTAGTGAGAAACTTGTTAAGTGAGTTTTGTCCCATTTTAAGACTTTTCTTGCCTTATTTGTTAAGTCAATCACTGCAATTGTTAAATTGGTAACACAGATGTTAAGTGAATCTGGTTCCTTATTGAGTTTGCTTGTCAGAAGGTCACAAAAGTGGATCACATAACTCCGGGACACTGCAACCATCATAAATGTAAGTCAGTTGTTAAGCATCCAAATATAAATCATGTGACCATGGGGGTGCTACAAGGGTCATAAGTGTGAAAAATGTTCATAAGTCAATTTTTCAGTGCCATTGTAAGTTCCAACAGTCAATAAATGAACTGTTGTAAGTTGAAGACTACCTGCATAAGCCTAAAACACAATAAAAATGAAATTAGTTTAGCAAGATTTGTTTTGACCAATCTACGCTTACTCTAATTCTTACGGATATGCTCTAGCACCGTGATGGCGAACCTAAGGACACGCAAGGGCACGCAAGGCGTTGCCCTGTCAGCTCCAGTGTGCATGTCCAGCGGACTTCAGCCTTCTTTTTAGACCACTTTTCACCCTCCGGAGGCTTCCCTGAAGGCTCCTGAAGGCTCCGGAGGGCAAAAAATGACCCTATGAGCAAACCAGAGGCAGAAAGCGCACGCATGTGTGGCACACCTGCACGACACCCCCCCCCTGTGCTCCTCCCACTTTTGGCACACGAGCCAAAAAAGGTCCGCCATCACTAACAGCTTCTCAAAGGACTTTACTTTAGGTGGATCTCTCCCCCTCTCTTTTTGAGGATAGAGTTAATATGTATCTTCCTGTATTCACATGCTATTTCATTCAATCAGGATTCTAACAGATAGTAAGAATCATCTGGAAACAAGGCTCTATCCAATGATGACTAGCCTTTTCCGGACCGTGCCAAAGTGCGCCCACATGCACCCCCGAGCCCCCAAAATGCAATGTGGGCATGACCCCTGTGCATGTTCCCCCTGCATGCACCCCACCCCCTGCACATGCACATGCTCCCCCTGCATGTGCCCCATCCCCCCACCCTGCATGCACCCCCTGAATTGATAGTGGTTTGACGGTCTGGGTCACTGGAACTGGCAGTGGCCCCAGGCCTTGCATGCCACTGAACCGGTTCTCCTATGGGGCCGCCATCTTGATTTTCGGTTCTGCGCATGCATAGAACAATTGTAATTGCACAAATTTAATTTGTTTTCTTTCTTTTTTTTTACATTTTGTGCATGCGCAGACTATTTTTGGGCAAATGTGCAAATTTTTGCATGCACCGAACCGACAGTAATGCCGGGAACAACCAACCCCCAGCATGTGCCCCACACATGCGCTCACACAACCTGCAGCCCTGCACATGTGCAGTGCCCCCCCTGCATGTGCCCCATCCCCCACACAGGTGCAGCAGAGACGCAGAGATCAGATGGCCAGTGAGAGGTGCGTACACATGTGCAGCAGAGCTAAACTGGGACAACAGCTTGTGTGCCCACAGAGAAGGCACTGTGTGCCACCTCTGACATGCGTGCCATAGGTTCACCATCATGGCTCTATCTTCTTCCTTCAAAGCATTTGGAAACATTATAAAGAGTTTGATAGCACTACATTATATAGCACAGGAAGAAGCTTCATTTGAAAAACAGCACTTGATGGAAGTCTTGTGCTGTAAACTTAACCTTTCTTTCTAATAAATACTACTAATCAAGGTGATAGTATTTATTGGAAAGAGTGCTAATGACTAAATGACTGCAAGGAATATATATATATCCTTCCATTCTCCACTATTCAGTCAGAGCTGAAGAAGCTTCTTGGATGAGAAGGGAAACGTCTTCAAGGAAAAACAAAGAAAGTCCAGTTGCCGCCTGAAAAAGCACCTTTGTTAAAACCATAACCTGGATGACTGAGAATCTCCATATTAATCAGGGACTTGAGATTTGATCCTTGGATTGTTTCCTGATAGGGATTCAGAAAGGGGAAAACTCCTACCACACATAGGAGTTGTCAAATCATAATTTGTTCAGTTTATAGGTAGGCTTGCATGCTCACTCGGTTGTGAAGATGGGTTGAGTCATCCCACTTAAAGCTTCCCATGCTATTTATAGCTATTCATACTTAAAATGAAAAATCACTGTCATCAATATGTTATGGACCTAGCAGCATTTTCTTGCCTAAGGTAGTTAAATTGTTTGTCTCTGTTTTATTTTGTTTTATTTTTCATCAATGTTTGGTTTATTGTTTTCATTTTGCTTGGGATGTTTTTAAAATCTTCCTTTTTATCCCTATGTACTCTGATATACGTGTTTATTTACAGCTGTATTTATTGTGCATTTGAGAGTAATTTCCCCTAACTTGTATTTTGTAAAATTGGAGAATGTTCTCCATTTCAGAAAATAATTGACTTTCTACTTATGCAATAATTCAAAAATGAGAAATTAAATAGCTTCACATTAAGGTGTGCAGTTCTCTCATTCTCAGCCTGAGGCAAAACAATGCAAAAAGCCTTGAACCATGAGTATAAAATTATAGTGAACTAAATGAAACTTTATTTCCTTATCAGATGGTTAACGTACAGTAGTACCAACATCTAAAATTTAATCTTTGGGTTGGTACAGTCTTTTGTTAACAAGAAATACTTGCTTCCAATTTATGGATTAGATTTCTATGCTGAAAAAATATATCTTTAGGTAAGGCTTCCTAAGCAGTCACTGCTGTGCAGTAGCATTATCACAACTGATGTCTACAATATTGCCTAACATCTCAGCTTATTGAGATCCTCCAATTCAGAAAGAGATAGCTGGTATGTAAGCTGAAAGGGCATCACCATTTACATTGTACAAGCCGTGTCTCATTGTGGATCTAAAGCTGTATCATTCTAATGCAACATGACAGTGAATGGGAATTTTTAAGGAAGGCAATCATGCTTTCTAGGAGATGCCTCATCCTATTGGTAAGAGAATCTGCACTGCAGTAAAGTCACTGGTTTGTAGAGAAGCCTAAATCATCTGTATATGTGAGGAAGGTGATGTATTAAATAGCTGGCAAATAATTAATCAAAGTGGGAGACAAAACAGCTTGTCACCTCGCTCTTTATGAAAACAAAACACACACAAAAAGGGGCATATGATGCTTTATTGCTTTCCAATTTCCTCGAAAATCTGTTAGCCTAAAATGCCAGCTTTTTCTTCACTGTTTACATATTATACCACCTACACAGTAAAAACAGAATCAGGATATTTTCCTACAAGTAAGAAAACCAACCTACACATATGGAAAGATGTAATCTACAATGGAAAGAGGTAATCTACTAAAGAACAAAGGTTCTTTTTTAAGAAGTTAAGATTCAAGAAAGAATTCATATGGTTGATTCTATTATGGAAATGAGCCTCTATATGGCAAATTATGAGAAGTGGTTATGAGAAAAATATAAGAATGTGTATTTTGTGTGTGTGTGTGTGTGTGAGAATGAGGGTATTCAAGAGAGAGTGCTTTTGTGGCTTTTCATCATCTATGAGAATACTGGATGCAGCTATCCAAGAAATAATTTCTGATACTACTATATACCAAATATATAGTAGTGGCTCTTCTCATTCCTCCTCAGCCATCTTTCCTTTTAACACTTCTCCCTTTCTCTATGAACCCCCTACTCCAGTAGATCTGTGTATGTATAATACTCTTTTCTTTGCCTCAGATGAAGGGTCCGATGATGTTCCTTTATTGTGATTATGCAGTAATAAATCTGTTATATTTTACGAGGCCACAAATCTTTTTGTTCTGCTTCCTTCACAGATATTTCCTACTTTACTTTTGGAATATTTCAATGTTCTATGTTGTTGTTTCCTTTTTTTTAAAAAAAATATACAATTTTAGGAATTGTAGTTTCATCTTCTGTGGGTTTTCTCTCCCCCAATGGATAATTTATCATATTTTCTCTTCTTCTCCAGTTAGGGCCCATTTGGTAAATAGAAGATGAGTGAGTGTGTGTCTATGTCTGTGTGATACTTTAAAAGTGTTGACTTAACCGTGCACCTCTTCGTTGATTTGTTGTTTCAGGAATCAGGAAAGAAATGTAAATTAATATTTTCCTTCTTGAGTGAAAATCTTATTTTTCCATTGATAAAAAGGACCCTTTTCACTATGACTGTAATTGTAAGAAATAGGATAAACATACAGTGTTTGATTAGCAAGGAGTGCAATCCATTAGAGTGCATACCCTGTACATGCCCCGCTCCCCCATACATCTGCACGTCGCCCACATGTCCTGCTCCCCCCCCCCCAGGCGTGGCAGAGACCTGAAGACCAGCTGGTTGGCGAGAGGCGCATGTGCAGCAGAACTGAACTGGGGGGACGACTCATGTGCCCACAGAGAGGGGGATGCATGCCACCTTTGGCACACGTGCCACAGATTCGCCATCACATCATTAGACTATTATCTATTCATTATCAAGGGTATGATTTCAGTGCTTTCTATGTTGAAGCTCTTTATTATGCCTGTTCTCTGACTGCTACCGTGCAATTTTATACTACCATACAAAGTTCAGAGGAAAACTCCTTTGAGTTCAGATTATGGAAAATATTTTAAGAATCACAACAATGGATATATCTGTATCTTTTAATACAAGTGCCATAAACTATGATCAACATAGTTTAGAGCAGGGGTGTCAACCTCACGGCCCGTGGGCCAGATGCATCACATGCTGGCCACCCCCACCCCCATTTAGTGAAGACGGAAAAGTCACGGTATGTCACATGATGACAACGTGACACTGAGAGTTTGTCATCCCTGTACTAGAGCAATGTTTTCAATCTTGGCTGCTTTAATATGTATGGACTTCAACTCCCAGAATTCCTCAACCAGCAAGGGTTGAGGAAATCAATGGTGGGAGTTGAGTTGCCAAGGTTGAGAAACACTTTATTAGACTGACCAATGACACAATAGATAGGGGCAGAGGTGGGTTGCTACTGGTTTGTCCCCGTTCGGCCAAACCGGTAGTGGAATGTTGGCCTGGTTGCAGAACCAACAGAGACCCTGCCTGGCCACACCTTCAAACAGGTTCCCCAATTGCTGTAGCATGGGTTGTTGTTTTTTTTGCCATTTTTTAATGTTCTGCACATGCACAGACCTTCTTACAGGCAACACACGCAGAGCATGCACCAAATCAGCAGTAACACCAGAAGCAACGCACCACTGGATAGGGAATGGATAGGGGCTAATTATAATTTCTATAATTGAGGGGCTTCCACAAAGAAGAGAGACACAATCTATTTTCCAAAGCACCAGGAAGTAAGACAAGAAGCAATGGATGGAAACTAATCAAGGAGAGAAGCAACCTAGAACTAAGGAAAACATTTCTCACGGTAAGAGGAACAATTAACCATTGGAACATCTTGCCGTCAGAAGTTTGGGTGTTCCATCACTGGAGCCTTTCAAGAAGAGATCGGACAGTCACTTTTCTCAAATTGCATAGCGCCGTGATGGCGAACCTATGGCACATGTGCCTCAGGTGACACACGGAGCCCTATTTGCCGGCACGGCAGCTCTTGGCAGCTCATACATGTACACTGCAGTGGGTCGCTTGCACATGCGCAGATGGGTGGGCACACATACGTGCATGACAACACACATACGCACAGTTTTGGCACACCTTTAGAAAAAGGTTAGCTGTCACTGGTATAGGGTCTCCAGTTTGAGCAGGAGATGGGCTAGAAGACCTCCAAAGTCCCTTCCAACTTTGTTATTCTGTTATTTCAGAGACCTGACAACCATCTGCAGTGAATTGTTTGCAGTTAGAAATTGATTTACCATTAGCTAGTTCATTATCTGTATATGGGTAAGAGCTCGTTTGCTCAGCAATTTTACATGACATATATTATGTGATGATACATAATGAACTGCATATTCAATTCTTAAATATTTTCTTCCCAACCTTCTTGATCTTACTGCTTCATAATGTACTATTGCTTTTACCAACAATCCCATGAACTAATTGCATACAAAGACCAGGGCATGTGACTCACTGTCTAGGAACGAATTTTATCTGTACAAGCAAAAGAAATTATGCATCATCTATGCAGTGCAAGGAGAAAACAATTTTCATGTCTGTGTGCATTTCTTTTAACTACAGACCATCTAAACTGATGTTCATAATAGCTTACAATTCTTGATTGGGTAAGCTTTTTAATAAAACAAATAAATAATATATTTGTTATGCAAAAATTCAGGTCTTATTATAGTAGTTCATTTTCCATCTGGGTTATTCCATTATTTGCTTTGCAGAGTCATTTACCAGAGCATACTTTCAGAAATTATTCTGATGATATATTTTTTTTATTAAGCATCTCCATGTTTTGGGTACAGAAGTATTTGAAAGTTGTAGTCACTCATGAAAAAACTATTCTGATTCAGCTAATAATCAAAATACTAAGCAAATTGCAAAATACCTGGATTTTTAATAGTCTGAAATCCTCACTATTGCTGAATTCTTAAGTAACGATCATGTACAAGTTTTTATGTAGAAAAGTATGTATTTGTAGGGAAGTGTATGGTTAGCCTCCAGGAGTGAAAGAAGAAATGGAAAAAACAAGCAGCTGTTAACCTATATTTTCTGATAATATAGATTTTCCTAAACCTTAATTCCCTTCGGAGCGTCATCAGTAGTCCGTCTTTCTTTCTTTCTTTCTTTCTTTCTTTCTTTCTTTCTTTCTTTCTTTCTTTCTTTCTTTCTTTCTTCCTTCCTTCCTTCCTTTCTTCCTTCTTTTCTTCTTTCTTTCTCTCTTTCCTTCCCTCCCTCCCTCCCTTGTACTTATCTGGGCTTGAGTCAATTAATTTGTTTGTGTTTTACTTTCTCCTGAAATTGTTCCTTTCTTTTAGCACTCTTGTACATTTATGAATTCTCTTCTCATTAACTCTTCTGATCTAATAGATGAGGTTATTTCCTAAACATTAACATGTGTGAACCCTATCTTTCACATGTCAATGAACATCCCAAATCCTATTTATTTGTTGTAGCAGGCTGTTCAAATGTATCTGCCTATGTTATGTTGCAAAGGGTTTCAAAACCTTAACAAACCATGATGTTATGATATACTTCTAGTATACTGCCAAAGTAGTCAAGAATACTAGTTCTCAATAAAGTTGAAACAATAATTTATAGAGATGACAAATGACCACCTCCTTTGCTTCCTTCTTTAAATAATTATGGTTTTCCATAAATCTCTTTCTATGAATCTCTTTCTAAATGAAGCATAAAATGATGGTGGGGGGGATTCCAACTAGTATTTCATTTTAATAGATTAAAATAGATTTAATAGATTGTCTGTTGAAATTTCATGATGTAAGATAATTCAAGCCATCTTTTTCATAACATGATGGCAAAACAGACTAGTTACTTCCTTTATGATGACACAGACTTTCTGCTCGCATCTGTTAAACTGCCAAATAATTTGCAAATTTATTCCTAAAAGATGAAACCTAATATATTCTATTCTTCTAGTAGGGATCAAGTATCCTTTCTTACACTTGTTCACTTGTAGTAAATTGTTCTGAAAATTATTGGGTTGGTGAGGATCCCTTGGCTTCAGCTGCTCTTTCCACTGAAATGCCTTATACTTCTATTTTCTTGATTTATATTTTTAGATACAGTATGGCATGTTCACAACTTACGAATAACCAATCCCTCTCCATTGGTACTTTGATGGTAGTATTTCTATTAACTCTCAAGACAAAGGGACTAACTATTTTTCACATGTATCTGGTGACATTAAAAGCATTGTCACCACTTTGACCAGCATGGCGCCTACACCTCAGATTCGCCTATCTATGCATGGAAAAGTCAATTAGATCCTAAGGCATCCTTAGATTGGTTATTCATGAGAAATCATATCATAAGTCAACAGTATCATGTAGGAATGTTTCCTGGGCAGTTTCCCTCTTCCTTCTTCAAAAGGGAAAGGATAGAAGAAGCTGTTCTGAAAAGGGAGTGTGGTCTACATCAAGACTAGGAAACCTATGGTCCTCAGCTGTTGTGCAACATATTCTTCTCTGTTTTCACTCTAAAACATTTCCTCCATTTGGATTTTGTTTTCCATTGGCTGTACTGAATCTGAGAAGATCTGATGAAGTTGCCCAGATATAAGTCTGCATTGAAAAAAAGGATGATCAGTTTGACTACAAGGTGCTTTAATTATTCATGATAATGGACCTATAATCCCTGAGGTCAATCATTCCTACCCATACTTTTAAGAGAGACTTCAGCATCCATCTATAACTTATTTATTTTATTTGTTTTATTATTTATTTATTAATCAGATTCATTTGGCCATCCATCTCACCAAAGGTGACTCTGCAGTTGCTTGCTCATGGCATCAGTTTTATTCTACCTAGATTGTCTTAGATATTTCTATTATTATTTGTTTTCCAGCTATTGGTATCCAAAATATTCCCAAGAAAAGAGAATTACAAGTAAGTGATGAGTTGAAAAATAGAGTTCCAAGATTACATTTCCGAATTATGAATGCACTCAATTTGGAATACAACTATGCACAATTTCTTTTCAGGAATCATTTTCGCTATACTTATTAACTTTTAGTCTCAACTTTAGCATGATGTATAATAATATACGTATTTCCCAGGTGTGTAAGGAAATAGGCTTCTTTGTATAACCTACACATCTATTGCATACTTAAAATGTACTAAGTGCTCAGAGCAAGAGGTTAAATTAAATAGCATGTGACTTTATAATTAAACCTATTCTTGATATATAAAAGCATTCAAATATTAATAACAAGTTTGACAGAAATACATAAAACTATTTGTCATCATCCATTGTGTCAATTCAGACACTAAATTAATTGGAAAGAAATATTTTCTGTATTTCCTTTCTTGAAGGCCCCTATTTTTCAGCACAGATGGAAAATGGGAACTAGGACATTTGGGAAATTATATAAATTTAAAGATGTATTTTTTTTATTTTGAACATATTTTTCAAAAGCCACCTTATTCATCTACCAATTTTGCCTGGTGTGAGGATTATAATGTCATTATCATGTCAATCATCATATTTCCCTCCCTTTACTTATCTCTATTAGTGTATCTGAAACTGGAAATAGAGATTAAAAGGAATTAAATATACTGTGGATACTGTAAACAACTTCACAGTTCTGTTGTCCTGTGTCGTGTGTGTGTGTGTGTGTGTGTGTGTGTGTGTGTGTGTGTGTGTCCCTGTCCTTGGGGATGTGTATATAGAGTTGTATTAATATAACTGAATATATTTAGTTTATGAATTTTATATATTTCACTCTGTGTCCCTATTAGTAATGTATGCATTTTTATATCAATTTATTGAGAATCCAACTGAAATTAAACTTACAGAGAATATGAAAAAATATCCAGAGGAGGCAACCTAGTAAATGCACGGAGCTTCAAAGATATGCCATCCTAGATATTCCCATAATATTTTATACTCCCACATACATTTTCATGAGCATACTGATTTCTTTAGCAAAATAAATTAAAATTTTGTCTTCAGAAAACATACTTCATGAAGTAGGGAAAAAAATAGGAAAATGAAATAGGACTATATTAAAGAAAGGGCAAGATGACTAGAAAAATATGAAATTTGGAACATTTCCCCCCCTATCGTGTTAGGTGTTCAATTAGGATCAGGGAGACTCAGTTATCATCTGTCTTCAGCAACTAAAGCTCACTATATGTGTTATCTTAAATATCTGTATGAAAGCTGAAATATAAATCAAATAAATAAATAAAGGGGTGGGGGTAACTGTAAAAATAAACCCAGCAGTTAAGATGCTGAGCTTGTTGATCAGAAGGTTGGCAATTTGGTGGTTTGAATCCCTAGTGCCGTGTAATGGGGTGAGCTCTTGTTACTTGTCCAAGCTTCTAGCAGTCTGAAAGCATGTAAAATACAAGTGGAAAAATAGGGACCACCTTTGGTGGGTGGGTAATAGCGTTTTGTGCACTTTTGTCGTTTAGTCATGCCAGCCACATGACCACGGATACATCTTCGGACAGCACTGGCTCTTCAGCTTTGAAACGGAGATGAGTACTGCCCCCTAGAGTCAGGAATGACTAGCACATATGTACAAGGAGAACCTTTACCGTTACCTTTTAACTGTAAATAAATCACTGGAAGTAGCATCTCTTTAGAGATTGAACAATTGATGGTCAAAATGAGAATAAGAATAATATGTGTAAAGTTGATGTAGAAAACAATTGAAGCAAGTTTTTTCAGGATGTTCCATTTGTAAGTATCCCATTAGTGATTCACCAAAAAGGTTAATAAACTTCAATAAGACTATGGTTTGTTTCGAAATTCCATAATTATGTAAGTAAATATTGCTATGACAAACTACATAGCATAGAATACTTTCTCTCTGAAGAAGCATTGAAGAAATTTCAGTGGGCTGTACAGGGTGAAAGAAAAAGTTCACTTTGTTATGAAAATAGCTTTTCTCTTGCACAGAATCACTCTTTTTTTAATGGCCACATATAGTGTCAGGAACATCTTTCCTGGAAATATCAAGCTAAGCTTCATTTTTGGACTTGACTAACTCTGTGGGTCTGCATAAATTATATTCTTTAAGCTGCCATCTCTTGATCTATCAACATATGGAAAAACATATAACGATGTATGAATGTATTCCCTATTGAACATATCAATGTATTATTGTTTAATAGCACAGCTAAATGATTAGCATGTTAATAATGGTTGCCTTGAGATGCTGCACATCCATTATATGAAATAATGTATTGAATTTCTCTTGGAAATATAACTAACTTGCCATCAGAACTTAGTGTCTAAAGACAAACAGCAGGTTTCATTTTATGATTTTATTCTGTATTGTATTGGAGGAAAAGATAATCTACAATTTCTTTAAAAAAATATTTCCCCCCCAACACTTTTTGACTTCAATTCAGATATTTTTTCAGGATCTGAATCATTAAAAGGAGGAGAGGAAGAATTTACATATATTTAATTGTTTTATCATTAATTGAACAGAAGTAGGTTTTTCCATGCCAAGGGCTCATTTTCAGAAGCAGTCAGCTCCTTTCACTCAAGAATGAAAATGATACGAATAAAAATTCTAAGGCAGAATCTGCATCTGGATCACCTGGACTGAGAATATCAATGAGGAAGGTAATGAAAGGCACATTGAAACAATAACAGAAAATGAAGAAGATATAGGAGTTAGTGTGTCTGTTTACTTTGATCCTGCAGCAGCCTATCCCAACAGAATGCTCTCTGGGTATATTAAAGTTCCAATTTTATGATTTATGGATCCATTACCTATGCTGGTTCGGATTTTGGCTCAAACTCAGATATTGACAATCCAGGACCTGAATAAATTTGGATTAGCTCTTTAACAACTATGAAAGTCTAGTGCCATTTTTATGGCACTTCAGAATATTTCAAAAGATAAAGACAGAGTAATCATGCCAAACAGAAACAAGATTGTTAAGGATGGGAGGAAAATAATGAGATCTCTTATTTTTAAGATTCTTCTGTCCAATCAGACAAAACTTTGCATTCTAATAACTAATTGCTTAAATAAAAGTATCTGGCTGAGTAACTTGGGATTCAGAGAGTTTTTTATTGGGATTTGCACCTTGGCTAAAGAATTTATTTTCTTACAGAAACATCAGCAGAGTAGGAGGCTTTGAAGCTAGCACAGTTTATTGCAACTTTTTCTATTTATTACAATAAAGGGAGTTGTTCTCCAGAATTGTGGAGATGTACAGATATCTTATTGATTATTAAGTCACTGCCAAGCCAGCTAATTCGCATGGGATCCTATGAAATATATTCAATCCTGCCTGAAATGTTTTTGACTTCTGCGGGAAGCTAAAAACTGATTTGGAATGCTCTCTGAGGACACCTCAAATGTGCTTTGCACATTCTCCTTTTATAGTATGACTTTGCAAAGTTGATATTAGCTAACTTTAAGTTAGCAAGTAACCAGGAAATTTTGGCTGGTTATCCCAGAGGTAAACTCTTGATCTTTTGCTCAGCTCCATCCTAAATTCAGTTTCAGACAACTAACTTCTCTGTGTATTGTATTCTGAAGTCTTTTGATTTTCCTAAAGTTTAATAATTTCATGCCCAATTTTGATTTTGATTTGATCATCTAGTGTGACTCTGGGCTTCAGTTTGGTTTGAATGTCAACCCAGGATTTGTTATACACGATCGTCCATTGTGATCTTTTCTTTGCATGATCCCATTTGGCTTTTATGCTTAGCTGATATTTTCAAGGCACGAGTTTTCTTTTTAATACTCTAAGACTAACTTTTTCCTTGTTCAACAATGTAAATATGTATCATGTTCTATACTGAGAGTTAAAGCCCTTTTTATATCCCTGTAAAGCAAAAATATTGTTCCTTACTTTTAGTCTCCACCTCAGCTACTTTAAGTCATGTGGACTTTGTCTCCCTAAATTCCCTAGCCAGTTAGGGGAATAGCTAGGGCAGTGATGGCTAATCTTTTTTGGCTCACTTGCCAAAAGTGGGGGGAGCGCAGGGGGGTCGTGCGTGGGCTTGCCACATCCACAATGCTATGTGCGTGATCCCCTGCTTTTGGCACGCTTTTCTTTGCCCTCTCCAGGCTCCAGAAGCTTTCTAGGAATCTGGGGAGGGTGAAAACAGTCTCCCCCCCCCACCTCCAGAGGCTTTAGGAGCTTCCCTGGGGCGCCCCGAGGGCCAAAACGGCCTCAAAAGAAGGCCTAAATCAGCTGGCCAGTGCACACATGCGTGCTGGAGCTGACAGGGCAATGCCTCGCATGCCCTAAGAAATGGTTCCATGTACCACCTGTGGCAGCCGTGCCATAGGTTCACCATCACGGAGCTAGGGAATCCTGGAAGTTGATGTCAGTACATCTAAGTTGCTAAGGTGGAGAAACTCTGGTTTGCAGATTCCTTTTTTAATATTTTGGTCCTTTACTGGGTTATTATTTTACTTTGAATTTACTGGCTGCATTTTGAAAGCTGCTAGAACAGGAGTGTCAACAGGCCAGCCCATGGGGTGCTTAGATCTGGCCTGCGGAACCACCCTGGAAACAGCGAAGGATCAGTCCATGGTGCTCTGCCGATGAAAATGGAACTCAGGAGGGCTAAGTGTGGCCCTCCCAGGCTCCATTTATGGCTGTGCCAGCTCCTGCAGCCCCCTACCAGTGAAAACAGATCCTGGGTGGGCCACATGAAGTCTCCCCAAGCTCAGTTTATGCTGGCAGAGGCCCGCAGGAGGCCGTTGTGTATGAAAACAGAGCCTCAATGAGTGACATCAAGCTGGCCACACCTACCCCAGCTGCATCCACCTGGCTCATGCCCCCCCCCCAGTCACCCCGAGGTCAAACACACCTGTGATGTGGCCCTCAATGAAATTGAGTTTGACACCCCTGTACTAGAAGGTCTTAAAACAAATGTCACTATCTAGCTACACTTTTGGTATTAGAATTATAGACAGTCCTCAACTATGACCACTATTGAGACTAAAAATTATGTTTTATAAGTGAGATATTAGCTAAGTGAATTTTGCTCACTTTATGACCTTTCTTGCCACAATTCTTAAGTGAATTCCTGCCGTTGTTAATAACATGGTTGTTAAGTGAATCTGACTTTCCCATTGATTTTGCTTGTCAGAAGGTCTCACAAGGTGATCACATGATCCCAGGACACAGCTAATATCATAAATATAAACCTGTTGCCAAGCATCCAAATTTTGATCATATGACCATTGGGATGCTGCAATTGTAAGTGTGAAAAATGGTCATAAGTCACTTTTTTCAGTGCCATTGTAACTTTGAATGGTCACTGAATGAATTGTTGTAAGTTGAGGACTACCTGTATTGTATTTTATTGGTGAACACATGTTTCTGGTTTTAGTTCTGAAATTCCTTATAATGTCTGCTTCGGTTTGGCCTACTGTTCATAATGGTGATTGGATAATTACCAGCCTTTTACATTTATAATCAAAAAGCTGGAAATATTAGGTTTTATTGGAGTTATTCTTAGGTATACATGCCATATAGGAATACCATCTTATTCTCTTTAAACTCTCTTTACTATTAAACAAGTTAATTATAAGTACTTTCCAGTGTGTTCTGCCGAGTATGGCAAAGTTTTGTGATATCTTAGAAACTGGCAAGTGTATTACAAGCTTTCAATTAATAATAACATGTTTTTCTGCTTTAGATTATCTACCATATTTCATCAGTATACGTGAAGCTGATATATCTCTCCTAATATTTCTCTTTCTGAATTTTTACCCTTCACTTTCACTCATTTAGTAAATAGTCCTTTTTCTGGCTTTTCTTTGTCTTTAAAGCTTTTAAAAGTATTATATTGGTCCATGTGTACTAAAGAGACTTCATTTTTTTTTTTTTGCAATCGATGCACTTATGTTAAAATAAATTCCAGTATTTCATGGTTAATACTGGTTGGAATTATTTTACTATGTCTAACTAAACTATTTTATTCTTGCATAAACCTATCATGACCCATGCTCTGAAAAAAAAATCACCTGCCATTAATTATAGACATACAAATTAATACAGGTTTGTCCATAGGGACATATTAAATGCTAGCTAAATTTTAAGTTTGTGATCAATAAATAAACTAGCACCAAACTGCAGCGTTTATTAAAAAAACCCTTTGACTTTTATAGTCAAACGTTTTCTGAACTTTTGGATATTATAGCTTGTAAAACATTGAATTCTTTTTTTAAAATAGTGGAAAGACAAAAGTGTCAGACCTGCAGCCAGTTCCTTTTAGGTTTAGGTTCATTAGTTTTTTTGTACCTCCCTACTCCCGAAGGACTCAGGGTAGTGTACAGCCAAAGTAAAACAGATATATAAAAGTCTAAAAAAGTTTTAAAAACATATTAAACAATTTGGCCTCTCTTAAAATTAAAAAACCAAACAAACCTTGATTAAAATTAATAAAAATTTGCATTTAAAATTCATTTTTATGCCAGCCCAGCTTGTTGGAAAAAAAAGGTTTTGAGAGCATGGCGGAAGGTGCGTAAGTCAGGGATAGTTCTTAATTCCGGGGGCAATTTGTTCCAGAGGACAGGTGCTCCCACAGAGAAGGCTCTTCCCCGGGTGTCGCCAGTCGACATTGTTTAGCCGATGGCACCATGAGGAGACCCTCTCTATGGGAGCGTACTGGCCGGTGGGAGGCTCTCGGTGACAGAAGGCGATCTCGTAAGTACCCAGGTCCCAAGCCAGTATAGCTCACGCAGGAGGAGTGTTACATGGGAGTGTTGCGTCGCCCCCATAATTACCCGTGCAGCCACATTCTGGACCAGTTGGAGCCTCCAGGTGCTCTTCAAGGGGAGCCCCATGTAGAGAGCATTACAGTAGTCCAGACGGGAAGAGACAAGTGTGTGAGTGACTGTGCCCAGGGCATCCCAATCTAGGAAGGGATGCAACTGGTAGATCAGGTGAACCTGATAAAAAGCCCCCCTGGTGACAGCCATCATATGGTCTTCCAAGGACAGCCGTGCATCCAAGAGGACACCCAAGTTGCGAACCCTTCCTGTGGGGGCTAAGGTCTCACTCCCCATAGCCAGCGATGGAACCAGCTGACTGTAACGGGATGCCGGGAACCACAGCCATTTGGTCTTGGAGGGGTTGAGCCTGAGCCTGTTCCTCCCCATCCAGATCCGCACGGCCTCCAGGCACTGGGACATCTTTGGGATCTTTGGGATCTTTGGCCTGCCACACTAATATACTATTCTACTATGCTGTTTCATTAGTGGGGAATTGTGAGGGGGAATAGTAAGGAGTAGAATGTGATGTTGTCAAAATAAAAGTCCTTTCTAGAATCCAAGGTCATCCTTTGTTTCTACACCTCTGCACTTGACCGGAACTGGATGGGTGGAACTGCCAGCATGGCAGTGGAAGATTGGACCATGTGATGGTGTGGAGGCAAGATCATGAACTTTCAACTGGGTGGGGAAAACCCAGAAAGCTCAGATTCGGGTTTTCTCAGATGTGCCAACATGCCGCTCTTAAAAAATTGGAACTTTGAGCAAAACTTTGCCTTGGACTCTGATTTAATTTTGGATGTTATTTGGAACCCTGACAAAAAGATTTAAAGGCTGTATATATAAAAAACAAGTCTACCCATTTTGTTTTTATTGAAAGCCTAGGATTTGAATTGATTTTTATCCATATAAAAATGTTTAAGATTTTTTTTGGTACCTACATTTCAGAGAAACCTTAAAAGTTAATAATAGTTCAGAAGATAAAATATAAAAAAGTTTAACATTTAGGTCATTAGAACATTTATATGAAACTGAGCAATTTATCAAAAAAAAACCCTAAAAAAACCAATACCTGTTATTATTTAAACTGGTAAAGTTTACATATACCATATTTTTGGAGTATAAGACACATCAAGATTTTGAAAAGGCAAATTAAAAGTTTTTGCACTCTGCAGACTTCCCAAAAGTGGCCTGTCTTTCACGAAAATGGGCCCATTTCCCCCCCCAAAAAGGGTATGCATAGCCTTTAGGAGGCTTGTAGAGTGGGGAGGGGCCAAAAATGAGCAAAAAATGGCCCATTTTTCACAAAAACAGGCCCATTTTTTAACCCAAAAAGGGCATGAGTAGCTTTTAGAAGGCTTATAGAGTGTTCCTGGGGGCTGGGGGGGGGGAATTGAGCACAACCTGGCCTGTTTTTTGTTCATTTCTGCCCTCCCCAGCCCCCAGGTGCACTCTGAAAGCCTCCTAAAGGCTATGCATGGCCATTTTGGTGAAGGGGCAGGGTTTCGGGAGACAAAAAATGCTGTATTCAATGTATAAGACGCACCCAGATTTTTAGCCTCTTTTTTGAGGGAAAAAGGTGTGTCTTATACTCTGAAAAATATGGTAATTAAAGAATTATAAATTGAGGGTTCAAAATGTTTGAATCATACATACAAAGTCATTTCTATATGAAATCTGACTAAATTGTATAGTATAACCTTGACAAACAATTATTTCCAAGGATTTGTATGTAATATATAATAATATTGGTTTATTGAACCTGAAAATCTAGCAATATGAAGGTGTATGTATGAAACATATTGTCAGTGTTCCAAGTAATGCCTCCATTTTAAAGTAGAACCCTAAGGCCTGACACATATGGGAAAAATTATTACCATATTTTTCAGAGTATAAGACGCAACTTTTTTCCTCTAAAAAGAGGCTGAAAATCTGGGTGTGTCTTATACATTGAATACAGCATTTTTTTTGCCTCCTGAAACCCCGCGCCTTCACCAAAATGGCTGCGTGCATACCCTTATGGAGGCTTCCAGCCTCCATAGGGCTATGCATGCTATTTTTTGACCAGAAAATGGCCCGTTTTCACAAAAAAATGGGACATTTTTCCTTGTTTTGCCCCCCCCAGGAGCACTCTGCAAGCCCCCCCCAAGTCTATGCATGCCTTTTATTTCAAAAAAAACAGGCCCATTTTTGCGAAAAACGGGCCATTTGGGAGAGGTTTGCACAGTGTAAAAAGGGGGGGGGGTTCCCTTTCGGAAAGCTGTTTAGTTAAAGTGATGGATGAGAATTACGTTAGTCAAGTACTGTGCCTGCAGAAACAAAGATTTGTTCCAAAGGTGGTCAGTGATTTCCTTCTCCAGCACATAGGTAAATACACCTGGAAACATCTACCTACCTACCTACCCTATCTCTCTCTCCCTACCTACCTACTGTATTTCTCTCTCTTTCTCTTCCTCTCTATCCCTCTATCTACCTACCTACTTTTTAAAAAAAAATTGCCTCTTCAAAACCTGGATGCGTCTTATACTCCAAAAAATACGATAAATCTTAAAAGGTGATTGAGAAATTCAGGATCATCAAGGGCAACATGCTCTAAATACTAAATTGCTTGACAACTTGAGTAGAGTTCAATATTGCCTTCATATTCCACCTGTAAACATATCTCAGCCATCTGGTCAGCATTTATTGGGGCAAGGGGGGACTATTAGTTAATTACTGTTTATTTATTTTATAAATTATAGCTTTCCTTAGATTCAAAAGGTGATTTATATACTGTTGCTGATTTAAAATATTCATATATCACCCATTCTAAAACTCTGACTGCCCTTTGAAGAGTCAGTGAAAACATCCATAAAAGAATACAAAAATATATTTGATGGACTGTATACATCAAATATATCTATGATGGAACACTCAGAATGTGCTGATAATCTAAGAGTGTAGGACAGACTATATGCAAATAGATGGTCCTTCAAAATGGTTTCTACAAGAAGTTTAGAGAGCTTAGAACTAATCTCTCTCTGTCCCACATACAAAAGAGAGAGAGAGAGAGAGACAGACAGAGACAGAGAGAGAGATAGTCCAGCCCCATGTATTCTCTGCCTCTTGTGTTTCAGCTGATCGGGAGGGAATGGAGAGTTTGCAGTATCCTTCCCCTGCCACGCCCACCAAGCCACATCATGGCCACCAAGCCACGCCCAAGAACCGGTAGTAAAAATATTTGAATCCCACCACTGATATCTAGTTGAAGGTTTCAAACTTTCTTCAAGAGTCATTCCAGGAAGAGAAAGCTGCAGTGATTCAGACTTGCTACAAAACCAAGTCACATAAAGATGGCTTTCAAATAACAAAATTTCATTTGGTTATGGTATATTAGTGCTGAATTCAGGAAGACCTCCCAGGCTGTACATCTGCTTCTTAAGGGGGAAAATATCCTTGACCATAACTGGTATATTTCCACCATACAGGAATTAGTAACAACTCTGCCTTGTCTGATCAGCTTAGTTTATTCTTCTACATTTAGACTTTTACAGTTTGGATGTACTCCAAGTCTCTGGAGAGAGCCAATCCAAAACTCTAAGAAAAAGAGATTTACAACAGAGTGTCATAATAATATTTTATTTAATATATTGAATTCCATTTGGATGCTTCCTGAATCCTAACAGACATTGGGTGGCTCACAATAAAATAAACAGTAAACATTCATCTTAACCTAGGACCAGGAAGAACAATCAAGTCTTCAAGGCATTATGAAACACCAACTTCCAACTGAAAATTATATTTAGAAGTGGCTTTAGATAGATGTTAAAAACAAGAAAGGTAAAGATCTTCAGACTAGAGAGGATCAAGATAATCCTTTTCACCTATGAGCTCCTAGTGACACTTGCTTTTTCTGCAGTATTAGATATTGGTTGACAATACTTAAAATGTTGTTGGATACCTTACTTATTAAGCATCCTATAAGATTACTTGATACTCTATCTGCAAGTAGGAAATATTTCTGATCAGAGTTATCATTGGCAACTGTACAGGCCATTATAATCTCAGTTCAGGAGTGACTGATCCTTTGTAAGCCAAGCCAGCCAAGCCAATAAAAATAGCTCTCTCAGAAATGTGGGGGATTTTTAATCATACATTTTGTGTTTTCAGTCACTCTTGTCACTTCCAGCTCTTCATGACTCACCGGGCATCAGTTTGCCAGGATTGTCAGTAATATTTTCTTTGATTTTTGTAAGCTTGTATTATGTCAACAGTGAAAATATATTATTCTCAACAATCCTATCCAGCATAATTCCAAGGCATCTATTCTTCTTTGTTCAGTCTTTCCAGTGGTCCAGTTTCATGGCCAGAAGTTACAATGACCATATGAAAACTATGGCCTTGAACCTGTGCACATTTGTTCTCAGTAGGATGTCTCTATGTTGTAATGTTTTATACAGTACATAGTTTTTCTCTAAGTAGTGGATATATCTTTATTTTATGGCTTCAGGCACCAACCTTGTGACTCCAGATGACATGGACAGGTTGCTGGGGCGGCGGAATGCTACCACATGTTTATTGGACCCATGTCCTTCCTGGCTTGTACTGGCATCCCGGGAGGTTACACGAGGCTAGCTCCAGGGAATTGTTAACGCTTCCTTGAGTGAGGGGTTCTTACCAGCCGCCTTGAAAGAGGCGATGGTGAAACCCATCCTCAAGAAGCCTTCCCTGGACCCAGTGGTGTTGGCTAATTATCGTCCGGTCTCCAACCTTCGCTTTCTTGTTAAGGTTGTTGAGAGTGTGGTGGCACAACACTTCCCCCTGGAGGAAACTGTCTATCTAGACCCATGCCAGTCCGGCTTCAGGTCTGAGCACAGCACAGAAATGGCATTGGTCGCGTTGGTAGATCTCTGGAGGGCTCGGGATAGAGGCTGTTCCTCTATCCTGGTCCTATTAGACCTCTCAGCGGCTTTTGATACCATCGACCATGGTATCCTATTGCACCGGCTGGAGGGGTTGGGGTTGGGAGGCACCGTGTTGTGGTGGTTCTCCTCCTACCGCTCCAGCTGGTCGCAATTTGTGTTGGCAGGAGGGCAGAGATTGACGATGAGGCCCCTCACATGTGGGGTGCCTCAGGGGTCGGTCCTCTCACCTCTCCTGTTCAACACCTATATGAAGCTGCTGGGTGAGATCATCCATGGTTTTGGGGTAGAGTACCATCAGTACGCTGATGATACTCAGCTGTACATCTCTACCCCAAACCACCCCAACGATGCCATGGAAGTGATGTCCCAGTGTCTGGAGGCCATGCGGGTCTGGATGGGGAGGAAGAAGCTTCGACTGAGCCCATCCAAGACCGAGTGGCTGTGGTTTCCAGCGTCTCGATATAGCCAGCTGGTTCCATCTCTGGCTATCAGGGGCGAGTCATTAGCCCCCGCGGAAAGGGCTCGCAACCTGGGCGTCCTCCTGGACTCTCGGCTGTCCTTGGATGACCATGGGGGCTTTTTATCAGGTTTACCTGATACGCCAGTTGCGCCCCTTTCTAGATCGAGACATCTTACGCCCGGTCAGTCAAGCCCTCGTCACTTCCCGCCTAGATTACTGCAACGCTCTCTACATGGGGCTCCCCTTGAGGTGCACCCGGAGACTCCAGCTAGTGCAGAATGCAGCCGCACAGGGGATTTTGGGAGTTTCACGTTACTCCCATGTAACACCTCTCCTGCGCGAGCTGCACTGACTGCCTGTGGCCTTCTGGGTGTGTTTCAAGGTGTTAGTAACCATCTTCAAAGTGCTCTATGGCAAGGGACCAGGTTACTTGTGTGACTGCCTCCTACCACTCATCTCCCTCTGACCTGTCCGCTCCCACAGGGAGGGCCTCCTCAGGGTGCCGTCTGCAGGTCAATGCTGGCTGGTGGCCCCCAGGGGGAGAGCCTTCTCTGTGGGGGGTCCGGCCCTCTGGAATGACTTGCCTCCTGATCTCTGCACCACCACAGACCTACGCCTCTTCTGCCGGGGGCTTAAAACACATCTTTTTCATCTGGCTGGCTGGCATAGATATAATTATTTAATTTAATTTTAATGGGATTTTTAAACTGTTTTAATTGATTTTTAGCACAGATCCATCAAATTTAATCTTATTTTATCTTGTTGTTTGTACATTATTGTGTTTTTTTACTTCTTCTGTGCACCGCCCTGAGTCCCTCTAGGGAGATAGGGCGGTATAAAAATGTGATAAAATAAAATAAATAAATAAACCTTGTGAATTTTTTGATGCTGGAAAGTATTCCATTCTTCAGCATTTCTATGTTATTCCCAGCAATTTTTAATTCCAAATTCTTTTTTTTAAATTTAGCATTTTGCCTACACATTATATTAATAAGGTGTCAATAAGGAGATGTCCAAGGGGAGATTAACAATTCAAATGCAACTGAAAAAAAACATAGCTTTTTTTAAACATATATTTGCAATTTATATGATGCATGGATGCACATTAAAAAGGGTTGGGATTTTGATTGCTCAGCATGCCCAACATTTTGACACTTTTGACTTCTTTTACAGTTACCTGAGTATATACTTTAGGTATGCTCCTTTCATTATTCTGATCCACTTAGTTCTTCCTTATTCTGTTCTAACTATTGCTTCATAGACTTATTTTTCACTTTACGGCCTTCTCTAATCGGTTTACAGAGTCAGAATATTGCCTGCAACAATCTGGGTCCTCATTTTACTAACCTCAGAAGGATGAAAGGCTGAGTCAACTATGAGCTGGTGAGAACTGAACTGCCAAACTAATGGCAGCCGGCAATCAGCAGAAATAGCCCGCACTACTGCATTCTAACCACTGCACCACCACGGCTCTTAAAATTCTTACAAATCTTACAAATTCTTAGATTGTAAAATTATTTACTAGACAGATGTTGTGACCTGGTACATTCATGTTTTTTGCAGCAATACACAAATCATTGCAGTCTATACAGTCAAAGCTATGTAATATCTAATAAACTAGCTGCTGATAATATTGACTTTGAAGTAGTCTTTTACTCTGACAGTGACTATTTACTACTACTCAGAGTACTTGTTTCTAACATCCATCAGTGTGCACAGTTTCAAAATGATCTGATTGGGTAAACACAGGCTTCCAGCTTCAAAATTAAGTGATTCAATATGATTATCATGGCAGTCTTAGACCTTTGATTTTCACCTAAAATATGAGTATCTTAACAATCCATTAAACTAGCAAGGGGGGTGCTTGTGAAGCACTACACGTTTATCACCTCTTGTTTTAATACATGTCAGACCATTCTAAATAAAACTCCACTTTTGAGCAAAGGATTTCATTTAAAAAAAACCTTTCAAAAATGTGTTTTGATAATGTGTTTCAGCTAAACCTAACCTATTGGATGCACTCAAAATACCCAAATGTTACAGTGGTCCTAGCTTCTATAACATCTTTTACTTTGGAAACAGAATAGAAAATGCTCCTAAGAAAGGAGAAATTGACTGTGAAAGATTGCTGCAAGCAGCCCAAGAGAGCAATTCTGCTGGTTTTTGGCACTTATTTAATGACAATGCCCCCAGACAGTGTTTGGTCCAAGGAGTTTGATCACCTCTGTGGCTGGGTTAATATCACCTAAAGATTAGGTTCCCAAGCAGCTCTCAAAGGATCCTCTTCCTGGGTATCTATCTATTTTTGAGATTCCTAAGCACATCTCCTAATTAGAAAATCGGAAAGCTGCTGGTGCTGATTAAATCATAAAAATCCTTTAACACCATACTCACTGTGGTAGTTCCTTATATTGGCCCCGCTATTCAGCCACACAGATAAATCAATCCAGATGATTGGAAACACTATATAAGTATGCCAATCTTAAGGGGATACAATAGACAGTTCTCATCCAGCTAACTATCAGCTCATCAGCCCCCCCATCCCAAGTATAATATGCAAGTTATATGTCAGGGATATTTATTTAAAGATGATAGATTACTGTAGATGGTTCAATAAATGATTCTAGTTGTGGAACAAAATAGCTTTAACTCAGGCTTTTGAATTTTTGATCAAAGCATCTCTTCAACATCTGGCTGAAAAATATTCTAGCCCTTGTTAAGGGATCCTTTATACTGCCTTCTTTGACACTTAGACAGGTTTTGGTTCAATAAAGCACCCTACTTTATTGATGATAGTTTTATGTAGCTAGTAATCATGCTCCATAATTTAAATCAAATATAAATCCATTGTTGTGCTCACATCTCCAATCTCCATGCAGAGGAGGTTAAGCAAATATGTAGTCTTGCACACCCCTTCTCTTTAATTTCTAAATCAGTGGTGCCATACAGATACTTCCGTATGTAAATTTCACCCTCCTTTGCTAAACCGCATATTAATTTTCATGCTGCTTTATTCTAATGTGACTTCTTTTTCTTGACTCAAATTGGTCTTGGTAATTCTGTCTGTTAACGTAAAACTTCCAGTACAAGGGACTAAAAAAGTAAAACCCTCTAAAATGAAAGTGTTCCTTTCCATCAAGAGATGTTGCCTGGTTAAATGGGAAATTAACAGCCACAAAGAAGAGGGGGTCAACTTATTTTCCAAAACATCAGAAGGCAAGACAAAAAATTATGAATGGAAACTAATCAAGAAGGGAAACAACCTGGAATTAAGGAGAAACTTCCTAACAGTGAGGACAATTCACCAGTGCACCCGTTTGCCTTCAGAAGTTGTGGGTGCTTCATCACTGGAGGTTTTTAAGAAGATACTGGACAGCCACCTATTTGAAATGGTATAGGGTCCTGCTTGAACAGGAGGTTGCACTAGAAGGTCCCTTGAGGCTCCATTGAAGTTTTCAAATCAAGTGGATATTCAATTTGAAGAGAGCACAATTTATTTTACCTCTAATCATTAACCATGTTACCTGGGAATAATGGAATGGAGTTCAATAATTTTTGGAGATCCAATTTTAGGAAAGGTTTGAATAGGCATTTTATACAATACAATAGCAGAGTTGGAAGGGACCTTGGAGGTCTTCTAGTCCAACCCCCTGCCTAGGCAGGAGCCCTATACCATTTCAGACAAATAGCTATCCAACATCTTCTTAAAGATGTTGGGGCATTCACAACTTCTGGAGGCAACCCGTTCCACTGATTAATTGTTCTGTCAGGAAATTTCTCCTCAGTTCTAAGTTGCTTCTCTCCTTGATTAGTTTCCACCCATTGCTTCTTGTTCTGCCCTCAGGTGCCTTGGTGAAAAGCTTGACTCCCTCTTCTTTGTGGCAACCCCTGAGATATTGGAACATTGCTATCATGTCTCCCCTGGTCCTTCTTTTCATTAAACTAGGCATACCCAGTTCCTGTAATTTTACCAGCAAACTGCGGAGCAGGGGGTGGAAGGAACAAGAAATTGAGCAACTTCTAGAATATTGTGGGAGATAGTTACCTTGGTATGAGAAACTCCCAATATTTATCCTTAAAGCTAAGCTGTTACAGACATCCATGTTGTTATATGATACTGTACATTTATTCAAAGTACATCCAAAACAACATGTTGAAACATAAAATAACTACACAGTAGGGTTTACACAACATACTAGGCTAAAATAAATTTGTGTTTCAGTGTTGCTGGGCCAACATGGCCTCTAACTGAGAAGCAAATCTCTCTCTCTCTCTCTCCCCCCTCCCTTTCTCTCTCTCTCCCCCCATCTCTCCTCCCATTATATCAGGCCAATTTGTCAATTCCTGTTGCAATCAATGGATTAATACTTGGGTGACCTGAAAAAAGCAGACCGTCTGTTTTCAGGAAACTGCAAGGGGAAAAAGTGACAATTGGTTAAAATGTATTTTTACAAAACCTGAAATGTGTAAACAAAAGTCTTAATTACTATAAAGTCATTTATGCACAAAGCATGGCCTATTGCCCTGAGAAGGCAATCACATGGAAGAGACTTGTGGCATATTTTTTGTATGGAGGATCTGCAACCTTGTTAATCATATAGTTACAGCCTTTTCTCTAAACTGAGTTCCTGATGAGATAGTGAATGCAATGGTAAGCATATGGGATACTTTCATGGACATTCTAAATATACGTACACCATAGAATTATTTATGACTTCTTTCATCCCTCCCCTGAATCTCTCAATATGGAATGAAATTGTCTGCTCCAAGCATATTTCATCTACCACTGCTCTTTTTAATCCCCCCCCCCTGATACAATGTATTCCATCAGCAATGCCTTCATTGTTAAACCATAATATGGGAGAGTGGATATGAGCATGAAAAGAAAATGCTTTGTCTTTAAAATATAGCAATTTGATTATCTGCTATTGTTGCTTGCCAGCAATGAACTAAAGAGGTTAATGGATCACAGATACAGCAAACAGCCGTACTTCCTCTCATTCAATAGCATTTGGGGGTGATGTTATGCTCGCTTGGTTGCTGGTAAATACAAGTTGTAATATTTTACATAACACTTTAGAAGAAACCACTCAGCCTCTTGTGTCATTCAGCATGAATTTTGTGTGATGATGATGAATAAGGAATGGATAATGGGGTCTTGAAGCTCATTTCCTTTGCCTCTTACAATGGTCCTGCACTTGTGCAAAGTGGCTGTAAAATATTCTCATGTGTTCTTGAGTGATATCATACTTGGTGGTTAATAAATAAGAACATTGCAAATCCATCCCCCTTGCCCCCAAAATCTGTACCTAGAAAAGGCTGAGAGAGAGTGACTGGCCCAAAGTCACCCAGCCAGCTTTCACAGCTAGAAGTAATGCAGATAAGTGCTTTAGTCTGGCAGATTTCTGTCTATAAGTGAGCAACAATAAAGAAACTATTCAGAAATAACTCCTTGTGTCGTTCTTGGTCATTTTAGACTGACAGCAGAAAGCTGATGAATCAGAGGCCAAAAGGTAGAGGCTGGGAACCATATATATATAGTTGCAATTTGTAATATATATTACAAATCCCGGTAAGGGTATGGCTAGCTGATGAGAGCTAAATAGCTTGAAATATATCTATATTAGTCTCCCTTTATTTATTTATCAGCACAAATGCAACATAAAAAATGGTTTCCTGCCTGGAAGGCTCCTAGGGTGGAACTGAAAGGCAAAAGGGAAGCAGTATGCTCCCTCCCATATTTGGGCATGCCAGGTGTTTTGACATAGCATTTACTTATTTACTTGGCTCAGCTGATAAGGGAGGAGAGCCTGTGGCTTAGTGCTAATACAACTGCCTAACATGCAAATATAGCCCAGGTTCAAATCCCAGTAAGGGTATATGCTGGTCTTGTTGTATTCAGGTCTTTTCCCATGTAAGATTGAGAGTGTCTTGGCAACGTTTCAGCGAGGTCTCATTCACCATCTTCAGGCTGGTGTTTTCGGCTTCGTGTTTGTGTGAGTAAAGTGTGGTTGGAGCTGCCGTCTTTCTAGAAATCTTGGTGGGGGGGGAGTGCTGGCTTTGTTGCTGTAAGTGGGTTGATTGGCTGTGTAGTTGTATCATGATTGGTAGATTGCTGCTGATTGCTGCTGGCTGTGTGTCTGTTGTTCTTTTGTGTTTTAACAACCTGGATGGTGGGTGGGGCTCGTTTGTTGACTAGGGCTGGTTTCCAGATGTCTGGTAGGCAGGAGGTATCATCATGTTTATGCATGTTGTGGGAGTTCATGTTCTCTATTTCGATGGCTTCCATAATTATTCTCTTGTTGAAGAGGGTAAGTGACAAGACCAGCATACCTACACCCATGAAAATCTACGAAAATATATATGGATTAATAAAAACATAGAATAAACCTACACATAGTTATTCTGAGGTGGAAAAACCCCAGAGAGTCATACAATTGGACATAACAAATATAGATAATGGTCCCTATTTTAAAAGAAATGGTCAGAGACTGAAAATAATTAATAAGAGAGCATTGTTGTGATGCTCATGCTTATTTGACTATCTTCACAAAGAAAAGTTCTGGTCAAGATAATTGTGACGTTTGCATATAAAAAACCATCTTCTAAGATGACTCAAATGTACCACTAATATACAACATTGCCATCTCAGAAAGTAAAAGCTGGTTTTCTGCCGATCAACACAAATTAATTATTCTTCTATTACTCTGACCCCTAATTAAATTGCTGCAAATCAATTAACTTACATTATTTCTCTTTAATGCATGGTGTATCAAGTCTGCACACAATTCAGTCCCTTTGAAAGAGCCTATGCAATAAATTATACAGATAATTTCAAAATTTGCCTTATTTTTCTGTCTTTTTTCCCTGGTGCCTAGAAAATTTGTTGTTTATTGTGTTGTTTTTCATGGTTTACTACCAATCTACTAAAAATATTGTCTCTGCAATTCACAATGGATTTAGAACAACCTTCTCCAGTTTGGTAACTTCTGATGAACATGCTTAAAAATTTAATCTCAACACATACAAAGTGCACCAGAAAGATTAGGATATGGGAACTAATAATGCCAAAATATTCAAATCACGTTTTTGTAATAAATGTTTATATTCACACATTGTAATACACTTAACTTTCCATATTCAGTCTTCTCCAAGTTTTGCAGTGTAATTCTATGCACATAAAATGAACAAAATGCATAAATCAGTGGAAAGTTTATACAAAAATGCATGTTTAAAGAGAGTATGTATGTTTAGTAGACCAATTAAGACTCATATCCCAAATGCATTATAGTAAAAAAAAACATAGTTGTAAAAATGGATACAATAAACATATGCAAACAAAAAAGGTTATATTGAGAAACATGTTTTCCTTTCTAAATTGAAAATTGTCACTGACAGCTTCCTAGCCTCCCTCACTTTTAAGCCCTATAGTCATCCAGATGCATAGAGAAAGATCCTTCTATGGAAAAGAAATATAAGATGACCTCACATAAAAATGTAAAATAAAGCCACTATAGGATCAAATTACACCATCTGCTAAAATAGACTTTGCTATTCCAGGGATAGCAATAGTGAATAGACTCTGCAAGTGCCTGTCATTATCTGGACAAAAATATACAGACATTTATTTGTGAAAATGCACCTGGGAAAGAGCACATATTTTGGGAAATTGCATACAACATGGATATATTTGGATTATTTCTGTGGTTTTTTTAAAAGCCATTTGAGTGATATTTTAAAAAGATGCATAATAACAAATTGCACTAAAATAATATTCCTTTGAGAAATATATATATAAAACATGTATATTTTTAGCAAAAAGTGTTTAAAAGATGTACTAGTCTATGCTGTCTAACGGGACCCAGAAGCCGCCATTTTCAGTCCCTGCCCAATGCTTTGAACTCCTGCAGAATGATAACCAACGCTCTTCCCTCTGGGCTCCAGGGGAGGAGTTAAAATTAGCCAGGGAAAAGGCGTTCAGTGAGGAGGGTTTGAAATTGTAAGTACATGATTTTGTATATTTTTCTGATAGTTCTGTTATTGTCAATCCCATTTAAATTACAGTATTGTATTAATGACTATATTAATTTACAAATTGCCTTTATTCTGTAGAGTTCAACATGGTGTAAGCATACCTTCTCTTCCTGCTTCCCAAAATAACAATTTTTGGAGGTGGCTGAGCCCATATAGAGTAATTGGCTCAAAATTACTCCACTGGCTTTGCATAATTAAAGGGTGGGTGGGGAATAGAACATGATTCCTGGGTTCTAATCTAGCACTAGCCACTAAAGGAGAATATTTGTAACTCAGGGTTGAAATGAGGGGTCCTTGGTACTCTTGAGCTTGGTTCCTCACTACACAGTATGTATGTTTGTGCATATTGGTTTCAGTGTAATTATTTACAGAATCTGAAGAGAGGTCCCAGATGTTGAGTACATAGAAGGCGGCATTTTTGATAGAATTTAAGGTATCAAAAAGCTACAGTATTCAGGTGCAGCAGCTACTCCATTTTTCCACTCTGATCAGAATTGCAGAACAGATCAGATAAATGATAATGACTAGATAATTAAGACATGTGAGTGGGGAATTGGAGATGACACAATCCAAGTGCTAATCTCCAAGGAAAAGTGAAATGTCTAGAGACATTCTAGAACATCCAAGAGATTCATCTGGGTGATTAAAACAAGATTCTTGGATGATGGCCTCCTAAGCACCATCTGTGTATTATAGATAGCATTTGGGATACAGTTAACATTTGCTTGTTAAAATATGTCTTGCGTTCAGTGGTGTTTATTTTCAAACAAATGTATATAGAACTTCAATTCTTATGTTAAGTATTTGTACTGGGCAACAAATACCATTTGGGAGATGAGATTTCCTGAATAATTAAGCTGTTGTTATTCAATACATATTTTACTTTGACTTTGATTACTCACACAAGCATCCTGGTCACTGAATAACATGATGAATGTAACTTAGTTTTAAACAGTTTTGATAAGGCACATGGGAGATTCTAATGAAATGGGGAATCCTTTAGGATTGGAATGTCATAATACATGCTGATGCAATTTGGATTCATGCTGATGTCACTGATGCAACTTCCTTCACAGACAAATTTGGTTAACTCTTGGAGGAACAATTACACAATCTTCTATGCTGCTGAAAATATTTGTACTAAACCATCTTTACATATTATAGATTTTACTGTTCTTTATAATACTGGAGATGGATTTAGATATTATGGCTGTGTCAGTGCAAAATGGGTTGACTCAAGAGTTTTCTTTTTGTAGGATGTTTAATTCAGTTACAATAACTCACATATACAACGTGACTTCAGAACACTATTCAGTGAACCAAAAAAAATGGAAATACTACTTTTGTATGTCAGAAGAAATGACCACTCCTTTACTACAAAAGTAGAATAAAAAATATATAGGTTTCAAAGAATGAAATAAAAGTAATGCATTTTTCCTCCAAATATTGTTGTGGAGAAGGGGTATTCATTTAAATCTTTCACCAATTATGTTGAATATGTCAACAAAGATCTTAATTTGTGCTTACTGTCTAGGAGGAAAGAAACCAAATAATACCATTAGATATGAAAGTAAAGATTCTAGAGAATAAAAAAAGAAACATAATTTGTTAAATGTTTTCTGTTATTTTTTTAATAAGTACAGCTTCAGGTTCCTACCGTTTATCATTATTAATGTAATCAGAAGTTTTCTCTTTAAGCATTGATATGCGATACTTGGTTTTAATAATTTCTATCTCTATGTTTTAAAAATTAGGAACACACCTATTTTAAAAAGGTACCTGGCAATCATTTTTTTCTGAAAAACACATCCAAATTATTATGTGAACAAACAATTGCTGGCTGTTGACAGTTTTTCCCTGCCAAATGCATGATGAATCCAAGTGAAATTCCCAGGCTCCTGGGATTCTTAAATGTATCACCTACCACATAATGCTACTCTGGTGTGAAGTATTTTAAAGTTTCTATATTCCTTTAGATCAGTCCACTAATCTCTCGTTTCAGATAGTTAACCAAAGCTGACCAATTGCTAACAGGGGGATAAATCCTTTATTCAATTTCTAATCACAGATGGAGTATTTGTTAATGATTGCTTCTGACTGCTCTATTCTTCAATGCACAATATTCTGCATTCTGATCATGCAACTCTGGCCAATTGCTTCTGCAAGAAACAAAAACAATTACTCACTGAATTATTCAGTACAATATTCCAAACACTCCCAAAACTGTTGTAACTCCCATTTTCACATTGAGAAAACTGGTTGTTTTATCCAATTAGCTGCTGGTTTTGGCTGTCAACAGGTTTCCAATACAGAGAAAGTGTATAAATCTGCATAACTGGATGAAAATCTAATTATTACAGGTTTCCCAACCCCTTTTCTGGTATGAAGCCTTTTGATTCCTGTAATTAGCTTGTAATTTTCATTTGCAGGAATCGACTCAGGTATGCTTATGTCAAGTACACTGATTTAATGAGGTGTGTATGAATCCTGCTATCCATCCTGGGAAAGCAATGTCATAATGTATTTATTTATAAGAGCCACGGTGGTGCAGTGGTTAGAGTGCAGTACTGCAGGCTACTTCTTCTGATCACTGACTGCCAGCAGTTTGGTAGATCGAATCCCACCAGGCTCAAGATTGATAGCCTTCCCTCCTCCCAAGATGGGTAAAGTGAGGATCCAGATTGTTGGAGGCAATATGCTGACTCTGTAAATCACTTAGAGAGAGCTGTAAGGCACTGTGAAGCGGTATATAAGTCTAAGTGCCATTGCTATTGCTGTATTTTGCACTTGTATAGCAGTGAACCTTACAATACACAATGGTTTACAGGATTAAGAATGAATACAAAAAAACATAGATTAAAACCATAAACAAAATAACAATAGTAATTAAGATAAACACTAAAAAGCCATAAATAGCTATCAGGTTCAACCCAACAATGACAAAATATTACCAATGCCTGTGGAAAACTGTGCCACAACACTCTGTGCCACAACAGCATAACAAGCTGCCAGTATTGGCACAAACTGGCTTTTCTGAGGGCACAGAAGTACATTCCAAAGAGAGTGGTTCACCACAGAGAAAGGGAATCACCATCTCCAGGACTTCAAAATGCTCATCCTTAGGAATATATGAAATCAGAAATATTGGTCACTTTACTGCATCAAGATATTTATGCTTCTTCATTGAAATACACACATTGAGAGACTCACATAAAGTACAGCTAGTATGAGGTGGGTTTTTCAACAGTTTATATAAATTATTTGGAATATTGGATATCTTATTGAAGCAAAGAGCAATTTTTAGAAATATATCTGCATTATTGTTGTCTGTTGCAATTGTAATGGCAATTGTTTATAATTATGACCTTCTTGGCATTAAATATGTTCGATCTGAGGATGTGTGTATCAGAAAATGTCTTGAGAACATGTCTGCATAACACATAGCCAAAGAAATTAGATGTTGTTTTCTTATATCTCAAACCATAACTGTAGGAAAGCACAGGAATTCCAAAAAACATAGTTATTTTAAAGGTAGATGTTAAAGTTTCTCACAGGTATTTATTTCATTGCCTTAAGATAAAAGCAAGGTGATGATATCCCCCTATCCATATAGTTTTTGACTGCATTTGTAATTCAATTTTATCTCAATATTGGCCATGCAATCTTGAATATCAGGGATACCCAAACCCTGGGCTGAGTACCGGGATCAGTCCATGGCCTGGTAGGAACCAGGCTGCGCAAGTGATGGGCAAGTGAGCGAAGCTTCATCTAAGCATGTGTGGGATGTATATTGTATAAACACCCCCTCACCCCCACCCAAATATATATAGCTCCATGGAAAAATTGTCTTCCATGAAACCCGTCCCTGGTGCCAGAAAGATTGGGGAATGCTGTTCCATATGATGAGGACAGATTATGTGACATACACATTTCTTCTTTCCAATAGCACAGTTCTGTTCACAATTGAACTCAAGAGGAACATCATATGGCACCTGACTTTGTCATCTCATGTTGTCTACTTTATAGGCAATGCCGTCTTAACGCATAGGCCCGTTGGGCATTTGCCCGGGGGCCCACGATCATAGGGGCCCCCCGGGCAAATGATTCTGCCTCTTCGCCACCCACCTGGCTGCTGCTTTCGGCGGGCAGGTTCCTCAGCAGAATCTTGCGCCTGTTGCTCAGCTCCCGCCTTGTGCTCTGCAGCCGGCGGGTGATCTCCGGGGAGAGAGCGCGGGGCTCCCCGCCCGCCCCCAGGTCAGGCTCCCTGGACCCCGCCGATGCCGCCATCTTGCCGGCCCAGAGGCGAACACGTTCTCCCTCCGCCAGGGCAGGGGAAGCCGGTGGGCGGGAGGGGAGCCAGGGCGGGCTGGTCGGAGCGGGAGGAGCAAGGAAAGCTCCGCAGCCAGCGGCGGCGGCAATGCCGTCTTAACGCATAGGCCCGTTGGGCATTTGCCCGGGGGCCCAACACTATTTCTATGCCCAGGGGCCCAAAATGGTGTAAAGACGGCTCTGTTTATAGGGCTGGTTCAGTTTCTTGTGCAAATGTTAACATGAATTCTCAATAATCCTGAATGTCATGTCCTTTGGGTTGAAAGATTCAGTGATACTCTGAATAGAAAGGATTTCTTTTGCTACAAATTAAATGCTATAGTACAAAATAAAGATTTGAATAAAAAGAAATCCTAGAATCTTTTTACTGTCCCCCTCCAATTTTTGTGCTTTAGTACAGCGGTCTCCAACCTTTGCAACTTTAAGTCTGAAGGACTTCAGCTCCCAGAATTCTCCAGCCAGCTTTGCTGGCTGGAGAAGTCTGGGAGCTGAAGTCCTTCAGACTTAAAGTTGCAAAGGTTGGAGACCCCTGCTTTAGTAGATATGGTTGATAATGCCTATGCTCCCATTAATACAACAAGTGCTATTTTAAAAACCATTAAAAACCATTAATATCATTACTAAGGTTTGCAAAGACAGATAAAAATATGTATTATGTTGCCCTAAAAGGATTAAAGAATTCCACAAACTTGGCACCCACTTTCTTCTGGACTATGTTTCACTTTGTTCTTTTATTTGAAATCCCTATTTATTTTTATTCCAGAGAAACCTTGCATAACCATGCATGCCAATAAAAGCATATACACCACACTTGTAAGTGGCTAAGAAATTCTTTATCACTGAATATTTTATTGTTGTAGCCTTTTATGTCTGGTATCCATTTCTATTGTGATATATTACTACAGTAGATTACTTGTCAAACTGACAAGTTTACAGTTTTGTTATTTCCCAGATCAATAAAGTTTTAAAATGATTTATTAGGTTACTGCCTTGCTATGGTCAAGGGGAAAGAATAGCACTGACCTTACTCACTTTCCCTTTCTGTAACATTAAATTTTCTTTAATAAACTATGTGTTCACCATGGCATATTAAATATCAATGCCATGCCTTTCTTTAGTAAAGTAAATGCAAATGTCTACTAAACAAAGAACTGACAATCGTTAGTGAACTATAAAGACAACCTCAAATCTGACTTACAAGTACACCATTAGTTCCTTTTTGAGAAAAAAATGCGTAATTCAGATTCACCTTGCATTATGTCATCTAAATAAATAATAACAATCAACTTTGCAATCCATTGCATTCACTGAGGAGAGGAGATAGTGTTGGACTTAAATGCAATAGTCACATGCTTCTTAAGTTTTTACAATACAATACAATAGCAGAGTTGGGAGGGACCTTGGAGGAAACCCTACACCAGGGGTGTCCAAACTTGGGAACTTTAAGACTTGTGGACTTCAACTCCCAGAATTCTGAGAGTTGAAGTCCACAAGTCTTAAAGTTCCCAAGTTTGGACACCCCTGCCCTACACCATTTCAGACAAATGGCTATCTAACATCTTCTTAAAGGCTTCCAGTGTTGGGGCATTCACAACTTCTGGAGGCAAGCTGGTCCACTGATTAATTGTTCTAACTGTCAAGAAATTTCTCCTCTGTTTTATTCTAGAATCTGTGTTGTAGAGCATTCGTTTATAACAAGATGAAGGCATCCCCAGGAATTACATGAGTTGCTGTTATAGAAAGAGCAACATATTTAGCCATCATTGGCTGAGTTGCTTAAATGTTAAGAGAGAGATTTAGTGATCTGAAGGTCTCAGGAAAACAGAAGAAACCACAGAAGCAGGAAATCAACAGCTGTGGAATGAGAAGAAACTATAATTAGCCTGAAAGAAAGAGGAAAAGTGGAATCAAGAATAAAGGCTAGGAGAGCACAATTCACAAGGCCAACAACCACAAGTGTGGGAGAAGTTGAGAGAAAACCACTTAAAGAACTACAAACCCATATAATTGCAACAGACTTTGTTTTCAAGCATATTAAGAGCTTAGTCATTGCTCTTATACCAATTATTAAATGTTGTTCCTACATTAATTATTAATGTAAATTTTGAAACATTTATTATTTCTTAGACTTATATAACCGCTCCCTCTCCCCAAAGGGACATATTGGGGCTATTAACAACTACATCCTCAAATTTATTGCACCAATGTAAACACAGTATTATAACATTCAAAGAGTATATTGGGTTGTGTCTACACATGTATGAACTTTTGAGCATTAAATGTCTGTCCATCTGATCTGCAGAGTTAGAGCTTATGGAGCAATTATGAGATGCATACCAATGCACAAATTGTCCTGTGCAGTGAAATACACCTGTAGGAGTTCCTACAAATGTCAGAAGCAAATCACTAAGTGTGCATAGATTCATAATAACACGGATACATCTTTACAAGATAGATAGATAGATAGATATATAGATAGAGATAGATAGATAGATAGATTTTGTTACTTGAAACATGAAACTGATAAAATGAGGGAGTAGAGCAAGGTTTGCTTATCTGTGACCTATGCATTGGAGTTTAGAAATGCTCCATGGGAAGGGAGCAGTCTGGGTATCTGATCTTCTACAAAAGCAGAGTCAAATCATACCAGCCGCATCATGGAGAAATGCAAAGCCGTCCCTTCGTGGGGTAGATTTTTTCCTACCAGTGCTCCCTTCTCTTTTACTCTCCCTCTTCCCTACTAAAGAGTTGCGGCCCAGAGAGCCGGTGCCGTTTCTTTTGTTTGCTTTGCTGGGTCGCTTGCCGTTGCTGCGCTTTAAAAGTGGGGCTCTTTCAGATGCCCCTGGCATGGAGCCCGCGGTTTGCCCTGGGGGGCCTGATAAAGAGACGGTTTGTCCATTTGGTGTGCGGAAATCCGAGATTTACCTGAGTCAGGCCACCATCCCCAGCCTCGCCAAATTCCTCGGGCGGGGTGAGGGAATCCGAACCCCCTCCGCCCTTCCCTCCGTTTATCCGGGCTCTGCCACCCGATCGGTGGCAAGGCTGGCCTGCATTGCAATTATTATAAAACATTTTTTGCTCTTTTCTCGCCGTTCCTCCCCACCCACCGCCAGGCAGGGTAGGAACAACTCGCTTAGGTCGCAAAATCGGAGGGCGGTAACAGCAGCAGCAGCAGCAGCAGCAAGGGCGACCGAGGGAGAGAGGGAATTCTTGAGCTTTGGCTGAAAAGGAGGGATTGTCGGGAGGGAAAAGCCAAAGCGAGCTCTCCCTCCCCCCCTCCCCACGCGAACGAGGCTCTTGTCGCCGAAAATTAGGGGGCGGGAGAGGCCACGCCACGCGCGAACAAACGCCCGGGCGCCGGCAGGAAAACGCGGCGACTCGTATACCGAGGAAGGGAGGAGGGGGTGTTTGTGGAGAATGGGCGACGAGCTGCGCTTGCTGCGTGCAAACAGCGCCGCGGGGAGAAGAAACGAGGCTCCGTTACTTGTGAGGGAGCCGCACAGGCGCACATAACGGGCGTGCTTGGCGGCTGCTTCCCGAAGGCGAGGGAAGGGCGAAGCGCCTGACTGGAACTCGGGAGAGTTTGTTCGTCGGCTGCCTGTGGAAGTGAGGAAAAGAATGTGCCACAGCCCCACCTCCTCCTCCTCCTCCTCCCGCCGCCGCCTCAGCTCCTCACAAGCAGAGCAGCCTGGAAGTGAAGGGGCTCGGTTAGCGGCCGCTACTGCCGCCAGTCGCGCTGTGCCTGCGCCGCGGGAGCGAGCGCTGCTGCTGCTGCTGCCGCCGCCGCCGCACCTGGCCTCGGCCGCTCTGGGATGTGCAGCAGGCGCCGCCTCCTGAACTCCGCTAGTTCTCCCGCGCGCTCCTGGGCTCCGGCTGGGAGCTCCACTCGCGCCCGGCTCCGCTTCGGCTTCTGCGGGAGGGGAGAAAAGCAGCGAGAGCCCTGATTGGCGAAGCAAGCTTCGGCAAACGCGCCAAGCGGTAGCGTCCTAATCTCACAGGCGGCCAAAACGACCCGCCGGGGCAACCGGGAGGAGACCGAGCGAGGGCAGCGAGAGGCTACGGAACATTCCCGCCCTACCCGCCCTCTGGACTTTGAGCAGGGGCTGCTTTGGCGCGAGGGTCCGGAGGCACAAGCGGGCAAGAGGTATGTGGCGTCCCGTGACCCGACCCCGTGCAGTTGGAGCTTCTTCCCGGCTTCGCTGGAAGGTTGGGTCTACGGATACACTTTTGGGCTTGGGCTGTGTGTGTGTGTTTGTGTGCGTGCGTATTGGGTACGTATAGCTGTGTGCGCGCGTTTGCGCCTGTGTGTCTGTGATGCTTGTAAAGAGGCGTTTGTGTTCCTATGGTGCAGTTTGGAAGGCGCTCCCGCAATGCATTGTTCAACGAGGCTTCCTTCGGTGCTTGGGCAGACTTTACCTGGGAGTAAGTCCCATTGTATGGGGGTCCGGTACGACGAGTGATAAATGAGGCTCTTCTGGTGAATTGCTTGATGACACCGCGGGGGGGAATGAGTATGGCTGGGATACTCTGGGTTTTGTCGAAATTGGTCCTGTGTGGTAGTTAATTAGTGCGGGGCTCGCTGTTCCCTGGCTCCGATGGAGGAGAAGCAGCTGTGACAAGGAGACAGTCCTTCCCCCCTGGGCTACCTGAGGGAAGGCTTTCCAGATACAAGCATCCCGGCACCCGCTTTGAGAAAGGTATATTACGACCTTGTGCCTTCCAAGTATTTCCTCCCACGATTGTCTTCTGCTTTCATTGCTGATACTCTCTTTTTTGGGGGGGGGGCGCATTTCAGCACCTGGACCAAAAAACGGCACAGGGTGTGAAAAGTCGTCTTTCCCCCCCACCCAATCGTTTTTGCCCTGTATTTAACAGCAGGCTGTCACTCTGAAATGCGCACCCCTTAAGGAAACCTGTAATATTTGCAAAATTGGTTTTCTATCCAATTAGTTTCTCTCCTCTTCTGTGGGCAACTTCATTCAGATGTGTAACAGTTCCTGGCTGACCCTAAAATAGGTGGGTAGGAAAACTGAAACGCTCCATAGGATCCCACATGGTGTACGTGAAACCCATAAAGCTGGAGGTGTTTTTTAAAATTTGATTTGTTAAGCAGTTTGAGTATTTTCTCCTTAATTTTAGAATCAAGTGCTTTTGACACTAATTTGTCCTTTTGAATTTCACACTTAAAGCTGGCCTGAACTCTAAAGGTATATAAATCTCAGTTGGTAGATTGAGGTAATGTTCATTAACTTTGTAATCATAAAATGATAAGGTTGTCATAAAATGAAAACAATTCATGGTTTAAAAAAAAGAGATAAAAAACAGCCTTAAAATGTAAAGGAAAAGTGCAGAAACCACTTTCTTAGAATAATCCAACTACAGTATTGTAAGCAGGTGCTAGATTTAGAACAGTGTGTACTGTGTTTATTCTGTAGATTTTTGTGTGTGCATCATATAATTTTTTTAAAAAATACAATGGGAATTTTTAGTTAAATATAATTGTTCATAGCTGGAGGCTTGATTCATTGCCTAAAACATTTTACAAAAAAGCAAAACTATTTATAATTTAATCTGCAAGGCAGTTGAAAGCACCTTTGCTTTATTTATTTATTAGGTATCCACAGAGGTTCATAGCAAAATGTTCAAGCACTGCCTAGTGTTCCATTTTTTGTAGAAAAATGTGATAAATATTTAACTATGCTTAAATTTATTGTGAAAGGAATGGCAGATAATGTTTTTCCTTTATGTTTTCTTATGCTTCTGTTTCAAGAAACCATTTCAGGTAACATTATGTGTCAATGGACTTAAAGCTCTTTATCCAGCTCTCACTTTTTATTCATTTTTTGAAAAGTGAACATGTAACTGTTTGGGGTAAATATATTTATAGATAAAGTAGACATTTCACCACATGGCTGTTCTTATAATGAAGAAAACATGAATTAGATTACAAAATGAATGTATCATAAAGACTTGGTCAGTTGTTTTCTAAATGCCTGTAATATCTATGTCTAGTCTTTGGGATCTTTTTCCTTATGGTAAATGACAAAAATGCATTTATTAAAGAGTTATTTCTGTGAATGAGTCTTATCATGAGTCTATCATCAGAGAAGCAATAATCTTATTGAAACAAAAAGCTTCAAGTTGTATGAAATAACATTTCATTAACTTATCAATGATATGATTGTTGTTGTTGTTAGCTATTTATCAAACAATAAATGGATAGTAGCTTAAAATATATGAACACTCTTATGCTAATCCTGAAAATATGTGTTCTTGGATAGCTCAATGTTTTTAACATGTAAGGCAATAAGGTCTCGTATGTTTAGAACATTGTATGTCTCATTTATGAAATAAAATAATGTATGCATATTAGAATGAAATAGCAGTGCAATGCATCATTTGAAAGCATAGTATTTGAGTTAGATGTTGATCTGGATTCCAATAGTGGGTAGAATGTTCATAAATGCCAGAAAATCTCTTATGACATCATATCACATCATAAGATACAGCACTTTCAAAACTCAGGGGATATTTGAGCATTACCTAAAATAAAACCCAAAATATTTTTTCCTAAATTAAAAACAAGAGACTTAAACATCCATATGAAAAGTCATATTTTCTCAGGAGATCTTTGGATCTTGAGTTATATGAATTAGTAATAAACAAGATGATAATATATCCTTGTTAAAATATTAAATACTGATATCGGAAGCATAGCATTCCAAATTACAACACATTTGCAAATCTGTATAAGACAACATCAGTCAGCAGAAATATTACCTAAAAGATGTTAGCTGCTGGTGTTTCTTCAGCACTGTATTACTATGGAATTATTATGTTAACATGAATAAACTACCATTCATTCTTTACCCTGCATTACTCATGTTTTGATTTTGAGGAAAATAAGTCTTCCACTATATAATCTGTATATGATACTATTTGCCAAATATTTATGCTTTAATCGTTATCATTAATGCTACATTGTATTTTTTTAGGAAGTGAGTTTCAAACTGCTGAGAATTTTGAAACATAAATTTTGAATTTATGTCAATAAAAGAGGGAAAATCTGAAAAGAAATAGATCATACATGCAGAAGGCTTCTCAAAATTCACAAGGTGTTATATGTAGACCACTTTGATATTTTACTATTTTGTTTAGTTCTCAGCAAGTGGTTCAGAAGAATTTTCACTTAGTACACAAAACAGAATACGGACTCCACATGAACTGAGTCGAGTATCCTAACTCAAAGGCAATCCACGTAGAGCATTCACACTGGTGTAACACTTGTCATACATATTCTTTCATGACAAACATTTCAAAGCACTCCTGTGGAGGAAGATGTCACAGGAAAGGTTTCCTACTTGCAGGATTGTTGATATAGCTTACCAAAAGCTTTATGTCACCCGTGAGAATTCCCCAGGATAAACACACGCAGTTAACAGTAAACACTCTGTACAAGGATTGGCTAGATCATTTTATAAAGTTCAAGATTTTTAAATGAATGCAAAGAGGATAATTTGCCAGAATCAAGCTGTTAGGCAGCCAGGGACCAAATTAGGTGTTTGACTTAATCTTTTCAGAAATTCTAAGGGAGCGGAAAGGAGAAATTCTCAGTGACTGTTCCTTTATCTAGTTTATTTAGTTTTTCTTATCTATTTTTTTAAACGGGGGAGGGGGGAATAAACAGAACATTTTTACTCAATTTACTTTGTAAAGGAGAAATATATCTCTTCAAATCTGTAGCAGGAAAATATTGTAACTTAATGGCTAGAATAATCTTGAATAATTGTATGCATTTATTGTAGTCTCTAAGGACTGTCATAAATACAAAGGTTTTGCTGCATAATAGTAGAGTCTTTGGGAAGACAGATAATTGGGAATTATAATTTAATAAAACTGTAAAAGGTGTAAATAACCATAGCCTATGCAGTCTGACATGGGAGCAAGCCCACTGATTTTATTTTGATAAGACACATAGATTACCACAATGTTAATTTCTAGTTAAAATATTCTATTTGTAGTTTGCTTCTTAAAAAGCAAAATAATGAATATTAGGGTAGCAACCTGCATAGGTAAGTGCAAAAATGGAGGCCGCTGTTGCATAAAATACGTTTTGCTATGTTTCTAAACAGTTTTTATTGGGGAATGCATTGAATCCATCCATCCATCCATCCATCCATCCATCCATCCATCCATCCATCCATCCATCCATCCATCTATCCAAATAAATAAAAATATATATAATGCTACTCATGCCCAGATACAGTCTTCTAGTATAGAGTATACATGTATACTCTGTTGTCTAGTATACATGAATATTATTTATTCTTAATCTGAAATACTGAACATAAATCATGATATTTTATCATTAGCCTATTCAGAATTTTTCATAGCCTTGACATTTGCCATTTTCTCCACAGTGGAAGCTAGTGCAGGAATAGTTTGAAGAACTGCAAGTCAACTATAAAGGTGTATTCAATGAATCCTTTTTTTTTTTTTTGGTTAAACATACAAAATATGCATTTATTGAGTGGATGGTTACACTGGTTTTTTTTTAAGAAATTGCTTCGTATTTGCACTTAAATTTATGATGAATTGGACAAGTAGCAGAAGTCCAAATTCCAAAACGTGGATTCAAGAATAATTTATGAATTAGATTTAAACAAGGCAGAATTAATAAAAATCAATTGCTTATTCTATAAAGTGGAAATTTATTTTTCTTTGAGATAAATTTCATTTGATGTTATAAGGATAAAAACATTATCTATAGAATAGCTGTGTCCAATTCAAGTAGATTTCCATTTGTGCAATAGAGCCTCCTATTACTCTCTTTCCTCCCTCTCACCCATCCCTATCTATTTTATTTGGGGGAATCTTCTCCATCTTCCAGAGCAGATATAGAGGAATACATAAGCAGATTAGACATATGGAATATTCATCTGTATGAAAAGTATCTGTTAGGGGAACAACCAAATTGAAGAAAGCCCATACTTTGCTTGGCATGTATATCTTATATTTATGCCTAACTTTTCATCAGATGCAGGTTGGATTGTAATTTTAAAAATAAAATTGAATTCTTGGCCATGTTGGCATTTTCCATAAAGAAATAACTGATGTCACACAGATGTATTCTAAGACCTTAATGGATCTAATTCTCTGCAGAAGCCCAGCACATATAAATTACATCTTGTTATGGAATTAGATTATTATCATAAATGAACTTGGCGTCACATGAAAACTTCTGTTATAAAGTTTGTATTAAGTATAATTTGCATAGCAATTTAAATAAGAAATTTCTGTATGGATCACATCTTGTATTATGGGAGCAGCACCAGTTTCGTTAGTTTTTCCCTTATCAGAACAGAAATGAGCCATGTGTTCCATAACCAAGGTAATTCCCATTGTCTCCTCTAATCACCTAATCACTATTATTTAGAGTCAATAAGCAAATTATATTTTGAATTCCATTATGTCTCACTATATGTTGGGACTACATTTGTAATATAGTCTGGAGAGTAGGGCCTCATTTACCTAGAATTCATGGAAGTTATATATCCTTTCCTCATTCAATGACTGTGTATCATTTCAATGAATTGGTCATTAAGTGACATGGTCACTAATAAGTGACACATGATGGCAGGCAAGAGAGAGAGATCACCAGCTGCTGCTGTCTTGTTCCGATAGTTTTTTTCATACAGTGTGCTGTGGCTGACCCATTTCCCCCCTATTTTTTTGCCCTTTGCTTAAATAATCTCTTCCTAAGCAGCTTTTCACTGCAGCACAGCACTTCCCTAAAATGTGCTAATTGCAAGTTAACAAGCTTAGCTCCATGACCTTATTTAGTGGATTACAACCTTTCCACAGTTCATTCTGCTACCTGAAACTGACCAGACCTTAATCAGTTTCACACTAAAGGCTTTTGTTGTCAGGCACATGAAATAGGGTTGTAAGTAGGAAAATGACTTTTAATTGCCATTTCTTACAGTTGTACTTGTGAATAGTCAATAACTACAGTGGCTAACTGAGGAGTGGCTGTAGTCCATAATATCTGAAGAACATCAGGTTTATTTATTTATTAAGGAAATTTATATGACCACCCAATTTCAGGCAGCTTATAGAAGTAAAAATGCTAAATACAAAACCTAATGAAATACAAATACAGCATCCAACGCCCTGACAACAGCAATTAGATTAACCACTTGATGAACTCTACACTACCCTAGGGGTTGCCAAGCCAGCTGGCAAAACCAGGTCTTCAGGGCCTCTCGAGTGTCAAGGTGCATTATTTATTAGGAAATTTGCCAATTTTTGATGTTGAAGAGGCATAACATAGGTTCGATCCATATGGAATCCCTTTGGATAAAATTAACAGTTATTAAAAAATCGTATGTCCAGGGCTGATATTAGACTAAGGCCAAGTAAGCACTGGCCTAGGGTGCCAAAATTTATGGGGCACCAATGTTGCTGCTTCTTCCAAATCATTCTAAAAATGAAAACCTTCACATTGGTGAGAGGTGGCATTATAAGTCAATGTGGCATAGGACTGCCATATGCACTTCAGCAGACACTACCTATAGCTTTTTGCAATAGCTAAATATATTCATCATGACACCGTTCATCATGATTAAGTTTACACTAATGGGAAGATGAGCAAGCATATACTAGTTGACCTTGGTCTTAATCCAGTCTATTGATAGTTGCTAAAGTACACATGATTGTCTGTAGACAACCAAAGAACTCCATTAAAAAAATATCTGTAAAATATGAATTTTTTATTTGGCTGTGTCCATGTTTATTTTTAATTAGAGACTGAGACCACAGAATAAATTGGGTTTATCCAGAAAAAGGCCAAAGGCTGACTTCTTTGTAAAGGTAGTCAAATATTGAAGCAGCTGTCTTGCGACTGTGGCTTATTGATGTCTTTTCAATCAAGAGTGCATGTCTTTTTAATGAATATATTCTGGTTCAATTATATTACCAGGACCTGATTTAGTTTCGATTGAAATATTGTTATGTAAGATGTTGTCCTAGATAATTATCCTTGTCACTTCCTGAAATCTATGGTTGTAAACCTCCATCTTGCTACACAGACCAGCCAGAATCTTTCCATGCTATCTTGTAATATATAATGTCCAGGTTTACTTAGTGCAGCCTTTCCCCATCTGAAGCTTCTCGGTATGTTGGGATTACAGTTCCCTGTATTTCTCAGTAATGAAACAAAAATGGATTGGATTTCTTAGTACTGGCAGAGTGTCATTTGAGAAGCGCTGTTTTATTAAGATCCAGTTTTTCCTGTAATGAGAGGACACTTGTCTCCAGAAGCTGCAAAGGGTCGAAATGGAGATGTAATTCATTAGATCTAAATTTTAATACAAATGAACCTGTTTTAACCATCTGACTTACATTTTATGGGTGAGCAATCTGCATGCATCTTCTAAAGCTTCTGTATGGCTTTTGGAGTTGCCTTGTTATTCAACTCTGAAAAATGGTCCAATCAGTGGAAAACCACCCAAGAGGCAATCAATGACAATTGTGAGCAAGCTACTGGAAAACAATTGATTCAAAGATAATGACAATGAAAATAACTTAAGATAGTATGAATATAACAGTTATGGTTTATCTATATTAAAGTATTCAAATATTTTTGTATTGACCTGTTTTTTTCAGAATGCAATCTTTTCATCTTTTCAAAAGTTTTTCTTTAAAAACTGATCCCCTAAACTGCCATGGCTACTCTTTGAGCCAACACAAATTGGCTATCTTGCATTACTTGCACATTAAGCCAACTAGTGTGCTGTTAGCAGGACTCACAAATGTTATAATAAGCATGCCTATATGCAGATATATTAATAAAACTATTATTCCTTTAGTTTGCAGAAGTAAATAAAAATGAGAAATAAATGAACAATAAAAATTTACTTTAAACAAATTATTTTCAGAACTTTACATTAAAGGAAAGATGTGTAAAAAGCTGTACGATAAGAACAATTGTATGGAACAAGACACAAACTTTCACAGAGTTGTTTGCCTTGTTTTTATTCTCTTTCTTTCCTTTTTCTTTAGATTTACTTCTTAAAGTGATATGGAATGGAAGTAAGCCAAAATAAACTTACAGTGGACAAAATGGGAAATTGAGCAAAACAAATTGATAGAGGCATCCATCCATGGCAAAAACTGACTTTTCCCTTAATAAGTTCAACTCATCTCTTTTGGATAGGCCACATCTTAGCAGTTCATGGAATAAAGAGATTTGCTTAAGACACAATGCAGGCATTTTTCCAGACCATCTGTTGGTGAAGGAGCAGAGACATTCTCAATATTATTATAAAAAAATCATAAATCCATTGTACTACAATGAGATAGTTAGAACACATAGCCAAACCTCATTCAATGCAGACATCTGTATTAGAGTTTGCTTGGCTAGGTGCTGTTCTTGTTTCTGTGCATGGAGTTAAGAATTAAGAGGAACCTACCACTTCATTAAATCATTAATTCTATTCCTGTGTTACACTTACCAAGAGTAGAAGTCCTGATAATATTATTTGGGTTTTAAAAATTAAAAAGGATTGGAAATTCTGAGTTAGATTAATTAAAACATAATGATAAATGATGAGAATCAGAATAATTTGAATTCAGTGTCAAGGAAAAACAAGGAAAAATACAATAAAAACTCTACAATAATAGCACTTTGACCTAAATACCACTCTACAATGCTTTACAGCACTTTCTTGGTGACATTGGAAGGATGGAAGGCTGAGTCAACCTTCAGCCAGTCAGAATTGAACTCCAGCCTATGGGCAGAGTTCGCCTGTAATACTGCATTCTAACCACTTTGCCACCACAATAAGGTTCTCTAATCTCGTCTTCCTGCCATTATCATGGTGTCAGGTTTCCAAAAAATACCCTAATTGATTCATGACCCCCCCTTTCCTCATCATGGCAACTTTATGAGTTGACATGTGGGTTGCTAGGCCAAAAAATGGAACCAAATAGGAAGACCATGTAGAGATTTACAAGACTGACTTTTATAGATTAAAAAAATACCATTCCAACTAGATTTTGAAAATTTATAACTCAGTTCTAACATTCACAGAATTCTCAAAACAGAGAATAGCAAGCGAGAACAAAAGTTTTAGAATATTAACAGTAACATAATAAAGATAACAATTGAATCAATATTTTTCTGCATCGACAAGGAAGGTAAAATCCTGAAAAACACATGGGTCTGTTTTAAAGTATAAACAAAGTATGGATGTCCTAGAACAGGGGCGTCAAACTCAAGGCCCAGGACCAGATTTGCCCCGTGAGGTGCTTAGATCTGGCTGTGGGGCCACTCTGGAAACAGTGGACTGGCCCACATTGCCTCTGTCAGTGCAGACCTCCCAAGCTCCATTTTTGCTGACAGAGGGTTTCAGAAAGGCATCACAGCTGAAAATGAAGCTCTGGAGCCCATTTTCACTGGCTCAGGTTACCACACATGTCCCTGACATGAGTGAAATCAAGTTTTCTATGCCCACCATGGCCATGTCCCACCTGGCCCCCCAATGTCAAACACAAATCTGATGCAGCCGTCAATGAAATTGAGTTTGACACCCCTGCCCTAGAAGTAGTTTTCCAATACTCCTTCCCACACTACTTCCAATTTCATTTACTAATTGATAACTTCATGTGTTCAGTAAGTTGTGTTGTGTTGATCTTCTTCACTTGACAGTTAAATCCGTAATTTAATAAAAGAAACCATTATTGAACAAATTTTCAGAAGAGATAATATATTTGATTGTCTAATTAAATCTGATTCAAAATGATTTTTTCCATTCTATTTCCTCCTAATTTCTCCCTTTTTGGTATTATGTTAACTCTTGTTTTTCTCACACTTTAGTGAATATATCTTTTTTTTTAATTTATACTATGTAGGTGTTTGGGTCCATATTTCAATAAACATATTCATTTTTATTTGCAGTTTTGTTCCATATGTACAGTTTTTGCAAATAAAAGCCAGAAAACTGAATTGGAAATGGCAATGACAAAAGTACATATCTGTTTACTTGTCTTCAAATATAAATTAATTTTATCACCAAACCTCTCCAGTGATGTTTTAGAAAAATTGAGTGCTGAAAGATTAAAAATATGTTTATCAACTCTTGAATAATGTATTTTTGTAATACTAGTCATATGTCAGCTGTGAACCATGCCATTAACTTGCTCTCCTAGTTTCTCCTCACTTACTGATCCAAATTAAGACAGGCAACTCTGCCACCTAGCTCTTCGGGATTCCATTGGTGAGAAACCCAGTGATCCCTATAATGGTGCATGTCAATAAAATATACCTCAATTAATTTCTCTTCAAATATTTTGGGTTCTTATTTAAGTGGGAATTTGTCCCACAACAACTAGGGATCCTAAAGTTCTAGATACTGACCAGTCCAGAAATTGTTCTCAAAGATTAGAGAAAATGGATGGCTATGGAGATTCACTTTATTTCTTCCCTATATATAGTTGAACTGCCAATACAATATAGAACAAGAAATCTGCAGGACAAGACAGGGTCGAGTGCAAATGATGTAGAGGACTGTATAAAGAAGACAAGTCCAAGTTATAATAATCAGATGGAGTTCAGGCCACTGCAGTGCAGAATTTTAAAAGCGAATAAGATTGAAAATAAAGAGTTTCAAGTTTCAAGTTTATTCAAATTTGTATACCGCCCTATCTCCCCAAGGGGACTCAGGGCGGTGCACAGAAATATAAAATATAAAACAGTACAGTACAAAACAGTTAAAAATAAATTAAATAAAGGTCTGTGCTAAAATTTAGAATAGAAAAAGGGTTAAAATCAATCAATCAATTAAAACTATGTCCAGTAAAACTAAGTCAGGCCGGCCTCTTGAAATAGATATATCTTTAGTGCCCGGCGGAAGAGGCGTAGGTCCACGATGATCCGAAGGGGGTAGGTCGTTCCAGAGGGCAGGCCCCGCCACAGAGTAGGCTCTCCCCCTGGGGGCCACCTTAAGACAAAATGAGGTATCACATTAATAACATAATGAGGTATCACATTAATAACATAATCACAATTCAAACTGCCAACCCAGTTGTTATACAAAGCAATCATTAAGTGAAATCATGACCATGCTTACAATCTTATTTCAACTTTCCTTTGTTTTACAGACCTGCAAAGGTGGTAAATGTGAGGACTGTTACTTTTTTATCAGTCAAAATTGCAAATGGTCACTAAACAAGACCATTGCTAAATGAGGCCCAGCTGCATATTGTTTAACTTTCTGACATTATCAAAAAGCACTAAAAACTTAGGACGCCATTTGCTTTTTTTTTTTTTTTTTACAGTGACCAATGGAATCATACAATGATAAAAATATTGTGAAGGAAGAATATTTGATTAGTTTGTTCTTATTTTATTATAAAATAACAAACTCAGTTCAGGGCTGTACTTAATTACTTAACTCAGAATTTTTAAATTTCAAATATTTTGTGTTTGGGTTGTAATTGATTGAAGTTGAAGTAATGCATCCTCCTTTTTATACATTTTCACTTACAAGGCATATGTGAACAGTGGTGAACTTCAGGTTTTTTTTACTGCCGTTCTGTGGGCGTGGCTTGGTGGGCGTGGTAGGAGAAGGATACTGCAAAATCTCCATTCCCACCACACCCCAGGGGAAGGATACTGCAAAATCCCCACTCCTGGGGCCAGCCAGAGGTGATATTTGCCAGTTCTCCGAACTACTCAACATTTCTGCTACTGATTCTCCAGAACCTGCTGAATTTTACCCCTGACGTGACCTCATATGGCTATTTCAGTTCATCAATACTATTCCTATCTTTTCCAACATTCACTTCCATAGCGTGTCATAGGGAATATCATGACTTATATGATAGTGATCTTTGTTGTATAGAGATTTCACAGCATTTTGGTATGTTTTCCACGGCTTTCATGGCTTGTTCTGTCAAACGCTAGCTTGTGGTGTATTTCTTGACTGTTTGTTCCTTTATTGTTTCTGCTTGATCCTAAAAGGTGGAAGCTATCCGTAACTTTAATATCTCAATTGCCAGTTCTACGACTTGTAGTTCTACTTATTGTCATTAGTTTGCCTTACTTTATATTTAATTTTAGCACAATTTTTTCCAGTTTTTTCTTAACCTTCAGAACTAGAGCTGACAAATCATTTGCATTTTTCGCTATCAAAGCAGTGCCATTAACATTATTGTGAGTTATTCATGTTTCTTCATCCAGTTTTTAAAGCATGCAGGGAAAGCATACAGCCGTGTCACACTCCTTTGACATCATGGAGCAAGCCTGCTTCATCATGTTGTATCCATCCTACAATGTTCTAACCTGTATTTAAGTTTCTCAAGAGGACAATGAGATATTTTTGGAATTCTTCTTTTTTCTGAGCATATTCCTCAGCTTGATATATTCACACAACCCAAGGTCTTTCTATAATTAATACAGTGACTTTCCCAATTATCCAGCATGCTTCAGCAATAATTCCTCAGCCTTTTCTAAAGTCAGCTTGAACATTTAGTATCTCTTTTTGCATGTAAGGCTTTACTCTGCATTGGATGATTCTAAACATTATTTTGGTAGCATGTAAAATTAGATAAATTAATAGAAACGAAATATAAATATGTTTTGGTTTAAAACCAGACCATCGTACTTTTACCTCCTCCCTTTTGGTGTAAAAGAAGTAAGCTGAAACAAAAAAAAAGCTATCCAGAAGAGTGCCATCTCAACCTACTTGAGGAAAGTCATCCATGCTGAACAAGTCAAATTTCCAGGGGAAGGCTGTTCAACAGAACAGAGACCATGATTGAGAAACGTCTCCTGTCCTGACCTCCTTACACACACACACGCACACGCACACACATCCCCACCCCACCCACACACACTAACTCCGACATCTCAGAACTCCTTTCTGCAAGACAGGTGAAATTACAAAGCTCCTACACTCTCTGTGCTTAAATGTTATTTTCCATTTGCTTGCAGGAGGTAAAACAAAGATTAAAACTGCAGGGATATTCAAAAGTGATTTGACTGCAAATATTCTTGCCAGTCACCTCATTTTCCAAGCTGAGGCTATCCATTAACCTGGGTTCACATAATGTGGGAAAGTACAGCCAGACCTAAGCAAATACCAAACCATGATTCAGATTGTGGTTATGATGTGGATTCCTTAACTTCTATCTGAAGTCACTTTTTCATTCCCCAACATCCTGAACCTAATCATAATATTTCTTAATATGTTTCCTGTTATGAAAATCAAAGCAACCAATTTTTTACTCAACCATGGAGCACTCAGCATTTTCTGTAAGATAGTTTCCATGTGGTTTTCTAAATAAAAAGGACACTTTTTGTTAAATCATCTTATTTTGTTTGCTGAATGATGATTTCAGTGAAAAATCTACTGAGGTTGAAACCTGAGTAAATATTCCAGTCTTGGGATTCTTAAGCAAAAAAGTATTATGGAACTTATACAAATTGTATGAGTAATCTTAATGAGCAAACTGTTATCTTAACTTCAATAATATTTAATGTTGTGTTCATATAATACATCCATTGGGGTATAAAGTTTGCTATTTGAAGTTGGAATAGCTACATAACATAACATATGCACCAGTAGTTCCAGAATAACTGCCGGAAATATTAATACCTTCTACTGATACATTATGAAAGCTGTTAATATAACTGGAAAGGATTTTGACTACATCTCTCTGAATTCTGTATAATTCATTAAACTATGGAATATCTCTAGTCAGTTAGGGAAACAAAGAATTTGCATGCTTATATTACACCAAGGAAACAAAATAATCATCCTTTGAATGGCTGGAAACAGAGATGAATATTAAAAACAAATGCAGATCTTTGTAAGAACTTGTTAAAGGGAAAAATAGCTGGACTAAGTATGAAATAGCAGCACAACGGCAACATTTTATTTTTTTAAAATGCTTTTGGGTTTTGTGTCCCACATATTACAAGAAATAGAGGTTGTGCTGAAGACTGGTGATTTGCTTCACAACATTTATTCATTTGGTGTATGTCCAACCTTTATTTTATATAATTCAAAATTGCACACCTCAAATAAGGTTGTTATTCTTTTTTAAAAATTAAAACAATTTAAATAATTAATGCAGGGAGACTGATAGACCTCAAGGATGCCATGTTTTGGACCTGAGGTTTGGTGGTGAGAACATAAATGTCTATGAAGTTCCAGTCAACTCATAGAAATATTTCTGTTGTCTTCTGAATGTGAACTCCAAATTCACAATCACCCATTGTCTGAAAAGAAAAAAGTCCTAATTTCCTCAAATATTTTCCCTTGTGTTATTGATTTGGTGAAAAATGAATAGCAGACTTTTCTCTTAGGGGTATGCAAAATTGTCCGTTACTGAAGGGAACAAAACATTCTACAAAACTCTGAAATATTCAGGAAGTGGGCATACATACATGCATTTTTTTCCAGAGACAATTATTTTTCCAGTAAACATACTTGTCAACACATTTCTATATTCTAGTTTAATGTAGCCTGGATATGAGGGCAGTGCTACAGATAAATCATTTTATACTTCTGGAAGACCCTCCTTTTTGATAGTAACATTTAAAATTATAACAACCTCCCCTCCCACTATTCCCTCTAAGCAACACAGCAACAGTAAGACTATGTTTGATGCCTTTCTTCTTTCTTCATTCAGTTCTATTTTAATATTGTAATGTGTTGTTTTGTTATTGGAATTGTAAACCATGTGAGTTAATTAGATTATACACATTTTGTCCAAATTGCTGCAAATTAATAAAATTCCCAGCAGTAAGTCTTCTGTCCTCTCTCTGACTGGAAAATCATAGCATTTAACCAAGCCTAACAGTAAAAATGGAGAGAAAAGTAATACGGTATACAGGTAGTCCTCATTTAGTAACTGCCTCATTTGGTAACCATTTGCAGTTATGAGTCTGTAGAGATTCTTAGTCATCCAGGGCATCATTGTCCAGTGGTGGATTTCTACTTGTTTGGGTGAACCGGTAGTGGTTTGGCAGCCTGGATTGCTGGAACCAGCAGTGACCCAAGCCTGCCATGTCCTCGAATCAGTCCTCTGGGCGGCGCATCTTGTTTTTCACTTCTGCCCATGTGCAGAACAATATTTATTGTACTACGCATGCGGCACAATGCACCCAAGAGCAAACCGGCAGCAGTGGCTGCCAGAACCCACTCCTGTTGTTGCCCCAAAGGTGCTTTTTCTGGAGACAACTGGACTTAACTTGTTTTTTTCTTTTGAAGACGTTTTGCTTCTCATCCAAGAAGCTTCTTCAGCTCTGACAAGATAGTAGAAGATAATGGAAGGATTTATATTCCTTGCAGACAACTAGTAATCTGCATCCTTTTAGCAGGTCTTTGAAGCACTTGGAGGTTTATCTGTAACCTTAGGGTCACCTGAATAGTGCTCCTAGTTCCTGTAGTTTTTCTTCTGGAAATCCATTCCTACTTCCATACCATTCAAAGGGTCTTCATCCCAAATTGCATAGCTAAAGGACTGTAGAGATTCTCAGTCATCCATTTGCAGTTATGACTGTGATGTAAAACAATTTTTGATCAATCCTCACATTTATGAACTTCATAGAAAATGTCATAAAGCAAAGAAAAACTGAAATAAGATCATAAGCACAGTTACTGCTTCACTTAGCAGCTGCTTCACTTAACTGAATTGCCAATTCTCATTGTGGTCTTCTAAGTCAGGGATGGTCTGCAAAGTTGGCTCTTTTAAGACGGGTGGACTTCAACTCCCAGAATCCCCCAGCCAGCATAGCTGGCTGGGGAATTCTAGGAGTTGAAGTCCACCCATTTTAAAAGAGCCAACTTTGCAGACCCCTGTTCTAAGTGAAGCCTACTGGCATGTATTTCTGGAGAAGAGGTATTCATAAAGACTTGAGATTCAATTTGAGTATGTCATCCTCATCAGGCAAAAGAGGACAAAAGTATGTACCAAGTTTCTTCAAAAATACGACAGGGTCTTATTTTCTTTTGATCCCCTCGAAAAACAGCTAGGCCTTCTTTTCGAGGGGTGTCCTAATTTTTCTCCCACATGCCTCACTTGGTCACTGGGCCGCTTCTTTCATGGCCGAAAAGAGCAAGTGACATGCCTTGCCTGGCTGCTGGGCCACTTCTTTTGCAGCCGAAAGGAGCGCCCCATGTGCCTCACCTGGCCACTGGGCTGCTTCTTTTGCAGACTAGCCACCCATGCACTTAAGTAGGCCCAAATATTTGGGGGTAGGGCTTAATTATAACGTATGTATGCAAAACATTGCTGTGCCTTCTTTTTCAGGTGGTTAATGTTTTAGGAGAAACACGGTAGGGTAATTGTGGTTAACACAGTGAAAAAACTACATTTATGGTAACTCTCATTATGATAACATACTGTTCTCATTTTCAATTTGTATATGATTTTTAATAACTGTTTTATTGTTCTTCACTACAACATGTGGGTGTTGTTGTTCCTACTTTTTAGAGTTTGTTTACGTTGCCTTGTGATTTCCTAGATTGCATTAATAAATGTTTAGGGGGCTTTCCTGAAAGAGATTTTGGGCCTTAGCACCAAAAGTCTGTTCTGTAAATTCTACGATTCAACAAAACTGTAAGATCTATTTACTTGCTCTCTCATCACAGACATTTTTCCTCTTTTAATTAGAAGATTCTATAAAAGATCTAAGATGTCTTTATTCTGACAAATCACAGCAGTCCTTTGAGGATGAGCCCCCTTATAATGAGCAATGCACATAAAAATAATGAAAACCTTTGCTATTTAATTTTTGTAGATTCAGCTGTTGTTAAAGGCAAGGTCAATTAAAATTGTTTCATGCTGCAATACTTGATACACATATGTCTCATTTAATTTCTGTTTGGAAGACATAATAATAGTCTTTAAGGTTGCAGGACTTTATACAGGTTTTAGGGAGTCAATTCCGCTGAGCTCAGTGTGACGCACATGAGAACAAACATAGATAGTGCATTATGTCCTCTTTGCTGCCCTATTCTGCTATTTTTGATTCAATTCAATAGTTCTGCTTTTAGCTGAAAAACGTGTCTTTTATATAAGCTCAAAACATGCATTACACTTTATAAATAACTAGCAATACGCTTTGGTCTTCCTGGTTACCGTATTTTAGCTGCAGAAATTCAGACAACCAGTATCAAAAGTACTATCTATCAAAGTATCGAAGAATCGTTTTATGGCTATCTACTGTTCTTCCAGATATTTGGAGTGCAGGCATGATGGACCTACATTCTTCGCATCTTTTTTTTTTTTTTTTGTAAAGGAAATGTGGGTGTCCTGCTCCTAGTTGAAATCTGTCAGAATAGCTGTCTTCTATGAGAAAAATGAATCGTCTCCAATTGCTTCATTTCTCAAAAGTCCTACTGTATATCAAGCTTCAATCTTGGCAAGAGGGGCATATTTGTAATAAAGCAGCTCAGGAAAGGTTCCACACAAGATAACCCTTATTTAGCTGCAACTTCATACATTTTGTGTATGACAATGTCAGCATATACCTGAAGTAGGTTTTTTCTTCTCTTTAGGACACAAAATGTGCATCTTTCTTCTCTCTCCCCTCTCTCTCCTTCTCTGTCCCTGTCCCTCCCTCTCTTTCTCTCTCCCTCTCTCTCTGTCCCTCTCTGTGTATGTGTCTCTGTGTTTAGGAGCTTAATGTAATGCCATTTTGCTTTATATTCCCTCCTTACTTGGATGTAACATCCGTCATGTTTAGCCAAAACCAAATAAGTCACATTATATACAATGCCATCCATAAACCCAGTCCAGGCCTTATATTTTTCCAGGGTGCTGTAAATTCCAGAAATAGCAGTGAAGTGTTATTTAGAAGATAACCTATTCAACAGTAGAATAAAACCCAATCAGTTCAGCTGTTGTTTGCTCATTCTGTTTCAAGTTACTTTGATGACCCCATTTATCCCTTTAATACGTAAACTGATTAAAAGCTAAATAAGTTAAGAGGTGCTTTTCGTGACAATACTTGATTGTGTAGAGTGAGTGCGAGTTCTGAATTATAATAGAACATTAAGACAGAAAAATAAGCTTTTCTATTAAAATTATGAACATAAATGCAATTTATCTTGAATAACTTGAAGCCTAGGTAGTTTCTTCTTTTAATAAGAGGTGTAATTTGCTTGTGCAATCAATTATATTTTCAGCAAAAGAGGAATGAATAATTAGAGAATATTTAAAAGCAAAGTACTCTTTGAGTCGAATTTAATTCTTGATTACTTTCATGGGGACATCCTTTTTATCCCCCACGGGCATGGTGTAGAAATAATTTGTCACTGTCTTCTATGATATTTTGGGGTTTGGTTTTTAACTGACTATAGTTCTATATGCTCTAAAGAAAGTAGAAACATTTCAACAGTGTGCTAAAGAGTAGGCTTTTGATGCTCTAGGCTCCAGATTCAGTACCCAGAATCTTCTGTAAATTGGAAAAGCATCTCTTTGGATCACTGCATAATTTGCTGGAGTCTCTGTCAATACAAGTGAATCTAATGGTTTAGAGATTAGGCTTTTGGTAATACAGCTTCCTTTGTTCCATTAGTTGCTTATACTTTTCTAGGAACATGGATTAGTGCAATTTATCAAGCCAGTCTTGTGGTTTATTCATTGAACGAATGGTTTGGTGTGATGTTTGAAGCCAACCATTTTGAAAACCTTTAAAAAAATCTTACTTCTTTGACAATACATCATAAAAATAATAAAATTAACACTTAGTTTATTCAAAGTTGATATCATGGACTTCTGTCTACAATAGACTATATTTCTATCATTTGGTCAATTTGTATCATTTAATATTATTACATGGATAATGCAAATGAAGTAATGACATCATTATCCCCTATGCCAGAGGTCAGCAACCTGTGACTCTGGAACCGTAGGTGGCTCTTTCATCCCTCTGCTGTGGCTCCCTGTCACCAGTCGGCTCCACAATTGATAGGGCTTTCGGTTAGGACAGGTAGAGGAAAAAGGACGCTATGCTAGGAGGAGACTCTATGGTGGGGGAACTGGACTTCTGGTTGGCTCCAGAATTTAACGGGGGGGAGGGGGGCTTCTGGTTAGGACCTTTGTGGCTCTTTAAGTGTTTAAGGCTGCCGACACCTAACCTATGCAATTCCATTTCACAGTCCCATGCAATTGGTTGATTCAGTCAAGGAGTTGCTTGTGTATCTTTTTCTCAAGACAATCTCCCGATTTTAAGGAGATTGAACTGAGCATATGAGTACACTATAGAATGACAAAATAAAACATGCATTACACAATGGTTCTTGATAAAAAAAATTCCCTTGTTCTACACTTTGATCACTTTCCAAGCAAGCTCAGTTAACAGTTCAAATCACTGGAAGTGATGCAATTATATATGAATACCAGGGAGAAGATTTATGCATTTCCATCAATCTCTCAGTGGGATTGAGATATATCTAGTAAAGCTTTAGTTCTTCCTGGATTAGAGCTATAGGAGAAGGAATAGGTACAGGGAGAAAAGCATTCTTTAAAGAAAGGATGGTTTAAAGATTAACTCCCAATCAATTTAATGATACATCATTGGTTGCACTTGGGAGGGGGATACTTTCAGTAAGGAAATAGTGAACTTACATCCTGTGGATAGCGGAAACATTGCAGCTGAAAACAGCAACGGGATCTTGGATCCAGTTCACTAAAATCCTTCCAGACAGAAATCTTTATATCATCCATACATATGATGGACAGATGGTTTTTGTGAATAGATGGCAGAAACTGACTTTTTGCTGTTCCCAACAGTTGGGGGTTGCAGGATTCCACCAAGCTTATAGCTATCAATGTAGCCTTTTTTGGATTCAGGGCTTGACTGAACCTCACATTTCAATCCCTTTGGAGATTATACTAGTTTTATTTTTGTAACATAACCTTTACTAAAATTATTATATATGTTATATAATTATTAGTTATATAATTATTATATAACTCAAATTAGTTATATGCGAGACCGTCTCCTGCTCCATACATCCCTCCGGCTGATCCACTCCCACAGAGAGGGCCTTCTAAGGGTGCCGTCAGCTGGGCAATGCCGACTGGCGACACCTAGGGGAAGAGCCTTCTCTGTGGCAGGCCCTGCCCTTTGGAACGACCTTCCCCCTGAACTTCGCACCATCTCGGACCTCCGCCTCTTCCGCCAGTGTCTAAAGACACACCTCTTTCAGCAAGCCGGCCTAGCCTAATCTCCCGTTAGGGCTATTTTAGATAGTTTTAAATTGGGGATTTTAATTTGGATTTTAGCATAGGACTGTTACGTAATTTAATATGTTTTTAAATTCTGTATATTATTGTTTTATATGTTTTTAAATTCCTGTGCGCCGCCCTGGGTCCTTCGTGGAGAAGGGCGGGATATAAATTTAATTAAAAAAATAATAATTATGAAAACAGATTAGTTGCACTTTTGAAATTTAGTTTTTAATTGTCAGCCCTTCAGTAATTCTTCCTCTGAGCTAATTTTTAAACTGACTACTTAAAAGGCTCATTACAACTTCTTTTGACCTTAGTTAAAAATGGTATATTCTATGCAACTGTTTACATTGGAGTCTTGGGTGTACCTATTGTAAAATCTATACTCAGTGAAGATGTGCTTTCTATAGAATGTTAGTATTCTTAACACTTCATTATGTATGATAACAGAATTACTATTACTAACAGATTACTATTCATAGACAAAACCAACTCCCTATCCCCTGAATATTGATTATTTTGAATGTATTTTATTATCTCAAGGGCAATTAATTTATCTTCTGGTAATAAAACAAAGTCAAAGAGGGGTAAGGAAAAAGTGCATTTGTTTCTTCTTGATTATATCATGCAACTTTTAAAATTGCAATGGGACTCTTTTTTAATCCCAGCATTGAGAAAAACAAAAATGGATGAAGATTGTAAAATCAGTTATTTAGTTTTAATACTATATTTTTGCCCCAGGCTTTTATTTTTCCAATAGAAAAGGTCTATACAATGTAGTCACTTACATTTAGATCCCTAAACTATTTTTTTGTTAAGTTCAGCCTGTTTGCTAGTTGGAGGAAAAAAACATATAACATTATGAAAGATTAATCTGTAAATTAAACTGCTAAAATATGGCATAGATTTTCATTGCCAGGAAACCAGGATTGAAAGTTGACTTCTGTATACCTTTTGCCATGGAAAGTGAAATGTATTCAGTGAACTGCATTCTAAATTCTTGCCAAACTATACAGAATACTTCAGGATTTGTTTCTTCAGTAAAATCAATTTGTGGGAACCAAGTAGAGGAAGCAAAGATTAAGGAAAATGACAATGGCAGCCAATCAATTTCAAGACAGAATAAGATACAAAGCAAATGGGTTTACTTCATATTGCCCTAGTATGCAATAGCAATTCCCTCTTACTTTCCTTTTGAAATATTAATAGAAAGGGATAATGGCAGGTATTTCATAGAAGGTCAAGTCAGTATTCTACAGAAGGTTAAAAAATGATAACATTTCCTTCGAATTGAGCTGATTCCTTGTCACTATATGGCCATATTCGTGTAACTTTTTATTGTCCATGATACGGAAGTGGTTTGCGAGTTCTATAATCTGACAATTTTTTTTGTTTGCCCAATCTAATCAAGAGTCCTAGGGTTTTCAAAAGTTAATTAGATCCTCTTCTATTTAGCTTTTTGAAATTAGTCATAGTCAAGTAGATGCTACCCCATTGTCAGCCTTGTTAGATAGTTTAGACAGGAAGCATGCTGAGATAAACCAATTCTATTTATTGTAAGATTGTAATAACAGAATCTTGCAAGCCTGAAAGTATATTTCAACCCTGTTGCCATCATAGGTCAAGAAACTAGGGACAATACTTCCTCAGATGTTCGCCATGCCCACTGGCTGTGGCTATTTCCCCTGTCTCCCAAGGTAATTCCCATGTATCACTACAGCCATCAATATTGCAAAAGATTGCTCATAATATCATAGGCTATTGCCTGTCAACAACTAGCATCTAGATAGCAGATAAGTGACAGAATGAATCATATCATCACAGTCTTCAGTACTATGCTAAGGTTAATTTTATTTTAATAAGTAGAAGTAATAAATAAATACACAGCTACAATAAATATATTGTATCTATCCACTCTGAAAAATACGCGGCTTGAACTGCGTGTGGATGGCATTAAGTACTGTACTTTAGGAATTGTTGTTATACAAACTATCAGAGTTCCAAGTAACACCCACAATGAAAGAAGACTCCAAGATCTGACACAAACTATAAGAAGCCACCTTAAATGTTTAGCTGGATTTTAAGAGTTGGTTTGATGAAGGAAAACAATAAAACATATGATGATATTTGTTTTTGATGTATTTTGATCAAAGTTTGTGGTTTGAGATCTGATTGCATTTTAGAAAATAATACAATGCTTTGATTCTGACTAAGACAATTTCCATGCTAATGACTCTTCAAGGCATCTCCCAGCCAACAGTGAAAACTCAAGTCTCATCTGGATTACTATTATTTTGGCCAAAACATGTTGTAGGACTCTTGAAGGTGTATAAACTGCTACTGTGGAAATTATATACATATGAGTTCCTGATTTTTATTTGGAGCAGAATCCAAGGTGAAACACATGCTTCCTATTTATTTATTTTTATTTATTTATTTATTTATTATTCATATTTGTAACCCGCACCCATCTCACCACAAAGGGACTTGGGGCGGCAAACAGAAATTTAAAATAAATATACATATATACAAAATATTAACAAACAACAACTAAATTAAACCAAAACCCTGCGTAAAATAAATTTAAAACCCATAAATTAAAACTTTGATTTGCTACAAGTCAGTACGGTGTGGAGTAGTTCAAGCCAGGCCGGCTAGATGAAAGTAGTGTGTTTTTAAGTGCTGGCGAAACAAGCGGAGGTCCGAGATGATACGGAGTTCGGGAGGTAGGTCGTTCCAGAGGGTTGGGCCCACCACAGAGAAGGCCCTTCCCCTGGGAGCCGCCAACCGGCATTGCCCGGTCGACGGCACCCGGAGAAGACCCTCTCCGTGGGAGCGAGTCGGTCGTAGGGATGTATGGGGCAGCAGACGGTCTTGTAGGTAGCTAGGCCCCGTGCCATGGAGCACCTTGAAGATGGTCATCAGAACCTTGTAACGCACCCGGTAGGTCACAGGTAGCCAGTGCAGCTCGGTGGTGTTATGTGGGAATGCCTTGAGGTTCCCATGATCACCCGTGCGGCCGTATTCTGAACCAACTGCAACCTCCGAGTGCATCTCAAGGGGAGCCCCATGTAGAGAGCGTTACAGTAGTCCAGACGAGAAGTCACGAGTGCTTGAGTGACTATGCGAAGGGCCTCCCGGTCCAGTAAGGGGTGCAATTGGCGGACCAGGCGGGCCTGGTAAAATGTCCCCTTGGCCACGGCCACCACCTGGTCCAGGGACAGTCGGGAATCCAGGAGGACTCCTAAATTGCGCACTCTCTCCACGGGGGCCAATACTTCACCCCCATGGCCAGTGATGGTGTCATCTGGCTAAACCGGGAGGCTGGGAACCACAGCCACTCGGTCTTGGACGGGTTGAGTTTGAGTTTGTTACTGCCCATCCAGATCCGTACAGCCTCTAAACACCGGGACATCACCTCAACGGCATCGTTGCGGTGGTCTGGGGTAGAGATGTACAACTGAGTATCATCAGCGTACAGATGGTATTCTATCCCAAAACCACGGATGATCTCATCCAGCGGCATCATATACGTGTTGAATAGGAGTGGCGAGAGGACCGACCCCTGTGGCTCCCTGTATGAGAAGGGCCTAGAAGTCGACCTCTGCCCTCCCGTCAACACGAATTGCGACCGACCGGAGGGGAAGGAGGAGAACCACCGCAAAACGTTGCCTCCCACCCCCAGCCCCTTCAGTCGGCGCAAAAGGATACCATGGTCGATGGTATCAAAAGCCGCTGAGAGATCTAACAGGACCAGGACAGAGGAACAACCCCTATCTCGGGCCCTCCAGAGATCATCTACCAACGCGACCAATGCCATCTCGGTGCTATGACCGGGCCGAAAGCCGGACTGGTGCGGGTCTAGATAATCAGTTTCCTCCAGGTGACAGGGAAACTGCTGTGCAACCACACTCTCTACAACCTTTGCTAGAAAGTGAAGGTTGGAGACCGGACGGTAATTAGCCAATAATGCTGGGTCCAGGGAAGGCTTCTTGAGGATGGGTCTCACCACCGCCTCTTTCAAGGCGGTAGGTAAGAACCCCTCACCCAGAGAAGCGTTCACAATGGCCTGGAGCCAGCCTCGTGTCTCCTCCCAGGATGCCAGTACAAGCCAGGAGGGACACGGGTCCAATAAACATGTGGTGGCCTTTAGTCTCCTTGCCAACCTGTCCATGTCATCGGCGGTAATAAAGTCAAAGTCCTCCCATAAAATTGTCTCAAGGCTTGCATCGGATATTTCCTCCGGACCACTATCTGTGGAGGGTAACTCGCTCCGAATCTTAGTGATTTTATCCTGCAGATATTCTCCAAATTCCTCAGCTCAGCCCTGTAAGGGGGATTCCCACGGCCTCTGTTGAAGGAGGGAGCGGGTTACCCCAAACAGGGCCGCCGGGCAGTTCTCTGCGGATGCGATGAGGGTGGCACAATACTCGCGTTTGGCCACTATTGAGTGGAATTGGTTAAAAAAACCTATACTTTTTTCTTCTTCCCTGGAATAATATGGTGCAGCATGGAAAGTAAAGTTACAAACTGCTAGAGAAAGACGAATAGGCAAAATCCAGAGACCTCAGAAAGTCCCCTTCCGTATGCAGTTCAATGTCTATGTTTATGGTTTGAAAATGCCTGCAGCACCGTGGATACCCCCAGCTTAACCAATGCAAGGCCAGTGGCCAACCAGTTTCTGATGTGTTATCCCGCTATTCCACTATGGCAAGATCCCTCTATATTTCTGTGCCATTCAGACAGAAGAAGGACTTAAGAAATGGGTCAATGCCATTGCCCAAGGCAAGAGGTGGTAAGCCAGCATTCCCTTCGTCCTGTCTGATTTTCTGTCTGCCATGTCTGAGGAGGTAGAGAGAGGCAGGGAAATCAGGATTATTTGAGATATGAGGAAGCATAGAGAAAAAAAGGGACTGAGTTTGCTCTATATATGTAGATTTTAGACAAGATCTCTAAAAAGAGTGGCTTAAAAAGACAGGTTGTCCAGTGGATAGATAAGTGGACAAAGGACAGAAACGGAGAGTATGAATAAATAGATATAAGATAATACTTCAAGAAGTAAGAGGACTCTCTTGGTAATGATTATAAATCATAGAGGCTTTAAAAAAAAATTGTGTACAGTACACGAAGTAGAATGAATTGCTTCAACCGTTTTATAGACATAGAGAAGAAATACTGTACTTCTGTTCATAAAAGGAAAAAGAGCAGCACAAATGTGAAGCACAACGGAAAGGAATTTTAAGCATTTTTTTTCAAAGCTCAAAGTTTGAAAGAGAAGTAAAAAGAGGAAATATTCTGATGTATCTCCGTTTACCTCTGAAAAAAGCACTGCATCTCTGGAAGGACAAAACTCCCTTTTATTTAACAAGTGCTATTGAACAGTAACAAGTGCTATTGATCAGTAATAAACTGATTTTCAGGAGAAAAAGTACTTTTCAGTTCAAATTTATTACAGCCATGAGATCAGATGCTAACAAAATATTGAATAAAAGAATAAGTGTATGAGAAAAACCAATAAATATCATGTAGTTTAAAAATAATTAAGAAATTGTTATTAAAATTCCGTAGAAAATAAATACTATTTATAAGAAATTCCTATCCTAAGTGATGGTACAACATATTGTACAAATGAAAGGCCTCATGAATCTTTAAAATTAGAATGGGTAATATATATGTGGAGCGCAAATGACAAATAATAGGGTGTGACATCTTAAATTTGTATGAAAATGTATCTCAGAATTGTTGCTTAAGAGCAGTTCTAGCATTATCAAAAGTTAACATGCACAAATTTTTCATAAAGAAGTCCAGCAATTTTATCTACAGCTTTTAAAAGCGATGATGATTTAAAGTGATTTCTAAATAACCTATAGGGAGTCTGAAAATATTTAATCCCTGGTGATGCTTGCTTCCAAGGAAACTGGTATTTCCCTTTATAACAAACGTGTTCTGTTCTTGAACTATTAATTATAATGATGTATTTCCTGATCCCTTATCTCTTTTGAACTTCTTGTTGTCCATGTCCCTTTTGAATTATGTTTTACATTCCGGCATTTGCAAGATTATTTTTAGTCACCAGGCAGGCAGAGATTTTTTCCCCCTATAGTGGGTTGGTTGGTTGTGGGGTTTTTTGGGGTTGTTGTTTTTTTGCAGTTCCAAGTGGGATCATGTCCAATTTTGAACTCAGAGTTTATTTTGCTATGTTCTTACATCTGCTCTGTTCAAGTTTGGAACAGTTAAAAAGCAGCTGATAGAATCCCGAAATTTCCTTTCCCTTCCCTAACTTTCCCCTTCTCTTACTTTAGTTTACCTTAGTTTTCAAATTTAGACACCTCCCATCTCACTATCCAAGTGAAAAATGTATTGCCAGCATTCTGTTAGGTTAAAAAGTATAAAAATAATTCTTGAAGTAGTTTTCAAGATTAGTGATAAAATAATCTTTGTTTTCAAAATAAGAAGTGTGGCATGCAACATATGGGGAATTAAAGGGGTGATCTTATTTTATTGACATGCTGTACTTCAAAGTCTTCAGATTCCACATTACTGAATATTCTAGGTTCAGATTCCTGGTTCAGGACATGGTGTGATTCCGTGAACATTCAGGCAAACTGGCTGCTTTTCCAAAGTAAATCCTGGAGTGACAACATTCAGCACAACTACTATTAGAAATCATTGTGCCCTTGTTTAGTAGAATGGTAGGTATTTGTTATATGCTGCTTATGTAATTGTGCAAACTTTTAGGACAGCATGTTAGGACAGTAGTAGATCTATTTGGTTCTGTTAACTGTGAACCTTCCATGTATTATGAGAAAGACGCCTCTAGACTTAGAAGATCAGTGGATATAGCTAATATAATTTCCCCTTTGTTGTTCTATAGATGGAGCAACCAGTGCATGTGCTGTTTGTGGGCAATTTATGTAGCTTCCTTTTGTAATAAAGACAATCCAGTAGAAAAATAGTTGAAGGCAAAAAACCTGACTCCAATGTAAAAGTAAGGCAGACTAAAAAAGACACTGGTTTTAAATTCCACCTTTGTTGATGTCCTTGCTTATTTTGTCTAATAACAACTTCTGTGAGTGTTGATAGGCAATATCACATACCGTACATACATACCCACTTTCATTTATTCTAATAATATTGCAATGTGAGATTGCTGATATACTTTTGAAGTGTTTGACAACTGGCAGAGACCTTGAGGAAAAATGAAATGCTTTATTGGCTACGAAAACTGTTGAGCAAAGGTGCAGTCACCTCTGAACTAAATGGCTTAAATTAAAAGCTGTCAGTGAAGCTCCAGACAGGATTGGAAGTGAGAACAGAGCTTCTTCAGTTTATATAATGAATAGTTTTTATGACAGAATACTATCCAGCAAACCAAACTTTAAATTGAACATTACTCTATGCAAACATTGACTACTTATCGTGTTGTAAAAATCACAGCTTGTGGAAAGATTCAGATAAATATGAACTGATGACCTTTTAACATATTATGACATGAAATGCACTCATGATTCCAAGTAATTAATTTTCTACTGTGACTCATTTTCTCCTCAAGCACATTTTTTTCACAAAATATGCATTCAAAACCATTAGATATTTTTAATGACTTTTCCTGATTATGCTGTATCAAACAGATCAAAATAGAGGCAGCACTGCATTCGCCTTAAGGTCAATTAGTTGGTGTAATGGAAAAGAGAAGGTCAGCACTTAAATTAGCCTGCAAATCTCCCATGTTTGATAAATGCTTGAAAATGGATAAAAATAAACTCAAACTCAGAGTGACGCTAATGATTGAAGTGGTACTACATATTGGATCCCCATAAAGAATGTATGAAAAATGGACATCACTTTTTTTAAGTTGAAACTGTAAACATTTTGAGGGCTTATTAACTTTTAATCATTATCCAGTTTGGTGTAGTGGCTATGGTGCTGGCCTAAAAACTAGGAGACTGTGAGTTCTAATTACTCCAGAGCTGTCTAGTGACTTTAGCCAGTCATTTTCTCAGCCCAACTCACCTCTCATAGTTGTTATTATGGGGAACGTAGGAGGAGGAAGAAGCATGTTAGTTGTGTTCATTGCTTTGAGTTACCTTCTAAGGTAATAGAGGCAAAACAAAAATCTAATGAATAAATACATTCATGACATGACCATATAATCATTTTGTATTAATACATGTTAGTAGATTTATGGGAAAATCTTTAAATTTTAAAGATGCTAATGCAAAGTTGAATTATATATTATAGTTTTGGAATTTGGCTATCAAGGATTAATAATGCATGAGGGTGGCTAAAATCATATAAGAAGTGATATTATTCCAAAAGCCAAAAAAAGGTTGCTAGAAATGTTTTGGGAAAATCAATATTTTCTACTAATAAAAAGAGTACTTTATTTAAATTCTCTTTCTTTAAGATTAATGATTATTTTAGTAATTGCGCATGTATAAACTAAATAAAATATTTTTTATAAAAAGGGCATTCATTATGTGAAAGTATTATAACATTGACATACCCCTATTAGGAGTCTTCCGCAAGTTCAAATATAAACAAAGATATTTAAGACCGGTAAATGAAGAGAAACCATGTACTGGAGATAAAAAAAAGTTTGCAGTTCAAGAGACAGAATGTTCAGGCATGGTCCATTTCTGAAACAGACCACTTTTCTTTTTGGAAACTCTTGAACTGCTTCTAGTTCAGAGGATTAACGTTTGGAAAGTCAGTAGAAAAAATAGCTGGATCTACATAATCAGAAGAAAAGTGAGACATTTTGGAATTATTTATAATTTTCTGTTCTTGCAATGGTAGCATATACCGTCTTTCCCCCAAAATAAAACCAGGTCTTATTTTCTTTTGTGCCCCAAAATAAGCACTAGGCTTATTTTCAGGTAGTGTCTTATTTTTCCCCGATGTACGGGAGGCACACTTCTTCTGCTTGCTCGCAACAGGATAGGAAGCCACATGACGTGCAAGTGCGGCCACTTTTAGGCAGGGTGGCTAGAGTTGTCCCACATGCCCGGCACCGGCTTTCCTCAGGGCCCCATAGCCAGGCTATCCTCTCACCAACACCTGCTTCATCTCCCAGCTGCAACACTGTTTGGCCTCCTACTCCATTGCTGCCGCAAGCAAGCAGAAGAAATGGGCCAGTGGTCATGTGGACTCCTGCTGCACATGAGAGCTGGTGCTGCCCCCATGAGGCAGATATTGGGGTATGGATGGCCAGGCTGAAGGGGCCCTGAGGTAAGCTGGTCCAGGATGCATGGAGCAGCTCCACCACCATCCTGCCTGCCTTGTGGCTGCAGCACCGCGAGCAACCAGATGGAATGAGTAGCCGGCCAGTTGTGCAGGCTGTTAGGTAGAGCTTATTTTGGGGGTGGGGGTGGTGGTAAGCCTTGTATTAGATGCACTCATAAAAACATGCTATGTCTTATTTTCAGGGAAAGAGGGGTGCCTGTTCCTAGACTGTATGATAGGACACCAGGAATATGTACAGTAGCATGCAATAGTTGACCTCTCTTATAAATTCTAAAGAGTATGCAATATTTTGATGTACATGGTTAGAATATACAATCGTTCATTGAGTTAGGTCCAAAACATTGACAGTGACACATATTTCTTATCTTTCGTCTACCTGTATATTAATTTGCTTAATATTCATTTACATGTACTATTTAATTACATCAAACATTTGTTAAGTATCTATATGCAGGAAGGTAAGGTTAATGAATATGGTGAAATTCATTAACCTAAACCTTAGATACCCACTTCCTTACTAGAAACCAAAGAAATTGCATTTATAATGTATTTATAAAAAGCAAAGGTGTAGCCTCACTCAGAATGAAACATTTGTTCACGGGACCTCAAAAAGGGTAAAGCACTATTGGAAAAGATGGAGATACAGGAAATCAAATTGTGTGAGGAAATCGACTGTGAGGAAAACAGAAAACTCCATGAGGAACATCAAAAGCTAAATGTGAGGTGGCTGGGGCCCACTGACATGAGTTTTGGTCTGACCTTATTTTGACTTAAGTGGCTTTTTAAGACATTTGCAAGCATGTGGCTTTACTAATAAAAAAAAATTCTGAGGCAACTCTGAGTCATTAAATTTTCAATGAATCACCAATATTTAATACATTTAAAAGTTATGTGGGGACAGGGATTTCTGGAAAAGCCAAGAGTAACTCTCTGCGCTTGATTCTATCTACATAATGTATAGTCTGGATTGTAAGCATAAAACCTTAAAAACTTCATACTGTGGATAGATTTACGTTCTTCTTTTTGGTTAGCCTTTTACCCCCTATCTTTTTCTCCATATAATTTATAGACAAAATATCTGTTGAAATTTGTTTTCTTCTGCTGACGCCGGCACAGATTTGAAACAAAAAGATAACCATAATTCTTCACTATTACTTAGTATAAAGAAAAGAGACTGTACTGAATCAAGACGTGAATTATTTCATAGCAGATAATTTATACACAATGTTTCTTCTCAAAAAAGGTTATGTTACCCACAATACAGTTGGTCAAAACTTGTACATTCTCTCCTTCTCTCTTTTCACATGTTCTGCCTTTTAGGGATTATCCCAGAATGCTTCTTATAATGCCTTTAATCCTCCCCGAAGGGAATGTTAAGATAGCAGCTTTGAAAGATCTCAAGGGTAAGTATCTTGCATGGCAGATGTTGTACTTTGGATTGCTTTCAGCTAATGGCATAGAGCTAAGCATTCCACTAAAGACCATTTAAAACCAGTAGAGCTCAGGCACAATCTATTTGCAGTGTGCTTTGTTTGCTGAATAATTCGAGGAGAGGTCCCGACCTAATGTGATGTCATTGGTTGCAGTCCTTTCAAAATAAAAAAAAGTATGCAATCTTTTGATGTGCATGTTTAGAGTATAAAACGGTGATTGGAATGCCCAAGGAACATGAGACATAAACTGCATATTGTCCTTATTTTTTACTTAGTAATAAAGCAGAATATTTCTAGTTTAGAGTTGAAAGGAGGCAACCTTGGTGTTCTCTCAGCTTTGTGGTTCTCTTGCAGACATTTCATTATCAAAGTAGGTAACCTTGTCAGTGCTGGTATGGAGTGGGCTTTACTCTCAATTTAGATTCTGGTAGTTTGCCCTGTCAATGTTCATGGGAGTAGTCTTGGTGGTTCTTTGGTTGGGCTGCTTACAGTTAAGTTGTTTGGCAGGTCCTTGGTTGGGATGTTGTTTACTTCTTTATTGTTGGCCTGATTATAATCTTGGTATTAATCTATCTTCAACTGGGTATTGATCGCTGGTAGAGAGGTCTCTGTTGCCTTTTTGGCTTGTTGATTGTCTTTTTAGCACAGTATGTAGCTGTTGTTTATGTCTATGTTTCTACTGATGTCTGATTTATCAGAGTATCACGCTTCCAGGAAGTCTGTAGTATTTTTGAACTTGCCTTGGTCTAGGGGTGTGAAACTCAGAGCCCTTGGGCTGGATGCATCATGCACTGGCCACCCCCACCACAATTTTAGTAAAGGGGGGGAAAGTTGCAATACACCACATGATGACAATGTGTCACCACAAGTTTGACACCCCTGCTCTTGACTGTCAGATATTTTTGTCCTGGTTGTAGTGTGTGATTGTCATTGGTACAGCTTTCTCCCAATTCTCCCTCCTTTCTGTATTTTCATTCATTTTCAGTGTTCTTTAGCAACTCTATTTCATGTAGGTTTCCTTCATTGATAGTGCTTCCCAAGCACCAATCCTCAGGAGTGTTCTCTTATATGCTTTATCACTTTTCTTTTGAGTGATTTAATCACTATCCTTCCACAAACTGTATCTTTCTGCCCTTTCTTAATCTGAGGACTACCTGCAGATCTGAATGTTGAATTTTTTGAAGATAGAAAACTTTTGTGACATAACATGGATATTTTAAACATCTCTAAAGGAGAAGGCATCCGCTTTGCCCCAAAACACCAGACTGATTTTTTTTCCTGTTCTACCTATTCAGGAGGGGAAATCTTTTTAGGCCCCAAACCTAAAACACCTGTAATAATTTAATGGAATGAAATAGCTTTTATAGTTGGGTTTCTTCATAGCTAGCATTTCACAAAAGTTTTTTAAAGAATCAAAATACAAATAACAATTCATTTTCCGAACAATGGCAAAACATTATCAAGGTTTTACTGTTTTTCTACAATGAAATATAGAAGGATCCTACTGCGAATATTTGATTCAGTGATGATATTATCAAATTTCATTTTGAATGAAATTACTGAATTGATTTGATATGTGAATAGGGTACTTTTGAATTGATTTGACTACTGATTGTATGCTTGTGCTTGCAGAAAAAAAATACTGAAATTGACACGTTTCAGGTGATGAGTTTCTGCAGACCCACAAAAGCTTTTTCCAAATGATTCTAAATGCAACATTCCATTTATTTTTAAGATTTCTATCCCACATTTATTTTACAATTGATAAATACCTTATAATAAGTGCCCTTATGAGAGAAAGAGGAATCCTCTTCCAAGAAGTGCATTATCATGCCAGATTTTTTAAAAAGATTGTGTTCCCCATTTAGAATTATGTTCTCCTTAATAAGTATTTTATGCAGGCCATATTTTCATCAAAATAATCAAATAAGCTTTCTTAATTGCTTAGTTGCCCTAATCAATTCCTTTTTGATTGATTTGGAATCAGCTCAACAATTAGAAATTTACTTCAGGCACAGTGCTTTATTTCTGGAAGTTTGGGGTTGAGTTTATTTCATGTATATGGATTGATAGCATCACATTAGGGAATGTGGAAAAGCAACTATGAAAATATTCATCAGAAACAATCATGAAAGCTGTATCAGTAAAAAGATTATTTCTAATCTAACTTCTATTTAAGCATATTAGGCTGATACCTGCATACTCAAAAATATGCAAAAGATAATGATTACATTATAAACTCAATTATAATTCCAACTATACAGATTTTATATCTGTTTCAAAGGCATTATAATTCAGGAAGAGGCACAACAGTCTTTACATTCCATATCTATATTTCTATTTAAATGTTTTATCATTTGTTTTTAAATCTACACAACTGAATATTTACAGAAAGTAATAATTTTATTTTATTTATGCATTTATTTATTTATTAATTTTTTATACTGCCTTTCTCCCTTCCGGGACTCAGGGCTGTGTACAGGCAGCAATAAAAATCAGTGGTATAAAATATAAAATACATAAAATACGTTTAAAAATATATTAAATGGTTGGCCTGTTCTAAAACCTTAATAAAACCCTACTAAAAACCATTTAAAAACTACACCAGGCCGGCCACACAAAATAAATAGGTCTTCAAGGCCCGACGGAAGAGGCACAGGTCCATGGTCGTGCGTAGGTCGGTGGGTAGGTCATTCCAGAGGGCAGGAGCCACCACAGAGAAGGCTCTCCCCCTAGGGGTCGCCAGCCGACATTGCCTGGCTGATGGCACCCTGAGGAGGCCCTCTCTGTGGGTTTTCTAAGAATATCTTATGTAGCTGATACAGTCTGCTAATCCTTGGTTTGCTTGTTTCCTTTGCAATTTTGACTCACAAGTGAGTGTGTAGATGTCACAATTAATAAATTGTTGATATTTCTGAGATCTCCCATTCTACTTCTTACATAATTCACAACAGTACCAAGGTCAAGATGCTGACGTTGACATATAAAGTTGTAAATGATTTGGGATTTCAATATCTGAAGAAATCGGTGTCCCTGTTCTGCTCACTTATGATACAACAATATATTGCCAATGTAAAATAAATAAAATCCATTAGGTTTTTTTCTTGGTTGACATTGAGAAGCAAAGCATAGTCAGATTTAGTAAGAACCTGGTCGATACTCCACCAGGAAATACCTAGGACCATGATGGCGAGCCAATGGCACGTGTGCCAGAAGTGGCATACAGAGCCATCTCTCTGGACACTCCAGCCGTCGCCCAATGCTCTTCTGGATTCCTGGCCTTCGTGCGCATGGGAATGCTGAAAACTGGAAGAGCAGCTGTCATGTGCATGCATGCACTAAGAAGCTGGGTTTCCAGCAGGCACATGCGTGTTGGCCAGCTGTTTTTTGCATGCGCATGCATGTCAGAAATGGGAAGACCAGGTGAACAGCATGCATATGCACCCTGGAAACTGGAAGCTTAGCTTTCCAGCACGGGCATGCGCATCAGGGAACTGTTCTTCCGGTTTTCTGCACTCCCATGAGTGCATGCTATTCACCTGGTCTTCCAGTTTTCAGTGCTCCCGTTTCAGCACCCAGTGCCAAAAAGGTTAGCCAACACTGACCTAGAATATATCCTAGTTTGGGAAGAAGGCAATGACAAATAACTTCATATTGTACCAAAACTACACACAAACAATTTCCTCTAGAAAGAAATTATATATTTTTTCTAAATGTAACATGGCTTCCTTCAAAAAATGCATAGGTATGAACTTGATAGATATTTCAACATCTGGTCAAATCTCAATGTACCTTTATAAATAACTATTCAATATCAAAAAATCTATATTAAAATGTTTAGTTGCTCTCACATTGCTTCTGGTCGGTTTTCTTTTTATTAATATTTTTTGTTGATTTGTACTATTCCAAACAGTAAATCCAGTTGTAGAAATGGGGTGGTATCTGTGTCTGCATGTTTGTAGAATAAAAACGGCATTACCCTGAGACAATTCTGTGAAAGATGTAGGATATGACAAAAGTATCAGAAATAAATAAAATGCATTTTGTCATTACGTCTGAAAATTATTTTATAAAACCTAATGCCAGGTTTGAAACACTGTTTGTCTAAAAGAACAACTAAAAGGCAATAGAAGTTACCCACAGGTTTATTTCAACCAAGAGAATTATCATGCCAATAAAGCTGGTTTGACTCTAGTTTATATTGTAACTTGTTTCCAAAACAATTAATATGACTTGAATATGAAACGTAAATCTCAATAATTCTTCTAAAAACAAACAGGTTTGCTTTAATAATTCTAAAAAAAATATTATAACTATTAGTTAGTTGTAGTTTACTCTTTGTCCTATCCTGTAACCATTCATATAAAGAAGCATCTAATGCCCCGATAAAACTTTAAGGCAATATAATTTATTTATTTATTTGTTTGTTTTTTTGTTTGTTTGTTTGTTTGTTTGTTTATTTATTTATTTATTATTCACATTTGTAACCCGCACCCATCTCACCACAAGGGACTCGGGGCGGCGAACAGAGATTTAAGATAAATATACATAAATATAAAATATTACTAAATAATAACTAAATTAAATCAATACCCTGCTTAAAATAAATTTAAATTTATAATACACTGCCTAGTGTAGTTGTTTGTTTATTTATTTATTTATTTTATTTTATTACATTTATATCCCGCCCTTCTCCGCAAAGGACCCAGGGCGGCGCACAGGAAATTTAAAAAACATACAAAGCAAATTGAAGCAAATATTGCATTTTAATTCAAGATGAACCATTTAACCACAGCATGATGAATTCCCTGCAGAGGTATGGTATAGTTCATAATTTAAGTAATCCTCCATTTGTTGATATGATCATTTGCAGTCAGTGTTAATACAATGTGCGTTTAATGCTCCAACTTAAATAAAGTAGTCATCCATCACATTAAAAGCATAATTCACAGCATTCCACCTTCTTTTATCATGGACAAGAAGTTGAAGAAAAGATTATGCATTTCAAAAGGCAGCTCAGCACAAGTGGAAGCCAGTTTGATTTTTCAAAGCCTGAGGTCCTAGGATATAAATGAGGATGAGAACTTTAGATTGCAGTTCTTCTGTTAATGCAAATGAATGCTGAAATTTATTATTCATTTGAAAAATAACTATATGGTTTATAAGAGAGGAAAGCTGCACTGCTGTGGCCGAGAGGTGGAGCTCTCGCCTCCCAATCAGGAGGTTGTAATTTAATTTAATTTATTATATTTATAAACCGCCCCCTCTCCCCAGAGGGACTCGGGGCGGTGTACAGGAAAATTAGAAACCATCTAAAAACATACCATACATAACAAAATTAAAAACGAATTAAATTAGCCTGTACTAAAATTTTAAGAACAGTTAAAATAGCAACCCATTAAAACCAAATAAAACAATTTGAAAATGCAGACTGGGACGAGAAGTATAATTTAGGTTGTGAGTTCAATCCTATGTAGAGGCAGATGTAGGGTCTCCTGCTTGGGCAGAGGGTTGGACTAGATGACCTGCAAGGTCCGTTCCAACTCTGTTAATCTGTTAATACTCCTAACGCTACTGTATCTGGTTTTAACTAGCATAAATTCCATTACTTTATTCCATATTTATTATATGGATTTTTTACATAAATATTTTTGAGCTGTTGTTACAAAGCATTCTATTATAATATCATTTTAAAAAATTGAATTTGTTTCCACTTTGATTGCTTCAGTTTTTCACTATTTACTTCAGCTAAATTCCTCATGACATATAAAAGCAATCTTTTTACAACAAATGTGAAAGAAGCATGTAATACAGGTGCAAATAGTCGAATTTGTTCTTTCTCTGTTTAGGGTCTTAAAAGATATTAGTCTTATTTCTCACTGAAACATTTCTAATCTTTTTTCCTTCTCTCAGTCTTTTGAACTGCGTACCCTTTCAAAAAGAGTGGCAAAATGACCCTGGGCATTTCACTTTCAATGGTATTGTAGTATAAGGACAAATAGGATTGTGTTAAACAAAATAGCTATTGTGGGACATGCCAATCCTCAGAGAAAACTAGGGATATGAACATGAATACAAACATTTTTAACAATTTGACTTATGGCCAAACTAATAAGGAAGCCTGCCACATTTATCCTTGAGTGACAAACGTTACTGTCATAAGCAATTAAGATGAAGAGGCTTAGATTGGTTTGGGCTGTAAACTCAGTTGTGATGATTCTTTCCCTGTTTCTCCTAATTACAAAGAAGAGAAACTTCTCTGGGGGCAGGACAAGTGTATTCTCACAAGGACTATTTGGACAAGAAATCCTGCTTGAGACCACCGCCGGACAAGGCTTAAAACCAGTGATGAAATTCAGTTTTTTTTTTAAACTACTGGTTGGTAGGTGGGCATGGCTTGGTGGGAGTGGCAGGGGAAGATACTGCAAAATCTCCATTCCCACCCCAATCCAGTGGAAGGATATTGCAAAATCTCCATTCCCACCACCTTACTCTGGGGCCAGCCAGAGGTGGTATTTGCCGGTCCTCTGAACTACTCAAAATTTCTTCTGCCGGTTCTCCAGAATCTGTCAGAACCTGCTGAATTTCACCCCTGCTTAAAACCTTTTTTGTTATCATTTTGTACTGAAAAAAAAAGGTAGCGAAAAGCCCCTAGTTTTGCTTTGAAAGAATATTTACTCCAACAGCAGTCTGAAGAATGGTTAAAAATTGGCATGTTCTTGAACTGCAATCCTGTTAAGAGATATAATTTAAAACCTGATATTTGATCTTTCAGAAGGATCTTTTTTAACATCTGCATAAATGTTACCCCACTATATATAGTAAACTGTCTAATGCAGGGGTCTGCAAAGTGGGCTCTTTTAAGACTGGTGGACTTCAACTCCCAGAATTCCCCAACCAGCCTGGCTGGCTAGGGAATTCTGGGAGTTGAAGTCCACCAGTCTTAAAAGAGCCGACTTTGCAGACCCCTGGTCTAATGCATTAAATAGGAGTGTTTTTAACAAGGGAAATCTCTGGAGTGGTTTTCATAATATAATCAGCTCTTAATTTTATATTGTATGCTTTCATCTTAGCTTTCCCCCCCCAATTAACATGACTTTAAAACTTTACACCTGATAGAAAATTGCATCTCTGCATGTACGACTTATGCTTTCTAAAATGTAACTACAAGACCTCTGAATGGATATTCCTAATGAATATAGATATTTCTTATATTAAATTCCTAAAATTAAATAGTATTACCTATTATTATTTAATAACAGCATATAAAGATGGAAAAGTTTGAAGGGAAATATTCTAAGGTACTAGTTTCCCATTTAATCCATCTGCTTTTCATTACAAACATTTGCTCCTACTTTAAAGGGTGAATATAATTCTAGAAGATGTAATGAGATTTAGAAGACTTCCCTAGAATTCCACCTATCAGTACAAGTTTACCTGGCAAATTAAAAGAGTGATAGTCAAACGCTAGTAGATTAAACTGTAGTTTCATTTTCAAACTGGGATATCCAAAGGACTTAAATTTCTGTCCTAGCTCAAATGAAGAAAGAATCAAAGCATTTGAAAGAAACTGTCAGATTCTTCTGGGATAACTTAGAAGGATAATAATGTCAGGAACAGAGTTTTCCTACTGTAGTTTCTACTATCAAAATAGATGAGTTTAGCAATATATATATCCATTTATTTAATGAATATCATCTAGATGTCTTTTCCCCCAATTTCTTCCTCATCAGGAAAAGCAACAAAAAGGGTTTTCTTATTTACTAATATTTTTAACACAATGTTGAAACATCAACATTTACTTGGACCAGCAGATTTGCAACCTGAGAGCCATAAAGACTTACATATCCCACTTGTTTGCCAGAATCAAACACATCTGTAACTATTAAATTATCAAGAAAAAAATGCCAAGGAAGAAAAAATAAATGTCGCAAATATGATCTCCCTTACAAATCATTAACCTCAATGTCAAGAGACAGCTACCATGCCAGTATTAAAAATTCTTTTTAAAGAAATGTGTGACTCAGATAACAAAACAAAATGTTCAGATGTTGGGTGGTTTCTAATCAAGAATTAATATTAGTGGTTAATCAAATTGGTGATTAATGAAATTGGTATTTATTGTTGTATGCAGTCTGTGCAAACACACTACTCCTCAAATCTGTACACACTTTAAAAAGTTGACTGCATACAAAATTAATTCTCCACAAATATTAATAAATGTAGGTACCATAATCTCTGGACTCAAGAGTCACAACTAGTGAGGAGTCCTGCACAAGCTCACAGCCTTGGCTTTACTATAACAGTGAAGGTCATTGGAACAGTAGGCAATTGATTGTTACTGTTTTTTGCCTTATCATGGCAGCCAACCTGCTCAGGATTCCTCCTAGCTAAAGACACACCAGGTGCAACCTCGGGCCTCCCTAGAGCACCTCCCACCAAACAAGGTTTAATTTTTAATTTTAAATAATTTCCTTCCTCTTTCTCAAAACAATAGAATAGAATAGAATAGAATAGAATAACAGAGTTGGAAGGGACCTTGTAGTCTTCTAGTCCAAGCCCCTTCAGACAAATGACTATCCAACATCTTAAAAACTTCCAGTGTTGACTATTCACACGTTGTTCCACTGACTAATTGTTCTAACTGTCAGGAAACTTCTCCTTAGTTCTAAGTTGCTTCTCTCCTTGATTAGTTTCCACCTTTTGGTGCTCGTTCTATCCTCAGGTGCTTTGGAGAATAGTTTGACTTCCTCTTCTTTGTGGCAACCCCTGAGATATCGGAACACTGCTATCATGTCTCCCTTAGTCCTTCTTTTCATCAAACTAGACATACCCAGCAATCATTTTGTTTGTTTGTTTGTTTGTTTGTTTATTTATTTATTTATTTATTTATTTATTTATTTATTTATTTATTTATTTATTTATTTATTTATTTATTTATTTAATTACTTTTTATACCGCCCTTCTCCCTTCCGGGACTGTTTTAGCCCCCTAATCATCCCCTAATCATCTTGTTGCTCTTCTCTGCACTCTTTCTACAGTCTCAACAGTCTCCTTTTTTACATTGTGGTGACGAAAACTGAATGCAGCATTCCAAGTGTGGCCTTAAAATTGTTTAATTAATTTCTGTTTAATTTCTGGATACTCAAGGTCCATAATGGTTATTATCTTTATAAAAAATTCTTTTTTTACTCTTTTTCTAATGTTTTCTCTCATCACAGTATCACATTCCCAAGAAACAATTCTAAATGCTTGTCTGAAATGATATAGGGTCTCCTGCTTGAGCAGGGGGTTGGACTGGAAGACCTTGAAGGTCTCTTCCAGCTCTATTCTGATTCTGAATCCTTAGGGTTCTGGAGTGGACCATTTGAAAGGAGCCTGCCATCTAACAGAAGTCATGCATGATGGGATTCATGAAATGAAAAATTCTGAAATGGAGGGCAGAGGAAAATTTATGACAAGTTTCATCTTAGTCTGTTTAATTTGTTCTTTGTAACTTGGCCTTTATATTTTATTTCTAATCTTGCAATTTTGTTTCATGTGTTTTTTAAAATTGAATTAACTTGCCCCTGCCCTCAGTTCATTAATGGATGCATATTTTGAATTGTAAAGTCTAAATTCCTGATTATTAGCTAGGATAGAATTATGAGATTTTAAAAATGGAGAGTACTGATATTATGTTTTATAATGCTAATTGCCTATTGAATGTATAATGTACAGTAGCATAATTAGTTTAATTAGCCTTTCTAGATTAATGTATACAAATTAACATGAAAACACATTTCAACTGTATTTAGATCTTTTCCTTGATGAAGCATCTATTCATGTAGGGACCCCTTTCTCGCAAATTTTTAGGGACAACTCCAATGTCTTTTGCATCAGTAGAGTTAGTGTTGCATATATTTTACTCTTTGGAGTTGCTGAATATATCAGGTTCACTGCATATCCACCACAAAACATACAGAATCCTGTATTATACTGATGGTCTTAATATGATATGACCATAGTTTGTTCTTTGCCATTGTTCCTTCAACTTGAATACTTGTCTGTGTATACAAATATACATATTTGGACATGGAAAATGTTCTGAGAAGCTGTTTATATATTAAATAGCTTGAGAACTGGGCAGGCAGAAATCCATGCTGGGGGTGTCTGTATTATTTCACTCTTTAAGATCCAGAAATATGCTGCACATTTTCATCTATTGTTCTTTGCTCTATCTTGCCCACAGGTACTAGCATTGTATAACATATCAGCAGTATTGTAATTAAATTGTAACAATAGACCATGGGGTGTTTGATATACATATTTAATAATAGTGAGCTTATTAATTACATGCATTAAACATATTCATTGCTTGCCTTCAACACTTTAGTTCAAGAAACAAAGAAAACCATATTTTCCAGTAACATCTTTATCATTCAAATCTCTGATTGCTTGAGGTAGGTAATGTTGAGGTCTCGACGTATGACCGGCCGCAAGTCTTTTCCATTCTCTTTCCTTGGGGGGACTTGGCCACAGCCGATCGCGCTTGATTGGTTCGGGCGCAGCTGGCTGGGGTTGAGTTGCCAGGTTGCCTGATTGGCTCTCCATTTGGCGGCGTTGTATAAGGGGTTGTCAAGTGGGGAGGTTCCCGGATGCCTTTTAAACTAGCTTCAGTTACGGTTGTTTTTAACTGCTCCGCCAATAAATGGCTTATTAAAGAACCAACCTGGATTGGACTCTTTTTCTCTCCTTGCAAACCACAACAGGTAAGAATGTCCCAACTATGGTAACATGAAGTCTTCCTTGTGTATGCTAAATTAATGGACAAAGTCTGGGTTGTTGGTTTATTTTAGAGAATGAAGTGATTATATATGTTTTAAACGATAGCGTCTTTTCTTTGTTTCAATTGAACAAAAGTATATAGTTGGTTTATTTTATAACTGTGGTATAAAGAGGATAAAATAGATCATCAGTTTTCTGTATTTTGTTAGAACAAGCTATAGTATTGTTATTCATGAAACATATCTTTGAAATGGGGCTGATTATCCAAGTAGAGACTGCAGAGCCCCACATCAAGCTGTAAACTGTGGGAATATACTAGTCTAGTTTCTGATTTCTTTCAGATAAACAATGCTGTGCTTCAATGGTTAGATGGTTAGCCTAGAAATTGTTATCTGAATATAAATCTTTTTAACATTCAAATTTTACTGTTTTTAAGTGAAATGTCAATATACATTGTAAGTCCATGTACTGTATATTGTACTATCCAATCAATCAATCAATCAATCCAATCAATCAATCAATCAATCAATCATCTAAGTAGTAAAAGAAGTATGAAAGAATGGTTTCCTTTTAGTACTTTCACTACAATATCTTTTTTTTTTATATTGAAAAAGTTTTATTGGTTTTACATTTTTTAACAGGATAGGGTAATGGTTACAAAGAAATTTTGAGAGCATTCACGTTAGAGTCGTCGGACCTTCCGAGACCTCAAAATACACAATAAAAAAGTTAACATAGAAAACATTTTCCATACCACTACAAGATGAAAGCAAGTACATTTACCTAAATTCTCCGTTCCATGCTGTCAGACATTTACAAAAAGTCCAGATAGAAATATTATGCAAAATTGTTCAAGAAAAATCAAGGCAAAGTTATTTTTTTGATCTAAGTCTTTTGGCTATTGTATCTTCTTTCTCTCCTCCCTGGCCCCCCGTAGGCGGGGCCGTGGCCCCCTCCGTCCCCCCTGGATCTTCCCCCAGGACAGAGGAATATTTTTTAAGAAAGGCTTCCGCCTCAGCAACTGTTTTAATCCTCACTCTTCCTCCTTCCCAGAACACCAACATCCCTTCAGGTGTCATCCACTTGAACCAAATCCCGTGATCAAACAAGGTTTTAGACAAGAAGGAAAAATTCCTTCTTGCATCTCTAATTTTTCTAGGGATCTGCTTCAAGATAGTGACCGTTTTTTGTTGGTGAGTTAGAGGTTTCTCTCTCTGCGCTTTCAGGATTTCCTCTCTGGTTGACCTTCTAACAAATTTCACATGTATCTCTCTAGGCACTTCATTTATCCTGGCATATGCAGAATTAATTCTATAGACTAGGTCAATGTCCCCCCTGATCTCATCCTTAGGTTTATGTAAATAGTCTGCTAAAATTGTACTCATAAGATCAGGCAGGCATTCACCAGATTCCTCAAGAACATTCTGAAATCTCAAAAAATATGTCATTCTTTCCATATCTATCCTAGACACATGCCCATTTATTTCCCCCACCTCATTAGAAACATTTTTAATCTCTCCCTTAGCCCCCTCCAACCCCCCTTTCAGTTCTTCATTCTTCTGTGTGTTCTCCAACACTTGCTTCCGGGTATCCAGTAGCTCCTTCTTGAAGGTAATATTTTCAGCCCTCTGGGCCTTTATTTCTGATATCAAAGTTTGCATAGAGGTTTCAAGAGAAGCCATCCTTTGTTCCAAATTTACAAGTGCTGCTTCTTGTGCCATAGTTAAAAGTTAGAGTCACTGCCACCAAGATGGCGTTTTCCGGGTGGGGCTGGTGGGGCAAATCAGGAGCTCAGTTCAGTTCAGGGCTGTGAAGTTGCAAACAATTCAGAAACCAAAAGAGACACAGTTTCCCAGGTCAGCAAATAGTAATACCGAAGATATTCCAGAGAAGAAATCACAAATCCATCAAAAGAATTTTTTTTTCAAAAATCCAGAGAGAGTCCTGCTTTCAAAGAGACGCTGGAAATTTTCCTTAGTTGAAATAGTCAGGCAGGGACAAAGAAAAGCCACTTCCACCGCCCATCTCAGAGCCAGAGGGAGAGAGTAGCAAAATAAGAATTTTTTAACCAGCCAGACCTAGAAACAATGTTGAAAAGAATCGCATTCCACTTTCCCTTGTTAAAGACCGTCCGGAGTGAAAGTTTCCACTTTCTCTTTGCAGAGAAGCCATTTTAACGTGCCGCTTAAATCCGAGGTTTTTTTTTTTTAGAAATAAACACCCCCCTCCCAGTCCGTTCAGCCTGGCTGGCAGCAAGGAAAAAAAAAGGTGTTCTTTTAAACTCACTCTCCCTCGCAGCTGAAGCCTCGGTGATCCGCCCGGTCTCTCCGTTCAGCCCTCTCCATTAAAGCGAATGGCGCCGACAGCCATTGGCGAAGGAAAAAACCCCCGCAGCATGTTCCTCTCCACCTAGGTCGCAGAGAGGAGCGCTCTCCCCACCGCCATGACGAGGGACGCTCCCTCTGAGCCGACCCTACGGGAAACCTCCGGTAACCGGAGAGTTTCGCCCCCGTGGGGGGGCAGAAAAGGCAACAAAGCGGCGAGCGAGCCCTAGGCTCGCCCGTCGCCGCTGGAGCCGGATACCGGAAGTTTATATATTAAATAACTTGAGAACTGGGCAGGCAGAAATCCATGCTGGGGGTGTCTGTATTATTTCACTCTTTAAGATCCAGAAATATGCTGCACATTTTCATCTATTGTTCTTTGCTCTATCTTGCCCACAGGTACTAGCATTGTATAACATATCAGCAGTATTGTAATTAAATTGTAACAATAGACCATGGGGTGTTTGATATACATATTTAATAATAGTGAGCTTATTAATTACATGCATTAAACATATTCATTGCTTGCCTTCAACACTTTAGTTCAAGAAACAAAGAAAACCATATTTTCCAGTAACATCTTTATCATTCAAATCTCTGATTGCTTGAGGTAGGTAATGTTGAGGTCTCGACGTATGACCGGCCGCAAGTCTTTTCCATTCTCTTTCCTTGGGGGGACTTGGCCACAGCCGATCGCGCTTGATTGGTTCGGGTGCAGCTGGCTGGGGTTGAGTTGCCAGGTTGCCTGATTGGCTCTCCATTTGGCGGCGTTGTATAAGGGGTTGTCAAGTGGGGAGGTTCCCGGATGCCTTTTAAACTAGCTTCAGTTACGGAAGTTTTTAACTGCTCCGCCAATAAATGGCTTATTAAAGAACCAACCTGGATTGGACTCTTTTTCTCTCCTTGCAAACCACAACAGGTAAGAATGTCCCAACTATGGTAACATGAAGTCTTCCTTGTGTATGCTAAATTAATGGACAAAGTCTGGGTTGTTGGTTTATTTTAGAGAATGAAGTGATTATATATGTTTTAAACGATAGCGTCTTTTCTTTGTTTCAATTGAACAAAAGTATATTGTTGGTTTATTTTATAACTGTGGTATAAAGAGGATAAAATAGATCATCAGTTTTCTGTATTTTGTTAGAACAAGCTATAGTATTGTTATTCATGAAACATATCTTTGAAATGGGGCTGATTATCCAAGTAGAGACTGCAGAGCCCCACATCAAGCTGTAAACTGTGGGAATATACTAGTCTAGTTTCTGATTTCTTTCAGATAAACAATGCTGTGCTTCAATGGTTAGATGGTTAGCCTAGAAATTGTTATCTGAATATAAATCTTTTTAACATTCAAATTTTACTGTTTTTAAGTGAAATGTCAATATACATTGTAAGTCCATGTACTGTATATTGTACTATCCAATCAATCAATCAATCAATCAATCAATCAATCAATCAATCAATCAATCAATCAATCAATCAATCAATCATCTAAGTAGTAAAAGAAGTATGAAAGAATGGTTTCCTTTTAGTACTTTCACTACAATATCTTGTATTACCTTTTACCTTTCATCAAGCCGACCTAGCCTAACCTCCCATGGGGACTTTTAGAAAAGTTTTAAATTGGGTTTTTAATTAATAATTGGTTTTAGCACAGGTTTGGGATTTAATATATATTTTAAATTATTTATCTATGTTCTATTTTGTATGTTTTTTAAATTTCCTGTGCGCCGCCCTGGGTCCTCTGCAGAGAAGGGCGGGATATAAATGTAATAAAATAAATAAATAAATAAATAAATCTCTAAATGTTCCCTTTTCCCTTCCTCCCTTCCTTCCTCCCTCCCTCCCTCTGACCCCTCCCATATAATTTTAACAAGTGAGAAATGCACATTTCAATGTTAAACTTAGCTATTCTGATCATCATCTTCCCTTAGTGCAATCATTCAGCTTACAATATCGTCAACGGTAATTCAATATTAAGCATTCTACTTCAGTTTTATGGATGAAATGTTTATTTATTTAACTGTTTTGAACTTACAAATAGCCAAAGCCCTCTGGGCAGTTTATAATAAAACACATTAAAATATACAATAGGAATAAAACCATATGTACTCAGATAAAATGCAAAAATGAAAACACAATTGAATGAAATATTTTAGCATTGTTCAAGCCATGGTTAGAATGCAGTACTGTAGGCTACTTTTCAAACTCAGGCTCAACCCGTCCAAGACTGAGTGGCTGTGGTTTCTGGCACCCCGGTTCAGCCAGATTACTCCAACTCTGGCCATTGGGGGCGAAACACCGGCCCCCGTGGAGAGGGCGCGCAATTTGGGTGTCATCCTGGATTCCCGGCTGTCCATGGAGGACCATGTGGCGGCCGTGGCCAGGGGGGCGTTTCATCAGGTACGCCTGATGCGCCAATTGCGCCCCTTACTGGACCGGGCTGCCCTTCGCACAGTCACTCAGGCCCTCGTGACATCCCGACTGGACTACTGCAATGCTCTCTACATGGGGCTTCCCTTGAGGTGCGCTCGAAAGCTACAGCTAGTCCAGCCGCGCGGGTGATTACGGGAGCTCCTAGATGCTCCCACATAACACCAATCCTGCGCGAGCTGCACTGGCTTCCTGTGGTCTTTCGGGTGCGCTTCAAGGTCCTGACGACCATCTTCAAAGCGCTCCATGGCTCGGGGCCTAGTTATATGCGAGACCGTCTCCTGCCCCATACATCCCTTAGACCGATGCGCTCCCACAGAGAGGGCCTGCTCCGGGTGCCATCGGCCGGACAATGCCGGCTGGCGACACCCAGGGGAAGAGCCTTCTCTGTGGCGGGCCCTGCCCTGTGGAACGACCTACCCCCTGAACTCCGCACTATCACCGACCTCCGCCTCCTCCGTCGTTGTTTAAAAACACACCTATTTCATCAAGCCGGCCTAACATAGCCTCCGCTGGGACTAATACTAGACAGTTTTAAATGAGGGATTTAATTTGGTTTTAGCGCAGGTTTTGTGTTATTTAATAGCTTTTTAAATTTATGTATTTTGTATTATTTTTGTATACTGTTTTAATATTCCTGTGCGCCGCCCTGGGTCCTTTTGGAGAAGGGCGGGATATAAATTGAATAAAATGAATAAAATAAAAATAAATAAATTTTGCTGACTGCTGGCTGCCTACAGTTTGGCAATTCAATTCTCAACAGCTGAAAGTTGACTCAGCCTTCCATCCTTCCAAGGTCACTAAAATGAGGGCCCAGATTGTTGGGGGTAATAGGCTGACTCTGTAAACCTCTTAGAGAGCAGTAAATGCTTTGAGAGAACTGTAAAGCACTGTGAAGTGGCATATACATCTAAATGCTAGTACTATTGCTGCAGAGGAATCTCTGCAATCTGTTTCCTTCAAGGCTAATTTAAATGACATCTAAAGGATAAAAACCTACACAGATAGAAGATTTTCCACTTACACATATCATAGGAATAGTGTTCTTAGGGCAAGAGGGGTTAAGTGAGCACTCCAGACCCTGGTCAGGTCAAGTGGAATCAAGGAACCAATCAAGGATCACATATGCATTTGAAAATGTTACTGTGCTATTTCACTTTTCTGGTAAACAAGTTAAGGGAGGTAATTATAATACAGTAGGTATAATGGAGACATGCTGAGTCTGGGATCAATTTCATGACTGGAATATTATAATCAGGAAACTACTTAAATGTGGAGTGAATGGCATGACAGTTAAGAGGCTATATAGCTAGCTGAAAAACCATAAGTCAAAAAATACTCATTAATCATTTTTCATGTAACTGGCAAAGTTATTGACAGGAGTGCCAAAGATTGAGCCTTAACCCTTTTGTTTCTCAATTGCTTTACTGAGAATTTTGAAGAAAACATGGGTGAATGCTGATTAAATATGTTGCAAATATATAGTAGCATGGGACAGAAATACAGTACAAAAGTATTTTGGTAGTTAAGACAAACAGGATGAAAAAAAATAATGCTGAATTGAAGCTAGACCCTCTCCCTTTAGGATTGATAGATAAACAGTTTAAAAAAAGGAATGGAAGATTATTTTAATATATGTTTTCTAAGGTGAAGTTATTATATGCCCAAAGATGACAAGATTTGATAGTCCCACAATGGAAGAATGGTTCATGAAACTGACAGATCTTGCTGAGATGGATAAACTAACTTCTTTGATTAGTTAAAAAAAAAAACCCCAACATATTTATTGATGCCTGGCAACCCCTTATAGACTTTTTGTGTAAGATTTTAAAAAAAATAAACTTATGATTTTCAGCTTTGATGATTGGACAGAATATATGATAGAAGTAAAAGAATAATGATGTAATTTTACAGAAAGAGGTTAAAATATAATTGTACTTATAATTACTGTGCAGAATATTGAAAGTTACTTCTTTGTATCTTTTATTCTCTTCTTGCATTGTTAGCTCTGATTTATTCCTTTTTCTTTTTTCACATCATATTAGTTTGTATTAGTTTTTATCTTTTTAAAATATATTAATTAATTATATATAATTATATATTATGATATATTATGATATATAATTATATAATATATAATGTTATTAAAATTCTTTTAAAAGATTAAAAACTAATACAATTAATATAAATTAAGAAAGAAAAAGAAAAAAGGAATAAATCAGAGAGCTGAAAATAATACTGAACAGTGCAGTATTATGCATTTAGGAAATAGAAATCAAATAGGGAAGTAATGGGGAATACCTGAGTTGGCAAGAGTACTTATGAAATTATCTTGGATCAGTAACTGATTGCCAACTATGAGTCAACAGTCTGATCTGGCTGTGTAAATAAGTAAATGCCATTGTAGGTGGAACTGTAAACTGAATCAATAGTATAATTGTGAAATCTCATAAAATAATAGCTTTTATTTTATTTTGTATTATTCTGACCCCTTACAGAAAAAGACAAACTGGAACAATTTAGAGAAGAGCAACAAATCTGATTAGAAATAAGACTCAACATTCTTTGGAGAGGAAATGTTTAACTTTATAAAAATCCAGAGGGGGGGGGGGGTAGGGAGGTAAGCAGGCCGGGATCTATTCCACATCATTCCACAGTGAGGCATTTAAATCACAGAAAGATAGAGCATAGAATAATTGTCCCCAATTCGGGACTGAGCCTGGTGCCGAAGCCAATGATGGACGCCAGACATGAGGTGCAGGTTTTCTGATTGCTTTTTATTGGAGTACTCCAAGGAAAAGGATTCCTGGTCAAAAGGCCAAGAACTAAGAACAAAGGATTAAGACAGCTTTATACATTTTCACTAAAGAAGAAGGCAGGACAAGGTGAAATCATATCCTCTAATAAACATTTTAGCAATAATTCTACAATTTGTTCTATTGGTCTATAGCTGTCCCATTCCTAAACCTTGGCTAATGAATGCCTCAGGAGTTATCTAATAGACATTTCATTTGTTGCCAGCCATCTCTATTCCTACCTTTAGCTGAGGTTTGCAAATTGTCTAATTCTTGTTGCTTTTATCAACTTTCCAACTACCCATAATTGCTACAAGCTTTACACATGCATATTTCCTGTTAATAAGCATTCTTTGTTCTTGTGAGACAGAAGACAGACCCCCCCCCCACATTACAGTCTTTCTGATTTACTTTCAAGTGTGTGCCATGACCTTGCTTTAGCACCCAGCCCATCATAATAGAGTTGGAAGAAACCTTGGAGGTCTTCTAATCCAACCACCTACTCAAACAGGAGACCTATACTGTTTTAGACAAATGGTTGTCCAATCTCTTTTTGAAAGCCTCCAGGGATGGAGCAGCCACAACCTCTGAAGACAAACTATTCCATTGGTTGATTGTTCTAACCATTATGGAGTTTCTCTTAGTTCTAGGTTGCTTCTCTCCTTGGTTAATTCTGAAACCGTGAATCTGACAAGCCTTAAAATGCCTGAGAAGCTGAATAAGAAGTTATTTTTAAATTCTGTTGCAAGGAGCTTCAAATTTCCAAAGTAAAATTTTGTTGCCAGGGGAGGAGGAGGAGGAGGAGGAAGAGGAAGAGGAAGAAGAAGAAGAAGAGGAAGAAGAAGAAGAAGAGGAAGAAGAAGAAGAAGAAGAAGAAGAAGAAGAAGAAGAAGAAGAAGAAGAAGAAGAAGAAGAAGAAGAAGAAGAAGAAGAAGAAGAAGAAGAAGAAGAAGAATTATTCATAGCAATGTCAGACATTCAAAACATATAAATATCCTTGAAGGGTACTTTCTTTATCATTACCCTTGTAATCTGCAGCTCTTGTGAGATAATACTGGAGATCAAGAAACCTTAGTAATGTTGCCCATATAAATGAAACATTGAGTTTACAATGTTCTCCCATTGCTGGAATCTTTTGTGATACACTGAGATACTATTTAATATATCCAGGACTGGTCAACAAACAAGTTGTTGTGAAAAGGATTATTTGAAACTGTGAAGTCTAAAACTATGAGAAAGAGAATTCCTAAAGTGCAAGCATTTTAAAATTGTAGTACAAGGAAAGATTATGCAGAAGCATATGTCTTTAAGGAAGACATACCATATGGCGTGCTATACATTTTTAGAATCTGAATTCTCATTTCTAAGGATTCATTTTCTAGATATTATTCTTCATGTAATGATAAAAGCATATATCCCACCATTGCACCATGGGTATACATGTGATTATATATTTGCATTTCTGTTTTCTCAGCTCAAATATAATTCTTTTAAAAGAATTCTCTCATCCTGTTTTTTCACTGATCTTGAGGTGAAAAGTATAATTTGTTGAAGGCCATTAGACTCAAACTTCATTCACTCAATAATGATTTTTGTAATTATGTCTAGAAAAGATTGCAAAACCCTTACAATGAGCTTCTAATTATTCTGAGCCTACCAAAAGAACAATAGATTAAATAATTTGTCTTTTAAAGCTTACTGTGCTGTATGCTGCAGATATAATGCTTGATAAGAAAAATACATTTAAAAGCAAAATCATGTAGTATTTAATGCTTTTTTGAAGGCTGTTTTCTGCATATTAATTAAAATGAATCTTTACAATGTGGATATATATTAAAGAATTTCAAGGATGAATGTATTGAGAGCATACTGATATTATATGGAATTAAGTTATTATATAGTAAATTATCAGTAGGGTGTGATATTAACAACTCCAAAAGTTTATGTATGTATGTATGTATGTATGTATGTATGTATATGTGTATGTGTGTTTATGTGTATGTGTATGTATGTATGTATATATATATATCTTTTGTAATAAACATTAAATGTTATTTCTGAAACGTGATTAATTTTTTTCATGACAAAAATGGCAGTTGCCAAAGTTTGAGATTTTTATCAATGTAGAAACATGCAATGTGTATCTCTTCCCTTTTATTATAGCATTTACTAATCTATTGATAACTCTAGTCACATTGTATTTTACAATAGAAGATATTTTGTCCATATGTTTTGACTTGTTACTATAGCTCTGTGAGATCCACAAAAACCTTAATGCTATTTTCAGTTATGTTGCACATTTTCTTTATTGCCTGTATATTTCGATAACATTGAGATTGGACAATATCACAATTCAATAGATGAGAATATTTCACTTGCAATTATAATTTCAAACTTATTTCTTTCTTCATGAAGATGAAGTGAAAATCATCATACTAGTTAAATTGCAAAGTTAAATCAGAAGTATGAAACTGTAAGTTTAGATTTGGAAGAAATAGTGAATATGATGTCTGTTGCCCTCTACTAATTTAAAACAATAAGGTGTCATTTCTACAAGAAGGTACTTTTATCATTACTAAATGAAATAATTGTTGAATTAATGTATCAATTTCAATTACACATTTCAATTAACATTTCATTTTCAATTAGACAGTCAAATGTTATTTTAGGCAATATAACTGCCAAAATTCAACTGTTTTAAAAGTACATATATTGTTTTCTTTAAAAATGCCAACTATTGCATGGTTTAAAGCAAATTTCAGGGAGAGTAAAATATAGTGTACAATATTACAACATGTAATCTATCTGTCTGTCTAACTATCTATCTTTCTATCAATCATCTATCTATCTTTCACCCTATCCCTATTGCTTCCTTGGGAAATAATATCATTTCCAGATGTCTAATAATTAGACCTAAGAATGAAAAATACATGTAACCTATATCACTGACTAAATGTATCAAAGTGACGCCAGGACATGTTTATTTAGTTGTGAGGTTGCTATGTGATGTTGTAAATAGAGAGCTCTGAATTTAATAGAAACAGCACTGATTTAATTAGAAAGATTTTTTCTGAAATCCAGAGGGGAAAGGATGTTTTCCCAGTCTTATCTCTATTGGGCCAAGCTTGAAGTTTGCATCTTGGATTGTTTGCTAATTTGCTTTTCAATTAATTTAAATTTTAAATGGCATCTGTAAACTCAAACAATACTCACTGGTCTCCCTCCCTCCCTCCCTCCCTCCCTCTCTGTCTTGTGTTTGCCTCTTAGACCATTAATCTGACTTGCTGATATTGTTGATGCACTACCATGCAATGCAGGGAAATAAAAACAAAGCTATTTGCAATGCTTGACAGAATAATTCAGTGAGGTGTAGAATTAGACCATAGTATGGGAAATGTCTTTTGGTGCCAGGAAAATGCTTCTTACAGAAGATTAGCTTTGCTACTTTTTCCATTTCTTTCCTTTAACTTTATAATCACAGTTACAGAATGGAAGAGAGATGACATACTCTCCCCCCTCCCACATGCATACAGACCTATCCATTAATACAGGGTTTTGTTAATTATTATTTTCCTGTCATATAAATATTCATTTACAAATAGCTGTCTGTCTAATACTATTCACTCTTTGAAACTTCCATAACATTTAAATGATCCAACAATGGAATTCTATATAGATAGTTGTGTCTTCAGCACAGCAGAAAAGAGATAGTATAGTATGATTTTCAATCTTTCACTTTTTAGAGTATATTTAATTTGGAATGTATAAATGGAAATAAATTAACTATAGCCTACAGCAATAAACATTTATTATAATTAGTAAAGGCCCAGACAGACAGAATTTGGCTGTCTTCTTCTATGTTGCCTCTTCATTTCATTATAAAAATATTGTTTGATGGTTTTTTTTTGTTAAATTCCCCATAGTTTAATCCATTTCTCTGCCTCCTTTCTTGCTTCAAGCCCTTCCTGAGTAAAAGAACAAAATAGTAATACACCTCATTATCACTTGAAAATGTAATCTCTAGATCAAAGCTGGCCAGTTTTATCTTATTTAACAAAAGTACTATTACTTGCTTGAGGTATGCTTCCTTATAGTAAATCTTTTCTCTCTCTTTTCTACTTTATTAGATTGGAGAAGTCTAATTTTAATTGTGGTGCACCTGATTAATATTCCACTTAAAACAACAATAGCAATGTAATCATAATTTTCTTCAGTTCAGAACAGAAAACAAATGTACTTAGAAATTTTAAAAAGTGATCGTGTTTTTAAGGTGTAAAGATATAAAGTTTTGCTCTCTCTATAGTCAATACAGTTAACTAAGAGCAGGTACCATATGGAATTGTAATGCTGGGAGCACTCTAACCCCTCTTCAGTGCAATATTTCAGATTAAAGCATCTTCAGTAAGATGCTGTCTGCTCTTGCTGCTACATTTTACCTAACATTTAATAACAATTGCCTTCTGTAACTTAAATCCATTATTCCATGTGATACACTCTGGAACGGGGTCCTCAAATGTTTTGAACAGGGGGCCAATTCACGGTCCTTCACACTGTTGGGGGGGACGACGCAGATCAGCTGGGTAGGTGTGGCTAGATGATCATATGACTGGGTGGGCGTGGCTAGGTGGTCATGTGACTGGGTGGGCATGGCCAACTTGTTTGGTCTCACCCTTAGGAAATTTCTCCTTAGGCCAACTCACAATAAAATAGCACTGTTCCAATATTTAGGATAGGATTGGATAGGACAGGACAGGACAGGACAGAATAGAACAAACAGAGTTGGAAAGGACCTTGGAGGTCTTTTAGTCCAACCCCCTGCTTAGGCAGGAAACCCTACACCACTTCAGACAAATTATTGTCCAGTCTCTTCTTAAAAACTTCCAGTGTTGGAGCATTTACAACTTTTGGAGGCAAGTTATTCCACTCATTAATTGTTCTGTCAGTCAGTTTTGTGTCATCAACCAAATAAACATATTTTATTTGAAGATGACTGGACCCAAATAGGAATTAAGATGCTTTGCCTTGTTAATATCTCGCCATGGGTAGTGGTTTTTCAACTGTTTTATTTTCTTTCATTTTTTAAAACATATTTTATTGTTCTTTTTAGTTTCCTTCACTAATCACAATCTATTCCGAGGCAGAGTTTTTCCCCCCCAACAGATGTTGATATAATTAAAGTCATCCATCGTTATTGCTTCATATATTTTGGAAAAAAATCTTTATTTGCTTTTGGAAGTTATCATGTGTATTTGCTTCTTGACTGAGCGGAAAATAGTAACCCCCACAACAGTTTTGTTATTATTTGTCCCTGTACTTATTTTCATTTAGATGCTCTCTCTAATATTGCCATGTTCATTTGCTTGGACTTTTGAGACAGACTAGATATTTTCAACATATAGTGTAATTTTCCTATGCTTTTATTCAATCCTTTTGAATAAACATTCAATTATCTTTCAATAGTACAATTATCTAATAATTCAGAAATGTCACAAACAGTTTAGAAACATCCCTTGCTTCAGGTTTATAGGTTTGATCCAGACCTTTATCACAAATAAGTTAGCTAACCTATATATAAGAAAATAATTGTGATATGTATTGGTAGTAATTATTACTTCAACATTACTAATTCTCGGACTTCAAAGCAACACACTTTATAATGAATTCTTAAAAACTATAGAAGACCTGTAAATGTTTTATAAAATATAATGAAGCAACTGGGGACATAAATAAGAAACACGAAGAATTCTGGAAAAGTGATGTTTAGAAAATGAATGAGTAATCTGCTTCAGTTCCTGTCTAAACAAACAAGATAATTGGTATTTCTGAAGCAAGATGATGAAATAATATGAAATAAAATTGGAGCAGCTCTTTCAAATTAAAAAGGAGGCAGTGGAGAGTTCATAAGAGATGTCAGAAAAGGCAATGTTGCAGTCATACAACCATTCCAGAAAGTGCTATTAAGATGAAGCAGCTTCTGTAGAGAGTCCTTGTGAGGTCCGCCTGATACGCCAGTTGCGCCCCTTTCTGGATCGTGACGCTTTACGCACGGTTACTGAAGCCCTCGTCATCTCCTGCCTAGACTACTGCAACGCTCTTTACATGGGGCTTCCCCTTGAAGTGCACCCAGAGGCTCCAGTTAGTTCAGAATGCGGCCGCGCGGGGGATTCTGGGAGCCTCCAGATGCTCCCACGTGACACCTCTCCTGCGCAAGCTGCACTGGCTGCCTGTGGCTTTCCGGGTGCGCTTCAAGGTACTAGCAACCACCTTTAAAGCACTCCATGGCAAGGGACCTGGTTATTTTCAAGACCGCCTCCTGCTACCAAATACCTCCCACCGACCAGTTCGCTCCCACAGAGAGGGCCTCCTCAGGATGCCGTCGGCTAAACAATGTCGGCTGGCGACCCCCAGGGGGAGAGCCTTCTCTGTGGCAGTCCCTGCCCTCTGGAATGACCTACCCCCTGACCTACGGACGATCACCGACCTACGCCTTTTCCGTCGGGCCCTGAAGACCCATTTATTTCATGCTGTCGGCCTGTCGTAGTTTTTAAATTGATTTTAGTAGGGGGTTTTAATTTGGCAGGCCAATTTATTTAATTATATCTTAACATTTGATCTTAACTTTTATATTACTCATTTTTACTGTTGGCTGTACACCGCCCTGAGTCCCGAAAGGGAGATTTATATTGCATATAAATGCAATAAATCTTAAATCTTAATCTTAAATCTTATGGGGCATGTTTCTTTAAAAAAATTAAAAATGCTGAAAAAGCTCCAATGGCATGGTTCTTTTTAAAAAGTAATTTGAATTTTGTGAAGGAGAAAGAAGAACTCTTTCAGATGATTTGTTTTTGCCACCAGATTGACTTTTACATTGGCATCCATTGGGATCTATGGGGGAGGGGAAATTAACATCTATACTTGTGTGATCTTTTATATGTGTAATCTTTTATTTGATCTCCTTCCTTTTCCTTCATTCAGGAATAGAAATGGCTCTTCCATTTATGCTTGGGTCAGACTTGAACTCACTATGAATATATATTTGAAAAAGAAACTTGCACTTTAACTGCATATGATGTTCATATAAATGTGAAAGAAAATAGTGTAATTTCAGCCTCTATAAAGCCCCATCATCCATATTATGTCATTTTACTACAGTGCAACTACAACCTCATATCTATATCACTCAAAGTTTTTCTTCTAACTCTTTTTCCCATGTGTATGTCGCTTACTATATGGTTGAGCATGAAATAGAAAAACTGTTTGGGGAGGGGGTTTGGAATTTGAAACAAAGCAGCTCAGTTTGGTAGATTTGTTGAACGTCCTAAGAGTTTGCTGGACAGAGAAAAGTCAAAATTCTATGAGTGTTTTGTATTCTGAGAGAATAAAAGTTGAAAATTCTCCACTCTAGCGAAAAGAAAAAGCTGAAGTGATTTATTATATATTTGTCCTGTGGCTGCATATCAGTACTGAGCACTATATACCATCCACATCTCAGTAAATTTTACAAGGTTTTTTTTTTAAGCCTTTACAAATTATCAAAGCAAACAGTAGAACTAGCCATGAAATAATTGTTTTACAGTACAAAAGTGGCCACAGAGTTGAATACAGCAAGGAAAGCATTGCATAGGCCTTCTTTTTTTATTTTTCAGTTGGCTAATTTGCCTGTTCACCTTACAGAACACAATATTTGTATTTCTTACCTTAAAGCTGAATAGAATAGCAATAGCACTTAGACTTATATACCACTTCAAAGTGCTTTACAGCCCTCTCTAAATGGTTTACAGAGTCAGCATATTGTCCCCAACAATCTGGGTCCTCATTTTACAGACCTCAGAAGGATAGAAGGCTGAGTCAACCTTGAACCTCGTGAGATTTGAACTGCCAAATTACAGGCAGCTGGCAGGCAGCAGAAGTAACCTGCAGTACTGCACTCTAACCACTGTGCCACTGTGTCTCAGAGTAACAGTGTAAGTAAGGCATAGGTTCTCCTAGATGCTGCTTGGAGTGTCCAAACGCGGGTTATCCTCAGCTTGCTGCCCATTGGACTGAGTTTCACTTTGATGTGTAGCCACGCCTCTTGCCTCTGCATAGGGCCAGTTCTAAAAACTCAGTCGCCCTTATCGGACGCGTCTGGGGAGTCTGCAGTCCTTTGCCAGCAATCTGACCTCCCCAGCAGTGAGTTAGTGTAGCCTTTGTTGTTATTTTTGTGTGTAGTTGTGTTAGATAGGTGATTTTTTGTTTTAGTTCCTGTCTTCGTTGTCTTCGTTGCGCGGAGCGGGCTGTTCAAACCGCGGCCGTTTCCCGCTTTTTCTGCGGAGCGGCTTGGCACTGGGAGGGCTTGCCAGCGGCTGCTGGTAAGCTTCTAAGGGGGCTAGGTAGCTAGATAGGACCCCCCAACTTGACTATCGGGGGTTTTCCCTCCCTAGGGAAGCCTCTACTGAGGCTTTTCAGCCTGTTGTTTCCCCAGTGCCGGTTTGAGCTTAGGCGGCCGTTCGCAAAGGAAAAAAGGCGCGCGTTTTAAACTTGCCGCCATTTTTCTGCCGCAGCCCGACTCCTCTCCGCAGATCGCCGCTGCTTCGTTCCTGGGGCGGTTCTAGTTCTGGGAGTCCCGGACAGGATCCCCTGGGGCAGCAGAAGAGATCCTTCCCAGCGGCTGCAGGGAGATTGGCAGATTCAGTTGCCATTCCCTGGTCTACTCCAGCGCAGATCTGCAACGCCTGAGACTTTTGGGTCTGATTTTGGCGCCAAAACCAGGTTCCAGTTTCTTCTTGTTTTAAAGTGTATATTGTTTCTTCCCTGGTGGGATTGGGGTGCCTTGACTGGATTTAATTGTTTGTTCTTGTTCTTTCAGCCACTCCATGGCTGATCCCAGTGAGCAAACAGGAGAACCTGCCTCCAAGCGTAGCAAGACCAACCCTGCTGCCAAGGGCGATTCTGCACCCTGTCCTGACAAGGGGAAGAGGCCTGCAGCCAAGGCCACCAAGGCTGATGAGAGACTGGCGGATAGACGGCTGAGGATTCTAGAGCAGCAATTCCAGAAGGCTCTCTCTGCCCGGGACAAGGCTGTGACAGATAAGACCCCCCCTGCCCCGCAGCTTCGTAGGGAGACCCAATCCATTCCCACTGGTGATGGGGATTTTGGGTTTTCTCCCAATCACTCAAGGGTTTCCCTTGCCTCTCCAGTCCCCTCAATGGAAGTGGAGCTAGAGGAGGAGGAACCAGTGGAGGAGGAGTCCTCCATGGTGGGGGAGGGGGAGGAGTCAGTGGATGAGGAAGAGGAGGCTCCGGCCACTCCCATTTCTGCACCCGCTGAGACTGCCTTGCCCGCGGCCATGCAGGAGGTTGTGTCCAAGGCCATTTCGCAGGGCATCACGGATTGCATGAAGCAATTAGTGGCTTCCTTGCCCCTCCTTTCTACCCCCAAGCCCAGGGCACCTAGGAAGGTAGTTCCTGCCCAGGGGGGTGGCGTTTCCCCTTCTGCCTCTTCTGCAGTCAGCGAGGCATCCGAGGGGGAGGATGATGAGGAGGTGGTTACCCAGGGGGCTCCCGACCTTTCAGGGGATGAGAGCTCCACCCCGGAGGCTCCCGCTTCCAAGGGGCTGTTTAACCCCATCATGTTCAAGGCTATCTTGACCAAGGCTAGGGAGTCGGCCGTGCAGATGGGTCTACCGGCTCAATCTGATAAGAAGGCCTCTGATCAGGACAATGCCATCGTCATCGGTCCTGGACACCCTGGGGCGGGTCTCTTTAGGGAACCTACACCTCCCCAAGAATTGGTGCCGGCCCCTCAGTTGTTCCTCGACATTATTCAGCGCCAGTGGGTTCAGCCCGCTACTATGGCACACCCCAGCGGCGTGGATAAAAAGCTGTACGCTGTTGAGGACGCTATGGAGACCATTCTGGCTCTCCCGCAGGTTGATGACCCCATTGTGTCTTTGACCTCCACATCCTCTCTCCCGGCCGAGCTGGTGGAGGGGCTTAAGGCGGAGGACAGGCGGATGGAGAAGTCTTGTCACAAGACACACCAGGCCACTGCCTGGGCCATGAAGGCCTCGTCCTCTGCGTCGTACTTTAGTAGGGCAGCCCTATTCTGGCTCAGGAAGCTATTGGCCTCCTTGCCTGAGAGACAGGTTAGATCGAGACAAAGGGTCAATAAGATCATCGCTGCGGTGGAATATTCTTGCGACGCATCGCTCAATTCCACAAAGTTTTCATCCAGGGCTCTAGCATCCAATGTCACCTCACGCCGTCTGCTGTGGCTCCGCCATTGGCAGGCGGACATGAAGGCTAAGTGGAAGTTGGCGTCGGCCCCCTTCAAGGGTGGCAAGCTCTTCGGCGAGGCCTTGGACTCCTTCCTAATCGAGTCCAAGGACAAGCGGAAGATTCTGCCGGCTGTCACCAAGAAGCAGGACCGGAAGAATCAGTCTTCCTACCGTAGACAGCCCTTTCGGTCTGCGGAGGCTCCCTCTACCTCGGGTGGGGCCTCCAGAACCTACCCCCAGGCCCAAGATCGTTCCCAGGACAGGCCGGCCTACAGGGACAGGTCCAGGTTCCAAGGTCAGCGTAGGCCCTTCAAGGGTGGTCAGGCCAACCGTCCCTTCAAGAAGAGCAAGTGACCCCTGGGGGATCCCTCCCATAGGGGGACGCCTACAGCAATATGCGTCCACGTGGGAGGCGACCACGACGGACGCCTGGGTCCGGAATGTGGTCCGACACGGCCTCACCCTCGACTTCCTATCATTTCCCCCGCGGAGATTCATCCGCTGCCCCTTTCCCAGGTCCCCGCACAAGCAACAGCTCATGAGGGCGGAGATCGGTCACCTGCTGGAGATAGCGGCCATATAAGCGGTGCCGGGGGGGCAGGAGGGCAAGGGGTTTTATTCCATCCTCTTCCTAGTCCCCAAGTCATCGGGGGGGGGTCAGGGCCATTCTGGACTTGAAGAAGCTGAACCGGTATCTGCAATACAAGCGCTTCAGGATGCAATCCCTCCAGACGATCCTGGGATGCATACGACAGAACGACTTCCTGACCTCGATAGATCTGAAGGAGGCGTATCTGCACATTCCCATCCACCCGGCGCATCGCAGATACTTGAGGTTTCAGTTCGCCGGCCAGCACTTCCAGTACAAGGCCCTACCTTTCGGCGTGTCATCGGCTCCAAGGACCTTCACGAAGGTCCTCTCCGTAGTGGCGGCGCATCTTCGATCCAGACCTGTGCGTTTGGTTTGTTACTTGGACGATATCCTGTTGATGTCACCTTCCAGGGACCAGGCCCTGAAGGACTTGGACTGCACCATCCGCTCCCTGGAGGACCACGGGTTCTCGGTGAATCGGGAGAAGAGTCACATGCAGCCCACCCTCTCCATACTTCATCTGGGTGCCGTCATCGACTCGAAGACCTGCAAAGTCTTTCTTTCACAGGAGCGCATCTGCAGCATTGTGAAGTTGGTGGGGTTGGTCCAGAATTCCAGACTGGTCCCACTTGTGACGCTTTCCCAACTGTTGGGGAAGCTGATCTCGTGCATAGCCATTGTTCCCTGGGCCCGCCTGCACGCACGGGAGCTACAATGGTTTCTGCTTCCTTTTCAACGACGCAAGATCAGCAACTCCAGGAGACGGGTGACAGTTCCACCCCCAGTGCTTCGGTCCCTCAGGTGGTGGAGGTCTCCCGCCCTAAGAGAGGGGTCGCCCTTCAAGGAGCCAGACCGTATCACCATCACGACGGACGCCAGCCTTTACGGCTGGGGGGCTCATCTGCATCACCATGTGGCCCAGGGCAGATGGTCTCAACGGGAGCTCGCCCACAACATCAACTGGCTGGAGCTCCGGGCGGCCAGACTGGCTCTGCGGCATTTCGGCAATCTCGTAGAAGGGTCCCATGTCCTTCTCCTGACGGACAACATCGCCACCCGAGCATACGTGAACCACCAGGGAGGCACACAGTTGAGGGCGCTCATGACGGAGGCGGAGGCTCTGGGCAGGTGGGCAGAGAGGCATCTCCTGTCCCTGAGAGCGGACCACATCGCGGGCGAGGAGAACGTGACGGCGGACTGGTTGAGCAGGACCACCATCAACACCTCAGAGTGGCAGCTGCACCCGGATCTTTTCCAGCAGATTTCCCGGAGATTCGGCCTGCCCGTCCTGGACCTGTTCGCCAGCCCGCAGAACACGCACCTGCCAAGGTTCTTCACCCGTTTCCGGTGCCCGCAAGCAGAAGGGACAAACGCCCTCCGGTGTCGTTGGCCCGCAGGCCTGCTATACGCCTTCCCTCCTCTCCCGCTGCTTCCTCAGGTAGTCCGGAAAATCATCTCGGAGGGGGCGGAAGTCATCCTGGTCGCTCCCCATTGGCCCAGACGGTCCTGGTTCGCCGATCTAGTGGGACTGTCCGTAGAGAAGGTCTGGCGCATTCCTCCGAACCAGGTGTCGCTAATACAAGGGGCCATTCGTCACCCGGACCCTCAGTGCTTCCAACTAGCCGTCTGGCACTTGAGGGGATCGTTCTGAGACGGATGGGCTATTCGGACAAGGTGATAAGAACGATACAGGCTTCCAGGCGGCCTGCCACCGTTCGCATTTACGAGACTACATGGTCCACCTTCTCTACCTGGTGCCGTGCCAGGCACATCGCTGCGGCTGAGGCCTCCACACCTCAGGTGATGGACTTCTTGCAGGAGGGTTTGGACAAGGGGCTCGCCCCCAATACCCTGAGAAGGCAGGTGGCTGCTCTCGCTACCATCCTGTCGCCCGGTGGGTCCCTGCCGCTCAGCAGACATCCAGGGGTGCGTGGTTTCCTGAAAGGGGCCTCGAACATTCGGCCCCAAACAGTCCATAGATATCCGACCTGGGACTTACCCTTCGTCCTCCAGGCCCTGACTGAGGCGCCATTCGAACCATTGCGCTCCGTGTCACTGCGCCACCTGACCTTGAAGACGGTGTTCCTCATAGCAATCACATCTGCAAGGCGAATTTCGGAACTCTCGGCCCTCTCCGTACGGGAGGACTTGTGCGTGGTCCACGCGAACAGGGTGGTTCTCAGACTAGACCCAACCTTTGTGCCCAAGGTCAACTCCTTGTTTCACAGATCCCAGGAGATCATCCTACCTGACTTTTGTCCGCACCCCTCTCACCCCAGGGAAAGGAGGTGGCACAAGTTGGACGTTCGCAGGGCGGTGCGGATGTACAAGAAGAGAACGGCTGAATTCCGCAAGTCAGAATCCTTCTTCGTTTCCTTTCAGCCGGTGTCCATGGGTCGCAAGGTCACGTCTACCACGATTGGGCGCTGGCTGCGTGCCTGCATTACACTGGCATATGAGCACCGGTCCAGAGCTGTACCTCCACGTATTACCGCTCACTCCACCAGGAGCGCTGCAACCACGGCTGCTTGGGCCACCCAGGCCCCCATAGACGAGATCTGCAGGGCCGCTACGTGGTCCTCGCCTGTGCCGTTTATCAGACACTACAAGCTGGACGTATTTGCATCCTCGGAGGCCTCCTTCGGCAGACGTGTTCTCCAGAGGGTCCTTGATGCTCCCAGTTCCCACTCAGACGAATCTCCCCTCCCTGGGACAGCATAGCGTTGGCATGTCCCGCGTTTGGACACTCCAAGCAGCATCTAGGAGAATGACCATTGGTCTTACCTGTGAATGGTCTTTCTCTAGATGCTGCGGAGTGTCCAAATCCCACCCTAGGCGTGGTGGGAACTGGTCCCATGTTTAGTTGAAGGTTAAGACTAGTGTTGTTCCAGTTGTTCTGCGTTTTTTCTGGTCTACCTTCGTTTTTAGAACTGGCCCTATGCAGAGGCAAGAGGCGTGGCTACACATCAAAGTGAAACTCAGTCCAATGGGCAGCAAGCTGAGGATAACCCGCGTTTGGACACTCCGCAGCATCTAGAGAAAGACCATTCACAGGTAAGACCAATGGTCAATTTCACAGCTTGTATTTTTGCATCTGACCCCATTATTCCAGTTAATTGCAGTCAGTGGCAATAAATATGGTAGCACTGTTTATTTTTCATTGGCTGCATGATTTGGATGGATTTATTTTAAAAAAAGAACACTGTAAGTGGATTGTGGAATGTCAAAACACTTGAAAAAATGTTGAACGAAGTTTGGAACAGATTGTTTTGTTTCATGCATGGGATAAAACCTGAAACATTCACAAAACATTCAAAGCAGCTATTTTTCAAACATTCAAAGCAGCTATACTTACCAAAATTAGGGACAAAAGTCAAAATGTTGACAAAATGATATAAGATGGAGAGCGAGCTAGGGGTAGTAGTAAAGTCACCTGGCTAGAAAGCAGGAGACAGTGAGTTCTTGCTCCAGGTGAACCACACCAGGTCAATTGTTCACTCTCATTCCTAGGAAAGAAGCAATAGCAAACCACGTCTGAAATCTTCCCAAGAAAACTGCATTTTTTTGCACTAACCTGTGCAGTTTCCAAGACTCAACATTAAGTTAAAGGCACACCCAAAGAAGGCACACCTCACTTTGGGAGCTGATGTTACTACATCAAATTTCATAGAAGCAGAGATAGTTAACCATATTCTTTAAAATTCATCTGGTCAACCTGTTATGATATCATATGGCTCCATATTGCATCCTTCCATGATATTCTTTTTTCAGTGGTCTTGTCTGAGGTGAAGCATATAATTGAAATGTACAACTGTACTGTGACAAATTTAATCATATGATAGAATTATTTCAGAGCAGGAAATTGAAGCAAGTTGGAGGGTTTTTTTCGGCTGGTCAGCTAATCAGGGCAGATTTGACAGGCGAGCTATGACAGCACAGATAATTTCATAGACTGGATATTAACAATTTGAGAACGTGGATGGCAAGAGCCAGCATTCATGATGCCACTGTAAGGCTGCTGATCTTTTAGGAATTCCCAGTGCAGTCTTTTTGAGTCCACCTAGTATAAAAACCCAGAAGCTGAATACAAGGACAGTCTGCTAATAGAAATTACACGTCTCTCATTTGTCCTGATAGAAGTTTATTGTGAAACTGCAATATTTATTTCTTTATTCCTTTAAATTATATTTATACCTTTTTTATTTTTTAAAATAGTCCAGACTGGATTGCCTCTGATTAGGTATAAAATGCTATAGTCATTTAAGACATAATATATCTATCTTTCAGCATAGTGTGTCTGTGCATGTTTGTTTGTTGGATTTATTCAGGCCAACTCAACTCCAAGAAGACTCTGGGTGGCCTACAGTAGGTCTAATATACATAACAAAAGCACATTAAAAACACATTAAAAACTACATTATGTGTTTGGCAAATGTATATACTCTCTTGTTTTTGATTGATGAAGCTTCTTCCATGTTTCATCCAACAACATAACCTAGCATATTTATGCTTACCCTAAAGTAATTACTTCGTTTTTAACACACACATCAAGCCACACACTTCTTACAGTGCAGTAATCTATTAATTTTGAGCAACTTGCAGAAAGAGCTAATCATCCTCCCATATAAAATCTAGTTCTAATTTTTCTGTTAATGCCCAAAGCAACAAGTCATCTAATATTAGGATCTAGATTGGATGCCATAAAGCTGACAAGATGAGAGAATTTCTTCCTATTTATTTGCCAATAAACAATATCCCTACTCAGTTACTTCTATGTATTTGTAGGAGCTTTCACCTGCTTTAATTCTATGTATGGACCTTAAGCAATGTAATTTGTATATTTGTATTGTTTAGTATATGATTTATATGACTTAGAATCTCTGTCATCTCTCTCATCACCCCCTTTCTCTGTTTTTATCAGGATGAATAACTGGTTCTTCGTGTAGCTATGAATATAATTGCAGATTAGAATTTCTTCTGTATCTTAGCAGCTAGCTGTCTTTTGATTTAATATTTGAGAGTAAAGCTAAATTTTGAAAGAGTTAGGTGCCTGTGTTCCAATCATAACATTGGTTCAACTTGTTTTCATCACACTAGATGCCAATTAAGTTACTGATTTCATAATTATAATTTAGCACATTAGAATTGATAATAAATGTTGTCTCACCAAAGCTAAATAATTATTATATAGAAGCACAGTTCTTCTTTCTGTTGATGTATTAAACCAGAAGTTTACAAATAATGTATTAATCAGGATTTTTTTTAAAAAAAACAACATTGTAGCAATTTGTTTTATGTTTCCTACCACTTACAGAATTATTTGTGAATCAGAATATTGGAATTTTTTAAAAAATATTTCTGTCTCTGCCTTATCAAATGCACAAAGTCTATGCATTCACTAGGAGATAAATGCTTTTGTCAGTTACTTCCTGCTTTTCAAAAGAGTGGGGCAGGGTCCTATAACTTTACTGCTAATAAATAATCATTAACCATTTTCTCTTTATAAATACCTAAATATAATTAGTACTGTGTTCTCAAATTAGTGAGATGTTTACTTCAATAAGTAGTCAATTAAGATTCCAGAGATGCCATGAACTGTGAATCTTTGCAACCCAGAGTGAAAATGATTGAGAGAAAGGGATTGGATTTAATGGACGAAAGACACAATGGAAATAGTTAATGGGAAAGGGAAATGAAGGACAAAGCATTAATGATTTAGGAAATAGCATTCAATGGGCAAGGGCATTTCAGTAGCAGAATAGTAATTACCATACCAATCCCTGGGAACTATTAGTGAACTCTAGAATACACTACCATTTTTAGGAAAATGCCCTGTAGTGTAGAGTGAAAAGTTCACAAAAGTGACTGAATTAGTGACTGGGTTTTTGATAGGTATGATGGGATAATTGTCAGTTCCACTAGGTAGACCAGACTAGGAAATCAATTACTAAAGAAAGCTAAAGCTATTTTGTTGAAAACCCCTCAAATCTGATGGTGCTATACCTCTCTCCGTTCTGTAAATGCGACCTGAATTCAGTAGCTCAATGGTGTTTCTGTATAGGACAAGCAAAGGCTTTCAGGGAAAAAACAATGTTCAATCAATTTTCTCACATCCATATTTTTTTCAGTAATCAGTGATGAGCAAAACATGTCACTTCCCACAAGTATAAAATCATACTGTAATTCCCAAAAGTTGTTCTTTGTCTGCCTTCCAACCAGAATTCTGGCATGCATAATAAACTTGATCCTCTGTAGTTTTTGCATTCTTTCTTTTCTATTCTAAAGGGATTAGAAGCATTCTTCCAATCACCCAGCACAGATACTGTCTTCATATGTATGTGAACAAGCTGCCTGGCCATTCCATAGTTGGCTGTGCAATAGCCATGCAACTCCTCCATATTTTAAAATTTCTCCAGTTACTCTGTCTGCACTTTCAGCCTTACCATGTTTTGACATTGTCACAGCATTTATCTGCCTAAAATCTGAAGAACCAGGCGCGATGGAAATAAATTTATTATTTTCTTTTCATTCTCTTTTCGAGGGGAGGAAGCTAATCTTTGTAGCATTTGGTTTCCTTATCATGTCACAATGATTCAATTACAAAATATTCCCTCTGAGGTTTCCTCATTTTCATTTTTCTAAAGATGCATTATAAAAAAAAATTGGTCTATCTCACATTTAGTACCACTTATTACTGCTATATCATTAACTAATTCTTGTATTCGTCTATCATAAACAATCAAACATGCTTTTAATTCTTTATTTTCTGTGTATAGGCAGTCAAAACAAAGTGATCGTTTTTTGAGCTGATGTCCACCAATCACCATTCTCCTTCTCTCTTGTATCATCTCTCTCACACACACCTGCTCTCTCTCCCTCTCTCCCTCACCCCTCTCTCATCCCATTCCTGTCCAACTCTTCATGTCATCTAATGAAACAGTTTTCCCCTTGGATCTCATTAATTCAAAATGTTGCATCATTTCCCCAAACCTTATTAACATTCACTGGAGTGTAACACACAGCAATCATCAAACTATAGATTCTTACTTTCATATACACTTGTAACAGCCTAGATGATAGTTGCTCACACTTTCTGACATACATTTTGGCCTTTTTATTTATTTCCTCACATGCATTCATCACCTCCATTCCGCAAGATCAGAGTCTTACATTCCTTAAATATTAGGATGCAGTCCTTAGGTAGAGATTTTCTTATCAAGATGGACAGTTTTGACTGAATTATCCTACCTCTCAGCTTTAATGTAGTAGTAGTTATTTATGTAGTGTGAGCTAAAATATTCTTGAGAAGAGGTGGAAGGGGTGGGTTTTTTTGGTAAAAAAACTCCATCTACTTTTCATTTAGCTTCGTTTGCCTCTTAAATACTAAATTCAAGATTTCTCTGGAAGGAAACATTTAAGAAAAGCCTCTTTCGTAAAGCACAGATAATATTTTAAATGTAATGACAGCCTTTTCAGAAGAGGGGATGATAAATGCATATGGAAAAATCATACTTTTTTTAAAAAAAATGAGCTTGTATTTCAGCAGCAACTCATCCCCATTTTTAAACTAAAGGGAAGAGAAACTAAACTAAATTTCTGTAGCCAAGCTCTGAAAGCAATGAAATGAAGCATTTAGAAAAAGAAAGCTGCTTATCCCTTAATTACTTCTCTCCCTGGTTCCTAGTTTGGCATTTCAAATGCATGGGTACCAGAAGGATGTTGCTGAGTTGAAAGATATTCCTAGAATCTGTGACAAATTGAAGAAATTGTGCAATTTTTCAGAAGATTCAAAAAATTAGAACTAGTTACTTTAGCAGACTTACTCTGGATGCTATCTGCTACTAATAGTTTCTGTAGCTTCTAATAGAAAAACTCCAAAAGAGAAACTCAAAAGCAGGCTCTGTCTGCCTTTATTCATTATAGCATTGTTGAGAAAGATTATAGGGACAGCAGAGAGAGAGGAAAAAATGAATTCTTTGTGCCTCACTTTAATTACAAAAATTATAAGGTATCTAAGCATGCATAACACGTAATGGAGTGAGCTACCGTTACTTGTCCCAGCTTCTGCCAACCTAGCAGTTCGAAAGCATGTAAAAATGCAAGTAGAAAAAATAGGAATCACCTTTGATGAGTAGGTAACAGCGTTCCGTGTGCCTTTGGCATTTAGTCATGCTAGCCACATGACCACGGAGATGTCTTCGGACAGCACTGGCTCTTTGACTTTGAAACAAAGATGAGCACCACCCCCTAGAGTCGGGAACGACTAGCACATATGTGCGAGGGGAACCTTTACTTTTTACCTGTAAGCATGCATTAGGAATGATATAAGCTTTTCTCAGGGGAGGAATCAGAACAACTAAAGGCAACCCAAAAAAGAGATTCTAGAACAGTGATTCCCAATCAAAGCAACTTCCAGATATGTGTACTTCCACGTCCACAGTTCTCAGCAACAGCATGCTAGGTGGGGACCCTGGGGATTAATTTCCACACATTTGGAAGTTGCAAAGCTTGGGAAATATTGTTCTGTAATATCTTGAGAATCTGTGAAACAAATTATAGAGCTCTGGTTGCATTTCCCCTAGCAAAAAGCCCCTCCCACAAATAAGGGTCAGTGCTAGAAGTCAAACATTCAATAAAACCCCAATTTTTAAAAGGGACTGAAGGGAAACTGAGAATTGTAAGGTGCATGAATTCCATGAAAGTAATATTTGCCTTGCCGATTTTCTGGCGAGGAAAGTTAGGAGATTAATTAGAAATAGAGATTTTTCTTAATGGAATAAAGTAAGAACTCTCTAAAGCAGGGGTAGGGAACTATGGCTCTTTTATGACTCATGGACTGCAATACCCAGAATTCCTGAGCCAGCCATGCTGGCTCAGGAATTCTGGGTAGTGAAATCCATGAGTCATAAAAGAGCCATAGTTCCCTACCCCTGCTCTAAAGGATCTTAGCTAGGGCTAGTGCTTTTTCACCTTAATTTGTGCTTTTTCAGTTTATTAATAAATTACTGGATCTAGTGCTAAGTAGAAAGCAGTCTAAATTTGCAGATGATACCAGATCATTCACATGGTAAAAATGATTGTGAAGTATTCTGAACAGAACAGAATAGCTTTATTTGGCCAAATGTGATTACACACATAAGAAATTTGTGCATAAACTCTCAGTGTACATACAAACAACAAAGTAACATAATCATAATAATGATACCAGTAAGAGAAGGTAGTAGAAAATATGAGACGGATAATGGTGAATGGTCAACTGAATGTATTTCTTGAGCTTCTGGTGGATAGGTCTATGGCTACCAATCCAATATGCTACAGCTTTGAAAAATACAAATACTGGAGATCAAACTTTGCAATGCCTTTATTGGAATTTTGGAATCTGGAAAATTATTGCATGGGTCACCCCATGTAGGAAGAAATAGTACAACTCCAAAAGTATAGAAAAGGATAAAGGATAAATCAGAGGGTTTTAATGTTTGTTTTATGAGAAAGGTCTAGAACATTTTGGATCTAGATGAGCAAAAAGGCAACTAACATGATCAAGATTTGTATAATTTTTTTTTTTAATTTATACCCCGCCCTTCTCCAAAAGGACCCAGGGCGGCGCACAGGAATTTAAAATACAATACAAAATCAAGTAAAAAATTTAAAAAACTTATTTGATACCATCCTGCGCTAAAAACAAATTAAAATCCCCAAATTTAAAACTGTCTAAAATAGTCATTTGTGGAGGTTACGCTAGGCCGGCTAAATGGAACAAATGTGTCTTTAAACACTGGCGGAAGAGGCGGAGGTCGGAGATGGTGCGAAGTTCAGGGGGTAGGTCGTTCCAAAGGGCAGGGCCCGCCACAGAGAAGGCTCTTTCCCTGGGTGTCGCCAGTCAGCATTGTCCGGCCGACGGCACCCTGAGAAGGCCCTCTCTGTGGGAGCGTATCGGTCTAAGGGATGTATGGGGCAGGAGGCGGTCTCGCATATAACTAGGTCCCGAGCCATGGAGAAACTAATCATGCACAGAATGGAGAAAGTAGGTAGAGATGTGCTTACGGTAGGATATGGTAGTGGAAATGGTGGTGCGAATAGTGGAAATGCTGCTACCTACAGATGATCTTCTGCTTTTTCTCTTTTGAAAGGGATACCTTGAAATTACCATTTATGGATACCCATAATGTTGGTGTTGGCGTCATAGTTTCATTGTTGGAGCAGTGGTGTCAATGAAGGCATCAAAACAGGAAAGATAGTAAGCTCCATCCTTTAGTACATGTGCCAATGTTATGCACAATGCAATATATAAAGAAACAGGTCTTCATTAAGATGGTTAGAATTGCCATCTTGCTTGTTTTGACACTCTCTGCAGATGCCACTGGGTCAGAAATTCTATAATTCTGGATTTGTCTTCAGTCCTATAGCTGCTGAACACTGATTCAAAGAGACATTTTAGCCATATATTTAATACTCATATCCAATTTGGATTTAATAATCCTAAATGTAATAAACTTTCTGCATTCACTTAAAGCAGCATTACAAAAACAGTAACAGTAAAATTTTACAGAGTTACTAGTTGAATATGGATTGAATGTCATCATAAATTGAATATTTTCTTTCAACAACACCCCCCCCCCCCGAACTTTCTCTATTTAAGCATGATCATGTCATGGTGGAGGGTTTACTTGTAGAAACCCTTAATGTAAAATCACTAATATAATATCATTAACAATTCTTTTCACAAAGATACAATTGGATGCTTAATCATAGCATTTACAATATCTGTAATTCAGATATATGGTCATTATTGTTCTGGATGTATGTAATTGCATTACTCAGAATTACCTTTTTCCACTTCTTTTCTACAGCCTTAAGAAGTCAGAACACAATTGAGAAGAAGTGTCTATGTACCTTTCCTGTTTCTGGACACCTTTTTAACACATGGTCCTTTACATAAATGCTGAAGACTTTTAAACACTGAAGACCGGCAGACATACATTTTGCCTTGAATATTCGTGATCAAAACTAGATGTATCAGATCGTTTGGATGAGCAAAAGGATAAAAAGGTTAGTGATACTCTGAAAGCCTACAGTTTCAATATTTTGTATTTCTGCATATAACTCGCCTATGCTTTCATTTAGTGTGTGCTATAATATTTTGAGTTACAGAAAGGACAACCTAGCAGAATTTGTTTTTCTTATTCTTGAGTATTTGCGGAGGTACATTTCCTGCTGTAAATGCATCACTAATTTATTTTTATTTGATCTGCTTCTTTCAAAGCCTAAGACTGAGCATATTTTATAGGGCATTCTGGTTCATACTTAGGGGGAAAAAATAGCTAATGCTCATACTGAATGTGAACGTTTGATGATAGATTAGGAATTGCAGAATTTTGGGTTGGAAATTAATTACCAAAGAGGAAAAATGGATGCAGTGTCAACAGTTAATGATTGGATCTCCCAGTGGTTTTTTGAATATGAATGTGGAAAAATATATTGGGATCTGGCATTAGCTATAAACAATTTAACCTGTTCCATATTCCATCTTATTCCTCTGATAAATATTTCATCGTATAAAATTGATCTTAAACACCAGAAGGAAAGAAATTGGTGATTACATGGTAGATTGCCATGACTATCTATAAAAAAAGAAGCTCTATTTCAGAAACATACTTTTACTCCTCACCCATCCATCTTTTACTACTCTCTTAACATAGTACTCAAGTTCAAGAGATTCAACCCAACCTATGAGTTTTTACATCATAAATAATATTCTTAATATGTTTATTTAGATCAGGGGTAGTCAACCTTTTTATACCTACCGCCCACTTTTGTATCTCTGTTAGTAGTAAAATTTTCTAACCGCCCACCGGTTCTACAGTAATGGTGATTTATAAATTAGGGAAGTCAATTAAATTAAAAAGGAAAGTGCTTCACAAAACCCCTACCGCCCACCATGAAAGCTGGAACGCCCACTAGTGGGTGGTAGGGACCAGATTGACTACCACTAATTTAGATATTTAATATGCATTTATATTACATATATGTGAAATCTATCAAAATGTCTTTTGCCTTGCCTTGCTTTTCTTGCCCTCCCCTGCCCTCCCCTGCCCTCCAATCTCTCCCCTTCCAGGGGTGGGTTCCAGCAGGCACTACTGCCAGTTTGCTCGTGTGCATGCTTGAGGCGCACTTCTCCTGAGTGCAGTGCGCAAAACTGAAAAACAAGATGGCAGCGCCTATGGCACCGCCTGGGGAACCGGTTCAGGGACATGTCATGCCTGGGTCGCTGCCGGTTCCAGGGACCCAGGCCGCCAAACCACTACTGGTTCGGCTGAACCGGTCTGAACCAGGAGGAACCCACCACTGCCCCCCTCCCCTTCCCTCCCCTCTTCTCTCATTTCTGTGCTACTGTGTTCTGGCAGACTCAGAGCTGCATACAACAATCAGAAAAGAGATTTAAAATACCATAAAATTTCAACTATATAAACAAGCAGGGGAAAAAGTAGTAATAAGATCATCCACCAGGATGGATTAGATCTGATTTAATGAGAAGAAACTTGTGCTCAGAAAGAGGAAAAGCCATTAAAGCAGCCTGCTGTCTTTGCAATGCATTTATCTTATGGAATTCAGGTTTTTCCTGGTTCTCTCTCTCTCTCTCTTTCAATATTCTGTTTCCAGTCATTCTTTTCTTATAGCTTTTTACATCTTCCTTTATGATGCCTCTATGTTTGCATTGAAAGTGAGTATTTCAAGCACAAACAAGATGCTATCAAGATGCTAAGTGTCTCCACTACATACAAAATGGTCTATGTTTAAGATTCAGTTACCTGCAAAAGCTTATTTATCTGGTATTTAAAAATTGCATTTGCACTTCCATATTTTTTTTTCTGCATTGAAGCCTGTATTGTATAGTGACAATGCTGAATGGATATCTTTCTTTCTTTCTTTCTTTCTTTCTTTCTTTCTTTCTTTCTTTCTTTCTTTCTTTCTTTCTTTCTTTCTTTCTTTCTTTCTTTCTTTCTTTCTTTCTTTCTTTCTTTCTTTCTTTCTTTCTTTCTTTCTTCCTTCCTTCCTTCCTTCCTTCCTTCCTTCCTTCCTTCCTTCCATCCATCCATCCATCCATCTATCTATCTCTATCATCTGTTAATAAATCCTATTAACTTCTATGTATACCAACCTGAATAGCAGAAGGAAGGTAAGAATTAAACAGTGATAAGCTTTTATATCTATTTATATTGTAAATAGTTTTACCAATTATCCTTTTGTCCATAAGAATGAAAGCTTTTTTTGTTTGCACTTCTTTTTAACTTTTGAAAGTTCATGTTTTGGGGTTTTAATAGCAATTAAATGGAAACTGGCCATACTTTTTTTGCTGGATCTGCTCCCGTTTAAAATATTGTATAATTCTTACAAAGGGAAGTTGGATTATCAGGATCAGCAGAGATAAAGTAGCAAATAGAGGGAAAAGCATTAAATGAAAATATGGAGGTTTCATAATGAAATATAATCTTCTAAACTGGGCGCACAAGAAATCAGTGGTGTGGTAGCAGAGCCATCTTCAGTGTATACATATTCATTTATTGTGCTTTGTACAAACATCTTTGTTTACATCTTGAAATATTTTTTTCATGTTACAAGACATGCAAATTGTGGAGGAGTTATTTATGCATCTTGCATGATGCTTTGTTTTATTTAAATTGTGTGGGAATCACAAAAAGAAAAAAAAAGTACTGAAAACTGATGATACACTAACACGCTTAGGTAACCAAGAACAGTGAACATATGTTGATGATATAATTAATAAAAAGCAGCTTTGGCCTTGAAGAACAGAGGGAAGATCTGCTATCAAAACTATGATCAGATAAATGAAGTATAGGTCTTCATGATATCTGTTTTTTACTCTAGTCTACTATGTAGCATAGTAGACTAGCTGATGATCTCTGATTTATTTCAGAGTTTAATTCTTTTATCCTGATCACTTGGGTGTTGGAACATTTTCAGTCTACTCTTCATAGTCAGGATCATCTGATTCAGTACCAGAGGAACTGTGTTCCCTTTCTCTAATGTTACTTTGACCATTTCTCTGAAAGAAGAGCATGAGAAACAAAAGCAAGTTTAGTGTGGTGTTTTCTGATTATTTCTGTGTGTGTGTGTGTGTGTGTGTGTGTGTGTGTGTGTGTGTGAGAAGCACCATGACTTCCCATGCACACATCTGCAAAGACAGCTGGGAGCAGCTCGCAAAAGCAGCTGGAAAAAGATGTGCCTGTTTTATTGATTGGAAGATAAGTGCTTCAAATGCACTCTGGAGCTTTGCATAGACATTTTTTTAGAAAGATTTGCACAATTTTGAGAACAGTAGAGAATGCATCTTCTGTTAAATGTTGTCCAAAGCATTTGCCAATGGATGAACTGGATGTAAGAAAAACTCAGCTGTCTTACCAATGTTTAAAAAAAAATTCTTTTAAAAGTAGAGGTGAAGAAAGCACATCCTCAATTCAGTTTTTAATTTGGTTTTGTGAACATCTCAGGTACAGTATATTGGAAAGACTCGACCCTGAACGGGAGTCAATTGGATTGGGAGTTGAGAGTAAGGTCTATTATTGAATTGGCACCCATAGGATTACTAAGCACACATTTATTATCAGTCATTGAACTACCTCTGCTGAAAAAGCACTGTGTAATGAATGGTCTGTGAGATCTGATAGTGGGATTTGAACCTGCACTCCAACACAGGCCACTTAACCTATTGGCTATACAGTTTAACATACTTCTACTTATATCTCTTCTACTATATAAAAGCACTGCTTCTGTTCAATGAGCATTGAAAACGTCATCTCTGCTTTTTAAGGATGCTATTAATTTTTATAAGAAAGAGCGGACAATGTGAACTAGAGATTAAAATCTAAGACTAGGAAATATTTTGTTGGAAAGCCTGTTGAATTGAATATGTGCCACCTTTTTTTTTCTAGTGTTCCCTATGTTGGGGGAGGAGTCCTGCTAGAAATGCACTTTGAAAACATCAAGTGTGAAATAACAATCGGAGAATCGATACTTTTAAAAGTTTACATACATGCCTGTAAGGTTGGACTGATTAATAAAGCAGAACTCAAGTTAACAATAATCTCTACTTTTGTTGCAAAACACCACGTATATCCCTGAGCACTGGGTGTTATGTAGAACTCATGAAGCAAATCATTTGACAATACTACAAACCATAGCATTATAGCTAAGTTATATGGAGATACACATTTAAATCATATATCTGAAACAGATGTTTATTAGTTGTACCACATTATACATAAATCTGTATGATTGGAGGAATCCTTTATATATATAGTGTGTACACACACACACTTAAAATAATAATAATATAACACTGGAATAGCATATGCCAGGGAAAAATATTCAGACTTATAGAAGTATATGTGTGTAAAAAACAATATGCATCAGTGTGTAGTATAAGGTCAGATGTAGAGTAGACCAGAGTAGAGCCGAACAGAACAGAACAGAATAGAATAGGACTTAAGCCCAAACTATACTTTATTGAGAACAAATTTCAATAGGCCTTTCATTTACATATTAAACCCTCTCTTCTGTTATGGTTACCATGAAGAAATTAGAAGATTTGGTATGCATTTTAATTATTATTTTGCTATGTCAACCAGCTAAATATGCTATGCTAAATAATCCATGTTTGAGAGTTCACTTGGTCTAGTTAAGTTTATTTTTTTCTGACATCTAAACTTTTCTATCTGTCCTGTAGCAAGACATCCTTTAAATATGATAAGCCACCTAAGAAGATAAACAATGTATGCACAATGAGAATCCTGAACATTTTAAATAATTTTTTATAATGAGAAAAGAGTAATACACAAGTACGGTATAGGTAAAGGTTCTCATCACATGCGTGCTAGTCATTTCCGGCTCTGGGGGGCAGTGCTCATCTCCATTTCAAAGCTGAAGAGCCAGTGCTGTCTGAAGACATCTCGGTGGTCATGTGGCTGGCATGACTAAATGCAGAAGGCACACGGAGTGCTGTTACCTTCCCACCAAAGTGGTCCCTATTTTTCTACTTGCATTTTTTACGTGCTTTTGAACTGCTAGGCTGGCAGAAGCTGGGACAAATAATGGGAGCTCACTCCATTATGCGGTGTTAGGGATTTGAGCTGCTGAATACACAAATACATTATCAATAAAAGGCAGAAATAAAGATGCTTTTATGCTCAGTTCATATCTTCCTGATTGCATGGAAATAATCATGTAGTTTTCATGGACATAATTATGTAGCTTGCTCAGCAGAGTTATAAACATATCCTAAGATTGTAAGGTTCCTAAGAAAGCAGCATTAAATCTGATCAGAAATCTGATTAAATTGGAATTGATTAGGAGATTAAATACTGTGGAACAAATAAAGACCACCACCAAACACTGACACGTTTCTATTTGTTTTGTCAACAATGGTACTACATTATTTTCCTATTGCTCAACTTGCTTAAAAGTGTTTTTCTTCTAATTGAAATAGCTGATTTTTGTACTAATTTTATTAAATTTACAATTAAAAGGTAAAAAATACAAACTTTAATAATAAAAGGAAAATGGGAAATGCAGAGGAAAAAACAACAGAGAGAAAAAAATAAGAATATAGTAAAGGAAAGGAAAAGTAGTACAGTATATAAAGAAATTATTTTCCCTTCATCACAAGTATAAACAATTTTAATAACATCACTTCTTTTAAAATGTAACAAAGGATCTGTTCTTCTTCTATCTCATGTCTTATCTATAAACAAATTCTTAAAGCCTCATCATTTCAGGCCTGGTCAGTAAAAATCGACTAAGTTACCAGACATAACAACATAACTATAGAATTCTTTATTGGCCAAGTGTGATTGGACACACAAGGAATTTGTCTTTGGTGCATATGCTCTCAGTATACATAAGGAAAATTTTAATTTTGGTCAAATAAACCAGCCTTGTATTACTTCTTTTTATTTTTTAATATTCTTGATTTTTAGTCCTTTCAAATAACGTGCTGGAATTTGATTATTATTATTTTTAATGTGTAAAACTTGTGGATCCAAAGATTCCTAATAGCTAAAATAGCCCCGCCTCGAGTCCCCCTGGGGAGAGAGAGCGGGTAACAAATAAAATTTATTATTATTATTATTATTATTATTATTATTATTATTATTATTATTATTATTATTATTATTATTATTATTATTATTATTATTATTATTTATTACTTATTATTAAAAAGCAACTAACAATTTCCAAAAGTGTTTAGCAAAAGAAGTACGCCAATCCAGAATTCATAAATGTGCTGAATGTGGTTTGAAGGAAGATGGCTTTCCCGTTTTTCCCAGAGCACTAAACAAACTGGAGATCACTGTTTTGCAGTCTCTTTACATGGACCAACTGTCTGGAACACTTGTGGATTATGTCAAGACCTCTCTTTGTCCAGAGAGGAATTATCAAAGACTCTGTCTGCTCACTGCTTCTTTATTCAGCTTGGTCTTCAGCTCTTTTTTTACTAGCGCCGATTCAGTTCACCATTTCTTCCCCAGAAGTATAGAAGTACATTTCTCTATAGCAGACACTATCCAATTTTATCATCGTGCTTGAATAATTTGCTTTTCAGCATACCAAATGCACACCAAGTATGACACCTTATAGAGATTGCCATTCCATGTTCTGAATTTTGAGCTGTAGGGACAAAAATTAAGCGATTGGGCCAGCATGTTTCATTTGTACATTTACATGCATAATTCCCCTTTCATAAGGAACTCTGGGACAGTTGGAATAATCTTCTAAATACAAAATAGAATATATTCCTTGGTAGGTCATTTATTTGCACCAGTTTTCTTTTAATGTGGTGGAATCAAGTCATTTTCAGTACCTCACCAGGAGGTATATTTGGCCTATCTTGGCTGTACTTGGAAGCCAAGCAAGACAATATATGATTAGAATTTGAATGGGAGATCTTTAATGAATATTAGGATTGTAGGCTAGAATGGGAAGTTGGAAAAATATCCTAGAAGAAAGCAGTGAAAACCTTTGTCTTTTGCCTAGAAAGGAAATAACAACAGCCATGGTATTCTTTGTAAAGAATACTTACATGATATAATTACAGAGATAGTATTCTACCGGTTCGGACCGGTTCGCCTGAACCAGTAACGGAAATCACGGGTGGCCTTGCCCACTCACTCCGGGTCTATGGCATCCTATTTAGGCCCTTTTTTTCACCAAAAGCACATGCACATTCACATTTGTGAACTAGTAAGGAAGGTAAGTGTATACCACCCCTGTATAACTATCTCTTATTCAGTAGAATAGATACTTGCTTTGACAAATATTAGACTCAAAGATTCAACTTTAATAAGCTATATACATTGATTTAAATACACAAGGACATTGGGTATGTTTTTCCCCTTAGATTAGGCAGTGTTGTGTTGGGTTGTGTCAAGTATGGCAGCAAAAGAGTTGTTGCAGCCTTTTTAATCAATCATTTGGCTACATTCTTGTTACAGTTTTCTCCTGGACTCAACACAGGCGTTCAGTTTTATTTGTTAACCTAGCAGAACATTATTTATTAATGAGTTCTTCATGCTTTATTAAGTCTAATGTCAAAATACCTCTGTGGGACTGTAGTCATGTTCTGTCTGTTAAAAGCCTTCTCAAGAAAATGAAAAATTACACAGTAAAGCTGCATCCGGTAGATATCAGTTCAATTACTTTTGATCCTGGCAGATGATGTTTCTGAGTAGTTTTGAAAGAGCTACATCAGATAATATAAGCTGTCTGAAATGAAAGAATTCTGCACTCTCAAATGTGCATAATTAGGAAGGCTTAGAAACTTAACAAAGCCATTTTGTTCCCAAATGCTGAGTGGTATATTCAGCGCTTGAGAACTGACAAGTTTGGTAAGGCAATACAATGCTTGCCTAGTTTCATTTATTTTTTTCTTATTCACATCTTTTATGCTGGGGAAGCAAACCTTTATTTCGGAACATTAAAATGCTGGAGTTTTTCAACACTCCAGGGATTAACTGCAGTTTTTTTTTTAATTTGATGCAATTAATTTTGGTTAGGAAGCCAATATTGGAGTTCATTAATTTTTTCTACTTCTTTCTTTGCTTTCTCAATAGCATTATACTTTAATATCATTTCTATAGTATTGTCATGCAAATTAAATTTATTTTAGGGAATGTTATTCTGAACTTCATCCAGTTCTGCTTATGGTTTTCAATATTGACTGAGTAGACTATATTTTAAACACAGAGAGAGAAAGAGAGGGGGAGGGAGAGAGAGAAAGAGAGGGAGAGAGGAGGAGGGGGTAGGAGAGAAAGAGAGAGGGAGAGAGAGAGATCATAGAAAAACCATTAGAAAGAAATTCACCCTAATGTTTTAGGAGATAAATTAGTTCTAAATGGAAAATAGCTCAGTTGCTGAATTTTTTGAAATCATCTTCCTTTTACTTCTGTAAATCCTGTTAAGAAAACTCTGGCATTCATATTGTAAAATGGACTATTTTTGGAGCTTGATGTTTCCATAAACATTACTCCAAATAATTTTATTGTCAGAGGAGGAAAATATAAAACTCTTAAGCAACTTTTATAAACAGATTTGGGGGAAGGAGTTGCCTTCAAGTCAGGTTTTGACTCTTGGAGATTGCCTGGACAAGTTGCAGATGTCTTCTTGGCAAAATTTGGACAATTTCTAGCCTAGGGCCTTAACCAGCAACAAACCGGTTCCCATGAATTGATATCTTGCTAGTTTCAATTAAATTTAATAATTCAGCATGATCTTAATTCCACATCAACTTATAAAATATTTTGGAACTGAGCATAGGCAGTTACTTTTGTCTTCAAAAAAGATTTGAATAAATTCAGAGCAATGATAAATAGCAGTCTGGAGCAGCTAAAAGGAAAAAGTTTCAGTTTCAGTTTCAGTTTATTTAAACTTATATACCGCTCCCTTTCCCGAAAGGGACTCGGGGCGGTGCACAGGAAATTAAAAAGCATAAATAAACATAACAATATACAAAATTTAAAATCAAATTAAATTATTAGCCCTGTGCTAAAAATTTGCAATAAATTAAAACTATTCCCCTTAAAAACCAATTAAACAATTTGTTGTTAGGCTAAAGGCTAGATAGAGTTAGGCCAGGCCGGCCAGTTGAAAAAAGTGTGTCTTAAGCTTCTGGGGGAAAGAACGGAGGTCCGTGGTCATTCTGAGTTTGGGGAATAGGTTGTTCCAAAGGGTTGGGCCCACCACAGAGAAGGCCCTTCCCCTGGGCGTCGCCCGCTGACATTGCTTAGTGGACGGCACCCGGAGAAGTCCCTCTCTGTGGGAGCGAATTGAACTGAGCGAAAAGAACTGAACATGAGGGGGAGTATCTAATAATAATAAAAGTTTAGTTCATATGACAAGCCAAACTTATCATCATTTTGTGGCTATACCACCATCATAGACCAGCTCAAAACCAGAAACAGTTGCAAACAATTCTAATGGGAAGAAAACACAAAGGACAGCAGTGGAAGACTACGAGGCTAAAAAAAAGGGTTGGCAGGGATCTGATGACAACAACAAAAGGACAGAAACAGGAAAATAAAAGAGGACCCACTGTAGGAGGAGAGCAGGCTGAGCTGGAATTTGGGGTTAAATGTATCATCATTTTGGAGTCATTGTGTTGCCACAAGAGACCTAAGTCCAGCCCCCTATGAAATCCATTGACCCTTATCTAGCACCAATTTACTTTTGAGTATTAGTTGAATAGAGTCTTGTATTAGAGGTAGAATAATAAACTCTTGTTTTGTATCCAATGAATGTTCCTGGTAATTTGCCCATAACACCCAGTCACAGAAGAGTATGAATGAAAATCTTTATTTTGGTCAAAAAAAAGGCCTAAATAAAACTACATTTATTTTTTTTAAAGGATACATATTTATAGAAAGGTACCAATTATAAAAGTAAGTGAATGTATCAGCCAATCAATTGCATATCTTACATATAATGTAACAGGATTTTGATTTACTTAGCATGGCAAGAGAATATATATATATCTGAGAGGAAAAAGGAGAAGGAGGAGTTCATAGGTTTTAAGCCAAAACTTCAGAACAGATGTCAGAAAAGTGAAATCTCAGGAGAAAAAGAGGCTAGCAAAGGATTCCATGGCTGACTGCAAATTGAATCTGAGCTGACACATGATGGTCAAGAAAATGTTCTGAAACTCAAATGCAGTTTTAGGCTGTATCAACAGAAGCCAAACTTCCAAATTATGGAAATTATTCCATTCTATCTTGCATTGATCAAGCCCCAATTACAGCACTGACTTCATCTCTAAATATCTCACCTTAAGAAATTAAGACAGGAAATTCAGAGAAAAGCAAAAATGATGAGAAAAGAACCAGAGGCTATGGTCTCTGGAGAGATTCTGAAGGATTGTATATACTCAGCCTTCAGAAAAGACTAGCACAGGGCTGATATGATAACATTCTTCCAGTACCAGAAAGGATGTCATATAGATAAAAGTCTGCTCTCACTGCTCCAGAACACATGTAGAGAGTAAAGGAAATGACCTTGACAGAAATAAGCACGAACCACTGTATCAGTAAAGAGGGCTAAAACATTATTTAAGTCCAGGGAAACAAGATAGCATCCAGAAGCAACTCAAGCGGGATCTTCTTGATTCCCTGGAGTATCAGAAGAAGGCACAGTCAGGCTTGCAAGATTTTGTTAGTATAGCGCTGTTTCCATATAGTCTCGTGGAACTGATGTCATTGTCTGGACCAACTAGAGCAGGGGTGTCAAACTAGATTTCATTGAGGGCCGCATGAGAGTTGTGTTTGACTGGGAGGGGGCATGGAGGGTGGGCATGGCCAGATCAACATCTCTTGTGATGGGGGCATCCATGGTAGCCTGAGCACTCTGTCAGTAAAAATGGGCTCCCAAGTTCCGTTTTCGGCCACAACAGCTTCCTGTAACCCTTTGCCAGCGAAAACCGAAATCAGGAGGGCTGCATGCAGCCCTTGTGAGCTCTGTTTTCAGCTGTGATTGCCTCCTGCAATCCTCTGCCAGCAAAAATTGAGCTTGGGAGGGGCACATCCATTTTCACTGGCAGAGGCACTGCAGGCCGGTCCTTCACTGTTTCCAGGGTGACCTCACAGGCTGGATCTAAGCACCCAGTGGGCCTAATCTGGCCTGCGGACCTTGAGTTTGACACCCCTGACCTAGAGGGGCTGACAGTCCAAGACTTGAAATAATAGCTATCAAAGGCAAAATTCATTTAAATATTAGGATTTTGGTCCCTAACAGCGTGCAGTTCAATAATTATTCAGAGGTAATTTATGGAAATGTTCTGTTAGGAATACTTTGATTTGGATTCCTGTATTTAGCAAAGCACTTGATGGTATCAATAGACTCTTTCAATAGACTCTTTCAAAATTTGATTCTGTATTTGTTCCTTATGGATTAGTTTTATATTTATTTATCAAATCAAATTAAACTCAACTTTGTGATAACAGCATTGTCTGTTGCTAAAAGAAACAACAGCAGCTAAGATAGGACACAGTAGTATGCTCTACACCAGTGGTTTCCAAAGTGGGCGATACTGCCTCCTGGGGGGCGGCGGGGTGACAGGGGGGCGCTAAGAGGCAGGGGGCGGCAGGGGGCACTAAGAGGCAAGGGAGGTGGCAGAGGAGTGAGTCTTCCTTTCCTTCTATTCTAGCTACCTCTCCCACGCCCCAGCCAAGCTCTTTTCCCAAGCTATTTCCTTCTGTCTGGGCTCTCCCTTGCAGAGCTGAGCCTAGCATTCAGTTTAAAATCCAGGACAGGGGAGCGGGCAACAGAGCAGCAGTTATTAAGTTTCTTGATAAATGACTATCAGACTTTGAAAATCTGGTATCACTGGATCATGTTCAACAGTTTTGTTGAATTAACATGAACTAAAAAGGTTTTCAAAATGGATTTTGAATAAATGTGCAATTAATTGTTACAGTTTTGAATTTTACTGTTACTCTCTTCTTTCCATCGTGCAAACTGCCCAGTCACATGACCTCCCCAGCCACGCCCACCAAGCCACGCCCACAGAACCAGTAGTAAAAAAAATTGAATTCCACCACTGGGTGGGGGGCACTGAGGATCAGTTTGTAGCATCAAGGGGGCAGTAGACTGAAAAAGTTTGGGAACCACTGCTCTCTACACCATATAAAATGATCCTGAATTCTTGACAGAGTTTAATTTAAAACCAAAGATCAGGTTCTCTTTTTTCTCTACATGCATATTGTGGGGGAAAAGAGACAGATATAGAAATCAACAGTGATATATTAGGCAAATGATAGATGGTATACTCACTAGCGCAAAGTGTAAAAGAAAGATTTTTATATGTTTTGAGGATAAACTCTTAACTGAGATAAATGCAAATGTGTGATGATGGATGACTATGTTTTCTATGTGCTACTAGATTTGGCTATTAAAACTCAGTTTTAAGTATATCAAGACTGCAAAAGGAAACTGAAAAAGGATTAGTATGTTAGATAGATACTAACATAGGTAGGTAGGTAGGTAGGTAGGTAGGTAGGTAGGTAGGTAGGTAGGTAGATGATAGACAGACTGACAGACTGACAGACTCACTCAGAAAAGCTCATACCAAATAGAGAGCCATATTAACTGAGAACAGCTATTTTGCCTTTTTCTAAATTCTGTATACTGTTTTCTGACCTTCTAACTGAGATGAAATGCAATACTCATAATGCCAGACAGATTATTTCCTATTAGATTACCCTGGGCCTAGATTATTGTCCAGACTTCTTTTCATGCTGAATAAGGAGTCAGTCATTTGTTCTTTAGATGCTCAGTAGCAGTTTTGTTGAAAACCTTCAGGAAAACCTTTGCCCCACTCTTTGACCCTATGCTACATTTTAAAGAGCTTCCAGCTTTATTATTCCTTCACTTTTAGAGAAACAGAGTTTTCAGTTGTGAAAGGTACAGAAGTTTAGAAAAAGGGATAGTCCTCTTATCAATTCTTTGGCTATATGAGTCTGATGAAAACCTCCTTCACAGTCTTGCCAAATAGCAGATGCTGTATTTTCCATAATGGCTTGTACCATGAACAGCTCATTCCTTTTGCACTGTCAACATACTATTATTGGTCTATAAAATATTCTGTTTGTATCAAGGTAGAACGGAAGTAGGGAATCATTTTATTCTGGGTTTTGGGAGAATAAATTCTGTGATATTAAATTTGCTCCTTGCCCTTTAATAGGCTCCTTCATATGGACTCAAAATATCAGCTGGGAGAGCCAACCTGTCAAACATAATATGTCAACCTTGTGTCATTTTGCCTTTGGATCCCATCCATATCTCACAGTGGCTTGCACTGTTACAATTTACTTATATTCTGCCCCCTATAATGTTTCTATATGACTAAAAAGCTGCTATGATTATTTCCTATTTCATTAGGGTTTTTTATTTAATTTCACTGGAGATTAATTGGAATTTTGGAACACATGAACAACATTGAGTCCCTGAAATGCAGAAGCAACTTTTTTACTTTTTCACACTTCTGATGTCCATCAAGGATTAAATGTGCACATAGACATTTTCACATACTTTCATCTTATCCTTTCATCTCCCATTGATTGGGAGTGAGAGATAGAAGAAGGAAGAGTGGGATTTCCCAGTCCCAATGATCCTGTTTAAAATCTCTGCTTCTCATTTCAGACTGTCGAGGTGAATTATGTTTGTGGTATATCATTCCCCTTCATTTAATAATTCTTGAACATTAGTGTTATTATTTAATGTTTTATGATTTTCTTTCATCTGAAACCTTTCTTCTGAGATACTGTATATATGCAGTTGACTGAGCAAAGGCATAACTACTCTGTAAAGTTTCTATCTTACAATAAACCTTAATGGTCATATCCCAGTTAATGTATCATGATCAGAGAGTTGAATATGCTGTTTATCAAAGTAGCTTGGATAAAAAATTAATTGCTTAAATTATGTCAACTCAAGCATTTGTAATCTTGAGTTAGTAAGAATCCTCTTCTTCAAGACAACTTGCCTAGTTTTATTATGCAAATATGTGATGTGAAAATATATACAGGAATTACTTCTAGTATTCATTTTGAACTATAGATTAATTTTATTCTTTTAATACTGGTTATGTGTATATAAGCTCTATACCTATGAGGCATTTGGGGTAATATTCCAAAACAATTGCTTCTGTTTTTTAAGTAAATTAAATGTTAATATTATGAAATGTAGATAAAACGGGAAATTGATTTGTGATGGAATTGAAAAATATATGGATTTTACTTCAGCCATGGTCACTTTGGACTTTGAAGAAGTAGGGTAGAAAGAATATGGATGCATTTGAACTTTGGTGTTGGATAAGACTTCTGAAAATACCATGGATAGCCAAGAAAGAAAACAAACACTGATGACTCATTGAACAAATCAACCCAGAGTTGTTCCTCAAAGCACAAATGACCAGGCTCAAATTATGATACTTCAAACACATTATGTGAAGATTCGGTTCTCTAGAAAAGGCTCTAATGCTAGGAAAGGTGGAAAAGAAAAGGATGATCAACAGTAAGCACTAATTTACAGTAGCGATGAGTGCTGCACCAGTGAGAGACTTAAAAGAGCAGGTTAGGGACAGATTGCCATAGAAAAAAAATCTACTTATGTGGTCACTAGGAGTTGAAAAGAATTTGGATGCCACATAACTAACCAATCATAATCACTTTCTGTGATATTTCTTCTGGGCATGTCCCATTCATATGTAAGTTTTACTTCCTCAAAGTGGGAAACTTGAGTTTCTTGCTTGCCTGTTTGACATTGAGCAAGAAATTTAAATTTGTTTAGCTTTAACTTTATTTTTTGTTAAAGATAATCAATATTTTTTATGTTATTATCATGGGTGCACTATTATTATTTGTTAATTGCATCAATTTACAAATATGGTTGCATAAATCTGAAAGGAAAGCAAACTCCTAGAAATACAAGAATTTCAAATAACACTTTAGCTAAAGGAGAGTTTCCAGAGTTGTGAAGATTTAATAAAATACCTGGAATGAAAAAATCAAGGAAAGAAAATTATTTAAGTCAATTTTTTATCTAACTGGTATTGGCTGAACCCTCCTTAATTGGCTAAGAGACCAATAGGAGATGAATACTGATGGCTAGATTTTGAAGTTGAAAAAATAGGCCTGAAAAAGACAATGGCAATCTACTACTACAATGTTGTTAAGAATATTTAATGAAGTCACAAGGATATTTCAGCTCAAAAGATACCTTTTCCCTCCTGGCTGAGTATCTCTGCCATCTTTAAGTAGAAAGACTTGCCAATATTTCATAGATCTATCATTATAGCCAGTGTTTGAATACAGTGCATTTTAATAAACAGCCTTCTGCCACCAGAATTTGATTTAACTACTATTTGCTAAAACATATCTTTGCCCAGTTCTGCTTGTTCTGCTGCTATTGCAGTGTAAAACACAACATAATTTCTCACTTGCAACCTTGAAAATAATTTTTGTTCTTCCCAAGCAAAATGGTAGACAAATTACATGGCCAACACTATGATTAAAATTTGAAAAGGGCAGTGCAGGTTGATACAAGTGTTTTGTAACTGAACATGTTGCATCTCAAAATCACAGATGGCCATGCAATATGAACCTAGGGACTCCAAACTAGGTTAATTTATTTTGTTTAGTTGCTAATTGCTATATTAGAGTCAACAGATTCCCTATACACAGACCAAAAAGGTTTCTCTTGGCTATTCCATTGCTTAACTGACCAAACTTTATGTTTGGTCAGTTAAGTCAAGAGTACGGAATGAGGGAATGAAAGGGGAAAAATACGGTGGTGCCCTCCTTCTCTTGATACCTGTCAGTCTCAGCCCGATAATAATGACATAGAACAATCTAGCCAAAATTCAATTATCTATTTTTTCACACCTAATAGACAAACTCTTCTCAGACTAAAGCTTTAGTACTCTCACCCCAATGGATAGCATTGGAATATTCTAAGGAGTGGCTTTCCTAACTCTCTTCCTCTGTCTCCAATGCAATTCTGGGTTGTGTTTCTTGTCTCGCCTTCTCCTTGGAATGTGTTCCCTTCTTCCTAGGAAACATCCTCTTCACTATAGTCCATCATACCATCTCCTCCTTTGCAGGCACTATTCATCAACCACATCCTCATTTTTTCATCAGTTAATACACAGCTAGCTTAGTAGCATGAGATACTTGCATATTCCTTCAACATGATAAAACAGTGAATAAAATTAAACTTTAGTTTAGTTCTGCTCTATTATACATATTTTCTTTGAACACCAAAGAACTTTCTGAAACGATATAATTATTAAAGTGCCTATTTTCTGTGTCAACTTCCTTAAGTTAAAGAGTTAATTTTTGAATGCCTCTTATGCCTGATTAGCATCTTTGGCTGATTTGACTTTGTTAAATATTGAAACTGTAGAGCCTTGAAGCCAGAGCCAGGAATTTTACCAGGAACACTGTTCTATCAATGTTTCCTCATTAGTCTATCTACTGCATGATTGTTCATCTTGTGACCTTAAGACTTCTTCACCTGCCCTACTTGGTATACAACTGAGAACTATTAGTCTAGCTTGCTAACCTTTGGAATGATTATCGGACTTCTTGATTGCCTATTGTTGTGTCATGAGCCACTAAATGTTATTTCTTGACAAAGTCTTTGTGTTTGCTTCAACTGCTATAGAATAGGATGCAGTCTATTATGATACAGTTGTGTCTCCAATTATTGCCTTGCTATAATGAATTTTGCATTTTGTTTTGTTTTAAAAACAACTTCTTTTCTTTCCTCTCATCTTCTCATCTTCCAATACATTTTGCTGAATGTTTTCCTACCAGAGTGGAGCAACTACTTCATTGTGAATAGTGCAGTACTTAAGAGTTAATTAAAATCCCCACTGAATTTGCTCAGTAGGTTCAGGAACTTTAAAAGATTTTGTGTGCCTATGCATAAGTGTTATTTAAATGCACACTTACTTAAGGGCTGAACAGTTTAGATATTAGTGATGTGCTCTTCAAAAGTGCTTTAGAAAATACAATCTCATTAGAAGATAGAAAAGTCAGGAAATGGTTTGGAAAATACTGTTAAGTTGTGTATTCATCCTTCTACACACTGTATCTGTTCTTTTTCTGTCTTCTGCATTATTCACCCCAAACCTTAAACTTCAGATGGCATTTGCTTTAATTTATTATGCTTTTTATGAAGATCTAGCAGTGAGTGCAGAAAGTATGAATAGATAGATGGATGATAGATAGATAGATAGATAGATAGATAGATAGATAGATAGATAGATAGATAGATAGATAGATAGATAGATAGATAGATTCTAGAAGAATAAGCATTGTTTCTTTGACAAATGACAACACTGGCATGCTTTTTATTAATGAAGAAAAACCATGTGCCAGTCATTCATGTCAAATAGAACCACAACCCCATCTGGATTGAGTAAAAGAAGCCACCTTTAGGCAAACAAGGACAGAAAATGTGTAGAAGAGAAATTCAAGACCAGAGGCCACAGGTAGAAAAGCAGATTTAGAAATCCATCTATAAAAAAGGTGGTATGAATAAGAAAGATCAAAATACATTAACTGGCCAGAGTGTAATAGAGTGACTAGTTATTTGGGGCATCCATAAATGAAGAATCATTTAACTAACAAGGATATTGTATAAGGTGCAACAGTTTTCTTGTTTTATTACTGAACCAAGTAATATGATATGTGCTTTTTGTCTGTCTTCTCCCTAACAGACTTGAAATATGCATTAAGTTACAGTGGTTTTAAGTCCATCTAATGTCCCAGAAATCTTATTATTACTTCTGTATGGGAATCTTGTGTTCCATCCTGCGGCTGTCATCCTTTCTCCCTTCCTAATGACCCTAAACTGAAGCAGTCTAGCAGCAAAGCAGTCATGAAGTGGCTTCCTGTAATAATGATGAAATGAATAGTAATCAGACCTAGCATGATATACTGTAGGCAACAATAGAAGGTTTCTTCTACAGAGGAAATTATAGGTGTTGGCCCCTGAGAAATGGTTTAGTTGTGATCTTGGATTATTTTATATGTTATCATATTCTATCTCGATTTGTTTGTTTATATCACTCAGAATCAATCACATTAGATTGATGTGTATGAATAAATGCTTGAGCAAAAGTAGTGAGCCAATAAAATGTTTGGTGAATCTCTCTTATCACAAAAAGATTAATACTAGATAATCTGATAGATATGAAGGTTATGCAACGGCAACTGTAAAATAATGTCATGACTTTCTTTATAAGTCTAGAATTCTGTATTTCAGAAGACTTTGTAAGATAATATAACAAAATCTAGAGTTATTGTTTCTCAATTGTATGAAATTTTCCTTGCTATTGTTATTTATAAGCAATATATAGATTGCTCTATATATTATTTCTAATGTACCAGTATATTTTGTGTGTGTGTGTGTGTGTTGTGTATGTATGAAACTTCTTGGATGAGAAGTGAAACATAAACAAGAAAAAAACCCAAGAAAATCCAGTTTTCTTTTGGAAAAGCACCTATGGAACATTGATGTTAAATGGAAGTACCCTAAATAATAATATAATAAAAATGCAATTTAATTTAAAAAAAACACCTTTTGAATTATTAAAATGCATTGACATTTCTTAGCTGCTGGACCACACCCTCTTTTTTAAAAGGAATATCTTTATATCAATTCTGTTTAAAAATGTGAAATATTTCAGAAAATATGTGGTAAAAATATATATTATTATCCTGGAAAAGTGCCACAACATGATAGAGTACAAGACATGATCTAAAAAAAATCAACAAAGTTGTTTCATATTCCTTCTTGCAAAGCTGTTATAAGTGTCCTACAAATCAAGTTGAAATTGTAAACAGAATTGTCTTTATCTAAATATTTGCTTAATCTTTCTGAACATTTACATAAAGAAAGTAATTGCCAGAATGCTCTTCAACCAAATTCCCGTCCTTTTTGCCACAATTGCCCCTGCCAAAAGTGGTATTAGTCAAGAGCTAGAGGTTTTAGCTAAGAGATAAACTTATTAACATATAAAAATCCTTTTATGTATACTACCTTCTAATAATGCCCATGTCCTCCTTATTTCACGCATTGCAAATCTTTTGTGATATGCATTATTAAATATCACATACAGTCTTTTATTGGAGACCTGATCATTATAAAACAAGGCAGCACTTTTATTTCCAACATCAAACTGCAGCTTGCAAATTGTCTATTTTCTCTCTCTAATAAATCATTTCAGCACCCATGGGTGTCATTTGTCGGGATTGGCTGCATCGGATGAGTCTAATGTGGCCAAATATGCCATAATGAGCTTTTTTCCTTTTCCTGACATTTTTTCAGCACTACTGTGAAACTGCCTGGAGACCCCCAAGCTGGTGCTATTATTTACCGCATGTGGCTTTGAAAACCACCAAAGTTCAGCTGCCCTTTTCAGCTTTACCAAAATGAGGCAGAGACACCTCTCAAGCAGTTGTAGTTCTCGAGGCCAGCATGATAAAGAAGCTACGTGAGATCAGACAAGTTTGGTTACCACAACAAAAATTTTAGTTTAATCTAATTAAACCAAGGCACAAGAGAGATTATTCCAGTAATAGATTAGAGCATCAGACTGTTAATTCAACTGCCAGTGTTAAACATGTAAGTTGTTTATTATTTGATATGATTTAATATAATTATATGCACAGACTACAAGTCACGACATTAGAAATATATATTATCTGCGTATAAAGAATTTGTTTGCAAATTCAGCTGAACACATTCCTTTTATTTAACAAGTTTGTCTTAATCCAAGAACTCCAGCACTAAATTGAAAATTAAAAGACAACCTGGATGTGTTCCATGTTGCACTTTAAGAACTGGTTAAATAATCCCATTAATAATTATTCAAACAGAAAGATTAAAATAACAAATTTTAATTCAAGAAACAAATTATTTAGGCAATCTAAAGTTCAGCAACATGAATGAAAAACTTGGTTTGAACCATATCAAAAGATTTTTCTTCATCCAACGGAACCAACTGCAGATTCATGTGAACCAGCATATAAAGTGATTATGTCAATCAGAAGTCTTATATTGTCTGAAATTTGGGTCCCCTTCAAGAACCCTACATTTGCAGAAGTCAAACGATAAATATCCTGGATACACAGTTACTGCAATAAATAAAATCTTATGCCAATTGATAAGAAGGTCCCTAAGGTGGCTCAGTGGCTAAGATGCTGAGCTTGTTGATCAGAAAGGTCAGCAGTTCAGTGGTTCGAATTCCTAGTGCCGTGTAACCGAGTGAACTCCCGTTACTTGTCCCAGCTTCTGCCAACCTAGGAGTTCAAAAGCATATAAAAATACAAGTAGAAAAATAGGTGCCACCTTTGGTGGGAAGGAAACTGCGTTCCGTGCGCTTTTGGTGTTTAGTCATGCCAGCCACATGACCACAGAGACTTCTTCAGAGAGTGCTGACTCCTCGGCTTTGAAATGGAGATGAACACCACCCCCTAGAGTTGGGAACAACTAGCACATATGTGCAAGAGGAACCTTCACCTTTAAGGGGACAGCAGTTTTAGTTATTGTCCAGAAGTGATTAATTACCTGGGGAAAATACCCAATATAATTGATAAGAACATTTTAAAATGTATTTCCCAATTGAAAGAGAATACTGAGAATTAGATGAGACTTTTGCAACTGGTGGAATTAAAGGTGTAAAAATAGATCTTGCATCAAGATGTATGAAATATAGTATTATATAGAACAATATTTTTTTTTTCAAATTTATACCCCGCCCTTCTTCTTGCAAGGACCCAGGGCGGCTCACAGGCAATATTAAAAACCATACATAATTACAAAAATACATTATTAAAAACTATTAAATTATATCCCGTGCTAAAACCCTTATAAAACCCTAAGAATTAAAATTTATACGAATAAAAGTCAGAAACGGGGGGTTATGCTAGGCCGGCTTGTTGGAATAAATACCTTTTGAGATGCTGGTAGAAGAGGCGGAGGTCCGAGGTGGTGCGTAGATCGGGGGGTAGGTCGTTCCAGAGGGCTGAGCCCTCCACAGAGAAGGCCCTTCCCCTCGGCGTCACCAACCGGCATTGCCCAGCCGACGGTACCCTGAGAAGGCCCTCTCTGGGAGCGGATCGGTCGAAGGGATGTATGGGGCAGGAGGTCTCATATGTAGCTAGGCCCCGAGCCATAGAGCGATTTAAAGATGGTTGTCAGCACCTTGAAGCGCACCCGAAAGGCTACAGGTAGCCAGTGCAGCTCGCGCAGGAGAGGTGTTATGTGGGATTGCCTTGAGGCACCCATAATCACCCGTGCGGCCGCATTGGGGGAAAGGGTGGCAATTGTCATCCAGGAGTCCTTTCAGGGGCATTGCTCCACCCATTGCTGGATACGAAGCCTTGTTCATTAAGTTGGGCTCTAGGCATCAGTTGGCATTGCTGCTCCCTGCTGCATAGCAGCCTCTCTGCCTGAGCTGTTTGATATCATTTTAGGATTGGCAGTAGTGTTCCCCAGATTTATGGTCCTGGGGAATTTTAATCTGTCTTTTCTGGGAGTGAGATTTGAGGTTGCCTGGGAGTTCATGGCTATCATGACAGCCATGGGCTTACCCCAGGTCATCCAGAACCCAACAGGGGACAGTGATCTGGTTTCCTGTTGGCCCAGTGGCAATGAGATATAAGTCACACTCTGATTATCATGCTTTCTCCACTGCAGGAAGGCAGAACCTATTAGTGACTGATGGACCTGGATGGATTGTAGAGGGAGCCAGGAGTTGCTTCTGCTGGTCTACTGTACAATCCATCTAAAGCCTTGGTTGCCATTTGGAATAAGAGAGTGCTCAAGGCTTTGAATCGGTTCATGTCCAGGCAACCTCTCCCATCTCATATATCCATCACTCCCAGATTCCTATATTTAAATGTTCTGCAGAGATAGGACAAAAACTTGTAGAAGAAGAAAATTATCTCCCAATATTTTTAATGAGACCATTTTAAAATAAACTGACGTTAAGAAGGAGGAACGAAAAAAGAATATACCAAGGCAGCCTTGATAAAGGACAGGTTAACAAAGCAGAAGTAAAAATGGCCAGGCTTACTGGAGTTTGACTGTGCCATCATTTCATAAGTACACTAGTGAAAATATAGGCATTAGAAGCGACCAAGTGATAATACTTGTCAGTAGAAGACAAACTCATGTAGTAGTGTCATTATAAAGCTGTAAAACTATAAGCATGTAGATTATATCAAAGTTTTACTATGAAACTTATTGGGTGTCTTGGGAGCGATTCAGATCTTTCTGTACAACCAAGAAGTTGCTTTGCCTAAATGACCATGGGATTTAGTTAACATCAGCTACTGGGACTGCAGGAAGTGCTGTCAGTCATAGATTAATCAAGAGACAATCACTTTACATAGCAGTGGAAATTCTGGATGGAATTTGGAATGGAATGGAAATGGAAATACAATTGTCATTGTATGTCAAAAATTTCCTCTTTCTGGAATAGTGACTCTATTGTTGTGTTTCCATCATTTATATATCTTCTTTTGCTTATAACTCCTGTATCAGCAAACTCACTTGATAAGTGCTAACAAAGTTGTAGACAATGGAAAGAAGAGGGAAATAATGGGGTCAGTATTTTCTGCAGTCATGCAGTGCAATCTAATTTGAAAATTGCCAGTTTTTAAAAAGGGGTTTGAGTGGAAAAGCAGGAAATTTTAAGACACTAGCCTTCTTGAAAAGAAGCTTTCCATCCATCCATCCATCCATCCATCCATCCATCCATCCATTAATTTGTGCAACACTTGATTCCCAGTGACAATGAATGGTTTACAAGTAAAAACCATTTAAAAAACCCAATAAATTATAAAAGAATGATGGCAAAACTGGACAGGAAAAAAACCTGAACCTTGGACAACCCAAAACATGGCTTCTTCAAGGCCACTCAAATCTCACCATCTTTCCAGGTTTTGGGAGAGTAGTAACAAAAAGGTAAAGGTTCCCCTCACACATAGGTGCTAGTTATTCCCGACTCTACGAGGCAGTGCTCATCTCTGTTTCAAAGCCGAAGAACCAGCGCTGTTCAAAGACGTCTCTGTGGTCATGTGGCCACCATGACTAAATACCAAAGGCACATGGAACACAGTTACCTTCCCAGCAAAGGTGGTCCCTATTTTTCCAAGGTGTTATCCATAATATAAAATTCAGGCTAATAAAATAAAACAGGTTCAAAAAAACCTTCAAAGGCATCCTTCCAAACTAGGTAAATGCATTCCACACTAAAAGGCAAACATAGATTACTGTCAAGGAAGTAAAAACTGCTTGGAAAGCCCAAATTATATGAACAAAAGCTGAACCCAAAATTCAGAAAAGTTCAGTTTAAAAAAAAAAACATCAATCCACTGTGTTCATACTGTAAACAAAACCTAAATCCCATAGTAGGAACAAAATTGAAAATAATATTATCCATACATTACACCAATTTTCATACATTAATCTAAAATGCCTTTGGATTTGGAATGCAATGTACGTTTTTGAGCACTATTGTAAAAAAAGAAAAAAAGACATTGAAGTCCTGAAAACATTGTACTAAATGGCAACACAAATGATTAGGAGCAGCTGCCTAAGAGGAAAGGTTACAGCATTTGAGTCTATTTAATATGAATGGTGGCAGATTAGAGTTGACATGAGAAAGGTAAATAAAAATCAAGCACAATCTGGAAAATGTTCACCAAATAAATATTTATTTATTTATTTATTTATTTATTTATTTATTTATTTATTTATTTATTTATTTACTTACTTACTTACTTACTTATTTACTTATTTACTTACTTATTTATTTATTTATTTATTTATTTATTTATTTATTTTATTTAAATTTCTAAACCGCCCCCTCTCCCCGAAGGGACTTGGGGAGGTGTACAGGAAAATTAAAAAACATCTAAAACCATAACCATACATACAAAATTAAAACCGAATTAAATATTAACCCTGTACTAAAATTTATAAAAACATTAAAACTGTATCCCATATTAATTTTCCTCTCATGTTCAGCCGAAAGTGACGAAGAATATGTTTTTTCACAAGAGAAAGTTAACCTACGGAGTTTGCTGTTTTGAAATCTGGTGATGGCCATCAATTTAGAATGGTTTTGAAAAGAACTGTGCAATCAATGCCAACTTGTTTTGATGAGTTTATATTGCTCCCTGAATCAGAGGAAGCGCAATGAGAAACAGTTTTTGGGAACCAACAAGTGGAAGACAGCTTGTCTTCTGTACTTGTGTATGTCCCAAGAGCAAGTGGCTGGTGATTGTGTAACTGAATACTGGTCTAGATGGAGCCTTTGTCTGATCCACAAGGTCTTTTCATTTTATCCTCCTAACATCAATAATTATGGAAATGCAAAAAATAATAATAAACTTCATGCTATTGAATTTAAAATAGTAAAGTTAGTTGATGGTCCTATTGGATGAGTGCTGAGACATTCAGTCTATTCCTATTCAATGTCTGGCCATCAGTTCTGGTGGCATCAGAGCACTCATCATATGATAGATGACCCATGTCTAATGTAGGAACCGGATAAAGTTGCAGACAGACAGATAACAAATCAGCAAACTAGAACCCTATTTATTTCTCTCTTTGCAATCGTATTAGGCAAAAAAAACAAAATGCACAGGTACAGTATAGGTGGTATAGAAGGTCCCTTCCAACTCTGCTATTGTATTATTGTATTATTGTATATAATCAGAGTACTGAATGTGTATGCTACAATGTCTCTAGGAGGAGTTAATGCCATCAAGTCTTCCCAGGGACATTAGCAGCTCCATTTTGTAATTGCATGCTTAATGAAGCTACAACTTTAAGAAAAAAAATTGGACTCTTTCTTAATAGAGACCAGGAGGGTAATATAGATGCCAAATTCTCTCTCAAAAAAAATAATAATAATGAAGGAGAATATTTGTAGGTAAAGGTTGACCTGAGGGTTTCTTGGTGTTCTCTGAGCTTGCTTATTTTCTTGCAGACATTTCATTACTCAAACAAGGGAGCATCATCAGTGCTAGTAACTGCACTCTTTACTGGCACAGATGATTACCTAATTTGGGGAATGAAACATTTGCAAGAAAACAAGCAAGCTCAGAGAGCACAAAGGATTCCTAAAAAAAAAATATGCTTCCTGTTTTAGAAGAAAGATCTATTGAAGTATGTCTCTGATTGGCCTTTCCATGGTACTTCTGTGTGTGAAGGTTCTGAAGTAAAATTCTCTGCTTTTACAGCAGAGCCAAAGAGAACACTTCTTTTCATGAAATTTCTAATTATAAATAACATTAACGGACCATCTGTTAAATTTTCAGATTTTAAACAGATTAATTTTAGATGTAAACTGAATAGTAAATCTGTGCTCAGATAAAATTGAATGTCAGAATAAAGCCGTCCGTCAGAAGTGAAATAAAACTTGAAATAGATCTTTACATGAGAAATAGCTAAACAAGGATTGTTTCAAAACACAGGCACATACCACACATATACATGACAGTTCATTGGGGGGTGGGTTGCAATACAAAAGAAACTGGAGGCAAATGAAATGTAAAGAGCCCATACAGTGAAAAATGCAAATATGGATTCTGTCTGTTTACAGAATAGTTATTGACTGTTGATTAACACATTCCCTCTGACTAATCCATAAGAATTAGTGTTAAGTCTAAAGAACGTTTAGAGAGGATCTAGGGGACCTTGTTGTTAAATTGTTATCATTGTTTGTTTGCTCTGTAGTTTTTTTTCAGAATGGGTGTCTAGGATTTAATATAGTTCAGAAAAATGATACAATGCAAGAGTTAGAAATTTATTTTTGCCGCTGCGGCATCAGATCTTGCACTTTACACATCAAAATTTGAGTTTTGTTTTGCTTTTATGTTCTGTTTGTAAATTCTATTCATTTCAGTAAAGCAAAGAGAAAAAAGTGAGATGGAGAGGTAACTTTGAACAGTCACGAAACAAACTCTTGAAAATCAAGGACTACCTGTATAACTGTCATACATTTCTAAACTTCTAAACTTACTACAGAGGTAGCTAAGTAAATTGTACCTTTGTGCATAAGTGTCTGTTTCAGGGGTACTCAGAATGTATAGTAGACTTGCATTTCAGATTTAACCAAATATGGATAACTGGATGAAACTGTGGTTTTTAAAATTTGAATAATTGGTTACTTAGAAATATTTGTCTTCTGGATTTATTTGGGGGGAAACAAAATAGATGGAATTTCCTTTCCTTTCCTTTGGCCTTGTTATTTTTATGACATGGCGCTTGAGTAGGCAAAATCCTTGTTAACATTCACAAGTGCCAATGCAGGGCATAGATATGCTCTTGCTGAGGATATCAATGCCAATTACCACCTTGGAGAGAGAAGGGATTGCAGACATGTGTTCCATTTTCCTAATAGATGATCAGAATTTCCAAGGTTGACTATGCTAATGACACATCAGAGAGAGAGACTTGTTCTGGCAGAGCAGCGTAAGTCTAAGTACATTCCTACAGGCAAGGATTTCTGGATCAAAACTGCTATAAAAGTCCTTTGATTGTTGTCTATTGTGGAAATCGAAAAGATTTCCTCTTGTACCTATTAAGCCATAAGTAGACAGCTATTATACATTGTTCCTTCCCTAAATTATTGTTTTGTTCCAGTTAAACCTTAGTTATACGAATTAAAAAGCACTTAAAATTATCATCATGGCCTTTATACAAGCTATTAGCGAAAAAGTGTGGTAATTTGGATTTCAGGAATAAAGTTGGAGGTTATTAATTTCACAACCAGTATTGGTAAAGTTGTTTACCGAATATAAAATAGACAATAAAAACAATACATCAAAAACCGTACGTTGTTGGTAATTATACAATAAAAAGGAAAAGAGTGCAGAGGAAAACAAAACCATTCATCTAACGGATGCAGAGAAAGTTTGTTTGCATGGTGTAGTGGAGTTCTGTACAATATTCCTTTCATTCATGAAATTTTCAGTATCAACAAAATATGATGACTCAGCTCTGTAGAGCTTAGATGGATAACTTCTATCATCCTTTCATCCTAAACACCACTTCGGGGGTGGGGGGTGTCCCTCAACTATATATAATTATTCCATATAACAGAAGGAACATTGCACAAATTGGGGCAGGAGAATGTCTAGATGCAAAACACTTCTTTCATTTCTGTTTCTGATTTAATCAAATGATTACCGTATTTTTCGGAGTGTAAGATGCACCAAGGTTTTGAAGAGGCAAATTACAAAAAAAGTAGGTAGGTAGATAGAGGGAAATAGAGAGAAAGAAATACAGTAGATAGGTAGGGGGAGAGAGTGTGTGTGTGTGTAGGTAGGTAGGTAGGTAAAGGGAGAGAGAGAGAGAGAGAGAGAGAGAGAGAAATACAGTAGGTAGGTAGGGAGGGAGGGAGAGAGAGAGAGTGTGTGTAGGTAGGTAGAAGAAGAAGAGAGAGAGAGAGAAATACAGTACGTAGGTAGGTAGAGAGAGAGTAGGTAGGTAGGTTGATGTTTCCAGGTGTATTTACCCATGTCCTGGAGAAGGAAATCACTGACAAATCTTAAGACTTTGTTTCTGCTGGCATAGAAACAATTAAAGAGCCTTCCAAAAGGTGGGAAAAAAGCCTTTGCACTCTTCAAACCTCTCCAAAAAGGCCTGGTTCTCTGCGAAAATGGGGCCATTTTTTTTCAAATAAAAAGCATGGCCAGCCCGGGGGGGGGGGGGCTTGCAGGGTACTCCTGGGGGACGGGGGGTGAAAAATGAGCAAAAAACAGCCCATTTATCACAAAAACGGGCCATTTTTGTGTCAAATAAATTGCATGCATAGCCCTATGGAGGCTTATAGAGTGCTACTGGGGGCTGGGGGGGCAAAAACGGCCCATTTTAGGTTAATTTCTGCCCTCCCTCCCCTCCCTTGGTGAAGGGGGCAGGGTTCCAGGAGACAAAAAATGCTGTATTCGATGTATAAGAAGCATCCAGGTTTTCAGCCTCTTTTTAGAGGAATAAACTCCAAAAAATACGGTAAATTTGAGTCCACAATTCTGCCTATTGTAGACATACAGTTTTAATTTATTTCTGGAAGTGGCCATTTTGGAATGCAGAAAACAATGGGGTATTTTTGGCAAAGTTAATGTGGATTTCAACAAGTAAGGATGAATTTTAATCTGTCTAAGGAAAGGGTGCTTAAAAAATGTAAATAAAACTTTACTTTCAAAGTGAGCCAATTGGTTAGATTATGCATTTTACCTATCAGGCTTGTAATAGTTTATGATGGTATATTTTCAATAATATGATTTTAGTTGTACATTAATCACATTGGTACTTTTGCAACATAACCTCAATTAGTGTTGCTTCAAAGAGACAATATGATAGATGTTCTTTGTTCTGCCACAAAGCCAGAATGATTTAGTTTGAATTTCTGAGGGATAAACTGTTTGAATTGCTTCATATTATAAATTTTTCATACATCATTAAAATGACAGTAAATTCCCACAGCAACTTTCACAATTACATATATATATAAATCTCATTGATTCACAGCAGGTCATAGTTGGTTTTCCTGTATCTGTTGCACATATAAATGACATTCCAAGGAGAAGCTAATTCAGAATTTTAATCAGCTGTCAAAAAGCAATGAAATTCAGAAGTCAGCAGTGTGTTAAAAACAATTACGTGGAAATGAAATTAAATGTTCCTTCTTTTGCTGGGTTTCAACAAATATTACAAAACTGTTGCTATTTTTTATGGAATCTCAGTCAGTCTGCCTGCAGCTGATATTCTCTGGAAGGGTTGAATTCCTGCCAGTAGGGTTTATTGTTAAGAACTCTAGAAATTGTAGATCCATTTTATCTGGAACAACTGAGGCTAGGAAAGGCTGGATTACATACATTTTTGCAGCCCTTGTAATGTAATATACATACATACATACATACATACATACATACATACATACATACATACATACATACATATATATGTTAGATTTTTAAGGGCTGAAAATAAAGAGACCAGGATGGATCCATTTCAGGCTTATTAGCCTTCTTCAGCTGGTCATACTCCTTCTACTGGGATTTGAACCGGTGCCCTCCAGCATGTGAGGCAAGCCTCTCTATGCCTTGAGCTATTCGGTATCCCTGATACATCAGCCAATTTACAGGACTCTTAAATGAGAGAATATTATCACAGCTCCTGTTCAAGGGTCCCTTTAAGAGGAGGAGACTTGATGTCATCCCTCTCTGCCCTTCAACTCAACCTAGAGATCATCCAGACAGAGAACCAATTAGATTACTGCTGTGTGACATTTTTTAGATATCTGTTAGATTTTTAAGGGATGGATAAATAAATAAATAAATAAATAAATAAATAAATAAATAAATAAATAAATAAAGGCCCAAATAAAAATGATTGGTGCTAGACATGACAGACAGACATATTGATTAATATAATATCTCATTTATTTATACATATAATTGGGTAGGATGTAGGTGAGGAAAAACTAAATCCCTTTTCTCTGTGAGTTCTTTATATTTATATTTTATATTGGTTTTCTCAAATCTTATTTAAATTATTATAATGATGCTATAAAAGTAGAGAGGGTTCATTATTCTTGCCTGTATGTTCTATAAACCCTGATAGTTTTTTCTTGTAAGCCTATATGCCCATGATGGTGAACCTATGGCACATGTGCCAGAGGTGACACGCAGTACTCTCTTTGTGGGCATGCTAGGCGTTGCCCCAGTTCAGCTCCGCCATGCATGCGCCTGCACTTCCCACCAGCCAGCTAGTCTTCGGATCTCTGCCATGCATGCACAGGGGGTGGGGCACCTGTGGGGGGCTGTGCATGCAAGGGGTGGGGTATGCGCAGGGAGCAGGACACCTGCACGGGGGTGCACATGCATTGCATTTGGGGGGTTCATGCATACACACACACATTTGAACATGCACACACACTTTGGGCACTCGGTTAGCCATCACTGCTATATGCAAACACAAGAGTAAATATTTTTAGATGTCCTGTCCTGTTTCATATAGCTATGCAAAGCTATGTTGTAATATGTAAGATTGGGTATTGCCCAGTCATCAAAACTGATTGAATACATTTGTTAATGCTTCCTTAGAAATTAGTCCTGTCTCTTTTGACAGACTTTATTGTCAAATAACAGAGTTTGTGATTATGGTGGAGAATTATATCAGGCTGATTACTAGAATTCAGGAAACATTAGTGGAGGCAGGATAGGGACATAAAAGAGAAACAATTATTTTGGCAAATTCTAAAACTGCAAGCACTAACACTGGAGAAAACAGATATTAATCAGCCGAGGTTAAGAGTTTCATCCTGATTGCTATCTTTAATATGCTATTTTACACAAAAAAGGTAATCTATTTAGAAGCACAATTCTTCATTTTTGTGTTTTGGGTATGCAAGTCACAAAACATAGACATATGTATGCGTGTATATTTTGTAAAGAGGGCTTTTTGCCAAACAGAATACTCTGATAATGCGATGCTGCAGCTGGTGTCTATTGCCGGAGACCACTGTAGCAAAAGCTGCATAATTAAATGAGTAGCAGCAATTCCCTTCTCTATCATTTATATGTGCTGCTGCTACTGAGTGCATTGTATCATGATGAAGATGGAGCACAAAATTAAAATTTGGATCAAGAATCTCTAAATACATTACTTTCTACCTAGTATAACAAAACCAGAATAGACGAGTAGCAGGTGAATAGTTGTTGACCAGTTATCGCAAAACTACTGTCATCTGCTTGGTTATGCACATGTGTTCTAAAAATGGATTCATCATTGGAATGGTGTTCTCGGTTAAATAATATAGATTAGTGTTTTAAATTAATTTTATTTTTGAATGTTATTTTTGTTTACTATCATAAAAGTGTTGAAGCTTTTGGAGAAATAAAGCCCAAACTATAATCTCTTTTCTTTCTGTTGCTAATCTGGCTTGTATTTCTCAAAAAAAAGACACAGATCACTTATACATTTTTATCATTAAAACCATGCAGCAGTAGTGCATTATCATAATTTAAATTTCACCAAAAGGAACTTCCAAATTTTTTTTGGTTCTCAATTAAATGTAACATTGTTAAGTAAAATTACATCTTGCTCTATTTCAAATATAACAGGATGTAATTTTTCTATTGTTTTGTGCAATGAGCAGCATATCTTGCGGTCATTCACTGCCATTTTCAAGTTGTTCATATTCCAAAAGACCTGGACACTGGAATATCCTAAGCCCAATGTTGAATTTATCCCATTTTCCATATGGTGTCCAAAACAAATTATTGATTTAAAATAGCGATGTTATTGATCTTGCTTATCTAGACATAATGAAAAAGTGTAATTTCTTTTGAATCTGAAGTAAATCTTATTATTTCCTATAGTGTGTAAAACAGAAAAGAGACAGCACAACCCCATATGTAGTCATATCTTCCCCCTCCCATAGTGAAAAATCATGGTTTCTAGTTGCATCTCAACTTTCTTCTAAAAGTGTCTGTCATAGTGAGCTCAGACTCAGTCAAGGATACTGACAATGAGCAACTTGCACCAGAGTTCCTGGAGGATCTGTTGCCCGAGGACCTGCATGCAGTTGAGGTGGGGCCATCCACAGGCACAGTGGTAGTCTCTGAAGATGAAGATTTGCTGCTGCTTCCGAAGGAAGGGCTCACCCCATGGAAAAGAAAGGAGCCACACTCTAATTGATAATGAGCAACAAATCCAAAACTCTCCATTAGAAACAACCGTTCTTTAGCTCAGATGCTATGTGCCCTGAATCTTGATTTTTGAGTAGACGTTTTGACTGCATCTTCAACTGAAATCTTTTGTGATTCTTTGACCCTTAGATCTCATTTTGACTATGCTTTCCCTGCTACTTTGAGCTTAGTAACTTTGGGTTGCTGTGAAGGCAAATCTACTTGACCTGGGAGGCTGTAAGGCAAACCTACTTAACATCTGAAATTTTTCAGGACAGTATCCATACATGTATAATGTTAGATATAACATCATTGTACAATTTCAGATTGTACAAAATAGTTTCTTCGCAATCACAATTACTGCTTCCCATCATGGAAAGAACAAATCAAGGCTCCTCCTTCTTGTGCCTTATCCATCATTGGACATTGGCGATCATGTTGGTGATTCTATTTTTATCAATAGCCACACGAAAAAGTGCTGCTGAGTTTTGTTCAAACCAGTTCTTAGATTTTGAAGCAATGATGTTCTTCTGCCTGGACCTCATTTGCCTTCAATTTCCCCTGGAGGATTAAGTGAAGTATACCGTATTTTTCCAGGTGTCGCATCACATGTCCAAAATATTCTAACTTTTGTTTTTTTATGGTTTTGATGATTTCCCTTGGCTTTCCCAGGCAGCTTACCGCCATCTCATTTCTGATTTTTTCAACCCAGCTCATATGTAACAGCCACCTGTAAATCAAGGCTAGTCTAATAGAATAGAGCATCTGAAGCTCAGGGTTGAACTGTGAAGTTATCTATTATCTAGAAGGGGTAATGAAACATCTGCAAGAAAGCAACCAAGCTCAGAGATGACCATGGATTCCACAAGGCTAGTCTAATGACATCAATTTACTTTGAAGGATTCATATGGAGTTACTCAGAGGTATTCAGCAGGTTCTGACCAGTTATGGAGAACTGGTAGTGGAAATTTTGAGTAGTTCAGAGAACCGGTAAATACCACCTCTGACTGCCCCTGCTCCCATCTATTCTCTGCCTCCCAAGTCCCAGCTGATTGGAAGGGAATGGGCATTTTACAGTAGCCTTCCCCTGGAGTGGGGAGGGAATGGAGATTTTACAGAATCCTTCCCCTGCCATGCCCACCAAGCCACACCCACAGAACCGGTAGTAAAAAAAAATTAATCCCACCACTGGAGTTACTTATATACTTACAATCTTATTTGTTTACTTATTTATAATAATAATAATAATAATAATAATAATAATAATAATAATAATAATAATAATAATAATAATAATAATAATAATAATAATAATCTTTATTGTCATTGTAATAATAAAATTACAATGAAATTGGTTTGAGCGCCAGGTGGAATACAGAAAGCAGTGATAGCCACAATCATTTACTTACTGTCTCATTGTTTGTTACCACCCAGTGGACAACACTTTTTTTCTTAAAAAGCCCAAATTAAAACTGTGATGAAGCTGAAGGGAAAGGGTTAAAAAAAATCCATTGAGGGAATATCTCCCAAACTAAAAATGATTTGAAATGCAGTTCAAAACCAGCCAATATGAAATAATGATGCCTATAAATCTTTAGTCTCAAATAAAACAGAAAGCCGTCTTACAAATAAGTGACACACAGGAGAGGAGAGGTTAGATCAATTCCAGAAATCCTACTGAGCATTTCCAGATAAAAAGAAAATAAGAAGCACAGCAACATTGTTGTTTTTAATATTACAGGTTTGTAAGATTGTATAAAAATCACAAGCTGCCAAGAGGCTGTCAGGTCAGTTTCTAATAAAGCTGGAGATCAAAGCTCTAAATATAGATGCCACTTGATAAATACTGTTAAGTAGCCCATAATGATCAGAAGTCATACAAGATAATTATATTAAAATGAAACATAAGTAAAGTTAGCTAAAATTGCTGTTTTCATTGACTCTAGAAGCTTTCAACCACAATAAGTAGTAGTACCTACGATGGTATTAATCATGTTTGGGTCATCTTGATATCAGATGCTTAATGAATCTTAGTGCAAAATCAAAATAGTTAATGTTAAGTGTCAATCAGCAAAGTAAAAATTGTTACTCATATGTCTGGGCAGTTCATTGCCAAAATTCTACAAGCATGGTAGATACAAGTGTAGTAGATAAAGGTAATGGTAATGGTAATGTTCAGTCATGTCAAACTCTAGAGGTCAGTGCTCACCTCCATTTCTTAGCCGAGGGAGCCAGCATTATCCGAAGACATTTATCTGGTCGTGTAGCAAGCATGACTGTATTCCAGTGATGGCGAACGTTTTTGGCACCGAGTGTCCAAACCAGAATGCACATGTGTGCATGCATGCCGGGGCATCTGAAACCCAAAGACCAGTTGGCCCCTGCGCATGCACATGCCGGCCAGCTGGTCTTCGGCTTTCCAGTGCTCCAGCATGCACAAAGACCAGCTAGACGGCACGCATGCCAGAAACCAAAAGAGCAGCTGGCAATGGTGCATGTGCCCACAGAGAAGGTTCTGCATGTCACCTCTAGTATGTGTGCCATAGGTCTGCCATCACAGCTATATGCTAAGGCACAAAACACTATTACCTTCCCATCCAAGTTGTACCTATTTATCTACTTACATTTGTTTGCTTTTGAACTGCTAGGAACTAGGCCAGGAACTGGGGTAGTAAAAGGAGCTCATCCCATTATGCAGCATTCGGGTCTTGAACCTGGGATGTCAACTTTCCAGCTGACAAGCTCAACGGCTTTAACCGCTGAGCTATTGTGCCCCCTGTAGATACATTCTAACAATATTCAGAAAAGCCAAAATGGATGGCCCTGTTCCTGTTGGTTCCAAAGCTACACAGGCTTTCAGCTCATTGCTCAGTGGAAGACTGCACTTTTCACATGGATAAAATCTCAGATTCAATCCCTGGCAATTGAAGGATGACAAAAAATGCTTTGGGGAATGCTACACTGTTAACTGTCAGTACTGAGCTAAATAGAGCCAGCGATTTTAGATGAAATAAAACAGCTTCTTATATACTGTCTGTTTATTATGCAAAGGTTACAGTGGAGCCATAAGGGACATTGGGAGTAGAGCCAATGAATGTAGCTCCACTGTCCTTCAATGTTTTCTTTAGCACATAGAAGCAACTTCTGAAACATCTAAGATATGGCTTTTGGGATGATTTTGAAAGAGATTAGTCAAGCTCGCAAACAGCTTCTGACAGTATTAAGAAAGGAAATATGATAGGGCTCTTTACACAGAAGAGCAAGACCTGTTTTCCACTGTTCCAGAATTGAAAACTTTAAATAATGGATTTAAGCTATAGGAAACCAGATTCAATTAAATGTTAGATGGGGAAACCCTAAATTATAATATTCAGAGCAGCTTAGCAATAGAACCCATGACTCAAAAAGGCAATAGTTTTCCTCCTATTTGATAATATGATAATATAACTTCAAATCTCAACCAACAAATGCTCTGTCTTACACATTGGCAAAAAAATCAGAACACAAAATACAAGCCGGGTGGGCACGACCTTGTAGACAACCCCCATTCTGTCAAGAACATAGGAGTACTCATATCTAATGATCTAAGTGCCACAGCCCACTGGAACAACATTGCCAAAAAGACATTAAGAGTTGTTAACCAAATCTTGTGTAGTTTCTTCTCTGGTAATATTGTAGTGCTAACCAGAGCATACAAAACATTTGCTAGACCAATTCTTGAATACAGCTCATCTGTCTGGAATCCGCACTGCACATCAGACATAAATACAATCAAACGAGTCCAGAGATATTTCACAAGAAGAGTCCTCCACTCCTCTGCTCGCAACAGAATAGGCTTGAAATTGGGCTTAGACAATTTAGAACTACGCTGCCTTCACTCTGACCTAAACATAGTGCATAAAATTATCTGCTACAATATCCTACCTGTCAATGACTACTTCAGCTTCAACCACAATAATACAAGAGCACACAATAGATACAAACATAAGGTAAACTGCTCCAAACTCGATTGCAGAAAATATGACTTCAGCAAGAGAGTGATCAATGCCTGGAATGCACTACCTGACCCTGTGGTTTCTTCCTCAAACCCCCATAACTTTAACTTTAGACTGTCTACTGTTGACCTCACCCCATTCCTAAGAGGTCTGTAAGGGGGCGTTCATAAGCGCACCAGTCCCTGTCCTAATGTTCCCTTTTATTCATATCCATTTCATGTATTCAAAATCATGTTTACATTTATATATGTTATCTAATACATGCTTGATGAAATAAATAAATAAAAATAAGTTCAAGCAGAGGCCAGACAACCACCTACAGAAGGTAATGTTAATTTGGATTCCTGTACTAAACAAAAGTTAAGTCAATGGCCGAAATGATCTCTACCTACTCTGATTTTCTGTCTCTCTGTTCAACAGCTATTAACTGTGGTAGTCAAGTGAAACCTCTTTGTTCATTAACACCATTTGGTATCAGATGCTTGATGAAAACATTAGTGGAATATGATTAATCTTTGACATGAATTTTTATGGTTTTATGAGTCATGGTAATCCCACCTCCTCCATGCCAAAATATTTTGTCTCTTTTGTATTGATACAGTCCTCTTACATCCATGCCTTCAGCAGAATCCTGTGGGTGTTTTTTTAAATACATATATTCAAAATTGAAAGGCAAGACATAAATACATCAATTGGATGATCCAGCATCTCGTTCATCTCCAAACTCCTGGTGTGCTAATTACTTTCCCCAGATGAAGTAGTTAAGTTACATATAAATTCCAGCAGGGAATAGTCTTATATTATATTCAAAAGCAAAAACACAACAGCCCCTTCTGTTTAAAGAGCCTTGTTGTTAGAAAGCATAACGACTGTAAGGACAGGCAGTTTTTGGCATTGTATTGAAACCAATGTATTAATTAGTTCAGCATATTTAAGATTTTGTATCTTTGTCAAAAAGAGTTGGCTCACTCCATTCAGAGATTCTTGTGAAAGATTAAGGAAAAATCTTATTTATAACCGTTGAATGGATTAAAGTAGTTGCTCCAAATCCAAGATGTGTGATTTTTAAACAGCCGTATCTGCAGTGCAATCAAGAGGGTTCACCTGCTTTTTATGTGTATTGCACAGGCAACACCTGTAGAAAAACCTGGCAGTTTTGATTGCCATCTTGAGGGTGTTTTTTTTTAACCATATCCATTCTGATATTCTGGCATTCCGATTTTAAACGTGTCAGGAAAGTTAATCATTTCGTTACATTTTTGTGGTTTCCTCTTTTGTCATTTGTCTTTTGTTGCCCTGCTTTATTTTTATTTTTTTTATTGAAAGAATAGCTTTTCTTCCACTGCAGCAGAAACATTATGGAATACACCATGAAAAGGAAGCATTTGCTTATATTTTGGAAAGGTTTGCTAAAATCTCTGAAAGTTTGACTGTCGGAAGAAGGAAAAAGAGAGCAAGATTTAGCCTTAAAACTGAATTGGTTCCAGCCTGAGTAGAATATAGAGAACTAAGCAATCATATTGATTGAAGAGTGACCATTGGACGCCGATATCTCATTATTATCTATTGCACTCTAGTTATGACAAACTGCATTCCTCCAAAACAAGTAAAAACGATTGCCTATAAAATAGTTATGTGAAAAAACAGTGAAAATACATCACTGGGCTGATTTCATGAAAATTAAGAAAGAAAGAACAACAAGCAGGAGGAGAAATTTAGGTTAAAGCAGTGGTCCCCAACTTTTCCAACTTTGTGGACCAATGGGAAGAGGGAAGAGAGCAACAGGGAATAATTCTGCATGAGTGGTGGGCAAGCACACGCATCAGGGCACTTCCATTTGCACCAGCAGTAGGCATCTTTGCCTACCGTTCACACAAATGGAGCTGTTCGTTCACACTGTCATGTTGGTCATGCAAGTGGAGCTGCATGCATGCTTGCCCACCGCTTCCACAGCCTTGTTTCAAACAGCCCGCAGCCCGGGGTATGGGGACCCCTGGGTTAAAGGATCATTTAGATCAGGGGTTCCCAAACTTGGCAACTTTAAGACTTGTGGACTTCAACTCCCAAAATTCTCCAGCCAGCATAGTCCACAAGTCTTAAAGTTGCCAAGTTTGGGAACCCCTGATTTAGATCAATCATTTTAGCTGCAATGATAACCGATATGTGCTTCAGTTTTCTAAAATTCAGAATTATATATTTTTTTAAACCCTCAAACGTCCAGAAATCTTAATGCAGTTTTTGTTTGAGCAATAAATAATACAAGAAGGGTCGTGTTTACGAACGTGGGATGATGTGATTTTCTTAAAGTGAAACCTGACATTGGAATGTATGAATTCTGCAGCTGGCTTCAATTTAGGTTGTTCTTTTTATTCACTTGAGAGAGCAAATTCCTACTAATTCCCATTCCTAGGTTATTCCATATGGATTTCAGCAACACCAGCTGGGATTGTGTTTATTAGGCCAGTTCTGGTTGAAGCTGTTCAAATGAGACATCTGACTTGGACAAGATCAAAAAAGGCAAAGCCAGTTCAAAAGCAACTGCTTAAAATAGTGGCCAGGAAGATCAAGTCCCCAGATTCTACAGATGCGTTCTATTGGCAGGTTCAAGTTCAACTCCAAAATAACTTTCTATAACAGGGGTAGTCAACCTTTTTATACCTACCTCCCACTTTTGTATCTCTGTTAGTAGTAAAATTTTCTAACCGCCCATCGGTTCCACAGTAATGGTGATTTATAAAGTAGGGAAGTCAATTAAATTTAAAAAAGGAAAGTGCTTCAGTATCGGACAAAACCCCTACCGCCCACCATGAAAGCTGGAACACCCACTAGTGGGCGGTAGGGACCAGGTTGACTACCACTGTTCTATAAGCTGATTCTCTCTCGATTTTGGGAAGGAAACTTTTCTGCACTGACCATTGTACACAGCCATCATCCTAAAGATATTGGATATCGGGTTGGAGAAAGAGCGTTTCCCAATGTTAGCAACTTTAAAATATGTGAACGTCAAGTCTCAGAAAGTTGCCATGGTTGGAAAACATCGCAGAGAAGTCTACAGCTGCAGTAGTTGCATAAAATATTCAAACTGGAAGGAGGGGGGAAGAAGCTCTTGCTACAAACCTTTTCCCACCGCAGCAACCGTTTCTATCTGCTGCCACTCTTACTTCTTGCAGTCTTATTTTTTGAAAAGTAAGTCAGGTTGTGGAATCATTGTGAATTGCGAGGAAACCTTATGCCTCCAGACCTTTCTTAGCAAATAAAAAAGCAGTGAACTGCTGCTCGGTACTATGTTTTAGTGTTCTTACATGCCCAGAAAGAGAAGATAAAGAGAAGGTAGGGAGATTCCTGAGCCGCTAAGAGAGTATCCTGGAAAACAGTTTTACTGCTTTTTCTTTTAATAAAGGTGGCCTTTATGGTTCACCAGCTTGTAGTTAATGGCATGTCCTCCTCATTGCAGCCACCTTGTGGGAGTGCCCACAACATTTGAAACATTTCAAAGGTGGCTGCTGGCCTTCAAGCATTGGACAACCTAAAGATGTGGAGGCTATATTTTAGAAATCATAGACATGTGCTTTTAATCATTCGGTGTGGTTTAATCAAAACCATCCATGCCATTCATGGAAAGTGCATTCTCGTCACTATTAATCCATTCTCTCTCTGCTTTTATTCCTGTGCGCCCAAAACACGATAGGAGCGTTCTTAATCTTGGGAGAACTTCATGGGAGGGGAACTTAAGCTACCTCATCTCTCTAATACGCAACCTCAGTAAATGAGTCCATTTATTCTATTTCAGCTGCTCCTCCACATTTTTGTACGCTACTTAACGCAACACTTTCAGAACCCACTCACCCATGTCAGAAATTCATCAGATTTCCTGCTTTTAAAATTGGAGACCTACTTATGCAACAGATCCAAATCATGAGATGATTTGCCCTGAGGTGTAGCGTAGCATTTGTAGTCTTGCAGCCCATTAAGAGGCTTTTTATTTTGTTTAATGCTATTGTTTTTCTTATGCTTTTTGTGACGCCCCCTCAACAATTCTTTTCTCTTCCTCTTTTATCTATCAAGCATTCCAAAGGCCTCCATTGAGAAGGACAAACAGCAGCAGTAACTTTTCCTCCTGGCTTGCACGGCAGTCAACCTGGAAAAATCTCATTGGCATGCTCATTTCCCCCTCTGCCCACCCACCCCCCATCCCACTTTTCTTGCTTTTTCATGGGCAGATGAACATAAGCAAATTATATAATCCTATTGTTCCTGCTGCCGTTTAAAAAAAAAAAACTCACCAGGCTGTTGCTGATGAAGGAACAATGAAAGCTGTCTTTAAATAGATAAAGCATATAAAACCTGGCTTCTGGAATTCTTTCCAACCTATTTACCTCAGCAAGAGCCATAGGAGGCTTCTGTATTTCCCCCCCAGTTTATTAAAATCATAGGCTGTATGTATGTGTGCACACAGGCATGTACTTATGTGGGTCTACTTTCCTCTTGTGTTGTATCTCTGGGTATGCCTATGGAAACAGGGGTGGGTTCCTGCCAGTTCTAACCTCTTCCATAGAAGAGGTTCCACAAATCTACAGTGCCGTTTAGAACCGGTTCCAGCTCCCTCCCCCCGCCCATCTGCACATCATCAAGATGAAGAGCGAGAGGAGGAATTCTGGGAGTTGAAGTCCACAAGTCTTAAAGCTGTCAAGTTTGAACGCCCCTGTTTTTTTCTAAAGGGTTAGGGGTGCAAGGGTCTTGTAACTTGACAGCTTTAAGACTTGCGTGCTTCAAATGCCAGAGTTTCTGAGCCAACATTTTGGTTGCTAAGCAAGAGTTTCACCACATTTTCCAAGTTGGCCATGCCCACCCGGTCACGTGGCCGCCAAGCTACTCCTACAAAGCAGGCCACACCTACAGAAGAGTTTCTAAAAAAAATTGAAACCCACCACTGTATGGAAAGGTATACCCAGAGCCCAGGAGAGGTGCATGCATCTTGCTCTGTGGCCAAAGGAAAAAGAACCTGTTGGCAGCCTTTGGAACTGCTGCCCAGCTGATTCTCCCAGAGGGATATGTTAGGGATTGTTTTTATTTCTGGAATATTTTTTCCCTGCAGCCTTGCCGTGATTCAGCTATTTTTGAGCTCAGTCTTTCTTTTGCTCATTTCTCCTACCGTACCAAAGCGCTTTTCATTCTGCTCAGCTTTCGGAGACCTGTGGGTAGGTGGACAGAGTTCAGAGCCCTTTCACCTACCTTTTGATATTTTTCTGGGTTGGAATGGACGAAAAAGAAAATGTCACTACATTATTTATATGACATCTTTGCGTGCCTGCAGGCAAATGACATCTTTATGTGTTGTCTCTCCAACCAGTGAGTGCCTCAAGTGTTGTGCACCATCCAGATTAAAAATAAACAATAAAGCAAGAACTGCATTAAAAGCTGAGTGGAACAACATAGCTTTTAAACAGCATCTAAAGAATAAGAGAGTCTCTTTTGGCATTTTCCAGGTACCACAAATGTGAGGGGCATTTTTTCATTTCCAAAGGGGTGGGTGGATCTACAATGGGAAGTCTTATTGCAAATTACAGGTATATACAATTAAGATGAAGTAGACTTTAACATATCCTTGCCCCCAACCATCCAGATATTTTTTAAGAAAAGAAAGCAACTTGAGTTTCTTGGATTTATATTCCTTGCAGAGAGTTGGTCATTTGCATTTTTTAACAGAGTTGTTGAGACCACTTGGGGGTTCATCAGGGTCACCTGAGTAGTGCAAATGGGTGTGGAGCCTCCTTGGCTGCAGGATGTTTTTCTGCCCTGTGTCTCTTCTCTGTTGAAGACAGGTGCAGGCTCTGTTGGGGACAAGTCTTCTCAAACTGAAGTGCCAATGGTTCCTATAGTCTGCAATTTTTCTGGAAATCCATTCATACTCCCACACCATTCAAAAGGTGTTCATCCCAAAATGCATAGGTAAAAGTCTATGGAGATTCTCGGTCTTCCAGGTCATGACTGTCCTAAAGGTGCTTTTTCAGGAGGCAACTGGACTTACTTGCTTTTTCTTTTGAAGATGTTTGAAGAGTGGAAATACTTTATGTAGTAGGCCTTTCTTTCTATATTTCTTGTATTGTTTTTTTCCATTGGCCGTCTTCCAAGAGATGTCCAAAAGACGTAAAGGTATCCTATTCACCCTGAGAATAAAACCCAAAATTTCACAACTGATTGTTTCTTGACAACCTTTTTTAATGATTCCAGTCTTTCTTCTTCACCCCTCCCTTTCTAATTGTCAACAGCTGAATTATACAGCTTTTCTTTTATAGCAAAGTTAATATAGGCCCTTTGATGGAGCACAGCTCCGTTTGATTGCGAGTTCTTGATGGTTTCCAACTTTGTAGACTTTTTTTAAAAAAAGGAAATAGTCTAAGTTCAAGCAGTCGTTAAGCATATGCTCCAGTGATTACCAAAATGACAACCCTGTCATACAAGAAAATGAGTAACAATAGTTGCTATGGATTTCCGAGCTCACCTAATCGCATTTCTTCAGAGCCTATATAATTATTGTCATTAGGCTGAGCTTCAATAGCATGACAGATTTATTTAAAAGCTAAAAATAATGTCCAACAACAGATCATTCTCCTTCCTTCTCCTTTTATTTCCCGCCCACTTACCCCCCCCCCTTTTCAAAATATCTGTACAGAGGGACAGAGGGAGCCTCACTGTAAAATTGTTCAGAAATCAGTGTGGTGTTTTGGAAACAAGCTGGATGACCTACTTTTGAATTTCAGCAAAAATAAGAGAGCTTGCTAAGGGAGGATGCTAGGCACCACATTCTTTTGCAATTGTTTTATTGTTATTCCTTCCGGAAAATGGTGAACAGGGGGGCAAGGATTTTATTTATTCCTGTGCAATTAAATCAGCATGCCATCAACAATTTTGTTGGTAAAGTACATTTAATATGTGAATCCGATATTATTTATTCATGAACTAGAACTAACCAAAAATATTCCAGCATAAAGTGTTCCCTTATGTATTAAAGTATGGAGTCTACTGCCAAATAAAGTTTGTGTTTTTTTTAAATCTAGATGTTGCGTTTTTTTTTTTTTTTTTAATACTCCAGAATTTATTTTTAGAGATGTGGGAATTCTGAATAATTCTTCTACACAGCAGTGGCAAACCGCTGTGCATAATCATATGCATATTTTGGGGAATAAATATTTACCAGTAAAAATGGACAGGATCAGGCCGAACAGAATCGCACAATTCCAGGAAAACAGGCAGAGAGAAAGGAGAGTGGGAGCCGCTTTATATATAATCCAGCCAAAGACATCAGATCCTACCATTGTCAGGAGACCAGATCTGAGGGGCAGATGGAGTGAATCAACCTGATAATGTGGTGATATATCTAGCAAGTCTACAGTGCAGCCTGAAGCCATTTAGCAAATGAGAACTCATTTACTCCTCTGCTACTTTTTGTATTCCTTTTCTATTTGGGAAGGAAATTAAGAATGCAGCCAAGAGTTATGATGCCCTCTCCATCTGCTACATGCTGCAAAGCCATGTTTATGTACATGTGTTTGTTTCCTTTTAACAATTTTTTGTTGAAGTTTATCTTAATGTAAAATACAAACAGGAATAAATAGAGAATTAAGACAGGAAAGAAGCGGGAAAGAAGGGTAAGGTACAGAGGAAGAAAAATAAGCACAGTAGATACAGAATAGAGCTACAACTTCAACATTCTACTTTTACATAATAGATATTAGCAATAGCAGTAGCACTTAGACTATACCACTTTATGGTGCTTTTTACAGCCCTCTCTAAGCAGTCAGCATGTTGCCCCAACAATCTGGGTCCTCATTTTACTCACCTTGGAAGGATGAGTCAACCTTGAGCCTGGTGAGATTCAAAATGCCAAATTGCAGGCAGCCAGCAGTCAATAGAGGTAGCCTGCAGAACTTCATTCTAACTACTGCGCCACCAGGGCTTTAGCTGTTTCTATAGCAGCAAGCTAATAATTGAAAACCAAAGTCAACATTTCTTCCCTCTCCCATTTCAAATACAAAGTCTAGGTAGAAACAAAACTGGATGTGTTCTTTTCCTTAAAACAGTTTTGTCATTTCTGTCCACTCCATCATTTTTTCCATCTATTTTTCCTTAGTGGGAATTGACCTTGCTTTCTATTTTTTTCACATATAGAATTCTCGCTACAGTCAAGAAGTATGATAACAGTTTATGCATACATTAACATACAAATGAAGGTGAATATACGTGGCTCAGGATAATGTTGCAGGACCCAATCTGAGTTCAGTCACCAGAACCAGAGGTTTTGTCTTCTGAGCTTTCGGACTTGTGCTGGAGGCCCTCTTCTGGGAACTTCTCTCTTAACATGACGTACTTGTCATACTTATAACAGAAATGAAATACGTTTCTTCCATTTATTAGTTTTGGCAGCGTGGCACGGCTCTTTTCAGTGCACCAAGCCTTGGCTTCCTCCTGTTGCACTGTTGAGATCTTGTACAAAGGAAAGAAGGTGGAACTTGAAATAATTGAAAGTGTCCAGTGGCACTTTTGTACAAATGATGAGAAGCACATTTTGCACCCCAGGTAAATTTGAAGCTACATTAGATATTATGTGTTATCACTGAGAACAAATCAGAAAAAGAGGAGGCTATTGTCTCTGTGCCATCAAATGGAAATATGTATAGAAGTCATAGAAGGAGGGTGCTGTGATGCAATTATCCTGAAGAGAGATGACAGAAAGGCCTGGATGGATTGTACGATGATGCGAGATCTCCAGGATGTTGTATAGGTGATGATGTGGTAGCTAAATAAAGAGAAAACTTGTCATTTGGAGAGCCTGGAAAAAGGCATGCAATAATGAAAGAGAAGTAATGGAGAAAGTGAAGGGTTTTAGCATGCATTAAGCCATGGTGACCTGAGGAGGGTTTGAAAGATGATTGATTTGGCTTATTTTCAATCAGAGATAAACTGTTGGGCGATGGGAAATGTAAAAAGACTCAAAAGCAGTTTCTTGAAATTCTAGTTCTTTCTTTTAATATGAACATAATTTTCAATACAGCTCTTTCTTCTTGCTAGTCTGCTTGCTTTTCTTTTTAAGCTCCATGGATTCATATTGTCAATGCCAGCCTTCCTGGATTGCTAGGCATCAACTTTATGTAATGCAGTAACATTGCTTCAAATACCTATGTCCTTGATATTTATTCGGGCAGATTATCAAAAGAGGTTATCAAGCAAAAAAAAAAAAATTCCACTTAATGTAATTGTTCAGTGCTGTCTTTGTTATGGCTTCTTACTCCCTTCATTTCAAAGACATGTTTCTTGTTTTTAATGCAAAATGCATTCCTCTTCTCCTTATGGGCCGTTACCACTTTAAACTGTAGTATTATTTACAGTCAGTATAAGTAGAAACTTCAGTTGCTGCTATGTTTTTTTTTTTTCCAAAAAGGGAGAGTCTGTGGGTTCAAAGGGAACATCATAAAACTGAAGAGAATTGATAGTGTCAGTCCATTAAGTAGATTTAATGGCAGGAACACAACCAATGTCTTATTTGTGTAAAACTTAAAAGAGTACTTGAGATTTCATGAAAACTATGTTGATATCAGCCCTCTTTAACAGCTGACCTTGAACAAGGTTTGGTTTGGAAATTTATGGCAATACAGTCTAAGAAGATGTTTGTAAAATTCATTGTCATTTAGTACTAAACAATTGTTTCTGACTTCAAACACAATAGAAGTTTCTGACAGGACAATCCAACCAAAGTATTGTTGATTACTCAAGTGTCCTTTCCAATTATCTGGAACAGAAATTAATACTTTTAAAAGCTCCTAGTTGCTGAAAAGCTGTTAGTTTATACCAATGCATTCTTTTGCACATTATGATGAATGAGTTTATCATATTGTTGTTTACCATGTCAGCCTTTTAAGTGACTCAGCTGTAACTTTAATGAATTGGGGTGAAGAGCAAACATATTGTCTTACAGTTGAGCAGCGATGGGATTCACTTACCATCCCTACAGGTTCGCAAATTGAGCATGCACAATGTCTGTGCATGCACGCTTCCTTCTGGACATGTGCAGTAGCTCGTGCATTACATCAGGGCGGGTGAGCAGAGCCTCCCGCAGCCGCTGCTACCGATTCGTCCGAACTGGAGAGAACCGACTGATTACCACCTCTGCAGCTGAGTGTTCCATTACTTCTTGAAAAGTGTGTTTTGTTTTTAATAGCAAGTAATTTTGTTAGGTTTTAGAAGATTAAAATGTTATTATTGTTAAGTACATTAAAATTTAGTGTAACTTTTAGTATTTTAGTATATGATATTGTTAACTAAAAGTTCTCCTACTTTTTAGCATATCAAAGATTCATTAAGATGAATCTTTATTTTAATATTCTAAAGATAGAACGTTAAGTTTTTAACAACCACTTTGATGAATTCTTGAACTACATCCTACAAATTATTATAGCTTGATGTAGCGTAATAACAAAGTTTCAACATTCTAATGATTTATTCTGTATTAATTTAGTACCTGTTATCAGATCCACATTCATGAAAAGCAGTGTACTTTAAAAAAAATTAACTTTAAGAAAGAAAGTGTTCCCTGGTACAATGTATGAAATAGCAACTCAGTGAGATAATAAAATTTGCCAGCAGATAATGAATCAATCTATTAAAATTCATAATGTTCATAGGTTTTCTTATGAAGAAAATATTTTTTATTTTTAAACAGATAATACAAACAAGCACGTACAGTGTCAACACTATTGTATTTAGCTGAATAGTTTTTCTTCAGATAATTTATCTTTTAAAATGAAAGGTCACCTTAAGTTTATGCATTTTAACAATAATATGATCATAATTTATTAGAATAATGGAGGAAGCGTGCTTGTCTAATCTTCCATTCCTGGCAGGAAAACATTCAACATACTGTGTTGTCTTCTTTCTAGGATAAATACTGTCCATTTTGATTTTGTCAATTCTTATGAATGTTTCTAGCTTTTGGGGGAGAATGTATGTATATTTATATACTTCTGTTGTTGCAGATAAACCTACCGGTAATTAATTCAGATATTATAAAGATAGAATCAGTTGTCCATCATTTAGTTCTCTACAGAACGAATAACTGGGTGTAACAAATTTAACTACATTTTATGTGATAATGCTAAATTCATAATGATTATCATTTCTGTCCCCTGAATATGATACCTCTCTCCAAGTTGCATTGTAATAACCACCCTAGAGAACAAAATCCTGCAAATGTCCTAACTGATGGAGAAAAAAAATGCTGTTCAGTATACTAAAAACTGTGTGCCTCGCACTAACATAATAATGAACCAGCTCTGCTCACCAAAGTCATAAAACTTAATCCAATTAATCCTCCAAGTGCTCTTTGCCCAATGTTATCATTCTGTAAGTATGTCTATAAGAGCTAGACATTTACTGACAATAATTAATATTTGCAGCACTTAAAGAAAATAAATTTTCAACTTGTATATAAGCCTCCAGGCTTCTACATTTAGATATGTGCGAACTAAAACCTGGGCTCCCTAATTGGAGATGAGAGGGAAGGTGAAGAACATCCAAGATGTAAAATGTTTAGAGAAAATATATTAACAATACAGTAATGCTCAAATGAAAATCTAATGCATTGTAAGACTGGTATATGTCGTAGCCTGATGGGAGGTAGAGAATGAATTGTTGCAAAATTCAGTGAGGTGAGATAGAATGATAAAAACTTGGCTGATGGGAAGATTGCCAATAGATTGCTAGGAAGATAATGATCTATGTGTACATTTACATGTGTGCAAAATGGAAGATGGAGTTAATAGATATTTTGTTTGGAAAGTATAAGAAGGGGACATGATTATGGGATACCCAAGTCTAAAATAAATATCCTCTTTTCCACTGGTCCCACTCAGTACCCAGTTTTTCTCCATAATTTCCTATTAGACAACTAGAGAACATCTATTCCTTCTTCTACATTCAGAAGGAAGCTTAGAACTAAAATCTAGGAACCAGGAAGACTTGCCAGAGGTAGAGTGGGTGGGGCTTCTATGGATTGGCTTAGTTCCTACATCATTCAAGCTGTGGTGTGCCTTTGTAAGAGATGTGGCAATTCTGGTATTTGTTATCAGACTGAGCTCTGAGATATATGGATTGATAAAAGGGCATTAAAAGGTGGAAGGAGGGAAGGAAAGAAAAGGAAGGAAGGAATTACCTATGAGTTTCAACTCAATTTTTAACAAAATGTAGCGATAACATACATTAAATTCAAACCAAAAACAATGGGAATACTACTTCCAAATAATCAACTCTTCTAATAGAGTGATTAAAAAAAGCTACATGAAAGTTTAAGTATAGATTGTATTACCCTTCTATTGAAGATTTATTGTATACATGATTATTCTATTGAAAATCTTTCAGATTAATATTGGTACATCGCAGAACTGTGCATTAAATAAATAACTTGAAAGAGAGAGTTGCTGTGAAGTTTATTAATTACTTATTTAAAGGCTCTGCAACAGTGCATAACAATAAATAATTCAAGAAGACCTCTAATCTTGTTTTCTTTCTTCTTAATTGGTTTTATAGCATTGTTTTGGTATTTAGCCCTTGCTTTTTTAAAAGAAAATACTTAACATGGGGGGGGGGAAAGGCAAGCTTTATCTTACTACACTTGGCAAAAACTATTCGTATGTAGGAACTTCAGAATTCAACAATGCCAGTCTGAGTTCATGGCTGTGACTGGTGAGAAATTATATGAAATCTTATAGATTTATTACTTTGCCCAATGTAAGAAATCTATGTACATATGTTAAAGATTTTTTTTTAATGGATTCATAAAATATAATCCAAAGTTTGGGAAAGTAAAACATAATGAATAATTATTACAAAGTTCTTCCTCTATATACATGAAAAAAAGGAAGAGAGGTCAAAGGTGATATTTAAATGTGCCAGTGTAAGAACAGATTTTACCCTTCAGATATAAATAACTTTAGACCACAGGAGTAAGACCTACACAATAGCCTTTCTGTGTTCTCTATTAATAGCTTTTGACAATGGTACACCAAAAAGACAGTAAAGTGACATAGCAGATGTCTAGAATGAAAAACTACTGATACACATTTGTCATGTTTTGAGACTCAATAAGTTTCACATAAATATAGAGAGAACCTCTTCTTAGATGGTGTATTTGTGTGTGCATTTGTAAACTGGTTATTAGTTATCCAAAATTGTGTATTTAAGATGGGCATATGAGTTCTCTAAACAAATAAAACTAGATCCTTGGTCTTCTTTCTTTTTTTAAATTTCTCTGAATAGGACATATTGCATTTGTTTTAAGACTCTGATCATGATTTCCCCTTTTGACTCATTCCAGTTTCTTTTCTCAGAATTGAAAGCTCAGAACTGGACATAATATTTGAAATGGAAACTAATCAGCAGAAAATAGAAAAGTATTACTTCCAGTAATTTAGCAGGAATGCTTCTATCGATGTAGCCTAAAATTCTATTTGCCATTTTTTTTGTAGATGCTATTGGCTTAATATAACCCAGCAATGAATATGATGGGTCATATTTAGTTATATCATGTACAATTCCAATACCCTTTTTACATATATAATTGCCAAACCCTCATCCTTATTTCATAATTCTCTTTACAATTACATAAGAAACTTGGCTAAGAATTTGTTGAACAAACATGATTGCTTTTTCCTATGAATTTATTTCTATTAGCTTTTACTGCACTTTTTTCAGCTGATATCCCTAATCTAACTTAAATTATTTTAGAATCTTAACTACCATTTTAAATTCAATTTCTATTGTATTAACTTTACAATTCAATCTGTACTATTTTCAAATACAATAATTATTTTCCAAGTCATTATTAAAAATACTGAATGGCACTGACCCCCAATTGAACCATGTGCAACTCATTTCATAATTTATGGAGTATTGTTTTCAAGACAATTGACTCTATCAAATAATTGTGCCGCCAAACTCATTCAACCTGTTTGCTAATCAGAATGTCATAAACTACTTTGTTAAATTTGAATATATTATGTCTGTGGCATTCCTACAATTAATTGAGAAGGTAGCACGAAATGTGATTGGGAAGTTACCAATTACAAAATAAAGTAAGATTTAACCTAAAGTTCTATCTAACAAAATTTATAATTCAGTGGGCAAAATGCAAGTTTAATCCTATGTAACTTCAAGCCAGTATGCAATCCTGGCAACTTGGAGAAGTCCTGCAGTTTTCAGGATAAGATAGATTTTTTTTTGGAAATGCTTTACCATTTCCTCCTTCCTAATGGCTAAGACACTGAGCTTGTCGATCAGAAGGTCAGCAGTTCAGCAGTTCAAATCCCTAGCACTGCGTAACAGAGTGAGCTCCCAATACTTGTCCCAGCTTCTGCCAACCTAGCAGTTCGAAAGCACGTAAAAATGCAAGTAAAAAGATAGGGACCAGTTTGGTGGGAATGTAACAACGCTTCGTTGGTCTTCACTGTTTAGTCATACCGGCCACATGACATGGAGACGTCTTCAGACAGCGGTGACTCTTTGGCTTTGCAACGGAGATGAGCCCCGTCCCTAGAGCCAGAAACAATTAGCATGCATGTGTGGGTTAATCTTTACCTTTATTTAATGCTGACAGAGAATGTCTGGCTCAAGGTCACCCAGCTGGTTTTGTGCCTAAGATGGGACTAAAGCTTACAGTTTTCCAGTTTTTAGGATGGTGCCTTAAAGCAGGGGTCCCCCACCCCCGGGCCGCAGACCGGTGCTGGTCCGTGGCTTGATAGTAACCGGGCCGGAGTGAGCCTCAGGTTCCACGTGACCGCCGAACACATGCGCACCCCACGTGACTCGACTCACCCGCTGGAGGCTCCCACAGGTGCACGGAATTTTTTTTACATGAAACCGGTCCCTGGTGCCAAAAAGGTTGGGGACTCCTGCCTTAAAGCACTATCCCAAATTGGCTTATATAATACACAGCATGAAATCAATGTGTCAAGACTAACTTAAATGCTTCGTTTTCAACATGTCTCTCCTAAATTCAAACTGGATCTGGAATACTTAATTCAATGTAACATGTATCAATGTACCTCCTTATAAACAAATACAATAAACTTTATTGCACATTAACAGAAATGTAACACTTCCAAAATACTTTTATTTTAAAATGTCTACTTTTCCTCATTTTTTTTTTCCTGTGGGGGAGAGGAAGCTAGAGAATTTCAAATTTGGAAAAAACGTATCGCATATAATGATGTGCGCGTGCTTACGGGAAGATGTGTTGTTTCTAATATGTGAAATAGATAAATGATAAAACATTGTACATTTGGAGTCTGCATCCTTTTTATCCTAATTTACATTGCATTTAAATATCAGTGCCATTGAATTAGGGCTGCTGCTTGTGAGATAAGCTCATTAATTTAATTATCCTACTAGCATGTTTGTTTTAGTTGGTTAGGCAATCTGTTATGAAACATTTGGCTGTATTTATAACCTAAAGGAGAAAGCAGTCAAATAGTATTGATCTATTTGCCCTTGCTGGTCAAGTCCCTTTTCTAAGAAACCAAATCCTGCAACAAGGCTGGCAGTTGTAGACAAAGGGCTGTTCCATGATAACATATAGTAGAAATACATAGTCACTGAGCTCTTTATTATACACAAATATCTTTGACCTCCAATTGATTTTGAAACTTGTAAAATAATGAATAGGGTTTTATAGGCAAGACTATTGCCTATTCTCAGAAGACAGGTGTCACACCTCCATGCACTATGGCAGGGATCTCCAACCTTTGCAACTTTAAGTCTGAAGGACTTCAGTTCTCAGACTTCTCCAGCCAGTTTTGCTGGCTGGAGAATTCTGGGAGCTGAAGTCCTTCAGACTAAAAAGTTGCAAAGGTTGGAGACCCCTGCACTATGGTCTGGCACCATTTTAGTCTGAAAGCATTTAATTATGTATTTTTGAATATTACTTGTAGTTCCTAAAGTAATACGTTGTCAAGTAAGTACAATTAATAAGTATTCTTTAAAAAAAAAAGACCTGATGGATTTTAAAGTAAAGAATATTTTAAAACAACTTTTTCTTTCTTCAAGTAAAATAGGTGTCTTTTATTCATTAATTAATGCTTAGTTCAGATATGCATTCTTAATCTACATTAAGAATTAATAGGTAGGAGGGCAACAGAAATTCAGAACAAATAACCCCATACATTTCAGTATTAAAACATTTTCCTTCAACATTGCATGCAGGTGAACTTATTTTGTGAATGTGAAGTATTTTCACTTCTTCAATGAGACGGAGAACTTTTTCTGAAGTTTGATATTTAATTTAGTATTAAATTTTATTACATGAGTAAGAGAAATAAAATTGTTTGACTTTACTGGCGATGTTACTGATGAAAAATAAGGTAAATAATATAGAGAAAAAATGTTGATTCACACATATACTCCATGTAATGATTAACAGAAAAGCCTATGAAATAATCTCCTTCATAGTTACAGTATAAGGAATGGATTATGTACAAATCACATTAGGATAAAATGTTGGGGTGTGCCATAATAGTCTGAGCTATGATTCAGAGAGGAACTTCAAATCCAAAGATCTCTAGTCCAAGACAAAGGTAGAATCAAGAACAGAATAGTGAGCTTTTCACGTGAAGACATTTTAAACAAAATGCTTGGAAATAGAACCATCCATTTCCCTAAAGTTATTTCAGTGTCATCAGGCTGTTTCCAATGCAGGTAGTCTTTGGGCTATAATGGCGATTGAGATCAGAATTTCCATCACTAAGCAATGCAGTCAGAAAACACGAGACTGCTTAGTAAGGCAATCCTGGCATTTCCATTGCTGTCATTAAGCAAGAGGCATACGAGTTGTTAAGGAAGAAGTGCAATACGGGAAGAGATAGGAATCCAGTGGTGGCTTGGAACCCGCATCCCAGGCAAAAAGTTGGTGGATGTGAGCTACAGGCAGAACAGTATTATGGTGGGTGGGTGGGTGCCACAGGCAGGTGCTACCAAGCATGGCAGGAGTTATGGAGTACAAGTTCACCATGCTACCCAGGTGCTCTTCAGGAGGAAAAGTGAGTAGTGGGAACAGAACTTATGGGAGAGACTTGGAAATTCTTACCCACTTCCCCATTGGGTTTGTTTTTGGGAAGCCAGCCTAGAAGGTTGCAAATGGTGATCTGTGGGACACTACAACCATTATAATCAAAGCTGGTTGCCAAGAGTCAAATTCTGATCATGTCCATGGGATCGCTGCAATGGCTGCAACTCTAAGAACTATTCATAAGTCCCCCTCATTCAGTGTTGTCATAATTGTGAATGGTTGCTGAATGAGTGGTTGCTAAGTAAGGGCTATCTGTTTTTGCTGTTTTAACACTGCCATTTTGAATACATACATATTTTATTGGTAAAAATAACTGGAGGATATGATAAAGCACAGGCAAAAATATAGTAACAGTGCCATCTTTTGAAGGTCCAAGATGATCACTCAGTTGATGTAAGTCAGAGGGGGGTTGCTTCTAGGCGAACCATAGTGATAATCTGGCCTGGGTCATAGAACTGGCAGTGACCCAGGCTGGCCACGCCCCTGAACTGGTTTTCCATTGGCATTGCTGGCATTTTCTTTATTAGCTTTTAATGGTCTTTGCGTATGCACACAACCATTTACAATGAACTGCACATGTGCAAGCAATGGATGGCCAGTGTGAGAGCTAGCGAACCGGTACCGGTTCATGTAGGAATCCATCCCTGATGTAAGTATATTGTTGGATAGAGACAGAGAAGGAAGGATTCTATTGACAGGGTTCCAAGTAACACCCCCAACAAAAAGAGGTGGCTTCCAGGGCTGACAACTATAACACAATCTTGGAAGAAGAATTAGCTTTTGCAAAATTAAATATTTCTGGTTGCAGGGACTTGTCCAGGCAGTCACCAGGAGTTAAAAATGGATTCAAAAGGGCACACAAGTGCACGCACATACGCACACATCCCTTTAAAAAAAAAAAGGCTCTGAAAACAAACTAAAAGTTATTACTATATAGTTGGGGATTTATGATTAATCACTGAAATGAAGTGAAGAAACACTGCTGAGTTAAAAAATGAGGGAAGGCTGAACACAGCAGCAAAGCGATTAAAATGAGCTGATGTATTAACAGAGCCCAGCTGCAAATCAATTCAGATAGAAAGAGAATATCAGCTTACAGGCCAGTTTAACAGGAGGTAATTAAAGCAATTATTGCTTCATTCTTAATGTTGCCCCAGTCAATTAAGGATCCTACTAAGATCACAGCTACAGAAATTAGAACATTAGTGTTAGTTTGCACAAATATGCTAGTAACCCAAATCTGGTCAATGCACAGCTCAAATTTAGAATTCTGTAATTATTCCAGCAAAGCATTTTTTTTTCTTTCTACTAGGGAAATGTACTGTATGTCTTTTCATCATCAAGCATAGTTTTGTTATTTCTAGGAATTAACAAAATCCTGGACCAGCATATAGCTGGTTCTGAAATTGGGAACTTAAGGAATGTGTGGTTTTCAAAACTAAAGAAATGGTAATTCTTGAAAGAAGTAATTCAGAATAATATTGAGAATATGGAGCACTTCACATAAAAGGCCATATTCCATACACTTAGCTATAAACCAGGGGTTCCCAAACTTGGCAACTTTAAGACTTGTGGACTTCAACTCCCAGCATAGCTGGCTGGAGAATTCTGGGAGTTGAAGTCCACAAGTCTTAAAGTTGCCAAGTTTGGGAACCTCTGGTATAGACAAATGTAAAAAAAGTTCATAATCAGAGTTTGTAATAGTAAATGTAGCCTTTCATTTCTTCATTGCTTACAATTTTTGCTACAATTAGCAATAGCAATAGCACTTAGACTTATATACTGCTTTATATACCGTAATGCTTTAGAGCAGCGGTCTCCAACCTTTGCAACTTTAAGTCTGAAGGACTTCAGCTCCTAGACTTCTCCAGCCAGCTTTGCTGGCTGGAGAATTCTGGGAGCTGAAGTCCTTCAGACTTAAAGTTGCAAAGGTTGGAGATCCCTGCTTTAGAGGAGTCTGAGCTGTTTCCAAATGTTATTTATTATATTGCGCCCAACAATGTGGCTCCTCATTTTATCAACCTCGGAAGAAGGCATGAAATCCTCTTACCTTCACTACCGGTTCGGAATCGGGAGCTCGCATGCGGCACTTCTGTGCATGCACAGAGCATCCACGATGATGTCTGGGCAGGTGGGTGGAGCCTCCTGCCACTACCAGTTCGGCCAGACTGAGGTGAACCGGCAAAATACCACCTCTTTTGGGAAGGATGGAAAACTGAGTCAACTTTGAGCCGGATCAGGATCAAACTCTTGGCTATGGGTAGAGTTAGCCTGCAATATTGCATTCTAATCACTGCACCACCATGGCTCCAATTAATTTATTTCTGCCACAAGCAGGAAAATCAGATATGTAATATAAACTGTCCTTGGGTGCCATCTACGGCTTGCTGCATTACATTAATTTCTAGCCTCTTAAAAGTAGACACGACGCTGGTAGAAACAGGTATATGCATTGCTGTAAATTGTGCCAGCATTTTATCTTCCAGGAACTCTAAGCTTTTTAATCTAAAAACTTTATGGGCAGTTCTTATTTCATGACCACAATTGAGACTGGCAATTCAGTTGTTAAGCAAAATGGTCACTATAAATCACAACTGGGCTTACAATATTATTTCAGATTTCTTTTGCTTTACAGACTTGCAGAGATCATAATTTTGCTTTGTTTATCACAAATAATAAAAAAGCTCTAGTATCATGTTACTAAATACTACAGTAATGATCATTATTTCAGGCTTGCTGATATCCAACTTAAATATAAAAACTCTTCAAACGTGTTTCTTCCTTTGATATTTATTAAAAAACAGCAACATTAATTTCACAGAAATAATAAGTACAATATTACTTACTTAAAGAGCTATGTCCCATAAGTAGCATTCACTGGAATGAAACACTGAAGCTACTTGGGGTTTTCCCCTCATGCTATTCAGTCTTTTCTTATAGATTTATTTTACTACCGTATTTTTCGGAGTATAAGACACACCTTTTCCCCTCAAAAAACAGGGGGGAAATCTGTGTGCGTTTTATACACTGAAAAATACGGTATTAACTATTGCAAATAAGTTATACTATTTCATAGAAGAACATGAATAAATTTTACACTAATTGTGCAGATTTAATGAACATTACTGAATGTTACCGCTGAGTCAGGGGAATTATAGCAAAAAATGTTCTTCGGATCCCTGCAGCATTATGACACAAATAGTTGTTTTTTTAATATGATCTTAATCATAGAACTGTTAAAATTATAAAAGACTGAATGCCATCGAATTACACATTTACTACATAAGAGTATCACAAGAATCAGTGAACATATGCATCAATAAATACTTGTTTAAATATACACATGAACCTCTGTTCATTATCGTCATCAAAGCTAGATGCATTGATTGCAATTTTATTATGATGTAAATCAGAACATTATTTCTTTAGAAAAAGAGAAACAAGAGCACTTTAACAGTCAGAAGAGAGTATATTTTTTATTCTCCCTTCCTTAATAATTTCCTGTGGCAAGACAAAAATGTAGGGGATGAAAAAAAATAAGATCTATGAATGGAATGTAGTGTGTGTATAAACATATATAAGATTTAATGCTTGACACCTCTGCAATGTTTTAGCTGGACAACCAACCTGAAGAAGTGTAGTTGCTTCTAATACTGTATATACATTTGCAACATAAACACACACACACACACACACATAATTTGTTTTTCCAAAATGTGTCTATTCTTTTCCTTTTGTTATTTACAAAGTTCATTAAATAGCTGTAAACACCTTTCATTTACAAAATGAAATCTATGCTTATAGTTCAAGGGGAGGAAACTGGTTTTAGTTTACAATTATGCTACCTTTTTGAGAAAGCAACTGGATTAGGATCAGAAACAAATATTAAAAATGAATATTTTCCTGTCATATGAGTATTTTTTTTTGTTCATCCCCAGGGGTCACCCCAGAACTATGATCTTCTCACACAGGACATATAGTCACCTGGGCGCTGCACTTCTTAGTATAACCTTCCCCATCTAGTTTCTTCCATATGTGTTGGACTACGGAGATTCTTGCTTGAAGATTCTAGGAGTTGTAATTCTAGGAGCAATAATTCGCAGCATCTATGTCTTTGAGAATCTATAACAGGAGTGTCAAACCCACAGGTTGGATCCGGCCCATGGGGTGCTTAAATCTGGCCCACGGGGCCAGTCTGGAAATAGCAAAGGACTGGCCCGTGGTGCCTCTGGCAGCCAAAATGGGGCATGGGGGCTGAATGCATCCCCCCCATGCCCCGTTTTCGGCTTGGACGGCTTCCTGTAGCACTTTGCCAGCTAAAACAGGGCATGGGGGTGCATGCGGCCCCCCCTATGCCCTGTTTTGGTTGGCCAGCCTGCAGAAGAGAACTACAATGCTGATCCAACCCTCGAAGAAATCTAGTTTGACACCCTGATGTAGAATATGCCATATTCTATACCTGGACAGGTTTGCCTGTATCTGTCCTGTAATAAGGCCAGTAGGACAGGGGAAGGAAAAGCACGAAAGAGATATTTCATACTGAGAGAGAAAGTAATAGCGGCCAAGAACAACAGAGAATAATCCAGACAAAAGTTCACTTATTTATTTGCTCACACCAAATAGAGATTCTAGGGAGTGGCTCTTCTAATTCTTTTTCTCTGACACTATCCAGTTCTGGGCTTGGCTGCCTCTTGTCTCGCCTCCTCCTTGGAATGCATTTCCTCCTTCCTGAGAAACTGCTGCTTCGTTGTAGTTCATCATACTACCTCCCCCTCCGTGGGCACCATCCATCACATCACCATTAAGTACATTTCTTTTTGAATCAAAATGTTTTTTGCAAGTATTTATTATGTCATTACTGCCTCTAGCATTTCACTGCCTGAAAATTGAATGAAATCAGAAGGGTGGGAAAAAAATGTTCTGCGCAGGCTCTATGAGCCATCCCTCCTGAGATGATCTAGACCAGGGGTGTCAAACTGGTAGCCCAAGGGCCAGACGCCTCACATGCAGGCCATGCCCACCCTGGTCCCACAAAGGTGAAAAACATCACAATATATCGTGATATGTCATGTGAGGCAATCGAGTTTGACATCCATGATCTAGACCAGGGGTCTGCAAAGTCGGCTCTTTTAAGACTGGTGGACTTCAACTCCCAGAGTTCCCCAGCCAGCCATGCTGGCTGGGGAATTCTGGGAGTTGAAGTCCACCAGTCTTAAAAGAGCCGACTTTGCAGACCCCTGATCTAGACGGATCAGGGGTATCCATCCTTTTTGGGTTAGTGAGGATAGTTGGGATGTTCAGTACATATTGTTCATGGTCTTACCAAATGCTGGCTATGTGAGATAGACTTTTGAAAAGCAGAAGAAAGAAATGCTGCCTAGGGAAGGGTCAAAGAAGAGAAAGTGCAAGCTTACTCACAGCCGCAGAGTTCTATTAATGTAGCATTACCATAAAGCAGAAGTAGCTCATTCAGTCTGTTTCCTGCCTGGTATACCTGAATAGACTAACCTTCCCGATATCTTCTCTTCTTGTTGTTACCTTGCAAGTTGGAAAGGACAAATCTCCCAACATTTCCTTTACAGTGAGAGAAGTTAGACTGAGGCCCTTCTGAAACTCTTTCTTCACCTTTTAGGTAACTGCAGGCAGAACCCTCTCTTTTTTGATCATTGCTCAGGCACCATTTTTTTGTTCCATTATTCAAGGTCTTTCTCACACAATGAGGGGTATTTATTCATTCATTCATTCATTCATACATACAAACATACATTCATTCATTCATTCATTCATTCATTCATAAATCCATTTTATGAAGAATATTTGCGGTTACAAAATCCCTAACGTACCTACTTCATTTTGTTGTTGTTTTATCCTTCTCACAGCAACAAATTGATCAGCAGGTATCCATAATTTTTATTTATTTGATTTTCCAAGCAAGAGGATGGACTCTTTTAAACCCCAGAAACATTTGTGAAAATAAAATTGAAGCTAGAAACTGATTTTTTTTTTTTTTTGCTTTGCCACATGCTAGTTTCACATAGATTTTTTTTTTAGTCTTAAAAAGTAATATGAGGAACGGTTGCAGGAATTGGGTATGTCTAGTTTAATAAAAAGAAGGACTAAGGGAGACATGACAGCAGTGTTCCAATATCTCAGGGGTTGCCACAAAGAAGAGGGAGTCAAGCTATTCTCCAAGGCACCTGAGGGCAGAACAAGAAGCAATGGGTGGAAACTAATCAAGGAGAGAAGCAACTTAGAACTGAGGAGAAATTTCCTGACAGTTAGAACAATTAACCTCTGGAACAGCTTGCCTCCAGAAGTTGTGAATTCCCCAACACTGGAAGTCTTTAAGAAGATGTTGGATAGCCATTTGTCTGAAATGGTATAGGGTTTCCTGCCTAGGCAGGGGGTTGGACTAGAAGACCTCCAAGGTCCCTTCCAACTCTGCTATTGTATTGTATTGTAATATGAGAAGGGTAATCTGCTCCATTTCTGCCCTGTATGTATACAAAATAACTTTCTCACATGCCTCAAAATAACTATATATGCCACCCTGAAGAGAGAAAACTTTTGATTCCTTTTTATGCACAGTGATCTGGAACCTGTTCAGTAAAATAAATAATTCCTTTTGGGACTACTAGCAATCATGTATACATAAACTGTGCCTAACCTTTGAAGCAATTAATTAACAAGTATGCTAGCAACAAAATCATTTGTGAGTACATCTGTTTGCCTTAAAGAAAATAGCTTTCCCCTTAGAAGGATAGCAAGCAGGAAATATTTGAATAATTTACTATATTTTATACTAAAATTTGCCATTTGATTGTATTTCATTATCTTTCTGAAAGGACTGGTAAAAACTTAAGTTCAAGTACTCACCCAGGACCTAAGAACTGTTAAGGTAGCATCTGAGTATATAGGCAGTTCCGAGTAGGGTGGTTCTTTTTTTTCAGAGTCAGTATATTCAGGTCTAATAAGTTCAAAATTTCCTTCATGTAAAATTTCACAAGAAATGGCCTAGTAATCTTGTGATTAATAATAATAATAATAATAAATTTTATTTGTTACCCGCGCTCTCTCCCCAGGGGACTCGAGGCGGTTGGCTGGCCCCACCCCTTGTTGAAATGGTTGAGAATATGTAGCAAAGAATTATTACAATACGAAACTTGGAGGCAAAAGAATTTTCATATGGTAACTTGCACTTATAGCAGTGGTGGGATTCAAATAATTTAACAACCAGTTCTCTGCCCTAATGACTGGCTGGGTAGGCATGGCCAGGGTGTGTGACAGGCAGCACTTGGGCTCCTGTACCCCCCTGGGAGCAAAAACCATGGGGAGAGCACTGCCCTCCCATGCCCTGTTTTGGGCCTAGTAGGCTTCCCTGCTCTCTCTTGGGAGCAAAAACAGGGCTTGTGGGGACTCCTGGAAGGGGAGGGGCAGGAAGGGGTGGGGCCAGCCAGCAATTTAACAGCCAGTTTGCCTAAACTCGTCCAAACCGGCTGAATCCCACCACTGACTTATAGTAAATAAACTGTGCATGCCAAGAATTGATGGACTAGAGTACTTAACAGTTATGCTTTATTTGCTTTTCATTTACATATGTAATTATTTATATCCTTTGCCATTAAAGGGGGAAGGAATAGTTTGAACAGCCCAACAGATGTTGCTGTAACAGGAGTAGAGATTAACTATAGCAAAAAACAGATAGTCCACAAATTACAACCATAACAGAGCCTGCCCATTATAGCCATAACATTAAGTGAATCATGTTAAATCAATGAGTCCCCATCCCTGCTCTTCTCAATGCATTTGTTAATCAAATGTGTGGGTCATTAAGTGTGTATGGAGTACCTCAAAGGTGGGGAAGACCATGGGGGCACCTAGTGCTGCAAAAAGACCCCCTTGCCTCTGATCTCCCAAGGTCTCCCCCCACCATCAATCAGCATCAAGATAAGCATACATTAACTGCAAGATTAACATCAGATAAACAATCAATACCCAATCAAGGAGCTGCCAAGCAAGCCAACAGTAAACAGCCCAACCAAAGAACCTCTAAGACAGGGGTGAAATTCAGCAGGTTCTGACAGGTTTTGGAGAACTGGTAGTGGAAAGTTTGAATAGTTTGGAGAAGCGGCAAATGCCACCTCTGGCTGGCCTCAGAGGTGGGGTTGGAATGGAGATTTTGCAATATCCTTCCCCCAGGAGTGGGAAGAGAATGGGGATTTTGCAATATCCTTCCCCCAGGAGTAGGAAGAGAATGGGGATTTTGCAATATCCTTCCCCCAGGAGTAGGAAGAGAATGGGGATTTTGCAATATCCTTCCCCCAGGAGTGGGAAGAGAATGGGGATTTTGCAATATCCTTCCCCCAGGAGTGGGAAGAGAATGGAGATTTTGCAATATCCTTCACCCAGGAGTGGGGGAGGGAATGGGGGGTTTGCAGAATCCTTCCCCTGCTACACCCACTAAGCCACACCCACAGAACCAGTTGTAAAAAAATTTGAATTTCACCATTGCTCTAAGACAGACATGTCCAAAGTCCGGCCCACGGGCCATTTGCGGCCCGAGGGTCGGCTTAATACGGTCCTCCAACAGCCCTCCCTGCTCTGTGTAAATGTGGCCCTCCCTTCCTCCCTCTGTCTCTGGGGCTGTGTGGCTGGGAGGGAGGTGGACGGAGGTTACGGACGCCTCCTCCCGCAGCGGGCGAGGGAGCAGGCGGGGTGAGCACCCAAGGCTACCGTCATCTTAAGCACCACCGAGGCTGTCGCCCGGCAGGGGCGTCAGGCAGGGAAGCCGATCGCGTCTCCATTGCGGCTCCCTCCGGCGGGCACCAAGCGTACCTTGGCAGGGGCGTCAAGCAGAGAAGACAGACGCGCGGCCTCAGAACGTAAGCCGTGGTGCCTGCCAGAGGGAGACGCGATGGAGACGCGACCGGCTTCCCTGCCTGACGCCCCTGCCGGGCGACAGCCTCGGTGGTGCTTAAGATGATGGTAGCCTTGGGTGCTCACCCCGCCTGCTCCCTCGCCCGCTGCGGGAGGAGGCGTCCGTAACCTCCGGCATACCGGCCCTTCTGCTGGGGGGGGGGAGGAGAGGGGAGAGGGGAGGAGAGGGGAGAGAGGGAGTGACTGACAGACACATGCCGACTGGCGACACACAGGGGGAGAGCCTTCTCTGTGGCGGGACCAGCCCTTTGGAACGACTTACCCCCTGAACTCCGTACCATCTCCGACCTCCGCCTCTTCCGCAAGTGTCTGAAGACACATCTATTCCAACTAGCCGGCCTAGCGTAGCCTCAAATTCTGACTCATAGTTTTAAAATGGGGATTTTAATTCGGTTTTACCACAGGTTTTTTAGTCGAATAAGTTTTTAAAAAAAAGTTTTATATGTTTGTATGTTTTTTAATATTCCTGTGCGCCGCCCTGGGTCCGTTTGGAGAAGGGCGGGGTATAAATTCAATAAAATCAATCAAAAAAAACAAATCAAAATTATGTCATTTGCAATTAACTTGGCATAAAATAATTTATTTGCATTTAATTGTAATGGTTCAAAGAATGTTCGGAAAAATGTTCGGTCCTCCACCATGTTCACTTCATCCAATCTGGCCCTCTTTGAAAAAAGTTTGGACACCACTGCTCTAAGACACTCCACGCACACACAATACTGACCAGGCAAGCCACTAGAATATAAATTGAGAACAACCCCCCCCTTACTAATATTGATGATGTTACCTAGTTTACATAATGAAATGTCTGCAAGAAAACAACCAAGCTCAAAGAGCACTAAGGAGCCCTCATTTCCACCCTGAGCTACAAATATTCCCTTTTATTGGTAACAGCCACTATGTAGGATTCAGAGGCAAAAGATTAGCCTCCAGTTCCTCCAATCTGAATGATTTTCTACGATAAATGTTGAACAGCCAGGGCAATTTATAATTTAATGAAGCATACAAAGATAAGCAAATAAATAATGTTCCTGTCCCAAGGGAGGTAAAGGGACAGTTACAATAATGAAAAATGTGATTGGTGAATTAAAATCCAAACAATAAAACCATTGGCCTCTAAAAATCAGACTAAAAATAAGTGATTTTTAAAATGTATTTTATAAAGGCAGAATGGCAGCCAAATGCAACCGCTTAATGAGTGCCTCCCAAACTCTGGGAATGATGCAGGGAAAGGCTATCTTCCATCTGCCTAATACATCAGTCTCAAAAAGCAGTGCAGCTTCCAAGTTTATCCTACAGATTTCAATGTCTGCTGAAATGCATTCCCTTAGGAAGTCAGGCGCTAAGTGCTTAAAAAAGCAATTCCCATTTGGTTCTTCTAATACCCAAGGGAAATGTAGTCCAAGCTTTCTGGAAAGGACCAGGTTGCCCATCACTATCCAAGATTTTTCACTTCCCTTTTTTATTTCAACTGAATATTTGGTATTTGATTCCAATTGATAGGATCCCAGTAGTCCTAAGCTTCTCCATATCCTATAAGTGGCAGGGGGAATTTATGACTCTTCTCATGAAAGCAGATGGCCGAGCCAAACTCGCCATGAGGGAGGCATTTTTGTTTCCCCATGTGATTTCTGCCAATTAAATTGTCTCTGGAAGCCACAACCTACATTTCCCATTGCAACAAAAGTTATCTGAACCTGCAGAATTCACTTCACTCTTTGTTTGTTTATATGTTTAATTTATATGTCACCCATCTTGCCTATAGGCAACTGTAGATGGCTTAACATCAATAAAAACAAAATAAAATATTAACATGTTAAAACAATAAATGTTAACCCTAAAATTGTTTTTAAAATGTAAATCCTACTAAGTAGAGGATACAACAATGGTTTTCTTGAACTATCTATAACACGGGTGTCAAATTCGCAACATTTCATTGCTGTCATGTGATGTTTTTCCCATTCGCGGAGCTGGGGTGGGTGTGACCTGCTTGTGACGCATCTGGCCTGCAGGGTGCCAGTTTGACACCCCTGATTTATAATAAGAATATGAATAAGAAATTGCAGATTCCTGCAATAACACCAGCGGAACTGCAAAAAACTGCACTACTTGGAACATCGTACATTGTAAGAAGGTACTTGGTTGATACCTAGGACACTGGCAGCAACCCATATGAAGCATTAGCACCAGTCAGTGGTATCTATGATGCATTTTTGAATGTTCTGTTGACTGAGTTTCATGTTTAATGAATAAAGTATATTTGGGGGGGGCTTACCAGGGTGTTGTGACGATAGATAGATAGATAGATAGATAGATAGATAGATAGATAGATAGATAGATAGATAGATAGATAGATAGATAGATAGATAGATAGATAGATAGATAGATAGATAGATAGATAGATAGATAATTGTGCCACAACACCCTGTTAGGGCCCCAATTAAGGGAGGAAGCATACTGTTTCCTTTTCTGCCTTTCGGCTCATCACCAGAGACCATCCAGATAGAAAGCCATGAATTCCGTTGTGTGATTTTTTTTAAATATGTGTGTTAGTTTTATGAGCTGATCAATAAATAAATCAGGGAGACTAGTATAGATCTATTTCGAGCTTTTTAGCTCTCATCAGCTAGCCATACCCTTACTGGGATTCGAACTGGGGCTGTATTGCATGTCAGGCAAGAGCCTTTAGCCATTCAGCCAGCCAGGTTCTCTTATTGCATCAGCTGAGACAGGAGGATAAGTATCTATAATTGTTCCACAACATCCTGCAATACAGCCCCAGTTCGAATCCCAGTAAGGGTATGGCTAGCTGATGAGAGCTAAAAAGCTCGAAATAGATCTATCCTAGTCTCCCTGACTTATTTATTGATCAGCTCAAAAACGTAACACACACACACATATATATTATATATATATATATATTGTCACAACATATACAACAACAATATATACATACATACACACACACACACACACATACATACATACATACGTACATACATACTGTTCCCTGTGAAGAGTTTTTCAATCAATAGAACTTTTTTCTCTTTCATGTCACAACAGACACAAAGAATTCAAAATAATTTTAGAGGTAAAGTTTTGGATGCAGTGTGTGGGAAAGGTTCTCACTTTATTTCCAGATGTCAAACTGTAAAGGTAGACCAGAAAGTTGCTTTCTCACAGTTTAGGCAGTATCTTGTTTGTGATGTCATATGAGATCACAACTGTATTAATAAATTTTGCAGATATGAGAGGCTTCATATTAAAAAAAGAAATTCAACTTTTGATATTTCTAATTTCTCTTCACAAGGTCTTTTTTCATATTCTACATTCCTCCTATAATTTATCTGCCTTTAAAATAGGTATTGGTAACCAGAGTTTTATAGACGTCTATCAAGGTGTCTACCACCCAATTTCGATGCCAAAAATAAATATTGAAAGCAAAAATGTAATATAAATCTGCAAAGCAAAACCTCAGTCTCATCACCTTTATTTCTAGGAATGCTTCGAGGCCCTATAGAGCAGAATACTGGATGGGTGATGATATCACACTCTCTCTAGAAGTTGAGATTCCTATTGCCCTCCTTCCTCCCCATCAAGAAGGGAAAAGACCAGTGGTATAGGAGAAGACATCTGAGCAAATAAGGATACACTTAGATGTCTGCTGTTGTTCAGCTTAATTTTAAATGTGTAGGAGACAACCTGTGACCTGCTGGGTCAACCTTTCAGAGCTGTTTCCTTACCAGGACCTTCAGCACCTTCCTCAAGGACGAAGCTCCCAATGTGATGCCTTCACTTGAAAAGCTGGGCATATACTCAGAGATAGCACCTATTGAGTGATACTGTATAGCACAGTCAAATGATAGCATAGGAAATTATTCATGATATTTTGTATTACATCATAATCTATTAGCTAGCTGTGGATGGATGCTAGTTGTGTACTCCTATATACCAGGAATGAAATCCTCTTATCTTCACTACTGGTTCGGCCTGTGCAAGTGATGGTCCTCAACAAGCAGAAAGTTTTCTGTAGCTGTCTGGAATGACTCAGGATTTGTAATCGAGTCTGAGCTAATATCCCATTGTCCATTCAAAGAATCCAAGGTTTTATAGTCAAGAATGTATTTTGGGGAGTTTCCTGTAAATCCTCAGAGATACATGTAGTCCTTGCGACTACAATTGAGCCCACAATTACAGTTGTAAGCCATGACGGATGTTAGAGAATTGCCATATGACTGCACCAAGACTTTATAACTTTTGTGAGGGTCAAGTGAATTTGGTGATCATAAAAGATTTACCATGATCACTCAGTGCACACTGCAGGATCTATTTTACCAGAAATTAGGCAGTAAGCACTGTTATCAATTGTAGCCATGTGACAGTGCCATCCTGCGAATGGCCATAAATGCAGGCATCATTCTTAACACCCAAAATTCAGTCGCATGACCTCAGGGGGAGGCCTTAGATGTTGGAATTCCTCATCTAATCTCTAAATTAATGCTATATACATCCCTTCTGTCAGAGTTTGTTGCATAAATTCAAATCCAGATGCACACATAACTGATGAACCAGGATTCATTAACGTCTTTATATACATAAGAATAGATGAATAAATGTACAATACCAACAGGTGGTTCTTGCACATAAACAAAAGGCAGAAGAGTTACAGGCAAATACAAGCTGTTAGTTTCATTTCAGCAGACAAGCCCAGACAGACTGCTACTTCTCAGAGCAGCAGACTGCTTAAGTTTCTGTTTCAATTCTCTGCACATACTCAGAACTGACTTAGTTGCTATGCTATTCATTGGCTGCCCTTGTTCCCATGTCTCTCCCAGTCATGAATATTTTAACACCTTCAACAAGATACTTGGTGGCAGCTCTCCTGATATCTCACTTGACTTGAGATCTCTTAATAGTTAACACTGACAACTATTTAACTTTGATTATTATCTTTCTGCACTTCTGGAGACTTCAATGTTCTACTGCTGCTGCAAAACAAAGGCAGGCTGTTCATTTGTATTTCAGGAATATTGCTTTTATTTGAACTATATACTGTAGCTGTTTGAAACTCTAATGAGGATTATAATAGGCAATGACTTGTTAGGAAACGTGCAAAGTATTCAATTTTTTAATGCATATGAATAACATTTTACACTCGACGGTAATTGTTATCACTTTTATTTAACCACAAGTTTCCTTTTAAAGAATCAATAAAAACGAATGTGGGCATAACATTCATCCTTGAGGCAGAGGTATGGAATAGCGTTTGTGTTACAATAGATGTGTTTCAAATTGATTGTCTACTCTTTGCACCTACATTAAAGCCTCATGATAGCAGTGGTTTACGAAAACATGCCAGTTTGTTTATATTGCCCTCCAGATTTTTGATTCTGATTTCTGTAAGTTGAATTGGGAAAGCATATCATTTTAATTCAGAGTTTGCGAAATCAACATCAGAATTCATAAATTACAATGCCACTCCTTGGATATAAAGTCTCAGAGGATTAATAATGTCTGAAATGGTAGAAATTTAATCATAATGAACTCCAATATCTTTGAAGAATCTTCCACCTTTTTAGGACAGTCCAGAGATACAATGGATTGCCAAGGTAGAAGGCGAAGCAAACAAATGTGATAATAATATAACAATTTATTCTACCCCGTTTACCAAAAAAGAGGTGTTTTTCCAACCTAATAATTCCCCAACTGTTTAAGATAGGGTATCTGATCAGGTGTTGCATTTGCCTATCTATGACTGAAAAGGGTATGTTGATTCTATAGATGGAGAGTAGACATGATAATCCACCACTATATATGGAAAGTCTATGGTCCAGCCCTGTTAGGCATTATAAAACAAAAGGCATTGCCAACAGGGAGGTGGAAACCTCTCACCAGCAACTGCTAAATTTTGTATCTGTACAAACATGGCTATGAAAATTAATCACTAGTTCAAATTGAGAGATGAAAGATTCACTGTTGCTTTTCTAGCACTGACTTCTAAATCTTGGGTTGAAATGCCTGAAGAGGGGATTTGTCTTTCTTTCTTTCTTTCTTTCTTTCTTTCTTTCTTTCTTTCTTTCTTTCTTTCTTTCTTTCTTTCTTTCTTTCTTTCTTTCGCCTTCCTTCCTTCCTCCCGCCCTTCCCCCCCTCTTCCTTTTATGCCACTTCATCCAGTTTTCTCTTTTGTACCCTTTCTACCAGGGCAGCTATAATTCCCACCATTGGTACTATTATCCTTGCTTCTGCTCCTGTTCCTGCTTCTTTGTTTTCCTTTCAGCTACATTTGTATATATAAACCTGTTTGTGACACTAGCATTCAATATTTGTTTTGCATCTTTCTGTGCAGTTTTTTGTGTTTCCACATATAACAACCACTACCATTTATTAAACTTATATGCCATCTGCCTCCAGGGGATTCTGGGTGGTTATGATATGAGTGAAATGTACATGTCTCATTGATCTTCTATAAGAGCGATCTCTAATAAAGCGAAAGAAGAATATGATATACCTTGTTGATATATAGCACAATAAAGCAGGTGTTTGCCAATCTATTGGAAATTTATTTGCCCTCCTCATTTAGGTTTAGGTTTTAGGTTTAGGTTTTATTAGTTTTTTATACTGCCCTACTCCCGAAGGACTCAGCCAAAGTAAAACAGATATATAAAAGTTTTAAAAGTTTTTTAAAAACATATTAAACAATTTGGCCTCAAAATTAAAAAACCAAACAAACCCCGATTAAAATTAATAAAAATTCGTAATTTAAAATTCATTTTTATGCCAGCCCGGCTTGTTGGGAAAAAAAAGGTTTTGAGAACACGGCCGAAGGTGCGGAAGTCAGGGATAGTTCTTAATTCCGGGGGCAATTCGTTCCAGAGGACAGGACATTTCATACTTCAGCAAATGAAAGGAAGTAACACTATTCCCATTTTCCCTTTCACTCTTCTGTGTCCATTGTACACCCAAGCACCATGCAATCTGGCCTTTGGGCTAGGAATGAATCAAAGAGAGCCGCCTTCCCGCTGGTTCCCTTCAGTGAAGAACCACACGTGAAAATGTCATCCTTTTACCAATATGAGCTTTTTTTTCATAGGAGGGCTTCCAGTCATCGGAAAGTAATGCGGAACCTTTAGTTAAGAAAACAAAATAGCAAAAGGCCAATTTCTAATGGCAGTCTTCTTGCAGACTCCATATATCAACGCTTCTGGCCATTTTGTATTGAGGGGTATGTTTGAGACAGTGGTGAAAAAATACTAGTGTTGGAGGCCTCCTGCAAAATGTCTTTTGGGAGGCCTTGTCCTGACTCAAAGCACAGATTTAGCAGCATGTTACTTGCAACTGTATTCCTCCCGCCCATGCTCTATTTCTGGGCAGAGTTACAAGCAAAGTTAGCGGGCCATAAACAAGCTTATGGGATCCTTACGGGAGCCCAGGGCCATTATTAAAATAAAAATGATGCTGAAAGCTGGCAGTGTACTTTGCAACATGTCAGGTTTACTATGGCCATATATGTTTCACCGAAATGGAGTCCTGGATCTTTTCCTTCCAGGGATGTTCAGAAAAATTTGTATAGTGGTAAGATTTATTTCTACAAAGAAAGGAGCATTATGTTTGGAGAGCAGTCTTGACATTATCCAGAATAGCTGGAGACATTTGCCAAGAGCATTATCTTGTAGTTTATAGAGCTAAAATGAGTCAAAGCAAATAAAAGCATTTATGTTTGTTCCTGCCGTATAATGAATCATGCTTTAGGTGCTGTATCTTCCTCTTAGATAAATGTGAAACCTTTTGTCCGGAATTATAATGAGTTCCTTTTCTACCAATTCTTTCTCTATTTCTAAACATTCCTATATGGGGATAAATGAGGAAGAAGCAGGTACATGCTTTATCCTTTTAAATCATATTTTATATGGTTAGAATTCAGACTATATTGCATGAACATCAGGCATGAAATGCTATAATCTTTGCTACCGATTCGGAACCAGGAGCGCGCATGTGGGGCGCTTCTGTGCATGCACGGTGTCTTTGATGACATCTGGGTAGATGGGCGGAGCCTCCTGCCATTGCCACTGCAGGTTGGCCTGAACCAGAGCGAACTGGCGGAATACCACCTCTGATAAACATAAAGGCAGGAGCATTGTGTATTGCACTGACTGTGTGAAGCAAATAATAGTGCCATAAGATACTGTAAAGATATGTGGGAATGACTTTGAAGGACAAAGAAAGAGAAGCTACCTAGGAAACAGTCAAACAAGGGGAAACTCAAAGTTGCTCAACGGTCAGAGGATTAAGCTTAGGAAGGGCGCATTCTCGTTGATCAGGCTGTCATAAGAGATGGTGAGAGATTTTTACTTTCAGATTTGCAAATATCTGTTAATACAGCTTTACAATAAAGCTCACCTGGTTGTGTTTCTTATCTGGTTTAACTGGAAGGTCTTATAGATACTCCTGTGTTATATGTTTTACCTTCCTGTTTAGACTCTCTTGGTATCATATTTTAATAAAAAGATGTAGAGAAACTCTCAAAATTTTAGGAATCCATCCTTCTAATTTCATCCAGCCATTGGCTTTTAAAAGCATTGCAACTTTTTAAGGTGGTGATTGAAACAAATATATCCTAGATAAAATGCAGACAGATGTAAATCCAGATTGCTTAATTAATGAATTAATCTGATTCATTAAAACCTTGGTTCAATTAAAATACCGATCATGATTAATTAAGCCACATACAAAGCTGTGCAAATTCTGCAAACAGAGAAGTAACCTTAGCAAAAAATCTGTCAGTTTGTTTTTGTCTCTCTCTCGCTCTTTCTTTGTGCATCCATTATCTTCTCTCCATTTGTTTTGGCAAACCAAATTCACCTATGCCTGTACATTCTGAAAATGAAATTTATGTATCAATCTTCCCTAATAAAGTGCTGGAAATTAACTAGGCCAGATTACATATTCACTCAAATCCTTGTTTTATAGCATAGAACATTATTTAGTGCCTTAAATCATGGAGAAAAAAGCACAGTACTAATTAATTCTAATGTAAAATTAGAAGAAGACTATTCCTTTCAAAGTAAGATAAATCATTAGAATTTTATTTAAATATGAGAAATCCAGGGGGGAAATTGTTAGAATTACAGAGAGACACATGTACAAACAAACACATTCTGTTGAAATTATAGTAATTTATCTTATTTTCTTTTTTTTCTAAACCTGGAACTGTTTTTTTTAATTTTATTTCATGGATTAAGAACGTAGCTTATTATGTACACGTTCTATATACTGAGGACCATTTTTAAAATATTTTTAGACTTTCATTTCAACAAAGAGACTGAAAATACTGAACAAGTCATCTGGTAGAGGTTAAATGGTCCTATGAAATGGTAGGAGTGAAATGCTAATAATCAAAAACTGTTTAAACTGAGAGCCGTTTAAGGAATAGACCTCCATAGGATCCAATAGGTCTCCGCACTTGGAAACTGTTCCTATTGTTTTGTTTTGTTTTCATTTTATTAAATTTGTATACCGCCCCATTCTCCCAAAAAGGGACTCGGGGCGGTGCACAGGAAAATAAAACCACGCATATACATAAAAACCGGTAATAAATATATCATAAATATTAAAAACTTATTAAATTAAACCAACCTGTTATCTTCATCCTAACCATCCACCATTTGCATATATCTCAAAAGCTAAACAAAAAGAATTAAAATGAAAGCAAAAATAACTGGAGGGGAAAAAACAAGATGCTTCTTCTTGTTGCATATACAGGGTTGAAAGAGCCGCTGATGGGAATCAATATTTGTTTTGTTTTACTTAATGTCCACCAGATTCCTTGCCATTCCTTATTTTATTAATTAAAGCTGACAAGTTATGTCCATTTATAGCTTTATTTATAAATGTATCTAGGCACCACATTTTTTTAAAAAAAAGTCATTAGTTGTATGCCAGTTATTACTTTGAAATACCTCTCAGGCACTCAAGAGACACAGACATAGAAAGAAGACAAAGATAAGGTAGTATCATAGAGAAAGATCTGAACAAGGGGTTTACAAAAGGAGCATCCTCACTAACTGTTAACCTTCTGCTAAAAGTTTTTCGACCACAGCTGTAACACCCTTTAGAATTTTGACACACTCTCAAAAACAAAGAGGTTATAATTTTAATCTGTTCACTTATATATATATCAGAATAACAGAATTAGAAGGGACCTTAGAGATCTTCTAGCCCAATCTCTTGCTCAAACAGGAGACCCTATGTACCATTTCAGACAAATGGTTGTCCAGTCTCTTCTTAAAAACCTCCAGTGTTGGTGCACTCACAACTTCTAGAAAGAAGTTGTGCCACTGATTAATTGTTCTGACTGTCAGGAAATTTCTCCTTTGTTCTAGGTTGCTTTTCTCCTTGATTAGTTTCCATCCATTGCTTCTTTTTCTACCATCAGGTGCTTTGGAGAATAGCTTGACTCCCTTCTTTGTGGCAGTCTCTGGGTTATTGAGATACTGTTATCATGTCACCCCGAGTTCTTTTCCCCCCCATACCTAATTCCTGCAACCGTTCTTTGTATATTTTAGTCTCCAGTCCCCTAAGCACTTTTGTTGCCCTTCTCTGAACTTTTATAGAGCAGGGGTGTCAAACTCAAGGCCCGGGAGGAGGAAAAAGTATTCTAGGTGCATTACTACAAACCGTGGATGCATCATAGCCCCAGTTTATTCAGGGCTATGCTATTAATGTAGTATGTGTGCAGCTAGCATGTGATTCAAAAATGGATGATATTTATATTTATTATTTATTTATTTATTTGTCAACATGTACAAGCTAACAGGTATTAGTACAGACATGGACACTTTTGCATGAGATTGGTACAAATAGAGGGGTATAAATAAGTATAACATGGCCATGAACACACAAAATGAGTACATATCAATGGGGACAGTAGGATAGGGACAGTAGGCTGTGCTTATGCACACCCCCTTAGGGACCTTCTTGAAAGTTTCCTGTTTCCTTTTTGTCAAGGATTTTGCATGCCCATTTATTTCTATCCACTCATATTTAGAAGCTGGGTAGGCAGAATTCTCATGAACTGAAGGGATGAGTTCCAATTTGGTGTGTGGTATCATCATCATGCCCATATATTCAACTTTCAAGGGAGTAGGGCGGTCTAAAAATTTAATAAATCCTAAATCCTATACAGTGTATCGCTATTCAAGCCAAGCGGATGATGCAATGGAACCTTGGCCTCTAGTGCTTGGAAGTTGCAATGACTTCATGGGATGGAAGAGAGAGACCCAGGTTTAATCCTAGTGAGTGGGAATTACTATTTGTGCAGCTCTCCTCTGGTATCAACAAAAGCCCATCTTTATTTTGGGATTAAACAGGACTTTTCACTGAAAGTCCACCATCTGCTACTGAACTTGTAGCCCCTGCTACAGAAGTAGGAGACCATCATAGCCAGAATGGTTTTCTGTGACCTTTTCTTGGTATGCTGATTCATTTACCTTTTCATCTTCCAATTAGACTACTTCAATTCACTTTACATGGGACTGCTTGGAAGTTACACATAACACAAATTGCAGTTAATCACTTGCTGATTGGAGGAACCTGTATAGAAGTATAACACCTATACTGTAGGAGCTGCATTCCAGCTGGCTTCTAGGCCTAATTTAGTTAAGAAATTCTTAAATCTGCAGTTTTTAAAATAAGTTGAAAATTCTGTCATAAATTATTTCCTCTATTCTGGTCTTTATTAATTCCACTGGACTAGTAAACAGTTATAATAGGAGATACAGCTGCAGAATTGTGCATCTGATCCTAGCGTAGTCACAATCAATTTATCATGCCATCATGCCTAGTTTCATACATATGTGAAGAAAATGAGCATCATTTTCTACTAAATAAATGGGCATAATATGCAGGATTTTCCCCATTAAAATATGTGCCTTTATGGTGGACACGCTAATGTTATCTTTAATTTATTCTGTGACAGATGAAGGTATTAGAAATTATTGTTTCTAAGAAGGTGCTTCAAATACTGTTTTCTGAATTGTCCAGAGCCTTTGTTTGCTCGGGTATGGAAGGTTGCCTGCAGATGCTTAATCCAAAATTAAGCATATTGTGAAGCTTTTAAGAACTTTCCTTTTGTTTCCGCTGAAGCGAAGCCACAAATTTTAGTGCCACAAAATGAGATCAGTTAGACCCATGGTCTGATGTGAGCACAACTCACTGAATTATTTCAGATACGCTGATTTGAAAAAGAATATTCTGTCGCAGTGAAGCTCCAATCTAATATTTGTTCCAGATCCAAAACAAGTTCAACAGGATTTACAAGATTAGTGAATCTGTTGTTGACTAGACAAGAACATATATTTTTTTTAAAATCTAGAGAAGCTTCCTTCTGAAGCCCAGAAACAGCAGATTGACAAGTATCCATATGTAGACACAATTTCATATTTATGTATTCCACATTTATTATCCCTGTGCAAAATTGTTTCTCACAAGCTCTGGGATGACATTTCCCTGAACTATTGCATAGAATTTACTATTCTTGTTAACAACACTAAACCAAAGGCAAGGATTTCAAAGTGTGCTTGAATTTTTAAGTTTTAAGAATAATTTTTAAGTTTTAAGGAATGTGCTATCTTTCCCTGTACTGTGTTTATCAGGATATTTTAGGTTTATAAACTGTTCTGAGATATAGTTTTGGACATGATTTTTTTTGTATGATCAAGAAAACAAGATACTGTTCTGGTAGTTTCAGAAAACTAAGCAGGGTTTTAGAACTCCGCCTCTTCCGTTAACAATTAAAAACACACTTTTTCAGCTTAGCTGGCCTGGCTTAATCTTCCGAGTCCATCTACTGGCTTTAAATTGAATTAGATTTTATTGGGGTTTTAATTGGTTTTAGCACAGGTTGGGTTAATTTAATAAGTTTTTAATATTTATGACATATTTATTATCAGTATTTTATGTATATGTGTAGTCTTAATTTTTCCTGTGCACCGCCCCGAGTCCCTTTTTGGGAGAGTGGCGCGGTATACAAATTTAATAAAATGAAAATGAAAATGAACTATTTGGAAAAGAAACCGCCAAAAAATACCAGAGTTTCGGCTGATCTAGATAATTTAAACAGCACCTTATGGCAAACCATTTCTACATTATTACAAAGAAACTTTTCAGAGATGTGTCCATACGTTATTAAGAGTTTATTCTGACTCAAGGATACTTGACTTGTTTATTTAAGAAGTAGCATATGAGACATCAAATGGCAGCACATAGCCAGTGCTAAGAAGGTTCTGACCCATATATATATAAAACTCCTGGAATATATAGTCCTCAACTTATGGCTGTAGTGGAGCTTGCCATTATAGAGCCACTGTGGTTGTAAGTCATGATGGTTGTAAAGCAGGTTACCACGTGACTGACCCTATTATATCATTTTGGGCAGCAGTTATTAATTAAATGCCATGGTTGTAAAGTGATTACAGCAGTTGTTAAGCAAACCCATTGTTCAATATTGGGTGCTTTTGCCTAAAACCAGAAGTAAATGCCATTTTCAACAAAAATGTCATAAATTGCAGTCACATGCCCATAGGACACTGCAAAAGTCCATAAATTCAGGCCAGTTGCTAAGTATTCAAAATGTAACCTCTTCGTGTCAAAAAAGTTTTATTGGTTTTTACAAATTTTTAGATAGGAAAAGGGTATAAGGTATAAATGAGACATTTTGAGGACAACTGTGTCGGAGGTGTCGGCCCCCTCCAAGGCTTCATACAGAAAAAAAAACACAATACAATAATTTTTCCATTTCCCTACAAAGTGGAAAGAGATACATACATATATCATTTCACAACTTCATGCAATCAATCATTTATTTCTATAGACATCTAGATAAAGGTTACGCTATATAATAGAAAGTCATTTGTGAGATCTAAGTCTTTTAGCTATTGTATCTTCCTCTCCCTGACCTCCAGTGGCCGGAGCCGTGGCCCCCTCCGTTCCCCCATTTTCATCCTCCAGGATTGAGGAATGTTTTTTAAGAAAGGCTTCTGCCTCTGCAATTGTTTTAATTCTTACTCTCCGTCCCTCCCAGAACACTAACATTCTTTCGGGCATCGACCATTTGAACCACACCCCTTTTTTATATAATCTTTTTGATAAGAAGGAATACTTCCTTCTTATCTCTCGAATCTTTTTCGGGATCTGTTTCAAAATGGCAATTTCACTCTGTTGATATATCAAAGGACCATCTCTCTGTGCTCTCAGGATCTCATCCCTCGTCGACCTTCTTACAAATTTAATATGTATCTCTCTGGGTACTTCATTTATTCTGGCATATGCTGAGTTAATTCTATAAATCAAATCAATGTAACCTCTTGACTACAAGAGATGGCCCAGTGATCAGAACTTTGGAACTGGGTATAAGTACATTTTGGGGAGTCTGTTGTAAATTTGATTGGCTGCTAAGCAACCAATCATCAGTCAATGACTATGTGTACATTAACACAATGTTTCTTACATTTGGTAACTTTAACTTGGTAACATCAGAACATTTTAAAGTTGCTTAAAGAACTGTGGTGGTGCAGTGGTTAGAATGCACGATTGCAGGCTAACTCACTGCTCACTCCAGGAGTTCGATTCTGAGGGGCTGAAAGTTGACTCAGCCTTCTATCCTTCCAAGGTCAGTAAAAGGAGGACCCAGATTGTTGGGGGCAATAGGCTGACTCTATAAGCTGCTTAGAGAAGGCTGTAAAGCACTATAAAGCACTATATAAGGCTAAGTGCTAAGTGCTATTGAGAAACACTGGACTAGAGAGAAGATGGAAATGGCAAATCACTTTGCAATTGTTATTAAGAAAACTAGAGACCTGTCCACATGGTCAGCAGAAGTCAAGCCCAACTCAAGAGTCTTTATCTTTAGCTGCTGTCTTGGGGCAGTTCTGTACTGCCGCTTGATCTGCTTATTTCCCATGCAGCTCCCAGATGTTTCTTAAGCCAACTGCAGAAATATTAGTCCAGTTTAAACTGTTTTAGCATGGAGCTGGGCTGATGCTCAATCTTACAAAATCTGATTCATCCTGTCTTTGTTTCTTATCCTCCCAATCCATGTAGTAAATCAAGACTGACTGCTGGGTCCTGCGTGAACTCATCCATGAGGGCCAATCATTTTCTTTTGGGGAACTTTTCTACCTCACTGGCCCTTGTGCATCCCCTTGTTTTTCCAGACATTGACACCCATGGGTGATTTTGCCCCTCATTTCCCACTTCACCTCTTTTGCCACTAATTCAGGCTGTCTTATTTTCTTTTCTCCTTTTGTCGGACCGTTGCTCTGATGCTAGAATAACCAAAGCATAAGTGCTGTAGCCTAGAGGTGGAGCTCTCACCTCCCAATCAGGAGGTTGTGAGTTCAATCCTAGGGCCGCCCTGGGTCCTTGCAAGGAGAAGGGCGGGGTATAAATTTGAAAAATAAAAAATAATAAAAATAGAAGAGGCAGATGTAGGGTTTCCTGCTTGGGCAGGGGGTTGGACTAGATGACCTGCAAAGTCCCTTCCAACTCTGTTAATCTGTAACAATCTGTAACAACAGGGAAACCGTTCTTTGCTTCCTGGCTTCTCTGTAGCTCAGTTGAAATTTTGTTAACAAGGAAATATTGATATTTCAGCTTCATAGAAAGAACGAAAATAGCAATAGTCCTTGATTTAAAAATAAAGGAAAGAGAACTAGGTTAGGTGATAGGAAAGCAAGAAGAGAATGTTTTATCCAGCTTGGACAGAAACAGAAAGATTGTCTGCTTGGATATGTGTTGAGCAGAGCCTGAGCTTCTAGTGTTGTGGTTCATTTAATTAATTAATGGATTTTCACAGGATAATTTTTAAGAGTACAGAGAACATAACAACCCTGCAGCCAAGACAAACTATTCAGGGCAGGGACCAGCCATGCATTGCAGAGAATCAGAGCTGCCTCTGGAACACAACAAAGTGCTGGAGGCCTTGAAGAACGTTAAGTTCAAAAAACAGACATTTTGAACTAAAGCTGAAAACATAGGTGCAGGGTACATTTACAAAGGCCTGGAAATAGAAAGAGGATGATGTCATCCATTCTGCCACTCAAGAAGCGGTGGAGTGAATTGAATTGAATTGAACACTTTATTTGGCCAAATGTGTGATTCGACACACAATGAATTTGTCTCTCAGAAGTTCTCAGCATATGTACATGCAAAGCAACATAATAAAAATAGAACTAGAACAACTATGGCAAAGGCAAGCGAGGGTAGTACCAATAGCAATAGGGTACAGTCCCAAAACAACTGGAGCACCACTTGACCCCCATAGGCACTGACAAAATGTGCCATCAGTCAATTGCAGAAGGCGGCTTTATTTGGAACATCTTCTCTTGCCCTAATAATCCAAATTTTCCAACTTACCATATTTTTCTGAGTATATGACGCACCTTTTTTCCTCTGAAAAGAGGCTGAAAATCTGGGTGAGTCTTATACACCGAATACAGCATTTATTTGCCTCCCGAAGCCCCACCCCTTCACCAAAATGGCTGTGCATAGCCTTATGGAGGCTTTCAGAGCTCCTGGGGGCTAGGCAGGGCAGAAATTAGCAGAAATGGGCCATTTTTGCTCAATTGTGCCCCCCCCCAACCACCAGTAGCACTCTATAAGCCTCCATAAGGCAATGCATGCCATTTTTTTCACAAAAAATGGCCCGTTTTTGCAAAAAAGGGCTCATTTTTGCCCCCCCTCCCAGAGCAATCTGCAAGCCCCCCCAAAGCTATTCACGCCTTTTAAAAAAATACCGGCCCATTTTCACCAAAAACAGGGCGTTTTGGGGAAGTTTGCAGAGTGCAAAAACTTTTTTCCCCCCTTTCGGAAAGCTGTTTAGTTAGAGGTATTGATGAGAATTATATTGATTAAGTGCTGTGCCAGCAGAAACGAAGTTTTAGATGCTACAGGTTGTCAGCGATTTCCTTCCAGCACATGGATAAATACACCTGGAAACATCTACCTACCTACTCTCTCTCTCTCTCCCTATGTACCTACTGTATTTCTCTATTTCTCTCTCTTTATCCCTCTACCTACCTATCTACACACACTACCTACCTACCTACCTACCTACCTATTTCTCTATCTGTCTCCCCCTACCTATCTACTGTATTTCTCTATCTCTATCTATCTTTATTTCTCTTTCTCTACCCCTCTCTACCCCTCTACCTATCTATACTCTCTCTCTCCCTACCTACCTACTGTATTTCTCTCTTTCTCCCTTTATCTACCTAGCTAACTATCTAACTATTCTCTCTCTCTCTCCCTACCTACCTACTGTATTTCTCTCTTTCTCTCCCTCTCTATCCATCTAATTCTACCTACCTACTTAAAAAAAAAAATGCCTCTTCAAAATATGTGTGCGTCTTATACTTCGAAAAATACGGTAATGCCACCCAATGCACACGAATGAACCGGCCAAAGTGACGGCCAGAACCCACTCTGTTATAGTCACACATATTGAAGAATAGCCCTTGCTGGTAACTGAGCCCCAGGTATTCTTCTTTATATGTACAGTCTGTGTTTGTATTGCCTCATTCCAATATTGCTTATTTAGAATTATTGTGCAGGTTTGATACAGGTCCTGCAAAGTGATAAATTGCCAACTGATAAATGCCAAATTTAAAGGTCTCTTCTCGGCATTGGAACTCAGGGATCCCTACGGTGTTCAAAGGAGCAGAGATTGAATATGCATGAAGGAAGCCAGTTTGAGTCATAAACAGTGGAAATAATAAATCTTTTCCCCCTTGCTATTAATGGGGGAAAGGGGTATTTTGGCGAAGGCAGGGGGGAAATGAAATATTTTCTAAAATATTTTAAATATAAAAAGCAGCTGTAAATAAATCTTGAGCTAAATTTTTTGGGACTGATTTTCTGGCTTGCTGAGTGAAACAGGATCACTCCGAGTAGTTAAAATACAATTAGGATTGTCATGATTCAGCACTGGAGCATTTTGTAGAAGATAGATGGCCCTTCCCTTTCATTTCTAATGTCATGTACTGTGTTTGAAAGCAGTGCTTCACGATGTCCAGTGTCATTCCTTCATGCTTTGGACCTAGCCTATGCATAGAAGCCCAGGTAGTCTTTAAAGCCACCGTGTCAGCCGTAAAGCTTGCAAAGCTATCTCTGATTGTCTACGCTTCCACAGAGATCACCATCTTCCAAGGGCAGGCAGCCAGGGACAGGCTTCAGAGCAGCCATTCAACGCACGTACAGTAAATAAATGTCTTGTCTTGCAGATCATACAGTTGCTGGAACACTTGCAGGAATGGTGCTTTTCTTACAGTAAAACATTTTTTGCAAAACAACTTTTAATGTTTTACACAGCTATATTCATTTCACATTTCACATTGAAAATCCTGGGTGTCAGGTTTTTGATAAACTCTGTGGAAATGTTTTTGCTTTATTTTTTCCTGCTGAACAACAGTCGTGACTCACTGTTCAGGACAAAGTCTGAGTTCCATCCTCAGTATCTCCCAAGAACCCTAAGTAGATGCTTCCTTGGACATGAGAGCCAAAGTGGCGCAGTGGTTAGAATGCAGTACTGCAGGCTACTTCAGCTGACTGCTAGCTGCACTTCAGCAGTTCAAATCTCACCAGCTCAAAGTTGACTCAGCCTTCCTTCCTTCTGAGGTGGGTAAAATGAGTACCCAGATTGTTGGGGGCAATAGGCTGACTCTGTAAAACCACTTAGAGAGGGCTGTAAAAGCACTATGAAGCAGTGGTGGGATTCAAACATTTTTACTACTGATTCTGTGGGTGTGGCTCAGTAGGCGTGGCATGGCTTGGTGGGTGTAACAAGAGAAGGATATTGTAAAATCTTTATTCCCTCCGTCCTCTAGGGCAGTGATGGCGATCCTATGGCACGGGTGCCACAGGTGGCACGTGGAACCATTTCTTAGGGCACGCGAGGGGTTGCCCTGTCAGCTCCAGTGCACTTGTGTGCACTGGCCAGTTGATTTAGGGCTTCTTTTTTGCCCTCTGAAGAGTTCAGGGAAGCTCCTAGAAAGCCTCTGGAGCTTGGGGAGGGCAAAAAAAGTGCACCAAAAGCAGGGGGTCACACACATAGTATTATGAGTGTGGCACACCCACGCACGACGCCCCCTGCGCTCCCCCTTTTGGCACGCAAGCCAAAAAAGGTTAGCCATCACTGCTCTAGGGGAAGGTTACTGCAAAATCCCCATTTTCTCTTCATCAGCTGGGACTCAAGAGGCAGAGAATAGATGGGGGTGGGGCCAGTCGAGGGTGATATTTAGTGGTTCTCCACTACTCAAAATTTCCGCTACCAGTTCTCTAGAACTGGTCAGAACCTGCTGAACAACACCTCTGCTATGAAGCGGCATAGAAGTCTAAGTGCTATTTCTATAAGAGAAAAGCTTTATTATCTTTGTAGTACGGTTCCTATTTTCTCAGCTGGTTTTACTTTTTTCCATGTATACATAATTTGGAAGTAGATCTTGGGTGAGGAAATCAGTTGCAAAGATAAAAGGCCAAAGTGAAAGACGTTTCATTCTGATCAATAAATTTTTTATTATTACTTCCATAATAGCATAATGTAGTTATCTGTTAATTTAAGAATACAGTGAACATTATTCTATTGTCTGCTTATGTATACATACAGTATTTCATTTTATAAAAGTAGTGAAGACAGTTGTTAAGTGAAAATGCAAAATGTTAGAACACATCACAATTGCCAGTTAAGGCATTTTCTGCTAGGGCTGTTTCACACAACCACTAGACACAAGGCTATCCCTTGAAAATCTAGACTTTTCAGAAGCATCAGTATCAATAACTAAGCTTTTGCAAGCCTTTTTAAAGGTGCTTTCCAAATATATGACTTTTTTTTAAAAAAAAGATTTTTATTAAAGATTTTAAGTCCAATTGCAAAAGCAAATACAAACTAAACTCAGAAAAGAAAGATAAAGAAAAATATATGCAAATAAAGAAAAAAATAGAAAATAAAGCAATAGAATAAAGAAAAAGAAAAGAAATGTAAATAAGTGACTCCCAGTCTTCTTCACAAGTAAAAACAAATTTCATTATTCATCATCCTGTATAAAATTACAAAAAAAAATATCTCTTCTTCCCATAACCCATCTGTTCTATATGAAAACTCATAAAGCATCAATTTTGCAGCTCAGTGTCAGCAAAAAGTCTCCAAAAAGTTTTATAAAAACATTCCTTATTTTAACTTTGATCAAACAAATCAATTTCATATTCCTTTCTTATACTTCTAAAGGTCTTGATCTTTAATTAATTCAGATGCTATCATTCTTTTTTCCATCACAGAGGCTTCTTCAAGGCTTTAGCTTTGTGAATATGGTAGAAAGTCATTATCACAATTATTGTCTTGGTTAGTCTTTTGTATTTCCCGTTTAATTTTCAAAGCTTTATCCAGCTTTTGTGTATCCAGTATAAAGTACTTATAGAGCTGGTCTCTTGGTTCTTGTCTATCTTGTACTCCACACTTTTTCCTGTCATTGTTATTTCTAGTTTGAATCCCTTGTTTGTTTATAATCCACTGCTGATCCCATTATTTCTCTAACAAGCAACATTTGTTTCACGTCTCTATTTCTTTCATTAACATATTTTAGACATCATTTATCCATAGAAACAGACATTATTACTTATTGTTGATATTGTGGCTGTTAATGTCTGGCAACATTTTTCAAATATCTCCATTAATACTTCAAATATTATAGCCTTCTGGATCATTTTGTAAATCCCAATCCTAAAGGCAAGGTTTTCTTTCCTATTTAGCTGGACATTAGTCCCCTCTAGTGTCCAATTTATATCACAAGGTCTCTTATCTCTGTAATGACTTGCCATAGTAAAAAAACGTTGCCTTCATGGTAAGCTGTTTATAGTATACAGTTAATTCCAAAATCTTATCTAGTATACATTTCAATATTCCAAATTTATCTGGACCTTTATTCTTTATAATTTTCTTGTTTTGCTTTTTGCCATTTATTTCAAATTTTTAATTTTCATAAAAATGCATTTTACAATACAATAGCAGAGTTGGAAGGGACCTTGGAGGTCTTCTAGTCCAACCCCCTGCCTAGGCAGGAAGCCCTATACCGTTTCAGACAAATGGCTATCCAACATCTTCTTAAAGACTTGCAGTGTTGGGGCATTCACAACTTCTGGAGGCAATTTCTGTTCCACTGATTAATTGTTCTAACTGTCAGGAATTTTCTTATACCAGGTGATTTTTTTCAGGCTTGTCATTCCAAAGATCTCTATAGACCAGCGATGTCCAAACTTGGGAACTTTAAGACTTGTGGACTTCAACTCCCAGAATTCTAGGAGTTGAAGTCCACAAGTCTTAAAGTTCCCAAGTTTGGACATCCCTGCTATAGACTTAAGATACTTAAATAAGCAATTTCCAAAAGTGATCAGAACTTAAATTTGAGAATTTAGAATCCTTTAAAAAAATCTCTGCTGAGGGGTCCAAGCAGGGTGACTGATCCTGGCACCTAAGATGGCACCCAAACTTGCAGGTGGTCTCCCTTCCTTTCCTCCTCCAGAGAGATTCTGAAGAGTCTTGTAGAGTTTGCAGCTTTGAGCCAAATCTACAATTTTGAAAAACCTGTCACACTGTAAGTTCCTGAGGGGAAGGTTCAGCAGAGCGTGAATGTTCTCAAACTGGTCCCCCTACTTCATCGGTCGAAGAAAAGCATTTGATCAGTTTCATTGAGGTGAAGCACAGTCCCTGTCATTCTCAGAGGTTTTCCAGTCAATTGACTGGGCAGAGTGAAACAGAAAAAAAGTAGGCCAGCTAAGCATGACATTCGAATCCTGAATGTCTTTGGTGTGTTAAAACGCATTAAAAAAATCTATATCCAGGAAACCCATTCAAACATGTTGTCAGAGTTCCTTTCTATGCAATCCTTTCTTCCATGTCACATGCACTTCATCCAGCTGGTCCAAGCAATGTGTTTCACTCCCACCTGATTATAGTTACTAAGTCAGCACATTTTCAAACTGCTTCACTGTTCTGACCATATGCTTAGTAATGGTGTGGATTGTCCTTATGTATAAAATCAATTGACTGTAAGCAGTGGCCAAGTAAGCCTCATGTGATTAATGCAATAACACAAATTCTTCCAAACATTCACAGAACAAATGGCAAAGAAACTTCCTTCCTAAGAATCACAATATGTTAATGGTGGGTAACCTGCCTGTGTCTCTATAGGGGGGGGGGGGGGGGAACCCAAGCCACTCAAGCCAAATCAGTCTTTTACATAGGAGAAACTACTTGAATGGTGTTAAAAGCTGGATATTGATCTGTGCCCCACTGAAAGTCATGTGCTGATGTAAATGAAAATGTGTCAAGAGTCAATATTGATTTTTTTTTTACAGCGTGGTTGTCCCCTGGGAAATACTGCCAGACTGCTGCTGTGCTTGTCAGCAAGTGAAATAAGACCCTTTTTCCACAAGGCTACACATGTCCAGGCATCACATTTCCTCCTTTTACTGTAGTAAAAGGGACACAATGCCTAGCACATCTGATGTCAGTGACTTCTTCATGAGAATCAATTTCTGAAGGGCATAAAGTGCACAGTGAGATTTAAAATCGGAATGCTTTCCTGTAACCTATACTCAATTCAGCTTGCTTTTACAGAAAATAGTGATGCTTCAAAGCTACCAGAAGTTATTAGGAAAAAAAAAACTTTTTGAGGCACAAAGAATGGATTTGGACCAAGGAATCTAGCCAGGAAAGCAAAACTTTCCAGCCATTGACATCAGGTGGCTTCATTATTTATTGGGATTCCAATTCTGGCCTAAAGACTACAGATCCGGACGTTGTAACAAATGAGACCTTGGGGGAAAAAAGCATACTTCACATGTGCAGAGAAGCTGCTGTTTTGTACATATGTAAAATATAATAAAGACTCTGAAAGTTCTCAAAATAGCACCATGCACCTGAAACTACTGAAGTGAGAAACTTAAATTCCACAAACCTGTGACCCTCTAAAAGGATAAATGAATTTGTGCATTACTTCTACAATAAAACTAATGATTCCCTGAGGTTGGGGAAGAGATAAATATACCACTTCCTGACATATATAGTGTAGATGTCACACCTGTGCCAGGTACATGCAACGGAAATGTAAAAAATAGATAGATGGATACAGTGCCCACCAGGCTACCGCGCTTTTCATCAGCCCCGGGTCCAAGGTAGGGGTGGTGGGGTAGCGGTCATTATCAAGGAAGGTCTTGAGCCAAGAGAGACCATTGTGCCACAGACTACCGGTTGCGAGTCCCTCTGCGTGAAGTGGGGCCTAGGGAGGCAGTTGGGCTTGCTGGTTATATACCTGGCTCCTCGCTATGTAGCAGCAGCCCTGCCCGAGCTCCTGGAGGTGATCGCTACGGTGGCAGTGGAGACCCCCAGACTTATAGTCATGGGGGACTTTAATCTGCCATCGTTGGGCGAATCATCCGAGGTAGCTCGGGAGTTCATGGCTTCCATGACGGCCATGGACCTGACCCAACTAATTCAAGGCCCCACCCACGAGGGTGGACACACACCGGACCTCATTTTTGTCTCAGGCCAATGGAAGAGTGATCTGGGTATAGGGGACATAGTCATCACACCCTTGTCATGGTCAGACCACTCCTCCGGCTCGACTTTCCGACTGCTACTCCCCTCCGCGAGGAGGCGGTGCCAGAACCACCTATCTGGTTCCGCCCCAGGCGCCTGATGGACCCGTATGGGTTCCAGATGGCGCTTGGGCCACTTCCTGTACCCCTGACCCGCGCCCCGATGGAGGACCTCGTGGCCGCATGGAATATTGCGACCACGGGAGCCTTGGATCGGGTCGCGCCCTTGCGGCCTCTCTTGCAGCGCCGAGCCGCCCCGGCTCCTTGGTTTACCGAGGAGCTGAGGGCGATGAAACGCCGCAAGAGATGCCTAGAGGGAAGATGGAGGGCTACCCGCTCTGAATCTGACCGGACACAGGTAAGAGCCCATTTACGGACTTACATTGTGGTGCTGAGAGTGGCCAAACGCCATCATTGCGCTACTCTCATAGCATCCGCAGAAAACCGCCCTGCCGCCCTGTTTAGGGTGACCCGTTCCCTCCTTCAACAGAGGGTGCGGGAAGCCCCGCTACAGGGTAGAGCAGAGGAATTTGTGACTTTTCTGCAGGACAAAACCTCTCAGATACAGAACGAGTTAGCCCCCATTCATGGTCCAGTGGGGTGCCACGAGGCTGATCTTGTTTGGGACTAATTTGACTCCGTTGCTTCCGAGGATATGGACAGGCTACGTGGGCGACTGCGAGCCACCACATGTTTATTGAACCCGTGTCCCTCCTGGCTTGTACTGGCATCCTGGGAGGTGACACGAGGCTGGCTCCAAGAGGTTGTCAACGCTTCTTTAAGTGAGGGTTCCTTGCCTGCTTCCCTAAAAGAGGCTATGGTGAGGCCCCTCCTTAAGAAGCCCTCTTTGGATCCAGCTCTTTTAACCAACTATCGTCCCGTCTCCAACCTTCCCTTTTTGGCGAAGGTTGTTGAGAGTGTGGTGGCACAACAGTTTCCCCGTCACCTGGAGGAAGTTGATTATCTAGACCCGCGCCAGTCCGGCTTTCGGCCCGGGCATAGCACCGAGACGGCATTGGTCGCGTTGGTAGATGATCTCTGGAGGGCCAGAGATGGGGGTTGTTCCTCCATCCTGGTCCTATTAGACCTCTCGGCGGCTTTCGATACCATCGACCATGGTATCCTATTGCATCGGCTTGGGGGTGGGAGGCACCGTTTTACGGTGGTTCTCCTCCTACCTCTCTGGCCGATCGCAATTTGTGTTGGCAGGAGAGCAGAGGTCGACCCCGAGACCCCTCACATGTGGGGTGCCTCAGGGGTCGGTCCTCTCGCCTCTCCTGTTTAATGCATACATGAAGCCGCTGGGTGAGATCATCCGTGGCTTTGGGGTAGAGTACCATCTATACGCTGATGATACTCAGCTGTATATATCTACCCCAAACCACCCCAACGATGCCGTAGTGGTGATGTGCCTGGAAGCCGTGCGGATCTGGATGGGAAGTAACGGACTCAGGCTCAACCCGACCAAGACCGAGTGGCTGTGGTTTCCGGCTGCCCGATTCAACCAGCTCTCTCCAACGCTGGCCATAGGGGGCGAACATCTTGCAGCTGTGGATGGGGCGCGCAATTTGGGTGTCCTCCTGGATACCCGGCTGTCTATGGAAGAGCAAGTGACAGCCGTGGCCAGGAGGGCGTTTTACCAGGTTCGCCTGGTCCGCCAATTGCGCCCCCTATTGGATCGGGACGCCCTTCGCACAGTCACTCATGCCCTCGTGACATCCCGACTGGACTGTTGTAACTCTCTCTACATGGGGCTCCCCTTGAGGTGCACCCGGAGGCTTCAGTTAGTTCAGAATGCAGCCGCGCGAGCAATCATGGGAACCAGTAGGTTTACCCACATTACACTGCTCTTGCGCGAGCTGCACTGGCTGCCTGTCGTCTTCCGGGTGCGCTTCAAGGTGTTAATTATCATCTTTAAAGCGCTCCATGGCTCGGGACCTAGCTACCTGCGGGATCGGATCCTGCCCCACACATCCTCACGGCCGATTCGCTCCCACAGAGAGGGACTTCTCCGGGTGCCGTCCACTAGACTTTGTCAGCGGGTGACGCCCAGGGGAAGGGCTCTCTCTGTGGCGGGCCCGGCCCTCTGGAACGACCTTCCCCCCGATATTAGAACGACCACGGACCTCCGCTCCTTCCGCTTGAAATTGGAGACTCATCTTTTCCGCCTGGCCGGCCTAGGGTAGTCTCTCTCTCTATGGGCTTTTTAAATGTATATCAATATTTAGTGGGAATTTTTAGTTAATGGGATTTTAGCACAGGAATTAATTTAATCTGTTTTAATTTGGTATGTATTTTGTATATTTATTGTTTTTATTCTCCCTGTGCACCGCCCCGAGTCCCTGTGGGGAGAGGGAGCGGTCAATAAATTCAACTATTATTATTATTATTATTATTATTATTATTATTATTATTATTATTATTATTATTATTATTATTATTATTATTATTATTATTAGAGAGAGCAGTGGGCCACATGTATTGTGTCATCCTTTATGATATAAAATAATCTGAGAGAGAAATACACTAGGTAGGTAGGTAGGTAGGTAGGTAGGTAGGTAGGTAGGTAGGTAGGTAGGTAGAGGCATAGAGAGAGGGAGAAATACAGTAGGTAGGTAGGTAGATAGAGAGAGGGAGAATTACGGTAGGTAGGTAGGTAGGTAGGTGGAGAGAGGGAGAAATACAGTAGGTAGGTAGGTTGGGGGTTATATGGTGGTTGTGTGTACATGTTTGTGTGTGCAGGTATAGATCTACACACAGATTGGTTGGCCATTTAACCAGACTGGGCCACAGCAACGCATGGCCGGGAACAGCTAGTAAAGGATAAAATGAGAAAGAAACATGATCTTTGCCAAAATGTGTAGGAGAAGAAGGCAGCAGCACCTGGGAGTGGAATCGAGAGGAATTAAGCTGGAGTAGATACATTGCCACAAGCGATCCATGTCCAACCTCTCCCTTGAATTCCATTATCTCTTATCTTGCTGACCATTAGTTAACTAAATTCTTGTGTATAGGCATAAGCAATAACTTTTCTTAATTGGAACTTATTCCATGGTCCTAATTCTTCACACCTGACAAATGTATACTTCTGTGAACAGTCACAAAATTGTAGTTGTACTACCACACTTCATGCCAGTGGAGACTTCAGGCACACACATATTTCTGAGAAAAGCCAATTGTCAATGGCCAGTATGCATGAATAATTAATATCTAATAATTTATCAGTTCTGGTCCGCTGGGAAAAAAATAGAGTTTTGTCCATGAAATTCAATACACTTTAAACTTTGAGAAATGGGGGAAAGAAGTGGGGGAAAAGAAGTGAATGTTAGGTGAAAAGAAGTTCAGTTTGTAAAAGCTTCAGGAAGCAAGGGTTTCTCACTTTAATTAACTCATTGTGAGTCTGGCTGGGAATTTACTCTTACCTGTTTTCAAGATTATATTTTTACTCGAGACTGGCATTAAAGCCATTCATGTATTTCTTCTTTCTTTGGTTTGGCAGTCATATGGGATTTGTCATACATCCAATTAGAAACCTTTTAGACTTTTTGATGAAGTGTAAATTATTTTTGGCAGTATAGGCCTTTAGTAAAAAAAAAAAAAATGAAACAGCTGGGAAATCTTTTGGTCAATTTAGAAATACTTAAAAGGTCTTGTCAAACAGTATTGGAGTGTTATGTGTGTATATGTGCAGTGGTCCTTCGGTTTTTGATTTCCACTCATGGGGCTGGGGGGAACAGCCAAAGTTTGAAAACCATTTCATTTTATTATAATGGGAAGTGAGTTCTACAAACATGGAACAACCACAGAACGTGTGTGATACCTGTTGTCAGTCTGATTGGCTGCTGTTGGAGGCAAGCTTTTCCAAATTAGTCACTAGTAGGAAGTGAGAATTTTACAAAAAAGGACATTCCTTAAATGCTTGACCCAGGACATCTAATCTTAGATGTCCTGGGTCAAGCATTTAAGGCCTTCAAATAATAAATAACACCTCAATACAGTTCCTGGAAACAATACTAATAATACTACTACTACTGCTACTACTACTACTACTACTACTACTAATAATAATAATAATAATAATAATAATAATAATAATAATAATAATAATAATAATAATTTTATTTGTATACCGTGTCCTCTCCCCAAAGGGACTCGGAGCGGTGCACAGGGAAATTTAAAATGGCAATAGAAAATACATAGAGTAAGTAAAAACAAATTAAACTAAAATTATCCCTGCGCTAAAATCCCCAATTATAAATTGACTAAAACCCCTAGAACCCTATTAGACGGAAGACTGACCTAGGCCGGCCAAGCAGAAAAAGTGTGTTTTAAGTTTTTGACGGAAGGAGCGGAGGTCCATAGTTGTTCTAATTTCGGGGGGAAGGTCGTTCCAGAGGGCTGGGCCCACCACAGAGAAGGCCCTTCCCCCGGGCGTTGCCCGCTGGCATAGCCTGGTGGACGGCACCCGGAGAAGCCCCTCTCTGTGGGAGCGAATCGGACGTAAGGATGTAACAAACCAACAGCCTTTCACAACTGATGGAATATGGCCTCTAAGATACCTTGCATTCCCTATTGATTTGTGGCAAAATGGACTTTGGTGCTGTCAGTGTATTGAGAACAAACTATGTCCCACTCCACCTCTCTCTCTTCAAACAAAGATAATCCAGGAGGCTGATCAAGGCAGACTTTACTCCACAGTATGTTGAAATGAATCCAGCTAATCTATTTAATGTAAGACTGTTTGGAATCTGGGAAGCTACTACTGTCTTGATTGCCATGCCCATCATGTAATGTTAGAAACTGGCATGCAGTGGTCCATGTCAGAGGGATCAAGGGAAGACTTTGTAAGAAATGGTCAAAAAACAACTTATCTTCGCCTCAGAGAAGAATAAGCCAGCTCCCAGAATATCTGAGCATGAGGATACAAGCCGTATTGATCTGAGTTTAACTTCATAAGAGGAATGCCTCAATACTTCCATCTCACAATTCAAACCTGCATCCAGATCACTTTGAAATTGAGAAAAATTATTGCCAGGGAGTTCAGTGCAAGGATCACAGTGGGCTAATGAAGGTTCTGGTTCCAAGTTCAGAGGCTGAGTAAAAAAAAAATATTACTGCTATTATAGCTCAAAACTGCTGAATGAGAACCTACAGATTTCTGCAGAAAATAATTCCTTTCTATATTTATCTGCACAGTACAGGCACTCCGTTTCTATCTGCCTTATCTAAGTTAAATGAGCCTTCTGCCACCTACCCTTGCTGCTTTGACTCATAGAGTTCTAAATACCTTAAAGGCTGATTTCAAAGCAGTTAGGAGCCAAATTTATCCACTTCCCTAGAGAGTTATCTACTGCACAACTGACTCTTTGAGTGGATTAGCCAGTCAGTCTTCCACCCAGGTGGTGACGAAGAATGGTTATCAGATCAAGCTTCATTATGGAAGTAAGTGAATCCTTCAAATCACATTTTGTCATCAGTCATAGCTTTAACCTGCATCCATGCATATTCTGATTACAAACACATGTTGCCCAACATTCACCCCACCCCTACACAGTGCACCTTAAGAATCCATTTGAGGAGTAAGAGATATCTCCTGCAACCAGATTTGATAATTTATGCTCACTGCAATTGAGGAGACTCTTGGAAGTTTACAATATATCTATCAACAATACAATAAATAAAAATGACAATGGAAGTAAAACAGTAAAATATCCATAATACCAAATGAACGTGTTAATCACCATAGTATAGTCAGCTGCTTAAATATAAACAATTACAGAAAATAAAATACACTGAAAATTTCATTCCCTAAATGCAATGCAAGGTAGAATTTCAATTTTAATTGCTTGCAGAAATACTATTACTACTCTTTAACAACAACAACAACAACAACAACAATAATTTTGTAAGCCTTGGCCAAGGCATGATGCCAACCCCTTCCAAAATGCAAAACCAAACACAATTATCACACATCAATGAAATAAAATTAGCATGAACATTAACAGAATCCATAAATAAGCATTAACAATAAAACAGTCAATACAACAATATATTTTTAAAACCTTTGCCTTAGGAACTTAAGAAGAGTGAAGAAGGAAGATTTGTGGGTTATCAGGAAGACATATGGGACTAAGGACTGTATTTTAGGAACCCCAGAACTTTTGAAAACTGGACTTAGTACCAATGAAATGAATTGGAGCCATATGACCGTTTATGTCCATTGCAGTGTCTCGAGTTCATGTGAACCCCTTTTGCGACCTCTGACCAGCCAGATTCACTTAACAACCAGGCTACCCACTTAACAACTGTGGCAAGAACGATCGCAAAATGGAGCAAAATGCCCTTAGCTTTGCAGTGGACATTTTGTCTTGCTTTGCAGTCTTGCTTTGCGGTGGACATTTTGGGTTCCGTCGTGGTTGTAAATCAGGGACTTACCTGTATTCAGACACCATGAAAAAATCATGATAGGAATGGGAGAATGGGAGATTGTGTTCCGATATCACAGAGGCTGCACAAAGAAGAGGGAGTCAAACTATTCTCCAAGGCACCTGGGGGCAGGACAAGAAGCAATGAGTGGAAAGTAATCAAGGAGAGAAGCAACTTAGAACTGAGGAGAAATTTCCTGACAGTTACAACAATTAACCAGTGGAACAGCTTGCCTCCAGAGGTTGTGAATGCCCCAACCCTGGAATTCTTCAAGAAGATGTTGGATAGCCATTTGTCTGAAATGGTATAGGGTTTCCTGCCTAGGCAGGGGGTTAGAAGACCTCCAAGGTCCCTTCCAACTCTGCTGCTGTATTGTATTGTATTGTATTGTATTGTATTGTATTGTATTGTATTGTATTGTATTGTATTGTTGTATAATGGCTAATGCTATTTCAAAATAAAAGCTGAATATGAATGTGATAGTCGTCTGTTTTGTTGTGTTTCAACTAATTGCCCAAGAGAGCTTGAAATAGGAATATTTTACATGGCTGCATGTTTCTGAGAGTGAGGGTGTAAAAAAAATATATTTTTGTAATATTTACGATACTATACAACTATTGGCTACAGTTGTTGCAAAAGTTTAAACTGACTAGATCTTTGAAAACCATCTACTCTTCACATATGCATCTAGTTGCTACTTTTAAAGTCAGCTTGCTGGTTAGACTATTAGAAAGAGGCAGAAGTACATTAAGCAGAACTGAGAATATATTTCTGTAACATAGAGTTGCACTGGCACACTCTCTTTCTCTCTCTCTTTCTCTTTTTGATGTGTGCAATGTAACCTGGGGAATACAATAGCCTCTTATTGGACCTCACTGCTCTAATGGGGCAATTAATTCAAATACTCAGCAACTCTGATCTGCAGAGTCGTGTTTTATGATTACAGTGATGAAGTGAAGATTAACACTTCTGGGTGTAGAAGGACTGATGAGATATGCCATATTAATCCTCTAAGAAAAGCTTAATTGGACACTGGAGTAACCTTCCTCCATTGTTACACATCACTGAATCCCTTGGAGAAGAAGTAGTTACGGTATATGATAACAACATTATTGTAATTAAGCAAAGGTTAATAATTTAGAAAAAGCATGTGTCGTTTTCTTCAGTTGCTACCCAATATTTTAAATTAACTGTGGAGTTCTTGGTGCTCTCTGAGTTTTGTAGTTTGCTTGCTGATATTTCATTATGCAACTAGGTAACTTCATAAATTCATTATGATTTTGAATGAATTGAAATATTTATTATTAAATATATATTAATATTTTTGTATTTTCTTGCCACACAGTTTTTGATTGGACATTTTTTGAAAACATTGTTGCAATCACCCAACAACCATGTCGTTTATTTTTAATTCACTTTCTATAAGCTATATAAAGGACTGATTCAGTTTTTGTTAACTGTCAGGTTTGTTGTCACAAAATGAAGTTCAGTGAAATACATTTATACAAATATGGAAAATGCCATCATCTACATAAGAGACAAACATTATAGCAATAGCTTGTATCAAAAATTATAGCAAACCATATTAGCAATGTGTAAATTTTTTGAAATTTTTAAAAATAACTATAGATAAATTTTTCAGGCTAAAAGAATTATTAACACCACAATGAAGAGATTTGAAAATATTGAAAAAAATGCTAAAGCCATTTCTAGCTACATTATGGGCTGTATTAGTAACATTTTTCCTGCTAGATTACCGTCATGTGGACAAACATTGTTTTGGACAGAAATATTAAACTGGATATTTAATAAGTTTGCATTTCTCTTCTAGACCCAGTTTAGTGTAGTCTAGGAAGAAGCAACAGCAAACCACTTCTGAAAAACCTTATCAAAAAAATGTCATTGACTATTCCAGGCAGTTGCCATTAATTGAAACTGTCCCAAAGGCACACAAACATAAAAAGACATGTTGCTAGCTTTGATTTCACTTCTCCAAAAATTCTCCCAAAAATTTCATGATACAGTAATCGAAATGAATTTAGTTTAATTAACTGGCAAGGACTAAACTACAGTACAGTGGTACCTCGCTTCACGAACTTAATTGGTGAAATGACTCTGGTCGCGATCCGAATTGGTCGTGAAGCGAGGCACAATTTCCCATAGGGTTCAATGTAAATCCGGTTAATCCGTTCTGACCTTGTTTTTTGGTCGTGATTCTTGAAACCGGCGGCGGCGCGGCGGCGGCGGGTCCGGACCCCGAGAGGCGACCGATGAATAAGACAGAGAAACGGAGTGGCTGGCCGCGGGGCTGCTGGCTTTGGGAAGCGTCCCGAGAAGCAGAAGCGCCGAGCCCGGAAAGAGACGGGCGAAAGCTGCGGAGCCCGGCCGGGAAGGCAGCTCCTTCCCCCCTGCCTTCGCAGAAGCGCCGAGCCCGGAAAGAGACAGGCGAAAGCTGCGGAGCCCGGCTGCGGAGCCCGGCCGGGAAGGCAGCTCCTTCCCCCCTGCCTTCGCAGAAGCGCCGAGCCCGGAAAGAGATGGGTGAAAGGCATGCTGGCAGCCTCGCGCGGTGTGTGTGTGGAAGCGAAGGCAGGGGGGAAGCTTTCGCCTGTCTCTTTCCGGGCTCGGCGCTTCTGCGAAGGCAGGGGGGAAGGAGCTGCCTTCCCGGCCGGGCTCCGCAGCCAGCCTCCGCAGCTTTCGCCCGTCTCTTTCCGGGCTCGGCGCTTCTGCTTCTCGGGACGCTTCCCAAAGCCAGCAGCCCCGCGGCCAGCCACTCCGTTTCTCCGTCTTATTCATTGGTCGCCTCTCGGGGTCCGGACCCGCCGCCGCCGCGCCCCCGCCGGCGGGTTGGTGAGGGTGGAACGGCGGGGAGCGCGGCGGCGGCGGGTCTGGACCCCGAGAGGCGACTGATGAATAAGATGGAGAAACGGTGTGGCTGGCCGCGGGGCTGCTGGCTTTGGTAAGCGTCCCGAGAAGCAGGAGCGCCGAGCCCAGAAAGAGACGGGCGAAAGCTGCGGAGCCCGGGTGCGGAGCCCGGCCGGGAAGGCAGCTCCTCCCCCCCCGCCTTTGCTTCCACACACACACCCGTCCCCCTCACTCACAACAACCGCGGCAGGGTGCAGCCCGGAAAAGGCGCAGTGCGAACTCACAATTCGCCTGCGCCCTCAATGGACCGGCCGCCACGCGGAGTTCGTGCAGTGAGGCGGAGTTCGTGCAGCGGAGCACATTTTTTGGGAAATTTCTGGTCGTGCTCCGAATTGGTCGTGAAGAGAGGCGTTCGTGAAGCGAGGTACCACTGTATAACTATTGGTACTCTTTGATTTCAGTAATCAGACACTGAACAGCTCCGTTATCAACAAGTTACAATAATACAATAATACAATAGCAGAGTTGGAAGGGACCTTGGAGGTCTTCTAGTCCAACCCCCTGCCTAGGCAGGAAACCCTATACCATTTCAGACAAATGGCTATCCAACATCTTCTTAAAGACTTCCAGGGTTGGGGCATTCACAACTTCTGGAGGCAAGCTGTTCCACTGACTAATTGTTCTAACTGTCAGGAAATTTTTCCTCAGTTCTAAGTTGCTTCTCTCCTTGATTAGTTTCCACCCATTGCTTCTTGTTCTGCCCTCAGGTGCTTTGGAGAATAGTTTGACTCCCTCTTCTTTGTGGCAACCCCTGAGATATCGGAAGACTGCTATCATGTCTCCCTTAGTCCTTCTTTTCATTAAACTAGACATACCCAGTTCCTTCAACCGTTCCTCATATGTTTTAGACTCCAGTCCCCTAATCATCTTTGTTTCTTTTCTCTGCACTCTTTCTAGAGTCTCCACATCTTTTCTACATCGTGGTGACCAAAACTGAATGCAGTATTCCAAGTGTGGCCTTACCAAGGCATTATAAAGTGGTATTAACACTTCACGTGATCTAGATTCTATCCCTCTGTTTATGCAGCCCAGAACTATGTTGGCTTTTTTGGCAGCTGCTGCACACTGCTGGCTCATATTTAAATGGTTGTCCACTAGGATTCCAAGATCCCTCTCACAGTTGCTACTATTGATCAAGGTACCACCTATACTGTACCTGTGCATTTCATTTGTGTTGCCTAAATGTAGAACCTTACTTTTTTCACAATTGATAACCAAGCTATTTGGTTACAAATAAATACAGTACCAGTAGTTTATCATTTATCAGCAAGGATTTCAATTTCTCACAGACGGGAAAGGGAGGGGGGGAGGGAGGGAGGGATGAAGGAAGGAAGGAAGGAAGGAAGGAAGGAAGGAAGGAAGGAAGGAAGGTGTAAGGGTTCCAAGTAACACTCCCAACTAGGTAAGATTCCGAGGCAGGCATTTCCTCAAAGTTCCATTTTATTAGAGATGTCCTATTGGCACATCTAGGAAAACCCGAATCTGAAGTCTCCTGGGTTTTCCCCAACCCAAAAGAAAATCCAAGTCCCTTCCCCTGAACCCACATGTCCATCACATGATCCAATCAGGCCACCATCCTAACCGGAGTAGCTTCCCAGTCACGCCTCTCCAGGTGTAGGTTGAATGCCCTTGACTCCCAATGAAAGAATGTTGTTGTTGTGTTATGGCTAAACATTTTATCTTGCTGCCATCCAACCCCCACCTCCCAGTTCCCACAGCATGCCCATCAGCTAAGTATGGTAGCCCTGAAGAGACCGCCTCCTACCACATTCCTCCCTTCGACCTGTCCGCTCTCACAGAGTTGGCCTTCTCAGGGTGCCGTCAGCTGGTCAATGCCGACTGGCGACCCCCAGGGGAAGAGCCTTCTCTGTGGCAGGTCTGACACTCTGGAACGACCTTCCCCCCAATATCCGCACCATCATGGACCTACGCCTCTTCCGTCGGATGGTAAAAGCTCATTTCATAGATTAGGGAATATTTTAATTCGTTATTTATGGGTTTTAATTATTTATTCAATTTTAGCACAGCTTTACTGGTTTAATTGTTTTTTATATTTTATATATTGTGGGGTTTTATCTTTCTGTGCACCGCCCTGAGTCCCTTTTTTGGTGAAAAGGGCGGTATATAAATTGAAAATAAAGTAAAAAAGTAAAAGTAAAAGATCCAAAGAAAAAAATGGCCTCCAGGGTTTATGGATGGATGGATGGATGGATGGATGGATGGATGGATGGATGGATGGATGGATGGATGGATGGATGGATGGATGGATGGATGGATGGATGGATGGATGGATGGAAGGAAGGAAGGAAGGAAGGAAGGAAATAATCTCTGCTGGCTGAGTTTGGCATCTTCAGAGATAGAGGAAAAGGAGTTAAGGTGATTGGGAAAGAAAATCTGGTTTAAAGCAGTTGTTAAAGAGTCAGGCAACATCTATTTCTTTCTTTCTTTCTTTCTTTCTTTCTTTCTTTCTTTCCTTCTTTCTTTCTTTCTTTCTTTCTTTCTTTCTTTCTGGATCTCATACACTCGAAACAATTATTCACTTAGTAGCAGAAAATGGCAAAAGTAATCAATTCTTTGCAGTGAGATAGCAGTCTTATCCCGGAAAAGTAAAAGGCAATTGCAACCAAACATTTCTGAACTGCCCGGCTGAATATGCAGTCTATAATTTAAAAAAAAAAAAATCATAAGCAAGAGCGGCCCAGCTGCATATCTTTTTCTTTTTAAACCTCTCACTGATTTAGGTACTATGTGCCCAAAGGAGTATAAATCCATAGGAATGCATATTCAAGTAATAGATCATCTGTACATTGGAACTGAATAAGTTCGCTGTCCATATTTTAAGTTTAAAGTGTTAAAGATCCTCATGGGGTGATCTTTTTCTCCATACAGTTTCATTAACTTTTTATTCAAAACATAAGCTTAATGGCTGCTCTCCAGGCTACAAACCAGGAGACTATGAGTTCTAGTCCTGCCTTAGGCATGAAAGCAGTGGTGAAATTCAAATTTTTTGCTACCAATTCTGTGGGCTTGGCTTAGTGGCGTGGCAGGGGAAGGATGCTGCAAAATCTCCATTCCCACCCCACTCGGGGGTCAGCCAGAGATGGTATTTGCCTGTTCTCCGCACAACTCAAAATTTCTGCTAACAGTCCTCCAGAACTTGCTGAATTTTATCCCTGCATGAAAGCTGGCTCAGTGACTTAGGGCCAAACCCACCCTATATATTTGTTTGTTTGTTGCAAACAAGAAGAGGGAGTCAAACTTTTCTCCAAGGCACCTGGGGGCAGGACAAGGAGCAATGGGTGGAAACTAACCAAGGAGAGAAGCAACTTAGAACTAAGGAGAAATTTCCTAACAGTAAGAACAATTAACCTCTGGAACAGCTTGCCTCCAGCAGTTGTGAATGCCCCAACCCTGGAAGTCTTTAAAAAGATGTTAGACAGCCATTTGTCTGAAATGGTATAATGTTCCTGCCCATGCAGGGGGTTGGACTAGAAGACCTACAAGGTCCCTTCCAACTCTGCTATTGTATTGTATTGTATTGTATTTTTTTTTGCTGTCCATCTCCCATATAAGATGACTCGGGGTAGCTTACACATAATAAAAAGATAAATAGAAAAGTAATTAAAATATTAAAACTAAGCTTGTTGTTACAGTGAAAATAAGAGGAGGAAGGAGTATTAGTATTATAAAAATAAAGGCAGTATGAAAAACATTAAAAAATAAACCTTAATAACAATTTTACTTGAGTTGACTTTCTTTTAAAGCTGCCCCGTAATTTAAAAAAAAGTAAATTCTAAATAAAAAATAATTCTATCAGGTACATAAATAAAAATGCAAGTGTGTGTATAGAGCAAAACATTTTCCATAAGTATTTTGGGGGGGCGGGGGGGAGAGGCTTACTAATATGGAATGTTTTCCTTTATTTTTGTCAATAGTTTTATTTAATTAATGGTATCATTGTTCATAAATTATTAGAAAATACAAACTTTAAATGGTTATTTAATAATATTCAATTAAAATGAGATGTTTTCTGAAGTATTATTATGAATGATTCATATTTGTATCCTCAGACAATGACCCCATCCACAATTAAGAGTACAATTATATACTTATAATGAGAAGAAGTCCACTAAACTCACTAGGAGATACGTATCAGATTGTATGGTAATTAATCTAGCATAAATTTGGTAGCTGTTAAAAATGAGGTCATGATAGCTACCAAATAATAAAACAGAAATTGTTTTGTTGGGGTTCTTTTGGTAAACTTTTTGAATAGTATTTTGCATGGTGAATTAAGTAATTTAACCATGTGATAGCTTCAGTTTGCAATGCTTTGTTGTTGTTAATTAATATGAAACAGCAGAGAAACAACCTAAACTGTAATTGGGTGGCATTTCTATTTTGTTACTGTGTACTGATGAACAACAGATGGATGATGACACCCCTAGTATTTAAGCATACACCTGAAATTACAGTTTTTCTCATTAAATATAGTTCTACAAAACCCCAACAAGAACTATGACAATTTAATGAGATGCTTATGGCAGTGAAAATAAATTTTGCCCAATACTCAAAGAAAGATTCCATTTTGACAATATCTAATTAGGAACTTAATTTTGGAGAATGTACAGGAATGGCAAAATTAACAGTATGTATTCACAACAAAAGTGCAAACAAATTTAAGCAAGAATGGCTTGTGTGTGTGTACGTATGCACACACAAAAATACATATGTATACATGTATATACATATCACACACACATATATCACACAGCATGGTGAATATAAATATTTACAGTTTGGTTTCTAAGGGGGAAAGTTGGAAACCTAATATCTTTTTTCTTTTCTTTTTCTTTTTTAATTGTTATCAAATTTCTTTTGGCCCCCTTTCCCTCCTATAATACTTATTATTATGCACAAATAATAGTAAGTAACAATACAGTGGAGATTATGATACTAAGTAATCATCTTAAATCTAATCGTTTATTGTACAGGAAATATTTTGATGCAATCTGCAGCAATTTTTAAATATATTCCGTTATGGACAAAAAAACTAACTTATCTTATGTTTATTAACACTGATATTTTTAATCAAAGTTAATACTGATATGATATTTCTCTTTTTTATCATTAATGTCCTAAGTTATTTAAATAGTAGAATGTTAATAATTTTAGTCAATATATACAAATACCACTGTATCAGAATAATACACTGCACTATGTATGTTTTACAGTAATATAATAAAATGTTCTACAGCTTTGAGAGCTGAAATTTCTTAAAAATTGTTAGTATATGAATAATGTCCCTAGCAGTACATGTTCCTCTCCCATCCAACTCAGCATTAGTGTCTTGTCCATATTCATTTAAAATTAAGAAGCAACAAGGCATCCCCTTTGAGCAGCTTCTAATCATGGTCACCATCATCATCAAATCAGTGGTAGGATTCAAAAATGTTTACTACCAGTTTTGTGTGGGTGGCTTGGTGGGCGTGGCAGGGAAAGGATACTGTAAAATCTCCATTCCCACGCCACTCCAGGGGAAGGATACTATAAAATTCCAATCAGTTGGGAGCTGGCAGGGCCAGTCAGAGATGGTATTTAGCGGTTCTCTGAATTACTCAAAATTTCCGCTACTGGTTCTCCAGAACTGGTCAGAACCTGTTAAATACCACCTCTGCATCAAATGGAAAGAAAGATGTAAAATAAAGGAGAATATTTGTAGCTCAGAGTTGAAATAAGAGTTCCTTGATACTCTCTGAATTTGATTGTTTTCTTGCAGACATTCATTACCCAACTAGGTAACATCATCAGTGCACAAAGATTCCCCAAAGATGTAAAAGAAATGCTGTTCATTACTAATAACAGTTTTCACTGGTAAAGACTCATCTATTTCATTTTCACTTTGCTTAATATTCATATTATACAAACTAACTTCCATGTCATTTTGCTGCTGTTTTCAATCAGAGTTGATTTTACCTACAGCAAATAGCTTTTACAGTTATTTTAAAGTTGATTATTTCAGATGACCTCTATATAGCATTATTCTGATGATGGGAGCTTGGAGTTGGGTATGGTATCCTCTTTGGTATCCTTTAAAAAAAAATTATTCATCTAAAATAATAAACTTTTCCCAAAGGTCTTAGAACCTAGAGGATACAATATAAAATGTACAAAATGATGGGAGGTAACAATCAAAATAGATTCTGTTTCCACCAAAGAAAATAAGCTATATCCAACCATAAGTAACAAATACATGTATTTAAATGCAATTTTTAAAAATCAGTTCTATATATATTGATGTGATATTATTATCATTAATTTTATAATAATGAAAGTTGAATTAAATTGACTTCAGCTTTGGGTTCAGATTTTTCTTTGTTGTGAAATGAATCCAGGTATTTAACTGGAAAGTTCTTGTATATGAGCATTTTATTTATTTATTTATTTATTTTATTAAATTTATACCCCGCCCTTCTCCTTGTTAGGACCCAGGGCGGCACACAGGCATTATATAAAACCATAAATACAATATACATCAATTAAAAATATATTAAATTAATTCACCCGTGCTAAAACCCATTATTAAAACCATAACCAAATTATAATTTATATTTAAAAGTCAGACGCGGGGGGCTATCCTAGGCCGGCTTGTTGGAATAAGTACGTCTTAAGACGTTGGCGGAAGAGGCGGAGGTCCGAGGTAGTGCGAAGGTCGGGGGGTAGGTCGTTCCAGAGGGCCGGGCCCACCACAGAGAAGGCTCTTCCCCTGGGTGTCGCCAGCCGGCATTGCCTGGCCGACGGCACCCGGAGTAGGCCCGCTCTGTGGGAGCGGACCGGACGAAGGGATGTATGGGGCAGGAGGCGGTCTCGTATATAGCTAGGCCCCGAGCCATGGAGCGATTTAAAGATGGTGGTCAACACCTTGAAGCGCACTCGAAAGGCCACAGGCAGCCAGTGCAGCTCGCGCAGGAGAGGTGTTACGTGGGCTTGCCTTGAGGCACCCATAACCACCCGCGCGGCCGCATTCTGCACTAACTGTAGCTTTCGAGTGCACCTCAAGGGGAGCCCCATGTAGAGAGCATTACAGTAATCCAGCCGAGATGCCACGAGCGCTTGAGTGACTGTGCGAAGGGCCCCCCGGTCTAGTAAGGGGCGCAACTGGCGTATCAGGCGAACCTGATAGAACGCCCCCCTGGCCACGGCCGCCACATGGTCCTCCATGGACAGCCGGGAATCCAGAAGGACGCCCAAGTTGCGCGCCCTCTCCACGGGGGCAAGATGTTCGCCCCCAATGGCCAGTGTTGGATTTATCTGGCTAAACCGGGGTGCCGGAAACCACAGCCACTCGGTCTTGGACGGGTTGAGTTTGAGTTTGTTACTACCCATCCAGACCCGTACGGCCTCCAGACACCGGGACAGCACCTCGACGGCATCGTTGGGGTGGTTTGGGGTGGATATGTACAGCTGAGTATCATCAGCGTACAGATGGTACTCCACCCCAAAACCACGGATGATCTCGCCCAGTGGCTTCATGTAGGTGTTGAACAGAAGTGGCGAGAGGACCGACCCCTGAGGAACCCCCCCGACGTCTGCCCTCCTGCCAACACCCATTGCGACCGACCAGAGAGGTAGGACGAGAACCACCGTAAAACGGTGCCACCGTAAAACGGAGCATGCATCAGGAGAGTTAAATGATGTCAATAAATGTCACTCCAGCAAAGCTAATTGGAAGCATATCATTGTCAGTTACCAGGAGGTATAAGTATACTATATATGGATGTTCTATTTCTAACTCTTAGTATAACTTTACATCCTTGAGATAATTAGAATGATAGAATTGTTATTTTTAACCTTTGTATTTTTCAAAAGTGCAAACTTCATTTTGGTTCAGGATAATTTCAATAAATAATGATCACACATTATTCATCATTTCAAGCCAGTATATCCTCTGGTTTCTAAACAAAACAACTACAGTGAACTCTTTTAATGTAAATTGAATTTGTTGGTCACTTCTTCAATTTACCCAAACATAGAATTAACTTCCCATCTAGCATCAAGTTTCAATAATGAGTTGTTCATATTTTCTTGGCAATTTTGTGTTTTTATTATTCAGCTTTTGACAATGGGTTGTGCATTTTGTACAAAATTAAATAAATTAATTCATATGCCTAATTAGGATTATCAAACATGGAAGATCAGTTTCAGTTACGTTTTCGATTAAGCATCTATGATTTTTACAGCAAACGTTGATGGTTAACTAATGGATTTTTTAAAAAACCACAAAATTATTTATATATATACAGTAGTAGCCAAAATTGTAGAAACCTTTTGAGAAAAGTGTATTTTTGAGGTTTGATGGCAAATAATACCCTTTTTTGGGGGGGGGGGGGGGGGGAGAGGAAGGAATTTCAAGATAATCCTATTCCACTTCTGAAATGGCCTGGGAAGAGCCCAGATCTTCACCCAATTGGAAAGCTATGGAGCCGACTAAAGAAATGTGTTAGTCAGAAGTGTCCCAGCAATAAAACCCAGTTAATAGAAGCAATCATTCAATCTTGGTTTGACATTATGACGGCTGCAGAACTAAAAGACTTGGTTCACTTCATGGGAAGACGTCGTAAGGCCGTAATTCATGCTAAAGGTTACCCAACTAAGTATTAACTGACATGGTGATCATTTTTGTATATTTTCTTCTTTATAACTGCTATTCTAATAGCAAATCCTTCATTAAATTATTGCACTACATTCTTGATTAAATTATCTTTGCACTGATATATATATAATTTTATGGTACTACTCCAAAAACAAAAGTGGTGTTATTAGCTAGTATTAGAAAATACACTTTCCCCAAAAGATTTTCACAATTTTGGCCACTACTATAGTAAATGTTTTCTAAATCTTTTTATTTATCCACCCTTCCTTCCTTCCCCATATCCAGTTATAAACTCAGATATACCTTAATTATAAATTAAGCACATGGGTTGGGATGCATAAAGAAGACCTTCCTTCCTTCGTTCCTTCCTTCCCTCCCTTCTGTATTTTCCATAAAATGAAAACTAATAACTCAAGCCAGGGAAAGGGTGTGAGGCAATGCATTCTTTGACCTGAATATTAATGGACATCATTCAGACTGGTAACCTAGAAAGGTTCTGAACATCATTAGCAATTCCCTAAAGTTCAGATTTCTCAACACAATATGAATATCATTTAATTCTTTCTAGCTCGGTGTAATGTTATTCACAAGAGTAAATGTTATTCATTGAACATAAAAGTTTAAAGACATGATCAAAATATGTTGGAGCATTCATTTCTAAAACATGGAATAACACTTAGGAACTGATACAATGGGGGTGGGGAGGTCTAAACTGAATAAAGCCTAGGTCAGGGGTGTCCAAACATGGGAACTTTAAGACTTGTGGACTTCAACTCCCAGAATTCCCCAGCCAGCATAGCTCCCAGAATTCTGGGAGTTGAAGTCCACAAGTCTTAAAGTTCCCAAGTTTGGACACCCCTGGCCTAGGTAGATGCTGTCCACTTGTGATGGTGGCGATGCTGTCTATATTTATCTGCACTAAATGTTGGATGATAATCCCTTCCCCCAGCAGTCTTCACTCATTTCATGTTGTTTAGGAAGCCCTGAACCCTAAATAGAAACTTTTCAAGGACTTGGGGGCTTTAGAAAAACATGGGACTCCTTTCCATGCAGTCTCATAGAAGTTTAATAAATAAATGCATTCTCACAATGGGAGCAAAAAAGTCAAGACCATGGCTTTGAGCATATAATCAAAGCTCATTGTAAGTACGTTATGGTTTGGATGCAAGTAAAAGGAAGGAGGGTTAGGGTTTCAATTGTCCAATCATAACACCCATATTGATTTTTTTGGCTTCTCTCCAACATATGAGTGGACATGGAAAAGCCAAGCTGTTCTTTTGTGAACTGGAACTTCATTGCTAAACCAAGAGGAACTTTCCAACCCCCTAAACTGATAAGTAACATTTTAAATTGTGAAAAACTACTTGAGATTGCCAAGCAAATACAAAATTATATTGGTTTATTAAAGAAAAAAGGTATTAACCAGTCTCCCAAAATAGTGAGCAACCTTTTTACTTAAACAAATAAATTAAATAAAAGAGAAGCAGGAGAAAAACTGGAATGAAGTAGTTATTCCAACAAAATAACTACTCCGGGTGCCGTCCACTAGGCTATGCCAGTGGGCGACGCCCAGGGGAAAGGCCTTCTCTGTGGCGGGCCCAGCCCTCTGGAATGACCTTCCCCCCGAAATTAGAACAACTACGGACCTCCGCTCCTTCCGTCAAAAATTGAAAACACACTTCTTCTGCTTGGCCGGCCTAGGTTAGTCTTCCGTCTTTTAATAGGGTTTAGGGGATTTTAGTGTAATTTTAAAATAGGGGATTTTAGCGCAGGGATAATTTTGTTTAATTTGTATTTTATCTATCTATTTATGTATTTTTATTGGTATTTTTAATTTCCCTGTGCACCGCTCCGAGTCCCTTTGGGGAGAGGATGCGGTTTACAAATAAAATATTATTATTATTATTATTATTATTATTATTATTATTATTATTATTATTATTATTATTATTATTATTATTATTATTATTATTAAAATGTAAAATGTCTCATGCTTAAATGCAGGAAATATTTTTCTAAATATTGATTAGTTCTTTGCTATGAGATCAAGCAGCAAATGATAAAAATAATGTTTTTCCTCAGCCTGTAGAAGAATTTGGATAGTACTTTTAGATATGTACAGTATCCATATTTCTCTATTGAGTTCCATTTTATTACTTTTTTTTTTCAAATCTGTTACCACATTCAGGCATTCATTTAGGACACTGGCCATTCTCTTCTAGATTGATGATATATATTGACGGCCTTGACCATTTGATTCTGGTATATCACGATCAATATATGATATACAATTTCTCAAAGCCACATCAAAATTTGTCAATGCCATCTTCTTGAATCAACAAATTAAAAAGAATTACTATTAAGTAGTGCAACACTTAGTTCAGATAGCTATTTCACGACAATATTATGGCAGTGATATAAAAGTCATTGAAAGAGATTTAACATTTTACAGTTATTACAGAATTTCATTTCCAAAACCAAGTATAACTCTAGAATGATATAGAAAATAATCTGACTGGGTTTGATCAGAATCTTCCTGGTCAACACCTTGTCAATGAAATGGAAATTAGTAATTATAAATTAGTTAGTAACTATCCTCAGAGTGGAATTTAGAAGTTTCTAAAAATAACTGATATTTTATCAAACATCTGGTCTGCGCTTGCGCGAAGATGGCGGGGTAGCTCTGAAGCTCCGTGTGGGCTGCGGAGGTCGTTGGCATTTTGAGTGCCCCCCTGCCCTCGTTTGTGATCTTGGAGGGCATGGGAGGATGAGGGACCCACCCGGACACCTTAGGGTGGGGTTCGCAACATCGGGGGAAGAGCGGACGGAGCGCCGGCGACTGGAACGCTCGGCGGTGTGAGCGCCGGGTGGGAACTGCCGCAACGGAGGCCGGTGCAGAGGCCGCCGCCCGGACGTTTTAATAGGGCGGAGAGAGGCCGGCTGCACTGAAGAGCTCCGAAAAGCTAAAAGCTGAAAGCAACTTGGTGGCGTGCCGTGGGTGAAGCGGTGGTGAGAGCACCGGTGGCCAGCGGGAATGGTGAGAGAGGCGTGGAGGAAGATGGCGGAGGTGGCGGAGATGCTGGTTTGTTGGAGTGAAGAAGGTGGAGAGAGAGAGTGGAGAGTGTGGAGGGAAGAGGTTGCCGCTGGAGGCCGAGTCGACGGCGGTGGGAGCGCCGGAAGGCGAGAGACGAAGGCGGCGACTGAGGAGCCAGTTGGGGAAAGGCGGAAGGTGGTGGCTGTGAGAGAGCCATGTGGTGGTAGCGGAGAGGCGGCTGCTGGAGGCCAGGCTGACGGCGGTGGGAGCGCCGAGAGGCCTTTGGGCGAAGGCGGTGACGCGGGGATTGCGGCGGTGAGAGCGCCAAGGTGGATGTGGACGGCCGCTGACCACTGTAATTTCATTTTCCCCCATGGTCACTCTCCCAAGTCTGGGAGAATTACACCACCAAGGCCTTAATAGGCCCGGAAGAACTGACTCACTGTCTTAAAGAAGAACATGTGACAGCAACCAGTTATGGTCACCCCAATGGTCATCATTGCGAACTATCTAATTTAATTTAATTACATCTATTTACCAATTAATTTATTGGTTTACCCATCCTGCACTTTATTTCACCTGATTTCATCCTACCATCTAATGAATTGACTTGTGTGAATTGTTTTTAACCAACTGCCAACGACTTTTAACATCTGTGCTTTTTAACATCTGTATTGTTCCCATACCCACCCGAGTTTTATATATATAATTATTGAATTTTAATTATCTATTTAAAAATATTTAAAATGTATTCCAGAGCAAGCCTGCTATCGCTGCGAGAGTCCCCGCTCTCGCAGGTATGGCCCCTTGATTTATCTAGGGCACATCTCGATGATGGTATTGTAAATCCGAAGAGATGGGCGAAGCGCGGCCTTAGGGGATTTTTAGTTTTTAACTTATTTAAATTATCTTTTTTAGGGGGTTCAAGGGAGGGGGGTAGATATAGACAGATGGAGATGGAAACAGCAATTAGTAGTAAGGGCCAGGATAGCAGTCGACGGCGGGAAGCGGAAGGCGAAAGGCAGGGGGATACCCGAGTCGTTCCTCAGGAGGGCATACCAATTCAGAGGGTCGTGGGGAGGGGCAGGACCGAGGGGAGACAATTTTCATCCTCCCGGTTGGTGGCACGCAGCCGTTGGTTACAAACGGTCGGGTGCCACAACCCTCGCAGGCTAGGTGGCCAGGGAATACAGAGCCAGGGTCTGCGGCTGATGTTTTGCAACGCCAGGTCCGTTGTCAACAAAGCCCCCCTCATTAGTGACCTTGTGTCAGAGGGGGAGCCGGACCTGGTAGGAATTGCGGAGACCTGGTTGGGCCACGAGGGAGGTCATCCCCTCGTTGAAATGTGCCCACCAGGTTACCGCGCATTTCATCAGCCGCGGGCCCTAGGCAGGGGTGGTGGGGTAGCGGTCATTATCAAGGAAGGCCTGGAGCCGAGAGAGACCATTGTGCCGCAGACCTCCGGCTGTGAGTCCCTCTGCATGAAGTGGGGCCTAGGGAGGCAGTTGGGCTTGCTGGTTGTATACCTGGCTCCCCGCTATGTAGCAGCAGCCCTGCCCGAGCTCCTGGAGGTGATCGCTACGGTGGCAGTGGAGACCCCCAGACTTATAGTTATGGGGGACTTTAACCTGCCATCGTTGGGCGAATCATCCGTGGTAGCTCGGGAGTTCATGGCTTCCATGACGGCCATGGACCTGACCCAAGTAATTCAAGGCCCCACCCATGAGGGTGGACATACGCCGGACCTCATCTTCGTCTCGGGCCAATGGAAGAGTGATCTGGGTACAGGGGACATAGACATCATACCCTTGTCATGGTCAGACCACTCACTTCTCCGACTCGACTTTCTGACCGCTGCTCCCCTCCGCGGGGAGGCGGAACCAGAGTTACCAATCTGGTACCGCCCCAGGCGCTTGATGGACCCGGATGGGTTCCAGACAGCGCTTGGGCCATTTCCTGTATCCCTGACCCGCGCCCCGATGGAGGACCTCACGGCCGCATGGAATAGTGCGGCCGTGGGAGCCTTGGATCGGGTCGCGCCCTTGCGGCCTCTCTCGCGGCGGCGAACCACCCTGGCTCCTTGGTTTACTGAGGGGCTGCGGGTGATGAAACGCCGCAAGAGATGCCTAGAGAGAAGATGGAGGGCTAGCCGCTCTGAATCTGACCGGACACAGGTAAGAGCCCATTTACGGACTTACATTGTGGCGCTGAGGGTGGCCAAACGTCATCATTGTGCCACCCTCATAGCATCCGCAGAAAACCGCCCTGCCGCCCTGTTTAGGGTGACCCGTTCCCTCCTTCAACAGAGGGAGCGGGAAGCCCCGTTACAGGGTAGGGCAGAGGAATTTGTGATTTTTCTGCAGGAGAAAACCGCCCAGATACAGAGTGAGCTAGCCCCCATTCATGGCCCAGTGGGATGCCACGAGGGAGATCTTGTTTGGGAGGAGTTTGACCCCGTTACTTCCGAGGATATGGACAGGTTACGTGGGCGACTGCGAGCCACCACATGTTCATTGGACCCGTGCCCCTCCTGGCTTGTACTGGCATCCTGGGAGGTGACACGAGGCTGGCTCCAAGAGGTTATCAACGCATCCTTGAGTGAGGGTTCCTTGCCTGCCTCCCTAAAAGAGGCTATGGTGAGGCCCCTCCTCAAGAAGCCCTCTTTGGACCCAGCTCTTTTGAACAACTACCGTCCAGTCTCCAACCTTCCCTTCTTGGCGAAGGTTGTTGAGAGTGTGGTGGCACAACAGTTTCCCCGTCACCTGGAGGAAGTTGACTATCTAGATCCGCGCCAGTCCGGCTTTCGGCCCGGGCATAGCACCGAGACGGCATTGGTCGCGTTGGTAGATGATCTCTGGAGGGCCAGAGATGGGGGATGTTCCTCCATCCTGGTCCTATTAGACCTCTCAGCGGCTTTCGATACCATCGACCATGGTATCCTATTGCATCGGCTGGGGGGGTTGGGGGTGGGAGGCACCGTTTTGCGGTGGTTCTCCTCCTACCTCTCTGGCCGATCGCAATTTGTGCGGGCAGGAGAGCAGAGGTCGACCCCGAGACCCCTCACATGCGGGGTGCCTCAGGGGTCGGTCCTCTCGCCTCTCCTGTTTAATGCATATATGAAGCCGCTGGGTGAGATCATCCGTGGTTTTGGGGTAGAGTACCATCTGTACGCTGATGACACCCAGCTGTACATATCTACCCCAAACCACCCCAACGATGCCGTAGCGGTGATGTGCCAGTGCCTGGAAGCCGTGCGGATCTGGATGGGAATTAACGGACTTAGACTCAACCCGACCAAGACCGAGTGGCTGTGGTTTCCGGCTGCCCGATTCAACCAGCTTTCTCCAACGCTGGCCATAGGGGGCGAACATCTTGCCCCTGTGGATGGGGCGCGCAATTTGGGTGTCCTCCTGGATACCCGGCTGTCTATGGAAGAGCAAGTGACAGCCGTGGCCAGGAGGGCGTTTTACCAGGTTCGCCTGGTTCGCCAATTGCGGCCCCTATTGGATCGGGACGCCCTTCGCACAGTCACTCATGCCCTCGTGACATCCCGACTGGACTATTGTAACTCTCTCTACATGGGGCTCCCCTTGAGGTGCACCCGGAGGCTTCAGTTAGTTCAGAATGCGGCCGCGCGAGCAATTATGGGCACCTCTAGGTTTGCCCACGTAACACCGCTCCTGCGCGAGCTGCACTGGCTACCTGTCGTCTTCCGGGTGCGCTTCAAGGTGTTAGTTATCATCTTCAAAGCGCTCCATGGCTCGGGACCTAGCTATCTGCGAGATCGGATCCTGCCCCACACATCCTCACGGCCGATTCGCTCCCACAGAGAGGGGCTTCTCCGGGTGCCGTCCACTAGACTTTGTCAGCGGGCGACGCCCAGGGGAAGGGCGCTCTCTGTGGCGGGCCCGGCCCTCTGGAACGACCTTCCCCCTGATATTAGAACGACCACCGACCTCCGCTCCTTCCGTGTAAAATTGAAGACCCATCTCTTTCGACTGGCCGGCCTTGAATAGTTCTCTCTGTCTTTTAACTACAAATATTTTAATGGGTTTTTAATTTATATTTTTAGCACGGGTAATTTTATTTAATTCTATTTTAAGTAATGTTTGTATTATTGTATATTGTTTTTAATTATGCCTGTGCACCGCCCCGGGTCCCTGTGGGGAGAGGGTGCGGTTAATAAATCTCAATTTATTATTTATTATTATTATTATTATTATCTTGTAACCATATATCCTTTTTCAAGTATGCATACAAAGTAGCCTTTGTAAAAATATCTAGTAAACACAGAAATAAAAGGATGAATCCCAGGATATGGTACAAACACATTGTACTCCAACCTGTAGTATTGTACTCCAACATAAAGAGAACTAGTTTGTAAACAAATATATCCCATGTGGTACCTTGAGGTGGTGGCATGCATGAAATAACAGATGGCCTCTAGAATAGAGGTCCTAGCTTGCATAGACTAGAGCAAGAAGGCTTGTGTTAAGGAGTCTGATTAATAAATTAAAAGAAAGAAAAACAGATATGTTATATGTAAACAATTTTTGATAGTATCAAGAATGGATCACGTTAGGGAAAAATGCCCTAAAGGAATACATGAAAGAAACAAGAGTCACAGTATGAATGCAGGAAGTAAAAGCTTGAATTTTATGTGATAAACTATGAGAAGCATTGCCCTTTTGATAGAATGAAAGGAAATACTGGCATCAGTGGGAGGGGCATAATAGATACGGGGACATCATAACATAAACTCTGCCCTTTTTGTACTCGTGATGTCATGAGCCACATTTTGAGACTTTGACAAAATGTCCAGTTGCAGTTTATGCTTGCAGATAGCCCAGAAATGAAAAATGATCATGAAGAGTATGTGAAAGCTTCTTGGAACAGTGTGAAAAGAATTATGTTACTATCATGTAGCATATGAATTACAACCATATGCAAATGTGAGCTATGAAATAGAATGCTTGGTAAAATGATGAAATGAAAGTAACTTCAAATGAGAAAAAAATGCATATAAGACAATGATGGCTGCAAAAAGCCAAGGATGAGAGATAGATATTGTATAATATATGTAAATGATGTAAATAAACATCGCTGCAAATAACATAGTCAAAGAGAGCAAGGGAAAGTTAAGTTTTAAAGTCAAGGAAGAGATGCAGAGCATTTTTATGGAAATAAAGCAATGTTTTGAAAGTAGATGAAGAAGCTGAAAAGGAAGTTTCGGAAGAATGAATGGAATTAAACATACAAGTGCTGAAGAGATTTAGGATACAACTGAAGTGAAGGAATATTGGAAAGGGCGTTTTAAAGGTTTTAATGGAAGTGTTAGTAATATCTAAAAAAACTGAACTCATAGTAAATGTTTGAGAAAAAAATGATGGAAAAAGTCATGCCGAAATGCTTTGAGAATGTTGAAAAACAGTAAGGTGCCAGTAAAAATGGTATAACTGGTGAAAAGTTAAGATGGGGAGCAGGGAGGAGAGATCTTTTACAGAGGAGCTGTCCAATTTGATTAACATATATAAGGCTGCACACTGACAATTGGAAAGATTCTTTCTTGTTCACCTTTACAAAACTACTGCAGTGTTTAGTTTTTTTTTTTAGTGAGTGGGTGTCCTGACAGAAAAGCTTCAAGAGCTGATAATGGGGAAATCTGTTAAATTCAGTACAGCTTAATGCCAAAAAGGGGGTATGCAGATCATATTTTTGTTCGTTTACCTATCATGGAGAAGGATGATTGTGTGAAAGAAAATGTACTGGAGATTTGTTAATTTAGAGAACGAGTATAATATGGTAGAATTGAATTATAGGATGTTTTGCCTGAATATGAAGCTGGAAATTGGCTGCTGAATACGATAAGAGAACTGCATGATGGTACAAAAATGCATAATAAGAATTTTAGTTCAACATTTAGCAAGGAATAAGGTAAGGAGGTTTGTAGAATAACATAATTGTGGATTTTCTTCTAGTGAGGGAATCATGAGATAGATAGATAGGTAGGTAGGTAGGTAGGTAGGCAGGTAGGCAGGCAGGCAGGCAGGCAGGCAGGCAGGCAGGCAGGCAGGCAGGCAGATATTGGAAATTCATAAAAGGGAGGTGCTCCCTGGGAGCCTGTAAGGTTTTTTTAAAATTGCCTTATCACTTCTGTGTATGGAAATATAGGAGGTTCCATGTGACAAAAACACTAAGAGAACTTCAGCATAATATCCCAGCCCACCACTTGTCTATCACCTGCATAACTGAGCAACTAATAATGAATGGCACCCCCTGCCATAAAACACAGAACCATGGCTAATAAAGTTTATACATTAGTAGAAGGTTGTACCACCACTAGAAACTGTCACGCTGGCCGGAAACACATTGGTTCAGCTTTTGCTTGTCACAAAACTCAGGAAACTCTTAACTACCTTAAAAGGCCTTGATGTGGATGTTGAAGCAAAAGAAAATGTCTGCCTGAAATCAGTAATAGCTCCCAATACTTGGCCTGGTGTCAGATAGTTGCTGTTCTCAGTTCAGTTCCAAGGTCTGCTTTTAAGGTATTTAAGCCAAGATCAATCACAGATGATCCCATCCTTCACGTTCTAAACCATCTTTAACACCCTTAGAGCTGAGCCTTATTTTAGGACCTTTGGAAGATAAAAGAAGCAATTAATGTATCCTCTTCTCCAAAAGAAAGCTACTGTAAGATAAATTAGCACAGTTGTGAACTGTGAACTGGAATGAAAATCCCATGATACAAAAGCTATTATTTGTGTGTGGGGAAAAATAATCTCCAGAGTCTTTTTAGTAGCTAGTACTCACTTCTGTGTTAGTTAGACAGCAGGGCACAGAATAGGAGAAGAAAAAGGAAACGTAGGAATGGCAAAAGAGGAAGTCAATAAAAAAACAGAAGCAGGATTTCTAAATTTACAAGGTATACCAGAAGTCAGGCCTATAAACCAATTTATTTTCTTAATTTTATTTTATTTTTTCAGAGAAAACGTTATTGCCCATTTGTTTGATGTACCTGTTGAGGTGTCATACAAGGAAGAAGTGTTTAAAGAAATATTAACCAGTTTGAAATTTTAACATAATTTATATAATTACGTCTATGGGTCCTGACTTTTGATACACCTTGCATGTTATATTTCTTCGAAAAGAAATGTCTAGATAAATCTTTGCACTTGTTAAGCAAATGCATTGAAATTGGCCCATTTGCATTTTGCTGGGGCCAGAATATTCAAAATGGAGATGTCGAAGTAAAATGTCTTCTATTAGCAGGCACTACTTAGAAAATGGTAGCACAAGATATGAATAAAATGGGCTATAATGACAGTTTTACACTGTGTATGAAAGAAGAGAGCCTTTTATTCTACCTTTAAAGGAAAAAAGACCTCTTTCTTATATAAACCCCTTCTTACACATTCCACTGAAATTGCTAGACTTAAAAAACCATTACAATTCTGGATCACAATACTGTTCTTATCTCAGTCATGAACATTCTCAAATGAGAGAGCTAAAAGAGGCAGGATTAACTGTGTTTCTGCCAAATTTGGTAATTAAAATGCAAAATGAGCACAATTCTTCCAATATGGTACCATAGGATAGTTCAAGCTAATCTAAGAATGGGATTCTATCCTTAATAATATATGCATAACATCAAAAGCTGAATGAGAAACCGAGAGGAAGATCCCATTTCAAAATGTGGAATTCATAGAGAGAGACTACCCTAGGCCGGCCAAGCAGAAAAGATGTGTTTTTAGTTTTTGACGGAAGGAGCGGAAGTCCGTGGTCGTTCTAATGTCGGGGGGAAGGTCGTTCCAGAGGGCTGGGCCCACCACAGAGAGAGCCCTTCCCCTGGGCGTCGCCCGCTGACAAAGTCTAGTGGACGGCACCCGGAGAAGTCCCTCTCTGTGGGAATATATATATACAGATGGATGTATATATAAAACTAACACACATATCTAAAATATTATACAACATAATTCTTGGCTTGCTGTCTGGATGGTCTCTAGTGATGAGTCGATAGGCAGTAAGGGAAACAGTATGTCTCCTCCCTTAATTGGGGCCTAATAATAACAGGTTGTTGTGAAACAATTACCTATGTGTGTGTGTGTGTGTGTGTGTGTGTGTTAGTTTTATGAGCTGATCAATAAATTTAAATTTGAGAGACCAAGATAGAAAGTCCTGTAGAAAGGATGATGTAATCAGGGAAACTGGTTAGCTCAAGGCATAGAGAAGCCTGCTTCGAATGCTGGAGAGCACCAGTTCAAATCCCTGTAGGGAAGTATGGCCAGCTGACGAGGGCTAAGGAGCCCGAAATGGATCCATCCTGGTCTCTTAATTAATTATTATTAATCATCCCTTAAAGAAATTTAACACACACACATATATATATATATATATTAGTCATCAGCTCCATATATATGTATAATGTATAAACTTGCACTCTTTTTATTAACTGCAAAAAAGGAAAATATGAAAGAGTGACACGCTGGTCAGTATATTCCTGTCGTAATCAATGGATTGACAATCATTTAATCTAGAAAAAAAGGGCCCTGCAGTTGCAGGAAAATCATAAGGAGGAGGAAGAAGAGGAGGAGATAGCATAAAATGTGATTATTTCTTTCAATTTAAACTACTTTATTTGTACAAAGATTTTTATCTCTTTAAAAATGAAGAAATGGGCAGAACAGAATACTAATTTTCCCTTTGAAGTTTTTGTTACAATAGATTAACTAATTTTTCTGCATTAAAATATATTTTAGAAATTAATATACTAAAATTGAGTATTTAGCCTTTTGTAAGGAATAGGAAGTGATTTTTTTTTAAATATTTGTAATAAGATTATATGAACATGTATGTTTGACTGCAGCTAAATTTAAATTATTGCAGCTATAGTTTGCAATATCTGCAGTAACAACTTGGTCAGAATGGTTGAACTAAAAGATTTCCAAGTTGTGTATTCTGTATAGAGTTCTTTGCCCACTAGGAGTACAATATAAGTGTCAAAGGCAGGAGATGCTAAAGGTTATAGCAGGGGTGAAATTCAGCAGGTTCTGACAGGTTCTGGAAAACTGGTAGCGGAAATTTTGAGTAGTTCAGAGAATCAGCAAATACCACTTCTGGCTGGCCCTAGAGTGCAGTGGGAATGGAGATTTTGCAATATCCTTCCCCCAGCAGTGGGGGGGGGGGATAAGGATTTTGCAGAATCCTTCCCCTGCCACGCCCACCAAGCCACGCCCACAACTGGTAGTAAAAAAAATGGAACTTCACCACTGGGTTATAGGCAACATATCTCTGGTTATGGTCTCTTTGTTTTGATTAATTTGCCAAATTTATAAGACATTTTTCTTAAACAGGTCATTCCGTTTTATCTATTACCTTATTAAGTCATCTACTAGAACTATCAGTGATCTAAAGATACTTATTTGTAAAGATGATAATTACCATCCACTGAAAGCAAAGTATGTGTTTCAGAATTAGGGAACATTTGTGCATTTACTTGTTTCTTTTAACAGAATAAGAATAACAGAATGACAGAGTTGAAAGGGACCTTGGATGTCTTCTAGTCCAAAGTGTCTCCCCCCAAGATATAGAAAATTCATTCAGAGTTTAGCTCTTCCCAAGGCAATGTTAGCACTACAGTGCCTGCCAGTGACTACATGGTTAACCATCCTGCTTCCTAGATCTTGCTACCTTATGTATTGTTTGTATTTCTTTTACACCAACACATTTAATTGCAACTGGTACTCTGTCTCTTCTTGCCATCCTCATTGATAAAGAGGACCTTGAAAAACAGTAGCCTTCCCTATATGATGTTTTCAAATAACATGAAAATTATTTTGAACAGTAGTGTTCTAAAAAAAATAATGAAAAAGAAAACAAGAACACAATCACAAGCAAAACTCCAATAAAACAACAATGCATCCTGGCTATTGTAGTCTGCATTCCAAAAATGCATTGTTAAAAAAAAAGTAACCCAAACTTCAAAATTTAAAAATATTTACAAGGACAAAGGTGATTGCAGCTCACTTGCTTGAAGAATTAACTATCTCAGTAGTTTACATTGTTCACCATAGAATAGAGTTCTGGCAACTTTATCCTATTTTTGTGGAGTTATTTCAAATCCATCTCAAGCCATTTTGTTTCTCTGATACCACATCTCAACTGTGAAGAGTTTTTCTTTCACAGTTAATAGTGGCTCCCTCTATTGGCATTTTGGGAAAAAAGGGTTCTGTTATTTGTCTTAAGAAATTAATAGTAAACAGAATTTTTGCCTTAATGTAAGGGGAGGGTTGCCTTTAAAAAAAATAAATATTGAATAATGCAGTTTAACTGCAGTTGTTGAAAGATAGTATATAAATACTGTAAATGAATGATGAACAAATAAATATGTTGCCCTTTAGCCTCTACTTGCCTTGTACTAGGATTTGCTAAAACTATATCCTGGTTAGTACTATTAAAATCAGTTTCATTTTCATATTTTACTCTCCAGGTTCTCTAAGCAGCAAATCCAAATTTAAGGAAAAGAAAGGAATTAAGAGCAGTTTAGTCAATGTTCCTTAAAAATTCATTAACCCAAGACTAAGCACTATAATTTGGTTCATTTGAATTTAGGTAATTAGTCAATACTCTATTTGAAAGGTTACCCATAAACATTTGTCTTCTGAGGTTTTTAAACAAATATGCTTGTAATTCTAGAGAAACACCTTTGTGATTAAATTATCTAACCTCTCTTATAATTCAGTTTGTTCCTCATTACCTGATCCTCTTATACTTCTAAGATACATAATGGTACAAAGCAAAAGTCAGACTCTGTAGAACTGACACATATAGTTCTATGGAGTGTATATGAGTCTTTCTGTTGAACAAGCCTTCACAGATTGTCTCCATGGAATCAGGAAAGAATTTGCACAGATGAAATTCACTCTAAATCTTGAGAATCCCTTTCTGTGTACTCTAATTTTTGTTTTAATATAAACATTGTTCTAAGATCAGTTTTTGTTTACTATTGTGGTGGACTTCAGCTTTTCGTCATTAGCAGTTGTTTCATGTAATGTTCCTCTTATCACAAAATACAGTAATTTATATTTCAGAGGCTGCAGTAAGTTTATTAATGCTTGTAAAAAAAAAACCTCCTTTTCAAAGTTATATGCACCATTAGAACTATTTTCCCTCCTTTGTATTATGTGCTATATGTGTACTGGCAAAACAGTAGCAGGAATTCTCCAGTTATTGCTGCAACTATAATGTAATATTAAAACACATTTCTAGCATGAATGATTTTATTGCTACCTTCCTCCTGAGTGATTTTAACATACATTGTAGTTTTCAAATCTTCCTGAATGTAGCAGGTTTGTTTGTTTGTTTTTCTTTAATGCTATTATCCTATAAGAGAAAAATGGAATTGAAATAGCTCTCAGATTTTAATTAATCTGAAGCTATCTAACTGCCTGATTCAGTGGAACATGTAAATTTCTAGGCAGGAAGGTCAGATAAATTGTGACAATATTTGCACTCAAATCACTAAGATTACAGCATTTTAGTCCAATATGAATATAATGTTGACATATCTTTCATCTTCTATATTACGAATGCTCTTTCATTTACCAGAGCAACCTACTGCTAAAGCAGATGATATTAAACACAATTAAAATATAATTTTATATATGTAAATATATATTTACATATTTATATATTTATAAATATAAATAATATATTATATATAATCCTATTCTAAAACCAATTATTTGATTTCAAATAATTGGTTTTAGCATAGGATTGGGATTATTTAATATATATTTTAAATTATTTATTCATTTTCTATTTTGTATATCTTTTTAAATTTCCTGGGTCCTCTGTGGAGAAGGGCGGGATATAAATGTAATAAAATAAATAAAAATAAATAAAATATTTATATATGTACTATTGCGTAGACTACAAGCAGCAGCCCTACTTTGGATACCCTGATTACTGGCCCTCAAATAGAAAAGTCTTAAGAAAAAAATACATTATCTTTCTTCTGGATGTACAGCTAACAAACCTAGGTTGCAAAAATCTGGATGACCACTATGGTGCAACCAGGTTTTGAATATTTTTGCTGCTGTCTAGGTTTCATCTAATTTTCTTGCACAATCATCTAATCAATATAATGAGGTATTTACAATACTATAAGACACAATTTTATTAATTAATATAACAGCTGGTGAATTGGGCGAGACAGAGAAATGTAAAGAGTTCATGCTTTTCTCTTGGCTATAACTCTTATTTTTGATATACCTTTGAATCTATCATGCTTCCCTCTAAAATAGTTGATAAGAACACACAAATGAACTACAGTAGAGAGAATCTAATGATTCACTTAGGCTACAGGAATATTCATTCAAAGACCATGAATTTTCCTTTTAGGTTTTGGAGAAGAGATAAAATTCCAATTATTTACAGTAAATGTTTTTCTTCAAACAGGTCTACAGAGAAAGCAAGTATTTTTCTAACTCGTGGCTCCAGGGCTCAGCAATACTCCAAGGAAGATTTGGGTTTCAATGAACAATAGTACAGGTTACTCCAGTCAGGGATGAACCTTCTCTTCTATCTAGCCTTAGGATATACTGCGGTTCCTCAGATTCTACAGATGATATTCCTACACAGAAACAACCTTTATTTCCAAACACTATAGAAACAACCATAAACCCTTTAATCCACATCCCACCCAGTAGGGTAGGGTCCCTGGAAAACCAGCATCTGCCCAGCCCCTTAAAAGACTCAGTTGCCTACAGAAACACTATTATTTTGTTTTTAATGAGAGAATATTTCAGGCAATAACTCCTCCATGTTGTGAAGCAAAATTCTCTGTGCTCTGAATGGACAATTTTAATTCATTCAGTGAATAAACTAAATTAAGCTCTAATTAAGGCAAGAATTAAGCTTTAATTAAGCCAAGAATTAAATCACTCTAATTAAGACAAGAAATCCCATAGTTGGGCTCCTACAATGTGGGAGGGAAGACCTGGCTTTTCCCTTGAGCATTGGGAAGCTGACCCTGTTTTGTGACTATTTAGGAAAATGATTTTGTTACTTTTAATGTGTTACATTCTTAGTATTGCTTTATTTTTGTTGTGGAATTTTTTTCTTTTTAAAAATTTATTTTATTTTATTACATATAAAAATTCCATTTCTAAGTAAACAGTGTGTTGTCTGGATACAAATAATTTTAGGAAATAATAACCATAATGTTTACAATAATATTCATTACATTGATATTAATTATATAATAATAATAATAATAATAATAATAATAATAATAATAATAATAATAATAATAATAATAATAATAATAATAATAATAATAATAATAATAATTTATTATATTTAATATAATAATTATATATTATATATTATATATATAATCGTAATAATATTTGCATATCCATTTTAACAATCCTTGCTCATAGCATTAGCCTTTCTGTTATATTTCCATATTTCTAATTTCTGTTTTTATTGGCTAACCATTGATATAATGAATCCCATGTTAAAAAATATTCAGTTTCTTTCTTTTCCTTAATTTTAAGTGTTAGTCTATCTATTTCTGCTCATTCTAATATTTTTCAATTAAATTTTCATCTGTAAGAATCTCTTCACTTTTCCATTGTTGTGCAAATACAATTCTAGATGCAGTTGACACATCAGATATGTATTCCCTTTATTATACTTTTCCGGTAAGATGCTTAACAAAAATATTTCTGGTTTTACATCTATATGTAGTTTTATTTTTATTTTTTTATTTTAGCCCAATTGTAAGCTGTTAATGGCTGCTGTTTGAGAAATTCCCAAATTAAGAAAAAGACACAGTCCCAAGCTGGATAAGGAGGAAAGGGGAAGAGGTTTAAGGTAGCCACACTTGAATCTCGCATGCTATATTTTGCAAGTGAGAAGGTTATAGCTTTAGTTTGGCAAGATTCTGTCCATTAGATATAAAGCAGATAAAGAATTGGACTCGATTGGACTTCACTGTGTCATCTCTGGGCTTGGGCCTGACAGGCCATCAGGACCTCACCTAATGGGATGTTTATGTGCCTCATGGTATTAGCACTAGAGTGGCATACAACATTGTTCTTATGATAGGATTCTTCTGCATTATACATCCTGTAAAGGGGGTGGGTGGTGGGCTTCCATGATAAATTTCAGCCGGGCCACAAACTTACTTCTAATAAATACATTGGGGGATATTAAGGGGGGGATGCCCATGCCACTAGTGGAGTTTGCTTTGAGAAATAGCACACTAAGAGTACATGTAATTGGCACTCCCAATCCTTCCAAAACCATGTGAAGCAGACTTGCCAGAAGGTTGATCACACAATGCACCAACCAGCTACTTGCCTCCCTCCTGTTAACAAGTAGGTGTCAGGCCTGTTTCTTCGTTGACTCAGGAAAGACCACACTTAGACATTATTTTGAAATGTTAAGGCTCCTTTTACTAAGTTACGATAGCGTACAGACCAAGTAAAGCTGAGAATGAATAGTTTAGGCGCGAACAGAAAGTATTAAGCTTAAGCCCATCCCAATCCCCAAACCCCCCCTGTGCATTGTCCAATATGCAGCCATCTCCAACATCAGGTGGGCAGGTCTTCACCATCCTGGAATGCAGGTCCGTTAAACAGGAGATAACACGAACCATCAACATTGTCCACCAGCAGAACACACTCATCCCAAACCCCCCACCCTCCCCGTTTCCATGGCAGCAAAGCAGGAACTAGCGAGACTGACATCCGGACCTCCTCCAGGAACAGCGGGAAATCCAGGGCAGCAATAGGCATACGAGAGGCTACACCTGAAAGACAAGAAGGGAGAGACAAAACAACAGAGAGGAGAAAGAAAAAGAGTCAAGGTTTGTGTGGATACTTGGCATAAAACTGGCGTACCAGTTTAGGAGCTTTGAGATGCTCTTTATCCACCCATTCGTTGTGAGAAGGGGGAAAATCTTTCCACATGACCAGGAACTGAGTTTTATTTCTGCGGATTCTGGAGTCCAAAATGTCTCGCACCTCATAATGATGATGACCATCCACCAAGGTAGGTGTAGGAGTATCAGGCAATCTTTTGCGGAGATGGGAGGTACGAGCAGGTTTCAGTAAGTGAACATGGAATACAGGGTATAGTCACCGATAGGTCTTGGGGAGATCCAAACGGACCGACCCAGAGCTGATAATTTTGGTGATCGTGAAAGGTCCAACAAATTTGGGACCCAGCTTCTTGCATTTTTGGGGGCTATCCAAATTTTTGGTAGATACATAAACCTGATCACCAACTTTGTAGGAGGGAGGGACTGCTCGTTTCTTATCAGCGTACAGTTTGTGCGAGTCATGGGCATCGTTTAAAGTTTTCCGGAGAACCGGCCAAACAGAAGATAATCTAGAGGACCATTCAGATAAAGAGGGAACCGTCGGCGAGTCGTGAGGCAGTTCGGGTATGGGCACAAAGTCCTGTCCGTAGATGATTTTAAAGGGGGTCATATTCGTACTGGAGTGAACAGAGTTATTATACGCAACTTCGGCATGTATGAGAAGATCAGCCCAATCATCTTGTTGAAAATTAATAAAGCAGCGTAAGTATTGTTCGAGAACGGAATTAACCCTTTCACAAGATCCATTCGTCTGAGGGTGGTAGGCGGAGCTTAAGCTTTGGGCGGAGCCAATCAGTCTCAAAAACTCCTTCCAAAAATGGGAAGTAAATTGGGTTCCTCTATCGGAGATGATGCGTTGCGGGACGCCATGAAAACGATAGATATGGGAAACGAACAGTCGGGCCAGAGATTTGGAAGAAGGAATTTTAGTACAGGGGACAAAATGAACTTGTTTAGAAAAAAGATCGGTAACTACCCAGATAACGGTATAACCCTGACTGGGCGGAAGATCAACTATAAAGTCCATTGAAATTTCCTTCCAAGGCCTTTCCGGCGTAGCTACAGACTGGAGAAGACCCTGTGGCTTACCCGGCGCACGTTTCGAAGCCGCACATACAGGGCAACTGGCAATATACGATTCAACATCTTTCTTCATTGATGGCCACCAGAACTGTCTCTTGATAAGATGAATAGTTTTAACGAAACCGAAATGACCAGCTAAACGTGAGTCGTGTGCGCGTTGCAAGACAAAAGGACGTAATGTAGCAGGAACATAGATCTTAGAACCAATCCAAGGAAGATCGTCTCTGGTAGTACAATCACCTGAATGAGTCGAATACCAATCATCAGTAAGTAATTCATCCTTAATACGAGCAATCAGGTCAGCAGGTGGAGTAGTTTGGACAGTAGTTTGGGCTATAGTAGATACTGGAGTAGCAGGTAAAGTGAGTGGCATTATCGGTTGTACTATGGTGAGCTTAGACACATCATATTGTGGCAATCTGGAAAGTGCATCAGCCATGAAATTTTTTCCCCCAGGAATGTATTTGAGGTGGAAATTGAAACGATGGAAATAGTGAGCCCAACGAAGTTGCCTTGGGGACAATTTCCGAGAGGAGGTAAGAGCTTCCAAATTTTTATGGTCCGTCCAGACCTCGAAAGGATGTGGGGCACCCTCAAGAAAATGTCGCCAAGTCATGAGAGCCCACCGAACAGCAAAAGCCTCCTTTTCCCAAATCGCCCAACCGCGTTCGGACGCAGTGAGTTTCCGAGAGGTGTAAGCACAGGGTTGTAATTGGCCATGTTGATTGAGTTGTAACAGGACTGCTCCCACCGCGACATCACTAGCATCCGCTTGAATCACAAATGGGGAATTCACATCGGGGTGTTTAAGAACAGGCTCAGCCGCAAACAACCGTTTAAGCTTTTCGAAAGCGGCCTGACATTCCATCGTCCATTTGAGATGGGTTCCTGGACGAGGCTTGCCTTCTCCTTTTGTTTTCAGAAGGTTTGTAATGGGCAAGGCAATATCAGCGAATGACGGAATAAATTGGCGGTAAAAATTCACAAATCCCAAAAAACTTTGCAATTGTTTACGGGTACGGGGAGGGGCCCACTCCGTCACTGCCTTGACTTTAGCAGGATCCATTTCAATTCCCTCAGAGGAGATACGGTAACCCAAATAGTCAATTCTTTCCTGGTGAAACTCACACTTAGAGAGTTTGGCATAAAGTTCAGCGGAACGCAACTTATTTAATACGGAGCGCACTAGTTTAACGTGCTCGTCGTGTGTTTGCGAGTAGACGACGATGTCATCAATGTAAACAATAACTCCCTTGTAAAGGTGCTCGTGGAGAACCTCATTTATTAGTTGCATAAACACTGAAGGGGCACCTTGAAGACCGAAAGGGAGGACTTTGAATTGGAAACATCCGAGCGGACAGTTAAAAGCTGTTTTCCATTCGTCCCCCTCTTTGATTCTGACCCTGTAATAGGCTTCACGTAAGTCCAACTTCGTAAAAATCTTACCGGTAGCCAGGTGAGCAAGCATGTCCTTCATGAGCGGAAGGGGGTAAATATTGTGTTCACAAATGGTGTTGAGATATGAGTAGTCCTGTATTAATCTTAGAGTGCCATCTTTTTTTTCCCTAAACATAACTGGTGCTGCTACACGGGGCCTAGCTGGTTCAATGAAACCCCTTTGAAGGTTTTTATCGATGAATCTACGTAATTCCTCCATCTCCCGCGGGGTCATTGAGTACATACGAGGTTTGGGTAATTGAACCCCAGGAAGAAAATCAATTGAACAGTCAGTAGCCCTATGAGGAGGAAGGGAATCACAAGATCTTTCACTGAAGGCATCCTTTAGGTCCCAATATTCTTTGGGAATTTTCTCCTCGCCTGGTATGACCTCGGGTGATGGGAAATCCAATAAAGGTGCAGCAGATTCAATATGGGGGGGTGGGTGATGTTGCGGGGGTTGATCAGTTTCTGATGGAAGAGAGGTATGTTCCGGGAGGGATAAAGGAATGCGTACCCAACCTTCCTTCCAGTTTATCAGAGGATTCCATTTACGTAGCCAATTGACCCCCAAAATTACAGCATTATCGGCAATGGCAGTTACAATAAAGTTGATGGTCTCAGTATGGCCCGTGCCTATAGAAACATGAATTGGTTCGGTGATAAAAGATGCTGGGGTGCCCCCAGCTACAGAACCATCCATTTGGCAAAAGGCTATGGGAGTTTTCAAGGTTTTAAGGTGGAAACCCATTTTAGACACGATGTCTTGGCTTATGAGACATTTTGAGCAACCAGAGTCAATGAGAGCCTGCACATTGCATGTACCTCCAGTAGATGGAGCTAAAAGCATTAAATTAATATAAAGGGGCCCGGAGCGATGACTCACCAGGTTGTCGTCAGAAGAGTCAGAAGACGCTTCCCAATCATCAGGTCCTGGGGAGGGCTGGTCAGCAGAGAGGTTGATGGGTTCCATCCCACTCATAGCCGGTTTGGCGCGCACAGTTGGCGTCCTAGGCTGTTTCCGGTCCGAGGAAGAAAGTGGGCGTGGAGGTGGTTTTGATCGGCATTTGTCTGCCCAGTGCTCCTCCTTCCCACAGCGATAACAGCTGCCTGAACGAGGCTGGGTTGTTCTCCCCTCCCCCTTTTGCATGCGTTTCTCCCTCGCAGGGGGGTGAGATTTGGGGCTATCTTCCTGTGTTTTTTTCTCCAAGCGGACTGGATCCTGCAAGTGGGCATGATCCAATTCGACATCCGAAGCTAGATCTATCCAGTCATTCAAAGTTTCGGGGCGAAATCTGTTCACACATGTTTGATAAATGTCTTTATTCAGCCCTTCAACATAAATGTCCATTAGGGCCTGTTCACTATAACCAATCATAAACACTGATAGCTCCTGGAAAATCTGCGTGTAAGCCTGAATAGACATGTCCCCCTGCTGCAAACTTTTTAGTTTCATTTTTGCTTTCCTCTCAACACGGGGGTCTTCAAAACGCCTTCTAAGAGCATTCATGAAGCGATCGAAATCGCGCAGTGCCGGTGAGCGGCAATTATGCAATGAAACCAGCCAATTAGAAGCTTGATCTTCTAGGGTCATAGATACAATTCTGATTTTGATATCATCGTCCATATCAGCTGCGTAAAACTGCATGTAATTATCGACGTGAATTAGAAAAAACGCCAGTTTGTCGGCACTTCCGTCGTATTTCACACCCAAAGGAGGCAGTTTCGCAAGTCGGCGGGGGTTAATGGGGTTGGCTTCCCTTCCGGCCTGAGGGGGGGGGGAGGGAGTTGCTCTCCTGCTTTGCCTGGCAGAAGCCGCCTCTCTCCGCAATTCCCTGCCGGCTTGAGGAGGGGGGGATGGTGTTGAAACCCTGCTTCGTCTGCCCGGAGCTGCCTGTGAACCTCTTGGCTGTGGGCGATCCGCCTCCCTCCCCCAGATTTTTTCCAGGGCTAACCTCTTCTCATCTGCCTGGCGGAGTAAGTCCTGAGCCATCTCCTTTAGTTCCCTTTCTTCTCTTAAGAGCTCCGGAATGACTTTCTTTGGGGAAAGTCGACGTCTGGAGACGTTTACCCCACTCATTCCTACCCCTTCAGACCAACGTTTAGGTTTGACTGATTCTTCAGCTGGCAGATTTAGATCTAGGCCAGCCAAACCTTCCATCACTGACCTGATCCCTTCGGATTGAACAGGAGGATGCGATGCTTCAGCTCCCAAAATTGTTTCAGGCAGGACCTCTACCAACGGAGGCTCCTCTTGTGAAGGGTCCGACATCAGGGCAGGTTTTTGGTTTTGTTGATTCTCAGCTTAATGTCAGGCCTGTTTCTTCGTTGACTCAGGAAAGACCACACTTAGACATTATTTTGAAATGTTAAGGCTCCTTTTACTAAGTTACGATAGCGTACAGACCAAGTAAAGCTGAGAATGAATAGTTTAGGCGCGAACAGAAAGTATTAAGCTTAAGCCCATCCCAATCCCCAAACCCCCCCTGTGCATTGTCCAATATGCAGCCATCTCCAACATCAGGTGGGCAGGTCTTCACCATCCTGGAATGCAGGTCCGTTAAACAGGAGATAACACGAACCATCAACATTGTCCACCAGCAGAACACACTCATCCCAAACCCCCCACCCTCCCCGTTTCCATGGCAGCGAAGCAGGAACTAGCGAGACTGACAGTAGGGCCTGCAAATAAGCCAGGCATTCAGGGTTTTTACTCCCAGATCATCCACAAGATCTCCTCATCTATCCTTCAAACCAAAAAGCAAATTAAATAAAACGCAAGCCGTATCCTTGTCCTTTCATGTCCTGATTTTCAGTACATGTTGTGTTTATTTGGCAGTTTGCAAAACAGCTGCAATTTCACAGGGAGGAAAGTCCCAGGCTCTAAGCCTCCGTTCCTCCTGTATTAAAAATGAGGGATGTCACAACACGATATCGTATCATCAATTTTGTAATCAGGCAGTGCTATAACAGTGGCTGGAGTGGGAAAGAAGAGGAGCCGAGTTCTAAGAAAACGTATACTTTTTTTCAGCTGCCGGGGCACACCCACTTTGCTGAAACAATAAAAATTCTCCCTCCACACTTCCCAGAAAAAGTGTGTGTGAAAAGGAAATGAAAAACCACAAATCCTCTTGCAAACAAAAAAAGCTTTCTTACCCATTTCATTCCTGCTACTCTAGGGCCGTGCTGAGCCAGCTGATTCTCAGGAGCAGGGGTGAGCCAGAGTTCCCTCTAATAGGGAAACAGGTTGCCCGCAATCTCTTCTGAGGTTCACCTTACCAAAAAAAAAAAAAATGAGTTCATTTGTGTAGCTGACTGGCTAGAAACAAATGAGCTTAGTGGGTGAACTCAGTCAATGTTGCCGGAGCACAAAGGTCTCAGCTTTTGCTGGCGCAGAATAGTTCACGTTCAAGCACCCTACAAAAAGGAGATTCTTAAATTAATGCTTCTTGAGAAGAAATATGCAGTACAGAACAACGGGTCGAAATGTATACTTATGAAACATTAAGACCCGGTGTTGTGCACGTTCAGTCAGCAGCCCTTTTAAAGAATGCAGTGAAAAGTTATTTCATAGAATGGCTAATCGTTAGTTTATTGCTTATTATGGCTAATGGCCAGTCAATGTAATAGGAAAATATAAGACACTTGGTCATAAACTAAGAAAAATAGAAAAGATAATCAAATAGAAAATGTGAGAGATGCATTTAAAATGCATCATCTGGCTGAGACCAAATAAAATTGTTTGTTAGTTGTCATAAAACAGAGTGAAGAAAAAGGTTGACAACTGAGGGCACATTTAGATATACTTGCATAATAAAAAAAAAATACATTTATTTTTGATACAGAGGGAACGGAATTGGAATGGGTTGTAATGGGTTTCGTAAGCAAAACCATATATCAGATATGAGCTGAGATCAAATTTTCATAGCTTCAGGGCAAAATTTAGTTATTGAATGAATAATATTAGTCCAGCAATCGGAGAGGAAAAGTGAGGTGTATACTTATTTTCTCTACCAGGTAAATGCTTTCAGAAAGACAGAATTAGGTTAGCTTATATGCTCCTGTAAAAGTATTTATTTATTTATAACATTTATATCAGAGGTTCCCAAACTTGGCAACTTTAAGACTTGTGGACTTCAACTCCCAGAATTCTCCAGCCAGCTCTGCTGGCTGGAAAATTCTGGGAGTTGAAGTCCACAAGTCTTAAAGTTGCCAAGTTTGAGAACCTCTGATTTATATGGTTGCCAATTCAACCCAAATATTCTGGGTGGCTTTCAGAAAATTCAGCAAAACATAATGACAAGGATACAAAATCACACTGCATACACCGCTAAAAAATAATAAAAGGTGATCCTGAATAAAATGACACCATCATCCACAAGGGGTGCAACACAAAAATCCACAGAAAGAACGAGTTTTTGACAGCCTTTCTAAATGGTCAGGCTCTTTTATGGTCTTGCTAGCTTCATTGTAGATTGCATGACTTCCTATTAAAAGCCAGATAAACAGTGAGTTTATCTCTGAGATTTGATTTGCACGATGAGTGAAAATTACTTATTGTTACAGATAGTCCTTAGCTTATGATTACAATGGAGTCCAGAATCTTGGTCATAAATTGAGGCATGTGATGTGTCTCAATTATATTTATGATGTTCGTAAAGTCACTATGTTTATAAATCAAAGCACATGGTCATTAAGTGAACCAATCCAGCATACGCAATGGGTATTTTTACCAGAAAATGGCAAAAGAATGTCAAAAACCATGGTCATGTGATCACAGAAGGCTGCAATCAGTTGTAAATGTGAGCTAGTTACCAAGCACCTGAAATACAATCACTTGGAATTGATAAGTTAAGTGGAATTCTTATCTCCCAAATTCACAAAACATTATAGAAACATGGAAAACTGATGGCAGAAAAAGACCCAGTGGTATATCAAATCTGCCCTTTGGGGTGTTTTTTTTGTTTTCTTTTCTTTTTAATTTATGTATTTATTAATTATTATTTTGTAATTGTTATTCTTATTTTTTATTTTTTGTCAGATGATAGACATCCCTGTATCCCAAGCATGTTTAAACTCAGTTACTGATGTTTGACCTACTGTCTTCACTTGGAAATTGGCTCCAAGTTTCCATTACTCTATTACTGTGAAGTAGTAGTTTATAACATTATGCCTAGACAATTAAAAGACTTGATCTGTTTTATTACCACTGATGGACCAATTATACTCTTTTGTTTTCTTTAGAGAGTCAAAGAGATGGCTTTGAAGCAAACATTCAGAAACCATTATGTAAACAAAGAGGAGAGTAGCATACCTTATATACTGAGAGAATATTAAGAGGTTTATAGTGACTCCTTCCTGATTCACTGGGTTATAAGAGGGAGAGAAGAAGCAACACAATGATTCTTATAAGATTGCTATCAGCCGGTGGTGAAATCTAATTTTGGGGGGCACTGGTTCTGTGGGCGTGGCTTGGTGGGGGGATGTCATGTGACTGGGTGGGCGTGGTCAATTTATTTTCACTTTTCAAAGCAGTTTTTCCTGCCTATTTACCCAAACCGGCAGGGGGGGAAATACTTTAAAAAGTGTGTGTGGGAGGGGGGGAAGCTTCAAATGATCGGACGGCTCAGCTATACAATACAATAGCAGAGTTGGAAGGGACCTTGGAGGTCTTCTAGTCCAACCCCCTGCCTAGGCAGGAACCTTACACCGTTTCAGACAAATGGCAATCCAGCATCTTCTTAAAGACTTCCAGTGTTGGGGCTTTCACAACTTCTGGAGGCAACTTCTGTTCCACTGATTAATTGTTCTAACTGTCAGGAAATTTCTCCTCAGTTCTAAGTTGCTTCTCTTCTTGAACCATGCAATCATCGGAAGATCTTTTTTCCACTTTTTAAAACATTTTTCCCTGCCTACTGAACGGCAGGAAAAAAAATGCTTTTAAAAGTGGGGTGGGGAGCTTCCCGGGATCACATGGCTCACAGGTGAGCCGCACAATCCTCAGAAGCTTTTTTTTTACTACCAGTTTGCAGAACCAATGACACTCATCCCACAGGGTTGGCCAAACCGGGCCGAACTGCGAGGATTTCACCCTTGTTATCAACCCTTTGAGGTGGACCAGAAGAGGAAACAGACTCCAAGGGAGATCTACTTAGATAAGCTCTTATAACAGAATCTGACAGATCTGACCATGATTCTCTTCTTCTCCTTCTTATCATCCAACGTACCATACTTTGTCACCTCCGAAAGTATTATTTTCTCTTTTTGCCATTTTAGTCTCCTGTCCCTTTATTAATAAAAGCAATTGGTACATAACCTTTCAGATTTGTGTATTTCTTTTTTAGTAATGGTTTCTGGGTCAGATATGGCACTTTAGAATCACAGCAATAATACACCTTAAATACTTAAATACTCTGCCATCTAAGAAAAAAAGCTACTTACTGGATTGACTAGATAGATAGATAGATGGATGGATGGATGGATGGATGGATGGATGGATGGATGGATGGATGGATGGATGGATGGATGGATATACAGATACATATAAAAATAAATGAAATGGAAAGTTACTTTATGGCTAAACATCAATCCTATAGCACTTGAAAATTTGAGCTGTGCTTTGATTAAAGCATATTGTGTATGTTGGTAAATTAAATTTTTCCACTTGGATTTTCATCTCTGCTTAATTTACGGGGGGGGGGGGGGGAATCAAGCTAAATGTTTTAATCTGTGAATCTCTGTTTTATTACAATGAAACCCTTTCCTGAGTCAGAACTGATTATGAAAAGAAAACTACATTTTAAATCAAAATAACTGTTGGAAATGTAGCTCTGCAGTTTAAAATGTCATAATAGCATTAAATCAACCATTCTATTTAGAACTCATTCACATCTAGGTGAGGTTGGACTAGATGACCTAAAGGGCCCTTCCAACTCCGTTTATCTACATGTTCATTAGAAGCAGGAATTTAAATCTTTGAGTGATCCAATTACCTGAAATGACCACCTACCATCTTCCCAAAGTCATTATCTATTCTCTATGCAGACAATCAGGCATATAAAGACATGTTACACAATGGAGAATAACTGTCCATTCTGTTATTAAGGCATGTTTGTGCTACCTCTTGGCCCACCAAACACAAATGTATTTGTGTGTAATATTTATATCATCTCACATAATACTTAATCGTACCAAGTTGTCTATCCCAACCTTTTAATACTGTTTAATCCAATGCTATATATCCGTTTTAAAATTATTCTTTTGAGTTGCCCGGACTCAAAGGACATGCTATAGCCAGCTAGCTAAGGACCAAACCAGATGTTACAGTGACAGGCACATTGATTACAAGTGACTCACAAGTAAATTAGTATGTAGGTAAGCGACAAAGGAGAATGGAAGGACATCATGGATGGTTTGGAGGGATGTTAAACCAAGCTCTGGTAAATGAGACTTTGGCAGTAGAAATAACTCTTGCTGGGGGAAACGGTATATGAATAAAACAGTGACAAGTCAAAGGAGTTTTTGCTTATCCATACTGGATTTTAATTCATCCCATCAGTCCCACATTGTAATAATTTGACCTGACCCACATACAAGCAATTTATCATCAAAACACCTAATTTATTCCCACTGAAACAAAAGCTATAAAGCAAAACATTTACATATTTCTGTGTCCCTTATCTGCCTTCCTTTAATATGTCGATGTCAGAAAAATGCAGGTGGAATTGTTTGCTCAAAAAATCTTAACCGAAGAGGTGAAACCGATGTGTCTGCTGACCTTACAGAAATCCTACCAAGGACTTTATGCAAGCTTAAATTTAGTAGCGGTAAAAATCTGGCACATTATCCATTAATTACAGAATCCGTAGAATATGGTCAATTCTTAAGTTTGATACCGTATAAAAACAGAAACTGTTTGACTGCCTGTTAATAAACATTTCTCTGTACGTTGCCTCTTGCTCAAGAATGCTTTGTATATTTTTGGTGTCTGCAGACTGAAGAAGTCCTGAAGATTGATGGAGGGCCATGCTATTCAAACAGCAGGCGTTGCTGAGACAGAAGCTCCTAGTGCTAGGCAGCCTTGCTATTGGAAGCCTTCTCTATCTAGTTGCCAGAGTTGGGAGCTTGGATAGGTAAGTCACTAAATTAGCATGTCGCAGTGACACCAATAATTATAAATGGCTGTAGGTGCTTTCCCCACTCCCCCCTCCCCACACCCACTCCAATTTCCTCTTAAGCTTTGAATATAATTGAATAGGTTTCTAGCTCTTTGTCTCGCTGCTAGCATTTAAAAAGACAATCTGCTGTAGTATTGATTTTCATTGTTAGTTTCCTTCTGTATAAAGACAGGGAAAGGCACAGGAAAACTAAAGGAGCATTAGCTTGCTGAAGCCCAGTATCTTGGTCCATGTCCATTTATATTCTATGTGCACTGGCACTTGTGTTCAGAAGGAATGTAAAGCGCCATACAGTAAATATGCCACCACAGTAGGTCAGCTTTTGTGCGCAGTAGCAGGCTAACTTCAAGTTTCAATAAACAGTAGCATCTTGTATTTTCTGATATTTATGGGTGAGCAATTAAGATGGTACCGTGGTAATTAAACTTGTGCATAAGCCTGCAAAGTTTGCTTGACAGCCTTGGATCTTCTTGCACTAGAAAGATTTGCTGAAGGATATAAAGCATATTTTAAACTCTGTTAATTAACTTTTAGTTGTTGTTTTAAAAAAAAAAATCCGCCTTGAGACGGATGTAGTGAATGAAAAGATCTTGCTGGAAATGATTCTTTTCAGGGCAATTGTGAGATATAAAACTAGGGCCAGTACTGTTTATTATTCCTGTTCATGCCTAACATTGTTGGCTTTGAATTACAGGAAACAACTTATTTTCAATTTCATAGAGAATATGGAACTAAGCCTCAATTACCAAATCCTTTTTTCTGTTTTATGACAGCTAAGTTGCTCCAAGAAATGACAGAATTAAAAGAAAGAAAGTCTATTTGATGAAAGATTTATGTATCAAAGTTGCTTTCTGAAATCCATTTGGAGGCAATTAGTATCCTAACATGGTAATTAAAATTATGTACAGTATTATAAAACCTCTATTCAAAAATAGCATTCCAGGCTGAGACTGCATTTAGATGGTGAAGGAGCAAACATAAACATTGCATATACTTTATTTGGTCAATTATAGGTACATTATTTCTTAGATCCAGTTGCATTAATGCCAAATTCATATGAGTTGTATAAAATTCAAGTTACTGGTTGAAAAAACAAAACAAAATAAAGCCAAGCTGATTTATACTTATTTAGTACATTTAGGATTTATCTTTCTTCGTTATGGGATTATATATGGTTAGCATATATAAGTTCCAGATGGGTTCCCATTCGGACACCGGATACATGTAGAGCAGCTTAATTTTATCTCAGTCTTTATACATGTGTCACCAAATCATATTGTGGGACCCAGCATACGAGCTCCAGTACTCCACAGTGTAAAGCTAGTTTGCCCCTCATGGTGCACCAAGGATAGGCAAGCAAGCTCCGAACAGAATGAACTAGCAATCAAGATGTCAGGACTGCATTGTGTCTAGCAAGTGTAGATTTACCTGATATTTCCCTTATGCTAAATATATAACCCCACAGCCTATGCAGTTTGCAAGCCATGTATAAGGTTTATTAAACAAAATGAATAAGACATGCCTGTATCTCCAACACTTTATGCCTATTAGTACAACAGGCATACTGGTTAAGATGATTAGAGGACTGGAGACTAAGACATATGAAGAACGGCTGCAGGAGCTGGGTATGTCTAGTTTGATGAAGAGAAGGACCAGGGGAGACATGATAGCAGTGTTCCGATATCTCAGAGGGTGCCACAAAGAAGAGGGAGTCAAACTTTTCTCCAAGGCACCTGGGGGCAGGACAAGGAGCAATGGGTGGAAACTAACCAAGGAGAGAAGCAACTTAGAACTAAGGAGAAATTTCCTAACAGTAAGAACAATTAACCTCTGGAATAGCTTGCCTCCAGCAGTTGTGAATGCCCCAACCCTGGAAGTCTTTAAAAAGATGTTAGACAGCCATTTGTCTGAAATGGTATAAGGTTCCTGCCCATGCAGGGGGTTGGACTAGAAGACCTACAAGGTCCCTTCCAACTCTGCTATTGTATTATTGTATTATTGTAAGATAGTTGTGTAGCCCCTTACACTAGTTTAGTTTTGTCTCTTGTAACATCCAGTGTTTTTTCTAATAGATGACAATATATGTAAATTAGGAGTTGAATTATGGCACTACTGGTGTTCTTTAAGATTGGTTTTTGCTTGCAAGCATTTCATTGCCTGACCTGGTTACATCATCAGTGCTAGTGAGTGTTTGTTCCCTGTTTATATTCAGTAGTTTGCCCTGCCAGTGTTGGTGGGGCTGTGGTTTTCTGTCTAGATGGTCTCTGGTGATGAAAGGCAGAAAAGGAAACAGTACGTCTCCTCCCTTAATTGGGGCCCTAATATATATATATATTATATGTAAAATAAGTGACCCTGGATAGCTTATAATGTGAAAATAATCAATAAATACTAAAGTTCAGTATTGTAATTGTTAACAAATAAAACGTCTAAAACTGGAAAAAAAAATCTGAGCTGAAGTAAAAAGTAGATGAAGCCATGTTAGCAATAATAGAGGCACCTCACTAGCTCACCCATCCGCTGGGGTTCTCAGGACTGCTGACACAACAAATTATTTAGGGACTTTTGGTAGGTGAGAAGAGATGAGGCCAACATCCTCTTAAGGGATGGGAGAAAATTTCACAATGAGGGCATCACTGCAGAGAAGAATTGCTGTGTACAGCCTGCTAAATGTAGTTCCCTAGACCAGTGTTTCTCAACCTTGGCAACTTGAAGATGTCTGGACTTCAACTCCCAGAATTCCCCAGCCAGCGAATGCTGGCTGGGGAATTCTGGGAGTTGAAGTCTGGACATCTTCAAGTTGCCAAGGTTGAGAAACACTGCCCTAGACAATGAAATACATAATGTACCTTCCTACTAGATCTGCTCAGGAAAAGCAGATGAAACCAGGGAGTGGCAATCCCTCAAATAGGGCATTTTTTAAAAAGAAAACATTGGTTGTTGTATTTCTCCAGAAAAGACAGGCACCTTGATGTGCAAAATTTAAACCTTTCCTTTTCATAATGGTTCTTGCCAAAGACTTGCACCATTAGCTGCTGTTTCTCCCCAAACATACTGCCCATGGAAAACACAGTTTTTAATGTGAACTACCTTGATCTATTAATTGGGTTGCACATATTTGTGCATGTAAAAAAACAGGTGGAAATGTTCAGCTGTGTTTTGCCTGGGCAACAACATTACATTCCCTTTTGGTTTCTGGGGCATCTGTATTTTTCCTCCATTTAGGATAAAACAGATTTTAAAAATAAAATAGCTTATATGAGCCTACTAAGCAGGAAAAAGGGAGAGGGAGATTGGGAGAGACTGAAATATTTTGAACAATTGAGAACACCATGTTTTTCAGGTAAGTTGTCAGCTTTCTAATATAATTATAACTTTGGTCTGTTTGTTTGCTGTTTATGATCTTTATTTTTCACCAGTTAATGAAAATAAACTAAATACGTGGCTAGGTAACCTGAAAGATTAATCTTACATTGCATTCCACTGAGGGGCATTGTGTTTTCTCACATTCACTCATTTCTAAGAATCGTTGCCTAATTTCATTCAAAAAGAAAAAAGAAATCATGTGCCGTGCCTAGCTTGCTTCCTCCCATCATCTACCATCAAAATCCTACATTGTGAAGACATGTAAAATGGTCCCAGGCAATTATGTAGTTACATAGAGTGGACAGAAATTCCTTCTTGTCTCTTGCTGGAACTTGGCCTATGACCTCAGGCATGAAATTTAATTAACCTTTTCCCCAATCTAGGCTTGCCTAGCTACAAACTTTATTAATGGTCATAAAATTATCCAGACACAGTACTTGACTCTTGAACTTCTGCAGTGGTGACTTCCAGCAGATCCATATATAATATGCTAATGGGAAAAAGGAATGATTTTATTTTTCTCTCTCATTGTGCATGATGGATATGTAGCCATCAGTGAATTCTCTCCTGATGATCCAAAAAATATGGATATCTTATCTCTTGCAATATCTCTTTCACCCATTGAAACAGATCTTGGGCATATTAATGTCATACCTTCTATATCCCACCTGCTGGATCTATACAACTCAGTGCTTGTATTGTGGCATGAGCACTAATCAATCCCCAGAAGGAAGCAGTTACAGAAGAGCTAAGAACTGTGTTAGAGGATTAGGTATGAAGAAATTAAGTCAGGAAATGAAGCCAAAGAATAACAAAATCACACTTTCCCGCCTATTAAAGTCCCCCTCTCTGTCCTTTGTAAGGCCCATATTTGATAACTCTCCCTTGCTGAGGCTGCTCTATATCAGATGGACAGTGAGGCCAGATTTCTCAGTAGTTCTTAGAAATCCTTCCTACTACCGATGCAGGGAGGCATGGTTTACTGCCATTTTGAGGCCAGAATAAAGGTAAAGGTTTCCTTTGCACATATGTGCTAGTCGTTCACGACTCTAGGGGGCGGTGCTCATCTCCGTTTCAAAGCCTAAGAGCCAGCACTGTCCAAAGACGTCTCTGTGGTCATGTAGCCGGCTAAATATAAATATATGACTAAACGCCCAAGGCGCACAGAGCACTGTTACCTTCCTACCAAAGGTGGTCCCTATTTTTCTACTTGCTTTCAAACTGCTAAGTTGGCAGAAGCTGGGACAAGTAACAGGAGCTCACTTCATTAGGCAGCACTAGGGATTTGAACTACCGAACTGCCGACCTTTCTGATCGACAAGTTCAGCGTCTTAGCCACTGAGCCACCCCTCAAGGCCAGAATATAATGGTTAAAAACTGTAGAAATTTTTTCCAAATAGGCTTAACATGGTTTTAGAAAAACAAAGAAATCCTAAAACCTCTCCCCAAAACCAGGGAAAAGAAGCAGACAAAAAAGAAAATTCTGCCCCTAGTATTGCATGAACAAGCTCCATCCAATTTCTATTATCATCCACTTATCACCCTGCAGTCCTCAAGTAACCAGACTCTTGAATACTCCAGTTCTAAATTACAGCTCTATGGTGTATTGCATAGAATAGCCAATTCCTTTCTTGACATGCTTGAGCTGCTTTTCATAAAGCTGCATCACTCAGCCACGTGTTTCCATTGTTTCTGGTCAAAATTGACATTTTATGTTACTTTAAAAAAACTGAGGTCCTTAGGTAGGATTCTGATGCGCTACACTAGAACAAAGCAGGTACTCCAAGTTCTGAAGTTGTTTAGCCCCTATTTCTTCCCCTAGCACCAGTACACGACAAGTGAGATTTTCACAGAAAGTGTATTAGAAATAGAATTATGGTACGAATCAGAAATAGTTCTCTATTTGAATAGATATGCCCACCATGGCTATTAACACCAGAATCTACAACAAGCCACAATAATGTCAGGAGGCAAAACTGCCTTTATGCAGTTTTGTAGACGTTGCAGAATTTGTGCTATGACATTATGACACATTCTTCATTACTTATCTCTCTTGCTCCTCCTGGGATGCCTTAGTTAGCTATGAGATCTATGGTCCCCAGATAATTCTATCTCTAAGCTAAACTTTTTAAATGTTTTCCAAATAAACTCTGTACCTTGAGAATACCTTAATTATATGATGTTGGTATTGAATTTTGAATCTGCTGCCTTGAAAAGGAAAGCTTTTTTCTAGTCATAGTTAGAAGATTTAGAGTAGAAAATTCTCATTAACAGTCTGAGGAAAGAAGCCATATTTTTCATTTTCTTTTAAGTCTTGCTCCACTACGTAATCCTGGAAAGGTTGGGGAGGTTTTTTGTGAGGTGGAGGCTATGTTATTTAGAGCCAGGAGTGGGGCATCATCATCATATACTTACACAACATTAGCTGTTACTTAGTGTGTTTGGACCTACTAACTTCCAGTCCCAAGGTTAAAAAAAAAAAAGTGTTGTGGGAAAATTCTGATCATTTTGTACAAAATATATGTTTTAGATTTATCTGTTAATATTTAAAGCCGGAGTGCCCAATCTTGGCAATTTAAGACTTGTGGACTTCAACTCTGATGCTGGCTGGGAAATTCTGAAAGTTAAATTCCAGACATCGTCAAGTTTCCAAAGTTGGGCACCCTTGCTTTAAAGAATATTTATATTCTTTTAAGTTTATAAGTGAGCAGACAAATTGTATATCAATTCCTTCCATGAAAATAGACATCAATATCTTGCCTTATGAATAAGACTATGTGAATCATCCACTAATTCATTATAAATTAATTATTTATTGTTAATACCATTAATTATTATTGCTATCTTAAATCTATCCACTGCAGGATAAAGGCCTCTTTGTTGTAGGTGATAAACCATAATCGATGAGGCTGGTCTGGTGTGGATTGACAGACGAATGAATGAGCACACACACATAGACACACACATACACACATAGCACAATCTTCACTCTAACTTTAATGCTATGTGGCCCATTCCCATTTATCCGACATTCGGATTGGACATGCATACAATTTCATTGTTACTAATGCAAAGTACTTTTTTTTTCTCCTTTTCTCCTCCCCCCACCACCAATTGTAGACTGCAACCCATTTGCCCTATTGAAGGCCGATTTGGACTCCACGGGCAAGATGAAATCCCACTCAGAGCTCTACAGTTTAAGCGTGGATTATTGCATGACTTCCGAAAGGGTAATGCCAGCAAAGAGCAAATTCGACTTCACAGTTTGGTCCAGCAAATCCCCAAGGCCATAATAATTGGAGTGAGGAAAGGAGGAACCCGAGCACTCCTAGAAATGCTCAATCTTCATCCAGCAGTGGTCAAAGCCTCTCAAGAAATACACTTCTTTGACAACGATGAAAACTACGCCAAGGGCATTGAGTGGTATAGGAAAAAAATGCCATTTTCATATCCTCATCAAATAACCATTGAGAAAAGCCCTGCATACTTTATCACAGAGGAGGTCCCTGAAAGGATTTATAAAATGAACTCATCCATCAAATTACTGATCATTGTCAGGGAACCCACAACAAGAGCTATTTCTGATTACACTCAGGTGCTGGAGGGAAAGGAAAGGAAGAATAAAACCTACTACAAATTTGAAAAGTTGGCTATTGATCCTAACACCTGCGAGGTGAACACTAAATACAAGGCGGTAAGAACCAGCATCTACACTAAGCATCTGGAGAGATGGTTAAAATACTTTCCCATAGAGCAGTTTCATATTGTGGATGGCGATCGACTCATTACAGAACCGCTGCCAGAACTCCAGCTGGTAGAAAAGTTCTTAAATCTTCCTCCAAGGATAAGTCAATATAATTTGTATTTCAATGCCACCAGAGGGTTTTACTGCTTGCGATTTAACATTGTCTTTAACAAGTGCCTGGCGGGAAGCAAAGGACGCATTCATCCAGAGGTAGATGCTTCTGTCATTACCAAATTGCGCAAATTCTTTCACCCTTTCAATCAGAAATTTTACCAGATCACAGGGAGGACATTTAACTGGCCCTAAGATAAACTTCCTACAACACTGTGTGTTGCACCTGGAGATATGCAACTGTATCTCTATTAGAGTATATTAAAAAAAAATATGCACTTTTCATACTCAGTTATCAAAGTAATCTTTTTTTTTTCATGCGTACTTGTACATATGCAGTGTGTGACCAAATATAAGATGGGATCAATTTTTCTACAGAACAGTGCATAACGTCAAATTTAAATTCTATGCATAATTGCATCATTTTATGCTGTACAATTAAATGAGAAAAATGTCATTTAAAGAAATTAACTCAGCTACTCGGTTCAAAGGGTCAGCACTCTTATTTGCTCCATAAAATTTAATATTAAAGGTATCTGGAGAAAGGCAGAATATTGCTTTAAAATTCATTGCAATTCTAATTCACTGCAATTAGAATTCATTTCTGAAAAATCTCCAATGCAATATTGTATTTCTAAATATTGTTTAGAAATACTATATTTCTATTATAACATATCTCTCAAAGAATTTTGGCCCTTTAAAGAGAATATATTTATCTGGCAGGTTTATAATGGCTTATTACTGCTCCCTAGGAAACCTCTATTTTGGTAACAAGAAGGGGCTAATAACATTTTTGAATAATTCTCGCTGCTTCCATGAATGGGGGAGGGGGGGGCAATTATGCCGATTAAATGGATGAAAAGCCAATATAAGTTTGCTGTGTGATTATACCCTATACGATGCTAAGTTCTTTTGAAAAATCTTTTCCTAGTGTTGAAAAGAAACTTTCTCATCCAGTCAACATAGTTTCAAATTTCCTGTGGTGAGTTTGCACTATTGTTTTTAATTGTACGAATCATCTTGGCACTTAGAGCATGTCAATCATGTGTCAAAACGGAAGTCTTTTTTCTCCCTTCTATGCTTGTATGTTGACAAAAATTTGATGTACATATTGTATATTGTTTGTAAATACTGGTTTCACACTAAGTAATTCTATTTTGTAAACTAAATATGGCTATTTAATTTATTGTGAAAATTAAATTTATTGTGGTATTTAAAATGGAATGGATTAAAATTGCTATATGTGCAATCTGCTTTCTGTTTTTCTTCAGTGGATGTTTGGTGATCCTATGATGTCTCATTATTTCAAACAGCAAGCTTTTCATTGGAAACAATTCACAAGTTCAGCTGGGAGTCAAGGCCTGAGTAATTTAATTGAGTAATATTCAAAGATATGCAAAATCACCATTGAGTTGGTAATCCATAAGAACTGCATTGTTGTCAGGTGTATTTTTAGCTGTGTCTGTATAAAGAAGACTGTGCTATGCAAAAACATCAAGCAAGCTAGCATAGCCCCCGTTTCTGATTTTTTATTTACAAATTGTAATTAGGCAGGGTTTTAAATGGGTTTTTAGCACGGGTTTAAATAATTTAATATATTTTAACGGTGTATATTGTTTTTATTGTGGTTTTAATAATGCCTGTGCGCCGCCCTGGGTCCTAACAAGGAGAAGGGCGGGGTATAAATTTGATAAAATAAATAAAATAAAATAAATAAATAAGTATCGTTAGTTCTGCAACTCTAAGACCATTACAAATGGAAGGCTACCAAAAATGTTTTTTTTAACGTTATAATTCTGATAATAAGACGATGGTGCTTATAGGGACCTTTTCTGCTTCCATGAATCATATCCATAGGTGTATATGGATGCTTAAAGTTAAGGCAACTTATTTTAACAATTTAAGAAACTGGATTTTCATGAGACCATTGCCTGGGATGAATTGGGAAAGTCGTACTTACTGAAGCTTGAGGTTTCAGCATCAAATCATATTCATTGCAATTCTTTAAGGCAGGGGTCTCCAATCTTTGCAACTTTAAGTCTGAAGGACTTCAGCTCCCAGACTTCTCCAGCCAGCTTTGCTGGCTGGAGAATTCTGGGAGCTGAAGTCCTTCAGACTTAAAGTTGCAAAGGTTGGAGACCTCTGCTTTAAGGTTTCTTTGTTGATTTTACTAGAAAACTAGGTTAAAATAGACTTATAAAGAATTAAAGATGAGTAAGGATAAAGAATCACTAGGATTTTTTAAAAGGCTAATTTGGTTTTTTTTGTGTCTATGGGAATGAAGAAAGAGAAGAATCGGATGCACTTAAAGGAATGGAAATGTCACTGGGTAATGGTTGCAAAGAAATAGGAACCCCAATTGGGGGAAAAAAAACCCAGCCTTTTGCATTTGTGAGTATGCCTCACAAGTACATAAGCTGTGTAAAAATTACTTCCAAAAGTAATTTGTAAGTATTGCATAGAAGTGGAAAATAACACTTCAAGAATACTTCAGCTGTTAGGTTTTCTTTAGATTATCATCACTGTGTTCATAATATAAAAAAGCAAAGAATGTAAAATCAAATCAAGTTTACTTTAAGGTAAGGTATTTCAGAGGAAGAAATCGGTAATTTTGTGTTACGTTTTGACTCATCTCTGGTGATGAGCCGAAAGGCAGAAAAGGAAAGCAGTATGCTTCCTTCCTTAATTGGGGCTTACCAGGGTGTTGTGACACAAGCATGTACACACACACACACACACATACATATGCTGGTCTTGTTGTATTCGGGTGTTTTCCCGTGTAAGAATGTGGCACAGGAAAACACCCGAATACAACAAGACCAGCATACCTACACCCGTGAAAATCTACGAAAACATACATACATACATACATACATACATACATACATACATACATACATACATACACACACACACACACACTCACACACACACACACACACACGTAACTGATCTTTAGGTGGTGAGAAACTAATGGGAGTTATTCTTTTACCTAAAATTAGATGTAAAGTACATGTTAAAATACATTTTAATTCAAATTAATAAACTCAGTTAATGAACTGAATAATCATCTCAGTTAATTCACAGAGAATCGCAGGCAACTAAGGATTGTTAAGAGGGAACTGCCAGAGGAGCTGATGTGATTCCAATCTTAAAGAGGAGGAAAAAAGTAGATCCAAGTATCTTGGAAAATCCTGGAAAAGAAAATCAAGCAGCAGATTTATGAGCATTTAAGAAATGACCAGAAGCCAGTATGGATATGTTAAAAACAGACCACATTAGGCAAAACTTATTGCCTTCTTTGATAAAGTGACTAAATTAGTGGATCAGAGAAATGCTGTGAATATAGTTTACTTGGACTTCAGCACAGCATTTGTTGTGAGAAGAAGCCACCTTCTTGGTGAGTTGGAACAATGTGGGATAGAAAAGACCACCACCAGATTGATACTCGGTTGACCAACTACATTCAGTGTGTAGTCCTTAATGGAACTATATCTATTGGAAGGAAGTGTGCAGTGGGATAACTCAAGGTTCTAAGTCCAAGCGCTCTTCAAAATCTTCATAAATTATTTACAGTAGATGAGGGGATAGAAGGGGCACTCGTCAGATTTGCAGACAACACCAAACAGAGGAATTGCCAATACTTTGGAAGATCATGATACAGAAGGATCTTGACAGATTTGAGCATTGGGACCTTTTTTACAAGTTCACTGATGAGAAAAGCAAGATGTTAGACAGGAAAAATCAAATGCACAGGTACAGGATAGGTAGTGCCTGTCTCAAAGCAATATCTCTGAGAGGAATCTAGGTGCTCTAGTGCAGGGGTCTCCAACCTTGGCAACTTTTAAGACTTGTGGACTTCAACTCCCAGAATTCCTCAGCCAGCAAAGCTTGAAGTCCAAGCTTGAAGTCCACAAGTCTTAAAGTTGCCAAGATTGGAGACCCCTGTTCTAGTGGGCTACCAGTTAAGTATAAGCCAGGCAGGCGCTGCAGCTGCAAAACAAAAAACAAACAAACACCAAGCTAATGCCATCCTAGGCTACATCAACAGAAGGATAGCATCAAGATCACAAAAGATGTACTGCTCTATATTGCACAAGTGAGGTAATACTTGGAATATTGCATCCAGTTCTATTTGCCACAATACAAAAAAAAAAAGATGGTGAGACAGTGCAGGAAGAACAAAAAATGTGATGAGTCTGGAGGCTAAATCATAGGATGAATGGTTAAGGAAACTAGACATGTCTAATGAAGAGAAGAATTAAGAGTGACATGATAGATGCCTTCAATACTTGAGAGGCTATCAGGGAGGAGGACAATTGATTTGTTCTAGGGCAGAACAAGAAGTAATGGGTGGAAGCTTATTAAAGAGAGATCCAATCTGGAACTGAAGAGGAATTTCCTGACAGTAAGAACAATTAATCAATGGAACAGCTTGCCTCCATCACTGGAAGTGGGTGTTCCATTGCTGAAGGTCTTCAAGGAAAGATTGGGCAGCCATTTGTCTGAGATGCAAGAAGATCTGCCTTGGACGGGGGATGGGTGGGGGTGGACTACATGATCTCCAAGGTCCCTTCCATCAGTTGATTTTTTTTTATACTCCGCCCTTCTCCAGAAAGGACCCAGGGCGGCACACAGGAAATTAAAACATACAAGTATAAACAAAATATAAAATTTAAAAAGATATTAAACTCCCCCCTGTGCTAAAATCAATTTAAAATCCCCAAATTAAAACTTTCTAAAAGTAGTCCCAACGGAAGGTTACGCTAGGCCGGCTTGATGGAAAAGGTGTGTCTTTAGACACTGGCGGAAGAGGCGGAGGTCAGAGATAGTTCGTAGTTCCGGGGGTAGGTTGTTCCAAAGGGTGGGGCCCGCCACAGAGAAGGCCCTTCCCCTGGGTGCCGCCAACCGGCATTGCCCGGCCGACGGCACCCTGAGAAGGCCCTCTCTGTGGGAGCAGATCGGACGAAGGGATGTATGGGGCAGGAGGCGTTCTCGCATATAACTAGGTCCCCAGCCATGGAGCGCTTTAAAGATGGTCGTCAAAACCTTGAAGCGCACCCGAAAGGCCACAGATAGCCAGTGCAGCTCGCGCAGGATCGGTGTTATGTGGGAGCATCTAGGGGCTCCCGTAATCACCCGTGCGGCTGCATTCTGGACTAGCTGTAGCTTTCGAGTGCACCTCAAGGGAAGCCCCATGTAGAGAGCGTTACAGTAGTCAAGTCGAGATGTCACGAGATTAAAGTTGTTTGCTGTTGTTCTCTAATTAGGTTTCAATATTTATAATTTCACAGTTTCAGTAGGTTTTTGGTCTTGATATGTGTTGATGTCTATGAAAAAGACTAATCCTTGGTTAACATCTGCTTCATTCAGCAACTATTCAAACATATGACAGTACATTATGACAATGTATATTTATGACAATGTCTTGATGTTATGGCCATTGCAGCACCTCCATGGTCATGTGATCACAATTTGGATGCTTTCAACTGGCACGCATTTACAAGGATCCCATGACTACCATTTGAGAACTTCACAGTTGGCTTCTGACAAGCAAAATCAATGGGGAAGCCAGCAAAAATTGCAAGTCATGGTGGTGTGACATTGCACTTAATGACCATTCAGTGGTTCACTTAATGATTAACTGACATTATAGGACAGATGTCATCATGTGATGTGTCACTTAATGACCGCATCCCTTAGCAACAGAGTTGACAGTCCCAATTGCACTTGTTAAGCAAGGACTACCTGTATTTTGTAAAAAAAATAAGGAAAAAAAAGACGTAGGTACAAAATAGTTGTATGCATATAAAGAGATATATTTTAGTAGATATAATAAACTTTCTTTTAGCATTCCTACTTTCTACCTTAGCAATTATTCCCTCCCCCAAAAGAAAATATAGAAGAAGGTGATGATGCTTACATAAGTTGTACATAATAAATTTACCAGCACTAAATAAAAATAGGTCCAGAAACCTATTGTTTCTGGACCTATTTTTCCACAACTTACAACAGATTATTTTGTGATAATTCAAAGTTACAACAGTTGCAGCATCTCAATGGTCACATGATCAAAATACAGATGTTTGGCAACTGACTCATATTTATGATAATTGCAATGTCCTCGAGTTCTGCGATCACCTTTTGCAAATTTCTGACCAGCAAAGTCAATGGGGAGGCCTGATTCACTTAACAACTGTGTTGCTACCTTAACAACTGCAGTAATTCACTTAACAACTGTGGCAAGGAAGGTCATAAAATGGGTCAAAACTCACTTAACAAATGTCTCACTTAGCAACAGAAATGTTCAGCTCAATTGTGTTCGTAAAGCAAGGACTATTTGCATATTAATTATATTTCATTAATTATATTTAATTACATTAATTATATTACATTATATTATATATTATATTACATTACATTATATTGTATTATATTCATTATATTGTATTATAATAAATTATATATTTTGTATTATATGTATTATCACACATACAAACAGATGCAATTAAAAGTTGCTATGTCAATTAAAATAGAACAATGTAACTAAACAGCCGATTCTTCAGAAAGTATAGATAAACCTTTCTTAACGACCAGATGCAATTATGACTCTTTTTTTGTCACAACCTCACGTTTTGGTCAGTTTCCAGCAAACAAAACTAGCCATAGGAATGCATTGACTTGCTTAATGATACCTACATTCACTTCATGACCATGACAATCAATTATCTGCAAGACCGCCTCCTGCTGGCAAATACCTCCCACCGACCAGTCCGCTCCCACAGAGAGGGCCTCCTCAGGGTGCCGTCGGCCAGACAATGTCGGCTGGCGACCCCCAGGGGGAGAGCCTTCTCTGTGGCAGCTCCTGCCCTCTGGAATGACCTCCCCCCTGAATTACGCAGGATCGCAGACCTACGTCTCTTCCGTCGGGTCCTGAAGACACATCTATTTTGTGCAGCCGGCCTGTCATAGTCTTTTAATTGGGTTTTAGTATTGGGTTTTATAATAATGGGCCAAATTATTTAATACTTACTAATTTGTTGTTTTAACTTTTGTATTTCCTCTTTTTATTGTGGCTTTTCATCACCCTGAGTCCTGAGAGGGAGAAGGGCGGTATATAAATTAAATAAATAAATAAATAAATAAATAAATAAATAAATAAATAAATAAATAAATAAATAAATAAATAAATAAATAAATAAATAAATAAATAAATAAAATTAACAACCACCACAAAAAAGGTCGTAAAACCAGGTCGGTCACATGGATGCCTTAATTTGCAACTATCATATTTTAATGGAAAGTCCAGGTTGCCATCGGGTCAAGGGCTGTCTCTATACAAATGATTCTATAGAACTCTGAAGGAGGGCTGCAGGAATTCATCTAACATGAATATATTTGCCATCTGTTCTAGGTGTAAAAAGGGGCACGGTGGCTCAATGGCTAAGACGCTGAGCTTGTCAATCAGAAAGGTTGGCAGTTCAGTGGTTTGAATCCCTAATGCCATGTAACGGAATGAGCTCCTGTTACTTCTCCCAGCTTCTGCCAACCTAGCAGTTCGAAAGCACGTAAAAATGCAAGTAGAAAAATAGGGACCACCTTTGGTGGGAAGGTAACAGTGTTCTATGTGCCTTAGCCATGCCGGCCACATGACCATGGAGACATCTTCGGACAGTGCTGGCTTTTCAGCTTTAAAACAAAGATGAGCATCACCCCCTAGTCAGGAACGACTAGCACATATGTGCAAGGGGAACCTTTACCTTTATACAGTAGGTGTAAAAATCACTCCATGTAAGGCTACCTAAATGCAAATGTTTGAATCAAGACACATGATCAATAGGTTTATATCTAGGGGTTTTTTCCAGCATCTTGAGATCATGCCAGTGGTGGGTTTCAAAATATTTTAGAACCTCTTCTATAGGTGTTGCCTGCTTTGTAGGAGTGGCTTGCTGGCCATGTGACTGGGTGGGAGTGGCTTGGCAGTCATGTCACTGGGTGGGTGTAAAATGTGGTGAAACTCACTTAACAACGCTCTTGCTTAGCAACCAAAATGTTGGCTCAGAAACTTGGGCATTTGAAGCATGCAAGTCTTAAAGCTGTCAAGTTACAAGACCCTTGCACCCCTAAACCTTTAGAAAAAAAAACCCCAGGGGTGTCCAAACTTGACAGCTTTAAGACTTGTGGACTTCAACTCCCAGAATTCCTCCTCTCGCTCTTCATCTTGATGATGTGCAGATGGGCGGGGGGAGGGAACTGGAACCGGTTCTAAACGGCACTGTAGATTTGTGGAACCTCTTCTATAGAAGAGCTTAGAACTGGCAGGAACCCACCCCTGGATCATGCCATCTATAATACTGTAGATGCTCCAAGTTTTCTGAATAAATATTGAATGAAACAGTGTGTCTTTTCCCTGTTGTTCCTATATCTTTTTTATACGTGTGCCCTCTTGTGGTCATATTTATCTTTAATCCTCTTGACAAGAATCTAACAAGGAGGCTTTTCCAAGCAATAAGGCCATAACTATAAGAAAAGTTCTTGAAAAAATGTTTCTACAGTCTCACTTGTGGACAAATCATTCAGAATGCTTCATATGTTGTGTAGAGCTAGAAGCCATATTATCAGTGGAATAATGCCACTGAAAATCTAGACAACTAATTCTAGTTTCTGATGTGAAAGCTATCATCAGGATTAAAGTACTGAAAGAAAACTCAGTAATAACTGCATTTCTATTGATCTTCTTAAAATTCCAGACAATAATTTAATATTTTATTAATATTTCTCGTTAAAACGTAGTATTCCTAAGGGACAATAGTCATGATTTGGAGAGGATTGTACTTTAAAAAAAATGAGCATGAGCAACTTTTGAGCTTTTAACATTTAAATCTTAAGAATAATGTGAATTAATTATGTTGGCGAATTCAGTAATTTTCAAACATTAATGAATTTAGTTTCTTTAAAGTTACATTTGTGATTGACATATAATACCACAGCGACTACATTTTTTAAACTTTATTTTATTTTATTAAATTTATATAACCGCGCCTATCTCCCCGGAGGGACTCAGGGCGATGCACAGGAAATTAAAACAGAAAATACAAAACATAGTAATAATAAATATAATTTAACGCTAAAATCCAATTAAATACGAAATGCCCTGTGCTAAAAAAATCCCTAATACTATTAATCCATTTAAAATCCAGTTAAAACAATTTAAAATTCAGTCTACAAACATGGTTGTGAGGATTAGGCCAGGCCGGTAATTCACCAAGAAAAACAGTATAACATATTTAAATTACTATGCTACCTACAGAATGAGAGACTAATATACTTTGGTGACAGAACAAACAAGTTTGGCACAAATAAGATCTTAAAAAAGAAAGTGAGAATCTAACAGTGAATAGTATTTAGTTTTAAATGAAGTTAAAGGACTTGAATGAAATTAGATTGACCGATAATCTATGTCAGTATAAAGCAGTTCCATATATTTTATTATTCAACTGCTGAGCAGAGATCAATTTAAGAGATCACTGATTGGCAATCTGTTGTGGCTGACTCCAGAGTTTGTCTTGCAGTAGAAAAAAACAAGATATTTCTTCATCCCATTTAATCCATCCAGGATTCAAAGGATTGAATGAATCAATTAATTAGGCAGAAGCTGAATTAAAACGAGAGCCCTCATAATGACAAATGTATAGCCTTCCTCTTAGCCAGTGTCCTTTTTGGGATTCTGCTCACATGGAATTCCATTTAGGTTCCAGTCAAGAGATAAGAGAAGCGGGGATGCAGAGCAGGTTTGCTAGTTCGGTTACGGAAGCAGCCTCACAGACCAGCATTACCAAGCATTTTCCTAACCAACTCTAGATCCTTTGTCCACAAAACCGATGAACTAGAGCTATGGATGGCAGCGAATAAGCTCATTCATGACTGCTGTGTGATGATCATCACAGAGACCTGGCTTCATCCACTTGTACCGGATGCGTCTGTGGAGCTAACTAACCACACCACACTAACCAATTTCATTGTAATTTTTACAATGACAATAAAGATTATTATTATAAAGGAAACGAACAACTTAATTTTAATCTAGGGATCCTATTTCCTTGTTTGTGCACAAGGTCAGCTTTGTTGTAGTCAACAACAATAACAACCAGAAGGATGGGAACGTGCTGGTTCTCTTACTCCTACCATTCTTTGTGCCTGATCCAGCGTAAGTAATCTCAAGTGTAATATTATAAACCTGAAGGTTTGTAATTTGTGGGGTTTTAATACTGAGCTGTCTTGACGGGAACAGCTAAAGAGTCCAAGCTTTCCCTGTAAAGAATTAGCCTGTCACTGTTAACTCAACTCCTGTGTTAGCAAATACCCTCGGTTGTTTTTCAGGATTAAATTAGGTGACATGCTGTAGGCACCATGAATAATTCTTTTATCACTGATATATATTATCTGATGCCAAAATCTCCCATTCGCGCCCTCCTCCCCACCCACCCCCCCGCTGCCGCTGCCACTTAGTTGACTTTGTGCAAGCTGCTATGGAGTAAAGGGATGAACTGCCATCCCTACAATGTACAGGCCTTTTGGAAATGTCACCCAATGTTATTATAGTCAATGCAGGGCAATCAGCTTACAAAACAGTTTCTATGCACTTGGATGTTAAAGGTGGGGAAAAAAGCACTCTAATGCCCTAGCTCCGCGCTGGTGAACCTATGGAGCCATTTCTGAGGGCACGCAAGGCGTTGTCCTGTCAGCTCTAATGTACATGCACACGCTGGCCAACTGATTTTCGGCCTTGACTTGCTTAAAAAACTGCCCAATGAGTAAACCGGAAGTTCGGGAATGGACTTCCGGTTTGCACATTGGGCTGTTCTTTGCCCTCCAGAGGCTTTCAGGGAAGCCTTCTGAAGCCCCCAGGGGGAGAAAAACTGCCCAACGTGTAAACCAGAAGTTTAGGGATGGTTTTCTGGGTTGCCCGATGGGCCATTTTTCTCCCTCTGGAGGCTACAGGAAGCTTTCCTGAAGCCTGCAGAGGGAGGAAAATGGCCCAACACACCTCCTGGAAGTCTGGAGGCTTCAGTGAAGCCTGCGCGCATGCACAGGGGGAGGACATTGCACTATGGGTGTGGGTATGCATGTGCGTGACTCCCCCATGCTCCCCACTCCTTTGGCATGCCTCAACAAAAAGGTTAGCCATCACTGCCCTAGCTCTTTCCAATCATACAATTATCCAATCTAGCTTGGCTCCTCACCGAATGCTTAGGAACTAAAACAAAAACGATCATGGAGTGGGACAGAAATGTTCCTGTTGACAACTGACATTGTCCCATATCCCAGTGCCAATAATCCTTACATTATCTTCCTCTGAAACTGATACAGACTAGAATATATAATCTAGTTTAAAATATAGTGCCCAGAACTGAACTGAACACAGCACACTGGACTGTTGTATTACAAATTCAACAGAACTAAACTCTGGGTAAAATGCTCCTTCTCTTATATAAATATACTTATATACTATATATAAATATATATACCTTCAAGATGATGGCGCGCTTAGGCGCTGCGGCTTTGAGCTCCTGGTGTCACAGTAGAGTTAGGCAAAAACTAGTCTATACCCACAGGGAGTTATTAAGTTATTATTAAAGATTGGATCTTCTAGTCGACTCAATATTACCAGCGACTTCCAGCAGTCTCATAATATACCGAGTGGCATAGTAAGACTGCCAGGCTCTCCATGGATCGTTGTTTGGCTTAGGAGGCAGTGAAGAGAGCCGAAGCAGAAGCGGGGATGCAGAGCAGGTTTGCTAGTTCGATTACGGAAGCAGCCTCACAGACCAGCATTACCAAACATTTCCTAACCAACTCTAGATCCTTTGTTCACAAAACTGTTGAACTAGAGCTATGGATGGCAGTGAATAAGCTCATTTGTGACTGCTGTGTGATGATCATCACAAGAGACCTGGCTTCATCCACTTGTACCGGATGCGTCTGTGGAGCTAACTAACCGCACCACACACCGCTTTGACAGAAACAACAACTCTGATAAAAGCAAAGTTGGAGGACTGTGTATTTACACACATAATAACTGGTGTACTAACAGTAGAGTTGCTTATACACACTGTTCTGCAGACGTGGAATTCTCAACTGTCATTTGTCGGCCATTTTATTTACCCAGAGAGTTTTCTGTTATAGTTATCACTGCTGTCGATATTCCACCTGATGCAAATGTTAGCACAACGCTCCAACCAATTTCATTGTAATTTTATTACAATGACAATAAAGATTATTATTATTATTATTATTATTATTATTATTATTATTATTATTATTATTATTATTATTATTATTATTATTTCAGACAGAAAAGCATAACATTTATTATTCATTGCTTAGCTTTTACTAGTCTGTTTACTGATACTAAGAGCCTGGGTGACGCAGTGGTTAGAGTGCAGTAATGTAGGCTACTTCTGCTTACTGCCTGCAATTTGGCAGTTCAAATCTCACTAGGCTCAAGGTTGACTCAGCCTTCCATCCTTCTAAGGTGGGTAAAATGAGGATCCAGATTGTGGGAGGCAATATGCTGACTCTGTAAACCGCTTAGAGAGGGCTGTAAAGCACTGTAAAGCGGTATATAAGTCTAAGTGCTAAAGTGCTATTGCTACTATTTGCACCTAGTCTGCACAATTTCTTTCTATCTTTGAGTGTTTATTTGTCTGAGTATTACTTATGAAAAAAATACCCTTCTTTTAACAGGGAATGGCTTATAAACCTGAAATGATAGCAACCCACCAGAAAGATAGTGAAGTCAATTCAGTGCTTTCTCTAAAATGTTACCAGAAGGAAAACGTTTCAATGATTGCCAATACAGGTAGTCCTTGACTTACAACAGTTCATTTACTAACCGTTCAAAGTTACATCGGCACTAAAAAATGTGACTTATGACCATTTTTCAAAGTTACAAACTTTGCAGCATCCCCATGGTCACAAGATCAAAATTCATATGCTTAGCAACTGGTTCATGCTTATCATACCGAGTGTCCCAGGATCATGTGATCACCTTCTGTGACCTTCTTTCAAGAATCACTTAACAACTGTGTTACTAACTTAACAAATGCAATGGTTCATTTAACAACTGTAGCAAGAAAAGTCATCAAACGGGGCAAACTCACTTAACAAATGTTTCAGTTAGCAACATACATTTTGAGCTCAATTGTGTTCATGGCTCAAGGACTACCTGTAGTTTCTCTCTTTGTGTTTATCTCTGTGTGTGCAGCAAAGGCGGGTTCTTGATCCCATTCCAACCGGTATGGTTGGAAGGGGCACGGCATCGTCCACATGGATGCATGCAGCGTGCATGCACATGCCTGTGGTGCACACATGCATTGTACTTGCTAGCGACACCTCCACAAGTCTCCGCGACACTCCAGTTGTTCCATGGAGCATTGCGCAGGCACTATATGCGCCATGAGCCTGCATGGAAGCGCCAAAGGCTTTAAAGGACAGGTAAGGAACTCGGGCAGGTGGGTGGGCCCTCCGGAACATCATACTGGAACGGTACCCATTGCTCTGGGCAGGCTCCGATACACCTGTACCCGGGTGTACTGCCTGCAACCCACTACTGGTGTGCAGGCTCCTATATATATTTGTGTGTGTGTGTGTGTTATTCAACTTGTATGCTGCACATCACCCCACAATGATTTGTCCTATTTAATAATTCTTACTTGGCATTCCCATCACATCTGACATTTTCTTAAATGGTTGAAAGTTGCTTTTAAAATTTTTAAATGTCTCTTGGAATCAAATGTCACGCAGCATTACTATTAATAATTTATCCCATTGTTTTTTCCATTTCTGGGCTACAAACTTGCTTTGAAGTTAGTGCTTAATGCCATTTAAAGCCATTTAATCAAACTGTCACTGAAATTATGCATGGTGAAAAACTGTATTTTCGGAATGTGAGAAAATCTTTTGCAAAGAAAAATAGCCTTGTCAAATCCATTACACTCTAATCAAATTACTCTAAACAGATTAGGCAATGGCATGCCAATAAACTACCTATTTTTGGGAGAGGGGGTGGTAAAATAAAATTAGCTCAATAAAAATTAGCTCAATAGAATTCCACACTTTTAGGAGTAAGTCAAATACTTCATATGTGTTGCTGTATTATTGCCAATTTCAGGAATAAATTTATATATTCAAATGTATATAAGGAAATGTAACACATTTCAAATAGTTGCATTAATTATAGTTATATCTGACAATCACTATGTTTGGGAACATGGTGCTTTCAGAAAATTATAAATACAAGTTTTCCTAGTCTCAATAATTATTTATAAACTAACAATCTATACACAACACAGAGTAAGTTTAAAGAATTGTGACTCAGTGGGAAAGTATTATATTTTTATTCTTATTTAAAACTGCTGCATGGAATATATAAGTACATCAGAGGACAAACAAACCCTTTTAACCTTGCTCTGCTGGTTTACAACAGAACGCCCATCTCCCCCAAAGAGAGGCAACATCCAGGAAACTTTTTACAAAAGAGGTCTTTAAATAGTTAAATGAAATAAACAGCTTTTCACCTGAACCAATTCGCTTTGTGTGTCCTAAGTTACAACAAAAATTAGAAATTTCATAAATTGGACTCTACAGGGAAAAGCAACAGCTTTAGGCAGGATCTCTTCCCTCCTTTAATAATGACTAGAATCACTCCAAAGAAAGGAATAAACCACAACGCATTTCCAAAGACCTGAGTTGATCTAGAAAGATGCCATGTTCAATGGTACTGAAGGCCACAGAGATATCAAGAAAAGCCAGCGTTGACGCCCTACTTCAGGTCACAAATCATCAACAAGTATGATTCATACTATCTCTGTGCTCTGCCCACATCTGAAATCTTCAGATCTGAAATAATACCTAAAAAGATCCAGATAATCTGGCTCATTCCAAAGGCCTTTGGAGTTGTAGCCCAATCACTTTTCCAACAACTTTCCTTAGAAAGGAAAAATTGGAGACAGGCCCCAAATCATCTAGCAGTCAGGTCCACAATGAATTATTCAGGAGAAGATTTATTTATTTTTATATATTTATTATTTCGATTTATATACCGCCCTATTTCACCTAAAAGGGACTCAGGGCGGTGCACAGAAGATAAAAACCCAACAATATACAAAGTATAAAAAATAATTAAATTAATTAAATCTGTGCTAAAATTTGGATAAATAGAATTAAAACCAATAAATATCAAATTTAAAATTATTCCCTAGTCTATGTCAGGCCGGCTAGATGGAAGAAATGTGCTTTTAACATCCGACGGAAGAGTCGTAGGTCCGTGATGGTGCGGATATCGGGGGGCAGGTCGTTCCAGAGTGTCGGACCCGCCACAGAGAAGGCTCGTCCCCTGGGAGTCGCCAGCCGGCATTGACCAGCTGACGGCACCCTGAGAAGGCCCACTCTGTGGGAGCGGACAGGTCGAAGGGAGGAATGTGGTAGGAGGCGGTCTCTCAAGTAACCAGGACCCGTGCCATGGAGCGCTTTGAAGATGGTAACTAGCACCTTGAAGCGCACGCGGAAGACCACAGGCAGCCAGTGCAGCTCGCGCAGGAGAGGTGTTACGTGGGAGTAGCGAGAGACTCCCAAAATCCCCCGTGCGGCCGCATCCTGCATTAGCTGGAGCCTCCAGGTGCACCTCAAGGGAAGCCCCATGTAGAGGGCGTTGCAGTAGTCTAGGCGTGAAATAATGAGGGCTTGAGTGACTGTGCATAGGGCATCTCGATCTAGAAAGATAGAGTACCACCACCTGAAGCCATAAGCCTCCAAGTAGGATTATTCCGTGTCATAGATAAATTCACCACCCAAACACTCAACTCTGCTACTGCTATAAAGATGGTGGTATCTTGGCATATATGATGATAATGATGGTCAGTATGCATATTAAATTGCTAAACTGTTCTGAGGACTCACATCCAACCTCTAGAATTCGTGTGTTCAAGTTCAGCCAGGAGTTGCAATGCTTGAATGATATATACATTATGTTTATAACCTACGTTTCTTTCAAATAATTCATAGTGACTTATAGCTTTTCTTTTAAGTGGTGCTTCAATTCTCCTTTTCATTGATCATTTTCAACCTTGAAATAAAGAGAAATTTTCTGACAATGAGAACAATCAACCAATGGAACAGCTTGCCTTCGAAGGTTGTGGGAGCTTCATCACTGGAAGCTTTCAAGAAGAGACTGGACTGCCATCTGTCAAAAATGCTATATTTTGCTATGAAGCCTTGGAAGGGGCCAACGATTTCGACGTGAAAGTTCTCAAAATATCTTTCTCACACCTTACCCTTACCCTATTTGTAAAAAATTGTAAAACTCAATAAAACTTTTTCAATATAAAAAATGCTGTAGGGTCTGAAAGGACTAGATGACCTAAAAGGTCCCTTCCAACTCTGTTACTCTGTATCTGCTTCTTTCCCTCCCTCTTTCTGTCTTGCGTACCAATGCCTTGGTAAGACCACACTTTGAATACTGCATCCAGTTTTGGCTGCCACAATCTAAAAATGTTGACACTCTAGAAAAAGTACAGGAAGAGCAACAAAGATATTAGGGAAGTGGAGGCTAAAACACATAAAAACACTTTCTGTAATTGGGTATGCCTAGTTTAATGAAAAGAAGGACTAGGGATAACATGATAACAATATGCCAACATCTAAGAGGTTGCCATAAAGAAGAGGGAATCAATGTATTCTCCAAAGCACCTGAAGGCAGGACAAGAAGCAATGGATGGAAAATGATCAAGGAGAGTAACAACCTAGAACTAAGGAGAATTTTTTTTTACAGAACAATTAATCAGTGGAACGACGTGCCTCCAGAAGTTTTGGATGCTCCAACACTTGACATTTTTAAGAAGATACTGGACAACCAGTATAGAATTCCCTGCTGGAGCAGAGGGTTGGGCTAGAAGATCTCCAAGGTCACTTCCGATTCTGTTATACATTTCATTGTCATAATAACCCTGTAAAAGTAGGTAAGGCTAAGAAGAAGTGACTGAATGTACCAATGAGAATTGTGTGGATTTCATATCCATGCATCTGAAAGATGGGTGGCCATATAAATTGATTAAATAAATAAACAAATGAATAAATGTTTAGTCTGCCTGTTTGTAGTCTGACATACTAACCAATGAATAATATATTTTAAATGCCTGCTTCAGTTTCTTTGGCACTTTAGATAATAGCATCCTTTGAGAGAAAGCTTCTCTTAATTGCTCAGTTTCTTTGTCCATGCTTTTCCTGATTGGCCTTTGAGACTCTTAGGCTACTAAACTTAATTTTGTTCATGGGAAGAATTCATCCTTCCTTTGGATTCTATGGTCCCAACTCTTCAAATACAAGATCAGGCTATTGGCCATATGCAAAACAACAGTAATATTTATTTGCACTAGGTTCATTGAACGGGAAGCAGAACCATAGCAAAGAGCAAGGGGGGGGAAACACTTAGGTTCACTTTTTATTTTGAATGTATTATTATAAATGAGCAAAAGCAAGGCAGCTCGTGGTTAAGGAACTGTGTATCCATCAAGAAGACTTGGATTCAAGTCTTTACTCAATCATGAACCTCTAGGTGACTTGCTTACTTACTCCTTTGATTCAATTTATATGGTTACACATCTTGCACAAGCAATTCTGTTTTAATTGGTTGACCAATAAAACATCAATATAAGAATATGGAAAATTTTAAAAAAACCACAATAAAGCTAAAACAGATTGGCAGCAAAAGATAACCATCAACAATAAATTAATGGAACCCCACAACCCCACCAAAGCTCACAATCCCCATGCCTGGGAGACCAGCCAAGTCTTAAGAGGCTTCTTAAGAGGTTAGCAGTCAGGAACAATCCAATCTTAAATGGAATGGCTAGCTACAGTTATGTTTTTAAAAAGGCAGGTTTCCTGGATCCCACTATATGAAATTCTTTAATAGATGATGTATGTCCCTCCTGCGAGACCTGATGAGGTTGATAGAGACAACTGAAGAAAAGCAGTCCCTCATCCATGCCATGAAAGACTATGTAGGTACCAATCAGCAACTTTTATTGCACACAGAAACCTAGTGGGAGCCAGTGCAGCTTACAAAGCAAAAGTTTAACATGAGTGGGTCCTGTAATTGTTTCCTGCAACTCTTTAGACTAATGTTAGTTTCCAGATTTTCTTCAACTGTAGCCTCATGAAAAGTGCATTGCAATACTCCATCTGACCAAAGTATGAGTGACTGCTCAGTGGCCTCTAATCCAGGAGGGGTGGGACTGACACCCCCCCCCCAAAGTTATGCAAAAGACCTCCTGGTCACAGTTTCAACTTGTTACTCAAGCAGGAGCTACAAATCCAGGAAGACCCTCAGATTGTACACAGAGTCCATTTGAAGTACAACAACCCCAGCTAGGCATAAAGATGGAAAGTCCTTGTGTCCAAGAGGCCCTAAAAGTCCTTGTGTCCAAGAAGAGAAACTCTGTCTTGCTTGGGTTATGCAATACAATAGCAGAGTTGGAAGGGACCTTGGAGATCATCTAGTCCAACTCCCTACCTAGGCAGGAAGCCCTATACCGTTTCAGACAAATGGTTGTCCAACACCTTCTTGAAGACTTGCAGTGTTGGGGCATTCACAACTTCTGGAGGCAAGCGGTTCCACTGATTAATTGTTCTAACTGTCAGGAAATTACTCCTCAGTTCTAAGTTGCTTCTCTCCTTGATTAGTTTCCACCTACTGCTTCTTGTTCTGCCCTCAAGTCCCTTGGAGAATAGTTTGATTCCCTCTTCTTTGTGGCAACCCCTGAGATATTGGAACACTTCTATCATGTCTCCCCTAGTCCTTCTTTTCATTAAACGAGACATACCCAGGTTCATGCAACTGTTCTTCATATGTTTTAGTCTCTAGTCCCTTAATCATCTTTGTTGCTCTTCTCTGCACTCTTTCTTGAGTCTCCACATCTTTTCTACATCGTGGCGACCAAAACTGGATGCCGTATTCCAAGTGTGGCCTTACCAAGGCATTATAAAATGGAATTAATACTTCACGTGATCTTGATTCTATTCCTCTATTTATGCAGCCTAGAACTGTGTTGGCTTTTTTGGCAGCTGCTGCACACTGCTGGCTCATATTTAAATAGTTGTCCACTAGAACTCCAAGATCCCTCTCACAGTTACTACTATTGAACAAGGTACCACCTATACTGTACCTGTGCATTTCATTTGTGTTGCCTAAATGTAGAACCTTACTTTTTTCACCATTAAATTTCATTTTGTTAGACAGTGCCCAATGTTCAAGTTTGTCAAGATCCTTCTGTATCTTAAGCCTATCTTCTGGAGTGTTGTTAAAGCTAAAGTCTATTCTTCCCCATACCGACCCCACAGCCTCCAGAGACCAAGACAGGATCTCCTTGGCCTCAGATGGGGCAGTTTTTCTCTTTCTTAGCTCAATTTATTCCATGGCAGTGAATGTTTTGAGAATAAAATCAAGAAAGACACTTCGCTGAGCTCTCAAAAAAGAAAGGTAAGATCAAAAATAAATAATAACATTACTAGAACTGATTCACCACCGTTTGGATTTCTGTCCCAGTTTTGTTTATCTTGGAAGGAACAGAGCACTTGCATTTAATTGTTGCATTATTCTAGAATTCTACTGGGAATGGGAGCGAATAATTCTAGAATAACTGGAACCAGGAGTGGGTTCTAGCCAGCATTACTGCCAATCCACGCGTGCATGCACAGCTCAATGGAAATTGTTCTGTGCATGCACAGAACTCCCAAAAAAGATGGCGATGCTGGCGACCAGGGAACCGATTCGGGGGCATGGCCAGCCTGGGTTGCTGCCGGTTCTGCGATCCAGGCCAGCATACCACTATCAATTCAGCCAAACCGGGCCGAACCAATAGGAACCCACCTCTGTCTGGAACACATTCTGAACATTAATAATCTGAGATGGAATCCCACTGAAGTCGATACTTTTTTTACTATCTCATAGAAAGGCAATGTATTTTAAAAACTAAAAAGCGAAGCAAGATTTTTCCCCCCCAAAAAATAATAATTCTGGAATAAATTTGTTTTCCTGTAATCCATCTCTAGGATGTTAATGGCAGAACTACAGTCAGTAAATTGCTTATTCCTTTTCTGCTATAAAAGAGAAATTACATCCATGCTGTTCTCTCTCTCCGATTCTCTCTCTTCTCTCCCCTGCTCTCTCTCACTCTCTCTCACTCACATACATGTGCTAGACAGAAAATTACTATATATTTAGGATTTTTATTTGGATAGAAAATAGTACCTACTTAGAGAAGAAAAAAAACATAATGTACGTGCCTGGAGGAAAAGAAGGGTGCTCCTAAATTCTCTCTCCTGCACAACCTTTGTTGGAAAGTAATCAATCCCTAATTGATGCCAGCTTTAGATACAGAAAAACATGAATATATATGTGTGTCTGAGTGTGTGTGTGTGTGTGCATGTGTGTGTATGTGTGTGTGTATGTGTGTGTGTTAGTTTTATGAGCTGATCAATAAATAAATCAGAGAGACCAGGATAGATCTATTTCGAGCTTATTAGCTCTCATCAGCTGGCCATACCCTTTACTGGGATTTGAACCGGGGCTGTATTGCATATTAGGCAGAGCCTCTAGCAATTTAGCTAAACCGGCTGTCCCTATTGCATCAGCTGAGACAGGGGTATTTTAGTATAGGTAATTGTTTCCACAACATCCTGTTAAGGGCCCCAATTAAGGGAGAAGACATACTGTTTCCTTTTCTGCCTTTCGGCTCATCACCAGAGACCATCTAGACAGAAAGCCAAGAGTTCCGTTGTGTAAATTTTTTAGATATGTGTGTTAGTTTTATGAGCTGATCAATAAATAAATCAGAGAGACCAGGATAGCTCTATTTCGAGCTTATTAGCTCTCCTCAGCTGGCCATACCCTTTACTGGGATTCGAACCGGGGCTGTATTGCATATATATAATGCATATGAGATGAATGGTAAGCCTGTTACCTTAACATATGACCACACATTTATGGTTTTTATAGTATGTAGAACCACCAAGGAGCATCAAAGTCCAAAGTGCACAGAATCCCTTTTCGCTTTCAGAAGCATTAACTTAATGGTGTCTTCAACTTACAACACCATTCCTCACATGGGCATTTGGACTGTTGTGAATGCACTTCTAATTGCATTGTTCATAAAAGTGGGTGGAAAAGATACTAAAATACTGTACTGAGCTCCAATGTTACCCATAATCATGAAGTGTCGCTTTACTAAAATCTATATGGGAAAAACAAAAAGCATTAAAGAGCAAGATAGGTATATATTTAGGCAAGGTACGCCATGAGAGGTTGCTACTCTCCTTTTTTCTTTTTTCTTTTTCAAGAATATCTGCAAGGTGTAAATTTTGGTACTATGAAGTAGGTTAACAGGCAGAAGGATGGAAAAGGTTATGGGACAGACTGAAAAATATTTATTAAAAAAATTAATACATTTTTGAAGCTGTACGCTGTAGGGTTTTTAATATGGGTTTTAGCACGGGTAAATAATTTAATATATTTTAATGTTGTATATTGTATTTATTGTGGTTTTTAAATAATGCCTGTGCGCCGCCCTGGGTCCTAACAAGGAGAAGGGCAGGGTATAAATTCGAATGAATGAATGAATGAATGAATGAATGAATGAATGAATGAATGAATGAATGAATGAATGAATGAATAAATAAATAAATAAATAAATAAATAAATAAACAAACAAACAAACGTGAGAGCACATCTACTATAGATATACAGTATATAGAATGTAAATAGAAAATATAATGAATGTTAATTTTCCATCTGTACAGTTTCCTCTGTGCTATATACTGTAAATGACTGTCAGACTCGGTTTTTATTTAAAAAAAATAGGGTAATGGTTTTAGGGACAAAATTGACATGATTATAAAGGCTGTCAGATCCAACAGTGAGTACATTAGTCTAGACTGACAGAAACCTAATGAGGATCACTTTTCTATGACACATTATGATGGGTGTTTCACAGTACAGAATGAAGAACAGCCATTTGTGGAAGTAGCTTGCCAAGCACATTGAGATTAGCTGGTATATCAGGAATACGCTTCACTTCTGGCCAACTTGAAGGCAGCGCTGTAGCTATATATAGTTGAAAGAAGCAAAGAGATACTTTGGCTTCCAACTCTCACACGGTGTTTTGCTCCCCTGCGTGGAGTAGCTTGGAAAGAAGTAGCGTGGAATTATTTCCTTTGCAGTAAGAACAAAATGTTCAGTTTTGGTTTTCACTGGATAATATGAACACAGCCTAATATTCTGCTAGAGCAGGGGTGTCCAATCTTGAGAACTTTAAGGCTTGTGGACTTCAACTCCCAGTATTCCCCAGCCAGCCATGCTGGCTGGGGAATTCTGGGAGTTGAAGTCCACAAGTCTTAAAGTTCCCAAGTTTGGACACCCCTGTACTAGAGGGAGAAAAAAAAGCAGCCAGCAGGTAGAAAACAAGGAAGAAAGATCTGCTAGTGGGCAAAGAATGTGATTCTGAGAGGAAAGTTTACAGATTGGAAATGGGTGGGTTTTAGATTATAATTAAGAGACATCCAAAAGGATCTACAGCAGGTTTTAAGCCAGTTAGTTTAAAAGTTCAATTTCATGGAAAAGCTCATATACTATTTTTAGGTATCAGTTGGGAACACTAAAGAAAAGAGCGTGCCTTGATTAAGAATCGGTAGCCTATAGCTGAGAGGGCCTGGTCATGTTTCACTAACTGAGCTAATAAAAATGTCATTTGGAGATATTAAAGCAGAGGGATACAAAGGGATGGAGCCAGCATTCTAATTAACTTTTGAGAACCACTATGGGGAACTTTTACTATATAGTGTTGGCCCAAAGAGAATTTCAGAGAAATGGGGGGGGGGGGAATGTATCTTCTACTGAATGCCATACATTAACATTCAGAGTCAGCAACAAAATGTCTCCCCGCAGAAAGATTTGTTTTAAGTCTGGGAAATTATCATCCAGCAGGAGACAAACAACATTGCAAAATGTGTTATTTCAAAGACAACAATCTGGTCAACTGGGATGATCTGGTTTCGAGCCTGAGGGAGCCAAAGCTATGAATGGAGATGTAGAACATAAAAATAACAGCGCTACACTATTTTCAGTCTGGTCAACAACCAGATGGTGATTTGACTGTTTTTCACCAAGATGAGCTTATCTATCCAGAGCAACTCAAGAGAGGAGCTCTTGCTGGCAATGCAAAGGAAGAACATTCTCTTGATCTTCTCAATGCTTACGTGTTCCAAAGGAATCATACTCCGCACCTCTTCTTTATTATGAGCATGGAGAACTATCTTTTCAGGTGAATGCCATCATATACTTGCCTGTCCATACCTATAAGCACCATTAGTTTACATCAGATGGATCTAGCTTTCTTTGGAGATAGAGAGATGCTCAAGTTTGGCTCAATCAATTTATATAATAAATTCTAGTGAAGCACACCACCACTAAGCAGGATGTGAGAATATATCAGGGAGCAGGAAGAACATATCATGAACTTATCTCAAGGGATCATAATAGAAAAGTTGTGCAAGCCTTCCAAGGATCAAACAAGAGATACCTAACCCTAGGCCTAAGGGCAGCCAAGTGCTCATCCTGGTTTTCTATCACACTTCTGCCAGAATGCTGTGGTGCAATGCCTGACACAATAGCTTCTTAATAAGAAAAACAGATGCAAAACATCAGCTCTATTGAACCAATATGAAAAATATATGATATATAGTTACTCGCTGTAACCCATCCCATTCCGAATCAAAGGATAGGCATGAAACAGGAAGACTTGCAGTCAGCCTTGCCTTTGTTGTTAATGTTGGGACATAGGTGAACGTGTACATCTGCATGCAAACATCTCTATTGAGAGGTATCAGCTACTTATCATCTTATCTGCTGCAAGTGCCATATCACTAATATTAAGAGAAACAGCAGAATCAGGCTTATTTAGGACAAAAAATGTGTTCTACGTGAATGGAACACAGGTGCCAATAGTTAGAAAGGAAGAAGAAACACTGCAATAATGTCCCAAAGATGCTTTTTCAAAAGGCAACTGGACTTTCTTGAAGTCCAGAAGGCTTTCATGAAGAAGAAACTGGAGAAGCTTCTTGGATGAGAAGTGAAATGTCTTCAAAGAAAAACTAGAAAGTCCAGTTGCCTCTTGAAAAAGCACCTTTGGGACAACCATGACCGGGATGACTAAGAATCACCATAGACATTTGGGGGTACAATGCAATATTTTATTTAATTTTTGATATTCCAAATGTGTTTCTGAAAGAAGAACTCATCTCATAGTGATTATATTAATAGGAAAATAAATACCATACAAACATATAACAAATTATAATTTTTACCAACATAACCAGTTCTGGGAGCCATGTTCTTCCTGTATTCTCACAATAGATTTTAAAGGTTTTCTAAAATAAAAAAAATGACATTTGAAAAAAATATTTCAGAATTAGAAAGATTGCCTTTTCAACAAAATGTGACCTCTTTAGAAAGTTCACAATCTTCAGCTCACCCGTTTGTATGACCTAACTGAATTTTGTCCATTGCAAATAAAGCAATGAAATCATAATTCAACTAAAATATCCAAGAAAATCAGACAATCAATGGAGCCTATTTGTGGTGCCAGTGATCCCAATGGATTCCATTTCTCTTAATGTGGTATTCAATTAAGTTGATATTCCTTTTAATCTCACTAATTCCAAATACATCAGGCAACGTGGTGTGATTTTTTTTCAGAAAACAAAAAGCCCATCAGTTCAAGAATCCTGAAGATCAACAAGATAGATAGATGACTCACAGTGGCTCAAGTACGGTGGATTCCCCCCCCCCCCCCAGAAAGCACAATAGTTCTTGCTGATTTAAGACAAGTGAAGATATGGAAAAAGAACAGCCAGCTTTTAAAGGTTGGTATGCAGAAGATCTATGATCCTTCATAGGAGGGGGGGGAAAGCATCAATTGAATGGGAGAACAAAGCAAAGTATAGAATTCTCTACCACAACTCTTTCCCTTAGTGGCAGGTTGTTTTATGGTGCCAATGTAGGCGATGGGAGAAAAAGATATTGTGTGATGCCTGCTTATTTATAAATATACATGTTATGACTGAGGAAACTACAAGAGACTCGTGCAGATAGTGCTAATCTTCAAAGAAGCATTAGCTGTTCTGACAGCAAAGGAACATTTTAATCCTAAAATGCAGAAAGTGGATTTGAAAGTATTGTGTTAGAAATAAAACAAAATAACACACGTCTGAAAGAAGGTGAGGTTAGTATCATAAATTATGGGGGGGGGGGATCTCTTCTATAACCAGGTGCTCCATCTTTTTCTGGTAGCTCATTCAAACAATTAATCATAAAATGTTTGCTCTAGAAATAAACCTGTTTACATGAAACATAAACTAAGTTATACATTTAATATACTGTAGCAAATAACTATGGACGAATAAACTGATTTCAATAAAAATAAATCCCTTTTCATTTTGGAAGGAAGGGAAGATGTACAAAAGCTGAGAATATAGATTAATATGGATTTGTTTGTAGTCCTAGTAGCATATAATGTTACACGCTTTGTTATAGTTCAGTGGATTAATACTCAAAATTGTAAACTGAAGTCTTGCAGTCCTTACAAAAGGATAGGAATGTTGGGGCCAACCTGTAAGATATTACTCTATAAAGCCTTAGTAAGACCACACCTAGAATACTACATCCAGTTTTGGTCACCGCACACTATAACTAAGACGTTGAGACTCTAGAAAAAGTGCAGAGAAGAGCAAGCAAGAAGATTAGGGGACTGAAGGTTAAAACATATGAAGAACGGTTGGAGGAACTGGGCATAGCTAGTCTAGTGAAGAGAAGGATCAGGGGAGACATGATAGCAGTGTTCCAATATCTGAGGGGCTGCCACAGAGAGGAGGGGGGTCAAGCTATTTTCCAAAGCACCTAAAGGCCAGAGAAGGAATAATGGATGGAAACTGACCAAGGAGTTAAGTTAAGTTAAGTTTCTAAACAGACAAAATATTCCTGATTTGCTCTGTGCATGGACCAAAAGATTCAAAACACACTTTTTCTGATATGGATATGCACTATTGTAAAGCAACTGTTCCAATTGAATTCCCACTTCATAGAGGCCTCTGACATTTGTTCAGCCTTCAGCATTAGAAAACATATACCAAAATGTACGTATTTTAAATCCTCATCCAGAAGCAGGAGGATTTCCTCTAAATGAAATGGGTTAATTTGATTAAATGATATCCTTGTGTATGCTTATTTTAATTCAAAAATGTTTTTAGTGGTAAATACACTGCACACCTCCCATAATATAATTTATTTTAAAAAGCATGGTTTATTTATTATAGCTTTCTTCAAGTCAGAAGAAGGAATTCATGGTATGAACAAGAGCTCCCTCTCAAGGCTAAATTAAAAGTTCACCCAATAATGCCATAAAAGCAGCTGTCTCACAATTATATTAGAGACTTAACATATGTTTACTGAATTACATATAATATACCATCACCAGCAGATGAGATGATTCCCCAAATCAACACAGACTGTGGAAACTTCACACTATTCTTCAAGCATCTTGCAGTGTGTGCCTCTCCATTCTTCCTCCATACTCTGGGTCCTTGGTTTCCAAATGAGATGCAAAAGTTGCTCTAATCAGAAAAGATGACTTTGGATCACTGAGCAACAGGACTTTGCACCACTGTGCTTCATTAAGTCCAGGGTCAACACAGCTGCCTACCAGGAGATTTTGAAGCACTTCATGCTTCCTTCTCCAGACAAGTTTTATGGAGATGCTAACTTTATTTTCCAGCTACCCACACTGCCAAAAGCACCAAAACCTGGTTCAATGACCATGGGATTACTGTGCTTGATTGGCCAGCGAACTCGCCTGACCTGAACCCCATAGAGAGTCTATGGGGCATCACCAAGAGAAAGATGAGAGACATGAGACCGAACAATACAGAAGAACTGAAGACTGCTATTGAGGCATCCTGGTCTTCCATAACACCTCAGCAGTGCCACAGGCTGATAGCTTCCATGCCACACTGCATTGAGGCAGTAATTGCTGCAAAAGGGGCCCAAACCAAGTACTGAGTACATATGCATGATTATACTTTTCAGAGGTCCGATATTGTTCTATGTACAATCCTTGTTTTATTGATTGCATGTAATATTCTAATTTTCTGAGATTGTGAATTTGGGGTTTTCATGAGCTGTACGCCATAATCATCACAATTATGACAAATCACGGCTTGAACTATCTTGCTTTGATAGTCTTATCTCATATATTAGTTTCACCTTTTAAGTTGCATTACTGAAATAAACGAACTTTTGCACGATATTCTAATTTTTCTAGTTTCACCTGTATACATTGCCTTCTTGCAATAGGGATACCAAATCTGAGCTGCAAAAATCTAGATCCATGGATCCTGGCAGCTCCACACGAATGCATGCTGATTTCAGCCTTCATTTTCGGCTGCTTTTCACCCAGGGTTGCGTTTTTCGCAACCTTATGTGCAAACCAGAAGTTCAGGAACGGACTTCCGGTTTGCGCGTTGGGCCATTTTTTTCCCTCTGGAGGCTTCAGGAAGCCTTCTGAAGTCTCTGGAGGGAGAAAAACAATCCAATGCCCAAACCGGAAATTGGAAAATGGATTGTTTGCAGCCTCCGGGGGGGCAGGAGGAGGGCATTATCACCCTCCACAGGCTCCTAGAAACCCGTGCAGGCATTAAGTTATGGGGGTTGGCACACAAGCACACACGACAGCATTCACAGTCATGCTTTTGGCACCTGAGGTGAAAAAGGTTCGCCCTCACTGATCTAGATGATCCCTAAATGGCAATTCAGAGTTAGAGTTTCTACATTTTTATTTTATTTTATTAAATTTCTATCCCGCACCTTCTCCTGTATAAGGACCCAGGGCGGCGCACAGGCAATTAAAAAGAAAACATATATACAAATACATCAATTACTAAAACCCATATTAAATTAGTTACCCTGTGCTAAAAATATTATAAAATCCCTTGAATTAAAATTTACAGCTAATAAAAGTCCATATCGGGTGACTATGCTAGGCCGGCTTGTTGAAACAGATGCGTTTTAAGATGCTGGCGGAAAAGAGATAGTGCGGAGTGTAGCTCTACCTGCATCTTTTCCAGCTACTCTTCACTAAGAATAGTAAGTGTAGTTTAAAAAAAAATGTATTTCCCCATTAATGTGTTATAGTGTTTTATAAGATCACAATAGTGTTGAAGGAATAAAAAAGCTTGTTTTTATAACTGTTATTTTGGCCCATCAGTTAAGGTTATTTATGGGGAAATGACCAGAGCTCCTGCTTCTTCTTCCCACACTTTTGCACAACTTCTCCTCTGCTAATGGAATAGTCATTGTGCCAACACCATGTGACCTTTTTATTCTTTAACTTAGAATTCAGCTGTATCAGATACCTAGGCTTTCTATCTAAATATAATTTCCTATTCAAGATAAGCACCAATCTCCAGAAACCCTTTTGTGAATTGTTGTGTGATTTTAATTTCTCTTTCTTCCCACACATTTTGCTACATATAGCAATTTCCATAAAATATTGCCTGGAAAGCAATTGGCAACAATGCAGATTTCTGAAGCGGCACCAGTTAGCTTCCTAACTATAACATTTTATGTCAATTGCAGCTCTGTGAACATTATAGCATAGTCCCAGGTAGTAAAGCAGATTCACCAAAGTACAATGTGAAGTAACTTGCAAAGCCAGACCTGCCTAGGTGGAATGTTACAGATGTACTACAGAGGTGGTATTCCACCAGTTTGGACTAGTTCACCTGAACCGGTAGGAGAAATCACCGGCCCGCTCATCTATTTAGTTCTATTTAGGGATGCTTTTTTAGCACAGCGCATGCACAGAAGGCTGGGCGCAAGCATGGATGGGGACACGAGCGTGCACACATTTGCGAACTGGTAGGGAAGGTAAGTGAAAACCACCCCTGATGTACTAGATGTTAATTTGTGTTGTTATTGATGGGACACGAGAGAATTGTTAAGAGGGGTTATCATTTATTCTCGGTGCCAGGGGATTATATATTGTAGGGGATTTGTGTCTTAATACCAAAGGTGCTTTTTTAAGAGGCAACTGGACTTTCTTGTTTTTTCTTTGAAGACATTTTGCTGGTCATCTGCATTCTTTCAGAGAGTTGTTTGACATAGATGGTCTCTTTGATCCCTCTTTCACATCAGCTGATTGAACAGCCCTCTCTCAACATTGGGGGAGGGATGCAAATCATCTATCACCTGACTACAACACAGTCCTTTCTGCAGTTCCAAGAACGGTTCACACCTATTTGCACTATTCAAGTGAATCTGAGATCCCAGATCCAAGTTGCCAGAATGACTCTCTTAAAGAATGCAAATGAACAGCTGCCTGCAAGGAATATAAATCCTTCCGTTCCCCACCATCTAGTCAGAACTGAAAAGGCTTTTTGGATGAGAAGATAAATGTCTTCAAAGAAAAAAAAAAAGCCCAATAGCCTCTTGAAAAAGCACCTTTCCAACAACCATGACCTGGGTGACTGAGACACTCTATAGACATTTGTGTCTTAATCTTTATAACGTTATGAGCCATCTTGATGTAATGATGAAGGCTAGAAATCAGGAGATCGTGAGTTCTAGTCCCATTATAAGATGAAGGATACATTTGGACCACTTCTGAAAATGCTGTAATCAAAACTGCAGGGACCTGTGCAGGCAGTTGCGAGGAGTCAAAACTGACTCAAAGGCAGCAAAAATCATCTATCTATCTGGATACTACCTACTTACCCATCATCCATCCATCTATCTATCTTCTATCTCAGGGAGAGAGCAATCCAAGAAACAGGCTCAATGTTAATCCTTGACTGACATTTCTTAGTTTCCACTTCATCAACAGCACCTTGGTTTTGTATAGATTTTGCTTAAATTTGTTTTTCCTCACTTAGCCCATTGCTAAACTTGAACAATCTTCAGTCATAGCACTGAATTTCAATGACTGGAACTGAACATTAAGGGAAAATGGACGTGGGTGTCATCTGCATAATAATGGTACCCCACTCCAAAGTACCTAAAAATCTCTTCAACTGGTTACATGTAGATGTTGAACAGCATAGGACCAAGACAAAACTGCAAAGACAATCTAAATTAGATTATAATTATATATAATATAATGCTGGGAAAGATTGATGGCAAAAGAAGAATGGGGCAACAGAGAATGAGGTGGCTGGAAAGAGTCACTGAAGCAGTAGGCGTGGACTCCAGAGGATGGGAGAGGACAGGAAGGCCTGGAGGAATGTTCTCCATGGGGTCACGACGGGTCAGACATGACTTCGCAACTAACAACAACAAATAAATATTCATCATGACGTCGATGAAACTTGCTGTGTGGTGTTGAGACCACCAAAAATTTTTTTACATTTATTTCTTTTTCTGTTTGCAGTGAAGTGCTGTTGTAACACAAGCAGTCCTCGACTTATGGCCACTATTGAGCCCAAAATTTCTGATGCTAAATGAGACATTTATTAAGGGAGTTTGGCCCCATTTTGTGTCCTTTCTTGCCACAGTTGTTAAATGAATCACCAAAGTTAGCTTAGCAACACATTTGTTAAGTGAATCTGACTCCCCCATTGATTTTTCTGGTCAGGAGGTTACAAAAGGTCATCACATGATCCAGGGATACTAAAACAATCACAAATATGAGTCAGTTGCCAAGAATGTTGATGACATGACCATGGGGATGCTGCAATGGTTGCAAGTGTGAAAAATGGTCACAAATCCGCAAGTGTCTGAAGACACACCTATTCCAACTAGCAGGCCTTGCGTAGCCTCCAATACTGACTCGTAGATAGTTTTAAAATGGGGATTTTAATTCGGTTTTAGCACAGGCCTTTAGTTGAATAGGTTTTTAAAAAGAAAAAGTTTTTATATGTTTGTATGTTTTTAATGTTCCTGTGCGCCGCCCTGGGTCCGTTTGGAGAAGGGCGGGGTATAAATTCAATTTTTTAAAAAAATCACTTTTTTGCTACTGTTGAAACTTTGAACAGTCACTAAATGAACTGTTGTACCTGTATACATCGACTTCTGCACAATTACATGAATGATCCTTTTTAAAAATATAAGTGGTCCTGGATAAAAACAGCACATTTGAAATAAGAACAGAATTCTAAAATTGTGCCCCCTAGAAAGCCTGGAAAACCAACAAGTTATATTAGATATGTAATAGGTACATCGCTTTTAAGTTTAGTTAAATGTCAATATTTTTTAAAGAAGAAAAATACAGTTGAATAAGCATTTGGCCTAAACTAAAAGACTATTTTAAAAAATAAACATGTTGACAGATTGTCAGATAATACAAGGAAGCCGTACCTTCCAGCGCTAGTGAAACAGCCTGTATTGACTTCAAATTCTGAGTGGGCCAAAAGGGTAGCAAATCATTAGTTGCTTATGTTAGGTTGCATTTTGCTGCCAGGAAAGAGAAATGTTTCTAGTATTTTTCTGGCTCATGCATCAAAATATTTTCACTAGCTTGGTTATTAGGCTCTCAAATTCCAATTATCCAATTGTCTTAAGGAGTAATATATATTTTCAAACGCCTCTGAAAGGCAGGAGAATGGGGGCCTGCCTCACCACTGAAGGGAGAATATTCCAAATGGCAGGGAAAACGTCTCTTCTGGACCACCGGTTGAAATCCTTTAACAGATAAGAGTCCGTAGCACACCTTATCTGCCTGTCTGAGAGAGATGGATCAATGTAAATGGGGAAAAGATGGCTCCACAGATAACCTGCCCCCATGTCATGGAGGGATTTAAAGGTCATAGCTGACACCTTGAATTAGACCCGGAAGCAAACTGGCACCCAATGCAGGTGGCCAAAATTGCTCATCCAGCAGCATTCTGTATCAGCTTAGGCTTCCAGATACTTTTCAAAGGTAGCCCCACCTAAAGCACATTGCAATAATCCAGATGGGAAACGTGACTGATCGACAGAAGGGCTTCCCTATTCAAGAAAAAGGCATAACTGTTATACAACAGGAAATTGAGAAAAGTCCCTCCTAACCACAACTGCCACCTGCTCTTTGAGAAGCAAACTCCAGAAGGACCTCCAAATTACTCATTAAATCTGTCTGGGGTAGTGCTATCCCAACCAGGTCAAATACAATAAATTCTTGAATGCAGAGGGTCCTCCCACCCACAGCCACTTTGTCGTACCAGATTTCACCTGAAGCCTTATCTCACATATTTATTTATATTTTAGTTCTTGACAAAATCCAACATTCAGAAATAGTACCTGTAAATATTCTAAACAATAGATGAGCAAAGATGAGATTGGGGAAATTAAAATTAGGGAAGAGCCTTCTCTGTGGTGGGCCCAACCCTCTGGAACGACCTGCCTCCCAAACTCCGTGTCATCTCGGACCTCCGCCTGTTCCGCCAGCGCTTTTTCGATCTAGCCGGCCTGGCGTGAACTACCCGATACCGAACTGAGTATTAGTTTGTCAAAGTTTTAATGTATGGGTTTTAATTATGTTTTAGCACAGTGTTGAGTTTAATGTTGTTTTTAGCGGTATTTTGTATATTTGTATTTGTTTTTAATTTTCCTGTGTGCCGCCCCAGGTCCCTCTGTGGGAGATTGGTGTGGGATATTAATATTAATAATATTAATAATATTAATAATATTAATAATATTAATAATATTAATAATATTAATAATATTAATAATATTAATAATATTAATAATATTAATATTAATATTAATATTAATATTAATATTAACATTAACATTAACATTAATATTATTATTATTGTTATTATTATTAATAATAATAATAATAATAATAATAATAATAATAATAATAATAGTAATAGTAATAGTAATAATAAACATACAAAGAAATATAAAGAACTTTTGCTACACTTTTCTGCACTTCCACTTCTGCAGTTCAACACTTTTACTTTTCAACACCAATTTTAAGGAAGAATTTTTGGGAACAGGAAACTGTTATTTTCCAAGGGATTTCCTTACTTTATGCTGGGAAAAACAAACTCCTATGCACAAACAGAGCCTTTTGAACACATGCATATGTACATGTACAGAAACATTTTTACACTTCTTTACAGAAAAATAACTTGTTCTTCTGGGATCAAACCAATAGAAGCTTAGAAGAAGAAACCATATTCAAAGAAACATTCCAGCTATATTTGCCTGGGTGCAAACAACAGTAGAAGAGACATCAGAAAAGGACAGAATCAATGGGATTTAATTGGGTCTGAGGGCTTGGAGCTCACTGGGCATTCAATCTATCAGGTATTCTTTGTATCGTAGGGCAGAGTAATAACATATCAATTAAGTAGTCTCACCTTGATAACTTCAGGACGTATGTCTGTGGAAGAGTGTGAGACAAATGGAGAGGGAGGGAGGGGAGAAATGTAGCTTTTTCCCATTTCCTACCTTTCTACCAAAATTTAACAACTTGTTCACACTGGAACTGAATCACATTCTTAGATCTTAGATCAGATGCTCAGGTGCACAACAGTAGTCTACCAGCAGCCTCTTATTTATTCGATTTATAAACCGCACCAATCTCCGTCGAGACGGACTCTGGGCGGATTCTTAGATCTTAGATCAGGTGCTCAGGTGCACAACAGTAGTCTACCAGCAGCCCCTTAAGGGCATGGAACAACAATACAATAAAATGTTTCCAGTTCAGTCCCTCTAAAAAGCGGAAAAGGGAACCCTAGTCAATGGAATTGAAAATTATCAATTGAAAATTGCCAAAGGGGTAGAAGACTTAGCAGGTAGAAGAATTCCTGTTCATTCAATATATCAGGATGACCAAATCAGTCTCAACATTGAATTCATACCAAAAATATGCTGTAGGTTGTCTAACAAATTCATTAAAAATATATCACATTTTGTTTGCAATCTTCTCCAATATATGCAAATGTAAACGCAGAGCTCTCTATTGTAAATAATTTCACAGAAATCTCAACAGAAGTATGCAAGGTGTAGAACAGATTTTTTTTTAAAAAAAAATTCACCACGAATTTCCTTGCAGTTGATCTCCAATATAAATTCGCCTATTTTGTCTAAAACTCTTCCAAGTAATTCAAAGGAGCAAAACTCTCAGCAAAGGTCTATTTTGCTATTTAGACTCAAAGGGTTTGTTCAGGTACTAAGCCAGCTGGCACACTGGGCTTCTGTACTGGGGATAAAAGAGATTAGATTAGGTTTTTTGGATGTTTATCTTGAAAGAGAAGCTCATTGCAATGGAAAAGAATTTTATTCCTATTGCTTCAAGTGTATGTCCAAAGTGCTTCTGTCTAAGAATTCATTATCTGTATTTGCTACTCTCAGACATATTCCAAGCATAGCATTTTGACTGAAGAGATTTGGATTTGTTTTTCATAGAAATATAGAATCATCAGGGCCTGGAGTTTTAAAGGCACATAAATTACCTGAAAATTCCTTTGCTACATACATCCTTCCTGGTTGTGTTTGCTCCTAATCTTTGCTATTGAAATTATTATTCCCTTTTGATATAAAGACAGAAGCAGAATAGGAATTTAGTCCTGTTGCTTTTTCTTGGCCATCTATTAAAATGTATTCATTTGGAATAACTAATGAGCCCTCTAAATTTTGTCATCTTGCTATTGGTGACACATTGAATAAATTATTCTTTATATATTTTTGGCCCTTCCCTTCTCGCTTAATTCTTACATTTCTAAAGTTATCTTTTATAGATGTTCTTGTACTTAGCTCTTTCTTCCATTTCCAATAAGTCTGTTTTTTAGTCTCTGTTGTGGGATACCTTCAATCCTTTTTAGATGTCCTAGTTCCATTCTTCACTGCTTTGATTGAGTCTGTGATATCCTTCATTTCTTTTTCAAGAAAGTCCATTTGGCTATAATACCTTTACCTGTAAGCTACTGTTTTCATAGCATCTTTCTTAGTTTATTAAAATTAAATTTTCTAAAAACCATAGGTTATGCTTGACCATATGTTAAAATCAAGAGCTCAGACTATACATTGTCACTTACACCCATTTTCCACCACTTTAATATTTTAATAAAGTCGTCCCTGTTAGCCAAAATCCAAGTAAAAGATCCCCTAGTCCCCAACTCAATATTTTGAAAGAGAAAATTATAACCAGCCCAATCATAAATGTATCTGACATCTTATATTTGGCAGAATTAGTCTTTTAGCAAATTTCTGAACACTTTAAGCTTTCAATTAACAACTATTCATTTTTGAGACTTCTTTTATCTCCTTTTATAAGAGTTCTTTATCCCTTCTCATTAATACAGTATGATGATGGAAGAATCCTGGCTCCAAAATCCTTCATCCTTTCCTTCCTTCCCCAAAACTGTGAAGGAAGTCTAAACTACTTTTATTACAAGTGGCTATAATAATAGATTCTTGCAAGTCCGATTGTGTCTTTCTCATCCTTCAGTGAATTAGATAGATGTCTCTGTCTGAGCCTCTTCCAAATATTATCAGTCTGCTGTGGATTGTTTCTCTCCTCATTGCTTTGGTAAAAGAGCTTGCCTATTTTTGTCAAGGTCATCTTCCTTTGTATCTACATGATGCTCACAGAAGATTTCTGAGTCTAGGTATTTTAAACCATTGCCAAGGAATGGAAATAGTGTTTTGTTTCTGATGGTGACATGTTGGCAGTTGCCCTCATTCCATCATTGGTAAAGTTGTAAAACTTTTATTCTTCTTCTTCTTCTTTAATGAGTAAGAGCATCTGTACTACTATTCAAGAAATCTCCATCTTGACAAATGATACATTGGGATGATACTCACCAATCCTTGCTTTCGAAACTTCTACTAGCTGACTCTTTTTATTAATGAAGTCTACTTTATCTTCTGGAAGAATAGCAACATAGCACAACTGTCTAGGTGTAGGTGATTGTCAAAACCAAATAGCTGGCAATAAAATGTCACATACACACACATACACACAGGTTTTCAATGTATAATTAAAGTGTAGTGCTGCAAAAACTGATCTAGCATCATTACATTTAAAAAAATAATCTAGCATCATTACTGGCAGTTAATTCTAAACTAATTTGGAAAATTGTTGGAATAAAAGGTGCATCTGAGATTTCTTTTGCACTGAGTTTTGACTATGCTAGAAAACCCATTAAATAGCAGATCTAGGAACCAGATCTACAAAGAGACAGATGCCAAATTTCCAATTAATCTGTTTGTTACCTCTCCCAAGCTATAACAGCAACATACTATCTGGCTTTTATTCTGCCGATTAAATGCCTCCCCAACAGCAAAGCAGCCCATCATCAGATATCTGAATACTCTGTCCAACCAACGTTTCAGTCCATGTGAGAGAGAGAAAAGTGCAACAGTGATTCATTTCTTTTGTAATGCTAATTTTGCAGCTGGCCATCAATGCTGATTTAATCTTTTTTTATTAATCTTTTAATCGGAGAAATAAAAGATAATATAAAAATCATCAGACCCCAAAGCGAGCATTTCTAGAAGAGCAACCACATCTTTAGAAGCGTATTCCATTCACTGAATATGACTGAATAATAGGCAAAAAATACTGCTGCACAAAGAATTTTGGATATATAAACTTATAAGGCTGCCACGTTGAAATGTGTGAGCACCACAAATGCACATTCCAAGTTGGAAAATATCTAAATAAAAATGCTCAAATAGATTAGGAGACTTTTACTTATTGAGATTTGAGCAGTTAGACACATGGTAAATATGGAAGATTTAACCAAGTTCCTTATCACACACATACATATATTTTCCACAAACATACATTTACACATGTGACCAAGACCCTACTCATGTTAGTCATGCTTTAGTCATCTCCCAAATGGACCAAAGCATTCTACATGGAGTTGCCCTTGCCGGTCAATGCCGGCTGGCGACTCCCAGGGGACGAGCCTTCTCCGACACTCTGGAACGACCTGCCCCCCGATATCCGTACCATCACGGACCTACGACTCTTCCGTCGGATGTTAAAAACACATTTCTTCCATCTAGCCGGCCTGACATAGACTAGGGAATAATTTTAAATTTGATATTTATTGGTTTTAATTCTATTTATCCAAATTTTAGCACAGATTTAATTAATTTAATTATTTTTTATACTTTGTATATTGTTGGGTTTTTATCTTCTGTGCACCGCCCTGAGTCCCTTTTAGGTGAAATAGGGCGGTATATAAATCGAAATAATAAATAAATAATAAATAAAAATAAGTATCACAAATATCAGATTAGGAACACAAGTTGAAATAGAGAAGAAAATGGTAAGTGAGCACCTGTCTGCCCTGGACGAGTTCAAATCACCAGGACCGGATGGATTACACCCCAGGGTTCTGAAGGAACTGGCAGACGAGATCTCAGAACCACTGAACTATATCTTTCAGAGATCCTGGAGCACCGGGGAACTGCCAGAAGACTGGAAAAGAGCAGATGTGGTTCCCATCTTCAAAAAAGGAAAAAAAACAGATCCAGGAAACTATAGACCCATCAGCCTGACCTCAATACCAGGAAAGATTCTGGAAAAGATAATTAAACAACAAATAAGTGAACACCTAGAAGCAAACAAAGTAATAGCCAAAAGCCAACATGGGTTTGTCAAAAACAGATCATGCCAGACGAATCTAATTGCATTCTTTGACAAAGTAACAAAATCAGTGGACCAGAGGAATGCTGTTGATATAATTTACCTGGACTTCAGTAAGGCATTTGATAAAGTAGACCATAACCTACTATTAGATAAAGTAGAAAATTGTGGGTTAGACAGCACCACCACCAAATGGATTCGTAACTGGCTGACCAACCGCACTCAACGTGTAGTCCTCAATGGAACTGCATCTACATGGAAGGAAGTATGCAGTGGAGTCCCCCAAGGCTCTGTTTTAGGCCCAGTACTCTTTAACATCTTCATCAACGATTTGGATGAGGGGATAAATGGGGAACTCATCAAATTCGCAGACGACACCAAGCTGGCAGGAATAGCCAACACTCCAGAAGATAGGCTTAAGATACAGAAGGATCTAGACAAACTTGAACATTGGGCACTGTCTAATAAAATGAAATTCAATTGTGAAAAAAGTAAGGTCCTACATATAGGCAAGAAAAACCAAATGCACAAGTACAGTATAGGTGGTACCTTGCTCAATAGTAGCAACTGTGAGAGGGATCTCGGAATCCTAGTGGACAACCATTTAAATATGAGCCAGCAGTGTGCAGCAGCTGCCAAAAAAGCCAACACAGTTCTAGGCTGCATCAACAGAGGGATAGAATCTAGATCGCGTGAAGTGTTAATGCCACTGTATAGTGCCTTGGTAAGGCCACACTTGGAATACTGCATACAGTTTTGGTCGCCACGATGTAGAAAAGACGTGGAGACTCTGGAAAGAGTGCAAAGAAGAGCAACCAAGATGATTAGAGGACTGAAGACTAAGACATATGAAGAACGGCTGCAGGAACTGGGTATGTCTAGTTTGATGAAGAGAAGGACCAGGGGAGACATGATAGCAGTGTTCCGATATCTCAGAGGGTGCCACAAAGAAGAGGGAGTCAAACTTTTCTCCAAGACACCTGGGGGCAGGACAAGGAGCAATGGGTGGAAACTAACCAAGGAGAGAAGCAACTTAGAACTAAGGAGAAATTTCCTAACAGTAAGAACAATTAACCTCTGGAACAGCTTGCCTCCAGCAGTTGTGAATGCCCCAACCCTGGAAGTCTTTAAAAAGATGTTAGACAGCCATTTGTCTGAAATGGTATAAGATTCCTGCCCATGCAGGGGGTTGGACTAGAAGACCTACAAGGTCCCTTCCAACTCTGCTATTGTATTGTATTGTATTGTATCTGGAAGCTATAGTTAGTTCTGAATGTAATAGCATGAGCTGCCATGTGCACTCTTCGAATGTTACACCTTTACTCCCTAGGTCAGTGATGGCGAACCTATGACACGTGTGCCACTGGTGGCACGCAGAGCCATTTGGCAGGGCACGGGAGGCATTGCCCTGTCAGCTGGCCAGGGTGCATGCACGCGCTGGCCAGCTGATTCAGCCATTTTAAAGCCATTTTTTGTCCTCCCCAGGCTTTATATGAGCCTGCCGAGGGCGCAAACAGCCCCCCTGCCCCCCAGAGACCCTCTGGAGGTTTCAGGAGCTTTCCTGAAGCCCCCGGAGGACTAAAAATGGTGCTACAAGCATGTAAAAAATGGGGGGGAGGACCTGTCATGCGCGCATGTGCCCATTGCATTATGGGTGCGGCACACGGGTGCAAGACCCCTCCCCTGCGCTTCCCCCCTTATGGCACGTGAGCCTAAAAAGGTTCACCATCACTGCCCTAGGTTCTACTGGGTTTGCTTCTGGGTTCAATTCAAGAACCTAATTATAATTGTTGGAAGAACTATCCATCTGGTTCAGTTCCAAGCTGGGAGAAAGACAGTGGAAACATGGAGGCTGGTTGGAAAGAAAGTTTAATGATGAACAGAATCAACATCAGTCCTGGGTCAGTTGACCAACTGGTTTGGTCAGTACATGGATTTTATACAGTTTTTTTTTCTACAGCATTTTGTAATTTGAGGCTTGTTTTGTGTATTTTATTATTTGATTTTAATTAGTTTGTCTCAAACTAAACTAGGCTGGCAATGAGTCTTACAGTGCTGGCTTCCTTGGATTTTAATCCTGTTTAACAAATGTAATTAATGCTACTATAGATGCTGGCTTCCTTGTAATTTTAATCCTGTCTTGAATGGATTACCAAACCTGCATTTTTGTTTTCAAAAGGTGGCTTCCTCAGTATCTGTTGAGGGTAGGGAGACTGAGTTTGCATTTTGTCTCTAAAAAACATGTTTCTCCATTTCTCATTTAGGGAAATATAATATTCTGCTTTTTTAAATATATTTCCCAAAATATTTCATTCGGGGGGGGGGGCGTCCCTCATAATTTATAAACTTCTTCATGGCATTTGAGGGAATGCCTCTCCTGAATTATGTCTACCTGTCCCATTAAGTCTAGCAGAAGAGGCATCTTCCAGTTTTTGTCTGCTAAAGAGTGATGTCTGGCAGGGCCAATGAAGAGATCTTTTCAGTCATGAAGTTCACAGTCTAAAATATCAAACTCAGGAGATCAAGTTCCTAAGGCCTTAAAAACCTGGCTTTGTAAATGGATTCAGGGACCAGGAAGTAAAGCTAGGCCCTTATATTGGTTACTTTGACTTGTGACTGATATGACTGCCAGCTACTATTTCTACTATTTCTTTTGTGTTTTGGCTTTTTTTAAAAATGTTTGTGGGGTTTTTTATGCTTTTACATTTTCTTTTCATTCTGCTAACAGTGCAGAGTCATGATTTTGAGATGGATAAACATGTGTATATGTATAATTGTGGCAGTGGGGGGTTTCAAATTTTTTAGAACCTACTCTGTAGGTGTGGCCTATTTTGTGGGCGTGGCTTGACAGTCATGTGACAGGGTGGGAGTGGCCACCTTTTAAAATGTGGTGATACTCATTTAACAACGCTCTTGCTTAGCAACCAAAATTTTGGACTCAATTGTGATGATAAATTCTTTCTTTCTTTCTTTCTTTCTTTCTTTCTTTCTTTCTTTCTTTCTTTCTTTCTTTCTTTCTCTTTCTTTCCTTCCTTCCTTCCTTCCTTCCTTCCTTCCTTTCCTTTCCTTTCCTTTCCTTTCCGTTGGGTCACTGGCAGCAGCGGGCCAGATTTACTTCCGGGTACGCCGGTGGAACCCCCTCTCACCGGTTCTCTAAATTTCACCAACCGGCTCTCGCGAGTAGGTGCGAGCCTGCAGAAACCCACCACTGAATTGTGGGGCTACACAGATGGAGGACATAGCTCATATCTTATCTGAATGCCAACTGTATAGTACAGAGAGAAATCAATATCTTGAATCACACATTAGTTGAGCAGTTGCACCTAACTCTGCAGAGTCGCTTCTTGTCACAACCTCCATCTGGAAGTCCAGGGGGAATCAAGGTTAAAAAGGACCCACAGTTTGCAAACCTGTTCTTTCTGGGAGACTGATACTCACTCCTTGAATCCAATTAGCCAAAAGCTCTTCCATGTTCTCTGGATTTAATTTAGTTATTTTATCAAAGAAGGCAATAAGGTTTGTTTGGCATAATCTGTTTTAACAAACTAATGCTGGCCTAGCAATCATTTTGTTCATTTCTAGATGCTCACAAATCTGCTGCTAGATTATTTTTTTCCAGGATTTTCCCAGGTATTGATGTCAAGCTGATTGGTCAATAGTTTTCTGGATCCTTTTGTTCCCTTTTTTGAAGATTGGAACCACATCTACTCTTTTCCAGTTCTCTGGCAGTTCCTCCATGCTCTAGGAGCTCTGAAAGATTTTACTCAGTGGTTCTGAGATCACATCTGCCAATTCCTGCAGATCCTCTCGACTTGACTACTGTAATGCTCTCTACATGGGGCTCCCCTTGAGGTGCACCCGAAAGCTGCAGCTAGTCCAGAACGCAGCCACGCGGGTGATTACGGGAGCGCCTAGACACTCCCACATAACACCTATCCTGCGCGAGCTGCACTGGCTCCCTGTGGTCTTTCGGGTGCGCTTCAAGGTTTTAACGACCATCTTTAAAGCGCTCCATGGCTCGGGGCCTAGTTATATGCGAGACCGCCTCCTACCCCATACATCCCTCAGACCGATACGCTCCCACAGAGAGGGCCTCCTCAGGGTGCCGTCGGCTGGACAATGCCGACTGGCGACACCCAGGGGAAGAGCCTTCTCTGTGGCGGGCCCTTCCCTTTGGAACGACCTACCCCCTGAACTCCGCACCATCTCTGACCTCCGCCTCTTCCGCAAGTGTCTGAAGACACACCTATTCCATCTAGCCGGCCTAGCATAACCCCCATTACTGACTCTTAGATAGTTTTAAATTTGGTTTTTTTAAATTCGGTTTTTAGCGCAGGGTCTATTAGAATAAGTTTTTTTTAAAAAAATTTATATGTTTTATATGTGTTTTAACATCCCTGTGCGCCGCCCTGGGTCCGTTTGGAGAAGGGCGGGGTATAAATTTAATAAAATAAAAATAAATAAATAAATAAATCCCTGAGATGGAAACCATCTGGTCCAGGAGGATACGAACTTCGCCTAAGTAAATATCCAGTTTTGGTCACCACACTATAAAAAAGATGTTGAGACTCTAGAAAAAGTGCAGAGAAGAGCAACCGAGATGATTAGGGGACTGGAGACTAAAACATTAGAAGAACGGTTACAGGAACTGGGCATGCCTAGTCTAGTAAAGAGAAAGACCAGGGGGGACATGATAGCAATATTCCAAGTTGTTTTCCAAGGTACCTGAAGATCAGACAAGGAATAATGAATGGAAACTGATCGAGGAGATGTTCAGCTTAGAAATAAGTAGAAATTTTCTGACAGTGGGAACAATTGAACAGCTTGCCTTCGGAAGTTGTGGGAACTTCATCACTGGAAGTTTTCAAGAAGAGATTGGACTGCCATTTGTCCGAAATGGTATAGGATCTCCTGCTTGGGGTGGGGGGGGAGTAGGACTAGATGACCTACAAGGTCCCATCTAACTCTGTTAATCTGTTAAAGATAGGTGTTCCCTTACCAAATCCTTGCCTATCTTGACCTGCATTTCTTTTCTGTTTTTCCATGCTACTGCTTTTGAAAAGTTGCAGTATTTTTTTTATTTGTGCATGAAGACAGATGCAAAGAAGGAATTAAGCAGTTCTGCTTTCTGTCTGCTGCCCATCATCTTTTTGACATTTTCTTCCATTAGTGGACTGACCATTTCCTTGACTTTCCTCTTGCTGCTTACATACTGAAATAAGCTTTTGTTATTATTTTTGAAATTTGTTGCATGTCTTACTTCATGCTGAGTCTTGGCCTTCCTGACTCCATCCTTGCAGATTTGGGCTATTTGCTGGTGTTCTAGTTATATGCCCCCGTTTCCATTTTTATACTCTTGGTTTTTTTTTGTCGCTTAGTTTGTCACAGAGCTCTTTGTGCAGCCATGCTGGTCTCATGTGTTGTCTCTTGTTTTCCTCCTCTGTGGCATTGCTTTTGTTTGGGCTTTTGTTATCTCTTTTTTCAGAATTTCCCAAGCATCCTAAGATTTCCATCTATGGAATCCATGCTATTGTTTCTCTGTTTGAAATCAGTTCTATTACAGTCTAGAACACTATCTGGCTTTGTTCAGTTACTTGTGCTGCATTATGGTGAATTTTAATAAGTTATGATCGCTATCCCCCAAAGTTTCCACAACTTTCACTCCCTCAACCATTTCATCCCTATTATTAAGAATTAATAGCTGACCCTCTAGGCCAAGCATGTCCAAAGTCCGGCCCGCGGGCCATTTGCGGCCCGGGGGTCGGTTTAATACGGCCCTCCAACAGCCCTCCCTGCTCTGTGTAAATGTGGTCCTCCCTTCCTCCCTCTGTCTCTGGGGCTGTGTGGCTGGGAGGGAGGTGGACGGAGGTTACGGACGCCTCCTCCCGCAGCGGGCGAGGGAGCAGGCAGGGTGAGCACCCAAGGCTACCGTCATCTTAAGCACCACCGAGTCTGTCGCCCGGCAGGGGCGTCAGGCAGGGAAGCCGGTCACACCTCCATCGCTGCACGTTCTGGGGCTGCGAAGCTGGGAGGGAGGTGAATGCGCGGCCCCAGAACATCCGCTTGGTGCCTGCCGGAGGGAGCCGCGATGGAGACGCGACCGGCTTCCCTGCCTGCGTCAGGCAGGGAAGCCGGTCGCGTCTCCATCGCGGCTCCCTCCGGCGGGCACCATGGCTTACATTCTGGGGCCGCGCATTCACCTCCCTCCCAGCCACGCAGCCCCAGAACGTGCAGCTCCCGCCGCACAAGGTCGCCCGGCAGGGGCATCAGGCAGGGAAGATGGACGCGCGGCCTCAGAACGTAAGCCGTGGTGCCTGCCGGAGGGAGCTGCGATGGAGAAGCGACCGGCTTCCCTGCCTGACGCCCCTGCCGGGCGACAGCCTCGGTGGTGCTTAAGATGACGGTAGCCTTGGGTGCTCACCCCGCCTGCTCCCTCGCCCGCTGCGGGAGGAGGCGTCCGTAACCTCCGGCATACCGGCCCTTCTGCTGCTTCCCGGGGTGGGGGAGGGGAGGAGAGGGGAGAGAGGGAGTGACTGACAGACACAGAGAGAGACAGAAGGGGAGGGAGGGAAAGACAGAGAGACAGACAGAGACAGAGAGAAAGAGAGGCACGGAGAGAGACGGAGAGAGACACGGATAGAGAATGACACAGGGAGGGATTGAATCGAAGATAGATGGGGAAAGAGGGAGAGACAGACATACAGAGACAGGGAGGGAGGGAGAGAATCAGAGAGAGTGACACACACAGAGACAGGGAGAGACAGAGAGAGGGAGGGAGAGACAGATAGATAGAGACTGATTAAGTGAGTGAGAGACAGACAGACAGACAGACACACACACAGAGTGACAGAGGGAAAGAGAGAAAGAGAAAGAGAAAGAGAGAAAGAAAGAAAGAGAAAGAGAAAGAAAGAGAGAGAGAAAGAAAGAGACAGAAAGAGAGACAGAAAGAAAGAGAAAAAGAGAGAGAGAGAGAAAGAGAGAGAGAGAGGAAGAAAGAGAGAGAGAGAGAAAGAAAGAGAGACAGAAAGAAAGAGAAAAAAAGAGAGAGAGAGAGAGAAAGAAAGAGAGAAAGAGCGAGAGAAATGGAGAGAGAGAGGAAGAAAGAGAGAAAGAGAGAAAGAGGTAGGTAAGTTTTTTTAAAATTTATTTTCAATACATTGTGAAAACTCAACTGTCAGTTGATCTTAATGTTATGAAATGAAAAGTATGTCATTTGCAATTAACTTGGCATAAAATAATTTATTTGCATTTAATTGTAATGGTTCAAAGAATGTTCGGAAAAATGTTCGGCCCTCCACCATGTTCACTTCATCCAATCTGGCCCTCTTTGAAAAAAGTTTGGACACCACTGCTCTAGGCTGACCCACACAGTTGACAGCTAGGCACATCAGGAACCTATTTGATCTCCCAGTTGCTGCAGAGATTATTTCCTAGTTTCCCAGCTATAGAATAGAATAGAACAGAACAGAATAGAACAGAATAGAACTCTTTATTGGCCAAGTGGGATTGGACACACAAGGAATTTATCTTTAATACATATAAAGTCCCCTATTACTATTGTGGTATCTTTCCTGCACATCTCAGCTAACCAATTTGTAAATAATACACCTATTTCTTCTACTTGATTGAGTAACTATGGTGCACACTATAGCGGTGTCATTTCTTTCCCCCCTAATATTATCCAAAATACTTTCAGGAAGACTTTGATGCTGGTAACACATACAATACAATACAATAGCAGAGTTGGAAGGGACCTTGAAGGTCATCTAGTCCACGTCTCTGCCTAGGCAGGAAGCCCTATGCAATTTCAGACAAATGGCTATGCAACATCTTCTTAAAGACTTGCAGTGTTGGGGCATTCACAACTTCTGGAGGTAAGCTGTTCCACTGATTAATTGTTCTAACTGTCATTCTTCATTCTTCAACTTCATTAGTTTCCACCCATTGCTTCTTGTTCTGCCCTCAGGTGCTTTGGAGAATAGCTTGACTTCCTCTTCTTTGTGGCAACCCCTGAGATATTGGAACACTGCTATCATGTCTCCCCTAGTCCTTCTTTTTATTAAACTAGACATACCCAGTTCCTGCAATCGTTCTTTATATGTTTTAGTCTCTAGTCCCTTAATCATCTTTGTTGCTCTTCTCTGCACTCTTTCTAGAGTCTGAGAAGAGCAACAAAGATGATTAAGGGACTAGAGACTAAAACATATGAAGTCATATTTCTATAGAAATTCTGTACAAATTTCTGTAGAAATTATTTACATACAGTGCAACTCCTCCGCATCCTCTTTTGCTGGTCTCTTTTATATCCTTCTAGTAGTATATTCCAATAATGGGTTCCATCCCATCAGGTCTCAGTAATAGCAACAATATCGTACCTGCCCTTATGTATTAGGATTTCAAGTTTTCTATACCTGTTCACTATACTTTGAGCATTAGTGTACAAGAATGTGAGCCTGCATTTGCTTGCAATATCTCCTGTTTTATACTTGAATGCCCTTTACTTCTCACCACCCCCTTTCTTGTTGTCTAAGTTATTGTCTTTGGGCTTATGCTTTGGGTTTAGGGCAGTGGTGGGGTTCCATTTTTTTAAAACTACCTGTTTGCTCATGTGTGTGTGCGTGCATTCGTATGTGGAAAAGCATCCAGGCAGGTGGTGGAGCCTCCCTCCACTGCTACTATCAATTTGCCTGATCCAGGCCGAACCAGGAGCAACCCACCTCTGGTTTAGGTGTAAAAATTGGCCGCCTTTCCACCTCAGTTTTGGTTCAAAGCCCTTTGGATGAGACAAGTAAGATGTCTTCCAAACACATTCTTCCCAGTCCTTGTGAGGTGCAGCCCATCTCTTGCCAGAGGTCTATCATATAGATAATGTAAACCATACATCTAAAGTTCTCTCAATGGCATCATCCCATGAGCCAACAGTTTAACTCTAGAACAGGGGTCCCCAACCTTTTTGGCACCAGGGACCGGTTTCATTTTAAAGAAAATTCTGCGGACCGGTGGGCATGGCTTGGCCAGCATAGAGGGGGAGGGGGGGAGGGGGAACAGGCGGCGCATGCGCGCACGGGGGGGTGAGTCAGCTCACTCGCTCCTCTCAGCCAACAACGGCGCGAGCAGCCATGCCTGCGCTCTCCACCCCCCGGCGTGCGCTCTGCCCAGGGGGCTGCCCCCTATTCTCTCCTCCTCCTCTCCGGCCCTGTGGCCCAGTTCCTATCAAGTCACGGACCGGCACCAGTCCGCGGCCCCGGGGTTGGGGACCCCTGCTCTAGAATACTCTGTTCCCTTGTTGGATGTCGACCTTCTGTCAGCAATAAGAATGAATAAAACCCACCTATGCTCCTAACTCTTTTGCTTTCCTGCCTAGCTGCTCATAGCTGCTGGATTTTTTGGGGGGTGGGGTATTTTTGTTCTATCATTCACCTCAACATGGAGGAGGAAAAGGGGCTGGTAATCAGTTGACTTGATTATTTGAGTAAGATTCTCTGAAACATCTCTGATCTTTGCACTTGGGAGACAACCTCCCTCAAAAGGTTGTCCAGTCTACAAACTGCTGATTCTGTTCCTCTAAGACAGGGGTCTCCAACCTTTGCAACTTTAAGTCTGAAGGACTTCAGCTCCCAGACTTCTCCAGCCAGCAAAGCTGGCTGGAGAATTCTGGGAGCTGAAGTCCTTCAGACTTAAAGTTGCAAAGGTTGGAGACCCCTGCTCTAAGAAGTGAATCACTAATCACCACCACATACATTTTTCTCTTTGGAGAACCCAGAGGAACAATTTCTGTGCTTGTAACGCAGCTAATTTAAGCCTATATGTTGTATACCTATCACTGGAAGTTGAAAGTAACTTGATGGAACATAAACGGTTTTTCAAAATTGCTAATTCTACCGCATCTACCCCATAGATTTAAGCTGGGTTCATTCATTATATTTGGGTGGTGATCTCTTCACCTGAATTGGCAGGATGTTATCTTCCTTGAGTTTCTTTTGGAACAGGACTTTACATAGCAGTGATGGCAAACCTTTTAGACAGCGAGTGACCAAACTGCGCCCGTGCATGCCCAAACTGAAAGGTGCGGGTGCAAACGTGCATGTGCATGAACATGCATATGCGCAAACATGCATGTGTGCAGACATGTGCGCGCACACGCAGCAGAGACCCAAAGACCAGCTGGCCGGGGGGAAGGCGGGGCATCTCAACAATGGCAGCATGGCAAGAGGTAAGATCTTTTTCTTTCATGAGCTTCTGTTTCGTCATTTGCAGGGAAGCAGAAGCTCACGAAAGAAATGCCACGGAGACCTTGGGTGATGGCACATGTGCCAGCAGAAAGGGCTCTGTGTGCCACCTTTGGCACTCGTCACGGCTATATAGGATGATCTCTGCACCTCTGGATCAGTTTGTACAACAGCTGACCTTCCTTTCTTTAGTGTTCTTTTACTTTTAGGGTACATTTATTAGATGTCCAGCAAAACATCTGAACAACAGGAGAATTTGTTCTCCTTTTTGTCCTCATGTTCTCTGGCAGGCATAGCAGGTTTAAAATTAAACATTGTCAAGCTTTTGAGTATCGAACAAACTATCACTTTTTGAGTACATCTTCCCTGTGGCACAGGATTTTCCTGATGTTCTAATCACAAGTTAATAAGCTTACCTCTGTGACCTTAATTATTTGATTATTGTCATTCCCTCAGCAGTTTGGTGTGGTAGATAGTTAGTACTCTAGAGCCAGTTAGTACTAGTTATCAACCACTAAGAACCCTAGAGTCAGTATGGTAGTATGGTTAAGGCAGCAGACTAGAATTTGGGAGATCCTGAGTTTTAGTTTTGCTTTTGGCACAAAGCTATGTGGGTAATCTTGGGCCAATCCTTCTATCTCAGCACTTGGAAGGATGGCAAATCACTTCTGAAATATTGCTAAGAAAACTGCAGACTAATCTCCAGGCAGTTACCAGGAGTCAGAAGACTGACTGGAAATGTACACACACACACACACACACACACACACACACACACACACACACACACGGAGGGAGGGAGGGAGGGGGGAGAGAGAGAGAGAGGGAGGGAGGGAGAGGGAGAGGGAGAGAGAGAGACTGTATCTGGGCAGTTTGTCCTGCTGTCTACAATGGAGACGTCTTTAATCAGTTACATTTTGCCTCTTAACTAGCTATAGAACATTTTATCTGATTGAAAAACCAGTCTTTCTTGTTCTGGAAAAAGTTATTTCATATGCATAAAGATCTGGGTACTTTTTTGTACTGTTTTTTATTGTAATATTTGTTCAGAATGTGAAGAAAATTAAGCAGTTTTGTCCTCCTTTCCAATTATCCATGACTTCCTTCAGAAACCTCCCAGCCCTGCTGTGCCTTCAGCAACCAAAGTGGCCCATTCCACCATGGCTTGTCACCTATCCTCTTCTCTCCCACCCCCACCCTCTCCTCAAATCCTCCTCTCCCACCCCCACCCTCTCTCCTCAAATCCTTCTCTCCCACCCCCACCCTCTCTCCTCAAATCCAACCTGTCTCTCTTCCTGCCAACATATCAGCATACCGTTCATTTGCTCTCCCCACTTATCGGTACGTGTTTGTGCGAAAAAACATTCAGTCCTTTATTTTCCAATTTACATATCAGAATATTACAACACAATATACGCTGAGTAATTGTGCGATAGAACGGTAGGCAGTGCTTACCTGCTGCATTTTGTCACCGAAATCATAGGACCTGATCAATGGTTCTCTAGCACCACCTACTGGATGTCAATAAGAAAGAGAGCCACTGTGAAACAACTTCAAGGCTCAATACCTTAACTGCCAGGTCTAGTAAGTGTCCATAGTAGGCAAATCCTTTTTATTATATAAGTATCATTTCAGGTTATGCATTACTACGGTATGTTTTGACCAATGCCACAGAGATGATGCTGGACACTCAGATCTAGGGATAATATATGAGAAATATCAGGAAAAGAACTGACAAGCATCAAAGGGAAGTAAGCCTGTGAACATATTTACTTCTTAAGGAACTCTCAAACTTGTCCTTAGAGAAAAAGGGTAGGATTCATTATCAAAGGACTTTGGATACCTGCTTAATAATATCTCTGCAATTTTCAGGTATGGATAAGCAAAACCCATACATTTATTATGGAATCAAGCTAACATAAGGTGACCAGATTTTAACATTGGTAAAGAGGGACACCATTGACCCCGGGGGGGGGGGGGAGAAGGTGTGGCCTATTTTGTGGGAGTGGCTCAGCGGTCATGTGACCAGGGAGCGTGGCCAACTTGGAAAATGTGGTGAAGCTCACTTAATAACGGTCTTGCTTAGTAACCAAAATGTTGGGCTCAATTGTGGTCATAAGTTCTTTCTTTCTTTCTTTCTTTTTTCTTTCTTTCTTTCTTTCTTTCTCTTTCTCTCTTTTTTTTCTGTCTCTTTCTCTGTCTATCTGTCTCTCTCTGTATCTGTCTCTCTCTCCTCCCTCCGCCCATCTGTCACTGTGTGTCTGTGTGTCTGTCTGTCTGTCATTTACTCACTTAATCACTCATTCTGTGTCTCTGTCTATCTTTCTCTCCCTCCCTCTCTCTGTCTCTCCCTGTGTCGGTCACTCTGATTCCCTCCCTTCCTCTGTCTCCAATTCAATCCCTCCCTCTGTCATTCTCTCTCTGTGTCTCTCTCTGTCTCCCTCCCTCCCTCCCTCCCTCCCTCCCTCCCTCACCATCTCTCTCTCTCTCTCTGTACTCTGTGTGTCTATCAGTCTCTCTCTGATTCCCTCCCCCCTGTTTCTCTCTTTCTGTCTGTTCTCCCCCCCCCCGGGAGCCCTTTCAGACCCTGGGAAGCACTCCAGTAGCCTCCCCAGCCAGCATGTCGGCCACTCTTCTGCTTCCCAGGGGCTGAAGGGGCTCCGCGGGGGGAGGAAGGAAACTGGCTGCCGGTGGGTGAGCCAACGGGGCAGGCGGGTAGCAAATGTTGCTGGGCGCTGCCACAGCGCCCTGCCCACCTGCCCACCCCGCCCGCTGGCTCCGGCAGCCAGTTGCCTTCCTCCCACCGCGGAGCCCCTTCAGACCCTGGGAAGCAGACGAGTGGCCGGCATGCTGGCTGGAGAGGCTATGGCTGCCTCCTTGGCCATGGGGCAGCCGGACCGCTCCAGATTCAGCGACCCACCGCCGCGGCCGCCATTGCCTGCCTCACATCCTGCTGCTTAGCTGGGCGGCTACGTCCCGAATTCCTGCTCCCGCTTCATGACCCGGATCTTCCGCCAAGGAGGAGGAGAGGAGGAGGAGGAGAGGAGTGGTGGGTGGGGAGGAGGAAGAGGAGGAGGAGAAGGAGAAAGATTTGGAATATTCAAAAAATTGGGAAATTTTTAAAGGGACGCGGGACACGGGATTAATTATTAATATGCGGGACTGTCCCGCTGAAAGCGGGACGTCTGGTCACCTTAAGCTAGCAATGAGACCCAGTTTGGTGTACAGTAGTGGTTAATGTATCAGACTAGAAATTGGGAGACCATGAGTTCTAATCCCACCATAGGCACAAAGACAGTTGGATGACTTTGGGACAATCACTCTCTCTCAGGCCTTGGAAGGAAGCAGTGGCTAACTACTTCTGAAAATGCTACTAGGAAATTGCAGGGACTTGTCCTGGCAACTGCCTTGAAAGCACATTAAAAAAAAAAGCTAACACTAATATATGATGTGGACTGAAATGTTTGAGAAATATTATTGACAAATTATAGAACATAATTTAAAATAATTGATTTGAATGCACTAGTTTATTATTTTATTAATCTGTTCTACGTATCAGTTTAGAACTAGATCTGGTCCTGTGAAAGGGAAACACATTTGGCACAGTCCTTATGAATGCAGGTTCCTTTTCAAAGGACATCCTTTGAAACTAATAATGTCATTCCCACACACCCCCAAAAACCTAATCAAATGTCTGAAAAATTGAAAAGTGCTTATTATTAAAAAGACATAACCAAAATCAAGGTTTTAATTAGTATCCCCCTCCTTAAAATTAGAGTAAAAATAACAGTTTGGTGTAAATTCATGAAAATTACAGTAGTTCTTTTGCTTCCACACAGTGAGAAAGAACATTTATTAGATGAGAATAAGTCAGCAGCATAAGAATTTACAAAAGCTATTTACAGTTGGCAGATTCCCAAATCAAGACACAACTCCATAGAATATATAATTCTTCTAATTACAACCTATGTTAAAATACATTATTTCTCTCTGTGAAAAATACATCCAGTTCTTTTGTGTTTCAAAGAAAGAGGAGAAACCTGCACTCCCAATTTTGAAACCTCTGTATATTGAATTTTATATGCTTTAATTGACATAAAGGGTTGGACTAGATGACCTGCAAGGTCCCTTCCAACTCTGTTAATCTGTTAAAACATTTACAATAATTTCCAATATTTTTATAGTAGGAACTTCACTCATAAGGAATAATGGCCAAATAAAGTTAAATCCGTGAATAATCTGCTTATGCTAAGTGAGAACAAATGCAACCATTAATACCATTACGAGATAATTACTGCATCAAACTTTGTAATCGAGCAGTCCAAATATTCCTTTAATTCAAGCTGGAAGAAACTGGCTTTCCAAATTACAATTTCAAACATTCTTCACTACTGGCCATGTTGGCCGGGACAAATGAGAATTATAATTGGGCAGCATCCGGAAATCTATAAATGTCCAAGAATTAATCTAAAGTAGTATATTGGTTTCAGAATTGGTTTTCTGAAAACAATTCTAGTTCTAAAATAAGAATGCAACTGAACAAATGACCATGACATGAACTGCATTTTGAAGACTATAGATAGACTTGTAATAAAAATGTAACTATAACAAAAAGATATATAAATTATTTCATCTCTTTGTAATTTAACCATATAATCAGGTCATTTAAGCCCAGTGGATAAATGAACTTCACTATTTTATTCCCAAAATGGCCAACCAAAACCCCACTACATATGAACTGTTTCTATACTTTAAAATCTAGAAGATTAGTACCACCACATTAACAATTACTGATAATTATCTTTCCTATATTGTCTGGCATTCTTTTAAAAACTTCATATTGAAGCAATGTTTTACCAACTGTATCAAACTGTTCATTCCTCAGGGAAAAATAATTTTGATGATCAAGTCAGTTATTCCCTTCATTTTGTTCAGTATTATATTACTTGAGATGAGTTAGAGCCAGTGACTTTTGAGGAACTAGACAGGATTCTCCAGACTGTTACTTTGGCAAATCTTTTACTAGACCTAGCTTTCTTTTGAATTGTTAAGCGCTAGATGGGTCATGCTGTGGTGTCAGCTTCCTTGAGGCAGAGGTAGTGCTTCAGCTTTGAAAGAGTCAGTAGTGTACCTCCTCCTCAAGAAGTCACTTTAAATCAAGACATTCTGGACAATTATTATTCTGTATCCAGCCTTCCCTTTTTAGAGGATGTTGTTGGTAGCACGTTGAATGACAATCACAGAAAATTTTGGAGGAAGCAAATCAGAAGTAGTATTCAGCAGGTTCTGACCAGTTCTGGAGAACTGGTAGTGGAACTTTTGAGCAGTTCGAAGAACCGGTAAATACCACTTCTGACTGGCCCCGCCCCCATCTATTCTCTGACTCCCGAGTCCCAGGGAATGGTGATTTTGCAGTAATCTTCCCCTGGAGTGGGGAGCGAGTGGAGATTTTGCAGTATTATTCCCCTGCCATGCCCACCAAGCCACATCCCACAGAACCGATAGTAAAAATGTTTTGAATCCCACCACTGAAGCAGATGATCTGGAACCATTTCAGTCAGCTTTGAAGCCATGATTTAGTGTGAAGGCAGCATTGGTTTGAAATGTGATAGAGGTGGTGCAGCCGTTATATTCCTTCATCTCTCTGCAACTTTTAATACAAACAATCACAGTATCCTTCTGGATTGGCTGCAGTGTTTTACAGTGGTTCTCTTCCTTTCTTCATGGGCAATTCCATACAAATCTATATAAATTTTCACCAAATTTTTACACAATGTTCCCAAGAACTTCCGAAGCAATCATATGTATAGTTTGTGTGGCTGGCACATGTGTACCATGTGCAAGCAGCACAAATGTAAAAGGTACACACTTCTGAGGTTTTCACCACCCTTAAACTCCTCCCACCTGACTGCTTCTTATGATGCATCACGCACATGCCCCTCACATTTCCAACCGTTGTTTCCTCAGCAACTGAATAAGCCTCCAACGTTCCCTCACACATGGCACACTCCAATGTGGCCCATTTTTGGTCCCAGGAGGCTGCATGGAGGCCTACTAGGCCCAAAACAAGATGCAGGGGGTGGCACACTCCAATATGGCCCATTTTTGGTCCCAAAGGCTGCATGGAGGCCTACTAGGCCCAAAACAAGATGCAGGGGGTGGCACACTCCAATGTGCCCCATTTTTGGTCCCAGAATGCTACATGGTATGTATGTATGTATGTATGTATGTATGTATGTAGGTAGGTAGGTAGATAGGTAGGTAGGTAGGTAGGTAGGTAGGTGGATAGAGAGAGGGGGGGGAAATACAGTATGTATGTATGAATGTAGGTAAGTCGCTAGGTAGGTAAAGGGATAAAGAGAGAGAGAGGGAAAAACACAGTAGGTAGGTAGGTAAAGGGATAGAAAGAGATAGGGAAAATACAGTAGGTAGGTAGATAGGTAGAGGGATAGAGAGAGGAAAAAATACAGTAGGTAGGTAGGTAAAGGTATAAAGATAGAGGGAAAATACAGTAGGTAGGTAGAGGTAGAGGGATAGAGGGAGAAATACAGTAGGTAGGTAGGTAGAGGGATAGAGAGAGAGAGGGAGAAATACAGTAGGTAGGTAGGTAGGTAGGTAGGTAGGTAGAGGGAGAGAGGAAGAAATACAGTAGGTAGGTAGGTAGGTTGGGGGTTATACAGTGGTTGTGTGTATATGTTTGTGTGTGCAGGTGTAGATCTACACACAGATTGGTTGCCATTTAACCAGACTGGGCCACAGCAACGCTGTGTAGTTTATAAAATGTTTCTAATACTTTATTTTAAAATTATCTGTAAAATAGTCCTCAATTTACGACCATAATTTACAACCCATAATTATGGTTGTGGTAGATATTAAGCAGGTCATCAACTGACTATGTCCGATTTTATGATCTTTTTTGCAGTGGCCACTAAGCAAATGCAATGGTCAATAGGTAAATTCATTGTATCCAATGGGCGTTTTTCTACCAAAAACATAAATGTGGGCCAGTTGCCAAGCACCAAATTGTGATTATGTGACCATGGAGCTGAAGGGGCATTAGAACTTTGAAACCAACTTGTAAGTGGCTCTGGGGAGGTCCATCATAACTGTCATGGCCCCGTTGGATCCTGAGTCTGTGGAGAACAAGCCAGAGCTGGGGCCATCAGGGGTCGAGGGGATGGCCTCGTTGGCTTCAGTGGAACGTGGGGAGGAGCAGGACGAAACAGCCCCAGGGTCCTCGGCCTTGGGACGGCTTGCCAGCAGGGAAGAACAGTGGAAGGATAACCAAGATCAGGAGGAAGAAATGGCAGGCAGTGGAGATGAAGAGCAACGGAGCTCAGGCGACGAGGCAGGACCGCCCCCTCTTGATTCCCCGAGCACAGAGAATAGAGAGAATGCGGGAGCAGTGCACACCCGATGACTTGGGAGGAGAGTGCACCACCCCTGTTCACAAGGCACAACTGAGGACTGAGACTTAAGGAGATGCTGTGTTGAGGAACACTTGTTGGGAACAAGTGTTGAATTGTTTTGTGTGCTGTTGTCGACATCTGGAGTTCTTGCCTTATTACTGTATTTTTCTTGTTGGACTTCTTATTGCCATATTACTGCCTTGTTCCTTTGCCTCGCTGGACTTTTTACCTTGAAGCCGTTGTGCTAACAGCATTTTGCTGGACTACTTGCAGCCAGAGGCTGCTGGAGGTATGTGTGAATGCTTTGTTCTGGTACTTGTCATAAGTGCAGGAGTTTTTTGGGGAAAGTTGTAGCAATAAAGGGAAGTTCAAACTAACAGTTGGCTGTGTTGTCTCCATGCCTGAGTCATCCCAATAACTTTGAACAGTCACGAAGCAACCAGTTGCAAGTTGAGAAGTACCTGTAGCTAAAAACTGACCCAGCCTTGATTCCAAAAACAATTTCTAAAGATAATATAATAGAAAGATATCAATGTATTTAAAATATATTCATTGTTCACAAAGTATAAGCATACAATCCAATTTTTAAAAAAAACAAGTGGGTGGGCAGAGCCTCCTGCTGCTGCCACTACTGGTTTGCCCGATCTGGGGTGAACCAGCAGCAACCCACCTCTGGTGTGTGTGTGTGTGTGTGTGTGTGTGTGTGTGTGTGTGTGTGTGTGTACTGGGTGCATTCTTGCTTTCCGCAAAGGAACTTAGTCCTTTGTTCATAAACTAAATTCCATTTGTTGACTTCTCATCCAAAAATTTCCAGATATGTTCCTTGGTAGTACTAAGCCAAAAAGCTGTGCTACGTTGATACAATAGCAGTATCTATTTATTTACTAATATCTGCAAAGAGGGCTAAAAACAAAATATACAATTATTTTCCTATGCCTAATACAGTAGTCAAAATGGATACAAAATCCCTATGCAGAAATTAATTACATTCTGGAAAAACTGACTTTGAAAGAGTAAGACAGTCTTATGAAATTATGCAACTAGGAAAGTGGTATGAAGCAGTATTTTTCCTCAGCCCATCTGGAGTGACTTTAGGTTTAAAGTTACTTCAACATATCCAGCACAAAGGAATAAGATAGTAAAATCATTCATGTTTTTCCTCTACTTTGAAAGTAGATTTTCAGTGCTTTATACATTGAAAACCAAATGAACTTCACATTGTATTGCATCTGATTGCTGGAACCTAAAATCATAATTACATGACAAATGTGAAGGAATTTGTTTCTTATTTGTGTAGCAACATAAAGTGCCATAATACAGTTAGTGCTTTTCTTCACCATGGTGCCCTATTTAGGAATCAGTTGTTGCTATTCTCCTCTATAGCAATATTTAAAAGAATACTGTCACAAATACTACTGAGGAATGAACTAATTTTGCCAGTAAAAAGTTTCTTGGAACATTTTCAATGAGATGATTCTCTAGAAAATGTGATATTTTAGAGTTTATAGGTTCATTTAGAGTTTATAGGTTCATTTGCTAAGACGTATATAGGGTTTTAATTTTGTACGTTACCAAGAGCCTTGAGTGGCCATTATTAAAATGATGCACAAATGAATTAAGTTAAGAACATTACTCATCAATACATTTATGCCGTTTTTTCATTTCTTCATAAATGTATCTATTGTTTTTTACTTGACATAATCAAGGACCAGGATGCTTACAGGGAACTCCTAAAAGCCAAACAAGTTTGCAAGAAAAACTTATTTATACAAACAAGAAATTGATCTATTTCTTCTTAGTAAGTAACTTCAGTTTGTCTTGGTAGGGATATGGAGGCTAAATTTTAAAAGAAGAGGGAGTGAAGCCACTATCTCTGCAGTTAGGGTTGTAGTAGGTATACACAATCAGAAAAATGTCACTTCACAATCTGACTTGTTCCTTCCCTTTTTCATAAAGCCAACTATCAGATGATAAGTAACAGAATAGGCAGCCTTCCCCATCTGTAAATTTCTGTCACTTGTTATTCAGATGAGAGGCAATTCTTATTTATAGGTCAAAGCAGGAAAGCTTATTTTATTCAAAGGTTTACTGGGTTTCTTTGAATTTACATAGATCAGATCTTACTGGGCCTGATTTTTAAAGGATTAGCTCTAAGATAACCAGTTTCAAAAAGTGTTATAGACTGAATTTTTAAGAGAATGCAAGTATGAAGTCCATAAATGTATTTTTTTAAAAATCGAAAGCACAAGTAAAGATGCATGCCTCCAAACTTTTTAATTATTTTTTTCCATCAGAGTGGAACATAAACTGCCCACTAATTCTCACTCCCTTTTAACTCAAAACAGAGTCCTCCTATTTCCTATCGGATGAGCAGAGGGAAAGATTAACTTTTTATTTACTACAATATAGGGCCCAAAGTATTGTTACCACCCAAAGCTTTTGCACATGCGCCTTACAAGCGTTCTGTTTAAAATGGGCAGAGCGAAGAGAGCGGCCTGCTTCTTTACGCAGACCATACCAATACATCCATGTTGAGAAGGGGGATGAGTAGCCTACATTTTTTGTATACTGGGCGCCAGTCTTCCCATCTCATTTTCTGTAGCGCCCACAAACTAACGTGGCCCTGTATATTGTGCACTTTGAGGTCAAACAGTAACTTTTTAAAATAAAACTATGTGAAATGAGACTGAAACTTTCTTTCCTCCCCTCTTCTTCAATAGTTCCTTCGGCTGACAGCAGTCACGTCTGGAAGAGGCGGGGCCCTAGCTCCCTTACGCTGTCCCCGGCTCCGGCATCCGTGTTGCCGTGCCGTCGCTGCCTTCCCAGATAGTTCGGCTTCGGTCCTGTGTTGAATCGAATCTATCCCGGCCACCTGCCCGCCCCAAGGGAGCCTACTTCAGACGGCTTCATGGCGTATAGTCAGGGAGGCGGCAAGAAGAAAGTCTGTTACTACTATGACGGTGAGAGAAGGGCTGAGTTGGGCGAGGCTGCAAGGGAAGGGGTGTAATATGTCCAAGAGCTGCTGTCCTTCTATCTGTCCACTTCAAACCCTCCTCTGCGCCCCCCCCCCCCCAATTTTAATCGTTGAAGGGTGTTCGTTGGTTGCGCTCCTTGCGTCGCCCCTCCCTTATACCCTCTTGTCCTCGCGCGCCTTCTTTTTTTTCCGGCGCACGCGCCGCAGGCAGCCCCTCCCCCTAGTTTGTCTGGTACTGTTGCTTCTACCTATTGTGTCTGCCTAGCGTGCATTTGGATGTGGGACGCGCTGGCCGCTCGTCTCGTTTGTGATTTCTGCTCACCCTGCTCTCTTCCCCCCTCCCATTTTTTTTCCTCCTCTTGCAATCTTTCTTCCATTCATTCCATTATTAAGTTGAGTTGCATCTCAACTTAGTAGCTATTTTGCAAAGTCCGTGCATAACCTTTTATGGAAAACCGGTGGCTCCCGTTCCCATTTTGTCGTTATTCCATTTTGACCATAACTCCGAAATAAACGCCTTCGCTGCTTCAAATGGGAATTGCTCTCTGTCGTTTATGGGACTGAGAACTCAAGGTTGCAGAAATAAACCCGTGTTAAAACGCAGCGCTCTATAATCCGAAACGCTGTGAAGGGTTTCGTTTTCCTGATTCTTGCCCTCCCCCTTCCAATAGAATGCAAAATAAATACCACTGGCAGGGAGAATTGTTTTAATTAACAGGATATTTTCCTGGTCATTAAATAACTTTAATGTTTGGGCAGTTAAAGATTGATACAAAACTCTAAAAGTTTTCAGGTTGTTTTTTGAAAAGGAAGGTAAAGGTTTTAATTCCCATTAAAAGGAGAAGTGTAAGATTGTGTCCCATCAAAAAGTACAAGAGAAAGCTTCAGAGAAAGTCCATTACAAAACAGCATTTACGAAACTCAAAAATTAAAAAAGTACTCTAGATATTTTTATATTAATACCCAAAATAAAAAAAATATTTTTGGTGAATTAGAATATATAATGAGACATCTGAGCTAATCAATAGAAGATCAAATATTTCTGTTTGACTTTTTCCAATAGCTATTTTTTTTCCTCAGAAAAATTGATCAAGCCTCACAAACTAAGTAAGAGAATAGTAAACCTATCTGCTTGCAAAGACTCCAAGAATGAGCAAAATGTGTTTTTGTGAGGAAATTTACTTAGAAGTTGTCTGTTTAGAAGAATTGTTAAAATCTTAATTGAAAACAAAGATTCTCAGGGTAGAATGATTCTCACAATATGAATACAGTGATATGAGATACAGGTAATTGCTGTTTGAATACTGATGGAAGGGTACAAATTAAAGATGGGCTATTCCTAAAGATCATGCTGAAAAGTTATCCTCCAGTCCTTGAATCTCCTGAAAAGTATTTTGCCATAACCTGTGTGGTCCTGGCTATTGATTTCTATTCTGCCTCAGGAATCAAAGTGGCAAGTTTGTTTTGCTGCCCTCATACAAGTGATGGCGAACCTATGGCATGAATGCCACAGGTGGCACGCGGAGCCATTTGTCAGGGCATGCGAGGCAATGCCCTGTCAGCTGGCCAGCGCGCATTCACACACTGGCCAGCTGAATTCACCCTTTTTGCATGCTTTTTTCACCTTCCCCGGGCTCCAGAGGCTTTATAGGAGCCTGGGGAGGGCGAAAAGAGCCTCCTCCGGAGGCCCCCTGGAGGCTTCATGAACTTCCCTGAAGCCTCTGAGCACACAAAATGATGCACCGCCGAAACCGGAAGTGACGTCCAATTTGCTTGGAGCGTCATTTTGAGTGGTCCGGAGGCTTCGGGGAAGCCTCCTGAAGGTCTCTGAAGCCTCCAGACCATTCAAAATGACGCTCCAAGCAAATCGGATGTCACTTCCAGTTTCGGCGGCACATCATTTTGAGTGCTTGGAGGCTTCAGGGAAGCCTCCTGAAGATCGCTGAAGCCTCTGGAGGGCCGGCGGGGGGGGGCTGTTTTCGCCCTCCCCAGGCTCCTATAAAGCCTCTGGAGCCTGGGGAGAGCGAAAAGAGCATGCAAAAAATGCCTGTAGTGCACACATGCACACTGGGGAGTCGCGCATTGCATTATGGGTGTGGCATGCCCGCGCATGAGCCCCCTGCATTCCCCCCACTTATGGCACGCAAGCCAAAAAAGGTTCGCCATCGCTGCCTTATACCTTCAAGAAAATCAAATGCAGATTCTCATAATTCCTCTTGGCTGCTAATGGGAAAAATACTCTCCTTAATGGGTGGTGGGGCAGGGTTGAGGGAGCATATGTGGTACTGTGGATGTAAGATTTAGCTATCTTTCATATTGCCTGAGTTATTAGTTCTTTGTGGTTGTGACCTGTTAGTCTAAGCCAGTGGTTGGCAAACCGCGGCTCGCGAGCCACACGTGGCTCTTTGGCCCCTTGAGTGTGGCTCTTCTGCTGCACTACCTCACGTTCCTTGTCTTCTGGCCACAGCCCCACTCCATGGAAAACATAGGCGCGCGCCGTACAATTACTCACTCTCTCTGTGTGTCTCTCTGTCTCTATCTTCCTCCCTCCCTATCTCTGTCTCTCCCCTCCCTTCCTCTCTGTCTGTGTGTCTGTCTCTCACTCAATCACTCACTATGCGTGTGTGTGTGTGTCTCTGTGTGTGTCTCTGTCTGTGTGTCTCTCCCTCCCAACCCGCGGATGGGCTCCGTACCAGCGGAGCCTCCTCCTTTTTAACCAGGTGAACTTTCCTAACACATAAAAAAGAACCTGAACAAAAGAAACGGGAAAGATACTGAAGCTAGGAAGCTGAAACCTGGGACTGGAGAACAACCTTTTCTGTCCCCTTACGAGCCCATCCGTAAAGGCGAGGAATGTGAGGGGCATCCCTCCCCCCGCGGAGGAGCTCCAGACCAGCGGAGCCTTGTCCTTCTTTTTAACAAGGCGGCTATCAGAGAGAAGGCTTGTGCAGCAGCCGAAGATCGCCTGGTTAAAGATCGCCTGGCTAAAAAGAAGGACGAGGCTCTGCTGGTCTGGAGCCCCTCCGCAGAGGGAGGGATCCCCCTCGCATTCCTCTTCTTCCCGGAAAACATAGGCGTGCACGCACAGCCCCATACAATTACAGCCTCGGAGACTGCAGGAGTTTCCAGTTTAGATCTTATTGGGGAGGAAAAGGAAGCAGAGGCTTCCTTACTTTTCAATTCACAGTGCCCTTCATATGTTAATAACATTTTCACGGTACACCATGGTACACAGTGATTCCCACCTGTGTACTGTAGTGCCTCAAGGAAGGTAAAGAAAGTCTCATTAATTAGGCAGTAAAATAGCCTATGGTGCACTTAAGAGTTTGTTGAGGCAGCATTGTGCAGTTTGGGAACCACAAAATTAGAGGTTTCTTATTATTTTAGCTAATCTAATGAGAAGTGTAGTAGAATCTTGAATATATTTTCAAGAAGATGTGGGATTGCTTTGAACCTCATTAATATCTACAAAAATATGGCAACCTGCAGAACAAGACCAGTAAATATTCCAACTAAACAATGCCAACACTTCTGGAGATTAGAAGAGATCAGTCTACATACCAATATCAAAAAAGGAGATTTAACCAATTACTATATGCTTTTTCTGTTACTATTTTAAAAGCAATTTAATTTTTTTAAAAAAAAGATCAATAGTAAAGAAGCCAGTAGTAAAGAAATAGATATTTGAACTTGCTATAGTAAGTTAAAACATCCAATGAAAATCTTGGAAAAGATAATCAGATATTTAGGACATGTATCAGTGGTGGGTTCCGGATCCCATCGCAATCGATACGCTACAATGGGTCCAGGCGTCCACCACGGGCACACGGCTGCACATGCATGCACACCCACCACCCTGCGATGCTCCAGCTGCTCGGCGGAGCGTCGCGCAGGCACCGTACACGACGCATGCATGCACAAATGGCCCGGTTGGCTTAAATACAGGTAAGGAATGAGGGCAAAGCACCATTCTGGTACGGTGGCTGCTGCTCCCAGCAGCTACCCGTATGCCCATACCAGAGCGTAGCGGCCGGAACCCACCACTGACATGTACATACTTACAAAGATCAGAACTGTACAGATGATGGTTTTCTCTGTGACACCAAACAGAAGTAAAACTTGGAGTTTGAAGAAGCAGAATAGAAAGAGTATTGACATTTTTGAACTTTGGTGTAACAAAATAACAGAGTTGAAAGGAATCTTGGAGATCTTCTGTCTAGTCCAACCTCCACTATTGCCAAGAAAACAAATTGCCATAGAACAAATCATCTTGAGTTCTTACTTGTGGTACAAATAACCACAAATTATATTCTGAATGCACTGTGTTCATCTCTCTTGGGAAGTCCATAATGCTGGAAAAAGTGGAAGGAAAGAAGAAGGTAATCAGCACAAAGGTAGAAGGAGCTGATTACAACAGTAGTGGCTGCACCACTGGAAAATCTGAAGGCTGGGCTTGAAAGACATTGCCCTGGAGAAAGTGTTGTTAAGAGTTCTTGCTAATTTGATGGCACATAATAAGAATTCTTGAAGAAGTAAAAGAGCATAAGATAGGGGAAAAACTTTTTTATATACAAATTAACATTTTATGTTACATTTGACTCAGTATTATGGAATTGAGATTGAAAATAATAATACTTTTTGAGTCTGATTCATTGTATATTTACCTCATTCTAACAGTAAAAATAATAATACATGGTTGTACTTGTGATGTGGAATAGCATGCTAAGTTGTAGAAAGAAAGTCAACCTATTTTGGGATTCTTCACTTAAAATTAAGTAATTTCCTAAAAATAGTAAAACAGCTTTATTGTTGTTTTTATTTTCAAAATCACTGTTTTGTTTAAAGAACTTAGAATGAATGGGTAAATACATTAACTCCAATTCAAATAAATGCTTGATAGGCATCTAAAACTAAGAATTCCATGCAGATCACTGAGCAAAACTTTGAAAATACAATATACCATATTTTTCGGAATATAAGATGCACCAGATTATAAGACGCACCAAGGTTTTGAAGAGGCAAATTACAAAAAAAAGTAGGTAGGTAGATAGAGAGGGAGAGAAAGAGAAATACGGTAGGTAAGTAGGTAAAAGAATAGAGAGAGAGAGAAATAGAGAGAGAGAAATACAGTAGGTAAGTAGGGAGACAGATAGAATGTGTGTAGGTTGATAGGTAGAAGGATAGAGGTAGAAGGATATAGAAAGAAATAGAAAGAGAGAAATACAGTAGGTAGGTAGGGAGAGAGTGTGTGTATAGGTAGATAGGTAAAGGGGGGGAGAGAGAAATACAGTAGCTAGGTAGGGAGAGAGAGAGTGTGTAGGTAGGTAAGTAAGTAGGTAGAAGGATATAGAAAGAGAGAAATACAGAAGGGAGGTAGGGAGAGTGTGTCTGTGTAGTAGGTAGAAGAATAGAGAGAGAGAAATAGAGAAATACAGTAGATAGGTAGGGAGAGAGGGAGTGTGTGTGTAGATAGATAGGTAGAAGGATAGAGAGAAAGAAATACAGTAGGTAGGGAGAGAGAGTGTGTGTGTGTAGGTAGGTAGGTAGAAGGAGAGAGAGAGAGAGAGATACAGTAGTTAGATAGGGAGAGAGAGAGAGAGAGAGAGAGTAGGTAGGTAGGTTGATGTTTCCAGGTGTATTTATCCATGTCCTGGAGAAGGAGATCACTGACAAACCTTAAGACTTAAAACAGTTAAAGAGCGGGGGGGGACACCCCTTTTACAGTCTGCAAACCTCCTCCAAACGGCCCATTTCTCCATGAAAATGGGGCCATTTTTCTTCAAATAAAAAACATGACTAGCCTTGGGTGGGCTTGCAGAGTGCTCCGGGGGGGGGCAAAAATGGCCCATTTAGCACGAAAACGGGCCATTTTTGTGTCAAATAAATTGCATGCATAGCCCTATGGAGGCTTATAGAGCGCTGCTGGGGACTGGGGGTGGCAAGGAACAGCCCTATTAAGGCTAATGTCTGCCCTCCCCAGCTCCCAGGAGCTCTCTGGAAGCCTCCATAAGATTAGGCACAGCCTGTTTGGTGAAAGGAGCGGGGTTCCAGGAGACAAAAAATGCTGTATTCGATGTATAAGACACACCCAGATTTTCAGCCACTTTTTAGAGGAAAAAGGGTGTGTCTTATACTCCGAAAAATACGGTAGCTAGTTCTTCACTTACAACTATTCATTTAATGACAGTGCAGAGTTTATGATGGCACTGAAAAACATGACTTACAATCTTCCTCAAAGTTATGACTTTTGCATCACCCCCTTCGTCAGGTCATCACAGTCTTGATACATGCAACCATTTGTGATCTTCCTAGCTGTCTTCTGACAAGCAATATCAAAGGAGAAGCCTAGTTTGCTTAATGACCCGGTAAAAATGATTATAAATGGCTCCGGCCACATGGCAACTCACTTAACAATTCCATTGCATAGTGACTGAAATTCCAGTCCCAATTGTGTTCATATATCAAGGACTGTCTGAAGGCTAGAGAAGATATGTTTCTCTTTCATGCAGCATAAATATTCAGCTTTCTATCCTTTCTCCGACAGACTAATACAAATATTTGCAGGCTGGTTGCTTCCCCTCGAGAGTGAAAACAAGTATATTGAAAGGTTCAGAACATTGGATTTTGGTGCTTTTTCACCAGATTTGAGGTCTCTTCTTCCACTGGATTTTTTCCCCCTGTGTATGGAATGGAGGGGAAATCCCTCAGTGTGTTAGGGAGACACACTTCATATCCAATGTCCCTTCTGCTTGCAACCTTCCCTGCTGGCTTCCTAGGTGAAAGGTTTGCCTTTCTGGGTAAGCCAGCAGAGAACATTGCAAATATTCTCATGATCACAGACACTAGGCAATCAGTTGTACATGCGAACAGGTTGCCAAGTCCCCAAATTGTAATATTTTTTATTATTATTATTATTATTATTATTATTATTATTATTATTATTATTATTATTATTATTATTATTATTATTATTATTATTAATAATTCAATTTCTATACCGCCCTATCTCCCAACATGGGACTCAGGGCGGTGCACAGGAACTATAAAATATAAAAATACAAACAGTCAAAAATGGTTAAAACTAGGATTAAATAAAATTTAGCCCGTGCTAAGGACATTTGAGTTGAGTAATTTGAGTTGAGGGCAACTCGATGTTTTGTTTTTTGAAAAGATTTTTTTTATTGGTTTTACAATATTATACAGGAAAAGGGTTATAGGGTATGTGATAACATTTTGATGGCTTCCATATCGGAGGTGGTGATCTCCTCCGAGACTTCATACAAATACAATATAAAACTCAATGTTTTATGACACCTGGAAATGCTTTACAAGTTGTAAAGCACCTGTTCCAAAGCCATTGTAACCGCAAACACTTGTTAAACAATCAATTATAAATCTAATACTCTCTCTCTTGATTAGTGCTTAAGAAATAAAAGGATAATTGTATATTTCATCAATTTATTGTTTCATTTAATATGCTTATTGTTTAATTGAAAAAACTAAAGGCAGCTTTTGTTAAACATACCTGTTTTGAATGTGACATGAGAATAATATTGCCAGGATTAATATTTGCCTTAGGTTCAAATAATACTTTGCACATACAGATCACTCAGCTCATTTATCAGCTTTGCACTAGAGAGAGAGTATTCCATGGGTATTTTCAGAATGTAGGAAAAATATGATTCTTTGGGAATGTCAGCAACATGTTATGTAAGTTTTGTAGCTTTAGTCTGTATGAATAAGGTGATGGCAGCAAGTAGTAACATAACTTGTGCCATAATTCTGTTTAAAACACTGTTAAGCCATCAATTATTGACAACTATCACTGTTTCTTCCAGGGTCCAGAATATGCAAATGAGTTGCAGTGTTTGCAGTCCTGCATAGATTCTGAAGGCTTCCAAACCCCAGTAGTTTTGTTTTAAAGAATGTGCACTAACAAAGTGATACTCAAGAGATGACTGGTGAATGTATCATAAAACTCAAAGCTAAAAAAAAGTAATAAACAGGGCTGTTTTTTTGGTTCCAGGTGACATTGGAAACTATTATTATGGCCAGGGACACCCAATGAAGCCTCACCGAATCCGTATGACACACAATTTATTGTTAAATTATGGCTTGTACAGAAAAATGGAAATCTATGTAAGTATGCATTTATTGCTATCGCTTAAAGTCAGTGATCAGCGAAATAACTACAAATAATAGGCTGTACATCTTGAAATTTTAAACTCCGTGCAACATTATACTTTATTATGGAGACACAAAGTCTTTTTAGAATATCACGTCAGAATAACAAATCTGTGATCTGTTGGGACATAGATTTCAAACTCATGTGATCTGTCCTGCTACAATGCTTTAGGAGAACACTATAGATAAAGTCCGTCTCAGCTACTCTGCATCCTCTCTGACAGGGACCCAAGATTGTTGGAACTGTGCTTGTAGGAGGTGTGCTAAGTAGCCGCATGCATTCTGGAGAGAGAGAGAAAATATGTGGATATGATATTTGCCGTTGTTCATGTAGAGGTTCATTTAAAAGGCCCTCAAAAGCAGCTATCCCTTGACATTTTATACTTTTCTTTATGGGGCAGGGGAGATAAAGGTGTTCCATGTTGAATGGGTCAAAATGGGTTTGGAAAAAGAACTCCCAGTATCACCTTGAAAAGATAAAGGCATCCCATGCAAGGCAGTGCAGGGGATAATTGCAGGTTGTACACTTCATGGAATGATTCCCTTTCTGCTGGAGAAAGTAGAATATTTTTTTTCTATGGACTTGTTCTCTAAAACTTGATTTTAATTATTTGATAATGTATGTTTTTTTTATGATCAAAAATACTTTGTATTTAATCTATACATATTTTCTACTATATTATAAAATATGTGCAGCAACTATTATACTTATGTGGCAAGGACAAAATTGAAATTATTAATCTACTTCTTTATGTCACTTTAATGTGTCTGATTTAATATGTGTTTACTTAAAATACTGCTAGCTCTTTTCCTGTCAATCTTGTTGCTTATTAGCGCCCCCACAAAGCTACAGCAGAAGAAATGACTAAATATCACAGCGATGAATACATCAAATTTCTTCGTTCAATAAGACCTGACAATATGTCTGAATACAGCAAACAAATGCAGAGATGTAAGTCTCCCATTGATTTTAAATAAAAGAATAGCAAAAGAAATGTTATGTCTTGCATACAAATAAAATCTGAGCTCCGTTTCTAAAGCAGTTAATTTTTCTTCAATATTATAGAATTGATTTAAGGAGGAAACTTACAAACTATTTTATTACTTATTGAATTTTGGTGTGATTGTTAGCATTTTCATTAGCTTATTTCTGTGCCTGTTATATGAAGAATAATCAAAACTTTGTTCAAACAAAATGCTCCTAATTACCATTTTGTAGTTTAAGGACTGAAAGTTATTCAGTTGGGAACACAGCTTTTTCTCTAGTTAAAATGAGCTTTGAAGCAGTAATGCACTTTTGTTGCAATAACTGTATTGCTTCTAATCACCATTAACTTAACAGAGGCAGAAAGCAACTATTTCCTTTAGTCATCCAGTTATTTCCCTAGCACCAGCATCAACAGGAAAAGATATAATAAATAAAGGGCAACACTGGGATTTAGCAGCATTAGTTTGAATCTTTCTTAATGAAGACATTTCAAATGCATGAAATTAAACTTATTTAAAATGAGGATTTCTACTTTATAGTTTAGAATTATTATATGCATCAGAGGAGGAAATCTGCAGTTCTTTAACTTCCGTATGTGAATATATTATTAAGTTTGTTAGAGCAAAGTAATCAACAGGCCCAGCATCTATGGTAGCGAAGTAAAATTGTGAAACAAAATTAACCTACAATAAATAGATACGGGTAATGTGACCTCACTTGGAATAATATTTGTTTTTAGTTTTTTAATGTCAAAAATTATTAGCAAAACAAACCTAAAAATATTAGGTTAGAAGCAAACAAAGTAATAGCAAAAAACAACATGGGTTCATCAAAAACAGATCATGCCAGACCAATATTATTGCATTCTGTGACAAAATGACCAAACTAGTGAACTAGAGGAATGTCGTTGATATAGTTTACTTGGACTTCAGTAAGGCATTTGATAAGGTAGACCATAACCTACTACTAGATAAAGTAGAAGAATGTGGGTTAGACAGCATCACCACCAGATGGATTCGTAACTGGCTGACCAACCGCACTCAACGTGTAGTCCTCAATGGAACTGCATCTACAAGGAGGGAAGTATGCAGTGGAGTATCCCAAGGCTCTGTTTTAGGCCCAGTACTCTTCAACGTTTTCATCAATGATTTGAATGAGGGAATAAATGGGAAACTCATCAAATTTGCAGATGACACCAAGCTGGCAGGAATAACCAACACTCCAGAAGATAGGCTTAACATACAGAAGGATCTTGACAAACTTGAACATTGGGCACTGTCTAGCAAAATGAAATTCAATGGTGAAAAAAGTAAGGTTCTACATTTAGGCAAGAAAAACCAATGCACAGGTACAGTATAGGTGGTACCTTGGTCAATAGCAGTAACTGTGAAAGGGAACTTGGAGTCCTAGTGGACAACCATTTAAATATGAGCCAGCAGTGTGCAGCAGCTGCCAAAAAAGCCAGCACAGTTCTAGGCTGCATAAACAGAGGGATAGAATCAAGATCACGAGAAGTGTTAATACCACTTTATAATGCCTTGGTAAGGCCACACTTGGAATACTGCATGTACCAAGATGTACCAAGATGTAGAAAAGACATGGAGACTCTGGAAAGAGTCCAGAGAAGAGCAACCAAGATGATTAGGGGACTGGAGACTAAAACATATGAAGAACAGTTACAGGAACTGGGTATTTATTTTATTTATTTCTTGGGATTTGTATACCGCCCTATCTCCCCGAAGGGACTCAGGGCAGTGCACAGGTAAATATTAAAAACAATACAAAAATACAATATAAATACAATAAAAATATATTAAATTTAAACCTATGCTAAAAACATCTTTAAAACCCATCTAAAACAAATCCCTTACTAAAATCCCTACAATTTGTTATTAAAATCTAAGCCAGGCAAGCCAGATGGAAAAAGTGAGTTTTAAGCTCCCGGCGGAAGAGGCGCAGGTCCGTGATGGTACAAATGTTGGGGGTAGGTCATTCCAGAGAGCCGGACCCGCCACAGAGAAGGCCCTTCCCTGGGGGTCACCAGCCGGCATTGGCCGCCAGACGGCACCCTGAGGAGGCCCTGTGCGAGCGGACAGGACGGAGGGAGGCATGTGGTAGGAGGCGGTCTTGCAAATACCCAGGTCCCGTGCCATGGAGCGTTTTAAAGATGGTTATCAGTATCTTGAAGCGCACCTGGAAGGCCACAGGCAGCCAGTGCAGCTCGCGCAGGAGAGGTGTTATATGGGAGTATCAAGAAACTCCCAGAATCCCCCGCGCGGCTGCATTCTGTACTAGCTGGAGCCTCCGGGTGCACCCCAAGGGGAACCCCATGTAGAGAGCATTGCAGTAGTCTAGGCGGGATGTCACGAGGGCTTGAGTGACTGTGCGAAGGGAGTCCCGATCTAGAAAGGGGCGCAGCTGGCGTATCAAGCGAACCTGATAAAAAGCCCCCCTGGCCATGGCCGTCACATGGTCATCCAAGGACAGCCGTGAGTCCAGGAGGACCCAAGTTGCGAGCCCTTTCCGTGGGGGCTAATGACTCGCCCCCGATAGCCAGCGATGGAACCAGCTGGCTATATCAGGATGCCGGAAACCACAGCCACTCGGTCTTGGACGGGTTGAGTCGGAACTTGTTCCTCCCCATCCAGACCCGTATGGGGTATGTCTAGTTTAATGAAAAGAAGGACCAGGGGAGACAGGATAGCAGTGTTCCGATATCTCAGAGGCTGCCACAAAGAAGAGGGAGTCAAACTATTCACCAAGGCACCTGAGGGCAGAACAAGAAGCAATGGGTGGAAACTAATCAAGGAGAGAAGCAACTTAGAACTGAGGAGAAATTTCCTGACAGTTAGAACAATTAATCAGTGGAACCGCTTGCCTTCAGAAGTTGTGAATGCCCCAACACTGCAAGTCTTTAAGAAGATGTTGGATAGCCATTTGTCTGAAATGGCATAGGGCTCCTGCCTAGGCAGGGGGTTGGACTAGAAGACCTCCAAGGTCCCTTCCAACTCTGCTATTGTATTGTATTGTATTGTATATACATGTACCTTGAGAGAGAACGTTAGATGATTAATGAAAGTTTCCATTATCAGTTAATGTTGGGGAAGATTGTCCTGTGTTTGATGGACTATTTGAGTTCTGTCAGCTGTCAACAGGAGGCTCTGTAGGTAAGTTTATTCTCCTTACTTCGTTTTCTTATTTATGATTTTTCAAAGTTTTGTCAATTAAGTAGCACTAACATTGTTACTTTAGGTATCTTTTCATGTTCTACCATGGGTAGATTTTTAGAATCTCAGCTGACCTGAGATTACTGGCCTCCCTGTTAGTGTGATTGGCATGTTGTTTCTGTGTGGCAAGGGGACTTCATGGGATGGCTGACTATGGGCTGGGGCAGATGTCCTCACTGTATCAATGGGACTAAATGCAGGGGCAATGGGGCTTGAGGTAGCACTCCTCAGTAGAAGTAGAGGCTCAGGGGCAATAGCAGCAGGCTGTCCTAATATATTTTTCTGAATAGTGCCACTTTGCAGGATAGCCAAAAGGACAGGGATTTTTGGGAGGAGGGGGAGATTGATAGTGGTGGGTAATTGAAGAGGGTTGGAAGAACCAAGGTTTGCGGCTAAATGAGTAATGTCTCATTTAATGACCTAATTACTTAACAATGGAGCTACTGGTCTCAATTGTGGTCATTGAACCACAATCTGTATGTGATTTGCAACACAGCAGCAAAAGTGCTTAAAAAGGGAACCTGTTGAAATTCAAAACAGAACAGAAATGTGTTAAGTGAATCTGTTATTTTTCTTGCTAGGTGCTTATATCTTATCTTTTTAATTTCTGCAAAATGTTTTTAACTGCATTTTCTTATGTTTCTTCTTTAGCTGGAGCAGTAAAATTGAATAGGCAACAGACAGATATGGCTGTTAATTGGGCAGGAGGACTTCATCATGCTAAGAAATCAGAGGCATCTGGTTTCTGTTATGTCAATGATATCGTGCTTGCCATTCTTGAGTTATTGAAGTAAGTTCTTGGTATAGTTATATGCATAACATACCCAATAAATAAGTTGGAAACATGAGAATTGCATTGAAAGTGAGTATATTGAGCAAAGTAATAGAGTTAGGAAAGGGGTTTTTGGTAGTTTCCCTTTTATGCATTCTTTTTAAATAATTTAATTTAAAAATGTTATGCTCTGCTCCAAAACTATCTGACTGTATTATAATTAGTGAAAGTGAAAGAACAGTTACCAAGTCTGTATCTCCAATCATGTGATAGCTGTAGTCTTTCACAATAGATTATTCTTATTAATGCTTTTATTGGCATGAATGTTTTTTTTAAGTATAGATAATTGTTATACCTTTAGAGCAGTCTAAAATGGGTTGGTCTAATTTATTATAATAGTTCTATTTTTTATTTTTTAATAACTAATATTTGGTTTCAGATATTTCTTGAGGTCTGTAAAGTATTTTGGTTTATCTGTGCACTTGGAGTTATCATTTTCAGTAATACGGTAATTTCTTGATGAATTCATAACAAACAAAATTGGCTCTGTTTATTTCAGTCTCATATAAAAATGCAAAATTATGTTACTATAAGATTAAGCTGTTAGTTAATTTAAAATAGCTATTTTATTTATTTTGGATTAGCAAATATAAGTGGGTATAGTTCAGCTCTTTAAATCTAAGATTATTAATATTATCATAAGAAGTAGAGCAATCATAATAAAAGTGTTATCCATTAAATTATCAGCCTATGCTTAAACTCTTCCTAACTCAGAAATGGTCACAAACACAGATATATAAGTGTATATTTAAACCATACTTTTTCAGGATCTTAAAAATATATTCATGGGCACCATATTAAGAGGAATTACCCATAAATTGAAGTTTAAAGAGTTTTTGTGTAAATGTAGATATGCACATTTATTTTCTCTTTTAAAAGATAGAAAGGTTAATTGGTACTATATAATTAGAATATCAACAGCTTCACATTACAGCATCATAGCAACAGGGCTAAATGTTAAAGCCAACTGCAAAATTATATACATTTAAACAAGAAATATAACTAGGAAAATTGAAATTAACAGAATACCTAATTGCAGCAAGCAGATTAAAGGTAAAGAAGAGAGAAAGAAAATACAAAAGGAAGTAAAAAGAAAGCAGAATTACATTACCTTATTTTCATTATCACTCTTACAATCTTCTGCAAAATCCATGCCTTTGAAAATTAATGTTTTGCTGCCAAATATGTTGGTGTGTGATTAGGAGGGGAAAAAGTCTACAAAAATAACGTGGCTACCTAATTTAAATTCATTAATTTAAAAAGTAATTTGACTGTTTACAAGTTGTATGACTATGATACAAGGAGGGGCAACAATTCTGGTAAGATTTATCATAGTTACATGCAAAAATAACATGGATATACCTTTCTGTTATATGTAGCATTTTTGTTTGCAGAATTCAAGAACGTAGCTTCCACTTTAAGAATAAGTAAAAAATCAAATAGTGAATTGATGTTAGAATGTAATGCTATATTTTGAATTACACACACACATATACACAATAGAACCTTGTGGATGGAGAATTTTTATACAGTCCCCCATCCAAGTTTGATAGAATTTGCCAAACCTGTTCTTCCATAGTTTTGCTAGATATCTTGTAATGTTACTAACTCATCTATAAAATAACCAACAATAATAACATTAAAAGGAAAATCAAAAAGAAAAATGCATGGATATATGTATAGTACCAAACAGCCTTTATTGTGCTCATTGACCAATGCCAAATAAAATACAAAGTAAAGTATTTCCCCCCCAAAAATAAAACAACTTACCACATGATTCAATCTAAATAAATTTTAGAAATAATAAAATAGAACTTGGCCACATTCAAATTTAGTCACATCTGTCAGCCAGCAACATCTGTATGAAGAATGTATTTGAATTTCCTGAAAAAATTCGTTATAAAGAAACTAAAATAGCTTTGGGGATTTATGAAATGGACAGCAGCAAGCATTGGCCACATTTTCAATTGCCTTTCATCACAAGTATAGAGTTTTGATTTATATTTTCTCAATTTTCCCTCAAAAGAAGCCATCAAGAATGTGTCAAAACGTGTTTAGGTTAATGCTGTTCTGAAATTGGTTATGATTTTTTTCATTTAAGTATTTTTGTGGCCATAAAAAGGAGGAGTCAGAAAGATATCTCTAAGGCAGACAGATTGAATTGCCCTTTTCTGTACATTACATTTTATTTAAGACCTGATAAGCCTGCTTGTAAAAGTGCCTTGTGAAAAGCAATTTCTAATAAAGCAATCTTCTCCAAATCAACTGAAAACTATTAACCAATATCAGAAATCCTACACTCAAAGTAAAAAGTAATTGCTGTAACCAATTTAAAACAGTACATAAGCATGCATTGGTCTCTGCTTAAATCATGCCAGACTCACAGAGAAAACATATCTAAGGTATAGTTTTTTAATTTGTACTACAACTTAAAATGTGGAAATGAAATGCAAGCTTAATATCAATAAAAGTAGTACATAGCACTAATTTTGACTTGATATAAATTTTTCAAGCTAGTGCTAATACTTAACGTATAACTTCTACAGTAAAACATGCCTATTTTTCTTGCCAGCATATGTTCTGTATTGGTCAGTTTGAGAGTTGAATTTATAGATGTTTGGCATAAGGCTTGCTAATTACATTTAAGAGATTGATGTGCCAATAATTAGTGGGCAGTCATGATTTCCTATAAAGTTAAGTCCTTTATTTTGGGTTAATTCAAGGGATGAAGAAATAAATCATTACCTGAAACAAGATACTTTCCACCATGATGATCGTTAGTGGTTATAATCATTGTAGATAACCTGAAGCACTTTATTCTTTTTTTTTTCAAAGAAAAAAAGACTTCTTTCACAAGGACTGCTGAAAATTGACAGCACAATTGTAACGTTAACATACAACTGTCAATATAGTTATGCATTGTGAACTCCCTATTATATACTAAATATACATATTACATTGCATATGCAGTACTGCATTCTACACCATCATGTAGGCTAATATTTGGAAATGTTCTAATATTACTGGAGTTGCGTGGAGGATAAATATGATTGTATTCTGGAATTTATATCTGCATATTAGAGATAATTGATTAAATCTGAGATGGCAAACAATCAGGATTTTTCTAGCCACATTTTCCTCTGAAGAAGAGTAGTGAGATTTTTTTTTATTGCTTTACTATTTTTTTTCTTTTGTGTCCAGATATCATCAAAGAGTTCTTTACATTGATATTGATATCCATCATGGTGATGGTGTTGAAGAAGCTTTTTATACCACAGATCGAGTTATGACAGTATCATTCCATAAATATGGTGAATATTTCCCTGGAACAGGAGATTTAAGGGTGAGTTCAGTTATAAGCTTATTTAATTAAGATAACATTTTAGAAATGCTATTCTTAATCCACATTCTCAAGTTAAATTAGTTATTAGTTTCTGTCAATCTTTTCCATTAAGTTCATTTAAAATTCATCAGGATTTACATTGACTTACATTAATATGATATCAATCTACATTAGTGTAAGTCCAGATGCTTATTTTTGTACATTTCTGGGAGAGGTGCTGTAATGTTTTGAAAGTAATTATATTTTTATATTAGACGTGGCATCTAGAGCAGGGGTCCCCAACCTTTTTTGCACCAGGGACCGGTTTCATTTTAAAGAAAATTCTGCGGACCGGCTGAGTGGCTCAGCAGTCATGTGACTGGGTGGGCGTGGCCAACTTGGAAAATGTGCAACTCACTTAACAATGATCTTGGTTAGCAACCAAACTTTTGGCCTCAACTGTGGTCATAAGTTCTTTCTTTCCTTCCTTCCTTCCTTCCTTCCTTCCTTCTTTCTTTCTTTCTTTCTTTCTTTCTTTCTTTCTTTCTCTCTTTCTCTCTCTCTCTTTCTTTCTCTTTCTTTGTCTCTGTCTCTCTTTCCCTCTTTCTCTCTCTATTTCTTTCTCTTTCTCTCTCTTTCCCTTTCTTTCTTTCTCTCTTTATTTCTTTCTTTTTCTTTCTTTCCCTCTTTCTCTCTCTCTTTTTCTTTCTCTCTCTTTCTTTCTCTTTCTCTCTTTCTGTATCTTTTTCTGTCTCTTTCTTTCCTTTCTGTCTCTCTTTCTCTCTGTCTGTCTTTCTCTCTCTCCCACTTTCTTTTTCTTTCTTTCTCTTTCTCTCTCTGTCTCTCTCCTTCATCCGCCCATCTCTGTCACTCTATGTGTGTGTGTGTGTGTGTCTGTCTTACATTCACTCAATCACTCATTCTGTGTCTCTGTCTATCTTTCTCTCCCTCCCTCCCTCCCTCCCTCCATCTCTCTGTCTCTCTATGTGTGTCTGTCGTCGTCGTCGTCGTCCCCCCAGCCTCCTCAGCCCGCCTGCCGCGCTTGGTCTCTTGTTCGCTTGTTCAGGCTCCGTGGCTGGGTAGGAGCCGGGCCGCAGGGCTGGAGAGGAGGAGGAGGGAGAAGGGGGCAGCCCATTGGGCAGAGCGCACGGGAGAACGCAGGAGGATGGTGGGGGCTCTTCCTCCATCCTCGTCGACTGAGGGACTCCTGGGCGCCGCTGGAGCAACCCTCCCTATGGCCGCCAGTTCCCTCCCCCACCCGCGGAGCCTCCGCAGCCTCTGGAAGAAAACGAGTGGCCAGCATGCCAGCAGGGGAGGCTCCGCGGGGGGGGGAGGGAATCGGTGGCCGGTAGGGAGGGTTGCTCCGGCGGCGCCCAGGAGTCCCACCGTCGACGAGGGTGGAGGAAGAGCCGCACTCCAACTGCGCGAACAGCTGCGCCTGTGTTCTCCCGCGCACTCTGCTCAGGGGGCTGCTCCCTCCTCCTCCTCTCCAGCCCTGCGGCCCGGCTCCCACCTAGCCACGGACCGGCACCGGTCCGCTGCCCGGGGGTTGGGGACCCCTGATGTAGAGGGTACTAACATTTTAAATAAAAATCATTTTAACATCTAGAGTGATTGTGAAGTTCTTCCAATCTAGTATCTGGACTCCATTTTCACTTACAAGATAAATACCCAGAAAACCTAAAAATGACTGGTCAAAACTAATAGACACCAAGTTGCCTTTAAGATTTCCCAATAACTATAATTGAACTATATAAACAGAGTGATTGTTTCATTTACAAGGATTAGTATGACAACAAACATAATATTTAGCATTAAAAATTATATGCCTTTATTTTGTTCCTATAAAACATGAATAAATATACTCACTGTGTTGTATAATGGGTAAAATTTAATTGAGATAATGCTACATTGTGCAACAGCATAAAGGAACTATAGAAATTTGAGTTTATATGCAAGGCAGAATACAGAAAAAACAAAGGTCTATTATTAATTCAGATAACCCAGTGTCAGATCACAATTTAATTCATAATTATTTAAGGACGTATCCATGACAAATGTTACTGTATCACTAGAATCCATTAGACACATTTTAGTCTCGGCCAATGCTTGGCTATTGTTTTTTTTTTTTAGAATCCCACATTGAAAAACTGAATGCCTCCTTTGAGCACACTGCTTTAAAAAAACTTTGAAAGAAGAACAAGTAAAAATACTTCACAAAAAACTTAAGACATTGCACGAAATCATGTTTTAAGCACTGTTTTGCTGAACAAACTACAATGGCCTTGTTCTTAAGTAACGCTATATTATGCTAATAATGTTGGGCCAGTGTAGTGTTTTAAATTGTTGGAGTTAGACTAAGCAGTTCAAGTCCCCATTTGATCAGAAAGCCAATTAGTTGACTTGAAAGGGCATTGGGGCAAACCCCATGTACACAAAGTTAAAAATTGTAGAAGAAAGTCAAAATATAAATGCAATAGACATAATAAATCTGGTTCTGATAAAGTTTTCTGAGTAGAGCAACTAGCTATAATAATATATATGGGTGTATAATCTTGTGTCTCTAAACTTTAACAGTTAAGAAAGCAGTGATAATTTCTATTGCTTCAGAGTTTCTTCCTAGTTGATGAATAATATTTTAAGAAGCTTAGAAAAATTTTGGCACGTTCTTATTTTGCCATTTTAGGTTGTCTGAATCTTTAGTATCAATAGGGCTGTGTTCTAACATTAGAGAAACCAGGTGATTTTTGATGTCATTAAATGTTAAAATTAATAATGGACTTGATGTTTACACTAATACCAATTTATCTTTTAAAAAGTGGAAATCCGTTTCTTTTACCTTTTTAATAGGAATTAAATACAATAGTTTAATAACTGTAAGAAACTTTTTTCAACCTATCTGACCACAAGATGGTACTATTGCTTCATGCTAATCACAGGTGATTTTGAGGAGGGGGGGAAATCACATGATTAAGAGTATAATACTATTGAATGCCTATCAAAAATGGGTTAGTTGATGGTGTGGAATACCATTGAGAACTTTAGCAAGATCTGAAAGGTTGCACTTCCTCCATCTAGGTCACAGCAAACATCAGCCACCAAAACAGCCAATTTCATAGCAGCCTGAATCCAGTTGGAAGAAGTCCAAATGATCTATTTCCTCTAGAGGACTCTCTTCCATTTTTTTCCAATAACCTACATTTAAAAGAAAATGGGAAATGTTGGATGTGGGACAATAATGTTCAAAACAAAGATTTTTGAGAAGATCATTCTGGGTGCACGCCGTTGTTTTTGTATTATAAGTAATTTCCGCTGGAAATAAATTCTATTCATATTCATTCTGGTGAATATGAATAGTAACCCATTGTTTAAAGAAGTACAGCTGTTAAAATTACTGAATGAAGGATTTAGAATTTATATTAAAATGCAAAGGAAATGAACATAAAAGAATATTATTTTGTGTCTTTTGCTTAGTGAGATGTGGCACATTTCTTGTAGATAAAATAGCATGTGATTTTACGCATCTGACAAAGCAGACCCATGACTTTACACCCTATCCCCAGGTAATTGGTTGTTTTATAAAATCTAAGCTGCCTGAATATCTGTATCTTACACCATCCTCATTCCTGGTGAAAGACACTGTATTTTACCCTGTACAGTGATTCCAAATCATGCTTTGCTGAGATAAATTGCATCCTAATTTTGCTTCTGGGTCTGATTCTTCTGTATTGTCACATGTCTATAGCTTGTTTCTCTGAACATGTTTCTTTTGTACATTTTTTTTCTATTGCACAAATCAAATGCTTTATAGTGTATCAAAAATTCATGTAAAATATGTTTGATACCTCTGTAGTATACATTGTGTTTATTTTCTATTTAATATTTCTCACATGCTATAATATAGAAGAAATATTTTTAAATCACTTGTAATGGCCAATGTTGATCTGGAATTAAATGCAGCATACCATGCTGTTTTTCTCTCCTTGGCTACCGGTGTGCAATGCCTTCTGTTCGTGCTTTTCTTATAGGACATCGGAGCTGGAAAAGGCAAATACTATGCTGTTAACTTTCCAATGAGAGATGGAATAGATGATGAGTCATATGGACAAATATTTAAACCAGTAAGTACATTCTGAACACTTTTTAAAATAGATATTGTAGTATTGAATAAAAGATTTAATATCATCCCTGCTTTTTTATAGATTATATCTAAAGTGATGGAAATGTACCAACCTAGTGCAGTAGTATTGCAATGTGGGGCCGATTCACTCTCTGGTGATCGACTGGGATGTTTTAATCTTACTGTTAAAGGTAAGGGAACAAAGCATTACAGTAACATCACAGCTTCGTATTCCTGAAAACATTGTTAGAAATTTTTGGTGGAAGTATTTAATGAACTTTAATTCGCTAAAGAATTCAGCTTTATGACTTACAATGGGTTTCCAATTCTAAACAATCCCAGACATATTTCTTTCATTTCAGCTGCACTTCGTAATGCTTTTGTAGCAGTTTATACATAGCCATTGAGTTTGGTGGGATACTTTCAAAGTATTTAGTCATTCATGCTGAAGTAAAAATAGTAATTAAAGAACTTACGGTTAAATTATGATGTGTGGTATATGAATTAATGGATCTTCTAAGAAAATTTGTATCACCTTCTAAAATGCATGTTATTGACATTTGTTTGTGTATGTGGTTTCTTGTACATAGCTGGCAGTTGAAGGAGTAACTTAAAAAGCTGTTCCATTTTAACATTTTTACATATAATAGACAGATGTGCCTTGCTTTGTCAAATGGCATGTGAAGAAAAAGATATATATATAAGCATGCAGAAAAATCTATATGCTGCTAAAACCCTTGTTTCCATAATCTTTAACTGAGCAAAATGGTGCATCATAGGGCAACTGTTTTTTAATCAAGTTATTTCAAATGGGCTAATTTATAGAACACATCTGAAATCTAGGACACATGACTGAATGAAATTTAGGAAAGTTGTGGCGGCTACAGTCACGTACACAATATTCTGTGACACTTACCTGCCCACTGGCCTTAGACTTGCAATTTTTTCTGGCTTCCCCGCTGTTTTTCTCTGCAACCTTCCCACAAGCAAAATTGTCCAGAATTCTGGAAAGGGGAGCGAGGGAGCTTCCCACAAGAAAACTCAATGGGGAACCTAGACGGAAGTCATTCCCACGCCCACTGCTGTTTTGCCTACCCATGGTCATTCTGTTTCTCTGTTTGGTTAAGGAAATGTTTCTGAAATAATGACCCAACAGGGCATAGGCTGTCCAGTATACTACTAAGACTCTTGTGTCTATGTGATGGTTTATAAACTTTAATTGGGTAAAATTGTGTGTGATAGGGCAACAGATTTTGAATCAATATAACTTGAATGAGCTAAGTTCCAAAATGTGTCCGAAATCCACAACCCATGGCTCTCAAGAGATTGAAATTTGGCAAAGTTGTGGGCACTTTACTACTGCTATGTTACTGTGCTGCTTGTAGCCACATTTCTGACACTCCCTGCCAGCTCCCAATGGTGAAAGTCTGTCAGGAAGCCAACAGAAAGATGAAGCTGCGCCTGCTCCCGCTGCTTTTTTTTTGCCATCTGTGGTCATTCTGTTGTTTTTTTTTAAAGAAAGGAAATATTTCAAACAATGACCCGATGATTTATTGATTGTCTATTAGTCTTTCCTTAAATATGTTAATCAAAAGTTGCTGATGCTTAAAATGTTTTCCCATTAATGGAACATAGTTCTTAGAGAATCATTCATTAGTTACACTTAATTGTGGGCAATTCTGTGCCTTTTTTAAAACCTGGAAAACAATTTACATATAGGTAGCTCAGTGCATTAATGCAAAACATCTTAAAGCATTTTATGTAATCATAATACTATTGATCATCTTAATTTTAGATTGTTTTCCTTAAGACCAACAAATTATCTGTATTTTAAAACTGAAGTACTATATGTTTCACCCCACTTTATTCTCCTATCATTTCAGATATGCTTTGTTTAATTATGAATTCTCAATGTAGAAAATCCTTATTTGGCAATCTTCATATTAAATATGTGTGCCTTTATATAACTGCATATTTTCTTTTTAAATGTCCATGATTTCTGGCAGGTCATGCCAAATGTGTGGAAGTTGTAAAGACTTTCAACTTGCCTCTTTTGATGCTTGGAGGAGGTGGATATACCATACGCAATGTTGCTCGATGTTGGACATATGAGACTGCTGTTGCCTTAGACTGCGAAATTCCTAATGGTAAATATTATACTAAAAAGTGCAGATTGCCTAATAATCTAAGTTATAATTAATATGTCCACTTAGACTTTTCTCTGCCTTAACGAATTCCTAATTCCAGCAAGAATTCTGTACATTGTGATTTTGAGTGGCACCACTCAAAAACCCTACAGTTCTAATTTCCTGCAAAATTCTTCTGACCCCATTCTGGCCCTGCTTCTCTTTCTGTGTTTTGATTTCTTGGCTCCAAAACTTGGGTTATATATTTGATTCTAGGTTTTTACTATGCTCAACGTTTTTGTTTTAATTCATGCTGTCCAGAAGGGACTGGCAAGGTATCCTTCAAAGTTACCATTCCCATAACGTCCTACGTTCATCTCTTCCTCTGAGTCCTTAATGAAAGTAATAGGCACCATTGTTGTAGAATCCAAACACCATTTCTGTAGCTAGTTATTACCTTCCAGAATCTTGTTCCCTTCTTGGGCCATGATCCTCAATTGGATATCCTGACAAAAATAATATTTACACTCCCAGTTTCTTTATCTTTTAACTGAAGGCTTTGTAATCTCCAAAGATTCTTTCAGGATCTCTTTTGGCCATACCATTTGTCCCCATATGAATCCAAAGGGATGAATAGTTGGTGGGTTTGAATAATGTTGGTAATGTTTTATAGAGGGCAGTTGGAATGATCTTGAAAGATAAGAGGAAGAGCTCCCACCAAGTCAATGGCCATATAGGAGGGTCTTGATCCTGGGCCAAGAAAACATCTCAAAGAAGCCTCTTCTTAATTTGAATAAAGACAAAGAGAGAGAATTCATACTTGCAAGATTCTGTTACTATAGTTGTTACAATAAAAGTAGTTCTGACTTTTGTGGTATTAACTTTTGAGCCTAGTCTGTCTTGTTGGACTGACCTCTCTGTCATAATGGAAAAACAGTGCTTTGGCTGCATCTTCCTTATTCTTCCACCTCTGTTGATCTTGATTTGTTGTCTGTTCTCAGTGATCTCACTCTCTGGAAGCATTCTTAAATTTACAGTGTAAAGTTTATACTGTACACTAAAATATATAGTGTAGCTGCAACTTGTAATTGTTACAATTATAGTGCAAGGTGTTTTTTTTTTAATGACAGAGTGGGGGATGTTATATCTTAAAATAATACATATTTATAATATGTTCTCAAACAAAATATTAATGTTTTATTTCCCCCTTTGAATCCAGTAGGTTTTGCAGCATTTAAAAGGCATCCTTAGTATTTGGTGGGTGGGTGTTATCATAAGAGTTATATCATCCTATTATTCCTTTGTTGACTAAGATATATTCTTTTTGTAACTATTACTTGCCTTTTGAAGTTTTACTTGTTGAATAATTATTAAAAGGTAAAAGTTCAACTGGTTTTCTTAAATGCAAGAGTTTATAAAAATACTTATTAAAAATAATTTTAATATTGACCATAAATAAAACACATAAAACCCTGTATGTAATTATGTTGACAACTTTAGACAGTGATTTAAATTAATTATTTAAGTCCTTCCAGTCAGTATATAGAAATGGCCATCCAGTTTTCTTGATGACATTTTCAGATGTGTTTGGTCAGTGCCTTCTTTCTCGGGGAGTGACTGACTTGGTCACCTGGCTGGTTTCCATGCCTCACTCAGGATTAACACTGCAATCCTCCCAGCTTTTTACTCCAGCACTTTTAACCACTAAATCAAACTGACTGTGTGTGGTACTATGTGTAAAACACATTTCAAATTTTTGAACTAAATATTTTAATTGAATTATTTAAAGTCTTTTGGGGTGTATACAGTACAGATTCATTCTTTTAAGCTTTAGTGGTTCAAAAGAAACATATGTTTGGAACAGTGGTGGGTTCCGGATCCCGTTCCAACCAGTATGGTTGGAACGGGAACGGTGTCGACCACATGGATGTGTGCAGCGCACACATGCGTCGTACCTGCCTGCGACGCTTCCGCAAGCCTCCACAACGCTCCAGCTGCTCAGCGGAGTGTCACACAGGCACTGTATGCGCTGTGTGTGGAAGCATCAAAGGCTTAAAGAACAGGTAAGGAGCCCGGGTGGGTAGGTGGGCCCTCCGGAGCACCATACCGGAACAGTACCTGCTCCAGGCAGGCTCCAGTACGCCTGTACTGGGGCATACCGCCTGCAACCTACCATTGGTTTGGAAGCATCTCTTTTAAAGAACTTTCCTATTCTACCTTATATTATACTTGTACAGCTTTAAATGAATGCACGTACTTAGTGTTTAAATGAATACATTCCAAAATTCCAGGTGTCAAACATTGAAACAAAAATATGACTGAAGGAAGTCACTTCCTATGACAGCGCAGACCCTATTTTTTTTTACAGAATATAAGTATTCTGCATGTACATAACGTAACACTATTTGAATCAATAATTTTGAACTATAATATCTTTTACTTAAGTTTCTTCTAGAATAAATCATTGCATTTATTGTTTTGATAACTGAAAATTTTTATAGTAATATTTTCAAATATACTAGTAAGATATGTAAGTCTGTTAGAATTCAACAATAACAATAAAAACTTATATCTCAATTTTGTTTTAATAGAATTGCCATATAATGATTACTTTGAGTACTTTGGACCAGATTTCAAACTGCATATAAGCCCATCAAACATGACAAATCAGAACACTCCAGAATACATGGAAAAGATTAAGTAAGTATTAATGTCCTATTTTTAATAAAAAACAATAATTCTGTGGAAATTTGTAAATGTTTTATTAAATGATCAGCAATAATAGAAGACACGGTAATAGATTTGCTAACTACATCTGGGGTCTGGAATAGTATATGAAAACTGACAGTTTATCCATTTAGTAACTTGTAAGAAATATCACTTTTCCTATTCTAAACTGAAGCCCACTTGTATTAAAATCATTTTTGCTTAGAAAGTAAAGTGTAGTAAATCTCAGAAACCATTTTTATCATTAACATTCAAATCTTGCATACTATTTTGAGAATTAGAATATGTTATTCCTATAAAGTTACATTAGTAATTTTCAGTAAGTTTATATTGAACATTGAAAACAGGATAATTATTGAAAGCTTGTATTAAAATTGTGTGAACACTTATGCAGGTGTATTTATTATTACAGAAGACCAATTTGTTACATTAATCATGTTTTTCTGTGAATTTCTATTCTGTGAAGTCCTATTGCCACATAACTTACTTTTCTATAATAGTTTCTCGCAATCAGACAGCTAATATTGTTGATACTTAAAAAATTCAAAGACAGAGCAAAGTTATTTCATAGTAAACTGCTTTCTTTGCAGGCAGCGTTTATTTGAGAACTTGCGCATGCTGCCCCATGCTCCTGGTGTGCAGATGCAAGCTATTCCAGAAGATGCTGTTCATGAAGACAGTGGTGATGAAGATGGTGAAGATCCAGACAAACGTATATCTAGTAAGTAAATTGTATAGGTAATGCTTAAAATGTTGACCTTGCATTTTTTGATTTTGCTTCCGGTTTTTGAGGAGAAAATAATTAAAGCACAATCCTAGTGCAGTTGCATTTTTGAAGAAAAGGTCACCTTACTTCTTTGTAATTGCTTGTGAATAGATATAAATAAATAATTGCTTTTTTAAATGATATGTCAGGACTTGTTTAAATGTATTCCCATAATGATTTTGTTTCCTTTTACAGCCATTTGTTCCATGATAATCCCAAATTTAGAGTTTGGTAGCATCTTTTAAAATCAATACATTTTATTGTAAGGTATAAGCTTTATGGGTTTCAGCTTATTTCATCAGATGCATGGAATGGCTTAACTGATGTAACATTTAAATAGGGATGGAGGATGGTTATGCAAATGAGGCTTCATGGGAGAACAGATTACAAGTACCTTATCAATTAATAATAGCAATGTGTTAAAAATTCATTCAGTTTGTTCAGACCTTCTGGGATAGCTTGAACATAAAAACTATAACAGCACAATTTAGTACAAGTAGCTGAATTTATCTACATCAGTAGGTATCAGGTTACCATGCCTTTTTTGTTATTGTTGTTAAATACTGTGTCATTGCTGAAGAGCCTTTATGTCATCAGGTAACATTTTGAAGAGATATGAAAGATCTTGGAATAATCTCTTTTTTAAATTCCCATATTACTTGTAGTTCGTGCTTCTGATAAGAGGATAGCCTGTGATGAAGAATTTTCTGATTCTGAAGATGAAGGAGAAGGTGGACGCAGAAATGTTACAGATCATAAGAAAGGAGCAAAAAAAGCACGCTTAGAAGAAGACAAGAAAGAGGCCGAAGACAAAAAAACTGGTAAGTCAATGATAAATTAAACACATTTTCTGTTAAGCTAAACATATGAAATTCACTGGTAAGCAAATTCTATAATCTGTTTTGCATATAATTATAGCTCCTTTCAAATGTTCAACTAAATGAATAAATAGCTAGACAATTGGACTAGACATTATCCGTTCTCTTAAACTACCAGACATTCAGACAAAAATAAAGAATTATGCTCATATTTGCAAAAATAACAGTATGGTCTTAGATCTGTTTTACTTGCTTCCTGGAAGGCTGTCTCATGTGCAAAGTTGTACAAAAATTTTTTTAAATACAAAATAGCTATTTTTCACAGGCCTCCTGTCATGTATGTAGCTCAAAAAAAAAAAAAATTCTATCTTACCTTTGAAACCCTCCATTGTTCATCTGACTAAATGAAGAACACTTTTTATGATAATATCCAGCTAAAGTTCTCATATTTTATGACTTAAACCAAAGTAACTGCAGTGCTGCCTTCCTGGGTTAGGAGGAGGGATCCAAAAGTAGGTTTTGCATAGATCATAAAAATTTGTAATACCGTTAATAATACATATTAAAGTGAGCTGTCATATTTTCTAGATTACCCCCAATGCATGTAAATTGATTGTGAAATTAATAGCTAATTTCAAAGGGGCAATTTCAGTTTTATATGACCTACAATCTTATATTTATTTACCTGAGAGTCCTGTTAAGCTGTATGAAGATTATTTCTATACTGCTTTTGCAAAGTGCTGCTATTCTTTTTTATTTCTAGATATTAAAGAAGAAGACAAATCTAAAGATAACAGTAGTGAGAAAGTAGATACCAAAGGGTAAGTATATTCCATCTAAACAGTGTACATCTGCTTTTAAAATGTTATTGAAATGTTAATTATCTACTTACTGCCCCTTATAAATTACAATAATCCTGTATTGGTAACAGTTGCATTTGTTTATAGTGTATGCTTGAATGGGTGAGGCCAGGCCATTCCCATTTGGAGGCAATTTCCACAATTTTCTGAGGTGAAATAAATTCCTTAAACATATGCCAAGCTTAAAATGCTCACTTTGGCCCATCAAAGTTCTCCAGAAGTCTAGGTTTGAACCCAAACCATTTCTGGGGCTCTTGAGAGCACAGAAAGGATGTTTATAGCCTGCATTCAGATTCTGGACTGCATTTTTTTTGCATAATAAATGAACACAGTATGAACATGTGACCTACACTAATAACTGTCCTTTCTTTCTGCTCCCCCCAGCACAAAATCAGAACAGCTAAGCAATCCTTGAACATAAAGCCTTACAGTATGTCAATCAAAGGACCCAATACCATAATGAAAAAAAAAATACTAAGAGAAGCTTTTCGTACTGGAAGAGACTTTTTATTTTCATTTAGTAGAATTTGGCATGGAGCATATTTATTTTCAAACAACTGTGTTTTGATTTTTGGCAACTTGTATTGTGAATTCCCCAATTATGATACAAAATTTGTTCCTTCCACCAGGCTTTATGTAATACTATTTAAAATGGATGTGAGTTAAGATGTAGTTAAACGTCTAAACTGATCTATTAAAATTTCCCTTTCCCCGGATTGATTTTATCCCCTTTTTGTAATTATATCTTTATTAAAAAACAAACAAACTGTACTTGACTGATTTGTCTATTATTACCTAGTATACAAATGTCTGTCACACTATGTTATGAAAAAAACTGGTTAACTTTGAAATTGCATTTGGTGAAAAATATTTTGGTTAATATTTAGCTTTAAAATAATTGTGCATTTAGGTCTGAAGATCTATGACTGTATGATAATTCAGGTAGAACTTCAGTTCCTTGCATCTGAAATCCACTAAATGGATTAAATCATTAAATCAAGGCTTCATTTTGTTACCAATAGAAAAGAAATAGATAGAAAGATGATGCAGAGAAGTGTTTATTTCAACTCGTGTCCTCCAAAGTAATATTAGGAGATCACGTTGAAGAGGCATGAGTTATGAGTCTCAGTGAAGCACAGGAATAATATAATTTGCCTCAAAAGCAGTTCTCATTGCCTTGATAGCTTGAACTTCTGTTTATTGCTGTCATTCATTTCTAAAGCCCATCTATCTTAACAGCTTGGCAATTCTCAAAATCTAGTTTTCAACAAGAGTTGGATGGCACTGCGTCAGAAATATATTCCTTGCCTTTTAACAAGTGATTTACATATAGCAAATGAAGATTTAAATGTATTCATAATTTACTATTAATCTTTGTAAGCAATCATTTTCTAGCAACTAGCCTTCAACATTTCACCAAACTATTAGAGCAACATATGAATCACTACAGATGCCAATTGCACCAGCATTTAGAATAAAAAAATAGGGGTTATCTATCTTTCTTTGGCCATCTTCAATCTTTTCATGACAGCTTCTTCCTGAAGACAAGCATTTGTGGTTAATCGTATTAATACACAATTTGTACAGGATTTCATAGACAGATGTCAAGTATTTTTTAGAGATTTATTGTTAAAATATAATGAATATTGAAGCATTTCCTATAACCTACATGGCAAGAGTTTTATATTTGAACAGATCCAAAAACTAGTGTAGTTGTTGATGTTGTTAAGTATGCCCCTAATATTTTGTAATATTTAAATTCTTTGCCCATCAGTCTGCCCATCCTCATTGGCACGTACTCCAGCACAGATGGTACAAAAATATACAGTGGCCAACATTAACATTTGGCTGTTCACCATCTTCAGGAGTTATTGGCTACAGTGCTTGATATTCTGGGTTGTAAATAATGCATTAACACTGAGAATATATCCTGTGGATGCCAAGAACAGGACATCTGACTTGGCAATGGGCAGACAGAAATGAGTGTTGCCGAATAGCTTTCATTGATGTTCAATGCCAATATTTTCCTCCTCATTATATTGCCAGGACTAGCACACAAATGAGCTAGGCTGCAGGCAAATGTTCATTTATCTTGTCAGCCTCTGACCAAGTAGCATCAAACTCCAAGCAAACACAAGCAATTTTATCTGCAAAAAACCTTGCAAAAATATCACAGTATTCTTCAGACAGTTCTTCCATCTCTTTACCTAGGGGAGTGTGAATATAGAGAAGTTCTGTAATGTTCTACGTTTAGGCAAGAAAAAACGAATGCACAAGTATAGTACTATAGGTGATACCTGGCTCAAGGATGAGAAGGATCTTGGAGTCCTAGTGGACAACCACTTAAAAATGAGCCACCAGTGTGCTGCAGCTGCCAAAAAGGCCAATGCAACGCTAGGCTGCATTAACACGGATTGAATCAAGATCGCGTGAAGTATAACTACCACTTTATAATGCCTTGGTAAGAACCCACTTAGAATACTGCATCCAGTTTTGGTCGCCACAATGTAAAAAAGATGTTAAGACTCTAGAAATTAGTGTGCAGAGAAGAGCAACCATGATGATGAGGGGACTGGAGGCTAAAAGATGAACGGTTGCTGGAACTGGGTATGAAAAAAAGGACTAGGAGTGACATGGTAGCAGTGTTCCAATATCTAAAGGGTTTCCAGAAAAATGGGAGAATCAGGCTATTCTCCAAAGCACCTGAAGACAGGACAAGAAGTAATGGATGGAAACTAATCAAGGAGAGAAGTAATCTACTGTAGAACTAAGGAGAAATTTCCTGACAGAACAATTACTGAGTGGAACAACTTGCCTCCAGAAGTTGTGAATGTTTCAACACTGGAAGTTTTTAAGAACAGATTAGACAATTATTTGTCTGAAATGGTGTAGGGTTTCCTGCCTGAGCAGGGGATTGGTCTAGAAGGTTCCTTCCAACTCTTATTATGTTACAAGTATAGAGATAGCTTTGCAGTACGTATATATCAATAGCCATGAGGTAAACACCAGCTTAGCCATGAAAAGAAGAGGAGGAGGAGTGAGGAGGAAAATGCCTACCTTGATTCTGAGAGGCTCAGGCTTCAATAAGTGTAGAGGAATAGATTTTTCACTATCATTATCACCAAGGAATGCTGTCAAATATGATTATACAATTTTGTTTTGATTGCATTTTGGCTTAGTTTTTTGCTGAAAGTGAATGGGGAATTTTCAGTGTTGTGTAACATTTACAGAATATGATTATTGATAGTGTGGAAAGAACATTTTCCTTTATATTCTAAGCAAGGTACAGTCTTCATGACTCTTCTATCTACAATTGTCTCATACAGTTATCATAGTTAACCTATTTTCTCTGAGTTTAACACACCAAACATTAATCAATCAAGCTTTGTCTACACAATATACAAGCCAAAATAGGGTTGTCTGAGGCTTATAGTGAATGAAAGAAAGACTGCTTTAGGCATTTCATGCCTGCTATATAGTATTGTGCATATATCCTTGGATGCAATTGGACAACTTTAAATTTAATTGCGCAAATTTACTAAATAACAGCAAACAAACAGGGATTGTTGTTTTAATGTATATAAAAGGATGGCTGTGCAGAGAGCCATGGAACAATTAATTCTGAATGAGACATGCCATTGTATTTCTCCAGATTTCGTTGGTGGGAAAAAAGAAATAAAACAGCAACAGGGGCACAAAAATTAGCTATCTGAAGGCTTCAGACCAATTGGAAGAGTCAGTGAAACTGACTGAATTAATGAAAGAATTCAGTGGAACTGATTGTTGTAATCGCAACTGCATTATGAGATTTCATTTATTATCTGTGGCGAATGAAACCTTGTTTTTATTATTTTGTTGCTACTCAAACAATGTATCAGTATCATACTGGTAGTCCAACTTACGACCACAACTGACCCCAAAATTTCTGCTATTAAGTGAGACATTTGTTCAGTGACCTTTTTTGCCTCAGTTGTTAAGTGAATCATTGCAGTTGTTAAGTTAGTAATGTGGTTGTTAAGCAAATCTGGCTTCTCCATTGACATTGCTTGTTACAAAAGGTGATCAAAAGAGGTTGGGACACTGCAACTCTCATAAAAGCGAACCAGTTGCCAAGCATCTGAATTTTGATCACATGATCATGGAGATGTTGCAAAGGTCATAACTGAAAAATGTTCATAAATCACTTGTTTCAGTCATTTGTTGTAACTTTGGTCACTAAATGAACTGTTGTAAGTCGAGGACCACCTATACTTGCTTTAGGCCTATGATGGCGAACCTATGGCACGCATGCCACAGGTGGCACGCAGAGCCATTTCTGAAGGCACGTGAGGCGTTGCCCTGTCAGCTCCATCACACATGCGTGCAATGGCCAGCTGATTTTTGGCCTTGATTTTTGGTCATTTCCCCCCCTCTGGAGGCTTCCCTAAACAGACTTCTGGTTTGCGCGTTGGGCCGTTTTTCGCCCTCTGGAGACTTCAGGGGAGCCTCCTGAAGCCTCCGGAGGGCGAAAAACGGCCCAACACTCAACCTGGAAGTCGATTCCTGAAATTCCGGTTTGTGCGTGGGGCCGTTTTTCTCCCTTCCCAGGCTCCTAGAAAGCCATGCCGGGGATGTGTGTGTGTGTCATGCACGCATGTGCAGGGGGCATGGCACAGGGGGCATTAAATTATGAGGGTGGGCACGTGAGCAAACGCAATAGTGCATACGCATGTACTTTTGGCACCCAAGGTGAAAAAGGTTCTCCATCACTGCTTTTGGCCATGGCATTCATCAAAGACTGCAATCTAATCATGATAGGTTAAATAAGAAACACAGGAAGCTTTTAGAGAGGAGAAAGCATCATCATCTAGGTTTCCAAGACTAAATCTTTTAAAATAGTTTTAATAGAATGAAAAATACGATAAAGGAATACATAATACAAGCATAACAAAATTTTGCTTATGGGAGTTATATTTTAATTGCTTTAGATATCATTCATCAATTATTTCAAAAGTGTAATCTTCTAAATCACCTGTGTTTCATTCAGTTCCTCTTTGTTCTGGATAACTTCTTCATTTTGCTTCACCATCCTTCTAAACAAACGATATTCCCAGACATACCCAGACCAAACATTACTTGAATCCATATTCCAGCTGAGTTCCTGATTACCTATTTATGTTAAATAAATAGCACAGAATCTGACTATAAGATTCCTCATAATGTCATTAATTTTCCACTGAAACTATTCCCATCTCTTGGGATCTCCTCCCACCCCAATGGATAAAATTTCCTTGTCTTCATGCGGCTGGCAAAGGAAAATGGAGCTCAGAATAAAGGTCGGGTGGGGGGAAGGGGGGCATTTTCTTAAGGGAAACCATTGAGCCAATTTCTTATGTCTAAGTTCTAAATTATTGTAAGTCACAAAAGTAATTTTTTTTTTTAAGATTTATTGGTTTCAATATTATAGATTTATAATGAGTCATATAAATCTGGTAAATTGCCTGTATCTTTTTCCAAGGGTTATATAACATTGATTTTTTTTAAATTCATACAAGAGCCGTGGTGGTGCAGTGGTTAGAATGCAGTATTGCAGGCTAATTCTGCTGACTACAGGAGTTTGGTTCTAACTGGCTCAAGGTTGACTCAGCCTTCCATCCTTTCAAGCTCAGTAAAATGAGGACCCAGATTGTTCAGGATTATGGAGCAATATATAAGTCTAAGTGCTATTGCTATTTATGACCAGGAAAAGATCTTAAACCTTGTGCATGTTATTGATCCTTTTGTTAATTAATGTAGCCACTATAATATTAACCTCTATGTTGACTTGGAGATTGTAAAGTATCTTCTAAAATCACCCATCTCAGTCTTGATTTATCACACTCTGATTTTTCTTAGTTGCCTCAAAGAAGTCTGAGATGTTATTTATAAAAAATAGCTTAAAAATCAGCCTTTAAAAGAAATTAAAGTAAACCAACTTTAAATTATATGAGAAATGCATAATATATTGGTATTTATGACTTCAGAAATAAAGAGTTGGAATGCAATATAATTGACCAATATTGGATCCAAATATTTAAAAGTGTTGCTTGTTTCTTTATACCTGAAGTTAAAATGAATCCATCAAAAAAGTTTTATTCTATTGGACTTCTCAAAGAATATATCAGAAAGGAGGGATATTTCCTCTGTTGGTAGTGTAAGACACCTGACAGTAAATTAACTTAATGGCATGGTCATATTTGTTTGGTTTCTTGTTGGACATCTTACCCTGAGATGTCTCTCAGTGTTAGAATCCCAGATCTTCCAAGTTTGTTTGTTTCAAGATCTTAAGGAAGATACCGGTAGTCCTCAACATATGGCTACAATTGAGCCCCAATGTATGGGGTTTAGTGAGAAATTTGTTGTTAAATTTGTTCTATTTTACGACTTTTCTCTCCATATTTGTTAAGTGAATCACTGCAGTTCTTAAATTAGTAACATGGTTGTTAAGTGAGTGTGGCATTGCTTATCAGGTCACAAAAGGGGATCATATGATTCCGGGACAATGCAACTATCATAAATATGTCAGTTGTCAAGTATCCAAATGTAAATCACATGTCTATGGGAGATGTTGCAATGGTTGCAGGTGTGAAAAATAAATCAGTTTTTTCAGTGCCCTTGTAACTTTGAACAGTCACTAAAAGAAGTTGTATGACGAGAACTACCTGTACCGTTCTTTCATCTTATGTTTTTCAACGCTAATCCTGTGAGATAAGTGAGGCTTGACGGATTGGCTTAAAATCAGCTAGAGAGTTTCCAGAAAAGTCTAAACCTACTTGTCTTGTTCCTAGACCAACAATTTAATCCTTCAGCCATAGTAGCTTCCCAGAACTATTACAGTACTTTGTCAGCCCCTGTGTCAGACCTGGAAGCCATCTTTTTACATTGGGCCTTCAAGCCTGCCACATTTTCTCCTGTGGGAAAATGGGAGAGGGCATTTTATGGCGTTCGGGTGATATATAGTCAAAATAACATTCTTTTCTCAGAGAGTCAATGACACCTTGCCCTGCAGCTGCGATGGTGTAACTGGGAGGTATCTCCAGTTTTGGATGAATCATGTGATCGACATGTGGGTGCTGGGCAGGGACTTGAATTTTCTTTTGGGTGGGAAAAACCTGGAAGGTTTCAGATTCGGGTTTTCCCAGATGTGTCAATATGAAATCTCTATAAAATAGACCTTTGAGGAAACGCAAGTCTTGGAGTCTTCTTTTGTAAGGGGTGCTACTTGGTACCCTGACACCCTGATTTCCCAGGCTGGCACTTTATACATTTTTGGAGTCTATGATTCCAATCCAGTATGTTCAATGGGAACCTTCTCAGTGTCGTAAGACTTTTTACATTTCCTAGGAAAAGTTAGTATGCAAACAAAAGTAGGATTGAATTGCAGAACCATTTACTTAATGCATAATGTGCACAATATTGTCTTAGACTGTTTCTGATATAAGTACAGGTGATTCTCAGTTTACAACAGCAATAGGGACCAGAATCAACAACATTTGACTACAGGGTTGTAAAGTACAATGTGATTTGATTGTGCCAGTTCCAGCAATCCCTGTTGCCATTCTTAAGCAAGGACCCCACATGACTACAACTTCCAACTTCCTGCTAGTTTCCCCATTTACTTTGTGGGAAACTGTCAGGGAATGTTAGAAATTGTGATCATGTGATCGCTGCAGCCTATGACAGCTGGGACTTCATGGGCTGGTCATAGCTGCTACTCGTGTGATACCACTATAAGTTTGAATAGTCACTGAATGAGTAGTCATAATCCAGGGACCATCTTTCTCACATCCAAGTTCTATTTCAGAAAATTCTCTTCAGAAAAGTTGTGCAAGTAGTCCTGATGTAGTGACCACAATTAGAAGTAGCAACTCGGTCCCTAAGCAAAGCATCGTGATTTTACAATATTATTTCAGATTTCTTTTGCTTTATAAACCTGCAAAAAGTGAGTGTTGGTTGCAAAGTTACTGTTTTATTACTGTCGTAACTGCATATGGTGGCTAAATGAGGCAGTTGCTAAATAAGATGTATATAAATAAGCTTTATACCAGTCACAGAAATAGCTCTATTAAGTGGAATTCTGTTGAATCAGACTAGGACTGTGCTGTTCAGCATTATGATTTTATGTTACAATATGCTGGTCAACAAATCAGAAAAGGTACTATTTCAACCATGTCTGAATCTGGCCCAACCCAGTTTATCCCCCTCTTGCAAAATCCAATTTCAGGAATTGTATGGAAAAACAAAATTAATACTTTAAGTTTGCTATATACAGTGATCCCTCGTTTTCCGCGGTTAATGGGGACCGCAACCTTCCGCGGAAACTGAAAACCGCGAAGTAGGATTCGCTAGGAAACTTGAATTGGTGGACATGTTTAAAGCAACCACTAGGGGGCGCTTGCCTCCTACCAATGCATTTTTTTTGTATTTTTTAAAAATCCGCGAAGCACTGAATCCGCGGAAAACGAAGCCGTGGAAAACGAGGGATTACTGTATAAGCTTCAACTTTAAGGGTGCCTATTCAAATGTGTTTCTTTCTTCAGATAAAATAACAAGAAAACAACCCTACGTTTGGGTTTTAAATGTTGCTCTGGTTTATTTATAGTATTGATTTATAGACTATTTTAGTCTATTTATATGGATTGTTTTATAATGTATTCATTTTTATTGCAAGCCAGTCTTGAAGACACAAGTTATAGATTTCTCTATGTAGATATGTGTACTGTGTGTGTGCACAACCAAATACATGGTTAATAAAATAATTGCATAATTTTATGATTAAAAACCTAGAGAATTTACACAGGTTGTGTGGACAGTAAAAAAAAACCTGAATTATGCACCTAATTAATTTTGGCTGTTTGATAAAAGCAGCTATCTCCTGTGCATTTTAAAATGCTTAATTTAAATGCAATAATTGTATAGGAATTGCTTTTGATCTCCATGATGTTAAAGAATATGGTTATACTTGCAAAAGGCAAAAAAAGAGGTTAAAAAGGAGTTTTGGAATCTTTCCAAAGGTTTTATTTTTCAAAGAATAGTCGTCACCCCCCCCCCCTTTTCTTTTTCTTTTTCTTTGATAAGAACATTTCTGTAATCATTTTAGACTGATTGCAGTTATGGTAGCTTTTCAAACAAACCTGACAATTGCTCTTTTTATTTGAAAATCTCTTACATAACTCTTTAAACTCTACTGTAAAGAATGTGTTAAGACAAGAAAGAAACTACCGTATTTTTCGGAGTATAAGACGCACCGGAGTATAAGCCGCACCAAGGTTTTGAAGAGGCAAATTACAAAAAAAAGTAGGTAGGTAGGTAGGTAGGTAGATAGAGGGAGAGAGAGGGAGAGAAAGAAAGAGAAATACGTAAGGTAGGTAGATAAAGGGATAGAGAGAGAGAGAGAAATTGAGAGAAATACAGTAGGGAGGGAGGGAGGGAGTAGGTAGGAAGGTAGGTAAAGGGATAGAGAGAGAGAGAAATAGAGAGGGAGAGAGAAATACAGTAGGTAGGTAGGGAGAGAGAATGTCTGGGTAGGTAGGTAGGTAGGTAGATAAAAGGGGAGAGAGAGAAATGCAGTAGGTATTCAATTCAATTCAAATTTAATTTGTAGAACCGCTCCCTCTCCCCACAGGGACTCGGGGCGGTGCACAGGGAAAGTAAAAACAATAAATATACAAATATAAATACATAATATAAAAACAGATTAAATCTATTCCTGTGCTAAAACCCGTTAAACTAAAATACCCAACAGCTATAAATAAGTTTAAAACCCCATAGAAAGAGAGACTAGCCTAGGCCGGCCAAGCGGAAAAAGTGTGTTTTTAATTTCAGACGGAAGGAGCGGAGGTCCGTAGTCGTTCTAATATCGGGGGGAAGGTCGTTCCAGAGGGCCGGGCCCGCCACAGAGAGAGCCCTTCCCCTGGGCGTCGCCCGCTGACACAGTCTAGTGGACGGCACCCAGAGAAGTCCCTCTCTGTGGGAGCGAATCGGCCGTGAGGATGTATGAGGCAGGATCCGATTCCGCAGGTAGCTAGGTCCCGAGCCAGCTAGGTCCCGAGCTAGGTCCCGCAGGTAGCTAGGTCCTGAGGTATGTAGGGGGAAAGGGAGAATGTGTGTGTGTAGGTAGGTAGGTAGAAAGATAGAGAAATAGAAAGATAAAGAAATACAGTACGTGGGTAGGGAGAGAGAGAGTGTGTGTAGGTAGGTAGAAGGATAGAGAGAGAAATAGAAAGAGAGAGAAATACAATAGGTATGTAGGGGGAGAGGGAGAGGGAGAATGTGTGTGTGTACTGTAGGTAGGTAGAAGGATGAGAGAGAAATAGAAATACAGTAGGTAGGATGGAAGAGAGTGTGTGTGTATAGGTAGAAGTATATATATAGAGAAATATATATATATATATATATATATGTATGTATGTATGTATGTATGTATGTATATATATATATATATATATATATATATATATATAGAGAGAGAGAGAGAGAGAGAGAGAGAGAGATACAGTAAATAGGGAGGGAGTGTGTGTGTGTGTAGTTAGGAAGGTAGAAGAAGAGAGAGAGAGAGAAAGAAAGGGAGAAATACGGGAGAGAGAGAGAGAGAGAGAGATTAGGTAGGTAGGTTGATGTTCTCAGGTGTATTTATCTCTGTCCTGCAGAAGGAAATAGCAGACAAACCTTAAAACTTCGTTTCTGCTTGCTCAGAAAAAGTTCAAGAGCCTTCCGAAAGGTGTGTGTGTGGGGGAGCCTTTGCACTCGGCAAACTTCCAAAACAGCCCATTTCTCCGTGAAAATGAGGCTGGTTTTTTTAAAAAAATAAAAAGCATAAGTAGCCTGGGGGGGGCTTGCAGAGTGCTGGGGGGGGGGGTGAAAAATGAGCAAAAAACCCACCCCGTTTACCCAGGAGCTTCCTCCATAAGGCTCGGCACAGCCAGTTTTGTGAAGGGGGCGGGGTTCCAGAAGGCAAAAAGGTTTTTTTTGCGCTTTGCATACTTCTTCTAGATGCTCTTTCTCCACGAAAACGGGGCCGATTTTCTTCAAATAAAAAGCATGACTAGCCTTGGGGGGGCTTGCAGAATGCTCCTGGGGGTGGGTGGGGGGGGCAAAAAACTATTTATCATGAAAACGGGCCATTTTTGGGTCAAATAAATTGCATGCATAGTCCTATGGAGGCTTATAGAGTGCTGCTGGGGGCTGGGGGAGGGGGAAACGGCCCATTTGAGGCTAATTTCTGCCCTCCCCAGCCCCCAGGGGCTCTCTGGAAGCCTCCACAAGACTAGGCACAGCCAGTTTGGTGAAGGGGGTGGGGTTTGGGGAGGCAAAAAAAATGCTGTATTCGATGTATAAGACGCACCCAGATTTTCAGCTTCTTTTTAGAGGAAAATAAGGTGCGTCTTATACTCCGAAAAATACGGTATATTCCTTTGTTTACAGCAAAGTGAATTTAACACAGAACGAAACATATGCACAATTCTTAATCCCCCAGACTTTTTTTGATGAGATTTCTTCAAGGAAAGAAAAGTCTTTCCTCTTTTGCAAGTAAGGTCAAGGAAGGAAGCTAATCTAACTGCAGTCCAGCAATGTGATCACATGATAAAATACAGCACAGCTTCAGTTAAGGGATCTTTGATGCTGAGGGAGCTGGGTTGTTTTCTTGCAGACATTTCATTACCCAAGCTAGTTAACATCATCAGTGCTAAAGTTACCTAGTTTGGGGAATGAAACATCTACAAGAAAACAACCAAGCTCAGAACACCAAAGACCCCACATTTCAACCCTGAACTTCAAATAAATTCCTATAAACCTCCCTATTTATTTATTGTTATCATTTGTGCATGATGAAGAGACAAAAACATGGATGCTTGCTCCAATATTTCTGGAATATGTATAGCAGAGGTGTCAAACCCGTGGCCCGCAGGCCAATTGCGGCCCGCAGGACGGTATCTTGTGGCCCCACCGTAATATGAAAGTATAATATTAGTGCGGCCCGCAGGAGGAGTGAATCCCTTATGCGGCCCAGCCTCACCCAGACTCTGCCTCCAGCGGCCCCCAGGTAAATTGAGTTTGAGACCCCTGATGTATAGGTATTATAAATAGATATAGATATCCCAGAAATATTGGAGCAAGCAACTGATAGATAGACAGATAAATGATAGGTTGGTAGACAGACAGACAGACAGACTGCCTGACTGATTTACTTACTTACTTACTTACTTTACAAATCATTTTTCAATATCTCACGTGATTCTTGTGGTATTATCTTCCTGAAACTTACTGAAGGATAAACTACCATTACATTCATATGGCTGTTTCTCCTTCCAAATATAAACCAGTTTTCAAGAGACTGCAGAAAAGAGCTGATAAACAATTTTGAGTTCCCAGGGTTTCTTGTATATAAATACGGAAAAAAATATTTATTTAATGCACGCTTTAATATGGAAAACATATTTTGTGTCTTTAGGGGAGGGGAAGGGTGGAGCCAGTTTGGTTTAGTGCAGGGGTAGTCAACCTTTTTATACCTACCACCCACTTTTGTATCTCTGTTAGTATTTTCTAACCGCCCACCGGTTCCACAGTAATGGTGATTTATAAAGTAGGAAAGTCTTTTAAAAAAAGGAAAGTGCTTCAATATCGGACAAAACCCCTACCACCCACCATGAAAGCTGGAATGCCCACTAGTGGGCGGTAGAGACCAGGTTGACTACCACTGGTTTAGTGGTTAAAGCACCAGAGTAGAAACTGGGAGACAATGGTTTGTAGTCCCATGTTAGGCATGAAGGTAGCTGGGTGATTTGGGGCCAGTTATCTCTCAGCCCTAGGAAAACGGAAGTAAAGCCTAACCATTTTTGAAAACTTGTCAAGAAAACTGCAGAGATAGTTTCAAGCAGTCACCAGGAATTAACAATGTGTGTTTGTCTGTGTGTGAGAGAGAGGGGACAGAGGAAGGGGCGGAGGGAGGGAGGGGGAGAGGGGGGAGAGAGAGATTTACAATTTAATATACAACCCACATTAACTCTAATCTTCAGGTTTGATGCAACTCAGTGGTGGGTTTCTGCAGGCTCGCACCTACTCGCGAGAGCCGGTTGGTGAAATTTAGAGAACCGGTGAGAGGGGGTTCCACCGGCGTACCTGGAAGTAAATCTGGCCCGCTGCTGCCAGTGACCCAACGGGAAGGAAAGGAAAGGAAAGGAAGGAAGGAAGGAAGGAAGGAAGGAAGGAAGGAAGGAAGGAAGGAAGGAAGGAAGGAAGGAAGGAAGGAAGGAAGGAAGAAAGAAAGAATTTATCATCACAATTGAGTCCAAAATTTTGGTTGCTAAGAGCGTTGTTAAATGAGTTTCACCATATTTTAAAAGGTGGCCACTCCCACCCTGTCACATGACTGCCAAGCCATGCCCACAAAATAGCCCACACCTACAGAGTAGGTTCTAAAAAATTTGAAACCCACCACTGATGCAACTCCAAATAATGTGCTACAGTTTCCTGAGTGAAAACTGCATATGCACCCAAATTATAAACTAGCGTTGGAGTAAGACAAAACACTTCCCAAAACTTGAAACTCGCCGAAAGGAAAGAGGCAGCTTTACCTATCTCTACCCTTAGATTTTCTTTTCTTTCTTTCCTAAGTTAAGGAATACCGATTCTTCCACAGCCCATTGATGCATTCCAACCACTGAGATATGTGGGACATTTCTTGGCCATGCAAAACTACACAGTTTAATAGGCTGATACAGTTTATCCACATGCCCCTTATTTATGTCACTCGTAAACAGAATAAAGAATAACTTCTGGGCCAAAGATTACATGTGGTTCCCAGCCTTCCTGTTTGTAGTCCCAGAGCCATGTCTAATGCATTGCCACAACTTGGCAGCAAAAATGTAGAAATTTGAAATATGATTCTTCAACCAGAGTGGAAAACCTTCACAAGCAAGATAACTGCCCCAAGTCCTTCTTTTGAACTGAGTTGAAAATGTGTAGATAAAAGCAGCCATTTCACTGAAAGCAAACTAATGAGCCTCAAGTAATTTCCATTTAATTGTGTTCACGGCAGAAAAGAGATTTGTCACTCAGAGCCAATTTAGATATTAGCCCTCACAAAACAGGAGAAGCCACCATAACATACACCACAGTACAGTACTGGGAAACCTCAGTGTTTCTTTCCCTTTTTTTCTTCTTTATTATACCATTATTGCTTCAATACTATATTTTTAAAGCTAAGGTTGCTACTTTGTCCCACTCTGTGCTCCCAGAAACTTTGTGGGAAAGGAACAGATGGTTCTACTTCATAGAAGAAGAGTTGAACTACTTTTCATCAATTCATTTATTGCAACTTAAATTGGAGAGGGCGCGCAACTTGGGTGTCCTCCTGGATTCCCGGCTGTCCATGGAGGACCATGTGACGGCCGTGGCCAGGAGGGCGTTTTATCAGGTACGCCTGATACGCCAGTTGCGCCCCTTACTGGACTGGGTGGCCCTTCGCACAGTCACTCAAGCACTCGTGACATCCCGGCTGGACTACTGTAATGCTCTCTACATGGGGCTCCCCTTGAGGTGCACTCGAAGGCTACAGTTAGTCCAGAATGCGGCCGCACGGGTGATTATGGGTGCCTCAAGGCAATCCCACATAACACCTCTCCTGCGCGAGCTGCACTGGCTACCTGTGGCCTTTCGGGTGTGCTTCAAGGTGTTGATGACCATCTTTAAATCGCTCCATGGCTCGGGGCCTAACTATATACGAGACCACCTCCTGCCCCATACATCCCTTCATCCGATCCGCTCCCACAGAGAGGGTCTTCTCCGGGTACCGTCGGCCGGGCAATGCTGGTTGGCGACGCCCAGGGGAAGGGCCTTCTCTGTGGCGGGCCCAGCCCTCTGGAACGACCTACCCCCCGACCTACACACCACCTCGGACCTCCGCCTCTTCCGCCAGCGTCTCAAGACGTATTTATTCCAACAAGCCAGCCTAGCATAACCCCCCATTTCTGACTTTTATCTGCATAAATTTTAATTCTCAGGGTTTTAAAAGGGTTTTTAGCACGGGATTTAATTTAATAGTTTTTAAATAATGTATTTTGTAATTTTGTATGGTTTTTAATACTGCCTGTGCGCCGCCCTGGGTCCTAACAAGGAGAAGGGCGGGGTATAAATTTGAAAAATAATAAAATAATAAATAATAAAGATTAAGAAAAAGGAAGAAGACGAAATGACTTTTGTTGTCTTATATTTTATCAAGTCCGATTCTCAGATAATCTCTGCACAAATCTTTGCAATTTACCTGGCAAGGTTTTTCAGAAGTGGTTTATCATTGCCTCCTTCCTAGGGCTGAGAGAAAGTAACTGGGCCAACATTCCCCAACTGGCTTTCATGCATATGGTTGTAGTAGAACTCTCAGTCTCCTGGTTCCACACCTGATCCCTTAATCCAGGGGTCTCCAACCTTTGCAACTTTAAGTCTGAAGGACTTCAGCTCCCAGAATTCTCCAGCCAGCTCTGCTGGCTGGAGAATTCTGGGAGCTGAAGTCCTTCAGACTTAAAGTTGCAAAGGTTGGAGACCCCTGCCTTAATCAATACACCATACAGCGACTAACCCATAATGCAATGTGTGCGTGACCCCCTCCACATATCCTGCCCCCATGCATGCACACACGACCTTCCCATGTGCGCCCCAACTCCCGTGCATGCGCACACGGCCCCTTGCCCCCTGCCCATGCATGCATCCCACTCCCCTACGCATGTGTGGTGGAGACCAGAAAACCAGCTGGCTGGTGGGAGGCATGCATGCATGCGTGGTGGAGCTGAGCTGGGGTGATGGCTCATGTGCCCAGAGAGGGCTCTGCATGCCACTTGTGGCACACATGCCATAGTTTTGCCATCATGGCTATACGACAGTAAACTCTTCTCAGATTGTATACCAGGCAGAAAAAAATATAACTGAGCTCTCCAGATGAATTTATGTTCTTCTAGCATTTTCTGCTGGTGTAGAACAGTCTTCCTCAGTCAAGGTGCCTTCAACACTCAAAAGGCTTAGCAGTAGCCATGGTGGTTGGAGAATTCCATGAGCTGAACCTTATGAGTCTAAGGACCAGATGGGGAAGCTTCATTATAAGCTTGAAATATTTTAACAAATCAGCTTAACCCATTTGAATACAGTAGGTAGACCTCTCTGAATGATGCCTTCGTTTGAGTTAAGCTACTGGCCATGTGGGAAAGAATCCTTACTATCCAATTATCTAATTTAGAATTAGATTTAAATGTGCAGTTTTTAAATGAAAGGTAACCACCTGACACTTTTCCACTGCCTCCTCTGGTTTTGTTTAATAAACTATTAAAGTAAAACTATAGACCAGATTCTTGGCTTACCACTGCTTTTAAATATGATTACTGTTTTTAAACATTGTAGCAGTTTTAATTCATTTTTGTTAGCCTCTTTGAAGTAATTCTTTAAAAAAAAAGAACCCTGAAGGTTCATGATATCTTTTTTTCATATAAATTGTTTGATTCATATACCAATCACAGACATCCAAAATGTATTTGTTAGGTAAGGTAACACCGGTCAACAACCTCTAGTATAAAGACTTTGTTAGTATTTTTTGGTTCTGTTAGTAATTTTTCTGCCAAGTTGCATGTCACTTTAGAAATAACTCACCTAGTAGATTTTTCTTGTATAAATAATATAAATGCAGTTGCAGAAAAATAACTAGGCATGTAGACTTAATGCAAACATGAAGGGCCTCGGTAGTACAGTGGTTAGAGTGCAGTACTGCAAGCTACTTCTGCTGACTGCCGGCTGCCTTCAATCTGGCAGTTGAAATCTCACCAGGCTCAAGGTTGACTCAGTCTTCCACCCTTCCAAGGTGGATAAAATGAGGACCCAGATTGTTGTTGGGGGCAATATACTTACTCTGTACACTACTTAGAGAGGGCTGTAAAAGCACTGTGAAGCAGTATATAAGCCTAAGTGCTATTGCTGGTGCTATTCATATGTGTGTATTTCAACACTCATAGAAACTGTACTACCAATTATAGCTCCTCTCTCACAGGGACTCAGGTATAATGTCTATGTAGTCACAAACAAAGTCCAATTCCCCTTGATTGCTGGTGACCCTTATCTAACTAACCAAGTGCTGACTGTTACTTGAGAAGATGATAATAATAATAATAATAATAATAATAATAATAATAATAATAATAATAATAATAATAATAATAATAATAATAATAAATAATTTAATTTATAGACCGCTTCCTCTCCCCTAGGGGACTCGGAGCGGTGCACAGGGAAGTTAAAAATACAATAAATATACATAAATAATTAGATAAAAGGCAAATTAAACAATTATCCCTGCGCTAAAATCCCCCAATTAAATTACTAAAATCCCCTAAACCATAAAAGAGACTGCCCTAGGCCGGCCAAGCAGAAAAGATGTGTTTTTAATTTTAGACGGAAGGAGCGGAGGTCCGTGGTTGTTCTAATGACGGGGGGAAAGTTGTTCCAGAGGGCTGGGCCCACCACAGAGAAGGCCCTTCCCCTGGGCGTCGCCCGCTGACAAAAGTCTAGTGGACGGCACCCGGAGAAGTCCCTCTCTGTGGAAGCGAATCGGCCGTGAGGATGTATGGGGCAGGATCCGATCCCGCAGATAGCTAGGTCCCGAGCCATGGAGCGCTTTGAAGATGACAACTAGCACCTTGAAGCGCACCCGAAAGACGACAGGCAGCCAGTGCAGCTCACGCAAGAGCGGTGTTACGTGGGTAAACCTTGAGGTTCCCATTATTGCTCGCGTGGCTGCATTCTGGACCAGCTGAAGTCTCCGGGTGCACCTCAAGGGGAGCCCATATAGAGAGAGTTACAATAGTCCAGTCGGGATGTCACGAGAGCATGAGTGAATGTGCGAAGGGCATCCCGATCCAATAGGGGGCGCAATTGGCGAACCAGGCGAACCTGGTAAAACGCCCTCCTGGCCACGGCTGTCACTTGATCTTCCATGGACAGCCGAGTATCCAGGAGGACACCCAAGTTGCACGCCCCATCCACAGGGGCAAGATGTTCGCCCCCTATGGCCAGCGATGGAATCAGCTGGTTGAATCGGGCAGCCGGAAACCACAGCCACTCGGTCTTGGTTGGGTTGAGCCTGAGTCCGTTACTTCCCATCCAGATCCGCACGGCTTCCAGGCACTGGCACATCATCGCTACGGCATCGTTGGGGTGGTTTGGGGTAGACATATACAGCTGTGTATCATCAGCGTAGAAGTGATACTCTACCCCAAAACCACGGATGATCTCGCCCAGCGGCTTCATATGTGTTGAACAGGAGAGGCGAGAGGACCGACCCCTGAGGCACCCCACATGTGAGGGGTCTCGAGGTCGACCTCTGCTCTCCTGCCAACACAAATTGCGATCGGCCAGAGAGGTAGGAGGAGAACCACCGTAAAACGGTGCCTCCCACCCCCAACCCTCCCAGCTGATGCAATAGGATACCATGGTCGATGGTATCGAAAGCCGCCAAGAGGTCTAATAGGACCAGGATGGAGGAACAACCCCCATCTCTGGCCCTCCAGAGATCATCTACCAACGCGACCAATGCCGTCTCGGTGCTATGCCCGGGCCGAAAGCCGGACTGGCGCGGGTCTAGATAATCAACTTCCTCCAGGTGACGGGGAAACTGTTGTGCCACCACACTCTCAACAACCTTCGCCAAAAAGGGAAGGTTGGAGACGGGACGATAGTTGGTTAATAAAGCTGGGTCCAAAGAGGGCTTCTTCAGGAGGGGCCTCACCATGGCCTCTTTAAGGGAGGCAGGCAAGGAACCCTCACTTAAGGAAGCATTGACAACCTCTTGGAGCCAGCCTCGTGTCACCTCCCAGGATGCCAGTACAAGCCAGGAGGGACACGGGTCCAATAAACATGTGGTGGCTCGCAGTCACCCACGTAACCTGTCCATATCGTCGGAAGTAACGGAGTCAAACTCCTCCCAAACAAGATCCGCCTCGTGCAATCCCACTGGGCCATCAATGGGGGCTAACTCGTTCTGTATCTGAGCGATTTTCTCCTGCAGATAAATCACAAATTCCTCTGCTCTACCCTGTAGTGGGGCTTCCCGCATCCTCTGTTGAAGGAGGGAGCGGGTCACCCTAAACAGGGCGGCAGGGCGGTTATCTGCGGATGCTATGAGAGTGGCACAATGATGGCGTTTGGTCACTCTCAGCGCCACAATGTAAGTCCGTAAATGGGCTCTTACCTGTGTCCGATCAGATTCAGATCGGGTAGACCTCCATCTTCTCTCTAGGCATCTCTTGTGGCGTTTCATCACCCTCAGCTCCTCGGTAAACCAAGGAGCCAGGGTGGCTCGCCGCCGCAAGAGAGGCCACAAGAGCGCGACCCGATCCAAGGCTCCCGTGGTCGCAGTGTTCCATGCGGCCACGAGGTCCTCCATCGGGGCGCGGGTCAGGGGTACAGGAAGTGGCCCAAGCGCCGCCTGGAACCCATCAGGGTCCATCAGGCGCCTGGGGCGGAACCAGATCGGTGACTCAGGTTCCGCCTCCCCGCGGAGGGGAGTAGCGGTTGGAAAGTCGAGCCGGAGAAGTGAGTGGTCTGACCATGACAAGGGCATGATGACTATATCCCCTATACCCAGATCACTCTTCCATTGGCCAGAGACAAAGATGAGATCCGGTGTATGTCCACCCTCATGGGTGGGGCCTTGAATTAATTGGGTCAGGTCCATGGCCGTCATGGAAGTCATGAACTCCCGAGCTACCTCGGATGATTCGCCCACCGATGGCAGGTTAAAGTCCCCCATGACTAAAAGTCTGGGGGTCTCAACTGCCACCGTAGCGATCACCTCCAGGAGCTCGGGCAGGGCTGCTGCTACATAGCGGGGAGCCAGGTATACAACCAGCAAGCCCAACTGCCTCCCTAGGCCCCACTTCACGCAGAGGGACTCACAATGGTTGGTCTGTGGCACAATGGTCTCTCTTGGCTCAAGACCTTCCTTTACAATAACCGCTACCCCACCTCCCCTGCCTAGGGCCCGGGGCTGATGAAAAGCGCGGTAACCTGGTGGGCGTAAGGCGTCACGATCCAGAAAGGGGCGCAACTGGCATATCAGGCGAACCTGATAAAAAGCCCCCCTGGCCACGGCTGTCATATGATCTTCTAGAGACAGCCGAAAGTCCAGGAGGACGCCCAAGTTGCGAGCCCTCTCTGTGGGAGCCAATGTCTCGCCCCCGATAGTCAGAGATGGTATCAACTGACTATACCGTGACACCCGAAGCCACAGCCACTCGGTCTTGGATGGGTTGAGTCGAAGCCTGTTCTTCTCCATCCAGACTCGCACGGCCTCGAGACACCGGGACATCACTTCCACAGCATCATTGGGGTGGTCTGGGGTAGAGATGTACAGCTGAGTGTCATCAGCGTACTGATGGAACTCTACCCCAAAATCACGGATGATCTCACCCAACGGCTTCATATAAATGTTGAACAGGAGAGGTGAGAGGACCGACCCCTGTGGGACCCCACAAGTGAGGCCCCTCGACGTCGACCTCTGCTCCCCTGCCAATACAAACTGCGACCGGTCGGAGAGATAGGAGGAGAACCACCGTAAAACGGTGCCCCCCACTCCCAAGCCCCTCAACCGGTGCAGCATGATACCATGGTCGATGGTATCAAAAGTCGCTGAGACATCTAACAGGACCAGGATAGATGAACAACCCCTATCCCGGGCCCTCCAGAGATCATCAACCAACTCGACCAATGCCGTCTCCGTGCTGTACCCAGGCCGAAAGCCGGACTGGCGCGAGTCCAGATAGACAGCTTCATCCAGGTGCTGAGGGAACTGTCAGGCCACCACACTCTCAACAACTTTCGCAATGAAACGAAGGTTGGAGACAGGACGGTAATTGGCCAAAACAACCGGATCCAGAGAGGGCTTCTTGAGGGGCCTCACCACCGCCTCTTTCAAGGTGGCCGGCAAGAACCCCTCACTCAAGGAAGCGTTAGTAATTCCCTGGAGCCAACCTCGTGTAACCTCCCGGGAGGCCAGTACCAACCAGGAGGGGCATGGGTCCAATAAACATGTGGTGGTGTTCAGTCGCCCCAGCAACCTGTCCATGTCCTCAGGAGTCACAGGATCGAACTCCTCCCAGATGACATTCTCAAGACCTGCCTCCGTCAGCCCGTCAGAACTAGTCCAGTCGGAGGCCAACCCATCCCTGATCTGATCGATTTTATCTTGCAGATAACGGCCAAAATCCTCTGCTCGACCCTGCAAGGGAGTATCCCGCGCCCTCAAATGAAGAAGGAAGTGGGTCACCCTGAACAGGGCGGCTGGTCGGTTATCTGCAGATGCGACAAGAGCGGAAAAATAATTGCGTTTCTCCGCTCTTATCGCCACTATGTAGGTCCTTAAATAGGACCTTACCAGTGTCCGATCAGACTCGGAGCGGGTGGCCCTCCAACCGCTCTCTAGGCATCTCTTCCGACGCTTCATCACCCTCAATTCCTCGGAGAACCAAGGAGCTAAGGTGGTTCGGCATCAGGTGAGGGCCCGCAAGGGCACGACTCGGTCCAGGGCCCCCATGTCCACAGTATTCCAAGCGGCCACCAGGTCCTCAGTCGAGTCATGGGTCAGGGTCTCAGGTATTGGCCCAAGCTCCATCTGGAACCTCTCAGGGTCCATCAGGCGCCTGGGGCGGAACCATCTCACTTTTAGCAATAAATCAATTAAATTAAACTTCCAGGTGTGGACCTGGTCTTTCATGCCTGACATAAAGCCAGCAAATGAGTAGCCCATTATCTTCCCAAGAGTTTTTTTTTTTTATAAGTGCTTGTAAAAATCAGAGGAACATAATAAGGAAAATAATTTACAAAGCTGTCCTCAAAACAGGAATTTCCTTCATTTTCTTTCTGTCTCGTGTTGTTGGGGGGGGGAGGGGGGAATCATTTTTGAAACTATTCCATGTCCTGAGATTGCAGAAATAATCACGGATAAAAGCAAAATTATTCATTTTTCTGAAGGGTTATATCTAAAATAAGTAAAAGACATAAGAACGAAGGAAGAAAAAGCAAAGAACAAAGCAACATGCTAAGGCTGTAATTCGGCTCTCTCTCCTGATATTTGTCTGTCCCATCCAACTTGGCTCATTTGATATCCACTATTCAGGGGTTCCCAAACTTGGCAACTTTAAGACTTGTGGACTTCAACTCCCAGAATTCTCCAGCCAGCTATGCTGGCTGGAGAATTCTGGGAGTTGAAGTCCACAAGTCTTAAAGTTGCCAAGTTTGGGAACCCCTACATCAATATTATCATTTTGGCATTCCCCCAGGGTTTTTTTGTTTTTTTGTTTTTGAAGGGTGTGTGTGTGACAAGGGAGAGAGAATTGCTGGATTTTGACAAATACTAAACAAATATCCATGAACTAATTATGTTTAAACTAGTATATGCTCTGTGCTGAGGCATTTGCCAAGGGGTGATACATTTAGTTTTCTCTCTCTTGTTTTCTTTTTAAACATCAGAATCATTTTCTCTAGAACAAAGATTATGTTACAGTGAAAACTGACACCTTCTTTCAGGTTAGTAAATGGCCTTGCGCTTTCATTGGACAAATACAAATTTGGTCTGCCGGATAAATCTTATAATGTAATGTAAAATAAATCACAAAGTCAGATTTAGTGGAGGAAGATAAAATCATTGCCATGAACTTTTTTACTGATGAGTGAGTTGGTTGTCTGCTGCATGACACATCTAATTACCTAAGCAGAAAGAATTCCATAGTTAGGTCGAAAGGTGTTTCCTGCTGTAAAAATTTGCTAATGCAGAATGATCACATGCCATTTTTCAGAATGCAACTTTTGCTGAATCATCTAAAAACTCTGCCTCTCTACCAGTGAGATTTAATTGTATATAAATCCAAGCACATCCACACCCACAAACATATACAGTTCAGTATGGAGTTTCTTAGCATGTGGTAATAGCTTCAACCATTGATTGGTTTATTACTTTATTGTTACTCCTGTACAGTGTTTCACCTGTTCTTCTCTTATTTTTTTATTATTTGTTAGTTTTTATACACCACCCATCTCCCTTATAAGATGACTCTGGACATTTGACAGATTATAAAGTGATACAGATTACGCTTTGCCTTGAATTCTTTGAATTCTTACTGTGTTTTGGGGCTTTTGAGCATGCGCTCAAAAGCCCGATTGGGCTTATTAACCAGGGAGGTCTTATTTTCAGGGAAACAGGGTAGAAATTCTTCTGCCAATATTATGTCATGAAATTATTGCTAAGCTTTGAGATATCATTAAAAAGAAAAGTCTCTATTGATAATATTGCAGTTTATTTCAAAGATAACATGATTCTGCCCATACCTTTTTTTTTTTTTTAAGTTCTATACCATCAATTTAATATTTCATTTTCAAAAAAATTAGAGTTATAGTTATGGAGATTAAGGCATAGGATAAAGTTTTATAGAATTGAGTTATCCATACAATTTAGCTACAGTATACAGAATTGTTCATTCAACATTCAGAAATCTAAAAAGCTCTTTTCTCCTCTCTGGTGTTCACCGGATAAGTAGGGCAATGGAGCTCCTGAATTCCTCATCAGCATGGCCATCTCCAACCACAACACACTGGAAAATCTCAGCTCATGTAAAAGGTGTAAAATGTTTTATCTCCTTCATGAACTGAAATACTACTACAGTGGATAAATGTAGTGGCAGATAAATTTTTACCTTCTTGATAACCAACAGGCTGTACTTAAGATTTAGTTTTCTTCTCAAGACAGGTTTTGTTCACATTGCTTTCTAAAAATGTAGAAGTTCTTAGAAACAAAGCATGTGTCAAGCCTTACTGCATGGAAGTACAGAAATGTCTAAATGTTACCTTCTGGATTCACATCAATATTAAAGAGATCTTTGCCAGCATATTCTGAACAACAGAAGATGCCGTGAAGGTAGCAGATGTTCTAAGTTATTAAGGCAGGGATCAGTTTTCTGTTTCTTTTATGATTCAAATGATTTTAGGGAGCTCACGTAGCAAAGCTGAGAAGAAAAAGGCAATCTGATATCAAGCATGTGTATGCACTGACACTACCAGGTGATCACTAAACTACTGAGTAGGTAGCAGAAATCCATGGAGACATAAGTAAAGATTTTGGAGATCCAATCTCCAAATTTGCAACATCAAGTTCTGAGACAGCTTCCTATTGACTTCTCTGCTGCTGGGTAGTGCCCACTAGGAAGGATGGTTGTTCCCAGATCTAGCCATGCTGGGCCATATGTTGTTGGGTTATCAATTTAATCAGTGTCCAGATCCAAAAACTGAATCTTGAACCCAAAGCAAAGGAATCATTTGTTGGTGTAGCACTGTGTGGGACCCCAGGCTTAATGGCAGAAAGGTAGATGCCATTCCACAGAGTATTACTCAAGCCAAATTCTGTGTACAACTGGAATGACATGTTTGCTCATATGAGGTAGAGAAGAGGAACGGGCTGTATATGAAATATTAAGAATAAAGTTCAAATGAAGACTTACTTCCAGTCTTTGAAAGAGAGACTGTGGGTGCAACTCCTCAAAGTGAATTAAGTCCCATTTATTTTAGTACTGTATATGGCTTTATTTATTTAGTGGATGGCAATACAAAACTCCCATAAAATCAGTGGATTTAAAAGTACAGAGTTTAAAAAAAATTAAAGTTTAATTCACACTGACCCAGAGGGTTCCCAAAATTTAAAAAACCCAAATCAAGACCACATATATATGTGTGTGTATATGTGTTAGGATTTTAAGGGCTGATTAATAAATAAGAGAATAAAATAAAATCCTAACACATATCTAAAAAATTCAACAGTAATCTCATGGCTCTCTGCCAAAGATGGTCTCTTTGTCTCCTCCCTTAAAGGGGCCTCAACAGGAGTTGTAAAACATTGTCTCATATATATATATATATATATATATTGCAAAAAAGCAAAGCCCCAAGCCTGATGATGATGGGGGTGATCCCATCGAAACGTTGCAAAAACACCTTTAATTTTACACGGGAAAAGACCCGAATAAACCAATATATATATAATTGTTTTTTTCACAACTTCCTGTTAGGGCCCCATTAAGGGAGGAGACACACTGCCTCCCTCTCTGCCTTTCGGCTCATCACCAGAGACCATCCAGAGAACCATGAATTATGTTGTGTTAATTTTTTTTTTACATATGTGTATTGATCAGCTCATAAAACTAACACACACACACACACACACACATATATATATTATCTGGTATACAGTATTTGGTCAATGGCAATAAATAAACTTTACTTACTTGCACTGATTTGAATGGAATATTAGATAACTTTACTTGTTCAGGCATTGTGCTTTTTTCTGATGGAAGAGCTCTGCTTAGGCTGTGATAGGAATATGAAACATTCCTGCTGGCTTTACATTTCCTCTGTAATGACTCCTTTTACACACAACAGCTGCAGTATCTGGGTGATGTCTGCCAATCTTACTACATGGTAAATAGCTTTCTGGATTGTGCTCAGTAAGAGGAAGTTACAGAGAATGGTAAAGGCAGCACTTTTACCTATTTTGCTCAAAGAAATTATTGTATACAGTTCTGAGTGGCCTAATGAAAGTATTGCCTCTGTGGAATGTCAATAAGAAAACATGTTATTGAAAAAAACCCTATTCTAGCTTATTATTTTCATGTTTTCCCAATTCAAGCACAGCCCTCTGCAGCATAATCAAACCAGGAAATAGAAATCCCCAGCAATGCAACACAGTGGCCTCTTGGTGGCACCAGAGAACTGCCAGTGAAACACATGTCTGTCTCCATCACCCACCACCACCACTTGCTGTGTAAAGATTTAATCTAATAAAAATGTATTTGCCTAACCATTATTGAATCCTGCTTTCTGAAAAGCTAGAGATATTGTAAATAAAAACTCCAATATAAGTTTGAATTAACATATGTAGAAAACTGGAAATATCCCTCTTGGGGCAGTTCTGTTTATCTTCCATAGGAAAAAAAAAAATACCTAGAGATACATACATGCATACAAAACACTACAGTGTAATGCAAAACTCATGTAAATTTTCAGAACAAATCTACGAATGGTTGAAAACTATAACAATTTCTTATGTTCCCAACATGATACATTTTATGACCACAGCAAAGAACGTTAGAGGTGAACCTCAGAAATAGGTTGCAATACAAGTCAATATCCTTTGAATTAGTTCTGCCTCCATTTTGCCCTATCACAGGCTACGCATGTAAATTGAATAATTGCAGAATGTATAATGTTTAAGAGCAAGCACAATCTGCTCATTAAGTATGGCTTGCCATTAACCCTTCATTGTACCAGCAGCAAAAACAGGTGTGGCTCATTCTCTTTTATAATTCAGATGTGTTATTGACAGATTTTTTTCCATAATTCAGTAACTGGCCTTCAATAACATGGAAGATAAAGAAATTGTGAAGATATGACTAGGGAAAGACAGAGAAGGAAAAACTGTACATTCCAGGACAGAGCTGGAGGGGAGAAAAAGAACAGACGACTATTTATTGTATCCTTTAACCGTAAATAATTAAGAGTGTACTGTGAATATATTCAACTGTAATGTGACTTCTCCGTCCAAACTCTACTAGGTTTTCCATAAATGGGCATCCACTTAAAAAAAAAAAGCATTTTGAATCCTTAAAAAGTGATATTTAATATTTAGAGAAAGCCCTGGTCTGCTTTCTAATCCAAAGAAACAATCTGCTTTCAAGTGCTGTGCTAGATTTGAGTAAATTACCACTGGCGTTTTAAAGGTAGCATTGATTTTTTTTAAAAAAAAGTTATACAATGAAACTGAATTCTTCTAACTGGTTTTCTGCAAATTACAGAAGAAGATTTCTATCGTCTTTCCAGACTTGCTTTCAACAGCAAGCCTGGAAAAACTATAATACCAATGCAAAATAGAAGCTGAAGTGTATTTTAGCAAAGACCAATGGGAATGAAAAGGCTACTCCTCCAGTTAGGAATACTGTAATGAGTGATGTGGTCACCAGGTTGGGTCAGGGAATTTGTACATAAAGATAATATCAATCCATTAGTGACAGATATGCTTGTGCTTGTACAATTGTCTACAATCATTAAACTATGGATCAATCTCTCAACATTAAAGGACTGAATTCTTGTATTCTACTGAAGTTCCATTGAAGTGAAATGCAGAAAGAGTTAAACATATGTATAGTTCTCTGTTTAAAACAGGAAGAATTTCAGACAAAGCATCTAAAAGACACCACATAGGAGGAATGGGGAAGAAGAGAGGAAAATACAAGATCAGGATCAGTTGATTTAAATAACACTCTTGCAATTCAGGCCATCATTGACAAACTGGGAGATGGGGAACCAACTTGTGTTTTTTACTACTATTTTGACATTATGCTATTTTCACATTGTTCGATTTGCGTTATTCCCTGCACTGGGATTGCTTTGATATGTCACTATGTCACCATAGCTCCCAACAGGATCTTTTGCTTCCTCCAAAGGCGATAGATAATAACCATTTCATCATCAGAACAACTCCATCAGATGCAAATGATGTTGAACCGATAAAATTGCAATAGAAAAATCAACTGTTTTGTGATTCTTCCTATAGGAGAGATTGCAAATTTGTTCTCACCTGTGTCCAGTCAGGTTTGGTCTATTTGCTCTCTCGCTTTCTTGCTATTGTCTCTGCAGATTCATCATTCCAGGTTGATAGTAATAGTACTTCTAATAATAAGCGAGTACAGTACATTCCAGCCAGTGAGACAAAGGCACTTCAGAGCCATCAATGTATCAGCCAAAGATCTCAAATACTGATGAGCATAGTTTCTGAATAACAAGTCTGTAGTATCCAAAAGTAAGAACAAATAATAGTTCAGCAAAGGTCTGTGTGGAAACAAAGCAGACCTCTGGCTCTGATCCAACAAAAACAGTAGCCCATATATTTCCAAGGATTTCTGAAAGTGTGTATCAACATTAAGATTTATAAACACATACCCGTGCTTTTGTGCTGATAGGACATTTAAAAAATCCACTTTTATTGAATCCTTTTCTTTTAACTTTCTTTAATTTGTCTTCTCTTCAAGCAACAGTGACTTGGATTTCTTTTTTAGCTTAAGAGGTAGAACTAGGTTGGTATTTTAAAAAAAAAAAATCAGATCACACTGCATACGCAGCAAGCTTATTCTTAAAATGGAGTCAATACATATCCATATTAAAACACAAACGCCTTAAAGCACAGGTGTCATACTCGATCACATTACATGACATCACAACATTTTGGAGCCAACGTTGGCATGGCTTGTGTGATGCAACCAGCCCATGGGCCGCTAATTTGACACGCGTCTCTTAAAGGATTCTGAGGCATGCCCATAACAAATTCATATTTACTACTTATATTATTTCAGTTACATTGATTACTGACATTTTATTTCCACATTATCCTTTGTAATTATACACATGTATTGTTATTGTCATTCAAAAGTAACTAAATTTATACAGCAGTTTCTCTACACTCTTTCCAGAAAAAGTTATACAAAAACAATTATTTGCAACACTATGCATGGTGGTTTTTTTTTCTTAAAAATGCTTTATTTCTTCACCATATTTCAGTTTTGAATCAATGTCTATGAAGATTCTCACTCATCCATCCAGGCATTGGTTGCCCCAAAGGTTCTTTTTCAAGAGCTAACTGGACTTTCTGGTTTTTCTTTGAAAACATTTTGCTTCTCATCCAAGAAGCTTCTTCAGCTGAGACTGAATGGTGGGGAATGGGAGGATTTATATTCCTTGCAGACAGCTGGACATTTGCATTCTTTTAGAGAGCCTTTAACGTCACCTGGAGGTTTATCTGTGTCGTCAGGATCACCTGAGTGGTGCAAATGGGCGTGGAGCCTTCTTGGAACTGTTGAGAAGACTATGTGGTTGATTGGAGATAGATAGGGAAACAAAACCTTCATTGGGGGCATACATTAGGGAACAACCACTTCATAAGTACATGCCACAACATAGAACAAACCCATCAGGACTAGATTTAGCAGTCCATTTGCATTTAAAAGACAGAGACCACCACATTTTGGACAGAGACGACCACTAGCTTGAAAAAGGGGTCAAATAGGACAACTATGTCAAAATTGAACATCCCTCTCTCAACAGAGGGGGAGGGAGATGACACCATCTATTTCCAACCTACAACACAGTCTTTTCAATAGTTCCAAGAAAGCTCCACACCTATTTGCATCACTCAGGTGACCCTGATGACACAGATAAACCTCCAGGTGACCTTAAAGACTTGCTAAAAGAATGCAAATGACCAGCTGTCTGCAGGGAGTATAAATCCTCCCATTCCCCACCATCCAGTCAGAACTGAGAAGTGAAATATCTTTAAAGAAAAACCAGAAAGGCCAGTTGCCTCTTGAAAAAGCACATTTGGGATTTTGAATCAACCATTAAAATCATTGCCTTTAATATATTATGGGCATTTTCCAAAATGAACAAGTGTCTGCTATGCTGAATTTGAAAATAGCTTAAAGTCTTGGAAACCCTTTCAAAATCCCATTTACCAAATATTGCATGTAATACTCAGTACAGATCTTTTAAAAATTTTATGGATACATGGTGGTTTTTATAATCACTCAAGGTTGGTACAGACAGCCTTAGTCACTGTAAATTCTGATTATCAACTACCCAGAGTTGCTGGGAATCAGGTGGCATTTAAACTTAAAACATTACTTTCCAAACCAGGGTAAATTATTCAAAATTGGATAAAATGACTTTTTGAGTGATGACACACAAATCCAATGCACAATCACAACAGAGACCTTTAAATTGAAGTGTTTTAGCCACATTGGGTAAAAAAGAATTACCTGACTTGTGGTTATGAGTAATGAAGAAAAGATTGGGAACCACTGATTTACAATAAATCATTGTTGCTTTTGATGGCTATTTATACTCATGTATTTTACAAGGTCCGCATAGCTTCTCATGTTAGAACGCAAGCTTGGACAGCTCACTATAAAAAAAACAACCCATAAAAATAAAACCTCAGCACTTCAATTAACTTCCTGGGATGCCTCCCACCAAACATGCGTCCATCTTGCTCAGTGCCAGGAGAAAGAGCCATCTCTTTATGGTTTTCTTTTCAGAGATAGATGAAGTCTGCTTCATGATTATGACACTTCTAATATTTTTCCTCATTATTTCCATCTTTACAAATTAGATTTCCCATCTTGGGTGTCTACATAGCCCTTGACTGTATTGTTGCTAAGAACTGATTTTAAAACTTCAGTGATATTAAGTATTATTGATACTTAACATTATTGAAATGTTTATTCCAGGGAAATTAGGAAATAAGTTATGGTGTTCCAAAGTTATAATAAAAAAACTTCTATTTTGTTCAAATCTCCTGTACGTTTTTCATATACAAATACATCTAAGCATACATATAAGTTCTGCCGCATAGGCATCTATTGGCCTGCTACAACCAAAAATACTAACCAGTTCTTCATTCTTTAGAAGCTGCAGAGATTTTCATTTTAGTGCGTTAAACTTATAGAAAATCATTAAAAGGGGATGGTTGTACTAGTAAACAGCCTTATGTTTTAAAATGGAGTTAAGATTAGTAGACTTTGCAGCAAATCTTTTCTGAATTAGACAAGCTGTAGAGAGGCAACAAGGTATTTCTTAGCATTCTCACTATCCTCCCAATCTTTCACCACTGGCCATACCCGATAAGGATAAGCCCAAAACATTAGGTGACCCAATAGGCAGCTGGCAAAATTAAAACCAGTTTCCAATACCAAGACAAATTATCCAGCTTCTGTGTTGTGTAATTAAAAGCTCTACTCTATTAGATTACACCTTGCTTTCTATTGGAGAACTTGATGTATTGGTGGAAATAAAGCACTGCATTCATTACATGGCTTTGCATAAATTACTTTCTGTATTATGTATGCCCTTCCAAGAAAAATTGTGCAAAGCGAATTAGTATAATTTGGGGAGGTCATATTTTAAGAATTTGGCACAACAGCAATGCCATCTTTCTTTTAAAAAATTGCAACTTGCATTAATCTCTAAGAGCTTTAAGACCACATATTCTACATAGACAAATCCAATCCTAGGAGATGTTACTCTACAGTTGCAGCAAATGATGACAAGGGATATCCCTCAGGACACAACCTCACAAATCTGCAATGCATAAACTGGCCTGTGTCCTACTTTGGCCCAGCTGAAACAACTTGGGTGGAGGGATAAAAGAAATAATTCCATTTAAATCACTCTGTATGCAGATGTAAATGACAGCTAGTTTTATTTTTATTTTTAATGACTTAAAAACACATGATGGGCCAAGAGTCACAGATCAGGTGTACAACCACATCAATACTTATCAAGAATTACGATAAGAAAAGTGTCTCACAGATGGAGTCCAAAAATGACACTGGTATGGAAGATTTTACATCCATTTATTTCATCCCATGGCCATTTAAAGCATAATAGTCAATACATTTCTAACACTACAGAGAAATACCAGGGTGACCAGAGTATATATACAAGCCAAAAAAAAGTATGGATAGCTGAGTAAGAGTATGTATTCGGAATGGAATCCATTGAACCTCATTCAGCCCAGATTTTTGTTTTTTCAGGGAACAAGGTGCTAATGTGCCACTCGCTCATAAAATAAGTGTAATTGCTTCTAAAGCAAGTTACAACTGAAAACAGAGGGAAGGCAAGTTAAATGTAACACTAAATTTCATCTATAAACCTAGGAACAATGCTTCTTTGAATCAATTTCCATCCTCCAACAACATTAATATTCCATTATTTGTTTTTACAAAAGCCTACTACTGTTTTATTAAGGCCTGTTTTGCCCTGAGCAGCAAGGTGGAAATTAGCCCAAATGTCTAAACAGTTAAAAGGCAAGCACCAAGTGACTTTTATAGACAAATATAGCAATTTTTGTTAATGTATAGTTGGGGGTAATATACAAAAAAAGTATTGCTCGTTCATTTGGTAGAACAAACACTTTTTTTTTTACTCTAGCCCAAACTTCCAGAAAAGGTTGTGTTTTAAGTTAGGCACTGAAGTAATGTTGAAAATGGTTAAGAACTTGCATGTAAGATTGGACCTTTTGCTGTCTTGACACCTGAATTCTGGTGTCCCTGTTGGAAAACTCAGGTTCAGCCCCCAAGACATTCCAAACAACCACAGCTAAAGTGTCAAGTCAACTCAAGCTAAGAAATAACTAATATACTAAGGCGATCCTTAAGGATTTGATTACATACATACCCATTCTAGCTGAAGTCAACTGGTGCAAACATGCTGTGAACACATTTGGTCTCTTAATCTAGTTTCTCCCCAGCACTCAGTATTAGTCAATCAGGTGTCCACACTGGCATGGCCAGTTTAAAATCCAATTCACACATCTATTTAGAAGGCCTTAAAGATCTTCTGTCTACAGATATAAGTTTTAATAGGCCAGGAGGCCATGCAATCTATACTACAGAAATTGAGAGTAATGTTAAGGGGCAAACAAGTGCCTTTTTTATACAAATTTAAACAATACAAGTAATCAACTAAGCTATCAAGTATCCAGAAAAGAAACACAGCCAAATTCTACATTTTATTCACATTTATTTTTTTGCTTTTAGTGTGCTCACAGAAAATTAGAACACCTTAAGCAGGAATTTAATAGCAATTTTGTAAGCAAAGTTACATTCCATCTCTAAGTCAAATTGGTCAAAGCTTCTCCAGTATTTACAAAAAACATGATAGACATGATGCTACACAAAAACCATTGCATCTGAAATTGTTTTCTTTTTATTTTCAAAGACAACTGGAAAAAGAAAGCATTGTCTGCTGTCATCAAAAACATACCACAGTATAAACAGTAACCATTCCACTTATCACAGCTTGGTTGAGTTTAAAATAGTGTGTGGTTTTTGTTTTTTTTTAAAGGTCCAAGATTACTGCAATTTTACAAAAAAAAATGGGCAGGGTGGCAAAAAGTTGCAAACTTAATGTGCTTCTGGATATCAAGATTTGTTTTTATACAATAGTCACAGTTAAAAACACCCTGCTGGTAATACATAATTACACTTTATTAAGGTCATAAACCAGCAATAAACAATAAAGCCTATACAACTTGTATTTCTACTTAATCACTGACTGGTACAGCTAACATGAGATAAGTGAAGGTTCCTATGGTTTAAATGAATTTCCTAAGACTATGATTTTTTTTTAAATCTGAGTATTGGATTTTTTTTCTTTCTTAATCAAGACTTGTAGTGTTGTAAACCTTATAGAACATCTGCCTCACAAAATACATTGTAATAACTTTCTTTTTTTTAAAAAAGACTAACCCCTTATTTCCTGTGGCACATTTTCTTGGCAAATTATCTGCACCACTAATTCCCCATTGTGACCCCTATCACTTCATTTGCTATCCCTTATTGACTCCTCCATCTCCTTCATATATGGGCATGTCCATAGACTGACAAAAGAAAAGAAAGTTTACATTTTGAATAAAGATGCGAAATATGCAATAAACATTAATACTGATGTAAAAAAAAAAGAGGAGGAACAAGGCAAAGGGAGGCATTTAGTCTCTCCTCTACCGAGTTGGAATGGTGGTAACAGAGTGATTTGAGATGGGATCTGTGGGTAGAGACAAAGAGAGAGAGAGAAAGAAAGAAAGAAAGAGAGAGAGACATCTTTTAAATCAATCCCTGGTTGTAGACAAGTTCTCCAAAACCAGTACCTGGCACCACTCCAAACAAACAAACAGGGGGGAAGAAAAGTTCAATCATCTCAAAATTGCCATTCTTTTCATTGCCTTGTTTTACTCCGCCGACTCAGTGGGTGGAGCTTCTGGACTAGACTCAGAGGCAACTTCCTGTGAAGGAGCTGCTGCCGCTGCCGCCACCGGCTCCTCTGCTTTGGCTGCCTCTGGCTCAGTTGAGGTGGCTTCGGTGGGAGCACTTGGAACCTGAGCCGCTGGTGCCTCTTCTGGTTTCTCCTCTGGCTTCTGTTCTTCAGGAGCCTTGGCCTCTTCTCCTGCAGGCTTCTCTGGGGCAGTCTCTTCCAACTGGGCTTCCTGGGAACCCCCGGTCTCCTCTTTGGCGTCCTCTGTGCTGCCACCAGCGGCAGGGGCAGAAGGCGACACCTCCTGGGAAGCCTTGGCCTCCTCGTTGCCCGCAGGCTCCGCGTCGGTGGCCGCCCCGTCAGCTTTTCCCCCTTCCGAAGCAGCCGCCCCGTCGTTCTCTGCTCCTTCCCCAGACTCCTTTTTGTTCTTTTTAAAAGAAAAGCCACTTAGCTTAAAAGACTTCTTGAAGGAAAAGCGCTTCTTTTTTTTTTTCGGGGTCTCGTTGCTGGAAGATGGGGTTGCTCCCTCCTCGGTTTTGGAGGAGGTCTCCCCTTCCACAGGAGAGGCGGGCTCTGTGCTCTCCGCTTCGGCAGTTTCCTTTTCGGAGGCAGCCTCGGATGGGCTTTGCTCTTCCTTGACCGACTCCTCCGCTGGCGCACTGCCGTTTGCTTGGACTTCCTCCTTGACAGCCTCTGCAGCTGCTGGGGAGGCATCACCGTTCACCTTCACGTGGCCGTTCTCCTGGAAGAGGAAAATGACTGTGTTATTGGAGGGCACACTCTCTTAAGACCCAGTGAAAGGCAGCTTCCCATTGGAGACTTCCATCTCCCAGAATCTCTTGCCTACCCAATGGGGAAATTCTGGGAGGTGAAATCCAATCCGGTAGGCACCAAGGGAGGAAAAAAACACTGCCGGCTACTTCTCTCCAAAGCAAAAGTGGAGCAACTGGGGTCTTGAAGCAGCCTCCCTTCATTCTAGTGGTTAAAGCACCAGTCTTAAAAAAACCCAGGAGACTGTGAGTTCTAGTTCTGCTTTGGGAAGAAAGCCAGCTGGGCCAGTCGCGCTCTCTCTCTCCGCCCTAGGAAGAAACCAATGGTAAACCACCACCACTACCCAAAAAAAAAAATTGCCAAGAAAACTGCAGGGACTTGTCATCCATGCTATTTGCCAAGGATTCAAGATTGACTTCAAGGCATCCAAACAACCAAACGGAAGAAATAAATAAAAGCCACCAGCCAAGGATGACAAGCTGTCAAAGAGGGAGGCAGAGCGAGATCAAGTCACAAATCGGTGGTCTGTGGCAGCACGTTGCCCCAGACCTTCCCGCGGCTTTCTTGGGAGGAAAAGCGCGTGACGTGTCGCCAAAGGCTGCGAAGGAAGGAGAACACGCCCCCCAGCGCCGAGCCAAGCCACGCCCCCCCCCACGCCTTTCCCTCAGCTACTCTCTTAAGGGCGCTGCGCGGCGAGAAGCCCGCGTCATCGTTCTCCAGACACATCGCCCGGCCCTCGTTCCGCGCTTTCCTTTCTCTCTCCCTCCCTCGACGGATCCTAGCCGCCACCAAGCGAGCGTCGGCCTCTAGAGGGCACTGTGGCTCCGTCTTGCACTCCTCGAGGCCGACGGTGGGACAGCCCAGGGAACAACGCTGAGGGAGGAGCGAGCTCGGCCAGAATCGGCTCCAATGAGCGAACAAAGCTTCCCGTCCGCTTCTATCTACCCAAGCCCCGCTTTCTTTTCTCTCCTATCGCCTTTCCTCCGTTCCAAAGCAGAAACCGGGCAACCCTCCTTTTTTTCCGCCTCGGTATAATCGAGGCAAGAGGCGCTTGCCAACCACTCACACGAGCACATCTGTTGCTCGGTCTGGCTCTCGGCTGAACGCGCCTCCAAGGTTTCTTTCTGGAGCAAACTACAACAGGGTGGCATATCGCGGGCCAAGCTGGCACCGGCCGACAGCACGGGTGGGACGAGTCCCATATACCTTACACCCCACTACTGGGGGGAAAGCGCCTGAATACGGGGCGGATTGCAACACCCTGGTAAGAGCCACCGCTATCCCAGGTTCAAGCCGCGGCGAGGGACCCACGCGGGGTCACTTTCCCAGGAAGTGTGTCCCTTTACGTTCCCCACAACGCAACGCCTCCCCGCATTCTCATCCTAAAGTGGCCGAATTTTAGAAGAGTTATCTGCGTTAAGCGGGCAACAGCGAAAGGGAATATAGAAGGGGGCCACCAAGAGCCCAAGCTGTAAGCTACCGTACGAGCAAAGCCAGCCAAGCAAGATGGAGAAGGACAATTTACGCACGACAGCCCCTTCCCTCTATAACGCGGACAACACTCCAGCGCCCCTAACCTCAATCTTGCTTTCAGGTATCTCCAACAGTTCTATCACGATCAACTAGATCTCTCTTAGGCGCCAAAGGCGGAGATGGGAGGGTGGGGGGAGACAGACAGACAGCCTGTTAAAGTACAGGAAACCGCGGGAGACCACATTCAATCCGACCACCAAAGCACATACAAGCCCCCCCCCCCAAAAGAGATGGTGGTAAATTAGCCTTCCTGTGACCAGCTAGGAAGAAGACACCATCCAGCAGGCAAGCATCTCTCATTGTCCCCCCCTCACCACTGCATTACACATACAACCGGTTCAAAAAAATAAAATCCCACATAAACACAGTGCCATAAAACAGCCATATATAGCACACACACACATATAGACATATAAAAGAGAGTTGCGATCGGTTGAAAAGCCATTCTCGACCCCCTCCCGGAAAGAGAAAGGGGGAAGCAGAACAAACATTGCACTCAGCCCAGAAACCAGTAACAATCCATTAGCCGCTCCTCTTACCTGTCCGTTCGCCTTGGAAGGAGATGCAGCTACCGCTTCTCCGGGTTTTTCAGCAACAGTAGTTTCGCCTTTTGCAGCGTTCTTAGAGAACTGGGCGCCCATGCTGGTTTATTCAACAAAGAAACTCGGCAGATCCAAAAGAAGGCAAACAAAGAACAGTAGGTTCGTTCGTATAAAATGCTGGGCGACCAGCAGCCTGAAAAGCAGCGAGATACACACACGCGCGCGCGCGCACACACACTCACACACCAGTGGGGGAGGAGGGGGGGAAAAGAGAAGAGAGCCGAATACGTTTAAATATATGCACTCCTTTTTTTTTAATAAAGCTGGAGAGGTCAAAAAAAGACAGCAGCAGAGGAAGAAAGGGGGATAAAAAGGAAGGAAAATAGTCGAGCAAAAATATCAGAAGCCCAAGTTTAGTACAAAAAAAAAAGAAGTAATAAAAAAAAATCCCAGATTTGTAGCCGTACTGTAGACAAGGGGAAAATGGAGAAATCTCCCTGGTCGCTAATAAGATGCGGAGTCCAACGCCCAAGTGCACAGATGAATGGGCTTCCCAAGCACTGACGGCAGCCCCCACCCGCCGTCCACCAATCAACGCGCCGCCAGACAAAAGAGAGGGCGGGGCCTCCAATTGGAGCGAACAATGGAGCTGCGATTGCAATAATTTGAATTCGGCCTTGGACTGATAATTAATACTCCGAAGAACATAAATAAATTAGTGGCATTAAGACTTGTGCTCTGATTTCTTGCTAAAAAGAAAAAAAAATCGAAGGATACACGCTGTTTACTGCCCCCTGCCAAATGCTCCGTAAAAAAAAAATAAAGGGGAGTGGGGGAGGATTTTGACTTGCAGGGTTGGTAGACTCTGTTGGTGTCTTGAGTCTTCCCCCCCTCCCCACCCCTGTTAAGTTAGAGACAATGGTTTGACTTGTGTGCGTTTGTGATTTCATTTTCTCGCCCCCGCTGCCGCCCCCTCTATTCCTCCTCCTGCCCACTCCAGCTTCTTCAAAAAAAGAAAAAAAGAAAAGAAAAATCAACAGATAGGGAGGGTTGGTCCTTTCTCCCCCTTTAATTGGTTGCAATTGTTCAATTCTCCCAATTTGGAAGGTATTTAAACCACGTAGATCGAGTTTCGCTAAGGGAGATCATGAGTTGAAAATTATGAGGTCTGTAGGCCAGATGTGAAAAATGCTTAAAGCAGCTGCCGCTGTTACCTTGGCGGTAGGACGCTTAATCCCTTCCCCCAACAATACGGAGTGGGGGTTGGTGGGGGTGAGGAGCCTCCAGCTCTAATTAAATTTCGCTGCCTGATTAGTTCTGATTTCAATCTTTTTTGGAAACAGCCGAGAATGCGAAACCCCCCCCCTCTTTTTTTAAGGAGGAAGCTAGTACCGTAGGAATGTCGGTTTCTCCGTGTGTGTCTAAATAGCATCCACGTGTAACCGAAAAAGGCTTCCAAACTCAATGGAGCTCAAATCTAAATCGTTTTATATGTTGCTTGTCGGAGCCATGATGGTTTGTATCGTATGACAATGCCAAGATTTTGGATTTCGAAAGAGGGGGGGGGGAGCTCGTCTTAAGAGCAAGAAGCAGCCGGATCCTATCAAGAGTTTCTCATTTCCCCACAACCCCATCCATGCCAGTGCGAGCAGATGCGCTTAACTGCTTAATCCTTGCTGAGTTGCTTCTTCTATCCCTTGGGTTTAAATCACTACAGTGGAGCCATAGGAAATGTCGGGGGGGGGGGGGTGGAGAAGCATCTCTCGCTTCGTTGCTTGCAAAGCACATACCAAGGGGGTCGAGCGAATTACATATATTCCCCCGGAAACGTTAAGAAGCCTGTGGGCTGTTTGCTGGGGGTGGGGGAGGGGGGAAGGAGGTGAAGAATTCAAGATTAATGGCATGTACTTTTTCTCTCCTCCCCACCCCCTCCCGTTTCATTGTGTGATGAGTGCAGATTTATGCATTTGCCGCTATTCAGACCCCCAAACCCACTCCCCTCCCTCCCCGGTACTGCCAACATTCTAGTATTTTTAGCAAGATGGCACTCGGTCAAGGAATATTTCATTTCTAGCGGGCAAAATTCACCACAAGGCTTTTTTTTTTTTACATCAAACTCCTCCTTCCTTCCCCATTGCCATTTCTCTCCCCCCCTCCCCCCCCCGCGGTATTCTTTCAGATACAATTTCTTTCTCTCGTTTAATCTACTCCGGGAATATGGATCTCCGGATGGAAAGCCGTTCGTGCAAAACGCGTTTCTTGTATTCTCATCTTCATCCCCCCCCCTTTCTCTTTTTAGGAAGGGGGGGGGGCGAACACGCTGTTTCAATTCGATGAATTATTCACACTCTCTATTTTCCCTAAAGCTGTCTCTTTTTTTTTTGGGGCAGACATGCCTAGTGCCAACAAGCATGGCTTATCGTCCTTTAGGGAACCCGGGCCAGGCAGGCAGTCGGCAGAACTATAGTGGAAGAAAACCGACCCCCTTTTTGTGAACATGTGGCACTCCCGAACCGAAACGTAATCTGGATAAATCCATTAACATCCAAGGCGCTTGTAAAATGCACTTTGGAGCCTGTTGATTTTCTTCACTGAGGGAAAAGGGAAAAAAAACCACCGCGGTTACGTTCCATCTGCATTATCTGCTCTCCCTCGGTTCAAATTGCTGTGAATTCTGTCTAGAAGGCGGCGAGAGGCTTCTCTTCCAGCATCTGCATCAAAAGGGGTGGAGAGGACAAACTGAGCTAGTCTGGGTTGTGTTTTTCCCCCCTTTTTTTTCTTCTCCTCCTCCTCCTCCCTCCCTCTTTTCTTTCCTTTCTCTTAAGTCTCATTTGAGAAGCTCGGCTCCTTTATTGCTTCTTTGTTACCGGCTGCATTGCTTTTTCAGGGTGCCTATTTACACGGTATCGGCTAGTTTCCTAGGTGACGGCCGGGGAAGATTCGCAACGGAGGGGAGGGGCTCGCGTGAGCCAGGCGCTAGAGGAGCGGGGTTGCTTGAAAAGCCCAACAGATGGACCCTAAAGGGGAGGGAGGGAAGGCTGGCGGGCGGGCGGAGGAAGATGGGCTGACCCCCAGGCGGCGGGGAGGAGACTCCGAGAGGGACCGGTTGCGAGCCGAAGAGCGGTTGTTCCCAGTCATATGAACGGGATTGTTCCGTGGCTCGCTCGGTTCCCTCGCCGGTCTTGGAAACGGGGGGTTATCGTCAGGAATAACGTCTTGGACTACTTGGAGGGTTGCTGTAAGAGAAGACGCGGCTGGCGAGGCCTGCAGTCGTTTATCTCTAGGCCTTAGAAACAAAAGCAGATGAAAGGAAAATGGCGGGAGGTGGAAGAGAGCAAAACTGGGGAAAGAGAAGATTAAAAACCACACGTGTATTAGGAAAAGAGAGAGGGGGAACGGCGGTCTTTCATCAAACGCCTGCTTGCTTTTTTCAGACGGGCTAGATTCATCTCCTTTTTGGAAATTACGTGAATTCATGGCTTCAGACATCTGGCCACTTTAGTGCACAATTTCTTCTGTTGTGGTGCAGGAGATCTTTTTAGATAAACTTGAGAAGAATGCCTCTTCTTTCTGTTGCAATTCTGTGGCTGCTCTTGAGAAGCAGGATTGGGGAAGTCTGGAATTTCCGGACATGGATGTCCTCTCTACATCTTCTTCCTGCCTGCTGCTAATTGGCAATGGGAAAGGATTTAGTTGCTTTAAAAAAACAGACAAGTATTCTTCTACACAGTATTCCTTAAAAGCATCGAAGCAGCTTATACTTCTATTTTTTAAAAAAATATTATCCTTATTATCTTGACAGTGACAACCCTGAGACTGACCGAAAGCCACTGGTTGAATGAAGATTTGAATCTGAATCCACCAGTTAAAAGTGGTTTCACAACATGCTTACCTGTAGCTAGCTAAACCATGGTTTCCTGAATTGCTCCAATTGTGTGGCTTTGCTCAACATACTGGACCACTAGATAACCACGCTTGGCTGGATCCACACATAGCAGGTGGAGTCACAAACTAACCAAGGGTTAGTCCTGAGTTTTATAAATTCAGCCAGTGGCTCTTAATGTTTTACTAGGTTGTTCTTGCAGATACACATTTTAAGTTAATTTTAGGTTAGAACTATTGCTTGTGGAAGGAGGTGTAAGATAAGTGCTTCGAGAGAAAGGGGAATTCCACAGTCCCACTGCTTCACTCTGAGGCCTCCATTGGTTCCTATAAATAAGGCAGCCAGCTTGCTGCTTTGATTTATATCCTGTCTTAGATTTAGAAGGCATATAAAGTGCTCCTTTTTTCTAGTTGTTTCACAGAAGAACAGCCCTATTAGAAAAGTGTCTGACATTGACAAGTGAGCATCCATGTCTTAAGCTAGACTTAAACCTAGTCTTCCCTGTCCTCATTAAACACCTTCATCACTGCACCTCTCTCACTCTCAAATTATATTTTCCAAGTGGAATATGCTATTAACATTTTTATCAGTTAAAACTGCCCCTAAAACTATTTTGTTTTCAGCCTTATGCACACTTATTAGCAGCAAGTGAATGAGTGTAGCTTTTTTTTTGCCAAACATCAAGAAAAGAGGTGTGTGTGTGTAAAACTTAAAAAAAAAGGTTGAGTATCAATATTATAAGATGTCTGGTGGAAATAATTTGAAATGGAAAGGTTAAAAAAGGGATCACTTAAACATTCATTTAACAGTCATGCTACAAATCTCCAATAAATGTGTTAAAATCACCAGCCATCAATGTATCATGCCTTATTCCCTATGGGCTCTACAGTGCTTAATTAACTGAGATATAAATATAAAATAGAGAGAGAGAGAGAGAACATTTAGAATTCCCAGCAGCAAGTAGATGCTGTATGGAAAGAAATATTTTCTGGTCCTGAATACGTTATGTGGAGATTGTATCAATGATTTTGGAATTTTGCTTTTGCATAATCCTATTTATTCAGGTTGTGTCCTTTTTTCTTTCTTTGAGGCACTCTGGAGAAGTATCTGCAGTGCCACCTTGTTGCATAAGACTGGGAGATGTTATGTAAGTCAGTCTGCTTCAGAGTGTGTCAGCCACAGCATTCCTAGCCCCTACACAGAGGTAGGCAAAGCCCAAAGCTAAGACTCTGGTGTTGCTGCATTTTCAGTTGACTTTATAATTATTTTTAAAACATACACTTGGATACACTGTTCCATCCTTTAAGATACGATTCCATATTTCAAATAGTTAAATATGGAATTATACTTGGGATGGCTAAGAAGAAAGCAAAGGCACCTTCATTTTTTTGGTTAATTTTGTAAATAGCAGAAATTACAGCTATGGTATTTCCTGCAAAAAGAAAGACATGTTAATACTTATCACAACTACCAGTGTAAAAAATAACTATCCTAAATCACAGCTACATGCAAAAAGTAGGGTGGGAATTATAACTTTGTCCCTGTGGTCCCATAGACATCTAAAGTCTTCTATGATTTACAACCAGATATGGACCCTGGATGCAAAATTGTTGCTCACTTCCAGCCTCTGTTCATTGACCGAAGTTTTCCATGGTTTTAGAAGAGTTTTCCCCCCAAATCCATTAATGTAAAAAGCAGGAGATAATTAATGATTAAATTGGTAGATTCCTTCAGGTAAACCATGTTCTCTATCATTAACTCAAACTGGGATTAAGCCTTGTGGAAAGCCATGTTTTGAACATGTTTTATTGATTAAATTACAATTAGCAGGGTTGTAGTTTATAGTTTACAGCTTATTACACTGTATGAATTTAAGTCCCCCACATTGTTCTTCCATCATTTGTAAGGACCATTATACTGGACATTCAGAATTGTTTACATTGATACAGATAAGAAAAGAGAGAGAGAAATGTGTGCTTAGTTGCAGTAGAAATTGTCAAACATGGATCACCCTTGTAACACCTACCAATGTTGTCTGTGGATAGAATATCTGCAAATTCTCCCTGGTTTTAAAGGAATTAAACAGTAGGAGACATGTTTGGTCAATTGTAATCTGTTTACTTCAGTAGTGTCACATAGGCCAGCCAGGCAAATTGTAAAATTGATGGTGTTGTAGCATTCAGACTTCCAAATTCAGAGTTCAAATGTCACATGGTGACTTTGGATGGTTTAATTGTGTTACCCATCTGTAAAAATAGCCTTGGAATTTTAGCATGCTGTTATATGTAGGCAAAAATACAGATAGAAATAATAAACCAACTTAATACATTAAAAAGTGCTATACATGTGATTAATTATCATTAGTCATGCCAAGTTACAAGTGTTATATTCTAAGGGGAGTATATCCTATAAAATGTGCTATAAATATCAATTTTCACTGTTCTTTGTGCTGTGAGCCAAGTTCAACATTTTTATTTTGCAGAAAAGGGACTCAGATTCTTAAATGGTTTTCTGAGATCAAATGTTACATAATTAACACACACACACGACACATTTTGAGTGTCACAACCTCCCATTTGAAGTTTTTAAATGTCATACCACAAATCAAGAATACACAGAAGCATGCTATAAACCAGTGCTTTTCGTCCTTGGCAACTTTAAGATGTGTGGATGTCAACTCCCAGAATTCCCCAGATAGCCATACTGTATAAGGAATTCTGGGAATTGAGGTCCACACATCTTAAACTTTTCATAGTTGAAAACACTACCATAAATCAATATGCGGTTGTTTATGGTGTGAAGTTTAAAGGGAGCTTCTTTGAAAGAAGGGCATATTTGAAAGCTGTTTTGGTTTTGGTCATCAGTTACAGTCAGTGGTGGGTTACCAATTTTTATTACCGGTTCAGGCCTGCATGATGCTTCTGCGCATGCACAGAAGCGTCCGGGCAGGTGGGTGGAGCCTCCCACCACTGCTACTACCAGTTCACCCGATCCGGGCCGAACCAAGAACAACCCACCTCTGGTTACAGTACTCGGAAAAAGAACAAGTCCTGGGAGGAATGTTAACACCTTTGTGTATTAAAGGGTAGTCAAGTCCACTTGGTGGTTGTATGCAACAAATGTTTCAGGCATGTTGCAACATGGAAACACAGGATAGGCAAAAGTAATTGCTACCCTGGAGAAATAGCAACAAAATTGCTTTGGCGTTCATAGAAATAAAAAGTAGGAGATTACCATTTTAAAATTGTATTGTGTTCCAATAGCAGAAGTATAGAAGTATAAAGAAGCTGGGATTAAAATTCTCTTTTAAAACACTTGACTCTAAAAAGTGTTAACTTAATTATGATGCTATGTTCAGGCATCATCCTGAGCCAAAAATGAGATTTGGGTTTAGTGTGTTATATGAGCATAGTTGATGTGAGTTATTCAACAAACTGGTTGAGGCACAGGTGGGGGGTAGGGTTGAAGTCACTATCCATCACCTTCTGAAGCAGGATTGGCCAGTATGCAAATATTTCCTGGCTGTTTCCTAAACTAGGGAATGAAAGAAGAGGGGCTACTGGAGTTGGACAGTACAGAAGTAGAATATTTGGCGCTCCAGCCACTGCCTTGCCTCATAACTCTTGCTTGCTTGTTTTAGCAGGGAGGAAAAAAATACCCAAATTAACACTGATGATTGTGCAGGGAAAGTGGCACGGTTGCTTCAGTGGAACCTCCGGTCACGACTAATCCGTTCAAGGACTTCAGTGAGCACCTGATTTGGTCATGACTGAAAGCAAGACTGACTATGCATGCGCACACAAAAAAAAAGGTGTGGAAGGGGAAATTGCTGCGGCTTTGATTGATCACCACCCGAGGATGTGGTTGGCACCCGATTTGGTCATGGTCAGAAGCATTCGTGACCCGAGATTCCACTGTACTTGATTCACATTTGAAGAGTTGCACTTTGACTTCAGAAAAATAAATTTATTGATTTCAATTGACACATCCATCGTCACCCACCTTTAGCAAGATACTAAATATCTTGCTAAATGCAACTCAGGCCGATTAACAAAAATTAAAAATCAGTACATTAAATTAAGAACAATGAGAGCATGCAACCAGGAACCCATGCAACCTATAGTACAGGTTTAACTATTTTTTTGATCCCCATGCCAGGTTTTCCGAAAGGCCTGCAGCAATAGAAATGGGCCAACTTAACCTTGGGTGGTATGGTGTTGCAAAGGATGGGTGTCACATAAGAAAATGTTGTACTGTAGAGATTTTTGCAAGGCAAGTGTCATCACAAAGCTTCACAGGGCATACCTCCAGTCTATTTACTGGCTCCAGTCTATTTACATACCTCCAGGCTCCTTGGTTTACCGAGGAGCTTCGGGGGATGAAACGCCACAAGAGATGCCTAGAGAGCAGATGGAGATCCTCTCGCTCCGAAGCCGACCGAACACTAGTGAGAACCCATATTAGGGCTTACTTAGTGGCGATAAGGGTGGCCAAACGTGAGTATTGTGCCACCCTAATTGCATCCGCAGATAACCGCCCTGCCGCCCTGTTTGGGGTGACCCGCTCCCTCCTTCATCAGAGGCCGCGGGAAGCCCCTCTGCAAGGGCGAGCAGAGGAATTTGGGATTTATCTGCAGGAGAAAATCACTCGGATTCGGAATGAGCTACCCTCCATCGACAGTGGTCCTGTGGGACTGTCCGAGACTAGTCTTGAGGTTCCTTCTTGGGAGGAGTTTGACTTTGTTACCACCGAGGATATGGACAGGTTGTCAAGGAAACTTAGGGCGACCACATGTTTATTGGACCCGTGTCCCTCCTGGCTTGTACTGGCATCCTGGGAGACGACACGAGGCTGGCTCCAGGGCATTGTCAACGCATCTTTGAGTGAGGGATCCTTGCCTGCCGTCTTGAAAGAGGCGGTAGTGAGGCCCCTCCTCAAGAAGCCATCCCTGGACCCAGCTTTATTAGAGAACTATCGTCCGGTCTCCAACCTTCACTTTTTGGTGAAGGTTGTCGAGAGTGTGGTAGCCCAACAGTTTCCGCGACACCTGGAGGAAGTTGATTATCTAGACCCGCGCCAGTCCGGCTTCCGACCCGGTCACAGCACCGAGACGGCATTGGTCGCGTTGGTTGATGATCTCTGGAGGGCGCGGGATAGAGGTTATTCCTCTATCCTAGTCCTATTAGACCTCTCGGCGGCTTTTGATACCATCGACCATGGTATCCTATTGCACCGACTGGGGGGGTTGGGGTTGGGAGGCACCGTTTTGCGGTGGTTCTCATCCTACCTCTCTGGTCGGTCGCAATATGTGTTGACGGGAGGGCAGAGGTCGACCTCGAGGCCTCTCTTATGTGGGGTTCCTCAGGGGTCGGTCCTCTCGCCCCTCCTTTTCAACACATATATGAAGCCGCTGGGTGAGATCATCCGTGGTTTTGGGGTGGAGTACCATCTGTACGCTGATGACACCCAGCTGTACATATCCACCCCAAACCACCCCAACGATGCCGCCGAAGTGCTGTCCCGGTGTTTGGAGGCCGTACGGATCTGGATGGGTGGTAACAAACTCAGGCTCAACCCTGCCAAGACTGAGTGGCTGTGGTTTCCGGCACCCCGGTTCAGCCAGATTACACCAACTCTGGCCATTGGGGGCGAAACACTGGCCCCCGTGGAGAGGGCGCACAATTTGGGTGTCCTCCTGGATTCCCGGCTGTCCATGGAGGACCATGTGGCGGCCGTGGCCAGGGGGGCGTTTCATCAGGTACGCCTGATGCGCCAATTGCGCCCCTTACTGGACCGGGCTGCCCTTCGCACAGTCACTCAAGCTCTCGTGACGTCCCGACTCGACTACTGTAATGCTCTCTACATGGGGCTTCCCTTGAGGTGCACTCGAAAGCTACAGCTAGTCCAAAACGCAGCCGCGCGGGTGATTATGGGAGCCACTAGATGCTCCCACATAACACCGATCCTGCGCGAGCTGCATTGGCTTCCTGTGGTTTTTCGAGTGCGCTTCAAGGTTCTGACAACTATCTTTAAAGCGCTCCATGGCTCGGGGCCTAGTTATATGCGAGACCGCCTCCTGCCCCATACATCCCTTAGACCGATACGCTCCCACAGAGAGGGCCTTCTCAGGGTGCCGTCGGCCGGACAATGCCGACTGGCGACACCCAGGGGAAGAGCCTTCTCTGTGGCGGGCCCAGCCCTTTGGAATGACCTACCCCCTGAATTACGTACCATCACCGACCTCCGCCTCTTCCGCCAATGTCTTAAGACATATTTGTTTCAACAAGCCGGCCTAGCCTAACCTCCCATGGGGACTTTTAGGTAGTTTTAAATTGGGTTTTAAAATTTGATTTTAGCGCAGGATAGGTTATTTAATAGTTTTTTAAATTATATTTATTGTATTTTGTATGTTTTTAAATTTCCTGTGCGCCGCCCTGGGTCCTTCGTGGAGAAGGGCGGGATATAAATTTAAATAAATAAATAAATAATAAATATTTATTTTCTGTGCAGTGGTTTTCCAAGAATTATGCCATTCCTATAGTATGATGGTGACACAGTGATAGTGTTAGTTTAAGGCTAATGCAGCCCTCATATTTGGAAGAGACTTGGTATCAGTTTTCAATTTGGAAAAGATATTCGGGGAATATCTTTCTACATGTGCAAAGCAGCATCTGAAATTATCCAAATTGATTCAGATGTCAAGTTAATTTGGCAAGTTAATTTGAATCAGAGTTTTGATTCCTCACACAGAATAGTTATATAGCCATAACGGTCTCTGATGAAACACAACATATCCAAAACATGTATTAGAAGATTGTAAAGGGAAAACTTTCTCACGGCTTGGATCACAAAAACTATTTGGTGCCGTTTATATGGGTTTAAAAAAAAACAAAAACCGAGTTCCCAAAATAAAATTCCAAAGGTTCCATTACATTTTCTCTCATAAAATTATTTCTTTCTCCTCTCCCAGCATTGTATAGAATAATTCAAAACATTAAATCTTATTATCTGTGATATTAAAACTTAGATTGAAGCATTCACCAACATTTACCAGCACAAAGATCCTTGGTAGTGCAGTGGTTAGAATGTAGTATTGCAGGTAACTCTGCTCACAGCCACGATCTTGACCCGCTCAAGGTTGGATCAGCCTTCCATCCTTCCAAACTCAGTAAAATGAGGAACCAGATTGTTGGGGGAAATAGGCTGACTCTGTCAACTGCTCAGAGTGTACTGTAAAGCACTATGGAACAGAATATACCGTATTTTTCGGAGTATAAGATGCACCTTTTTTCCTCTAAAAAGAGGCTGAAAATCTGGGTGCATCTTATACATCGAATACAGCATTTTATGCCTCCTGAAACCCGCCCCTTCACCAAAATGGCCATACGCATACCCTTATGGAGGCTTCCTGGGGGCTGGGGAGGGCAGAAATGAGCAAAAAACAGGGTGCTTTTGCCCCCCACAGCCCCCAGCAGCACTCTAAGCCTCCATAAGGCTATGCATGCAATTTATTTGACCAAAAATGGCCCGTTTTCGCGATAAATGTGCCGGTTTTTTGCTCATTTTTGACCCCCCCCGGAGCACTCTGCAAGTCCCCCCAAGGCTATTCATGCCTTTTATTTGAAAAAAAACGGGCTCATTCTTGTGAAAAATGGGCCATTTGGGGGAGGTTTGCAAAGTGCAAAAAGGTTTTTTTTCCCCCTTTTGGAAAGCTGTTTAGTTAGAGTGATTGATGAGAATTACGTTGGTCAAGTACTGTGCCTGCAGAAACAAAGATTTGTTCCAAAGGTGGTCAGTGATTTCCTTCTTCAGCACATGGGAAAATACACCTGGAAACATCTACCTACCTACCTACTCTCTCTCTACCTACCTATCTACTGTATCTCTCTCTCTCTCTCTATCCCTCTACCTACTTAACTACGCTCTCTCTCTTCCTACCTATCTACTGTATTTCTCCCCCCCCTCTATATACCTACCTACCTACTCTCTCTCTCTCCCCCTACCTATCTACTGTATTTCTCTATCTCTATTTCTCTCTATCCCTCTACATGCCTACCTATCTACACTCTCTCTCTCCCTACCTACCTACCTACTGTATTTCTCTATCTCCCCCCTCTATCTACCTACCTATCTACTGTATTTCCCTATTTCTCTCTATCCTTCTACCTACCTATCTACGCATTCTCTCTCCCTACCTACCTACTGTATTTCTCTCTCTCTCCCTCCCTCCCTCCCTCCCTCTACCTACATACTCTCTCCCTCTCCCTACCTACCTACTGTATTTCTCTCTCTTTCTCTCCCTCTCTATCCCTCTATCTACCTACCTACTCTTTTTTAAAAAAAATGCCTCTTCAAAACCTGGGTGCGTCTTATACTCCGGTGCATCTTATACTCTGAAAAATATGGTAAGTCTAAAGGCTATTGCTATTTACCTTTATCAAACAAGTTCAAAATGGTTTCCTAAGGCAGCTCTGCATTGTTTGTATGTCTCATATAATAAGATTACAGTTCAACACACCATCACAATGTTTACCTTACACCTGTTGGCCTTAAGGACAAGAATTCTTTTCATTAGGAGATAACAACATATATATATATGTGTTATATATATATATATCTGGAAAACATCTAGTTGAAGAAGCTTGCCTTAACATTGGTCAATATCTCTCTGTAGGAAAAAATGTGATCGCCACAAGTAGTTATGTCTGTCATATATCTCATGCCTTTTGGGAAAAGGCATTGGTTGGGTTCATTATTCATGTTAATTTAAACTATCATGTTAATGAATAATGGTATAGTATATTTAGTTTCAGCAGAGCATTTTGTGTAAAGCCAGGCATCATGGCATGGGATATAGCTTAATGTAGCACCTGAACCCAGTTATGGTGGCTTTTAAAGTAAACCAGGCTTAAAACAAACTATGGCTTTATGTAATACATAGTCCCAAGTACCAACAAAGAAGAATATTTGTAGCTCAGGGGACCTTGTTTTCTTGCAGACATTTCATTACCCTAACTCAGGGATGTCCAAACTTGGGAACTTTAAGACTTGTGGACTTCAACTCCCAGAATTCCCCAGCCAGCATAGCTGGCTGGGGAATTCTGGGAGTTGAAGTCCACAAGTCTTAAAGTTCCCAAGTTTGGACATCCCTGTCCTAACTAGATAACACTGCTAGAACTGATGATGTTACCTAGTTAGGGTAATGGAAAGTCTGCAGGAAAACAAGCACAAGGACCCCTCATAATCCCAACTCTCTGTACAGATATCCATTTATAGTACACTGCTTGGTGCATTCTGCATGTACTTTTGTGGGATGAAATTCCATTTACATTCAGTGGGAAGGCTGGCTATCCACCATTCTATTGTTCTTACTTAAACAGAAAACATTTGTAAGGAATATTCATTTGGCTTGAGTTGTTCTTTGGAAATAAAAATAAATGGCCAAGTAGTTGTTGAGCTTTGCAGAACTCTTGAACCACTGAAAAAGAACTTCTAACAATGAAGAGGTGGGACATTCATAAATGTAACTTTTTTCAGGTTTTAACAGTTTTATGAGCTTATAAATATAAAATACAAAAATACAAAATCAAATAGAAGGAATCAGAAGGGATGGAAATGGGAAGAGAAAAGTGTAGAGAAAAAAAGGAAAAAAGGCATTGACTTCCGACTCCCTCTGGTGCGGTAGAATAAACCATTAAAATCAAACCTCAACTTTTTACTTTTCCATAATAGTATAAACTAGCCATTTCTATAATGACAAAACTATCTAATCAATAAAACCCAAAATCAAAGTTTCATTTTTTTCAACTCAAGCACAAAGTCCAGAAGTGGTTTCCAAGTAGAAACACAAGTACTTATATTCTTTTCTTTGACCAAAACAGTCAATTTAGACATCTTCGCTATCATCAACTTTTGCAGCCATTTGTCCATTTTAGGAATCGAAATATCCTTCCATTTTTGTGTATAAAGTAGTCTTGCTGCCATCAACATCTATAAGATAAAATTTCCATTTTTCTCCCAAGTTGTCTTCCATTAAGCCCAGAAGAAAAGTGTATAGTTTTGTGTTTATATTCACTTTAAGAATTTTCCCTATTAGGATATGAATCCTACTCCAACATTTCTTTGCTTTATCACATGTCCACCATACATATACAGTGGTACCTCGGACCACGAACGCCTCTCATCACGTCCAATTCGCTTCACGACCAAAAATTTCCCAAAAAATGTGCCCCGGTTCACGAACACCGTTTCGCTGCACGAACGGAAAAGTTCGTAAAAAATGCTCCGCTGCACGAACTCTGCCTCACTTCACGAACTCCGCTTCGCATCACGAACTCCGCCCTCGCATCACGAATGGAAAAGTTCGTAAAAATGCCCGGATTCACAACCTCCGTTTCGCTTCACGAACCGGAGCCGCGGACATTTTAAAAACAAGGTCAGAACGGATTAACTGGATTTACATTGAACCCTATGGGAAACTGTGCCTCGCATCACAACCAAAAAACAAGGTCGGAACGGATTAATCGGATTTACATTGAACCCTATGGGAAATTGTGCCTCGCATCACAACCAAATCGGATCGCGACCAGAGTCATTTCACGAATTAAGTTCGTGATCAGAGGTACCACTGTAAATGTAAATTTGACTTGAATTATTTTATAATGCTTGCCATTTGATATTTTTATTGAGTCACAGATATGGCAACCTTTCTTAATTGTGGCAATTTTCAGGATAAACTTTAACCAGAATTCTATAGTCAGCTTACTATTAATTAAAATAGTGGAAGTTGAAGTCCATGCACCTAGGAGTTGACAAAGTTGGGAAATACTGGCATAAATAAGTGGTGTAAATTAACCCAGAGCATCTGCCACAAAACATGTTCAGAATTGGCTTTATAATCATATCAACATAATAGGGTTTGGATGGAAAACATTTAAAAAAATATATTCAAATAGTGCTAGGAAGGGCATGTTGGAGGTGGCTGATCCCATCTCCCCACCCCATTCTACTCTTTTCCTCCCTATCTTTTAGCTAATCTATTTTGTATTTTCTATTTTTGTAGTATTTGATTTATATAGCTTTATATATAAAAAGTTATCTATCTATATATTTATATCTGTCTGTCCTTCCATCCATCTGTCTGCCTATCATCTTTTACCCTGTGGTACAATGAGTAGCCAATAAATTTGATAAAATAAATAAAATAGTACTAATGGGACCGAAACCACAACTCACTTTGAAATGAAGAGATGGCTGAAGGTATAAACATGACAGGATACCTATCATAAAGCCACACTTGCTGTTTCACCAAAGCTAAGAGCATTTTCCCCCACCAGGGCAGTCTCAGATACATTACTTGAATATGGTGTGGTGTGAACCAGATCAGTTGTGAATCAATGAATAACTATTGTTTGGTTACTTGGCAAATGATGCATGATTCGGAAATGGAGTATTCTGTAATAAGATCTCAATTCAGAATGTGACACTTCAGGAAACAGATAACTAGGAGCAGAAAGCTGGAATTGGGTAAATCTAAAATATTTTAAAGATTCCTCTGCTTTGTGGGAAACAATTGTTTCGTGGGAAACGATTTAAGAATATGTTTCTCATACATTTTCTTGTACGTTTTGTAAATAAATTCCCAGTGATCATTCCTATCCAAACAAAACCTAGCTATGTAACTCTACCCCTGGATTTCAGGAAAAAAGGGTGTTTTTATTTCTGGAAAAAAAATCCAGTATTAAAAATGTGTGGAAAGACTTCTAATTCCCCAATATTGTGTGTAACAGGAGGCAACCCATTTACCACACATTGCCAATTTTTATTGATAGGGTCCATAGCTTGTGAAGCAAATAATTTATATGTGTAATGGAATTTAGAGCTGACATTGAGAAGATATGAGAGACATATTAAGAAATCTTGGGCATGCCAGAGATAGAAGCAGGCATGAGAAATAAATTCAAAATAGCTCCACCTTGATTTTGGCCATGTTTTCAAGATTCTGTTTTGGTTACAATATAGGTGGCCTCAACGTATGACCACAATTGAGCCCAAAATTTATGTTGTTATGTAGGAACTTTCTTAAGTAGTTTTGCCCCATTTTATGATTTTTCTTGCCACATTTGTTAAGTGAATCATTGCAGTTGTTAAATTATAAACAGAGTTGTTAAGTGAATCTGGTTTCCCCATTGAGGGGATCACATGACTCCGAGACGCTGCAACCATCATAACTGTAAATCAGTTGTCAAGCATCTGAATGTAAAACATGCTAGAAAGGTCATAAGTGTGAAAAATAGTCATGTCACTTTTTTCACTGCTGTTGTAACTTCAAACAGTCACTAAACGAACTGTTGTAGGTTGAGGACTACCTGTAAAGGAGCATTCTTAAAATCCTTGCACTGTCTGTTTCTTGACCTGGCCGCCTTGAAAAGGTTGGTGATATAAATGTATAATAAAAGTCATGGTGCCATTACATGAAATGCTATATAACTGGCTTGCCCAACTTGAGGTACCAAAGTCAAGAGTTCATCCATCCCTGATGAGCTTTCCTCTCTGGTGGCCTTCCTTTAGATGCCAGAACACATTCTCTCATGGACACTGGAGTTCTTGTCTTCTTTCTTCAAGCACAGAGTTGGACTAATTAGATTGCAATAGTCTTCAATTTTTTACCATATTCTTCAGAACAGAAATTAAATGAATTGGTTGAAAGAAACCAAATTGAAGAAATCTGGATATGTCACTCCTAATAAAACTCAAAGTACACATCCAGTTCTATCAGGTATATATGAATGTCCCCGTCCCCCCCCAAATACAATATAATCTGCAAAATGGAAAGTCTGCCACTTTCTCCCCAAAGAAGTGTGTATGTTAACAGGGAATGTTGAAAGAAACAGTGAGTACTGAGAAGCATACATCAAGATAGCTTTCTTCTCCCTTAGATGATCCTTAGAAACTCAACATCTTTCCCTCATGCTGAAGGCAAAGCTCCCTTCTTACCCACTGGACTGCAGATGGGTTGCATCAATCCTCAAGCAATGCATGTGGTTTCCCTTCTGACAAAAGCAGATGGCTATTCCCTTTGGTCAAATTTCTATGCTCTTGTTACCAGATGGCACGCAAAATGTTTGATATACCAATGCAGAATAATCCAAGTCTCCTTACAAGGATCATCCATGCCCCTAAAAATCTAGCTGTTCATTGTCATCATCTATCATATAAATAATACAACTTGATCATTTATTCTGGAATGTATGATGTTAAATTCCACGTTTTATTTTGTTTTTATACAGAAGAAAAATGCTACATTTGTAAAACTAGCACAATAAACGTCTTTACCAGCGGTGGGATTCACTTACCTTCCCTACCGGTTTGCACATTACGTCGGGGTGAGTGGCCGAAGCCTCCAGCTGCCGCTACCAGTTCGCCTGAATTGGAGAGAACCGGCTGAATTATGAAACCCAAAATATTCTGACTTTATCTTTATAATTTTTAAAATATTCTCTAAACCTGGCACATTTGCCCACATTTACAAGAAGTGGCCCTAAATCTGATGATTGGAAATTCCCTTATTTTGGTGGGTGAAGACAAATGAAACACACTTGAACACAGCATGGCAAACAAGTGTGATGGAAGTGATACAAATAAGTTCATAAAAGGGACAGTCGAAGAACACCTGACAATATTTCCATGTCTTTTTACAAGGTCAGTGGCATTAGAGAAATAGAGTATTGGAATGTCTGCCCATTAACAATACCAAAGGAAGGAGACTGAAGGTCAATTTGAAAGGCAATATCTAAGCAATATTAGTGGGAGAAAGATAGGCTGCAGATAAAACTTAGAGCCCATAGAGCTCTTTGGCTATGTATAATTGTGGGGTGAATTTCTGTCTGTATCTCCATGTTTAATAATTCTTTCAGTATGCTAAAGATTCGTGTATAACAAGAGAAAAATATAATATAGGAGACGTTTCATCAGAATCTTCTTCCAGAGAGGATTAAGAATGTGTCTTCTGGAATTGATAGGGTCAAATGCAGAATGAAGTGTAGCCTTAGACTGAGAAAGAAAAACCAGCCGTGTAGCTTCATTACAATCTAGTCATTCATGTCTGGGCTATAGAAATTAAATTTTCAGTGTCTTATTTTACAGGCTTCTCGAGCGTCCTTTGGTGTAGCTCAGCGTTTTTCAACCACTGTGCCGTGGCACACTAGTGTGCCGTGAGATATTGTCTGGTGTGCCGTGGGAAAAATTCCTGCCAGAATATCAGCTTTGTGTTCAGCCAAACAGGCCCAGGTTTTGCACTGAGTAAGTAAACAGAAATATGAACAATTATAAAATACTTTATTATTTCATAATAAAGTAATTATAAAATAATTTCTTTGTGTTTATTTGATTCCTATTCAAGAGAATTACTTTATATATAGTCAATATAGGCACAGAGTTAAATTTTTTTAACATTTTCTAATGGTGGTGGTGTGCCTCGTGATTTTTTTCATGAAAAAAGTGTGCCTTTGCACAAAAAAGGTTGAAAAACACTGGTGTAGCTAATACGAATCTACTGTATGTACCAAACTCGGGCTTGGCTGCTTTGTGTGAGTGAGTGTGTCACTGAAAGATACCATCAACAGAAGAGGAGGACTTCTTCCTATCCAGGACATGCACTAACTAGCTTTGGGGTGGGGTGAAGGGACATGCAGGGCCTGAAGGAATTTTACATGAAACTTTTTCATATATTCCTCTGGAGCTCTTGTTGGGAGCGGGATAGAGCTATACAAACTGGTCCTATCCATAAACTGTGATGAAACTATAACACAAAGAATAAAATGTGCAATCCTTGTCCTTTAGAATTAATGCTTCAATGTTAGGTGCCAGTACAGCTAGTCCTCGACTTACAACAGTTCATTTGGTGACGGTTAAAGTTACAATGAAAAAAGTGACTTCTGAATATTTTTCACCCTTACGACCATTGTAGCATCCCCACGGTTACGTGATTTACCTTCGGATGCTTGAAAACTGAGTCACATTTATGATGGTTGCAGTGTCCTGGAGTCACATGATCCTCTTTTCTGATCTTCTGGCAAGCAATGTCAATGGGGAAACCAGATTTACTTAACAACCGTGTTACTAATTTAACAACTGCAGTGATTCACTTAACAAATAAGTGAAATAAGTCAAATAAGTCAAATAAGTCAAATAAGGATAAAAAGTCGTAAAGTGGGGCGAAACTCACTTAAGAAAGTTCTCACTTAACAATATAAATTTTGAGCTCAATTGTGGTCATAAATTGAGGACTACCTGTATATAAATCATGGAATTTGCACTGTGATTCCCCAATGAATATTTTGTCATTTTGTTTTTCACCCAGTGGCTTGGTTATCTATGATCCCTTCTCTCTGTGTAACTTCCCTACTTTCTCCTTGTTCAACCTAATTGCAAGGGCTGAAATAATATTGAAATTATGAACCTCCATTTCATTTTGGAAACTTAGAAACTTGCAATACTAAGAATGAACTGAGGACAAATGGGAGGAATAAAGGCTACGAACAATAATATGTTAATCACATATGTAATGTTTAAAGCACAGAACAAGGAATTGCAGTTGATAGATCTTGCTCAACCTTTATTACAGATAGCAACCTGAAGTGGAGTCATTTTCCATGACTTTTTATAGTTTGGCAAAGTCTGGAATAAAACCCTTATTCTCTTATCAACTCTTATCAATTGGCATCAGAAATCACAATCCTAACTGCTTGATTGAGATATTTTGTTATTTGTTTTTCACCAGTCTTTGAAAAGCTTATCTTCTGGTTACAAGAACTCGAAGTTAAATGGATTACTGTAATACAAAAGCATGCACATACTGCCATTCATTTTAATGAGGTTTTATATGGAGAACGTCCCAGTGGATGACTTACCTTGGGAACATGTATGCTCATGGTTATGGGTAGAATTTAGATTTTTATTCTTGGGTCCTAGAAATCCTGGAACCAATGCTGATGAACAAAGAAATTAAGAAAACAAACACCAATAGTAACCAACTGAGGTAGAATGCTTTGAATTTTTCTGTGGTGTGATGGTGTTTCTTATTTTGGTTTTCATTCTAATATTTCAACATTGTACACATCCTATTCACTATTATGTAACATTCATTAGGAGGAATCCCTCAAGAATGCCGTATACCCTCGACATAGTGAGAATTCCATCTGTTCAGCAAGCTCTTGTCCTCCAGCAAACTAAATAGCACACTATCATTAAGAAATATTCTCTGGGGCTGCAGTGCTTAATTAATTTCATTTTAAATTAATGGCTATGGATTAACTGGGAACTATGATAGTTCCATTCAGAAATGTAAAAATGAAAGAAAGGTAGACAATGAGCTAGCATTGACAATGTCCAGTAAGAAGCATTTCTTCAAATATATCAACAGTAAGAGCAAAAAAAAAAAAAAAGAAGAGATAGTGGGTCATTGTTTGCTTCAGATGGAGAAATCTTAACAGATGGCCAAGGGAAATCAGAAATCTTCTTATCTCCTCTATTACTTCTGGCTCTAACTCCAAGGAAATTTTGATTTGAGCAGCTTTGACTGGGAAGGAAAACAATCAGGATCAAATTTTAAAGATGTGGTAGGATCTTCTGTATAATTTGAATATTTTCAAGTCCCCAAATCCTGCTGAAAGGCCACCCAAGAATAGTGAAGGAACTAGCTGAAGAGCTGTTGAGCCTCTAAATTATTTTTTTTATTTTTTTTAATTAAATTTATACCCCACCCTTCTCCTTGTTAGGACCCAGATTCCCGTTAGTAAAGATTCCTGGAAAACTGAGGATGCCTCAGAGATCTAGACAAGATAAAATGTCTTATTAAAAAAGAAAAAAAGTATCCTAGTAATTACCATGATTGCGTTATTATCTGCTCCAATGTCAATATTTGAAAAGAGATTAGTTCTAGATTACTTTCATGCAGTTGCCAATGTCTTCTATCTGGTGGAAATCATTGAGTAGGCTGCAGTCACGATTTTCCTTGAAGGAAAAGTTGTATCAGGAGCCTTTTCAGTCATGATGCACGCTGGGTTATAGGATAATGGTTGTATGTGAGGAAGTGAAGCTGGGATTCCTGTCTGTGCTTGGAAAAGCAGTTGCAGCCAGGAAGAAAAGCTTGTCATTACACTTCCTGAAGATGCAGGCCTAGCCTAACCCTCCCGTCGAGACTATTTAGATAGTTTTTAAAGTGGGGATTTTAATTTCAATCCAGACGGTCGTGGGGAGGGGCAGGGCCGAGGGGAGACAAGTTCCATCCTCCCGGTTGGTGGCACATAGCCGTTGGTTACAAACGGTCGGGTGCCACAACCCCCGCAGGCTAGGTGGTCAGGGGATACAGAGCCAGGGCCTGCGGCTGATGTTTTGCAACGCCAGGTCCGTGGTCAACAAAGCCCCCCTCGTCCATGACCTTGTGTCAGAGGGGGAGCCGGACCTGGTAGGAATTGCAGAGACCTGGTTGGGCCACGAGGGAGGACTTCCCCTCGTCGAAATGTGCCCACCAGGTTACTGCGCTTTTCATCAGCCGCGGGCCCTAGGCAGGGGCGGTGGGGTAGTGGTCATTATCAAGGAAGGCCTTGAGCCGAGAGAGACCATTGTGCCTCAGACTACCGGTTGTGAGTCCCTCTGCGTGAAGTGGGGCCTAGGGAGGCAGTTGGGCTTGCTGGTTGTATACCTGGCTCCCCGCTATGTAGCAGCAGCCCTGCCCGAGCTCCTGGAGGTGATCACTACGGTGGCAGTTGAGACCCCCAGACTTGTAGTAATGGGGGACTTTAATCTGCCATCGTTGGGCGAATCATCCGAGGCAGCTCGGGAGTTCATGGCCTCCATGACGGCCATGGACCTGACCCAACTAATTCAAGGCCCCACCCACGGGGGTGGACATACGCCGGATCTCATCTTTGTCTCGGGCCAATGGAAGAGTGATCTGGGTATAGGGGATATAGTCATCACACCCTTGTCATGGTCAGACCACTCACTTCTCCGACTCGACCTTCCAACCGCTACTCCCCGTCGCGGGGAGGCGGAACCAGAACTTCCTATCTGGTTTCGCCCCAGGCGCCTGATGGACCCTGTTGGGTTCCAGACGGCGCTTGGGCCACTTCCTGTACCCCTGACCCGTGCCCCGATGGAGGACCTCGTGGCCGCATGGAATACTGCGACCACGGGAGCCTTGGATCGGGTCGCGCCCTTGTGGCCTCTCTTGCGGCGCCAAGCCGCCCCGGCTCCTTGGTTCACCGAGGAGCTGAGGGCGATGAAACGCCGCAAGAGATGCCTAGAGGGAAGATGGAGGGCTACTCGCTCCGAATCTGACCGGACACAGGTAAGAGCCCATTTACGGACTTACATTGTGGCGCTGAGAGTGGCCAAACGTCATCATTGCGCCACTCTCATAGCATCCGCAGAAAACCGCCCTGCCGCCCTGTTTAGGGTGACCCGTTCCCTCCTGCAACAGAGGGTGCGGGAAGCCCCGCTACAGGGTAGAGCAGAGGAATTTGTGACTTTTCTGCAGGACAAAACCACTCAGATACGGAACGAGCTAGCCCCCATTCGTGGCCCAGTGGGATGCCATGAGGCTGATCTTGTTTGGGAGGAATTTGACTCCGTTGCTTCCGAGGATATGGACAGGTTACGTGGACGACTGCGAGCCACCACATGTTTATTGGACCCGTGTCCCTCCTGGCTTGTACTGGCATCCTGGGAGGTGACACGAGGCTGGCTCCAAGAGGTTGTCAACGCTTCTTTAAGTGAGGGTTCCTTGCCTGCTTCCCTAAAAGAGGCTATGGTGAGGCCCCTCCTTAAGAAGCCCTCTTTGGACCCAGCTCTTTTAACCAACTATCGTCCCGTCTCCAACCTTCCCTTTCTGGCGAAGGTTGTTGAGAGTGTGGTGGCACAACAGTTTCCCCGTCACCTGGAGGAAGTTGATTATCTAGACCCGCGCCAGTCCGGCTTTCGGCCCGGGCATAGCACCGAGACGGCATTGGTCGCGTTGGTGGATGATCTCTGGAGGGCCAGAGATGGGGGTTGTTCCTCCATCCTGGTCCTATTAGACCTCTCGGCGGCTTTCGATACCATCGACCATGGTATCCTATTGCATCGGCTGGGGGGGTTGGGGGTGGGAGGCACCATTTTATGGTGGTTCTCCTCCTACCTCTCTGGCCGATCGCAATTTGTGTTGGCAGGAGAGCAGAGGTCGACCCCGAGACCCCTCACATGTGGGGTGCCGCAGGGGTCGGTCCTCTCGCCTCTCCTGTTTAATGCATACATGAAGCCGCTGGGTGAGATCATCCGTGGTTTCGGGGTAGAGTACCATCTCTACGCTGATGATACTCAGCTGTATATATCTACCCCAAACCACCCCAACGATGCCGTAGCGGTTATGTGCCAGTGCCTGGAAGCCGTGCGGATCTGGATGGGAAGTAACGGACTCAGGCTCAACCCGACCAAGACCGAGTGGCTGTGGTTTCCGGCTGCCCGATTCAACCAGCTTTCTCCAACGCTGGCCATAGGGGGCGAACATCTTGCCCCTGTGGATTGGGCGCGCAATTTGGGAGTCCTCCTGGATACCCGGCTGTCTATGGAAGAGCAAGTGACAGCCGTGGCCAGGAGGGCGTTTTACCAGGTTCGCCTGGTTTGCCAATTGCGCCCCCTATTGGATCGGGACGCCCTCCGCACAGTCACTCATGCCCTCGTGACATCCCGACTGGACTACTGTAACTCTCTCTACATGGGGCTCCCCTTGAGGTGCACCCGGAGGCTTCAGTTAGTTCAGAATGCAGCCGCGCGAGCAATTATGGGAACCACTAGGTTTACCCATGTAACACCGCTCTTGCGCGAGCTGCACTGGCTGCCTGTCGTCTTCCGGGTGCGCTTCAAGGTGTTATCATCTTTAAAGCGCTCCATGGCTCGGGACCTAGCTACCTGCGGGATCGGATCCTGCCTCACACATCCTCACGGCCGATTCGCTCCCACAGAGAGGGACTTCTCCGGGTGCCGTCCACTAAACTTTGTCAGCGGGCGACGCCCAGGAGAAGGGCTCTCTCTGTGGCGGGCCCAGCCCTCTGGAACGACCTTCCCCCTGATATTAGAACGACCACGGACCTCCGCTCCTTCCGCCTGAAATTGAAGACTCATCTTTTCCGCCTGGCCGGCCTAGGGTAGTCTCTCTCTCTATGGGTTTTTTAATTGTTTATTTATATTTAGTGGGGATTTTTAGTTAATGGGATTTTAGCACAGGAATTAGTTTAATCTGTTTTAAATTGTATGTATTTTGTGTATTTATTGTTTTTATTCTCCCTGTGCACCGCCCCGAGTCCCTGTGGGGAGAGGGAGCGGTTAATAAATTCAACTTTATTATTATTATTATTAATTTGATTTTAGCATAGGATTATAACTTAATTTAATATATTTTTAAATTTTATATTTATTGTATTGTTTTGTATGTTTTAAATTCCTGTGCGCCGCCCTGGGTCCTTCGTGAAGAAGGGCGGGATATAAATATGATTAAAATAAAATAAAATAAATAAAATGAGCACAACTCATGTCCTTTTTTTTCTCAAAGGGTTGTAAAAGTCTAAAGCTCCAGAAATCCATGCATACATTCATTCACTTACTCACAAGCATACATGCCAGGGTTCCAACTACCTGTCTAATTGAGCCACATCCAGGAATTTTCAAAGATGTGCCAACATCCAGAGGCAGCCTCACTCCACTTAAGCTCTTAGCTTACAAAACAAACACTAAGAGTGTGCATGGAGACGTAGGAGGAAAAACTGCATGCAAAGAGGCACAGGCAATGCCTAGGGACTGTCAACCATTGCAAGCAGACAAGAGGAGCAGAGTATCCTGGTGGGAGTCATGCCTGGAGCTTGGACCTTTGCCTAGGAACTCAGTAGCAACTAAGAACAATCACATTGAAGCAGCACCTCATCTCAACAACTGTAAAAACATTTGGAAAAAAAGGCAAAGGTGGTATGTTACATTATAGATTTTAAGACTAAAGGACTCAGTTTTAAAGGATTGAGGATTAAAAGCATATTATGTGCCCCAGGTTACTGCAGGAGGCCTTCCAGGCTCAAAACGGGGCACAGGGGCTGGCCTCGCATGGCACCCCTGCACACCATTTTGGGCCTGGAAGGCCTCCTGTACCAACCTAGAAGCCAAAGCCATCTTTCCAAGCAGCCTCCATGCTTCCAGTGTCTTTTTCCCCACTTGGAACTGAAGGGCATTTCTTCTAACACTATCAAAATCTACATGGCATGGGTCTCAGTTATACATTTATCTTGTGCTTTCTGGCTCTCTGTTCTGTGAGCAATGGCATGCTCTGTGCCCCATCCATTAAGTCATCTGATGGGATCCAAAAAGGGGCTGCCGCGCATCCCACACATGTGTAGCAGAGACTCGAAGGTCAGCTGGCCAGCAGGAGGTGCATGCACATGCGTGGTGGAGCTGGGCTGGGGCGATGGCTGGGGTGCCCACTATGTGGCTGTGCGTGCTACCTGTGGCACACATGCCATAGGTTTCCCATCACAGGCCTAGAAGAACTAAAGCAGTCTGGGCTGCATCAGAAGAAAGATTGTACCAAAAGCATAAAAAACCCTTACTCCATGCTTTTCTGCAGCAATGAGATCACAGTGATTCTATCGCCAGTCTTGCTATTCCCCATTCTAGCATTACTGCCCCTCCAGAAACTTCTCTAGATCTTTCAGGAAAGCCTTTTCCTCCCCTCCCGTCTTCTAATAAAGGCACATTTACAACCCCTGGGGCTTTGGAAAATCCAGATGGTTTCATTGACAATTTTGCCTCAGGCTCTGCAGATCCAAAAAAAAGAAAAGAATCTTCTCTTGAAATTCTCACAAGCTGCCTTCATTTACTGAAAACAGCCACATTGTTCCATTCCTCACCCTTCTCAAAGGCTGGTCTCCTTTTGTTCCCATGTTTGCTTTTGGGGAATCCCTGTTAATGTGTTGGTAATGGGACTTGCTAGACGTGTCATTCAATGGAGCACAGCATAGCCATGCAAATGCAAACTCTTTGGGTAGCACCCAAGCAGCTCTTTAGCTGGCTGGCAGTGCTCATTTGCAGTTCTCACAGAGGAGCTGGGAGCGGGGATGCTATTGTTTATGCCTGTTTAAAACTATACGGGACAGACTTCTGCCTAATGGGGGGAAAATAAATGCATTTGGCAACAGTAGATTTTTTTAATAATAGAAGTATTCCTGACCAGAGAATTGGAATGTAACAAACATTTTATGTAACATATGTCTCAGGTTCCTTCCAGCCCTATGATTCTATAATTCTATCTGAAGTTTCGCTAAGGAGCTAGAATGTTTAAAATGTGTCTTTTAAATCCAGCACTGGAGAAGATTCTGCTAAATCTCTGTGGCTGAATGTGTGTGTATGTGGTGTGTGTGTGTGTGTGTGTGTGTGTGTATGTATGAGAGAGAGAGAGAGAGAGAGAGAGAGAGAGAGAGAGAGAGAGAGAGAGAGAGAGAGAGAGAGAGAGAGAGAGAGAGAGAGAGAGAGATGTATATATACCCACCATAGATAAGCCTTATTAAATGCTTTCTTGGTAACATCCTATAAAATATTTATGGATTAATCCACCCTTTCCTTTAATTAAATCAGAAAATGTTTTAATGTTTTAGAAGTTCATAAAAGGTATGAAGAAGTGCCCATCATAATTTCATTGCTAAAAGTTCCTGCTGACAATTTGGCTTCTGCAGAACAGTAAAGTCAAGAGTTCATGAAAATGAGTTAGTGTTCATCTTCTAATAAAGTTTAATATAGTAGGTTCATTGGAAGTTACCAAACAATGGATTTAAGCTTGACAATCAAAGCAGTACTTATTACAGAGTAAGAGATATTGAAGAACATTAATATGAAGCTTTTTTTAAAAAGTAAGGTAAATGTGCTTTAACAGATTAACAGAGTTGGAAGGGACCTTGCATGTCATCTAGTCCAAGCAGGAGACCCTACATGTGCATCTACCTAGGATCGAACTCACAACCTCCTGCTTGTGAGGCAAGAGCTCTACTTCTAGGCCACAGGAACTTCCCTGAACAGGAAGTAGGGTTCCAGAGGACTGCTTAAAAGTGTGGTTAATAGCATATCTATAAGCAGTGAAAATATGTCACACTTCACCACTCAGTTTAGATGCAACTACAAAAGTAAAGAACATAACAAAAGAAGAATGATTGGTTTATTTTCTTACTTAATCATGCTCTGAGTAGATCACCTGAACCTGATAAAACATCTTACTCAAGACTAATTTGAATCTCAGTAGGCTTCCTCTAAGGCAAGGATTCCATCCTACTTTTCTTTTTTTCTGGTAGGAAATAGATCAGGAGATATGCTGAAACTCTCTGGTTTAATTTGATTTGCAGCTTTGGAAATTGCCCAATCTGCAGAAGATCACCTTAGAAGTTGCTGGATTTAATTCAATGCTCAGATCTGAACCTATGAGCACATCTGTAATGAGATTGGTGAGCACCTGCTTCTGTCCTGCAGCTGAGAAGATGGTACAATACCAGCATCACTGCTCCTTTGGTCCAATTTGACAAACATGGCCTCATATTTGGGAAAACTGAAACTATTATTCATCCTAACTTCTAAAGACTTCCAGTATGCAATAGCCACTCCACCTCTCCTACCCTAGGATCACATTCAATGCATAACCCACGACTCAGCCAGCCATATTTAATTATAGAAATTACTGACCTGAATTATTTCAGACTGACCTGGCATTCAGCGATATAAACTGGAGTCCAAAGTACAGATCTGATGCTCACAGATTGAAATTATATTAAAGGATCTTTCTGATATAATTACTGGGCCCTATGGATTTCCAGGTAAACAACAAATGCTGTTTGTTTTCCCAGAGCTGCTAACTCTTCTTCTTTTCTGTAGAACCTGAAATAATAGTTTACCATCTTCTCTAAATCCAGTCAGTATCTTTTATAGGTTACTGCAGGATATGAATAAAAATTATTTGCTTTACATTACTCAGAAAATCCGGATTAAGCAAACCATGATTTAGCATGATGTATGCTAGGAGTCACACACTCAAATGAATATGTGGTTATCAGACATAAAGAATTAGGACTATATGTTACAGAGGTGGTATTCATTCAGTTCTGACAGGTTCTGGAGAACTGGTAGCAGAAATTTTGAGTAGTTCGCTGGCCCTGCCCCTACTTCCTTCCAGCCTCTCAGCCAGTGGTGGGTTTCAAATTTTTTAGAACCTACTCTGTAGGTGTGGCCTATTTTGTGGGCGTGGTTTGGCAGTCGTATGACAGGGTGGGAGTGGCCACCTTTTAAAATGTGGTGAAACTCATTTAACAATGCTCTTGCTTAGCAACCAAAATTTTGGACTCAATTGTGATGATAAATTCTTTCTTTTACTTTCTTTCTTTCTTTCTTTCTTTCTTTCTTTCTTTCTTTCTTTCTTTCTTTCTTTCTTTCTTTTTTCTTTCCTTCCTTCCTTCCTTCCTTCCTTCCTTCCTCCCTTTTTTTTCCTTCCCTTCCCTTCCCTTTCCTTTCCTTCACTTCCCTTCCCGTTGGGTCACTGGCAGCGGCGGGCCAGATTTACTTCCAGGTACGCCGGTGGAACCCCCTCTCACCGGTTCTCTAAATTTCACCAACCGGTTCTCGCGAGTAGGTGCGAACCTGCAGAAACCCACCACTGCTCTCAGCTGATCTTTTGTTGCCCTAAATAGGACAACGGAGCTGGAAAGCAGGTTAGTAGGGTGTGGAGGGAATGGGTTTTTTGCAGTATCCTTTTCCTGCCATGCCCACCAAGCCAGGCTATGCCTACCGTGACACACCCACCAAGCCATGCCCACAGAACCAGTAGTAAAATTGTTGAATCCCACCATAGATACATTAAGTTACAGTTCAAAAGATGTATTGTTCAAGTCTATACACTAGAATCTAGTCAACTAAAGTTCAGTACTCATTTGGCAACAAATAAGGGTCCACATAATTCAAGAGGTGTTGGACTTGGACCATTTATGGAAACATAGAGCCTCTAAACTGATAATGTACTTAACCCCATCCTCCCCCTAATTCTGCCTGCTCTTTTTCTACAGTGGCCACATTACAAAACATGTGCCAATTGTGGGCCCACATTCACCCATAGACACAAATGCTAGAAGACACACCAATAGAGTCTTAGACACTGATAGTAAAAACAAGTAGCTTTACTTGTGATGGAAAAATGAACGATTGCTTCACAAGCAGTGATAGTCCTGAACCAAATACAGTCTTTAACTCAAAAACAGCTTACAGTTGCAATCCACGATTCTTCCTTGTTCTGCTGACCTAATCCGACACCACAGTATCTCCAGTTCAAGTCAGCAAAGTCAGTCAGCTAACAATGCTCCTCTTATTGCTGAGTTAATTACAGCAGCCAATTACATTCAACTGTAACATTTAAAGTAACAGAGACCATTTGTAATCATGGCATATATATATATATATATATATATATATATATATATATATATATATATATATATATATATATATATATGTTTTAAATTTCTTTTAAGGGATGATTAGTAATAATTAATTAAGAGACCAGGATGGATCCATTTCAGGCTCCTTAGCCCTCGTCAGCTGGCCATACTTCCCTACAGGGATTTGAACTGGTGCTTTCCAGCATTCGAAGCAGGCTTCCCTATGCCTTGAGCTAACCAGCTTCCCTGATTACATCATCCTTTCTACAGGACTTATTGATGAAGTGGATATTTTGTTACAGCTTCCTGTTAGGCCTATTTAAGGGAGGAGACAAACTTGTCAACCTTCTCTGCCCTTCGACTGGCATAGCTAGCTTCGGGGATTTTCCCATGTATAAGGCATAGAAATGTTATTGCAACGTTTCGACAAGATCTCACTTGTCATCATCAGGCAGGCTTGTGTCTGTGAGTGTGACTGCGGAGGCATCGCCCCTCTTTAAATCTTGGTGGGGAGGTGCCTGATGATGACAAGTGAGATCTTGTCGAAACGTTGCAATAACATTTCTATGCCTTATACACGGGAAAATCCCCGAAGCCAGCTATGCCAGCATACCTACACCCGTGAAAATCTACGAAAACACACACACACACATACACACACACACACACACACATATATATGTAATTGTTTCACAACAACCTGTTATTATTAGGCCCCAATTAAAGGGAGGAGACATACTGTTTCCCTTACTGCTCATCGGCTCATCGCTAGAGACCATCCAAACAGCAAGCCAAGAATTACGTTGTATAATATTTTAGATATGTGTGTTAGTTTTATGAGCTGATCAATAAATTAATTAGAAGAGACCAGGATAGATCTATTTCGAGCTTATTTAATTGGGGCCTAATAATAACAGGTTGTTGTGAAACAATTACCTATACTAATATACCCTGTCTAAGCTGATGTAATAGGGGAACTGGTTTGGCTTAAGTGTGAGGTTCCTCGCCTTGCATGCAATATAGCCCCAGTTCGAATCCCAGTAAGAGGTATGGCCAGCTGATGAGAGCTAATAAGCTCGAAATAGATCTATCCTGGTCTCTTCTAATTAATTTATTGATTTTCTCTTCTAATTAATTTATTGATTTTCACGGGTGTAGGTATGCTGGCATAGCTGGCTTCGGGGATTTTCCTGTGTATAAGGCATAGAAAAGTTGTTGCAACGTTTCGACAAGATCTCACTTGTCATCATCAGGCAGGCTTGTGTCTGTGCAACAACTTTTCTATGCCTTATACACGGGAAAATCCCCGAAGCCAGCTATGCCAGTATATATATATATATATATTTGACAACAACCTGTTATTATTAGGCCCCAATTAAGGGAGGAAACATATTGTTTCCTTTCCTGCCTTTCGGCTCATCCAGAGACCATCTAGACAGCAAGCCAACAATTACGTTGTAATATATATATATGTTTTCTGAGGTTTTCGCGGGTGTTTGTATGTAGGTCTTTGGTTGTTCAGGTTTTCTCCCACATAGAATTGGAAGTATCTTCACGATGTTTCGATGAAGTCTCATTCATCATCTTCAGGCTGGTGCTTCCGGCTTGGTGCTTCCAGGAGCAATGTGAGATCTCAGCCGGTTCCTCTTTTAACTGCCAGTGGGGGTGTGACCTGATTGGGTGGGAGCTTGGCTGCATTCTGATTGGGTGGAGGTGTGTTCTGATTGGTAGGGGGTTTGGCTCTGCTCTGATTGGATGGGTGTTTGGCTGTGCTCTGATTGGATGGGGGTGTGTTCTGTTGAAGAACACAAAAACTCAGTCAAAAAGGAGGAACCAACTTCTTCCCTGGTCCAACACTTCAAAGCCACAGGACATGATATAGACTTTATTTTTTTTTTTAATTGAAATTTTTATACTGTTTTACAATATATCACCCAGTGCTGTACAAAACAAAAGGAAGAGTTGGTTTCAAGTATCATCTATTATCTTTAGGATCTCCAAAATCCACGTTCCCTCGGTACAGGCGTCGAGACGTCCAAAGTTCCAAGTGCATAGTCCACAAATGGCTTCCAAGTCTTCCAAAAGATATCGTTTTTATAAACCCCCTCTCTAAATTTAATATCACACGTCATTTTATCATTTAAGGCTAATTTCCACATTTCACAGTACCATTCTTCTATTTTAATATTTACCTCTATTTTCCAATATCTTGCTATTACAATTCTGCCCATTATAATCATAATTCTAATCAGTTCTTTCTCATGTTTTGTTAACTCTGGTTCATTAATTATCAATAACAATATAGTTTCTGGTCTCAATATTATTATTCTTTTCATCATTTCACACATCGTTCTTTCTAATTGCTGCCAAAACTTTTTAATTTTCACACATTTATACCACATATGTTCATAAGTTCCCAATTCCGTATTACATCTCCAACATTTATCACTCATTTTTTTATCTATCAGTGATAATCTTAATGGGGTCCAGTACCATTTCCAAACAACCTTAAAATTATGTTCTTTAATCCTTATAGATAAAGTCCTCATAATCCGACTCTTCCAATTCTCGTTCCAATCCAAATCCAATATTTTAATCTTTAGGTCTTCCTCCCAATTCCTTTTCATTACCATTTGTGGATTTCCATCAAAGTTTATAATCTTGTATATCTTACTGACGAGTCCTTTTAACCCAGTTTCATCCTTAATAATTTGAGATACTAAACTTTCAAATTTAGTTTTACTTCTATCTATGTTACATATTCCCCTTACTTTCATAGTCCATTTTTCTACCTGTATTTTTTCAAACCAATTTAACTCCAATTTTTGAATTACTTTTTTCTTCCTACTTTCAGTTCCTAAAGCTCTTAACCAATCTACTATATTTCCTATATTTTCATCCTCAATTACTTTGTTCCGACTTATATTAGTTTTAATCGGCCAACTTTCAGTTGTCTTTCCCAAAAACGTTATATCCGGAATCAGTTTTTTAACAAATTTATTCCAAGTTTTACTCAGCCCCTTTAGCCAATAATTATTAATTACCTTTTTTGTTTTTGCTCTATCTAAAAACCATATAGACCCAAATCTCTTAATATCTTTTAACTCCAGATCTCCCCAATGACCATCTCCACCTTTAAGTATTTTTATCACAGTTCTAATATTATACGCCCGATAATAATTAAGTAGATTGGGAATTCCCAATCCACCCTCTTTTTGGTTTTGATACCACAATTTCTTCATTAATCTTGGTCTTTTCCCACCATTACAAAATTTATCTAATTTCTTCTGATATTCTTCTATATCTTTCTCTGTCAAATTTAATGGTAGCATCTCAAATAAAAAGTTAAACAATGGTAATAACATCATTTTACACATTGCAATTCTACCAAACCAAGACAACTTTATCTCATGATATAGACTTTAAAAAGACCAGAACTATTGCCAAAATTGAACACTATAACAACAGAATAATCAGAGAAGCTATTGAGATAGAAAAACGGCCACACAGCATGAATAAATGAGATGATGCCTCCCGCCTACCAGCCATTTGGAAACCTGCCCTCACTGACAAACGAGTCCCTAACACAAAGAATGATACCAGACCCACACTCACAAAAACCACACAGGATGTCACTATCACACATCCACGCAAAAAGCAAACCCAAACCCACACCGATGATGACCACAAACCAGAAGCCCGACCACAAACCAGAAGCCAGACCACAGCTGCATTATTAGCCACTTTAAACCCCTCCAATCCATACATGAAGCAAACTGATGCCCACCACGGAGATGTGGCACGACCACAAACGCGAAGCCAAACAACAGTTACGCAGCTCAACAGGTCAAATCCCTCTGCAACTCGGACTAACACAAGCACAACCAGGCCCCCACCCAAACAGAACACGCCCCCATCCAATCAGAGCACAGCCAAACTCCCATCCAATCAGAGCACAGCCAAACCCCCTACCAATCAGAACACACCTCCACCCAATCAGAATGCAGCCAAGCTCCCACCCAATCAGGTCACACCCCCACTGGCAGTTAAAAAGAGGAACCGGCTGAGATCTCACATTGCTCCTGGAAGCACCAAGCCGGAAGCACCAGCCTGAAGATGATGAATGAGACTTCATTGAAATGTCGTGAAGATACTTCCAATTCTACGCGGGAGAAAACCCGAACAATCAAAGACCTACATATATATATATCCGGTATCCCTGATACACATTAAGTCTCCTCCCCTTAAAGGGACCCTTGAACAGGAGCTGTGATAATATTCTCTCATTTAAGAGTCCTGTAAATTGGCTGATGTATCAGGGATACCGGATAGCTCAAGGCATAGAGAAGCCTGCCTCATATGCTGGAAAGCACCGGTTCAAATCCCAGTAGAAGGAGTATGGCCAGCTGAAGAAGGCTAATAAGCCTGAAATGGATCCATCCTGGTCTCTTTATTTTCAGCCCTTAAAAATCTAATACTGTATATATATATATATATATATATATATATATGTATGTATGTATGTATGTATGTATGTATGTATGTATGTATGTATGTATGTATGTATATATATATATATATATATATATATATATATATATATATATATATGTTAGATTTTTTAAGGGCTGAAAATGTCACACAGCAGTAATCTAATTTGGTTCTCTGTCTGGATGAACTCTGGGTTGAGTCGAAGGGCAGAGAGGGATGACGTTAAGTCTCCTCCCCTTAAAGGGACCTCTGAACAGGAGCTGTGATAATTATTCTTCATATATATATATATATGTTTTCGTAGATTTTCACGGGTGTAGGTATGCTGGCATAGCTTGCTTCGGGGATTTTCCCGTGTATAAGGCATAGAAATGTTATTGCAACGTTTCGACAAGATCTCACTTGTCATCATCAGGCAGGCTTCTGTCTGTGACTGTGACTGCGGAGGCATTGCTCCTCTTTAAATCTTGGTGGGGGGGGTGGAGTGCTGACTATTGTTGTGAGTGGGTTGATTGGCTGTGCAGCTGCATCATGACTGGTAGATTGATGCTGATTGGTCTCATTTGTATGTTTCTCCTTGTTTTGAATTTCAACAGCGGGAGGGTGGGGCCCGTCTGCTGGTCAATGCTGGCTTCCAGATGTCTGGTAGGCGGGAGGTATCATCACGTTTGTTCATGCTGTTAGATAGTTTCTCTATAATCAGAGAAGCCATTGAAATAGAGAAACAATCTAACAGCATGAACAAACATGTGTTTTCTGAGGTTTTCGCGGGTGTTTGTATGTAGGTCTTTGGTTGTTCGGGTTTTCTCCCGCGTAGAATTGGAAGTATCTTCACGACGTTTCGATGAAGTCTCATTCATCATCTTCAGGCTGGTGCTTCCGGCTTGGTGCTTCCAGGAGCAATTGCTATATATATATATAGCCAACCCAACACTGGGATTATAGTCCTTATACTTATGTTAAATTAATAAAACAATCAAATCAAAACAATATTATTTATAAGGAATAATAATTTAAAATGCAATTAGAATGAGTTTATTGGCGATTAATACAAATACAATACAATACAATAGCAGAGTTGGAAGGGACTTTGTAAGTCTTCTAGTCCAACCCCCTGCGTGGGCAGGAACCTTATACCATTTCAGACAAATGGCTATCTAAATAAACAGATGTTGCCTTTTACAAAAGAGTAAAAGGTTGCATTGCAGTGGTTGTGATCTCACTTCTGTGCTGCTGCTCTGTACACCTCCCTGGCATCAACTACCATGGATAAATAGCAACAGTAATGTTCCCTCTGGGGACCGGCGTGGCCATCACATGCTGGGCCAGCATCTGTACATGAAGCAAGGCAGAAGGGCAGGATGGCAACAGTGGAAAGCAGGAGACTGCAGAATCACTTGAGCAGAATTGGAGCTCTGGCAGTGCCTTCAACTTTTGAGCCATTGTGGTCTGCAGAAAAAGAAGTATTCAGCTGCATGGAGCCTGCGGTCCATTTGCCTGACACTCTTGATACATGCTGCTTCTTCCACAGTTACCCTGGAGTGAATTTCATTATCCCATGTAAGTGTGCATCGATTGCAAGAGTAATTAAAAGTAGAGGTAAGTAATATAAGATTTAATAAAATATCTAACAGGAGGAACATACTTTTTAAAATACATCTTAGTACCATGCCTATTGGAAAATGTACTACCTTTAGTATAGCATCGCATTTTTTATATTGAAAAAGTTTTATTGGTTTTTACAATTTTTCAATCGGGTAAGGTAAGGGATACAAAAGAAATTTTGAGAACTTTCGCGTCGGAGTCATTGGCCCTTCCAGGGCTTCATAATAAATCGTTAAAGAAAAACATTTTTCATAAATACTACGAGGTGAAAACAAGTACATACTTCTAAATTCTCAATTCCATGCTGTCATCCGTTTGCAAAAATCCAGATGCAGATGTTATACAAAATTAATCAAAAGTCAAAGCAAAGTTATTTTTTTGATCTAAGTCGCATCGCATTTTTAAATGTTATACTATGAGCCAAACGAAACTTGAAATAAGAATTGGGATCCATAATTTAATGCACTAGGTTTTTCAAGGTTTATGTGCTGAGGCAGCTTGCAAAAAAAAAAAAAAAAAGAGAGAGCAGCATAAATGAGATCTCAAGGATATCTTAGGGTAGAAAAATGAAGGGCCTGTTAGGAACCATAACAGATAATACCAGATAGTGCTGGAACGTCTCTTACTGAATGGCCTTAAGATAATTTTTCATGTATAAATACAAACAAAATATGTTGACTAAAATGAGTTTGGCCATGGATTCTTGGAACACGGAAGACATATTTCTGGACTTAAGTCAGCTATCTATCTATCTATCTATCTATCTATCTATCTATCTATCTATCTATCTATCTATCTATCTATCTATCTATCTATCATGTGAGGCTGCCCTTAAACCATAGAAATTTTGGACAGCAGGACAGTGCAAGAACGGGAATTAAACACAGTTGCATTTTATTGTAAAAATAATATTGTAAAAATCACAGTGATTTTTTTTAAAGATTTTTGTAAAAAATCTCAACCAAATTTGTATAGCTTTATTTACATGGGACATGCAGTGTTGCTGAATGTAGCTTTATGTTTGGATGATCTTTGCTGAGGATTCATTCTTTGATGCATACATATAGTACATACATATATACATACATACATACATACATACATACATACATACATACATACATACATACCAGGGGTGGGTTTCAAAATTTTTGGAACATATTCTGTGGGTGTGGCCTAGCTTTGTGGGAGTGGCTTGCCGGCCATGTGACCGGGTGGGAGTGGCTTGCCGGCCATGTGATCGGGTGGGAGTGGCTTGCCGGCCATGTGACCGGGTGGGAATGTTAGCAGTTGCTGGAATTATGTTTGTACAACAGTGGAAAAACAGATATGAAAATGAATAAATATTACAATGTGCAGGAATAAATAAAGTGACAATTAAAATCAAGAAGGCTTTGAATATTTTTTCACGTGGGATTTGTTTTAGCAATTGCTAAGTAACAGAAACAGAAAATAGAAATCCAAAAGTATGAAAGACAACACCAATTATGTAAGGAATGGTCACTAAAATATATCATTATTAATGTGTACAACTACTACAGGAGATGAAACACTCTTTCTGGCAAAGATTCCTTGCGCAAACCTGGCAACCCATAGAAAAGCAGCCACTTTATAAACCTGGTCTGAACACTTAAAAGCAACATATTGCATCTCAAAGAAAATATTTGCAAAAAGGAATAACATTTCTTGAAAAAGAAATATTTTATAAACAATTACAAAATAAAAATTCCCTAAAATAATTAAAAAAGATATTTTACAAATAAAAAATCCTTAAAAACCATTGTTAAGCATTCCGCAAAATGACACTATTGCAAGGTATTCTACCAGCAATAAAGCATACTGAAACCATTTAAAGATATTCCTTGTAATAATTTAAAATATAACCATATTAAGGGTAGAATAACACTATATATTGAAGTGAACCATTTAAAAAAATTCTCTACTCAATACATTTTAAAGTACTGAGTATAGAATTTTTAAAAATGGTTTATATTAATTTGTTTTTCATAGAATCTTTTTTAAAAATAGTCTAAGACAATTTAAAAAAAGAACCCACACACAATAAATTGAAGTAAACCATTTTTTAAAATTCTCTATTCAATACAGTTAAGTAAAATGATTTTAAAAAATTATATGCACAATCAATAAAATAATCTTTAAAAAATCATTAAAAAAATAAGAGGAAAAAAACCCAGGTCACTTACCAGGAGGCAGAATCAACAGCTCTCCAATGAGAGATGCAGCAGGGAGCAGGCAGGCAATGAGGCAACAGGACACAGGTAAACTTACCTGACTAGAGGGAGAAGGCCTTCCCTTGCGAAAGCTAGCCTCCCCCCACCTCCCCGCGTGTGAAAGGCAGATTCAAAGCAGGGCCCTTTAAATTTCACGCCGCTGAGCGGGGGAAGGATGCCGGCGTGCGAAATTTAAAGGGCCCATTTATGAAGGGTCCCTTTCTCAACACGTTAGTGGCGGTGGGAGACGCCACTAGCCATGTTGAGAAAGGCCCGGGCCCGGCGGCTCCAGGGGGTTGGGACGACTTTGCGCACCTAGCGATAGCTGCGCAAAGCTCCCCCCCACGCTCTTCTGTGCCCGTTCCCAAGGCCGGGCAGCAATTTTAGCGATCGCTGGTCTTGGACAGGTGCACGGAAGAGCGCAGGGGGCGCGTGCGAACTTCACACGAGCCCCCTGTGCTCTTCCATGCCGGTTCCCAAGGCCGGGCAGCAATTTTAGCAATCGCTGGTCTTGGGAAGGTGCACGGAAGAGTGTAGGGGGACACGTGCGAACTTCGCAAGCGTCCTGGGCACTCCTCCACGCCTGTTCCCACCACCGGCTAGCGATTTTAGCACCTCACGGCTAGCGGCAACAGCCCCTACCCCCGCGCCACCACACATTTCGGCCACGTGGCTATGCCAGCTCACGGCTTTCGGGAGGCAAGCCTGGAAGCCCTTCCCCACCCTCCCCAATGCCACGAGCTGGTATAAGCTAGCCACCCGCCGCCCCCCTAAGTGAAGTTGCTTACCTACAGTAAGCAGCAAGCTGCTGGAAGGTGGATCAAAGTGTTGCCTGTTGGCGCCATGCTTTTCAAGGGTCGCCTCCAGCCTGCTCACTGATTGGCTGGATGCCAGCCAATCAGTGAGCGTGTGGCTGGGCTGGTTTAATCAGACAGGCAGGGGAGCGAGTGAGATGTGAGTGACGGAGCAAGCCATGCGTTCCAGAAGTTACTTCCGGGTTCACGGTCCAAACGGATCGCTACGGATTGGTAAATTTGACCAACCAGCTCGCGGGATCCGGTGCAAACCATTAGGAACCCACCCCTGATACATACATACATACATTCTGCATCCTTTTTCCTTGCCAAGAAGCTGATTTACACAAATATATTTATATGCTATGTGATATCTGCAGCCTCTAGCACTATTGTATATTTACTGAACACATTGTTTTGGAAATTTAAACTATTGAAATAATTAATACGCTAGTTTATATGTTGGAACACCTGTCTGAGAATTCTAAGACAGGAGAAGTTTAATGTTAATACTGCGGGAGGTATGGAAGTTAGGGAAAACTGGAAGAAGCCATATTAAGCAGGATAGAGAATTCTAAATATGAGTTCAACTTGCAATAATTTCAGAATACGGATTATTCCATATTAGAGATTATGATTAGACTAGTACTAGTTATAACAAGGTACTGAACAAAGTACTGAAAATATTTTAAATGCCCTTGAATCAAGTGAAACTGTTTCTCTTTTTATTTTAATATGCTATTTGAGGTAAACTCATAAATCTTCCTATTAGTATTTGGAGTACTGTATCTGTCTCATGCTCAAATACATGCATAACAAGTAATATTTGTTTTATTTATTTATATAGTGCATTTATTGTATTTATTACATGATTTATTTAAGTGCATTGCATCTCAGAACCAAACTGTCTAGGTTACTTGATGAACTCCAGATTTGTTTTCTAAATGGTTTAAAAATATGGCTTGTTCTAAACTTTTAACCATAGTTCTGGATGAAATTAGAAACTATGATTAACTGAAAACATCTGGATTTTAAATGCTCTGTACCACTAAAAGAGAATGGAAAGGATTGCATCTAAGCCAAAGGTCATTAATATATTAGCTTATGAAGCAAATATGCTACTGTCTTAGCTGGGTCGAAGAAAAGAGATTATTTAAATATTTTTAATAAGATGTTTCCATGTTTGGAACCAATTTTACTGAGCACATAATGTTCTCCGTCCATTACCATTTGGAAGCAATGAATCGGTCGCCATGAATGTGTTAGTGATGAGACAAGTTTGAGTAATTGGAATATTTTTATGACATTGCAACTTTTTTCCTGAAGACCTCCGTGCCCATATTTCTAACATTTAATGAATAGCGTTATTCAGGAAGGCAGGCAGTCCCATCTAAACTATTAAACTTTGCCACCATTTACTTATCAGACCCTTAAAGCTGATTACAGACTCCCGTGTGATAAAATACGGATCATCACTCTGCAAATGGAAGAGAAGCGCATAAACGGGCTGTAAACGTAAAAGCAAGTCAGGATTCTGAAGAAAAGACTTTGGCATGACTATAAAACAGGTCAATCTTAACTCACACAGTTAGGATGGAAGCGAGACATTTGTTTAAGAACAACAGCAACAAAAGTTGAGACAGTTTGCATTTTATTTAATTTCAGCTGCAGGGGTGCATAAAAGATCCATTCAGCACTGAATGAGTGGGATGTAAACTACTGTCTTATCCCTTATACAACATCCAGTAAATAGGTGATCCAGATGAATTGACATTAGTGCTCACATTACCATTGCTAATTTGGTACTCTTGTAGCCAGACACAAGTGAATTAATTGCGTACAACTTTTTAAGTGCCCTTAATTTTTCCACTCCCTATCTTGTCGTCGTCCCCCCTCCCCTCACACTTCCTATTTTCCTATCATTTAAATCCCTGAGGCAGAGACAGGGCAAATGCTTCTATCTTCTATGTTCCCAACCAATGCGCAAAGCTTCTATTTAATAGTCATTATTCAAGAAGGAATAAAAACCAGAATTAAATCTGGCACTAACAAGTCAGCCTCAGGGAACGGGGGAGGGGGGGGGTTGGGCATGGGAAGAAAAAAGCTTTTTGTTTCCTGAAGACAAAGTTGATATAACCTAGCACTTTTTTTTTTTGGCAGGTCTGGAAAGAGAGTCCAGAAAATTTGGGTGGCTCGATGGGATGAAAGGCTTGTGGTCTGGGGTGAATCTGTGAAAAGAGCCAAAGTGCAAAAGTTGCCTATCCATTTAAGATAGAGAGAGGTTTTTAAAAAGGCTGAGAGGAAATATGGCTTTTCAAGGCTGCAAGGATAGAGCAAACCAAAACAGTCAAGCTCAAGGGTTTTTGTTGTCGCTGCTTTTGGTGAGATTGGATAATTGACATGGAAAAGTTGAGAAAGAACAAGGACTTTTTTTGGTTCTTTTACATAGCAATTTGGACGAAATTGTTTTGCACAAAAGGAAGCACTTAGCATTCCTGGTTATAGAGAATGTGCAATGTGGTATACCAGTGATCCAAGAAAAACTGCATTTCAGGCAAACCCATATACAGTTCATTAAATGCATACATACTTACATCTGTCTAAGTATGTACAATTGTGCATATGTGTATATGTTCAATTTTCTGCATAGATACGTGCAAAGCTAACTTTGTATGGCTGTTTATACATAGGTTTGAGTTCATCAAAGGGCATTTTTGTTGATTAAATTTCCCCTGCATACGTTTTGTAGTTTGGATATTATCTTTTATTTAATTGGAGTGTTGAAAGTTAAAACCTACCCCTCTCCTAGAGAAATGAAATATTTTGGGAAATATTAAAAAGGCAGAATATTTCCCCTAAAAAGAGAAGTAGAAACTCGAGAGAGGCAGAAACTCAGTAATTCCCACCTTTGTGAATAAGCCATTAAGGCCTGAGCTATTCTACTCTACATATCAATGGCAGGATTAACCCTCTACCAATCTCACCAGATGGCACCTGGGAAGAAGCAATGCTCAACCAAACTTGGACTCAAAACACAGCCTACAGAGTTGCCCTGCATGGCCCCATGGGAGTCTGACAACCAATCAGAATACAAGCTCAAGTTCAAAGGCCTGAAAGGGCATAAAACTAGGGTCTTTCAGCATCTCTGTCCTTTTTCTTCTTCTTCACCCAACATCTTGAAGCATGTGATCACCTTTTTCCCCAGGACCTCAAACCATGTGGCCCTGTCCACCATTAAAACCATCTTTCCAAGCAGCCTCTTGATTTTGTGAGGCATTAGGCATGCAGTTTTCCTAAGCTGTGCCCTATCAAACATTAAATAAATTTGTTTGTTATTTATCAAAAATATTTCTTACTAATGAATTTAAGATTCTATTGTATATCAGTTGCCAAATACTATCACACATCATTTTTCTTGCAAAATTAAATGATGTTAAAAGAGAACATACCTCTCTGAAAAGCAAATTCTAATTAAAAAAAAGATAATTCAGCAGCATTTTCAAGAGAATCATCAAACCTTGAATGCCAATGTAGATATATCACCATTGTATGTTCAGTCAAAATCAAATATCAGAATTTGTGAAGAATTCTGAAATCAGTTTATGCAAACAACTTAATTGTAGTTCTTTCCTGGATATATATTTTTACAACCTCTAATTTCTTGGCATACATTCTAAAAGTTGTGTTTCTTAGATCACTTTCTAAAATAGAATAATGCCTTGGTGAGTCACATAGATGATCTGTTGGAATCACTCAGTGCACTGATACCCAACTTTATTTTGTCAAGTCTTTTTGTCTAAAGAATTAACACAACTATAGCTGAGAAACAATGATACTTTTTAGCATATTATAAAATTACTAGCTCAGATGTCCTAAAATTGCAATACGTTAAACTTCAAGGCCGATGTAAAATTTGGAAATGAGATCTAGTTCATGTATTTCTTTTTTTAAAAGATTCATTCAATATTTATGGAAATCATAACTAAATGCACATTGCTCCTTGTTGCGTTACTTTCTCAGCAAACAAATACACTGGTGTCTCCTTTCGTCATCTGTATATATAACTCATGATCAGAGAAGGCATTAAATAATTGATACTAAATGATATCTTTTTAAAAGAAGACTGCATATACAGAGTACAATTTTCTCACATTTGTTCTGAATAATCCATGTGCAACCTTGAAATTTTTCTTAGCAATTTTTTAATGGAAATTATTGCAGCCTGCCTACTCTTCTAGATAATGTGATCGTTATCTAGAAGTATCTCAAAACAATCATGGGTTAAACATTATTTAAACACAATACTACTCAAGATATAATGAAGTCATTCATAATAAGACTAGGAATTGGAATGTTAAGGTTCATATATTTTATTCATGTGTGTTCATTTTTTTTTGTATGACTGCAGTGCAGTACAAAGTGAATGAAAGAAATTTTGGGAAACTTTTCTCACTTCTGCCTTCTCTCTCTTTCTACAGGAAACCTGAACTGTCTACATTTCTCTAATCATAGATTGTCATGTCTGAAACATAAATTGCAGGAGATATTAATTAAGGTTAGTTTGAACATGTTAGCTACATTGCAGTGGTTTAAAACTGCTTTGTTTTAACCTGAGGCATCTTAAATATTAAATGCATTTATTGGCTTAGACCAGGGGTCTGCAAAGTTGGCTCTTTTAAGACGGGTGGACTTCAACTCAGAGAGTTCCCCAGCCAGCATAAAAGAGCCAACTTTGCAGACCCCTGGCTTAGACAATGTGATGTTCTGCAATAAAGCAACTTTCCTGAAATACCCCTTCTGTCCATGTGGGAGAAAGAGAGAGGAGAAAGAGAATCCGTTTTTCTAGTGGATGGATAATAATAATAATAATTGGATGGATGCGTTTTATGTTCATTTTCATTTTATTTATTTTGTCAAGCATGTATCAGATAACAGATATAAGTGTAAACATGATTATGAATACAGGAAATGGATGCGAATAAGTGGGGACAGTTGGACAGGGACAATAGGCACATTGGTGTGCTTATGCACACCCCTTAAAGACCTCTTAGGAATGGGGTGAGGTCAACAGTAGACAGTTAAAGTTATGAGAGGTTGGGGAAGAAACCACAGAGTCAGGTAGTGCATTCCAGGCCTTGACCACTCTGTTGCTGAAGTAGTATTTTCTGCAATCGAGTTTGGAGCAGTTTATGTTAAGTTTGTATCTATTGTAAGCTCGTGTATGTTGTGGTTGAAGCTGAAGTAGTCATTGACAGGTAGGATATTGTAGCAGATAATTTTGTGTACTATGCTCAGGTCAGACCAAAGGCAGCATAGTTCTAAATTGTCTAAGCCCAAAATTTCAAGCCTTCTAGTATAAGGTATTCTGTTGTGAGTAGAGAAGTGGAGGACTCTTCTCGTGAAATATCTCTGGACTCTCAATTGTATTAATGTCTGATATGCAGTGCAGGTTCCAGACAGATAAGCTGTATTCGAGAATAGGTCTAGCTAAGGTTTTATATGTCCTAGTTTGCAATACAATAAAACCGAGATGACGCTTCGCAAGATTAGGTTAACAACTCTTAATGCCTTTTTGACAATACAAGGATAGGATCATATGCAGTCATTTTTGTACCTTCTTCTCTCTTTCTCTTTCTGCCATTCCTCTTTCACCTTCTCGTTCTACCTTTTCTATGCCTGGTCATGCTTATGAATCTTAGAGACATTTCTGGATGTCAAAAGGAGGTTAGAGAAGTGGCCTGTTTCGGCTCAAATTTCCCTGAAACTCTGCTTTCACTTTTAATTCATCCCTTGCAGTGGAAGTCATTTGGTTCATAAATCCACAGGCCTCCAAAACTAATTCTTGGCCTCATAAAAAAAATTAGAACTCCCAGGTGTTTTTCATGAAATGAGTGTTTTACTGGTTTCAAGGCAGTTAAGTTTATGTTGGTTTGGAGAAGCATAAATTGGAAGGACCCAAATAGGCCCCTGAGCCCAACCCACCGCTCACTGCAGGAATCCAAATTGAAGCATCTCTGACAAGAGTCGATCCAGTCTCTGCATGAAGATGTTCACTGAAGGGGAAACCAAAGCTTCCCTTGTGAAAAATGCAGTGATGCTTTTAGGACCTGGTGCAGTCAGATTAAAAAGGAGGAAATTATGGGAAACTTGCAGATACAGCTAAACTTTAAAATGTAAAGGAGACATGCTAATAGATGTACCTCTGTTTTGTAATCCCAAAGGTCCCTTGAGGGCAGTTAACATTAACCTCATAATTTGCTAGGCATCTTTGATTCACAGAAAGACTAGGGAGGCCAATCACTGAAAGGAAACCACAGTAGGAATTCTTCCCACTTCTAGAAGAGTATTGAACATTATAGACGTTGCTGAAAATAATGGTGATGAAATAGGTATAATATCGTTAGATATTTTCAAAGCCTTTGATTCTGTACAATGGGAAACTATTAAGCTAATTATTGAGGCATTAGGCTTTGGTAATAAATTTATACATGTTATTTCAAAATTGTATCAAAAAAGTAGTGCAAAAGTAAAGGTGAATGGAACAATGACGGGAGAGATTAAATTGGAAGCAGGTACGAGACAGGGATGTCCCTTGTCCCCAACATTATTCCTGTTAGTTATGGAGGTTTTGACTAAATTGATAGAAGAAGATGAAGGATTGGAAGGGTACAAGGGATATAAGATAAATTTGTATGCGGATGATACCTTGATTATTTTGAAAGATATAGAGAAAGATTTAAAGAGGATAAATAAACATTTGATAGAATTTGAAGAAATGACAGGATTAAAGGTAAATTGGTCAAAATCTGAACTACTAATGAATAAAGATGGTAAGGAGTGGGAAAATATGCAAGAACAATTTGGGATAAGAGTTAAGAATACATTGAAATATTTGGGGATAACACTTTCACTTAAAGTTAGAGAATTGAAAAAAATTAATTATGAGGTGATGTTGAAGGAAGTAGAGAGAAAGATAGATAAGTATAAAGAGATAAAGCTGTCTTGGTTTGGTAGAATTGCAATGTGTAAAATGATGTTGTTACCAAAGTTCAATTTTTTGTTTGAGATGCTACCACTAAATTTGTTAGAGAAAGATATAGAAGAATATCAGAAGAAATTGGATAAATTTTGTAATGGTGGGAAAAAACCAAGAATAATGAAGAAAATGTGGTATCAAAATCAAAAAGAGGGTGGATTGGGAATTCCCAATCTACTTAATTATTATCGGGCGTATAATATTCGAACCGTGATAAAAATACTTAAAGGTGGAGATGGTCATTGGGGTGATCTTAATATAAAAGATATTAAGAGATTTGGGTCTATATGGTTTCTAGATAGAGCAAAAATAAAGGCAATTAATAGTTATTGGTTAAAGGGACTGAGTAAAATTTGGAATAAATTTGTTAAAAAATTGATCCCGGATATAGCTTTCCTGGGGAAGACAACTGAAAGTTGGCCGATTAAAACTAATATAAGTCGGGATAAAGTAATTGAGGATGAAAATATAGGAAATATAGTAAATTGGTTAAGAGCTCTAGGAATTGAGAGTAGGAAAAAAAAAGTAATCCAAAGATTGGAGTTGAATTGGTTCGAAAAAATACAGGTAGAAAAATGGACTATGAAAGTAAAGGGAATATGTAAAATAGATAGAAATAAAACTAAATTTGAAAGTTTAGTATCTCAAATTATTAAAGATGAAATTGGGTTAAAAGGACTCGTTAGTAAGATATATAAGATTATAAATTTTGATGGAAATCCACAAATGGTAATGAAAAGGAACTGGGAGGAAGACCTTAAGATTAAAATATTGGATTTGGATTGGAATGAGAACTGGAAGAGTCGAATCATGAGAACTTTGTCTATAAGGATTAAAGAGCATAATTTTAAGGTTGTTTGGAAATGGTATTGGACCCCATTAAGATTATCATTGATAGATAAAAAAATGAGCGATAAATGTTGGAGATGTAATATGGAAGTGGGAACTTATGAACATATGTGGTATAAATGTGTGAAAATTAAAAAGTTTTGGCAGCAATTAGAAAAAATGATGGGTGAAATGATGAAAAGAATAATAATATTGAGATCAGAAAATATATTGTTATTGATAATTAATGAACCTGAGTTAACAAAACAGGAGAAAGAATTGATTAGAATTATGATTATAATGGGTAGGATTGTAATAGCAAGATATTGGAAAATAGAGGTAAATATTAAAATAGAAGAATGGTTCTGTGAAATGTGGAAATTAGCCTTAAATGATAAAATGACGTGTGATATTAAATTCAGAGAGGGGGTCTATAAAAAAGACATTTTCTGGAAGACTTGGAACCCATTTGTGGACTATGCACTTGGAACTTTGGATGCCTCGACACCTGTACCCAGGGAACGCGGATTTTGGAGATCTTAAAGACAATTGAAGATATCCAAAGAACCAACTCTTCCTTTCGTTTTGTATAGCACCGGGTGGATTATTAAAAACAAAAAAAAAACAAAAAAATAAAATAAAAAAAAACATTAACCTCATAATTTGCTAGGCATCTTTGATTCACAGAAAGACTAGGGAGGCCAATCACTGAAAGGAAACCACAGTAGGAATTCTTCCCACTTCTAATATATCCAGATTCTTAGATATCTGCTTCACAAACACTTCTGTTGGAGGCTGCATGTACTCACAATAAATATATACAAGCAGCAGGGGTAGGCTGCAGGGGGTTCACAGGGGTTCAGGAGAAGCTCTAGCTAAGATTCTGTGCAGTTTGGAGAACCCCCAAATCCTACTCCTGTCTGGTCCAGCCCACCCCACCCCTCCCAGGAGTCCTCAGATGGCCCATTTTAGAGGCAGGTAAGTGCACGGCATGTGTGGAGGCTGAGGAAGGGTGAAAAATGGGCCCACCAGAACTTCCTATTGGGCCTGTTTCTGGCCTCCAGAGGGCCTCCGCAGCCTGGGGCCATTTTGCCCTCCTGGAGTCTCGAGGAAAGCCTCTGGAGCCTGGGGAGGGCAAAAACACCCCCCTGCTGTGGTGCAGGATGCTGACTAGGCCACGCCCACCATGGCCACACCCACCCAACAACCCGGCAAAGAACCCCTTGCTAAAAGTTTTGACGTCCATCCCTGTTAAGAAGTCGTTATGGTTCTGAGCAATGAACCCAGTTGAATTGGGACTCGGAAGCTCATTCAGGCTTTAAAGACCTTTTATCGAATACATCGTATTGATAAATGGTCTTTAAAGCCTGAATGAGCTTCCGAGTCCCAATTCAACTGGGTTCATTGCTCAGAACCATAACGACTTAGAAAGTTGAAGCTACATCTGGGTAATTCCCATGCTTCAGAGTAATAAAATGAATAGAAACTTCCCCCGTGCATGCACATGGTGACCCCTCCTGCCCTCCCCAATGCGTGTGTGTGGGTGTGTCTCCTGCATGCACCCTACCCCCTGAGTATGCAGAGTAGAGACCCCAAAACCAGTCGGCTGGCAGGAGGCACGCATGCATTCGTGGTGGAGCTGAGCTGGGGTGATGGCTCACATGCCCGTAGAGAGGACTCTGCTGCCATGGGTTTGCCATCATGGCTTTGGAAAATACACTCTTGGGTTTTTCTGGTTTAATACATATTGTTTAATGCAGAGGTTCCCAAACTTGGCAACTTTAAGACTTTGGGAACCTCTGGTTTAATGAACTAACACATTTGATTACTTTAAAATGACTTTTAAAATATGTCTTCTGTGAGTATATTGCTTTATCCTTGAATAATTTCTGCATTAATATTTCAATCAACTTTGTACTGAAATGATGAAATTGAACAGCTCATTCTTCCACTTGGCCAGTCGTTGATACAAATACAAGCTGATCAATGTCCACGCAGGGGGTTGGACTAGAAGACCTACAAGGTCCCTTCCAACTCTGCTATTGTATTGTATTGTATTGTATTGTATTGTATTGTATTGTATTGTATTGTATTGTATTGTATTGTATTGTATTGTAATGTAATGTCTTAAGAAGGTCTTAAGAATATCAGACAGCTTAAGTAGCCTGTTTACAGATGAGTAACTTTTTTGATCTATTAAGAAAAATCTAGTTGTTCTGGATTGAATCTAGTCAATCCAGATCTAGATCTTTAATTTATAATAAAGATCAAATTACCAAGAAAGGCTTGGTAAGCTGCTCTAAACTGTATGGTGCCAATAATCCAGAGAATTGTCAGTTATATTTATATTAAAAATGCTCCCCTTTCAAGCTTTGGGCTCTTTATTATGTAGAATAATGCCTGTAATGGGCATGGAAGCAACACAGCCAGAATGTAGGCTTAACTGCCCTTTAATGCAGGGGTCCCCAACCTTTGCAACTTTTGCAACCTTTGCAAAGCTGGCTGGATAATTCTGGGAGCTGAAGTCCTTCAGACTTAAAGTTGCAAAGGTTGGGGATCCCTGCTTTAATGCATCAACTTTCCCCAAAATGTCCCACCGTTCAATGCAAGTTCAGGAGCCAAGCTCTAAACACGCCCCTCCAATAGTTCCTGGCTGAGGAGGAGGACGAGACAGAGCTCAGGGTGAAGGAGGAAATTGGTGTGGCCTGTCTGGCCCCAGAGGAATGACTGGAGGAACAGGACAAGGCAGTCCTGGGTCTCTTGACCCTGGGAAGGGTCATCAGCAAAAGAGAGAGGGTGCAGGACAACCAAGTGAGGAGGCAAGAAATGGCAGGCAGCAGAACAGAGCAGCGATGGAACTCCGGCGTTGAGCAATTACCTCCTCCCCCAAACTCCAAGCACAGAGAATGGAGAGGAGGCAGTATCAGTGCAGGGCAACCCAACAACTCAGCAGGAGGATGACCCACCCCTCTTCACAAGGCTCACCTGGGGAATGAGATTTAAAGAGATGCCGTTGGGAGAGGCACTTGTCAGGAACAAGTGTTGCCTTTTTCCAGCCCCACATGCTGTTACCGACATATGGATACTTTGCTGTGCCTTGCCCTGATTGCCTTGCCCTGATTGCCTGGCCTGGCTATGTGTGACTTCGCAGCAACACAATTCTGCTCCGGGTTGTGCTACAATTCCAGTGATCTCTTCCTGTGATGAAGACTCCCTGGGACCAAGATCCCTGAACTGTGGCCGTTTTCAGAACTGTGCTGCACCCTCTCTCTTTTGCTGGTGACCCTTCCCAGGGTCAAGAGACCCAGGACTGCCTTGTCCTGTTCCTCCAGTCATTCCTCTGGGGCCAGAGAGGCCACACCAATTTCCTCCTTCACCCTGAGCTCCGTCTCGTCCTCCTCCTCAGACCCAGGCTCCAATAGGGCCATATTAAATAAGGACAAAGTTGGTTAAGGTAACCTTTCTTATGAAAATACCATAGTTTGAAATCAAACCAGACCTCCATGAAAAATAGGGCCCTTTGATGAAGAACTGAATCAGGACTGCCAGGCTTCTCAAAGGTGCAGCTGGAAATCTCAACCATGCAGACTGTGACTCATTTCTTGGGATCTGGCTTCATGAATTAAAAACCCATGTGCTCGACTTGCCTAGATTAGTTATTTCAGGGGTCTCCAACCTTTGCAACTTTAAGTCTGAAGGACTTCAGCTCCCAGACAATCACAAGGTTGTGAAATGAATTCTGTTTCCCCCATTAACTTAGCTTGTTGAAAGCGAGACAGAAGGTCCCAAGTGGTGATCACAGGACGGTGGGAAGTTGCAAGTGTTGAAAATACATGCTGGTTGCCAAGCAATTTGCATCAAATGACAGTATGACTGCTGTAACAGTTGTATCAGGATTTGTCATAAGTCACTTTTTGTAGTGCCATTCAGTGGTGGGATGCACATTTTTTTTTACCACCGGTTCTGTGGGTGTGGCTTGGTGGCCATGGCAGGGAAAGGATACTATAGAATCTCCATTCCTTTCCCACTCCAGGGGAAGGTTACTGCAAAATCCTCATTCCCTTCTGATCATCTGGGACTCAAGAGTCAGAGAATACATGGGGGCTGGGCCAGTCAGAGGTGGTATTTACCAGTTCTCCAGAACTGGTCAGAACCTGCTGAATACCACCTCTGGTGCCATTATAACTTTGAATGGCCATGAAAAGAATGGTCATAAGCCAAGAACTACCTGTACTTACAGTCACAACAATTAAAGCATCTCGTCTGCTGCTCCAGAGTTTAATTTTTACGTTTCACTTTTCCACTGTTTTTTAGGCAATGGCTATTTCCCTGCTGTCTCCAAGAGTGGAGCCAAGGGCAGCTGAGATATGTTCATAGAATGGTTCTCTCAAGCCCTCGAAAGGCTGTTTTCTATCTTACCAACTTCATTCTGAACAGTAACTCCCACACAAACACTTTTATAGTACCTTCTATGCCCCTCAAAGCGCATGAAGTGTTTTCAGCAATCCCAACCTTTAGAGGACAATTACAGTGATATTAATTTTCTTCAAGATGTTATCACTTTAAAACCAAATAATAGATGGCTTTATCCATTTTTCCCCTTAAAGCAAGAAGAAAAGAAAACATTTGCAACAGAGGCTCCCTGAATTGTGTATAAAACCTATTTCTTGCACCATTCAAGAAAAAAGTAGGACAAGATCTTCTGTTACCTTATTCTAAATAATGATAATTACTTCCCCCAACTGATTAAAATGAAGAGAGGTTTGGACATCCCTTTTAGATTATTCTTAATGAACTACAAGGATCATTTTTATCCCATTCTAACTCTTAAATGACAACGCTTAAACTCTGAGTGCTCTTTAGAAGGCCAGATCCTGAAGATGAAACGCAAATACTTTGGCCACCTAATGAGATGGAAGGACTCACTGGAGAAGAGCCTAATGCTTGGAAAGATTGAGGGCAAAATAAGAAGGGGACAACAGAGAATGAGGTGGCTGGATGGAGTCACCAATGCAGTAGGCATGAGCTTAAATGGACTCCAGAGGATGGTAGAGGACAGGAAGGTCTGGAGGAACGTTGTCCATAGGGTTGCAAATAAGACACTCTCAATTCTGTCTAAAATAAAATTAGCAATAACTTGAATCTTTCATAGAATCATAGAATGTCATAGAAAGGACCTTGAAAACCATTCTGTCCAACACCCCTCTTCCCAGGGCAGGAATCCAGTCCTACAGCAATTTTGACAGATGACCATCACCCTATTGAAACACCTCCAGAGTTCATGACTCCCCCACCTCCTGAGATTATACATCATCATTTACACTGATGCAACCTTGAATTGAATTTGCTTTTTTACAGCTGGATCATACTACCATGCCTTCTCAGCTTGTGATCTAGAGAGTCAACTAGGTCATTTTGCATGTACTGGTGCCCACATTCCTATATTCCACCTTCAATTTTTTCCCTTCTGAAATGTAAAGATTTGCATTTGTCTCTGTTTCCGGCAACAATTGCCGGAAAATTTCCAACAATTCACTTTGGTGGTTTCTGACTATTTTTCCAATTCTGCTAAGGCTTGATGTGATTCACTTAAGATGTTTGGCATCTCTCCTATCATTGTGTCATCTGCATATTTGCCAAGTCATTTAAAAATATGTTGAACAGCAAGAGAATATGGAATGGAATGTAGAGGTATGCCACTTGACCTTATTCTGGCTTGATAAAGCATCATTGATACTCAGTAAAATCCTTAACCTAACCTAACTTGAAAGAAATCCACAGGAAGCTATGAGTGAGCCCAACGCCCAACAAATGTTGTACATCTGTCAGCTGTACATCTCTACCCCGGACCACCCCAACGATGCCGTTGAAGTGATGTCCTGGTGTCTGGAGACAGTGCGAGTCTGGATGGGGGGAAACAGGCTCCGACTCAACCCCTCCAAGACTGAGTGGCTGTGGCTTCCGGCGTCACAATATAGCCAGTTGGTGCCATCTCTGGCTATTGGGGGTGAGTCATTGGCCCCTACAGAGAGGGCTCGCAACTTGGGCATCCTCCTGGACTCGTGACTGTGTTTAGAAGATCATATGACAGTCGTGGCCAGGGGGGCTTTTTATCAGGTTCGCCTGATACGCCAGTTGCGCCCCTTTCTGGATCATGACGCTCTACGCACGGTCACTCAAGCCCTCGTCACCTCCTGTCTGGACTATTTCAATGCTCTCTACATGGGGCTTCCCTTGAGGTGCACCCGGAGGCTCCAGTCAGTTCAGAATGCGGCCACGCAGGGGATTCTGGGAGCTTCTAGATGCTCCCACGTGACACCTCTCCTGCATGAGCTGCACTGGCTGCCTGTGGCTTTCTGGGTGCGCTTCAAGGTACTAGTAACCACCTTTAAAGCGCTCCATGGCAAGGGACCTGGTTATCTTCAAGACCGCCTCTTGCTACCAAATACCTCCCACCGACCAGTTCGCTCCCACAGAGAGGGCCTCCTCAGGGTGCCGTCGGCTAAACAATGTTGGCTGGCGACCCCCAGGGGAAGAGCCTTCTCTGTGGCAGCCCCTGCCCTCTGGAATGACCTACTCCCTGACCTATGGACGATCACCAATCTACGCCTTTTCCATCGGGCCTTGAAGACCTATTTATTTCGTGCGGCCGGCCTGGAGTAGTTTTTAATTTGTTTTAGCAGGGGTTTTAGTAGGGGTTTTAGCACAGGCCAACTATTTAATGTATTTTTAATGTATTTTATGTTTTATATTATTGATTTTACCTGCCTGTACACCGCCCTGAGTCCCAGTAGGGAGAAGGTGAGGTATATAAATTTAATAAATACAAAATACAAATACAAATAAAGATGTGGCTTTGTGGCTCTGACGGGCCAACGTCACTACTGTATATCCGATAGTGTGGACAGCCAGGTTGACTTCTCAGTGAATAATCTTTGAAACTAAAGCATGAGTTGATGATGATTCCATCCAGACAGCAGATGAGATGATAAATTGTTGCCAACTCATGTGGCAGATAAAAGATTACTGGGTTGAACTCACTCAATAGCCAGGATTTCTAGACACAGGAATTAAATGTAACAAGAGACTAGTTTTCATCAGCATCCCAATTGGTTTGATTTTTCAATGCTTTTTTGTGTGTGCAGGGTTTTTACTTGTTTTTCTGGTAATGCTGGCTATTCATGAGGGACTTTCAGATAATTCAATTGTTACCCTTGGCTTGAAGTGGTCATGTTCAGAAACTTTATCACCACTGGAAACGTTCCCATTATATGAATTTGATTTCAATTGAATCCAGTATCTTGTCATTGATTTTTCTAAATTTTTCTCCCCAAGAATTTTGTTTTCCTGTCTGTTTCAATTACTTTGTCTTTGTCATTGGCTAAACAGTGCCAATCAAAATAAAGTACTTAATATTATTTGGAAGACAAGGGAGAGGAGAGTGCTCCATTATTGGATGCCTACTCATGTGAGTGACAAGTAACATATGGATGTCAGATGGGCTGTTTCTTTCTGCATTTCAGTGTTGAAAAATTAAGACTGACTAACCATACAGTAAGAAAGACTCCCCTAATACAAATGCTTCTCTGATCCTAAATTCTGCATTACAAGGACCTTTCCCACATACCTTTAGTGATTCTAAGATAAATTTGACCTTGACTTCTGTGATAATATCATCTTAATATGCAGCGTTCCTGATTACTGGTTGACCCATAATATTTACGTGTGGTTAAAGCCATTGCTCAAGGACAAACCACCAATACAAACAGGCTTGTTTACTTGTGTTGACAATGTGGCACAGTTTTACTCTACTGTGATGATGGGATTAGGGGCGGAATTTCCTAATTCTATTGTGTATCCTTGGACAACAGATTTCCAGATAAATAGCACAGAGATAAAACCAGTGGCCTTCACTATTAATGCGCCTTCTGTAAACTCTATTAAATGTCAAATGTGTGTGTTTGTTTACAGTTTGAAGAGTGGGAAATACAAAGACAAATTTCAATGGCACTTGTAAAAATGACCTTGGACTGATTTCCTTCTGCAAACTACCCCCACCCCAGCATCTGTATTTCCAAGAGAAAGTCAACATCCCATGGGCATTTCACATCAGGGGGAAAAAAATCTCCCTGCTCTTCTGCTGCTTTAAATCAGATTTTTGGAAGTCTTTTTCTCCTAACAAGCTTGGCATAGAAGGGCTGCTCTTTAACTGCTATGAAGCTTTCAGTTCCAATTATAGTTAGTATTGGATTTACAGCCCTATTGTCTAAAGAATGAATGAACACTGTCTGCCATCATCACCTCTCCCTCTTACAGGGAGGAAACTAGTATTATCTTGAATGTGTGGTCAAGTGTATAGAAAGGTGATAAGAATAGCAGCTTTTTTTTAAAAAAACAACACTCTCTTCCAAGTTCTTTTTTTACACCCTAAAATGCAGCTCTTCATCATTTGTATTGCTTAATTCTTAAGGTTTAATTTTTTTTAACTTCATACAGTGGTGTGTGTGTGTGTGTGTGTAGGTTAAAGTAAAGGTTCCCCTCGCACATATGTGCTAGTCGTTTCTGACTCTAGGAGGGCGGTGCTCATCTCCGTTTCAAAGCCGAAGAGCTAGCGCTGTCCAAAGACATCTCCATGATCATGTGGCTGGCATGAATAAACACTGAAGAAACATGGAACGCTATTACCTCCCACCAAAGGTAGTTTCTATTTTTTCTACTTGCATTTTTACATGCTTTCGAAGTGCTAGGTTGGCAGAAGCTGGGACAAGTAGCAGGAGCTCACTCCGTTACATGGCAGTAGGGATTCAAATGGCCAAACTGCCAACCTTTCTGATCGACAAGCTCAGCGTCTTAGCCACTGAGCCACCACATCCCACGTGTGTGTATATGTAGATATTATTTAATTGGATTATCTAAGATCCTGGAACTGGGTAGTAGACAATTATTCTACTTTTGCTATACTTAATAAGTACATTTAAAGCAGATGAAGTAAAAAAAACAATCTTTTGTGTTATTGATATCTTTTTGGAGGGGTCCTCAGTTGTGCATTAGAGAGATTTTTAAGGATATCTGCCACCTTATGGAAATATTTAAATCCTTTTTCTGTTTTCGAGGACATTGCAATAATTTGTCTGGCTGCAATTAATAAGAAGATTTATATTTCATAGCATCATTTGGATTTATTTATTGATTAGATTTTTATCCCCCCTTTATTATTTTTTAATAAAGAACTCAACACAGTAAACATACCTAATACTCCTTCCTCCACCTGTTTCCCGCCTGGATGAAGCATCCGACTAGACATCAGGAGACTGTGAGTTCTAGTCTCATCTTGGATTTTCTGAAAAAGTAGTTAAACCAATTTAAGATATAATATAGTGGCCTAATGTTCTGATTTGTTCTAATTTACTGTTTTTAAAAATCAGTCCAAAGGAATTAAAAGATTTACAAGAGCACCACATATGACAGTATATATTGAGTTCTTTACATTTTCCTCAACACATGGGGCTTACACTATAATTTATCATGCTGGCTTTAAGGACCATTTATAAAAACTCACAGAGTTTCCCCTAATTTGGGCTGAAACTAATTTCAGTGGTTTTCTATGCTAGTTGGTTAGCCACAAAGTCAAAGATAAATAAATGGCATTTAAAAAAAAAAATTCCCTTTGAAAGTATTTACAGATAATATGCAGGAAAGGAAACTGTGGCTTTCCACATACTGCTGATACATTCTTTCTCTCTTTTTCTTTCTCTCTTTCTCCTTCTCATTTTACTAATAAGTTACATGTCACCTAGTGTTTCCAGAATAACTGAAGTGGTGTACAAATTGAACACACACACACACACACACACACACAAATATGACAGCCTTTACCAGGTAGTCTATACCAGGAGCCACTTCAACAGAAAGGCTATTTTCTCTTTGTGATTGCCTCATGATATGTTTCTCTCCTCATTTCACCCTTCATTGAAGATCTGTTTGGTAACAAATCTTGCGTATCTCTCTTAGTCATCTTTCTTACTCTATGCATGCTGAGATATTAAAAAAGTGGAGGATATATCATGTTTCCCTGAAAATAAGACAGGATCTTATTTTCTTCGGATCCCTCAAATAAGCACTTGGCCTTATTTTGGGGGAGGTCTTATTATTTTTGAGGTGCAGTAGGCAGCGAGTATGGTCACCTCATGGCTCCTGCTGTGTTGCAATATACAATACAATACAATAGCAGAGTTGGAAGGGACCTTGGAGTTCATCTAGTCCAACTCCCTGCCTAGGCAGGAAGCCCTATACCATTTCAGACAAATGGCTATCCAACATTTTCTTGAAGACTTGTAGTGTTGGGGCATTCACAACTTTTGGAGGCAAGCTGTTCCACTGATTAATTGTTCTAACTGTCAGGAAATTTCTCCTCATTCCAAGTTGCTTCTCTCCTTGATTAGTTTCCACCCATTGCTTCTTGTTCTGCCTTGAGGTGCTTTGGAGAATAGTTTGACTCCCTCTTCTTTGTGGCAACTCCTGAGATATCGGAACACTGCTATCATGTCTCCCCTAGTCCTTCTTTTTATTAAACTAGACATATTCAGTTCCTGCAACCATTCTTCATATGTTTTAGTCTCCAGCCCCCTAATCATTTTTGGGGAGGGTTTATTTTTAGGGAGGGTTTATTTTTGGGGAGGGCTTATTTTAGCACATGCACTCAAAAGCCTGATTGGGCTTTTATCTGGGGAGATCTTATTTTCGGGGAAACAGGGTACAAACATTTTACTGTCGACCTTATAGCTGTGTTAATTAATAAAATGACACCTTTAAATATATTTAAATCCTTGACTAACGACCACAATTGAGCCCAGCATCTTTTTAATATTTATTTTTATTGCACAATTTTTCTTTACATGTCTCTATTACATTTTTAACAGGTCTGTGGCATTATTCATAAACTAAAATCAATATTCAATACATTATATACATTCTACTTCCAAACGTTCTAACCCTTATGTACATTTCCATTTCTTATTTCTATTGTCTATCCATTCATACCATTTCTCCCAGACCCTCCCATATTCTGAATCATCCTTTCCCTTTAACTCTAATGTGAGTTTGTCCATTTCTGCACAATCAAATTTTTTTTGGATTACTAATCCCTCTGGCAGAATACTCTCTTTTCTTCCAATATTGCACAAAAGTAATCCTTGCTGCTGTTACCATATGTAACATCAAGTACTTTAACTGTCTATTGCATTTAAAATGAGCCCAACATTTATGTTGCTAAGTTAAGTGCATTTTGCCCCATTTTATGACCTTTCTTGACACAGTTGTTAAGTGAATCATTGCAGTTGTTAAATTAGTAGCACGGTTGTTAAGTTTATCTGGTTTCTTTGCTTGTCTGAAGGTCGCAAAAGATGATCACATGACCCAAAGACACTGCAGCCTTTATAAATATGAGTCAGTTGCCAAGCATCTGAATTTTTATCACGTGGCCATGGGGATTAACAAATTAACAGGGTTGGAAGGGACCTTGCAGGTCATCTAGTCCAACCCCCTGCCCAAGCAGGAGACCCTACATCTGCCTCTACCTAGGATCGAACTCACAACCCCCTGCTTGTGAGGCAAGAGCTCTACCTCTAGGATGCTGCAACAGTCCTAAGTGTGAAAAACGGTCATAAGTCACCTTTTTCACTGCCATTGTAATGTTGACTGTTCATTAAACAAACTGTTGTTAAATTGAGGATTACTTGCATTAGACTAGAATTTAACAGGCTCAAGGTCCTCATTTGGAAATCAGTAACATGGGCGTGATGTAACTAGCATCTAAAAACTAGATTGACTTTCCCTGAAAATCTATGTTCCAAATTATAGTATAAGATTTCTTAGGGAATGTGGAGGTATTTATAGTGTAGTAACATACGGCTAGAAGCAGGATTTTAGCAGCTATGTCTGGAATAAGCCTTTCTTTGTGTTATGTAAGTTTTATAGGGCTTGTATTTTTCAACCATCAAAAATGAAAGTAAGGCACTGAGTTTTTATTTTAAAAAGATAGACGTTTAGGACAGAGATTAAATCTCTTTCAACTGATGGCAATCTTGCCTTGTATTCTGTGAACACTATGCTGTCAATTCATACTTATGTTTTTAAGAGCTGATCATCTGAGAAAAGATATGTGGAGTAATAACGTTACAGAGTGCACATATATCAGCTTTTGAAAATGAAAGTAGTTAGGAACATCATAAGATTGATGATATGTTCATTGATCTGTGAGTAAATCCAGCCATCTGGCTGGCAGAGATAGATAAAAGATTTATGGCAAGGCAATTTTTTAATAAGTTTGAAAATCTCAACTTCTGCATTCCAAGAAAGGAAAAAAAAGAAAGAAATCCATTGAAATCTACCTGGAAAATGATATGGCATCTTTTTCCAACCATCAAATATTTCTCCCAAAGTCTATTTCAGAGTAACCTTACCCTATTCCATCTTCTGAACCTAACATAAATAGTGTATGTGTAAGTATACACCTCAAATTGACCTTCTCAAATAGAAAAGAAGTGAAGATAGAAAATAGTTTTGTTTATTGGACATCAAGAATAAATAAGATGGACATTGAAGAGTAATGGAAAAAAGGTAAAGATAAAGGATTTTCTAAAGTTTGGTTCTCATCTTCATTTCTTAGCTGAGGGAACCAGCATCTTCCAAAGATCCTTTCCATATTCATGGCCAATGTGACTGTATGCCAAGACAGATGGAACACTGTTACCTTCCCACCGAAATGGTACTTATTTATCTACTTCCCTTAGTGTGCTTTCAAAATGCTAGATGGGCAGGAACTGGGGCAGGTAACGGGAGCTCACCCCATCATGCACTGCTCAGGTTTTGAGCCCAGACTGCCAGCTATCCAGCTGATAAGCTCAGCATCTTTAATTGCTGAGCCATCACACACCAGAAAAGTAAATAGATTAATTCTACAGAGGAAGGCAATGATAAACTTTGGGGGTGGGGGGAAAATCTTGAGAAAGGGGATTTAATTATCAGAAAGGGAATTTACTTATCAGAAAGTTCAAGGTAATAGGATATGGATATGGAAACTGAGACAATAACAAACAAATAGATGCTCACATATCATAAGAGTGGGTGAGTAGAGAAAAAAATATTGTGCAGTCCTATTTCTTATTTCCAGAAAATTGGTCCCCTGTCTAAGCCATGTAATTGAATCTGCAGTAGACTAACAACTACATAATATACTTGTACCTACTTCAATGTTCCAGTGAAGGTGATAATGGAAGAATAGGGAAAAATTAAAGAGCTTGGTGGAAAATTGATGCAGCATTCTGAACAAATGATCTCAGGAAAACAAATAATGCAGGAGATTAGTGACTGAAGGTGGTCCTCGACTTACGACAGTTCATTTAGTGACCATTCAAAGTTACAGCAGCACTGAAAAAAATGACTCGTGGCCATTTCTCACACTTACGATCTTTGTAGCGGCCCCATGATCATGTGATCAAAATTCAGATGCTTAGCAATTGGTTCATAATTATGAACCGTTGCTGTGTCCCAAGGTCATGTGATCACCTTTTGCAACCTTTTGACAAGCAAAAATCAACAGGGAAGCCAGATTCACTTAACAACCATGTTACTAACTTATCACCTGCAGTGATTCCCTTAACAACTGTGGCAAGAAAGGTCGTAAAATAGGGCACTAACACTCACTTAACAAATGTCTCACTGAACAACAGATATTTTGGACTCAACTGTGGTCTTAAATTGAGGACTGCCTGTATTAGATTAGAAAAAAGGCCGTGGAACACATAGTTAAGCACGTGTCTATTCATGGTTATAATGTACATGAGAAAGGAATGCAATCTGAAAGCAAATGATAGAAGGGGTGTGGAAATATGGGTCATTTTGGTAAGATCAAAAGTAGATCTGAGAGGGAGATTGGATATGGAAGAAGAGAGGAGGAAAAATTTAGAGTACAAGTGAATGGCTGCAGGAAGAAAAAGAGAGTAGGTATGTTCTTACTTTAGTGAAAGATAATTTGCTTTTGAACTTCCTTTTAATGGAAATGAGATGTCAGTGAAATTCTCCATGGTGGCATAGTGTTCCTGCACTTATTTAACTGCTAGATGGCCAAGACCTTCTGTAAACATTCTGTGCTGCTTTTTGCAATAACATATCCCGGTCGTTTGCAGCCGGCTTGTTTTCCCCAACTTCAATTAAACTCCAAGAGAAAAGAGCACGAGGGAATTTGTCCTATGGGGATTTTTTTTTTTTTTTAAGATTGTTGGCAGTCAGGTTTCAGAGAGATGGAAAAATGTAGAAGGAGAACACCACCTCTAGCAAAGTCATCCTCCAGTACCACCAACAATGAAAAAGCTCCAAACAATGTCAACAAAGATTCAGACTTCAGCCTTAATCACTCTGAAGATAAAATAGAAATGCGGAGTCTTTTTCTTGAAAGGAGCGCGGGGGGACCAAAATTTTAAAATCTGCCCAGCAAAATTCAGCACAGTTTGTAAGACCAATCTGTTTAGAGAAGTTTCTTATTTGATGAAAGAAGAAATGGATGATAATCGCTGACTAATTGATTGGTTTAATCATGGCTGCAGTACTGTGTAAGCAGTATTGTGAATTATTGCTTTGTTGTACAGCTTGATACAAGCCATATTACAGCGTGGAGGTGAACCTGATATTAAATGGTTGACAATCTGCTGTGGCCTTTGTTGCATTTTGTTTTATGAGTTACTAAGAACCCAAGACTCAGCTCAATTTTTATTCCTCATGGAGTAGAGCAAAATAATAGCCATAAAATAGATGTCACAGGCAGATGGTTAGCCCCTTTTTGCTTCTAGAATGTACAAATAAGTAACATTTTTTGCTTTGCTCTCTCATATGCGATTATCACATACTACAAGATACTATGATATGTAGTTTGCATTCAGTGTGATGGGATTAATAGAAGCCAGACTTAAACAATGAATACTGTAATTCTATAACAATCGCTATGTACATACTCTGAAATAAAACTAAAATGGAAAAAAATATGAAACTTAAAATTTCCATAGATTCATCCCCACTATTATCCTATGATTAAATCAAGCATGAATCTTTTTTAAAATTCTGAGATTTAGTTGATTTTGCCTTTGGGGAGCTATATAAAGTATATCCCCTAAACTTTCCTTGAAGCATGAAGGTGACATCAAAAATCTCAAGCTATCATGCCATGCTTCCTCAAAAGGCATTACTTGTTCGCTAACAAAGCAAAGGGGAAAAAAAACTTTGGCAAATGTATCACTAAATGCATTGCAAGAAGATTTGCTAGATATGTAGACTAACAATCAAGTTAGCTGAGTAAGTATTGGCTAATCAGCAGTTTTGAAATAGCAGTTCAGCAGCTCTGACTGAAGGTTGGAGCAAATGGTAGCATTTCTTTACACCTTGCTGGGTAGCACCCATTAATTTCCAATTAAATATATGGAGTACTCTGGAGCAGAGAGTATCATGGCTTATTTTATTGAGTGACGTGTGCTCTGCAGCTAAAGGATTATTCCTTTTTTGGGTCTCCCCTGGATTGCATTGTGCTCTGAGAGCCAGTTTTCCTATGTTCATGCAATAATTTTTCATCTCTCATCACTGCTGCATGGTCTGTGGACAAAGTGTAGAAAAACATGGAGCCCATGCCAAGGAATCGACAGGTACCGTCCAATTACCCAAATATCAATTTTTAAAATTTTAAATTTTTTAGCATCCCCCTTCTCCAAATACGTCTGAAGAAGTGATGGAAGAAAAGCTTGTAATGTGGAAGCTCCCCCCCCCCCCCCTTGAAGTTGTGTTGTGTACCAGAGAAATTTACAAGTGGATGATGAAAATTATTATTATTATTTTTATTATTATTTATTGGACTTCTAGACCGCCCCCTCTCCTCGAAGGGACTCGGGGCGGTGTACAGGTACAAATTAAAACCATACAATCAACATACATATAACTAAAATCGAAAAATAACTAAAAATATGGGAAGAGGGAATTTGTGACTGATAGCAGTAATGCAGTGATGCCTCCTCTCCTTTTTCCAGTCACTGTCTTTCTTAGGAGCATTGAAAGTTGAGAGGGAATGGGGGTGGGGGAGAAAATCTGGAGGACTGAAAGTCTAATTTTCCTGCATTCTGCACAATAATGTCAAAAGATGACGTTAAAAAAGTAAGCCGCTAGGTTTGTATTAGTTAACCGGATTGCCCTGCTACAACCAACTACCTCCATCCATGTTCATTGGGATCTTTAGTTGTAATCTGGAGCAGGGTTCTCCAACCATGGCAACTTTAAGCCTGGTGGACTTCGACTCCCAGAATTCCCTAGCCAGCTAAGGTGGGAGTTAAAGTCCGCCAGGCTTAAAGTTGCCAAGGTTGGAGACCCCTGATTTGGAGGGTACTTGATTGGGACTGACTAAGCTATACCTACATTGATTTACAAGCTATTGTACAAGGCTCAGTAAAGGAGCAGGGAGAGAAAGAAAGGAAGAAAATAGCTGAGTGCTCTGTAAAACACAAGAGTGTAAAAATCTCTAGGTAACCATGTCACTAATAATACAATTTATACTTGGCAAATCTAGACAAGTAGTATAATTTAGGATGATGTAATCTTCCTCTGGCATTCTGTTCATGCCAGGCAGCTTACCAACAAATCTAAGCCCTGATCGTCTGGTAGCAATTACTACATCAAAACAAAACGTGATTGCCACTGATTAATTGTGGTGATTCCCAAAAGAGCTTTCTTTAGCCACACCAGGTTTTAAAGGCCTGGTGTTCAAGATTGGCATAAATGACATACAGAGGCAGGCTGTTTTCAGCTGAGGGATGCCTGCAGTGGTGTATTATGAAATCCTGACATTGGAAAACCTGATTACTGCTCAGCTAAGGAGATTCTTTTTTTTTTTTAAAGCAGAGTTCTCTTTAGTTTGAAGTGCATTTCAGAGCCCTATCAGCCTCATTAAACATTCTCCTCAAGTTATTGGAGCATATGACAAAATCTTATCAGTTGGAATACACTTGCTTGTGATTCACTGAATAGCTCTTTTCACTAATAAGTATCGTTAGGAGATACTAACTGCCAATATTGTTTTTGACTGGGCTGTTTTTGAACAATTAAGTTCTTGGGACAATGAATATTAATCAAATTATCCCTAGCAAAGAAAACTTAAGAGGCATTTTATATCAAGTCAAACTATTAGTCCATCTATGTGTAAGTGTAATGGGCATAAGGAGTTACCTTGAGGGACAGATGGAAGAGACATTATGAAGACAGTGATTAGATAAAGGAAACCTGAGTCTAGGGCAGAACTGTAACCTTGACAAAATGACTTGGACAAGACCCTCATGAAGATAAGAGGAGGTAGGGAAAGGGGAAACATATTCAAACCGGCAAAATTCTGTTACTATAACTTCATAATAAAAGTAGCATTTAGTCTGCATGACTTAGGTTTCCTAGTCTGGTCTAATATCGGTAACAGAATGAAGCTGTAAAAATCCAGGTAGCCACAAGTTAGCAGAAAAGAGACAATGATTTTTATCAATAAGCCATCCAGATTTCTTTTCCCCAAATTTGGTAGCCCTGTCTATGAATCAGAATTTTATACCCCAGATACCCTAATTTACCTATTGTTAAATTTATTATTATTATGGGAGCTTACAAACAGTTTCTAGTTAATTTGGTGCCTTTAATGTTCCCATTTTTTTCTTCACCGTGTGTCTCAATTCTCATCAGTTTTTGCATGCTGAGATAAATTCCAGTAGTTTTGCATAATTAGAGATATATATCTCAGTAATGGAATGCTACACCATAGAATTACAATAGCAATAGCAATAGCACTTAGACTTATATACCACTTTACAGTGCTTTACAGACCTCTCTAGGCGGTTTACTTCAACAATCTGGGTCCTCATTTTACCTACCTTGGAAGAATGGAAGGCTGAGTCAGGTATGAGATGATACAACAGTATCCAAATCCTAAATAAGTTGCTGATTCTTGGTCCAGGATGACAATTTGCTAAGCATTGCGAAAAATTCAGATGCTAGTTCTTAGACAGGTTTGGAGAACTTCTGGTGTGCTATCTATATGGAGAGAACCAAAGGAAAAAAATCCAGCTCTGTAAAGCCTTGTATTACAATTGTCTAGCAACAGATCTCTGGATTCCAGGTGTTGGTCTTTCTTAGTACAGCAGCTTTCTATAGCCATTTTTTTGCCTGAAATGTTGACAAAAGTTCTGATTTACAATGATGAATGAAAAAATGCTTGAACATCAGTCCAACGGCTTAAATATATGGAATAAATCCAAGAGGTCATAGAGGGTTATGTTGGGGTAGGGGTGGGGATTTTTATGAGACCCAAACTTCAAAAGAAACAATTTATAGTCTGTACCAATGTCTTTGATGGGAATCAAGCATGTATATGCTTAGCAAAACTAAGGAAATGTCTGTGCTTTAATTTTCACTTTAATTTTCACATAGTCCTTCCTGGCTGTTCAATAAATCTTTAGGTAAGGTGGAAATCTAGTATTTGTGAAAGAGCTATAATTCACGAAGACCACAGAAAATATTCCTAATACTGGAAAACTAAGATAACATACAATTTAAATGGAAGGGAAAAAAACATTTGGAGTCTATATAAAGAATGTGGGGTGAGAACAGTGGTAAAAGAAATGCTTGACCTATTAATAAGATCTGAAAACTTTCAGAAAACAGATAGTAGCCAATTATTCTATGCAATTGAAGATAATGTATAAAGACGGACTAAAGTTTTTGTTATTATTCCAAATAGAAGGTAACTAATCTTGAAAACATTTGACACAATATTACAATCAGATGGAACAAGAATTTATTGCCACATATTGATTTTCCGACATGTTTGATACATGGACCAGTATTCCAATATGCTGTCTGTTGAATATCTGCAGCCAATATAGATTCCAGTCTTAGCTCCAACCACAGCAGAAGCGCTGCCTTTTGAATTACACATTTTTGTATGCTCCCATTTCTTCGAAAGAAATAAAATCTGAAAGATGGCCAAAGAATGGTGATAAGGAGTTAGTTTCAGAGGTGGTATTCAGCAGGTTCTGACCAGTTCTGGAGAACCAGTAGTGGACATTTTGAGTAGTTCGGAGAACCGGTAAATGCCACCTCTGACTGGCCCCACCCCCATCTATTCTCTGCCTCGCGAGTCCCAGATGATTGGGAAGAACTGAGGATTTTGCAATAACCTTCCCCTGGAGTGGGGAGGGAATGGAGATTTTACAGTATCCTTCCCTTGCCACACCCACCAAGCCATGCCACACCCACCAAGCCACGCTCACCAAGCCATGCCACACCCACCAAGCCATGCTCACCAAGCCATGCCACACCCACCAAGCCATGCTCACCAAGCCATGCCACACCCACCAAGCCATGCTCACCAAGCCATGCTCATCAAGTCATGCCACACCCACCAATCCACGCTCACCAAGCCACATCACGCACACCATGCCATGCCCACCATGCCACACCCACCAAGCCACGCTCACCAAGCCATGCCACACCCACCAAGCCACGCTCACCAAGCCATGCCACACCCACCAAGCCATGCTCACCAAGCCACATCATGCACACCATGCCATGCCCACCATGCCACACCCACCAAGCCACACTCACCAAGCCACATCACGCACACCATGCCATGCCCACCATGCCACACCCACCAAGCCACGCTCACCAAGCCATGCCACACCCACCAAGCCACGCTCACCAAGCCATGCCACACCCACCAAGCCATGCTCACCAAGCCACATCATGCACACCATGCCATGCCCACCATGCCACTCCCACCATGCCACGCCCACAGAAGCAGTAGTAAAAAAATTTGAATCCCACCACTAGTTAGTTTGCTCATGAGTTTAATAGATTTAGCACGTAAAATTGATATTTTCCCATTTTTAATGAACTAAAGCAGCATCCACATCACATCCGAAAACAGGAAGCATCCTGACTGATGCCATTATATTCCTTTAGTTTCACAGAGTTGGTAAGGTGCTGGAATCAGAATGGGGAAACACAGTTTTTACACCACCCACTGCCAGAGAAGTTTACTGAGTGACCTTGGGCACTATGTCCTCCTGGTAAATTCCAGCAATAAGTAAATAAATGAAACATTTTCCCTATTCTGTGCTAGAACATTTTCTACTGCTCCAGCTTTGTGTTTTTCTACTCTGCTAGTAGGGACCCCCTTTAACAAAACACTGGGCTGCATCACAACCATTTTTATTTCCTAAAAATGTTTGGCATGATCCTTCCTTCCTTCCTTCCTTCCTTCCTTCCTTCCTTCCTTCCTTCCTTCCTTCCTTCCTTCCTTCCTTCCTTCCTTCCTTCCTTCCTTCCTTCCTGCCTGCCTGCCTGCCTGCCTGCCTGCCTGCCTGCCTGCCTGCCTGCCTGCCTGCTTTCCTCCCTCCCTCCCTTCATAAAGCTGTGAGTTATGTTGGGGCAAGAGCAAAAAATTGGCCCACAGGAACTTAATGAGCTTCTAAAGATGAAGATGGATGAAAGCATAGACTTTCCCTGTGCTAAAACAACAAATTAACTGCTAAACCGTATGGGGTATTTGGAATCAGAAACCGGTGTTTTATTGTCAGCAGGGTGTCTTCTCATGCATTTAGAAATAATGACAAAGGGGTATAGGACGTGACAAGTACCAAAGATGAAGTTTACGGACATTTCTGGACTCAGAAACACCATGTTGTGCTAAAGGATGCACCAACAGTTATGTTTCAAGGTAGTTGAAAATAAAACTTCCATGTACAAGGCTGCTGGGTTTTGTTATCTCTTATTATGGTAAGATATTGAGGAGGGACTATGTACTGACAGAATGCTAAAGTAAATGGATGGTTAATATTATCCAGGAATATATTGCTATTGCTTATTTCCATTTTGTTTTGCATTACTTAGGCCCTGCATCAAGTACTTAAACAGCCTGGAATAGATTTTTTTTTTAAAATAAAGCATCAGGGATGATAAAGAAAGTGAAAAACTATGAAACGAGGCCCCAAAGAACTGGAATGTATAAGCTTGGGAAGAGAAGAGTAAGAAGGGAATATTGTAGCATTTTTTTTGAATACCTGAAAGAATGTCACATAAATTAAGCCAAACATGTCTTCTCCATCACTCAAAGTTGAGGATATGAAACAATAGTCTTAGGTTTCAGGTGGGAAAATTCCTATTTAAACTTAGGGTGTTTGGTGTTGGTTTTCTTCCTAACAGTAGAGCAGTGAAACTAGTTGCTGAGTAGAGGCTTGGGTTCTCTTCAGATGCAATGTTCAAGCAGGGATCTAATTGTTATCTGCCTGAAATACTTTAGTATGGATTCTAGCATTAGGAGCAGGTTGGATTAGATGTTCCAAATTGACTGTTATAACCCATGAAGTCTATATTTTTACGAATCTCTTAAAAATATGAAGAAGGCTTTTGCTTTATCTTTACTGAGCACAATTGCAAAGCGTGTGCATTTCTTATGATCTATTTATCCTCTTAATTCTGAGTGGAGTCATTATCTCAATGACATAGTTAAGTTGACTTTGAGTGTGTCATGTGGATCCCTTTAATAAATCATCTACATCCAAATACTTTCAAACACTGTTTTCAAATCAATCCAGAGAGGGGAGGGGCTAATACAAAAGAATTATCAGGTAATAGAACATTCTTAGAACTTGGAAATGATAAGTTAGCAATAGTGAAAAGACAATGCTATCTTGTTAGGATAAGGAACATAGAGAGATAAAAGCTGATGATGGAACAATAAATGCAGAATCCGTCACTGTAATCAGTATATAGACATGAGTAAATCACCAAGGCATAACTCAAAATTCTAATAAGAGGTAGTAGAATTTCCATAAGCTTTTCGGGATGAGATTTCTCTAACTAAATCTTTCACATAAACTTTTCGGATGTTGATGGAAGGTTTAACGTTGAAAGTCTGTGCAATTAATCCTACTATGTGATTTGTCTCAATTAGTCTTTACTCCCTTCCATTTCTGCCCCCAAAGGAATGTCTCATTTTGATTAATGGATCTTAGAAGTTAAGCTAGTTGCAGTTGCTGTCCCTAATCATTGTCTATAGTAATGGTAAGAAGTAGAGAGTAGGAGAGATTACCTTGATGGGGATAGAAACAAGTTCCATTATCAAAATTACAAAGGGGGAAAACATACCAAAAGTTCTCAACAGAAAATATGCAGAATAGCTTCAGATACCTCCCTAGTTCATATGGGTGTAAGAAGGGGAACATGATGAATTCTGTCTAGGAATGGGGAAGTGATGTGTTGGACTACAGTGATGCAGAAGTTTTCCAGGGAGGAGGGAGCACATTCCAGGAGAGGGACAGTAAAAAAAGAGATTTAGGATAGCCACTCCCTAGAATCTACCAGGGACATTGGGTTTAATCTGGCAAGATTTTGTCTATATAGTGTAAGGGAATAAAAACTGAATTTAAGTTGGATTGTTCTGTTCTTGGACTGGGCCTGACAGAAAAAAAAGTATAGCATCACTGGACTGGCAAGATTCTTTTATAATAGCTATTCTCAAGAAAAGTAACTTTATATTGACTCTATCTGGTCTACCTGAGCTACCTGGTAGGGGGTACATTAAAGAAATCAAGAGAAGTAGGGCTTCCGGTTCCGGCTCCAGCAGCGACGGGCGAGCCTAGCGCTCGCTCGCCGCTTTGTTGCCTTTTCTGCCCCCCCACGGGGGCGAGACACTCCGGTTACCGGAGGTCTCCCGTAGGGTCGGCTCGGAGGGGACGTTCTTCCTCACGGCGGTGGGGAGAGCGCTCCCCTCCGCGACCTAGGTGAGGAGGAACATGCTGCGGGGGGTTCTCCCTTTGCCAACGGCTGTCGGCGCCATTCACTTCAATGCAGAGGGCTGAGCGGAGAGATCGGAAGGTCTGCCGAGGCTTCAGCTGCGAGGAAGAGTGAGTTTAAAAAAGACTTTTTTTTCCTTGCTGCCAGCCAGGCTGAACGGACTGGGAGGGGGGTGTTTGTTTTCAAAAAAACCCCCTCGGACTTAAGCGGCACTTTAAAATGGCTTCTCTGGAAGAGAAAGCGGAAATCTTAAATCCGGACTGTCTCTAACAAGGGAAAGTGGTATGCGGCTACTTGCAACATTGTTTCTAGGTCTGGCTGGATAAAAAAAATAAATTTATTTTTCTACTCTCTCCTCTGGGCTCTGAGATGGGCGGTGGAAGGTGGCTTTTCTTTGTCCCTGCCTGATTATTTCAACTATGGAAAATTCCCAGCGTCTCTTCACAATTGGGACTCTCTCTGGATATTGATGAAGAATTTTTCTCTTGCTGGATTTGTGATTTCCTTTCTGGAGTACCTTCGTTATTATAACTATTGAGTTGGAAAATTGTCTCTCTCTTGGTTCCTGAATTTTACAACGTTTCAACCTTGATCAGAACTTTGGGCTCCCGGTTAGTCTCACCAACCCCACCCTGAAAACGCCATTTTGGTGGCATTGACTTTAACAGTTAATCATGGCTCAAGAAACAGCATTGGCAAGTTTAGAACAACGGATGGCTTCTCTTGAAACTGTTATACAAACTTTGGTAAAAGAAATTCAGGCCCAGAGGGCAGAAAACATCAATTTCAAGAAGGAGCTATTGGACACATGGAAGCAAGTGCTGGAAAACACACAGAAGACTGAAGAATTGGAAGGGGGGTTGGTGGGGGTTAAGGGAGAGATTAAAAATGTTATTAAAGAGGTTGGGGAAACAAATGGGCATGTGTCTAGGATAGATATGGAAAGAATGACATATTTTTTGAGATTTCAGAACGTTTTTGAGGAATCTGGTGAATGCCTCCCTGATCTTATGAGCACAATTGTAGCAGACTATTTACAAAAACCTAAAGATGAGATCAGGGGGGACATTGACCTAGCCTACAGAATTAACTCAGCATATGCCAGGATAAATGAAGTGCCTAGAGAGATACATGTGAAATTTGTTAGAAGGTCAACCAGAGAGGAAATCCTGAAAGTGCAGAGAGGTAGTCCATTAATCTACCAACAAAAAGAGGTTGCTATCTTGAAGCAGATCCCTAGAAAGATTCGAGAAGCAAGGAGGAAATTTTCCTTCTTGTCTAAAATTTTATTTGATCATGGGATTTGGTTCAAGTGGGTGACACCCGAAGGGATGCTGGTGTTCTGGGAAGGAGGAAGAGTGAGGATTAAAACAGTTGCTGAGGCGGAAGCCTTTCTTAAAAAACATTCCTCTGCCCTGGGGGAAGATCCAGGGGGGACGGAGGGGGCCACGGCCCCGCCCGCTGGGGGCCAGGGAGGAGAAAAAGAAGATACAATAGCCAAGAGACTTAGATCGAAAAAATAACTTTGCCTTGATTTTTCTGAACAATTTTGCATAATATTTGTATCTGGATTTTTTGTAAATGTCTGACAGCATGGAACTGAGAATTTAGGTATATGTACTTGCTTTTACCTTGTAGTGTTATGAAAAATGTTTTTTTTTGTTATTTTATTACTGTGTATTTTGAGGTCTCGGAAGGGCCGACGACTCTGACGTGAATGCTCTCAAAATTTCTTTGTATCCCTTACCCTACCCTATAGAAAAAATGTAAAACCAATAAAACTTTTTCAATAAAAAAAAAAAAAGAGAAGTAGTTTGTTCTGTTACTGAAAAGGTATCTTCACCATGGGGAAAAAGTACCTGAGTGAAAAGTCAGATGTAACTAACTACGTCTTTCTGGGCAAACTGTTATTTGCCTTTTGGATTGGCTTAATTTTCATGGATTTCCCTAAGAAATTTGGGAACAATGCTCCGTGAAATTTAAATTTTATCTGTTGGAGAACTTTAATATTTTCACTGTCTTGAAATTCTTAGGATTCCTTAAGTGGAAAACACAAAGATAAAACCATTTGAAGTTACAGTGGCAGAGGTGGGTTCCTACCGGTTCAGAGTGATTCGGCCGAGTATGTAGTAACTTGGGCCGCCACGCCCCTGAATCGGTAATATCGACGATGGCACACCATCTTGATTTTTGGTTCTGCGCATACGCAGAACAATCTTCATTACAAAAAATATTTTTTTCCTTTTCTATTGTGTGCATTTACACCTTTTTAGGTTCAAATGCATATGCACACATGCACATTGTTTTTGTGCACCGAACCGGCATTAATGCTAGTGGCAACCCATCCCTGTACAGTGGAAATCAAGGTTTTCTATCTTTGATCTACAGTGCTGACCCAACTATTAGACATAAAGAGATCAGGCAACAGTTCCTGAATGTGTGAGAAGGAGGGTACCATTGTACAAACTTCTGGCAATGTTTTCTGAACCTTTTGCCAAGAAATTCCTTTGGTTAAAAGACAGAGATGTTGGAGTCCCTGTCAATGGAGCTGCTTTCCTGAAGACTAGCACAATATTTTTTTCCAGTGGCCAGTCCAGTCACCTCTTCTGCAGAATTTGATGCACATCTTCATATCTTTTTCTCAGGACAAATAAAATGCCTAGGGCAGGCTCTAATTCCCTGACTGGCACTTGTATTTTTAAACTTTGGAAATAAGACTTTAAGTTATCTTATGTCTTCCTGTACTGCAAGCACAGATAAATTGAAGTCATCACCAGCCTTTGGGTAGCATGGTATACATCATATGCCAGTGTAGGTGTGCTTAAAAAGTTATTTTTAAGGTATTATTTTTTTTCTTGCAATTTTGTAATAATATTTTTAAAATCCTCAAACTTTATTTTTCATCAGTAGAGGGCACTAACCCTGTTCTTTAGTTCCATCTATTGGTGTACAAAAAAATTGCAGCTTTTCCTTTGTCTTGTCAAAGAGCATTCTGTAAAATGGTATGTGTGAATGAGCTTGGGAGACTGGAAGTGGAGCCGCAGACAGGGCATCTATCAGATAAGGGGCAGCTCATCCTGCAGAAGGAATAAGGACATGGCAAACATCTCAGAAGGAACTTCCCCTAATTTCTTAGACATTAAAGGTGAGAGGGGAAAAGATGTACTTTCAGTCTTTCAAATTCTGTTTTAGAATTCTTGCAATAGAAGTAGTGTTAATATTTATGGTTTGTGCATGAAGAACTGATCTTGAAACTCTGAAAGCACTTCTCCCCTTCTTTTACTTTTTATTTCCAGAAAATTAAGGAAAGTTTCTTCTGAGACACTTCTCATCCCTATTTTCCTTCTGTGGGGCTGAGATGCCTTTTGCATGACAGTTGTCTAAGCTGCTGCTCTTCCTCCCTTCTCCCAAGGTCATTCCCACATACCACCACACGTTCCAATGAAAAGGAACATTTCAAAGAAGCAAAATGCAGTGTGGGGAGGAAAACAAGGGGGAAAAGTGGATAAAAAGGCCTAAGGGAGAAGGTAGAGGCTCCAGACAGAGAGATCTGAGGAGAAATTAGTGGAAGAAAAACAAAACCACAATTAACCAAAAAAAAAAGACATTGGGTGAGTTGGTAGAAAGTGGCTGGAAGTGAAATCAGAAGGGACAGCTTCAAGGGAAAAGAGAGAAGAGAAAATGATTAATTTCAAATGCAGCAGGAAAAGAAAACTATCAAGGGAAAGGGTGGAAGCAACCATTGGATAGATGGGACAAGAGTGGAAATCAGAGAAAGAGCTTAAGAGGGAATGAAACAAAAGAAGGAAGACATTGCACAGAGCTGAGAGAGAGCAGTTGGAAATAATAGGAAGGTTGACTGGAAGTGGCAAGGGACAGGATGTAAAATGAGGTTCTGCTGGCCAAGAGAAGCCTTTGTCCTCCTTAATAACCCAGACATGTTTTGATTTATAAGATAAAATTTGATCCAATAGTTAAGCCACTGGTTTAGCAGCAAGCAAACTTGTTTCCAGTCCTCAGCTTCATGTACGTGTCTGTGAAATTCACCCAGATTTGTCAGGAATCAGGACTGACTCAAAAGTGCATACATGCATGCATATGTGTCCATGTGTAACTGTATAGGTGTGCATAAACGCACACAAACTCACAAGACTGATTTACGATAAATCTGCTTGCCCCCATTTCCTTATTCCCATTCTTAGCAAAGTCCAGCGCTTATTCTATGGCAGCGATGGCTAACCTTTTTGTCATCATGTGCCCCCACATTCACATGCAACCCCCGTGCCCCATTTGGGCCTAGTAGGCCTGCCTGCAGCCTTCTGGGAGCAAAAATGGACCACTGGGAGGCGCATCCCCCTGCGCTCCATTTTGGACCTAGTAGGCCTCCCTGTAGCGTCCTGGCACCAAAAATGGGCCATGGGGGTGTGTGTTTTCTTCCAAGTGCCCCCTACCCTGGTGCATGCATGTGCAACCCCCGTCCTCATGCATGTGTGTACATCTCTTGCATGCACCCCACCCATGTGCAGCAGAGACCCGAAAATCAGCTGGGGCAGTGGAGGCATGGTGGAGCTGACCTGGGGCAACGGCTCTGAATACCGGCAGAGAGGGCTCTGCATGCCACCTGTGGCACATATGCCATAGATTCACCATCACAGTTCTAGGTTTTATTTTTTGTTTTTTTTTAAAGTATAATAATGGAGGGCCTGGTTCTTCTCCCCCCACCCCTCATGTCATGCAAGCAAGGGATCAAAATTAGGGTCACCAGGCTTTTCTAGAAATTTTAAAAGTTTCCTAGAACCATATCAATGACTTTATTCACAGTTTTCCTATATAGAAACTAAGCCTGAAAAGTGTGTGTGTGTGTGTATGTGTGTTACAGTGATAACCTGCCAGACAACATACCTCACAAAGAATCAAAATATTCCTCTCTCTTTCAAATGCAGATGCCATTTTAGTATCACAACAGTTCTACGAGATAAATTATGCCTGGTTGGGTGAGTTTAATTGACTCTAAGCAAAACACTCTCTGCATTCAGCCACCTCAAGGCCAAAAAAGTAGGGCAAATTAAAGTGAAGTGAAGTGGGAGGGAGGTAAACTAGAGGTAACAGTCGGGTTACCCATCTCCATAATGTGGTCCCTGTTTGTATCTGACCTTTCACACAATGTGTGAAAACCTGGGAAGAAAGGGAGGAAAGAATAGTTTCATGTTACATTTAGTTTTATTTCTCTCTCTTTTTCTTCTTTTTCTGCATTCAGGTAACATTTACCAATAGTTATTTCTCTGGCTTTCATTTTATGGAAAGAAATTGTGAGTGTGAAAAAAAATTGAGATTGTGGAACCTCTTCACCAGATAGTGATGAAAATACACGCCACAGCCAGACATTGGATGATGATGATGATGATGATGATGATGATGATGATGATAATAATAATAATAATAATAATAATAATAATAATAATAATAATAATAATAATAAAGCAAGGAATAGAAATGGGCAGGGAGGGGTAATCATCCTCAGACACGAAGGAAAGGCCCATCCCCTCCTTTGTTTACATATCAGATTTAGAGATCTTCCATCTCACTCACAGAGAGACTCTGGAAGGTGCACAATTAAAATGTAAAAACTACATAAGTATCGTACTCCAGTGGAGGCAGCTAAAGCAGTAATAAAATTATTAAAGTTCAAAAGGCAGGGGAGGGCTTTTAAGGAATGAACCAACCAGGAGTGGGATTCAGCCAATTCGGACTGGTTTGCGTGAACCGGTAGCTCTGATGATCAGCTGAGAATGAACTGGTTCGTTCTGAGAATCAGGTGGGCCTGCCCGCCCCTGTGCTATACTGATCTATAGTTCCTTTTTCCTGAAGCCCAGCTGATAGGCGCGGCAGAGCGGATGCTGCACCTCAGCTGTTTTATTGCAGTAGAAGGCAAGTTTTTGGAGCTGTTTTCAAACCCACTGTGCGTGGGGGGAATGAACCAGTTGTTACACCGATTCAATCCCGCCACTGGAACGAACCCCTGTGGTTGTGTTCCCCAAGTGAGACAGCAGAGGCAGGAGAGTGAGGGCCCACCTCATCTCTGAGAGGAGAATATTCCAAAGGGCGGGGCCACAGCAGAGAAGGCTGTCTCCCTGGGTCTCACCAACTCATTAAGTTCATTAACCGACAAGACTCTGTAACATACCCCACTTCTCTGAAAAAGGCTAAAGACGCCTCTGCAGGTAATCTAGCCCCATGCCATCTAGGGCTTTAAAGGCATAACCAGCACCTTGAATTAGATCCAGAAGCAAACCCAATGAAGTTCACAGTGCTATGTGTGCCGTTCTTGGAGGAGGAGCTGCCCAAAATTGCTCACATAGCTGCTTTCTATACCAGCTGAAGCCTCTGGATACTTTTAAAAGGTAGCCCCTTGTAGAGCACATTGCAGTAGTCCAGACAAGAAATGTAACTCAGGGCATGAGTTACTGAGTGAAAAACCTCCCTCTACAGGGAAGGGCATAACTGGGACACAACATAACGTTGAGCCGGGGCTGTCGTAGCCAAAGCTGCTACCTGCTCTTTGAGCGGGAACTAGGGGTCCAGGAGGATCCCTAGATTGCTCATTGAATCTGTCTGTGATAATGCAACCCCGTCCAGGGCCAAAGATGATAAACTACCGAATTAAATTAGTTAAATTCAAAGGTGGTGGCACGCGTAGATGCTGTGGCGTTGAGCTCCTGGGACCACAGTGGAGTGTGTAGGCAAAAACTAGTCTATACCTTCAGGGAATTACTCAAGACTGGATCATCTAGTAACCAATTTCATTGTATACATGATGTACAATGACAATAAAGGCTATACTAAATGCAGATGGGCCTCCCACCCACAGCCACTCCATCTTACCAGGATTCAGCTGCAACCAGTTCCCCCATCCAGCTGTCACAGACTCCTGGCATCATGAGGGAATGTCCACAGTATCACTTTTCAACGTAGACTCAAGCCATCGTTGCCAATTCTGCATTTGGGAAAGTTCTGTGTTGCTATACAGAGAATGTAGATGTAGCCTTTACATACTTTAATATGCTACATAGAAACAGTTTCTTTGCATTGTTTAACACCTGAAGAAGTTACTTGTTTTATTCAACTACCTTTAGAGTCAGGAGGGACATTGCAGGCCTAATGCAAGATTTTAGAAATTAGTTCACTGACCGCTTCCACAACTGGGACACATTCAGTCCTTTCAGGTTCAATGGACTTCTCAGAAACGTCCTTCTTCCTTAGCTTTGTGAAAGTCTGTCTCCAGATGCCATGACATACGCAGGCCCTGGAGGCAAGGCTGAACTAAGAAAGACTGACAGGTGGAAATGGTAGATTATCTATTAGGACTTAATGCTGTTGTTGTTGTGTTGTCTGTCAAGCAATTGAAGAATTTAAAGACTTAATCTCTTTTTAACTAAGTAATCCATTAATTCTACAATTAAAAGAGAAGGAGAGAAAGAAAGGGAAAGAAAGAAAGAAAGAAAGGAAGGGAGGAAGGAAGGAAGGAAGGAAGGAAGGAGAGAAGGAATGAAAGAAAGAGAAAAATGAAGAAAGAGAGAGAGAGAGAGAGAGAGAGAGAGAGAAAGAAAGAAAGAAAGAAAGGAAAAGAAAGAAAGAAAGAAAGAAAGAGAGAGAGAGAAAGAAAGAAAGATTAACCACCAGCTCTAGTTTGAAACTAAGCTATGGAAAAAATGTATCATTTGATAGTACAATAATAGAAACATACCATCTTTTCAAGCATTTTATTGCTCAATATAACAACAATAATATAGTATAATAATGCAGCTAGAAATTAGCATCTAAGTACTTCCAAAGTAATTCCCTTTCTGTTACATTAAATATTACAATTGGGAGGAACTTTTCAGAGGACTGCACCAGCCACATCCAAGACTAATAATTGGAGGTCTTCACTTCTTTCCATTTCATCAGGTCTGCCCAGATAGCCCGGTTGAGCTTGGAAACTAAGCAAAATTGGAAATTCCAAGACTGTAGATGACACTGGGTAGCAAAACAAAACAAAACAAAACAAAACAACCCCACCCCCGAAAAAGAAGGCAATGATGAACCACTTCCATATCATTGTTGAGAAAATTTCATGGATCTGAAAACTACATGGATGCCATTTAAAAGTAGCAACAGTGTATGATCTACAAGCATTGTATGTAGATACTGGCTGCTTGCATGTACGTTCTATATAGTTCAAAGCATGTTGCAAATAGTAATAAATAGTAAATAGGTTGGATAGCCACAAAGCTAATAAGGAAATATTTCAGGATTTCCAGAGCATGAGTAGTAGAAACCTTAATCAATGTACTACTACATATGTTTGGACAGGATTGGCCAATGAGCTTAACAAAAGGACCAAGCTTATGTCTGTTGGAGCACCATATTGACTGTTCACTTACAAAAGCAATACATCTGATTAGTTCCTTGTGTGCTACTTATACTTTAGCAAATGAAATGTTTTCCTAATCATTTAAGAAGGTAAGAAGAAGCCACTGTTTCAAAAGGTAAGGAAGATCTCAGAAAGAACAGAAGCAGGAATTAATTGAGAAGGGAGATTTCTTCTAAGAAAAGCAGGCTGAGGACCAGAAGCTATTCATAAAGGGTTACAATAGTTGAGCTGCTAAATTCTGGTCAACCACAACATTATAGCAGAGGAATATAGAAAATGGTGATTTTTCACTGCTATTCAGTTGCTGTCTATACTATTGCACATCAAATATGGTGGTCTTACTTTATGTTCTAGAAAATATTGTTTAATAGAAAGTGTCATGGACTTGATCAAGACAAGTGATATTATATCTTCTTGTTTTGAGACCATAAGAGTCATTAACTGTCACATGTAGATCACTCCATATCTCCTATGCAATGGGCAATACAATTTTGCTGACTCAAGATACTAGTGTGTGAACTCTTCATCAGCTTTGGAGGAAGGAAGATACATCTTACTCATTATCCTCACTGTTGTGTCAGAGGCACTGAATGTATGTTCCTCCTTGTTCTGTACGGATTCTCAGATACAATAATTACATGCTTCTTTTTTGAATGCTTGTTGTTAGAGTTCTCTAGGAATGCAGTGAAGTTTTGCTTGATTTATGCTTACCATCAGAAGGTACTGTGATAATCATGAAACAGAGGGGTTACCTATAGTGGCCTTGGAATTCTGGCATCAATTTGTCTTGTTTTATATTCTAAAGTGTATTGTTTTATTTTCCTTTGGTTTCTGGCATTCAACAAATGATGTAAGATATGGGAACTCATTCTGTGCAGCTAATCCAAAAGGGACATTGGCAACTATTGATTTTAAACTATAATTGTTCATATATGACCATTGCTTAATCAAATAGTTCATAAAATGCGGTTCTTACAATTGATTGAAAATCTTTCATTAGTTAACATATTTTAAGTTCAGTAGAACAGAATATAGAATAGAATAGAATAACACAGTTGGAAGGGATCTTGGAAGTCTTCTAGTCCAACCCCATGCCTAGACAGGATACCCTACAGGCAAATGGTTATCCAATCTCTTCTTAAAAACTTCCAGTGTTGGAGCATTCACAGCTTCTGGAAGCAAGCGGTTCCACTGATTAATTGTTCTAAATTTTCAGGAAATTTCTCCTCAGTTCTGTTGCTTCTCTCCTTGATTAGTTTCTACCCATTGCTTCTTGTTCTACCCTCAGGTGCTTTGGAGAATAGTTTGACTCCCTTTTCTGTGTGGCAGCCCCCGAGATATTGGAATGAATATATGTGATGATGTTCATCCATCGTGTTTGAAGAGGACTTTGACACCTAACATGTTGTGGGCTGTCCACGATGTGTCCGCAGGTGGCTGGTAAGGCCTATAATATATGTAGTTCAGTGTTGAATTGTGGAGTTCTTGATGTTCTCTGAGCTTGGTTGGTTCCCCCCCCCCCTCAGTACATCATCAAATGCAAGTGAGTACTGTATATGCAGTAGGATGCCCTACCAGTTTGATGAGGACTTGGTAGTTAGTAGTTCCTTGACAAGGTATTGTTTTCCACTTGATTGCCTGATATTAATCCCTGCTTATCTGACTGTTGATTGCTAGAGAGGATGTGTTCTGGGGTTTCTTGTGTACTTCTTAGCTTTTGATTATCTCTTTTTAATAAAGATAATGTCTTTATTATTTCTGAACGGTGTGTAAATATGATTTCTTTCTATGTATCTATTGATAGCTGATTTGCCAAGCTTCCAAGAATTCCCTCACATTTATAGATTTAGCTTAGTCTAGGATGCTTACTTTCCCAGTGGAGATTGCATCTGGGTCTGTCCATGTATTGTGAGATTAAGGGGTTTTCATTGTGTCTTCTGACTATAATTGGTGTACACGGATGTTCTGTGCTGAAGAGGAACTCTGCACTACTTTATCAAGTTCTTTAGCAGATCAAAGCTAAAGGTTTAGATACAACTGATATAGACAATTAGTTATAGTGACTGCTGTGTCTTCAATTTTACATTCTTGAACATGTTTTGAACTGCCCTAACTTTACAAACTAGAGCAAGAGGTTATGTCAGGAGCATTAATATGTTTAGGAAGAGTCAGTTTCAGTATATACCGGAATACAAAAATATTTGACTTCCACCTCAAAAATGCAGCTTGTTAGAGTAAAAGTCATTATTTCTGTAACATGAAGAAAATACTTTTTTTTTAAAAAAATGGTTAATTAGGGTACAGTATTACAGCTTTGAGTGAAATATTTAATGCTGGATGCTTTCATTGTTTGTAGGAAAGAAGACAGATTTCCTAACCCAACCCATGCTTTCAAATATGCAGACACAAAATACATCAGAGACAACGCTTATTTGCTACTCAAATAAAATATATAGACTGGCTGAATTTAGAGAAATTATTACAGAAGCCTGGAAGTTTGGGCAATCAGAGATGCTTCAGAGGGATAGACAAATATGTAACAGAAAAGGACAGCAGTAGCACCCTTTTCCATTTCCATCAGTCAAATAAACTCTTGGAAACACTAACAAGGAAAAGGGGAAAGAAATCCTAAAGAAATGTCAGAATATCACAAGCAATGAATAAATAAACAAAAAAACAGAGACCTCATTTGCAAAGGAAGAAAACCTTTGAGAAAGAGATTTGTAGCCTAGTACCGGTAGAAAATGAGTCACAATCCATGTGTGTTTATATCCAGAACTCCCAATTGCTTTACATTCATAATATTGGGATTAGTCTTATTCTAATCCTTTTGGAACGATCTGGGGGGCTTTCCCCACTGACACACACCCATCACTGAGTCAGCAGAATACTATTCTGGCACAGAAGTCACTGCTGCTGAACTTTATCTTACCTCCTATGGCATCTGCTCTGACTCACTGCTGAACGGTACTGCCCTGATTTTATGTATGAAACAGATAATAAACAAACTGATAGATGCTTCCTGTGATTTAGCTGTTGTTCTTCTGCACGTCACCAACCAATGGTAAAACATGTGATGAAGCAAGAATGGGGAGGATTTAGCTTCAGGGCTCTGCCTGTCATCTCTTTATTCCTTTGTATAGTCTCCTTGCTACACCCCATTTTGTCATAACCCAAACAGAATAAAGCAGTGTTTCTCAACCTTGGGAACTTGAAGATGTACGGACTGCAACTCCCAGAATTCCCCAGCCAGCGAATGCTGGCTGGGGAATTCTGGGAGTTGCAGTCCGTACATCTTCAAGTTCCCAAGGTTGAGAAACACTGGAATAAAGCAAATCTGAGAAAAAGAAAGAAACAGAAAAGAGCTGAGTTGCAAGTAATATTTTTATTTGGAAAATCTCTCCCCTTCCTTCCTTCACTTAGGCAAGAAACGCTGATGAGTCTGATGCTGTTGCATAATTTTGATAGTACATAGGTTCTTTTTACTAGGCACCAATTGCTTTCACCCTTCCAGGAAAGGCGAGGAACGACATGCCTATCCATATTAGTCCTTTTGTACTAATATGGATAGGCATGTGTTGGGGAAGGAAAGGATTTGGGGAAAGGAATGCAAAAATGCAGGTAATACAGATTAATGTGCCTAAAAAAAAAGAGTTCTACTCAGGGGTGGGATCCTACCAGTTCAACAACCAATTCACTGCATGCATGTGCACAGTTTACCAAAAACTTACCTTCAACATTACTGCTGACGAGGAAAACAGCTGTGGCGCAGCAATCCACTCTACTGCACTGATCAGCTGGGCTTCAGAAAAGGAAATATAGGTGACAATAGCTTAGGGGTGGTCAGGAGGGCCCACTTCAAAGTCGGAGCACACATGTTCACTCCCAGCTGATAGTCGGAGCAACTGGTATGCCCAAACAGGTCCAAACTGGTAGAACCCCATCCCTGATTCTACTCTTCTTGTGTATGCCTAGAGGAAATATGGAATCCATATCTTAAGGGAGTCACAAGCTAATAATAGACAAAGTTAACAGGCCACTGGAGGGAAAGAGGCATTCCCCCTTCAGCCTAAGTTTGCACCTCTCTGATGCCTTCCATCAGTAGTCTCATTACATTACCTCTAATAAAATGGTGAAGTTTAGCAGCTTCTTCATATCTTGCAGCTGATGTTGGACACTATTCATTTAAGATATGGATGAGGATGTAAAAAAAGGAAGAAAATAGAACAGGATAACAGAGTTGGAAGGCACCTTGGAGATCTTCTAATCCAAACCCCTGTTCAAGCAGGAGATCCTAATGATGAAAGCCTGCCTCGTTCTTGTGCTTGGACAAGATGAAGACAATGTCAAGGGGACCCAGGAGAAAAAAGCTGTTGTTAGGGCATGTTTGCTATGGTTAGGTACAAGGGGGAAAGGCCCTTTGTATGGAACTCCGACATTTCAGAATTTGAAAAGCCAAAGAAGAGTTTTCTCATGAACTGGATTTTTCCTTGTATATGTTTCTCTTCAGCATAGCTCTTTTCCTTCCCCAAAGTAAAAAAAAATCCCTTACTGTCTATAATTTGACTGTAAGGACAAAACAAAGGATGAGGAAAGTTGAGAGGACAAAAGTTAACGGCTGAACATGAACAAAAACAGCCTAAGGAAGTTCTGTGAGATAAATTGAGACTTTGTTATGGCTAGGAATCACAGGAGCTGGGGAGCAGCTTAAGGAAAGGCATTGCAGCAAAATTAGAGTTTGAATGAAGGAAAAGGTACTTAGCACCCTGTAACTTTTTAAAGAAATGACATTGCCTAATCATTCCTTGACCCTGGGACAAATGAATCGCCCCTGACTCCTGTAACATCAACTGATAGCCAGTTTTGCTTCTGCTTCCTAATCTGTAACTCTGTGACTCAACAATCTGAGGTTTTATTTAGTACATTTCTTGTTTGTGAATATTGATTCTATACTGTTGGATTTTAGGATTAAGAAAATGCTTTGTCACCTTATCTTATTTGTCAGTTCCTGGGTTACCACACCCAGTGCACGAACATTCCACCCAACAATGTCTAAAGAAAAGGGAGCGGTGTGGCCAAGCCAGATAACATCTGCTGGGTTTCATTAGATGAAATGGGATTGGTTTTTCTCTTCTATCCATGCCGTTTTGGTTTGCAGTCTCCAAAAGAGTTTCTGTGGGTCAATATAGTTATGCAGGAATCACATTATGCTATGTTGGAGAACAATATTCTCTGATCTAGTCTTATTGGCTTTAGAAGAATAATTAAATATGTGTATAAACTACTTCTATTATGAGAATTGGAAGAAATGTACTAAACTTTGTCTGGAACGTATGACAATTTCTCCATAAACTTCATTAGTAAAATATCTGAATAATAATAAACATGTGTGAATAATTGCTGACGCAATACCAGAGGATAGGAAATTTGAGAATCTCACAAAGTATCAAGATTCAAACATTGAAATTAAAAGAATGTGGCATAAATTAATCAAGGTGGCCCCAGTGGTTATTGGTACACATGGTGTCATACCAAAAACTTTTCAACAGCACTTAGAAATTCTGCATATTGACAAAATTTCCATCTATCAATTGCAAAAGGCCACACTGTGTGGATTTGAACATATAATATGCCAATTCATTATGTTATCCTAGGTTCTTGGAAAGAATTTGATGTGTATGAAGGCCAACACCAACTAAACTGGCTATTGTTACTTCACATTGTTGTGAAGTTAAATTGGAGTTAAAAAGATGGATGAAGTGCCGTGAAGCCAGTAATAATTGCAATTGCAAATTGAAATCTGTTGCTAGTGGTGTCAAAACAATGAAAGATGTTCATCTTTGTAATAAGAGATTATTATTAGTGTATATACAGAAATGTGAAGTCACAGAAAGCCTACATCAACTAAAGAACTGGCAACTGTGATTTCACATTTTTATATATACTGTAATATACCACTAATAATTTGCCACTGACAAAAACCAGTACCAATTATAAAAGATAGCTTTACTTGGAACAACTTACAACTTGTGATTATATTTTTAATACCACCAAGCAACAAGATCTGTCTATACCATGTCCCGGAGAAGGACTCCATAGGTACAGTAGATAAAAATGCCAAAATCAACCTAAACATCTGTCTGGCTGTGTGATGCAAAGTTTGGGATCTTGCCATATATTTTGCTGGTTTATTGGGATTATGTTGAACTTTCTTATTGGCACTGTTCAAACCTTTCAAAATCCATGTAGAGGGTGAATTATAAATATATTTTGATAAATAAACAATGAAAAACATCTAACAAAGTTCACTAAGGAAATTGACTTTTTACAGCCAGGATCCTTAAATGGTGTTCAGAAGAACCATCATCCATACAGAAACTTTTCTTGATACCTGGACTAGCACCCTCCTACTTTTTAAATGTCTAGGTAATGTATTTTGATTTTTACAAATAGTTAAACCTGAATGGGAAATTCTGCACAGCTTAGCCCTAATCTATGTATTTGGAAAAAAATGCTTGACTAGCAAAGTCATTTATCTGGGGGAGGTACAAAAAGTAAAGATGGCTGTTGTTGGGAGTTCTTATTTGAAAGTGGAGTTAAGTCAATTTTAGACTTCCACAAGCTTTTGTCTCAATATGAGCAGTAACCAGACATTGGCAGTAAAATTCAGTCTAGCTGCATATAACCGTAGGATCACACAGGTTGCTTGCTTCTGTCACAGCTAAAGCATCATGTCAAGTACAAATGTTATTCTTTGAATTTAAACTTTTAGCTTCTGTGCTTTATGATATGAGCTTATTAGCCTCACTAGAAAGACAAGAAATACAAGTTTATTGGAGCCTTGATTAAGCTGTGTGGTTAATTCACTGAGCTGGTTTACGGAACACAAGGTATTCAGATGTAATTTATAGGATTTAGTAAATATGAATGTTGTAAACAGGCTGAATTCAATATAGGTAAATGCAGCTGGACAAGAACATCTGGGATTGAACATTTACAGGCATGCACTGCTGCGATTATGGGAATAGGCCCTCGAAGGGACTCATAGTTGAAGCATAGCTTAATATACAGCCTATACATTTGATACATGCTCTGTTTCCTTCCAGCTGGAATGAACTTACTTGACAGTCTAAATCAAATTCTCATAACTGAGCTTGTCATTGTGTGGGGCTATTTCCCAAGGTTATTTTAGCACATGTGCAAATAGGCATTTTTAAAAAAAAAATCCCTTGAGAGCCTGGACATAGTAATCCATAAAGGGGGTGGGGTGGGGATGAGGGAGGGAATCCTGAGTTAATTTGGTATCTTCCCAAACTGTGACTCCACTTTGGATTGCTTCTTAAGCATGTCTAGCAGCTGGGCAATAACTCTGATTTAGACATAAAGCATAGGCTTGTCTCTGTAGGATGGGTTAATGCTGGTGGTGAAGAGTGAGGATGTTTGGATCTCTACTCCTTCAGCTGTCTATGGGGCCTCTACGTGAAGGCAGCCGAACAGCTGGATTTCCAAAGAAAGATATATGCATTGGCTCCTCTCCAGCTGGTTGCAAAGCCACTAGTGCATGTTCTTCAACGTAACTTTGCAGCACCTGCTTAAGAAACCAACTCAACTTTTCCGTCCTCTCTCACATTAGGCATTTTTAATTCTGCTGACAGAAAAAACTGGGATCATCCGTCAGTTTCTCTACTAGCTTGCTGAGATGATTTCAATTTTGGACATGATTTCTCTGGATTTAAGCTGCTATATCCTTTGGGAAGAAGACAGAAAGTGTCCACATAAATACTGTATATAAAGGAGGGTAGCCAGATGCAATGATGGCTTACACTCTTTTAGTTTTTGATTCTCTCCTACTTCCCCATAGCAAACCTGCCCTTGGTGATTTTGTCTGTTCCCATCTCAGGCAAATAGAAATGGGAGGCACAGCACAGATGTGAGACAGTTAATGGAATAAATGCCATTGATCATGAGGTATCTTTGATGCCTCACCTGCCTTGGGTTTTTGCTGCATCTGCAAGGGAATTTAAAGTAGCATTCCAATCCTCTGAGCTGCCCACTAACAGCTGTCACTAAAGCTCAAACCAATTCACCAGAGAAACGTTTTCACATTTTCCCCACCCAGATATGAAATTTGTCTTCCAGACACATTCCAGTAATCAAAAACCAAGGCAGATAACAAGTTTATCATAAGAAAACATTTCTTTCTAATATGATATTGAGGCATCCATAGAATTTAGCAGGATCAGACACTTAGAGGTGTTTAAACAACATTTGTCTTTAAAATTTAATTTTGCTTTGAGAGATTTTACACTGGGTTAAATTCAGAGTCACTATGAAATTGTTAGTTGAATAATGTAAAGGATGATTCAACCAATATTAATCATTTTTTCCTGTGAGAAATGATGTAACGTGTGTTGAAATTTTCCTCATATCAATGGGCCATAGAAATGCTGTATTTTCATTAATTCATGTAGAAAACTTGCTGTTTCTTCAACTTGGGTGACTGGTGTCTGATTCTGATTCCTACCCAGAGCAGCTGTAGTCAGAAGAAGACATCAGTATAAGAAGAGTCATGCTGGAATAGTTTCAGGTCTTGTAGGACTGTAGAGTGGCTCGAAATCTACATCTCCAAGATATTCAGCTTGATTAAGATTCCAAGGTGACTCAGAGGGGAAGAAGTCGAGGGTGAAATATTCTGGCTATAGGGCTTTCTGGATAAATGCCTCAATAGCTCAAGAATCTTTCAATCACTCACTCACTCAATCAATCAATTTGCTTCAAGCATGCATAAAAAGAATATACCAGGCAGAGGGCAAGATAAAGGCAGGATGGGGTTTGAGACTGATAGTTGTATCCTCCAACCACATAATATCTTTGCTCCAATCAGTGTGTTTGGGATGAAGGGATGGAAAAAATAGCTGAATGCTGCTCATGTGAAAGAGTATCCTAAAGATGCTATGAGAGCAGTGCTCAACAACTATACCAGCTTTCTTCAAAGTAAGGAATAATGAGATAGATAGATTGAATGGATGTCACTGTATCGACCTCCGTTCCATCATAGACCTCCGCTTGTTTCGCCGGCACCTAAAAACTTATTATTTTCATCTGGCCGGCCTAGCATGATCTACTCCACACCCATTATTTTATAACAAATCAAAATTGTAATTTGGGTTTTAAATTTAAACTTATTTTAAGCAGGGTATTGATTTAATTTAGTTATTATTTAATAATATTTTGTATTTATGTATAATTGATTTTAAATCTCTGTTCGCCGCCCCGAGTCCCTTTGTGGTGAGATGGGTGTGGGTTATAAATGTGAAAAATAAATAAATAAATAAATAAATAAATAAATAAATAAATATATAGATATCCCAAATAGTTTCAAACAACAGCAAGTAGCCTTCTCTGACCATACACTAATCCATGGCTTGTGACCATTTGTTTAATGACCATTCAAAATAGTAACTGCACTAAAAAAAAGTGACTTATATCTGGTCATTTCAACTACAACTGTTGCAACAGTCCTGTGGTCATGTGATCAAAATTAGGCACTTGACTACCAGCATGTATTTAGGATGGTAGCAACATGCTAGGGTCATGTGATTGTCAGTTATGATCTTCCCAGGGGGAAGATCTTCCAACAAACAAATCAAAGAAGGAATCTGAATTTGTTTAACTACCACTTGACTTGCTTACCAACCACATTTCCATGTTGGAAGCACCAAAGTGCTTCCGTGGTGAAAAGATTTGTCAGTGACATCACCATTGCTTATTGAATGCCCAGTCGAGGGATCTTTTCATGTACCAATGAAGATGCCTTTTGAAGTAATATCCATTTATCTACCCATGATTACTTGTTTTTAAACTGCTGGGTTGGTGGAACCTGGAGCTTGTGATGGGAAACTCAATCCACCCCAGGGCAGGAATGGGTCTCGAACGCAAGCCTGCCAATCATCATCCCAGCATTCCAACCTCATGAGTCACCATGCTCCATTTGATTTGCTTATTAAGCACAGGAAAAGTGATTGCAAAATCAATCACTTAATGATGACATCACTTAGCAACAATCCCAATTGTGTTCATAAGTTAAAGGCTATCTGTATTACCTGCTTTATGACATTCAGTATTGGACCTGCCTGCTTTTCAGTAAAAGTAAAAAATTTCTTGCGTCAATTTGCCCCTGGTAACAATATAAATTTCCTTTTCTGGGACTTTTCTTCCCTTCGATTGCCTAGCCTAGATTAAAGCCCTGAGTATCCTCTCCAATATTTATATTTATTCCAATATAAATCAAGCACACTCTTATTTAGTTTTGAAGCTCAGACCAAAGTTGGCTAGGCCCTACTACATGATAAGACCTAGTTTGCAGTGCAAGAAGTTAATACTTTTATGCATTCTTTCACTCTAAGCTATGGATTTAACTTTGACTTCATATTTCTCTGATGTCAAATCATATCTCCCCAGCAAGTTACTTCACAAGATAGAATTGTATGAAGCTATAATCATATTGGTGGTTTTATTTCTGAACTTTTCTTGAGATCAATACTTCATATATTTTTTCCAGTCATCACACTGTATTGAAAGTACCACCGTATTGAAAGCGCTATATTCTTAGACAGGTCACTGGGCATTATGGACAACCATTTTCAGTTTGAATGCATTAGTTCTACACGAATGGGTAGCACTGAATCTTGAAGTTACATGCTGGAACTTCCTATTACTTTTAGTACAGCCATGAAGAAGAGTGGACAGAATTCACTCTCTGTTACAAGCTAGATAAAACATTTAAGTGCAGAAGCCCTGGAAAAGACAGTTTGGATCTTCAGTTCCTATCTTTTTTTCTGCTAACATGGTTGATGGAAAAGGGCTGTGGGAGCTGAGGTTGACTGTCCTTATGCTGTAGCTTGTTGATTCTAATTTATTCAAATAGATGACAGTTGTCTTTGTATAGTATAATGATACATATGGTTTAGTTAAAAGCAAGAAGGGAATGTTTCCCATCTCCCTGTAATTACCATATTTTTTGGAGTATAAGACACACTTTTCCTCCCCCAAAAGAGGGTGAAAATCTGGGTGCGTCTTATACACTGCATACAGCATTTTTGGCCTCCCAAAACCCTGCCCCCTTCACAAAAATGGACATGCAGAGGGTTTGGAAAGTACTCCTGGGGGCTGAGAAGGGCAAAATCAAGCAAAAAACAGGCATTTTTTTGCTCATTTTTGCCCCCCCCAGCCCCCAGGAGCACTCTACAAGCCTCCTAAAGGCTATGCTTGTCCTTTTTTTGGCAAAAAAAATGGGTCAATTTTTGCAAAATACAGGCCATTTTTTCTTCATTTTTGCTCCACTCCCAGACTCCAGGAGCACTTTGCAGGCCTCTCAAACTCTCTGTATCCCTGTTTTTCACAAAAAATGAGGCGTTCAGAGGGTTTGGGAGTCTGCAGAGTGCAAAACCTTTTTTTAATTTACCTCATCAATATCTTGGTGCGTCTTATACTCCAGTGCGTCTTATAGTCTGAAAAATACGGTATGTTGAAAGAGAAGACAGGAGGAAAATGCAATTTGAGCTTGAGGCTCAGGCATGGTGGAGTGGTAAACTGTCCTTTCACATTTCTTCCAAACAGTCCATTGACACAATCTTTGGCATATTCAAACTAATCTGTAGGCCCTGAATAGAGTAATGTTTTTTACTTTATTTCAAGCAGCAAACCAATAAGATTGTAAGGAAACCTATAGAATTGTGGTCCAACCATAGAAAACAAATCTCTTGACTGGATATACTACTCTGCACCTTCAAAATGATGTCCGTAATGCTTAAAGTCCTGTTGTAAAGTGCAGCTTTTGGGAAGGATTGTAGCTCATATACTATGAACATAAATGTGAAAAGATTTTAATAAAGATGGAAAATTCGCATGTATAAAACCCTGGAAAGCCACTGTAGGCTAGAAAAGGCATTGTGTTGTTTTTTTCCCGACAGGAACAGTGAAACTGTGTGTAACTCTCATATATACATATGATCAGACCCTTCAGAATCACCTAGTGAATGTTTATGGAGATTCTTTTTTTTATATTGAAAAAGTTTTATTGGTTTTACAGTTTTTCAATAGGATAGGGTAAGGGATACAAAGAAATTTTGAGAGCATTCACGTCAAAGTCGTCGGCCCTACCGGGACATCAAAATAGATCATTAATAAAAAACATTTTCCATACACTACAAAGTAAAAGCAAGTACACATTTGTAAGTTCTCAGTTCTATGCTGTCAGTCATTTACAAAAATCCAGATGCACATGTTATACAATATTATTCAAAAAATCAAGGCAAAGTTATTTTTTAGATCTAAGTCTCTTGGCAATTGTATGTTCTATCTCTCCTTCCAGGCCCCCAGCGGGCGGGGCCGTGGCCCCCCTGCCCCCCCTGGATCTTCCCCCAGGACAGAGGAATGTTTTTTAAAAAAGGCTTCCGCCTCAGCAACTGTTTTAATCCTCACTCTTCCTCCTTCCCAGAACACCAGCATCCCTTCGGGCATCACCCACCTAAACCAGATCCCGTGGTCAAACAATTTTTTGGACAAGAAGGAAAATTTCCTTCTTGCTTCTCTAATCTTTCTTGGGATCTGCTTTAGGATAGCAACCTCCTTTTGTTGGTAAATTAACGGACCTCCTCTTTGCACTTTCAAGATTTCCTCCCTGGTTGACCTTCTAACAAATTTAACATGTATCTCTCTGGGTACTTCATTTATCCTGGCATATGCAGAGTTAATTCTGTAGGCTAGGTCAATGTCCCCCCTGATCTCATCCTTAGGTTTATGTAAATAGTCTGCTATAATTGTGCTCATGAGTTCAGGGAGACATTCACCAGTTTCCTCAGAAACATTCTGAAATCTCAAAAAGTATGTCATACTTTCCATATCAATCCTAGACACATGCCCATTTATTTCCACAACCTCATTAGTAACATTTTAAATCTCTCCCTTAGCCCCCGCCAGCCCTCCTTCCAGTTCTTCAGTCTTCTGTGTGTTCTCCAGCACCTGTTTCCGTGTGTCCAATAATTCCTTTTTAAAGTTGATATTTTCTGCCCTCTGGGCCTGGATTTCTTGTACCAAAGTTTGTATAACAGATTCAAGAGAGGCCATCCTTAGTTCTAAACTTGCCAGTGCTGATTCTTGTGCCATGGTTAACTGTTAAAGTCAGTGCCACTAAAATGGCGTTTTTTGGGTGGGGCTGTTGAGGCAAGTCAGGAGCCAAAAGTTCAGTTCAGAGTTGTAAAGTTCAGGAACCAAGAGAGAAACAATTTTCCAAGTCAATAAGTATAATAACGAAGGCACTCCAGAAAAGAGATCACAAATCCCAAAAAAAATTCTTCTTTAGTAACCAGAGGGAGTCCAAATCACAAAGAGACGCTGGAATTTTCCATAAGTGAAATAGTCATTCAGGGACAAAGAGAAGCCATTTCCACCGCCCAGACTCAGAGCCAGAAGGAGAGAGTGGCAAAAAAAAAATGTTTCAAATCAGCCAGACCTAGATACATTGTTTCAAAGACAAACTGCAGACCACTTTCCCTTGTTTCAAACAGTCCATATTAAAGATATCTGCTTCCTCGCAGCGAGGAGCCATTCTTAAGTGCCGCTTTAGTCCGAGGGGGGGTTTAACAAGCAGACCCCCCCTCCAAGTTCTTTCAGCCCAGGCTGACAGCAGGAAAAAAAATGTTTAAAACCACTCACTTTCACCCTCGCAGCCGAAGCCCCGGGAAGCCTTCCGACTCAGACGGCCAGCTCTCTTCTTATTTTCAAAGCGATGCCGCCCGCCATTGGCGAAGGAAAAAACCCCCACAGCATGTCCTCCTCCACCTAAGCCGAAGACAAGGGTCGCTTCCCAGCTGCCGCTGGGGGAGGACGACCCAGGCAAGCCGGCTTTACGGGAGACCCCCAAAAACGGGGCGTCTCGCCCCCGTGGGGGGGCAGGAAAAGAAATAAAAAGCGGTGAGCGAGCCCTAGGCTCGCCCGTCGCCGCTGGAGCCAGAACCGGAAGTCCTGTTTATGGAGATTCTTAATCATCCAGGTCATGATTATCTCAAAGGTGCAAAGAACTTCTATAGCTCTGAAACATTCTACCTCATTCCGTTGTTAGTTCCTCAAACCCCCATATCTTTAACCTTAAACTGTCCACTGTGGACCTCACACATTTGCAAAGAGGTCCCTAAGGGTGTGTGCATAAAGCACACCAGTGTGCCTACACTCCCTGTCCTACTGTCCCCATTGATATGAACTCATTTTATGTGTTCATGGCCATGTTATACTTATTTATATCCATCTATTTGTACCAATCTCATGTGAAAATGTCCATGTCTATACCAATACCTGTTACCTTGTACATGTTGACAAATAAATAAAAAAATATTTTTTCAAGGAAAACAACCAAGAAGCTCCAGTTGCCTTTTGAAAAGCATCAGTAGGACCTTATGAACTAAATAACTTGTCTGCTTCATCATACCCAAGAAAAACAGCAGTTTGCATTGTTTCTTAGGGGTTTAAAATATAATTGGCATTTTCATGAACACTGATTAGGCCAGTTTTTTGCACCAGGAGAAAGAAGAGCAGGCACAAAAGGAACAAGGTGTGTGTAAAGGGAAACAAGGATAGGTAGCCAGCTGAACTGACCATTCCTTTAGTAATAAATGTGGGTATGTATAAGCTGCCTAGGATTCAGTAGTGGTGATTGGACGAAAATTTAGAGCCAATCAGTTCTGTCAGTCAAGCATCCTTTAGTCCACTTACTGTATGTTGTTCATTAAAATCAGCAACAATCAGAGGGGAGAATATTTTTAGCAGCAGCAGCAGCCAAGAACAGTATCAGTCCTTTTTTCAGTCAAGTTAATTATTTCACCCAATCTTTACTTTGATCATCTTTTAATGAGCTGTTATGTCTAATAGATTATTTTTTAATGGTGTGGATCATTCCCTAACCTCCAGTTCATAGAATTTCAGACTTTTAAATGTTTCTTAGCTCCATAGCTTTTTATGTGCAATGGCATTTTTGTTACTCAGTGGCTGGATTAGAAAAATATGATTCAAAGGCAGTTTTTAATGGATGGCGTAGGTGTCTGGCCTTGACAAGGGGCCTGATTAGAAGACCCCTGAAGTCCCTTCCAGGCCCTAGGATTCTATATTCTATTGCTTATGTTGTTGTTAGAAAATGAATCAATCTCTACAGAAAAGTTAACCTATAACAAATAAATTAAATTATCTTTGGTTGTTTTGTTTCAGATAGTTCATATGCTGTAAGAAGCTATAGTTGACAAGTGGTATAACATCAAAGAAAAGGGCGCCCATGACAAATCTGTCAATGGTTATTAGCAGCACATTATTTTCAAATAGATGAGGATAGAGTGGATTGACCTGCACCCTAGAAAGGCCATGGAGATAGACTACAACTAAACAGAAATTTGAATTGTAAGACCTTAGATCTTCATGCAAAATACTGTCAACATTTTACATGGGAAAATGTAAAATTGAATGCAGACTTTGTTTTGGAATGTACATAGTATATTGATGACACAATGCAGAAAATACCTCACAACAACTCCAGCAACTGCACATACATTAAAATTTTGTCTTGGACACCACATCACATAGCTGCCACAGTTAAGAGGCATAATAATGGGTTGGACTAGAAGATCTACAAGGTCCCTTCCAATTCTGTTAATCTGTTATCATAATATCTTAAAGACCATCTCTGTCAGTAGGGAAAAAACACTAACACCTGAAGGTGATCTATAAGGATACTGCAATATTAATAAAGGTCACTGTCACTGAGAGAACAATTAATATATCACACACACACAATTTGAAAGTTTAGAAATCATGACAATATGAAGTTAAAGTCCCTTCCTTTGTCTCATGGACATGTTGAGTTCTCCTTTGCTGACTTTATTGAAAAAGATGTTAGATAAGCATTTGTTGGGGATGCTTTAATTTTGGGTTCCTACACTGAGCAGAGGGTGGATTTGGTGTCCTTCATGAGTCATACATTCTACATTCCTAGGATTTTCTTTCTGTCTTATGTATATATTCTTAAAAAGCACTCTCACTTATTATGATAGGCACTTTCCCCATCACATCTCGTTCTGCTTTCAACAAAGGGCGTTCTAAGTGTTATCTGTAATGACAATTAATCTCCATATACCTTGTTGTGTATTACAAATAAGCAAGTTAAAATGAAACCTGAGCTGAAATATAGAGGAAGGTCCTTAGCTGAAAAGCTTATATCGTCAGTTGGCTGGCAGAGCATAGGCTGACTTTCAAGGCATTGTAGAAAGGTCAATCAATTTGCTCAGCCATTTGCCTTAGGGACCCAACCATAGGAACTGCTAACATGCAGTATATGGCAGCATTTAGAAAACAGTATCCAATGTAAGCTGACATTTGATCAATTAACTGTAAATTGGTTTTCTGAGCTTCCATAGAGTGTCTGGGAGCTGGATTTTTTGTTTAGTCCTCAAGAAATGAATAATATGTTTCTTTCCAAACTCTGCTTCCAAATACAATGAATTGCTAAAGTAGATGAAACCTTGTATAATATATTAATAAGCTTTTTATAATATTGCAGATTTATTCTAACGTTCTGTTAGAATATGAATAAGTTGATGCCAATATGTTGAAGCTGAACTCATGAAGCAAATGTTCAGCTGTTCCAAATCTGATTGATTCTCTGCCACTGCCATTTTCACACCTATCAAAATGTTATACTTTTCCAGAGTAGAATTTAATCTGGCTCATCTTTTTTTTCAACACATTTGCATATATATGTTGAGGGAAAACAAACCAAAAGTGAAACTTTTGTGTAGTGCAGGCAGAGACTTCTGTCGTTAAGATGAAAAGGGTTGAGGCAAAAAACTGGGGGCAGTACATTATGAAGTCTGGACTGTCCAAGCAACTTCTTCTGAGCCTGATCTAGCTTGTGCACACTTACTTTGACTGGTGGCATAGAAAATATGTTAGACTGGAGCTACTAAGTAGTAAACTGTTTATGGTAGGGTCTTTGATGTTTTCTGAGCTTGGTTGTTTGCTTGCAGACATTATTCTGTGAGGTAAAATCATCAGTTGAAGTGGGTGCGAGGTTTGTTCCCACTTCATATATAGTAGTTTGCCTTATTGCTTGGTGGGAGCATGGTTTTCTCCTTGGTAATTTCTTGATTGGCATTGAATTCTGCTTGACTGTTTGCCTGGCGTTAATTCCTCTTATTTGGCCGTGGAGAGGATACATTCTAGGTTTTTTTTTCCTTTCCTTCTCAGCTATTGTCTCTTTGGAATGGGGTGTAAATGTATTTTATCTCTATGTGTCTACTCATGACTGATTTGTCTGAATGCCAAGTTTACAGGAATTCCCTAGCATTTTTAGATTTCACTTTGTCTAGGATGCTCATGATTTGCAACTGTGGTTGAGAATGTCCATGTGTGTGAGATTATGGAGTTTTCATCATGTCTTCTGACTAATTGGTTGCATGCTTGTGTTGTGATAGTCTTCTGCCTCTCTGCCCTACTTAGTGGCTATTACAGTCCTTACATGTATTGTAATGACTCCTGCTTTTTTTTTGTTCTTGAGCTACTGCTTCTTTCAGTTTATTTCATGTACCATGTACATGAACCATACAAGTGGCAAAGAAATAGGGGCAAAGAGAACCATAGTCAGGCATAACACAGATTTCGTAGACAGAAAACACAGGGTCAATCAAAATGGACTCAAATGTCTATACACCAATGCACAGAGTATGAGGAATAAACAGGGTGAATTAGAAATTCAAGTAAATGAGGGCAGATACGATATTGTTGCCATTACAGAAACTTGGTGGGATGAAACCCACAAATGGAACATACAGCTAGAAGGATTTAAATTATTTAAAAGAAATAGACCAAATAAAAGAGGAGGTGGAGTTGCACTATATATAAGAAATAATTACATCTCTACAGAAATAGAGCACAACAATGATGAGAACTATCTTGAATGTATTTGGGTCAATATTAAAGGTTGGGGGGGGGAATGATATTGTCATAGGTCTATACTACAGGCCACCCAACCAAGCAGAGGAAGTGGGTGTACTTTTTGCTAACCAGCTAACTAAGGTTTGTAGGAAGCACACTGCAATAGTAATGGGAGATTTTAACTACCCTGACATCAATTGGGAAACAAACTCTGCACCAAGTGGAAGATCCAACAGGTTCCTAACAAACCTAGCAGACAACTTTGTTTCCCAAAAGGTAGAGAAGGGAACAAAGGGATCAGCAATATTGGACTTAATTCTCACTAACAGAGAGGAAATGATAGAAGGTGTAGAAGCTACAGGAACTTTGGGGGCAAGCGATCATGAAATACTGGAATTCAACATTATGCAAACAAAAGTAGTTGAACAAAGTCAAACTAGAGTCTTAGACTTCAAGAGAGCTAATTTCAATAAACTCAGAGAGAGCTTGGGAAGGATTCCATGGATGAGAATCCTCAAGGGGAAAACAACTCAAGAAGCTTGGGAAATTTTGAAAAATGAGATTATAAAAGCCCAGTCCAGCGCAATACCAATGAAGAAGAAAAATAACAGTTCCCAAAAGAAACCAGCATGGCTGCATAAAGAACTCTCTGACAAATTGAAAGACAAAAAGGATAAATATAAAAAGTGGAAAAAGGGGGACATAACCAAGGCAAAATATCAGCAAATAGCCCGAGCCTGTAAAGATGAAGTGAGGAAAGCTAAGGCTCACAATGAAGAAAGGCTTGCCAAAAAAGTAAAAAATAACAAAAAAAGCTTCTTCCAACATGTTAAAAATAAGAAAAAAGTTAAGGAAACAATTGGTCCACTGCTGGGAGAAAATGGCAAGAAGATGATAAGCAACAGGGAGAAAGCAGAACTATTTAACTCTTTTTTTGCATCTGTCTTTACACAAAGGGATAAAACAGTCCAATCAATCAAAAACAGCATCACAAATATCAGATTAGGAACACAAGTTGAAATAGGGAAGAAAATGGTAAGTGAGCACCTGTCTGCCCTGGACGAGTTCAAATCACCAGGACCGGATGGATTACACCCCAGGGTTCTGAAGGAACTGGCAGACGAGATCTCAGAACCACTGAACTATATCTTTCAGAGATCTTGGAGCACCGGGGAACTGCCAGAAGACTGGAAAAGAGCAGATGTGGTTCCCATCTTCAAAAAAGGAAAAAAAACAGATTCAGGAAACTATAGACCCATCAGCCTGACCTCAATACCAGGAAAGATTCTGGAAAAGATAATTAAACAACAAATAAGTGAACACCTAGAAGCAAACAAAGTAATAGCCAAAAGCCAACATGGGTTTGTCAAAAACAGATCATGCCAGACGAATCTAATTGCATTCTTTGACAAAGTAACAAAATCAGTGGACCAGAGGAACGCTGTTGATATAATTTACCTGGACTTCAGTAAGGCATTTGATAAAGTAGACCGTAACCTACTATTAGATAAAGTAGAAAATTGTGGGTTAGACAGCAGCACCACCAAATGGATTCGCAACTGGCTGACCAACCGCACTCAACGTGTAGTCCTCAATGGAACTGCATCTACATGGAAGGAAGTATGCAGTGGAGTCCCCCAAGGCTCTGTTTTAGGCCCAGTACTCTTTAACATCTTCATCAACGATTTGGATGAGGGGATAAATGGGGAACTCATCAAATTCGCAGACGACACCAAGCTGGCAGGAATAGCCAACACTCCAGAAGATAGGCTTAAGATACAGAAGGATCTAGACAAACTTGAACATTGGGCACTGTCTAATAAAATGAAATTCAATTGTGAAAAAAGTAAGGTCCTACATATAGGCAAGAAAAACCAAATGCACAAGTACAGTATAGGTGGTACCTTGCTCAATAGTAGCAACTGTGAGAGGGATCTCGGAATCCTAGTGGACAACCATTTAAATATGAGCCAGCAGTGTGCAGCAGCTGCCAAAAAAGCCAACACAGTTCTAGGCTGCATCAACAGAGGGATAGAATCTAGATCGCGTGAAGTGTTAATGCCACTGTATAGTGCCTTGGTAAGGCCACACTTGGAATACTGCATACAGTTTTGGTCGCCACGATGTAGAAAAGACGTGGAGACTCTGGAAAGAGTGCAGAGAAGAGCAACCAAGATGATTAGAGGACTGGAGACTAAGACATATGAAGAACGGCTGCAGGAGCTGGGTATGTCTAGTTTGATGAAGAGAAGGACCAGGGGAGACATGATAGCAGTGTTCCGATATCTCAGAGGGTGCCACAAAGAAGAGGGAGTCAAACTTTTCTCCAAGGCACCTGGGGGCAGGACAAGAAGCAATGGGTGGAAACTAACCAAGGAGAGAAGCAACTTAGAACTAAGGAGAAATTTCCTAACAGTAAGAACAATTAACCTCTGGAACAGCTTGCCTCCAGCAGTTGTGAATGCCCCAACCCTGGAAGTCTTTAAAAAGATGTTAGACAGCCATTTGTCTGAAATGGTATAACGTTCCTGCCCATGCAGGGGGTTGGACTAGAAGACCTACAAGGTCCCTTCCAACTCTGCTATTGTATTATTATTGTATTATTATTGTATTTAATAGCTAGTAGTATCTAGTATTTGACAGAGCTACAAATGCTGTAGTATCAGTATCTGCAGTACTTGGAAACCCAGGAACTGGCTTTCAAAGAACTTATTTTTGTCCCTTGATTAATTAATTAATTAATTAATTAATTAGTAATTAAATTAGAAGCAAAGAGAAGTGGGAGATAGTCAAAGAGTGATAGCTCCACTAATGTCAAAATAATTTGCCTGAAATCACTATTTCAGCAGATGTCTTGAGATGGTCGTGAGAGAGTTCTAGGAATGGTGCAATGAAATCACTTCTCTCCACTTCAAGGGTCCATTTACCTTTCCTTTTTTCTGCAGCTGCTGACAGGTGCACCATGATGATGCAGGACAAGTTAGTGAATGCAATATTTTTGAAGGCTAGGAAGACAACTTTTTGAAGTTTTGCAAGAATTTTAAAAAGACATAAAAGAAATTAAAGATTGAAAAATCAATTTGGCAGTTGGCTGCATATATACAACAAATTATAGATAAAGAGGAAAATTTGCAAAGTAAGACCAAAGTTATATATAGAGAAATAGAAAAAAGATGTGGATTTGCAACTTGGCATTGCTGGAACTGAGTCAAAAAGGATTTTGTTTTAGATTCGGTGTGATTCCCAAAGAACAAGGAGAAACGCTTAGACTAAAGTTTCTGTCTGATGTCTTGCACTGGGAGACAGATGATGCTGACACAGAGATTGATAAAGTTTATAGGATTAATATATGTTTTGCAATGTGAACAACATGAAAGGACATTTTGTAGAAATGTAATAAAACAAAAAGTTTCGGGATCAAATGTACTCATTAATATAGATAATTGTAAAGATTAATATTCAACTGAAGTCAAATTCACTTTTTAAGATAGGAAGCCAAAAGTCAACTTTTCTTTTTTAACATACAATATGTGGCAATTTTCTCAAAATTTTAAAGTGCATGTAGACGTGCCTTGGACTTGAATGATGAAGGAACTGGACAATTAAGCTACACTGATTGTTGTACAACAGTAACTTTAATATATGGGTGGATATGGCATTCAATAAAGTAAACAACTACAGTGGTACCTCGGTTCACGAACTTAATTCGTGAACTGACTCTGTTCGCAATCCGAATTGGTCGTGAAGCGAGGCACAATTTCCCATAGGGTTCAATGTAAATCCGGTTAATCCGTTCCGACCTTGTTTTTTGGTCGTGATTCTTGAACTGACTCTGTTCGCGAACAGAATTGGTCGTGAACAGAGGCACAGTTTCCCATAGGGTTCAATGTAAATCCGGTTAATCCGTTCTGACCTTGTTTTTAAAATGTCCGCGGCTCCGGTTCGTGAAGCGAGGCGGGGTTCGTGAATCCGAGCATTTTTATGAACTTTTCTGTTCGTGATGCGAGGGTGGAGTTCGTGAAGCGAGGCGGAGTTCGTGAAGCGAGGCGGAGTTCGTGAAGCGAGGCGGAGTTCGTGAAGCGGAGCGTATTTTTACGAATTTTTCCGTTCGTGAACCGAAACGGTGTTCGTGAACCGGGGCACATTTTTTGGGAAATTTTTGGTCGTAATCCGAATTGGTCGTGAACAGAGGCGTTCGTGAACCGAGGTACCACTGTATTAGGTAAAAATATTTGGAAGGAATAGAGATGTGGTAACATCAGTTTTTCTTTTTGTGATATGATGGGCATTATTTTGCTAAGGTAATTAGGAAGCATAATTGCTTCCTTGGATTTTTGTAGCTTCATCTGTAGTTCATCAGTTATAGTATCAAGGGATTATGCTTCTCAGTTTCTTTTTAGACTTTCCTTAATTCTTCCAAGAACTCTTTTTGAAAAATGACTGCCTTCTCATTATTTGTCCAAAATATCTAAGCCTAAACTTAATTATTAGTGCTTCTAGTGAGCAGTCTGCTTCAAATCATTTAGTAGTTCTTCTGAAGTGCACCGATTTTCTCCAACATCATTTTCTCATGATGTAGTTTTAACAGCTTATGTTACAGTACGGGAAACCATTGCTAAGATCATCTACTGAAAACATTTTAAAATTCTCTGTAGCAATGCTGAGATAAAGTAATAACATTATTTCAGGATTTATTTTTTTATTTGGTAAAATGTGGAAAGAGATAAAGTACCAAGATACCAGGCTGTTTGCAAATGAAGCACTGGGGGCAGTAGAACAATTCTCCCCTTCAAATTGGTTAATTAATCAATCAAATTTATAGTCCAAAAGTCCTCTTATAATTTTCTGCATGAGAAGGAAAACATTGGATCACCTCTTCTCCTGATTAACTCAGTCTTATAGCTACAACATGACTTTATTTCTCTAAAAGCATTTTCCAAATAAACAAAAAACAGAGTAAACTGAAAGCCTGGGGTAAATAACATTACTAGATTGAATTTTTGGATTGTTTTTGTGTCCTGCCCTCTAGTCTCGCTCCTAGTGATATAACAACACTGAGTTACTTTGCATATTTATTTTATCTGTTGGAATTTCTGTGCTACCTTTCTACAAATGTTATCATGGTAATGTACAAGCTAGATTTAAAGAAATAACATAAAGATCAAGAATTCAGTCATATTAAAGGATTAAAATAAGATTAGAACTACTAAAAGCAATTTAAAAGGATTTAAAATGAATCAGAAAATCATTATTACAGACAATCATCAGTCTAAGATTTTAATCTCTTTGGTCCCCTATATGTCAATCATAGTCATGCCGTTACTCAATGGATAAGAACATTGAAAATCAAATACAGAATCATTAGTTTGGGCAGGTAAATAGTACCTGTTGCCTCATACCTATGTTTCTGAAATGGCTAATCCTTGGTATTGGAAAGGAAAGTCAAGTTATGATGGGAGCAGACTCTGAATAGCTAGTCCAATAGACAATATATGTGACACCCTTACTACCAAGACATTTCAAATCATAAGACATATAGGGCAGCTTATATAGCATAGTAATTAAGATATTGAACTAGAATTGAGATTCAGCCCCAGGTAATACTAGATAATGCAAAGTCTCTCAGATAGGTTATTATTCTCATATCAGTAATTTGTCAGGAAATTTCTCCTCAGTCCCAAGCTGCTTCTCTCCTTGACCAGTTTCCACCCATTGCTTCTTGTTCTGCCCTCAGGTGATTTGGAGAATAGTTTGACTCCCTCTTCTTTGTGGCAACCTCTGAGATATTGGAACACTGCTATGAGTTCCCGTCATTTGTCCCAGCTCCTGCCCATTAGCAGTTCAAAAGCGTGCAAACAGGAGTAGATAAATAGATACCACTTTGATGGATTCATTAATGGGGACATGAAAGTAACTCCCAACTGAGCATCTCCTGCTGTTACTGGTTAATCCTTTCAACCTGGAAATTTATGCTTCTGATGCATATATGACAAATTAAACTGGATGGATGGACAAATACCAAGACAATCATAACAAATGATTGCTTTAAATATTAGAGTTGTACAAAATATGCATATCTGAATAGATAGATTCCACTTTCCAGGTAGCAAAAAAAGCAGCCATGGATGCACCCATCCATATAATAGCTTCAAGAGTCTTCCAAATTCTTGGAGAAATGATGTTTCATGTGTCACATCCTTTAGAATGCTTATCAGGCTCTCTTAATATACCTTACACCAGCCTTCAACTAATGTACTAATAAAGACTTCCATTTTATATCTTTTTTGTTTGTGTGTTTCCTAATATTATCACTGTTGATTTATTACAAGAGATCAAATTGTATTTTGGTTCCAGTTACTCCAGGATATGCATTTTTTTTTCCAAAATAGAGATAATTTTATTATGACTATTATTCTGGAATTTGATTATGTAATAACATATGTCTTCCCACATGCTCTGAATGTGGACAGTTTCTTTTTACATACTCAGATTCCCAGAGGAATATATTTAAACTGACTAGGGGGATTTAATTAACAAATTTCACAAGAACAAATCTTCTGCCCTCTCCTGCCACAAATAACATCTGAAATGTGTTAACCCTTCATGTTGTTCTAAATGACATAATATTTGCTCATTCCAACTCTAGTACTTGCCAGATAATTTTCTGCTGTTTGATTAGGTGATGATTATGCAAATTCCCAACATCTGTAGCCAAGAATTGGATTATCTAAAAATTAATCAACCTATGTATGCCTGCAGTTTTCTTATAGATAATAGAAAAATATAATTAGTTTTGCTGCTAGACAAACTGGAGGGTGCTAATCTTTCACAACTCATTGTTTCTTGAAAGTTTAGATGTCATCTTACTTGAAAACAGTACTAGCTGCCTGATAACACTAACTTTTTCTTCTTTTCAGAAAACGCCCGGAGTCTTTGACATTTTTTCCTTCATCGGTGGAAAGATCATTAAAAAGAAAAAGAAAGACATTTTGTGAATTTAACATTAATGCTTCCACAGATCCTGTAATTTGGTTATATCCTGAAAAGAAGAAGCCTTTTAAGTGTTTAGGATTGGCAGCTACTTCTATTAATATAATTGCTCTTTTTTTCCTTCCTCCTTCTGTGCCTAAGAATACACACACACACACACACACACACACACACACACACACAAATATGCCACTATTGTAGTTCCACACTTCATCTATTTCTTGCCGGAATGGCTGGCAGCTGCCATTTGTGATGCAAACAAACCCAGATGGAGCAAGTAATGCACCAGAGGCTGAGCTCTTTGTCAGTTCAGCTTCCATGAAGGTTTGCTATTGACCATCAGCCATCCCCCAGCCCTGAAATTGGGGCTTTTCCTACCAGCATGGCAAATCACAGCCAAGAGATTGGAGTTAATCCGTTCTTAGGTCCCCGATGCTCTGAATCTCCCTTTTCTTTTCACCTTTTGTTTCACCCTGCTTTGTATGGAGATCTAGGTGCCACATCAGAAAGCTTTAGTCCACTGCTGTGTTATCTCCTTTATTTTATTTTAAATCTTGGCTAACTGGTGCGCATTGGCAACTGTGGCGATTTCAGAAAACACAGTCCTTTCAGAATCAGTGGCCTTTTTATCTCTCTGTTAAATCCTCGGTTTTTGTTCGTTCGTTCGTTTTTTTTAAAAAAAACAGATTTTGTTAAATGTGTTACAAGTAAACTTTGTCTCCTTTTCTCCCTCATCTCCCACCCGGCCTTTAGGAGCATTTGGTTAGCTTTCTCCAGCTGGTAAGCTGCAGCATTCATTTTCCTCATAATTCACCGTGAAGCTCCTTTTCACCATTAGCTCAGGGGAAGGGCCCACATAAAAATGAAGTCAGTCGCCTCTTCACCATCTTTCCTTTGCAGCGTACAGCCAGCTTTCTTATTTACTGTTCAGTACGTTTGGAAGAAGACCTGTCACTCTTGACCCCAACAAAACTGCCTGCTTCCCACACAGCCCAAATAAAAGGTATCTCTGGAATTTAGGGCTTTTGTGCTATGACTGCTGGTAGAGCACTGTGCCTGCTCCTGATTGATGCTTACATTTGATGTTCGGCGTGTCCTCCACCAGTTTTATGGGGCCATAAATATGTTATATGGTGGAAGTTGTATATTCAGCAACATGCCCCACATCCTCCTCGAACCATTCAGCACTGTGCTATCAATTCATATATAAAGGGTTAGGAGACAAAGTTGAATGTTTGCCATGTGTCTTGGTCAACAATTCAAACTCAGACCTTGACTTCTTCAATGGAAAGGAAAGGGAAGAGGGGGGAGATTTGAATTGTCTCTAGACTAATGATTTCAGTTCCTTTCCTGAAGAGTCCCTGAGTAAATTAAAGCTCTAGAAGAGATGTTCACAGCTTCTCCCAGCTGGATGTTTTCCAAGTATAGGTAGAGTAGGAAGGAAAGGATTCTCTGTGGCTTTTACTCCACTAATCAGTGCTAACTATAAGGGATGGTGCTCATTTCCGTATTGAAGCTATGAGCTAGTGCTGTTTCAAGACAATTCTGCAGTCATGTGGCCAGCGTGATGTTGCAGAGCACTGTTTTCTCCCCACCAAAATGGTGCCTATTTATATACTATTTAGTGGTATCTATTTATATAATCACATTTGCATACTTTTGAACTTCTAGGTGGGCAGGACCTAAGTGAAGAAAGAGCTCAGCCCTCTGTGTGATGTTTGGGTCTCAAACTTGGGCTGTCGGCTTTCTAGCTGACAAGTCCAGCATCTTAACTACTGGGCCAGTGATTACAATGCCCAAAATTTTAAATCAGAGAGAATAGATGCCAGTCAACTTTGCCCAGAATGGTTGCCTTTATGCATAACAAGGTGGTTAGAGAGGTTCTTAAATGTTTATCTGGATCAATATTGTTGAAATCTGTTTTTCAATATTCCAAAGGGTTCCATGATGGGCAGATTCCATTACAGTTGTAACTTGAGAATGGCCTGTATAAACAATGCTGGATGGGCTTGACTGCAGTTGTCATTGTCCAGATTTGATTTTGCTGCCCAGTAACTAATGGTTGTATAATTGGCTGTACGAATCCAGCTGTAGGAGAGATTGGGACTGCTACATAGGAGGCTGAAGGCCATAGAGAAACATCTGTAGAAGGTAGGCAGGCAGGTAGGCAATGGAAAGGAGACAGTAAGAAAGCAGAAAACATGATATAGAAAAAAAATAGTGGAATTTGCTTACACTAGAATTCTTAATAGCTTCAGGATGGACAGATAAAAATACATAGGTGTTTCAAGTATTTTGACTTCTTAGTAACGTGTTGTCATATAAAAAAGCAGCTCAACTTTTGGAAATTAATTATGAAGTGCAATTTGATTTATTTTCTTGATTCTTGTTTAGGTTTTATGTCTCAGAAGCCCTAAAAATATTTCATATTGGTATGCATTCATTCAAGAAAGAATCAGAAATGTAGCTAAAGCACATGTGGCTCAAGTTATAACTTGGCCATTGCGCCAGTATCTCAAAACAATAAAAAAAAAACTTGGGAATATCCCTTTGGTTCCTTGGATCACAGTGCAACTTTTTAGCTGGTTTTGCTGTGAAAGAGTTGTGGTCATGAAAGAAAAAAAAGTTACTTTTTTGTGGTTGTAATACATAACTCAGAGTGTCAACATGTCAGCAAAATGGAGAGAAATAATTCTGGATTCTTTGTAATCAGGTTTTGCCCTTCCCTAACATTAGAATAATGTCAAGGGTGTCAGAAGTTGTCATCTTACCAGTTTATCTCACAGAATTTATTCCACAAGGAATGAAAAAAGACAGGAAAAGCAGAAACTTATGTCAGGCTGATAAAAATGTTGATTTCTTTCAGACCAAAACAGAAACATTTCTTGACAGTGGAAGAGAATTTTTCCCTTATAGCAATTTCAGGCTTGCCAGGGCATATCTTTTCTCTTGCTCAGATCTGAACTTTGGTCCTGTTAGATATTCCAATCTGGTTTGCTCTTATTTCACCTGTCAAGGATTTGACGCTAGATAGGATTTATCTAGAGAGAAATAATAACAGAGATGCAATGATTGTTTAATCAGACTGAGAAAAATGAAGAATTGTGGGTGACTATCAATAGACTAACCTGGAATTTGCTTGATCTTTTGTAGGGGTGTAATTCGGCCCCCACCCCCTTCACCATGAATTCAAATATCACTTTCTTAAATTGTAAACCTTCAAAGCATTAACCTCTCAGTGCCTGGTACTCACTGGTGCCCATGACATGATGAAAATGTTATATTCTCTCAGCACAAACCTATCTCAGTGTGTTGTTCTGAGGATAAAAAGAAGGGCAGAGACTCATGATCATCACCCTGAGTTCCCTGGAGGAAAGACGGGCTATAAATATCAATCAAACAAACAATTGTCTGACTGTTTTCAGAAATGTTGGCATGAACAGTTCCTCAGTGTATGCTTGCCTGCTGTGAATATACTGCCTCACCCTGGGACTATGAATAATACTAATGTATTCGGAACAGAGCTGTTTTTGAAGTCAGTCAGAAAACATCAGCCCCTGCAGAATATAGTCACCTGAGCGTTGATGGGGATGTGACTACTAATGCGTTTTTTAAGGCAGTTCAATTATTGAATATGTATCACTCTCATACATGAACAAACTTGCATATATTATTGATAGCAAAGCTAAAAATATAGCAAGGAGATGTGGACTTCTTATGTTCTGGGCTGGTGCAGGATATTTTGTTTAAGAATCAAGGGACAACATGCCATTCAAATCCCATCCTATCAAACTTTATATTTGTTTAATGAATTGCTCGTGATTTATGAAAGATATAGGATAGAGCAGTGATGGCGAATCTTTTTTCGCCTTGGGTGCCAAAAACACGCTCGTGCGCTCACATGAACTTGAGTGCCCATCCACATAACTTAATGTTCTCCCTCACCTCTGTGGACCGTGCATTTTTGCGCAAGGCTTCCCCGCCACTCTCTGCTCTGGCTGCTTCTCCTTGGCTAACACCCAGCGAGGGGAGAAGTTGCTCTGCCACAAATGGGCAGAGTCCGAGGTGGGGATGGGGTGGGGGATGCTCAAAAACAGAGCACCAGGGAAAGAAGCCTCTTTCCTTCTTTTCTTGCCATTGGCCTTTCCCCTGTGCCGGCAGCTCTCTCCTCATTTTCGGTTTGCATTGGTCTGTTTTTCGCTCTTTGAAGGTTTTGGGGAATCCTACAGAGAGCGAAAAACCGCCGAACATCAGCTGGCCAGCAGATGCATGTACGCTGCAGCTGACAGGGCAACGCCTCGCATGCCCTCAGAAATGGCTCTGCGTGCCACCTGTGGCATATGTGCCATAGATTTGCCATCACGGGGATAGAGTGTGATATATGCACTTGTGTGCTCCAACACCTCACTCTTTAGCTCAATATCAGTTGGGTCATTCTGTCAAAAGCTTGGGTTAGACTTCTGTGCTGCTACACATCAGGGAACGAATGTGGCTGTTGTTTGGAGATGGTTGCATAGATGTTACATTTATACTTCTGTATCTATCATTTGAATGTGCCTTGCTTTCTGCCCGCCTGCTAGCAGGAAGTCAGATCAACCAATCAGTATGCATGATGCACATCTCCACACAAGTAGTTGAGAGGTATGGGCATCAGTTCACTGCAACCATCTACTATCTATACTTACCCATCATGCATTTCGCTGCGTAAGTTATACGTTGATGCCTTCATTGCAGTTGCAGACTAACCTAAATCAAGCTGAGGGATAGTCCTACTGTATTCTTGTGGAAGGACTGTATCAAGAGGATAGGAAATTAGTCAAGCAGAAATTATTTTCACTCATGTTCCTAGTGATGTGCTGTGTTTTCATCCTATGGGAGGAAAGTCCCAAAAGTGCTTTTTCAGGAGGCAACTGGACTTTCTTGTTTTCTAAAAGGATGCAGATGACTAGCTGTCTGCAAGGAATATAAATCCTTCCATTCCCCACTATTCTGTCAGAGCTGAAGAAGCTGTTTGGATGAGAAGCGAAACATCTTCAAAGAAAAAAACAAGAAAATCCAGTTTCCTCCTGAAAATGCACCTTTGGGACAACCATGATCTGGATGATTGAGAATCGCGACAGACTATGGGAGGAAAGCAGTGGTAGGTTGCAGGTAGTACGCCTCAATACAGGCTTACCGGAGCCTGCCCGGAGCACTGGATACCGTTCCGGTATGGTGCTCCAGAGGGCCCGCCCACCTGCCCCAGGTCCTTACAAGTCTTTTAAGACTTCTGCGCTTCCATGCATGTGCATGGTGCGTACAGCGCCTGCACAATGCTCCACTGAGCAGCTGGAGCATTGTGGAGGATCGCAGAGGTGATAAGACGTATGTGCTCGCTGTGCACGTGTGCATGCCTGCTGCACAGGTCCATGAGGACGCCACCAGGCCCGTTTCAACGGGATCCGGAACCCACCACTGGAGGAAAGGTTTAGGGTTGGAGCTCCTCTGTGTTTGGAATTCTGTTACTCAGCCCAACAGTATTATGGTTCATATTGTAGGAACTGAGCAATATCATGTATGAATGGATAGCAGGAAATTGGTAGCAGGTGTGGTCTATGCATTCTGTGCATCCATTGATGCTACTTAGAATATCTTGTTCATGGAGCGCTTCAAGGTCTTGACGACCATCTTTAAAGCGCTCCATTGCTCGGGACCTAGTTATATGCGAGACCGTCTCCTGCCCCATACATCCCTTCGTCCGATCCGCTCCCACAGAGAGGGCCTTCTCAGGGTGCCGTCGGCCGGGCAATGCCAGTTGGCGACACCCAGGGGAAGGGCCTTCTCTGTGGCGGGCCCTACCCTTTGGAACGACTTACCCCCTGAACTACGCACCATCTCTGACCTCCGCCTCTTCTGCCAGTGTCTAAAGACACACCTTTTCCATCAAGCCGGCCTAGCGTAACCTTCCGCTGTGACTGCTTTTAGACAGTTTTCAATTGGGGATTTTAATTGATTTTAGCACAGGGTGGGAGTTTAATATCTTTTTAAATTTTATATTGTTATATTTGTATGTTTTTAATTCCTGTGCACCGCCCTGGGTCCTCCTGGATAAGGGCGGGATATAAATTCGATTTTTAATTTTTAATTTTTTTAAATCCATTTGGGGACAACTACTCTGTAACAATAAGAAATAAACTACGATAGATAGATAAATAAACTAACTCTACATATGCCTTTTAATTTCTGTATATTCTGTCAACCACTACAGGAGTTAGGAGTTTTTCTAGAGTATCAAAATATTTTATTTTGAGAAAGAAACATTTATATTGAAATGAAACTAAGACCTGACTCTCTTACTCTGTTAAGCTCTCTCTATATAATATTTCTGACAAGCTGGCTACAAATCATGTTTAGTAGACCAGTTTGTAATGATGCTTTTAATTTGTGGATCTAATGAACAAGCATTTTACTTTTTCACATTGGTTTCTTCACACTAAAGGCACTTGACTAATGGGTTGATTGAATCACTCAACCCACTTAGGACTGCTTTTGATTAAGAAAGGGAAAAAAGCACTGGACCAAAGTTTAATCGATTCAGTTGAAGAAAGACCTGCAGAGTCTAAAGAGAATTTAGAAAACAGCAACAGCTATCTTTTAATGGGCTCTAATGACTCATCATGAAGAATTAATATTAGACCACAGTGGTTTGGAATAAGCATTTCAGACTGGGAGATGCAGTGGCAACATTGTGGTTTAATTTTAATTCTCTCATAAATACAGCATGAAGCTCCTAAATTTGTAAAGTATAAGACTAAGCTTGCTGGTTCCTCCTCCTTTGCCTCAATGTGCTCTAGTTCTATCACATTCGTCCTCAAATGTGTTTAAGGACAGCATGATAAAGCAAAGTTTCCGATCACAGAGAAGATTCCCATTCCTGTAAGAGGAACCCAAAACAAGAATCAACTTTGGTTGGCTCTGGTTGTGGACCAAGGCTCAGTAGTTGGTTATAAGTGCTGAATGCTACTAGAACTGGATTCAGATGGGAAATCAACTATAGTTTGTCATAGTCTATGGAGATTTACATAATACAATACAATAGCAGAGTTGGAAGGGACCTTGGGGGTCATCTAGTCCAACTCCCTGCCTAGGCAGGAAACCCTATACCATTTCAGACAAATGGCTATCCAACATCTTCTTGAAGACTTCCAGTGTTGGAGCATTCACAACTTCTGGAGACAAGCTGTTCCACTGATTAATTGTCCTAACTGTCAGAAAATCTCTCCTCAATTCTAAGTTGCTTCTCTCCTTGATTAGTTTCCATCCATTGCTTATTGTTCTGCCCTCAGGTGCCCTGGAGAATAGTTTGACTCTCTCTTCTTTGTGGCAACCCCTGAGATATCGGAACACTGCTATCATGTCTCCCCTAATCCTTCTTTTTATTAAACTAGACATACCCAGTTCCTGCAACCATTCTTCATATGTTTAAATCTCTAGTCCCTTAATCATCTTTGTTGCTCTTCTCTGCACTCTTTCTAGAGTCTCCACATCTTTTGTACATCGTGGTGACCAAAACTGAATGCAGTATTCCAAGTGTGGCCTTACCAAGGTATTATAAAGTGGTATTTCACACCGTGTGATCTTGATTCTATCCCTCTGTTCATGCAGCCTAGAACTGTGTTGGCTTTTTGGGTAGCTGCTGCACACTGCTGGCTCATATTTAAATGGTTGTCTACTAGGACTCCAAGATCCCTTTCACAGTTACTGCTATTGAGCAAGGTACCACCTATACTGTACCTGTGCATTTTGCTTTTGTTGCCTAAATGTGGAACCTTACTCTTTTCGCCATTGAATTTCATTTTATTAGATAGTGCCCAATGTTTAAGTTTGTCAAGATCCTTCTCAGTCATCCAGGTTGTCCCTAAGATGCTTTTTTCAGGAGGCAACTGGACTTTCTGGTTTTTTCTTTGAAGATGTTTTGCTTCACAGGAACCATTTGCACTTCAGTTTGGGATGCAGACAGTGCAGGCTCATCCTTGACAGCCTGCATCTTTCTTCAACATGGAAGGGACACGGGGCACAAAACATCCTGTAGCCAAGAAGGCTCCATACCCCTTTGCACTACTCAGGTGACCCTGAAGACACAGATAAATCTCCAGGTGGCCTCTCTCTAAAAAGAATGCAAATGACCAGCTGTCTGCAAGGCGTATAAAACCTTCCATTCCCCATCATCCAGGCAGAGCTGAAGAAGGTTCTTGAATGAGAAGCAAAATGTCTTCAAAGAAAAAACAAGAAAGTCCAGTTGCCTTATAGTTTCTCATCAAAAAGAATTCAGAAATAACTGTTGAATCCTTGTTGGGTTAACCACTTTAAATTATAATGAAATACAGTGCCATCATTCATTTACTATCTGATTAGAGGAAGCATTCATTTTTTTTATCTTGCATGGAAAGGCACAAATGCGCACCTCTATTCATTTATTTTTGGAGCTGAAGGGTTGTCAAAAAAAATCTGTCACCGCAACAATTGAAAAATATAATCCAGATTGTATTGGCATTTAAAAACCAACTTCAAGAGGATTTATACTTTGAGCGCTGCTTTTACTGTTTATGTTATGAGGCAGGTGTTGAATGATTTTGCTCAGGAAACAGACAGGCTTGCCCTTTCTTCCTTATGTTCAAAATCTCCTAATCGTGGTAATTGTCACTGTCAACATTAAAGTGAATTTTCCATTTTCATTCTTGGATAAAGATGATAACATTAGGATGCAGATCTTTGAAACCTATTGTCAGACCTGGAAGCCATCTTTTACATTGGGCCTTCAGGCCTGCCACATTTTCTACTGTGGGAAAATGGGAGGGGGGATTCTGTGGCGTAAGGATGATATAGAGTCAAAATAACATTCCTTTCTCAGAGAGTCAAGGACACTTTGCCCTGCCGCTGCGATGGTGTGACTGGGAGGCATCTCCAGTTTTGGATGGTGCCTGATTGGATCATGTGATGGACATGTGGGTGCTGGGCAGGGACTTGAACTTTCATTTGGGCGGGGAAAACCTGGAAACTTTCAGATTTGGGTTTTCCCAGATGTTGCCAATAGGATATCTCTAATAAAATGGAGCTTTGAGGAAACTCAAGCCTCAGAGTCTTCTTCGTTGGGGGTGTTACTTGGAACCCTGACACCAATCCCATACCAGATAGTAAACCCTATTGAATTCAGCTAGAGTTCTTCTGACTAGACAGGAGATGATGCTGGGAAAATAGAAAGATGAGTGATCTGAAAATCTAAGTGCAAAATAAAGCCAGTTTGGTGTAGGGGTTAAGGCGTCAGGCTAGAAATTGAGATTCTGTGAGTTCTAGTCTCATCACCTTAGGCATGAAGCCAGTCACTTTCTCTCTGCTCCAGGAAGAAATCAATGGCAACCTACTTGTGAAAAACCTTGCCAAGAAAACTGCAGGGACTTCCCCAGGCAGTCTCTGAGAATCAGAGACAATTGAATGGGAAGAAACCAGAAGTGCTGAATAAATGACTTATGACCACAACTGAACCCAAAGCATCTGTGACTAAGCAAGGCAGTTGTTCAATGAGTGGTGCTTCCTTTCACAATCTTTTTTGCTGCAGTTGTTAAGCAAATAGCTGCAGTGAATTGTGCAGTTGTTAAGTGAATCTGGCTTCCACCATTGACTTTGCTTGTCAGAAGCTGGCTGGTGAGGTTAAAAATGGTGAGCTCCGGACAGTGCATCTGTCATAAATACATGCCCATTGTCAAGCACCCAGATTTGGATCATAGACATGCTGCATCGGTTGTAAGTATAAAAAACAGTCCTAAGTCATTTTTTTCAGTGCCATAACTTTGAATGATCACTAAACAAATGGTTGTAAGTCAAGGACTATCTATATGCATAGTCATGCAAAAACATACACTTACCACTGCACAGGCCATTTATTTAATGGCCACTTATTCTTCAGCTATTCTATTCAGCTGAACTGTATTCAGAACATTAGTAATATGAATGATGATATAATGATATAATATAATGCTTACGGTGAGACCCTTTAGCTGCATTGTGCACAGTGCTAGGGTTTAGAATGCATTCTAGCAATAGCAATAGCACTTAGACTTATAGACCGCTTCACAGTGCTTTACTGCCCTCTCTAAGTGGTTTCCAGAGTCAGCATATTGCCCCCCATAGTCTGCATCCCCATTTTACCGTCTTTGGAAGGATGGAAGCCTGAGTTAATCTTGAACCAGTCAGGATCGAACTCCTGGCTGTGCGTAGAGTTAGCCTGTAATATTGCATTCTAACCATGACTTTTATCTATTGGTTGAAAAAGAACACTCAACAAAACAACTCTAAAATTGCTGTACATGTCCTGAAAAGTGATTTTATTTATTTATTTATTTACTTACTTACTTACTTACTTACTTACTTACTTACTTACTTACTTACTTACTTACTTACTAACTAACTAACTAACTAACTTACTTATTCGTTTATTCGTTCATTCGTTGATTCATTCATTCATTTATTCTGGCACTTTGGTGCTTTTATAAATAACTCAAGGCAGCAAACATACCTTGTACTCCTTCCTCCACCTATTTTCCCCACAACATCACCCCCTCCCCCTCTGTAAGGTGAGTTGGGCTAAGAGAGAATGACCAGCTGAAAATCATCCAGTTGGCTTTCATGCTTAAGACAGAATTATAATTCATCATTTTCAGTTTCTAGTTTGGTGTCTTAACCACAAGAACCAAACTGGGTCTCAAATCATTCCCATTGAACAAAGATTGAACAAACATTGCTGCTGTGGCCTAGAAGTGGAGCTCTTTCCTCCCGAGAATCAGGAGGTTGTGAGTTCAGTCCTAGGTAGAGGCAGATGTAGGGTCTCCTACTTGGGCAGGGGGTTGGACTAGATGACTTGCATGGTCCCTTCCAACTCTGTTAATCTGTTAATTTCAAAGCAATTATAAGGGGGGGGGGAGGCATTCTATATGATTGGAAAGGATCATTGAGATCCAAAATCTCAAACAACAGCAATATTTAAAAATAAATACACTCACCCACCCTTATATATGCTCATATGTGTAAAGATCCCTTACATGCATTATCAGAGACCTGACTCATATATAAGCCAGTGTACAAGAAGTTGTATATGTGGAAATTTTTCTCTTACAGACTTTTATGCTGAGTACAGAAAACTGAACAGGATCAAGACTCTGACTGTGATTGCATTACATATTGGAGAATCAGATTAATGGATTGATTGATTGATTAAGAGTGATCAAGTGGGTGTTGACACTTAGCAACCACATAAATAGATTTTCTCCAAGAAGGAGATTGTGATATACTATAGGTTCTCTTTTATGGAGAGCTCATTTTATGATTTAATTTCCACCATGAAGCTTATGGTTAGAAGTGGTCAATGATAGAAGGGCAGAAAATATATCCATTAACCATATTCCAAATCTTGTCTCCAACTAACATACTAGAAAAGATCCTTAGACTAACTAAAATTTCCGTATCCTCATCAGTTCATAATGTGGAAATAACCTTGACATTGAGATGTCATTAGAGGATTGTAAAATTATTTACTCAGGTTAAATACTTGCATCTTCGCCCAACATAAAACCTGAAAACAGAGTGAGATAGTTAGTGCACACACAACAAAACCAACAACTCTCCCTCCACTACCACAAAGAACAATACCAATGTATTAACAGAGTGACTCTTTCATAATGATTTTATTTTACAGCTATCACTGTGCTGCAAATTAGCATTAAACAAGCCACAACAAGCACAAATCTTAGATGTGTTGCTTCAATAATTACTGATGTGAGCATTGCTAATTTTAGATAAATGTCAGAACCACTTCTTTCCTGACACTTGAAATAGGCAGGATTTTTAAAATTATTATTAGAAAATGTTATAAATTGTTTGCATTTTTCCTAAAACAAGAAAGCTAAATATTTTTAAAGGATCTTATATCCCAAACATACCCACATTTTCCCGAAAATAACACCTCCTCAGGTAATAAGCCCAATCGAGCTTTTGAGTGCATGCACTAAAATAAGCTCTCACCTGAAAATAAGCCCTCCCCGAAAATATTGCAACCCAGCAGCAGCCATGAGGTGACTATATTCACTACCTCCTGCACCTCAAAAATAATAAGATCTCCCCGAAAATAAGTCCAAGTGCTTATTTCAGGGGTCAAAAGAAAATAAGACCCTGTTTTATTTTTGAGGAAACACACTATGTTGATGGAGTTGCTAAATTAATCCACTGGTCATTATATTAAAAATACCATTTACCTGTATCCAGGAAGCCATGGGAACATAAAGTGAAAAAAGTTGTAAAAAAAGGTGAAGATCTTGTGGAACTTTTGAATATAGAAGGACCGTCATTTGGAACATAACATGCCAGATGTCACAGTTGTCAAAAACCAAAATATACAATTTATTAACATTGCGGTACTAGGAGATGCCAGAGTCGAAGAAAAAGAACTGGAAAAAATCATGAAATACACGGCCTGGCCATCGAAACTATGCAATTATGGATGAAACATGTAACAGTGATACCCATTGTCATCAGGGCACTTGGTACCATGTCCAAGAATTTTATAAGGTACATCAACAAATTGCAGCTTCTTATAATAATACCAGCAGAAGTGCAAAAAAACCTGTGCTACTTGGAACATTGTATATTTTAAGAAGGTACTTGGTTGATACCTAGGACACTGGCAGCAACCCGTATCAGCCATTAGCACCAGTCAATGGTATTTGTGACACATTTTTGAATGTTCAATTGGCCGAGTTTCATGTTTAATGAATAAAGTATATATAATAGTAAGTAATAGTAATAATTACTGAGTTTCATGTTTAATGAATAAAAGAGATGAATCCTTACTGCTACATAGATCTATAAACTGTATGCCCTATGAGAACGCCTGGCGTCAGTCTTATATTATGTTCTTTTTCTGAATATGCTTTTTCCAAATCATACAGAATGCTTCTATACTGTCTTTACAAATGAACTAAGTTATTAATGATAGGAGGAGCAAAGGATGCAATGAAGGCAATGAGCATCTATTTCCTTGAGGACTGACAAGGATTCTTGCAAAGTCAACTGAACCAGGCTAAACACTGGAAGTGGAAGGGCAGTGCTCTTTGGCTGATTTGTCAAAGGAATATGGCATGTGGAAAAAGACAAATGAAGGCAATTTAACTTTGTTGAAGGAAACATATAAAAGTATTTGAGACCTTCTATAATGTTCATCACAGTATCATCTTTTTTCTCCTGCTCTTCAGCATCCTGCTTAGCAAAGGTTGACTGGGCTGATGTCTATGTTAGTCTGCAATGCTCTCTACATGGGGCTTCCCTTGAAGTGCACCCGGAGGTTCCAGTTAGTTCAGAATGCGGCCGCGCGGGGGATCCTGGGAGCTATTAGATGCTCCAATGTGACAACTCTCCTGCGTGAGCTGCACTGGCTGCCTGTGGCTTTCCGGGTGTGCTTCAAGATATTAGTAACTACCTTTAAAGTGCTCCATGGCAAGGGAACTGGTTACCTGCAAGACCGCCTCCTGCCATCAAATGCCTCCCACCGACCAGTGCGCTCCCACAGAGAGGGCCTCCTCAGGGTGCCGTCGGCCAGGCAATGTTGGCTGGCGACCCCCAGGGGGAGAGCCTTCTCTGTGGCGGCTCCTGCTCTCTGGAATGACCTACCCATTGACCTACGCACGACCACGGACCTGCGCCTCTTCCATCGGTCTTTGAAGACCTATCTATTTCATGTGGCCGACCTGGCGTAATTTTTAAAATGGTTTTAGTAGGTTTTATTAATGGTTTTAGAACAGGCGTTATGATTTCCAGAGTTTGGGGTACGAACTTAGTAGTACAGGTTGTAGGCTTATCTTCTCAGAGGTTATACCAGTATACAAGGAACAAAAAGGAAAGGGCCAGCGCATAGCAGAGTTTAATGTGTGGCTAAAGGAGTGGTGTAAAAAGGAAGGCTTTGGTCTTATTAGTCAGGATGCCTGCAGCTGGTCCAATGATAAACTGTACAAAAGAGATGGTTTGCACCCATCCAAGAAAGGGACTGAGTTACTTGGCACTAAATTCACAGATTTCCTGGCTAAACATTTAAACTGAATAGTGGGGACAGAGAATCAATAGATAAAGAACATTTCTGTCCCCAGCAAACTAAAATTCATAGGGTTATCAGTGCATGTAACATAGATATTTGTGCAGGTAATATTATCAACACTGCTGTCAAGCAAAACCAAACAATTAACAGTGAGTGCCACACCATGTACATGAACCATACAAGTGGCAAAGAAATAGGGGCAAAGAGAACCATAGTCAGGCATAACACAGGTTTCGTAGATAGAAAACACAGGGTCAATCAAAATGGACTCAAATGTCTATACACCAATGCACAGAGTATGAGGAATAAACAGGGTGAATTAGAAATTCAAGTAAATGAGGGCAGATACGATATTGTTGCCATTACAGAAACTTGGTGGGATGAAACCCACAAATGGAACATACAGCTAGAAGAATTTAAATTATTTAAAAGAAATAGACCAAATAAAAGAGGAGGTGGAGTTGCACTATATATAAGAAATAATTACATCTCTACAGAAATAGAGCACAACAATGATGAGAACTATCTTGAATGTATTTGGGTCAATATTAAAGGTTGGGGGGGGAATGATATTGTCATAGGTCTATACTACAGGCCACCCAACCAAGCAGAGGAAGTGGATGTACTTTTTTATAACCAGCTAACTAAGGTATGTAGGAAGCACACTACAATAGTAATGGGAGATTTTAACTACCCTGACATCAATTGGGAAACAAACTCTGCACCAAGTGGAAGATCCAACAGGTTCCTAACAAACCTAGCAGACACCTTTGTTTCCCAAAAGGTAGAGAAGGGAACAAGGGGATCAGCAATACTGGACTTAATTCTCACTAACAGAGAGGAAATGATAGAAGGTGTAGAAGCTACAGGAACCTTGGGGGCAAGCGATCATGAAATACTGGAATTCAACATTATGCAAACAAAAGTAGTTGAACAAAGTCAAACTAGAGTCTTAGACTTTAAGAGAGCTAATTTCAATAAACTCAGAGAGAGCTTGGGAAGGATTCCATGGATGAGAATCCTCAAGGGGAAAACAACTCAAGAAGCTTGGGAAATTTTGAAAAATGAGATTATAAAAGCCCAGTCCAGCGCAATACCAATGAAGAAGAAAAATAACAGTTCCCAAAAGAAACCAGCATGGCTGCATAAAGAACTCTCTGACAAATTGAAAGACAAAAAGGATAAATATAAAAAGTGGAAAAAGGGGGACATAACTAAGGCAAAATATCAGCAAATAGCCCGAGCCTGTAAAGATGAAGTGAGGAAAGCTAAGGCTCGCAATGAAGAAAGGCTTGCCAAAAAAGTAAAAAATAACAAAAAAGCTTCTTCCAACATGTTAAAAATAAGAAAAAAGTTAAGGAAACAATTGGTCCACTGCTGGGAGAAAATGGCAAGAAGATAATAATACAATAATACAATAGCAGAGTTGGAAGGGACCTTGTAGGTCTTCTAGTCCAACCCCCTGCATGGGCAGGAACCTTATACCATTTCAGACAAATGGCTGTCTAACATCTTTTTAAAGACTTCCAGGGTTGGGGCATTCACAACTGCTGGAGGCAAGCTGTTCCAGAGGTTAATTGTTCTTACTGTCAGGAAATTTCTCCTTAATTCTAAGTTGCTTCTCTCCTTGGTTAGTTTCCACCCATTGCTGGGTGGAAAGCAACAGGGAGAAAGCAGAACTATTTAACTCTTTTTTTGCATCTGTCTTTACACAAAGGGATAAAACAGTCCAACCAATCAAAAACAGCACCACAAAAATCAGATTAGGAACACAAGTTGAAGTAGGGAAGAAAATGGTAAGTGAGCACCTGTCTGCCCTGGACGAGTTCAAATCACCAGGACCGGATGGATTACACCCCAGGGTTCTGAAGGAACTGGAAGACGAGATCTCAGAACCACTGAACTATATCTTTCAGAGATCCTGGAGCACCGGGGAACTGCCAGAAGACTGGAAAAGAGCTGATGTGGTTCCCATCTTCAAAAAAGGGAAAAAAAACACATCCAGGAAACTATAGACCCATCAGCCTGACCTCAATACCAGGAAAGATTCTGGAAAAGATAATTAAACAACAAATAAGTGAACACCTAGAAGCAAACAAAGTAATAGCCAAAAGCCAACATGGGTTTGTCAAAAACAGATCATGCCAGACGAATCTAATTGCATTCTTTGACAAAGTGACAAAATCAGTGGACCAGAGGAATGCTGTTGATATAATTTACCTGGACTTCAGTAAGGCATTTGATAAAGTAGACCATAACCTACTATTAGATAAAGTAGAAAATTGTGGGTTAGACAGCACCACCACCAAATGGATTCGCAACTGGCTGACCAACCGCACTCAATGTGTAGTCCTCAATGGAACTGCATCTACATGGAAGGAAGTATGCAGTGGAGTCCCCCAAGGCTCTGTTTTAGGCCCAGTACTCTTTAACACCTTCATCAACGATTTGGATGAGGGGATAAATGGGGAACTCATCAAATTTGCAGATGACATCAAGCTGGCAGGAATAGCCAACACTCCAGAAGATAGGCTTAAGATACAGAAGGATCTAGACAAACTTGAACATTGGGCACTATCTAATAAAATGAAATTCAATTGTGAAAAAAGTAAGGTCCTACATATAGGCAAGAAAAACCAAATGCACAAGTACAGTATAGGTGGTACCTTGCTCAATAGTAGCAACTGTGAGAGGGATCTTGGAATCCTAGTGGACAACCATTTAAATATGAGCCAGCAGTGTGCAGCAGCTGCCAAAAAAGCCAACACAGTTCTAGGCTGCATAAACAGAGGGATAGAATCTAGATCACGTGAAGTGTTAATGCCACTCTATGGTGCCTTGGTAAGGCCACACTTGGAATACTGCATACAGTTTTGGTCGCCACGATGTAGAAAAGACGTGGAGACTCTGGAAAGAGTGCAGAGAAGGGCAACCAAGATGATTAGGGGACTGGAGACTAAGACATGAAGAACGGCTGCAGGAGCTGGGTATGTCTAGCTTGATGAAGAGAAGGACCAGGGGAGACATGATAGCAGTGTTCCGATATCTCAGAGGGTGTCACAAAGAAGAGGGAATCAAACTATTCTCCAAGGCACCTGGGGGCAGGACAAGAAGCAACGGGTGGAAACTAATCAAGGAGAGAAGCAACTTAGAACTAAGGAGAAATTTCCTGACAGTAAGAACAATTAACCTCTGGAACAGCTTGCCTCCAGAAGTTGTGAATGCCCCAACCCTGGAAGTCTTTAAAAAGATATTAGATAGCCATTTGTCTGAAATGGTATAAGGTTCCTGCCCACGCAGGGGGTTGGACTAGAAGACCTACAAGGTCCCTTCCAACTCTGCTATTGTATTATTGTATTATTTAATACATTTTTAAATATATATTTCATGTATTTTTAATATTTTATATCACTGATTTTATTGCTGCCTGTACACTGCCCTGAGTCCCGGAAGGGAGAAGGGCGGTATAGAAATTTAATAAATTAAATTAAATTAATTAAATTTCCCAATCTAATGCCTTTCAGATGCATTGAATTAGTTCTCCTCCAAATTGGAAAATGCTATACTATTATTTCTGGTACTTCAGTGAGGAGTTCAATCCAGGTGGATGATTGTACCTGCCAGTGCAGCTCTGCTCTGCATATGGATTGTGATGCCATTCAGACCTATTGTTGTTCACTCAACAAATGCCACTTGGACAGTTTTCCCACCTCTTTGTCTTGTTTTAATGATACACCTAGAGAACAAATAGGTCTGCAAGTCGAAAGTTAATATTAATGTGAGTCTAATTCAGTGAGAGCAGTGGATTATTTTACTTAACAATAATTTTAAGTAAAAATGTTTTTCACGAAATAAAAGCAGTACAGATTTTAAATTAAAAGTGAGACAAGTAAAAGAAAGCAATAAGTATGTTAGGAGAAAAAAGAGAGGAATAGAAAAAATAGAAGATGTTACAAAGAAGTGGTTTTCCATCTTCTTAACAGCGGTTATACATTTGCTTTTATTTTATCCTCTCTTTCTAAGTTTACATTGTAATTTCCTTTTTTCCATATTACAGTGGTACCTCGGTTCACGAACGCCTCTGTTCAAGACCAATTCGGATTACGACCAAAAATTTCCCCAAAAATGTGCCCCGGTTCACGAACACCGTTTCAGTTCACGAACGGAAAAGTTCGTAAAAATACGCTCCGCTTCACGAACTCCGCCTCGCTTCACGAACTCCGCCTCGCTTCACGAACTCCGCCCTCGCATCATGAACAGAAAAGTTCGTAAAAATGCTCGAATTCACGAACCCCGCCTCGCTTCACGAACTGGAGCCGCGGACATTTTAAAAACAAGGTCAGAACGGATTAACCGGATTTACATTGAACCCTATGGGAAACTGTGCCTCTGTTCACGACCAATTCTGTTCGCGAACAGAGTCAGTTCAAGAATCACGACCAAAAAACAAGGTCGGAACGGATTAAACGGGTTTACATTGAACCCTATGGGAAATTGTGCCTCGCTTCACGACCAATTCGGATCGCGAACAGAGTCAGTTCACGAATTAAGTTCGGGAACCGAGGTACCACTGTATATCCTTTGTAGTCATCAAATCCAAAAATCACAAGTTCATTTTATTTACAGCAAAAAGTCCATGCAGGATTTTCAATCACCAATAAATGTAGTAGTTGATCTTCCTCTAAACAAATAAGTTAATTTTGCCTTATGTGCTAGTTCCAACATCTTCACCAACTATTACTTCATTTTGAGCATTTCAAAGTCTTTCAATTTTACAGCAATAATTACATGTAAGAATACAGCAATAATTACATGTAAGAATAGCCATAATTACATGTAAGAATAGTTTTCTGTGGCTCTTACAGCAATAATTACATGTAAGAATAGTTTTCTGTGGCTCTTTATTAACTGTGTATCTGTTAATCCCAACAATGGGATTAACCATTGTTAATCAAAATGTTTTAGTTTTAGTTAAATATAAAATTTTAAAAGAAACTTTTAATGATATTTTTAAATTTTTAAATTTTAAAATTCTTAGTATCATTGTATGTATTTGAACCCCAAATATTCTGGAAAGCATTAAACCACTTTCGATGAGATGGAAAATGTGGTTTCTCAAGTTGGAATGCAAACATAAATTTAAATAAATGCTTGCATCTCACTATGTAGTTCTGCAGTATCGATGCCCCAATAATGTATGCTTGGACAAAATGAACATGTGTTGTTCTAATTTTAAAAATACCAATTGTATTTATTTATGCCATTCTTTTGGTTTGCCTGTCTCCTATGCTCTGTGTAGCTGTCTTGAAATTCCCTGTCTCGGTCTTAAGTTAGACATAACATCCTTCTTTGCACTATTTCTTTGAACTTACTTTAAATCTGATACAAAACTGCCATGCATCCCTGTATATGAAGTAGTGAATTAACTCTTACATCATGTTTTTGCCCTTTCATAAAGAAAAACGCGGTGGCTCAGTGGCTAAGACACTGAGCTTGTCGATCAGAAAGGTTGGCAGTTTGGCGATTTGAATCTGTAGCGCCGTGTAACAGAGTGAGCTCCCCTTACTTGTCCCAACTTCTGCCAACCTAGCAGTTCGAAGGCATGTAAAAAAAAATGCAAGTAGAAAAATAGGAACCACCTTTGGTAGGAAAGTAACAGCGTTCCATGTGCCTTCAACGTTTAGCCATGTTGGCCACATGACCACGCAGACGTCTTCAGACAGTGCTGGCTCTTCGGCTTTGAAACGGAGATGAGCACCGCCCCCTAGGGTCTGGAACGACTAGCAAATATGTGCGAGAAGAACATTTACCTTTACCTTTTAAGGCAAAATTCTGAACCTGCCTGCAAGATGACATTCATAAACAAAGTGAAGCACACTGTAAGAGAATTGCCGAGAAGAAAAATAATACTAATTAGGGTTTATTCCCATTGTTTATGTCTGCCAGCAGAATGCACACCAGAGGCAGAACTGATACTTTGCATGTCCCACAATTATGCAAACCTATGCAGACAGACTGAGATGTAAAATCCCCATAATTAACCATGTATACTAGGATTGAACTGTAGGAGGGTGAGTCGGGAAGCTGTCATCTCAGATCTTGCTCCAGCCTTTGGTAAACTCTGAGCCTCACCCGTATCTGCAAAAGGAGGCTAATCGTTTTGAGTTTGCTATCAGGTTTATTCAGTGCATTCAGCCACTTCACATGACTCTTCAAAAGCCCAAGGTAAATACTAACTATCACTGCATGCAAATAAACAAGAGCATTTCTATCATCTCAAGACAATGATCAGTTCTTCCTCCCCCCCTCCCCTCTCTGTTTTAAAACAGCTGGCATTTCTGACACAGCTCTTTCTTCATAATATACAATCAGTATATTCAAAAGTAATTTATATGACACAGGGCTATTCTTTCCACTCTCTAATTATATTACATATGCTTTCTCTCATTTTTATAGAAATCTGGCCATTTGGATTTTATTGATAGCCTGTTCAAGTCTTAAATTGCTATTCTCCTTGATTTTCTGCATATTTTTTTAACCTCAGACACATTCCTTTTACCAGCTATAAGCACTTTCCTAATATCTGAAGCAAAATAACATTTAACTTAGACTAACACTGAATCAATTTTAGAGGGGAACATTTTCATACCATCTGAATATTTTTATTGCTTTTGGAATGTATGGGTTTAAATAAATGATGGTAGTATGAATTAGTATTCTTAACTGTTTAAACCCTGGGGTTTTATTGCTTTTGAACCATGTGCAAGTAAATAATTTATTGTAGTACGACTCATAGTTGATTCTAGCACTGATTCTCTGCTAATATTTGTTTAAATGAGATGATGGCTTTCAATGAATAATTACCAGATATACCCACCCAATTTTCACCAAAGCCATACACAAGTATAGGAAAGTCTTCTTCGGAATAGGAAATTCACTTCCTTGCATTGTGAAGACTGTTTGTTGTTTAATATATTTAATTTTAATGTTTTTATATAGAACTCCCTCAAACAACATATATGTATAGAAGGCTAATTACAGAAGGCAGGCCAAAGAGAGAAGAGTTTAAAGAGATGGCTGGGCTTAAAAATAAATAAATATTTTTAGTCTTTTCTGAGATCTAACCTGAAAACTTTTCCCTAAGCAAACCTTCTTATTTTACAACAGTAAGATAAAATCAAAGAGCATTTTTTGGTTTTGACGAAGGGTTCCTCACTGAGTGATCACAATAGAACCAGTACCTCAGTTACTAAGTGACACAGTCATTAAATGAGACATCACATGACCACAACTTGTGATTTTACTGTTGGCTTTTCCATTATACAATACAATACAATACAATAGCAGAGTTGGAAGGGACCTTGTAGGTCTTCTAGTCCAACCCCCTGCGTGGGCAGGAACCTTATACCATTTCAGACAAATGACTATCTAACATCTTTTTAAAGACTTCCAGGGTTGGGGCATTCACAACTTCTGGAGGCAAGCTGTTCCAGAGGTTAATTGTTCTAACTGTCAGGAAATTTCTCCTTAGTTCTAAGTTGCTTCTCTCCTTGATTAGTTTCCACCCATTGATTCTGCTTGTTGGAAGCCAACAGTGAAACACACAAATGACAATGTGACTATGGGGCTCTGTGAAGGTCATAAGTGTCTACCAATTGTGAAGTGCCCAAATGTTCATCATATGAGCCTTGGGACCCTGCAAAGGTCACAAGTATAATGACTGATCATAAAGTACTTTTCAGCTCCATTGTAGCTTTGAACAGTCACTAAACAGGACAATAGATAAGCAAGGTCCAACATACATGAGGCATTTGTTTAAATGCCTAGTCCAATCAGGACAAAATATAGCACAGATTCTATACTCCATTAGGAATTCTCAAAAATCCCACCAAAGATTGCAACTAAATGCACATGTGTATGCATGCACAGTGCACACACATATGTAAGAACCTTGAGCTCTAACTCTGTCTGATACTATGAGGTCTATTCATATTCTAAATAAACATTATTCTTTCTGTACTACTAAGCGGCTGTATTTCTGACACATACCATATTTAGCTACATGGAAAACATGTACCTTGCATTGAAATTACTTATTTGCATCTTGGAGCTGATATAAATAGATGCAGATGATACAGTTGGTAATGTTTAAAAGCCTATTCTAGTAGGGTTTGAGTATATATTTGGGTAAACAAATGCTCCTAATAATGTTTAGGCATAGCTAGAGAGAGGGAACTGTGATTAAAATTATACCTGTTCTCCTGATCCCAAGCTCCATATGTTAGTTAGCATGACATTTATAAACATTAATCCCTGTTGATCAGCTTCTCTAGAACTGAACTAGCACTCTCCACTGACTGTAAGTGGGTTTTAGATTACATATGCAGAGACCAAAATAGTTACACCTCAATATTCACTCCATGCTCTTGGACTCAATGAATAAGGAGAGAGTCACAGTCCATGGTCTAAAGACTGTAAGTAGCCCTTGACTGAATTTCAAAGTCCCTGCATACATTCAGAAATCCTTTCCAAGCTATTGGTGTGAACCTCTGGCCAACATTACTTCCTTTCTGTCTTTCTTTTATTGTCATCCCTTCAAGGTAGAGTAGATCAGCAAAAGACATCACAGCAACTATGTTGTGAGTTAAATCTTGAAAACCCACAGCTTTCCCTCTGTCCCCTCTGATCCCCACAGACTCAAGGCAAAGCTATTTTGAACATGCTCCTCATGCCTTTCCCTTCCCTTCCTGAGGCCATGTCCTCATAAACATTCTCTTTTATCATCTTTTAATAGTTAACAGATTAACAGAGTTGGAAGGGACCTTGCAGGTCATCTAGTCCAACCCCCCGCCCAAGCAGGAGACCCTATATCTGCCTCTACCTAGAGTTGAGCTCACAACCTCCTGCGTGTGAGGCAAGAGCTCCACCTCTAGGCCAGAGCAGCAGGTTCTGCTGTGCTATTATTCTGCTAATAGTTCTTGTATCCCTGTCTCACCTTAACCTGTCATTCCTCTAATTTGCCAGCCTGATGGAGAATATAGAGAAGAAACATAGGTGGGGATAGAATAAGAGAACGAAGCAAAGGAATGGCAGAATTTGTTTGTTGAAAAGGGATGGAGGGAAGAGAAGGAAGAAGCAAAAGAAAAAAGAAAGAAAAGGAAGAGGGTGGCTAATCTGGTTCTGGAAACCACAGCTGCCAAATCATTTTGAACCGATTATTCATGAAGGAAAGTCAAGTCACTCTTGATAGAAATTAAAACAAAAAGTTGCCCAATCTTCCATAGAAGCTAAGCTGAATACACCCAAAATGTAAGGTATTTTCTGTCCATATCATTCTAATTTGAGGAGGTGAGCTGAATGTAGTGTATCCAATGGCGGGATTAACTTCCCTACCATTTCACAAACGTGAGTGCACGTTCTGCATCTGCCCACGCACACTGCATTCTGTGCATGCGCAGTGCTTGCGGATTACATCAGGGTGGCTGGGTGGAGCCTCCTGCAGCTGCCACTACCAATTCGCCTGAACCGGAGAGAACTGCCTGAATATCACCTCTGGGTATATCATTTTTTTTAAGGTGAGCACATTTTCGCCTATCAGACAGAAAAGCACAGAAGCAAAGAGGCTAGATAGACCACTTGTTTTAATAGCATCTTTCCCTCTCTAAAGTCAGTGGAAAACAATGAGGACTTGTTTTTCTTACTGCAATATGCATTTGCATGCTGCTAAAAATAGTCCCGTGCGCATCTGCATAACAAGAAGTGACCCAACTTGGGTTGAAAATGCCCATAGTCCAAGTAGAATTATCTACAATGGTTATATTATAGTGCTGGCTTGGCAGAAAAGTTAATTCACCCAGTGGTGTCTGTGAGAAATAGTGTGTGGGTGCAGAGCGAAGAAAGCAGCTTCATTCCTTTGCGAGGCAAGCTTTCTGCTTTTTGTACATGGCTGGCTGTCGTATTGTATGCACACCCAAAAGAGACAAAGCTTGCAATGTGATGGTATTGTATGACTTGCAGGCCCCCATGAAGTCACTCTTTTTCAGAATCAGAGTTGGAAGGGACTTTGGAGGTCTTCTAGTCCAACCCCCTGCTCAAGCAGGAGACCCTATACCATTTCAGAGGAGTGGCTGCCCAGTCTTTTCTTAAAAACTTCCAGTGATGAACCACCCACAACTTCTGAAGGCAAGCTGTTCCACTGGTTAATTGTCCTCACTGTTAGGAAGCTTCTCCTTAATTCCAGGTTGCTTCTCTCCTTGATTAGTTTCTTTCCTTGCCTTCTCTTCTTTGTTGACCCTCCTCTTCTTTGTGGTGGCTCCTCAAATACTGGAATACTGCTATCATGTCATCCCTACTCCCTCTTTTCTCTAGACTAGCTATACCCAATTCTAGCAACCGTTCTTCATATGGTTTTTTTTTTGTCTCCAGGCCTTTAATCATCCTACTTGCTCTTCTTTGTACTTTTTCTAAAGTATCAACATCTTTTTTGTAAGGTGGTGACCAAAACTGAATGCAGTATTCCCGGTGTGGTCTTACGAAGGATCTTGCTTTATTAAGTTTGTTTGGAAAAAGAAACAAAGGAAACTGTGTAACTATTTTTAAAAATTGAACTGCTACAACCGCTGACCTAATTTATTGACAGTTTATACTAAATATATACCATTTGACTCTGTTAAAATGTACATTGGGACAATCTGCAGTTAACATGAATTAATATATCAGTTAGTGCAGGGGTCTCCAACCTTTGCAACTTTAAGTCTGAAGGACTTCAGCTCCCAGAATTCTCCAGCCAGCTTTGCTGGAAGTCTGGGAGCTGAAGTCCTTCAGACTTAAGGTTGCAAAGGTTGGAGACCCCTGAGTTAGTGAATGTGCATATATATATGATTTATTAATTTTTTATCTCACTTTTACTAGTTTAGAAGTAACTCAAGATGGCAGACATACCTAGCAGTTCTTCCTCCTCCTAGTTTCCCTACAACAACCCTGCAAGCTTGTTAGGTTGAGAGAGAAGTGACTATCCCCAGGCACTTAGCTGGCTTTCATGGATAAGGCAAGACTTGAACTCACAGTCTCTTCGTTTCTAGGCTAGCACTTTCACCGTTACACATATCTACACATATACTTATATTCTTAGAACATACTTACATTCATGCATACATTCATGCCGCCCTGGGTCCTTTTTTAGGAGAAGGGCGAGGTATAAATTTAATAAAATAAAAATAAATAAACACACACACACACACACACACACACACGCACACACATGCACACACACACACACACACCAGATATATTTATACAATGTTATTTTTCATATTTTTTTATTAGCTTTAAAGTTACAAAATGAAATATTGTTCCAACTTGTAATTTATTCTGGGATATTTCCTACAAAGCTGTTTAATTCCAGCTCAAAATTTATATGGCAACTCCCTATTATTCTAAGAATTTTAAGAGTTTAAAAACACTAAAAAGTTCCATTTATACAGCTGTTGAAGCAAAATAAAAAGTAACAAAATGGCACATTCTGCTATCAAAGATTGGTACTAAACTGGTGATTTGGTGGAGTTTCTTGGCTTCTTCTCTCTCTTGTAAATACAAGTGTTAAAAAAGTGAATAACAACAAAATCTCAAAATGAACCGGAAATTTTTCTTCCCAGCTATAATAACAATAGCAATAGTCTTCACAGTGCTTTGCAAACCTCTCTAAGCGGTGTACAGAGTCAGCCTATTGCCCCCAACAATGTGGCTTCTCATTTTACTGACCTCAGAAGGATGGAAAGCTGAGTCAATCTTGAGTCAATCTTAGTGAGATTCAAACTGCCAAACTGCTGGCAATCGGCACTCAGCAGAATTAGCCTGTAATACTGCATTCTAACCACTGCACCACTATGATCATAATACATACTCTACTGCAGGGGTCCCCAACCTTTTTGGCACCAGGGACCGGTTTCGTGTTAAAAAAATTCCACGGACCAGTGGCCATGGCTCGGCCGGCGTAGAGGGGGAGCTGGGGGGAGGGGGAACAGGCAGTGCATGCGTGCGCGGGGTGGTGGTGAGTTGGCTCACTCGCCCCTCTCGGGCCCCGAATGGCGCTCTCCCACCCCTGGCGCGCGTTTTCCCCAGGGGGCTGCCCCCTCCTCCTCCTCCTCTCCGGCTATTTCTAAGAGTTGTGCCACTCACTGCGGCCCAGTTCCTATCAAGCCACGGACCGGCACCGGTCCGCGGCCCAGGGGTTGGGGACCCCTGCTCTACTGGTTCTGATGAGGTTTCTTTCTTATCTGCCATGCATTTAATCAAAACTGTCATGAAAACATAAGAAAAATGCATTCCCACAGTGAATGATATATGTATTTGGCCTATAGTTGCAAATTCATATGCAGTATTTGTAGCAAAAGAATAGCTAGCCAGCGACGGCTCTTTTGTGTGGCTTATTTGAAAATTGCCAGGAAACTGTTTGATGCTGTGTAAGTGCTGAGTGGCTGAGCACAGTAGATTCAGAAGCAAAATGTCCATTTGTATATACAGCCTTGCCTGTGGCGAACTACCTCTCAATAGATGCTTTCCAATGTTCTTGCTTTGATGATTGAGATCCCAGAATGACATTAGTCCTACCGACAGGACACACAATTCTACACATAAAGCTTAACTAAAAGCTTAGGTACTTTTAAAACTGAAACAAATTGAATTAGATCACCCATCTATCATCTAAAATAATATGAACTTAGTGAATCCAGAGCTCTTTGAAAGCCATGTTTCTACATATTTAATTTTATTACCTGTTAAATTCTGAGGTTAAGCTGCTAACCAATGGCATGTAGATTTAGGCAAGAGCCCAAAAGTATGGGAAATCCCGGCTGATACTTGTGATATGAAAAGCACATTTCTACAACTGCGGTTTCTGATTTATATTGAACATTCATCTGTCAGCTATTGCTAAGTTCTTCTACCACAGTCAGCATTTATTACAGATGGGGATAATTCCTAACGAGAAAGCTGCACTTAATAGACAAAATGAAATTTGATCTGTTTTGCTTTATCTTGTTTCCTTTTTAGACATATAAAGCAAGTACAGAATAGTTAAATAAATTGTCTTACCTGTCAGGATGACCACAATCCAGAACACTGTAAGGACTATGTCACCCAACGAAAGATTTTAGTTGATGACTCACCTGCTTTTTCCACTACTTAATTAAATTTAGATCATATATGTTTTACCGCTGTTTTGATAGCAATACACTTTGGAGAAATTAGAGAGCGTGGAAATAAGCTAAGAGGACAGCTCAGGAATATTTCCCAGAATCTTTTGACAAAAATGGTCTCTGAGGAAGGGAAAGGAAGATATTTCAGTAAGATTAAAACTATAAATAAATTGTAAAACTCTAATTAAAGAATTGATCTCTAAGATGGGGCAGAAAGTGAAAGGCTCACTTTGTCTCACTGAAAACTCAAACTAAGCCCCACTTCAAGCAAACCTTTGAAGAGAGGGGGTCCCATGTTTGATTGATTTGATTTGATTTATTTGGATTTATATAACCGCACCCTCTCCCCAAAGGGACCCGGGGCGGTGCACAGGAAGTTAAAAAACACAACAGTATCACAATATAAATAGTTAAAATCAAATTAAATAAATTATCCCTGTGCTAAAATTTAAAGGTTAAAACATAATCCCATAAAAACCCAATTAAAACAATTTATTATACAGACTGTAGGCTAGGTAAATAACTTAGGCCAAGCCGGCCTGATGAAACAGGAGTGTCTTTAATTTCTGGCGGAAGGTGCGGAGGTCCGTAGTTGTTCTGAGGTCGGGGGGTAGGTCGTTCCAGAGAGTTGGGCCCACCACAGAGAAGGCCCTTCCCCTGGGCGTCGCCCGCTGGCATTGCCTAGTGGACGGCACCCAGAGAAGTCCCTCTCTATGGGAGCGGATCGGCCGCAGGGATGTATGAGGTAGGATGCGGTCTCGCAGGTAGCTAGGTCCCGTGCCATGGAGCGCTCTAAAAATGGTAATCAACACCTTGAAGCGCACCCGAAAGACCACAGGTAACCAGTGCAGCTCGCGCAGGGCGGTGTTACATGGGAATACCTAGACATTCCCAAGATTGCCCGCGCGGCCGCATTCTGGACCAGCTGTAGCCTTCGGGTGCACCCCAAGGGGAGCCCCATGTAGAGAGCATTGCAGTAGTCCAGCCGGGATGTCACAAGCGCGTGAGTGTGCGAAGGGCGTCCCGGTCCAATAAGGGACGCAACTGTCGCACCAGGAGTACCTGGTGGAAAGCCCCGCTGGCCACGGCCGTCACATGATCTTGCATAGACAGCCGGGTATCCAGGAGGACGCCTAGGTTGCGTGCCCGGTCCACGGGGGCCAGATGTTCACCCCCTATGGCCAGTGATGGAATCAACTGGTTGTACCGGGACGCCGGAAACCACAGCCACTCAGTCTTGGATGGGTTGAGTTTGAGTCTGTTGTCTCCCATCCAGATCCGTACGGCTTCCAGACATCGGGACATCACTTCAACGGCATCGTTGGGGTAGTTTGGGGTAGAAAAGTACAGCTGCGTGTCATCAGCGTAGATGTGGTACTCTACCCCAAAACCACGGATGATCTCACCCAGCGGCTTCATGTATGTGTTGAACAGGAGCGGCGAGAGGACCAACCCCTGAGGCACCCCACACGTGAGGGGTCTAGAGGTCGACCTCTGCCCTCCTGCCAACACAAATTGCGAACGGCCGGAGAGGTAGGAGGAGAACCACCGTAAAATGGTGCCCCTCACCCCCAACCCCTCCAGCCGATGCAATAGGATACCATGGTCGATGGTTTCAAAAGCCGCCGAGAGATCTAACAGGACCAGGATGGAGGAACAACCCCCATCTCTGGCCCTCCAGAGATCAGCTTCCGCACATGATGAAGCAAAGGACCTTGCTCGTTGCGTATTGAATATGGCCAAGCTAAGAAATCTGGAAATGTTGGGTGATTCGGAACATATTATCATTTATCTGTGGTGGAGTATAAGCAATGGAACCCATTCTATTCCACCTGAGGCTGCAGAAAGTTCTAATGGCCATCTTCTCTCTGGATTCCTGCCCGTTGCAAAGGATGGCAATACAAAATTACTGCAAAACAAAAGATAATAATAAATAAATAATAAATTGAGATTCATTAACCGCACCCTCTCCCCACAGGGACCCGGGGCGGTGCACAGGCATAATTAAAAACAATATACAATAATACAAACATTACTTAAAATAGAATTAAATAGAATTACCCGTGCTAAAAATATAAAATTAAAAACCCATTAAAATATTTGTAGTTAAAAGACAGAGAGAACTATTCAAGGCCGGCCAGTCGAAAGAGATGGGTCTTCAATTTTACACGGAAGGAGCGGAGGTCGGTGGTCGTTCTAATATCAGGGGGAAGGTCGTTCCAGAGGGCCGGGCCCGCCACAGAGAGCGCCCTTCCCCTGGGCGTCGCCCGCTGACAAAGTCTAGTGGACGGCACCCGGAGAAGCCCCTCTCTGTGGGAGCGAATCGGTCGTGAGGATGTGTGGGGCAGGATCCGATCTCGCAGATAGCTAGGTCCCGAGCCATGGAGCGCTTTGAAGATGATAACTAACACCTTGAAGCGCACCCGGAAGACGACAGGTAGCCAGTGCAGCTCGCGCAAGAGCGGTGTTACGTGGGCAAACCTAGAGGTGCCCATAATTGCTCGCGCGGCCGCATTCTGAACTAACTGAAGCCTCCGGGTGCACCTCAAGGGGAGCCCCATGTAGAGAGAGTTACAATAGTCCAGTCGGGATGTCACGAGGGCATGAGTGACTGTGCGAAGGGCGTCCCGATCCAATAGGGGGCGCAATTGGCGAACCAGGTGAACCTGGTAAAACGCCCTCCTGGCCACGGCTGTCACTTGCTCTTCCATAGACAGCCGGGTATCCAGGAGGACACCCAAATTGCGCGCCCCATCCACAGGGGCAAGATGTTCGCCCCCTATGGCCAGCGTTGGAGAAAGCTGGTTGAATCGGGCAGCCGGAAACCACAGCCACTCGGTCTTGGTCGGGTTGAGCCTAAGTCCGTTACTTCCCATCCAGATCCGCACGGCTTCCAGGCACTGGCACATCACCGCTACGGCATCGTTGGGGTGGTTTGGGGTAGATATGTACAGCTGGGTGTCATCAGCGTACAGATGGTACTCTACCCCAAAACCACGGATGATCTCACCCAGCGGCTTCATATATGCATTAAACAGGAGAGGCGAGAGGACCGACCCCTGAGGCACCCCGCATGTGAGGGGTGTCGGGGTCGACCTCTGCTCTCCTGCCCGCACAAATTGCGATCGGCCAGAGAGGTAGGAGGAGAACCACCGCAAAACGGTGCCTCCCACCCCCAACCCCCCCAGCCGATGCAATAGGATACCATGGTCGATGGTATCAAAAGCCGCTGAGAGGTCTAATAGGACCAGGATGGAGGAACATCCCCCATCTCTGGCCCTCCAGAGATCATCTACCAACGCGACCAATGCCGTCTCGGTGCTATGCCCGGGCCGAAAGCCGGACTGGCGCGGATCTAGATAGTCAACTTCCTCCAGGTGACGGGGAAACTGTTGTGCCACCACACTCTCAACAACCTTCGCCAAGAAGGGAAGGTTGGAGACTGGACGGTAGTTGTTCTAAAGAGCTGGGTCCAAAGAGGGCTTCTTGAGGAGGGGCCTCACCATAGCCTCTTTTAGGGAGGCAGGCAAGGAACCCTCACTCAAGGATGCGTTGATAACCTCTTGGAGCCAGCCTCGTGTCACCTCCCAGGATGCCAGTACAAGCCAGGAGGGGCACGGGTCCAATGAACATGTGGTGGCTCGCAGTCGCCCACGTAACCTGTCCATATCCTCGGAAGTAACGGGGTCAAACTCCTCCCAAACAAGATCTCCCTCGTGGCATCCCACTGGGCCATGAATGGGGGCTAGCTCACTCTGTATCTGGGCGGTTTTCTCCTGCAGAAAAATCACAAATTCCTCTGCCCTACCCTGTAACGGGGCTTCCCGCTCCCTCTGCTTATGCAAAACAGCATATTGAAAGTAGAAAAGGGTGGGATTACTGCAGTCTCCCCCAAACCTTTTGGCACAGGGGTCTGGTTCCAAGGAGAGGGGTTTTTCCTTGGATGGGACGGGACATGGTTTTATGTGCTGCTTGCACATAAAACCGCAGATGGGGCTTCACTTGTTTGCACCCGCAGATGGGGCTTCACTTGTTTGCACCCGTTTCTGGCATGCCACAGACTGGTGCCGGTCCACGGATTGGGGGCTGGGGGCCCCCTGGATTACTGGATTCACTGACAGGTCTGCATTCAAATCAAAGTAAACTTGAAACCATTGTTTGTTTGTTTGCCTCCACCAGTAACTTGAAGCTATCTTGGGAGCCGAGAGGGAACTTTAGTTTAACAGAATGTAACAAGGATTTATGTGATTCCTGAAGGTAGTAACATAATTATCTCATTACTTTCATGGATCACTTTATCTGATGCCTGGAGTGTAACTCTGTGAAAGCAACATCCTTTAATAGATTCTAATTTTTTTTTTTGCAGAATAGAAGGGGAAAGATGGGTTTAAAAAGCAAAAGCAAGACACAGATTTACTTTAGTTAATATCCATAAACAATATTAGATGAGAGATTCTTGCATTGCTGAATTCATCAGGACACGTTTTGTCTGCAAACAACAATGCTAAATCACCCATTTTTGGATGAAATCAGTCATTGTCATTCTTTTCTCCCCCAAGGATGATCATCTTGAAATCAGTTACAAAATGTCCTGAAGATATGAAAAGTTCTCCTATTCATTTTTGCAGTTGATATTTCTAATTTCATGAACTCTTTTGCGCAGAAAGGGACAGTTTCTTGAATGAAAAGTATTTATTCCCTGATGCTCTGGGTGACTTTATTAGGCCCTGTATTAATGTTCCTAGACTAAATAAGGGAGATTTGGCAACCGAATCTGCCACAAGGATTGATTGTTGTTGCTGGCTAATAGCTGTTTCAGTCTCTGTAAGCCACTTGTCTTCAGCAGCTGTGTGGCAATGACAATGAACTGCATTTGCTAGCTGACCTAATCTAGCAACTGATATATTTTATGGAAAAGATCAGTGAATTAATCCCTTAGATTTTCATTTGGGCGCCTTGAAAATCAGTTCAGTGAATTAAAGAAAGTGGCAGTCATCATCTTCCCTTATAAATACCCTTCTTCAAGCTACCTCTATAAAATATTGAATGGATCTCTAGTCTAGGAGCTATTACTGTTGTAAAGCTCTTCATATCCATATTCTCAAAGCACAAAATGTTAGTACCATTTTCACTCATGTATACATCAGTGTGATTTTCTGGGTAACATTGTTTTGAGTGTCTTCAGGGTTCTAAGCCAGCACCTTCACCACCACTCTTATTTATTTTTATTTATATATTTGTTTTGACAAGTGTGTATAAGATAATAGATATAAGTATATACAAGATTATGATTACATGAAATTGATACGAATAAATGGGGTTGTTAGGACAGCGACGGTAGGCACGCTGGTGCGCTTATGCATGCCCCTTACAAACCTCTTAGGAATAGGGTCAACAGTAGACAGTCTAAGGTTAAAGTTGTGGGGGTTTGGGGAAGAAACCACTGAGTCAGGAAACACATTTCAGGCATTAACCACTCTGTTGCTGAAGTCATATTTTCTGCAATGGAGTTTGGTACAGTTCACCTTAAGTTAGTATCTATTGTGTGCTCGTGTATTGTTGCGATTGAAGCTGAAGTAGCCATTGATAGGTAGAACATTGTAGTAGATCATTTTATGTACTACGCTTACATCAGACCAAAGGCAGTATAGTTCTAAGTTGTCTAAACCCAAAATTTCAAGTCTGGTGGCATAAGGTATTCTGTTGCGAGCAGTGGAGTAGAGGGCTCTTCTCGTGAAACGTCTCTGGACTCGCTCAATTGTATTAATGTCCAATATGTAGTGCGGGTTCCAGACAGATGAGCTGCATTTGAGAATTGGTCTAGCAAATGTTTTGTATGCTCTGGTTAGCAGTACAATATTACTAGAGAAGAAGCTACGCAAGATTAGGTAAACAACTCTTAGTACCTTTTTGGCAATGTTGTTACAGTGGGCTGTGGCACTTAGATCATTAGAGATGAGTACTCCAAGGTCCTTGACAGACTGGGGGTCATCTATGAGGTTGTATCCAGCCAGCTTATATTTTGTGTTCTGACTTTTATTGACGATATATAAGAGAGAACATTTGTTGGTTGAGATTTAAAGGTGCCAATTATTTGACCATTCTGACACATAGTTAAGGTCTTTCTGAAGAGTAACAATATTGTCGGTAGTGTGGAATAGTTAACTAGCTATTATTAACTAGCTCTCATTGTTGAACAAGTGTAGTTTTTATGTGTGGGTGGCAAGTGATATAATTAAAAATGGCACATTAAAATACATTTGAGAAAGTAACTTCAGTAAGAGAATAACTCAACTCATCATCTTGCTCGTAAACACATCAAATTCATGGAAGCAGGGTTCTCCATCTACTTTTTGAGGTCTCTATAAAGATTAATTTCCTCAAGTCTTTTGGATGTCTGTCTCTCATTCCTTGAGGAGAGCTTTAGAAAATTTAAGCAATCTGAATATGAAAAGTTGGTTTAGCTTGGAGTTCCTAAACACAGTATGAGTTTAGTAGCAAATATTTATCAAGCCCTACAAATAAGTAAAAAATAAGAATAGTTTCTATACTGTATTTGTGGTTCAGCTTCAAGAAGTTTGTCAGGGCAGCTAGAAGCTGTGATTTGATATTTAGCAGGTATGTTTAAAGATACAAAGAAGCAGCTCAGGTCTATTTAAATTCTGTCTTTTTAGATATATATTGTTTGACCTGCCTTTGCAAACCCATAATGCATTTTGGAGACTGAATGACTGTGGAGTTCTGCTTAAATAGCTGAAAATGGAGAGAAAACTTGTAAGTGGTGTATAGCAAGGGTCCCCAATCTTTTTGGCACCAGGGACCAGTTTCATGTAAAAAAAAAATCCACGGACCGGTGGGAGCCTTCAGCGGGTGAGTCGAGTCACTTGGGCTGCGTGGAACCCAAGGTTGGAACCCACATCTTGTGGTAACGTGACCCTGGGAGGGCGCCTTGCCTGCAACCAGGTGGGAAAGCTGCCAGGGGTCCCAGGTGAAGGATCCTCGGCTGGGGCAGGGAAGGACGGGCTGCGTCCCGGGCAGGAGGGCCTGGCAGCCCCTTCCCCCTGCGCAGGGCCGGGTAGTGCCCCGAACTCCCCCAATGCAGGCTGTTGCCCCCGTCCTGCCCCCGGGGAGTGCCGCCAGGATAGCAGAGCGTTTGCTACACTTTTCTAAGAGCTGCGCTACTCTCTCCGCCACTCACTCCGGCCTGGTTACTATCAAGCCACGGACCGGCACCAGTCCGCGGCCTGGGGGTTGGGGACCCCTGGTGTATAGGATGGGACAGGCACTTATAACTCCTTGCCGCCTTCTAGTGGTCATCATGTTTTTGCAGCCCTGATTTGCCAGGGCAAATGAATACAGAGGGTTCAACTTGGATAAAGGAAACAAAGTAAGGTGTAGATCCAGAACTGAAACTTTGGGCTTGAAACCACTACCTCATTGGTGCAATTCAGCAGGTTTTATCCGGTTTGTTCAAACTGGTAGCGGTGGCAGCAGGGGGCTCGGTCCACCTGCCTGGATTCATCACGTCCCGTTTTTGACGCTCTGCACATGCACTCACATTTGCAAATCACTAGCGAAGGTAAGTTGATTTCACCCCCTGCACTACTATATATATATGAAAGTTCAGACCAAAACACGAAAGATGTTCACCATAATCTACCATACTTCTATTCATTGGTCTATCTGTGAATTGCAAAATCTGGCTCAAACAAAATTTCCTTTCCTTAGTTTCTGAATGGCAAGCTCTACATAGATCATGCTTTTCAAACTCTCAAAGTGGCTGAGTTGAGTTGTCTTAAGTTGGGTTTCTCCCCCCGCCCCCTTTTTGGAAAGCTGTTTAGTTAGAGTGGTTGATAAGAATTACATTCATCAAGTGCTGTCCCAGTAGAAACAAAGATTTAGGTGCTATAGGTTGTCAGCAATTTCCTTCTCCAGCACATGGATAAATACACCTGGAAACATCTACCTATCTACCTACTCTCTCTCCCTATCTCCCTATCTACTGTATTTCTCTCTCTCTATCTCTTCCCCCCTCTATCTACCACTCTATCTACCTATATACTATACCTACTTACCTACTCTCTCCCCCCACCTATCAACTGTATTTCTCTCTCTCTATCCCTCTACCTACCAACCTACCTACTCTCTATCTCCCTATCTACTGTATCTCTCTCTCTCTCTATCTCTCTCTCCCTCTCTCTCCCTCTACCTACCAACCTATCTACACACACTCTCTTCCCCTACCTACTGTATTTTCTCTCTCTCTCTCTCTATTTCCCCTCCCCCCTCTCTCCCCCTTTATCTATCTATCTATCTATCTATCTATCTATCTATCTATCTATCTATCTATCTATCTATCTATCTATCTATCTATCTATCTATCTATCTATCTATCTATCTATCTACCTACCTACCTACCTACCTACCTACCTACCTACCTACCTACCTACCTACCTACCTACTCTCTCTCTCTACCTATCTGCTGTATTTCTCTCTCTTTCTCTCTCTCTCTCTCCCCCTCTCTATCCTTCTATCTACCTACCTACCTTTTAAAAAAAATTGCCTCTTCAAAACCTGTGTGCATCTTATACTCCGGTGCATCTTATACTCCGAAAAATGCAGTAAGTGACTGCAGCCCAGCATTTGAAGGTAGTTTGGTGAAATTTATTAACTCTTCTTAATGCATTCTAATCAATGCAAAAGAATTATGAGTAGCAAATGACTGAATTAAACAAAACTAATTCTGTCAGAGAATTTAATGTCTATGGAAATATTGATTTGCATACTTTAAATATTCATTGCAGTACTCTGAGTTCTCTGCACATGGAGAAGAGACTTTGCTTTTCAGTTACACATATATTTATTGAGAACGTACCTCATTGAATTCAGTTGGATATACTTTTGAATAGACATGGCAGAATTTTGTATATTTTAAAGCCTGTCAAATCAAATGTTGTAAATACAATTCAGGCTAACATTGTGGAAATTTGATTTGTTATGAAATGGTATTGCTTTGGGCTTTTTCCAGCTGTGACTGTATGATCAATATGAACCAGATTTTAATAAATACGAGACCTGGGGCACATTTTATAGCATTATCATTTTAGAATATTAAAAAAATCTATATAAAAGAGCATCATGAATGAGTTTTAGCAGTTTGGTGACCAAATACAAAACACTTAGCCACAGATAACATTTATTGGCATTTTAAACTGTTTTCCCTCAAGGTGTTTTGTTTTTTTGTTTATTCTATTATAAATTATGTCTACAAACTTAGACATAGTTCATTTTTTCTTTCAGTGAGAGCCTCCATAGGAGCTATTAATGCTTGCTGGAATAATTCATATGAATTATAAAGCAGTGAGGATTGCTTTATTTTAATTAGTGAAATGTAACTAACAAAGATAAAATGACATAACAATGACAATAATACAATAAACTTGTGGACTGATGAAGTGTTGTATAGTGTTTTGTTTTTTTAAAAGAATTGGATGATTAATTACCATTTGGTAACTATTTTGTTTGTGATCCACTACATTTTTATTTATTTTTATTTTTGTCACTCGATAATCTGGTGATGCTATAAATAGCATCATTACTAAAAGGTGTAATACAAGGGCGCATGTGATCCGTGCTCTAGCAACAAGGACTCTGTGCCTTGGTTCTTTTTAAAGCTAAAATCTAAGTCCCCAGTGTGTAAGTAAAGCACACAGAGCTAGATATAATTACTTTATCAGCCATACTAATTACAGTAGTGCAATTTCCATTGGGCCTTTTATTAAAAAAAGTTTTTTTTAAAAATAGAAGTGCTTGTTCCCTCCTTGTAACAGATATCACAATGGCTGAAGGAGCCTTTTAGTTTCTGCTTCTTTCTCCAAGCAGTGGAGTGAAGATGCCTAGAATATGTAGAATGCAGTGTATAGTCCAGGGGTGGGCAAACTTTGCAACTTTAAGTCTGAAGGACTTCAGCTCCTAGACTTCTCCAGCCAGCTTTGCTTAAAGTTGCAAAGTTCAGACTTAAACTTGCAAAGTTTGCCCACCCCTGGTATAGCCTGAAAAGGTTAGAGGCAAACATGACATTTTCACACTTATCTTCACTCAGGTTTTTACCCCAAGTAGATCGGGCTTCTCTGAAATGCTAAAGACGTATAATAGGGTGAGCCCATTACACTCAGCATGGATGTATTTAATGTTGTTCCGGGAAACTGCTGTGAATAAAAGAAAATAGTGTTTTTAGTGAATTCCCTTTCCCTCCTTCCTTCCCCCACTTTGTAGCCCCACATCTAACTTGCATGCTGCTTGCCTAAATGGGGCAATTAAGTTTGGTCTGGTGGCTAAGGCCTCAGGCTGGAAACCAGAAGACTGTAAGTTCTAGTCCCATCATAGATATGACAATTGGCTGAGGGACTTTGAACTAGTCACTCTCTCTCAGCCCAACTCACCTCATAGGGTGGTTGTTGTGGAGGAAATAGGACAAGGAGGGAGTATATGTTATGTCTGCTGCCTTGAGTTATTTATAAAAATAATAAAGGTGGGGTAAAAAACCTATCTATCTATCTATCTATCTATCTATCTATCTATCTATCTATCTATCTATCTATCTATCTATCTATCTATCTATCTATCTCTCTATCTCTCTCTCTCTCTCTCTCTCTCTCTCTCTCTCTCTCTCTCTCTCTCTCTCCCTCCCTCCCTCCCTACCTCCCTACCTACCCCCCCCTCTCTCTACCTCCCTACCTCCCTACCTCTCTTTCTATCTATCTATCTATCTATCTATCTATCTATCTATCTATCTATCTATCTATCTATCTATCTATCTATCTATCTATCAATCATCTATCATCTATCTTTCTATTTATCTAACAAATAAATTATAAATTCCGTTCAGGAAATTGTGAACAGGTAGTCCTTGGCATAAGACCACAACTGAGCCCAACATTTACGTTGCTAAGTGTGACATTTGTTGAGTGAGTTTCTTCCCCATTTTTACAACCTTTCTTGCCACAGTTGTTGAGTGAATCACTGCATTTGTTAAGTTAGTAGCATGTTTGTTAAGTGAACCTGGTTTTCTCATTGACTTTGCTTGCCAGAAGGTTGCAAAAGGTGATTACATGATTCGGGGTTGTTGCAACCATTCTAAGTATGAGTCAGTTGTCCCGCATCCAAATGACCGTGGGGATGCTGCAACGGTTGTAAATATGAAAAATGATCATAAGTCACTTTTTTCAGTGGTGATATAACTGTGAACAGTCACTAAATGAACTGTTGTAAGTTGAGGACAACCTGTATCACTGAAGATCAATAAAATACCTATTTAGTAGAAATAATTGTAAGCATCTAGAGTCAGATTTGTCATATTTTAGGGAATTGAAAGAATTAGCTCATAGCTGGCCAAACCCTCATGATCCTTGTGAATTCCTGGAAGGCGGATGAAATGACAGATAAATGCAGTGGTGAAATCTAAAAAAATTCCCTACCAGTTCTATGGGTGTGGCTTGGTGGGTGTGGCTTGGTGTCATGTGAGAGGATGGGTGTGGCTTGGTGGTCATGGTCATGTGTCAAAAACCAACTTTCACACTTCACACAGAAACAACACAAAAGCCACACAACTGACTCACACATAATGCAAGAGCAGCTGGACTTCACACAAAATGGCCCCTGCAACAAGCAGGAACCTCACAGAGTCACGGTTAGAGCTAATAGGTAGCAAAAATGCTTTTAAAAAGTAAAAGAAAAAAGTTCCTACATCCCCAGCACACCTGATTGTCAAACAGCTGATAGTCAGAACCTTTTTTTTAACCTTTTAAAGTATATTTTTTTACTCCCAGTTGGGCGAATAGGTAATAAAAATGCTTTTTTTAAAGTTTAAAAAATGATTCATCAGCTGTGACAATCAGCTGTGTCAAGTGATCGTGGGAACCTTTTCTTTTCTTTTTTACTTTTTAAAAGCATTTTTTACTACTGGTTCAGGGAACCGGAAGCATTTGTTATTACTAGTTCCAGTGAACTGGGCAGAACCAGGAGCATTTTACCCGTGGATGAATGCCATAGGACAGGGGTCTGCAAAGTTGGCTCTTTTAAGACTGATGGACTTCAACTCCCAGAATTCCCCAGCCAGCTATGCTGGCTGGAGAATTCTGGGAGTTGAAGTCCACCAGTCTTAAAAGAGCCAACTTTGCAGACCCCTGCCATAGGAAAAATGTTGGCTTGATTACCAAAAAGCTGGAAAAGGAAGATCCAAGAAACTAGTGACCATTCATTTGGACACTAATTCCTGGAATGATCCTAGAACAGATCACAAAGAAATTGATACATAAATAGCTTGGAAACAATGTATAATTAATAGAAAACAGAATGGATTTGTTAAAAAAAGAAGTTTTATCAGGCAAATCCTTTCTTAATAGACGGTCGGAACGTCACAGACATAATACAATTTGTCTTTGGGAAAGTATCCCATGACATTCTGATTCATAGGGTAGGTAAATGAGAGGTGGATGGCTTAACAATTAAGTGGATACGACAGCTGGCTTAAAAATGATGCTTCAAGAAGGCTTGCCAAGCCATCAAATTATAGTTTAGTATCAAGTGAGTGTGACAAGAGTTAATCTTCGAAGTTTATTCTTCAGTATTTGCATCAATGATTAGGATTAAGTGGTGTGTGGGGGAGTATATCTATCTGCAGGTAACACAAACTAGGTAGGACGATATATGCGTAAGAAGGCAAAAATGAAATTCTAAACCCTAGAGAATTGCAAGAGAAATGGTCTAAAAGTAACTCAATAAAGTATAACATAAAAATGGCTACATGATTGTCTTGGTTAAAAAAACACACCCTGAAATCTGAAAAAGATAGCAGACTGAGTATGAATAAGTACAGTAGTATAATGTTGTTGCAAAAAAACTGCAAATGCAATTTTAGGGTAAATTAATAGAAGTAAAATATCAAAATTTTGGGAAGCAACCATTGTACATCCTTCTGCTTTAGTCAGACCTCATATCAAGTAATGTGTCCAATTGTGGGCATCATAATTTGAAAAGGGAAACTGAAGCAGGATTAAAGAAGGATAAAGTAGATGGTCGAAGATCTTGAAGCTATGTCCTGTCAAGAGATCTTGAAGGAGCTGGTCATGTTCAGCTGTGAGAAGAGAAAGCTGAGTGGAAATATGCTACCAATCTTAAACTACCTAAAAAGATGTCTCACAGGGAGAAAAAAAAGATCTATTTTTTTTTTTTACTCCAGAGTGCAGGTGTGGAATAATAGTTATAGGGAGACAAATTTCAGTTTAATATTAGAAGAAAATTAGGGACACAGGAAGATAGGAAGGAAGAACGAAAAATAGGACAACTGGGGGGGGGGGTGAGATAAGGAGAGAAATAGCAATTGAGAATCTGGAACAATTGATGAAAGGGAAATAGGGACAGAAAAAGAAGAGAGGAAAGGGAAAGGAAAGGTTGAGTTGAGCAATTTTAAATTTGATGATTACCATTTATGTGTCAACTCACAAATCTTTCCTGAACTGCTCCTGTATTTCCCACGATGGGAAATGGTGCCTTGCAGCTGCACCGAGGAATTCACACCTCAGCCAAAACAAAACACATCCTAGCTGGCCAAAGTCAAGGCCATCTCCGCAGAGACCCACAACAGCCAGAGGGAGTGACTTCTATGACCCACAAAATTGCTTCATTGGGGAATGTGACTGGTGACACACCTTGGGCAGAGGTGGGCAATAGGGTCAGAGGCAAGGTGTGAACTGGGTGAAGTCAGAGCTGGCTTCACCTAACTCTTGTTGACATGGTGCTCCTAATAAACAACTGGATTTTTCTTGCACAATGGCTTGAGGCTCCTGATTTTATTAGGGTATTGGTCAGAACCTGACATTATGAATACTAATGGCAAGGTATCCATTCAGGATTTGAGCAATTCTGGTCATATTAAAAGAAATCAAGGCACACCAAGTTTGTTGTCCTGCTTGTTGTATAAGGCTTTTTGTATCGTACAATTGGCAGGCAATTTTGTAACCAAAAACCTACTGAAGGATATTTGGGATAGAGGATGAAGCTCATGCTCTTCCCTCTCTTTTTCTCCCAGGCTTTGATGAAGCCAATACGCACAGGAGTTATCCAGATAAAAACTCATCAATTCAGAGACCACATTTGATCCCCCCAAAATGGGGCTGAAGTAGATCACACATTATTTAGCATATGTGTATAGGTAGCTCAAGTATTATATAAGGGATAGTGTAGAAGGAGGCTTCATTTATTATTTAAATTTAAATGGTATGATAGTTTATTTAACATGGGATAAAAATTTATAAATGCATTTGACACCTGAAACAGATAATTGTGGCAGATTATTTCACAATGTTTAATTGTGGCTCTAACAAAAATAATCCAGTACAGAAATAGATATGTTCAACAGAGCAGGTCTATGCATGTTTATTCGGAAACATGCATAGTATTGTAAATTGATGCATCTAAACTGTCTTACTTCAAGATAAGATTTTTCAGATTGTGACTGCACATTTCACAATACTGAGAATTGTATGTGAACACTCACCATTGATTAATTGTGTTCCTGGTTTTAAAAGTAGTAGAATCCTACAGGGCAATTAATATTATTGCTGAACTATATTGACTTTTCTAAAATGGATTTTTGTAGTATATCTGCTTATTGGTTTTTGCTTACCTGAAGGGAGAAAAAAATAGATTAACTCTGTAAAAGAGGATATATATGGGAATTTTTACATCACAGGAAGCAATGCTAAACAAACATTTTATTCCACTTCATACTTTTATCTCCCTCCTAACTGTCTTAGTATCTACTATTCTGTTTTATCAAAAAGAAGTTATTCTGGCTTACTTGGGATTTTATATCTCCAGGTATCTTTCATTTAATGAATTCAGCATACAATACAGAGTTTTGAAAGAGGAATCTAATTATGAAGGATTATCCAATAGATCTGGCTAATTCATTTGGAAAGAGCCCTTTTGACTTCAGAAATGAAAGCTGAAGACTCAAAACAAAAAGATGCGATCAACAATTATAATTCTTGAAAATTTGGAATGAGGTGCCCAAGATTTTTTCCCCATTAATACTTATATGTAAATGTGTATGTGCACGCACACGCACACGCACACACACAAACACACACACACACACACGTCTTGACCTAGATACTATAGTTAGTTTTTCAAGACGCTGCATAGGACTGAAAATCCTATTAGTTTTGGAATAATCAAAAGCTCTGTGGGAGCCCTTAGCTCTGCAACAGCAGCAGGACTTACCTAGGAACACATTTCAAAATTAATAATACTGTGTAGAAAATCAAAAACTTCCTTTTTTTCCTATAAGTCTCTAGAAGAGGTGCCATCAAAATTAAGTGGGACATTGTGAGAAATAGCAATAGAATTTCTCATCATTTGGAAAGAAAAAAAAAACAACCGACACGTGCACACCATGATTTAGGTTTAATGCCCCAAATACAACAACCAGAAACATTTCCTCAATCTCCATCCTCTCTCAGATGGTCTGGATCTGCTTCCTTTGGTGACAGCATCATGTAATTTTGTATTCATCAACCACCTCTTGGCTGCCATTGTTTCTTCCAAGGCATGCAATGCATAGCTGTCAAAAGGTTGCCTGCCTCAAATGAAAAGAGAAAATGACATGGGGGTTGAGGAGAACAAGAGGTAGGGGAAAAACTAGTTAAAAAGCAGAGTGATCCTGCTAACACAGAAAAATAACACAGTTCACTTTTACAGTAATGGGATCTCAGCTGATCAGACGGAAAGAGACCTTGGATTTACAATTCAATGAAAACATTAACCCAGGTGGCACTGCAGGGGTGAGGTGGGGGCAAATTCCATGCATGGAATCAGAAAAGGAACTGACAGCAGAACTGCCTATGCAACAATACAAATATTAAACAACTCTATAGTGGGACAACTTTTGAAACATTGTGTACAATTCTGGTCACATTACTTTAAGAATACTGGTGGGATTCAAAAATTTTTACTACTGGCTCTGTGGGCACAGCTTGGTGGGTGTGGCAGGGGTAGGATATTGTGAACTTTCCATTCCCACCCAACTCCAGGGGAAGGTTACTGTAAAATCTCCATTCCCTCCCAATCAGCTAGTACTCGGGAGGCAGAGTATAGATGAGGCCAGTCAGAGGTGTTATTTACCGGTTCTCTGAACTACTCAAAATTTCCACTACCGGTTCTCCAAAACTGGTCAGAACCTGCTGAATACCACCTCTGCTTAGGAAGGATCTTACTTGGAGAGTTAGAAAATATTTTTTAAAAGTGACAACTAAAAAGATAGACATTCTGGAGATGTTCTCCTTTGAGAGAAGACTATAGGAGATGCGGTTCTTCACTTTGAGATGAAGCAAGGGAAAAAGAGTCATGACAGAAGTATAGAGCATATAATCACGTATGACATAAATCTGGGGTTTTCAAACTTTTAGGTTGCAGAATCTTTTTCACTCTCTACATCCACACAGACAGTCAGAATCCCAAACTTAAACACACTTACACACAGAGAGTGAGAGCCTAAAACCTAATTGAGAGCCATTGACAGTATGATTATTTACTTGTTTATTTACTTCTACTGAACCCACCATCAAGTGAACTCTTGGTTTCTACCGAACTTGGTTTCAAAAACCCTGGCATAGATAACATAATTAGAAATATATTTTTCCCTCAGAGTCATCCATTCAATTAAAGGATGGCACGGGGCCTAGTTATCTGCGGGATCGTATCCTACCCCATACAACCCTTCGGCCGATTCGCTCCCACAGAGAGGGACTTCTCCGGGTGCCGTCCACCAGGCAATGCCAGCTGGCGACACCAAGGGGAAGGGCCTTCTCTGTGGCGGGCCCAACCCTCTGGAACGACCTACCCCCCGAACTGAGAACTACCACGGACCTCCGCTCCTTCCGCCAAAAGTTGAAGACCTACTTTTTCCATCTGGCTGGCCTGGCCTAATCCACTTCATCTAGCCTATAGTCTGAAGCTTAAACTGTTTTAATTTAAATTTCAGGGGGAAATAGTTTTTAAGATTTTAAGATTTTTAGCACAGGGTGAGCATTATTTAATTTGGTTTTAATATTTATTGATGGTTGTGTTGTATATGTTTTTTTTAACTTCCTGTGCACCGCCCCGAGTCCCTTCGGGGAGAGAGGCGCGGTTTTATAAATCTAAATAAATGAAATGAAAGGCTGAGAGAGTAAAGAACATACCTTTTCAGAGAGCATACAGTAGACTATCTTCCAGATGTTGTAGTATCATGAAGTAAAATTGAAGGTTTTAAAGGGGGAGCTGTATAGATTCATGATAGACCAGACAGTCAATGGCTACTAATATTGATGGCTATGTAGTACCTCCTGAACTATACTAAAGAACCCATGCTAATGAAAAATGATTGCAGGAACTGGGTCTGTATAATTTAATGAAAAGAAGAACTAGGGATGACAAAACAGTGTTCCAATATCTAAGGGGCTACCACAAAGAAGAGGAGATAACCTGTTCTCCAAAGCATCTGAAGACAGATCAAGAAGCAATGGACAGGAGAGAACCAATCTATAACTAAGGAGACATTTCCTGAAAGTTAAAACAATTAATCAGTGGAACGACTTGCATCTAGGAGTTGTGGGTACTCCATTACTGGAGGTTTTAAAGAAGAGATTGGACAACCATTTGTTTGAAATGTTATAGTTACTTGCTTGAGCAGAGGGTTGGACTAGAAGACCTCCAAGACTCCTTCCAACTCTGATACTCTGTTATCCTATGAATTACTGGTTGCTGGACTCCCAATGCAGACTTGTCCACTTATCCACAATGTGATATAGAAAGCTGAACCAAGTAGACCATTCAGACCATGGTCTACTTGGTTCAGCTTACTATAACTGTATGTCTCCTACATCACAAAGAACAATTAGATTACCATATATCCATAGTTTCCTAAACATATTTCTTATGTCCTCAGCTATGCTCTGGTCATCTAGGAAGAATAAGAATCCTAAAATATCTTGGACTGGAGCTTTGATCCTCAGACCTTTAATGATGGAATAACAATGGCACCTAGGCTTACATACAGCTTCACAGTGCTTTACAGCCCTCGATATGCAGTTTACAGAATCAGCATATTGCCCCCACCAATCTGGGTCTTCATTTTTTCCACCTTGGAAGGATGGCTGAGTCAACCTTGAGCCTTTGAGAACCGAACTGCCAAACCTCTGGAGCTGGAAATCAGCAGAAGTAGCCTTCAGCACTGCATTCAAACAACTGCACCACCATGGCTCTTAGCAATAGGTGTGAAGCAGCAAGCTGCAGAAAGTTTAACATCATTCCAAAAGAAGTATTGCTGATGTCTCCTGTCTATAATCTCTGGAGAAGAGTGTTCCTCTGGCTGGTTCCTGATTGATGTATGATGGAAAGGGGTGGGTGGCTGGTGGCCAGCAAGAATATAAATAGAGTTGCTACTGTTTCAAAAGTATTATCTCTAAGTTTGGATGCCTGAGAGAGATAGAGATGCATTTATAGATTGATTTCATTGGCAGAGAAGTTTATAAGATTTAAAAACACAAACACATTAATTTGCCATATGCCAAATTTAGCTCCCACATGGTTCAAAGTAAACAAACTGCTACTTCTCAGGCTGCAACCAAAACAAATAATGGTTTGGAAAGTGTGTCTCCTATCCCACAAAGAGGTAGAGCAGGCAAAAGAAAGAGGGGACAAGAAACTGAGCACCGGGGAATAAAGAAAGTTCATATTTGGTACGCAACAGAGCCTGGAATTCTGTTGTCATGGCTTCACAGATTTGGTACAATAAATCTGTTTATCTGAACCTTTGTATCCACTGAAATAACTTCTTGCAGTAGTTACTTGGCCCTGCCAGCTGAGAGAGGCTCAGTACATAGACATTTGATTTTAAAACATTGCTTCTGGCCCAGTTAACTCTGGCATGAGTCACTGAAGGAACTATAACTGATTTAATAAGTCATTTGTAATTTTCTTGTGATAGAGGACCATAAATAAATAAGGAACGTGCGCACCATGCTGCACATAGTGTTGTGTAAATGACTTTCCTCCCCTTTTATGAAAGTTGACATGTGATTACTCCAGGGGACAGGACGATATTTGAAGATATCCTCAGTCTGAAGGCCGAGCCAGTTAATTTCTGGGTTAAGAGTCATAAGAAGAGGCTGCAGGGGCTTTGAAGTTGCTCATCAGCATCTAGCGTTGGCATGTCGTCTTCCTTGCCTGTGGAAGATGCAGGGTTTTTTCTTTGTAAATTCCAGAAGTTCTTTTAAAACATGTATACATGGCCTTCTACATTGCCAAATGTAAACATGATATAAAATGTCTTTTTCTTTGGTCTTTCTTTGGAATTTGGACTTTTCTATTCTTGTTCTCTAAAGTAAATAAGGAGCAAATATAGGCAGATACAAAGTATGCACTTTATTTTCTTGTAAGGAAGGAGACAAAAGCAAATTAATAGTGTTTCACCCTGAATTTCTCTGTCCTGGTTGCTCCCTCTTCAAAACCAGGGGTGAGATTCACTCTCTTGTGGCCATGCAGTTTAATGGGCTGCATTCTTGACCTTTGATTCTGACTTGGCTACGTCTGTTCAACTATACTGACTATTTTATAGAGGTCTGTATTATATTTTCCCTTATACAAGAATATACAATAATTTTGTGTTATTTTTTCCCTAAGTAGCCCTCCTTACATTCATAGATACCATATTATTGCAAGTATTGTGAATGTTGTTTCTCCTCACTTCCAAGAAGCTAAATTATGTTCATCTACTCATCTAACCAGATTAACACTCCAGAGGAGAAGCCAGCCAATGCTAGATCATCCTAACCAACAAGAGTGTTAAGGTGAAGATATTTAATGGGGAAAAGTCACCATTGTTGTTGTCATCGTCATCATCCCACCTTTTTATTTCTGATGAACTCAAGGTAGGGTGTATACCAGTGGTGGGTTTCTGCAGGCTCGCGCTTAATCGCGAGAGCTGGTTGGTGAAATTTAGAGAACCGGTGAGAGGGGGTTCCACCAGCGTACCTGGAAGTAAATCTGGCCCGCCACTGCCAGTGACCCAACGGGAATGAAAGGAAAGGAAAGGAAGGAAGGAAGGAAGGAAGGAAGGAAGGAAGGAAAGAAGGAAGGAAGGAAGGAAGAAAAGAAAGAAAGAAAGAATTTATCATCACAATTGAGTCCAAAATTTTGGTTGCTAAGCAAGAGCATTGTTAAATGAGTTTCACCACATTTTAAAAGGTGGCCACTCCCACCCTGTCACATGAGTGCCAAGCCACACCCACAAAATAGGCCACACCTACAGAGTAGGTTCTAAAAAAATTTGAAACTCACCAGTGGTATATACCTAATACTCCCACCTCCTATGTTCTCCATAACAACAATAAAATGAGGTGGGCCATTCAAGAGATTGACTTGTCCAAACTTATCTAGCCAGTTTTCCTAAGAAAGGAAGATTAGAAGAACTCATTGTTTCTTGGTTCCTAGACTAGCACCTTAGCCACTACTCCAAACTCAGCTCTCTTTGAAGTTATATTCTGGGATGTCTTTTCAATTAAGAGTAATTCTTTTTTGTGCCAGGAACCCTTCCAAAAAATTTTCCGCCTTGGAAAAAACTGAATTTCAAAGTATAAAATAAAATAGTGAAAATAAAATTACATTTTTCCCTACTCAAATTCATGGACATGCTATTCTATAGACTCCAAGTTAATAACCTTTGTTTAGAGGATGGTGCTCAGAGTGTTAAGTAACAACCAATTCTTCAGCAGGTAACACTAGAAGAAGATGCATAGAAGGAGATAGATCCAATAGAACCAAGATGCTAAATGACAACTTCCTACAAGGATGATCATTCCCATTCCTGTTCAGGTCTCTGAGGGACAGGAAAAATTCCCTGCTTAGTCCCTGAGTCTTTTTGGCTGGCATTGCTTGGCATTGTGTCAATTTCCCTTTCTACCTTATACATTCCACTGAAGACCGTGCAGAGAAGTGCCCTTCATTCAAGAAACAACAACAATAACTAGTTTTTTATGAACTACATCAAACTATCAGATACTCTGACTATATTTAAATTATCAATAGACTTAAGCAACACTGACTATTACTGGTATCATCAAACTCTCTTCTAGTATATAAATAGAGGCACTTACACTTTTTTAAAGAAGAGTTAAATGTCAATAATTCCTGCACAAATTCCAAAAAAAGTCAGTGTGGTGTAATGATTAAACTCACAGACTATGTCTGGAAAAACAGGGATTCAAGCCCACCATTAACTATGGAAACTAATTGCACATTTTTGGAAGTGTCACCATTCCTTAGCTTACTCTAGTGGGTGGCTTTAGGAAAAGTGGGAAGAAGGGATTGCTCTGCCTTGAGATCCTGGAGGAAAGTAGAATAAAAATCTAGTAAACAAATGAGTAAATGAATTGGAGAATATATTTAGGGTAATCCAATTTAGTTTCCTTTGCTTTGGTTAGCTACTGTAGCTTTACTTTGGAAGCAAACAAATAATTACCAAACATATCCTTCAGCTAATTAATCAATGCTTTTATATGGAAGAATTATCTATAATGCCACAAAGGAAAACTGCTTTTAATATAGAAGGAAAAAAAATGCCTCTCTTGCCATGCAGGCCTTCCCCAAGGAGGGAGCATTAACCTGCAGTTACTAAGCAATTAATTCCACCTCCCAAGAGGCAAGATTGCATATTTGAGCCAGGAAGCCCCAGGAGTTCACTGAACTACTTCCAAGGTTAAGATGTTCCACTAGGGAAGAGCAGCTGTGGAGGGAAAATGATTTAAATAACCATCAGAATAATTATCTGTGTGGAGATTTTTGGAAAGAACTGGATGCAAGAGATTAGAGACCTGTCCAGACGATATCTTTGCTTGTGGATCTTAATAAAATCACAAGGAGGAGGGTCCTCATCCTCTGGAGATCAGCTGTACATCCACCTCATGGTGCACCAATGAAAAAGTCCAGTGTGGCCCTCCCAAGCTCCATTTTCATTGGCAGATGTACCATGTGCTAGTCATTGATTGTTTCCAGGGTGGCCCCAGGGCCAGATCTAAGCACCCCATGGGCTGGATCTGGCTCCCAGGCTTTGAGTTTGACACTCCTGGGTTATCAGCTTGTCCCTCTTTCAGTCATGCATTTCCTCTCCTAAGGAGGAGACCTAAGACCCTCCTAAACAAAAATAACATAAATGTAGTGTACCCTAACTGCTTCTGCCATCAATCTAAGCCACGTGTTGAAGTATTGAGGTAAGTATCACTTCCCCAAATTTAGTGTTGTAACGAAAAGCAGCCCAGCTTAACATTCTCTACACTACAGTTTTGATGCCCTTTGGTTCTGCTATGCCAGCCGAGATCTAAGGGGAAGAAGAATAAAACACGATTTCTCAGGGGACACAATGCTAGTCTGGAGGCCTTAGCATCTGACCTATTTCAGTATTTTCTGTCCTTTCAACACAATAAAGAAGAAACAGGAACATTGGGGAAAAAATGCTTGGACTCTATGTATCTCTTCTTGTTAAAAGGTGGTGATTTTAAACTAGATTTGATTCTGAGTGATCTGCAACTATTTGCTCTACAAACAGCTACTTGTAATAATCTACCAACTGTCTATTTGCTTGGATTGCCCAAGTTGATCTGTGATGGGGACTGTTGGGTAAATAGTCTTATCTAGTATCCAAAAGCTGAAGTAGTTGACCTTTTGACTTCTTCATCCTATCGCATGAAGAGCTTTAGATTTTCTCTGGACTAACATCATAGTTTGAGATCAGTCATGACATGTGGCTCTGAACCTTCTGTTGTAAGAATAACACAACCAATTGCAGTCATCACATGCTGTATTAGTTTTCTTCTTCATAGTGCTCTCTCTCTCTCCAGGATTCTAATCCTCTATAGCAGGGGTCCCCAACCTTTGCAACTTTAAGTCTGAAGGACTTCAGCTCCCAGAATACATACTCCTGTTTTGTGACTTTGTTTCATGGCGCTATGGGATTTTTTCCTCCATGGGGATTATTTTAATTCTATCTGATTATGGGGTTCTTTTTCATTGGTTGGTTGGTTGGTTGATTGGTTTGCTTGCTTGCTTGTTTGCTTGTTTGGTTGGTTGGGGTGTTGTTGGTTTTTTTGCAAGATAGTTGTTCAACACACAGTTTTGAATTTAAGGTGGACGGCTATATTAATTTCCTTAAATAAATTAATATTTAATAATATAACCTATCCCAAATGCTTCTGCATTGGCTGTGGTGCCACTAATGAGCCAGCGATACATGTCTTACTCAATTCTATCCAGAAGATTTTGAGTAGATGAAATGACTTGGTGTTGAATTTTAATATATTCAAACTAAATAGTTTCAGAGTACAAGAGATTGGGGTCTGACCATGAACTGTGCAAGTAAAGCATTGAGCAAAATGTCTTTGGAGATTTTCAGTCATCCAGGTCATGGTTGTCCCAAAGATGCTTTTTCAAGAGGCAACTGGACTTTCTGGTTTTTCTTTGAAGATGTTTCGTATCCAAGAAGCTTCTTCAGCTCTAATTGGATGGTGGGGAATGGAAAGATTTATACTCCTTGCAGGAAGTTGGCCATTGGCATTATTTTAGCTAGTTGTTAAGGGGGTCAAAGAGGTCATCTATGTCAAAATTGAATAGCCCTCTCTCAACAGAGGGGAAGGGATATGGTATCATCTATCTCCAGTCCACAGCACAGTCCTTTCAACAGTTCCAAGAAGGCTCCATATGCATCATTAAGGTGACCCTGATGATACAGATAAACATCCAGGTGGCCTTAATGACTTGCTAAAAGAATGCAAATGACCAGCTATCTGCAAGGAACATAAATCCTTCCATTCTCTACCATCAGTCAGAGCTGAAGAAGCTTCTTGAATGAAAAGCAAAATATCTTTAAAGAAAAACCATTAAGTCCAGTTGCCTCTTGAAAAAGCACCTTTGGATCTGAGCAAAATGCAAGGGACTATTAATTTACTACCTTGAGACAAGCAATTGTGATGTAAGGAGGAGATAATTGGTATAAATGACTACAAAAACTGAATCTGTAGAGGAAAAAAATATACCCCAACACAAAATATTAAGTGCCCACAAGTCAAAATAAAAATTTATGTTATGCAATACCTTTAGCAAAATGCTTTTTAAAACTATCCTTTCAGAAATAGACATTTCCTGAAACAGATTATCTTCCATCTCATTTATACTTGGATTTTCCCCTTCAGATCCCTGTGAATTCCTTTGAGTTTGTTTGTTCATTTATATTTCATATTTCTTAACTGCCCAGCTCCCTCAGTTAATGCTGAGCTACAGGGAAAGTTGAACCTCTCATTTAAGTGTCAGTTTCTCAGTTCTCAGTTTCTTCCTTGGTTTTCAATTTTCCTTTTTAGAAGAAAGAGAGAGTTCCTTGTTTTTGTAGGTAACCCAGAGTGTATGACCTTCATGAAGATAGAAATGCCATGTCTAAGATGAAGGAATATGTCTCAAGCTTGTCTAACTGAAAAGACATATAACCCCATGTTTCAAATCATTCCAACCAGTGGCGTAGCGTGGGTTGTCAGCACCCGGGGCAAGGCAAGTAATTTGCGCCCCCTAACCCTCCCCCAGATAGTCCCTCGCTCCGTTTTCAAACCACAATAAAAGTGGGAAGAGACGGAAAAGTGCGCGCATCGGGGGCGGGGGGGGGAGCGGGAGGGGACGCCCTGCGCAGGGAGGGGGCGCGGCGCTGGAGGGTCCCGGGGGGAAAGGGTGGGGGCAGAGGGGGATGAGGAGCGGAAGGGGGTGTCTGGCGGGGGGGGCGTTCCTCCTCCCCCCTCCTCCTGCTCGGCCGGGGTGTCAATTTGCAGTGGGAGCTCCTCCTCCGCCTCCTCCTCCTTCCCGGCCCCTCGCTCGCATTCTCGACCCTCCCCGGGTGGGCTGAGCAGGGGACCCCTCCGGCCGCCGGAGCGAGCGACTTCCACCCGGGCTCTCTCCGCCGCCTCCGCCCAGGCTTCCCCGTTCGGCGCCGCCTGGCCTTTTCCCGCCTCTCCGCGCTCCCTCGACGCCGCAGGAGGGGAAGCTCCGTGGCGCCTCCGCCTCCCTTCCCGCGAGTGTCAAAACTTTGTCGGGGCGGGGGCGGCGGCGGCGGCGACGGCGGGACGGGGCTGAGGCGGGAGGCCGGCCTGAGGCAGGCGGGGTGCGCGGTGCGAGCGCGCCCCCTCAGATGTTGCGCCCGGTGCGGCCGGCACCCCCTGCACCCCCCACGCTACGCCTCTGATTCCAACATTGACGTTGAGCCATTGCAAAACTGTCCTTTAAGATATATCCATCCATCTATACATCCATCTATCTATACATCCATCCATCCATCCATCTGTCAATCCAGTCTGTCAATTTGTGAAGCTGCCAATCTCACAAGTAAAATAAGTACAGGGTCTTATTTTCTTTTGACCCCTGAAATAAGCGCTTGGCCTTATTTTCGGGGAGGTCTTATTATTTTTGAGGTGCAGGAGGCAGTGAGCGTGGTCACCTCATGGCTACTGCTGTGTTGCAATATTTTTGGAGAGGGCTTATTTTCAGGGGAGGGCTCATTTTAGCATATGTGTTCAAAAGCCCGATTGGGCTTATTTTCTTGGGAGGTCTTATTTTGGGGGGAACAGGGTAGGATTTTGGCCATTTAAACAGCACCACATCCAATCAGCAGGGTGCAAATATAAACAAACAAACAAAAAAACCCATGGAAAAGGATGTTAAAAACCATTTTAAAGTCCTAGAATGTAATATTAAAACCATAGCATAGAATACAAGGCCATGTATTTTCTAAACATACACACATAAAATCAAAAACATTATTATTGACATTCCAGAATGTGCTACTAAAAACATTATGAAGGATGTTCCTTTCTATTACCACTCAAAGTAGATTAAAGCTCAGTTGATTGCTAAATTAACCCTGGTTATTACCAAAGCTAATCAATTTAAAAAAAAACAGCTTTGATTGTTCTTCAATGATGCAGACCAAAATTTTTTGATCCAATGGTTACAATAATTTAGCGTTCATGGTGTTAAAACAAAATCGTCTTGCTTATCATTCCATGTAGCCACCTTGGCTGTATCAACGTGACAGAATAGTACTGGTTTTTTTTTTAAATCATATAAACTATGTCTGGAGGGACAGAAAGATGTCATCATAAACACATCAAGTCTTAAAAAAAGAAAAGTGTTGCTATCTTTATCCCCAATGTTCCAATATCTAAAACTGGAAGATAATGTTCACCAGCAGTTAGAAAGGCTAAATGTAAATCAGAGCTTATAATATATTTGTGTAGGATGTTGCAAACAATTATCCCTCAAAACTTGATGTTTGCATTCTTTGCCCCTGGAGATTCTCAATCATCCAGGTCATGGTGTTTTTTCAAGAGGTAACTGGACTTTCTGCTTTTTCTTTGAAGACATTTCACTTCTCATCCAAGAAGCTTCTTCAGCTCTGACTGGATGGTGGGGAATGGAATGCTTTGAATACTTTATGTTGGGCATCATTGTTATTGTTATAACCTCTCATGCACAAGGAGTGGGTTAGCTTCTACTAGCTATAGAAGTACTTAATGTAGTACTTCTACTAAACTAAATGCCAAAAATAACTTCTAAATAAAAAATGCATAAAGCATTTGCAGGTACAGTGAACAACATTTCATGAGATGTCATGGAATCTAATTTTGATAAAGGCTATTTTCAACTTCAGGATATAACTAAACTGTACTGTATTTAAGAAATCCATCAATGTATTTCATCATTTCTATTCTTCAAATGCAATATAGCCAGGACACATTTGGTATATAATAATAATAATAATAATAATAATAATAATAATAATAATAATAATAATAATAATAATAATAATAATAATAATAATAATAATAATAATAATAATAATAATAATAATAATAATTTTAATTTGTTGACCGCTCCCTCTCCCCATAGGGACTCGGAGCGGTGCACAGGGAAAACTAAAACAATAAATATACAAACACATTAAAAACAAATTAAACATATACCTGTGCTAAAAAATGCCCCATTAAATACTAAAATTCCCAATTATAAGTAACTAAAACCCCATAGAGAGAGACTAACCTAGGCCGGCCAAGCAGAAAAGATGTGTTTTTAATTTAAGACGGAAGGAGCGGGGGTCCGTGGTCGTCCTAATGTCGGGGGGAAGGTCGTTCCAGAGGGCTGGGCCCGCCACAGAGAGAGCCCTTCCCCTGGGCGTCGCCCGCTGACAAAGTCTAGTGGACGGCACCCGGAGAAGTCCCTCTCTGTGGGAGCGAATCGGCCGTGAGGATGTGTGAGGCAGGATCCGATCCCGCAGATGCAGGGTGAATGAACCAAGCAATGATATGGAAAGGATATTTGAAGTAACTTTATTCCTCTGGGTATTTTGCTTATCAGTATTACTGTCCAGGATGAGAAAAAAAGAAAGAAAGCTGGAGTTTGCCAAATATATTTCTGGGTCCCCTGACCAAATGAATTCCCAAAGTTATTTTTAATTTAATATATATTGGATAGCACTTTTAGTTATATATTTTTTTCAAAACAACTTTCAGGAAGGCAATATTGGCGAGATGAGAAAAACCTGCTGAATCAGGCAGAATAACTGCCTCACCTAACATTCTGTGCAATCCAGAAACATATTATATTATAATGATAGATAGGTCCTGGTGCAGAATCAAGTTTGCAAATACACATATCACGTAAGAATTATGCAGTGTATCAATTTTCCCAATTTAACATCTTGCAGGTGTGTTGAGACGGTAACCTTAATAATTCACAAATCATTGTGTCCTTATATAGTTCCAATTTATCTACAATGCGCCATCTTGGGAATAGCAAAAATAAGGAATGGGCAATGTGACTGGAGGAGATGAATGTTCCTGAATAATTGGAAACTCTGAAATAGTTGGAAACTCTATCGTGTGAGCTGCATTGGGTTCCAGTTTCTTTCTGGGTGCAAGTCAAGGTGCCGCTCATCACCTTTATGGCACTTGGCCAGGCTATCTTGGGACTGCCTTTCCCTAAGGTCATCTAGCTCTGCTTCCAGGTCAGATAAGATGGGCATGCTCCTTGTCCCTTTCCCTAAATATTCCCATCCAATGGGAGCTAGGAAGCATGCCTTTTCGGTGGGAGCCCCTGCCCTACAGAGTGACCTAGGGAATGCCCTATGCAGTGATGGGTTTCAATTTATTTTACTACTGGTTCGCTCGTGCGTGTGTGCTTGCGTACTTGCATGCTTGCACATTTGCATGCTTGTGTGATGCTTCTGCGCATATGCAGAAGTGTCCGGGTGGATGGGCGGAGCCTCCCAACACATCAATACTGGTTCGCTCGATCCAGGGTGAACTGGCAGAAACCCACCTCTGGCCCTATGGAACACTCTGCCCCCTGAGATTCAGCAGCCCCTACCCTCTTAGCCTTCTGAAAAGCTTTGAAGACTTGGTTCCCCACCCCCAAGCCCTGTGATAAGATTAGGTGTCTGCACATCAGAAGTTTGACCTGATGCTAGGCCTTTGTTGTTTTTAATGTATTTAGTTTTACAGTTTTAATGTCACTTTTATGCTGTGTTAACTTTTCATCGTGTCATCCAGAGTTGGTTATGAGATGAGCAGCTATGTCTTAAATAAATAAAATGAAATAAATAAATAATACAGCATATGAAGCTAATTCGAGTCAGATCTTGTTCATCTAGATGCATCCTGCCTCCTTGATTCAAAATGATTTTTTCCCCCACGGAATCACGCAGAAATCTTTTTGGTCAATGTCTAAAATTGATCCTGGATTTTCTACATTCAGATTTCAAACTGCCAGGTCACAGACTCAACTCAGCAACATTATATCAGGAAACATAAGTAAGGATATTCAATATACAGTATAATGCTTCATATAATTATCACAGCCAGAATCTCACTTGCCCAACACTGGAAACAAAAAACCATTCCCTGAAATGCAGAGATCATAAAAAAGGTGCTAGAATGCATGGAAATGGACAAACTAACTGTGGAACTAAGAGATAGAGAAGGAACAGAGTACTACAAGATATGCAGCAGGTGGTATAATCGGCTTGAAAAGAGATGTAAAATCAATGCATAATGAATACATAGAAAATATAACAAATATATATTCAGAAAATAATAGAGATGTAAATATTGTATGTGTGTATATATATGTATATGTATATATTGTTAAAATGAGAAACTATGAAACAAAGAGGAATATGTATATGACAATATGTAGTAGAATGGAAAACCCAAAATTATAAAAAAGAAATACCGATAATGGAAAGCTGTAAAAGTGTATTAGTAATGTTAATGTTTGGAAAACCTTGAATAGAAATATTATTTAAAAAAGATATTAAAGAACATTATATCAATTCATATCATTGTTTCATCCAGGTTGGTAGTGACTTGTGACTGTTCCTGATTTTGGGAATATCTCTTAGCTATAGTTACAGATACCAAACAATCAGCATTGCAGTCCACCAAGAAGATACCCTTTTTTTAAAAATAGTTCTCAACTTTAAATCATTTTTTTAGCTGATTGTATCAAAGTTAACTAGCATGGGAATAAGCCCTATGCTTCAAAGTATCACACATATTCAACCTATTTTGTGGAGAATTAACAGGTATGACTGTAGTTATTTATTTGCATCAGATTTCTGTACCACCCATCCCATCTAAGTGATTCTGGATGGTTTACAGATTAAAAGGTTTCTTTTTACATCAGATGCTGTGGGATAAATAAATATCATAAATTGCACAACAGTGGCAGTCATTTCTATCTGTAGTGTTTTTAAACAATTTAGAAGAGGCTGTTTGCTGTCTGAAAAATCATGTTTCAATTTAGGAGAGGGATTGAATTGTATTATCTTCTGGCGGAGTCCTGGAAAAGATAATTGGCATATAGAAACCACTAAACCACTTCTCCAAGAAATACATTGGCCTCAGTTAGAGTAGAAATAAATAATTTTTATGTAAAAAAATTTTTTGCAAATATATCCTCACATAGATATTTTTTTTCTGGAGACAATTGATTTGAGGGACATGTGGTCAATAAAAACTCAGAGTCTTGGCAAGGAAAACAACTCAATTTTTCTCATTACTAAAAGGATTGCTGAAATTGCAATTTCTCTCCTGGGTTTATTTTAAATCAATTTTAACATCTGTTGATTTTAAAATATATAAATGCATTCACAAATACATAACTTTTATTTACATATCTTGATGTGCTTAGATGAGGGTTGGCAAACTTGCTTTCATTGAGGGCCGCATCAGGATTGTGGTTGACCTCAGGGTGGGTGGGTGACTTGAGTGGGTGTGACTGGGGTGGGCATGGCGAGCTCGATGTAGCTCATGTCAGGGAGCACCTGTGGCAGCCCAGATGGGGCTGGGGGGTGCCTTGTCTCCAGCAGAGGAAGGTGAGACCAGGGGGAGTGCCAAACTTGTCCTCCAGAAGAGCCTGGCTGTTCCTCTCAGGCCATGTGGATGGTACCACAGGCTTCCCACAGCCTGTGGGAAGCCTGTGGTACCTGCCCTCCACTGCCCACAGCCTGTGGTGCCTACCCTCCACTGCCCACAGCCTGGGCAGTGGAGGGCAAGTGTCCAGCTCAATCTCCCAGGATACTGGGACCCTAAGGGGATGCATGACTTCCCTGACCTCCTCCTTGAGGCTGCTGCTACTGTGCTCACTCTCCTTGGCCAGGTTGCTCATGGTGTATGCAGGAGGCAAAGTCTGTGGGTCAGAGGGAGGACCACTCTCTCTCCTTGCGAAGAGATCTCCATGCGAGGAAATCCAGCTTTGTAACCAAAGCATCCACATGATGGGAGACCACCAGGAGAAGAGGGGACAAGGGAGCGGTGAAAGGGCAGCAGGCTGCTTGAAGGACTTCCCTCAGATCCTCCCTCCCTCTCATAATCTCCTCCCTCCCTCCCTCCCTCCCTCCCTCCCTCTTTCTTTCTGACAGACAGACAGACAGACAGACAGACAGACAGACAGACAGACAGACAGACAGAAGTTGGAGAGAAATTCCATTTCTAACAAATTTGTTCCCAAAAGCTATCCTCCTCTATTAGCTGTCAAACTGGTGTTCAACAGTATTCTGTTCAGAAATTCTGCATCTAACTGAATAATGAAAGAATATTTGGGGCAGCAGTCCTCAGAAAAGTCTTTCTCTTGCTTTGGGGAAGAATCCCTTGAGTTCTAGCAGCTATTGTAAATGGGTGAGATTGGTGAAAAAGAGCAGGCTGTGGCAATATGGTGATTTTTGAAAATCAGCTAGCTGTACCGAGCATGGTCTAAGAACCACTAGCTCACACATACTTTTCTCTTTTTCACCACATACTTGAGCTGCTGATATAATCAAGCAAAGAGCTCACCACAAGCAAGGGAAGCCAACAGAATAAGACAACGGGTTCATTGCAAATAAGCAAGTCAATGGGAGTAAGCAAGTACTCCTGCAATTAATAAAAAAATAAACAAAATTGTAGAGTGACTTGAGGCAAGAAAGACTCTTCACTGGCCAATGCTCAAGTCAGTCATTTCTTTTCTAATTGGTTTGCCAATTTTGGAGAAGATGTAAAACTAGCCCACTGTGTTTCATGTTGAATCAGTCAACTGGCTTGGTTTTCCATTCAGCTCCCAGGTCACTCATAGCTCTGGGGGCCTTTAGTTCAGCTCATCACATAGCTTCTTAAATGCCAGCGAATTGGAAGACAAAATCCATTTTGTTCCAATCTGCTTTTCTTGTTCAGTTTCTTCCTGTAAATATATTAGCATCTCAAAAAATGATAGACATACCGGTTAGTCCTGGGGCTGCTTGTCTAAAAACTGGCCCAGTGAACTGTGCAGATTGCTCATGTAAGCAGAATAGTACGTGATCCTACACTGTACTCTTCAGTGAAAAGAACAAGACACACCATAGCAACCACAGCACCACAGGTGGAACATATGACTATGCCTCTCTGAGGAAAAGCTGACCTATTACAGGCTCATATTGAATGTCCAATGGGAATCCTTTGTCTTTAACACGGTGATTAAGAGGTAGCTTGGCAATGAATAAGTACTTCTAAACCACTATTGTCAAGGCTTATTCGGTTTGGATCACATCCATTGCTCCTCATCTTTCGCTGCATTGTGAACCCCCAGCTGGCTGCTCCAGAAAAAAGAAATAGATACATGCACAATTGCTGAGGCAAAGAATGTGGAATATTATTGTTATGACAAAACAATGCATGTGTGTACTCAGGGGACCAAACTGAATGTGAACCATATCCATGCTGTGTAGCTATTCTAAAAGATATGAATGGGATGGTGATTTTTGAACTTACCAAAGTAGTGGAAAAAGTTATTGATCCATTTCCTCGTACGGGAAAATCCTCATAGGACTTACAACTTGCAATCATTCAGTTAATGACTATTCAAAGTTACTGTGGAACTGAAAAAGGTGTCTTACGAACAGTCTTCACATTTAATTTCCATGGTGATGGGATCAAAATGTGGCATTTTGACAACTGGCATTTTTGGAAACCAGCATGTTGCAGCATCCTAGGGTCATGTGGATCCTTCCTAGCTGGCTTCTGGCAAGCAAAGTCATTGGGAGAGGTTAGATTTACTTAATGCATGATTCACTTAACAACTGTAGTGCTTTGGGAAAAAAAGGAAATAAAATTTAGCCTAACTCACTTAACAAACTACCTTGCTTAGCAATGGAAATTCTGGTCCCAATTGTTGTCATAAGTCAAGGACTACTGTACTATTTTTCTCACTTAATTTTCCCTATTAAGGGACAGTAAAGAATAAATAATTCCTCAATAGCAAAAGTAAGGGATATGTTTTCCAGCAACCTGTTCTAGGATTAATATTACTGCATTTATTTACCTATGATCTAGTCTGAGTCAGGATGCGTAGTCAGATGAGTTTGTAGATGCCATTGTTTTATTTAAGACGGGTAGATACATAAGTAAATAGTAAAAAGCTGCAGAAAGGTACCTATACAATACAATACAATAGCAGAGTTGGAAGGGACCTTGGAGGTCATCTAGTCCAACTCCCTGCCTAGGCAGGAAACCCTATACCATTTCAGACAAATGGCTATCCAACATCTTCTTGAAGACTTGCAGTGTTGGGGCATTCACAACTTCTGGAGGCAAGCTGTTCCACTGATTAATTGTCCTGTCAGGAAATTTCTCCTCAGTTCTAAGTTGCTTCTCTCCTTGATTAGTTTCCACCCATTGCTTCTTGTTCTGCCCTCAGGTGCTTTGGAGAATAGTTTGACTCCCTCTTCTTTGTGGCAACCCCTGAGATATCGGAAGACTGCTATCATGTCTCCCTTAGTCCTTCTTTTCATTAAACTAGACATACCCAGTTCCTTCAACCGTTCCTCATATGTTTTAGACTCCAGTCCCCTAATCATCTTTGTTTCTTTTCTCTGCACTCTTTCTAGAGTCTCCACATCTTTTCTACATCGTGGTGACCAAAACTGAATGCAGTATTCCAAGTGTGGTCTTACCAAGGCTAGAAAAGTTCCAGCTGATTGGAACATAATTAATTGTAATATTTTACTACTGATACAAATCAAAGCAATCCATACCAGTAGAATATGCATTGATGATGTGCTTACTGATAAATACCAAAGTGTTGGGAGTGATAAAACCAGACAGGTATTATGAAGAGAAAACTGGGTGAATGACCTACAAAAGTGAAATGCAGTTTGAGGGTAAAAGGATGCAATTTAGCACTCACACACAAAATCCAAACTTTACCTTTTACAGTGATGAAATCAGAACTGGCAGTGACTGATGTGAGGAAGAACCTTGGAGTCATCGTGGACAGCTTGATGGAAATGTCACCCAGTGAGCAGCTGCTACAAAAAAGACAAATTTCATGCATGGTATCATTAGGAAAGAGACTGAAAATAAAACCACGAATACAATAACACCCTTAAAGTCCCTACATTTTAAGAAGGGCATTATGGAGCTAGATAGGATATAAAAAAAGGGCAACCAAAAGGATTGGAGCTTACAAGAAACAGTGAAAGCAATGAGGTAGTTGAATATTGGGGGGGAAAAGAGAATGAGAGAAGACATCATAATTTGTATATGCATATATATATATTGTGTGTGTGTTGAGTAGTGTGTGTGCGTGTGTGCACGTGTGTAATGTATATAGACCAATGTGGTCTAGTGGTTAAGATATCAGGCTAGAAACTAGGAGTCTGTGAGTTCTAGTCCCTTCTTAGGCATGAAAGCCAACTGGGTGGACCAATCCACCAGTCACTTGCTCTCAGCCCAACCCACCTGATAGGGTTGTTGTGGGGAAAATATAATGAGAAAAGACAATTCAACAATAATATATGTAGAGGTGGCATAGTAGGGTGATTGGTTTCATATTCTACTTGCGAGTTTTTAGAACAGAGGTTCCCAAACTTGACAACTTTAAGATTTGTGGACTTCAATTCCCAGAATTCTCCAGCCAGCTATGCTGGCTGGAGAATTCTTTGAGTTGAAGTCCACAAGTCTTTTTTTTTTTTTTTGTAACAATAATTTTATTGGTTTTACAAATTTTTAAAGGGAAAAGGGGTATATAGGATATGAATAGAAATATTTTAGGGCTTCCATGTCGGAGGTGATGGCCGCCTCCGAGACTTCATACAAAATTCTTTTAATATAAGGTGGAAAGAGGTACATACATATCATATCATAAATTCCATGCAATCAATCATTTGTTTCTATTAGCACCGGTTAGGAATTACAATGTATAAAAGAAAAAATCATTTTTGTGATCTGAGTCTTTTTGCTATTGTGTCTTCTTCTTCCTTCCCACCAGTGGCCGGAGCCATGGCCCCTCCCATTCCCCCATTTTCATTCTTCAAGACTGAGGAGTGTTTTTTAAGAAAGGCTTCCGCCTCTTCGACTGTTTTGATTCTTACTCTTCCCACCCTCTCAGAACACCAACATTCCTTCAGGCATTGACCATTTGAACCACACCCCCTTTTTATACAGCTTTTTGGACAGGAAGGAATATTTCCTTCTTATCTCTCAAATCTTTATCAGGATCTGCTTCAAAATAGCAATTTCTTTCTGCTGGTATATCAATGGGCCATCTCTCAGTGCTCTCAGAATCTCATCTCTTGTTGACCTTCTTACAAATTTAATATGTATCTCTCTGGGTACATCATTTATTCTGGCATATGCTGAATTAATTCTATAAATCAGGTCAATGTTCCCCCAGATATATTCTTTGTTCTTTTTAGTGTAGTCTGCTAAAATTGTAGACATTAAATCTTTTAAATTTTCTGAATCTGACTCGGGAACATTTTGAAACCTTAAAAAGTAAGACATTCTTTCAAAATCCATTCTAGACATATAACCAGTAAGATCCACAATTTCTTTTTGTGCTTCCCTCACCTCCTCCCCCACCTTGGCTGCCCCACCCTCCAACCCATTAATTTTTTGTTTATTTTCCGCTAATGCTCTCTGTGCTTCCAGAAGCTCCAATCTTGAACTTATCATGTCTCTGCATATTTCTTTTATTTCTTTCATTATATTTTGAAGAGTTTCCTCAATTGATGATTGTTGAGTGTCCTCTCCCGCCACTTCTTTTTGTAGCATTGTAGTGATTTTTGATTGTTGTGGAGTCGGACTAGCTTTTGTAGAAGCTGGAGCAGACCAAGATTTGCCAGATGGAGGCTTTCTTGCTGCTATAATAAAAGTTTTAAGTTTTTGTATATAAGATGGTGTCTGGTGGGTGAGTAGTCCGTGAGGTCGGAGAAAAGGGAAAGTCTGTGTCCGAATTTAAAGTATAACTTGTATAAAGTCCAGAGAGAAAATTTCTACAATGCAATCCAATAAAAAAGAAGGCACACAATGGGAGAAATCCTGAGAGTCACTTGAGTTGGCTTGCGTATAAATTTTAGAGTCCTATTAAATTGAAGGAATGTTCACATTTCAAAAGAGAAAGTTTCTTGCTGAGAACAAAGAAGCGCCATTTTTCCATCTCTTTGACGGTCATGAAGAATTAGTAAGAATCCATTTCTGCTGTTACAAGATTCAGATACAATGTTTCCACTGCAATTCCATATATGGTAATACTTTCATTTTCAAATAGTTAAAAGTCGGATGTTATTTTCTCTCCCTCCCCGTGCCCGGGGAACATTTTAGAGCGCCGCTTATTTCCGAGTGGGGATTTTTCAAATTCCCCCCTCTATTCTTCCTTTTAAAAAGTTGAAAGCATCTAAGTAAAATAAACTCACAAGCCACTCAGTTGTTGCAGAGCCTCGGTACATTCCTCCAGCTCCGGCTTTTCAGCCCGCTGTTCAAATTGCTGCTGTTCTGGCACTCCTTTGGCGAGAGGACTCTTCCCCCCGCATTCTGTCCTCTAGCTCCTGGGGCAAAGTGGGAATGGCCCCCCCAACTGCCGTCGAGGTGGCGTTTTTGCCACCGGCCGCCCGTATGGTGGGGGCTCCCTACAAGAGCCCCCCTGCCCCCGAAGGTGCCCACTGCAGAAAACCAGCGGTGGACGTGTCCAAAACACGTCCGTCACGTCCGGAAGCCAGAAACGGTCTCTCAAAGTCCACAAGTCTTAAAGTTGCCAAGTTTGGGAACCTCTATTTTAGAAGCTTACTTATGCTTGCAGCTGGATTCCAACAGACCTCACAAGATCAACACCTTGGTTAGGAATCTGACTCCAGTTTATTTCTAAATATCCACATCTTCGAAATATCTCCCACTCATTCCCCAAATTATGTTGGGGGGAAAAGGGGAAATTACTGAAATCTCACTGTGGCTTGGTAAAGGTTCATAAAAATGCTAGCCTTTCATACAATTTTGTCACAATCTCTCTCATTTTTTAATAGGTGGGAGGTAAAGAGTGAACCAAACCATTGTAGTAGATTAGTTGATGACAGCAGAATCCAGAAAAAGTTATTGTTTATTTAAAACCCAATGCTGTAATCTTGTTTTGGATGATGAGCTAAAAAGGGGGGTAATTTTCTATAAATATTCTAATATCTCTAATTTTAGTCTCCTTTTTGTGCTTTTCAAAATAATGAGGTAGTAGCCTTGATTTTACTAAAGAAATATTTTCTCTACCATAATGGCCCTGTTGAAGTGACTCAAAAATGACAGTTTTTAGGACTGTAATGTGAGCTATGGACTGGGATCTACCTAATTCAGCCTTGATCGATTGAGAAGACCTAATCTTAGGCCGGTGTTTCTCAGCCTTGGCAGCTTTAAGATTTGTGGACTTCAGCTCCCAGAATTCTCCAGCCAACAAAAAGTGAATTCTTGAAATTGAAGTCTATAGATCCTAAAATTTGAGAAATACTCTCATAGGGTAATAAGCCTGACGGATTTAACAGGAATGTGGTTCTTGAGGCTATGCATACAGATATCTTTGAAATTGCCGAAAGTTAATAAATGTTATAAAAATGATAATATTATTGTTCATAATCCTCTGTTAAGCTATTTATAGTGGCAGTATGGCATTTTCCTCTGAAACTTAAACTGAGGGGAGAGGGCCTGTTCTGTAGTCTTCCATTATGTCGTTGTTCTTTCATGCTTTTTCGAGTTGCTAACAAGTTGGAAAGTCCCAGTTGTCGGGAGTGCCTTATTTTTATTTTTATTTTTACCAAAAATGACTCAGGATGGCTTTCTGAGGAAATCTCTGCCAGGACAATAGCCTAAGAAAGCCCGGGAAAAGTCAAGGAAATGTATGTGGCCTAGAAACAGTGAGAAGCCAAGGCTGAGTAAATTAAGGAAATGGGCTATTTAGCAGATGCATCACAACAGTCCAAAGTGGCCAGTGGCCAGTGGGTGCTCCCCCAAGATTCTTCGTTAAAAGCAGTTCAATGAGAAATGTGATTTTCATTCAAATTGTGGCTACAAATACAATTTCCTTAATTATATTTAGAGCTTTCTGTGATAAGAAAGACTTTTGTTGGATTTTAATGCCTGCATATCATTATCATTATCATTTATTTAATTTGTATACTGCCCTTCTCCCTCTCGGGACTCAGGACGGTGAACAGCCACAATAAAAAGAGGAAATACAAAAGTTAAAATAACAAATTAGTAAGTATTAAATAATTTGGCCTATTATTATAAAATCAATACTAAAACCCAATTAAAAAACTATGACAGGCTGGCTGCACGAAATAGATGTGTCTTCAGGGCCCGACGGAAGAGACGTAGGTCTGCGATCGTGCATAATTCAGGGGGGAGGTCATTCCAGAGGGCAGGAGCTGCCACAGAGAAGGCTCTCCCCCTGGGGATTGCCAGCCGACATTGTCTGGCCGACGGCACCCTGAGGAGGCCCACTCTGTGGGAGCAGACTGGTTGATGGGAGGTATTTCATGGCAGGAGGTGGTCTTGCAGATAACCAGGTCCCTTGCCATGTGCTTTCAAGTCCATTTTTTATTCCTGGTGGGTGCCTGGACTAGTCCCAGCAGTTTTCTTAGCAAGATTTTGAAAATGATTTTTCCCTTGCCAAATCTGAGAGAGAGTGTCTGGATCAAGGTCCCTCTGATGGGTGCCTAAGATAAGGGGTGGATTCCTGCCAGTTCTAACCTCTTCTATAGAAGAGATTCTACAAATCTACAGTGCCATTTGGAACGAGTTCCAGCTCCCTTCCCCTGCCCATCCGCACATCATCAAGATGAAGAGCGAGAGGAGGAATTCTGAGAGTTGAAGTCCACAAGTGTTAAAACTGTCAAAGTTTGAACACCCCTGGGTTTTTTTTCTCTAAAGGGACATTTTAGTTGCTAAGCAAGAGCGTTGTTAAGTGAGTTTCACCACATTTTACAAGTTGGCCACACCCACCCAGACACATGGCTGGCAAGCCACTCCCACCAGGTCACATGACTGGCAAGCCACTCCTACCCGGTCACATGGCTGGCAAGCTACTCCCATCCGGTCACATGGCCAGCAAGCCACTCTCACAAAGCAGGCCACACCTACTAAAGAGGTTCTAAAAAAAATTGAAACCCACCACTGCTAAGATAGGACAACAACTCCCGCTTTCCTGGTTTCTAACAAGCCAACTTGGCTCTTCAGGTATACTTCAGGAATTCATGGAATATCAATTCTCCCTCCACCATTTTTCCTAGATATATATATTGCTCTTCTCTCTCTCTTTCTCTCTTTCTGATAACTAATTCTTTCCCCAAGTACCGGGCTATGGGGAAAAATAGAGATCATCCTTAACTTTGTCTGAACTGATCTCCTGCAGAAATTTTGATAATTAAGCTGAGGACTTGTGAAACCAAGCTGAGGGCTTCATGCAGTTCAGAAAATGAAGATTGCTCAGCCTTACCTCAGAAGATGGTTATAGAAATTACAGGAAATAAATTCATGGACAACATAAATACTTGGAAGCACTTTTGTATGCACATACGTGACCTATCCTACAACATTAGCCATATCACAAAGCTTAGTAGGGTAGGAAACAGAGATAGTATTCAGCAGCTTTTGACTAGTTCTGGAAAACCAGTAGCAGAAATTTTGAGTAGCTTGGAAAGCCAGTAAATACTACCTCTGACTGGCCCTGCCCTATCTATTCTCTACCTTCAGACTCCCAGCTGATCTAGAGGAAATGGGGATTTTGCAGTAAATTTCCCCTGGAGTGGGGTGGGAATGGGGATTTTACAGAATCCTTCCCCTGCCACACCCACCAAGCCATGCCCACCAAGTCACACCATGCCCACCAAGTCACACCATGCCCACCAAGTCACGACCACAGAACAGGTAGTAAAAAAAATTGGAACTTTTTTTCTATCTGAAACAAACAATTAAAAAACCCTGTTATAATTAGAGAGTTGCAATTTGTATTTCCCCAACTGAATCAGATGAAACTTTTTTTCCTTTCTAGAATCTTTTGTAGCCGTGGAGGGAAAGAGATATGCAGTTTCTTCATGAAATCAAATACTAGTAGGCTTGGTAAATTATTACATAATAAAATTATATATTCTATAAATTATATTATATTTTGATTATATTATGTAGGCTATTACTATTATGTAATATATAATTATTTAGGCTATTACTATTATAAATAGACTATTCCCTTATTTTCACTATTTGCAGGTGAAAAAGGAGGATAAATTGTTCCTTTCAGTCTTCCTTTCAAACCCTACTTTGTGCTCACCTGGTCAACAAATGGGATTTTTATTATGACAATAACAGCTTCTGGTGTTGAGTGGCTTGAAGGGGTGTATTTGAGTACAATGCAACGTTCATATTTTCACCTTCCAAGAGCACAGAAGAAAATAAATAAAATCTCTTTTCTTTTTCTACCGGTAAATGGACTGAACTGTCATCCAGGAAGGAATGTGAGCTCATACCTCATATCGGCCATGCCCTGAACTTTCTATCTGCCTTTACAGGTGGCCAGTCCTAATGTCAGTTTCCCAGTGTCAGCATTTTCAAATGAGGCACATATGGTGACAATTAAAACTAATGGATGGATAGCGCTCTAAAAGTTATGCTGAAAAAATGTGAAGGTCACATAGCTCTGTGTGGTATGGCTTTGGCTTCCTTTGGGGAAGCTGTTATAAAACAGCAGTGAAAATGAAGGGAAAAGTATTGTGTGAACTTCTTTATCACTTTAAATCAGGCATGTCCAACGTTTTGGCTTGCCTGGGCTGTCTTGAGTGAAGAGGAATTGACTGCATATAAAATATGTAATATAGTACATGTAGCCACCTTTATTTTGGAGGGTCTTTTGGGGCTGCAATACTAGATGTCCAGGACTGCATATGACCCATGGGACATGGGTTGGACCATCTTGCTTTAAACAGTGTAATATTGCTCTTTCAAGCTTATTCAATATTGGCTAGTCCAGTGGTCGGCAAACCATGGCTCACAAGCCACAAGCGGCTCTTTGGCCCCTCGAGTGCGGCTCTTCCTCCACCCTTGCTGACGGTGGGACTCCTGGCCACCACAGCAACCGTCCCTATGGCCTGCCGATTCCCTCCCCCCCTGCGGAGCCTCTTCAGCCCCTGGGAAGCGCAGCGGCTGCCCAAAGAGGCAGCCGTAGCCTCCCCAGCAGGCATGCTGGCCACTCATCTACTTCCAGGGGCTGAGGAGGCTCCGTGGGGGGGAGGGGAGATGGACAGACAGATAGAGAGATGCACAGAGAGAGACAGAGAGGGAGGGAATCAGAGAGAGTGACAGACACACACACAGAGACAGGGAGAGACAGAGAGAGGGAGGGAGGGAGAGAAAGATAGACAGAGACACAGAATGAGTGATTAAGTGAGTGAATGCGAGACAGACAGACAGACAGACACACACGCAGTGACAAAGATGGGCGGACGAAGAAGAGAGAGACAGAGATACATAGAGAGAGAGACAGAAAGAAAAAGAGAAAGAGAAAGAAAGAAAAAGAAAGTGGGACAGAAAAGAAAGAAAGAAAGAAAGAACTTATACCATAATTGAGCCCAAAATTTTGGTTGCTAAGCAAGACCGTTGTTAAGTGAGTTTCACCACATTTTCCAAGTTGGCCATGCCCACCCAGTCACATGATCGCTGAGCCACTCCCACAAAACAGGCCACACCTTCTGGCTCTCAAAAGAAATTTCAATTGTGGTATTGTTGATATTTGGCTCTTTTGACTAATGAGTTTGCCCACCACTGGGCTAGTCAATTCATCTCCTGCATTACGATATATGGGATGGTCCCATGAATAAAGGACACATTCATATCCCATAATGGTAAGAACAAAATAATGTTAATAGGTGTTACATACTAAATAATGATTAGTTATGTACCATCAAGTCATTGTCAACTTTTAGAGACTACTTTGAATCCCCCCCGCCATGTTTATTTGTCCCTGAGCTTGGACACCCATTGCACCCATTGTCATTGTAACTAAGTCCATCCACTTTGCTGCTGGTTATCTTCTTTCCCCTTTTCCTTTCACTATTCCCAGCATTAGAACTTTTTCCAGAGAGCTATTGTAGGTCTTTGCATAATGTCTGTGAAATAGGATAATTTGTGCATGATCATTTTTGCCCCGAGTGAAAACTCTAGCATTGGATAGTTATATTTTTATCCTGTGAGAGACAAAGCTATCCTTATTCAGGTTACCATCCAATCTCGGTCAGAATCCTTTGTGAGCTTTTTTTTTAACCTTTCATTTTATGGCTGGCACCCTGTACCACTAAAGTGAAGAATGTGCTTTCTCCTAGCAGCTCTCTTAAAGACGAGAACCTGGGATTAATAAAATGTTAGGCTTTTAGCAGCAACTTGAACTAAAAAAAAAACCCCATTTCCCCCTAAGCATGAATTCACAGAGTTCTTTTTATCAAGAATTATTAAAGTGAAAGAGCAGGGAACAGTATTAACTGAAATTCAAATAGCTTGACCATACTTCCAAGCCTCTTAACAGGTTTTTCTCCTACTATATTTGTCTGCTAGGCTCTCAAATTGTCTCAGTTTTCTCTACTTGTAGATCTACTTAATGATCAATTGACTCTAAGTCCATTTACTGTTTACACAGTGAGAGTAACTAATTTTCACCTATGTGAATTTAGAGATGGGATCTAAAAATTCTGGTGAAGGCTGCAGCTTTATTGGTATATGCTTTGGTTATTCAGTGTTTGGATTTCTGCAATAGTCTTACGGATATTCCTGTTTTCTGTCTTCATCCCCTGATTCTACAGTTGCTGTTCAAACTTTTCTTTACCCTACATAATACTCTCATTTCACATTTTGCTAATACTTCCTTGCCTTTTATTTGAGCTTGAATCTAGTTAAAATACTGGTGCTCATATTTAAAGCTCTCTGACTGCAAACTTCCTTCCTTCCTTCCTTCCTTCCTTCCTTCCTTCCTTCCTTCCTTCCTTCCTTCCTTCCTTCCTTCCTTTTTGCTATTTATGTTCCATTTGAACAGAATAGAACAGAATAACAGAATTGGAAGAGACTTTGGAGGTCTTTTAGTTCAACTCGCTGCTCAAACAGGAAACCCTGTACCATTTCAGGCAAATAGCTGTCTTCATTGTTGGAGCACCCACAACTTCTGGAGGCAAGTCGTTCCACTGATTAATTGTTCTAGCTGTTCTTTCCTTGATTAGTTTCTGTCCTTTGCTTTTTGTCCTGCCTTTAGGTGCTTTGGCAAATAGGTTGACTCCATCTCTTCCTTGTGGTAGCCCATCAAATTGAGCTGCCCCAAGGAAGAAGGGTTTTTCATTTGGGCAGGACTTGTTTTTGATACCATTCCAGGATTGTAATTTCTGATTTTTCAGGAGTATGGCTATGTCATTCTGGACTCGTCTTCTTCTTTGCTTTACTTTTGGGGAATGTTGATTAATTTTAAAACGAATGTGTAGATCTTGTTGGATTAGTAGAGTGAGAGTAGACCTGTTTATAACACTCACCTTTCACTAATGCTAATAGTTCCTAGATTGGTTTTATTTAGTTAATTTATATTGCTGCCTATTCATCCATGGTGACTCAAGGTGGCTTAAAGAATATAAAATCATATTTAAAACAGTAAAAAGTGACAAAAAGAATCAAATAAATTAATATAGTATGATATAACAAAATCACACCCCATTTCCCACCTGGCCTGGCAACAGCAGACCACATGAGCCATTTAATGGGGTCCATCCCTCTCTGGGTTCCCCAAGCCTGCTGGCAGAACCAGATCTTCAGTGCCTTCCGAGTATTAGGGTGGGGACCATTCTAATATCTGGGTGGAATGATGTTCCAGAGAGAGAGAGACACCATGGAGAAGGCTCTTCTTCTGGGTCCCACCAGGTGTATCTCCCTCAGGGATGGGACCCACACCATTTCCTGCCTCTCCACTTTGAAAGATCGGGTAGATGTGACCAGCAAGAGATGGTCCCTCAGATGATTATGGATGTATATGCAACTTTGTTGTACCATAAATCATAGCTTCAAATATGTTTAGTTAAGCTTGGCTTTGTTGTTGTTGAATATAGAATTTTTATTGGATTGATTATTAAGTTGTGATCTATGAGTGGAATTTTAGTGACTCCGATATCTTTCTTACTTTTATCTTGCCTTGGTAGTACTCAGCAAACACACAAATAAAAATATTTCACCTACGTTTGTCATAATAATTCCAGGAAATATATAAATAACTTTGCTTGAGAGTAAGCGCCGTAGAGACAAATGGTGATGATGTCTGTATAAAATGATTAGGACTGACTGGTAAGGACTTGTTTGTATTCCTTATATTTAAAAACATGTTCTCCAACAGAATGAATAATAATGCCAAGTGAAATACAGTTCAACTTTGTGTGGCTATTTTGTTAACCACATTGGAGTAACGGGAAATTGGATGGAGGTCATAAAAGAGACAAAGTACTTATGGATATCCTTATGTAGCGTCCATGAAACAACTCCAGTCTATGCATACTTCATCGCTTGCTTACTTTTTATCGTTATGAGTAGTTGTGCTCAAAAGCCTCCGTGGTATTTTTAGGGTGGCCCCTTTCAAATTCTTTCATGCTTCAGACATTAGGTCAGACAAAGATGGTTGTAAGAATTCTCTGTCAGCCCTACAAAAGACAGCTTGTTTCCAAACAGATAAATAACATTTCTAACAGTGAAGCTGCATTTTCACTTTTTCAGATCTCAGGCACAAATGTCTGTAGTTATATACAGATCGTAGCTTTTGCAGAGAGTTGGAGAGGGTATTGTGGAGATAGTGCAATGCTTTATTCTTTGCCTTTATTGTGTCTTGCCTAGCCCAGCAGTGAATGACAGGGCTGGTATAAAACATTTTCTTACAGAGGCAAAGTGGTAAACGACATTCCTTGTCCGAATCCAAAGACAGTAAAATCATTTTGACACTTGAAGCAAATTGTACTGTAAGCATTACTCTTGCTTTTTCTTGAGGAGAAAAAAAAGCACAGTAGCATTGAGTTCATCAATCAATAGCAATTTGTTTGCAGACTTTTCAGGTCATTGAGTATCAACTGTTTGAAGTGGCCACTTCACTCTGCCCAGTGACAGGCTAGGCATGAACCGATAGCCTTGAAAGAAGGAAAGATATACAAAGCTGTCTCTCCCAACAGCCTCTTACCTCCTTCCCAACCTCCACCTTTCCATAATTGTTGCTTATTTGGACCTATTCAAAATTCAAACCTTCCCCAAAGGTTTTATATTGTCATGTGTATTTTTATATTGTAACGTGTATTTTCCCCCCATAAGGAACTTTTAAGTTCACTAGTTGAAGAAAGACCATTAGATCTGGTCCATAAAAATCCAGAAAGAGAAAAAGCATAACTGTTGGTTTTTAAGGGTTTTTTCCCCCCCATCAGATGGTAACCGTTTTTTTAATAGACTGGTAGCCTTAGCTTAGTGTGAAGGCTCTTACTGGGTTTTACACACAGATTAAAATGATAACTACTTATGGAAAAAGGAAGTTTCATTGGCAATTATAATGGTTCACTGGATTAAATCCACATCAATTTCACATTGTGCAATAGAAGCAATTCACTTTAAACAAACAGGGCAATATTGCAAAGTTTTGGCAGATGTTTATATAACTTAACACCAACTAAATGTGGCTTGGTGAATTTCCACAAGTGCAATATTTATTTTAGAATCAAAAACCAATGTTTCCTTGAGAGAAACTGCATATATAAAAAGAATTCAGTGAAGTAATTACCTAAGAACTTCTTGATGTTTACAGTAAAATGCATTGTAAAGTCAATTATACTATATTCTACAGTAAGATGTAATTCTGAAGGAAAAAAGGTTATTTTGGGCTTCATCTTTAAAAGCAGAAATAGTAGTTTTAGGCCATTTCCTCACAGCAGATCCTTCCATCCCCTAATCCTTCACCAACCAGCTTGAACCAGCTAGGATTTTAATGTTTTAATGGTGTAATGCTACCTAGAATTGTTTCATTATGAGATGGGTGGGTGAATGAATGAATGAATGAATAAGTAAACAAACAAACCATTTTGCGATCATCTTTGCCTCTCCAAGTCCTGAAACATAAAGAAAATGTAAGGAATATCATGAGCCATCAGTTGTCCTCCCATCTGATACTGTAACGCTCTCTACATGGGACTCCCCTTGAGGTGCACCCGGAGGCTTCAGTTAGTGCAGAATGCGGCCACGTGGGGGATTTGGGGAGTCTCAAGACACTCCATGTAACACCTCTCCTGCGCAAGCTGCACTGGCTGCCTGTGGCCTTCCGGGTGCATTTCAAGGTCTTAGTGACCATATACCACATACCTCCATTCAACCTGTCCGCTCCCACAGGGAGGGCCTCCTTAGGGTGCCGTCCGCTGGACAATGCCAGCTGGCGACTCCCAGGGGAAGAGCCTTCTCTGTGGCAGTCCCTGACCTCTAGAATGACCTGTCCCCTGACCTCCGTACAATCACGGACCTTCAGCTCTTTCATCGGGCACTAAAAACATATTTCTTTCATGCGGCCGGCCTGGCATAGCTGTTTTATGGCTGATTTTAGTTGGGTTTTAATTATGTTTTTAGCACGGGTCCAAATTTTATTTAATTCAGTTTTAACTACTTGATTGTCTATATATTTTTATATTTTTATTGTTCCTGTGCACCGCCCTGAGTCCCGTCTGTGAGAGAGGGCGGTATAGAAATACAATAAAGATTAAGATTAAGATTACGATCAATCCTGGAGTATAAAGCGCACCAGTTCTGTAATTTAAGCTAAGGTAAATTGAGACACAAAAGTCACCCACCTACAGACTTCATGCAGAAAGCAAAAAGTAATGGCTGGAATGGCTGAGAAAGGGACATTTACTTACACCAATTCATTGGCACCAGAAACGGGATGCTGAAGACTGCCTCTGTGTGTGTGTGTGTGTGTGTGTGTGTGTGTGTGTGTGTGTGTGTGTGTGTGGTCCTCAAGAGAGGCAAAGGAAAAGAAATTGCTCATCTTCATCCATGTAGTCTAATTTCTGAGTTTCAGGATGCTTACTATGCCTCCAGCATATGTATGTTTGTTCTAACAAACAAAACATGGTTATATTGTAATGTATATATCTAATTCGGCTGGCATAGGCTGAGTCTTCCAGTGCATCATTGCTGAATGCTGTAATGAACAGCATTTAATTACTCTATGTCTACATCTAATTTACTTGCAGAACTGATTGCGTAAGGTGTGGCGACTGCCCTAGAGTTGATATTTACACAATATTGCTAATTGTGTGTTATTTGAATCATTGTCCTGGTGATGCTGATTGTCCTTTCTGTTGCACAAATATCTACTGGGTTGTTTTGTTTTATTTTGTCTTTGTCTATTAGATTGATTATTTAATAACCTAGTCAATTAGGAATTAGGAATGAGTCACCTTTAGATGAGATGGGGGTGGCATATATGTTTATTAAATATAAATAAAAAATAAAATGTGTAGTGCAAGCTGATCCTGAGTGTCACAATCACTTGCAAAGCACAGATGTGTCAGAAATGTCTAGCTGCCTTCTTGGAAGAAGATGAAATGAAATATGAGTATGCTCCAGCATACGCATAGTATGGAATTTATGGGATTACGCTACTTATTTTAGCAGGAAGAATACTTGTTTATTGTTTGTTTTGCTTTATATATATATATATGCTGCATTTTATTTGTTTTAATGTCTAAATGTTACAAAGCAATAAAACATTAATGTATAGTATGACATCAGCTTCAGTGTAAATCTGTCTATCTTACTCCCTTTGTCTTGCATAGGCATGTATGCCAAAAAGCCATCTCAGTAAAGTTTAGGATTATAGGGTGTTTTTGAAGCTTTTGGCTGCGTTTTAGGTGCAAAAAATATCTGAACCATCACATTTTGTTCTGTGGCCTCTTGCGGCACATTATAATTTAATGGAATTAGATTCTGCCCCCATTAAAATATAATCACGTGATGATGCCGTGACAGTGTGAGCTTGATAACCCTGATCAAGATGAAGACTTTACCTGTACTGTAAACTTTTGTTTTTCTATCAAATTCTGTGAAATCATGAAGAAAGGACTATAGTTTTTGGCACAGTGAAGACCTCTCGAACTTGTTTTCACTTAGTTTCTCTCTATCTTTGATGATAAGTTTGTTTTGGCATTGTTTCTATATTTTTTAATGAATCTCTGAAATTTTTGCCAGAACCTTTGCGAATACAGTTTTGCAAACTAGTTTTGTAGTCAAATATTCAAATGCACATACTTTTTGTTTCATATATCATTTATTTATTGGGAGTTGTCTTCTGTGCATTTCATTAGTTACTCAACGTATCTTGTAGAAACAATGATTAAAAATACAGCTTCAGATTTGTTTTTAATATTAAAGTATTTCTTAAATGTTTTAGAAATAAATATACAATAAATATGGAAATATTAATTATCTAATAGACAATTGTTGTTTGTTTTCTTCTGTACACGCTTTTAAACTGTTTCCCCGCACTTCTACTGCACATTTTATGTATGCAAAAGAACAGAGAAGTCAGAAATTGTGTTACAAAATAACTGACAATTAATAAAAACTTTCTTTTTCTTTAATTTTTATTTTAAACACATAAACAGAACAAGACACAGATTTAAACAACAAAGGAACAAAAACAGAATTCCATCATACAGCAGTTCCATATCAGTATGTCTTTACAATTGGTATTTTCCGCCCTATACATTCATGTCTTACATGTGTGGTCTCCTTGTCCTTTACTTATTTGCGTATACCAGTGGTAGTCAACCTGGTCCCTACCGCCCACTAGTGGGTGTTTCAGCTTTCATGGTGGGCGGTAGGGGTTTTGTCCGATACTGAAGCACTTTCCTTTTTTTAATTTAATTGACTTCCTTACTTTATAAATCACCGTTACTGTGGAGCCGGTGGGCGGTTAGAAAATTTTACTACTAACAGAGATACAAAAGTGGACGGTAGGTATAAAAAGGTTGACTACCCCTGGTGTATACTATTCCATACTTATTTATACTTGACTATTTGTATCCGAATACCACTTTACACTTATTGTACATTATAAACTTGCTATCGTTTAGTTAATATATCTTAACATATCTTAACTATATCTTATTTTATCACTAAATTTAGTTTAGTTTAGTTTATTTCAAATTTATATACCGCCCTATCTCCCCGAGGGGACTCAGGGCGGTGCACAGAAATATAAACACAAATACAATACAAAACAATTTAAAATGAATTAAATTAGGGTCTGTGCTAAAAATTTGGATTAGAAAAGATTAAAATCAATTAAAACTTTACCCCTTAAAACTATGCCAGGTTGGCCTCTTGAAATAGATGTGTCTTTAATGCCCGGCGGAAGAGGCGTAGGTTCATGATGGTACGAAGGTCGGGGGGTAGGTCGTTCCAGAGGGCAGGCCCCGCCACAGAGAAGGCTCTCCTCCTGGGGGCCACCCGTCGGCATTGTCCGGCGGATGGCACCCTGAGGAGGCCCACTCTGTGGTAGCGGACAGGTCTAAGGGAGGTATGTGGTAGGAGGCGGTCCCGCAAGTAGCGGGATCTTAACACTTCTACAACATCACTATTTGATGTTTCCATACTTCTCGTTTCTGTCCTCCAACCATTTTATATCATTTATTCCATATTTAATCCATAGCTGTACATATCCACCCCAGACCACCCCAATGATGCCGCCGAGGTTATGTCCCGGTGTTTAGAGGCCGTACGGATCTGGATGGGTAGTAACAAACTCAGGCTCAACCCGTCCAAGACTGAGTGGCTGTGGCTTCCGGCACCCCGTTTCAGCCAGATTATTCCAACTCTGGCCATTGGGGGTGAAACACCAGCCCCCGTGGAGAGGGCGCGCAATTTGGGTGTCCTCCTGGACTCCCGGCTGACTATGGAGGACCATGTGGCGGCTGTGGCCAGGGGGGCGTTCCATCAGGTACGCCTGATGCGCCAATTGCGTCCCTTACTGGACCGGGGAGCCTTACGCACAGTCACCCAAGCACTTGTCACGTCTTGACTTGACTATTGCAATGCTCTCTACATGGGGCTTCCCTTGAGATGCACCCGAAGACTACAGTTAGTCCAGAATGCGGCTGCACGGATAATTACCGGAGCGCCCAAACACTCCCATATAACACCTGTCCTACGCGAGCTCCACTGGCTTCCTGTGGTCTTTCGGGTGCGCTTCAAGGTCCTAACGACCATCTTCAAAGCGCTCCATGGCTCGGGACCTAGCTATATGCAAGACTGCCTCCTGCCCCATACATCCCTGGGACCGACACGCTCCCACAGAGAGGGCCTCCTCAGGGTGCCGTCGGTCGGGCAATGTCGACTGGCGGCGCCCAGGGGAAGAGCCTTCCCTGTGGCAGGACCAGCCCTTTGGAACGACCTGCCCCCTGAAATCCGCACCATTCCTGACCTCCGCCTCTTCCGCAAATGTCTTAAGACTCACCTCTTCCAACTAGCCGGCCTTGCGTAACCCCAGCACCGCCAGTTGTAAATGGGGATGTTAAAATGGTTACAACACAGGCACCTAATATCTCTGTATTTTGTGTTTATTGATTTAATTCTATGTTCGCCGCCCCGAGTCCCTTTGTGGTGAGATGGGAGCGGGTTATAAATATGAAAAATAAATAAATAAATAAATAAATAAATATTAAATAATATTCCAATTCCTCCTTTCCTTGTACTTCCTTCGTCAGTTTGGCCATCTCCACACACTCTAAAAATTTTCTTAGCACCTCATCTTTTTTTTGGTACCACATTGTTTTTCCAATTTTGGGCATACGTTATTCTGGCTGCGGTTATGATATGAAGGAAAGAACATTTTTGTATTAAATACATCTACATAGTTTTTGCTTAGGACTTTCCACTTCTAATATCAGCAATAATATCTGAGGATCACCTAAGGGCTCATTGTCATTTTAAGAGGCAGGAATAAGCAGCAGGAACCAGGCAACTATATGATCCAGATAAGAATAGATTATGTTCCAGAGACAGCAGCCAAAGGTCAAAAGTCTCTTGTTAGGTAGGTAGGAAGCAATCACATTCCAGAGGCACCAAATGAGAAGCTAGAGAAACAAACAAAAAAGCCACTAAAAAAGAGCAATGGAAAAACATCAGCTTTACACAAGTCACTGTTATGGGTCAACAAGGGCATCTAACTTTCAGGAATTTCTACCACTTCTGCATAGCTCCACATCCCTGTTGTCCCATATCAGCATTTCTGTTGGGCAGATGATCCAATTTATTGCTAGCTCTTATGGGGCACAAAAAAATTTACTGCCTTTGTTTTAGGAATGTTGGAGCTTGGGGACAAGTAGTTTCTCTCTCACCTTTCTCTATCTCCAATTCCCATCAGACAGCAATTCCCCTTTCCATAGCATGCAACCCTTCCAGTGCTATGTCATCCTTTTATTACTCTTTCAGAATTAACACTGGGTGGGGGTTTTTTTTCCAGGCATTGGGCAAAAAACTAGAATATGAGCTAAAAACAAAACTAGGATTGGGATGCTAGCTGGATTCTGATTTTTGTGCATTGCAGTGGGAAAGTACATTGGTCAGTCCATCTAGTATTCTCAGTGTTTTAAGATTGGTGTCTGAGAGGACAATCACAGATGCGAGATCTTTCAAGGTATATAAAATATAGGATGTGAGGAAAATGGGGAAAGAGATCCAAAGTAATGAAATATTTTAATTCCAAAATGATTTTAAACTTTTTCTAATTTGGACAAACACAATTTTCGCTATAAATATTTCCTCCTCCTCTTCCCTTTATTGTTTTCTTCAGCTGGCAGTTATATAGTCTTCCTTTATTGGCATAGTGCTTAATTGTTTTGTTTGTTGATTTTGATCATTAATTCTAAAATCAATAACTTACTGACACCACTGACACCACTTACTAATCCCACTGATACCAACAAAGTTGTCAGAAATTGTGATCTTCCATGACAGCCATGCCATGGAAGCAACTTGATCTCTGCAAAGTCTTTCCACCAACAACCTAAGGGCAAGAGTGTGGTTATAATAAAAGTCACCTTGAGTAGGAGTCCCCAACTGCTGGGCCATGGCCTACATAGACCTTGACTATGGAAGTGGTGGGTGAGTATGCATTCCACTCACACAAACAGTGGATGAGTATCCATTGCTCATGCAAATGGAGCTGCATGCATGCTTCCCCATCCCTCATGCGTAACCAAACCCTCTCTTCCCCCCACCAGTCCACAAAGCCAAGAAGGTTGGGAAAAACTCTGCCCTGGGGAACCAGATTGCCTATTGCACACATTAGATCTTTGAATCAAATCCTCACAAACAGGTACATGCATGGGCATTACATTTAGTTGCATTTAGGGCATTACCTCTAGAGCCAGATCATCTGCACATCCATCCTAATTTAGTTCTTGATTTATTGTTGCATTTTTGAGAGGCTTACAGGAACTTCTCTCTTTGCGCATCAGTGATGGTGAAATTGGCATGTTGAAATGAAACATTTCCTATTTCTGTGCCTGGAAACAATTGTGCTTGATGTGGCCGTAATACTAATAATTCTTATTTTATCTATTTATTTACTTATGTATTTTATATCAGTACTTTTAATTTCCCTGTACACCGCTCCGAGTCCCTCTGGGGAGAAGAGGCGGTTTATAAATAAAATATTATTATTATTATTATTATTATTATTATTATTATTATTATTATTATTATTATTATTATTATTATTATTATTATTATTATTATTATTATTAATGGCATTTTGAATTTACATATCACACACATGCCCTTTGCCCTATTTCAAAGAATCTCTGAATATTTTAGCCTAAACGATCTAATTTCATTCTAGTCACTTCAGTCAAGTGAGGAAGGATAGACTGAGATAGTCTTCACTAGTTTATACATTGTCATCCAGCAAACAATGTTTTATAGCAAAACATTGGACTCACTATATTACCTGGCAAATAATGGATTGATTTTATCAAGTCCTCCCGGCAGACACATGAAGGCTTCTGATGACTCTTGATGTTCAGTTCAGATGCATTCTTCATATGTATGCTGAAAGTATCCAAAGCTCAGTAGAGTATTGGACTATAATGTGAACTTTAGAAATTTGATCATAACCTTTCTCAGTCCAAAATCAATGGTATATCTAGCAATCCATAATAGTGCTACATTATAGATAATCTTGCATGAAGAAGAAGAATTTTTCTGGATTGTTTTTATAGCCTAGAACCCTACTGAGTCTTGCAGTCATAACAGTGTAAGGCAGTATAACTACGGTATGCTTGGTAATTGGAACTGGCTGTCAGTTTTTAAATCAAATATAATATTTTTGGCTGCTCTCAAGCATGCTTGCTTAGGATGGGAGGAGGGTCCTAGTGAGACAAAGGGGGCTCATTTCCAAGTACATGCAATTAGGACTGTAGCCATAATTCCTTTGTTATTTCATGTTATCTCCAGCTGTGAAACAATGTTTTGGCATCCATTGTCATTTTATAGGATTCCATTGTAATTCTATTTTAATAAAAGCCACTTGTAGCATAGTGGTGACAATTACATCTAATTTTTTTCCCCTTGAAATTTGACAGCCAGCAATATAATTTAGCTATGCTACGGAAACTTTCTGAAATGCAGCTGAAAACTAACTGCGGCAGAAATACTTGTAATTCAGTTTGCTCCATGTCTGGCAATGAGTGGAAGCTTCTTTTTTAAACGCAGTTTAGAGTAATCTGATATATCTCCACTGATGCCATGAAATATTTCTCTTCCCTAGTCCAACACTTCATTACAGTGCCATGCCTTCAGTCAATAATCATATTAACCGCCCTGGGTCCTTTTGTAGGAGAAGGGCGGGGTATACATTTAATAAAATAAAATAAAATAAAATATGCTTGAAAAAATTACAGCCAATACAATGGGATTGGTAACATTTTTTTCATTAGTACTGCCTGATGAAAGTCCAGTTCAGTATGCTTATGTCCATAACCTTGTCTGTCCTTCAGGAGCTGTACTCAATGCTAGCCCAGGATAATTCATTGCCCAAAATGGATTTTGGAGTCTTCTTGGAAATGAAGTCTTCCACTCTGGAGGATAAAAGTTCAAGGCTTTATCACTTAATTTACCCACCTTTTCCCATTTCTAAATATACGTTCCAAATTTCTACATCATCACATCAGAAGCCATTATCTCCAACATGCCTAGACTCCTTCCCTTCAATGGTCTTAATCAAGAGATATAATGGTCTTGTTTTCCAAGATCAACTATTCTTATATTGAATATGAGAGAGTTACCGATATACTTCTGTGTTGTCCAATTTATTATCCCTGGGAAGCAGAATTGATAGTCCTTCTAAGTGCAAAATATTTGAGTAGACACTAGTAGAGAATAATGTGGTGGGGTTTTTTTTGCTAAGTGATCAGCTTTTGCATTTTGTTGCAGCTTTAGAGCAACGTTACCAGGATGGTAAGGAATATGAATCTAAGCACAATGAGACATAAGACATGATAAAGGAGCTGTATACATTATAATTTAGCTTGCAATGGAAAGGATTAAGGTAGCAATATAAGAGTAGTCCATAAATATCTAAAACTCTCTCAAATGCAAGAAAAAGTGAACCTATGTTGTGCTGAAACTGAGAGTAGGATGAGGACCAATGAGTTGAAATAAAACAGTACAACAGTCCGCTTAGAAGAGTGCTACATTCCCCTTCACTGGAGTTGCCAAATAGGGTTAGATGGCCATTTATCTGAGAAAGTTGGGTGGATTCCTGCATTAAGCAGAAGGTTGGACTAGAAGCTCTATAAAGAGCCAATTCATTCATACTATGACTGTATGATAATTGACATTCATTGCCCATTCATGTCAGCTCTATTGCTTACAAAGAGCAAACAGGATTGCACGCCATTTCATGAGGAAATCTCGATAACAACATTCCAGAGAGAGCTGTGTTAATTTATGGAAGGAAATTTACTAGATAAATGATAGAAAGGCTTAGATCACATTCCAGCTTTAAAGAGCTAAGGTTTTAGACCTGTACCTCTTTCTTTTAAATCAAGCATCTCTTGAGGAAAAAGAACTAAAGGGAGCTGCTAACTTTTAAATTGTACATTTGACACGGTTTTATACAATCAGAGTGGCATAGATGTGGAACACAAAGTAAATAATTTGCCTACGACATAAAATACCTCAAAGGATGCTTTCTTGTTTCTTTTTCTTATACATAAATAGATTCATTTATTTTAAGTGTGGCCTTTCTTTTGTCAAGTTGGGAATTAAGACAGACATCCTCCCTTTATTGGGTTAAAATCATTACTGAAAGGGATTCAGTTCTTGATACATGCAAACTATCTAGACAATCTCCATTGAACTCTATGGTTCTGAAAGGACAATCTCTTTTACTTTTCTTACCATGTTCTTAAATAATACAAATGTTCTCTTTCTTCCATTGTCGACTGATATATCATCGTCTCTGGAATCCTGCAAGGAAATGTCAATATTTTTGCCAGGAGAAATATTTTTGTTCCTCTATATGGCACCCACCCCTCTCAAATTTAAATATTAAATTAAATGATCAAGGATAAAAACTGACATGAATCTCTTTGGAATCATACCAAATAATTGGTGGTTTTCTTTCCTATTTATTAGCATTGATAGAAAAAATAGTATAATAGGGGTAGTCTCATTATTCAAAGTGGTACAGGTCAGAGAGAGCATACTACTGTACTGATATATGTAAATGGATCAACTGGAGAAAAATGGACAGAGCTATGTTTGACTCAGAAAGACCTCTCAGTGCTACAATTCGCTAATCTGTGGCATCAAGGAATGTGCCTAATGATTGGGGTGTGTGGTAGTGAAATAGAAACCACTCTGCATCATGAATACTATTATTACACCTATAAAGAATTCTATGGGACTCAAGATAGTAATCTAAAATGACTGTTGATAAAAAGGGATGTATGAAACTCACATGTAGAAAATATTATTCCAATATCTTGTGGTATGAAAGACTGGGAATTGGGGAGGTTTAGAAGGAAGGTACTAGATTGCATTGTCTTAGTCTAAGACAAGGGTGTCAAACTGGCGGCCCATGGACTGGATGCATCATGTGGAGTCCATGCCCATCCCATGCCCACTTCGCATCCCTCCGCAAAGGGAAAACGTTTCAAAACATCACATGACAGCAATGTGACACTGTGATTTTGACACCTGTGATCTAAGAGATGTAACAGGAAGTAAAACTTATAAAATTTTACTTTCCTAAATTTCTTCAAAATACTTTAAAAGCATAAGAAGTTTACATTTTTTTTAAAAAAACCTTCCATTGGTACTTTATAGACAACAGTGAAACAGCTAAGGCCTACTGTGCAACAAGGGGAAGTAAACTGCTTCCAGCATACGTGAAAAGGAAAGAAGATGAATGTGTGGATGTGTATATGTATGGGCATTGGTGTGTGGGTGCTATGTGTCCCTCAGCCACATTGATTGATGGCACTATTTCCCACCAACATGAAGATTTGCATTGTCAGAATTATTTGGAAGGAGGAAGTATTGGCACTCCCTAAGCTTTGGCACAGAAAGTCACTGCCTGTTTGTTCTTAGCCTAAAGCTGATCCTGTACTGTGTTGTGCATGTATATTCTCAGCCTAAATCAACTCATTAGAGTTGTAAGACCCTTTCATTGAAAGTTATGGACTCTCCAGTGTAAGTTGGTAGATTGGTTTTTTGGTAGCTGAAATTCTGAAAATTTTATGTTTCAATGAGTCATAGAAGAAAAAGTATAACAGCGCTATCAATGGATTTTCAGGAGGGTTTGCTGGTTACTACTATTTTCTCAAACATGTCATGACCAAATGATGGCACTTTGTGCACATTTACTATCTCTTTCCTTCTGTCGTCTCATCATATTCTTAATTATCAGTTGCTTCCATTTCTTTTCTCTTTCTCAGTTTATCGTTGATATTACTATTCAGACTTCAGACTTTTAACCTTTCTACTGGGGTCACTTGTAGCTGTACTTTCAACATTTTTTTTCAGGATCTCTCATTTGTTTACTTGTTTATTTATTTGGTGTTTGATGTTATGTCATGATGTTCTCCCTTTATTAAAATCTGCTTTCCTACATAAGCAGTTGACTTTTTTCAGTATTTTCTCATTTAATTATTTTTAATCACAACACAATATGATGATTTCTCCAAGGTATCTGAAATCTTCAGTCCATCAACAAACTCTTCTCAATGGTTTGGGTTAGACCCAGGATGGTTGATCCTTTCCTTGTTTCCATTGTAAGCAAGAGAATTGAGGAATATATTGGATCCCCTATTCTTTGGGATGGCTTGCCAGGAGATGAAGAATAAAATCTTAAAAACTACAGTATATGAGATCATTTTCCAGGAAATCTTAGAACAGATCAAATCTCCATTATCAGTATAGTGCATGCTCCAGGGGTTTTTGTAAGTTGATTAAAAATACCATTTCCATCCTTTGCTTTGGTAGATGGCTTGCAGTAATTTTTATAAACAGTACCACCTATGTTTCTTCATCTTCTTTAATCTTAGCCATAAGCTTTCAGTAGGGCTTCTTTATTCAGCATTTTTTCTCAGGCATGTAATTTCTTTACCTATAGAGTCAGTCTGCCACCCTTTGAACTGAGTTTATAATATGCTCAAGTTTATCAAGCCCATTGGGGCAGTCAGACATAAGAAACAAGAAGCCCTTTAATTTCTGCAATGATCTTTCTTGCTGATCGAGTAATATAATCTCAAAAGTCTACCAAAGCCATTCTCCAGATCAACTTATGCCTTAGTGCAGTTAAGGCACAATTATGATTAATCTCTTTTAATTGTGCAGTTAAGGCACAATTATGATTAATCCTTCCTTCTTCCTTGAACTAAGAAATCTTTTCTCCCTTGGTCCTTCTCCTTCCTCTGTGTTCCCAGGGTCTGTTAGATATTCAATCATGAAATTCTATATGCCAGTCATGATTACACCATTTTTTAAAGAAATAACTTATGAGACCATTTTTAATTTCTTGTGATTGGAATTTTAACTTTTCCTGTTTGTTATTCATCTTATCTGTGCATTGCTGTATAAACAATGGAGCCTTCAAATGTCACTGTTTACTGTTATCCTTATGTGTGGAGGATCTATGAGTAACCTTTTTTGGCTTACATCTCCTTCGTTCATGTTCCTTATTGCCAGGGTTTTAATCTGAATTAGTGCTCTGTCTTCCTACCTCTTCCCGTTTAATGCTAGACCCTCTGGATAAGGTTTGCCAACAACACTTCCCCCCACCCCCCTGCCTTTGTGAAAAGCAGCCCATCTTTTTAGTCTAGGAATCCAAATTTATCAGCCATCTGATAAAAGTCTGAATTGATGCAGGGCTTTGAAGAGTCTGGACCAGTGGTGAAATTCAAATGTTTTTACTACCAGTTCTGTGGGCGTGGTGAAGAAAGGATACCACAAAATCCCCATTCCCTCCCTTTCATTTTCACCCCACACTGGGGTGAAAATCTCCATTTTCACCCCACACTGGGGCCAGCTAGAAGTGGTATTTGCCAGTTCTCCGAACTACTCAAAATTTCCTCTACCGGTTCTCCAGAACCTGTCAGAACCTGCTGCATTTCACCCGGATCTGGACCCAAAACATCTAGAGAAGTGAGCTTCAAAATCATGCTGATCATATAATTTTTTTACAGGGTTAACACGAGGGACTGAGACCTTTGCCTTATTGTTCACATATTCTGCACATCTTTCTTACCCTGCTATGCCAATGACTCACAATCTGCAAAGGAAATCAAGATTGCTCATGATCCTTTTTTCAGGTTCTCTTCCACCAACTGTTTCTTTTTCCTTATACCATCCTCTTTCTACTACCGGTACTAGAACAATCCAACCAGAGGTGGTATTCAGCCGGTTCAGACCGGTTTGCCCGATCTGGTAGTGGAAATCGCAATTTTTTATTTTTATTTTATTTTATTAAATTTATACCCCGCCCTTCTCCTACAAAAGGACCCAGGGTGGCGCACAGGCAAATTAAAACACAACGTACATAAATAGATCAATTATTAAAATCCAATTAAATTAAATTACCCCGTGCTAAAACATTTTAAAATTCTCTAATTAAAATTTATAACTAAAAAATCCAGATCGGGTGATTATCCTAGGCCGGCTTGTTGGAACAAATGCGTTTTCAGACGCCGGCGGAAAAGGTGGAGGTCAGTGGTGGTATTGAGTTCCGGAGGCAGGTCGTTCCAGAGGGTGGGGCCCACCACAGAATAGGCCCTTCCCCTGGGTGTCGCTAACCGGCATTGCCCGGCTGACGGCACCCGGAGAAGGTCCTCTCTATGGGAGCGGATTGGTCGGAGGGATGTATGGGGCAGGATACGGTCTCGCATGTAACTAGGCAATTGGGCCCACCTTCCCACCCTGGCTGTATGTCATCCTATTTAGGCATCTTTTTTAGGCTGGGTGCATGCCCAGAAGGCATGCGCATGAGCAAAGTGCATGCACAGAAGGCCGAGCACATATGGAAGGGGAAGCAGGTGGGCACGCACGCAGGGAGCGAACTAGTGGTAACAAAATGTGAAACCCACCACTGAATCCAACCCCTTCTTCTTTCTTTTGCTTCTTTGCTTTCTCCATCCACTATGATAGAAAGAATCTTGAGCCATCACAGAGAGAGAATCCAACCAAAGTCAAAGCACCATGCAAGTCTTTACTGGTGTGTGTGTGTGTGACATGTGAGGTGGAAGAACAGAAAATCCAAAGCAGCAAAAAAGTTGTTCTTCATGGATGTGACTCAACTAATTAAGGGGAAGCCTCCCACAGAAAAAAGTGGGTTTGCTCCTCAACTGTGCACCAAGTTCACTGGTAGAGGCCACATTCTTTTTATTTATGTGTTTGATCATGTAGGAGTAATAAGGAATTGTACAGTTGCAGCATATCCAATATCAGAAAAACCTCTCTCACTCTTCCCCCTCCTCCTGTCCTATTCAAGCCTTGCCTGCTTGCCCAATTCATTGCAGTTTTTAAAAAAATGTCTTTAATCTCACAGACAATCAGACAGCTGTATTTTCTTTCTCTTTCAATCAACGTAGTTGCCTATATTCATAGGCGGCAGCTTTCTTGGGTGTAGTGAGACAGCAATAACAGCAGATTTACAAAGTCCAGTTAGGAGACATCTCATTTGTTATGGAATTGCATGTGCCTTTGTTAAAAAGAAGAAACTTTGGAGAAAGATATGATAATATCTCCCCCCCCCCCTCTCTCTCACACACACACGATTAAAAATCCACACTGGCAACTTCCTTCTTCTCCAAATAGTCACTCAAATACTGTGCTTTTGAAGAACGGACATAGAAGGGATCTTCCAAAGAAACTCTGATCCAGAACATGGAGAGTATAAAAAGTAATACATCGAGTTTAATAGCTTTCTCCCATGATTTTACTTCAATACTTTTTAAAGGGCAGCTCAAGCATGGGCAAAAATTGCTTGTACTGTCTTGCAGCAGTAAATGCCCCATCAGTTGCATATTTTAGAAGGTACTGCTATTCCTTATTTCCCAGAATCAACCATGAAACTACTTTCCTTGATGATTTTATGGAGGCTATATCTTCAATATATCAGCAAAAATGGTCTTCTACCATCACGGCAGTTGTAGTTATGAACTGCATCAAGAACCACAGAAGAAGAGTACAGTCTTGGCCTTTGGTCACACAGCCCTTCTCTTTTGCCTAGGAATGCATGCTTAAAAGTCTCAATGCACTGGTCTCAATCTTCTGCAGTTTCTAGTTTTCCCCCTCAGTATAAAATAACATGATGGAGTTGACATGTGAACCATTTCTTAAACTTCTGTTGCAGTTTATGCTCCAAGCAGCGATGTAAATGCTTCACTGAAGAGGAAGATGGTAAGTCTTATGGCCAAATTCAAAATAGAAGCAGGAGGATGGATTATCAACTTCTTCAACCCAGTGCTTTCTTCATAGCTAACATAGTCTTCCATAAAATTATACCTATATGCGTGAATATTATTAGATGAAGTACAGGGAAATCAGTTATTGGTGTAAAAAGTATAAGAAATCTCTATTATTGTTGTAAAAAGAGTTCTATATCAGCAAAGATGTGACCAGAGGCTGACTATGAAATAGATCACAAATTACTCATGTGTCAATTTCAAGACAAGTAAAATTAGAAAAGAAAGTCAACCTGTTTCCATGATATTATCTTGGACATATGCCCACCATTTTATGGAGAATATCAAGAATCACTTTGAAGTTCTGAATCTCATTGATAGGGAACTGGAAAAGTGATGATTATGAAAAGAGGCTGCCAAAGTTCAAGAAGCAGAACCAAACAAATTAGATGTCAGAACAAACAGTGGAAACTGTCCAAAAAAGAAGAGAAGCCAACACCCCTCCTCCCAAAAGACAAAGATCTTAGAAAAGAACTTAACAAAGAATTTCAGAGAGCTGTTAGAAGAGACAAGAAGCAGAATGAAAATGACATTTTTACCGACATTGAAGATGGAAACTGTCAAGGAAAAACAAGGAATGTCTTTTAACTCAGAAGGAAGTTCCAATCTTGAATTGGTGTGTGAAGAGATGTCAATAAACAGAGTAATTGATACAAAGAGGATCAAAAATGGAATGAGTATACTGACAACTTTCAAGATACTTTAAAAGATATTCCCTGCTTACAAGAACCCCCAATTCTAGAAGGTGGTTAGATCAGCCTTCCAGTCATGTCATATTGGAAGGCTACAGGAATTGATGGAACATCTTCAGAAATACAACAAGCAACAAAAGAACAATCAGAAAAGCTTCTAACTGAACTAAGCCAGCAAATCTGAGAATGACACAGTGGCTAACAGATTGAAAAAGATCAGTCTACAATGCCAAAGAAAGGAGACTTGGAATGTGCAAACTATCACACAATATCCTTAATTTAACATGCTTGCAAAATAATGCCTATTATCACCCAACACAGATTACATCTCTGTGGAAATGGAGATTGCAGATCATCAAATTGGTTTTTGAAAAAAGCTAAGGAACATTATTGCTGATGCATGTTTTATAATTGAGAAAGAAACACAAACACACACCAGAAATAAATCAATATACAGTAGCTTAACTGATTGTAGGAAGGTTTTCCAAGTGTCATCAAAGTGAAGCTGTGAAATATGCTTGAGAATCCTAGAATGTCTCATTGTCATTATGCAAAACCTATATATAATTTAGGAAGCCACAGTCCTGATGTAACCTGACAATACAGAGTAGTTCTAGATTGGCAAAGAAATGAAGCAAGACTGTATACTTTTTCCTTATTTATTGATCGTCTATGCTAGGTATGTATTGATTCCAAGCTGGACTGTAAGAAAATGAGCTTGGTTTTAAAAAGAGAGGAAGAAACGTTGATCACTAACGCTGTAAAAACACAATTGAACCAGAAACTCTAGTAGTGAAAATCAAAGAGAACAGTAAAATGGGATTACACTTAATATAGAGACCAAACTAATGACAACCAGCCTAATAACTGACAGTGAGGATATTGGAGAGCTTCTACTTTTTAGAATTAACTGTATAGTAAAGAAATAGTAGTTGAGAAATATGCTGCAGATTTGCTCTTTGTAGAATAACAATGTAGGCCTTGGAAGAGATATTTAGATGCTATGATGTGTCTATGCTTATGTAGAACAGGACTATATAGGCAATTGGGTTTTTTTTTTTTACCCCATGACTCTCCGTGGAAGAAATAGTTGGAAGGGAAGAGACAAAATAAAATTAACTTGCTTTTGAACTTTTGTGTTAAAGAAAATTCCCAGAAATACATGGGTCAACAAAGCAAACAGACAAAAATGGATTATAGAGCAACTCATTCCTCATTTAAGCACAAATGACTAGGTTAAAATTGCCATATTTTAGACACATGATGCAAATGCCTAGAGGACTAGCAGGTCTTTGCAGTCTTTTGAAAGGCCAGTAGAGACCCTCCTGTCCATATTTCAGGGGGAAGGCTATTCCATAGAAAAGCCATCATAGCAGAGAAGGCATGCTTCATGGGTGGGTTTTGGCAGGCACTACTGTTGGTTTGCTCATGTGCGCACTGCACATTGCAATTAAAATTGTGCATGCGCAGAACTGAAAAACAAGATGGTGGCACCTACGGTGCTGCCTGGAGAACTGGTTGGGGTGTGTGACAGACCTGGGTCACTATCATTTCCAGAGACCGCCACTACTGGTTCAGCCAAGTAGGAACCCACCACTGGCATGCTTACAAGGTCCTGCTAGATGACATCACTTTATTGATGGCACTCAGCGAATTATCTCTCAGGATCTGGTGTGGCAGGCAGGAATGCCTGGGGAGAATCAATCCTTTAAACTGATATGTAAATATGATCTTATTATAATCCTTGAGATCACTCTCAATAGTACTATCTGTATAGCTAGAGGTTCACTTTCAGGATCTGACTTTTTCTTCAGTTTGTTTAACCATCACTTATTTTCTCAACAGTTATTACATATTAGTGTCTACTCTTTCTTTCAGTAGTTGTTTAGTCACTTTGCCTTAAATCATCTGCGAACCTATGCTGGAAGTGGCGCACAGAACCATCTCTCAGGGCACGCAAGCTATCACTCGATGCTCTTCTGGGTTCCAGCCAGCTGGTCTTCCCATGCGCAGGAGTGCCGGAAACTGAAAGAGCAGCCACCCAGTGTGCATGTGGGCACCAGGAAGATAATCTTCCAGTTTCCGGGGCACATGCTGGTCTTCGCATGCACATGCACACTAGAAACTGGAGGACCAGATGGCTGGTGCACATGCATGTGCCAGAAACTGGGCGATCATCTTCCCGATGCGCACATGCACATCAGGCAGCTGTTCTTCCGGTTTCCGGCACTCTGTGCCCAAAAGGTTCACCAACATTGATCTACATCATCCAGAAATCAGAAATGTATTCATACAGTGCAGCAGTGCAGGAAAATTTTACATCCCCTAAACTTTTGTGGTTAAAAAGAATCATTTAGAACAGCTATGTAATGACATAGGGACTCAGTCAGGGGAATAAGTAAGGACCTGGAAATTCAGTGAGGATGGCTTATCACATTTGAAAATAAATGTAATAATATACCATAATTGCCTTTTAATGCTCTAAATATCAAAGTTTGAAATTGTCACATTGCAGTGTTGTTAAAGTCCATCTTCCAAAGAACTTGGCCTGAGCTTCAAAGTCTAAATGAAGCTTCAGATGGGCTGATTTTTTCTAACGCTGCATCAAAAACATAGTTGGCATACCATGCTAGAATACCAGAATAGGTAGGATGATCTGGAGGACAAGCGGTATCTGTGATGTTTCAATATTGTTTATCTAGGCCTTTAAAGAATGGAAAGAATTTTATCAGCATCTTAGTAGATCTTTAACACAAATCTAAGATAGCTGGGGGGTGGGGTTGGGGTTGGCTCTTCTGAGCTACAGGCATTTACATTTAAGCCATGGTTTTTTACCAATTGGTTGGTGACCTCAGTTGTAGCCATTCTGAACAAAATAATGTTTGTTGACTTTGCAAGAAAAAGCCTGCCTATGTAAGAATTTCAATAATTTAGGTTGCTTCACATTGATTCCCTAGGCCATTTAGAACTAGAAAATAATTGAGGGATTTTAGCCAGGACCTTATCTTAAAGACATGAGCATTCTTGTCTTATTCTCATTACTCAAGCACTGAAACAATGCTAATAAATAAACAGTGTAATCTCAATCTCTCTTTCTCCCTTATTCTCACACAGATATATTGGCTCAATTGAGATGTCATATTTCTGCTCCAGCATGTGATTACTTTCTTAAAGAAGTCATGATTTATTAAACCACAATTAAAATGTAATTCATTACATTGTCCAAGCTAGAAACCTGTGGGAATGTTCTGTATATGCAAACATTTGAAATCAAACTCAAGCCGTGGATAGTTCAAATGCTGTTTTGGGGGGCAAGTAAAGGTTGTGGACTTGGGAAGAAGATCTGAGAAGAAAACCTTCAAAAAGGTCTTAAGTCAGTCTTAGATATATTAAAAGTTGCACTTCAGCCTACTATGTCATATTGAAGATGTTATGACTAGATGTAATAGGTTTTGCTTGAAAGCAATAGCTAAAATATATTAAATTATGAAGCATAACATTAGAAAAGTTATCAACACACAATCACATTGTATTTTTAAGTCAAGGGCTTTGGCATCTGTTCATAAAATGTTTTTATTTAATTGTTCTTAAACTTCAAAAAGTAATCTATAAAGCTTGAACTTCAAGATATTAACTGAAGTTTAGAGTCACAGGCAGGGCAATCTTTTTCATGTGCTCAAAGTCTTTCAATATTGGAACCACCAGAGAATAATAGTACCCTGCTTGCAACAGATTTGCAAAAGGAACAAAAAGGCAGAGAACTGTTTATATTTCTTTTTCCTTCCATAGCCATTAAAAAAGGCTGTCTACATGCAATCAGAAGAACTGAGTTTATATTACCTGAATCCTTGAGCTAAATTTTCACTGAATTAGGGCTATGGGGGGAAACAGGTTCACACTGACAGCTTCCCAGGCCCACTCATGGACACATTTGCAAATCTCTAGGAATAAGCTACAGCAATCGGAAGGGGGCGATTATGGATCTTAATGTTGTGATAGGAAATGGTGCAGTGGTGAAATCCAATTTTCTTTACTCCCGGTTCTGTGGGCGTGGCTTGGTGGGCATGGCAGGGGAAGGATACTGCAAAATCTCCATCCCCACCCCACTCTAGGGCCAGCCAGAGGTGGTTTTTGTCAGTTCTCTGATCTACTCAAAATTTCCACTACTGGTTCTCTAGAACCTGTCAGTACCTGCTGAATTTCACCCCTGGAATGGCATATTAATCTTGGATTTCTCCTGTTCAGATAAAAAATCTCTCTGACCTCCAAAGGATCACTTGATCTATCCTATGACCCAAGGATACTGGTATAGGAGTGTGGCCAATGTGCACTAATAAAACACAAATATACAATATGATTTTGTAAAAAAAAAAAGTTGGAACTGAAGTGCTTTGAAAAAGGTTTTGCATTCTTGTTAATTTATGTCTAGGCGCATGTTGATAATAATGATAATTATGATGGATTTTGAGCTAATGACTACTTTGTTTGTGGTGCTGATACAGGAAGAGCTTCATTAAATCTTTCCCCAGTGCTATTTTATTGACATTCTGTAATGTATATAGATCTGCAATTGTGTTCATTATAATTATAATCAGTTCCAAGAGCTGCTTTACAAGAGATACTGGTGATCTGGGCTAGTGCATTCATCTTCATTGCCTACACAACCCAGAGATACCTTCAATAAGATACTCACTTTCAGAAGCAGCTTTTCAGTGTGGTTTTGGGAAGCTGCTGTAGAAAAGTGGTCGCTTTTAAGTGACAGTGTATTTCTTTTAATATTATGAACTGCCTGGTAAATTTGATAGAGAAACAATCATGATAAATAAATAATAACAAATATATTAAAGTTACAAGCTCACCCTTCTTCAGAATGAGCATAGGGGATTATTGACTAGAAGTGAGCATTGTGTATCTCCCCCATGATGGTTTTTATTTTTATTTTTTTGCTATGGGTAGCTAGAAATAATAATAGATTTCAAACAGTAATTAAGGTTTAATGGGTATGCCTGTGGGTAGATGGAAAGATCACAACAGCAGAACTTATTGAATAGAGGCATTTTTTTCCTACTTGTTTACGGGTTTTGTTTGACTTTGCATGAGATCTGAAAGTAGGGTTGTATCTAGTCTGAAATATTTATGGGGCATAGCATCATGATTACAGGTTAATATTTATTGTTGGATGGGTAAATAAACTATTTTACAATTAATATAGAATTGAATATGTACAATGATCTCCAAAAAGTAGGCAGTATGCTTATGTAGTATGTAGTACGTAGAGAGCCCATCTAGTCTAATGGTTAAAGCATCAGGCTAAAAGCCATGAGTCTATGCATTCCATTCCCACTCTAAAAGCTGGCTGGATGACTTTGGGCCAGCCATTTTCTTTCAGACCAATCCACCACACAGGATTGTTGTGATGTGGGAGGAAGGAGGAGTTTTATGTATGCTTGCTACCTAGAGTTACTTAAAGTTAAAGATTCTTCTCGCACATATGTGCTAGTCATTCCCGACTCTAAGGGGCAGTGTTCATCTCTGTTTCAAAGCTGAAGAGCCAGAGCTGTCCGAAGATGTCTCCGTGGTCATGTGACTGGCATGACTAAATGGCGAAGGTACACAGAACTCTCTGTTACCTTCCCATCAAAGGTGGTCCCTATTTTTCTACTTGTATTTTTACATGCTTTCGAACTGCTAGTTTGGCAGAAGCTGAGACAAGTAATGGGAGCCCACTCCATTACGTGTTACTAGGGATTCAAACCGCTGAACAGCTAACCTTTCTGATCAACAAGCATAGCCACTGAGCCCCCGTGTCCCATGTTGAGTTACTTATAACATAATGAAAGATAAATAAATAAATAAATAATTTTTTGCAAGCAAATCAATGAGATACATATCAGTAAGAAGCAAAACATATTCTCGCTGCCTTCACTCTGCAGAGGCCAATGTGGCCTATCTATCTTTCAGTGGTTAGACATGAAATAAAAACTAAAAGGGTGAAATGTTGTTGGAAACAAAGCCACAGCCATGCATCCAAAGGGTTAATCAGAAACCCAGCCATTATTACAACTCTTTTGTGAGCCCTGGCAGAGAACAAGGTACAACACAGACAGCTGCAGCTTGAAAGAATCCCAGTGACCTAGATTCTCAACTAGATTACTGTCTGCTTGGGCCCGTGTTGCTCTCCCAGCATTGTGAGACTGATTTCACTTGCTCAGGCCAACTGGCTTACTGTGCTGACCCATTTTACCATGGCAACTTGATTTGCTGTCCCAGAGCTCAAGAAAAACTTAGGATTCCAAGATTAAGTAGTCTAGCTTCTTTTTACAGAAAAACAATTGCCTTTAGCAAACACCCAGTGAAGAAACTGGCACTGACTATTAGATGTGGAAGGCAGACATGTGTTGATGTTAGGAACAACTGTATCATTTTGAAATCAGTGTTTCTTATCTCCCTTTAAAAAAAATCTTTTACACATCATCCTGTTAAATCTGTCATTTTGTTTTCCTTTTGCCAACTAGTTCATTAGCTCTTCTCTTGTGAACTGGCATAACTTCCTAAAGGGATTTTACACAACATGCCAATGCCACTTCCTTCATATTCAAACTCAGATGAAAAGTCATTTCTGTCAATGTATGCTAGCCACACTTTTGTGTATTGTTTTGTTTGGTGGGTCAAAGAGAAGGATGGGACAGAATAAGGCATTAGAAACAGGAAGCAGCTTTCCTGAATCACATTTCTGTAAGGATAAATGTTGTAAGGACAATTTTTTTCCATTCTGCCTCATTCCTTGAATTTTCAATTCTCATCTCATAAAAGAGATTCCCATCCTTAAGGCATCCTCACCTTATATGAGTAGAAATATCTGCTGGACACAGTTGTCAGTGATATATCTGATAAAGCCATGAATTAAAAACTCTTTGGACTTTAAAGCAGGGGTCTCCAACCTTTGCAATTTTTAAGTCTGAAGGACTTCAGCTCCCAGATTTCTCCAGCCGCAAAGCTGGCTGGAGAATTCTGGGAACTGAAGTCCTTCAGACTTAAAGTTGCAAAAGTTGGAGACCCCTGCTTTAAAGCATATAGGTGAGTAACATGTAGGTATCATACGGACAGTCTGATTCTTAATAACAGGAATGTATCTACTAATAAAGGAGAATATCTGGAATGATATATGGACTTTAGATAGGAAAATGGAGATTGGAAGTGATTTCTGAGGGGTGGGGTGGAGAGAGACCAATTATTGTTCATTTATTTAACCTATGATGAGAACTGACAAAGAGCCAATCAACGATTAAATTTTATTTCAGCAACGATTTTATCCTGTTTTCATTTTTTGCTTCCCTGCTAGATTATTGTTCTTGCTGAGTTCTTTCCTTGCCTCATAAACATACCTTAAGCGTCATAGTGGTGCAATAGTTAGAATGCAATACTGCAGGCTACTTCCGCTGACTGCTGGCTGTCAGCAGTTTGGTAGTTCGATTCTCACCAGCTAAAGGTTGATTCAACCTTCTATGTTTCTGAGGTAAAATGAGGACCCAGATTGTTGGGGGGCAATATGCTGACACTGTAAACTGCATAGAGAGGGCTATAAAGCACTGTGAAGCAGTATATGAGTGTAAGTGCTACTGCTATTGTTATCTTTATTCTAAATAGAGTTTAGAAATAGGTAAATTGGTTTTCTACCAGATAACCATTCACTTTTTAAGGTGGTCGGGGGCTAAACTGGTCTGTTGCTGCTCTGAGGAGATAAAGAATGAGGAGAAACAATCCAACATCTTAGCAGGATTTAAGATGAGACTGGTTTATTTGGGAACTAAGGTCAGATTTCCCTCTGGCAATAGTTATTTCTCAGGGCACTTGGAATGTTTATGTCATCTGGAATCTTTGTCTTCTACAAGAAAGTTTTTGTTAATTTTCATTCAAGCTAGATCATATAAGATGATGTCTGATTTATATTTTCAGATTCTCCTAATATATAGGGTTGTGATTTATAACTTCCCTTAAGCCAGATAGCTGCTAATAAAATTGTTCAACACCTTTCTTAAAAGTGCCTATTACCCTATATTTAATTTATGATAATGCTTTTTCCCCTCCAAGTTTTTTTTCAGTATACATTTTCTTGATGTCACATTTTCTAAAATGTAGAAAAGTTGTTACTGTTTGTGTATAATTTTCAGCAGTGTACCTTCCTTTTTAGTCATTTATTTTTGGCAGAATCTTGCATAGGGAAAAACAAATTCTATCCAGGATTTGATTCATGCTGTCATCTATGCAGATCTGATCAAAGTGGAATATCCAGATTCATACTCAATGAGATCTATGGCTAAATTGTTTTGAAGCATTAGATACATGGAACACTTGAAAATTCATCATCTGAATTTTCCAGTTGGATCAGATTGTACAGTAAAAGTCTCATCTGAAAGGATACTTATTCACTCTACAAAGGAGCTGCTCTATGATTATGAGAGAAAAATATTTTTTTTTTAAATCCAACTTTTTAGTAAGCATTACTGCACTGTAGGCACTACCAATTTTTCTTACATCAAAACTGCCACCTTCATGCAACATCTTGTTTTTAGGTAGAGGTGAGATCAAAACACTTGGAGACTGCAAAGTGTTTCTTAATGGTAGTTAGATATTTTCACAGATATGTTCAAATTGCAAGTATTAAATGCTAGCATTGAATAAGGCTTTTTTTTATGAGAGTGAAGTCACACAATAAAAAAGTCCCATAATGAATTGCTTGTTCTCTTCAAGTGCAAATTAAGACTTTACAAATATATGATCAAATGCTGACATCTATATTATATTGTGGATGAAGCTGTGATGTTAGGTGTTTTAACTAATCTTATTTCATAACTATGGTGCTGGAGAAGACTCCTGTGAGTCCCTTGGACTGCAAGGCAATCAAACCAGTCAGTCCTAGAGGAGATCAACCCTGACTGCTCTTTAGAAAACCAGATACAGAAGATGAAACTCAAATATTTTGGCCACCTAATGAGAAGGAAGGACTCACTGGAGAAGAACCTAATGCTGGGAACGATGGAGGGCGAAAGAAGAAAGGGATGACAGAGAATGAGATGGCTGCATGGAATCACTGAAGCAGTAGGTGTGAGCTTAAATGGACTCCAGAGGATGGTAGAGGACAGGAGGGACTGGAGTAATGTTGTCCATGAGGTCACGATAGGTCAGACACAACTTCGCAACTAACAACAACATTTCATAACTTCACTCAAAGTAGCCATTCAGGGATATGTGTGAGATCCAGTTCAGGTTTGCTTGGCAATCCATTGAGATTCGACAGAACAATGAGTAGATGCTTTATTTGTTTTTGTTTTTTTAAATTAAATTTAAAAAAATAAAGTTAAAGTTTTTAAATTAAAAAGTCAACTCCAATGGATATTTTAAATTTCAGTGACTGGGTTATCTGGAGAGAAGGGTAAAGAATGTGTCCCCAACACTGAAGATATTTTTGCAATGATTGTAAACAATTATGAAATTGTTACTTGAGGAATCCCGAAATTATCTCCAGCAACAGATTATTTTGGGTGAATGAATTCAGGATCGTTATAATGCATTTTGCATTATAAATATAAACTTGCAGCATTCCAGAAATAATGCAAATACTCATTTTCTCACAACAGAATTCTACCTATACAACCAACGGGCGAGGGGGACTCTTCTATCTTTTACTTCAAGTACATGCCGCTTGTGTGTCTTATCTTTTATTTTTTTAAAAAACTTTAAACCTGATGGCAGGCTTGTGAACTATCCTTTGATGAAGATGAGCTACTCTGATTAAAACCACCAAATTAGCCATTCATGGCTGATGCCTCAGTTGGATCAAACAAAGATTCTATTGGGTAAAGTGTCCATTCTTCCACATCAGTGAATGTTTACAATGATTATTGAATCTTAAAACTTGAAGAATAGTTTTGGTTTGGATTATCAAATCATAATTTAGAGAATTGGAAAAGGAAAACAATGAAATAAAACAAAGCATTCATGAGTATAGAAAAGATCTTTAAATTTATATTTCCTTCAAGGAGAGGCTTACTCGTATGCTTTGAGCTTTCAGTCAGTATTATACAAACATGGACTTTGTATAACAAATACAATACCTGTTGCTACATCACAATTATTGTTAGATCAATCAATCCAATAAAAAACATCATAGGATGTGGGAATTCTGTTCCTTAATATTTTACAATTGGAAGAAAAAAGTCACTTTACACAGAATAGCATTTATAGCTTGCAATCTTGGAGAAAATCATTTTTTCTGAGCTAAACATAAAAACAAATAATGTCTGCATTAACCTTATCATATTCTGTATTTTTTTTCTCACCCTCGCTCCATTTCCAACAGTGTATAGGAACTGATAATTGAAATGTTCAATGAAAATCAGGCAAACCCAGACTAAAGCTGTGTGCATAATGCATTAATCTGAGAAAAATGCATGTCTATCCCATGACTCACAGAGCAATTAAAATGTATCTCAGTGAATTAATTTCCCATAATAACTATGACAGAGCTGATGATGAATAATAAAGACTTAATTCACTTAAAAGAATAAGTAAAAATGATAACAATCTTCCATAAAGAGTGAATTTCCATCAATCTCATAATTTTATTTCAGGTACTGTTTAGTTGGGTTGTTGTTTTTCTGCATGGAAATAATGACAATATGTACACTATGTGGCATAAATCTTCTAATCTAAGTAAAAAAACCAACTATTTCAACAGACCAAAGGCAATTCTATCAACGTATAAATGATAATAAATATTCTGGAAATGGGAAAATGCTAATAAAAAGACAAATTTGTTTTACATGGCTGACCTGAAGCTTTATGGAAATCAAAAATTGAAATTCAGTGATTAACAACTTAGAATCTTTAGCACAGATATGGTCCTGGAATTTGACCTAGATAAATGTGCTGCAATAGCAATAAAAATATATAATCATGAACAATAATGGAATTGAAATGACCAAACCATGAGGAGCTCTCATAATGAAGCCTATTTGGGTATTTTCCTGTTGGATAATATCAAACACTGATGAGTTTAAAAGGTGATTAGTTAAGAAAACACCCAAACAGTGAGAATTTTGCGAAAGACAAAATTGAACAGTGGAGGCACCATAAAAGCTATCAATATTTGGACCATATCTGTGAAACAATACAATGGTGGAATTACTAGCTGGACACAAACTGGACCTGGATAGTTTGGACCAGTGGTGGGTTTCAAATTTTTTTAGAACCTACTCTCTAGGTGTGGCCTATTTTGTGAGCGTGGCTTGGCAGTCATGTGACAGGGTGAGAGTGGCCAACTTGTAAAATGTGGTGAAACTCATTTAACAACGCTCTTGCTTAGCAACCAAAATTTTGCCCTCAATTGTGATAATAAATTCTTTCTTTCTTTCTTTCTTTCTTTCTTTCTTTCTTTCTTTCTTTCTTTCTTTCTTTCTTTCTTTCTTTCTTTCTTTCTTTCTTTCTTTCTTTCCTTCCTCCCTCCCTCCCTTCCTTCCTTCCTTCCTTCCTTCCTTCCTTCCTTCCTTCCTTTCCTTTCTTACTTTCTGCCTTCCTTTCCTTCCTTCCCATTGGGTTACCAGCAGCGGCAGGCCAGACTTACTTCTGGGTCTGCCGGTGGAACCCCCTCTCACTGGCTCTCTAAATTTTACCATCTGGCTCTTGCGAGTAGGTGCGAGCCTACAGAAACCACCACTGGTTTGGACCCAAAAACAAGAAAATTGATGAATATTAGTATACATTACATTCCCATAGTGATATTGATAAATTATATCTTCCTATAAAAATGGAGGCAGAGGTTTACTTCAAGTCAAACAAACTGTTAAACAAGAAAAGTCTGTATTGTCTGATTATATAAAAGGCAGCTAAGAATAAGAATTGGTAAAAAAATTGGAAAAAGAATTGGAAAAAGAAAGAATAAGAATTGGTGCTGGGGAAGACTCCTGCAAGTCCCTTGGACTACAAGATGATCAAACCAGTCAGTCCTAGAGGAGATCAACCCTGACTGCTCTTTAGAAAGCCAGATCCTGAAGATGAAACTCAAATATTTTGGCCACCTAATGAGAAGGAAGAGCTCACTGGAGTAGAACCTAATGCTGGAAAGATTGAGGGCAAAAGAAGAAGGGGACGACATAGAATGAGGTGGCTGGATGGAGTCATCAAAGCAGTAGGCATAACCTTAAATGGACTCCAGAGGATGGTAGAGGGCAGCAAGGCCTGGAGGAACTTGATGCATGGGTTGCGATGGGTCAGACACGACTTTGCAACTAACAACAAAAGAATACGAATTGATGCAAGTTACTGATTACAAACAACAACATTACACAGTCACCAAAACAATTCGCTGGAAAATTATCATACAGCTATAATGAAAAATTGGTGTAAAAATATAATTGAAAAAATAGTTGAAAACGAGGAGGCTAAAATATTGTGGGATGTGCACATTGATAAAGTCTTGGCTCATAATGCACGAGATATAACTGGTTGAAAAGAAGAAAGAGTGAGTAATTGATGTGACAATACCAGAAGATAGTAGAAGACAAGGAATTGGAGGACATAAAAAAGCATTTAGATTTGAAAACCAAAACTAAAATGGAAAGTTTATGACACAAACTGGCCATGGTAATTGCAGCATGGGTGCCATATTAAAGAAAATATCAAAAAATTTGCACCTTAACAAAATTTCCATTTGTCAGTTGCAAAAGACCACTGCTTGAATCTGCACATATACTACAATGTCACATTATATGATGACTAGGTTTGTGGGAAAACTCAATGTGCATGAAAGCCAATGCCAACTAAAGAACTGGTAGCTGTGACTTCAAATAGTTGTGGCTGCATAATAATGTAATGTAATATGGGTAATAATAATGTAATGGATAACAATAATCTAATACTCCAGACATAGCAGTTATCAATAACCTAGACAAAAATGTCTGGCTAGTGGGCATTGCCAACCTGGAGACAGAAGAACAGAAAAGAAAGAACTGGAGAAAATCACAAAATAGAAAGTCCTGCTAATAGAAATAGGACTGTGGCAAAAGAAAGCAAATTTAGTGCAACAGTAAATAAGTACCTTGGGTGCAATCCCAAAATATCTGGAGCTCCACTTGAACACCACTGCCATTGATAAAATCACCATCAATCAACTGCATAAGGCAGCTTTACTTGGAACAGCTTACCCTGTTAATGATATCTTTAACGCCTCCTATCTCAGATCCTTGATAGATAGATAGATAAAATGCCAAATCCAATCTAAACATCTGGCTGACTGTGCAATCAACAACAATAATAATGTCTGTGGCTTAAGCAATAGGCTTTTGTGAGCTTTGTATGGTTTGCCTTTCGTATGGTAATTCAGAAATTCTATGGCAACCATTAAAAAGAGAAAAGAAGAAAAGCTGCAGTAGCAAAGGATCAGTTCATGTTCAGGGTACTGTATCTATAAGAATAACAGCAAAGTTTACCTTCTAGATGCAGAAGATGTCTTATGATAGGCAAGGAATCTGGTTTAACTCAAGGAAGAAATGATGATTTCTAAAAGAATGCCACAGTTGCAGCCAAAATTCACTCAAAGTTGCTTCTGTGAACCTTGTACTCATTTAAAAGTGCCCCAAATCATAACAGAATATTACTCAGAGGTTTCAGTATAAGTAGTTGTTTTAAGATATGTTTATTAAACAACATCATATTATTAAATCAGCCATGACTAACCTAAAATTGCAGAGCCTCTTATGTCCTAAACTCTCTCCAAAAATAGTCATCAAAATAAATATATAGGTAGCAGCCATGTTAAACAGATTTAATTAGCAATTGCCATGGCCTAACTTTATTTATATAGTTATAGAGCTGAGGTTCACAGTGGTTAGAGTGCACTACTGCAGGCTACTTCAGCTGACTGCTAGCTGCAGTTCAGCAGTTCAAATCTCACCGGATCAAGGTTGACTCAGCCTTCCATTCTTCCAAGGTGGGTAAAATGAGGACACAGATTGTTGGGGGCAATAGGCTGACTCTGTAAACTGTTTAGAAAGGGCTGTAAAAGCACTATGAAGTGGTATATAAGCCTAAGTTCTATTGCTTAGCACATATTGCTTATACTGTATGTCTTTACCTTATCTACCTTTTACAGTTCCAAAGTTTCTTAACTTTGGGATTTGTAAGATGTATGGATTTCAACTCCAGTATGCCCAAGTCAGCAACTTGGCAACTTGAATTGCCAAGATTGAGAAACACTGTTATGGAGATATTGTACCTAAAGACTAAAAATCTGGCTTTTAGCTGAAAAGAAGCTTGCTGTAAATGATATCTTGGGTTAACATCCATTTTAACATTCTCAGATATTCTTTTAATCCTCCTATTCATACCTTTTTACCTTCACTTTTCAGATCTAAACATCTTGGGAAAGGGATCTGAAACCATGAAAGATCCCTTTTGCAAGATACGTACAATCTGAAATGCGAAGATAAAATGACACAAATAGGAGAAGATTAAAAGAACAGGCTATCTGAGAATGTTAAAATTGGAGAACAGTGGCTCACAAAGATAAATTAGTGACTAAAAGAAAAGAACACGGAGAAGTAAAATTAAATTTATCTTGGATGTAGGGATCTGGCAACACTATCTTGCCTTTAGGACCTGAAAGGTATGTACCACAGAAATGCAACTTGGTGTCCTACAAAGTGTTGAAGGAAAGAAAAGATGAAAATCAACTAGAGATGATCTAGATCAGCGATGGTGAACCTTTTTTGACTTGGGTGCCAAAAGGACACGAGTGCGTGCTATTGTGCGTGCCCACTCCCATAATTTAATGCCCCCCTGCACCATGCTTCCTGTGCATGCACATGTGACCCACCCCTGCCCTGCGTATGTGCACATGGCTTTCGTGGAGCCTGGGAAGGGTGAAAACGGTCCAACACGCAAACCGGGAATTTGGGAATGGACTTCCGGGTTGCCCGTTTTTCTCTCTCCGGAAGCTTCAGGAGGCTTATCAGGGAAGCCTCCAGAGTGCCATAGGTTTGCCATCAGGGATCTAGATCATGTGCGTGCATGCCTAAAAGAAAAGGTGTGTGCGCGCGGATGAATGTGTGCATGTGTGGATATGTGCAAACATGTGCATGTGCAAATGTTTGCATGTGCAGATGTATGCATGTACAGATGTACACACATGTGGATATCTGCAGATGTGTGCATGTGCAAACATGCACATCCATGCACATGTGCATGTGCACAGCAGAGACCCGAACCCCAGCTGGCCAACAGGAGGTGGAGCATCCCAATACCAGCAGTGTGGCAAGAGGTAAGATCTTTTTTTCCCGTGAGCTTCTGTTTCTTCATTTGCATGAAAGAAATGCCACAGAGATATGACCTGGGGCGATGGTGTGCAGGCCAGCAAAAAGGGCTCTGTGTGCCACCTATGGTATGCATGCCATAGGTTTGCCATCACAGATCTAGATATTAACAAAAAGTTAGATAAATTGTAATACTGTTTAGGTGAAAACTATATAATTTGATAACAATATCAAAATAAATGACAGGCTTAATTGAATCTGCAGAAGACACTTGGGTGGCATGTTCTAGACTCCCATTCAGTCTATGAATTAGTCAGGAAAAATCATATATGTGTTACCCACGTAGGATGCCTTCACCACAGGATATTTTGGCAAGTATTTATTATTTGAAAACCCACCCTATCAGCCCACTATAAAAACTCGAGTTTGATGTCAGTGAATTTAAAGCTGCAATCCCTAAACAGTGGAATTTATGAGAGCTTTCTTTTGAACAGATACAGTATGTCTAGAAATATTCATAATACATTGTGGCCAAAATAAAATTCATCTTTCAGCATGATAAAAATTGATAAAATTGGCAGAAATTGAGGTTTTACACCTCTAATTGCTTGTTTACTTATTTTTCAGAAGTCCTCTGTGTCTAATATATGCAATAGTAGTAATTTTCTTAGAGACAAATCAATACCAGTTTGCCTGAGGGTGAAACCAAACCTCACATGCAAATATAGGCATCAAAAGACAGTGCTCACTTTTGTCTCTATGTGTGTATGAATCTGAATTAGAAAATGAATTGGGAGAAGACTACAAATGACCCTTTCACTGCATGACATTTCTCCACTTAAATTCCCTTCCCAAGCTGTTGAGTCCTTTCATAAAGTTCTAGACACAGATTAATGTTCACAGAAATGTACTTCTTTAACCTGCTGTGGATAGTGAATTAAATAACCGTGAATTAATGAATTAAAGTGTGGGGAAGCAAACAGCTTCAAAGTAGAAAAACAACTGACCCATCTCAGCATCTTTTCTCCTCCAGGGCTTCTATGAAATTTCTTCTCCATGTTTTTATGAGCAGCATTCAATCTCATGGCTAGAAGGTCATGGCCATGCATTGTTAACGCAGTGCATATTATTCATAGTGCTTGGGGGAGGGGGCAAGTTATTTGTAATTACTTAATTGTGGTCATCTTCAGGCATTTTTCATTTTTGGCAGAAGAGGCTGGTATTTTAATTTACAGACTAAAACATTTGGCTGGAGCACCACATCATGCAAGTCCATTTTTCCCACTCAGAAAACAAAAAAGTTGTTTTATAAAGATTTGTTGCTTCTGGGGGGGAAAAAGTGGCAGTCAAAACCATAGAACTCCAACGGGACTTTTCCCCAAATTGCTTTTCCTTTCAGCAACAATAACCCAAACCACATAATTCTGAGAAGAAACATGAAGTAATCATATTTTCTAATACATAAAAAATGCTTGATTTCCATGAAACACAACTCTGATTGCTCTTCTTGCTCATATTTAGTTTGCTTGTTAGTTTTGTATTTCATTTGTATCACTTCTTTTCTCTGATGCCTCAAGGCGGAGTTGTGGATCTCTTTTGAGCCCTTGGAATGCATTTGAATTTGAATTTAATTTGAATTTATTTGACTTTTATACTGCAGCCTATCTCCCCGAAGGGACTCAGGGCGGTGCACAGAAAATTAAAACAAGTATAAACATATAAATAAATAGAAACACCATAAATAATACTATACAATAAAAACTGATTAAATTTAGAATACCCTGTGCTAAAATTCACTAAAATCCCACTAATTAAAACGTTATATCGATTTAAAACACAGTCTTATAGGATGGTCTCGGGGACTAGGCTAGGCCGGCTTGATGGAAAAAGAGCGTCTTCAGGCGCTGGCGGAAGAGGCGGAGGTCCGTGATGGTCCGGAGTTTGGGGGGAAGGTCGTTCCAGAGGGCTGGGCCCGCCACAGAGAAGGCCCTTCCCCTGGGGGTCGCCAACTGGCATTGGCCGGCTGATGGCACCCAGAGAAGACCCTCTCTATGGGAGCGAATCGGTCGAAGGGATGTGCGAGGTAGGAGACAGTCTCGCACATAACTAGGCCCCATGCCATGGAGAGCTTTGAAGATGGTTATCAACACCTTGAAGCGCATCCGAAAGGCCACAGGCAGCCAGTGCAGCTCGCGCAGGAGAGGTGTTACATGGGAATGCCGTGGGGCTTCCATAATCCCCCGCACGGCCGCATTCTGTACTAGCTGTAACCTTCGGTTGCACCTCAAGGGGAGCCCCATGTAGAGAGTGTTGCAGTAGTCCAGACGGGATGTCACAAGTGCTTGAGTGACTGTGCGGAGGGCGTCCCGGTCAAGTAAGGGGCGCAACTGGTGGACCAGGCGAACCTGGTAGAAAGCTCCCCTGGCCACGGCAGTCACATGGTCATCCATGGTCAGCCAGGAGTCCAGGAGGACGCCTAGATTGCGTGACCCAAAATATCTAAGGAGATCTCTTTTTGATGCAGGAGACTAGGTACTTGGTCTCTAAAGTCTTGGTTCAGCATCTTAATCATTACACTGTACTACATTGGTCTTCCAGCCTAGTTTACCCAGAATTCTAATCTATAAATTATGTCTAACAACACCTAGTGTTGGGTTCACAAATGGTGCCAGAAACTATAACAGGGCAACATCAAAACTTGACCAGTTTTTAATGTGGCTATTCTTTGACATAATGCACCTTTGATGTCAATGTAAAGGAACTGAGAAGTCATATTTAGCTTCCTCTCCATTTTTTAAAAAAAAGGGATTTCAGATTTTTAAACTGACAACCTTTTCTAAGATTACCTCAAGAGAGATATCTATGTAAATTTCTACAAATTAAACAATTAAAACTGGATAGTTTGTTGGATATTATGTCGCATTTTCTAATGACAGAAAATGGCATTGTTTTAAGCCTGCTTAAATCTCTCTCATGCTGGCTAGGGAATTCTGGGAGTTGAAGCCCATTCTTTATAAAGTTAAGTTTGAACAATGCTGCTCTAAAGTCAGTATCATTTCTTGATTAAAATCCTTGCTTATTGGTAATTTTTCCCAAAAAATTGCATTTAACTCAGAACACCCCCCCCCCCCAAACAGCAATTCTTTATCACTTTGTTTTTCCAGCTGGTTTATTCAAAAAATGGGTAGTATTTTCTTCACTTCTCCCTACCAAAGTTCCCCCCCTCTCTTTTACAAATCCTTAATTGGATGATCAGAAAGCAAGAAATGATGGCAGTTTTCCCTCAGATATTTTGTTTGCAGATCAAATTTCCCAGTACAAGAATCTAATGATTTTTGGCAAGGACCTTTGGAGACACTGAGACATCTAATTTATCCTGGGTTTTTTAAACAACTTTCTTTGCTTAAATTCTTTGCACCACTTAGTTTGTATGGAACCTTCTCAACTATCTGAAAGTTAGTAACATTGAACTTCACAAAAGAGAAATATTTGCCTTCTAGCAACATCTCAATAATGAAGACCCATTTTATCTCCACATAACTAACTTAAACTTTCAGTTTTCCCACCCTATAACGATGAGAAATAAAACTACCAGACCTATTCACTTATAACCCATTCACTGGGTACTGGGTTAGCCTTTAACCCCTTTAATTTTCTACTGTTTCCATAAATATTATTTACATTTGTGAAGAATCAGAACAGTTAAAGCTATTGGGATTTTCTGCTATTTGCAAAAGTCTTGCTTTTTATCAATCCTCAAACCAAAGAGCAGTTTCTGAGCAAATTCAAAGTAAAATATTTCCCAAGCATTAAACTTGGTGCCAAACTGTATAGTATGGCGAGTGGAAACTGCTATTCTGTAACATGGCTTTCACTTTTTAAATATTATTTTAATGTCGAATATTAACATGGATGAAATATCCTTGAAGAATTAAAACAGGCACTGCACAAATTCAGACAAACAGAAAAAAAAAACCCCAATTTTTTTCCCATCAGCATTTTGGTGCATTTTGATTAAAGCAGCTCTTTTTTTAATTGAAAAAGAGTTATGCTAAAAAGGGTGATACTGTCTATCAGAGTTTTCTCTGTTTAAATGAACACTAAGCCTTTCATTAAAGCAGAATTCCAATGGAATTGCACACTACAAGCCTTTTTACCCTTACTGAGAATTTCCCCATGAGTCAAGTTAGAATATTGAACTGCAATAATGTCCAACTGATTAAAAGTGATGCAACACTCAAAGAAAGCATTGTAGAAAAAGACGCATTGTTTACTACATTTTTACAGTCTCAGGGTGGTAATCCCCTTTTCTGTAGTCTTCAGAACATCACAGATTATAGCTATCATCTAGTCTAAAAAAATTGCTTGACATTTGCAGTGCATAACAATGTGTATTTACAGGGAAAGGTGAGCATAATTAGGAAAGCATCTTCCAAAGTATTTATGATTTTGAGCAATGTAAGACAGAGTTTGAAACACAACAGTGTATAGATGATAAACATACTATTGCAAAAATGTACAAACTTTATTGAAGTTTGAAACAGAAGGACAAGTGATGTTGATCAAGTGAGTTAAGATTTTCACTTAAACAAATGAACAATGGTAAAATATGTAGCCAAGAAAGTGAAATTTACATTATGTTCTATATAATTTTTATTGCTGGTATACTGTATGACACCAGAGAAATCATCTGGAATAAGCAAAAGTGTTTCAAAATTTATACTGGAAATGTGAACAGCATGAGTGGACATTTTGTCATGGTGGATGTTAAAAAAGCTTAGATGTTTTGAATAAAAGCAAATACATTAATTCATAAGACCCTAAATACTAACATACTACTTACACTGGAGAAATCTATTTTGAGATTTATGGATAAACAGCTGGAAAAAGTCATGGAACTTTGTTTTCATATATGATAACCTCAGCAAGATTATTATATGCACAAGGGTGAAATAATAGGGTGCACAATGGAGAAGGATTGAGGAAGTTGCTGGAATTTGCAAAGATGGCTAAATCATTTCTCTGATTAGAAAAAGGGTAATATCTACATTTATTGCTGACTGGAAACACCCTATAGACATTTTGCATGAAACAAAATAATATGAACTTATGATTTATGATTAGCTTTTTGCAACCACAGAATAAAGGATAATTTTGTACTTGTACTTAAAATTGCTGTAAAGAAAATTGGATACTACTCCTTTCTATTTCTTTTTATTCTTTCATTGTTGTTGTTGTTGTTGTTGTTGTTGTTTTTCCTTTTCCTTTCTGGAAAACCATCCTCCAGATCTGGCTTGTAAACATCACTTTGTCCAATAGACCAGAGCAATGAGATATAGGAACACTAACGGTAATCCTTTGGGCCTTCTAATGGTCATCTGAATAGAATCCAGATCTGGGTTGCCTCTCTTGTCTCTTTTGCTTTCTACTCAGTCAGGCATTAAACATGGCTGATATGCTCAAATTGAAGCATCCTGCTCTGAGAAAAACTCAGAGCTCCTTGAGCTAGAAGATCAGAAATGGTAATCTGATCCATCCAAATCTGAGGCTGATTAGGTAGAACCATATAATACTGTGCCAAAATTGGCTTTCCACATCCCTGAAAGCTTTATTTGCCTATGAAAGAGGCCTTTGTTTTTTCACTGAAATCTTAAACTACCTTCAGATTTGTTTTGGTTGTGGTTTTGAGTTTCTGTTTTTGTTAGAAATGGCAAAGGGCACTACTCCCCCCCCCCCCCCCGTTAAACATTGCTCCATTGCTATGCATTCTCTGTGGCTACCTGTGCTTGCTGATTTGAGAGAGCTGCATGAGAGAAAAGTGTCTCTTCCCCATGGAAATTCCGGAGGATTGCTAGGAGAATCATTGCCATGAGGATCATTAGAATGAAAGACAGAATCTCATACACACCCTTGGCCTTGGCCCAGTTAAAATAACAGCAACTACCAGGTTGACACCCATGAGAATTTCCTATTCCAAAATTTATTTTCAATCAAATGGAAGAAAATTGCTTTCAAGCAAAAAGAATCTTCCAAAGATTGGAGGGATTTGGTATAAGGTGGAAGTGTCCTTAATCTGCATGCATACAAGCATCAGAGAGTGCCAACTCAGTAAGCCACTAACCAAAAGAATGCCCATCTAAAGGTCCAAAACCAGAAATCTTCCTGTGAGTAAAGCATTACTCATCAATAAGGTCTACCTTATGCATATGATAATATCACCACCCAGAGAAACACTGATAAATTACAACTAAACGCTATGGATCTCTGAAACTTCAGGCCTCCAGGGCAGATAGGAGAGATATGTGCCTTACTCCACCATAAAAATTATCATTGCAGGAACATTGTCTGATCTTGGTCACAAACTTTGGTATATACTGTTTACTTGTTTAGTTATCTTCTTGGTATTGTTTGAATCTTACAATGGACCTTGCTTATAGAACATGGCCCTGTCGAATTGTCCATTGACACTAGCTTTGTTCAAAACTCCGTTTCATGGCCTATCATTTCCATGTTCAGCTCTATACCATAATCACCTGAAAGGTCTCTTGCTTAGGCAGGAGGTTGGACTAGATGACCTGCAAGGTCCCTTCCAACTCTGTTAATCTATTAATAAAGTTAAGTATTATATATTTTCCATGATTTTGGAAGCTAAAGTAAAAAATGAATCCTTGTTAGGACTGTGTAGTTCTTTGGCTCTAAAGATTAAATGTTACTTCAGAGCATACTAGGAAAACCACAGATTTGACAGTATTGCAGATACATGTTCTGTTCACCCTGCAGCATGATCCAAGGCACATATTTGCCACTGCATCTGGAGCACTGCACAATCCCAGTTATTAAAACTGAGGTTGAAGATCAACCACAATCTACTTAAACTCTTTTCTCAAATAAGTTTAAATCCAGATTGTTATCACAGTTTTGCACAAGTTAAAGCATATTTCCAACAGAATTTGAGAAGAAAGTATATTGGACTTTATATAGCTCACACCTCAGAACAGGAATTGTCTAGAAAAGTTGCACAACAGGTAAACAAAATCATTAGGGGCTGGAGCATTTTCCCTAAAGAAAAATTACATTTAGTGCAGCTTTCGGATGGATGGAGGGAGAGAGGGAGGGAGGGAGGAGAGGGGCAGATGATAAATAACTTCATGAGTAGTATGGAAAGAATGGTCTACCCTCTCTCACACATGGGGGGAGGGGATGACCAGCAACTTAGAAGGTTTTGAAAGGAGATTGGACAAATTAATGGAAGATAACTATCAAAGGCCGCTTAGCCATCCAATAGCTGCAGGCAGCATACCTTAATCACTAAGTAATTATAGAAGAGGAGCGTTACCTTCCTGCTTGTATGTGTCAGCTTCCTGAATGGAAGTAGCTAGCCCCTGGAATACACAGAATGCTGCCTAGGAAAGATTATCTCATCTTCTACTAACCCATTTAGCTCTGATCCAGCATTCCCAGCAAATATAACCAAATGATGTCCTGGGAGTTGTCATAATAATAATAATAATAATAAGTTGGGATTTATTAACCGCACCCTCTCCCCACAGGGACCCGGGGCGGTGCACAGGCATAATTAAAAACAATATACAATAATACAAATATTACTTAAAATAGAATTAAATAAATCTACCCGTGCTAAAAATATAAATTAAAAACCCATTAAAATTTATAATTAAAAGACAGAGAGAACTATTCAAGGCCGGCCAGTCGAAAGAGATGGGTCTTCAATTTTACACGGAAGGAGCGGAGGTCGGTGGTCGTTCTAATATCAGGGGGAAGGTCGTTCCAGAGGGCCGGGCCCGCCACAGAGAGCACCCTTCCCCTGGGCGTCGCCCGCTGACAAAGTCTAGTGGACGGCACCCGGAGAAGCCCCTCTCTGTGGGAGCGAATCGGTCGTGAGGATGTGTGGGGCAGGATCCGATCTCGCAGATAGCTAGGTCCCGAGCCATGGAGCGCTTTGAAGATGATAACTAACACCTTGAACATCACTAACCTTGAACATCACATTGAACATCACATAACTATCACCTTGAACATCACATAACTAACACCTTGAACATCATCTCAGAACATTGAGGGAGCAATGATCTGTTAAGGATTTCAAAGAGTACACTGTTAGGATTGCTCTTCCAATCTTCTCTATGAACCCAAGAAATGCCCATGCTTCCAATGACAATGAAGCCCCTGAAGTTGATTAAACAAAAGGTTAGGTCATCGTAAACCAACAAGCAAAAATCCTAAAGAAAACCATTGTAAAACCATGTTTTACAATGACAAATATTTTCCCCTTTGACCTTTAACAGAATTTTCATCTAGGGTTTTGTTGAAATGTAATTGAAAATTCTCCATAGTTAAGCATTACTAGCTAATTACAGTTGGGCTAGTAAAAAAAACTACAATTATTATAGAATCATAACCTCATTGCCAATTAAGCATTCCAATACTTTTATTTAATGTATTCTAGAAGGACTCTGAAGCCCATAAAGAACAATTTGGAAAAGCAACCCTCTGAACTACCTAAGCCTCAGAAAGTCAATCTTTCCTCTGTTATACTTTAAAACTGAATCAGTACTTTCTATGAAAGCCAAGTACAGTTATGATCAGCAATATCAGTTTTAATATTTCATTGTACAGATGTTTCCATAGCCATACTCAGCCAAATGCCATGAAAAAATGGGATCTTCTTAGAGTTTTAATGACCAAACTCAACATATTGAATTGAACGTTAATGGTGACCAGTCTATTAGATGCAATATCATATGGTTTAAATCAGGGGTTCCCAAACTTGGCCACTTTAAGACTTGTGGACTTCAACTCCCAGAATTCTCCAGCCAGCTATGCTGGGAGTTGAAGTCCACAAGTCTTAAAGTGGCCAAGTTTGGGAACCCCTGGTTTAAATGCTGCCTCGGTGAAAGTTTTGTCATTCTCATTTTGTATCCAATTAAAGACTCTGGATAACTGTAAGGGCAGCTCACATTCACTGTGTTACTTTAATACAAAATGTTTTATACTTTAAAGAAAGAGATGTAGTAAAGGAAAATGGAGAAACGTGAAAATGCATAATTCAACTTGATATCCCAATATTTCCCAAAACTACAGACTTCTTCTTTCTCAAGGAGAAAACAGCCCAATTGCCTTTAGAAAGGAGGAAAAAAAACACCTTTGAGACAACCATGACCTAGATAGGGGTCTGCAGTCGGCTCTTTTAAGACTGGTGGACTTCAACTCCCAGAGTTCCCCAGCCAGCATAGCATAGCTGGCTGGGGAATTCTGGAAGTTGAAGTCCACCAGTCTTAAAAGAGCCGACTTTGCAGACCCCTGACCTAGATGACTGAGAATCTCCACAGACATCCTCCAAACTACAGTTTCTGCTGCCTTAGATAGCTTTGATAGCTTCCTCACTTTAATCATGTTAGCCATGAAATATCTAGTGCTCCTTGATTTTTTTTTCTTGAAATTTAGCTTTGTTGGCTATAGAAAGACTGACTTTAAGTACCTACTTAACAAAGTGACTATCTGCAAGCAAATAGAATAGCCAATACAAGGTTCCTCTAGGTCAAAGCACTTTTGTTTAATATGATGTAGGAAAATAATCAGTAGATTCAACAAATAATCAAAATAATATCCTTAGGAGGAACAGTTTAATGGATCAATGAGACTTCATTTGATTTCCTCAAAGCTGACATGAAGAAATTTGTGAATTGACGGCTCATTTTCCAATCCCTTTAAGTCAGTTTTTTAAAAGTTCCATACTAATTCAATTTCCTCCCTGAAGTTGGACAATATATTTTAAGGGCCAACCAAAAAATAATATCCACAGAAAAATGTGTAAGTTTTAAAGATTTTTATAACTCTTCATTGGCATGGCTGATTTGACAATTAGAGAAAAAGAAAGAAAAAACAGAACCTATACCAGATAATGTGGCCATAAGATTCACTTCAGTTTGAAGATGGAATATACATATAAAATACATTGGTCTTCAGCAAGTAGCTAATATTATACTTCTTACCCTATAAATTCTATGTTTTGGCCCATTCTGAAAGAAATTGGCAAAGAGTTTTATGTTTTCCCAATAGTTTGCTATGGGTGGGGAGGTGAATTAATGCAATAACTTTTTTGGAACTATTTCTTTTGTCTACGCTTCTTATCAAGACAAAAAAGATTGTTAATTTGTTGTTCACTGTTTATGATATTATGCTATTTCTGGTTTTATATTCTAAGCCATCATTTGGGTGCTGCTATATTAAATGATTGGACACAAAATGGCATAAACAAGATCTACATTGGTCTGATTATTTCAGTGATGACTTTCACCTACAGCTCAGAAAGAACAAAACTTTGGAAAAGGAACTCTTTGGTGTGCAGGTGGTGTTAGTGAGTACACGCATATGTTCAACTTCTTCCAAGGGATATTCTGCTATGTGAACCTGAACTCAAGCAACACAAACAGAGGAGTTCAAAGGAAGACAAATTAAGTTTCCCAGGCTGTATAATTTTCTACTAGCTACCAGCCAAAATGTCAGCTGATCCATGGCTATATATATATACACACACACATACTACACTCACACACGATAGATAGATAGATAGATAGATAGATAGATAGATAGACAGACAGACAGACAGACAGACAGACAGACAGACAGACAGATAGATAGATAGATAGAGATAGAGATGATAGAGATAGAGATAGATAGAGATGGAGATGGAGATGGAGATAGAGATAGAGATAGCTAACTAGCTAGTTAGATAGATAGTGTACTGTATATATTCTGCTGAAAATGATCTGTGCCAAAAGGCATGACATTAGTAAATTTCTATTGATGATTCTTTTTGCCAATCACTGGTTTACAGTTTTATGTTTAAAGAAATGACTTCCTTCTTGGGATTGTTATGGTCTGAGGTGTTTCTGTTCAACAGAATTTGCTCCAACTGGATGTAGTCTAGAGATGCAATTACATTTAGTGTTTGCATTGCATACCCATGACAAACAGGCTGCACATTATTTGAGGGGACACAAAATCTAGTTATGTAAAATAACTATTTTAGTCAATTTGCACATTAAAATAGAACAAAAATTAAGATGTCTGTGATACCTGTAATACATTCAGAACATTTGCTGTAAAGTTTGCACATTATGTCTTCAATGATGTTAGGCCTGAAATGGAATACATGAGAATCTATTATCCCTGAGTGGCTATGGAGAACATACAGACTTCATCTACATAGTGAAATGTAGAGATAAGCCACAAATGTGGAGCAATTGTTTGTAAAAGGAGATTGAAGATATTTACAGAGATAAGTGGCATTTTTTTGAGAACGGAAATAGTTTAGAAATGACTGGGGTCTTTAAGTGATATGACCTTTCCACAACTACTTGATATGACTAAGAGAATGTTTAATTTGACTTTTAATTTATATTCTTTTGGCGGCATAGGCTGTATTGCCCATGCGACCCATATCTCACCTTTCTCTTATTTTCCTGGTGGCATTGAAACCTGGTTGACCTCAGTGTGACAGCTGTACAAATAAAAGTGCAACAAGGGCTAATTATGAGACCCAGCATACATGTGGTGACAAAAATGTTTGATTAATGTTTGTGGCAATCTGTTTTGTTCTACTTTTTTTCAGAGCAAGTTCTTTTTCCCTAATTGACATAATGCATTTTTCCCCCAAAAAAGTTTTCATAATTTTTTCTGTGGGGTAACAAAAATTACAATGGCAATCGTACACCTATAGTGGCAGCTTCAGTCTTAAGCTTTTAAAAATTCAATTAGAATTTTCTCTTCTGCTTAAAACCTTTAAGCTGCTGCAGCTGCAACTGTGCTGTTCCTTATGGGGCGGATGTGTGACAACAGTGTGAAGGTCAGTACAATGCTGGGAAAGTAGGACAAGCAAATGGGACTATAACGTCTCCCCCCTTTTGCACAGCAGGAGTTCTTGGAGCTTATTTCAGCCAAGAGAATTTCATTTGAGTCCTGCCACCTCACCCCACCCCAGCAATTCAGTTGACTGTGCTTTAAGTATTGTTCTTGAAGACTGGTCTGCCCGCCTTCTTTTTATGGGGTTCTTTTCAAAATCATTCTCTACCAGTAGACAGTAGTCAAATTTCTTGTCCCTGGAAGAACTAGCAACACTGAGCAGCTGCAGGATGGACTTGTCCCAGTCTCAGATAAGCATAATGAATAACCAGAACAATGACTCTACATCATGACAGTGAGCAACAGGGAAAGCTTTGTTTGAATAATTTTGAGAAACAGAATCTCATAATTAATCAACTGTTCATTGAATTCAAGACAATCTTTGATTTGGGTGCTTTTAGGATAGGCAGTGATGAGATGATCAACCCCAAAACATCTTGAAGGCAAATGTCTTCCCATAAAGTAGGTAGTATGAAGAGGAGTTTCCAAATCACAAGTGCTTCCACAAGTGTGAGTTTGGGACTAGGATTTGCCCTGCAGCTGATTGACATCTATTTTGTGGTCTTCCACCACAGGGATCCTCTAAATTGCAGGGAGGGGAGGTTGTCTCAAAGGATTTTCTGTTTACTATGGCAAATATTTGCCAATTAACCTGGATGATGTTTGCATTCTTCATTCCCACACTGACATGAAAGTTAGCAGCTTTCCACATCTGCTGACACTAACTAATATTGAGAAAAAATATTTCATCTTCTCAAGCTACTGAAATGTGATAGGCCTTTTTAATTTCCCTTGCATTTGGTGTGAAATGCATTTATGTGGCAAAAATCAACCTGAGCCTTAATGTCATGTCAATGTTGTTGCAACGATCAGTGGCAATAAAAAAAAAAACATTCCCTCTTTTCTTTCAGAACTAGACATCAGGATTTGAATGACAAGATATTGGGTCAAAGCAGAAAACACTAGCTATTTCATCAGTGAGTCTGCTTTTGGCTTGTTTTCCAGTCATACTTTAGGAACCTGCTGTTAGTCCTGATAAACATCTAATTCTTTCAGCCTTACCTGTGAGCTATAATTTAACAGAATGTGTACACACCAACTCCAAAATGGCTAAATAGAGGAAATTAATTCTTAATTAAATAAGAAGTGCTCCCTTAGGACATTAAAGTAATCAAAACAGGCTAAGATAGGCTACATTTGCCAAAGCGGAAATGTGTGCACTCAGCAAGTCCAAGATTTTTCTGGCTCAGAAAATGATGCAGGGGAATGAAAAAGAGACGGTTCTTAAGTTACATGTTTTTCAGGCAATCATTAAGGAATAGTTCTAATCCCTTAGAAAAATAGCATTTTTTTAAACTCCAGTTCATTTTTCAGTCAATAATCTGAAAGAAAAATGTTAACCATTAAGCAATTATGAATGGAGTTTACCATGCTTTTCAGTGTCCTAAGCTGTATTTTCAGTAGCTGAATGTATACAAAGAGCAATAGAAATAGCATTTAGACTTATATACTGCTTCACAGTACCTTACAGCCTTCTCTATGCGGTTTACAGAGCCAGCATGTTGCCCCCCCCTCAACAATCTGGGTCCTCATTTTACCAACCTCAGAAGGATGGAAGACTGAGTCAACCTTGAGCCTGGTGAAATTAGAACTGCCAAATTGCAGTCAGCTGCCCGTCAGCAGAAGTAGCCTGCAATGTTGCACTCTAACCACTATGCCATCACGGCTCATCCTGATTGTTGAAAGTTTTCTTTAATAATAATTTTATAAATATGTTAATTTTTATTCTAGCATGTAGGAAAGGGGATGGACTGGAATGTAAGGATGTTGATTGGAATAGGAAAAATGGAAATGTCTCAGAAATAACTATTTCCTTGAGCAAGGAATGTTAATCTTTACTATGCTTGTGATTGTAACAATGATATATACTTGTGAATAAGATGTTTTATTTATTCATGGAATTTTATTGGCATGTATGTCCCAGCTTATTTAATTTGTATGTTTTTATAAAAGTTAACATGATGGTGATTGATGATGATGATGGTTACTATTTATCTACTACCAGATTGTTTTGATTTATATATTACCAATTGGTATTTTGGATTATGTGGTCTTTGCAAGCCAGGAAAGTTAAAGCTATCTTTGTAATATACAGTATGTGCTTTTAAGGCAATGTTTTATCATTGTTGAGTTCAGATTGTATCTATTCTTATGGTGTCTAGGTGCTACTTTCTACACATTTACTCAATCTTTCTTTGAAGGTTTTTATATTTCTTTGTTTTTTCTAATTATTCTCATTGGCCTATTTTATCTATCTACAATTACTGCAGTCTTTCAATTTAGTCATTCTATAGTTCATCTTGTATCCAATGTATAATTTCTGCAGTGTATTGAAAAAGTGGATAATTTAGATTTTAATAGTATTTATACCATTAAGCTTGGTTTTTCAAGATTTTCCTTATGTACAGTATCCTCCTCCAACCCCAACCCCAACCCCAAACCCATATCCAAACCCAAACCCAAACTGGGATTGGCCAGGTCAAAATGTGTAGAAAACAAGAACAAAAGTTATTTACTTTGATTTAAATTTCAGTTATTCAGTGTATTCTTCTCATGTGTATATATTTCTACAACATGAAAAAGTGTAATTCATTTGTAGCAAGGAGAAGTTGCCACAACTTTCAGAGGGTACTTGGAGTCCTGAGCCTTTTTTATTTTGTTTTATTATCAAGAATTATGCAGATTTGTCTGTAGGCCTATCTCTATCTATTTATCTCTCTTTCTCTCTCTTCATCCATCCATTTATCCTTCCTGAACAAGCTTAGTATCAAGTAGGGTCTTTACTTTAAAAGATCCCACTTTGCATATTTTAAAAGTAACTGCCACTTGCATATTGCAGGCAAAAATTGAATATATTTGGAAATGTAGAAACGACCAGGGGATGCTAATATAACTCACATGATTGACCTTCTAAAAATGGCTCCAGGATGTGTGCAAAGGATGCTATGAGCTGGAACTGTGATATAGAGAGTTTCCAGACAAGGCTTTTATGTACAACCAATTCTGTCTTTCTAATGACATCTCACAGATAGTTCAGTGAATAATTTTTCACTTGTAATTCACCAAAATTTTATATCATCTTCCTTCATGCTTTTCTTTTAAAAAGAAAATCCATTGAGAAGGTAAAGAATGAAATAGCTTCACAGTGGTTTTTGATTGCTAGCCCTAGAAACCTTTTTGGGGAAATTGTCTTGTCATGCCAAAAGTGCATTCATTGGAATCCATGAATATATTTCATATATTCATATGTCTCATTGGTTTTTGCTGATATATTCTAAGATTAAGTCTAGATAGAATCTAAGGAGTCTGCTTCTATACAGAAAAAAATCATTTAGACCAGTGTTTTCCAATCATGGCAACTTCAAAAATGTGGATTTCGACTCCCAGAATTTCCCAACCAACATGGCCATTACTGAGAATTCTGGGAATTAACATATCAAACATTAAGAAATCATCAACATTAAGCAATTAATCATCAAGATTAAGCCCCATATAATATTATATTTTACTGAATCTACAATGCAAATTATTTGCTCCAAAGATGAAAGTGCTAATTGCCTTGTCATTTAAATAAAGTTACTTTATAATCAACAACTTCCAGGTTATAATTTTATATATGGAACATATATATGTTTCATTGCTTACTGTGACTCATGAATCAGTGCAGTAATTATTTACAATACAATACAATACAATAGCAGAGTTGGAAGGGACCTTGTAGGTCTTCTAGTCCAACCCCCTGCATGGGCAGGAATCTTATACCATTTCAGACAAATGGCTGTCTAACATCTTTTTAAAGACTTCCAGGGTTGGGGCATTCACAACTGCTGGAGGCAAGCTGTTCCAGAGGTTAATTGTTCTTACTGTTAGGAAATTTCTCCTTAGTTCTAAGTTGCTTCTCTCCTTGGTTAGTTTCCACCCATTGCTCCTTGTCCTGCCCCCAGGTGTCTTGGAGAAAAGTTTGACTCCCTCTTCTTTGTGGCACCCTCTGAGATATCGGAACACTGCTATCATGTCTCCCCTGGTCCTTCTCTTCATCAAACTAGACATACCCAGTTCCTGCAGCCGTTCTTCATATGTCTTAGTCTCCAGTCCTCTAATCATCTTGGTTGCTCTTCTTTGCACTCTTTCCAGAGTCTCCACGTCTTTTCTACATCGTGGCGACCAAAACTGTATGCAGTATTCCAAGTGTGGCCTTACCAAGGCACTATACAGTGGCATTAACACTTCACGCGATCTAGATTCTATCCCTCTGTTGATGCAGCCTAGAACTGTGTTGGCTTTTTTGGCAGCTGCTGCACACTGCTGGCTCATATTTAAATGGTTGTCCACTAGGATTCCGAGATCCCTCTCACAGTTGCTACTATTGAGCAAGGTACCACCTATACTGTACTTGTGCATTTGGTTTTTCTTGCCTATATGTAGGACCTTACTTTTTTCACAATTGAATTTCATTTTATTAGACAGTGCCCAATGTTCAAGTTTGTCTAGATCCTTCTGTATCTTAAGCCTATCTTCTGGAGTGTTGGCTATTCCTGCCAGCTTGGTGTCGTCTGCGAATTTGATGAGTTCCCCATTTATCCCCTCATCCAAATCGTTGATGAAGATGTTAAAGAGTACTGGGCCTAAAACAGAGCCTTGGGGGACTCCACTGCATACTTCCTTCCATGTAGATGCAGTTCCATTGAGGACTACACGTTGAGTGCGGTTGGTCAGCCAGTTACGAATCCATTTGGTGGTGGTGCTGTCTAACCCACAATTTTCTACTTTATCTAATAGTAGGTTATGGTCTACTTTATCAAATGCCTTACTGAAGTCCAGGTAAATTATATCAACAGCATTCCTCTGGTCCACTGATTTTGTTACTTTGTCAAAGAATGCAATTAGATTTGTCTGGCATGATCTGTTTTTGACAAACCCATGTTGGCTTTTGGCTATTACTTTGTTTGCTTCTAGGTGTTCACTTATTTGTTGTTTAATTATCTTTTCCAGAATCTTTCCTGGTATTGAGGTCAGGCTGATGGGTCTATAGTTTCCTGGATCTGTTTTTTTTCCTTTTTTGAAAATGGGAACCACATCTGCTCTTTTCCAGTCTTCTGGCAGTTCCCCGGTGCTCCAGGATCTCTGAAAGATATAGTTCAGTGGTTCTGAGATCTCGTCTGCCAGTTCCTTCAGAACCCTGGGGTGTAATCCATCCGGTCCTGGTGATTTGAACTCGTCCAGGGCAGACAGGTGCTCACTTACCATTTTCTTCTCTATTTCAACTTGTGTTCCTAATCTGATATTTGTGGTGCTGTTTTTGATTGATTGGACTGTTTTATCCCTTTGTGTAAAGACAGATGCAAAGAAAGAGTTAAATAGTTCTGCTTTCTCCCTGTTGCTTATCATCTTCTTGCCATTTTCTCCCAGCAGTGGACCAATTGTTTCCTTAACTTTTTTCTTATTTTTAACATGTTGGAAGAAGCTTTTTTTGTTATTTTTTACTTTTTTGGCAAGCCTTTCTTCATTGTGAGCCTTAGCTTTCCTCACTTTGTCATAGATACAATAATAATGTACTATATTTTTAGTAAATAATCTTGTCAGGATTCTTGCTGGACAGCTCTCTTATTCTTGGGACAGTTCCTGATAAGGCGGACATAAATATGAAACTGTTTCTGAATATATGCTCCTGGTTCAATGTAGTAATTGCTTTTATGCCACAAGCATTATAAAAGGCTTGCCTCATGCTAAGTATGAATTACAATACATATTTTGCACACTGATTAATGCATAATTGTATCTAGCCACATTTTTATATCTATGTTCTATTCACACCGGACTACGAAAATCATCCCTCTCCCTCCTATTTGCTTTTCAGGAGGCTTAGAGGAAACTAAATAAAAATGTTTAACTGAACAGTGTAAGCAACTATGTTTTTTCCTCCCATGTAGGGCATGAAAAACAGAAAGAGAAGGCTCCAAGGTGAGCAGGGGCCACCTCTTTTTCCTAGTATCTTCTTGGATTGTAGATGTTTGGAAGAAGAGATACCACACTGCTTCCAGAGAGAAAGGGAATACAGAATAACCTTAGAAGGGTTCTGGTCCCACACCTGCTCAAGCAAAAGATCCTATATGATTCCAGACAAATGGCTGTCCAATCTCTTCTTAAACACTTCCAGTGATAAGATAAGACAAATTCCCAAGGCAAGCCATTCCACTAGTTAATTCTTCTCCCTGGCAGGAAATCTTCTCTCTCTGAAACTCAGATTCCATGTTTTCTAACCTCTCTGGGATCTTGAGAGTGGCAAATGAATATTGAGAACAGCAAATGCAAGCATATCTCCTTACTACTAGTAATACATGGACAAAAATATGTTTCTTGCTTAAGATTCACTCCAAATCCCTTTTATGGCATGGGAACAATAATCTCATATTTTTCACTGGATGAGAAAGGTTGATTTGATATCTGAGCCTTTCCACCAAAAACTGTATAGAAAGAATAAGAGGGAATTCAATGAATTTCTAGAAGAATCTCCATCAGCAATCCCCTTCTTAAAAATACTCCCAATAGTTTGCAGAGTATTATCTATTTTCCATCTTGGAATATTTAGCATAGTTTTACGCCAAGTTTTGACCCAAGTGAAGCTGTCAATGTTAATAATTTTTTTTGCTCAGTGTACTATTTTGGAATTCTAGTAAAATGGCATAGGCATTGTTATAATGTTTGGGTACAAGGCATGCGTTCCCAAGTTAGTGAGATGTGGGCAAAATATATGTTAGTGTGTAATGTAGTCTCTAGATTATAAATCCTAGCCTGCATAGGCATTCTTGAGAAAAACAACAACTGGACTTTGGTGGCACTTGTGATGTACAATCCAAGCTGGTCAAAATTGAATGGTAGCGTTCTTACCTTCAATAGGGAAAGTGTGTGTTGCATGGGTATAACTATGGATGGTAACATAATCTATACTTTCTCTATCTTAGTAACATGTTTTATTGTAAGGCTCTCAATTGACCTAATATAGAGAGGACCATCGCAAATGAGAGCTAATATAGAGAGAACCATCGCAAATGGAAAGCTGCAATTTGTAATCTAAAAGTGGTAAATGTTAAGGAGCATAGTTTAATGAATGGATGAAAGAAAAAGAGCTACCCAGAATCATAAGACAAAGAGAAATTGATGCAACAAGGGTGAATCTATTATTTTTTAAATTAGATTTAAAGTCTGCCTGACTTGAAATGACTCTGTTAAAATCCATGAACAATAAAAAGAACAATAGAAAAAGATCATAAACAATTGTAATAACTCAACACTATGCCTTATCCCCCAAGAACAACACACAAAATGGAACAACACAATGAGTTTCAAAAGCAACAGTGGCTCAACAACCACCCTAGCCCTAGCCCTGGGAGCAAAGCCAAATTTTCAGGGACACACACAGGCCTCAGGGGCAGGTGGGATACTGTTTCAGGAAGCAGACACTACAACAGAGAAGGTGCTTTTCCTAGTTTTTTCAGCCATAGAGCTGAATTAAAGTGATTCTGGGGAATGGAGCTGAACGTACAGGCAGTGATGGGAAAGTGTAAAGCATGTTATAAATGAAAGGACTTAAATATACATTAGAAAGTATAAAATACCACTGTACATGTTTTGTGGGTGTGAATGGAGGCAGAAATCTCTAGGTTCCTTAGATGTTGTTCCCAAGTGAATAGTCCTAATAGTTAAAAGTATAGATGAATTTGAGGAGCAATTGTGTGAGATTATGAATGAATGCAGTTCAGGGGAAAATATATGTTAAGTGACATGAACAGATAGATAGCAACAAGGCAATAGACTACAGAATAAATGATAGAGCCCTTCAGAGACACAATAATTAATGAAGGTGGGCTTTATTTGGTGAGCATCTGTTTAGAAAAAAAAAAGTCTGCTTGTTTTGAATAGAAGGTTTAAGGATAAGTTTACTCATGTGTGCATGTGGCAAATGAATGGATAGTAATCTAAAACATGATTGACTGATCATGATGAAAGATTAGAGATTTAGTGAAAGATACAAGGGGGAAGAGGGGTTCTGAATGTGGGAGAGATCATGACGTGTTAAAAATATGGATGTGGTTTGTTTATGGAGTGGCCATACAACCTGTTTAGCATGTGTGGGAAGCTGCAGCTGTGCCTGATGATTGAATGAATTCCATTATTGCTCCCCTGTTCAACAGAAAAGGTAGTATGAATGAATTACAGGGGATTACTGTGCCTGGGAATGTATTTGATAGAATTCTGATTGAAAGGGTGACAATGAGCAAAATAGGAGTTATGCAATGTGACTGCATACCAGGCCGAGGTTTGCCAACCAGATGTTTGCCTTTCAGGGGTCATTGAGAAATGTATAAATATGATAAAAATATATTATATGTGCATTGATTTATCAATGGCGTACAATAAATTAATAGGCAAAACATATAAAACATTTTGCATGTATGGAGTTAAATATTAACTGCTGACTGTAGTAAGTGTTCAATATGATAGATATAAAGCAAGGATGTTCATAAAGTTTTCAAGATGGCAGCGCGTTTAGGCGCTGTGGCTTTGAGCTCCTGGTGTCACAGTAGAGTTAGGCAAAAAGTAGTCTATACCCGCAGGGAGTTATTAAGTTATTATTAAAGATTGGATCTTCTAATCGACTCAATATTACCAGCGACTTCCAGCAGTCTCATAATATACCGAGTGACATAGTAAGACTGCCAGGCTCTCCATGGATTGTTGTTTGGCTTAGGAGGCAGCGAAGAGAGCCAAAGCAGAAGTGGGGATGCAGAGCAGGTTTGCTGGTTCGATTACGGAAGCAGCCTCACAGACCAGCATTACCAAGCATTTCCTAACCAACTCTAGATCCTTTGTTCACAAAACTGATGAACTAGAGCTATGGATGGCAGCGAATAAGCTCATTCGTGACTGCTGTGTGATGATCATCACAAGAGACCTGGCTTCATCCACTTGTACCGGATGCGTCTGTGGAGCTAACTAACTGCAACACACACCGCTTTGACAGAAACAACTCTGGTAAAAGCAAAGGTGGAGGACTGTGTATTTACACACATAATAACTGGTGTACTAATAGTAGAGTTGCTTATACACACTGTTCTGCAGACGAGGAATTCTCAACTGTCATTTGTCGGCCATTTTATCTACCCAGAGGGATTTCTGTTATAGTTATCACTGCTGTCTATATTCCACCTGATGCAAATGTTAGCACAACGCTCAAACCAATTTCATTGTAATTTTATTACAATGACAATAAAGATGATGATGATGATGATGATGATGATGATGATGATGATGATGATGATTATTATTATTATTATTATTATTATTATTATTATTATTATTATTGTGTAGGTTTAACCAGTGATTCGATACAGAACAGACAGTAATATGACATACCTTCCTCCCTCATTATTCAAGGTATTTATAGGTGAAAGTCCATAAATGCTTGAAGTGAATTTTGTGGGTTGGGGACACAAATGTGTGTGTGTGTGTGTGTGTGTGTGTGTGATTTCATATGTAGATAATTTGTTGTTGGGTGAGAAACTGAATGATTGGCAGTGAATGTTAGCAGAGAGTATAAAGGAATGAGGGTGTGGATCTGAACATTAATATAATAAAGTCTTGGGTAGTTATGTTTGACAAGAAAAATGGAACAACATCCTGCAAGTTAAACTTAATCAGAGGAATCAGTTCAACTTGGATACTTTAGGCAGAATGCTTTCTTAAGTTGCAAAAATGGAAGTAAAAAATTTAAAACACTGACTTGCAAGTAGAAAGATAAAGGGTAGTATTTGGTATTTTATGAGGAATGTATACAGGTAATCCTTGAGTTACGATGGCAATTGAAACTAGAATTTCCATTGCTAAGTGATACAGTCATAGCAATAGCACTTAGACTTATGTACAGCTTCATAGTGCTTTTACGGCCCTCTCTAAGTGGTTTACAGAGTCAGCATATTTCGGCCAGCAATCTGCATCCTCATTTTTACCCCCCTTGGAAAGATGGAAGTCTGAGTCAACCTTGAGTCAGTGAGATCTGAACTGCCGAACTGCAGCTAGCAGTCAGCTGAAGTAGCCTGCAGTACTGCACTCTCAGCACTGCGCCACCTTGGCTCTGTGCGATGTTACACAAACACATTGCTTAGCGGTTGCAATCCTTGCAGTCCCTGATGCCATCCTTAAGTGAAAATTGCCGGTTGTTAAGCAAGCACTGCAGTAACACTCAGGAAAGGTGCCAGGAGGGGGAGGGGGCAAGGAAGCAATGCAAACACAGCAGGACTGCTGCTGCTGCTGCTGGATGAGGGAGCATGCACAAAGGTGAGCAAAGGGCCAAGCGGCTGGAGCAGAGTGCAAAGGAGAGGGTGAGCTTACCTAACTTGTGACCTTCTTTACCAGTTTCCCCATTGACTCTGCAAGGAAGGTTGCAGATTGTGACTATGTGACCACAGATGTGCTGGGATGGCTGGAACCTCAAGGACCAGTCACAACCACCATTCATTCAGCTCCATCACAATTTTGAATGTTTACCAAACAAGCGGTTTAAGTTAGGAACAGTATATCAGGAGAAACAAAATGCATTAAGCTGAATGGAGTTAGATAGGGGTGCTGTAGAAGAGTGTGCAGTAAAATACTTAAGTACCGGGATCATTTCAAACTATCCTGGTGAAAATGTCCTTGCTGCTAGAGCTTAGCTTGGCTATTATAAACACTTTAAGTGGTGGCAGTTTCCTCTTGCATATCTTCTAAGACTTACACTGCCCTACCAGGTTTTTTTTTATTTGGGGCTGAAATGGGGAATAGGTGGAAATCTCATTCTCAGTTGACAGCATTTTGAAAGACCCCAACATGTATGCTAAGGTTCTAATAATTTCTAGTTTTGCTGGCTTCTGCGTGGATTTTTCCATAAGATGTACTACAGAGGTGGCATTCAGCTGGTTCTCTCTGGTTCAGACAAACCAGTAGTGGCGGCTGAGAGGCTCCACCCACCTGCCACAACATGATGCACAAGCACTGCGCATACACAGAAGGTGTATACACTCATATTTGCAAACCAGTAAGGAAGGCAAATGAATCCCACCTCGGATGTACTTACTTTATTATTCCAAAATGGCCCTATTTAATTTTGAAGACATGAGACCTATGCAGATGAGAATTTTCTTCTCCTACTTCTTACAACAACAACTTGGAGGGGTGAGTTGGGTTGAGTATCAGCGACAAATTTGAAGTCACCCAGTATGAGTTCCATTGATTAGGATCCCTGTATGAAGTACTGGCCCTGATGTTGCCTATCTTTCCTTCCTTCCTTCCTTCCTTCCTTCCTTCCTTCCTTCCTTCCTTCCTTCCTTCCTTCCTTCCATCCTTCCTTCCTTCCTTCCTTCCTTCCCTTCCTTCTCTCCTTCCTTCCTTCCTTCCTTTCTATCTATCTATCTTTCTTTTTTTCTTTCAACATTCAATGAAATGAATTCATTTTTGCTAAATTGGAGGGATTCCAAGGTTAGAGAGTTCAAGGACTGCAAAACCAAAAATGCTGATGGATAAAAGAATGTAGCTGCAAGTATCCCTGAAGGAGATTCATCTTGTTGTTCTTTCAAGGATCCTGGCGAAGCTAGCAATGGAAAGCCACCCACAAACAAGAGAATGAAAACAGCTGTGCCGCAGCCATACTCGGGTTAGTTGACTCTGTAAATACAGTGTTGGGCGATGAAAAGGTCATTGGCAGGGATGTCCCGCTGTGCTACAATGCCTGCAGGTGCAGTGGGTGTATTTGTAACGGCATCATATCACTGATGGCAAGGAATTAATGGGTCACAGACCATCCAGTTTCACTCCAGTTATATTTTCTGTCAGCATCATCAACTCTGGCTTCGGTGGATTATCCCACCCTGTTGTCCAGGTTCTGCCAAATAGGAAATTGTGTCATTGCCGTCTCCAGAGTTTGCTCTTCTGAATTTACAAAATAAAACAACTCTTTACAAGACTGTGGTATGTGCCATATGTGGGGAAAGTTCTAGTGGCCAGAAGCCATCTTTAGAAAATATAGTTTTCCAAGTAGGGCAATGAGATCACCAAATAATGTAATTGGGTGGGGCTGGTCTTTCAAGAAGAGGAGTGTCTTTTGGGGCACGTTAAGCCTTCTCAGCTTTTCCTTTGTTAAGTTTTCCTCTGTTGCAAGTTTAGGCAAACCTGACAGTGATCTATTACCAGATGTATGATTTCAGCAGGATTGGGAGGACCACAAAAAAAAGGAGGTTGTTTATTCTCAATATATTCACTTGCCCTGTTTCTGTTTGATGCTGCTTCTGCTCTTTTTAAAATAGTCTTGAGGCAAGAGAAAGCTTTTCATGGCTAGGCCTTGTGAGGTTGATCCTCAATGGGTACAATACTAATGAAGTTGTCACATCATATTTTTTTTATATTGTAATAACCCTCCAGATGCAAGATTCTAAAAATACTTGGATAATTTTTAGCTATATGTTTCATAGTTATTACTGTATATTAGCAAAGTTTCTGTTAGCCATTCAAAGAGAAGGCAAATCACATATTATGTTAATGCAAACATGGAACAACTGCTGCTTCTGCCAATATATACAATTTACAATTCAATACATACAATACACAATGTTAATGCACACCCACTCACACAATTATTGCTTTTGGTGGATTATCAACAACGTTATCTAAGTGACCCAACACTGATGCTACACCTCCCTGCTAACCAGTGCTTAAATAACCTCTTTGCAATTCTAGACTTTGTAGGAAGTAACTTTCCTAACCTTGAGTAGGCACATAGAAAATTGTATTGTTAGTCTGTTTTCCTTTAATCTCATGAGCGAACAGCTACAACTGAACAAGCTTTTGCTCCACTTTTATAAATAAAATGATCCACATTTGTTTATACACTGCCTAAATTGTATGGTATGTGTAAAGCACTGGTTATCTCTCCCTTCTGATTTCTTGCAATTCAGATTTAAAGCTTGGATGTCACATTGAGTGTGAACTTCCTTATTTTCCTAGAGTCAATCATTCTTCCCTAAGCTGCCCATTGTTTCCCACTTCACCCTTGCCCTCAAGCATCGACAGATGCTTCCTGCATGTGAAGCCCTTTGCTTATAGTCTACAGGCAAGTGTATAGATTAACTTGAACCATTCTGTTAGACGTTTGTATGAAAAAACAATGTATAAAAATAAACAGCATTGTCTTAAGGTGTTAGTGTGTAGCATAATTTCTTTCCCTTGCTTTCTTCTATATTTATCTGTGGGGAAGAACCACTTTCCTGGTGGCTCACTAAAGACTTCATAAAACAAATGACCTCATTCTTAATATATTAGCAGGCTATATTGTGTATTGATTGAGTTAGGATTTCAGGTGGAACTTCTGAAAGGATCTAGCACATTGCTTCCTTTAGATTTCTTTTTCTCTTCATGTATTGACATAAGGCTAGAATTTTCATCATGCTTTGGCATAATTTATATGATGTTTCAAAGCTGAAGAGCCAACAATGTCTGAGGACATCTCCATGGTCATGTGGAGATGAGCATAACTAAACGCCGAAGGCACATGGAACACTGTTACCTTCCCACCAAAGATGGTTCCTATTTTTTCTACTTGCATTTTGAACTGCTAGGTTGGCAGAATCTGGGACAAGTAACGGGAGCTCACTCCGTTATGTGGTGCTAGGGATTCAAACTGCCAAACTGCCGACCTTTCCTATTGACAAGCTCAGTGTCTTAGCCACTGAACCACCACATCCCTATTCATATGCTATAACACAAATGAATGGTTATCAATTGCTGAAGGTATGTTCTCACAAAATACACAGTAAAATCATAGCCAAGATGTTCCAGGGTGTGTGTGGGAGTCTAAAATGCATTATTAGATAATACTTTTATTAAACAAACTAGTAAAACCCAACACAATATGAAGCTTTCACATTCTCCATAATTCTTTATTGAGCAAGAAGCTATAAAAACAGGGATAAGGAGAACAATAATGTCTAAGTGTATAGCTCAAAGTCAATTCTGAGATGGAGGTTATGGACTGAAAACATAGTTGGGCTTGGCATACTTTGGGAGCTGAGCTATGCTATAATAGGTGAAGCTGGCAGCAAGAGCATCTCATTTAATATCAGGCCTTTGATATTTTGAAATTGATTCAGAAGTACTTTAGAACTCATAAAGAGAAGCGTAATATTTCTCCACACTTCATTAAAATAAAATCTATCTTTTATTATGCTTCTATGGAAGCCTTAAAAAGGCGGTAGCTATGTTAAGAAGTAAAAAGTGGTGGCTATGTTAAGATAGTAATCACATAGTTAATAGGACATTTAAAGCAACCCTAACCCTTTTCAGGGTTGTGCAAAGAAATGTTTTGTATCCGTTGCCTTGTTATACCTAAAATCACAGAACAAAGAAAACAGCTGCTGCTTGATGCTCTAAATGTTTTTCTTTTTACAGCATAGCTGAATTTCAAAAATAAATATAGAACTTTACAGAGGATTTTGACTATTGAGTTAATAATGATTTTGCAGTCTTACCTTGTCAGTGCTAACTGCTTTGGGTTTTGATAAAAAATTGGTTGAACTAAAGCAGAGGATTTAAGATCTAGTTATCCAAAATGACAGATCCAAACTTTCCCATCCCTTCTGTAGCAGAATCACTCCTTATCCTTCATCTTTCCCTAGAGCTTCTGTAATATTTTATATGATCCACAGAAAAGACTATTTACTTTGTTCCATGCTTGGGGTTCTACCAGGGGTGGATTCCGTATCCCCGTGCAACCGGTATGGTGCAATGAATGCACAACATGAATGCGTGCAACGCGCGCATGCGTACTTACTGCCCATGATGTTCTGCGACACCTCTGCGATGCCTCAGCTGCTTGGCAGAGTGTCACGCAGGCGTCACATGCTCCATGCACATGCGTGGAAACCCCAAACAACTCAAATACAGGTAAGGAGCGTGGGCGGGTGAGCCCTCTAGAGTACCGTACCAGAATGGCACCTATTGTATTCCATCACTGGGTTCTACCTATTAGAAAGGCAGCTAGAAGATATTCAGGTAGTCCTCAACTTACCACTGCAATTGAGACCAGGATTTCCATTGTTAATAAAGCAGTTGTTAAGTGAATCATGCCCAGATTTTATGATCTTTTTTGCCATGGTTGTTAAGCAAATCACTGAAGTCAAGTGAATCACATAGTTGTTAAGCAAATCCAATGGTTTTGATTATTGAAGAGTGGCTGGGAAGGTTGTGAATGGTGATCACATAGCCCAGAATGCTACAACCATCATAATTGCATGCCAATTGCCAAGCACATGAATTTTGATTGTGACCATGGGAATGCTGGGATGGGTGCCAGTATCAGATGTAAGTCACTTTATTTAGTGCCATTGTAACTTCAAGTGGTTGCTAAATGAATGGTTGTAAATCAAGGACTACCTGTGTAAGTAATTGAAGACATCCCATCAAAAGCCAGACTTGTATCTGTTCGGACTTGGAGGTAAAATCTGCTTATATGTACTAATAAAATGTCCTGGTGGCAATCAAGCTTAATGCTTCCTCTTGTTAATAACTGTTGTGGTCTATTGGCCACCGGCCCTTCCAGCAGCCAAATCAGAGGAGGAGGAGGCGGCGGCATGGGAGTCAGGTTACCTGCAAGACCGCCTCCTGCTACCAAATACCTCCCACCGTCCAGTTCGCTCCCACAGAGAGGGCCTCCTCAGGGTGCTGTCGGCTAAACAATGTCGGCTGGCGACCCCCAGAGGGAGAGCCTTCTCTGTGGCAGCTCCCACCCTCTGGAATGACCTACCCCCTGGATTAAGGACAATCTCGGACCTACATCTCTTCTGTTGGGCCCTGAAGACGCACTTATTTTGCACTGCTCCTAATTTTAAAGGGATTTTTAATTGTGATTTTAGTTTGAGATTTTTAAATATTTGGCCAATTATTTAATATTTCTTTTTAATACTGTTTTTAAACTCTGTATCATCATTTTATTCTGGCTGTACACCACCCTGAGTCCTGAAAGGGAGAAGGGCAGTATAGAAATCAAATAAAAGTAAAGTAAAGTAAAGGGTCAGCATCCAAGCAACCTGAGAGTTCCGAGGGGGAAGAGGGAGTTGAGCTGGCAGAGAGAGAGAGAGAGAGAGAGAGACAGACAGACAGACAGAGACAGAGCTTGGGCTCTCCATCATCCCTCAGATAGAGAGTCAGCAGTCCTCAGGTCTGGAGGTGGCTGATGAGGAAGAGGAGGAACAGCTGGGTTCAGTGCCTAATGTGCAAGATCTGAAGTGAAGTGTTAATGCCACTGTATAGTGCCTTGGTAAGGCCACACTTGGAATACTGCATACAGTTTTGGTTCGCCACGATGTAGAAAAGACGTGGAGACTCTGGAAAGAGTGCAGAGAAGAGCAACCAAGATGATTAGGGGACTGGAGACTAAAACATATGAAGAACGGTTGCAGGAGCTGGATATGTCTAGTTTGATGAAGAGAAGGACCAGGGGAGACATGATAGCAGTGTTCCGATATCTCAGAGGGTGCCACAAAGAAGAGGGAGTCAAACTATTCTCCAAGGCACCTGGGGGCAGGACAAGAAGCAAGGGTGGAAACTCGAAGAAGTTGCAAGATTCTTATCAATAGCTGTAGCTGTTAGGAACCAGATGGGTTCTTCTCGATCCTATCTACTAAATGTTTTGAGATTTTCTTACACACACACCCCATTTTCTTTTATCAATACTGTACTGTATGTTGGTCTTTTATTGTGTTTGGTGTGGATCACAAATATAGGTTTGACTTGAAGATGGGGGAGTTAGACATCCCCATTCGGCCTCAAGTGGAGTCATAGATACTTCCATTTAAGTTGCGACCTGGGTCAGAACATAGTTTATTTGGATTTTTACAGGTTTTGGTGTTGTTTTGATTTTTCTAATAAAAATATTGTAAAATCATGTACTTTAAATTAACACTTGGCTAACTTTTCGTGTTTGCAACCCATCAACAGACTATTTTTAATATATTAATTCCTGTCTTTCTGTATAAGAAATTTGAACTTCATTTTATGTGTTCCAGTTGTTTCATTACCTCATACCCACACCCATAATTACAATAACTACCCTGAGCCACAATTGTTTTAAGCAATGTGATCCATTTATTCCAATTACATCAATGAAGGAATAAGTCAGAAGAATGGCTTGATTTTAGATAATACATGAACAGCATTATTGCCCTTGGGAGAATAATTATATTCCAAACCAGGCAGGTTTGCAAAACATTATTGGCTAAGATATAGGCGATCTTAACTTGCTAGTTCAAGCCAAATCAATTCATACTTCTGTTTTTCCCAGTGGGACATGTGTTGTCAGGGAAAAATCCTTAATAAGAATTCTGACCAGGCTTCAGATATATACTCCCTTTAAATTTAGAGGAATATTTTTTATCAATTACAGCAGGCTAGGTTAAAAAAATATCCCTATCTTCCGACTTATCTTCCATTGATTTGGCTAATCAGTCTTAAAGCCATTTCAATCAATTATATGCCTCTCTTTCCAGGAATTCGTTTAGAATTCCTCCATACAATCTATTGAATTTTAAAATTTCTCATTTCCTTCCCTGTTCCTTATGGAGATAAAAGAGAGGGTATGATGCCATATAGGTGCCTTAAGAGTCAGTTTGAGGCACAGAAGGCCAAAGGAAGAAAATGTAGCAACTTTGGGGAGAAACAGGATGATTTCAAAAATTGAGAAATACAAATTAGAGAACGTAGAAGATGTAAGGAAAGATTGCTGGGAAGACAAAGTTATGGGACCTTCAAAAGTCAAATAACAAACTGGACATGATCACGAAGATAGTCTAGGAATTAAAAGAGGACTATCATAGCATCAACATTACAAAAAGGGGGATTGTATTAGTTTTAGGATGCTGAATAAATAGTAGGATGGCACTATCAAATTCCATTAATAAAAGATCAAAGAGGAACATACTACAATAATCAAAGGAATTGTAGACCAGCAGTTCATTATTGCAACCTGTCAGCTTAAAAATTGCAGCTTAAATCCCATCCATGATTATAAGAACTTGCTGTACAAATTTAAGATGGTATTCAGCCCCATGATTGGACAACTAAGCAGCTCTTGGAGAAGAAGAACATCTTGAGCAAAACGTCAAGTTCATTCTATTCATTATCTTTTTATACCACTGTAAAAAAAATATTTGCACATCATTATCTTCCCCGTTGTGTGTCAACTTTCAGCAAAGTCTACTGTTTGCTCATGCCATTGTGCTTCTAGGCTTTTCTCTCACTTTCATTACCTCTCCTGCTAGTAATTCTGTCTCAACAATCAATGTACCGAAAAAGCAATAAACACCATATGTGTATTTACCATTCTTTTTGCTATCTTTTTAATTGGCTTTGTATGTACACAATGTTCTTGTTAAATGCCAACAATCTTTCCACAAATGAGCACAACAGTGATTTAAATGTGTAATGTCATCTTAAAAATAAAAGTATGTGTTCCCGAGACTCTTCATGAAAACATTATTGCTGTATAAAAGATCAATAATTGGGATGGCAAATGCAATTTAAAAAAAAAATTAAACCAGCTAATGATAACTGTATACACTTTTATTTCATGGATCTAATGGGGAAATACTTCAGCAGTTTCTCTCTTTTGCAGAGTGTTACATGATTGTGTGTTTCAAATTGTCCTTCATGAGTGGATTTCTATAGAGAAAGTAAAAAATCTCCCTTATTTTCCCCATGGAATTTTTCACTGCTGTATTTTTATTCTTAAAAAAATATACATGTATTTCTAGTGTTCCATAGTCTCTCATATATATTACACTATACACCTTCCTCCTGGAATCTCAGAAATACCTTCCTCATAACCATAGGAATTAATTTAGCTTGGTTTTGTCCTAAGTTAGAGTAGAAATTGCTGATAGATCTTGGTGTCTTGGGTTTCAATGGAAGGTATCTGTTGGAGTTCTAGACAGAGCGGGGTCAATAAGGTGTCCATGTTCCTATGACTGTTTGGAGGTAGAATGTTTGTGTAAATTTCTCCTTTTTTGGACAGAGTGCTCTTCCCTTTTTCATTTTTGTGTGAACGCCAAACAATGATGTGGGAACAATTGAAAAAAACATGCAATCATTTGTTAAATATTCTATCACCGGATGTTTTATACAAAACAATTTTTTTAAAGCAATGAAAGTTAATAAGCTTCCTGACACTAAATAACTGCATACTTGGTATTCATAACAGATTATTCATCAATAAACATCACATCCCATGAAAATTCTTAACATTACAGCATGGCTTAAATAGGCTTGGACCTATTTAATATCCTTAACCATTTTCACAAGGACCTAGGTAAGTATCCAAGAATGCTTCCAATTCAGCTGTTCTGCTGTTCAATATTATCAACTTTGATTTAGCATAACCATCAAAGGTTGTCTCTGTAATTTTTCATGTTATGAAAATTGCATGGTAAAAAAAAGCTAGTACTTTCTTAGAAATGAGATCATCAGTATCACTCAAGTCATATACCACCATTTAATAACCACTTTATTCACTGATGAAATGATAATTGAGCTATGATCATGTTTATAGTAATATTTTACAGTACAAATACTGTATATATGTGAGAGAAACAGAATATATGTGCATGTATGATGAAAAAATAGGAGCCGTCAGATCCATTAGCATATATACTTTTTTGTCAAATCAATATCTGCAAACATTTGCTACTTAAAAAAGAGAATTGTTGTCACTATTATATTTTTTCTAAAACAGCTTATGAAATTTGCATGTAAAATGATATGTATCAAATTTGCAGGAAAACAATACATATGACAAATATCAAAAGCAGAGTTGTGGTGGTGCAGTGGTTAGAATGCAATACTGCAGGCTACTTCTGCTAACTGCCGGCTGCCAGCAGATCGGCAGTTCAATTCTCACCGGCTCAAGGTTGACTCAGTCTTCCATCCTTCCGAGGTCGGTAAAAGAATGTTGGGGGCAATGTGCTGACTCTGTAAACTGCTTAGAGAGGGCTGTAAAGCACTGTGAAGCAGTATTTAAATCTAAGTGCTATTGTTATTGCTATTTGCATTGAAAAGTTTATGGACTATTTAGGACAGCACTTCCCTATACTGCAGAAAAACATGAACAAAATTTCCATTTTACAACACTGTGAAAATAATGGAACATCAAATGTAAATAAAAGAGAAAGGAAAATAAAGGAATTTTTTTAACAATTTGCACATACCTATTAACCCCCAACTTTTTTGCCATTTTTTTCCTGATGGAAAATGTTGAGGGATATGAAAAACTCTATGTAAGTTTGTGACCTTGAGTTGGACTCCCAGAGCTGTTCTCTTGTCCTAATATGGGTGATTCTTCTTCTTATTTCCTTTCCCCCCTTCATTTTACAGTTGTGTCCTATGCTATATTTTCTAAATGTTGCTATTGATCCATTCTTGAAACTAAGTCGAGATGGATTTGTATAGTGAACACAAAATAGCAGCAATTAAAGATAATGGAGGGAAATGATATCAATTAGAATGGGGGGTTAGTCTTTTTTTAATAGCTATATTTTTATGACTGCTACTAACAGCTATTATCTGCTGCAATCTGTCTTAGCTCACTACCATTTCTAACCAAGGATAATAGCAACCATTATGTCAAAAGGAATATTTGCAGTTTGCAAACAAGATAGTGAAATGTAGGTTTCATTGATTTGAGATTATTGTTCTGAAATACACATTCCAGGGCTTAGTATAGAGTAACAGGAAATGTAACTCTCCATTAGTGCCTCAATTTGCTTCTGAATTTCCTGTACTTTTGAGTAATGGTGCCACTCTCTATTCACACTTAAAAGGAAGAAGTAAAAAAAAAAAAGCATGTAGCAAATGCTTCCATGCTATAAGTCATTTATGTGGCCATATAAAGGCTAGTAAACAGACAAATAAATATTTCAGAAAATACATGAATTTCTTCAGCTTTGCCATAGCATAAATGAAATTTCAATTCTTTATTAACGGTCTTCAATCATGATATGTGTACGTGTTTACATCCAAAGAGGCTTTTAAAGTTCTGCATCATCAAATATTCTTAAATCAACAATACAGAACACGGAGCCATTCACAGTTCCCATAAAACAAAAATTGATACCTTTTAATATCTAGATGCATCTGGTAGTCATATTTGGAAACAGAACGTGGCACTAGATGTTTCTTCCAGCCAAAAAAACCCCAAAACACCAAATTAATTCACTTGATTGTATATGTAATTTTTAAAGGTCAGCTCATAATTAAACAGTTTATGTCTCAAATTTGAGAAATTATCTTTAGCAATTTAAACCTAGAGCATTTGAATGTTATTGTTTGAATAACCTTTTCCCATTCTTTGTTAACCCATTAGAGCTAATGAGATGGTAATTTGGATCTTCCAGGCTTGTAAAAATTATGTAATACAGTTACAGTAGATGAATGAAAATTTGACTTGGCAGGCCAGCATTTCTACTGTAGTACAGTATTTGTTTTCTCCGCAGCAATGTGTAGCATGCAAAAGCCTCCTATTAACACAGCTTCTATTTAGAAACAGAGGCCAAAAATTATACACAGAAATGGATTTGTAAATGGGAACTGGAAGATGAGGCACCTTCGTGGATAATGTGTAAGATTCTTAGGGCAAGAAGTGAATTACTGTACATCACAGCAATTAGAAATGGATTCCAAGGCTCATCTCATTTGACAGCTTTCACATCACACACCACACATTAACAATGAAATTCAACAACAAATTCTTAGACTGCAACAATACTTCCCAAGAACTCTGAAAAGCAGTCGTAGTTTGGAATGTATTGCTCTGAGGCTTCTGCAAGACCTCTATCTTACTGGATTTGTTTAGTTATTTACTTTATATATCATATTTGTATAGCCATTCATCTCACATGAAAGGAAGATATTTTGTTATTGTTTCTGTTGTTGTTTGACAATGTAAGATATAAAATGATATAAAAAGATATATCCTTCCTTTTTTTCCCCCTTGTTGATCGGATAAAAAGAAGAAAGTTTTCAGGTTAACAAAAATGCCTGTGTAACATTCATCCTCTGTATAAAACTTATGCAGAGGGAAAGAGGGATAAAGCAGAGAGAGAAGGAAGGTGGATTGGATGTTTAAAGTAGTATTAAAATTATGGCAATTGTTAGATTCTGCTTTTCTAAAAGTGCGGTGGAAAAACAAGTGGTGCTTTGAAGAGAGAGCATCTCCCTCAGTTCAAAGCCTTCACTAATCCTGAAGGCAGTGTTCATCTTAAAGAGTTACCCTGAAGCAACATCTTGCTGTTAAAGCTAAAACCAGGACAGATGTTCATCTTTGCAACTTAGGCATGTGCATTTTTCACATGAGCATTTGAAGTAATTGAATTTCCCATTACAAATAAAAGTGATCCAGCGACTTCTTGCCAATAAAGAGCTGCTTCCTTTCCATTCGTCAAAAGGTTAAGGGGTGAACTATGTGGCTTCAAGCATGGAATCCAGTAGAGAGACCTGCCTTGCCACCAGTGGAATCTAGTGGTGATTCCATCCGCCCCCCCTTCATTTATACACCACTCAACTCTCAGCAAATCTAGGTGGTTTACAAATTATTAACAACATTTAATAACAATATATGAAAAAAAAACAATGAAACAAAGATGGCAGAGAAAGAAAAACAAGCGCTGATGAAAATGAGGAAAGTGAAGAAAGGGGTATTAACAGTGGTGGAATTCAAAAAAGTTTACTACCAGTTCTGTGGGCGTGGTTAGTGGGTGTGGCTTGGTGGGCGTGGCAGGGGAAGGTTACTGAAAAATCCCCATTTCCTCCAGATCAGCTGGGACTCAGGAGGCAGAGAATAGATGGGGGTCAGTGGCGTAGCATGGGTTGTCAGCACCCGGGGCAAGACAAGTAATTTGCGCCCCCTAACCCGTGGATTTAATTTGCGCCCCCCTAACCCGTGGACAGTGCAGCGGCGCCGCACGCCTGGCACCCCCCGCCCCTCCACAGTGGGTGGCGACCCGGCGGCTTGGATCGGATTCGCACAGCCAGCACTGCAGAGAGAGTGAGTGAGCCAGGCAGGGGCAGAGAGCTGCGAGTGCAAGCGCCCCCCCCAGATGTTGCGCCCGGTGCGGCCGGCCCCCCCTGCACCCCCCACGCTACGCCTCTGATGGGGGTGGAGCCAGTCAGAGGTGATATTTACCGGTTCTCTAAACTAGTCAAAAGTTCTGCTACTGGTTCTCCAGAACTGGTCAGAACCTGTTGAATACCACCTCTGGGTATTAATTGTTCTGACCAAAGACCTGGTTGAAGAGCCAGGACTTCAAAATATCAGTATTTGGCAAGTGTTCAAATTTTGCTGTGAACCTCATTCCGGAGAACAGATGCCGATATAGAGTCGGTTCACTTCAGGGTCCTGAATGATGGCATTCTTTAATCCATGAAACCCATATTGTACCAAACATGCCTTCGCTGTTAAGAAGTCTGCCCTCTCTAAAATAAGCTTCCACCTGAGTTCCATGCAACTCCCACCTGATTGTGTATTGAAAAGTCTGAAGATTTTCAGGCCTTGGGCTGAGGTAGCTCAGGGATGGGATGTTGGATATATTTGTATGGGTGAGTGATATTGACCAATTTGCCATCTTGTTCTCTTTATTGTATTTCTTACCTTGTGTTTTTTAGTCATGAGCTGCCCATAGTCAATCTAGAGTTAGGCAATGCTTAAATTGAATCATCTGAATTTAATTAAATCTTTTAGATTTATCATTCATACCTATATCTGTCTGTCTGTCGTTAACTGTTGTCCACTTTTTATATTTGATATGTTCTCAGTCCTTTGCCTCAAGGCCTATTGTATAGATTTCTGTTTTCTCCTTTTATATTTGTGTACACAGAGTATTGAATGCTGGATGTACACCATTGATCAAAAATAGGAGTGGGGCAAAGTGCAATGACTGCTGACATGTATATAATTGTCATATTTGATAAGAATAATGTCTGTTTCTCAGTGTCATCACTTAGGGACTTTATTCTCCTAGAACAGTTGTTTGTACTTTGTTTGTTTATAACCTGCTTGTATTATTTTTATAAATAACCCAAGGCATACCTAATACTTCTATTTTGTCAGAACAAATAACAACAACAGTAAGGTGGGTTGGGCTGAGAAAGATTAACCAACTGAAAGTAACCCAGGCAGCTTTCATGCCCAAGGTTGGTCTAGAATTCACAATCTCCTGATTGTGCCTTAACCATTAGACCAAACTAGCATTGTCATCATCAGATTAAGCGTAAAAAAGTTTTAGAAAGAATTCAGTTTTTGTCATAGCCATTAAAATGTTCAGGACAAATGTATTGCAAGTTATTCTGGCCAATACTCCCCTAAACTCACAGAAATGAGGGAATACATGTACCAGACACATCCTTAAGTGAGGGTTCCTTGCCTGCCTCCCTAAAAGAGGCTATGGTGAGGCCCCTCCTTAAGAAGCCCTCTTTGGATCCAGCTCTATTAAACAACTATCGTCCAGTCTCCAACCTTCCCTTTTTGGCGAAGGTTGTTGAGAGTGTGGTGGCACAACAGTTTCCCCGTCACCTGGAGGAAGTTGATTATCTAGACCCGCGCCAGTCCGGCTTCCGGCCCGGGCATAGCACCATTTTACGGTGGTTCTCCTCCTAACTCTCTGGCCGATCGCAATCTGTGTTGGCAGGAGAGCAGAGGTCGACCTCGAGACCACTCACGTGTGGGGTGCCTCAGGGGTCGGTCCTCTCGCCTCTCCTGTTCAACACATACATGAAGCCGCTGGGTGAGATCATCCGTGGTTTTGGGGTAGAGTACCATCTCTACGCTGATGACACTCAGCTGTATATATCTACCCCAAACCACCCCAGCGATGCCGTAGCGGTGATGTGCCAGTGCCTGGAAGCCGTGCGGATCTGGATGGGAAGTAACGGACTCAGGCTCAACCCGACCAAGACCGAGTGGCTGTGGTTTCCGGCTGCCCGATTCAACTAGCTCACTCCATCGATGGCCATAGGGGGCGAACATCTTGCCCCTGTGGATGAGGCGCACAATTTGGGTGTCCTCCTGGATGCCCGGCTGTCTATGGAAGATCAAGTGACAGCCGTGGCCAGGAGGGCGTTTTACCAGGTTCGCCTGGTTCGCCAATTGCGCCCCCTATTGGATCGGGACGCCCTTCGCACAGTCACTCATGCTCTCGTGACATCTCGCCTGGACTATTGTAACTCTCTCTACATGGGGCTCCCCTTGAGGTGCACCCGGAGACTTCAGCTAGTCCAGAACGCAGCCGCGCGAGCAATTATGGGAACCGCAAGGTTTACCCATGTAACACCGCTCTTGCGCGAGCTGCACTGGCTGCCTGTCGTCTTCCGGGTGCGCTTCAAGGTGTTAGTAATCATCTTTAAAGCGCTCCATGGCTCGGGACCTAGCTATCTGCGGGATCGGATCCTGCCTCATACATCCTCATGGCCGATTCGCTCCCACAGAGAGGGACTTCTCCGGGTGCCGTCCACTAGACTTTGTCAGCGGGCGACGCCCAGGGGAAGGGCTCTCCCTGTGGCGGGCCCAGCCCTCTGGAACGACCTTCCCCCCGACATTCGGACGACCACGGACCTCCGCTCCTTCCGTCTAAAATTAAAAACACATCTCTTTTGTCTGGCCGGCCTAGGATAGTCTCTCTGTCTTTGGGGTATTATTATTATTGTATTTAATTATTGGGAATGCTATTTTAGTTTAGCTAGTTTTATGGGGAATTTTAGCACAGGCTCAGGTTTAATTTGTTTTTAAAAATGTCTGTATATATTTATTGTCTTTTATTCTTCCTGTGCACCGCCCCGAGTCCCTGTGGGGAGAGGGAGCGGTTTATAAGTATTAAATTATTATTATTATTATTATTATTTGTATTCTGGCTAGAGATAATGTAGGAACTCCCTGACACCAGCAATGAGATTCAGTCTAGGAACTTGGATAGGCAACAGTATGCAAGCAGGATTTTCTTGCTTGTCCCTCTGGCTAAACTGTAAAGAACTACAGAGATGATCTTACAGAAAAATATGTGACAGCTAGCAAAGTATGGATGGGAGAATATGTTACAAAGAAAATATAAATATATGATTGATATGATATGATAATAAATATATAAGAAGCAGGGAAAGGAAAACATTGTGTTTTGCAAAATTCAGTTACAGTAGCCTGCCTCAATTAAACAGAATTACAATATTTCTTGTAGGCTTGAAGTAGGCCAACTAAGTCACATCAATGAACAAAAATAGAGTGGAGTTGCAAGTGGAGGACTAGGATTGGTAACTGGATTTCTACTCACAACATTCACCTACTTGACCTTGGATTGGGCAAGTCCCATTGTTATCTAGTATTTACTTTCTTAAAGTTCCAATCAAACATTTTTAGACAAACGCAAGCATTTATCAGCGTGCCTTCCATGAATGTGTCTAATTCCCTTTTAAAGGCCGTTCAGGTTAATGGCCATCATTATGTTTTCTGATAATGAAGTCCTTAGTTAATTACGTGCTGTGTAAAGAAATGCTTTGTTTTGCCTGCCCTAATTCTCAGTCCATTTCATTTACAGACTGCTTGAAGAAATGAGGGAGATCACTTGCACCCCGTCAATGTGCCTCAAAAATCTGCTGCAGAGGCTTTAGGACTGAATCCCAGAAGAAGAGTTCAACAAGGTCCTGGGATTGAAAACAGCAACAGCAGCAGCAACAACAACAACAACCTCATCTTCTGCTAATTTTCTGAACCTTTTAGTTCATGGAAGGGATTTTTGGATTTCTAGATAGTACATAATTTTGTCTCCATTTCAGGTTTGTAAGGTTGCTGGTACTGGCAAAATAAACAGGCAGAGTCTCCATTATATAAGGGTAGCTTTTTAAAAAAATGCAATCAGTAATTCTACCTAGAATATAATGTCCAGGCCTATTAGCTGCATTTTTAGATTTATCTGATCTCCCCCCCCCCTCTCTCTCTCTCATACATACATATCATGGTAAATAAGACAGGGTCTTATTTTCTTTTGACTCCTGAAATAAGCACTTGGCCTTATTTCCGGGGAGGTCTTATTATTTTTGTGGTGCAGGAGGCAGTGAGCATGGGCACCTCATGGCTGCTGCTCTGTTGCAATATTTTTGGGGAGGGCTTATTTTCAGGGGAGGGCTTATTTTAGCGCATGTGCTGAAAAGCCCGTTTGGGCTTATTATCTGGGGATGCCTTATTTTCAGGGAAACAGGATATATATTGAGCTGATAAATAAATAAACAGGGAGACTAGGATAGATCTATTTCGAGCTATTTAGCTCTCATCAGCTAGCCATACTCTTACTGGGATTTGAACCAGGGAAGTATTTACATGTGAAGCAGTTGTAATTTCCTCTAGACCAACTGGTTGTTATCCTGATCAGCTGAGACAGGGGGAATAAGTATATGCTTGTGTCACAACACCCTGGTAAGCCCCAATTAAGGGAGGAAGCATACTGCTTTCCTTTTCTGCCTTTCGGCTCATCACCAGAGACCATCTAGACAGAAAGCTATTAGTTTTGTTGTGTCTTTTTTATATATGTATATGTGTGTGTTTTCAGCTGATAAATAAATAAACAGGGAAACTAGGATAGATCTATTTCAAACTATTTAGCTCTCATCTGGTGGTTTGGTGGCAATTACAGCTGCCTCACATATAATACTTCCCTGGTTCGAATCCCAGTAAGGGTATTGCTAGCTGATGACAGCTAAATAGCTTGAAATAGATTTATCCTAGTCTCCCTGTTTATTTATTTATCAGCTCAAAAAACCTAACACATACACACACACACATATATATTTTAAAAAAGACACAATGAAACTAATAGCTTTCTGTCTAGATGGTCTCTGGTGATGAGCCGAAAGGCAGAAAAGGAAAGCAGTATGCTTCCTCCCTTAATTGGGGCTTACCAGGGTGTTGGGACACAAGCATATGTATGTGTGTGTGTGTGTGTGTGTGTGTGTGTGTGTGTGTGTGTGTGTGTATGTATATATATATATATATTAGGCCCCAATTAAGGGAGGAGACATACTGTTTCCTTTCCTGGAAACAGTATGTCTCCTCCCTTAATTGGGGCCTAATAATAACAGGTTGTAGTGAAACAATTATCTATACTAACATACCCTGTCTAAGCTGATGCAATAAGGGGAACTGGCTTGGCTCAAGTGCTAGGCTTCTTGCCTTGCATGCAACATAGCCCCAGTTCGAATCCCAGTAAGGGGTATGGCCAGCTGATGAGAGCTAATAAGCTCAAAATAGATCTATCCTGGTCTCTCTCTAATTTAATTTATTGATCAGCTCTTAAAACTAACACACACACACACACACACACACACACACATGTTAGTTTTATGAGCTGATCAATAAATAAATCAGGGAGACTAGTATAGATCTATTTCGAGCTTTTTAGCTCTCATCAGCTAGCCATACCCTTACAGCGATTCGAACCGGGGCTGTATTGTATGTCAGGCAAGAGCCTTAGCCATTCAGTCAGCCAGGTTCTCTTATTGCATCAGCTGAGACAGGAGGATAAGTATCTATAATTGTTCCACAACACCCTGTTAGGGCCCCAATTAAGGGAGGAGACATACTGTTTCCTTTTCTGCCTTTTGGCTCATCACCAGAGACCATCTAGACAGAAAGCCATGAGTTCTGTTGTGTGATTTTTGTAATATGTGTGTTAGTTTTATATATATATATGTTTTCGTAGATTTTCACAGGTGTAAGTATGCTGGTCTTATTGTATTCGTGTGTTTTCCCATGTAAGAATGAGATTGTCTTTGCAACGTTTCGGCAAGATCTCACTTGCCATCTTCTGGCTTCGGTCTGTGGCTCTATAGGTGCCGCCCTTCTTTAAATCTTGGATTTCCAGCACTGGCCAACAGACGAGCCCCACCCACCACCAAGCCGTTGAAATACAAAATAAGGAGAAACATACAAATAGGACCAATCAGCATCAATCTACCAATCATGATACAGCTGCACAGCCAATCAACCCACTCACAACAACAAAGTCAGCACTCCACCCCCCCCCCCCCCCCAAGATTTAAGGAAGGGCGGCATCTACGCAGCCACAGACCGAAGCCTGAAGATGGCATGTGAGATCTTTCCGAAACGTTGCAAAGACAATCTCATTCTTACATGGGAAAACACCTAAATACAACAAGACCAGCATACACACACACACACTCACACACACACTTTTCTTTTCTAATTAGAAATTACAAAATTTACCTCTGAAATTGATGGAAGAAGTCTGTCTGAGCATGGAATAGGACTGCCACTATGCATTAAATGTATTTTAAAGCATCAAGATACATTTTCATCATCATTATGGAGTGGAGAACGAACAGCCTTCACGTAGTCTTGGACTAATTCCATATAACATTTATGTGTGATAATAATCCATCTTGACTATTTTTGTAACTACATTAATAACGAGATCTGTGATAAACACTTTTTGTAATAACACGTGTTGCCAAAGGGTCTACTTCTATTATTGCTAAACTGATAAAGCAATGAAGCTGCAATAGAATTCAAATGAAAAAAAAAAGTGGCTGAGATGGAATGAAATTGAGATCCCTCCAGGAGGAACATGAAAGACTTCCTGTACATTTTCATCAGCTTATTTTTCATTAATGAATTTAGATTATGGATGATTATGTTTCTGATACTTAAAAATTTCCTAGGATTACAAAATTTCTAAATTTTTATTAGGTGATGAAAGTCCCGCAGTGCAAATCTCCATCTATATATGAAGTGTCTGCATCATAACCAAGCAAATACAATTGAAAAAGAAAAAAAACAACATATGGGAAAATAACGCATAGCAAGTTTACTCCAGATCAGAGAATAGAGTTTATTGAGTTATTTTGCTAAAAAGTATCAGACACTTTCACAAAAGCCAGATCTTCAGTGTCTAGCACATTTTGACAAAGAGTTGCTGAATTTTAAATGCTTAATTTTAAGAACCTGTTTGAAGGTACCTGAGATTTATTGGGAGAATTACATTGTTGTTATAGATTCTGTTCTGAAGAATATTCAGCAAATTTTGGAAATCTCTCTCTTTCTCTCTCTCAATCTCGATAGATAGAAGGATGGATGGAGAGAGAGAGAGAGAGACGGAGAGGGAGAGAGAGAAAGAGAGAAAAAGAGAGAAAAAGAGAGAAAAAATTAGTTTCTCTTCAGCTAGTATGATGTCCATCTTGATGTTGGTCCATCTGAATATGGAAAATCTATTAGAAAAATAACAACAACAATAACAACACCAATGGTAACAATAACTAATCACTTCCCTTTATCATAACTGTCACAGTAGAAGTACAACATGCAAAACATAGATTAAAAGAGTATACAAAATGACATTTAATTTAAAAAGTGAGGAAACAAGAATGAAACAAAAATATAGCAATCAATTGACACCTAAAACACATAATTACTGTTACTTCTAGGTAGGTCTTTATTATTTGCCGATAGATAGAAATCTTGCCAGACTAAAGCTTCTATCTGCTTAACTATTAGTATACAATATTCTGTGAATTGTTAGGGGACGATACTACCACCCTCGCCCTCTTCCTGCATACCAGAAATTCCAAGCTCAGCTGTCTCTTTGCTCTCTGGAAAATAGCCCCTCCCTCCTGTGTCCCTGGACCACATTCCACCACATTTACAGATGTTTCATGAATTGTATAATGAGCCTTAGGATTAGTAAGGTAGTCAGCCTACAAAGTGAGATTCTGCCCTTGCAAGAAGACCTCCACGTATAGCTTCAGTGATCAACCTGGTTTATGTGGCAAAGGTGATGTGTCAGATATCATAGTCCCAAGATGCTTAGAGATGTATGTGCCAAGAGCAAAACCTGGATATAACTTTATGGCTAGGTATCCAGTGCAGGTACATCATAATGATATACTATGTGATTTAAAGCTAAATTTACTTTTGAACCCAATGTTTATGAAACTATATTCTCACTTCCTAACCCTACAAAGATTATACCACTAAAAAAGTAGATCATAACTCTTATATTGCATCACTCTCCCCCTTCATATAACTTAACAGAAATCAATACATGGCATTTGTGTGTTTCCATATGGTCTTTATCAAATGTAGGAAATTTCATCTTCTTGGCTGCATAACTTTAGCAACTATTTCTGTGCACATCAGAACAAAGAGTAATTGGTGAGTGGATATCAGAAGTCTAAAAATGGAATTGCATCTGTAGTTCAAATGTAATGATTTTGAGTTATGCTGTTGGCATAATCAGCATACATTTCAACAATTTAATGAGAAATATTCCACTATGTGACAGAATGATTAGTATCTGGTGTACATCTATCAAAGGCATTGCTAAAGAAGATCAATTTCCACTATATTTGAAGGGTGTAGACTATATAGGGGGAACAAAATATTTCCAAATCAGCAATGATTTCAGTATCAATTGAATCATAGACCTTAGAATAATGGTTAGAGAACTGCAGCCAGAATTCCTGGGAAGCCAACACTGTCCAATACAAGACTTTTTCATTCCAGAAGGTTTGGCTGCATGAGTTGCTTTTGATACAGGCTTTAGGATATGTCTCATTAGAAAACAAATTCTGAGGGGGGGGGGGGGGAAGGAAGCCAAAACAATTTAATAAATAACTTGATTATCAGATTCTCCTTTGTCTGTAGTTATTTTATTTGGTATGTCGCCTCACATCATGCTTGCTCTTTCATCATTTCCTTCCTTTTAATGCCTTTAAGCTTTATAAGTATAAACTAAAACATTCCCCCAAAGTTAGAAACTCAAAATATGCCTTTCCTTCTCAGAAACACCCACAAGCTAATCTGGTGGGTTTCCTTAAACCATGAAATCTATCAAATGTGAAAGCTTCAAAGCGTTGTTTACGTGCTTCATATCTGCAAGCCACAAAAACATAACCTGTGGATCAGGCCTTGTACCCATGACCCACTGACTTCTTGACATCTTGAGGTTATGCATCCCAAGCATGTATAAGCAGGAAACGCCAAACTTCTTTCAGCCACATCCTGGTGTGACTGCAGTGTAAATTAGAGCTGTGTGAAAACCCTGGGAAAAAAAATATTTTGGCATGGATGCCTAGTTTTCCTTTCCTTTCCTTCTCTGTCCCCTTTTAACCAAGTATGTGGAGTAAGAATTATTCTAATTAATCTGTGGAACTGTTAAATACTAAAATAGAGGGACTAAAAACATTTCATCAGGAGAATTAAGATTCTACTTGCAACTGTAAATGAGATATGTCAAAGATATACGAATGCTTCTGAAATAAAAACTGGGAGGAAATCAACACTTTGGCAACAAATTATTTTGGATCACTACTGAGCGTTTAAGTTAATGTAAAGTAGTGGGTTTAACAACTGTTGTGTTTGCCTGTTATTATTGAGGCTCAGAGTTCACTATTTCCACTTGTAACATCTCTTTTAACATCTCTCCTAATCGTCCATACTATATTTTATCCATCTTAATCTGATTTGCTGTTTTAACATCCTAGGCAGTTCTCCTTGTGAGCCAATGAGGCCTATAGAATGCCACTGTACTCAAGGTTAGACCTCCTCTGCCTGCGGGAGGTTCCCCTCTCGCAGGCTTGGCCCCCTAGTCTAACACGGGCCCACCTCGAGGATGGATTGATAGATCCAGAGAGGTGGGCAAAGTGCAAACTCAGGGGGTTTTTAACAAAAATTTTAATTCGAATTTTAGGGGGGTCTAGGGTGGGGGGAGGGTTTGTCCAGTTAGAGGGGGACCAAGGTACAGGGCCGGCCAGCGGAACTGGGAAAAAGGATAGGTCCATTAAGGAGGGGGGAGAGGGGGTTGTTCCCATCGAGGGTTTTCCCATCCGATCGGTCCTGGGGAGGGGCAGGGGTGGCGGGAGACAGGGTGCCCACCATGTGTTGGGGGATCGTGGCTGGCTACAAGTGGTCACTTGCCCCAACCCCCTGTGCCCCCTCGGGGGGCTAGGCAGTCAGGGATCACAGAGCCAGGGCCCCAGGCTGATGTTCTGCAACGCCAGGTCCGTGGTGAATAAAGCCCCCCTTATTAATGACCTTGTGTCAGAGGGGGACCCGGACCTGGTGGGAATTACGGAGACCTGGTTGGGCCTCGAGGGAGGCTTGCCCCTCGTGGATATGTGCCCACCAGGTTACCGTGCATTTCATCAGCCCCGGGCCCTAGGCAGGGGTGGGGGGGTGGCGGTTATTGTTAAGGAAGGTCTTGAGTCAAGGAAGGCCACTGTGCCACAGACTACCGGCTGTGAGTCCCTTTACATGAAGTGGGGCCTAGGGAGGCAGTTGGGCTTGCTGATTGTATACCTGGCTCCCCGTTATGTAACAGCAGTCCTGCCCGAGCTCCTCGAGGTGATCGCCAAGAGGGCGATTGAGTCCCCCAGACTATTAGTCGTGGGGGACTTTAACTTGCCATCGGCAGGCGAAACATCCGAGGTAGCTCGGGAGTTCATGGCCGCCATGACGACCATGGACCTGACCCAAGTAGTTCAGGGCCCCACTCACATTGGAGGACACATGCTGGATCTGATTTTTGTCTCTGGCCAGTGGAGAAGTGATCTTGGAATCAGGGACATAGTCATCTCACCCTTGTCATGGACAGATCACTCCCTCCTTCGACTGGACTTTCCAATCACCACACCCCACCACGGGGAGGCAGAACCGGAAACACCTAGAAACGCCCCAGGCTCCTGATGGACCCAGAAAGGTTCCAGAGGGAGCTTGGGCCAATACCTGTGTCCCTGCCCCACGACTTGACTGAGGACCTAGTGGCCGCATGGTATAGTGCGGCTACGGGGGCATTGGACTGAGTCGTGCCCTTGTGGCCTCTCATGCGGTGTCGAATCACCCAGGCTCCATGGTTTACCGAGGAGCTGAGGGGGATGAAATGCTGCAAGAGACGCCTAGAGAGTAGGTGGAGATCCTCTCGATCCGAATCCAACCGAACACTAGTAAGAGCCCACATAAGGACTTACTTAGTGGCGATAAGAGTGGCCAAATGTGAGTTTTGTGCCACCCTTATCGCATCCGCTGATAACCGCCCTGCCGCCCTGTTTGGGGTGACCCGCTCCCTCCTTCACCAGAGGCCGTGGGAAGCCCCTTTGCAGGGTCGAGCAGAGGAATTTGGAGTGTATCTGCAGGATAAAATCACTCAGATTCGGAACGAGCTGCCCTCCACTGAAAGTGATCCAGCCGGATTGTCCGAGGCTGGTCTTGAGACAACATCTTGGGAGGAGTTTGACTTTGTCACTACCGAGGATATGGACAGGTTGTCAAGGAGACTTAGGGCCACCACATGTTTATTGGACCCGTGTCCCTCCTGGCTTGTACTGGCATCCTGGGAGGTTACACGAGGCTGGCTCCAGGATATTGTGAACACTTCCTTGAGAGAGGGGCACTTACCTACTGCCCTGAAAGAGGCGGTGGTGAGACCCCTCCTCAAGAAGCCTTCCCTGGACCCAGCATTATTAGAAAATTACCGTCCGGTCTCCAACCTTCACTTTTTAGCGAAGGTGGTAGAGAGTGTGGTGGCTTAACAGTTCCCTCGGCACCTGGAGGAAATTGATTATCTAGACCCGCACCAGTCCAGTTTCTGGCCCGGTCACAGTACCGAGACGGCATTGGTCGCGTTGGTGGATGATCTCTGGAGGGCACGGGATAGAGGTTATTCCTCTATCCTAGTCCTATTAGACCTCTCAGCGGCTTTTGATACCATCGACCATGGTATCCTATTGCACCGACTGGGGGGGTTAATAATAATAATAAATTCGAATTTATTAACCGCTCCCTCTCCCCACAGGGACCCGGGGCGGTGCACAGGAGGAACTAAAAACAATATAAACAATAAATACAAAAATACATACTTTAAAACACAATTAAACACTATTATCCCGTGCTAAAAATAATTAAAAACCCATTAAAATACATTTGAAATCTATAGACAGAGAGACTATCCAAGGCCGGCCAGTCGAAAGAAATGGGTCTTCAATTTCGTACGGAAGGAGCGGAGGTCAGTGGTCGTTCTGATATCGGGGGGAAGGTCGTTCCAGAGGGCCGGGCCCGCCACAGAGAGAGCCCTTCCCCTGGGCGTCGCCCGCTGACAAAGTCTAGTGGACGGCACCCGGAGAAGTCCCTCTCTGTGGGAGCGAATCGGCCGTGAGGATGTATGGGGCAGGATCCGATCCCGGGGGTCGGAGGGTGAGAGGTACCGTGTTACGGTGGTTCTCGTGCTACCTCTCTGGTCGGTCGCAATGTGTGTTGGCAGGAGAGCAGAGGTCGGCCCTGAGGCCCCTTACATGTGGGGTTCCTCAGGGGTCGGTCCTCTCGCCTCTCCTGTTCAACGCCTATATGAAGCCGCTGGGCGAGGTTTTGGGGTGGAATACCATCTGTACGCTGATGATACTCAGTTGTACATATCCACCCCAAACCACCCCAACTATGCCGTCGAGGTGCTGTCCCGGTGTCTGGAGGCTGTACGGGTCAGGATGGGTAGTAACAAACTCAAGCTCAACATGTCCAAAACCGAGTGGCTGTGGTTTCCGGCACCCCGGTTCAGCCAGGTAAGTCCAACACTGGCCATTGGGTGCGAAATACTGGCCCCCATGGAGAGGGCGCGAAACTTGGGTGTCCTCCTGTATTCTCAGCTGTCCATGGATGACCATGTGGCAGCTGTGGCCAGGGGGGCGTTTTATCAGGTACGCTTGATTCGCCAGTTGCGCCCCTTACTGGACCGGGCTGCCCTCCGCACAGTCACTCAAGCACTCGTGACGTCCTGGCTGGACTACTGTAATGCTCTCTACATGGGGCTCCCCTTGAGGTGCACTCGAAGGTTGCAGTTAGTCCAGAATGCAGCCACGCGAGTGATTATGGGAGCCACATAATACCACTCCTGCGCGAGCTGCACTGGCTACCTGTGGTCTTTCGGGTGTGCTTCAAGGTGTTGACGACCATCTTTAAAGCGCTCCATGGCTCGGGACCTAGCTACATACGAGACCGCCTCCTGCCCCATACATCCCTTCGACCGATCTGCTCCCACAGAGAGGGCCTTCTACGGGTGCCGTCGGCTGGGCAATGCCGGTTGGTGACACCCAGGGGAAGAGCCTTCTCTGTGGTGGGCCCTACCCTCTGGAACGACCTGCCCCCCGAACTACGCACCATCTCGGTCCTCCGCCTGTTCCGCCAGCGCCTTAAAACACTGCTGTTCCAACAAGCCGGCCGAGTATAACCCCCGACACTGAGTTTTAATACTGTAAATTTTAATTAGAGGTTTTAAAATTGGTTTTAGCACGGGATCATTATTTAATAGTTTTTTAATATGAGTATTTATATGTATGTACTGTTTTAAATTGCCTGTGCACCGGCCTGGATCCTTTTCTAGTAGAAGGGTGGGGTATAAATTGGGAAAAATAAATAAATAAATAAACAAACAAGTAAAATAAATACGTTCTCCTTCTTCCATATTTTTTTGCAAGAAAATGAAGCTTACTTTGTTAAAATAGCTTTCACAATTGTTTTATGTGGAGTCAATGACAGATTAAAAAAAGTGCAACATGGGGGGGAAATTAAATTGTATCCGAGAGGTCTGTTCTGTTGTTATAATAAGCATTTAAAAGATGCTGTTTGATTCAATGATACTTTCAAGTTACAGGATTGAAGTCCTTGGCACATCATTTTTAAAAGACAAGGTTCATTGTGTCCCAAAGACAACAAATGTACCATGTTAAGTGGAGGAAATTGGTATTCTGTATACATAGGTTGCATTAAATCCTAGTAAGATAATAGTCTCATTTACAACTGCAATTGGACACAGGTTGTAAAATGGAAAAAAAAAAACCATATGAACAGACTTGACTTATGATGGTTGCTCACCAGTTCTGATTGTGGTTGTTAAGAAAATCATAATAGATTGCTAAGCTTAATGTCATGTGATCACAGCTTGCAACTTCCTTCCATCTTCCTCATCAAGTGTATTTGTGGGAAGCAGGCTGTGAAGGTTGAAAATGGCAATCATGTGAATGCTGTGACCATCAGATATGCATGCCATTTGCCAAGTGCCCAAATCGCAATCACATCAACGTTGGGACAACACAATGTCTACAACTTCAAGAACTGGCCCCAAGTCTCAGTATTCATGCTGTTGTAACTATGATTGGTTGCTGAATGAGTGGTGACTGGTTACCTGTACTTTAAAAAGGTATGGAGTAACTGTAATCATAATTCACTGTCCTCTCCCAGACCAAGCACACAGAAATACATGAAGGGGTTGTTTTGTTCTCTTTATTAAATGAGGCTTGCAAACACATGCACTTTCAGTATAGAGACAGGTTTCCCACCAAATTTCAGCAAGTCTGAACAGTTTCAAATCAAAGTGCAAGACAGGAGAATAGTGAGGTGGAATCTGAGGATCAGAGTTGGTAACAGATTCATTAAGGTACAGGTTCACAAATTAAGGCACAGATCCTGGGAGTTAACAGGCAGTTATCCTCAATGAAAAGCTTGTGCTTGCTGTTTCACTTTAATAGTGGTAGTCCCAGTGCATGTCATTTGGTGGGGCTGATATTGCAATATAACCCATCACTCCACTTCCTCAGAACTCATAGGATCAACTCAGGGGGTTGGACTAGATGACCTACAAGGTCCCTTCCAACTCTGTTAATCTGTTAACTCATTCCAAAAAAACGTATTTATTTTTATTTATTTATTTTCATCAACAGATATAAGTATAGACATGATTATGAATACATGAAATGAATATGAATACAAGGGAATATTAGGACAGGAATGGTAGACATGCTGGTGCACATGCACGCCCCTTAAAGACCTCTTAGCAATGGGGTGAGGTCAACAGTAGACAGTCTAATGTTAAAGTTTTGGGGGTTTGGGGAAGAAACCACAGTATCAGGTAGTGCATTCCTGGCATTGACAACTCTGTTACCGAAGTCGTATTTCCTGCAATCAAGTTTGGAGTTGTTTACCATACGTTTGTATCTATTGTGAGCTTGTGTGTTGTGGTTGAAGCTGAAGTATTCATTGACAGGTAAGACATTGTAGCAGATCATTTTATGTACTACGCTTAGATCAGATCAAAGACGGCAAAGTTCTAAATTGTCTAAGCCCAAAATTTCAAGCCTGGTGGCATAAGGTATTCTGTTGTGAGCAGAGGAGTGGAGGACTCTTCTCATGAAATATCTTTGGACTCGTTCAATTGTATTTATGTCTGATATGCAGTGCAGGTTCCAGACAGATGAGCTGTATTCAAGAATTGGTCTAGCAAAAGTTTTGTTAAAGCTTCAACCATCTCAGGATCATGTTGGTTAATATTGATGGGGTTGTTTTTAATGAGTTGTGTTGAGTTTTCAGCCTTTGGCAATTTGTTACTAGCTAAATTGTTCTTTTTTACACATTATATGTTGCCTGGATTCACTTTTGGGAGACAAACAGTCATGCAAATTGTGTAAATAACATTAAATGTTTTAATAACTCTGTCAAGATCTATCTAGATAGGTCTTCAATCCTTAAGTGGATCTCATCAACTTTATCTTCCAGATGCCTAGAAAATTCTTCATAGTGATTCCGTAGCTATTCCTTTTTCCTGTCCTTCTCTAAGAGTCTGGATCACTTTAAAAAGAGCTACTGGATGGCAATCTGCTGATCAGAGAACAAAGTTTTACCATCCTTTTCACCATAATGTAGGTTCAAGGATAGACTTTTACACATATTCAATCAGATTTATTAGTCACTGTATGGCAGTTACTCTCTAGGTATCCCTTGATGTTCTTCATTCCCCAGGCTTCATGGAAAACCAGCAGATTCCCCAGTTGGCAAACTGGAAGCCAAGCGGTTCCATTAAATTAGTAATTAATTCAGACCATCCTTCCCTTCCTGTTCTTCCAATGAAAGTCATTATTTTAATGGGAAGGATTAATCTGATCTCTCCAGTTTATTTAGTCTAAGTCAAGGGAAAGACAATTAAACAACTTATGAAATTCAAGGAGAATTCCTACCCATAGAAGATATAGTTAATTCATGAAAATATTTTTCTTAACCTTTATTTTGTATCAGCTTCCCTTGGAAAAACCCTTGCTGTTTTCTTAGTTCTGACTGAGAAAGAACATGCTGAGATGCAAAAAAATATTGGTACATTTTTAAATGGCACAGAAGGGACAATTGTAAAAGCTACACTTCATAGTATAAGGGCAGCAGCTGCAGTAAGTAATGAAAAATTTTATCTTGTGAAATATGAATCCCTTTGTTGTTTGAACCTGATATCAGTGATAGAGGAACATTTATCAGCTTGGTTTAGATTCAACTCAATATTAATGACATTTTTCAGCAAGCATGTGGTGAAGGGAGAAGAAAAAGAAACTTCACACAATTCCTCTGGTGAGTAGCAAAAACAAAGTAGAAGAGAACTGAGTAGCACTAGAGGATCATAGCAAGACTTAGAACATAGAAAATGGGGTTGGAAGGGACCTTAGAGATCTTCTAGTCCAGGGCTAGAAGTTGGCTTTGCAGACCCCGGTGGACTTCAACTCCCAGAATTCCCCAGCCAGGTATGCTCTTTGAAGACCCGTGGACTTCAACTCCCAGAATTCCCCAGCCAGCATAGGAATTCTGGGAGTTGAAGTCCACCGGTCTTCAAAGAGCCAACTTTGCAGACCCCTGTTCTAGTCCAACCACCTGCACAAGCAAGAGACCTTATACTGTCTCTTGCATACCAAATGGTTGTCTTGAAGAAGTTAAGAAAGATTCCCTATTGCAGATTGACTCACTCTACTTCTGGAAACAACCTCAGTCTGGTCAGTGAGACCATCACCACAGCTTAAAAATCAGAAGGGTTCATTCTCATTAATCCAAAAATTGCTTGCAAAAGTTACAGCACCAGTCAAATGCTTTTCCATGGGATTCATCTCCGAGTAAATCCCATTAATTTACTCATGATTTACTCATGATTGAGCCTACATTGTATTGTGCTGTTAAGCATTTTTATTGTGGCTAAATTATGCATTATTTATATCTCTTATTCTTTGGAATCATCAAACCTACTAAATTATGAGATGTTAACTTCTTCAACCTAAATCAACATTTTTTTTTAAATGACCAGCAGAGAGAATGAAAGTCAGTCTCATCTCCCAACTGAGGATTAGAAGCCTGCTCCACTGTGAAATGCGGAAAACAAGACCAGAAATTTGACAAGTTCCATATGTCATTCTAAATGACTCTACCTCCAGGAAAGATCTGCTTCTCTTCTACTAGGGAAGCAGACAGCTTTAATTTTCTTAGTCTCTTGCATGAATTCCTATCCAAGCACTAAAAGCTACAAAATGGCAAGGCTGAAAGGCCCAGGGGGTTGGCAATATGATATGGGGTCTTTCAGCCCTAGGTCACTGGTTTGAATTTGCTCTAGGTTGATATGGCAACCAAAATTCTTACCATATGACAGTTGGATATAGCCCTAAGTCTATTAATGAGCTGAGGGGGTCTACATGCAAGCTTCCCAGATGGCCTTGTTGACATCTTGAATGACCTTCTCACCTTAACCCTTGGATATAATCCATCCAGGTCATTGCTAAGGTGCATTGATTGGGCAATGTTGGTCAGATCATATTATATTTGTCTAGGTTGTCTCTGCCTGTCAACATACATGTGGTACTCAGTGTCTGAGAGCCCTAAGACAACCTTAAGACTGCATCATTTATGGAACACGTGAATGACCACAAGGATCTTCCACCTCCCAAATACCCCATAATTTTCAATACATTCTTTTGAAAACATATTCCTTGTGGATTAAAGACTTAAAATTTAAACATTGCCAAGACAAACTATCCAGCAGAATTATAAATAACATACAAATAGCTTTCTCTATAATTACTGTGGTCAATTATGCTAGCAACAGCAGATAGACCTTTTTTCTATAAAGGAATACTCAGTTGGTGAGGCTCTTCATTGCCATTGGTGGGAAAGGGAGGGGGGGGAACAGTGAGGCAAAATAATGGAATTCAAAAAGATCGGCCAAATAATGTATTAAACATTGCCAGAACTAATGATGAGTAATGCCAAACTATTCCCTAACCTTTTTTTAAATATTTGAAATAACCTGGATTTACTATAATACAATCTCACTTAAAAATAAAAGTTCTATAAAGCTATCAAATGTAATGTCCACAACATTTTTAAAAGATTTTTTTAAAAATGTTTAGTACGGAAAACTTTTAAGAAATTATTTTTATAACGTATCATGCTACGTGGTAACATTTAGTTGACATTGGCTGATTTTGAAAAGCTAAGCAGAGCCAGACCTGGTTAGTACTTCTACAGTGGACTAGCAGGATATCCCAAAAATATAGACTCAATGAAAAAAAAAAGTCCTGAAAAAAAGCAATGGCATGAAAATTATATGGACCCATCCATGAAATATTCAGGAGTTTGGCTTGTAGGAGATTTTGGTCTGATCTTTTTTTGCTTCTTCTGAGGACAAAATGGAAAGCAATGATAATTTCCCAGGTAGTGCTGGGAAATCTCATTCTTTGCCACAGCTCATAGGAATCTCCTGGGGGTAAATCCGCTCACATACAAAGTGAGGTATAATAAATATTACAGGTAATTTTCCTGCCTCATTTTTCCTGCCTCATTTTTATCAAATTGCAGGTGGAAAATGAGCAGATGCTTGGCTGGAGGCATCTCAACAGTCTTCCACAACCAGTGATGGGTTTCACATTTTGTTACCAACAGTTGTTCCTGTGTGTGCCCGCTTACTTTGCATGCATATGCCCCTTTACACATGCACTTTGCTTACATATGCGCCTTTCGCACATGCGCCCTGCCTCAAAAATGTGCCTAAATAGGACAGCATAGAGCTGGGGCGGGGGAATGGGCTCACCAGTAATTTCCATTACCTGTTCAGGTGAATCAGTCCAAACTGGCTGAACACCATGTCTGTCCCCAACCTAATACCCTTCAGATATGGCCATAACTGTAAATCCTGAAATATGTAAACTAATACATTTACACAGCCCTAAATCAGGGAAGGGTTCTCTAAACAGCTTTTTGAAGAACCTGGGGTAATTCCAAAATTAATCTGACCTTAGGGGATAACCTTGCTGAGGACCAATTATCAGTCATTTCTAAGAAATACTTCTTTTTAAAAAAAAAATTTAATTTCACTGATAGGATCATGCTGACAGGTTGTTGTTTTTTTGGCATGAGTTGAATTCCCCCCCCCCCTCATATTGCAGAACCAAGCATGTAGCAGTAATTTCCCTACCTCTGCCCCACTGGAAGAGGAAGTGAGAGATTTGTTTTTCAAGAAGTAAATTACTTAAAAACAGAAGGGAAATCCCAAAGGTTTCCACTCTTGAACCAAGTAGGGGAAACTGATAACTTCTTTTAAGAATAAGGGCTTTCCCCCTTATTTTTTCAGACTAATTGGAACAGTGAGAGTCAATAATACATATTAACATGCCAACTTCTTCTGGGGCATTTTGTTTTACTCATAGATTGAAATAAACCAGATTCCCAACTAGGCAGAATAATACCTTTTATATAGCTATCAACTAAAGCTTATCATAGCTTATTCCATCTTTCTGAAAAACTCAAGCAGACTTCCTGTTTGCTCAGAATTGCAAGCTATTGCCTGTGTCATTTCAACCCCCCCCCCCACGCACACACATAATTGACAAGTCTGCTCTTCCTTGGGCAAGTTTGCTTAGAAAACCAAAACTGTGAGTCAGAATATATTTAAATAGCCAGTAATAATATGCTTGGACCACCAGTTAAGATACAACTTGAGCAGTTTCTTTAAGGGGTTCTAAAATGTACTCATTCATTCCAAGAAATTCTTTCTTTTCTCTTTAGCTCCTAAACTAAATTATGAAAAGAAAGGAAACCCATGTTGCAGAGGTAGCAGAGGGAAGTTACAGTATATGGCTTAGGTTCGTACAGACCTACCAATCTCCAGCAGCTGCTTGGGGAAGGACGGATGGGTGGGGAATGACTTTTACATTGCAAATACTCAGAATCTGCTATGTGAAACCAAAGGATAATAAGAGCTGTTCCTTGTGATGGCTTGCTTGCTATCTAGGACAGCACTGTGATGACATAAAGAATGGCATGTTTGGAAAACTGGCCCAACTCTGCTAAGCAAAATTTAGTTCAGCATAAAACTTGAAAAATCTTCCTTTGCTATCATCGCTAGAATGGAAGCGTTGCCTCACAATATGCTCGGTTCTTTGTGAATACAGTGGCATCAGATTCAGCTGGTACTCAGCTTTTCAATAGGCAGAATTGTATTTAGTTTTTGAATGCATACAAGTTCGTTTCTCCTACAATCATCCCAAATATCCCCGCCCAATTACCACATGATTATATGTCTGAATGATGTTCTGCTTTCCAAAGGGATGCAGCGCAATCAATCCAGCTACTTAAAAAACAAACAAACAAACATGGATACAGAAAATGTGCCATGGTATGGTGAATACTATCTAGAAGGAATGAAAAACCATATGTTTTGGAAATCATAAATTGATGCCAAAAGCTAACAGCAATTTGGATTGAAGGTATATCTAAACCAACACAAAATTACAACTAGGTTCCTAGCTAGTTATAAAGAAGACCCATTAAAGTTGGGGGAATATAGTGATTTCTTGATTATTTGGTCCAATTTTGAATGTGTTGGCTCTAACTACAGCTAAAGAGGCCACCTAAATAAAAGAAGGCATAAATAAAACAAATAGGTACTGTATCCTTCTTGCCTGATAGAATATTGGATCAATTCTCAAGATAATAATAGCTTGCTCAAAAATTAATATTGCTTCTCAAAATATTTTACTTTGCCCATTAGTTTCTGGTGGGGGGGGCAGTGAAAAATGGCATGTAGGTAAAAATCTCTATGTAGAGATGTTCTGGGGGCATCCTGTAGTTGGTTGGGAGGCTGTGTGACCCATGGGTTTCTCAGCCTGAAATAGACATTGCTTCTCTTTGCACTGTGGGGCAGATACTATGCCATCAAAGGCATCTGCCATGATGGTGGGGTAATTATGGCAAGTATGACTATGCAATTGACCCATTGCCTGTTTGTATATATCAGCGATGGTGAACCTTTTTTGGCTTGCGTGCCATAAGTGGGGGGGAGCGCAGGGGGGTCGTGCATGGGTGTGCCACACCCATAATGCAATATATGACCCCCCCAGTGGGCATGTGTGCACTACAGATGCGACCCCCCATTTTTTACATGCTCTTTTCACTCTCCCCAGGCTCCAGAGGCTTTATAGGAGCCTGGAAGGGTGAAAACAGCCTCCCCCTCCCCCTCCCCACAGAAGCCTCCTGAAGATCGCTGAAGCCTCCGGAGGGTCCCCGGAGGGCCTGGGAAGCCTCGGGAGCACTCGAAATGACGCGCCGCTGAAACTGGAAGTGACGTCCGATTTGCTTGGAGCATCATTTTGAGGGGTCCAGAGGCTTAAGGGAAGCCTCCTGAAGGTCGCTGAAGCCTCCGGACCACTCAAAATGATGCTCCAAGCAAATTGGACATCACTTCTGGTTTTGTGTGCCACCTGTGGCATGTGTGCCATAGGTTCGCCATCACTGGTATCTATAGTATGCAAGGTCAAAGCAGAATCAAAATGGTGGACTTCAGTTATGTGATTGTATTATCCTCCCTCCACCCCACATGGTGTCCTGTAGGCTAGAATATGGTTTTTGATTTTGACTTAGTAAATTGTATTAAACCACCTTTGGTGGAACCACCTTTGGTGGGAAGTTAACAGTGTGCCATGTGCCTTCAGCATTTAGTCATGCCAGCCACATCTTCGGAGAGCTCAGGCTCTTTGGCTTTGAAACAGAGATGAGCATCAACACCTAGAGACGGGAATGACTAGCAGATATGTGTGAGGGGAACCTTTATCTTTACCTATTGTATTAAATATTAAGTATGCATTGTTGTTTGAAAACAGTGGCTGATAGTTTAAAGTTGTGTGGCCACCACAAATGATGGCTTATTCATTAAATGACAAACCAAACCACAATAGTGCAATATGGGAATCTAGCCTATGTCTCCATTGCCAGTCATAAAAAAAATCTGAGAAATTCATATGGAAAGACTAAGAGAACAACCTCAGAAGAGTTACCAGAGCCATAGAACAAAATGTAATTTACTTCTTAGTCTTTCTGGAAGCATTAAAAAAAAGCTTCTTATATGAGCAGTTTACTCATTTGATACAATTCTGCCTACTCCAAAGTTAATTCGCAACTCTTTGTGAGATGTTTGGCTTCTCTCTGACTCAAGAGAGTCTACCAAGGTTCAAGATACTCTTGGCCAGAGTTCTTTGCACATTGCTGCATTTGCTGTGCTCTCCTAAAATAATTGATTCTTCTATCATTGTTTATATTTATCTCCAAAGGGTTCATGGCTGCCTGGAGAAATGATATTCCAGTGTCCTGCAACTCTTCATACTCTGGGTACTTTTAAAGATACTTAAAGTGTACAGGTGGCTATTCTACATTGCATTTCTATTGACTGGCAGTGGGGGTTGTAGCACTTAAAGCTGCAATACTTTGCAAGGGTCTGACAGAAGTGGCTGTCATCTGGATGGAAGAAAGAGAAGGGAGTTTCTCCAACTGAATACTGAGCGCCCCCATGGGGCCACCTCACCACCTGGAGCCAAATTACATCTTATGAGTAATGAAAATTGGGGTTGATGTGATAATATGCTGGAGGGAGCCACTTCTGAGGGAAGGGTGAAACTGTGAACGTTTACATTTTTCTTACCTAATCATTTAATTAGCGTAGCCAAGAAAAAGCTAAATCTCCCCTGTGATTACAGGCAGGAAGTTTCCGACAGAGAAATAATGTGCAAAATGTGACATCCAACACATCTGCAAGCTAAGAATTAAAACTTTTAATTCCCACTAGGGCATAGTGCATAGCTGGAAAGCCAATTCTCAGCAGGAGGATTTTGCTCAGGTAAATCCTCAAAACTATGGCAGGGAGGGTTTTCTAACAATTAATTTCAAGCAGCAACACTTCCTTTCCATTTACCACGTAGGAAGGATGTGGCCAACATCAAAAAATAACTTTTGGCTATGTTAGCAGTGAAAGTCCAAATCAGATCTGCCCGAAAAATATAACTGCCCCACTGTTTGCTATGCAGACTTCATTCAAATATTCACACATACTTGCTTAAGCATTTTACCTTGTATTAATAAGATGTCTGAAGTTTCGCAGAGTCATTTTTTTTTTTGCAGCCAATGCTTAGATCAAAGGAAAATACCAGGCCATTTCAACATCCCCTAGCCTTTTGGGATTTCAATCTGCTGGGCAGACTCTTTAAATAAGAGTTAGCACTTTCATCTCTGCTATGGAGAAGTGTTTCTTTTTCACGCTTATCTTTTGTGGATGAGGCTAGTATCAGGAAGTTTGGCAACTAGACTTACAACCAGATTAGAGCTCTGTATTAAATCAGGGCCAGCCTCTAAACCTAGGGCCTTCTGAAGCAAAGGATAAGACCTTTTAATCATCCTGATTTCTGTGTACATTAGCCAACTAAGTGGAAAGTTGAGTTTTATTTCACCAGTGGCCAGCATGGCAGTCTCTTCAAGGAAGGCACTTTTTGACTTTGGGGGTATAGTCATCTGGAGGTACCCAACTATGTCTTCCAACTGTTTGCTGTAACTTCTCCTTCCCTGCTCTCCTGAATTGTCTCTCTGAGGTATTTATTACCCTTAATGATAAGCCATAATAATAGGGCTGACCTTTGAGGGAGTGTTTCATGTTAATTAATAAATGGGTGCCTTCTGCCTATTTGCTGGAGTCAAACAGAACGAAATAAATCAAAACAAAGGCCAAAAAACTCTGTGATTGCCTCCACTCAAAGTATGTATGCATGCATACGCGAGTTATTTTTAAAGTTTTTGCTGATGGTTCTTGTGAGCAAACAGAATGTGGAAGTGAAATAGAAGGGCAGCTGTCGGGAACTGCATTCCATTTCCACATCTGAAACCCCCAGGTTGCAAAAGAAAACAAATAGATTGAAATACATCTTTTTTCAATAAGCCATTGCAGTGCCCCTGAACTGAAATGTTAAAGGACCCACATGGAGAAATAGGAAATTACTTTACTTTTTTTTTTTAACAGTGGGATATGAAAAGAGAAAATCTTGCCCCCTTTCCTGTCTGCTTTTACATCTTGCCACCACTTTCTGCTCTTTGATTGAAGCTCCTCATAAATTAAGGGCCCAGGATTAAAATTACTTGGAAGGAGATGAAACTCTAGAGTCAGCTTTGGTGCATCAACTTTCAGCCAAAACTCGATGGGATGGAAGCTGTCTCTCATTAAGTGTGTGAGGAATGCTGACCACAAATCTTGCTTGCTTTTCAGGGGTTTGGCAACTATAACCAGCTGTCACTGTTGTGTATGGTTTATTAATAACCATTTATACTAGCAAAGCTTCACTAAATCATTCAGGCAGGTTTATATGATATAAAGAAGGAAATGTAGCATCCGTTCACTGAGGTTATCATTTACTGTCCTGGAGTTACTGCCCTGCTAAACACCATTGTAAGAATACTTTTTACAACTATCAATTCAAGCCTCTGTTCATTATGCAAAATTATAATAGCGCACCAAAGGCTTGCTATTGTCACACGGTACATTTTTTTTAAATGTACCGTGTACATTTTTGTTGTCTTTAATCTCAACACCCTAGTGTAGGTGCAAATTTGTGTGTGTGTGTGTGTGTGTATGCATCTGTGTCTGTGCGTGTGTGGTGAGATTCACAATTTTTTATTACCAGTTCTGTGGGTGTGGCTTGGTGGGCATGGCATGAATTGGTGGGCGTGGTTTGCTGGGCATGGCAGGGGAAGGATACTGTAAAATGTTCATTCTCTCCCCACTCCGGAGGAACATTACTGCAAAATCCCCATTTCCTCCCAAACAACTGGGACTCAGGAGGCACAGAATAGATGGGGGTGGGGCCAGTCAGGGGTGGTGTTTACTGGTTCTCCAAACTACTCAAAATTTCTGCTACCTGTTCTCTAGAACTGGTCAGAACCTGCTGAATACTACCTCTGACTGCTTTATATCTGATTATATATATCACCCCTGTATGCATGTATGAATGTATATATGTATATACGTGGGAATGTACATACACACACACACCAACAACAACAATTTTGGTGGTTGAGGTCCCTGTGAGTTTTCCTGGTCCTGATCAATTCTTTAACCATTTCAGTATGTTGGGTCTAGAGCAAGCATGACAAATGGTGAGGGATGTTGAGGGCTTAATTAAGCAACTTTAGAAGAGACACCTTTAGTAGGTGTTGGGTTTCTCTCCTGGAATGACTTCTAAAGCGATCCTATCAGTTCTCTTATTACCTTCTTTAGAGAAGAAGGAACTTTTTGCCTAAAAGCTAATATAGTCATAGAACATACCTTCATCTTCCACTCTGCTTCTTCATAGCTGTGATAATTCTAGAGAGTTAAGATCTATAATAATAATAATAATAATAATAAATTTTTATTTGTAGCCCGCTCTCTCTCCCCAGAGGGACTCGAGGCGGGGCACAGGAAAATTAAAAAACAATAAACACAAACAGAATACATAATTTAAAATCACAATTAAACAAATCCTGCGCTAAAAACATCTATAAAAACTAAAAACTGTCCCTAAAACCCCTTAACACTACAAATAATTAAAATTACCCTAAAACCCCAGGACAGGGAGGCTATCCCAAGCCGGCCAGACGGAAAAAGTAGGTTTTCAATTTGAGACGGAAGGAGCGGAGGTCCGTGGTCGTCCTAATATCGGGGGGAAGGTCGTTCCAGAGGGCCGGGCCCGCCACAGAGAGAGCCCTTCCCCTGGGTGTCGCCCGCTGACACAGTCTAGTGGACGGCACCCGGAGAAGCCCCGCTCTGTGGGAGCGAATCGGCCGTGAGGATGTATGGGGCAGGATCCGATCCTGCAGATAGCTAGGTCCCGAGCCATGGAGCGCATTAAAGATGATAATTAACACCTTGAAGCGCACCCGGAAGACGACAGGTAGCCAGTGCAGCTCGCGTAAGAGCGGTGTTACATGGGTGGACCTTGCGGTCCCCATAATTGCTCGCGCGGCTGCATTCTGGACTAGCTGAAGCCTCCGGGTGCACCTCAAGGGCAGCCCCATGTAGAGAGAGTTACAATAGTCCAGTCGGGATGTCACGAGAGCATGAGTGACTGTGCGAAGGGCGTCCCGATCCAATAGGGGGCGCAATTGGCGAACCAGGCGAACCTGGTAAAACGCCCTCCTGGCCACGGCTGTCACTTGATCTTCCATGGACAGCCGGGCATCCAGGAGGACACCCAAATTGCGCGCCCCATCCACAGGGGCAAGATGTTCGCCCCCTATGGCCAGCGATGGAGTGAGCTGGTTGAATCGGGCAGCCGGAAACCACAGCCACTCGGTCTTGGTCGGGTTGAGCTTGAGTCCGTTACTTCCCATCCAGATCCGTACAGCTTCCAGGCACTGGCACATCACCGCTACGGCATCGTTGGGGTGGTTTGGGGTAGAAATGTACAGCTGTGTATCATCAGCGTACAGATGGTACTCTACCCCAAAACCACGGATGATCTCACCCAGCGGCTTCATGTATGTGTTGAACAGGAGGGGCGAGAGGACCGACCCCTGAGGCACCCCACATGCGAAGGGTCTCGCGGTCGACCTCTGCCCCCCTGCCAACACAAATTGCGATCGGCCAGAGAGGTAGGAGGAGAACCACCGTAAAACGGTGCCTCCCACCCCCAACCCCCCCAGCCGATGCAATAGGATACCATGGTCGATGGTATCGAAAGCCGCCGAGAGGTCTAATAGGACCAGGATGGAGGAACAACCCCCATCTCTGGCCCTCCAGAGATCATCGACCAACGCGACCAATGCCGTCTCGGTGCTATGCCCGGGCCGAAAGCCGGACTGGCGCGGATCTAGATAATCAACTTCCTCCAGGTGACGGGGAAACTGTTGTGCCACCACACTCTCGACAACCTTCGCCAAAAAGGGAAGGTTGGAGACTGGACGGTAGTTGTTCAAAAGAGCTGGATCCAAAGAGGGCTTCTTAAGGAGGGGCCTCACCATCGCTTCTTTTAGGGAAGCAGGCAAGGCACCCTCACTCAAGGATGCGTTGACAACCTCTTGGAGCCAGCCTCGTGTCACCTCCCAGGATGCCAGTACAAGCCAGGAGGGACACGGGTCCAATAAACATGTGGTGGCTCGCAGTCGCCCACGTAACCTGTCCATATCCTCGGAAATAACGGAGTCAAACTCCTCCCAAACAAGATCTCTCTCGTGGCATCCCACTGGGCCATGAATGGGGGCTAGCTCGTTCTGTATCTGAGCGATTTTCTCCTGCAGAAAAGTCACAAATTCCTCTGCTCTACCCTGTAACGGGGCTTCCCGCACCCTCTGTTGAAGGAGGGAGCAGGTCACCCTAAACAGGGCGGCAGGGCGGTTTTCTGCGGATGCTATGAGAGTAGCACAATGGTGACGTTTGGCCACTCTCAGCGCCACAATGTAAGTCCGTAACTGGGCTCTTACCTGTGTCCGGTCAGATTCAGATCGAGTAGACCTCCATCTTCTCTCTAGGCATCTCTTGCGGCGTTTCATCACCCTCAGCTCCTCGGAAAACCAAGGAGCCAGGGTGTTTCGCCGCCGCAAGAGAGGCCGCAAGGGCGCGACCCGATCCAAGGCTCCCGTGGTCGCAGTATTCCATGCGGCCACGAGGTCCTCCATCGGGGCGCGGGCCAGGGGTACAGGAAGTGGCCCAAGCGCCGTCTGGAACCCATCCTGGTCCATCAGGCGCCTGGGGCGGAACCAGATTGGTGACTCAGGTTCCGCCTCCCCGCGGAGGGGAGCAGCGGTCGGAAAGTCGACCGCTGCCTTTAACCAGTTGGTTAAATCTGCCTTTAACCAACTAAGATCTCCTATAATAATAGCATGTTTCAGAGAAGAGACCCAACATGCTTTTCTGATTTAGAGCACTTGGCTTTGGACTGATTGAGAAATAACCACAGCCAGAGCAAAAACTAAAATTAATTTATTGCTAGTTTTAATTCAATTTAAATCAAGTTTATTTGAACATTCCAAGAAATGCTGCTTTGAGGAAAAACCTATGCTGCTACGTAAGCACAGAACAATTTTGCTGTGAAAAGAAAGTAAAAACCAAGAGCCCTGGGCACCTTATACATCTTGAAAAATAAACAAAATTTATGCCTAGATGTTTCATTAAAAACTTGGAATATTTGCTAAAACATAAACCTGCCATGCAAAAGCAATTTAAATAGTAAAAGGAAAATAGATATGATTTCCATTAAGTTTCATCTCTCTCTCTCTTTTTCTCTTTCTCTGAATGTGTGTGTGTATGAATGATAGCCTATGTGCCATAGTGGTTATGGTATGTGCTGGACTAGGAGCAAGGAGACCCAGGTTCTAGTCCTACCTTAAGAATATATGACTTTGGGGCAACCATTCCGTCTTAGTCTAGTTGGAAAACTCTACCAACCAACACTTTTGCCAGTATAGTAGATTACAATCTATAACCTTTAATGAAGAAAACTTCAATCTGCAATCTACAAACATACATATAGGTAATCCTCAACTATGTTCAACATTAGCAGCACAGTAAATATGGATGTAATGCTGGTCTTTGAGGTTTCAGCAATTCTAACACCCCCTGAGATCATGTGTTCACAATCTAGGTGTTGGCTCATCATTAAGACATTGCAGAGAAGCACAACCCACTAATTGCCATTTGCAACCTTTCCTGCCAGTCTCCCACACCTGAACCAGCCTCCCGAACTTTCCCTGTCTTCCTCCACATCTCAAGGTATCCCCATGGTTCTTACCTGGGACTTCCTCTTCTTTCTCCTTAGCAACCACACATCTTGGAATTTCAGTAACATCCAGAAATGTCTGAGATTGTCATTACTAAATTATGTGGTCACATCACATGATATACTGTATCATGCTTTGGAACCTCATCACTTAGCAACAGCAGTCCTACTGTAACTTGAAGACTACCAGTATTTGCATACCATAAATTAATACATACAATGTGCATTATTTAACAAGAAGTCCACTGTTAGGATCCTTCCCAAGGGGTGGAGGTAAGAATCTTGTGAAGGTGCAGGTTGAGAAAAGTCCATCTGGAAAGTCTTTTGGAATGCTTATCTTCCTCTGATTCTCCTCAATAGACACTTGGGGATGGAAGCCTGGAGGTGGAGCAGATTGGAGCTACCTATGTTTTGCATCTCACCATTATTCAATTACTCATGGGAGCTAAATTGATCATATGAAACAATATGGATTCAAAGGAGAAATCTTTACCTTCATAATAATTGTGGATTCCCTCAAGTGCATTTATTAAGTAAAGCTCATTCTTTGGGGAACTTCTGCACAGAGTACCAATGCATGCATGTACTTAGTACATACAGGGCAATTAAATGGGAGATTAAAAATATAACACTTTGTTAGAGATAATTAGCCATGGCTGATGACAACACAGCAGAAAACCCAATGGCAAGGAATACATTAACCTCTATGCCCACCTTTTAAAAAGGGAGATCCATATCTTTTGTATAGTCTGGAAAATTACAGACTTTAAACTATTTTTCCCTATATCTTATCATAGGACATGTCAATTGGATTCTAGAGTATAAGATGGATAGTGAGTAACCATGTCTTTTAATTATCCTGGTCTGAGGCATGATTCTGGACATAACAGATAAGAAATTCCAATATTTTGGGAACAGATAAACATATTTGGAATGTTGAGTGCATATTATGATCACTCCCACAAAATGGCTGCCATAGTGAGCATGGGTATTAACAAATGTTGTTACCATGTCGGTACTATGTTGGTACTATGTCTGTGCCAGTATACCAATTCATAAAAGGTCTTTTGCTCTTTAAATTTCTTCACCTATATTTTTAGTGTATCTTTAAGTGGAACTGAACAACTCCTTCACCACACACCATATATGTAATCCTCTCACTCTTCCTTTCACTAGCTTTAAAAAAACACAATTGCAATTAATGATGAATTAACTATTCTCCTTGAGTCAATGGTAGTGCTAGCAATGAGAAAATCACAAAAGTGCAGGTCTAGCTGAATAATATACTCTGTTTGCTATCCACTGTTGTACGTATCTTTCTCTAAGTCATTTTTATATTCTCAGGCAGAATTGAAATATAGAGACAAAGCAAATGGGTTGAATTGACTGTGGGATACTTCATTAAGGCAAGGCTAGAAAGCCAAAGAAGCATATTGGGGGAAATTTTTTTTGCTTCTGTTACAGAAGCTTGTATGACTGCATAAATTTCTCCAATAGACTAGAGACATTTCTTGATCGAATTACATTTGTTCCTTTTCCACCAATTTCAGTATTCTACTCTGGATTTTCTTAATGAATGTAATTACATAATTAACTTTTGGGGAAAACCCTGGCCTTGTGCTGGTTGTTTGCATTCACTGAAGAGCACGAAGAGCCATAATTTTCTTATTTAAACTTAAATGAACTGCAACATTATAAATGGATTAACCATTCAGCTTCCCTTTTTTCACTGTTGGATATCTGCTTGCTACCGAGATGAGAAAATAAAAAGGCTTTCCTACTAGCTATCTTTATTTTCATTGGCTAAATGCTTTCACCCCCTGCATATCTTAACAGTGAACCATAAAGGTTCTGGCAGCATGGATATTCATTAGAAGCCAGGAGCATCACAAAAGCCCAAAGATACTATTCATTCTTGGTTTCTTGAAGGCAGTAATCTATGAGAATTATTTCAAACAGGCCTTCCTTCAACTCTGTGATGCCTGGTGTTGTTCCTGTTTTCTCTCCTCTCCTTTTGCTTTTTTAAATTTCATTGGGCCTGCTAGTTGCGACCTAATTAAATGCTCTTTTTTCAGTTGAATCAATAGTAACATTCCCATAGTACTTAGCCATCACAGAATCCAAAGTATTTTTTTTAACATGCCCTTGGTTATCTCAACAAACCTTAGTTATATGTTTGAGGAAGAGAATAGGAAGGCCACAATGGTCAAAAAATGGCTGACGAGTAGACACTGTTCCTTGAGATGTGCATGCTACTTAGTTGGGTTAAATGTCCTGACGTGGTTCCATTCCACTTAGAAGGTGATGCAAAGTATCTATCTTTCTTTGGACTGAAAAATAATGTAATGCAGGGAACTACAGACTCTGCAAAATGTGGAGGGGGGAGAGCAATGTTTTCTTGGAGATGGTTGTGGTACCTTTTCTCTGAGTTGCCAGTACTTTTGTGAAGATCTTTTGGGGGTATTTTTGTGTGTGTGTGTTTTGAACTTCCCTGGATGCTTAATGGGCTTTCTTCTTTTTGTTCTCCATTGAAAATTGGAGAAAACTACACTTCTGATTTTTGGCACTTTATCACTAGGTTTTACTGGGTCCAAGTGACTAGAAAAATGGATCTGAAGGATCTGCAGATCAGCTGTGGATTGCCCACCACTCTATTAACAACAGGGAAGGAAACTTCATATAATCAGGGAACTGTACCCATATAGCAATAGTTTCCATATGTTTAAAGACAGCAACCAGCTCTGTAATTGAAAGCTTTGGGAGTAGTTTCTAATGTTTATGTCATGAAATTGCAGTGGAACACTTTGGATTCTCAGTGCTAGGATAGAAATAATTTGCAGGGAATTTTCCTCAAAACAGAAATGGCTGTATTGCTTGGATACGTGTTCACCATAATAAACATAGTAACATTTCATAGTAGGATATGTCCCTATTAATGTGAGTGGCATGTTGCCTGCACTGAAATGTGTAGACAAATAAAATTGAATTTGAAATACACCTCCAACCACATTAAAGTACAATTGGGGAAAGAAGCATTTTGTTATTGTCAAGAATCACATGAATCTAAAAGCAAAAATGTTATTTTTGTTCTAAATAAAAGGTGATTTTGAAAGTACACAGAGTTAAGCAACGAGTGAGTGTAGAGTCTTGAGCAAAACAGTTCTGTCCTGTGATGTGGAATTGCTGACTCTGTTCAGATCAGAATGGTTAAAACAGGAAAGAAAATGGGGAAATGTGTCTATTTACATTGGTTATTTTCTGGAATGAAACAAACCTTTCCAAATAAAGGTAGAGTGTTAAATGACTAAAAGTATGATAGAAGCAAGTACACATTAACATGATAATCAAGCTAAGACTTAAGGCAAAAAACGATGCCATAGAAGTGATGTCCCGATGTCTGGAGGCCGTGTGAGTCTGGATGGGGAGGAACAGGCTTCGACTCAACCCATCCAAGACTGAGTGGTTGTGGCTTCCGGCATCACGATATAGTCAGTTGATGCCATCTCTGACTATTGGGGGTGAGACATTGGCTCCCGCAGAGAGGGCTCGCGATTTGGGTGTCCTCCTGGACTCTTGGCTGCCCCTAGAAGACCACGTGACAGCCGTGGCCAGGGGGGGGCTTTCTATCAAGTTCATCTGATATGCCAGTTGTGTCCCTTTCTGGATTGTGACGCCTTATGCACGGTCACTCAAGCCCTCGTCACCTCCCGTCTGGACTATTGCAACGCTCTCTACATGGGGCTTCCCTTGAGGTGCACCCGGAGGCTCCAGTTAGTTCAGAATGTGGCCAGGTGGGGGATTCTGGGAGCCTCTAGATGCTCCCATGTGACACCTCTCCTACGCGAGCTGCACTGGCTGTCTGTGGCTTTCCGGGTGCGATTCAAGGTACTCGTGACCATCTTTAAAGCGCTCCATGGCAAGGGACCTGGTTACCTGCAAGACTGCCTCCTGCTGCCAAATACCTCCCACCGACCAGTTCGCTCCCACAGAGAGGGCCTCCTCAGGGTGCTGTTGGCCAAACAATGCTGGCTGGCAAACCCCAGGGGGAGAGTCTTCTCTGTGGCAGTTCCCGCCCTCTGGAATGACCTACCCCCTGAGCTAAGGACGATCTCGGATCTACATCTCTTCCGTCGGGCCCTGAAGACGCATTTATTCTGCGCTGCCAGCCTGTCATAGTTTTAAAGGGATTTTAAATAGCGATTTAAATGTTGGCCATTTATTTAATATCTTTTAACACATTGTTTTAGATTTTGTATCACTTATTTTATTATGGCTGTACACCGCCCTGAGTCCCAAAAGGGAGAAGGGCGGTATAGAAATCAAATAAACAAACAAACAATTAAACAAACAAGCTTAAAATAATGTGTGTTACAGTTTAGCTCCTAAGCTAAACAGGGTTATCAAACTCCTGGCCCACGGGTCAGATGCATCACCATTTTGTAAAAGCAAGAGCAATAGCACTTAGACGTACTGTATATACAGCTTCATAGTGCATTCCAGCCCCCTCTAAGCAGTTTTAGAGAGCCAGCCTATTGCCCCCAACAATCTGGGTCCTCATTTTATCCACCTTGGAAGGATGGAAGGCTGAGTCAACTTTGAGCCTGATGAGATTCGATCTGTCACACTGCTGGCAGCCAGTGATCAGCAGAAGTAACCTACAGTACTGTACTCTAACCACTGCGCCAGTGCAGCTCTTGCTTTCCCCACGGCGCTTTCCCCATTTTAGCAAAGGGGGGGGGGTAAGTTGCAATATGTCACGTGACAACAACGTGGTGTCATGAGTTTGTTATATAATATACCATCTTTGAACATTCCTAAACTAATGCTCTTTTGATTGAGAAAGAAAAATAATTATTCGGAATGGCTGCTAATGGAGAATGCTGGAGTTGATTTATGTCTGTGTATGTGGCACAATTGCCTCTTTTGGATTGATTATCATGCAGGCTGATAACATCATAGTTCACTGTTGTTTACACAGAAGGTGGGAGAAATGGGCACCCTTAGATGCTGCCGAGCTCTCAACTACCTAGCCATCACGGTGAGAATGAAGCTGGCTGTTACACTTCAGTGAATCTGAACATCATAGCTTTCCCACTCTTGATTTAATATAGTATTAAATATTAATATAATATTTATTTTCATCCCTTTTGTTAGCACTTTAAAAACCTAGGTTGTCTGTAGGTGAGATTAACGTAGAATCTGTAAACAGTATTTAATATACAGTAGTTCCAAAGGATAATAGACCTTGTTAGGAAACTGAAATTTCATTCTTTGTGGTTGACAAGATGTTTCTCAAAATTAAATAGTCAAAATCATCTGGAAACATCTGGCTTGCTTTATTTCTTTTCACATTGCATCTCCTTCTGATAATTGAGGAACAATACACAACTAAGTAAGGTAACAAGATAAGGAATTAATAAACCTAAAACTGTTTCTCTAGAGAAGTGTGACAATCACTGCCCTCTGGCATGTTTTCTTTTTGGGGGGCAGGCCATTGTCCTAGTAAGTAGAAACCACTTCATAACTTTCCTGTGAAAACAGAAATATTGCATGCTTGTGAAACTCTGTGTGTGGCAGTAGACCAGAACTTCCACATTTGTTTCTCATCACTTGGGAAAACTTGCTTCTCTTAGTTCAATAAAAATGTTGTATATAAAAGTTCTATTTAACCACTGAGCCCCCACATGATTTGGAGAGGGAAAAATGAGAACGGAGAATTTTCTGCAAAGGACTATTTCAACATCGGCTTCACAATGAAATCTATGGAAGTATTTGTGTAATTTTTGTCTTGTAAGAGGGTAACAAGGCACATAAGAGCTCATTGTGGTATTCAGGAAACATTAGTTTCGTTATTTTTATGTTCCTTCTGGGTATATTTATGCTAAACTTATTTTAAGTATTGGCTTAAATATACAGAGCACACAGGTCATTTCACCACTCGTGACTTATAGCTTCTGATTGCCTCAACCAACAATTGTTGAAACCAAATAAAGCATGCCTTAATTACTATTAGATTTCTTTATTTACTCATTCAAATTTTAGCTCACCACAATCTCACAACTCTTTCTGGTTATGCTATATCCACACCATAATACATACGGTATTATATAAATACGGTAAAAATCTGTTGATAAATAATGGGAAACTGGCCTCTGTCACTATAGTAAAATATTGTAAAATGTAGGACTCAGTCTTCATTTATCCTTACCGTTTAGCTACCCATATATCAATATAATAAGATGCAATGAAAACAACAAAAAAATAAAATAAACAGCAAACATAAAGCAAAAAAAGGGCAGGCAAGAATGACCATCAAAAATAATTAACATCATCACAGAATCACCTAACTTCCTGACTCTGACTCCTGCTTGGGAGAAGCTGAGGAAAAGCTATGGCATTCTATGCAATATAGAAATCTATTTGTTCAGATTGATGGAGATGAGAGATTAGAGATGAGAAGAGAGATGAGATGAGAAGAGATGAGATTAGTTGGCAGCAGTGGTGGTTTACCACCAGTTTGCTTGTGTATGCGATTGCATGTGCATGCAACATTTCTGTGCATGCACAGAAGCATCCAGGCAGGTGGGCAGAGCCTCCTGCTGCCTCCACTACCAGTTTGGCTGAACCAGGAGCAACCCACCTCTGATTGGCAGGGCTAATTGCTATATCCTAGTGTATGTCTGCCTTTACAAGATCTATGATATTATGTAGTTCATGCAGCAGAAACTAAACATGTGGAACTACAAGTGTCATATAGTACAATAGTTAGGGAGTGAAAATGAGTTGTAGGTCTCTGGTGAATGAACATTCAAGACAAGTCCAGATCTGTTGTAAAATATCTAAAGCTTTGAGAGAAAAGACTTGGGCAACTATTCTTAGTGGAATCTCTTGTCTCTTCTACTTTTGCTGTTTTCTTGGGTCAATCTTTCATGTCACATACAGGGAAAGAGCAGGGGGCTCTGCTGTTTAGTCCTTCAATGCTTAAGGACAAAATAATTATTGAAAACTATTTGTTTCCTTCAATTTATTTATTTTGATCCCTGGGTGGGAAAAGGTGGATCGAATCTCTTGTTTGGCATGAACTTGTAAGAGGAATCGAGATTCAGCATGTTGTTGTTATCCTATATTACTTCTCCAAACAAGGGTACATTGTGATGTATACTCATTAAAGTACTAGATATGAAAACTATCACAAATATAAATGAAATGGAAGGCACAGGCACCACGATTCATTCACTCCCCTAATACAGGCATCTCTGCAATACAAAACAGTAATGATGCATGACTTTCACTACAATCTTATTTACCTCTGTGTGGAATTTACTGCTGAATTCAGTAGAGCTTAATTTCAGGTTGTGTATAGAAGTGTGGTTTTAAACTCCAAAAACCCATTAAGCCAAAATCAGAATGGCCTCCTTTAAATTGGCTGTGTAATAGAGGGCATGTTTTATATGGAAAATATATTTGGTTTAGTATCAGAATCAAAATTAAAAGGCATTCTCTCTTAAAGGACGATTTCCCGATGTTTCACAATGACACTTCCAGGGGTCTGCAATACAAGGTGGTGATGAGTCATATTGATACACATGCCAAAGAATAAAAAAATTAAAAGCCAAAATTTATAACTTCAAAATGAGAAAGCTCAGTTCTGAAATCCTGGAAAGTTTTGGCATTCATCTCAAAATTTCATGTGATTTCAACTTTCCTATGAGATTTTTTTTAATTGTATTTGACCTTTTTTTTTATGGTTACTAGTCTCTTTTTGGTTGTCCCTTTTGGTTATCCTGTAAGGTCACCATTTTATATTTTGTATTTATATTTTGTATGTGTTTATTATTGCATGGTGGTTTATAAAAAAAATATTTGATGTTTGTTTTTTATGCAGAGCTGCCCAGTCACATTGATTAAATTGGACAGCATTATAAATCTTGAAAGTAAATATAAACAAAGAAATAAATAAAAAAGGAGAAATATGAAGTTCTATGCATGCAAATGAATGTTTTGCTAAGGATGATATTCTTGTTTCAAACAATACTTATTTTGACAACTAATTTACCATTTAAACAATGGGAGAAAGATATATCCATGTTTGTATGCCAAGAGGGAAAGAAATGAGGAATTAACTATAAAACATTCAAGATACAAAAAACTAAGAAGGTATGAGACTGATTTGGATGAAAAAGTGTATTTTCCTGAGGGGAAAAAGGATTAGAAGATCCTGATCTGAGGTTCATATGGCATGGCCTTCTGTGCCATGATAAAGTTAAAGTTAATGTAGGTTTTAAAGAATTATTATATTAGAAACTACATATTGAGAATATAGAACAGATATACACCCAGCTGTGCCAGAAAGGGTCCCAAAAACAAGAAGCATTTTACAGAAAAGAAACAGAAGTAAAGAAAAACAGATAACTTATCAAGAGTTATTACAGCAAAAACATGGAGAACATAAGATGAAATTAAAAGAGCAATTGCCTGCAGAGAGATTTACTTTTCAGTGGTTTTCATATGTGCAGTTAAAGATTTAATATAGATAATAGGACACTTGGAACTGAGCAGCAGAAGATAGAATCTGAAGTTGAACTAGGTACAAATGATGAACACACAATTGCTAAAATGTATAAATCTTTACTGAAATTTGAAATAGAAGAACAACTGAAAATCTGCTAAGAACATTTAGCTGCATATACTGTTGGACATATGCATATATGTGGTTAAAATGATTAAAATTGGCATTGTTATAATCTAAAAGGGAATCTTTTTAAAATGATGTACCATTGGGGTATGACTCCCAAAAAAATTGTCTAGATGATATAAAGATACTTCAAATCACACAAGTCTTTATTGCAGTCTTGGATTAGCTACCAATGACCTTGTTTTGATGATCAATGTCCCTAATTTTTGTTTACTATTAATTGAAGCGATGGCAATCCTATGCCACATATGCCAGAGGTGACACGCAGAGCCCTCTCTGTGGGTATGTGCACCATTGCCAGCTGCTCTTTGGTTTCCGGTACGTGTATGCACCACAGCCAGCTGATCTTTGCGCATGCTGGAACCCCGGAAACCTAAAGACCATCTGGTCAGTGCACATGTATGTGCCGCCCACCTGGTCTTTGGGTTTCCAGGGTTCTGGCACATGCAAAGACCAGCTGGCTCACCAGAAACCTGAAGAACAGGTAGCTGGCACGCGCATGCTGGTCTTGGAGTTTCTGGGGCTCCAGTATTCATGTCCCTTCAGGGAGAGGGGGCGGTTTATAAATCAAATAAAATTAAATTAAATTAAATGTGCACATCTGCGCACACATACATGTTCCGGTTTGGGCACTCTGCTGAAAAGGTTCACCATCACTGGCCTAAATATTTAGCAGAAAGCCTAAGGCTGCAAAGTTCTTTGATACAGGTAGTGACAGTGAGAGTGCTTGCTATTTGACAACAATAGAAGCATTCTAAAATGAGATTACTTATGAATAATAATCATTTCAGAGATGCACAGAATTTATGAATACCCGGTTAGAATGTCTTTTAAAGGACATAATTTAGAGTGGACTTTTCCTTTTTAAATTTATCTTTTCTTTTTTTCTCTGTTGGTTTTATAAATAGAATGCCATTACATGGTCATATTTTATATAAAAGGATGTTAAAATAACTAGTAAGATTAGGGTCAGATACAAGAATTGTAATAATTGATATGAAAAATAAGTGATAACTTTTGAAGAAACTTATAGAAACTTATGATAAATTGATACATTCTTAAAAATTGATAACCTGTAATGAAATATGGCTTTTTGATGTTTTATTTCTGTGAAGTTTGCATTATTTGTGTTTATGTTAAAAAATTAAAAAAATTATTAATTAAAAATAATAATAGAAGCATTAGGTCAAACATGATTCTAAGTTCTGTTCTAGGCCTAGGCCTTAATTTTTGGCATGTTAGCTTCAATTAGGAGATTTCATTAGGGGTGCATTTTGGGGTATCAAACAAAGCCCTAAGGAAATTCAATTGAATAGTTTCATAAATTCTTAGATTTACATATGTGCCAAGTTGTATCCCGTACAATAGTTGGGAAACTGTTTCAGCCATAACATGATTGCTGCTGGAATGTAATTTGCCCCCTGTTGTCTATACAATTTAGTTATTGCTAGTGTGGCCTTTTGGGCAGTAGAAGTGGGATAATTTACCTGGGCTTTTAATTTCCTGGAGATCTGAAACACTATGCTAAAGCATTTAAAACAGTTGACTTGCTCTAATTGATGGGAATCAATTCCAATTGTGCCTTTATCTATTGTTGAAAAAAAACTCTAAAACTACAGATTTATTGCAGTTGATTACTGACTGTTCCTCATTAGGATGTCAAAGGGAGAAGAACTGCATCTTCAGCATAGAGTAGAAGTGGGAGATGTCCATCATTTAATTTAGGCACATGGATATATCAACTCTCTGAAGTTGATTTATCATATCTCTCTGCTTCTCTCCCTCTCTCTCTGTCTCTCTCTCTCTTTCTCCACACACATATACACACATATTGTATGTATGTATACACACACACACACACACACACACATTTTTCTCTAAGCTATTTAGAGTCAGGCCTCCTGACCAAGGACCAGTGGTGGTGCAGTGGTTAGAATGTTATATTGCACACTAATTCAGTTCACTGCCAGGAGCTAACCAGCTCAAGGTTGACATCAATCCTTCCAAGGCCAGTAAAATAAGGACCCAGACTGTTGGGGGGGGGGAATATACTGACTGTGTAAACCACTTAGAGAGTGTTATAAATCACTATGAAGCTATATAGAAGTCTAAGTGCTATTGCTATTATTGTATAGCTTATGAATTGCTCAGAACGTTCTCAAACTTAACCCTTGAGATATTATCAAAAGATGCCTTGAAATCAATGAAAGCTGTGTGTATTGTAGATTCAAGTCAAAGTGATTTGTACTTTGTCTGCCAAAGTGATTTGTCTATAGACCTAGGCAATAGTCTATAATGGATCATCTCAGTTTAAACTCTACTTGCTCAGAATCAATTATTTCTTTATCTATTATCCATTTGGTTTTGGTGAATATATATCTGGCATATGTTAATGATGTTCAATAAATTAATGGGCCTAAATTTAGCTTGACCATTCCCATCACCAGATATAGTATTTGTTTATATATAGTATGTATTAGCCTGGCCACTTCCGGAGGCTTTAATGTACATAAACTGGCTAATTAGATTTTTTACTTCCTTGCATGTGCCTAGGGGCCACAATGGTAGTGAGGATAAAGATACATCCATCACATGTGTTAAGAGTGTAGATAGCAATAAAGGACTTGGAAATGATGTATGTACCATCAATCACTTCAAGAAGGTATGCGAAGGGATGTTATAATACAATTATGTAATGTTGTTATGGGAACAATTTGTTATAGTATGCTATAATAGGAAAGGATTTTTGAAATTTATAGCTTTGATTAGTTGTGACCATTTTTTCTGATCTTGATTTTTTTTTTCTGATCAGAACTTTAGATTGTCTTTTCTGCTCCTTTAAAATTTGGGTGCAGTGTGGTAAATTGACCTTCAGTGAGATATCATAGTAATTCATACCATATTAATCCAATAGTGCTATTTTGGAAGAGATGCAACATTTGTCAAGCCAACTCTGAGAATACCAGCTCCTCATGATCTGATTAGAAATGATTAAATAATCTAAATTTGTTGTAGATTATCTATATTAAATAATCTAAATAATTTCTGTAGCCTAGAAATTATTAAATAATCTATAACTTGTGAACTGACAAAAATTTGTATTGCCCTGGGAAATCATATTGGACAGAGCCATTTAACATCTGAGGTTAAGCCTATTTATGAGATATAACAACCTAAAGCCAACTAGGTTATACTTGAATTATTTGGGCATAAATGATGGTTTAATGATTTCTTTGAGAGGACAGGCATTGAAATATTCATAGAGAGCGTTATCGTTATAACCAGCTCCACACCTATTCAAATATATGTACCCATGTAATTTAAGCAAATAGTGAGAAAGGTATCAATCTGGTTCTAAATTTGGGTAACCAGTGAGTGGAACTGTGAGAGTAAGACACAAATTAATACAAAGTGAGGAAAATTGTTCAAAGAGTAACGGATCTGATACAGCATGGTCCAACTGAGTTGGAAGCTATAAACAGATCAGTCCCCCATCTCCTGAGACAAGGCTGTTTGAGGGCTAGCAGAAGATAATAGTTGGGAAATGAAAATTGTAAATCTATCTATCTCTACCTCTATCTCTCTGTAATATATAATCTATATATCATTTATATCTATGTCACCTATATTTCTATGTTCTATCTATCTATCTATCTATCTATCTATCTATCTATCTATCTATCTATCTATCTATCTATCTATCATCTATCTATCTATCTATCTAGATAGATAGATAGATAGATAGATAGATAGATAGATAGATAGATAGATAGATAGATAGATAGATAGATAGATAGATAGATAGATAGATAAGATAGCTATCATCTCAAACTGGGACAAATCCAAGAGAATAAAGGATTGATTGCTTAGAGCCCTATGTTCTAAAAGAGGCCAGAGAGAATATAGGTGCCTGTGGAAAATTGTTCAGGAGGAAATGAATAGAATAGAATAGAATAGAATAGAATAGAATAACAGAGTTGGAAGGAACCTTGGAGGTCTTTTAGTCCAACCACCTGCTTAGGCAGGAAACCCTACATCACTTCAGACAAATAGTTATCCAATCTTTTCTTGAAAACTTCCAGTATTGGAGCATTCATAACTTCTGCAGGCAAGCTGTTCCACTGCTTAATTGTTCTAACTGTCAGGAAATTTCTCCTCAGTTCTAAGTTTCTTCTCTCCTTGATTAGTTTTCATCCATTGCTTCTTGTTCTACCCTCAGGTGCTTTGGAGAATAGTTTGACTCCCTCTTCTTTGTGGCAACCCTGCTACAGTATTGGAACACTGTTATCATGTCACCCCTAGTCCTTCTTTTCATAAGACAAAACATATACAGTTTCAGCAACCATTCTTTATATGTTTTATCCTCAACTCTCCTAATCATCTTTGTTGGTCTTCTCTGCACTCTTTGTATAATCTCACCATCTTTTTTACATCATTTTTTACTTTTGGTGACCAAAAGTGTGGCATTATCAAAGCATTATAAAGTAGTATTAACACTTCACATGATCTTGATTCTAGCCCTCTGTTAATGCAACCTAGAACTATGTTGGCATTTTTGGCAGCCGGTGCACATTGCTGGCTCATATTTAAATGGTTGGCCACTAGGACTCCAAGATCCCTCTCACAGTTAGTATTATTGAGTGAGGTACCACATATACTGTACCTGTGCATTTTGTTTTTCCTGCCTAAATGTAGAGCCTTACTTTTTTCACCATTGTATTTCATTTTGTTAGATAGCATCCAATGTTCAGCTCTGTCAAGATCCTTCTATATGTTAAGCCTATCTTCTGGAGTGTTAGCTATTCCTGCTAGCAATACTTAGGTTGAACAAATTGGTGATTGGAGGAGGAGCAAAGCCCTTCCCCTCCACTTGCCAATTGGGGTGGATGGTGTCCTGAGTCTGGGATAGTTCCATAGGAGAAATATCATGGACATAGCAAATAAGGTATGATTGAGAGCCGGAACCAGAGAGTTGACTATGTTCAGGGTTTCTATGGAGAGAATTCACTGCATGGATGTAAGGGCAATCTAGTTGCAGCATTTGTCACCCCATTGACTACCAGGGTTGCAAAGAGAAATAACAAGGTGAAGATGAAGCACCTGTTGGATAAATGCAATTAGCATCTATATAGGTGAAACCAGTGGGGCTGGGGCTGCAGTTTGTCTAATCTGTTCTTTAGAGTCCAACTTTAGAGTTACAACTGATGAACATTACATTATCATTACAATGGATTATCATCAGAGGTGGGTTGCCAATTTTTTTACTGTTGGTTCGCGTGTGCTCCTGCCCATGTGCATGATGCTTTTGCGCATGCACAGCAGTATCTGGATGGGTGGGTGGAGCCTCCTGCTGTCGCTACTACCAGTTCTCCTGATCCAGTCTGAACCGGGAGCAACCTATCTTGGATTAGTATTACAACTGATCATCTGAGAGGTTATAGAAGGATTGTGTTATGTTCATCAAATCCGTGTTCCCTTCTTTTGCCGAATGAGTTTTGGGCTTGAACAGGTTTTGTTGTTGTTGTTTTGCAGGGGAAATTAATCTGTCAGAGAATGAGCAGGTCAACATTTCAACAAGAGGATAACTGGAGGATTATAAAGTGTTGAGGGACTCAGTTGTACAGTTATTGACTGAAGGATTGATTTACCTACCTCAACTCTGTGTATAATTTTTTTGCTTTTCTTTTGTAGATGGAGTGCCAGTGCCAAACAACTGAACTAGTTCTTCCTCATCCTCCAAAGAGTCAACTGATTGTCTAATATTTCCTTTAATTAAATTAAAGTGGTCCTGACCTTGGATTTGATGGAACACTACACTATGTAGGTAGTTGTTGGCTGCAATTGTGAACTCTAGGGCTTATGCCATTCTCCCTCACAGGTTTGGCTCCCTTCCCAGAATTCAGCATACACCACTATTGTAAAAGGCACATCAACTGTAGGTGTGATTTGAAATCCTCTTACAACACTTCAGGATTTAAAGATCATTGAAGAGAGTATGAAATGCCTAAAAGTCAATATTATTCTTTTGAGTTCATGCCATCTGGGAAGCGAGGAGATTTCTCTAAATTGGCTGGAATATAGCCTATGGCAGTGAGTCTTAACCTTTGCATCCTTAAGGCGTTGCTAGCTAGGGAATTCTGGAAGTTAAAGTCCTCACATCTTAAACTTTGTAAGGTTGAGAAACACTGTTCTTCAGTAAGAGGTTGTGAAAGGGAATGTAGTACTCCTTTCTGTATTGGCCCACCTTCCCTCTTTAAGAGAATTAGTTGAAATCTGGAGCACAAGATTCGATCATCTCTGGCATTTTCCATGCATGTGTGATCTTCTTCAGCCTGGATTTCTAATAATCTCTAATAAGTTCTGGAGCAAGTGAATTGTGGATGACTCCACAACTGGTTTTGTTATATGTTTTTCCATTATGGCTTTAAGTTCATCTGATTGGCATTTAGCCTCTGATCAAAAATGGCAATAACCAATGGTTAGCCTTGGTTATTGCTAAACAAACCAAGACAATTCTTAGCAACCACACCCATGTCCATATTTAAATTACTTGTAGTTTTAAAGGTGTCATCTTCTCTCTCTCCTACAGAAGTATCAGCAGCAGCAGCAAGGAAAGGAAAACCATCTACTTCCAAATCAAATATGGCATAGGTTATATTTGCAGAGATTTTTAGGGAAGAGGGGGAAGAAGGAAACATATACACTGTGTTCTTGTGCTGGAACAAACTCACCATTGGAATTTTCACTTTGCAACATCTCAATCTTGTCCTTCCTTTTGTTTTTTTCCTTTGAATTCTTTTTGTTCCTGTCTTGTAGCCATTGTTCCCGCCTACCCAAAGCTGCTGGGTTCCAGACTCTAAAATGCCAACAGATCTTAATGGTAAAGTTCTTAAATTACTAATCCAAATACAGGAAACTAAAATTACTAATTGATATTAAGTAAACTATTTTAAAGCTAAATAAAAAAGTAACTAAAATAGAAGCGTTAAGAGCTCATTTAAATTGCAGTCACTCTGTGGCCATGTTGCTCCACCCATCCAAACGACTTCAGATTTATGTCACAAATGTGGACATCCTAAAGGTTCATGTTATCATGCTTGGTGGCTTTGTAAAAAAGCCAGAAATTTCTGGGTTGAATTATATATAATGATACAAATAATTTTAAAGATCAACATTCAATTGAAACCGGATTTTTTCTTGTAGGGATTAATGGAAAGCCAATTAGAAAAGTGCCACGGAAGATTATTTTTATATATGATTACTGCTTCAAGACTATTATATGAGCAAAAATGGAAAGACACACAACAGAGGAAGGATTGGTAAAGATGAAGAACTAGCAGAGATGGCAAAATTCACTAGTTTGATCAGAAAGATCAACTCATTTATTAGACACTGAAGCCCTTATGAATTTTTTTTCTAGAAAAAAAAGAGAGAGGAATTAACTAGTGATTAATGAGTTTGAAGATTAGAAAGGTTAGTTTATGGAAAGAATGAAATTATAAGAAAGAGAGGACAAAATATGAATGTATTTACGTCCTCTGTCGAGAAGATTGGAAGCTATTTCTTTTTAAACTTTTTCTTTTCATTCTTTTCTCCTTTTCTCCTTTCTTTCTTTTCTCTTTTCTCTTTTCTTTTTTTCACTATTGGCTATTTTTCTTTAATACCTTGATTTTCTTTTACGGTTTTTACTTTGTTAAAAAATGTCTTCCATTATATAAAATTATACAAAAGAGGAACAAGAACTGGCAATTGTTCCTTATTCTCCCCCCTTCTGGCAATTCATCCTTCTGAGAAATCATTGGAGGGATCTATGATAGAATGGCTGCAGTTTGGATAATCTGTTGCCTGGGAGAAACCAAAGGCAAATTCTTAGCTTTCAATAGGGCTGAGGGAGGGTATTGTTTTCTCCAAGTTTTGATCAAAGGGTTACTTCAAAGTAAGCTGCAATGACTATCTGCTTCTAAATGTCAGAGAGGGGTGGTTGTCCTGGTTTCCTCTGTACATGCCGAAGCCCTTGCTGCCAAATCGGAAACCAGCGAATTTGAATCTGACTCACCTTGTTCAAGACGAGCACGTTGCCTTTGCAAAGTGAATTGCCACCTTGAGTCAGAATATCATGTTGAGGAAAAAACAACTCCCTTCTGCAAAGCAAAACAAGATGGTTCCATGAAGTGCCAAACCCCTCAATCCACATATTCCTAGATGCTAGAACAGTGGCCGCAAATGGCAAAAAGCCACTGTGGTTTTAAAATGAAAATGTGAGTGTTATGATGATATTACAGAAAATATGTGATTGTGTAATGATATAATGATATTTGATGCCCCAGTAAGCCAAATCATTTGTGATCTGAAATCATGATGTGTGGGTTGTCATTTGCTCCTTTTTGTCACTGTCTCAGATGCCCATCTGCAAAAGCCTATATTATTGAACAGGCAGTGCAAAAAATGTTAAATTGGCATTGCAAAAAAGTTGTATCTAAAAATAATTTCAGTAAAAATTCTCAAAGAGGCAGTAATTATTCCGGTTGCTGGGGAAAGGACAGTTTGCATCAATGTTTTGTAGAAATGTGCTTGTTTGTTAATATGAACTTCTGTGAAGACTTCTGAAACTTGTGAAGATCTTTGTAATACATGACTACATGTCAAGCCCCACCCCAATGATATTAAGGGGTAGAACTAGTCCATCCTCAGTTGATGTGTTGAGTTTCCATTCAGACTGAATAATATTGCCATGAAATCAAATTTGATAGGTTGATCAGTCCCAGATTGTGCTCCCTTAAGTGTGTATCTATGTACCTTTGTATGAGTAAAATGTATTTAATGTTATAAGAAATGGCATGTGCTGGAAGATGATAATTAGAGACAGGAAAGTCTCATCAGTAGTGAATTCATAAGCTCCACTCTACAGTCTAAAGACAAACTTTTTATAAAATACTAAAGCTTCATGTCCCGTGGTTAGTACTGCACTACAGAAGCATAGGTCTCTCAGTTAAAACTTTTAGGATCACTTATACCAGTGATGGCAAACCTTTTTGGCACTGCGCGCTTGTCTGGGGTGCAATCCAGAAAAGGAGCTGCCCAGGGGGCATGTGTGCACCAGAAAATGAACTTCTGGATTCCAGCACATGCATGCACACCAGCCAGCTAGTCTTCTGGTTACTGGCATGCAGGTGCACATGACGATCAGCTGGCATGCTGATGCCGGAAAATGGAAGACCAGCTCTTACAGTTTCCAGCACTGGCACATACATGAAGGCCAGCTGTTCGTTGTGTGCACATGCACACCAGAAACCCAGAAGAGGAACAAGCAATGCTGTGCATGCCAGGCAACATGGCTCTGTGTGCCACTTCAGGCATGCGTGCCATAGGTTCGCCATCTCAGACCTAAACTCAGCAATGAATTCTTGGTGCTCTTTCCAAACTGGTGGGTTGTAACAGCTAAATCTTTTACCACCAATCTTCTATAGCCTCCAGATGTAGTAGGACCCAACTCCCAGACTTCCCAGCCACCATACCCAATTCCAAGTTGCAGTCCCAACATCACATCTAAAAACATTTGGTGCATTGCCACTATTATGCTGCAAACTGCAAGTAGCAAGAGTAATACATTTGCCATGTATTATCCCCAGATCATATATATATATATATATATGCTTGTGTCACAACACTCTGGTAAGCCCCAATTAAGGGAGGAAGCTTTCCTTTTCTGCCTTTCGACTCATCACCAGAGACCATCTAGACAGAAAGCTATTAGTTTCGTTGTGTCTTTTTTTATATGTGTGTTAGGTTTTTGAGCTGATAAATAAATAAATAAGAGAGACTATGATAGATCTATTTCAAGCTTTTTAGCTCTCATCAGCTAGCCATATCCTTACTCGATCTATCCTAGTCTCCCTTATTTATTTATTTATCAGCTCAAAAACAAAACACACATGTTAAAAAAAAAGATGCAACAAAACTAATAGCTTAGCAAAACCTCTGGTGATGAGCTGAAAGGCAGAAATGGAAAGCAGTATGCTTCTTCCCTTAATTAGGGCTTACCAGGGTGTTGTGACACAAGCATATACTTATTTCCCCTGTCTCAGCTGATCAGGAGGAGAACCTGGTGGCTTAGTGGCTAAAACATCTGCCTAACATGTAATACAGTCCCGGTTCAAATCCGAGTAAGGATATGGCTAGCTGATGAGAGCTAAAAAGCTTGAAATAGATCTATCCTAGTCTCCCTTATTTATTTATTTATCAGCTCAAAAACCTAACAAATATATATATGTGTGTGTGTGTGTGTTTGTGTGTGTGTGTGTGTGTGTGTGTTACGTTTTTTAGCTGATCAATAAATAAATAAGGGAGACTAGGATAGTAGGAAACAATTATATATATATGCTTTCGTAGATTTTCACGGGTGTAGGTATGCTGGTATTGTATTCGGGTGTTTTCCTGTGTAAGCATGCTTACAAGGGAAAATGTAATGCTTACACGGGAAAACATATATGTATTAACATATGATTTGAAAAGCATGCACAGCCTTTGAGGTCAGAAGCAAAGTTGAAATCCCACTCAGATAAAAATAAAAATAGTAATTAATCACTCCGATGTAAAACAATCTGGACACAGTTCAATCCTGTTAGCTGCGAAGTATCTGAAAACATCATTACGTCTGCTTAAGCAGATTGTAAGGTCTCCTTCAAGTCTGTTGCAATTTATCTTTGTAATTTGGCAAACTCAGTATTATTTGACATTACCTCAAAAATAATGAATGTATTTTTCTTAATTTCTCAGTGAAAAGTGCTAACCAGTGCATCTAAGTGCTGGCCAGTTCCCACTTTGGTTTTCAAAATGAGCTAAAGTTAGCTAGTTGTTTCCACACTGGATACCTAAGCATCAACAGTAATGCAAATTAAAGGAGAAATTTCTTTCATCTCTATTTATGTATTATTATATGGTTGCTCATGTCATAGTCATGTCTCTGGACAGCTAACAATGTTATAAAAAATAAAGCATAAAAAAGGCAAAATAATCCCACATAAAATAGCAGCCGATCCATTACTGTCAATTGAGATAGCCAATGCCTACGCTATATATTCAGACCCTATGATAAAACCAAATCTTTAAGGTCTTACAAAAGGCTTTCAGGACCAATTTGATCTCTGGGGGTGGGGGGATGATCTTCCAAAGGGTCTCCTTTGGGTGGTATTCAGCAAGTTCTGACCAGTTCTGGAGAAGTGGTAGCGGAAATTTTGAGTAATTTGGAGAACCGGTAAATACCACCTCTGACTGGCCCCACTCCTATCTATTCTCTGCCTCCCGAGTCCCAGCTGATAAGGAGGAAATGGGGATTTTGCAGTAATCTTCCCTTGGAGTGGGGAGGGAAAAGAGATTTTACAGTATCCTTCTCCTGCCATGCCCACCAAGCCATGCCAAACCCACTAAGTCATGCCATGCCCACCAAGCCACAGCCACAGAACCAGTAGTAAAATTTTTTGAATCCCACTACTGGTGGGAGCACCCATGATGCTTTATGGAAATGTTCCATGCTATGCTTTCAGTAATTTTGCACTGTAGAGTAACTTGCTTGCAATCATCTATGTGATCATGACAGAACAAGGTTTTGAACACAGTATTCCAGACATTTCAAAGTTTTTGAAGAAGAGAGCCACTTTTATTTAACAAATGTGGTAGAATTAGGAAATACATTAAAAGTAAGCTTTGTTGGAATGACTTGTCTCCATTAGAACTACATGCTGTTTTTATACCATTTCAACAGTTCCAACATTATTATTGGTTGAGAATTATTTTAGAAACTTATAATCTTACTCCATTGCACAGATGGTGAGAGAAATAGTATAGATGGTTTTTTTTTTTTAAATTCAGGAAGAAAGTATATGTTTATTTGATTTTATTCTGTTTTGGAAAGGTTACACAGTTCATTTTATGCATTGTTGGCATGTTTTTGAATGCTAGAGAGACATTTGTGATATAGGCAGCATAAAACAAACAAATTTACTCAATTTACATCTCTTGAATCTTGATGCAGGCACCAATACACTTACACATTAAAATTTGTATTTCTTTGGCATGAAACATGTTTAATACCATAATTTGATTTTGCTGTTAGAAAACCATGTTATTCCCTCCATTGTCCATGACAGCTTTATAAACATATTTTCTAAAATGTTTGTGTGGCTAATGGCAATTGAAAGAATTTTTCCAGTCATCACTGTTCCTTTTTATTTTATTTTGCTAATCAGGCAAAAAAGAAAATATAAACACGCATATATAACAGCATTAAAGAGTCAGGGTTATCTAAATGGAAATAAACGGAGTAAAAAAGTAAGTTTAAAAATTGTCTCCTCCTTGGGTTGACTCAAAGCAAGGATATTGTGAGGAATTCAGTCTAGCATCACCTGACAAATAAACAAAAATTAGATGCTAAATTTAGATTGAAATTATCGTACACTATATGCTTTTCTTGGATAAATAGATAAAAATTATACTAAATTTTGAATCCAATGTTTTCCATAGTTGTGTAGCATTATATGCAGCAGTTGAACTGTATTTCTGAACAAACATGGATATTGCCAAGATTTCAGAGAGGCTGGATAAATAAGTCACAGGATGAACTTAACATGGACTTCAGCTCTAAAGTTTTTTATTCCAGACATAACAGATAAGTGATCTTATGAAATTAAGCAGGAATAAAGCTGTTTAGGACCAGGAAGCAACAGGCTAGACTGGGAAGTGAAACAAATGAATAAAGACTTGAGTTGAAGTTGATGGCAAATGAGTTCATGTTGCTGCGAAGGATATATTCATGGAATCATCATGAGTCCAAGGTCAACCTTGAGGAGATTCACTTTTCTGGAACACTCATCATTACTTTGAGTGCACATAGAATGTGATGCTAATTATTGTTGAAGTATTGATTATGGGTGGATCTTCCCTTCTCACCCAAAGAAAATCAATAAGACAAGTTACAGACAGATAGGACTGAATTACATAACCCAGCTTGATTTCCTTGTGGTTGAAGAAATGGTTGTAACATTAATAGTTTTGACTTTAGGAGAGGGCTCTAATGGACATTGTTGATTTTTGTGTGTGCAATACATCCCCATATACAGCATTTTAAATAAATGATACTTTTCTTGACATGACCCAGCATCTTTGGCACAAACATTGTACATATTTACTATATATGTTGACAGCTGGCTGGTGGCTGCTGATTTTTTATATTTTATTTGGAAGGATAGAGCTAGGGCTACATAGGAAAGAGGAATGATATCATACAGTACTTCCAAACAAAGGGTTAGTTTTGATTCCATGTGAGATGTTGGGCAGATAATTTTAGGGGAATTTAGATTCCTAGTATTTTTATGTTTATAATGCCAATGTAAATGAAACTTAAGATGGCTTTTAAAATTAGATTTTCTGTTGAAGAAAGGGGAATATTTTACTTCTAGGATTTGATGGTTTTCTGCCAAGCCCCCCCCCCTTGGGGGGGGGGGTCTAAAGAAGATATTTTGGAATTCAAATACAACTCAGAGACTCAGGTTATCCAGCCCTGTTTTGTTAATATATCAAGATTCTTCTGCAAGAAATAATCTTTTTACATTATTAGAATCAGGATTTTGGATGTCTAAAATAAATGATTAAATTTAGTCCTGATGTCCATTATTTACTAAAAAACACTAAGCTTGCTAGGATATTTAGCTTTTGTTCTGGGGGCATTAAGGATCCTTTCAGTTGAAATCAAGCTCCATTAGCAAACCCAATCTTCTTGATGGTGTAATCCTTTATTTTTTCCCCTGTGTATGCATATGTACATGCATGGGATCTACGTATCCATAAACATTGGAAATTTGCAACAAATTTCCTACCTGATAATAAAATTCCTTCCAAAGATCTCAAAATTATTCATTTCTAATGAGAGTCTGATCTGTATGCCTGTATAAAAAGAGAGAAAAAAAGTTTGCTTCCTGTAGTTCATTTTTCTTTCTGTGAGGTTTTCTGGATATAGAATGGATGAATAAATAAATAAATGTGACAGACAGCTCTTACTGAAACTGAAGACAGAGAAAATAGGAAGCCAGGTCAGAGAACATACGCATAAATAGCAAATCCATCTGGAATATAAAGGGCATTCAAAACTGGTACATAGCTTTGAATCATTGAAAGATTCTGTGATTTAGACTGATTAATTTTATGCTTCTCTTCATATATAAGAACCTGATATTATTTTGATGCACATTTTGGTCCACATAATTAATAAGTTAACTTAACTAGGACAAAGGACTCATCATCAGTCATTGTACTGGATTAAGCTATGTAAGCATAATTGAGAAAAGGAGGCACCAACCAACAAAGTTAAATTACCTTATCAATCCATCATGGAGGTTACTGAGTTCCTGTGCAGCAATCACATACAATATCTTTTATTCTAAGAGTGATTGACAAGAAGAATGCCTACCTGGTTGCTTCCCCATTTTCCAAAACCCTCTGAGAGTAGAACACAAACAATGAGGGATACTGACAGAAAACTGCTGGTAAAAAGATACCACAAATTGGAGGGAACCCCAATTATATAAAGCGATTTCCACTTCTCTCATTCAATCTAACCATAGAGGTAGACTTTTAGAGGAACATCAATAGCTGCATGGTTAAATTAGGCCCCAGTAATATCCTCCAGGTATTAATCACCTTGTTACTTGTCACTATATTCTGTCTCTAGAATTTTGATCTAGATTCAGATGCCAAATCCCAAATCTGAGTATGTATCATGGCTTTTTGCACTGATTTTATAGGAATGCCTATAGTAAATATAGGTTTGGTTTTTTTGGTATTATGCATGTTGAAATGTAACATGTTCCTTTAGAAAAGGCAGCCTTTAGTTTGTGAGAAGTAATCTCGAGAAAGCTTCTGTAAACTTGATGAATACTTGCTTTGGCATGTGTGTTCTGTACGGGAAGATTTTGGTTGGAAAGCCAAGCCCATCCTAGTGCTACCCCTGACCTAGAATTACAAAATGTTGGAGATGTCATAATTTTTCAGCCACAGTGTCCCAAAAGACTTTTTAAAATGTTCAACTGTACATTTGTATATTTTCCACTCAAATGAGCCTGAGTTCTTGCCTTTAGGGATTGCTGTTCAATTATTTTAGCACAATTTCTGCCAAGACTTTACCTTTTGTTTTTGTTTTCCAGAGTCAATCTTCCTCCCTCCCAAGAAACTTCTGAAAGTTCACCTCCAGAACTTATTGCCTATTTCCTGGATCTATAGCAGTGGTGGGTTTCAAATTTTTTTAGAACCTCTTCTGTGGGTGTGGCCAGCTTTGTGGGAGTGGCTTGCCAGCCATGTGACCGGGTGGGAGTGGCTTGGCAGCCATGTTACTGGGTGGGCGTGGCCAACTTGTAAAATGTGGTGAAACTCACTTAACAACGCTCTTGCTTAGCAACCAAAATGTTGGCTCAGAAACTCTGGCATTTGAAGCACGCAAGTCTTAAAGCTGTCAAGTTACAAGACCCTCGCACCCCTAACCCTTTAGGGGAAAAAAACCCCAGGGATGTTCAAACTTGACAGCTTTAAGACTTGTGGCCTTCAACTCCCAGAATTCCTCCTTTCGCTCTCCTCTTCATCTTGATGATGGGCGGACGGGCGGGGGGAGGGAGCTGGAACCGGTTCTAAACGGCACTGTAGATTTGTGGAACCTCTTCTATAGAAGAGGTTAGAACAGGCAGGAACTCTCCCATGTTCTATAGGCATCATAGTTTAGATTCATAGGCACCTCACATTTAGATTATGACTGTCTTTGTTAGCTATTAATGAAACACAAGAGGAAGCTGGAAATTCGGGTCAGCATATAGTCTAACAATTTTGTAATGGCTGAGATTATTATCGTGGTTGCCCAAAGTTACAATTGGTGAGTTAGGTTGCGGTAGAAATTGATAATACAAATCAATAAATCAAATACACAGCACATTAATACTGGATGTTGAGGTGCTTTTACAAGTTTCTGAGCAAACTATATGGAAAACCCTAAATCAGTGTGAAATGTAGTATTTATTTATTTATTTGATTTATATCCCACCTGTATTCTTTTTATAAACAACTCAAAGTGGCGAACAAATCTAATACTCCTCCTTCTTTCTATTTTTCCCACAGCAACAACCCTGTGAGATTAATTCGGGCTGAGAGAGAATAACTGATCCAGAGTCACCCAGTTAGTTTTCATGGCGAATGCTGGCCTTGAATTCACAACCTCCTGCTTGCTTGCTTGGTGCCTTAATCTGACTAGTCCAAAATTGGAAGTCGACAATAACTGACTGTAATATCACAAAAAATATGATTGATCCTATTTTTTTCTTTTTTAAAAATAAACTTGACAGATACTGAGATTTTATCATAGTGACTAGATTTACATACTATTGATCATGCCTTCCATTTCTTTTTCAGTATTAAGAATTGACATAGTGTGCTATATTTAGACTGTTTATCTTCATTTCCATCTTAATTCATATCATTATACCCATCTCTGCTCTTTTCTTTGTTTAATAGGGGCTTTATATTACAAGCCTAAGGAAATTCTGTTAAATGAATTGCCTGCCCTTTCCACAAGCTCTTTGAATGACGTGGCTAATCATTGACAATTAACAAGATGCTAATTATACCTTCAAATTACAGTCCTACTAAGCAAAATAAAACTCATTTATGAGAGAGGGGAAAAATGTTAAAGGAACAAATACTACATTAAACTAAGTAACATAAATAAATAAATAACGGGCAACTGATAAAAGTATGAATCAGCCAAATTGTTGAACACATCAAACAGCTTGCCAACATGGATGAATGCCACATTCATTTATTTTTCTATGAGAGTGCACAAATAAGAATGGTTATGTGTAATATCTTTAGAAGCATGACTTTACAGTGTTGCTTATCTTCAATTAAGGAAACAAAGCATTGATCAACTTTTCAGAACAATTTACTGTATTTAATAAGAAAGGTAAATATTATAAATGCAGTGTTAAAATGAGCAATGACACAATGCAAAATGATTTATTGCAACAACCTGATCAGTGTTAGTTTTGTTTAAAAAAACAAACAAACCCAGAGGTATAGAGATGCTTTATTCTGCAGTGTATAATCCAAAAGCAGACCCCTGGAAAAAGCATGCAAATAGGAATGGGAAGAGTTTTGTTTGTTACATCTTTTAAATAAACCAGTTAATTCTAATTTCACAGATTAGTAACACCAACATTTTTCTGATTCCACACATCTCCAAATGTTGCATTATTCCCAGCCCAGAAATTCCAATAAACAAATACAACATGTTATAAACAAACACAAAATGCTATTTTAATGTTTATTACTGTTGACAAACATTGATATGGAAATTGGGCTGAGCAGACTGGATGGAATATATATGAAATTAAATGGACCAGTAACAGACTAATTATAAGATCTGAACTTGGTTTGGTTTTTTTTGTAAAATATAATTAGCTTCGTGCCACATGAATAACTTCAATTAGTTGAATATGGAAACAGATGCTTCTAGTTTTACCTGCAGTTATATCAGAGGAAGTTAGATATGGGAAAACCTAGCCAGTTCTGGTGATATACAATGAGGCTACTGCCAAATTTGAAACAATACTGTTGTATAGGAAGTTCAAGAATTCTAAAAGAATTCCTATATTAACCAATCAAGACCAACAATGAAGTTAAGCAAAGCTTTGCATTTCATTAGTGAAGACTGTATGTCAGGCATTCAGACTCCATATTTCCTCATTTAAGTGAGTAACTAATACAATACAATACAATACAATACAATACAATAGCAGAGTTGGAAGGGACCTTGTAGGTCTTCTAGTCCAACCCCCTGCATGGGCAGGAACCTTATACCATTTCAGACAAATGGCTGTCTAACATCTTTTTAAAGACTTCCAGGGTTGGGGCATTCACAACTGCTGGAGGCAAGCTGTTCCAGAGGTTAATTGTTCTTACTGTTAGGAAATTTCTCCTTAGTTCTAAGTTGCTTCTCTCCTTGGTTAGTTTCCACCCATTGCTCCTTGTCCTGCCCCCAGGTGCCTTGGAGAAAAGTTTGACTCCCTCTTCTTTGTGGCACCCTCTGAGATATCGGAACACTGCTATCATGTCTCCCCTGGTCCTTCTCTTCATCAAACTAGACATACCCAGCTCCTGCAGCCGTTCTTCATATGTTTTAGTCTCCAGTCCTCTAATCATCTTGGTTGCTCTTCTTTGCACTCTTTCCAGAGTCTCCACGTCTTTTCTACATCGTGGCGACCAAAACTGAATGCAGTATTCCAAGTGTGGCCTTACCAAGGCACTATACAGTGGCATTAACACTTCACGCGATCTAGATTCTATCCCTCTGTTGATGCAGCCTAGAACTGTGTTGGCTTTTTTGGCAGCTGCTGCACACTGCTGGCTCATATTTAAATGGTTGTCCACTAGGATTCCGAGATCCCTCTCACAGTTGCTACTATTGAGCAAGGTACCACCTATACTGTACTTGTGCATTTGGTTTTTCTTGCCTATATGTAGGACCTTACTTTTTTCACAATTGAATTTCATTTTATTAGACAGTGCCCAATGTTCAAGTTTGTCTAGATCCTTCTGTATCTTAAGCCTATCTTCTGGAGTGTTGGCTATTCCTGCCAGCTTGGTGTCGTCTGCGAATTTGATGAGTTCCCCATTTATCCCCTCATCCAAGTCGTTGATGAAGATGTTAAAGAGTACTGGGCCTAAAACAGAGCCTTGGGGGACTCCACTGCATACTTCCTTCCATGTAGATGCAGTTCCATTGAGGACTACACGTTGAGTGCGGTTGGTCAGCCAGTTACGAATCCATTTGGTGGTGGTGCTGTCTAACCCACAATTTTCTACTTTATCTAATAGTAGGTTATGGTCTACTTTATCAAATGCCTTACTGAAGTCCAGGTAAATTATATCAACAGCATTCCTCTGGTCCACTGATTTTGTTACTTTGTCAAAGAATGCAATTAGATTCGTCTGGCATGATCTGTTTTTGACAAACCCATGTTGGCTTTTGGCTATTACTTTGTTTGCTTCTAGGTGTTCACTTATTTGTTGTTTAATTATCTTTTCCAGAATCTTTCCTGGTATTGAGGTCAGGCTGATGGGTCTATAGTTTCCTGGATCTGTTTTTTTCCCTTTTTTGAAGATGGGAACCACATCTGCTCTTTTCCAGTCTTCTGGCAGTTCCCCGGTGCTCCAGGATCTCTGAAAGATATAGTTCAGTGGTTCTGAGATCTCGTCTGCCAGTTCCTTCAGAACCCTGGGGTGTAATCCATGCGGTCCTGGTGATTTGAACTCGTCCAGGGCAGACAGGTGCTCACTTACCATTTTCTTCCCTATTTCAACTTGTGTTCCTAATCTGATATTTGTGGTGCTGTTTTTGATTGATTGGACTGTTTTATCCCTTTGTGTAAAGACAGATGCAAAAAAAGAGTTAAATAGTTCTGCTTTCTCCCTGTTGCTTATCATCTTCTTGCCATTTTCTCCCAGCAATGGACCAATTGTTTCCTTAACTAATAATAGACCATTTTCCTCCTTGGGCGCTATCTTCTTTGCCTGACCTACCACTGGTTGCTAAACATCAATACAATCCCATCATTTTTTTCTTACATTAGGGCAGGGATGACCAACATATTACCTGTAGTCTAAATGTAACTCTCTTTCTTTTTTGTCCCTCCTCAAACACCCCGAGGCTATGCTGTCAATCAAATAGAAAATGTTCGTGTGTCTGTGTGCGCGCGCATGTGTGCATGTGCATGTGTGCAAGTGTATTCTAAAATCAGTCAGCTAAGGAATCTGTAGGCCTTAGGGCACCTATGTTATACAAAAATAGAAAGTTTTTAAATTCCTTAATGCTAAATCAAGCAATCCAGTTTTCGATTCTTCTATAATTTCTTCATTTCCTTTCATGTACTCTTTATTCTCATAGACTGTGGACAAGGTTGACTGTTGTTTTTTTTTTAAAGTGATGTCTGATTACAAAACGCTTGCCTGCTCCTGCCCTTGAGATGGCTGTTTTAATTCTATCATTTTTAGAAAGCAGGATATTAAATTCCACATGGCTTTGACATTTCAGAGACCTTTACATTTTAAGGCCAAATTATCCACGTCATCAGCAAATCAAGGATTGATGGTGATTCCATATTTGGAATGTAAGCAAGATGTTGGTCAGCAGTCACCCTGCTTCTTCTGGTAACTTGCAAATTAATAATATGGATTCCTTCCTTCCTTCCTCCTTCCTTCCTTCCTTCCTTCCTTCCTTCCTTCCTTCCTTCCTTCCTTCCTTCCTTCCTTCCTTCCTTCCTCCCTCCCTCCCTTCCCTTCCCTTCCCTTCCTTCTTTCTGAAATTTAAACCTAAGTACATACAGTGAACAAAACTATACAGAATCTTATCCTATTTTTATCCTCTTCTGATTTATGATCATGAATTCAGATATATACGAGATTCCTAAGAGAGCTTAGTTTCATAGAAGCCATTGCTCTCCTGCATAATAGTCCTTTAATGAAATGGGAATCCTAGTTCACAGGATCTAGCCCTGTCATCAAAACGATGTAAGCAGCATTGAACCATGCCATCTCAATTGAAGCTTTGCTCCTTTCTTATGCAATATCATGCAATGCCATGATAAGTTCTCATCCCGTCTTAGGCCAGAAAGTTGACTGGGTGACTTTGCTCAATGTCACTGTTTTGATAGAGTGAATAAATGCAGCAATTTATTTAAATATTTAATTTATCAAATTTATATGGCTGTCTAACTCACACAGTGACCCCAGGCAGATCACAACATTAAAAATCCACAACATAAAACCCATAAAGCCCACTCCTGCCCTGCTGTAGTTCAGGACTTTTTAGAAAAATCACAAGATTGGGGACTAATCTTATCTTCAGGGAAATGATATCCCAGAGGGAGGGAGCCACCACTGAAAAGCCCCTTCTTGTCAATTTTAGGGCTTTCAAGGAGTCTGTTAATTGTACTTTAATTTGCTCCTCCTAATAAGTTGCACCAGTTGGCAGTTATTTATCTGCCAACTTATTTGGCAGTTATTTATCTGTTATTTAGCAGGCGGAGCAGAGCAACGCTGAGAACAATACTTGCATTTCATATTGTGAGTTTTTTCAGCCACTGTGTACCTTGCCTTGGGATTTCACCCTTGATTCTGTTTCTGGACTTTGGACTTTACCTTCTGGACCTTGGGATTGGATTTAGGCTTCTGGGATGTATGTTTTGCATACAGAGCCAGGGTCTGCGGCTGATGTTTTGCAACGCCAGGTCCGTTGTCAACAAAGCCCCCCTCATTAGTGACCTTGTGTCAGAGGGGGAGCCGGACCTGGTAGGAATTGCGGAAACCTGGTTGGGCCACGAGGGAGGACTTCCCCTCGTTGAAATGTGCCCAACAGGCTACCGCGCATTTCATCAGCCGCGGGCCCTAGGCAGGGGTGGTGGGGTAGCGGTCATTATTAAGGAAGGCCTTGAGCCGAGAGAGACCATTGTAACTCAGACTACCGGCTGTGAGTCCCTCTGCGTGAAGTGGGGCCTAGGGAGGCAGTTGGGCTTGCTGGTTGTATACCTGGCTCCCCGCTATGTAGCAGCAGCCCTGCCCGAGCTCCTGGAGGTGATCGCTACGGTGGCAGTTGAGACCCCCAGACTTATAGTCATGGGGGACTTTAACCTGCCATCGTTGGGCGAATCATCCGTGGCAGCTCGGGAGTTCATGGCTTCCATGACGGCCATGGACCTGACCCAAGTAATTCAGGGCCCCACCCACGAGGGTGGACATACGACGGATCTCATCTTTGTCTCGGGCCAATGGAAGAGTGATCTGGGTACAGGGGACATAGTCATCACACCCTTGTCATGGTCAGACCACTCACTTCTCCGGCTCGACTTTCCGACCGCTGCTCCCCTCCGCGGGGAGGCAGAACCAGAGTTACCAATCTGGTACCGCCCCAGGTGCTTGATGGACCCGGATGGGTTCCAGACAGCGCTTGGGCCATTTCCTGTATCCCTGACCCGCGCCCCGATGGAGGACCTCACGGCCGCATGGAATAGTGCGGCCGTGGGAGCCTTAGATCGGGTCGCGCCCTTGCGGCCTCTCTTGCGGCGGCGAACCACCCTGGCTCCTTGGTTTACTGAGGAGCTGCGGGTGATGAAACGCCGCAAGAGATGCCTAGAGAGTAGATGGAGGTCTAGCCGCTCTGAATCTGACCGGACACAGGTAAGAGCCCATTTACGGACTTACATTGTGGCGCTGAGGGTGGCCAAACGTCATCATTGTGCCACTCTCATAGCATCCGCAGAAAACCGCCCTGCCGCCCTGTTTAGGGTGACCCGTGCCCTCCTTCAACAGAGGGAACGGGAAGCCCCGCTACAGGGTAGAGCAGAGGAATTTGTGACTTTTCTGCAGGAGAAAACCGCCCAGATACAGAGTGAGCTGGCCCCCATTCATGGCCCAGTGGGATGCCACGAGAGAGATCTTGTTTGGGAGGAGTTTGACCCCGTTACTTCCGAGGATATGGACAGGCTACGTGGGCGACTGCGAGCCACCACATGTTTATTGGACCCGTGCCCCTCCTGGCTTGTACTGGCATCCTGGGAGGTGACACGAGGCTGACTCCAAGAGGTTGTCAACGCATCCTTGGGTGAGGGTTCCTTGCCTGCCTCCCTAAAAGAGGCGATGGTGAGGCCCCTCCTCAAGAAGCCCTCTTTGGAGCCAGCTCTTTTAAACAACTACCGTCCAGTCTCCAACCTTCCCTTTTTGGCGAAGGTTGTCGAGAGTGTGGTGGCACAACAGTTTCCCCATCACCTGGAGGAAGTTGATTATCTAGATCCGCGCCAGTCCGGCTTTCGGCCCGGGCATAGCACCGAGACGGCATTGGTCGCGTTGGTAGATGATCTCTGGAGGGCCAGAGATGGGGGATGTTCCTCCATCCTGGTCCTATTAGACCTCTCGGCGGCTTTCGATACCATCGACCATGGTATCCTATTGCATCGGCTGGGGGGGTTGGGGGTGGGAGGCACCGTTTTACAGTGGTTCTCCTCCTACCTCTCTGGCCGATCGCAATTTGTGCGGGCAGGAGAGCAGAGGTCGACCCCGACACCCCTCACATGCGGGGTGCCTCAGGGGTCGGTCCTCTCGCCTCTCCTGTTTAATGCATATATGAAGCCGCTGGGTGAGATCATCCGTGGTTTTGAGGTAGAGTACCACCTGTACGCTGATGACACCCAGCTGTACATATCTACCCCAAACCACCCCAACGATGCCGTAGCGGTGATGTGCCAGTGCCTGGAAGCCGTGCGGATCTGGATGGGAAGTAACGGACTTAGGCTCAACCCGACCAAGACCGAGTGGCTGTGGTTTCCGGCTGCCCGATTCAACCAGCTCTCTCCAACGCTGGCCATAGGGGGCGAACATCTTGCCCCTGTGGATGGGGCGCGCAATTTGGGTGTCCTCCTGGATACCCGGCTGTCTATGGAAGAGCAAGTGACAGCCGTGGCCAGGAGGGCGTTTTACCAGGTTCGCCTGGTACGCCAATTGCGCCCCCTATTGGATCGGGACGCCCTTCGCACAGTCACTCATGCCCTCGTGACATCCTGACTGGACTACTGTAACTCTCTCTACATGGGGCTCCCCTTGAGGTGCACCCGGAGGCTTCAGTTAGTTCAGAATGCAGCCGCGCGAGCAATTATGGGGACCACCAGGTTTACCCACGTTACACCGCTCTTGCGCGAGCTGCACTGGCTACCTGTCGTCTTCCGGGTGCGCTTCAAGGTGTTAATTATCATCTTCAAAGCGCTCCATGGCTCGGGACCTAGCTATCTGCGAGATCGGATCCTGCCCCATACATCCTCACGACCGATTCGCTCCCACAGAGAGGGACTTCTCCGGGTGCCGTCCACTAGACTTTGTCAGCGGGCGACGCCCAGGGGAAGGGCTCTCTCTGTGGCGGGCCCGGCCCTCTGGAACGACCTTCCCCCTGATATCAGAACGACCACCGACCTCCGCTCCTTCCGTACGAAATTGAAGACCTATTTCTTTCGACTGGCCGGCCTTGAATAATTCTCTCTGTCTATTGATTCCAAATGTATTTTAATGGGTTCTTAATCAGTTTTAGCACGGGTAACACTGTTTAATTATGTTTTAAGTATGTATTTTGTATTTATTCTATATTGTTTTTAGTTTCTCCTGTGCACCGCCCCGGGTCCCTGTGGGGAGAGGGTGCGGTTAATAAATCCGAATTTGATTGATTGATTGATTGATTGTGGACCTGTCTTTGCTGGATTTGCTCTGTGTTTTTCCTGACTTGGGAAATTGGACTCATTGGCTTTTGCTCTAGTTCTTGTGTGGGAATTCCTGGGGAATACTATTTGGAGCTGGTGAAGCCTCAGTAAAGACTTCAAAACCTTGTGGTGTGTGCATGTGTGAGCAGGACAGGATTGTGATTAGCTTAATATATATGGATAAAAAGGTCATGACTTACTTAACAAGCAGCTTGCTTAGCAATAGAAATTCTGGTCCCAATTGTGCTTGTAAATTGAGTGCTAGCTATAGTGGTTAAGGCATTAGGCTAGTAACCAGGAAACATGTCCAAGCATACTCCAATAGTCAGATAGCCCTGAATGGGTGAAAAAAAAATAAACATTTTGCGTCACTCCAAGCTGTTTGACTCCAAGGTGAAAAGATATATTTTCAATGACCTTTTTATTAGCAGAAGCAGCTAATGTGGGTTTTCCCCCCCTCTGCGTTCCAGAAATGTTGACTTCCAGCAATGTAATTTCCATGCTACATAATAAATTAGTGTTCTATTTCTATCTTGAGTAATAACATCATCATTATTAGTATTAGTATTATTTAGAAAACTGTCTTGTCAATTTGCAATACAGCTAGTGCATAATAGCACATACTTTCAGTTTGTGGATTATTTAACTTTTTTTCCTTTTTACTGGACTTCTGTTGTTCCATTTAAGATCCATTGCTGTCTGGATCTGGGCTAAACCTGTGTGCTGCTATGGGTTCAGTTGTTTTTTTTTTTAACTTGGGCTGAATCAAGTACTATATTGGATCTCAAAAAGTAGATGCTTTTCGGCCTAAAGTGGGGAATAAACTTCATGAAAGATAAACGTGGTGAATAAATAACAGGCATTTTTGAAGGAGATGAAGTACATTTTAATTTTAGTTTAAACTATCTTGTTGAGTCTGTTTGAGAAGAAAAGGAGTGTAGCTACTATTATCCTTATACTGTTATAATTATGTTTTCGAATCAGAGAGAGGAAGGGAGAAAGAAAGAACAATGGCTATTTTTTTTGATAGGTAATAGTTTAAGCTTGTCAGCGGGAGTGTCTTAAACTTTACAAACAGAGCCAGTCAGGGACATCCTGTTAATTTTATTGAGACTGTGCAAAATATATTATGACTTCTTTTTCAACTATCACACTATTTATTTGTTCATTCTGGCTGAGATTCAGACAAGTCAATATTCCATCATGTTAACCACGGCTAGCGAAGGACAGTTCTTTTGCCACAGCAAAATATAAAGTGATAATAATTGTCGCTTTGTACAGTATTGAAATCCACTACTAGGAAGACCATAAAGGACTGCTAACAAATGTTTCCTATTATAATTAAATGCAAACATACTGATGGAGAGATTTGCATATGCACACACACATGACTTTTATTTGTATTCTCTAATATGGAAATCCCAGTCCTTATATTACCCAAATCAAAGATCATACTTGAAATGTCTGTTGAGCAAAGGGCTATAGTATAAAACCCATAATTGCAAAACTTAAGCCAAAACATCCAAAGAACAGGGAGCCCTTATGCAGTTCTTGTAGAACTATTTCACTTAAAACAGATCCTGTTTGAAGTTTTGCAGCCGGAATGGACAGCTGTTGTCCACTATTAATTATAACTGAATACATTTTTGATTTCAAGGATTGCTTGGTATTTCTCAGTACAATCAGTGCAAAATAAATCAGGGTTTTTCTTTTGCCAACCTTTTTTAAAAAAAAAAACGGCTCTAGGTAGCACAATTGTGCATGCTTCTCAAATGAATTGGTAGAAGTACTGCAGACTTTGTGTGAGCACAATACCTTTTTTTTTCTATTTGTGAAACAAGGGTTGGTCCCATAGGAGCCTGGATAAAAGGTGTTACTGATTTAAGAGTCTCCTGAACTTTAATGAATGGATTCCTCAAAGCAGCAGCATCTTGTTTCGAGTTCTCTCCAAAGCCTGAAAAAAAATTGGATTCTTCTAAAGAGCAGAAAGATGCTATTGAGCAAAATCCAAAACTTTTCTTCTAAGTCATTTTCAAATGCATCCAACCAGACTGCGATTGATGTTTCAAGCTTACGGGCAACTTTGTACTCAAGGACACAAATTTTGAGGTTATGTAACTCTACTAAATTCTCAAATATTATTTTAATAAAAGAGAATCCTATTCTAAAAGATCTAGGGGGTCACTTTAATCTGGCAGCTTTTGCTGCTGCTTCAGAATTTACATAAGCTGATCATTGTGGCCTCACATCGTGAGATGAGCAGCGTCTGAATTTGAAAAACTAAACAAAACATTTACCTACATATATATCCATCCATACATATATGCTCACTAAGAATATAACACATCTCTTCTGAAATCTAAATACTTCCTTTAGAATAGAGATATAGCGCTATCAACAAAATGCTTTACATCTATCTTTATATTCTTTATATATTATGTGCAATCATTACAATATAATATATATATATGTTAGATTTTTAAGGAATGATTTAATAATTAATTAAGAGACCAGGATGGATCCATTTCGGGCTCCTTAGCCCTCTTCAGCTGGCCATACTTCCCTACAGGGATTTGAACTGGTGCTCTCCAGCACTCGAGGCAAGCCTCTCTATGCCTTGAGCTAACCAGCTTCCCTGATTACATCATCCTTTTACAGGACTCTTATTGATGAGCGACTATTTTACAGCTCCTGTTTTTTTAGGCCCATTTTAAGGGAGGAGACAAACTTGTCATCCTTCTCTGCCCTTTGACTCAACCTAGAGATCATCCAGACAGAGACCTATTAAGATTGCTGCTGTCTTTTTAGATATGTGTTAGATTTTTAAGGGATGATTTAATAATTAATTAAGAGACCAGGATGGATCCATTTCGGGCTCCTTAGCCCTCTTCAGCTGGCCATACTTCCCTACAGGGATTTGAACCAGTGCTCTCTAGCACTCGAGGCAAGCCTCTCTATGCCTTGAGCTAACCAGCTTCCCTGATTACATCATCCTTTTACAGGGCTCTTATTGATGAGCGACTATTTTACAGCTCCTGTTTTTTTAGGCCCATTTTAAGGGAGGAGACAAACTTGTCATCCTTCTCTGCCCTTCGACTCAACCTAGAGATCATCCAGACAGAGACCTATTAAGATTGCTGCTGTCTTTTTAGATATGTGTTAGATTTTTAAGGGATGATTTAATAATTAATTAAGAGACCAGGATGGATCCATTTCGGGCTCCTTAGCCCTCTTCAGCTGGCCATACTTCCCTACAGGGATTTGAACCGGTGCTCTCCAGCACCGGTTCATATATATATATATTGTTTAACTTGATTTACTCTTCATAAGGATCAGTAGGTAATTTAAGATCTTCCTTATTTACTTGTGCTGTTCCCTCCCCTCCTAATTAATTTTATCAACTTCTGAATAACTTGGTTTGTCACAAGATATAACAGTTGCTTAACCCACACGCACATTTTCAACATAAGCCTTCGTTTGCTTCAGCTGACTATTCCCCCCAAGAGGTTCAGGAGGGTGGGAATCTCAGAACTGTTAAACACCATCAAAGGTGAGAAATTCTTTTCTTTGTTGTATGAAATCTTATCAATCTCTCCTTAGTCTCATGACCTCAATATCCTGCTTTAGGAATATTTGTTTAAATATCAACCTTTTTTTCTGCAGGGTAGAACAACACATGGAAAGACCTCAAGCAGGTTGACCTTAGCTCTCTGGTAAATGCTTACAGTTCTCTTTGGCTTTATTTGTAGCATTACCACAGAGTTACAAAAAGATGTATGTGTCCATCAAATCCTTAAAGGAGACTGATTAGAAATGGCATTTCCTACTTAAGGGAAATATATGCTTGCCTATGCTTTCCCTTCCCACAGTCACGTTTTAGTTCCATTTGGTCTAGATCAGGGGTCCCCAACCTTTTTTGCACCAGGGACCGGTTTCATTTTAAAGAAAACTCTGCGGACCGGCTGAGTGGCTCAGCAGTCATGTGACTGGGTGGGCGTGGCCAATTTGGAAAATGTGAAACTCACTTAACAATGGTCTTGGTTAGCAACCAAACTTTTGGGCTCAATTGTGGTCATAAGTTCTCTCTCTCTCTCTCTCTCTCTTTCCTTCCCTCTTTCTTTCTCTTTCTCTCTCTTTCTTTCTCTCTCATTTTTTCTTTCTTTCCCTCTTTCTCTCTCTTTATTTCTTTCTCTTTCTCTCTTTCCCTTTCTCTCTCTCTCTCTCTTTCCTTCCCTCTTTCTTTCTCTTTCTCTCCCTCTTTCTCTCTCTTTCTTTCTCTCTCATTTTTTCTTTCTTTCCCTCTTTCTCTCTCTCTTTATTTCTTTCTCTTTCTCTCTTTCTCTTTCCCTCTTTCTCTCTCCCTCTTTCTTTCTCTTTCTTTCTCTTTCTGTCTTTTTCTTTCTTTCCCTCTTTCTTTTTCTCTTTCTTCCTTTGTCTCTTTTTCTGTTTTTCTGTTTGTCTTTCTTTCTCTCTCTCTTACTTTCTCTCTCTCTCCCACTTTCTTTTTCTTTCTTTCTCTTTCTTTCTTTTTCTTTCTGTCTCTCTCCGTCCGCCCATCTCTGTCACTCTGTGTGTGTGTGTGTGTGTGTGTGTGTCTGTCTGTCTCGCATTCAGGCACTTAATCATTCATTCTGTGCCTCTGTCTATCTTTCTCTCCCTCCTTCCCTCCGCGCGCGCGCGCGCGCGCGCGTGTGTGTGTGTGTGTGTGACTCTCTCTGATTCCCTCCCACCCTGTCTCTCTCTGTGTCTATGCCTCTCTCTGTCGGTCTGTCGTCCCCCCCCCACCGCGGAGTCTCCTCAGCTCGGCTCGACTCGCTCACTAGCCTTAGCCTGCCCCGCCTGGGCGGCCGCTGCCGCACTTGGTCCCTCGTGCGCTCGGTCAGACTCCTTCCAGGAGCTTGAGAAGGCTCCGTGGGGTGGGGTGGGGGGGAGGTACCTCCGCAGCTCCTGGAAAAAGATGAGTGGGTGGCATGCCGGTTGGGGAAGCTCTGGGGGGGCAGGGAGGAAGGGAATCCGCGGGCTGTTTTGCTGCGGCGCGCAGGAGTCCCACCGTCGGCTGCCCCCTCCTCCTCCTCCTCTGGGGGGGCAGGGAGGAAGGGAATCCGTGGGCTGTTTTGCTGCGGCGCGCAGGAGTCCCACCGTCGGCTGCCCCCTCCTCCCTCCTCCTCCTCTCCGGCCCTGCGGCCCGGCTCCTATCCAGCCACGGACCGGCACCGGTCCGCGGCCCGGGGGTTGGGGACCCCTGGTCTAGATAATAAGAGGTGAGCAAGGAAACATTTTTTTTCTTTCCTTCTGTACATGTTCTTGAAAGAGAAAATGGAAAAGAGATACTTCCTACCAGTGGTGGGTTTCAAATTTTTTAGAACCTACTCTGTAGGTGTGGCCTATTTTGTGGGTGTGGCTTGGCAGTCATGTGACAGGCTGGGAGTGGCCACCTTTTAAAATGTGGCGAAACTCATTTAACAATGCTCTTGCTTAGCAACCAAAATTTTGGACTCAATTGTGATGATAAATTCTTTTTCTTTCTTTCTTTCTTTCTTTCTTTCTTTCTTTCTTTCTTTCTTTCTTTCTTTCTTTCTTTCTTTCTTTCTTTCTTTCTTTCTTTCTTTCTTTCCTTCCTTCCTTCCTTCCTTCCCATTGGGTCACTGGCAGCGGCGGGCCAGATTTACTTCCAGGTACGCCAGTGGAACCCCCTCTCACCGGTTCTCTAAATTTCACCAACCGGCTCTCGCGAGTAGGTGCGAGCCTGCAGAAACCCACCACTGCTTCCTACTATGCTAATTAATATCAGCTTTGGTAAATTTTAGTAGGTGGTCATGAAAGAAAGAAACATTTTATTACAAATCCTGTTCGGAACAGTCAGCCAGGATGTGTGTTCAATCTGTACACAGAGCTATATTGTCTCCTGCTACCAAATTTCAGAATGAAAACATGCATTTTATTGCAGATTATGGTCAGAATTATCTTTGAGGAAAAGTTTGAATGGCATCAAGCTCCTAATAGTGAAATCCACATCATCGGCATGGGGCTGGGATAACCAATTCTGTACCCCTAAGCAACTATATTGTCTTAAAGCAAGCAAGACCCTTTCACCATTTTCTTGCTTTCTCTAGTTTTCGAACATTATATTTTAAAAAAAATTAAATCACCAACCCCACATTATGAGACAAATCGGTGGTGGGACTCAGCCGGTTTGTACTGGTTTGGCTGAATTTGTTTACCCTTTAGCTTTGTATTTTTTTTGATATATGAAGGATCAATACTCAGCCATTAAAATTCTACATTCCTTATTTACAGAAATCATATCAAAATTTAGAATCCACTGGGAGCCATCTTATATAAGGCAGGCACTGAGTCCCTCTAACTAAAAAGTGTTTATTGATAGAAGAGAATATTTGTAGCTCAGGGTTGAATTGTGGGGTCCTTGGTGCTATCTGAGCTTGATGGTTTTCTTGCAGATGTTTTATTACCAAATTAGGTAACATCATCAGTACTAGAAGTGGGTGGAGTTTACTCTTATTTTTACATGCTAATGGCTTACCCTATTAGTTTTGATCAGTTGCTTCACAGTGTTTTGATTGGTATCAGGTCTCTACAGCCTCAAGCAGAGAAGGACTATTTGGCATTCCTCCCTCAAATGTTATTTAAAATACAGAGTTTCCCAGCATTCCTTTAGGAAACTCCAACATGCAAACTGTGCTTAATCATCCTAAAATGAATCCTCTTTACCTGGAACTTCAAAATTTGCTGTTTGCTGGGAAGATCTGTAGCTAAAAGTCAGTCTACATTTAGTGTACATCGGACTTTGCAGATATTTCTTCATAACCAACCAAACAAAAGTGTATTTTCTCTGCAGTTCATACCCCTTGTTCACTAGATCTGGATATCACAAAGGAGGGCCACATTTTATAATTAACGCCCATACCCCATTTTGAGTGCTAGAGTGCTGCAGGAGGCTAAATACTGTTATGTCCCCTACCCACGCCTACCCAGCCATGCCCACCCAGTTGGTCATTATGGCAGAGATCCCATTGTTAAATTATTTGAATCCCACCATTGAGAAAAATCAGTATCAAATTATATCCCCTTATTCCAGGTGTCTTCTCTATAAGAAGAAGAAATAACTATTTGTGCAACTAATGCTTCACATGTGGCATCAACCTTAATTATGAGAAAACTTGGCTGCCAGAATAGAGATGTAGAGCAAGCTAACTTTGTCAGGTGAAGCTGTCAGATTTGAGATCTTGTTATGCCCTGGTAAATAAGATGGCTCCGTACTTCTTGCTTTTCTCCTTCTTCCACCTTAATTCCTGTGGTATCTTTGAAAATAAATGTCATGAATATATAGAGAAGTGAATTTTCTAAACCAAGGCGTCTGAAAGGCTCAAACTACCCCACTGCACATAGTAATTTCAGTCCAGCTAAGGTAGCTATGATCTTATTTTACTATTTTTTTTAAAAAAAAAAAGTTGGAAGGCCAAAGAAACTCTCAACAATTAAGGTTTGGATGAGGATTGAGGAGAGCCAGTTTCACTTTCACTCTTAACAATAAAAATTGGGGGAATAAATTTTGAGCATAGATAGTGTCTTTTCACCCAATTTACTATAGAGAGCCACAAAGATCCACTTGGAGGAAATATTAAGAAACAGCTACAAAAACATATGTTCAGCTCAGGGAAACAGAAAAAGTGTAAGAAAGAAGTTCAGACAGTCTCTACCCTAATTCACTGGGGTATAAAAGGAAGGGAAGGAGAAACACAGACAGATTTTCAAGATTCTGGCCCACCGTTTCCTAATATTGGTAATTTTAAGATGGGTGGACTTGGAGAATTCCCCAACCAGGTTGTTTGGAGAATTCTCACATTTGAAGTCCACCCACCTTAACATTGTCAAAATTGAGAAACACTGTTATTGCTTATTTCAGTAAAACAGAGAGTCAGTCAAAGTTGTGGAATTATCTCTGAACTGGCCTAGCTTGAAGGGCTGACATTTCCTCAAAGAATGACTGGTGTAATAACATAAAGGGAGATCCTATATCAAAATTGCCTTGAGCTGCTAGGAAAGAAAGGAAAGGTGTACTTTCCTTTCTTTAGGAAGGTGTATGCAAATAAGTGATGCATTGTACAATTCCCCTCCCCTCATTCTCTGAATCTATAAAAGCAGTTCAGAAAATTCTAAAGTGGGAAATTAAGCAGCCCAAATTATGAACCTTCTAAAATTGCTGATCTATGTTACCAATACAACAAAGCCATCTATATTTAGATTTACCATGTATAGAAATGCTGTAATTAAAAACCAACCAAATCCAGAGTATTTATGTTGTATTCAAATGGCAGTCTTCCCTCCCACCACCATTCTAGATGCTTTTTGTTATGGTACCCTCCTTAAAATGGGATAGGTCCAGTTATAAGTCAGTTAAAAATATCAACTGATAGCACTCAAACAAACTGGATTTTCAACAAGAGTGGGGAAAAGAGTTATTTAAAGCACAGAAAATTTGAAGTAAAGGTGTACTTTAATTGTTTACTTGCTGTTCATGTGTAGAAACATTCCAAAACTTTTACATTGGAGACAAAAGAATTAACATTGGATATAGCCATTAATAAATAGTGTGGTTCTGCTAAGATAGCTCCATCAAACAAATTCCATCTATTTTAGAAAGGAGGAGGAGGAGGAGGAGGAGGAGGAGGAGGAGGAGGAGGAGAAGAAGAAAATGGAGATGATGGAGGAGAAGGAGGAGAAGGAAGGAGACAAGGAGGAGAAGGAAAAAGAGAAGTAGTAATATTTTGGCATTAGGATTCTTGAGCTATTTTTCTGCTGTGAATTGTCCACTGCCTCTATAAATTTGAACCCACCTGTGCCTAATTCAGCAACAAAGATACCAACTATCTGTAACTTCATAACAAGGCATCATTTTTGATGCTATGTGTTGGAGTTTTTTCCCCATAAAGCAATGTGCTTAGGAAAGCTAACCTCAGTTTTTGATCTCTGACAAACCAAAATATTTTGCAGTCCTCCCATTGCGTCTTTGAAAAATGGGAATCATTTTGATATCCCACTTTGCTGGGAGGTGACTGATCAATTAAAAAGAGCAAAACCAAAAAATGTTGCCAATATTACTCCAAATCCTAAATGTAAACAGGTGTTCTTAAGCAGCGCTTCTATTTGATCAGTCAGCACAGATCATTTCAGGAAATGGCTTTGATGGTTTAATTCTTCTATTAAGTTACTGCTGGAGATGCTATCTTTTGTGGGAGACATGGCATATTTACCTCTGGATATCAAATTTCTCAGAACACATATCTGATGAAACAGAGATATTCAATTAAAGCCACTTAGACTGCACTAATAATAGAATCTTGGAAGCAATTCCTCTCTCCACTCCAAACCAGTAGATCTTAAGACTTCACTTGATACAACTGCTTTGAAGCTATTAAAGCCACTCCCTAAGGATATGGAATGTAGTAGTAGCAAGCACTTTTTAGCACCTATATGCCCACTGTGAAGGAATAATTTTCTTCCTGTCTTGGTACTCTTTATAATTCATGGAGAAGTGTATCTAATCTATAGAGCAAGTAGCCCATCATCAATAGACTGTTATGGACCTTCACCTAAGACTAAGTAAGAAACTGTAATGAATATATTGTGGCCTTGTGTGGAGGCAATCCCAGGGACGCAGTGGCTCAGTGGCTAAGACACTGAACTTGTTAATCAGAAAGGTCAGGTTGGAATCCCTAACGCCACGTAATGGAGTGAGCTCCCATTACTTGTCCCAGCTTCTGCCAACCTAGCAGTTCGAAGGCATGTAAAAATGCAGGTAGAAAAATGGGAACCACCTTTGGTGGGAAGGTAACAGCATTTTGTGTGCCTTCGGCGTTTAGTCATGCTGGCCACATGACCACGGAGATGTCTTCAGACAGCGCTGGTTCTTCAGCTTTGAAATGGAGATGAGCACTGCCCCCTAGAGTTGGGAACAACTAGCACATATGTGCGAGGGGAACCTTTACCTTTACCTTGGAGGCAATAAGCAATTGCTAGGGGAAAAGCAATGGCTGGGCTTCAGCAAGATGCGGCTGCTTTCAAAAAGCAACCATCAGGGTTTGCAATATCTTCCACACTCCTACTAGATAAGGTTATACCTCTAATTCAGGGGTGTCAAACTCATGTCATCATGGTGGCATCACATGATGTATTGGGGACTTTTCTCCTCCTTCGCTAAACTGGGCATGGGCATGGCCAGCGCATGAAACATTCGGCTCACAGCCGGGAGTTTGACAGCCCTGCTCTAATGAAAGGATACCAGGATTAGATGATCAGGACCATCTCTCCACCTGTTCATCACGTGGATGAAGCTGTTATAGCTGGGCAGTAGCTGACTACTAGTCAGTCTGTTGTTTTGAGTTTGAATCAGTTTACAAATTCAACAGAATTTCATATGATCTCAAACTGGGTTTCTAAAATTGTAGGTCAAGAGAAGTTGTAAGCTTTTTTTAAAAACCCTTGTATCTACAAAGCTGGATCACTGTCATAACTTGCTCTTCTCTGCCTAAAGAAATGCAAAGCAGAGCTGGATGTACAATCAAAGAGCATCAGCCTTGTTTTCTCTTCTTTAGTGTCACATGTGCTTCAGGAGAACAAAACCCTGCTGTGAAAAAGTCCTCTTCTTCCCAAAGGAAAGAGGAGGAAATGGACGTAAATCTTGGGAGTTTCAATCAGCCCTCACCAATCTGAAGGTTTTATGCTGGGGACTTGTCTTTGGAAGAAAGGACACCAATTTACTTGAAAGCTTTCTGAAAGAGGAGGGATGAGTTAAATTGAACATTCTTATCGGACCTATCATTGGAGTTAGATGACAGAGCGGTGACAATCCTGGCTGAGGTTTCTGTCCAAGGACTTAATAAAAAAGAAATCCTGTACTTATTCTAGGGTTGCATTCATAGAAAAAGGCTTGAAACTGGGAGGAATGGGGAAAATGTGTTTCTTGAGGATTGAAGCTTTTCTTCAAACCCAAGACAACTAGACACAAGAACAGTTTTCCCCCGAACGCCATCACTCTGCTAAACTAATAACTCCCTCACCACTGTCAAGCTATTCGCTAAGGCTGCATTACTATTGCTATTAGTCTTCTCATTGTTCCTATCACCCACCTCCCCCCACTTATGACTGCATGACTGTAATTTTGTTGCTTGTCTCCTTACTATTTATATTCATATTGGTTGTTTCCTGAATGCTTATTTGTACCCAATGACTATCATTAAGTGTTGTACCTTATGATTCTTGATGAATGTATCTTGTCTTTTTATGTACACTGAGAACATATGCACCAAAGACAAATTCCTTGTGTGTTCAATCACACTTGGCCAATAAAAAATTCTATTCTATTCCATTCCATTCCATTCCATTCCATTCCATTCCATTCCATTCTATTCTATTCTATTCTATTCTATTCTATTCTATTCTATTCTATTCTATTCTATTCTATGAAAGATGAACTTTCTACAATGGGCAGCCTCCCAGTCCTTTGATGGTGTTGAGCTATAGCAGCGATGGCAAACCTTTTTAGGCTCATGTGCCATAAGGGGGGGAGCGTAGGGGGGTCGTGCGCCAGCATGCCGTACCCATAATGCAATGCGCCCCCTCCAGTGCACATGCACACATGACAGGTGCTCCGCCCATTTTTTACATGCTTTTTTCGCCCTCCCCAGGCTCCAGAGGCTTTATAGGAGCCTGCGGAGGGTGAAAACAGCCCATCCGCAGGCCCACTGGAGGCTTCAGGAGCTTCCAGTTTGCTCATAGGGCCATTTTTAGTCCTCTGGAGGTTTCAGGGAAGCCTGCTGAAGGTCCCTGAAGGCTCCGGAGGACTAAAAATGGCTTTAAAAATGGTTGAATCAGCTGGCCAGCATGTGCATGGGCACTGGCCAGCTGACAGGGCAGCGCTTCATGTGCCCTGCCAAATGGCTCCGTGTGCCACCTGTGGCACCCGTGCCATAGGTTCACCATCACTGATCTATAGCATCCCAGAATGCCCTCTCCTTGGTTGGGGCTACATGAATCTAATTATTAAAAATAAAGCATTTATTTCGCAGCCCTAACTAAAATGGGATCATTTATTTTCATTCATGGAGAGAGGGTTGCCTCACAAATTAATCTTTCCTTTAGGTGGTCAGGAGCTCTGAACTGAAGCCCTCTTTATTGTGCAATATTTAGATTTTTCACATCTGATAATGAATAGAGTTAAATGAAGGAGGGATAATTAATGGAGGTGGCCCCTTCGAAGGACTCCAGAGGGCCCAGAAAAGAGGCTTCCTTCCCAAGGCAGGTGAAGGTGACAATAGGCTTCCATGGCGGTTCATGGAGTTGGGCTCCCTCGGCTGAATAATGTAAATCTGTCTTTACATTAAGGCTAAGACTTTGTCTTCAATAGTAGTAAAGGTCCAGAGGTAGTAAATCTTCAGAACTGAGAGCAAAGTAACCACACCTACTATGTAAAAGCACAGGAATCCTTCAGATTCACAAAATGACAAGCTTGATCTATCCCAGAAATCAGCTTTCAGATTTACCAAATGCAGGGTAACTTAATATGTAACTCTGTAAATGTAACCAAGGACAGAATGAAAATCAAGTCAGAAATTATTATGATAAAAACTGGATTTTTAAAATTGTATTATAATTAGGTGGATTCGTTTTAAATTTTATTAACAAAAGCAAACAAGCAAAAATATTTTCTAATATATTTAGATACAATTTTGTATAGTAACTATGATTGCCTGCTTGCTATTTATTCAATTGGGCATTCTTCTTGATCCAGTTTCTCTCTTTTCTGATATAAAACTGAGCCAGGCATATTTCCAAGTTATCAGACTGCAGTTCGTCCTAGCGAAGAGTTTTGACAATTCAAGCTAAGACTTAAGAGTATCTGCAGATCCAAAATCAAAATGCATGCTTTCTTAATTTATATTGTCCCTTCATTGACTTCTCAAGCATATTTTTTGTACTGAGATAACGTTACATAACACTGAATACTGATAGCTGAAGTATTTATGATCTGAAAACTCCACAATGAAAGTCATTGTGGAAAGAAATGGAATTAAGATTAAAGAAAACCACTAATGTCAGTACATATGTAACCAGGCTTAGAAAAGTCAGTGAAGATATTTAAGTGGTGGATTTCTACATTTTAGAACCAACTATTGTCAGTAAAGGAACCAGGAATGCAGAAACATGCTACAGATTAGCACAAGTTACAATAGCCATAAAGACCTTTGGAAAAGATTCTAATGTTAGGTTGTGTCTATAACCTCTAAATTTAAAATCATGCAGGCATGCTTTCCCTGTGACACTCTGGAAGCAAAAGTGAAAGCTGAGAGTACCACAAACAGACAAGGAAATGGATCGCCATTGTCATGAAAAAAATCAACCAAGATTCTAAGTTGAGACGCAATGACCAGGGTCAAAGTAGCATTCTTTGAATACATTATGCAAACAGCTACCTCTAAAATGTCGGGAAAGGTGTGATGAAGTCAGTGTCTCTTAACACTTCTATCATCGGGCAGAAGACATCAAAGTATAGCCAGCCGAACAAATAGGTTTAAAAATAGTTTCTATCCTTGGGCTGTCAGAATCTTAAACAACCATAATCACTCCACACACATGTGGAAACATATGACTAGTTTTTTTCTTTTTCTCCACCCCCACCCCATAATTATTTGCATAGGGATTATTCTTTATTCTATTTATGTTGTTTGTATTTGTTGTCATGGATTGCACCAGTGAGGCAAAAACCGATTTCGTTGTATGCATGATGTACAATGACAATAAAGGCTATACTATACTATGAAAGAGAAGACCAGAAGCAAGATGAATGGTTCAGTTACTGCACTGATGGAAGATCTGTAGATCATTATCAAAACCCTAGGGCAGTGATGGCGAACCTTTTTCGCCTCGGGTGCCAAAAGCACACACGCTCGCGCTATTGTGCACGCTCATGTGCCCACCCCCATAATTTAATGCCTCCCATGCCGTGCCCCCTGAGCATGCACGCATAACACCCCCTGCCGCCCCGCACATGTGCACACGGCTTTTTTGGAGCCTGGGGAAGGCAAAAATGACCTCCCCTGCAGCTCCGGAGGCCAGAAACGGCCGATTTTCTGACTTTCGATGGGCCCAGTAGGTCCATTTTTCACTCTCCCGAGGCTCCCAACACTTTCTAGGAGCCTGGGGAGGGTGAAAAAAGGCCCAACACACAAACCGGAAGTTCAGGAATGGACTTCCAGGTTGCCCATTGGGCCATTTTTCTTCCTCTGGAGGCTTTAGGAGAGCAAAAACTGGCCGAAAATCAAGGCCGAAAATCAGCTGGCCAGCACGCTCATGTGTGCTGGAGCTGACAGGGCAATGCCTCGCATACCCTCAGAAATGGCTTCGTGTGCCACCTGTGGCACCCGTGCCATAGGTTCACCAATACGGTCAAAGCAGAAAGAAATTACCCTGCCCCCCCCCCCCAATGCTATTTTTGCTTTTTTTTCATAGGTGGTATATCAACTCAGTGTCTGTAGACAGTATGGAACTTTATCCTGATAGAAATGTACAAGAACTGACTCTCAAACAGGATTGATGGATTTTTAAAGTCCAGAACTACAACATAACATTGAGAAGCGATTCAGGCAATGCTTTCTATGTAATTGCTAGCAATTGAAAGCAACTTAATGGCATATAATTAATTAATCAATCAGAAGGTAAGGAAGGCACAGCACAATCAAATTTACAAGATTTCTTTTTAGACTTTCTTTTAGACCAGGGATGTCCAAACTTGGGAACTTTATGACTTGTGGACTTCAACTCCCAGAATTCCCCAGCCAGCTATGCTATGCTATGCTGGCTGAGGAATGCTGGCTATGCTGGCTGGGGAATTTTGGGAGTTGAAGTCCACAAGTCTTAAAGTTCCCAAGTTTGGACATCTCTGTTTTAGACTATCTATCCTTGATTACCTTGTCTAGTCTACCGAGTAGGAGTAACAGGGCTTCATGAGATAGTTATCATTATTTGCTTGGCATTATTTTAGGTCAACAATAATTTTTAATTTAGTTGCTGAGTTCAGGCTTAAGAATAGAGGTCATAAGCAAATAGCTTCAAGTCTTTAAGTGATGTTGGTATTAGACACAAACAACAAGGTCCACATGTCAAGGTATACTTTAACTGATTTATTGCTAAAACTCTACACACAGAAATCTTCTCAAAATTGTCAGCACCTGGTTATTGTTTGATAAGGGTCAACAGCAATCAAGATGGAGTGAACTATTGTGACTATGTAACAATTCTAAACTGATCCCCCTTTTTACTCCTCCTCCTGGCTCTGCCAATCTGCTTCTACATTGTTCACTTTTGATGGCCAGGATTAGTTCTGCATGCACATGAGAAAAAATGGGGTCTATGTGAGAAAGTAGCATCTTTGCTTTAAATGAGCATTTCCTGCTTCAAATCATTTCCCAATCCCAGGTCATGCATCCCCTGTTCTTTTGAACTATGTTTTCAAATCTCAATAAGATAAAAGCAAATAGCATTTTATATGCTGATATAAATATACACTACAAATAAAAGTTTTCCTTAACTCCACCCTTAACTCTTGATTATTGTTGCCCAATAGTTTCATTTAATGGTCCTCTCCTGAAAAATAATCTTGTTTGTGACATGAGGGAAAAAGCAAATGATGTTTAAACTAAGCATAGGACACACTGCAGCTTTGAAACTGGATTTTCTTCAGTTTTATATGCTCAGGAAAATAGAAATAATCGTTTCCAATCTTCATTCTTTGCTTATTTTGTCATTCTGTGTTAAGAAGGCACAACAGATGTTCCCTTTCAATTTCTCCTTTGTATGATTAGTGCATTCAGCTGTACTCAGGAAAGTGTATTATTCTTTTGACTATCGAAACCATCACACCCTAAAGGAGTGGAAACACTCCTTTCTCAATCCAATCAATTCTGGCAACAATTTAGGAGCTGCCTGAAAAGTTTAATCTAAATAAGCTTAACTGGAAAAGTTTGTCTACTTAATAAGGTATGTGCTAAGTAATATATGATTTGGGGGGGGGGAGGGGGGAGGCAAGGAAATAAATCACCCATGATGATTCCTTTTTGTTTAAAGAAGTGCATACATAGATATCTACAGATTATAAGATACAGATATAGGTATTTGATTTTGCAAACAAGTTCAAATTGAGGAAATAGAAACTGTAATATATTTAGTATGTCCTGTGCGAGCTTACCTTGCTCCACAAATTGCTGTCAGCTAGGTTTGTAAAACCTTGCTGTCAGCTAGGTTTGTAAAAGAAAAACCATGCATATCTAGGAGTTTTCACTCAGTAAATTTGTGGAGGATTCTGTGAATGCAGGAACAAGAGAAGGAAAAAGAGGAGAAGAATGTCCTGTAGTGTTTTTAGGTGCGTTTTCACTATCACTCTTACAGTCCTGATTTGTGCTATATACCGCATTGTGGGTGCGTGGCACGTGAGCGCATGCTATCACACGCACATAATTCTGGCACGTGAGGAAAAAAACATTTGCCATCACTGTTATATAGGAACTCTCCTTAGTTCAGCAGTCCAGCATGCAAATGATTATAGGCTTAGTTCCTAGAATTGCCTTTGTCTGGAAACCCTGAAAAGCTGCCTCAAATCTGGGGAGACACAGAGAAAACAAGAAGATAAGTGTTTACTGTGCTATGTGGTAGCTGCCTATGTTCAAAGAATAGGCAGTTGCAAGGAAAAGGTTAAGATTTCTATGGGGATAATTTAGCATGTGCTTTTCCGTACATCTAAAGCCAGTGGAAATGGATAATTGTCAGCCTTTCTATAAGTAAAATGGGGCTATAAAATAAAATATGGAAGAAACACCATGTGCAAGAGTTAATGCTTTCTGCTATGCTTCTGGAGTGTTCTGAAAGTTGGCTTCTGAACGTAGGTGCTATTCCTATGTTCCATGAATGTTTCAAACATATGAAAAAATTAGCACCCAAAAAAAGCATCATAATTATTCATTTGAAATTAAAGAATCTGATACAAATGAGTCCCGAAAGGGAGAAGGGCGGTATATAAATCAAATAAAACTATAAACTATAAACGGCAACTTAACATATACATAGCACACTACTCTTCATGGAGCAGTCGGCTAACATGTTTTAGAGCCCTATTTCTTATCTCTACAGCTCTTGAATAATGGAAGAGCTTCCATTTCAGATCCTGTTAGATCAAATTGATTACTATCTTAGGTCAAACCTGTTAATGACCATAGCACATAATTTGCTCTAACCTAAATAAAGGCCTGCATGCAGCATCTGTAAATGCTTAAGAAAGCGAAGCTTCCAAATAGGCAAGATGATAATCGGTCCCTATGGTTTGCTTGCCATATCTCCTAAATTCTCTCCCCGATTCCTACAGCTCTCCTCTTTTTCTCACTTAATAAACATCATGTAGGAAAACCACTGTAGTTACGAATAGATTTTTGCAAACAGCATCTTGGCAGGAAGCTAGTTTGTCTCCATCATGCATTTTTAATTTCATCACTGTTTATAGCCTGTAAGTTTATCTTTCCTAAAAATAAATAAATAAATAAACATCTAGCAACCTGAATCATATTCAGCTGAACATGTCCCGAGTGATCTGCATGACCAGTGCCAAACAGGAGAGGCAGAAAGGCAACCTATAAGTACCAAAGCACCAGAAGGCAAGACAAGCAACAATGGCTGGAAACTAATCATGGAGAGAAGCAACTTGGAATTAAAGAGAAACTTTCTAATAGTGAGAATACTTAAGTAGTAGAATAGCTTGCCTTCAGAAGTTGTAGGTGCTTCATCACTGGGAGGTTTTTGAGAGAAGACTGAACAGGCACCTGTCTGAAGTGGTACAGTGTCTCCTGCTCGAACCAGGGATTGGACTGGAAGACCTACAAGGCAGGGGTGAAATCAACTTACCTTCTCTACTGGTTCACAAATGTGACCTTCCGTGCATGCGCAGAGCATAAAAAATGGGACATGATGACATCTGGGTGGGTGAGTGGAGCCTCCCACCTGCCACCGCTACTAGTTCACCTGAACTGGATAGAACCAGCTGAATTGCACCACTGCTCCAAAGTCCCTTCCAGCTCTATTCTGATTGATTGATTGATTGACCATACTAGTAGCTGTCAGCTTACAACACATTCCAAAAATGGTATTTATGATGTGGATTCAAATTAGTCATTTCGATAACAACAAACCTATTAATCAGTAAAACCCAAAATCAAAGTTTCATTTTTTTCTACCTCAAGCACAAAGTCCAGAAGTGGTTTCCAAGTAGAAACAAAAGCACCCATAATTGTATTGTTTTTTCTTGGATCAAAGCAGTCAATTTAGCCATCTCTGCTTACTCCCATCAATTTTTGCAGCCATTCATCTAAAGTATGTAACAATTGAAAGAAAGAGTTTGATTAGACAAAAAGAGTTATGTATTTGACTTTGTGAAAAATGGATTGAAAATCCTACTGTGTGGTAGTGATGAACTTATTATTGCTAAGGTTTATAAATTATTATTGAATTTGAATTTGGAGAATGAATATATAAAGCATTGTATGATTCAGTGGGCAAAAAACTTTGGATATAATGTAATGTTTGATCAATGGGAAAATATGTGGACAAAATGTCTAAAATGTACACTAAATTATAATTTTAAAAACTTTTTAAAGATGATGTATCATTGGTATTTAACATTAGATAAGTTGTCAAGAATGTATAAGGTTATTTCAAATGAATTTTGGAAATGCAAATGTAAAGAAGGGACTTATTTATCATTTATGGTGGACATTTGATAAAGCAAAGAAATATTAGAGTAGGAGTCACATCTTAAAACAGAAGATTCTTAAAGTGAATATAAAGATAAAACCAGAAAATTTTCTTCTGGGTTTAATGGAAAGAGACTTGGTGGAAAAATGGAACTTTGATGTTATATATGCTGATGGCAGCCAGATTAGTTTATGCACAAAAAAGAAACTTTAAGACTTGTTGAGTTCAATTCCCAGAATTCTTCATCCAGCATGGTGCCTGAGGAATTCTGGAAGTTGAAGTCCAAAAGGCTTGAAGTTGCTGAGGTTGGACAGCCCTGCTCTAGAGCATTATTGGCTGATGCCTTTCATTGGGTGAAGAGTGGTATGTCCCACTAGACATAACTATAGAAACTGAGAAGGTTTCTGTTTTAATCCAATGGCAAAATAAAATTCAATGCCAGTCCTGTAGGAGGAAAAGAGAGGGATACAATGCCTTTGGCCATTCTACTGAAGCCTCTACCCTTAGGTTAAAATGTAAATTAGCAAATCCTAGGATTCCTATGGCTTCATATATAATGCATGCTTATTGATCCCTGGTTCTGAACAAGGACCTTTTTAGCAAGCTGAGTTTAATGTTTGATTTGTTCTTTAATTATCTGCTTGAAATGAACATGGATACCATGTGATCCAGTAGCTAATCTAAAATTATGTATGCATTGCTGACATTGTGGACACCCCCTTGACAAAAGGCAGAAGAGAATAATTAAACTGAATTGGGCATAAGAAGATATCTTAAGGGATACATCCCTTAGCAGGGATTACCTGCATATTTAAATTGATGAGAATATTGTTTTGTGATGGAAAGGCAGTTTTTAAAAGCAGCTGCTGGGAAATCACTCCAGTCCTGTTTCATCCTCTTCTTTGTTTTCCCTAAATGAATGTCTTTAAGCTGATAAATTGAAAAGAAGAAAGAAAAGCCATTATCATAAGACATGTTGGTTTTGCAGAGGAAGAGATGGATGGATGGGGTGATTTAACTATTGAACCATGACGGTGCTGAGATGGGTCTCTATGACTTCCTTGTCTGTGAGCTACAGTGAAGGTCAAGGGGTTATTGCTACATGGAGGTCAAGTGAAATATTAATGTGCAGGGAGTCCTGCCATCCAGCTTGATGCTTTCTCCAGTTTTCCAACAATGAACAATCAGTCATCATTGAATCTATCGAAGGACAGGAGATTAAAGAGTGGAAGAGAAGAAAACGACAACTAACAAACAGTAAAATCTTGTATGGGGTTTTCACTACAAATTTGCTGGGAGGAAAAGTGTGAAAGTAAATGAGTATAACCATTCCTACAAAGATCCTTTGTCTGAATTACTTTTAAATAAATGAAGACCCATTAATTTCATACCAATGAAGCCACTGTAAAATAGTATAGGGGTTGGCAATATGTCTGCAGGATCCGGCAAGCTCACTGATTCCTTCTTTTGTGTCTTCCAGTTCCCTACTGTTAAAGTGGTAATGTTTAAAAATATTCTGTTGTTTTGGTTTTTTAGGGGAAAACAAAGCTGGCATATTACTAAATTTCAAAATCTCCTATTTTTATCATGCCTAAGAACCACGCTTAGGACTTATAATTCTCTTATACGGTTGCAAAAAATATTTTTTTTACATGTGTGCAAACCTGTTTAGACCTCAAAAACAGGTAAGGTTGAAGGGAGGACCTTGGTCAAGTATAACAAGTGGTGGGGAGTACGATCATCATTGCCATACTTTAATCCATTATAGTTTAATTAAACTATTTAATTAACTATAGATCTTTTGTTCACAAATACTTTGTGGAGAAACATAATCTAACATTCAGGAACTGGGAAGCAGCTACAGTTTAACTTATTTGGCCATCTTCCCCATATTTTCAAATGTGCCAAATCTGGAAAGGTTGTCATATCTCAGGCAGTCATGGGGATGACTTATATTGGTACAAAAACATTGAAATCTAACTTCAAATTTTAATCTAACACATCTATATGATAATATTGTGTGCTCTTATTTTCTATATTTGTATCATTATTTATTATCCAACAACATTCAGCATTGTGTTTTGAAAGAAAACCTTTATATTAAATGGCTATACAGGAATTGAAACTCTCCTAAAAGTTAATTTATGCCTATTAAATATGAAAATTGAATAGAGGCAGACGATTTTTGTTTGTGATTTGTAAATGAAACCTTTTGTAATTTAAACCAGAGGCAGGCATTTGGGTTTTTTTGACCACTGCTTTACATGTTTATCTGTACTGACAGCTAAAGTAGATGAGACCAATATGGTAAGTAGGTATGACTTTCTGAGGTTTTCTTGATTTTTAATACAATATCCAGTTATTGTTGGGTTTTAAACCAATATTTAAGCTAAAAGAATCCACTCCAACAAAATTATTTATTTAATCAAATTTATATGGCTGTCCACCTCACAGAATGTAATTCTGGGTGGCATATAATAATCCAAGAGAACAATAAATATAAAACAACAATTACCTGAAACCATTATATAATAATTATTTTAAAAAAATTAAATTCTAAAAGCAGAACTAAACAAGAAAAGACAAAAAATGAATGGAACATAATAATAATAATAATAATAATAATAATAATAATAATAATAATAATAATAATAATAACAATAATAATAACAATAATAATAACAATAATAATAACAATAATAATAACAATAATAACAACAATAATAATAACAATAATAATAACAATAATAACAATAATAACAATAATAACAATAATAACAATAATAACAATAACAATAACAATAACAATAACAATAATAATAATAATAATAATAATAGAAAAGAAAAAGTATGGTTCATTGACATTGCAATACCTGGTGATGCACGAATTTAAAAGAAGCAGCAAGAAAAAAATCACAAAATACCCGGACTTGCAAATTGTTTTTTTTTTTTAATTGAAATTTTTATAATGTTTTACAATATTTCACCCAGTGCTGTACAAAACAAAAGGAAGAGTTGGTTTCAAGTATCATCTATTATCTTTAAGATCTCCAAAATCCGCGTTCTCTCGGTACAGGCGTCGAGACGTCCAAAGTTCCAAGTGCATAGTCCACAAATGGCTTCCAAGTCTTCCAAAAGATATCGTTTTTATAAACCCCCTCTCTAAATTTAATATCACACGTCATTTTATCATTTAAGGCTAGTTTCCACATTTCACAATACCATTCTTCTATTTTAATATTTACCTCTATTTTCCAATATCTTGCTATTACAATTCTACCCATTATAATCATAATTCTAATCAATTCTTTCTCATGTTTTGTTAACTCTGGTTCATTAATTATCAATAACAATATAGTTTCTGGTCTCAATATTATTATTCTTTTCATCATTTCACACATCGTTCTTTCTAATTGCTGCCAAAACTTTTTAATTTTCACACATTTATACCACATATGTTCATAAGTTCCCAATTCCGTATTACATCTCCAACATTTATCACTCATTTTTTTATCTATCAGTGATAATCTTAATGGGGTCCAATACCATTTCCAAACAACCTTAAAATTATGTTCTTTAATCCTTATAGATAAAGTCCTCATAATCCGACTCTTCCAATTCTCGTTCCAATCCAAATCCAATATTTTAATCTTAAGGTCTTCCTCCCAATTCCTTTTCATTACCATTTGTGGGTTTCCATCAAAGTTTATAATCTTGTATATCTTACTAACGAGTCCTTTTAATCCAGTTTCATCCTTAATAATTTGAGATACTAAACTTTCAAATTTAGTTTTACTTCTATCTATGTTACATATTCCCCTTACTTTCATAGTCCATTTTTCTACCTGTATTTTTTCAAACCAATTTAACTCCAATTTTTGAAATACTTTTTTCTTCCTACTCTCAGTTCCTAGAGCTCTTAACCAATCTACTATATTTCCTATATTTTCATCCTCAATTACTTTATTCTGACTTATATTAGTTTTAATCGGCCAACTTTCAGTTGTCTTTCCCAAAAACGCTATATCCGGAATCAGTTTTTTAACAAATTTATTCCAAGTTTTACTCAGCCCCTTTAACCAATAACTATTAATTGCCTTTTTTGTTTTTGCTCTATCTAAAAACCATATAGACCCAAATCTCTTAATATCTTTTAATTCCAGATCTCCCCAATGACCATCTCCACCTTTAAGTATTTTTATCACAGTTCTAATATTATACGCCTGATAATAATTAAGTAGATTGGGAATTCCCAATCCACCCTCTTTTTGATTTTGATACCACAATTTCTTCATTAATCTTGGTCTTTTCCCACCAGTACAAAATTTATCTAATTTCTTCTGATATTCTTCTATATCTTTCTCTGTCAAATTTAATGGTAGCATCTCAAATAAAAAGTTAAACTTTGGTAACAACATCATTTTACACATTGCAATTCTACCAAACCAAGACAACTTTATCTCTTTATATTTATCTATCTTTTTCTCTACTTCCTTCAACATCACCTCATAATTAATTTTTTTTAATTCTCTAACTTTAAGTGAAAGTGTTATCCCCAAGTATTTCAATGTGTTCTTAGCTCTTATTCCAAATTGTTCTTGCATACTCTCCCACTCCTTACCATCTTTATTCATTAATAATTCAGATTTTGACCAATTTACCTTTAAACCTGTCATTTCTTCAAATTCTATCAAATGTTTATTTATCCTCTTTAAATCTTTCTCTATATCTTTCAAAATAATCAAGGTATCATCCGCATACAAATTTATCTTATATCCCTTGTAACCTTCCAACTCTTCATCTGCTTCTATCAATTTAATCAAAACCTCCATAACTAACAAAAATAATGTTGGAGACAAGGGACATCCTTGTCTCGTGCCTGCTTCCAATTTAATCTCTCCCATCATTGTTCCATTCACCTTTACCTTTGCACTACTTTTTTGATACAGTTTTGAAATAACATGTATAAATTTATTACCAAAGCCTAATGCCTCAATAATTACTTTTATAGTATCCCATTGTACAGAATCAAAAGCTTTAAAAATATCTAACGATATTATACCTAATTCAACACCATTATTCTCTGCTACATCTATAATATTCAATACTCTTCTAATTATATCACTCATATATCTACCTTTAACAAACCCTACTTGATTATAACTTATATATTTATCTATAAAACTATTTAATCTATTACTTATAATAGCTGTAAATATTTTAGCATCTTGGTTGATTAAAGAAATAGGTCGATAGGACTCGATCCTCTCAAGATCTTTATCAGGTTTAGGAATTATAGATATTACTGTCTTATTCCATGACATCGGGACTTCTCCACCATGTAAAATTCCATTAAATAGTTTTTGCAGTTTTGGTATTATTAGTTCTTTAAAATCTTTATAGAATTCAGCAGGTAATCCATCTTCTCCTGGGGTCTTCCCTAATTTTAACTCTTGTATTATTTCGTTGATTTCCTCCTGTGTTATATCTCTTTCCATCAAATCTTTGTATGTTTGATCTATTTTCATAGCATATTTTCCAAGATGATTCTTCAATTTTTCTAAATCAATTGATTTCTTTAAATATAATTTTTGAAAAAAATTCCTAGCTACTTCACATTTCTCCAATCTCTTATAACACCTTGTACCTTTTTCATCTATCAGAGAACCAATTTCTCTCTTTTGAGTTTTATTTTTCGCCATCTTTGCCAGTAACCTAGAATTTTTATTACTAAATTCAAAAAAATCCCTATTCAAATATCTTAAATTTTTTTTAACCAATTCGATATCTTCTTCTATCAGTTTAGTTTTTAATAAGGTCAATTCCTCCAAACATTTTTTATCTTTCGTAAGTGAGAATTGGTTCTCCAATATCTTAATTTGTCTTATATCCTGATCAATTTTAGCTTTATATTCTCTATATTTCCTACTTAACAATTTAATACTTTCTCCTCTAAATATAGCTTTCATCGTGTCCCAAACAATTTCAAATTTAACCTCTTCATTATCATTCAATTCCCAACTTTCCTTCCATTTTTTGAATATCCATATTTTATCCTCCTCCTTTTTGTACAATTTTTCATCATATCTCCAACCTCTTTCCTTTTTCTCAAAATTAAAATCTATTTCCATCATAACTTCTGCATGATCAGAATCCTTAAAAATTCCCACATCTATTCTATCTACTTTATTCAGCAAATCTTTAGAAACAAAAATATAATCAATCCTTGAATAAGTATTATGTACCTTAGAACAAAAAGTATACACCCTTTCAGAGCCTTTCAACTCCCTCCAAACATCTACCACACTGTTTTGAAACATCCTTTTATTTAAAATTTCCCCTTTATTTGTTTGTCTAAAGCGGGTGGGATTATTACTATCAATTCTATCCCTAATTAGGTTAAAATCCCCCGCCACAATTACTTTCCCTACACTTTCTGTTTCCAAAATCTTAGTAATTTTATCCAAAAATCCCTTTTGTTTTTCATTCGGTAGATATAAATTAACCAATGTCACTTTTTGCTCATTAATATTCCCTATAATTATTAAATATCTTCCTTCCTCATCTCTAATTACTTGTTTTTTCTCAAAGTATACCCTATTTGATATCAATATCGCGACTCCTCTAGCTTTGGAAGTCCCAAAAGATTTTTCATAAATTTGCATACCTTTAATATTCATTCTATTAAAATCCTCAGATTTTTGATGAGTTTCCTGCAAAAATAATATGTCTGGAGAATCCCTTTTAAATTTAAGTTCCAATCTTTTTCTTTTTATATGATTACCTGTACCCTTCACGTTCCATGTCATTATTTTTATAAACCGCATTTAAACGGTAACTTTTTTAAACCTGACCCCTCCTCTTCCTTTATGTGCACACCCAACACCGAACAAAAAAGACATACAAAGACATAAAACTCCACAAACAATATATAACAAACAACGTAGACATAAAACCCAAATATCCAACACAACAACCACAACAAATAACAAGCAATCTTCATCCCCCACATCCTCAATCAGGTATCGCCTCTATATAAAGAGTGTGGGGGAGTGGGACATGCCGATGGTCAGGTCACCTCTTCGGGCTGTTCTTTAGATTCCACTTTCAAAAAAAGAAGACAACACTGGCTTCGCCCCGGACTCAGCTTCCTGCTTTTTACTAAGATCCTCCATCTTGTCTGGCGTTCGCTCGGTATCTTCACGAATTTTCTTATACTCAGAAACTGCCGGAGAAATTTCTTTTCTCTTTAAACTCTTGGGATCCTGGCCGCCAACTGCACCTTTTTCTTCCAAAATTGAGGGTTCCTCTTGTATTCCACCCATTTTAAGCATATAATCTTTAATTTCTACAAAATCTTCCTCTTTCTCAATCAGCCCAAGCTCCCGAATTAATCTTATTACATCTGTTTCTGGAGTAATAGTATGCATCCTTCCCTTGTAAAAAAATTTCAATTGCTGTAATGGCCTCCAATTGTACTTAATATCATTGTCTCTCAAAACCTTTGTAACTGGTTTCAAATAATATCTCCAAGATCTGTCTTCTCTGGAAATATCCGGAAAAACTTGAATCTCTTTCTCCTCAAACTTAGGAACACCTTCCAATTCCCTTATTTTTGCCATAACCTCTAGTTTATCTCCAAGGTTTGCAAATCTTACTAAAACATTTCTATTTGCTCCACTTTGTCTCTTATAACCAATCCTAAAAACGCTTACTAGGTCTGCTGCTGTGTATTCAAATCCAAAATCATTCATCCATTTTAACACCCTCTGCTTCAAATCATCCGGTCTATTTTCTGGAATATTTCGTATGACAATATTATATTTCCTAGCGTCCTCCTCCAAAAGACTAATTCTCTTGTCTTGCTGCTGATTTTTATAAAAAATTCCCTCTATCTTACGATCAATCTGCGCACCATGTGCATGGATTTGTTCAATTTCATCTTTAATAAATTTCACCTCCACGTTTTGCTTTACAAAACTAACATTCAATTCACTTATCTGTTCTTTAGCTTTTTGAACTTCCAGCGTCAAATTCCCCACATGATCAGTCAGTGTAGTTAACTTTTCTCCAATTGTATTTAAGGCTCCAAAAATCCGTTCAAGTTCTGAAGGCTGTTGAGTCGTCATTTCAGTTCAAAAAGCTTTTTATTATATTTCTTTGCCAAGAGGGTCTTTTTTGAAGAGTAAGGGCAGTGTCCCAAATAAAATAGAGCTAAGCCGGCTTTTAATGCACCAAAGGAGCCAGAAAGAGAGATAGGAGGGCTTCCCCAATTTGTTTAACTTCTTAAGCCTCCATTTTAAATGTAATCCAAAAACTTGCTCGCTACGTTCAGCTAACACAATCCACTTTAGAAGAATTCAAAAGTTCAAAGGAGTTGTAATCCACATGCCATCAACCAACTTCCTTCTTAGTCTTCAGCTTGTGTTTAAAGCCTTGTAGCGAGACAAAAAGCATGCAAATCGTGGTATTTGCCAGAACAAAGGGTAGCCCCCCTCTTACCTCGGCCGCCTTGCTCAACCCTCTGCCTCCACGGAGAAACAAAACTTTGAAATTCGAGCAGTTCGGGTTGATCAATCGCTTTGAAAAAACAATTTACTAGTCACACCGACCTTCCAAAACACCTGTAAACATTTCTAGCTCCTAACGGCGTGTTTTAACCACTTTAATCCACATTTATTAAAAAAAAAAAAGCCCTGCGAGGTGGAGGAAACACCTCTCTCTACACGAGCATCGCCACGCCCCCCCGGACTTGCAAATTGAAGTTGAGCGACTGTGCAAGAGAAAGTTGTGGGTTATCCCGATTGTGATTGGAGCCCTTGGAGCAATACCTAGGGGACTGCCTCGCTATGTGGACGTTCTAGGTTTGCCGGACTTGAGCATTCTGACTCTACAAAGGGCCACCCTGCTTGGAACTGCTTATATCCTCCGACGTTAGGTCCTTGGTTAGGACTCGAGCTGCCAACCAGTCCCAAAGGCTGTGAATCTCACCAAAGATTAACCACAGAATAATGATGATGATAATGATGATGATGATGATGATGATGATGATGATGATGATGATGATGATGGAATAACTGCATGAGTTCACGCATCTGCTGGGATTTCCTAGGTCTGCTGGCATAAAGTCTTGAGGGGCCTTTGAATGTTCAGGAGCAATAAGGTTGATTTCAACTCTAGAGGCAGAAAATTCCACAATGTGGGTGCCCCAGCAGAAAAGGACTCCCATCTAGGCCAGTGGTCACACTCACCAGTGTGAGTGAGAACATTTTAGTGATCTGCAGAAAAATTATTTGAATTTTTTATATTGCACTAAATTAGAGGTCCTCAAACTACAGCCTGTGGGCTGGATATGTGCAATAATGTTTATGAGTCTCCCCCTTCTGGGTCTTTTTGTTTGGGGAGGGGCAGACTTGGGGTCTGCTTTAGCCTCCTGGTGCAGGGCTTTGGGTGAAGGCTAGAGGAAAGTGCCACTGGTGGTGAAGAGCTGGAGAACCTTGTTCCAGTGGGGCTGCATGATGGCCTGGAACTGGCTGGCCATCTCAGTCCACTGAGCCTCCAGGTGTTGGTACCTATCATTGCACTCCTGCAGGTTTTCTCTTTGCTTGGAAAGCCTATGCTCATAGTCCTCTGTGAGGTGCTTGTACTGAGCCTACTTCTTGGTCAGATCCAATTTGAACTGAGCTGTTTGGCTGCTTAGCTTCAAAAACTGCTTCCTGTTGGGGGCCAAAGGAGCCCAGGCAGACAGGCGAGGAGCGGCTGGGAGGGGAGGGGCAAGTAGAGGCCATAGAGCCACCCTCGATGTGAGTGACATTGAGTTGGCCACACCCATCCAGTCACAGGACCACCTAGCCACACCCACCCAGCTGGTCATTGGCAGATTATATTAGTAAAGGCTTGCACTACTGCATTTTGCACAGCTAAAGTTTTCAAATACTCTTAAGTGGCAGCCCCATGGAGAGCGCATTGCAATAATCCAACCAAGAGATGACCAGGGTATGAATGATAGTGAGTTGATCTAGAAACAGACACAACTGGCACCTAATATGAAGTTGTGCAAAGGTCCTTCTAGTCATGACTGCAACACCTTTCTCCAGTAGGAGTTATCAGTCCAAGAGCACCAAAGGATTGTGCATAGATTGTGCTGGGTAGTGTCCCCCCTATGCAACACCAGTTATTCTTAGTGGACGGTCTATACATTTCTGTGGTAGCATCCTAAAGTTCCCAAATATTATCCCCAAAAATGCTCCCGATGGCACTTTGTTTGAAGACTATTGCAACCCAGAGCCAAAACATTGCTCAGTCTTGTTTTAACCAGTAGGTTGTTAAGTGTTGCCAATCCAGAAATGGTCACATATAGATGATAGTGTTTTATGAAAAACTCTGTAGGAAATGTCCACATTATAAACACTGCTATAATTACTGGTTATTTAAATGTAACAAAGCAACGTGTAGCAAATTAAGAGAATATCTTACACTGGCACAGATTGTGATTTAGTTTTGTGAATTAACCATAGAGAGCAAAGTTTAAAACTCATCGGGATTTGATTTAATGTAATTGATGTCCTTTGGAATCTTTTCTGTTGTGTTCTTGGCAACATCAAATCTGTGTTTTTTAAACTGATTTCCTCAGTTTCATATATTATTTTAGAATTAAGTGTCCAAAACATTTTTGTACTTCAGATGAAATGAGACATCTCTGTCTTGTTCCAAATGTGTGGGTGGTTAGTAACTGAATATTTGCCCTTTTAATTAGACATTCAGATGCAAGCCAATATAAAACCAAACTTAGAAATGTGTGTGTGTGTGTGTGTGTGTGTGCATGTGTTAGTTTTATGAGCTGATCAATAAATAAATAAACAGTATGTCTCCTCCCTTAATTGGGGCTCTAACAGGGTGTTGTGAAACAATATATATATACAGGAAGCAGCATTATGTACACACTTGATCTACAAGAGCATTCACATGATGGATCAGTTTCAGTGGCTTTTCCCCCCTTAAATATTTGATTCCTATGACCAATGACTTGCAAACATTAAACTTATCACAAAATGTCTATCCATCACAAAAGGGTAGAAATTATACAAAAGAACATCAATGCTCTCTGACCTCAACGTGGACATCCAATTCACTATGACAATGCTGCATTCTGAAATGGAAGAGGATCACATTTCCTTCTTTTCCATAGGGACTGTTGCCAGTTTGATAAATGACAGAATCAAAGTCTTGAAATAGTGAGGGCAAAGTCTGCCTCAGCCTTTTACAGTAAATTCTGATAAGGCACAAATGAAATTCCCTAATATAGCAGAAGTGGTACACCAACGTCCCTCCCTTATAGGCTGAAGAGAATTTGCAAAAGCAAAAACAAAAACGAAGTCTTATATTGACTAAGGCAGTTCCCAAAGACCTTATGACAGCTGGAACCTCTTGGTAACTCCTATAAAATATTTTGTCCATAGTTTTGCATAGGTCCAAAGAAAGTGAATTTCCTGACTGCAGAATTGGAAGCCACAAACTAAACCCAACGTTGCTATAAAAACAGGTTCTTCATTGCTTAAAGTATATGGCAGATTTCCCCAACCTTTTCGGCTTTGCACACCAGCTGCGGCAGGGTAGGGGAGAGAGGATAGTTTCATGTGCTGGCCAACCACTTCCACAGCCCAGTTCCAAAGGGCTCAAGGCCCGGTTGTGTGCCATGGCCAAGCAGTGGTGGGTTTCAAATTTTTTAGAACCTACTCTGTAGGTGTGGCCTATTTTGTGGACGTGGCTTGGCAGTCATGTGACAGGGTGGGAGTGGCCACCTTTTAAAATGTGGTGAAACTCATTTAACAACGCTCTTGCTTAGCAACCAAAATTTTGGACTCTTTCTTTCTTTCTTTCTTTCTTTCTTTCTTTCTTTCTTTCTTTCTTTCTTTCTTCCTTTCCTTTCCTTTCCTTCCCGTTGGGTCACTGGCAGCGGCGGGCCAGATTTACTTCCAGGTACGCCGGTAGAACCCCCTCTCACCGGTTCTCTAAATTTCACCAACCGGCTCTCGCGAGTAGGTGCGAGCCTGCAGAAACCCACCACTGGGGTTAGGGATCCCTGGTGTATAATATAACAATATTATAACAGTATAAAAAACATTTGAAGAACGGTTGCAGGAACTGGGTGTGTCTAGTTTAATGAAAAGAAGGACTAGGGGAGACATGATAGCAGTGTTCCTATTTCTCAGGGGTTGCCACAAAGAAGAGGGAGTCAAACTATTTTCCAAAGCACCTGAGGGTAGAACAAGAAGCAATGGATGGAAACTAATCAAGGAGAGAAGCAACTTAGAACTAAAGAGAAATTTCCTGACAGTTAGAACAATTAATCAGTGAAACATCTTGCCCCCAGACGTTGTGAATGCTCAAACACTGGAAGTTTTAAAGAAGAAGTTGGATATCCATTTGTCTGAAGTGGTGGAGAGTTTCGTGCCTAGACAGAGACCAGAGTCCCTTCCAATTCTGTCATTCTATTCTAATATATACACGTGGAAAGTTAACAGGACTTAACAGGAAAATAAATCCCATTGAACTTTACTTTTAATTAATGCATTAACATGTCTGTGCCATTTCCAAACTAGAAAAATATGATTTTTCTATATTTTGAATAACTAAAATACAGCATAAACAGAAAATATTCAACATTACCATTTAATGCCCATTTTAGTAAATAGCCTAGGACAATGAAAACATATTTCCCTACTCCAAAAAAAACCCAATGAAATTGGTGCCAGGTATAGGTCACTGAAAAGAATAGATGGCATTGGGGAACTATCACAAAAGAAAGTCCTGTTCCTAGATAGCTTTTTGTCCCCTCCCACTATGGAGGAGACCCAAGGCAGACTCCTAACGGCATTTATCAGACAATAGGAATCTTGTGGTCCCTAGCTAAAAAGAGCTTTATAGGTTTTATATCAGCACCTTGAAATGGGATGAAAAACAAACTAGGAGCTAGTGAAGATCATATAACAATGGCTCAATAATTTTACAATACTCAATTTCTATCATTATTCTTGCTGAAACATTCTGCGATAATTGCAGTTTTCAGTCATGTTCAAGGGCAGTTCCACATGCAATAACTTGCGGTAGTCTAAATAAGACATTACTAATACTATTCTGGCGAAGCTATCTCTGTTCAAGATGATTCCCTATAGATGTTAGGCAGTTTGGGGATAATAAAGTAGGATCCTGCGGAGTCATAAAACATGACATAATGTGAATTAACATATCATTAACTGATAAAAAAAGAAAGGCAAATGCAAAAGTTAAACTAAATCTCACAGAGTAACAAGTAAAACACCCAGTAAGGAATGAATGCATATTTAAAACTCAGGTGGGATCAATGTATTCCATTTGATAATGAATTTTATAAGTGTGGTGTTAGTGATTAAACAGTTTTTTTCTCTGGGAACATCTGTGAAGGATGGAAAAATTATAAGATGTGCATCACAAAACTGTGATACCAACTCAGGCACTTTCATTCCTGCATTGCCGTGTCACACATCCATACATAAAGGTCAAAGTTTAAAAGGTCACGACTCCACACTTTTGTCCTTTTGACAAAATGCTAGCTTGCTGCAGATGACCCTGCCTGTCCCTTTTAGTTATTATTCTGATTGCTCAGAATAATGGTGGTCAGACAAGAAAAGCTCAAGGATCACACAGTGCAGGAAAATTGGTGTGGATATGGCTCCAAACCATCTATATCTTTCCGAATATTTTTTTATTTTTTTATTTTTTTATTATTTATTTATTTATTTATTTATTTATTTATTTATTTATTTATTTATTTATTTATTTATTTATTTATTTATTTATTTATTTATTTATATACCGCCCTATTCTCCCTGGTGGGACTCAGGGCGGTGCACAGAAAAATAAAAACCCACAGCGAGTACACACAGTATAAAATAGAATTAAATAGTTAAAACTGTGCTAAAAATAGATTAAAACAATTCAAACATTGAATGAACTTCAATATTTAAATTTGTGCTTGGAAATTCAATACAAGCTGAAGAAGCAGGGTTTTTTTCCCCCCACATTCCAAGAGAGTCCATATTGCAGTCATCATAGTAATCCAGATTTAACAAAATACTCCATGAATCATCACCAAATTTTGAATGACTGCAGATTTAATTGGTTAAAATAACTCCTGGCCATTGCCACAATCTGAGCAAACTGATGCACAAAGAATTCGTACTCTGTAAACAAAAAAATATCCAAGTTCTGATATAAAACTACATCTGGAACCATCAATTTTCCTCACAGCAACATCACTATCTTACCTGGATTAAATTTTGATTTGTTGTCCCTTTTCCAACCCCCATCAAAGAACATAGTCAACAGTTCCTTACTGAGATTAAACAGCTGGAAATTTATCATTAATACAAAGATGAATCAAAATTCCAGATGGTTTGTTAAATGTGTTAGAAGTATAGAAACAATAAGAAATTTTGCCGCACAACAAAAACCAAAACTCCTGGAGTGCAGCTGAGGACTCCTATCTTCTGGGACAATCCTTTTGAAGCCACCAGCAACTCTCTTAGACTCAACTCAAGCAAGCCTTTCAAAAGGAGATCACAATTGATTGAAAACTGCTGGGGGGGGGGGGGAATAAAACAACTGCTGTAATGTGTCTGTGCTCCGTCTTTGTGAGCAAAATTATTTCCATCTCTAGTATAGCTAGCCTATGCTAAGATAAAATAGATGTAAATAATCATTCATTTTAAAACAATCCCGACTGAAGTACATTTGCTGCGTGTGTTTTCTTCTTCAACCTTTATATCAATTATTGTTAACTACATTATGCAATATCTCGTTTTATGCCAGTCTCCCCATATTTGCCCACCCCAGTTGTAAACTTGGTAAGTGGTTCTTGTTTCTCTTTTGTGCACCACTAGTGTCTGAAAAGTTTTTGCCTGTTATATGTATACAGGAATTCCACAACTTATTATCCACTACTTAATGACCTTTCAAAATTCAAGATGTACTCACGCAAAAAGCTTCTTATAATGTGATTTTGAAGTTACAAGGGCTATGCACATCTTCCTCCCTCCCCATATGGTAACATAATTGCATTTTGAGCACTTGGCCTCTAAATCATCTTGACATCCATTGCAGCATCCCATGTTCAATTATTTTTCCCTGTTTCCAGTGTTTACTTCTGGTTTCCGTAAGTAAGTTAATGACTACCTGTAAATGATTGGTGTATTATCCTTGGGATGTAGATACATACCTTGCAGAGGTAACTGCCAACCCTTGATCAATAACACTAACTCTCACCCATTTGATGAAGAAAAAATGTGTGAGACAGGCAAAATAAATGGTTTTAATCAATTGGTGCCTAAAATTCACTTGTGAACAAAAAGAATGTGTGGGCAAATAAAAAATAAAAAAAATAGAACAAGAGCCAAACTATTAAATGTGTGAGTGAGAAGCTACCATTTTATATGTTTTCACATATATAATTGAATTCAGGACTTAACATATTGAATTTGTTAGGTTTAAATGTTAATAGTTTTTAGACACTGTAATGAAAGAAAGTGTCTCATTTTTAAAGTTCTAATTTCCAGATCTTTAAATATATATCTCACAACAGGTTCAAAATGCCCCATTATGTTTAAATATGTCTATGATTAGAAAGCATTTGTCTGTGTCAAACCATGGCCATAGATCTGCATATTCCAGTTACATATTAAAAATCCTGCCAGTATAATTCATGCCATGAACCAAAAAAGTAAATGTCCCTAGAACATATTTTCATATTATTTTTTAGAAAACTTATACTGCATTTTACAGGCTTTGCAAAATGAAGCCGTGGGATGGAGAGATGAATGATGCAGAACCTTAGTCTCTATCTACAGCTATGAAGATTACAGTATGCCATACAAGCTAGAAACTAACCTATATTCTACCGGAGGTTGAAGAATCTCAGGCAACTAATTTCCACTTGAAATTCAACATTCCTTGTGAATCAACACTGACTCATTTTTACAGAGCTAGTGATGCTCCAAATGCCAGAGCTTCCTTGCCCTTATTTTGCATTTAATTTTATTGTTCTTTTCAGTGGCATCTTGTGTATAAAAGCTGGAACGGCTGCTAACACTGTATATCAGACAATTCTTTACCTTGTCATGGCCCAGAAAGGATTTGGAACTCTGACATTCTGTCTCTCTAACCGTACATCCATCTACACAAAGGCACCATGACAGTATGAAACAATTCTAATCCTCTGTGGTTCCATGACATTAGCTATGGCCAAAAAGCAAAATGATTTATTTTCCGGCTCAGCTCTGGTGTGACTTTTTTTTTCTTTTTTCTTCTTCCCTAATATGTGTGTGTGGCCTCTTTCTCTATTTGGAAGAGCTCTTGTTACACCTCCCTTCTGGATCTCTTGAGAAGAAAAGTAGCTTGAGGTTTCTCCTGCTACTCCTCATAGGAACAACTCAGATTGTGTTGCTTTTCTGTGTATTTGGGGTATGGGAGTAGTGGCCATATAGAACTGCCAAAATGACTACATAAATATATATATATCTTCAGATACTATCTGTGAAAATAATTTTTACCCTTCAGGCTACCAGCTCTGGAAATCAAAACATAGAAATGTGTGGTTTTGAGATTCACTTTCCTAACCCCATTAAAAATCAGGTACAAGGATTATGGAGAAAAATTCAAGAAACGTTTCCTAAACAATGGTATATGTGCTTGTGTGCATACATCCGTCTCTGTGTGTGTGTGTGTGTGTGTGTGTGTGAGAGAGAGAGAGAGAGAGAGAGAGGGGGGGGGAGAGAGAGGGAGAGAGAGAGGGGGGGGAGAGTGTGGAGGGGGGGAGAGATGGTATTCATCCAGTTCTGAAAGGTTCTGGAGAACCGGTAGCAGAAATTTTGAGTAGTTCAGAGAACTGGCAAATAGGCTAGCCCTGCTCCCTCTGTCTCCCAGCCTCCCAGCTAATGACCTTTTGTTGACCTGAACAGGAGAATGGAGCTGGGAAGCAGGTTAGGGGAGGTGGGGAGAGAATGGGGATTTTGCGTTAAACTTCCCCCAGGCGTGGGGAGGGAATGGGGATTTTGCAGTATCCTTCCCCTACCATGCCCATAAAGCCACATCCACAGAACCGGTAGTAAAAAAAATTGAATACCACCATTGGGGTGTTTGTGTGTATGCACATGCACAAGTACATGAAGTTGGTGTAGTGATTAAGGCACAAGGCTAGAAACTGGAAAACCATAATTCTCATTTCCCCTTAGGCACAAAGCTAGCCAGGGAACCTTGATTCAGTTATTCTCTTTCAGTCCTGAGAAAGAGGCAATGGCAAGCCATTTCAGAGATCTTGCCAAGAAAACTGCTGGGACTTCTCCAGGTAGTCCCCAAAAATCAACATTCACTCAAGGCCACAACAACAAAAATCAGATGATACTAATAGTCACTAGCAATGATAGCAACAGCAGCAATTGAATGTTCTTATTTCATTGGTCTGCATGAGATACTCCATAGTCCTTAGTGCAAGAAACCTTGCTCATCGGCCCTCGGAAAGTTTCACATATCCTAATGACACTTGCCTCAGGGCTGTAATTTTCTGCCTTCTGCAACTTTTACCTTAGCACATCTGGTAACAATTAGATAAACAGATTAGTTCTGGTTCTGTTTTCAGTTAATTTCACCAAACCTCTGCCTTCCTTTGCTTCTCCACTGCTGAGGAGAGACATAAATTTCCAAGAGGAATAAGTGTTCTCATTTACTGGCACAGGTTAGTGATAGCACAGCCTGTGTCAAGAGTAATTAGATTTCAAGAAGTCCAGGTTCACCATGTGTGACAATAGCAGTGTATACTGATGATGTGTTTCTCTGCCGAGAGGACCTATTGGCCAGTGAAAGAAATCTCACTCCAACCCCAGTTATATCTTGTAACTGTAAGGGAATGGTAATCAACCTCCTTCCCACTACATTTCCTTCATATTATGCTAGGTGTAATTAATTCTAAGATTTAGTTTTAGAACCTTGCCTTTCACTGCAAATTTGTGCTTTCTAATCCTTTGGCTGCTTTTCTCTTGGGGAAAAAAATGGGTCAGTGAAGAATCTCATTCATCAAAGATTGAAGTTCCATGTAAATTCTTTGGAGTTCAATGAACTTCATGGTCCTTTTGGTTCTGAAGGGTGGTCGTTGGATTTCTGAATGGCTCACAAGGGAAAAAGGCCTTTATGATTAGGATTATGGTTATTTATTCCATTATTATTGAATCTGTTTTCCCTCTTGTTTATTCCAGTTCTCAAACTGACTCGCAACTTTGAAATCATTCCCAGTACACAACATAATGACATTGATGCAGTGAGAAAACAAAGAAAACTAAATTAATCAATCATTTATATTAAGGATTAGATGATATGCTGCTACAGAGCCCCAACCCTGCTATTCCCATGTTAGTTAAACACACACACATAGCCATTACAACACAGATAGGATCTGGTTAAAAAGTTATTCTATCCTTCCTCCATTCAGTCTATTTCTCCACTAAGTAATGCCAATTATGAGAACATCATTTTCTTTTGCTCACAGATGGGCAAGCCAGATCAGGATAGGAAAAGGATGTATAGGCTCAGCTCAATGCACATAATGTAGGTTTACATATTTGTACCAGGTTTGTGGATGTTTGGGAGATGTATTTATATTTAATATGAACAATGTCAATTTCAGAGGTGGCAAGTTACTGCTGTAAAAGCCTAGTTATTTGTAAATTCATATGCTTTTGCTAAGAAAAATTCTGACAAATAGGGTCTCTACAGAAGATCTTAGTATCCTTACAGGGCCATCTGGGAAGATATGTGCCTTGGGTATTTGGGTTCCAAACTGCTTAGAGCTTTAATAATAATAATAATAATAATAATAATAATAATAATAATAATAATAATAATAATAATAATAATAATAATAATAATAATAATAATAATAATAATAATAATAATAATAATAATAATAATTTTTATTTATATCCCGCTCTCTCTCCAAAGGGATTCGAGGCGGGGCACAGGGAAATTAAAAAACAAATTACAACAAGACAGAATACAAAGCTAAAATCAAATTAAACTGACCCTGCGCTAAAACTTCTATAAAAATGTAACTATCCCTAAAACCCCTTAATAATTTAAAATTAAATTAAAATTACCCTAGGCCAGCCAGACGGAAGAAATGAGTTTTTAATAGCTGTCGGAAGGAGCGAAGGTCCGTGGTTGTTCTGATTTCGGGGGGAAGGTCATTCCAGAGGGTCGGGCCCGCCACAGAGAAGGCCCTTCCCCTGGGCGTCACCCGCTGGCACAGCCTTTAATGGTAAATGATACATCTTGCATTTAAGAAGAAAGCAAAAAGGCAACCAATCTGATTCTTCCATAATATATAAAAAACGTTGCAGCAATCCATCTTGAAACATAGTAGATTGTCAGTCTTTCTAGCTAGTCTATCCTAGTCTAGGAATGACTTCAATTGGTGAAATGAATGAACTTGATAAATCTGCTGAAGTGATCTAGATTCCAAGTGATGACAGTGGATTAAAGATTATCCTCCAAACTGAGAGACTAAGTCTTGGAGGCTGAGTGCTCATCTGTCAAGAACAGGCTGATCAATCATTTCCTAAACCAAACAGCCCTACTCACAGTCTCAGATTTCATTTTTGGTCCTAATCCAACCCATTACGATGAGGGTAAATGGAGCCTGGGCAAAATGCCCTTAGGGTAAGGAGAACAGGGACATTCTCAGGAAGCCACTTCTCAGTTTCTTCCCTTCTTGCTCTGTCCATTTCTTCTCTCTCCTACTTTTTTAACCACATAGTAAGGCTTTCCTCCTTTCCTTGCACTTCTGGAAAACTTAGGAAAATTCAGAGGAAAGCAATGTATTGCATCTACAATCTTCCTTTCCCCAGTAGGGAGAAAAAGCAGAACTAGAAGGGTGGGGGACAAGCTATTAAAACTGGGTGCCATCCAAAGTGATAGCATCCACAGCATTTCCTTTTTTAATCAAAACAATAAGTGTCCTAATGTTGTAATGCAAATATTGCAACTTTCATACATGCATGCCACGTCGCAACACGATCCAAAAGGAGAAGGCTTTGCATCCCATCGGTACAAGACTGTTTTCATCATTCACCTCCTGCCAGCTCTTTGTAGATATCAATGGTCTCTCTATTAGTACCTGATGCTTGGCCCCTAGCTGCAGAACTGCCTGCACAGGCCATCTGACATGGATATCAGAAAGAAATTTGAGTTGGCTGTGTAAACATAAACTCAGTGGACTGGAGGAAATGCTCCTTCAGGTTCAATGATCGAGCCCTTTTTCGTCTAATCATATCCAAGGTTGAAATGATTTAAAGATTTTTGCTTTGAAAGATAGATCAGGGTGGTTTTTCAGAATGCCAAAATTATGGTAAACAAGTCCAGGATTGTTGAGTCATTGCTGGTTATGTCAACACATCTCTTTAATTTATGGTTATGCTTTGATTTTTCTAAGCATAAGCTTAGCTAGGCATCTTTTTTCTCCTTCTAAAAATTTCACTCAGAGTTTTGGGGCATTTTATAACGGTAGGTTCTGGATAACAAACCCAGGTTTCAAGTTTCAATTTGATTGGATATACATGCCCCAGCGGTTCTAACTTATAGTACCAAAGCAATGTGCTTAAATGTGCTTTTAGTTCTGTATTCAGCTGAATTGATCTGAATTTCATCTGAATAGATATCCATAGAATTGTACTGTAAGACCATTATAATAATTAGGCACTCTTAGTTTTCTTAAATTACTAACATTTTCCTGAAGTTCTCTTTAAGAGCTCAAACAGGAGGCCTCTAGAATACCTGATGCTTTAGTCTGAAATTTCTTGGCTAGCTATTGAATCATACATATTATTAGGAATGCCACACTGCTTATTTTAACAGCTTGCTCAGAACTTTACCATATAATTAAGTCCAGCAGTGACAAGTATGCATGAGTCTTACTCACAACCATGAATGAGGCAAGATATAGCACTATATTAAGATCAGGGAATTACTGTATAAACTATTCAAAGGGAGATCTGCCATAAGCAGTTTCTGAACTTCAGTGCTGGTACACATCTAAGCTGAGACAGCAATTCCATTGCAATCACATGAGACCAGTTGAATCTCAGATCAGAATCTGAGATCAGTTAGGTTCAGCCATTCCTGTTTAAGGCAACAAGACGTTGGTGGTATAGTGATATCTACTAGATGGCCATTCTTCAGGTCCTGGATAGGGGACAGGCCCATCTGCTTCCCAGATACAAAAGCTCCCCAAAAATGGAACTTCAGGATCCTCATTAATAATCCTGTTGTGGTTAGATACCATATTTTTCAGAGTATAAGATGCACTGGAATATAAGACACACCCAGGTTTTGAGGAGGCAATTTTTTTTAAAAAAGTAGGTAGATAGAGAAAGAGAGAGAAATACAGTAGGTAGGTAGGGAGAGAGAGTAGGTAGGTAGGGAGGTAGAGGGAGGGAGGGAGAGAGAGTGTGTAGATAGGTAGGTAGAGGGATAGAGGGAGAGAGAGAGAGAGAGAGAGAGAGAGAGAGAGTAGATAGGTAGGTAGAGAGAGAGAGAAAGTAGGTAGGTAGGTAGGTAGGTAGGTAGGTAGGTAGGTAGGTAGGTAGGTAGGTAGATGTTTCCAGGTGTATTTACCCATGTGCTGGAGAATGAAATCACTGACCACCTTTGGAACAAATCTTTGTTTCTGCAGGCACAATACTTGACCAATGTAATTCTCATCAATCACTCTAACTAAACAGCTTTCCAAAAGGGAAAAAAAACCCTTTTTTGCATTTTGCAAACCTCCCCCAAACGGCCCATTTTTCGTGAAAATGGGCCTGGTTTTTTTCAAATAAAAGGCATGAATAGCCTTGGGGGTGCTTGCAGAGTGCTCTTGGGGGGGGGGGAGGTCAAAAATGAGCAAAAAAACGGAACATTTATCGTGAAAATGGGCCATTTTTTGGTCAAAAAAATAGCATGCATAGCCTTATGGAGGCTTATAGAGTGCTGCTGAGGGCTGGGGGGCAAAAATGACCTGTTTTTTGCTCATTTCTGCCCTCCCCAGCCCCCAGGAGCTCTCTGTAAGCCTTCATAAGGGTATGTGCATGGCCATTTTGGTGAAGGGGTGGGGTTTCAAGAGGCAAAAATTGCTGTATTCGATGTATAAGACACACCCAAATTTTCAGCTTCTTTTTAGAGGAAAAAAGATGCATCTTGTACTCCAAAAAATACAGTATGCTGACCCGCTAGATGACAGCAAAGAAATCTTGATTTTTAGCAATATAACATAGTGTATACGTGTGTGTGTGTGTGTGAAGTGACTACTTGTCAGATTCACAGAATAATTTGAATAGTATAATTTTAAAATAGCAATTAATTTACTGAGCATGAACTAAATAATAAGGATCAGACAGAGTAACAGATCTATTGTAATTATATTTCTGAAAGTCAGGAAGGAAGAGACTAAAGGAGCTTCAGTGGAACAAAGACCATGGGTGCCACTGTAAAGAGGTCTTATTTCTATATTTACCATTAACATTCTGTGTTTTATATTCTGTATTTTGATATGGTCTATTGGCTAATCATCAATAAAGTAACTAGTACATTTACCAAGACACCACAGACAATGTTAGGCTGTCTAGCAGAGCCACCCACCAAAACTCTTCTAGGAATTCCTAGAGTCAAACTATATAATACAGTTGTTGAACTGTTGTGCCTATAATTCCAATCAGTCAACTTCTTACCCCCAAAGCAGGGCTCCATGGGTTGAAAAGTTTTGTGCAACTGGGAAACTGGTCTTTCTAGATGATCTTTTTCTTTATGATGTCTGAATCTATGCTGTCTCTTGTTTATTATCTTATATCTATCCTGGCACAGTTCAGGGGAACTTGAGGAATTCATTCAGCTCATAATCGGTTATAAATTATTTAGATCTATATCTCCTGAAGAAGTATGCAGATTAAAATGTGTTTATCCTGCAGATTCACATTTACAACAAGGCCACTGGGGCCCTGAAAGAGAGGTGATATAATAAAATAGCAGTATCCTCACTGCTTCATGCAATATCCTGGGAGAACAACATGCCAGAATAAATGACACATATGTGAATGCCTGGATAGGAATTTAAGAGTTATCAAGAGCCAGGATGGATTTATCATGAACGAGGCATGCCAGACTAATCTTATCTCCTTTTTTTGACAAAGTTATTAGTATAATAGATTGAGGGAATACTATGGACATAATGTACCTTTGACCTCTGCAAAACATTTCACAAAGACTCCCATGATACACTCATTCAGAAAATGGTAAAATATGAACTTGATGATATAAATTGTTAGATAAATTCATAATACCTAGAGAGTACTCATAAATATTTCCACATAACCTTGACTGGAATGTTACTGGGCCTCTGTCCTTGGCTCTGTCCTTTCAAAGTTGTTATTAATGTCCTGAGTGAAGAATTAAGAGGATGTTTATCAAATCTGCAGATGACACAAAATGATGAGGTGTGGCTAACACTCTTAGAAGAAAAAATGAAGTTTCAAAAGTATCTATAGCAAATCGGTGTGAATAGTGTACCTAAACATTCAGAATAAAATTCAGCAGGGGAAAATATAAAATACTGCAGGGAAAAAAAGTCACAAGTATTGGCTAGGGAAAATTTGGTTTCCAGTAGTTTACTGTATGTGGAAAAAATGCTATGTGTTGCAGTAGATCACAGCTTGAATACGAATCGATATGATGCAGCTGCTGGAAAGGCCAATGCTGTTTTGTGATGTATTAACCAATCCATAGGATCCAAATCCCAGAAAGTAATTATCCAGTTTGCCTTGGTTCTGGGCATTGCAATCCAAAACAGACATTGATAAACTGGAGCACATTAAACGGGGAACTGTGAAAATGGAGGGATATTGCAAATCAGTCCTATAAGGATAAAAGGAAATATGTATTGATTAAATGTAGAATGCATATAAATCTGAAACAAACATATTTCTCTTGGTCGGATGGTCTTCATGGCATGTCAAGAGACACTCTCTTGCATACAACCTATTTTTCGGGGAAGAGTTAAGTAGTGAAACAGATATATTATCTTTAAGATTCTGCAAGTTTTAAAGCAGCTAATCTGTTACTTTGGTTGTCCAAAATTGGAAACATAACAAATTCTAGCTAAAACGTTGGAGGCCACCATTAGAAATGCTACAGAATGGATGCTGGAAAGTCACAGAGTACATTTTTGAGCTCCTGATGTAACATAAATGTATCTATATATTTGTAGGAACCTATGGTAAGGTTATTGCCTTTAGGAAAACAGCATCCCTTTCTAAGCTTTTGCCATTTTATTCCTCTTGCATTATGTATATCTGCTCTATTTTTGAACTATATTTTCCATGCTCTCTTGCCTCAGATTCCCTTATCAATATGGGATTCAGGGTTTTCATAAACATGACCACTTGCATATTTTGCAGTGGTTATAACATCTTTCTAATCAAATCAGTAAAGGTAAAGGTTCCCCTCACACATATGTGCTAGTCATTCCTGATTCTAGGGGGTGGTGCTCATCTGCGAAGAGCCAGCACTGTCCGAAGACGTCTCTGTGGTCATGTAGCTGGCATGACTAAATGCCGAAGGCGCACGGAACACTCTTAGATCAAATCAGTATTTATGGCTAATTTCTATATCCACTTTACCAGCAATGCCAAACTAGTTACCATCTTTGCCAACATGTAGAAGTTGCTAGTTCAAAACTTAATATAGTTTTTAAAAATAATAATAATTGTTTTTACTGTTTTTCTTTTTGTTAGCTAGCTAGCTTTTTCCCTTCCATGTCAGGTCTATCACGTGTGTGTGTGTGTGTGTGTGTGTGTGTGTGTGTGTGTTTATGTGCTTATCCAGAGGTGCCCTATTTTAGCATTTTTCCAGTCCACCTACAGGGAAGAATTTTCATTCCCATCTCCCTTTGGATCAAATAATTGTGAATGGTTTCCTCTTGCAATTTGGGGTGGTAATTGTAGTAATTTTATTTATTTCTGACACTACAAATGTGTTTTCATTATGCTCATGGTTGATATTACATATTTTAACTTTATTTATACGTAGCAATAGCAATAGACTTTTTACAGCCCCTCTCTCTAAGAGTCAGCCTATTGCCCCCAAGGATCTGGGTACTCATTTTATCCACCTCAGAAGCATGGAAGGCTGAGTCAACCTTGAACCGGGTGAGATTTGAACTGCCAAATTGCAGGCAGCCAGCAGTCAGCAGAAGTAGCCTGCAGTACCACACTCTATCCACTGCCTCACCGCGGCTCAATGAGGCATGAAACTCATTCAGGCTGATATTGAATGAATGCCATTAAACCCTAAAAACTGAAGATACAAGTTAATCAGAATGGATATCTTGTATAAGTGAGTCGTCCATAAGATATCTGTGTACTCTAAATAATTGCCATGTTGTTTGTTGCCTTACAGAATGAGGCATTCAGAAAAAGTTGAGGGGTTAGGAGGGGTTGTTTTTTTTTTTTTTAGAAAAGAGCATTATGCTTACAATTGAGACTGTATTTATCTGGCTATTTTGTGCTTTCTCTCAGAGAAGAGGCCTCTTGGTTACAGAGGTTATATAATGTCATATTTATCAAAGTTGTTTATGTGATCACAAAGGATGACGCTCTATTTCTTGATAGTAGTGCCTTTCATCTTCATAAGCTTTTCTCTGTAAATGCCAGGGGCTTCAGGGATGTATTTTAACTGAGGACAGATGCCTCCTTGACATGTACTGTAGGGTACAGTACAATCCCAACACAGTAATCTTGCACAGTGACATCTCTGATATGTGGTTTGTGCTATATTCTCTCATATGTCCTCACTAAACATCTGCTATACAAGAATCAGTCAGAATCCTCATAGCTATGGTAAGAAGTGAACATGAATTTCTTGGTTACTTAACCTTTAAGAGTATGTATACTTTCTTGGCCATACTTTTTAATTGCAGAAAGAGCAATAAATCCTCATGCAATTATAACATTAAATCTAGTAAGTAGAATGTGATGTTAAAGCTGTCGTTAGGATGGTAATAGTCTGCTGTTACATTGAACTAGTACACTGCTCTCCATGTAGCTTTTTTATTGCAAATATAGGGAGTCAGAAAAGGGCCAGTAGAAAATAAGCACTTAAGACTTCATCTACTGCAAAATTATTTTGTCTTTCAGGGATGCTACTAAGCAAACCTCACAAAGCAAGCATTTTCTTATTTCTCTTTGCTAAAGGTAAAACACCTCTCAGATTGCTGGGGTAATATTCTTCCATATATTTAAAGAGTAAAAACTGCTGGCAGAAAGAAATCAATATCTCATTCTTTACTATCACAGTTTTAAAACTTTTGGTGTTCCACATTTCTTGTGATCAACTTAAGAACCTGAAAATGTTCTTAACATTTCTACACAAAAGCAAGATATCTGCTTTAGGAGAATTCTTATGGAAGAGAAAGCTCTTTAAGGCAGAGCTGCCATGATTCAAATAGTTTGTAGTTGTTGCTTGGGAAGGAAGGAAGGAAGGAAGGAAGGAAGGAAGGAAGGAAGGAAGGAAGGAAGGAAGGAAGGAAGGAAGGAAGGAAGGTGTCCCAAAAGGCATCTTGACTCTTTCCAAAGTGTTGTTTGCAAAAATATGGGAATGATACCAAAATAAATTCAATTGCTATGTCAAGCATATGATTGGACTGTTTTTTGCACCAAAACTATACCTATGTGAAAATGAAATAACATGGCAGTGGATGGCCTTTTATCTATTTTCACATGCAACTAAATTTAAATTTACAAGGGTATAAGTCCTCTTGAATTCAGGAAGACATTTTTTCTGAATAAATACATATCAGGTTCTACTTCTACTTTGCATTTATCCTGCTGATTATCAATTTAACATTTCATTGCAGAGTATTCGGATTTCTGTTGAACATTTATGTGTTTGTTTATTTAATTCTGCCTTTATCATTTTTTTAATAAATAACAAAAGACCATTAACATGTCTAATACTCCTTCCTCTTCCTATGTTCCCCACAAAACAACCCTTTGAGGTAAAGTGAGTTGAATGAAAGTGACTTGCCCAAATTCCCTCAGTGAGCTTCATGTCTAAGGCAGGACTAGAACCCATAGTTTTGCAGATTCTAGCCTGCTGCCTTAACATCTAGAGTAGAATCCAACTTCTATCAAGACTTATTCACAACCCCTCCTTTTCCAAACTCCAAAATTTTCAACACACTCAAAACAAAGGCCAACATTTGTATTTCCCTTGCTGGCTTATTGGGAGTCATACCCCTACCCCGACCTTGCTTTCTTTTGCAGTTTATATTTTATAGCACATTACTGGAACTATTATTAACTTGTAAATAACCTAGAAAGGTCAGTGTCTTGTAAAATACTACATTCTAGAAGGGAGGTTCTCTATAAGATGCCCTCTTTTTAAAAACATATCCATCAGACAGACAGGCAGAACCTTTGTTCAGTTTTGCTTCTAAACAATTTAATATAATATAGTACTATAGTATTATGAGTTGACCTTGACCACATCCATTATAATTTTGGTGAAGTATTCAAATTTCTTTTTCCAAACTGCCCTTTTAACCATGCATAGAGGGTGCTAAAAGTATGCACTTTTGTTCTGCTTTAGATTGTGTTATTTTAAGGTTATCTCTATATTTTAATTAGGCTGTTTTAAATTGCATAATTTATGTTGTTACAACCTTTAACATCTTTTATGAACAGAAATGTGGGATGTTGTTGATTTTATTTATATACTACATTTTTTTCTAATAAGTGATGTACTTAGTTTGTACTTTAGTACAAACTGATGTACTAAATATGCAGTTGAAAAAAATAAATAATGAAACTGTCAATCTTGAAGAAATGCAAAAAATGTCAGGAGTATGGCTTCAAAATCCTTTGAACAGGGAAGGGTATAAAGAGATCCTATTTCAAGTGATTTGCTTATCTGACAAAAGTAAGATGGGGTAATGTTTAAATATTCCTAGGCCAGTATCGATAGATTACGTTAGCCATCACATCGTATCACTGCAAAATGTTTAGCAAACTCAGATTTAATGACTGAAGGTGATTATGCATGTCCCAGAATAATTTTGTAGGATCCAATCTGAGTTGGTCACCAGGATCAGAAAGTTAATCTTCTGAACTTTTGGAATCATGCTGAAGCCCACTCTCAAGGAACATATTTAATATTGGCAATATATTTGCAGCAGTGATGAAATTCATTTTTTTTAATTGCCAGTTCTATAAATGTGGCTTGGTGGGCATGGTGTGGCTTGGTGAGCGTGGTTTGGTGGGTGTGGCAGGGGAAGGATATTGCAAATTCTTCATTCCCAGCCCACTCTGGGGCCAGTCACAGATGTCATTTGCTGGTTCTCCAAACTACTCAAAATTTCTGCTGCTGGTTCTCCAGAACCTGTCACAACCTGTTGAATTTCACTCTTGATTTGCAGGTGTGTTCCACCCGTGGTCTGTCATTACTCAAATTCAAAGCTACTTTATTGCTCAGAAAGGAACAAGACTTATTCTAGCTAAACTGTACTTCAATGAAATCGGTTAGATTCCCCCCTTTTATTAACATTCTATGAAATCACCAGTGAAAATATTCTCCTACTTTCATCTGATTAGGAAAAAACAATACATCACTCACCACCTTTCTCTCTCCATTAAGGTACCTTCCTTCTCTATGAAAGATAGCAAGGGATGTGGTAGCTCATTGGCTAACACACTGAGCTTGTAGATCAGAAAGGTCGGCAGTTAGCGGATGAAATCCCTAGCACCCTGTAACAGAGTGAGCTCCCTTTACTTATCCCAGCTCCTGCCAACCTAGCAGTTCAAAAGCATGTAAAAATGCAAGTAGAAAAATAGGAACCCCCTTTGGTGGGAAGGTAACAGCATTCCGTGCGCCTTTGGTATTTAATCATGCTGGCTACATGACCACAGAGACATCTTTGGACAGCGCTGGCTCTTCGGCTTTGAAACGGAAATGAGCACCACCCCCTAGAGTCAGGAACAACTAGCACATGTGTGAGAGGGACCTTTACCTTTACCTTATGAAAGATAGCAGATATCCAATCAAATGAACTGAAATCACACTGAATTCAAAGGGTGATGTTGAAGCCAACAGTTAAGTCTCCTCTATTTCAGCCACAGAAACCTTGCTATGCTTATTTTTTATTGAATTATGTCCTCCATTCTCCCCCTCCCCTCCCTCCCTGAGGACTACGTGGCAGTGAATCAGTTGTAAAGCTGCATCATAAAATTTTCACTTCTATCCACACATGGGAAAAGAGGGCACATCTGTTTTGCAGAAACATTTTTTCCCCTTTTTCTGCCTATGATCTATTAAATCCCACCTTCTGTGTAAACCCTTTCACTTCCTCAGAAATACCAAATCTGGGATTGATTCATTTGAAAGCCACGGGGTTGTTGGGTTTTTTTTTTGAGTCTCATCATTTCTTTTATTGTCAATATCTACATTTGTTGATGGAAATACTGATATTTCCCTCTAGAGTCATTGCCTAAATTCTGGCAAACACTCCGGCTTTTGTCTCTAAGCCCTCACAAACTTGAACTTGGCAGTTCCAAAGGGCTGTGTATCAAAATATGTAAGTTTTCTGGCAAGTGTAGAGGGGAGGACATGATGAAGCGAAAGCCAAGTTTTGAGGTTTAACTGCAGGAAGTCTTCAGAAATGCAGACAAAGAATCGCGAAGGATTCTTTTGTTTGTAAATAGCCGTCGGGGTTCTGGAATGAAATAAAGATGTAGATATCAGATTGACTATTAGATATTGTAAAGATGGGAACATGAGAGTTGTTTCAATTTGAATCTCTGACCATTTGAGATCCTACGTTTAATTTGACCTTTTTGGAAAAGCCTTCCTTTGATTCATTTCCTGGCAGAGTTTTGGGACAACATGAGCTACCTGAAAGTTCAGCCAAAGTATCATCATATCTCTGTATCATTTGTGTAGAATATTTACTTTGTGGAGTGTCTGAACTAGAGATGGACTTGTCTATCTGCTTGCTTTCCCTCAAATGTACGTCTTCTTTTTTTCTTCCATGAGTTATTTTTGATCGGAAAATTGAATCATAATATTTAGAGAGTGAACTATCAATAGATGATTAAGAAATGACAATTATGGCAAATGGCAATTAAATTTCAGATCCATTAAATTTCTCTCCCTTTTTAACTGAAGCCTTTGATGCACATTTCCCATCCTGCCTCCCATCAGTAGCATCGGGGTAAGATGGGGAAGTAGACATCATTGCACCACCTGATTGGTAAACTGCCCCAGATGTTGCTGATGGGGAAGAAGTTGCAAATCATGTGGGTGCTGTTTTCCGTCACAGTCATACACAGGCAGAATGCTGAATTAGAGTTTCCTGAATGGTTTTTGTTATTAAGGTTATGCAAATACCAACCCCAAGATTTGAGCTTGAACTCAAGTTAGAGTTGAAAAATAATCACTGACTGGGACCATTTCAGAAGATGCCTGAAATTTGTGTTGCCCATTGACTAGCATGATAAAATTATAAATGCCTGCCAAAGGGTAATTTTCCAATGAAACAATGACATTTGCAGGAACATTGCATAATTTTGAGGGAACCGGGATTCCTTGTCCTTAAAACAAGTACTGTATTACTACTTTCCCCCATTAGGGATCCGAGGTGGCACAGTGCAGCACTTCAGGCTATTTCAGCTGACTGCTAGCTGTAGTTCGGCAGTTCAAATCTCACCAGGCTCAAGGTTGACTCAACCTTCCATCCTTCCAAGGTGGGTAAAATGAGGACCCAGAGTGTTGGGGGCAATATGCTGACTCTGTAAACTGCTTAGAGAGGGCTGTTAAAAGCACTATGAAGTGATATATAAGTGTCATTGTTATTACAATTCCTACAGCTAGGACTATCAACTGGTAATACAGGACAAGCATCTGGTGCAGGCAGACATTTCTGCAATGATATTGGCTGACATGGCACACGAATATCAGGCCCTGTAGACCAAATGATCTAACATATGGGGCCATGGGGGTCGGGAGTGGAATGGGGCAAAAAATACCCCCAAAAATCAAAATGGAGTCTGCAACTGTGTAGTCATCTTCCATAAAATTCCCTCAGTAGATGCTGTTGCTAGCATCACAGGTTTTTCAGGACTAGTCTCTCAATGGTGAGCTGCCTTGGGGATTCTCCAGCATCTGAACCAAAGCAGGTTGAAGATTTAAACATTAGAGAGGTGTTCCAGTGGTGCCTGGTGATTTGCTTTTTTCCAGACAGATTATTGATCAGTCCTTCTTCATTTGCAACATCGTGACAGGCTGGTAACAAAATTTACTGCATCTGTTATGGCAGGAACTCTCCCTGATACATTTTAAACGGATTAGAAGAGTATCAAATTGCTGGTACCCTTGGAGAATAAAAAGAAACTTGATAATATCAGTGTTTGCTAAAATAGCAGGACTATTAGTGTGTCCCACCCTGTAGCCACCCCTTGGGGATTTATTGAGGAGAACTCTGCAAATAAACTCTATAAATCTTTCATGGCTAATATCTTCTGTTTATATTCGGAAAGGAAGTCTGCCCAGAAGTTTCAGATTCTTTGTTTATCCCTGAGATTATTCTACCTCACTGGTGACCAAAGTGCAAAAGCAGACCATCCCGATTGGAAAAGAAAATTCCAAGCATGTTTCATGCTTACAAGCCCACCTAAAACACTCTGATGTTGTTTGCCTGGTGTCCTTTCCTCCCATCTTCTCTAGATGCTGCAACTGTCAGCTCCTTGCAAGACTCAACTTCAACATCTAGTATTTAACTTGGGATCAAGTTAAAAACAAATAAAGCTCACCATTATATGGTGACTTTGCTTTTTGCTAGCTCTCATCAAATTACAAGTCTATTCACCTCAATATGTATAAGAACATGTACAAGAATATAATCTAAAACATGGAAAAAATCAGTCCCTGTGATTTCACTGACATAACAGCAGGTATAAGAAATTCTAACCATATGCACGCTAGACTAAATGTTCATTTCGTGAGGTCTGAAGGAATAGGCTATGATTTCCAAATAATAAGGATTGTAGGGTAAGAACCCTAAGGCCCAAATTAGCAAGAGTCATACAACTCTAAAACATCTGCAAGAAGCCTGCATTTCTTAGCCATAACTGTATAATGTTTAATTTGTAACTAACTGTTCTCTTGCAAAGTTAAAAAAGCACTGACTAAACCTGTGTGGGCAACCTAGCATATAAGATTGTGTAAATGCAGTTAACTTCCTATTTTTTTGTCTTGCATTGCAGTGGGTTGGATTATATAGAAGACACAAAGTTAGACTTGCATGCAGTTGTCTAGTAATATTTTTATTAGTGATTTGGGACATGCCATACGAAGGGTCTTAGGTTCCAACAAGTCCATGGGAAAACAGGAGGGAGTGTTGATACAATTTCCTATCTTCCATTTACAGAAGCTGTCTGTGAGATTGTAATAAAAATTCCAACATATTAGGTGGCCGCCCCAAACCTTAACATTTATTTTCTTTGTACAGGTTTGTACAGGTTTATTAAGCACAGTATAGGACTATGGAGAAATCCATGGACATTAGCAGATTGAAAAATTGGGGGGGGGGGAGGTAAGAAATTTAAAATGACTCCATTTTTCCAATGTAATGAATTGATTTGGTTTATTGTGTATTCATCTGTTTAAACTGCAAGGATTTTGTTCTTCACAGTTCCTAATCTTCTGCACCAATACTTCAAGAATACCTTGAAACCAAATGACACACAAATATGAGGGCGGCAAGGGGGGGAAGGGATATTGTTAAGTGTTATTTGCGTGATAACTTATGTCCTGCAGTTACTTAGCAACTCTGGGTTCAGAACCAGTATTAGAACTCTGGTCCCTTAACCAGGGTTAGCAAATAAATGCGGATTAGTGTAATTCACCGGACAGTAACGAGATACGTTGCTGTAAACCACAAACAAACTCTAAAACAGTGATAGTAAGAAAATAGTCTTTACTTTGTCACAACTAAAATACTTCTTCCGACTATCTTCTCTAACAATGATAACAGTCCTACATCAAACAGAGTTTATTTTACAGTGATGCAAACAAAACCTCCTCCTTCTTCTTCAACGGCAATCAGGAAAAACACAGGATCACAAGGAATCGAACAGGGAATGAGCTTGTGATTCTGAGCTTCCTTTATAGCAGAGCTGTATAATTACAGCCAATGAGATTATAAATCAATTCTTAAAGCTACACATTTCCTTAAGAACATAGGCTCATATATATGAACATAGGCTCATATATATTGTCAACCCAATATAAGGCTGCATATCCTAACACTTCAAGTATACCTTGAAACCAAATTACACACAAATATGAGGGTAGGGGCGGGGAAGAGATATTGTTAAGTGTTATTTGCGTGATAACTTTTGTCCTGCAGTTACCTTAGAAAATTAGATGACCACATGTCTTCTTGCTCTTTTTTTACTCAGTTGTGAAACTTTTTGCTGCTAAATAGGGAAATGTTAAATAAATGGGCGGGGGGGGGGGGGCAGTACGAGGAAGAGATATGAAAATCCAGCAAAACTCAGAGCATCTAGGCTTGCTTCATTAAATTATTAGGGGGAGTCCTTTGACTGGTTCTTCAACAGATGACACTGTAGATGGGAATAGGTTGTCAGCATGACATTTCCAAAATATCAGTTGCTGAAATGACAGAACTTTTTTGGGGGTGGGGAAGCATTTTACTTCTGTTTTTCTAGAAAGGAAACTTGCACACTCATGCTATTTAAAAGTCTACCAAGACTTCAACATCTGATTTGGCCACAACTTCCATAATGTTGATGTTGCCAGGAAAACTCAGAGCCTCTAGACTTGCCTCATTAAATTATCAGGAGGAATCCTTTCACCGGTTCTTCAAAAGAGGACACTGTAGATGGGAATCAGTTGTCAGCATAATGACATTTCCAAAATATCAATTGCTGAAATGACAAAACTCTTTTGGGGTAGAAGTGGGAAAGCATTTTGCTTCTGTTTCTCTAGAAAGGAAACTTGTACACTCATGTTGCCAGGATGAATGCAGCTGTGTGAAGTGCCAAGGTCTGAAACCAGCACAGGATACACCCCCCCCCCACCCAAATGCAAGCATGTTCTTCTAGTTTCAATTTATTTGAGGGAAACCAAATTTTATTGTTCATCTCTGCACCCCAAGATTTGATCTAGGAGAAATTCTTGCTGCTTATGAATAGCATGAGTGCGCAAGTTTCCATTTTAGAGAAACAGGATGCAAAAACCTTTTGGTTTTTTTTCAAGAAGAAAAGGTGAGATTTTAGAGCGGCCCCTAGGTTGAACCTACATGGCAATTTCTGGCCCATAATCATTACTGAGCAGCTGGGCCAAGTGCTACTTTGCATGCATATCCCATCCCACTTGAAGATCAAGATGCAGGCAGGACCAAAGGACAGGGGCAAGGGACAAAATTTGTGTTGTGACATCTTAAGACAGTCATGGTGAACATTTTTCTGCTCGGGTTCCAAAAGAGTGTGCCCGCGATAGTACGTGTGCATGCCCACATCCATAATGCAATGCCCTCCCCCGGTGCATTCATGCACAACCCCCTGTGCTCCCCTCCCCACGCATGCACACAGGCCTCACTGAAACTGCCAGACTTCTGGAAGGCCCGTTGGGTCATTTCTCGCCCTCTCCAGGCTTCAGGAAAGCCTCTGGAGCCTGTGGATGGTGAAAAACTGGCCCATCGGGCCTAATGGAAATTTGGAAATGAATTCCCCCATCCTCTGAAAGGCCAAAAATCATCTGGCATGCGCACTGGAACTGATATAGAGCAACACCTTGGGTGCCCTCAGATATGGTTCTGCATGCCATCTGTGGCATGCATGCCATAGGTTCACATTCATGGCCCTAAGGCAACACCCCCCTTGTACTTCCACATGATATTGAACACAAGGGTGCAAGATTGGAGCTTGCAACATGTCATGTCACTGTGATTAGTAGCTAACACCTATAGATTAAACTCTAGGACAACAGTGTCCCACCCTGAGATAAGAACTAAGCCCATATGTGGTCAAAGCCAAACTATATTGAATCTTTCAGGTCTGAATTCAAGGTGAGTGGACTTTTTGAGCAGGGATGGATGTTAGTTTTAGGACAGCTATAAAAAGGAAAAGGAAAAGAGACACGGCTGCCTTTTCTGCCAAGTGTTTTTACCGATTATAAAATTCCTTGTAACAGGGATTATTATTACTTCAAAAGCAAAAGTGTTTGTTACCATTTTACTACAATTGCATTATTTATTGTCTTTCTACTTTCTCAGCCCTGAACTTTCCTTTCCTTTGATATACACATTAGCAGTCACACCTGTCCCCAAAGCACTTGCAGGGCATGGGATCACATTCTACCTACCATAAAAAAGATGGGGAAATGGTCGGTATGAATGGGAAGCCTTAAGGCCGCCTCTTCATTGAACTCTTGAGATTTTGAAAAGATGATTAAAAAAGAACACCGCCAGCCAAGCAGGATTGAAAGGAAATGCAATATGTTCATTCGAGGCAACCTCCAATACTGTGCTTTTATTAGGTGATACAAGAGTGATTTCAAGATGTAATCAACAAAAGATTTAGCGGTAAACTAATTACTGTATTTTTTGGAGTATAAGATGCACCTTTTTTCCTCTAAAAAGAGGCTGAAAATCTGGGTGCATCTTATATATCGAATACAGCATTTTTTGCCTCCTGGAATCCCGCCCCTTCACCAAAATGGCCGTGCGCATATCCTTATGGAGGCTTCCAGAGAGCTCCTGGGGGCTGGGGAGGGCAGAAATGAGCAAAAAACAGGTCATTTTTGCCCCCCAGCCCTCAGCAGCACTCTATAAGCCTCCATAAGGCTATGCATGCTATTTTTTTGACCAAAAAATGGCCCGTTTTCACACAAAAAAACCTTGCCATTTTTCCTCATTTTGGCCCCCGCACCGCCCCAGGAGCACTCTGCAAGGCCTCCCCAAGACTATTCATGCTTTTTATTTGGGAAAAAATGGGCCCATTTTCACGAAAAACAGGCCATTTGTGGGAGGTTTGCACAGTGCAAAAAGGGTTTTTTCCCCCTTTTGGAAAGCTGTTTAGTTAGAGTGATTGATGAGAATTACATTGGTCAAGTACTGTGCCTGCAGAAACAAAGATTTGTTCTAAAGGTGGTCAGTGATTTCCTTCTCCAGCACATGGGTAAATACACCTGGAAACATCTACCTACCTATCTACCTACCTACTCTCTCTCTTTCTCCCTACCTATCTACTGTATTTCTCTCTCTCTCTTTCTCTCTCTCTCTCTCTATTTCTCTCTATTTTTCTCTCTCTATCCCTCTACCTACTGACCTATCTACCCTCTCTCTCCCTACCTACCTACTGTATTTCTCTCTCTTCCCCCGCTATCTACCTATCTACCTACACTCTCTCTCCCCTTACCTATCTACTGTATTTCTCTCTCTCTCTATTTCTCTCTCTCTATTCCTCTCCCTACTTATCTATCTACACACACTCTCTCTCCCTTACCTACCTACTGTATTTCTCTCTCTTTCTCTCCCTCTCTATCCCTCTATCTACCTACCTCCTTTTTTTAAAAAAATTGCCTCTTCAAAACCTGGGTGTGTCTTATACTCCGTGAGTCTTATACTCTGAAAAATATGGTAAAGTGTTCACTGGTTGTTACTAACCAATTTTAGTTGGTAAAAGCAAATTTAATTGAGCAAGACTGTAAATTTAGGGCCTTTTTTGTCTTTTCAAGGACATTATGATTCTAGTATATTTCAGTTTGAGATTAAAGTTTCTTTGTCACAGTAACTTTCCCCTATTTGGCTAAAAAACTTATAAAGCCTTGTATTTTATTTGCCTTATGTACCCTATTCCAGCTTCTCTTAAAATCCAATACTTGCTGTTTGCTACTGTCCTAGAGTTCCTAATAAATCCTATTCTTGTATACGCACATCCTTCGAAGTCTAGCTCCAGGCAGTTTGTATTTGACTTCAGTGTTAAATATTTGAATTTATCTGAGTATGTTCAAATATAGCATCTATTTGACACAGTGATTCATACATAAAGCTTGGCTTCACATTTGCGTATACATATAAGTGAGATTTAACCAAGCACCCCATTTTCTTCCTGCCCATACCCACACACGGGCACATTCTTCAAAGCTTTTCCATTTCTTTTGGACCACAATTACACATCTTTTAAAGGAACATAGTGATTACAAATCCTCTGAGGCAGCTATATATGCGAAAGTGGATTATTGGAGAGAAAGAAGTGGTTATTGCCAAAACAAGGATTACGTTTGATCTAATGAATCAATTATACTCCATGTGATGAAGTCCAGGTGCTTTTTTTTTTTGTATGTTTGATGCCTTTTTAGGTTTTTTATGTAATACTCTCTGAATTGATTTACAAAATAAAAATGATTCACACAAAAATAAAATTACAATGAATTTTAGAAATATATTCAAAGGTTGATGGAAAGGAAGGTAAAATTAAAAGAAATTATTTAAAGCAGTGTCTCTTGGATTATATTTATTTATTTTTATTTTATTAAATTTATACCCCGCCCTTCTCCAAACGGACCCAGGGCGGCATTTACTTATTAAAAATTAAACTGATGTGTTCCCTGCCACTTCTCACAATTGTTCCATGGGTTTTAATGTTGAATTATTATTTTTAATTATTTTTCAATACAGGGATGAGAAGCAATTTTAATTTTGAGGATCTCTTATGGTGCCCTTTGGACCACATTTTAGAAACACTGATTTATAACATTCTTATGAGAAATGCTGGGTATAGAGACAATTCTTCAAAAAGGTGGTGGTTGGTTGATTTGTTTTATGCCTTCAAATTGTTGTTGAGAGCTGAGAGTGACTGACCCAGCTAACCTTGTACTTAAAGAGGACCAGTCTCCTGGTTTTTAACCCAGTGGCCTAACCCAGTGGTAGGTTGCCAATTTTTTTACTACCAGGTCGGGTGTGCTTGCATGTGCAGAAGCATCCAGGTGGGTGGGCGGAGCCTCCTGCTGTTGCTACTACTGGTTTGCCTGATCCAGGCTGAACTGGGAGTAACCCATCTCTGATCTAACCTCTATGCTTCTTCTTGAGGGTAAATTTGATTCTTGGAAACTTTATAGTCACATCCATTTAGTTTTCTTAGCTATGTTGTACTAGTAGTTTGCATTTTTCCAGATATTTTTCCAATAACCCCATCTAGTCTACATACCTGGTGTTCCACAAAGCCTATAATCAAAGTCACAGTGTGATCATTAGCATTGGTGATCCTCAAAAACATTATGTATTTTAATGGGTTTTTAATTATTTTTAGCACGGGATAATATTGTTTAATTGTGTTTTAAAGTATGTATTTTTGTATTTATTGTTTATATTGTTTTTAGTTCCTCCTGTGCACCGCCCCGGGTCCCTGTGGGGAGAGGGAGCGGTTAATAAATTCGAATTTATTATTATTTATTATTATTAAACAGGATTGCTGCTGGTGTCAGCCTCCGCTTTATTGCTTGCTTCGGCTGCCATTTGAAACGGGGAGGGAGGGGCTGTGGGTAATGGATTAAGTGTGCTGGAGGAGGATGGAGCCTGGGCCTGATATCGACAAGGCTAATGGTCTCGCATTCCATTGTGATGATGCTCCTGAGCATGTTGCCCACCTGACATCGTGGATGAATCTGCATTGGATAATATGCTGGGGTCAAGGGATGTTAGGGGATGGGTAATAATAATAATAATAATAATAATAATAATAATAATAATAATAATAATAATAATAATAATAAATTCGGATTTATTAACCGCTCCCTCTCCCCACAGGGACCCGGGGCGGTGCACAGGAGAAACTAAAAACAATATAAACAATAAATACAAAAATACATACTTTAAAACACAATTAAACAATATCCCGTGCTAAAAATAATTAGAAACCCATTAAAATACATTTAAAATCTATAGACAGAGAGACTATCCAAGGCCGGCCAGTCGAAAGAAATGGGTCTTCAATTTCGTACGGAAGGAGCGGAGGTCAGTGGTCGTTCTAATATCGGGGGGAAGGTCGTTCCAGAGGGCCGGGCCCGCCACAGAGAGAGCCCTTCCCCTGGGCGTCGCCCGCTGACAAAGTCTAGTGGACGGCACCCGGAGAAGTCCCTCTCTGTGGGAGCGAATCGGCCGTGAGGATGTATGGGGCAGGATCCGATCCCGCAGATAGCTAGGTCCTGAGCCATGGAGCGCCTTGAAGATGATAATTAACACCTTGAAGCGCACCCGGAAGACGACAGGCAGCCAGTGCAGCTCGCGCAAGAGCGGTGTAACGTGGGTAAACCTGGTGGTCCCCATAATTGCTCGCGCGGCTGCATTCTGAACTAACTGAAGCCTCCGGGTGCACCTCAAGGGAAGCCCCATGTAGAGAGAGTTACAATAGTCCAGTCGGGATGTCACGAGGGCATGAGTGACTGTGCGAAGGGCGTCCCGATCCAATAGGGGGCGCAATTGGCGAACCAGGCGAACCTGGTAAAACGCCCTAATAATAATAATAATAATAATAATTTAATTTTATATCCCGCTCTCTCTCCCCAAGGGGACTCGAGGCGGGGCACAGGCAATTAAAAATACAAATAAAACCACAGACAAATACAAAATACAAAGTTAAAAATAGATTAAATTGATCCTGCGCTAAAACCCATAAACTAAACTAAAAATTATCCCTAAAAACCCCTAACCTAAAAAGAGACTACCCAAGGCCGGCCAGACGAAAAAAGTGTGTCTTTAATTTTAAGCGGAAGGAGCGGAGGTCCGTGGTTGTCCTGATATCGGGGGGAAGGTCATTCCAGAGGGCTGGGCCCGCCACAGAGAAGGCCCTTCCCCTGGGCGTCGCCCGCTGACAAAGTCTAGTGGACGGCACCCGGAGAAGTCCCTCTCTGTGGGAGCGAATCGGCCGTGAGGATGTATGGGGCAGGATCCGATCCCGCAGGTAGCTAGGTCCCGAGCCATGGAGCGCTTTGAAGATGGTAATTAACACCTTGAAGCGCACTCGGAAGACGACAGGTAGCCAGTGCAGCTCGCGCAAGAGCGGTGTTACGTGGGCAAACCTAGATGTGCCCATAATTGCTCGCGCGGCTGCGTTCTGGACCAACTGAAGCCTCCGGGTACACCTCAAGGGGAGCCCCATGTAGAGAGAGTTGCAATAATCCAGTCGGGATGTCACGAGAGCATGAGTGACTGTGCGAAGGGCGTCCCGATCCAATAGGGGGCGCAACTGGCGTACCAGGCGAACCTGGTAAAACGCCCTCCTGGCCACGGCTGTCACTTGATCTTCCATGGACAGCCGGGTATCCAGGAGGACACCCAAGTTGCGCGCCCCATCCACAGGGGCAAGATGTTCGCCCCCTATGGCCAGCGTTGGAGAGAGCTGGTTGAATTGGGCAGCCGGAAACCACAGCCACTCGGTCTTGGTCGGGTTGAGCCTAAGTCCGTTACTTCCCATCCAGATCCGCACGGCTTCCAGGCACTGGCACATCACCGCTACGGCATCGTTGGGGTGGTTTGGGGTAGATATGTACAGCTGGGTGTCATCAGCGTACAGGTGGTACTCTACCCCAAAACCACGGATGATCTCACCCAGCGGCTTCATGTATGCGTTAAACAGGAGAGGCGAGAGGACCGACCCCTGAGGCACCCCGCATGTGAGGGGTCTCGGGGTCGACCTCTGCTCTCCTGCCCGCACAAATTGCGATCGGCCAGAGAGGTAGGAGGAGAACCACCGTAAAACGGTGCCTCCCACCCCCAACCCCCCCAGCCGATGCAATAGGATACCATGGTCGATGGTATCGAAAGCCGCCAGGAGCTCGGGCAGGGCTGCTGCTACATAGCGGGGAGCCAGGTATACAACCAGCAAGCCCAACTGCCTCCCTAGGCCCCACTTCACGCAGAGGGACTCACAGCCGGTAGTCTGAGGCACAATGGTCTCTCTCGGCTCAAGGCCTTCCTTGAAAATGACCACTACCCCACCTCCCCTGCCTAGGGCCCGCGGCTGATGAAATGCGCGGTAGCCTGGTGGGCACATTTCAACGAGGGGAAGTCCTCCCTCATGGCCCAACCAGGTTTCCGCAATTCCTACCAGGTCCGGCTCCCCCTCTGACACAAGGTCACTAATGAGGGGGGCTTTGTTGACAACGGACCTGGCGTTGCAGAACATCAGCCGCAGACCATGGCTCTGTATTCCCTGGCCACCTAGCCTGCAGGGGTTGTGGCACCCGACCGTTTGCAACCAACGGCTACGTGCCACCAACCGGGAGGATGAAGATTGTCTCCCCTCGGTCCTGCCCCTCCCCACGACCCTCTGAATTGGTATGCCCTCCTGTGGAATGACTCGAGTATCCCCCCTCCTTTCGGCACCTTCCGCTTCCCTCTGTCGACTGCTATCCATTGATATGTATGTTGCACGCCTAATTATCTCATTCCTTGCTTGACTTTCGCTGCGGTCTTATCATAATCAGTAAAAGTAACCTTAAACTTTCAAAATGGGTTTGATCGTGGTCTTGAATTATGATGGAAGCAGTCCTGACAAAGTCCTCAGTACTGGGATGAGAGATCACCAAGTAATCCAATGCTTGTAGATAAGACTGAGAAGCTGAGAAAACAGCTTGGAAGAAAACGCAAATCACTGGAGTAAGAAAATAGTATAACTTAATTTGAGAACACTTTACCTTCATAGTTATAGAAGTACACCATAAGTTCATTTAATTATGGAGCAGCTGTTGGCAAAGCTAAATTAAGGGGAAAACATGCCTTTGGTAAAGCTTCATCTTCCAAAACAGTATTTTGCCTATGCAGGTTTAAAACCAGATGGATTAGGCATTTGTATAGAAAATACCTCCAAAGTTTAGATTACCTTTTGTTTTCTGGTGGGAACAGCCGAACACTAAATAAATGTTAAGCTGATCTCCTCAGGTGTTGCAATCAAAACTGATTCAGATTAGTCATACAAATAATAGAGAAGCTTGCATGGCTCTTTGAAATGTGCTTCCAAACAGAACACCTATTTTTTTAAAGAAATGCTTACAATTAGGGACAGTTCTAGGTCCGGCGTTTTAGAAAGGATCAGTTAGACAAAATGTCAATTGTGGAAGTGAATGAAAGAAAAGGCCCTTGAAATTTCAGGATATCTGGATTAATTCCATTGAAAAGGAAAGTGAATTAAGATGGGAATATTTTGAAATGTTGACGCAATGGCAATTAGTAATAATAAAGAAGGCTGAAAAGGTACAGTGAGCTGGATTGCCTACAAAGTTATTTGTGTATAAAACTTAAGATTGAGGTCATTGTCACCACGGCCACCATGATCAGCAACAACAACCCGTTTCAGCCAGATTATTCCAACTCTGGCCATTGGGGGCGAAACACCAGCCCCTGTGGAGAAGGCACGCAATCTAGGTGTCCTCCTGGACTCCCGGCTGACTATGGAAGACCAGGTGGCGGCCGTGGCCAGGGGGGCATTCCATCAGGTACGCCTGATGCGCCAATTGCGTCCCTTACTGGATCGGGGAGCCTTACGCACAATCACTCAAGCACTCGTCACATCTCGACTTGACTATTGCAATGCTCTCTACATGGGGCTTCCCTTGAAGTGCACCCGAAGACTACAGTTAGTCCAGAACGCGGCCGCACGGATAATTACGGGAGCGCCTAAACACTCCCATATAACACCTGTCCTACGCGAGCTCCACTGGCTTCCTGTGGTCTTTCGGGTGCGCTTCAAGGTCCTAACGACCATCTTCAAAACGCTTCATGGCTCGGGACCTAGCTATCTGCAAGACCGTCTCCTGCCCCATACATCCCTGGGACCGACACGCTCCCACAGAGAGGGCCTCCTCAGGGTGCCGTCGGTCAGGCAATGTCGACTGGCGGCGCCCAGGGGGAGGGCCTTCTCTGTGGCAGGGCCAGCCCTTTGGAACGACCTGCCCCCTGAAATCCGCACCATTCCTGACCTCCGCCTCTTCCGCAAATGTCTTAAGACTCACTTCTTTCAACTAGCCGGCCTTGCGTAACCCCAGCACCGCCAATTATAAACGAGGGTTTTAAAAACGGTTAAAACACAGGCATCTAATATCTATGTATTTGTATTTTGTATTTATTGATTTAATTCTATGTTCGCCGCCCCGAGTCCCTTGTTGTGAGATGGGAGCGGGTTATAAATATGAAAATAAAATAAAAAATAAAAAACAAAAAGGAAATGGGTTCCTGAACTAATACCCTCCTGATTGGGGCTATGGTGTTCTGGGTGCCTGCAAGAAATGCTTGAGAAGGCTAGGAATTGTAGTCACAGGCCACCTAGAAAGTCCAGTGGAACCTCGGGTCACAAACGCTTCTGACCATGACCAAATCGGGTGCCGATCAAAAAAAATCCGCTAAATGTTTCACTCTGGTCACCAACATATCTTCGGTTGGCGATCAATCACAGCCACAGTGATTTCCCCTGCTGCAGCAATTTTCCCTCCCACACCATTTTTTGTGTGCGCATGCTCAGTCAGGCTTGCTTCTGGTCATGACCAAATCGGGTGCTGCCCAAAGTCCAGGAATGGATTACAGTAATGAACGGAGGTTCCCCTGTATCCATTCAACATTCACTGTATTTGACCCTCTAATATGGTGCAATAAAGAAAACTTTGGCAAACACAGATCAATAAAGATTAACTTTGGCCTTCTCAACAATCGCGCTCAATCACAGATATGCACTCAAACCCATACACGTGTAAATTTATGAGCCATAATGTCACTTTTGAAGGAATAAATGAATATTAGTTAGTAGAAGAATTGCATTTTTGTCACCTTGAACATTGTCCACTGTTTAAAAAAATATCCAAGTTCTGTCCTTATTCATTGAGAAAGGAAGAGTGGCTTTGATGTAGCTTTCCCCTTTGACAATTAACATCAATCCTAATTCCATTTGTGTTTCCATTTGAGACTACTATCATGTCACCCCTAGTTTTCTTTTCATTAAACTAGACATAATCAATTCCAGAAACTGTTGTTTATATGTTTTAGCCTCTAGTCCCCTAATCATCTTTGTTGCTCTTCTCTGTACTCTTTCCAGAGTCTTTTTTACAGTATGGTGACCAAAACTGGATGCAGAATTCCAAGTAACAGTTTATTCTGAAGAAAGATTCTCAGCGGCTGTCTCCAACTGAAGTAGGAGTCCTGTATGAACTTTGGTCTTCTCAACATGCAGGTGTGTGTGAGAGCAGGTGAGCTGAGGGCGTATTTCTCATCCCAAGGAAAAGAAAGTTTGGTCACGTAGCACTTCTAGCATGTCCAGGCAATTGTGTGCATTGAACCACTGGAATTCCTACTCACAATGGCCAGCATTGAATTGTTTCAGGTTTCCTATCAAGAACTTGTTTTCCACTTTCATTCTGCGAAGTGATTAAATTCACAAAAAGTAGTGCTTTCATTTGTGTCTTGATAAAATTACAGGATTTTCCATCTGTTTAGCTCCTTTATGTTTTCTTTGAACTGTAATTTCACGACAAGTTTTTGTTCCTCTGGGAAAGAGTTATGGATTTTTAAAAAGACTGACCCCCCCACCCCTGTGTCTGTGTACACACACACACATGTATGTGTTTTAAAGTGAAATGATTCTTGGGTATAAAGGGAATTTGATATCACAGGAGAGACTTAGAGGAAATATCCATCTTATTGTTTGCCGTAGTACAATGGATCTAAAACAATTCTATGAGAATGTAATTAATTTCATCATGGATGAATGTAACCTTTATACACTATTTGCAATTGTCTAGCATTTCAGTTCTGGCAATCTAGCCTGAAACATTTCCAACAGGCTTATCTCTCATAATGGAAGTGTAATAACAACACAAAACAAGTGTTTCAATCATACCAGGTTGTATACAGAAGATCCTGCCTGCAATTTTAGCAGGGACACAATTATGTCCTTGAAATAGAAAACATTCTATAGAAATCTGTAAGGATCTTCTTTCATGAACATATTTAAATTTTCATAGGGCATGATCCACATATAGAAAAATGAAAGTGTATGAATTTACAGAAACAATGATACCAATGAAACAATAGTTTAATAGTCTTCCTTCCCATTCATCATGCCTGCTGTAAATCATGTTCTAGTGGAAGAATATTTTTATAATTTTCCACTATGCAGCAAACTTGCATAAAGGAGACTTTTTCCATGAACAGAAAAACAAGCTAAAGCAAGAGATACCTTTAAATGAAAGTCGAAGATTCTGTTTGCCCCACCTAGTAAGTTGATTGGTTGGTAAGGCTGCAAATCTTTTCTAAACCAATGACTCTCAGTGAAAGCAGATTTAGGATCTAGATCAGAAAAGCCATTTGCATTTGTCCACCTTGTTGAGTTTATTGAAGATGTTCACATTTAGTACCAGATAGTTCAATACTGCTTTGATCGGATTATGGATTGAAGAAGAGCATGAATAATTTTAAGTGATCCCACATCACTGATATTATAGAAGATGGAAAGAAAACCCTTGCTCATTTTTATCGAGGACTAGTGAGAAACTTTGACTGCCCTTTATTTTTGTTTGTTAGTTTTTAATGTTCCAAAAATAATATAAATACATTTGAGCAAGTTGCTCATGAATTGGAGTGCTTGGAAATTCCCCCAAACCTGAATTAATGACAAACGTGGTGTGGGTTGGAAGTCAGATGGTCATTTTGAAATTCATTTGGCACAGATGCCTTAGAAAGAACTTCTCCATTCTCAAAAAAATTTGCAAATGAAACCTTCACTACCTCTGTACGTAAAGAACTCCTCAACTGAAGAAGCCACCATTCCAGATGTGATCCTTAGCCTTCTCTGTCACTTTTTTTGGCATCCGCTGTCTGTAGCTGAACTAACTGATAAAACCTGAAGAAGATGAATAAACAGGAGGGTCCCTTCTGACTGCGTTCTCCCCCACCTATCCGCACAATGGGCTCTGGGAAAAAAGGGTCACAGGAATAATAATCCTGCACCTGCAGCCAAGGAGGATTGGGCATCCAGTTCCCAGCAAGCTCCATCGTAATTGATGCTAATTGCTACTAAACCAAAGCTGGCCTGCGTAGAATAGCAGCTTGGAAGGCTATATGCTGCTGTCAGTATCATTATACTAATAACAAGGTTAGGACTCGCCACACAGACCTTCAGACAAAGAGCTACCAATTTTCTTTTTCTTTTTTCTTGGGGGAGGGGGCAGGGAGGTGGCTTTCTTAAATGGCTTAGATGAAGCACCGTAGTCTGTTTGAAGCTAAAAGCCCAAAGCAGGAGAAAATCATATTATGAGCTATACCACCTTGGAATCCATTAAGGTTCAAAAGAAGCCCTGGGAGTTTCAGTCTAGTAATCAGATATTTCGCACCCCCTCTGTCCCTGGCCATCTGTGCTGGGAGTTAGGTTTAAGCAGTTACTTTGGGGACCTTGAGACCTCATGGAGGTTTTTTTTTCTTTCTTTCTTTTTTCCCCCCATCGATGCCCCATCTGTTGATTTGCAAGTTTGGTCATGGCAAAAGATGTTGGGGAAGAAGTAGAGGGGGAAAAAAGAGACAGGAAATGAAGGGAGTGCAACCTGACTCTGATCTGTGCAGAGATAATCCCAGACCTACTAAAAGTCAGTTAGTGCTAAACCAGGAGCACTTCTGTGCTCGCTAAACCATTAACCCTTTTAGTGCTTCTCTAGGGAGAAGCAGATCATCAACAGGAAAACTGACGATCGGGTCTAAACATTGCTTTTGACTGCAGTAAAGAACTGGTAACAAAAAAATAAAAGGGATGGCAGGAAGCATAACCAGAGCATAAAAAGAACCGAACATTCAGTTAGAAACTGTAGGGAAGCTCATAGTTCAGTATTATTCCAAGCCAGGAGCTAAATTCAGCAAACAGTTCTTAGAGTTGGAATTAGAATAACTTTATTGTCACTTCGAATGTACACTAATCGGCATACATTAAAATGAAATTTTGGTGCATACAGCTCTTAAAGGGTCTCCACCTCCAATCTAGACTACATAAACATGACTAGATAAATAAATAAAAAAATAAATACAAAATTGTGTATATACCGACATGCCCACATATATTTTATGACCCAGAGAAACAACACAGTCTAGTTCTGATGTATACATGTACATGGCGAGAAAAATAAATCTTGCGAGTTCATCTGACGGATGGCATAGGAAACAAAGCTGTTACAGAATCTGGTAGTCCTGCTAGAAATATTTGGGAATCTCCTCCCAGAGGGGAGCAACAGACACAGACTGTGAAGTGGGTGTGTGGGGTCTCTAACAATGCTTACACTCTAAGCACATAGTGCTTATAAGCAGTATCCTGAATAATAGGAAGTGAGCTTCCTATAATCTTCTCGACTGTCCTTACCACTCTCTGAATGGACTTTCTCTCTCAGGCACGGCAGCCATCAAACCAAACAGTGATGTAGTTTGTTAAAATGAGGATCACTGTGGGAAGAGTTGATGTTATGGCAGGATAACTTAATGGAGCTTCTTCTGGCCTGTCACCAGGACTTTTCTTATATACAAGAACATTTGCAGGAGAATTCTGAGTTGAAGCCAGAGGTGGTGTTCTGCTGATTCAGACCGGTTTTCCCAAACCAATAGCGGAAATCACCAGTGGTCCTGCCCACCCGCCCTGACTCTATGGCAGGGGTAGTCAACCTTTTTATACCTACCACCCACTTTTGTATCTCTGTTAGTAGTAAAATTTTCTAACCGCCCACCGGTTCCACAGTAATGGTGATTTATAAAGTAGGGAAGTCAATTAAATTAAAAAAAGGAAAGTGCTTCAGTATCAGACAAAACCCCTACCGCCCACCATGAAAGCTGGAATGCCCACTAGTGGGCGGTAGGGACTAGGTTGACTACCACTGCTTTATGGCATCCTATTTAGGCACTCTTTTTTAGTCAAAGCGCATGCGTGGAAGCCTGAGCACGCGCGCTCACATTTGCTAACCAATAGGGAAGGTAAGTGAATACCACACACATCTTAAAGTTGCCAAGTTTGTTTCCAAGAACATCTCACAAGTGACCCTCTACTTCTGACTGATTCTCAGCACATGTCCAACAATGCTAAGGGATGATTCTTGGAAAGAATGGGACATGGAGATGCTACAATAATATTCTGGCAATCCTGCAATAGGTTTAACTACCGTATTTATCAGCGTATAACACGCACTTTCCCCCCCTGAAAATAGGGGGCAAATGATGTATGCGTGTTATACGCCGATATGCGTGTTATACGCCGATATATGGTAATAATATTACGGTAATAAAAAAAAGTTCTGAGCTACCCTTATTTTGCTTCAAAGTTCTTTATTTGAAATTTAAATTTTTTTCCTGAAATTTCCCTCTTAAAATGAAGGTGCGTGTTATACGCCTGTGCGTGCTATACGCCGATAAATACGGTATATATCCCCCCCCCCAAATATTTTCAATTACCCAGACGACAGGTCTTTCAGGTGGGCTGAAGTACATCCCTAGCTAAAATGACTATTGATAAGAGAGTCATCAATTGTAAATTTAAGATAAACCAAAATCAAGTGGTTTGGGGAATAAAGTGATGTCACACTTTGATATCAAAAAGAAATACTCGTATCTTTAGGAAAGCAAACAAAACTTTGCAGAAAAGAAAACTTTGGGTTCATCTGCAACATGGCCATTTTATCTTTATCAGGAGATAAAGGAATAACCAACTGTCTTCCCGAGTTAAGAAGGGAAATTACTGAACTTTTGTCAAATAATCTCCAAACAATTCATAAGAAAAAAATAGCAGACCCTGTACTTATGGAAAAATACTAGGGAAAAAAGTAAATAAATTATTACATCTAATCTTTATTTTTGTCATTGTTTCTGTCTTTTTTCTAATCCTTAACTATTGCAGTCTGCATTAAATTGACTGTTTTGTAGGAAAACATTTATAGGGATTGCTGCAGATTTAACGAGAGTCTTTATTGTTTCTATGTATTATAATTGCTGTCAGCTAAAATATTTCAATAAAGAAAACAATAATGTAAAATTAATTAAAGATGCCAGCATTAATAATAATGCATACCTTTAAGAGGAATAGGATCACAATGGGCAACATCATCTGGCACTGAAGATTTCTGAGAGTGAAAAGTAGTTAAGCTCTTAATTTAATCATGGACATCTTAGCTTTATAGCTAGTGCAAAGGACACAGTGATCTATTACAAAGCTTGTTAGATGCAAAATTAAGTATTCTAGGAGGCATTTCCTTAAAAGCAGCCATGGAGAAGTGGGCAAGCTATCACATCCAGACTCAAAGGTCAGCTTAGAAAAGGGTCATTGGTTATACTAGCACACTTGCTTCTCTATAAAAATCTAGTAATTTTGTGCTTGTGCATGTACGTTTTCCAATTTTTCTCTTTAGCCTACTCTAGGCTTATACAATACAATACTTTAGCATCTTACAATCATACACATAGTTCTTGATTTACAATTACAACTGGGACCAGAATTCCTGTTGCTAAGCAAGGTTAAGTGAATTTGGCCCCATTTTACAACCTTTTTTGTCACTGTCATAAGTGAATGAGTAGGCATGTTAAGTGAATCATAGCAATAGCAACAACACTTACATACCACTTCACAGTGCTTTATAGCTCTCTCTAAGCAGTTTACAGAGTCAGTGTCTTGCCCCCAACAATCTGGCTCCTCATTTTACCCACCTCGGAAGGAGGGAAGGCTGAGTCAACTTTGAGCCTGGTAAGATTCGATCTGCCAAACTGCTGGCAGCCAGTGATCAGCAGACGTAGCCTGCAGTACTGCACTCTAATTACTGCGCCACCACAGCTCTTATCATGCAGTCATTAAGCAAATCTGGTCTACCCTCTTGGCTTTGCTTATTAGCAAGTGGCTGGAAAAAGGACGAGGAGGAGGGGGAGGAGATGGGGGGTGGGGATTGTTAGATTGCTTACCATTACAATCTGCCAAACTGATTTGTTTGGCAATTCAACAAGTCCTGCATTTGGTTTTGCTATAAAAATGATCCAAATGTTTGTTGATATACAAAGTTGGACACGTTTTCTCTGACACAAGTGATTTAATCCCAAATGCAGGATTATTATAGTTTAATAATACATTCCTTTGTTTCTAGTTTTTATTGCTTGTCATTTTCAAGATCCTTCTGACAACTCATAATGGAATAATCTACCACTGGCCAATTTCAAAGAAAGCCAGAGAAATTAAGACACACCGCCCAAAAGTAAAATGTATGAGAAGTTGCTGAATTTGACATTCATGAAGCATGACTATTGTCTTTAAGTGAATAAATCTGAAAGTCAGACTCTTAAAATTGACACCTGGTTGCTAATCCTGGGATAAAGCCTTTTGAACATCGTGGGAAAGAAAAGAGCTTTATACTTTTTGACTCTGACCTCAGCAAAATGAACACTTAAGCTGGTGCTCTAGAATAAAATTGCTTCCATCTTATTCTTTAATATGTGATCAGAGTCTTTTCTGGCAGTCCAATCCTATGCAATGTTTCTTGTCCCATAGTTTTCAGTAGGATTTCCTGTTAGGTGAAATTGCTTTGCCTATTTGTATAACAAATATGTTGAGAAAGAAGTAGAGGCTGTCACCTTGGCTTGGCACAGAGTCAGCACCTTAAACACTCAAAGAACTACAAATGTCCTAACTGGAAGCCCCCATTCTATTCTGGAGCCGACTGGAAATTCAGTTCCCCCACCATAGAGTCTCCTCCTAGCATAGTATCCTTTTTCCTCTACTTGTCCTAACCGAAAGCCCTGTCAATTGTGGAGCTGACCGGTGACATGGAGTCACAGCAGAGGGAGCAAAGAGCCATATGTGGCTCCAGAGCCGTGCGTTGCCAACCCCTGATCTGCAAATGGTCAGAAAAGGGTGTGTATATCTGGAAGACTGTGTAGAGATCTCCACTTCAGAAGAGGCTCTAATCAGGTAGAAAACTTGCACAAGGTTCAAGTCCAGGGGAGCACATTAGAACAATTTTCATGTTAAAAAAAGTTCTTTGCAGAAATATTTTAAAACTTTTATTGAAATAAATCAGAAATTGGCTTTGTATAATAAATAGTCATTAGAATGCAGTACAGCAGGGCTAAATCACTGCTCACTCCAGGAATTCGATACTGACCAGCCCAAGATTGACTCAGCTTTCCATCCTTTGGAGGTTGGTAAAATGAGGACCCAGATTGTTGGAGGAAATATGCTGACTCTGAAAACCGCTTAGAGAGGGGTGTAAAGCATTGTGAAGTGACATATAAGTCTAAGTGGTATAACGATTTTGTCCATAAACTCACAAAGGCCTATGGCAGGAAATACCTGTCTTATTTTCGGGGAAACACGGTAGTAAAATCCAATTGGATAATTTTGCTGTAGCTCTTCATTAGAAGATGAACAACTTTTTTCATAAGCTGCCTTTGCTGTTCTTCTCAGAGTTTGTTTTTCCTCATTTTATGGCAATCTCATTCTTATTCTACAAGATTAATCCTTCCTTTTCTTCTTCGTGGATCCAGTCTGAATCGAATGTCAAGTTTGTTACAGTTTGCCTTGCTTTCATTTTTTTTAATATTCACCATGGTGAGGTATCTATATACCTACTTTTTCATTTCTTGTTGCAATCTAATTCAGTTTGTGCCTACTCAATAAAGCTGTTTTATACTGTATTACATGGACTGCCGAAGTAATATATTAGTAATTTTGATTGTATTACATTAATGCCATTCAATTTCAAATTTTTCTAACTTGTTTTACATGCTCATTTTTCTTTTGATTTCTTTCTCAGTATCAAAAAATTAGATTGCAATGGGCCATAATTTGTCACTCCTTGCTAGAATATTTTATGAAATTGATCAAATAAATGTAAAATTTATAAATGTTTGACCAAATGCCATGGTTCTGAATTGTATAATTTCTTGATTTTCATTCTGTGTCTGTCTCTGTGTCTCTGTCTGTCTTTCTCTCTGTCTTTCTCTCTGTCTCTCTCTATCTTTCTCTCTCTGTGATTTTCTTCCAGTCATTTTATTATTTATTTATTTATTTATTTAATTTGTATACCGCCCCCTCTACCGTTGGGACTCAGGGCGGTGCACAGGGATAATAAAAGATAAAAAAGATAAAATACATATAATACAATCAATAAATAAATTTAAAACTAAATTAAACAAATTTAACCCATGCTAAAATATTAAGAAACCCTATTAAAACAATGGTAAAAACAAACGATAGTAAAAACAAACTATGCCAGGCTGGCCGCATGAAAAAAGTAGGCTTTTAATGCTTGACGGAAGAGGTGAAGGTCCGTGATAGTACGAAGGTCGGGGGGCAGGTCGTTCCAGAGGGCTGGACCCGCCACAGAGAAGGCCCTTCCCCTGGGAGTTGCCAGCCGGCATTGTCCAGTGGACGGCACCCTGAGGAGGCCCTCCCTGTGGGAGCGGACAGGTCGGATGGAGGTATGTGGCAGGAGGCAGTTCTGCAAATAATAATTTTGCAGTTCTTTGTCCTGGTTACTTACCAGAAGAAAACTGAACCCAGATGTCACCTGATGTTCAGGAGTTACAGCATCATACAGAGTCCTTGTTGCTCCAATGGCCAATTTGGGGAAATGTGTTTACTAGTTTTTGCCATTCAGAATGGTAATGGGGATACTCTTTGTTCTGTTCCTTTGGCTAAGACTTGTCTGAGAAACCATGTCAGTATCTACAGTACCACCAGCATAGCCCTTAGCATGACTGAGAGCAATAAACATCATCATAACAAGGAGGCATCCCATGGTGGATTGGTTGCTGCTGTTATTTTTGTTACTTTAAACATTAAAAATCAACATTTTAGATCCCCCAAAACAGCTGGTAAGCAGCTTGCTTTTTCATTATACAGTATCCTATAGGCATGGTGCATTTACAGTACAGTATTCCAATTGGTACCGTACATGCCTCATTTTGCATCAATTAAAACCTCTAGACACCAAAGGCTCTCTGTGTCAAAAAAAAATGCCATCTGGGGCTCTTATGTCAAAATAGATCTAAGACAATGGTTGAATTGTTCTGTCAAACAGATCTTGGGCCTGGGAATGATCAGTCTACAGTTCCTGCATCCTTCCAGGATTCAGCTTGACTTCATTAGCCTTTCTCAAGCCTGCAACTGTTAGGTACATGATTTTCACTTTCTGTGATCAAAGAGTTCATCACGAAGTGCAATCTCAGCACCTGTGTTTTGATTTTTAAAAAGAGAAATCAGATGAAGCTGGAGCCCAATGGAAGCTGCCAGGGACTTTCACATCAATCCCTCAATAGGACAAAAGGTGACTTTGGGTCACTCACACTGTCTCAACCCTTCCACTTCACAAATCTGTTGAACATTATAAACAGGAGAAAGGAATGACTGCCCTGAGCTCATGAATGAAAGATGGAGTATAAGTCTAAATAACAACATTTCCTGCTGTTTCTGAATGTAAAAAAAAACCACAACTCATGTGATATCAAGTTTCTTATTCAACCCACAGAATAAGTCTAAAATTAAATTATGATTAACCATATTAAAGAATGATTTGATCAGAAGAGGATTAATATTGTTCTTTCCTGATCCCATCAATATTGTCAAAATAATGCAAAATATGTTTTGTATCAACCCTATTATTTTGTCAATTTATTTTGCAAAATGTCTTTCCTTGCTTTAATTGCATTGTAATGCGGCAAAACTATATAAAATAAATACATTATTTGCTGTCCAAAATGGCATAAAAATAGGCATGGCAAAAGCCTTTTATAGTAATAGGATAAATTAACAGGTTAATCTGAGCTGCTATAATCCTGACAACCACTAGTTGGCAGTGATGAGATATTAAAAAACCAACTTTGTTCTCCAAAGGATGGTTGTCCTGAGATCTGCAGTCCATATTTCTTATATTACTTCATGGTATTATTTCATGCAGAGTCCTAGGTATTCTCTAAATTTCATTAACTTCAGGGAAACTCTCGTGTATATTTTACATTATTCTATTTTCTTTGAATAGATATATGAATAAACACAAAAAAGAGAAGGGAAATATCTAAAAGGGCAAAAAGAAATGTCTTGTGATTTGCAAGCTGAATAAAATTGAGTAACAATTTTGAAATAACCTTAACTCTGTTAATTTTTAGAGAGAGAATGCAAAAACAGTACAGATATGGGAATAAGGGCATTTCTACAACATAGCTCAAAGAATCACAATGTTGTTTAGGTCACCTTCCAGCACTTCTTGGACCAACCATAAGGAGACACTATGCATCTGGCTTGATTGACAAAGCAGGCTTCTTATGCATCCATTAGGGGTGGGGTGGCGACTCAGTGGTTCACTTGCTGAGCTTGTCAGTTGGAAATCCAGCAGCCCAAGTTCAAGACCTGAGTGCCACTCAACAGGCTGAGCTCCTGTCCTCACCCCATCTCCTGCCATCCTAGAAGTTTGAAATCATGCCAATGGAAGTAGATAAATATATACATATATTTTTAGATTTTATTCCATTTCTATATCGCTCCTATCTCGCCAATGGGACTCAGGGCGGTGCACAGGAAAGTTTAAAAGAGTACAAACATACAAACTGAATAAATACAAACACAATGCTAAAATATGAATTAAATTAAATATAACCTGTGCTAAAAATATAATTAAAACCGATAAAAATTAAAATCACTAACTCTGTAGGAAATTACCTCAGGATCTAAGCTAGGCCGGCTAGATGAAAAAAGTGGGTCTTGAGTAATCGGCGGAAGAGGCGAAGGTCCGTGGTGGTACGAAGTTCGGGGGGTAGGTCGCCACAGAGAAGGCCCTTCCCCTGAGGCCCGCCAGCCGGCATTGCCCGGTAGACGGCACCCTGAGAAGGCCCTCCCTGTGGGAGCGGATCCGCCAAAGGGAGGTGTGTGGTAGGAGGCGGTCCTGCAAATAGCTAGGCCCCGTGCGATGGAGCGTTTTAAAGATGGTTACCAACACCTTGAAGCGCACCCGGAAAGCCACCGGTAGCCAGTGCAGCTCGCGCAGGAGAGGTGTTACATGGGAATGCCGTGAGGCTCCCAAAATCCCCCGCGCGGTCGCATTTTGTACCAACTGGAGCCTCCAGGTGCACCTCAAGAAGAGACCCATGTAGAGAGCATTGCAGTAGTCTAGGCGGGATGTAACGAGTGCTTGAGTGACAGTGCGGAGGACATCCCAGTCAAGAAAGGGGCGCAACTGGCGTACCAGGTGAACCTGGTAAAAAGCCGCCCTGGCCACAGCTGTCACGTGGTCATCCATGAATAGCCGAGAGTCCAGGAGGATGCCTAAGTTGCGAGCCCTTTCCACGGGAGCTAATGGCTAGTGATGGAGTCAACTGGCTGTACCAGGACGTCGGAAACCACAGCCACTCGGTCTTGGACGGGTTGGGGCGAAGTTTGTTACTCCCCATCCAATAGGTATCACTTTGGTGGTAAGGTAACAGTGTTCCATGATGTGCTGGCCACATGACCACAGAAACATTTTTGGACAGTGCTGGCTCAATGGCCTTGAAATAGAGATGACCCCTATAACTAGTGGAGTAAAATCCACAGGAGCTCCTTTACTTATCTATCAATCAGAACATTTTAGCTTTACTTTCCTTTTTATCTAAAATCAGTTTCCTTTTGCAGACATAGTACTAAATAACTGGGTTGGGGATGGGGAAGATTGGTCTGAAAAAGGGATTTCTCACTTAGTTTGCAAGCCAGATATCTAATACCTATGCCCAAATGCCTCCGGTGCATGGAATATAAGATCGTGTATCTGATCCCTAAAGGTTCCCAGTATCTGCCCACTTCTATTAACTATACATTATAGTGAGATTGGTTGAATTGCAATTTAAATTGATTTTAGCTGATACTATTGAACTGACTGCATAATGTGCACTGACCCTTTCCTGACTATTGCACATGATAACTGTACTACTTTGAGCAGAGTATTATACTCTGAAACTACAATTGCACTTTCAGCAGCACAAATAGTGGTAGGTTTTCTTGAATGTTCAGGGCTCCCACGGTGGTAGGACTTCCTTCTTCATAGGTCTTTCACCTCCAGGCACCCTGCTTTCCCATTTGCAGTGTTGCACGAAGAATATGAAAGGGACATTGGAGAAAAACGTCATTCCAGAAGGTTATTGGGTTAAATTTCCCAAAGAATAGATGCAAATGAAAGCTTGCCAAAGTTTTGGGGATAGAGTAAATTTTACTTCACTGAAGTACAGTAATCCCTCGTTTTTCGCGGTTAATGGGGACCGTAACCTTCCGCGGAAACTGAAAAACCGCGAAGTAGGATTCTGTCTATCTATACCGGAAACTTGAGTTGGTGGACATCGTTTAAAGCAAGCACTAGGGGGCGCTTGCCTCCTACCAATGCATTTTTTTCCTATTCTGTATTTTTGAAAAACCCGCGACGCACTGAAGCCACGGAACATGAAGCCGCGAAAAACAAGGGATTACTGTAACACAGAACTTTAAGAGAGCAATCGGCGAAAGTGATGATTTGCTGAAACTTGTCAACTCAATTGCTTTGGCAGAGCCACTGTGAAAAATTCAGTGAATTTGATTTGAGGAATTTTGCCAGCTCCAAATGAAGCTTGAATAAATTTCATTTGAATAGGGTCATTTCTACTTCAGAAAGTGGAGCAAAGAGTTAAGTATATTCCCCTTGCACATCGTTTCCCCATTGCAAAATGATTTCCATCCCTTCTCTGCAACTATGACTTGATTTTCCAAAAGACTTAAAATTCTGGCTTAATATATCTACTGCACTTAGCTATGCTGGGTCAGGATATTCTTTTCCAGATTTTGGTTTTCAGATTGCATAATGCCAAATGCTTATTTTTAAAATGCAATGAACTTGAGTTGCTGGTTGCGACTTCCTCCCCCAAAATAAGTATTGCTGGCTGTAGTGATTTTATCACATGGTGCTTAGTGTGGTGAAATAGAAACTAGTAAACTAGTAAAGACAGGATAGATCCTTCTGGACACTCAGTTATAACTTGCAGAGTTACATTTAAAACACATCTGGACTTTGGAAAAAGCCTTCAGCATTTTAATGAGCTGCAGACAAACCCGACATGCAGTGAAAGGCAAATCTGAACCAAGGCATTTATTATGCTTGGAGATCACAGCTGACTTGAGAAGCTGCCAGGAATCAGGGGCATTTATACAAACTGCTTGCAATTTTTAAAGCATTAAATTACAACTGTAGTGGATTTGTATATATTGTATTGAATGTGTGTGGGACGGAGAGATGGATGTGTTCTCCCATTGCTCTGTATCCAGCTTGTGCTCTAAATCAAGCTTTTGGATATTGGTACAATTAGTACAAAGTGGCCTCTTAAAGGGAAGGACAATAGACATGCAATCATATAAGACCGTGGCAATACTATCAAACTATAACTATGCTCCGATTGTAGTCATTTCCAAATAAATTTGTATATGATTATTGTTTATTAACAATGTAATGAATAAAGATCCATTAGCCAAACATCATTTGAACTTTGGTCAGAGTCAAAGTCATAGCTGGTGGCAACAACTAGCTTACTTTGGTTGATTTCCAAAATGCCAAACAAGACTGGATCTGATTAGTAGTTGGATGAGAAACTATTAGAGAATCCTTGGGAAATTGAAAAAATATTCCACAAGAAGACAATAATCAATTTTCTTTCACATTGTTGGCAAGAAAACATTCAGTAGTTGTATTCAGCTCTTGGGAGATCCTTACTATATAAAGTCATGAGAACATTATGAAATTCCAAGAACGCTATCTAAACCTCAAACCCTAGACGAGGGGTGAAATAACACTTGCATGATATTTGAAAATTTATCTATGATATGTAGAAGTAATCACAATAATTTGAAATGCAGATGGTGCCCTCTAAAAATTAGATGGACACAATAGTTCATCTTCTCTCATCCCTTATGCTGTGGTCACTTCACCCTTCCAAATGGCCCACCTACAAGGCCTTGGCTCTTGGTTTGACTGTGAATACAGGTGACTTTTCAGACAATGTCCTCAATGCATTTTGACTGCACAATGTTCATATTATTCAAACTTTGGGTTATTCTGTGAGTAGTGTCCATAACGTTTTGTACACACCAGTGAGGGGGAAATCATGACAATTTAAGGACTAAAATTATTCAAGATACAAAATAATCGACTGCACGTAATTTATTATTTTTTAAGTATTTTATTTCATTGTACTACTATAGTACAATATAAAACCAGTTAATGAAACCTTTTAAAGTTTATTCTTTCTTTATTTTTTTTCCAACCTCCAAGGGCATCTATGGGGAAGAACTGTCAAATGGCAAAATGTACTTCATCATACCACAAAACCTGCCAGCTATTTAGTTGCATCTGATATCTGCACACTTGTCATTTGTTGGGAATACTTTCATGAACATTAAACAGTAACAGAGTTGGAAGGGACCTCGGAGATCATCTAGTAGTCCAACCCTCTGCTCATGTAGGTGACCTGTACTAGGGATTCGAATTGACAAACTGCTGACCTTTCTGATCAACAAGCTCAGTGTCTTAGTCACTGAGCCCCCTAGTCAGGCATTATTATTATTATTATTTGCTGCCATGGTGGTGCAGTGGTTAGAATGTAATATTGCAGGCTACTTCTGCTGGCTGCTGGCTGCTAGTAGTTCAGCACTTCATTTTTTACAGGCTCAAGGTTGACTCAGCCTTCCATCCTTCTGCGGTTGGGTAAAATAAGGAAAAAGATTGTTGGGGACAATAGGCTGACTCTGTAAAGTGCTTAGAGAGGGCTGTAAAGCACTGTGAAGTGACATAGAAGTCTAAGTGCTATTGCATATCTGTGCATCCAAATTGCCCATTGTAACACTCTCCAAATAAAATGGAACTTACCCCCATAACTCTCACCTAGTACTGGCATTTTTTATCCATCTGTCACCAAGTTGAACAAGGAAATGTTAAGCCTCTAAGCAGGCTAACTCAGGAAACAAGAACCACTTGAATTTCTGGAAAGCTTTTCAGCAGGGTAAGATAAAAGAGTTTTGAAAGCCTACCAGATAAATTCTTCACCTAGAATTAAGAGTCTGTTAGTTTCTTTCTCCACCAGTTCAAAAAAACCTTTATATAATCCCCCAGCTTCCTCCTGTAATGGTTGTAGTCCCTCCTTCGTGTTCCAAAGTCTGTAGATATTCCATCACATCACTGGACTGGACTTGGTAATCAATCAAAACTCCCTAGAAGAAGGAAATGGCAAAACTCTCTCTTCCTTTTGGGAAAAAAACCCCTACCATATGTCTATGCTTCTGCAGACTCCAGAAATCAAGGGAGATTGATATTAGTTTTTCCACTAGTAAGTTTCAATTTCTTTACAGATAAAGAACATAAAGCAAGACTTGATCTAGATCAGTGATGGTTAACCTTTTTGGTGCCGAGTGCCCAAATTGCATGCGTGCCTGTGCATGCCCCAATCCCCAAAATGCAATGCAAGTGCCCCCTTGTGCATGTGCCCCCTTCATGCATGTGCATTTTCTACACATTCCCCCCCCCCCATGCATGTGTCTTCCCTGGCCCTCATCTCGTCTTCCAGGTTGGTGCTGGAGGCTTTTCAGCCCCAAAATGAGGCACCGAGGCGCCCTCGCAATCTCCATAGTTTCCCCTCCCCCCCCAGCACACCCTAGTTTTCTCCTGCATTGCTGCCATGGAGAGGCACCTGTGGAGGGTGGAACCTGTGGAGATCGGGGAAGGCATGTGCAGCAGAATTGCAGGATAAAGCTAGGGCATGCTGGGGGGGGGGACTACAGAGATCGGGGAAGGCCTGCCCCCACACATGCATGGCAGAGACTCTGCGGCTGGCGTGCCCACAGAGAAGGCTCTGTGTGCCACCTGTAGCACACGTGGAATAGGCTCACCATCATGGATCTAGATAGTTAATTATGTTGTCAAAATGAGTACCTGTTTAGACTGTAGGGTTGTCCAGTGGCATTTCATAGTTGCTGTTTTGTAGAAACTGGTTCATATGTAATTACACATGGGTGTAATATTACATCACACATTGGTAAATTAAATTTCTCTCAGGAATATCCTGTTTCAAAGAAAAGCAGTCTGAAAGCCAGGACTGCATATGGCCTCACAAAATCTTCTCTGCAACCTCAGGACCACCTCCAATCATAGTTTCCAAAATTGGAGACATGTTTTCAACCATTTTGTGGAAGAAAACAAAAACTGTAGAGTCAACTCTAAACAGAACTAGGTTAAAACAAAGAGAGCTCCTCCAAAGACCCAATAAATCCTCAAGCACAAAATAGGCCTTTCCCATTAGCACCCTTTCCATGCCCCCCCCTCAAATATTGACCTGCAAAATTCACCTCTCCCATCCTTCTGCAACCATTTTGAAGCTCCTCTGAACCTCATCCACTGTTTCTGCCAATGAAGGGTCTTCAAATTCATTTGCCAATTCCATTCCATTCCATTGTATTCTAAGTGAGGCAGACAAAGAAGACCTCAATGAGTGGTATCCATGATACACAAAGAATCTCTCTGTGGACCTTTTGACAAACATAAATAGATGAGTGGTAGATTTGGTTTCCACAGTCCTGCTTCTCCATGTATATTAGATAAACTTGAACATCTGTAAGCGATTCAGTTGCACAGCTGTCCCAAGAGTATAATGCATGGAATGGCATTTAAATAATCTCAATGTTCAGACATTAAGCATCCATCAACAGCCAAAACATTACACATTAATGCTGTAATGTATAAAGAAACTGAGATTGTCTCAACTTGGTTTAAAGTATGCTAGAGTTAAACTGAGTTTGCTTCACTAGAGCCCATCCATGAAGATAATATGTTCATTTCTACTACGGGAAGCTGTTTTATTGCCAAACTACTTGACTGCTTTAAAATAATATCCATTTGTAGTTGAATTCTGACATCTTTTGGGTCTTATGTGTCCAAGCATACATGGCAAATTTTTGGTTTGCTTTCAACAGATCATTTGTTAAAATTGGGTATGTATACTTGTCCATTCTAGGAAAAAACTAATGAAGTTCTTCATATAAATTAAGGCTTCCGAAGGCAAACACTAAACTGGGTTTTAAATGATACATTAGGTTTTTTTCTCTTGGCTGTCATCTGTTGTTACTCCTCTGGGCAAGTTCTCATGCTCTTTGGGTAGATGGCCAAGATTCTTTTAGCATGAATGCAAAATGTGGTTCAGTACACTATACAAAACAATTTTTGAGAAGGGAATATACACAGTTTCCCCCACCCCCTTTTACTTCTTCATACACACAGATATACACACAACCTAAATAAAACTTTAGACTTAAAGTGGGGGATAATTAAGAATGACACAAATGTTGTTGGTTCACATCCTTTTTGCTTTTTGGAATACGTGGATCAAGCTGCACATTTTCCTGAATTTTATGTTGCAGCCTTCAGCCCCAATCCTGCATATAAATAAGCATATGTCTGAGGGAAACTGCATGCAAAACGAAGCGTGTTAATGGAAAGAAATGCAAAAATTAATATGGGAAAGACAGATGCATAATGGCTGCACAATGTTCTTGATCCACTCAGTTACTACCCAGTTAAGGCTCCTTCTTTTGGGATCTTAAAGCTCAGATTCATGCTGATTGGTCAAGGAACACTTCCACGCCTCTTCCTTTCAACACTGATTGGTATCCCATCAGACTTCGGGCCAGGAGTATACCAGGAAAACTCCATTACATCATGGCCTTTTTGACTTTGGCCAAATTTACAGCAGTCGCTTGAGTGCTGCACATGGGTTTGGGAGGTGTGTGGCCTATTTCCAGGCCTTAGCAATGATTTTGTAATGGACAGCTTGTGCTCTTGTTGGCTTATAACCTCCAGCTTATTTCCTTGGAGAACTGACTATACAGGGTTTGGTCACACTCCATAGCTTTTTGTTGGCTACATTATTCCTAAATTGTTGCCTTGAACATGAACTATGGAGGAGGGATCATCTGATATCCTTTTTTTAAAAAGTGTTTTATTAAACACACATTAAAACATTGGACACAGTGTAACCCTCTTAGCAATGTCTTTGCCATACATACTAGAATATAAAGTTAAATATTATAATCATGCTTATTTACAATTGATCTATTCGGTATTTACAAATATAAGGATATCGTATTCCCCTCCACGTTGCTTTGTTCTCGTCTTATACATTTTCACTATTATGATTTCCTACATAATTCTAATCTCCATTCTATATATCTTACTCATTGTTTATTTGGGGTCTTTCCCTTTTTGTTCCAACCATCGATAAAATTTATCCCAGATCTTACAATATTCTGATTTGTCTTTATTCTTCAATTCTCACATCAATTTATCCATTTCAGCACAAATCAGAATTTTCCTAAGGAAGGATCATCTGATATCCTAATTTTCATATTTATTATGCTGCTACAGTATGTATGTCAAGTGTTAAAGCTAGATATGGTTTCCAGGAGTTCTGAAAAGTTTTGTGCCTTTTAGACAATACAGATTTTAATTATTACATAATAACTTTTAGCTCTTCCCTGTTACTCATGTCTTAATCTGCCCCTGCTTTGCTTGTTGTTTATCCCAGTTTGCAAGTGACTGTTTTTTTGCATACTAGTGTTTAATGAATAAACATCATTTTTCATCATTAATGAATAAACATATTTCTGTTAGCTGTGTGTTTGCTCTGACCTGGATATGGTGGCTGACTATACAGGATTTGGGATGCAAACTAAATTGGAAATTTATCCATGGTAATTTCTGGACCGAGATGCCCTCCGCACTGTCACTCAGGCACTCGTGACGTCTCGCTTAGACTATTGCAATGCTCTCTACATGGGGCTCCCCTTGAGGTGCACCTGGAGGCTCCAGTTGGTTCAGAATGCGGCCGCGCGAGGGATTCTGGGAGCTTCTCGTTACTCCCACGTAACACCTCTCCTGCGCGAGCTGCACTGGCTACCGGTGGCCTTCTGGGTGCGCTTCAAGGTGCTTGTTACCATCTTCAAATCGCTCCATGGCTCGGGGCCTAGCTACTTGCGGGACCATCTCCTGCCACATACCTCCCTGCGTCCAATACGCTCCCACAGAGAGGGCCTACTGAGGGTACCAACCGCCGGTCAATGCCGGCTAGCGGTGCCCAGGGGTAGGGCCTTCTCTGTGGCAGGGCCGGCCCTCTGGAACGACCTACCCCCCGAACTTCGCACTATCACGGACCTTCCCCTCTTTCACCGCTCACTTAAAACATATTTTTTTCAGCAAGCTGGTCTTGCGTAATAGTTTAGACTCTCATAATAAAACACCTGCCAAATACATATATGGATGTTAGATTTTAGGGGAATTTTTAGCATAGGCTGGGGTGTAATTTTAATGTTCTTAAATTTTAGTACAGGTTAATTTAATTCGTTTTTAACTTTGGATATATTGTATGTTTTTATATGGTTCTTTAATTTTTCCTGTACACTGCCCCGAGTCCCTTCGGGGAGAGGGGGTGGTTTATAAATCTAATAAATTATTATTAAATTATTATTATTATCTAATGTATGCTAGGTTTTGGAATTGCACTCACCGGGGAGATACTTTGACTTAACAACTACTCTGGTACAATTTGGGAATAAAGCTACCCTGCTTTTGTCCCAGTGCTGAGGTTCTGAGATGAATTGGTTCATACAACATTATTGATCCTTAACCACAACTAGTTAAGTAGTGGTAACCCAGTTACTATGCATATTAAGGGAAAATGCATAGAAACGTGTCTGTAATTTTCCAGTTAAGCACAGAATGATGCTGGCATTTGAGAATCACAAACTGGAAATACACTGATTTGTATATCTTAAAGGTAAAGGTAAGCCATGAGCCCTGGGGGCACAGTGGTTAGAATGCAGTATTGCAGGCTAGTTCTGCTGATTACCAGCTGCCAGCAGTTTGGCAGTTTAATTCTCACCAGCTCAAGGTTGATTCAGACTTCCATCCTTCCAAGGTGAGTAAAATGAGGACCCAGATTGTTGTGGGCAATATGACTGTAAACTTCTTAGCGAGGACTGCAAAGCACTGCGAAGTTGTATATAAATCTATTGTAAGTGCTATTGCTATTACTAAGATTTCTCCTGTCCAGTCATGTCTCACTCTAGGGCAGGGGTGTCAAACTCGATTTAATTGACGGCCGCATCAGGGTTGTGTTTGACCTTGGGGAACTGGTGTGGGCATGACCAGGGTGCGCATGGCGAACTTGACATCATTCATATCAGGGGCACCTGTGATGCACCAAATGCTCTGCCAGCAAAAACAAGTTCCTGACCTCCGTTTTCAGCTGCCACTGCCTCCTGCAACACTCTGCCAGCAAAAATGGAGCTTGGGAGAGCCATGTTTTTGTTTTTATTTTTATTTTTTATTAAATTTATACCCAGCCCTTCTCCAAAAGGACCCAGGGCAGCGCACAGGAATTTAAAATACAATACAAAAACAAGTAAAAAATGTAAAAAACTTATTTGATACCCATCCTGCGCTAAAAACAAATTAAAACCCCCAAATTTAAAACTGTCTAAAATAGTCATTTGTGGAGGTTACGCTAGGCCGGCTAAGTGGAACAAATGTGCCTTTAAACACTGGCGGAAGAGGCGGAGGTCGGAGATGGTGCGAAGTTCTGGGGGTAGGTCGTTCCATAGGGTAGGGCCCGCCACAGAGAAGGCCCTTTCCCTGGGTGTCGCCAGTCGGCATTGTCCGGCCGACGGCACCTTGAGAAGGCCCTCTCTGTGGGAGCGTATCGGTCTAAGGGATGTATGGGGCAGGAGGCGGTCTCGCATATAACTAGGTCCCGAGTCATGTGCAGTCCTCATGAGCTGTTTTCACTGGCAGAAGCACCAGGGGACCAGGGGTGAGTTCCAAATGCTGTTACTGCTGGTTTGCTCAGGGACATACTATGCACACATGCATAGTACTAAAAAAAATTGCTTCTGTGCATAAGATGGTGGTGCCGAGAGAACCAGTTCAGGGGCATGACTACCTACTCGGCCAAACCAGGTCCAAACCAATAGGAATCTATCTCTGCATGGGCCGGCCCTTTGATGTGTTCATGATAGCCACACGAGACAGATCTAATTACCCCCTGGGCTAGATCCAGCCCCTTGGGTCTTGAGCTACTCATCTCTGTTTCTTAGCTGAAGGAGCCAACGTCGTCCAAAGACATTTCCTTGGTCATGTGGCCATCTTGACTATATGTACAGAATAATCTTACTACTTTACTACTTGGCAACTACTTTAGCACTCAGTGTTCATCTGCAACACTGCCTGGAAAGCCTCATGGAACAATAGTGTCACTAGTTTGAAGTGTATCATTACCACGATAGGGTTTTTGCCCCTTTAAGAAGTCGATTATAAAGCAATGTGGCAATCTTTTCTTATTGCAAAAAGTTCAGCACATAATTTGTTCAGCCCCCTTGGCTGCCTCTTGCAAACCATCAAACAAAGCACCGTATTCAACATCTAAATCTGAATATATAACACCTGAAGTCAGTACATGTATATGCATGCTGGTCCTAATATTACAATAGTACAATTACAATTTTCCTAGGAAAAATGCTTTCATTAAAGTCTGTCAGTTTCTTTCATTAAAAAAAATCAAAGCACAGAAAAACCACAGATATACATAGGTTTTCCCTATCTCCAAACTCACACAGTATTATAATTTGGGTTTTTAAAAGCTTAATCACTACCACTTACCTCTATTAAAGATAGCACAGGAATTATTTGGCTTTGATTTTGGATGAGTTTCCCAGTTAACAGTATCTAATAATATGAACATTGGAAACAGGCTGAATATCAAATGGATGCTTTTCAGGCTTTCAAAATGCATTTCACAATTCAAAAAATGTGCACAAAATGTATGAATTAAAAATGTGTAGATCAAAATTACATCTTGGGAAAAGTATAGACGAAATACCTTAAGTCATGTCTATTATTTATATAATTTTGTGCATGTTTTAGGCAAATAAGGGGACAATTCCTTACAAAAGTTGTCAGAATGGGAAAATATGTACAATATGTTCAAAATGCATTTTGTCTACATTTATGCAGACTTTTTGAAATGAAATCTTAATGTAAAAATGGGACTGAAACCAATTTGTGGTGAGGAATATGAGCAACTGTATAAAAGCTAAAATCAACATATTTGCTTGCACCTATCAGATTTCTAAGGTTCAGCTTATTTTGTTCTATTGTAAATTATAATGTTTCTACAAGGAAGGTTTTATACTGGTGTACAAGGAAGACTTTGAATGGAGACTTCAACTATATTACCGTGTGAGAAAGGAATAAACCAAATTAGTACAAAACAAAAAATATTTTTCAACAAACCCCAGTTGGATCAGAGAAGAATACAAACTGCAGCAAACAAAACCATACAAAACAAAAAGAGAATAGTTACGTCTTTTAATAGGATACATATATTTTCAATGTTAATATTTTTTTAAATGAAGGCAGCCAGTGAAACAGAAATAGAAAAAAAAGTATTTTTGAGATGACAAAATCATCTGGCATCTGCATGTCTGGTTTTATTTATTATTATTATTATTTTGAGTTAATCCCATTTTCCTGCTTTTTCATTACAGAGTTGCTTATTTTCCAGATGTTAATGTATTTATCTTTATTATCTTAGTCAACTTTTGACATACTTACTCTGCAGCTCTGAAGAGAACCAGAGGCTACATTTAAAAACCACTATAAAGAATGCACAAGATTCTTCAACTCATTCTTACGTCTAGTCCAGAAATTCAAATAATGTAATGAAAAATTTGAAAATAGATCAAAAGGAAAGGATTTCAGGAATGTCCAGTCTTCACAGATTTTTTTTTTTACCATGCTCTTGTAAACTGTGAAGGAATACTTTTCTGGCTCATGTAAGAGATGATAATGAACTACAAAGCACAGAATATCACTATCAAAATATCAGCAGGACCTTTTCCATGAGGCAATGCAATTCATTTTTTTAAGCCCCATTTGTGGAAGAGCCTATCAAAAATATGCTTCAGTGTTTGAAATGGGTTTATTATACAGCTTTTATTGATTGATCTGTGATAGGTTTATTTGAACGTTCCAAACATTGAACCAAATTTTGGATGGCCACCCTCCACTTAAAATATAATCCAAGTGATAATTTCAGTATTTGGAGTCTTTTAACCACATTCCCATGTCTTGGGCCATTGATTTCAATAGAGAAATATATATTTTGATGTAGGCTCATGGAAAAGAAAGTGTATGCTTCCTGGAAGCTCATATGAACATTTTTGTACCCCCTAGAGATTTTTCAGAATCTTTTAAAATGTCCTGGCTGCCATATGTCAGTAAAAGTGATCAGCCAGTAAAAGAGGTCATCTGTCAACACTGTTAAACACAAATGAAATAGTAACTTCTTAGCACAACTTTTCTTTCAGGTTCTTCTAAGCTTTAGATCTATTTTTACCTCTTCGTTGGCTTTAATTTACACTTCCCTAATCTGAGCAAAAAGTTTTGAAGCAGGAATTGCCACACACATGACTGAGAATTAGTGCTCAAAAATTCAGCTCTTTTTTTCCAACCTTGGTAAACACGTCTGTCAACAGAAAGGGGAATTTCAGTGACTGTTACGCATGCCTCCCTTCAAAACCCAAGAAAGGAAAACCCCAACTCAATGTTTGTAGAGATGCAGTACTTTTACTGATTTTGAAATGATAGCAACGAAAGAAAAGCAAGATCTGAAGCAAAAGGTGCAAAAGTTACAGATTGAAAGTATCCCCAAATCCCTCCCCCCTCCAAGGACCTGAATGTCCAATCCTCAATCCATATTGTGTCATATGAGCATATCTCCAGGTGTTTTCACCCATCTGGTATGCCGGGAGAGTTGACCTTGACTGGGTATAAACAAGTCCATTCAGCTGCGCAGTAGATGATAAGAGCAATCCTCCTTTTTTGTTCACACAGGCAGGCCATCTCCTCCAGCACACTTCCCCACCCAAATGGCAATCTTCCCCCCTCTCCCCCATTACTATAACTGATAGCAAGCCAATAGCAAGCAAGCATCTAAGAGGCTGACAGTGGCATTTTCAAGGATGATGGGTGGAGTGCTTGCATTTGTTTAGTTCTGAGATGGCCAATCTCCCAGTGTGCAAATTTCTCTCCTGACTCCTTGATACCCCCAATTCTAATAAATCCCAATGGGGAGGCATCATGAGAACTTTCCCTTTGGAGCTTTCTCAGATTTGGAAATTTGGGCATCTAGAATGGTGAAGGATAAAATAAAAGTGATAGAAATGCAACATCAGTTGAAAGGTGTGACTGTGTACACAGCTGCTTTGGGTCCCTAAGAGCATGAACTGAAATGAATTATGAAAGATAGAGGATGCAGAAATGAAAGGGCTCCAGCTGAGTACTTCCATCACTCTGCCTCTAAGAAGCATAACACATTCATTACACTCAACCTTTTTCTCAGGTAGGCAGGTCAAGTCATAAACTAACATAATTTGTTATCTTACCTTGGTCAGTAGACAGATATGTTTAGGTCCGCCAGATTTGGAGGTACTCCACTGTTGATTCTCATGGGGTTTTATCATCCCATCCTATCTGAGACCTATGTATGGGAAGTAGGTTCACTAGTGCATAACCACGAAGTAGACCAGGCTATAGGTTTGCAAGCTGACTAATTTATCTATTAATAATAATAATCTTTATTGTCATTGTACTAAAATCACAATGAAATTGGTTGAATTATTAACTAGTGAAGCTACACATTAAGCAGATCACAGTTAGATTGGGGTAAGGGGATTTAATCAATCAATCAATCAATCAGAATAAAGCTGGAAGGGACCTTGGAGGTCTTCTAGTCCAGTTCCCTGCTCAAGCAGGAGACCCTATATCATTTCAGACAAGTGACTGTCCAATCTCTTCTTTAAAACCTCCAGTGATGAACATCTATCGGTTCTAAGGCAAGCTGTTCCACTGGTTAGTTGTCCTCACTGTTAGGAAGTTTCTCCTTAATTCCAGGTTGCATCTCTCCTTGATTAGTTTCCATCCATTGTTTCTTTTCCTGCCTACTTTCCTGCTTTGTTAAATAAATTGACCCCTCCTCTTTGTGGCAACCTCTCAAATGCTAGAATACTGCTATCATGTCCCCCTAGTCAGGGGACATTTAGGAGGTCAGGACAATCCATACAATGCCACTTGCCTGTGTTGGTCAACAATAAATCAGGCCAAGGGAATAATTCTCCTGAGCAGTATTTTATTCCATGGTAACCTTGTATCTAATATGTTTTCTCTAGATAGATCTTAAAATTCAGTCTTTTTGCTTATTGCATTTAGAATACATCATTTTAACATATTATTTTGCAAGAATCTATCTGCAATTTTAATCTAAAGATGTCAGGGAAGATTACTATATAAAAGAAAATAACTTTTAAGTTATTTTTTTTATCCACACAATATTATATAAAATTCACCCCATGTATTTCAAATATTATGAAGGTCCTCATCCAGTCCTTCCTGTTTGATTTATAAAGATCAAGGAGAATCTGCAAAGCAGGATATGAGCATAAGAAAACATGAACAGTCTGTTGTTGCCACTCACCAGATTTACATGAGAGGAGTTACATAACACATCCCCCCCCCCAAATGATTTATTACTATAAATCTCAAAGCAGGAAAACAAGACTAAGAAATGTTTAGTAGAAGATGGTCCATTTATTATTATAAATCTCAAAGCAGATAAACAAGACTAAGAAATGTTTAGTGGAAGATGGTCCATTGTGGGCCAGCACTGAACAGATCCTGCTGCAGAAGCAAACTGCATGACATGTTTGTCTTGGGTTTTTTAGCTTGCCTCTTAAGGACACAAAGATTAATTCCTCTTCTGACAAATTAGGAAATATATTTTGCAATATATGATTTCCCCGTGAAGAGGTTATACAAAGGAAATATCTCAGATGATAAAATTGTGGGCTTTGGGGCACAATGTTTCATATATCACAGCAAATATAATCATCTACAGATTGGTTTTCCAGAGGCTCTAAACATTTAAAATATTGTATTTTGTTTTTACTCTTAATTTTTTTTAGCATTTTAAAATTCCTAAATTTATTTTTCCTTTATTTAGAAGTGCAAAAGCACACGCATCAATATTCACACACGCACATACTTACAGTATATGCCATGCAATAGTGGAGATTTTAATAACAAGCAATATGCCTTAAAATGCAAACTGTAAAATAATCCTCAATTAACAACAGTAATTAGGATCAGAATTTGTTGCTAAGCAATGTAATTGCAAAGTACGGACATCCTGTAACTGCGCTGCTTAGCAATGGAAATTCTAGCACTTCCAGTTGCTATATTTAAGCAGATCATCACATTGTATTTAGTTATTAAGTGAGAGCTTCACATGATCTCCATTTGCAACACCCTAGTAGCTTCCTTATTGACTTTTTTTGTTGATCATGTTATTGGGGTGAATGTTGTGATGCCTGAAACTTTGACCAGCAGTTTAGCAGCAGCATAAGTTCAAATAGTCATTGAATGAATGGTCAGTAAAGGAGGACCCTCACACACACCATATCACAAAAAGTAATATTGTTTCATTTTCTCCTTTTACTAGATATTTATTATATTTGATTTTGAAGAAAAGTCAGTTAATTAAATGCTTATTACAGTAACATGCAAAACTATAATTAATATTAATAGAGTAGAGTAGAGTAGAGTAGAGTAGAGTAGAGTGGAGTGGAGTGGAGTGGAGTGGAGTGGAGTGGAGTGGAGTGGAATGGAATGGAATGGAATGGAATGGAATGGAATGGAATGGAATAGAATGGAATGGAATAGAATATAATAGAATTCTTTCTTGGCCAAGTGTGATTGGACATACAAGGAATTTGTCTTTGGTGTATATGCTCTCACTCAGTGTACATAGAAAGACAAGATACATTTGTCAAGAATCATAAGGTACAACACTTAAAGATAATCATAGGGTACAAATAAGCTAATCAGGAAACAATCCACATCAATATAAACCATAAGGATACAAGCAACAAAGTTACAGTTCTACAGTCATAAGTGGGAGGAGATGGGTGATAGGAAGGATGAGAAGACTAATAGCAATAGTAACGCAGCCTTAGAGAATAGTTTGACAGTGGTGAGGGAATTATTTTTTGTTGTTTTTGAATTATTTGAACATCCCCTTTTGCATTCTTCTCATTAACTTACATGTAATACTTACATCATAGAATATTGAGAATATAGGCAGATTATATAAATATTGTATCAAAAGACCATATGGTACTAAAACTAGGAGGATGGAGCAAAAACGGTCTGTATGGCTAGATTTAATGCTATGTAGAAGAAGTGAGCTGGCTCTATATTAACATTTTATGAATATACTCATAATATATCACTCACTTATTCATTCTATATTTTTTCTGATTTTTCTGATTTTATTAGCTTTATACTTCAGTGGTTCTTTATTGCATCTTCTGGTTATTATATGTTTATTATGTTTTTTTAAAGCCCTTCTGACCCTTATGGGTAGTCTCTGTCTTCCTCAGTCTCAGTTCCTCTACCAGAGGTCTGGGAATTAAGGGTTCTTCTGCACAAGATCTTAGTGGTTCCATGCACTGCATTTTTTTCTGGACAGAGTTCTGGTGTCATTCCTGGGGTCTTTTGGAGTCACTCTCCTAGCTTAGTGATCATTGCTCCAAATGTTACTACTACATCACTGGGACCTAACTGTCGACTTCCCACTTTTCATTTCATTGTTTCTATTTTCTTGATACTTCCATTATGCACCCTATCCGTAGAGCAAATCAATATCAATGCAGGTCATTCTTGGTTTATGCCACAATTGGGACAAGAATTTCCGTCGCTATGGTCATAAAATGTGATACTATTTGATTGCATGCCTTAGCGACAGCAATTCCAGCAGTCCAGGGTGCTCTCCAGGGGTGAAATGCTCTGAGGTCTGCTATGGTGCACTTCATGCTCTTTGCATGCATGCACACCAAAGGCACTAAGAAGTCCTTTCTGAGTCTGCAAAGGTAAGTAGAACAGCAGGGGGTGGTGGTGAACAGCTGTGTTGTATGATTTAGATTCACTAGAAAGCAGGATTTCCTACTTTCTAGCAAATGTAAATCACATGGCACATCTGATTGTTGCACAGCTGATCGTCGGAACTTTTTAAAAAAACTTTTATAGCATTTTTTAACTACCAGTTTGGCCATTTTTTGCTACCAACCCAAAACAGTAGCATTTCACCCCTGGTGAACACCCATGCATGAGTTCTTAAGCAGGAAGCAGAAGGAGTCCCAGTAAAGAGTATGGGGTGTGCTACAGTAGGTATTAAGGAGACCCTGGGAGAGCCAGTGCAGGCTACACATAACTTGGGAGGTGCTGTTGCAGTGTAGTGTGAGCTCAGGTAGGCCAGGGATCTAATAGTGGTTCAGGGGTTTCTTGGCGCACTTGATCCCTGGAAGTGAAAACTGCCCCAATCAAGACCGATTCCGTCCACAGCTGATGCTACTGAAGATGTGCTAGGTTGCTTCCATTCCAATAACTTGAAATATGGTCAGCACTGATAGCTTTAGAGATGTTTCTAATCAAAGTAGAACTGCTTTGAAGGCAAGCACTTCAACCGCTGATAAAACACATAATGAGAAAACCTGGAAGCCTTGGAAATAAGGAAAGAGGAAGTTAAACTAACCCAGAGTTTCTTTCATTTTACTCACATGCTGTTCTTTGTTCAACTTGTTTTTAAGACTCGCTCTATTTAGATTCAATCTGAAGTCTGTTACCCAGTTTTTAGTTTATAGTGAGAAACAGACGAATCTCCAAAATACCTCATAGCTTGCAGCCACAGTGCTTTTTCTATTCAGCTGAGCCAATTTTTTTCCAGCTAAAACCATTGCAAAGCTGGTTTCTTTCATTGTTTTTTCAATTGCTGTCCCCTCTTTGCTCTTGTGGAAACGCTTTTCACCTCTTGCCTCTTGCCTCCAGCTCTAGTTTTGCAATTATACTAGCAAAGGTTTCCCATCAAAGGGGAAAAGCTGAATAACGGCTTAACACCTCCCCCCCCCCTTTCCAGTAGGAACCAGGAGATTCCTCTTGTCTGTTGTAGACAATCAAGCAAAAGATTTCACATAAAGCAAGGAAGTAATCTATCCTACTTCCCCTTGGTTTGAAGTGAAAGTTAAGATTCATTGTCATTGCTATATGCCCTATGGCAACCCATGTGAGGCGGTGATTTTCACTCTTGTTCTTAATATGGCCAAGTCAGTGGAAATGAAGAGAGGTAAACATGTTCTCCAATAGGTTCTCCAAACTGTATCCAAATGTTTGGGGAATGAAAGGGCTGGCAGTGTGAAGCTCACACACTCTCTGTCCAATTCACTCGTCACCTTGCTCCAATGGCAGTCTAGGCATCCCTGTAGGGTTTAACTTTACTCACATTAGAGTTTGTGTCAGGTCTTCAACAACTTGGATCAGATCCATGGTAACCACGAACTCTTAGTGCCCCCAACGCTATACTCTAGGGCAGAGGTGTCAAACTCAATTTCATTGAGGGCTACATTAGGGCGGTGTTTGACTTGGGAGACTGGTGTGGGCGTGGCCAGGGTGGGCATGGGCAGCATGACATCACTCATGTCAGGAGGGTGCCTGTGGTGGCCCGACAGCTTTGCCAGTGAAAATGGGCTCCCAATCGAGCTCCATTTTCAGCTGGGACAGTCTCCTGCAACCTTCTGCCAGTGAAAATGGAGTTTGGGTGGGCAACGCATGGCTCCCCTGACTTCCATTTTTGCTAGAAGAGGTACTGCAGGTCAGTCCTTCACTGTTTCCAGGGCAGCCCTGGGGATCAGATCTAAGTACCCTGTGGGCCAAATCTGACCCGCGAGTCTTGAGTTTGACACCCCTGCTTTAAGGGCAAGGCCAGGATGCTGCTGTGCAGCAAGGAGAGCAGCACTGAATCCAACTAATTTCTACACGCCATCTTCAGCCAAACAGTCTGACATCCAATTATCTATAGAGCTACGGAAGGCCCTCAAGGCTTCCCAACGATAAACTTGTAGTTGGGGCCAGATATGAAACCCATGTGATTATATCTCCAGGAAGGGAAATACTATTCCCTGAGCCAACTCAGGTCTTCTTTATACATAGCAGCCAGTGGAGGGTATCAATTTATTTTACTGCTGGTTTGCTTGCGTGCACGCACTTGTGGAATGCTTCTGTGCATGTGCAGAAGAATCGAGGTGGGTGGGAGGAGCCTCCCATTGCCTGATCCAGGGCAAACCAGCAGAACCCACCTCTGACAGCATCTTAGGTGCCTAATTCACAATTAACATATCTATGAATATGTTACAGGGAGGGAGGGAGGAGAGTTTTCTCAATGTTCTTCAAGTTTTCAGGTAAGAACATAAAGTTGGGTGATATATCAATATATCCTGAATGAACTTTTGGCATTTGACATTTAATAATATTCTGCTATTTTCTGTTCATTTTCATTCACAATGAAGAACCAACTGCATTACATGTGTCAGTACTGCATGGACTCACATTATTTTGTTCCATCAATTCACTGTATGAAATGCATCTAATCTATAGCTTTTACTTATCTTTCCTTCAAAGCCCTTTCATATGCCTGCTACAAAAACAGTTAATAATTTATGTATCTTATTATGTCAAAATCAGTCCTCCGATTCACTACAAAAATTCTGTGGCAAGAGAGTTTTCTCTTTTCCTCTTGCATCTTAGTCAAATATATATTTGCGTAGGGTGCTCTTGTTTTGATTCATCCCTGTGCAATTTCTCTGGCTTATATATACTTCCTGATCTTTAAAAAAAAATGCCAATTGGAGTAATCTCAAAATGACAGCCCTGGAATTTCAGCAAAGTGTGGGAAGCCAGAGAAAATGCAAACTGCTGACAATATGATTATGAAGTGAAAAACATGAACTTTGGTCACCCATGCTCCTCTTATGAGAATTTATCCAAACTGGTCATCTCCCTTTGAAAATAAGTGTGCAATTCTTTCTCAACAACTTGAATAAGGATGGTTGAAAAAAAATAGAGGTTCACACAATATGTACTTAAGCACTCAAGCTAGGAAGGAAGATGTAAGGTCAAGACGACAGCCATCTTGAGACTCATAGTTTATTTTAGTAACCTGCTGTATCTTCAATGGCTTTCGTCACAGCTTTTTCAGATCTTATTTCCTTGTTTTTCTTTTCCTTGCCCCCCCCCCCCCCCCACCTTCTCCTTCTAAGGGATAGGCAGCATTTTTTTTTCTATTGATCATTCCATGGAACTGAGTTGAATTCCTAATGAACAGGAAGCAGAGAAAGCTTCACAATTGGAACCATCTTGCCTACTGCCAGAAGACAAAAATGGATAAAAGAAACCATCACTTAAGAAATAGAGCTTGGTGGGGACACCAGAAATGATGTGAATTGTAAAACATTCACCACAGGGTCATAGACGACTATCCATAAGGATTCTTTAATGCTTCCCCCCCCCCCCCTTCTGTATATCATATCCCAGGTGTCTGCAAAGTCGGCTCTTTTAAGACTGGTGGACTTCAACTCCCAGAGTTCAACTCTGGGAGTTGAAGTCCACCAGTCTTAAAAGAGCCGACTTTGCAGACCCCTGACATATCCTACCTACCTACCCCCCAAGTACTATGCACCAAAAGCAAGACAAGAAACAATGGCTGGAAACTAAGCAAGGACATAAGCAAACCAGAACTAAGGAGAAATTTCCTAATGGTGAGAGCAATCAACCAATGCCTTTAGAAGTTGTGGGTGCTTCATCACTTAAGGCTTTCAAAAAGAGATTGGGCAACCATTTATCTGAAATGGTATCTGTTTGGACTAGAAAAGGTCCCTTGAACTCTTATTATACTATGTTCCCTATTCTTGAAAATATGTTTGTTTGTATGTTGTATGGTCAAATGAACAAATATCTTTTTAACTTTTCTTATCAACTTCAGCAGCCATCTGTACCAAGGAAGGTATTTATTTGGCTAACAGAATATTTCACACCAATAGCAGAGTCCTTTTATATACCATATTTTTCAGAGAATAAGATGCATCTTATTTTAGGGGGGAGGAAATTAGTGGGGGAAAATTCTGCCTCCCAGGTTTTCATCTGGCTGGCGTCCTTAGTCTGGTCAGCTTCATCACATATGTTTGCTGGTTTTGAGTGCATGCACATGCACGCACACTTTTTATACCCTTGTTGGGGATAAAAAGCAGCTTCTAAAGCACAGCTGATCATCAGAGAGAGAAGCAATGAGAAAAAGCAGGGGAAACCCAGAAGATCACTTCATTCGCTAGCACCTCATTAAGGCTGGAAAAAAGATTCTGAAGCACAGCTGATCGTGGAAGGGAGCAGCAATGAGAAAAGCAGGCAAAGCACATTGGCGCCTCATTAGGGCTGTAAAAACTCTTCTAAAAAGCTACATTCGGTGTATAAGATGCACCTATATTTTCAGCCTCTTTTAAGATGGGAGAAAGTATCTTATACTCCCCAAAATACAGGACTTTATTTGCATAATTAGCGGCTGCAGTTTTAAGAAAGGATTGTAATCAAGTGATGCAGATTCTAGACTACTCATTGTCTACTCTCTTGAACTAGTGCTAAGCTTTGTGCATTTTACTTACTTACTTATTCACTTACATGAGTTATATGGTTGTCCATGTCACAGCAGTGACTCTACTGTAAAATAGAAAAGGTGCTAAGTTAGTTGCACATAATAAATTTTGTCGGCTTTGCATTCAAAACCTTTAGGGGGGAAAGTCTCTTAATGAAATCTTGAGCAAGATGGAAGTATGATTTGATTGGAATAGGCAGTTTGCTACTTTGGAAGGGAAACATGGTTTTCAATTCAGTCATTTACAAGAAAAGGTAGACATCCTTGTTGATAAGAAACAGAACCAAAGTGGTCCAACATTCTCATGATGTGCTTCTATTATGCTTGTTTTCTTATCTAATTGTGGTCAAATATAAATGGCAAGGCACATTTCATTGAAAGGAATTCAGTGAGTGCAGATCAATGATACCCTTTTTGTCATGTAAATCATTGTTAACATGTTTACATGGTTAAAATATTAAATAATTCTATCCTAAAAATAAATAATGTATCTATGAATGTATACACATCAATAAAGTTGGGAATGTATAAAAATCCTGTAGTACAGTGCTGGTGGACAATTTAAAAGCTCACACCTTGTGGCACATGAGGGATTATTGTTACCTAGGTAATGGAAATGTATTCTCATTTATGTGTGATTTTTTTGAATCTCCCAGGGACACACGGTGAATGTCAGCACCAAACTGGAGATTTTGAATGGGCTTATTTTGTCCTCTAAAAAATTACATTAAGGACTACAAGAGATAGGTTAAGATCCTTGGAAACTGAAGCCATATGTTTTTTTATGCCTGAAAATAATAATAATAGACATCTGGCTGACTATGTGACCAGCCTTATTAATAAAAATTGATACAATACATTTCTGGGATTTTTAACTGCACACAAGCTGAACTGGACAGTTCAGACCAAGAAACAAGATAGCTTATGGCTATTTACTATGCAGTGCATCCCCATAGTGATATTGATAGATTATATCTGCCCCGTAGAAATGAATGCAGAAGTCAAACAAACTGGAAAAAGAAAAGCATGCATTGGCTGGTTACATAAAAGACAGTCCAGAAGAAGCATTGATACAAGTAAAAAATAAATGTGCAGGAAACAAAACATTAATATCAAAATAGTGAAATTAAAAACAAGAACAGAATGCCAACAAGGAAAAGGTTTGCATGGTCCACTTATACCAGGGGTGTCCAAACTTGGGAACTTTAAGACTTGTGGACTTCAACTCCCAGAATTCCCCAGCATGCTGGCTGGGGAATTCTGGGAGTTGAAGTCCACAAGTCTTAAAGTTCCCAAGTTTGGACACCCCTGACTTATACAAAAGATCAAGGAGAAAGTGGATAAAGATAAAACCTGGCATTGGCTTATAATTGGAACATTAAAAAAAACCAGCAGACTGACTTTTGGCTGCTTGAGAACAACCTATTCAAACTAATGCAATCACAACCTGAATTGATAAATCATCAAATGATTCAAATTGCAGAAAAGAAGAATGTGTAGATAATTGAAGTGGCAACACCAGGGAAAATAAAATAGAATACAAAGAATTGTAGAAGATGACAAAGAATCAATATCTGGAAATTGAAATTGAAATTGAAAGATGCATTAACTAGCATAGTGGATCCGGTGGTTATTGGCACACTGGATGCCATACCCCAAAAAAACTTGGATGGCATTTAGAAACCTGCATATTGACAAAATTTCCATCTGTCAGTTGCAAAAGGCTACACTGCTTGGATCTGCACATATATTATTACATTGCTACACTACAAAATTTTGGGAACAACTCAGTGTATATGAAGGCAAACACCAGCTAAAGAAGTAGCAGCTGTAACTTTACATTGTTGTAAATAGATAATAAGAATAATATTAGTTCCTGCATGATACCTTTGAACACCATAAAACATCTGCTTTTCCCAGGTCCTTGAAAAGGACTTGATAGGTGGATAAAAATGCAAAATCCAATCTAAACATCTGGCTGACTGTCCGATAAGCCATAATAATACCCCTCACCCCCCTTTTAGTCCCCAACTTTTTTTGGTTAAAAAATATAATATAATAAAATATAAGTTTAAAAGTGGTTGTCTTTAGACAATAAGATAACATTGTTTTTCAGGAATAAAGAAGTAAAATGATTTGTTATACATATAATGAATCAAAATCACAGAATTCCCTAAGGAAAAGTCATCATACATTTTTCAGCCAATCAAAAGTTTGCAAAATGGTGTGGAAAGTTACAAAATCTTCAGAATTCATCAACAAAGATGATAAGCAAAACTGGGGAGACAAGGAAAAGGAGCTGGCTTAGGCTGAAACCATGGTTTGCCGTGCAACAGATTTTAGAGGCCATATATGAGAGGAAGAGGCTGATATTTCAAGTAGACTCCTGGAAGAATTTGAAATATGCACATTAATTAAAGCAGGGATGTCCAAACTTGGGAACTTTAAGACTTGTGGACTTCAACTCCCAGAATTCCCAGCTATGCTGGCTGGGGAATTCTGGGAGTTGAAGTCCACAAGTCTTAAAGTTCCCAAGTTTGGACATCCCTGAATTAAAGGCATTGTTGTAATAGAAATTTTGGAATAATGAATTGGGATACAATTAAGTGAGTCAACATTAGCGGTATCACACAACAATGTTCTCTGATTTTACAAATATACTGTATATGCACTGTAAATAAACAGAACTGGCTCAGAATATCAGCAATAAATGATGTCCTTTGGCCCAGAGAGATTGCTGCTTGCACTTCTAACTATTAAGGTTTTACTTGAAAGAACAGCAGCAGCTGCCTTGGAGCAAAACTGAATCCAGTGCCTAAGGAATGTAAATCCAGGATCTTTTGCTCACCTGTGCTTCACACCTGGATTATCTGGCTGGCTCTCAGATATAAAATAATGTACTTGCCATTTGCTTGATTAGTTTTGTTCACAAAAGCACAGAATTTTGTTCAAGTCAGTGCCTAAGGGGTCTAATTCTGATTTGATCTCTCCTTGTTTATTACCTTACTCCATTCTGTGCAAAGACATTTTAGTTTAACAACAATAGTCTTTGATAATTGCTCAGAACAAATGGTATCAGAGTTTCGAGCTTGAACAACTGCAGTTTAACTCACCAAGAGAATACCTATCAATCTCCAAGTCCCTATTATGAAACAGTGTAAAAAGGTGATGGGTAGCAATAAATCATCTGAATGCACACGGTTGTTTTGACCAGTGGTCAAATTTCTGCTAGTCCTGATAGAAGAAAGAGAAAAATACCGGCTTTGCACTATCTCAGTAGGTGTTCCCTTACGCTTTGCTTTGTTTCTGTAACCTCAGGCAATTGGGCCCACTGCAACCCAGAACTGATCGATCCTTCAGAAATTTAGCCTTTTTCCCATTGGGGAACAGTTTGGGGCGCTTGCATGGTGGCTGCTTCATCAATATAGTAAAATGGCTATAATAGGCAAGGGTTTCTTCTCCTGGTAGAGTGTGTGTGTGTGTGTGTGTGTGTGTGTGTGTGTGTGTGTGTGTGTGTGTGTGTGTGTAGGAAGCAGGCAGCAGCCTTTAGGAGCGAAGCCCTCTGTGGAACGTTCAGGTTGCCCAGCTGCTGTCTTTGTTTATTCTCTGCGGAGATCATTAGATGAGATGCTCAGGCATGCCTTTGGCTGGCATTTTCAGTGGCCTTTCCTTTTTAGTAAAACTGTATCTTAGGAATGTCTCCTTTCTTTCCCACCAAGAGAGTTCTTAAATAGGAGACTATTTAATTGTCGTGCTTCTAGATTTTTTTTTTTTTTTTTTTTTGCAGGGCTTATCGGTCGCATTCTTACTACTTACACAAAGGAGAAATGGTCTTAATTCTATACTTTTTAGGCTTATAATTGCTATTTACGTGAAGAGCCAGTTTGGTGTGGTTGCTATTTACGTGAAGAGCCAGTTTGGTACGGCAACAGGCTAGAATCTAGAAGACTGTGATTTCCAATCTTGCCCTTAAACACAAAGCCAGATGGGGGACCTTTGGATGGACAGTCAGTCTCTCTCTCTCTCTCTCTCTCTTTCTCTTTCTCTCCCCCTCCCTCCCCTTCCTTCCCACCTTCCTCATCCATTCCCTCCCTCCCTTCTTCCCTCTCTCTCTCTTCATATATATATATACACACATATATACATATATGTACACATATATACACACATACACACAGAGAGATATAGATAGATGAAGATATGATATAGAGATAGAGAAAGAGATAGTTAGAGATAGAGATATCCCTTCATCCTTTGAGGAAGCAGGCAGAAGTAAATCACGCATGATTTATGAAATCACATCAAGAGAACTGCAGGGATCAGTCCAGGCTGGAAGTCAACACTGATTTGAAGGTGTGCACACATGCTCACACACGTATAACTAGATAGTTCTGATTGGATTTGGTACTTTTCATTACAGGATTCTTTACAAGGATCTCGGACAGTTCAAGATACTGTGGCAGATAATGTGATTTTCATCCTAGATACAGGATATCACACAAATTCTTATTTAAATAAAGACTAAAGGTTAGTTACTATTACAGGATATGCAATTAAAATATATACCATTTTGTAATTATATTTCATATATACCTAATCTATACTCAAAGAAAGCCCACATGCTGGCTGGAGAATTCTGGGAGCTGAAGTCCATTAGACTTAAAGTTGCAAAGTTTGCCCACCCCTGCCTTAGATACAATCCCAAAAAACTGGAGCATCACTTTAACACAATCGACATTAACAAAACCACCATCAGTCAATTGCAAAAAGCAGCTTTACTAGGAACAGATTACATCATTGGGCAAAGTCTATAGCTTCATTGAACATCCACATCTGCCGACCCCAGATTCTTGGGAAAGACTTAATAGGTGGATAAAAATGCCAAATCTAGTCTGAACTCCCAGCTCACTATATGACAAAACAAATAACAATGCGAACAACAAGATAATTATCAATAGCAGCAAAGCAAAAAGTGTAATTGCGAGCCAATTGATTAGTTCCCAGTTCAATAATTCTCTTTGCTACTTAGACAAAAGTCTTACATTGCAAAAATCAGAAACATCATTAGCAGAAATATGGAAATATGGACTGGAGAGAAAATTAAAACATGTCAGAACATTAAAAACATTTCACAGTTGAATCATATATATATAATACTTCCTCAGTTTTCAAGAAATATAATCACAGTACAATTGCTTGTCCTTTCTTTGCTGGCGGGGTAGAAATTTAATTTATTTTCAGTTTTGTGAGCACTAATTTCCCTTTATTACAGGTACATGCTGTTAGTTTATAATTTCAGCCCTTTGCTCTCATTTTAATGGGCTGCTTCCTCTAATGATCTTAGGTATATTTCTCATACTGCAATGCTCTCTGCAATGCTCTCTACATGGGGCTCCCCTTGAGATGCACCCGGAGACTCCAGTTAGTGCAGAATGCGGCCGTGCGGGGGATTCTGGGAGTCTCACTGTACTCCCGTATAACACCTCTCCTGCGCGAGCTGCACTGGCTGCCTGTGGTCTTCCAGGTTCACTTCAAGGTGTTAGTTACCATCTTTAAAGCGCTCCATGGCACGGGTCCTGATTATTTGCGAGACCGCATCCTACCACACACCTCCCTTCGACCTGTCCACTCCCACAGAGAGGGCCTTCTCAGGGTGCCATCTGCCGGTCAATGCCGGCTGGCAACCCCCCAGGGGAAGGGCCTTCTCTGTGGCGGGTCCGGCCCTCTGGAACGACCTGCCCCCGACCTTCGCACCATCACGGACCTACGCCTCTTTCGTCGGATGCTTAAAACACATTTTTTTCCATCTAGCTGGCCTGGCATAGATTAATGGTATAATTTTAAATTTAATATTTTAATTGTTTTAATCTATTTTTAGCACAGGTTTAACTATTTAATTCTATTTTATGCTGTGGGTTTTTATTTTTCTGTGCACCGCCCTGAGTCCCACCAGGGAGAATAGGGCGGTATATACATCCGAAATAAAAAAATAAAGCAAGACACCACAGCTGCCAAATTTAGTTCTTTTTTAAAAAAAAAAATGTCAGCAGAGATAATTCTCCATTTTTCTCCCCCCCCCCCTTCTTGTGGGATAGATTATTTGGAGATGCCAAGACTACTGATTGGCAAGGAAGATTGAATGAGGAAAGGGGGGAAAAAAATGATGATCATTATGGATATCTTCCCAGAAGGGAAATAGCCAGTATTCCTTCAAAGCTATTATTACCACTGGCTGGAAGACTCCCTCTTTGTGAAGCCTGCTCCCAGAGATCATTTGATCAGTCTGGGATCTACTCCTCGATGCTATGCAGAGGCCCAATCCAGGCTCAATAGCCATCTCCTTCATTTCAACATATGAATTTGGGGCCCTTCTCCCTCAGTTGCTCTAGGACCAGTTTCACCAGTGAAGTTGCTAGAAAGACAGATGTCTCGCAAATATTTTATCACAATGTCTTAACTTTTCTTTCTCAACGTCTGGACTAGCTGTACTATTGTAGGTAAAAGAGTATGATAAAAAATTAGAAGAGAAGACGATAAACTACCCAGAGGACCTGCAGTTTTCACTCAGAGCACATAAATATCAATCAACTCAGGATTTATCTGGAGACCAACAGCAGCCATTTAGATCTTTGGGAAAAAAGACCCATTCCCCAAAGTCTCGGGCTAAAAAACTAAAATTTTGCTCATTATGCAAGACTGATCAAGCAAACAGGGTCCCTGCAGGCCACAATTTTATTTCTTTTCTCATTGTTGTACAACTACAGGGATTAGCTAGAGTTGAATAGGAGTCAAGGGAAGAAAGGAGTCTGGACCTCAGCACTAGCGAAAAATGTACCATTTTTTAAAAAGGCAGAGAAGATTAGAAATTTCATCAGAGACTCAACTGAGGGTTGCTCAACATATTGTTACATTCATTTTTTTTACAGCTATACATATGTTATTTTAGAATGGCAAACATCAGTAAAGACACTCATATTTTATGTGGGAAGTTCCTCAAATTATTTGTACTGATGTGCCAGGCACAATATGGGAATGGAAGAGCTGCCCAAGTACACCAAACAATCTTTACAATAATTTGCCATTCTCAAGCATGTCTGAGTCTTGTGTTTTCATTTCGAATGCTTGTGCCTCTTTTCCTAAAGAACCACTCAAATGCTCAAGGGAGGGAGAGAAGATGAAAGATATGGCAAAGTTATTTGCCAAGGATGTGGTCTGCTAGGGACTCATTTTCAGTATTTGATGGGCATGCCTTTAAATTATAATAATATTTATCATCTTTAAAAAGTCCCAAAGTCATCAAAAGCTTCTATATATTAAATAAACTTTTTGAGCCCACCTACTTGAACATTCCCTTCTTTCTTACCTAGAAACAGTAAAACCTCTATGATTGCTTTCTCCACACTGAAAATTGGAGAAGAGCGGTATTATGGATACACAAAAGGCTCCAAAATTAAATTCCTATCAATTTAGCACATGAGTGTTTAAAATAGTTATGATTAACAAATCTATTGAACATTATAAACAAGCAACTTGTTACCTGTATTAACTTACAAGTTTTTAAATTTATGTATTAAACAAATGTATACAGCCACCCAACTCATATGTTACTCAACTCTTCTACCTCACTCCCCAAATCCACCCAAAAGTCTAAAAAGCTGCAAATCATGTGTTGGATGTTTCCTGCCACCTAAGAGTTCTATACTGTCATCCCTGATTTATTCTAATTTTTTGCCTTAGTTCTCATAAAAAAAGTAATCCCCAAACAGGGCACAATAAAACATTGCGATGTCTATTTCATTGTAATGTATTGTATCATTGTCTGGTAAATTTCCCTTAACTACCATTTTGTTTCCTGGAACAAAAACACCTGAGGGATACCCATCCATACAATTAGTGATATTTCTTTGTAGTTCACAAATTGTGCTCAAAGGTGGTGCATACATCAGAATCATTAGTCACTGATAAATTGCTATGTTTTAAAATGTCAGAGGCTCCATTTTGAAATATATGGAAAGCCACAAACAAAAGTTTAAACTGTTAAATTGAAATGCTATTGTGACTTGAAAACTATCAGGACAGGCAGGAGAAACTCAGATTCAGTCTTACCACGATGGAGAAGCTATGGGTTTAGAAGCCATCTGACTCCAGTTTATCTCTCTCTGATGAATTGGCTCATAACTTGAGATTCCTCCTAGAGTACAAGTCCTACTCAAAAAGCACATGGCAGAGGTGGCCAGCAGTGACCTTTGCGTAGTTCAATTACAACCTTTTAAAATTTGGACTGTATTTATTTATTTATTTATTTTGATTTTATTTTATTTTTATACCGCACCTATCTCCCGGAAGGGACTCAGGGCGGTGTATGTAGAATTATCTTTGAAGTCACTCAGAACAGAGGTGGCTTCAGCCCAGTTCAGCTGAACCAGTAGTGGCAGAGGCAGGAGGTTCTGCCCACCCACCCGGACACTTCTGCGCATGCAGAGTAGCATTGCCCATGCACGTGAGCGTGAGCAAACTGGTAGTAAACCGCTGACTCAGAAACAACAATTGGTTCAGAATTCAGAGCTTAAGTAATTATGAGCATACCTTAATTTACCCACTTTAAAATGTTACTTCAAAAGCTACACTGGTAACCAGTTGGTTTCTGGATGCTATTCATCACCTTTAAAGTTCTCAGGATCTGAGTATCTATGAGAGCACCCTGCTCCCAATAGTTTCTACCTACCCACTTAGATTGGAAAAAGAAGATTCCCTCCAGGTTCTTTCTCTTAAGAATGTTACCTACAGGGCTTTCAATTTTTATTTTTTTGGGAGGGGGATGTCTTCTTTACTGATAACTTCAGTCTGGTAGAACAAACTGAAATTAGCATTGGAGTTTAAGTTATCCTCATTTATCAGATACTTCATTTAACAACTGCTTGCAGTTATGATGGTAATAAAAATGTTACTTTAGAAAGTCTTGCCTTTTTCAATCTTTAGGTCTGTAAAGCAATGAAAAACTGAAGTAAGATCATAAGCACAATCATGATGGCACTTAATGATTGCTTTGCTTAACAAGCAAGTTGCTGATCCCACTTGTAGTCACTAAATGAGGACTATCTTTATATATGAAGATTGCAGAAGATAGAAGATCTTCCACTTACCTGGAATAGAAAGCAGACAAGACTCAACTGAACTGGGGGAAAAAGTTGTATAAATGCGCAATTCCATACACAAAAAACTTCCCACAACATAAGAAATTGAAGTAGACCTCCAGAATATATTTTGGAATCCAATTCACATCCCCTTATAAAAATAAACAAAAAAGGCAATGCACTGAACTATTTTGATGTCAGCTGTCACTTACAATGATCTTTTAAAAGTTGTATATTATTTCACAAAAACCTTAGGTAATCAGGTTTCTATTATTCAATGTCACATTGTGGTACTTATTTGTTTTTATGTCTGGAACCACAGGCCCAGAAACAATCCATATCTTCAGGAAACCATCCAAACAAACAAATGGATTTTCTAACAATATTTTCATGTGCTTGCAAATTTGTAAACTATTCTTTTTCGATTCTCATCTATTTTTCGTATCCTCAAATGGGAATCTCCTTTTCACATTTTCTAAAGATGAATACCTCTTAAGACAACATGTAATACAACACGCTCAAACTCCACCATGAAAAAAAGCAAACCCAACAGTGGAATTAAATTGCAAACAGTGTTATCTGTGAGTAGATAATGGGTCTTTTATAAAGAAGCAGAAATTCTTTTCCTGGAGACTTACTGAGATTAGGGTCACATAGCAGTATATTACAATATATAAATCTCTATAATCTTTGTCAGATTTATTACCTACCACACTCATAGTGCCCTGTGAATCTTTGAAATTCATAACAGAACCAATTGGCAATATATAATCAAATACGATGTGGTTGGACAGTCAGAAGTTGAATATCATAACAACAAGGATTGTTTATTTGGTATCATTTGGATATATAATTTATAACTCATTCTTTGAGGAGAGAGAGAATATTTGCCTATTTTGAGGAATGAAAAATATTCACCCAAAATGTGGATTTTTTCGTACTGCACCAAATGTTGTAATCATGAAATACATAAAGAGGTTTTGAATCATGTCACTGGAGAAGTGGGTTCATTGCAGAGGTGGTTCCTACTGGTTTGGCTCCGTTCGGCCGAGTAGTTAGTAACTTGGCCAGCCACACCCCCAAACTGGTTCTATCAGCGGCGCCATCTTGTTTTTTGCTTCTGCACATGTGCAGAAGCAATTTTTTGGCTACTGTGCGTGCATGCGTAGCGTGTCCCTGAGAGAACCAGCAGTAACAGAAGCCGGAACCCACCCCTGGTTCATTCATATTTTAAACAAACTGATTTGCAAGGAAGAATGTTCCTTGTTATGTTTTTACCCCAATTTTGAATATATACACTCATTGTGCCACAGATTTTCCACACATTTACCAGAGGTGTAGGTGAGTAAATGATTGGGGGGGGGGGGGGACATTCTGTAGGAGATGTTAACAAACTGAAAATCAGCTCCATGTTCACATATTTGCTTACATTCAAAGTTTGCTATCCTTGATTCTTCTTTTTCTTTTGGAAATATGTTCCTTATTAATGAATTTAAATGATAAATACTTTTTTTTGTTTTGACTTAGACAAAAGTCTGTGCAGTACTAGGTACAGAATTGGCACCAGATGGATAACAAAATGAATACAGTCTTGATAAAGAAGTCCAGCACTGCATAATGTTATACATGTTGCAGAGCAGAGAACTCTAGAATGAAGGTAATTAAAGTTATGCTTGCTTACTAAAGTAGTAGTATAAGTCAAGGTAAAAATATACAAGTAAAACTTTATAGCTCAAAAAATCCCTCCTGCACTGGAGAATAAAGGAGTAATTGTGAGTAATAATGTCTTTTAGCTATTATCATGGGTGGGGCAGATTGCAAAACTGATTTCTATCAAGGCTTGGTCTAATCTCAACTATCAATGATACATAAAACCCACCAGAGAAATGAGATCTAAATTTTGGATTTGTGTTCCCATCAACATTTGGTTTGAGGTATTGTCTTTCTGTGGACCAGAAAATCTGATCTCTTTATAGAGTGTTGCATGCCAGTAATTACATTATCCTAGTTCTGCCCTGCATAACAGGATTTAAAACTGACTAGAGTAATGGCTTTCATTTAAACTCACCCTATATTTGCTCCACAGAAAGTATAATACTAGATTGGATGTGTTAGATTTTATGACCAACTTCAGTCATCAGTAATGAAAGACACTTGCCATATTTTGCTAATACCTTTGCATTCAATCAGATTGCCACGGGTTTCACCATCCAAACATGTTTGGGCATTAAATCTTGTTCTAAACAAACCCAGCTAGTACCAAAGGGATCACAGAACCACAAAGAAGGGAACAAAGCTATTATAGTGCCAGAAATAGCAGGGATAAGCATAGATACTATCCACACCTTTTCTGGAGACATTTGGCATGCTAAAGTGCAGCACATTTTCCAAGCCATTTTTGAAAATGTGCAACCTTGTGTGATTGCACTGATAAGCCAGTTTAAAACTTGATGTGCTGTACAAGTTATATTCCAAGGAAAAGAACTTCAGCGTAAACAAGACAATGTGTTGCTATTTTTCCCCATTGTTGTGATGCATCTAAACATGTAGTCAGATAGAGTAGGGATGCTTTTTGTATCTAATACAAAAATAAGAACAGAAGCACTCTACTGAAGACCCAGTTTGGTCTAATGGTTAAGTCAACAAGTTAGAAACTAGGAGACTGTGAGTTCTAGTCCTGCCTTAGGCATGAAAGCCAGTTGTGAGACCTTGGGTCACTCAAATTCTTTCAGCCCAACCCAACTCACGTGGATTTTTTTGTAGGAAAAAATAGTAGGAGGCAGGAGCATTGTGTATGCTCGCTGCCTTGAATTACTTATAAGTAATAAATAGCAATAGCACTTAAGCTTATAAACCCTCCCATAGTAATTTACAGCACTCTCTGAGTGGTTTACAGTGTCAGCATATTGCCCCCAATAATCTGCATCCTCATTTTACCAACCTTGGAAGGATGGAAGGCTGAGTCAATAAAGGCTGGATAAGAACTTAATAAATAAAAAAAATCAGACTCAAACCTTATTTATGCTGCACAGTAGCAGGTAGGATCACATGATTAGGTAGTTATAGATGGCCCCATCCTCCATGAATGAATTAGCCTTTTAAATAAATTAAATGGCAGTCGATCGCCACATTTCCATTGATTAATTCCATTTCATTGATCCAGCATCCCTTTCCATTAACCTCTAGCAATAACTCTAGGTTTCAATATTGTTTATGAAAGAGAACCAGATCTCTGTTTACATTTTTCATACCATTTATGGTTTTATATAATCCCCGTGCTTCTCCCTTTACTTGCTTACTCTTTCCTCAAAGGGAAGTTATTTGGAGTTCATTGTCAGACCCCCTTCCCTTTAGCTTTACAATATGTTGTTTTAAAGAGAGTGACTGAAACTTTACCTAGTATGAGCACCTGTGGTGCAGTTTTTAGAATGCAGTATTGCAGGCAAACTCTGCCTACAGTCTTGAGCAGTCCCAATGGAGCTTGAGGTTGATTGAGTCCCAAGGTCAAATGAGGATTGTTGGGGCAATATGTTGATTTTGTAAACTGACCAGAGAGTGCTGTAAACCACTATGGAGTGGTATATAAGTCTAAGTGCTATTGCTGTTGCAAGCATGGCCCCACCCAAATAATAAATCAGAATACATTTGTATATATTTGTACATTTACATATCTGCCTATTCTATATGAACCTCTGAATGGTTCCAATAGCTTTACCTTCAGTGATTCCTAGCATGAGTTTCATTTTTTTAAATGTAGAGCAGCTTCATATTGCATTGACGTTTTCAATGAACTAACCATTAAATTGCAGTTCAATTGCTACAGCAGGCTATTGAGAAGATACTTTCTATTCATGCACATATCACCTTTTCTATATTATCATGCCTTGTTGATGATAGCAAATGGGTGATTGCTTTGGAGTTCATTACCCCTGCATTTTCCCATGTGGCATAAACCATTTATGCATCTCATTAGTCTCACTGCCCTCCAATCATTGTTCTTATTCTCTTAAACCTTAGTAGTTATCTTTCATTCCTTAATGAGCCTCTGAACAAAATATACTTGTTTAGTAGACTAGACTAGAATACTTGACTTGAATGTCATAAGAAAGATGTTGTATTCATGTTTTGAGTTTTTAAAAATACTTGAAATACTGCATACTTTCTTTTTTCTTTTTTCTTTTTTTTTCTATCTATCATTTATCAAGAGAGATATAAAAACGGAATTACTTCTCCCTTCATCACAAGTATAAACATTTTTATCACCTTTTCTTAAAATACAAGAAATCATTCTTCTTGTCCTTATCCCATATCTTATCTATAAACAAATTTATAAACTACCATCATTTTTATTCTTGTTCAGCAAAGGTATATTAAGGATTATCAGCATTAGCAAACATGCCTATTTTAACCTTGATCAAATAAGCCAATTTTATATTCCTTCCTTTTACTTTGCATAAACTTCATCTTTATCCCATCAAATAATGGCATAGAACTTGATTGCATTTCATTTTTTTCTTTGTCATTTCTCACAAACGTTTTCAATTTAACAAGTCTCTTTTGTAAAACTAGTGTAGGAAAACTCTCAAGATCATTCTCTTGGTTGTTATTTATATCTTCCTTTTAATTATTAAGACATCCGTTGGGGTTTTTTTGTTTGTACAATGGAGCATTTTTTCATGTCATTCTTGTAGCCTGTCATTTTTAAATCCACTTTCAAATCATTCTCAATCTTGTTCTTCTTCCATACCATCTTTTAAAAACTGTTCTATTTATAGAGCAGATACTATGAAAATTGGATCCATGGTACAAAGTATGTCCAATTTCAAAATATTTTGCTTCATTCCATAATTGTACATTGAATTTAAGTGTTCTTCTTTAATAATAATCTTTAGTTGCCTCTAGAGCCCAAATTTTAATATTTTATTATTTTTTGCAAAATAAAAATAAAAGCATTTTCCAACAGGAAGAATTATTAATAGTTCATTCCAAAATCTTATTTCAATTTTATCTGAAACTTTAATCCATTTGTAGCTTAATAAAATTAAAGTTCTAATGACTTTTTTTGCTGTTTACTACGCAATATAAATCTTTACTTTCTTAAACTTATAGTTAAAACTTTCCTTTGCTAGGGATTATAGAAAACATAGTGCCGTAAAATTTGTTGATTCAAATGTTCCTAATAATTAAAAAGTACTTAACAAGTAAATTCTGAGGGGAAAAAGTACATAAATTTAGTTTCCTTTCAAAGGTGCTAACCATGATTTGAGCAAGATATCATTTCATCTCTAAACCCATTGGAGATCACTGTTTTAAAGTCTCCTTACAAAGAGTAGCTATCTAGAGCACTTCTGGGTGATCTCAAGTTCTTTCTTTATCCGTAGAGGAATTACAAAGAGATGGTTTAATCTTGCCCCTGTGGATGGGGTGCGCAATTTGGGTGTCCTCCTGGATGCCCGGCTGTCCATGGACGATCAAGTGACAGCCGTGGCCAGGAGGGCGTTTTACCAGGTTCGCCTGGTTCGCCAATTGCGCCCCCTATTGGATCGAGACGCCCTTTGCACAGTCACTCATGCTCTCGTGACATCCCGACTGGACTATTGTAACTCTCTCTACATGGGGCTGCCCTTGAGGTGCACCCGGAGGCTTCAGCTAGTCCAGAATGCAGCCGCGCGAGCAATTATGGGGACCGCTAGGTCCACCCATGTAACACCGCTCTTACGCGAGCTGCACTGGCTACCTGTCGTCTTCCGGGTGCGCTTCAAGGTGTTAATTATCATCTTTAAAGCGCTCCATGGCTCGGGACCTAGCTATCTGCAGGATCGGATCCTGCCCCATACATCCTCACGGCCGATTCGCTCCCACAGAGCGGGGCTTCTCCGGGTGCCGTCCACTAGACTGTGTCAGCGGGCGACACCCAGGGGAAGGGCTCTCTCTGTGGCGGGCCCGGCCCTCTGGAACGACCTTCCCCCCGATATTAGGACGACCACGGACCTCCGCTCCTTCCGTCTCAAATTGAAAACCTACTTTTTCCGTCTGGCCGGCTTGGGATAGCCTCCTTGTCCTGGGGTTTTAGGGTAATTTTAATTATTGTAGTGTTAAGGGGTTTTAGGGACAGTTTTTAGTTTTTATAGATGTTTTTAGCGCAGGATTTGTTTAATTGTGATTTTAAATTATGTATTCTGTTTGTGTTTATTGTTTTTTTAATTTTCCTGTGCCCCGCCTCGAGTCCCTCTGGGGAGAGAGAGCGGGCTACAAATAAAATTTATTATTATTATTATTATTATTATTAATCATCAGCTCTTTGGCTCTGGTTTTTATGGAACTGTCATCTGCCACTTCTTCCCCAGAAATTTTTATTTGATTTTTCTGACATCCCAACCTAGTCTACACCTGTCAGACATTCTGGTGGTCTCCTGTCAGAATAACAATCAAATCCTATCCTCAGTAATACCAGCTTGCTCCCACTGGCCTAATTATTTTATGAATCATAAAATATATTTTATGTTCAGGTATCATGTCCCACTATTATTTGAAGAAATATCACAATATATGATAGCATAGGAAAGTTTAACAAGACTCCTGATATTCCCGTTTGTGTGGCCTTAGTACCCTCACCCATCTCATTTAATTCAAATTGTAAGAAACCAATAAATTCTTCTCTCTTAAATCAGGTGTGGCTCCTGGTGAGTACATAGGCACATCCATGCAGGATTTATTGGTAACAATATGAAAATAATTTGCCACTCTTTTATTCCAGGGGCTTTTTTAACTTTCCTTATTCACACATGTCTAGAATTTCCTGACGCTTTCCTATCCAAGTACTAACCAGGTCAAACTCTACTTAGCTTGTTGAGATCAACCAAGGTCAGCTGGATTTTGCCATTTGACAGCAAATGGTACTTGAACTCAATAATCCATACTTCAAAGGAAAGTTGCAGAGTATAGCACCTTCAATCAGCATGCACTTGCTCGCTACTTAGTGCTTGTAGAAAAAGTGTTGAAAACTGCCTCATGGGCAAAACTGCCAAAGAGGATCAAATCAAACTCTGTGCTAGTTTACTTGGTGGTGGTTTTTGCAATGACAGTTTGGAAAATGTAGAAATACCCAACAACAAATGTTTCTTAATCTTCTGTGGTGCATCCATGATTCAGACCAACCTTCTACTTCTTGACTGTTCCCATTTCTTTCCCTAAGCTTCTATTAATTTCTGAGTTACCTATTTACTCTCTCTACCTGGTCCTTAACTTTACATCTGTTCCTATCAGCCTTCCCTTTGCCCTTTATCTCTGTTGTGTAACAGGATTGTAAGTGTTACTGAGCACTAATATGTCTCGTATACCCCTGGCAGCAAAGGTCATCCACCCAACAGCATGAAATCCAGTAGAATTCATCATTGTTAAGTTGGACTTAGAAGAAGTGTGTCATAGTTCAGGGGGGGTGTTGTTGCTCTGGCACTAAACAATACCACTTGGTCTTTGCCAAGGCGGGTGTCAGCTGGTGAATTATAACATTGGCAGATAGGACACAGATAAGGAGAGAAAAAAATATATAATGACAGCTGCTACACAGAGCTGTTCTTTCTGGCTTAGTGAGTACAAAAATGCATTGTGTAAATACAGACAGACAGCTTCATTATGCAACTGTCTGATGCCATGTTTCAGCTAAAGTTGTAGTATTGATTCAGGAAACTGTACCTCGAGTCATCACATTAATGAGTTATGGCTCTTGGATGCACCATAGAGGATTAAGAAATATAAGAATGTGATTTTGTTGGGGGAGGGAGAATAAAACTTTGGATGAAGAATCTAGTCTTTGTAAGCCCTTTTCAGTAAGATGAATAAGTTACATGAAGAGATCAAAATAGAAAGATCACTGCATCAGCTGTGACAAATCCACCAGTAGTGAAGCCCAATTTTCCATACTGGTAATAACTCTTGGTCATGGTTTTCATTTGTTAGGGATTGAAGAGAGGCAACAGCTTTCTCTCTTTGGGAGGGGATCCCCAAATGTATTAGTGACAGACTGCCACTATATTCTGGCCCAGCATTTGTGAATGAATATGTCAGACAGGATATATAGGACACTTCTGGTGGACAGCAGTTTTGAAATGACTGTCATGAGCTCTTCCATAATTGAGGGCTATACTTAACCAAGATCAGTGCCATATTTGTATGATCCCAATGCACCCTTCATTTTCCTGAGATCTTTGCAAGCAAAAAACATTCTTCTTGTTCAACTGCAATACAGAACAAATGTTGCAAGATATTCAATTCTCAGACATATTAGTGAATCCAATAGAAGCTCTTTAGAGAAGAACAGCAAGCACAAATACAAATCAGTGCAAATAATGACCCAAATAAACAGGAAGTTCCTCTAGCAATTAAAATGCTGAATTCATAGTAGCAATGAATAGTTTCAGAAGCAAAATAAGGACCTCAAACATCCCTAGAGAGGTGTAAAACCAGTGGTGGGATTCAATTTATTTTACTATCAGTTCTGTGGACGTGGCTTGCTGGGTGTGGCTTGGCTTGCTGGGTGTGGCTTGGTAGGCATGGTAAGGGAAGGATACTGTAAAATCTTCATTCCTTCCTGACTCCAGGGGAAGGTTACTGCATAATCCCCATTCCCTCCCAATCAGCTGTGACTCGGGAGGCAGTGAATAGATGGAGGTATTTACCAGTCAGAGGTGGTATTTACTACTCACAATTTCCACTACCGGTTCTCCAGAACTGGTCAGAACCTTCTGAATACCACCTCCGGTTAAAACTTTAGGCACAACAGACCAGAAGAATAAGGGGATTAATTTGCCTGAGAGAATAAAAACAACCTAGCTTGCTCCCATGATAAGAATACAGTAGGTATCAGGCAAATTTCTTCAGCATCAATGTTTTAAGCCTTAAAGTTTCATTGGAAGTACCAGTCCTGGACAGTCCCGCCCTGTTCTTTGGCAGGCAAGCTCCTCAATATTCCTTTGCTAAAGTTTCTCTCTCTCTCTCTCTCTCTCTCTCTCTCTCTCTCTCTCTCTCTCTCTCTCTCTCTCTCTCTCTCTCTCTCTCTCTCTCTCTCTCTCTCTCCCTCCCTCCCTTTCTCCCTCCCTCCCTCCCTCCCTTTCTCTCTCCCCACTTCATCAAGACAAATGCATTCCATAAATTATATCACACTCAACAACAATTCACTCAATTACAACTACAGACCAGATCCTGACTGGAACAATTCTATTTTTCTGTTTCAACTTGCTTCCAAAAAAAAGGAGGGTTGAGATCATCTGTACTTTTGAGAGGAAGGTATTCCTTAATGTGGGTGCCACCACAAAAAATGGTTGTTGGATAAACCCCCTGGATTATCTTGCCACCAAAATGTATGTTTTTTTCTTGGTATGTATTTAATGCAGTTGAATTTCATTTTTCCCATTATTAAAGGCTGACATTTTCCTGGATTTTATTATAGATCTTTGTTGCTGCCACTTAAGATGGTTGTTATGACTTTGAAAATAGAGGGTTTTAAAAGAAATTGAAAATATTATTATATCAAATTCAGTGACACATTTCAATGCAAATACATTGAGAATAGGAACACTGAGAGGAAATGGAAGTTTATTTCTCGTCTGGGAGTTTACCAGAAGACACAGGTTCTCTCTTTCCTTCTAGCATCTTTAAATTATAGATATTCCTTTCCCTCCCTTTTTTTTTCTGGCTGAAATGGACTTCTTCTCCCTTTGTATTCCCCCCTTTTTTGGTTTCTTCATATATATATTTTTATTCGATTTATATCCCGCCCTTCTCCACGAGGGACCCAGGGCGGCGCAAAGGAATTTAAAAGCATATAAGACAAAATATACGAAATTTAAAAGCATATTAAATTACTAGAAACAATCCTATGCTAAAACCAGATTAAAAACCCCAATTTAAAACTATCTAAAATAGGAGGTTATGCTAGGCCGGCTTGCTGAAAAAGATGTGTCTTTAGACACTGGCGGAAGAGGCGGAGGTCCGAGATGGTACATAGTTCAGGGGGAAGGTCGTTCCAAAGGGCAGGGCCTGCCACAGAGAAGGCTCTTCCCCTGGGTGTCGCCAGATGGCATTGCCCGGCCGATGGCACCCAGGGAAGGCCCTCTCTGTGGGAGCGGATCAGCCGTAGGGATATATGGGGCAGGAGACGGTCTCGCATATAACTAGGCTTCATGATATAAGCACTATTAAACAGCCGTTCAGAAGGTTCTCAATTCTTTATTAATCTGTTCAATCCTGATGTAAACCCTAGATACAGATTAACTACCAAAAGAATTTCCCCATGTTGAGATAAACCAATGTGCAGAGTTAATAGGGCTAAAGACTAAAGAAATGCAGTTTTAGAGAGAAAATATGTCCTTTTCTTTTGCATCATCAGACAATGTTCAGACTATTAATTCATAAGACAGTAAACAGTTGTTGAGTTTTGCTCTGAAGAATTTTCACAACATGCCAGGATCCATTTATTTATCTGCAGTGTAAGCAAAATAAACAATAAAGTTCCAGGAGACAAATGCCAGTAACTGTATTTATTTCGTGTCATCTTTTATGCTTAAGTAGTTCTATGGCTCCCTTGTGAAATTGCAATCTTTTATGAAGCAACAGATTGCATTCCTGGTTGTGGAATCACCGTTAATAGTTTCTTCAAAGCCATTTGAAAAAAAGCTGTAAAATCTGACCATTAATATCTCTTTCATTTCCTTCATTAAAGCAAACTTTAAAAAAAAAAAGTTTTCATGCTTTCATTGAACAGAGAAATTTTCAGTGCTGTGAACGCAGACATAGAAGCATTTTGTCTCAAGTAAAGCCTTGTAAAAATGCCTGATTTATTCAATCCCTGACAATAACATTACTGGTGGTTATGCAGCCTTAGCATGGCCTTTGACACTAAATCACTGACGTAGATGCCAGAGACAGATTGACTGCACTCTAGTGTCTAGTTATATATAATTAAACTTCATTACTCTGAATACATCTTGCAGAAATCCTATAGGTATCCACTCTGAAGTATGGCTGACCGAGCTCAATGGGTTTAAATGGCAGAAGTGAATATCCAATTGCAAGCATAAGAGCAAACAAGAAATTCTTATGGGTTAACATTCTTCATGCAAAATCCTTGCACTTGAAAAGTTGTAGATAATTTCATTTATTACATTATTTATTCATTATTTATTTATTCAGCATAATGCTCTGTTGTGAGCCAGATGATTGATACCCTTTTTGTGTTCACTTACTGGCTTTCTATATAAACAATTAGCCGTTCCCGGCCACGCGTTGCTGTGGCCCAGTCTGATTAAATGGCCAACCAATCTGTGTGTAGATCTACACCTGCACACACAAACCCGTACACACAACCACCATATAACCTCCAACCTACCTACCTACTCTCTTTCGCCCTCTCTCCCTCTACCTACCTACCTACCTACCTACCTACCTACCTGCCTGCCTGCCTGCCTACTGTATTTTTCCCTCTCCCTCTCTCTATCCCTCTACCTACCTACCTACCTACCTACCTACCTATCTACCTACTACATTTCTCCCTCCCTCTCTCTATCCCTATAGCTGCCTACCTACCTACTGTATTTCTCCTTGAATCTAATGGACAGAGTATTTATGTCATAAAGGATGACATAATACCTGTGGCCCACTGCTCTCTCTGTATCCATCTACTGTACCTACCTTTTTAACAATTTTTTACATTTCTGTTGCGTGGATCTGGCACAGGTGTGACATCTACACAATCTATATATATATCATTGGTGCCATACTTGAAAGGAACGTTGTGTGAAAATTTGGAAGCGATCGGTGCAGTACTTTCGGAGATTAGCGGTTTTGAACAAACTCTTATTACATTTTTTATTTATATATAGATAATCTGTGAAGTTATGTGATAAAATGCCCCTTATGAGAGTTATTCATGGAGCCATTAGCAACTGGACCATTACAGTGTTAGAGACACAAAAATAGAAAAACTAGCATCTACAGCTAGATGTGGATCCTGGACTGATTGTGTGACTGATGAAAATCTACACTGTGTGGTTTAAGTTAGCCAGACAAAAGTATTCTTCTAAAATAGCCTTTATCAGTCATTCATTAATCTAAAAAAAAAAAAAATCCAGGTCAGTTCCTGGCAATGTTTGAAAACATTTCCTACTGAAATCCTACAGAGCCTTAGAAAGTCAAGTCAGAATAGGCTATGGTCTAATTTAATACAAAGCAGCTTTCTATCTTCTATTATTAACAGTTTCTCACATTAGACATCTGAAATGTTGCCTTTCTCTGTCTTTCTTCCTATACAAACTGATGCTGTTGTGGGAAAATGCAGATTTCCAGTGATTGGCAAAGATTTAATAATGGCTTCCTTTCTCCCATATCCCCATCTTCAACTTTTTTTGTAAGCAATTTTCTTTACCATTATTACATTAAATGTTACTTTTACTAATATGTGTACCCCTCCCTCATATTTGCAATTCTGTATGCTTCTTCCTAAGGGATGTGGTGGCTCAGTGACTAAGACGCTGAGCTTGTCGATCAGAATGGTTGGCAGTTTGGTGGTTCGAATCCCTAGTGAGCTAATATAATGGAGTGAGCTCCCATTACTTGTCCCAGCTTCTGCCAGCCTAGCAGTTTGAAAGCATGTAAAAAGGCAAGTAGAAAAATAGGGAATACCTTTGGTGGGAAGGTAACAGCGTTCCATGCGCCTTCACCATCTAGTCATGCCAGCCACATGACCATGGAAATGTCTTTGGACAGCACTGGCTCTTCGGCTTTGAAACGGAGATGAGCACTGTCCCCTAGAGTCGGGAACAACTAGCACATATGTGTGAGGGGAACCTTTACCTTTACCAATGCTTCTTCTTAATTAAAAACTAATAAAATTTGGGAAAAGTCAAATATTGCAGATTATTTTAATGTAAAGTTAGAACTGGATTTAAATAGTGTAAGGTTGCATGGTCATGTAAACTAAATAAATTTCTCTTCCATCTTTTGTTAAATTTACTAAGAATGCCATGTGTTCACTGAGTAACAGAAGATCTGGAAGGAATTGGCTGTTGCCATCTGTGCCAGACAGTATTGTGGTCAAAAGTAATGTTTAAACCACTTAATTTAAGATGGCTTTCAATCTTTTAAGGTAGGAAATGTCAAAACGTTTCTAAAGTAGTCTATGCTATTAGTAAATTGTTTCAGAAATTCATTTTAATGCTGAGCGGTTGGCTACCCTTCCAAACTACAAGATCAGAAAAAGTGGGTTGAGTAAGATTTTTAGGTTATTTTCAAATTATAGGCATCTAAGTGCAATGTTTCAGAAAGAAAATATGCAGACTGTTAAAATATTCATGATTGGGAGAGACATGAGAACAAGGTCAGCCAATGAATAGGCATAGCAACTAAGTTAGGCAATGGGAGCTTAAACAGATCTGAGTCTGTGCAAAGAATTGAAACAGAAACTTAAGCAGTCTGCTGCTATGAGAAGTAAAGTAGCAGTCTGTCTGGGGTTGTCTGCTGAAATGAAGCTAACTGCTTGTGTTTGCCTGCAACTCTCCTGCCTTGTATTTACTTGAGTAGTTTGGAGAACCGGTAAATACCACCTCTGACTGGCCCTGCCCCCATCTATTCTCTGCCTCCCAAGTCCCAGCTGATTGGGAGGGAATGGGGATTTTGCAGTCACCTTTCCCTGGAGTGGGGAGGGAATGGAGTTTTTACAGTATCCTTCCTTGGAGTGTGATGGGAATGGAGATTTTACAGCATCCTTCCCCTACAACATCTACCAAGCCACACCCATGAAACCACGCTCATAGAACCGGTAGTAAAAAAAAAATTGAATCCCACCACTGCTGTACAGGGAGTACCCACGTAGCTCATTGAAATAATAGTTTTAGCACCTGAATTTCTCAACTGTTTTGATGAGGTCAGAACACTTTTTGACATTCTTTCTTTGTATTTTTTTTCCTCCTTATTTTGGTATGATTTCAAGATTCAAGCATCCCTATTTGAATCGGAATAGAATAACTGATTCTCTGCTTTAAAAACCTGTGTTGTTTCCACCCACATGTTTCAAGTCTTTGCTGATGAAGGAATGCAATATTGGATTTCAGAAGTGAAATTTAATTATTAAATTAAGAGGAATAAAGACCTACATGCAATGCTTTATTACACAAAAGACTAATAGTAAAAGCTCTGGGATAGCTGGCTGTTCCTAATTAAACAGCTAGAGAAAGTGTGAAAGCAAGGATTCATACTGGCTGACCTATTACTAGAAGTTGTTGCCTATGGCAGAGATAGGCTATTATTGCACATATTTGAGGCTCAGTAAAATAACATACAGGGACACCTATTCACCTAGTTTGAAAGAATAGAGCCTATTAAGAAAGGAAAAAAATCCTAAAATATAAAACAGATGTACAGTTTGTGGAATAAAAATGAAAGTTTCTTGAAATCTAAGTCTTCAGCGGATATCCTATGGTGGTCCATTTTCTTCCTTTTTTTCAAGCAGAAAGTGAGATGACAACAAATGTCTTCCAGAAATGTTGTTTGTACACTAACAGCCTTCAGAGAAACCAATAGGATACTTTGGATTCCATCAAGGTGAGGAAAGGCACATTTGTACCTTGATTGTTTTATCTCAAACATTCCTCTAGCAGGGATAGGAAACTATGACTACTGATGCATAGTAATGCAGTGAGAATAATGTGACATGTCCCATGCCACTGATTTATAACAAAAGTCAACTTTATTTCACCACTTTTCTGGGAGAGTATTGAGATTTAAACCAGTCTGTTTTTAGTCCCATCAGAGGATTGCTGTAGAGTAGTCACACTGATGGACAGAATTGCAACCATCTCTATAAGATCTCTATAAACATATAGAAACCGGCTTTATGGTTTCTAGCATCCAGTGATCCTTAGGTCGCTATCTCTGTGACCAGACAATTGCAGTCTTATAATGAAATTGCAACACAATCAATGTTGTTACGTTATAACTATTTTGAATCAAGGTTCTCCATTAAGTAATAAAACAAATTCCTATTGAAAATATTCTAAACATGCCTAGAATTGCAGTGATTCAGGAAATGGAGCGGAAGGGGAAAATGCTTATGAATGTAGGAAAGATTGTTTTAGATACCAGGTGACAAAGAAACAAACTTAATTACATGGATCAAAAATAAATTAAACAACTGTGTGTCCTTGTCAGTTCCATGCAGCAAAATCCAGAAAGAATGTTGTGGTTCACCAACTATCAGCAACTATCTTATCTCATAAAATTTATAGTCTTGGGAAGACTGATATTTATGTTTACAATTACTGCTTGAAGGAAATAAAATGGGATGGGGAGTGGCTGAAAAATATACTTGCTTTGGAAAAGACCAGACATGAAACATTCAAAGTATTTGACATGGAATTTTCAGATAATGTAACATATCAGACATCCTCAATCAGTTTTGAGGCCATGAAATTAACAGATGAATTTCATTCAGTTCTGCCATTTTTTCCTCTCCATTCAGTCTGTTCAGATACTTCTTTCATATAGTGCCATCTTGAGGTCCATCATAGAACATCAGGGGGAATTGAAATCTTCACCATCTGCTTTCAGGATATCATCAAATTTTGATGGTATATTTCTCTGTCTATCTATAAATTGCAGGAATATATCTAAGAACTCACCAGGAGTCATGTTCCCCTTTTTGTGCAGGGAATCTCCAGGTTATTCCATATAAAACCGACATATGTTGGATTATATGACATAGAAGAATGAGCTAGTGGATTATGGAATCTTGCAACGGTGTTGTTAGGGTGGAAATAAGAGCAAAGTTAATACCTAATTTTTAATATAGAATTTACTCCTGAATCCAGATCATTTCTGTTACTGCTGGCTGATTGTTCTTCAAATCAAATTAATTTTTATAATGTTCATAAACCAACACATAGTAATTGGCCTTTAAAAAATAAAAGAATTGCAGATTAGTAATTCTCTACAGTCAATGCAGAGAAAACATAGATGATTATGTGAGAGTTGTAGGAGACAAATAGAGTTTTCTAGGTTGCTTTTTTAAATTCATCTTATGCCTGAAGATCTCAATGATTCTACTTTTGATGTTCTTTCTTGGATATTCCTGATTAAAATCTTTCATTTTATGTGTTATCTGCTGATAGAAAATACAAGCATAATTATGTATAATAGACAATTGATATCTTACATCAGTGGTAGTCAACCTGGTCTCTACCACCCACTAATGGGTGTTCCAGCTTTCATGGTGGTCAATTAATTTAATTGACTTCCATACTTTATAAATCATCATTACTGTGGAACCGGTGGGCGGTTAGAAAATTTTACTACTAACAGAGATACAAAAGTGGGCGGTACATATAAAAAGGTGGACTACCCCTGTTTTACATGAAGTAAGAGTTATATGCACAGATGGCCTGTTTCCTTTAAATACAGGTAAGGAACAAGGGTGGGCAGGCAGACCTCAAAAGCACCGTTCTGGTACGGCGGCTGCTGTTTCTGGCAGGCACTGGTATCTGCATACTGGGATGTACATATGCAACCACAAAAGCACATTAAGCTTATATTTAATAGTAACAGAAATTCATGTTGACATGTAGCCAACATGATAATAGTGTTAGTCTTTAGTAGGCAGGCTGGTATTGTTGCACCTTGAAATTAAGAAATTTATTATCGTATAAGCTCTTGTGGTTCACAGTTATACAATGTGTCTGTGATCAGTGGAAGCTTACAAGGTGCCACAAAACTTTAATCATTGCCAAATTACTTTAATATGCTTAGAAAAATCCATGCAAAAGCTTGGGAGATAGTAGCTACATTTTTTTAACTCGTTAAAGAAAAGTTGATAGAATGAGCCATTGATTTTTCTGCTAGCTTGCTTTCCTAACACTGCTGGAACTCTGAGTCTGTAAAAATTACTATATACACACAGTTCAAAGAACCAAGTGACAGTACAAGATCACAGGAGTAATTAATCAACCAATAACAATAATAGCCAGTACTCTGTACTGCTCCCTACTGAGACACATATATTTGCAGGCATGATGATGGTTTTCTCATGTGAATAAAAGGCCAACAGAAACAAAAATCACCCTTGTGTCCTCTGGTACCAGTAACTATAGAATAACCACCAGCTATGTGTTTCCTTCAGTCCTAGATACTACTTGTGGTAATTCATAAACTACACTTCAGTCCCTAAACACATAAAAATGCAACTTCTCTTCAGCTGCTGTCCTAATTCAGTATGAAAAGATTGCTCAGCTTTTTTCATGTTTCTCTCTCAAACACTTCGTAAATTAAGTTTAAGTAGATCCAGTTGGGAATGAAAAATACAATCAAAGTACAATATTGTTGGTATCTGATTTATTGAGAAAGGTATTTAATTTGTGCATTTAATATATGCACCTTATAAAAAAATTAAGCTTTTGATTCAAGGCCTTAGATATGGACAAACTTTCTGTCAACTTTTACAGTATTGATGTTATATCGTTGATTCCATTGTGATCAGAAATGTCCAAAATGTTTCAGCTACAAATTGCACTCCATTTTCATTCACTTGTTGTTCTGGAACATTTCTTCTCACAAAGAGGAGTTGTCTCACCAATGAGCAAGGATGTTGAAAATATTGGAAACACCTCTGGCCACTTTGAACATATATCTATCATAACAAAAAGGTTGTGTCAATAAATGCCTCAACAAAGTCTATAAAAATTATTTGCCATGGGAAAGTAAGCAATTCCCCCAGGTGGAGATAATACTTTTTTTCGTCTTCTGAACATGTTGGTAACCTGAGCCAAATTGCATGGTGTTTGATTTGTGGATCTATGCCAAGAAACAAAGCAATATAGGAAGCTGGTACCTTCATCTTTACTACTTCAAGATACTCAATGTGTAGTTCTTTCGTTTACAATTGGATATCATGGTGACTCTCGGTTCCCACATAATACAACCTTTGACCAAAGTATGTTCATTATAGCACTGAAAAAGCTCCATGGTTGTTATTATATATTCCAGCCATTCTGGGTTGTTCTATAATGGGTTGTTCTATAATATTCCTTAGACTTGAGACAATGATGGGTTTCTTTGAATCTCTGCAGCTGTGGTGCAAAGATTCTTGACCTCTGAGAGAGAAACCATGTATCTATGCTGTTCAAGGAACAAAATCTGATGCTGCATTTGAGCAGCTGCTATAAGCAGAACCCTTTTTTGAGGACCGAAGATTGACAGGGATGGCTGATGATCCATGATGAGAATAAATCTCTTCTGTTACAAGAATTTGTTGAAATGTTTAACTTTCCAAACCAAACTCAGCACTTTTCTGTCTGTTCATGCATATTTTTCTCTGCAGCTGTGAGTGAGCATGATGCAGAAAATTATGGGCATTCATTGCTGACTGATTGTACATGTGACATAAACACACTGACCCTAATTGTGAGCCATCACAAACAGTTTTCCCTGGGAAGTGTGGGTTGTAATGTGTGAATAGCATAACTGATGCCATCCTTTTATTTTCTTTGCATCTGGAAAAGCTTGCTGGCATGGTTTTGCCCACTGCCATGTCATCCCCAACTTGTAGTAAGATTTTGGTTAAATTTGAGTAATTTTGATAAGAATACACTGATTAGCAAAATCTGAACAGGTTTGTGGGTGTAACATATTTTGTGAACTTAGGACATTTATGGCTGCTGGAATTTTTTCTGCACACTTGTAAAACCTTGTGGATTAAGGAGGGTGATTGTGATTTTTCTAGGCTTAAAGAATTCACATTTGTTATAGTATGTTCTTGTGAGCCTTGCAAAGCAGTCCAGAAATGAAGCACATCCAAGAGTACTAACTCTTTCCTTATTCTCAAGCTATCTTGCAGGTCTGAAAGTACATCTCCTACCATCCTCATCTTTACAATCCAAGGAACTAGGAATGGGCTATTCTAAACTATTTGGCATGCTCCATTCCTTCAGTAGCCTCATCTGACTCTTACCTGACCATTGCTAGTCTGCCTTCTGTCTACCAAAGTCATTCCCATGCACCATTACAGTTCTGCGGCGGTATCCCTCTATTCACTGTTTTTCCAAATATATCCTTTCATTTTTTTTCTTGTGATAATAATATCTAAGTAGCAATGGGTACCTGGATAATCTCGTTCCACTTGTTCCCTGATTATTTACTAAAGCATGCTACAGATACTACTAAAAGAGTCTCTTATACCAGTATAACCTTTGTGTGTATTAATGGTGAGAAACAGAATTTCCCACTTATTTCTGTCTATAAATAAGTCTCTTCCAAGTCTATTTTGCTGAAATGATGTCACCCTGAATAAATGTCCTCGATTCTAGGCAAGGGTATTGCTCAGTCTATAATACCAGAATAATCATAACTCGAATATCATCACAGGAACTGTCACAGGATCTTTATAGCTTCTGGAACCACAGATGTGGCTTTCAACTCTTGAAAGAATTACCTTTAGTTTCTTTACTTTATGTACATGGCATGTGGAACTACATGTGATTGATGAAACTTGGATGTGTCACTTTCCTGTAATGTTACTTGACATTTAATTTGCTTGAGTGTACTAATGTCATCTTTGAACACAACTGCATCATTGTTCCATATCCTTCAGCTTCTGCTGAGTGGACTTCAAGACAGGAAGTATAATGTGCAAGCTGTTGATGGAACTCCAGGCAAGTGGAATTCGGAGCTTTGTGAATCTGCTTATGCAACATTTCAATCCAATACATGTTGCTGGACTTTTTTTTTTTACAGTTATAGTTATCCATCTAATATGAATGTTTTTTTCTTTAATATAACTTTTAAACTGTATCTCTGATTTAGCATGCCTGAAAATGCTACTCAACATCACAGTGATATATAATTGATAAAACTAAACACTGTCCAGTTGCACTGAAAGAGTTTTGCTATTATTAAAGTGTAATCTTTATTGTCATAGTACTTAAATACAACGAAATTGGTTTTAACCTCACAATTAAAGCAGCACTTGAACAGCATTGGCATTGACAAATTCACCATCAGTCAATTGCAAAGACAACTTTACTTGTAACAGCTTTATATCTTGCAACAATATCTGTAGCATCATCAAGCATCCACATCTGTTTATCCCAGGTTCATAGGAAAAACTCAATAGGCATACAAAAATGACAAATCCAATCTGAACATCTAGCTGACTGTGCGATGAACCATAATGTATCTTTAGGATAGTTGTATAAAAATAGATGTTATGGCAATATTACTCATAGATAAAGCTTATACATACCATAAAAGTATGAGGGAGAGAGAGAGGGAGGGAGGGCATGAAAAAAGAAGAGTAGTTTAAAAGGAATTATCCGGAAAAAACATATCTTTGGGAAGCCATGAAAACTGTACAGAATGATATTTTAGTAAAGGTTATAGTCAAAATTTTAACATCCACCTTCTGAAAAGTTTTTAAACAATTTTATAAAGAATGGTATAGAACAAAATACGTCAACGTGGCCTTTCTCAGCCCCTGTGGCTGTTTTGTAAGATGCTCCTTGCTGTCTCTACACAAACATGCAGGCACCATCCTTTGCCACATTCCAAGTAAAGTGAAGTGGCAGGGCATGCATCCACATGTGGGGTTAGTTAAGAACAACTTAGAAGACCCGTGGACATGGTAGGGCTGGTTTAATGATTCAGAGAAAAATGCTTCCTATGCATTCCCTTCTGCTGCACAGCATTTCCTCCAAAGCATTTCCACAGATCTAATGACTACCCTTGATAATGTAACCAATAGAAAAACACTGATGCAATAAGATAATGTAATCATAGCACTCATAGAAGTAAACATAACCCTAAGAATCTGCAGCTGTGAACAAGGTAGCAATAGAATGCTTGGACAGTTTCCTGTGTAAACCTACCACTTAGGGCATTAATAAAGCTTTAAGTGAGTGAATTGTGACTGTTGCTATGGTAGTTGGAAAATAAGGAGTGCTTTCAAGAAGAGCTAAAGACAAGTTTCTCCACCAAAGAAGCATTTGTTATGGTCAACAGTCTCTCCACTGACACTAGAAATTGTTCTGTGTAGTTCCATAACTCCTAATGAAGGATGAAATATCTTCTCTGAAAATGGAATAATGGTTTTGCAGCTTTCCATACATTACTATACAATAATTCACACAGCCCTTGCCACCAGAGTCAGTAAGAAGAGATGCCGATCTGGAAGGTTTGCATTTTCTCATCCATTTGCATACATTATTATTAATAAAATGCACACTTGAATTTTCCAGATGTTAAATTGGAATTTTTGCATTTTCCAACTCATTTGTGTGCAACAGAATTCAAAATATGTACTTTTCCAAATGTTGTGGCACAGTTCCTCAACTTAAAAAATTACATGTAATGGTTATATTTATTAGGAAGCTCACATGAAAATGTATATGGTATGTATTTGTGGGAAGAAAAATAAACAACATATTGAAATGAATCTCAGCCTGGAGAGGAAAGAAAAGAGAGAATAAAGGAAGAATCTGAGTGAACAAATGCTTTCATCCTTTATTTCTGATTGTTAAGAAAATCTATATGTAAGGATGAGGAGTTTCCTGCAACTTCTCCTGAGAAGCCCTCAACCACATCTCAGATTACTAGCATGGGACTATTGTGGGGAAATTATCTAGGGGAGAAGCTATGGGATATGTTCCCTAAGACAATTCTGGGGTCAAGGTTCCAGGTAACACCACTAACAAAAGAAGACTCTGAGATTTGAGTTTCCTCAAAGTTCCATTTTATTAGATATGTCACATTGGCACATCTGGGAAACCTTGAATCTGAAAGTTTCCAGGTTTTCCCCAACCAAGTGAAAATTCAAGTCCCTGCCTAGCATCCACATGTCCATCACATGCTCCAATCAATGCATCGTCCAAACTGGAGATGCCTCCCAGTCACGCCATTGCAGCTGCAGGGTAAGGTGTCATTGATTATCTGAGAAAAGAATGTTATCTAGACTATATATCTCCCATGCTCTATATAATACCCCTTCCCATTTTCCTACAGTAGAAAATGTATTAGGCCTGAAGGCCCAATGTAAAACATGGCTTCCAGGTCTGACACCCGGGCTGTTTACCATGTACCATCTCAAATATATACAGGGTTCACTTTAGACCATGGTAGAAGTTGGGTGGAACAATGGAACACACTTTCTCACAATCTATAACTTTCTAATAGAGAAAGTGGGGGGGGGGGCTTCTGGTGTGCTGGCAAGAGGAAGGAGAACATCTTCTGAGGAGGAGAGCAGTAAATGTGGTGAACTAAAATGGTTTTTAGATATCACTAACTTTTGAAGGGCTGTTAATAAAAGTTCCTAAAGTTGATCTCATCTGGGGAGGGCTTTTTTCTATGTAGTTATAAAGACGATCTTATTTCACTGAAGAGAATAAGCAGGTCCTTTTGTGTATTCATTTTAGTTGTTATGTAGGAAGATTCATTCATTTATTAAATTTATATGCTTTCCATTTACCGGTAACTACCCAAGATGACTCTGGGAGGCTTACAATGGATTTAACTGAGCCGGGAAGTCTCAGTGCAGGAATCTATTTGTGATGGAAGCATACAGAAAGAGGAAGGAGATTTGGCACAAAATGACTTTGACAAACAATCACAGGGACCATTGGGTCATGGATACACCTTTAGTTTAGCTTGTGTCTAAACAAAACTATAGAGAGACGAGTTCATGCAGTCATGAATCAATCAATGAATTAATTAAAGGTCTGGCTCTAGTTGCCTCATATCTGCTTTGGGGCCCAGTCTGTCGGAGGCATTGCAAGCACTGCAACATACAGGTCATGGTTGTGAAAAACAAACGTTTGTTTCTTTTGTAATGAAAAGAAAAAAAAAGTACAACCATTTCCTTCACTGAGAAGTATTGATAAGCAACCCAAGGTGCACCAGCAGAGTTCCAGTTGAAATTCATTTTTTTAAATCTTCATGATGTCATAAATAAAGAATGTGTTTCTCATTGTTCACAGTTATTGAACAGCTTTTAAACTTGGATTTTTTCCCCCTCTAGGAACCAAGACATTATGTTTCATTGCCCCAGTTGTTTTATGTTTGGGTATAATCCAACTGAGATTAATTTTGGAACTGATCACAATTTTGAGAGACTAGCTCTGCAAATTCCTGAATTCCTGAAACATTCTACTCCCCCCCCCCAAAAAAAAGAAATGTATTTAAATTAATTCTGTAACATACATTTGACATATAGAGTTTTTGCATACCTGAAATAATGGGATTCAAACCTGGGTAAAGTGTTAACCAACATAGGTAGGCTGGAGTATCAGTTGTCACTAGATCCTGTTCCTCATTTCAGGCATGGAATTTGTTTGCATGTCAGCATAAGATTAAGAATCAGGGGGGAAAAATACATAGCCCTTCAGTTGTGTGTCTCTACTATCCATCTGTGTATGTCATACAGAAAAAAAATGTATTTCTTTTAATATGGTTGCAGTTGAGGCCCAGTACTCTTCAACATCTTCATACATGATTTAGATGGGGGGGGAGAAGGGGCGCTCATCAAATTTGCAGATTACATTAAACTGGCAGGAATAGCCAACACACTAGACGAAAGGCTCAAGATTCAGATGGATCTTGACACTGGGCTCTATCTAACAAAATGAAATTCAGAGAATGTACAGAAATGTAAGGTTTTACCTGTAGGCAAAAAACCCAAAATGTTGAAATGCAGATTGGGTGAAACCTGCTCAGTAGCAGTAACTCTGAGAGGGGGATCTTGAAATCTTAAATGAGAACTAGCAGCCAACACAATCCCAGCTTGCATTAACAGAGACATAGAATCAAGGTCACTTGAAATATTAGTACCACTTTAATAAGTCTTAGTAAGACCACCCTAAGAATACTGCATTTAATTTGGGTCACCATATTATATATAAAAATGTAGAGACTCTGGAAATAGTGCAGAAAAGAGCAACAAAAATGATTAGGGGGCTGGAGCATAAAAGATATGAAGAATGGTTGGAGGAATTGGGCTTGTCTAGTCTAGTGAAAAGAAGGATTAGGGGGTCACCTGATAGCAGTGTTTAAATATTTGAGGAGCTGTCACAAAGAAGAGGGGGGAATAACCTATTTTTCAAAGCGCTAGAATGCAAAACAAGAAACAATGTAGGCTAATCAAGGAGAGAAGCAACCTAGAACTAAGGAGAAATTTCCTAACAGTGAAAACAATTAACCAGTGGAAAAGCTTGCCTTCAGAAGTTGTGGGTGCCCCATCACTGGAGACTTTTAAGAAGAGACTGGACAACCATTTGTCTGGAATGGTACTATAGAGTCTCTTGCTTGAGCTGGAGTTTAGATTAGAAGACCTACAAGATCCTTTCCAACTCTGTTATTCTGTTATCTGTAGATTTCTAGACTACCTATAGTAAATGTTTCTTAAGAAACTTCTTTTCTTGTGCCTTTTTGGATCTAGAGCATTTTTTGCAGAAATACTGTATATTAACACTATACTATAATGCTTCCTTGTTTAACATTTTGATTTGTTTTCAGAGAGAGAATTATTTTACATTACTCACAGTATCTATACGTTAAAATTATCTGGCAATACAATATTGGTTTACCCTTGATTTCTACATTGGTTGCTATATGATTTCTGAAATCAGACACATCTGACATGTTGTCTTTTTCAATATTGAACTCACATTAATACAATTCATCAATAATGTTGTAATGATATCACTGTGATGAGCCTTGATAACAAACAAATTCCTTGAAACTCAAAGGAAACCTGGTAGCATTTACAGTAGATTTTCAGATTAGTGGAAGAAAATTCAGGAATGAAATAAAGTTCAGGAATTGAATTTAATTAAAAACTGTTAAATACAGTATATCTTCTTAACATATTACTTCAAAGGATGATGCTAAATTTGTATTTCTAAGACATAAGGCATAATGGAAGACATTAAAATATTAAGGCCAATATTAATGCAGATTTGCTGAGCAATTATATTCATATAGGGCAGTATTCATTAACAAATACTTTTTAATCTTTATTTTCTTTACATGAAATGACAACATTAAGCATTCATTCAAAAACAATATTTTGAAAACTCATAAAGGATGCTTTACATTTAAAACAGCATTCCTGTACCAGTGCTGATATAAACCTAAAGAATCATGAATGCAGAATGGGCAGAAAGATGTGGTTACAATTCAGTGACAAGGTGTGTCATTCTTTTATGAAAATGAGAACGTATGCCCCAAAGTATTTACTTATTCATAAAACACAATGCGGAACATTTGAATAAAGTCTTATTATTACTATGCAATAATGGGTATGTTCATGTAGTATCTGCCCAGTGGTGGGTTTCAATTTTTTTTAGAACCTACTCTCTAGGTGTGGCCTATTTTGTGGGCGTGGCTTGGCAGTCATGTGACAGGATGGGAGTGGCCAACTTGTGAAATGTGGTGAAACTCATTTAACAACACTCTTGCTTAGCAACCAAAATTTTGGGCTCAATTGTGATGATAAATTCTCTTTCTTTTCTTTTCTTTTCTTTCCTTTCTTACTTTCTGCCTTCCTTTCCTTTCCTTCCCATTGGGTTACCAGCAGCGGCAGGCCAGACTTACTTTTGGGTCCGCTGGTGGAACCTCCTCTCACCGGCTCTCTAAATTTCACTATCCGGCTCTTGCGAGTAGGTGCGAGCCTGCAGAAATCCATCACTGTATACAATACAATACAATACAATACAATAGCAGAGTTGGAAGGGACCTTGTAGACCTTCTAGTCCAACCCCCTGCGTGGGCAGGAACCTTATACCCTGCGTGGGCAGGAACCTTCAGACAAATGGCTATCTAACATCTTTTTAAAGACTTCCAGGGTTGGGGCATTCACAGGTATCTGCCTATCTATCATATATCTATCTATCTGTATCTTCATATGCTTATATTCATAGTGCATGTTATGTATATCCTCATGTCTAACATAACCATGCAGCTTTAGAATGTAATATAAACATCCAATATGTCACAACCCCCAAGATGTCTAACCTATCCTTAAGATAACAAAAGTTAGGAAAGAGATACAAGCCATTAGGTTAAATACAAATATTAGGTTAAGATTCTGTTCAATAATTATAAAAGCTAAGGAAAGTGTAGCATCCATTACAAGATTTGAAAGGAGAAAGTGGTTTCAAATGATCATTATCTGTGGCATAACTGGACTAATGTCATGAAGTCAGCATATTTTGCTTCTAGTGCTAAATGTGTCATTTTATAGTTCACCAGGGTAGATGGAAGAAGAAACAAGAGGCCTACCTATTATTAAACATTGTTTTCTATTCTGAAAAGAAGGTTTGTGTGAAAATTTCTGCTATTATATTGGAAAGGATATATGTTTTTTTTTCTCAAGCAATTAAAAAAACAACAGCATCTGGAGTCCAGTTATTAACATAGATCAAAGAGGCAGAGAGAGAAAGAGAGAAGCAGGAAAGAAGTTGGTTAATAAAACAGATCAAAATGGAATTCACATATAAAGCAAAGTCATAATGTGGCATGTTTTAAACTTAAAATAATATGTGGATCTCTCCACTTTATAGCATCCCGTTGTGTTCAGTCTAGGCTGCAGTGATTACCTCAGTGAATAAGGCTTATATTTAGCTAAGGGCTGACACTAAAGCAGAGAACCCTGCATTTTCAGAGAGGCACCAGATACTCCTTTTCCAAATTCCTTACCCACTATGCATATTTCATTGTTCCACTCTCAGGTGGACAAGTAAATTTAACAAGAATTGCAGCAGACATATTTTTATGTTTTTATTTGTTGGTATCTTTCTAATTTCTTGCTATAGAAGTTGGAAGAAGCTGCTCAGCTGTATAGGCTTGTGAGACTCTGAGATTAATACTGTAAGTATAACAGGGTGCCATGAATGACAGTGTATTGACTCTAACCCAGAGGCAAAATATCATTGTTAACTAGACAGGCAGGTTCGACTCTTCTGCATGGAGATAATTGCAGTTGACCCTTTGACTCTTCTGTCATCACGAGACCTTTCCAGATAAACAAACACACACAAAAAACAAAAAAACAGGAAAGTAGAAATCAGCAAAGGCTGGGATGTTTTCTAACCTATCTGTCTTTCATAACAACTTGTTGGCTTTTAGACAAGGTTTTAAGTTCAGTGCAATATGTTCCTGTAGCCCATTGAAAACGTTCTTTATCATAATGCCAAGTATATTAACTGAGCTGGAAAAAGGTAGAGAGGGAAACAAGCAAGGGCTTCTTGTTATCAAGAAGAAGGAGGTCTTTGGGAGGAAGGAAATATAATTCCAAATGTCTTCCTTATAAAGCTCCCCATTTTTGGAGAGTAAAGAGACATTCCTTTGCGCTAAGAACATGCTTTGGGACAAGTGCAGAAAGGATGAGTTTTCAATCAGGACCGCCATCTTGCCTTTTTTGACTAAACTAAAGTGTTTCAGATCGTGTTTGGTTCATTCACAGAGTCTTAGAAAAGCTGGATTTATGATGGTTCAGCACGAAGACTTGCCTAATTGGAATAAAGAAGAAAGAAGATGTTACATCTATTGGTAGAGGCATTTCAGTAGCAATTGCACTGACAAATAAAGTTGTGGGATCCTGGAAGCCAAATTTAGATGAATAGGTAGGATATTAGTTTGGACTGCTTTTTGGGCTAAAATGAATGTCAACTTTTGAGTGAAGGAAACCATAGGTCACATAAAATCCACTTTGCAAGGAGGGGATGATATTAATTATTTTTCAATGAAGATTCCTATAAAAGAAATTGAAGGAGACACTTAACATTTATATAGAAATCAGTAGTACTTAAAGGTAGAGCAGAGCTGAATTAATTGAGCAGCCATTTTGGGAGGAGGACACATGGTATTTTGATTTTCCTTAAAGGCGTCTGATAGAAACTGAAAGCAAGATATTTGGCAAATATTCTCTACTCCCTTTTTTATTGTCAGCAATCATCTCCTTCCCTGCAGACAAGGACACAATGGCTGCTCCAGATGTCAGCCTTTCTGTCACACCAAGCCCTCTAATTTTCTAGTGACAAGGAAGTGGAGCTTGATCAGTTTGCTCTGACACTTTATGTTTAAGCCTATTGAATTTTTGTTAGATTACAGTGTGCAAAGAGCAATGTCAGCCAATCACATTTTTTTTAAAACTCTGGCCAGCCACACAATAAGGAATACCTCAGTTTTCTGCCAAATCCCATCTGTATAAATAAAATGTGTGTGTGTGTGCGCGCGTATGTGTTGTGTGTGAGAGGGGGGGAGGGAGAGACAGAGACAGAGCCTTGATAACCATAAGACCAGAAGTTAAGGAGAGGAATGTGCACCAGGTTCAATAATAATGGCTGAGTTTCTTTCATGCAACAATCTCACATAATGACATTGCTTCAACACTCACTTTCCAATATTGAACATGCCCTGTAAGCATTGTAATAGAACCAGAAAGGACCCAAGACACATTTCTATGTTACATACCTAGTAATATTATCAGTGGGTACTGATTGATCTAGTTGTTTTAAGGTAACAACTGCATCCAATCTGGAAAAAGCCAATATCTCAAAAGATTCAATATGGGACATATGAAAGATGAACAGCAATAGGGAGGGAGGAAGAGGGAGAGGTGGGGTTTTTTTCCCTCTCTCTCTCTCTCTCTTGGGATAAATGCTGTGAAATAATCTCCCCAATATATAGACTCCCTTTACATCAACTAAAGTGAAGAATTTCATGAGGTTGAATTGTGTTCTTGTGTGTATTTTATCCTTATCTGATACAGTGCATGTCTACTTTTTTTCATGAGTAAGGATCACATAGCATATCCTTAAAGTTAGAGAATATGATATCACTAAAATATGGATGTTTGGGTTTTCTTAATATTAAATGGATTTTCTTGGGGATTTGAAGTTAACTGCTCTGATTTCACTCCCCCACCTATGTTGGATTTCTATGAAATCAGATATACATCTTATTTACTTTCCAACTGGATACAATAGAAACCACTTCCCTCATAGCATCAAAACTAGAAATGAGGCTCAAATATTCCACTGCTGTTGCTTCTTTAATAACATGTATTTCAGCAGTGCTTACTTAACAATTCTTTTTTAAAAAGAAGATCTCAGAGGAGTGAGTGTTGACTGCATTGATAGAAACATATTTTGATTAGCTATTGTTACCTAAATGTAGGAAACATCTGCTGCAAAGTTTTTATGGGATAAATAATATTCAAAAGAGTTTTTCAGTTAACCCCACTGTACCACCAATGACTCCTTATGTTATAGGAGAAGCTATCCATGCTTTAATGTCCTACAACAGTGCTCTTAACAGGCACACTGTAAGCAACCATATGCTGAAGACATGAGCAATTTGAGAAAAGAGATTTAAGGGAAGAATAACTCTAATCTAAATTGAAATAAATAAAAAAGCATTATTACAGTTTCTTTCTTTTAATTTTCTCCCAAACTTGGAATTTTATGTAAATAATTCTAAGGGACGACAGAGAATGAGGTGGCTGGATGGAGTCACCAAAGCAGTTGGTGTGAGCTTAAATGAACTCCAAAGGATGGTAGAGCACAAGAAGGCCTGGAGAAACGTTAGTCATGGGATCATGATGGGTTGGACATGACTTCACAACTAACAACAACAACAACAAGAAATCATTATCATTAATATTTACAGGAGAGTTTTTCAAACTATGTTCTACAGGACGTTAGAATATTGTGAGCACTTTATGGGATTCTAGGAAAACTAAGTGCAGTATATTTTTTAAAATGTTCACTCAAACAGAGCATATTTTCTATCATTAAAGCTTGATCAGGAATTCCATTTTTCTTATAACCAGGTTGCACTGAATTAAAAAAAAGTTTTAAAAACTTATTTAAAGAGTAAATTATTCAGAAGTTAGTGATAAATGATCGTCACGTTTCTGTTCTATATTGTTCTTCCCTATACTGTATGTAGGGCTCAGTGGTTAGAATGCAGTATTGCAAGCTGAAACTGCCCACAGCCAGGAGTTCGTTTGTGACCAATTCAAGCTGAAACTGCCCACAGCCAGGAGTTCGTTTGTGACCAATTCAAGGTGGGCTCAGCCTTCCATCCTTCCGAGGTCAATAAAATGAGGACCAAGATTGTTGGGGGCAATATGCTAACATTGGAAATCACTCAAAGAGTTCTGTGGAACACTGTGGAGCAGTACAACTGGTTTTGCTATTGCTATTGCTCTATCCCATTCTGCATTAAAAATGCAGTATCTTCATGTATTTTCTATAGGATGTACTATAGTAATGTAAGGTAAGGTAACGTAAGGTAAGGTAAGGTAAGGGTTACTCTCACACATATGTGCTAGACATTCCCAACTCTATGGAGCGGTGCTCATCTCCGTTTCAAAGCCGAAGAGCCAGCGCTGTCTGAAGACGTCTCTGTGATCATGTGGCTGGCATGACTAAATGCCAAAGGTGCACGGAATTTTGTTACCTTCCCACCTAAGGTAGTTCCTATTTTTCTACTTGTATTTTTATGTGCTTTCGAACTGCTAGGTTGACAGAAGCTGGGACAAATAACGGGAGCTCACTCTGTTATGCGGCACTAGGAATTCAAACCGCCAAACTGCTGACCTTTCTGATAGACAAGCTCAGCATTATAGCCACTGAGCCACCACATTCCTTTAAATGTAATACAATACAATACAATACAATACAATACAATACAATACAATACAATACAATACAATAAAAAATCCATCATCCCAATTCCTGTTGTGCTGCTTCATCGTGAGGCCAGAGATATTCCTGAGGGGATGCATAAAGAATACTAGGAGTACGTAACATTAATATATTTCTTGAGCAGAATCACCCAAGGCAGCATGAAGGTAATCCTTGCTACCTAGCTAAAGCAAACAGGTATCAAGGAAGCAGCAATATATGAAGATGCTGGAGCTGGATGATCATTTTAGCAGCAGTAACAAAGAAATATTGCTCAGGAGAAGGCAGTTGTAAACCACATGGTTTTACCAAGAAGTCATATGGAAAGACAATATAAAATGTTTGAAGATATATTGTTGGATAATGGAGCCCTGAGATCAAATGGCTCAAAATGTTAACTAGGATGATGTGAGGATCTTTTGGAAGGCTGGTAGTCTTTATGAAGTGAACCTCCAGGGTATCTAGTGGCTGATGTATTCATGAAGAAAAGGAAAAGCCAAAGCTGCAAAGACAGCAATACACAGCAAACATGGACCATATGAAGCATTAACATGGGTTAACTCAATAGAAGGAAATATGAAGTGACTCAAGTCAATACCGGCATCTCAGGCATGAGCAAATAGAAATAGATGGGAATGGACATTTTCAGTCAGAAGATCAGAACATTAGGCATCCTTAATGCTCTCTGAGCTTTCTTGCTTTCTTGCAGATGTTTCTGCAAGACACTAGCACTGATGATGTTACCTCGTTTGAGTAATGGAATGTCTGCAAGAAAACAAGCAAGCTTAGAGAGCATCAAGGACTTCTCATGCCAACCATGAGTTGCAAATATTTTCCTTTATTAAGATCAGGACATTAAAAAAAAGCAAAAAGAAAGAAAAAGAAATAGCATCATTTTCTTAGTCAGTTCAGTCATAAAGTGATTGAATAACATCAATTAGACTTCACCAAAACCCCTTTAACATGATAATTAAACTGGTTTGTGCTCCAACTACTGATGCAGAAGAAAAGGAGAGAGAAAGTATTATGGCCAGGTTCTGAAATCAGCAGAACATGCAAGCAAGATATATCGATTGTGTTTGGAGACTGGAAAGACAATAATAATAAAGAAGAAAACATAGTTGAGCTGGATGGCATAAGAAACAGAATGGAAGCAAGAGAAAGACCTAATGGTTTCTGTCAATCCAAATGATTGTTTCATTGCTAACAGTCTTCCAATAATCTAAACAACATCATTATATATGAATATAACCAAATCAAATTATTCATACAAAGAGGTAGAAGAGTTATAATTTTAAAACAGTTGGTTTGGGTAGCTGATAGGGGAAGAGATCATGTACAAGCTAACTCAGTTTCCAGTATGATCTACAGCATATAGTTATGATTTTTAATGAAAATATCAGGAATGGAAGTCCTGAACCTCATTGATAGAGACCCAGAGGGACTCTGGAATAAAATCAAAGAAGTTGTTAAGGTTGGGTATGAAAAGTGATTGCAAAGGATCAAAGAATACAACAACAAAACCAGAAAAGATGGTAGGAATTGCCAGGAAGGGAAGACAAGTCCAGCCCAGGAAAAACAAAGGTGTCAGGAAAGAACTTAGCAAAGAATTGCAGAAAGATTTTAGAAGAGATGAGAAGTATTATTACAACAACATCTATAAAGACATCAAAGATGGAAATTGACTTAGAAAAAGAAAAGAAGTCTCCAGAAAAATCTCTGAACTCAGTAGGATTTCCAGCCTTGAACTGGTATGCTAAAGGACATAAATCAATAGAGACATCCCTCAGCTTGGCATTGTGTATGCAGAATTATTTCTATAATCAATAATTCACAAATTGACCTCTTTATTGCTTTCAATTATCTAGGATGTATTACAATCATGTCTTGTGGCCTTCTCTAAAGTCATCTTGAACATCTGGCATTTACCATTCCATCTAAGTCTCTTATCTTCATTGCATGACCCTAAGTATTGTTTTGCTTATTTTTTTTCTTTTGTATTGTTATGCAAACTTACCTCTTACAAACTTATGGCCGCTGGATTATTCTTCAGATTTGCTGGCATAATTTGGTTAGAAAATTTATGGAGGTCTTCTAATCCAACCCCCTGACCATAGCAAAAACCCCACCATTTTATCACTCTTGTCAAATCTTTTCTTGAAAATCTCCAGTGATTGATCATCAACAATTCCAGGTGGTAAACTATTCCATTGGTAAATTGTTTCCACTGTCTGGAAATTTCTCCTTAATTCTAGGTTGGATTTCTCTTTAATGAGCTTCCACCCATTGCTTGTTGTCCCTCCATAAGACAGTTCTCATATCACCCCTAATTCTTCTTTTAATTAGGTTAAGCATACCTAGTTCCCTTAACCATTCCTGGTACAATTTATCCTGAATTCTGCAAATTTGATAAGCTTCCTTTCTATCCCCTCATCTAGACCATTTCTGAAGATATTAACAAGTACTGACCCAAAAACAGAACCTTGAGGGACCTCACTGCAGGCTTTGCTCCATGCAAATGTATCAATTTAGGACTACACACTGAGTGTTGTTGGTCAGTCAACTGTGAATCCATATAGTGGTGATAATGTCTACCCTACATCTTATCAAGAAGTAGACTACTTTATCAAATCCCTATGAAGTCTAAGTATACCATATCCACATCTCCCTGATCTACTAATTGAGTCACTTTATTAAAGAAGGCAATAAGATGTGTTTTTAACAATGGGTGCTGGCTTCTGGTAATCACTTTGGTCATTTCTAGAAGCTCAAGAATCCACTGCTAGATAATCTTTTCCAGGATTTTTCCAGGTATTGGTGTCAAGGTGATTTTTCCAGTCTTCTGGCAATCCCCCTGTGCTACAGGAGCTGTGAAAGATTTTGTTCACTGGTTCCAAGCTCACAACTGCTAGCTCCTTCAGGACCCTGGGATATAAATGTTCTGGACCTCGCAATTTGAATTAATCTAGAGTGGATATGTATTTTCTAATCAACTTATTTCCTATTTTGACTTGCATTTCCGCTCTGTCTCCCACAGTGTTTCTTTTTGTAGATTGGATTATTTTTTCCTCTTGCATGAAGATAGACGTAAAAAAGGTATTAAGCAGTTCTGCTTTCTCCTTGCTGCCCATCACCTTCTAGCCATCTTCTCCAATTACAGTAATCCCTCGTTTTCCGCGGCTTCATGTTTTGCGGCTTCAGTGCTTCGCGGGGTTTTCAAAAATACAGGGGGAAAAATGCATCGGTAGGAGGCAAGCGCCCCCTAGTGCTTGCTTTAAACGATGTCCACCAACTCAAGTTTCCGGTGCGAATCCTACTTCGCGGTTTTTCAGTTTTTGCGGAAGGTTCCGGTCCCCATTAACCGTGGAAAACGAGGGATTACTGTAGTGGATCAATCATTTCCTTGACATGTTTTTGTTTTACATGTTGAAATAAAGTTTTGTTGTTGTTTTTGTTGGCATTTGTTGGAAGCATTTGTTCATTCTGAGCTTTAGCTTTCCTAACTCCATGATGGTTTCATCTTTTAATACATAACTGTAGTGCAAAAACTTGGAGTCATGCATAAATCAAACATTGTGTGCTGATCTCTTTTTAGTTCAGGAACTGCTAATCAGGTTTATTTGCTAAAACATGGGGCTAATGAAACTTCTCAGCATTTCCTGCAGAAGCTATTCCTTCTGGTCAAACTAGAAGATATTTTCTTCTCATTGAGAAATTATCTCAGGAACTTGTTATCTAGGAATACTATGGAGTAGAAAGTGTTTCCATTGATTAAATCTGTCTCAATACTTGTTCAAGAATCTAAAAATTACCAAAGTGAGAAGGTAATCTTGTAAGCTGCTGGACCGTTAGACACTAATTTGTAGCTGACAAGATAAGACCTAAAACTAAGTAGCTTAATCAGTGGAGATTTAAAAGGACACATGATAATTTAGATCGAAGGTACCATAGGAGAGTGAATAATTTTTTAAGAAAGAATTTTTAAACTTACAGAAGGAAACCTCTTTAGACACTGAACAATATATGGAATAACAATATTGGTGGGCTACTTAATATTTTTTAACCCACATTCAAAAATCTTTTTGAAATTTACAATGTTTGTGTCTAGAAGCTAGTTGTGATAAATATGTGTTGTATGTTCAACAGTTGAGATAAAATGATGCTTATGGACATCGAGAGGTTTACTTCCTTAGTATCTCCTAAGATCAGTCCTGAAGTTTTTAATGAGGTATTTTAACTTAAAAAATTAAATGGGGAGCTTGACATGTTGCAAAGCAAAACATCAGTTCTGAGCATTTTTTTTTAAAAAAATTCCAGAATGACACTGGATCTTGCAAAGGAAGTGTTAGACAGTATGAATGGTAGATAGCTGCACTGAAAGCTTCATCTGGAAATATATCCAGTTGCCCATGAAAATATAAAATGGAAATATGGGGTTTCTTCTGGGGGGACAAAAGGGTAGATTGGGACCTAAGTTATTGTCAGAACTTTAAGGTAGACCAGACAAGGAAAACAAAGTTATAAATGCTAATACTACCTTCATTATAAAATTACAGTAACAGATGGTGAGTCCCCTCCCCCTTCCTTTTCTTTTCAAGAGAACTAGGGAGGATCAAGCCAGAGACATTTTCTCAAATTACATTTCTTCCTTGGACACAAATTTATTTTATCTGACCATTGTCTTGGTTGTGATTTCCTCTTATTCTTTTAAATTGCTCTTATAGCCCTGTTGCAATAATATTTGAATTGTTTGGCCAAGATCTCATTGCCAATTGAATTGCCAAGATCCCATTGCCAGTGTTCATACATTTTTCTATGTCTGTTCCGTACTTGATTATACCAAGCGTATTCTCATAAAAAGGTGAAGGTTCCTCTCACACTTATGTGCTAGTTGTTCCCAACTCTAGAAGGTGGTGATCATCTCAGTTTCAAAGATGAAGAGCCAGTACTGTCCAAACACGTCTCCATGGTCATGGAGCCGGCCTGACTACATGCCAAAGGCACATAGAACACTGTTACCTTCCCACCAAAGGTGGTGCCTATTTTTCTACTTTCACCTTTACATGTTTTTGAACTGCTAGGTTGGTAGAAGCTGGGACAAGTAACGGGAGCTCACTCCATTACACAGCACTAAGGATTCAAACCACCAAACTGTCAACAGTTCTGATCGACAAGCTCAGTGTCTTAGCCACTGAGCCATCATGTCCCTTATAGCAGGGTTCCCCCTATCATGCCGGTCCGTGGTTTGATAGCAACCAGGCCGCAGGGCCGGAGAGGAGAAGGAGGGAGGAGGGGGCAGCCCCCTGGGCTGAGCACGCACCGGATGCAGGAGAGCACAGGCGCGGCTGTTCATGCCGTTGGAGGCCCTAGAGCAGTGGTTGGCTCTTTGGCCCCTTGCGTGCGGCTCTTCCTCTCTCCCTCCCTTCCTCACCCCCAGGCAGCGGAGGGGCTGGCATGTCGGCTGGGGGGGGACTGCGGCTGCCTCTTCCTGTAGCGAACGAGCGAGTCTGGGCGCCGCCAGAGCTGTCTGGGTGCCGTGCACCCGCCTCCCTCCCAGCCCATGTGGCAGGCAGCCATGGAGGGCGTGCCTCGGTGGCCGTTGGAGGGAGCTGGTGGAGACGTGCCCAGCAGTCCTGCCTGATTCGCCTGCTGGGTGACCTCGGATGGTGGGAGCTGCGTGTCGCAGGGCTCGGAGGCAGCAGCAGCAGCAACAGCCACCTGAAGAGGCCATCGAAGCACGCTTTCTGGGGCTGGCCGCCACGCGGGGCTGGGAGGAAGGTGGGTGTGCAGTGCCCGGACGGCCTTGGTGGTACTTGGGTGGCCGCAGCCTTGGGTATTCCCTCCGCCCGCTCGCCTGCTCGCTGCGGGAGGAGGAGGCAGCCGTGGCCTCCCCGGCCGGCGTGCCCGGCTTTCCGCTGCTTCTGGGGGGGGGGAGAGACTGACATGCAGAGATAGGGGGAAGGAAGAAGAGACAAACAGAGAGAGACACAGAGAGAGAGGGAGAGAGAGAGAGACAGACACACACACACACACACACAGAATGACAGATGGGTGGAGGGAGGAGAGAGAGAGAGAGACAGAGAGAGAGACAAAAAGAAAAAGAGAGAAAGAGAAAGAAAAATAGAAAGAAAAAGAAAGTGGGAGAGAGAGAGAGAGAGAAAGAAAGAAAGAAAGAAAGAAAGAAAGAAAGAAAGAAAGAAAGAAAGAAAGAAAGAAAGAAAGAAAGAAAGAAAGAAAGAACTTATGACCACAATTGAGCCCAAAACTTTGGTTGCTAAGCAAGACCGTCGTTAAGTGAGTTTCACCACATTTTCAAAGTTGGCCACGGCCACCTGGTCACATGACCGCTGAGCCACTCCCACAAAACAGGCCACACCTTTTGGCTCTCAAAAGAAATTTCAATCGTGGTACTGTTGATCTCTCTTGATTAATGAGTTTGCCCACCACTACCCTAGAAGGCCGAGTGAGCCGACTTCCCCCCCGCATGCGCATGCGCCACCCGTTCCCCCTCCCCCCCCCGCTCCTCCTTTACGCCAGCCGGTCCGCAGAATTTACTTTAAAATGAAACCGGTCCCTGGTGCAAAAAAGGTTGGGGACCCCTGCCTTATAGTATTTTCATATCAGCATGCAAAGACTGATCAAATCCTAGACTTTCCTGAAGATCAGTAGATATGGAGGAGATGGAGAGACTAATTTTGGCTGAATTAATGAGATCTAGCAGAGATAAACTGATAAAATCTCACACTTTGTAGATGTTTGAGAGGCTGGGGCAAAGAAGAGCTGCTTTTTTTGTTGCAGTGCCAACATTGTGGAATAGCTTCTTTGCAGAGATCAGGCTGATTTCCTCTTTGCTGGGTTTCTGCAAGCTCCTAAAGATGGAGGTTTTTCAAAGCTCTTTCTTCTGATTTGGCATTCTTGTTCTTATTTTATTTCTACTCTTGTAGAATTGTTGCTCTGTGTGTGTGTGTGTGTGTGTGTGTGTGTGTGTGTGTGTGTGTGTGTGTGTGTGTGTGTTTGGGGTTTGTTTCATATTGCATTTTTCTAAGTGAGCCTCTGAGAGTCATTTCTGATTTCAGCAGGACACAAATGTGCTTTACAAATAAGGGAAGTAAGTCTGAATTGAACCAATGCTCAGCATAGCCAGAAGGAAAGAATGATTTTCTGTGAGCATGAAAAGTCCTAACCCAGATTCAGCCAAATAACCTCTAGGAAAAGTATTGCTGTTAAAAAAAAAAATAAGCTGAGAGGCAGATACTGCACAACCATAACAAAAGCTTTCTGAAAGTCTTGGTCTGTTTAAGAGTCTCTGTGCTCCTGCATTCTGAGCTGAATTATATATGTGCCATCTGCACTGCAACGGAGGTTGGAAATCTTTTGTACAAAGCTCTTCATATGGAAGTGTGCTGAAAACCATGTCCATATTTTGCATATGCATTTGTTTTTTGTGCTCTGCTATCTTTAACATTGCTCCAAATATCTGTCTTACCAGACTGTGGTCTGATTTGCACTTTGACTTTATTCAGCCTTGTGCCTTCTAGACTGAAATGTTGGCTACACGGTTTTGTTGACTCTTTGATGATCGCAGGGCTAGGTTTCCTGCCTCCTGTTGTAAGCTACCTGATGATTTCAGGATGAACTGTTGATGAAGTGATAGGTCACACTTCCAGCATGGCCTACATTAGAACATTAGGAAAGAGAAAAGGTGAGGATCAATTCTTGGCATATCTCCCAAGCCCTTAAAAATGTGCATACTTTGCTACGCAGTTTTCTGCATATTCTCAGAAATACCAGCTGTTGGATAAAAGAACCAGAACTGCAGCACATTAATACTGTACTCCTTTTTCAGAGCAGAGTTATGGCGAGCCAAGGGCCTCTTCCTTTTTGAAAACTCTTGTGAATGATTTGATCCTCCTGGGACACACATTGTTTAAATGTTACTCAGAGCTTTACTACAGGAGAAGCCAAACTGCTGGGCAGGCAGATATTGTGTAGGCGTGTAGGCTGTGTCTTCCTTTATAGTTGAAAACAGATTGAAAGAGGAAAGGAACATTTCTTCCTGTGGACCCATGTTGCCCCCTTGGCAGGAAGCTCTTTGCAGCTGCACTGCTGGCCAGCTGTGACAGCAGCCTTCAATAGTCAAATGTCTTGTAATGGAACTCAACTTTGGGCAGGCCAGGGTTTTCATTTGGAAAGTAAATTGAAACTTTCTAGGTTTTTTTTTTTAAATATGCCAAGAGGGCTTTTTGCCACTGACCCTTAGCATATGACCTCTTTCTTTCTTTTTCTCTTACTGCTGGAATTATTTTAAGAGAAAGATTATACATCTATTTGTAAAAGTCAGAGCCAGCTGTTGGGCCATTACTGCAGTTACTGAGTGATGAGTGAAGTAGCACATCAGAAGATAGACCACATATATTTTCAGGGAAATAGTAGACTTGCTCATTTTTCTTCTCCAGCCCAAATATTGAAAACTCAGCAAGGGGAGAGAGGGAAAAATTTGCAGGCACCACAATCTGAAGTCTTGCCAAAGTCAGAAAACTATATAGGCTCCCAATCCACATACGCCTAACAGCTCTACCCAAAGTAAAATATTGGAATATTCCTACTGAAGAAATTGTCTGAACTTCACATCTCAATTTATTTGATCAACAAAGAATTGCAACAGCCTCATGCCATAGAAGTTTCTGAGTTCTTCTAAATGCTCATCCATATGCAAATCCCATGGACACATTATGGGAATGATGTTAGAGGAAATGGATTGTGGAGTGGAGACTGTATTAATAATTAAGTACATTGTTTGCACTCAGATTCTTATATTTACATTCAGGTATGGATTAGAAGGGCCTGTGGAGCAAAGTAACAGCATAAAATTGGAAGGAGGAGGAGGAGGAGGAGGAGGAGGAGAAGGAGAAGAAGAAGAAGAAGAAGAAGAAGAAGAAGAAGAAGAAGAAGAAGAAGAAGAAGAAGAAGAAGAAGAAGAAGAAGAAGAAGAAGAAGAAGAAGAAGAAGAAGAAGAAAGAAGTGAATTAGATAATACAGAATTACCTAGTCAAATATATTGCCAAAGTTCTCTGGGATAGTGACCTAACAGTTTTCACATGGCACGTTTTGGTAATTAGGGGAGAAACTTTCAAGGCTGACTTGAAAGCCTGAAAAGTCTTTTAAGCAGTAATACCTCCGGACAAATGTCACTCTTCTGAAACAGCAGTGGTGGTCTGTGGACCACTGATGTTCCATGAGAAAATTTTGGTGCTCCACAGAAAAATTATTTGCATTTTTTATATTGCACTAAATCAGGGGTCCTCAAACTACGGCCCTTGGGCCAGATACATGCAATGAATGTTTGTGTTGCTGCAGAGAGTCTCCCCTTTTGGGTCTTTTTGTGTGGGTCAGAGGGGGGAAGAAATTCCAACTTGGGGTCTGCTTCAGCTTTCTGGTATGGGGCTTTGGATAAAAGCTGGAGGAAAGTGCTGCTGGTGGTGAAGAGTTGGAGGCTCTTGTTCCAGTGGGACTGCATGATGACCTGGAAGTGGCTGATCATCTCAGCCCACTGAGCCTCCAGGTGTTGGTACCTGTCATTGCACTCCTGCAGGTCTTCCCTCTGAATGGGAAGCCTATGCTCGTAGTCCTCAGTGAGATGCTTCATTCTCGTAGGGGCTGCTTAGGTCCAACAACTGCTTCCTGTTGGGGCCCTAAGGAGCCTGAGTGGACAGGCAAGAGTCCCCCCTCCCCTCTCATCTCAGATGCAAATATAAATCCAAATGACCTGCATCACAATGGGCACACAAGACCTCAGTAGTATAACTACTCCTGGTATAATGTAACTACATTAAAGAAAAATGATTTTAATGTTAAAAAATCTACACAGTTTCCTCCTGGCTATGTCCTTGGCCCATTTTATAGAAGCCACTGCCCACTGTGGGTTTTTTTCTTTCTCAAGTGGAGATATAACTATCTTTTCTCACTGAATAAGTATTAAATTCAGTGGTGTATGTTAAAATGCTATTAATCAAATATAAACAGCAGAGCTAGATTCCTTCCAGATGAGCAAACAGTGTGGTGGGAATCCCAGCAGTGAAGATCTCCCCTGCTAATCTCATTGAGCATTTTTTCTTCTCTTGCAGGAACTCATCTTTCTCAACATATATATGTAAAAGTTCATGTGTTTCCATAGACTCATTGCCAAAAGAACTGTGAAAGAAGAGAACTTAGAATCTCTCTTCCCCCGCCCCCCTTTTGTCCTGGTCTGTATCAAGCTGCCTTGCTTTGCTTTTGCTTACTTTAAAAGAACAGAACCTTACCAAGATCAGTATCCATCTGCATTTCCCTCTTTCCCTGCCTATTTCAGGAACATTTTTGTTCAGAAGGGATGAGTTTGCTCAGCCAGTTGAAGGCTTTGCTGTCTCTTACATAACACAACGCATGAAGTGTTCAGAAGCGCTATTGTCTACAGAGATTCACAGGTTTTGCCCTGTTTCCCTGAAAATAAGCCCTCCCTGGATAATAGGCCCAATCGGGCCTTTGAGTGCATGTGCTAAAATAAGCTCTCCCCCCAAAACAAGCCCTCCCTGAAAATATTGCAACACAGCAGCAGCCATGAGATTATCGCGCTTACTGCCTCCTACACCTCAAAAAAATAAGACCTCCCCGAAAATAAGGCCAAGTGCTTATTTCGGGGGTCAAAAGAAAATAAGACTTATTTTCTGTCTTATTTTCAGGAAAATATGGTATAACTTTCCATTCAAATGTAGCTGAGAGTGGGAAAGATACTGTGCCCTACTCTATGATATTTAGACCTATGTTTGAGTGGAAGATGGAGGTTGGTCTCCTCTTCAATTCAGCACATATTAGAGAGATTACCAGGGAAGGCAGACAATTTTTATGTAGCCTTTCTCCTCCAGGACACAAACCCGGCTACCACGTATGCGGTTGCAAAATTCTGTGTTGCTGCAATGTCCACAAGAAAAAAATTGGTTACAGAATTGTGGTGTTATCCTGTACCAATTATTTGGACATATCTCTAACAATTTCTGGACCATTTTATTTACTTCCACAGCTTTTTACCCACATAAACCAGGGAGTAACCCAAACAATTTGAGAACATGTATGTTATTCTCCACTATTAATGTCAACACCTTTTAAATATATTTTAATGTCAGTACTTTTAAGATATTGTAAAGAGTAATGTGTATTGCTGGTCTTTGACCATAATAAAGATTTATACTCAATTCAGCACAAATTTATTTTACAATAAGCATAACAAGAATGAGAAAGAGATTTGGACTTGTTCATCAGTGGATAGCACCTGGAGACACTTTGCACACAATGATAATCAAGTCACAGTTTTAAACACTATGGTAAGATGTCTATTTAAAATAAAAAGAGCTAAGTAACGCTTAAGGATACGAAGCACATCACATTCAATCTGACCATTGTCAAAGTGTCAAATAGCACTTAGACTTATATACCGGGTCACAATGCTTTACACCCTCTCTAAGTGGTTTACAAAGTCAGCATATTGCACCTAACAATCTGGGTGCTCATTTTATGGACCTCAGAAGTTAGAAGGCTGCGTCAACCTTGAGCCAGTCAGGATCAAAAGATTCAAACTCCTGGCAATGTGAGCACAGTTAGCCTGAAATACTGCATGCTATCCACACAGCTCTTTAGCATTATTAATAATGTCTTTATCTTTTTTTAAAAAAATCCTTTTCTAACATTTTTTCATTTCAGCTTCTTTAGGAATAATAACTGTATATTTGGAATAATTATTGTTGGTACTGTTATTTAAAGTGTACAAATTATTTCACAGTTTCACATACATTATACCATATCCAGCAAGTCTATAAATCAGTATTATTAGCCTCCATATTGCCAGTGTGGAGACTAGTGGTGAGTAAAAGACAGTTGTGGGATTAAAAATTTTTTTACTACCAGTTCTGTGAGTGTGGCTTGGTGGGCATGGCTTGGTGGCATGGCAGTGGAAGGATACTGTAAAATTTCCATTTCCTCCCCACTCTAGGGCAGGGGTCTCCAACCTTTGCCACTTTAAGTCTGAAGGACTTTAGCTCCCAGAATTCTCCAGCCAGCTTTGCTGGCTGGAGAAGTCTGGGAGCTGAAGTCCTTCAGACTTAAAGTAGCAAAGGTTGAAGACCCCTGCTCTAGGGGAAGGTTACTGCAAAATCCCCATTTCCTCCTGATCAGCTGGGACTTGGAAGGCAGAGAATTGTTGGGGGCGGGGCCAGTCAGAGGTGGTATTTACCTGTTCTCAAAATTTCTGCTACTGGTTCTCCAGAACAGTTAAGAAGCTGTTGAATATCACCTCTGCTAAAAGAATTCCACCAGTTCTCAGTTTGATGGAAAATAATTTGATTTAGATATTTTTTCAAAAAAGAAGGGAGTTTGGGGGAATGGATGGGCTCATAGGTTTCTACAAGTGAGGCAAGAGAAGCAAGTAATATTATATATGTCGTGATATCATCATGCAAATGATGCAATTTATACTGTATATTATTTGCATTATGGAATCATGATATGATCCAATTTATATTATTCACATGATTACACGCATGTGATTTCTACCAGACTTCCATAATCATAGGCATCCTACAAGGGGATTGGGGCACACAAATATCTACTTGCCTATTATCACACAAATGATATGACTGAAGTACTTGTGTCAGACTAATGGTGTTACATAATTGGTCCATGACATGACACATCTTCATCTTTTTGGCTATGACATTATGGCTTGTTATAGATGTTACAGCTGTCTTTCTCTGTTCTATCATCTCCCCAGTAATTCTGCAGCCTCCTATACTGCTTCTTGCCTTCCTATTCTTTTATTAAATCCCAATCCTCATTAGGAAACACTTCTACTGGGCATTTCTAGCAATAGTACTTTTATGACTAAGAAGACTTTTTCTTGGAAAATTGTTGGACATCAACTTTTTTTATATTTATTATTATTATTTATTTTCGAATTTATACCCCGCCCTTCTCCTTGTTAGGACTCAGGGCGGCGCACAGGCATTATTAAAAACCATAACAAAACAATATATACCATTAAAAACATATTAAATTAAATTAAAACCCATGCTAAAAACCCTTTAAAACCCTGACAAATTAAAATTTATAAATAGAGTCAGAAACGGGGGGCTACGCTAGGCCGGCTTGTTGGAATAGGTACGTCTTAAGACGTTGGCGGAAGAGACGGAGGTCCGAGGTAGTGCGAAGGTTGGGTGGTAGGTCGTTCCAGAGGGCCGGGCCCGCCACAGAGAAGGCCCTTCCCCTGGGTGTCGCCAACCGGCATTGCCCGGCCGACGGTACCCGGAGAAGGCCCTCTCTGTGGGAGTGGATCGGACGAAGGGATGTATGGGGCAGAAGGCAGTCTCGTATATAACCTTGAGAAATTCAAAGAAGTTGTTCACCCATATCTCTGTCCATAAATGTGATGGAGAAGTTAAAAAGATCTTCTGTACCAAATCACAGCTCAAATTATTGCTGAGGGACCAATAGTGTATTCATGATTGAAGGATGATAAAAGCCATGGATTTCCTTAATAGTTGTAGAGCTATCATTCTCTTAGTTCTGCAGTGTTTTCACTCTCAGCTGTATCTTGGCTAGACTGTCAAACTATTCTATTTTTATTCTCTGTGGCAGAAAATCTTCAAAGGGACACTTGATGTGAGATTGCATTTGAAAATGATGACATCAGGGGAATTAAATTTTCCCACCATCCGACTTCCTGTCATTCAATCACATATAAGTATCTTCTCTTAAAAATGAGAAGAGAAACATTTAAGAAAGGAAAAAAGTCTTCTAGATATGTTAAAAAACAAAACAAAAACCCTGGGCATTTTTTTGCATGTAGGGCTATATAGAATGATGACTATTGCAGTGAAACATTGAGCTGTGTTATGTATGCTACCTGGTATTATTGTTGTGTTATTAAATTGAACACCAGCTTTTCTTTTCTTTTTAGTTTCAGAACTCTACCACCACTTTAATAAATAAATAAATTAAAAAAACAATATTGTTTTAAATTTCACATACATTTTTATTTAGCAACAGAATAGAATAGAATAGAATAGAATAGAATAGAACAGAACAGAACAGAACAGAACAGAACAGAACAGAACAGAACAGAACAGAATAGAATAGAATAGAATTCTTTATTGGCCAAGTGTGATTGGACATATGAAGAATTTGTCTTTGGTGCATATGCTCTCAGTGTACAGAGAAAGAAAAAAAATACATTCATCAAGAATTGTAAGATACAATACTTAGTGATAGTCATAATAAACAAACAATAATAAATAAACAATCAAATCATACTAGGAAACAAATAAAATGATATAAATCATAGAGATGCAAGCAACAAGGTTATAGTCATAAGTGAGAGGAGGTAGGTAATAGGAAGGAAGAGAAGAATAATAGTAATACAGTCTTAGTAAATAGTTTGACAATGTTGTAAGAATTAATTATTTAGCAGAGTGATGGCATTCAGGAAAAAAAACTGTCCTTATGTCTAGTTGTTCTGGGGTACAGTGCCCTATAGTGTCATTTTGGGGGTAGAAGTTGAAACAATTTATTTCCAGGATGTGACAGTCTGTAGATATTTTTACAAGACTTAATTACTTGTGAGAGCATGAGCAAAATAGATTATTTAATGCAGCCAATAGACCAGGAACATCAAGATAAAGTAACTGAAAAGTGAAATCTACATTTTTTTTCATTAGCATTACATTTACATTACATTTCTACCCTGAGAAAATACATCCCCTTGCAAATTTGTAATAAAACTACATAAAAAATAGGATGGCAGGTTTAATAGGCTTCCTTGCCTATGTCATTGAACTAGCCAGGCGTGATCTGTTGTACCGCAAATAATCTACTAATCTAAGGTAGGTATTAACAGAGTAAAAGTATACTGCATGTTAGGGAATGTCCCTGGATATCCAGTGGAGTTATTCCCACCCTGTTAGTTGTTGGCAAACATCTAGCTATAACCATAAGGGAGGAAAATTGCTGTAGCACCCATGTAGTGCTGCTGCATAAAATAACAAAGGGTCTCTAGACCAGCCGACAATCCTGCTCTCAACAATTCTATTTTTATATTTTTATATTTTATTATGCTAATATCTATTTTATTATATACTAGCCATTCCTGGCCACACGTTGCTGTGGCCCAGTCTGGTTAAATGACCAACTAATCTGTGTGTAGATCTACACCTGCACACACAAACACGTACACACAACCACCGTATGACCCCCAACCTACCCACCTACTCCCTTTCTCCCTCTCTCCCTCTACCTACCTACCTACTGCATTTCTTCCTCCCTCTCTCTATCCCTATAGCTGCCTACCTATCTACCTATGTCATAAAGGATAACATAATACCTGTGACCCACTGTTCTCTCTGCATCTATCTACCTACCATTTTTACAATTTTTTACATTTCCATTGCATGTGCCTGGCACAGGTGTGACATCTACACAATCTATATATATCATTGGTGCCATACTTGAAAGGAACATTGTGTGAAAATTTGGAAGTGATCAGTGCAATATTTTCAGAGATTAGCGGTTTTGAACAAACTCTTGTTACATTTTTATTTATCTAGATATTGTTTTAAGGTGTGGGCATTCCAATTCTTGCAGGGCTACTGGCCTCTGTTCATAAAAAAAGGAGCTCATTCATTAAGAAAACACTTCTCCTTGCATTCCATAGGATTTATTCATGGATGGGAAATTAGTCCATGAGTTGGCACACAGTATTTCATTTGTCCGCATAACAATTTATATTCTACTAGCTGTACCCGGCCACACGTTGCTGTGGCGCAGTCTGGTTAAATGGCCAACCAACCTGTGTACACACAACCACTGTATAACCCCCAACCTACATATTTCCTGTATTTCTTACTCTCTCCACCTACCTACCTACCTACCTACCTACCTACCTACCTACCAACCTACCTACCTACCTACCTACCTACCTACCTACCTACCTACCTACCGTATTTCTCCCTCTCTCTTTCTATCCACCTACCTACCTACCTACCTACTTACCTACTCTATTTCTCCCTCTCTCTCTCTATTCCTCTACCTACCTACCTCAAGGTGCCTCACTTGTGGAGTGCCCCAGGGGTCGGTTCTCTTGCCCCTTCTGTTCAACATTTATGTGAAGCTGCTGGATGAGATCATCCAGGGTTTGGGGGTAAAGTTCCATCAGTACGCTGATGACATGCAGCTGTACATTTCGTCGCCAGACCACCCCAATGTTGCCCTTGACGTGATGTCCCAGTGTCTGGAGGCCGTACGGATCTGGATGGGGAGGAACAAACTCAAACTCAACGCCTCCAAGATCGAGTGGCTGTGGTTTCCGACACCCCGGTTCAGCCAGATAAGTCCAACACTGGCCATTGGGGGTGAACAACTGGCCCCCGTGGAGAGGGCGCGCAACTTGGGCATCCTCCTGGATTCCCGGCTGTCCATGGAGGACCATGTGACGGCCGTGGCCAGGGGGGCGTTCTATCAGGTACGCCTGATACACCAGTTGCGCCCCTTACTGGACCGGGGAGTCCTTCGCACAGTCACTCAAGCGCTTGTGACATCCCGGCTGGATTACTGTAACACTCTCTACATGGGGCTCCCCTTGAGGTGCACTCGAAAGCTACAGTTAGTACAGAATGCGGCCGCGCGGGTGATTATGGGTGCCTCAAGGCAAACCCACGTAACACCTCTCCTGCGCGAGCTGCACTGGCTGCCTGTGGCCTTTCGAGTGCGCTTCAAGGTGCTGACGACCATCTTTAAATCGCTCCATGGCTCGGGGCCTAGCTATATACGAGACCGCCTCCTGCCCCATACATCCCTTCGTCCAATCCGCTCCCACAGAGAGGGTCTTCTCCGGGTGCCGTCAGCGGGGCAATGCCGGTTGGCGACACCCAGGGGAAGGGCCTTCTCTGTGGCGGGCCCGGCCCTCTGGAACGACCTACCCCCCGACCTTCGCACTATCTCGGACCTTCGCCTCTTCCGCCAACGTCTTAAGACGTATCTATTCCAACAAGCCGGCCTAGGATAGCTCCTACTTCTGACTTTTTAAAAATAAATCAATTTGGTATGGCTTTAACATGAGTTTTTAGCACGGGTCTAGTAATTTAATATATTTTAATTGATATTGTATTTTGTGGTTTTAATAATGCCTGTGCGCCGCCCTGGGTCCTAACAAGAAGAAGGGCGGGGTATAAATTTAATAAAATAAAAATAAAAATAAAAAACAGCATAATGAGGAAGTGTGGAGGCATAGGCTTCCCATCCCCAGGAGACCCCGGGCACGGCGTCCCACGAGGCTACCAGGTGGCTGCTGCCATTGGCCTAGCCCAGGGAGGCACATTCGTAGATTCCCGCATTGCCAAGCTGTTCACTGATGCAGCAGCTGGGTGGGAGGAGTTATAGGGAAGTGAAAACCTCACAAGTGGGTACATTTTCCGTTTGTGTACTGTGCATAGGACACATGTGTGCCAGGCACACAAAAGGTACGTATGATTGATTCGGAAGTCCTTGGGAACATTGTGTGAAAATTTGGTGTCAATCGGTGTAGTAGTTTTGGAGTTTAGCGGCTTTGCACAAACTATTTTACATTTTTATTTATATAGATTACATTAATTAAACCATGGAGTGGTGGTCTTCTCTTTGCTATTAGGGCGTGTTAAAATGAAGCAGTTTGAGATTTATCTGTGCAGAGGAAAGACGTGCACCATATACTCTCCTTAATATGGAGGAGCTTTTGAGTTCTGGCAGATGACTCTATTGGGTTTTAGCCATTTCTCTTATTCTGACCTGGAGGATGCTTGGGTTTTCCATTCCTGCTTTATGAAAAGTCAATGCCCCACCCCCAATGACCACTTCCAAAATCTGATCTATTGAGTACATGACATAATATCAACTCATGAAGAAAAATATGTTCTAATTGACAGCCCATTCACTTAGCAAATTCCAATGACTTGTCAAAATTGGCTAATAGGGATTGTAAAGATCCCAGACCCTGCAAGTCATAAGCATAGTTGCTTCTGAGAGAAGATAGTTCTGAATTTAGGAAGCCTCAGGTATGGCCTGGAGATGAGACAAAAGATGAATCAAGAGGATGCAACTTTAAAAAATATTTTGTAAGGCATCCTTGAGCCTTACTAAAGGTGAGAGGTCATGCAGATGTAACAATAACTTCTTCACATTCCTTCTCTCTTTCTATCACTAATAGGACAGGAATTTCTTTGTCTCCTATCTGAGTGAAGAACTGAAAACGTCCATCTTTTCCAAATTGTAAAAATCACATTCCAAAAAGATGTTTTCATAACTCCAGGATTTAAGTCTAAGTATTGACATATGGTGTGTGTATGTGCACTCAAATACATACACAAATGAGTGTGTGTGTGTGCATGCACGCACACTGATTTGTGTATGTATTTGAGTGTGCATGTGTGTATTTATAAATATGGCATTTAGACAATGGGGCAGAGGATAGGCATATAACACATGTAAAAGAATAGCAATAAGAAATATTTTTAAAATAGATACCAACCTACAATCATGTCCTCAGGGACAAAACAAAACTAAAAGAAGACTGAAAATGCATGCAAAAAATAAATTGTTAAGACATATTTTGTATTCAAAAATAACTCCATGTCCATTTATGAACACCTTGTAACTTATGAAATGTTTCAGATTCTCTAGACTCTACAGATTAATAACATTGCTCTTGTTTCTATGGAAAGTGCTTATATAATGTTCAGCTATTTTTGATATCCAATGCACATCTTTTTACAGCTTCTGGGATATAGAATTCCTCCACTTCTTTCCTCTGAAGTTAACAAGAGAAAGAGAAATCATATCTGTTCATCTTTTCAGTATCTTTTCATAACCAGATATTTGCAAAGTCAGGCAGATATCTTGAAATCCCAGTGTCATAAAACCCCAATAAGAGAATGCATTGAATTATAAACCAAAGCCCAAATGAGCACTATTTGGAACAAGCCATTTCTCTGAAATACAGGAGAGGAGGAAATCCTGGAGTCAGAAACCCACAAGTCCATCTTCATCTTCATTGATTCTTGAAATCAAGGTCCTTTTATTTGGCCCAATCCTAGTTTTTGAAGTTGGGGGGAGGAATTCTTGGGTTTTGAGAGAGATGCTTACACATTCAGTATTACCTGAGGTAGCTTGTCCTGGATTTTAGTAAGATATGGTTTCGCAAATGGTATTAACTGATTTGGACAACTTTAATTTATTGTTTAGAGAATAAATTCCTTGCACTTCTTCCTTAGCCATATCAATCAGTTCTACCATATGCCAGAAAGAATATCAACATCCCTTACAAAACATTAGACATAATGAATTTGTAGCTCAAAAACAATTTGACAGATTTCTATGAAATGTGAACACTCTTTATCTCCTTATCAAACTCAAGTATGCCCATATATAACCATGTTTCCCTGAAAATAAGACAGGGTCTTATTTTCTTTTGGCCCCCAAAATAACTGCTTGGCCTTATTTTCAGGGAGGTCTTATTATTTTTGAGGGGCAGGAGGCAGCGAGCATGGTCACCTCATGGCTGCTGCTGTGTTGCAATATTTTTGAGGAGGGCTTACTTTCAGGGGAGGGTTTATTTTAGCACATGCGCTCAAAAGCCCAATTGGACTTATTATCCGGGAAGGTCTTATATTCAGGGAAACAGGGTAAGGAACAGTCATTTATGCTTCTTTAATGTTATATTGTGGGAGTGGGAGTTTTGTTACAATTCAGGAATTATATTGAATCATTTCTGGGGTAATCTAGATTGCGTTGGGGACACTTTATGATTCTAGATTACATTTCCAAAGTTGATCATGTAGCTGAGTTGACATGAGGTGAAATGAAATATCTAAATCCCATCACCCCATCCCATCCTACCCCATCCACACTAAACAAGAAATGGATTAAAAAAATATGAACAAATGTGTCTTCACTTTATTTTCACCTCTATGACTTCAGCCAACTAAGATTTGGTCTCCCAAGGGCATGCTACTAAAACACACTCAGTCTTACAACAATTGGCCTTCCAGTAATAGCTAGCTATAAATCTAGAAGAAACACTGATAACTATATAAATCTTTGGAAGATACTTCACTTCAATGGGAAGGTTGCTGAAAATGCCCTTTTGAAACAACTCTGCAAAGCATCTGTATATATTATTTCACCCAATAGAAGTATCTTCTGAACATGCAAGAAGCCCTTTTTTAATCAAACTGAGATAGCCAATCAAATATGAGGGAATGTGTTTTGATGCTTTGTGGAAGGATATTGCTTCAGGTGCATGGAGTGCCTGCATGAAGCAGATCAAGCCCAATCTACACAACCCAACTAATAAAATAGTTTAATTCAGATACATAGAAAGCATTTTGATTGACACTGTTTAATAAATCATAAAGCATCATTCCTTGTATTTTCACAAAAAGGAAAAGATGAGTGCTATTGTTTTTATTATTACAGAAGACAAAACTTAAAATATTGCTTCCATACGATGAACATTTAAAGGCAAGAGCAATTTTCTGTTGTTTCTCTAAGGACAATGAAGAAGTATTTAGTAAAATAGTTTGTGCATAAACAGAGACTGAAGATGAGGTGGAAGCAGAGATCTAAGCTATTGTCATGTGGTGGTTAAAATATAGAGACACCCAGTTCGCATTTGCCTTCAACCAATGAAATTCACTGGCTGATTTTGAGCCAATTCATCTTAACTCATATGATTGTTATTGTGGGAAAGGTGGGGGGAATAAAACCACTGGCTTGAATTTCTGATGGGAAGGCAGGATACATATTTTAACAGATAAGCATTCCTTTCTCTGACTATCTTTCTGTAATGGTATATAAAATTACAGAACTATGTCAATATACTTGTATGCTTAAATTATCATCCTCTAATCTCTAAGAAGATCCCTCAGGATTATAAAACACCCTCTCCATCTGCAAGAAAATAAAGTTCTGTTGAGGTCCTTCAGATCAAAATGAAGTGTTTGTACTACTGTGACAGATAATGCACCACAAAGTAGGACAATGGTGAAGTGGTATCTGGATTAGCTAAGATTTTAGACCTCTTCATTTCTCTGACCCTTTCTTGAATTTTGACAGAAACTAGACTCACACAAGTTCAGTCAGAGTAATGTTTGAGATAAATGGGATGGGGAAAGTATATATAGGAAAGGATGGTACTATGGATCCACCACTTATATTTTGGAAGTTATGCTCTTGCAACAAAATTGTGAATTGTGCTATTATAACAATGTGGGTTAGACTTCTTAAATGTTAATGGGTATCATCAGAAAATACAGAGGAAATAATCTGATTAATTTACTATTCTCTTTATACAGTAGATCTCGGAAATTCTATCTTCTGTGAGAAGAGCCATTGCAGAATTATTAAACTTTTATATAGCACTACAATTTCTAAAATTCTTTGGAAGAAACCAGGGAAGGAAAGGAAGAAAGAAAGGAGGAAAGAACTGAATGAATAGATAGATATTGTTTGTACAGTAGCTGTCTCATGAAAGTGTATTTTACTGTGATTATATGGCAGACATATTCAATTCAATTTAATTCAATTTATTAGATTTATAAACCGCTCCCTTTCCCCGAAGGGACTCTGGGGCGGTGCACAGGAAATTAAAACATATAAACATAGCAATTTATAAATATTTAAAACCGGATTAAATAATTATCCCTGTGCTAAAATTTGTAAAATCATTAAAACTATTTCCCCTTAAAACCAATTTAAAACAATTTAACTTCAGACTATAGGCTAGGTGAGATAAATTAGGCCAAACAAAATATGTTTCTTTCTCTACTGCTTTTGAGGAAAGTAAACCTGTATGATAGAATAAAAATATGAATTTAATTATACTTGTTATACAGTTATGAAGTCTGCCTACATATCTGCTAGTCATTTATTTTCCTAATTGACCTACAATGTTGTGTGATATTTCCCTATGTGAAATTTTTGTTCTCCTGCTTACTGCTTTCTTTTAGCTGAAAAGTGCCTGGTGAAAGCACTGTTTTCCCCCCCCCAATCCAAAGGAATGGATGAGGAAATTGTATGAACAAGAAAAAAAATAAGTTTTCATTTCAGTTCTTTAAGGCATGAACTGTGTATGAATTGAAGATGGAATCTAACTTCACCAGAGAGGTGGAAAATGCATATTTATGGTGATAAAGAACAGGGCAGTAGATTAATTTGGCTGGACTACTTGTAGCAAGATAAGAGAGTCCAGAATATTGGGGATTGGTTATGTTTTTATCTGTGCTTCCCTTTGCAATCACCCTTGAAACCTGCAAGGAGCAATGCTGAGAAGATAAGGCTGCCTAAGCTGAATATTTTAGAATGATGTCGTGGGAGGGATTACTCCAAATGAAATGAAAGTTAGTAAAGTGCTGGGGGAAAACATTATACATATATATAAGATAACACTGGTGCAAATGATGAAATGTAAGAGTGATACATCTATATTTATTATTTATTCAACAAATGTATATGGCTGCCCATATCACTGAATGTGTACAACTACAATTAAAACCATGTCGCTGCTGTTAAAAAAAACTTCAATTAAAAATGTTTATCTAAAGCTTAATAGTCATACCTAGAATTATGTTTGGTAGTTTTCTACTGTAATTGTTAATAAACTATTGCTATAATGTTGAAGAAAGCAATTATCTAAACAAGTTGAATCAGATTTCCACCTACTGAAGGAGAGAATCACTGAAATCAGTATATGATACACCAGCCTATGAACATTTTTTTCAACTTTCATTGGCTGATAGATTATGGGTGATCTATTCCCAGTATTTTAAAAACACATTGGTTAAAATGTTTTGCCTATGTCATCAGTTTAAATCAACTGTATTACCATTCCATTTTATTGTGTGATAGTGGGTGTTGACCAATAAGCCCTAAAATGCTTATTTTGACCAATAAGCCCTAACTACCTCCTCAATGACTGACAATCCAGGTTACCATAAGAAGAGTCTCTTTCTTGAGTAAGATTTTATTCAGAATTAGTACATTACTTGCAAAGTAACTATCAGAAATTGGGGTTTCTTTATGGTTCCAAAAACACAGATTTCATGAATCTTGGATTCCTAGCAATAAAAAAAAAATAGAAAAATTTACTGTATATATCATTATATTGGATTTTGTGCAATTTCCTGGGCCATTTTTGAACAATTGGCTAGTCAACAAGTAATCTCTTGGGTTTTAGATTTATTTGAAATCTGTCTTGGGAAACCTTTGGTTTTTGTTTATTTACAGGTGACTACCAAAGCTTGGCAAAGACTGATTCATCTATTTTAAAGCAACTAATAATGAATTCAAATTAATAACTCCTAACCTTCTCCATAATTCTGACCATTCTAACATCATCCTGTTATGGAAAATTAAAGTGAGCAATTCCTAACATTTAAATAAATAATGTTGATCACATACTTACAGTTAGAACTTTGTTACTTATTATGAGATAAGTGTATGGTTTTACTAGCAATGAAAATGATGGTAGTATTTTTTTTAAACTTATTTTAGTCACATTTAAGTAGCTGCCCATCTCATGAGAAGAGACTCTTGGCAATGTACAATAGCCAATAAAAAGAATACATACACAAACATAGACATTTAAAACTAGAAAAGTCAGGCTTAAAAGTTAAGATAATTTAAATTAAAAATGTACACCCACTCCAAGCAAACAAGGAGAGGGAGTACAACACCTCAGTAATGGAGCCATCTAATAAGTCTCCAGTAGCCTGGGACACCCCTCCCCCCCATGGCTTGATAATCAGGTTTTGAGGAATATCTGGAATATCAAAAGTTTATCTGCAAATAAGAACATTCCTCAGTCTTGATCATTGGTACTGTAATTTAAGGTGCAACAAGAAAACCAGGACAGTATTTTATTTATTTATTTATTTATTTATTTATTTATTTATATTTATATCCCGCCCTTCTCTACAGAGGACCCAGGGTGGCGCACAGGAAATTTAAAAATATACAAAAATAGAAAAATAAATACATAATTTAAAATATATATTAAATTATCCCGATCCTATGCTAAAAACCAAATTGTTAAAATACCCAATTTAAAACTTTCTAAAAGTCCCCATGGGAGGTTAGGCTAGGCCGGCTTGATGGAAAAAAATATGTCTTTAAACATTGGCGGAAGAGGCGAAGGTCGGTGATGGTGCGTAATTCAGAGGGTAGGTCATTCCAAAGGGCAGGGCCCGCCACAGAGAAGGCTCTTCCCCTGGATGTCGCCAGTCGGCATTGTCCGGCCGACGGCACCCTGAGAAGGCCCTCTCTGTGGGAGCGTATCGGTCTAAGGGATGTATGGGGCAGGAGACGGTCTCGCATATAACTAGGCCCCGAGCCATGGAGTGCTTTAAAGATGGTCGTCAGAACCTTGAAGTGCACCCGAAAGGCCACAGGAAGCCAATGCAGCTCGCGCAGGATCGGTGTTATATGGGAGCATCTGGCGGCTCCCGTAATTACCCGCACGGCTGCGTTTTGGACTAGCTGTAGCTTTCGAGTGCACCTCAAGGGAAGCCCCATGTAGAGAGCATTACAGTAGTCGAGACGGGACGTCACGAGAGCTTGAGTGACTGTGCGAAGGGCAGCCCGGTCCAGTAAGGGGCGCAATTGGCACATCAGGCATACCTGATGAAACGCCCCCCTGGCCACGGCCGCCACATGGTCCTCCAAGGACAGCCGGGAATCCAGGAGGACACCTAAATTGCGCGCCCTCTCCACGGGGGCCAGTGTTTCGCCCCCAATGGCCAGAGTTGGAGTGATCTGGCTGAACCGGGGTGCCGGAAACCACAGCCACTCAGTCTTGGCAGGGTTGAGCTTGAGTTTGTTACCACCCACCCAGATCCGTATGGCCTCCAAACACCGGGACAGCACTTCGGCGGCATCGTTGGGGGGGTCTGGGGTGGATATGTACAGCTGAGTGTCGTCAGCGTACAGATGGTACTCCACCCCAAAACCACGGATGATCTCACCCGGCGGCTTCATATAGGCGTTAAACAGGAGGGGCGAGAGGACCGACCCCTGAGGAACCCCACATAAGAGGGGTCTCGAGGTCGACCTCTGCCCTCCCGTCAACACATATTGCGATCGACCAGAGAGGTAGGATGAGAACCACCGCAAAACGGTGCCTCCCAGCCCCAACCCCCCCAGTCGGTGCAATAGGATACCATGGTCGATGGTATCAAAAGCCGCTGAGAGGTCTAACAGGACTAGAATAGAGGAATAGCCTCTATCCCGCGCCCTCCAGAGATCATCAACCAACGCGACCAATGCCGTCTCGGTACTGTGACCGGGTCGGAAGCCGGACTGGTGCGGGTCTAGATAATCAACTTCCTCCAGGTGTCGCGGGAACTGTTGGGCTACCACACTCTCAACAACCTTCACCAAAAAGTGAAGGTTGGAGACCGGACGATAGTTCTCCAATAAAGCTGGGTCCAGGGACGGCTTCTTGAGGAGGGGCCTCACTACTGCCTCTTTCAAGATGGCAGGTAAGGACCCCTCACTCAATGATGCGTTGACAATGCCCTGGAGCCAGCCTCGTGTCGTCTCCCAGGATGCCAGTACAAGCCAGGAGGGACACGGGTCCAATAAACATGTGGTCGCCCTAAGTTTCCTTGACAGCCTGTCCATATCCTCGGTGGTAACAAAGTCAAACTCCTCCCAAGATGGAACCTCAAGACTAGTCTCGGACAGTCCCACAGGACCACTGTCGATGGAGGGTAGCTCATTCCGAATCCGAGTGATTTTCTCCTGCAGATAAATCCCAAATTCCTCTGCTCGCCCTTGTAGAGGGGCTTCCCGCGGCCTCTGGTGAAGGAGGGAGCGGGTCACCCCAAACAGGGCGGCAGGGCGGTTATCTGCGGATGCAATTAGGGTGGCACAATACTCACGTTTGACCACCCTTATCGCCACTAAGTAAGCCCTAATATGGGTTCTCACTAGTGTTCGGTCGGCTTCGGAGCGAGAGGATCTCCATCTTCTCTCTAGGCGTCTCTTGTGGTGCTTCATCCCCCGAAGCTCCTCAGTAAACCAGGGAGCCTGGGTGGTTCATCGCCGCAAGAGAGGCCGCAAGGGTGCGACTCGGTCCAAGGCCCCCGTGGCCACACTTAACCATGCGGCCACTTCTTGATGTCAAGGAGGTAAGGTGATCAAAAAATAAAAGTTTCACCTTTTAGAGATACCACAAGGACACATTGATTCCAACCCTTCACATATTTCTGAAATCTTTGGTATCATTAAAAACAATAGAAATATTTTTGAATAAGTACTGAGAGGTTTTATTCCAGCTATGAGAGTCTGTTAAGAATTATCTTCTTTTTGAAACTTCATTTAAAATCTTATTCACAGCATAGAAGATAATTTTCAATGGAACCATAGCTTAAAATGACTGTTTATGGTAAATGCTTCCCTCCCCTCATACATGTGTTAAAATATGAGCAGTATTTCAACAGGTTTTTTTTTAATATTCCCTCTTCAGTACCAGTGTGCTTATTAGTTGCGACTAATAGTGAAAACTCATCTTTTCTGTTCTGCATACCACTTGCTAACCTATTAGATAAAACTTGAATGTGTGTATTTTTTTTCTCAAATTGCCTTGTTACAGAACTGTATAGATAATAATATTTATGACAGTGGTGGTGATGTAAGTTGGCAAAATCAATATCCACAATAGATACAAGTGAGCCTGAGTCTTTTGTCACAAACATATTAATGTGTCTTCCATTTAAATTGTACTTAAGCACAAGAAGAAAGTATTAATAGACCCTAGAGTTTTCAGTTACATAAGGTAGAAGATTGTTTTTAAAAAAGCTCAGTCAAGACTGGGCATGCTCAGTTGCTATAGAACCTACCTGTATTTTTCAAGTAGAGGACGCACCTTTTTCCCTCAAAAAAGAGGGAGAAAATCTGGATGTATCTTATACACTGAATACTGCATTTTTTGGCCTCTCAAAACCCTGCCCCCTTTGCAAAAATGGCCATGCATAGCCTTTAGGAGGCTTCCAGAGTGCTCCTCAGACTGAGGAGGGCAAAAATGAGAGAAAAATGGGCCGTTTTGTGCTCATCCCCCCCCCACTCCAAGCCCCTAGGAGCACTCTACAAGTCTCCTCAAGGCTATTCATGCTTTCTTTCTTTTTTTTGACAAAAAATGGGGCCATTTTTGTGAAAAATGGGGCATTTTGGGGAGGTTTGCAGAGTGAAAAAACTTTTTTTTTAGTTTGTCTTTTCAAAATCTTGGTGCATCTTATATTCTGGTATGTCTTATACTCCCAAAAATATGGTAAGTAGGTAGGAATGTGGAATGGAAGGACATGCCTTGACCTGGAATAATCAACCGTGTTGCATGTTATTGCTTCATTTGTTCGCTCTAATCTTGAGTGCAAAGTAAGATTTATAGACTGCCAGTGAGATAATCAGTTCTTTAGAGTAGAACAAAAAAGGAAGATTGCTAACATTTGATGGCTTCTGTCTGTTTTCTTACATTTTAAGTTAATAGAAATCATCAAGAGGACTACACATGGCTTTTTCATGAGTTCCCCCAGGCATCATAATTACTATAAGCCAAATTAACTTTTATTTACTGATAAATCTGATGATTGACTTCAATCAGAATAGTGTGAAACTGGCAGGGAAATACAAGAAAATTTTTGCAAAGCCTTGGGCTCCAAAGCAAAAATAAATATATTTTCAAAACGTTTGGAAGCTGAACTCCATAGATGTTCACAGCCTAGAAATATAGAAGCATCAGATACCAGGTATCATGAACAGACAGCAAATGGTTAGCTATTTAATTCATCTTTACTTTAGTTCCCTTATTCAAGAAGGAAAGGCACTTGTACATTTCATGCAGCAAAAGAATTGAGCATAGCTTGAGTATTATATAGACTTAATAATGAAGGTATCTTAGAAAGCATTTCTTTAAAAATTATCTTAGAAAGCAAGAATATTTCAATTATCCTTCATAGCACTTTCAACTTAAGAGGACCTAAAAAACCAGTAATACTAATGAAAACTATATTTTGTAAATGACTATTAATTCCATCTGTTGGAGAAGGTAATGAGGTCAGGTAAATGTTCAAGCAGATATATAATGGTGTGGAAAGGAATTAGGATGCTTTGAGCTACTTGCATTTGTAAAGAGATTTGGGATACATATTCCTTTGAATTACTATTGGTGGATATCTTACCTGCAGATCCCATCATCTAAAAGGAAATGTACATAGTCTAGGCTTGCTTTGTATGCTGCAATTTAGAAGTCTTTAATTGTACATGTGGGAGAGTCAATGAAGTGTAGTGATTAAGGCATCAGGCTAGAAACTGCATGACTGTAAGCTCTAGTTTTGCCAGAAGCATAAAATCAGTTGGATGACTTTGAGCCAGTCATCCTCTCTTGGCCCTAGGAAGGAGGCAAAGGCAAACTACATCTGAAAAATGTACCAAGAAAGCTGCAATTGCCATGGCTCAAGATTGATTTGAAGAAACAAAAAAAGTATATGTACCAATCCAATTTTGCACTGAGAAAACTTCCTACAAAATAGTCTAAAATGCTGATTGGCATGAGCAATCTCCCAACTGTAATGCCCTTTCCATAATGTTTTCTATACATGTTTAGAGTAGACTGTATGACTGGCACTTTGAAATTCTTCTTTACAGCAGAAAATTAAAGATGCAGTTAAAATTGAGCTGTGCTTAGTTTGTGACAGCTGGCATCATGAAACAATGAGTTGGCCCACATATAAAATGACTTTATTTCCTTCTCGGATTTATTTGTGAAAGAAAGAAAGATAGATATATATATATATGGAAAAAAGAGCTTAGAGAATTGTTGACTTCCTCTTCTTCCTCTTTTCCTCTTGTTCTACCTTTTTCAATAAAAAAAATTGACATGAGAAAAGGAGAAACTCCAAATTTAGTCTATAATTGCCAGGCAATATGTTTTAGCAGTTCTAGCTGTTCTGAAAATGAAAAAGAGGGGAACAGTCAAGCTCCCTGTCCAGTTTACAGTTTACTGTCAAGCTACCTGTCCAGTTTACAGTTCATAACTTTTGCCATAATCCTACTTCCAAGTCTTCTGGGTTTTAGCTGGAGGACTGAGTTTCGATTTCCCATGCTGCAAATGCTGCCTCCCTCCACTTTCTAAGCCTTCAGCAACTGGTAAGAAAACCATTCACCGCTATGATTCACAATGTTTTTGACAAGTTCAGCTATCTCATACCCATCCACCCGCTGCACATATGCCCCCTCTTTCAGCCTTTGGGTCAGCTGCCCAGAAAGGAGGGGTGGCAGGCAAAGTGGGAAAGAAGGCTCTTTATGAGCTGGCCTCTGAACCTGATTCTGTGCAAGGATTATACATCCACCTCCCAGGAAGAAGAATATTACAGAGGTTTTGTCCTCAGACTCTAGCTACTGTATGCTATTAACACAGCAGCCAGCCAAACTGTACATGGCTGAAATAAAAACAAGGAAACCATTAGTACAAAAGTTATGAATTTTCCATTTAGGACCCACTTTATAGTTTAGGTTTTGTCTTGTTTTACAATTCTTGGTATTGCTTATATTTAATCACATTTGGGCAAATAAAGTGTTCTATTCTATTCTATTCTATTCTATTCTATTCTATTCTAGTCTATTCTAGTCTAGTCTATTCTAGTCTAGTCTAGTCTAGTCTAGTCTAGTCTAGTCCCAGGCCAAGAACGACATAGAACAATCCAGCCAAACTTCAGTTCTTTATTTGCTTATATCCAATAGATAAGAATCTTCCTAGATTAAGCCTTTATTATTCTTACCCTAAAGTATATGCCTTGAGAGATTCTAGAGATTAGCTTTCCTAACAATTTCTCTTTGCCTCCTATCCAGCTCCAGGCTGTCTTGCCTCTTATATTGGTCCCCTCCTTGGAATATACTCCATCCTTCCTTGGAAACTGTCACTTCACTGTAGCCCATCACATCAGCTCCCCCTGGATAAGCACTATCCTTCAAATTTCAAATTTGATTTGAGTGTGATAATGGTGAGCCTGCACTATGAACCAGAAGGGAAAGACACAGAGTTCTTTTTCTCCCTCTTTACTACAAGTCCCATAATGCCATCTCTGGCCAGTTGCTATTGAAACTCATCTGGTCTCTGTGCCAATAAAACTCTCCCAATGTCCAGAGTAGAATGTTCCTAGGCAACAGTACTCTAGGACTGGAGGGGGGGCAGTAAAATGGCCAGGAGGTACTAGCTGATATTGCACCCCACACCCCACCCCTGAGGTTATCTACAAGCATCACTCACAAAACAGCCAGTGTAGTGCATCAGACTGTACCCATAGTAAAAGTGGCATGGGTTATTAACTGCTCAAAGGGGAAAACACTATTTAAATAGTGGAAGAGTTATGAACAATGTTAAGAGAATGTTTTAGCAGAGAAATTCTACATTGGGCTTCAGGGATTAGTTTTAATGGGGTAGATTTTAGCACAGGGTGTAAATTTAATATAGTTTTAAGTATTTATGTATTTATTTTGTGATATTTTGTGTTTTTATATTTCCTGTGCACCGCCCCGAGTCCCTTCGGGGAGAGAGGGCGGTTAATAAGTCGAATAAATGAAATGAAATGAAATGAAGATGTCTCACGTATGGATTGGAGACAAGACATGGTAGAGGAAAAAAGGCTACCAGGGCATATGTATCCAAACAGTGATTAGATGCATGTGGGGGAAAACCCCTTGTTATCTATTGGGCCAAACAACCAATTGTTGTTGTTTGGCACATTCTTTGTAAATCCCAACTCCAAGATTCAGGGCCTGACATTTCCAGTTAAAATTACTTGGATCAACAGCAAACACTTCGCCTTTTTTTTTCATTTTTGTAAAAGAAAGCTGGGAAATATACTGTACACTCATGCTTGCTTTGATTTTTAAATGAAAGCACAGTTGAAAATAATACTTTAAAATAAAAACTTATAATTTAGCAGCAGGATATTTTTTCACCAATGAATGAAAATCTAAAACTAGGGCCTTGGTTTTTTTACAGCAGTTTCCTTCAGGCAGTTTACTTTTCTATTTAATAATGGATAATATTTTATGTGATCATGTTTGTTTTTTAAAGAGAAAAATACATATATTATAATCTATTGGGGGAGTGTTGGTTAACATGCTACTGAATTTCTGGCAGTTTAAAAAAAACAAATATATAATATTAATTCCCTGTATCCACTCAACTTTAGACACTAATATATTGCTTTCTAAAATTATACATAAACCAAGAAAATATGGACTAAGAAAATCTATGAACTTTAATGCCATTTAGCTCCGAAAATAAATTGATATGAACAAGCAGAGTCTAACCACAAACACAGCATGCTGAATCTTGCTCCAAAAATATATTTTTTTTAATTGGCAGTCAACCAATTTAAAAAAGACCCTAAATGGCTCTCCAAGAGTAGCAGATTGTGGCGATTAGAGGACTGGATAGAGGGCCATTTATCTTTTCAGTGTTTTCTTAAAATTACACTCACAGCTTCATTAGTTGAGTGCAACGTGATTTCATTTGTTCAAGTTACAATTTCAGACTGCTATTCCTTTGAGCATTTAGCTCACCGATCTTGGTTCTATTAGCTCATGACCTTGATACCAGCCATCTTTCAGGATGCAAGCTGCCTGAAAGGATGAATGTTAGCTGTGTATTGTTTTTAGTCCTTTAAAACAAATGAGGCACCATCCTCAAACAGTCCATTGCAGTAGGCAATGCAAGAGGTCATCCCCCTTGGGGAGATGCTTAAATGGGAGACAGATGGATTTATTGACTTTGAGGTGGTGGTGGGGAAGAAGGATATAACTCTGTGACACATCCTAAAATCAATGAGTATATCTGTTCATCCTGCTGTCCTCTTCCCTGTGTAATTACAACCAATTATTTTCTGGATTCCTGCTGTTCAACTGACAGCAAATAATAGTGTGTTCTAATTTGGAGCATGTTTATTTCACCAAATTTAAGCATTATTTTGGTTTACATCGTATGGATGCTTACAGGCCAAGAACAGTCTGAAAATATATGCACTGAACACATGTTTCAGCCATCTTATATGATAATCTCTTTCAACATCAAGCACCCCGATTTATTTTTATGTATCTGATGGTTATTGATATAACACTGTTCCATATCCTCAAATATAAAATAGTGAGCATGCATTGTAAATGGAGGATAGGTAATATTATGATAGCGGACTCCACCCACAATTTATATTCACCTTGTACTTTCACTGTAAGATCAGAAAAGACCTGTCCTTTCTTTCTTTGAATTCACAAAGCCTGACACTGATTTTCCCTTTGTAGTCCTTTTTATCTCCAGAGACTTCAAAACTACAATTTCAGTTCCTTTGACTCAGCAGCCCATCTGTGAGGCATTTGGGCTTGCCAGTAGGGCTATGTAGATCTTCAAAGAAGCACTTTGCTTTGACAAAGCTTCAAAGAGGTTCCTTCAGTTGAGGTGGTCCTGCAAAGTGCCTAAAGGAGAGTCACAGTGCTTCAGTCTTGAAGTTAAGAGGGAAGCTTTGCATATGTGCTGGTGCATGTTCAAAGGCCCACTTCCAATAAAGAAAGGCATCCAATTATTTCATTGCCCTCCTTCTGCATTCAGCAAAATGAAAAGAAACTTAAATATTTGGAAGGATGACTCACTGCATCACATTGTTGTAGTGATCCAGATCACCTCAAGATGAGGTGGAGACCAAGCCACGCTGGCCTGATCACAAATTGCTCTACAATCCTTAGGAATTTCAAGGCCTAGGCCAGAAGCAGCCACCCAGGGGTGGTGGCTCCATTTCACATTATGAGTAAGAATAGAACATCTTCTGTAGGAAGTGAACATGCAATATTTTGTTACAGAATGATGAAATTCTTCAGATTTGATCCCTGAAGTGGAAGTCCTTTCACAAAGCTATCTCTTTTAGTCACTAACAACTCCTGAAGCAGCCTGGTGTTTCCTGCCAGCTGGTCCCCTGCTGAAAGAAAGATATAAATAGATCAAACTCTTGAACATTTCATCTCTGCTCTTTTTCCTTCATTACTATATTTACTGGGAACTGCAAAATAAAAATCTCTTTACTTCATTCCATAGAAAAGGAAATCCCCCAACACATAAAAACATAACAAATTTGATTGATTGATTGAGTTTGATGTATAGCCATCAAATCATCAATGTTTATGTTCTTGTTTCTGGCTCTTTGCTGAAAAATCTAACTGGTTGGTATGAAGCCACCATTATTCTATTGTGTATAAAATCTATCGTGAGTGGCAATGGTGAAATAATAACATGTTGGTACTTTTTAAAATGTTTTCCCTAGTGGTTGCAATCATGACTATACCAGGTAGAGAAGGAAAAGAGGGAAGTGTTCTAAGTAAAGGATACCGAGAACAGTATGCAATAAAGGATACCAAGAGCAGTATATCTTTCACATATATTGCTATGTGGAAAATAAGCTGGGAGGTTAATGAAGCAAGAATTCCCAACAATCAGAAAAATGACTATCTAAAATTTCCATAGAGTTGCAGCACTGCAGAAAGAGTCCAACTTTCAGTCAATTTCAGATACCATAAATCAATACCAAGCCAGGAAAATCTTGACTCAAATCTCAAAAAACAGCTGATATTGAATAAGCACGCAGATCCAGAACTGGTTCTGGTGCAAAGTCCATATGGGAAAGTACATGTTGAAATTCACCTTATGCCCTTAATTTTAGACTGTTGTTGAAGACTTTTTTTTTTCAAATATGTCTGAATACCTTTAGGAATACCCATTTTATGAAATGATGGCTTCTCTTGTCCTATGCCTTAAAAAAAAATGTTCTGTCTATTTAACTACAGTAGAACTGGCTGACCCATAGGATTGAAGACTGGATATCTCCAATTGGAAGTCTCCATCTGCTCACTGGATCTTCACACTTGGGGCCTACCTCCTCTCTTGGGAGACTGACTAGGGAGTTCATCTTGTCCATTTAAATTCCAGAAGGTGTCCATTTACATTCTAAGTCAGAATACCTGACTTGGTATCCTCCTACAATCCCATTACATCTGCCTTTCTGGTAATTGAAAGAAGAGGGAGAGAGGGAGGGAGGGAGGGAGGGAGGGAGGGAGGGAGGGAGGGAGGGAGGGAGGGAGGGATGGAGAGAACCAAACATTTAAAAATTCATGCCGAGCCTGAAGTATATATAAAACTCTGTTTAGAATTTTCTAAACTATACAGTGAAATGAGAACATTAGAGTTGACTCAACATCACACAGAAAAAAGGAAGGAAGGAAGGAAGGAAGGAAGGAAGGAAGGAAGGAAGGAAGGAAGGAAGGAAGGAAGGAAGGAAGGAAGGAAGTTTCTTAAGTAATTTTTACCTATATTTGGAGTAGGTAATTTTCTGAAGCAAAAGTTATTCTGTTTTGTTTATCAGCCCTTCCTCCATTATCTTGAAGAGATTCCATGTTAGTCGGAGACACTAAAGAAAAGATGAATACCTGAATTCTTGTTGGATATCTAGTGCAACCTCGGCTCCACCATACGTAATTTTTCAAAAGCCAAAATTCTTCCTATTTCTAGCAGAAGGATGGAAGCCAGGGAATTTTGACTGTAAGTTCCAAGAACCATTCCTCACTTATGGATGTAGACAGATAGAATGGCACAAAGCTAAGAGGCTATGAAACTCAAGAGTTTATGACTTGCACATTCACAATAAGATCTCTTTTCCATTTAAAAAATGTAAAGAACTGTTTCCATCCATCCATCCATCCACCTGATAACTCAAAATCCCCAAATTTCTGACTGGGAATTCTGACAGCCATAATCCACTTCATCCAGAAGGCACCAGATTTGGGAAAGCTGTTTATACAGTGCAGGTGTGGATTGTTCCTGGCATTACTGCTGGTTCGGTGCATGCAAAAATGTTGCGATTCAGGGGTATTGCCGATTTGGGAGCGTGGCAGGCCTGGGTCACTGCTGGTTCCAGCAACCCAGACCATCAAATCACTACCAGTTCGGCTAAGGAACCCACGTCTGATACAGTGATAAAATCTAAAATTATAGCACTGTGATATTTAAAAAAAAACTAAGCAAACCCAGTCAACACCAATCAAAGCATAAGATTCACTGATTTAAATCTTTCCTATTAAGTCTACATCTTGCCATGAGATATTCCATAAGACTGCAGTCGGTTAGTTGATTTGTCCTTTGTAAAAGTTTTCAGTCCATATACATTTTTCCTTGTTGCTAGATGTACACAAATTGACACAAGCCATGGAGATGGGGTATTTAGCTAAACCTTTATACATCATTTAAGTTGGGAGGTAGTTGCTTGAACCCATTTCTATTTTCAAGACCTTTACTGATATCACTGAATTATTCATTCTATACGTTGATTCACACTGACAAAGAATAACATTTCCATTTTTTCTGAAGTGTTAATATTGTCAAAGAGCATTGGAACTGATATTTTAGAAAGCTTTTTCCTCCTTTAATAAATATTGAGATTTTCTATAATCGAAAAATGGCTTGTGAACTGGGTTAGTGCTCTCCTGAATCCATACAAAGTACGGCTGCTTAAGTGAAACCTCATCCATATTTAAGAGTAATTGATAAAAAAAAAATATGCAGAATAGCCAGGGAAACTGGAACTTGATCAGCAGGTCCTGACCTCATGGCAACAAAAACAAAATCATCATGTTAATTTCCATGAATATTTTATTGCCCATGACAGATTATCTCTTACAACTCTGCTGTGGCCATTAAGTGTTCATACTTAATCTCCACAAAATATTTCAGGAGTTATTATTTTGAATAGGTTTCATGCAGTAGCCCATTTAAAATAACTATTTCAGTCAAGTCATGTTTTTACCTATTTTGAAATTTGCAAACCAGATAAATAAAGGGAATAATATTTTCCTTTTTGGTTTGAATGTTTTATAGTGTGGGTGGTGGGCGGTGGCAGTGGGTGGAGTATGGACAAGTAACAAATCAATAGAAATAACATAGCTTGTTCTGTAGTTAAATGTGTTTAGAAGAAGTTATCAAGCACAATATTAAAGTATATATCAATGATGGCGAACCTTTTGGGATTGCACATGCTCATCTCAGCTGCAACCCGGAAGAAAAGCTGCCAGGGGGCATGCGCATGCTAGAAAATGAACTTCCGGTTTACAGTACATGCATGTGCAGTGGCCAGCTAATCTTCTGGCACTTGTTTGTGCAACAATCAGCTGGCTGGTACGCATACTTATTCCAGAAAATGAAAGACCAGGTCTTCCAGTTTCCAGCACTGTCACATGCAGAAAGGCCTGCTGATCATCGCACACGTACGCGTGCCAGAAACCAGAAGAGGAACGGGCAATGCCATGTATGCCAGTAACATGGCTATGTGTGCCACTTCAGGCACACATGCCATAGGTGTCAGGCCTTCAGACGGTTCCTTTTGGGATCTTTGGCCTGCCACACTAATATTCTATTCTACTATGCTGTTTCATTAGTGGGGAATTGGGAGGGGGAATAGTAAGGAGTAGAATGTGATGTAGTCAAAATAAAATTCCTTTCTAGAATCCAAGGTCATCCTTTGTCTCTATACCTCTGCACCTGACCGGAACTGGATGGGTGGAACTGTCAGCAAGGCAGAGGAAGATTGGACACTTGTGGGTATGGAGGCAATGTCATGAACTTTCAACTGGGTGAGGAAAACCCAGGAAGCTCAGATTTGGGTTTTCCCAGATGTGCCAACATGACTCTCTTAATAAATTGGAACTTAGAACAATACTTTGCCTTGGACTCTGGTTTAATTCTGGATGTTATTTGGAACCCTGGCAATAGGTTCACCATCACAGGTATATTAAGTTATTCTAAGTTTAGACCATGCTAACTGCTGTATGTATGAAAATAATTTAACTCCAACCTTGCTAGAGGATAGGAAACGGGGAAGTTATTTTTGCTATTGCAACCTTTTGACATCATATAATGCAGTCACTTGCTCAAGACAGAATCCAGTACAATATCTATGGCATCCAGCCTTTATTGGAAGACCTTCAAAGAAGGAGGACTTACCAGTTCATGTGGCCACCCGTTCCCATGTCTAATGGCTTATACAGTCAAGAAATACTTCCTGACGTCTTGCCTGAATTTACATTGTTGTAGTGTTAATCCCTTGGTTAAAGATGTGGAAGACTACATTTATGCATTAAATCCTTTAGGTTTTATCTGGAGTATTTTGACTCAACAGGCTCACTCTGTGCTATGCATGTATGGACAAACAAAATTAGTGAGTTGGTAATTTGGGGAATAGGCAAATACGTATCACGATTGTAGTGTCATATCAAAAGAAGCATCTATGTTGCCATGATCATTTCTTTTTTTTTTAAATATTTTATTGATTTTACATTATTGAGATTACATTTTATTAGTGCTTAAGAAACATCATGTTGCCTGAGTTATTTAATTTTCTTAACAATACAGATTACATTTTTAATCTCCACCTCTTTTTTCCATTGCCATGATCATTTCTAATGAGGAAGACAATGCCTGTACAGATTATATGTAAAGCTTCATTCAGTACTGGGTCTAGCTCCATAGACATGAAGGCCCATTCATTCTCAAGGATACAATTTCAGAGACAGGGTTTAGTTTAAAAAAAACTGTTTTCAGGGAAGTTAACATTTCCTTGAAATGTCTGGTTAATGAGCTTAAAGTTGACCTTTCAGGGTTCCACAAAGCCTCCTTTGCTCTCTTCTTTAACCCTGTTTTGGTTGCAGGGCTGTTAACCTTCTTCAGAATTACTGAGTGCAACCTTAAAAAGGTGATTGATTGATTGATTGATTGATTGATTGATTGATTGATTGATTGATTGATTGAATGATTGATGATTGATTGTATAGGCCATCCAAGTGCCATATGACTCTGGATGACTTACAACTAGGAATCAAAATATAAATTAAAAAAACCATAAAATATACATGAACACCAACCAGCAGTAGGAGACCTGATGAAAACTCTTTCATTTCACAACATATGGACAGACCTAACCATAGTTTCAAATTAATTAATAAACCATGATCATCCTAGAGGATGGATGTCAAACTTGTGTCATCACAGAAGTGTCATGTATTAGGATTTTTCCCCCTTCACTAAACTGGGTGGGGGTGGCACCAGCATGTATACATCCAGCCCTCGGGCTGTGAGATTGACAGCCCTGTCCTAGAGCAAGCCAAATTCAAAAGCACATAGACATAAACAATATCTATATACTATGCAAAAGAGACACTCAATAAGCCAAAAAGGGTACCAAAAGACCAAAACACCTCCCCACCAGCAATCAGCACTGAGATGAGCATAGATTAACTCCAGGATTAACATCAGACCAACAGTCAAGTAAACAATACTCCAATCAAGGAACTGCCAAACAAGCCAACAAGCCTAACCAAAGAACCTCTAACACCATCCCAGAACAAGCCACTAAAATATAAACTGAGACCAAACCCCACTCCTTACTAGCATTGATGATGTTACTTAGTCTGGGTAATGAAATGTCTGCAAGAAAACAACCAAGTCTCCAAGAAAACAACCAAGCTCAAAGTTCCTTCATTTCAACCCTAAGCTATCAATTGATAAAAGAGCAAAGTAATCAAACCAAAAGAAAATAAAGAACAAAAAATGGGGATCTCTAAGATCACTCGGACGGTAATAAGTAGGACAGTAGGAACTGCCAGGATCCTGCAAGGTGACATTGCTTAATTGATGGCACTTGGAGCTGCTGAACTGAGCAGCGATGACTAAATCCTTCAGAGTTGAGTAGATGTTGCAAGGAGGCGAGGGGATTGCTTCAAGTAATAGCCGTGTCCTTTCCCAAAGCAATCTGGCCTCCCACGATTCCAGGAGTGAAATGAAATGCCTCATTGATGCAAACCATGTCACTTCGAGAGGACTTGTACTCAGTTCTGGTCCCTTGAAATCATACCCACTTCACACAGCCCTTTCTATACATGTAGCTTTTACCCCACATGTTTTTATAGCCTTTCCAGTTCAAACAACGTATTAAAAGAAGTAACAGCCATGCAAAATAATTATGGCTCCCCCCCCCCCCCTAAAAAAATGATGACGTGCTTCACATGTTCTTCTTCTGTCCCCTTTTGTCCTTGCCCCAACACAGGCTGGGGTGAGAGCATTTGAAATGCGTAGAGCTGGTAGGAGATTTTAATATTTCAAGACACAAAACCATTAATTTTGCAAAAAGTCAGAAGCTGAAGGAACATGATTGGTGAAAACCATGTTGTGATGTCTAAGTGAAAAAATAACCAGAAACCTGTTTTTCCACCCGGTCAGATCAGCTCTTCATCATCTGCCTGAAAGCCTCCAATGAGTCAGAGAAGGGGCTTGCAAAGGGCATTGAAGGGGGGAGGGGAATAAGTGCCGATCAGTGTTATCCTATCACTGCAACGGCTTGACGAATTCAGCAATAACTGCAATGTATTAAGGCAACAGTGAGATAAAGTAAGCCAGGCAAATAGAATCTAGGAAGGTTTTAACATTATTTATTAAATCTTGTCTCTATTTTTCTGTCACAGGGCACCAACACATGCCATATCCTATGCCTATCAAATAAGATAGCAGTAGGGGGAAGATAGAGGTTAAGGTGCTCAATTTGGATTGAAAAAGATCAGCTTCTGGTCTCTGTTCATCTACAGAGCTCACACTGTGCTATCCTCTATCACCCCACCTCACCCCCAATGGCAGAAGCAAGAAACTAACCAGTGCCAGACTGATTCTGAGTTCAAGGCAAAAACCAGTGGAGCAAAAACCCCGGGCGATGCCGACAATCCCACAGATTGTCCGAACGCCACCAACTGCTTTGTGTGCTGGGCTAGTTCTCTCCTTGTGGTGCACCCTGAATAGAGTGTGAGCATGAACTGAATGAACTAGCAATCGTAAACAACCAAACTACTACTCTGTAGTAACATTATAGATTTCTGACTTTCATATACCAAAGCCATACATTAATTAAATAAATTACCCCAACCTACTGTATATCCCAGACAGTAGCAGGAGGAGGAAGAAGATGGCTAAGCTCATTTGGGGGCAGAGGCAGAGATGGGGTTGGGATAAGAGGGTGGGGAGTTGAAATAACCACTAAGGTTATAAGTACAAGGGTGTTGTCAAGCGCTCAAATGTTGATCCCATGATCACAGGGACAGTGCAATGCAGTGGTGGGTTTCAAATTTTTTAGAACCTACTCTGTAGGTGTGGCCTATTTTGTGGGTGTGGCTTGGCAGTCATGTGACAGGATGGGAGTGGCCAACTTGTAAAATGTGGTGAAACTCATTTAACAACGCTCTTGCTTAGTAACCAAAATTTTGGACTCAATTGTGATGATAAATTCTTTCTTTCTTTCTTTCTTTCTTTCTTTCTTTCTTTCTTTCTTTCTTTCTTTCTTTCTTTCTTTCTTTCTTTCTTTCCTTTCTTCCTTCATTTCCTTTCCTTTCCTTCCCATTGGGTCACTGGCAGCGGCGGGCCAGATTTACTTCCAGGTACGCCGGTGGAACCCCCTCTCACCAGTTCTCTAAATTTCACCAACCGGCTCTCGCGAGTAGGTGCGAGCCTGCAGAAACCCACCACTGGTGCAATGGCTAGTGAAACACCACCACGTATAATTGCCATTCATTCAGCTCTGCTGTAATAAGTTAAAGTATTGAATAATGAAATAAAAGATTGTATGCTGCTATGATAAGATATTTAAATCCAGGTCAGGGTCAGTTCAAACTTAGAAAAAAGTAATATTTCCTGTGCATTAAATAAAAAATCCTTTAATATACTCAGTCCAAATATTAGAAACCAGAGTATATTGCATGTACAGCATCTTGAGCTTTGAAGACATAGCTACTTTTCAGTATAGCCAATAATAGTAATACATCTTTCTCTGCAGGGTACCTGGGGAACCCACTTACAGCATTTATAGGCAGCTGTAAGAATTAGCCTGCAGAATGCACCATCTACTGGCAAGTGTAAAGCTGATTGTACTGTAAGAGATTTCAAATTGTTCAAAACAATATTTTGATACATTCACTTCGAAACCACTCAGAACTGTGGTGCTTCCTTAATTATAATAGCAGTACTTCTATAGTTATGTTTGAAATGAATAAAGATGTAGCCAATGTACGCAATGTTTGATTTGTAAAAGTGAATTGGGAAGAAAGAATAAATGGATCATCTATAAGTACAGTGAAAGATTGATCGCAAACGATACATCATTCATAAACAAGCAATCATTTCATTTATAGATACTATTTGCGAACATGACGCATTCATTTTACAAAGCAATGTTTTACTATAACAATAAAGCAAAGGATAGCTGTGGTTCTTCTCCTACTGTGCAGAATCAATAGTTTTTTGTGTTATATTTGATTAATTTATAGAAAAAAGTTTTATGGGTTGCCCTTTAAATTACTCACCCCAGGCAACGAAATTTCAACAAAAACCATGAATCAATAGTAGTCCCAATCGAACAATAGCAAACTATTATTTAGATTAGTTTTTGCGTTTTCCATAACTGTAAATTGAATCAAGATATTTATTTCTTTTAATTGTTATCACAGTGCAGCTTTTTCATTCCATTCTTTTTTTTTCTTTGTGTGTGTTATTCTTAACTGGAAATTTATTTCAGTGCATTTTAACAAACTACAATAAATCCCGCAAACTAATACATATATGACTTTCAATATGGCTAAGAGTCAGGTGACAAATAAATTTAAATCACAGCAGCAAATTTACCAATTAAGAATACCTATTAGTGATGATAAACTTATCAACGTTGATATTTAGTAGTCAATGAGGGATTATCCTGAATCAGGAATGAGAGTCCACTTTATCAACTGAAGGTATCTCCCTGATGTTGCTAAAACTGATCTAGAATCAGTGATTATGTAATGGTGTAATTATCATCTCTTTGGTCCTAGAACTGAAGAGAGATTGCTCCAGTTCAGCTGCAAAGGCACTGGCTTATGATGGAGGCAAAAAGATCCATAGAAAAACCAATGGTAATGTTTAAGGCACCTGGCTAGAAACCAGGAGACTGTGAGTTTTAGTCCCACCTCAGTCATGATGGACAGCTGGATGACTTTGGGCCAGTCACTCTCTCTCATCCCCACCCACCTTACAGTGTTGGTCTTGTGTGAAAGAGAGGATGAGGAAGGAGTATTATGTATGTCCATCCCCTTGACTTACCTAACAACTAGTAAAGGTGTAATAAAAAATAATAAGTAAATAAATAAGAAATAGACTACCAACCTTCTAATTTTCATATTATAATTATCACATGTCCTGAGAAGTTTTGCTACAAAGTGAGCAGTTTTACTGTTACGATCCCTGACATTGCAGTCCCAGGTAGCTCCCTGATGTTCATAAACTGAATACATATGCCCATAAAAGAATATGCATATGTTCAAGTACCTCAGGGCTTCTCATCATCCAAATAGCATTTTTTAAAATTACTTCATTTATTTTGTAACAAGTTTAAAAGAAAGTACAAACAAGAAAAAAATAAAAAAAACCAACTTACTGCAAAAACAAACCATAAATAACAAAATAAAAAATTTGAAGGAAAATATAATTAATGATAAATAATAGCAAACAAAATAGAAGAAAAGTAAATAAAAATATCACAGGCGATTAAATGTCACCAGTATGACAAATGTTACAAAATATAAAATAACAGCCACCATTATTGTAAAATATCATGAATTTTTCACCAAACGGAGGGATATGGTATCAGTTTATAGGAAGTTAACAAGATTGCCTTTGTCACATCAGCCAGTTATCTTTCTAACTGGTGGCCCCATTGATATGCTGTCCAGAGCATCAGCAGCTGCTCCTGTGCAGGACTTTCACTGAAGATATTTTTACTCAATGTCTGGCCACCAAGGGACAGGCCTACCCCCTGATCACAACATTGAAGATGGGCTGAATAGCCCTTCCAGAATGACAACATGATTATTCGTCAAATGAATAAGACATAGGTAGCATAGTGTTACTTTGTAAATGACAAAACATAGCCACCAAAGATGTAGAAATATTATCAGGAAAAAGATTTAGGTATCTATCTAAAGAATGTGGGGAAGCCAAGCTTTTTTGCATGCCTTGCCAGTGTTATGCTTAGTGGGGGACAAAGACTATTGCAGAGTTCCTGAGTAAGAGCTGATGAATGTCACCTCAGATTGGAGAAACAATGAAATACGTATCTACCAAGCGCATTGTTTGAATCAGCTGAGTAACAAGTAAAAATATGGAGGAAGATTCTTTGGTCTGGCCAGATCTAAATAACTGGCTTTATTTAGTATTAATCCCAGCTCTTTCAATAACATGAACAAGCAAAGCTTTCTTCTATCTATAGCTCCTCTATTTCCCTGATCAGAATAACATCAGTGATAGGTTAGTGTTGCTAGGCAACCCAGGCAAGCATGCTACTTGCTGAAATGATCAACCACTGTTCTCTGACAATGCATACAAAAATACTTCATTTCTGTTTGTACACATTTTTCCCTCCCTTACTGTGCATCCATGAAGAAGCACAGATAGCAAAATCCTATTAACAAGTACACTGCAGGTTTGTAAATCCACAAAGATCTTTAGAGTTTACTATTTTCTGGTCATAAAAAACACACAACTTCACACTTAAGGTGCTATCTTATTTAATATATTCTCATATTGCTATTTCAAAATAAGATCTTGTATTATCTCTATGTAGTTGAGAATATTCTTCTTCCCAGAGGAATAAATATATTGTTGTCATACTTCAAATGAAATTCACGGAATCATATATTTTTGTGATTTTTCTCAGGGGGCATATAAAGATTTGATTTGCACGTTTGTTCTGATAAGGTAAGAGCACTCTGGATTAACATTAACCTGATAGTTTTTGTGTTTTGTGTATATTTTCCCCCAAAATGAATATTCCTCTTCTCAGTAGAAATAAAATTAATTGAAGTTGTGCAAATGGAACAGGATAATAGAGAAATAGTTATTGTATGTGTATGAAAAACTGTGAAGCCCAGTGCTTTTCAGTGAGATCTTTTGCCTAAGACTGTCAGGTGGGATAGCCGTAGAACAGGGATGTCCAAACTTGGGAACTTTAAGACTTGTGGACTTCAACTCCCAGAATTCCCCAGCCAGCATAGCTGGCTGGGGAATTCTGGGACTTGAAGTCCACAAGTCTTAAAGTTCCCAAGTTTGGACATCCCTGCCGTAGAAGAAAAGGATTGTCCATCGCCTCCAAATCTCTTACCAGCCAAGGCAGAAGATGAAACAACTTTTTCTTATCTTTTTCTTCTAATGCACGGGTGTCAAACTCGCCATGTCATGTTGCCGTCATGATGTTTTTCCCATTCAGGAAGCTGAGGTGGGCATGGCTTGCATCTGATGCATCCGGCCAGTGGGTCGCCAGTTTGACATCCCTGTCCAGTGGAGAAAATAATAAAATAATAAACCCACTCCATTGAAACCAGGTACGGGAATTCACTAGTTGAAGAATTCCAAGCTGGGACAATTTTGGCAAGAGCAAGCCAATCATTTCCAGATATATACAGTAAATGAAATTATGTCTTCCTAATAATATGCTGTATGAGCAAACACAATTTCTCCAAACATTAGATATTGAATTCACTCTATCAAGCAAGAATCAACCTTTTTGATTCTATGGACCAGTAGCAGTGATTTTTGTGGTTTTGGCAGCAGGGAGAATGGTTTTGCACATGCAACCTAAATCCCATGCATGCAAAAATGAAACTTTGCATGCTGGTTTGCCACTCCTGCACCCCAGTTCCCAACAGGCTGTAGCCCAGTAGCAACCCAGGGTTTGGGGACCCCTGTTATAAAGTCAGGAGAATCAGGCATCTTCAGAAATTGTACCTTGTTTTCCCGAAAATATGACCTTCCTGGATAATAAGCCCAATCGGCCTTTTGAGCGCATGTGCTAAAATAAGTCCTCCCTTGAATATAACCCACCCCAAAAAACAGCAGTCATGAGGTGACCATGCTGACTACCTCCTACACCTCAAAAATAATAAGACCTCCCCAAAAATAAGGCCAGGCGCTTATTTTGGGGGTTAAAAGAAAATAAGACCCTTTCTTATTTTCAGAGAAACACGGTGCTAGGAAGCTTTTAAATCTTAATTATACTTTTGTTTTCATGTATCTGTTGTGTTCCATTTTGTCTTGTTTTCTTCACTTTCGCTTTCTTGTTATACTTGTACATTTTAACTGGTAGGTTTCATTGCTCTTATTGTATTTGGGCTTGTTTGTATGTGATTTTTGGTTGTTGTGTCAGGGTTCCAAATAGCATCCAAATTTAAATCAGAGTCCAAGGCAAAGTATTGCTCAAAGTTCCAATTTATTAAGAGAGCCATCCATCCAGTTTTGGTTAGGTGCAGAGGTACAGGGGCAAAGGATGACCTTGGCTTTCTAAAAAGGAATTTTGTTTTGGCTACATAGCATCTAACTCCGTACCATCCCCCTCCCGTTTTCCCACAATAGAAAAGGCACAGTAGAATAATAGAAAGTGTGGCAGGCCAAAGATCCAACGGGAATAAGGCTGCAGTGTAGTAACCACTGCACTGTAAATAAATAAAATTTCAATTTCACTAAATAAATAAAGTCTATGTGCCTTAGCCTATAATTAGCATTTTACTAACCAATTTTTTTTACACTCACTAGTTTCTAATGTGGCTGATCACACAATGTTGTAACCATTGGCTTTAGAGCTTTCAAAGAGGGATATTGCTTTTGTCAGTACCAGTGTTTCAACACCTGTGTTTTTAGGTAGGAATTGAGTTGAAACAAATATTAACTAAACAAAATATCATGCATGGAACACAAAATAAAAATAGTTTCTTTCTAATGCAGTCCTCTCTAAATGTATTCAGAAATAAATCTAGTTGAGTTCAGATTTACTCTTATATAAGTGTGCATAGGCCTTCATATCATATTGAAGCATTCTCTTTAGTTACATCACCAAGAATGATAAAGATAAATCTATATTTCCCGTATCATCACCGACCTCCGCCTCTTCCGCCAATGTCTTAAGACATATTTGTTTCAACAAGCCGGCCTAGCCTAACCTCCCATGGGGACTTTTAGATAGTTTTAAATTGGGTTTTTAAAATTTGGTTTTAGCGCAGGATATGTTTATTTAATAGTTTTTAAATTATATTTATTGTATTTTGTATGTTTTTAAATTTCCTGTGCGCCGCCCTGGGTCCTCTGTGGAGAAGGGCGGGATATAAATGTAAATAAATAAATAAATAAATAAATAAATAAATAAATTGCTGTGTTTTCCCAAAAATAAAACTGGGTCTTATTTTATTTTGACACCTCCTCCAAATAAGCACTTGGCCTTATTTTCGGGGAGGTCTTATTATTTTTGAGGTGCAGGAGACAGCAAACATGGTCACCTCATGTGTTGTAATATTTTGTGTTGCACACATATTACTGTGTTGCAATATTTTTGAGGAGGGCTTACTTTCAGGGGAGAGCTTATTTTAGTACATGTGCTCAAAAGCCTGATTGGGATTTCTGGAAAAACAGGATAGTTAGCATTATTGCATTGTTGCTGTACTTGAAAATATAGTAATCTTGGAGAAACTGTATCTTGACATCATTGAATAAATATACAAATTTGCACTATTGTTACCTAAACCTGCTAACTGACCTGTTTTTCCCTCTCTTAAGCAGACACCTCACTGCAATTTAAATCCTGCATCAATCTAGCCCAGGGATGGGTAATTAATTTTCGAAAGGGACCACATGAGAAACTGGGATTGTTGCAGAAGGCCAAGCCAATAGGCTGAACTTAATTCTGCCACTGGGGCACATGTGTTGAGGGAGGAAGGAGCACAGAGCCTCACCTCACCTTGACTCAGCCCGGCCATTGCTCTTCAGCTGCAGGGCAAAAAATCTCTTTCTCTCGCTTGTGTCACGGTTCCAACTAACACCTCCAATGAAAGAAGACTCCGAGGCTTGAGTTTCCTCAAAGTTCCATTTTATTAGAGGTGTCATGTTGGCAAATCTGGGAAAACCCAAATCTGAAAGTTTCCAGGTTTCCCCCACCCCCCAAAAAAATTCTAGCCGCTGCCCAGCACCCACATGTCCATCACATGATCCAATCTGGCTCACCATCCAAAACTGGAGATGTCCCCCAGTCACCTCATTGCAGCTGCAGAGCAAGATGACCTTGACTTTCTGAGAAAGAATGTTGTTTTGACTACATATCACCCACACACTGTAAAATCTCACCTCCAATTTTCCCACAGTATAAAATGTGGCAGGCCTGAAGGCCCAAATGTAAAAGATGGCTTCCAGTTCTGACAGCTAGACAACTAAAGTAGTGTACTTGGTTTCTTCTCCCTCCTCCTTGGCACAATTTATTTTCTAATTCCTAGTTGGCCTCATATAGGCCAGATTGGGATAGCCAGATATGGCCCATGGGTTGTAAAATGCCCAAGTCTGATCTAGCCCCTCCATGCTTCTGATGAAGTGAGTTGCTATCAGCCTTCCCAGGTAAACCAGACAGGAAACCAAACTAGATGGACTAATTATTTTAATTGCAAGCTACACTAACAGGATCTTATTTGGAATCATCTAAAAATACGACAAACATTCTCTTTGCATCTTCTTTCCAGTCATTAACCAAATTATTGCAGAGGATCTGGAATGGATCTTCTTGTAATTGGATTTAATATCTTGCCCCAGAAAGATAAGGAAGTATTGATAAGCACTTTAGAGTACAGTTTTCTATCATTCTGATGACCTTCTAGTCATAAAATGGCCTTGCTAATTGGCATGTCACTGAGTAGTTGTCAAATACTTTGCTGAAGTCAAAGGTATACTACGTCTTTAGCATTTTCACAATCTCTTAAATTTAATTTCATCCCCACTATCCAAAATCAAGTAAGATTATTCTAACAAAATAACTATTCATATTGATGTCTGATAAATAGATGTTTTCAATGTATTTACATATTGATTATTTCATGATTTGCTGTAACTCCTGGAGGAAAAAGGTGAGATAGGAAAGAAATTAATTAACTTTAAATCTGTCATCTGATTAGAGGTCTGCAGTACAATTTCAGTTCAATTTAATCATTTGATTCAGGTTCTTGGTATGATTGAAGCAAATTAAGTTCTTGTTATTTCAGCATATGATGTGTTCTGATCCAGTGGGGGGACTAAAAGAACATTCATGATTTTTATTGACATCACTTCATGCGGTGATGTGCCAGTGCCTGGAAGTCGTGCGGATCTGGATGGGAAGTAACGGACTCAAGCTCAACCCGACCAAGACCGAGTGGCTGTGGTTTCCGGCTGCCCGATTCAACCAGCTCTCTCCAACGCTGGCCATAGGGGGCGAACATCTTTCCCCTGTGGATGGGGCGCGCAATTTGGGTGTCCTCCTGGATACCCGGCTGTCTATGGAAGAGCAAGTGACAGCCGTGGCCAGGAGGGCGTTTTACCAGGTTCGCCTGGTTCGCCAATTGTGCCCCCTATTGGATCGGGATGCCCTTCGCACAGTCACTCATGCCCTCGTGACATCCCGACTGGACTATTGTAACTCTCTCTACATGGGGCTCCCCTTGAGGTGCACCCGGAGGCTTCAGTTAGTTCAGAATGCAGCCGCGCGAGCAATTATGGGAACCACTAGGTTCACCCACATTACACCGCTCTTGCGCGAGCTGCACTGGCTGCCTGTCGTCTTCCGGGTGCGCTTCAAGGTGTTAGTTATCATCTTTAAAGCGCTCCATGGCTCGGGACCTAGCTATCTGCGGGATCGGATCCTGCCTCACACATCCTCACGGCCGATTCGCTCCCACAGAGAGGGACTTCTCCGGGTGCCGTCCACTAGACTTTGTCAGCGGGCGACGCCCAGGGGAAGGGCTCTCTCTGTGGCGGGCCCGGCCCTCTGGAACCTTCCCCCCGATATCAGAACGACCACGGACCTCCGCTCCTTCCGCCTGAAATTGAAGACTCATCTTTTCCACCTGGCCGGCCTAGGGTAGTCTCTCTCTCTATGGGTTTTTAAATGTACATATATATTTAGTGGGACTTTTTAGTTAAGGGATTTTAGCACAGGAATAAGTTTAATTTGTTTTAAATTTGTATGTACTTTGTATATTTATTGCTTTTATTTTCCCTGTGCACCGCCCCGAGTCCCTGTGGGGAGAGGGAGCAGTCAATAAATTCAACATTATTATTATTATTATTATTATTATTAGTTATATTTGAATTTAAAATATGTAATACTGCCTAGTTTCACATATTAAACCGATCTAGATTGTAATTAGTTTGTTTTAGATTTCTAGGTAAAATAAATAAAGTCATTGTGGCTTCTAATTCATTGTTTTTTGCTGACAGCATATCAATTGTGCAGCGTTATAAGAGATCACTGATTTAGAAGGAAGTATATGAAAAAGTGGTGGGATTGAATTAGGAGAAATTTTGATGAATATGAAATTGAAAGTTGGCTGCTGAATGTGATAAGTTATATATAAAATAAAGCATGTATGAGAATAAATGGGATGCTTAGGGAACATTTCAGCAAAGATGTCCCTTTAACATATTTATGGGTAAATGCATTCAGAATAAATACTTAGTTTGGAGTTAGAGCTGCTGTTTGGGAACACAAATGCACCTATGTGTTTGTATAGGAATGATTCTGTTTACTCCCTGGGAAACAAAATCATCTGTAGTAAATGTTAGATAGATAACATGATGGAGCAAAGAATATGAACATGAATGCTAATGTATTAAACCACCAATAGTTGTGTTTGATGGGGAAAACTGAGTGTAAAGTTGCAGGTTAGAGCAAGTTGATGAATTGGTATAGCTTGATAGAAGAAATCAAATGCATACATACAAACAAATGATGGTGTATATAGATAGCAGGTATTATGCAATCTGTTGTGAAAACAGAATATTTGCTAAAAGAAGCAACATTGGTGTGTATACTACTGTGTTTTCCCAAAATTAAGACAGGGTTTTATTTTCTTTTGATCCCTGAAATAAGCACTTGGCCTTATTTTCAGGGAGGTCTTATTATTTTTGTGGTGCAGGAGGTGACGAGCGGGGTCACTTCATGGCTGCTGCTGTGTTGCAATATTTTCAGGGAGGGCTTATTTTTGGGGGAGGGCTTATTTTAGCAACATGCACACAAAAGTCCAGTTAGGTTTATTATCGTGGGAGGTCTTATTTTCAGGGAAACAGGGTAATGTGACTCTTTGAGTGTCTTTTCTTTTATTTGTTTGTTTAGAGAGCCGTGGTGGTGCAGTGGTTAGAATGCAGCACTGCAGGGCTAACTCAGAGTTTGATTCTGACTGGTTCAAGGTTGACTCAGCCTTCCATCCTTCAAAAGTCAGTAAAATGAGGAATTTTACTTTACGAAATTGTTCGGGACAATATGCTGACTCCATAAACCACTTAGAGAGAGCTGCAAAATGGCTATATAAGTTTAAGTGCTATTGCTATTGTTATATATTAATTAATTTTACAACATTTCTATGCCCATCCTCCACGCAACAGCATGACTGGGCAGAAGACAAAAATCACTAAACAAGAGTACAAGGGAAAAATAACTAATACCACTACCACAAATTAAAACAATTAAAAAGGCAATCAGGACTTTTTTTTAAAAAAGAAGGCATATCTCCTGAGCCTCTCATTTATTTATTTAATATATATTTATTTGCCATATATAAGAACCATCTATTTCCCCCACAGACATACAATAAAATATTTAAAAGAATAAAAAATAGCATGTAAAATTTAAGACACAAAGGATATTTTAAAAATTGATTAAAAGGCTTCAGGGAGAGCTGTCCAGAGACCAATATGGTGGCATTGCTTCAAAGAACGGTTCAGGAGAATACCCAATTTACTGGATGTACGACTTGAATATGTCAGGAGGCACTGCAGAAAGCAGGGAAATGAGTAAGAATCTAAGTAAAGATTCAGAAATTTTATGTGAACAGAAAGGGCAGAATCATATGTCCTGAAAATAGAGAGAACATTAAGATCACGTGAAGTGTTAATACCACTTTATAATGCCTTGGTAAGGCAACACTTGGAATACTGCATTCAGTTTTGGTCGCCACGATGTAGAAAAGATGTGGAGACTCTAGAAAGAGTGCAGAGAAGAGCAACAAAGATGATTAAGGGACTAGAGGCTAAAACATATGAAGAATGGTTGCAGGAACTGAGTATGTCTAGTTTAATGAAAAGAAGGACCAGGGGAGACATGACAGCAGCCTTCCAATATCTCAAAGAAGAGGGAGTCAACCTATTCTCCAAAGCAACTGAGGGCAGAACAAGAAGCAATGGGTGGAAATTAATCAAGGAGAGAAGCAACTTAGAACCGAGGAGAAATTTCCTGACAGTTAGAACAATTAATCAGTGGAACAGCTTGCCTCCAGAAGTTGTGAAAGCCCCAACACTGCAAGTCTTCAAGAAGATGTTGTATAGCCATTTGTCTGAAATGGTATAGGGCTTCCTGCCTAGGCAGGGAGTTGGACTAGATGACCTCCAAGATCTCTTCCAACTCTGCTATTGTAAACATAAGCTGACTTGTCCTTGGAGGTGTGGTGGCCTAGAAGTGGAGCTCTCATCTCACAATCAGGAGTTCGATCCTAGGTAGAGGCAGATAATTCTCTCTCTGGGCACAATAAGAATATACCTGCTAAACAAAACTCCACATTGGTGACAGGAAGGGCATCCAGCCAGTAAACACTTAGCTCCATTCAGTTGCCCAGACTTCACCCTACAAGAGATTATGAGGTCATCAAAAAGAAGATGATGACAGGCTGTCTTGTCCTTAACTCACTGGGTCATAAAAGGGTATAAGTGGGAGGGCAAGGGAGGAAAACTCCAAACAGGCTTGCAAGATTCTGTTACTATATCTCAGCGTTTCTCAACTTCAGCAGCTTGAAGATATGTCAGCTGGTGAATTCTGGGAGTTGAAGTTCACCCAACTTCAAATTGTTGAGGTTGAGAAACGCTATCTTCCCAAGGAGGGGGTCCCCTGATATGGTCTTCGTCATATGACTGACAAAAGCACAAAATAAGTAGCATGCAATGGGAATGAGATAATTAAGAAGTGTATGTGGCACAATAAGAAGAGAAGGCAGTGTAGAGGTGCAGTAGAAGCATGGACATTTTGCAACATGTTTGTTATCTCTGTTTCCTTTTAATTATTATTTCATGCCTTCAATTTCTTTTCTATTAATATTTCTTATCTATGCATAATATTGCTTGTCCCAAAAGGGAATAGAGTAGCGTACCATGTATCTATGTGAGCAATATAATGAGGAAAAGAATACATTCAATTCTTTACCAAAGTCTAAGATTCGTAATGTTCTTTGAAATTTAGCTTCTCTCGTGTTTCTTTTTATAGGATTAAAATATCCTATAAGGTCTTGGAAATTGGATTTTTGTTCTTTTCTAATTTGCCACTACTTCAAGATGGTTGGATGTTTTTATGTTAATATGAAAAACAGTTGTTTAAAATCCCTTCTTGAATCTTTCCTGGATCTTAAAAGCTCATGAAAATATTCCTTTAGGCAAAAATAAAATAATTTGTTCACAGAGCTCTTTCTGATAATTAATTGCCTTTTGTTCTGGAAAAAAACAAAGGAAGAGATTTATATTGAAGGAAAACAAGACTTTCACTAATAAAAATCTCTTTTGTGGCATTCATCCCTCCCCCTAACTAAGTGCTGTGTGGAATGAATCATATTAGCATCTACATTTACACAACATTTTTTTTTAAATTTATGGATTAGCCTTAATTGAGAATCATGTCCGTGTTTTAAAAATCGATCCGAAACTGCTGAAATACCAATTCTATATATCTGAGGCATTTGGTTATGGCATGTCTGTAAGAAGACGATGAAGAAAATGGCATATCTATAAGAACAAATTGAGCAAATTGAATTAAAAGCAGTTCTTTCCTTAATTCAAATTTTAACACCACTGAACTAATGCTATCAATCCTCATCAGCTCTCTGGGAAAACAACAATATAAGTTGAGGGTGAGATATATAATGATAATAAATCATAATTATATGTATGCTATATTTCCAGCAATTCCTTTAAATTATGTACTCTAACAGAGTTACATAAAATCAACAGAGTACCATCAGAAAAAGTGGTTTGAATATTACAATATATGAAGCTTAAGATAAGAACAGTAGTTCCTTTGATAGCATAACCGTATTTGTTTTTTAAATGGAAGATGGGAGAAATGGCAAAGACAAATATATCCCAACGAAGAGCAAACTTGCCTAATGTAAGATTCCAATCTCCAATATTCTCAGCCAGCATGATCAGTGGGGATTGACTAACTAAGCATTCTAGGAGATGCATTCACAATTATTTTGATTAATTTGCTACATAAATAGATAAGGAAATTGGAACCATGTTGATTATTCTGGATTTTTCAATAGTTTTATAAACTACTGTGCTGATGATGTTCCCTAGTTGGGTCATGAAACATCTACAAGAAAACAACCAAGCTCATGGATGGAACTTGCTTTTAAAGCCTATGGATCTCAAATTTAAACAGCAACTTAAGCTGCTATATCCTAACTTTGCATTTACCTCTGGCAATTATTTCATTTTCTTGAAAATGCCTCTTCTATTCAATTTTCCCAATATTGGCTGTTTGTTCTCTCTGTTTGTGGTTGGGCAGCAAGTTAGCATTCATGAGTCTTTCTCGGTTTTCTTCAACAAATGCTCTGGATTTAGAAATAATGTGATCATTCCTTTGCCAAAATCATTTGAATAGGGTAATGGAGTAATGTGAATTCAAACTGAAAAATCAGATCTGTTTTTTAATGTAATTATTTCAGGACAATTAAGAAAGAGTTGCTGAACCCTTATTTACAGTAACCTCAAATATTTGTTTAAAATCCCTATATAGTTTGTGTATCTTAACTATTTTAATTTCATACTTTCCTGTGTGCTTTGTTGTTGGAAAGCATTTGGTGTGTAATTTTTAATTCAGATAGGATTTAATTCCATTTAGCAAATAGGGGAAAAAATATTACAACATAGACATAAATAAACTAGAGTACTCTGAAACTGTCTCTATTTGTTATATCAGCATAATGAACAGATATGTATCAATAAACTCCGTACCACCACAAACCTCCGCCTTTTCCGCCGGCGTCTGAAAACGCATTTATTCCAACAAGCCGGCCTAGGATAAACACCCGATCTGGACTTTTTAGTTATAAATTTTAATTAGAGAATTTTAAAATGTTTTAGCACGGGGTAATTTAATTTAATTGGATTTTAATAATTGATCTATTTATGTACATTGTGTTTTAATTTACCTGTGCGCCGCCCTGGGTCCTTTTGTAGGAGAAGGGCGGGGTATAAATTTAATTTAAAAAAAAACAAATCTGGCAATCAACAATAAAAAAAATGTATGCAGCATCTATGTAAGTGTTTGAACAATCAACATTTGTTCACACAAAGGTCTTTTTAGATAATTTTGTGAATATTTATTCTTTATCTAATCATGTATACATCTGGACATGTTCTATGGATTATTTTAGTTGCAGTTCATTCAAACAGGAACATAAATAATTGTAAGAGATGTGTTTTATAAACTATTCAAAGAAATCTTGCCAAAGATTAGAAGCAAGATCATTGTTCACAGGCAGAGAAGTAAAAAGGCATCCCACATAGATTTTCAGCTGATTAAAAATTGCAAGGGGGACAAAATAAAACATACTATGGACAAATAATTCAGAATGAGCCAGTTTGGTTAAGATTTCAGGCTAGAGATCAGAAAACTGTGACTTCTAGTCCTGCATTAAGGATGAAAATCAGCTGGATGGCTTTGGGCCAGTCATTCTCTCTTGGTCCAACATACCTCACAGGAGTATTACTATGTGGAAAATAGGAAAAATATTAGGTATGTTCACTGCCTTGAATTATTTATAAAAAAAAAAAGGCAAGATATTAAAAAATCTAAAATCTACTGGCACAGGACCTGGTTCAAAAACTTCAAAACCCCACAAAAATAGTATTATTTGTCATAAGGACTAAAAATATAAAAGTCATACAAGTGCAGTATGTATTTAGGCTGAAAGCTACAGCCTTGTATAAATTTACTTTCCCTGAATATGTACTTTATCGTCATTTATTATTTGATCCTGTCTCAACCCCATGTTTTTCCTAACTACTTTCGTCAGCTTTTAGCTGTTCTATTACTGCATTAATAATTACGTGCAAGTCTGTCCCTTTGGAATAAGCCTGTAATTGCTGCTACTAAATCTGCAAACTATTCTGACTATTCCAGATAAATGGAGGTAATTTAAGAAAATGAGATGTGATGCAAATAATTAGAAGAGCATGGCAGGAAATGCATAATATAAAAACACAAAACTAAGATGAAAATATATTTTCATCTGTGTGCTTTAAAAAAAAAATCTGCAACTCAATACTTATTAATATTTCCATATTATAAAAATAAATTAAATTGAAACAGAGACATTTTCTTTTAGATAACTCTGCAAGAGCTGTTTTTGACTGTGAGGTAAACAAAAATTATATGCAATTGTAAGTAATGGGTATATTATGTCAAGGATAAGAAATTATATTTTCTTTATGAAATTACTATAATAATAATAATAATAATAATAATAATAATAATAATAATAATAATAATAATAATAATAATAATAATAATAATAATAATAATAATAATAATAATACTAATACTAATAATAATAATAATAATAAAAATTGTATTTATATACCGCCTCCTTTCCCCAAAGGGACTCGGAGCGGTGCACAGGAAAATTAAAAAACCAATATAAAATACATAGAAAGATAAATAGTTAAAATATGAATTAAACAGAATTGTCCCTGCACTAAAATCCCCTAAATTAAATTACACTAAAAACCCCTAAACCCTATCAAAAGACGGAAGACTAACCTAGGCCGGCCAAGCAGAAAAAGTGTGTTTTCAATTTTTGACGGAAGGAGCGGAGGTCCGTGGTTGTTCTAATTTCAGGGGGAAGGTCGTTCCAGAGGGCTGGGCCCGCCACAGAGAAGGCCCTTCCCCTGGGCGTCGCCCGCTGGCATAGCCTAGTGGACGGCACCCGGAGAAGCCCCTCTCTGTGGGAGCGAATTGGCCGCAGGGATGTATGGGGCAGGATCCGATCCCGCAGATAACTAGGTCCCGAGCCATGGAGCGCTTTAAAGATGGTAACTAACACCTTGAAGCGCACCCGAAAGACAACAGGCAGCCAATGCAGCTCGCGCAAGAGCGGTGTTATGTGGGTAAACCTGGAGGTTCCCATTATTGCTCGCGCGGCTGCGTTCTGGACCAACTGAAGCCTCCGGGTGCACCTCAAGGGGAGCCCCATGTAGAGAGAATTACAGTAGTCCAGTCGGGATGTCACGAGGGCATGAGTGACTGTGCAAAGGGCATCCCGGTCCAATAGGGAACGCAACTGGCGTACCAGGCGAACCTGGTAAAACGCCCTCCTAGCCACGGCTGTCACTTGATCTTCCATGGACAGCCGGGTATCCAGGAGGACGCCCAAGTTGCATGCCCCATCCACAGGGGTAAGATGTTCGTCCCCTATGGCCAGTGATGGAGTCAACTGGTTGTACCGGGATGCCGGAAACCACAGCCACTCGGTCTTGGACGAGTTGAGTCTGAGTCTGTTACTTCCCATCCAGGCCCGCACAGCTTCAAGGCACTGGCACATCACCGCTACGGCATCGTTGGGGTGGTTTGGGGTAGATATATACAGCTGCGTATCGTCAGCGTAGAGGTGGTACTCTACCCCAAAACCACGGATGATCTCACCCAGCGGCTTCATATATGTGTTGAACAGATATTATACTATATTATACAATTCTCAAAGATATCTCAGCAATGGTTAGAAAATAGGGAATCTACCAGGAATTTGTCTTCGGGGCAGATACTTGAGATTGTAATATAAGATATTGCACAAACAATGATAACATCAAAACCTGTATCTGTTAATAATATCAATAGTTTTTTTTAACATTCCATGCAGCTTTCAAAGTGTGTTTTTATTTTATTTGCACAGTTCTGTAAAGTTGGAGACTGTAGACTTCTTTTTGCATAACACAGCCCAAGCAGGTCCTTAATTTAAAAAATAAAATAAAAAAGTAGATTTTTCTGTGCATCACTGTATTAAATTTTATTTTGTTCAAACCATTAAGCAAATACCAGGAAAGCTTAAATCCTGATTGGTTCAAAGTTCACCATTTCATGAAATGCCTTCCTTTCTCTTAACAGACTGCATTCCTTAATACCTGAGAAGAATATATGTAGCTTATGGTTGAATTGTAGATTCCTTGGTGCTCTCTGAGAGTGGGTGTTTGCTTGCAAACATTTCATTACCTGACTAGGCAACATCTTAAGTATAAGTGAGTGCAGTGTTTGTTTATATACAGCAGCTTGCCCTGCCAATATTGGTGGAAGTGTGGGGTTTCCTTGGTAGTTCCTTGGTTGTGATATTGTTTTTGCTTGCTTGTCTGATATTAATCCCCACTTATATTGATTTAGGCTGCTGAAAACAATGTGTTCTGATCTTTTTGTTTCTTTCATAGTCTTTTGTTGCTATTTCTTTTCAGCGAAGTGTAAATATGATTTATTCCTGTGTGTCTACTGATAGCTGATTTTCTGAATGCCAAACCTCCATGAATTTTCTAGCATTTCTGGATTTGGCTTAGACTAGGATGCTGATAGTTTCCAAGCTAAAAATATATTTGAATCTGTCCATGCATGGTGAGATTAAAGAGTTTTCATCACATCTTCTGATTGCTAGTTGGTGTGCATAAATACCTGCTAGTCTTCTGCCTGCCTATCGTAGATAGTGGCTGCTACAGTTCTTACACTGTATGTTGTAGATTACTTCTGCTTTTTTATTCTTGGGTTACTCAGTCTTTTGGATTATTTAAGACATTATGGAGAGCTTTCATTGGGTGTGTGCTAGAGTGATGCATGTGGTTGTAAAAGTCTGGGATTTTTTATGTATGGTAGTAAAACTTTGTAACTACTTATTGGGTGGCAGGATCAAAAGTACCTAATCTGATTCAGTGTTTTATTGCTTATAATTAAAAAGAATGGAGGAAAAGGAGGAAAATAAGCAAGATCACCCCTCTGGAATTATGGAAGAATGATTTTCACCAAATCTGATAAATTATCTCCTATGAAAGGCAAAAAAAATGGAATCAGAAACTTGAAAAGCTTTGAAGAAAGTACAGCATAAACTCTAACTAAGCATAAGTACTTAGTGTAAGTATGAGAAGACTATATGGGCATATCTTGATGTTTGAAAGATGTACCAAATGGCTAGCTATGCTGAGGAAAACGTGGCTTTTCAGGTACAAGAGACAGTAGACTAGATAGCTGCATTATTTGGTCAGAATGCATACTTGGGTTTAAGGGTTCAAATGCTACCATTATTCACTCAGAAGAGCCATCATTGCTTTGTAATACAGCTGTAATACTTGGTCAGCAGCATAAACTAAAAATCATTAAATGATGGTGATTCAGGTCTCAAAATATAAACATCTGATTTTTGTAGTTAACACAAATAACTGAAATCAAGAGTTCTGCTTTTTTACAAAAAGTTTCCGTGTACAGATTCTCTCTCACTTTCTACCTAAAGGGTTATGAAAACAGTGGGAGAAGAGGAATAAAGTAGGACATATGAATATTCTTTGTCTCTATCCACATTTAACATTTTGATGAGTCGCTTATACAGCCTTAACATTGCCAAGATGGTTACAAATTGCATGAGAAGACAGATGAAATGCAACTTCACATAATGTGAAAAATGCTAAGTGAATCCACACTGAAAGTTGGTCTAAAGAATAAAGAGGATTTATTAAATCCCTACATAAAAGACTGGAAAATATCATATTTCAATTTGAACTGAATCTGATTGCATCTCCAAGTGAAAGTCTCTGGGGGGGAAAAAAACCCTACATTTTTATTTGGGGAACAGTTTTACTTATTAACCTCTCCATGAGCCCGGGGAGGGGGGGGAGACGATGGCTTGATTTTAAATTGCTGAAGCTGCCATCTACCAAATTGTTAGTGCATTGTCTAATGTTGTGTTTTGCAGTTTGCAAAATTCAAGATATGAAGCAGAAAAATTATGGCTGGTACTAAACTGGCAGATCTCTAAAGCGATGCAAATATATGCGTATTAGCTCTGAGTGAAGTAGCTCCACCTGCCTTGTGGCATCGCTTCAAATCTAGATTGTCAACAGCAGCAGCTTGTCTTGGGAAATTAAATTGCTTCGCTTTGATGCAAAGGGATGTGCAGCAAACTGATGTGATGTGCATTGTGACATCATGATGCAAGCCTTGCCTCTAAGGTGGCAGATTTCACCAATGGGTAGCAAAATTGGTGTCTGTTAATTCTTGGCATTCATTTAATAATGGATTTTAAAAACAAGCCAATTAAATTAAATCTTTGTTTAATATTGTATTGCTTCTTTTATTTAATAGAATAATAGAGTTCTACTTGAAGCAGGAATGCATTCCCACCTTCCAGAAGATTCAGCATAGTTGTTGAAGAGGATTGCTGCTTGTCTGCACCTGTGCATGCATGTACAGGAAAGACTTTCACTAGGAAAGCTGGTGAAATGAAGTGAATATGCTTCCACTTATCATGAACCACAGAAGGCCTTCAAGTCGCCTGTAACACTCCTTTAAGAAGACACAGTTGTTGAATACTTTGTGGAGGGACACCTCACGTGCCATGAGATTTTGCAGAAGGCCCTATTAATGCTTGGCATTTTATTCATAAACAGTTGCCTATTCTCCTCTTCTTCACTTTTATCATGAAGCAATATCTTTCTGAGTTCAGTAAATAGAACTGGAGATGGTACTGAAATAATATGAAGCCCCAGAGACAGCCTGAATCCGATACGGAGCAGTCTCAATTGGACAGAAAAAGAAGAAATGAAGACAAGGCTTCATTTGATAGGCTTTTTAGCCTGCTAGATCTCTCATTTTCACGCTCTAGCTTGTTCCACAGAAAACCATGGAGCCATTTCTTGGCAGATTTGGACTGCCAAGAGAAACACAGGTTTCACTCTTCAAATCCTCAGCAGCCCTTTTTGCATTGCTACTATTTCTCTGTTACCTCAGCTTCAAAAGGAAGGAAGGAAGAATTCACAGGAACCCAGAAATGGAACAGAGTGGGAATATCCGTCAATGGGAAACTGTCCACCCAGAATTATATTCACATCAGTTCCTCTGAAACAGCAACTGGGTTATTGGTTCAGCATGATAGACCAATGCAAGGCCCATGTCCTTATGGATACCTAAGCATAGCACCTAGCTTTGATCGTCATGATTCTTGGGTGTAGAAGGAGCCAGATTTCCTCTCCCACTGGAATCCTAAAATCCACTGGATCAGGATTTGGATTGCTTTATTACTCTTTAAAATGGTAGAACAATCTTAGTTGATTTGCTACAAAAGACTATATGGTTACACAAATGGAATATTCCAGTTAAATGTAACTGTATTTGATGAAAATGCAAAGAATTTTCTCATAATCTATCCAAGGTTAAGAGCAAATCTTTATAGAGAATGTCACATGCTAGGCAGTATTCACAATTGTTATGTATTGCTTTAATTTAAATTAAGGCATATTAAGCAATTTCTTCCATAAGAAAATTTAATTCCTATAATCAAATTGGTGAAAACAGCATATCCAGAATCAATACCTTTGTACAAAACTTTATTACCTATTGATAAATAATGGCATACATATTCCTTGTATTAACAGTGTATGCATTCCAATAAAACATCTGTTTATAATTACTGGAGTTATTGAATTTCTTCAGGGGACACTGTTGCTGAAATCTGCAATGAAACGAGAGATAAATGCTGTAGAAGAAAATGTTTGTGGACTACATTATATTACATGTCAGATCAAACATTTTTCCCCACTTGATGGATTACTTCCTTTTAGTTTTAAACTTCTGAGACACCAATATTCATTTGAATTCATCTCTAGTTCAATCTCACTCATATAGAACCAAATCAGTATTCAAGACTGTGACTCTTCATTCATGTCAGAAAACTCCCTTTACATTCCAGACCAAATTATTTGAAGATGCATATCATTTTTCTAATCATGTGCATGCTATATTTTTCAAGGCATTGCAGGGTTAGGCTGTCATGTTTATCCCACACAATTCTGAAATTTAGTCCAAAGTATACTTGACAACATTTTCAGATTAATAATTTAGCCAATGGTTAATTCTTCCTTGTGGTCAAGAAATTGCCCTCAAGTAATAGCCAGGAGCAGTTTAGAATGAGAATGCAAATTATAAGGCTGCAGGCCATATCTGGCCTTGAAAGATTGAAGTGATGGATTCAGTGCCTCTCCAATAGTGCTAGTAAATAAAATATTAACATATACAAAGAAGGAAATTATACATACAGGGATGTTATCATATTAACTATATATAATGGATGTTTTTTACATTTAATTTAGTTCCAGTTTTAAATTAGTTGCTTTTAGATTTTGTCCTAGCTTACTTACATAGTGCTCTCCCTGGTTCAGCTCTCAATGACCCCAAATTATGCTATGTTGAAAATAACAAGCCTGACTTCAAATGGAATGAGAGTCTGAGTTTTATATAAAGTTCTTACAAGTTTAAAAGTGTGGATTATTTATCCTGACAGATGTTTCAGCCAATAAAGTCATATTTCAAGGTATTCTAGAAAAATATCTTCATAATTTGTGTGTTTGTGTGTGTGCTTAAGTGTATCTCCTAAATCCTATAAAAATTGATGATTATAGGATTAACTCGCCACAGAAAAACTCACCATGGCCAACTTGCCAAGGGACAATTCAATGCTGCTATTAATCGTTCCATTCAGTTACTTTTATTACTGCTGGCCATGTTTTCATCAAAATGAATGTAACTCTTGCATTTCTAGATTGACTTTATTTATTTTATTAACATTGGCCGTGGTTCCATTGAAATTAATGTAACTTTTGTATTTGCTGAATTGTCCTGCAGCAAGTTGGCCGTGGTGAATTGTCCTAGACACCTGTAACTTGGTTGACTTTAGTATCTGTAATACTCTCATACTACTTATAATTTATGGTGAATGAAGCTCACCATTTTTAGAGAACATTAGACTAAAAATAGGCAATCTACAGATATTCCCTTCAACTTTAATATTCTTAATTACAGGTGGTTTCATATGAGGAAAAACGAGTAGAACTAATTATCAAATATACTTTTTTGTTCAACATATATAAATACATATTGAACAGTTTCACTGATTAGTGAAAATGTAAGGGTATAAAATGTTTGTAATATTTAAGGGTCTTATAGGTAGTGGAAAGGCCAAGTCCCATTCAACCCCCTCATTTTACTGACATCTGGCAAGTCATTTATATATTGGAAAAGAAGTCACTTCTACTACTGTGTTTCCCCAAAAATAAGATAGGGTCTTATGACCCCCTCCCCAAATAAACACTTGGCCTTATTTTTGGGGAGGACTTAGTATTTTGAGGTGCAGGAGGCATCAAGCATGGTCACCTCATGACTGCTGCTATGTTGCAATATTTTCAGGGAGGGCTTATTTTAGTGCATGTGCTCAAAAGCCTGATTGGGCTTATTATCTGGGGAGGGCTTATTTTTGGGAAAACAGGTACTATCAGCATAACTTTCTAATAGAAAAGAGCTATACGAAGTATAATTTTTCTAAAATAAATTTTGATTATGGACGAAACTGATTTTTCAAGTGTTAATTATTTTAGTGCAGCACTCCTGATCCATCTGGAAGAACCTCTCTTTCTTCTTATCCTGTTCAGGTTTTCCTTCCTCATACATTACTCTAGATCCAACTGAATAGAATCCACTAACATGAAAACTAGATTAATAATCTAGTACGGGGAGCAACTGATTAACCTAATTCCTTATTGTTTCATTTTCATGTCTTTCATTCCTCCCACAGACAAATTAAAGTCACAAATCTGAATATATAGAAATATTTCCCTCTGAGTAACATGATAATGAAACACAATGTCAAACTGTTCAAGTTCCACCAGGCATTTTTTATTGTAGAAATAGCAGAATTAAATTGGATCCTGGATTTTGCCCTCCATTTTACTTCTGGACAATCAGTGATTTGACACTCAGTATCAAAAGATTTCTGAGCCCCAAGGAACAGGGCATTAAGCATACCATGGATGTGATCTATTTTTACAAGCAAAAATGTTTGGAATTTAATACTGAATTTGAACACAAGAGCTTTGTGGCATCACAGTGGTTTCTTTATACTTGTTGGAAGATGCAATGAAGAATGAATGAAGGTCCATTTGCTTGCCACACAGATAAGCCAGACATTTACCACAGTTGTGATCAATGGTTAGCTCAGAATAACCTCATTCTTACTTTGACAGATCACACATAATGAATTAATTACTCAAGCTACATTTTTCATAATTTAAAAATCTAAAATTGTTTAAAGTAATAAAAATAATTATTATTATTTCTTTATAGGACATTGTGTTTATACTATTTGTCACAAGACTGGCTTTAAAATAGACCAGTTACATGAGATCAAGTTGTAGACACCTTGATTATAATTTTGGAGATTTTTAAAAAAAATAATATTCGAAGTATTTAAAATATATATTTTGGAGTTTACTATTGCTGCACTTTATTTATACAAAGAATTTATAAGAAAGTATCAAGGAGAAAATAGTTCTAATTCAAACAATAAAATAAATAATAATAAATAAAATAGAGACAGTTGGGTATAGTGGTTAAGGTGCTGACATGCAAAGCAGCAGATTATGAATTCTAGTCCTGCCTTAGACACAAAAGTCTAAGGTGACTTTAGGCCAGTCTCAGCCCAATTCATAAGGTTGTTGTTGTGGAGAAAATTGGTGGAGGAAGGAATATTAGGTAGATTTGCTTTCTTGAGTTAGTTATGAGGTTATAATAGTAGGATATTTTATTTTTTTTATAAATAATTAAAATAAAATAAAATATATTTGTAAAGTTGCCTTAGATCAGCGGTTCTCAACGTGTGGGTCGCGACCCCTTTGGGGGTCGAATGACCCTTTCACAGGGGTCACCTAAGACCATTGGAAGACACATATTTTCAATGGTCTTAGGAACCGAGACACCAATTTTATGGTTGGGGGTCACCACAACATGAGGAACTGTATTAAAGGGTTGTGGCATTGGGAAGGTTGAGAACCACTGCCTTAGATGTAACTTGCTGAATTCCCAGCAGCTTTAGCCAGCATGACAAAATGGAGAGGTGAACTATAGAGTTCCTTCCCTTTGTTTTCCCCCTCTTCTGTTTAAAGGTAAAAGTAAAGGTTCCCCTCGCACATATGTGCTAGTCGTTCCCGACTCCTTCTGTTTAATCATGCTCATTTCTTGGAGATTGCCTGGACAAGTCCAGGTAGTTTTCTTCGCAAGGTTTGCCAGAAGCAGTTTGCAATTGTCTCCTTCCTAGGGCTGAAAGAAAGTGATTAGCGTAAGATCATCCAGCTTGTTTTGTGCCTAATGTAGGGCCAGAATTCATGGTCTTCAGATTTCTAGTTTGATGCCTTAACCACTGCACCAAACTAATTCTCATACCTTTTCTCTAAAATCGTGATGGCGAACCTATGGGATATGTGTCAGAGGTGGAATGCAGCGTGGTCTCTGATGGCACATGAGCCATTATCCCAGTTCAGCTCTACTGTGCATGCCTCCTACTGGCCAGCTGTTTTCGGATCTCTGCCACCTATGTGTAGGGGCGGGACATGTGTGGCAGGCACATATGTGCATACCTGGGGGCATGCAGGGCATGTGCAGGGGGCCATGTGTGCATGCACGGGGCAGAGCCCATGCAGGGGGAGTGCATGTGCAGGGCAGTAGGGGCATGCAGGGGGCCACACGCACATATGTGGGGGTCGTGCATGCATAACATTTTGGGGGCTTGGGCACACGTTCACATGCGCTTGTGCATGCTTTGGGCACTCACTCTGGAAAAGGTTAGCCATCACTGGTCTAGGATCATGCTTATCCTTAAAAGCGTTGTTCACCATCATTATCTACTGTTCCATTATGACTATGGAAAAGAAAAAGATTTTCAAAGCAGCAGATCTGAAGGCAAAAAAATAATAATAATAATGGGTAGATGGTTTATCTTAATTTCTCCAGGAAACAATTTCTCAAAGACAGGACTCCCCCTTAGTAACAGCAATAGCATGGCTGCTCAAAATATCCTAGGTAGGAGTTTGTTGTTTTATTTGAAAATATTTATAACCTGCTCACACCATGAGTATTGTACACAAGGTCAAAAAGGAAAAAAGAATAGATAGACCACTATATCGCAAAGGCCATCAATAAATATTGAGTGTGCCCTTGGAATTAGGTAGTCTAAACAAATGGTCAAACATGGACTGAAAATATAGACTGCTTGTGGAATGCTAGCAAGGCTGGGACCAATCATATCTCTGCGTGAAAGGCATTCCTTCAAGTAAGGGCTACTATCAGCATCTTTTTCTTTGGGGATTTAATTTAAGCGAGAGAAACCAGCCATGTTGAAAGTCTCGGGAGAGCAGATTGTAGGAGGAAAGGCAAGAAAGTAACAGGCAGCTATCAAAAGTCAAAGGATTGCAACTACACTATGCTCCCTCCACCCCTAAGAATTTTTTTTGACATTTTCCTTTTCTCTGAAAGAATGTTCTCTTTCATCAACTTGAATGAGGACTGGTGGGAAAAAGATGCAAGAAGATTTCTTTATCCAACACTAACTTAGCTTGAAGTTGCTGGGAAAACATTCCTGCATACAATACTGCAACTCTTCCTTGTTCAAAAGCAACATTTGGGCTTTCTCTTCTCATTTCCTGAGTCTTAGAATTGTAGGCATGAAGCGATTAAAGAAAAAGGAATTCTTCTGGAAGTGCTTAGATGTATTGCCCAAAGTTACATTTAATATGAAATTTCACTTGAGAGGATATTTGGGGGGGGGGGGGAGAACGACTCTACTCCATGGTGTGTGGAGTCTTTCTCATATTTTAAGATGAAGGAAGGTTGAAGCCGTCAGCAGAGCCATAAAATCAGCATCACACCAAAGGTTATTAGTTTATCTATAAACCTGAATGACTCTTTTAAAAGTTTGTAATTTGTAATCAACCGGCATTGCAGTTAATTATTCCTTCCATCTTTGCTATCTTTCATGGAAACTTTCATGGAAACTTTCATGGAATTGTACATGCCTCCACTTTTAATGCATAATCATGCAAAATGGCTTCATAATACTAAAATGTGCATATTTCAGTTCATTATAAGCCATATTTATTGTGATTTTAAACTTGAAATTCAGTTGAATAAATCCAGAAAAATAAGCAAGGTATGCCTACCTATATTTCTCCATCATGTGCTTCTGTGACACTTCTTATAGGCAAATGGAGCATCCAAATCCTACTGAGTTCCATGGCTTTCCAAGTTGTAATACTATCTGTTTCACTGCTGACAGAAGATGCACATTGCTCTACTTCCCAAAAGTTAGAAAACCCAAGCTGGGCAGTTTTCCAAAGGCTTTGTGAAACTGTTTAGAAAGGATTGAAACAAATATTGCTGGTGAAATGGGCTGGCGAAACTGACTTAGGCACGGGCAACTGCACTAGGAGAACATAGGAGGAAGAAAGGCAAGGGACTTATGATCAAGGAAGTGTGAGGTTCTTACTCTCGCAACATCTGGCAATCATATGATTGTCACTTGTGACCTTCACTGCCAGCTTGACAAGCAAAGACAAGAAGGAACCTGGTGGGAGGTCACAAATGGTGACCAAGTGACAGCAAGCTTAACTATGGCTATGATTCACAGCAGCAACCACAAGTGAAACTGCCATGACTAAAAGGACTGTTTATATGACATCACACTTTACAACTATGTTGCCTACTAATGAAAATTCTAGCTGCAGTTGCTAACAAAGAACAGTGATTGAATCTGGGTGCATTTTCATAGTAAAATGGTTGGAGTGAAAATATTGCAATGCCAACACTTTCCTTTTCTAATGGTCTTATTTCTCCTATAGTTCTTGTTGTGTCCTCGACCTGCGCCTGGTCTCGACATACGACCAGCCGCAGGTCTTCCACCTGCCTGGAAGGACCATGGTAACAGGCTGTAGCCAGTCTGTAACCGCCAGTTGCATCTGATTGGCCCAGACGCGACTGGCGGGAAACCGGGTCCTGCAGCGGTCTGATTGGCTCCCCGTTTGACAGCTCGCATATAAGTAGCTGTCAAACACGGGAGCCCCTGTCTACCGCACTCCTTCTGTTTTGTACATAGTTCTGTCGCGTCTTGCTATTCTTGCCAATAAACGGCTTGTTTTGTTTGCTAGCCTCTGTCTGGACTCCCTCTGTTCCCGAAATCTAACAGTTATAACGCATGTTCATATTGCTCATATTTTGAACATAGTGGATATTACACCACAGTGTAGGTTACTAATCAGTTACCACCTTTTGGAATTACTTTGTGATTGTCTGTCTCCTATCTAAAAGGGATTCCAGGGCAGCCCTGCCCATCTAAGGATTGTTACTAGATACTTCATTTCGATTTATGATAAGCTGTGTTATTATACTCCAGAATTGCAAGCTTAACATAAGAAAGAATGATTTGACAGGAACTTGTTTACCTGTTGATTTATTTATTTAAATTTATAATTATATTAACTTATGTGTTAATGGCTTGAAAGTAATATGAACCACAGCTTGCACTTAATTCTTGAACGTTGTTTACGTTTATTTGAATTTATTTGTGCTAAAATAGTCTAGTATTATAGTATACACTCACTGCTTTAACCAGTAGGATTCTGCAGATTTTAAGGTGTGGGTTTTATATGCCTATGAAAGGTATATATGAAATTCCCTACCATGGAGGGGGCTTTAGGTATGGCATTAATAGCTTAATCTGTAAACTAAAGTTTAAAAAGAAAATATCTGTAAACATTTGTGTGATAAATAGACGTCATAAAGCCCATATAAGAACATTTAAAGCAGCTCTAACTATCATTTTGTATTTCCAATGTTAATTGTTCAAAGGTAAAACCTATTCTGTCTAGAAGAGAAGAATAGGCATTTGATGACAATGACTCCCATTCATTTCAACACCACAACGCATAGAGATGGTGCACATACAAGACTCTGAGCTGAGCTATTAAGTTATGAAGAGTCCTCTTACAACAAAAAATTACAATCAATAGTAGTGACAGATGTCAAGAACCTGAGAAGATGATAATGTATTGAATGGAAAATTAGTAATGCTTACAGAGATTGCCCAACCTTGACATAGTTTTATTTATCTCAAATGCAATTATTTTTCTCATATTCAGGATGATTTTTTGATTTTGAAAAAGTTTTATTGGGTTTTAACAATTTTTTAAGGGTAGGGTAAGGGTTTACAAAAACATTTTGAGAGCCTTTGCGTCAGAGTCCTTGGCCCATCCCGGGCTACATAATAAAACAGTAATACAGAAATATGTCAAAAACAAATACTACAAGGTAAAGACAAGTGAATACATATCACATTTCCAATTCTGAGATGGTAGACATGTACAAACATCCTGGTATATAGAAAATAAAAAAAGAAAGTTAATAAAAAAAAGAAAAACAAGCAAAAATCACTTTTTGGATCTAAGTCTTTTGGCAATTGTATCTTCTTTCCCTCCCGCCTGGCCCCCAGTGGGCGGGGCCGTGGCCCCCTCCGCCCTCCCTGGATCTTCCCCCAGGACTGAGGAATGTTTTTTGAGAAAGGCTTCCGCCTCAGCAACTGTTTTAATCTTCACTCTTCCTCCTTCCCAGAACACCAGCATCCCTTCGGGCATCGCCCACTTGAACCAGACCCCATGGTCAAACAATTTTTTAGATAAGAAGGAAAATTTCCTTCTCATTTCTCTGATTTTTTTGGGAACCTGCTTCAAGATAACGACAGCCTTTTGTTGGTAAATCAGCGGACCCTCTCTCTGCGCCCTCAAAATCCCCTCTCTGGTTGACCTTCTAACAAATTTAATGTGTATCTCTCTGGGTACTTCATTTATCCTGGCATATGCTGAATTTATTCTGTAGACTAGGTCAATGTCCCCCCTGATCTCATCTTTGGGTTTATGTAAATAGTCTGCTAAAATTGTGCTCATGAGTTCAGGAAGACATTCACCAGATTCTTCAGAAATGTTCTGAAATCTTAAAAAATATGACATCCTTTCATAATCCATCCTAGTCATATGCCCAGTTAGTTCCCTCACTTCATTGTTGACATTTTTAAGCTCCCCCTTTGCCTCAGTCAGCCCCCCTTCCAGATCTTCAGTCTTCTGTGTATTCTCCTGCAGTTGCTTGCGAGTTTCCAGAAGTTCCTTCTTGAAGTTATTATTATCTTCTCTCTGGGATTTAATTTCCTGGACCAAGGTCTGTATAACCAATTCCAGAGAAGATAATCTTTGTTCCAGGCCTGCCAACTCTGATTTTTGTGCCATGGTTAGCTATTAAACTCAATGTCACTAAAATGGCGTTTTTTGGGTGGGGCAGCTGAGACAAGTCAGGAGATAAAAGTTTCAAATCAGGGCTGTAAAAAGTTCAGTAGCCAGAGAAGAAATACTTTTCTATATCAGTGTAGTAAAAAAAAAAGGCAATCCAGACAGGGAATCAATTAATCCAAAAAAAAAAAAGGGAAATTCTTCATTAAACGCAGGAGAGAATCCAAATCACAAAGAGGTGCTGGTGATTTTCCATAAGTAAAATAGTCATTCAGGAGCAGAAAGTAGCCATCTTCCACCGCCCAAGCCAGAAGCCAGCCGGAGAGAGTAACAAAGAGAAAGTTTGTAACACGCCAATCGAGCTTAGAAACATTGTTGCAAGCGCAAATCACTTTCACTCGCTTTCAGTAAGCTCCAGGCAATTCACATAAGAAAAGGTCCGTTCCTCGCAATGAGGAACCATTTAAAAGCGCAGCTTTAAATCCGAGGGGGGGTTTAACGAAAAAAAACACCCCCCTCCCAGTTTTTGAGTCCAGCGCTGCCATCAGAGAAAAAAAGCCAACAAAATACACTCACTCTCCACCCTGCAGCCGAGCCTCGGGAGAGCCTTCCGACCCGGACGTCTGGCTCACTCCTCAGTTAAGCAGCTGTTCCGTTCTCCATTGGCAAAGGCAGAGACAGGCGTCTCCCCCCCGCAGCCAGCCTTCCCTCACCTAGGCTGAGGCAGGGGCCGCTCTCCCACCGCCGTGGGAAGGAAACGGCCCCTACAAGCCAGCCTTACGGGAAACCCCCAAAATCTACCCCCAAATCTGTCTACAAGGAATATAAATCCTTCAATTCCCCACCATCCAGTCAGAGCTGAAAAAGCTTCTTTGATAAGAAGTGAAATGTCTTTAAAGAATAAACAAGAAAGTCCAATTGCTCGTGAAAAGCACCTTTGGGGCACCCATGACTTGGGTGACTGAGAATCTCTACAGTCTTAGTAGTATCTTTCCAGTATATTTTTTGGATTTTGTTGGAGAATGGTATATATTGTAAAATTGAGGAAGTAGGATTTATGTGGTATGAGCTGTGCCACATTAACTGGACCCATGACCCACTTAGCTTTTTGGGTGGCCAAAAAGCTTTTTGGAATTAGGAAGTGCTTCTGTGAGGGAAAGTTGCCACCTGCATTGAAGGTGGTAATAGTGCACCTCTTCCTGAAAGAACTCTCTCCCATTCCAGTCACGTTGGACAACTCTCCTCAATCTTCTGGAAGATTTTGGAAATGATGGAAAAACTTTAGATATGAGAAAATGATAATCAACCTCTTCGAGTCATAATGTAGCATTTAATAGACAATAAACAATTAAATGAACATAAATCATCTGGGTCAAGGTCACCCTGGCTGGCTTTGTGTCTAAAGTAGTACTAGAACTCATAGTCTCCCAGTTTCTAACCTGGTGCTTTAACCACCACACCAAACTGGGTCTCTAAGTGGGTAGTACTGATAAAAACAAAAAGTTTGAAGACAAAGAAAATATAAGAAATTAAGTAAGAAGGACCTTTCTGTATCATGCTCCTTCATATGTTCTTATTAACTAGATTGTTGCTTTGATATGGCCTACAGGCTAATCAATTAAGCTATAATAATAACTAGATTGTTGATCCCATTTTCTGGGTTTTCAAACTTTTTACTTTTATCAGTACTTAGAGAGCCAGTTTGGTGTAGTGGTTAAAGCCACAGACAGAAGCTGTGTGAGTTCTAGTCCTATTTTAGGCACAAAGCCAACTGACTGATCCAAGCCAGTCATTCTCTCTCAGCCCTAGGAAGCAAACAATGGAAAACCACTTTTGAGATCTTGCCAAGAAACCTGCAGAGACTAGTTCAGACAATTGCCAAGACTCAGCACTGACTCAAATACACCCAAACTACTCACTACTCTTGGTCCCTAAGAGGAATTTGTTTATGTAAAGAAGACAAAGTGGACCGTCCTTGTGGCTACTCCCTGATAATAGATCTCTCTGACAAGAATGCCCAGTGACTTTCATTTTGAAAAGCAAGCTAAACCACTTTTATTTATACAGGACTTTTATGCTGAAGCTTCTTTATGTGCGGCTATAGATATATATTGTTATATTGCCAGAGCGGAAAGAATGCAGTCGAAACCTTCCTGTTAAAATACTACTTTATTCACACACAGAACACGAGCGGACTCCTCTCCGGCTGCCGGTCATTTAAACCAATGCTAATCAGACAGAGAGCCAATCGAATGGCTGCTTTTGCCCCGCCCAACGGCCGGCAAGTAGCAGCCAATCAGAACGTCCCAAAAGTCTCCAATGCAAACCGGTCTGACTTTCAAGAATACAACATATATAATTAAGTACATCATGTTTTTAATTGCATTTAAAATCATTTGTTAGCTCCTTTCCTGTTCAGGGCTTTTATCTTTATTTCACGAATGATATTTCTGATTGGAAAGTTGGATCAATATTCAGCAAGTTAGTAAAAAACACTATTACAAATTCCTAAATATGTTTTCTCCAAATTGTCTTCTCACCCCCTTTAGTGTGACTTGCTTTCCATTAATTTGATTAGAATTCCAGCTACGGGGTGAAAAAGGCTAAGACAAAATAAACCCAAGGTGTAGACAGCTAAGTAAGCATTTCAAATGCTTGTTAAGTTATTCTTCCAGGTCTTCCTTTTAAATAGAGATGGGCACTTTGGCTTTCCTAGGGAGGCTGTTAAAAGTTTATAGGATATGATTTATTTGCACAACCTGATGAATGGTGTGAAATCAAATGACTGCAGTGAGGAAATGATAAAATATCTAGAGAATAATGCATTTTGAAGCCTGAACATATGTTTATAGTTGCTGCCCTGGGCTGATAGCCAAGAGCACGTTTCGCTTTGCAAGCTAGGTTAATAGAAGTCATACGTTTTTAAAGCAAAGCAAACAAAACCAAAAAGAACATGAATTTAATATAGCAAATAGGAAAAAAATGAAGTTTCTTAGTTCAGGGATCTATCAGGTAGAAAAATCCAGAAAGCCAAACAGTTGTAACTCTTCTTCTTCATGCAAAGAAACAAGGTTTATAATAAACAAGTTGTTTGCTTGACTTGTATATGTAAAGCAGTTTGAATATCTCAAATATGAATAGTTTTCTAGTTATATTGTTATGTTCAAATAGATTCCAAGCTGTCCATACCATATAACCAGGCAGTAGGCAATGGAATCAATTGTAAAGAAAAACTAGTGTTGTTTGCCACAATCCTTCCAAAATTTCACAGGAGAAGAATGGGTCCTTGTTTGTGAATGAGTACTATTAGAGACAGAAAACCCAACAGAGCATTTAAAAAGGTAAAGGTTCCCCTGCACATGTGTGTTAGTCATTTCTGGCTCTAGGGAAGGTGCTCATCTCCATTTCAAAGCTGAAGAGCCAGCGCTGTCCGAAGGCATCTCCATAGTCATGTGGCAGGCATGACTAAAAGCCAAAGGCGCACAGAGCTCTGTTACCTTTCCACCAAAGGTGGTCCCTATTTTTCTACTTGTATTTTTTACATGCTTTCAAACTACTAGGTTGGCAGAAGCTGGGACAAGTAACGGGAGCTCACTCCATTACGCGGTGCTAGGGATTCAAACCACTGAACTGCTAACCTTCTGAGTGGCAAGCTCTGTGTCTTAGCCACTGAGCCACTGCATCCCTTTTTAACAGAGCATTTAAATGGGGCCAATAAGAAAGCAGACGATTGATTGATTGAATTTATTGGCCACCTACCTTACCATAGGATAACTCTGGGCAGCTTACAATATTAAAATGGTAAAACTATGAAAAACTGTACACGATACAAATAAAATACTATAAAAAATCTAAATACTCACTCCTACCTACAAGATTGGGAGGGAGGTATTAGGATGACCGGGGTGGAGGGGTGCAATCTGTTATTAATCTATCAACCTCTCTTAATGTGAATCCCCCACCCATTGGAGCCCAAGCCAACTGGCAAAGGAAGGTTTTTAAGCTCTTGCAGAAGAGTTCGAGACAACCTCATTCCTGGGGATAGGGTAGAGTGGGAAGGTTATGTTGGAGACAACCTCACTCCAGTTCCAAAGGGCAGGAGTGACTGCAGAGAAGGCTATTCTCCTGCATCATTATTTTGGATGATAAATACTAAGAAATAAGCCACAATTTCTACAAGTCAATTATGTGTTTTATGTATAAATTAAATCTGCCACATTAAATCCATGATTAAGACTCTGACATCGATTCAAGTTATGCCTATTAAAACTGAGGCCAATGCCTTAATCAAACATGTATTCCATCATCAATATTTATATTGGTCATGCCAAATTGTGTCTGTTTATGTTCACATATTTCTTTGCTCTTTCAATCCCAAATATACATGACTAAGATGAAGCTGCTGGGGCCAGTATAGGCATCCCATATTATTCTGATTATCTATTGCCTCTGGCTATAGAAGTAATGTAAAGAGAATTTACTCCATTAAAATCTGGAAAAGGAGATAGTTTCCTTGAAGACTCCATCCTGAAAATTTTGCTCATTCAGCTAAAATGAAGAGTTGGTAGATAACTGGTAGCTAATTGGCTATTGTGCTCTCATTTCAGGAAGAATCCAGGGAAGGTGGGCTGGGTAAAGAAAAGGACGAAGAATGGCTAATGAGAGGAATGCAAAGGATAGAAAGACTGCTTGTCAGATACCTCTGTTTATGCATAATTCAAAATACACAGAGATGTGGATGAGTCAAGACTGACTCTTCATTATAATGCCATATTCTTACAACCCCACTCAAGAGATTGTAAATATATAGCAAGGTGTCAGCAAAGAGCAACTCTATTTTGCATAACTGTCCATTGGACATCAAAAGGTCAGGACAGGTAGTGTGTGATGACAAGGCTGGGACCAAGAGACCTCACTCCATGTCTAAGTGTTTTGCCTTATAGATGGATGGAGCACATGATCTGACTTGAACACAGAAAAGATTGGCAGATTGATGTCTGTCAAATAAATACATACATTAAAAATCTGAGCCATTTCTAAGAGGCAGCTTCCTGACTGCAACACTTCCTTTCCTCTTGCATTTAAAATTCTCTTGCAAGTTAGGAAAAACAAATATTACATTCAGTTTTTTCCAACACCTGTTAGCCAGTTGCATACTGCTTAGACAACTGGCAATGCCAACAGACAAGAACTAGGAGTAGGATTCTGAACACAAGGCCAAGAGAAGGAAGGAAGGAAGGAAGGAAGGAAGGAAGGAAGGAAGGAAGGAAGGAAGGAAGGAAGGAAGGAAGGAAGGAAGGAAGGAAGGAAGATGAATGGGTGGGTAGGTGGGTGGGGTGGATGTGATTTACTCACTACGTTAACCTAGCTGGTTTACAGAGATTAAAATACAGCAAGTAAGTAAAACATTATTAAAACTACAATAGCAATAACACTTAAACTTATATACCTCTCCATAGTGCTTTACAGCACTCTCTAAGCAGTTTAGTGTCAACATATTGCCCCCAACAATCTGGATTCTCATTTTACAGACTTTGGAAGGATTGAAGGCTGAGTTTACTTTGACCTGGTCAGGATCGAACTCCTGGCTGTGGGCAGAGGTAGTCTGCAACGTTGCATTCTGCACTGCACTGCACCACAATGACATTTGATGACAGAAGTATAAAAACTAATAATAACAGTTATGTCACAGAAATGAAATATATAAAGAACTTGTGTCGCAGAGCCTATGTTGTATTTGTAAGCCATCTAGAATCCCTTGATAGTGAAATGAGTAGCATATACATTTAATTAATAAATAAACTAGGAAAGTTTTTTTTTAAAAAATGTTATTGTTACAATGAATCAAAGGGAAAAATAGTAAAAAGTGACAAGAGGGGAGGGGGGAGAAAAGGAGATACTAAAAAGTGATTTTGTTGAGTACAGATATACATCTATAATAAAATAATTTTGGCATTAAAACAAAACAATATAAGCTACATACAAACTACATACTATGAATGTGTGTTGTTCAGGTAGGGGTTGAGGGATTATTATGCTACAAATGTATTGTTTTATTATTCTTTTTATTTCTTTTATACAGTTTTTATATCTGCGTAAGCTGCCTGGAGTCGCCATGTTGTGAGTAGGTAGCAATATAAATTTTCTAAAATCAATAAGTAAAAATAAAATCCAAAAAATATTAAAACTACGGTATATAACAAAGCAACCACTTACTCTAACATCAAACCTGAACTTACAACATATACAATATACAGTGCATGCCTAGTAATAACCATAACATACACAATATTTGTATAATCACGATAACTAGGAAGATTCTAAAGCTGCAGCTGTACGTTTGATTTCCTGGGTCTTGTGTCATGAATAGGGTTACACTGTAAGTATAGACTGAATTATAGCAAATGAAATAATACCCTTCATTTAAGCCACATTTCTAATACAGCCTTGTCTGGGTTCCGATTGATATGGCTGGAGAGGCGTGTGAAAAAAATGTCCCTGCAGTCAAAGAGTGAGATTTCTCAGTCTTGAATGTATTTCCTAGGAATTAAGTCCCACTGCTTTCCCTGCAATCTTTCACTGTGCTCAGCATTAGACAATAAGAATAAAGCGAGGAAAAATATTGTGTGAGAAAAAGCCAATTTGATTTTCAGACTATACCCTGAATGATTGCCTGCTATCTTTTCATCAGCGCTTTGCCTCTTAATCAACCTCTATAACCCATATGCACTGCTTTCTCAGCGCTCTCCTTATCAGCTGCCACCATAATCATCTGTTCATTTGGCCAGGCGTATCACTTCCGTCTTGTATGAAGGTACATTATATTTCACAATCAAGCCAGACCTCATTTCAAAGTCTGTTCTGAAAGCCTTTTTACAAAAACCTACAACAGAAGGACAGGCTAAAAAAAAAAAAACCACCTTATGATGCAAAATAGTTATGTCCCATGGGAATAAGACTTCACATAATAATATGCCAGATCTTCCTATCGGGTCGATATCATCAATACGCAGTACCTCAGAATTAGAAATAGCATGTCAGTTCCTTTCCAAGGACATCAAGTGTGGATAAGCCTCAAGTTCTGTTGCATTTCTAAGAAGACTCATCTCTAAGAAGAGATAGATAGACAGATAGAGGCTTTAGTATTCTAACTATGGTTATTATAACAAACCTGTTTCCATAGATGCTTCTCAACCTAATTTTGTCCCCAGAATAACAGTATCTTACCCCAAACTGCTTTTTCCTTGCTACTTACATGTTGAGCAGTCAATCTGAGTTTGCCATTCCGTTTTTCCACCATTGCATAGTGTTACTCAATCTTTGTATCTTTAAGATGTGTGGACTTCATTCCCCAGCCCAGCCCAGCTGAGGAATCATGGGAGTTGAAGTCCACGCATCTTAAAGTTGCCAAGGTTGAGAAACACTGGCATGGAGTCAGGGTCATATGAAACTCTTCTCCTGTCTGTGCACTCTTCAGTTCTGAAAAAGACAGCAAGACATTGCTTGGGATCGCCTCTATATGGCTGGAAAACCCTCTTTTGCTGTAAGACTTATCCACACGTTCCGTTTAGTTCTACAAAACAGCAGTAGGTACATATTGACCTTTTAATTAGGAAAATTACTTACTTTTAACTTACCTTTATTCCAGACAGAACATTCCCTTGATTTTTGTTTTTACTTCACATCATTCTCCCAGTACTGGGCTGTTTTCTTTAGAAGCATTATCCAGTGCCATGTATTTTTCTCCCAATAACAGATCTGAGTTATGTGTTTACTCATAAGCAACAGTATGCATGCTATTTTTAATCAGTCATTTTAAGATTTAAAGGTGATGTGAGTTGGACACTGCAGATATTCAGTTCTGGCATTATTTCTAAGTCCTTTCCTAACAATGGTTACAGGAGGCATCTGCATTTTATTCTATATAAGGGGATAGAGCATGATATGTATATATTTCTGCTTTCTCATTCATGTTCTGTTTGGGTATATTTGTACATGTCTCTGTGTCCTGGCTATCCATGCACTCCTCCAGCCACATGACCAGGAGGGAGGGGAACTTAGAATGCATTAGTCAGCATTATTTTGAACTATTTCTCCCATGAGGATATGTTCGAGGATTTTTTCCCCAAGATTTTTCTCCTTAGCAACTAGCTGGATGTGATCCATTAGAAACCATGTACTAGAGCCTCCATTCGTCTCCACATGTTTACCTCTGCTGACTTCCATGAAAGATAATTCCCTTCATTATTTAAATTTTTAAAAGTATTGTGACTCCATTTTATGAAAACAAATACCATTCTATATTCTTTAGCAGCTACTAAGATGGATGCAAAACCTGGCAATTTGATTCTTTCAGAAGTAACTACCATGTTTCCCCGAAAATAAGACAGGGTCTTATTTTCTTTGGACCTCCAAAATAAGCACTTGGTCTTATTTTTGGGGAGGTCTTATTATTTTTGAGATACAGGAGGCACGGAACGTGGTGACCTCATGGCTGCTGCTGTGTTGCAATATTTTCGGGGAGGTCTTATTTTCAGGGAAAGGGGTAGTAACAAGATTTCACCCAGAAAATTATGCAAACTGAGGGTCCTAAAGAGCTGCAACAGAAAGAATCATAATGTTACAGAAAAGGCAGCTTGTGAGGTTAGGAATCATAATCCCAATAGAGAAGTCTGTCGTACAATGAAATAGTTGAAGTGGAGACATCAACATCTGATCAAATGTTAATATTCTGTATTTTGTTTCATTAAAGAAAGCGGTTTGAGAAATTGAAATTTATTTTTTAATAATGGGGAGTTCTTATAGCTTCTCTGCAGAGCAAGGACTTGAATACCTAGCATTTGTCGCACCCATCTCATTTATTTTGAAATGCCAAACTTGAAATAAATATGTACAACAATTTCTATACAAGCATTATCAAAAATGATAATTTCTACTTTCATTTTTACATGCTTTCAAACTGCTAGGTTGGTAGAAGCTGGGACAAGTAACGGGAGCTCACTCCATTACGCAGCAATAGAGATTCAAACTGCCAAACTGTTGAGCTTTCTGATCAACAACGCCAAACTGTTGAGCTTTCTGATAGGGAAGAAAATGGTAAGTGAGCATCTGTCTGCCCTGGACGAGTTCAAATCACCAGGACTGGATGGATTACACCCCAGGGTTCTGAAGGAACTGGCAGACGAGATCTCAGAACCACTGAACTATATCTTTCAGAGATCCTGGAGCACCGGGGAACTGCCAGAAGACTGGAAAAGAGCTGATGTGGTTCCCATCTTCAAAAAAGGAAAAAAAAACAGATCCAGGAAACTATAGACCCATCAGCCTGACCTCAATACCAGGGAAGATTCTGGAAAAGATAATTAAGCAACAAATAAGCGAATACCTAGAAGCAAACAAAGTAATAGCCAAAAGCCAACATGGGTTTGTCAAAAACAGATCATGCCAGACTAATCTAATTGCATTCTTTGACAAAGTGACAAAATTAGTGGACCAGAGGAATGCTGTCGATATAATTTACTTGGACTTCAGTAAGGCATTTGATAAAGTAGACCATAACGTACTATTAGATAAAGTAGAAAAATGTGGGTTAGACAGCATCACCATCAGATGGATTCGCAACTGGCTGACCAACCGCACTCAACGTGTAGTCCTCAATGGAACTGCACCTACATGGAAGGGAGTATGCAGTGGAGTACCCCAAGGCTCTGTTTTAGGCCCAGTACTCTTCAACATCTTCATCAATGATTTGGATTAGGGGATAAATGGGGAACTTATCAAATTTGCAGACGACACCAAGCTGGCAGGAATAGCCAACACTCCAGAAGATAGGCTTAAGATACAGAAGGATCTTGACAAACTTGAACATTGGGCACTATCTAACAAAATGAAATTCAATTGTGAAAAAAGTAAGGTTCTACATTTAGGCAAGAAAAACAAAATGCACAGGTACAGTATAGGTGGTACCTTGCTCAATAGTAGCAACTGTGAGAAGGATCTTGGAATCCTAGTGGACAACCATTTAAATATGAGCCAGCAGTGTGCAGCAGCTGCCAAAAAAGCCAACACAGTTCTAGGCTGCATAAACAGAGGGATAGAATCTAGATCACGTGAAGTGTTAATGCCACTGTATAGTGCCTTGGTAAGGCCACACTTGGAATACTGCATACAGTTTTGGTCGCCACGATGTAGAAAAAATGTGGAGACTCTGGAAAGAGTGCAGAGAAGAGCAACCAAGATGATTAGGGGACTGGAGACTAAAACATATGAAGAACGGTTGCAGGAACTGGGTATGTCTAGTTTGATGAAGAGAAGGACCAGGGGAGACATGATAGCAGTGTTCCGATATCTCAGAGGGTGCCACAAAGAAGAGGGAGTCAAACTATTCTCCAAGGCACCTGGGGGCAGGACAAGAAGCAATGGGTGGAAACTAATCAAGGAGAGAAGCAACTTAGAACTAAGGAGAAATTTCCTGACAGTTAGAACAATTAACCTCTGGAACAGCTTGCCTCCAGAAGTTGTGAATGCCCCAACCCTGGAAGTCTTTAAGAAGATGTTAGATAGCCATTTGTCTGAAATGGTATAAGGTTCCTGCCCACGCAGGGGGTTGGACTAGAAGACCTACAAGGTCCCTTCCAACTCTGCTATTGTATTGTATTGTAACAAGCTCAGCATCTTAGCCACTGAGCCACCTTTACCTTTACCTAATATACATGTAGACAGCTTTTAAACTCAAGTTTTGATGAAAGTATTTCTAGCAAAGATACTATTTCATATCCCAAGTGGGAATTGTTTCTAAATTTTTAATAGCAGTTGTACTCTGGATCACATAACCAGGAAGGACCAGAACTGAGAATGGTGAATAGCATTGCATAGCAGAGCCCAGCAGTCTCTCCACAGGAGCCCATTGATGTATTTTTCTGATATATATTTTCTCTATAGCATAGCTCCTGGCCCTTTCCAGCCTATTTTCAAACTCAACCTTTTGCTCTGTTTTAAGAGAAGGATTTTGATGAACATTCACACAGATGGACAGAGAGAAATAATTTATTACCAATGTCCTATTGGGTTGGAAAGAGTAAAAATGTGGCCTATACTAACTACACACACAGCAAGCAAAATGATAGCCTAAATATAATAAATCAACATCATCATCATATATTAAACTTATATGCTACCCTAACAAATATGCTGTGGCTTTTTTAAAAAAAAAATCCCTCTCCACTTCCTCTGGCTTCCAATGTCAGATGGTATTTTGAGACTTTAATTTGCTTGTGCCATCCTTTTGCAAGAACTGTGGATTTGGCATTTTTGCATTAAGAGATTACCACACCTCACTCTGTATCTGGTTTGTGTGGGACAGGAGCTTAGTGGTTAAAAATATTCCTCATTAGGAATTTAAAACTATTACTAGGGTCTTTTCGGTGACATAGAGCTGGTAAGGAGATCATCCTTCATGAATTTTCAACTTTATGCTAAGATGCAGTATTTAAATCTGCTTGATATTAAACTTGAAGATTGTGAACAGTTTGAGGAAAGGTTTATAGTTTTATAGGCAGAGGATTTTCCATTTCATGAAAAAAGCTGAAGTGTATCTACATTCACTCAAAGAGGAATATTTCCCTCTTAGCTACCAGTTTGCCAAGCTTCCATGGTGTTTAATATATAGGAGCAATGTTAGTCAGGTAAAAATATTATTAATACCGGTACAGAATTAAGATCTTTTCATATTTGGGAATTAGTGCACACATCATGAGAAGCCATGCTTCATTTAATCCAAGCTTGTTAAAACTACAAATAGCTATATTCAAAAAGCATATTGAGCTGTTATTTAATCTATGTACATATAGATATTCATATGAATATACAAATCCATTGTGCTCTTCCCTTTCAAAGTAAGCAGTGCTATGCAGAGTGCAGAGTGAAGACTATACAGTAAAAGAAATGTACAGCAAAATATAAGAAAATGGAAAAGAAAATCCAAATGCAGTTTACACCCATATCAATCAATATACCACTCCATATCTCTTGTAACCCTTTCTGCTTCTGCCATTTCCTTATGCCCTTTAGGCAATTAAACTTCTCCCTTTTCTATCTCCTTGAGATCACTCACACGCAACATCCTCTGTCTTCTTCTGCCTGAGTTTCCTTCTTGCGGGCTGGCTAGCTGTATAAAGGATCATGCACATATTTCATGTCCACAGTACAAATAAAAGCAAAAACAAATAGAAAGAAGGAACTATTCATAATTATTTTCTTTTATTTATCACAACATGAAGAGAAAACCAGATATAGTACATAAAAGAGTTAAATACACAGAAAGGGAAGTTCAGAACCAAGAAGCATCTTTTCCCTCCTTGCGGTGCTTGTTGTTGTTGTTAGTTGTGAAGTCATGTCTGACCTATCGCGACCCCATGAACAATGTTCCTCCAGGCCTTCCTGTCCTCTACCATCCTCTGAAGTCCATTTAAGCTCACGCCTATTGCTTCAGTGATCCAGCCACCTAATTCTCTGTCATCCCGTTCTTCTTTTGCCTAGCAAAATTCTTTCCTAGCATTAGGCTCTTCTCCAGTGAGTCCTTCCTTCTCATTCGGTGGCCAAAGTACTTGAGTTTCATCTTCAGGATCTGGACTTCTAAAGAGCAGTCTGGGTTGATCTCCTCTAGGACTGATCGGTTTGGTCTCCTTGCAGTCCATGGGACTCGCAGGAGTCTTCTCCAACACCTTGAGGTGCTACAGGTCTATTTAATTCCTATACACATTAAATATGTCTATATTTGAAAGGTTGGTACCAAGCGGTAACTCTGATTCCATATAGAAAAGTCAACTGAGTTGGCATTTATTTTTCACTGACACTGGGTACTTCTCTACATCTACATTCATTACATCTGGAAACAGGCAGGTCTCACTGTCCATTCAGCTGCTCTCTGCCATCTCACCACTGTCCCCTGCCTAAGGATCAAGTCTCTCTAATGTTCCTCATCAAGCAGTGAGGACCATTTTCCTGCAAGTTACTTAAAATGAATGGCAGCTGTATTGGAGAGTAGGCTGTACAACCTTTCACATTCTTAAGCCGGATCTTAGAATGAAATTGCTCAGGCATGTGAGTCCTTTTGGGCTATCCTGTTAATAATAACTTCTAACCACTGGCGGCAGGGGGAATTTTCCATTCAGAGCCGTCAGAGACAGCTTAACTAATAAAAGGCAGCAGACGGGGGGGGGGGGGGAGAATCTGATCTGCTGCATCAAGGATGGAAACAGCTGAATTTAACATAAATTTGAAGAGTACTAAAATAAAACGAAAAAACGAAAAAAATGTGCTGCCCTTCCCATCTTCCTGTGGTAATTGGGATGTCATATTTCAGTGGTCTGCTGAAAAAAAATATGAGGATTTTCCCTTCCATGTGTCACACGCCTTCAGAAATGCTGGTTACAAACACCGCTCTTATGTATCCACACCCAGAGAACGATTCAAAGTAAAAGTAAAGTGAATGCATAGTCTTCAGGTTCTAAGAATTTTGAGCGTTAATAAACATAATCCATATGGAAAGGACTCCACTACAAAATTCCATAGTCCTTGCAAAGAACTTGTAAGCCTGCAAAATGTAACAGTACTCTACCACCTCATTCCATTCAACTGAATCTGTCAAAGTAGTTCAAAGTATCTTTTCATCCAGGACTTGAAAACATGTCATTTGGGTTTTAAGTTTTTTTTTTTTTAATGTTCTCTTGTCACTTTCTAACAATTGGAACATACTTTAAAAACACACACACAAACAAAGCAGTTTTATTTTGTAACCAAACTGAACCTCAGCCAATAATAATAATAATAACAAAATCTTAAACTATGCGATGGAATTCTGGAGTGCTGATGCCAAAGGTCACATTCAAGGAAAGTAGAATTGAAAAGACACCATGAGACACAGTGGCACAGTGGTTAGAGTACAGGACTGCAGGCTTCTTCTGCTGACTCCCAGCTGCCTGCAATTTGGCAGTTCAAATCTCACCAGGCTGAAAGTTGACTCAGCCTTCCATCCTTCTGAGGTGGGTAAAATGAGGAGCCAAATTGTTGGGGGCAATATGCTGACTCTGTAAACCACTTAGAAAGGGCTATTAAACACTATACAGTGGTATATAGTGTTTTAAGTGCTATTGCTATTGTTATTCCTGTGAAATCCCTGTTTCGTTCATTTTTCATGCTACCTTCTCCTCCATCTTCAAGGAATTCAAGTTTATAAGGATTCTTCTGGTGTTATTCTCACATGCCCCTCTGAAGCAGCTTAAACTGAAAAAGGGAAACAACCTTACACAACATCAGTCATTCCCAGGTTCTGTAAGAATATCACCACAGAGCAAGCTAGTCCAATTAAAATTATTCAGTTTTGCCACACATGTGTTTTCTAGCGGCATTTGCAAAAAATAAACAACAGCTTTGGCCATTGGTAACATCAACATGTATCTTCAATCTGAAATAATATTTCACAGACCTGCTTCTCAGTTTGATCCTTCAGACATTTGGAGGTTGGACATGCTGCAATTGCATGAAAACATTTAATGTTTTCAAAAATAGTTGCCATCGGTTATTTTCAAACTCTAGTTTTGTCTCTTTTCTTTAGAGTATTGTAGATTGTTCAATGAGAATGAGCAAGTTGCACAGTTATTGGACGTACCTGCCTAAGAAGGACATTGTTTGTTCTCTAAGACGTATTTCCATTCTGAAAAACCAAGTTGGATATTTGAATGTGGGAAAGTATCTTAATAACATCAGTAAAAATATAAGATACATATACCCTTACTAGTATGGGCCAAGAAATAGCAAGTTTAGCAATTAATATACTAAATAGCACTCTGCCCCAAATAAATTATTGAACCATTCACAGGGCAGGTGACAAGATCCTGAATCTCATTGATGATCTCACTTATAATATCTCACACAAATTGGTAGTCTTGCAGGATTTCACTGATTGGTGTTGTTAGGAGGTGGGGATGGGTAAGGATACTCTACAACAGGGGTCTCCAACCTTTGCAACTTTAAGTCTGAAGGACTTCAGCTCCCAGAATTCTCCAGCCAGCAAAGCTGGCTGGAGAATTCTGGGAGCTGAAGTCCTTCAGACTTAAAGTTGCAAAGGTTGGGGACCCCTGCTCTACAAGATCCATTTTGTTGCTATCCACTGGAGAGTGCTATTGGTCAGTACAAAGTTTGGCTTAAGGATTGGCATTCAAAATGCTGTGGAAGGGTGCTGAAGGGTCAAGTATTCATTTTGAAATGCTTCTTGCTATTTGCTATTCCTAGGTGTTCAGATATGATAATGGCAAGGAATACAGTTATCTTTAACATGCTGGTTATGACCATTCCTAACTCAGACCAATCTGGCATTAACAACCTCCATGTGTAGATTACCTGAATGCTTGGAAGTTTCAATTGGCATGCAAAATATGGAAGCAAAGTTGCTAACAACTGCAGATGATTTAGTTCTCCAGTGTGGAAAGATCTTCACCGGCTGCCAGTTGCTTTCAGAGGTTGATCCCAAATTGTATTGTTTTATACAGTTGACAGCCTTGTTCTTTGAAAGTGCATCTGAGAAGCACATTTTTCACCTGTGTTTTCCCTAACTTCTCCAGACCACATTTTTAGATAGTTGAAGAACTTCTGAAGATATTATTTTAAGAAAAGAGGACGTGGGTACATTAGCAACATTCTTCTAGCTGCATACTCCACTGCACACCCTCTGCTGTCTCCCAATGGAGATATCACCTAACACTCATACTTTTCTTAGAGATCAATATAGATGGCAATAACAATAGCAATTAGACTTACATACAACTCCACAGTGCTTCACAGCCTTCTCTAAGCTTTTTATACAGTCAGCATATTCCCTCGCCCCAACAATCTGGGTCCTCATTTTACTGACCTCAGAAGGATGGAAGGCTGAGTCAATCTTGAGCCTGGTGAGATTCAAATTGCCAAATTGCAGGCAGGCAGCAGGCAGCAGAATTAGCTGCAGTACTGCATTCTAACCACTGCATCACCACAGCTCTAGATAATTTCCCTTTTCTTTCTTGTCCTGTCTGTCTGACTGTCTATCTCTTTCTCTATCATCTATCTATATCTATCTGTTCTGTCCGCGGCCTCGGAATAAACAAGAACCCAAACTTGGCTGGTTGCCACTTTTAATTAGCAAGATAAGCAGTCCCTTGGCTGAGAGCCCAGAAACTCACGGGATAGGCTTGGCTTTGCAGCGAACTTTCACACAAGCCTTCAAACTCACAGGAAACTGAACGGGCACAGGCTTCAACTCACACAGACATTCGTGACTCCTTCAATGAATTGCTGTTTCCTGCAAATGTCCCCTCCCATCGCCTCACCTATAAGCTCTCTGGGAGGGGCCAATCAACAACCATCTGGTGCCTAATCACCTTCTGTGAGTCTGCCTCCTGAGTTGCTGGCTCCGCCTCTCAGCTCTTTCCATTCTAGCATCAGGGACAAACTGACTCTGGTCTTCCCCACTGTTCCATGACTCAGGCGCCTCCTGGTGGCCAACCAGCTTCTCTGCTCCCTGCTCTGACTCCGAACACCCCCCCAGGGTCTTCCTCAGCCTCCAGGGCAGACTCATATTGTTCCTCACTATCAGAGTCCATCATCAGCTCAGCCAGTCCCTGCTGGGCCACAACATCTATCTACCATCCATCCATCCATCCATCCATCCATCCATCCATCCATCCATCCATCCATCTATCTATCTATCTATCTATCTATCGATCGATCTATCTTGTTATGCTGAAATGTTCCTGTGATAGCAGCAGCCCCTTCTATTCATAATGTAGTTAGTTAAATATCCCTGTTTCTCCCTTGTATTTTATTTTATTTTAATACAGTAAATTACAAAGAAGTGAAGGTGTGGTTTCCCTCTCAGAGGAAGAAGAGTGAGTTGAATCATCCAGACCTACCTGGGTAACTTAGGAAGTAGGTTCTCAGTCTTTTTGGTGTTGTTTCCTCAACTCTCTAAGTCACAGTAGAGTAGTACAGTAATAAAAACGAAAAGCTGTTTAGTTTTGGAACATTATGCTTCTGTCATCAATTGATGAGTTGGCAAACACTACTTAATTTAATGGCAGCTTTGCTGAATGACTTACAGGGATATTTTATTGCCATTGAATATGAAGCCTCGACTTTACTAAAAGTTATTTTGTGATTCCTTTGGGAATATTCTGTGGTGGGGATGCGATGTTGAAAGTGTAAAGATTCCTTTTTTAGAAGGGTATAACCATTCCATAAAACAGATACTTAAAATAAATGTGTTCAATGTATGGAAGGTACTGCTTCTGGCTGGCAGGCAGCTAATTCTTTCAAATCCTAAGTTTCTTGTTTGCCAGAAAGTGAATAAAATTCTGCTTGCAACTTCATTTGCATGCATGCACGCACCCATGGGGGTGGGTGGACAGAGGAAGAGGGGGAGGGAGAGAATGAGGGAGAGGGAGAGGGAGGGAGGGAGCGAAGTAGGAAGCTTTGTGATAGCTATGAACTGATTTAACATGTTGAGGAATTAAGGCAAATGAAAGAGGCAGAAGACGTGGAGTTTTTAAAATTATTTTATTCCAAGTCCCCTATTTCACTGCTCAGTTCTTTTTACAGTTCCTTCTACAGAAAAACAAAAAGTTTGGAATGAAAAAAAATGAGGGAGATTCAATATTAGAAACCGAAAAAGCCTCATCGCTAAAATAAGCCTGTACTCTGCTAGGCCCAGTAAGACTTTGAGTAGTTCAACCAGCATCCTTTTCACTGTCCTAACCAGTGGTAGGTTCCTACCGGTTTGGATCAGTTTGGCCGAACTGGCAGTAGTTTGGCAGCCTGGGTCACTGGAATTGTCAGCGACCCCTGCCACACCCCCAAACTGGTTCTCCTGGCAACGCCATAGGTGCCACCATCTTATTTTTGGTTTCTGTGCATGCGCATATCAAGCGTGTGCACACAGCATGACAATGAGCGAACTGGCAGTAGCGACTGCCGGAACCCACCCCTGGTCCCAACCCTCAGAAATATTTTTGCACTGCCTTGAAAGTGTCCATCAAAAGTAGCGCTCCCATTAACTGACTGGTGTCAACAAGAAAAAGGCAACAAGACAGGAACATACTTCCTAACCTTGTCATGGCTTTGCTGCATTTAGTTTCATCCTAGGGAAAATTGGAAAAGCACAGCAAAATGGTAAATTAACCTCTCAGATTGATTTAATAATTGGTACATTAGGGTCTTCGGGGAAAAATGGCTTTTCTTCACAATTCCAGTTTATAAGGCAACAGTACCTCTTCTGATGTTTTTGGATTTATTTGAAAAACATAGCTCCCTTTAACTTATTGTAAATCTTCAAGCGAGAACTGCCTTGTGTTTTGATTTTTTTTCCCCTTCAGGACATAAATATACCAACTATGTTTCTGATTTGAGCTACTTTCATCTTAGTTTCTCAGTACAGCTGAAATAATATGTTGAAAGACCAAAGAGATACACAGCACAGTCTCAATTACTCAGAAGACCAAGGATAAATCCGACATTTTTGGCAAACAGTTATAAGACTAACTGGGCCAAATGGGGTATCAAGAAACCCTATTATGTTATGAAAACCAGCATCGTTATTTCTTTGGCTGCAGAAAATGTACATTAGTTTCCCGAATCAAATCTCTTACGAAAATATATTTATGTAAATTTTCTTCCATGTGTTTCTCCCAACCATTCACAAAATACAAAATTTCTTGACATATTTATGTGACCTAATATGTAAGGAGATGATCAAGGAATTATAGCAATGAGTTTGCAATTCTGTAAAGATTAAAGCTGTCTTTCGATTCTAAATCAGCATTTGCAGGAGGCTTTAATTTAGGAATGAAAAGTCCCCTTGGATGGTAGCTTATCATATAAGTTCCTCTTAATGAAGAAAGCATTTCATATGCAAAAATTCTCTGTACAAAATAGCAATTCAGAATACCAGAGAGCAAATAAGGACAAATGGAGACAAATTAGACTATTATTAAGATTTTTTGCTGTGTATTAGTTCCGAACATTTATAATAGATGCTTTTTGAGGGAGGACAGATTTTGGTTTTGGAAAAAGATAAATGCTACAGGGATAATGTGGAATATGTATGAAGTCCAGTAGGAGCAAAATGCTAAGATTATTCCAGGTGAAAACTATTGTAGAACTTGTTTTGTCTCTGGTCATGAGTGAAAAATCTTGAGATATGGATGAAGAATATGCATCAGTAGGTAAGCCATATTCAATATTTCTTAAATGTAAATAGGAGTTGATACATCAGCCACAGGCAAGAAAGAAACTGGTGTATGCCTAAAAGAATCAAATAGAGCTCAAATTTCTAATACTAGGGCACTTCTACATCAGTATTTTGTCTTAATTCCAGATCTACTGGAAACTGAGGCCCTCAATTTATTTCTGACTCTGTTTTATTTTATTGGAAACCACATTAAATCCAGGATTTATCTTTGAATCACTGTAGCTCTTTAGATCTTGAGAGAGGTCAATTTTCTCCTGGGCAGGGATTTTTTCCTATCCCCCACTTTCAGTTCCTAAGCATAAATCAGGAACTAAGTCATCCCTTCCCTCTAGTGTATAACTCACAATGTGTCAGAAAATAAAGAGGCATGCAAAGAAATAGTGCTTATTTTAAAGGAGGAACATTCTTCCTGAAGGAGATGATCATTGAAAGAACTTGGCCTCAAACTTTTTAGGCCTTTAAATATAATAGCTACTTTCTTAAATTGTTACCAGGAATGAATGATATTTCTGAACAGCATTTTAAAGAGCAGTAAGTATCAGTGTTGAATGTCTGAAAACATCGTGGCGTCTTACTTTCTCAACTGAGTTCAGCATGTGATGGATGAAATCAGGATGGAATTTAGAGGCGCATGCCCCTAATCCTGCATAATATTTCTTTAAGGTGCAAATTAGGCACTTAGCCTGGGCAAATAAAATAAAGTAGTGAAGCAGTTCAGCTTTCGTTACTAAATACTGTATATCTTGTTGAAGACAATTTCAAATTATATTGCCTGATGTGTACCAGTGCAGATGGTTATTAGTCTTATATAGATTCAAAATTTCTCTAGAAATCTAGTTGATTGCAGATTAAAATAATTATTGTAACTTCAAGTTTTTCTGGTTCTGTTTTGTGTGTGTGTGTTTGTGTGTGTGTGTGCTTTTTTAGCCATTTATTAGCACAGTGGTTCACATGGACGCTGGGTAGGAGATTACCAAGCCTGCATTTAAGACCCAAGTGCTGCCATGGGGTGGAGTGGAGATCCCTTCCTTCACCCCAGCTCTTGCCAGGCACTGTTGCCTGAAGGACTACCCCAACTGCAATTCTCCCAGGGAACAGTGTTGTCATCAACTACCGTATTTTTCGGAGTATAAGGCGCACCTTTTTTCCTCTAAAAAGAGGCTGAAAATCTGGGTGCGTCTTATATACTGACTACAGCATTTTTGCCTCTTGAAGCCCCACCCCTTCACCAATGGGCTGTTTTTGCTCCCTCCCAGCCCCCAGCAGCATTCTATAAGCCTCCATAAGATTATGCATGCAATTTTTTGACAAAAAACCGGCCCGTTTCCCCCCAAAAAGGACCATTTTTTGCTCATTTGGGGGGTACACCCCCAGGAGCACTCTGCAAGCCCCCCCCCCATGGCTATTCATGCCTCTTTTTTAAAATGGGCCCATTTTTGCAAAAAACGGGTCGTTTGGGGGAGGTTTGCAGAGTGCAAAAACTTTTTTTTTCCTTTCAGAAAGCTGTTCTGAGTGATTGATCAGAATTACATTGGTCACGTGCTGTCCGAGCAGAAACAATGTTTTAGGTGCTACAAATTGTCAATGATTTCCTTCTCCAGCACATAGATAAATACACCTGGAAACATCTACCTACCTACCTACTCTCTCTCTCTCCCCCTATCTATCTACTGTATTTCTCTCTATATATTTTTCTCTCTCTATCCCTCTACCTACCAACCTACCTACTCTCTCTCTCTCTCTCCCTACCTATCTACTGTATTTCTGTCTCTATCTCTCTGTATTTCTCTCTCTCTATCCCTCTACCTACCTGCCTAGACCCACTCTCCCTACCTACCTACTGTATTTCCCTTTCTCCCTCTCTCTTTCTCTCTCTCTCTGTCCCTTTATCTACCTACCTACCTAACTACTCTCTCTCTCTACCTTTCTACTGTATTTCTTTCTCTTTCTCTCCCTTTCTCACCCTCTATCTACCTACCTACTTTTTTTTTTTAATTGCCTCTTCAAAACCTGGGTGCATCTTATACTCAGAAAAATATGGCAATGCACATATATGTGAGTAGTGGGTGAGCATGTTCATGCATGGTCTATTTGCATGAGTGCTGGGCAAAAGTGCATGCCACTCACACAAATGGAGCTATGTATGCACACATACTTGCTAGCCACTCACGCAGAACAATCCTTCCTCCCCCACTGGTCCGTAAAGGCAAAAGGGGACTTGTCTTTGACATCGAAAGTGTCTACTTTCATATGAGATTTTAATATGCATGTGTATACCAGAGGTGGTATTCTGCCAGTTCGCACTGGTTCAGGCGAACCAGAGATAGTGGTGGCACAAAGGTTCACCCACCCAACCAGACATCATCACCAACCTGCGCATGCGCAGAAGGTCCTGCACATGCCCAGGTAAGCATGCCCAGACCTTTGCACTCCTGCTACTGAACCAGTAGTGAAGAAAAAAAGGATACCATTACTGGTGTATACATATATGTAGTCTTTTCTGACTCTCTTTATGTCACCCTTACTCTCTTACAACCTGTTCCCCTTCATCCTTCATGCCACTCATCCTTAGAAGTCATGTCTCTACTATTCTTTTTCTACAACTGAGTGTACTTTCAGGTTTTAGTAAGGAAATACAACTACCGAATAGCTCTGAGTAAAGAACAATTTCTCCTTTGATATGGAATAGTGACCATTCAGCTTTGGGAATAGAGTGGTACCAGGGGAAGAGGGCACAGCCCTCGACAGCTAGATCAGTCAAATTTACTCTGGTAATCAATACAATGATCGACAGTATAATTTAAAAATACACAGAACTACAAACTTTTCTTAGGACAATCGGAAAAAAATCAATAACCTGAAAGGACAGGATCCATCTTCAATCCCTCATGTTGTTAATTTAGGATAATGTACCAGCAATTTCATTTTATTTCTCAAAAGATAATGCCATATATAGTTTATGTAAATGTTTATCAATTTCATTGTAATTTTTACAATGACAATAAAGATTATTATTATTATTATTATCAGCAGTTCGCTGTACTGAATTGCAAGAATACATGATTTGTATTTGTTTTTTGTAAAAAAAAGTTAAAATGCTGTTTACCCTGCATGATGTGATAAATAAATGCTAAACCTAAGACAAGCATTTAATTGACAACTTTAACCAACATCATTCTTTTTTTGCCTGAAGTACAGGTGTGGGCATTGTCTAGGTCTCTGAACTAATTTATCACTGTCTCTAACCTTGATCCAGTATTCTCATTTACCATTTGGTTTCTTTGCTTTGGATGCCAACAAAGCCATCATTGAACATGTGTTTGTGGATTCATTTGTTTGTTGGTGTGATGATATGGACATCTGGCCACTACAAGCTGTCCCAACATCACCAATTATTTCACATCAACAAGCCATCTGGCAGAGCTGTCAAATGATAGCAAGTGACTCTCGTTTTTGATCTTATGGAGATGATGAGATTAAAAACAAATACTAGCCAGGGAAGGCTTTTTATCTTCTGTTCCTGATCTATCCAAAACCTCCTGGGGCCTCTAACTGTTTTATTTCCTTTAACAGTTCTGGGAAAATGCCACTAGTTGAGTAGTTAGAATATAAAATCAATAAAAAACTGGCAAATTCTAATAGTGTGCATAAATACTTAGGTTGTCTAGATGATTATCCCTGAAAACGTGTGGATTAGTGGTTGAACTGTCTTGAAAGAGTAGCATCCATATAAAGAAATTTTGACTCTTATCTTTTGTGACCTTGAGCAATTAAAAAGTAAATCAATAGAAGTTTTACTATTTCTGCTGAGTGATGTCACAGTGATATTTGGTTATGACTGAACAATACATCAATGCAAGAGGAATACAATCTCTTGTCAGCTAGCAAGGTCCTATCAAGTGCATATCATTAGGGAATTCAACTACTGTATACTTCACATAACTCCATGAAGATGGATTAAATCTTGCTCTCATTTTAATACTATTGCCTGCAGGCATTGGGATCTGAATGGTGGAGCAAAATTTATTTAAAATATTGGTCTATGCCAGTGTTTGTCAACCTTAACAACTTTAGGAAGTGTAGACTTCAACACCCATGGAAACGTAATTCCCTGCTGGCTGGAGAATTCTGGGAATTGAAGTCCACACATCTTAAAATGTCCAAGGTTTTGAGAAATAGTGGTCTTACACAGACTGAGAAGCCATTTGGATTCAGTTTCAGACAAAAAAAAATGTCTTCAGCTGGTTCTATAGGTTAGTTTGTTGGCATCTTGCTCAATTGATGAAGAGAATTAGATTTCTTCATTTTTGGTCATTTCCATTCAACTGCACATATGTGAAAAAATTCGCTTCAGAAGGTTATCTTTTATATACAAGATATTGATTTTACCCTCACTAAAAGGTAGTTTGTATTCAGTATTAATGAGTGCTATTGTCTCGGAATAAAAAGACATGGCACCTAATTGTCCTAAAATTGTTTATTTTTGATTTTCACTGAATACAAATTATGTTTGTAATGCCTGATCCTTAATGCTTTATGGATTTCTCAAAAAAAAAAAACCTCCTTAAGGCATAGATTTGTCTTGATCTTAAGGAAGTAAACCCTCCCACCAAACTATTGAGGGATTTAATCACTGCATTATGAAGACTTTATGATGGCAAATGTAAGAGCATCCTGGCATCTAGATCAATTAGGTAGGGCTGGCAATAGGAGGCGGCCCTGAGTCAGTTGCTGAAAAACAATGCTGGGCTGGAAATCTGCAGATTTGCACAGACTGGCCTTTTCCATTAGCTGTTCAAAAAGAGGCTTTGAATATCTCTAACTAGACAGCAGAATACTGTATTTTTCGGAGTATAAGACGCACTGGAGTATAAAATGCACCCAGGTTTTGAAGAGGCATTTTTTCAAAAAAAGTAGGTAGGTAGATAGAGGGAGAGAAAGGGAGAGAAAGAGAGAGAAATACAGTAGATAGGTAGGGAGAGAGAGAGAAAGAGTAGTTAGGTAGGTAGATAAAGGGAGGGGGAGAGAGAGAAAGAAATACAGTAGGCAGGTAGTTAGGGGGAGAGAGAGAGTGTGTGTGTAGATAGGTAGGTAGGTAGAGGGATAGAGAGAGAGACATAGAGAGAGAGAAATACAGGGGAAGAGAGAGAGAGTAGGTAGGTAGATAGAGGGGGAAGAGAAATACAGTAGATAGGTAGGGAGAGAGAGTGTGTAGATAGGTAGGTAGGTAGGTAGGTAGGTAGGTAGGTAGAGGGAGAGAAATACAGTGGATAGGTAGGGAGAGAGTAGGTAGGTAGGTAGGTAGATGTTTCCAGGTGTATTTACCCATGTGCTGTAGAAGGAAATCGCTGCAGCACCTAAGGCTTTGTTTCTGCAGGCACAGAACTTGACCAACGTAATTCCCATCTATCCCTCTAACTAAACAGCTTTCCAAAAGGGAAAAAAACTTTTTGCACTCTGCAAACCTCCCCAAAATGGCCTGTTTTTTGCAAAAATGGGCCCGTTTTTCTTCAAATTAAAAGCATGACTAGCCTTGAAGGGACTTGCAGAGTGCTGGGGGGGGGGGCAAAACAAACAAAAAATGGCTCCTTTTTCACAAAAACGGGCCTTGTTATGGTAAAAAAAATGCATGCATAGTCTTATGGAGGCTTATAGAGTGCTTCTGGGGGTTGGGGGGCAAAAATGGCCCGTTCTAGGCTCATTTCTGCCCTCCCCAGCCCCTAGGCACTCTCTGCAAAGCCTCTATAAGGCTCTGTACAGCCATTTTTGTGAGGGGGGGTTCAGGAGGCAAAAAAATGCTGTATTCGATGTATAAGATGTACCCAGATTTTCAGCCTTTTTTTAGAGGAAAAAAGGTGTGTCTTATACTGTAAATTGCTCATGTATTGTTTGGCCACAGACATATCTACAAATAACTAGGCAGAAAGAACAGGGATTCTCCACTTTTAAATGTCATCTTCCCCATATGCTGAAATCTTATCAGTTAATCATCTGCAAAAAAAAAATTTCTATGAAAACATAAGCTGAAATATATATAAAAAGGGCTTTAGTGTTGAAAGTGATGCTTTCAAATGCCAAGTGCATCTTCCGACTGATTTACTATTATTTTGGGCATAGTGGTGCATTTTAGGACAAGGTAGAATAAATAGGACTTAGTTGCCAAACTTGTGGGAAGCTGAGTTATAATTTTTTTACAACTGACATAGAGGCCAGTTTATTTAATATGAGATTTAACTCCACTGTTTGAACAATCCTGTTCATTCCTGTGTCTCCACTCAGAAAAGTTAGCAATAGTGTGGAATCTCAGGTCACGAATGCTTCTGACCACGGCCAAATCGGTAGCCGATCAAAATATCCACTAAATGTCTCTGTTTGTGAACACATCCTTGGGTGGTGATCAATCACAGCCACAGCAATTTCCCTTTCTGCACCTTTTTTTAATGCATGTGTGCCCAGTCAGTCCTTCTTCTGGTCAGGACCAAATCAGGTGCCAACCGAAGTCCTGGAACAGATTATGGTCATGACCAGAGGTTCCACTATATGCAGAATTAGCAATCATGTCTTGGGCAAGCAGCCATACTTGTAGTAGAAGATGGAAGAAGTCCTTGAACAGGCAGACATTGATATGTCTACTCTCATTTCTGTCTATAATAATCTAGTTTATACAGTATATTATACCTCGTTCATTTGAAAGTAGAGTTAAGAAACAAACAAAAACAAAATCTTCTGTTGAAAAATGTTGGGTGCTGTTGATTCAGAAATTCTTCTAATAGTCTCAATTGGACAGGAGTTTTGCACCCAAAACCATTCATATCTTCTCAGAATTAGATAAAAAATTGGCAGAGTTTCATAAGATAGCAGAAGTTAAGACTTCTTGTTGGTTATTTTTTTTAAAGTGTATGACATTTGAGGAAGTAAACAGAGTCCTCTATGGGATGGAGAGGAATGAGGAACCAGATACCTAAGAAAAATGTTGATACTAGCCTTGAAGAAGGCAGTAGTCTATCCACTCCCCAAGAAGCCATTACCTCATCTACTATTGACCAGTCTTCAAAATTCCCAGATCCAGAAAACTGTAGATGAAGTGTATTATATGGATCCTTCCAGTCAAAATTGTGGCCTGGGCATAAGATGGAAACTATGTTGATCATTCCTATAAATAATGTGCAGTGGGACTTGAATGAGGGTAGTACACCCGCCCCTGGTTCAGTTAGATTTCTCAGGAGCTTTAGAGGTAATCAACCATTGCATCCTCTTAAGACATCTGTGAAAATTTGGAATTGGGAATATATTTTGCTGTGGTTCCACTCCTGGTCCTGATGCATAGAGATCAGGCTTTCCATATAGAGTGTCCAAATCCCCAAACATGCCCCTCTTCCCTATTCTTTTTAATATCAACATGAAGCTGCTGGGAAAGATCATCCATCAGCTTGTGGTATTGATAATAATATATTATATAAGCTTTATATTTCCACCAAGGCTGAGCAGGGGTTTATAAGGGAACAATCTGAATCTTCAAGTTCAAAGACTGAAGAATCTGAACAGACTGAATCAGATTCTGATCACAAAAATTACACTATCTTAGATGAAAAAGCATTTATGGAGACACAGGTAAAAACTGAATCAGTTGGCAAAGAGCCTAAATTTAGCAAGATCCCAAAGCCCATCAAACATGACACATTATGTAAAGAGCAAAGAAAATTAATCTGTCTCAATGAAAGAAAGAAGTATGACTGCCAATTAGGCAAACTGGTGGATATGAACAAATGGCTTTTATAACTGACTGTTTGTAGCAAATAAATTACATTCTAATTTCTGTCTGTGATTATGTGCACATGCTATTGTTAGATTACTTGGAATCTTGGACTGGAAATAGGCAATTGTTTTTCCAAAACCTGACATTTGTCTTCTGGACATTTTTTTTCTTCAAAAGTAAATTCTTAGAACATAGAATAAAATTTTTGGAAGGAACCTTAAAGGCCTTCTAGTCCAATTCCCTGCTCAAGCATGAGATCTTTATACAATTCCAAACAAATGGTTGCACCCCAGTTCTTCTCTTCGTTAGACTAAACATACTGAGTTCTCTCAACTGTTCATCATACAGTTTAGCTTCCAGACCCCCCTATCATCTTTGTTGTGTTCTCTGTTCTTGTGACTGTTTTCTATAGAGAAAGCTTGCAATTTGCAGCATGTTTTGTATTATTTGGTCAAAAGATTTATAACTACAATAAACACCTTGAATTCATTTACCAGAATCTGGCTTTGTATAAAACTAGCAGCATAGAACAGAGATGTAGTGAGACTCTCAGCCCAGTGTCTAGAGGTTGTGTAGCAGTGTGGAATAGTCTCAGATTGAATCCCTGAAAGATGGAGTCACTGCTCTCCAGGCAATTTCTAGTTTCAAGGATCTATTGCCATTGATGGAGTCATGTTTATTTCCTTTGATGAAGCAAATACACAATCTGGGGTTCTTCTGGACTCATGACTCATACTAGAGCAACAGGTAGAGGCTGAGAACAGGAAAACATTTGGCAACTTCAGCTGCTCTGACAATTACAGTCTTTCCTATATCAGAATGGCTCCTTTCCTTATCATTCCTGGTTAGAATATTGAAACTTTTTGAACTGGAGTTTTATCCGAAGATGATTAAGAAGCTTGGGTTGGTATAGAAAGTAAGTGCCCATTGGTGACTTGTGCCAATAAAGTAACATCTGTTCGGTTGGGCTTTCAGGCTCAATTCAAAGTATTTTTATAGCAAACACTCACTATGCCTGGAATCATTTGTTTAAGGAGAAATCTGCCTGACCAATAAGATCTAACTCAAAGGGCCAGAGTTGTTTAGGAAAGCTGTAAAATTGCTTTTTTCCCCCTGGAGTTCTCTCGGAGTAGAAATCTGACTTAGGTAGAGATGGGATTTAGTAAGTGTTCATTGACTATTGGGGTTATGTTTTTATGTATTTTTAGCTGCAAGCCACCTGGCATCTTGTAAGTAGGCTGAATGCAAATATATGTATGAATGAGTGAATAAATATTACAATGTCCACAAGCCCCAGTTAACATGGTCAGTGATAAAGGGTACTTTGGTACTATAGTTTACATGAACAGGAGGCCACTAGATTTCCAAAAGTTTTTTCTAGTGAACATTGCTGAGAAGATGCAGATGTCTGGATAATGAAATCTCAAACAAAGTGAAAGGTTTAAAGACTAAAAGGCAAATGTGAGTATAGCAATGTGAGTATAGTAGAAAGAGTAAAGGTTTGAAAGAATAGACAGGCATAAAGAGGTATAGTGAACAATATTGGAGTGTGCATTGTTTATTTATCTCCAGGTTTTGCCCACTTTTTACTTTTCTTCCACATTTTGCATAATGTTGGAGGTAGCGTGGTAAGAGCATGGTATATGTACATATGTCCCTGTGGTTAGGAATAATTCCATTTATATTTATAAAAAAAGATCTACAGAATTAACACCAGCTATTGCAGATTTCACTTTATCTTACTTTGGACTTTATTTGCCTCTTACATACGGCAACAAATTAGAGATTGAAATCAGTTCTGACTGGGAAAGGACATGTATATTATTCCTTGGTGGGGGGAATGTTATACAGCACATGCTTGGACTGTTACTTTTGGTTTCTTTCTCCTCAGCTGCAGATGTTTGAGTTGTGTTGTTATGTTGAAGAAGAGGATTTGTTGGCTCTTTGGGCCTCCTGGGCAGTAGTCCAGCCGCAGCTGTAGAAAAAGGAAGTGTAATAAGGGAATCTTCTTGTTCTCATTTTTGGCTTTACATCATCCTGGCAATGATTTATCAAGGTAGGGCTTGTTTGCCTTGTAATTGCATTTCTTGGAATCCTCTTTCCAGTTTAACACTCTGTTGTTATTAGATGTTCAGCCTTGATCCTTCTGTGGCCACTCCCAAACTAAAGAATTTTCAGGCCTGGAAAACAGATCATCATGATTCTGTTGTTAATTTATAACAAACCAAAACAGAACAAGTAAAATTGTATACAGAAATACTTGCAATTTTGGCCAAGTGGTATCTTGGCTATTTATTTCAGTAGGAGATAATTGTTTAACATTTATCTTCCTTCTCATAGTGAAATCAATAGGCTTCCAAAGGAGGCTGACAATGACTGAATCATGGACAATATCTTTACTAAAATGCTTCATTTTGCATATTGATTTTCTGTTAAAATAATTTTGCCAGCTGGCATGAAATCCTTGCTCATCACAAAGATTTCTGGTCAGATGCTTATACCATATTCATGAAGAGGAATGCGTAGAAGATATAAGGTTATCAGGATGAAACCTAGTTCATGTCCTGTTTCCCAAGCCAATACTCTGCAAACAAGTAACAAATAAATATTTCAAGAAAATAGGCTTACTGTTACTTTTTAGTTCAATACAACTATAAAAATGAAACACCATAAAGCAGGGGTCACCAACCTTTTGGATCTCAGGGATCACTAAATTCTGCCTAATGACCGACTGGGTGGATGTGGCTAGGTGGTCATGTACTGATTGGATATGGCCAACTTGATGTCACTCACATGGAGGGGGTGCCTCGCCAGCCTCTACTTGTCCCTCCCTCCAAGCCACTCCTCACATGCCCACCCGGCTTCCTTAGGGACCCAACAGGAAGCAGTTGTTGGAGCTAAGCAGCCACCACAAGAAAGAGTTGGCAAAACAGCTGGCTCAGTTCAAATTGGATCTGACCAAGAAGGAGGCTCGGCAGAAAACCTGTGGGAGTGCAAGGCCAGGTACCAGCACTTGGAGGCTCAGTGGGCTGAGATTGTCAGCCAGTTGCAGGCAATGATGCAGTCCCACTGGAACAAGGCCTTACAGCTCTTCGCACCAGTGGAGCTTCCCTCCAGCCTTCGCCCAAAGCCCCTCACCAGGAGGCTGAGGCAGTCCCCAAGTCAGAATTTCTGCCCCCTTCTGACCTGCACAAAAAGACCCCAAAGGGGCAACTCTCTGCAGCAACACAAGCATTCATTGCACGTATCCAGCCCAGGGGCTGTAGTTTGAGGACCCCTGATTTAGTGCAATATGAAAAATGTAAATACTTTTTCTGCAGACCACCAAAATTTTCTCACAGACCACCAGTGGTCCATGGACCACCAGTTAGTGACCACTGCCCTAAAGGGTTTGCCCATTGCAGGTGGATGTCTCAGAACTCCCAGATCACAGACTTATTTGTTCATCTAAAGTTGGGACTGCCATCAAGTCGACAGTGGGGTTTGGACTAAGAAGGCCATATTTCCTCTATCTAGGTCCTAGTATCTCTAAGGAATTTTCTTTCCTTTAGCCAGATCCGAAATTGAATTGCAATAGATACACTTCCTACAGAATCCCCTAGACCTGATGCACTCCATCATTTTCAACTTTCTCCCCAAGAAAGGAGAATTGGGGGAATTTCTTCAACACAGCTAAAGTTCTGAAAAAGATTATGAGGGACTAGACATCTCTGAAACCATACCCTTTTCCCAACCCCAGAGATCTTGGATTTGAAATGTTCAAGGAAGAAGAGTTTGGGAACATGTTGAAAGCTTTACCCTGTTGTAAAATATACCCCAGGTTCAAAGCCAATATATGATGTGATCTACCTGTGACTCCCTTGTTCTCTTGATAACAACTCCCAATGGCTTGCATACTTTGAGTAAGTGCCTGGCTCTGAGACTAATGGTGGTGATAAGAAATCCATGTACTAGGTATGCTGTTATAAAAGATCTTGACTCAAGCTTATAGACTGAGCCTTTGTTTTTAGTTTTCAAGAAGTAATATGTTGGGAATTTTCTTTCCATTTTTTTCCTGTCTCTTTATCTGTGTCACTCTTTGATATTTTCTCCAGAGATATCAGGATATAAGTAGTTTCATTTTAAGATCCTGAATTTTAATATTTATTTTTGCAATGAAACAGCTTTCCAGAATCCCTAATCACTATATAGACATCCTTGTCTAAAACTTCCCAAGAAATAGCTGCCGCAATAGAGCTTGAACTTCTATACCACTTCACAGTGCTTTACAGCCCTCTCTAAGTGTTTTACAGAGTCAGCATATTGCACCCAACAATCTGGTCCCTCATTTTGGAAGGATGGAAGGCTGAGTCAACACTGAGCTGGTGAGAATTGAACTGCCAAACCTCAGGCAGCTGGCAGTCAGCAGAAGTAGCCTGCAGTACAGTACTGCATTCTGTACACTTCGCCACCATGGTAGTCAGAAGACTGGCCCTTCCTAAATAGCAAGCAAGAACTTCTCTAAAGCAACCAGCCGATTTGACTCATGTAGAAACGAAGGGCTCAATAAGTAATTCTATAGGATATTCTTGGTTTTTGTATTAGTCTGCAGGCAATGTGTTGTACAGGGGTCCTGGTTTTCCATTTTGCCTAAGAATCCTGATACTATTCTAGCAATAATAAATCAAAATGTCTACAAAGACAAATCACCAGCAACATAGAGGATGAAAGATGCCTATGGCAGCCAAAAGCAGCTGTTAGGAATTGTTCAACTTTCCAACCCTTCCATGTTATTATTCAAATGACACAAAGATTAAAAGCACTATTTCCCACTGGTTCAGGGAGGTGGGGGGGAGAAGCCAAGTTAGCTGAACTTGGCAATGGACTGAGGATAATAGGATGTTTCCATCATACAGATATGTCCTTCAAGAATGGTGAGCAGGGGACTTGTGAAATGTGGATATGCTCAGTGAGGCTCATGTGGACCTACCATCGTGGAAGGGAGGGAGGGAGGAAGTCTGTTAGAGGCTGGTAGTCAGCAGCCTACTTAGCTGCTAATTTTTATTTTTTAATTGCATTTAAAAAAAAATATGCAGGCAGCAGAGAGAGGTTGCTATTCCAAGTAAACCCACTCCCCCTCCATCATTTGTTGAAAAAATATAAAGCCTCAATAAAACCTCCATGCCTTTGACTTGTATGAGTTATTTCCCCTACTTAAATGAAATAGTATATGGTATATAAATTGGCCGGGTGTTCTCTACACTCCTGGAAAACAGCCCACATCTCTGGAAGAGATTCTGCAAACCATTTTGGCATAGCCTCCCTATATGAAGACTGTGCGATAACACAGTACCTCCCTTCAGAAATATTCCCTGCAGCGTTCTGTCCTAGCTGAAGAAAATCGATATAGCTCAAGAAACAGAAGAGAACCAGCTGCTTTACCCCTCACTCCCATCTCGTCTAAAATTGCCCTGTAACATTCTGAAAAGTTTGTCTTCCAAACTACATTTCCCCCCCACATTCTCTCCCTTTCATTTTTCCCTCACACTTTTCCAAACCTGAACTGGAACAGTTGCAATCCAATCAATTATAAGACTTCTATCCCATTCCTTTCCCCCCCGCCCCATCTTTGCCTTTTCTTAGCTCTTCCAGCATTTGTCGTCTTCTGTGAAGCTGCTGTAGGCAAAGGAAAATAAAGAATCATTATTTCATTATTTATTTATTATTATTATTATCTGTGGTTAATCTTTGGTGAGATTCACAGCCTTTGGGGCTGATTGGTAGCTCAAGAGCTCGAGTCCCAACCAAGGACCTAGGAACTGTTAAGGTAACGTCGGAGGATATAAGCTGTTCCAAGTAGGGTGGATTTTTGTAGAGTCAGAATGCTCTATTACTATTATTATTATTATTATTATTATTATTATTATTATTATTATTATTATTATTATTATTATATATTTACTTTATTCATTAAACATGAAACTCAGCCAACTGAATATTTAAAAATGCATTGCAAATACTATTAACTGGTGCTAATGATTGATACGGTTTGCTTCCAGCACCCTAAGTATCAACCAAGTATCTTCTTAGAATGTAAGATGTTCCAAGTAGCACAGTTTTTTGCAGTTCTGCTAGTGTTATTGCAGGAAGCTGTAATTTGCTGATGTATTTAGTAAAATTTTTGGACATGGTACCAAGTGCCCCGATGACAATGGGTATCACTGCGACATGCTTCATCCATAGCCGTGTAGTTTCGATGGCCAGGTCGCGATATTTCATTATTTTTTCTAGTTCTTTTTCTTCAACTCTGGGATCTCCAGGAATAGCAATATCTATAAACTGTACACTTCGTCCCTCTACAACTGTGATATCTGGTGTGTTGTGCTCCAAATGACGATCTGTTTGTATTCGAAAGTCCCACAAGAACAATAATAATAATAATAATAATAATAATAATAATAATAATAATAATAATAATAATAATAATAATAATAATAATAATAATAATGGCATATGCCTCTCCACACCTGGGTAGAAGAATGAAATCTTGCAACACAGGAACTACCTAAAGATGTGGGAGCCACGTCTGCAGATTGTAAAATTTTCTCCCCAAACTCTCAAGACTTCGTTGCCTAAGGCAGGAAAAGTGAACCATCTATGGAAAGAAATAAGCACCAGCTTCTCAGCAGTGTAGAAGGGGGAGTAGAGAGAAGAGTGGTCGAAAGAATTCAGCATTCCTGTGGCTTGTTTTCCTATTGTGATCATAGATGAAACCGTCTATTTAGAGTTGCAAAGAACAAAAATATTTTCCTGACCGCAGCTGAAGAGAACTTGACAGCGTTTTCCTGCCTGCCCTCTCCCATGTGATCGGTGTTTTCTGGGAGAAGAATTTGAGATGGTTTTCCACCTAAGTGGTTACAGCTGTTTCCACAGGATCAGTCCGATGTAGTTTCTGTCTCTGTTTATTTTGGCTCCGGGTTTTTGACTGGAGCCCGGCAGGATGACAAAGTTTTCTGTGGGGCTTGGGACTTTGGACAAACATTCCAGAGTTTCTGACTCCTTAACATTCAATGTTTTGATGAATTCAGCTCTTAATTTCTTCTGGAAAAATGTCAAGGCCATGGAAGGGATTTCCTATAATCTCACGTTTGTTTTCAAACAAAGACAATGAATGTATATGCCTGTCTCTGAAAAAGAAAAAAAAAGCAATTAGTGGGAAAAGGAGGTGGGGAGAATCAATATTACTTAGGCTCCACTTTTCTATAATTGCAGTTTGGGATCAGTTGTGGTTCTGTTACAAGTTGTAGACTTAAACCGATATATTCAGTGGGCTTCATAAATCTCCAGTCTCAATAATAACTTTCAGTTCATTTATTATATTAATAACCCACCTGATTTATATCCCCCCCCCTCCAAAAAAAAATCAAGGTAATGGATATGATTACTGGACTCTCAGATGGTTTTTTTTCTCTTATAACTGCCCCGTAAGGGAAAATAAACTGAGGATAAAATTGCTTGAGGAGATTTGTGACTCAGAAGAGTATTTTGAACCTGGGTGTTTTCTGTATTCTGCTCAGTTATACTCTTCCTGAGTTTTCTGACAGTTGCAGGTTGGGGCCCCTGGGAAATTGGTCAAAAGATGTCAAGAGAACCATCAAGGTAGCACAGTTAAACAGTCCACTTTTGTGCATTGATGTTGCACACATATGCAAATTGGTGGGGGTTTGATTGCAATACCATGACCGCCATCTTATCTTATTTGAACTCCCCCTCAGATGCCACTGGCTGTAGTTCAACACATCTGGAAAGCATTAGCATGGGGAAGGTTGCTAAAAGGCACATTGTCAAAAAGGAAATTAATGATAGCAGCTGATCTTTGAGAGTAGAGTTACCGTCATAAACATTACAAGCATGTGCAGAGCACCTTCCATTTTATAAACATGCGCTGTCTCTATGGGGAAAAAAACAAGCACACCAATACCTTCCACCACCACCACCACCACCATCAACTTTGGGAATAAAAAGATCTAAATGTAAAAGCTATTATTTAGGTCAGGAGTCTCCAACCTTTGCAACTTTAAGTCTGAAGGACTTCAGCTCCCAGAATTCTCCAGCCAGCAAAGCTGGCTGGAGAAGTCTAGAAGCTGAAGTCCTTCAGACTTAAAGTTGCAAAGGTTGGAGACTCCAGATTTAGGTTATTTCAGACAACAAGATAAGAAATGGAAATGTTGAATAATTTACTTCAGAGAACTCAGTGGAAGAAGTTTGTAAGTCAAGATTACAAGTCTCTGATCCCTTTCGTGAAAATGATTCATGGTAAAATATGTAGTCCTCACTTTTGGCTAATTGTGCATAGAATTGTACTTATAAGCCCATTAGTCAAAAACTGGTATGGTCTTAATTCTTCTTCTGCTGACATTTACACATTTCTTCTTCAGCTGAGTGAATGACATTTTAATGTACACCACTATGAGACGAACACGTAACAAGAACCAGATGCTTCGCCTTCAAAACAAATAATACCTCTGCAATCAGTGGCAAGAGAACAGAGGAGAACTTCTCATCACTTGCTTTTTAAAAACAGTATCCTAATACATTTGTTCAAAATGCGTCAGGTAAGAAAAATTTATTTTTCTAAAAATATACCAAGGTATACAATTTTATCACCCAGCCTGCAGGTTTATCCATTGTTATAGGTTGCAATTCTTATTTATTTGGTAATAATTGATGCTCATGTAAAGAATAGATATTTTTATAAATAATATATAAATAAATACTTTCCTGCAGTCTTCCCTAACTGAATGCTGGTTGAAGATGGTGAGGCGATGTCTATGCAGGTAGTCCTCAACTTATAACTGCGACTGAACCCAAAATTACAGTCATAACTTGTGTCAGTCATTAAGCAGGCCATGGACTTGATTTTACAACCTTTTTCCCAGTGGTCATAAGTGAATGCAATAGTCATTAAGCAAACACGGTGATTGTTAAGCAAATCCATTGTCTGTGATGGACATTTTTTGCTGGAAACTGAAAGTAAATGCCATAAATTGCAGTCATGTGACTGCGAGATGCTGCAAACAGCCCTCAATGCACCTAAAATGTGATCATATGATCAGGGGCCAGCCATTAGAGTTTTGAATCTGGATTGTAAATAGCCCTGGAGAGATCTGTTGTAATTTTGAACAGCAGTATTGGAAGGTATTTAATGCCAAGTACTATGTATGCTGGAATTTTAGTGCTGGAGCAATCAGTCTAAGTCAGGGGTGTCAAACTCGATTTCATTGAGGGCTGCATCAGGGTTGTGTTTGACATTGGGAGGCCGGGATGGGCATGGACAGAGTGGGTGAACCACCTCGACATCACTCATGTCGGGGTGCCTATGGTAGCCCGAGTGCTCCTCCAGCAAATATGGGTTCCTGAGATCCATTTTCACTGGCAGAAGCACCACGGGACAGTCCTCCTCTGTTTTAAGGTGGCCCCGCAGGCCAGATCTAAGCACCCCATGGGCCAGATCTAGCCCCCGGGCCTTGAGTCTGACACCCCTGGTGTAAGTCAAGGGCTACCTGTACTTCTAAATACAAATAAATACAATAGCAGAGTTGGAAGGGACCTTGGAGGTCTTCTAGTCCACCTCCCTGCCTAGGCAGGAAGCCCTATACCATTTTAGACAAATGGCTATCCAACATCTTCTTAAAGACTTCCAGTGTTGGGACATTCACAACTTCTGGAGGCAAGCTGTTCCACTGATTAATTGTTCTAACTGTCAGGAAATTTCTCCTCAGTTCTAAGTTGCTTCTCTCCTTCATTACTTTCCACCCATTGCTTCTTGTTCTACCCTCAGGTGCTTTGGAGAATAGTTTGACTCCCTCTTCTTTGTGGCAGCCCCTGAGATATTGGAACACTGCTATCATGTCTCCCCTAATCCTTCTTTTTATTAAACTAGACATACCCAGTTGTCTGGGCACTTCTATACTTCTGATTGAAAAAAGCTGACCTAACATGCTACAAGAAGTTTTTTCTTTAAATAACAAATGGGACAGGAGAGAAAAATTCCAATATCAGAATTCCAGCATCAATACTTGGCATTAAATTACTTTTAATAATTGTCAAACACAACTAAGGAATGCAAAAGCAGACTCATAGCTAAGAAAAAGAAGAGGTGGCAGTTCTCAATATATGTAAGTTGGGCTAGGGCTGTACTATAAGATTGCAAGTTGCAATTTTATTTCATGTATTCTGAAAGTTAATTCAACGGAATTGAATTAAATGGAGTTTTATTCTGTATAGACATATGTAGCAGCACCTGAAAAGAGGCAAGTTATTGTAGATAAATCACAAACTAGCATAAAAAGAATTATTTATATTTTATTTATTTTATCAAAGTTATAGGACAATCAATATTACTTTCCATTGTGCAACACATATAATATACAAAACTTATCATGAAACAATCCATACAATACAAAATACAAAAAGAATGTCTGGGGGAAAAAACACTACATCACTTATCAGGTGACTCATAAAAAGTGCCATCCACTTTAGCCTAATCTAGTCACAAAGATTCGTCTAAATAAAAATAGATGTAGATATGAATCACTAAAAGGACATAATTCCAGTGGACAGCCACTACAACAGAGAAGGCTCCCTTCCTATGTCCTTTCAGGTGGCATTGCTAAATCAATTGACTAAACTATGCCAACATTGTTGCACCATATAAGATGGGCATCAACTAGAAAAGTAGTCCCTCATACCTCCAGGCCTTCACAGGTGATAGCCAACATTTGAATTACATCGACTTCTACCTGTAGCCAGTGAAACGGATGTTTTACATGGGTACACCAAGGCATGCTCATAACTGCCTGTGCCAAAACATTCTCAACCAGTGTATTGGTATGTGGTAATGGCCTTGAGAGGCAGGCAAAGAGACATCTTCTGAACCTCTTCCCCTGCCCACATTCCTCTGTGGACTCAGCTGCCTTTTATCTGATCATTCCCTTTGCCCTGTCTCCCAAGGTCATTCCCACATACTGTTACAACCAGCTGTCGCTTCCAAATAGTCTTCAAGGGCGGACCTTTAAATGTAGAATTGATTTTGCTTTCTCCCAAATGACCAATTTCCACCAGTTCAGTGATTGGAGATTCAGGCTTATGATTAAGGCTGAATCCATTTGCCTTCACTGATAGAATTACAGAGAGATTAGTATAGGGTTGGATGAAAAGAAAGTTATTAAGCACAGAAGAATTTTAGCATTGGCTCAACGGTGATAGTCTATATCTATGTAAATGGTTTGGTATGATATATGACTAAAAGTAAACTACATTTCTGTTCCTCCTTGCATGGAGATGGTGTCTTGAAGAAATAGGAAAAAAAACTTTTAATTTTCTGACAGTTCAGAATGAGATTCTTGAATGACAGATGGATGATGAATGTGCAGAACCTGGAATAATATCAGCTTGAATAAGCCTGATATTGCTACACATAGCAAGATGATACAGTTGCTCAATTCCATAAACAATTGAACAGTTATGTTGCATTGATCACAGCAGCTCAGTCTATCAATCATCTGAGTACTTAGTAAGAAACCATGGAGAACTTCATAAATGGTGCAAACATTTGCTCAAAAACTTCCCATAATGTACTTGTATGAATATTTTATTTTTTTGTGGTCCATCTTGAAAGCTATGGATGGACAACAATTATGAGCAATATAAAGTAAGAAGCAATACCCTAAAAATAATAAATTCACCTCCAATATAAACAAAATGGACTTAAACACAAAAATGTAGAAAACCACCAATTTTGAATCTTTCTCATGGTATACCATCTTCCTGCACAGATGGAACAATTAGATCTTAATTGTTCTCCAAATGATCAGGGATGAAATAACAGACTGGATCTCCAAAGGAAAGGACTTTCAAAATATAGGACTGACAATCAAAAATGCTCTATTCCCAGGCCCCATCAAGTTGACAATTAAGGCTTGAATTGAACCCAGAAGCCCACCATCAACTAATGTATCTCTCAAAGCAGTGTGGTCACCTAAATATATCAGCATATACTCATCAGTGCATGAACATTTGCACTTTGTACCAGCTGTAGCTTCTGAATGTTTTCTAAGGGTAGCCATACAGTATGTAGAAAGCAAAACAGGAAATGATTTTGGACAAGATTCCCCTCGCACATATGTGCTAGTCATCCCTGACTCTAGGGGGCAGTGCTCATCTCCATTTCAAAGCCGAAGAGCCAGCACTGTCCAAAAATGTCTTGATGGTCATGCGGCCGGCATGACTAAACGCCAAAGGCACCCGGAACACTGTTACTTCCCCACCAAAGGTGGTTCCAATTTTTCTACTTGCACTTTTACGTGCTTTCAAACTGCTAGGTTGACAGAAGCTGGGACAAGTAACAGGAGCTCACTCCATTACATGGTGCTAGGGATTGAAACTGCTTAACTGCTGACCTTTCTGATCAACAAGTTTAGCGTCTTAACCACTGAGCCACCATGTCCCTATAAGAGCTGATTCTTATGAGGGCCAAATGTCTTGGAGAGAAGTGTTGTAAGATACCACATTCAGAAAGTATTCTGAATGTGCATGATAAATACTTATATAAGTGTTTTTCTTATGTATTTAATTAATTAATTAATTTGCTACCCATATCCAAGGAAGGATATTCAAATTAGAAAAAAAGATCAAAAAGCCGGAAAAGCTAATGCAGTCCTAGGCTACAGTAACAGGGACAGAATCAAGATCAATACCACTTTATAATGCCTTGATAAGACCACACTTGGAATATTGTATCCAGTTTTGGTTGCCACAATATAACAAAGAGCAACAAAGATGATTAGGGGACTCAAGGATAAAACATATGAAGAACGGTTGCAGGAACTGGGTATGTCTAGTTTAATGAAAAGAAGGACCAGGGGAGACATGATAGCAGCCTCCCAATATCTCAGGGGTTGCCACAAAGAAGAGGGAGTCAAACTATTCTCCAAAGCACCTGAGGGCAGAACAAAAAGCAATGGAAATTAATCAAGGAGAGAAGCAACTTAGAACCGAGGAGAAATTTCCTGACAGTTAGAACAATTAATCAGTGGAATAGCTTGCCTCCAGAAGTTGTGAAAGCCCCAACACTGCAAGTCTTCAAGAAGATGTTGGATAGCCATTTGTCTGAAATGGTATAGGGCAGTGATGGCGAACCTATGGCACGGGTGCCACAGGTGGCACGCGAAGCCATTTCTTAGGGCACACGAGGCACATACCCCAGCACGTATGTGTGCTCTGGCCAGCTGATTTAGGCCTTCTTTTGAGGTCATTTTTCGCCCTCAGAGGCTTCAGGAAAGCTCCTGAAACCTCTGGAGGTGGGAGGGAGGCTGTTTTCACCCTCCCCAGGCTCATAGAAAGCCTCTGGAGCCTGGGGAGGGTGAAAAAAGCGTGCCAAAAGTAGGGGGGCACGCACATAGCATTAAGGGTGTGGCATGCCCATGCACGACCCCCCTGTGCTCCCTCCCCCACTTTTGGCATGCGAGCCAAAAAAGGTTAGCCATCACTGGTATAGGGCTTCCTGCCTAGGCAGGGAGTTGGACTAGATGACCTCCAAGGTCTCTTCCAACTCTGCTATTGTAAACATAGGCTGACTTGTCCTTTTCTACGATGTAGAAAAGATGTGGAGACTCTAGAAAGAGTGCAGAGAAGAGCAACAAAGATGATTAGGGGACTAGAGACTAAAACATATGAAGAACGGTTGCAGGAACTGGGTATGTCTAGTTTAATGAAAAGAAGGACTAGGGAAGACATGATAGCAGTGTTCCAATATCTCAGGGGTTGCCCCAAAGAAGAGGGAGTCAATTTCTTCTTCAAAGTACCTGAGGACAGGAGAGAACCAACCTAGAACTGAGGAGAAATTTCCTGACAGAACAATTAATCAGTGGAACAACTTGTCTCCAGAAGTTGTGTGTGTTCCAATACTACAGTTTTTTAAGAAGAAATTGAACAACCATTTGTCTGAAATGGTATAGGGCAGGGGTTCCCAAACTTGGCAACTTTAAGACTTGTGAACTTCAACTTCCAGAATTCTCCAGCCAGCTATGCTGGGAGTTGAAGTCCACAAGTCTTAAAGTTGCCAAGTTTGGGAACCCCTGGTATAGGGTTTCCTGCTTGAGCAGGGGTTTGTACTAGAAAATCTCCAAGGTCCCTTCCAACTGTGTTATTCTGTTAGCATTTTAAAAATGTATCTAACAGATTCTAACTTCTCTCCCAACTATGACTTTCTGTAATAATAGACTGTGAAGTGGCATTGTGATTTTAAAAAGAAGAGTTTAAGAATTTTATGCACATAAACTGAGAAGTAAAGGTCATAGAGTGCACGGTAGATCTTGGGAAGCAGGTATAGGATTGCAGCCTAAGCTGCTTGCTCATTTGGAAAAACAGAAAATCTCTCCTTTGCTGTTGGGTCGATCTTAACAAGTTTAAGAACCCTGTTAGATATATTGATTTCAACAGAAACCGGTAAACTCTTCTACTGAAACTAATGAGATTAAAAACTGAAATTTGGCTAGATTGTGTGCCGAACTGCAGACTGACTTGTGCTTGATTATTTGTTTTTTTTTCATTTGTTGTTTTTTGTCTTAAGCAAAAGAAGCCTTTAAACATTAAATTACACATGTACATCGTAAGTGCCCACTAAAGCTGGGAAGTGCTTTGGCTTTGATTCAGAAGAGGTCCTTTGTAACATCGAGGAGTGCGGATGCGTTGTTTGTTTTCATCACACTTAGGCTAACAGGGTTATTTAGTGGAGTTTGGTCCAGGATGTGTGAACTGGCTGATAAACTGAAAAGATCTTGGTTTTACTCAGGAAGCAGTGACAGCTTTCCTGCTGTTGCATTTGCTCCTCCTGGATTACTAGTGCTGGCCTCTTTGGAGCACTCTATCCCCAAGGCCAAAAGGAAGGAGAGCTTGAATGGTATCTCTGCTTGAATGGACCATTGCTGGCTGTAGGTAAGAACAGCAGCAGCCTGAAGCAGCAGGAATGACACTGCAGCAATTCTGTACTGGATCACACCAGACCAGCTTTGGCCTGTACCTTCCCTCAGAGGTTCAGTGGATAAAATTGGGCTTATACCTTTGAGGCCATGCCTGTCTCCTGAGCTGTGAATTACCATCAAAACCAATTGTTGCCAAGTTTAGTCAATGCCTTTGGGCACAGATTAGAAAAAAGGCACAATGGCTTTGATGAATTGCTGCTTTTGTCTTTCTGCATATTCTAAAGCATGACTGACTGACTAAATCTACAGCAGTGTTTTTTAAACTCTTTTTCTCTCAGGATTCCTTCCTACTCTTAAAAAAAACTTGGAGGACTCCAAAAAAGTTTTTTCCTTGTATAGATTATATTTATCTTTTTTCCTCCAGTCTTCATTGGTGGCAACAGCCTAGACAAGACCCTGCAATTTTCTGGGACATTTTTGGGGAAATGGTTTGCTTTGGCCTGAATCCTAGGCCTGAGAAAGAGGGATAGGCCCAAAGTCATCCAACAAACTTTGTGCCTAAAGGTGGGACTAAAACACACAGTCAACCAGTTTGAACTGATGAAGTCATTGAACCTACCAGTTCTCACAATTGTTTGATGGGATTTTAATACTGTATTATTTTTCAGCATAGCCAAGCAAATAATGTTAATTCTGTAGATCTCCAAGAGGGTCTTAGGAGACCCCAGAGGTCCTAAGACCACACTTTAAAAACTATTGAGGTAGAGAATTGCACAGCCCCAATACACACGCACAACATCCAAATGATGCTACTATCCTTATCATACACAATTTTACTTGAAAGAAATTATTATTGCATGCCTGAATTTGTGTTTCCAATTATGTATTTATATGATTCTTGACTAAGAGACATCATATTAATTAGCTTATGAAGGCACAGTCTTGCTTCTAGGGTTAATTCCACTGCAAATGTAACAGAGAAAAAAGGACAGGAAATGTTAGAAGATAAATTAACATTAAGGGAACACATATAGCACTTTGGAACTATACCCAATGCCTGCTTGTGGATACAGTCCAGACATAAAATCTTTTGAAATTCATCATTTTTGGTTTATGTTCTTTTTGGCCATAACACATACATTTATTCTTTAACTGTTTTAAGCACATAATACATCACATTTGTCTGTAATATCAAAAGTGACTCTTAATAAGATTCCCTTTACAAGAGAGAGAGAGTGTGTGTGTGTATGTGGTTTCATTTTTTATTTATAACTTTACAAATTCAGAAATTTAGATTTATCTCACTTTTACAAAGAGAGGGAGAGAGGGAGGAAGAAGGATGATGATGGATGGATGGATGGAAAGGAAGGAGGGAAGAAAGAAAGAAAGAAAGAAAGAAAGAAAGAAAGAAAGAAAGAAAGAAAGAAAGAAAGAAAGAAAGAAAGAAGTTCATACAACTCTGAGTACAATTTTTCCCTGGATACTAAAGAAAGCCAAAGTGAAATACAGTAAACATCACAGAATCTGGATTCTGTGGATTTACATTCATGAGACTCATTTCGTGGAGAGGGCGCGCAATTTGGGTGTCCTCCTGGATTCCCGGCTGTCCTTGGAGGACCATGTGACGGCCGTGGCCAGGGGGGCGTTTCATCAGGTTCGCCTGATGCGCCAATTGCGCCCCTTACTGGACCGGGCTGCCCTTTGCACAGTCACTCAAGCTCTCGTGACGTCCCGTCTCGACTACTGTAATGCTCTCTACATGGGGCTTCCCTTGAGGTGCACTCGAAAGCTACAGCTAGTCCAAAACGCAGCCGCGCGGGTAATTACGGGAGCCACCAGAAGCTCCCATATAACACCAATCCTGCGCGAGCTGCATTGGCTTCCTGTGGTCTTTCGGGTGCGCTTCAAGGTTTTGACGACCATCTTTAAAGCGCTCCATGGCTCGGGGCCTAGTTATATGCGAGACCGTCTCCTGCCCCATACATCCCTTAGACCGATCCGCTCCCACAGAGAGGGCCTTCTCAGGGTGCCGTCGGCCGGACAATGCCGACTGGCGACACCCAGGGGAAGAGCCTTCTCTGTGGCGGGCCCTGCCCTTTGGAACGACCTACCCCCTGAACTCCGGACCATCACCGACCTCCGCCTCTTCCGCAAATGTTTAAAGACATATTTTTTCCATCAAGCCGGCCTAGCCTAACCTCCCATGGGGACTTTTAGAAAAGTTTTAAATTGGGTTTTTAATAATTGGTTTTTAGCACAGGATTGGGGATTATTTAATATATATTTTAAATTATTTGTCTATCTTCTATTGTGTATGTTTTTTAAATTTCCTGTGCGCCGCCCTGGGTCCTCTGTGGAGAAGGGCGGGATATAAATGTAATAAAATGAAATGAAAATGAAAAAATGAAATTTGCCAAAATATTTTTCTGTAAGCCAAGATCTCTCATATGGGTAAATCACAATGATACTGCTCTATGTTATAAAAAAAATATATGACTTGTACTTAACTGATCTAACAGCATGTCCCTTACTTTTCCAAAAATTAGTAAATCCTGCAATAAAAAAGTAATGATAGAAAAAGAGATTCCAAATGTCTATATTATATCTAAGCCTATTTAAATATCTCATTGCATGAAACAGTAGTTTCTCCAAGTTTGAAAAAGATTAAAAGCCTCACTGGTAGAAAAATAGTGCTTGTGTGAAAACTTTTCACAGAAAAGTGAGGGTTTTTTTCTTCTTCAGTATGTAGTCTGAAAAAGAGACTGAAACTGAGATGGCTTTATCCATATTGATGTATCTATGCCAAGAAAGAAGCATATTTATTTTGCTATTCTTAGACACTTCCCTGAAATATTGTATTATTCTTTTGGACAGGTTTAAAGGAGTGGAACTTGGATGCATAAATAAAACCATGTAGTGGCTTGAGGCCTTTTTGTAAAAAAAAAAAAAAAAAACTTGTTGCAGAACATGATATTGGGAACTGGGTTGCTCTCATGGCTACATGTTTGCAGAAAGAATTCTGAAGATTCTATTTTACTTGATGGGTACCTGAAACTACTAGGGAAAATCATTCTTGATTTATGGTTCAACATTGCATTATTTAGAGATGGATGTAGATTGGAAGTAAGCAAACAATTGAAGGCGACTAATGATAATACTAAAGCATCTTAGTCAGTAAAACGGGCCTAGGTCTGGATTTGAAGTGGAATTTCAAGCTTGTTGGACATAACTCATAGTCTATGGATTTTTGTGGTATCTGAATCTGACTTTGGGTACTCGATTTTAGAGATAATCTTTGCTCAGTTGAGGCTTGTCCTCTAACAACATCCCTTCTTGAAGAATATAAATCTGGTCAGGATGATTGCCATAATTATACCATATCTGTATATTGTAATTGCAGTGAGATTTACACAAAGCTGCCTTTGAGGAGTATTCAGAACTACAATTCATCCAAAAAGCTGTGGTCACCTACAGATCTTGAGATTGCTTAATTAAAATAGGTGCACTGACTCCTGGCTAACAACTCAAGTACAATTCAGAAAATTTTAGTGATGATCTTTAAAAGTTCTGAATGTTTTCAGACAAGATTATTTGATATCTCTTCTACTGTTCACAAGAGAGAATCAAAGAATTGGAAAGGGCAACTCTATTATCACATTCAAGCCCCTGCTCAATCCAGGAATTGCAGTTAAAGCATCCCCATAGGTGGCTTTCTACCTTCTGCTCGAGTATCCATTGCGTGAAGATCTATGTCATATTTGGAAAGCTTATGTATGTAATTCAATTTTGCTGGGACAATAGAGGGAACTTTTCTGGGACTTGGTGTGCCTTGATTGTAAAATTCCCTTCCTTTCTAGTCACAAGAATTATGCTGGCTAGAGCCTTTTCATTTCTCCTCAAAATCACCATCATCCAGGATTGCTGGTGGATTCAGCCAAGACACCAGGAAACCTCCTCTCATTATGCAGGCAAAGGCCATGCTGCCTGCTAACCACGATCTAAACCACTTACTCTGATTCAAGCTCACACTGGGTTACTCTTGCCTCTAAGCTCTCTAGTCACTCTGGCTCTCTCTGTGGACTGGTCCCATAACCTGTCAAGAGTTTTGGCAGCATGACTAGTATTATGAGAGAAACCCAGAGCCTTAAGACAATTAATAGTGGTTTATATGCAACTATATACAGACATATACATTCAGGAGATAAATTCCCTTACCATTCACTACAGACACAAGGAGAGAATTGAATATATGCTGAGAGAGATTCCTCTCTAATGACCACCTATATATAGACTCCTCTTAAAACAGTAAATGACTTGTGTGGACTCCACCAGAGTCTTAATGAGGTGATGCCACAGCTGCAATGAATCAGCCTCATTGCATCAGCCTTGCTGATTACAGCTTACAACCTTTCATCAGCTGGCAGCTATTAAATCCTCAGTACCTTGACACCCATCCCATTTCTTCACTAGCAACTTTCTGGAGGTTGATGAAAATGTTCAATAAATATGTTTCTCCTTGCTTTTTTCAACTGCCATCTATTATACTTCTTAAGTATTTTGATTACTGATGTTTAGGGCATCACATTTTTCTGTTTTAGAGAAATGTTCGGTTGCTATTTTTCTGTAAGTTTCCCTGAATTCTGAAAAATGGACAAAGACTTAGGTGAATCAAGCTGGCCAATGGATTTTGCCATATGATTTGGAATAGTGAAATCCTAAACAGACTGTGAAGAGCTGAAAAATGAATCTCTGGATTGGGTCAATAAGTCGCAGAATGGGAATGAATGCAAAATGACAACATTTAAATTAGCTGTGACCACTCAGAAAAGAGATTTGGATATGAAGCAAAAATTTTATTAAAACAGTTCTGCTTAAATAAAACAAAGACAAATGCTTGTTGGAAATATTTTGCATTGTGAACTAGTTTGGAATAAAAAAGTAAAGATAATGTCAATTTTCAAAATGACATATTTCTATGTGCAATATATTGATTAGTTATCATTCTATTTTTCATATGCAAAAGTCACTTAAACCCATTTTTGGTCAGTGTATGTTTTTGGAAGAAAATCCTTTATGTGTCGGTCACAAAATGGATGTCATAATTAGAAGACACTATCTCCAGCAAGTCCAGCTCTGCTGGCATATGATAGGATATGGTTATATTGTGGATATGTGAATGGAAGGTAAGAGGGATGTGAGAATTGGTCCCTTGCATTACATTATAAAAAGTCAACAAATTCCTATTTTTGATAGCAGCTTCCATAGTCAACACTATTTGAACAATGCTGTCTGGAATCAAATGCAAGCTCTGATAAAGCATGAACCATGACAGATGGGTGTTTAAAAATGAAGATAGGTTCATAATACTCAGCTATATAGCCCTCCCTTACTTTGTCATATACTGAACACAAAATAGAGATAATTTGATTTCATTTAAACATAATGAAGAGAAAGAAATTGCATACTTATTTTGGAAATGTGCAAAACAGCAGGAATAGGCTGATAATCGGCAAGCTATTTTGCTGCTCCTATTTCCAAAGACCTCAGGAAGGTCAAGCACATTTTACAGTGGAAAAAGAAGGTGCTTGATTGGACAGAGATTTATTATACTCAGCAATTTCAAGATTTATCCAGCGTTGAATAAATTAAGCTTAGTTCAGGAGCTAAAGATGTGTGTGCGCATGCATGTGAAGTAGGAATGACCCCAAATTAGCAAGAGACAATGGAAATGATGGTTCTACCCTTCCATTCCACATGCAAAAGGAGATCAATCTGGTTGCTGAGTTTTCTTGTAACACTGATGGGTCTGGGGTGCTAAGTTATGGAACAAACATCATGTAACACAGCCTATCCTCCAAGGGTCTAGGACGATTCACCATGGCTAACTTGCTGTGGCCATCTCATCATGGGCATTGTGCCACAGCCAACACACTGTAGCCATCTCATTGTGGCCAAGTCTCTATGGGAGAACTCACCACATACAATTCCATGTAGGATAACTCAATGGGATAAATACTATGCTCCACAGTTTCTTTGACATTATTTCCATTGATGAAAATGGGAATAATGTCAAAGAAACAGTGATGAATGATATTTCTTGTGTTGAAATATCCTGAATTTTCCATGGCATGTTGGCTGCAGTGAGTTGTCCTATAGAGAGTTGACTGCAATCAGATGGCCATGGCAAATTATGCTATTCTGCTATAATGCCACCATCCTATTACGACTTACTCTCCGCTTCACTTTCAGCCAATATGGCCTGAGGTAAAAAAAGAAATGCAATATGGCAGTGTTAGCATTCAAATGCCTCACTGGTGTAAAACAGGTTTTTAAGACTTGCACAGAAGCCTAGGTGTTCATGAAACTTGATAAGGTTCCATGAGAGACTAAGAGCAAAGAAAAACAAAAGTTCACTCAAAAGCAACCACTGTCCTACCATTAGGGCTTTGCCACTTGACTGGGGGTTTCAGGAGTAGCTTCTCTTTTCTGAAGCAATGATTCAAAGGCCTAAGAAAGTTTGAAAATCCTGGCACAGAGGAACATTGTGTCTACATCCAGTGTCTGCTGGAATGAAAGCTTGGTCTTGTGGCCAACGATTGCCTATTTACACAGTTAAAAGACTTTCCCGCTGATATTATTTATGGCATTATTTGGGGAAAGGGTTTTGCACATTTCTACTGATGGAATGAAGGGATGTGGTGGCTTCGTGGCTAAGATGCTGAGCTTGTCAATCAGAAGGTCAACAGTTCAGCAAGTTTGAATCCCTAGCACCGCGTAACAGAGTGAGCTCCCGTTATTTGTCCCAGCTTCTGCCAACCTAGCAGTTCAAAAGCATGTAAAGATGCAAGTAGAAAAATAGGGACCACTTTGATAGGAAGGTAACTGTGTTCCATGTGCCTTCGGCATTTAGTCATGCTGGCCACATGACCACAGAGATGTCTTCAGACAGCACTGGCTCTTCAGCTTTGAAACAGAGATGAGCACCACCCCCTAGAGCCAGAAATGACTAGCACACATGTATGGGGGAACCTTTACCTTTACTGATGAAATAAAAGAAGCCTAAGTCAGGGATAGATATTTCTGTTGCTCACATTACTGAAATTTATAGAAGATCTCACTTTAGTGATTCCAAAAGAATTACATCATATATAGGAAGCCTGAGATAACCTAGTAGTTATATTAGGTCACAAGTATGCTTAACCAATAATAATAACAACCCATGGGTAATTAGAATCATGACACAGAAAATCTAGGCCAGCAACAATCAAGCATCAAGATTTCAGTCCAAGTAATGGAAACATATAGAATGTTAAAAAGACTTTCTGAAGTTGTATCTTCAATGTTTCCAATGGTACTTTTGCTAAAATGTATTGTATCTGGAAGTCCAATTCAAATGTATGGAATAAGTAGGAGAAGAGAGTATCGTAAAATGTACATTTTCCCAGTCTGTAATTTGAAGGTGTAATCTTGGCAAAACAAAATCTTTTTTCCCTTTGAATTGTCAGTTGAAAGCATTTACAGATATGACATGTTTTGTAAAGAGGGGATCTGCATGCTGAATTTAAACTAAAGACAGATTGAGGTTCAAATCTCCACTTCAGCCAATGAAGCTCTATGGGTGAACATGGCTGATTATTAGAACATAACATAAGAACATAAGAACAGCCTTGCTGGAACAGGCCACAGCCCATCCGGTCCAGCATTCTGTCTCACACAGTGGCTCCCCATTTGCTTCAGGGTCTTCCCAAGCAGATGTCTCCACCTGCTTATGATTCCCTGCAAATGGCATTGAGAAATATCCTGCCTATCTCTCCAACCCGGAGGGTGTCCTTAGGCATCCATAATGATAGCCATTGATACCCTTGTTTCCCATGAACTCGTCTAATCCTTTCTTAAAGGTGTCGAGGCTGACAGCTGTCACCACTTCTTCTGGCAGGGAGTTCCATAGACCAGTGATCCTCTGGGTGAAAAAGTACTTCCTCTTATTTGTTTGAGGTCTAGCTTCCAAAAGTTTCGTGGAAGTTTCATTATTGTTTATCTGTTTATTTTCATCCCACCATTATAATTTTTTAAACAACTCAAGGCAGTGAACATGCCTTGAGCTCCTTCTTCCTCCTACTTTCCCCACAAGAGCAACCCCTGTGAGGTGGGTTTGGCTGAGAGCGACGGGCCCAAGTCATCCAGCCTGCTTTCATGCCTAATCCGTTAAACCTGTCTTGAAGGATAAATATTGATGGAAGAACCTAGTTAAACAAGGTACAACAATGGAACAATAATACGTAGAAATTGTTCTTAGAAAGGAGACTAAACAGTCTCATAATAGTCTGACACAAATAGACAGACATTTATTATGTGTTGCTGAGTCACCACAGATCTTGCTGTGAGCAGATTTATCTTTGGTAGCTGCAAGATGGGACGAGTGCTAGCAGAAACAGAATCTATTTAATATTTATTTATTTATTTATTTATTTTTCAGAACAATCCAACCTACTTGAAAATAAAATAGGGCTCTGCAGAGAAAACTGTTTTTTCTTTGAGCTTTTCTTGGAACGACAGCTACACCCACAATGCCATGCTCAAACCAAAAACACGGCAGTGAAATATCAGCCTCTGGAGCTCCTTGCCCTTGAGGGCATATGCTACTTTTACAATTTGAAGGAAGAAAGAAAAATTAAGCGCCTTAACCCCTTGAAAACAAAAATCCATTTTCCTTGCCCTTAAATATCCATTTTTCTTTTCCTCCAGGTCTTTTTTATTTTTTTTTAATGTTGAAGCAAAATTACCCTGCAGCAGAGAATTGTTTGGATTTACACACATCTCCAAGCACAGGCAGGATTTGACTTGGCTGTTTCATTGTGGTAGAAAGAGACAGCAATTCTCATGGACTTCTGAGTGACGTCTTGTGGGCAAATGCCTTTTGCTTAGGCGTGTGGATATGATGATATTATAATTAACAACGGTGATTTCATCCTATTCAAACCCATCTTTCCGTTGTTCCAAACATGTGGTTGTTTGATTCTTTCTGGGGGGAAAATAAGTATCTATACACTTATGCCACCAGGCAAATGCGTATATAAATTAGAAAACACAGATAAACATTTCCTACGTTCCTAGATGATAATACAAAAATCTAAATAAAAACTGCAGTGGGGGATTTTATTTCATCTACAAATCCATTTTTTTAAAAAATTCTTTTATTTGTGGTCGTTTTCCATGTTTGTTCAAGCAATAGAGGAGTATAATGTTTGTTTCTTTTAATATCTTTGAATTCTAAAAACGATAGGAAGAAAAAAAACATATTTGCTTGGATATTACAGGCATTCGCTCCCACAGAGAGGGACTTCTCCGGGTGCCGTCCACTAGACTTTGTCAGCGGGCGGCGCCCAGGGGAAGGGCCTTCTCTGTGGCGGGCCCAGCCCTCTGGAACGACCTTCCCCCCGACATTAGAACAACCACGGACCTCCGCTCCTTCCGTCAAAAATTAAAAACACACTTTTTCTGCTTGGCTGGCCTAGGGTAGTCTCTTCCTTGGGGTTTTTTAGGGTTGTTAATTTTAATGGGTATTTTAGCTCAGGGATAAGTAGTTTCATTGATTTTTATCTTTTGTATTTATTGATGTATATATTTTATGTGTTTTAGTTTTCCCTGTGCACCGCTCCGAGTCCCCTAGGGGAGAGGACGCGGTATATAAAATTAAACAATAATAATAATAATAATAATTCTCTCAGCAGAAGCAGAAGGCAAAATCTTTTCAAAACCAGCAAACCACCATTTCTTTGGGATTGTATAAATTCTCCTACCTTGGCCAGTGGGGGTTGGATTAGAAGACCTCCATAGTCCCTTCCAGTCCTATGACTTTATCATCCTATCTGAGAAACAAAATGCCTTGTCTAGCTGTACAGTGAGGGGGGCGAAATGAAATGCTGTATATTCACTTGGTTTCCAGGGCCTAGAAATAATTTTGTTTTAACAGGAACTAATTGAATTTTGTTTATAACCACATAATAGTCTGTTAACTCTGTAAAATTGTATATGTGCGTATGTATGTGGGTGAAAGCTATACAAATGTAAAAAAAAGAAAACTAGGCAACACTATAAGGGTCAAAGGCTGCAACAGTCCTGATTTTTTAATAGGTTTCAAAAGTAGAAAAAGCAAAAATGGGTCCTATGTTCACACAGTTTCTTTGTGGGAAACGATATGGAATTGACCATGGGAACAGAAATGGGAGAAATTTATGAAGCAGAGCACTTTCTGTTCACAACTTCAAAATCTCCAGAAAACATGAAACAAGGATAAAAATTATGAGGCTGATTTTCACTGCTGGAATGGTCCACTTTCCACAGGACAATTTTAGAGTGTTTTATGGGATTTCTGGGTGAAATAAAGAATAGAAGCAGTTTGCCTCTTAGACATTTCCCATTCTACCTTTCGTTGTTCTTTAAAAAAAAACATTTAAAGTGCTTCTAATAATAGTCATTTTTGGTGTTGAATTTCAGTCGTTTGATCTGAAGTAAATAACCTGATAGGAGAGACATGTGGGTTGTGGGTTGCCCACCCCCATATTAAGTAAAGCAAAACACGAGACAGTATACTACTATTAGTAACTAATGATATAAGGTTTCCTAGGTAACAGAAAGTCTGAATATTCCATACATCTAGACTGAAAGCCAAGTGGACGGGATCCTAAATATAGCTTTGCATTTAATATTTGGTTACATAGTTTTTAAAAGAAAATCGCATTTGGGGGAGGGGGGATAATTTTATGATTTTAGCAGATGGAGAAAATAAGCTTAGCCCATTTTTTTCTTTTGAAGAAAATTCCTTAGGAGGGAAAATCCCACATATTTGTCATTTATGGCACCCTGCATAGCCACCATCCAATTGGGAGGGAGGGATTGTTTCTGGATTGTGTTTCTGTTATGTGGATCATGGAGGAGGTTATAAAGGTACTAAAAGTTAGGGAATGTATAGTTGAATATATAGTGTGATGAGATGGGAGAAATGTTTTGGCTTAGAAAGGAATATATAGATGTGGAAGAAAGGAAATAAAACCAGCAGATTATATATGATCAGTGGTGGGTTGTCAATTTTTTTACTACCCTGTTCAGGTACGCTCCTGTGTGCATGCACATCCACTTCTGCACATGCGCAGAAGTCTCAGGGTGGGTGGGCGGAGCCTCCCACCACCACCACTACTATCGGTTCACCCAATCCGGGCTGAATTGGGAGTATCGCACCTCTGTATATGATGCTGTCAGCTGAACAGTGAGAGTATTGGAAAAGCCCACAAAATCAGCAAACAAGCCAATTGGAATGTTGCATAATGAGATATTTCCAGTGGCTTCAAGTTTATGGAGAGTGAAGGTAGGCTTGGGATGAACGTACAAACAAAGGTATCTTGTAATTCTATAAGTGTATATAGAGCTCATGCAATATCAGAATTTCACAAATCTACTAGTCATTATGCCTAGAGCAGGGTTGTCAAACTTGATTTCATTGAGTGCCGCATCAGGATTGTGTCTTATTTATTTATTTATTTATTTATTTATTTATTTATTTATTTATTTATTTATTTATTTATTTATTTATTTATTTATTTAATCGTATTTATAAGCCGCACCCATCTCACCACATAGGGACTCGGGGCGGCGCACAGGAAATATAAAATATAAATATAAATATACACATTCTTAAAACTCAATTAAATTAAACCCACCCTGCGCTAAAACCCATATTAAAACCCCTGAATTAAAACTTTGGTCAACTAAAAGCAGTACAGTGTCGAGTAAAATCATGCCAGGCCTGCTTGTTAGAAGAAGTGCGTTTTTAACCGCTGGCGGAACAGGTGGAGGTCCGAGATGACACAGAGTTCGGGAGGTAGAGCATTCCAGAGAGTTGGGCCCATCACAGAGAAGGCTCTTCCCCTGGGCGTCGCCAACCGGCATTGCCCGGTTGACAGCACTCGGAGCAGTCCCTCTCTGTGAGAGCGTATTGGACATAGGAACGTATGAGACAGCAGACAGTCTCGTAGGTAGCTAGGCCCCGTGCCATGGAGCACTTTGAAGATGGTCATCAAAACCTTGTAACGCACCGGGAAGGTCACAGGCAGCCAGTGCAGCTCGTGCAGGAGCGGTGTTATGTGGGATTGCCTTGAAGCACCCATAATCACCCGCGCAGCCGCATTCTGGACCAACTGCAACGTCCAAGTGCATCTCAAGGGGAGCCCCATGTAGAGAGCATTACAGTAGTCCAGGCGAGAAGTCACAAGCACTTGAGTGTCTGACCTCATAAGACTGGGGGATGGGGTGGGGTGTGGTGGGTGGGTATTTGACACAGGCTCAAAATGCATTTTTTTCTCTCTTTGCATTCAAAACAGCTATTCCAGGCAAATGGAGATTTACTTTCTGCACAAATAATCTCAATTCCATATTGTAGGGATTAAAGATATGTAGCGTCCCCAGCTGCTATGGGGCTTGACTGTTTTGTATAGGAGCAGAGCATAAATGAATTGACAATTTCTCCAGATGTCTCTAAAAACTGTCTGTCCAACAGTCTATCAATCTTTGTTATTACCTCTGACACAGCCCTAGAGGAGGACTTAATATTAGTAATAATTTACAAAATTGATATACCATCCAATTCTGAATGACCCTGGGTGGCTCACAACAATCAAAAAGTTTACAATTAAATCAACCATAGGCAAAAGATTAAGAAAAAGGATGATCTAAGCACCCCTTGAGTTTGATACCCCTGGCCTAGAGAAACTAAGAATTAATCAGATTTCAATATTTATTTGTTTATTTACTTACTTACCGTATTTTTTGGAGTATAAGGCATGCCGGAGTATAAGACGCAGCAAGTTTTTGAAGAGGATTTAAAAAAAAAAAAAAAGGTTTTGCACTCTGCAAACCTCCCCAAAACAACCCATTTTTCATGAAAATGGGCCCATTCCCCCCCCCCAAAGGGGCATGAATAGCCCTTGTAGAGTGTTCCTGGGGGGTAGGGATCCTAAAAAGAGCAAAAAATGGCCTGTTTTTCAGGAAAACGGGCCGTTTTTGTCAAAAAAAGGGGGGCATGAATAGCCTTTAGGAGGCTTATAGAGTGCTTCTGGGGGCTGGGGGGCAAAATTGAGCAAAAAAATGGCCCGTTTTTTGCTGATTTCTGCTCTCCCCAGCCCCCAGGAGCTCTCTGAAAGCCTCCTAAAAGCTATACATGGCCATTTTGGTGAAGGGGGCAGGGTTTCGGGAGGCGAAAATGCTGTATTCAGTGTATAAGATGCACCCAGATTTTCAGCCTCTTTTTTGAGGGTAAAAGGTGCATCTTATGCTCCGAAAAATACGATACTTACTTACTTATTTAATATGCTGCCCATATCACAGTGTATCCACAGTGATTCAATAGACCACTCCAATATATTGTTTAGTTCTAATTATTAATGGACCAGAAAGTGTGCCTTTTCTGTTGGAGAGTCTACCATCTGGACATCCTCTGTCCACAGCCCTGCTGGCCTTTCAGAAGCCCTTGAAGACGTGTGTGTGTGTGTGTGTGTGTGTGTGTGTGTGTGTGTGTGTGTGTGTGTGTGAAGGACCCTGTTTCCTGGTTATGCTGACACCAACTTATTACTCCAATACCCCTTGGCTACTATTGTATTTCATTTATTTTTGTAACACGTTTTAATTGTTTATATAATTTTTCACCACCCAGAGTCACTGGTTTGAGATGGACCACTGTACATATTGAATAAATAAATAAACTCACCTCTTGATTTCATCCATGTGAAACAGAAAGAGCTGAATATTATCAGCTCTACAAATCCCCATTGACGTTGATACTTACAATGTTATTTTCAATTATTATATTTGGAGATCGGCAAGACTTTTCTTGGCTACAATGAACCTCTTCTGTTTCTACATCTCCTGCAATGTTTGAGAAAAGACTAGTAGCATGAAAGCTGGGTGATTGTATAAACAACTAAATATGCCAGAGGGAGCTTTCACCCATCACAGTATATGACTGTTAACTAAAGATAAAGCCAAATGCAATTAACCACAAGCAGATTGAAATGGTATATACATCATAAAGAGATAAATACAGATGTGATCTTGATGGTCCTGTTGCATAATAGTTAATATCACTAAGTCACAAGCCCTAGCTAAAAGGAATGAGGATGGAGTGGCAGGAATCAGTAGTGCTGCTGCTGGTTATTATTGTGTTTCATCACACAGTCAGCCACATGTATAGATGTTCCATTTGGAATTTTTATCCACCTATCGAGTGTCAGGGTTCCAAATAGCATCTAAAATTAAATCAGAGTTGAAGGCAAAGTATTGCTCAAAGTTCCAATTTATTAAGAGAGCCATGTTGGCACATCTGTGAAAACCCGAATCTGAAAGCTTCCTGGTTTTCCCCACTCAGTTGAAAGTTCAAGATCTTGCCCCCACACCCACAAGTCCATCCACATGGTTCAATCTTCCACTGCCATGCTGGCAGTTCCACCCATCCAGTTCCGGTCAGGTGCAGAGGGGTAGAGACAAAGGATGGCCTTGGCTTTCTAGAAAAGATTTTTAGTTTGGCTACATAGCATTTAACTTCCCACTTTCCATTTCTCCACAATAGAAACGGCATAGAATAATAAAAAGTGTGGCAGGCCAAAGATCCAAAAGGAATATGGCAGCAGGCCTGACATTCAGTTCTTCCTAAGGACCCAGAAGAGGAGAATGTTTCAAAAGAAGAAAAAGAATCAGGATTTGATATATATTTGGCATTTTGTACTCTTTTCAGTGATTAGATTATGCAAATATGAATCATTTCGCATCTATTCTCATTTTTAATTGGGCATGTTATTGCCCAATCAAAAAACTGTGTCTCACTTACTTTGGTCATGTCATGATTGAGAGGAGGGAATTCACTGGAGAAAGCAATTATGTTGGGAAGAGTTAGCGGTAAAAGGAAAACGGGCTGCCAAAGAACACGATGGCTGGACACCATCAAAGTTGACATCAGCCTGAACATAGAAAAAGGGCGTTGGTACTTACCTGATACGCCTCTTCTAATAAGGGGGGAGATAGCATCCATGTATGGGTTCAACCTATCCACACTCTGATTGGACTGAGTCAGATTACTAATTAATTAACCACGGTATATAACCCCCTTCCGGGGATCCCTTGCCCAGTTTACGACGAAGAAAAGAGACTGACTCACCGGTGTACCACCAACTTCTTTAGTAACTTGAAGACACAACGTAACCACAGGAAAATACAGAACAACAAGCAGGCTGAGCGAAATAAGGATGGGCCGGATGCTATCTCCCCCCTTATTAGAAGAGGCGTATCAGGTAAGTACCAACGCCCTTTCTCAATAAGGGTGGAGATAGCATCCATGTATGGGACATACCAAAGCCCCTGCGCCACCCCCGGGAGGGATGAGGTCAAGCCTGCGCCAATGAAGGATAAACCGCGGACTGCAGCACCCGGCGTCCGAAGTTAGCCTCAGCAGCCGCAAACTTGTCCAGTTTGTAGTGTTGTACAAACGGTGAAGGCGAGGACCAGGCCGCCGCTCTGCAGATCTCCTCCAAGGAGGCCCGTGTGGCCCAGGCGGAGGTGGTAGCCGCGCTACGGGTCGAATGGGCCGTTATCCCCCGAGGGACAGTTTCAGCACAAGCGATGTAAGCATTCTCGATGCAGAGGCGCACCCAACGTCCAATACAGGCGACTGACACTTTCTTTCCCAGGGAACCTGGTGAGAAGGAAACAAAGAGGGACTCCGACCTACGGATGGGCCCCGTGCGGTCAATGTAGACCTGCAAAGCCCGCCTAACGTCCAGGAGATGCCACAATCCGCCCGCTGCCTGGTCCGGGTCTCCCTGGAACGCCGGTAGGACCACCTCCTGGGCACGGTGGAACCAGGACCCCACCTTCGGGACGAAGGACGGGTCCAGTCGGAGGACGACCCTGTGCTCATGGAACCTGCAAAGGTCCTCCCTGACAGACAATGCGTTTAGCTCAGAAATCCGTCTGGCCGAGGTGATGGCCACCAAAAACACCACCTTCCACGTAAGGTACTGCCACGGTACCTCCTCCAGCGGCTCAAATGGGGCGCGGGTGAGGGCACTCAGCACCTTAGGCAGATCCCACGTGGGGTACCTGTGCACCGGGGGAGGTCTCAAGTTCGTGGCCCCCCTGAGGAAACGTCGAACCGTTGGATGTTGCGCCAGGGATGACCCACTGCCCCACGAGAGGACCGATCCAATGGCTGCCACCTGTCGCTTGATGGTGTTAGGAGACAGGCCCCTCTCCAACCCATTCTGGAGGAACTCTAGGACCTGTGGGATTGTGGCCACCTGGGGGGACAATTGACGTTCAGCGCACCACTTGCAGAAAATGGTCCAGGTGGCATCATAGATGCGCGTGGTGGACGCACGTCTGGAAGCCTGGATGGTCTCGATGACCCTGTCCGAGAAGAGGCCACTCCTCAGAGCGAGCCGCTCAACCTCCAGACAGCTAGTTGGAGCCACCGGCTCTCCGGGTGTTCCAGTGACCCCTGGACCAGGGTCACCCTGTCCGCCGGTATCCGCCAAGGATCCCTCAGGGACAACGTTCGCAGGTCCGCGAACCATGGGCGCCTGGGCCAGTACGGTGCCACTAGCAGGACCTCCGCTTGCAGCTCTATCGTCCGCCGGATTACCCTAGGAATAAGAGGGGTAGGTGGAAAGGCATACATAAGGCCCTGAGGCCACAGTGTTCGAAGGGCATCCACCCCTTCCGCCCCCGGCGTGGGGAACCTGGAGAAAAACCTCGGCAGCTGGGCATTCTCCGGGGAAGCGAATAGGTCGACCAGGGGCCTCCCGAACCTCCGACAGGCCTCCTGAAAAATAGAAGGGTGTAAACTCCATTCCGTCTGATCTATTTCCACCCTGCTGAGCCAATCCGCCCAGGTGTTGTCCACCCCGGAGATGTGCTCCGCCACCAGAGACGCTAGATTGTGCTCCGCCCAGACCCCCAACAGGTCGGCTTCAGCCATTAGGTCCTTGGACCTTGTGCTACCCTGCCAGTTGACGTGGGCCTTGGCCGTGATGTTATCAGTCAAGATTAGCACGTGCTGACCGGCTAGAGCCTCTGCAAACTCCAGCAACCCTAGCCTGATAGCCCTGAGCTCCAGCAGGTTGATAGGGAGGGCTGACTCCTCCTGGGACCACCTTCCCTGAGCCGCCCTGCCCTCCATGTGGGCGCCCCACCCCTGGAGGCTGGCATCCGTAGTGACTGTGACCCTGTCCGACACTCTGAAGTGGCAACCGCGGCCGATCGCTATGGACCTCCACCACCTCAACGACCTCCTGACCCCAGGGGGGAGTGAGACCCGCAAGTGGGAGTGGGCCACCCTCCTCTTCTGATAGGGGAGCAGGAACCACTGGAGGTCCCTAGAATGAAGGCGGGCCCAGGGCACGATGGAAATGGCGGAGACCATCATTCCCAGAAGCTTGGACAGCGTGGCCAATGAGGGTCTGCTATCGGCCTTGACCAGTCTTACCACCTGGTCGATGTTCGCGACCCTCTCCTCTGAAAGGAACACTTGCCCCGCTAAGGAGTCTATCCAGGCACCCAGGTGGAGAATCCCGGTGGAAGGGGTGAATTGGCTTTTGGCCTCATTAACCGAAAACCCATGGGCCTCAAGGACCCTGATGGTGGTGGCCAGATCCGCCAGGGCCGCCTCGTATGAGGTAGACTGGAGCAGGATATCATCCAGGTAAAATTGAGCTCTTACCGGCAATGAGTGTAAATGGGCCGCCAGGGCGGCCATAATTTTAGTGAACACTCGGGGAGCGGACGAAAGGCCAAACGGAAGAGAAGTATATTGATAATGAACTGATGCATAACAGAAACGTAAATACGGTTGGAAATCAACGCAAACAGGTACATGTAAATAGGCCTCAGTGAGGTCAATAGATGTGAGGAAATCCCCACAACGCACACCTTCTAGAATAGTAAACAGTGAATGCATTTTAAACCTTTTGTAACGAATATACAAATTCAACCGTTTCAAATCTAGAATGGCCCGCCACCCCCCGGAGGGTTTCGGGATCACGAACAGACGGGAATAAAACCCCTGTCCGGCCTGGCCCGAGGGGACCGGCCGAATGGCCCCTATCTCCAGTAGGTGTGATATGGCCTGGGTCATCAGGGCCCTGGACCCCGGGTTGCTGGGGACCGGGCAGGTGACAAAGGTGGGGGGCGGCAGGGCCTCAAAGTCCAGAGTCAGACCGTCCCTGACAGTGGACAAGACCCAGGCGTCTGAAGTTGACCTCTCCCACTGGGAAACGTACAGACGCAACCTGCCCCCAATGGGCGTGGAGCCCAGGGAGGGACTAGTTTCTGCGGTAGGGACGGCTACCGCCCCCTCGAAAGGGCCGATTGGAGCCCCCACCCCTCTGCTGTCTGTATTGATGCTGCTGCCCCCTGGGGCGCTGATTATAGCCCCCCTGGGCCCGAAACCCCGAGCTGGGGGGTTCCGGGTGGAAATTGCCCCCAAAGGACTGCCCCCTGGGGGGCTGGCGTCGGGGGTATGGGCCCGGCCTACCCGCTCCCCGCCTGGGGTTGTTGGGCAAAGTTTGTTTCTTGTCTTTACCCTCGACCAGGAGGGGCTTGAGGGAGTCCCCAAACAAATTGACCCCGGCGTAGGGCTCCGACGCCAGCTTCCACTTATGGCGAAGTTCAGTCTGCCATTGGCGCAACCACAACAGGCGTCTGGATGTGACCGTGGATGCCAAAGCCCGGGAGGAGAACTTGGCTGCGCTCAGGGTGGCATCGGCGGTAAATTGGACGGAGGCCACTATCTTGTTCAAGTCCTGGTGGGCTCTCCCATCCGCCACCGGGATCCTCTCCTGGAGCTGTTGGAGCCAGGTCAAGCTGGACCTGGTAAAAAAGGAGGCCGCCGTAGAGGCCCTCACCGACCATGCCGCCGACTGGTGTGCCTTGCGAAGGACTTGCTCGGCCCTTCTGTCCTCAGGTTTCAGAAGATCCTCCTGGCCCCCGGGAAGGGTCGTCGCCGAATACAGCGCGGCTATGGGGGTATCGACTTGCGGCCAGGCCAAGGCGTCTTCCAGGAGCGGCTCGACATTGTAAAAGCGCCTCTTGAGGGAGGAAGCGCTAGGCCCCGCACCTGGGGTGGACCAGGGGCGCCGGATGGCGTCCACGAACATCTGTGGGGTGGGAATGGCCTCCGTCTCCACCGTGGGCTCTGAGTACCAGGAACGTGGGGCCTGGTTCGGGGCGGATCCCTGTGCTTCCTGGGTGAAGCACGTAGTGGCTTTGGCCTTAGCCAACAGTGGTGTAAACAGGGCCTGTGGAAAGAGGCCTGCGCTGGACGGTTTCTCCGGGCCCTGATCTTCGTCCCCCGAGAGGTTAGCCTCTCGGAAGTCCCCTTCCTCTGAGATGGGGGGGGAGTCCTCATCCGCCATTGCTGGGGAGAGATGGGGCCCGGGGACCGCCGCCTGGGGGGCGGGGGGAGGGGCCGCTGTCAGGAGGGACCCCTGTGACTGCCCCTGCATGCCCGCTGCGATCCCTTGTCGGATGGCCTCCGAGATTAGATCCTGCACAGCCGACGGGCCCGTTGGAAGGGGTTGCCAGGCTGCCAGTGGAGGCGGGAGGCCAGCGGCCCACGAAATGTCTTGGCGCAGCCCAGCTGCCGTGGGCGTGAAAGTGGCCTCGGGCTGTCTGGATGGAGCCCTGGCAGCTGCCTGGCCCCAGACCGCCGATGTGTCTATGGGCATAAAAGGGCTGAAGGGCCCTTGGGTCAGGTCCAGGCGGAGGGGAGCCACGGGCGGGGTTGGAGTAGGATCTGCTTCAGGCAGGGGCCTGACCATCGGAGGGGTCTCCACGGAGGAAGGTACAGGCGTCTGGGAGGCTTGGGCCCTGGAGGACCCACCTTTGGAGGAGGAAGCAGAGGAAGGCTCCTTTGGGCGCGACTTGGAGCGGGACCTGGTCTGCGAGCGTCCCTTGTCTGCTGAGGGGGCCGGAGGGGTAGTCCCAGCCGCGGACGGGCCCTGAGCAGGATCGCGCAATTCAGCCATGCTCCCACCTGTAATATTGCAAGCGGCAGAAGGAGAGAGGAAGAGAGGAGGAAAAAAAATTCCTTTTTTAAAAAAACAAAATGGCGGCCGGGCGAAAAAGGGCGCGAATTTGCCGCTCTAGCGGCGCCCTGGCCCGCAAAATGGCCGCCACCCCTCTTCCAAGGGCCTCCCAAGCAGAGGGCAAGCCCAAAAGTGCTCAGAGGCCCCGCTGCGCTCCGCGGCTTCCCGCGCGGCTCCGGAGGCCGATTTCGCCGCTTCCCAGCTGGGAGCTGTCAAAACAGACAGCGATCGGCCCGATAAAGCCCCTGGTGGGATTGCGGCTGCGCGACCGGCCAGGCCAGTCGGGGAACAGCTCACACTCCTGCCCTGGTCTCGAAAAGGCAGGGGAAAGGCCTCACAGCCAAGCTGTGTGTGCGGCCCGCCTCCTAGGAACGCCAGACCTCAACCTCCCTGGCTAGCCAGCAGCAGCCCCAGCGCGTCCTAGAGACCTCCAGGAGAGCTCAGGTAGGAGGCTAACGGGGCGAAGAGGGCAGCCGAGGGCCTGGGCCTGTGGCTGGGAAACGACAGGGGAGCCTGAGCCTCGGGCTGCTGCTGAGGGAGGGGGGTCCCCTGTCTACTTACAGCGCTGGTAATACTACTGCAAAAAATTCCTTTTATCAAATTTCGCAATTTGGAAGTTGGTCACCGAATAGTCCTTAGAGCTGGACTGAGTCGGAAACTGGGCAAGGGATCCCCGGAAGGGGGTTATATACCGTGGTTAATTAATTAGTAATCTGACTCAGTCCAATCAGAGTGTGGATAGGTTGAACCCATACATGGATGCTATCTCCACCCTTATTGAGAAACTCAAAGAAGTATTGCAAAATCAGAAGAGATGGAGAGACCTGGTCCATAGAATTGCCAAGAGTCGGACACGACTGAATGGATAGCATCATCACCATCATTGTTGATGAAAATTTAATTTATGTTCTTCCTTTCTTCCAAATATTTTTCTTCTATGAGGTTAGTCAATGGGGAAAAAAATTCAAAAAATGAAAATGATTGTTGGGGAAGAGGAATCATTTTATAATTGCTGTATGTCAGAATTCTTCCAATTATTTGGTCATAGCTGGATGGAGGAAAAAAGGAACTGAATTTGATTTTGGCTCCATTCAAAATAAAGACAAGAAAACCTATTGTCAGCTTTTAAAGTGAGGGGGTGGGATTTGAGGGGAAGGGAACACAAATGTGAATGCTGTAACATTTCTCCCCTGTCAACCTGGAATCTACTGAATAAATGGCTTATTTCTAGGAAAACAGGCAGAAATTGTGCTGTAAACTTACATTTTTGTACACAGTCAGGCGATATTGGATTTTTGGTAGGAGGAGAGAAAGCATTCAGGACCTCTTGGCATAATGATTTAGGATTATGTTTTAAAGACAAGATTAACTGCATTTCTTATATTTCATAAGAGGGCCTATTTCCAGCTTTCTCAATTCATTCTGTTAATTAAAACAGCCATCCACAATGTGGAAATTATAGTGAAATTATAGGGTTTTTTGTTTTTAATCAAAGTAGTTTTGTTTGGTTTAATAATTAATAATAATAATAATTTATTAAATTTATAAACCGCCCCCACTCCCGAGGGGACTTAAATTAAAAAAGGATCTAAAATTAAAAATTAAAAAAGCATCTAAAAACATACAATACATACAAAATTAAAAACGAATTAAATTACCCTGTACTAAAATTTATAGACATTAAAATCACAACCCATTAAAACCGAATAAGCAATTTGAAATTCCAGACTGGGGCAAGAGTGTGAATTAGGCCAAGCCGGCCTGATGGAACAAATAAGTTTTTACTTTTAGGCGGAAGGCGCGGAGGTCCGTAGTCGTTCTAACATCCGGGGGAAGGTCGTTCCAGAGGGTTGGGCCAATCACAGAGAAGGACCTTCCCCTGGGCATCGCCCGTTGGCACTGCCTGGTGGATGGAACCCGGAGAAGTCCCTCTCTGCGTGAGCGAATCGGCCGAAGGGATGTATGGGGCAGGATACGATCCCGCAAATAACTCGGTCCTGTGCCATGGAGCGCTTTAAAGATGATAATCAACACCTTGAAACGCACCCGAAAGACCACAGGCAGCCAGTGCAACTCGCGCAGGAGTGGCGTTACATGAGAGTATCTAGTAGCTCCCATAACTACCCGCGCGGCCGCGTTCTGGACCAGCTGTAGCCTTCGAGTGCATCTCAAGGGAAGTCCCATGTAGAGAGCATTACAGTAGTCCAGACGAGACGTCACAAGCGCATGAGTGACCGTGCGAAGGGCGTCCCAGCCCAATGGGGGCCGCAACTGGCGTACCAGGCGAACCTGGTAAAATGCCCCCCTGGCCACGGCTGTCACATGATCTTCTATTGACAGCCGAGAGTCCAGGAAGACACCTAGGTTGCGTGCTGGTTAATTTGTAAACCAGGCAAGTGATTAGATCAAGTGCTAGATTTAGGCCTATATCTGGCCTAAATAGCCATAGACGCATTCCCTGCTTTTCTTTTAAGTTCTCCCTAACGTTTGCAGAAGTATGCAGACAGTAAGGGCTGTCACAATTTGATGGGCATCAATTTATTTCTAACTGCATATTTGCAGTTTTAAAACATATCCACTCCCTTTAGTGAACGGATGTAATGCAGATGTCAGAGCCAAGTATTTACAATCATTTCTGTGCTCACTCTCTCTCTTTTTGGCTTAGGAATACACCCCTAAGGAGCATAAGAAAGCTCAAAAAAGCCATTAAGTTGGCCTTTGGTGAATTACAAAAGGCAGGAGATTTATATAACCTGTCAGCACAATTCATTGCTTATGTCAGAAAGTATTTTTGTCGTTTTGGATTGTGGACTAGTTGTTAAAATTAAGGTACAGGGATTCAGGGACCTTGAGATTTCCAGGCACTGATGATATTTATGAATCATTTGTAAATATTTTAAGCAAAATCACCTTCCAAACAAAATGAAGAGGGAACTTCAGTTTAATTTACGACGGAAGAGTTACCTATGTTGCCCTCTTATGATTAAAGAAGTATATTTTCCAGACTTTTGGGACTATAGATTCGGTTCTTTAAGCGATTGCTGGTTTAAGATATTTTTAACTTCAGAATCATTAAGATAAGCAGCTAGTTTAACACAATTCTACACAAAATCTTGTGTTATCTTAAATGCTACACATAATATCTGTCAGTCTGTTGGAAATGATATAAATGTGTATGCCCATGCCTTTTGCATGATTTAGTTAGATGGATATATCCATGCAGTACTCATGAAAATACCCATAAAAATGTAAAAGGTCAAGGTCAAAGGAACATAGTTTTTGCCATCTGATAGAAACCCAAAAGGGCAAGTTGATCCACATGGTCAAAACAAGTGGGAATTAAAGATTCAAGATAATGAACCTGACTTAGCTCAAAGGGTCAAGATAGCGGGCTGTCATAGAAAAACTGTTCCACTTTTATAATTCCCCCAGGTAACATCTTAATTCTGAGTCTGTGTTTTCAACTAACATTTTGTATAATTTCTTTAAAATCTCTCTTCTCCAGCATTTTCAATTAATATTGCTGCCAAGCTACTGCTAACAGAAGGGTCAAAACACACATTTCTACACCAGCTTCTTACATAGGTGGTAACCTGAAGTAGCATGACCCACATAGTGAGTAGCTGAGCAGCTAAAGATTGCTTTTTGTTAAGATGCCATCAGGCACTGACCATGGAGTCACATAGATCAGGAATGTGTCTGGTTTCAGGCGTAAAACCTATATTGTGAAACCTTTCCTCCATTCTTGCCATCTCAGACTAGCAACCAGTGGAGACATGTTTCAATACTCTTCAGAAAACACCTATAATTACTGCATATAGACTAATTAATATTTTATTGCATTGTTGTATTAAGGAACAAGTCAAAAACCTGTGGTGGGAGGGATGGTCCTGTAAGTGTTTTGTGAACTGTCTTATTTTACACTTGCTGGAGTTTGTGGGTCTGCCTGAATGCTGATATTATAGAATTGTGGAACACTCTATGCAAGCATCTTTCTTCATTCTCTCATGTTTCTAGAATAGGGTGTTTTTTTTAAAAAAAAAAAATCAATATTCTTCTTTATGTCATGGTGAAATAGGTGTAGCATATTGGTGGAGGCCAGCAAGAAGAGTTACAATCTGCTATTTAGTTCAGCCCTAGAATCCAAGCTGGCACCATGGCAACAGGCTTCAAGCTTTTTAGAAATGTGTAAGTCATTATATCCATGATCTCTGATGCTACACAATATTTGTAGTAACCAAAGTTCAAAGAGGGACTGTTGTATCCATTAGAAGACCACATTTCCTCTTCACAAAACCTGGAGGAGTCTGACTTGCAATTTAAGATTTGGAAAGCAGGAAACTATCCCCATATTGATTTTAAATTATACCTAGGTTAAATAATAAAACCTTCATTTAATTTTTTAGAAGGAAAAACATTTAGCCAGGCACATTGTACATTAATTAATGTCTGAATGAGCACACATGGGCTGCTAACTCATGTTGTCTATATGTGACTGATTGTGCTGGAATCTCTGGAGCCATAGCATTCATTTATGAAAGGCTACTTGCTGGCTCTGACAGTGCCACCGACAAATTAAACGATGTGAGGGCAACTGTTTCTGAAATATTTCCAAATTAATCAAAGCTTGGTGTAATTTATCAACACTCTAAAACACTTTAAGGGAAGAACAGCGAAGTAATAGCTTATGTGCGTTAAAGAATAGCAATTCCATATGAAAAAGGGTAATGCTTGTTGCCAAACCCAAGAAATTAGCCATAATTACGATATATCTATATCATCTATAGTTGACCTGTTGTGGGAAAGACTATTGAAATATTGTAAATAGGGTAAAAGTAATCCCAGTAGCTTAATCTATTCTAGGCATTTTCATTGATGATCCTGAATATATTTAGGAGGGGGGGGAGACTTGGGTATTGGGGGGGGGGGGCTATTGGTGCTTCTCTAACTAGTTAACCAGCAACAAGAAGCAAAGCTTCTACTGAACAAGAATTCATTTCTCCACAGCAATCTCCATTCAGCTTGTTATACCTTCCGGGGGACAATAAAACTATAAACTACAAGGAAGCTTACTCTGTAATAAGCTCTTCTGCCAGAGTTCAACCATCTCAGGTCCCACCTGTTATTTTATGAATAGGATAGCATTCCTGTATTTCAGTAGAAAATAAAACAAAAACAAAAAAAATGCAGGATAGGAATAAACAAACATTTATATAAGCTGTAGGAAAATGGAGTTCAAAATTATCCACCCTAATTATAGGCAGACAAATTTAGAAGTAGAAATAATGTGCTTTGTGTGTTGTGTCTTACAAACAACAAATCCCAGAGTTGATTATAGTATTTTCATTGTACTTGCAGCAGTCAACAGACCATCCACTAAAGTCAGTCAGTCAGTCAGTCAGTCAGTCAGTCAGTCAGTCAGTCAATTTGCCGGCATCTCATTTTGAAATGAGTCTGGACAAGGTCAAGGGATCAAGGACAAGAAGACATCACTTTCAGAAGAGAAGAAATCTGGTCTGCCATTAAATTTATAGGCCATAAACTATATGCAATAAATGTGCAATATATTATTTGCATTGCAATATGAAAAGTATGCTTCCGGATATTGCTTCTATGTATATGAAAAGCACTATATTCAAAAAAATGAAAAGTAATGCTAATAAATAACCCAAACCAGTTCATAGTAGTCAATTTTAATTGCATTATTATCATTGCCCTGTTTTGATTCAGTGGCATTTATAATTTGAACACAACTCTACCTTACAACATTCCTGGTTTTGCTGAAACCTTTTCAGCAAAAGGTTTCTTAAGATTAAATTTAAAACATGGCTTAATGTATGGTTTATCACCCAGGGAACTAAATAAACACAGTAGTTTTGGAGTTGCCAAAAGCCATGATATTACACAAGTCTGTAGTTACCTCATTCAGAATAAAGCACTCTAAAAGTTCCAAGGTTTAACTCTGTCCAGAGTGGAATTAGTATTCAGAATATAAACAAAACAAAGAACAAATAACTTTTATCCTAAAAAATAGGACTCCACCCTAAGAAAACAAAAAAAAAGCTCATTCTAAAAGGCTCTGAACCAAATCAGCTTGGAATGAAGTCAAGGAAACCTTTTTCTATAATCAATTACAGAACATCATTATCAGTTAAAAGTAAGCCGGAATAAGGAAGGCCTTAAGACTAATTTAAACACATGTTTTCCAATGTGCAACAAAGGTTACAGAAAACAGGTCAGTTGTGCTCCTTGCCCACCAACCAGATAGATTTTGGAAGACCAACTTTAGGATTAGTAGTAGGCTTGGGTGCCAAATCCCAAAGGATATACAGTCTTAAAAAAAACAACTGGCACTTTAAACTGAGCATAGAAATGTATTAAAAAATAAAATTGCCGTTTGTACACTTACTATTTCTAGTTTTGTTTCTAGTCTGTGCTCCTCCTATATCACACAGAATAACATTTTATTCACACCGCATTTGCTCAGAGCCACTACATAAGTTTTATAGTAGAACCAAGCATCTTAATCAACATTGGTGACAGCCCAAAAAATGAAGCTAGTTCTCCGTTAATGGAGTTTTTCTATTAAAGAACATAACTCAGTTAATGAAGAGTTGTAAATTCACCACAAACTGAAAATTATGCAAGTCGTGGTAGTACTGTCTGCATGAAAACCTCATTTTCTGATAATACATATTATATTGTTCCAGAACAACCATGCAAAATATTGTTTAGAATACCTTGTCAAATCATGACATTGATCGATTATGTGCCACCAAATTGGTGTCAGCTTTTACTATCACATAGATAATTTTTCTCCAGGACAATCTGTGTCCAACTAGGTCTTTCTGTTCTTGCAATGATACACCCACTGCTAATATAATTGAGTCTATCCACTTTGCTGCTGGTCTTCATTCTTTTCTTTCCTTCACTTTTCCCAGTCTTATAGACTTCTCTGGACAGTTACATACTTGCATAATATGTCAAAACGAGTCACTTGTACTTTGAAAAAGAACCCTGTGTTGATCTGTTTGTTTATTTGCTTTCATGGCTATCCATTGTAATCAAGAGTCTTCTCCAGCACCAAAGTTTAAAAGTATCGACATTTTTTCTGGGCTGTTTCTTCAAAGTCCACCTCTTGCTTTCATACAATATCACATGGAAAAGCACTGCATGTACAATTCTGATCTCTGTAGGTGCAGTCATCCTATCATCTGGAAAAGCCTTCATGATATTCTACTAAGTGCTAGTCTGTGATGTATTTCTGACTGAAGGTTCCTTTACTATTGATGGTGGATCCTAAAGGCAGAAGCTATCCATCATTTCAATATTTTCATTAATGGTAAGGCAGGTTACTCTGCCTGCTGTCAATAGTTTGCTCTTTATATTTAATCTTAGTCCTTTTTTCTTCTTCTCACTATGCTTCTCAACTTTCATTACTAAAGTTTGCAGACCATTTGTCTTTTCAGCTGTCAATTCGTGGCATTAGGTCTAGAGTATTTACATGAAGATCTGCTGCTTAACTTATTTGAAGATCTGCTGTGTGGTCCTACCAAGACCCTAGTCATCACCTGGAATGGAGGGTGACTGAGTTTTAAATAGGATTGCGCACAAGCATTTTCTTGACTCGGGAATGTTGGTCAGGTGCCAGGGTATATATAAGAACTGAGAGCAGTGAACCAGATCAAGCAATGTCTAGATCATCACTGGCAAAAAACAAAGAACGAATGCCACCAAACATGGGTAAGATCTGCTATTACAGATTACCTTGTGGCCGTTCATGCAGTGAAGCAGAAATACTTCTCTGCCCTAATTGCATCTGCACATAATTGTTCAGTGGCCCTCTTTAAAGTGACCTGTTCTTTCTGTGTAAAGAAGACTGGGAGGTCTACCTGCAGGGGAGCACTGAGGAATGTTCCAATTTTTTAGCAGATAGCATCACTCAAATTTGTTCCCAGTTAGACATCAACATGGATACTGTTTTAGTGCTGGTACCTAGAGCAAGTTACTACCCAATTATCTGGAAACAACAGCTTGACCTTGTTGCTCTTGAGGAAGCAGACAGGATCCTAGGGAATGTGAGCTTAGCCATCTGTGCTTTAGACGTGTGTCCTCCTTGGTCAATAAAAGCTTCCAGGGAGATGATGTATGGGTGGGTACTGGAGGTGGTTAATGCATCTTTGCTCTTTGAGACCGATGGGTGGTTCGAAAATGTGAAAAATGAATAAATAAATATTTGGATGATGGGGTGGTCACCTAGTCTTTTAAGAAGGTTTTGGTTCATCCCTTCCTTTAGAAGCCATTGTTAGATCCGACCCTAATGGATCCTGAAGCTTCAGAGGATTGTGGATTGAAACAGGTTATCTGGACTCCTTTCATTTGGGATTCAGGCCAGGATGAGTTAGAGAAACAGCATTATTCACACTTCTTGATGATCTCCAGAATGGGGGTAGGATATCCCTCCTTGCTCTATTTGACATACCAGTGGTTTTCAATACCATCAACTATGGTATCCTTCTGGAACAGATTTGGAGATTAGGAGTGGGTGACACAGAGTTATCCTAGTTATCCTTCTTCCAAGGATCTTTTCAGTCAGGGTTGATTGAGAGAGAAAAGTCACTGATTTGAGGGGTCCTGCAGGAGTCAGTGCTCTCTTTGTCCTTTTTGTCATCTACATGATGGTGGGTGGATAGAATCATTGCTGGGTGAGATCATCCATCACCACCAGGTGAGATATCAGTATGTCAATGATACTCAACTGTATATCTCTGCCATGATGAATTAAAAGACACGGCAACTGCCCTTTCATGCCTGGAAGCTCTTGAGATCTGAATGGAGAACAACAGGTTAAAACTGAATTTTGGCAAGATAACATGGCTTTGGGTGCAGGGCTCCTGGGTTCCTGGACAATGACCATTGTTTGTTGTGGATGGTGTTGCACTGCCCCAGACAGACGTGGTGTGTAATCTGGAGGTTTTCCTATATTCCTTCTGCCTGCCCAAGGAACGGGCGGACGTCATGGCCAGGATTTCTTACAAAATCAGCACAGAAAACCCAAAGTCCATCATACCTTAAACCTTCTTTGGGGAGTCCAGTAGACATGAAATACTTTTTTCTCATTGATTAAACTTAGCTTTAAATCATACAAAATGCATTTAATATTTCTTAAAACTTAAGCCCATTGATTTTCCAAAATCAGATATTCTAATACCTTGTTCTACAGATCATAAACATTGCCAATATTAACTATCGTATTTTTTCTTATAAAAACAAAATGTCAATTTTACTTTAAATGTGGTTTCACGTAAATGTTCCAATAATTCAGATTTTTCTGTGGCTGCTAAAGCAATTGAGTCATATTGTTTTGACAAGTATCTATTTTAACTTAATATCTAGAAGACTGGGTTGAATTATTTTGTATATAAACAAATTCAGGATCCATTGCTTATTGATTGTTTCAAGATACTTATTCCTTGTTCAGCCAAAACATCTAATGAAACATGTTTCTCCCATCTCCAAATTAGGATTATTTCATACGATAAATTTATTACATGCACTTGGATCAGAATTTTAGCTGCTTCCTTATTAATAGCAAACCTGACTAGCAGATTTCTCTTTCGTAACAATATCACAGTGTAATAGTATGGAGAAGAAAGGCAAAACTTATCAACCCTATGAACAAGGTGCCTTTTATCACTTTTCTATCTGGGTAGAATTAAAGGTATAATGGGATAACTATGTTATAATTGCATCTTTAAAAAAACAAAATTACAGATGTAAATAATATGGGATGAGTTTAGGCAAGAATTTGCATGTTATATATTTAAATGCTCCATAATACTAGTAACTGTACAAAATGAAGTAGGTTACAATTGCTTTTCCAAATAGCTTGGATTCTGAGGGGAATAATATTAAACTAAATGACTGCAAGGCAAAGGAACTGAAGGGTTGCAATGAGAGAGTAATAAAAATACTTTCTCTGCATCTGTTAATTCTACAGAGCAACAATGACCTTCAAGCTGCTGCAAAATAATACTACTGGGACTAACCATAAGCCTCATGGAAGAATTTGACATAGATGAGTGCCTAGGTTTGGACAGCAGAGTCAGTGTTGGAGCTGGAATGAAATGCTGCATTTATTATACCAATGCTTGAAATAATTTATTTCTGCTCTTCGCTATTATGCAAATATAAAGTAAAAGAGGAAAGGGTGGGGGTGGGGAGAAATGAACTGGATCTTCTAATCTGACGTAGTTACTTTTTCATATGGCAGTGGCTTCTTCATAAGCCTCACCCTAAATCATTGGATCCACAGAGCTGAAAGTATTTCTTTCAGTATTTCTATTGCTACAGTATTTCTTCTTAAAACACTCCAAATATATTGGGACTATAACTCCAGGAATTCACAGTTAACGTGGTTATGGTCTCTTGGTCTCTGAGAATTAGTTTCATCCTCTCATTTTGTAATCTTGGCAGGCAACAAAAAGAGTAACTTTTTTCAGACCTAAAAGACTACCTTAAGACTTTGTATAGACCTGCATTAACAGAAACAACCAATGCAATTTGGTCTCTGTTGACTTCTTAGATGGTTCAGGATTGTGATCTTGTATTTGTGAATAGTGGTATATTACTAAAATGTACCCTATGTCTGTCTGTCTGTCTGTCTGTCTGTCTGTCTGTCTGTCTGTCTGTCTGTCTGTCTATCTATCTATCATCTATTTCTTTTTGCAATTTTGTATTCATATTTAATTAGTTTGGGAGTTGTCAATCTGGATTTCAAGTCTTAATTTCAATTTGAAAAGAATTATTTCTAAGAAGAAATCTTCATGCATTCAGATGCCTATTTTTTCACTATTTTAAATGCAAATGGCAAACCCATTGAACGAAAATTATTCTTTCTGTTTGATTTTGTGGAGATTCTATTATTCATTCTCATTCCAGAAACATGAAAATAGGGATAATAGCCAATGCACTTCTATAACTATTAAAAAGGAGAAAAATGGCAGCAATATCCACCAATATGAAAAATATTGAACTGCCAGTGTCCCAATTCCTAGGCTAATTTGTCCTTTGTGCAACCAGTTGTAGAAAATCTGCCCAGACCCTTTGTCAGTGGCTGGGAATTAGTTTTTCCAATTAGAAGAATATTGTTTCTTTTTGTAACCCCAAGGGTTACATGTTTTTCTCAACAATGACAGTCAAGATAAGAAACTGTTAGAGAAGTTTTCTCCAGAGCTTCATTACCCACTAAATGCAAGCAATTCTTCAAAAATGGACTTGGAGAACATGAATGAATGAGGATGTCTTCAATTCACCATTCTACTTGGTACTTGTGCTTTCTTGCTCTACTTCCAAAATAAAGTTTCTTAATTCTACTAGAGCAGGTGATGCCAAGGGGTCCTGTTTGTGTCCTGCCCAAGCCTTACACAGGCTGCTGTTCCATGGGATCGCCCTGCTACTGCTGTTCCACCTCAGAGCTGAGATGGCCATGATAGTCTGCAGCAAATTGTTCAACAAAGGTTTGAGGACAAGTGGACTACCCTGTTTCCCCCAAAATAAGATCTTCCTGGATAATAAGCCCAATCGGGCTTTTGAGCACATGCGCTAAAACAAGCCCTCCCCAAAAAATCAGCCTTCCCCAAAAATATTGCAACACAGCAGCAACCATGAGGTGACCATGCTCGCCGCCTCCTACACCTCAAAAATAATAAGACCTCCTTGAAAATAAGGCTAAGTTCTCATTTCAGGGGTCAAAAGAAAATAAGACCCTGTTTTAGTTTTAGAGAAACACCGTATCTTACTCCTGTGGCCTCCTGCTTCTACTTTGCAGGCATGCCCTCCTCTAGCCCTGGCAATTGACTAATTTGCTGGGCCATTCTCACGCCACCTTTCTTCTCTTGCCAGCCCATGCTAGAAGGAGAAGTTGAGTGAGCAAAGCAAGGGAGAAAAGTATGATAGCATCAGAGAATTGACATGTTTCTTCCTCCTCCTCACCCACTATTCCTGCTACCCACAGCTGAGAGGTGGGGGAAAAGAAGATATATGTTACTCTTCCCCTGCCATGAGTGACAAAAATGTGTGGAGAGAAGGGAGGTATTAAATTATTATCTCATCCCATCTTTCTTTCTAGTACAGTGGGAAGAAAATGAGACCTGGGAAATCCACCAGAGGCTTTAATTGGTCTATGTATGTCTTGGTGGTAATTCTTAGGTTCATTTAAAGGTGATATTCACTACCTACTTTTCTTTCATGATACAGTCCCTAAATATCCAAGATAATATCAATATAGGAAACCTTTCTTTTAACCCTTGTCTATAGAGGGGTGATGGGAGCTACTCTCAATATTTACTTATTATTATTACATTGTCGTTTGCAAGCTTCAATGTATTGCATATTGCTATATTACTATGCAATAATAGTCTGCATATTATTGCATATTTAAGTGACACATATTCTAGGGCTTAGCCTTATGTCTGAGAACAGCTCTCATTAAATAAACTCCATTTCTTTCTGCCCCAATTAGTGCAATTGATTGAATTAATTAGCCTCATTTTTTTCATGTTGTGTGGCATGACTTATGGCTAACACCCAAGTTCCTACTTTTAAAATATTACACCATTAATTAATGCAATGTTAAGGTAGGTAGGTGGCTGGTTGATGAAAGAAAGAAAGAAAGAAAGAAAGAAAGAAAGAAAGAAAGAAAGAAAGAAAGAAAGAAAGAAAGAAAGAAAGAAAGAAAGAAAATAGATAAGAGTCAGTAAGACTGTATCAAATTTATTTTCAAGAGATAGTTTCCTAAAATATGCCTATCTTAATGCAAACTCTTTTGATCTTACGTTTTAGTTGCCATATTATTTGATTACATAAAGGAGAATTATCCACAAACCAAAGTTTTCAGCATTCAGTTTCACCTTATCCATTAATTAAAGGGGAGAGGGGGAGAAAAGGAGAAAGATCTTGTACAAGCTTAAATATTTCAAATTTAGCCATGGCTTAGGCCCAGGCTTTGTGTTCCAAGAAATATTTAGGCATCTGAAGTTCGTTAATGGTATTATTTATTTATATTTCTTCTTGAAAGCCAGATAGAGCTTTTTAAAAAAATAAAACACATTGCTCTCTTTCCTTGTCTTTTGTTTGTTTTTCTCTGTAATGAAATAAGAGACAGTTACATATAAAAGGTCATTAAGCTAACCTTTAACAGAAAAAAAAACATTTCTTTGCAGGCGTTTGTAACAAATAAAAAAGAAATTTCCCTGCTTTCTAAGAATTGCAAACTATAGGGAAATATTTCAATATAGTGTTAGTCTCATATCTGGATTGGCTTTATTCGTCATTCACAAGATGCATGATGACTGCATGATGTTATGAAGTTATCCAATCCCATATGTCAGGGGTCTGCAAAGTCGGCTCTTTTAAGACTGGTGGACTTCAACTCCCAGAGTTCCCCAGCCAGTATGCTGGCTGGGGAACTCTGGGAATTGAAGTCCACCAGTCTTAAAAGAGCCGACTTTGCAGACCCCTGACATATGTGATCCTTAATGATTATATTTCTCTGTATGACTGGGCAAATGGGTTGCTGTTGTTGTTTGGCCTTGTTTTGTTTTGTTCAGCAATCTCAACCCATCCCAAATATCACTGGGATTGTATCCAGTTTGGGTGTCTCATACATAGAAAGTTTCCCTCTTGAAAAATGGAAGGGGATAATTCTCTCTTCCTTTGAAATCTCCAAAGAGTTGTGGGATCCCTCTAGCATGCTGTGAGGCACAGAGCAGATGAGAAGAAAATGTTATGAGTGGAAGCATACCTACACAAGACCAGATTTCAGTCATGAGGTAGGTAGCATTATGATGTTATATTACCTCCATGGCATGTTCTCTGACGAAAACAAAGCTGCCGTAATTAACAGGAAATGCATGAAGGGTAAAGGTTCCCCTTGCACATATGTGGTAGCCATTCCTGACTCTAGAGGGTGGTGCTCATCTCTGTTTCAAAGCTGAAGAGATTTTCGAAGACGTGTCCATGATCATGAAATCAGCATGACTAAATGCTGAAGGTACATGGAACGCTGTTACCTTCCCACCAAAGGTGGTCACTATTTTTCTACTTGCATTTTTACCTGTTTTCGAACTGCTAGGTTGGCAGAAGCTGGGACTAGTAATGGGAGTTCACTCCATTACGTGGCGCTAGGGACTCGAATCGCTGACCTGCCGACCTTTCTGATCGACAAGCTCAGCATCTTAGCCACTGAGCCACCATGTCCCTATGCATTAGATAATATTTATTTATTTATGATTAAATGTATATGCCATATATGATCTCACTATCCAGGAGAACAAAATAGAAAATAAGGAAACAATATCTTACCTTTAAAGAATAGTGTGTATTTACACAGTTAACTATGTGAACACTAGGAAGAAGAAAAAAATTTTTTTCCGAAAATGCTGCTTTTGATCCAAGATGTAAATAGGTAAAAATGCTATATAGCCATGGCTATAAAATGTAAATACCTGTTTTATTATATCATTGTTTACATTTCTGTGCTTCTACTTTAAACAACTGGCTGTCACATAGAGAAGCATTTTGAAACAAAGGCCCAGGTATAATTTGTCTTAGCTTCTTTCTTACTAGATTTATTCTACAAAGATATTAGCAGCATAGACCAGATATTAATGGCATAAATTTCAGCACGCAAAAGATGAGCATTTCTAAATTTACCTGTGGTGCATTAATTCCGTACGTAATGGTCTTATTGAAATGGCTTGGTTTTGCCTGAAAGTTCAATTAAAACTTTTATCCCTTGTCCAAGATCATTTGCATCATATGTAAGCTACTTTGGTTTCAGAAGAACTTCTTTCTAAGAAAGTGCCAATCATAGCTACAGCTGTTAAAATGCTCTTGGTGGTGACTATAAATTGTCAAACAAAGTTAAATCTTCATTTCCTTTTCTGGGAGTTGCTGAAGAGAAAAGTCTTCTATCTAATTGGCCTTGGCAGTGTAACAGCAGACCTATGTAACAGGTCTGACAATATTTCATTAGACTCTTGTCACTGATAATTCAATTTGTCTTGGAACTTAATTTTATGTTTAAAGATGCTATTGGAAAGAGATGAGAAACAGCTTGTGCATCATCATACAGAGCAGTACCGTAGCATAAGTATATAAACCACAATACGCAGATCTACTCTTATGTGTTTTTCTTCCTGATTTTAATCTAGAGTGTAGATATAGCACACACACACACACAAGCACACTCACAATTTTATTGATCAGATTAGAACTAGAATGCTGTAATTAGGCCATTGTAGATATTATCTGAAAGTCTTTATAAGAGAGAAGAATGGCAAGGAAACAGCACATAATATGCACACATAAATTAGGAGTTGGTATAAAACTGGATAAAATGATGAAGCACAGTACAAAGCAGGTACTAATTATTACTCTGAACTCATTTAATGGTCTGCAGGGCCCAGCCTCAATTATTTCACTTGCAATTTGGAGGTATGGAGGGAATAATAAGATGAGTTTAGGGTAGTTGTGAAAAATTCAGGAAGATCAGGCATGTGATGTGCATTGACTAGCTGAAAGGTTATATAAATCTTAAGTATTTCTGCCACTCAGAGAACAAGAGCCAGAGACATCGAGCTACATGTCAGAAGCTACTGTTTGAATCTCAGTCCTGCCATCAATTCTAAATAAATTATAAATCTAGTTCAGTGCCTGTTTTCCTGTCTGCAATATGCAGCACAGTCGTTTTAATCTTTTGAAAAAGATGTTGAGGGCGTGGAATGAAGAGAAAACAACAAAGATGGCAAAGGGTCTGGAGTCTAAATCCTATGAAGAATGGCTAAGAGAATTAGGTATGTTTAGCCCAAAGAAGAGGAGACTTAGAGGAGACATGATAGCAGTCTTCCAATCTTCAAAGGGCTGACACAGGGAAAAGGGCATTGATTTATTCTCATAGCAACTGGGAGGAGGACAAGAAGCTATGGGTGGAAACTCCTCAAAGGGAGATCCAATTTGAAAATAAGGAGGAATTTGCTGATGGTGAAAACTATAATGCAGTGGGGAAACTTGCCTCGCAGAACTGGGTGCTCCATCACTGAAAGTGTTCAAGAAAAAATTGGACCATCATTTTTTCAAGATGGTATAAGTCTATGGAGTTTCTCAGTCATCCAGGTCATAGTTGTCCCAAAGGTGCTTTTTCAAGAGAAAGCTGGACTTACATGCTGAAGAAGCTTCTTGGATGAGAAGCTAAATGTCTTCAGAGAAAAACCAGAAAGTCCAATTTTGAAAAAGCACCTTTGGAACGAGATGGTACAAGGGCTCTTGCCTTATATACATATTGATGATGATACACGATTATGGACTCTCTACCTTTTGTTAACCTTTAGAAAAACTATAGCACTCCCAGGAACTCCATGCTTTTTCAGAGGTTTCTTCTTTTCTTTGGCACACCCTCAACCTTTTTTTTTAATGTATACTGTGTAGTTAAGGACAAACATTAGCCAGACCTTTCCTGCAACCACTACTCATCCTGCCTTTTATTCTCTGGGCTCTCAAAAGAATTTGTAGCGGGATTTTATATAAATCTCCAGTTGAATCTAAGATGAATATTTTAAAAATCCTGGGCAAGTGTGCAAAAAATAAGGGAAATTGATTTTGACACATTGAAATACCGTCATCCAGCATATTTATACTTTCCAATGGATTTTATTTCTTTATGGGTGTTTGGGGTCTTTTTCGTTTTTCAACTTTTTTTTTTTAAAGGATTTTCTTTCCTGATATGCCTGATACTCCTCAGGCTCTCTTCTATTTAGACAGTAATTTTAGAGACTGTTTATATTTAGGATTATGGCTTTACTAATCTAACTTGGAAGTAAATCCACATATAGCAATGAGGCTTACTTCTCAGTAAATATGATTAGCATCCAGTTGGTAACTTGCACATTTCCTTATATCTTAGAAGCCACAATATCTTGGCACTGTGATTTTCTGGATAAAAACATAATGCAGGTTAAGAAAGTGCTTTCTCAGTGTTCAAAATAACATTGCTCACTCATGGTAAAGTATTGCTTTTGTGAGCTGGTAGATGTAACAAATTCTGTTTAAGGAAATACTTTCTCCCAGCTGAATCAGGGAAATAAATCTTTTGGCCATGACCTTTTAAAGTGAAGCTTGGAAAAGAAACCTAAAGAGAAGCTGACTTTCATTTTATTAATAAAATAAAATAAATCTCTTTATCAGAGAAGGCCCCAAATGGCTTTTGTCTGCAATATAGGTTAAGAGGATCTCTTTTTGATACCTATGAATGATTTTGTGTACAGCTGGATCCAGGTTTAGATGCAAGCAACAAGGTTGGCAAAAGTGCAGCCATCTGCCCATGTACCTGGTTAAATAATGTAGGCTGATTCAGGAGAAAGGGGTCTTCCTCCAAATCAAAAAGAGGCCCTTTTCATGAGAAGAGCACCATTCATGGGAAAGACTTCTCAATTTTTCAAGAATCTTCTCTTTCAGACCTTTGCTCACAGACAATAGGCCAGATTTCCTTGTCTTTTCTGTAACCTTTAGAAGTGTGGAAAAGCTGCCAGAGGGAGAAGCTGCTAAAGAAATCTAATACTGTGATTCATTAAACATATATCCTGCCCTTCAGTTTGCATAACATTCAAAGCTGCTTACAGTGATAAAAAATGCAAATGATAAAACATAAGAATTAATAACAGACATTTAAAATGTAAGTAATAAATTTATCCAGTTTCATTTATTTCTGGCATTAATATAATATCAAGATAATATCAAGATCATGTGAAGTGTTAATACCACTTTATAGTGCCTTGGTAAGGCTGCATTCAGTTTTGGTCACCACAATGTAAAAAAGATGTGGAGACTCTAGAAAGAGTGCAGAGAAGAGCAACAAAGGTGATTAGGGGACTGGAGGCTAAAACATATGAAGAAGGCTTGCAGGAACTGGATATGTCTAGTTTAATGAAAAGAAGGACTAGGGGAGACGTGATAACAGTGTTCCAATATCTCAGGGATTGCCCCAAAGAAGAGGCCCTGGGTCCTTTTTTAGGAGAAGATGCGGGTTATAAATTCGAATAAATTAAATTAAAGAGGGAGTCAAGCTATTCTCCAAAGCACCTGAGGGTAGGACAAAAAGCAATGGGTGGAAACAAATCAAGGAGAGATATAACTTAGAACTAAGGAGAAATTTCCTGACAGTTAGAACAATTCATTGGAACAACTTGTCTTCAGAAGTTGTGAATGCTCCAACACTAGAAGTTTTTAATAAGATGTTGGATAACCATTTGTCTGAAGTGGTGTAGGGTTCCCTGCCTAAGCAAAGGTTGGACTAGAAGACCTCCAAGGTCCCTTCCAACTCTGTTATTCTAAATCATAAATACATAATGAAAAAAAATTATTCCTTTTTTATATCATCTATAAATAGATATAAAATAAATGTATTTTCATTATTTATTCTAATGTATTTATAACCCGCTCCAATCTCAGATGAGTCTAACTGCCACACAGAATCATCCTCCAGCACTTTTAAACTGGAGCATTCTACTGTTTCTCAATTTTTTGTGATCCAAATTTTAATTAACGTCTGCAAAGAAGAAACTGAGATAATAATATTGGGCTCTAGCGTTTTTTTCTTTTTTGTAAATTCCATATTACACCAAGATCCACAGTACTTAATGTGGTCATATATCATACTAAGTCATAATGTGTTTTGGATTTTGCTTGGGATGTTATGTTGTTCTAGCTATTGTGATTTGTAAAACAAGGTTTGGGGATTGTATGTTAGAAGAATATAGATGGTTCTAGTTTACTTAATAAAGTAAATGGGGTTAAATAAAGCATGGCTTTGCATGAAGTGTTATACAACTATAACACTTCATGCAACTAGATTCTGTTCTGTCATGGAACATTTTCTTATATACAGCATAATTGTGCTTCAGTGTTTTCTTCAATTGTGAACGTCAGTTGGTCCAGATGCTGCAACCCACAAAACTTTACTATCTGCAGATACTGAGGGAAACCATTCAACAATAGGGAAGTCCAAGAGATCTCCTTTGCATTATTTTAAAATGAATAAAACAGTCAGGCTGCATGATTTGTGTGTGTGTGTGCATTGGAGATCCTAAATCAAAATGAAAGGAACCTTTGGTAGCTTTATATAGTATATCAAGGCTGGATAGAGCCTGGAAATATTTTGGGACAGATTTCAGCAGTTGTGGACTTGGCACCATCAGCATTTTGTACCTTAAAACTCAACAAAGCTTCCAGAAATGCCAAGGGAAAAAAAGCACACATTGGTTTAATCTACCCTGGGTTGACTCTGGGGTCATTTCAACATACTGTATCCGGAAAACACCAGGTTGGGAAAAGCTATCATAAGGAAATGATGTCATAACAGATTTATTATCAACTTTAGGGGAATAACTGGGTAGGCCCCATAAAAAGTTATTAAGCTGAAAGTGCAATCATTCTACTCCACCTATTAATATTTCCTGACTTATTCCCATAGAGAAAATAATGGAAAATATATATAATTTATATTCATGTCTCCAGTTTTGTGTAGTGCCTCTTAACCTCTATTTTATTATCTCTTTCCTCTAAAGGTTTGACTACTTTTTGCCTTTGCTGCAATATCAAGTGCTTGCTATACATTAAATGGTGCTGAAGAGGAATACTGCCTGAACTCATCCTGATGATACCTTAAAATAGATTGAGGGATGCAACCTTGATCACTTGAAAAAAGGCAGACAACTTGAAAACTCTCAGATAAACATCATCCTGGGGTTGAGCTCCAAATGTCATTATTCACTTTTTCCAGAGCATCTCATCTTTTCCAAGAGATATCACAAAGGAGTTGTTGATTTGTTATTATACAGAGCAAAATTTTTACACTATTAACATGGAACATTCCAAAAGTAACACAGCTCCCATGCATGGGAATCTCTTTGGAAGATTTAATTATCCCAAACCATATGCCTCCATTTTTAAGATCTGGGTTCTTTCCAATTCACAGATGCCACCACATCCTTCAGGGGACATGGCCTGTTAGATCAGCCCAGCCTAGGTAACTGATAAACCTTGGATTGCTGTTGATGAAGATGAAAAGTGAATCCAATTGAACATGATGAAAAAAAAAATCTGTGTTATCATTGGGGTAATAAAGATGGCCAAATATTCTTATTTCTCCTCCCTTATTTCATACACCAGTAGCCATCTGGCAACTCTGTTTAGGGTGATCTGTTTCCTGCTGGGGAATGACAGGTAGGAGGACCACCTGAAGAGCCACTGTGAGGAATATTCTTGTTATTTACAAGATAAGGTCACTCAGATGAAGTCAGGGTTTGACTCTGACTAGAAATGATCTAGTCGTGCCCTTTCTTAGACCAATAGATGCTTCAGATGATTGTGCATATCCTAGTCACCTCACAATAATCTACAGTACATGGACTCCAGAGTCCATAGAAGTTTGTCAGCCAATACATTTAGATAAAGAAATGGAGTAACCCTAGAAACCACCTGAAAGCTGTAGCTCATCTAGAATGCAGTGGTGCAGGCAGTGATGGGAGTACAATGTTACTCCCTAGATGCCCTGATTTACAGTTCACTTCCAGTGCAATCCCAAGTACTGGTTATTACCTTTAAAATCCCTTAATGACATAAGACTTGACTCTTCAACGGTTCATTGGTTTTCTCTGACCATCCAGTTCAATTCATCAGGATGAGTGTGCTTTGGGCCCATCAATTAAAGACTGCCATCTTAATGGATCCTGAAGGTTTTCCCCCAGAGGTTTGTGTGGTTGTCACACCTTTATGTCATTCAGGAAATTGTTGAAAACCTGGTTGTTCTCCCACACCATGGGACAGGCAACCCCTTTTCGTTTTGCTTCATTTTGTTTTTCTTTGCTGAATTTATTTTGGTTTTTAACTTTGCTCTTCTGGTCTGTTGTATTTTCTTTTAATAAGATGGCTTTCAACTCTGAGAATCATTTGGGAGCTGGGCAGCCTATAAAATAAATAAGCAAATAACTTGTACACCTTGTCTTCTGCTAGACAAAGGTGCCGTGACCGTCCCAGTTACTGGCATGAGATAAACCCATTGTGACCAGGGTTTTGCAATTATATGAAATCTCAATATAATCACTCTTGTTTCTGCGGGTGGGGAATTTCAGATTGCTCTCTCCAAAACTAACAAGCCACAAAGAAATTCCCATAAGCAATTTAGAACATACTGTTTCAATTGGTCTTTTACTAATTAACTCCAGTCAATTTCACCCCTGCTGGCTTCACCTACTGTCACTATCTTAAATGTAAAATTTCTAAAGATGGAAAGAAATGGCTCTACAAGCAAATAAATCTCAGATGGGCTACCATCAGAAGGTATGCTAGATCAAAATTCTGCTTCATAGGAAATATTCTCAGTCACTTGCTTTTGTATAATTATTAGAAGATAAAAAATCATAATCACTTTTCATGAGTGGAAAAACAAATATCAGATTGGAATAAAACTGGGAAAAATTCACTGGGAAAAATTCACTGGGAAAAATTCCCTTTGACTATTATAAGTGAAAATAATCAAGATCAATTTATATTTTCTAATTATGAGTTGACAATGAGATTTTATTAATATGGAGGTTCAAGGTGACATACACAGTATCTTTCATCATTGGACAATTGTGAACTAATAAATTGAGATTGTAGTATAAGAGAAATTTCCCCCTCCCAAAAAATATATAATGGACTAAGATAAGACCCCACCTGATTTTGGGTTAGGGGGGATTTCTGTTATACTACAATTTAATATTATCATTTATTGTTTTAATGTCTTAAGGTTCCCTATTGGTGTTTTATTAATTGGATGCTGCCTAGAATTGTCTCGATGAGCAGTACCTTAGTGTAATAAATAAAATAAACCACAGTTCATCCAGAGGTAGAAAGTAGATAAATTGAAATAAGAATGTAACTATCATATCTGAATTGCAAAAATCCAGACAAAAAATACTTTTGCTATCTAATCCCAGATGTTTATAATCAAGATATTATAGTCTCCCGACAAGTATTCAAATTTTTTTCTCTTTTTCAAATTTTACCAAATAACTTACTACAACCCAAGAGATGGATTATTGCATTAGTTAGCTATTTCCAGCCCTATCAATATTGCCAAGCAGAAATTCTGCAGGACCTGAAAAGGGTATTTAGAATGTATTTTTTCAACACAGGTAGAAGGAAAGCTGAAACTACTAACTTGTAGATGCAAAATATGTAACCCACCAATGGGTCGCATATTTCCCTGCCCTTTCATTTAAATAGTTTTCTTCATCTAACCAGTTCGCCTTCTTCTCTTTCTTGTTCCCATAACACCCCCACCCGTGTGTGTGTGTGTGTGTGTGTGTGTGTGTGTGAGAGAGAGAGAGAGAGAGAGAGAGAGAGAGAGAGAGAGAGAGAGAGAGAGAGAGAGAGAGAGAGAGAGAGAGAGAGAGAGAGAGAGAGAGTGAGTAGAGGTGAACAACAGCAATTGGGAGTGGAATTGCTGTCACTAGGTGACATCATAAAGTGTGATGACTACACTGCTAGTATCCAGTTAAGTTGTTAAATGACTTAACTGGGTCATTAAGCAAAGACATCCCTTGATCACTATGGTGACCTCCTGCCAACTTCTCTGTTGATTTTGCTTGTTGGACGCCAGCAGAAGATCACATATAGTAACTATGTGATTGTGGGGACACTGCAACAGCTGGAACTGGTCATAAATACTACATGTTCAGTTTTATCAAAATTTTGAAAGCTGCTGAACGAATGGTCATTAAGCAAGGATTACCTGTATGGGTGTGCATGGATGAATGGATGGAAAACTGTAGTTGACTCTATCGTTCATTATCCATGTTTGTTAGCCATGTTGGCTGTGGCTGATGAGAACTGAAGTCCAATCACATATAGAGGACCATAATTCTCTCTTTCATGATACGTTTAAATTTATAGTGTTATCTGAAGCAATTGGAGCTTAACAATGGTTTCTGTAACTTCTCTGCTCTGTGAATGCAGAAATTAAAAGAGTTTTGCTGTTGGAGATTAATTGGAATATTAGTAATTTTAGGAGAAATTCCTTCCTCTTGCATGGCAAATGTTACAAGATGTATTTTAGTAATCCTATTAACAATAAGGCTCAGACTAAATATTTCAGTTGCAAGAATTCCACATATATTGTATGTTGAAAGGACGTCTGAGGAAATGGTCATTTGAAATGTTACAGACTAGTTAAACAAAAGAAAACAATAGTTTTCTATTTTAATTAGCAGCAGCAGGAAACTCTTTGTATGCTTAGGAAGATTTTGCCTAAAATGGTATTTTTCAGATGAATTGTCATATTCAAGTTAAGCAAGTGAATATGACTGATGGATCAAGACCAAAGGGTATAAGGAAAAGGCTAAGATAATTATTTCTAAATGTTTTTTTTAAATAAGCAGTAGTTCCAAGAAAATATTTCACAAGATCAAATCCCACATCATTTTGGTTAGCTTTTCTCAAAACAGAGTTGAGAATCAACCTAGATAATAATTAAATTAAATCTGCAGTAATTATACAAGTAATATTATTTGTGTTTGATATACTGATGACTCAGCCTCTACCTCCTGAGTACCCAAAATAATATGCATTCATCTAAAATGAAAACATCAGTAAAACACGATAAAAATTAATACACCAAAATGTTCAGCTAAAATGAATAAAAGTCATTAATGAAAATTTTAAAAAGAAAAGAAAGAAAAACAGAAAATGAACAGCAGCTGGATTCCTACTGTAAAGCAATTAAAATCAACCCAATTCTGAATAGAATGTTTCAGTTTTCACTAAACATTAGAAGTTAATTTAATTAATCTAATATATTTTTAATTGATGTATATTGTATTTATGGTTTTATATAATGCCTGTGCGCCGCCCTGGGTCCTAACAAGTAGAAGGGCGGGGTATAAATTTAATAAAATAAATAAATAAATAAATAAAATTGGTTTTAACCATTCTTTGTTTTTTTCTGTGTTAGTACATAGGTCTTTTATTCATTCAAGGTTCAGTGCACCAAGAACCCGGAAAACATTAATTTACAAGACAATTTTCCATCCCTCAGACCGATACGCTCCCACAGAGAGGGCCTCCTCAGGGTGCCGTCGGCCGGACAATGCCAACTGGCGACACCCAGGGGGAGAGCCTTCTCTGTGGCAGGTCCAGCCCTTTGGAACAACTTACCCCCTGAACTTCGCACCATCTCTGACCTCCGCCTCTTCCGCAAGTGTCTTAAGACACATTTGTTCCATCTAGCCGGCCTAGCGTAGCCCCCTATACTGACTTTTAGATAGTTTTTAAATTTGGGGTTTTTAATCTGGTTTTAGCACAGGTTCTATTGAATTAGTTTTTTAAATTTTATATGATGTTTTGTATGTATTTTAATTTTCCTGTGCGCCGCCCTGGGTCCGTTTGGAGAAGGGCGGGGTATAAATTGAATAAATAAATAAAATAAATAAAATCCCCAATTTGGATCAATAATCAATTTCTCACATTCAATTCCTTTTGAATAAGCCGTAGAAAGTTTTGAAAGCTTATGTCTAAGTTTGTAGTATAGATAGATTTAGATTTAGATAGATTTTATTTTTCTATACCGCGTCCTCTCCCCAGGGGGACTCGGAGCGGTGCACAGGGAAAATTAAAACAACATAAAATATATACATAAATAAATACAATAAAAACAAATTAAATCAACTGTCCCTGCACTAAAATCCCCATTTTAAAATTAACATTCCCTATATGAATTGGAATGTCCAATTTGGGCCACAGATGCAATATAACAAATGTGTGTGTGTGTGTGACTGTGTGTGTGTGTCTGACTATGTGTGTCCCTCTTAAATTAGCTTACTCAGCAAAAAGCCCTTAGACTTCACTTGGCTAAATTAGTATCTTCCTTTGAACTGGGAATTAAGCCAAATGCTGACTTTGCATATTGTAGTGCACAGAACTCGTTCTCTCCCATTTTTGTGTGTCACTGAATATATGGCCACTGTTTTGCCCTTGGGACACAACCATTCTGTCTAGCCTGGGAACAGTAGTTCTAGCACTAGTTTTTGTTCAGCTTTGTTCCTTACACTTAGCGATGTGATATGATGTTGAACAATAGACAACAGGAACATCAAGATATTTTCAGACTGATCATGTCTTCAGCATGTATATACTGATATATGCTGATGGTTATTTGGCAGCAGAAGCATTAATATGCAGTGATGGGCAGAAACCCCTCTGGCGCATTCACATTACATGTAACCAGCTTTCATGCTATCCTCCCCTTCTCAAAGAATAAGGGAATATAGAAATAGGACAGCCTAAGCTTTGGAGAGCTTTAAAAATAAACATCTCAGAAACATCACTTTGTACTAGGACCTGCGTGGCTGGTAGCAACCAGGGTTTTTCAGATCAGATAAATAATACTAAGAGGGAACAAAAAGTGCCACTAATTTTCAGCAATTTGTTGCTGAATTTTTGGTGGGATCCTACTGGAGTTCAGGTGCTAGAAAAAAAGGGGATTGGGGTGGAACCACAGGCAGCTTTCAGAGCACTGGTTGTTTGGCCTTTTCAAAATTGTTGTGAACTAGTTGTCAAAAGAAATCTGTCTTAAGAAGAACAGATAGTTATCATCACGGCAAAATAAAGCATCCATCTATCAAATATATTTTTTTTCCTCCCTTTTGGGAGATGCTGTCCTTCAATAGAGATAAATAGTCAGTTGATTATATCTCATGGCTGAAGAGATAAGCGGGTCATCCTTCACCCACTTGTAAAACTGCAGAGATTCATTATATGGTAAAAATGACACAACTGCAAAGTTGCTATGTACCAATGACAAATATATACATATGTTTCTGTGAGCCTGTAGCATATGGAGAAAAAAAATGTGTGAAGCCTTTCCTTGCTAACTGCAATTCCCCCCCGAAAATTGTTTAGCCATCAAGCAGTTAACCAGACAAACAAAAAAGTAAACAAACATTAAATTGACACCAGCATTCCATTAATCTGGAAATGAAAACAGGAACTATGTTTGGGGGAGATGCCATAAGCCCATGCTTAACAATGCCCTTGGATTAATTGATTGAATGATTTATGAAGCTGTTTTAGGATTGATGATTGAATCACATTTCAGAAGTTGCCCAACTGACAATAACTCTGGACAGCGGAACCTATCCTCATTTCATTGTTGTTCTGATCATTTCTAATGAGACTCTCTCATGAAAGTGAGCTAATGAAAGTAACAAAATAATTATGAACCTCTATTTCTTCAGTGAGATTTACCAGAAGCCTATAGTGATTGAATAACAATTTCAGTGTAGTTATTCCAGAGTAAGTACTATAGGAGTGCAGTGGAGATAAGCCATTTTTTTTCTTAATTGTAAAAAATATTTGTGATTCTCAGTGCTCCATGCTTCTGCTTGAAATCCCCTTCTGCTTGAATTTTCCCCCCCTTCGGGGCAATAATTCCTCTCCAACACCTTCATGACATAGTTGTGCTCCTTCCAAGACTGTAGTGGAAAATGAAAAGACAAAAAGCATAGCAGAAAAGCTTGCCAAAACCCTTGTAGCCTGTCCAAATGGCTTCTAATGTATCATTCAGAGAACTGACATTTTGCTTGTTTGATAGCGCCATACACTTTCTCATGAGAATCTATAGGGTGGTAGGCTTCCTTCCGTTACAGTATTTCCTTTCCTCTTGCCTGAAAATGGACTGTGAACTGTCCATGGCCACCGAAAGGGGTTGAGGAACAGCATTCTCCTTTGCCCTGGGAGGAGTGGGAGAGGAAGTTATGGTCTGTGTCTGCAAGGAACAGAAAGGAGACAGGCTGTGTCTTGTTTCTCTTATCTGGGGGAGGAGGTTGGGGAGTCTGTTTGAGTCAAGATGATATTAATTAGCCTCATTGCTTTCGGCAGTGTCTATTTTTTTCTCTTTCTTTCTTTCTTTTTTTTTTGAAACAGGGCACCCTGTATTCGTATACGGGGATAAGACTATTCTTGCACATGTGTATTTGGGATTAATGGCAAGCAATTGGTAGCATTGACCTGGGAAGAGAAGGAGAAGGAAGAGCAGGAGAAGGAAGAGCACAAAGATTGGCATATATACACGCTATCATTTCTAAAAGTAAAAACAGTATTTTCTTCACTGCCAATTGACAGTGTCAATTTCCAACATTGTGGATATATAAGATAGACAGGTAATTTCTCTGATAATGATTTTAATGATAACACTCCATTCTAACATGTCATACCTGGTAAGCTACTTCAGTTCCATCTTTAAATTTTAACAAATATACAATACTGTAAGGCATAAAAGGGGGTAAGATGGGACAATTCTGATTAACATTTCATAAACCTGTTGTCTCTAAATAAACAAGTATTCTGAATAAGAAATCCATAAGGATAAGTTTCTTTTTGATGTGAATATATTTCAGGTTCCCTGTCAAAATTTTGCCAAAGAATAACAAAGAAACTGACTAATGCATATTATATGAAATGAGAAAAAGTGTTAGTGGTGACAGAATGACAAAAAAGCATTGCCTTCATTTTGTGACAGATTTGCTGCAGAATGGCAGACCTTCGTCACTCTGATATCTGATCCTTGATTTGCTGGATTCACACAGAAAAAAGCAACAATAATGATAAGAGACCAGGTGGCTAAATTCTGTGAAAAAAAATATTAAAAGAATTGGGCATATTTAAGATAAGGAAGAGATGTGTAAGGGAAGACATAGTAGTAGTGTTCTAAAACTAAAGGGATATTTTTAAAAAAAAGTGTTTTATTTTCCACAGCACCAGAGGTAAGGAAACAAAACCTTATATACAAGTGTCTAGAGAAGAGTTTCTCGACCTTAATGACTTTAAGATGTGTGGACTTCAAGTCCCAGAATGCTAGCTAGGAAATTCTGGGAGTTGAAGTCCACATGTTTTAAGTTACCAATGTTGAAAAACATTGATTAGAGCAAAGGTCTTCAAACTTGGCAACTTTAAGACTTGTGGACTTCAGCTGAAGTCCACTAGTCTTAAAGTTGCCAAGTTTGGGGACCCCCAGATTAGAGATACCTTCATGTTCTCTTCCTGTAATGTATTACATGTCATAATCCACAAGCAATGTCCTTGTGTAATGTGTAAATGACACATTATGTAGGATGATCTATACAGGACAAACATGCCAGAAGTTGCAAACAAAGAACTGATAGACACAAAATTAATTTCAGGGTACAAAGCAAGAAAGAAGCAATAGCCTTTGAACCTTTCCAGGACATTCCATTAAATATCTCAAAGTAGTAGTTCTGAATCAAACAACAACAACAACAACTCTACACCAGCACAATTGAACTTACTCTATAAAAAGGGGAGACAGAGATGGTTCAGCTTATATCATGATTAAGTTTCAGGATTTCTCAGAAAACACAGTTTAAACAGTATATTCTGAGAAATCCTGAAACCTAAAAATACCAGATTTTTTAAACATGTTATAACTCAGAGTTCCCCAACCTTTCCAACTTTGTGGACTGCTGGGGAAGGGAGGAGATAATTCTGTGCAAGTGGCAGGCAAGCGTGTGTGCAGCTCCATTTGCAAGAGTTCTTGCATGTTGCTCGTGCAAGTGGGGATGTGTGTGCATGAGCTTCCTCACCCCCCCCCCCCCTTCGATGGCCTGGTTCCAAAGGGTTTGAAGCCCAGTATTGGGCCAAATCCCAGGGCTTGTTAAAATTGTTAATGGATAAGATACGTACAATGTCTCTCATGGAACCTTCATCTGCACAACCCCTGCTGACTTTCCTTCTCCAGCCTCATCCTAGTACAGTGATGGCGAACTTTTTCAGCACCGAGTGCCCAAACTGGAATGCACATGCATGCCACAGCAGAAAACCTGAAGAACAGCTGGCCGATATGATTGAGCCCCCTGGCCAACTGGTCTTTGGGTTTCCAGCACATGCGTGCATGCCAGCCAGCTGGTCTTCACGCACGCCAGAACATCAAAACCCAAAGTTCAGCTAGCTGGTGCACACATGCCTGGCTATTTTGGGGGGCTTTTTCAGGCTGTTTTCAGGCTATTGGGGGGGAGGGGAATTTTCAGGTAAGTTTCCAAAAAATGGCCTGGAAAATTTCCTGGTTTTTGGCGCATTTTCAGGCTGTTTTTGGCTCAGAAAATGGCCCGTTTCCTGGTCATTTTTGGTGCCATTTTCAGGCTGTTTTCCGGTGCTCCAGCACTCGCAAAGACCAACTGGCCAGCACACATGTGCGTGCTGGAAATGAGAAGAGCAGCTGGCGACAGCACACGTGCCCACAGAGTGGGCTTTGTGTGCCACCTCTGACACGCGTGTCATAGTTTTGCCACCACGGTCCTAGTGTATTTAAGTCTTATCAAAAGCCCATGTCTTTATAACAAAATTCAGATAGCCTTCAACAAGTCTATCTGGCTATCTTCAGATAGATTCCACAATTGGAACCAGACTTCCCATTGCTGAGCAGTTGTTAAGTGAATCGTGCTGAATGTTATGACTTTGCTTGTTGAAAGCCTTGTTGGAAAGGTCTCAAGTGGCAATCACATCATCCCAGGATACGGTGACCATTATGAATACATGCTTGCCGCCAAATGCTTGAATTTTAATCACGTGTCCATGGGGATGGTGCGATGGATGTAATCGCGAGGACTGGTGATGTCACTTTTTTCAGTGCCTTTGTAACTTCAAATTGTTGCTACACCAATGGTTGTAAGTTGAGGACTTCCTGTACATTATTCTTAAAAGGAGCTACTGGTCTTTTTCTGATATGGGCTTAGACAGGCATTGGAAAAGCTTAAAGGAAGTTGAAATGTTTATAATTCTAGTAATGGTATAACAAAACTGCTCATGATAGATAGGATAAGCTTGTGAATGATGCAGATGATTCTGATCTTCCATTGACCCAACTGCTCTGGATCTCTTGTCCTTCTGGCCAGTCTCATATATTTTCATTCTGTTCAATCAGAATGAATTGTTCACAAACACATGGTACCGAAACATCTCTAGCCAGCTCTAATCTGTATGGTATGCATAAGAAAATATTGTTTCATGCATTCAAAGTAAAAATTTGAGGATCCAAATCTTTTTTCAGCAGTTGAAGTCTTAGGTTACCAGACTTTGCTCACAGTCTGCCTTTTGTGTACATATCTGTGTAACCGAGTAATAAATCCTAATGGTACTTCCATGCCATCACCATCTGCACTTCACAATCCCTTTAAAATAATTCAAAACTGATTGTTCTTTGTCTTTGCTGTTGCTGGCTTCAAAAGACCAGGAATATGCTGGGAGTAGAGTGATCAATCAGTACTTCCTTCAGCAAATCAAAAACAAGGCATGAAACCCCTTGTTCAACTAGTGCCACCATTCCTGATCTGATGTACTGGATTCTGGAAAAGCAAAACCCGCCTCTTCCCAATCAGTCAAGAAAACAACAATACTTTGCAAAATATTTCCATTCTTTTACCCATGTTACTACAATGAGAAGCTGTGCAAAGAGGGTACTTACATAGATAAAGGAAACATCCAAATTATTTGCCTGAAAGGTGTAATGGAGCCATATTGGTAAATCACAGCCAGATTATTTATTTATTTGTTTGATTGATTGATTGTTTATATACACACATACACACACACACACACAGAGAGAGAGAGACAGTATAGTCCTCACTAATAAAAAGAATCTACAAAAGGGACCTAAAACAAGTTAGATCAATGATATCCACAAGTATTATGGGCCCAATTGGCAAAAGAAAGCTCAGGACTATATTGTTTGGAAACATCCTACAGTGGATAGACAATGGCTAAGATGATGATGATGATGATAATGATGATGATGATGATGATGATGATATGCATATATGTATGTGTATACACACACACATATGAGAGAGGGGGGGTGAGAGAGATGTTAATGGTTGCATTCTGCTGTGCAAATTGGAAGGCAGTTGGAGGCAATAAGTCCTAACTAATGTAAATAGGCTCAAGGAATTCCACTTTAAAATATGGCTAGACTTGCTGTGAGCCCTTTTCATTGTTGGCAGATTCTTGCAATGCTTTTCACAAGTGTCCCAGTCCAGGCTAAGAAAGCAGATCCTTTACCAAAAGTTCTGTCTGTTTCTTCCTTCTATTCAGTAATGTAATAGTCAGCTGTGAAGAATCGTTCCATTTTATTCTGTTTTGTTTTATGAGCAGTTATCTTAAAATTAAATGAGCCACTTAGGGGTGAGGAGCAAGCACCTGTCTTGTAGAAGAGAAAGTCAACTGCCCTGGAATGCCCATTTCCCCAAAGACCAACAAAACTCTAAAATGATTCAATGCCATCTGATCAGACAGGTCCAATGCCAATTCTGAACTAGCACAAAGTCCTAATATAGAATATCTTTTAAAATGGGATGAAAAGTCAAACACTTGAATAATGGCTACTGGAGTCAGCTCCTTGAATCTCCATATATGTATCAACTTGAATAATATGTCAGTATAATACAACATGAGAAACTGAATCCATCAGAGTTCATCGTAAGGATTATATTTAATTCAATTAAATTCTGACACACCTCCTGTTCATTTTGGAGAGATTTGTGATATCATCAAGATCATGGAGGATTCCCTTTAAAACCACCAGAATCAAAAAAGAGGATCTTCCCAAAATTAAACCAGAATTAATATCCTTCTATATCACTTTAAAGATAAAGTTTCCCTGGCACATATGTGCTGGTCATTCCCTACTCTGGGGGGAGGTGCTCATCTCCATGGTCATGTGGCCGGCATGACTAAATGTCGAAGGCACACAGAATGCTGTTACGCAGTGGCTCAGTGGCTAAGAAGCTGAGCTTGTCGATCAAGAAAGGTCAGCAGTTTGGCAGTTCAAATCCCTAGCCCCATGTAACGGAGTGAGTTACTTGTCCCAGCTTCTGCCAACCTAGTAGTTCAAAAGCATGTAAAAATGCAAGTAGAAAAATAAGAACCACCTTTGGTGGGAAGATAAGAGCGTTCTATGTGCCTTCTGTATTTAGTCATGCCGACCACATGAGCCTGGCGACGTCTTCAGACAGCGCTGGCTCTTCGGCTTTGAAATGGTGATGAGCACCACCCCCTAGAGTCGGGAATGACTAGCACATATGTGCGAGGGGAACCTTTAGCTTTACCTTCTTATATCATTTTAAGCATTACCTAGATTTTTGCAGCCCCAAACTAGAAACCTTACCCAAATGGAATGCTGAATTTTATATTCTCCCTTTTTTTTCAGATTTAGCTAAATGTTAATTTTTGGAGCTTTTATGGGATTACCTTATCCTTCTTCATTTTAGTCATTATCAAAATTAATTTATGTCCTAGTTTTTATACCAATCTATTAGCCTGTCTTTCTGTTCCCTCTTCTTTTCAATATCATTAATTTACACATCATGTATTCATAAGTTTTCTTTATTGCTGCTCTTTATTGTTAACCATCTTCTGGTTTTTTTAAACTCAGTTCTTCTTTGCCATCCCACCCAATTTCAGCTCAATTTTTAAAGTTCATGTGTTTTTTAAATGTTTTGTCTTTTCTCTTCCCTGTCTCATGTGTATAGATTATATGCTTCATTGTTTTGACTCACCCTGTTATCTGTGGCTGTCTGCAAATTTTACTGTTTATACCCTGTGTAATCATAATGTTCTATTGCATACATTTTAAATTCATAACATTATCTTCACTTAGAGAATCCACTAGTTTTGGCACACTTCCTTCTTAAGATCATGCCCTGAGCTTTCCTCTAGATGTGAAGTTTCAGTATTTCTTGCACTCATTTGTGAGGCTCTGGTGTTCACAAACAATATCATTACCCGTACAATTATAAGGAAAGGATGGGAGGAGTGAGGAACATTCAGCGTAAGCTCTGGTGGGAAGAAAGTATTTGGAAGACGTCTTATGAAAGTTAGCTCTAAAACATATGGTGTTTTCATTTGAATTGCCAGCAGCAACCATTCAGATTAGGGAATATTTTTCCTACCCCAAAGCTACAACGACACTTTTTTTGCATATAATTTTCTCTGGAATGTGAAGTACATCATTCCAGAGAAAAGAGCCAAAAAACTAAACTAAACTAAACTATCAGTCTCTTTTTCTCTCATATATATGTAAATCTTACAGGAACTTACAGAAACATTCCTAAAACTATGGTATTTCCTTAAAACTGTAAAGCAGAGTGGTTGTGGCTGTGTATGCACACCCACGGGGAGACAATCATGCTCAACTTTTGAAGGACATGCTTAAGCCTTGCATGAGAAGCATCTGCTGTAACAATTTGAAGAAAGGTTCCCCCACATTGCAAAGTGCCCCTGTGGAATGCTTTATCCAGCCCTACTGCAGACAGATTGACTGATTTCCAGTGGTTGCTGGTGAGAGAGGGTAAGCTTTAGATTTCTGAATCTTGCTTGGGATTTATCCTCAAATTAAAGCAGGCAGGAGCTAAATTGGTCGGATTTGAAACAGGAACTTTCTCCAAATCGTCTAATCAGAGTCTGAGCTGAATGTTGCATTTGATACACATCCTGGGCTTTTAGCTCCATGTACTCCATCTCTGAATTTTATTTGGATGAGCATTCCCCCCAAAAAATAATAATGTAGAAACACATGGCATATATAAGGACTTCAAGTATTAAATTAAACATCACAATTTGGCCTTATCCGTAGCATCTGCTTTGGGGCTAGAGAAGTGGAGCTAGAATACATTGATACAATTCCTGCGCATCTGCTATTGTTTCTCTATTCCTTGGAAAATTCCCTTCCAATCAAATGCAGTGCATATTATAGTGAACCTTAAATAAGTACATGTAATTATATATGCAGAGCCTTGTCTGGAAGTGTTCTTTCGTGTATGGTCAGTGTGTGTAATAAATACATCTTAAGTGCAAGCAACTCACCATTTCTCTTCCTTACTCAAGCGCTCGTCACCTCTCGACTCGACTACTGTAATGTCGACCTCTCGACTCGACTACTGTAAAGTCACTCAAGCACTCGTCACCTCTCGACTCGACTACTGTAATGCTCTCTACATGGGGCTCCCCTTGAGGTGCACCCGAAAGCTGCAGCTAGTCCAGAACGCAGCCGCGCGGGTGATTACGGGAGTGCCTAGACACTCCCACATAACACCTATCCTGCGCGAGCTGCACTGGCTCCCTGTGGTCTTTCGGGTGCGCTTCAAGGTTTTAACGGCCATCTTTAAAGCGCTCCATGGCTCGGGCCTAGTTATATGTGAGACCGCCTCCTGCCCCATACATCCCTCAGACCGATACGCTCCCACAGAGAGGGCCTCCTCAGGGTGCCGTCGGCTGGACAATGCCGACTGGCAACACCCAGGGGAAGAGCCTTCTCTGTGGCGGGCCCTGCCCTTTGGAACGACCTACCCCCTGAACTCCGCACCATCTCCGACCTCCGCCTCTTCCGCAAGTGTCTGAAGACACACCTATTCCATCTAGCCGGCCTAGCATAACCCCCATTACTGACTCCTAGATAGTTTTAAATTTGGGTTTTTTAAATTCGGTTTTTAGCGCAGGGTCTATTAGAATAAGTTTTTTAAAATTTTATATGTTTTATATGTGTTTTAACATCCCTGTGCGCCGCCCTGGGTCCGTTTGGAGAAGGGCAGGGTATAAATTTAATAAAATAAATAAATAAAATAAATTACCTAGGTTAGTCATTCACATTCTCATTCACATTTTTCTGCAAGAACAGTGTAGCACTGTTCTTGAACATACATGTCTATGGAGATTCTTAGCCATCCAGGTCATGGTTGTCCCAAAGGTGCTTTTTCAAGAGGCAGCTGGACTTTCTGGTTTTTCTTAGAAGACGTTTCGCTTCTCATCCAAGAAGCTTCTTCAGCTCTGACTGGATGGTGGGGAATAGAAGGATCCTTGCAGACGGTTGGTCATTTACATTCTTTTAACCAGAAAGTCCAGTTGCCTTTTGAAAAAGCACCTTTGGGATGCTCTTGAACATGTTCCATACCGTTTAGTGCACTTGAATTGTATTACATGCTGACAGCAAGGCAGATATTATAATCATTGCAAGAGCTTTTCTTGGTTTGATTATTCTTAACAAGATGCCACCTAGAGTATTGCAGCAGATTTATCCGCGATTCATCAGATAACAAAGCAGCAAGAAGGATCTTTCGGCAAAATGATCTCATTTTAATCTCTGCTTTCACATCTATCTCTATAAGGGGCTCACGGGAAAGCACTAGAATTAAAACGCATTTGTGATCGGGGAGTTTTAAATAACTCTTCATAACTCGCTGGTTTTCAAGTTCTGCTCTGAATTTTGTTCTCCTCAGCGTTTCCATTTAGGACCTCTGATGAATATAAGGACAGAAAAGGCAGAGAGGTATAAAATAAGCCTTTGGATTTAAAGGTAGAAAGGTGCACATGGATGACCAATCTGCCATAGTCTAAGGCCAGGGGTATTAAATGCTCCATGGCTCGGGACCTAGCTATCTGCGGGATTGGATTCTGCCTCACACTTCCTCACGGCCGATTCGCTCCCACAGAGAGGGACTTCTCCGGGTGCCGTCCACTAGACTTTGTCAGCGGGCGACGCCCAGGAGAAGGGCTCTCTCTGTGGCAGGCCCAGCCCTCTGGAACGACCTCCCCCCCCCGATATTAGAACTACCACGGACCTCCGTTCCTTCCGTCTGAAATTGAAAATGCACTTTTTCTGCCTGGCCGGCCTAGGGTAGCCTCTTACCATAGTATTATAGGGTTTAGGGTTTTAGTGATTGGTTTTGGGGAATTTTAGCGCAGGGTCTTATTGTTTAATGTGTTTTGTAACTGTTTTGTATATCTATGTATATTTATTGTTTTAATTTCCCTGTGCACCGCTCCGAGTCCCCTTGGGGAGATGGAGCGGTCTAGAAATTAAATATATTATTATTAATATTATTATTAAATTGGCAGCCCGCAGGCCGGATGCATCACACAGAGGCCACACCCACCTCAGCTCCACGAAGGGGAAAAAATGTTGCAATATTTCCCGTGCTCTAAGCCCAACATGGCTCATCCAAGGATGCTGAAGTTCAGAAGATTCAATTCCTTTAAGAAATGGCCAGTGCTATATGAGTATCCTTTGCTTTTAATGCCTTTTTTTTTTGCCTTCAAAACCCAAGCACAGTGATTCCTGTGCTTGGGCTGAATTTAATGCTGAATTTAATGTTTAATACAATTGATATAATGTGCTGAAAGCATTTATGATTTCATTCAAAGATGATTCATAGGTCCTGAAAGAGGTAAGTTCCCACATCACAGCAACCATTCAGGGTTTGTTTGTTTGGGCATAGGATTAGATGAATCCACATCAGCCTACTGATTCCACTTTGAAAAACAAGATGGATTAATCTGGACTGCTTGGATTCTTTGCAGTCCCTTGCAAATGTTTCTGTATTCACAGGATCCCTAGCAAAGGGAGCTGGGATGAAATTGGCAAGGCTTCTGTCCGTTTCTCTTCTGCATGGGGATCAGCCACCTGTGAAGTGCTTGGCCACCGCTTGGTCTTGCTTTGTTTTATTTTTCTCTAACAACTGTTCCCTAAATTGAGTGAAAGGACAGTTGCCAGCAATTTATCTTCTTTCTGTTTTGTGCTGGTTAAATGGATTTTTTTTTTTAAAAAAATCTTACAGATATGTCTCTGTCTTGCTGCCTCACCTAGAGCATCCTGTCTCTGATTCTCATCTCTAAGCATTGCCTAGGACAGGGGAGTTAAAATCTAAGACCACAGACCAGATCCAGCCTGCAGGGTGCTTAGATCTGGCCCGCAGAGACGCCCTGGAAACAGCAAAAGACTGGCCCATTGTGGCCCTCCTGAGCTCCCTTTTCACTGGCAGAGGGTTGCAGCAGACCATCCCATCAAAAAACAGAGCTTGCAAGGGCTGCGTGCGACCCTCCCAAGCTCCATTTTGCTGGCAGAGGGTTGCAGCCAAAAGCAGAGATTGGGAGCCTGTTTTCGATGGCAGATCGCTCGGGCCAACACAGGTCCCCCGATATGAGTGATGTCAAGCTGGTCATGCCCACACTGGCCGTGCCCACCTCAGCCCCTGAGGTCAAACACAGCCCTGATGAAACCCTCAATGAAATCGAGTTTGACACCCCTGGCCTAGGACAATTTGAAGTTAAGATGGATGAACATCAACTTCCAGATCTCCCCAACCAACTGGTTTTTAGAACATATCGCCTTTCTTCTTTGCTCAGGCCATTGCAGCAGCTTGCAACTTGATGACCACACATAAAATGACAACTGGCTGCAAAGGACATGGTGGGGACAGCCATATATTTTCCATTTTTGCATGGTGTGAGTGTGCCAAAGGAATTTTTTATGAATATGGAATAAAATATTAATGGTGTTTGTTTGTTTGGTTGGTTGGTTTGCTCTTCTGTTGGTCAGAATGTGGAAGATGACATAAGTAGATGAATCGGGTTTAGATGATTTTGTGAAATAGAAGCAGAGCTGCGTGGAAGACTCTTTTTGCAATGCACGCTCTTCGTATGTGCATATAGAGGGTCAACTTTGGCAGATTACATTCCAAATCCATGGAGAATTTATTCAATATTCCTACTTTATTTCCCTTCTGTATGATACCTTTGTTTTATTTGCTATCAGCAAGGAAGGAATCTATGATAAAATGACACTTGCTCACTTGAGTAATATAAATCAGATGTCCCTTTCAATGGAATGGTTAATTACCTATAAAAGCAAGGAATTGCAGAAATTGAACAAGCTGCTTGTCTAAAACGGGTAAATGACCTTCCATTCCAGAGTTGTTCTGTTTCATTTTATGTTAAATAACCATAAGTGTCAATCCAAGCATTATTTCATTGAAGTCGCATTAAGTGGGAACTTTTATGAAATGAATATACATATAGCCCACCTACTGAATGAAAAGCACTATTTTGCTAAATTGTTTCACATAAAGTAGAACATTTAGTCTTGTAAGTGGCAATTTTATGTAACGACTATGACAAACACTTGTAAGCAAGTGAGCAAATATTCATTTTTATATTTCCGCAGTTGCTATTTTATTTCTCATATGTACTTAATTTCTTCTTATATATATATATATATATATATTGTCTGTTTTTAGGAAGCATGTGGCAGTAGCAAGCCTGATAAATTTTTATGGCTCTTTTGGTTCCATTTTTATTTTGTGACCTTATTTAGTTTGTTAGTTTTGATGTCTCCCACAACTCTTCCAAGTTTAAAACTACACGAGTTATTTTATACGCAGATCACATGGCTAAAGTTGTCTTTCAAATCCCTAGAGTCAGATAATTTCTTACCCTTATATAAATCATTTTTAAAAAAGATAAGCCAATTACATTTTAAATACTCAAATGACGCAAATTATTTAAAGTCTCATTTTATATGACTCTTTTATTTTCTCATTTTGATTGAAGGTTCAGTGATTTCATGAATTAATTGATCTAATAATAATAATAATAATAATAATAATAATTTTATTTGTATACCGCGTCCTCTCCCCAAAGGGACTCGGAGCGGTGCACAGGGAGATTTAAAATGGAAATAGAAAATACATAAATAGAGTAAGTAAAAACAGATTAAACTAAAATTATCCCTGCGCTAAAATCCCCAATTATAAATTGACTAAAAACACTTAAAACCCTATTAGATGGAAGACTGACCTAGGCCGGCCAAGCAGAAAAAGTGTGTTTTACGTTTTTGACGGAAGGAGCGGAGGTCCGTAGTTGTTCTAATTTCGGGGGGAAGGTCGTTCCAGAGGGCTGGGCCCGCC